>JAQPPZ010016349.1:0-5000000 GCA_028583015.1 Wollemia nobilis
GAAGACATAGTCAAATTTACAGTGAGCAACTCCTTTTAAAATTCGAATGGGATAATTCTTTATTTTTGTCGAGGGAGATTTATATGCAAATTACCATAAGCTCTTTGACGTCGACGAGGAGTTTAACACGTCGGCGGAGGTCTTGGCTAGCACCCACAATGTTAAAACATTTGCGCCATGGATTAGGAGAACCCATTGCAAATAATAATTTATTTATTTAAAAATAATTAAATGGAACCTTAACAAATTTTTTAATTATTTAAATAAATACTTCCTCCTAGACCCAAATGCATTAAACCAATGCATCCACCGGTAATCTCTAAACCTGCCAACTTGGGGTTTGCAAAATACCTTTGAAACTTTCATGTCGTAACCTTCAACAAAACAAATTATTTGACATCAAATCAAATTCCTTCAAGAGCTTTTTGACATCAATGACAACTTATACACTTGAGCAAAGGCAATGTACCCAAAGTACCCAAAATTTCCAACATACTCATGTTATCACATCTTACATTTGTACATCTCCATTTGTGCATATTCACAATCAATTAGGTTCATTTTACCTATCATTCATCATGTATCAAATCACATCATCAATACATGATCACATGTGTTTAAAATTACACACACATCATTCACATACATACACATTAATCATATCACATACATTATACACATTGTGTATAATATCACAAAATCATTGTTTATATATATCGTATCAAAAAGAAATACACTATATATAATCACATCGCCCATAGGCTACACTACATATATATAATATGCTACACTATGCCTCATTGGGCAATAATATACAAACTAGTGGCACTCTCTTGCCACACAAAAAACAAAAACACACAAAACAATACAGTGTAGGCTATCTCAACTCTAAACCTCACTAGGAGTCTCACCACTCCCCTCTCATTGATCCTCCTCTACTACTCTAGCCTAGGTAACCTCACTCACCTATCACCACCTTGATGATTGTGCACTCCTACTCTTATACGATCCTAATCCCATGAATCATTAATTTTTATTATAGTTGATGTACATACCTCCCTTTTTTGTAGTATAAATTCTCTAGGTGGTCCTTTTATTTATGCATCTCACCCATCTCACCCACCATGGTCTCCCTCTAGGCCCTCTCATGGGTAGCCTCCTCCACACCCATCTCACCCACCCATATCATCCACCTCCACATGTGCCCCATATCTCTTTACTATAAGTGCAACTCATTCTTGAGTCCATGCCATCTCTCGGTACATTTTTTGGACCTCCAATTGACATAATATATATCACAACATGTGCATATCCTTATACATATGCATCATGTTACATAAACAGATACTCAAATCTATCTCACCTACAACTGCAACCTCACTCCTCCCTCGAACCAAAACTGGATCCTACCATACCTTCGTAGGATATCCTCCCCTATCCACACATTATTGCACCCATTGCAACACCTCTGTATCACTCTCCTTAGTATCCCATTCATCCATTGCACCACCAAATCCTATATCATCTTGAGGAGTACTACTTGATCCTAAATTAGGGGATCCAATCAAACCCCCTACTTCACCCTTAATATCTCCATAGATCCATTCCAATTACCCACCTTCCCTAGCTACTGTGGCCTATGCATATCTATCAATCATGCCTACTTCTGGATCCTAACTCTAAGTAGACCACTAGGCACCATATCTTGGCATGGTCTCTATATAATACACATTTAGGATATCCACAATATCATCCCCTACCAAATATAGAGGCCCCACTACTAGTCACTACCTAAGATCTTCCTTAACCTTCCAAATCATGATGGGTGTCTCAATTACCTCCTGTCGTAATCCAAACTACCATAGCACATAACTGAATGGAAACCATTCTTTTAGGTCTACCTCCTTATCAGTCACCTATTACCTCCACCTCACTCACTATAACTCTTTCCCAACCTCATCCTAATCTAGTACCCCTATCCATGGTCATTTGATAATATCTTTATGTACCAACCTACTAAAAGCACCTCTATAATAAAGAGTCTATCCTTTGTGTGGCCTATGTAATTGCACCTCCAAATCTATCCACCACCACAATGCATAGGTTAAATTTATTCCCATTAGCTCATATGCACTATATGGTAGGTCCTTAGGTCTCTCCATAGCAATATGCTCCCATCCCCATATCTATAAGAGTAGACCCACTCCCATAATCCGACATCCCACCTATCACACTCCATGCAACTATCTGTAGGTATACACCAACAAGTTAGATGCCCATGCAAACTAATGTCCATGCTCTACCATATCATAAATGACTCCCATCAACCTATATGGGAATTAACACCCCAAAACATAGGTAGTACATGGTTGGCTATAAATGTAATAGCCATGTAGTGTCTCAATGTGATCATCCTATCATACCAACAATCCTCATAATCCACCCCTGCCATTGTGCACTCTCACCTCCTTCCATCTATCACCCAATAATTGCTACAATATCACCTTATGTTGACCTCATCCTACAATGATAACCATTAGCTCATCCACTGGTATCTATATATCTAAAATATATTCTCCATATAATCATAATCTCCCCTATTGTAATATGGAAGGTGTTTCAATTTTAATCCCACTGCTCACATAGTGCATCAACAAACACATCATCATAGTGAATCATGCACATCTCCACTAATCCATGTAATATTGTGTCTCACAACTACTATAATTCACCACCACCCAACATGTCCTTTAGATCTTTTAATAAAGGATAAAAATAGTACCTTAAATTGATCTCCTACACCTGTTTCACCCATCAAGTTTGCACTAGTTAAAATTAAAATAAATCTCACACACAATCATTCATGCATTCATCTAATCCATGTTATGCCACCCCTCTAGTACCATTTTAAATTAAAAATTTAAAAACTTAGGCCAAATCACAGCTGGGTGTACGGTCATAGAGTACCCTGTAACCATCATATGATCACAAGGTACCTCGTGACTATACCAAATTGCATATTTTTGGATACTCATTTCCATAGTTACCCCCTCCATGGTGAAATACCTCACCCAATCATCACACAACACTCGAAATCAAGTAATACACACACATACACATGCATCTCTATGCACTTCGTAAAATGTACATTAAAACAAACACCCAAAAAATATCACACACATGCAAACACACATCGATGCACTTTAATTTTTCCATGCATACAAAAAAATGACTTCTACATTTTTCTATTTATCCTATGCATTTCTAAAAAGCACCTAGGTTTAATTTTAATTTTCCAAAATTCAAATTACATGGGTTTCGAGATCCACTTACCAGTACCACTTTCCCTCCTTTGGGTCCTTATGCCACATTTCCTGCCATATCTTCCTTCACAAACTAAAACTTGTATCACTTCATTATAATTATTCTCCTCTCTCTCATCTCTTGCAATTCATAAATATGCAAATGATGTGTGCACCCTGTGAGCACGCATTTTATAATCACATCGCACGATCACATGGTACCCTACGATCCTACACATTCACATGGTACCCTATGATCCTACTCAGTCGCATGGTACCCTGTGATCCTGTGCAGTCACATGGTACCATGTGACCAAGCCCAATCCACTCCAAAACTTACCTCTCAACCCCACATATTGTTTTTCACCTTTCTAGCATGCATATTCCTCATTTTCTTCCATATTATTACCATTTCACCTCATCAACCACTTTATCAAGCATTTCATTATTGTTTCTATTTCAGCTTTCATCACCTCATTGTTTTGGAGGGTAGACATCTCACTAAATCCACTTTATGCATGATCAATAACCAAACACTCAATATTGGAAATTGTGTTTGTCCAAGAACCTTTTCTGGAGATCATCTTAAGCCCTCCTTTGTTGGGGCAACATAAAATCAGAACTTTTGTTCTCATCAACACTCTAATCTAATGAATATTTTATGGACCCAATACCTATTCCTATAGGTTAATCATGAATTTCTTTCTTTAGAATGATAGTCATAATACAACTCATGAATGAAGCACTTGATCAAGAGCTATCATGGGTTGAACGACTCATCATATTTGTAGGCTCAAAATGGCCACATACTTAGTAAAATTTTGTATAATTTTGACTAAGTGATAGAATCATCATTCTAAAAACCTTGCAATACACTTTGAAGTAGAATCGGGTCAGAATATATGAGTCCACTCAATAGTTAGTGAAGTTTTCATGTTTGAATTGATTCCAGGTGATTTTTCTTTGGCTCCGAAATGATGGCATATCTCAAATCCACAAAAAATTTTAAGATACGATGACATCAGTGGTGGAAAAGTGTAGAATGGCATCTTTGCAAATGACTAAGTATGTTGAATACCCGATTTTGAGAAGATTATTTTGTTTCTAGCTCCAGATTAGTGCTACCCTCAAATCCACAAAATTTTCAAGGAGATGATGATGTCAGTGGAAAAGAAGTGTGGATTGGTGATTCAGAGAATGAAGAAGTGTTTCCTTTCTAGAATGAAGATAAGGTAGGATGACGGAGTAATGAAAGTGTGAATTCATGATAAAAGAGTTATATGACTAGCTTCGAACTCGAATTGGTGATTATAACACAATGCACTTGTTCTATCCAAAATAAAATCCATAAAAGCTATAATAAAGATGTGACATCATCAATATTATAATATGGATTGAAGAAGATAATGCTGAGTATGATAGATCATGGAGCGTATTAGATGTTCAGATATCAGAGATCTGTATTGGAGATTTTGATTCTTCTAATAAGAGAGATGATGTCATCAATTTTAAATCAGAATGGCATTTAGCTTATGTCATATTGAATCTAAATCATGTGATGAAGAGAATCAATGGTGTAGGTTAGGCTACCAAATATTGATTGTTTAAAATATATTGTTGCATCAAAATTGTAACAGTCAGCTGGAAGACAAAGCATCGAAGGTTTTCCATAAGATCAAACCAGAGATGGTTACATATCGATAGTGGTAATTCACTCCCAAGAAGGATTGATGGAAACACATGATCTTTAATGACTTGAACTTCAGTTCCACTAAGAAATAAGCAAGTTACAGAGACCCTAAGCTACCATGGCAGACTTTCTTTCAACAAAATTCTTGGAGGACGGACCAATGAGCTAATGCCAACTAAATATCTTTGTTGTGTTGTTAAAACAAGATATTTTGTATTGCTTCTTGATTATTGTAATTTGAAAAACTATAAGTAGAGGTTGAACCCTCATTTTTAAGGGGCAACTCTAGTGTGTTTACTTGTTCCATTGTAAATATTCTTGAAAAGCTAATGAAAGGAAAAATACATTGATCTTCACCTCAAGTTCGCATTCTCATGCTTTATGTCAGAGGTTTGAGTTCTTTAGTTGCATTTTTATAAATACTTTGATTGTTAGTTTATGCCTAATTTTGGATTACTAGCTATTATAAGTAATTGAAATCTGATTTTGATTTAATTATATGTTGTTAGGAAGTACATTTCTATGAAATCAAGGTATTTGGTGAATTCTATTATTTAGATTATTATTCCCTGGATATTGAAATTGCTTGCTACAACATTTCTATGTTGTGCTTTAATATATGAAACAATATTATTTGAGATAAATGTTGATCTAAGTATGCGTCTTTAGTATATTTTTTGGGAGTTTTTTATGGTAGTGCAATGTTGTTAAGCTATCCATCCACTATTATCTACATCTCTCTAACCCTAACCTTCTCTTACCCTAAAATCCAAATCCTAAGTGAGCATAATTATGTCAACAACTTGCTAAGTTGACAAGGAATCAGCCTACTCTGGAGGTTGGATCGAAAAACCCTATTTTGGTCCATCCAATGTTGAGTGTTGAGCTACAATTATCGAGTGTAATCTTGGACAAAAAGTAGGAAGATAAACAGCCACAATATCGAGTGAAAACTTGGTGCAATTAAGTGCCCAACAATTTTTGGCATGCCCAATGGGACAAGTTCACAAGGAACACAAAACCCATCTAAAGAGTTATTGTTATCTCAACCTGGAGGAATCAATATTTTGTGAATTTTCTTGACCTTATTAATAGAGAGAAGAAAGTTCACCTAGATATTCCTTGGTTAGAAGACCCTAAAAAAGTATTGTAGACCAGTACCCTTTCATGTATACTAGGTCTTTCAAGAGGAACAACCCTAATTATTTATTTTATTGTGAGTTACCTCAAAGAGGGGTTGTTATTATCAGATGTTTGGATCAATATTTTATTGAAGAAGAATAGCTTATCGAATAAAACCCAATACTTTCCCCAAGAAGACTTGCAGCCAAAAATATGGCACAAAATGTGGCTCCTAATCAGCCACTATAGAAGTACCCTAACTGGGATTCAATTGGGCCCCTTATATTAGCCCAAATGGATGTCATCCTTCAAGATGTATCTAAGGAAATCCCCACCTATTATGGATTTGGGAAAATAGCCTCTGAGCACTACTAAGATATCTTGAATTTGGAAGCAATCCACAACATAAAGGAAGAAAATATTATTGTTAGAATTCTAGCCCTATCCTTTCATGGAAAGATATTGCATTGGTTTAGAACTCTAGAAGATAATTATATCACTTCATGGCAATAATTGGATGAACCATTCATAGAATAATTTAATGAATTTTTTGATCCCTTTTCTGTACTAAATTAGTTTACAGCCATGCAAAAAATCTAGAAAGAAACTATCGCAGATTTTAATTTGATATTTAGTAGAACATGGAAGAGAATTCCCTCCATTGCTATACCAACTGTATGTTTGGATTATATGTATTATATACGATCTTTGGGATCAGATCTAGGTCTAAAAACACAAAAATATAGAGTAGAAACCTTCCCCCAAGTTTATAATGCAGTTGTCCATGCTAAAAATATCTTGA
Organism: Wollemia nobilis; assembly: GCA_028583015.1. Lineage (NCBI taxonomy): Eukaryota > Viridiplantae > Streptophyta > Pinopsida > Araucariales > Araucariaceae > Wollemia > Wollemia nobilis. The sequence goes on from JAQPPZ010016349.1 coordinate 6,917, forward strand.
TCAATGTAGGAAGAATTCCCCGCAAATCTGTGTTTCTCTATAACTCATAAACCAATAGTAGCCAGTATCAATCCACAAAGGCCTCTTACATGGATCCCATTTATTTACCATATCTATCTTCAAAAATTAATCTGATTCCTCAATTTAAACTAGTATCCTTCTCATCTCCTTTTCCTCCCCTTCCTTCTCAACCTTCTCAAGAATTATCTGCTATTTTGGATATACAAAATACCTTGAAAAATATGAGTAACAAATTGAATTCAATGGAAAATAGAGATTAGGAAAGGTCAAAATAGAGGAGATTCCCATATGTAAACAAAGATAAAAGGCTTGGTCCTAGTAATAGTACTAGGGTTAGGGTGAATGCAACATATGAGGAGCTAGAGTGTTCTACAGATACCACTCTTGCAAATATTTGGTGTTTGGTATGCAATGACCCCCATGAATCACAATCTTATGTGATGTATCAACACCATGTTCAAAAAGCCATGGATCATGATGAAAGGAATTAAAATGGGATGGTTAATATGTTATGGCACCATTATTAGATCATGGTGGGAAATGAGTTAGAGAAAGAAAGTCCAATTTTTGTTATGAAAAGGTCTAGAAAGAAATATTTACAAGTAGACCCCCAGAAGATGGGACAATTCCAGGTCCCTTATCAAAATAAAGCTGACTCCCCCCTCAAATAAGTGACACTTTTCCTATTCCTTGAGCTAGAGGGAAGGAGAAGACATATAGTCTCCTAAAAATCTGTAAAGAGAAACAAAAGGATACATAATGAGATCCAAAGGTGAGGATCAATAAAGGATTGGGTTACCCTTTATTACCAAAATATAAATATTAGAGGCAACCCAACAATACAAAAGGAAATATGGTGAGCCATATAGAGGACTAGAAAAACTATCCCTGACCAAGTTTGAGTACAACATTGTTGAAGAGATAAAAATGATTCCATAAAAAGGTATCTTGTATGACACTCTTTTCATGATGGTCTAGATTGACCTGCTTAAAGCTTCCCTTGGTAAAAATCCTTAGAATAGACCAGCCACTACCATCCTTAGCATACCATTGAAAAAAAAATAAATGACACATGTTGTTCTAAAGAATAAACCTTACCATTTCTACATATCCTTAATAATGGAAGGATGGGTAGTCTGAAATTGTATGATTGATTTAGGAGAATCAACCATGGTTATGCCTAAGGTTTTCTATGAAGATATGGGTATGAAGTATACCCGGTCTTGTCCTGAAGTGTTACAACTAGATGGGACACCTATCAAAATAGTTGGGGTTATTAAATATGTATTTATGAGGTTGCATAGAGCTCTCGAGGTAACAATGGTATAGGAAATAGTGGTGGTGGACTTAGAACCCTATTTTGGGTTATGCCTCTCAAGATAGTTTACTACAAAGCTAGGGGGATGTATGTACATGGATTATTCTAGCATGGTAATCCATTTCAAATAAAAAGGATAAGGATAACACCTAAGAAACTAGTTTCTTATCATATTTAAAATATTGAAGAAGATATGTGCAATCTTAATCCTTTGGAGGAATTTGAGCTAGTGGAAAACATCGAGGAGCTAGACATTGAATATGAGTTACCTTTCATAGAATATTATAGTCAATTTAGAACTAGTATGGGTACATACAGCGTCACAACTAGATTGGAAAATAAACTCCCTACTATTTCTAATCAATCCCTAAGAAAAAAGGAAACATGGGTTATGTCCTTTTGATGGTTCTAAATGGAGAAATTGTGTAGGGGCTGGTGTGGTCCTACAATCACAGTCAGAAGGGATAAAGAGTTTTGCTTACAAAATGATATGGTCATGTACTAACAATGTTGCAGAATATGAGGCTTTGTACCTCGGATTGATACAAGTAGAAAGCATAGGCATCAATATTTTGAACATATATTATGATTGTGATTTGATAGTCCATCAGGTAAGGAATAAGTGCAGTAGTAAGCACAATTACTTAAAAGCTTACAGGAATAATGTATGGGACATAATGGATTCATTTCATGCCATGAATCTAAGCTTTGTTCCTAGAGAAGAGAATATCCTAGCAGATTCATTAACAATGAAGGAAGCTAATTTCAACCCTCCTATAGATTTTGGAACTAAGAAGACCAAGGGAATTAAAATGGTTTTTATACCTGCAGTGCCAGAAAAGTAGATATTCTAGCAGGTTTTTGAAAGTGATGAACAAATTCTAATTTTTTTGATAAGAAAAGCATGCCTCTCAACTGTTCAAGAGGAAGACTTGGAGGAAATAGATCAACAAGACTTTATCCAACTAAGAAACAACCATATTCTAATGGGGTTGATCACCCTTGAAATTTTATTCGATAATGAACATAAAAAGAAGGTCGAAGCCATGAAGGTCGATGAAAATATCTATAAATAAGTGGATGTCAAAATAGGAAAGAAGCTCAATATTGGTATTTAGTGTTCACCTAAGGAAGCATAAGAGATTAAAAATTTATGCTTAAAATACCATGACATTGTGGCTTAGTCATATGAAGACCTTAAGGTGTATGAAAAAAGGATTATCCAACATACTATTGAGTTAGATCCCTATGCTAAACCATTCTGACAAAAATAAAGGCCTATCAATCTGAGGATAGAAGCCATTATGAGAGAGGAACTCTTAAAGCTACTAAATTTTAGGATAATATATTCAATAAAACATTCCACTTGGGTAGCCAATTTGGTACCTGTAAGAAATAAGAATGGGGATATACACCTATGCGTAGATTTTAGAAATTTGAATCAAGTATCCCTCAAGGATCACTATCCCCTCCCTTAGATTGACCAGATCTTACAGGTAGTAGTAGGAGCAAAAAGATTCTCACTATTGGATGGTTACTCTGGATATAACCAAATTTGGGTAAAAGATGAAGACCAATACAAAACAACATTCACCACAAAATGGGGTACATTTGCCTATCAAAAAATGGCCTTTGGGCTGTCTAATGTAGGAGCTACATTTCAGAGGGCCATGGGATATGAATTTGGTACACTTATAAACAAAGTCATTTTGATTTACCTAGATGACATGACTATGTTTTCTCATGATAAAAATGATCATTTGTCTCAGTTGGAACAACTTTTTCAAAAGTGCAAAGAATTTGGTATTTCACTAAATTGTAAGAAGTCATTTTTTGAAGTACATGAGGGAAAAATATTAGGCCTTGTGGTCTAAAAAGAAGGTATGGCCATAGATACAGATAGAATTAGAACAATTCTAGTTATTCCTTTGCCTACTAATTAGACGACCTTGCAATATTTCCTAGGTCAAATCAAAATTTTCAAGAAATTCATTTCTAATTTTGCATAAAAAGTGAGGCCTATATCTAAAATACTCAATAAAAAGGTAGATTTCAAGTGGACTGAGGTTAGAAATTGAGCTTTTGAGGTTATTAGGCAATACATTGCAACATCCCTAGCCTTTATAAATCTTGATTTCATTAAATATTTTGTTCTCTATGCTTATGGAGCTGAAGAGAGTTATGCCTCGGTACTCACCTAGAAAGATAATGAAGGGGATGAACACCCTATGTTCTTTTGGAGTCAAAATTTATATGATTATTAGGTAAAATATAAATTTATTTAAATACAAGTGTTTGTTGTGATGAAGTCACTAAATAAGTTCAGACAATATCTGGTATAGAGCAAAACCCTGGTGTATGTGGTTCATCCAGATGTAATAATTTTTATATTATAGGATGACCTAGGTGATAAAAGGGTTGGTTGGATTACTAAGATCTAGGAATATGATGTAGAAATACAACCTTATGCCAAGGATTTATAGATGCTTCAGCATTGGCTAAAATGATAGCTTGTCAGATAACAGAAGAGGATCAAATAGAGATTGTACACAATATAGATTCTGATTGGATCGACCAAATGACAAAGTATTTATAAACTATGATCTACCCACCTGATCTAAATCCTTCTCAAATAAGGAGATATATAATTCATGCTCTAAAATATGTATTACTACCTGAAGGGTTGTTCAAAATAAATTTGTATGGTATTCTCCTGAAATGTTTGGAGGAGGACCAACAAAAAAAAGTCAAAATAATTTCATGGAGGGTCAGCAGGTGGTCATAGCTCAAGCAGAGTTATGACATTGAAGATAATAAGAGATGGCTATTATTGGCCTACTATGTTCAATGATGCTTTTAAACTTACCCAGGCTTGTGATAAATATCATAAGTACGTTGGAAGAACTAGAAATGCTTCATCTCCCCTGAAGCCTATTCAAGTTGAGGAGCCTTTTCAACAATGGGAATTAGATTTCATAGGAGTTATAAATACTAATTATTCAGTAAAGCATAATTTTATCTTGACAACTATAGATTATATTACCAGATGGGTGGAGGCCATTCCTACAAAGAAGGTGAACCAAGAAGTTGTGATCAACTTTATGGAGAATTTGATTTCTAGATTTGGATTACTAGAAGCTTTGGTGAGTGATAGTGGCCCTACTTTCATAGGATCCAAGTACATTGATATTGCCAATAAGTATGGCATCACTCTTAAAAATACTTCAAATTATTACCCATAAGGTAATGGACTTGCAGAATCTACCAACAAAAACCTATTAAGGATTTTAAGAAAATATCTGGAAGGTAACAAAAGGAGTTGGCATGTATTGCTTGACCATGCTTTTTGGGTAGACAAGATTACTATTAAAAACTCTATAAAAACTTCTCCTTATGCACTGGTATATAAAAAAGAGGTAGTATTGACAATTCACTTAGAGACCCCAACGCTTAATCTTGTCAGTACAGAATAAGAATTAGAGGAGGATCCAGTAAAAACTAGGTTGAAAAACTTGCTATAATTGGAAGAGAGTAGAACTCAGGCATATGATCATTTTCAAAAGCATTCATCAGACATTAAAGCATGGTTTGATAAAAAGGCCAGGTTCAGAAAACTCCAAGTTGGAGATTCAGTTCTTAGATGGAATGTTGACAAGGCAAAGCCAAGAAAACATGAAAAGGTTGATTCCTTTTGGGATGGTCCTTTCAAAATAGTGGAATATAAAGAGTCTAATGTATTTCAGCTGAAGGATCCTGAGGGAAACATATAGCCAATTTCGGTGAATGGTTTTCACCTCAAGATCTACTATATGTACGAAGTGAGCTCATTGTAACATATGTATATACATTGTACACATATTTACCCTTCCTTTCTACACTTTGTATTTGATTTCTTTCTACAATTTGTAATTTGTTTTTTTCAAAGAATTCTTAAAAAAAAGAGGAGAGAAGAAAAATTGCAATAAATGACTAAGTATTGGCCAAATGCATAGTAATATTCTATTTCGCACATAATGTTGTGTAAAACTCTCCAGAACGGTGTTCTGCCCCCAAATACAGATAGGAAAATTTGGATATCCATAGAGTGGTCTATCAGTTTCTATTCTGCATAAAGAAGGACAAAGAATGGTGCTAATACAGGAACCTCTCAAGGCTAGAGATAGTCAGAGTGAAATTGAGGTAGAGTTTCATGCATCCAAGATTCAAGTACCAAGTAGACTTAGAAGGTTCTTAAGACACCAGAGTGGAATCAAGCCTAAGATGAATAGCAAGTTCCAATTTGACACGTGGAGACTAAAGAGTGCTTCCACATTCAATTATAAATAACTCACGCATGGACCGAAGAGTAGTCGAAGGGATGTGATGAGTTGGCAATGCAATTTGAAAATTTGACCAATAAGAAGATAGGATGCCACCTTTGAGTCATCGAATTAAATAATGGAAAGGATGGTAAAGTGTGTCAGCAGAGGTATCATGCAGCGTCTGCATTTATGGTGGATGATATGCACATTCTAGGATATAAAAAGTAACAAAGTCATGCACAAGGTTCATTTAGTAACCACAAGGCTATTACAAAGCATAACAACATTCTGAAGTTCTCCCCACTGATTACAGTGCACAAAGTCCTACTGCTACAAGATAGCTCCTAAGAAATCACCCATTGAGGCTACAAAAGATGTTCTAGAGTTTGAAACTCTAGACAACAAGATGTTATTGCCATACCTTGATAAAGTTGAGGTCGTAGCGGACACGAAGATGACTATCATTGAAAGGATGAGATTAAGAAAGAGTGTGAATGATAGATATAACTATGTTGCTTTATCAATAGAAGGTAGATGCTTCATCATTTCTTATCTATCCTTTTACATTTGTAATTATGTTCATCCATGTCCTGAGTTAATAGCTGCAATAGTGAAATTCTACAACGCACTGGCCAATGTAGTAAAGACCCATGAGGGCGAGATCCTTTTTAGCATCACTGCCTCTTTCTATCATGAGTTCTTTGCCTTAGGGTCCAACCCTCTAGTAGTACCAAAATCCTTTAAGGTTGTTGAACAAACTAGGTTTTATACCACAAAGAAGCGGGCCAATGATGGCGAGTCATTTAAGAATTGGGTTTATAAGCAACTTAATACCAAACCCTAGGAAGAGTTGCCTGAAGTCCCCATATCCATAGACAAGTTCACAAACCTAGTTTTGTTCTCTATGTTGGATTGCATGGAGGGTTTGGAATCTAACAGAATGGTTCATGGTTGTAAAATTGCCACTGCATATTGTATCTCTAATGAGAGAATATATGAAAAATGAGTAGCAAATAAAGGGATAAGGGTGATTTATTTTTACTTGCCAGTATTTCTCACCAAAAGAATACATGAACAACTAGTAAGCATGAAGAGGGGTGTTGTTGCTCCTAGTTTAAGGCATTGCTCAAACTTGGTATGGATGTTTTATACCATTGCTAAAGAAAGAATGTCATGGATTTAGGTTAAGGATAAGATTGATAAGGAAGAACCTATGTCAGTTTAATATTGGATAAATCACTTAAGAAGTAGTGAGTATTACTATATATTCAATTTGGAATTTCTTGGACCAGCCCACAAAATTATGTATGATAAGTTCTCCAGATTGCCACCCCTGGCCAAGGAGATTCTGAGGACTAAAGATGTAGAGGAAGGAGACTAAAATTTGTTAACATAAGGGACGGTCATAATATTATATGGTTTCATGGGTAAACCTTTCATTTTTCCCTACTTTATCATAGATATACTTTTCATCTTGGAATATTTGAGGCAAGCAAAGTACATTGATGCGAACTATGGTTCGGGGAGAAAAAGGATGTCTTTGCTTAACCACCACACTTTGAGTGATATCACCATCACCAAGGAGGGGCAAAGTCAGCAAATTGACCAATACATTGATAGGTTAGGTCTATTTTATATTCATCAGTGATGGAGTTATGATCCTGATGATAATTTCACTACAAGAAATAAAACCCTAAATGGAGATAAGGCCTACAAGTTTGAGAAAAGGCCTAGGTCTAATTTTGAACAGAGAAGAAACAATGATGAGACTACTCTTTTGGAGTGGAATGTCTCCAATATGTATTAGTTACCTCCATGGTTGGATTTTTATGAGCATATTGAAGATTTTGATCCTGACCACAAGACCATTCATTATATTATCGAGGATATGATTTACAAGATTAAAGCAGGAACTACAAAGAAAATGGTTCCTCATCCAAGACGAAGTTGGAAAAGAAAAAAATAAATTTTACCTAAGAAGGAAGTTTCAGAAGGAGAATAGGAGGATTATAAAGGGCCATGGGTTGAAGCCAATATTATGGATTGGTGGTGTATGAGAGTTTAAATTGGAAAAACTAAATCTAAATTTGGAATGAAAATTGATAAGGAGTTTTCAAAAAGATATAATGAGAATATTGATACTTGGAGACTGAAGGACATGAGGCACATAGTATTAATGATTGAAAATCCCCAGGGAAATTCTGAATCTCTTCAGCCTCCTATAGATCAAAAAGCTTCTTTAACAACCACTGGAGTGTTGAAAACCTTCAGTCCTACTTATGAAAAAGTGGATAAATTCCCTAGAGGGGCTAATTTAATGAGAAAAATGAGCTATTCTAAAGAAAAGGTTGTCAGTACCCCTGTTATTGAAACAAAATCCAGGCCTCCACATTTAGGTTTAGGGGGACAACCTAAAGATATATATATTAATTGGAAGAAGGATGATATTTTTAGGTTTAGGACACTCTCTTTTTCTCCTATAACATCAACTAAATCACAATCCATTATCGAGCAATCATTACTTCTTAGGGTAGTGCAAGGAGATTTATCAGAGGAATATTTCAAAGAGGAGATGGATGATTTATGATTAGTTCGTAAAATGACTAAGAGAGCCCCAGAAATAGAGGAGAGAGAGGTTTCCAAGAAGCAAAAAATGAATATGGAAGAAATTACTAAAGAGGTAGCTATTTTTACTACAGAAGGGTTAATTAAGCAAGAGAAAAATCTAGAGATAAAAGCTAAACAAGAACATCCTACATATGTAGGTGAAGGTATGGTTTCTAATCCCTCTTCTCCTTTTCATCTCCATGAATCCCTAAAATAATTTCCCTCCCTTTCTATTCAAGAATATGTACCAAATATACCTCCTCCACCTCACAATTCTTCCCTTGTCTCATCAGTAGCTATGGAGGTACAAGTCATTTTTATTGTTTCACAACCTCCTCAAAACCCACCTTCCACTTATGATATATCCATTTCAATGTCCACCATTATTGTACCCTCATATCTTTCATTGCCACCATCAATGGGACACTGCATTATGAGTTCATTCATCCCTTCTACTGTCATTTATGTACCTATTTCTCTAAATTTAACTGTATCAACAGTAGCGGTAGTCATAGAATCTACCATTGTAATAGAGGCTACTGTCAATATATCTTACCCCCACAAATAGCAAGTCAGTCCACCCTTATATTTTTGATGCCATTATCTCCTTTGGTTGTTGATTTTTCAAATTTTTTTACTGTATCAAAATAACAGGCAGCCACTCAGAGAATAAATGACTATTGGGCAGAGAAAATTACCAGGCCTTCCAATAGGATTACTGTGACAAGAAAAAGTATGTATGTTAACCCTATCATTAGGAAAATATTCTCAAGGTCTATGATTCCAAAAGTGATCAAACCTAAAAATTAAATGACTGCTCAAGATTATAGAGTGGAGGAGATCATAGAATATGTTGACAAGCTTCCTACTGAGGATGATTTGAGGATAGACAAGGCTCACTTAGATACCTTTTATGTGAAAGCTGATATAGCCAAAGAGAAGGTAGATAAGCTGAAACAACAAGTTGAAAAGCTTAAGAAGAGCCTCAATGATAAAAAATAAGTAGATAAAACTCTAAGAAAAGAGGATAAGGGTTGGAAGGAAAATTTTCAAAATGCTAATGAGTTGAAAGACCAATTAGAAGAACAAAATAAGCGGAATGAGGATTAGGCAAAAGAAATTCAAAATTTAAAGCATCAAATTTATATTGAGAAAGACAAGTCCTTAGGTTTTTTCAAATATGATTTGAAAAGGATAAAATAGGAGTTGCTCTCTGAAGTTCAAGGAAAATGTTCAGGTCTCCAACTCATAATCGACTATCTAAAATATACCATCCAATTGCTCTCCATAATTTAGAAGGATTTGGATCAAATCACTGGAGAGTTACAGCCTACGGTGATTCTGGTGGAACAAATGTACAGGTTGGTTGGTAGTAGGCTCAATGATGTTGCTAAACCAATTTCCAATAAGGAATGGAATTTGGTTGGGGTAGCTACCAAAATAGTGGTGAAAAAACATAAGGTAGTTCATAGAGCTTGGCTATTGTTTGATAGGATGGATAGGGGAATTGAAGACATCATTGAAATAAATGAGGAAATGGTTCACGTTGGTTTCAAAGGACTCTGGAAGGAGGATCATAGCTTGTTATCTATGGAAGAATCCCAGCAAAGCATCAAAGATAACTTACATGATGAGGTTGGAATTGATTCATTGGAAGAGCCACTATCCCAAGAACAAGCTACCAAACTAATTATGGATTACACCCACTTAAGAGATCTCATGGAAGATCTACTAACTAGAGGGAATGCTACTAATTATGAGGATGTTTAGGAACTACAATATGTTCATAAGCATATTAAAGAGACAAAATCCCTTTGAGCAAGCCTAGAAATAGGCTCTTAAGTCTTTGGAATCAATGGTCCAGTTGTTTGGAGACACCTCCGATGAGGATAATCAGAGAGTAGATGCTCTAGAAGAATAGAGAGAAATAAGGAGAAGATGAGGATGAAGAGGTTGTAGAAGAATGAGAATAATATTGAGTAGTTACAAGCCCAAGAGGGGCTCATGCTTAAGTCATTTCATTTCTATTTGTACATATACATAAGTTTTGTATTTCTATACATCAGTTTTGTATTTCTATTTTTACTCTAATAATTCTTAGAAATAAGCAATAAATGCATGAAGTCTATAGTGCATAATATTTTGTGTGAAGGTATTATTTGAAATAGAGCCTTATAAAGGAGGTGTATAGTTTTTTAAGGCAGTAGTCATACTCATATTATGGACACGGTCTCTAATTGAATGGGTGAGTTCTATGATGTTTTTGGTATGGCTTCCATATGAACCTTTACCCTCTAGATAAAATTTGAGTTTTTAGAGGGTAGTGTTTGTATGGAAATTATTCCTTAAAACATATATTCAAATATAAGTATTGTTTTTGACTCCTAAGGCCCAATGGATAAGACTTTATATTTGATTGGATTTGCAAGCAAATCCACCCGAGAGGCTCCAAAATGTAGGCCCAAAATGGCAACATACTTAGTAAAATTTTGTATAATTTTGACTAAGTGATAGAATCATCATTACACAAATCTTGCAGTACACTTTGAAGTGGAACCAGGTCAGAAGATATGAATTCGCTCAATAGTTAGTGAAGTTTTCATGTTTGAAGTGATTTCGGATGATTTCCCTCTAGCTCTGGAATGATGGTAGATCTCAAATCCACAAAAGTTCCTAAGATATGATGATGTCAATAGGATAAAATTATGGAATGGCATCTTTGCAAATGACTAAGTTTGTTGATTCTTTTGTTTCTGGCTCCGAATTAGCACTACCCTCAAATTCGCAAAAGTTTCAAGGAGATGACGACGTCAGTGGAAAAGAAGTGTGGATTGGTAATTCTAAGAATGAATAAGTTTTTACTTTATGAAATTAAGACAAGACAAGATGACAGAGTAATGAAAGTGTGGATTCATGATAGAAGAGTTATGTGACTAGCTCTAGACCTGGATTGGCAATTATAACACAATGCACTTATTCTGTCAGGAATGAAATCTGCAAAAGATATAAGAAAGAGGTGATGTCATCAATATTCTAATATGGATTGAAGAAGATAATTTTGAGTATGATAGATTCCAGAGTGGATTCAATGTTCAGATATTAGAGATTTGGATTGGAGATTCCACTACTTCTGATAAGAGAGATGACATCATCAATTTTAAAGCATAATGGCATTTAGCTTATGATGAATTGAATCTAAATCATGCAATGAAGATAATCAATGGTGTAGGTTAGGCTACCAAATCTTGGTTGTTTAAAAGATATTTGTGCATCATAATTATAACAGTCGACTGGAAGATGAAGTATTGAAGGTTTTCTAGAAGATCAAACCAGAGGCGATTAAAGATTGATAGTGGTAATTCACTCCCAAGAGGGATCGATGGAAACACTTGATATTTAACGGCCTAAAATTTAGTTCCACTAAGTGATCAGCAAGTTGCAAAGACCCCGAGCTGCCATGGTGGACTTTATTTTAGTGGAATTACCAGAGGACGGACGAATGAGCTATTGCTAGCTAAATATCTTTGTTGTGTTATTAAAACAAGATCTTTTGTATTGCTTCTTGATTATTGTAATTTGAAAAACTATGAGTAGATGTCGAACCCTCATTTTTAATGGTTGGCTCTAGCGTGTTTACCTATGCCATTGTAAATATTCCTAAAAAGCTAACAAAAGGAACAATACATTGATCTTCGCCTCAAGTTCGCATTCTCATGCTTGATGTCAAATGTTCAGATTCTTTAGTTGCATTTTTGTAAATACTTTTATGGTTAGTTTGTGCCTAATTTTTGATTACTAGCTATTATAAGTAATTGAAATCTTCTTTTGAGTTTGTTCTATGTTGTTAGGTAGTACAAATCTATGAAATATAGGTATTTTGTGAATTTTTTTATTTGGATTATCATTCCCAGGATATTGAAATTACTTGCTACAAAATTTATCTATTGTGCTTTAATATATGAAACAATCTGATTTGAGATAAATATCGATCTGAGTATGCATCTTTAGTATGGTTTTTTGGGATCCTTTTATGGTAGTGCAATGCAATTAACCTATCCGTCCACTATTATCTACATCTCTCTAACCCTAACCTTCTCTTACCCTAAACTCCAAACCCTAAGTGAGCATAATTGTGTCAACAACTTGGTAAGTTCACAAGAAACCAACCTACTCTAGAGGTTGGATCGAAAATCCCTATTTTTGTCCATCCAATGTTGAGTGTTGAGTTGTAGCTATCGGGTGCAAGCTTGAATAGAAAGTAGGAAGATAAACAACCATATTATCGAGTGAAAACTTGGTGCAATTCAGTTCCCAACAACATCATCTCAAGCTTAACAAAGCATCAATGGCAAAGTTACAAAGACATTCTCTCCTTTCATAATTGGGGCATCTTACATTGATCATGATAGTAAGGCAATATTGCATCTACTCTCCCAAAAATCACCATGGCATGACAAATACCATCATCATACGTAATGATCCATCATTATTTTTTTTCTCAAAATCAAATCATCACCTATTTTCATAAATCAAATCATCATTTGCATGTAGTCACATTTCCTATCTCCATGATTGATTAAACTACAAAAGACATAAAATTTTGTTAAATAACCTTAAAAACCTTACATTTATTAAAAAGGCTATTCATAAGCTCCTTGGGCCACTTAAGCCCTTTCCTACGCTTAACCATGGTCCTCATGTGACCACCATTAAAATTTTAACCTTGGTAAACATTCACCTTGGAAAAAAGTTACTTTATGAGCAAAAAGTCACTTTATCATTAAAGTACACTTAAAAGGCTAAACTCATGTTTAATTAGCACTAATCATAATTAAGCTCTAACCCTCTACCTCATACCCTTGACCTTGGTCTAACCTATGGTCAACCTAATTAGGGTTAACACTAATCCTTGCTCACACATGTGTGCACCCATAATCCTAATGGATATTTGTTGCTCACACATGTGTGCACAACTCATCCAAATGGATATTTAAAATATCCTCTCTCAAAGCATGGGAAGAGGTGAGTCACCTTCCACCTCATCCTCCACATGGGTGAAGGATTCCTTCACACAAAAACCCATCATGAGCCACATTGCACATGGGCCACCTCATAGAGGACACCTCATGAGGGACACCTCATAGGGGACACCTCACCCCTAGCCTCTCCAAAGTTCTATAAATAGTAGTCCTTTTCTTCTAAAATCCATCCACCCTCATTTTACATAACAAAACTCTACCAAAATCACATCAAACCATCATCCATCAATCATCCATCAATCATCATGATAAAAATTCCCTTTGTCCTCTTTTGTGTACTATTTTGATAGGTTTTTATAGGTATAAAAGTGGATCCAATGTCAACCAAGAGTTTCAACTATTGCATAATATCATCATCTTCAACCAAAATTAAAAAATAATAGTCACAAGCAGAGTCATAGGGTACTCGGTAACTCATCGTAGGTCACACCCTAGGGTTTGACTCTTGCTAGAGTCTAATCCTAGAAAATTGTAGGCTACAAAATCCTTCATACAGGTAAGCTACATTGATTTTTTTATATTTATAGTCATTTCTAGCAACTTTCATTACACATCAGATTAGTTTCTTTTGTGTCTTTTATCTTCATCAATATGGGGCTTGATCCATGACAAGCCCCCAAACACACTAACCTCCTTTTGCATATCATATAGGTCTTAAGGATAGGTTTGATCAATAGTGGCACACAAGCATTAAGCCCATCCAATTTGAGGATCTTTGGAAGACCGATTCAAGTTGTTGTCAACTTGTTCATTGAAGAAAAATGTACTTTTACTCCATGAAATCCCACTTTGTAGCCTTCTAAGGAAAACCTATAAATAAAAGGAGAATATTTTGTAGTCCCTTTTTGATCATATATATTATAAAGACAATATCCTATTTTCCTTTGTGTTCATATCAATTCTTTAGTAAAATCAAGTGATATTTACAACTTTCATGCTTGGATACAATAGTTGCATCATTGAAAAATATAAAATTGGATTCTTATTCAAAATCAAATTTTAAATAACGAATATCTACAATAATTTTATTTTTTAAATCATTTGTTGGACATATAGTTTTTCCAATTGGGACCTGGATCATCTCCCAAGGTCCATTTCACACCAACATACTGTTTGAAGATAATGAAGTTTCTTTGAATCTAGCAAACATATATTTCCATATTCCCAAATAACTCCACTCCAAAATATTAGGCATTGTGGTGAATAGAAATGAATTGAATTAAAACCTCATATGTTTGACGAGAGGGATCAAAACATCCCATAAATGTAGCTATAATGTAAACTATCATGAGAATGCACCTACCGATGCATTTCTACTTTCAAATTTTAAATTGACCTTCCCATCTAAGAAAGCTGCAAGGCATACAAACCATAAAATAAAATAAAATATTTTAAAATAAAACATTAAACCATTTAATTGAAAAGTCCACCATGTAGCTCAGTCATTAATCCTCCCATAGGCCAAACATCCACAAACAAGTAAATATATAATTATTAGAATTTTTGATCAACACCATGCAGAAAAAACTATAGGATATCAAAGAAAAATATCATAACCAATAAGTAATTATTTTAAAGGCTTTTAACCAACTTCCTTAGCATAGACAAACATGCACCAGATACATAACTTAGAAAATCTTAAAAGTGGTTTAGTACTAGTTATGGGGTCTATAAAAATCATCCAATTATCATATATTCAATAAATAATACAACGCATATATGTAAAACAAAATAGATTCACACAAAGAATAGAAGAACTGGTTCATGCACAAAATCTATTTAATCATTTGTTACTATAACAACAAATACATAAACATATAATTTATCCTATTTATAGCCATAGTATTAGAGTGATTCTAATCTAATATCTCAATCTCTAGATGAAGTACTATGAGTTCTTGGTATCTTGCTTGCTAACTAAATAGATTTAAGGAGAAAACACAATGAAACCTTCCTCCTTTATCTCCCAAAAATTTCAATATTTTTAGGTAGAAACATACGGAGGTTTTTGTAACTATCAAAATAACTAGTTCCAATCATCAAAAGAAAGATCCAATAAACAATTAATGCCCCCTCTATTTTAGTTTCCTCACTCCCCACTAATTAGGAATTTCATAAAAACCATTTCACACACGAGTTAAATGCACATTGCCAGGTAATTATGGGGTTATAACAAAACTAGATCATGCACATTTTAAATCATCATGACACTATAGGTGCACATACACAAACATTAAACACAATATATTCACATATAAACAAATTTATTTATTATTTTTTATTATATATATATATCTATATACATATATATTTTATTTAATCTTATATTACTTTACAAACTGAATAATAAGCATACAAATAATCTTTAATTCACCAAATGATTTAATAGAGAATGGCTCCCATGCCCTAGGCACTTTCATTGCCATCAAATATTATATGTATTCATCATTTTTTATCAAACAACAAGCATATATTTAAAATAAGGCACACACATAATGCAATAAATTCATGATGCACCTATATGATATGCAATTATGTGATATTCCATGTACACATTATCCATGGTGATATTTTACATTTCCATAATATCCCTTCTTACCATTTACGATCAACCCTACTAAAGAAGTTTACCTGGTCCTACAAGCATAATAGCCATCGGTAGTGCTACATTCTTCAAATAGAACTAGGTACAATTAACCAATCATCAGTAAATAATAGTTGTGCTAGGAGGGTTGTTACATCCTACCCCACTAGAAACAAACACAATCATTGTGTTTAATGCATGTTTATACAAGCCAATATATATATATATATATATATATATATATATATATATATATATATATATATATATATATATATATATATATATATATATATATATATATATATATATATATAAAAAAAATATATATATATATATATATATATATATATATATTCATTCATGAATCCATCAACATATATCTACATTTCATAAATCATAAAATTTTCAAATATGTTCATGCAAACAACTCCACACAGTATTTCATATATACATTCATATACATATTTACTTGAGCAAAAATGAAAATTTTATCTTCTTTTTCAATAGCACAGATATAAGAAAATATTTTCATTGGATCCTACTATGATCCACAAGCATGGTCATCAAAATCTAGATAATTCAAGAAGCCTATTATCTTCATTATGAAAATATCTCAAACACAAAATCTATATTGAACATATCTCAAACACAAAAGGATGATCATTATGTTTCTAAGTTGAGATGTGTGGAGAGTATCATGGTTTTTTCTTTTAAAAACATGGTCAATTAATAGACTGTGAAATCAGTTATTCTTATAATTTCAAGGATTTAGAAAATTGAAATCATGTTTGATCTCACCCTTAAGAAAACTTTGTATCTTACAAAGAATTCCCTCGGTGGTCCTTGTACGTTTGCATAGCTCTTTTGATGATTTTGAGGCTTATTTTAAACTTTTGACATGTTTTACTTAGTTTTTCCTCTATCTCCTTATAGTATTTATCCTAATCACTATTTGATCCTTCAAATTATCCCAATATAGAGGATTTTTATATTGTTTTATCCTTTTAGGGTTTTAAATAGAGCCATTCCTAGAGAAACGAGATGGCTATTACAAACAAAATGGAATAGTCTTCCCATTTTGTAGTATGTATTTTTTTTTTAATTTTAAATTTCCACCCTTATGGAAGCTCTAGCTTTCTTCATAGAATTCCTACGGTTATCTATAAATTAAATTGTTCCTTTAGGAATTTATTTCAACTGTTCTAAGTCATTCTTCCATATTCTTGAAAATGTCCAATCTAATCCTCTCCTAATTTTTTGGGTTTCCACATGATGATTTATGTCTTAAAAATATTGGTTCAACCCTCCTAGATTGACCATCTTCATAACTTTAAGGTAAATCTAATATCTCAATCAAAAATCATAAACTCACACAACTAAATAAGTGTATCATCCTTGTATATTGTTAGGTGGAAGCTTATTTACCACCATTTGATATTGGTAGACCCACAACAAATCTATAGGTAATATCTTATCAATTTTAGTGGATGGTATGTGGATTCAATCCTTAGGCTGCATGTAAATTTTTAGTCTATACCTTTAGTCAATTCCTAATACCTAGTCACAAATTATTAGTATCCTTCTTCATTCCTAACTAGTAAAAGGTTTTCCCAAAATTCTTTCACATTTTTACCCCACTCTTGAATGTTTCTTTCATATTAATATCCTTCAATCCTAAGCATATTATATTTTATTACAAAATGCCTATCCTATCCAGGTTTTTACTTAACCTTTGATAGACATTTTGCATGGTAGTTATCCCACTATTGATACCTTTTGACTTGATCAACTAAATATTAATTATACTGAGATATAGTGGTTATGTGTCTTCTTCTATTCAAGTCATTGACTATCTTATTATCTTTGTCATTGATTCATTCAATGCAAAAAACATATCCCCCACCAGGTATTTCATTCATTTGTGTTGTCTTTCATTTATTAAATATGTATCCTAGACCTTGGTGATCAATCCTTAGTTCAAAGAGCTTTCCTAGAAAATAATATCCCTAAATTTTAGGTGTAAGCACACTAGCTACTAATTCTAAGTTATATGTAGCATAACGTTCCTCATGATTTTTAATTTTTTTTGTATTTCCTAGGAAACAAATACCTCAAACTAAGTTAGAGTCCCTTCCAAATCCTCAATAGAAGCATCAATATAATCCAAAAAAAATCCTTAAGTGTTTGATACAATCGTCAATTTATTTCTCACAATATTTAAGTTTTCCTCACATTGGTTTATCCATTTGAATACCGTATTCACTTGTCAACCTATATTACTCTTTTTATTTTAACTAATTTTTAACCTATATGGCAGACAATATTTGTGGTCTAAAAGAGTTGTGATTACAATGGGCCCTAATCTGTTGATTGAATTCATTAGTAAATTCTAACGATTTTCTTCAAAGTTAAAAATATTTCTATGGCTATTAACCCACATGCAAGAAAACTATATATATCTATGTGCATATTTCTATTTCCTTGAGGTAAGGTATTGTAGGGTCAATTATACACTTGATTAAAAATTAGGTTTATTGTTTTTGGTTTGAAGTTCTAGGTGTTGCACATATCTCTTGAAGTTATTCTCTAGGTTCTTTCTTTCAGTCAAATATTTTGAGGAAATTTGTGACTCTTCACAGTGTAGCAACTTATCTTGGTGCTTGTGAATTTTCCTTCTTATATCACTTACAATATCCATATCATTCTTTTCATTCCACTTCATATACATATTCTTTTATTTCATTTTATATTCATAATTCTTAAACTTTGGCCTTATTCTTATTCTTCGTCTTTCCTTGTTTCCTTTGCTTCTATGTTCTTGCCCAATAAAATGTGTTATATTTTTAAGGATATATTTATTTTGAGAGATCTATCATAGGTCCTAATAATATGCATAAAATATAAAAGAAAGTAATTATTCAATATGATTGAAATATACTATATATAGAAAGTAGAAAAAATACAATATAGTATGGAGGTGATGGTCACTCCATTAATACAAGCTAAAAAACTATATTGTACTCCATATAGGAGTTCTACCATTATATACTACAATAAAATTTATATGCTTGATATGTAGTTGCTCTCTAATCTATCACTATGAGGCCTTTTATATAGGAAGAGAGATTCCTTGGCCAACACTCTACCTAGTTTTACAAGGGGAGACCTTGCATATTACAACTTGCATTTTGACACTTCTGCTATAATGCTTGAAGTAAGTAGCTAAATTACCCCTAAAGTAATCTCCTACTATAACTATGTACCAAAGGTGGTATATTTATATGACCTAAATAATGTAATATACTCTAACTCTAACACCCCCTTGTATTACATTATTTGGGTATTAAATATTTCAATCTTCAAAATGGATCTTTGTCTTTAAATGCTCTTCAACTTGATGTGGTCCTCTATTTTCTTATTTAATTCACATTGCACTGTATGCCTCCTTGAATTGGTTCTTCTTCTTTATTAGAGTTAGTAATTTCCTAGGTGGATGTGCTATCACTTAATTTTTACAAAAGTATTTTTCCTTTGCTTTTGTCCTTGTCAACATTCTTTGTATCTTGTATAGAATCTTCTTAATATACACTTAGAACATCATGATAAATTTTTTATTTAGTATAACTTGAAGTACTAATACTACATGAGGATTGAAATATCTTTTCTAGGGATGATTCATCCATTTTTGTCTTAAATTTAAGTAATTTTATCAAACATATTTGGTCCACATTTTTATTCTCATAAAATTTTAATGTAAGTAGTGCCATATATGGTATAATTCCATATTCTAAATGAAATTTAATTTCATTTGTTCCATTATCTATTGCTTTAGTGAGTCGAGCATGTATATAATGCTCCATTGTTTCAAATCTATATTTTAAGGCTTCACTATGTATTTGTTTTGACGTAGGATACAATTTTCCTTTAGACTTTATAAGTGAATTCTTTATTCCACTTTTTATGACACTTGCTCTTTCCCTTATAATAGTGATTTTCATATCATTGTTCAATGTATTACTTGAGGTAGACATTTCTCTTAGTTCCTTGAATTAGAGTATAAAGTGCTTGTACCTTTATAGATGGAATCTTCTAAGTGGTCTACCTTATAACTCCCTATTTTAGAGTATATGAGCTTTATAGAGCTTGTGTTTTGTAGGCTTCCTTATATCTCCCTAGTTAAGAGATGTGAATTTTATTTAATAAAACTCTTTGTAGAAATTATATTTTGTAGAAACCTTATGACTCCCAAATGGATTAAGTACTTGATAAACTTTGATGAATGCTATTATCAAGTTTTGTAGAATGCCTTATGACTCCCTAGTATTTTTGGATATGCTATATGATCAATAAAGTTCTTTTTGAGAATAACAGTTCAATTTTAGGTTGATTTTGTAATGTTTTGTAAATAGAAAAAATCAACTTCTATTACACCTTATTACTCCTATTGAACTTAAGCACTTTTTATTTTGATGAGGTCCTAATGGTTCAATTTATTATGTCCTTTTAATGTGGTTTTGAGACAAGTATACTAATTATTTTCCAACTCTTGATATTCCTTAATGAACCTCCTTTTATAGCCTTTGATATTTTATGTTTAATATTTCTAAATTTCAATAATTTATATGATGTAGTACTCCTTATAACTCCCTAATTTGGAATTTTACAAAATAATAATATTTACAATAATATATATATATATATATATATATATATATATATATATTCTCCAAGTTGAAATCCTTATTCCTCCTACTTTATTATTTGTAAATATAAATATTCTTGAAATCTACTTGCTTAATATATTACTAATGCTTAAACGTATGATTGCAATAGTAAATATAATGTACCCTTATAACTCCAATGTAACTTTAGTTTATAGCAAGCAATAAGTAATATCAAAATTTACCTTAATACCTCTGCCTTGTATTCCTTTGACATTGTGAGGTGACCAATTTAAACCTTTTGGTATGTGACGCTCATGGGAAGTCAATGCCTTCTTTGACCGGTGTCTATTTCTCCCTTGAGTAGTGCTCTATCTTCCATGAATGGCATTGATTTTCTCCTTAATGAATGCTTGGATTGCATCAAATACCCTCCAAAATGGAATATTGATATGGTTGGTCTATGATAGTTGCTTTAATGTAGGCTTACACCTTTGAATGGTGTACAATATTGAATTAGCCTTCTCCCTATGATCGTTCTTCATACAATTCAATACTTGACTTCCCTTTTACCTCATTCTATCACCTTCTCCAAAATGGGTGCCTTAAATAGGAAAATTTCCTTGTGGATTGTATACATGTGTCTCTTCAGTGATACTCAATATATGTTGATATTACAACGTACCTTTATGCAATGATAAGTTTTGTGGTAACATCCCAAATATTTGTAACTCCTTTTTAGGTGAGTTTTGGATTATTCATGAACATTTGGTTGCTTAGAACTCTTATGCTAAGTGGAACTTAAGACTTATGCATTTAAGCCTTTCTTCTAATTATCCAAGGATGAGCGTTGTAACCCTATATTTACCTATATCTTTGTATTGTTTGTGAGCTTGCTATATTTATTGGAATGCAAAAAATTTCTCTTCCTCTTTTACACATTGTCTTGATGAGGATAATGGGTGACTCTAGCTATAATACTCCATCCTTCTATGGTGATCCTAACAAAAATCTTGTGGTAGCTTCTTATGCTTTATTTTTGTGGTTGTTCTCTACAAGTAAATGCCTTGTGTATAACACTTTTACCTTTATATATTGATGCTTGTAGTATGTTATTTGTGTATCCTTTGCAACACTCGATTGATGGTGTTGTTTTGTAGATTTTTTAATATACTCTTGTGCTTAGCTCGATAGTGCTATATGATGTCGATGTAGTCCTTTATCCATATAAGTTAGGATGATAACAACATCTTGTAATTTATCCAATATTTTAGGTGATATTCTTGCTTTTAGGGCTAGATTGGATGGTGTTTTTAAACACCTTGATTTTTGTGAAGTATGAGCTCTTCGGTGGCTCTTTCCTCTTGCTCAAACTCTGCCCTACAACCTACTGAATATGATGGTCGTGTTGCTACCTATAAAGAGAAATACTTTTATCCTTTTGAAGGAACAAAAGAGGTGCTTTGTAATAGTTATATTTGCACCAATATGAAGGACATTTTAAAAAAAAATTATTATTTTATTTTGATGAGGTAACTCCTTTCTTCCTTGGATAATTTAATGAGATTTAATCCAATCTAATGCTGATTTTAAAGTAAGGATTTATGCACTTTGCACTTAAATGAAACCTTTATATTTTCCTTGAATCTTGAGACTCACCAAATCTCGATTTAAGGCTTCCTTAAATGAATTTAATGGTGGCTTCCTTCTCCATATTTTGACTTGTATTGGTGGATTATTTTGGCCATGAAATGTTGAAGATTTTTTTCTAGTTTTGTACCTTTAACAACACAAACTAATTGAGAGTAACTAGTTAAAGATCAACTAGTATAGTGCTTAATGGATTAATAATGCACTTTTAATGGTAAAAATAATCTCACCTTATTGCTCCTATAAATAAACTCTCAAAATGAATTCTAATGCACTTAATAATATCTACAAATTTTAAGAGTAATATTTAAATAACCCTTAATGAATATTCTACCTTTTTGACTACAATCAATATTGTAGGATGTAGTATTCTTGCTTTCTAGATAGATAATAAGTAGATGATAATTTTATTTCTTTCAAAAAAAATCCATCACCTATTTAATGTGCAAATATATATTAAAATTAACTCTCCTTTTTGCACTTTATTTAAGACTATAATATGATCCATTCCCCTTGTAAATTTAATCCAAATAATATGCTTAATGGAATTTGATAATGAAACCTAATTTGAAGTTCAACTAATTGCACCGTAGTAGCTTACCTTTAATGTATTATGTAGTAGATGTAGGTCTTGGCATTTTTATTCACCAAGTTTTTGCCCTGTAATGGATGAATTTGCAGCTTCTTGTTGGCTATCCAGAATGGATTCTTGCTTCACCAAACTATGGTCTTGAACTTTCTATCTTGAGACTTGGTTTTGATGGCTTAATACTTCTAGTTATCTTCTATTTTATAATGTACATTCAGATAAATCTTGTATTTAAATTATGCCTTATTTTTGTGAGAGTTAATCTCCAAATTTCTTTATGTTTGGTAGGCTTCTTCTATTTGAATATTCCTTCAAAATTCTTGTCAAATTTTGACTTCAAATAGGATCTTCTTCTTCTCAATATTCTGAATGTATTGAGGTCTTCACTGGATTCTTATTCTATATTTGGTACTCATTTCCAATCTCTTCTTCTCTTGGGATTGTTATCAGATGGTGAAAATTGTCCTAAGTCCTTCACTATTAGGAGCTTCTCCTTGGTAGTGGATTTCTCCAATGAGTTCTTCTAGGAACTCTTTTGATGATGCTTCTATGAGTTCTACAGTAAGTCTCTCCAGGACTTCTTGTTTCTCCTAGAGACATCTCCAAGGTCTTCTATATTACACCTTTTATGGTTTTCCAACTAAACTCTTTTATTCAACCTTCTACTTATGGAACTGTTGGTGGTGATATCTTCTTATAGAATATTTGAAATCTAATGCTTCTATAATTTGGACCTTTATTGATCCTTCATTTATTTTGTAATTTATAATATTTAGTGGATATCACCAATATCCTATTTCATGGACTCTTCTCTAGAGTCTTCTTCAGGAACTCTTCTTCTAAATAAATAATTCTTTTCTAAAATTTTCTTTAGAATTAAAGCTTCTTTAGCCTTTTCTTATTTAGTATCAAGGATTTTATGGCATTTTATTCACTTTTATATTCTTTAGTATTGCATCTTTTGTAATGGTATCTTTCAGGTCTTTGAAATATTCAGTCTTCTCCTTGTTGCTACAAGTGATGAAATGATTCTAAGAAGATATTCTTCCTAAATTTCTTGTAGGAAGCTTCCCAACATTTTTCTAAATCTATTTTTTCCTACAATAGGTTGTTATAAACTAGAATGAAATAATCTTCACTAGTTGATCTATCAAACTAGTGGAATGAATTTTGAGTCCTAGTCTTCACAAGTTTTTTTGCAACTCTATGGAAAAACTCTAGCCAAATGTAATCTCAAAATTTTTGTAACTAATATTTAATCCTCACTTGTGATTCTCTCCTATCCTATTGACTACTATGGCTTTTTCTATCAATCGATTCCTAATGGTAATGTTTGCATGTAGTGGTACACAATAGTAGATCCATTTTACATAGATGCAAGCAAATAGTAGCAATGGTAACTCTCCCTATTATTATTTTGATTCACCATGACTTTAATACCATTTTTAGCTTTTTAAGAATATCTGTAGTGGGAGAGATCTATCATAGGTCCTAATAATATGTAGAAAATATAAAAGAAAGTAATTCTGCAATATGATTGAAATATACTATAAATAGAAAGTGGTAAAAATACAATGCAGTATGGATGGTCACTCCATTAATAGAATATAAAAAATTACATTGTACTCCATACAATAATTCTACCACTATCTACTACTATCACTTGATATGCTTGATATGTAGTTGCTCTCTAATATATCACTATGAGACCCTTTATATAGGAAGAGATATTCCTTGGCCAACACTCTACCTAGATGTACAAGGGAACACCTTGCACATTACAACTTGCACATTGACATTTATGCATTAATTACATTGCTTGAAGTAAGTATCTAAATTACCCTTAAAGTAATCTCCTAATCTAACTATGTACCAAATGTGGTACATTTATATGACCCAAATGATGTAATATGATCTAAATTTAATAAAAATTTCCATCACCCATTAAGGTTCTATCCTTTCTACCAATCATGGATGTAAATTTTTCAAATTTCCCTTGAAACAATTTTATTGTAGATGCATGGTCCCCCATTTCTCTCTGACCATCAAAAGATCTATACAAATTCTATGTTTTAGGTTTACTATGGTTATAAGAGAAAGTACTAAAATATAATAACCTAGGATTCCTATAATCTAGGGCTATAATATCACATCTAAAACCCCAAGTCTACTCACATGATTGTACAACCCTAATTTAACTCACCAGTTCTACAAGGTAAAAAATTTGACATATTAACTAACCAGACAAGACCTAAGGTAAATTTTTTGAAGTTAAACAATTAGATGATCACCCAATATTTAATCATTACTAGGTATAGTATACCACTTTTAGGAATTAGAACCACTGGAAATAGCCTCCCAAGTGGACAAGATTGGCCAAATCCCATAAAAGTGTTATTTTTATTGGTCTATCTTCTCATTTTTCATCCCCTTATTTCGATATGAGTGTAGGTCCATTATTGGGGTTATCCTCTATAGCCCATAACACCTAAAGGGTGGATGCATACTCTACCCATAACTTAGCATGTGGAATTATTGATTTTATTTATACTCATCTATTCTTTGTAATATATAATAACATGCAAGGGGTTAGCATTGTAGACATCAAAATCTAGCCACTTGTCATCCATCTGTGTCCTCCAATCACAATCATCTATTATATATATATGTGTGTGTGTGTGTTTGTGTGTGTGTATGTGTGTGTGTATGTATGTATTTATTTATTTAAAATATATTTAAATGTTAATGTTTTATATATTATATTTATATATTTAATAAATATATATGTATTTATATAAATAAATCCTAGCCATCCACCACATTTTAATCTTAGCAATCCATCCACCTTAATCCATGCCACTTACCCAAAATTAATCTCCAACATGTTTTAATCTTGGCTGCCCATTTGGTGTCGTCGAAACCCTAACATGTTCAAGGGAAGATTATAAAAGATGAGTCATTTTGATGAATCAACCCTTGGTCCCTGATTTTTCTAAGTTTGAATTCTATCTATGAACATTCACAAATAATTATTAGAAGTTCTAAACCCCTAACAATATACCTTAGCCATATCACCATTACTCTTTCCCTCCATCGATGTCATCACATCATTCGCATTTTCCATCTCATAACCTGTACAAAACAAAATTTGGTTTTGTGACACCTTCCTCAGCCCTGAATGGCTTGGTGCATCTACTACAATTACCACTATCACAAAACACCCTAATGCATTAACCACTATCATAAAACACCTCTAGGTATTTTTCATAGTAGATCTACAATCCTACAACCCTCAAGCACTACTAGAATGTCCCCGTGACCATCATTGATTGAATAAAAAATAGAAATCACTATGTTGACAAGGTAATAAATTTATTTGTATTTATTTCATGTTCCTACACTTTTATTTTCAGTATTACATTCAGCATATAGGGTTTAGTTGATTTATATTTCTGAGGGCCTCACACTGTGGAGCCATCATAGGTGCTTCTAATATCTTTTATTATTTTTGTGTTTGTAGGTACAGGATCATATATTTGGAAGTTGCTTAATCTAGGGTGGCCCTTTTAGGATACACAATACCACCCACAACCTCGTTTGGATTGAAAACAAATGCAAAAAAACCAGCTATTATTTTGAACTAGGGTTTCAAAGAACCCTAGTAACTATAAATTTGTATCACAAAGGCATTGTAAAACCACACATTGGGGCACATTTATTGTATTATTTTTAGATTGACCCACATTAATAAAAGATTTTCTATCTTGTGCAATCTTGTGTCATTTCTATGTTTTTGATTATTTTATCTTGTGTATTGGTGTTGCTTGATTTCAATTTATAAAATGATGACAATCTATTCCACAAAACCACCAATACACTCCCTTAGCCGAATCATATACCTCCATATTTCGTAGGTTGTATGATATATATTAACTTGCATTACCTTACCTGAGGTTAAACTAGATGAACCTAAAAAGCATAGTAAACACTATACAAAAATTTAATTTTACCCTTATCATAGGCATAATGGGCATGATATAAATAGTTGCTACAACTTCAAATATATAGTGTAAGATATCATTGACATAGGGGCCATCAAGCTTTATAGTCCCTTAACTAAAAAAACTAAAACCTTGGTATATATCAAACACCACTTCCTCATCATGAAGAGGTAAAACCAAAAATAGGAGGGTCTAACACCAAGAACCATCCTAATCAAGTTAATCATGTTTAACAATACTAAGGTTTTGTGGGTGCTATCCATGTAGTTACACGAGGTCAACAATGCACTAACCATCAACAATGTGCACAACAAACTATTCAATCTCACATATTACCACAAGCAAGTGTGTCTTGACAACCTGCCACTTCATCATCTCCCATCCAAATTTTTACCAATCCTTCTCAACCCATTTATCTTATCAATCATCCATCAATTCCAATTATGTCTCTGAGTAGCCATTTAACCACTAACCTTAAAATAGCTTTAGTCAATTGTCTATCTATGAGCTTATAGAATAATCTCCCCTACAACACGAGGCATTAATGGATATTTTTAAATCCATTGAAATTGGATATCAAGATGCTAATGCCTTTAGAAATGTTGTGGGAAGCATCCAAACATGTATGGAGCCTTCCATTACATTCTACGATTTTGAAATTAAACCAATATCATCAGAATCAGTGGATATTCCATTACACATCATGGATCAAATTAATAGGAAGCCATTTAAATGAGTATTAATATATTGGTTCCTCTATCAATATCATCACCAAATCTACTCTCCAACACCTCAATATTCCACTATTCAAAATTATCAAATCCACCTTCATCCTAAAAGCATTTAATGATGCTATCTACTCCATAGTTCGTACTATCATTTTACCCATCGAGGTGGGGGTAAAAATGTTGCACATAATGTTTCACATATTTAAAGTTTCCATGGCATAAAATGTACTCCTTGTGCATCCTTGGATGAGGGAAATGAGATGTGTCCCTTCTATACTTTATCAATGATTAAAATATGTACATGAGGGACAAGTTCATTGTATACCTATGGATGGTGAACCATTTAAGTTTTGCAATTTTATTTCAAATCCTTATGAATCTATACTTTCGTCCACTCATATATTCTTGACATCATCAACTACACCATCCATTTATTTATCAAAATATATTATTCCTAAGGAGCTCCTCATCACAACTTTGCATCAAAATTCCACCTCCATGCCCCCATATTCATCACCTTTGACTACATGCACATGTGGTCAAACTCAATCCACATCAGCCACATCATCAACATTAACATCTTCTACCATCATTCCTTCTACATCATCACCAATTCAATAACCACCTCAGTAGAATCCACCTCCATCCACCTCATCTGACATATCAAAACTCACATTAATGGATTGTGATATGCCATTTTATTCCATACCTCTCCCATTTCTAAAGTCCCAAGCCAATCGTGAGCTTTCAACATCCACATCCACTTCATCCACCTTCATATCATAGCAAGTTATGGTCCACCTCACTAGTTTTAGAATTGGTGAATATGTGGTCCAATACATCACCGTCACACCCCTTAGAATCTAAATTTATAAGGATTATGGTTACCCACATGACCCACCCTTATCTATAGGAATGGTGTACAACATGTTTTCAATGCCAAATAATATTAATTTTGTGTATGGGGGGATTGATTCATTGTACAATATATATTCTCTAGATGAGCCCAAACAACCAAATCCTACCAATATACAACACATGTCAGGTTTTCCATCCTGATATTTTCATATAGTTAATTGGCAAGGACATGGCCTAGGATGACATGAAAATAGAATGCATGAGATCATCGATGTTTCATATCAAGAAGTGCATGACCGTTTAAGGTTAGGCTATCATCCAATTTATTCCACTTCTTATTTTGAATAAGATTTTCAAAATTTACATTTGAATTCATAAGAAGATATCCATCACACCAATGAATCTGAAGATGAAATTTATGAATAATTCGATATTATGTTAATATATTCTGATGAATTTGATGACGAATCATAACCCATAATTCCATTAAATGAATATGATGAGATTTACCTCAAAATGTTCCCCATACATCAGTTCATACTTCTCTTGCTTCTTCCACAAGAGTGAGCCAAACCAACTGGTGAACCACCACCTCTATTTCATTAATCTATCTCACCAGTAATTTTCCTTATAATATATGTACTAATTCTAAAAAAAAAAACAAATTCAAAAATTCAAAAAAAATCCATTGCATGTACATGGTTTTTTTCCAATTACATTTATTTGTTTTATTTGTTGTTGTTCAGATTCCTAGAGTTCTAGCATCAGTTATAGCAGATAAGATCTATCCAAATTTCACCTTGCCAACCACAATTTTCTCCTTTAAGTCAACATGAATCCTATTGACATATTCACCTCACTTCGTAATCCATACAATTTGGCAAATCAAATTCCAATTGACACGGGCCTTATTAACATGGATTGGATTTCCTCACCACCATTCTTTTCTAAATTTATCCTTTTCGAGTAATTTTTATGGGCTTTAGCCAACTACATTCCTTTTTCACCTTCACCTTTGGATCCTAAGGTTTTACAGGTAGACATAGAAGAGGTTGAGTCATAAGAGTTTGATAATGTCATAGATGATATTCATATGATCCCAATGCCCCATCATCTTGATGAAGGTTCTCATATGTCCATTGAAGATACCATTGATGTGAACCTTAGTTCAGACGTAGACAATCCCCAAATTATCAAACTTGGTAAAATATTATCCATAAATGAATAAGAGAAAATAATTACTCTCCTCAAGAAGAAGGGAATTTTTACATGATATTATAAATATATGCCTAGTATTGACCATAATTTGTCTGTCCACAATCTCACCTTGCACTCTGATGCTAAGTCGATCAAACAAAAACTGAGAAGGATGCATCCTACCATTGCCCTCTTAATAAAATAAGAGCTTCAAAATCTATTATATTTGGGTTTCATAATCCCCATTGGCTATCCTGAGTAGCTTTCAAACATGGTACCCATTCGTAAGCCTAACAGGGTGATACGTGTTTGTACTGATTTTCAATACCTTAATAATGTGTGTCCTAAGGATTATTTTTCTCTACCAAACATTGATACTCTTGTCGACTGGCCATGAAATTATTTCTCTAATGGATGATTTTTTAGGATACAACCAGATTCAAAATAATCCTGATGACTAACACAAACCAACACTCACTACATCTTAGGGGACTTTTTGTTACAAGGTGATGCTCTTTGGCCTCAAAAAAGTAGGTGTCACTTATCTACGTGCCATGACATACGTATTTCATGATTACATGCATAATATCATTGAATATTATATGGATGATATCTTGGCAAAATCTAAAACTTAACAAGAGTACATTGGTGTCTTGGAAACAGTCTTTGATCGACTTCTAGAGCACAATGTAAGGTTGAACCCCAAAAAGTGTGTCTTTGATGTTACCTCTAGCACACTAGTAGGATTCATTGTATCCAAAATAGGCATTGAAGTGGATCCAAATAAATTCAAGGCCATCATGGAGATGCCCCCCCCCCCACCAAACTTGAAGGATTTACATAGTTTTTGAGAAACGATTCAATCAATTCGTTGCTTCATTGCACAAATTTCTGACAAATGTAGGTCATTCAATCACCTGCTACAAAAGGGGGTAAAAATATCATGGATAGATGAATATCAAAAAGCTTTTGATGATATCAAGTAATACTTAGCTTCTCCACTAGTCTTAACTCCTTCTCGTCTAGGGGTCCCCTTCCATATTTATGTTTCAACAATGGAATTTGCATTAGGAATAATGCTTGCACAAAAAAAATGAGCACAATCGAGAGCAAGTTATCCATTACATTAGTCAAAATATGGTAATCCATCAAACCAAATACACTTACATGGAAAAATTATTCTTATCAGTGGTTTTCACCATTAAGAAACTCAGATATTACATGCTTAGTCACACCACATATGTTTTAGCTCACAAAAATCCTCTTTGTTATATGATATCTCGCACTTACAATAGCAACCACACCACTAAATAGATAATGATTCTCACTAAATTTTATCTTGAGTTCATTAGCCAAAAATCCATTAAATATCAGGTCATAGATGATCAACTTGTAGAAGCTCCACTTCCTAGTGATCAACCCTTGATTATTGAGCTCCCATATGATTCGATATTCACTATCATTGAACAATAAGAAGATGTCATTCCAGAGGAATATGTTGATCTTGCACTACTCTTTGATGGTTCTAAGTGTAAAAAAGGTCAATATTCTAGGGTCATTTTTCATACACCCTAGGTTATCCCTACCCCCTTATCATTCAAAATTGACTTCCAATGCACAAATAATAATGCAGAGTATGAATCCTTAATATTGGGTCTTCAAGAAACTATAGCTATTGGTATAAATCATGTCATGATATTTGGTGATTCTCAACTTGTTGTTAGGAAAATCAGCAGAGAATAACAATGCAAATAACCTATCATAAAACTTTACCATGAAGTAGCAATGAAATTGCTTGCCAAATTTGATTGGTACAAAATTGATAGTTTTCCATGTTTGACTAATAAATTTGCATATGCGATGGCCTCTCTAGGATCATTGATTCTAAATAACTCCTAAGGAGAGGTACAACCACTAATTGTTTATTTTTATTTTTTATTTTTTTATTTGAATTTACATGGTGGAATCGGTAGCCACCACGAATCTGGGTAGGCTGTCCAGCTTTTTATGGATGCCACAGTATTCTGTGTTTTCCACCCCAGAATCTACCACACAGATCTTCGTGTAGTTCGCCCCTATAACCACCATTCCACAATCATTTTAAACCTTTTACGCCACTGAAAGCACCAGGAAAGGGACAAGCATTCAGTCTGGCGAGGCTTTGAACCTTGGACCTCCTCCCCCCTTATGGGGTTTGGATGAACCAATTGGTCTACACCTAGGACCTACAACCACTCATTGTTACAATGATCTTTAAATATGCAATTATCCATGTTGAATCTAAGGATAAAACGGATGTTTTATTTATCCATTTGGAGCCATATAAACCTTGGTAAAACCAAATAATGTCCTTCCTCAAGTTTGGAACACTCTCATCAGATATGTAAAAGACTTATAAACACACTTTAAAGCAAAAAAGTAGCTCTTTTTACTCTCTTGGGGGACGTGTTGTATAAACATGGTTATTATGGAATTCTCCTTCATTGTCTCAAGCTTGGAAAGAAACAAAGAGCCATAGTTGAAGCTCATGATGGTACTTGTGGTGGTCATTTTAGTGAAATAGCCATTACAAAGCATATTTTAAGCATGGATTACTATTGGCCCACCATGGTATATGATTGTTGCACTTATGTCAAATATTGTAAGCAGTGTCAATAGCATGCTAATTTAACTCATGTGCCATCACAAGCATTACAACCTATTCAAATCCTTTGACCCTTTTCACAGTTGGAAAAATCTTACCTCCTTCCTCGGGAAAATATACATTCATCATCACAACCACTAAATACTTCACAAAGTGGGTTGAGGTAATTCCTCTAACCAGTACAACATGACCTCTAATTGTGGATTTTATACTTTGTCATCTTGTTATTCCTCGAAAATCATCTCTAATAATGACAAGTATTTTAAGAACAAGTATGTTTGAGAACTTTGCAATAAATATAATATCCAACATATTTTTTCAACTCCTTACTACTCATAATGAAATAGATAAGCTAAGGCTACCAATGAGATCTTAATTGCTATTCTCAATAAACTAGTCAAAGAAAATGATAGAGATTGGCATACTCAAATTTCCTTGGCATTATGGGCTTATCAAACAAGCATCTGCACACCTACTAGGGCAAAACCATTTTAATTGGTCTATTAATTCAAAGCAATCATGCATCTTGATCTTGAGATCCCCTCATTGCGGATTTTACTACAAGAATTCATAGATGACGTTACTACTAGACAAACACGTTTTGACCAACTCACACTTCTTGATGAAATACTTGTTAATGCTTTAGACCATTTACAATTTTATCAATACCGCCTAAGGTGTGCTTAAAAAACCAAAGTTCATCTACGTGAATTCCAAGTAGGATATATTTTTCTTAAAGAGAATCAATAAAACACCAATGCATTATCACATCTTCGTGATAAATTCATGGCTAATTGGTTAGGTGCCTACATTATCACTCAAAAATTGGATAAAATAACTTATAGGCTTACTAGTCTAGAGGGAGTTGAAGAGCCTGAACCACTTAATATCATCCAATTGAGATCATTCTATGCTTAATTTGATTTATATATATGTATATATACATGGCTAATACATAAAAATAAATTGCATTTCACACATATTTTACAACATTGCATTGCACACATTACACGACACAATATTACATTCCAAACATTACATTGTATATATTTCATTTCACAAAATTGTATTTCATACATTGCATTCACAACCATCTTCACACATTTTATTTTGTATTAGGGGTCATTTATTTAGTTTAGATAATAATTGATAAATTAAAATCATGTTGCCTTAATCAGGGGCACCTCCAAATCATCATCCATTTGATAGAACCATACCATAATTTCAAAAATCCATTTGCAAACCACATTTCCATAAATCCCTAGGTGTTATCGTTCACTCAGAAACTCCTAGTGTTTCTAGAAACCCCCAATACATGTTGAGTTTTCTTTAGGACCAAGACATATTTTCACTGAGAAAATATTGAATTCTGGGAATTGACTCCAACACTCTTGAACCAAACACAATCAAACATCTTAAAAAAATATTGTATCAAATACGGATAACACCATAATTGGGTTGTACCTCAAAGAAAAAATGATATTCTTCGCTTGTCCCATTATGCACATAGTAAAAAAAATAGTTGTTTTCACTACTATCACAAATTTAGAATAAAATAAAGAGTAGGGAAAAAATCCCCAAAACTCTAAATATTTTACACATCACACACCACATATCCCCAAGTTGTAATGATAGAACTACATTTCTAATCAAATGGTTAGGTAGTTCGAATACCCAGGCTTAGAGATCAAATTATTGGACTATGGAGTCAATCTCCACTAGGGCTATATACACTTAACTAGTAGTGGAGTACACTCATGCATGGCAACATGTCTCTTTTAAAAATACCTATGATCCCACATAAGTACAAGCTAGCTTCTTGGTATTCTCCATAACAGGTTTTCATCTCAATTTATTCAATATGGGTTAATGAACTTACTTGCACACACATTGGTTCTTGATTGCCTCGAATCATTACCATGCTCATGATTAGATAAATGAATTCACTGCACACACATTTGTTCTTAGAGAAATTATATAGTATTTAGTGAGTTTTTCAAATATCCCTAGTAGATCTGAGTCTTTGCAAAACATATCAGTTTTCCATATCAAAATCCATATCATTACATGTATCTTCCATTTCACATACTACCATTTTGGTACCCCTGATTAAACAACAATGCTATACGTGGTCAAGAAACATCTAAACTATAAATGATAATTAGTGCATTAATTCATTTGAATCCATATACATTAGCATTGCATTATCATCTATAACACATATACACATGCATCCACACAAAATCATAACACAAAAAGTAATAGACATGTATATATATATTTGAAAGCACGAGGATACGAAAACAAAAGCGGAAATGCCAAGTGCGATGTATGCAAAAGTGAAACATAACGCTAAGTCCTAAGAACTGAAACACATGAAAGGAAAGAAACGTAAACCAATTGAAACAAGATAGAAAGCAAATTTTGAGTACATCCATTTTTATTAATTTTATTTAAAATCAGGTTACAATAGGTCTCCTCCCTTTTGGGGACTAGGAGCGTTAAGTAGGGTTCTATTACACCACGGATTTATACGCTTTCTTCCACGTGCCCACATGTAAAATGGGTGGACCAAATGTTGCTGCCACTTGAATTGATGAGTCTTGACTCCTTGTTGCTCCTTTAATGTCGAGATCCTACATTCAAGGAAACATAAAATAGTCCGTATCACCTGTAGATAAAATGAAATATGCGATCCCCAAGCCTACGGTCAGTGTTTACATAAGATGATTAAAATGATAATTGAAACATATCAGAATGAGCTAAAAATTTGAAAAAAGTAATAAAAAATTACCAGGAAGCCATTGCAAAAGGAATAGTCCAGAAATATTGCACAGATTTCTAATCACTCTAGGGTGGGACGATTAGAACTATCATAACCTGTCTGAAAGCCACCTCCTAAATGTTTATTCTAGAAGCTTCCAAATCACCTACAAAGTTGAGGTAAGGTAAAACGGGGTATTTTGGGATGACCCAGATGGTCATATTTTCCCAATTTGGCATCTATCACCAAAAATCTGATGATTCTATCTATGTGTTAGTGAAAGTAGTAAATGATAAAAGCATGATCAACACTTGTCATAATCACATGAAATTTAAATGACAACATATGTAAACAACCTAGAATCAGATGCAAAATAAAAATTAGGGAAATATACCATATATTTCTAATCGCTCCGGGGTGGGGCGATTAGAACTACGATAGTTTGGGGGGCACCCGGGGGCAGGACGCCCATCATTTGGGACTCTTTTTTGGCACCAATCCACTTGGGATGGGTCCAAAACCTCTTATGGGGTTTTGTCAAAAAATTTGGTGGGATATTGTGGCCAAATGTTCAGGTTTGGGTCCGGATTGCGCTTCCAATAATCACCCAATAACCTCCCTTCTAAAAGAGAGATCAAGGATGTGAAATCACAAACGATGGGTGAGGATGTAATTTGGTAGCACTTCATTGCTCCAAAAGCTCCTCCCTGTTCTCCTTTTTGGGTGAGAAGACTCACCAATTTATAGACCTAGGTCCTCTCTCTTTGAATGTGCATGTGAGGGCGCCACTTGAGTTGTTTGTCCTATTTTGGGAGAAAATATTATTCCCTGATTTAGAGTCTCCTTGCATGAGGCCTCAAAAATAAATACATGCATGACTAAAGTCTCTCTCCTTGATTTGAATCTGTTCTTCACAATTGCATGTCCTGAATTGCAGTTAACTGGCGAACCTATCGAGGTTTGACTTTTTGCCAGTCAAAACCTGCTATTCACCCCACCCTGGGAAAAATGCTGATAATTATCCCTGGGTGGGACGAATACCAGTTGGTAAT
The DNA here is from genome assembly GCA_028583015.1 of Wollemia nobilis. NCBI lineage: Eukaryota > Viridiplantae > Streptophyta > Pinopsida > Araucariales > Araucariaceae > Wollemia > Wollemia nobilis. Next base: position 42,934 of record JAQPPZ010016349.1, read on the forward strand.
CATCCTAGGGTGGGACGAGTAGAGAGCAAAGTGCCAAAAATGTGCCAAATTGACCTCTGACCTTCCAAACTATTGTGGGAGTGGTTAGGACCACTGTTTAACCTCTGGGGGCTGCCCTAGGGGCTATGTATGTCAATTCGATCAGTGATTGTTGTCACATAATTGAATTGGTGTTGTTTTGATGTCTACAGATTCCCCTTTTTGGGATGCGTTGTGCAAGGCACAACGATGAGCAAAAATAAATAACCAAAGCACTAATTATTAGGGTTTCTTAGTAACCTAACCAAATTTTGATGCCCCAAGTATGGAAAGGGCACACATTATTGAATCCTTGCTTTTGACAAGCTAAGGAGATTAATTCAAGTGTTAACCTTTTTGGTGAGATGTTACTTAATCTTGGACATTTTTCAGTCATGAATAGGCAAAGGGCGCAACCTTTTGTTTGTGGGAACCTTGAGTTCATGATTCTAGAATGCCAAGTGTTTGATTAGCTTGTGATTATTGCTTGTTTGTTGCCCCAAGCAGGAGCATGATTGTCCCACCGTGATCGCCACTGAAAGCATGAGGATATGGAAAAAAAAGTGAAAATGCCAAGTGCGATGTATGTAAAAGCAAAACGTAATGTTAAGTCCTAAGAACTGAAACGCATGAAAGGAAAGAAACATAAACCAATTGAAACAAGATAGAAAGCAAATGTCGAGTACAACACTTTTTATTAATTTTCTTTAAAATCAGGTTACAATACGTCTCCTCCATTTTGGGGACTAGGAGCGTTAAGTAGGGCTCTATTACACCACAGATTTATACAATTTCTTTCGCATGCCCACATGTAAAATGAGTGGACCAAACATCATCGCTGCTTGAATTTATGAGTATTGACTCCTTTCTGCTCCTTTAATGTTGAGATCCTATGTTCAAGGAAACAAAAAATAGTCAGTAGCACCTGTAGATAAAATGAAACATGCGATCCCCAAGCCTGCGGTTAGTGTATACATAAGATGATTAAAATGATAACTGAAACATATCAGAATGAGCTAAAAATTTGATAGAAGCAATAAAACATTACTAGGAAGCCACTACAAAAGGAACGGTCCAAAAATATTGCACATATTTCTAATCACTCTAGGGTGAGATGATTAGAACTATCATAACTTGTCCAAAAGATACCTCCTAAATGTCTAGTCAAGAAGCTTCCAAATCACTTACAGAGTTGATGTTAGGTAAAAAGGGGTATTTTGGGATGACCCAGATGGTAATATTTTTCCAATTCAGCCTCTATCATGCATAATATGATGATGCTATCTGCGTATTAGTGAAAGCGATAAATGATAAAAGCATGATCAAAACTTTTCATAATCACATGAAATTTAAATGAAAACATATGTAAACAACCTAGAATCATATGGAAAAGAAAAATCATGTAAATCTTCCATATATTTCTAATATCTCTAGGGTGGGGCGATTAGAACTGCGACAGTTTGGGGGGCACCCGGGGGCAGGACGCCCACCGTTTGGGACTCTATTTCAGAACAAATCCACTTGGGATGGGTCAAAAACCTCTTATGGGGTTGTGTCAGCAAATTTTGTGGGATATTGTGGCCAAATATTCAGGTTTGGGTCTGGATTACGCTTCCAATAATCACCCAATAACCTCCCTTCCAAAAGAGAGATCAAGGATGTGAAAGCACAAATGATGGGTGAGGATGTAATTTGGAAACACTTCGTTGCTCCAAAAGCTCCTCCCTATTCTCCTTTTTGGGTGAGAAGACTCACCAATTTATAGACCTAGGGTCTCTCTCTTTGAATGCGCATGTGAGGGCACCACTTGAGTTGCTTGTCCTATTTTAGGATAAAATATTATTCCCTAATTTAGAGTCTCCTTGCATGAGGCCTCCAAAATAAAGACATGCATGACTGAAGTCTCTCTCCTTGATTTGAAGTTGTTCCTCACAATTGCATGTCCTAAAGTTGTAGTTAACTGGCGGACCTGTCAAGGTTTGACTTTTTGCTAGTCAAAACCTACTATTTGCCCCACCCTAGGATGAATGCTGATAATCGTCTCTGGGTGGGAAGAATACCAGTTAGTAATCGTCCCAGGGTGGGATGAGTAGAGAGAAAAGTACCAAAAAGGTGCCAAATTGACCTCTAACCTTCCAAAATACTATGGGAGTGGTTAGGACCATTGTTTAACCTCTAGGGGCTGCCCTAGGGGCTATGTATGTCAATTCGATTAGTGCTTGTCATCACATAATTGGATTGGTGCTTTTCTAGTGTCTACAATATCACATGTACAATGAATGCTCGAAGGCTATATATAATGAAGCACCAAGTCTCATATATAAAAAGTGTATCTCAGCACTAGCTAAAACCTATAAGAGGATCCTTATGACCCTAAAGGAGACCTATACCTAGAGCTATTCCTAGACTCGCTATGCCTAACAGACCCGAATACATATGAGGAGGGTATATCTAGTAGTCCAATGTTATGCATCATCAATCGATCCTCCAAAATCTATATATATCCATCTTGGGCACAAAATCATCATATGTCATGTCTCTAAGTACAATATCTCTCAAGTAGCTTTGCTTGGAGTCTTATCATCCTATCCTCACCTCCACCTATAGCCGACCGTACCTCTAGCTTCACCCATAGTCGAGCTATCTCTAGCATTCCATGCTACTACTTTCACAACCTGATCTGCTATCACTATGTCCCACTCTACCCTAGCTAGCCCCACATCCTCTAGCCACTTATACTAATCCTACCATAGTACATTTCTCACATTGGGTATGTAGGGTGAGAACCTATGTTTAACCTCCAAAATCTTCAACTGCAACACAACACATAAACAAGGCAAGAACATTAATGTCACATTCATTGTATAATTTCAAATATATATATATATATATATATATATATATATATATATATATATATATATATATATATATATATATATATATATATGTACAAGTCCAAACAAGGGTGCCAAGGGCACTTACCTCAACAACATGCACCTCTACTCCTATTGTTGCATCTGCATCCTCCATCACCATATCTTCCACACCACCACACTCCTTCACTCCACTTCACTTCACTTCCTCACTTCCTCATATGCAACTTCTAAAATTTGTGAATGCAAAGAATGAATTTGACTTCACTTTTGTAAAATATTTATAGCTATAATGGTGCCCTATAATACCCATGGATTTTTACAAGAACATTCAAATGCATGCAATCATTTGCATATTGATAGATGCCCACAGGCATCTGAGGTTACTGCAGATTTAGGTCAACGTTTGGTGTTAGAATTTGCAAAAAGACCAAAATTATCCAAAAAGGTTGCTTACCTCCACCAAATCACTCAAAAATGCATCCATATATTCATTTCATCATCATATCATGTTTTGTGAAAACAAAAATCAATTTGGATGTATGATATTTGTTTGCACCCAAAAGGTGCAAAATTTCTTATTTTAGCTTCAAAACACACCAAAACGGTTCAAGTTTTTACAAAATGACAATATCCATAATTTTCATCATTGAACACATCACTTCATCACATTTTGTGATAGTATTAATATATTTGGGTGGTTATTTGGTTTTACGACCAAAAAGTCTAAAATTATCCAAAATTGGTTCAAAAATGCTCCAAAACAATGTAAAATTTCACATAATCATACAATCCAATCATAAATGCATTACTCATAATAAAATAGTCATTTCACCATCATTAAATACATCAACAATTACATTCAATATTTTCTAATTTCACCTATAATTTTAGGTGAACCTTGTATCTAGTGGTTTATTCTATCTCCTTGGCAATTGCAACGATTGGTTGTCCATGCAATTTCAGTAGGATAAGTAAATAACCATAAGGACACTTGACCATATTCATCATCCAATATATCCTTGCTCAAAAACAAAATCAATTTCCTTTTCCAAGAGTTATATGTTCTAAGACAATGCCAAGACCAATTTTCTCAACAATTGTCATTGATGCCATTTTCCATGGGTTCCCAACATGGATAAATTTCATAATTTACTTTGTAATTACATAGTCTCCAAGGATACAGGTTGGGTAAAGTGATTGAGCAATTATTTAGGAATTTTATGTGGGAATTAGCTACAATCATGAGTGGCCCTGAGAATAGACTATTTTCTCTTTTTTATGCATGTGCATATTTGCATTTCAATGATGCCAAAAGGCACTTTCTTCAATAGCATGGAATCACCCCAAAACTTGGGGTAATCGAATTTGATTCTGATTTTCCATAATGGGATACATATTAAATGATCATGACATCTAAACTTGGAAAAATCCACCTTTCTCCATTGGGGCCAAAACGGTATCCATGTACATCATTCATATCACCCGCATTTACATCATTCATTCATATTTACATCATACATTTGCACTTACACCATTCAATTATATTTTTCACCACACAATTCTATCAATTGGCTTGTGAGTATCATTCTTCACTCATTCGCCAATTTAGGGGGTAAGCTACACACACAAATTATTTTATCTTCAATATCATCTTCACATTCCAAGAAAGAAAGATGCTTCTTCTTCATGCCAAAATATGTATCTCGTATTTTCACACCACATTATGTTTCACATAATGTGATATAACAAGGGACATCTGTAGACACAAAAATCTAACCACTTATTATCCATTTGTGCCCTCCAATAACAATCATCCATTGTATATATATATATATATATATATATATATATATATGTATTTGTTTAATATATTTAAATATTAATATTTTATATATTATATTTATATATGTATTTATAGAAATTAATCCTAGCCATTCGTCACATTTTAATCTCAGCCATCCATCCACCTTAATCCATACCACTTACCTATAATTAATCTCCACCCTTCCTCATGTTTTAAACTCGATCACCCATTTGGTGTCATTGAAACCCTAACATGTTCAAGGGAAGATTATAAAAGATGAGTCACTTTGATGAATCAAACTCTTGGTCCTTGATTTTTCTCAATTTAAATTATGTCAATTAATATTCACAAAGAATTATTAGAAGGTCTAAACCCATAACAATCTACCTTATCCATATTGCATTACTCTTGCCCTCTTTCGTCACCCTCGCATCATTCGCATTCATCGCTACATAACCTACGCAGAACTATATCTGGTTCTGTGACACCTTCCTCAACCCCAAATACCTTGGTGCATCTATTATCATCACAAAATAACTTGGTGCATATACCACTATCATTGATTTTTTTGGTGCATCTACCGCCATAATAAAACACCTCTAGGCATTTTTCGTAGCAAATTTGCACTCCTACGATCCTCAGGGACCGTTTGGGCATTCCCACGACCATAACTGATTGAAGAAAAAATAGAAATCATTGTGTTGACAAGGTAATAAATTTATTTGTATTTATTTCATGTTCTTGCACTTTTGTTTTTAGTATTACATTCAGCATCTAGGGTTTAGTTGATTTATCTTTTTGAGGGCCTCACACTGTGGAGCCCTCATAGGTGCTTCTAATCTCTTTTGTTGTTTTTTTATCTATAGGTACAAGATCATATATTTGGAAGTTGTTGAAGCTAGGGTGGCCATTTTAGGATACACAAGCCCACTCTCAACCTCGTTTGGATCAAATACAAGCGTGAAAACACCAACTATTATTTTGAAATAGGGTTTCAAAGAACACTAGTAATTGTAAATTTATATCACAAAGGTATTGTAAATCCCCACATTGGGGTATATTGATTGTATTATTTTGAGGTCCACCCACATTAATAAAAGCTTTATCTATATTTTGCAATCTTGTGTCAATTCTATGGTTTTGATTATTTTATCTTGTGTATTGGTGTTGCTTTATTTTTGGTTACAAGCATATATACCTATTGCCTAGTTGATGATCCACTTCACTGGGATCAAATAGGGTCATGTCATTCCTTTGGCTTTTGACCTGGTATCACTTGTCACATTGTGAATAATGACAAGTTATCCCATACCAACTATCGCAGAATGGTCTAGATCCTTTTATCATGCTAGATTATTCTATTCACAAAATGTACAAGTAGCCATCATTGTACTGCTTGTACAATGACCTAAAGGTGACATCCCATACTACCCTTCATTACTTGTTCTAGTAAAGATCACTTTTTCTAACTAGTTTTTCAGAAAATAGTCATTCTTGAATCATATTGAATGTGTATCTGCATCCCAAAGATATTGGGTGTATTTTTATCATTCGTTCTTTAGGATGACTAAGGGAAACATGATTAAATATCATCCTTCACAATGAATAAATTTAAATTTTTACTAGAATAGTTCACAACTTAATTTAACTAATCACCTTCCACATGATTAGGTTTTATGAAAGGTTTACTTGGAGAGTTCTCAGATTTCTACCCACACTATTCTAATCACAACTCCTAAGGTATTCCCTCACATAAACTAGAGTTTTCATTTCACAATAACATCTAAATTATAAAGTATCCAACTTATTAAGGATGATATTTTTAAATAAAGGGGTAAAAATTTATTAATAAAAATTTTGGATTATAGAGTACAATTGATCTTCCAACCAAGACTCAAATAAACAGCCAAACAGGCTAAAACCACTAGACTATAATGACACATAGAAAATACAACAAGAATAAACCATATTAAGTTTGTACATCCTTGTGGATCAACTCCCACATGCGTTGAGAGTCCCTATATGGGAGAATATCCCAATTATCGATAATCCAAGGATCCAATATCTCAGAAGCCCTTTTGGCTAGGTAATCAACAACCACATTCCAATCCCTTGGAAAGTGCACAAAGAATATAAATTTTAACTCTTCACTCATTCTAAGAATCTGAATGGCTATAGAGGCCAACTTCCAATTAACTTCCTCCACCCTTTTATTGTTTAAAATATTAACCACAATTTGAGATTTAGACTCACTGATAATCCTATGCCAGCCAAGAGCAAACCCCCTATGCAAGGCCTCGATAATTTGCAAGAGCTTCCATAAAAAATTTGGAGTGAACACCTTTATAAATGGAAAAGAAAAAATTGACACCACTAGTAGAATCTCTCTCAACACTGCCAATGCCAGCATATCTAGGATTACCCCTAGATGATCCATCAGTATTAATTTTTAAAAATCCTCTAGGGGGTGGCCTCCACCTACCATCTCTCCTAACCTTCTTACTGAGCTGAGGAACCTTACTAGGGATAGAAGAGTTCACACCATCCCCAAATAGACCAAGGGTTTGTTGTACCTTCTCCTCCCTAGAATCCAAAAGAGGGTCCACATCACATTTTCTATGGATGGTTTCCTGAACCATATACAGGATCCTTTTCTAGATCTATTGAACAACCAAATATCTACCTTGAAATATGTGTTGGTTCTATTCAAGCCAAATTTTCCAGATGAAGCAAGAAGGTCCCAAATTCCAAGCCACTTGAAGGAAGGGGGACTTGGTTGGAGGTCTGCCCAGACTACTCCAAAACTCCACCAGGGACAACACATGAAAACATGGATGGTTCCAGGAGCTCCACCAATGATGCCAAATGTCTCTGGCAAAGGAGCATTGGAAAAATAAATGAGAAGAGTCATCCTCATTCTTACTACAAAGGTCACAAAAAGGGGGACCCTGAAATCCCCTCTTACTCACATTATCCCAAGTGAGGAATTTATTACGAGCTACCACCCAAAAAAATAAGTTACATTTTGGCCAGGCAAATTTGTTCCACAACTTTTTCCACCAAGTGATAGGAAGACTTCCATACTTTTGCTTATCAAGAACCTGATAACCATAGGCTACCGAGTAGGTTCCATTAGGATTAGGGTTCCAAGCCAGAATATATTTCCCCCTTAATGAATAATAATGTCTCCCCATAAGAATAAGGGCAATCACCTCTTTGTCCTTGGCCAATCCCCCTGGGGCCATTCTTGTGGATCCTTCCAGCTATAAATATCCATATTTCCAAAAGACCATATTTTTTTAAAGTCCTCCACACGATACCAGCCTACTTCCAAGGAAAAAATGGTTAGGGAATGTAACCTAGGCTATTTATTCAATATAGGAGGATGGCCATCCCAAGAATCCTCCCAAAAAAGAGCATTTGATCCCTGATTACAAATCTAGAACAAAACCTACTTACTTAAATTAGCTCCTCTTTTTAGAGTGTCCCAGATAACTGAACCTTTCCCAACCAAGCTGACTCTAGGGTTTTCAGCCTTAGAAATACCTCTCAACTATTTACAAGATAATATTTTAGTCCAAATTTGATCTTGAGAGGTACACCATCTCCAATAAAGTTTTGTAGCTAAAGCCTGCCCAAAAATAGTTGTCTATCACAACCCAAGGCCTCCATCTTGCATCGACCTACATATAGAATCCCACCTAACCAAACTCTATTTAGATTGATCAAGTTTTCTAGAATATAAAAACTATCTTGAAAAAGCATCCATGTCCTTGATGAAGTGAGAGGGAGCTATTTATACAAAACATCTATAAATGGGTAAACCTTGAACAACATATTTTAAAAGAAACACTCTACCTGCAGTGGATAGCCATATGAAAGTCCAGTGATTCACCTTCATTCTAAACTTATAAAGCATAGACTACCAAGGAGATCTAGGTAGAAGGTGATATTAAATTGGAATACCAAGATAAATGAAGGAGGGAATTCCAACCTGGAATATTAGAATGCGAGCAATTTCGGCTTGAATAAGAGGAGGGGTATTGAAGAAGAAAATAGAATATTTTTCCTCATTAATCAACTGTCCAAAAGCACAAAGATATATGTCAAGATATTATCTAATATTGCTAGCTTCCCTGATAGTGGCAACTCCCAACAAATTGAATGTGGGAAAGAGTTGGCAAACTACTCTTCCACTTCCACCCTTGAATGAGACCCTACATGACTTGATACTTGAGCAATATTTCCAACCCTTCCACCATAATGTTAAAAAAATAAGGAGATAAAGGATCTCCTTACCTCAATCCCCTTGAGGCCTCAAACATCTCTGATGGCTCATTATTAACAAGAACAGAGAATGAGGAAGAAGAAACACAACTCATCACCCATCTAATCCATTCCTCCTCAAATCCAAAAGCAGCAAGAACTTTATGAAGAAATGACCATTTGACCCTATCATAGGATTTGGCCATGTCCAACTTAATGAACATAGTTTTCTACTTAGAATTTTCCATCAAGTGAATAGCTTCTGTAGCAATAACAACCCCATCCAAGATTTATCGGCCAACAACAAACCCTCCTTGCTCCGTAGAGATGATTTTGCTCAACCATATCTTCAACCTCTCAATAATAATTTTTGTGATGATCTTATACACAATATTACAGAGAGTAATAGGCCTGAACATATCCAAGGAATTTGCTCCCTCTTTTTTGGGTATAAGCACCACAAAGGTAGCATTGAGGGTCCTTAGCATATGTTTGTTCTTTTGGAACTCATGGACCACTTCCAAAATATCAAATTTGATTAAATACCAAAACTCCTAATAAAACTCAATCGGGAATCCATCTAGACTTGGGGATTTTCCTTTTTTCATCTTGAATACAACATTTTCCAACTCCTCAAGGGAAATTGGACCCATAAAATGCTCATTCATATCTCTAGAAACAATCATTGGAATACAATTTAGAATAATATTTTCATTCTCATCATCTTATAGGGAGTTCTCCTTGAAGAGAGGAAAAATACCTCTTAGTCTCTTTTGAAATATCCCTGAAAGAAGAGAGTAGGTCACCCTAAGAATTCATAAGAGAGGTAATCAAGTTACCATTATGGTGAGCCTTAACTGAGTTATAAAATAAGGTTGTGTTCTTACCCCCTTCCTAAATCCAATCTACTTGAGCTTTTTGTTTCCAAAAAATATTGTCCCTTAGTTCCCATTCAACAAGGTCTTTTGCAGCCTCAAATTCCTCAAAAAGAAGCTCCTTTGTGAATCCTTGATCTCTAATATTACTTGAAGCTTATTCCATCCTCCTAAGATCTACCAGCTTAGCCAAGGAAAGGTTCTAAAAATTTAGTCTATTCCATCTCTTCAATTTATGTTTTACAAATTGTAGTCGCTTCATAAAGAAATACATAGCGGTGCCATGATGAGGTTTACCAGTTGTCCACTCGCCTTGCATGAAATCATGAATCTTAGGATCATGAAGCCACATAAGTTGAAACTTAAAGGAGGGATTCTTTTTTAGCCCTAAATCCAAAGTAGAGAGTTTGATAGGCCAATGATCAGATCCCCTACCCTCCAGAATCACAGAACTAGTACCTCTGTTATTACCCATCCAATAATTGGATATCAAAAACCTATTTAGTCTCTCTGATATGGAAGCTTCCCCACACCTTCTATTACGCCAAGTAAAGATCCCATTATCTGGCTTGATGTCAACCAAGTTTAGAGCCTAGATATGAGCACTGAATACAGAAGAAAAATTCTCAAGACAGTCCACCCCACCATGTTTCTCCTCTAGATAAGTTATAGAGTTAAAGTCTCTAGCCAAAATCCATGGGTACAAGGGAACCAAACTTCTCATAAAGCAAATGTGCTTTGAAAAAATCACTTTACCATTGTAATCAACAAGAGCATACACATTTGTAAGTAGGATGATTTCACCATTTTCATTATCATGCCCGACCATTGAAATAAACTATTTGCTAGAAATCCAAGTAAGAGAGGATATCTTAACCGGATCCCATAAACAAGCGACGCCACCAACATATCCACATGCACCAATATACTGGCATTGTCCCCTTCTCCACAAATTGGGAGTAATATTGAACATATTATCAATATCCAATTTAGTCTCCTGAATAAACACTACATCCGGAGAATGCACACGAATGAAATCATGAACAACTTTTTGTCTGGAGATGCTATTCAACCCCCTTACATTCCATGAGAGGATAATCATTTTTGGGGGTTATAAAAATGGGAGTCCAATGTTCTCACCAAGCTTGACTCCACAAAAGTCTCCCCCATTAAATTAATTTTATCCTGGTCCTTATTTCGAACCACCTTCATATTCTTATCCAAAAAAAAAAATTAATTATTTTTTGTTGCAATCCCAACACCGTAGGAGTTTTGTAGTCCAAGGATGACCACATCAGTGCTTGAGTAGGAGAGGGAATAACTAAATCTGTACCACTTTCTAAAATAGTTTTCCTTATAGGTCTAGACCCAACCATGTCCTCTATACTTAGATCCAAAACCCTTTGTTCTTCATTTAAACCCCCTAGATATGATTCCTTAAGTTCTCCCTCAAGAAGAGACATCTGATTCAGCCTTGTTATATTTGCATCATGTAGTGACGTTTCAGGTATCTCCATGCATTGATCAAGATCATCTAATATTTTAAAACGGTTTAGTAGAGCATCTAGCTAGCTATCCTTAAGGTCTTCGTTTGCCCTTCGTCCTCTATTTTAGGATTTTATCAAAATAAAACCTTTCTTATCTCATTCCCCTTCCTTTATCAAGGCTTTTCCTTTATCCAAACTTTGTCCAAACCGAGAGGGCCCAGTATTTGAAGCCACAGGCGAGATAAACATATGGTATTTTCTTTTCAGGTGGCCATATTCACGGTAAATCCGACAACGAAATGGAAGAGCTTCATAGTCAAGTTTTTGAACCCATGTAGTTGATCCAAATTGTATTTCAATATAATCTAGAATAGGATTATTTAAGTAAATTTCAACACAAATATGAGAAACAAAGATTACATTTTTATCCATTGTTTGTTGTGACTGTCCAACCGGCTTCCCAAGCAGAAGGGCAATCTTATTCAAGATATCAATTCTCCAGAATGCCAATAGGATCCATGGAAGTCGCACCCATACTGGAACCCGCAATGACCGCTCCTCTGATGGGTTGAAACCCACATGCCAGGGTTTAATAAAGAGTCCCACTTGGTTATAAAAATAATGACCCCCTTTAAATGCTTTGTTACGATCTGCAATACAAAAGAAAACCACCATAAAATAGTTGTTTGCACTTAGCATCACCTCCACATTGCCTTCAGGATTCCAAGTCTTCCTGACCCAAGCCTCCACAAAGGGGAGAGAAATTCGGATGCCCAAAAATTTGCCAATAAGGGCATGTTTGGTTATATACTCCACATATTCCGCCACTGAGTCTGGTTGAACCACTAGAACTAGCCTGGATTCACATTGTTCCAAACATCCATTGTTCTTTAACAAGTGGTTCCCAACATGCACTAGAAAATCTTGTTCCTTCCAGTCATTTTTAGATGAAAAAATATCATGAGCATGCACTCTCTGTGTCGGACCCGATGCCATCACGATATTCCTCCAATTTTTCAGACCTCCTTCACAAGTTGTTGCCATCCCCGTAGAGCAGCTTTTTTTCATCAAACCCTAGCAGAATAGTTTTTCCTCATCAAACCCTAGTAGAGCTACAAAGTCTCTTATCTCTTTCTCCTATTAATAATGATATTACTTTTAAATAAAATTTTAAATAAATCAATTAAATTAAAAAACCATCATACATCTATTCTAAGTTAAAACATGGTATCCATATCTTAATCTAACTTGAAAGGATGCAGTAACTCACAATAAACCTTTTCTTTCATCAAGAGCAATAAATCAAAGACATTCTCATTCTTGCAAGGAACTTTATAAAGTATACTTCCTTTCTAAACATATACATTCTCATTCTGTTTGAAAAGAAACTAAACTTAACATTATCATTAAAGTATACATTTCATGGTTCTTATCCTTTTTAGAGTAGCTATCTCTTAACAAAAAAAAATATATATATATATTGGAAATTACTTTATACGTTTTAAACTAAATTCTTTTAAATCTTCCTTTTAAGAAAAATACATCTTCTAAGTGGTTATATAATAAGGCATCCAATTTGACAAAATTTACTACATAAATATCTATCCAAAATAAAGAGTGAATAAATCTTATTTTTTAATATTTCATTCCATCCAATTTTCTAAGAAAAAAAAACATTTACATAATTATTTAGATCATTTACCTAGACATATATTTAAACTTCATTAAAACCAAGCTATCCTTCATCTATGCCTCAAAATGCTTATTTTAAAAGCATAAACAGTAAATAACTATGTAATAATATTTTAAAATGTCTAAAGATAATCATATAAAATCCTTATTTCAACCAACGTTGCTCCAACAAACATCATTCTTCAAACTTGTAAAAAAAAAAATTATATACGTACACATTTACTCTTTCCTCAATTAATCCTAAATGAGAAATTACATATGTTTTCTATTTTCTTATGGTATAATTTACAATATTTTAAAACCAATCCAAAATACCAATTGCATGTTCTCTTTGAACGTTTTCTAAGGTTATTTAATATTTTGAATGCGATGACGATTTCACAAAGATATTCATATTTACGTATTCCACTTTAAAAAATACTTCAATATTATACCTTAATTAAAACAACCTATTCTTTCTTAGATTAATCAACGCATGATGCATGACAAAGGGTTGGTAAATTATTCTTACCCATCTTGGTTTGATTTCGTAAGGATCTGACATTCTTCTTTCAATGACGTAGTGAATTCACAAGAATGATCAGGTTCCCTATATGTATGTAAGCTATATAATATAAAATCAAACCTTCTTTTTGATATTTCAAAGAAACAACAAAATTTTAAATTAACTATAAATATACCCTACAGAAACATCTTAAGAATGCTTCGATTAGTATAATATCGATTCAATATCTAACTTTATTCCTTCAGTTTTTGTGTATTTTAACTAGAGAAGTAAAGTGAACAGGTTTATGGAAAATGGCTATCTTAATTCATCTATTTCTGAATCCTAAAGATTAATCACCAATTAAGGTGAATGGTTATAAAACAAAACTATAAAAAAGAGAGTAATAAACACCCAGTAGACTGAAATAATAAGCCATATTATTATGGAGTAATTAGAGAATGATTTTATCAATATTTTATTATGTTTTCCTAAAAGAAAACTCCTTCAAAAATCAATCAACATTTACAACGTTCATGCTTGCATACAACAACTGCGATATTGAAGAATATAAAATTGGTTTCTCACCCAGATTCATATTTTAGATAACAAATATCTACAACCATTTTATTTTCTAAATCATTTGTTGAACATATAGTTCTCCCAATTGGGACCTGACTCATCTCCCAAGGTCCTTTTTATGCTAGCATAAGGTCCAAATATGGTTAAGTTTCTTTGGCTTCAGTGAACGGAGATTTCCATATTTTGAAACAACTCCACTCTATAATATCAAGCATTGTAGTGAATATAAACAAATTGAAACAACATCTCATGTGTTTGATGAGAGGAATCAAAATGGCCTATAAATACAACTATAATGCAAACTATCATGAGCATGCACCTACCTATACCTTTCAACTTCTTTTAACTTTTAAATAGACCTTCCCATCTAATCAAGCAACAAGGCATCCAAATCATAAAATAAAATAAAATATTTTAAAATAAAAATTTTAAACCATTCAATTGAAAAGTCCACCCTGTAGCTCAGTAATTAGTCCTTACATAGTCTAAACATCCACAAATAAGGAAATGTATAATTACTACAATTTTTTATCAACACCATGCAGACAAAAACTATAGGACATCAAAGAATAAATATCATAGCCAATAAGTAATTATTTTAAAGGCTTTTAGTTAATTTCCTTAACGTAGACAGACATGCACCAGATAATTAACTCAACAAAGATCAAAAGTTGTTTAGTACTGGCTATGGGGTTTACAAAAATCATCCGATTATCAGAGATTCAATAAGTAATACAACACTAATATGTAAAACAAAACATATTTACACATAGAAGAGAAGAATTGGTTCATGCACAAAATCTACTTAATCATGTGTCACTGTAACAATAAATACATAGACATATAATTCATCCTACTGACAACCATAGTATTAGAGTAATTCCAACATGAAATATTGATCTCTGGATGAACTACTATGGGCTCTTGGTATGTTTCTTGCTAATTACATAGACTGAAAGAGCAAACATAGTGAACCCTTCTTTCTCTTCCCAAACTTTAAATCTTTCTCAAGTAATAATATACCAGGGTTTTGTTACTTTTGAAACAACCAATTTCAATCATCAAAAGCAAGATCCAATAAACAATAAATGCTCCCTCTCTTTTACTCTTCTCATTCCCCACTAATAAACATTTCCTCAAAAACCACTTCGTACATGGGTTACATGCACATTGCCAGGTAATGGTGGGGTTATAACAAACTAGATCATGCACGTTTTAAATCATCATGATATCGTAGGCACACATACACAATAATTAAAAATAATATATTCACATATAGACAAAGTTATTTATTATTATTTATTCACCAAATTATTTAATAGAGAATGGATCCCTGCCCTAGGCACTTTCGTTGCCATTGAAGGTTATATGTATTCATTATTTTTCATCAAATAACAAGCATATATTCAAAACAGGGCACACACATGATGCAAGATATTCATTATGCACCTATATGATATGCAATTACGTGAGCTTCCATGTACTCGCAAGTCATGGTGATATTTCACACTGCCATCATATTCCTTCTTACCTTTTATGATCAACCATTTTTCTATCTATCAAATATGTTTACTTAGTCCTAGAAGCACAATAGCCATCAATAATACCACATTCTAGAAAGATAAAATAGGTATAATTGATCAATTCATCAGTAAACAATATTTGTGCTAGGAGGGTTGCTACAAATTCAAAGCTCACTCATTGTACTTGGCTTACTTTAATTTTTTTAATTCAAATCTCACTCGTGTGCCATTTTACAAAAGTATACCCCTATGAAATGAGTCATTACCATATTTTATCTAACGTATATTTCCTCACAAAATAAAATGTTATTTGAAATAATGGAAGTCAGCATTTTCAATTATAGTTTATGATATTAATTGCACTGGATATTTATATTTTGATTCACAGGAACCCTTCACTAATGGTTATATGTTATTCTTCTTTATTGTGCCCAAAAGATCCAGCCTGCAAAAGGGTAAATATTTCAGATATATAGGATCTAAGAAATAGGTAAATTCAGAAAAAATAAGTTGCGCACTTATCATTACCTCTGATTTTAATATAAGATTTAACTTATATCATTTTATTTTAAAAATATTTTGAATGATGTTAATTTTTATTTGTGTAATTTATCTTCTTAATAAATAATTACTATTTTATTTCTGAGAATACTATTTATAAGTAGAATATAGAATAGATGTGTTATTTAGAAGTTATCTTGATATATGTTATAAGAATTTTATAACATGTTATTAAGCATCTTAAAATGATATATAGTGTTGAGAGTGACATAATCTTTGTAACTTGGAGTTACATGTATCACTCTAGGTTCCCATGTGTATGAAATTTTTTGATATTTTGTCACACATAATTAGTAAGGTATGAATCCATGACATAGAACATATAACTCTTTTATACGTGTATATTATGTGAGGTCTCCAAGGTTTAAGTTTTATATAAAATTTTCATTAGAGATATTCTTTGAAGTTTATGAGGATTGTTCTACTACTTTATTGCAACCTTTCATGAAATAATTTGAGCATTGCACCTTCTTAGCTTATCAATGAAAATTTGAGAAGTTTTATGTACAACAAATCTATGAAATATGGGAAGAGGTTTTCTAATTTTTTCTATACGTTTATTCTTTGAAATCTAAAATAATTTAAAATATTTTTTAGTAACCTTTTATATTCATAGAGGTTTTTTCCATTGTAATTTCTTCCTTAAAATACTTATATTAATTTCTAATATTTTTCCTTGTATATGTAATGTCAATATTGATATTCATATGCTTGTCATGCATATCCATGGATGAAATATACTACTTATATAGAGGAGAAGAAGGATATAGCGTAAGAAATAGATTTTATTATTTTTGGTAAGTTAATTTTTTTAATTATTCAAAAGGGGGCATTTGAAAGGTGCCCCAATGCCTTGTACATCAATGAATCAAAAGGAATAACAACAAAGAAACCTAGAAAGAAAAAAAACAAAGAGGCAACATCCTACAACAACATAATGAAAACATCCTCTGATAGAAAGGAAAAAACATAAACATGCATACAACCAGCAAGACAAAACCAGAGCAAAATCTTTAGATCGAAGGAACAAGAAAAAGAAGGAAAGAGTCATTAGCAGGTGGGTCCACTTCCATGCTTAGAGAAGAGCATCAGTTTGCATTGGTTAAATGATAGTGGTCTCCAACGTGGTATCCTTCGCTTCATCCTTTGGTACATCCTTTGGGTTTCCCTTCATAACATCAATGTAGGCTTCCTTTGTAATATTAACCACGTCCTCATCTTTAGCGTCACCCTTGGCATCAGAGAGTACCTCAACAAATGAAATGGCAGGAATGTCCTCAAATGTATCACAAAAGAATAGGATACTGAGAGCTTGGCGTTGTTCCTTAAGATTTGAAATTGCTTTACCAATGGCCATGTGAGTTGTTTCCAGATGATCAATTATAGCATAGGTTGCATGGAAAACAATTTTATGGATGTACTTTTCAACCAGATCAGGTGAATTGGAATGATCCTTTGTAGGTTTAACAGACATGGAAGGAGGGGTTTCAACAATCTCTTTATGCTTGAGTATTTGGGAGCATCTAATAGGCATACTTTCAAATTTAACATTTTTTTTTATGTTGAAATCAGAATGAGGTTTTTCATTCTTATACTTCTTCTTAGATCTGGAAATTTTAGGACTGGGGGTTGAGGAAGATTTTTCCTCATCAGAATCCTGGGTAGGGATGTTTCCTTTGGGGAACTTTGGGAGGAATCTATAAAGGAATTTAAAAAGCCCTTGATGAGAGGGTAGACCTTCTTCCTTTTTATACCTGGTGGACATTATGGTGTAATCTATGGACCAATATAGGGAAGCTAGAATGTTCATCATTTTGGCTTTGTGGAAATGGTTTACGTAAGCTAAATGAAAGGAATAGAACTGGGATTCAGGATTATCAGCGGTAATGTATTGCATGATGGGTTTTAAAATTTCTTTCCATTGAGTGGAGATATGATGATGACATAGATATTTTTTGAAAATCTTGTGAATCACCGAGATCTTGTCAAAATGTGTCAGCTCCGCATCCCAGTTGTGTTTATTCCTCCTAATCACCTTTTTTAAGAAATAGATTTATGTTGTTTTTTACAATGAATAAATTCTTCACACTATTCCCCCTTATTATGTCAATGTCATATTTATATCAATGTATAATCATAAATATCTTAAAAATTTCAATCTTTATATGTGTAAGAGACTATGGATGTTTGTCTTCAATGGGATAAAAATATATTTAAATATAGTATTTCTTAACATGTTCATGAGTGGAATGAAACTCAAATGCAATGCTCATAGTTTCCTCATGGAGTTCTATGTTGGAAATAAGTTTGAAGACACATTGAATATTTTTATTCAATATTATTAGTTTTTTTTATTAAATACCTAACCATATTACCTTATACATAGCTTCCCATGCAATATTATGTTCTAAATCGATGGAAATCAAGCAATAAAATATTGCTTCTTACTTTCCCAAGATATCATACCTGATACCAATATGAAAACATATCTAGAATTGTATTTTCCATCACCCATGGATCCTCAATATCTTGCATCCATGAGTTGTATGAAGAAAAATTAGCTATCCATTTTCTATATTACATTCTATTAAGTAGTACATGGGTATAAATAAGTACACACTTTGTTCCTTTTCAACAACACGTCTTTAGATCCTAGATAGCCTATAAATGGTAGCTAACATCATGTAAAATATTTTAATTTGTATAAGTCAAGATAAATGAGACTCCCAATAAACTACCAATAGAGAGTTACATTTACCTTTTATGAATGGTAATTTCATGATAGCCATAAACCTATCTCTACAACTATAGGTATTGGCTTATAGTCTATCATACAAATATTCTCAAATAGTATCTTGGAATACTTCCTATAAATGATAAAAATGAGATTGTCTATCTACTACACCTCCAAACCCTAGTAATAGACATGATCAAGAGATATTACATGTCAAGTGACTTCATCAAATCATTTCCTTTCCCTTAATTATTATCTCTAAAATTTACTATGATAAGAATGTTGTCGAAATATAAAATTATGTTTACAACCTCATCCTAGTTGTTTAAGTTATAGGTTTGGATAGTAAGAACTTTGATCAAATTAATGCCACACAAGAGGCTCATTGACTTTGATATACTAGGCTTTAGGAATCTAAGTGAGCTTATAAAAGGATTTAATGAGTTGAGATATATTCTACCCTTCTCTACGTATAACAAATCCCTCTAGTCATGTTGTGTAGACTTGTTTAGTGAATCATCCATTAAGAAATGTGATATTTACATCCATTTGGTATAACTTCTAAATATATTGTGTTTTCATTTTAGATACCATTTAAATAATCTTCAATTTAGGTATACAAATAATGATTCCTTATAATCAATACATTCTTCTTGCACATACCCTTTAGGAATATGCCTTACTTTAGGATTGTCAACTAATGGATTTTATGAGTTGGAATATTAAGAGTTTGCCATTATGTAAAGTGTAATCTAGTTTATGGTGAAGGCCAACATCATATGTAATCTTGTATAGGTCTACATGCAATTATTATTTAATTATATTTAATTATTTATAATATTTCATTATGTAAGACCTATGGACTATGGATAACCTTGTTATGGTTAAAACCATATTATAATTCATAATTAACCTAAAGTCATTTTGTTATGTTGCCTTAGGCTAAACTCACTTATACAATTGAGAATTTGGTATTAGTATAAATACACCTCACCACTCCATCCATTATATCATAAGGCTATGATTATTATCTATATATAATTAGTATTTTTTTATTATGCATAAGGGTGCCCACTATATGTTTCTTTCTTTTACCTTTTTTACACTATTGTATAATATTTGAGTAGATAGATTTATTTTCTTCATTTTTAAAAATAGGTGTTAAATCCAATATGGTATCAGAGTGGATATAAATTAGCATCACATAGCCATGTAGAAAGGTAATTTGGAGCCTTTGATCCTTCTTCTAATCATTCCAAAAACTTACTCTCAAAAACCTTAAAAGCATTTTTGACATAAGAGGTAAATAAAAAATCTTCTTTCATGACCCTTTTTCCACTCTTACATTCTTTTTGGATAATACATACCTTCTCCATTACCTCCTTTTTTATTATCAAAGTGGACTTACTTCAAATTTGTAGTGTTTGATCTACTTCATTCTTATTAGAAAAGGTCATTTTTTGGACTTCTAGAAGTTGAATTTCCTATGTATGGAAAATCTACAGTTTCACCTCTGATAACCTTTTATGTTGAAAGAAAAAGCCTTGGTTGGTTGGGCTCAGTACCCATCTTCAAGGATGTACTTATATTTTTTATCAACTAGCAATCGATGCCGTGGTGGATAGATGAAGCATTTTAGAAGAATGAGGTTAGTTGCTACAAATCTCTATTTGGTTTTCCCTCATAGGTGGAGGGATTTTTTTTATCCCTTTATAGGGACGTACACCTTTGGTATCAATAAAAGAGTTGGAAACTTGGTTAGTAGAAGTGCCTTAGGAGCTAGTAGACCTAATTTCAATTACCTCAAAACGTATTTGAAATAATTAATGAATGACATAGAATGTTTTGCTAATTTCATGGTCATCGCACCTTTGCATTGCATAAAGCTATCTCTTTACATATATTTAACATTTTAGCTAATTAGAGTATGACATATGTCATAACCAAGTACTAGTCTAGTGATGTATAAAAGGTACAAACTGAGTGGTGGTTATGTGCAAATTAGTGAATACCATGTGGTATGCTAAGATTGAATATCATTTCTCTAAAGTCTAAGGTTCTAATTTTTCAATTTTAGGGACTATTTATTAAAATGTTTTGGAGGCCATAACTTTGAATATGGAACTATTTTGAGATCCTTTTATTTTTGAAATAACATACTTTTTCAAGATCTATGTATTGGTTATGTTATTTTATGAGCCTTTTCCATTGTTTGGGACCTAATTTTTTAAAATAATTCTAAAAGTATATTGCCCTATTTTGAAGGGGTAAATTTACCACATTATATGAAATTGGAATTTTTGGTTTACATTTACTAAAGATACTATTGGATTTGTAATAGTTACACTATTTTTCTAGGATTTTAGGTGCCTACAAGAAAAGAATTTAGAATTTGCTTTATTTGATCAATCTCTCTCCTTTAAGCTATTGATTTAATTTATGTAGATCTCATATTTCATGATCTCTTCCTTCTTCTATTCTTTATCTAGGTACTTTTGAATGTTTGCAATAACTCTTTTCTTAAGCAGGTCTATACACAACCTCTTTTAGTGAAGGAAATCTTGTGTTCAATAGCAAATTGATATCTCCAAATAAGGTGATGTATGCTATAAAATAAAAATCTCTAACTCTAATTTTTAGTTTATAAGACTATAGAAGATTGAATTAGTTTTTTTGTAGAGGTGGTATTATTGACTTCTATTCCTTATTTAAAGTCTTAGTAGAATTCTTGTTTGGATATGTGTGGGAGTATTTGATAGCAAACGTAAGGACTATGGTCCATCCTATGGAGATTATTGTATAGAGGCACTTTTGTAGTTGATTTTAGAATACAAGGGATTCAAATGAGTATTCCTCAAGTGTGGAGGATTACTAGAATATATATTATGGGGAAATATATTATTGTCACTAATTTATTTTCACCTTGATCCTCAGTTTAAAATTTAAATTGGTGTTGAAAATGTAATTTGACATATGGTCAAGGCTAACATAGTATGATACAATTTTGTATAGGCCTATAGGTAGTCATTGTATAATTTTATTTAGTTATTTACAATATATTATTATGTAATATATATGGTCCATTATTAACCTTTTTATGGTTAAACCCATATTATAACATATAATTAACCTTAAATATGTCTTGTTATATATACTTATCAAACAACTTAATATAATTGAGGATTTGGTATTGGTATAAATACCCCTATAAATCCATCCATTACATCAAAGTATTGTGATTATTATCTATAGACAATATAACGATTACTTATGGTGCCTATGTATTTCCACTATATATTTTTCCATTTTATCCCTTCTTATGAGTTTTTTATAATATTTGAGTTGTTGTATTGTTTCTATTTATTTTTTGAAATAGATGTAACATCCAATAGTCATGTCATATTCTTTATCAAATTTTAATATATGATATCCATGAAATTCTTTCATAATTTTATGCATAGGCCACATGGACTATTTAGGATTTTTATATTATATGATAGTTCTCATTAGAGTAAGATTGAATTGAATATTATTGGAATATTCTTCAAATATTGAACTATATTGATGTACTTTTTTGGTTTGTTATATGGTAGTTGAAGAAGATATATTTAATAGACTAAAATCATCAATATGGTTATCTCCACCATTAATATAATTACCATTATAAATATTAGTATCATTTCATCTCTCATTAGTTTGATGACTCTATCTAAGATAATTAGATTATTAGAAGCTGATTTGGACACACTCTTGCCATCAATAATAATATTTTTGGTCGTGAAGAACTTCTTGATATTAATGTCATTGAGCCTATAAATTTTAGTTCATCACTAATCTATGAATGATGTATTTAATGCACTTCTCTTTAAAACTCATTCTTTTCTAAACCAAAATATGTGTGAGCATTATGCATCAAAAAACTCACTTATGTTATATTAAAAAATTAACACCCTATCCATGTTTCTTCAAGATTGAAACCATCTAATACCACTATAGACATATAATTCAATAGATAAATAATGTATATCTTTTTCTCAATATGTGGTCTTCAAATGCACATTATTTTGCATACTTCACCTCATATCCAAAATGGTATGATTTCATATTTCTACAACAACATTCTATTAAGACATATATGAAGTTGTCAACTATAACCTAATGTCATTCTATGTTAAGAATGAATAAAAAATACTATTAGCATAACCCCTTGATATTAATAGAGCACATGGATATGGTTACAAAATGACTTATCCTTAATATTATTAAAATCAATAGAATAAAATACTTCATCCTTACCATGCAAACAATATACACATATACAATGAGTATGATCATAAATAAATATTTAAAATCACTTAAATAAATTTAATCTTAGATACATGGGCCCACATAGTTCAATATATACTAGGTCAAGAGAATTATTTGGTTGACTATGAAAATATTCAAATGGGTATCATCCTACTTACCATCCATGAAATACAAACAAATATAATTGATTTACTAAATGAAAAAAAATCTCAACATGGCATAGTTGTGGAGGGTTTTTAGATATTCAAAACTTAGGTATCCATATCATCAGTACCAAAGAGTGAGTTTTACTAGTATTGAATGTTTGATTTTGGTTGACAAAAATTAAAACTATAAGCTAAAACATGTTATAATATTAGAAGCATACAAATAGCTATGGAACTTACGGACATGTCTCAAATGAGAAAAATATTCTTATATCATGTTTTATTACACTTAACTTTAAATTTATCATCTAAATATAAATTTACTGAGAAGTTCTTCATGAGACTTGGTATATAAAGGGGATTTATTAGGTGACAAATATGAAAATCAAGAGATAAATAAACACCACCTATACTTACAATAGCATTAATAGAGCTACCTACTCATGGGATTGATTCAAAGATGCTAATATTTTTTTGCGATTATCATGTAATTGGTAGCCCTTAAGTTCACATAGCAAACTAGGTGAGATTTAGAAGCTTCACATAGAAATTGTGTTGCAAATATACACTCGTAATAATTAGTTTTGACCTTTAAAATGCTACCATGTTGGAATTAAGGCATATTATTCCTCTATGATTAAGGATATTTGCATTTTTTTATAAATTTCTATTTTGTATTATTTCTAACAGAAAATTATTGAAATATATTGTACTTGTAATATTTAAGTACATACCTTAGTTTCCCATAAAAATAACATATCATGTACGAATGAGAATACTTCCTATACTATTGCTATTGACTATGACCTATTGGTTTTTTTTCTTATTAATGGTAAAAACATGGGTTTTTTGAAGGTCCCTAACCCTTTTATATAGGGTAAAGAAACTTCTAGTAGGTACAAAATCCTAAGGCTAAAAAGTACAACCAGATAAAACATCAAATCAAAGAACAACATGAAAACCAACACAATATACCAACAATAAAATATTTCAAACAAAACAAGAAAGCATAATGGTTAACTAAGTTTTGGAGAGGTTAACATCAATCCCCAAGTATTACTTCTTCTTCTTAATCTACATGTACACCTTCAACACCTCCTCGGATTCTTAGGTACTAAAAATATTATTTGAACCTATCTGCATCTCTTGAAGAAGCAAAATATCAAGATTATTCAATTTTCTTAAGATTTTAATGGCTCTCTCCTTACTAGGGACATACATCCCTTGAAATTTGTAACATACAATCTTCATTTACCACTACAATTAGATTTATGACTATTATTTAAATTTAAGACTTTTTTAGTGCCATTGACAATCTCCTTTAAAGTTTTCTTAGCTCTTGACTTAGCTAACGAAGGTTCCTCCACCTTGGTTTTACTACCAAGGTTAAGATTCTTCCTTGAATATCACATCTTCGTCAAAGTATTTTTATCTATACTATCTACCTATGCAACTTTTCTCTTTGGATGAAGTGCTTCCTTTATGAGAATATTCTCCTTGTCTGATATTTAGATCTCAAGAGTTAACTCTAGTTCATGCTAAGAAATCTGAGCTAAAATCAACTTACCTCCTAGAAGGTATTCCACCCTATTGGCTTGTTGAATCCCCTAGGACTCTCTTATTTGATGTAGTTTCTTATACTTCAAAAAGTCAAACCTTCAATAGTAATATATTCCTCTCTAGAATCACAAATATCTTCTATACTTTGATCTTGATTACCCTCCACTATGTGATCTTGGTTGTTATTGCTTGTGGATTACCATTATTCTGAAACTACATTGGTTTCTTTACCTTTGATAACTAATTAATAATTGATCCTCTTTCATTATTATTTCATGAATTGATTCATCCCAATGAAGCAAGTCACAAGAGTCTCAAAATATAGTCACAAGAGTCTCAAAATATAGACTCTAGTTAGTGATGTTGAAGGTCATCATTAATATTTTCAATATGGATAGTAGAACTCTATGTCCATCAAAAATTCATATGGCATGGTTTTAACTAGCACCTAGAGTGAGATACACAAGTCAACAATCTTCCTTAGTGAAGCCTTCTACTTTTCATCACTTTTCATCTTCATTAGTGCAACTAATTTTGTATATGAACAATTTTCTTCTTATTTGTGAATTTTAACATTATGTAGTGTTTATCACAAACATCTTTTATTGTGGCATCATCTCAATTATATGGTTGTTTCTCATCAGGTACACCAAATATGATTATGAAGATTGTCTTTTTATGTAAATAATCAAATTTTCTATGTTTATTAGGATGTATAACATGCTTCTTAGTGGCTCTATAAATGTCCCATAGGTCTCTAAAATTGAGGTGATTCTTCAATATCGTTTATAAAATAAAATATTTTTTCTCCTTTTAGTATTTGGGAATCAAGCATAAAATTTTAAGGTATATAATGTCATGTTAGTATTATAGAATTACTTTAAGCAAATAAAATCTTCTAAATAAAAACTTGTCATTTATACAAAAGAATGATTCAATTAAAAATTACTTTAAGAAATGCAAATGTTAATCATGAATGAATTAAAATTTGTACAATATACTCAGATAAAACCTAAGAACCTGTATTAATGTAAATAAAATTTATCTAAGCTATTCTCAACATTGGGAATTAGCTATCAAATAACTTCTCCTCCAATTACATTAATAAACGTTATCGTTAACATCTACTTTGTTCCATTTTAAAGCTTCTTTTTGACATTTTCTCAATAATGATATATGTGAGACAACCATGTGAAAGAAGGAATCGAAACATATTAGGCGTATCTAATTCAATCTCTTTTGAAGGTGATATTAGAAACCGTATCTATTCTGCATCAAACTTGCAAAGAGACTTTAGGCGATTCTAGAAGGAAAACAAAAGTAAAAGTCTTCTCCAACACATTTGTAAAGAATGGATTCTATATCATCTCACGAAGAATGGACTCTATATCTTCTCACAAAAGGAAAAAAAAAAAACAACATTCACATATGATCAATACCTAAACAAGATTATATGTCTTAAACTTATTTTTACGCCATGGTGAACATCTCACTCTATATTCCCTGAAATTGTTTCCAAAACATAATAACACCCATTTCTGCAAATATATGCCAATGTTAATAGTGCATGAGTTTTTCTAGCTTAGCTCGTGTTCCTCCGTCAATCGCAGTATGGAAGCATGTCATGCCTCCTTTAATGCACTTCGATTTCTAGCATGCCTTCAAAAACATGTCTTGCAATTTTCGTCTTACAAATCATCTTGGTCTATTGGTTTTCCTTCTTCATTGTTGCGTTAAACCATGACTTGCTCTTTGTTCAATAATCCATTCATATTCTTCTACTCATATGCACAGACCTTCTTCCTTTCAAGACTGGAGTGGAATCATGTTCGTGAAACGCCTTCTTCCGTTTGGGTTGAAAAAACCTTCTTCCTACGTGTTTTAATATTTCTATGTACAAAATTCATTCATGAAAAATAAAAATGTCTCATTACCTTCCACATTGAATGCCTCAATGTTTGATGTCCTTACCAGTGTACATGCATCTTTTTTCTTTATTCAATGTTATATATCTATCACAGTATATTATCTCTAATCTTGCAATGCAGTGAAGCGATTAGGAAGAATGGCTTCCTGACATGAATGCAACCTCCTTGTCAGCACACAAGAAATTCTCTAGAGGAAATGCCAAGGAAGGATGCCTTCGAATGCCTACAAATTCAGAACGCCTAATATTGAGTCTCTATCATCACAGGATTCGTACACTCGACATCCTACTTGAGAGGACCATGCATGGTTCGAATATCTCCACTTCTTTCTAAATTTTCTAACTTGCATGAAGAACACAAGTTCGAGTAGTTCATGGCAGAAATTTGGAGGCGATAAAAGCACAAGATTGGCATTTCTTTGATTAGCAATTTTTGCCTATATGGAGATTTTCCTTTTTAAGTTTTCGTGCAATGGTCAAGCTATGTTAGAATTGGGCTTTGGCAAATCTAATGTTTTTAAACAGCCTCTAAATTTCTGTCATTGCAAAGGTCCAACGTGGAGGCGTAATTCTGCTTGCATTTCTTTCAGACTGTTATTTAAACTTCCTAATGGCATTTTAATGAGTTCCTCTCTTCTGGATTCCTTTTAGTTTGATATCTTCTTTTGAAGCAACGACGAATAAGGAATTTCACCCCAAAAGTTAAACGTTTCAATTTTTTATGGGTTTAATAAAGATTTGAATTAAAATATTTCTTTTACAGATGTAAATAGTATAACTTATTAATAAGTAAAACTTTGTTTTGTATATAATTTTAAATTATATACATGTATAAAGCAAACATAAATTAATAACATATTATGATTTTACTTAAATAAACATTATTTTCTTAAAAATTAATTTAATTTTTAATCTAATATTATTTGTTATTCGATTTAATTTTAAACTATAAAATACTTTTTAAAAATATTTTTGAACTTCAACTGCCATGATTTTAAATTTAACAAATCCAACAACTATAATAATTTTTCAAGATGAAATCATATTACTATTAATATACCTGTTCCTATTAGAACCCAAAAAGCTAAATAAAATTTAATCATGGCA
Source organism: Wollemia nobilis (assembly GCA_028583015.1). Lineage (NCBI taxonomy): Eukaryota > Viridiplantae > Streptophyta > Pinopsida > Araucariales > Araucariaceae > Wollemia > Wollemia nobilis. The sequence goes on from JAQPPZ010016349.1 coordinate 70,887, forward strand.
ATGAACTTGACCATCAATCTTAATTTTCTGGAAGTGCAACAGTCTTCCTAGTGCAACTATACAATGAATTGATTATATATATATATATATATATATATATATATATATATATATATATATATATTTTCTTAGAATGTGGTATTATTGATGTTATTGTGCTTGTAAGATGAGTAAACTTATTCGACAAGAAGAAAAGTTGAGATATGATGATGATGTGAAACATCACCACGGCTTATGAATATATGCAAAGCTCACACAAATGAATGACTTGCATTATGAGAGTGTGCCTTATTTTGGTTTATGTTTATTATTTGATGAAAAATGATAAATGCATACAACCTTCATTGGCAATGAAAGTCCCTAGAAGCCACATTCTATTCAGTCACTTCACGAATTAAAAATCATTGTATACCTATTACTGAGTTTATGAAATAGAATAAAATAACATAAATAGAAATAATAAATAAAAATAAATTCGTGGATCATTTAATAAATATAGTCAATTAAATGAAAAATAAAAAAAAAACAAAGTAACTTGATTATTATTGGGGAGAGTGGATGGCTAGCGGAAGTCCCATAGGGAGTTGCATGTAGACCCATAAACCTGGAATAGAAAACAATGAGAAAAGAGGAAGGGAAGTTAGTGGACATGTTTTTAGTTTCTATCTTTTGATATCTTTTGGATCTTGTTACAGTGGGCGGTCGACTTTCTTGGTAGGATGAGAAAGAGTTGGGTGGGTGGGGAAGAGAGGAAATTAGTAGAGCAACACAAAGTTGAACTAATGTTTACAGTGAATTAAATATGTTGGAGACTATGCATATAAATTATGGCTTATACTTGTATTAAAAATAAAATATAGCTAAAATGTATTGTTGTACATTTGATTATATCATGATTATAAGAAGGTTGCATCTCTTTACTTATTTCTTTTTACACATTTTGATTCTATTTTTGGTAGTTAATTTCATATTAAAAACACACTGTGTTAGACTGCTCACCATGAATGGGTGTGGAACTACTTGTAACTTTTTGGTTGATTATCATAATAATTAGTTTGATATTTGTTGTAATAATAATATATTGTATGTTTATTGCAACCAAAAATAATTTTGCTTTTAATAGATTTAAAGAGGTTCGTTTGCGCAATAATAATATATTGTATGTTTATTGCAACCAAAATTGATTTTACTTTAAATAGATTTAAAGAGGCTTTTTTGCTTTCTGGTTGCCGATTGATGTGCTTTTCTTATATTATGGCTAAGATGTTTGGAGCTAGAATGAGTTTTTTATGAACATCTAGTCTATGTTTTTGAATCTACAATGTGTAACAAATATTATAGGAAGAACTTGTGATTTATGAAATGCATGTAAAGAGAAAGAGGGTGTAAAATAAAGGTCATTGCTTGCATGTTGTGTGCTATTAAAGAAGGTGTGAAATCAAATTAAAAAAAAAAAAAATGTAATCTTATGCATTTAAGGTAGCATGCATTACATATACCCGGGTCTTCTGATCCCATGTTTCAATACTGAACCACCTTTGTTGGAAGAATGGAGAGTTCGCTGAGGATATTTTTCCCTCTTTCATATGTTGCTCTAGAGAATGTTCAATCCAGGGATTAGTTGTTGCTTTAGGTTAACAAGATAATTTAATCAAGTGTTCTCCATTCTTGAGGAATTAAACCAAGCTATATTTTATTAAAGTTTGTAAAGTACGAGCTACGTTACACATTCTTATATTAATATATGTTCTTTATGTAAAATCTGAAAATTATATTATATGTTCATTTTCTGATGAAGATATTATCCAAACATATATTATTATTCTACCCATAATTATTTTGATTAAATAAAATATAATGTTTAAAAAGGTGCAACATGCATTACTGTGTTAATGTGTTCTCCAACATGTTAAAGTTATCTCTGCATGATGTAGAAAAGATAATAGAACCAGTTCTAATGTGTTATTTTGGGTTAAATCTTTGTAAAATATTTTTAGTACACTTTAACGGGTAATGGAAGGAAGTTTATCCAAATGAGTTTTACTCCCCGTAGATTAGTTTTTATTTTATATAATTGATGATATATGCTCAATATTGTACATTCCAAACTAAAAAATATTATTACTCTGTTAATATTGTAATCATTGAATTATATAAAAAATAGACTTTATCTTAGTGAAGGTGAAAACCCTTAACTGAGTCCGAGACGCAGAAATTAGAAACCAAATTGATATGAAATAGTAGGGAGAATGGAGTGGTAAATAGAAACTTAGAAAAGTTTAGTTGAAGGAGTTTGATCTATTTTCTTGAGGCACAAGTTTCTTCCATTTGAAATATATCCATAACTTAGGAAGTGTGAAGATATTTAGTATTGCAACAGGTAGATATCTTAGTTTTTATTTAGGAGCAATATGGGTTTATCTATGAAGTATGCTTGACCTAATTGTCAAATTTTTATAAAACAAGGTCATTCAGATATTAGCTAAGATTATTGAGCTAATCACCCTAAACAAACTCTATTTGGGTTGAGGCAATGTTCGTAGCTAATTATTTGATTTGGTGTTATTACTTAATATGAAAGATTCATTCTAAAAGAACTTGAGATAGGTAGATAGATAGATAGATAGGTAGATAGATATATAGATAGATAGATTTGGGTTGATGCTTAGCTTATATATAGTATTACGTATTAGAAGAAATGTTTTATGAACCATTGACTAAATCAAAGAAAATAGTTATTTTTATTAAGATTTAGGATTAAGACCTCATTAAATTTTAAATTCATTTATTTACCCCTTTTGTGATAAAAATATATGATATTTATGTCTTAATTCCACCTTGGGAAAATATAATATTTCAAAGGAGAGATATTTTAAGAAAAGGATATAGTTAAGAGGAAATCTTTTTCAAGAGCCTAGAGCTTGCTATAATTTCCTAATAATTTAGTTGGGAAATATTTAGTTACACTTAGAATTTTGTTCACATGGAAAGAAATTAAAGTATAGTCTGATCCAATTAAATATTTACCAATTTCTTTGAGAAGTATGAATGAATGTAAGCACCCAAACTGCTGGTTTTGAGTTGGAAACCACTATGAGTCATGAATAACTATTTTTTTGATGAGATAAGTTAGAACAATAAGGTAATGTGGGGTGGTATGGGATATCTCCTCTAGGTCATTGAACAATAAGTATAGTGATAGGTCCTTGTAATATTTTTGACTAAGAAAGGACTAGGATGACCAAAAAACTAGTCTAATCAATGATGATTGATATGAGATAATCTATTGTGATTCATAAATGATCAAGTGGTACCAATTCTATATTCAGGGTAATGATATGTTCCTAGTTGACTCTAGGTGAGTAAACAATCAGATAGGAACCCCACAAGAGTTGGGTAGGAGGTGTCCACCATAAAACCTTAAAATTGGTCATGAACAGTGGCTATAAAAGGACCCTAAAAATAGAGGCAAATAAAATAATTTAATGAACCTCCAACAAATAAATCTACCAAGGAGGATAAAAGTTTGGAAAAAGTAGTTCAATTGCTACAAACACGTATTGAAAAATAGAAAGAAGAAATGGAACAAAAAAAATCACATATGGCCCAAAAACATGAGTTAATAGTCCAACAACAAAAACTAATAGAAGACTTAACTAAGAGTAGGAAACTTGAATGCAGACTGGAGGAAGCATCTAACGAATCTACAATAACTAGTAGGGCTTTAATGGAAGTTGAATGGGTAAAAGGCATGAAGAATGTCAACATTTCAAAATTAAATGGTAGGGATGATGGTGATGCTATGGAAAACTGGCTGAATAAATTTAAAACACCCTTTTCTATGAAACTCTTATAATATGAATCTAAAATTGCATGGGTTATCCTTCATTTAGTAGGAATAGCTTTGGATTGGTGGAAGACCTATAAGAAGGGAAATAACATTGAAGTTTTAGATCTCAAGTGGGAGTACATTGTTGATGATTTAAAAAAGAGATTCTTGACTACGAAATTTTATATTGAAAACTTTACTAAGTTTTCCACCCTTCAATAGAAAATGATGTATGTTCAATAATATCACCAGATATTCATACAACTACTGAAATATGTACTAGAGTATGAGAATAAGGAAGATATGAAGGTACAAAAAATTATTTTGGGACTTCACCCAAATATTAGAACTGTGATTAACTTGCTCAACCTTGAAGATCTCCCTAAAGCCTATGATTTGGCCCATAAGGAAGAGGCTAATCAGGAAACCAAGAAAACATACTTCAACTATCAAAAGTTGTTTGAGAAAGAAAAGGATAAATTAGAAAAATAAAGAGTGCAAGATTCATGAAATGGGAAAAAGAATAGAGTAAAATATTTAAGGGAGGGGATCGATCCAAGTTTGAGAACAGAAATAGAAGTAGGTTCTAAAACAAAAAGGACAAAAGAGATGGAAAGGGGTATCCAAGGAGAAACAAACCAAGACCAACATTTCAAGATAAAGCTAAGGTAAAAGCACCATGAAATAGAAAATGAGGATAGTAACAGGGACAATAGAGCTTCCTTAGTTGGTTTTTATGTTGATGGTGGTCCCCACTTTGCAAATAAGTATCCTCAGAGAACAAATCGTAAGAAGGCTCTAGAGGAATCTACTTGTTGAATCTTTGTAGTAATAGGTAGTCCTATACTCGATGGTAAATTTACTCCTTCTCTTTTGAATGGTAAAATTTATGATAGAAATGTACACATCTTAATTAATAGTGGAGCTACGAATATCTTTATTTCTACTAGCTTAATGAAGGACATACCGCAAAATCCTAAATGTTTGGAAAACAGATGGAAGGTAGAGTATGGATTAGGGTAGACTTATTTAGTTGACTAATACTTATTTGAACCTCAAATTACCTTACCTCAAGGTAAAACTATTTGTCATCTATATGTAGCTTCCCTACATACCTTTGATATCATTTGTGGTGTAGATTGGCTAATAGCCCACAAAGCCCTTATAAATTTTGAATATATATGGATAGAGAATAGATAAATCTAATCAATGAATTATAATTCATTGTGATCATGGTTCGTTTAGACCATATTTATTAACCACTATGCAAGTTAAGAAAACCATAAGGAAGAGATGAATGATTTATGTGTCAATATGAATAATAAAGAAGAAACAAAATTTGATTCAGACCTCTTCCAAATGTATCCCATCCTAAGTGATTTTAAGGATGTCTTCCTTGAATACCTACCAAGTCTACCTCCCCAATGAGAATTTGATTTCTTAATAGAATTGTTGCCTAGAGATACACCAATTGTTAGGTCACCTTATTGGATGACCCCTATTGAGTTGCAGGAGCTCAAAACAGCTTCAAGATTTGTTAGAAAATAGGCTTATTAAGCCTAGTGTATCAACATGGGGTGCTCATGTTCTCTTTATTAATAATAAATATGGATACTTAAGGTTGTCCATAGACTATCAAATGCTTAACAAGGGTACCATCAAAAATATGTATTTATTACATAGAATAGATGATATTTTGGAGTAGTTGAAGGGAGATACTATCTTTTTAAATATTGACCTAAAATCAAGATATCATCAACTAAGAATCTGTGAGGAAGATACTTCTAATACTGCATTCAAAACAAGGTATGGACACTATGATTTTATAGTCCTACCTTTTGGTCTGACTAACACCCTAGTTCATTTTTATATAAATACTATGAAGTGTTTTTCAAGAATATTTAGATCATTTTATGCTTGTATTCCATGAAAACATACTAATATACTCCTAGGATAAGGAAGAGCATGACCAACATATGATAATTGTGTTGGAGATTGTTAGGAAGAATCCGTTGTATGGAAAACTATCAAAATTTGAGTTATATACTCAAGATCAATATTTAGGTTATATGGTCTTTGCTGAAGGGATTGTTATTGATCCCAAGAAAATTGAAGCCATTATTGATTGACCTACACTCACTCATGTCACTGAAGTAAGATGTTTTGTGAGAATGGTAGGTTATTACAAATATTTTGTAAGAGGTTTTTCAAGAATTTCTCAACCCATAGCAAATATCAAAATAAAAGAGAAGGCTTTCAAGTAAACTGGGCAGTGTGAAGAATATTTTTGAACTCTAAAGGAGAGATTAATAACTGCACCAATTCTCAAACTACTTGATCCTTCTAATAAATTCATAGTGTGCACCAATGTATCTATTGAGATATTAGAAGGAGTCTTTACTTAAGGTAAAGTAGTTATTGCATTTGAATCATAAAAACTTAAGAGGCATGAGGTAAAGTATTCTACTCATGATATAGAGTTAGTAACAGTCATCCATACCTTTAAGACTTAGAGATATTATCTACTTGGAAAACCTGTTGAGCTTAAAACTGACCACCAATGTTTAAAGTACATGTTTACCCAACCCTTGTTGAATGCCAAATAGTGTTGGTGGATGGATTTTTGGCAAAATATGATTTTCATATTGAATATATCAAAGGTAAAGAGAACAAGATAGTAATCACCTTAAGAATAAGAGGGCATATCACCACAATGACACATTGTCATTATGATTTGATTCACTAGGTTAAATAATTTTAATGGTAGGATCAATTTTATAAGAAAATTCAAGATCAAATTGAGTAAGAACCTAATAAGAACATAGGTTTTTGTACTTAGGTAGGATTTGCTATACTTCAAAGATAGATTAGTTGTTCCAAATTTGGGTGGATTAATAGATACTATCTTAAAGGAGACACATAATACTCCTTAATTTGCATACCTAGGTGGGGAAAAAATATAGGATAATCTAATAAAGGCCTTTTATTGATTGGAAATGAATAAATATATTAATAATTTTGTGGCCAGGTGTTTGGAGTGTCAAAAAATCAAAGAAAAATATTTACATGCAGAAGGTCATTTGTACGCTCATGGCATTCCTACGTAGAAATGGTAGGTAATCTCAATGGACTTTGTGGTTGGATTACCTAAGACTATATTTAGGCATGATGCAATACTAGTTGTAATAGATAAATTAACCAAGGTTGCACATTTCATACCTAGGAATGTATAGGATGATGCACCTACCATTACAAATAAGTTTTCCAAGGAGATAGTGCAACTACATGGGTTTCTAGAAGTTATAATCTTAGACAAGGATTCCTGCTTTACTTTAGAATTTTGGTAAGCTTTATATAAAGCTTTACAAACCAAGATTAATATCAGTTCTGCTTATCACCCTAAAATAGGTGGACAAACAAAAAGGGTAAATCAGGTCCTTGAGGATATGTTGCAAATGTATTCTATGGACCAACACACCAAATGGGAAGACTATTTATACATAGTTGAGTTTACGTACAATAAAAATTATCATACTTCATGAGGTATGGTCCCATTTGAAGCCCTGTAGGGGATAAATTCTAGGACTCCGCTATCTTGGGATAATTTGGAGGATCAGGTAGTGATCAGGATGAATACTATAAAGGAGATTGAGCAACAACTAAGAGGAATTTTCCAAAAGCTCAAAGAGGTCATAAATCACCAAAAGAGATATGCAGACCTTAAAAGAACATTGAGGAAATTCTCTGTGGGAGATAGTATTCTTAAATGTGAAACCTACAAATATTTCCATTAAGTCATTCAAAATTGACCATAGATATGTGGGACCATTTAAAATTAGAGGTAAAATAAGTCATGTTGCTCATAGACATGCTTTGCCACCTAGTTTAACAAAAATCCATGATATCTTCCATGTGTCCCTCATAAGGAAATACATTGTTGACCCTAATCACATATAGGATATTTCAAATTTGTAGATATCAAACCCCCTACACATTGAGATTCGTCTAGTCAGAATACTTTTAGTACCAAGAGCTTTAAGAAGAGAAATATTGATCAATGTTGGGTCCAATGGAACCAATACTTAGATAGAAATGCCACATGGGAGAATGTAGTTGATATGAATAAATGGTTTCCTTTCCTATTTTAGTAAATATGAACATTTTTAATTGTTATGTAAATTTATGGATGTATATGTAATATGTGTGGATGTATATTTGGACTATTGTGTAGAGTTATTTTTGAGAATATGTTTTGGTTAATGTATGGATCTATGGTTGAATGTAAATATAAAATACTACGTGAGTTGATTATATAAACATGTTTGAATTACTAAATGATTTATTTTTGGACATATATATATTTATGAATTATTGAATGCATGTATATGTTTTGGTTGTATGAACATGCATTAAAACATAAGGACTGTATTTTTTTCTAGTGGAGGAGTATGTAATAACCCTCCTAGTGTAACTATAGTTACAAGATAAATTGATGAGATATATCTATTTTATTCCTAGACCGTGGTACTGCTAATGACTATTCTGCTTTTATGACCAAGTAAACTTCTTTACTAGGAAGAAAAAAGATTGGTCAAAGAAGAGAGAAAGAGCTAAACTTCTTTACTAGGAATATTTTTAGTTTCAATATTTTGATATATGTTGTATTTGGTTATGGTGGGTAGTTGGATTTTTGGGTGAGACGAGAAAGAGCTAGACGATGAAGAGAGAAGAAATTAGTAGAGCAATACAAATTTGACAGGTTGGGATTTTACTTTCTATGTTAAATGAAATATGTTTATAGTGAATTAAAAATTATGGACACTATGACATGTAGATTATGGCTTATACTTGTATTATAAACAAAATATAGTTTAAAGGTATTGTTATACAATTGATTGTATCAAATTTATTATAAGAATGTTGCATCTCCTTTGCTTGTTTCTTTTTACATATTTTGATTCTATTTGTGGTAGTTAATTTCATACTAAAAACACACTATGTTAGACTGCTTACCATGAATGGGTCTGGAACTACTTGACGTATGTATAATCCACAACTCTTCCATTAATTTTCATAATAATTATTCTAGTGTCTGTTGTAATAACATTAGAGTGTATGTTTATTACAACCAAAAATTATTTTGCTTCTAATAGATTTAAAGAGGCTCCTGCTTTCTAGTTATTCATTGATATATTTTATTATATTATGGCCGAGATGTTTAGAGCCAGATTGAGTTGTTTATGAACATATAGTCTATGTTTTTGAATCTAAAATGTGTAACAAATGTTATAGGAAGAACTTGTGATTTATGAAATGCATGTAATGAGAAATAGGATGTAAAATCAAACAAAAAATAGGTAATATTATGCATTTAAGGTCGCATGCATTACATATAACTGAGCTATCTAATCCCATGTTTCAATGTTCATCCACCTCTACTGGAAGAATGAAGAAGAGATAATTGAGGATAATATTTCCCTCTTTCATATGCTACTCTAGAGAATGTTCAATCCATGTTAAAGGGATTGGTTGCTACTTCAGGTTAACAAGAGAATTCCATGACCACCAATTCTCTATTCCTAAGGAATTAAACCTAGTTATGCTTTTTCAAAATTTGACAAGTACGAGCTATATAATTTAATGAGAGTTAGATACACATTATTTTTGTTATATGTTATTTATGTAAAAAACTGAACATTATATTATATGTTCATTTTCGGATGAAGATATTATCCAAACATATATTACTGTTTTACCCATAGTAATTTTGATTAAATGAAATATAATGTTTAAAAAGGTTCAACATGCATGATTGTGTTAATGTGTTATCCAACATGTTAAAGTTATCTTTGCATTATGTGGAAAATATAATAGAACCAATTCTAATGTAAAATATTTTTAGTAGTCTCTAATGGGTAATGAAAGGAAGGTCATTCAAATGATTTTTACTCCCCATAGATTACTTTTTTATAATTGATGATAGATGTGCAATTTCATACGTTCTAAAATTGAAAATTATTAATACTCTATTAACATTGTAATCATTGAATTATTTAAAACATAGACTTTACCTTAGTGAAGATGAAAAATCCTTAACTGAGTCCAAGAAATAAAAATTAGAAAGCACATTGATATGAAATAGTAGGAAGAATGGAGCGGTAAATAAATACTTAGAAATTTTTATCTAAGGAGTTTGATATATTTTCTTTAGGTACAAGTTTCTTCTATTTGGAACATATCCATAACTTAGCAAGCACGAAGACATTAAGTATTACAATAGGCAGATATATTAGTTTTTATTTAGGAGCAATATGGGTTTATTTGTGAAGTATGTTTAACCTTATTGTCACTTTTCTATAAAACAAGGTCATTTGATTATTATTTAAGAGTATTGAGCTAATCACCTTAAATGAACTCTATGAGGGTTAAGGTATGATAGTAGCTAAATATCTAATCTGGTGGTATTGTTTAGACTTGGTAAATATGAAATGTTCCTTCTAAGAGAACTTACGATCTATGAATAAATAAATAACAAATATATTTTTTAAGATATTGATTTGAGTTGGTGCTTAACTTGTATATAGTATTAAGTATTAGAAGAAAGCTTTTAAGCACTATTGACTGAACTCAAATAAAATAGTTATTTTAATTAATATTTAGGATTAAGACCACACTAAATTTTAAATTCATTCATTTACCCATTTTATGATAAAATAATATGATTTTTATGTCTTAATTCCATGTCGGAAAAACATAATCGTTCAAAGGGGAGATATTTTAAGAAAAGGGTATAGTTAATAGGAAATCCTTTTTAGGAGCCTAGAGCTTGCTTTAATTTCCTAATTATTTGGTTGGGAGAGATTTAGCTACATGTAGAATTTTGTTCTCATGGAAAGAAATTGAAGTATAGTTTGACCCAATTATATCTTTACCTATTTCATTGAGAAGGATGAATGAATGTAAACATCCAAACTGGTGGTTACACTATGACTACTCAACCATTTTCTGATAGGATAAGTCAGAACAAAAATGTAATGAGGTACGGTATGGGACATCTCCTCTATGTCATTGTGCAGAAAGTACAATAATATGTCCTTGTACTATTTTTTACTATGAAGGAACTAGTATGGCCAAGAAACTAGTCTAATATGTGATGATTGGTATGGGATAACTTGTAGTAAGTCATAAATTGTCAATTGGTACCAAGTCTAGATTTAGGGTAATGAGATGGCCCTAGTTGAATCTAAAGAAAAATATAGATGTCATCACTAAAGAAATTTAATTTGTGTGGAATTTTCAATAGAAGGTCTAATATGTGAGTGATTCACTTTAGGTTGGGATACATTTGTATAGCATTAACTGCAGTGGATTCCTTCATGCCAATATGTTATTAAAAATATTACTTAATTTACACTGAGGGTTATGAATGCTAAAGAAGAATTACTTTAAAATATTTTACGTATCATGCTTTTTGTTGTCAATAAAAATATGGATTTTTCCATCACCAAATTCATAAGAAAACACAAAACCACTATTTGCATACATATGCAAGAAAGAGGACATCATTACGTGAATGATTTTATAGGGTGAATTTTTTTATTTTTCCATCCTTATTTAAATCCAAACGTACATTTGATCTACTACATGGTCATATTTTATTGGTTTAATAGTTTTTTATAATCCTTTTAATACCAGGTTTTTTGCATTTCAATCATAACTTAAAATTAAAAATTAAACAAATAAAATACTCCAAATTTTACACTTATTTGTGCAATTTATTGCACCGTAGTATTTGGTATAAACGGTACCTCTAGCCCACACTTACAGTTAATGTTGTTGTGCTTTGGGATACTATATCTAACATCTAACATACCTAAAAAAATGATGTCTAAGCTATTGTTCTCTATAAATCATTAGGGATAAATGAGGAAATCCAATTTTGATATTCACTCCATTTTATACCCTAATTCATTCTTATTATTTGGCTTAACCTCCTCCAACTCGTCATTATTTTCAGAATGGTTTTGAGGTAGGTGCCATCAATTTGATTGAATTATCTTTTATGTAATATTTGCAATTATAAATAAATGGGAACCATTTGGTGATATAAGGAGCCTTCACAATGGCCATTGTTCACAAATATCTTTCATATTCACAGTTGCTCAAAGGTTCTAATTTTACACCATGGAAAACAAATATGAGAGGTAGTATTCAAGTTGAATATTTGTGGGATGTAGTAATTGGCACTACAAAACATCCTACTTAACGAGGGCCATATCAAGAGGTATTTGATAAGAAGGACATAAGGTCTCTCATATTTATTTTGCTTGCTACTATAGATGAGTTACAGCTTCATATTTGTGATGCTACAACTGGTAAACAAGCTTGGGATGCTTTAATCACCATCTATGAAGGGAAAAATTAGTCCACTATTCTTAAAATTCAATATCAACTTCATACACTTAGTATGAAATATGGTGAATCAGTTGAACTATTCCTATGTAGAGTGGCAGAGTTGAAAGCCAAATTGAATTCTATAGGAGAAGCAGTGGCAAAAACTCTCTTCACTTCAATAATTTTGAGAGCTTTGCCAAAATCCTATAAGGTTTTAATCACATCTCTTCATGTGTCTGGTAGACAAGTTACTTTTGTGGAGTTGGTAAATTTACTTTAAACTGAGGAGGCAAATCAGCTTCAAAGAGATGAAGTGGTAGATAAGGCACTTTACTCACAACAAGGGGGAAAGAACCAACATAACTTCTAGAAGGAAAGATCTTCATCCAAATTAAAATATAAACAACCTCAACAGAAATAGAATAGGTATTGCAAAATTTGTGATATGGATAACCATGACACCAACAGGTTTTGATTCAAGAATAAACAACCCAACGACCAAGATCAAAATAAAAAGGGAAAGGGGAAATACAAACCACAAAATAAGCATAAGAAACCCAAGGTACATGTTTCTTATGAGGAATTAGAATCAAATTTTGAGAGGGCACACAAGGTGTTCGTGACTCACACATATTCTCAATAGAAGTATTTTATGTGGTGCATTGATTTCGGTGTCAATAAACACATTACTGATGATAAGTCATGGTTTGATACTTTTAAGGCAAAGCAAGGAAAACCAGTGATAATTGTTGATGATAAGACCTAATGAGTCCAGGGTGAAGGATATGTTTCAATCACTCTTCTATATGCACATTTTCATATTGAAAAAGTTCTCTATGTTCTTGGATTGGAAAACAATTTGTTGTTAGTTCCTCGGATCTTGGATAAAAATATGGATGTTGTTTTTAGAGTTGAGGATTGCAGGAAGTGATGCTTCATCACCAAAAGGGAAATCATGTAGCAACAGGTTCATAAAATCATGTCTTATTTATCTTAGATGCCATTTCTACATATCATGTTACCATGGCAGCCAACACAAAGGAGGCCACTTCTCTTTGGCACAAGAGATATGGGCATTTAAGTTCAAGAGATTTTCTCGAGTTGAGTAAATATGATATGGTGAATGGTCTTCCTAATATTTTTTCCATATTTCTAGTTTTCTTGGATTTCTTAGTAGGGAAGCAACATCGACTACCATTTGAGGTGAGCTCTTCATGAGCTAAGAAACCTTTGGATTTGGTACACACCGATCTATGTGGTCCTATGCCAAATAGTTATGGTTGAAAGAGGTATTTTTAGTTGTTTTTTTATGGTCACTTATGGAAGATATGGGTTTTATTTTTATAATTGAAATCAGAGGCACATCTATAATTTTAGAATTTTAAGAAGAGTGTTGAGAAGGATTCAGGATGTTCCATCAAGACCCTCCACTTAGATTGAGGGGGAGAATATACCTCCAAATAATTTTCAACATTTTTGAATTCACATGGGATTAAAAGATAGCTAACTATAGCCTATACTCCATAGAAAAATGGAGTTGCTGAGAGGAGGAACTATTCCATCATGGAAATGGTTTGTTGTATGCTTAAGGGAGCACATATTAAGTAGCAGTATTGGGTAGAAGTAGTCAATATAGAAATGTACCTCCTGGATAGAGCACCCACAGAGGCTCTACAGGGAATGATTCCACAAGAAGCATGGAGTGGTAGGAAATCCTCTATTTCTCATATAAGGATTTTTGGGTGTAAGGCATTCATGCACATTCCAAAATAGAAGATAAAGAAGTTAGATGATAAAACCTTATAGTGTATTCTTCTTGGTTATGATGAGAATTCCAAAGGATATCGGGTGATAGATCCTAAAGCCAAGAAAACTCACGTACGTAGATATGTGGTATTTGATGAAGCTTTCACATCATATTACACATTTTCAGTTGTAAACTTGGATGAAGAGGAACCTAAGAAAGAGACTCCAACTCCAAAAAAAGGTTCTAAAATGGTATACTAGCACATTGATATATTCAAAGTTGACTTCACTTCTAGATCTAACTCTAGATTGACCTTACACATGCAACAGGACTCAATAGATGAGAGCAAAGGTTGATGAGATTTTATAACAGTTTGATGAAATATCTGTAGATGTAGAGGAATATAGATAAGTATTTATGGATGATGAAAGGGTTTATATATCTTCATTGGATGAGAATTAACCCATAACATTTCGATATGCACTTAGTGAGCCTCAGTGGAATGCTGTTATGGATGTTGAACATACATCTCTCATGAAAATAATACATCAAAGCTAGTTGATCTACCTTTAGTAAATAAGCTCATTTGCTACAAATAGGTGTTCAAAGTGAATTATAAGGTATATGGAACTATTTATAAGCATAAGGTCCATATTGTTGCAAAGGGCTATGTTTAGAAAAAATGAATTAATTATGAAGAGACTTTTGCACCCACTGCAAGAATGACTACCATTCATGTACTTTGTGCTATGGCAGCTCATTTTGGGTGGAAGTTACATCATTGGATGTCAAAAGTACCTTATTGAATTGTGACTTGCAAGAAGAAGTGTATATAATCAAACTAGAAGGATTTTTGGTTTAAGGCCAAGAGAAGAAAGTTTGCAAGTTGGTTAAATCATTGTATGGATTAAAACAAGCTCCATGAGCTTGGTACATAAAAATGGATATTCACCTATTGTATTATGGATTCAAAAGAAGTTTTTCAGATGTTAATATCTACATCAAGAACAATGGTTCTGACGTAGTGATTCTAGTATTCTATGTGGATGAACTGATCATCACTAGCAGTTTAGATAACATGATAGATGTAGTGAAAGATGACTTGAAATAATCATTTGAGATGAGATATATAGGACTTCTTCAATATTGTCTTGGTTTATAAGTGGAACAAAATAAGAATCATATCAGAGTAACATAGAATAAGTATGCCAATACATTGATTGAAAAATATTGCATGACTAATTGCAACCTGAAAGCAACTCCAATGGAATGAGGGATTCAATTATCGTGATATGATACTTATCCATAGGTAGATGGTACTCTCTCTAATTAGGAGTCTCATATATTTGACCAACACTAGACTAGATATCAGTTTTGTTGAGGGTTATCTTTCAAGGTTCAGGCAGTAACCTAAGGTGATTCATAGGAAAGCACCAAAATGGATTCTTCATTATGTCTATGGCAGTACAAACTATGGCCTGGAGTACAAGAATATTGAAAAATTCTTCTTATAGGTATACACATACTTAGACTATACCAAATCCATTTATGATCAAAAATAAACTTCTGGATACATTTTCCATGTTGGATCTGGACCTGTCTCTTGGTATAATAATAAGCATCATGTAGTTTTTTTATATTCTATAGATGTAGAATATCGTGTAGCACATGGAGCGATTTGTTAGGTGATATTATTAAGTCACATTCTTACAAGCATGGGTCTTTCAAAGAAAATTCCACTTCACTTATTTTGCGATAATCAAGATATTTTGAAACTTGTCAAGAATCTAGTCTTTCATGAATGTACCAAACACATTGACACTCAATATCATTTCATTTGATATGAAGTTCCCAAGCACCACATATAGCTCCAGTATATTTCCACTGATGACTAGGTTGTAGATATTTTCACTAATGCACTTGCACGTGTCAAATTTGAATTGTTTTGCAATGCTCTTTGTATTTCCCAATAATGTAATAAGGGGGGATGTTAGCATAGTACATAGTACTTAGCATTATTTATTACATTATGTCTATCCATAATTAAATCCATATTTTATTAAGCACTATTTTCATGAAGCACTAATCTCCAAGGTGGTTTTAATTAAGTTAGGGTAGTTGGGTGGTTACTTCAACTATACGAACTACTTTGGTTGGCATTGTATATATTTCAAACATCAATACAAACCAATGTTTTTGTTTTCACAATATATACAAGGTTACACTTACATGTTTAAAAAACAATAAAGTTATAGATTCAAATTCTTCCATCACGAGCATTCTCTTTGGGAGTGAAACTCACTTGTATTTATATTTACAAAAAAAATTCTCTAAGAAACAAGCCATTGCCATGTTTTATCTGATGTATTTTCTTTATAGAATAAAATATTATTAGAAATAATGGAAGTCAACATGTTTAATTATGCTTTATGATATTAACTACATTGGATATTTGTATTTTTATTTACATTCCAACCTTCACTAATGGTTATATGTTATTCTCATTTACTAGACCCAAAATATCTAGCGTTCAAAAGGAAAAAAAAATTGATCACATTAAATTTAATAAATAGAGGCATTTAATCATTGAGAAATAAGATATTCTTTTATAGGTTGATAATGCTTTTTTATTTTGTGATTGTGATTAAAACATAGAGATATATCACCATTGAACTTGTAATTTTGAATCATAGTATAATGAAACTTTTATGATGAATTGATGAGGAATCTCATATATGTATGGGCCTTGATGGATGTAGTATGATAGAAATATTACTTATTCAAAATACAAGTTATTAATTATGAAAGGACAATATGACCACTAGATGCAAGTATGATGATCAAAAGAAAAACTAGTAAGCCATGATCAAATATTAGAGAGACAAATTTTATACAACAATAAAAATGGAAGAGGGTAAAGATCCCAAACCAAGAAATATTGTAGCTCCATTATGTCAAGGAAGACTTCCAGTTTGTGATAAAAAAATATTAATTGGAGTTTGTTTTTGGTTAAGGAAGCTTGAGAGTGTGAAATTTTTGAGTTCTTGAAGTGCTTGAGATATTGGGATCTTGAGATGATTGAGTGCTTAAAGTGATTGAGAGATTGAGATTTTAAGAACTTGAATTATTCTATAAGGTCATATCATGAATTTGGTATAATCATGCCATTCTTGAAGAGTGATTGCTATAAAATTTAATAAAGTTTTGTTGTACTTGAAAATCATATATGAATAGAACTCCCCAATTTTTGGCTTTATAGGAATCCATAACTCCTTGGAAAAAGGTTGCATTACATATGATATTAATGGTAAGGGTATTTTCAATTTGTATGAAGATGCAATTAATGGATTGAATATTGAAAATTGAAAATTTTAGGCTTTAGGTTTTTGTTTGGATTGTAAATTAGACTTATGTGATTAGGCCTATTTTTTATGGGCAATTTAAAAGGTACTAGTTGTCAAAATTTGTCTTTTTAGTGATTGATAGTCCATAGTTCTAGTAGAGTTAATGTTCTAATGTTTTTTTTCACGTGACTATTGTCAATCAAATTATACAATATAAGGTCAAAAAGTAAATTTGCAAGAAAGCATTTCTAGGGAACAAAATTTATACTGGTGCTTTTGCTTCTAGAGCAATAGATGCACATGATTTGAGGATAAATATCATTTATTTAGTTTAGATACTTGATGATGCAGTCAAAAATTAGTATATATATTTTTCCCTTTTCAATGTATTTAGTGAATGATAAATTTATTGTAAATTAATATTAATGCCTTAATTTTGAGAGGCTAATTTATTGTTACCTATAGTTCATGATATAATATGACTGATGCTTTTGATTGTTTAGTTAGATATGAAGTTATCTTTTGCATTTTGTAATACAATTAATTATCATTCCCTAGTGTATATCCTCAAGTTTTGGAAGTAAAATCAAGTTGGGTTGAATAAACTTGACTTGACCATGATGCATAATGGTCCTATGTTGAATAATTGAGGATAAGCAATAGAATTATACTAGTAAGATATAGGGGTAGAATTTTTAGTGGAATAAAAATCAAATCACTTCTATTAAATGGGAGAGAGCAAAAACACAATTGTAGAGACTTATCTAGTACTACAATTTTAATGGCACACTACATGTGACCACTACATTAACTAGATTGAGTGAGACCACCTAAAAATGTATTGGGTTGAATAAACTTGACTTGATCATGATGCATAATGGTCCTATGTTGAATAATTGAGGATAAGCAATAGAATTTTACTAGTAAGATATAGGGGTAGAATTTTTAGTGGAATAAAAATCAAATCACTTCTATTAAATGGGAGAGAGCAAAAACACAATTGTAGAGACTTATCTAGTACTACAATTTTAATGGCACACTACATGTGACCACTACATTAACTAGATTGAGTGAGACCACCTAAAAATATATTGGGTTGAATAAACTTGACTTCACCATGATGCATAATGGTCCTATGTTGAATAATTGAGGATAAGCAATAGAATTTTACTAGTAAGATATAGGGGTAGAATTTTTAGTGGAATAAAAATAAAATCACTTCTATTAAATGGGAGAGAGCAAAAACACAATTGTAGAGACTTATCTAGTACTACAATTTTAATGGCACACTACATGTGACCACTACATTAACTATATTGAGTGAGACCACCTAAAAATGTAGTGGGATCCCATGTCTAGGTCAAAACCCAAATTGGATCTCATATTTTTATTTTTAACCTTGAAAATCATGGCTAAAAATACAAGTAGCACTTTTTTATACTAGTAGTGCTTTTTTATGTTGGTGTGCTTTTATTCCTTAATGTCACTTTTGTTCCATAGTAGTTTTGTTGCTATATAGGTAGTTATTTCATTACCTAGGGGTATTTTTTCTACCTAATGTCATCTTTTGTTGAGGTTTGGTGCTTTTTCTAGACCTTAATTTGGAATTCATTTTTTAGCTAGTTTTGTATGCATCGAGGCTAACAAATGAATTTGATTGAGTTGGCCATATGAACTAGAGCCTATCTAGGTATTGTTGGGGTTTGTAGGCCATACACTAATAGTAATAGTATGGGCTATATGATGTGGCCCTAATTCCAAAGGTTAAATTTTATCAAGTTCTCCTGGTGTCCTTGGTTGAGATATATTATAAAAAAATGATTTTGTTTTAATAGTTTTGTGGGGAGCTAACTATCACACTAGAAAACATAAGGTAAATTTTGTACATTCTTATCAAAGGGATGCTATTCAAAATAAACTAGGACTAGAGGAGGAGCTTTTAGTGGCTTTATGGGGATATAAACTTTTCTATGGTTAGATTTGATAATGACATCAATGTTTCTTATGAAAGGTGATGCTTGGCTATATAGAACACACTTTTGTGTGTCGTAGTGTCAGGAGTGCTCATTAGTGATACCAATAGGAGGATGGCGTAGTAGGGATTGAGGGAGGTAGTGGAAAACATTCTAGACTACTAGATAGTATTTTTTGGGGTCCAATGGTGCTAGCATAATTATACCATTATTTCCATCAATTTGTATATAATGGAGGAATGAAATTGACATTTATGAATGTGGCTCTAGGTGTGCACCTAGGAGTATTTCATTGTTAAAAGGCAACTAGGGATGCTAGGGAAAGTAGTGGATCCTAAGGATTTAATGACATAAAGGTGAGGGTGATAGTTGGATACTATTCATGGGAGGATTCATAGGAGCATTTTTGGATTATTAAAGAGGACCGTTAGTAACTTGCATGGGGATTAAGTCATTTAGTTATCCTACAAGATGCATTCAAAATTATAGGAAGATAACTTCTAGTTGACTCATATAAAGCACATTAGGTGGTTGGTGAGAGCATGGGGAGAGAGAGAGATTTTAAATGACAAAATGATCTATGCATTTTATATGTAATAGGGGATCCTAGGAAACCTCTGTATTATTAGAAGATCACAGTCAAACCCAAGCTCCTATCTTGAGCCTGATATTACTAATTTGGTAATACCATATCTTGATAATGATAAGCCTAGGATTATTAATGATTAGTAGATATGGTATTATACATTTTTCCCTTTGAGGGTAACTATTTTTTACCTATATATAGGGGATCAAATGAGGCTAGAGCAATAGTATAGGAGGAAACAACAAGCAAAAACATTCCTAGTTAAGTGATATAAAGAGTACCACCAAAATATATGAATATAAACAATAATAATTGTGACACCATTGTCACCATTTTTAATGATTATTGTAGGTAATTAATGCCTCATATATCATCTCTATATTTATGGAGGTAAAAGGATGCAATAATGTAGATAGTTGGCTTGTACATTGTGTTGGCAATACAAATGATAGAGAGAGATCAACCAATGTGGAAATTCATGCTAATGTAATAGACCATCTTTAGTATGAATATAAATAAATATTCAGTGGTAATAAAATCTATTAAATTATGAGAGGATGACAAGAACCAATTGGTTTATGTTATATTTTTAAGCCTTTACTACCACAAAATATCATAGGTTATCTGACAATATCACACAAGTCCCAATATAAAATAGTGACAATAATAAAGGTTGATATATAAGAATATGAGTAGAACAATATGAACAAATTAATATGTATATCAAGGATTATATAATAACAAAAATAGCATTCATTTACATTGTTAGCTTTTGATGCTATATATTTAAGGAAATGCAACCATGAGGACTAAAATGAGTATGCAATATTAAATATATGATAATGACAATATACTAAGAAATAAAAACACATAAGAATATTTTGCAATAACTCATAAAATTTCCATTAATGAATGCTCATGAAAATAGGATCTTCATATAAAATGTCGAGATCTCAAATACTCCATGCTCCATACAAGTTAAACATTGTATATAATTTATATTCTACTCTACTCTCAATTATGCTTTTTTTATCTCCTATCAAAGGCCTATATATAATTGGAAGTGTCTCTTGACCTTTCACCTACCTATGACTCTTCATATTTCTATTATATGAATCATGTACACAAGGACTATATGCACATTTACATCATGAAGTACTTTGCAGATTCTAACACTTGTGCATTTATTACATTGCATAAAGTAAATACTCAAATCCTAATATAAGATAAACTCCTAATATAAATATGTACCCATTATGGTACATTAACATGTACCAAATAATGTAATATATTCCAATACCCCCTCAGATTACATTATTTGGTTATTGAAGACTTTATTCTTCAATGTGGTCTTCATTTTGGTTCTGTAACATGATCTCTTCTTTTATATTTTTTTCATTGTACTCTCGGTCTATATATTGGTCAAGTAAATAATTAGTATTTTCATCGTGTTCCTTTATTTCAATTTAATTTGTAATTAGATTGAAAGTATTTTCTTTCATCTTCATATTTTATTTTCTATCATGCTTCCTCTTCCTTCTTCTTCTTCTTCTTCTTCATTTATGCATTTTTACTAGTGATAGGTCTTCTTCATAGTGAGTTAGTATATCATCACAACAATATTGACTAGGTTTAAGTATTTCATTGCTAGTATGTTCATTTTGTTTCATATTTTAAAATAATTCAAAAACAATTAATGATAGATATATCATCAAACATTCTTCTACTATAAATATAACTATGTTTTGAGTACTTCACAAAGATTTGAAAATTACTTCATGAAGATAACCAATTAATATCATAAAATTTCCTTCTTTTGCTTCCTTGAGAAACAATGAGAATATTTCTTTTTTACTAGTAGAAAAATATTTGTATCCATCAAGAGTATCTATTAAGTTTTGTGAATAAAATTTTAATTCATATAATAGTTCTTCATTATTGAATGGATTCCTCAGTATTTCATCCATGCTTCTTCTATTTTAATATTTAAAGTGGAATTCCTTATAGCTCCATCGTATTATGTATTGAGAATAGTTTGATAGAATCTTTTATCTTTCAAAGCCTCTGAATTTGTATACCTTATGACTCCATATTTTAGAGATCAAACTCAATTAACTCTTTTCAATTATCAAATTTGTAGGATACCCCAAAAATTCTATTGTTCAATCAATGGTTTTGACAAGGGTTTAATTTTCTACATCTCTAGGTAGCATTCCTTTATCTCCCTAATACTTTGAGTATAAGATCAAATTTGATAAGATATTTTCCATTATTAAGTTTTGAAGAATAATTTATATCTCCCAAGAATTTTGATGTAGACACCCAAAAGTCACAAATTGTCCCTTTATTCATCTTCACAGTCAATAAATTTGCAACACCCTCGAAAACTACATAAAATTAGCTTTAAAACACTATTCATTCATCAAATTCACTATTCAGCATCCTTAGCCTCTTTGGGTTAGCTAAGATTTTTCCTATGCTTAACTCTAGGTCCTCATTCGACCTTATTCCTAACTCAACTAAGGTTGAATTCTCCACCATGGTCAAAAAGTCAATATTTTGGTCAAAATATGCTTTAAGACTAATCACATTCTTAATTAGATCTAATCTTGATTTGATTTAAGCCTTCTACCTCACCTAGTCTACTTTGACTTGCCTAGCCTTCCACATCACCTATGCTAGCCTATCCTAGCCTTGCCACTTCTTACCCAGATATTTCTCCACCTCACATTCCCCAGGGTCATAAATGAAAGATGGAGATTTTTGCACAAAAGAAGCAAATTTTAATTTGGAGATATTTTCAAAAAGATCTTCATAAATGCCAAATGGATATTTTTGGTAAATTTATCACTATTTGTTTACGGGTGAGGGATTATCTCACCCAACCTCATTTATGAACTAGGATACCTCAGGGGACACCTCTTAGGTATACACCTCACCATTGACACTTCACAAGGGACACCTCATCCCCTCCCTCTCACCTTGGCCAAGTCTATAAATAGAAGGCCATTTCCACCATTTTAGTAAAAACCAAAATTTACTTACCAAAACTCTATCAAAATCACTACAACCATGACCTCCATCACACATCCATCACATAACCATCATTGATACACTACAATAGTAGTTTAATTGCTTTCTTGACATTATCTATGATTGAGACAGGTCAACAACATCAAAAACAAATTTTCTAAAGGTGACCCATCAAAAATGTGAAGAAGCAACAGTGCTCGAATAGTCCAAAAATTGATCTTACAGATTATGTCACAAAAAGACCAATTTTCATGACCCTGTGCAAATCTCTGCAATAGACACTAGAATCACAAGATCAAGTATGGGCTAGTTTAGTGTTTTATGCTATTTTTATCAGTTTTTATCATGTTTTAAACTTTTTTAAGAGTCTTTTTGTCTTCATAACCATGAGGTGTGACTAAGGAAGATCCCTTAATGCATTAACAAGATTTTTTAGGTTCAACAGATACATAGAATACATCCAACCAGCAGTGGCACACGAGCAAGAAGCGCATAAACACTAAGGAACACAAAGAAGATAGATCCTACTACCTTTGTACACATCTAAAAGTGTTTTCTTAGGGAAGACCCTTTTGTAGCCTCCAGGGCAAAATTTGTAAAAGTATATCAACTTGTAACCTCCTTTTATCATTTTAATAGCAAACGTAGAGGATTATATAATTTTGAATGAGAATTGTAGTGTTTTTTTTGTTGATTTCATTCTAGCACACCTGGTGGGACCCCCACCAAGCATTAGCTTAATCGTCTCTAACACAAATTGTAGCCTATTTTTGTATGGTAGGTAGTTATCATCTTTGAGAAAATCCCAAACCAAAATGCCCTAAAATCTATCTCAAGCCAAATCGTAAAAGGTTCACTAGTGCATCGACAAGCATTCAAAGAGGGTAGAGAGTACACACTTGGGCATGTGAATTCCCCAGTTTGGCTCAAAATTGATTCCTAAAGCACATGTATTTGTTTCAGACACCTACAACCCTTGGTAAGGTAAATTAGGGGAGGTTAAGAACCTCATGTTCCTATGTATTGTGTGCCTCCATACCTAGATCCCAAATCATATCTCACCACGGTGTATGCAAGGTTAAAGCATCCTTGTATTTTTGTGCAGCAATAGTTAGATTATTTTCCTATACTTTGCTTTCCTCAAGTATATATAAAATATCTTAGGATTTATGTTGGGTTTTCATGTTCACAAATGATTTTTAGACCTTTTCTATGTAGATATTTATCTCAAAACCCTCCAAGAGCTTCAAAATTACTACCAAGACCATAAAACTAGTCATCCCAGTCTTCAAGAATAGATTCGCACGGGCCCGTGTGAACCTCTTGATAGAAGTTAGGTTCACACCCCAGGGTGTGAACTTCTAGAACACACACAAATTCAGAGCACAAGGTGGATTAGAAGGTTTTATATGCACCTAGATGTAGGTATTGTGTGAAATTTATGTTTTTCCTTAATTTTGGGGCTAATCTTTGCTATTGGGCTTGCATTTATTAAGTCGCACTTCCTTTATTATTCTAGATATATTTGCACTTGCTTTCTAGCTTAGTTTCCATTCTTTTCATTTCCCTTCATGTCATTTCCCTTCAAAAGCATATAATTAGCTTCCCTTTGAAAAGCATCTAGCTAGACTTTTCTTTCTGAATTTCATTCAAAAATATTTTAACTAGATTCATTCCTTGTCATTTCCCTTCAAAATCACTTAATTATATTTTCATTCCAAAAACCATTAGACTAAATTTACTTTTACGAGGACGCAATTAGCTAGATCTATTTTGAAAAGGCATCTTAGCATAGATTTTGTTTGAAAAATCAATTAGCATAGTTTATTTCTAAAATAGTATCACACAACAAACACCATACACTCACATTTCATTTTTAAATGGTGTAAATATTGGCTTTGATCTCTAGTTCAAATTGGATTTCATCACCAATTCAATACCAGATATTAGTGAGGTCTGCGTTTCACTCTCCACTAGATCACCGTTGGTTTTATTCACCACAATATCCGACCATGTGGATCATTATATATTTAATACCTGGTTGGTCCTTCCACTTTTTAGTGTTGGTTATCTAGATTTAATCACTAGAAGGTACCTTCAAAAGTGGGTTAGTCATATAAATTCCCTTTAACATGTGGATTTTAAAAATAATTATTGGACGTAGTTGATCATTACTGTGGATGCCTTATAGCATAAGGGTTAAGCAAAAGCATAGGTATGTTGGTACTACCACATTGATAATGTGACCTCTCTTAGTGAGAGTATATTGACTCATTAGAGCATTTTGAGTCTCCCCTTGTATTGGATTCCATCCAGGTTGCCATTCACCTATTGGAAACATAGTCCTATTTTGTACACCTTTGGGTGTTATAGGAGTTTGTATGCTATGACATACCTGATTCAAAGTAGAGTTCACTCATTCCCATTATTTGGTCCTAGGGTGGATATTATACTCTCATAAAAAAAAACACACAAAAATCAAGAGAAAAACGTTTTCTTATTGTTGAGTCTCGCAAAAGAGGTTACAATAACATATTAAAATTGCTATAACTCACTGACCAGTTATTCCACAATTTCACTTCAATGCAAAGCACTACACTGTCTTTTTTTAGGTGGTTTGCACCTCCCTGTATTAATTTCCTTCACTCAGATACATTCATACCACCCCGTGTGAACCTAGCTTCCAGGATACAAAACTTCACAAAACAAGTCCGCACAACACATAGAGGATATCCAAAGCAAAAATCCATCTTCTATCATTGTTTCTCAAGGTTCACATAACCCCATGCAAATCTCTAGTTACAAGAGTGGTTCATACCCCCATGTGCAAACTTATTTTTTAGGCCATATATTTCCCACACAACACATAGACACCTTCCAAAGAAATTATTTATCATCTATTTCTGATTTTTATGGTTTGTACAACCCCATGTGAATCTCTAATTTTAGGAGTGGTTCACACCCCCCCATGTGAACCTATATTTTTAAGAACAAAAAGTGTCCCAATAAACCACAAATATTCCTAGATCCTAGATTTCACATATTTTAGTTGTTATTGCACTACTACACCCATCATCATATCAGTTATGCATAGTCAAACGCATGAAGCCTTTCATCATATCATCGAGGCTTCTTAAAAAACTATCATGACCATAGGTGCCTCCTCTTCTCATACCACTAATCCAACTTTTGAGTCTAAAAAGGTTGCCTCCATTATTCCACCTAATTTTTTGATTGGGACCTCAACCCTAGCGCTAGTCCTATGTCTCATGCCACATCTTCCATTTCATCTCACCTCCTAGACGAGATCTTCGAAGATACCCCTCCTTTGAATGATATCTCTTCTCCAAATCTACCATCCACTTATTGCTAGCATATCATTTATACCCCTCTTGGTTTCACCATATCCATTATGGTGGCTGATGAGTTCACTCCACCTCCTTTACCATCTGCCATCCATACCTTTATCAAGCATTCATCTCATTTGCATTTGTGAGATGATGTTGTTGTTTCCTAAATTATACTGAATTTCATCACTACCATCCATACTATAGGTATGATTTCCACACCTCCTTCCACATCACGTCCTACCACATCTTCCTCCAAAATCCCACTATTACAATAGGCCTCATCCAACTCCCAACCTTCATCCCAACTACCATCATCACTTCCACCATAGTACTTTTTACATCCATATCAGTACTACCATCTCTCATCACCACATTTATCACATCCCTTGTTGTAGTTTCATTAGCAACAGGTATATTCATCCTCGTAGCCACCTCCATTTATGCCCTAGTTTTCTACCCATACACCTACTAGCTATCCACAATTTTCTTCATATGGACCCCCTTCGGTGCCTTCCTTGTCTTTTTTCTTACCACCCCCACCTTCATTTCGACCTCCACCATCGAATCCCACCTATCAAGCTAATCAACCTTGCTACTTGGTTCATCCTGAATCCTTGCTTACCATTTCATCCACGCCACCCTAGTTCTCATTAGTTGCATTCCATTCCTCAAACCAATTCTATTTCACCACATCTTCATCTATTTTAGCCCCATATTCTACACCACCCATCTTATTTACCTCACCACCCACATGGTCCTCTATCATCACTGCTCAGGTGCAACTGACTTTCCTATATGTGTAGCAGTAGTAGGTGCCCATGCCTAGCCAACAAAATCTTGAATATTATGATCAACACCAACCGCCACATATCACCCAATATTCATACATCTCACCCCATCCATCTCAAGTTCCTATTCCACAATATCAAGCTATGTCAGTGTCTGATCCACAATAGACTTCTTACTATCATCAGTGGTAGGAATAACAGTTGCAATATCCACCACATCTAGATTATTTATAGGCCTCATCACATCCACTACCTAAATCCACACCTTCACCCCCATTTCTTGCTCCAAAAAGTACCACCACGGTGCTCTCTAGTGAATTACAAGCCATGCAAGAATAGATTCATACATTGGATCTACATACGATTGGTTATGGGTCTCAAAAATCCACATATGATGAATTGTGCAATGAACCAATTCACCCATATGTTCCCATTCATCCCTATCCTTACCAGTTTGAGATCCCAAAATTCAAAAAATTCAAAAGGAAGATCCTAGAGAGCATCTTACCATTTTGCCTATTACCAAATCCATTGTAGTGATCCCCTTATGCTCCGCACATTCACACTTTCTCTTGGGGGACAAGCACTAGATTGGTACAATCATCTACCACACCATAGTTTATTCACATTCAAACAATTGGCCAATATTTTTCTTGACCATTTCTTGATCAGTATCAAAACCAAGGTTACCTCATCAGATGTCTATGCTCTACACCATTTTGATGAGGAGCCCATAACTAATGTTTTTTGGAAATATGAGCAGGTTTTGTTTTCATTGATGTCAAGAAGTCAGGTTTAGTGAATAGGACAAAAGGAAGGATGTCAAGAATCAGTTTTTGTAATCAATGCAAAAGAAAGATTGCTTCCAGGTGGTCAAATGAGGTCTAAAGGGCAATAGGAAGGCCCAAGAAAAATAATATTATAATATTAAAGGTCTAAGGTCAAGACCTAGAGATTTAAATTAATTATAATAATTTCATTATAAATTAATTTATAATTTAATTTGATTAAATCTAAGAGTTATTAAGTTAATTATAAATTAATTATAATAATTTAATTATAAATTAATTTATGATTTAATTTAATAACTCTGAAGGTTAGGGTTAAAAGGGCACAAAGTTTAATTATTTCAAATTATTTGAATTAAATCAAATCACCGACGTCTTTGAGCATATGGTAATTTGCATATAAGAAGGGGCAAACATTATGGAAAATAATTATCCATGCAATTCACATGAGACAAGTGAAAATTATGCACAAATAATGAGGTATAATTGTGTGTGTTCTAAAATATTTAAGGGGTAGATCGAAGGACAAGTAAAAGGGTAACTCACTTCATGTTGCAAGGCACTGGGTAGCATGATTGGCAGCTAGAGGCTATGCTAAGATGTTTGTTGGTGCAAGGTTGAGGGATCAATTCCCATGGTCTTCATTTTTATAAGCAAAGAAGATTTTTCATTGAGGTATGCGCATTCGAAGAGGGAAAAAGTGAAGGTACTTGACTTTCCCTTTGTGTGGAGGCACGTAGCCGACATGGTGGGTGTGTTATTTGCAAATACGCTTGGCAGGAAGAGGTTGCACATTCAAAACCCACCAAGGCCCTTTTGATGAATGTTCTAAGGTATGTGCTCATATTGCTAAAGTTTCTAAGGTTTAATGTTGCATCTGAAATTGCTAATGTGGAAATAATTTTTTAAGGCTTAATAAATTGTATATTGCATATTTTAAAAATATATTTTTGAGTAATACAAGGGAGATAAAAGGATATGCTTAGTTATATTTTTGGATTTTGATTTTCTAGTGCTTAGATTTTATAAGAGGAATAATAAGGTGTGCCAAGGGAGTTAGATATTTTGTTGAAACAAAGTTCATAAAAATTTTATTGAAGGGAGAAATAAGGTATAGTTAGTTTTTGATATTTTGACTTGGTGAAATATTTTGAATAAAAATATTAAGGATAGATATTTGCTATCTAACCCTTGATATTGGCAAAAAGAGTGGTTGTGATTAAAACAGGTGTTTGAGGTCAGATCTTCTTCAAACAAGAGGTAAGCGCATATTATCCTTGACAGTGATTTTTGGATGTTGTGAATGCTAATTTGGATTGAAAAGGATTGTTTGATAAGCATTATTGAGTTTGGTTTTCAAGAATGAAATTTGATACTAGAAACCTAGTTTGATAAGCATTGTTGAAAATATTGAGTAAGCATTCATATGCTTGACTATGGTTTGTGCAAGAACATGAGGATAATTATTATATGAAGTTGTGAACTATCTTGAACTAGGGTTTGTGCAAGAACATGAGTATCATTGTTATGTGAAGTTGTGAACTATCTTGAACTAGGGTTTGTGAAATATCATGAGTATCATTGTTATGTGAGGTTTTTTTGATAAACATTGTTGAATAAATCTTTATTGAGTGATTGGTTGATTGGAGTTGATTGAGCCTAGTTTATTGGAGGTGTTGGAGTGATAGTTCAAGTTCTATGAAACAAATTGTTCTATATTTTGAATTTATTTGAGAAATAGATTGGAAGTTATTGAGCATTATTATGAGTGTAAAACATATTGAGTCTCTAACCATTCTCTATATATTTATGTGAGTCAAACAAGATTCTGTGTGAAACTTGTTTGTGTGATTGAAGAGGTTTTCTATGATAGATTGAGTTGAGTTGAATAAGATTTAGTGAAAGCTTTTGAGTAGATTTGGGTAAGTCCTAGAGTGGACTTAAGGACAAAATTGTGTGATATTTTATGGAATCTTACAAGTATATTGGACAAGTTCTAGTGAGGACTTGTTGAGTAGATTTGAGGCAAGTCTTGGTGAAGACTTTTTGAACATATTGGAAAAGTTCTAGTGAGGAATTTCTGAGCATATTTGAGGCAAGTCTTGGTAAAGACTTGAGAGTAGTGAGAGCAAGTTCTAGAGAGGACTTTTGGATGGGTTTAAGGCAAGTCTTGGAGAATACTTGTGGATAGATTGGTGTGAGATTTTATGGAAGCTTACAATACAGATTTTAAGACAGAGATTGATAATAGATTGGATAAGTCCTTGAGAGGACTTGTGATCAGAGTTGACTGATTAATTTGTTCAAACCTTGAGTTAAGGTTTGGTGCATATCTAGCAGATTTGATTTGAGTTATGGTTCGTTGTGTACTCATTTATTTTTGATTTTATATTTATGTGATGCACATGAATGTAATGCTTATGTTATGCTTATGCTATATGATGTGATGTATGATGTCATGCACTATCTAGATATTTAATTTATGATGATGATATGCAGTGATCTAGATGCTTAGATATGCTTTTTGATGATAGATGCATGTGGATGCAGTGTTCTTTTCTTAATGCATATTTTATATTACTTTTATTTCATGCATTAATATATGTGATGATTTATTTACACGATGTTAATCTAATGTAAATGAACCTGTATGCTTTAATTACTTAAAACATAAGGAATGAATGCACATATTTTTATCAATCTAATGGATGACACCATAAAATGTATAAAAATCATGAATGTAATTGAAAATACTTAAGGCTGGAATTTAATAAATTAATCACCCATATATGAAATGTAGTGGTATGCAATGTTTATGATGCGAATGATATAATGTGTCACTTGATTTTCTTTCTTTTACACTTCGGATGATATGCACAATATAGTCAATGTCCGTCTAAATATTATTTCTAATATCCATACGGTATTTATCCTATATGTTGATTTTGCTTTATATAATGATGTATCATGGATTCGATACTTTGCAAGTTGATTATGTATATGGTTGCAATTTTTGACACTTTGTTGCTATGGGAGAAATTTTTGAGGTTTTCCATGAGACTCAAACATCCTAATAGACTTATCAAAAGTTGCATACTAACCACAATAGACTTTTGAGATAAAAGGCTTTTGCTAGGATAGACTCTAGTTGTTCATTATCCCTGTGTGTGCAAATGATTATTTTAATATAAGATACAAGTGTTCCCTGATGTCAGGCAAGATTCTTTCAGCCCATTGCTAAGATAGGGGTACCACAAATGTCTTATTCAATATCAAGTTTATATTTTAGTTGGACTAATCCACTAGGCAATGTGGGACACCTGAAGCTAGCTCTTCCACATTCAAACATTGGTCTTGTTCATAAGCGAGATGCTAATGCATCAGACATATCATCATGTGTAAGGTACAATAGTGCTAACAATTCCAGGGATTCAAGCTCATTCCTTTCTATCCTTCAATTTTTGGGATACTTGCTCATATGTAGTGAAGCAAGGGAGTCAATTCCATCTTATTTTTGAACTGTATTTGGATCTTCATTTGATATCTCTTGGAACTAGATTTTGGATCTTCATTTGATCTTTGCTCAAAATTTTGATGTATGATCTTCATTTCATATTCACTTTTGAACTTCACTTTGAAATTTGATTTAAGCATGTTTTCTGATCTTCACTTGATATTCACTTTTTGGCGTTTACATTTGATAATTTTCTTCAGAAACTTTCCTTTTGGAAAAATTACTTGGAAAAATTATTTCTGGTATATCGATTGAGAATATCGATATTATGATATCAATATAGGATATCATTCTGGGGAGTCGATCTATGATATCAATATAGGGTATCAATCGTGAGGATTTATGTGGGACATTTATTTGGGATATTGCTCATTTTATCATAAGAAAGGGATTCTGAATAGGGAACTAACTTGTACTTTTACCAACTACCAATATTTCCCATATCGTCCATACAGAGGGATAAGCAAGAATAACTCTTTTCACTTCATGATACTAGGTCCTGCTTTGTAGCTTTCATCTTCCCTTAATCCTTTTTAGGATTGTTTAAATTTTTTATTAGTGATAGGCTTCTGATATGCTAAGGGTTTTACTAACTGAACCTTAGCTACAAAATCAAAGTAAGCTTTCTATCAAATCTTAATAAGACCACTAGGTATGACTGAGTGATCGAAAAACACTAGTATATCACCATAGCAACATTATAGGTTGTGTCGAAAAACACAATTACTCACATGAATTATGGATTATGGTAAATAGAGAGATTCATGATTTAAACACAAATGTGGTGTCATTTGTAAGAGTGACAAACACAATACCTTCTATTACGGAATGCAACGGATGACGAATACCTATATGCAATGAAGTAATGCAATGAATGCATGTGTAAATGAAAAATTCAAATGCACATGTAAATGTTTTTGGATTTTATGTTTTACCATTTTTTTTTATTTTCTTGATTTTATAATTTTTATGGGTTTTGAACCTCGTAATTGACCAAATGATGAGTACATACCTCTGGAGCCTTTAGATTGACCAAGTTATTTTTAGGAATCCTTGGAGCTTTTAGGATTGACCAAAGGGATTACCTTTGGGGAGTTTTGGGATGACCAAGTAATTTTGAGAATCCTTGGAGCCTTTGGGGTTGACCAAGAAGTTTTTTAGAAACTCTTGGTACCTTTTACATTTGACCAAAGGGCTAACAGATGCTTTTGGAGCTTTTTAGGATTACCGAGCAATTATAATCAAATCCTCAAGGTTTTTAACTGACATGACCAAGCGGTTTTAGGGACACTTTTAGCCTTTTGGGATGATCGAGCGATTTTTACCAAATATTTATAGCTTTTGAGGTTGACCAAAGGGCTTACAAATGCCTTTGGAGCTTTTTGAATGACCAAACAACTGATGAGAGTGTTTAGATCTTTTTAGGATGACCGAGCAGTTACAAGCAACTCTCGGAGCCTTTTACTATGCTGCTCAAGCATAAAATACCTTTAGATGGATGATGTTGAGAGGTTTAGGCTCTTCAACACCCCCTAGTGACATTAGGCGATAGGTACCTAGACCAATATTTTTAGATATGATGTAGGGTCCTAGCCAATTAGCCATGAATTTGTATCGCATATCTGGTGGTAAATTAGAGTTCTGTTGGTTTTATTTCGAGATAAGATCCCCAACTTCAAAGTCTCTCTAGTGGACTTTAATATTGTAAGATATTTTTAGTCGCTCTTGATAAACGTGGAGATGATCCAAGGCATTCACACGATGCTCATTGAGTAACATTAGTTGATCCAGTCGAGCTTGCCATGTAGTGTCATCATCGATGAACTCTTTTAATGTGATGTGCAGCATTGGAATTTCTAATTCCAAGGGCATAATGGCCTTAATACCATATACTAGTGAGAATGGCATTGCCCTAGTGGGCATCCGAATACTAGTCCTATAAGCCCATAGCGCAAGGGGTAGCTAGATGTGCTAGTCTTTGTGGTTTTCTTGTATCATACTTTTCAAGATGTTCACCACTATCTTATTTGAAGCTTCAGCCTACCCATTTTCTTACGGATAGTATGGAGTCATAAAACTATGTTTAATTATATATTTAGATGTCAAAGCTCTCATAGTTTTGTTCTTGAAATATGTTCCATTATCCAATATTATTTTGGATGGAATCCCAAAATGACTTATGATATGCTCCAGTATAAACTCTACTATATGATATCTAGTTGTCGTTGTTAAGGGTATTACTTCCACCCACTTTGTAAAATACTAAGTAGCCATGATTATGAATGTATGTCAGCCTAATGACGGAGGATAGATCTTGCCTATAAGATCTAATCCCCACTGAGCAAATGGCCAAGCCATTTGGATGGGCTATAATGCCTACGATGGCAAGTGCGTAAGATTAGCGTGATGTTGGCATTTAGCGCATTTCTTGATATATGCATTGCACTCCTTCTCCATAGTGGGCCAATTGTAACCCATTCAAAGTATGCACTTAACTATGACCATGTCGCTAAAATTTCCATTGCACGTACTATCATGGGCTTGCAAAATTACCCATGATGCCTTTTGGGGCTCTAAGCAATGAAGGAGAACTCCATCGTAGCTTCTTCGGTACAAGATGTCTCCTATTAATACATATTTTGTAGATTTCTACTTAAATGTTCACTTCATGGCACATGGAAATCCCTCCAATATTATACTAAGCTTTAGGAAGTCTTTAATTTGTGACATCCAATTTTGATAAATCTTAGCTTCGACTACCAAGATGACTTGCTCCCCCTACGTATTTACTTTTGCAAATACAGACTCAAAAACAACCCTATGGTGAATGGTAGTACCACTCCCCATGGGACTCTATGAGGTTAATGACCCCGAGGGTGCCTTCTTAAGAAAGTCTTCAACTCTACAGAACTATTCAGCTTGTAGTTATACACTAATCATGTTGACTGATTCTCTATTATCATAGGCTGCACGCTCTACTGCTGGATGCAAGAGATTCTTGACATAGATGGTAGTGAAATCAGCAAAAAAATTATAAGGGATTAAATATCCCAAAGAAGCCATGGTATCTGCAAACCTATTTGACAATAGAGGGATTGCCTTAATGTTATACCATTCTAGTTTGGCTAAATATGTGTCAACTAGATCTTTATAGGCTTTCATTACGGGACATTGACACTAAAAAAGCCCCTTGACTTGATTTACTATAAGCAAGGAGTCACCAAAGATGTTCAATCTCTTAGTATTCATGGTGACGGATGTGTGGAGGCCCAGTAGTAGGGTTTCATACTCAGTGTTGTTGTTGGTGCCCAAAAAATCCAACTTGAATGACAAGGGAATTGGATCTCCTTGCAGCATGAAGAAAAATATTTCAACACCACCCCTTGTTCACACTTTGAACCATCGAATAACAGATTCATATCAGCATTGTCCTCTGGCCCTTCAGGTTTGGTAGCTTCAAATACGATGAAGACTACATCATTCGAAAGATCAATTGTTATAGGCCTACTGTTTGAAAGTGGCACCTCAGCTAATTGATCTACTATGACATATCCCTTATGGACTTCTGGATTATGAATTCCAAATCAAATTCCATCAAAATCATGATCCACTTTGTAGTACACATATTGTGATAAGTTTTACTCATCATGTAATACAAAGGATTATGTTTGGATATAACATACGTCGTATGACTTAGCATATAGTGTTGCAATTTCTTTGTAGTGAACGCTACTACTAAACATAATTTTTCCACATATGCATACCCGAGCTCATAGGTCACCAAGGTTTGACTAATATAGTATATGGCCTATTCTTTTCCTTGCATGTTCTTTTGGGCCAACATGGTTCCCAGTGCAAAGTTAGTTGTCGATATATATAGTAGAAAAGGCACTTCTAGCCTTGGTGGATCTAGCAATGGCAGTGTCACCAAGGATTCCTTTATCTCAGTGAAGGCTACCTTGTAGTCCTCATCCATGTTGAATGGGACCCTCTTATGTAGCAGTTGATTCATGGGTTGAAATTTATCTTATAGTTGTGTGATAAATCACTTTATCGAGGCTACCTTACCCTAAATGCTCCTTAATTACTTAATATTGGTGGGAGGATGCATTTCCAAAATTACCTTGACCTTCGTTGGGTCTACCTTGATGCCTCTCTTAGAGATGATGAACCCTAATAATTTTCTAGAAGTAACACCAAATATGTACTTCTTAGGATTTAGCCTGACATTATGCTCTATTAGGTGATCGAAGACTTTCCTTAAGACCTCTGCATGCTCTTCTCATAGCAATGACTTGGCTAACAAGTCATCGATATAATATTCAAGAATATTGTGCATATAGTCATGAAAAATGTATGTCATGGCCCGCTAATATGTGGCATCAGCATTTTTGATACCAAATGGCATAACTTTATAGAAAAATGTTTGCCATGATGTTATGAATGTGGTTTTGTGTTGGTCTTCGGGTTTTATCTGAATTTGATTGTAACCAAAAAAATCATCCATTAAGGAGAGCATTTTGTGACCTACAGTTGCATCTACGAGAGCATCAATATTGGGAAATGAAAATTAATCTTTGGATTTTCCCACAGGTACCGTATTGGACACTCATTCTAAATAATCGATGGAAATCATAAATTCCACATCCAACAGCTTATGTAGCTCATATTTCACCATTAAGGCTACTATTGGGTGCATTTTCATAAGCTTTTTCTTGACCAACTTCTTCGTCAAATCTAGCTAAAGGTTATGAGTAACCAATTTTGGGTCTAGACTTGGCATATCCTTATACGACCAATAAAATAAATTTGGTCTCTTTTTCAATAGAGGGATGAGGGTTGCCCACTCATCTAGATTGAGACTCTCTCTAAACTTAACCTTCTTTGCACTGGTAGGATCATCACTAATATCCACCTCAAATATTTCCTCTATCGACATATGCGATCCCTGCTCAAGATGGTGAGGCATAGGAATTAGATGGATGTCATCAACTGGGTTGATTGGTTCTGCGTTGGAAGTATTTTTGGTATGATAAAAATCACATGCATAGCCTGGTGAAAAATAAAAAGGTTGCAACATTTATTTATTGGGGAATAAATCCTCAGGCTCAACAGGTGAATCAACGCAATCCCAATCGATAGCATCTTTGTTAAGATACAACGATTTAGACAGATTTGTTGGATTGTGGAGTGGAGTGGTCAAATAAATGGAGACCATGTTTATGGAATGGAATTGATCTCTAGGACCACAAATACTGACCTCTACAAAATTTGCATAGTCTTCATACCCATGATCTGGCTCTAATGGCACAAGAACAAAAGGGTCTTCCCTATGAGGACTACAAATAACTAGATCCTCCCTATGCACTAAATGTAAAATAGGATCATTTGGCTCATGTAGCTGCATGTAGGTTGATGGAATTGGATTAACCAACTAATCGATTTGACCCAGGTTCAACCATCTTGCTCTCAAATGTGGACCAACATGTAGCTACTGATAGACCTCATCAATGTCGATGGGTTGATGATGGTAATGCAAATAAGGAGGACCAAGGTAGGCCCTATCTAACTCATATTATTCATCACTATCATAATATAATCCTTCATTTTCCCCCACTCTTGTAGGGTGCTCCTCTAAATGAGGCCCAATGAATCTTACTTCTTGCATACTATCATCACTATCCAGAAAAACTAGATAATTATACCTCATGTACAATGCTACCGAGAAAACTAGCTTCGTCTCTTTTCCTAAATGATCAACATTGGGAAGGATCACTTTGGCATCTTGTACCAACTCCCTAGGCAATAAATGACATGCATACAAAGGCCTTACATAAGCGCATTTGACTTCATCCCTAGATTCATTGTCATTTGAGGATTCCTTGTCTGTGTCATAGCCTGGTCCACTCATATCAGAGGTGGACTCCGTTCCATATTCATTACAAAGATCTCCTAGCTCAAGATCACTTGTAGTAATGGGGTTGCACCCCTGCATGTTTGTGTCATTGACTGCATCATAGGTTTGGTGTCCTAGTTGATCTTTGGGGTATATTTATGCCTTAGTCTGCTCAAGGAGCCCTTCATGATGATCTTCGAGTGGCTCAATGGTGATGACATATATCATAGGTTGATTCCTCAAAAATTTGAAAGGATTTGGATGATATGGATTAAAATCCACATCGTTCACCATGCTGAGGTATAGACAATCTAGGGATGTTGCAAGTAAATCAGCCTGCCCATGTATATGTAACCCTAGACCAAATATATCAGTGACTAACTGATAATGAGGTTCCAGTGAAGTCCTCCATCCTTGTTCAAAGAGACCAAGTTCATATCCATGCCAATGATATAGCTCAAAAATATGCATGGCATTCTTCAGATTAGACAAATAATGAAATTTTACCATGAAATGTTCCTCGTCATCTTCATCCATGGGCTCTCGCCTTGGAAGTTGATCTAGCCCCACATAGATGAAGTTATTTTGGTTAGGCGGCTCTCCCAATGGAACCATCGATCCAACTAGATAATGATGAGCGGATGGTCTACCCATCTCTTGCACAGTATTTAGAATTGGTATGAAGGTCACATTTTGCATAAGGTACTCACCTAATCTAGTATTAGCAAGATGTACCATCACCCGCGGTGCGGATGACCCTTCTGAAGAGGTAGGTGAGGTATACTGAGGTGCATCTTCAGCTTTGTCTTGGGTTTCTCAACTTCCATGGGAATGGGAACGTCCTCGGCGATTGGCTTAGGCTCACGCTCTTTCTCTTTCTCACCCATATTTGCCTTCAATTTCTTGTCATCCCGATGCATGATTGATGCCAACGGTTTCAAGGAAGTGGTAGTGGTTTTGTAGCACCCTAAAATTGGCACAGCTAAACCTTAGTAAAAAGATAAAAATTCAAATTTTAACCTCAAACCGCCCCTTAACCACCTGTTACCTGCTCCCCTTGTTTTCCACACCATTTTTAGGATTTGTTTTGACCATTGGACGATATCATCACAAATTCGACGAAATCATCCCAGATCTGACGAATTCTTCTAGAACAGAACGTCGAAACGATTTCGTCCTAAAACCAAATTTTCATAATTAGCTTCTATTTCAACAGCCTCTCCAACTTGGGCAGAAGTGCGTCTACACAGTTGGAGATTCCCCCATTGGAGATATCCTAGATTAGGATGATCCCCAACATCCTAACCTCTCCCTAATCCTATATAAACTAATATTTTATTAGTTTATCCCCCTAACTCTCTGCCTAAAACTCTACTTAAACCCCCTGAACTTCCACGTACCTCAGAGCATCCTCACACCATCATTTGCATTATGTATTTCATGTTTTCTTGTAGGAACTTTACTATTTTTTAGTCGAAGCTAGCTCGGATCGTCGCAAGCGATTCCAGGCGATTTCGGACGATCCTGTCGAGGAGCACAGACGATATCGTATGATTGGAGGTGATCCCAACTGTAGTCCAAATTGGGGGCAATCAGAGTCCAAAGTTTGAATCTCTTTATTGTTTTCTGCATTTCTTTATACATTATCTTGATTATTATATTTATGCATCTTGGAGTTCACCTCATTAACCACATGATAAAGTTAAAATCAATCATTAAATCTACTGAATTTCTCTTATTTGTTATTTGAATCTATTATTTAGGCATGTTTGCTATTATTTCTATCATTCCCCTTTGCTTTTGTAGTTGTATCTTGGATATTTTGTATCTATTCCTGTGATTGCAGGTTTTTGACGAATTCGTCTGATGAATTTGTTAGATTGACGATGATCTCGTCTGATCTCAGATGCTTACGTACGAGTTGAGGTGATCTGGACTACTACAAAACTCAGAATCTTCATCAAACATCCAGAATCAGGTATGTTATGTCCCATTCTGCACATTCTCTGTCTTTAGCATTTATGCATATTTTTTGTATCCATAAAATCAGCATTGGCATATAGAATAGTTTAGATTCATCCTGGCCAAACCTAGGAATTGAATGATTGAAGTACAAAATGAACACATCAAACCCACTATCAACCTAGGTGTGGAAACAGCCACTCAAAAGTTTCCTGGTGAACCCACCATCTGTCAAAAATTCACCCTTATAACCCTCCCCCGAGAGGCGAGACCTTCAAAGGGCCTCTCAGTCCGAGGTATTGTCCCATCCTTCTCGCATCCCCCTTTCGGGTGAGGATCCTATAGCCTAAAGGTAAGGATGTGAAAAATTTGGAGTGATACATTTTGGTGAACCCGACGTGAAAAACTAAAAACCTTTTGAAAGCAATCCAAAAAACAAAATCAAAACATAAATGCATTTAGAATCAATGATTGCATATCCTATTTAGATGGTAGATTATAATAAAATATGATTTGTCACCATTAATTTTGAGAATCAATTAGCAGTTATAGAGATTAATTCTTTGCCTAGAGTATCTCAAACATATAGAGTCCCACCTTTATGGGACGAGCTTAATAGGAGATTGAATATCATTAATTCTAGATCAACCGAACTTAGGCAAATCAAGAGGTTTGTCCTAGATAGAATCCTGGATCCTGATCAAGTGACCTTGTATCATGAGCTTCAAAGAGCTTTCCATAGGTGTTTAGTAGATAAAAGAGCCCTTGTGTCTTCTGAATTGTACACCTTTGAGGAATACCTCGACAATGCAGCTATAGTACATAAATTTTTATCTCGTATAGAGGACCAAGAGGTCATTCTTATGGATAGACAGAGATGGAATAGAGTTCCTATATTTGTTTTATATCGAGATTATTGCCATGAAATCTATTTTTACAAGTCAGAGTCAGAAACATATAATATCACTATAGCACACTTTATCAAGTTTTTGAAACACCATTTCCAATTTGAAGAGGAGCATTTCATGACTCCTGATGAACTTGATCCTATCAATGACATCTATAAACTATTTATAGAAAACTAAGCTATTCTTTTATTATTGTTATTTCTTGCATTTAGTGTGTTGTTTTTTGTCTTTATAATATTATCATAAAAACATAAAATAAAATAAAATAAACAAAATAAAATCATAACAAAAATCAAAACATTTTCTTCTAAGCATCATAGTAGGTATATAATTAAAATATATACCTCCCAAATTTTTTGCAAATATATTAATATATATTTGCTAAAATCTAAATTTAAACATAATGACTAGACTCAGGAATGGAAAATAGATTGAAGTAGAGGAAGATTGGTTAGGAAAACCAGAAAATAACCCATATGTCCTTCCTGAAGATCCAATTCAGGAAGAAGGAACCTTTGACCAAAAAGAAGAAGAATTTGCTATAGGAAATGAACAAAATGAAAATGATAGAGAGGAAGGATCCTCATCCCCTAAAATATCTCCAGAAGGAGCTGTTACTTTTGAGAACATGGAACATTTTTTGAAGTTCCTCAATACTAATATTTGCACTCTTAATAGAGTAGTCCATATGGACAAAGATCAAATTAGTGATACTCAAGAAACCCTAGAAGACATATATCACACACGTACTAATCCCTTGTCCTTCGTTGATCAATAAAGTGATCAAGCTGGACCGTCCAATTTGGATATGTTCGCTATAATCTAGAACACGCAACAACAACAGCTTACCCAACCACCTAGAGTGCCTGTTATCAAGCCTAGGGTTATTCCCACACAAAAGAAACCTTCATTCACTGCTCTATTTTTCCAATCTATTGATCAATATACCTCAAATCAACAAAAGCCTAAAACAAAACCAAATACCAATTTCCAACAATCTGGGATACAACATAATGCTACAACAAATCTTCTTCATAATATTATTCCTATCAACCATTTGCATAGTAGCAATATAGCATCTAATCCTTATGTCACGCTAGCATACACTCACAAATCCCATTCTCATGTACCATCGAACCAATATGGTGGACAAACTGGTAATCTGGAAGCCATGGTGAAATAGCTAGTCTCCCGCATGGACCAGATAGATCCCTACCATCCCTCGTACAATTATCGAGAGATGTGTAGTCAGCCTCTAGATCCTATAGTTGTAGCACAACCATATCCCAAACACTTTCCTATGCCTGTCCTACCTATATACAAAGGAACCGAAGATCCAATAGAGCATCTTCATATTTTTAGGATAGCATGTCATGATATATCACATGATGACTTGTTATTACTAAAGATGTTCTCAAAAAGTTTAGGAGGGATGGCATTGGAGTGGTATTATCAACTACCCACTCATTCTTTGAGGAATTTCAAAGAAACCGCTGAGTCTTTTGTGAATCAATTTGGTGCCTATATCGAAAGGCATGTAACCATTAAATATTTGTACAACCTAAAACAAGACAAAGATGAGTGTTTTGCTGACTTATTAGCTCGATGGAGGCAGTTGATAGGAAAATTACACTTTGTGTTACCTTATCAGGAAATGCTGGATATCTTTATCAATAATTTACAAGAATAACTATCCTATGAATTATCAACTGCTACCATGACCACCTTCGATCAAGCTATAGATTTAGCTCTAAGAGTGGAAGATGATCTTGTTAGGAGAGGTCAACTTAAAAAGAAATATGATGAGAAAACATCCAAAAATCAATATAAAAATAAACAAGTTGTGGGTGATGGAGTCACTGATAGCAGAAACATTGCCAATGTTAATACTACAAAAAAAATAGAGAAGTTCATATTGAAACCTCCTGATAAACCACCCCAAGAATTTACTAGGTTAAATCAACCTTTATCAACCATTCTCCCGTAATTACTAGCACGAGGATTGATCCAATTACCAAATATCCAAGAACCTGATCCAACTATACCGAGATACAGAGATGATTTACATTGTGATTTCCATAGAGGGCCTAGACATGCCACCAACTCTTGTAAAATATTAAAACATAAAATACAAGACCTGATTGATAACAATGAGATGGAGGTGCAAGCCTTTCAACCTAAACAAAATCCTCCTAATAATGCTCAAAAGAACATCCCCCAAAATTAGAATCAGAATGTCAATCAATCATTGGACATATTTCAACATCCTTTACCAAAGCATGGTAAAGAGGTGGCTAATCAAATTTAGCATCATAATGTTCCCCCTCCTACACGATATGTAGGAACTATTAGTGGACAATTACCTATTCACAATCTGCAAACCTTTGACACAACTTTATCCATAGTTACGACCAGACCTCTATATAATATTCGGACCCCTAATCTTAATGATACCAAATATGAGACTGAAAGTGACATGGAAATCACCTCAAATCAATTGAATAGTTATGAATTTGAATCATATCCTATTCAACCTATCACCAGTTCTATGGTTCCAGAAGAACCATTTCCTAGAAGAGTCACTACTAGAACATCTTCTCACCAATTACTTTCTAATGAACAAGCCATAAACACTAGACCAAGGCCCATTCATCATCCACAAAATAATATTGTAGGTACCATCGGAGCCGTTACCAAACAACAGGATCAAAACTCTCAACAGGATCAAACTCAGAATGATGGATTAGATCCATTTGTTTTGAAAAATCCCAATAAAGGGAATCATGCACCTGATCTTCAACCTAAGCCTCCTTATAATATTAATGAACAATTATCAAATACTACAGTTAGAATTTCCCTTTTGGACCTTTTAAGATCTTCTCCTACCCATAGGTATGAATTAATGCTCACATTAAGCCAAATGATGGTACCACAAAATATTCAACCTAAAGCCATGTCCAATACTATCATAACTCAAGAAGTTTATTGTATTGACTTTCGGGATAGAGATATACCACAACATAGTTTACATAAGGATAACCCCTTATATATTACTGCCCTAATTGGGGATGTAGCAGTTAAACGAGTCTTGATTGATAATGGTTCATCTTTAAACATTTGCACTTTTGACTTCTACTAGAGATTTGGGTTTAGAAGTGACGAAATGAAAAGAACTAATATGATCATAAAATCCTTCAATGATGAAACACAAGAAACGTGTGGAGTTATTACTATCCCCTTGCAATTTTTTCTGAGAACCTTAGACATGATCGTGTTTATTGTACATTGCCCTACATCGTACAATATACTTTTGGGTCGCCTTTGGATCAATGTGATGCGAGCTGTTCCCTCCACTTTACATTTGTGTGTTAAATTCGAATTTAAAAATAAGTTGGTTACCATTCATGGTGATCCCAGACCCTTTGATAGGTGTGCTTTGGTAGAACCTGTTGGAGTTCAATTTTTCCCTACTCTGTCATCCACACATCCTAATTCTCATCAACCGTTTAAACGTGTGAAACACACACCCATAACATCATCTACTTTTTCTCCATCAACTACACCTCTACATATAGCTCAACCATCTTCCGAACAAACCACATTAGGACCTTGAAAAGATCCTAAAACTACAACCAATGATTCTTGTTTTACTCCTATAACTTCCATACCTAAAGACTCATCCATCAATATCTCTATAACATCTACACCCACTACAAGCATACTTTCCACATCCGACGATGTAGGAAATGTTCCTTCTACCTCTTATGCTCTTGTTGATGAGCTCTTACCTAATTTATCTAAAATTCTTATATCAGAAAAAACAAACACTACCATGCAAGATTCCCTTATTTTAAATAAACTCCCACCCTCTCCTCGTACATTGGGCCTCCCATAGCCAATGGGAAGTATTTACCAAGTCGGGATTTGTGCTTTTATTTATAAGGGATATTACTAGGGAAGAATACCTAGAAACATCAAGACACATTGTGATGGATATGCTAGATGCTATTTTGGTAATGAGTATATTAAAGCTAAGCCTATAATGCTTAAATTGGGATATAAAGGGAAAGTTTTGGGACCTTCTCAGAATGGTATGAAAGAAACTTTTGAGGTAGAACCATGGCCTTACCGATGTGGTGTGGGACTATTTCTAGTAAAGTTCGGCCCTTCCCATTCAAGGATGAAAACCACCTCATATGTTACCAAGATTATCTGGATAAACGGGATGTCTTGCATTTAATGAATAAGCCTCTTACATGTAATATGTTATCCATAGCTTACCCTAAGATGATTTTCGAATTCAACGATGAGTTGGAGGGGGATATCTTTCATGATGTCTCCATTGAGGAATTGTTACATAACGAATTTTATTTTGATGGCTTTATACCTAGTATAGCCCAGATTGAGGCCACGAATCCTCAAGATGAATTATCCAAGCTAACCTTGGAAGAATTACAAGAATTAGGTGTTTCACCCGCCCCACCTAATTTTGAGAGATATCTACACATGGAAGTAGAAAACATCATAAAAATTAACATTGTAACCAAAGATAACCCTCACATAATCAACATTGGATCAGAATTGAGTCAAGAAAAACAAGATAAATACATTGCATTCCATAAACAATATGAATACGTCTTTGCTTGGACATATGAAGATATGCTAGGATTAGATCCTTCTGTAGTTATGCATCACCTAGTAGTCCATCCGGATGCTAAACCTGTTAAACAAAA
Source organism: Wollemia nobilis (assembly GCA_028583015.1). Lineage (NCBI taxonomy): Eukaryota > Viridiplantae > Streptophyta > Pinopsida > Araucariales > Araucariaceae > Wollemia > Wollemia nobilis. The sequence continues at coordinate 115,732 of JAQPPZ010016349.1, forward strand.
ACTTAGAAAAATGCATCCCAAAGTGGCCTTACTAGTCAAAGGAGAATTAGAAAAACTTTTAAATGTTATTTTTATACAAGACATTGATTATGCTGAATGGATCTCGAATGTAGTTCCAGTAATTAAGAAAGAAGCCACTAAAGTTAGGGTTTGCACAGACTTCAGAGATATTAATGCTGCATTCCCTAAAGACGATTTTCCTCTTTCCAACATGGATCAAATCATTGAATTTACTATTGGGAGTGGAATGATATCCCTAATGGATGGATTTTTTTGTTATAATCAGATCAGGATAGCTCCTGAATATCAGTCTAAAATAACCTTTATTACCCCTTGGGGGACCTTTTGTTGGAAAGTGATGCCATTCGGTTTAAAGAATGCAGGTGCAACTTATCAATGCACTATGACTTATATCTTTTATGATATGATGCATAATATTATACATGATTATGTTGTTACACTCACAGTGACACTGAGATGGGGGTGAATCAGTGTGTTCTTTTAAAACTTTAAATTTGCAACTCTTAATGCTGAAATAAAGCAAACTCAAAATAGATACAACAAGTTAACAAGAGAGCATCACACAACACAAGATTTAACGAGGTTCACCAATGTGGCTACTCCTCAAAAATGACCGCTTGGACTACCATCCAAATCCAGCCTTTGCAAAGCAACAACTTTACAATCTATTTACCAAGCACCAACTGGAAGGAGCACCAACCCCTCAATTTTTTTGTACCAATAGAAAGGAGCAACAACCCCTAATTCACCAACACCTACTAGAAGGAGCACCAACCCCTGATGCCAAGCTGCAACTTGGACTTCAAGTGAATCTATGAAATTTACAAAAAAATACCTTCACCCTTTTTGCACATAGTCTGCTATTTCTGTGCACTTTGCTTCTTCTTTGCAATTGCTTCGCACAATCTATTTTAGAATAGTCTGCTTCTATGCAAATGCCTCACACACTTTGCTTCGATACAATCGAACGATCGCTTCTGCCCCTTTGTGCTTTTTTGCTCTCTGTGCGCTCTTGCTTCGCACTTAGCTCGATTCGACACGACTCGCTCTCTGCGCACTACGGGCTTAATTCACGCAAATTCGATACATCTCAAATCTCCAAACAGCCCTCCTTTTATAACAAAATTTTCATGATAAAATTCTAACTTTAGTCGGCTGATTATGCAAGTGCAAAGCCTAATCATCGTCGGTTGTAAACCCTAGCTTTCATCGGTTGTAAACCCTAATTCTCGTCGGCTGTCATCGGTCTTCGTCGGCTTCAACTTTCCCTGTAACTCTTCTATAGCTGTTGCTATGAAAACACATGTCACGATATCGTGACACTTTTGCCTCTATACACTTCCTTTTTGCTTTTGTCATGATATCGCGACACTTCTACCTCTTGTCGACTTCAACTAAGCTCTTGTCGCGATATCGCGACACTTCTACCTTCGTCAGCATCAATTTTGCTTTTGTCATGATATCGCGACACTTCTCCCTTCATCGACCTCCTTTCTACTTTTGTCATGAAATCATGACACTTTTGCTTTCGTACTTCACATCTTAGCTTTTATCGCAAAATTGTGACACTTCTCCTGTTGAAGACTTGCTTTCTATTTCTATCGTGAAATCATGACACTTTTGCTTTCGTACTCCTCTAGCTTTTACTTCCCTTACCTTTGATTTTGTCATGAAATCATGACATTTCTTCTTTTGTACTTCACATCTTAGATTTTGTCGCAAAATCGTGACACTTCTGCTTGTTGAAGACCTACTTTTTGCTTATGTCATGAAATCGTGACACTTTTGCTTCCGTACTTCACATCTTAGCTTTTGTCACGAAATCGTGACACTTCTCGCCTTTGAAGACTTCGCTTTCTGTTCATCTACTCATGAAATCATGACACTTTCTGCATCCGTACGCTTTCTCTTCAACCTATCATGAAATCGTGACACTTTCTACATCCGTACGCTTTCTCTTCAGCCTGTCATGAAATCGTGACACTTTCTGCATCCGTACGCTTTCTCTTCAACCTGTCGCGAAATCATGACAGTTCTTACTTTGAACTCTTTCCTCTGCAGCATGTCGTGAAATCGTGATAGTTCTCACTTTGAACTCTTTCCTCTGTAGCATGTCGTGAAATCGCGACAGTTCTCACTTCAAACTCTTTCCTCTATAGCATGTCGTGAAATCGTGACAGTTCTCACTTCGAACTCTTTCCTCTGCAGCATGTCATGAAATCATGACAGTTCTCACTTCGAACTCTTTCTTCTGCTGCATGTCACGAAATCGTGACAGTTCTCACTTCGAACTCTTTCTTCTGCTGCATGTCACGAAATCATGACAGTTCTCACTTGGAACATTTTCATCTGCAGCATGTCACGAAATCGTGACAGTTCTCACTTCGAACTCTGCAGCATGTCACGAAATTGTGACAGTTCTCACTTCAAACTCTGTAGCATGTCGTGAAATCGTGACACTTTTCATTTTACTTTCTCTCTCCTCGAACTTGTCATGAAATCGTGACAGTTCTCACTTCGGACTCTCTCTTCTACAGCACGTCATGAAATCGTGACACTTTATCTTGCTTTCACTTTCTCTTCTGACTTGTCGCGAAATCGTGATAGTTATTCCTACTTGTGCTTTCTCTTCGAACATGTCATGAAATCATGACAATTTTCCTTCCTTGCACTTTTTCTTTCAACATGTCACGAAATCATGATAGTTTAACCTGCTTGCGCCTCTGCTTCGAACATGTCACGAAATCGTGACAGTTTTCTCAATTTGCCTTCTTCTCTTCCAACATGTCACGAAATCGTGACAGTTTTCCCTGCTTGTTTCTCTCTCCTCTAATATGTCACGAAATCATGACAATTTTTCTTTGCACTTTCTCTCTCCTCCAATATGTCACGAAATCGTGACAGTTTTCCTATTTTCTGAATATGTTCCTTACTTGTATTTTTCTTTGAATTTTTGCATGTGGGCCACTTAGGTCTTTTTGGAAAAACACTGTACATATTCTGAGAGATCTCTGAACTTCCTGTTTGCTGCATCTGAACTTCTTGTTGCTGCACTGAATCAAATGATCTAGCTGATTGTGTTGACAACAATGACAATCCTGTTGCTGCACTTTGCTCAACAATCTCCCCCTTTGGAATTGTTGGCAACACATGTGCAGCTTCCTGTAGCTCTTCTCCCCCTTTGAAAATAATACCAAAGGGCTACTGCAGACTCCCCCTGAGTCCAAGCACAACATTCTCAGGCAAAATTTATTACACTTAGTAATAAACAAGAACATGAGCAAGAAGATAAACAAATACTTCAATGCTCCCCCTGAGAATGTGATCCCTGTAGCTAGTCACTTCTTGGGAAGGGTCACCACTCCCAATTTATTGTGAAGGTATTCAAAAACATCCTTGGGTAATGGTTTTGTGAAGATATCTGCTACTTGCTCTGTAGTTGGAACAAAATCTAGCTTAACCTCACCTTCAACAACTTTCTCTTTCAAAAAATGATATCTGATAGCAATGTGTTTTGTCCATGAATGCATTACCGGATTCTTGGAGATGTTAATTGCATTGGTGTTATCACACTTGACTGATATTGGCTCACTAAAATTAATACCAAGATCTTTCAGAGTTTGTTTCATCCACAAAACTTGTGTACAACATGTTGTTGCTGCAATATATTCTGCCTCAGCTGTTGATAAAGAAACTGACTCTTGTTTCTTGCTGTGCCAAGCAACCAACCTGTCACCAAGATAGAATGCACCTCCACTGGTACTCTTCCTGTCATCAACACATCCTGCCCAATCTGCATCTGAATATGAAATAAGGGTGAAGTCTTTACCTTTCGGATACCATAACCCATACTCCATAGTACCCTTGAGATACCTAAGAATCCTTTTTACTATTGTCACATGAGTCTCTTTGGGATTGGCCTGAAATCTTGCTACCATGCAGACTGCCTACAGAATATCTGGTCTGGTAGCTGTTAAATATAGTAAGCTTCCAATCATTGATCTGTACATGGTTTGATCAACAGGTGGAGATTTGTCATCTTTGCTCAACTTGCAGCCTGTCATCATGGGAGTGCTAACTGGCTTACAATCCTCCATTGTGAACCTTTTTAGCATCTCTTTCACATATTTGACTTGGGAAATAAATATGCCTTTCTCATTTTGATTAACTTGTAACCCAAGAAAGTAAGATAGTTCACCAATCATAGACATTTCAAATTCTTTCTGCATCTTATTTGCTAAGTCTTTACATGATTCATATTTGTTGCTGCCAAATATGATATCATCTACATATACAACAAGAACAATGAGATGCCCACCTTCTGTTTTGACATACAGATTACTGTCCACCATACCTTTCTTAAACCCCTGTTGAGAGAGATAGTTGTCTAGCCTTGCATACCATGCTCGGGGTGCCTATTTTAAGCCATATAAAGCTTTCTTTAATTTGCAGACAAGGTTGGGATCTTCACCAATTTGGAAACCATCTGGTTGTTCAATATAAACCTCTTCTTCAAGTTTCCCATTTAAAAAAGCTGATTTTACATCCATCTGATAAACTCTGAAATTCTTATAGACTGCTAAGGCTAGAAACATTCTGATTGCTTCTAGTCTGGCCACTAGTGCAAAAGTCTCCTCAAAATCAATGCCTTCAACTTGTGCATAACCTTTACAAACCAGTCTTGCTTTATTCCTAACGACCTGTCCGTCTTCATTCAATTTGTTTCGAAATATCCATTTGGTGCCGATTACATTCTTATTTGCAGGTCTAGGTACTAATTCCCAAGTTTTGTTCTTTTCAATCTGATCTAATTCTTCATTTATTGCCTTCATCTAGCTATCATCTTTGCTTGCCTCAGCTATATTTTTGGGCTCAATGCTGGATAAAAGAGAGTAATTACTTACTACTTTCCTTCTTGTCTGAACACCAGCTGTGGGATCTCCAATTATTTGATCTCTAGGATGATTTTTCTGCCAGTTGCTTGTTTTGAATTTCTTATTTTCTTCCACCTCTGAGTCATCAATTATGTCATCTGAGTCAAGTGTTGGTTTTTTTTGTGTTTCATTTTCCTCATCTCCTTCAATGACTTCTTCATAAATTGGGTAGTTTTCTTCAAAGTTAACTATTTGTTCCCTACCTTCATCAAATTTAACATCGGCACTATCCACAATTTTCTTGAGTCTCTTGTTGTAGCATTTGTAAGCTTTGCTTTTTGACGAATAGCCAACGAAGACACCTTCATCTGCTCTATTTTCAAACTTCCCAAGATTATATTTAGTTTTTTTGATGTAACACTTACAGCCAAAAACTTTGAGGTGTTTTGTTGTTGCCTTTCTACCGAACCACAACTCATAAGGAGTTTTGCTTTCATGTGTTCTCAGCATGTACCTATTTTGGATGTACACTGTAGTGTGGACTGCTTCTTTCCAAAATTTGTCTGCTATTTTGTTCTCAGCCAGCATAGTGCGTGCCATTTCCTGTACTATTATGTTCTTTCTTTCTACCACACCATTCTGCTGGGGTGTTCTAGCTACTGAATATTGTCTCTTGATACCATGTTTTTCATAGTATTCTATAAACTCATCTGAAATGAATTCTCCTCCTCTATCTGATCTTAAACATTTGATCATTTTTCCTGTTTCATTCTCAACTAGATGTTTGAAAGATCTGAACATTTCAAAAGCTTCTATTTTATTCTTTAAGAAAAATATCCATGTCATTCTGGAATAATCATCAATACACAACATAAAGTATTTGTCACCATTTATGCTTTGTGTTCTCATGGGTCCACATAAATCAGTATGTATAAGTTCCAAAGGTTTGCTAATGTGGTACTCTTTTGTTTTGAATGAGACTTGAGACTCTAGTTTGCTTTCCCTTTTGACATGAAGTACAAATGCTATTTGAAGGTTTTCTAATGGTTGGAATATCTCTCACTGCCTATTTCGAGCTGATTTTCACCAGATTATCGAAACTGATGTGTCCAAGCCTCTTGTGCCACAACCAGTTTTCTTCTTCCTATCCAATGAAACAAGTACCTTCTAAAGTTTTTGAGAGTGTGTACAGGTTTCCAGACGTCCTTGATCCAGTTGCTATCAATTTTCCACTGTTTTTTTTTCTGACTTCACAACCCTGCTTCTTGAATACTACTTCATGTCCTTTATCACAGATCTGACTGACACTTAACAAAGTTGTGTTTCAAACCATCCACAAACAAAACTTCTTCTGACTTGATTTTCCCATCACTAATTTTAACTGATCCTTTTTCGATTATCTTAGCTCCATCATTATTCCCAAACTTTACAGAACCACCCTCATATTTTTGTAATTTTTCAAATTTATGTTTATCACCTGTCATATGACTTGAGCATCCACTGTCAAGTATCCATGGTACACATTTATTCTGTGCCTTGAAAGCTGTTTGTACTATTAGGGATTCCTTTTCTTCCTTAAGCTGCTCTTTCTGTTTCCACTCTGTTTTGACTACCGTATTGGGCTCTAGTTTGAACTTTCCCTTTTCAGTATCTTGTGCATATCTTTCAAGAAGTTTTCTATTTTGTCTTGTCCTATTTGGTTGAAATTTTCTTTTTTGAGGTTGATTTGAAACAGAAGTACTATGACAGTTTCTTGCAATATGCCCAAAGTTATGACAGTTAAAACATTCTACTGCATAATTTATTAGCGGTGAAAAAGCATTTCTACTAGTGAAATTTCTTGGTCCTACATTATACTTGCAGTCTACAATTTTATGCCCATAACCATTACATTTGAAACAGAAACCAGAAAAGAAATGATTGAACCTGAAAGATGGTCTTTGCCAGGTTGTTGTAGGAGCCATAGGTCTTCTTCTCCTTTGATGTGTGACCTTGGTAAATCCATCATTGTCAGTTCTCCTTTCGGGCCTGGCATTACTGCTTTCTTTTGCATGAGTTGTTTTTCTTTCATCAGCCTGTTTCTTATCTTCATTCCTTACAGTTTCTACATTTCTGGCTTTTGGTCCATTTGACGATTCTCCTTCAACGAAGCCCAGACCAAATTTGATGCCTGCAGGTCTTTGATCACTTAAAATTTTATCCAGCTTCATCGAACTTTCTTCACGTTTGTGATGGCAGCTAATTTTTCGATCCAGCTCTTGTATCTGCATTCGTAGACCAACATTCTCTTCTTCTAGTTTACAGCAGTAATCTATCTTCATGGTTATCTGAACTTCGAGATCTTCAGACATTTTCTTGTATTCTTCTGTCTATATTTTTAAGCTGGTTATGATGTCGTTTGCATCCTCAAGCTTTCTTGAAAGTTTATTATTCTTTCTTTTCTCAGATTTCCATTCTACAAGTGCAGAGACCAGCTCACCTTCTAGATCTACTTCAGCCTCAGGTTTTTCAACAGATACTTTAGAGTTCATTCCTTCCCTCTTCTCTAATTTTTCTACCTCTTCTGATTTTTCTACTTCAAATGCCATGAATAGAGCTTCACCTGTTTCTTCTTCAGAATCCTCACTAGAGCTGTCCTCTAAAGAATTTGCATTCCTGGAGATGAAACTTTTCTTTTTGAAGTTTGTTTTCTTCTTCTAGTCACTTCTTTCTTGGTGCGATGCTTCCTCACCCTTGTTCTTCTCATTGAGTGGACATTTGGTTGCAAAGTGCCCAATGCCTCCATAGTTGAAACATTTAAATGGTAGCTTTCCTCTGTATTTTTCTTTTCCCTTTCTCAGTTTTTTGACAAAATTTGCTTCCATTTCATCTGATGTCTCTTCTTCTTCAGACTCTTGTTTTGTGTCTTTACCTTTTAGGGCTTTAAATGCTGCTTCTCTATCTATGGGATTAGACCTTCCTATTCTCATTTCATAAGAAGTCAAAGAACCATGCATCTCATCCATACTAAAGTGATTTAGATCTTTAGCTTCTTCTATGGCTGAGACTTTAGAATCAAACCTTTGGGGAAGCGATCTTAATACCTTTTTCACGATAGTAGCATCATCCATATCTTCGCCGAGACCTCTGATCGAATTAGTGATTCCATTAACTCTCAGCATAAAAGCCTCTATGTTCTCATCGTTGGTCATCTTTAATGATTCGAATTGAGCTCGATGTGTTTGAAGCTTGGCTTCCTTGATCTTGTCGTCTCCCTCATGAATATTCTCTAGTTTGTCCCATACATCTTTTGCTGATTCACAACTTATGATCTTGACCAGCTCACTGTCCACTAATCCACACATGATGGCATTTTTTGCTTTTGAGTCATTTTCAAATGCCTTTTTACCGGTGTTGTCGGTTGGAGCAGTGGCGGGAGCTATGTAACCATTAACTACTGCATTTCAGATATCAAATCCCAAAGCACAGAGATATGTCTGCATCCTGATTTTCTAGAATGCATAATTAGTTTCGTCAAACAATGGTGCTTTGTTTGAGGAGAAACCTTCACCACCTGCCATTGCGTCACTTCCAAGATCACCCTAGCTGATTGAGCCTATTTAGGAACCTTGCTCTGATACCAATTGTTATACTCACAGTGACACTGAGAGGGGGGGTGAATCAGTGTGTTCTTTTAAAACTTTAAATTTGCAACTCTTAATGCTGAAATAAAGCAAACTCAAAATAGATACAACAAGTTAACAAGAGAGCATCACACAACACAAGATTTAACGAGGTTCACCAATGTGGCTACTCCTCAAAAATGACTGCTTGGACTACCATCCAAATCCAGCCTTTGCAAAGCAACAACTTTACAATCTATTTACCAGCACCAACTGGAAGGAGCACCAACCCCTCAATTTTTTTGTACCAACAGAAAGGAGCAACAACCCCTAATTCACCAGCACCTACTGGAAGGAGCACCAACCCCTGATGCCAAGCTGCAACTTGGACTTCAAGTGAATCTATGAAATTTACAAAAAAATACCTTCACCCTTTTCGCACATAGTCTACTATTTTTGTGCACTCTGCTTCTTCTATGCAATCGCTTCGCACAATCTATTTCAGAACAGTCTGCTTCTGTGCAAATGCCTCGCACACTTTGCTTCGATACAATCGAATGATCGCTTCTGCCCCTTTGCACTTTTTTGCTCTCTGTGCGCTCTTGCTTCGCACTTAGCTCGATTCGACATGACTCGCTCTCTGCGCACTGTGGGCTTAATTCACGCAAATTTGATACATCTCAAATCTCCAAACAGCCCTCCTTTTATAACAAAATTTTCATGATAAAATTCTAACTTTAGTCGGCTGATTATGCAAGTGCAAAGCCTAATCATCGTCGGCTGTAAACCCTAGCTTTCATCGGCTATAAACCCTAATTCTCGTTGACTGTCATCGGTCTTCGTCGGCTTCAACTTTCCTTGTAACTCTTTTGTAGTTGTTGCCGTGAAAACACAACATGTCACGATATCGTGACACTTTTGCCTCCGTACACTTTCTTTTGGCTTTTGTCACGATATCGCGACACTTCTACCTCTTGTAGACTTCAACTAAGCTCTTGTCGTGATATCGCGACACTTCTGCCTTTGTCAACATCAATTTTGCTTTTGTCGTGATATCGCGACAGTTCTCCCTTCATCGAAGCCTCCTTTCTGCTTTTGTCATGAAATCGTGACACTTCTACTTTCGTACTTCACATCTTAGCTTTTGTCGCGAAATCATGACACTTCTCCTGTTGAAGACCTGCTTTCTGTTTTTGTCACAAAATCGTGACACTTTTGCTTTCGTACTTCACATCTTAGCTTTTGTCGTGAAATCATGACACTTCTGCCTTTGAAGTCTTCTATTCTATTTTTGTCGTGAAATCGTGACACTTTCTGCATCCGTACGCTTTCTCTTCAACCTATCATGAAATCGTGACACTTTTTGCATCCGTACGCTTTCTCTTCAACCTGTCATGAAATCGTGACACTTTCTGCATCCATACGCTTTCTCTTCAACCTATCACGAAATCATGACACTTTCATACTCTAAACACTTTCATCTACAGCATGTCACAAAATCATGATAGTTCTCACTTCGAACTCTTTCCTTTGCAACATGTCATGAAATCATGACAGTTTCTCACTTCAAACTCTTTCCTTTGCTGCATGTCATGAAATCGTGACAGTTCTTACTTTGAACTCTTTCCTCTATAGCATGTCACGAAATCATGATAGTTCTTACTTCGAACTCTTTCCTCTACAGCATGTCATGAAATCATGATAGTTCTCACTTCAAACTCTTTCTTCTACAGCATGTCACGAAATCATGACAGTTCTCACTTGGAACATTTTCATCTACAACATGTCATGAAATCATGATAGTTCTCACTTCAAACTCTATAGCATGTCACGAAATCATGACAGTTCTCACTTCGAACTCTGCAGCATGTCACGAAATCATGACACTTTTCATTTTACTTTCTCTCTCCTCGAACTTGTCATGAAATCGTGATAGTTCTCACTTTGGACTCTCTCTTCTGTAGCACGTCGCGAAATCATGACACTTTATCTTGCTTTCACTTTCTCTTTTGACTTGTCACGAAATCGTGACAGTTATTCTTGCTTGTGCTTTCTCTTCGAACATGTCACGAAATCATGACAGTTTTTCCTTCCTTGCCTTCTTCTCTTTCAACATGTCACGAAATCACGATAGTTTTACCTGCTTGTGCCTCTGCTTCGAACATGTCACGAAATCATGATAGTTTTCTCAATTTTCCTTCTTCTCTTCCAACATGGTGCAAAATCATGACAGTTTTCCCTGCTTGTTTCTCTCTCCTCCAGTATGTCACGAAATCATGACAGTTTTTCTTTGCACTTTCTCTCTCCTCCAATATGTCACGAAATCGTGACAGTTTTCCTATTTTCTGAATATGTTCCTTACTTGTATTTTTCTTTGAATTTTTGCATGTGGGCCACTTAGGTCTTTTTGGAAAAACACTGTACATATTCTGAGAGATCTCTGAACTTCCTGTTTGCTGCATCTGAACTTCCTGTTGCTGCACTGAATCAAATGATCTAGCTGATTGTGTTGACAACAATGACAATCCTGTTGTTGCACTTTGCTCAACATATGTAGATGATATTATAGCTCGTTCCATCAAAGAATATGATCATTTAGATGACTTGAGAAAAGTATTTGATCGGTTAAGGGAGTATCTTATCCGATTGAATCCAGCTAAATGTATATTCGGAGTTAAGTTTGGTAAATTATTAGGGGTTATAGTTTCTTTACGTGGCATTGAAATTGACCCTCTCAAGATCGTGACTATCACTGATATTCCCACACCCAAAAATATATCAGAATTACGAAGTCTACAAGGTAAGCTTCAAGCTATTCGTTGCTTTATTGATAAGTTGGCAAACAAAATTGGACCTTTCCTTAAGCTTCTTAAATATGTCTCTTTTCATTGGGATGATGAATGTCAGGAAGAATTTGAACTCCTTAAGCAATATCTCCTTAAACCACCGATGCTTTCACCACCTAGATCTGATCGTCCATTTATCTTGTACATTTCTACTTCAGATTTTGCCTTAGGAGCTATGTTAGCTCAACTTGATGATGAGAAGAAAGAACGTGCTAATTATTACATTAGCAAAACCTTAATCAGTTATGAAACTCGCTACATAGCATTAGAGAAACTATTTCTAGCAGTCATATTTTCTACATAGAAACTACGCCATTATATGCTCAGTTAGAAAACGTATGTTATTGCTAAATTCGATCCTTTGTGGTATCTCATGAGTCGACCATACTTATCTGGTCGCACAGCCAAGTGGGTTCTTGTGCTAAGCGATTTTGAACTCACGTTTATAGGACAAAATTCTATTAAAGGTCAAATCATAGCAAATCAATTAGCTATTGCACCCTTAGATTCTACCCATCCCCTCATCATTGAGTTTCCTGATGAATGCCTTAAACTAGAAGCAGACCATTCAGATCAATGGTCCCTATACTTTGACGGAGCCCGATGTATGAGTGGGGATGGTGCAGGTATTATTTTAATATCTCTATAGAAACATCTTATACCTCTTTCCTTTAAACTAACATTTGTTTGCACCAATAACACTACCGAATATGAAGCTCCCATCCTTGGATTACGAGCTGCCTTGGTATTGAAAATTAAAAATTTATTGGTTTTTGTGGTTCTCAACTTGTCATAAATCAAATCAATGATGTTTATCAGACCAAAGATGATAAATTACATCCATACAAAGCATATGTACTACAATTATTATCCTTGTTTTCTATTCCTCAAACTAGCAACCATGCGGCTGATGCTATGGCTACAGCTGCATCTCTTTTGCCCTTGGAGTTAGATGATGAATATGCTACCATCATTATTCATCGACTCCAGGAACCCACTTCAATAAAATCATGCTTAGAACCTTTGGATGTGTTTCTAATCAACGACACTACTCCAGAATCATGGTAAACTGATATATTTAATTTTCTTCAAAATGGGACCTTTCCTGAAGATTGTAATTGTAACCAGCGCAAGTTATTATGTAGAAGAGCAAGTCGCTTTGTAATCATTGGTAATACCTTGTATAGGAGATCTTTTGAAGGCATCTTAGTAAGATGTTTGAACCTAGCAGAATCTAGATCAGCTTTGAGTGAAGCCCATAATGGATCTTGTGGGGGGCATTTTAGTGGTAGCGCCATTACTAAGAAGCTCCTTAGGATAGGATATTTTTGGACTACCATGGAAAATGATGCACATGATTATGTGCGACATTGTGACAAGTGCCAAAAACATGTTGACCTTGTCCATGCACCTGCACAAGAACTGCAGGCTATTTCATCTCCTTGGCCCTTTTCAAAATGGGGCTTAGACATCATTGGAAAAATCAACCTTGTGTCATCTAATGGACACAAATTTATCATAACCGCCACCGAGTATTTCATAAAGTGGGTTGAAGCTATGCCATTAGCTTCTTGCACTGGAACCCAAGTTTCCAAGTTTATTTTTAATCAAATTATTTGTAGGTACGAAATCCCTAAAAATCTCATCTCAGATAATGGAACTTGTTTTAAAAATAAAGATGTTAAGAAATTATGTCAAAAGTATAAAATTCAACACCGTTGGTCCACTCCCTATTATCCTCAGGGTAATGGCCAAGCAGAAGCATCTAATAAAACATTAATTAAAATCCTTAAAATACTGGTCAATAAATCTAGCCGAGATTGGCACATCCAATTATATCCTGCTTTGTGGGCTTATTGGACTAGTGTTCGTACTCCCATAGGCACTTCCCCCTTTGTTTTGGTCTATGGCACTGAAGCAGTTTTTCCCTTTGAATTAGAAGTTCCTTGTTTGGCTCTGCTACTTCAATATCCTGAAGTAGGAGATGAATATCATGCTGGCAGACTTAGTCAGCTGGAACTCCTATATGAGAAGCGCATCAATGCTTTGGAGCATTTTTGTGCCTACAAAAACAAGCTTAAGAGAGCATACCTCAAGAAAGTTCATCAGCGATCCTTTGATATCGATGACCTTGTCTTAAAAGAAAATCAGAAAAATATTAACGCAACTAAAGACCTTAAAGGTAAATTTGAGCCCAACTGGCTCGGACCATATGTCTTCACTGCTAAATTTGGATCGGGAGCATATCAATTAGCTACCTTAGACGGTAAATATCTTAAAGAACCTATGAACATTATGCATCTTAAGCGTTATTATGCATAACATTTGGTCTTATTTCATCATTTATATATATTGTGTATTTTGCATAATGTTTCATTTTAGTAAAATTTCAAAAAAAAAAAAATAGTAATAGTATTCCTTCTTGCAATTCATCAATCAAAATCAAAATATAAAAACATCAAAATAGTCAAAATCTTCAAAAACATATTTTATTTTCATACCTATCAATTCTTGAAGTATTGCAGTTATATTTTCAATTATTTTGGATAAATTAGTATTTATTTGGAATCCCGCACTTTCACATTCACATGACTAAATATCTTGATTTTATTTTGTATGATTATTGATCTCTCTTATATCAAAGTCCACGGTTGAATTAAATAAATTTTTGAGCATAGAGAACTGATCTTGTTATTTACTTGAACCAAATATATCTTTTCACATTAAAATGATTTCATTGCAAATTCAATATGATGCTACATAGTAAAAGTGGTTTCTTGAGCGAAAAGTTTCCCCTGCTATCCTATCATGCACATGGTCTAGAATCTTTGAGAATTGACAAAAGGAAAAGATCACCCCTACCCAAAATAAAAATCCCTTGCTCTACAACTAATCCGAGCAAGTATCCCTAGCATAGGAAGAAAAATAAAAGTCAAAGAAAATGAGAAAAAGAAAAATATCATTTTGTACCATCGTAGCAATATTTTAGCATTATCTCAAGTTCCAAGCAAAAAAAAAAAAAAAAAAGAGAGAGAACAAAATAAGATAAAAAGAAAAGGCAAACTCAAAATGCAATAAATCCCTTTCCCTACCCATTGAAAAGAAAAGAAGGGTGAATGAGCTTAAATCCCTGGAATTCTCAATTATTCGAAAACTGTGAGGTAAGCCCCATAATAGGTGGTTTGTGCCCAACCCTCTTGGCCTTGGGTAATCCCTAGCGTGGTGATATGTCTGTCACATTAGTGACCTTATTTTGTATAGACCTATGTCTGCTTATGGATCAGCTAGGTCTTGATGACCTGACTTACACAGTAGTCTGGTACGGTTACATGCATATAAATCATGGTCAACGAACATTCATTTGGTTAATTCAAATTACTTGTATCAAATTATCTTGCTCAAAATTGGTGAATGAACAATACAATTGCACACACATTTGTATTTGAGATATTCTCTATCATTATGATAAATCAAGATCGGCAATGAACTCACATATGCACATGAGGGTTCCTTACAAATATACATTTGTCTTTGAGATAATTTAAAATATTTTTGCACCTCTTTTTGGAATGAATTTTATTCTTATTTCAGAACGTCTATTTAGTATAAAAACAATTACATACATTGTTTTCAAAAAAAAAAAATCCAAAATTATTTTAAATAACCTATTAAAAAATCTAGCAAATAAAGTCAAGTTTGTATATTATTATTTTCTGTTTATCAAAAATCAAAAATCAATCATGCAATAAAACTAAAATATCAATTTCTTCTTTGGATTTCGTGATTATGGTATAAGTCTATACCTATAATTCTATGCCTAGCGCAAACCATTATTCTCATTTTATTTCCCATTCATTTTAAATCATAAAAACATATGGCTTACATCATTATGTTACACAATTGTGCTTTAAAAAGAATGAAAAAATTTCTATTTCATTTCATTATGTCAACATTCAGTTTCGCAACGATGGTATAATTTCTAAGGAATTGTTCAAAATTTTATCACACTTAGGAATTTATGCCTAGCAAAAATCATATTTTCTTTAAATATGTCATGCATAATATTTTCATGGAAATCTGAAAACAAATTATCACCATCATCATTTTCATCATCACAACACAAAGTCTTAATACAGTCTCTTAAGCATTCTTTTACTTTTAGCAATATTTCTATACTGGGATTAGCTTGACGACCGAGCGAGCGGCGACTCCATGAAATGGTCTATAACAGCGACAATGTCCTTTGAAATTATTGTTAGAAGTCCCTTTTATTTTTCATAAAATCACACCAAAACAACCAATTGTTTACATCAGATTATTTCATTTAAATTTTACAAGACATACAATTATAATATTTCTAAAATGGCATAATTACATGAATCATCAATAATCAATTGTAAAATTCAACATTAAAGCATCATACAACAAATTCAACAAGTCATATCATCAAAAGACCATATATATATCAACAAATTATGTACATCATATCAAAATTGGACTGGTATGCCACAATCAATAGCCTGGCATACTCAATCCTCTCAAAAAATATATAATAATAAATACAATCTCTGTGTAGTGAGCGTCTATCCTCGAGAAGCCCTTGAGCTCTCAGCCTCATCTCCTATTCCACCCTGAGGTGGAGGAGGAGGCCCCATCATAGTCTGCCCTGTGTCGTGGGTCCTTCACATCGATCATGACGATGTCCTCGATGACCCCATCCTAATCAACCCTGCAATGTCAGCTGGTAGCTGTAACCTCTAGCTCTCTGGAACCATCTGGTAGTATGCTCCTCAATAGAACGTAGTCTGAGCCATAGACCATGCTAACTCCTGCATGCTCTCTCCTTTTCCCTAAGATCTAAGCCATGTAGCCTCATCCTAAAGTGTCTACACCTGAGCCCAGAGGTGGGCAACCTCATCCTAGAGAGCCATCGTCTTGTTGCTCTCCCATACCTCGACACCCTTGTCCTTATTAGGTGATGGTGGTCTCTCCCCCTATTGAGAAGGGAGTCCCTCATCCCTCCTCCTTATATGTTGTGGTCTTTGTGGAGCCTGTGCCATTCTCTAGCATCTCTCCTATCGAGATCATCGCTGCTCTCTCTCACTGTGACCTCCTGCTACCTCAATAGTAGCCTGGCGTCGCCTCTCCATCCATCACACCACGACGTGCACTAGACCCTATGCCCTTGTCATCCAAGGAGGGTGGATGCCTACGTACCAGGCATTGTATCTGTCAATAACCCCAATGTCATCACCATCCACTGGCTAGATGGAGGCATCATCTGTGTCCTGACTCCAAAATCATTGCATGTCTAGAGCCCCGCTCAGTGTGGTACTATCCTGGATAGTCTAGGAGTACTCGTAATCCCTAAGAGAATGGATCCCCTACTGTAGACCAAAATATCATAGAACCTGATCATAGCGATGGAGCTCTACCTCTCCCTACTCCATCCTCAGCCAACAGACTCGCCTGATGCAAGCTAGCTCCTGGCCATCCTCTGCCCACCTTGGGTTCTCTCGCCATGGCTTCTAGGTGATCTAGTCAAGGATGAGGTCATCTAGAAACCTCCATGACATCGTCAAATCTATCCATCACTGTGACCCCCTCTGTAGCCACTAGTAGAAAACTCAGGGCCTCTCCTGGTCAACCCCTGTCAGTGGGATCCCTATTGGCCTCTGCACCATGATGTGCTCCCAGCACCAAACCTATAGCAACAATGTCAAAACTAGACATCAGCCTCCCTTGTATATGACCCCATGTAGGATCCTATACAAGCGGAATAGTACAAAGCTACCCCATGCAAACCTATATATGTGGTCTCTCATGTGGCAGACCACATCTGATAGGAGCCATGGTAATCTGCATGCGCTCTGGTGGCATAGTAGTAAGCCACCTATGTTGAGCAAGGTGTAGAAACAATATTGTCATTGTTGTCAACACAGATAGATAGATCAGTTGATGCAGTGGACAGGAGTTCAGAGGTCGGTCAGAGCATGTACAATGAATTTCCAAGAAGACAGAAGTGGCCCAGATTCAGAGGATGAAAGAAAAAGACAAGTAAGAAAATTGTCGTGATATCACGACATGTTTACTGTCGTGATTTCATGACATATCAGAGGAGAGAGAAAATGCAGGCAAAACTATCACGATTTTGCGACATATCGAAGGAGAGAGAAAATGTTGGCAAAATTGTTGCAATTTCATGACATGTTTCATTTTCACAGTCCAAAGCGAAGAGAAAGAGGAGAGAGAAAAATATGTCACGATTTCATGACATGTTTAGAAAGTGCAAGGAAGACTGTCATGATTTCGCAACATGTTCAGAAAGCGCAAGGAAAGCTATCACGATTTCATGACATGTTGGACGAAAGAGAAAGCGCAAGGAAAACTATCACGATTTCATGACATGTTCCATTTTCAAGGTCCAAAGCGAAGAGGAAGGCAGAGAAAGAAAAGTGTCATGATTTCGTGACAATTTGCAAGAACTGTACGAACGGAAATATGTTGCCATTTCATGACATAATCCATTTTTGTGGGCCAAAGACACAAAAAGCACAAGGCAGCGAAAGTGTCATGATTTCATGATATGTTCCGTTTTCGCAAGCCAAAGACAGAAAAGGCACAAGGTAGCAAAAGTGTCACGATTTCGTGACATGTTCTATTTTCGCGGGCAAAATGCAGAAGAAGGCACAAGGCAACGAATGTGTCATGATTTCGCGACATGTCAGGTTTTCGCTGGGGTTTGCAGAGAATAGTGTACGAAAGAGAAAGATGTCATGATTTTGCGACATGTTCCATTTTTGCTGGTTGAAGCCAAGAAGAGTAGCGAGGAGGCGTAAGTGTCACGATTTTGTGACATGTCTTGTTTTCACTTGTTGAAGCCAAGAAGAGTAGCGAGGAGGCGTAAGTGTCACAATTTTGTGACATGTCTTGTTTTTGCTTGTTGAAGCCAAGAAGAGTAGCGAGGAGGCGTAAGTGTCGCAATTTCATGACATGTCTTGTTTTCATGGGTAGAAGGCGAGAGGAGTGCAAATAAATAGAAGTGTCATGATTTTGTGACGGGTCGCTACAGCACGCTAACTGACAGTTAACTGGAGTAGAATGACAGTTAAAGGGGCAGTTGTAGAGGAAAAGTAGGTAGCCAAAATAAGAAGAGTTAACTAGAGTCAGTGTGATAGTTACAAGTGCAGTGACAGTTAGAGATCATGCAGCTATTTTTAAGAACAGTCGAAGAGAAAGAATTCAAACAGTCACATAAGTAGAATAAAAAAATGCATGCATGCATAGAAAAGAATTTGAACAGTCATGACCAAGAAGATGAACAATCTTAGTAGAGGTATATGTTGCATGTAATGTGTTCAATGAAATTCTCATTCTATATATACGAAAGGAGTTACATAAAGAAGTAGTTATAGTTGAAAAGTGGTAGAAGAGAATGTTAATAAACTACATGCGGGATTCCAAAAGTGATAGAAGATGAGAAGTCTCAATATGAAATAGGGTTATAAAAGGACAGTCGTGTAGAGAATCAGGTTGCTGTTGTAAGTGAGAAATTGCTACGTAAAGAGGGTTAGAAGAGGGCCAAGAGAGAAATAAGCAGAGTTATGAGAGTGTGTAGAGTTTGATTAATTGCAGACCAGTCAGGGTCGTGTAAACAACGAAGACATTTTTATGTCATTGAAATAATTCAGAATTGTAGTCCAATTTGGTGCTTGGCATTAGGGGTTGGTTCTCCTATCTATTGCAGCAAAAAATTAAGGGGTTGGTGCTCCTTCCAATGGGTGTTGGTAAAGTGTTTGTAAAATTGGTGTTTTGCAAAGGTTGGATTTGGATTGGAGTCCAAGCAATAATTTTTGAGGAGTAGCCAAATTGGTGAACCTCGTTACATTGTGTGTTGTGGTGTGCTCTTTTGTGAAAAATGCTTTACCTATTTTCAAGTTCTCTTTGCTTCAGCTTTAAGTGTTGTAGAATTGAATTTTAATAGCTACACTGATTCACCCCCCCCTCTCAATGTCATTGTGAGAATATTAACCTACTACCCTTGGCAAAATCTAAGTCAGCCTAGATGCCCCAGGCATCTACCTTAGAGACTCGATGTTCACTCCACCCTTCTCCATGGCAAATCTCGGGTCTCTGCTCAACCTCATCATAACTTGGCCTTGATTGGATGTAGGAGTCATCAGCCATCCCTATATGGGGATCCTCATGATCCTCCATACGTCCTCTAGTGTGGGAGCCATCTCCCCTATCGGTAACCAAAAGCAGGATGACCTCGAATACCACCTCTCTGCTAGGGCTGTTAGTAGCCCCATGTCCATTGATACTTGTGGCATCTCTACCACATGTTGTAGCCTGACCTATGCTAGTTGGTCACACTCTGCTTTTTCGAGCGTAGCTATGTCGTCTCTTAATCCCCTGTATTTCCATTCTCAACTCTTTAGTAATCCCCTCTACAAAACAAACAATAAAACAACAAATTTCATTAATAAACCAATTATTAAAATCAATTAAATGCATTTCAAAAAAAGCAAAATTCCATAAAAATGATGATATCATCCACCATTGGATTATATTGTCCCAAATTGGATATAATCGTCCTTTGTAGGATGACATCGTCTCCTATTTCACAACTTGGGGATCACCCCTTATTGGACGGGAGCGCCCCTAGTTCACCGATTTTGCCCTTCGACGAAATCGATGATCTAGGGACGATTTCGATGAAATAGGGATGATTTCATCCCGACGTCGTCGACGGCCTAAAAATGGTCGTGATGGCCCAAATAGTTAAAATTTAAAACAAAAAATTGCACAAATTAAATTCAAATATAATCTACTAGGATTAGATCCTTACTCGTAGCCCACGTCGGACCTCTGTTGCTATGTGCGCTGCCTCAACCATTTTTGTCTGCAGAGCACTAGAACAGCAAAAATGAACAGTAAAAATGAATTAGGGTTTTACCCTATTTTTCTTAATTTTATTTAAAAAAAAAATTGTTTTTTATTTTTTCTTTTTCGTGCTTTTACCTCAAACATTCGATTTGGGTAAAAACATGGAGGGGGCACCATAGTCAGCAGTCGTACGATTCGACCAAGAATCATCATCTAGAAAATTGAGTACATTTTTGCTTTCTCGTAAAATTGGAAGAACTCATCTTTAACGCATTTTCTTCGAAAATTTTGCTAAAGAGGGGGCAAAATGTAGCACCCTAAAATTGGCACAGCTAAACCTTAGTAAAAAGATAAAAATTCAAATTTTAACCTCAAACTACCCGTTAACCGCCTGTTACCCTCTCCCCTTGTTTTTCGTGCCATTTTTAGGATTTTTTTTTACCATTGGATGATATCATCGTAGATTAGACGAAATCATCCCAAATATGATGAATTCATCTGGAATAGAACATCCATACGATTTCATCCCAAAACCGAATTTTCATAATTAGCTTTTGTTTCAACAACCTCTCCAACTTGGGTAGAAGCGCGTCTGTGCAGTTGGAGATTCCCTCGTTGGAGATCTCCCAGATTGGGATGATCCCCAACCTCCTAACCTCTCCCTAATCCTATATAAACTAAGATTTTCTCAATTTATCCCCCTAACTCTCTGCTTGAAACTCTGCTTAAACCCCCTGAACTTCCACGTACCTCAGAGCATCCTCACACCATCATTTGCATTATGTATTTCATGTTTTCTTATAGGAACTTTACTATTTTTCAGTTGAAGCTAGCTCGGATCATCGCAAGTGATTCCAAATGATTTCGGATGATCCTATTGAGGAGTGCAGATGATCTCGTACGATTGGAGGCAACCTGACTGTAGTCCAAATTGGGGGCAATCGGATTCTAGAGTTTGCATCTCTTTATTGTTTTCTGCATTTCTTTATACATTATCTTAATTATTATATTTATGCATCTTGGAGTTCACCTCATTTAGCATAACCACATGATAAAGTTAAAATCAATCATTAAATCTACTGCATTTTTCTTATTTGTTATTTGAATCTATTATTTAGGCATGTTTGTTGTTATTTCTATCATTCCCATTTGCTTTTGCAGTTGTATCTTGGATATTTTGTATCTATTCCTGTGATTGCATGTCTCTGACGAATTTGTCTGACGAATTCGTCAGATTGACGATGATTTCGTTCGATCTCAGATGATTACGTACGAGTTGAGTCGATCTAGAATGCTACAAAACTCAGAATCTTCATCAGACATCCGAAATCAGGTATGTTCTATCCCATTCTGCACATTCTCTATTTTTAGCATTTATGCATATTTTCTGTATCCATAAAATCAGCATTGGCATATAGACTAGTTTAGATTCATCTTTGCCAAACCTAGGAATTGAATGATTGAAGTACAAAATGAACACATCAAACCACTATCAACCTAGGTGTGGAAACTACCACTCAAAAGTTTCCTAGTGAACCCACTAGCCATCAAAAATTCACCCTTATACCCCTCCCCCGAGAGGTGGGACCTTCAAAGGGCCTCTCAGTCCGAGGTATTGTCCCATCCTTCTCACATCCCCATTTCGGGTGCGGATCCTATAGCCTAAAGGTAAGGATGCAAAAAATTTGGAGCGATAAATGTGTACTCTAATCTGTGTGACATATATAGTATTGGTTGAGCATGCACTATCGGTTTACCTCCTAGTTTCTTTATTGGCAATGATAATCAAACATCTAGGTGCATTGATGGGAGTATGAAACCCCAGGCAAATCTTCTAGATTCACAAACTTAAATGGCTCCTCATCCGATGCCACTACATTAACCAAACCCTCATGAATATATTTCATGCACTAATGCAGTATCGAGGGGACACAATGCATTTCACAAATCACATGACACATTATTGAAATGGTATTAAAACCTACCTACACTGGTAGGATAATTGTGTCGATAGTCGAACATAGTGTGTCGTTTAATGCTCTCAATGTGAATTTAGTTGGCATAATGTGTGATTTAGGTATCTTCAAATGACTCAGTTCCTTGGTCGTTATTATGTTGATTGATGAGCTAGTATCGATCAAGACCCTTTTAAATGGCATGTGATTCACACACACAATTATGTGCAATGGTGTGTCGGTCTTAGTTGTGTAAACCATCCTTATCTCATGATCGTAAAATTGTATCATCGGTTCCTGACACTGTTGTACATGTCCTAGTAAGTTTGTAAATGCTTGCGCATCCTAGGCCTATACTTCAACGGACCTCAAAATGTCCATAAGAGTCTGCCTATGCCTCGGGGACTACTGAATTAATTCATATATTGAGAACTTCATAGGATTTGTCTACAGGTTTTGTACCAACCTGCTCATTATGGTCACCATCGGTCTTGTCGGTGGACCTAGAATATTCTGTGTTGGCCACTGATTCAGCGTGGCTTGTATTTGAATGGGATCATGAGGTTGATTTTGTTGTTCGTATGTCCCGTGCCTAGTGAAAATGTTGACCATACCTATGAACCCCTGGGTAGGTGGTTCGACTTGCACCTGGTTAACTTGACCAACGTTGTTTTGAGGCACCTCATGATTTGGTAAGGGGTTCTTGTAAATCCCCATATTCTGATTATTGAGCACTTGTGGGTTGTGTGGAACTACAAGCTCACCTTTGTCGATCATATTTTACACTAGATATTTGAAATAAAAACACACCTTGATGTCATGACCTTTAATTCTATGAAAGATGCAAAATAGATCATCTTGAAACCCCTTTGGTTTGGGTTGATTGGGGTCTATGATATTGACTTCAGGTAATCTAATTGCCTTGGCCTTCAATAACTGAAGGAAAATTTTTGTCAATGATTCCATCAATGGTGTGAACTAGTGAGGCGGTCGTTGATCTTTGTTCTTGCCCTTGTAATTGTTGTTGCACTTATCATATTACATAGGGGGAGGTTGGGCCTGATAGTTCTATTTTTTTTCCCCTTTTCCTTCTATTGATACCACTTGATTCACATGGGCCTACTTGCCCTATTGTTTTGTGGCACTCTTCTTTTGTCCTCTCTCTCTTGTTTTTGAGCTTCAAGTTGCCTTCCTACAACTTGATGTCCTCGATCACCTTGCCTTCTATGCTCTTGATGCATATTAGCTTGTGAGAAAGCCTTCCTATGTGTATTCTCTCGATGCTCATCTTGAGGATATAAGCTAGCCCTAGCTAACCTATACTCCTACTCCACATGTTCCTTTTGGGAAAGGATACTCTCTTCATGCATGCATTGCTCGAATAACATCTATCTTATGAGCCTTTGCACTTGAATATTTTCATCTTCAATGCACTGCCTCTCTAGGTGATCATCGTCCAATTGATCTTAGAGGAGTTGGTATTTTTTCTCTGATGCCAGTCGATGTGATCTATCGATCTGGTCAGCCATGGGATGCCTCTAATATCCCTACTCTATACGAGCAACTTTGTGGGTTTTGTACCCATAAAAATGATGTGTTGTGCCTTTACCTCTATATGTGAATATGGCATTGGCATCCTAATGTGTCCTATATTAGGAACCACCATGCACATATAGTGGGTGTGTGACATGAGGGTACTTAGAAGCCTCTCAATGTTCTCTAGTAGTGCAGAATACACTCATGTTGTCCTCACTTGGGGCTCAAGTGGGTGGAGCAGAAGTCTTACAGCCTAGATACTCTATAACACTACCTAGACCCTCTAGCTACCTATACCACCATCACTCATGTGATGGTGTGCCATTATCTCCAACCTTTGATATATTAATGGTGATCTTGCATGGTGGACCACGCATGGGAGTATGGTTATTTCTATGCTTGGTAGTGAGCCTGTCTGCCTATCCCTGAATTGGAAGGTGGAGCAATAGATCCTCCATTGGACTTAGTACATAGGGGTACCAACCTGGTTCCCTACATAATAAACTCTTCGACCGATCCCATGGATGTGCATGCATTACAGTCTTGGTAATGGCTCTCAAGTGGAACACCCTCATGCTAGAAGGTTTCCTATTCTACTCTATGCCTAGAGGAGTGTACTGAAGCTCCTCTATTTGGGGTTTGCTCTACTGGCTCCCCTCGTGTCAAGTTATCTCCTTGAATGATAGCTGAACGTTGTTCGGTTCACTCATGTGGTTGAGGATTTGACATGTATTATTGTGAATTGGTTAGGGTTTGGTCATCGACATTGGCTTTGTATCTTTGTTTACCACCCCGTGTATCCACCATTGTGTACCTAGAGTCTAAATGTATTATTATTAAGCAAACAAGGTATACAATAATGATTATCTCATTTTAAGTTTTAAAAGTGAGTCCTAAATTGTTTGATGTGTTTTCAAGATTTGTTGTATCAGTGTAGAAAATCTTATCGTGTTTTGAAAATCTTGGATTTTTTTCTTATTTTAATGGATTTCACCTGTATTCTCATAGCTCGACAACTTGGCTATGAACTCCAAGTCGCATAAATCCCTCGTGTGTGGTAATGAATCCCACACCAAGACAAGGAGCACAGGTCCTCCTAGATCTTCATCCATTTTCCCCTAGTAAGAATTATACCCTCCGAAGAGAATACATGTAAATTTTTAGGGTATGAAAGGTTCTTGGATCCGATATTGGTCTATTTATCAAGTGTTCATAGGATTTAGGCCAACGGATGGAAGTTACACCCATTTTCATTGAGCCCTACTAGTGGTTGGATGTCAAACCCAACTCACTAGTGTTTAAGTGCTTCATGGTGTGTGTGGTTCCTTTTAATGTACATAAAATAAATGCATCATATAGTAAACATGCTTATTTTCTAAATGCTATGCAAATGAAAGAAGTATCAAATTATTAAAATGTAAGCTATTCTATATGCTCTTTAATACTATGCACGTTACGATGCTAAATGGCCACTAATTGGGCCTCACACATGGAAACCATCCACACATTTATATCAAGCATGTTGTAGCCTAAGGCGTACTAAAATCAAATATCCACTGTTCCTAGCAGCGCCTTTCTATTGAAATCAAAGTACGAAAGCAAACTAGGACAATTGATTTACCATTTTCTTAGTTCATTTCCTAATTTGCATTCGAATTAACCTTACTAAAAAAAAACAGAGAATAGAAAAGTGAAAGAGGCCTAAAAATAGGACCTACCTCAATTCATGTACTATCTAATATTTTGAACTTGTCTATCTGTGTTGTCAGCAGGAAACCATAGGTCTGATCTATGGTTTTGATTATAAACCGCACCTTGTACCTACAGTTCAATTGTTGGGCCGCAACTGATAGCTGTAGTCTATATCTGCAAGTGCAAATATCCAATAAAACATAGTTAGATTCTATAAATGCAGGGTTCTACCATGATCAACTTATGTAACCACCAGAAAGGATCAACCCGATGGCGCATCCTATTGCAATAAATGATAATAATATAGCATGCATATAAGAACAAGAAATTGACAAATGAATGAATCAAAATAAAATGCTTTATTCCATTGTATTCGAAGTCAAAATCCAATTACAAGTACATCCCTCTTAGGGATAATAATTTTGATACAATTTTACAATAGTAGTGCACAATTGTTTCGCTCTTAAGAGTAGGTGTGATTTCCAAATGCCTTTTAGGATGACATGAACTGCTCTAGGGTGGAGATGCCCTCTTCTTAGTGATGGGGAAGGAACTTGATAGTTTGATCTCCTTTGAAAATGTACCCTATGGTCAAGAAACAACACAAGAATATCAAAAAGATAGACAACCTCATGATGAGGCCCTTTTAGGTAAATTGCATAAATGACACCATTAAACATGCATAATCAAGAAAACATATAAAGTGTTTCTAAGTTATGCAAATCAAATCAATATTCATATAATAGCATAATGGAAAGTAACAACTACACTATGCATGGATCAGATATAGAGAATGAAGCATAAACATGCATAAATAAACCATTAATATCCTAATTGTAGCATAAACATGAAGATGTAAATCTAACCTAATTCTACGGTCAAAAATCTATTAAACTACCATTAAACTATGAAAAAAACTAATCTAACCTAATTAGCTAGACAAAAATGAAAATAGGAAGGTGGTTATACCTTTGCTGCAAACCACAGCTATGGTGAGCAGTTTGCACTATAAACCGTGGTTGACAATCGTGGTTAGCACTCTAATAGGCTTATCCTCAATTCCAAGGACAGTGGGCTTGACCTCCTTGTCCAATTTATGTTCAAGGGTCACCTTCAGTGTCTTTTTGATAGGTTTGGTGGTTGAATCACTTTTATGGGCCTTCGTTTGCCCATATTTACATTTCTTGATACTCCTAGGCTCCTAGAACTTCCATGGAAAACTGATCATTTGGATGAATAGCAAAGTGGCCTTTGAATGCACGAATTCAGTATGCAATATGATAGGGCTTCACTGCTCACTTGATCAATTCACACTCTCTCAATAATTCATCAATGCTTTGCTATACAAATCATCTATATCTTCTCCCCATTTGGAGGGCATATTTATAGGATGCCCTAGGACTAGGGGTGGCTTCTTGGAGAAGCCAAGATCAAGAAGAGGTGTTTAGGATAGTTGGAATGGAATCCTCTATAATATTTTTTCCATTAATCACCTTCTTCTAGATCAAATAGTTGTTCCAACTGATTTGGATTAGATTGAAGCCCAACTAAACTTCAGTTAAGACAGTAGGTCACAGTTACGTTCTAGACTACAAACCATAGGTCTCAGCCATGGTTCATTTGTAAAATGTAGGTCTAGGCTATGGTTCAGACTAATTATGCCAAGGAGCCCAAATTGAGTGGTTAAAACCACTACTCTATCTTGGATTATGTCCAGGATCTTCCATATGGTATTGTAGCATGTCCATATGAGTATTCACCCTCAAAATGACGTGTTTTAGGTGTCTACAGGTGCATATCTAGCAGAGTTGTTTTGTGATTGAGTTAATATTTGTGTTAAGGCTTGAGGATAGATTTGAGGATAGAGTTTGGTGAAAATTTGAGGATAGGTTTGTGCCAAACCAGAGACATAGATTGAGCATATTTGTGCTAGATCAAAGGATTGTGTTTAGTGTAAATCAGAGATATATATTGAGCATATTTTTGCTAGACCAAAGGACTATGTTTAGTGTAAATAAAAGACAGATTGAGAAAATTTGTGCTAGACCAAAGGACTATGTTTAGTGTAAATTTAAGACAGATTTGAGAGCAAGCTTTGGAGGTTATAGATTATAGAGGAAAATAATCTCCAATGGATAAATGTCCATTAGCCAAGGTAGTGAAGGCATGTCTTATAAGTGAGGGTAGGAGTATTTAGTGGATTGAGATCCATTATCCAGTTTAGTGAAGGTATCAGTTCTTCTATAATATCACCAGCTAGAGCAGAGGAGAAAGGATTTCTCTTATGGATAGAGATCCACAAACAAGATTAAGGAGACTGGTGTCTCTTATGGGTTGGTGCCCACAAACTAGATTAGGGGATTGGTGTCTCCTTTGGAGAAATGTTTCCCAAGAGATTTTTTGAGAAAATTTTAGTGAAATATTTTCTTCGTGGAGTAGCCCACATTGGGTGAACCACATTAAATTAGTGCCTCTATTGTGTGTGATGATTTGTGCATTGCTTTGGTTATTGTTGTTTATATTGCTATTGATAATATTGGATATTAATATTTGGGAAAGGAAAGTAAAAAGTGGTCTTATAATGTTCATCCATCCCTCTCAGTATAAGCTTGTATTCTTTAATTTTATCTCTCATTAGAGAGTGGTCATTCGTGATCTTGCCTTTACTCTCCCACCTTCAGAACTCACAAAACTATTTTCCAAGAGGTTTCACAAGAAAATATCTTAGACATTGCATATTCATCAAAGTCAAACATTTGAAGAAGCCATTTCCCTGGCCAAAGTTAACAAGGACATCAAGGTCCACACAAGAAAAATAAAGCTCCATCTAAAGCAGTTCTACACATCCAATTATCAATACAATCACAATCCATATGTACCACCCACTTATAAACCACCTTAAACCAATAAAGTGCTCCTTGATTCTTCATCCCCACCACCTCAACTCACACCATCTTAACCTCTACAATATGCACCGTTGTAACCTACACAAAATGTATATCAAGCCAACCCTCCACCACCTACCCAAAATGCCTACCAAATAAACCCTCCAGCACCTCCTAATCCATACCAATCCTCACTCTCCTTACCCACCATGCAATTACACACCTTTTTCTGAGCCCATGCCCACCTTATTCCACCAATTATATGATGGGGGTATCATCACTTTGCCTAATGTCCAGCATCTTGATCCAAGCCATCCACTCCCGTGTGACCATAATCCATAGGAATTTTATGATTTCCATCATCAACATGGCCAATACCTTGATTCCTATCACATTTTTTTCCATATTTTGTAAGATATTATAGACTGAGGCACCATTCAAGTTTCTAATCCTCTTACACCACAAAATCAAAACCTATATATTTATCAAAATCCATTACCTGATCATGGGGGTAATCCACCTCAATATAATCCACACCAGGTTAATCATGTCAATCGAGGACCTTCTCAGCATGGGGTTTGTGGGTATGATCAACATCACCACTCATGATCAATGTTATCCACCCCCTATTCATGCCCAACATACTTCAACTTCTCAACCACCACCTGCTTCAAATTCATTAAATCCTCCACCAATTCCTTTTCCCATACCATGAAATGTCATCACTATTCATGGTAGTCTTACCCATCAACTTTGCACCACCCCTACAAGGTTATACATGTATGACCTTCTGCAACAATCCCAACCCCATCGCAAAGCCCTCGATTCCATAATTTGTTGTCTCAATCTTGAGAGTCATGATACAAATACTTTTACTAACTTTTTTGGTAATGTTCAGAGATTCCTACAACCTTGTATCAGCTTCTATGACCATGAAATTATAAAAGTTGTAGGTGAGGGAGTAGATCCCCCATTGCATATTCAAGCCTCCATCAACACCACCACCTATAAGTGTGTTCTATTGACACGATTTTCTCCATCAACATCTTCTCAACTACCACCCTCGACCACCTTTGCCTTCCTCATTATCATATAGCTACTCCTTCTATGGACCTTCTATATTTTTATGGATATATGCACCCTACCATTGGTACCATCATCCTTCTTATCAAGGCTAGCACAAAAACCATATTTACACTCTTCCATGTTATCGAAGGCAATATGCAGTATAACATCCTTTTGGGATTTTCTTGGATTTGGGATATGTAATGTGTCCCCTCCATGCTACATCACTGTATCAAATTGTTCATAATGGCTTGGTACACTGCATCCCCATCTACGGTGATCCATTTGAGTTTTGCAATATTATCATCCTTCCACTAGGTCCACCCTTATCATTTACACAGTTCACGCCCACCCCACATCATTATTTAGATACCACATATCCATCATCTTCATAATCACACCATAAACCTAATTTGAGCAATATTGTGTCAACCTCATAAAATCCACCTTAGCCTCACAGTGCCCCAGCTAGTCCCACATTTTCACATCACCCCTCTTCATCCTTCACACCACTTCCCCCATTCACATTTTTCACCATCCCTCCAGCATCCACTTCCATCAACCCTCCATTATTCCTATGCCACCTCTATATTCCCTCTATTTTGTGCCCCACCTTCATAACCTACCTCCACCATATCCAGCACCTTTGTTAACATGATTTCTATTGAATTATATGCCCCTCTTCGATATCCAAACCATCTTAATTACATTTCACCTCGTTTCATTGACTTTTTTGATTTTGATGATATCTCCTCCATGCCTTCAGCCACCAAATTCCTCCCAACACATCAGTTATTGCAATCCACTAATGCACCTTTTCCTACCATCCCACCTCATATCCCATGGATTAATCATATGGATTTTTATCTAGATGATGAATTCCAGCTACTCGAGTCCATCGATGACCTTCACCTCATCCCCACACCTGCCCAACTTCATGATGGTTCTCACATGCTTGTAGAGGACACTATTGAAGTTGACATTAGCAATGATTCAGATCACCCTCACATAATCTATTTTATCGCTAGCCTTTCTGATGACGAGTGTGTCCTTTTTACCAATTTCCTCAGGCACTACATCAAAGTGTTTACTAGTCCTACATGGATATGTCAATCCTAGACTCATCATTAGTTGTGCATAACCTAGTCCTGGATGACAATGCCACACCCATCAGTTGCTCTTATGAAACTCCTTAATATGGATTTCATATAGACTATATATTACCCTGAGTGGGTTTCAAACATGGTTCCAATTGGAAAACCCAAGGGGGGTATCCGTATTTGCACTAATTTTAGAGATCTTAATAAATCTTATCTCAAGGACAATTTTGCACTCCCTAATATTGATACATTTGTATAGGCCACAACTAGACATGAAATACTATCACTTATGGATGGTTTTTCAAGTTATAACCAAATTCATGTCAATCAAGACGATTAGCATAAGACCTCTTTCACTACCCCGTAGGGGGTATTTTGTTACAAAGTCATACCATTTGACATTAGTAAAGCTGGGTAAACTTACCAATGTGCCATGACATACATTTTTTATGATATTATGCATAAATTTCTCAAGGACTATGCTGATTTTCTCATTGCCACATCCAAAACCCATGGTCAACATCTTGAGGACCTGCATCAAATATTTGATCACCTTATAGAA
This sequence comes from Wollemia nobilis, assembly GCA_028583015.1. Classification (NCBI taxonomy): domain Eukaryota; kingdom Viridiplantae; phylum Streptophyta; class Pinopsida; order Araucariales; family Araucariaceae; genus Wollemia; species Wollemia nobilis. Next base: position 146,759 of record JAQPPZ010016349.1, read on the forward strand.
CATAATGTCTGGTTAAATCCAAAAAAATGTGTCTTTGGTGTTACCACAGGAAAAATATTAGGTTTTATCATTTCATAGAGAGGTATCGAAGTCGACCCCCAAAAATTACAAGCCATGATTTACATACCTACCCCTACAAATCTTAAGCAACTACGAAGATTGCAAGGTAGAATTCAATCCATCCAACGATTTATCACCCAAATTTTTGACAAGTGTTAGATATTCAATCATCTACCCCAAAAGGGATCCCTTTCATATGGGATGATAAATGTCAAGCTATATTTGATGCTATCAAATCATACCTGAAATCCCCACCCATTCTAACACCACCCCATCTAGATCGACCTTTTGATCTATATGTTTCCACCATATATGTTGCATTGGGCACACTCCTCACTCAAAATAATTAAATGAACCAATACTAGGTTGTATACTACATTATTCACACAATAATTAGTTACGATACACGATATACCTACATGGATAAACTTTACCTTATCATTGTATTTACCACTTAGAAGCTGCTACATCATTGGTAAGAGCTACCACAATAGTCTAATAACAAAATGGATCATTCTTCTTACAAATTTTGATCTCAAATTCATTAGTCAAAAATCCATCAAAGGCCAAGTCATTGCTGATCAACTGGTTGATGCCCCTTTACCAAGTGATGCTCCATTGCTTATCTAGCTTCCTAATGATTTTGTATTTCATACTACCAAAGTTAAACAACAGGTAAAACTTGAATCAATCACTGATTTAACCCTCTTTTTTATAGCTCTAATTATGAGCATGGAGGGGGTGCAGGTATCATCATTTTCACTTCACAAGGGAAACCACTCTCCTTTTCCTTAAAATTAGGCTTTCTATGTACCAATCACAATTCCTAGTATGAAGCTCTTATCCTTGGCTTAAAACAACCAATTGAATAACACAAGCTTATACTAAGAGGGGGTGAATAGTATAATATCACTTTTTAATTTTCTTTCCCAAATAATATATCTAATATAATCAATGGCAATATCAACAGTAGTAACCAAATGAATGCACAAATTATCACAAACAATAGGGACACTGATTTAACTTGGTTCACCCAATATGGGCTACTCCACAGAAATAATATTTCACTAAAATTATCTCAACAAATATCTTGGGAATCCCTTTCCTATTACAATGATTATGGATCTTTGTCCAAAGGAGATACCAATCCCCTAATAAAATCCATGGACCTCTATCCATAGGAGACACCAATCCCCTCTGCTTTGGTTGGTGATCTTCTAGAAGAACTGCTACCTCAACTGCACTGGCTTATGGATATCTATCCATTAAAGACTCATTCCCTCACTCAAAAGACCTATCTTCATTGCCCTAGCTAATGGACCTCTATCCATTAGAGACTATTTTACTTTGTACTCTATCACCTCCAAATATTACTCTCAACTCAATCTCAAATATACACTAACAATAGTCCTTTGGTCTAGCACAAATATGCTTAATCTTTATCTTTGATATGGACTAAACATAGTCCTTCGATCTAGCATAAATCTACTTAATATATTTGTTTGATATGCACTAAATTCATTCCTTCGATCTAGTACAAATATGCTCAATCTATGTCTTTGATCTGCACTAAGCATAGTCCTTTGATCTAGAACAAATCTATTCTATATATATCCTCAAATCTGCACTAAACATAGTCCTTTGGTCTAGAAAAAATCTGATAAATATCTGTCCTCAAATCTGCACTAAACATAGTCCTTCAGTCTAGAACAAAATTTTTTACTCTCTATCCTCAAGCCTTAATACAAATTTTGACTCAATCACAAATCAACTCTACTAGATCTGCCCCAAACCTTAATCCAAGGTTTTAACAAATCAGTCAATCAAATCTATTCATAACTCTTTTGAAATACTTACCTCAAATCTACTCTACAAGTCCTCTCTAGAACTTGCTCTCACTGCTCTCAAGTCTTCACCAAGACTTGCCTCAAATTTACTCAACACGTCCTCACTAGAACTTGTCCAATCGGCTAAACAAGTCTTCACCAAGACTTATCTCAAATATTCTCTATAAGTTCTCTTTAGAAATTGCTCTCACTTTTCTCAAGTCTTCACCAAGACTTACATCAAACCTGCTTAACAAGTCCTCACTAGAAATTGTCCAATCTGCTTAATAAGTCTTCACCAAGACTTGTATCAAATATTCTCTAAAATTCCTCTCTAGAACTTGCTCTCACTACTCTCAAGTCTTCATCAAGACTTACCTCGAATCTGCTCACAAGATTTCACAAAATCTTATTCTACTCAACTCAATCTATCATAGAAAACCTCTTTCAATCACACAAACAAGTTTCACATAGAATATTGTTTGACTCACATAAATATATAGAGAATGGTTAGAGACTCAATATGTTTCACACTCACAATAATGCTCAATCACTTCCAATATCTTTCTCAAATCAATTCAGAATATAGAACAATTTATTTCATAGAACTTGAACTATCACTCCAATACCTCCAATCAACTAGGCTCAATCAACTCCACTCAACCAATCACTCAATGAATATTTATTCAACAATGCTTATCAAACAAACTCACATAACAATGATACTCATGATCTTGCACAAAACCTAGTGTATCGTTCCAAATTTTCTGCACCCTTACCTTCAGGCTAAAGGATCCGTGCATGGAAGGGGGATGCGGGAAGGATGGGACAATACATCGGACTGAGAGGCCTTGCAAAGGTCCCGCATCTCGAGGGATGTGTATTATGGTGATTTTTCGACGGATGGTGGGTTCACCAGGAAACTTTTGAATTGCGGTTTCTATGCCTAGGTTGGGAATGTGTTTTATGTGTTCAATTTTATCCTTAAACATCCAAGTCCTAGGTTTGGCCAAATGAATCTAAGTTGTTCTATATGAAATGCATATTTAAATACAAAAAACAAATTTAAACAGAAAACATAGAGGATAAATTAAATGAAGAAATCCATACCTAGTTCTGGATGTCTGACGAAGGTTCTGATTTTTGAAGCAGTCTAGATCATCTGGAATTTGATAGGATCGTCTCCTATCTGACAGGATCGTCTGAGATCTGACGAATTCGTCATACGAATTCGTCAGAGACCTACAAACAAATAAATAGGCATAGAATACAAAAAATGCAGCAATACAAATAGAGGGCAATGATGTGAAATAATAATAAGAATGTTAATAAGATAATCCTGAATAGGAATGCAAGCAAATTACGATGTTTTAATAGTTAATCATGATTTCATTATGCAATTAAACTATATGGGTGAACTCCAAGATGCAGAATAGTAGAAAATAATAAATAAACTGACTAGATGTAGAATAAAACAGTAGATGAGAATAGAAAAATGCAAACTCTGGGCACTGATTTCCCCCAATGTTGATTGTAGTTGAAATCGTCTCGGATTGGTACAAAATCGTCTCGAATTGAATAGGATCATCTGTGACGATTTGAGCTTGCTCTGGCTGAAGAATGACAAGGTTCCTAAAACAAAATTTGGATAGGACAAGTGCAAATGGTAATTCAGGATATTTTAGTGCATGTAAAGGTCAAGTTACAGGAAATTTCAGCCAGGGGGAAGTCAAGGAGGGTCCTAAGATTTAAATAAGTTTAGGAGGGAAGTTGGGAGGTTGGAGATCATCCTAATTTGGAAGATCTCCAACGGGGGAGGTCTCTAACGGTGCAGACACGCTTCTACACAACTTAGAGATGTTGTTGAAATAGAAGCTAACTATGAAAAATTAGTTTTGGGACAAGATCGTTTGGACGTCCTAGTCCAGACGAAATCATCCGATCTGAGTCGATATCGTCTGATCGGCGATGATATCGTCAAACGGTCAAAACAAACTCTAAAAATGGCACGGGAAAGGAGGAAACAGGTTAAATGATAGTTTGGGAGTGGTTTTGGGGGTTGAATTTGAATTTGAATTATTACTAAGGTAATTGTAATTATTGCTAAGTTTTACTGCACCAATTTTAGGGTGCTACATTTTGCCCCCTCTTTAGCGAATTTTCTGAATAAAATACGTTAAAGATGAGTTCTTCTCGAGCTACGAGAAAGCAAAAAATTATTCCCATTTTTAGGCGACGATTCTTGGTCAAATCGTACGACAACTTACTATGGTGCCCCCTCCGTGTTTTTACCCAAATCGAACGTTTGAGGTAAAAACGCAAAAAGCAAAAAAAAAAAATTAAAAAAAAAAGTTGTTAAATGTTTTTGAATAAAATTTAAAAAAATAGGGAAAAACCCTAATTCATTTTTACTATTCATTTGCATTAGTTTTGAGAGCTCTATAGGAAAAATGGTCGAAACAACACACAGATCGACAAAGGTCCGATGCAGGCTACAGGTAAGGGTCTAAACTTAGTTTAGAGTGCTTTAATTTAGAATTTCATGATTTTTAGATTAGATTTAACTGAAGAGCTAAGAATGGAAATACGGTGGACTAAGGTATGACTTGGCCGCCCTATATTAGGCAGAGCGAGATCAGCTGGCTCAGGTCAGCTTGCAGCATGTTGCAGATATGCCACAAGTGTCTATAGACATGGGGCTATTGACAGCCCTAGCAGAGAAGTGGTATCCGGGTTCTTCCTGTTTTCGGTTACCAACAGGGGAGATGACTTCCACACTAGAGGATGTATGGAGGATTTTGAGGATCCCCATACAAGGACGATTGATCACTCCTATGGCCAATCAGGGCCATGCTATGATGAGACTATGTGGAGATCCGAGCTTCGCCCTGGAGAAGGGCGGAGTGAACATCGAGTCTCTATGCTAGATGCCTGGGGCATCCAAACTAACACAAGTTTTGGCTAGGGTAGTAGGTGGTCTACTGCTATGCCATTAGAGTGGATGCAGAGTACCATGGCTACTTATAGATGTGGTCTGCGACATGAGATACCACGGATACAGGTTTGCTTGGGGAATTTTTGTACTCTGTCAGTAGTATAGGTCTTGCATGGGGTCGTATACAAGGGCGACCGATGTCTGGTTATGACATCACTACTACAGGTTTGGTGTTGGGAGCACATTATGATGTGGAGGCCGGTATGGCTCTCACTAATAGGGATTGATGGGGAGAGACCTTCAGTTTTCTACTGGTGGCTCCGAAGAGGGTCACAGTGGCAAGTAGATCTGCCAGTGTCCCGGAGACTACTAGACGATATTGTCTCTAACCAGATCACCTGGAGGCCTTGGAGAGATCATCCAGGGTGGGCCGAGGACGGACAGGAGCTAGCTCGCATCAGGCGAGTCTACTAATTGAGGATGGAAATGGGAGAGGTGGAGCTCCACTGGTACGACCAAGTTTTGAGGTAGTTCGGTCTATAGTAGGGGATCCCATCTCTCAAAGACTACGAGTTTTCTCGGACTATCTGGGATAACACTACAGTTAGTGGGGCTCTAGATATGCAGTGATTTTGGAGTCAGGACGCAGATGATGCCCCCATTTAGCCAGTGGATGGGGACGATGCTGGGGTAGCCGATGGCTATGATTCCTGGTACATAGGCATCCACCCTCCTCAAATTATGAGGGCTCAGGGTTTGATTCATGCAGTTGTGCATCGAATGGGGAGGCGGTGCCAGGCAGCCATTGAGGTGACACAGGATCATGACGGGAGAGAGCAGAGGAGGCCATAGGATCAATAGAGGCCATGACAATGGGAGAGGAGGGAGTAGAGGGCCCCTTCTCCACATAGAGAGAGGCCACCATTGCTCGATAAGGGCAAGGGTGTGGACATAGGAGAGAGTAGTGAGATGGCTACTCTCTGGGTGGAGACTGCTCGTCTCTAGGCTGAGGTGAAGTCCTTGTAGGATGAGGCTACAAGACACCGAGAGGAGGCCACACAGCTCAGAGATGAGGTCACACGCCTTAGAGCATGGAGCGAAGGTGCAAGCACTCAGGACTTAACATGGGCTATTACCCAGATCACATTTTATCAGACGTTATACCACCATATGGTACCAGAGGGGCAGAGATTACTGCTGTCGACACATATTACAGAGCCTATTGTGATGAGGTCATTGAGGACATCATCACGATCAGAGTCCAAGACTCATAGCACCACACAGACTACGATGGGGCCACCTCATCCACATCAGGGCAAGGGAGGAGATGATGCTGAGAGCTCGAGGGGTTCTCAAGGCTAGCTACTATAGATTGCTTATTATTATTTTTGATAGAGGATTGAGTATGCCGAGGTACAGATTGTGGCATACCAATCCAGTTTTGAGATGATGTATATATTGTTGATATATATATATATAGATGAGATATTTTTGATCATATGACTTGTCTTATGTATGATGGTTTAATGTTTTGGTGTGATTGATTTGACGATTCATGTAATTATGTTGTTTGGAAATATTATGGTTTGAATGTCATGCTTTAAAAAAAAAATATTAAATGAAATAATCTGATGTAAACAAATTGGTTGTTTGTGATGAGATTTGATAAAAAAATAAAATAAAAGGGACTTCTAACAATAATTTCAAAGGATATTGTCACTGTTATAGACCATTTCATGGAGTCGCTGCTCACTCGGTCGTCAAGCTAATCCCAGTATAGAAATATTGTTAAAAGTAAAAAAAAAGTGCTTAAGAGACTGTCTTAAGACTTTGTTGTGATGATGCAAATGATGATGATGATTTGATGATTTGTTTTCAGATTTTCATAAAAATATTATTCATGAAATATGGTAAAGAGGATTTTTTCTAGGCATAAATTCCTAAGTGTGATAAAATTTTGAATAATTCCTTAGAAATTATACCATGGTTGCAATATTGAATTTGAACATAATGACATGAAATAGAATAAGTTGCATTCTGTTTGAAAGAATGATTGTGAAACATAGTGATTTAAGTCATATGGTTTTTATGATTTGGAATAATGGGAAAATAAAATGAAAACAATGGTTTGCGCTAAGCATAGAATATTGACGTATAGACTTATACCATCATTGTGAAATCCAAAAGAAGAAAATAAATAGTTTTATTGCATGGTTGGTTTTTTAATTTTTTGAGAATAAAGAGAAAATATGAAGATGAGGACTTGTGCTAGGCATAAAATTCCACTTTTGGTTTTGGAACTATACCATCATTGCAAAAGTCAAAAGTTATATGTAACTTTATTGCATATTTTTGAAAATGATTTTGATTTTTTGGTAATACATATGGTTGTCTTTTATGCTAAACAACTGTTCCCAGAGAAGAAAATGAAATTATTCCAGACAATTTGCAAAAATATTTCAAAGTATCTTAAAGACAAAAGTTAGATTTATAAGGAATCCCATGTGCGTATGTGAGTTCATTTCCAATCTTGATTTATCATAATGATACACAAAATCTCTCAAATACAAATGTGTGTGCGATTGTATTGTTCATTTACCTAGTTTGAGCAAGATACTATGATACTAGTGATTTAAATTAACCAAATAAGTGTTCATTAACCATGATTTAAATGCATATAACCATACCAGACTACTATGTAAGTCAGGTTATCAAGAGCTAGCTAATCCATAAGCAGACATAGGTCTGTACAAAATAAGGTCACTAATATGACAGACATATCACCATGTTAGGAGTTACCCAAGGCCAAGCGGGTTGGGCACAAACCACCTGTTATGGGGCTTACCTCATAGTTTTCAAATAATTGAGAATTCCAGGGATTCAGGCTCATCAAACATTCTTTTCTTTTCAAAAGGTAGGGAAAGGGATTTTATTGCTTTTGCTTTTGCTTTCTTTGCTTTCTTTTGCTTTCTTCTTTTTTGTATTTTTGTGCTTGATACTGAGATAATGCTGAAATATTGTTGTGATGATATAAAATAACTTTTTTCTGTTTCTCTCTTTTCTTTTCATTTTTTTTTCTTTTTTTATGCTAGGGATACTTGCTCGGATTAGCTGTCGAGCAAGGTATTTTTATTCCGGGTAGGGGTGAGCTTGTCCTTTTTCCAATTCTCAAAGATTCTAGACCATGTGCATGATAGGATAGCAGGGAAAACTTTTCACTCAAGAAACCACTTCTACTATGTAGCATAGCATGGATATTACAAATATAATCATTTTACTGTGAAAGGATATGCTTGGCTTAAGTAAATAACAAGATCAATTCTCTATGCTCAAACTTTATTTAAGTGAATTTTGTGGACTTTGATATAAGAGAGATTAGTAATCATACCAAATAAATCAAGATATTTATTCATGTGAATGTGAAAGTGCGGGATTCCAAATAAATGCTAATTTATCCAAAATAATTTGAAAATATAACTGCAATATTGCACAAATTGAGAAGTACAAAAATAAAAGATTTTTTTGAAGATTTTGATGATTTTGAATGTTTTTAATGTTTTTATAAATTGAAAGAAATACAAGATAGTGATTTTTTGAAATATTTAAATAAATATATACAATGATGAAATGACCAATTTTGTTATGCATAGTAACTTTTAAGATGTAAAATGTTCATGGGTTCTTTAAGGTATTTACCATCTAAGGTAGATAATTTGTATGCTCATGATTCAAAGTTAGCAGTGATAATATATGGTCCAAGCCAGTTGGGCTCAAATTTACCTTTAAGATCTTTAGTTGCATTAGTATTCTTTTGATTTTATTTTAAAACAAGGTCACCGACCTCAAAGGATCGATGATGAACTTTCTTAGCATATGATATTTTAAGCGTGTTTTGGTAGGCACGAAGATGTTCCAAAGCATTGATGCACTTTTCATCTAGGAGCTCCAGCTGACTGAGTCTGCCAGCTCGATATTCATCTCCTACTTCGGTATCTTGAAGTAGTAGAGCCAAAGAAGGAAATTCTAATTCAAAGGGAAAAATGACTTCAGCACCATAAACCAAAACAAAAGGTGAAGTTCTAATGGGGGTTCAAATGCTAGTTCGATAAGCCCACAAAGCTAGATAAAATTGAATGTGCCAATCACGGCAAAATTTATTGACCAATATTTTGAGAATTTTGATTAAGGTTTTGTTTGAAGCTTCTGCTTGGCCATTACCCTGAGGATAATAGGGAGTGGACCAGCGATGTTGAATCTTATATTTTTGACATAGTTTCTTAAAATCTTTATTTTTGAAACAATTTCCATTGTCTGAGATGAGATTTGCAAGAATTTCAAACCTACAAATGATTTGATTAAAAATAAATTTAGAGACTTGTGTTCCAATGCAGTAAGCTAAATGCATAGCTTCAACCCACTTCGTGAAATACTTAGTGGGGGTTATGATGAATTTGTGTCCATCAGATGACACAGGATTAATTTTGCCAATAATATCTAAGCCCAATTTTGAAAAGGGCCAAGGAGATGAAATCACCTGCAGTTCTTTTGCAGGGGCATGGAGAAGGTCAGCATGTTTTTGGCACTTTTCGCAATGGCGCACATAATCATGTGCATCATTCTCCATGGTAGGCCAAAAGTATCCTATCCTAAGGAGCTTTTTAGCAATGACACTACCACTGAAGTGTCCTCCACAAGATCCATCGTGGGCTTCACTCAAAGCCGATCTGGATTCTTCTAAATTTAAACATCTCAATAGGATAACTTCAAAAGATCTATATAAAGTATTGCCAATTATTACGAATCGACTTGCTCGTCTACGTAATAATCGATGCTGGTTTCTATTATAATTGGCAGGGAAAGTCCCATTGTGAAGAAAATCAAATATATCCGTATACCAAGGTTTAGGAGTAGTTTCATTGATTAGAAACACATCCAAAGGTTCTAAGCATGTCTAAGCATGACTTATTTGAAGCGGGTTCCTAGAGTCGACAAATAATGATAGTGGCATATTCGTCATCTAACTCCAAGGGTAGAAGAGATGCAACTGCGACCATAGCATCAGCTGCACGATTGCTAGTTCGAGGAATAGCTTCCAAGGTAACTTGATCAAATAAAGACATTAAGTGTAAAACATAGGCTTTATATGGGCATAGTTTATCATCTTTGGTCTGATAAACTTCATTAATTTGGTTTATAACCAGTTGAGAATCACCAAAAACTAGTAGATGTTTAATTTTTAATGCCAAGGCAGCTCGTAATCCAAGGATTAGAGCTTCATATTCAGCAGTATTATTAGTGCAAGCAAATGTTAATTTAAAGGACAAAGGTATAATGTGCTTTTGTGGATATATTAAAATAATACCCGCACCAGCCCCACTCATGCATCGGGCTCCATCAAAGTATAAGGACCATTGTTCAACATGGTCTGCCTCTAATTGAAGGCATTCATCAGGAAACTCAATGATGAGGGGATGGGTAGACTCTAAGGGTGCAACAGCTAATCGTTCTGCTATGATTTGACCCTTAACAAACTTCTATCCTATAAACGTGAGGTCAAACTCGCTTAGAGCAATAACCCACTTTGTCGTGCGACTCGATAAATAAGGTCGACTCATGAACTACCGTAAGGGATCATATTTAGCAATGACATAAGTTTTTTGACTAAGCATATAATGGTGTAATTTCTACGTCGAAAATACGACTGCTAGACATAGTTTTTCTAATGCTGTGTAGCGTGTTTCATAACTGATTAAATTTCGGCTAATATAATAATTAGCACGTTCTCTTTTCTCATCATCAAGTTGAGCTAACATAGCTCCTAAAGCAAAATTTGAAGCTGAAATATACAGGATAAAAGGGCGATCAGGTCTAGGCGGTGAAAGCATAGGTGGGTTAAGGAGGTATTTCTTAAGAAGTTCAAAATATTCCTTACATTCGTCATCCCAATTAAAAGGGACATCCTTCTTAAGGAGCTTAAGAAAGGGACCGGTTTTGTCCGCCAGCTTATTGATGAAGCGACAGATAGCTTGAAGCTTACCTTGTAAACTTCCTAACTCAGATATATTGGTAGGTGCGGGCATATCAGTGATAGCCCCAATCTTAAGAGGGTCAATTTCGATGCCATGTAAATAAACTAAAACCCCTAATAGTTTACCGGACTTAACTCCAAATATGCATTTAGCAGGATTTAGTCGGATAAGATATTCCCTTAACCGATCAAACATTGTCCTTAAGTCATTTAAATGATCATCTTCTTTGATGGAATGAGCTATGATATCATCTACGTAATCATGTAGGATATCATGCATCATGTCGTGAAAAATATGTCATAGCTCGTTGATAGGTTGCACCTACATTATTTAAGCCAAATGGCATCACTTTCCAACAAAAGGTACCCCAAGGGGTAATAAAGGCTATTTTGGCCTGATCTTCAGGAGCTATCCTGATCTGATTATAACTAGAAAATCCATCCATTAGGGACATCATTCCACTCCTAGCAGTAAAATCAATGATTTGATCCATTTTTGGAAGAGGAAAATCATATTTAGGGCATGCAACATTAATATCTCTAAAGTCTATGCAAACCCTAAATTTTGTAGCTTCTTTCTTGGTGACTGGAACTATATTCGAGATCCATTCAGCATAATCAATAGCTTGTATAAAAACAACATTCAAGAGTTTTTCTAACTCCCCTTTGACTAGCAAGGCCACTTTGGGATGCATTTTTCTAAGTTTATGTTTAACATGTTTAGCATCCGGATGGACTACTAGATGATGCATGACTACAAAAGTGTCTAAACCTGGCATATCTTCATATGTCCAAGCGAAGACATCTTCATATTCTTTAAGAAATGCAATGTATTGCTCTTGTTTTTCTTGACTTAATTCTGACCCAATATTGATTATGTGAGGATTATCCTCAGTTCCAATGTTAACTTTAATGATGTTTTCTACTTCCATGTGTAGATCTCTTTCAAAATTAGGTGGGGCGGGTGAGACGCCCAATTCTTGTAATTATTTTAAGGTTAATTTAGATAAGTCCTCTTGAGGAGTAGTGGCCTCAAGATGGGCTATAGTAGGTATAGAACCATCAAAATAAAAACCATTGTGTAACATTTCATCAACGGAGACATCATGGAAGATATATCCTTCAAACTCATCATCAGATTCAACAATTATTTCAGGATAAGCTATGGATAGCATATTACATGTAAATGGCTGATTTTTTAGAGGTAAATCATCACGCCCATCCAAATAATATTGATAACATATGAGTTGATTATCATCTTCAAAAGGGAAGGGTTGACCCTTACTAGGAAATAGACCCACACCACATCGGACGGGCCATGGTTCTACCTCGAAATGTTCTTTCATACCATTTTGGAAAGGTCCCAAGCCTTTCCCTTTATATCCCATTTTAAGCATTATAGGTTTAGCTTTAATATACTCATTAGTAAAATAACATTGAGCATATCCATCATGATGAGTTTTGATGTTCCTGGGTATTCTTCCCCAGTCATATCCCTTATAAATGAAGGCACAACTCTCAACTTGGTAAGTACTTCCCATAGGTTGTGGGAGGCCCAAAGTACGAGGAGATGGTGGCAAATTACTTAAGATAATGGAATTTTGCATAGAAGCATTTGTTTTTTCTGATATGAGAATTTTAGATAAATCAGGTAAGAGTTCATCAGAAAGAGCATAAGATGTAGAAGGTTTCAAACTTCACATAACAATGATACTCATGTTCTTGCACAAACCCTAGTCAAGCATATGAATGCTTACTCAATATTTCAAAAAATGCTTATCAAACAAGGTTTCTAGTATCAAATTTCATTCCAAAAAATCAAACTCAATAATGCTTATCAAACAATCCTTTTCACTCCAACTTAGCATTCACAACATCCAACAATCACTCTCAAGTATAATATGCCCTTACCTCTTGTTTGAAGAAGATCTAATCTCAAAAACATGTTTTAATCACAACCACTCTCTTTGCCAAATTCATGGGTTAGATAGAAAATATTTGTTCTTAATATTTTCTTCCAAAAATATCTCACCAAGTCAAAACATCAAAAACTTACTAAACCTTATTTCTCCTTTCAATAAAACTCTAAGCACTCAAAAATCAAAGCCCAAAAATAAAACTATGCATATCCTTTTATCTCCCTTGTATTACTCCAAAACACATTTTTAAAATATGCAATATTCAAATTATAAAACCTTAGGAAATAAATAATTATTTCCAGCTTAGTAATTTTGGATGCAACAGTTAAACCTTAGCAACTTTAGCAACATGAGTGCACACCTTAAACCATTCACCAAAAGGACCTTGGCAGGTTTTGAATGTGCAACCCCTTCAACTTTACAAAGCGTGCAACCACCACATGGGCTACGTGCCTCCATGCAAAGGGAAAGGCAAGCACCTTCCCTTTCTTTCTCTCCAACTGCACAGACCTTAACGAAAAAGCTTCCACTTGCAAAAATGAAGACCACAGGAATCGATCCCTCAACCTTGTGCCAACAAATATCTTAGCACAACCTTTGGTTACCAATAACGCTACCCAGTGCCTTGCTATGTGGAATGATTTCTCATTTTACTTTTCCTTCGATCTGCCCCTTAAATATTTCAAAACACACATGATTCTACCTCCTTTTTGCATGATTTTTTCTTGTCACATGTGAATCGCATGGATAATTATTTGCCATAATTTTTTCCCCTTATTATATGCAAATTGCCATATGCTCAAATATGTCGACGATTTGAATTAATTTGAATACTTCAAATTAATTAAAATTTGTGCCCTTTTAACTCTAACCTTTAGGGTTAATAAATTAAATCATAAATTAATTTATAATTAAATTATTATAATTAATTTATAATTAACTTAATAACTCTTAGAGTTAATAAAATTATTTTATAATGAAATAATTATAATTAATTTAAATATCTAGGTCTTCACCTTAGCCGTTTAATATTATAATAAAATATTATAATATTATTTTTCTTGGGCCTTCCTATTGCCTTTTAGACCTCATATGACCACCTGGAAGAAATATTTATTTTTCACTGATTACGAAAACTGATTCTCGACATCCTTCCTTTTGTATTGTTTATTGACTCTGAATTCTTGACATCAATGACAACAAAACTTGCTCATATTTCCAAGAACAATCTCCATGCATATTAGGCACCTGTATGTATATGGTGACTCCCTTCTCATCATAAATCAAATTAAGGGAGAATGGAAATGTTATTTCCAAGTCCTTCAGCAATACAAACAGGTAGTCAAACACTTTTTGTCCCAATTTGAATGGTATGACATCACTACTATGCCCCACTCCATGAACCATGTTGTAGATGCTATGGCTTACCTAGGTTCACTCATTCCACAAAATCCACTTTCTGACACAACTCATGTGTCCATTAACACCCTCTTCCATTCTACTATTTCCCTCATCTTGTCTTCTCATGACGATGGCATCAATATCGTCGAAGCTAAACCGCATGACCCATGGTTTTCCCAAGTCAAATATTACATAAAGCTTAGTATCCTCCCACCTAACCTAAATTATACTCACAAATGATATTTCAAATTATGCACCATCTGTTATACATTTCTAGGTGATATCCTTTACAAGCACAGTTATGATGGCATATTTTTGCATTGCCTACAGCCCTTTGAAGACCAACACATCACCCAAGAGGCTCATGATGGTACTTGTGGAGGCCATTTCAGTGGTATGGCCAGTACCAAACACATCTTATGAATGGGTTATTACTAGCCCACAATGGAGCATGATTTTTGTGACTGTAAAAAAGTGTCAAATGCCAACATCATGCCAATATTACACACTTGCCTTCATAGGCTCTTCAACCTATTCAATTAATATGACCCATTTCACAATGGAGTTTGGATCTTATTGGTAAAATCACTCCCACCTCATATGGAAATCACAAGTTCATCATTACCGTCACTAAATACTTTATGAAATTGGTTGAGGCTATCCCTTTAATCCAAATGATCGGTCCTAAAATTGTTGATTTCATCACACAACACATCATTTGTCATTTTGGCATCCCATATAAGATCATCTTTGACAATAGCAGACCATTCAAAATAATAATGTTCATGTATTATGTGATAAATTCAACATCCAACATATATTTTCTACCCCATACTACCCACAAGGTAATGGGTAAGTAGATTCTACAAATAAAACCATTTGGTTCTCAATAAAATGGTTTTATTGCAGAGTCACATCGCGATTGGCAGAGTCACATCACGATTGGCACAATCAAATGCCATTGGCAGTATGGGTATATTGCACGAGTATTCATACTCCAACTAGGGCAACCCCATTTTCCCTTGTATATGGCAATGAGTTCATCATGCCCTTGGTTCTCAAAATCCCATCCTTACGGATATTTATGTAAGAATTAATTGATGATGATACTGCTTATCAATCCAGGTTAGACCAATTGACCCTATTGGATGAATGTCGCATTCAAGCTATTGAACATACATGCGTTTATCAAGATCATCTTCGGTGTACCTACAGTTCTAAGGTACACCAATGATAATTTTAAGTGGGATATCTAATCCTTAAAGAGAACCATCAAATTACTAACCAACCACACTATCTCCATGATAAATTTGCACCCAATTGTCTAGGCACTTACATGGTTACCCAAAATTTTGGATCCAGGGCATATCACCTTGCTACATTGGAAGGCATTGCTAAAATTGATCCCATTAAAATTCTTTATCTTTGTGAATTTTATACCTAAGAGTAGGCACTACATATCATTACTACTTGTACATATACTTATGATCAAAAACAAAAGCACAAAATCAAGCTCAACACATTTTTGGCATTCTACGACATTAGATTAAATTGCATTTATATTCAAATCTGCTCCTCCCACATTTTATTCCTTCTTTCTTCTCCTCTCCTTATTCTATGATGAATTTTGTATGGTCACGCTTCGAGCAGCTACATAATTTTCACCCCCCCTTATTTTCTTCATTTCCTTATTTTTCTTTTTTCTTTTCCTCTATTATTATTACTTATCAATGTTGGATGGTCACACTTCGAGTGGCTACATACCTTTGATTGGTTTCTTTTCTTTTCTTCATTTTATTCTTGTTTCTTTTATTCCCCTTATCTTCTATCATTATTTCATTTTGTTTTCTTCCTCATCATCTCCCATATCACTTCATCGTACCACTTCATTGCACATAATACTGGGGCAACCTCATAAATAAATTCTTACTTTCATTCATCTACCACATCACATCATCCCCTTCGTTCCTTGCTCCATATCCATACATTACAATATTATTAGAAGTTGCATTCATATATGCATCTGTACATAATTATTGTAAATACTATGCTTGGATAATTAAACATGCACATGCTAGCATAACATTTTTGGTGCCCAAAACCCATCTTCTGGAGACACGATTATTGAAATGGTTTAATTTTCACCCATAAATAGTTATATAATAAACCACCATTCAAATTTGGCATACGTCAAAATTATTTCCAGGATTCCCTTGGTTACCTTGCTCTCATTCATGGATTAAATTGCATGTCCTATATACTAAGAAAATTTTGAAAATATGACTGGATACACTGTATGCACACTGATGCCTAGAAAAATATCACCATGCTCATCATATAATTCACATGATTTATCTCAAACCTAAGGATTGACAAAATGACAATCTACAAAACAAGAGAAAAAGGGCTAAAAACAAAAGCCAATGGCCACAAAAAAAATAGAAAGAGAGAGAGAGAGAAAGAAACAAAGGAATTACAATACAAGGGAAAAAAAAAAAGGAAAAGCCTCAAAAGTATTATCAAAAAGCTTGAATCCCTACACTCATTAGGTAATTACCGATGATTTAGCTTACAGGCTAAGTTACCATGCAGTTAAAAACCACCCATTTTTAAAATGGGGAAATGAACATCACTTTATACACACTAATCCAGGATTGAAGTCTTGTTTACCAAGATAGCCTAACATGTGTTAATGAAGTTTTGCTTAGTTATTCATTGGGTTTGATTACTTAAAATTGTAATGTTCGAATCCCTTCACTACACTCTTCATTTCCAACTTCCTCAAAAAAGTAGAATGGATTACATCATCTGATTACTGCAAAGATGCAAATGCTTTCTCTAAGCAATACTCCTTCACCCTTGTATTTCCATTACGTGCATATTCATTTTACATTATTTCATATGTAAAGCCTTATTTACGCATTGAACTATTCCATGAACATATGTAGTTATCCACTATTGCATCTACATCATCCATACTTATGCATCATCATAAACAAAAAGACACAAACACATAAATGAAATTAGACACAAATATCATAGAATATCATGTATATATTTGTATATATAAAAAAGAATGCCATCATGCTATAATAAAGTGTGTGTATGTCCTTGTGAACACATCACCACATGAACATATCATGTCTATACATCCATCTATCAAATACCATACGACTATAATGAGTTGTGTATCCATACCGATACACAAACTACCAAAAACATCTTGTTGTGTATAACTATTAGAATACAAAATCATGGGCCAATTCTCCATTGCTACCCTCATAGCTCCATCATGTATGCTACCCTATGGGAGTCTCTCCACTCCCCTCATACATTAGAACTTGCTTTGTTACTGCCCATTATTATTGCACCTCCTCCATCTCCATCACCATGGTTACCACCACCCATATTGACGTTGTCATCCCTACTACCTATGATGTTGTAGGTAGCACCATCTGCTGGATCCTTCCTCCACCGATGGTGAACTCTACTTACTTTGGTATGACCACCTATGATAGTGAGACAGAACCAAAATATGATAGAAAAAGTATCCCTTGCATAAAAAACTCCTCCTCACACCTCATCCTCTTTACAACCTCCTTGATATTGGTTGTTATCAATACAACATTTTCCTACTATAAATTCCCCACCTCTACCCATTCTTGCTCTAACTATGGCAATGTCACTGCCAATCCTACAATCTCCTACTCCACCCACTCGTTTGAGACCTCCATCTCCCATAATTTTTTCTCTAGCTTAGTGACCCTCGCTAAGTTACTGGCATTAATTACCTTTATCTCTACCCACACCACATCCATCAAAACTTGGAGTCACTCGATGGACTCAATCATCTCATCCCTCTCTCCTCGGGTAGCATCTTGCTTACCCCTCAATGCATACTGCTCACTACTGAGTGCATCCCTCTCCTATATCATCTATTTTAAATGAACTCTTGTCTCATATCTCTCCTCCAAGGTGGCCTTGAGATCTACCTCCACCTCTCACCTCTCCTCATCCAAATATGAGTGATCACTCACCCAATCTATATCGATGTTGAGAAGCTTATCCCTAAGCCTCTTCACCTCCCCCCATAGTTGTCGCACCTCATACTCAATCACCATAGCCTCCTATATCTCTATAGCAAATTCAAAATCACCTAACTCTACTATTGTATCCTCATCAACACCTTCCCCCTCCATCACTGGTGACTCATCTGATGAATCATCAAAAATATCCATTATGAGCACACCCTCCTTCATTTCTATGCCCTCTACGGTCCCCTCACCTCCCCCAATCGATGGCCCTGCACGACTATCACTAACCAAGAAATCCCTATCATCATGGTGAGGCCTAACTTACCTAACCAATGATGTATATTTACCTCCTCCTTCTCACCTGGATTGGGTGATCCCTCATCCCTCTATGTTCCCACATGTGTTAGCAACACTGCCCTCATCCCACATAGCAATACCCTATCAAGAAATACTCCTAATACCTCAACCCATCCATCCACTACCCCGAGCACTGGATCCCATAACTATCTAGACCACCACACATCATACTCTAGCATGGTCCCTAAATTGTCCATATCAGGGACAACCAATGGCTCATCCGATGTCAAGTCCAGTGATGGCACCATTGGATCTAGCACTATATCCTCTAATACCCTTAATAACACTACATGGAGATTTGGTCACCCCTATCACAACCCAAATCATCACAAAACCTATTAGAATAGAAAGTACTCTATCTATTATAAGTACTTTCCCACCATCCATCACCCTCACCTAATGCGAGCTAATTTCTTAACATCCTCAGTACAATCAGGTGCCCCTCACCATGGCCTCCATCACACCTAATCCATCCTCAAACCACTCAACTCCTTGCGGTGATACATCAAATCACCCTTCCATACCCACTTCCTCCTACTCTCCATGATTGTTCTCCACTACATCATGTATGGTACATCGAGACCATCTATGGCATGTGCCTCATGCAAAAAAATCTACTAGCTATAAAATTAGGATATGCTCTCAAACCCACACCTGTAGTAGTTGACTCACACTGATTCCTATTTGATATATCCTCACTACCTCATGTAGCTATCTATAAATATGTGTCAATAATTTGAGCACCCATGCATACACTATGCTTCGCTCCACCATATCGTACACTATCCCCATCATATTCCAAGGAAATATCACCCCTGAAGTATCTAGCAACATGTGGCTTACTATCAATAGCATCACCATCGCATGATGATTTGAAAAAAAC
The DNA here is from genome assembly GCA_028583015.1 of Wollemia nobilis. NCBI lineage: Eukaryota > Viridiplantae > Streptophyta > Pinopsida > Araucariales > Araucariaceae > Wollemia > Wollemia nobilis. The sequence continues at coordinate 166,202 of JAQPPZ010016349.1, forward strand.
TTATTCTACCAATACTTCACATATTCCACCTCTCTCTTGGCATCCTTCCTCTGCCACCACTTCCCAAATACTCTCTCCAATATGTCATCCCACAAATCCTTATCTACAGTCATCATCGTAATCCCTTTTATCGGCAACTGATAGATTCAGTATATGTCCTCCAAGGTCATTGTCATCTTCCCTATGGGTAGGTGAAAGGTGTTCCTATCCAAATACCACCTCTCAAATAGAGAAAAAATGTATGCATGGTTCACATGAACCTCATGTATCTCCCACACACCATATAATCCCACTGCCCACAACCACTTCCCATCCTCTACATGCGACACATCCTGCAAGGCCTTCCTACACTTCCACAGTTGATGTCATGCAAATATCTTCTTCACCTACCACAAAACACAAGTCATGAATTACAAATATTGTACATAAAATCAATCCATCTATTTTTCTCTTACATGTACATACAAAAAATAAATGGTGTTCACATGACCTCATGTGAACTGGCACTTTTGCATGCCCTCATATAAACCTACCATTTTCAAAAATATTTTTCCATGCGAGTGTGCCCACCCTCCCAAATTCCATGCATACATTTCACACATTTGAAAAATGGCAAAAACATGCTAAAAAATGCAAAAACATCCAAAACCCTCCTCACACATGCATGCAAAATGAGGTGGTCAAAAGAAAGTCAAAATAGTCCATCAAAAGCAAATTTGGATACCCATTTGTCTTGTTAGGATCCCCACTTGTCAGTCTTTACATGCATGCACTCTTTACACTCCATCCCACGCATCACATCCCATGCACACTTTCCCACAAATAGAAATTGTCACATGCAAAAACAAACACCACCCTAGGATACCCATTTGCCTCTTTTTACACAAAGTGCAAATATTTCCCCCATTCTATGCATTCATGTCTAGTCTATAGCTATTCAAGCACATGTAAGATTCTTTTTACCCTAGTCAATTCACACATTCATTGTGAAAGAATAATTCGCTTACCTCCAACGTTACCACCCCCATGCTCACACTCGCTGATGCACTCACCATCCCATGTCACCCGATCTGCAATTTGGTAGCACTTCATTCTATTTTCTCCTCCACTACCACTCCTCCTTCATCCTTTGCATTCAAATGATGTCAAGACATCATTTTAACAATTTAAACCCCATTCACATTGATTCGCACCCCACACGTGTGAACCAATGGGTTCACATGACCCTATACGAACCACGTCGGTTCACACGACCCCATGCAAACCTATATTTCTCACTCAAATTTGTCACACCTACATCCAATTCCCCTGGGATTTCTCCCAATTCTTCTATTTTTTTGAATTTCATGCAAAATGTTTACCTTTTCTTCTCATCATTATCAATTGTTTCTTTGCTGATTTTCATTTCCTCCATTGCCAACTCATCGCTTGAGGGGGTAGTCATCCAACACATCAAAAGTTACCTTGTATATGATAAAACAATCAAACATACAATCATGGATTCAACATATACCTAAGAAAATTTTTGCTATTGATTATCTCAAGACCAAAATCCCAATCCAAAGAAAAATAATGTTTGATAAAATCTCAAAACGCCTCTAACTGTAGACACATCAAGGATTCCAATATTTATAGTAGCAGTCGTAAGAACACTTGTGAATGAAGCTCCTGAAATTTCTACCCCATGGCTCCCATAATTTATGAAATGTTTTCAAAAGAGCTTATCAATCAATAAAAAGCAAAAATTTGCAAAGGTATTTGTTTAATCCACAATTGAAACATCTCAATTTGATCACAATAAAAAGCAATTCTATGCCTTCCTCCAAAAGAAATCAATCATAAACCATTTTTATCAATGCATCTCTCTCACAATAATTCATAAGTCATCAATCATAAATTCTTTACCTTTCAAATCATTCCATCAATTCACATCATCAGTTTTTGTACTAAACTATGTTTCATACAATCCAATACAAAAAGGGATAAAATGTAGACACCCAAAAGTCACAAATTATCCCTTTATTCATATTTGCGATCAATAAATTTGAAAAACCCTCAAAAATTACATAAATTGGCTTTAAAACACTATTCATTCATCAAATTCACTATTCAACATCCTTAGTCCCCTTGGGCTAGCTAAGCCCCTTCCTACGCTTAAATCTAGGTCCTCATGCAACCTCATTCCCAACTCAACTAAGGTTGAATTCTCCACCATGGTCAAAAAGCACTTTATGATCAAAAAGTCAACATTTTGGTCAAAATATGCTTTAAGACTAATCACATGCTTAATTAGATCTAATATTGATTTGATTAAAGCCTTCCACCTCACCTAGTCTACTTTGACTATCCTATCTTTCCACTTCACCTATGCTAGCCTATCATAGCCTTACCACCTCTTACCTAGATATTTCTCCACCTCACATTCCCCTGAGTCATAAATGAAAGATGGAGACTTTTGCACAAAAGAAGCAATTTTTAATTTGGAGATATTTTCAAAAAGGTCTTCATAAATACCAAATGGATATTTTTGGAAAAGTCATCATTATTTGTGGATAGGGGAGGGATTCTCTCAACCAACCTCATTTATGAACCAGGATACCTTAGGAGACACCTCTTAGGTGGACACCTCACCATTGATACCTCATAGGGGACACCTCACCCCCTCCATCTCTCCTTGTCCAAGTTTATAAATAGAAATCCATTTCCACCATTTAGTAACAACCAAAATTTACTTATAAAAAATCTATCGAAATCACTAGAGCCACAACCTCCATCATACATCCATTGCATAACCATCATCAATACACCGTAATAGTATTTTATTTTCCTTCTTGACATTCTCTATGATTGATACAGGTCAACGACATCAAAAACATATTTTGAAGGTGACCCGTCAAAAAGGTGAATAAGCAACAGTGCCTGAAAAATCCAAAAATCGGTCTTGCATATTCTGTCAAAAAAATATAGGTTCACACAACCCCGTGCGAACCTCCTGGTTCACACCAGGTTCATACAACCCCATGTGAATCTCTACAATAGACACCAAAATCACTGGATCAGGTAAGTATGGGCTATTTTAGTATTTATATGCTATTTTTATCAGTTTTTATCATATTTTAAACTTGTTTAAGAGTCTTTTTGTCTTCATAACCACATGGTTTTATTGATGAAATACTCCTTAATGCACTAACAATATTTTTTAGGTTCAACAAGTACATAAAATACATCCAACCAATGGTGGCACATGAGCAAGAAGCCCATCAACACTAAGGAACGCAAAGAAGACAGATCATGCTGCATTTGTACACATCTGAAATGGTTTTCTTAGGGAAGACCCTATTGTAGCCTCCAAGGCAAAATTTGTAAAATTATATCGACTTGTAACCTCCTTTTATCATTTTAACAACAAAAGCAGTGGATTCTATAATTTTGAATGAGAATTGTAGTGTCATTTTTGTTGGTTTCAATTGAATATACTATGGTCTTGATAAAGTACTTAGCTTTCTTATTTTTTCTTTGAGTTGAATCCTTTTTATCTCCCTAATGTTCAAATACAACACAATCACTTTAATTCTTCTTATAGAAATCTAGAAATAATTTTAATGCACTTTCAATTTTGATAAGGTTCTCTATTTTCAAGACCTTTAAGTTGGATTCCTTATGTCTCATTAATTTGAGCAAGAGACCAATTCCAATGTAGTTTTTCAACTTCTCAATAGTATAGTTTCTAAAATTTCAATAATCTATGCTGGTGTTGAACTCCTTATAACTCCATAATTAGAAATTTTAAAAATATAGATATTTGTAAATTTAATGTTTCAATTTTCTATGTAGAATTTCGTATTGAGTTATTTGCAAATTTTTCTTATGCTTGAATAAAGTAATTCCAAATGCTTTCCAATAAAGTATTTCTTACTTCAAAAAGGCTTTGAAATATTTCAATAAATCATCTAAGGTTATAATATATCAATGCAATTCCTTATACCTCCATTTATTTAATTAATATCAAGCATAAAATATTAACTAATTTTAACCTTAGCATTACTATTCCTTATTTCTCCTTTACCTTTATAAAAATCCAAGTTAATTTGAATGCTTTTAGTACCTTATTTAATATGGCACACAATGTATGTGGTTTACTTCTCCTTGACTTATCTATTCCACAACTTGCACTCTGATTAATGCATTTTCTACTTCACTATCTTCAATGCAACATGATATATTTCTTATAGCATTTAATGCTCCTCTTTTTAGTGCCTTCTAATTATCCTCCTAATGGTATTTGGTTTCATTGACCTTCAACTGTGTTGTGCATTCTACTTACTTGCCTTACATTCTTATTTCATGAATGGCTTGTATGACTTGTCTCTCATGCAAAGAAATCATTTCATTTTCCTTGGAGTTACTTTCTACAATGTGACACTTGGATAAGTATCTCTTTACTCCTCTTGTGTTCTATCCTTCCAAGTGGTGCTTCTCTTCTACGTAACCTTTATTCCATTTCTTGGTAATGCTTCTTTATGTTCTTCTAGGGGATGCCACCTCTCTTCTATGTAATACTTGTCTATTCCCTTGCTTGATAATGCTACTTTTTAATGTAGCACTTTCTCTTGCATGATAACACTCCCTTTCTATGTAGAACTTTCCCTTTCTTGATAATGCTCCTTCTTGCTAATGGTCTCTTCTCATTTACACTTGGCACCAAATGCTCCTAATCTTCATAACAAAAAATGGTGTTAGGTATTCTATCAATCGCTCCTTATTTTTGGTGTTCTCTAATACTTCATAATGTTGTTTTCTTTTGGATTTGGTGGCTTCTTAATTTAGTGCTCAGATTCCACTCTCCAACATTACAACTTTTCTTGAGTAGCACTCTCTTCTATGGTGCTCTATATTCCTCTCTATCTAAATATGATGTCTCTTCTCTAGAATGGTGGCTTCTCCTTTAATATGGTGGTGCTTCTTCTTGATATTGGTGGTCCCTCTACGCTTGGCTATTGGTGCATTCACCTTCCAATGCTAGGGTGCTCAAATTTACTTTTGTACCTTCATTTTTTACTTTCCTTCAAGTGACTCTTCGATGGTGCAAGTGAAAAAATTATTTGGGTCCTCCAAATGATGCATAGTTTCTATGTTCTCTAGAAAATGTTTTTGTAGCGATGCTTCCTCCTAAACTTGGTGGCTCCTCCTTGAAATAATTGGATTTTCCTTGAACAATACTTCTCCTAGCAGCTTCAACCTTTTCTTCAACAATGTTTGGCCTCCATTACTTATGAATGGTTTTCTTTCACTTTTTTGCATTTCCTTTCAAAAAAATTTGGCTCTATGCTTGGTGGTTTCTTCTTTGGTGACTCCAAGATTTTAATTTGTGTCAAAAATATTTACCTTTTGGATAAGATATTGTATTCAATTTCTACTATATAATATTGGTTTTTTGACTATGAAAAAATATTGAGGAGTTGATATTTCATATTTTCTAACTTATCCTTTCTTTTCTATAGGTTATAATCACTTGTGAATGCTATCTTATATGATATTTGAATATATAAACTTGATACCTTTTCCTTTTGTAATTTAAAAATCAAATATGGTGTTTTCAAAAATCTTAAATAATACTTGGATAAAAAAATTTAATAATACTAATATTCAAACCTTATTTTGGCCTCCTTTGTAGCAATCATTCGTGGTGATTTGATTCACCTATTTTCTGCCCTATATTTGTAAACTCTATAGATCTCCTTTCTACTTAATTTCTAACCCAAACTTGTCAATTTTACAGCTCTAATTGCTGCCCAATTTTTTTGCTTTTTAGCCTTTAATTTGTTGTCCAGTGACTCTTCAATTTCTATTGTAAAAACCAGCACTCTTATCCTTTGTTGATTAGCCTTAAAATATTATATGGTTGTCCTCAAAACTCTCAAATATGATTGCTTCTTCTAGATTATCTCTCCTCCTATCTCCTTTTCAAATTCTGACTTCAAATTGGACCTATTTTCTAGCCTCCTTCTCAAGAATTTGAATATCTTGAGGTCTTTAAGAATCCTTTCCAAATTTTGGCAAAATTCTTGCCAAATCCTTATTCCTTTTGGGATTATTGTTGGATGGTGATAATTATACCAAATTCTTCTTATCAGGAGATTCTCCTTCTTTCAATATTCTCCCTTGATATTTATTGAAATATTTTCCAATGACCACTTCTTCAATTTCTTCAATAGGGATTCTCTAGCCTAGTTCTCCTCTATCTTCAATATTTTATCTTTAAAATATGGAATTTCTTCAATGGTAACTCTTTCTTGAGTCTCCTCATCAATATGCAGTCTTAAATATTATATGGGGATGTCCTTCTTGGGTCTCCTTGATCTCCAATATCCAATAGGGCTTTCTTTCTTGGTGTCATGACCCAAAAATTCTCATTCCAATTATATATATATATATATATATATATCAACATATTTTCTTATCATCTTATAGTAGTTCTAAAGCTCCTAGTTTTTTGTTACTAGAGCCACTACTAATGTTTCTAGGCTTTCCTTGAGGTACACCCATCACTACCACTTGCATAATTCCAGCAATGCAAGAGCACTAGGTATCTTTTCAATTGAGTAACCTATGCCTCTCATGGATCCAAATGACCTAGTGTTGATCATCCTTTCATTATTTTGAAAGGTACGCTAAGAATTCTACTCCACATATGTCTTTCTAAATGGATGATAAATGCATGGGAGGGTTGTCTATCCATATCATGTCATTCTGAGCTAGACTTCCCTAGAAGCCTCGTTCCTAGTTTCATTAATATCCTCTATCCTTTAATACAAGGAACTAATTAATTTTCTCAATATTATTACCCTAAAAAGGGTTCCAAAACCAAATCACCATATGATTAATCCATCAAGTAAATCAGATCCATTTTAGGAGTATAAGGCTTCCATACTAAAAAAATAGTAATATAAATACTTTGGGTCCTTTTGTTTATTAAGAAAGAACTTGTTCAATATGCTCATGAATACTCATTAATAATATACTTCCTTTTGGATTTACACAACTCCCAACCATTTATTCATATCACAATGGTGAGATATATTCTTTATAACATAAATTTCATTGATAACATCTCGACATAGAATCCATATATATTTATAAACACGAGATACAAATGTATCCATACAAAAATTACTCTAACATGGACAACATTAAATACCATGACTATCATAAGCAAAAGTATAAACAACATGAGAACCCACAGAATCATCCATACATAACATAATTGATTTACCTTGGGAAAAACCTTTGAATGGGGAAAACCCAACATTAAATTATGTACTCTTTTATTATTACATCAATTTGGAACACGGTTACAAGGAAGAATTTTGTAAGTCCCCATCTCTTTTACTGGGAATCCATTTTATTCCTAGCACCTCCTTATTTTATTTTTACCTACAACTCACTTATCCATAATCTATGGGATATCAATGTTCTTAAAATAGAAATATAAATTGTACTTCCTGCTCCACCAACATTGTTGGACATAGCTAAAAATTATTCCAACCTTATTGTCTCAATAATATAGAAATTATTCCACCTCAAAAAAAATCACTACATATATATTTAAAGAATAGCAATTACTCTATGTAGTTAATCCTCTGACTCATACTCTAGCAGAGATGATGCATTCAAAAAAATTGATAATTGATGACACCTAACTTTGTAAAACTACTAAATTAATGCAAACATGAAAGTGTCACTGCAATCCTCTATCATTCTTTTAATAGCAACTCTGTTATCCTTAAGAATAAGATAACTAGGAGTATTTACGAAGCTAAAACAACAAGAAAATATAGATCTATTTTTATAGTAAAAATAATAACTACTAACAAGTCCTTATCCAGTCTAGAACTTTAATCCAATATGTTTTCTCAACTGCATCTATTCAAAGTAAAGAAAATTAAAGGACATATCAAATAGATTTTGATGTTCCTCAATGTTTTTCATTGCCACATTTAGGCTAAAATATCTATGGCACAAAGGTCCTTGAACATGGTGATGCCTTCGTCAACTACCTCCTATCAATATCATTCTAGTTAGCTGACATTATTTCGAAGCTTGGCAAAGCAAAACAAATTGCTATCATTTTCTATATCCTAACTTGCCAAATATAACAATGCAATACCCATTACTAACATAAGCCTATCAAGGTGTGTAGTTTTCTACCAGCTCCATTTTCAAGTACCTGCCATTAGATTTTTCATTGGCAAAGACACGCTTTGGATTCAATCCCATAACTTGTGTTACTGAGTATATCTAACACCTAGACTCCAACCTAGTAAGGGGGGTATATCCCACATTTGCTCTTATGGTCAAAGAGGAGTTACAGAAATACCTCAATGTGTATTTCATACAGTCTATCGATTACCCTGAGTGGGTTTCAAACATGGTTCCCATCAAAAAATCCAAGGGGGGTATTCGTATTTGCACTAATTTTAGGAATCTTAATAAAGCTTATCCCAAGGTCAATTTTCCACTCCCTAATATTGATACATTGGTCGATGCCATAACTGGAAATGAAATACTATCACTTATGGATGGTTTTTTAGGTTACAACCAAATTCGTGTTAATCAAGAAAATCAACATAAGACCTATTTCACTACCCCCTAGGGGATATTTTGTTACAAAGTCATACCCTTCGACCTAAAGAACACTGGGGAAACTTACTAACTTGCCATGACATAGATTTTTCATGATATTATGTACAAAACTATTAAGGACTATGTTGATGATCTCATCACCAAATCCAAAACCTGTGGTCAACATCTTGAGGACCTGCGTCAAATATTTGATCACCTTATGGATCATAATGTCTGGTTAAATCCAAAAAATGTGTCTTTGGTGTTACCATAGGAAAATATTTGTTTTTATCATTTCACAAAGAGGTATTTAAGTTGACCCCAAAAAGTCCAAGCCATCATTGACATGTCTCCCCCTACAAATCTTAAGTAGCTACGGAGTTTGCAAGGCAAAATTCAATCCATCCGACGATTTATCACCCAAATTTTTGAGAAGTGTTAGCCATTCAATAATATACCCTAAAAAGGGGTCCTTTCATATGGGATGATAAATGTCAAGTTGTCTTTGATGCTATCAAATCTACCTAACATCTCCACCCATTCTAACACCACCCCATCCATATCGACCTTTCCATCTATACGTTTCCACCATAGACATCATGTTGGGTACACTCCTCACTCAAAATAATTAAAATTAATCAATAATTGACCATATACTACATCAGTCTAATTAATTATGAGACATGATATACCTGCATGGATAAACTTTACCTTGCCATTTTTTTTGCCACCTAGAAGCTGCAACATTACATGATTAACCATACTACCTATGTAGTTGCCTATGATAACCCACTTTGCTACATAATGGGTAAGAGCTACCACAATAGTCAAACGGTAAAATGGATCATGCTTCTTATGGATTTTTATATCGAATTCATTAGTCAAAAATCCATAAAAGGCTAATTCATTGTTGATCATTTAGTTGATGCCCCTTTACCAAGTGATGCTTCATTGCTTATCTAGCTTCTCGATGATTTCATATTTCATACTACCGAAGCTGAAAAAATAGTGGAACCTAAATCAACCATTGATTTAACCCTCTTTTTTTATGGCTCTCATTGTGAGCATGGAGGAGGTGTAGGTATCATATTTTTCATGTTGCAAGGGAAACCACTCCCCTTTTCCTTCAAATTAGGTTTTCCTTGTACAAATAACAATGCCAAGTAGGAAGCTCTTATTCTTAGCTTAAAACAAGTGATCTCCATGCATATTAGGTTCTTGGACATATATGGTTACTCCCTTATCATCTTAAATCAAATTAAGGGAGAATGGCAATGTCATTGCCTAGTATTTAAGTAGTACAAACATGTAGCCAAACACTTGTTGGTCTAGTTCGAGTGGTATGACATCACTACTACCCTCACTCCATGAACCATTTTGTAGATACTATGGCTTCCCTAGGTTCACTCATTCTACAGAATCCACTTTTTAACACAACTCACATGTCCATTCACATCGTCTTCCATTATGCTATTTCCTCCATCCTATCTTCTCATGATGATGGCATCAATATCGTCTAAGCTGAACTGCATGACCCATGGTTTTTCAAAGTCAAATATTACATTAATATCGGTATCCTTCCACCTAAACTAAATCATACTCACAAATGAGCTTTTAAATTATGTGCCATCTACTATACATTGCTAGGTGATATCCTTTACAAGCACAGTTATGATGGCATCTTGTTGCACTGCCTAGAGCCCTTCGAATCCCAATGCATCACTCAAGAGGATCATGATGGTACTTTTGGGGGCCATTTTAATGGTATGTCCATTATTAAACACATCTTATGAATGGGTTATTACTGCACCATAATGGAGCATGACTGTTGTGACTATGTAAAAAATGTATCAAATGCCAACATCATGCCAATCTTACACACTTGCATTTGCAAGCTCTTCAACCTATTCAATCAATGTGGCCATTTTCACAATGGGATTTGGATGTTATTGGTAAAATCACTCCTACCTCATCTGGCAATCACAATTTCATCATTACCTCCATCGAATACTTTACAAAATGAGTTTAGGCTATCCCTTTAATCCAAACGACTGGTCCTAAAAAATTTTATTTCATCACACAACACATCATTCGTCATTTTGGCATCCCATATAAGATCATATATGACAATGTTACACCACTAAAAAACAATAATTTTCATGCATTATATGATAAATTCAACATCTAGCATAGCTTTTCTACCCCATACTACCCACAAGGTAATGGGTAAGTAGAAGATACAAACAAAACCATTTCCACCATCATTCGTAAAACTATTGCAGATTCACATCATGATTGGCACAATTAAATGCCATTGGCATTATGGGCATATCGCATGAGTATCCATACTCCAACTGGGGCAACTAGGTCACTAATTGCAAAAGAGTGGTACCTTAATTTATGATCATAAGCTCAATGAATACAACTATGAGAGACTCTAAAATGTTGTAAAGCATTGAAATGATGCTCATTGAGGAGTTCAAGATGGGTGAGATGTCTATCATAGTAATAATCATCAATGAGAGAGTGATGTAGGAGAACCCAAAGAGACAAGACCTTAAGCTTAAAAGGAAAAACTACTTTGAATCCATATACCAAAGCACAAGGGGCTATGCTAGTCGAGGTACAAATATTGGTATAATAATCCCAAATAATTGAATAATGTTGGATATGCCAATCACGTCCATTATTATTAACAATCTTCTTGATAATATTAAATAAATTTCTATTGGATGTTTCCATTTGGCCATTACCTTATGGGTAAAGATGGTATAGGCCATTTGTGTTGGATCTTGTATTTAGCAAAAAAAATTTGAACATCTATTTTCTTAAATAGGGTACAATTATCCTAGAGGATCATGGAATGGATTGTTAGTCTCACAATGACACTGAGAGGGGGGGTGAATCAGTGTAGCTCTTTAGAACTTAAATCTTCAACTCTTAAAGCCGAAACAATGAAAACTTAAAACCAAATAAAAAGGTATAACAAGAGAACATCACACAACACAAGATGTACCGAGGTTCACCAATTTGGCTACTCCTCAAAAATTATTGTTTGGACTCCCATCCAAATCCAACCTTTGCAAAACACAAATTTATAATCAATTTACCAGCACCCATTGGAAGGAGCACCAACCCCTAATTTATCTACACCAATAGAAAGGAGAACCAACCCTTGATTTATCTACACCAACAGAAAGGAGCACCAACCCCTGATTTACCAGCACCAACTGGAAGGAGCACCAACCCCTAATGCCAAGCACCAACTTGGACTTCAATCTTGAAACTAGAATATTGACATAGAAATGCCTTCACTTTTACAAGACCCTGACTAGTCTATTGCTTACCCAAAATTGCCCACAATTCACAAAACACACACCCTTCTCGCTCGCCTATCTCTCACTTGAAATTCTCCAAGCAACACTCCTTTTATAACCATCCTTTCTCTTTGTAACTCCACTTGTAACTCCTTTCATATTCTCATACGCCACTTGTCAATTGTAACACCTTCTTTCATATTCTCATATGCCACTTGTCAATTGTAACACCGTCTTTTGTATATATTGAGAAGGCATTTCGTCAAACACATCACATGCAAAGAATTGACACTATATTCTCCTACCATGACTGTTCATTTTCTCCTTCATGACTATTCATTTTCTCCTTTGTGCATGCATGCATTTTGGTTTCTGAAAAGGCTTTTCATTTCTATTTTGACGACTGTTCGTTTTCTCCTTCCATGACTGTTCATTTTCTCCTTCTTCGACTGTTCGTTTTCTCCACATGGGCATGCGTCCACTTCTTTCCATGACTGTTCGTTTTCTCCTTCTTTGACTATTCATTTTCTCCACATGGGCATGCATCCGCTTCTTTCCATGACTATTCATTTTCTCCACATGGGCATGCATCCACTTCTTTCCATTTGTAATGACCATCTTAAATTATTTCAAATCATTAAAGATTCCTTATGGGTCCACGTCACTATGCAGTCTTCAGTTTCACCATCCTGGTGTTCATCACTAATATCAGACACACTATCAACTACTTTGTTCCTTTGGTGAAAATGCAACATGTCACGATATCGTGACACTTTTGTTTCTCTGCCTGCCTGCTCTTTTTGAGTCATGAAAATGTGACATGTTGTGATATCGTGACACTTTTGTTTCTCTTCCTGCTTGCCCTTTTTGAGTGGCAAAAATATGACATGTCGCGATATCGTGACACTTTTGTTTCTCTGCCTGCCTACCCTTTTTGAGTCGCAAAAATGTGACATGTCGCGATATTGCGACACTTTTGTTTCTCTACCTACCTGCCCTTTTTGAGTCATGAAAATGCAACATGTCGCAATATCGCGACACTTTTGTTTCTCTGCCTGCCTGCCCTTTTTGAGTCATGAAAATGCGACATGTCACGATATCACGACACTTTTTTCTTCTTGCTATTTCTCTTCGCTTTGGACCGCAAAAATGCAACATGTCATGATATCGCGACACTTTTTTCTCCTTGCTCTTTCTCTTCGCTTTGGACCACGAAAATGCAACATGTCATGATATTGCGACACTTTTTCCTCCTTGCTCTTTCTCTTCACTTTGGCCCGCAAAAATAAAACATGTCGCGATATCACGACACTTTTTCTCCTTGCTCTTTCTCTTTGCTTTGGCCTACGAAAATACATGTCACGATATCGTGACACTTTTTCTTATTGCTCTTTCTCTTTACTTTGGCCTAAAAAAATAAAACATGTCACGATATCATGACACTTTTTCTCTCTTCTCTTTCTCTTTTCTTTGGCCTGCAAAAATACAACATGTCGCGATATCGCGACACTTTTTCTTCTTGCTCTTTCTCTTTGCTTTGGCCCGCAAAAATACAACATGTCGCGATATCGCGACACTTTTTCTCTCTTCTCTTTCTCTTTGCTTTGGCCCGCGAAAATACAACATGTGATATCGCAAAACTTTTTCTCTCTTCTCTTTTTGTCGTGAAAATGCAACATGTCGTGATATCACGACACTTTTTTGTTTTGCGGTGGTTTACTTTTTCTTTGATCTTTAGCATATGGGCCACTTCGGTCTTCTTGGAAAATATGCAAAAATGTGGGTAAACATCCTCATAAGTATTTAACATCACTATACATACTATGAATAACCTTTGAACTCCTATCCACTACATCAACCGATCTATCTGACTGTGTTGACAATAATGACAATACTATCGCTGCACCTTGCTCAACAATCTCCCCCTTTGGAATTGTTGGCAACACACATGCAATTTCCTGTAATTCTTCTCCCCATTTGACAACAATATCAAAGGGCTACTGCAAACTCCCCCTGAGTCCATGCACAACATTCTCAGGCAAAAATTATTACACTTAGCAAAAATAACAAAATATATAAACAAATACACAAATGCTCCCCCTAAGAATGTGGTCCTGTTAGCTAGTCAATTCTTGGGAAGCGTGACCACTCCCAATTTTCTTATTTCTATCTAATCAAGTAAGCTCCTTCTAAAGTCTCTGAGAGAGTGTACAGGTTTCCAGATATCCTCGATCCAGTTGCTATCATCTTTCCACTGTTTGCTTTTTTGACTTCACAACCCTGCTTCATAAAAATCACTTCATGACCTCTATCACAAATCTAACTTACGCTCAACAAGTTATGCTTCAGACCAACCACAAACAAGACTTCTTTTGACTTGATTTTTTTGTCACTGATATTAACTAAACCTTTGCCAACTATCTTAGCTCCATAATTATTTCCAAATTTTACTGAACCACCTTCATATTGTTGTAGCTTCTCAAATTTATGTTTGTCACCTGTCATATGACTGGAGCATCCACTATAAAGTATCCATGGTGCAGATTTATTTTGTGCTTTAAATGCCACTTGTACGATTAGGAATTCCTTTTCTTCCTTAGATCACTCTTTTTCTTTCCACTCTAGTTTGATTACAGTTTTGGGCTCTTGTTTTGACTTTTCTTTTTTAGTAGCTTGTGCATGTTTTTTCAAAAAATTTCTATTTTGTCTCATTCCATTTGGTTGAAATTTTCTTCCTTGAAATTGATTTGATGCAAATGTACTTCAATAATTTCTTGCAATGTGCCCAAAATTATGACAGTTATAACATTCTATTGCATAATCCATCAAAGGTGAAAAAACATTTCTACTAGTAAAATTCCTTGGTCCTACATTATACTTGCAATCTGAAATCTTATGTCCATAACCATTGCATTTAAAAAAGTAACCAGAAAAGAGATGATTGAACCTGGGTGATGGACTTTGCCATGTTGTCATAGGAGTCATAAATCTTCTTCTTCTTTGATGTGTGACATTGGTGAATCCATCATTATCAATTCTCCTTACGTGCCTTGCATTATTGCTTTATTTTGTATGAGTCGATTTTTCTTGATCAACCTGTTTCTTATGTTCATTCTTTGATCCATTTGATGATTCTCCTTTGTCAAAGCCCAAAAAAAATTTGATGTCTGTAGTCCTTTGGTTATTTATGATCTTATCCAGCTGCATAGAACTTTCTTCATGTTTGTGATAACAACTAATTTTATGATTCATCTCTTCTATCTGCATCCTTAAACCAACAGTCTCTTCTTCTAGCTTGCTGCAATAATCTATTTTCATGGTTATTTGCACTTCGAGATCTTCAGATATTTTCTTGGATTCTTCTATATGTACTTTCAAACTAGTTATGATTTCATTTTACATCCTCAAGCTTTCTTGAAATTTTCTTATTCTTTTTCCTTTCTATATTCAATTCATCCAAATCTGCAATTAGTTCCTCTTCCAAATTTACTTCTGCATCAATTTCTTCTTCATCATATTCTTGTTATTTTTTTGGTTTTTCTTCTTTGAGTGCCATGAAAATAGCTTCACCTATTTCCTTTTTAGAATCCTCACCACAACTGTCTTCTGATGAACTGACATTCTTGGAGATGAAACTTTTCTTCTTGAAGTTGCCTTTTCTGAAATTTTTTTTTTTCTTCCAATCACTTCTTTCTTGGTGCGATCCTTCATCACTTTTGTCCTTCTCATTAAGTGGACATAGCTACAACATTCCCAATGCCTCCACAATTGAAACATTTACACAATAACTTTCCTCTATATTTTTATTTTCCCCTTTTTAGTTTTCGAACAAAGTTTGCTTCCATTTCATCTGATGTCTCTTCTTCCTCGGATTCTTGTTTTGCTTTCATATTTTTATGGGCTTTAAAAGTAGCTTCTCTATATGTGGGTTTAGATTTTCCTATTCTCATCTCATATGCAGTCAAAGAACCATGCATCTCATCCATACTAAAAGAATTTAGATCTTTAGCTTCTTCTATAGCTAAAACTTTAGAATCAAATATTTGGGGAAGAGATCTTAATACCTTTTTCACGATGACAGAATATTCGATTTCCTCACCGAGTCCTCTAATCCCATTAATGACTTCATTAACTCTTAGCATATATGCCTCTATGTTCTCATCTTAATTCATATTTAATACTTCTAACTGAGCTCAATGTGTTTGTAACTTGGCCTCCTTGATCTTAACATCTCATTCATGAATGCTCCTCAGTTTATCCCATATTTCTTTTATCGTTTTACAACTCATAATTTTTACCAGTTCATTGTCCGCTAATCCACACATGATAGCATTATTTGCTTTTGAGTTATCCTCAAACAGTTTCTTACCGACAGCATCGGTTGGAGAAGTGGTGGATATTGTGTATCCACTATCTACTGAATCCCAAATGTCGTATCCTAGAGCACAAAGATATGTCTACATCTCGAGTCTCCAAAATTCGTAATTAGTTCTATCAAACAATGGTGCTTTGTTTGATGAGAAGCCTTCACCACCTACCATTGTGTCACTTCCAAGATCACCCTAGCTAGTTAAGCTTGTTCAGGAACCTCGCTCTAATACCAATTGTTAGTCTCACAATGACACTGAGAGGGGGGGTGAATCAGTGTAGCTCTTTAGAACTTAAATCTTCAACTCTTAAAGCTGAAACAATGAAAACTTAAAACCAAATAAAAAGGTATAACAAGAGAACATCACACAACACAAGATGTATCGAGGTTCACCGATTTGGCTACTCCTCAAAAATGACTGTTTGGACTCCCATCCAAATCTAGCCTTTGTAAAGCACAACTTTACAATCAATTTACCAGCACCCACTGAAAGGAGCACCAACCCCTAATTTATCTACACCAATAGAAAGGAGCACCAACCCTTGATTTATCTACACCAACAGAAAGGAGCACCAACCCCTAATTTACCAGCACCAACTGGAAGGAGCACCAACCCATGATGCCAAGCACCAACTTGGACTTCAATCTTGAAACTAGAAGATTGACATAGAAATGCCTTCACTTTTACAAGACCCTAACTAGTCTATTGCTTACCCAACATCGCCCATAATTCACACAACACACACCCTTCTCGCTCGCCTATCGCTCACTTGAAATTCTCCAAGAAACACTCCTTTTATAACCATCCTTTCTCTTTGTAACTCCACTTGTAACTCCTTCTTTCATATTCTCATATGCCACTTGTCAATTGTAACACCTTCTTTCATATTCTCATATGCCACTTGTCAATTGTAACACCGTCTTTTGTATATATTGATAAGGCATTTCGTCAAACACATCACATGCAAAGAATTGACACTATATTCTCCTACCATGACTATTCATTTTCTCCTTCATGACTGTTTGTTTTCTCCTTTGTGCATGCATGCATTTTGGTTTCTGAAAAGGCTTTTCATTTCTATTTTGATGACTATTCATTTTCTCCTTCCATGACTGTTCATTTTCTCCTTCTTCGACTGTTCGTTTTCTCCACATGGGCATGCGTCCACTTCTTTCCATGACTGTTCATTTTCTCCTTCTTCGACTGTTCATTTTCTCCACATGGGCATGCGTCTGCTTCTTTCCATGACTGTTTATTTTCTCCAAATGGGCATGCATCCACTTCTTTCCATTTGTAATGACCATCTTAAATGATTTCAAATCATTAAATATTCCTTATGGGTCCACATCACTATGCAGTCTTCAGTTTCACCATCTTGGTGTTTATCACTAATATCAGATGCACTGTCAACTACTCTATTTCTTTGGCAAAAATGCAACATGTCACGATATCACGAAACTTTTGTTTCTCTGCCTACCTACCCTTTTTGAGTCACAAAAATGTGATATGTCGTGATATCATGACACTTTTTTTTCTCTGTCTGCCTGCACTTTTTGAGTCGCAAAAATGTGACAAGTCGTGATATCGCGAAACTTTTGTTTCTCTACCTGCTTGCCCTTTTTGAGTCGTAAAAATGCGACATGTCGTGATATCGTGACACTTTTGTTTCTCTATCTGCCTACCCTTTTTGAGTCACAAAAATGCGATATGTTACGATATCGTGACACTTTTGTTTCTCTACCTGCTTGCCCTTTTTGAGTCATGAAAATACATGTGATATCATGAAATTTTTTTCTTCTTGCTCTTTCTCTTTGCTTTGGACCGCAAAAATGCATCATGTCACGATATCGCGACACTTTTTTCTCCTTGCTCTTTCTCTTCGCTTTGTACCGTGAAAATGCAACATGTCGCGATATCGCGACACTTTTTTTCTCCTTGCTCTTTCTCTTCGCTTTGGTCTGCGAAAATCCAACATGTCACGATATCGAGACACTTTTTACTCCTTTCTCTTTCTCTTCGCTTTGGCCCACAAAAATACAACATTTCGTGATATCGTGACACTTTTTCTCCTTGCTCTTTCTCTTTGCTTTGGCCCGTGAAAATACAACATGTCGCGATATCACGAAACTTTTTCTTCTTGCTATTTTTCTTTGCTTTGGCCCATGAAAATACATGTCGTGATATCGCGATACTTTTTCTCTCTTCTCTTTCTCTTTGCTTTAGCCCATGAAAATACAACATGTCACGATATCGGACACTTTTCTTCTTGCTCTTTCTCTTTGCTTTGGCCCACGAAAATACATGTCATGATATCGCGACACTTTTTCTCTCTTCTCTTTCTCTTTGCTTTGGCCCATGAAAATACAACATGTCGTGATATCGTGACACTTTTTCTCTCTACTCTTTTGGCTACAAAAATGCAACATGTTGCGATATCGCGACACTTTTTTCGCTTTGCGGTGTTTTACTTTTTCTTTGATCTTTAGCATATGGGCCACTTTGTCTTCTTGGAAAATATACAAAAATATGGGTAAACATCCTCATAAGAATTTAACATCACTTTACATACTCTAAATAACCTCTGATCTCCTGTCCACTGCAACAATCGATCTATCTGACTGTGTTGACAACAATGACAATACTATCGCTACACCTTGCTCCACATGGATGCCATCACAATATAAGATCTAGTTAAGGAGAACTTTGAAGACATGTATACCAATTATAGTAGATAAAGGTATGGCTTTGACCCTCTTAGTAAAATATTTAGTAGTTGTAATGATAAATGTATTATCATAAAAATAAATTGAGTTGATTTTACCAACAATGTTCAAACCCCAAATAAATATGGGCTAAGAAGTTATGATCAGTTGAAGATATCGAGTAAGAGCATGGACCAAATGATCTTCTTGTTGATATTTCTCATACTTGTTAACATAGTCACAGGAATCCTTCTCCATGTTGGGCCAATAGTAATGTCCAACAATTCCACTAAAATGCCCAACATAGGAGCCATTAGGAATGTCCAAAATGGTTGCCTAAGATCTTCAGAGGTTAAACATCAAAGCAAGATACAATAAAAAGAGCTATAATACAAGACATCGCCAACAATAAAGTAGTTATAAACTTATTGGTAAAAATTCCTACATTCATTATGATGAAAACTTCAATAATAGAGCCATCCTAAAGAAACACAAGAGAATGAGCATACCATAGATCCAAAGGAGGAAAAGTGTTAGAAGAGATAAATTTAAGGGGTTCCAAGATGGTAGAAACTATTATAGACTCTCAATTTTGTAAAATAACAATATCAAATTATTTTTACTCAACTTATAAAGGTGTCAAGGATATTGTAGTAACCATAACATCTGCATATAAATTTCTAGAGTGAGGGATGAATTCAATGGTGATCTGATCAAAATAGGACATGTGTTTTGACAAGATATCTATAAGAATTTAAGTTTTCATATTTTTTTATATATATACCATTGACCTAGTTAATAATTAACTAATAATCACCAAACATAGACATGATTTTAATATTTAAGGAAAGTGTAGCATGAAGACCCAGAATAAGAGCTTCATACTCAATGATATTGTTAGATATAAGAACTAAAACTTAAAGTATAGAGGAATGAGTTGTTATTATAGATACTTTAGGATAATTTCAAATCCTATGCTTTTATCACAAGGAGAACCATCAAGGAATAAGGTTCAAATAACATGTGGGCTAGTTTCAACGAGGAAGACAAAGTCATCCAAAAAGTCTATGACCAAAGGATGACTATTATTCAAAGTAGTTATCACTAATAAATTAGCAACTACTTGGCCTTTAATGGACTTTTGATTAATGAATTCAAGATAAAATTTCTTAAGATAAAATACCTATTTAGCAATTTCACAAGAAAAGTGAGGTTTGGACATTAAATACCATAGGAGAACTATTTTAGAAATAACATAGGTTTCTCAGCTAAGCATATAATATCATGGATTCTAGGTGGAAAAAATGAAACCAAGGCAAATATTATCTATAGAGGTGTAGTGTGTTTCATAGATAACTAAGATTCAAATGATCTAATAATTGGAACATTCATGGTATTGATAATAATGATGTGCCAATATAGAACCTAAAGCATGAGTAGAAGTAGATGTGTATAACAATAAAGGTTTGACTAGACCAAGTGAAATTAGGATAAGTGGGGATAAAATATTGAATAACATAAGCTTATACTGAGGGGGAGGAGTGAATAGTATAAGACCACATTTTACTTTTCTTTCCCAAACAATATTAATCAATATAATCAATGGCAATATCAATAGCAATAACCAACACAATGCACCAATCATCACATACAATAGAGACACCATAATTTATGTGGTTCACCCAATGTGGGCTACTCCATGCAGAAAATATTTTACTAAAACTTTCTCAATCAATATCTTGGGAATCCTTCCCAATTACAATCTTTATGGATCTCTGTCCAAAGGAGATGTTGATCCCTTAATCTCAAGTTTGTGGATCTCTTCCATAGGATAACTCTTTCCCCTTATGCTCTATCTAGTGATATTTTTAGAAGACTCTGTCTCTCTTCTGCATTACTGGTGGATCTCTCTCCACTTAAAGACTCCTCACTCATATATGTATTTAATTATCTTGGTTGTTGGATCTCTATCCATTGAGACTCTGTCCTCTGTACTCTGTCACCTCCAAAGCTTTGTCAATAGGTTCACTCAGAACCTTCTCAATCTACTCAATAGGTTCAATCATAACCTAATCAAATATGCTCAATAGGTGCACATAGAACCTACTCAAATCTTCTCAATAGATCTACATAGAACCTATCCAAATATGCTCAACAGGTCCACATAGAACATGTCCAAATATGTTCAATAGGCTCACTCAGAACCTGCTCAAATATTCTCAATAGGCTTAGTCAAAACCTACTCAAATATGCTTAATAGGCTCACTCAAAACCTACTCAAATATGCTCAATAGGCTCACTCAGAACCCACTCAAATCTGCTCAATAGGCTCACTCAAAACCTGGTCAAATATACTCAATAGTCTCACTCAGAACCTGCTCAAATATGCTGAATAAGTCCTCTCTAGGACTTGCTCAAATATGCTCAATAAGTCCTCCCTATGACTTGCTCAAATCTGCATAGCAATATTTCACAAAAGCTTACACAAAATCAGTCCACAATCCTTCTCAATGACTTGCTGAAATCTGCTTAGCAAGTCTCACAGAAACATAAAGAGAATTGTTAGAGACTAAATATGTTCTACACTAAGTGCTCAATCACTTTCTTAACTCAATCTCATATAATCATAAAGAGAATTTTTAGAGACTCATTTTTTTCTATACTTAATCCCCAATATCAAATCAAATCAATCTCATAGAAGCATAAAGATAATTGTTAGAGACTCAATATGTTCTATACTCAAATACCAATCTCAACTCAAATCAATCTCATAGAAGCATAAAGAGAATTGTTAGAGACTCAATATGTTCTATTCTCAAATCTCAATCTCAAATCAAATCAGAATAAAGAATATTTTATTTCTTGGAACTTGAACAACCACTTGCGTTCACTTGACTAGGCTCAATCAACTCAACTCAACCATTCACCACAAGGAACAACTCTTTCTTACAAACCCTAGTCCAACCATGTATCAATCAATTCAAAATATTCCCAAAAATGCTCAACAATAAATCTCACATAACAATGATACTCATGTTATTTTCTAACTCAAGTTCAATTTCTTTGCACAACCAATGGCTTCAACAACAATGTTTATAAAACAATGTTTAATCAGAACACTCAAGCCAAAAAATCTTGAAGCATTAACTCATCCACTTTTGAAAAGGAAACCACAATCAATCCTTTTCACTCCAATGATATTTCAGAAATCAACCACCCAAATAAAATCAATGGAGAATATTGCTCATACCTTTTTGATGCCTTATTTGTTGTCCACAAAATTTTTCTCACTCAACACACTTTATTTTTCAAATCTCAACAAGGGTTAGAGTAATAACACAACAAAAATATCCAAGTAACACCTTATTACTCGTACTTTATTTTAACATACACCAAAGTTATTTTATGCAATAAATAAACCTCAATAGAATGGATCAAACTTATTTTTGGAAACTCCTTGACAAAACTTGAAATATCTTCGTACACAACCCTTATTTCTCCTTCTACACAAGTTAATTAAATAGCTCCTGAAAAATGTTTTCCAACGATATATAATATCCTACCCTTAAAAATTAAAAGGAATAGTAATTTCAGAATTTTCTAAAACAACTCATACGCCTTATTTCTCCTCAAAGCTTTTCGTACATATATTAAAATAAAAATTTAACCTACCTTTTTCTTCTTAATGGGATTTGATCCCCTATCAATGTCCAAGCACCACTTTAACCACGGTGCCACTAACCACGTGAGCCAACCGCTCACATGAAATAGTGAGCACAACCACTATGCTTTCCTTCCTCCAAATGTGCCCCAGAAGACACGTGCACCAAAAGGTGTACTTCTTTTCCACTTCACAAAAACCAGCGCCAATAGGATTCGAACTTCGGATCTCCTAATGCTCAACAACTTGACTACCTCCTTCTTGCCGCTAGGCCACAAGCACCTACGATGTATGGGAAGGGTCCTCCCTTCCTTCTATTTCTCCCTTTCTTCACAGGTTTTGATTGTGCTAAAATATATTTTCTCTTTGTTCGAACAAAACTCACACACATTCGAATTATTGCCAAATGAATTTTTGGCAATGGTATTTATACATATTTCCTTGAATTTTCATACGTCGGCCCTTAATCGAATTTTATGACGTCGGTGGGAATTTCCACTTTGGAAATTTAAATTTAAATTTTAAAATATTAAAATTTAAAACTTAAAACTTAAACTTCAAATTTGAATAACTATCACCGGGACTCCTTTTTTGATGAAAAAAAAATCCAACCTGGGTTTTAAGAAAAACCCATTTCAAATATGCCATCCATGGTTTTAAATAAAAACCTTTTTCTAAGCTTCCCTTGAAGCTCATTTTTGGAACCAAATTCCATGCATCCCTTCTTGAACCTTTGATCAAAAACCTTTTCTTCTACACAAACATAGTGTTAGCTTACATAGATCCTTTTGACATCAATGCCAACTCTTAGCTTAGGAACTCAAAATGTCCAACAATCTCCCCCTTTGTCATTGATGGCAATCCATATCCTTTTATTGAAATCTGACCTTCTTTTCTGCTCCCCCTAGGACTTTGCTCCCCCTGGCTCAATGCTCTCTCAAATATCAAATCTCTTCCCATATCAAAAACTCTCCCCAATATACACAAATCTCTCCCCCTTTGACATAAATGGCAAAGGGTCACCTTTGGGGCTCGGGGCTAAGAATAAGCCTCTTATCTTAGTCCTTCCCCCACCTCCACATGAGGTGGTTAATTCTAGGGTGGGAGTATTTCTACTCCCCGAAAGCACATATTTGTGCCTTGTCTTTCTCTCTTATTCGGTGAGTCTTCTGAATCCTCTCACTGTTTCTTTCCAAGATATCATCTATGTTCATGTTCTTGTTCTCATCCATGTTTTTGTTCCTATTCCTTTTTTAGTCTTTATTCCTATTCATATTCATGTTCTTGTTCATGTTCATATTCCTATTCATACCTGTTTCTAGAATATTTTCTCTACACCATATTGTTATGTGACCATCATTATTGCACTTATAATACTTAATGTTATTATTCCTTGGAAGTGCAACTGTCTTAGGACTTATCCTAGTAAAGCCATATCCTCTTCTGTCTTGAACCCTAAAATTCATTGCCTTGTGACAAAAACCATTGCATGAGTAGCAATACCCATGAAAATGTTGTCCATTTCCATATTCTTGTCTTCCCTGTGTTCTGCACTATGAAGCCATGTGTCCAAACCTATGAAAAGAGAAGCATTTTCTATTGAATAAACCTTGTCTAGACCCCATTGGTCTCTTAGTATCTTCTACCTATTTCCTATTCCATCTATTCCTTACTTGTGCATTGTTCCTTTCCTTGTTGAAATTTCTATTGTCCAACTTAGTCTCACTCTCTCTTTTACTTACTTCTTTTGACACTTCTTCTTTTCTAGTGTTTGAGCTTGATTCTCCTTTTTTGGCTGCTTGTTTCCTTTGTCCTTATTTATAACTAAGTCCTATTTTGATGACTGATGACTTTTGTGCATTGATAATTTTGTTCAAAGTCTTTGGATTCTCATCAAACTTGTGAAACTTGTCCTTAGAGCCTTTTACTTCCATACTTAGTGAAATTATCTCATGCTATTTTTTTACACTCTAGATCTTTTCTCTTTAATTTTTTGGTCATACCTTCTTCAATTTTTCTTGCTTCTTCAATCTTGATTTTGAAGTGGGTGAGTTCTTGTAGAAACTTTTCCTTTGCTTTCTCATCTTCTTGAGCTTGAACCCTTAATCCTGAGTTCTCATTTTTTAATTCTTCAAGAGTAATCATAAGCCTTTCACATTCCATATATTTTACCTTTGAATGTTCAATCATACCTTCTTCAACTATTATTGCTTTTTCAACCTTATCTCTCAAGCCAGAGATATCTTGTAGAAGATTTGTATTACATTTCTCATATTGTTGTATTTGAGCCTTCAATTCTAAATTCTCCTTTTTCAATTCACCAATTTCCTTAAGAGTGGCTTCCTCATTTTCTTTTTCTGAATATTCCTCTTCTTTAATTTCTTCTATTGTCCAAAGTGGAGTTTCTTATTGATACCTACTTCATCTATTCTTGTTACCTTTTTTT
The DNA here is from genome assembly GCA_028583015.1 of Wollemia nobilis. Lineage (NCBI taxonomy): Eukaryota > Viridiplantae > Streptophyta > Pinopsida > Araucariales > Araucariaceae > Wollemia > Wollemia nobilis. The sequence continues at coordinate 191,320 of JAQPPZ010016349.1, forward strand.
GACTCATTCTTTAGAACTTCAAATTTGAGAGAATCATATTCATCTTCACTACTCATAACTTGCATCATTACCGATTTGACCACAAAAAAACCATTCTTGTGGATAATAAGATTCATGGTGACCTGTGTTCCTACATCTGGTACAAAAATTTTATTAGTCTAAATATTTCTCCATTACTTGATTCATCTATTGAATCTATTTCCATTTGTCCTCCCAACACAACAATATTAAACTCATCTTCATTTTATTTCATGACCATAGGTGTTATTTTCTTCTTGTGTCTCATGCTTCTACTCTTACCTTTCTTTGCCATTTGTGTTCTTGTAGGATCTTCCTTCAAGCTATTAAACTTCTTCTAAAGGAACCAACTCTGATACCAATTGAATAAAACAATCTTATACTAAGAGGGAGGGTGAACAGTATAAGCCCACTTTTTACTTTTATTTTCCAAATAGTATTAATCAATATAATCAATGGTAATATCAATAGAAATAACCAAAGCAATGCGCCAATCATCACACACATTAGAGACACCACAATTTACGTGGTTCACCCAATGTGGGCTACTCCATAGAGAAAATATTTTACTAAAACTTTCTCAATAAATATCTTGGTAATCCTTCCCAATTAAAATGTTTATGGACCTATGTCCAAAGGAGATTTTGATCTCCTAATATCAAGTTCATGTATCTCTTCGATAGGAGAACTCTTTCTCCTTCTTATTTGGCTAGTGATCTTCTAGAAGACTATGTCTCTCTTCTACACTGACTGGTGGATCTCTCTCCACTTGAAGACTCCTCACTCAGATTTTTCTTCAATTGTATTGGTTGCTGGATCTCTATCCACTAAGACTTTGTCCTTTGTACTTTGTCACCTCAAAATCTTTGTCAATAGGTTCACTTACAACCTTCTCAATATAATAAATAGGTTCAGACATAACCTGATAAAATTTGGTCAATAGGTCCACACAGAACCTGCTCAAATCTACTCAATAGGTCCACACAGAACCTATCCAAATCTACTCATCAGGTCCACACAGAACCTATTCAAATTTTCTCAACAAGCTCACCTAGAACTTGCTCAAATATGTTCAATAGGCTTAGTTAGAACCTACTAAAATATGCTCAATAGGGTCATTTAGAACCTGCTAAAATATGCTCAATAGGATCACTCAGAACTTGTTTAAATCTACTCAATAGGCTCACTCAGAACCTACTCAAATTTTCTCAATGGGTTCACTCAGAACCTTCTCAAATCTACTCAATAAGTCCTCTCTAGGACTTTCTAAAATCTGCTCAATAAGTCCTCTCTAGGACTTGCTCAAATCTGTATAGCAAGCTTTCACAAAAGCTTACACAAAATCATTCCACAAGCCTTCTCAAATACTTTCTCAAATCTGCTTAACAAGTGCACACATAACTTGTCCAATATCACAAAAACATAAAGAGAATTATTAGAGACTCAATATGGTCTACACTCAATTTTCAATCACTTTATCAAATTAATATCATTGAAGCATAAAGAGAATTTTTAGAGACTCAATATGTTATATACTTAATTCCCAATCTCAACTCAAATAAATCTCATATAAGCATAAAGAGAATTATTAGAGACTCAATATATTCTATACTCAAATCCCAATCTCAACTCAAATCAATCTCATAGAAGCATAAAGAGAATTGTTAGAGACTCAATATGTTCTATTCTCAAATCTCAATATCAACTCAAATCAGAATAAAGAATAGTTTTTTCCTTGGAACTTGATCAACCACTTGCATTCACTTGACTAGGTTCAATAAAATAAACTCAACCATTCACAACATGGAACAACTCGTTCTTACAAATCCTAATCGAAGCATGTATTAATCAACTCAAAATTTTCCCAAAAATTCTCAATAATAAATATCACATAACAATGATACTCATGTTCTTTTCTAAATCAAGTTCAAGTTCTTTGCACAACAAATGGATTCAACAACAATGCTTATAAAACAAGTTTTAATCACAAAACTCAAGCCAGAAAACCTTGAAGCATTAACTCAACCACTTTCAAAAAGGAAACCACAATCAATCCTTTTCACTCCAATGATATTTTAGAAATCAACCACCCAAATAAAATCAATGGAGAATATTGCTCATACCTTTTTGATGCCTTATTTGTTGTCCACAAAATCTGTCTCACTCAACACACTTTCTTTTTCAACTCTCAATAAGGATTAGAGTAATAACACAAAAAAATATCCAAGTAACACCTTATTACTCCTACTTTATTTTAACATCCACCAAAGTTCTTTTATGCAAGAAATAAACCCTTAATGGAATGGATAAAACTTACTTTTAGAAAATCCTTGACAAAACCTGAAATATCTTCTTACACAACCCTTATTTCTCCTTCTACGTAAGTTAATTAAATAGCTCTTGAAAAATTCTTTCCAACGATATATAATATGCTACACTTCAAAATTAAAAGGAATAGTAATTTAAAAATTTTCTAAAACAACTCATAAGCCTTATTTCTCCTCAAAGCTTTTCTTACAAATATTAAAATAAAAATTTAACTTACCTTTTTCTTCTTAGCGGGATTCGATCCCCTATCACTGTCCAAGAACCACTCTAACCATGGCACCACTAACCACATGAGCCAACCGCTCACATGAAATGGTGAGTGCAGCCACTATGCTTTCCTTCCTCCAAATGTGCCCCAGAATATACATGCGCCAAAAGGTGTACTTCCTTTCCACTTCGCAAAGACCAGTGCCAGTGGGATTTAAAATTCGGATCTCCTGGCTCTCAACAACTTGACTACCTCCTTATTGCAATCATGCCACAAGTACCTACGGTCTATGGGAAGGGTCCTCCCTTCCTTCTATTTCTCCTTTTCTTCGTAGGTTTCGATTGTGCTAAAATATCTTTTCTCTTTATTCGAACGAAACTCACACACATTCGAATTATTGCCAAATGAGTTTTTGGTAATGGTATTTATACATATTGCCTTGAATTTTCATACGTCGACCCTTAATCAAATTTGATTACATCGATGAGAATTTCCACTTTGGAAATTTAAATTTAAATTTTAAAATATTAAAATTTAAAACTTAAACTTCAAAGTTGAATAACTTTGTCACCGGGACTCCTTTTTTGATGAAACGAAAAGCCAACCTAGGTTTTAAGGAAAATCCATTTCAAATATGTCATCCATAGTTTTAAATAAAAATATTTTTCTAATATTCCCTTGAAGCTCCTTTTTGGAACCAAATGCCATGCACCCCTTCTTGAACCTTTGATCAAAAACCTTTGCTTCTACACAAACATAATGTTAGCTTACATAGATCCTTTTGACATCAATGATAACTCTTAGCTTAGGAACTCAAAATGTCCAAAAAATATATGTCTTTAAATATTTTAATACCACTTGGAATTTCTATCCAAAATAAAATTATTACTTTTATGTTGAATCTTAGATAATGGTTCAAAGTTATCTACAAGCTAGCCAAAAAATATTATAAGAGCTTGTATCTTGCCTTGAAAATTGCACAGCTCAGTCAAGTTCCTAGGAAAATGCATGTTAGTGACTATTTTAATTTTGGATAGGTTAATATTAATGACATGATAGGAGATAATGAAACCCAACAATTTATCCAAGGTGACATTGAAGATACAATGTGGCTTCTAGAGTACGTTATAAGCTCTCAAGAATTTGAATATGCATCAAAGATCATGCATATGATCTTCATAATTAGCTAATCATCCAAGAAGATCATGAACATAATATTCGATGATATCATGCATCAAATAATGAAAATTGAAATTCATGGTGGTATCAACATTCTTAAGACAAAAAGGTATGAGCTACCAAAAAAATGTACACTATGGAGTTTTAAATGTACTTTTGGTCTAATCCTCTAGAATAATTTGGATATAATTGTATCCAAATAATATATCCATGATGTATAGAATTGCATATATAGTAGTAAAATCTACTATCATATCAGTATTAGATAAAAAAAAAATTTATCCTTTGGAAAGTTCGCATTGATGTCTTAAAAGTCTGTGCAAAATTTTAAAACCCCTTATTTCTTAATAATAGGTACAATATTAGAAATATATAATTATAATAATCAATGGATTTTATGAAGTTAACATCTAGGAGATTTTAAAACTCATCTTTGACAAGAAAAGTGACATTGAAATACATTTTACATAGTTTTTTCTTAACATTATTAGTGTCAAGATGGAAAAATAATTGGTGAATAACCAAGGATGGATCCAAACCAAGCATGCAAGTCTAGGATCATCCAAAAATGTCATAAAATTCCTAATAAAGAGTCATATACTCCTTGCACTCATCGAGCATTAAGGTAGCACCTAAATTAAGGATATTAGAGTTAGCATTATTTTCTATGTTAATATCCATGGTATCTTTGATAAGAAGGTGAGAGTCATCTTGATATAGGGAGGGATAGGCATGACTTATAAGCCCTCAATATCCATGGGATCTATAAGGGATGGTTAAGGCATGTGCAAGATAGGGGAACTAGTCAGTATAGAATTGGATTCATCCATATGTGAGCTTAGAGTAGATGAATCAAAAGTGATAGTTTATGTATTAGATAGGCATGAACTGATATCTAGTGTAGGAGATACTAGGGTGACACAATGCATGCTAGAAATACAAGGAAGTTGGTAGGTTCTATGAATAATTAGGGACCAAATTTCTTTCTTGTCCTCCTCATGCTATTAGGAACCATGAAGAGGGATATTATCTACACAATGATACTATGAATATAGTTCATCAATAACAATAGAGCTAGACAATGGGAGGAAAGGGAGAGGTTTGGTCTTAGTAGGGATATATCCAATATTATAATGACTAGGCCAAGTATGACCTTAAAAATATTCCTTAATACCTTACTCATGTCAACCAAAACCTTTATAAAGGTATCGCATGTTAAAAAGAATTTTATTAGGGATGGGGTAATTAGGAGATAAGTAGCAATAGATATATTATATTTTAGGCTGAAATATGTTCTCATAATTACAAGTACCAACACATGCAAAACAATAGATCCTAATTGGTATGGTTGAGTAGGATTTGGTCACCCATAGTCATGGGATGAAGTAAACAGAGAGGTAAGATCCAAAATAGGATCAAGATAGGCCTATGGATAGGTGTAACTAGCTGGTCATCAAGGATGGATATAAAATTTTAGCTCAAGGTATGGCTAAAGATGTGGTTTTGAGGGAAGGATATAATATCTCTAGGATTGATATCTAGTAGTAATCAAATGGCTTAGAATCAACAAGGATGTGCATTGCTTTACCATGATATTCATACTTGAGGCACTAATAAAGATTTTGATCGACATGAGTAAGGCATTGAAGAATTTTATAAGGGAAAAACTCACATAGAAAGAATCCATGGTCACATTAAAAGGATGATATAGGTTGATTCATAGGTGTAATTACCCTCCTTACAAGAATTTAGAAAAGCAAATGAATTGTTAATTACACTAGCTCTATCTTTTAGAATGTGGTCCTATTGATGCTCATTGTGCATGCAAGTCTAGTTATAACCCCTTGATGGACTAAAGAAGGGTTGTAGATAGGCTAAGAGGGAAGTGATGATTCGGCTCATGAGTAAATGGAAACTCACATGAATTGCACATCATATAGGTGCATTGTGGGAAATATTGCATTTTACGTGTGCTTGCATATATGTTTGCTACTTGATTTTTCCTTTATGATAATAAGAATTTTGGGAGCATGGGAGCCATACCTTGCTAAGTATGTGTTTATATAAAAAAATTATTATATAGTTATTATTTAAAAAATATAATAAAATGATATATAATATAAAATAATAATATGATAGCAAATATATGAATATGAAATGTAAACTAAAATCATAGTCTTTGAGGTTAATGAAAGCAAAGTCTATGTTGAATAGCAAGGCATATTTAATTATCATTTTAAAAGTGTAGGTGCTATAAGGTAATGGTTAAAACTAAAGAACCAGAAATTTGGTGTTGTCATGATGTTTTGTTTTTTGATAAGTTATGAAATTTCATTGAAATATAGGTTTTACAAAGGATCCCTAAAACCTATTACAAAAGCAGCAAGGATTTGTTGAAGGAATATAGAACAAAAACAATAGTGGGGGATAGGGCCCCTATTAACCATACGTAAACACAACAGAGGGAAATCATCCCCAAATACAATCAAGACAATTTAGATATAAAAATAGAGATACAACCCTCCAAGGAAACCACCATAAGAGTTGCAAAAAATTCTTCACACAAGGTTGCCAAAAAATAATAGAAGCCCAGACGAGGAAGCTAATCCTTAGTCATGTCCTCATCACCCTCCTTGTCCTCATATTTCATTTCTTCTTTGACCTCTTCCTTGGACTCATCATCAAAATTAGCCTCATCCACCTTGGAATCCTCCTGATCTCAAAATTGCTCATTGAATAATATCAAGTGAAGAGCTTCCCTAAGTTTAGTGATGGAATTCACCATGGAAATCATCATGTTTTTGGTTGTTTATATGATGAACCTCTTCAAGTTGTTGAAATCTATATTGTCTTCCTTACCGTCATCCTTAATATCAATAATATTCTACTTGCCCTAGGATTTTTGCTCCTTCAAATGACATAATTTCTAATGGGACCTTGAACTTTATCAAATTTGATACTCTTCTTCAACCTCAATTCACATACCACCTTAATATATTTTTTTTCTTGATGACCAAGGACGGGGAAGAAAGAAAGGGAGCACAAGATTTATCAATAGGGTTGGGTTTATTTTTGGAAGGATTAGGATTGACTCGAGGGCTATGATTTAGGATATGGTGATAGATAATTTTGTAAATCCCTTGATGAGAAGGAAGGTCATTGATTTTTTCTTTTTGTAGGTCCCTATTGTGTAGCTAATGGAGTTGAAAAGGAAATGAGGAATTCTAATGGGATTAACATATCTAAAGTGATTGAATAAATAAAAATGAAATTTATAGAGTACCTTCTCCAGATCATCCACCATAATGAACTCCATTACCAACTTCATGATGTCATTCTAGGGTGTAGGGAGGTTTTTTTGGAGCAGTCCTTGTTTCACCTCCTTGAAAATTTTATCGTTGTCCTTAAACTCCTTCAGTTCTACCTCCCAGTTGTACTTTTCTCTATGAATTGATCTACCTTTTGCCTTTTTTTTGCTAATATTATAGAGGATATAAATGTCAATTAAGAATTTTCTCCCTCAAATAGTAACTTTGTCATTCTCCTAGGTATATAGGACAACCATGGTGATGTCTATCTCATCACCAAAAAATTTCCTAAAGAACAGGATAAACCCTCTCTCCTTCATAATATGCTCAACAAGAGGATCCCATTCTACATGGCTTGGCTCCAAAAAACTCATTTTGGTCAATAAAAACAGGCCAAGGAGAGTAGAAGAAATATTTAGGGAATAGGTAGTGGAAAAATGCTTCTATGGCCATTTTTAGGATAACCTATTTTAGCTGGAGCCTGAGTCTTTCGAACATTTTTTTAAGAATTTCCTTTATAAATCTTGGTCTCCTCACTTTATTTTGGAATTTTTGTTGGGAATTTTTTCTTTTCAAAGCACCACTTCCCAAGAAACTTGCAAGAGGAGGACATAATATTTATGGATTTAGGAGGGATATTTATGTTTTCAATGCAGACCCAACTGTTCAATCCACACATGATCTAGCTAATGAAATTATATATGGGCATGGGAAACTAGAAGGTCATATTGGGAATCATGGCATTACTAGCATCATCGCTATAAAATAAACCTCCCTAATTAGTAATGTGGTAAATAAGAAAAAATATTTCTATTTTAGAGGTTGTAGTTTTGTCATAATTGCCTTATTTTAATAAAAAGCTCTGGTCTTGAGTGGAGTAATCTATGGTGGATACCAAGGCTTTTAAGCAATTGAGATTCCTACTCTTAATGTCATATTTGTAATCACTATTGAGGTTACCCAAAATGGTGCATCAGGGGTGAAGCCTATCAACCTAAAATATCACACCAACCTAAAAATTGAGAAACGATGCTAGAAACCAAAATGTCACATGATTTAATTCAAAAATTTTGAAATTTTTTGAAGAACACAAGCTTATATTGAGAGGGGGGTGAATAGTATAAGATCAATTTTTACTTTTCTTTCCCAAACAATATTAATCAATATAATCAATGGCAATATCAATAGAAATAACCAAAGTAATGCACCAATCATCACACACAATAGAGACACATATTTTGACATGGTTCACCCAATGTGGGCTACCTCCACAGAGAAAATATTTCTTCTAAATATTTCTCAAATAATATCTTAGGAATATTTTCCAAATTACAATGGTTAAGGACTTCTGTCCAAAGGATATGATGATCCTCTAATCTCAAGTTCATGGATCTCTTTCATAGGATAACTCTTTCCCCTTCTGCTCTAGCTAGTGATCTTCTAGAAGACTCTATATCTATGCTACACTAACTGGTGGATCTATCTCCACTTGAAGACTTCTCACTCAGATCTATCTTCAATTGTCCTGCATGTTGGATATCTATCCACTGAGACTCTATCCTCTATACTCTTTCATATCCAAAGCTCTATCTCAATACTATACCAAACACATTTCATTCAGTTTATCATAGTTCTACTCAATCTATTGCACTAAAAACATTATAGTCGATCTAGTACAATTATGCTCAATAGGTTCACTCACAACCTACTTAAAAAATTCACCCAAAAAATTATCTAAATTTGCTCAACAGGTTCACACAAAACCTGTCTAAATCTGCTCAACAAATCCTCTCTAGGACTTTCTCAAATCTGCTCAATAAGTCCTCTCTTGGATTTGCTCAAATCTGCTCAATAAGTCCTCAATCCTTCTCAAAGACTTGTCTCAAATCTGCTTAACAAGCTCACTCAGAACTTATCCAATCACATAGAATCACAAAGAGAATTGTTAGAGACTCAATATGTTCTAAGCTTAATGTTCAATAAATATCCCAAATCAATCTCATAGAAGCATAAAGAGAATTGTTAGATACTCTATATGTTCTATACTCAAGTCCCAATCTCAACTCAAATCAATCTCATATAAGCATAAAGAGAATTGTTAGAGACTCTATGTTTTCTATACTAAAATTCCAATATCAACTTAATAAAAGCATAAAGAGAATTGTTAGAGACTCAATATGTTCTATTCTTAAATACAAATCTCAACTCAAATCAATATCATAGAAGCATAAAGAGAATTTTTAGAGACTCTATATGTTCTATACTTAAATCTCAATTTCAACTCAAATCAGAATATAGAATAGTTTATTTCTAGGAACTTGAACAACCACATGCATCCACTTGACTAGGCTTAGCCAACTCAACTCAACCAATCACCTCAAGGAACAACCCTTTCTCACAAACCCTAGTCCAAGCATGTATTAACCAACTCAAAATGTTTCCAACAATGCTCAACCACAAGTCTCACATAACAATGATACTCATGTTCTTTTCTAACTCAAGTTCAAGTTCATTTCACAATCAATGGGTTTCAACAACAATGTTTATAAAACAAGGTTTAATTACAACTCTCAAACAAAAAAAACCTTGAAGCATTCAACCAAGTATTTTTGAAAAGGAAACCATAATCAATCATTTTCTCTCCAATGATATTTCAGAAATCCACCCCCATAAACAATCAATAGGAGAATCTGCCCATACCTTTTTGATGCCAATAAGTTGTCCACAAAATATGCCACACTTAATCACAAATTTCCTTTTCAATATTAATAAGGGTTAGTGGTATTTTAAATAATCACAATAAAAGCATAACTTAATTTACACCCTTTTCACTCCAACTTCATAAACACATCCACCAAAGTCTATTTTAATAAAAAACCATTATTAAAAATAACCCACAATAAATCTGTCAAAATCACTTTAACAACTCCTTATTTCTCCTAAAATCAAATCTCCATTTCCATAAAAAGAAAACATAAATCAAATATGCTTTTGCAATAATAATCATAGCCCTAATGATAAAATTTAATTCCCATTAAATACCTTATAACTCCAAACTTTAGGGCTAATAAAAATTATTAAAGGCAAAAATGTAAATACCTCTCAAGGGGATTCGAACCCCCATCCACCACACACTGTGAGTGTCTTAGCTATGGCTAATATTCCAACCGAGCCAAAGCACTCGTTGGAAAAGCAAAGGCTAAAAATAAATTTAATCTTATTTTGCCTACCACAAAGAACAAAGCGCCAAAGCACTTCCCACATGCTGCCACCAAGGGATTCGATCCCTGATATTTGTGCTGCCCACAGTCTTAGAAAAATTGATACATCAATACGCCATGCCTCATACCACATTTGATATTTCCAAATCCTTGCACTTTCTTCGCTACTTCCTTTTTATTAATTTGCACGAGCTCTTTCGAATTCCAAGGCAATTAACACATGAGAGCAAGGATGATTATTTGGTTTAATTTACACCCCTTTATATAATGTTTAATAAAACTTTGAATATGTCGGTAGAAATATTAAAATTGTATTTACATGATGACATCGATGGGAAAATTTTTATTTAAATTTGAATTTAAATTTTAAATAATTAAAATTTAAACCAAACATTAAAACTCAAATAACTCCATCATCGGGGCACATTTTTTGACGAAACGAAAGCCCAATATGGGTTTTAATAAAAACCCACATCAAATATGTTGTCCATGGTTTTAAATAAAACCTTTTTTTTCCTGCCTTGGTTTTCACAAAAACCCTTCATAGATCCTTTTTACATTTATTGCTCTATTGACATCAATGACAACATTTCATCTTAGGGACTAAAAATGTCCAAAAATATCCCTCTTTGTCATTGATGGAAACCCAAATCCTTTTACTGAATATTGACCTTATTTTCTGCTCCCCCTAGGTCTTTGCTCCCCCTGGCTCAATGCTCTCTTAGATATCAAATCTCTCTTCATATCCAAAAACTCTCCCCATAATACACAAATCTCTCCCACTTTGACATCAATGGCAAAGGGTCACGTTTGGGGCTCGGGGCTAAGAAATAAGCCTCTTAGCTTAGCCCCTCACCCACCTCCATATGAGGTGGTTAATTTTGGTTTGGGAGTATTTCTACTCCCCGAAAACACTGTTCTCTGCCTTTGTCTTTTCCTCTTTCTTTTTGATGAATTCTCTCACTGTTTCTTTCCAAGTCATCATCCTTGTTCCTGTTCCTATTCTTGTTCTCATCCATGTTTCTATTATTGTACCTATTCTTGTTCTTGTTCTTGTTTTCATCCATGTTCTTGTTCTCATTATTTTCTGAGTCTTTGTTCCTGTTCATGTTCATATTCCTGTTCCAGTTCATAACTATTTCTGCAATATTTTCTCTACACCATATTTCTATGTGACCATAATTATTGCACTTATAACACTTAATGTTATTATTCCTTGGATATGCAATAGTCTTAGGATTTCTCCCGATGAAGCCATATCCTCTTCTATCATGAATCCTGTAATTTATTGCCTTATGCCCAAACTCATTACATGAATAACAATATCCTTGGAAAACATTTTCTCTTCCATATACCTATCTTTCATGTGACCTACACTATGAAGCCATGTGCCCAAACCTGTGACATGAGAAGCATCTCCCATTGAAGCTTCCTTGCCTAGACCTCATTGGTCTCCTGTTTTGATTGTTGTTCCATATGTATCTTATTTTCCTATTGTCCCTGTTGGACTCACTGCAATATGAATCATACTTAGAAGTTTCACTTTCACTTATATATGAGAATCCCTCTTCTAAAATATCTTCTTTTGATTTTGTTTCTTCTTCTTCAATACTTGAAGTATACTTGGTCTTTTCATGTTTCTTTCCAAAACCTAGACTTGTTGAACATGATGTTCTTTTTTGTCCACAAATGAACTTAACCAAGTTATTATAGCTATTTGTGAAACTCTTCATATTGATCTTGGAGTCCTATAAATATTTCTTTAGAGTAGCCACTTCTTGTGCTAACTTCTCACATTCCAAGATTTTTACTTCTAACTTTTCTCTAAACTTACTTGCCTTGGCCTTTGACTTCTCTAAGTCCTCTATGAGCAATAATATTTCTTCATCACATTCTTGAAACTGAATTTCAAGCTTGGAGTTTTGCTTTATTACATTCTTCATTGTGTCAAGAGCATAAATAATTTCACCTTTGAGATCATAACCATTCTCTATTGAGTATTCCTCTATTTGTTTTCCTTTGTCCATATCATTCCTTTATTTTGACTTATCTTCTATAGGATCATTCACTTCTTCTTCTTCTAATGCCATTAGAATATTCTCATCCGTTTTACCAAGTGCATCTTCAAAATCATCATCACTTAAACTATAGCCATCCCTTATGCAATCATCTTCAAGATGTCCAAATTTATAGCATCTAAAACACTTGAGAATAACTAGAGTCTTTTTCTTAACTGGATCTTTTTCTTCAACCATAAACAAGACTTCATCTCTATCATTATCTGAAAAACTAGCATCACTATCAATTGAGTACTTACTTGCATTATCAGCATACTAACTTGGCTCTCCTTTTTCTACTTCTTGTCTCCCTTGTTCTTCTTTAGAACTAATTCCTGTTATAGTGACTAATGGTCTTTGTGCATTGATAGTCCTTTCCAAGGTCCTTGAACTTTCCTCAAACTTGTGTAGTTTATCCTTAGAGCCTTTTACTTCCATCCTTAGTGAAACTATCTCATGCTTTAATATTTCACACTCTAGATATTTTATCTTTAATTTTTCAACCATACCTTCTTCAATTTTTCTTGTCTCTTCATATTTGATTTTGAAGTTGGTGAGTTCCTATAAAAACTTGCTTTTGATTTTTCATCTTCTTGAGTTTGGGCCCTTAATCCTGAGTTATCCCTTTTTAATTATTCAAGAGTAATCATAAGCCTTTCACATTCTATCTCTTTTACCTTTGACTATTCAACCATACCTTTTTCAACTCTTCTTGCCTTTTCAACCTTATCTCTCAAGTCAGATATATCATGTAGAAGCTTTGTATTACATTTCTCATATTATTCTATTTGATCCTTCAATTCTTAATTTTCTCTTTTCAATTCAAAAAGTTCCTTAAGAGTGGCTTCCTCCTTTTCTTTATCTAAATATTTATTTTCTTCAATTTCTTCTATTGTCCAAAGTGGAAATTTTTCTTGATACCTGCTTCGACTATTCTTGTTATCATTTTCTAACTCATTCTTTAGAACTTCAAATCTAATAGAGTCATCTTCATTTTCACTGCTATCAAACTCATTATAATAACTTGCATCATGATCGAGTTGACCACAGACAAAATATTCTTCACCTTCTTGTGAATAATAAGTTGCATGATGACATATCTTTCCATAACTAGTACAAAACTTTATCAATCTATATATTTGTCCATTACTTGATTCATCTCTTGAATCTAATTCCATGTGTCCTCCTAACACAACAATATTAAACTCATATTTCTTTTCTTTCATGACCATAGGTGTTTTTTTCTTCTTGTGTCTCATGCTTATACTCTTGCCTTTCATTGCCATTTGTGTTATTGCAAGATCTTCCTTCAAGCTGTTAAACCTTTTCCAAAGGAACCGACTCTGATACCAATTGAAGAACATAATATTATATTGAGAGGGGGGTGAATAGTATAAGATTACTTTTTACTTTTATTTCCCAAACAATATTAATCAATATAATCAATGGCAATATCAATATAAACAACCAAAGTAATACACCAATCATCACACATAATAGAGACACAGATTTAACGTGGTTCACCCAGTGTGGGCTACCTGCACAGATAAAATATTTCTTCTAAATATTTCTCAAATAATCTCTTGGTAATATTTCCCAAATTACAATGTTTATGGACTTCTATCCAAAGGAGATGTTGATCCCCTAATCTCAAGTTCGTGGATTTATCCACAAGAGAACTCTTTCCCCTTCTGCTCTGGCTAGTGATCTTCTAGAAGACTCTGTATCTATGTTGCACTAACTGGTGGATCTCTATCCACTTGAAGACTTCTCACTCAAATCTATCTTCAATTGTCCTACCTATGGGATCTCTATCCACTAAGATTTTATCCTCTATACTCTATCACCTCCAAAGCTTTGTCTCAATACTATACCAAACATAGTTCAATCGGTCTAGCATAGTTCTACTAAATATATTACACTAAATACAGTACAATCGATCTAGTATAATTCTGCTCAATAGGTTCACTTAGAACCTGCTCAAATCTGGTCAATAATTTCACCCAAAAACCTATTTAAATTTTCTCAACAGGTTCACACAAAACCTGTCTAAATCTTCTCAACAAATTCTCTCTAGGACTTGCTCAAATCTGCTCAATAATTCCTCTCTTGGACTTTCTCAAATCTGTTCAATAAGTCCTCAATCCTTCTCAAAGTCTTGTCTCAAATCTACTTAACAAGCTCACTCAGAACTTGTCCAATCACATAGAATCATAAAGAGAATTTTTAGAGACTCAATATGTTCTAAGCTTAATGTTCAATCAATATCTCAACTCAATCTCATAGAAGCATAAAGAGAATTGTTAGAGACTCTATATGTTCTATACTCAAATCCCAATATCAACTCAAATCAATCTCATAGAAGCATAAAGACAATTGTTAGAGACTTTATATGTTCTATACTCAAATCCCAATCTCAACTCAATAGAAGCATAAAGAGAATTGTTATAGACTCAATATGTTCTATTCTTAAATCCCAATATCAACTCAAATCAATCTCATAGAAGCATAAAGAGAATTTTTAGAGACTCTATATGTTCTATACTTAAATCCCAATTTCAAATCAAATCAGAATATAGAATAGTTTGTTTCTAGGAACTTGAACAACCACATGCATCCACTTGACTAGGCTTAGCCAAATCAACTCAACCAATCACCTCAAGGAATAACCCTTTATCACAAACCCTATTCCAAGCATGTACTAACCAACTCAAAATGTTTCCAACAATGCTCAACCACAAGTCTCACATAACAATGATACTCATGTTCTTTTCTAACTCAATTTCATGTTCATTTCACAATCAATGGGCTTCAACAAAAATGCTTATAAAACAAGGTTTAATTACAACTCTCAAACCAAAAAAACCCTTGAAGCATTCAACCAACCATTTTTGAAAAGGAAACCATAATAAATCCTTTTCTCTCCAATGATATTTCAGAAATCAACCACCATAAACAATCAATAGGAGAATGTTCCCATACCTTTTTGATGCCAATAAGTTGTCCACAAAATCTGCCACACTTAATCACAACTTTCATTTTCAATATTAATAAGGGTTAGTGGTCTTTTAAATAATCACAATAAAAGCATAACTTAATTTACACCCTTTTCACTCCAACTTCATAAACACATCCACCAAAGTCCATTTTAATAAAACCCTTATTTAAAAATAACCCACAATAAATATCTCAAAATCACTTTAACAACAACTCATTATTTTTCCTAAAATCAAATCTCCATTTCCTTCAAAATAAAACATAAATCAAATATGCTTTTGCAATAATAATCACAGCCCTAATGATAAAATTAAATTCCCATTAAATACCTTATAACTCTAAAATTTAGGGCTAATAAAAATTATTAAAGGCAAAAATGTAAATACCTCTCAAGGGGATTCGAACCCCCATCGACCACACACCACGACCGTCTTAGCCACAACTAAGATTCCAACCGAGCCAAAGCGTTCATTGGAAAATCTAAGGCCAAAAGGCCTTTAATCTTCCTCCGCCTGCCACAAAGGACAAAGCACTTCCCACATGCTGCCGTCAAGGGGATTCGATACCTGATATTTGCGCTGCCCACAATATTAGCAAAATATATACACCAATGCGCCATGCCTCATACCATGTTTGATATTTCCAAATTGCTGCACTTTATTTGCTGCTTCATTTTCAACAATTCACATGAGATCTTTCGAATTCCAAGGCAATTAACACACGAGAGCAAGGATGATTATTTGGTTTAATTACCACCCCTTTATATATTGTTTAATAAAACTTTGAAGATGTCAGCAAAAATATTAAAATTGTATTTGCATGATGATGTTAGTGGGAAAATTGGAATTTAAATTTGAATAAAAATTTCTAAATAATTAAAATTTAAACCAAACATTAAAACTCAAATAACTCCATCACCGAGGCACCTTTTTAGATGAAATGAAAGCCCAATGTGGGTTTTAAGAAAAACCCAGATTAAATATGTTGTCCATGGTTTTAAATAAAACCTTTTATTTCCCTACCTTGGTTTTCACAAAAACCCTTCATAGATCCTTTTGACATTTATTGCTCTATTGACATAAATGACAACATTTCAGCTTAGGGACTCTAAATGTCAAACAATTTTCTTGGTCCACAATTTTTTTGACCTCTTGGGGAAGGTCATCCATTCATGTGATCAGCGTATTAGCTATGACCCCTTTATTAGGTAGAATATCAACAACCTTGTTAGATTCCCTGAAAATGTACTAAAAATGATCTCCACATGGCTAAGGTTAAGGATCCTTGCTTCCTTGATATAATATTCAACCCTCTGGGATGGCCTCTTATTTTTCTTAGGTAATTTGGTAAGAGTCTCAGGATCCTATCAGTTTTAGTAAACAAAATAATCAATAATAATGCAAAATGAAATTAAGAATCACATTTTAAATATTGAATCATGGTTTTAATGGAGGACAAGCCACCCATTGGACTAAAATAAGTAATATGTTATTCGATGGATCCTAAAACAACCCATGTGAAGGCATAAATATATCTTATTAAAATGGTGTGATTGAAAAGACATGTTGGTCCAAGGTTATATTAGTGAATAATTAAATAGTGAATTAAATAATAAATAATATGTTAGGAATAGAATCCTAACATGCCACCCTCCTTAAAAAGAGCTTTGTCCTCAAAGCTCACAGTGAGAAGCTTCATCCTATGTTTCCCAAGTAGTATTTTCTCATGCTCTTGCACCATTTTAATATCATCGTTCCGTAAGTAGGGATATTGGGAAGGTTGAAGTGTTGGTGGGGGATAGGTAGGAATAATAGGAGGATCAAAATGATGACAGGGAAAAAACCTTTGTTGTGGCTTCGTAGTGGCTTGGAGAGAAAATAAATGGGCAACCATTTTCTTACCTCCTCTACAAACAACTTTCTCCAAGTGATGAGAACTTACTAGTGGAGAAGGGTCAGATTTTATTCCTTGAAGAGTATATGTTTGGTCCTTTTATGTGAATTTCATCCATAAGACATCAAATTTCCATTGAATTATGTCAAGCATTCGTAGCCATTATACTCCTAAGACAATATCATAACCACCTAAGGGAATTGCATACATATCATATTTCATGGTATAGTCACCTAAGGAGAAATTAATATTTTGGCATTTCCTTTTACATGCGATCCTACTCCCATTACCAATCATGAATTTAAAATTATTGTAAGGATGTATAAAATAATTGATTTGCTTTTCTACATGTGGGTCGATGAAATTATGGATACTACTAGAGTCAATAATTATGGTGAGGTTTTGGCATTTTAAGGTTCCTAGGATTTTAATAGTTTTGGGAGAAGAATTTTTGATGAGGGAATTAAAAGAAATTTCTAGTGGACCTTGAGGGATATCATCAGGTGTATCCTCCACTAGTTTGACCTTGATCTCCTCTTCATCATTTGTTGATTGACAAGGAATAGCTGCATCTAGAATATATAATTTGGGTGTAATACATTTGTGATTAGGTACAAATTTCTCATCACAATGAAAACAAAGGCCCTTTTCTCTTCTTTCCTTCATTTCCTTAGGGCTAATTCATTTAATTGGCATGAATCTATTTAATTTTGGGTTGGTGGAAGTATTTTGTGAGTCTGCTTTAGATATATTTCCTATTCATTTTTGGTTATTGATATTTTCTTCCACCATTTGTGCTAATGCAACAATGTGCATCATATCGGTAGGACTGAGTATTTGTACTTCTAATAAAATTTATTACTTTAGGACACTAATGAAGCAACTTTGAAATAATGATGCATCGTGCCTTGATGTAAGGTTTGACAACTTATCGAATTGAGCCTGGTATTCTCGCAATGTATATGTTTGGCAGAGTTTGGTAAGAGCCCCTGTGAAATCTTCAAATTTGCTTTCCAAATTGTAGCATTAGATTTTTTGTAAATTTGGTTCATGTGGGAGTACCCTTTGTCTTTTCATACCATTGGTACCATTGAGTAGTGATTTTCTCCAGGTAAAAATATGTGATGCAAACCTTTTGGATCTCTGGAATTTGATATAAAGAGAAAAATTGGTCAGCCTAATATATTCAATTTTGTGGTTCGAGGTAGGATTGATGTGTGTGGTCCCCCTAGTAATGCTTGTTGTGTTGGTGCTATGAGAGGTTGACCGACTTGGATTAGTGCCAAGTTTTGTTGTACCATATTGACTGAGTGGTTGGTGGCACCAATTTTTAAGTTTAATTTTGTAATCTTGTTTTCATGGTCTTCTCCCCATAAGCAAAAATCCTCTTTTGTTGGGATTTTCTTCTCAAAATTTTCTTGCCATTTATGTAATTCTTGCATGACTTCCTTCATAACTTCCTTCACAATGTCTTGTGATCTTCTCCCATCTACCATGGTAGGGTTTATGCGAGTTTATAAACTTCTTGTCTTGGTTGCAAAATATTGTAATTTTGGTAGAGATTGAAAAAATTGCTTAATAATTTTGCAAAAAGATGTTTTGTTTGTTTTTGTCAAAATTTTATTTTGAAAAAGTTGCTTTACAATATTTTGAGCAACAATTTAAAAAAAAAAATCAAATTTGGAACAATTTTTTGATTTTATGACAAAAATTTGCTTTTCTTGTCGAAATTGAAAAGTTTTGATTTTGTGCCAAAAGTTGCTTTTCTTGTCAAAATTGCCTTCTTGTTAGAATTTTTTTTCAAATTTTTGTTGGTGGAGAGAGAGAGCGGAGTGGTGGTGAAGGAGGTAGTGGGGTAGTGGTGAAGAGGAGGTAGCAAGGTGGCGGTAACGGAGCGGAGTAGAGACGACGGTGGGGGTAGAACGGAGGCATAGGAAGTGATAGTCAACATTTTCTTAAGTGCATAGTAATCGACAAGTGGCAATGAGTGAATGGGTTTATGTTCTAGTAAATGGTAGGTCGTACATGCAAACCTTGGTGGAGCATGACTAGAAGTCACACAAACTTCTAATTGCTTCGTAGTTTTTAATTATGTGAAATATTCTTCACGTCATGGATGTGTGACTAAGGTCCCCTCCACAAAAGTGCGAGGTTTGTTTTCTCAATACCGATTTTGTCGTCGGTGCTGAAAATTTTTAATTTTTAATTTTTAACGTTATAAATCACTATCAAATTTCTTATGGTTTCTAGAAAATAATTCTGGCATATTTTAATTGGAAATTTTTTATGCGATTATTGTTGATTTTTCTAGCTACCACCTATGCTGATGTAACAAGACCTGTGAGGTTACCTTTGATAAAAAAAAATTTGCAATCACACTAATTTTTTATAACCCATGATTGGTCTCTAAAGTTTTTAGTGTTGTGCTTCCAACATGCTTTTTTTCTAATTAATTTTTGTGATGGATACAAGAGTGCGAATTTTTGTTTTGAAAACTTTCAATTGAGCCTATGATACCAAAATGGTAGGAGACTCGAGATCCTAGCAGTTTTGGTAAACAAAATAAACAATAATAATGTAAAATGAAATTAAGAATCACCTTTTGAAGATTGAATCATGGTTTTAATGGAGGACAAACCACCTACTGGACTAAAATAAGTAATATGTTCTTTGATGGATCCTAAAACAACCCATGCGAAGGCATAAATATATCTTATTAAAATGGTGTGATTGAAAAGATGTGTTGGTCCAAGGTTATATTAGTGAATAATTAAATAGATAATTAAATAATAAATAATGTGTTAGGAATAGAATCCTAACATAATTGATGATGTTCATCAAGTCTCCCTCCATGATGATCTTGCCAAGATAGTTTTTAGCCAGACAAAGCCCTCTCCATATTACTTTGGCTTCTACGACATTATTGGTCTAGGATCCTAAATGCTCTACAAAATAAAGGATAACATCCCCATTGTGATTTCAGAGGATACCCCCTACTCCTACAACTCTAGTATTACCTTTAGCTATTGGACATTTTGAGTCCATAAAGTTGTCATTGATGTAAAGGCATGAAGTTTTCATTGATGACAAGAAGTGAACCACCGATGATGTCAAAAGATCAAAATAAGCAATGTTAGAGGTTGATGAAAAAGGGCTTCATAATATTATTTTTAATATTATGTAAAGCAAAATAAAGGTTTTTATTAAAACAATGGAAAGGTTTTTATTAAAACCATAGTGGATAAAATAAAGTTTTTATTAAAAACCATAATGGGCAAAAATAAAATATTTTGATTAAAACCTAAGAAGGCTAAAAGATTTTAATATTAATTTATAAAATTTAAATTCTAAATAATTTAAATGATTTATAAATTAAAATATTTAAATACAAAAACCGTAGCGCTGACCTCCATAAACTCACCTTCGTCGTTGTACATGGAATGGAAGGGTAAAGGTATTTATACCTTAGTCAAATACCAAATATTGGCATTCGAATAATCTCTAAAAACTTCGTGAAAAAGGCTCGTGCAATATTTCATGAAAAGAAGTGCCATAATTTTTGGGAACATCATGCAAAGGTTTGTGCAATATTTCATGAAAAGAAGTGCCATAATTTTTGGGAACATCATGCAAAGGCTCATGCAATATTTCATGAGGGAAGCATCTTCAAAACACTATTTGGAAGAAGGCGAAGAGGTACCCAATAGGCTCTAAGGCAAGGTGGAGATAAAAAGTACTTATTGAACTTTAGGTTTGCAAGGTGAGCGCTTGGCTCACATGGCATGGAAGCTGCAGCCAAGGCGCTACTGCAGGGCAAGTGGTGCAAGCTCAAATCTCGTAATTTTTGAAGAGGGAAGAAAAAGGTTTTTATAATTTTATTTTTAATTATTGCTTTTGCCAAATTTTTGTGGAGGGATAAGGTGTAAATAAATTGATTTATTTACCTAAGTGGTAAATAGTGAATGTTGCTAGGGTAACATTATTTTTACCTTAGGAAAGAGAATTTGATTTATTTGATAAGTGCAATTTAATAAAGGAGTTATAAGTAGAAGTTGTGTTATATTTCATAAGAGAATTTTTTATATGATGTTGAAGTTTATTTCTGATATGGAGCAATAAGGTGTATTTAGGATTTGATTTATCATTATTTTTTGTCATCTAACCCTTTGTACTTGGCAAAGAAAGTTTTGATAATTGATCTAGAATTTTGAAGATCATTCTACATCAAAGAAAAAGGTATGGGTATATTATTCCTTGATTGAGTTGATTGGTTGATTTTTTGGAAAAAAAAAATTGGAGTGAAAAAGAAATTAATTAGGTTTCCTTGTTGAGTATATTTTGAGTTAATACTTCAAGATATTCTAGAATAAAGACTTGTTGATAAAACCTTATTTGATAAACATTGTTGTTGAAGCCATTGGTTGAGTGAAGAACATGGACTAGAGTTTGAAAAGAGCATGAGTATCATTGTTATGTGAGATTTTTTGATAAGCATTGTCGTTGAAGCCATTGATTGAGTGAGGAACTTGAATTAGGGTTTGCAAAGAACATGAGTATCATTTTTATGTGAGATTGGTTGATAAGCATTGTTGGAAATATTTTGAGTGAATGTTCATATGCTTGGACTAGGGTTTGTGAGCATAGACTATTTCATTGAAGTGATTGGTTGAGTAGATTTTGTCGAGCCTAGTTGCGTGGGTGTGTGAAATGATAGCTCAAGTTCTATGAAATAAATTGTTCTATATTATGAATTGATTTGAGAAAGAGGTTGAATATTGATGAATGTGAAACATATTGAGTCTCTTACAATTCTCTATATGTTTCTATGATAAAATATATATTTGAAGTGATTGAGAGTTTTTGAATGTGAAGAATATTGAGTCTCTAATAATTCTATGTATGTTTCAAAAGAGTGATTGAAAGTGATTGAGTATTGAGGTGAATGTGAAGCATATTGAGTCTCTAACAACTCACCATACGTTTCTAAAAGAGTAATTGAAAGTGATTGAGTATTGAAATGAATTTGAAGCATATTGAGTCTCTAACAATTCTCTTTATGTTTCTATTAGATTGGAAAATTTCTAGTGTGGACTTGTTGATCATATTTGAGGTAAGTATTTGAAAGTACTTGTGGATAGATTTGTGTGAGGTTTTATGGAAGCTTACAATATAGATTGATAGCATATTTGGATAAGTCCTAGTGAGGACTTATCGAGCAGAATTAGACAAGTTCTAGTGAGGAATTCTTGAGCAGAATTGGACAAGTTATAGTGAGTACTTGTAGAGCATATTTGGACAAGTTGTAGAGAGGACTTGTGGATAGATTAGTGTGATATTTTGTGGAATATTATTAGGTATATTTGAGATAAGTATTTGAAAATACTTGAGAGCAGAGTTGATTGATTGATTTGTTCAAACCTTGAATTAAGGTTTGGGGCAGATCTAGCAGAGTTGATATGATATTGAGTTAATATTTGTGTTAAGGCTTGAGGATAGATATTGAGGACAGATTTGTGCTAGACCGAAGTATTGTGTTTAGTGCAGATTTGAGGACAGAGTTTGGTGCATATTTGAGGATAGGTTTGTGCTAGACCAAAGATAGATATTGAGCAGATTTTTACTAGAATTAAGGATTGTGTTTAGTATAGATTTGAGATAGATATTTGAAGGTGACAGAGTATAGAGGATGATAGATCCAGTGGATAGATATCCATTAGCCATGGTAGTTAGGATAGGATTCTTCAATGGATAGAGATTTATTAGCCAAATAAGTGGGGGTAATATTTCTTCTAGAAGATCACTAGCCAATGCAAAGGAGAAAGGAGTTCTCATGTGGATAGAGATCCATGAACTTGATTAGGGGATTGATGTCTCATTTGGATAGATATCCATAAACATTGTAATAGGGAAAGGATTCCCAAGAGATTGATTAAGAAAAAATTAGTAAAATATTTTCTTTGTGGAGTAGCCCACATTGGGTGAACCACATAAAATTGGTGTCTCTATTATGTGTGGTTATTTGTGCATTTCTTTGATTACTGCTATTGATATTGCTATCTATGCATTGCATAATATTGATTGGGAAAGAAAAGTAAAAAGTGGTCTTATACTGTTCACCCCCCCTCTTAGTATAAGCTTGTGTTCTTCATTAGTTGCTCCATCAAAATTAAATTTGTACCAACCCCTTGGTGGAGGAATCCACTTAGAATATTCTCTGTTTTTGACTTGAGGATTTCTTGGTCTTTTCTCCAAAAGCAAGTTCAAAGATATCCCTAAGGACATATCCAACATAGAAGTAGGTCGCTAGGAGGGAGGTATGAGGAGATAATTTTCCTTAGTAAAGTAGAGGATTCTATTGGTAATCAAGGTAGGATTATATTGAATATTGAAAAAGACTCTATGATTCCTCTCAAGCCATATTTTCCAAAGGAAGTAATGAAAGCAAGTGGTCCAAAGGTATTTCAAATGACTGTTGTGAAAAGGTGTAGGCCATTGGAAAAGAGATCAACAATAGAATTAGGTTTGGCCCATTGGATAAAGAAAATTTGGAAATTTTTGTAGAGGACGTTCAAGGAAAAAGGATAGGTGAGGAAAAAATGATGTATGGATTTCCAATATGAAAATAATTAGTAGAACCTATTGGGAAGAATGATACCTCTCTTGATAAAATTGTCTATGATTTTTTGAAGTGTGTTGTGTGGTCATTTTAACTCCATGTCTACTTGGCATTGTGAATGATATGAGGGAAGGAAAATTTCTTGAGTTCTAGGAATGGTGGAACATTCGGGATGAACTTACCCAAAATTTGAAGAATTAGAAAAATGGAGGATGATTATTTTTATTTGGGAGGATTGCATAGAAAAAATACTATGTGTGTAAGTATTTTAGAGTATTAAAAAAATATCTACATGTGGAAGGACATAGGGAACTATGGATGTGATTTGGGTGTCATGTTTGCTTTCTGAAAAGTTGATTTTGGATTGCTGGTAGCTCATATTTTCTAAAAATAATTCAATTAAAATTCAGCCTCAAATAATCATTTCAGGTTTACATGTTATAATCCGTGTTGAATTAACGAATTTTGCAATTGGTTGATGAAGTGCTTTTGGAAAACAAAAATGTTTTGATTTGATTTAAATATTTCGTTGAGCATGTCTGTGCAAAACTAAAAATGGTTAATTAAATATTATTTGTGAATGTGTGCATATGTTGTGAGCATAGCCTTATTTTACATGGCAAAAATGGAGTTGGTGTGGTTAAAATAAATTAGGTGTGAACAAATAGAAAAGGCTTTGTTCAATTTGATGATGTGTTATCCATATTACCTGGAAATTAGAAACATAGTATAAAATCGTATCTATAAATCTAAAAATGAGTGACATGATTGTAGTGGATAAATACAACACTAAATTTATAAAATATTTTGATTATGTACTTTTAGTGTTATCGATTCCATCAAATTTAATGTTATTATGCAGTCTAGTTTAGTTTACTAGGTTTTTATTTTTCTGTAAATATTAAGTAACCATGCAAATGAAGGGAAAGAAGGTATACATGTTACTATGTGTATAATGTATGGTTAAAGTGTGCATATATGATTGCTATGCATTATCTGGAAAAAAAAAATTGTTGCACAAATTACCTTTACCATTACTATCATTTGGAAAGAAAATGTCAGGGAAAATACATACATTGAATTTGCTTGATGTAATGCGGTAATGTGAATGCTATTGTGAATTTTGTTTTGTCAATGCATGTTTGTATAAGTTGCAATTTTAGAAATGCATACATGAAAAGAGTCGTAATTTGATCCATTGCACTACCAAAATTGAGTACTAACGAAGTTGATAAACGTCAAGAATAGAATTGAAACTATTTTTTTGGGTGAAGGGTGCAAATAGAAACTAGATTGAACCAGACACTATCCAGTAATGGATGTCCACAAAATAAGACATCACGTTGTTCATTTATTGAGCATCTTGAGTTAAAAAACCAGGTTATATTTTGCTGAAAAATGCAGCCCTTTCCAAATTATGGAAGTGAGAAGATAGTGTTTGTTGTGTTGTTTGAAAACATAGGGTGTTGGCTAGTGAAACTGTTAAGTTGCTTGTATTATAGAACCTTGAAACTGGAAATCTATTGGGGTTGCATGTAGTATATATGGGAGTATTCTATGGCAGACAAAATATTACTAAGTATGAAACCAACTAAGAGTTCTATAAAAATATTCCAAACTTGACCCTAGATATGTGGGTCCATTAGAAATTATGGGTAAGATAAGTCCAATTGCATACAAACTTGCTTTACCATAAATCTTATCAAAAATCCATAATTGTTTCCATGTGTCCCTCTTTAAGAAGTACATTTATATTCCCACTCATGTTTTGGATGTTTCTAATTTGCATACGACCAATCCACTAAAAATTGAAGTTTGGCCCATTCGTATACTTGGTTTTAGGATCAAGAATTTTAGGAAGAGGAACATAGAGCAATGTTGGGTCCAATCGGAATTCTATTGGAGAACGTGGTAGTTATGCAGTAGTAGTTTCCTTATTTGTTTGAGTAGACATAAACATTTTAAAATGTTTTATATGGCTTGATGATGTATATATATGCATATGGATATATGACTAAATATTGGGTAGAGTAGCCTTGTGTATGTTTTGGGTTACTGAGTAGTGTAATTTTATTTATGAAATGATGTATGTTCTAGTTTATGCATGGATCTATGATTTAATGAAATGAAACACTATGTGAATAAATTAAATCTCCAATATTTAATGATTTATGATCCAATGATGATTGTGACATATTAAATCATGTATGAATAATGTAATAACATGATTATCATGGCATATGTGAAAATCTATATGTAAATGTATTTGAATTGCTTAACCACACTTTAAACATAGGGAATGTGTTTGATTCTAGTAGGGGAGGATGTAATGACCCTCCTCACATGAATTTAGAAAAGCAAATGAATTTTTAATTATACTAGCCCTATATTTTAGAATGTGGTACTACTGATGCTCATTGTGCATGTATGACCAGGTATAAGCCCTCAACAGAGTAAATATGGGTTGCAGATAGGGTAAGAGGGAAGTCATGATTTGGCTCGTGAGTAGATGGAAACTCACATGAATTGTATACATTATATAGGTGCATCGTGGGAAATCTTGTATTTTGCATGTGCTTGCATATATGTTTGCTACTTGATTTTTCCTTTGTGGCAATGAGAAAGTTGGAAACATAGGAGCCACACCTTGCTAAGTATATGTTGAAATAAAAAAATGATTATATAGTTATCATTTACAAAATATAATAAAATTATATAATATAAAATAATAATATGATAGCAAATATATGAATATGAAATGTAAACTAAGTTGTATTCTTTGAGGTTAATTAAAGCAAAGTCTATTTTGAATAGCAATGCATATTTAAATATCATTTATAAAATGTGGGTGTTGAAGTGTGTTGTGTGGCTATTTTAACTCGATGTCTACCTAGTGTTGCACATGATATGAGGGGAGGAAAATTTCTTGAGTTCTAGGAATAGTGGAATGTTGGGGATGAACTCACCCAAAATCTGAGCAATGATGAAAGGGGAGGATAGTGAGTTTTCTTTGGGAGGATTGCATGGAAAATAGACTATGTGTAAGTATTGTAGGGAGTATTAAAAAAATACCAGTGTGTGGAAGGACATAGAGCACTATGGATATCATTCGGGTGTGTTGTTTACTTTCTAAAAATTTGGTTTTGGATTGCTGGTAGTTCATATTGCTTGAAAATAATTCAACTCAAATCTGGCCTCAAACAATCATTTTAGGTGTACATTTTATACTCCGTATTGAATTAGTGAATTCTACAATTTTTTGATGAAGTTATTTTGGAAAACAAAAATATTTTGATTTTATTTAAATTTTCCTTGAGCCTATTTGTGCAAAATTAAAAAGGGTTAATTAAATATTCTTTGTGAATGTGTGCATATTCTATGAGCATAACTTTATTTTACATGGCCGAAATGGTGATGGTGTGGTTAAAATATATTGGGTGTGAACAAATAGAAAAAGCTTTGTTCAATTTGGTGATGTGTTATCCATATTACCTGGAAATTGGAAACGTAGTATAAAACCGGATATATGAATCTGAAAATGAGTGACACAATTGTAGTGGATAAAGACAACACCAGATTTTAAAAATATTTTGATTGTGTACTTTTGGTGTTATTAAAGTCCATAAAATGTATTGTTATTGTGCAGTCTGGTTTGGTTTACTAGTTTTTTGTTTGTTTGTGAATATTAAGTAACCATAAAAATGAAGATAAATAAGGCATATGTGTCACTATGTGTATAATATATGGTTAAAGTGTGCATATATGATTGCTATGCATTATCTAGAAAATAATTTTATTTGCACAAATTGTTATTACCATTACTGCCATTTGGAAAGTGAATGTCAGGGAAATGCATGCATTGAATTTGCTTGATGTAACACGGTAATGTGAATGCTATTTTGAATTTTGTTTTGTAACTGCATGTTTGTATAGGTTGCATTTTTAGAAATGCATACATGAAAAATCCGTAATATGATCCCTTGCACTACCCAAATCGAGTATTTGCAAAGTTTATAAACAACAAGAATGGTCTTGAAACTGTGTGTTTGGGTGAAGGGTGCAAATAGAAACTAGATTGAACCAGATATTGTTCGGTAGTGGATTTATATAAAATAGGACACCATATTGTTCAATTATTGAGAATATCAAGGGAAAAAACCAGGTTATTTAATGCTAAAAAATGCAACCCTTTCCAAATTGTGGAAATGGAATGAAAGAGTTTATTGTGTTGTTTGAAAACATAGGGTGCTAGCTAGTGAAGTTGTTAAGTTGCTTGTATTGTAGAACCTTGAAACTAGAACCCTTTTGGGGTTGCATGTAGTGTATATATACTTACATACACACATACATACATACATACATACATACATACATATATATATCTATATATATATATTGCTTGAGTATTTGTAAAAAATAGAGTTATGAGCCATAGATGTAATGTTGTAAGAGAATCGTATAAGCACCTACTCTATAACATTGGAAAATAAAATAAAATGTGGTTTTTCTTTTTACCAGTGTACACACAAACACACACACACACACACACACACACACACACACACACATATATATATATATATATATATATATATATATATATATATATATGTATATGTATATGTATGTATGTGTGTGTGTGCAATTTTTTGACTAGCAGTTAAATTCTATAATTCTAGTGTCAAATACTTAAGCTATTACAAAAATTTTATGACCTAATGTTAAATAGTAGATGATGTCTTTGATATTCTCACTATGACACTGAGAGGGGGGGTGAATCAGTGTGGCTCTTTATAACTTAAAACTTTAACTCTTAAAGCCAAAATAATGAAAGCTTAAAATCACATAAAGCAAATGTAACAAGAGAGCATCACACACAACACAAGATGTACCGAGGTTCACCAGTTTTGGTTACTCCTAAAAAATAGACTGTTTGGACTCCCATCCAAATCTAGCCTTTGCAAAGCAACAACTTTACAATCAATTTACCAGCACCAACTGGAAGGAGCACCAACCCCTAATTTATTTGTACCAACATAAAGGAGCACTAACCCCTAATTTATCTGCACCAACAGAAAGGAGCACCAACCCCTAATTTATCTACACCAACAGAAAGGAGCACCAAACCCTAATTTATCTACACCAACAGAAAGGAGCACCAACCCCTAATTTATCTGCACCAATAGAAAGGAGCACCAACCCCTAATTTACCAGCACCAACTAGAAGGAGCACCAACCCCTGATGCCAAGCACCAACTTGGACTTTTGTTCTGAATCTAGATGATTGACATAAATATGCCTTCACTTTTACAAGACCCTGACTGGTCTATTGCTTTCTCAACATTGCCCACTCTTTACCCAGCACACACCCTACTCACTCGCCTCCTGCGCACTCTCTTTCAGCAGCGGCACTTTAACTTTTTATGACGACACTCTTTTCAATTCTGAGCCAAACTTTACTTCTGCATGCAACTGCCCTTTTATAACAATATTTTCATCTTCAAACCCTAAGTCTTCTGTAACTTCCATACTCCCGCATGCATCCTATTAATAGCCACTCCTGTAAGTAACTCCTTTCTGACACACTCTTCTTATATGCAACCTATTAATGGATTTTTCTCTTTAATTGGGATTCTCGGTATAGCCACCGCTTGACAAATTGACTCCATAACGGACCCTGTAACTGCAGTAATGACTTTAGTTAACTCTTCTTATTTTAGTTACATGTATTTCCTCTACAATTGCATCTGTAAATGTCATTTTTCTTCAGTTAACTTTATTTCGGTTGGGTTCTTCTTTTTTCATGGTGAAAAACAATTTGTCGCGATATCACGATATTTTTGCCCTTTTGACTTTTTCTTGGTCATTGACCGTAAAAACATAACATGTCACTGTATCACGACACTTTCTGTCTCCTTGCACTTTTCTCGGCTTGCACCAGTAAAAATACAACATGTCACGATGTCACGACACTTTTTGCCTCCTTGTCCTCTTCTTGGATTGCACCTGTGAAAACACATGTCACGATATCACGATGCTTTCGTTGCCTTGTGCTCTTCTCTGTATTTTGCCCACGAAAACACAACATGTCATGAAATCATGACACATTCACCGCCTTGTGCTCTTCTCTATCTTTCGCTCATGAAAACACATGTCACAAAATCGTGACACATTCACTGCCTTGTGCCTTTTCTTGCCTTGACCTCGTGAAAACAGAACATGTCACAAAATCGTGACACTTTCGCTTTTGTACTCTCCTTCTTTCCTTTTGTTGTGATATCATGACACTTTTTCTCCTTGGCGCTTTTCTTCTCATCGGGTCATGAAAACCCGACATGTCGCGATATCGTGACACTTTTTCTCTGCGAGCTCTTTCTCTCGAACCTGTCATGAAATCATGACACTTTTTTGTCTGTACAATCCTTCTTGCAAGTTGTCACGAAATCATGACACTTTTTATTTCTCAACCTTCCTCTTCGCTTTAGACTGTGAAAATGAAACATGTGAAATCGTGACACCTTTTTCTCTCTCATCTTTCTCTTCGCTTTGGACCGCGAAAATGAAACATGTCACAAAATCGTGACACCTTTTTCTCTCTCCTCTTTTCTTCGCTTTGGACCACGAAAATGAAACATGTCACGAAATCGTGACACCTTTTTCTCTCTCCTCTTTTCTTCGCTTTGGACCATGAAAATGAAACATGTCACGAAATCACATCTTTTTCTCTCTCCTCTTCCTCTTGCAATATGTCACGAAATCGTGACACTTTTTCTACTTGTCTTTTTCTCTTCCAACATGTCATGAAATCATGACAGTTTTTCTTTCTTCTTCTCTCTCTTCCAACATGTCACGAAATCGCGACAGTTTTTCTTTCTTCTTCTCTCTCTTCTAACATGTCACGAAATCGTGACAGTTTTTCTTTCTTCTTCTCTCTTCTAACATGTCACGAAATCGTGACAGTTTTTCTTTCTTCTTCTCTCTCTTCTAACATGTCACAAAATTGTGACAGTTTTTCTTGCTTGCACCTTCTCCTCGAACATGTCACGAAATCGTGATAGTTTTTCTTGCTTGCGCTTTCTCTCCGAACATGTCGCGAAATCGTGACAATTTTGCTAGCTTGCACTTTCTCTCTGAACATGTCATGACATCGTGACATGTTTCCTTGCTTCTCAACATGTCACGATATCATGACAGTTTTCTTGCTTCTCAATATGTCATGATATCATGACAGTTTTCTTTCTTCTCAACATGTCACGATATCGCGACAGTTTTCTTCCTTGTGATTTTCTTTTGATTTTTCTCAAATGGGCCACTTGTATATTTTGAAAAATCACTGTACATACTTTGAGATCCTCTTAACTCCTGTCCACATCATCAAATGGAACCTCTTAACTCCTGTCCACTTCATCAACTGATCTATCTGACTGTGTTGACAACAATGACAATACTTTTGCTACACCTTGCTCAACAATCTCCCCCTTTGGAATTGTTGGCAACACTCATGCAATCTCCTGTAATTCTTCTCCCCCTTTGACAATAATACCAAAGGGCTACTACAGACTCCCCCTGAGTCCATGCAAAAAATTCTCAGGCACACATTATAACAGTTAGCAAAAATTACAAATATGAGCACAAAGATAATTAAATATATAAATTCTCCCCCTGAGAATGTGGTCCCTCACTCAGATCCATATTTAACTATGTTGGCTGCTGGATCTCTATCCGTTGAGACTCTGTCCACTGTACTCTGTCAATAGGCTCACTGATAACCTGCTCTAGCAGGCTCACCAAGAACTTGCCCATATCTTATAGAATCATAAAAATAATTGTTAGAGACTCAATATGTTCTATACTTAATGCTCAATCAATATATCAACTAGATCTCATAGAAGCATAAAGATAATTGTTAGAGACTCAATATGTTCTATACTCAAATCCCAATCTCAACTCAACTCAACCAATCACCTCAATGAACATCCCTATAACATAGACCCTAGTCGAAGCAAGTATCAACCAACTCTGTGTAAGCATCAAACACTGTACCACAACTATTTCCCAAAGGCCTTCTCAAAGGCTCAATAAATCAACTCATCTAAACTGTTAGAATCCTTAACTTTTGACAGTGGCAGTAAGAACCATCACCAGTGCAACAATGACATACAACAATACTACCAAGGATGACAATTCTCAATTTAATCACCACACTTCACGACACTTCCACAAACTATATGTACTGAAAACATACTTCAACAACTATACGACAACTCCTCGACTACTTTCCTTTCATCCTCAGATAACTACATAAATACATAGGAGCATTAAAATAAAACTTTAACATTGATCCCCTTGAGGATGTGTTACCTGGAGCTGCTTAGTGCAATAGAGGAGTAATCTCCTTTTGTCTAAGGAGACACGATTTCCTTTCTTCTTTCTTTTTCCAGTCTTTCTTGAACTTAGGCTGAAGGTTTTCACCTGCATCCCTATTCTGAAACTTTTTGTGAACCTGATCATTTCTCTTGGGTGGTTTTCTCTTGTACATCCTTGATGCATGATTATTTTTGGCAATTTTGGGTTTGAGATCCTAGATTCTTGTCTATGAAGTTGTCATTGATGTCAAAAGGAAATGGCATTAATGTTAAGAGGATGTGTTGGCTTCAAAGGTGGAAGATTCCAAGAGAATCCGGAGAGATTCCATTGGCAAGGGTTTTTCATTAAAACCAAGTTAAATGGTTTTTATTAAAACCAAGGGAGGTTCTCTTTATTATTTATTTAATTATTATTTAAAACCCTTCAAGGTTTTAATTATTTAATTATTTAATTAATTAAGGGATCGAAAGCAATTTCGATTAAATTCAAAATTACTTTTCGAATTCAGCCGACGTGTTTGGAAATGCATCAAAGTGCATATAAAATGAGGCAAATGAATTCATTTATGTTTTGCTGAGAGTTCGTGATTAATCCCTGAGCATTTCAATTTCGACATCGAAGCCCCTGCACCAACGAAGGAGGAAGACAGGCGTTGCGTGGTCAAAGGTGTGATGGGTTGGTCTTGGCACCAAGGAGGAGGCGCACACGGTGATAAGAATGGAGACTTCCCTTCTTCCTCACGTGGGCTCTCCTAGCTCATGCGACGTGACCAAAGGACTTAGTAGCATGGTGGTTGGCGGTTCGAATTGTCGAAGACCCTTTTGAGGGTAGTGTATGCGCTCCGAAATTCGTGGGATATTTACCAAAGGTATGCGCTCCAATTTTTGTAGAAAGAGTGGCAATTAAATTTTAATATTTTGCTTGCTAAGGTTTTATAAAGTTAGCTTTGGGAGGTATAAGGAATGCAAGCTTAATATTTTTGCTATAGTTGGATTGAAAATTAAAGGGGAAATAATTGCCATGGTGGTTGAGTTATTTTGACATGCCAATGTTGGGTTAATAATTTTTAGGGAAGATCAAAATTATTAATTGTGGTAGTTTTTCAAGGGCTTATTCATCTTCAAAAATAGTATGGGCACATTTTTCTTATGAGTATGATTGGTGTATGTTTTTCTAAAATAAGGGTGGAGTGAAAAGGTTTTCAACTAGGTTTCCTTTGGTTGGGTGTAAATCCTATTTTTTTGTTTGTTGAAGACTACTTATGCATTGTTATCCTTAAGGAGAGTTTTTGGTGAATGCATAATTTCTGGATTGAGATAGTGGAAGCTTTGTGCACTAGGGTTTATATTTGTGAGTCTAGCTACTTGCATTGAGTTGGTCGAACCCTTGGTTGGTTTTTTTGAGTTTGATGGTTGAGTTGCTTCCATAGAGGTTGTTTGATCAATTTATTGCTTTACTTGATTCATGATATTGGGCTTACTCCATTGAGTTGATTTGAGCAAGTTATTCTTTGCATTTGGTGATATTTTGTTGGTGGTTGTTTTGTTCAAATATCTTTGGAGGGAAAAGGATTTCTACTTGTTTCCTTTTCTTGTGATGATTGGTTGAATGCTTCAAGGTTGATGTTGAGTTGAATGGTGTTGTTTTATTAAGCCTTGTTGATAAGCATTGTTGTTGAAGCCCTATTTGGTTGTGAAAGAGTATTTGGTTGTGAAAGATTGATTGGTTGAGAAAAGTTATTTGGTTGTGGAAAGAACATGAGTATCATTGTTATATGAGATCTTGCATGGTTGGCAATTGTTGGGTTGTGTTTCATGTTCTTGATAAATGCAAACTTCATTCTATCCTATTCATTTCAGATATTGAGTTGAGTTTTCAGATTTGAGATTGAGTTTGAGCTGAGTTGATTTGAGTTGAGTTTTGAGATTGGGATTTGAGTATAGAACATATTGAGTCTCTAACAATTCTCTTTATGCTTCTATGAGTTTGAAAAATCACATTGGGTCTCTAACAATTCACTTTGTGGTTTCCTACTAAGAAATTTTTTCTTGGTGAGCTTGTTGAGTTTTTGGACAGGTTTCGATGGGGACTTGTGAGCAGGTTTTGGACAGGTTTCGATGGGGACTTGTGAGCAGTTTTTGGATAGGTTTCGGTGGGGACTTGTGAGCAATTTTTGGATAGGTTTCGGTGGGGACTTGTGAGCAGTTTTTGGATAGGTTTCGGTGGGGACTTGTGAGTAGATTTGGATAGGTCCTAGCAGAGGACTTGTGAGATGAGTTTGATAGTTCTATCAGAGAACTTGATGACAGAGGTGTAGTCATTCTTTGAGAAGAACCTGAGGACATATTTGGCAAGTCTTTGAGAAGTATTGTGTGCAAAGGATTGATTTGTTCAAGAGTTGGACAGATATGACAGACAGAGGAAGACTTGTACTAGACCGACTGACTGTGTTTGGTACAGGTTACTGAGCTGCTGTGGACGTGATCATAGAAGGTAGAGGTCTCTTAGGCTAAGCATTGAGGACAAGAGGTATTTGATGGAAAGGAGTTCCACGTGCTGGAAAGAGGTAGAGGTAGTTGATCTTCTGAGGGATCATTTCCAGACAGAGGGGAAGGTATCTCCTTTGAGCAGAGGCTCATAAATTATGATTGGGGGAAGGTATCTCCTTTGAGCAAAGGCTCATAAATTTAGATTGAGGGAAGGTATCTCCTTTGGGCCAACGCTCATAAACATTGTAATTGGGAAGGTTTCCCAAAGAACTTTGAGATAACTTTTAGAGAAAAGTTTTGTGGACGTAGCCCAGGCATTCTGGGTGAACCACGTTAAAATTGGTGTCACTTTGTGGATGATATTGTGTATTTCTTTGTTATTGTTTTAGATATATTTCTTTACTATTTTGAAGTATAAAGGAAAAAGTAAAAAGATGTCTTATACTGTTCACCCCCCCTCTCAGTATAAGCTTGTGTTCTTCAATTATTTTCCTTTCTTTGATGCACATGATTTCTTCCCTGTCCTTTTTGCACTCTTTGTGTCTGATGAAATCTACTATCTTGCCTTAGATTAGATACAAAAGTTCTTGGACAAGACCTTGCTATGTGCCCATGACCATTACATTTAAAACATTGCACATGGTATTCAACCGGAGTAACATAAGTATTTCTTCCAGCATAACTCTTTGAACTATTATTCAATCCACAATAAATTGCCTTGTGACCATAATGGTTGCATTTAAAACAATAGCCATTAAAAGCATTATTATGAATAGAGTGAGAGTGATAGAACCTCTTTTTTTATGATTGTTTTGTTGTAGATCTCCTTTGATATTTTCTTCCCATTGAGGATTCAGCTTCAAGATTTTCTTACTTTGATCCTTCAGTAGTGGATTTATTCTTCTCTGTAGATTTAGAAGATGAAGGTTGTTCAGCTTCACATCCAAGACCAAGCTTTAACATGGGGCTTATTTGTTGTCTTATCATTTTATCTAGCATCTCTATGCTCTTCTCAAATTTGATATTTGTATTGGCCTCTTCTAGTTGTTTCCTCAATAACATAATCTCCTCTTCTTGTTTGCAGCAAACAATCTCTTTCTCATTAATCTGCGACTTCAAGGCTTCTTCTATTTTCTTGGCTTTGTGAATTTGTAAGAAGAGATCTTCAATATCACCCTCATATTCTTCCAAATTCTTGGACATTCTTTTATTATTTTTCTTTTCTAAACCCAATTCTTCAAGTGTAGAGATCAAATCTCCTTCTAGATCTACTTTAGCCTCAAAGTTTTCACCACATACTTCAGAGTTAAATTCTTCTTCATTTTTTTATTCTTCTTCTTCAAATGCCATGAAAAGAGCTTCACCTGTTTCCTCTTCAGAATCCTCACCGGAGCTATCTTCTGATGAACTGGAATTCCTAGAGATGAAAGTTTTCTTCCTGAAGTGGTTGTTTCTAAAATTCGGGTTTTTCTTCCAGTCACTTCTTTCTTGATGCGATCCTTAATCAATTTTGTCCTTCTCATTAAGTGGAAATTTAGCTACAACATGCCCAATGCCTCCACATATGAAACACTTAAATGGTAGCTTTCATCTGTATTTTCCTTTTCCCCTTATTATTTTCCAAACAAAGTTTTCTTCTATTTCATCTGATGTCTCTTCTTCCTCATATTCTTGTTTTGCTTTTATCTTTTTATGTGCTTTAAAAGAAGCTTCTCTGTCTATGGGCTTAGCTTGTCCTATTCTCATTTTGTATGCATTCAAAGAACCATGCATCTCATCCATACTAAAAGTATTGAGATCTTTAGCTTCTTCTATAGCAAAAACTTTAGAATTAAATCTTTTGTGAAGAGTTCATGGAACCTTTTTCATGATGACCGCATCTTCCATTTCCTCATCGAGTCCTCTAATCGCATTAATGATTCCATTGACTCTCAGCATATAGGCCTCTATGTTCTCATCGTCATTCATTCTTAATGCTTCGAATTGAGCTCGATGCGTTTGTAGCTTGGCTTCCTCGATCTTGCCGTCTCCTTCATGAATGCTCTTTAGTTTGTCCCACATGTCTTTTGTCATTTTATAGCTCATGATACTTATTAGTTCACTATCCACTAAACCACACATTATAGCATTCTTTGCTTTAGATTTATTCTCAAATGGTTTCTTACTGGCAACATCAGTTGGAGGTGTGGCGAGTATTGTGTATCCACTTTCTAATAACTCCCAAATGTCGTATCCCAGAGCACAAAGATATGTCTGCATCCTAATTTTCCAAAATGAATAATTAGTTATGTCGAACAATGGAGCTTTATTTGATGAGAATATTTCACAACCTGCCATTGTGTTCCTTACCAGATCACCTTAGCTAATTAAGCTTGTTCAGGAACCTTGCTCTGATACCAATTGATATTCTCACAATGACATTGAGAGGGGGGAGGTGAATCAGTGTGGCTCTTTATAAATTAAAACTTTAACTCTTAAAGCCAAAACAATGAAAGCTTAAAATCACATAAAGCAAATGTAACAAGAGAGCATCACACACAACACAAGATGTACCGAGGTTCACTAGTTTTGGCTACTCCTCAAAAATAGACTATTTGGACTCCCATCCAAATCCAGCATTTGCAAAGAAACAACTTTACAATCAATTTACCAGCACCAACTGGAAGGAGCACCAACCCCTGATTTATCTGCACCAACAAAAATGAGCACCAACCCCTAATTTATTTGCACCAACTCTAAAAATTAGATCAGGTGACAACAAGGTAAATTGAAACTAATAATGCTTTATTAATTACTATGCAGAGCCAATACAACCATTCAATCAAACAAAGAATATAACCACTAATTTATAAGAAGAGAAAGGAGGTTAGGGGAGAAGCGGGAAGGGATGAAGTCGGAGGAGAAGATGAAGGGAGGTTGGAGGAATAAGGGGAAAGGAGGTGGAATGATAAGGAGGAAGAGGGAATAAAGGAGGGAATGGAGGGATAAGGGATATTCACACTTGTCGACAAGAATTTTCCGACAACTAACCTAGCCTAGCCACTAAATTAACCACTTAATAAATTAAGTGTTCACACTTGCTACATTCTCCCCCTTAAAGTTGAGAGGACTAACAAGATAGTATCTCAGCTTTACAAATTGAGCTTTAGCTAGTGCCTTGGTGAAGATGTCCGCAACATTCTCCAAAGTGGGGCAATAGTGAAGCTCAACAGTTTTAGTTTCCACCATATCTCTGATGAAGTGGTACTTCATATCAAAATTCTTTGATCTACTATGGTGGATAGGATTGTATGCCAACTGAATGGCACTAATGTTGTCACAAAATATCCTTGTTGGACCACTTTGCTGCTCTCCAATTTCTTCTAATACCTTTCATAGCCATAGAGCTTGAGTACTAGCATGAGTGATCCTAGACTAAAACAGTTCCCTAAGGTTGATTTTATGTCATCAATGTTGCTACCCCAATCACTATCACTGAAGCCTATAAGCTTGATAGTGTTACATTTATGGTAATGGATTCCAAAATCCCATGCACCCTTTACATAACTAAGAATTCTCTTAGCTACCTGCAAATGCAACTCAGAAGGGTTAGACATAAATCGAGAGACAAGAGAAACAACATACTGAATATCAGGTTTGGTGTTGGTGAGAAACATCAAACTCCCAACCATGCTTCTAAAAGTGGTCACGTCAACTTTTGATGCTCCATCATCTTTGCTTAATTGGATCCCATGTCCAACTAGAGTTGCAACTAGTTTGCAATGCTCCATAGCAAACTTCTTAAGCATGTCCCGAGCATACTTATGTTGATGGATAAATATCCCTGTATCTGACTGATGAACCTCCATTCCAAGGAAGTAGTGCATTAAGCCAAGATCCTTCATCTCAAACTACTTCATCATGGAGTTTTTGAACTCCATATTCATTTTTTCATTACTACCCATGAATATGAGATCATCCACATACAAGAAAACTATGAGGATGTCATTTCCTTGCTATAGGTAGTAAAGGGTGGGTTCATTTCTACTTCTGGTGAACCCAAATTATTTGAAGTACCCATCAATGCATGAGTACCAAGCTCGTGGTGCCTGCTTGAGGCCATAAAGTGCCTTCTTTAGTATGTAAACAAGATGTTCCTTATTTTTCTCTTCAAATCCTTGTGGTTTCTCAACATACACTTCTTCTATCAAGTAACCATTTAGAAATGCACTTTTCACATCCATGTGTTGGATTTTCCATCCCTTATGTGCAGCTAAGGCAATAACTGTTCTAATAGTCTCTTGTCTGGCTACAAGAGCAAAAGTCTCTTCATAATAAACTCCATATTTTTGAGTGAATCCCTTTGCAACTAGTCTCGCCTTGTGCCTTTCAATACTACCATCAACATTAAACTTGGTCTTGTAGACCCACTTACATCCAACACATTTCTTGCCTTTAGGAAGCTTTACCAGCTCCCAAGTGTCATTGTTTTTTATAGAAGTTATCTCCTCATTCATGGCATCTTGCAAAATTTTTTGAGTACATGCCTTCTCATAACTAGAAGGTTCAAGTTGTGCACTAGTTAATAAAGCATAGTTAACTTGATCTCCCCTAGGTTCCTGCTGGGAGACATCATCACCATACAGGTGCATACTTTCTAATCTGTGTAAAATAGAATCCATTTCACTAGCTTGACTCCTAGTGTATCTTCTTGAAAAAAATTTATCCAACATCTGATATGATGGATGATTCTGTAGAGTTCTCTTACCTCTAGATGGAGAATCGATGTCCATGGGTGAGGAACTTACTGATCTCTATGGAAAAGGACTTGGTGAAGAAGTTGAATCAGAAGATGAACTTGAATCGGGAGGAGACTGCTTTCCTTTATGTGGTGTCTGTTGTTGCACCTGCTTAGAAATTACATCAGTGGATTCAACATCACTGAATATCTTGGGCTTACCCCATTCTCCCCCTTCATCAAAAATCACATCCCTAGAAATCACAAACTTTCTAGTCCAGGGATTATAGAGTCTATAAGCTTTTGTATTCTCATAGTATCCTACAAAGATACATGCTTGACTCTTTGGATCGAGCTTCTTCCTAAGCTCATCAGGAATGTGAGAATAGGCCAGTGAGCCAAACACTTTGAAATGCTTAACATTTGACTTTTTACCATACCAAGCTTGGTAAGGTTTCTGCCCTTCCAAAATTGAAGTAGGACTTTTGTTCAAGATATATACGCTGGTCCTGGCTGCATCTGCCCAATATGAATTAGTCAAATGCTTTGTTTGAAGCATAGACCTTGCCATCTCCACAATGGTGCGATTCTTCCTCTCTGTGACACCATTCTGTCGTGGAGTGTAGGTAGCAGTGAACTACCTCTTAATGCCATGTTGCTTACAAAAATTCACAAAATCATTAGAGGAGTATTCTCCTCCCCTATCTGATCGAAGACATTTTACAAAATATCTACTCTCACTTTCAACTCTTGTTTTGAAATCGATAAAGCATCCATATGCTTCATCCTTATGTTTCAAAAAATATATCTAGCACATTCTAGTATAATCATCAATAAAGAGTAGAAAGTAAGAGTTGTTACCCAGACTCTGTGTCTGCATCGGACCACAGATGTCGGTATGCACTAGATGGAGTGGATAGCTGGCCCACCATGCTTTTCCATGAGGAAACTTTGATCTGGCATGCTTCCCAAGAGCACACCCTTCACAGAATTCTTTACTATCCTAAACTTTAGGAAGTCCAGTGACCATGGCTTGGGAAGTTAGCATTTTCAAACTAGCAAAATTCAAATGGCCATATCTCAAGTGCCATAGAACACTTGGATTGGAAATAGCAACACTTGCTAACTTATCTCCCCTTGGCTGGCCAAAATTTAAAGGAAACAATCTATTCTTTGTCATTGGCACTTGAGTAATGATTCTATTATTGTTATTTTTATCAAAAATAGTGCATTTACCCTCATCAAAAAGCAACTTGTAGTTCTTTTCCAACACTTAAAATATTATGTTGGAGATGGGGTGTATAATAGATATCACTTACTTGTTTAACTCATTCTTTAGTTGGAACTGCCATAGCTCCAATGCCTTCAACTGCAAATGATTTATCATCTCCCAATTTGATGTCTGGATTTGTAGGAGGAGTTTAGAGTAGCAAAGAGCTCTTCTTTGCCACTCATATGGTTTGAACACCCAGTGTCCAAGATCCATGTATCATTCATGTTCTGATCTACCTGACCATATGAGAGAAAGATATTTGTGGCCTCTTCCTCTTCTCCAAAGTTTCCAAACTGACTGCTATGGCTGCTACTAGCTCCTTGTGAAGTCTTAGTCCAACAAGTCACGAGCATAATGGCCAAGTTTACCACAATTGTAGCAAGATTGTTTTGACTTATCTCCTCCTTTACCTCCGCCTGATTGTTTCCCTCTATTTTGTTGTCCTCCTCTATTCTGCTACTGTTCACTATTGTTTGAGAATCCTCCTCTGTTCTAATTTCCTCCTCTGTTAGGAGTTCCACCTCTCTGATTATTTTTGCCTCTTCCTCTATACTTTCCTCTACCACGACCTCTACCTCTACCTTCTTGAGAAGCAAAGGCTTTATCATCTCCTCCGTAACTTGTGGAAAGAGTTTGCTGTAATCTCTCCTCATGTGAGAGAAGTGAGCCAATGAGGGTTTCAAAAGACAGAGAAGTTAGGTCTTTGGATTCTTCTATAATGATGGCTACTGAATTCCACTTAGGAAGAAGTGTCCTCAACACTTTCTTCACTATAACTTCAGGCTTTACATCTTCTCCTAAAGTGACCATCTTATCTACTACGGCTTTCACACGCACGCAGTAATCACCAACCTTTTCATTCTCTTACATTTTAACAGTCTCAAACTCTCGTTTCAAGGTTTGTAGTTTAACTTGTTTGACTTGGTCACTACCCCTATAACTTTCTTTTAAAGCATTCCAAGTAGATTCAGCAGTTATAAAAGAAGCTATTCTAGGGAAAATACTTCTATCAAGGGCAGCTTGGATATGATAAAGGGCGAAAGAATTATTCTTCTGTGCTTCCTTTCTAGCCCTTTTATCAGCACCACTCATAGCGGCCCATTCAGCAGCAGTAGGTTCAACATATCCCTCTTCAATCACATCCCAAAGACCTTTGCCAATCAACAGAGTTTTCATTTTAATTGACCAATACTCGTAATCACCACCATTGAACTTAGGGATTGGTAAACTAGTATTGGAAGCCATTTTAGAAAGCAAATTTTATTTCAACTTCAAACAAGTTGTACAAAGAAGTACAAAATATATCACTGATTTAAATCAAATCTAGCTTTCTTAAAATGCTCACTGATTTGGCATTCTTCTTCTTGAGGATTTCCCAAGATTGAAAAGATGAAATTGTCTGCTTTGTCGTCACTAATTATAATGACTTCTTTTGTTGCTACTACTAGCTCAAGATGCCTTTTGAGAACAACTTGTTCTTCAATTGCAGGTTTCACCTCCACTGGTTCTTTTTCCTCTGCTTCTACTTCTTTTGGTTCTGAATCAGGAGAGCGAGGTGTATAGCTCTCACTCATTTCAACTTCAGGCACTACAGGAGTATAACTGTCACTTGATTGTCCTTCAGGTACTATTTCAACCGTCTCGGATTCAACTACTCTTTTCCCAAAGATATTATCTTTAGAATCCACCTCGTATCCAGAATCTGGTTTTCTCTGATGTGCTATCACTTGGTTTTCCAACTGACAAAACACTGTATGAAGTCCACTCTACTGGACTTTCCTATCAAAGGAATCAGGAGTCTCTCTTCTCAACAGAGAGAGCAACGCATAATAGCATCCAGTTGATCTGATCATCTACTCATCAATGCAAAAAACAACTTCATTAGAGTCTCTATGGTTAAAAATTTTCACCCTTTTACAACCACTGAGGCTATTACAAAACAAATATTTAACCTGTCACGAGACGGGGAGTCCAAAATTTTTGGAGGTGCTAAACAGGCATTTCGGAAGACTTCTCGACACTTTTCCAGGTTCACAATATGCAAATTTTCACTTTCCACTTTTCACAATTTTAAAAAAAAAATTTCCAAAATTTGTTTTAATAAAGCCTTTAGAAATTTTTTTAACAATTTCCTATATATATTTTAATTATATTTTTTTAAATAAAAGTTTATTTAAAAAAACATAATAATAAAATATATATGGAAATTATTAAATAATTTTTAAAAACTTTTAATTAAAAAACAAATAATGAAAAATTAAATAAAAAAAAGAACCTTTTTTTTTTTGCAAAATCCCCGATGGGATTCGACCTGAGGACCTCTGTTGTCTACCCGCAAGGTTTAGCCGCTGCACCATGCGGCTCCGGTGAGAAACAAGGCTGACCTCCACCTTCTTAAACCTTGCTGCTTTCGGCGATTACAAAAAATAAATAAAAAACTTGTATTTTTTACCCCGGCGGGATTCGACCCCGGGACCTCTCTTCCGCAAGCAAGCGTCTCAACCACCTACGCTACCCGCTTCGGCTGGAGGACAAAGGAACCTGCTGTTCCTTATACTATCTACGGTGGCAAGTTTTTTAAAAAATGTCGTGGATTTATCCCACATTCAGTGGGAGGAAGACGCAGAGGTCTTCTTATATGCGCGCGAGCGCATAAGACCTCGATTGCCTTCGGGCAATCACTCCCCCAACACTATGCTTTGCTCAACAAATCTGCATCCACCATGTAAACTACTTTAGGTGAATCCACTTTCGCCACGTGGACAAACAAAATTTTGCCACGTCAGCACATGTCCGATCTGCCACGTCCGATCCGCCACATTAGCTCGCCACCTCTGCTCGCCATGTCAGCTATCTGCTCTGCCACATCAACGATTGCTCTGCCACGTGTCACCTCAAAAATTATGTAGTCCGCATTAGATCTCAGCTCTACCTTGAAATCCATGCCCAACTTTATGCTCTACCACCTCCTTGATCTGATCGCCCAGCTCCTCGATCATGATGCACCCTCGAGATAAGTGCCCAGAATGCTCGCTAGCTAGATCACCGTGCATCCTCGAGATTTGTGCCCAACACGCTTGCCCAGTTAGCTCTGATACCAAATCTAAAAATTAGATCAGGTGACAACAAGGTAAATTGAAACTAATAATGCTTTATTAATTACTACGTAGAGCCAATACAACCATTCAATCAAACAAAGAATATAACCATTAATTTATAAGAAGAGAAAGGAGGTTAGGGGAGAAGCGGGAAGGGATGAAGTCGGAGGAGAAGATGAAGGGATGTTGGAGGAATAATGGGAAAGGAGGTGGAATGATAAGGAGGAAGAGGGAATAAAGGAGGGAATGGAGGGATAAGGGATATTCACACTTGCCAACAAGAATTTGTCGACAACTAACCTAGCCTAGCCACTAAATTAACCACTTAATAAATTAAGTGTTCACACTTGCTACACCAATAGAAAGGAGCACCAACCCATAATTTATTTGCACCAACAGAAAGGAGCACCAACCCCTAATTTATCTACACCAACAAAAAGGAGCACCAAACCCTAATTTATCTGTACCAATAGAAAGGAGCACCAACCCTTAATTTACTAGCACCAACTGGAAGCAGCACCAACCCTTGATGCCAAGCACCAACTTGGACTTCTGTTCTGAATCTAGATGATTGACATAAAGATGCCTTCACTTTTACAAGACCCTGACTGGTTTATTGCTTTCTCAACATTCCCCACTCTTTACCCAACACACATCCTGCTCACTCGCCTCCTGCGCACTCTCTTTCAGTAGCAGCACTTTAACTCTTTACGACGGCACTCTTTTCAATTCTGAGCCAAACTTTACTTTTGCACGCAACTGCCCTTTTATAACAATATTTTCATCTTGAAACCCTAAGTCTTTTGTAACTTCCATACTCTCACATGCAACCTATTAATAGCCACTCCTGTAAGTAATTCCTTTCTGACACACTCTTCTTATACGCAACCTATTAATGGATTTGTCTCTTTAATTGGGATTCTCGATATAGCCATCGCTCGACGAATTGACTCCGTAACGGACCCTGTAACTGCAATAATGACTTCAATTAACTCTTCTTATTTTATCTGCATGTATTTCCTCTACAATTGCATCTGTAACTATCATTTTTCTTCAGTTAACTTTACTTCGGCTGGGTTCTTCTTTTTGCATGGCGAAAAACAATATGTCAC
Source organism: Wollemia nobilis (assembly GCA_028583015.1). NCBI lineage: Eukaryota > Viridiplantae > Streptophyta > Pinopsida > Araucariales > Araucariaceae > Wollemia > Wollemia nobilis. Next base: position 236,201 of record JAQPPZ010016349.1, read on the forward strand.
GATATCACGACATTTTTGCCCTTTTGAATTTTTCTTGGTCGTTGACCGCAAAAACATAACATGTCACTATATCGTGACACTTTCTGTCTCCTTGCACTTTTCTCGGCTTGCACCAGCAAAAATACATGTCACGATGTCGCGACACTTTTTGCCTCCTTGTCCTCTTCTCGGCTTGCACCCACGAAAACACATGTCGTGATATCACGATGCTTTCGTTGCCTTGTGCTCTTCTCTGTATTTTGCCTGCAAAAACACATGTCACGAAATCGTGACACATTCGCTACCTTGTGCTCTTCTCTGTATTTCGCTTGCGAAAACACATGCCACAAAATCTTGACACATTCGCTGCCTTATGCATTTTCTTGCCTTGACCTCGCAAAAATAGAACATGTCGCAAAATCATGACACTTTCGCTTCCGTACTCTCCTTCTTCCCTTTTTTCACGATATCGTGACACTTTTTCTCCTTGGCACTTTTCTTTTCATTGGGTCGTGAAAACCCGACATGTCGTGATATCGCGACACTTTTTCTCTACGAGATCTTTCTCTGGAACCTGTCATGAAATCGTGACACTTTTCCATCCGTACAATCCTTCTTGCAAATTGTCACAAAATCGTGACACTTTTTCTTTCTCTGCCTTCCTCTTCGCTTCGGACCATGAAAATGAAACATGTCACGAAATCGTGACACCTTTTTCTCTCTCCTCTTTCTCTTTGCTTTGGACTACGAAAATGAAACATGTCACGAAATCGTGACACCTTTTTCTCTCTCCTCTTTTCTTTGCTTTGGACCATGAAAATGAAACATGTCGTGAAATCGCGACACCTTTTTCTCTCTCCTCTTTTCTTTGCTTTGGATCACAAAAATGAAACATGTCGCAAAATCGTGACATATTTTCTCTCTCCTCTTCCTCTTGCAATATGTCATGAAATCGTGACACTTTTTCTACTTGTCTTTTTCTCTTCCAACATGTCGCGAAATCGTGACAATTTTTCTTTCTTCTTCTCTCTCTTCCAACATGTCGTGAAATCGTGACAGTTTTTATTTCTTCTCTCTCTTCTAACATGTCCCAAAATCGCGACAATTTTTCTTTCTTCTTCTCTCTCTTCTAACATGTCGTAAAATCGTGACAATTTTTCTTTCTTCTTCTCTCTCTTCTAACATGTCACAAAACTGTCTTGCTTGTGCCTTCTCCCCGAACATGTCACAAAATCGTGACAGTTTTACTTGCTTGCACTTTCTCTCCGAACATGTCACGAAATCGTGATAGTTTTGCTAGCTTGCGCTTTCTCTCCGAACATGTCGTGATATCACGACAATTTTCCTTGCTTCTCAACATGTCGTGATATCGTGACAGTTTTCTTGCTTCTCAACATGTCGCGATATCGTGACAGTTTTCTTTCTTCTCAACATGTCGCGATATCACGACAGTTTTCTTCCTTGTGATTTTCTTTTGATTTTTCTCAAATGGGCCACTTCTATCTTTTGGAAAATCACTGTACATACTCTAAAGATCCTCTTAACTCCTGTCCACATCATCAACTGGAACCTCTTAACTCTTGTCCACTTCATCAACTGATCTGTCTGACTGTGTTGACAACAATGACAATACTTTTTCTGCACCTTGCTCAACAGTGTTGAAGGTATATTCTAACCTATGAACTAGTAAAATTTGGGCTAGAAAAAAGGGATTGGTATACTGTTATATTTGATGAAAAGAATAATATATGTGATGTTTTCGAAACACAATCAAACATGTGGTGTAACCTTCTCTTATGTTGACCAAGATTAATGGGTTACATATGAATTTTAAATCTAGTTGAAATATTTTGGTTCTTTTCTAATTTAATTACAATAGGAATGTATATTAACGGTTAGATAAAATTTCTTATTTACTATAATGTCTATGTTTGTAAGTGTTTTGGATTTATGTTAGAGAAATAATTGTTAGGGACATAATTCATTAAACAAAAGCTAGAAATATTTCCAATTAAATTAAGACCAAACCAAACACTTGAATATTAGAATGTTGTGGCAGTTTGGTGATATGTTCTTATGTTCTTTAATGATGTTTAAATTGGAAATTTGAACCATTGCAAATGATACCTAAGTATGTCCATTTTTGAGCTATGGCCTAGTGATTAAATAATGTCTTAGCTTGTAGAAGAACTCACTCTCTCCCTTAAATGTATAAGAGAAAATTATAAATAGGGAAGAGTAAATACTATGTAAATGTGATTTTTTTTCCAAAGAGTACAAAAATAAACTCCATCATGTGATTCTATTGATTTTAGATCATCTTTCTAGTGATCCTAGACCACAAAATTATTTTAATATTACAATCAAAAGAATATTGAGAATATTATTGGGAAGGGATAATCAAATTAAACAACACCCAATATGGTTGTAGATGTGGGTATGCATGCAATGTGACTCAAGAGTAATTGATAATTTTATGGGATATGTTAGACCAAGGGACTTCACCTCCAGGTTTCTTCTTGGGAGTTTAGGAATTCACCTCCAAGTTGTTTCTTGGGAGTAACAAGGTACGGTATGGGATGTCACCTCCAAGTTGTTGCTTGGGAGTATAGTGATACATCTATAATTCATAATGGTTGTAGAAAACTCATGTGATAATCGAAGCTAATTCTACCATAATTTTTTCTATGGGATAAACATTTGTGAATCAAAGTGGGTATTTGGGACTAAGCTCAGTGTCAAGAAAATGACATGGCTCTAGCTAACTCCAAGTAGTTGGATAAGAAGCTAGACACTAGTCATATGTACGTTGAAACCCTACATACAAATCATTGAACAAGTTGATCGGATAGTCAAATTTTAAGTATATGTAGGGATGGAGAAACCATTCATCCACCCTCTAGGTGTTATGGGCCCTAGAGGATAACCCTAGCTATAGTATGAACCTCATTCCAGAATAAGAGGATGATAAATGAGATAAATTAAATCCACAAAATGGCACCTTTATGAGATTTGACCAATCTCATCCACTTAGGTGGCTATCTGTAATAGTATGGAAACCCAAAGGTGGTTTGATATGTCAATACTAATTAAAAATTTATGTGATAATTCATTGGGTGAAATATAAATGCTATGAGCATGAAGGCATTAGTTGTGAACAAGAAAGCATTGTTTATGATAAAATAATAAATTTAAACAAAAAAAATACCTTGATAAATTGCTTGGCCTAATTTTATGGTGCAAATAGGTTAGTATAATTGAGTTGTTACAATAGGGGATAACATAAATTATGGTATTGACCATATGGGGACCAAATTTCAAAGATAATAAAATAGTGTCATTGACTCCTTACTCACCACCATAAAAATCTTGGATGAGTAGCTCAAATTTTTATAAATCATATTATATTTGGACAAGATGATAAATAAAGTCCAAATTAAAAATATTAAGGCCATATCTATTATTCACCAAAATATATATTATGTATAGGGGATGATCACCAAGGAAAGCAGACATGTGAATATTAGTTTCTTGAAAGGATATAATGTTACATACTCCAGAGGTCCTAATAATGTTAGTGATTTCATTAGGTAATAATTTTGGAGGGACCACTTACTCACTAATAATATAGAGGAGCATGTCGTAGTGAGGAGGAGACATCCTAAATAATTTAAAAAATAAAATCATAGTAGGCACATTCTCTAGTTGTTAGCATAGATTATAAGAGTTGCTAGGAGCAACAAGATTGACAATGGGAGGTTTATCTAGTACAAGGTTCTTACCTTTGTTTTGAAATACTATGGGAGGTTAGGAAGATGAACTAGAAGGTTGAACCTTATACTATTTTTAGTTTATCGCATTGTATAGAGACTATGCAAACTATACTTTTATAGGTAACATTATTGACAACCCTTTGATTATGATTAGGTAAGAGGTTTTAAAAAATCCCAAGGTCATCATTGAAAGAGGAGGACTGAGTATTATAACCATTTATTATAATTTGACCTTCATCAATAATTTTTTAGAGAATTTTATACAAGGCATTACATCTATTAGTCATGTAACCAACCACATGATGGAAATCTAAACATTCATCAAGATTGTATCAGTTTGATGTGCCTTATGATAAATTGATTGGATTTGACTATGGAAGGTTAATTAATTAAGCATGAAGGTATTCGTACATGATAAAAAATTGAGGAAATGACAATGTAGTAAATTTTATATTTGGATTATATTGTTTGGCTAAGGTAATTTTTTAGGTTGTAGGGGTTGTTGCATTCATATTATTTTCCTAGTGAATTTTAGTAACCCCATCACCCATAACATGTTTATTCTTATGTTAATTATTGGGATTATCTTCTTATTTCTATATTTTGAGCTAAATTTGATATATAAGGATAGATTTGACTTGCTTAACAATGTCAATCATAGACTTAAAAGTAGGAATGAGAATATTTCTAAATAATAAGGCAACTATTCATGGAGGATATGCACAAAGAAATTTAGAAGATCTTCTGGTTGGGGAATTTAATAATTTTTTTGTAAAAGGGATTGCAACAAAGCTATGAATTCTATAAAATTTTCATCCTTAGCTTGCTTTAGTTGATAGATATCATTTATTGAGATGCACTCCTTAATATAGATAATGAAATATAGAATATTTTTTTGCTAGTTGTTGAAAACACTTTATGGAATAATAGGGTAGTTAAAAATACCATTCTAGGTACTTGTCCCTAAGGATAGTAGGAAAAAGGTAGAGTAAGATATACTCATCATGGGTAAGAGCCTCACATGTGATCTTGTAACATCAAATATGAATGATAGGTTCATCTAATCCTCCATAGAGGTAAAATTAGGGTGTCTCAAAGTTCTTTGGGAAGGTTTGTCTAGTGATGGATAGATCTAAGGGCTCATTGGAAAACTCATCAAAGAAATATTTTTGGCAAGGAAGTTCCCTATATAAAATCCAATTTCTTCTTTATTTACTCTAGTTTGTCCTGAATCTTGAGTTAGGCCAATATGGTCATGGAGGAGGCATACTAAAAAAATATTGAGAAAAGGTTAGATAGCCTTGGGTTATCTAAGGGAATGAAATTGAAAGTTAAATGGGAACCACAATATATCTATTGGGGATATAAGGATTAGTGGAAACAATATGTGGGATAAATGAAGTTAGGATCTAAGAAAGGATAGAGATACGTCCTAAAGCTACTAGAATATGTAAACAAGGAAATATGGGTAGGGATATAGGCAGGTTGTTCTCAAAAAGCAAGATATCAACATGGATTTTTTTTTTAATTGGTGGAAAAACTAAGGGGTTTTGAAATAATTCCAAAACTTTTATAATAGGTATAGTAAAATAAAAAACAATGACAACCAACACTATTACCAAAATAAAAACATAACAAAAACCACTAGCCTAACAAGGAAAAAACCATAAATAAGAACATCAGCTAAGAATATTCAAGCTACAACCAAACCACACTAATTGAACAAAGCCACAATAGCCCTTAATCCTAAACATGATTCTCCATGAGTTCCATATCGGTTGCCTCTTTATCTTGCTTTAGTTTCTAAGATATTTTTGACCAACTCTAACACTGAAATCATAGAATCACTAGAATAATATTTCATTAATTTTTAGGCTCTTATTAGAGGTTGGGGTAGAAATATTGTTCTCTGAGTTATCAAAATATTGAATCACAAGAGACATCTTCTATCTCTTATTTTTCTTATATTTCAACTAGATACATCTTCTTGTACCTTAATCCTCTAATTTTAAATCCTTAGTGTGCTATTTTTTTATTATTAATATCATAATCCTAATATTTGATAGGGTATGAGGATGATCACTTGGACTAGTAGGACCACCATAACCCAATTTCAAATGCTTTATCACATTTAAAATAATTTTCTCCAATTTTTATCCACTATACTCTCCCCAGGCTTAGCCACCTTTGTGAAATATTGAGGCATGCTTCTATATTTAAATTTAGATAAACTAATTACCATATTAAACTGAACATTGAATACAGGAACCTCAAGGATATATTCTACCTCTAAAATAGATGTGGACTAAAATTTTTACCTACCTCCTCTTGGATTCAATTTATAACCATCACCCAAACTTGAAAATACAATAGATCTATCTAGAGAATGTCAACTAGAGGTGGAGGAATCCCAAATAGACCCAGATCCAATGCCACACTTACCTTCAACAATAGCCCTCTATGTTAAACAGAGATAATTAAATATTATTTTAAAGATATATTAGTGATTAATAAGAGAGTAATTACCTTTTTGAAAATTATCAATAGTTCTTTCAAATTCCTTGAGGAGAAATCTTGGAATATTCATCATCATTTTTCCATAAAAGTGGTTGACTATGGCCAAATAGAATATTATTGCAATGTCCTCATTGCACACTAAAAAGTGAAGAAGTCCATAATTACAATAATAATCTTATCCCAAGGTTACTGAAAATAGGACCTTTAAAAACCATTATGATATTTGACTAGCTGATCCACTTTATGTTTAAATAGGTACATGTCATTTGCTAGAGAGTGCTTTTGTATCAATAAAAATTCCCCAACCACAGATACACCAATGATATTAGACAATAGTAGAATAATAATTGAAAACTCCAAGCCACAAATAGAAACAACCCCTCTATTCCAGGATAAAGTCTTTTCCTTGGTGAGCTTTGGATCATTCCCATTGCAAAGATTAAGAAAATTTAAAATTTTCCCATTATCAAAGAATTTATCTACATCTACATCTAGGGAGTCAGTTGATGGTTCCAACCAACAAAAAAATATGAGCCTTATGAGATAATGATGATAATATTGAATATTTTGTTGCACATGCCTTCAAAGGTATTATCTTAAAAATTGCTTAGATTTTTTTAGAGTACTTTCTAAAGTCCACCAATGAAGTTTGTAAAAAATAACCCAATACTTCCAATTAAAATTATGTCAAAAAGAGTTTGTGATGCATCTGATAAAACATTAATAACACAAATGCAAAACAAGGAAGAAATAGTTTTTGTAATCACATGGATATACTCACCAATGAGATGAACCTTGGTTGCACCTGGACTTAACATGATCCACCGATAGCCATACACAGAGATTTTCCACTCCCTCAAAATTATTGTGCATAACTACCTAGACATAATTAGATAACTAGGCCATAAAATAGCATGAAGCTTACTCCAACTATTACCTATTTTCAAGTAGACCAAGCATAAAAAATATATCTCGATTTAAATCAATTAAAAAAATTCCATGATGAATTTTAAAGACAAAAGGCCATAATACACAATGGGATATCAACATGTCCATAATTTCCAACCAATCACTTAGTGACATCCACATCCAATCAAAATTTTACCTGGATTTCCAACCCTTAGCCCATTCGTGCCATGCCTACCAAACCCAAAGGAGCTAGGAATACCAAATATCAAGACAAGGCCAATTATTGCTTATTAAATTTGAATTTGAAAAGCTTACAATAAAATTTTATTCTTGCCAATCAGTAGGTCAATCCTACCTCTTTAAAACTGATAACCATGTCTTTCCCAAAAGATTCATTCTATCATGTTTATATGACACGAAGATCATGAGAGAACTAATGAAATTCATTATGGGTTATATTTAATAATTCCTATTGCAATTTATCAAATTAAACTAATAGTACCACTTGATAAACTCCAAGTTTTGCTAAAGAATCATCCACATAGTTACCTTCTCTGAATATACATGATATACCGATAGCCATGATGTACTGATATCCATGCATCTATAGGCTTTCAAGGATTTCAAAAAAAATACAATTTTAGTCATCATAATCTGTGTCCTAATAGGTTTTTGATATGGTTAAGAGAATATTTATATTTTTTAATGAGTCCCATTCAAATATAATACTTTTATCTTGAATATGCTTAATAAGGTTTGCCCCTTGGTAAATAGCCATAGATTCTACAAATTGGCTTGTCTGAATACCTAATTTTTTAGAAAAATCCATCATAATATCCCCTTTACAAATTCTTAGGATTCCACCTACACTAGCCACATCGAGATTCCCTTTGGAGACCCCACAAAAATTTAATTCGAGCCAACCATATTGCAAGGCTATCCAAATCATCTATTTCCTAGTCCTACGATCAACATGAGCAGCATCCTAAGGTACTATTGGAATTTGCAAGCCATTAGCGAGATTAGGCTTAAAAGGAGATTATTTTTTAGGATATATTTGACACATTTTCCACTAGGTTAGAGATAATTTTAGTAAATATAGTTCTAACATCATGAGAACAATCCTTGAAATCTTGATTGTTCCTCTCTTTCAACATTCTCTAAAGAAGATGAGGAAAGCATAGCATCCATCCTAATTGGTATCTTTTTCCAAGGAATGAGGAAGTCCATTGTTCAGACATATCTTCAATAGAATTTGATAAAAACCATACCACACTCATTTTATTCATTAACAACTAAAGGACTTAACAAGAAAAAATACAATCTACAAATAGATTATTAGTGGTTTTCTCGCTCTTACCACATAGGTAGCATCTATTTTATGAGAGTTAATCCTCTTTTTTTGAAATTTGCCATTGAAATAATTTTATTCTATAGAGTAAGCCAAAGGAAAAAAATAATTTTGGAGTTAACATTTTAATCCAAACCTATTTTCTTGAGGCCCAAAAAACTCCATCTTGATAATCCAATAAATATGCATATTTCACTAAGAGTGCTTCACTACTCTCTTTGGACTAGATTAAAATATCTTCACAAGCAAAATTTTTAATATCTTGTAACCTCAACATACTGTTTATATTTTTTTGAGCTTTCTCTTCTTCCCTATCATAGATGCTTCCAATATTCTCTTCCATCAATATCTTCCATAAAATTTACCACTTTAGGCCCTAGAGAGATATCCAGAGATGGATTCAACCTAGCATAGGAAGGGATGATGTTAAGGGGAATTTCCTTTAGCCAAATATCTTCTCAAAAGTTGTTTTTTTCATTATTCAATTTCCATATCACTCCTTTGAGAATTGTATCCTTGGTTTTAATAATGTTGTTCCAAAAGGTAGAACCTAAAGGAAAATCTTGGAGGTCCAAAAAAGAAGAGCTTCTGGTAAAGTATTTGTATTTAATCATATGACACCAATTGTGATCCTTACGTGATATAAGCCTCCAACATTGCTTAGCTAGCAATGCATAATTCATCTAAATAGGCCTCCTAAAACCAATATCACCCTTATTTTTACAAGACTTGCTTCCACAAAATGAGATAAAATATTGATTTATTCTCTACTCCAAACCAAAGAAAATTATTTTGGATCTACTCAATCTTCTTTGAAATCTTAGAAAGAATCTTAAAAAGGGATGTGAAGTAAATTGGAAAACTTTGAAGAGAAGACATGACTAAAAGGGCTTTGCTAGCCTGGCTTAAAAATCCCCTACCGTATTGCAAGCAATTTTTAAAATATATCTAAAATAGGAAACCAAAGATCATATTTCACTCTTCCATTAAATGAGGATATGCCTTGCTAGGAATATATGAAGTCAAAATCCATACATCCCAAAATATCTATTATAGCTCTCTACCTCCTACGGGGCATATTAAAGAAGAATATATTGTTATTTCTAAGATTAATATTTTGACCCACAGCTAGCTCATATAAAATTTAAATATTTTTAATTTCTCTTGCATGAAGAATTGAAGACACTATCATTATAAGAGTGTCACCAACAAATTTTTGATGTGAAATATAGCCCATGGAGGAGGCCAGTTTAATACCTTCAACAACTTTGGAATCCAACACTTCTTTGATTTTTCTTCAATAGGATAATTAAGAGATAAGAGGAAAGGATATCCCTTTTTCTGGGACCTCTTAAGATCTTAAAGTATCCCAAAAGTGATCCATTAACAATAATAGAAAACATCATGGATGAAAAACATTCCTTCAAGAGCTTAACCCAAACCTATCAATTTGTTTTCTAAAATTTGCCATGAAACTCTATCATAGGCTTTATTCATATCTATTTTGATGAACATTGTTGCCTTACAAATTTTTTCCACTGAGTGTAGAATCTCATGAACAATTATAATACCATCCATAATTTTTATTCTCAAAACAAACCCACCTTGGTTGAAACTCATGATATGTGGAAGAATCCTTTTAATTCTATTAGCCAAAATCTTAGAAAATATCTTATATATAGTATTACACAGGCTAATCAGCCTAAAATCCTTGAGATCATTTGTTCCAGAAGATTTAGGAATAAGCACAATGAAGGTAGAATTAACATCTCTTGGAATGTGGCCATTTTTTTGAGTCTTAGATAAAGCTTCAATTAACTCTAATATAACAATGTGCCAAATATTTTGAAAAATATGGCTAGAAAGCCATTCAAACCAAGAGCCTTTTTAGTTGCCATAGATAAGACCACCTCTTTGACTTCATCATATTCTAAAGGACTTATAAGAGACTCATTAATTTCTTGAGAGATAAGGGGTGATATGAAACTAAGAATCTTGTTTTTAGCACTTTCATCCGCATGATGTTGTGAACCAAGAAGATCATGAAATTAAAAAAAAACTCCTAAATCCTTTTAGAATCCCTAGTGATTTTTCCATCTCTCATAACAAGCTCTTTAATTCTATTAGATCTTCTATGTTTTAGGGTTGTTATATGGAAGTATTTCATGTTTCTATCTCCCTCATTAAGCTAGAGTGTTTTGGATATCTACCTCTAGTAAATCTCTTCCTTGGCTAACACATTATGAAAATTAGCCAAAATATTACTTTTGCTACATCTCTAATTTTTAGAAAGAGGACTTGATTTTGCATATGATTCAATAACTTTTAAATGAATTTGGATTTCAAATTTTTTAGTTGAATATATTCCCAAATACCTCTTTAATCTAGACCTTATGTTTGAATTTAATAAATCTTAGATTTTTAGAAATTTGAGACAAAAAATGGCCTATGAATCTCTGACTCCACCATTTTGTAATATTTGGATCCAAATCTAGATGTTTTATCTACCTCTTGGAATAGTTTTTACTATATTTTTCAATAAGTAAGGGGTTATGGTCTGATCCAACTCTGGGAAGAGAGCTAAGAGATGAAGTGCCAAGCCAATACATTCCCTCCTTAGACACCAAAAACCTATATAGTATGATTTGAATCAATTAGTTACATTTCATTCTATTGCTCCAAGTATATTTAGTTCCTCTTAAATAAATATCCATTAGATTATTATGGTTAGAAAAATTAAGAAAATCCTCCACCCCTTTATACCAAGAATTTTGTCCTTCTTTTTTTCCAATGGTAAAGAGGATAATTGAAATCCGTTGCCAACACCCAACATTCATCCTTAAAGTGATCCCATATTTGAGTCTAAATATTCTAGAATCTATCTCTTTCCATAGTTGAATTTGAAGCATAAATATTAGACTGAATCCATCTCCTATTCAAATCCTTACATTGCAATAAGTTATTCATAATTCTTGCTAATGAGGCTATCAAAATCCCTTCAATTTTAGTAGGGTCCCACATGCATAAAAGACCTCCAGAAGTACTTTGGGTATGATAAGCCATAAAATTTACATCCTTAAAGATATGATTCTTTACTTTATTGTAGTTACTAGAGTCAACCTTTATTTCTTGAATGAGTAGGATTTGAGGAGAAATTTCCTTTATCATTGATGCAAGAATTATCTATCAGGGAAGGTCGTTAAGCCCTCTTACATTCCACAAGATAATTTTTATTTCATTGGATTACTGATGTTGACCTCTATCCTCTCTGAACATGAAGATCTATAAGAAGTTTATTTTAAATAAAAAACAATCCTCTTATCTTCAATAAATTTTAGCATATATTGGCTTCCATTTGTAATCTCATTCTTAATATATTTTTCTCTCAAATAATTCAAACTCGATCTTCCTAAATTATTGGAGAACCCAAAATCCACTAGTACTTTTTGAATGATTTTAGAGGAGGAACCTTTTGGCTTCAAGATTTTGGAAACTTTATTTTTGACTTTATTGCCAACTAATTCAAATTAAAACATAAACTTTATTTTTGACTTTATTATCAACAATCATATTCTATGGAGTTTGATAAGAAAGGCCTAAGTTTTAAAAATTTGAATGTACCTTGTTACGAGACTAATTTGGGACCTGGTCATTTAATCCCATCTCTGATTCTTCTATAATATTAAAAATAGTTGTCATAGCTTTAGGATTTTCCACTAGAAAATCATCAATCTGAGTTGAATCTTCATCTCCTAAATAATGAGCTTTGGGCTTCAAAAAAGACTTTTGAAGTAGAATAGAAATAATTTTTCTATTTAGATCTTCTAAGGTAGGGCCTTCCCCATTAGAAATGGTAAATTAGATGCAAATCTAAGATATGATCCAATATTGAGAAACAGAGACATATCTGAAGGTATGGAATTATATGTGAAGGGTAAAGTAGAGTAATGTACTTTAGAAAGGACTATAGGGGTAATTCTTAAAACAAAACGATATCTAGAAGGATATGTTGAGTTCTAGGGACTACAATAAGCTATAAAGAAGATGATCAACAAAGTTGTAGACAAAGATATACACTAAATAACTACACAAAATAATTCTCCTAATATAATGAAATATTGAAGGACATGTTGAGGTATTGAAATGTGACTAATGATATGTACAAACTGTAACATGAAGACCTCAAGACCTCCTTTTAACAACCCTCCTTGGAAATAATTATTCTTAACATTGATTTATGTATTGATGTGTGGATATCTAATGCATAGTCTCATTATGTGTTACCATTATATGTTGGTAATTCCACTTTAGGATTTGTTTATAATATGGCATTGCTAAAAAATATATGGTTGCAGGACCATGTATTCTCATTGGTGTATTGGTAGGGGACAAGCACTAGAGATGAGAGATAATATTTGGAAATGATGGTGATGACTTGTTCATTTATACCTCAAGGGTAATAGGATACCCTTCGTGTATATGAATTGCTTATGATTGTTGTATGGTTATACCATTAGACTTGTAAGGTTTCTAGCACAAATGAGCAATCCCTAGTAGGTTGGTGATAATGTTTGGTTATATTTAAAGATCCACCTACTTAAGGATAAAACAATGGTGTGTTGATTGCTTTGAATTGCATATGTGCTCATATTATAAGCATATATTTGATTTATTATTTTGTTATTAATGCATGGATCTAGAATCAATACATTAAGTATTAGAAATATTTGCGTAATGTCAAGTTTAATAATCAATATTAATGCTCAATAATTGAAGGAAAGTCGATTGATTTTCTAAGGTTAATAGCATTTATAAATGATAGTAACATTAACCAAGGTATAGAAAATTATTTTTATTAACATTGTTGATTTTAATATTAATATGCATTACTCAATGTTTTACTAAAGTTATTTTTAAATAGAGTATTTTAATAATACTTAGCACCATAGTTTAAAATAAAATGTTCTTTCACCCTTAGATTGGAATAAAGAGCAATATGGATGCTCCTAATAAAATGCATCCAATAAAACATGCATTATTCCAGGGTGATGTTTCTTCCATAGTATAGAATAGTTGCTTTGGGTAGAAGTAGGGGCTGCTATGATAAAGAACGAGTGAAGAAGAGGAAAAGGGAGGCCAAATGCTAAAGAAATGATATTGTATGGAGCTTTTCATTGCAAAGGTAGCTGCACTTTAATTCTAGTAGTTCAAGCTTTGATGTATGCGATCTTTTGATGGTTTTCAAAATGTTTTTGGTTGTCTTCCAGCTTAGATTTTATCCTTTGATGTATTCATTCATTGTTGGTTGTGTATTATCTTTGTATCAATGGATTAATTTCCTTTGGAATTTACATTGATATATGGTTGGATGTTGTGGATATATTTTTTGTTTTAGCTCTCTTTTGATCATATCTTAGATCATTTCTTTGGATTAGTATGCATATGTTTTGTTGATTACATTATAGCTTGTATTTAAGTAGCTCAGGATGTGCTCCTACATATGATTACATTAGTAAGAAGGTTGATCTTCTTGAGAATTTTAAAAATGTTATGGAACATTGATTTAGGGGCTTAACCATAGGAGGAAACTATTCCCCACTATATCATTCAATGCAATGTGGTTAGCACCCTAAGTTTTGTATGCATGTTTAATGACTTAGACTGTGAGCTATGGAATTTTCATTGTGTTTCTTGAGGCTTTGCTTGGGTTATGCTCATCTTTGTTGAAGTCTATTTTTGTTTTGGATGTTTTATGTTTTCCTTGGGGTGCTCCTATGAATTATTTAGCTTACATAACTATGAATTTTACATTCACCTTGGGGTGCACTTGTGTTTTGGTTAGACTTCTTGACCGTGTGCTTTTTATTAGATTGGGAAATAACATTTTTTGTTCTAGACTTATGGTTTTTATGATAGATATTATTTTTTTAAGGAGTATTAGTTAGATTTTTGTATGTAATTAAAAATTATTATTATGGTGTTTATGATAAACCTTTGAAAAATATAAATTTAGATTTAGAGAAGGTCATTTAATGAATTATAAATGATACTAATTTTTAAAAAAGAGTTAATTTGGAATGGAAATGAAAGTATTGAAGTTAATTTTTTATATATAGAGATAAATCTAGTTGAATGGGTGTATTTGTAAAGAAAAAAAATTGGATGGTTAAATAATTATAATGGTTTCCATTCATCTCATAAAGAATATGTTTTGGAGCCAACACGAGTATCAGGAGGTGGTTGTAGATGATGATGGTAATAGCCATACAACGATAGGGCTTCAAAATTTGGTAATCAAGACTATTTCCATTGTTATTTCCCAGTTGAAGGAATTTTAGTCCACTCTGAAAGAGATGTGTAACACCCTAAATATGATTTTTTTTGAAAGGCATTCCCTGGAACTACCATGAAATGTCCTCAGCCTTTGGCACCCACTGTCAATGGGAAATATGGATGCAAGGAGGTAGTGAAGGATGTAAACAAGGAAGCAAAGAAGCTATTGGCTATCGAGACATCATTGAGGATGTTGCTTGGGATGGTTCCCATAATACATTTTTTATGAGCCTATTGTGATACAAATGCTTATATTTTTTTGGTTTGTCTAGTGTGGGTTACTGGTCCCTTTGATCTACTGGTTCCTCTTTTCAACATGCCTTTATTCTACTTTTGTAACAAGGTTTTGGGATCCTTTCAAAACCCACTTTAATGAAATTTTACTTATAAAAAAAATAATGGTTTCCAAAGACTTGAGTAGGTAGGAAAACCATTATAGAGAGAAGTATGGGTTATCTCCTTATTTTTTAAAATATATTTCTAAATAATTATAAATTTTCCTGAGACATGAGTAGGTAGGGAAACAATTATAGAGAGAAGTATGGGATTATCTCCCTATTTGTTGAAATATATTACGAATGGTTGTTTGCATTTATACAAAAAGCACAATAAGTTGCATTATATTAATAATTTTCTTGATCTTTAAGGGTTCCTCAAATTTATGGGAAATTCCATTCATGAATAAGATCTTGGAAAGAAGTTGGTGTAGTTAGGTAGATTGACTCTAATGTATCTTGGAATGAAAATTTTTTATGCAAATGGGAGATTGCTTTGTAAAATTTAGATGATACTTCCAAATTATTATAGGCTTGGAAGTTTTTTGTAAATTAATGGATGCTTGGTTGATGAGCAAAAACAAGAAATATTTTGGTTATGCTCTTTCTTTTGTAAAGTGTTCCTTTTGGATATAAAGAGAAGAGGAATTTAAAAGCTATCACTATGATCTATTTTATGAAGTGATGTTTATGCTATTATTAAGTAGAGATGTTAGCATTATAACTTTTTATCACTCTTTCATATTAGTCTTATGTTAGATGAAAGCAATATGATAAATTTAATTTTGGTGCTAAATTGATGGTGATCCACAAATAACTCACAACATATTCTTAATTCACATTCATTATAGTTGGAATTGATTTACAATAATGGTAGCAGTCTACCATTTAAAACTCCTTTACTCTAAAAGATAGTTATTTTCTTTTCCTCTTATAGCATCTTTTGCCCAGGAAGAATAACCGTCTGAACTGGTCTAGAATCGCCCTCTTGCCTTCACGTCTGCAACTATGGCTCAGTAGTTCTCTGACCCTTATGCATGCCTTTGCTTCCCCTTTTAACATCTCTGGCATGACTCTTCATTTCCCTTTTTTGACCCTTCATTTCAATTCCTATGCCTCCTCATTGTCTGCACTTTCGAGCGCCTTCCTTTTCGACCCTTGATCTTCGTCTGCTTTCACTGCACCTCGGTGCCACGTGTTGTTCAGTGTTGCCACTATAATCTCGGTCCACATGTCAACCATTGATTATGTTAGGTATTCCACCGCTCAACTGTTTCCTCTGTAACATCTCCTGTAACTGCCTGTGCTTCCTTTTATTTTGTTTGGTCATGAAAATGTGACATGTTGCGATATCGTGACACTTTCGGCTTCCCTGCCTTCCTGCCCTCTTCAAGTCATGAAAATGCGACATGTCATGATATTGTGACACTTTAGGCTCCTCTACCTTCCTGATCTCTTTGAGTCATAAAAATGTGACATGTCATGATATCGCGACACTTTTGGCTTATCTGCCTTCTTGTTCTGTTCGGGTCACAAAAATGAGACATGTCGCGATATCGCGACACTTTTGCTTTTCGGCCTTCCTGCCTTTCTCGAGTCACAAAAATGTGACATGTCACGATATTGCAACACTTCTCTCTCTTGCACCTCCCATCATCTTCTAGTCACGAAAATGCGACATGTCATGATATCGCGACACTTCTTCTCCCTTGTGCCTTCTTTCATCCTTTCATCATGAAAATGCGACATGTCACGATATCGCGACATCTTTCCCTTCTGGGTCCTCTTTCTCCTTTTCGGTCATGAAATCATGACATGTCGCGATATTGTGACATCTTTCCTTTTTGCCTTCTCCTCGCCTCTAGGGTCAAGAAATTGTGACATGTCACGAAATCGTGATAGTTTCCTTCCTTGCTTCCTTTCTGTGTCTTTGGTCACGAAATCGTGACATGTCATGAAATCGTGACATTTTCGTTCCTTGCTTCCTTTTTGCTTCTTCGGTCGCAAAATCATGACATGTCATAAAATCATGAAATTTTCCTTCCTGGCCTCCTTTCTGCTTCTTCGATCACGATTTCGTGACATGTCATGAAATCGCGACATTTTCCTTCCTTGCCTCCTTGCTACTTCTTCGATCGCGATTTTATGACATGTCATGAAATCATGAAATTTTCTCCTCTGTGCCTTTCCTGTCTTCCTTCGGTCATGAATTCATGACATATCATGAAATCATGACATTTTTGCTCCATTCCTCCTCTCACCTTCTTGAGTTGTGAAAACGTGACATGTCACGATATCACGATACTTTTCTCTGTCACGAAATTGCGACATCAAGGCAAACACTTAGAAATTTTTTTTGTCCATGCAAGATTGCTTTGCTGCCATCGGATGCTCCTGCATCAGACACCCGAGGTGGATAAAGAAGTGTCCTTTAATTCTATACTATTGGAGGAAGACCCAAGCGGTCGACCTCTATTTTGGACAACCAAGTTGCATCTTCAATAGGTCTGCCCTTCCATTTGACCAGATATTCAGAATACTATCGGTTCCTGGTACTTCTGCCTGCTCGAGTGTCTAGTATTTCCTTGATCTTGTCTGCTGCTGAAGTAGATGTTGGAATACTCCATAATTCTGTACTTGGTGTCCCGCTACTGCCTCCTTCATGATACTCTACCAAATATGCAATGTTAAAAATAGGTGATATGTTAAGGCCACTTGGCAATTCCACTTCATACGCATTGCCTGAATCTTGTTTTCCCACAATTTAGCATGGTCCAAACTTCTTCATCTTTAGCTTGTTATAGGTTTTAGCAGGAAACCTCTCTTTTCTCAAATGAACCATGACTTCATCACCCACTGTGAATTCCTTAAACCGTCACTTCTAGTCTGCCTTTGTCTTATATTGGTTGTTCATTTTAGTAATGTGCATCTTCACTTCTTCATGCACACTCTTCAGATGCTCTGCAAAGTCCTCAGCCTCAGCACTACACCTTTCCACTGTATCCATCTTCCTCAACTCAGAAGCACTCCTTGGACTGATTCTATATATTATCTGGAATGGAGATTTGTTAGTACTCCTGTTGACAAAATTGTTGTATGCAAATTCTGCCTGTGGTAAAACCAAATCCCATCCCATGGGCTTATCTCCTATCAAGCATCTCAATAGATTTCCTAGACTTCTATTCACCACCTCAGTTTGGCCATCAGTCTATGGGTGATATGCAGAACTAAATTTCAAATCTGTATTCAATTTCTTCCACAAAGTCCTCCAGAAATGCCCAACAAACTTGGTATCTCTGTATGGAATGATACTCTTTGGTAGACCATGAAGTTGTACCACCTCTTTGAAAAATATTCCTGCAATGTGAACTGTGTCACTAGTTTTTTGGCAAGGGATAAAGTGTGCCATATTTGAAAACCTGTCAACCACTACAAATATGGAATCATTTCTCCGTTGCGTCCTTGGCAGACCAAGAACAAAATCCATACTGACGTCCTCCCAGGGTCTCTCTAGTACAAGTAATGGCTGGTATAATCCAGTGTTCTGGCTCACACCCTTCGCCATCTGGCATACCAAAATGTCTAGCCAGCCCTCCACTATGTTTCTCCTTGACTATATTTTCCCTCATTTAACTCCTTGGAATGCATAATTGACTTCCTCTAAACAACATTCCATCTTGGATCAGAAAATGCAACCAGTTGGTCCTGTCCAAAGTGACAGGTGCCAAGCAAGCCTTCCAATATTCTGCAAAATCAAGATCTTTCAGGTACAAACCCTTCAGTTCACCAAATCCTACCACTTCCACTTTCATTTTTGTCAACAAACACTGCCTTCTACTTAAGGCATCTGCAACTCTATTTGATTTTCCACTCTTGTGCTTCAACACAAAGGTATAAATCTGTAGAAACTCAACCCATTTCAAGTGCCTCTGATTTAGTTTCCCTTGGCTATTGATATACTGCAAGGCCTGATGATCAGTATATAGAACAAAATATTTTGGCAGCAAGTAATGCCGCCACTTCTTTAGAGCCTAAACTATAGCATAAAACTCTTGATCATAAACTGAATACTTCTTCCTAGCATCATTGAGTTTCTCACTAAAGTAAGTAATAGGTTTACTTTCTTGACTCAAAATAGCTCCTATGGCACTACCACTAGCATCACAATCTACCTAGAATACCTTATTAAAATCTGGAAGTGCCAAAATAGGTTGCTCTGTAACCTTCTTCTTCATCATACCAAAACTCCTATCTGCTCCTAAGGTCCACTTGAATTCCTTCTTATCCCCTCTCATTGTTTCTGTAAGGGGTGCACAAATACTGCTAAAATTTCTAATGAATTTCCTGTAAAAACTTGCTATACAATGAAATGATCTTACCTCAGTCGTGCTTCTCAGAGTAGGTCATTCAATGATAGCTCTCACCTTTTTTGGGTCCATTTTTAGACCTTCGACTGAGATGACAAATCCTAGGTACACTAACTCTTTCTTCACAAAATTACACTTCTTCAGATTTATTAACAACTACTCCCGTAGCTTCTCAAAAACCCTTTTGACCTGCATCAGATGCTCTTCCAAGGTTCTGCTAAATATCAAAATATAATCCAAATAGACAATGACAAATTTGCCTAAAAATTCTTTCAATACCTCATTCATCAACCACATGAATGTGCTTGGTGCATTAGTTAGTCCAAATGGCATGACCAACCATTCATACAAATCTTCTCTAGTCTTGAAGGCTGTCTTCCATTCATCTCCTTCTCTGACATGAATCTAATGATAACCACTCTTCAGATCAATATTTGTGAAGTACTTGGCTCCACTCAAACAGTCCATAATGTCATCCATCCTTGGCAATGGAAATCTATACTTTATGGTGATCTTGTTAATGGCTTGAGAGTCTATACACATTCTCCATTCTCCATATTTCTTTGGTGCTAGTACTATAGGTACTGCACATGGACTCAAGCTCTCCTAAATCAGTCCCTTTTTTAGCAACTCTTGGACTTGCCTGTTCAGCTCTTCAATTTTTGTAGGAGTCATTCTATGTGCTACCTTATTGGGTAAACTAGATCCTGGTATCAAATCTATATGGTGACTGATCTTCCTCACTAGTGGTAAACCTTCAGGCACATTATTAGATACAATGTCTGGAAATTCTTCTAATAGTCCTAAGACTTCTACAGGGGTATCCTTGCATTCTTCCTTCCTAACTCTAGGAATTAGTGCATAACACATGCTCATGCTTTAAACTATCCAAAAATCTTCCCCCTTCAACTAAACATATTCTAGCGCTGCTACATACCTTTTCAACCGCCTCCTGCAAGGGCTTCAACTTATGGTGCACTCCATCCTTTGTCATTGAGTAATTTTTTTCGCGACCATCATATACTACACACCGATCAAACTGCCATGGCCTTCCCAATAGCAAATGGCAAGCATCCATAGGCAGGATGTAATACAGGACCTCATCACATTACTTCCCTATATTAAATTTCACCGAGAATTTCTCACTGACCAAAGCCCTATGGTCCTTCTATAACCACACAATCCAATATGGATGCGGGTGTGCCTTTCTCTTTAACTGTAACTTGGTAATAATTTCTTCTGAGACCAAGTTATCAGTACTGCCATTATCTATAATGATGTTATAGACCTTACTTGAACTTTTGCACCTTGTGCGGAACAGGCTTCTTCTCTGGTCTGATCCTTCCTCCTCATTCAACAGGGTCCTCTGCATAACCATAACTTCTCCTCCCTCTGCATCCTCAAAATGTTTTGATTTAGCACCTTCATCGGCTATAGTAGCTCTGGAAGGACCCTCAGGTCTCTCATTTGTCCCTTCTCGATGTTGTGGACACTCGTATGCTCGATGTCCTTCTTTGCCATAGTGGAAATAGGTTCCACAAAATCCTCCCCTTCCAAATCCACGTCTAGATCTACCTCTTCCCCTTGGGTAACCATTGTTCTGGTTACGAGGTTGGTAGGTGTTCTTATCTTCCTGATCTTTGGTAATACTAGTTTCACCAGCCTTCTTTTGATCCTTATATTTTTCTCCATTGGTCCTTCCACCAATTCTTCCCCCATGACCTCTTCCTCTTTGCTTTCCCTCAAACTGTCTGTTCAACTTCTCTTTGACCTTGAGGGCAAACTGGTAAGCATCCTCAATGGTGTTCATCTTAACTAGAATCAACTCTTCTTGAATACTGGTTCTCAACCCATTGATGTAATGGGCCACATTCTCCTTGTTAGCCTCTGCATGGATAGTTCTGATTGATATTAGGTATAACTCCTCTGTATATTCCTTGACAAATCTGTTTGACAGTCTCAAACTATGCATTCTTCTCAACAGGTCCAATTCGTAATCTATAGGAATAAACTGTCTCTTCAACTTCTCTACCAATTGATCCCATCTGGTTATCTTTTCCTTTCCTCCTCTATTTCTTTCTAGCTGCACTTCTTTCCAACATATGCAAGCATGGCATTTCAACTTTGTTTTGGCAAACTTGATCTGATATGGATCTACAACCTCCTCATACTCAAAATATTCCTCCATATCATTGATCCAGTCAATTAACTCCTTGGAATTGAGACTCCCAGAATACATGGAGACCTCAAAATTCACCTTCTTCCTGATCTGTGATATGGCCTTAATTAATCTAGCTTATGTAGGATCCATTGCTTCTTCTTCAACTAACGGATCATCAACCTCCCAAGATTCATATTCACTATGGTCTTCTCTCCTTGTTTCAACCCCTCTTCGTAATTCCTTTTGTAGAGCTTGCACTTGCCTTTGCAAAGCTCTAAAATCTTCTTCAGGTACCACATTCCTTCCACCACCATAGTTTCTTCATGGAGGCATTCTTTCTCACCCTCTTCTCATAATCCTTCCATAGATCCTGGTGCAAACTGCCTCACTTTCGATGATCTGCTCACACAATCAGGAACTCCCGCTCTTATACCACTTGATGGTGATCCAAAAATAACTCACAATAGATTCTTAATTCACATTCATTATAGTTGGAATTGATTTACAATAATGGTAGCAGTCTGGCATTTAAAACTCCTTTACTCTAAAATATAGTTATTTTCTTTTCCTCTTACAACATCTTTCACCCAGGAAGAATAACCGTCTAAACTGGTCCAGAATTGCCCTTTTGCCTTCACGTCTGCAACTATGGATCAACATTTCTTCGACCCTTGTACATGCCTTCGCTTCCCCTTTTAACATCTCTAGAATGACTCTTCGTTTCCCTTTTTTGACCCTTCATTTCAATTCTCGTGCCTCTTCGTTGTCTACACTTTCGAGCACCTTCCTTTCTAACCCTTGATCTTCATTTGCTTTCACTGCACCTCAGTGCCACGTGTTGTTCAGTGCTGCCACTATAAGCTCAGTCCACCTGTCAACCATTGATGACGTTCGGTATACCATCGCTCGACCGTTTCCTCTATAATGGCTCCTGTAACTGCCTGCGCTTTCTTTTCTTTTGTTTGGTCACAAAAATGTGACATGTTGCGATATCACAACACTTTCGGCTTCCCTGCCTTCCTACCCTCTTCAAGTCACGAAAATGTGAAATGTCACGATATCACGACACTTTCAGCTCCTTTTCCTTCCTACTCTCTTCGAGTTGTGAAAATGTGACATGTCACGATATCGTGACAGTTTTGGATTCTCTGCCTTCTTGTTCTGTTCGGGTCATGAAAATGCAACATGTCACGATATCACGACACTTTTGCTTTTTGGCCTTCCTACCTTTCTCGAGTCGCAAAAATGTGACATGTCATGATATCATGACACTTCTCTCTCTTGTGCCTCCCATCATCTTCTGGTCATGAAAATGCGACATGTCATGATATCGCGACACTTCTTCTCCCTTGCGCCTTCTTTCATCCTTTCATCGCAAAAATGTGACATGTCGTGATATCGTGACATATTTCCCTTCCGGGTCCTCTTTCTCCTTTTCGATCACAAAATCATGACATGTCATGATATCATGATATCTTTCCTTTTTGCCTTCTCCTCACCTCTTGGGTCGCTAAATCATAACATGTCACAAAATCATGATAGTTTCCTTCCTTGCTTCCTTTCTGCATCTTTGGTCGTGAAATTGTGACATGTTGCGAAATCGTGATATTTTCCTTCCTTGCTTCCTTTCTACTTCTTTGGTCATGAAATCATGACATGTCATGAAATCATGACATTTTCCTTCCTGGCCTCCTTTCTGCTTCTTCGATCGCGATTTCGTGACATGTCATGAAATCACGACATTTTCCTTCCTTGCCTCCTTGCTACTTCTTCGGTCGCGATTTTGTGACATGTCACGAAATCGTGACATTTTCTCCTCTGCACCTTTCCTGTCTTCCTTCGGTCACAATTTCATGACATGTCATGAAATCATGACATTTTTACTCCATGCCTCCTCTCGCCTTCTTGAGTCGCTAAAACATGACATGTCGCGATATCGTGACACTTTTCTCTATCGCGATATCGCGACATCAAAGCAAACACTTAGAAATTTTTTTTGTCGATGCAAGATTGCTCTTTTGCCACCGGATGCTCCTGCATCATAAATTTAGAGTGATGTATCATTGTGATAACATTAAAACTCAAAATTATGTTTATTTTGGGTGCAAAGCTCTATTTATATTCAAAATTTAATATTGTGTTATTTAGCATGTTATTATAGCACTTTAATTTCTTTTATGAGAGAGAAGTTATTTGAATTGAATTTCTTGGGTTAATGGGGACTTTTGCATGAATCTATAACATGATTAAAAAATCTAAGTCAAAAGATAACCCAATCCTAGGAGGAGTTGTGATGCAATAACTAGGTAGATGTGAGTTTTGGAAGAAGTGATGATGCAATAACTAATTAGTTAGGAATATAGAGGGATTTGTAGTGATGCAATAACAAAATACTTGTTATTGATAAACCTTGAACAATGAGGCTTGGGTGTTACCTAACTATGTAGGTAATGATATCATTCACGAGTTAACAATGTTGGTACTTGTACAATGAGGTCTAGGTGACCATGCTCATTACTAGGTGAGTGGTAATGACCTTAGTAAGCCCATGGAGAAGTGATAACTAAGCATAAATTTTTTACACCATAATAATGTACATATATGATATTATGGATATATTAGGAAATATGCATCCCCATTTAAGTATTATGGGCCTTAAAGTATAATAATTACACTATGGTAAAATTGTCCTATGTTTGTGAGGGTATGGGAAAGGTATGGGGATCACTTTGGCATTCTTATAAATAGTGATGGTTAGTAAGATGAACCCTATAAATATAGGATGTTGGCCAATACTATCCATTTGAGTGTCATCTATAATGACATTGAACTCAAATATGGGGAAGCATTACAATTATTGAAAATAATATTGGGACTCCTGTGTGATCCTTGCTTGCAAAAAAATTCTCTCTATCAAATTGGTTTTGGTGGGTTGTTACACTCCTACAAGCTCCAAAAGATAAAGAGAATCATTCCCAAAAATAAAGGGAACAATCATCAAGGAGATTCACTAGCTCAATGATCCAGTGAATTTATGGAATGGGAGTGTTGTAATTTGCTAGCTAGGATCATCATCACCTCATTATGAGGTTTCCATTATGCTCAGGATATGATAAATTAAACCAAACAAACATGAAAATAAGCACATAAAATAAATTAGAGCATGTGACAAGGAAAATAGACAAAAAAGCAACTATGTAGAAAGGCACATGAGTAGGCAAATATGTACAATCAAGCATAACATTTTTTAAGGTGAATTATAATAATGGGTTATTTTAACATAGTTCCACCAAGAGTAGGTAAGTGATATGACCCTAAGCCAAAAGTAGTGGTAAATATAAACGGACCAAGTTGATTGGGTTTGAAATTTCCTTTAAGGCCATCCTTAGCATGGGTGTTTTTATAATTTTATTTAAGGACTAGGTCACTAATGGTAAAATACTGGAATCTCACTTTCTTATCATAAGCTCATTGAATTCAACTATGATAGAATTAAATTTTTAAAATCATTGAAATGGTGCTTATTGAGGATTTTAATATGGGTGAGATGACTAGCACAATACTCATAATCAATGAGAGAGTGATGTAGGAGAACCCAAAGGGACAAGATATCAAGATCAAAAGTAAAAAATTCTTTGGAGCCATATACCAAAGCATCAAGGGTTATTCTAGTCGAGGTAAAAATATTGGTATGATAGGCCCAAAGAGCAGGATAATATTGGATATTCCAATCACATCAATTATTATTAACAAGATTTTTGATAATATTAAATAAATATTTATTAGATGCTTCTACTTGGCTATTACCTTATGGGTAAGAGGTTGTAGACCATTTATGTTGGATATTGTATTCAACATAAAACTTTTGAATATATTTATTATTAAAAGGGGTACTTTTATCCTAGAGGATCATGTAAGGGATGCCATAACAACATAATATTTATTTAAGGAGAAATTTGGATACATGTATACTAGTAGTAGAGGATAAAGATATGGTTTTGACCCTCTTAGTGAAATATTTAGTAGTTGTAATGATAAATGTATGATCATCAAAAGAAAACAAGTTGATTTTGACAATAATGTTGAGGTCCCAAACAAGTTTTGTATAAGGAGTCATAATTGGTTGAAGATCTTGAGTAATAGAAAGGACCAAATGATCATATTTTTGACATTTCTCATACTTGTTAACATAGTCACAAGAATCCTTCTCCATGTTGGGCAAATAGTAACCCATCAAGAGATGTTTATGGGTGATAATTTTGGCACTAAAATTCCCACCATATGAGCCATCATGAATCTCTTGAATGACTACCTAATTAGCTTTAGAGGTTAAACATCAAGGCAAGATACAATTATAAGAGCTATGATACAATATTTCACTAATAATAAAGTAGTTACAAACTTGCTGGCAAAAATTCCTCTATTTATTATGATCAAATATTTGAGAATAGATCCATCCTGAAGGAACATAATAAAATAAGTATACCAAGGATCCAAAGGAAGAGAAGTTTTAGCAGAGAGAACTTTAAGGGGTAGCAAGCTAGTAGAGACTATTTTAGGCTCTCATGTTTAGCAAATAACAATAGAAACTTATTTTTCGCCACTTATAAATGGATCAATTACTAGAGTGAGGGATGAGTTGTACAATGATCTAATCAAAAAAATACATAAGTGTTTTGACAAGATCTCTATAAGAATTTGATTTTTCATTTTTGATCAGATATATACCATTGACCTAGTTAATGATTAACTAAGAATCACCAAACACATATATGATTTTAATCTTTAATACAAGTGTAGCATTAAATCCTAGAATAAGGGCTTCATACTAAATAGTTTTATTAGTATAGAAGAACTAAAGCTTAAAGTATAGAGGAATGAGTTGTTATTATGGAGTCTTTAGGATAATGCCAACTACTATTCCTTTAGCACAAGAATCACCATCAAATAATGAGGTTCAAATGACATGTGGGATAGCCCCAACAAAGAAGAAAAAGTAATCCAAAAATTCCATAACCAAAGGATGACTATTATCCAAAGGAGTTATCACTAATAAAATAGTAACTACTTCACCTTTAATGGACTTTTGATTCATGAATTCAAGATCAAATTTTTTAAGATAGAAGACCCACTTAGAAATTCGACTACAAAAGTAAGGATTGGATATTAAGTACCATAGGGAATATATTTTAGCAATAACATAGGTTTCTCAACTAACCATATAATATCATAGATTCTAGGTATAAAATATGACACCAAGACAAAGCTTCTATAGAGAGGTGTAGTGGTTTTCATAGCTAACTAGGATTAAAATGATGTAATAAATGGCACATTCATGGAATTGACCATCATGTTGTACCAATATAGCATCAAAAGCATGAACAAAAGTAGATGTGTATAATAATAAAGGTTTGATGATATCAAGTGAATTTAGGACAAGTGGGAACAAACGATATGTCTTTAAAGCCTTGAATTCCAATTTGAATTTGCTATACCAAATAAAAGCATTATTCTTATGTAGGAGCTTAGAGAATGGTTCAAATTTTTCTACAAGATAGGAAACAAATCTCATAAGAGATTGCATATTACCTTGAAAATTGCACAACTCAGTCATGTTATTATGAGGATGTATGATAGTGACTACTTTAATTTTGGCTAGTTCAATCTTAATGCCATTATAGGAGGTAATGAATTCCAACAATTTATCCAAGGTGACACTGAAGACACATTGTGGCTTCTAGAGGATGTTATAAGCTTTTAATAATTTGAAGATGCACCAAAGATCATGTGTATGATCTTAACAATTAGCTAATCATGCAAGAAGGTCATGCACATAATATTTCAACAATATTGTGTATCATATCATGAAAAATGAAAGTCATAGTGGAACTAAACTTATTAAGACCAAGAGGCAAGACCTACCAATAAAAATTACCAAATGGATAGCATTACATAGCTTGTAGTAAATATACTATCATATGAATATTAGGTAAAGGAAATTTATACTTTGGAAAGGTTGCATTGATGTCTCAAAAGTTTTTACAAAATTTTACACCCCCTTCTTTCTTAATGATAGGTAAAATATTAGAAATCTAATTAGAATAATCAATGGCTTTGATGAAATTAACATCTGGAGTTTTTGTAGCTTGTATTTGAAAAGGAGATTGATATTGGGATACATTTTACATAGTTCTTACTTAACTTGTTTAGTGTCAAGATGGACAACTAAGTGGTGAACAACCAAGGATGGATCCAATCCAAACATGTAAGCCTAGGATCATCCAAAATGTCATAGAATTCCTAGTGAAGAGTAGTATACTCCTTGCACTCATTGAGCATTAGGATAACACCTAAATTAAGGATATTAGGGTTAGCATTAGTTCCTATGTTAATATCCAAGTGTAGAGAGGGAAAACTACCCTACCATGTATAATTCCCAAAAATGTTGGATCCATGAGAGATAGAAAGCCTTATGGGGTGAACCACGAGGGTGTGTTATTATCTACACTTGGTTCTAAGAGGGAAGGGTTCAACAGGAATGGTTTTTAGGACTCGCTCCAAGTCCTCAGGAATTTCGGGATAGTTTGATGTATTCAGTTAAAAGCAATCACCTAAGTTTGGAATTTATATATATATACTATGAAAGATAAAGGACAATGCAAAAATCAAAATGCAATAATACAAGAGCTAACCTAATGTGATTCTTTCTTTTGAATGCTTGCTAACCAAGGTTTTTATCCAAAAAATATTTAAATCAAGGACACAAGATAAATGCACAATCTTAACCCTAGATGCACACTATATACTTTTTCACTTTCAGATACCTAAGAACCAATACTCATATAATATATTCAACCAATAAAATATTTAGAGCACTTATCTTGACTGGTGTTTGACTTATATTTTCTCCCTCTTGTCCAATGATATCAAAAATACCTATTTCTACAAGAAAACTTATAAAAAACTTGAAAATGGGATTAGCATTAGGGTTTATGCTTAGGCCATTGTACAATAATGCTTGAAGGCATAGCAGTAAAGCCCCCTAGGTCATTTTAGATGACCTTTGAAAACAAAAGTAGAAATTGACCTTTGGATAATTAATCATAAAAAAATAATGTAATAGTAGAGAAATAGAAAATAGATTTTGCTATCATGCCCTAAATGCAATTTAGAAAATACTCATGCAATGAAAATTTGACAAATACCCCTAGTTCATTCCTATGCAAAATCATTCCTCGTAGATTGCGTGCATTATAATGCTACAAGAAAATTTGCATTTCATTAGAACAGGTCACAGTCTTGCTTTTGTGAGTAAAATCCTAAATTAGGGTTAGAAAAGTCATGCCTCACAGAGATAGGGTCACTTCAGAGACACAAAAAATAAAATATAAATGTAGAGAATAAATAAAATGCAGAAAACAAAGTGTGCACAACATGATGAATGATGCAAAAGTAGGCAAAATAGATCAAGGTATCCAAATAGGCACTCTCATTCCTTCCAAACTACAACACGAAACCAAACCACACAAAAATCCAAATCAATGAAATAGAAGATCAAATTTGAAATTCATACTTTAGGGTTAGCTGGTAGAAGAAATAGGAAGTAGAGCGAAAGTAAGAATATGAGCACTAAATAATCATAATAATTTTGAGCTTAATTAATTTCCAAGATTGAGCGCTTGTCTCTTATCAAGAGTGGGATTAAACCCCCCTTTTATAGATGAAAATTGGGGTGAAATAAGTAGGAAAACAAACACAAGTTGATGCCAAACATGCTAAAAAGGTTAAAACTAGGTTTTAATAGCAAATTCATACCCTGTAGTGAAGGGGTGCAATATCACTTCTATGAAGTCATGCCTCATTGTAACCAGACATGATTTTCCTAAAATGCTAAAGAAAAGCAAGGTAGGGGTCAAAGAGGCTAACGCTTGCCTAGGGAAAGAGTTAGGGACCTCTTAGGGGATCTAAGGAAGATTACCCACTAAAAGTGGATCAATTTTTTGTGTCTATATTTTTCCTCCTCTTTGATGCATTTATGGCCAAGTAAATGCATGAAAGAAAGGATGTAGGTACACTCACTGGAAGAGGACAAGCAAAAATGGGATGGTTAGTTTAGAATAAAGGGGTGGTGCAAAAGTAGTGTCATTCAAGACACTTTCTTGTTTTACACAAAAATCGAGGCATTAGGGACATTAATGCCTCTATAGGCTAGGGTGCCCCCTCGAGTTTTTATGAAGATAGCATATCTCATAAAAACTCGAAATAACTAACGTAAAAAAAGAAAGAGAGAAATAATGAAAACCGAAGAAAACAAGGGTAACAAACAAAGCTTAAAAGGGTGAAAAAGGGTAAAACCCTAATTCATTTTCACCACACATTGGCAGATAAAAGGGCTTTTGGGAGAAAAAGAAATAGCATTACCAGTTCATCAAGCAGTGGTCACAAGGGGTGAATTCGGGGCATGAGATTAGGTAAGTACCAAATCCTCCCTCTTGTTGTATCTTTTCTTCTATTGTAGGGTAGAATTTGGGAAATTTCACCGTGTTAGACAATGATTTTTGCACTTGACTAGGGCACGATTTCGTGGTTCAATTGCAATTTTTCTCGAGAAAAAGCACAACTAAATCGTGCCTGGGTAAAAATTAGGTGCGACTTCATGAAATCATGCCTTCCAAAATGGAGGGCGTGATTTTTCCAAAAGGTTGGAAAAATAAAAAATAAAAAGCAAAAACAAACATAGGAGGAAAAAGAGCAAAAAAAACAAGCAACTATGAAGTGCAAATTACAAAATTATAATCAATCTTTGTGTGTTGATTTGAAACTATGGATTTTATTATTATTATTATTATTTCTATTTTATTATTCATGAAATTGATTTAATTTTATTTTTTTGTGGATTCAACTCAGTATTCTCAAGAGTCGAGAGTGGAGGATAGAGAATCTAGTAGAGCTAGATGTATTGGGACCAATGGAGATAGCTCAGATAGATAGGGTGGGGCTATACCACCTGTAGAGGATACCTCAAATTGAGATGGATAGGGCTATGCTGATATCCCTAGAAGAGATGTGGTACCTAGAGTCCTCTATTTTATGGTTACCGACATGAGAGCTCACTATCACACTAGAGAATGTGTGGCATATTTTGTGGATCTCTATCAAAGGAACAATAGTTTATAGAGTGCAGGGATAGGTAGATAAACTACAATGATTCTCAATAGGTTTTACCTACCAGGTGCGAGAGAGCACCATATCAATTGTTAATCTAGTGGGTTTTTATGAGGTAAATCCTTTGACCATTGTGCTCTATGGGATTGCAGTAGGGCTATTGATGTGTCATACTAGGATGCGACACTTACCATGGGTGGTGGTAGTAGTGGTAGACATACATGATTAGAGGGTTCAATTTGCATGAGGTCCATATGTGTTGGCATACCTATACAAGATGTTGTACAACATCGTGTATAAGTGGTATACAAGATTTGTATGTACGATATTGATCCAGGTGTGGTGCTAGGAGAACATCATGGTATAGAGACTAGAGGCACTATCAGCCCCACTGTCCAGCCTGAAGTAGCCAATAGTATACAAGTGGTCGAGGTCCTTAGAGAGGACTACAAGGGCCTATGCAGGGAATATACCACTAGTGAGGTGGGTGATCGACAAGATTTGGAATGTGAAGATCATTTGGAGGCCATGGTAGCTTCACCCTGGGTGTGCAGAGGACATGACAAAGCTATCCAGGATATGGAGTATTAGGTGGCTAAGGTAGGATAAGGGATATCCAAAGGTCTTTAGATTTTATCGAGTCCTCCAATATCACATGATCTTACAATGAGTCTTAGACTTGGGGGTCTACTAATATCGAAGGGTGACTTGAGATCTAGTAGGGACAGGAGGTGAGCCAAACCTCACTAGGTGGGCTAAGGAGGATATGGATGATCCTCCTTATGTCGACCCAAGGGTAGACAATGCAATAGTGGCTATCAAATACATACGGTGGTATAGAGGAGTTATGTACCAAAGGATCTCCATTTTAGTACCAATATAGAGGTACCAAGTTATGGACCTGATCATGCAGTGAGTATTTTTAGAGGTATCTCACAAAACCATAGAGAAGGCACAACAGACTCTTGTCACTCTAATACAGATACCAGTTCATGTTTAGATCCTTGTTGAAGAGGAGGCCATCCAAGCGATAGGTACTAAATATGGGGGTGAGATATGCCCCCATAGGTAGGGAGGCCATAGATCAGATATCCTAAGGAGGATTCCACATATGTAGTAGCAGCTAGTGAGGGATAGGAGAGGAGGGAGATAGAGGAGCTATGAACATAGGTAGCCTCTCTATAGATCCAGATGGTTCAGGTCCATTTGGATAGGGCCAAGAGGCTAGAGGAACTATGGAGCTCATTGAGAACCACCAAGGCTGAGAGGGACTCAACTCAGGTAGATACTAGCAGGATCTAGGGAGAGATGGCTCATTTAGATGGAGAGAACTAGAGATCTAGGGTAGAGGGGATGGCTATCATTGAGAGAATCCAAGTAGGTAGTGTGGTGAAGCTTCTTCAGGTGGAGCTACGGTAGATGAGAGAGAGGTTGGAGACAACCCTTTAGTGGATGATTTTTTATGAGATAATTTATGCAGATATTCCACCAAGTCAGATAATTTATGCAGATATCCCACCAAGTGATCATATCATGATCTCGAGCATGGATAACATTGGTATCATGATATTCTATGTCATAGCCTAGGTTTCCACCTCCTTAGGATGGTATAGAGGGAGTTGGTTCTCATATCTAGGAGAGAGAGAGGACTGAGGATCGAGACGATATACCAATTTTTATATTGTGGTGTACATCCGTAGGTTGAGTGTATCGAGTCTATATTATGGTACACTAACCTGAAACAAGGACTACGCACTCTTTTTATCTCGAATAATATATAGCTGCTTTTATTTATTTATTTGTGTGTGCAATGTATTTTTATTTAATTCATGTTTTCATGTATGCAAACTATATGAAAATGGATGGATGCAAAAGAAGAAGGAATATGAAGAACACAATTAGAAATGAAGGAAAAAAATAAAGAGGAGAAAAATAAGAAGAGATAAATAGAGAGAGAAGAATGAGAAGAAGAAGAAGAAAAATCCAAAGGTCAACCATCTAAAATGTAGAACTGACAACCCATGGCATGGAACTATGATGGGGACTAAAAATTTTAATCTACAAAAACTATATTTTCATTCAATATTTTTTTTATTACATTACAGCAACAGTCCGCAGACTGATATGCAATCTTTGGCTCTCCATGTCCTCTCATTACAACACTAGGTTTTTATAGAGGCCCCGACCCTCTGCAGTTCTATATTAACAAATACAGACAATGACCGCAGCCATTACAATCTTTCGTCTGGAAGTAAATACTCGCACCACCATTCTCTGTCGTCCTCCGACATGCACGATCCACGATCTTGGTGTAGACTGCCTCACACTCGACGCATCTGCCTACACTACCCAGGAACTCTGAGCTATCTCTGGAAGAAAAACCACAGTGCAGCAGGGCCAGGATGGCCCTCAGGCCTCGCAACTGCAACTCTTTGCCTATAACTATTTTTTGACCCCACGTGCATGCCTCGGCTTGCCCTTTTATAATTTCTATGCAACGATATGTCTTCCATTCGTGGCCCTTCGTTTCAAATTCTTGTGCCTCTTTTTCCGTCATGACTCTTCATTTTCATCCGCTTTCACTTCACCTTGGTGCCACGTGTTGTTCAATGAACTCATTCTGCAACGACCTCCTAAAAATGTAGCATGTCGCGATATCGTGACATCTTCTCCCTCTTGCTCGTCCTTTTCTCTGCTGGTCGTGATATCATGACATGTCGTGATATCATGACATTTCGGCTTCCTTGCGCTCCTTCTCCCTTTTGGTCACGATATCGTGACATGTCGCGATATCGCAACATCTTTCCTTCATCGCTGCCTTCCTCGCCTTCGGGTCACGATATTGTGATATGTCACGATATCGCTACATCTTTCCTTTACGTCCTCTATTTTTAGCTTTGGTTGCAATTTCGTGACATGTCATGAAATCACGATGTTCCTCCGTTGCCCTTTCGCTCTTCTATTTCGGTCACGATTTCATGACCCTCCGTACTGTCGTAGCCTCTACTTTTGCTTTGGTCGCGATTTCATGACATGTCATGATATCGTGACATGTCATGATTTTGCTACCCTCCGTACTACCATAGCCTTTGATTTTGCTTTGGTCATGATTTCATGACATATCACGAAATCGCAACATGTCACGATTTCATGACCCTCTGTACTATCGTAGCCTCTGATTTTGCTTTGGTCATGATTTTGTGACATGTCATGAAATCATGACATGTCACGATTTCATGACCCTCCGTACTGCCGTAGCCTCTGCTTTTGCTTTGCTCATGATTTCATGACATGTCACGAAATCATGACATGTCACGATTTTGTGACCCTCTGTTCGCCATCGCCTCTGCTTTTGTTTTGGTCACGATTTCATGACATGTCGCGAAATCATGACATGTCACGATTTTGTGACCCTCCGTCCACCGTAGCCTCTGCTTCCACTTTGTGTCGTGATATCGCGACACTTTTTCTGTCGTGATTTCACGACAGTTTTCCTCCTCTTTCTCTCTCTTCTTTTGGTCGTGATTTCATGACATGTCACAAAATCGCGACAGCTTCCTTCCTTAGCCAATTTTTTGAAAAGGCTCTACTTCCACTGGATGCTTCTGCATCAGATGTCCCTGGATGCTCCTGCATCAAACTAGTATAGGTTGAAAGGAACTGTTGTAGTTAGATACCATAGATCATTTCATAAAGAGAGCTAGATCCACTATAGGTTTAGCAATTATAGGAGTGTTAAAAATATGGTGTATAGTCTAAGCCACTATGGGTGGTTTCTACCTTATTGAATTCTATGAAGCGTTTACCCGTTAGGATGTATGTCGAGGTCTAATAAAATTGACCAACGAGATTATCTTGTAATGGTATGTTTGAGCCTATTAAGTCAAAAGAGAGTATGACTCGATAGAAGATCATAGTAAATGTAATACCCAAAAGGATGTATAAGTATCCCACATGGGGTGTAATATGTAAATAAATGATATGCAAGTGCTATCCCAGATAGGGATCTTAAGAAAACTTTTAAAGCATTATCATGATAAAGAAATTGAGAGAAGAAAAAGAAGTAATCATGAGAATAAAGAAGAGAAAAATCCCTAGGGGGGTCTTTCTAGGCATCAAAGTCCTAGTGAGAAGTGCAATGCATGTAAGCTATGACCTAAATACATGCCATTGTTACAAAATCCTTGAAAATCTATATGATCAAGCAATCATGAACAAGAAACAATGCAATTATGATAGGCAATCATGCAAGGTGTTCTTTAGATGTCAATAAATCATGCAGGGATGACAAGAAACAATGCAATATGAGCAATCAAGTGACTACAAATGGAATGCAAATGCAACTACATGAAAGTTTTTTTTTTTGCTTTGTTAAGAATTAAAATCAATGCAAAACCTAAATGTACCATTCATCTTATTAAAATAAATTATCAAATCTTGAGGTGTTGAATCGAAGATATCCTCAAGCAGCATTTTCTCGATGATGAAAATCATGGGAAAGTTCTTCCAAGGCCCTTCTTTTGACATCCATGGCATGATAATCACTACATTTTCTAACAACACCATTATTTTTAGTAAAACAAACATTATATAAAGATCCACCATTCTCTTGCACATAAGCAATGCCATATTTAAAACAAACAAAATCAATCATATTGCAAGATATTATATTTGAAGGAGAAACATGATTAATACTTTTATTTTCATCCATTATCATATTTTGATATTCTATATATTCTGCATAAGTCACAAGATGATCATCATCCTAAGAAGGTAAAAGTTGATTTCTATTAGGTGTAAAACCTATACCACATCTCCTAGGCCAAATATCAACATCCAAATGTTATTGAATACCTTTATTTTGTGGTCCCAATTATTTACCTACATATCACATACTAGATAGGATCTGCTTAGGAAAGGGATAATCATTAGTGAGATAACATTGAGCGAAAGAGCGCTCTCTAGAAGATGGGTTGCTACCACAAATATTTTCTTCGAAGGCAATCCTTCCAAAGACAAAGGTACATGTACCAACATGTACAACATCATCCTTCTTATGGGGCAAACCCATAGTTCAAGGTGATGGTGGTGGCTTGGTGAGATCTAGAAAAGGCTCTTGAAGAAACTAATTATCATGATCCAAGGATGAAGAATAGGCTTGACGTTCCTCACTCAGTTTTAAATTTTGAATATGCTCTGAAATTTTAGATGAGTAACATGGAAAATTGGCTGAAGAAATAGAATGACAATAATAAGATTAATATTGAGCTAACTCTATATTTGAATAGAATTCAAATGGTCGAGGGTCTCCCGAAATGGTGATAATTTGATTCTTAAATTTGAATTTGAGACATTGATGAAAATTAGAAGGGATAGCCTTCATCACATGAATCCAAGGTCATCCAAGAAGAAGATTAAAAGATGTAGGATAAGACACCATATAAAAAAAAGTATCCAATATTTGAGGTCCCACTTTTAATGGAAGAGATATGACACCACAATCCTCTTGGGACTTGTTGAAATATTTAATAAGGATATCAAATTTTGTTAAATATTCCTCTTTTAATCCAAATTTTTGAAATAATTGACATGTACACAAATTGATGTATGAGCCATTATCAATCAAAAATCTTTTGATAAGGGTATCATCAATAAGTGCAATGATGTAAAGTGATGAATCTCCGTGTAAGTTTGAGGAAGGTTTATCATCATCTAATAATGAGACATGATGTATCCTAAAAGAGCCTATGGCATCAACTATGGCATCAGGGATGAAATTTAAAGAAACAAATGATTATTTTAAAAATTCCATTAAAGCATTTCTATGATCTAGAGAATTTTGTAAAATCCCTAAGACTAATATTTTTACTGGATTATTAGCTAACTTCTTCTAAAGATCATATGAAATATGTGATTGTGGTCTCAAAAATATAGGTGGAATTCTTGTAGCTAAATATTTTCTCTGATTCTTCTTTAAAACTAAACTAGGTTGTAGTGTTGAACTCTATCCTTGCTAATTTTGAGCTTGTTTCCTTGTAGTTACCCCAACCATACCAACCACATTACTATGACGTAGGGAATCACCTTGATGATCCACTTGGTTGGTTGTTTGATCATGCTTTGGTAATGGATCCTTGAATATCCCCATATCTTGATTTGTTGTTGGGGTTTGTTGAATAGGAGCCTGATTACTTGAAGTCAAGGAATTTCTTAAATCAATGCGTCCTACATCTTTCAAATATTGAACCATATGTTTCAACTTTTTACAAGAGTTTATCTAGTTTCCTTCTACTCTGTTATATGTGCAATATTGACCTACCTTATACCAATGAGTTGTAGTATATGGTTATCTTATAAGAGGTAATTCAATTTCCTTAGCTTCTAGTAATTATTTCAAAACTACTTCCATAGGTATATTAAGTCTGATAAAATTCCTTTGAGGAGGTATTTGAAGTACAATATTGTGTATACCATTGGTGACATTCTTAACAATCCTACTATCGTTATTACCTCCTATATGCTTATTCTTATGTTGAGACTTAGTATACTTTTCTTTTTTATTCTTAAGATGACCTGTCCTAATGAGAGCTTGTTCCAAATTTTTGGCTAACTCAATTGCTTGATCAAGATATGTGATAGTAGTACTTTCTAATGCATATGATATCTATTCTTGTAAATTACTAATGAATACATCAAACATATATTTCTGAGACACAGGATGTCTTAATCGACCAACTAAACTTCTCTAATGAGCTAAGAATTCTGAAAAAACTTTCATCTTTACTTTGTTTGAGGTCATATAGATCTCTCATTATCACTTCTTTTTCAATATAAGCACTGAATTTATGAACAACCATTTTTGTAATATTTTCAAATCTCTTTAAAGAATAGTTGGGTAACCGATAATACCATTCCAATGCAACCCCGAAAATACTTTTTGGAAATATTTTCAATAGAAGCATATCATCATAAATAATATCATGGTAAACTATTCTGAATCCCCTTACATGCTCTATTGGATCTTGTGTCCCTTTATATATTGGTAAAATTGGCATAGGAAAATGCTTGGGATAAGGTCTATCAACAACAATAGGATCCAATGGTTGACTACACATTTCCTTATAATTGTATGTAAATCCTGAAGGTTGAATCATATCCATCCTTGAAACCAAATGATTCACTATATTTTCCAAATTATGCATTTTTGGATTATGTGTGTTTCCCATATTCCCTTGACTTAAGTTGGACATGAGAAGGTTATTGTTATATGTGGTGCCTTGTGATAATGGAAGATTAACTTGTGGTGGAACAGAATCAATAGTGTTGACATTAGAGGATAAAGGAGGAAATTGAAAGTAATTTTGGGTGCCACCACTAGTTGGAGGAATGGATGGATTCCATCCAATGCTGGTGGTATTAGTAGTAGAACAAGTCACTTGATTCTTCATATTACTAGGATGTACAGGTTGAGATGTGGTATTATCATGATTAAGCACAAGAGATATAATGTTAGTAGAAGGAGTAGCATCCTCATTTTCATTATGAGCTTCTCATTCTACACATTCCAATAGATTCTCCTTATAAGCTTTCATGAATTCCCAAATATGATCAAATGATGAGAAGACAAAGCTACCATTGGGTCCAACATAAGGATCAATATTAGTTTTAGTTACTATATCTACCTCTTTTTTCTCCTTTGGACCTACATTAGGGTCTTCCCTATCAATCTAGTCATATTCCAAAGGAACATAACCAGATTCTAATTGTTTACTCTGACTTCTAAGGAAAGGAGCCATTTAGAAGTAGTGAAAATAGTTAGGGAAAAAAACTAACACATAGATTTTAAATTCTTTAAGAATTTTCAAATAAAATTAATGATCTTGTTTAAAGTTTAAAAGAAAGGAGGTGTTCACATCGGGTTCACCAAATATGTAGAGGAGGAAAATTGCCCTACAATGTACAATTACCAAAAAGGTTGAATTTGTGAGAGATAGAAAGCCTTATGGGGTGAACCATAGGGGTATGTTGTTCTATACACTCGATGCTATGGGGGAAGGGTTCACCAAGAATGGTTTTAGGAATCGATCCAAGTCCTTAGTAATTTTGGGATAGTTTGTTGTATTTAATTAAAATCAATCACCCAAGTTTGGCATTTCTATATCTATGGTATGAAATATAAAGGACAATGCATAAATTAGAATGCAAGAATACAAGAGATAACCTAATATGATTTTTTCTTTTGAATGCTTGCTAACCAAGGGTTTTATACAAAAAATATTTAAAGCAAGGACACAAGATAAATTCATGATATTAACCCTAGATGCACACTATATGCTTTTTCACTTTCAAATGCCTAAGAACCAATACTCAGATTATATCTTCAACCACTAAAATATTTAGAGCACTTATCTTGACTGGTGGTTGACTTATCTTTCCTGCCTCTTGTCCAATGATATCAAAAATACATGTTTCTACAATATAACTTATGAAAACACTTGAAAATGGGATTAGCATTAGGGGGCTTGCTTAGGTTGTTGTACAACAATGCTTGGAAGTGCAATAGTCAAGTCCCCTAGGTCCTTTTATATGAACTTTAAAAATAAAAGTGGAAATTGACCTTTGGATAATTATTCATAAAAAAATTAATGCAATAGTAGAGAAATAGAAAATAGATTATGCTATCATGCTCTAGTTGCAATTTAGAAACTACTCATGCAATCAAAATCTGACAAATACCCCTAGTTCAGTCCTGGGAAAAATCATGCCTCACAAATTGTGGGCGTGATAATGCTACAAGAAAAGTTGTGCTCCATCAAAATAGGGCATGATCTCACTTATATGAGTGAAAATCCTACTTTAGGGTTAGCAAAGTCATGCCTCGCCAGGATAGGGAATGATTTCACTTCAGAGACATGAAAATAAAAGATAAATGCAACACATAAATAAATGCAAGAAATAAAGTGCTCACAAACTAATGGATGATGTAGAAATAGGTAGAAGAGATTGAGGTATCCAAACGGGCACTCGCTTTCCTTCCAAACTACAACATGAATCTATAAAACCACATAGTAATCTAAATCAATGCAACAGATGATCAAATCTTAAATTTGCACTTTGGGGTTAGCTTGTAGAAGTAACAAGAAGAGTGAAAGTAAGAATGTGAGCACTAATTAATCATAATAATTTCAAGCTTAATTAATATCCAATATCGAGCACTTGTCTCTTATCAAGAGTGGTATTAACCCCTCCTTTTATAGAAAAAAATTGGGGTGAAAGAAGTGGGAAATAAAACACAAGCCAATTACAAACACGCTAAAAAGGTTGAACCCAAGTTTTAATAAAATAAAACCCTAAAAATAGTGAAGTTGTACCCCATTGTAACCAGGCGTGATTTTACTAAAAGGATAAATAAAATCAAGGTAGAGGGCAAAGAGGCCTACCCTTGCCTAGGTCAAGGGTTAGGGACCTCTTAGGGACTCTAAGGAAGATTGCCCACTAAAAGTGGGTAAATTTTCTATGTCTACACCAAGGTGTATTTGATAAGAATATGAGAGACAAGGTTTTTATATCATAGTGGAGAACTTGTAACAAACATCAATATTATTCAAAAATACCTATAAAATATTAAATTAACAATGTAAGTAATATGCTCACCAAAGTTCATCCAAATGGCTGGTTCAAAGTATGCTCACCCAAATGGGTGTTTTAGAGTATGCTCACCCAAATTGGTGTTTGAGAGTATGCTCACCAAATGGGTGTTTTAGAGTATGCTCACTTAAATGGATGTTTGAGAGTATGCTCAACAAAATGGGTGTTTTAGAGTATGCTAATCCAAATATATGTTTTGGAGAATGCTCACCCAAATGGGTGTTTTAAAGTATACTCATCCAAATAGGTGTTTTAAAGAATGCTAACCCAAATGAGTGTTTCAAATAATTTTGAACCAAATGGGTTTTTTTATTATACTCATCCAAATGGGTGTTTCAGAGAAAGCTTACTCAAATGGAAATTTTATATTATGCTCACCCAAATGAGTATTTTAGAAAATTCTCACCTAAATGAGTGTTTCAAAGTATGCTCACCCAGATAGGTGTTTCAAATTATGCTCAGTAAAAAGGGTGTTTTAGACTATGAGAAAATAAAATCCTTACCTAAATAGGGTTAGCATAGGGTCATGCTTTGATTGGTGATTTCATGGAGTAACCTCATCGGGTTAAAAATTAATAGAAAATAGGAAGGGACCTTTAAAATGGGGTACTCCTTAACCAGGTGTTGTAGGTGAGTTGGAGAGGAGAGGGAAATCCTCCAAGGGAGGTCCCAGGTTCGAATCTCCACCCTACCAAAAAGCTGAATTGGGTACCTAAAATCCAATTGATAATGTTGGTGCGGGCAGGGATGGGTGTGACTCCCGGGTGACTTTGACGATGTAGAACCCCCTGTTCGTGGTCTCTCAGACCAAGGTGGCCCCACAAGGGGTTTTTTAATTAAAAAAAAATGGGGGGGGTACACCTTGAAATCATCAACAAAGCATGATAAAAAATAAAGGGATGAAATTTGTAATACATCATTTAATTTTGTATATATCTTCAAAAAGCAAGGGGGATGTGTTTTTTATCATAGAAGAGAATATGTGTTGGATCAAATTGGTATACATTAGGCCATTACCCCTTGCAGATACCTACAATGTGGATACCAAATTGGGTAGAATAGTAGGATGTTAAATAAAGGGTTAATGAAGGGAATCAAGCCAAGAGATACTAAAGGCGAGAAAATACATGTGTGATCAGTGTATGCAAAAGGTAAAATATTAAGCCAGATTTGATACTAGGTGTAGATGCATGATTGGAGCCCTAAAGGGAATGCAACATATAGATGTAAATTTGAGATCTTACCCAATATTGAGGAATAGATTAATACTTGAAGATATGGACAAATATGTGAAGGGTAAATTAGAGTAACACACTTTAGAAAGAAGAGTAGGAGTAATTATAAAAAAAAGGTATCTGTAAGGAGATATTGAGTTCTAGGACCTACAATAAGTTATGAAGAAGATGATCAACAAAGTTGTAGACATAGATATACATTAAATAATTACACAAAGCAATTATCCTAATATAATAGAATATTGAAGGACACATTGAGGTATTGAAATGTGACTATGTATAATTTATTTATGATATGTACAAAGTGTGGCATCAAGACCTCAATCCCTCCTTATAATAAAACTCCTTGGTAAGAATTATTCTTAACATCACTTTATGTATTGATGTGTGGATATCTAATGCATAATATCATTTTGTGTTACCATTATGTGTTGGTAATTAAACTTTATGCTTTGTTTAGAATATGGTATTGCTAATGAATCTATGGTTTCAAGATCATGTATTCCCACTGATGGATTGGCAAGTGACAACCACTAGAGATGAGAGATAAAATTAATAAATGATGGTGATGACTAATTCATCGATACCTCAAGGGTGGTAGGATACCCTTCATGTAGATTAATTACATTTATGAATGTTGTGTAATTATACCATTGGACTAGAATGTTGCTAGCACAAATGAGCCATCCCTAGTAGGTTGGTGATAATGTTTGGTTATCTTAAAGGAGCCACCTACTTAAGGATAAAACAATGGTGTACTGAATGCTTTGAATTGCATATGTGCTCGTATTCTAAGCATAGGTTTGATTTATTGATTTGTTATTAATGCATGGATCTAGAATCAATAAATAAAGTATTAGCAATATTTACTTAATATCAAGGTTAATAATCAATATTAATGCTTGATATTGAAGGAAAGTCAATTGATTTTATAATGTTAATAGCATTTAGAAATTATAGTAACATTAAGAAAGGTTTAGAGAATTATTTTTATTAAAACTGTTGTTTTTGGTATTAATATGCATTATTCAATGTTTTGCTAAAGTTACTTTTAAATAAAGTAATTTTTTTGATTGATTTAAATGGGGTTTTGAAAGGGTCCCCAAACCTTTTACATTTGGAGTAGGGAGAAGATCTTCGTAGACAAAAATATTCAAAAACTGAATCTACCCCATAGAGGGAACGGGGAAGATAAACCAACAATTAATAATTTTAAAAGTAAATCCCTCCCAAGATGGCCCAGGAAAGCATGTACAAGTAAGAAAAATTGAATCATGGAATTCCACATGATAGGGATCCTAGAAACCCAGAAACCATACTGGAAAACAAATAATTAACCCAATAGAATCAGAATCGGAGCACTTTTTTTCATAAGAGAAACAAGTAGGCCAAAAACCACCCAAAAAAGAACAACCCATCTAGTGGGACCTTGATAGGGGTCCTAGAAACCCATAAACTATATTGGAAAACAAACGATGAGCGTAGTAGAATCAAACGATGAACCCAAAAAAATCATACCCAAAGCACTATTTTTGCTTAGGATAAACATGTAGGCTAAAAACCACCCAAAAAAGAACAACCCATCTAGTGGGATACTGGGAAAGCTGCATCAAGCCATAATAAATAACTTCCCATAAAAATAACATTGTTTACCATTTGTACCATTGAGAAATCCACAAAAATAGTTGCAACAAATAAAAACTAGTTCTTGGAAGGCTTAGGAAAATCACAAA
This sequence comes from Wollemia nobilis, assembly GCA_028583015.1. Lineage (NCBI taxonomy): Eukaryota > Viridiplantae > Streptophyta > Pinopsida > Araucariales > Araucariaceae > Wollemia > Wollemia nobilis. The sequence continues at coordinate 279,647 of JAQPPZ010016349.1, forward strand.
CCACCTAGAAAGGGTCTGGGAAATAGGAGACAAAGTGATACTCCTGTACCACATGAATTTGAAACTATAATACCTATTAAAAAGAGAACTATTATCCAAATACATCATCGGGTACAACTAAAATTTAGTTGTACTAGAAGAAAACCTACCAAAAGGGGCCTGAGAAATTGGAAACAGGAGACAGGAAATCACTACCTATCAAGTTCTGAATTGAAAAAGGAAAACCCCAAACATAGTATATTTTTGATGACCAAGAATAAGGATCAACAACATGAGGAAATCTCTATAGGTCCCAAGACCTCACTATAGAGAAGATGAAGATTTTAGCTAGAAGGTAGGAAAGCCACAAGAAGATACGATCCACACTGATGCCTCATGATTGGAAGAGAAAATCCAAAATAAGGATATTATTCTTGCAAGCACAGGGTCCCCAAAATAAGGACCACAAAGAACTACAAAAGGAGCCCACTATTACCCATCGTAGAGCCCACCCAGTACCACTAGAATTCCAACTAGTAAAATTTCAAGGTATCATAAGTCAAAGCTACATGAGAAACCATAAGGTCCACCCAAAAAACCAAAAAGGAGCTACAAGGTAAGATGTCACAGGAGAAACCCATGAAGGAAAAAAACTAGATCTACTAAGATATCCTAAGCCCACTTCCAGAATACCCATCCTAAAACAAACAAGGCTTTACTCAGCTATGGACGATGAACACATGGTGCCCCTGAAGACAAATAAGGCATAGAGAGAAAAACCTAGGTAGAAAAATAAAATGTAGAAAAAAATTGGGAGCCCCCTTCCAAAAGCCTAGTCTAGGAGAGAAATAGAGAAAATACTTACAAAGAATAACAATGAAACATAGGGTCCCTCCCAAAACCCAAAAATATCTGTCAAGAAAGGATCCATAGTTCTAGCTCCCAAGCCAAGCCAACTAGAAGCCAACCACCACTGAAGTCCACCATGGAAAAATATTTGAAGCATTCCATCCAAGCCACTAAACATGCGTCTCAGAAGACTTACCACCATAGTTTAAAATGAAATGTTATTTCACCCTTGGAGTGGAAGTATGAGCAATATGGATACTCCTAATAAAATACACCCAATCGAACGTGCATTATTATAGGGTGGCATTTCTTCTATAGTATAGAACAATGGCTTCAAATAGAAGTGGGGGCTACTAGAAGAAATAATGAGCAAAGAAGAGGAACAAGGATACCAAAGAAAATATATTAGATGGAGCTCTTGGTTGCAAATTTAACTACACTTTGATTCTAGTAGTTTAGGCTTTGATCTATGTGATATTTTGATGGTTTTCAAAAGGTTTTTGGTTGTCTTCCTACTTAGATTTTCTCCTCTAATGCATTCATCCATTGTTGGTTGCTTATTATCTTTGTATCGATTGATTAATTTTATTTGGAGTTTGATTTGGTAGCTACTTGGATGTTTTATATGTTAGCTTTTGAGACAACATGCAATGGGAGATAGCATTCACAAGATGTAAATAATAATAAAGAAATTAAATATAAGAGATGAATAAAATATGCTATAAATAGAAATGAAAAAAATGAATACAATAGTAGCTATGAAGGAAATGAACACTCCATGATACAAGCTACTACCCAATGAATGAGCTCTGAGTTTATAGCTCACACACTCTATACTATTATGGATATCCTACACTACTATGCTCTCGTCTATATCATAACACTCTATATATGGCCCTTTATATAGGAAGATAAGTTCCTTGGCCAACACTCCACCTAGTTGTAAAAGGGCCATATTGCACATTTACAGCTTGGACATTGATACTTGTGCATTTATTACATTACATGAAGTAACCAAATGACTTCCCCCTAAAGGAATATAATGTCCTAAGTATGTACCATGGAAAGCACATTTACATGACCCAAATAATGTAATATAAGCTATTTATAACACCCCCTTGTATTACAATATTTGGGTATTGAAGACTTTAGTCTTCAATGTGGATATTTCTCTTGACTCTGGAATTCTAATCCTTCTTATGTGATTTTTGTAACCTATTCAAGAAAGCTATTAGTATATTCAAAACCTGTCATTCTTGTTGAAAGGGATTTTATTTCATAATCATATGTTGGTTCTCCAAGTTATTCAAATTATTCTATCCTCTGAGCTAGATGTCCTTTTTATTTACTTTTTGATACTGCAATTGGGGATAATTGGTTGGATGCTAAAATTATTGCTGATGAGGATTTTGATATTATTGTGGATGAAATTGGTCCCCATTGTTTATCTGATTTTATTGATTCTAATTTTTGGAATTTAACCTACAATAGATGGTACTATGGCCTTTTCTCTTGCATATCTGACAATACATGTTGTACCAATTTTTTAATTTTTTGATTAAGAAGCAATGTTTCCCTATGGATTATCTTTAGATGCCAATGCAGTGTTAGACATGTCATATTTAACTATATTTTCTACTTCATATTCCTTAGAATATTGACTAAGTTATCAAAATAATTATCTTTACGTAGAACATGTAAATATTTTACCAAATGTTTATAGTTGTATGGAAGTGCTCTCATGGTTACTTGAGTAAGAACTTCATCTTTAATTTTTTCTCCTAAGGTAAATAATTTCCCTTTGATATTTGCTACTTTACTTAGGAATAGTTCTATGCTTTCTCCATTGTTCATCTTTAATGAATGAAGTTGACTTTGAAGATGGAGAATAGTTGCCTTATTCTTTCCTTCAAAATTTTTCTCTAGGATTTTCCATGCATCTGAAGATGATTTTGTTGAACTGATATAGGGTTGTATCTCATCAGTGATAGCAAAGGTTATTATCATTAAATCCTTTGAATAATTTTCTATAAACTTTAGGATTTCAATATCATATGTAGTAGGTAATTAAGCTTTCCCTTTGACAATATCCCAAAGTTTTTAATATACCAAAATAGTTGCATTATTCTTTCCTTCAAAAAATTTCTCTAGGCTTGTCCATGCATCTGAAGATGATTTTGCTGAACTGATATTGGGTTGTATCTCATCAGTGATAGCAAAGGTTATTATCAATAGATCCTTTGAATCATTTTCTATAAAATTTAGGATTTCAATATCATCTGTAGAAAGTAATTGAGCTTTCCCTTTGACAATATCCCAAAGTTTTTCATATACCAAAATAAATTTTACTTTATTCTTCTAGGAAAAATAATTAGGACCCTTGAGTAGTTGTGACTCTGCTAGGAATAATTTGTTTCCTAATACCAATTATTAGGTTTTTAGAATGCCTTATGATCCCCTAGTATGTTTTGGATGAGTTATAAAGTGCTTTTGTAAATTATAGTTCAATTTTAGTTGATTTTGTAAAGTTTTGTAAATACCAAAATCAACTTCTATTATTCTTATTGCTCCTATTGAACTAAGCACTTTTCCCAATTTTTAAATAGGTTTTAATGTTGGATATTTTATCTTTATTTGAGAGGATTTAGGGGAATAATATTATAAATTTCCAAAATTTAAAAATGCTTTGATAAAAACTCTCTTTAAGTATCACTTTAGGATTTAATCTAAGTGTATCTAATTTCCAATTAAATTCGTTTAATGTAGTAACCCTTATGGCTCCCTATTTTTGGAATAATTGGATCACAATAATATTTGCAAGAATTAAGGTTAATTTCTAGTAGAAAACCTGATTACTCCTAAGTTCAATATTGCAAATATTATATTAGCTTATGCTTCTGAATTAGGTACTCTCTTCTAGAGTCTTCTTCAGGATAAAGGCTTTTGTGTCCTATTTTAGTATCAAGGCTTCTATGGCCTTTTCTTTAATATCAATGCATATGTGGCATTTTATTAAATATTAAGGCTTCTATGGCCTTTTATTCAATATCAAGACTTCTATGAAATTTTCTAGGATTATGTGGTCTTTTCTTATGGATCAAGGCTCCTCTGGCCTAATCTAGGCTTCTATGGCCTTTTCTAGGCTTATATGGCCTTTTCTTATGGATCAAGACTTCTATGGACTTTTCTTCTAAATCGAGGCTTATATGGAATTTTTATCTTTGTGAAGTTCTTAAATATAGTAGTGGAGATCTATTATCTCCTTACTTCACCATGATTGTTTTCCAAAATTTTGTTATGAAGTATTTTCCTCTCTTCAATAATTAATATCTTCACTATGAAGGCACTCTGACCTTCGGGAAATGAAGTTGACACCTCCTATATTTCTATTGTAGGAGGTATCCCAATCATATAAGAATTAATTTCCTTTAATAAAATAATATTTAGGTAAATATTTCCATATATCTTAGATGAGCTTCACTAGTTATTTCATCAAACTAGTGAATTAAATGTTGAGTCCTAGTCTTCATGAGTTTTCCTGCAACTATATGGAAAGACTCTAGCCATATGCAATCTCAATATTTCTAAAAATGATATTTCTTCCAGTTCTCACTCGTGGAACTCCCTAATTATATCACCTAGACTCTTCTAAGAAATTTTGATAGTGACTGGTCCAATGGTGCATCAGGTTGACAAAAAACTCAGGGTTAATAATAATGATGATTTTCCTATTAATCTATTGTAGCTTGATCTACCGTAGCTCTGATACCACTATTAGATTTTGATACAACATGCAATGGTAGATGGAATTCATAAGATGTAGAATAATAAGAAGGAAAGTAAATATGTGAGATGACTGAAATATGCTATAAATAGAAATTATGAAAATGAATACAATAGTAACTATGGAGGAAATAAACACTCCATGATATAAGCTACTGCTCAATGAATGAGCTCTGAGCTTATAACTCAGATAATCTACAGTACTATGCATATCCTACACTACTATGCTATCCTCTATATCATTACACTCTATCTATGACCCTTTATATAGGAAGATAAATTCCTTGTCCAACACTCTACCTAGATGTATAAGAGACACCTTGCACATTTGCAACTTACACATTGATACTTGTGCATTTATTATGTTGCATAAAGTAACTAGATAAATTCCTCCTAAAGTAATATAATGTCCTAAGTATGTACCAAGGAAGGTACATTTACATGACCCAAATAATGTAATATAAGCTATTTTTAGCATTGGATATATTTTAGGCTTTATCTCTCTTTTGCTCATTGCTTAGATCATTTTTTTGGATTAGTGTGCATCTATCTTTTGGAGTGTGTTATTGCTTGTATTTAATTAGATTAGTATGTGCTCCTATGTATATTACATATGTAAGAAGGTTGGTCTTATTGAGCCTTTTAAAAAGGTGATGGAACATCGATCTAGAATCTTAACTATAGGGGGAAAACCTGGCCCATTAGATAATTCAATGTAGGGTGGTTAACACCAAAATTTTTGCTTTCATGTTCATTACCTTTGACTATGAGCTATGGCATCCTTGATCATGTTGCTTGAATATTTTCTTGGGTTATGGTCATCATTGTTGAAGGCTAGTTTTATTTTAGATATTTTATGTTTTCCTTGGGGTGCACTTATGTGTTAGCTTACTTGACTATGGGTTTTATATTCGTCTTGGGGTGCACCTCTATTTTGGTTGGATTTCTTGAATGTGCGTTTTTTATTATCTTAGGGAGTCACATTTTTTGTTCTAGACTTTTGGTTTTTAAGGTAGCTCTTGTTTTGTTAAGGATGAGTATTAGTTAGATTTATGTATGTGATTAAAAGTTATTATTATGGTGTTTATGAGAAACCTTTGGAAAATAGAAATTTATATTTAGAGAAGGTTATTTAATGAATGATGAATAATATTAGTTTTTAGAAAATAGTTAATTTGGAATGGAAATGAAAGGATTAAAGATAATTTTGTATATATAGAGAGAAATATTTAGTTGAATGAATTGGCATGGATTTGTAAATAAAATGATTATGTTAGGAACCTACTATTTAAGAAAAATCTCACTCACACAAAATACTATAAAATAACTAAAAATACATCAAATAATAGAATAACACTATGCAGAAAGTAATTACATAATTGAAAAAATATCACAAATAACTCATAATTGCATGCCTCTTTGAGGGGGAAACCTCCATAAATATTTTATTAACTTGTAAAAAGATACATTATTGCATGGATTAATAGATATTAAATAAAATACTTCATACAACCCTAACCCTAAGCTCAAGATTTGGCTTACATGCAAAATGCCACTCAATCTAGAATCTTCTACAAAACATCAATCACAATATTGATAAAGGTTACATGAAATGGCTCCACTTATCTAGGTGCCTTACTTTCCACATATATTACAAAATATCATTATATATGGGATTCCCACATTGGAAGTGGGTCATTACATAAGCAAATGAGAAATACAAAATAATATCATGAATGGGTCCTAACATGCCCTTCTCCTTCAAAAAGCTTTGTCCTCAAAGTTGGATATGAGGAAACCAATGTTGTAGTTACTGGAGAGACTCCCATGTAGCATAATTCAGTTGTATACCATGCCACTAAACAAGGACCTCAATAATAGATTGGTTGTATAGGATGTGAGTATGATAATCCAACTACTGTTCAGGCTAGAGTAACATAGAACCTTATTCATTCAATTTGATAAGTTTAGATTAAACTTGTACCTAAGTAACCACAACCTTATTGAGAGAGGAGATATAAAAAAAGGATGGAGCTTGGATGCAGGTGGGAGGACCAATTTTTAGGTCGTGGCACCAATTTACTGTAAAACCTTGGAGTGCCCATCATATTATACAACAAGTTTTAGCACCTATAAATCTGAAGGGATGAAACTTTGTATGACTATAGATGAAGGAAAACCATATCACCAACATAAAAACTATGCTCAAAATGAAATTTATCAGCTTGTAGGTGCATTCAATTTTTGGATGCTTCCAAATTCATCTTCAATTAATGAAGGCCTTCGATATGTTGGTTGTATGTAGTGTTGACTGCATGGACCTTAAAAACTGCCTAGAATGTAGGAGGAGAGTGTGCATGGAGGTCAACAATAAACTAATTCAAAATGTGTGACCTTGGTTGCTATTTGACAAGAAGTATTATAACATCATTCAACCAAGGAAAGCCACTTCACCCATTGTGTAGGGTGCTCAGAGGTAAACTAATGAAGGTAGATCTTCAAACATTTTTTGGTAATCTTAGTCTAGCCATCCATTTGTGGATAGTAGTATGAACTCATCTTGAGATGAGTTAACTATAAATTAAACAATTCTTGCTAAAAATTACTAGTGAATGTAGGGTCATGATCAAACATACTAGAGGTAGGCATGCCATGAAAGAAAACTATAGAGTCAAGAAAAATATAGGTAATGGTGGAGGCTGTGTAAAGATGAGAGAGAAAAAAATGAACATAGTTTGAAAGACAATCCACTACCACAAAAATAATTGATTTACCATTGGACTCAGGTAACCCTCCAATAATTTCCATTAAAATATCTATCCAAACTTATATATGAATTAGCAATGGTTGGATAGTTCCTGGAGAATGCACTATTTCACCTTTCATCCATTGATGGGTGTCACATGTAGCCACAAAAGTATTTATGTTCTTCTTCATACCCTTCCAAGAAACATATGGTTTATCCTTTTGTATGTTTTAAGGAACCTTTAATGGCCTACCATGAGGGAAGCATGGATTTCCTTCATGAGAAGGTCCCAAAGGGAAGATGTGTGAGGAACCATAAGGCACTGGATGCTAGCATAAATCTTGTCAATCCCAAGTATAGCATGGACATGAGGTAGGATCTATTTGAAGGGAAATAACCATAGTTTGCAAATCTAAATCCTGAAGCACCTTCTCATGAATAAAATTTATCCATTGAGGAATAGGAAAATAAATGACACATAACATGTTGTGACCCTTAAAATTATGAGAGAAGGCATCAACCATAATATTCTATTTCTCATTTTATAGGTAATATCATATTCATAACCCATAATATTAGAAACCCACTTTTGTTATTTAGTTGTTGAAATCAATTTCTATGAGAAATATTTGAGACTTTGATGATCCATTTTAATATAAAAATGATGCCCAATGAGATAAGGTTTCCAGTGAGTGGCCACATGAAAAATGGATAGCATTTCCTTCGTAAAAGTGGATTTTTCTATACTGTGACTGGAAAGCACTTTACTACTGAAAGCCAAGGGTTGTACTTCCTCCACCAATATTGTACCAATACCATTGACTAAGCATCAATTTCAAATAACAAAAGTCTTAGAGAAATTAGGCATTACTAAGACTAGAGTTCTTTTCATAGCATGCTTCAAATCAAGGAAAGTTTGTTCAGATGGACCCAACCAAGTAAAGGAATCATTTTTCAACATGGATGTTAAGGGAGCAACAAATTTTCCATTCTTGTAGATAAAATTGTAGTAATAGCTAGTAAGCCCCAAAAATCCACAAAGACCATTGAGAGTGTAAGGTTTTGGTTATTCTTGAATTGTCTGAATATTTCTAGGATCAACTTTAACACTATATTTGGATATGATGTGTCCCAAATATTCTAATTTTATCAACCGAAAAGAACACTTAGACTACTTAGCATAAATTTTATGTTGTGTCAATAGTTGTAGGGTATAATCCATATGGATGAGGCACTCTTCCCAAGAGCAACTATAAACCAAAATATCATCTGATAAAAATAGAATAAAATTTTAAAGAAATGGATGAAAAATGTTGTTCATGAGATTTTAGAATGCCGAATATGCATTGGTCAAGCCAAATGGCATTACCAAAAACTCATTAATTGCCATAATGAGTATGAAATGTGGTTTTGGGAATATATTATTCCTTGATTAACATCTAATGGTACCTAGAGAAAATATCTAATTTAGATAAAACATAGTCCCATGCAACTCATCCACTACTAGAATAGGAAACTTATGCTTAATGGTGAGGTTATTGAGATCACATAAATCAATACATAATTGCTATGAACCATATTTATTTCTCAGTAATAATATATACAAAGAGTATGGGCTATTACTGGGGCAAATGACTCTAGTTTTTAATAATTCATGCACTAAATTCTCTTAGACATAAAAGCATGAGAGTATCAGTATGACATAATGTTAGGCAGTATATTACTAGGAACCAATGGAATAGAATGATCATGTGAGTGACACAATGGCAATTCAATTGGTTGAATAAAAATTGCATTGTATTTTGTTAAAACAAGTTCCAAATCTTTTGGAATTTGATCCACTGTTGTAGTAGGAGCTGGATGGAAAATATATATGCAAAGATCCCATGAGACAATTTTTTTAACAACTTATCTATACAATTGGAACTAATAATCTAAGTAGACCCTACTTTTGAACGATGAAAAATGCATGACTATCCATTTTGTGAAAATTGCATCCACAGTTCTACAAAATTCCATGAAATGGTACCCAAAGTTCTTAACTATTGAGTGTTATACATAATATTACATAGGTTTATGCATAAGAGGTCACCCCTAATTATATATATATATATATATAAATCAGGTGAATTATTTTTGAAATCTATGTGAATTGTGTCCAAACTCATATAGGAGAACATGGTGAATTGCATTTTTTCTAGCAAAAATTATAAAAATGAGGTGAATCAATTGAAAAATATTTTTACCACTTAAAATAAGTGTTTCTTGAATATTTTACTAAGTTATAAGTATAGATCTCATTGAGCTAGGTGGTTTAAATTTTTTTTGAAAACAGAGCTCTAGATCAAAAGTTATGCCTCTTAGAAGGTTCTCTACAAAAGAGCACCTATCCAACCGATCAGTTGTAGAGGTATCGATCAGTTTTAGAAGTGAATCCAAACAACAAGAGTGCAACCTATCATTAAAAGTGTTGATCAATTGCACCTTTGTAACTGATCATTTGTACATGTGCTCTTTTGCAAAGAACCATCTAGGAGGTATAACTTTTGATCTAGATCTCCATTTTCATTTTTTAAACCACCTATATCGATGAGATTTACACTTTAAACTTATCATAAGCAACTAATCTACGCTTTAATCTTATCATTTTCACCTATGCAACTGATTGACTGAGTTAATTTATTATATATGAGTAACTAATCCAAATAAGATTCGTTCAGTTACAGAGGAGTAGTTGATCTACATAAAATTTGATTAGTTGTAGAGGTGCAACCAATTGACACTTTTGTCAATTAGTTGTAGAGGTGCAACCCATTGACACTTTTATTGATCGATTGCACCTCTGCAACTAATTGTCTCTTTTAAAAAATATTTGTTCCTCTATAATTGATTAACTCTTATTCTATAGTAAGCAATCCTATTTTCTATAGATGACCCTCTTTTTTGCAACTAATCAATAAATATTTTTATTGATAGTCCTCTGCAATCAATCATATTTTTGTTGATAGAAAATTGTCTAAAAACGATAGTATTTTATTTTTTTGTTGCTTTAGGTAATGTTTGTTTGTTGTTGTATTTTCTCTTCATTAGGTCTATTTTCGAGGAGTTCAAATATTTTAGATGTATGCTTATTGCTATCATGTTAGATATATAGGTATAAGAGGTGAATTTGGAGGGAAAATTAAATGTTTTTATAATTTAAAGGTGAAAAGGGTCCACAATTTAGGCGGGAGTGTTGGTGATTTAAAATTAAAATGATGAAATTATTTTTAACATGTGGTGAGCTGACCCCAAAACAAATTTCTCCCAAAAATTTTGAGCTAATGGGTTGACCTGCAGGGTCTCCATATTCACCAATTTCTAAATTTAAAAATCTTAATATTCACTAATTTACAATGATTCACCACTATGCATAATGCTGATATTACATCCCCTAATTGAAGGGCACACATATCTTGTTTGAACTCATAATCCCCAATTTTCAATTTGACATTACAACATTTATCTTTGTAAGGTAAGTTCTCCCCATTTGCCACCATGACCTAAAAGGAATTGCATGTATGGATGTAACAATTGGCCTACTTTGCAATTTGAGGATCAATAAAGTTGTGTGTACTACTTGAATCAATAAGAATTTTAAGGCATTGGCCCTTGAAGAAACCCACAACTTTATTGGTTTATGGAGTATTAATCCTTGCAAGAGCATGGACCAGTTTTTGCATGGTATTCTTCATGTGTTTCATCTTTAGTTTGATTTTGTTCCTTGGGTGCATCTTCTTCATAATTACTATGGTCACTACTAGTGGGTTCCTCTACATCTATTAGGAAAAACTTCTTTTGGGCACACCTATGCCCCCTAACATATTTTTCATCACAATTATAACACAACCCTTGGTATCATTGAGCACCTATTTCCTAGTTGGTCAAGCATTTTGAAGGGATAAATTTATTTTCCTTATTGCTTGTGAACTTGGGAGGTAAGGAGGGTTTGGTTGGTTGAAATTTAGGCATCCTTATTTGAGCTATAAATTTATATTTGGCCAATTAAGAAAGGCTTATGACTTGTATTATTATCTTTGGATTAAACATCTTACCTTATCTTGAAGATTAGAGCAAGTCTTGTGAAGAGGCTTGGAGTATATTTGTGTAGAGTAGTGAGTAGGCTTTAGAACTGATCAGAGAAAAGGGGATTGGTGTCTCCCATAAATAGAGGTCCATGAACCAGAGCATAGGGGATTGGTGTCTCCTATGGATAGAGGTACATGAACCAGATCAAAGTAGATTTGTGTATCTTGTGGATAGATGTCCCTCAAATAAATCAAATGGGATTGGTGTCTCCTACGGATAGAGGTCCATTAACTTGAGCATAGGATATTGGTGTCTCCTTTGGGTTGGTACCCATAAACATTGTAATAGGGAATTGGTTCCCAAGATATTGGTTGAGGAAATTTATAAGAAATATTTTCTCTATGGATGTAGCCCACATTGGGTGAACCACGTTAAATCTGTATCTCTCATGTGTGTGATGATTTATGCATTATTTCATTTACTACATTGATATTATTATTGTTATCATTTGGAAAGAAAAGTAAAAGTTTTGATCTTATACTGTTCACCCCCTATTAGTATAATATTGTGTTCTTCAATTTGTATCAGAGTGGGTTCCTTTAGGGAAGCCTAACAGCTTGAAGGAAGATCTTACAGGAACACAGATGGATAATCAAGAAGTATTTTCAACACACAGAGCTCCATTGTTTAATGGGACTAACTATGCTTTTTAGAGTGTGAGGATGAAGATATTTTTGATGGCACATGGATTTGATACATGGAATTAAAAAGAGAATAGGTACACACCACCTGCAACTCCTCCCATAGAAATAAGTGGTAAGAAACTATATGAAAATAATTCCAAGGCAATGAATGCTATTTTAATTTTATTACAATAAATAGAGTTTGTGAAGGTTATGCACTGCAAATAAGCAAAATAAATGTGGGATAAATTATAGAATACATATGAAGGAGATGACAAGGTTAAGTTGGCAAAAATTCAAACTCACAGGAGGAAGTTTGAGGAATTAAATATGAAATATGAGGAAGATATTGCTAGGTATCTACTTCATGTTAATGAGGTTGTTAAAACCATCTATGGACTTGGATAAAATATTAATAATTCTACTATTGTTCAAAAAATTCTAAGGTCACTCCCCATGAGGTATGATGTAAAGGTTTTAGCAATAGAAGAAATAAAGGATCTTGTAACTTTGAGCATATATGAACTACATGGGATTAGCACAACATTTGAGATAAGAACATAAAAGGATCAAACATCCAAAAGGAAGTCAACATTCAAAGATTCAAAGAAAATATTGGCAATTTTGGGTACCATGGGTACATTGCCTTTGCTCAAGTGTAGATGTTGTCATTGATGTCAAGAAGTTCTTGAAGCAATTTGATTTGATGTCAAAGAATTTGTTTTGATGAAGGTTACAGCATGGACAGTGAGTTTCCAAGAAGATCAGAGTAGCCCATTTGCAAAAGATCAAGAAAAAGACAAGTAAGAAAAAGTATGCAGGCGGCTAGAAAAACTGTCACGATTTCGTGACATGTTTGAGGAGAGAGAAAGTGCTGGCAAAACTGTCACGATTTCGCGACATGTTTGAGGAGAGAGAAAGTTCTGGCAAAACTGTCGTGATTTCGTGACATGTTGGAAGAGAGAGAAGAAGCTGGCAAAACTGTCATGATTTCGCGACATGTTGGCAGAGAAGGAGAGCAAGATGGAAAGTGTCACGATTTCGTGACATGTCGCATTTTTGCGACTCGAAAAGTGCAGGAAGGCAGAGAAGGAAAAGTGTCACGATTTCGTGACATTCTGCAAAGAAGGTTGTACGGACGAAAAAGTGTCACGATTTCGCGACATGATGCTGAAGAGAGAGTCCGTAGTGTGAACTGTCGCGATTTCATGACAAGTTCGAAGAGAGAGAAAGTAACATGAAAAATGTCATGATTTCGTGACATGCTGCAGAGGTCGAGGTGAGGACTGTCGTGATTTCGTGACATGCTGAAAAGCTCAAAATGAGAAGCGTCACGATTTCGTGACATGCAGCAAAGGGAAGAGTTTGAAATGAGAAGCGTCACGATTTCGCGACAGGTGCAAGGAAAGCTTAAGAAAATTTCAGACAGAGAAAGTGTACGAAAGCTGAAAGCATCATGATTTCATGACAGGATGAAGGAATAGCTTATGGATGCAGAAAATGTCATGATTTCATGATAGGTTGAGATGGCAGCATTCAGTTGGAGAAAGTGTCATGATTTCATGACAGAAACAGGAAGCAAGTCTTCAACAGAAGAAGCGTCATGATTTCATGATGAATTCAAGAAGGAAGAGCTCGAAGGTGAAAGCGTCACGATTTTGTGACATGTTCCAGTTTTGCGAGCGTAAGGCAGCGAAAGTGTCACGATTTTGTGACATGTTCCATTTTCACTAGTGCAAGCCGAGAAAAGGTTGAAGAAGCGAGAAATGTCATGATTTCATGACAAAAGTGAAGATGACGTCAGCAGAGGCAAAAGTGTCATGATTTCATGACAAAAGTAGAGAAGAAGGCCATGAAGACAGAAGGGTCACGATTTCATGACAGAGTGAAGATGACGTCCAGTAGAAAGTGTCACGATTTCACGACAACTAAAGTAGTAAAACCAAAAGAAGGTGTACGGTTGCAAAAGGTGTCATGATATCGTGACATGTTGTAGTTTCATGGTAGAAGCTATAGGAGAGTTGTAGAGGCGGTTGAAGCCGACAGAGTTAAATTTGGGTCGACGAAGATTAGGGTTTGTAACCGATGTTGTTTTAGGGATATGTAGCTGACTAAGATCAAGGTTTTAATCTTGAAATTTTTAGTATAAAAGGAGGGCTGTTTGGAGAGTTTAGTATCGAATGTTTTTGCGTGTATCGAACTTGTGCAAGTGAAGTCCATGATGCGGAGATCGAGTCAAGTCGATTCGAGTGAAGTGTGCGAGATGCAGCCATAATAGCATAGATAGCACAGAAGTGGCGAGTTGATGCACAGAGTGAGAAGTTTGATCGTAGAGTGTTGAGTGTTGTTATGTTTGTGTAGACAGTGCAAAAGTTGGTTTCGATCAAGTGCGGCTGTGACAAAGCAGAGAGACCTATTGAGGACAATGTTTGGTGCAGACCAGAGAAAGAGGAAGAGGACATTTGTGCCAGACCGAAGGACTGTGTTTTGGTGCAAATTCGAGGACCAGCTTTGAGGTGATAGAGTTGAGGACAGAGGTCTCCAGCCAGAGCAGGGAAGACAGGTGTCTTCTATGGATAGAGTTCCATTTGCTAAGGGCAGAAGAGGCAGAGGTCTTCTAGAGGATCACCAGCCAGAGCAGAGTTAGGGGAAGGTATCTCCTTTGAGCCGAGGCTCATAAACTTTGTAATTGGGAAGGTTTCCCAAAGAATTTGAGATAAAATTTTAGAGAAAAGTTTTGTGGACGTAGCCCAGCCATTCTGGGTGAACCACGTTAAAAATGGGTCTTCAATGTGTGATGTTTTCTGTCTTGTTTAATATTGTGTTGATGCCACTGCTATCTGAAATTAAAATTATTAAATGGTTAAGTCTTATACTGTTCACCCCCCCTCTCAGTATAAGTTCATGTTCTTCAATTGGTATCAGAGCAGGTCACTCCAGAAAGAGCCTAACAACTTGGAGAAGGATCTATCAGAGGAACATACAAATTCAGAAAGAAATGAAGAGGTTGAGTTCGATCTCAAAAGTGAATTCTTCTTGGCTTTGAGAAAGCTTGAGAAACTCAGGGAAGAGAATTCTGTTCTCAAGCATCAATGTCAGGAAGAAGAGATAGCAAGATCAGAATTGTCTCAAAGTGTTATAGATTTCAAAATTCTAGCTGAAGAAGGGAAGAAGGTTGAACAGGTTCTAACAGAGGCTCTAAAAGGAAAGGAAGCTGATTGTGAGAAACTAGAAGAAGAGATTATGTCTCTTAGAGTGAAGTTGGAACAGTTGACTCTCAGACAGAATATTCCATGTGAAAAGCAAAAGAAGGATGGTATCACCATTCATGAAACAGGGTCTTCGAGCAAGATCAATCTTCATCCTGAAGAGCAATGGATTCCAGTTGATCGCAAGAAGAACAATCATCCAAGGCATCAAAACAGGTTACATAATACCTTCCATGGCTATTGTTTTTCCTGTAAGAAATTTGGTCACATAGCTATGCATTGCAATAAGTCTCTGAATAGCCATAGTAAGGAAAATGTTAACTCGTTTGCACCTCTTATGAATAAAAATATCATGTGTTACAAGTGCAAGAATTTTGGGCATATAGCAAGGATGTGCAGTTTGGATAGATTTAGCCTTGAGTTCACTAAAAAGAGGAATGAGATCAAATCTAAGTCAATGATAGTTCAAACTACTTTTCATGCTCAAGACAAAGTAGAAAAATGGTATCTTGATAGTGGTTGTTCAAAACATATGACTGGTGAAAAGGAAAAGTTTTTGGTTTTAAAAGAAACAAACAGAGGAACAGTCAGTTTTGGAGATAACAGGTCCGCAAAAATCTGTGGTAAAGGGACTCTTAGTTTGGATGGGAAATCCAAAACAGAAAATGTGCTCTATGTAGAAGGCCTAAGACATAATCTTCTTAGTGTGAGTCAACTTTGTGATCAAGGGCACATAGTATCTTTCTTTTCAGATAGATGTGAGATAAGTAAAGAAAAAAATGGAAAACTCATTGCTAGTGCTACAAGGACTCCAAACAATCTTTACATGCTAAGTGAGATAAAAAGGGAAAAGTGTTTTCTAACTCAAGAAGATGAGAGTTGGTTATGGCATAAAATATTGGGACATTTGAGTTTTGATAATCTTGTCAGTATTAGTAACAAGGAAGCAGTTAGAGACTTGCCCAAAATAAAAAGGCCCCATAACATCATTTGCGGTCCTTGTCAACATGGTAAACAGACCAAAACCAGTTTCAAATCAAAAGGGTATACATCTTCAAAACCATTGGATCTTATTCATACTGATTTGTGTGGCCCTACCAGAACTTAGAGCATTCAGGGAGAAAGCTACTTCATGTTGTTTATAGATGATTATTCTAGAATGACTTGGGTTACTTTTCTCAAAGAAAAATCTGAAGCTTTTGAAAAATTTAAAGCTTTTAAAGAAATGATTGAAAATGAGACTGACAAGAGAATCAAATGCTTAAGATCGGATAGAGGAGGAGAGTTCACTTCAAATGAATTTGTGGAATACTGTGAGCAACACGGAATCAAAAGAGAATATTCAACAACAAGAACTCCTCAACAAAATGGAGTAGTTGAAAGGAAAAATAGAACTGTTGAAAATATGGCTAGAGCAATGTTAAATGAGTCAAAACTTTCAGATGGCTTTTGGAGAGAAGCAGTCAGTACAGCAGTTTACATCATCACCAGGGCTCAACTCAGAGTCAATCATCATAAAACTCCCTATGAGTTGTGGAAAGGAAGACCAGCTACAGTAAAATACTTCAAAGTGTTCGGGAGTAAGTGCTTCATCAGAAGGGAAGATCAGAATTTGGGTAAGTTTGATCCTAGGTGTGATGAGGGAATTTTTCTTGGATATTCCAGCAGAAGCAAGGCCTACAGATGCTTCAACAAAAGAACTCATACAGTTGTAGAGAGCATAAATGTAATAGTAGATGAAAAGACAGGGATAAGAGAACCAGTCAAGGAACTCAGTGATGAAATCTGTCAAGAAGAATTCAGAGAGGTTTCAGATGAAGAAGAGGAAAGACAACAACTGCTTCCCAAAACTCCTTCACGGTATGTTCAGAAACATCATCCCAAAGACTTGATCATTGGTGATCCAAATAGCAGGCAAACAAGAAGAAGAGTCATTCCTTCACATGATTCTACGAATGTTTCATTGTTATCTCAGATTGAGCCAAAAAATTTCAGTGAAGCATGTACAGATAAGTTTTGGGTAAAAGCAATGGATGAAGAGCTAAATCAAATAGAGAAAAGTGAAACCTGGGATTTGGTTCCAAGACCTAAGGACAAGAATGTCATTGGCACAAAATGGATATTCAGAAATAAACTCAATGAGGATGGAAAGATTGTCAGAAACAAAGCTAGGTTAGTCTGTAAAGGGTATGCTCAAGTAGAAGGTGTTGATTTCGAAGAGACGTTTGTGCCTGTTGCTCGTCTTGAAGCTATCAGAATGTTTTTGGCCCTTTCAAGCTTCAAATCATTCAAGGTATATCAAATGGATGTAAAGTCAGCTTTTCTAAATGGGGTGTTGGTAGAAGAAGTCTACATAGAACAGCCAGAAGGAGTGTCTCTCACAGAACAATCAGACTATGTGTGTAAACTAAAAAAGGCCTTATATGGGTTAAAGCAAGCACCAAGGGCGTGGTACTCAAGACTTGACAGTTATCTTCATGAGCAAGGCTTCAGGAAAGGCGTGGCAGATAGCAACTTGTATATTAAGAATGAAGATGATGATATGTTGATTATAGTTGTCTATGTTGATGATATTATTTTTGGGGGAAATAATACTCAGATGTGCAAAGTTTTTGCTAACACCATGCAGAAGGAATTCGAGATGTCTATGATTGGAGAGTTGTCATTCTTTTTAGGGCTTCAGATTGCGCAATCAAAAGATGGTATATTTCTCTCTCAAGGAAAGTATATCAAAGAAATGTTGAAGAAATTTGGGATGATGGACAGCAAACCCGTGTGTACTCCAATGATTACAGGGTGCAATCTGAGTAAAGATGATGAATCTCCAGCGGCAGATCAGAAGTTGTACAGATCTATGATTGGCAGTTTACTATACAATACAGCTACCAGACCAGATATCATGCAGGCCATTGGGTTAGTAGCAAGATTTCAGGCAGCTCCAAAAGAATCTCATGTTATAGCAGTTAAGAGGATATTCAGATATTTGAAGGGCACTATGGACTTTGGGCTTTGGTATCCCAAAGGTGATGATTTCACCCTCACAGCCTATACAGATGCAGATTGGGCAGGCAGTATTGATGATAGGAAAAGCACTAGTGGTGGAGCATTCTTTCTGGGAAAGAGTTTGGTTTCTTGGCTAAGTAAGAAACAACCTTCAGTTTCCTTATCTACAACAGAGGCTGAATACATAGCAGCAATGGCTGGGTGCACACAGATTTTATGGATGAAAACCACCTTGGAGGATTTCAAAGTCAAGCATGAACAACCCATCTCCATTCTTTGTGATAATACAAGTGCCATAAGTATTTCCAAAAATCTGGTAATGCACTCAAGGACGAAGCACATTTCCATCAAATATCATTTTCTAAGGGAGAAAGTGCAAGAGAAGCAGGTCAAGCTAGAGTATGTGCCTACTAAAGAGCAGATTGCAGATATCTTCACCAAACCTCTTCCAAGAGATACGTTTGAGTATCTAAGGGAGAAATTGGGAGTTGTACTCTCACCTCAAAATTAATCACCTCATCAAGAGGTGGGGGAGGGACCAAGCCAAGAGGCTCTTTCTTAGTCCCGAGTCCCAAAGGTGGCCCTTTGCCATTGATGACAAAGGGGGAGAGATATGAGTAAGGGGGAGAGATATGAGTGAAGAAGAGAGCTTCAAGTCAGGGGGAGCAAAAACTTCAAAGGTAGATTCTCAGTTGTTGGCTCAGTTGGTTTCAGTTTTTGACTCTTGAGATGTGTTTCAGTAAAGGTTTGCCATCAATGACAAAGGGGGAGATTGTTGGCAATTTTGGGTACCTTGGGTACATTGCCTTTGCTCAAGTGTAGATGTTGTCATTGATGTCAAGAAGTTCTTGAAGCAATTTGATTTGATGTCAAGGAATTTGTTTTGATGAAGGTTATAGCATGGACAGTGAGTTTCCAAGAAGATCAGAGTAGCCCATTTGCAAAAGATCAAGAAAAAGACAAGTAAGAAAAAGTATGCAGTCGACTGGAAAAACTATCACGATTTCATGACATGTTTGAGGAGAGAGAAAGTGCTGACAAAACTGTCATGATTTCGTGACATGTTTGAGGAGAGAGAAAGTTCTAGCAAAACGTCTGATTTCATGACATGTTGAGGAAGAAGTGGCAAAACTGTCACGATTTCGTGACATGTTGGCAGAGAAGGAGAGCAAGATGGAAAGTGTCACGATTTCATGACATGTCGCATTTTCGTGACTCGAAAAGTGCAGGAAGGTAGAGAAGGAAAAGTGTCACGATTTCATGACATTCTGCAAAGAAGGTTGTACGGACGAAAAAGTGTCACGATTTCGTGACATGATGCTGAAGAGAGAGTCCGTAGTGTGAACTGTCATGATTTCATGACAAGTTCGAAGAGAGAGAAAGTAACATGAAAAATGTCATGATTTCGTGACATGCTGTAGAGGTCGAGGTGAGGACTGTCACGATTTCGTGACATGCTAAAAAGCTCGAAATGAGAAGCGTCACGATTTCGTGACATGCAGCTAAGGGAAGAGTTTGAAATGAGAAGCGTCATGATTTCGAGTTTTTGATAGGATGAAGGAACAACTTATGGATGCAAAATGTCATGATTTCTAAAGTTGAGATGGCAACATTCAGTTGGAGAAAGTGTCATGATTTCATGACAGAAATAGGAAGCAAGTCTTCAATAGAAGAAGTGTCACGATTTCATGATGAATTCAAGAAGGAAGAGCTCGAAGGCGAAAGCATCGTGATTTCATGACATGTTCTAGTTTCACGGGTGTAAGGCAGAGAAAAGCATAAGGCAGTGAAAGTGTCATGATTTCGTGACATGTTCCATTTTCGCTGGTGCAAGCCGAGAAAAGGTTGAAGAAGCGAGAAATGTCATGATTTCATGACAGAAGTGAAGATGACGTCAGTAGAGGCTAAAGTGTCATGATTTCATGACAAAAGTAGAGAAGAAGGCATGAAGATAGAAGGGTCACGATTTCATGACAGAAGTGAGGATGACGTTGAGAGAAAGTGTCACGATTTTGCATTAAAAGCCAAAGGAAGGTGTACGGTTGCAAAAGGTGTCATGATATCATGACATGTTGTAGTTTTGCAGTAGAAGCTATAGGAGAGTTGCAGAGGCGGTTGAAGCCGACAGAGTTAAATTTGAGCCGACGAAGATTAGGGTTTGCAGTCGATGGTGTTTTAGGGTTATGCAGCTGACTAAGATCAAGGTTTTAATATTGAGTTTGTTAGTATAAAAGGAGGGCTGCTTGGAGGGTTTATAATTGATTGTGATGTATCGAACTTGCGCAAGTGAAGTCCATGGTGTGCAGAGACCGAGTCGAGTCGATTCGAGCGAAGTGTGCGAGATGCAGCCATAACAACGTAGATAGCATAGAAGTGGCGAGTTGATGCGTAGAGTGAGAAGTTCGATCGCAGAGTGTTAAGTGCTGTTGTGTTTGCACAGACAGTGCAAAAGTTGGTTTCGACCAAGTGCGGCTGTGATAGAGCAGAGAGACCTATTGAGGATAGTGTTTGGTGCAGACCAGAGAAAGAGGAAGAGGACAGACTTGTGCCAGACCGAAGGACTATGTTTTGGTGCAAATTCGAGGACCAGCTTTGAGGTGATAGAGTTGAGGATAGAGGTCTCCAGCCAGAGCAGGGAAGACAGGTGTCTTCCGTGGATAGAGTTCCATTTGCTAAGGGCATAAGAGGCAGAGGTCTTCTAGAGGATCACCAGCCAGAGCAGAGTTAGGGGAAGGTATCTCCTTTGAGCCGAGGCTCATAAACTTTGTAATTGGGAAGGTTTCCCAAAGAATTTGAGATAAAATTTTAGAGAAAAGTTTTGTGGATGTAGCCCAGCCATTCGGGTGAACCACGTTAAAAATGGGTCTTCAATGTGTGATGTTTTCTATCTTGTTTAATATTGTGTTGATGCCACTGCTATCTGAAATTAAAATTATTAAATGGTTAAGTCTTATACTTTTCACCCCCCCTCTCAGTATAAGTTCATGTTCTTTAGAAAACAAAGGATAAATAATCAAAATCAAGTGATGAATCAAGCAATGAAGAAGTAAATTTTGTAAGAAGAAATAAGAAGAGTCCAAGGAAACATAAGAATATGTAGACTCTGAAATGTTTTAGTTGTGGAAACATTGGTCACTATGCAAATTATTATACACAAAATGGATATAGTAGTAATGAAGATGAAAAATAATACAATGAAAAGAAAGAAAGAAAATTTGGTTATGAAAAGAAAATCATTCATGGTGAAGGCAAGCATGAAAATAATATTTTTCAAAGGCACAAGAAATATTTTTATGTTGAAGAAGTAAACAGTGCTTCAAGTGACAGTGATGAAAGTCTTTCAGATAGTGAAAAATAAGAGATTCTATTTTTAGCACCAGAAGAGGAAGAGGATACTTCCATTAAATATCGAGTAGAAGAGAAAGAGAATACTCCTATTGAAAACTTAGTAGAAGAGAAAGAAGATGATCCTATAGTTTTTTTTTTTTTGAATTTACATGGTGGAATCGGTAGCCGCCATGAATCCGGGCAAGTTGTCTAGCTTTTATGGCTGCCACAGTATTCTGCACTGTCCACCCCAGAAGCCGCCACATAGATCTTCATGCAGTCCTCCCCTATAACCACCATGCCACAATCATTTTAAACCTTTTATGCCATTGAAAGCACCAGGAAAGGGACAAGTGTTCAGTCTAGTGAGGCCCGAAATTTGAACCTTGGACCTCCACCCCCATTATGGGGTTTGGATGAACCAATTGGTCTACACCTCGGACCTTAAGATGCTCCAATAGTTGAAGACCTAGAAAAGAGAAATATTATGAAAAGAAAAAGGAAACCCTGGTTGACATGAAAAATGAACTTATTGCTTCTCTTGGAGAATTGGAAAGAGTGAAAATGGATAACTTAATATTAATGTCTCAAGGTCAAGAAGAAGAGAAAACAAAGACAGATTCTACAAGATCTCACTAATTTAAGAATTAATGTTGAAGAGGCAAAAAGAGTTGAAGAAAGTATGGCTGAAAACTTAGAGGTAAAAGAGTTAGAGTTTGAAAAGCTAGAAGATGAAGTTATATCTCTAAATAAAGGACTTGGAAAATATCTTGATAAGCTAAATATGTTTAAGGAAATCTCAAAAACCTTGGATGAAATTATCAAAATACAGAGATCTCAATTTATCAAGATAATACTAGGTTATGAAGAAGGCCAAGAGATAGAGAAAGGGGAGTCAAGCTAAAAATAAGAAGAAGTTTCAAAGGAAGTGATTGAAGAAGAACCTAAGACCTATGCTGATGAGTTGAGAAGTGGAAGCATCAAAGAGTAATAAAATAATGCACAAACAAGGAACATGGATCATCATAGAAAAACAAGGAAAGAACTATGAGACCACACTCTCCAAGACAAGACAAATACTTCTTCCAAGGATATTGTTACTCATGTAATTATTTTGGTCATAGAGCTATACATTGAAGGGTTCAGAGCAAGAATGATTTTGGATTAATCAACCAGAACTTAAATTCATTTACACCTTCCAAGAACTACAACATCAAATGTTACAATTATAATAATTTTGAGCATAAAGTAAGGTGGTGTAGAAAAAAAAAATTAGAACTTCTAAGGACAAGCACAAAAGAGGATGTTCAAAAGATTAAAAGGGGTATGACTTCAAAGGTGTGGAAAAATAAAGTTGAAAAAGAAGAAGAACATTGTAAGTTGAGAGTAGTTTTATTCCCATCCCAAACTTGATCACCTCAATAAAGGAGGTGGTGTGGGGGCTATTCTAAAATATCTTATTGTTAGTCCCAAGGAGTCATTTTCCATTTATGTCAAAGGGGGAGAGATTTTAGTAAGGGTAAGATATTTCAGTAAGTGGGAGTAGTTTCTTAGGGGGAGCAGTTTTGGTGTCCAATTGCACTAAAAGAATATTTTTGAAAGGGTTGCCATAAATTACAAAGGGGAATATTGTTGGAAATATTGAGTACATTGGGTTGTTATTGATGTCAAACGGTTGATGCAATGAAGATGCAATGAAATTTAAGGAAGGAATATTCTTCATGGTTGATGCATTTATGAGGTTGGAAAACTTCTTAAGGAATTTTTTGAGAGGAAAATATTATAATATTTAAATATCATGTTTAAATATTATAAATAAAAGGTTTAAGAAATTTGGGCCAAGAGGTTTAAATACTTGAGACAAAGGGTTTAAAATAAAAAGGGTTTAAAATATTGAGGACCAAGGGACACAAGTTTGCATTATTTAAATCAAAAGGTTATGTTAAGACATCTATGGGTCTAAGAAGTTATGTTATAATATTTTAATAAAATATTATAACCAAGGTTTCAAAAAGGGAATTGAGGCACCAACTATTAAAAAGATATTTGAAATGCAAAGTTGAAGTCGACGTCTTGGAATTTCTAAGACCGTGATTATTGCATATATAAACATTGTCATTTCTCCACATTTGATTAATATTTTTCATGCAAGCTTTGATTGATATATTTCATGATAATTTATGTGAACGATAGAGAGATATCCAACAAATTTTGATTGATATATTTCGAATGGTAGAGAGATATCCAATAATTATTAAAAGGTGTGCAAATATATACAAGAATTTTTTTTTGGTGTGCGCTTGAGGTGTTCGAAGCTACTATGGTAGCGCAACTAGTTGTGCAGCTAGCATGAGCGTTGGTAGGAGAAAGGTCACAAGGTCAAAACCTTGGATGCCATTTTTGGTTTTGAGGTTTTGATTTACGTAGAGGGCAGAGATCAAATATGGGAATTCCTTTTTGATTAGTGCAGAGGGTAGAGATAAAAACATGAGCATTCCTTTTAGCTCTAACCACCACAGTAGTGCATTTGGATAGAGTGTTCATGTTAGTGCTACGTCATGGGAGGTCAAGGTTTCAAGCCATGACAGGGAAGAGGTATTAATATTTTTATTTAATGGAATGATTTTTTTGGGAGTCATAAGGTTTTAGGTGCTTTATTTGAAATCTGAAAAATGTGGTTTTTGTATGATGCAAGGTGAAGTAAAAAGGTGTATTAGTTTTAATTTATTGTATTTTATGTTGGTGTTGAGTTATGTATATATAAAGTTGGATAAATAAGGTGTATTATTGGAAATTTATTTGTGTAACTTGCATACTATTTGTGAAAGGGTTAGGAGGTCACTTTGTTGCTATCATATTGCTTATATTTGATAAAGTGTTTGAGTGGATGTTTTGATATTAAAAGAGAAAATTTGCTAACCAATTTTTGAAGTGGCACAAGGAAGGGAAATTATTTTTGCAATAATTTTTGAGGGCACATCTTCATCAAAAAAATTTAAGAGGTATGGTGATCTAATTCATTCCATAAGGTGTTTTGTTGAGCAAATATTTTTTATGTCATAAGGTCGACATATAAGTTTAAATTTTATGTGTATTGTTGGAAATATATGAGCTAGGATTTTGAGGATAAAAGTTTGAATTATTGTTGAGTAAAGATTGGAAATATTTGACCAAGGATTTGAGAGCAAGTGTACATCTTTGTTAAGTAAAATTGGAAACTTGTGTTAGGTTTTGAGAACAAGTTGTGCATTATCATTGAAATAAATTGGAAACACTTGTGCTAGGGTTTGAGAATAAATGTGTGCATCATTGTTAAATGAATTTGTGAAGCAATTGGGCATTGGTTTGAGTGACATTAGAAGTGAATGTGGAAGTGTTAGAAATCAGTTTTGTGAAGAAAATTTATGCATCTTTATGATTGGATTTGTGAGTAGATGAGAAATACTTGTGCATTATGATTGGTCTTTAAGTAAAGGTGCAACTTAGCAATAACCGGGTCAACTATAAAGTGCTATACTAGGGCTACCTTTAGAATGCAATAAATGTGAGACATGTGAAAGCAACAGACTTAGTGAATGTGAAGAACATATTGAGCATTTGTTAGTGCATATCATTATCTATATTTTCAAGAGGTTAAACAAATTCTAGGTAGAATATGTCTAAACTACTTTAGTTAAAGAAAGCACATTGAATATTAGATAAAGCACTTGATGACATCATTATGCAAGATTTGGAAATAGATGAACATTATTTTTGTATACAAGATTTGAGCATGTGTTATGAGAATATTTGAGCATGTGTTATGAGAAAATTTGAGTAGTTTTGGTGAGCATATTTGAGCAAGCCTTATGTGTAGGCTTGGAGCATATTGAGTAGGTTTGGTGAGTAGACTTGAGAAAGCCTTATGTGTAGGCTTGGAGCAGATTTGAGCATAGTTGAGAGCAGGCCTTGTGAGAAGGCTGAGCAGAGTAGAAAGCAGACCTTATCATAAGGCATGGAGCATATTTGATTAGAGCTAAGAGCTAGCCTTGTGATAAGGTTTGGAGTATATTTGATTAGAGTAGAAAGCAGGCCTTGTGAGAAGGCTTGGAGTAGATTTGAGTAGATCTAAGAGCATGCCTTGTGAGAAGGCTTGGAGTAGATTTGAGAATAATAGAAAGCATGCCTTGTGAGAAGGCTTGGAGAAGATTTAAGTAGAGATGAGAGTAGGCCTTGTGAGGTGTCTTGGAGCATATTTAATCAGAGTAGAAAGAAGGACTTTTGAGAAGTCTTGGAGCATATTTGAGGAGATTTGAGAGTAGGCCTTGTGAGAAGGTTTGAGGTAGATTTGAGAAAGTCTTGTGAGGAGGCTTAGAGCATATTTATGTAGATTTGTGAGTAGGATTTGGAACTAACCAGAGCAAAGGGGATTGGTGTCTCCTATGGATATAGGTCCATAAACTAGAGCATAGGGGATTGGTGTCTCCTATGGATAGAGGTCCATGAACCAGTTAAAAGGGGATTGATGTCTCCTATTGATAGATGTATATGAACTAAATCAAGGGGGATTGGTATCTCTTGTGGATAGAGGTCCATGAACTTGAGCAGAGGGAATTGATGTCTCCTTTGGGTTTGTACCTATAAATATTGTAATAGGGAATTGGTTCCCAAGAGATTAGTTGAGGAAATTTATAAGATATATTTTCTCTTTGGATGTAGCCCATATTGGGTGAACCATGTTAAATCTGTGTCTCTTATGTGTGTGATGATTTGTGCATTGTTTCATTTACTACATTGATATTATTGTTGTTATCATTTGGAAAAAAATGCAATTTTTTTTATCTTATACTATTCACCCCCCTCTCAATATAAGCTTGTGTTATTCAATTGGTATCATAGTAGGTTCCTTCAAGGAAGCCTAATAGCTTGAAGGAAGATATTACAGGAACACATATGGCTAATCAGGAAGGATTTTCAACACACAAATATCCATTGTTTAATGGGACCAAAATATGTTTTTTTAAGTATGAGGATGAAGACATCTTTGATGTCACAAGGATTTGATACATGGAATTGAGTAGAAAATGGGTATACACAACCTGCAACTCCTCTCATAAATATATGTGGTAGGAAACTATATGAAAATAATACCAAGGAAATGAATGCAATTTTAAATAGATTACAAGAAACATAGATTGTGAAGGATATGCATTGCAAATCAAAAAAATAAATGTGGAACAAATTATAGAATACATATGAAGGAGATGACAAGGTTAAGTGTGAAAAACTTGAATCACATGAGGAAGTTTGAGGAATTAAAGATGAAGCATGAGGAAGATATTGCTAGGTATCTACTTCATATTGATGAGGTTGTTAACACCATCCGTGGACTTGGAGAAAATATTGAGGATTCTACTATTGTTTAGAAAATTCTAATATCACTTCCCATGAGGTATGATGTAAAGGTTTTAGAAATAGAATAAATAAAGGATCTCATAACTTTAAGGATAGATGAACTACATGGGATTATCACAACTTATGAGATGAGAATAGAAAAGGATCAAACATCCAAAAGGGAGGCAACATTCAAAGCTTCAAAGAAAATAAAGGATAAAGAATCAGAATCAAGTGATGAATCAAGCAGTGAAGAAGAGGTAAATTTTGTAAGAATAAATAAGAAGGGTCCAAGGAAACATAAGAATATGCAGACTATGAAATATTTTAGTTGTGGAAACATTGGTCACTATGCAGCTTATTGTCCATAAAATGGATATAGTAGCAGTGAAGATGAAAAATAATACAAGAAAAAGAAAGAAATAAAATTTGGTTATGAAAAGAAAATTAGGCATGGTCAAGGCAAGCATGAAAATAAGATTTTTCAAAGGCACAAGAAAATTTTTTATGTTGAAGAAGCAAGCAGTGCTTCAAGTGACAGTGATGAAAGTCTTTTAGATAGTGAAAAATAAGAGATTCTATTTTTGGCAATAGAAGAGGAAGAGGATACTTCCATTAAATACCGAGTAGAAGAGAAAGATAATACTCCTATTGAAAATCTAGTAGAAGAGAAAGAAGATGCTCCTATAGTTGAAGACCTAGAAAAAGAGAAAGATTCAAAAAAGGAAAAGGAAACCCTGGTTGACATGAAAAATGAACTTATTGTTGCTCTTGGAGAATTGAAAAGAGTGAAAAGGGAGAACTTAAGATTAAAGTATCAAGTTCAAGAGGAAGAGAAAACAAATGCAAATCTTCTACAAGATCTCACTAATTTAAGAGTTAAGGTTGAAGAGGCAAGAAGAGTTGAAGAAAGTATGGCTGAAAAATTAGAGGAAAAAGAGTTAGAGTGTGAAAAGCTAGAATATGAAGTTATATCTCTAAATAAAGGACTTTGAAAATGTCTTAATAATCTAACTAGGTTTAAGGAAATCTCAAAAACCTTGGATGACATTCTCAAAATATAAATATCTCAATTTATCAAGATAGGACTAGGTTATGAAGAAGGCCAAGAGATACAGAAAGGGGAGTCAATATCAAAAGGAAAAGAAGTTTCAAAGGAAGTGATTGAAGAAGAACCTAAGACCTATGATGATGAGTTGAGAAGTGGAAGCATCAAAGAGGAAGAAAACAATGCACAAACAAGGAACATAGATCATCACATAAAAGGCAAGGAAAGAACTATGAGACCACACTCTCCAAGACAAGACAAATACTTCTTCCAAGGATATTGTTACTCATGTAATAATTTTGGTCATATAGCTATACATTGCAAGGTTCATAGCAGGAATAATTTTGGCTTCATCAAGAGGAACTTCAATTCATTTGCACATTCCAAGAACTAAAACATCAAATGTTACAATTGCAATAATTTTGGGTATAAAGCAAGGTGGTGTAGAATAAAAATTTTAGAACTTCCAAGGACAAGCAAGAAAGAGGATGTTAAAAATATTCAAAGGGGTATGAATTCAAAGGTGTGAAAAAATAAATTTGAAAAATAAGAAGAGCATTATAATTTGGGAGTACTTTTACTCCCATCCCAAACTTGTTCACCTCAATAAAGGAGGTGGTGTGGGGGCTATGCTAAAATATCTTATTGTCAACCCCAAGGAGCTCTTTTCAATTGATGTAAAAGGGGGAGAGAATTCAGTAAGGGGGAGATATTTCAGTAAGGGGGAGCATTTTTGGTATCCAGTTGCACTAAAAGAATATTTTCAAAATGGTTGCCATCAATGAAAAATGGGGAGATTGTTGAAAATATTGAGTACACTAAATTGTGATTGATGTCAAGGGTTTGATGCAATGATATTTAAGGTAGGAATATTCTTCATGGTTGATGCATTTATGAGGTTGGACAACTTCTCAAGGAAATATTTTTAAAGGAAAATATTATAATATTTAAATATCATGTTTAAATATTATAAAGAAAAGGTTTAAGAGATTTGGGCCAAGACGTTTAAATATTTGAGACAAAGGGTTTAAAAGATTGAGGACCAAGGGACACAATTTTACATTATTTAAATCAAAATATTATGTTAATACATCTATGGTTCTAAGAAGTTATGTTATAATATTTTAATAAAATATTATAACCAAGGTTTCAAAAAGGGAATTGAGGTGCCAACGTATTAAAAATATATTTGAAATGCAAATTTGAAGCCGACGTCTTGGAATTTTGAATATCATGATTATTGCATATATAAAAATTGTTATTTCTCCACATTCGATTAAAATTTTTCAAGCAAGATTTAATTGATATATTTTGTGATAATTGATGCGAACGGTAGAGATATATCTAGTGAATTTTGATTGATATATTTTGAATGACAGAGAGATATCCAACGATTGTTAAGAGGTGTGTAGAGATATACAAGATCAGATTTTTTGTGTGCACCTGAGGTGTTCTAAGATATTGTGGTAGTGTAGCTACCTATGCGGCTAGCATGAGCACTGGTAGGAGAAAGGTTGCTAGGTCAAAACCCTGGATGCCATTTTTTGTGTTGAGGTTTCAGTTTGTGCAGACGGCAGAGATAAAATGTGGGCAACCCTTTTTGATTAGTATAGAGGGAAGAGATAAAAACATGGTCATTCCTTTTGGATCTAACCATTGTGGTAGCACATCTAGCTAGAGCATTCGTGTTAGTGTTGCATCATGGGAGGTCAAGATTTCAAGCCATGATAGGGAATATGTATTAATATTTTTATTTAATGGAATGATTTTTATGGTAGTCATAATATTTTAGGTGCTTTATTTGAAATCTGACAAAGGTGGTTTATGTGTGATGCGAGGTGGAGTAAAAAGATGCATTAGTTTTATTTAATTGTATTTTGTGTTGGTGTTGAGTTTTGTATATATAAAGTTGGAGAAATAAGTTGTATTGTTTGAAATTTATTTGTGTAACTTGCATACTATCTGTGAAAGTTTTAGGAGGTAACTTTGTTGCTATCATATTGCTTATATTTTATAAAGTTCTTGAGTGGATTTTTTTATATTAAAAGAGAAAATTTGCTAACCAATATTTGAAGGAGCACAAGGAAGGGAAATTATTTTTGAGATAGGTTTTGAGGACACATCTTCATCAAAGAAATTTAAGAGGTATGGTGATCTAATTCCTTCCATAAGGTGTTTTGTTGAGCAAATATTTTTGATGTCATAAGGTGGATATATAAGGTTAAATTTTATGTGCATTTTTGGAAATATATGAGCTAGGGTTTTGAGGATAAAAGTGTGCATTATTGTTGAGTAAATATTGGAAATATTTGACCAAGGGTTTGAGAGCAAGTGTACATCATTATTAAGTGAAATTGGAAAATTATGTTAGGTTTTGAGAACAAGTTGTGCATTATCATTGAAATAAATTGGAAACACTTGTGCTAGGGTTTGAGAATAAATTTGTGCATCATTGTTAAATAAATTTGTGAAGCAATTGGGAATTGGTTTGAGTGACATTGGAAGTGAATGTGCAAGTGTTAGAAATCAGTTTTGTGAAGCAAATTTATGCATCTTCATGATTGAATTTGTGAGTAGATGAGAATACTTGTGCATTGTGATTGGTCTTGAATTAAAGGTACAACTTAGCAATAACCAGGTCAGTTATCAAGTGCTATACTAGAGCTACCTTTAGAATTCTATAAATTTGAGACATGTGAAAGCAACATACTTAATGTATGTGAATAGCATGTTGATAATTTTTTAGTGCATATCATTCTCTATATATTAAAGAGGTTAAAAAAATTATAGGTAGAATATATCTAAATTGCTTTAGTTAAAGAAAGCACATTGAATATTAGATAAAGCACTTGATGACATCATTATGCAAGATTTGAAAATAGATGAACATTGTTTTTGTATACACAATTTGAGCATGTGTTATGAGCATATTTGAGTAGGTTTGGTGAGCGAATTTGAGGAATCCTTATGTATAGGCTTGGAGCAAATAGAGCAGGTTGAAGAACACAAGCTTATATTGAGAGGGGGGGTGAACAGTATAAGACCAAATTTTACTTTTCTTTCCCAAACAATATTATCCAATGTTATCAATTGCAATATCTTTCCAAAAATAGTATCAACCAATATCATCAATAGCAGTAGTAAAGCAATGCACAAATCATCACACACATGAGAGACACAGATTTAACGTGGTTCACCCAATGTGGGCTACATCCATGGAGAAAATATTTCTTCTAAATTTTCTCAACAAATCTCTTGGGAACCAATTCCCTATTACAATGTTTATGGACCTCTGTCCAAAGGAGATCTCAATCCCCTATGCTCAAGTTCATGGATCTCTATCCATAGGAGAACTCTATCCCCTTAACTCTGGTTCGTGGAACTCTATCCACAAGAGAACTCTATCCCCTTAACTCTGGTTTGTGGAACTCTATCCATAGGAGAACTCTATCCCCTTAACTCTGGTTTGTGGAACTCTATCCATAGGAGACACTCTATCCCCTTAACTTTGGTTCGTGGAACTCTATCCATAGGAGACCTATATCCCCACTACTCTAGCTAGTGGATCTCTATCCACAGGAGACCTCTATCCCCACTACTCTAGCTAGTGGACCTCTATCCATATGAGACCTCTATCTCCACTCTACTATGGCTAGATCCAAATCCTGCTCACTTCTCTACTCAAATCTACACATGTTACATGCATAAATCTACCTCAAGCCTTCACACAAGGCTTCCTCAAATCAACAACAAAAACTACTCTCAAATCTACTCAAATATGCACATATTACATGCACAAATATATCTCAACTTTCAACTCTAAAACTCTCATCTCTCTCAAATATACACACATTACATGCACAAATCTATCTCAAATCTATCCCAAATTTATCTCAATTTTGCTCACAAAATTTGCATAAATCTACACCAAGCCTCATCACAAGACTAGCACAAATATATCTCAAACCTACTCATAAATTTTTTTCTCAAACCTATTTCAAGTCTTTTCACTTCCTCAATTCAAGTCTTCTCACAAGACTTGCTCAAATCTACCTCAAACCTATTTCAAGTCTTCTCACAAGACTTGCTCAAATCTATCTCAAACCTGTTTCAAGTCTTCTCACAAGACTTGCTCAAATCTGCCTACAAGCCTTCTCAAAAGACTTGCTCATAACACATGCTCAAAAACTGCTCAAAACACATACTCAAATCTTCTCATCAAAACCTCTTCTCAACTCTCCAAATCTTGCATACAAAACAATGTTCATCTATTTCTAGATCTTGCATAATAGTGTCACCAAGTGCTTTATCTAATCTTCAATGTGATTTCTTTAACTTGAAGTAGTTTAGACATATTCTACCTAGAATTCGTTTAACCTCTTGAACATATAGAGAATGATATGCACTTGACAAATGCTCAATATGTTCTACACATTCATTAAGTCTGTTGCTTTCACATGTCTCACATTTATTGCATTCTAAAGGTAGCTCTAGTCTAGCACATGATAACTGACCTTCTTATGTATTTCCCATAATCAAAATTGATGCACACACTTGCTTCACAAATCTGATTTCTAACACTTGCACATTCACTTTCAAGAACACTCAACTCAATGCACAACTTGTTCTCAAAGATCAAATACAATAATGCACAAGTTTGCTTTCAACCCTAGCACAAGTGTTTCCAATTTCTTTCAAGGATAAAGCACAACTTGTTCACAAACTCTAACACAAATATTTTCAATTTCTTTCAACAAGGATGCACATTTTGTTTCACAAACCCTAGCTCAAATATTTCCAACAATCCACACTAATCAAACCTTTTATCTCCACCTTATGATTCAGAAATATTTGCTCAATCAAACACCTTTAAGAAGGAATAATGTCACCATACCTCTTAACTTGCTTTGATGAAGAAGTGCCCTCAAAACCTGTCTCAAAATATTCTATCTTTCTTATGCCACTTTCAAGGGTTAGTTAGCATAGCACTTTTCAATCATCCACATGAAAACCTTTCCTCAAAAATTGTGCACAAAAATATTGCTCTATACTCCTTTTAATTTCTCAAAACAAGGCTTTTTAATCAAAGAACAAAAACCTTTAAACTTTCTTTCACCATGCAAAAATACACACAATAATTAAACCACAAAACACCTTATAACTCCTACTTTTAAAACACACACAATCAACTCATACAATGAAAGAATCCTTATCACACCTTATTTCTCCTTCTAAACAGATTTTAAATTTCAATACCAAAAGACCCTTTTCACACCTTATTTCTCCTATATCAAATGAGAAAAAATAAATGACAACTCAACCTTATAACTCCCACAAAAATCAAATCGCAATTGAGAAAATAAATACCTCTTTTATTCTACCCTCAATGTGACTCGAACCTCTCACCTCATGAGAGCAAGGCGCCCAACCAAAGGGCCATGACCAGCTATGCTAACGCAGCCCGTGAGAACACAAAGGTGCCAATCACCTTTTACTTCCTCCTACCATGAACTCTGCCCAACCAAAAAAAATGGTCCGCGATGGGTTTCAAACCCGAAACCTCCTTCTCACAACACCTTCATGCAGGTTCAGCCACCAGCTGGTCTAGCTGGCTGGATGGTATTTGATGTGCACCAATCCAAACATAAACCTTCATTGTTCATTGTAGAAGATTGCACTCTCCTTTCCTTTCCTTCTCTACCATGTGCAATGAATTGGATATCGAGATTATTGCTTGCACCATTTCGAACAACTCAAAAATGACTTTAGGCATGGGGTATTAATATGATTTAATTTCCTCTTTGTCCAAAGTCGGCCCACCTTGTCTTTTTTTACACCATATGACGTCGGCCACCTCAATTCAAAATTAATTCGAATTACCTTCAATTACTTGGTGCTCAAATGATATTATAACTTGAAATATTTATATTATAATAAATATATTATAATATTAATCCTTTTGAACCTTGCCTTCACAATTAATATTATTGCCTTCAATAATATTAATATCTTGCCTTCATTTTTAAACCATTGTTCCAAAGAACTCTTAAGCCTTTTGTCCTTCATTATAATATTCAAAAATAAATATTATAATGCTTTTCTCAACAAATTTCCTTTCTCTTGAGATAAACCTGTGCCTTCATTATTGACCTTACTTAGAATAATAATTGTGCCTTGAGAATTTTCCTTGACATCAATGACATCTCTCTTTTGACATCAATGACAACAATTTGCACAAATATTTCCAACAATCTCCCCCTTTGTCATTGATGGCAACCCTTCTAAAATACTTCCTTTTGCTACCACTGGATTCCAAACTACTCCCCTTGAGAAGCTGCTCCCCCTTACTGAATTCTCTCCCCCTTACTGAAACTCTCCCCCTTTGACATCAATGGCAAAGGGACTCCTTTGGGGCTAAAAATAAGACTCTTAGCTCAGCCCCCTCACCACCTCCTCTCCTTGAGGTGATTAATTTTGGGGTGGGAGTAAATCTACTCCCAACATACAATGCTCTTTTTCCTTTTCAACCTTCTTTTTCAACACCTTTGTAATCATACCCTTTTGATCCTTTTGAGTGTCCCTATTCTTGCTCATATCTAGAAGTTCTGGAAACTCTGTTCTACACCACTTGGCCTTATGCCCAAGATTATTGCAATTGTAACACCTGATGTTGTAGTTCTTGGAAGGTGCAAATGACTTGAAGTTCCTCTTGGTGAAGCCATAATCATTTCTATCATGAACCCTGTAGTGGATCACTTTATGACCAAAGTGATTACATGAGTAGCAATAACCTTGAAAGAAATATCCATCTTCGAATGAGTTGAAATTCCTCTTAGTGAAGCCATAATCCTTCTTTCCATGAACCCTGCAATGCATAGCTTTGTGACCAAAATGATTACATGAAAAACAATGCCCTTGGAAGAAATATTCATCTTGTCTTGAAACACCTGGTCTCTTGGTCCTTTCTTTGCCTTCTCTGTGATGGTCCTTGTTTCTTGTTTGTGCATTATTTTCTTTCTTAGTGAAGCTTCCACTCTTCAACTTATCAACATAGGTCTTAGGTTCTTCTTCAATCTCTTCCTCTGAAACTTCCTTTTCTTCTGAGCTTGACTCCTCTTTTTGTACCTCTTGACATTTTTCAAAACCAAGTCCTATTTTGATAAATGAAGATCTTTGTGCATTGATAATGTTATCCAAAGATTTTGAAATTTTCCCAAACCTGTGCAGCTTATCCTTAGAATATTTCACTTCCATCCTTAGAGAAACCACTTCATGTTCTAACCTTTCACATTCTAACTCTTTTACCTCTAACTTTTCAACCATGACTTCTTTAAATCTCCTTGCCTTAGCTTTTGAGTTTTTGAGATCTTGTAGAAGCTTTTCTTTTATTTCCTCATCTTCTTGAACTTGAGCCTTCAATCTTGAATTCTACTTTCTAACTCTTTTCAACTCTCTGAGAGCAACAATAAGTTCTTCTTCTAGATCAACTATACCTTCTTCTTTTTCTGAACCTTTCTCTAGGTCTTCAATTATAGGAGCATCTTCTCCTTGGTCTTCAATAGGAGTGTTTTCTTCCTCTTCTATTGCCAAAAATAGAATCTCTTCTTCTTCACTATCTGAGAGTCTTTCATCACTATCATTTGAAGCACTACTTGCTCTTTTAACATAGAAACTCTTCTTGTGCCTTTGAAAGAACTTCTTTTCATGCTTGCCTTGACTATACCTATTTTTCTTTTCATGCCTAAATTTTCTTTCTTCCTTTTTCTTATAATCTTGTTTCTCTTCACTACTACTACTTCCAGCTTGTGGACAATTAGATGCATAGTGACCAAAGTCACCACAATTAAAACATTTCACAGTATTTATATCTTTGTGTTTTCTTGAGTCCTTATTTCTTCTCACATAGTTAGCTTCTTCATTATTACTTGACTCATCACTTGATTCTAGTTTCTTATATTTTGTCTTCTTTGAAGCTTTGAAAGTTGCCTCTCTCTTGGAATTGTGATATTTTTCTATTCTCATCTCATAAGCTATGAGAATTCCATGTAACTCATCCATAGTCAACTTATCAAGATCCTTCATCTCTTCTATAGCTGAAACCTTTGCATCATACCTTATAGGGAGTGATATTAATACTTTTGAGCAACACTAGAGTCCTCAATTTTGAATCCAAGTCCATGCATGGTATTAAAAACTTCATCAACATGAAGTAAGTATTTAGCAATATCTTCCTCATATTCCATCTTCAACTCTTCAAACCTCCTCCTGTGAGTTTGTAGTTTTGCCAACTTGACCTTGCTATCTCCTTCATATGTTTACTTCAATTTATCCCATATCTCTTTTGCTGATTTACATTGCATAACTTTCACAAATTCTTATTCACGTAATCCACTTAATATTCCATTCATAGCCTTGGCATTATTCACATGTAATTGCTTACCATCCTTATCTGTGGGAGGAGTAGTTATAGGTGTGAATCCATCCTCAATAGATTGCCATGTTTCATATCCTTGTGCCATCAAATAAGTCTTCATCCTCATAATCCAAAAAGCATAATTATTCCCATCAAACAATGGAGCCTTATTTGTTGAAGATCCATTCTGAGATGCCATCTGTGTTCCTGTAATATCTTCCTTCAAGTTGTTAGACTTTTTTGAAGGAACCCACTCTGATACCAATTGAAGAACACAAGCTTATACTGAGAGGGGGTGAATAGTATAAGATCAAATTTTACTTTTCTTTCCCAAACAATATTATCCAATGTTATCAATTGCAATATCTTTCCAAAAATAGTATCAACCAATATCATCAATAGCAGTAGTAAAGCAATGCACAAATCATCACACACATGAGAGACATAAATTTAACGTGGTTCACCCAATGTGGGCTACATCCATAGAGAAAATATTTCTTCTAAATTTTCTCAACAAATCTCTTGGGAACCAATTCCCTATTACAATGTTTATGGACCTCTATCCAAAGGAGATCTCAATCCCCTATGCTCAAGTTCATGGATCTCTATCCATAGGAGAACTCTATCCCCTTAACTCTAGTTCATGGAACTCTATCCATAGGAGAACTCTATCCCCTTAACTCTAGTTTTAAATCTATCCACAAGAGAACTCTATCCCCTTAACTTTGGTTTATGGAACTCTATCCATAGGAGACACTTATCCCCATTACTCTGGCTAGTGGATCTCTATCCATAGGAGACCTCTATCCCCACTACTCTAGCTAGTGGACCTCTATCCACAGGAGACCTCTATCTCTACTACTCTAGCTAGTAACCTCTATCCACAAAAGCTTGCTCCCTACTATACTCAAATTTACACATGTTACATGCCACAAATCTACCTCAAGCCTTCACACAATGATTCCTCAAATTAGCAACAAAAACTACTCTCGGCTACTCAAATCTCACACATTACATGCACAAATATACCTCAAGCCTTCACACAAGGCTTCCTAAAATTAAACAAAACTACTCTCACTCTACTCAAATCTGCACACATTACATGCACAAATATATCTCAAATCTATCCCAAATATACACACATTACATGCACAAATCTATCTCAACTCTACTCACAAACTCTGCATAAATCTGCACCAAGCCTCATCACAAGACTAGCACAAATTTATCTCAAACCTACTCATCAAATCTGCTCTCAAACCTATTTCAAGTCTTTTCACAAGACTTGCTCAAATCTACCTCAAACCTATTTCAAGTCTTCTCACAAGACTTGCTCAAATATACCTCAAACCTATTTCAAGTCTTCTCACAAGACTTGCTCAAATCTACCTACAAGCCTTCTCAAAAGACTTGCTCATAACACATGCTCAAAAACTACTCAAAACACATACTCAAATATGCTCATCAAAACCTCTTCTCAACTCTCCAAATCTTGCATACAAAACAATGTTCATCTATTTCTAGATCTTGCATAATAGTGTCACCAAGTGCTTTATCTAATCTTCAATGTGATTTCTTTAACTTGAAGTAGTTTAGACATATTCTACCTAGAATTCATTTAACCTCTTGAACATATAGAGAATGATATGCACTTGAAAAATGCTCAATATGTTCTACACATTCATTAAGTCTGTCGCTTTCACATGTCTCACATTTATTGCATTCTAAAGGTAGCTCTAGTCTAGCACATGATAACTGACCTTCTTATGTATTTCCCACAATCAAAACTGATGCACACACTTGCTTCACAAATCTGATTTCTAACACTTGCACATTCACTTTCAAGAACACTCAACTCAATGCACAACTTGTTCTCAAAGATCAAATACAATAATGCACAAGTTTGCTCTCAACCCTAGCACAAGTGTTTCCAATTTCTTTCAAGGATAAAGCACAACTTGTTCACAAACTCTAACACAAATATTTTCAATTTCTTTCAACAAGGATGCACATTTTGTTTCACAAACCCTAGCTCAAATATTTCCAACAATCCACACTAATCAAACCTTTTATCTCCACCTTATGATTCAGAAATATTTGCTCAATCAAACACCTTTAAGAAGGAATAATGTCACCATACCTCTTAACTTGCTTTGATGAAGAAGTGCCCTCAAAACCTGTCTCAAAATATTCTGTCTTTCTTATGCCACTTTCAAGGGTTAGTTAGCATAGCACTTTTCAATCATCCACATGAAAACCTTTCCTCAAAAATTGTGCACAAAAATATTGCTCTACAACTCCTTTTAATTTCTCAAAACAAGGCTTTTTAATCAAAGAACAAAACCCTTCAAACTTTCTTTCACCATGCAAAAATACACACAATAATTAAACCACAAAACACCTTATAACTCCTACTTTTAAAACACACACAATCAACTCATACAATGAAAGAATCCTTATCACACCTTATTTCTCCTTCTAAACAGATTTTAAATTTCAATACCAAAAGACCCTTTTCACACCTTATTTCTCCTATATCAAATGAGAAAAAATAAATGACAACTCAACCTTATAACTCCCACAAAAATCAAATCATAATTGAGAAAATAAATACCTCTTTTATTCTACCCTCAATGTGACTCGAACCTCTCACCTCGTGAGAGCAAGGCGCCCAACCAAAGGGCCACGACCAACTGTGCTAATGCAGCCCGTGAGAACACAAAGGCGCCAATCGCCTTTTACTTCCTCCTACCATGAACTCTACCCAACCAAACAAAAATGGTCCACGATGGGTTTCAAACCCGAAACCTCCTTCTCACAACACCTTCGTGTAGGTTCAGCCACCAGCTGGTCTAGCTAGCTGGATGGTATTTGATGTGCACCAATCCAAACATAAACCTTCACTGTTCATTGTAGAAGACTGTGCTCTCCTTTCCTTTCCTTCTCTACCATGTGCAACGAATCGAATATCGAGATTATTGCTTGCACCATATCGAACAACTCAAAAATGACTTTAGGCACGGGGTATTAATATGATTTAATTTCCTCTTTGTCCAAAGTTGGCCCACCTTGTCTTTTTTACACCATATGACGTCGGCCACCTCAATTCAAAATTAATTTGAATTACCTTCAATTACTTGGTGCTCAAATGATATTATAACTTGAAATATTTATATTATAATAAAGATATTATAATATTAATCCTTTTGAACCTTGCCTTCACAATTAATATTATTGCCTTCAATAATATTAATATCTTGCCTTCATTTTTAAACCATTGTTCCAAAGAACTCTTAAGCCTTTTGTCCTTCATTATAATATTAAAAAATAAATATTATAATGCTTTTCTCAACAAATTTCCTTTCTCTTGAGATAAACTTGTGCCTTCATTATTGACCTTACTTAGAATAATAATTGTGCCTTGAGAATTTTCCTTGACATCAATGACATCTCTCTTTTGACATCAATGACAACAATTTGCACAAATATTTCTAATACAGGTGAGCAGACTTGAGCAAGCCTTATGTATAGGCTTGGAGTAGATTTGAGTAGAGCTAAGAGTAGGCCTTGTGAAAATTCTTGGAGCATATTTGAGCAGAGTAGAAAGTAGGCCTTGTGATAAGGCTTGAGACATATTTGAATAGAGTTGAGAGCAAGCCTTGTAAGAAATCTTGGAGTAGATTTGAGCAGAGTAGAAAGCAAGCCTTATGAGAAGGCTTGGAGCAGATTTGAGCAGATATGAGAGCAGGCCTTGTGAGAAGGCTTGGAGCATATTTGTGTAGAGTTTGAAGCAGGCATTTTGAGTAGGCTTGGAGAAAATTTGAGCAGAGTAGAAATAAAGCCTTGTGAGAAGGCTTGGAGTAGAGTTGAGAGTAGGCCTTGTGAGAAGGCTTGAGGTAAATTTGAGCAAGTCTTGTGAGGAGGCTTGGAGCAGATTTATGTAGAGTTATGAGCAATATTTGGAACTAACCAGAGCAAAGGGGATTAGTGTCTCCTATGGATAGAGGTCCATAAACCAGAGCATAGGGAATTGGTGTCTCTTTTGGATAGATTTCCACGAACTAGATCAAAGGGGATTGGTGTATCTTGTTGATAGAGGTCCACAAACTAAATCAAAGGGGATTGGTTTCTCCTATGGATAGAGGTCCACAAACTTGAGCATAGGGGATTGGTGTCTCCTTTACATTGGTACCCATAAACATTGTAATAGGGAATTGGTTCTCAAGAGATTGGTTGAGGAAATTTATAAGAAATATTTACTCTTTGGATGTATCCCACATTGGGTGAACCACATTAAATCTATGTCTCTCATGTGTGTGATTATTTGTGCATTATTTCATTTACTGCATTGATATTATTTTTGTTATCATTTGAAAAGAAAAGTAAATATTTTGATCTTATATTGTTCACCCCCCTCTCAGTATAAGCTTGTGTTCTTGATCTCCATTAAACTTGGAGATACAAATATTATTTAGGTCTCTTATCATTTCCTTTTCTATAAGGGCTCTAGCTTATAACTATTCTATAATCAGTCCCTTAGCTTGGTTAACCTCTAAACCTCTAGCTTATAAATTTTGATTCGTAATGGTTTCTAACACCTATCTCATCTGATCTTGCATGGCAAAAACTATAGTAGTGAGATCTTCCACTCCCCTATTGGAATTTCTTGGATCCTCATTCTAGACCCCTTATTAGATATTAATTTATTGATTCCATCTAAGTGGATGTAACAACCCTAATTGTTACCAATAATATATATATATATATATATATATATATATATATATATATATATATATATATATATATATATTCATCTTTCATGAGGCAAGGGTCATAATAATGAACTAAGATAGAATAATTCCTTTTGGATTGTAAGTTATCAAGGAAAATAACATCAAGAGATATTAAGACTTGATCAGAGTCACTCTTGAGTAGAAGTGATCAGCTTCTACGAAACCCTCATACCACTCGAATATGAGAACATTGGCCAAGAATTAGATTTCATCCCTCTTAAAATGGAAATCACCCTTAACCATACTATCCACCAAGACTAGTATATAGGTGAATGCCTTGAATATGGAAACCCATCATAATGAAATAACCTCAATAATGGTTATTCCTAGATCTTAGATCCAACCCACATCTTCCCGATGGGGTTACTAAGATAACAAAATCACTATACATGATCAACTCATAGAATCTTTGGAATGTCATACTAAGCGTGATTATATAACCTTATACCTCTTAAGGCTTATTTGTCCGTCCTTTTATTTAGGCATCCCTTTTGTTATATATAGGTATCAATTAAGTTCATTACAAAAGGGTATTATTTAACCATCATAATGGTACCTACCCCTCATGTACATTTATTTATCAACTCAAAATATAAGGTCTGACTAGGTTTACAACTCAAGTCCAAATTACCTTTTTTGGGTTACAACCCACTCTGAATTTCAACTCAGATCAATCCTCAACTTGTTATCATAACGTTTCAGGATATACCATCCATTAATATTTATGAAGTGATCATAACCCAATTAATACTTAAGGAGTAGAATCCATTACTTTATGATTCTTGATATTGTAGCACTCATGAGATATCTAATTGAGAAAGATTTACATTCCATTACATTCTACTTTTTGCATCCATACAACCATTGAATACATCAAGTTCTAGTTGTTGTAAGGTAAATCTATCTAACTACATCATAAATTTCCAATATATTCTAGAAAATAATTGACATAAATGTATATCATAATTCATAAACATATTAAATTTAAGCATTCATTCCTTGCATCATAGTACACATTGACATAATATAATAATTTCATAACTATTTCATCAAGCATTTAACCATCCCATCCACTTAATCATTTTTATTTTTAAGTAAAAGCAACATGCACAAGAATTAATACATCAATCCACAAATAGAGTGACACATTGTTTATCCTAGGAACCATCATGGGGAATAAACCTATCCTCCAAAATATGTATTTTCCTCGTTTTCATAAACTTAATATGTCAAATATTACAGATATAGAAAGGCCACTATGGGTCCCTTTAAATCAATTATATATGGCAAGGAATACAATTGTTCCTTATCAAATTCATGATGCAATTAAGGAATTTTTATAATTCCCTTCTCTAAGTCATAATTATATCATTATGGTATTTCCCATGCCAATAAGGAATCCATTTGTCCCTTTAAACTCATTATGCAATTAAGGAATCTATTTATTCCTTCATCTAATCCATCCTAAGAATTTTTTTATGTTTATGATAATCATTGAAATCTTATTTTGGAGAAGTCATATCGATGTTAGAGAGAACCATATAAGTTCCCTCAAGAATGAATTCCAAATTCATTCTATATAATTGACACAAAGTCAATCAATGAATTAAATTCCCATACCTTTAATTTATTAATAAACCATTCTTCCTATATTAATAATTTAAGATAATAATTTAAATTATCTATCATTTCATAACTATATCCTATTGTAACAAATCATGTCAACCACCTTTCTACTTAATATTAGGTTAATAAAAGTAAACCCTTAGAGGTTTAACTTGGTTAATATAAATATCATTATACTAAAGCTATTTCCTTTTATTATATACAAACCATTTATTATATACAAACCAATAGGGGTCTAATTCCCCATTTAATACACCATATTAATCTATTCAATTGATTCTCAATTTCTATCAAATTTGCTTCCTAAATTTGATCCAAGATTCATTTCATTACTTTTCAAATCCTATCAATTCTCTCGCTAAATGTGAGCTAAATATGTATCAAATATCCTACACAATTTTTATATTTCAATCCAAGGTTACCTATTAAATCAATTCGTTTCCATAACTGGATCCCAATATGAATTCAGTTATTTCATCCTCTATCATAAAATTTACAAGAAAGCATTTGTAAAATGTTATCGATTTTTTTTTCCAAAATTTGATCCAACATAATCTCTAATTATCTTTCTAAATTGGTTATCAAAATTCAATTCAAATATTATTTCTCTTATCTCCAAACGATACCAAATTTACCTCTAAGATTTGCTTTAATACTATTCAATTAATCTCTCAAAATAGGGAGAACCCATAAATTTCCATAAATCATCTAGCATCAAGGTCTATCCCTAAATAATTTACTTTTCTAATCCCCATCAACACGAATGCCATTCCTTTTATTGTTAGGGATGTTTGGAAGAGTCTCATACCTCTTCTTGGATGGACATAAATCCAATCCTTTCAAAACTAGAAGATCATTCATTCTAGTGGATTCCATTCATTAAAAATTTCATAATAAATCATAGTATGTATTTCACATACAAAATCTATAATTTCACTAAAATCATTACTTCCATTTACTTCTCATATTTAACATAGAAAATCACATATAATATTTATAACTTCACTTAATATCATTTGATTTTTAAATTTAGTAAGAAAGCCCAATAACATTTGATTCTTATATAAAATCATTTAAATTTAAAAATAAAAAACTAATATTTACGAAACAAATGTTTTTTTTTTTTGAAAAAAATGAAAAACTTGTATTAATACAAAGAACAATTACAAGCGGGAGAGAACACATCCCAACCAAGAACAGCAAGCAACCC
Organism: Wollemia nobilis; assembly: GCA_028583015.1. Classification (NCBI taxonomy): domain Eukaryota; kingdom Viridiplantae; phylum Streptophyta; class Pinopsida; order Araucariales; family Araucariaceae; genus Wollemia; species Wollemia nobilis. The sequence continues at coordinate 323,760 of JAQPPZ010016349.1, forward strand.
AACAAGAGAAGAGCACAAAGGCAACCCAGCACAACACAGAGCAAAGAAATCAACTGGGCGCGAAAAAACGACATGTCGCGAAATCGCGACATGTCGCGAGATCGCGACAGTCAACCCCGTCTCCCCCACTGCGGTGCCAACAGTCGCGAAAACGCAACATGTTGCGAAATCGTGACATGTCGCGATATCGCGACATGTCGCGAAATCGTGACATGTCGCAAAATCGCGACAACAGCACCCACCTGCAACCCTTCGACAAAAATGTCGCGAAATCGCGACGAATTCACCATGTAGCAACCAGATCGCAAAAGCGTCGCGATATCGCGACGATTTCGCCATCCGTTGGAAAGCCAAAATTGTCACGATTTCGCGACGGGTTTTCCTTATGACACCATACCGCCAAAAGTGTCGCGATATCGCGACGGTTTTCCTTTCGGCTCCCAGTTCTCAAAACTGTCGTGAAATCGTGACGAAATATCCTCACGGCACTCAGTTCTCAAAACTATCGCGATATCGCGACGGATTTTCCACTTAGCACTCCATCTGCGAAAGTGTCGCGATATCGCGACAATTTTACCAGTTAGCACTAAATTGCCAAAACTGTCGCGAAATCGCGACCACTTAACCAAGCGCCTTCCCCAAGGGCCCCGATGGCGCGACATGTCGCGATGGCGCGACATGTCATGAAATCGTGACAAAAACCCGTCCAAGGCCGAGAAGGCGCAACCTGTCGCGATATCGCGACATGTCGCGATATCGCGACAAAAACCCGGAAGAGGCCGAAAGGGCGCAACATTGTCGCGATATCGCGACAGAAACCAACCTTAGCAAAAAAACACTGCCCATCATTTCAGAAAACGTTCAAGGCCTTGTCGAATCTCTGCATCCTCCACAGGCATGTCCATTGTGCAACCTGCATCCCAACCTCCCTTTCAGCACCCATCTTAGCAAGGAAATCGGCCGCCTTATTGAGATCCCGATTCACATAGACAGGTATCACATCATCTAATTCCCTCCAAAGCTCTTTGATTTGGGAAACTAAGATCCGCAACCTCCAAGCTTTCGAGACAAAGTTTCTCATACAATCAAGAGCACCCACCAAAATTTGGGAGTCAGACTCAATAATAATCTTCCTGTGTCCTTTTTTGGCAGCCCAGAAGGAGGCGGATTTAATGGCAAAGGCCTCGGCTTCATTGTTTGTGGCACATCCCAGACCCTGCAGTTCCCAATAGAGCAAAGACCCAGCATGATCGCGGCACACAACTCCAATTCCAGCACTTCCCGGATTGCCTTTAGCCGCTCCATCAGTATTGATTTTGATCCATCCTTCAGGAGGAGGTTTCCAACTACCACTCACCTGTCTTTGTTGAAAAACAACTCCCTCGTCCAAAGGCTCAGAAGCAGACTGAATTTCCCCCTCGGTATGAATGGCAACCGTTTTCGCCACTTTGCTCCAAATGACTTGCCATATTCCTTCTAGAGAGGAGAAGGTTTCACGAAAAATACGGGCATTTCTCTCCAACCAAACCTGCCACCAGATAAAAAATAAACCAAGCTCCCAACCAATTCGAAGAGCATTGGATTTAAATCTACCTTTCTTCCAGCTTTCCCAAATGTTGTTTCGGGACAAGACCCCAATAGCCTGAAGTTTAAAGTGGGAGAACCAGCGCTTCCAGATCTGTCGTGTGAAAGAACATTCAAACATTAGATGATCCGTCGTTTCCTCCTGCTTATGGCATAACACACATTGGGAGGGGCCAATGATGCCTCTGAGTCTGAGATTGTCATAGGTGAGAATTCCATTATGCAAAAACTGCCAAGCGAAGAAGTTCACTTTCGGCCAGCCACGGGGATGCCATATCTTTCTCCAGTCAAGAACCAAAAAAGAGGGTGGAGGGGGCTCTGGGAGGATCTCACCATATCCTTCTTTCACAGTATAAACCCCAAGGCTTCCATAGCCCCAGGCCAGTTCATCCGCCTCATCTCTCCCAGTAAGAAACCGTTCTGCCAAGATTTTTCCCAAAGTAGGTACCAACTCCGGAGGGATAGGTATTGGCCACTCATCCAGCCGTTTAAACTTTATGAACTTGTAGTCCCCCAAATGACTAGTGTTAAAGTAGCTCTCAATTTGAATCCATCCCTTATCTTCTAAAGCAGATTTTATCGGTTGCAATTCAGGAAAAACAGCAATAATGGGAGGATTCTGGTCCCAGGAATCAGTCCAGAACCGAGCCTTATCCCCTCGCCCCACTTTCCAAAAAAGTTGATCTTTGATGAGTTGAGCTCCAAGCTTGAGCGCCTGCCACACTGGTGATCCAAAACCTTCCAGTGGAAAGCGGCCCACATCATTAGGATGGACAGAACCCAGGTATTTGCTAGAGAGAATTCTGCTGAAGAGGGATGTTGGCTGAGAAATCCACCTCCAGTACAGTTTGCCAGCCAAAGCCTTGTTGTTAAACTTGGAGCTTCTTAGTCCCAAACCCCCTTTTTCCTTGGGTTGGGTAACCTTGTCCCAGCCAACCAAGGCCCATTTCCTCTCTCCCTTGGCACCTTCCCATAGAAATCTTCTAGCCATTTTATCCAGCTCTTTCCAAATAGACTGGGGAGCAGCCAGGACGGAGAATTTATAAATTGGCATGGCCTGAATAATTGACTGCAGAAAAGTTAGTCGACCCCCATAACTTAACCATCTATTAGACCAATGGTTCATTCTATCATTGATGCCATCCAAAAGGTCCTTCCAAACATCAATTTTCAGTTTTTGAAATGGAGAGGGACCCCCAGATAGACTACTGGGAGAGAGGTCCGAGTGAAACCTAAAATCTCAATAACTCTATCCTGTAACCGTTGATCAATATTGAAGAAGATCACTTTGGATTTATTGTCATTGATGACTTGATTAGAGGCCCGGAGGTAGACATTTAGAGTATCTCTGATTCTTCTTGCTTCCCTAAGGCTGGCCACTCCCACCAATCCAGTATCATCTACAAACTGTAAATGTGTCAAAACTTCAGCCCCGACCTTAAAACCTGTTATCTGACCTTGAAGTCTTCTTTTCAGAAAGAGTCTGCCCAATCCTTCAGCCAAGATGAGGAAGAGATAAGGAGAGCAAGGGTCTCCTTGCCGCAATCCTCGAGAGGCACCAAAAGGAGGCGAGGGAAGTCCCTTGATAAGAACAGAGTAAGAAGGCGAAGAAATACAGCTCATGACCCAGTCTGTCCAGTCCTGAGAGAAACCAAAGGCAGTCAACATCTTTGCCAGGAAACCCCACTCCACCCTGTCATAAGCCTTGGACATATCCAGTTTAATGAACATTCCTTTGTTCCCTGTTTGGTGCATTGAATGGATAGCCTCCTGAGCAAGAATCACTCCATCCAAAATTTGCCTCCCTTCAACAAAACCCCCTTGCTCCGGGAAATTATATTATGCGAGAATAGGTTTTAACCTTTCAGCCATAATCTTTGTAATTATTTTATAGATCACATTGCATAAGGCAATAGGTCTAAAATCAGATAAATGAACCCCCCCTGCTCCTTTTGGAATTAAAGTAATGAATGTATGATTTAGAGCCTTGAGCATTCTTTTATTGGTTCTGGACTCCTCAGTGACAGCCAGAACATCTTCCTCCAGGGAATCCCAAAAGGCCTGAAAGAACTCAATAGGGAAGCCATCAGGACCAGGCGATTTACCAGTACTCATCCCAAAGACCACCTTCTTAAGTTCATCTTTATCTATAGGTCTAAGTAGAGCCTGGTTTTCTTCAGGAGAGATTAAAGAAGGAATGACAGCAATAACTTCATCTTGGGCTGCCCCATCTTGCTCCATACTTTCCTTAAAGAGTTTTGAGAAATACTCCATTGAGTGGAAGTGCATACCGAGAAGAGTTTCAAAAGAGTATCCATTCTCATCTTGAAGGAAATCCATAGTATTCATCTGTCTCCTAGCACAGGCAGAGCGCTGAAAAAATTTTGTATTTCTGTCTCCTTCTAATAACCAAGTATTTCTTGCTCTCTGTTTCAGGTAAATCTCTTCTTGGTTATCAATATCCTCAACCGCTTTGCGCAAAGCATCATCCTCGGATTTAAGGTGCTCGGAAATGTTTCCTTCCCTGAAATGTTTTTGCACCTCATCCCATCTAGCCAACAAGGGGGCCCGTTGGAGCTGGAAGTCTGATTTGTTAGTTTGCCTCCACTGTTTCAATTTACACTTGACAAATTGAAGCTGTTTGTGAAATTTGAACATTGCAGTCCCAAAAGGTGGGCGGCCATCTTCCCACCAGCGAGGAATTTTTCTTCGGAGATCTTCTTTTTGCAACCAAAAATTTTCAAATTTAAAAGGTTTATGGTACTTGCCTCTGTCCTAGCCCCTCCCTCCGGTACAATGGGAAAGTGGTCCGAAGCTGGGCCTTCCAAAATCTGAAATTTAATATTCCATTTCACAAATGCTTCCTCCGAGACCAGAAACCGGTCTAGTTTTACCTTCCCTCTTGTGTGGCTCTCTTCTCTTATTAGTCCACGTAAAATAAGTACCGGGACCTTTGATATCAACAAGGTGAAAGGCACTGGACTTGAGCAATCGGAAGCTTATCCCCTGGATCCAAAGGTGGGAAACCACCTTCACGATCAGCTGGCGAGATAATTTGGCATTAAAATCCCCAACAACAATCCAATCGCAATCTTCCCGGGAGGATCTCATTGAATGAACAACATTCCATTGAAGCCGCTGGCCATCAATGCTTTGAGCCCCATAGAAGTTTGTAATTAAAACACTGTTCAGCTGTAACAATATTCTTAAAGAGAGATGTGAGAAACCCCCTCCAAAGTTGTATGTTCTATTGCTATCCACACCGAGAGGATTCCACAAAGTCACAATTCCCCCGAAGCTCCTTGGGCCGCCACATCCATATATCCGGCGCCCCTCCATATTCTACTAGCAATTTTACACATAAGATCCGAAGACATTTTTGTTTCCTGAAGGAGCAAAAAGTCCATTTTGTGTTTTCCTAAAAGTCTTTGAGCAGCAGATTGATGGGTTCTCTTGTTTAAACCCCTTACATTCCGGGATTGTATAATCATTGGAAACCTTGGGAGCAATACGAGTCAATTGTTCTCACCGATCCTCCATTGATCAGCTTGTCCCCTTGCGCTACTATTAGATCCTTGTTGGATTTTCTACCAGCTCCTTGGGAATTACTATTCTTAGACCTCTTTTCCACCTAGGTGATCCCCAACGCTGGTCTTTCTCTGTTCTTTTCTGCACTTCCCATGTGGACATCCTTAATAACTGGTTGTGCGGGGGAATGAATTACCATAGCCCCTAGGTTCTTTGGCTGTAGAGTCTCAGGGGTTTCAATCACTGTTCTAAGACAGGAGTAGATGATAGAGGATCATGAGAGTGGGTGTTAGTATCCCCATCATTCCCAACCACTCCTTCCATGACTTGGTCTTCTTGGTCTACAAGGGATTTGAAGATTTCATATCGATTGGTTGGCTTGGATTGGGTCTGCTCTTTGCCATTTCTCTTTTTGTTTTTCCTCCGCTTCTGCTGTTCAAAGCCATCTTTCTGGGCATCAGAACCCTAGGGGATATTGAGGGGATCTTTGACCGAAGTGAACTTACCCTCTCTGGGGCGATTTGACGCTCCCGACGGAGCTTTCGATTTTGTGGTCAAGCTATTTGGGCAGAACCTAGCCAAATGGCCATGCTTATGGCAGACTCTGCATCTGAAAGGTAAGGCTTCATAGTCTAGCTGTTGTATCCGAGTTAGTCCTGCCAACTCCAATTCCACCTCGGCAGGAAGTGGCTGGCTAATGTCCATTTCTACACATATTCTAGCAAAGACAGCAGTATTTCCTTCCATGGTATCTCTTGAAACTCCCAAAAATCTACCTAGAGAATTACCAATCAACTCAAGGATTTGCTCACCCCAAAACTCCATTGGGAGAGCATACAGCCGTATCCAGACCGGGACAGCCGTGGGCTCAATGCGAGGGTCAAAACCCACTCTCCACGGTTGGACAAATAATCCTGCCGGGCCGTGGCTCCTCTTCTCTGATTCAAATGCTCTGTTTCTATCTGCTAGAGAAGAGAAACTAATAATAAAATACCCATTGCTTATAGGCCATAGAGAGTACTCACCAATGGGCTCCCAGTTCTGTCTCACCCAGGTGTGAAGGAAGTTCAGAGTGGGCCGAATACCCATGAATTTGCAGATCAGATCATGGGTAGCATGGTATATAATCGTATCCTCAACCGGTTTTGGCTCTATGACAATCTTTGGCACAGGACGCAGATTGTGGAAGGCAGCCGTTAACTCTGTTTGCAGGTAAACCCTTTCCAGCATTCTTAAATAGCATTTGATAAGCATTGCGTTGAGCTTCATCGGAAGAAGATGCAGGGTTTTCTTTTAATTTATCTGCATATGAGCTTTTCTGCCCATCGGAAGCTCCTGGAGGAGACCCCATTGGGCCCTCCCAAGGCAACGAGCAATCCTTCAAAGAGGTGAAGAATCAATCCTCAGAAGGATCTGGAGGAGACTTCCAACCAGAGACCCTGGAGTTTCGCCTGGTGCTTGCACAAAATGTTTCCCGCAAAAATGCCAGAGCTCCGAAACAAATGTTATAAAGGGATATTTAACGAATATAAATTCATAATTCATAAGTTCATTTAGTTAAATATAATAAAATAGAATGATACCTATTATTTTTACCAAATATTTTCAACGATGTACAATCTATAGAGTTTTTCCACAAGTCTCATAGTGTTCAATTAGAATACTCATAAGGGAATATTTCGTTTTGATAGCTAGCAATACCATTACAAGATATTCAATTTTAAAATTTTCATATTCTTAAGCCATCCTTTTAATTTATCTGAGACCCTATATTTTACACAAAAGGTTTCCATATTACATAATTTATCCTATTATATGAACCAAAACCAATATTTTCAAAAAGGAAATTAAATAAATCCCTTTACATCTAAACTTCACTTTCTATTCCTAAATATTGTATTTTAACTTCAACTAAATTACATACAAATAATCATGAGATTTCCATGTTTTATAGAACCTTCCACAAAACTAATAAATAAGTGAATCAGATCAGATACAACTTAATGATATAAAGGAAGTTTCAAAATTAATTGAAACTAATTTTCATAGGATTTAACATATGCAAATTATATGATATAAAGGAGCTTCTTTAAGTCTACACTTTGGAAGGTTGTATATATAAGTACATAGCCAGTAGCCAAACCTGTTATGATGAAGGCTATATTAAGGAGTCGATGACCCATTTAAGTCAGAAAACACTTCTAAATTTTCACATAGTATCACTGGATTCGTGGTAACTTGGGGCAGATAAACTTAATTGGACAAAAGGATTTTTATGTTTAGTTAGATAAGTGCTAGATTTGATTACGCAGGTTAAATAATCCAACTATATTTTTCCTTTTTCTAAAACTCCCCTATGCATCATGCATTAGTATAAACAGCTCCAGTTCCAACAGGGTATAACCAAAACATGAAGTGTAGATGGATACAACTAATAGAGGAATTTTTAAAGTGGAATGAAATTCCAACATAGCATCAAATTGATAGGAATGGGCTCATACAAAAAATAAGATATACAATACACCAAAATTGTAGCCATGAATGATTTTTTCATTAAAGAAAATTATAGTGAGGAGGACATAATACACAGGTGCTTCCATAGTGGATAGAAGGAATTCATCGACATAGGTTATAATCCACCTAGCGCTAATACCGAGGGTTCCTTTAGCTTTCATTCATAATAGAGACCACGTAGAGCTAGATTTAACATTGACACAATTGATGTTTGAACCAGGCAGTGGTTATTACTAATACCATTGCACTCATAGTTGTAGAGATAGCAGTTTTGATGACCAGTGAACTCGCCAAAGTACTTGACACAGATGATTGCTCACCCAAAATCATGGATGGCTCAAATGCATTGATTACATCTCCTATTATGGTAGGTATGACTATATACATTTTGTCAAAATAGTCAACGTATAAACACATCATAAAAACCATGTCACTCATTTAATATAAAGAAAACAAATTACAAGCAATACGATTATTTTTATGCAGTAGATTTAAATTCCAAATGTCATGGGTGAAGCCTATAGAGAAGGAACCGAATTATCATCATGGCTTGAGTTCACAATAAGGCATAATCTCTCAGTCACGCAGTCCAAGGAGTTTAAATGAATTTTAAGGAGAAAATATTCAAACTATCAAAGATGATTACATTATTAAAGTGAAACCTATTGTCATGTTTTGCAAATGACTTTTCAATGGTGAAAAGCAAACAACCCATAAACCATTTAAAGCAAAACCAAATAGCATAAGGATGAAATAGCTTCCACCTGAAACTCTAGCAAATTGGTGACTCTTATTGGATTTGCACTTCTCCTCTAGCTTCTCCAGTCCAGCATAACATCACACAACATAACATAGCATAACATCTTTTTTTCTCAATTTAAATGGTAATTTATAGCTTTCTTTCTTTCAAAAAATATGCTTCTAAATATATTATTTTTTTATTTTTTATTTTTTAACTTTCTTTCTTTCAAAAAAGATGCTTCTAAATATATATATTTTTATCTTCTTTCTCTCACCCCATGTGAAGGCTTCTTTTAATATATATTATTTTAATGGAAATGGAATACATAGAGATAACAAAAGAATCTTATACACCATTTCAACCTTCCCAAAATATCCATGTGAAGGAAAGATTTATTATTTAAATCTACAAGGTAGTTTTTTTTTAATCCCATCAAAATTGAACTAGTTTATAAAAAACAAACTACCTAATTTCCTTCTAAAATAGGATAAAATAGATCAAATAAGCATGCTTAATCAAATAAATCTTATATTTTAAAAAAAATTCAAATTAATATTTCACTAAATCATGATAAATTGCATGATATTATTTTCACTATTTTTTTTAGAGTAATTTGTAAAATGCAAGATATTATTTAATGTGCATTTTCCAAGTAAAATTCAATTAAACCAATCTCATGCAAATTAATCATGAAATAAAATATAAATCACACACAAATGGCATACAAGCCTCGATGCATGTGCCCATTATCCCCCATCACCATTTTTCCTTTGATTGGGTGGGAATTTTAGAGTAATACTCAAGTAATACTGTTATCAGGGAGGTAACTAGTGATGATAAGAATATGAGATTTATCCATTGATTTGTTATATCCATCCTTTCTCTTCTCATATCTTGGTGGTCAGTCTTCCACCTATGAGAATAAATGTTCCTGCAATCAAGCAACACAACATAATTTTCTTTTAAAAAATACAATGTAAATATAGTTAGCATTATAACTAGCTATCATTACACAAATAGCATCTTAAAAATAGTCCTCTAAGGTGGGATGTGACAGTGTAGGCATAGGCCTCTCCTTTCTAGTCTTAGGTGGAATTTTTACCAGGTTTCAACCAAGAAAAAGATTAGGTTACAGCTTCACCTTAAACTATACCACTAATTCAAGTCACAATATAGAGTTATTATTGCCAAAAGCATCAACAATCTAACTAGGATAAAATTATAATATTATGATGTATCATTAATACCAAAGCCTATACTTAAGGTATCATAACATTCATCCATTTTTGGGATTAGTTCCCATTATATTATAGCAAGTAGAGAGTCTAGGTCATCTCATATTTAGCTTAAACCTTTAAGCAAGCCTTCATTGGAGACATCCAAATCACTTTCACATATAAGAAGCTCTATACCCTCGTACCTAGATCTCTGATAACAAATGTAATAACCCTGAAAACAAGAAACAAGAAACACACAAAAAAAAATAATTTTTTTTTACTAAAGAGAGTGATTCATAAACCTCTAACCAACCTTAGGTTAACATAATGTTTAACAAAATCCCCTAAGTTTTTCAAAGAGCTACATCTCATAATATTTCCTTATGCAAGTCCATATGTGTAGGCACATCCTTATGTCATGCAAATAAGTCTATCAATATCATCCAACTCGATGAGATAAACATATCACCTTCAATCAATCGAAGGTATACAAGCATCTCCATACTCTACAAAATTTAGTCTGTGTAGGTATGTTACATGTATTACAAGTTAAGCTATCAATCTCATATTTTGACAAGCTATCTTACCTCGGATGTAGTCCTTCCACAAACCTAGTTACCATTCTTCCTAAGGGGTCTTAATCCCTTAGGTCCACATGTTCACCCTAAGGGGGTCTCAATCCCTTAGGTTATCCTCTAACTTCACCCTAGAACTTATTGTTATAATTTTTTTTTTAGCGAGGAAAACAAATATAGATCTAGATACTAAATCTAACAAAACATAACCCATGAAACATGCAAAGGTACTAGAAGGAAACAACATTTAAGAAAATAAACATTAACTAGAAGAATTCAATACAAGACATAAGTAAATCAAATAGTAATTTAAATGTATATTTCAACAAATGAGTAATTATTACATGTAAACATGTATGGCAAATCCTCCATACTAATAAAGAATATATTACATCAATTTCATCAGGGAAATATCCCCACAAATCTAATCTATTTGAGCGTAAGTAAATTGTAATACAAACTGGTGCAAGTGATCTAGTTGTCATCCTTGGTCATCCACCTCTTTTCATAGATCATTTGAGGATAATAGAGGATCAAGAAACTCATGGTTCAGGATAGGCATGTCTATAAATGCATTTATTTTCTTTACTTTACCAATTGCAACTATACAATATAATCAAGTCTTTAAACATCTAATAACATAGTTTATTTCATAAAAGAATCATTACTTTTACTATCTCCTCTCTAATACCCTTAGAGAGTTACTCAACATGCACCATTTAGATCATGGTTATTACTTAAATCAAACCTAGTCTTGTCTTAAAGCATTAAAATCCCATACCTTTAACCTCTAGAACAATCCTTTCATTTACTCACTATATTAAATCTTGACTCCTTTAATTTAATAATAAACCTTTTACCATTCATTCCATAAACTAGAGTCCCATACCTTTAGTTTATGAATAAGCTATTACCATTTATTTAATGAATCAAAGTCACCTACCGTAATCCATCAATAAACCATTTCTTTATCATTAACTAAAGCTCACAACTCTAATTAATAAAATCATTATAATCATTTCCTTTCACTAATTTAAATTTTGTAACTTAATTAATAAAATCATTAAAATTATTTCCTTTCACTAATCTAAAGTCATAATTTTAATCAATGAAATTCTTAAAACCATTTCTTTTATCTTCTATAAACTAAATCAAAGCTTACCTTACTTTAAATTATGAAATCATTTACCCATTTCTTTACTAAATTAAAACCTCATAACTTTAAAAATAAACTATTTTTTCTTTTATTTGACAAATTAGATTCATTTCTTAATTTAATAAAATAGTGCAAGTTATATATTTCCTTAAGTTAAATATAATTTGAATACATGTAAATAAACTATGCTTTAATACTCCTTTTTAAATTAAGTCTCCATATGTAATTTATTTAGAAATTCTAATTGAAATCTATTACTAATAGAATAAGTTATTCCATTATTTAAATAACAAAGCATAGTCAAGGTAAAAATCATGAAATAGTGGCTTCCCAAGCCACATCACCTACCTTAACTCATGGGACAATGGCTTCCTAAGCCATGATACCTATCTAAAAAGGTTCACAATCGTCCAATGATTTTTAAGCTTCCTTCCCACTCTACGAGCATCGAAACACTAAGCCAACACAGGTGGAAAGCTTCGACGAGGTATGGCAAGGTGAAAACCTATATACCTAGTATGAAGCACCACTCCTATCATGGTTTCTAGTGTACTTGACCAATGGGCAACCAAGGTCTTTCTACCATCTAGCAAGAAGAGAACCATCTCAATACATCCAACCGTCTGCATCATACAACAAAAAGGAAAGGGATCCCTACACATAGTAGATTATCTAAATTAGGTCCAAAATGGGTTGATAGACTCAGTGTTGCCCAATGGAAGACTTACCATTATTCGATGCATAGGTGAGGAGGTTGAGCAATATTCAAAATGTGTTCTTCCCACCCAAAACCTCTACAACTAAGGTAAATACCATACTAATAGAACATGGAGTTCACCCAACCACATCTACACTCTTAGCTACTAGGGGATACATGAAAACAATACTAAAACCTCAGTTTCCACCAATGGAGGCAACTCCCAAAATTAAGGTAATGATTTTCCAGGTTAAGGGTATTACTACCTATAAAGGAAACTATCCTAACATGAGGATACAACCAAAAGTAATAGGTTCAAAGAGTAACCAAGGAGTACAAATTTCCTTATTTATCTAGATTTAAACAAAACCACATGATAAAATGAATACCAACCTTAAATCCTTATGGCTTTGATATCCTACGCATGAAGCACTCTACTCTTTTCCCTTGTTGGTTTTTGCCTCCTCTTCCAATCCTCGTCGTCCTCTTTCTCTTCATTGCAAAAAAGTGAATTCTTCTCTTTTATTTCCTCCTCTTATAATTTCTCTTCCTCAAGCTTCTCTACCGCCTTCCAAGTCCCATCCTCCTCTATGTATCTCTCCACTCCCCATGCTTCACGATCCATCATAACTTCCCCATCTACTCAATGTGGTGGTTAGCATCAGATCTCATGCACTCGAATCCTTTACAATATTGGTCATAAATGGAACTATCCCTTTCATCATTGGTAGATGTTCCCATCCGTTTGAATGTGCAACTTGCTACACTTAAATCAATAATAGAGCCATTGAGTTTTTAAGAGGTTGATCCATGCTCAAATTGACCACCATCATTCAAAGAAAGGAACAATATATTATTTATTAGTATATATATTAATATATTACTTAGAAATTAAGTCCATTTATCATTTAAAGTAATTTAGTATATTATTTTCAAATTAAACTCAAATATCATTTAAAATAATTCTAACATATTATTTATAAATGAAGCTCAATTATCATTTAAAATAATTCTCCTATGATTTGTAAAAAGGAGAATAAGAGGTTTTAAAGTAATATAAAAATCTTTCAAATGTAACCCATTTATGCCGATAGTGATGAAGTAAGAGATACTCAAACATATGCATCATACAAAGAAGGAATATTTCCACCAACTCACTCACCTATCTCAGCATAAGAAATTATGATAGATACTTGGCTATCAACTAAGGTTCAAGGTGGTTGGTTATTTATGATTATCCCTAATCGATCATGCATACCTATATGAAGGTATCCATCCATGTTATCCCTGATTTGCAATATCATCACTTCCCCAACCTCAAGTACCCTTACTTCTAGTGGATGACTCAACTTCTTCCATCTATGAGCGTACCTAATCCTACACATTGGCAATTTGTTAGCAGTATCATATTCTTCGATATCAACTAACATCACATAGTAGCTTATTTGCACAAAACCAAGTATTAAAACTTCCTTAATTAATACATCATTTTATCATGCCACAAATTCCACTAGGAAGGGTCATGATAGTTTGGGTTACTTTTATAATGCAATTACAAACATATTCCATGCCATGAAAACCCTAGTTCACTATCCATCAATTGCTATCACCAAAAACATTTCTAAAAATCGTACAATAGCATAAGGATATTTTTTTACAATAATAATAATGTGCAAGATCAATCCCTCAACATTCTCCAAGGTTAAGAGTTCATAATTAGCATAATTCCATTGCCACAATATCCATATTCCATTCCATTCTCACCATACTTGCATAGAATACACAATCTAGAATTACCATTCAATTGTACAATAAAATTCATAGTAACTCACAATTATAATGTTGTTTTCATTATTATGGCTGAATATGTACAATTACCATGAACAATAATATGACTAAACTATCAACAATGAACAACAACTATCATCAACCATCGATGAACATGAATGAATAACTATGAACTAAACTATGATGAACAACCATCAAAATTTAATGAGAAGTCCTTAAAATGCTTGCCTAGGCTATTTTGAAGTGGTTCCTAAGATAATGACCATTTACAACTACCATCCCCATAAAAATCAACTTGCATTAAGTTCTTCCTACAAATAATTTGATTATTATCAAATTCACCTTAAATGCACATTTCACCTAATTTGACTTTGTTGGAATATGTAATGCAACATTGTGTAAATTATTCTTAGACTAAAATATTAAGTCTAAAGAATAATATTTGAATTAGAATATAATTCTATCTTATGTAAAATATTCCCACCCAATTAATAAATAAATTAAGGGTTCTAGGAATATTTAATTTCTTGGAAAAAAGTTATTTCCCTTTTCTAGAAAATATTAGAAAGTAACTAATCACTTTCTAATATTTTATAGATGCCACTTATCACATATCTCAAATATTATATTGTGATAAAATTAGAAAGTAACTAAAGCACTTTCTAATATTTGATAGATTGTGATAAGATTAGATTGTGATAAGATTTAGGGTTGTAGTAGAAAAGCTTCTCTTTAAATAGAGGTGTTTTCTACTACATATTATCATATCTTATTGTATCTTGTCATATTGACTTATGTTGTAGGTTATGTTGATGCATATTGTTGCATAACATTGAAGCATTCTTGAACTGTTGAATCATTGAGTAATATAGTGAGCTTCATAGTGGATGTTTTCCTTATTCATTTGAAGTAGGGTTTTACCACTTAATATTGGTGTTGTGGGTTTTCCTCTTTTGTGTGTGATTGATCTTGTGGAGCATTCTTCGATCTTGGAGAGACTTTGCTTGTCTCACATTTTGTATTAGAGCGGTTGGGATCTCCATCAAGTGTCTTCAATATTTTGAGGTGAAAAACCCATTAAGGTATATATATATATATATATATATATATATATATATATATATATATATTTTGCATGCATTTGATATTTGGGTATTTTATGTAAACTTATTTTGCAAATCTGTCATTAGGGTTTATAGATTTATTATGTTTTTAGATCTAGTTAGATTTTTTGCAAACAATATTTTCATTTTAAATCTATTAATTGTTTTTGGCATTAAGCTTTTGCTAGAAAGGTTGTTGGAGCTAAACGGACCCCATGGTTGCGTCCGTAAGACCAAAAAAAAATATTTATTTCCATATATAGTCATTTTTTTATTTAAAAAAAAACAGTCGGCTATATATATATAACAATTTTGCTTTATAAATTGTTTTGTTTTTTTTTTTTTTAAATTGTTTTGCTTTATAAAATTGTTTTGTTAAAAAAAAAAAAACAGTTTTGCTTTTTGAAAAAAAAATTCTTTATAAAAATATTTAAACTTTTTCATACCATTTTTTTTATTAATAAAATAAATTTTGTTAATTTAATTGCATTTTTATTTTAAGCAATTTTTTTATTAAAAATTATTATTATTCTCCTTAAAATGTAATATTTTTTGTCTCACATTAACAATGTTTTTTTGTGAGTTTGCTTGTTTTGCAAGGTTATCCAAGTATGTTTTAGAGTATATAAGGCAATTTCGGATCAACTTTTTCACTCTCTTCCCCTATTTTTATTAATTTTTCTAATCTCTCTCCAGTATTTGCTTGAAGCATACTATAAATTAATGTAATTTGTATCTCTCATTATAAAATTAAAAGAGAATGAAAGTGAGAGTGAGAGAGAGAGAGAAAGAGAGAGAGAGTGTGTGTGTATTTGTGCTTTGTGTCTCCACTATCTCTTGTTCATCTTTCTTACATTTTGCATACTACTAACTTGCTACTAAATAATCTACTAACCAACTACCTTGCAATTTACTAATTTTCATATTAATCAATAAGGTTAAAAATGAATCAACTTACTAACCACAAATTTAGTATTTGATTAAAATTTACTTAATCATGCAACACAGTTTATATTTGTTAAACACCTATTGAATCCAAAAGAATCCGCTCTATCGGTAACAAGTCCTTTTTGGGTCATCGTACCCATACCCTTTTGGGTAGCTTGGTTGACCTTGGGTGAGATGAATTGGCAATTCATTAGGCTATAGAAAAACCTAAAATGAATACTAACTTACTAACTTATTGACTATCTAACATTTAACAAATATTTTATGGTTCAATTCAAGTTATTTTATTTTGTTGCAAGATGATTGTTATGGTTAGTTACCTCCTTATTGCAAGTTAATCTATTGCAATTTGATCTTGGTTTAGTCAATTACAATATGGTTATAGTTGTTTATTGCAAGATGGTTATAGTAGTTCATTATTATCTTTCATGATGATCAATAAGCTATTGCCTTGGCTAAAAATCTTTTAATGCATCAAAGGACAAAGCATGTTGAAATCCAAGCCCATTTTATCAGAGATAAGGTATTGGATGGGACTATTCAGTTGGAGTATTGCCCATCATATTCTAATTCTGCTGATTTGTTCACCAAACCTCTTCCCAAGGAGCAGTTTTGTAAGTTGAGGGACTCACTTGGTTTGGTGAAGTTATCCTCAAGGGAGAATGAAGTGTATTTACACTTGTTTGATGACAACTTCATCCTTATGAGGTGTTTTGTGCTATATATGAGTTGATATTTGGTGGTATAATTGCTTTTTGCATCTCTTTTGAACATGGTACTTTCTTGTTTGCCTTGTGCAACTTTTGTACATGTTACTTTGTATATAGCATTGTGCAATTATGATATATGATGCAATTGCTTTATGCGAATATTTTACATGGTACTTTCTTGTTGCCTTGTGCAACTTTGTACATGTTTTTTTATGTGGTTGGAATTATGCAGTTGGTTTATCATGGTACTTTCTTGTTAGAATTTATGCTACTTTTGTACATGATATTTTATGGTTGTCTTTATGCAACCGATGTGCACACTTTATCATTTTCATATACCTTATGCAACTCTTGTACATGGTACTTTTTTTTTAGCCTTGTGCTACTTTTGTACATGGTACTTTAGAGTTTGCATTATCATGGTACTCCTTGTTTTCTTTATGCAACTTTGTACATGATATTTTTTTGATCAACTATATAGCACGTGACTATAAGTATTGCTTGGCATATTTTTGTGATGACTTATAGTTCACTATTTGTTATATTATTTTTGTTATCATCTTTGGATATTCATATATGTTGTGGTGAATATATTTATGATGACGTATCTAACAGATCTTATGTTGAGATACTTGTAGCTTGTAGGTACTTCCATTTGGGGTTTTGTAGGCTTACTGAAGACACCCTTGTGATGTTTTCTTCTTATCATTTACAACCACTTGTAGTTGATGGATGGCTTTGTAAGTTGCTTGTATCTGAAGCTACTCTGTTGGGGACTTGCAGTCTCATTTTGGCCCATTACATATTGGTGCCTTATTGTAGACCATTCTTGGTCATAGAAGCTCATTGCAACTATATTACTCATTTGATTCTCATCCCCATTTGTATATTTAGGGGGAGAATGTTTCTTTGTCTCATAATTCCTTTCCCCAATATTGCATTAAGGGGGAGTGTTGGAATATGTAATGCAACATTGTGTAAATTATTCTTAGACTAAAATATAAATTCTAAAGAATAATATTTGAATTAGAATATAATTCTATCTTATGTAAAATATTCCCACCCAATTAATAAATAAATTAAGAGTGCTAGGAATATTTAATTTCTTGGGAAATATTTATTTTCCTTTTCTAGAAAATATTAGAAAGTAACTAATCACTTTCTAATATTTTATAGATGCCACTTATCACATGTCTCAAAGATTATATTGTGATAAAATTAGAAAGTAACTAAAGTACTTTTTAATATTTGATAGATTGTGATAAGATTTAGGGTTGTAGTAGAAAAACTTCTTTTTAAATATGGGGTGTTTTCTACTACATATTATCATATCTTATTGTATCTTGTCATATTGACTTGTGTTGTAGGTTATGTTGATGTATATTGTTGCATAACATTGAAGCATTCTTGTATTGTTGAATCATTGAGTAATATAGTGAGCTTCATAGTGGATGTTTCCCTTATTCATTTGAAGTAGGGTTTTACCACTTAATATTGGTGTTATGGGTTTTCCTCTTTTGTGTGTGATTGATCTTGTGGAGCATTCTTCGATCTTGGGGAGACTTTGCTTGTCTCATAGACTTTAGTTTCTAATTGCACTTTTTATAAATTTTTACAATTACATCCAATTGTATGTTTTCTAACTTCTTATTTGTACAATTATACAAAACCTCATATGTGTATGTTTTGACAAACTGTACATCTAAAAAAATTATGAAAATCCAATTTCTGGGAGGTGGATTTGTTGCCTACAAATGTTAAGAAACTAATCCTTACTTATGGTCAACTATAGTTGACTAAAAAGAAAATTTATTTTAAATACCTAACCACTAACATACCTCCATTAAGAATTGATTTAAGCAAATGTGTCCTTCCCTAAGAAGGGTAGGTCCTAATGAAATATCCTTTCCTTAGACAACTTTAGTCACCCCGAGTAAATCTCTTCCTAAGCATTCTTGGCTCAAAATTTTTTTTTTTTTAGAGCTTTGTTAGAATCTTGGGTAATGTTTGAATGAACTTTATCAAAAGCATGTCTTACATTCGAAGAGTAACTTACCTTTTTATAGGTTTCATTTTGTCTATACAAACACTAATAGTATGGATGTTTTTGGGACATAATTATGAGACTTATGTAATGTTTGAATGAATCTCTTTATGTGCAAACGTTATATCCATAATAACATTTGGATATTGTAAACTTTAAAAAAATATGTTTATCTTAGCAATTTCTACTTTTAGGACATTCAACATTGTAAGAGCAAGAACTAATTGTTAAGATGTCATTATTGCCCATGTTTTAATATTAGGAAAATATCAAAAAAAAGATTTCCATAAGTAAACATGAGCCTCACATTAATGAACCTTATTCTTAAGAAACTTCATCCTTGCATAATGAACTACCCTAGAGAGTCTGGTGGTAAAAAGAATCTAAATATTTGTACATGAGATAAAAGCTTCTTGTAAAGAAGTATAGAAGACTTTGCCAATTTATTAACTCTATTTTTTATATCTAATGTAAAATTTCAATATTGTTTGAGATCCAAACCTTAAATTATTATTATTGCAACCATCCAATGTACTCATTTGAATATTAATTTATAGAATGCAAATTGATACTTCTTACCAATATTTACATATAATATTGTTTAAGTATGCCTCTTTGATGTCATAACCCCCTTGCAAATAAAATTAAATTGTTAAATACATATGTTTTGGATGGAAATGTATTGTGATTTTAGCACCTAAAAGAGGAAATATAGTTATATTCTTCATGGTTTTGAAGTGATGAGGAACGAGGAATTTCACACCATAAGCTAAGGTTTAAATTATACTTTAATAAATTTGAGTTTGTCAACAACTATAAAGACTTAATATGGATTCAAAATATTGTCTCTACAAATACTAATAATATAGTTTAATAATAGTAAGTAAAATTTTATTTTATATATAAATTTTAATTTATAATCTTTTTCAAATAAAAATCAAATATAAATGAGTAACATACAATTTTACCTAAATAAAAAATAAGTAATATATTTTTTTTTTAAATTCAAAACATAAAGCCTCATGGTTTTAAATCTAACAAATGCAACCAATTTTCAATATGAAACAATATTAATATTAATATTAATATTAATATACCGGTTCCTATTAAAACCACGAGATCAATTTATTTTAATCTAAAATTTTTGTTGGATGCAATACTTTGACAACCAATACTAATGTGAAATGAAATTCCATCTGACAACAATGAACTGACCATCAACTTGAATTTCCTAGAAATATGCAGTATGCAATGTAATCACATTTTCATATAGACTCTTACTTTTTAGTAAAAATTTCATATATGATTTTGATAGACTTGGAGTTGAGCTGTGCAATTATAAAATATTAAAAATTCTCTCTATCTCTGAGGTAAAGTGAATCTGGTCAAGTCAAATTGTTTTTAGGAGAACGTTTACAAATTATATCAACAACCACCCTTAAAGGGTTTTGAACACAAGACCACTTAAGAAACAACCACTAGCTTAGCCACTAGGGCAACTACCTATCGACGAAAAAAAAATGATAACAATATTCTTAATAATATTAATAATAATAATAATTAATAATAATAATAATAATAATAATAATAATATTATTATTATTAAATAAATGCGTAAAAATTTATTGATAAAAAGTCTAGATTATAGAGTACAAATGAGCTTCCAACCATGACTCAAATAAATATCCAAACAGGCTAAAACCACTAGACTAGAATGACACCTAGAAAAGACAAGAATAAACCACATTAAGTCTGTACATCCTTGTGGATCAACTCCCATAGGTGTTGAGAGTCCCAGATGGGATACTCTCCCATTATTGATACTCTAAGGATCCAGTAGCTCAGAAGCCCTTTTGGCCAGGTAATTAGCAACCACATTCCATTCCCTTGGAATGTGCACACAGGATATAAATTTGAACTCTTCACTCATTCTAAGAATCTAAACGAATATAGAGGCCAACTGCCAATTAAATTCCTCCATCCTTTTAATTTTTGAAATATTGACCATAATTTGAGAGTCAAACTCGCAGATAATCCTATGTCAACCAAGAGAAAACCCCCTTCGCAAGGCCTCAAGAATTGCAAGAGCTTCCATAAAATTTTTGGAGTGAACACCTTTATAAATGGAAAAGAAAAAACTAACACCACCAATAGAATATCTCCCAAAACCACCAATGCCAGCATGTCCAAGAGTTCACACCTAACCTTCTTTCTAAGCTGAGGAACCCTACTAGGGCTAGAAGAGTTCACACCATCCCCAAAGATACCAAGGGCTTGTTGTACCTTCTCCTCCCTAGAATATAAAATAGGGTCCACATCACATTTGCTATGGATGGTTTTATGAACCATATATAGGATCATTTGCCAGATCTGTTGAACATCCAAATAACAGCCCTAAAATATGTGATGATTTTGTTTGAGCCAAATTTACCATATGATGCAAGAAGGGAGCAAATTCCAAGCCACCCAAAGGAATGTGGCCTTGGACGGAGGTCTGCCCAGACTACTCCAAAACTCTACCAGGGATAGCACATGAAAACATGGATGGTTCCAAGTGCTCCACCAACGGTGCCAAATGTCTCTGGCAAAGGAGCATTGGAAAAATAAATGAGAAGAGTCATCCTCATTATTATCGTAAAGGACACAAAAAGAGGGACCCTAAAATACCCTCTTCCTCACATTATCCCAAGTGAGGCATTTATTACAAGCTACCAACCAGAGAAAGAACTTACATTTTGGCAAGGCAAATTTGTTCCACGCCTTTTTCCACCAAGTGACATGAAGACTCCCATACTTTTGCTTATCAAGAACCTGATAAGCTTAGGCTATCAAGTAGGTTCCCTTAGGATCAAGGTTCTAAGCTAGAATATCTTTACCTCTCAATGAAGAACAAGGCCTCCCCGTAAGAATAAGATCAAGCACCTCTCCGTCCTTGGCCAGTCCCCCCTAGTTCCATTCTTGTAGATCTTTCCACCTGTACATATCCATATTTCCAAAAAACTAGATTTTGTTAAAGTCCACAGACCAGCTTGCTTCCAAGAAAAAAATGCTTAGGGAACGTAACTTGGGATATTGATTCAATATAGGAGGGTGGCCATCCCAAGAATCCTCCTAAAAAAGAGTATTTGATCCATAATTGTAAATCCAGAACAAACCCTGCTTGATTAAATTAGCTCCTCTTTTCAGAGTGTCCCAGATAATTGAACCTTTCCCAACCAAGTTGACACTAGGGATTTCAGCCACAGAAATACCTCTCAAGTATTTACAAGATAATATTTTAGCCCATATCTGATCTTGATAAGTACACCATCTCCTATAAAGTTTTGTAGCAAAAGCTTGGCCAAAAAGAGTTTTTTATCGCAACCCAAGGCCTCCCTCTTACACGGGCCTGCATATATAATACCACCTAACCAAACTCCATTTATATTGATCAAATTTTTCAGACCATAAAAATTGTCTTGACAAAGAATCCATGTCCTTGATGAAGTGAGAGAGAGCTATTTGTACAAAACATCTATAAATAGGTAAAGCTTGAACAACAAATTTTAAAAGCAACACTCTGGCTGCAGTGGATAGCCATCTGAAAGTCCAATGATTCACCTTCCTTCTAAACTTATCAAGCATAGACTGCCAAGAATATCTACAAAAAGGGTGAGATGAAATTGGAATACCAAGATAAAGGAAGGGGGGAGTCCCAACCTAGAATCTTAGAATGCGAACAATTCTGGCTTGAAGAAGAGGAGGGGTATTGAAGAAGAAAATAGAAGACTTGTCCTCATTAATTAACTGTCCAGAAGCACCAAGATATATGTTAAGATATTTTCTAATATTTCTAGCTTCCCTGATAGTGGTAACTCCCAACAAAGTATTATCATCAACAAATTGAATGTGGGAAAGAGGTGGCAAACTCCTATCCCACTTCCACCCCTGAACGAGACCCTTCATGACTTGATACTTGAGCAATCTTCCCAACCCTTCTGCCATAATGATAAAAAAATAAAAAGATAAAGGATCTCCTTGCCTCAATCCCATTGAGGTCTCAAATAGCTTTGATAGCTCATTATTAACAAGAAAAAATAATGAGGAAGAAGAAACACAGCTCATCACCCATCTAATCCATTCCTCCTCAAATCTAAAAGTAGCAAGAAATTTTTGAAGAAAGGACCATCTAACCCGATCATAGGCTTTGGCCATGTCCAAATTAATGAACATAGTTTTCTCCTTAGAAGTTTCCATCGAGTGAATAGCTTCTATAGCAATAACAACCCCATCCAATATTTTTTGACCAATAACAAACCCTCCTTGCTCCTTAGAGATGATTTTTCTCAATCATATCTTCAACCTCTAAGAAATAATTTTTGTGATGATCTTATACACAACATTGTAGAGAGCAATAGGCCTAAACATATCCAAGGAATTTGCTCTCTCTTTTTTGGGTATAAGAACCACAAAGGTAGCATTTAGGGACCTTAGCATCTGTTTGTTCTTTTGGGACTCATGGACCACCTCCAAAATATCAAATTTGATTAAATCCCAAAACTCTTGATAAAAATCAATCGGGAATCCATCTGGACCTGGGGCTTTTCCTTTCTTCATCTTGAATACAACATTTTCCAACTCCTTAAGGGAAATTGGACCCATAAAATACTCATTCATCTCTCTAGAAACAATCATTGGAATACAGTTTAGAATAACCTTTTCATTCTCATCATCTAATAGGGATTCCTCCTTGAAGAGAGAGGAAAAATACCTCTTAGTCTCTTCTAAAATATTCCTGAAAGAAGAGAGTAGGGCATCCTGAGAATTCACAAGAGAGGTAATAAGGTTACAATTACGATGAGCTTTAACTGAGTTATAAAATAAGGTTGTGTTCCTATCTCCTTCCTGAAGCCAATCTACTCAAGCTTTTTATTTCCAAAAAATTTCTTCCCTCAGTTCCCATTTAGCAAGGTCTTTCGTAGCCTTAGATTCCTCAACAAGAAGCTCCTTCGTGAATCCCTAATCTCTAATATTCCTTGAAGCTTCTTCCATCCTCCTAAGATCTGCCAGTTTAGCCAAGGAAATTTTCCCAAAATTCAATCTATTCCATCTCTTCAATTTATGTTTTACAAATTGTAGTTGCTTCATAAAGGAATACATAGCGGTGCCATGAGGAGGTTTTCCAATGGTCCACCAGCCTCGCATGAAATCATGAAGCTTAGGATCACAAAGCCACATAAGTTGAAACTTAAAGGAGGGATTATTTTTTAGCCCTAAATCCAAAGTAGAGATTTTGATAGGCCAATGATCAAATCCCCTACCCTCTAGAATCATAGAACTAGCACCTCTGTTATTACCCATCCAAAAATTGGATATCAAAAACCTATCCAATATCTCTACGATAGAAGCTTCCCCAAACCTTCTATTTTGCCAAGTAAATATCCCATTATCTGGATTGATGTCAACCAAGCTTAGCGCCTAGATATGAGCACTGAAGATAGAAGAAAAAAGCTCGAGATGGTCCACCCCACCACATTTCTCCTCTAGACAAGTGATAGAGTTGAAGTCTCCAGCCAAAATCCATGGGTATAGGGGAACCAAACTTCTCACAAAGCAAATGTGCTTCCAAAAATTCACTTTACCATTGTAATCAATAGGAGCATACATATTTGTAAGTAGGATGATTTCACTAGATTCATTATCATGCCCGACCATTGAAATAGACCATCTGCTAGAAATCCAAGAGGGGATATCTTAACCAAATCCCATAAACAAGTAATGCCACCAGCATATCCACATGCACCAATACACTGGCATTACCCCCTTCTCCACAACTTGGGAGCAATATTGAACATACTATCAATAGCTGATTTAGTCTCTTGAATAAACACCACATCTAGAGAATGCACACGAACAAAATCATGAACAACTTTTTTTTGGGGATGCTATTCAACCCCCTTACATTCCATGAGAGGATAATCATTTTTGGGGTTATAAAAAATGGGAGTCCAATGTTCTCACCAAGTCTAACTCCACCAAAGTATCCCCCATTAACTTAATTTTATCCTGGTCCTTCTTTTGACCCACCTTCATATTCTTATTCGAAAAAACTTTTTTTAATTATTTTTTACTGCAATCCCAACATCGTAGGAGTTTTGCAGTCCAAGGATGACTGCATCAGTTCCTGAGTAGGAGAGGGTATAACTAAATCTATACCACTTTCCAAAATAGTTTCCCTTATAGGGCTAGACCCAACCATGTCCCCTATACTTAGATCCAAAGCCCTTTGTTCTTCATTTAAACCCCCTAGATCTGATTCCTTAAGTTCCCCCTCAAGAAGAGACATATGATTTGGCCTTGTTATATTTGCATCAGGTAGCAACGTTTTAGGTATCTCCATGCACTGATAAATATCATCTAGTATTTCAAAATGATTGAGTAGAGCATCTAGCTGGCTATTCTTAAGGTATTTGTTTGCCCTTTGTCCTCTGTTTCAGGCTTTTACCGAAACAAAACCTTCCTTATCCCATTCCCCTTCCTTTATCGAGGCTTTTCCTTTATCCAAAATTTGTCTAGATTGAGAGGGCCTAGGATTTGAAGCCACGAGTGAGACAAACTTAGGGTATTTTCTTTACAGGTGGCCATATTCATGGTAAATCCGACAACAAAATGGAAGAGCTTCATAGTCAATTTTTTGAACCCATGTAGTTTTTTTTTTTGGTTTTTTTATTTTTTTTTTGAATTTACATGGTGGAATCGGTAGCCACCATGAATCCGAGCAGGCTGTCCAGATTTTTTATGGCCGCTATAGTATTTTGTGCTATCCGCCCTAGAATTTGCCACACAAATATTTGCGTAGTCTGTCCCTATAACCACCATGCCACAATAATTTTAAACCTTTTACGCCGCTGAAAGCACTAGGAAAGGGACAAGCGTTTAGTTCGGTGAGGCCCGAGATTTGAACCTTGGACCTCCGCCCCCATTATGGGGTTTGGATGAACCAATTGGTCTACACCTTAGACCTTTGAACCCATGTAGTTGATCCAAATTATATTTCAAGAGAATCTGGAATAGGATTGTTTAATTTAATTTCAACACAAGTACGAGCAATAGAGATTACCTTTTTATCCATTGTCTATTGTGATGGTCCAACAGGATTCCCAAGCAAAAGGGCAATCTTATGCAAGATATCAGTTCTCCAGAATTCCAACGGGAGCCATGGAAGCTGTACCCATACTGGAACCTACGATGACTGCTCCTTTGATGGGTTGAAACCCACATGCCAGGGTTTAAGAAAGAGTCCCACTTGGTTATAGAAATAAAGACCCCTTCAAATGCTTTGTTACGATATACAATACAAGATAAAACCACCATAAAATAGTTGTTTGCATCACCTCCACATCACCTTCAGGATTTAGAGTCTTCCTGACCCAAGCCTCCACAAAGGGGAGAGAAATTTGGATGCCCATAAATTTGCTAATAATGGCATGTTTGGTTAGATACTCCACATATTCCACCACCGAGTCTGGTTGAACTACTAGAACTGGCCTGGATTCACATCGTTCCAAACATCCATTGTTTTTTAACAAGCGGTTCTCGACATGCACTAGAAAATATTGTTCCTTCCAGTAATTTTTAGATGAAAAAATATCATGAGAATGCACTCTCTGTGTTGGACCCGATGCCATCACGACATTCCTCCAATTTTTCAGACCTCCTCTGAAATTTGTTGTCATCCCCGCAGAGCATGTTTTCTTCATCAAATCCTAGTAGAGTAGTTTTTTCTCATCAAATCCTAACAGAGTTCCAAAGTCTCATTTTTAATTTCTTTTACACCTCAAAGGTCAATAATCATCATCATCATCATAATTATTATTATTATTATTATTATTATTATTATTTTTGAACTGGATGCATTAATAAAGCTACTATTACAATCCTCCACCTTAATAAAAAGACCCTCAAAAAGTTTAGAATTTAAACTACCAACCTTAGGTGACAAGTTAAAATTTTTAGTAATACTTTCTGATATTGATTGTACTAGAGATTTGGCAATTCAATATTTTCAATAATGCTTTATGATATTGGTTGCACTGGAGATTTTTTTTGACTCACAGAACACATTTCACTGATGGTTATATGTTATTCTCCTTTACTAGGCCCAAAATATCCAGCCTGCAAAAGGACAATTATTCCAAACACATGGATCTATGAAATAGGTAAATTCACACATGGGATCTAAGTAGAATAGACGTGTGACTTATTCATTGATGAATAATTTATCTTCATATATTATATAAAAGTTTTGTGATGTGTTATATGAATGATGCATCAAATAATTTTGGTTGAGAGTGGCAATTTATGTAACCTCAAGTTACATGTGTCACTTTATATTCTTATGTGTATGGAATTTTAAATCATTTTACCACACATAAATAGTAAGGTATGAATCTATAGCATAGAACACATACCTCTTTTATTCATTTTTCCATGTTTCAATAGGTATTAGAATGTTTGAGGTCTCCAAGGCGAAGTTTTATATAAACATTTTAGTAGAGATATTTTTTTAAGTTTGGGAAGGTTGTTTTATTAGTTTGTTATAACCTATGAAATATTATCTAGAGTTATTTATTGAAAGTTGGAGAGGATTGAGGTGTATTATTTTATTGCAATTTTTTATACAAAGATTAAAGTTTTGTATCTTTTTAGTTTATCAATTAAGGGTTTTGAAGTTTTTTATAGAGCCATCTATGAAATGTGGGAGAGGTTTTGTAAAGCTTTTTATAGATCTATTCTTTGAAATCTAAAAATATTATTATATTGTGTTTTGTAACCTTTATTATTTATAGAGGTTTTTTACCTTTGTAATTTCCTCAAAAATATTTATTTTAGTTTGTGTGATTTCATTTTTTATATGTAATACATATTGAGGTGCATATGCGTGTGATGCATATTCATTGAAGTAATATACTATTTATATAGGGGAGAAGAAGGATACCTCTTAAGAAATAAATCTATCTACTTATTTACAATGAATAAATTATTCACAACATTTTCCATTATTACATCAATACAAAATTTATACCAAATGTACAAGCACACATATCTCAAAAAATTAAATCTTTATATTTGTTGTACACTATGGATATTTGTCTTCAATGGGAAAAAAATGATGTTGAATATGACATTGTTGAACATGTTTATGAATGAAATGATACTCAAGTTAAATGTACATAGTGTCTTAATTCAAGATTGTCAATTGTTTCTATGAAATATCTTACCCTATCAAAATACAACCTAACCATGTAGTATTAGTTATAGCTTTGCCTACAACATGATGTCTAAATTAATGGAAAATAAATAAATAAAAGGATGTGTCTTTACTTTCCTAAGATATCATACCTGATACCAAAATAAAAATATATCTAGAATTATATTTCTCATCATCAATTGATCCTAAATATTTTGCATCCATGAATCTTACGAAGAAAAA
Source organism: Wollemia nobilis (assembly GCA_028583015.1). Classification (NCBI taxonomy): domain Eukaryota; kingdom Viridiplantae; phylum Streptophyta; class Pinopsida; order Araucariales; family Araucariaceae; genus Wollemia; species Wollemia nobilis. Next base: position 351,838 of record JAQPPZ010016349.1, read on the forward strand.
CCAATTGTTCATTTTCTATACTAGATTGTATTAAGTAGTACATAGGCATAAATAACTACCCATTTTGTTATTTTTTACTAACACATCCATAAATCCTAGATGACCTATAAATAATAGTGAACATCATGGCAGATATCTAGTTTTGTATAAGTCAAGATAAATGAGACTCCCAATAACCTATCGGTATATATGTATAATTACATTTCATGAATGATAATTTCAATATAGCTATAATAATACTTCCATAATGGTAGGTATTGGCTTATAGTCTATCATATAAAACATCTCAAGAAATGTATTGGAATACTTCCTATGAATGATGAAAATGAGATTCTCTATTTACTACACCTCCAAGCCCTACTAATAGTACATGATTGAGAGATACATGCCAAGTGACTTCATCAAATAATTCCTTACCCCTTAATAATTTTGTCTAAACTACCTATGATGAAAATATTATTGACATATATCATTATGATTACAACCTCTTCCTTGTTTTTTAAGGTATATGTTTGTATTTTATGGACTTTGATAAAATCCATGCCACACAAGATGTTCATTGATTTTTAAATACTAGTATTTAGAAATCCTAATGAGCTTATAAAAGGATTTGACAAATTGACATATTTTATTCCCTTATCTAAATATAACAAATCTCTTTTTTCATGTCATGGATACTTGTTTATTGAGAAGTCTATTGAGAAAAGTGTTCTTCACATCCATTAGGTTTAATTTAATAATTAATTGAGTTTTCATTATAGATACCATTTAAATGATAATAAATTTAGTTATTTAAATAATGTTTCATAATAATCAATACCTTCTTATAGCACATATCCCTTTAAAATAAGTCTTACTTTATGATTTTCAATATTATTATATTTGATATTGAAAATCAACATATAGCTAATGGCTTTGATGTGAGTTTAAATATTAAGAAGTTGTCATTGTTGAAAGTGTAATTTGACTTATAGCCAAGGCCAAAAATATATATGTTGGACCTTTTGATTTCCTAAGTCAAAGTTGTCATTGATGTCAAGATTCTAGTGAGATTTGTTCTTCAGTTCAAGTGTAAAGTTTAATGGAATTTTATAATGGGTTAAAATATTTTATTTTACACCCAAAAATATTGGGTCAGAAAAATGTTTTTATTTCTCCATGGAAGCAATTCATCTGAAGTATTGGAAGGTTAAAAATATTATAATTGTTATTATAATATTTACCAAAGTGGTAAAAAACTAATTAAATATTATAATTTTTAATTATAATATAATTAGATTTTAAAGGATAAAGTTCATTTGATTAAAACCCTAAGGTTGGGTTTTAGAAAATTAAAATATATTCGAGCACACAATTTTTAGAGATTAAAAACCCAAAGGTTGGGTTTTACTAAGGCTTTCGAAGTCTTAGAGTGTCGACGTGATGCTTTCAAATCGAAGTGCTGACATCCTAGAAAAAGGAGGAGGGCAATATAAATATATGCCCAAAGTTTTTCATCAATTATCCTTGCTTGAATAGAATTTGTGTGGCATATGCGAAAATGATCTCATGTGGTTTAAAAAATTTGGCAAAGGAGGCAGAGGATAACACAGAGAGATACCACTCCCCAATTTGCATTGGGCAGTGTGGCCTAGTGTCTGCTTGGAGAGTGCAAAGGCATTGAGAGCATGGAGGTTGTGCGTTCGATTCTCACAAAGTGGTTTGTGGTGGCAGTGTTGTGGAAGCACCCAAGGCACACATTTTTGTTAAAGTGGGCAAGAAGAAGCGTAAAGAGGAAGCACACAATGCTTCCCCCTTTTTGAATGAGCATGTAGCTTGTGTGGCAACCTTAGCCATGGATAAGGCACTCATGGTGAGGGTAAGTCATGGGGTTGAAACCCCTTGAGGTGGTTAGGATTTTTTAATTAAAATTTTAGGGTTTATGCCCTAAGGTTGGAGTGATAAGGTTGTTCTAAAGTTTATTAATTTTTAATAAACTTTATTATATAAATGTTTTGGTGATTGATTTTTGAAGGTGAAGTGTTGATGATTATTTGAGTTCTATAATTTGGAAATTATTGTTTTGAGAGTTATGTTTTAGGAGGTATAAGGAGTTATAATAAAGGCTTAATTGAGATTTATTTTAAGACTTGGCGGCTATTATTTTGATAAGGTTTTATTCTAAAAGGAATTTTGTGGATGTTAAAATTAAGTTGGAGTAATACGGTGTATTTAAAGTTATATTTTGTATTGTGATTTTTATTGAAGTCTTCTAACCCTTATTGAGATTGGAAAAGAGAAATTTGTGAGTGTGGTAGATTTGTGAGATCAACTACTTGTTAAACAAAAAGGTATGGGAAAATTCTTCTTTGGTTGAGTTTTTTGTTTGGATTTATTAAAAATTAAGTTTAGAGTGAAAAGGACTTGATTAGGGTTTCTTTTTTTAAAGTGGTTGAGTTATTGCTTCAAGGTTTTCTGATTTGAGAGTTGAGATTAAAACCTTGTTTTATTAGCATTGTTGTTGAGACCATTGGTTGAGTGAAGTGTTTGAGTTAATGCTTCAAGGTTTTTTGAATTGAGAGTTGTGATTGAAGCCTTGTTTTATAAGCATTGTTGTTGAAGCCATTGGTTGTGTGAGGAACCTGAGTTAGGGTTTGAAAAAATCATGAGTATCATTGTTATGTGAAGAATATTTGATGAGCATGGTTGTTGAAGTGAGTTGTTATGCAAAGAAATTGAACTAGAGTTTGAAAAGATCATGATTATCATTGTTATGTGAGATTTGTTGTTGAGCATTGTTGGAAATATTTTGAGTTGGATGATACATGCTTGGACTAGGATTTGTGAGCAAGAGTTGTTTCTTGAAGTGATTGGTTGAGTAGAATTATTTGAGCCTAGTCAATTGGATGTATGAAGTGATTGATCAAGTTCCATAAAATAAACTATTCTATATTCTGATTTGAGTTGAGATTGAGTGTTGAGAATAGAACATATTGAGTCTCTAAAAATTCTCTTTATGCTTCTATGATATTGATTTGAGTTGAGATTGAGTTTTGAGAATAGAACATATTGAGTCTCTAACAATTCTCTTTATGCTTCTATGATATTGATTTGAGTTAATATTGAGTTTTGAGAATAGAACATATTGAGTCTCTAACAATTCTCTTTATGCTTCTATAATATTGAGTTGAGAAAGTGATTGAGTATTGAGTATAGAATATATTGAGTCTCTAAAATCCTCTTTATGTTTCTATGAGATTGGACAAGTTCTATGTGGACTTGTTAAGCATATTTGAGGTAAGTCTTTGAGAAGACTTGTGGACTGATTTTGTGTGAGCTTTTATGGAAGCTTACAATACAAATTTGAGCAAGTCCTAGAGAGGACTTATTAAGCATATTTGGATAAGTTATGTGTGATCTTGTTGAGAAGATTTGGACAAGTTCTATGTGGGATTGTTGAGCAGATTTGGACAAGTTCTATGTGAGCTTGTTGAGAAAATTTGACAGGTTCTATGTGAGCTTGTTGAGCATATTTGGCCAAGTTTTGTGTGGACCTGTTGAGCATATTTGAACAGGTTCTGAGTGGACCTATTGAAAAAATTTGAATAGGTTCTAAGTGGACTTGTTGAGTAGAGTTATGCAAGTTTTTTATGGACCTTTTAATCATATTTGAGCAGGTTTTGAGTGGACCTATTGAGCAAAATTGAGCAGGTTCTGAGTGGACTTGTTGATAAGAGTTGTGCAGGTTCTATGTGGACCTATTGAGAAGATTTGAGCAGGTTTTGAGTGGAACTATTGAGCAAAGTTGTGTAGGTTCTGTGTGGACCTGTTGAGAAAATTTGAGTAGGTTCTAAGTGGACTTATTGAGTAGATTTGTACTAGATCGACTGGATTGTGTTTAGTGTATATTTGAGTGGACTTGTGCTAGACCGACTAGACTGTGTTTAGTGCAACAGTTGAGTAGATTTGTTCTAGATTGACTGTATTGTGTTTATTGTAAGATTTGAGCAGATATGTGCTAGATCGAATGGACTGTGTTTAATGCATATTTGAGTGATATTATTGAGTAAAATTGTGCTAGACCAAATGAACTATGTTTAGTGTAAGAGATTGAGTAGAGATGTGCTATACCAACTGGATTGTGTTTAGTATAGAATTGAGATAGAGCTTTGGATGTGATAGAGTAGAGAGGAAAGAGTCTCAAGTGGATAGAGATATATCAACTAGGATATTGAGGACATGTCTTCTAAGTGAGGATAAGAGTCTTCAAGTGGAGAGATATCCACCAGTCAGTGCAATTGAGGTAGTGTTTTCTAGAGGGTTACCGGCCAGAACAAAGGAGGAGTTATCCTATGGATAGATATCCACAAAAAAAAAAATTAGGGGATCAACATATCCTTTGGATAGAGGTCCATAAACATTGTAATAGGGAAAGGATTCCCAAGATATTATTTGAGAAATATTTTCTCTGTGGAGGTAGCCATATTTGGGTGAACCACGTTAAATCTGTGTCTGTATTGTGTGTGATGATTTGTGTATTGCTTTAGTTATTGCTATTGATATTGCCATTGTTTATATTGATTAATACTATTTGAGAAAGAAAATCAAAAAGTGGTATTATACTGTTCACCCCCCTCTCAGTATAAGCTTGTTTTCTTCAATTTGTATTAGATTTGGTTCCTTCGAAAAGGGTTTAACAGCTTGAAGGAAGACCTTGTAAGAACACAAATGGCAAAGAAAGGCAAAGGCAAAACCATGAGACACAAGAAGAAAATAACACACATGGTCATGAAATAAAAGGAATATGAGTTTAATATTGTTGTGTTGGGAGGACAAATGAAAATAGATTCAAGAGATGAATCAAGTAATGGAGAAATATCTATACTCCTAAAGTTTTGTACCAGATGTGGGAACATAGGTCACCATGCAACTTACTGTCCATAAGAATCTTTTGTTTATGGTCAGCTTGACCATGATGCACGTTATTGCAATGGGTTTAGTAGTGATGAAGATAAATATGACATTCTCAAAAATGAAATCCTAGAGGTTGGTTCAAGAAAGGATAACAAGGAAAATCAAAATAGGTACAAAGAAGAAACTCTCCTTTTAGTATTAGAAGAAAATGCTCCTATAGAATATTTGGAAAAAGAAAAAGGAAATGTCACTCTTAAGGAACTTTTTGAATTGAAAAGAGATAATTTAAAATTGAAGGATCAAATACAAGAAGATGAGAAATGTAAGACAAAGCTTCTACAAGATATTTCTGACTTGAGAGATAAGATTGAAAAGGCAAGAAGAGTTAAAAAAGGTATGGTTGAATAGTCAAAGGTAAAAGAGATAGAATGTGAAAGGCTTATGATTACTCTTGAAGAATTAAAAAGGAAGAACTCGGGATTAAGGGTTCAATCTCAAGAATATGAGAAAGCAAAAGCAATGTTTCTACAGGAACTCACCAACTTCAAAATCAAAGCTAAAGAGACAAGAAAAATTGAAGAAGGTATGGCGGAAAAATTAAAGATAAAAGATCTAGAGTGTGAAATATTAGAGCATGATATAGTTTCACTAAGGATGGAAGTAAAAGGTTATAAGGACAAGCTACACAAGTTTGAGGAAAATTCAAAGACTTTGGATAAGATTAAGAGGTTTTTATTTCTCCATGGAAGCAATTCATCCGAAGCATTGGAAGGTTAAAAATATTATAATTGTTATTATAATATTTACCAAAGTGGTAAAAATCTAAGTAAATAATAAAAAAATTAATTAAAATATAATTAGATTTTAAAGGATAAAGTTCATTTGATTAAAACCCTAAGGTTGGGTTTTAGAAAATTAGAATATATTCGAGTGCAAATTTTTTAGAGATTAAAAACCTAAAGGTTGGGTTTTACTAATGATTTCAAATATTTAGAGCATCGACTTGATGCTTTCAAACTGAAGCACCGACGTCCTAGACAAAGGAGGGCAATATAAATATTTGACCAAAGTTGTTCATTAATTATCCTTGCTCGAATAGAATTTGTGTGGCTTTTTCAAAAATGAGCTCATGTGGTTTAAAACATTTGGCAAAGGAAGCAAAGGATAACATGGAGAGAGACCACCCCAAAATTTGAATTGGGTAGTGTGGCCTAGTGGTATCTTGGAGAGTGCAAAGGTATTGATAACACGAAGGTTGTGCATTCGATTCTCGCAAAGTGGTTTGTGGTGGCAATATTGTGTAAGCGCCCAAGGCACACATTTTTGTTAAACATGGGAAAGGAGAAGCACAATTAGGAAGCACGTAGTGCTTTCCCCTTTGTGAATGAGTGTGTAGCTCATGTGGCAACCTTAGCCACGACTAAGGCACTCGCAATGAGGGAAAGTCATGGGGTCGAAAATCCTTGAAGTAGGTATGATTTTTTAATTAAAATTTTATGGTTTATACCCTAAGGTTGGAGTGATAATGTTGTTATGAATTTTATTAATTTTGAATAAACTTTATTATATAAAGGTTGTATTTTTGAAGGTGAAGTGTTGATGGTTATTTGAGTTCTATAATTTGGAAATTGTCATTTTGAGAGTTATGTTTTAGGAGGTATAAGGAGTTATAATAAAGGTTTAATTGAGATTTATTTTAAGAATTATTGGCTATTATTTTTTATAAGGGTTTATTCTAAAAGGACTTTGGTGCATGTTAGAATTAATTTGGAGTAATAAGGTGTATTTAAATTTATATTTTGAATTGTGATTTTTATTGAAGTCTTCTAACCCTTATTGATATTGGAAAAGAGAAATTTGTGAGTGTGGCATATTTGTGATATCAACTCCTTGTCAAACAAAAATGTATGGGAAAATTCTCCTTTGGTTGAGTTGGTTGTTTGGCTTTATTGAAAATTAAGTTTGGGGTGAAAAGGACTTGATTAGTGTTTCTTTTTCAAAAGTGGTTGAGTTATTGCTTCAAGGTTTTCTAATTTGAAAGTTGAGATTAAAACCTTGTTTTATTAGCATTGTTGTTGAGATCATTGGTTGAGTGAAGTGTTTGAGTTAATGCTTCAAGGTTTTTTGAATTGAGAGTAATGATTGAAGACTTTTTTTATAAGCATTGTTGTTGAATCCATTGGTTGTGTGATGAACTTGATTTAGGGTTTGGAAAAATCATGAGTATCATTGTTATGTGAAGAATGTTTGATGAGCATGGTTTTTGAAGTGAGTTGTTATGCAAAGAACTTGAAATAGGGTTTGAAAAGATCATGAGTATAATTGTTATGTGAGATTTTTTGTTGAGCATTGTTGGAAACATTTTGAGTTGGGTGATACATGCTTGGACTAGGATTTGTGACCAAGATTTGTTTCTTAAAGTGATTGGTTGAGTAGAATTTTTTGAGCTTAGTCAAGTGGATGTATGAAGTGATTGATCAATTTCCATAAAAAAAACTATTCTATATTATTATTTGAGTTGAGATTGAGTGTTGAGAATAGAACATATTGAGTCTCTAACAATTCTCTTTATGCTTCTATGAGATTGATTTGAGTTGATATTGAGTTTTGAGAATAGAACATATTGAGTCTCTAACAATTCTCTTTATGCTTCTATGAGATTGATTTGAGTTAAGATTAAGTTTTGAGAATAGAACATATTGAGTCTCTAACAATTATCTTTATGCTTCTATGATATTGAGTTGAGAAAGTGATTGAGTATTGAGTATAGAATATATTGAGTCTCTAACAATTATCTTTATGTTTATATGAGATTGGACAAATTCTATGTGGACTTGTTAAGCAGTTTTGAGGCAAGTCTTTGAGAAGACTTGTGGACTGATTTTGTGTGTGCTTTTGTGGAAGCTTACAATACAAATTTGAGAAAGTCCTAGAGAGGATTTATTGAGCAAATTTGGACAAGTTCTATGTGAGCTTGTTGAGCAGATTTTGACAAGTTCTATGTGAGCTTGTTGAGCAGATTTGGACAAGTTATGTGTGAGATTGTTGAATAGATTTGGCGGTTTCTGTGTGAGCTTGTTGAGTAGATTTGGAAAAAGTCTATGTGGACCTATTGAGTATATTTGAACAGGTTCTAAGTGGACCTTTTGAGCATATTTGAGCAGGTTTTAAGTGGACCTGTTGAGAAGAGTTGTGCAGGTTCTGTGTGGACCTGTTGAGCAGATTTGAGCAGGTTCTAAGTGGACCTGTTGAGCAGAATTGAGTAGGTTTTGAGTGGACTTGTTGATAAAAGTTTTGCAGGTTCTATTTGGACATGTTGAGGATATTTGAGCAGGTTTTAAGTGGACCTATTGAGTAAATTTGTGCAGGTTCTATGTTGACCTGTTGAGCAGATTTGAGTAGGTTTTGAGTGTACCTATTGAGAAGATTTTTGCTAGATTGACTGGACTGTGTTTAGTACAAGAGTTGATAAAATTTGTGCTAGATCGAATGGACTATGTTTAGTGCAAATTTGAGTGAGCTTATTGATAAAACTTGTTCTATACCAAATGAACTGTGTTTAGTGCAAGATATTGAGCAGAGTTATGCTAGACCGACTGGACTATGTTTATTATAGAATTGAGACAAAGCTTTAGAGGTGACAGAGTAGAGAGGATGAAGTCTCCAGTGGATAGATATCCATCATCCAAGAGATTGAGTATAGGTCTTCTAAGTGAGGACAAGAGTCTTCAAGTGGAGAGAGATCCACTAGTCAGTGCAGTGGAGGCAGTGTCTTCTAGAGGGTCACCAGCCAGAGCAGAGGAGGAGTTCTCCTATGTACATAGATCTACAAACTAGATTTAAGGGATCACCATATCCTTTGGATAGAGTTTCATAAATATTGTAATAGGGAAAAAATTCCTAAGAGATTATTTGAGAAATATTTAGAAGAAATATTTTCCTCGTGGAGATAGTCATCTTTGGGTGAACCACATTAAATATGTGTCTCTATTGTGTTTGATTATTTGTGCATTACTTTGGTTATTGTTATTGATATTGCCATTGATTATATTTATTAATACTATTTGGTAAAGAAAAGTAAAAAATGGTCTTATATTGTTCACCCCCCCTCTTAGTATAAGCTTGTGTTCTTCAATATGATGTAATATGGTATAGGCCTATGAGAAACCATTGTATACATATATTTAATTATTTGTAATATTTAATTATGTAAACCAAATGGGTTATGGTTAATATTGTTATTCTTAAACCCATATTATAACTTGTAATTAACCTAAAGTTATCTTTTTATGTTGGCTTAGGTTAATCTCATTTATGTAATTCCTCACAAAATCCATTCATTGTATCAGAGCATTATGATTCTTATCTATAGATAATTAGTGATTATTATGGTGCCTAAGGGTACATTTTGCTTCTTTCTCTCTGTTATCATTTTTTACACTTTTTGTATAAAATATGAGTAGATAGATTGTTTTTCAAAAGCAAGGGTACAAGGATAATGTAACAAACAAGCCTAATGCTACTTAATAAATTTTTTCTTTCCATGATAATGAGATTGAAAATTTAGTTTCTCACGTAAATGATTAACATTAACTACTTTTCTTTCATTCCATTTTATCCTTAATAATAAATAAAATATAAAAACTAAAAAATATTGAGAGCAAATAACAAACAATTATAAGATCTAAACTCTAAACTAAAGAGAATAAACTAGAAAATCCAAGTTTTTTGTCATAGAGGTAGAAGTGTTGTATTTCTATGGAAGCAATGTTGTCCCTACATAAGCATTTTCAATGCTTATACTTCCTAATGGCACATTCATTACCTATAAAATATATAGAAAATGATATATTAGTGGTAAAAGGGTATGCTTAAGTTGAAGGAGTGTACATGAATTTCTTGACCAACATTAGATCCCTATTCAAAGATAATATGAAAATGTTGAAATAAAAAAGTAGTGAATATGTTATTTATGAGGAAGTACCATTGTAGGAGTGATAGCAATGCCTATACTTTTATCATCTAATAATGCTTATGCCTTTTATGACTATAACTAAAACATAGAGTGATAAAACCACTAAACCTATAACTTGGAATGCATTCCTTTAATTATATAGTAGAATGATACTTTTATGATGAATTGATGACTTTTGTATTTGATGCAATGAGGGACACCAACCTATAGGTGCAAGGCCAGTTATGTGTGTTGTATGATATAAATATTACTTATTCTAATTTCATACTAATAATAAAAATACAAGCTAACCATTAGATGTAAGTATGATGATCAATTGCAAAACTAGTAAGCTATGTTAAAACATTAGATGTCTACAAACAAATATAATGACAAAACTAAGGATAGGAAAGAGCATAATGCAAGCTAACATGTAGTTCCAAGATATCAAGGATTATTTATTGTTTGTGTTAAGAAATATTGAATGGAGCTTGCGAGCATGACATGTCTGAGTGCTTAAGGTGCTTAAGATATTGAGTGCTTGAGATTCTTAAATGCTTGAAGTGATTGATAAATTGAAATCTTGAGAGATTAAATGATTTTACAAGATCATGGCATGATGTTTGTATAATATTTTCATACTTGAAGATTGATTGCCCCAAATTTTAGCAATGTTTTATTGCATTAAAAAATCATATATGAATTCAGCTACCTAATTGTTGGTTTTATAGGAAGTTGTGGCTCCTTAGGAGAAGGTTTAATTGAATATGAGAAGATTGGTAAGGGTAATATTTTAAATTTGGATCAAGACTCAATTAATGGATTGAATATTGAAAATGGAAAACTTTAGGCTTTAGGTTTCTATTGGGGCTTTTGATTAGAATTATGTGATTAGGTGTATTTTTTATGGATAACTTAAAAGGTGCTAACTAACAATTTTATTATTTTGGAGTTTGATATTCAATAGCATTGTAGTGTGATAGTTCTATAAATGCTAATATTCTAGTGCTTTTGCCAGGATGAATGTTATCAATCAAATTAGATGAGAAAATATCAAAAAGTCAAAGTGCACAAAAGTGTTGCAAGAGAGAAAAAGCACTACTAGTGCTTTTGCTCATGTCATGGTGCTTTTTGCTTCTAGATAAAAAAATTATCATTATTTTAGGAAAAATATGATTGATTTTGTTTGGATACTCAATTAGCTAATTAATGAATATGTTGGCAAGTTAGAGGTTGATGATGCACTCAAAATTGGGTGTGCATATTTCCCCTTTTTGGTGCATTTATTGAGTTACATTAATGCCCTAATTTTAATATAGAAAATCTTGTTGTTACTTTATATTTGTGATGCAAGATGATTTATGCTTTCAATTACTAATTAAATATGATGTTGAATTTATTATTTTTAATAGCATTAAATATTTTTGTTTCCTAGTGCGTTCCCTCAAGTTTTAGAAGGAATGTAAAGTTGGGTTGAGGAAATATGACTTGACGATGATGCTTAATGGTGATGTGATGAAGGAGAGAGGGAAAATAATAAAATTTGACTGGTAAGGGATGGGTGTAAAATGGTTAGGTGATAAAAAAAACCAAATTATTTTGACTATGGAGGAGAGTAGAAAAGCAACTCTAAATCCCTATTTACTACTATGATTTTTATGGAACACCACATGTGACCACTATACTAGGGTTATGCATAGCGGTTATTTATATCCAAATTGGCTACAATTAGGATTTTCAAATTTTGGAATTGGCTAATATTTGGGACCCTTGAACAGGGCTCACTAGCCAAAAAAATTTGGGTGCATTTTTTTTGGGGTCGTTTCGTCCCAATTTTATAATAATTTGACCATTTTAATTTTAAATTTTCAACATTGCCCCTAATAATAGTGAACCTTCTATATGCATTTGGACATTATTTACCTAGATTTCAAAATTGGTTCGCCAAATTTGTATAAATACATTTTGGGGCCAACCCCTTATGCATAACACTACACTATACTAAGAAAACTACCTAAGACTACCCATAGATGTAAGGGAATCACATTAGAGGATGCATGGTAGATTTTATATATTCCTATTAGAGGGGTGTTGGTCCAAATCATCGAGGACCAAAGGAGGATCTTGTAGTGGCTGATGGGAGACATATACTTCCCTATGGTTAGATATAGCATTAATATTAATTTTACCTGTGTAGGGGCTGGTTGGATAGACGTAATACACTTTTTTCTACCCTAATATTAGGATTGTTCATCAATAACACCAATAAAATAATAGTGTATTGGTAATGTGTGAAGGTACTGGAAAACATAATAGAGTGTTAGATAGTATTTGTGTAGGTTTCAATGATGTTGGCATGAATATATTTTTCTATGCATTAGTGTATTTATAGAGGAAGGATGATCTTGATATGTTGAATTCCACCCCATGTGTGGTACTAGGACCATATTATTTTTGAGGCCATTAATGATGTAAGGGTAGGTAGTGGACCTTGAGGCTCCAATGACGTGTAGATCTAGGATATAGTTTAATACTAGGCATGGAAGCCCTCATAAGGGAATTTTAAGAGTGATGAGGAGGACCATAAATGAATTCAATAAGGATCAAGTCATCTAACAATCCTATAAGATGCATTCTAGATTATAGGAGAACAACTTGTAGTTTGCTTATGTCATGCAAGTTAGGTAGTTTACACCATACTAGACCACATGATCCTAACCTAGTAGAGACATATGGAAGATATTTATTTTGATAAAGAGAAGCTTAGAGTGGATATTGAATAGGAAACTCACTATTGGAATTCACCATGGATTAGTCCCAATTGATCATTACTTACATTCACCTATAAAAAACATGCATGGGCACAAAAATGTTTAGTTTTGTGATGCATAAATCATAGAGGCTAGTGAGGATGGCACCACCAAATAGAGGGGAAGAAGAAATGGAGTACATTATATGGGATACTTGAGCTATATTCCTCTATGAGGGATAAATTTGGTTGTTGGTTATAGTCTATTGATGTACCATATGAGGATGTATTATATGATGATTTTTATTGATGTTCATAAATATTTGATATGTGAGTGTGTACTTATATATGTATGTATCTATATGGATGCAAATTTGATGACTTGTGTATGAATATTTGATTGCTTTATGACTTTTTATTGGTTTGTTAGTTTATATTACAATCCATGAGCATTAATAATATATCATTCTATGATGATAAAATAATATTATTATGATGATTATATTCGATGATGTGACTTATTAGGATTTCGATGGTGGTTAATGATTACACTATGATCATTAATAGTTAAGTTAAATGAGTGGTGCAAGGTTTTATTATGATTAAATACAATAAATATGTAATTATTGGATAATATTAGATGTTATTTCATGGATAATATGATGATTATTTGATTATTGTATATGATTAGCTCTCGAGGCATATGATGACATGATGGATGAGAGATGGATTATTATGAATGAAAAGAGATGTGTTCAAGTGGGATTTTTGATAATATCAAAATGCATATCTATAGTATAAACTATATATATGTATGAATAAATATATTCTAAAGGAGACATTAGCTTAGATAAAAGATCTATTGAAGGGTACTTTAGCTATGATACAAAAGATATGTATAGATATGTGTAGAGGGTTTTGGAAAGGGACTTTACTTACCTTACATAGGGAAAATTTAGTAATGATAAACATTCAATATATTTGTATGGGTGTGTGTGTGTGTGGATGCATTATAGTGTGTTAAGATGCAAATGCGATGACTTGTGTTTTAGTGTCTTGGTCTAAAATATATATATGTGGATGATATGTAACCTAAGATCTCAGCCAATATTGCATGACTATGAATATATTTTTAGTAAACCTCTAGAGTAGGTTGGTTCCTATGATGCTAGCTAAAATGAAAGGGTCTAAAGAGTAAATAAATAAATAAGAAGGATTAGAATGTAGAAGTGAAAATTGGTTGGGATTCAACAACAACAAGAGAAACAAAGTATAAGAGTCTTGGACTCTCAACTCAATTAAAATTCCTAATATAGCACCTACCTTAAAATATTGTAGAGAATTAATTACATAAATAGATACAAAGCCAAGCATTCTAGATATTAAATAGAAAGCAATACAAATAGTTATCTATTTTAGCAAAATAGCATTTAACATAATACACCATCCATTCAACTAAATATAAATGCTTAACAATTTAACTCACATTCATCTATGTTCTGCAATATCTTCAAATAGAGGCCATATAACACTTCATTTTTTATTTATAGGTACACATAATAGTCATCATACAACTTATATAATTGTAAAATCTAAAGAACCAACCATTATTTTGATGTAATGTCAACTATTTATAGATTTTAATTATATTTTGTTATCTTAGAATGATTATCCAAAATTATTTGTAGGCCTAAGAATGGCGAGTATGGAAGGTGAGCATCTCCTTCCAACTCAACTTAGTCTAACCACCTTGATTGTGGTTTCTTGATATGTCTCATCTATATTCCTTCCATGAAGTTAGCTTCCATGTACTTCTAGTAGATTGTAGTGTACTCTAATAGGTTCACTTTTAACCACAATGCTCTATTGTGTTGCCAAATCATGATTCATTCTTACAAATTTGATTTGGAAAATTGGTTTCCATGCATGAACCCAGTGGACATGGATAGGTCCAAAATTTTTCTATCATATGTTAGAGCTTGGGAGCATTCTTAGGCACTTTCATTGGCTAGTTATTCTTATTTTTTATGCTTGTAGACCAATCAAAATGAGTCATTTTCCCATTAGAATCCCTAAGAAGTTCCTCAAAGTCACTAAGTGCAAATTTATGCTTCTTTCCCCTCATTTTCCTTGATTTTTCTCCCAGTATTTTCGAATTTGCATTCGTCCCAATATGGGATGTGAATTTGGTAATTCTAGGTTTTTTCTATTGAAAAGCTCAAGTTTTTGTCCAACATTTGTGGTGTCAACTCTTGGGCAAGGTTATTTTTTATTTTCCTACCTAAATGATTCTAAACCTCCTATAAATAAAAGGATTGGATTTCCTTTTCTCTAATTTGTATCATCATCTCTATCCATCTCATGTTTTAATGCTCTCAAGATTTAATGCTTTTGGAATGCTCTGGTGCTCTACTTTTGGTGCGTTTTTTGTGATTTGTTGCTAAAGATAAGCAAGTGGAGAAGCCTTGATGATAGATTATCTTCTAGAAGGAGGAAAGGTCTTCCATATTTACTCTTGCTTCCTCTATAGGCTTATCATGTTTTCTCTCTACATTTATTAGCTCTTAGATCATTAATTTTTAGTGTTAATTTACATTTTGCATCCTAAAATTAGATTTTGAGCACTCTTGTGTAAATTTGTACCCCACCCTTATAGGGCATGCATTTAGAAAACCCATTTGTTTCTCCATATTCTCATATATTTCCAAATTCATGACCTCTAATTATGGGGTGCAAATTTGATAACAGTAGCTTGGGGATAATTTTTTTCTCCAAAACCCCTAGGTTCTTATTTGAACACTTGTTTTGCATTGCATCCATTCTCTTTGCACTATGTTTTCACTATTTTATGTTGCTATATGTTGCTTTTCTTGTTCCTAAAGGTAAAAAATATATATTTTTTAATTTTTGAATAGTCAACTAAAAGGCCCAAGGGGGCTTGACTACTGCACCTCCAAGATCAGTCACATAGGAGCCTAATCAGGCCCTTGAACATTAATCAATTTTTCCAAGGTTTGAAGTTGTTTTGTAATTTTAATTGAATTTGTGGTTGTTGATTTATGGGGTATGAATTTTGCTAGGATTAACCACCATATCAACTAAGTATTTTGATATATCTATTAGGTTCCTTTTTGTGTACCTATGTCCATTTTTTTCATTTTTATATTTAGATAATAAGAAAAAGAAGATATTTTGTTTTCTTTTCTAAGCATCAAAGAGGAAAAGCATATAATTTGCATTTAGTCTAATCATGTTTGTGCATTACCTTTAACATTTTCTTGAAAATAATAGAATTACTTTCTTTTAATTTTAGGAAATATTCTTATTTGAAAAAATAATCATTTTAGGAATAACTCCTTGTTTGCTTGCATTGGTGTTTGCCTTGCATTGTTGTTATTTAGTTATTTCTATCTTATATTATAGTCAAGACCAAAATTTAGTGCTTTCTCAAATAAATACATAAAACCTTCCATCCTAGACTTAGAGTGAATCCTTAAACCACTCTTGGTGAACCCGTCAATCCCCAAGTTTTGAGTGTAGAGGAAGCACAACGTCCATGTGATCACCTTGGCTCCCAAAGAATCCAGTCAAGAATCATATGTAGTGGATAATTTTACCCCTCTACATTTTTGGTGAACCTAATATGAAGCACATACTTAGTGGCCATCTAGGAAGTCTTTTTTTAACTATAAGTAAGACCATTCAAATCTATGTGCATAGAGTTAAAAAAACATAAAAACAATTAATAAATTCTTCTATGTCCTTCCATTTTTGCTTTTGCCTTCTCTATTTATTTATTTCTTTGTCTATTAATGCTTTAGCCTTAAAACTTGGGAGTAAGTGAAATATGATATATCTAGAAGAGAATCCTTTGTACCATGAGGATATTCAGATTAATAGGGAAAATCCCAATTTAGAAGAATAAGAGGGCATGGAGATTGGTGAGGACTTTGATCCTATTTAAAGGCATCACAACTAGCTCACCTTCAAATCATATAATCACTTCTTGATTTTTTAGGTGAACCAAGCAAGTCCTAAACAAGGCCTTGGATGAAGACACCCACTTCAAAGAAGCTAGAATGTCTCATCACAAAACCTATTTGCACCTCAATATTCATTTTAATCTATTGTTTCATTCTTCTCATCATATTAATTCATTTCATAAACCTACATATGCTACTATAAGAATAACGAATATTAGGGAAGTTTAGTAACCTTCTCCAATCAATAGTGCATCCCAAAATGATGTTTCTCCTCTCAACATGCATTCTTTGACTACACCAAATATGATTAATGTCCCACAAAAATATACTACAAAATACATCACATTACATAACTCTTACCACAATAGTTTTAATACCTCCAATATTAACCAAGTTCCCTTTCAACAACCTACCTATAACCTACCCTTAAGGAATCTAGGGGTATTGCACAACAACAATCTCAACATGTAAATTTTGACAATTATAGTGAAATAATTAGAATTAAGAATGGATTCACTTTAAGCTCCAAGTTTCACTTATAACTATAAGAAAATTTTAAATCAACCCCTAGATCCTATGGTAGCCTCTAGGCCCTATCCTAAGAATTTTTCAATGTTGATCTTACCCATTTATAGGGGTACAGAGGACCCTATATAAAATTAAAGAATTTTTAAAACAACATGCCATGATATTATATATGATAATATGTTGTTTCTAAAAATATTCCTTAAAATCCTTACTGTTATGTCATTGGAATGGTATTATCAACTACCCCATCATTATTTGAGAAACTTTGAAGAAACAACTAAGTTATTTTTTTAGCAATTTGGAGCTTATGTGGAGAAAGGAGTAACCATCCAAGATTTATATCTCCTAAAACAAGATAAAGATAAATATTTCTTAGAATTATTGTCTCAATGAAGAAGCTTAGTTGGATGGTTAAAATACACCTTATCTCCTTAAGACATGTTAGTGATATTTATTATAAACCTACAAGAGTAGATCTCATATGAATTGGAAATAAAAAATGCTAACTCTTTTAATCATATAATAGATTTGGAAAGAAAAGTAGAGAAGGATATTATTAAAATAGGTCAACTTAAGTTAAGGAAAGAAGAGGAAAGGACCACAAAAATATAGTATAAGAACAAGCATGTAGTTGGTGTGGTATTATAGATAATAGGTAAATCAAAAATGTTAATGATGCTAGTACCTTGTAGAAGTTGGTACTTAGAAAACCCCAAAAAATCCCACCAAGAAATTTTACTAGACTCAACTAACCTATTTCATTGATCCTTAAGCATATTTTGGAATCTAAGATGATTAACCTCCCATACGGCAACCAAATACCATGGTAGTTAGGTATAAGCTTGATCAGTATTGTGAGTATCATAGAGTGAGGGGTACATGACAAACTCATGTAAGAGATTGAAACATGTGGTTCAAGAATTAATAGATTAGGATCATCTTGTTATGGATGAATCTCAACCCAATTCTAACCACAAACCTCCAACTAACCAACCTCCTACTCCATACACACCAACTACTATTCAATATATAGGGATATTCTAAAATACTCTATCCAATAATGGTTAACATACAATGAATCAACTGTCATATCATAATGTTCCACCTTCCTACAATAATATGGTGGGTATGATAGCAACTACTTTAAGGAAACAAGCTCAAGCTCAATCGACTCAACAATCTTAGCAACATACAATCTCTGTATCCAACCAACCCTCTAGACCACCCTTAGTTCTTAAGAGTATCCATAAAAGGAGCACAAGTGTAGAAAAACAAACCTTATTGTTTAATCCACAACCAAAATTCTCCTTCGATATTCAATAATATTTAAGTGACACACCTACCAATGTATCCCTCTTTGATCTTTTACAGACTTCTCCTATTCATAGGAAAGCCTTGTTGAATCTTGTAAGTGAACAATATATCCCACAAGATCTTCCCCCCTAGAAACCTAGCCAACGTTGTAGGTTTTCTTAGGATAAATCATATATCTTTTTATAATGATGATCTTCCTTCTTCAAATTTTCAAGGGGATTCATCCCTTTACATCACTAGGTATATTGGGAAAAATTTTCTCAAGATAATATAGGTGGACAATGGTTCCTCCATTAATATATGTATTTATAATTTTTTTCAAAATTTTGGATTAAAGGAGGAATATTTAACCAAATATGATGTCATCATTAAATTTTTAAACAATGATTCCCATGAGACCTATGACATTTTATCCCTTCCCTTTAGGATATGACCCAAGATTTTAGATACCTTGTTTATGTGGTATCTTATCCAACATATTTTAATCTCCTTCTTGGATGCCCTTGGATCCATGCAATGAGGGTTATCATTTATACTCTTTATTAATGTTTAAAATATGAATTTAAAAATTACCTTATCACCATTCAGGGTGATCTCATCTATTCCAATACTGTTTAATGGCTAAGAAAACCTAATCTAGCATCAATTTTTGTTCATCTATTTCTCTTCATAAAATTCTTAGATCACCAAGGGTTTAAGAATTTAAAAATAAATGAGGAACCACCAATCATAATCTCATCACAATTTCAAGCTAACTTGCTCAATTAAAATTCTCTTCTTGACCTTGCTAAGTTGCCACCTTCACCATGAACTATGGGTTTAACCCATAAAAAGGTGAATTAGTGCACATCGGTATGTGCACCTTTATCTATGCAGGTACATCACATGAAAATATTTTTGGTAGCAACCCTCGACTGGTAGAGTGAATAGTTATCCATTGTTATTTATCCAATGATTACCCACTTCCTAAGTAGATCACATCTAGTATGGGATATGTAGGTAAGGGTTTGGGGCTACAATATAAAGGTATTCAAGAGTATTTGGAAGTTGAGCTTTGGAATAGGAGATGTGGCATAGGTTACATCCCCAATAAAAACCAACCCTTACCAATTGATAATGATCAAGTCATTACTTATTTTGAATTCATGCATCATCATGGCTTAGAGTGGGATAATGAGGATGAGATACCCCCTTCTCCCTCACACATATTATTTTTTAATATGATAATTTTTTTGCACCCTAATTTAGTAGTGACTCAAGAGGATTATGCTAAGGAGGATACTCTTTGTGATATGGCTCATGAAGATATTCAATAAAATATCTTCTTCTTTAATGGATAAATTCTTTGTGTCATCCATGTTGAGTCTTCTAGTTATCAAGTGGGTCCTATTTCTATATATCATAAAGACCTCGAGAAACTGGGAGTGATCCTTCCTCCTCCTCACTATTGGGCACTAAATTAACATCAAGTTTTACTCGACACTACAACTATCTATCTTCCAATTTTTTGTCTAGGTATGCATCTGATAGTCACAGCTTGGCACTCAAGCATTGGATGGACCAAAGACAACTTCAATCCAACCTCCAAAGTAGGATGGTTCCTCGTCAACTTAAAATGGTGTTGACACAATTAAATCTCAAATAGGGTTTTGATATAAGGGTTAGAAAATATTTAGGGTTAGAGGTATTATGAAAAAAGTGGCTGAATAGGCTAACAACATAGGAAACTACAAAAAAAGCACCCACAAGCTATTTCTAGTGTCTTATCACTCAATATTAGTAGCACCCAAACCATGAAATATTCATAAATTAAAACATAATAGAGATATATTGTAGAAAGCGATTCCAACATCTAATATTGATAATCCAAATTAGCATAATAGACCAATAGTTAGATTTAATAGAAATAAACTTTATAGCAACACAAATCTAACCATGAACAGATTTAAACTACTCTCACAACTAGAAATCCAATAAGATGGAATGAACTAACCATTCAAGTATTAACAGAAATACAGATTAACAGAAATACAGATCAAGGCTTCAAACCTCTTGTAAAATATGATGAAGATGACAAATTTGAGTCAAAAATTAGATTAATTCTCCTTCCATTATCTCACAAGAATATTTATAGTAGGGCAAGCAAACATACTACCCTAGAAATGATGGTTCAAAATCTATTTATAATTTGTAAATGAAATAATATTGAGACATTACAAATATTACATATTTATAGCCCAATAGAGAGTTTTTGCTGGCATTGTCTTACTAGTTGACGTCCTCCAAAAAATCCGTTGTGAGTAATCCACCATAGTATCTAGGTGCTCTACAACTTGCTGGTTCATTGATGGCAGTTGGTATACAGGCCATTAGATACCACATTTGATCTGTAGAATATTCTTGGAATCTCACTTCATCATTTATCTACAACTGCCTTTGATTATTATTCTTGAAACCCTTCCGACGCTTCATCTTCCTGCCCTCCAACTGATTGAATTATGATCCGATGAGAAATTATTTTTAAATACAACAACAGTGTTAGCAAACTCTTGACCGTAAATATTCATCATGAATAGCTATGATTAAAACTATACAAATTGGTGGGGAAATATCAAAGCACTATTATGCACTTTTAATTGTTGATGTCATATTTTGTAGCTTCAATTCTATGGAATCGAATTCTAGCATAAAATACATTATAGAGTGAGCAGGATGCATTCCACTATCGATCTGCTTATTATATTTCCTTTTCTTTCCTTCAAATCCAAAAAAATGCAATCTGCACAAAACTTATGGTGACATTAGCATCACCTTGGTCAAAATATGGAACCATCAATCCACATCGAAGCTAGTGTAAATAATACTACATCACCAATTTGCACCCTTTGCAGTGTAAAACCAACTTTATCACCATTTCGCTCTAGAGTTGGTATAAAATACTCTTTGTCACCATTCCGTATCCAATATAGTTCTTTCTACCTTTTTATCACCAATATGCACCAAAATACTCTCGATACTGAGCAAGATGGATCTTACTGACACTTAGCCACTTGGAGCATGCAAAAATTACACATGATTTCCATTTCGTACTTCTTCTTGCACTGACATCATCATAAACAAAAAAATTTACGAAATTGGGGCTCGTCTAGAATCTGCTTCCAAATACACTACAAATTGAGCATAATGGAATTAAATTGCTCAAGGCAAAAAATGCACTATGTGTTGAGTGGATTAGGAAACTCTTACTGCGGATCCACTCTAAAATACACTACGAAATGTGCAGAATGAAAATTTTATACCTTAGAATAAAATTTTCAATGCTTTCTAAGGATGTGGCCTTTTTTTGCCTAAATTTTGATGCCTCCTAGGTGGATTTGCTTGCAAAGCCATAGAAATTAGAGTCTTATCCATTGGGTATCAAGAGTAAAAAATGCTTTAAAGAATACTTTCCATATGAACACTAACCTCTAAAACATTTATGGTCATATTCGAGGATAAACGTTCATATCAAGACCATGCTTCATACATCCTAGAGGATAACTATTCACATGGAGACAATACCATAAACATTAATATGTGTGCCATTCTAGTAAAACTGCTTCATTGCTCCAATAAAACATAGCTATTTTTTTCTTATAAAGCCTTCTTACAATACATGATATAAATACCTTCATAAAAAACTTACTATTTTTTGTCTCTCTAGACTCATGCTTTTATTGTTTCTTTTTGACCATGTCAGAGTGAAAATGAATAAAAAATAACGAAAAAAGTATGACTACATATGTACAAGATAACAATTGCTAAGCTTGTGCTCCTTTTAGGATCTGTAGCTCTATCTGGATCTTCCTCCTACTGGGCCTCTTCTTCAGCACTATCCTCTATCTCTTGCTCAGCTTCTTCCTACGGAGAAGATTGCTCTTAATTTTCCTCTTCAACATTATCACCAAAAAGTTGCACCATCAGTTTCAAAATCTGTAGGGCTTGTTTCCATGTTGCTTCAGAGGGATTGGAAGTCTCCTTCAACTACTTATAAATGTACTAGAGTTCACCAATATCTTCATAATTAGCAACACTTCCTCTATTTACCAAGTCTTCCATGAGATATCTGAGCCTGGTAAAATCAATAATCATTTGTGAAGCTTTCTCTTGGTCAATTGGTTCTTCTAGAGAGTCAATATCAGACTCATCTTGTAAGCTCTCACCAGTACTTTTCTTAATTTCTTAAACTAATAGCAAACTATGATCTTACATCCATAGCCATCTAAAACCAATTTGGATCATTTCCTTATTAACATCCACTACATCCTTGATTACTTCTTCAATCTTGTCAAACAATAGCCAAGCCTTTTGGAGTGCTCTGTGCTTCTTCACTATAATTGTGACAACAACTCTAGAAATATTCCACTCCTTATTAGGGATTAGCATAATAGAATTACTGATTCTACTATCCACTAGCTTGTGAATTTGCTTAGTTGGAATTACCATAGGTTGTATTTATCTAGTGAAATTATCCAGATCCTTCTGAATGCTTTGGAGTAGGTGATTGGCATCATCTAAATAATCAATAATAAGCTGAAGCCCTGAGCATTTATCTAAAAATTTAGAGAGAAATTTCTTTCTCACTTTCTTTAGTCCAGACTTGGAAAAACTAGAAGATTTAGCCTTTTCAATTTGAAGCTACTGCTTCAAAATTTGTATCTTCTTATATTTTTCCTCATTCTTTTTCTGGTTCTCTTAAATCTACTCCTTAAGCTTATTAGCTTCCTGAAACTTCTCTTTCCAGCTCTCAGCTTCTTTTCTCAGATATTTCTCCACTTCTTTCTAATTGTTAATAGTTTTTTGAATATTTTCTATTTACTTTTCCAACTTACCCACCTTTTGTTTGAATATATAATTTTTTACATAAAAAGTTTGCAAGTGGGCTTTGGCTATCACCAATTCATCTTCTTCAGGCAGCTTCTCAATATCTTCTGTATACTATTTTGTACAATAATCTTGGACAATCATCTTAGTTTTAGGCTTGCTCACAAGGGGAATCATGGATATAGATATCCTTTGCCTTGAAACTGGATCAACAAATATGCTTCTCCTCCTTGTGATCATCCTATTGGAAGGCTTGGACAAATTTTTTGCCCAAAATATTAATTTTTTTGTGGAGCTTCCTATTCCTTCTAAAAAATTTCCTGAGTAGGGTAACTTGTAGGGAGATGATAAGAGGACACAATATATGCAAGCATAGAATAAACAGTTGAAAATAGTTGTGCAGAAGTAGTTATAATAAAATATGTGACTACAATGGAATCTATGACCACTACTATTGTTGCAATTGGCAGACTCATGGAAATTGAAGTGAGACTCAAATATTGATGAGTGGGTGTATTCAAAACAATTTGCTTCTTAGATGAGGGTTGTGGTTATAATGGTTAGGATGGAAATATGGAATATTATGAAAGGGGAATCTCATATGATGAAGGTGGAACTTGAGGTAACCTTGGAGGATATGGGTTGGTTTATACCTCATAAGTGACTGATGAAATAGGTGGTGAACTATGAGGTGGAGAAGGCACCTTCGTTACAATTTCTTGCTCAGAAAGGGATGGATATTTCCTTTGGGAACTTGGAGGAGGAAGAGGAGAAGAGGGATTAGGGACCATATCTTAGCCTACTAATTTAGGGTGTTGAGGAGCAATCTCTATGATCTACTATTGTTCTTGTTGTATCAATTATTCCACAACTAAAAAAGTTATTTATTTAAAAATTTATTCTTTATCCAACCTCTGTTTCTTTGAAATCTCTTTCTCAGTTATTTCTGGCCCTTTTGGCTTTTATCTAAAAAAAATTCCAGGTGACTTTCTCACTTTTTGTATCTTCTTCATATAACCCTTCTTGTATTGTCTCCTCCAATAACATCTGTTCAAAAATAGGACTTAATTCCATTGTTGCTATAATGGTGAAACTCAGAGGTGTAAACCTAAAGTTCTAATATTTTTCATTCCAGTATATATTTATATATATAGGTTTTCCACCCAGGGCTAGGTGCTTAGGCCTATTTTTCTCTATGACTAGCACACTGAAAACCCTCTCATCAGAATAGTCCATCTTACTCATCGAATGTGCTCCTTTTGGAAATTACTCTATTTGCTCAATTGAAGGCTGAAAAGTTTTCAAGACTTTAGTAGTAGTCAATGGATTATTAGGTTCCTCTTCTAGAACTTCTTCCTCTGAAGGTGGTGATGGGGAATCAGACCTAGTTTGTAACTTTTTTTAGATTAGCACTATATGCCTTGGGTCTTTGGGCTTCCAAGTTTTAACATTATCATCATACTTTTTAGAAAATTCACCATCAATGTTTAACCCAAACCTGGGTTTTTCTTTACCAATATTAATTCTCATCCTCCACTAGTCTGATATTTTGGCTTCATTCCATTTCTCCTTTTTCTATGCTTCATCACCAGTAGCTTCTTGAGATTGAGGATCCTCTTTCTTTTCTATTTTTTCCTCAATATCCTTGATGGTAGAATCCTTTAACCGATGTTTTACATTATTTTCTGGGTCAAAATCAATAATTTATTCATAAAATTCTAACCATGGAGGAAGTTGATCCATATTATAAATAATCCACTCCAAAAGAGCAGTTTCATTGTTATTTTTGCCTTGTTCAAAATGGGGCCTGGATCTCTTCTCAAATTTATAGGCCTTTTCTCTATTTAAGGCTATATTCCTTTTATAGAATATATCATCTGGATCATAACTCAATCTCTGAGGAATGTAGAACAGACCCAACCTATCCAAGTATTGGTCATTTTTTTCACCCTGACACTTATTGGTAATAGTTATATCATAAACATTTTGGTAGGTCAACATGGATATCCTCTTTCTCTTAGAGCCATGGTTCAAATCTATAAATTCATCTTACCTCAAGTATTCTAAGGTGAATAGCCTATCTATAACAAAGTGAGGTAGCAAAAAATGCTTACCCATAAATCCATATAGTCTAATGATGATTCCCTCTATTAGGAGATACCAATATCCCTCTGCACATTTTGTTCTCAATATTTTCTTAGCCAAAGGTGGTAGCCTAGGGAATTATCCATACAATATTTTCAATGTTGGCCCTAAGAATTCCAAGTTGAATTTATAAAAAGACTTAGTACTTATCATATGATTAGTCTAGTAGTAAACAGGAATGGGTTCCCCTTCAATGGTCTTGTCTTTGATTGGAATCCATGGCATCATATCTCTTATAGCAGTGAAAAACATCCCTACCAGGCTTGAGAAATACCTAAAACAAGGTACATCAAAGCTTCTTTTCATTCTTACTAATTTCTCATGCATTGTCTAAGCAAGTAAAGCCATCCAGTAAAAATAGATAACCCTAATACCCTTATTTGTTGTGCCTTCCTCGTACATCCTTTCATTGGAAATGTAATATATTATAGCTATTTGCCAATCATTCACCATTTTATCAGAGTCTAAACCCTCCATACAAGATAACATTGAATACTGCTCTGGGTGAACAAACCATTCAATAGAAATTAACATCGAGGGCAATCCCTTCCTGGGCCTAGTATCCATGAGTTGTTTATAAACCCATTTTCTGAAAGACTCGCCATCATTAGTTCACTTCTCCAGAGAGTAATACCCAACCTGGGTGGTTGTTTTAAACTCTTTTGGCCTTACATGTGGTTCTGATCCTAGGGTAAAAAACTTGTGACAGTTTGTAGTAGTGATGCTAAATAGGGTTTTACCTCTAGCATTTTTTATTTCTTTTGCCATTGGGTCATAAAATTTAATGATAGCTGCTATTAACTTTAGACAAGGATGAACGGAATTGCAAATGTAAAAATATAAGAAAGAGAGTACAACACATCTACCTTTAGTCAATAGAGTTACTTCTTTCTTATATTTGTTGCTAATATTCCTTCTAAGCTTTGTTCTCTTTGTGAAGACCAGCTCAATAACTATCATGACTTCCTCTTTATTGATGTACTGGCTCACTACCCTTTTTGCCAATGTTTCAGCTTCTTGAGTGTCTTAAAAATCTATTTTTGTCAACAATTTTAAATTCTCTCTAGAAATCACCAACAATACTCAGCTATCATTTCTGCAATTCTTTGCTTAGTGAATGCTACTTTTTATCAAATGAGCATAATTCTATGCTTTGGTGCTTTTAATTTTTGGTGCATACACATCCTTTGCCATTAATGCAGCTACTAGATGACTTGCATGCTAGCACAATTCTCAAATCACACTCATTCCCTTTGGTAGCTCAAAGGTGATAATCTAATTTTTGATTGGCTAAAATTCAAACATGCTTAATACTGTCGTAGCATCACTTTGTCTATTTTCTATTTTGATTGTAGGAAATTTTAGCATTTAATGTGAACCTTTTTTCATTTTGCCAAGTGGGAAAATGCAGAATTGCTTCCCCACTCAAAAGTAAGCTTGAAACCAGTGGATTGCCACCTTATTTTATTCATCCCAACATAACTCTAAATTACAGTGTATTAGGACCATCCTCATTCTACACAACAGTAGTCTTGAAATCCAGTGGATTGGAATAATTCATTATTCCTCTACCACTTAGTCTTCTTGAGTGCGGAAAATAACACATGCTTCATTCCACTGAAAATGTAGTTCATTTAGGTGCATATTGGAATAGGCTCATCATTCTATTGGAATTATAGTTCATTTGGTTGCAGATTAGAGCTCACTCATTATTCTACTTCACTCTTAGTGTATTTAAGTGTGGAATATGAACTTGTTGGATCCTTTGCAAACACTTAGACAATTTTGTAATTTTTTTTAATACAACATGTTATCAAAACAAAACTTGATACAAAGTGCAAAAAAGGAAATATGATACAATGTATATACATATATTACAATGAGCTTATATTTCATTCAAAATATATTTTAAGATGAAAACCATTAACCAATATTGGTTGTATGTTTCCATCCAGATCTTCAAGCTAGAAAACATTAGTCTCTTTAAACTCTACTATATTGAAAGGGCCATCCCAAAAGGAGTCAAACTTCGGATGATGTCCTAGTTTTGCTCTTTCGACATTCCACATGAGAATTGAATCTCCAACCTAGAATTTTTTGAACCTTAAATTTTTATCGAACCATGTCTTGATGTCCATAGAATTCCTCTGAAAGTTCTCATAAGCCTGAGGTCTTTTCTCTTCCAACTATAGTAGGTGTGTTAGCTTTGTTTCCACTAGATTTTCCTCGGATTCCTCTTTTGTATTTATCAATTTGAGTGTTGTAATTTCCAAATGGATAGGTAGCACCACCTCCTTGACATATAGCAAAGCATAAGGAGAAGTATTGATGGAATTATTAATATTAATCATGTATGCCCACAAAGCTTACTCCAGCATTATGTGCCAACTCCTTTTATTTCCTTCTAGTGATCTCCTCAAAATCCTTAACAGGTTTTTGTTGGTAGACTCTGCAAGTCCATTCCCTTGAGGGTAATAATTTGAAGTATTCTTAATTGTGATGTCATACTTGTTGATAAACTCAATATACTTAGCCCCTATAAAGGTTGGTCCATTGTCACTCACCAAGACTTCTAGAACACAAAACCTTGAAATCAAACTTTCCATAAAATTTATTACAACTTCTTGGTTTGATTTATTGGTAGGAATAGCCTCTATCCATCTAGTGAGGATTTTGGGGTAGTTATAATATAATTATGCTCTACTAAAGAATGAGGGTTGATGACCCCTATAAAGTCCATCCCCTATTATTGAAAGAGATCTTAAACTTGTATTGGATTGAGGGGAAATGAAGCATTTCTTATCCTCTCTACATGTCGTTGGAATTTGTCACAGGATCTAGTGACTATGAAGGTGTCAAAAAATATAGTAGGCCAGTAATAGCCTCCTCTTATGATTTTCAAAGTTGTAAATCTTCCTAAGAAATATCCTCCATATGTCCCTCCATGGAACTCCTCAATGACCTTTTGTTTTTATCATCTATTAAGCACTTAAGGAGGACTCCATCAAGGTTTCTTTTGTATAAGCCTTATTGCAATAATACATACTTCAAAGTTTAAAGTCTATATATTATTATTTGTGATGCATTGAGTTCAGGAGGGAATACTCTAGTTTGAAAATACTTGATCATCTGGTCTACCCAATCAAAGTCCCCTAGTTATACTCCTTCAATATGATCATCTTTTGTTGTCTGACAAGCTGTTATTTCAGATGATACTGCTACCTTTGTTATACCTTGGCATAGGGCCCTCCCTCTCACCAACTTGGTGGGATGTATCTCCACATCATAGTATTGGATTTTGGTGATCCAACTAGCTCTCTTATCTCCTAGTTCACCTTGTAGAATGAAGCTTCTTAAATCCTAGTGAATAACATATACTAGGGTCTGGCTTTGAACCAAATACTACCTAAAATTCTTCAATGACTTTCATCATAGTAAATACTTGTTTCTAAATAAAATCATACTTAACATGGTAATCATGGAGAGTATGGATCCAAAATAATATAGGGTGCTCCTCACCTTGATCATTCTTTTGGGTGAGCACTGAGGCATAACAAAATTCAGCTCCATAAGCATAAAGAATAAAATCCTTACTAAAATCTAGATTTACTAGCACTGGAGTGGTGGCAATGGACTACTTGATTATCTCAATGGCTTGTTTCCTCACTTTAATCCATTTGAACTCTACAATTTTCTTTAGTCGTTCAAATATAGGCCTGACCTTTTGGGCGAAGTCAGAAATGAATTTCCTAATAAATCATATTTGACCAAAGAAGGAATGCAAGGCTATCTTATTTACAGGAATAAGAAGGGCTAGAATGAATTTGATTTTTTCTGGATATATGGCTATACCTTAATTTGAGACCACATTAACTAGCAACTTTTCCTTATGTACTACAAAAAATAACTTCTTAGGATTAAGGTAAATGCCAAATTATCTGCACTTTTGAAAAACTTGCTCAAGGTATGTTAAGTGGTCACACTTATTCTAGGAGAACATAGTCATATAATCCAAATAAATTAGAATGACTTTATTAATAAGTTTCCCAAAGGCATAGTACATGGATCTCTGAAAAGTGGCTCCTACATTGGATAGACCAAAAGGTATTCTCTGCTAGGCAAATGTTCCCATTTTTTTGGTGAATGTTGTTTTATACTAATCTTCATTTTTCACCCAATTTTGGTTATATCTAGAGAAGCCATCCAATAGCGAGAACCTTTCTACCCTTGCCACTATTTATAATATTTGATCGATCTGTGTAAGAGGGTAGTGATATTTTAATGATGCCTAATTAAGATTTCTAAAATCCACACATAGGAAAATATCACCATTCTTTAGTAATACCTCAAGGTCATATTGTAAAATTAATAAATAATTTAATATCAATGTGATTGTAAGCCTCTCAAAAGGAGTCTCCCTTGTAATCGCTTTGCCACTATAGGGGGATCCCTCCTTTAAATATTTAATACTACTTTTATTATTCTTATTTTCATTATTTTTGTGAATGGACAACCTAATATATATATATATATATATATATATCTACCCTAAAGCTACGTTGGTGAAGAGACGTGATGGTTCATGTTATGAAGATATGTTATGGTTCACTTTATGAGTTAATAATATAATAATTAAATTATTAATAAGACTAAATAATACTAACTAATAATGTTAGGATGGAGAATCCTAACATACCACCATCCTTAAAAAGAGCTTTGTCCTCAAAGCTCAAAGTTAGGAGCTTTATATTTTGTTTTCCAAGCAGAATTTTTGCAAGTTCTTGTACTATTTTAATGTCACTTTTTCGAAGGTAGGGATATCTTGAAGGTTAGAGTGTTAGTGGGGGGTTTCCAAGAAAAATAGTAGAATATTCCTTAGTAGAATCATGATTATTATGGTAGGGAAACCCTTGGGTTTATTCAAACATTTTATAAGGATGCAAAAAAAGTGGTGGTAATGCTTCCATATCCTTTTGTTGTTCCCTAGGAGAGTCAACGGAGAATGAGTGTGTAATCACCTTTCTATGTTGTTTTCAAATAGGTTTGGTTATGTGGAAAGAACTCACAATTGGGGGGAAATTTGAGCATAGTTCTTGTAGAGTGTAAGTTTGGCCATAATGGTTCATTTTGAGAATGTCTACCGCATCCTTGCCTGATGCATCGATCACTTCTAGAATATCAATTGTATTGCCTTTATCGTTGTGATCAGGTGTTTGGGATATTTCTTTCTCATTATCCTTGTTTTCCACATCTTCTTCCTCTTTCTTATATTTCATGGCTTCCTCATATTCCTTACCTTCCTCATCATCCCCATATTTAGTATCATCTTCAGGTGTATCTGTCACTATGTCTACCTCAATTGCATTTTCATCGTTGGGAGAACTAAAAGGAATAGATGTATCTGAAATATATAGTACAGGTGTAATACATTGATGATTGTGAATAAATTTCTCATCGCAATGATAGTAGAGGCCTTTTGCTTTTCGTTCTTTTATTTATTAAAAACTAAGATGTTTAATTGGTAGGGTTGGGTTAAGTTTGGGGGTTGTGTAAGTGCTTTGTGTCTTTCCATTATGTGTAGATTTTGGGGTAATGTAAGTGGTTTGAGATTTACCCATAGGTGGTTTCCCTAATTGATGTTGTGTGTTTATTTTATCTTCAGCTAATTTTTCCAATCCAATAGTCTACATCATGGTATAGGGTTTGAACTTTGTCACCTCTATTTTAATTTCTTCTTTCAATCCTTTGGTGAAGCAATATATGAGAAATGCTTCACCCCACCCTGTGTTGTGTTTGGTGATATCCTTAAATCAAATTTCATACTCACGCATGGTAGTGTTTTGATGAAGATATTTGAGCAATTCCCACATGGCTGGGTCCCACATGGCTCTGATACCAAATGGTAAGACCCCAAGGTCTTACTATAAAATTAATAAATAATTTAATATAAATGTAATCGTAGGCCACTCAAAATTGGGCTCCCTTGTAATCACTTTGCCACTATAGGGGACTCCCTCATTTAAATATTTAATACTAATTTTATTCTTCTTCTTTTCATGATTTTTGTGAATTACCAACCTAATATATATATACCCTAAAGCTACGTTGGTGAAGAGATGTGATGGTTCATGTTATGAAGAGATGTTATGATTCACATTATGAAGATACGTGATGGTTCACTTTATGAGTTAATAATATATTAATTACATGATTAATAATACTAACTAATAATGTTAGGATGGAGGATCCTAACATTCGTTTTCCGCATAGGTACCAAGATGGCTACCCAAGTAGAATATTTAATTGGATATATGATCTTAGCCTTTAATAACTTCAAGATATCTTCTCTCATTATGGATACGATCCTTGTATTTATAGGCCTTTGCTTCTACCTAAAATACTTAGCATCAAGCTCTATCTCAATGGTGTGTTGGATAATATTTGTATCATATACTTTGAGGTCTTCATATGATCAAGCCACAATGTCTTGGTTCATACTTAAATTTTTAATATCATCTTCTCCTTCTTGTGAGCATTGAATTCCAACCTTGAACTTCTTCTCTTTTTTCATTTCAACTTCTTTATATATTTTCTCATTGGCTTCCACGGATCTTATTCTTTTGCAGTCTTCATTTTCAAACAGGCTCTCTAGAGTAACCAAACCTCTAGGTATGTGATTTTTCTTAAGTTGAATAACTTCCTGTTGATCAATTTCATCTGGATTTTCTTCTTGGAAAGTGTAGAGATAGGCTTCTCTTACTAGAAAATCAATGATATGTTCATAACTTTCAAATACCTACCAAAAAATTTGCTTATCTAGCAATGCAATCCTGAAAATCATTTTGATTCCCTTGTCTTTCTTGACTCCAATATTTGTATAAGGATTGAAGTTAGCTCCCATTGCTGCTAAGGAGTCTTCCAAAGTGTTCTTTTCTATAAGAATAAATTTTATATTTAGGGAATCAAAGGATTCCATCATATCCCATACCCTATTTATGTATTCTTTTAGGTAATGGTGCTTACTACTGCACCATTCTCTTACCCGATGGACAATTAACTCAAATTTGTCATATATTTTTAGTATATTAACGCACATATTTTCTTCTTGCACCATTTCAATGCATAGGACCTCATATTTTACAGTGTTATTGGTGCTGGAACATGTTAATCTATAGGAAAAACTCTTTCTTCCTTTTGATTGGTACTGTAGTACCACACTAGCACCAACACCATTTATGCATCTAGCACCATCAAAGTGCATGGTCCATATGTCTATCTATCAGAGACTAATTAGATATAGCAATAATTTTCTTCTCTGATTCTGTAGAAATATTATATGTGCCCATGCTTGTCCTAAACTGACTGTAATCCTCCCTAAAAGGTAATTCATATTCTAATTCCAGTTCTTCAAATTTATCCATAATTTCAAACTCTTAAAGAGAAGTAAGGTTGCACATGTCTTCTTAATTTTTTTCTATGTGGTAAGACATGGGATTTTTAGGTGTTATCCTTATCCTCTTTCCTTTGAAGGAAATGACCATATTGGAATAATCCATATACATGCATCCATCTAATTTTGTAGTGAAATACCTTGAGAGGCATAAGACAAAATAGATCTCTAGATCAACCACTACTATTTCTTGTACTATTGTCACCTCAAGGACTCTATGTAACCTCATTAAAACATCCTTTATTACTCCCACTATTTTTACAGGTGTCCCATCCAATTGTAGTACTCCAAGGCAGAATCAGGTATACTCCATACCTATTTATTCATTGACTACCTTAGGCATAACTGTAGTTGATGCTCCTGAGTCTATCATGCAATTTTGGACTACCCAACCTTCCATCCTGAAAGAGATATAGAAAGTAAAGGGTTTGTTATTTAAAGCATTGGTAGACATTTATTTATTTTCTGAGGGTATACTAGGTATTGTGGTGGCTTGCCTATCCTATGGATATTTGTTGAGATAAGCTTTAAGCAATTTTATCTGGATAAGAATGAAAATAGTATCATATAAACTAAATTTTATGGTATCCTCTTCATGTCTTCAACAATGTTGTATTTAGATTTAGCCATAGTGGTCCTCTCAGGTCTCCTTTTTTGGCTCACCATATTTTATCTTATATTTTTGAGTGGTTTCTATTATTTATCTTTTGGTAATAGAAGGGAATATAAACCTCCCTTGAGCCTCATCCTTAGACCTCATTTTTGTCTCCCTTAGTTTCTTTCTCACATATCTTGGGCAGACTGTATATCTTCTCTTTCTCTTTAGCCTAGGGAATAGGAAAAGTACCACTGCTTTGGGGAGGTGGGTCATTCTTTTTCTGAGAAGGAAGCTGGAATTGTCCCATCTTCTATGGATCTACTTGTAGGGTTTTCTTCCCTAACCTTGTCATAACAATAATTGGGCCATCCTCATTAAGATCTTTCTCAACCATGATTTGGTTAGGTTTCCATAGCATGTTTACCCTTCCTTTATGGTGTTGTTCTACTTGATTCATAGCTTTCTGAGCATGGTGTTGGTACATAACACAATATTGTGAATCATGAGGGTCATTACATACCAAATACTAGATATTTACCAGACTTGTTTCTAAAGAATATTCAGGTTCTTCATATTCTGCATTTACTCTAATCCCAGTACTATTACTAGGACCAAGTCTTTTATATTTATTCACATATAGAAATATCCTTTGTTGAGACCTCTCCATATCTCTCTTTTCCATTGAATTCATTCTATTACTCAGAGTTTTCAAAGTATTTTGTATATCAAGAATGATAAAAAAATATTTGAGGAGTTTGAGAAGGAAGGGGAGGGAAAGGAAATACAGTAGAAGGTGCTTTTGGCTGAGGAATGAGATTCATTTGTAGATATGAGGATGATAAGGAAATAGGGTCCATATAAGATGAAGTAGTAGTTTAGCTTTGGAAATTTGTGGCTTCTATATTGTAAGGTAGCACAACTTTAGGAGGTAATATCCCCATATTAATTAGGATATTTTTAGCATGAATTGTTGCATTATAAATTTGTGGAAAAGTTTCCACTTCATATTGTTGGGTTTTCAGGCCTAGCTTTGATCCAAGAGCTCTGATATGATACATATAACTAAGGCATGTAGCTGGTCTAGCTGCAGGGGAAATTCTCTTCCATGTTCTTCTAAACCTCAAATAAAAATCTGAGATAGTATCTTGATGATATTTCTACATAGATGTGAACTGATTAAGTAAGGAGAAAGTGCCAGAAGATTCATTAAATTATTCCACAAAAGGCTCAACCAATGCTACCAATGAAGTGATGGTGTTATCCTCAAGAGTCCTAAACCAATGCAAATCTTTCCTTTGAAATATAGGATTAGGATTCTCACAATAACATCCTCATATTTTATGTTGTGAATTACTGCCAGATTTAATATATCCTGATAGTGCTCATATATCATCTTCTTAGATCCATCATAATTGGGAATAGCCTTGGACACAGCCTTGGGAATGGTATTCATATGGGCTAATCTAAGGGGACCAATTGTGTTCCAGTTGGGGTACTTCTACAAAGGTTGAATTAGGGGTACATTTCCATAATTAGGGGTTGCATTTCAAGCCATATTTATAGGTGTAGGTCCTGTTGGAGGGGATATTGGAT
Organism: Wollemia nobilis; assembly: GCA_028583015.1. NCBI lineage: Eukaryota > Viridiplantae > Streptophyta > Pinopsida > Araucariales > Araucariaceae > Wollemia > Wollemia nobilis. The sequence goes on from JAQPPZ010016349.1 coordinate 386,908, forward strand.
TAAATGCAAGATTTTTCTCAAGGATCTCTTCGTTTGAATAAAAATATTGATTTAAATTTTTAATAACTGTAGACCCTCTATAAGGTAGCTCACAATACAAACATGAGTTAGGGTTATTTATTTTGAAAGACCTCATACATGAAAGGACAATGATCTATAGGGGTAATTATTTTCTAGGTTTAAAGACCAGGGAATCACTAGCTGAATTTGCTATTATCTACTTAGCAAGTTCAATACAACTCACAAAATATTGATTCCTCTAGGTAGAGATAAAACAATTAAACATATGATGGATTTTCATGTTCCTTGTGAACTGGTCCCACCAAGCGTGCCAAAAATTATTGGGCATCGAGTTGACATCAATTTTTAGTCAACATTGCAATTGTCTATCTTCCAATTTTCTATCCAGGTATGCACCCGATAGTTGTAGCTCGACCCTCAAGCATTGGATGTTGCAAAGACAACTTCAATCCAACATCTAGAGTAGGTTGGTTCCTTATCAACTTAAATTGGTGTTGACACAATTTAATACCAAATAGGTTTTTGAGATAAGGGTTAGAAAAGGTTTAGGGTTAGAGGTATTATGAAAAATAGTGGCCAAATAGGCTAACAACATAGGCAACTACATCAAAATAACCCACAAGCTATTTCCAATGTCCCATCACTCAATATTAGCAGCACCCAAACCATGAAATATTCATACATTAAAACATAAATAGAGATATATTATAGAAAGTAATCCCAACATCTAATATTGATAATCCAAATTAGCATAACATACAAATAGTTATATTTAACAGAATTAAACTTTTTAGCAACACAAATCTAACCATGAACATATTTCAACTACTCTCAAAACTAGTAATCCAATAAGCTGAAATGAACTAAACATTCAAGTATTAATAGAAATGTAGCTCAAGGCTTCAAACCTCTTGCATAAGATGATGAATATGACAAATTTGAGTTAGAAATCAAAGTAATGCTCCTTTCATTAGCTCACAAGAATATTTATAGTAGGAAAAGAAAATGCACTAGAGCTAGCCCTAGAAAATGAGGGTTTGGCCTCTATTTATAGTTTGTAAATGAAGGACTATTAAGGAGACATCACAAAGATTACATATTTACATCTAAGTAGAGATTTTTTGCTAGCATTATCTTACTAGTTGATGACCTCTAGGAAATCCCCTATGAGTAATCTGCCATGGTAGTTGGGTGCTCTACAACTTGCTAGTTCATTGATGGTAGCTAGTATCTAGGCCACTAGAGACCACATATGATCCACAAACCATTTGTGTAAGATTTCTCCATCGTCGATATACAACTATCTCTACTTATTATTCTTTAAACCCTTTTGAAAATTCCTCTTCCTGCCCTCCAACTGATTGAATTCTAATTCAATGAGAAATTACTTTTAAATACTACAACAGTGTTATCAAACTCTCGATCATCGATCTTCAATGTCAATGAATATGATTAAAACTTTGAAAATTTATGAGGAAATACCAAAGCACCATTCCACACTTTTAATTTTTGACGTCATATTTTGCAGCTTCAATTCTATAGAATCAAATTTCAGCATAAAATGTGTTATAGAGTGAGCAGGATGCATTTTGTTGTCAATATGCTTATTATCTTTCATTTTTTTCCTTAGTATCCAAACAAAACATAATCCCCACAAAAATTATGGTGATATTAGCATCACCTTGGTCAAAATGCAGAATCATCAATATGCATGGAAGCTAGTGTAAATAATACGTCAACATCAATCTGCACCCTTTGTAGTGTAAAATTGACTTTATCACAATTTCACTCTAGATTTGGTATAAAATACTCTTTATCGCCATTCCACACCCAATATAGTGTTTTATGCCTTTATGTCACCAATCCACACAAAAATACTCTTGAGACTCGGTGGAATGGATCTTACCGATACTTAGTTGCTCGAAGCTTGCAAAAAATACATACGATCACCATTTCGTACTTCTTCTTGCGTTGATGCCATCTTCGCCCAAAACTTTTGTGGAATCAAGGCTCATCTAGAATTCACTTCAAAATACACTACAAACTTAGTGGAATGGAATTAACTTTATCAAGGCAAAAAATGCACTAAGTGTTGAGTAAATTAGGAAACTCTTGCTGCGGATTTGCTCCAAAATACACTAGGAAATTTGCAGAATGAAAACTTCATACATTAGAATAGAAATTTCAATACTTTCTAAGGATGTGGCTATTTTGGGCCTAAACTCACTATTATGATGAATCCCACATCCTCATTGATGACACACTAGATGATAATATTGGAATCAAAGAGAACCCTAGAATCCTTAAATTAAGAAAATCCTCATCCATGGACAAGAAGTAATTGAACAAGTTGTTAATAGAATTTTAAGATATTTTTTCTTGGCCATATGCCAACATGTCAGGGCTTGCTTCCTCCCTAGTCATGCATCACCTAGTAGTTAAACCCAATGTTAAACATGTTAACCAAAATATTAAAAAAAATAAGCATCCTAAGATAAACCTATTAGTTAAGGAGGAGCTCCAAAACTCCTTGACAACAATTTTATCAAAGCCATCAACTTTTTTTATTGGATCTCTAACATCATTCCTATGGCTAAGAAGGAAGGGATAATCAAAGTACCAACTTTAGCGATATTAAATTAGCATGTTCCAAGGATTATTTTCCCCTACCCATCATAGATATGATAGTAGTTTTTTTTTTCTATATGTGGAATGCTCTCTCTAATGGATGGTTTCTTAGCATATAATCTAATCATGATTACCCCTAAGGACCAGCCCAAAACAAATTTCATAACTCCATGGGGTATCTTTTTTTATTAAGTGATACCTTTTGGATTGAATAATTTTTGTGCCACATACAAAAGGCCCATCACATATATTTTTCATGACATGATGCATGATATTATTGATGATAATGTGGATGATCTTCTTGGTCACTCTGTAAATTGAGAAAATTATGCTTCAACAATACAAGGTTTGTCTTAAGCCCTATAAGTGCATATTTGGAGTCACATCTAATAATATTTTAGGTTTCATAGTGTCTAGGAAAGGCATTGAAGTGGATCCTTCTAAGATAGTGGTTATCACTAACATGCCTCCTCCTTATAACCTAACTGAGCTACATAGCTTGTGAGGAAAAATTCAACATATCCGTCGCTTCATGGCCTAATTAGTTGATAAGTTTTAGCCATTTCTTAAGCTTCTTAAGAAATATGTAGTGTTTCAATCAGATTATGAGTGTTCTAGTGGGATTCAAGAAGTATCTCATTTCCCCACCTATCTTTGTTCTCCCTAGATCGTATAAGCATTTCATGTTGTACATGGCAGCCATAGCCTAATATTTTGGGGGTATGCTTGCTTAGCATGATGATTAGAATAAAGAGTGATCTATATACTATATTAGTAGAACCTTGGTTGGATATGAAATCTACCACACTCCCTTAGATGATATTTTCCTCATCGCAGTGTTTGCTTCTCAAAAGTTGAGATACTACATGCTTATCCATAATACATTAGTAGTTGTGAAGTTTTATTCTTGTTACTACTTAATTTCAAATACCCACCTTTTAGGTTAAGCCAATAAGTGGGTCCTAGCTCATATTTATTTTGACCTATCCTTCATAGATTAGAAGACTATAAAAGGTTAAGTGATTGCTGACCAACTAGCCATTGCTCCCCTACAATATGCCCATCCCTTAGTCATTGAGTTTACCGATGAGTGCCTTAGCTTAAAAATAGAAGAACCTAACTCTTGGAATTTATCTTTTGATGGAGCCCAATGCTTAAAATGTATTGGTGCTAGATTCATTCTTGTCACCACATAAAAATAGTTCATCCCATTTCCTTTAAGCTCTATTTATTTTGCACTAGTAAAAATGTAGAGTATAAAGCTTTGATACTCGGTATTAGAATAGCCTTAGCCTTAAAGGTTAGAGTTCCTTTCATCTTTGGTGAATCTCAACTTTTGGTTAATCAGATCAATGATGTTTATCAAAGCAAATATGATAAGTTGAAACCTTACTAGGGAATTATTCATGAAGCTCTTATCTACTTTCGATAAGGTAATAATAGAGTGTATCCCTAGATTCTCCAACCACTATGTGGATGCCATGGCCACTACTAAATATATTATCCCCTTGGAGTTAGAATATCAAGCAATTATTATCATCCAACAACTTCAAGAGCATGCATCCTTTCATTTTTACCTCATTCTATTAGATGTCCTAAACATTGGAGTTTCTCCATCTAAGCCTTGGTATAAAAACATCATTAACTTCATTAATTATGGTTTGATGCTTGATGGATTGGGTCATAACTAGAAAAAGATATTATAAAAAAGAGCATGTCAATTTATGATAATTGGAAATACTTCATATCAAAATTATTTTAAGGGTATCCTCTTGTGATGCCATAAATCTAATGAAACCTAGCTAGCATTTAGTGAAGCTCATGAAGGATCATGTGGATACCATTTTAGTGGTAATATTATTACCAATTATATCATTCGAATTGGTTACTATTGTCCTTCCATGAAGAAATATGCATGCGACTATGTTTGACACTATGATAAGTGTTAATGCCATGAAAACCTTATTCATGCTGCTTCTCAAAAACTTCAAGGTATTTCTTCCTCATGGTCATTGTCTATGTGGGCATTGGAAATCATAGGGAAGATTAAACCCACATCATCTGATAGTCACAATTTTATCATCATGGCAATAGAGTTCTTCACCAAGTGGATTTAAGCAATTCCATTGGCCATAGTGTCTGAATCTCAAGTCTCCAAGTTCATATTCAACCAGATCCTTTTTAGGTATGAGATTTCTTTGGTTATTGTTTCTGAAAATAGCACTCATTTCAAGAATAATGATATGCATAAAATTTTTGCTACATACAAGATTCAAAACAAATGGTCAACCCCTTATTATCCTTAGGGTAATGGTCAAGTTGAAGCATCCAACAATTTAGGGTTATGCATAAGGGATCGGTCCCGAAATTCCTTTATAAAACCAAGGTGAATTGTCTTGGAATCTCGATGAATTATGTAGAAGTATACATGGTGAATTGCATTTATTTATCTCCAAAAAATTTTAAATCATGGCGAATTGCATTAATTTATCTCCAAAAAATTTCAAATCATGGAAAATTTTCTATGTTAGGGGCTATGAATATCGGTTTACAAAATCTAAAAATGTACAATAAAATTAAAAGTTTTAGGTCGACATGAAATACTTTTAGCCTTTATGCTTTATGACGAGTGGTCTGATACATGTATGATGATCAATTGCAGGTATGATGATCGACTGTAGATATGATGATCGGTGGCATGCATGACAATCAATTTTAGGTATGAAATTCAATTGCAAGTATGTCTATCTATTGAAGCAATACCGATCGATTGTAGGTATTTTTTTTGGTAGATAAGATACTACAACATTAATACCAGGTTTTACAGGTTGACCCAAAACATTTTACAAAAATCAGCCCAGGGGTGTTGATGAACATATCCTTACTAAGGATCCTATATATGTAAAATCTACATGCCGCCAAAACCATTACATACGGTAAGGCACATAGCCTGTTAGAAAAAAGAAAATTCCCATACAACATTTTGGGTATACCCCGAGAAAACACACATGCATCATAATTACAAAAAAGAAACAGACACGGATCCCTTCCTTGAGACAATGGAGAAACAAAAAGTTGCAGACACACATAGCAGAGTACTAAAAAAAATCCCACAAGATCTGTATTGACAGTTACTCTTAATAATTCTTTGGTAATTGCTTTCTTCTGTATATGACATGCTTTGGTACCACATACTATCTTGGCCAATCAGCCTTAGAGAAGTGAACCTGCTAGCTAGATTTATGGCAGTGGCTATCTGGTGGTCCACATGGCTTTGGTTTGAAGTCTTATATTGTCGTTTCTTTCCTTCCCTATGATTATCAACTAACCTCAAATTACTAAGATGACTAGGAGCCATGTTATCTAACATGTGACTGTCCCCATTAGTCTTTGTGTTATTTCCAAGTAGCATCCATGAATACTAACAACTCAGATAATTTTTATTATGATTCCAATTCAAAAAAGAGAGGGGAATACTCCTACCTTTGAACTTATAGTGCCTTCCCTATTGGTAACTTTGACTATCATTCTTGGCATTCTTGTTGAATAAGCTCCTCTACTTCACTCAAGACACCATGTTCCCATTTGAAAATTGTATCACCATCGACACCCAAATTAGCCAGCTTATCAGCAAAGAAATTCCCTGGAAAAGGATCCTAGCCTCTTCAAAAATTGTTTTAATCCTCCAAGGAGGTGTTTTACAATTATTGAGGATATTTATAACATGCATAGAGTCTCCTTCTATGATAAAATTGCCTTCTAAGTCTTGAGTCATTTGAAGGCCTCTCCACATAGCTCTAGCTTCAGCTTTGTTGTTCATCCTTGTTCCCAAATATTCAAAAAATGTAAGCATCATATTCCCATTATGATCTCGCACAATGCCACTATCGCCTGCTCTGCCAGAATTGTCCTTAGTCGCTCCATAAAAATTAAGCTTAAACCAACCTGTAGGAGGTGGAGACCACTTAACATTGGCTCTAGGGTTGACTACCCTAGGCACAGACTCATCTAACAAGGTTAAGCTTAAATATTGAGCAATTGTGGTCTCCTAAAGATGAGGTTTACAACTATCAAAAGGGATAAGGTTCACATTCTCATTGGCAAAGGATAGGATCCTGGAAATGATAGTTTGATGATCATGGATAAACTCATTAAATACTCTATGGTTCCTTTCTAACCACACCTGCCAAAGATAGAGATTGAGACAAATTTTCCACATGTATCTAAGTCTTTGGATTGAAAAGGGGTAAGGCCACTGGATGAACAAATCAAGTACGATGGCTGGTTTAACCCATGAAATATTGAAGGCCTAAAAAACCCCACTTAGGACAGTCAAGGAAAAAGGGCACTCAAGGAAAATGTGATAAATGGTCTCCTAATTAGCCCTCAGATAACAACGATTAGTGATACAAATACCTTTAAGCATCATATTATCAATGGTTAGAATTCTTCCTTGGATAACCAGCCATGAAAAGATTGCAATTTTTGGAATTAAATTTTTTATCCAAACTAAGTCCTTTGGAGGACAAAATCCATGTCATCAAGTAGAAGCTTGTAAGCTAATTTAACAGTGAACTACCTATTTTTTTTAGGAGCCCAGGTCACTTGATCTTCCTTGGGTCTCATGGGGATAAATTGTTGCCCGAGAATGTTACAAAGATCATTTGATTTTGCTTGAAATCCTTTAATTCTTATTTGTTTCCACTTCATTCTACCTCTGTCCTCAACCATATAATCATCAATTTTAGGTATTACTATTAGTTGTAGGAATGAATTCCCTACAACTGATCAACTTATATTGACCAATACCTCTGCAACTGATAGACTAATGTTTATCGATACATCCCTGCAACTATAATACTAATGTTGATCGACACATACCTACAACTGATAGACTAATACTGATCGAAACCTCTACAACCAATAGATAAATTTTGATCAATAGTCCTTACGATCGATAGGTTGATGTTTATCAACACCTTTGCAACCGATCGACTAATATCAATCAACACATACCTACAACCGATAGATTAATGCTGATCAAAACATCTAAAACTGACTAACTAATATCAATTGACACATCCCTACAACCAATAGTCTAATGTAAATCGACACCTTTGTAATCTACTGACATGTATTTCCAACTGATCATATTATGCCGACAGACACGAATCTTCAACCAATTATCTTATACAGATAAACACAAATCTGTAATCGATTGGATTATATTGACAGACACAACTCTAAAATTGATCAGCTTATGTCGATCATCTTGCACCGAATGACACTCCTCTGCAATCAATCGGCTTATGTCGATAGACACTCCTCTGCAACCTTGTCAAGTTTTTTGTTTTTTTAGAGTTATTTTTGAGTTAGAGTATTTTAGATGTATGTTTATAGGTACCCACTACAATATATATATGAGTAATATATGAGGTTATTTGGGTGGGAATAATAAAATCATTTATAATTTGAATGCGAATTGTGCAAGAAAATCAAAATCATTTATAATTTGAGGTCGGCAAATTAAAATAAAAATATTTTAATTATTATCAATGGTGGGCGAATTTACCCCAAAAAAATTCCACCCCATAAATTTTAGGTGAATGGGCCCTAGTGAAAGGATCCAAAATTAGCCAATTTAAAATCTTGAAAATCCTAAATAGATCCAATTTATGATATTTCACGCTTATGCATAACCCTGCAACAAGTCCTTAGTTAATATCCTTAAGAAATTGTTTAGTAAGACCAGTCATTACTAGCATATACAATTGCATCCTACCTTGTGGGCCTATCACATTGTTGTACAAACTCCTAAAGGTGCAATCCCATGTGTTTTTTAGAGTATATTACATCGTTTGGGTCATTTAAATGTACCACCTTTGGTACATAGAATAAGGAGAATAATTTAAGGGGAAGTTAGCTAGTTACTTCAAGCAGTGTAATAAATACACAAGTGTCAATGTGCAAGTTTTAATGTGAGAGGTGTCCCCTTGTACAATTAGGTAGAGTGTTGGCCAAGGAATCTATATTCCTATCTAAAGGGTCTTATAGTGAACACATAAATTACATCAAGTTCATCAAGTTTATTATAGTAGAGAGTAGTAGATAGTGGTAGATCTCCTTGATGGAGCACAATATAGTTCTTTAGCTTATATCAATGGAGTGACCATCACCTCCATATTGCATTGTATTTTTACCACTTTCTATTTATAGTATATTTCAATTATATTACAGAATTCCATTATTTCATATTTTCTGCATCTTATTAGGACTTGTGATAGATATCTCACACTACATATATCCTCAAAATATAATAGTGGTATCAAACATATGGTGTATCCAATAGGATTAGGGAGAGTCACAAGTGAGGATTTAAACAAATCTTAGTTTCAAAAAATTTGAGATTACGTTTGGCTAGAGTCTTTCTATAGAGTTGTAGGAAAACTCGTGAACACTATGAATTAGCATTTATTCCACTATTTTAATGAATCAACTAATGAATATTATTGATCTCAAGAGATATAGAATTTTTTCCATGCTAATTACTATCTAAAGTTTATTTTTTGCAAAAAATTAACTTTCAAAATTTGGGACACTTCCTACAACAGATTGATAAGGATTTCACCTTTGTTGCCTAAAATTCTATGTGCTTTCCTCGTGCAGAGATTGGATTTTTGTTGCAGGAGAGACTCAAGGAAAAGAGTCATGGTGAAATTTGGATATTGGAGATTTGCATTTCTAGATTGAAAAACTTCACATTGTACAAGAAAAGGCCATAGAATCCTTGTACCTAAATAAAAGGTCATAAAATACTTGTACTAGATGAAAAGGCCACCAAGGCTTCATCTAGAATAAAAGGCCATATAAACCTTGATCCAGAAGAAAGGTTCATAGAAGCCTTAATTCTAAAGAAGAATCCAAATAAGAGTTCCTGATCTAGAAGAAAACTCTAGAGAAACTTTCTTTATCTAGAAGAAGACTCTAGAGAAGAGTTCCTAAGAAAACTCTAAATAAGAATTCTTGATCCAAAATAAGACTCTAGAAAAGAGTTCCTAAAGACTAATCTAGAGAATATTCCATGAAATGGGATATTTGTGATCTCATTTATTTATTAAATACTTATTTATAAAGTTGAAGAGATCCATAGAAGGATTTCTAAGGTATTTATATTATTGGCATCAATGAGTGAGCTAAGGTTTAGCGGGTGCGCCGGGAGTGAGGGTTTGAATTTTCTAGGTAGGAATCTCAGCCAAGGTGGTAGAGGTAGAGCAGGTATGGAAGGGGTGGGTGGGAACCTCGAGCATGGATCAAGTGAGGATCCAGAGGAAGGTGGTCAAGCTATGGCAAATTTGGAGGTGGGCATCACACAAGGGCCCGACCCTCCTCAGAAAGACCTCGACAAAAAATATACGAAGGACAATGCGGGGCCCAAGAAGTGGCTATATTTTGCTGAGACTCTTAGAGGAAAAATAAAGGAGGTTCTCTCTCTTCCGCCCCTAGTTCCAGTAAATAATAAAATTTCAGCCCCGGCAAGTTCCATGAGCCCTTTTCTTTTAATGGAAGAATTCTCCCTGGTAGGCAAGTTTTTGGGAGGTAGGTCAGACATGGAGACTATCAGGGCTTGGGAAATGGGTAAATGGTGACTGGTAGGTAGCTTGGAGTTGTTAGCTTTAACTCAAGTGTTCTTCATTATCCGTTTTAATAATATGGAGGATGCTAACCACATTTTAACATGAGGTCCTTGGTTTCTAGGCAAAAGGAGTCTTTTTCTTAGACAATGGGGTGAATATTTTGACCCTAAAAAGCAAAATATTAACATTGCCCCTATTTGGGTTCATCTCCTGAGTCTACCTGCCCAATTATTCAATGAATATTGGCTGTAGGGCATAGCCAGAACTATAGGGGACCTGATCTCCATTGACCATGCGACCTTAGCTAGGACAAGGATGACTCATGCATGAATCTACGTAAATGCTAATTTGAATAATAAATTGCCAAGGTTTGTGGAGCTAGAGTATGGAGAATACTATAGAAAATAGTTAGTAGAATATAAGAACATACCGATATTCTATGCAGAATGTAAAAATCAAGGACATCTATGCAATCAGTGCCCTAACCTAGTAATGAATAGAGAAAAGTAGAAGTAGGGAATGCTAGATAGAGGAAATTTGAGGAGTTTCCCTGGCAGAGGTGATTTCAATCAGGAAAACTATGTCTACCAAAAAAAGAAAAGAGAGGGTGTCGAGTTCCAGCAAGACAAAGGAAAACAACAGGTTTTTGGCAACCAAAATACTCAGGTAAGTTCCAATCCTCTAGTTTCAAATAAATTTTCAATTCTATCCAATATGGAAGTAGGAGGATTATCAGAATCCCAGCACCTTTAGGCTAACCTTTTGACTCTCTCGAATCCCCATCCAAGTCAAGATCCTCAAACCCTAATGTTGAAATTACTATAAGCCCCATGGGCATCACAAATCTAAACCCTAATGCATGATCTCTAGAATCCACATCCAAGTCAAGATCCTTAAACCCCAATGTTGGATATACTTCAAGCCCAATGGGCATCCCAAAACCAAGCCCCAATTCTAAATAACTTAGGAAGAAATTTGAGGCATTGGAAAATAAAAAATCTCATCTCCCTAACATCATCACTAGGATCCAAGTGAATCCTACTGAGGGGCCATCCCGCAGACTAGGGGAATACAGGAAAAAAGGAGAATATTTGGATGTAGGGGTGGAGATATGTGAAACTCTTTAGAATGAGGAATATGGCAGTCCAGTTCTATAACAAATTACCTCCCCTTAGTTTAGTCCTAAACAAACCAGGAGCACTGTGAAGTCTCCTATAGATTTTGGCAGTGAAAAAAGAAGAGGGAGAATATCAAATGCTCAGCATCAAAAAATTAAAACTGATAATGACATTGCCAATGGAAAACAGAGAACCTTGTTTCAACAGGTTATTCCGGGTTCTGAAGACAACAAATTAGGAAAACCCCATCAAGGGAGGGGGAGAGGAAGAAATACCAAACAATATAAATGAATTTCCTCTCATGGAATGTGAGAGGCCTCAATGGCCTGCCCAAACACAGGGAAGTAAGTGTAATAAGAAATCAAGTGAATCCAACTATTATCATGTTGCAACAAACAAAAACTAATGAGATTCAGTCAAAAAAAATAGCAAAAAAAAATTGGAATAAAGAAGAGATGGTTTGCAAATCAGCCAGAGGAGCATTTTGAGGCCTTATGACTTTGTGGGATCCCCGGATAGTAGAAGGCACCATTATTCATAAATATGAAAGGGTTCTTAGTGTTTTATTTAAGGAAATAAATAGCAACAAGTCATGGATCCTTTCAAATATTTATGCCCCGAATTCAATTCAAGGGAGAGCTCTACTGTGGGAGTACTTAGGCAATCTGAGTGAAATCTTCCATAATGTCCCCTAGATTCTGGATGGGGATTTTAACACTCCTATTTACCCTTCAGACAAAATGGGTGGAAATGGACCACCTATCAGGATCATGGATGAGTTCAATGACTTTGTGAACTCCAACATGTTGATGGATGTAAAACTTAGAGGAGAAAATTATACCTGGAGCAATCGACGGATAGGGTGTCATCTCATTCAAGAAAGGCTTGATAGGTTTTTTCTATCAAAGGAGGCTACAACTTTGTTTGGTGATTCTACCCTGCAAGCCCTTCCTAAAATTACCTCTGATCATAATCCCATTTTTTTGGATATCCCTAACTCTTTGTCCTTCAAGAAACCTTTCATATTTCAATCTATGTGGATCAAACATTCTAGTTTCAAATATAACTTAAGTCAGTGGTGGCAGTAGCCTGTTAGGGGTAGTGCAACTTTTAAACTTACTGGCAAATTAAAGGTTGTTAAGGAAAGGCTTCGAAATTGGAACAAAGAGGTCTTTGGGAACCTCTTTGAAAATAAAAAATATGTTGTTGAAATTTTGAAGATAATTGATCAGAGGATCCAACATGGTGATGCTGATGAAACTACTAGGCATGAGGAACAAACAAAACTAGCAGAGTTTCATAAAATTTTGGCATGTGAGGAAATATATTGGAGGTAAAAATCAAGGGCTCTTTGGTTGAAATATGGAGATTCAAATTCCAAGTTTTTTCACGTCACCATGCTTAGAAATAGAAGAAATAATAAGATTAAAAAAAAATCAAATGGTTTTATTACTCAAGACTTAACAAAAATCGGAAAGGAGGCAGTAACTTATTTCAATTCTATCCTTGGTCAAGAATCGCAGTGCAATGAGGAGGCCAAATATATTCTCTTACAATACATTCCTAGCATAATAGATGAGGATATAAATCTTAAACTTCTAGATCCTTTTTCTGATGATCAAATTAAGGAAGCCTTGTTTAGCATGGAGCCAGACAAAGCCCCGGGACCCGACGACTTTCCCCCTTGTTTCTATCAATATTTTTGGGAAATTGTAAGTGAGGATGTAATTTCTGCTATCAAAGAATTCCAAGCAAGAAATCATATCCCAAAAGGTATCAAATCTACTTTTATTTCTCTACTTCCTAAGAAGAAAACACCTGAATCTATAGCTGACTTCAGGCCAATCAATCTATGCAATGTTTCTTAAAAGATCCTAAGTAAATCCATTGCAAATAGAATGAAATATATTCTACCCCACATCATAGATCCATTTTGGGGAAGCTTTGTCCAGGGTAGGTCAATATTGGATGGAGTTATCATAGTTCATGAAGCTCTACACTATGCTCATAAGACTAACATGTCTGTTTTTGCCCTCAAGCTTGATATGAACAAAGCATTTGATAGGCTAAATTGGGACTTTCTGATTGTTGTCCTCATTAAGTTTGGTTTTCAACACCAATGGGTTAATTTGATCAAAGAATGTATTTCTAAAGCATGGTTCTCGATTCTAGTTAATGGAACAACTATTGGTTATTTTCAAAGTCACAGAGGAATTCGGTAGGGGGACCCTATCAGCCCCATGTTATTCATCATTATGGCAAAATATTTAGGTAGAACCATCAAAAATGCTTGTAGTTCAAGGCTAATATTAGGAATCAATGCAACATATCTCACTAGGGTTTTCTCACCTAAAATTCATCGATGATACCCTTGTATTGACTAAGGCATTAGTGGTTGAGGCCAAAATAATTAAATACATCCTACAACTCTACGAGGATGCTGCTAGTCAGAAAATTAATTTCAGTAAAAGCAAGTTATATTTCTTGAACACCCCCATTCAGAGGTAAGGAAGGATTGCAAAAATTTTAGGGTGTGATACAACAAACCTCCCCACTTCGTATCTTGGTCTCCCTCTTTTCATTGGGTCTCAGAGAGAGTCAATGTGGGACAGGGTTATTGAAAGAATTCAAAAAAAACTTGTTGGATTAAAAGGTCATCTTCTATCTCAAGAAGGAAAACTAACCCTCACTAAGGCCTCTCTTCAAATATTTCTAGTCTATTTCCTCTCCATTTCAAAGCCACTATGAAGGTTTTCCAGAAAATTGAGAAACTCCAAAAAGAATTTTATGGACTGGATCAGAGGAGAAAAAAAGGATACACCTTCTAAGATAGACCAAAGTGTGCAGACCAAGGGAAAATGGGGGCTTAGGTCTGAGGAGAATTGCTCATATAAATTTAGCATTACTAGCTAAGCAAGCATGGCATCTCATTTTTGGTGAATAAAATAAAAGGATAGCTATCATCAAATGAAAGTATCTTCAAAATATGGAATTTCTAAGTGACTAAGTTCCAATAAGAGGTTATGCTTTTTGGAAAGTGATTCTTAATTGTAAGGAAATCATCAAAAATGGTTTAAGATGGGTTTTAGGCAATGGTGAGAGGATAAAGTGTTGGAATGACAGGTGGGCTAAGGATGAACCACTGACGCAATATCCTAACTTAGCCCGAATCATAGATATCACAAAAGAACTCATTAGTAGAAAAGTCTCTGATTATATGGTTGAGGACAAAGGTAGAATGAAGTGGAAACAAATAAGAATTCAAGTATTTCAAGTAGAATAAAATGATATTTGTAACATTCTCGGGCAATAGTTTATCCCCATGAGACCCAAGGAATATCAAGTGACCTAGGCTCCTACGAAAAATGAGAAGTTCACTATTAAATCATCTTACAAGCTTCTGTTTGATGACGAGGATTTTGTCCTCCAAAAGGACATAGTTTGGATAAAAAATTTAATTCCAAAAATTGTATTCTTTTCATGGCTGGTTATCCAAGGAATAATTTTAACCATTGATAATATGATGCGTAAAGGTATTGGTATCACTAATCATTGTTATCTATGCAAGGCTAATTGGGATACCATTTATCACATTTTCCTTGAGTGCCCTTTTTCCTTGACTGTCCTAAGTGGGGTTTTTTAGGCCTTCAATATTTCATGGGTTAAACCAGCCATCGTACTTGATTTTTTCATCCAGTGGCCTTACCCCTTTTCAAGCCAAAGACTTAGATACATGTGGAAAATTTTTCTCAATCATTATCTTTGGTAGGTGTGGTTAGAAAGGAACCATAGAGTCTTTAATGAGTCTATCCATGATCATCAAACTATCATTGCCATGATCCTATCCTTTGCCAATGAGAATGTGAACCTTATCCCTTTTGATAGATGTAAACCTCATCTACAGGAGACCATGATTGCTTAATATTTAAGCTTAACCTTGTTAGATGAGTTTGTGCCTAGGGTAGTTAACCCCAAAGCCAATGTTAAGTGGTCTCCACCTCCTACGGGTTGGTTTAAGCTTAATTTTTATGGAGCATCTAAGGACAATCCTAGTAGAGTAGGCGCTGGTGGAATTATGTGAGATAATAATGGGAATATGATGCTTGCATTTTCCAAATATTTGGGAACAAGGATGAACAACGAAGCTGAATCTAGAGCTATGTGGAGAGGCCTTCAAATGACTCAAGACTTAGAAGGCAATTTTATCATAGAAGGAGACTCTATGCATGTTATAAATCTCCTCAATAATTGGAAAACACCTCCTTGGAGGATTAAAACAATTGTTGAAGAGGATAAGATCCTTTTCTAGGGAATATAGGACAGAAAAGCATAGCATGTCTTTCAGGAAGCTAACAAAATTGCTGATAAGCTGGCCAATTTGGGTTTCGATGGTGACAGACTTTTCAAATGGGAACACGATGTCCCGAGTGAAGTAGAGGAGCTTATTCAAAATGAATTCCAAGAATTATAGTCAAATTTACCAATAGGGAAGGCATTGTAAGTTTGAAGGCTAGGAGTATTCCTATCTCTTTTGAATTGGACACACAATAAAAATTATATGAGTTGTTAGTCTTCATGGATGCTATTTGGAAATACCTCAAAGACTAATGGGAATAGTCACATGTCATATAACATGGCTCCTAGTAATCTTATTAATTTGAGGTTGGTTGACAATCATAGGGAAGGAAAGAAATGATAATATAAGACTTCGAACCAAAGCCACATGGACCACCAGATAGCCACCACCATAAATCTAGCCAGCAGGTTCACTTCTCCAAGGCTGATTGGCCAAGATAGTATGTGGTACCAAAGCATGTCATATACAAAAGAAAGAAATTACCAAATAATTATTAAGAGTAAATGTCAATACAGATCTTTTGGGAGTTTTTTCAGTACTCTGCTATGTGTGTCTGTAGTTTTTTTTTCTCCATTGTATCAAATAAGGGATCTGTTTCTATTTCTTTTTTGTAATTATGATGCATGTGTGTTTTCTCGAGGTATAGCCAAAATTTTGTATGGGAAGTTTCTTTTTGATAACAGGCTATGTGTCTTACCGGATGTAATGGCTTTGGCGGCATGTAGATTTTACATATATAGGATCCTTAGTAAGGATACATTCATCGACATCCCTGGGCTGATTTTTGTAAAAGGTTTTGGGTCAACCTGTAAAACCTGGTATTAATGCTATAGTATCTTATCTACAAAAAAAAATACAATAGAATATCTCATTGGAAAACTTCCAGTCATGGAAGAGATAAAGAGGGGCTAGCAAATTTTAGATATCCAAGATCTCATTACCAACACTTCCACAAATAGAAGGTTGAAGGAAAGGTCTCACTTGGAAGACCATAGAAGCTACAATATTGAAGAACTTGAAGAGGTCTCAAGGAGGAAAAATAAGAAGGATTGGAGAATATTGTTGCAGAGCTCGTAGAAGCATCATCAAAATACTTCCTAGAAGAACTCATTGGATAAATCCACTACCAAGGAGAAGCTCCTAATAGTGAAGAACATGGACAATTGTCTCCATATAACAACAATATCAAGAGGATAATATTTTGGTAAAGAGTGCTAAATACCAAATAATAATCTAGTGAAGACCTCAATATATTCAAAATCTTGAGAAGAAGATCTTATTTGAAGTCAAAGTTAAACAAGAAGATTAAAGGAGTATTTAGATAGAATAAGCCTACCAAATCCAAGATATTTGAATATTGTTTCTCACAACAAGAAGGCACATTTAAGAGAATATTTTTTTAATCTACTGCAAAAAATAGAAGATCGCTTGAAGGATCAAGCCACCAAACCCTAGGCTCAATGCCATAGTTTGGTGAATAAAGAAGCTATTTTAGATAGCCAAAAAGAAGTTATGGAATTCATTCATCTCAAGGCAACAACTTGGTGAATCTATACACCAAGATCTACATCATCTACAAAAGCCATTAAAGGTAACCAACTTGGGTGAAAATAGTTGAACTTTAAATTAGGGTTTATTATAAAGTATCATTAAGCACCATATTTGGATTAAAGTTGCAAAAATAAGGGCTCATATTATAGTATTTAAAAGGTGCAAAAGATAGTTCTTTTAAGATATTTACTTGTATATTAAAATAGGAGTTGTATGTATTTTTAAAGAAACAAATATATCATCTACCTATTATCTATATAGAAAGCAAGAAGACTACATCCTACAACACTGATTGTAGTGAAAAATTATAAATTGTTTTTAAGGGTTCATTATAATTACTCTTAATAATTACAAATATTATTAAGGGTATTAGAAGCTATTTTGAGAGTTTACTTACAGTACCAATCGTGTAAGATTATTTTTACCATTAAAGTGCATTAATTTAGAGGTATTATTAATCCATTTGCACTATACTAGTTGATCTTTAACTAGTTACTCTCAAAAGGGTTAGTTTATTTATTTATTATTAATATCAAGGGCAAAAAACCAGTAGATTATCAAAGTGTCTAGAGACACTATTTTGTGCACAAAACCTAAAACATTTCATGGCCCAAATAAGCCATCAAAATCAGATCATATTCCTCCAAGGAGTGGAGAAGAAAGCCACCATAAAAATCAATAAAATAAGCTACAAATCAATACTTGGTGAGTCTCAAATTCAAGGTGCACTAAGGATTTTTATAGGTGAAAATTAGTGCACAAATTACTTCTACAAAATATTCTATCTACGTGGTTATTAGCTTGGATTTATTACCAAAGTAACCAAGCAAAGGAGAGATTTGTCTAGCAAAGGAGACAACGTCAAATAAGCCCTTTCCTACATGAAATATGCCATTAAAACTAGTAGGAAAATATTATAAAATAAGGTGCAAAAGAAGGTATTCTATTTATAATTTTAATTATATTATCTTGAACCATTATATTTTGTTCTACGTAGGAAAAAGGAAAAAGTCTAAGTGTCATAAATACATTCTTCACAAGAAAGGAACATATCAAAGCAACCATACAGAACCATCATTCAAGCAAGGTCAAAATAGCCTTCAAAAAGCTCACATAATCCATTGATTTGGATAGCCACAACAAGGAACCTACAAGCACACATAGCATAGCACAAGGAAGGAGTCATTATTTACAAAGGGAGAAACATAATAGATTGAAAGTAGGAAGGAATCAAAGCATAAAGAAAGCAATACCAGAAGCTAGATGTCCATACACAAGGAGCATCCAAATCCACCATTGGAGTATCATAAAACTCCACCAAAGTATTGCTCAGCTAGAACCAACTCACATACCAAGCACCATCAAAGCATTGAGGAGAATATACAACAAATAAAGAGCTATAAATAATATATTGAAGCTTGTAAGAATAAATTAAGGATGCATTTAGAGATTTTGAAGAGGAAGGTTTATGTAAAAGATCAAATGTGCCACTTGTCACCATTGAATAAACCCTAACGTCTTCCATTTGAGAGCTCAAAATAACACTCAAGCTTGCACACATGAAAGGAATAGTCCCAGGAAGAATTACACAGGAGAGCATTGGTTATGTTAGAGAAGAGGTGACACTTGTAACCAAGGCATACAAGTGCTCACATAAATATTGTAACATCTATCCTTCATTCTACAAAAAAATTTAAAATGTCAAAGAGAATCTACCTTCTTCAAGCATTGAAATAAAACTGCCATGATATTTGTCATTCTCTAAAAAAATTCTTTCTATTTAAGACACATTAAACCAAGGAGGCAAGTGCATTCATAGTAGCAAGGATTTGTAGCATGTAAGAAAATATAAGAGCATTTATATATCTTGGTCAAGACATTCAAAGCAGGTTAAAGAAGCCAGATTTGAGGTGCCACCATTTAAGGATTAAAGTCAAGGAAGAATCAAATCCTACCATTGACCATAGCACCCAAGAGAAGAATTAAAGATTGGTGTCATCCATGTTTAAATTTAGTGCTAGTTACTTAGGATTTGCAGCATTATAAAGGTAAGAATTTACCTTATTTTAATTTGCTTTCATCAAAAGGAGTTATAAGGGTATAATATAAGGTTGAAACTATAGGGAAATTGACCACATTTGGAAGCAAAATTAAAGGAGAATTATACACCAAAAATGGCTTAATATTTGTAATTTAAAGCATAGGATAAAAAACCCACGTGCTATAGGTGAGTTGGAGAGGGTAGGAAAATCCTTTAAGGTAGGTCCCTGATGGGGCACCGGGAACCAACACTTCAAGAAACTTGCCTTTTCATTAAAAAAAAAAAAAAAAAAAATTTACAAGCTTAAATGAAATAGCCCGCAGGCTTTACAATGGCTGAGTTCGGCTCTGTTCTTCCACTGTACCACTCCCCTGTTCTCCGGTCCCCACTTCACAGTTTGAAATTTTAGGTTTTTATCGAGGCCCCGGCCCTCCCGGCAATCAATGCCTCCACCTACCAACCTTCCCACTCGAATTTCCCTCCTGTCGAAGCTTCAAAATTCTCGATCATAAATGGGCCATTGCCCGATCTGCACTGCTGCTCGCATTCATGGTCTTCCTCAACCTGCAACCGCCGTCGTACCCTGTACTGCTGTCTCCTCCATACCGACCATGCCCTGTTATAGTTGTTTTTCGTAAAAATCATCCGAAAGATGGTTCTCTCCCTTTAATGCACGCGGCTGCAAATTTAAATTCAATGATACGTGGCCTCCATCTTCACTTGGATACACGTATTCTCCCACGTGCAAAATTTGCCATGCCTCCTCTTGGATGTAAAATATTTCAAACATGTGTCCTTCACAATTTTCAAGCTACACATGGCTGTCCACGTGTCAATTTTTGACCTTGTCTGGCCATCCGCCTCTAAGCTTGGTCTTGTCTTCTCATTGGTCGTGATATCATGAAATGTCGCGATATCGTGACCCAAACACTGCCTTGACACTGTCCATTTAAAACCGTCGCGATATCACGACGTCGCGATATCGCAATCCAACCACCGCCGTGCCTTGCTCTTTCAACATTGTCGCGATATCGCGACGTCGCGATATTGCGACGGAGATCACCCCTTGCCTTTGCTTCTCAACAACCATCGCGACATCACGACGTCGCGATATCGCGATAGAATCCTCCCCCCTTCCTCCTTTGCTCTGAAGAACTGTCACGATTTTGCGACATGTAGCAAAATCACGGGTCGTGATTTCGTGACATGTCATGAAATCGCGCCCCCTTCTGCGCCTTCGTCCCTCTACGGCAAACTGTCGTGATTTTGCAACACATCGTGAAATCGCGGCCCCTTCTACTACACTTCCTCCTTGCCAATTTTTGTCGCGATTTCACTACACATCACGAAATCACGATGGTTTTCAGACTTGGCCATTTTTTCTTCCTCCTTGCTTCCTGCTTCTTCTTCTCCCGACTCTTCAGCATGGTTTTTCCCAAACTTTGCTGCTTCTGTTGCCAGATGCTCCTGCATCAGATAGCCGGGGTAAGTGAAGAAGTGATCTTCACTTCTGTTGGGTCTGGTTGCTGCCTCCCGCAACACTTTCGAACCCTTCTCCGTCTCTGCAAACTGCTTCGACCTCGGCTCCGGGCCCACACTTCTGTCTTCAATCGGACAGATTTCTCCACTGCTGCAAACTTCTGCTGCAGCCGGCTTTAACTCTTCCTCTTGCACAGAATAATCTGTGCTTTCTTTCGGGCAGGTCCCGGTACTGCTGCTCTCTTCCTCTACAGCCTCCTTCATCTTTTCTTCCTTTTTTCTCCGTCTCTCTTCCCGCCTTTTTTGCCGTTCTTCTTTCTCCCGTAATTTCATTACGGACCATTCCTTTTGCAAGGCCTTTAATTGTCGTTGCAAAGCCATGTATTCTTCTTTCGTAACCACATCTTCCTCCTTGTCCCGTCTCCTTCGGGAATGCATTCTTCTTGCTTGCTTTTCTCACAAACGTTAACTGATCCCGGTGTAGCTGCCTCACGTCCGGCGGTCTGCTAACACGCCCGGGAATCTCAACTCTCTCTCAAACCCTTCCGCAGGTCCTGGTGCAACTGCCTCACCTTCGGCGGATCTGCTACACACTCAGGAACTACTGCTCTGATACCACTGATGGGGCACCGGGAACCAACACTTCAAGAAACTTGCCTTTTCATTAAAAATAAAAAAAAAAATTTTACAGGCTTGAATGAAATAGCCCGTAGGCTTTACAATGGCCGAGTTCGGCTCTGTTCTTCCACTGTACCACTCCCCTGTTCTCCGGTCCCCCTCCACAGTTTGAAATTTGGGGTTTTTATCGAGGCCCCGGCCCTCCCGGCAATCAATGCCTCCACCTACCAACCTTCCCGCTCGAATTTCCCTCCTGTCGAAGCTTCAAAATTCTTGATCATAAATGGGCCACCACCCGATCTGCACTGCTACTCGCATTCATGGTCTTCCTCGACCTGCAACCATCACCGTACCCTGTACTACCATCTCCTCCATACCGGCCATGCCCTGTTATAGTTGTTTTTCGTAAAACGCATCCGAAAGATGGTTCTCTCCCTTTAATGCACGTGGCTACAAATTTAAATTCAATGATACATGGCCTCCATCTTCACTTGGATACACGTATTCTCCCGTGTGCAAAATTTTCCATGCCTCCTCCTGGATGTAAAATATTTCAAACATGTGTCCTTCATAATTTTCAAGCTACACGTGGCTGTCCACGTGTCAATTTTTGACCTTGTCTGGCCGTCCGCCTCTAAGCTTGGTCTTGTCTTCTCATTGGCCGCGATATCGCGACATGTCACGATATCGCGACCCAAACACTGCCTTGACGCTGTCCATTTAAAACCATCGCAATATCCCGACGTCGTGATATCGCGACGTCGTGATATCGCAACCCAACCACCGCCGCGTCTTGCTCTTTCAACATCGTCATGATATCGCGATGGAGATCACCCCTTGCATTTGCTTCTCAACAACCATCGCGACATCGTGACGAAATCCTCCCCCCTTCCTCCTTTGCTCTGAAGAACTATCACGATTTTGCGACATGTAGCAAAATCGCGGGTCGCGATTTCGTGACATGTCGCAAAATCGTGCCCCCTTCTGTGCCTTCGTCCCTCTCCGGCAAACTGTCACGATTTTGCGACACGTCGCGAAATCGCGGCCCCTTCTGCTGCACTTCCTCCTTGCCAATTTTTGTAGCGATTTCGCTACACGTTGCGAAATCGCGACGGTTTTCAGACTTGGCCATTTTTTCTTCCTCCTTGCTTCTTGCTTCTTCTCTTGACTCTTCAGCATGGTTTTTCCCGAACTTTGCTGCTTCTGCTGCTGGTGCTGCCGGATGCTCCTGCATCGGTCCCTAGTTCGAATCTCCACCCTACCAAATGCACATTGGGTGCCCAAAATCCAATTGATTATGTTGGTGCAGTCAAAGTCAGGCATGACTCTTCGGTGATTTTGATGGTGTAGAACCCCTCGGTCATGGTTTCTTAGACAAATGCAGACCTATAAGGGTTTTTTTGCTAAATTAAAAAAAAAAATCATAAGGGAAATACAGATTTCTACTTGGAAAAAATAAATTTCTATTATTGCAAATATTATTGTTTTCTAATATTCCAAATTAGGGAGTTATAAGGAATACAACACCAAAATTATATTATTGGAATTTAGAAAAATTAAAAGGCTATAATATGAAGTTAATCAATAACTTCATCAAATTAACAAGTGCTTAGTTCAATAGGAGAAATAAATATTAATAGAAGTTTATTTTTTCTATTTACAAAACATTACAAAATCAACCCAAAATTGAACTACTATTCCCAAAATCACTTTATCACTCATATAGCATATCCAAAATCACTAGGGAGTCATAAGGTAGACTACTTAGAAGAATCTATCTAATAAGATACAAGTGCTTTATATTCTATACTAGGGAATTTAAAAGGTGACCAGAAGGATCATCATGGCATCAAACAATTTATTTCTTGTAGAATCCCAATTACTTAAAGGTTTAAATTATTTCTCCTAGAAAAATGAGTTAAAATAAATTTTAATATGTAAAAAAATTTGGGATATAGCTCAAGGAACAACAAAAAGACCAAGCATAGGTGATAATGAGATTTAGAAGTTTGATTAAAATGATGCAAAATCCCTAATGATAATAACATTTTTTATCACTGATGAAATACAACCTTATATTAGTTCAGCAAAGACATCTACAATGGAAAGGCTTAGAAAATATATTCAAAGGAAAAAATAAAGCCACTATCCTTCATCTTCAAACGCAACTACATTCCCTAAAAATGAACAGTGGTGAGAGCATAGAAATATTCCTAAGGAAGGTAGTAGATATTAAATGGAAATTATTAACCTTAGGAGAAGAGAGTAAAGATGAATTTCTTACCCAAGTAACCATGACAACACTTCCAAATAGCTACAACCATTTGGTTACATCTTCACAAGTCCTAAATAAAGATACTTATTTTTATGACCTAATCAATATTCTTCAAGAGTGTGAGGTGGAGAACATATTTAAATATGAAATGACTAACATTGCATTGGCATAAAAAGATAATCCGCAGGGAAATATTGCTTCATCATGAAAAGGACAAAGACAATGGAATAACAAATATTGTCAAATTTGCAAAAGAAAAGGTCATTGTACTAAGTACTATAGATTTAATCCTAGAGCTCAGAATCAAGGAATGGAAGTAAATTTCAACCACAGTAATATCAAAATAATCCTCATGATTAGTAATTTTAGTGTCCAATCAATTATCCCCAATTGAAGTATCTGATGCATTTTCATTATGCACATCATTAATTCTCAATGAATTTGTCAATCCAGGGCAGTGTACAAGGCTATTTGCGGAAGGAGTGAATAGGGCTATAACTTAGGTCATTTGGGAGCAACAGGTCTTATTGGTGAAATCGATTGTGTGGGGGATTTAGGAAATTTTTATCTCTAAATTGCATAAATTGAACTTTAATCTAATTGTAGGAATGGAAACTAATTACTAACTACAGAAATGAAATCCTAGTTACAATTACAGAATAAAATCTAATTATGTTGTAAAAATAACTCCTTAGTTATAGTTGTAAAATTAGAAATATAATTATGATTGCAGAAAAAAGTCTATTTACTTTTTCAGTAATGGAAACTTGATTATAACATGAAAATTAAGTCCTTTCAATGCTTTGTAACAGAAGGTTGTCAATCTTCTGTGCAGGGGTTGACAACAAAACACAAAATGCGGTAAATTGCAAAAAATAGTAAATTCTAGAAATGACAATTTGTAGTAATTTGAAAGCTTGTTGAAAATGAATATTACAATCAAAACTATAATTAATCACAAGATCATCCTAATAATGAAATAAACTAAGATTGCAAAGACTATTAATTTTTTACAAGGAAATGAATGACAAGTTTTACAACTTATTCTACTGCAGTAAAATCAGAATAAAAACCTACTGTTAGTCCTCCTCCTAGGTCTGTAAGTGGCCAAAATCCTTGTCCAGAAGAAGGTATGAATATTTCTCTCTCTCTAGATATTACTCACACTCATTCACAACAACATGAATAGAAAAAGTAGTGCACTTTATTGATTCAAGAACATAATTACAGTATTGCTACTAAAAACCCTGTTATAGGATTGTAACAGTCACTTTTCTGCTATTTTCTTATTATTATACTTCTTGATTATTTTCCCCTACCTAGATCAACCTGGACGGGAGCTATCTATTTATAGATATCCTAAAATATATTTACAAACTAAGAATATCTCATTCCTATATTACAGATCTATTCCTATTATGCTCCAACATTTCCTGGGTTTATCCTAGAAGAGGATCAAAATTGATATTTTCCATGAATGGTGGCTTTGGATGACAAGGACGACAAATTCAAATGGGAGATATTTTCCTTTAACATTTTCAACTTTCTTTCCCTTTTTCTATCATTAGAAATCAGTTAACAAGTCAAAAAGCACTTTCTAATCTCATTCTGAAGATAAGTGGCTCATTTTGAAGAGACTGCATTTCTCATTTCGAAGATGTCCACTCATTTTGAAGAGACTGTATTTCTCATTCTGAAGATGTCTGCTCATTCTAAAGAGACTGTATTTATCATTCTGAATATGTCTGCTCATTTCGAAGAGACTGTATTTCTCATTTTGAAGATGTCTACTCATTCCAAAGATCTTCAAAATGAATAACTGTGTGCTCTTTAAGTGATTTCATCTGCATTTCTCAAGTGGGTTAGCTCTCAGGATCATATTGCAATAGCCTTCATCTCTCTCCATGTGTGAATTCCATGCCTTGCCATTCATTGGCAGCTGGCTAGAATTTACATTGGAAAACTAGTTTTTGCTACACAGTAACAGTTTGCTTGCACTATTTGCTAGATTTAGATAAATAAATGCTTGAAACACATAAAAAAAAAAAAAACTAGTTAAATGCTACTATCAACCTAAGCATACTTCTCATTTAGCAAGTCATGACAAAGTAACATAAAACTATGCAAAAACTGTAAAAATTAGAATATAGTATTTCTAACACATTGATCATGCAAAAAGTTAATACACAACATATTAAATCAACTTAACTAGCATATCATATTAAACACAAGAGTTTTTAGGCAATTTTAATATTCAAACATGCTATGATTGAGGCATTTCCAAGCCTCATCATTTTCTCTCCAACTTATATTAATGCATGTCCTCATGCATTTTGTTGGGCTATAGAATCACATATATCCATATTCAAATTCCATGATCTGTAGAACAATTTGGTGCCTATATAATATCCCTTGTTCTCCTGAAGGTTTATGAGTCATTCTTCAAACTGATCATTAGGTTGAGAATCTTCTTCAAAATAGAATGGAACTAGAGAAATGATGGTTGGAGGCCTAAATATGAGACCTATCCAGTGATGTTGCATGATTTCAATCAGCTGTATCATTCCTTCTACCCTTCTTCTAGACCATTTTAGGTTAATGGGGGAGATAGGTTCCCTTTTCTGTAAAGAAACGAAAAGTTCTGCCCATCTGTTTTTGCAAAATGATAATGCTGAAATAAAACTATCATTAAAAAAATTCTAGAATTTGGTCACACAGTCCCTCAAATTTCTCAAGTACATCTTTTTTACATCTTCCCTGTTCATCATGGTGAAATTTTTTCTGGTGATAAGTGGATGATTTGGCTGAACTGCTCTGACTAACAATTCAGCTCTTAATTCAATTTCTTTATTTTGTCTTTTCTCCTAGTCCTAGTAAAAATAATTTTTTAAAGTGGACATGAATGCTCTCAGTTGAACATCTCCAATGTAAATTTGAGGGTGAAACTCTACCTCTTATGGAATAAAGAAGCTGTGTAAAAATAATTCACATAGGAGATTTTTCTGTTCTACAGTGCTGTCAAAATAGGCTTCTAAGAAATCTATAGTTGTTTCCAATTTGTATGGGATACCTGAGCTAATACTCATGACCTACCATCTGATATATTTCTCCTTTAGAATGATACTATAAAATATGGTCGGCCATATGAATTGGACCAAAAACTCAGCAATCTGACATAAATCAGTCACTTTTTCATTCAATGCCTTGATTTCTGTTTCTTTTGCTTCTAACTGTTTACCTTCCAATTTAAATTTTTTAACTTTAGTGGCAAGTTTTTTATATATGATCACCCAACTAGCTATGTCTATATTATATTTCTCTAGGTATACGGTATTGGGTGGTCTAACTACAAGTGGAAATCTGGGTAGCAGATCTACCTGAACCCCTTTTTCTGCTACTTCCACTGGTTGGTCATCTAATAATAATTCTACTTGTATCCCTTTCTCTGCTATTTCCACTGGTTGGTCATCAGACATCAATTCTACTTGTACCTCCTTATCCTCTACATTTATTGAAGGTATAACAGTTTTAAATACAAAAATCTCATTCGAAGGAGTACTTGAACAATTGCATGTTGTTGTTTAAACTGCTCCTGTGCTGGTGTTTCCTGCTGTGACTCATCTCTAATATTTTTTTCTATGCTTTTTATCAATTATGGAGCATCTTTAGAATGAGAAGGCAATGCTTCAAAATGTAAGGGAACTTCTTTAGAATGAAAGGGCACTACTTCAGAATGAGCACCTATGTATTTAGTCAAATTTTTAGATGCCTCAATAAAAGTAAAAGAGTCATCTGCCCTAGATAATCCCATAAGTAACTGAGCCAAATTATCCTCATAAATAGATACAATTGGTTATTCTTAAAATTGTGATAGCTTCTTCCTCAATTCTTCCACTTCCTATTGTAATTCTGCAATCTTCTTTTCCTGTATTTCAATGATATTTTCTTTTTCTTCAATCCATTTAGTTTGTGTTTTGATAACACTTTTTGCTACTCTTAGCTGTTCTATGATGTCCACCTCCTCTATTTCTAATTTATAATCTGATGTAGACAAATCATCTATAGTTGGTTGCTCAACAACTATCTCATATTTTGCTTCAGTTGTCTACTCTTGTTTAGGAGGTTCCATGAAACTATCTATGATTGTATCCACATCTTCTGTGGCTTGTTGAACTGTAGAAAATTCAAAACTGTCTTGCCCAGTCTCTTCCTCAATCATTTGTTCAGGGAATTCTAAAAAATATTCATGGGATGGTTGCACTTCTGTAACATCCAGACTGCCTTGTCCACCTTCTTCTTCTATCACTTGTTCTTCTATTTCTCTCAAGTGGAGTCTTGTAGACCTCCTAGTTCCTGATGCAAATTTTTTCTTCTTACCCTATTTTTTGGTGACAACGAGGGCTGTGGGGACAATTTTAGATTCTAGTGGGAGTTCTTCTATTTCCCTTGTTGTCTCTTCCCCTATTTTGCTAGGCACTTCACTCCCCTATTCTAATAGATCAACAACATCTTCAGAAAAATGAACTTTCTTTTGTTTTTCTTTTCGACTATCGGTTCCAGGCCCTCTCTTCTTTTGTTTCTTAGCTTGTGAGGTTGAAGGTTCTGGAGAAATGTGCTCTGTTGCTTCTGCTAGGTGTTTTTCCTCCTCTACAATAGCATCTATGACAACATCTATTTCTTCTTCCTCCTCATCCTCTCTTCCAAAAACTACATCATTCAAAGTAGAATAAAACCTATCAAAGCTTCTAGGGTTTCCTCTAAAATGATGTTGATATACTATTTTAATAATACCATGGTGGCAAGGGCTCCCTTTTCCTTCCTGATATCATTTTGCCATATTTTTCAACTCTTGGTGCAGATACAGGGGAATATTTACCCTAACTTCTAGCTGTTGCCTACCATGTCTTAAGTGGTTCAAAATTTTGAAATGATGCCCTGATAAAAGTACATATTGTCCTTCACAGGTTAAAAATTTTATCACCCATGTGGCCACTTCATTCCAGGGTTATTGTAGGTAGCCTTTTTTACCCCCTTGCATGTGTTGTGTATTAAGTATTCAGGCTCCCTATCATTTTCTTCCAAAAATTGACTAACTACATTTGCCAGTGTATTTTTGCCAGTTCTAGAAATTTGAAGACCCTTTAATGGAAGCTTAGTAATTTGACTTAAAAATTTAGGGGTTACCTCAATTCTCATGCCATTAATGTGTGCCTAGTTATTTATAAATGTGTAAGCGAACATGTTGGCCAAATATTCAGCGGACCCATCAAATTTGTCCAAAAATGGCATAAGCTCTCCATCTTCAAAAATTTGTAGCACTTTTGGATTTTCTCAAAGGTGGGTGGTACCTATTGGTTCCATATTTGTCTTTCATCCCATTTTTCTATTTTGGTATGTTAAAAACTGCTCACCTCTGCTACTACTCTTTTTTTGGATCATTGGTTTTTGGTTCTTGTAGACTTGTAGGGTTTGTTTTTAGGTTTTTAATTGCCTTGTTTGTCTTCTTTGAAATGAACTGCAATATTGGCACTGTAACTCATAATATTTTTGCATTAGCAATTATGTCTTCGAAAGGAATGGTGACACACGTCTCTATTTCTACTTCGAACACCTATCCATTAATGATTGCACAGATGTACTTGCCATCAAATCCACCTTACTTGTTTTTAGCTCATCTATTTTGCCCGTAGATTTCTCACGTGCATGGTTATTAGCATTGAAAAATGGTGGCATGTTTTTGGTCACTTCCCCATGATTCTGGTACTTCCTTAATGGGTGCAAGATAATACAAAATCACATCTCAACTGACATGTGTCATTTATCATATGCAATAAAATAATTCTACTGATCATATATTTTCCCCCTCCTTGGATGCCACATGGAAATATCATGTTGAATGCTCATTCTAAAGACTATGCTTCATTGCAAAAAAAATTCCTCTTTTCGAAGATAAAGTTTCATTTCGAAGATAAGTCCTCATTATGAATATCATGCTTCATTACAAATACAATTCCTCATTTTGAAGAGAAAGCTTCATTCTGAAGACAATTCCTCATTTCGAAGACAAAGCTTCATTCCGAATATAAAGTGCAACATTCATTCTCTTGTCATTCCGAAGACAATTTCATTTCAAAGACAAAGTGCAACAATCATTCTGAAGATAATTTCATTTCGAAGACAAAGTGCAATAGTCATTCTGAAGACAATTTCAATCCGAAGACAATACAATAGTTAATCTAAAGAAAACTTCAATCCGAAGACAATACAATAGTTAATCTAAAGAAAACTTCAATCCGAAGACAATACAACAGTCATTCTGAAGAAGATAGCAGACACTATTTTTTGCATTCTCATTCTGAAGATTAGGCAAAAACCAATATTCTCCTTCTCAAAACATGTTTTAAGTATGCCAACTCTTATAAATACCTTCTATGCTAATGATTAATTGTTATATACTACATACCAATCATTTACAATGAAGAAATGTAAAAAATATATACCTAATTAAAACAAGTTAATGCAAGTTTTGAAGAATGATTACTTCTGTCGATGTTTTGCTGAGATTTTCTGCAATATTTCAAAACAAGTACAGTTGGTGAATTTGTACAATGATGATTCAAAAAATTTCAAGGTTATGCATGCCAAAAACTGGTTTTCATGCATACCAACTCAATAGTGCCTTAGGAAAGGTTTTCACTACTGAGCTATTCATTTTTCTCTCTTTTTTTCTTGTTTTTTTTTTTTTTTTACCTCTCCTTTTCTCTCTATTTTTTTTATTCTGATTATTCCCGTGAAGGAATTCATGATTTCCCTAAAATCATGCCCATGAAGGAATTCACAATCAAAATTTATTCATCTTTTTATTTTCTGCTTTTTCTAATTTTTTTATTTTTTTGCTTTTCTTGAAATCCATGATCATGCTAATTTTATTGAAGTGGAAGAGGGAATCTCTTCCACCTGTTGTGCATCCAAACTGTCAAGTTGTTGCAAGAATTCCTCTTTAGTCAGAGGTGTATGGTACACCCTGAGGTGATGTCCATTCACTACCAACTTTCTTCATGACCCATCAATAGGAGATAGACGAGCTACTCCATTGTCAAATACCTCTTCAATCTGGTAAGGTCCAAGCCATCTAGTTCTCAGCTTTCCAAGGAAGTCCTCATAGCAAGAATCAAACAACAAATCTCAATATCCTTGATAAAAGTTCCTCTGTTGAATGTGACTATCATGCCACAGCTTCCTCTGCTCCTAAATTACTTTAGTTTGGTGCAGAGCATCCAACCTATGTTCATTCAGCTACAGAATCCTCTCCGTCTGTGCCTGTGATAATTCAATCCCAATTTCCAATGTTTTACGTAATGTTAGTATCTCAAATTCAATAGGTAGGAGGGGATTTTTACCAAAAACTAGTTCATAAGGTGTGAATCCAGTAGTGGATTTCCAAGTAGTATTGTAAGCCCAAACTTCTTCAGGTAATTTATCTAGCCAGTTTCTCCTATGAAAAGCTACTATTTTTGTCAATATTTTTTCCAGTTCCCTATTTGTTACCTCAACCTAGTCATTTTCTTGTGGGTGGTAAGGTGATGATTTCCTATGTTTGATTTCATATAATTCTGTAAAAGCCTCAATGAATTTAGATGCAAATTGGGGTCCTTGGTCTGTGGTGATAGACCGTGGAGCTCCAAATATCTAAAAAATTTGAGTATACAAGAAATTAGCAACCTTCTCTTCACGAGCATATTTGAAAGCATGCACCTCTACCCACTTTTTCAGGTAATCAGTGCATACTAGAGTATGCACATTTCCTTGAGAAGGTGGATCAATAGGTCTTACAAAATCAAGCCCCCACCTCTCAAATGGCTCTAAAACCAATTGAGGCTATAGTGGAATTTCATTTGTATGAGTGGGTTTCCCCATTATTTGGCATGCATCACAATGCCTGATGTACTTTTTCACATCCTTGTGAAGAGATGGCCTACAATATCTAGTCCCTAAAATTTTTCTAATTGTGCTTTTTGCAGAATAGTGTCCACTTGAGGGTTCATCATGACAAGCCCTACAAATATCATATACCTCATATTTTTAGATGCACCTGTGTAACACATGGTCAGGACTACACTTAAAAAGTATACCCTTAATCCACTCAAAGGAAGAACTCTGTTTGATCAAATTTTTTTTCTATTTTGAAGTGAAATGTGGAGGAACTTTCCTTGTGACCAAATAATTGGCTATATCTGCAAACCAAGGTGATTGGAAAGATATAGCAAATAATTTTTCATTAGGAAAAGTGTCCTCAACTAATTCCCCTTCCTATGTGTTTTGCAACCTGGAGAAGAAATCTACTACAACATTAGCTTTTCCTGGTTTGTTGATTATTGTGATATCAAATTCTTGTAGAAACAGTAACCAATGAATAATTCTTGCACTTACCATAGGCTTATTCATAAAATACTTAATTGTTGTGTGATCTATGTGAATGAATATTTGATAACCTGAGATGTAATGACTAAATTTGTTGATGGCATAAATTACTACCAAGAATTCCTTCTTAGTTCTGGTATATTTTTTCTCAGCTCTTATCAAATTCTTGCTAATGTAGTAGATGGCATAGTGTTCACCATTGTCAATTTATCCTAATGCTGCTCCAATTGCAGTATTGGAAGCATCAACCTATATTTGAAATGGTAATGTCCAATTAGGTCCTCTTAACACAGGTGGAGTCTCTTTCAGAGCTTCAAATGATTCTTGACACCTTGCAGTCCAGGAAAATTCATAATCTTTAGTCAATAAGGCAAACATGGGATTGGCTATTGTGCTAAAGCTAGGAATAAACCTGTGGTAAAAAACAATGTGTCCTAGGAAGCTTCTGATATCAGTATGAGTTTTAGGAGGAAGAATATTCTTGATAATTTCCACCTTCTTTGGATCAACTTGGATCCCTTGAAGAGAGATGTGATGACCAAGAACTATTCCTTCCTCCATCATCATAAAACATTTGTATAGATTCAAGGATAACTGGTATGTTTCACAGTGAGTTAAAACTATGTCAAAGTTTTCTGATGTAAAGTCAAAATTTTGTTCACATACTGTGAAATCATCCATGTATATCTCAACATTGTTGGTAGTTAGATCAGAAAAAATTGCTAAGACCGCTCACTGAAATGTTGTTGGGGCATTACACAAACCAAAAGGTAAAACCCTATAGGAAAATGTTCCCCATGGATAGGTAAATTTTGTCTTCTCTTGATCTTCAGGTGCAACCTGAATTTGATTATACCCACTAAATCCATCAAGAAAACAAAAATATTTCTTTCTAGCAAGGGTATCTAACACTTGATCTATGAAAGGTAATGGAAAATGGTCTTTGTATGTCACTTTTTTTAGCTCTCTATAGTCTACACATACTCTCATTTTTTCATTTTTCTTAGGAACTATAACCAATGGAGAGACCCACTGGCTATTAGAAAATGGGTAAATGAATCCTACCTCTAGAAGTTTTCCAATTTCTTCCTTTACAATATCCCTCAAGGCAGGATTCAATCTTCTCTAGGGTTGTCTTACTGGCTTGACTTCTTCAGTATAAATCCTATGGGTGCATATATCAGGTTGAATCCCTACCATATCTTTGTAGTCCCAAGCAAAAGCATGAACATGCTTCTGCAAAATAGTTATCAATTTTTCTTCCTCTTCCCTAGTAAGCCAACTATTAATGTTCAAAAATTTGCGTGGCTGGACTTCTATTTGTTTTGTATTTGGAAGGACTGAATTCACTTTTTTATACTTGGTGATTAGGGAGTTAATAGGGCAATTATGAGATGGGAGGAAATAATAAGTTTATGTTTCATTAATTTCTAATGGAAGCATATCCTGTATGGAACAGTGAGAAGGGAAAATTAGGTGATGGTGCCACCCATGTGGTAGTGAAATAGATGTTTCTTGTGATAGTACAGATGGCTCACCTTCAGAATTTTGGTTCTCCTCATTCCCTAAAAACTGATGGATATTTACTGCTTCCTCTTCTAACCCTTATTCATGCAGAACATTCATTAGGATAATTTCATTCTCTAAATTTTTTGTGTCATGGAGGTCTTTTGTGTTCCCTTACTACCAAGGTGGATAGTTTGGAAATAACTTCTTCTGGTTATTCATCTGAGTCAGGAAACCATAACTGACCTGAAAAGTTGCTGGAGGGTCTTGTAGGAGGATACAGAGAAATCTATTTTAGATCAATACCATTTGAAATGGTCATTTTTATAGATCTGCAATCTATGAAGGTTGTTGCAGTTACAAGCCAAGGTCTTCCCAGAATGATGGGATATCCATGTGCTGAATTTCTTGGCTGTAAAACCAAAAAATCTGCAGGTAATTCCAAAGAAGAGACTTCTATAGGAACATCTTCAATGATATCTTCAGGTTTTGCAACTGACCTATTAGCCATTTCTAAAACTGTAAATGTGGGACTGAGATGTTTGAGCTATAATTGTTCCATTATATCTTTGGTCATGACATTTATTGTAGCTCATAGATCTACTAAGACATTTGATATTGGTACTAAACCTATGGTAACTATGATAACTGGACTCCATGGGTCACTATGCTTTGGAGGTACTAGTTTTTCAGACAAGAGACCAGTTATCTTTCCTTCAACCTGAATAGTCTTGGGAAATGCTTTCCTTTTTCTTCCTACTCTTCTAATGCATAAATATTAGACAGTACATTTAATCACTGGTATATCCTTAATGGCTTGTAATAAGGGCAATGATATAGTTAAATTTCTAAGTTGCTTGACCAGGTCTGACTCAGAATTTTCTACTGTGGTATTGAATCTTTTAGGATATGGAATTATCCTTGATGAAGGTAATTGCTCTGCCTATGGTTCTATTTTTTCTTCTTATTTCTCTGTTGTTGGTTTAACTCTAACTGGTTCCAAAGGTTCTTGCTTTTCATTTTTCTTGATTTTAGTTGAAATAGGTTTAGGTACAATTTTTCTTGAACAAATTTGGATGTTACTACAATCAAGAACATTTATTTTAGCCTTTTCTTTAGCTTCAGCCACATAGACAGGGGATGCCTATCTTATGTTGTTTGGATTAGTGATTGGTTGAGCTAGAAGTTGAGGTTGTTTCACTTGTTGTGTTTTCTATGGTTGGTTATATTTTTCTTGAAAATTTTGATTAGGTGCAGGCAACAAATGCTAAGTTTGATCTTGATTTCTTTGTTGCTTTGGATAGGACTAGTATTGTTAACTCCACTATGGTTGATTTTGCATCCAATGTGGATTAGTATGATTTTGATTCCAGGGTGGGTTGTTTTGATTCCATTATGGGTTATTCTGATTCTGATTCTATGCTAGATTACTCCAACTTGTTTGTGGCCATTATTGGGAATTTTTCCATTGAGAATAATTCCAAGGACATTAGGGTGGTTTTGATTGTCCCCAAGGCATTGTTCAAGGATTATACCCCCAATTTGTAGGAAAACAAGGGGAATTTTGGTACTGAGAGGAAATTTCCCTCCTATTTTGGTCCAACATAGTTGATTTCCTTAGTCTGACTCTCTAACATAGTTTTGAGTTGTGGTAGTAGGTGGCATTTATCAGTCAAATGCTTCTTCGAATAGATACTAAAAATGGATGAGATAGCCATTTTATTCAAAGGACATTCCTACAAAGCATGTTTATTTCTACATATTGGGCAATAAATTTCCAAAGGTTTTGTGATTTTTGCTTTTGCAGATATTTCTCCCAAAGTTGTGTTCAATTGCACCAGAATATCAGTTTTAAAATTTGTAAGTTCCTCTATTAGGTCCTTCACATCAGTGCCATTTGTACTATTTTTTCTTCTTCCCTGCTTAGTATGAGATTAATTCCTGTAGAGATCCACAATTTCCTCAATTTTGAGAGTATTTACATCCCATTTTCCCATCAAATCCAATACTTATCTGGATTCATCTTGTAATCCTCTCAAAAATATGGTTTTGCATAACTCAGGTTCTACAAGTCCACATATCCTTTGAACAAAGGAGAACCTATCAAGATAGTATTCTAATATTTCATCATATTCCTGCTTAATCCTGAATAACTCATCTTTCCTGTTCCTTACACGACAATACTCTTGATATTTTTCTAAAAATACAGTTTCCATTTTATCCCAGGTTCGAATGGAATTTGGATCTAAGATCATGAACCAGTGTAATGCCGAGTCCTTGAGTGTTGAGGGAAAAACCTTAAGTTTTTTATTGTAAATTACATAGTCATAGGTTTGACACACTACTTTGAATTCAAACAAAAACGATCGGGATCTTCGGGATACAACACCTTAGAAGGTTGGAAGTACTGAAGGTGAAATGGTTTTCATGGGGGAGTTTTGTGTTGGATTCAAATGGATAGGATATTCAAATGTTCTATAAGGTTGGGGCATATCCTAATAATTTTTGTCATTATGGACACAACCATGTTGGCCATCCCCATCTAGATTACCTCTCTCTACCATAGTTCCATGTTCCTTGGGAACAATTAAACCTATCCAAATTTCACTCTTAAGAGGTCCATAATCCTCTGTTGATGATGAATCTGATGATTTTTATTTCTCGGGATGTTCTAATGATGATGAAGCTGGTGATTTTTGTTTCAATTTTTTGGGTAGTTCAAACACAGGTGATTCACCCCTTAGGTTGTTGAGCACGGTGCAACGACAGTATTTTCATTGTTTTCAACATAGTCAGATAGATCGGTTTTTGCAGTGGATAGGATTTCAGAGGTTATTCAGAGTATGTACAGTGATGTTAAATGCTTATGAGGATGTTTACCCACCTTTTTGCATATTTTCCAAGAAGACCGAAGTGGCCCATATGCTAAAGATCAAAGAAAAAGTAAAACACCGCAAAGCGAAAAAGTGTCGCGATATCGTGACATGTTGCATTTTTGCGACCAAAAGAGAAGAGAGAAAAAGTGTCGCGATATCGCGACATGTATTTTCGTGGGCCAAAGCAAAGAGAAAGAGCAAGAGAGAAAAAGTGTCACGATATCGTGACATGTTGTATTTTTGCGGGCCAAAGCAAAGAGAAAGAGCAAAGAGAAAAAGTGTCGCGATATCGTGACATGTATTTTCATAGGCCAAAGCAAAGAGAAAGAGCAAGGAGAAAAAAGTGTCATGATATCGTGACATGTTGCATTTTCGCGGTCCAAAGCGAAGAGAAAGAGCAAGGAGAAAAAGTGTCACAATATGGCGACATGTTACATTTTTGCGGCCAAAAGAGAAGCAAAAAATTAAGGAGAAAAAAGTGTCACGATATCGCGACATGTTGTATTTTCGTGGGCCAAAGCGAAGAGAAAGAGCAAGGAGAAAAAAGTGTCGTGATATCGTGACATGTTGCATTTTCGTAGTCCAAAGTGAAGAGAAAGAGCAAGGAGAAAAAAGTGTCATGATATCGCGACATGTTGCATTTTTGCCAAAGGAACAGAGTAGTTGACAGTGCGTCTAATATTAGTGATGAACACCAGGATAGTGAAACTGAAGACTGCATAGTGACGTGGACCTATAAGGGAGAAAATGAACAGTCATGGAAAGAAGCGGATGCATGCCCATGTGGAGAAAATGAACAGTCATGGAAAGAAGTGGATGCATGCCCACGTGGAGAAAAATGAACAGTCATGAAGGAGAAAATGAACAGTCATCGATGGAGAAAATGAACAGTCATGGAAAGAAGCGGATGCATGCCCATGTGGAGAAAAGAAAATGAAGGGCCTCAAAATAGAAATGAAAAGATTTTTCGGAAACCAAAATGCATGCATGCACAAAGGAGAAAACGAACAGTCATGAAGGAGAAAACGAATAGTCATGGTAGGAGAATATGGTGTCAATTCTTTGCATGTGACGTGTTTGATGAAATGCCTTCTCAATATATACAAAAGAAGGAGTTACAACTGGAGTTACAAAGAGAAAGGATGGTTATAAAAGGAGTGTTTCTTGGAGAATTTAATTGGGGATTTTATGTTGTGAAGTGCGAGGAGTGTGTGTGTTTTGTGAATTGTGGTAGACATTGAGTAAGCAATAGACCAGTCAAGGTCTTGTAAAAGTGAAGGCATTTCTATGTCAATCTTCTAGTTTTAGAATTGAAGTCCAAGTTGGTGCTTGGCATCAGGGGTTGGTGCTGGTAAATCAGGGGTTGATGCTCCTTCCAGTGGGTGCTTGTAAATTGATTGTAAAGTTGGTGCTTTGCAAGGGTTGGATTTGGATGGGAGTCCAAATAGTCATTTTTTGAGGAGTAGCCAAATCGGTGAACCTCGGTACATCTTGTGTTGTGTGATGTTCTCTTGTTATACTTGCTTTATTTGGTTTTAAGTTTTCATTTTTTTGTCTTTAAGAGTTGAAGATTTAAGTTTTAAAGAGCTACACTGATTCACCCCCCCTCTCAGTGTCATTGTAAGACTAACAATTGGTATCAGAGCTAGGTTCCTGAACAAGCTTAATCGGCTAGGGTGATCTTGGAAGTGACACAATGGCAGGTGGTGAAGGCTTCTCATCAAACAAAGCACCATTGTTTGACGAAACTAATTACACATTTTGGAGACTCAGGATGCAGACATATCTTTGTGCTCTGGGATACGACATTTGGGATTCAATAGATAGTGGATACACAATACCCACCACTTCTCCAACCGATGCTGTCGGTAAGAAACTATTTGAGAATAACTCAAAAGCAAAGAATGCTATCATGTGCATATTAGTGGACCATGAACTGGTAAAAATTATGAGTTGTAAAATGGAAAAAGAAATATGGGACAAACTGAGGAGCATTCATGAAGGAGACGTTAAGATCAAGGAGGCCAAGTTACAAACACATCGAGCTCAGTTCAAAGTATTAAAGATGAATGATGATGAGAACATAGAGGCATATATGCTGAGAGTTAATGAAGTCATTAATGCGATTAGAGGACTCGGCGAGGAAATTGAAGATTCTGTCATCGTGAAAAAGGTATTAAGATCTCTTCCCCAAAGATTTGATTCTAAAGTTTTAGCTATAGAAGAAGCTAAAGATCTAAATTATTTTAGTATGGATGAGATGAGATGCATGGTTCTTTAACTGCATATGAGATGATAATAGGAAAATCTAAACCCACAGATAGAGAAGCTGCTTTTAAAGCCCATAA
Organism: Wollemia nobilis; assembly: GCA_028583015.1. NCBI lineage: Eukaryota > Viridiplantae > Streptophyta > Pinopsida > Araucariales > Araucariaceae > Wollemia > Wollemia nobilis. The sequence goes on from JAQPPZ010016349.1 coordinate 425,781, forward strand.
AAATATGAAAGCAAAACAAGAATCCGAGGAAGAAGAGACATCAGATGAAATGGAAGCAAACTTTGTTCGAAAACTAAAAAGGGGAAAAGGAAAATATAGAGGAAAGTTACCGTTTAAATGTTTCAATTGTGGAGGCGTTGGGCATTTTGCAGCTAAATGTCCACTTAATGAGAAGAACAAAAGTGATGAAGGATCGCACCAAGAAAGAAGTGACTGGAAGAAAAAAACAAATTTCAGAAACGATAACTTCAAGAAGAAAAGTTTCATCTCCAAGAATGTCAGTTCATCAGAAGACAACTGCGGTGAGGATTCTGAAAAGGAAATAGGTGAAGCTCTTTTCATGGCACTCAAAGAAGAAAAAATAGAAAAAGAACAAGAATGTGATGAAGAAGAAATTGATGCAGAAGTAAATTTGGAAGAGGAACTAATTGCAGCTCTAGATGAATTGAAGATAGAAAGAAAAAAGAATAAGAAAATTTCAAGAAAGCTTGAGGATGCAAATGAAATCATAACCAATTTGAAAGTACAGATAGAAGAATCCAAGAAAATATCTGAAGATCTCGAAGTGCAAATAACCATGAAAATAGATTATTGCAGTAAGCTAGAAGAAGAGACTATTGGTTTAAGGATGCATATAGAAGAGATGAATCATAAAATTAGTTGTTATCACAAACGTGAAGAAAGTTCTATGAAGATGGATAAGATCATAAATAACCAAAGGACTACAGGCATCAAATTTGGTTTGGGCTTTGACAAAGGAGAATCATCAAATGGATCAAAGAATGAAGATAAGAAGTAGGTTGATCAAGAAAAATTGACTCATGCAAAAGAAAGCAATAATGCAAGGCACGAAAGAAGAATTGACAATGATGGATTCACCAATGTCACACATCAAGGAAGAAGAAGATTTATGACTCCTACGACAACATGGCAAAGACCATCACCCAGGTTCAATCATCTCTTTTCTAGTTACTGTTTTAAATGCAATGGTCATGGACATAAGATTTTAGATTGCAAGTATAACGTAGGACCAAGGAATTTTACCAGTAGAAATGTTTTTTCACCTTTGATGGATTATGCAGTAGAATGTTATAACTGTCATAATTTTGGGCACATTGCAAGAAATTGTCAAAGTACATTTGCATCAAATCAATTTCAGGGAAGAAAATTTCAACCAAATGGAATGAGACAAAATAGAAAATTTCTCGAAAAACATGCACAAGCTACTAAAAAAGAAAAGTCAAAACAAGAGCCCAAAACTGTAATCAAACCAAAGTGGAAAGAAAAAGAGCGATCTAAGGAAGAAAATGAATCCCTGATCGTACAAACAACATTTAAAGCACAAAATAAATCTGCACCATGGATACTTGATAGTGGATGCTCCGATCATATGACAGGTGACAAACATAAATTTGAGAAGTTACAACAATATGAAGGTGGTTCAGTAAAATTTGGAAATAATGATGGAGCTAAGATAGTTGGCAAAGGTTCAGTTAAGATCAGTGATAGAAAAATCAAGTCAAAAGAAGTCTTGTTTGTGGTTGGTCTGAAGCATAACTTGTTGAGCGTAAGTCAGATTTGTGATAGAGGTCATGAAGTGATTTTTAAGAAGCAGGGTTGTGAAGTCAGAAAAGTAAACAATGGAAAGTTGATAGCAACTGGATCGAGGACATCTGGAAACCTGTACACTCTCTCAGAGACTTCAGAAGGAGCTTGCTTGATTGGACAGGAAGAAGAAAATTGGTTGTGGCACAAGAGGCTCGGTCATATCAGTTTTGACAATCTAGTAAAAATCAGCTCAAAAAGGGCAGTGAGAGATATTCCCACCATTGGAAAATCATCAAATAGCATTTGTGCTTCATGCCAAAAGGGGAAGCAAACTAGAGTCTCATTTAAAACAAAAGAGTACTACACAAGCAAACCTTTGGAACTAATACATACTGATTTATGTGGACCCATGAGAACGCAAAGCATAAATGGTGACAAATATTTTATGTTGTGTATAGATGACTATTCTAGGATGACATGGGTACTATTTTTGAAGCATAAATCAGAAGCTTTTGAGATGTTCAAGGTTTTCAAAAACCAAGTTGAGAATCAAACAGGAAAAAGGATTAAATGTTTAAGATCAGATAGAGGAGGAGAGTTCATTTCAGAGGATTTTACAGAGTACTATGAAAAATATGGTATTAGGAGACAATTTTCAGTAGCCAGGACACCTCAACAGAATGGTGTGGTAGAAAGAAAGAACAGGACAATGCAGGAAATGGCATGGACTATGTTGATTGAGAGCAAAGTAGCAGAAAGATTTTGGAAAGAGGTAGTCCATACTATGGTATACATCCAAAATAGGTGCATGTTGAGGATGCATGAAAGCAAAACTCCTTATGAGTTGTGGTTTGGTAAAAAGGCAATAGTAAGATACTTTAAAGTTTTTGGCAGCAAGTGTTACATCAAAAGAACTGAAGAAAACCTTGGTAAGTTTGAAGATAGAGCTGATGAAGGTATTTTTCTTGGCTATTCGTCAAAAAGCAAAGCTTACAAATGCTACAACAAGAAGCTAAGGAAAATTGTGGATAGTGTCGATGTTAAAGTTGATGAAGGTAGGGAACGAGTAATTAGCTATGAAGAGAACTACCCAATTTATGAAGAGGTTATTGAAGGAGATGAGGAAAAGGAAATGGAAAAGAAACAAAAAATTGACTCAGATGATTCAAACAGTGATTCAGAAGTGGAAGAAAATAAGAAATTCAAAACAGTAAGCTGGTAGAAAGATCATCCTAGAGAGCAAATAATTGGAGACCCCACAGTTGGTGTTCAGACAAGAAGAAGAGTAGTAAGTAACTACTCTCTATTATCCAGCATTGAGCCCAAAAATGTTGCTGACGCAAGCAAAGATGAAAGTTGGATGAAGGCAATAAATGAAGAATTAGATCAGATCGAGAAAAACAAAACTTGGGAGTTAGTACCAAGACCTACAAATAAAAATATAATCGATACTAAATGGATCTTTCGAAACAAATTGAATGAAGAAGGATAGGTAGTCAAGAATAAAGCAAGATTGGTATGTAAAGGCTATGCACAAGTTGAAGGTATTGACTTTGAGGAAACCTTTGCACCTGTGGCTAGACTAGAGGCAATTAGAATGTTTTTGGCTTTAGCAGTTTACAAGAATTTCAAAGTTTATCAAATGGATGTGAAATCAGCATTTTTGAATGGGAAACTTGAAGAAGAGGTTTATATTGAGCAACTAGATGGTTTCCAACTTGGTGATGATCCCAACTTGGTTTGCAAGTTGAAGAAAGCATTATATGGCTTAAAACAGGCACCCCGAGCATGGTATGCAAGGCTAGACAACTATCTTACTCAACAAGGGTTCAAGAAAGGTATGGTGGATAGTAATTTGTATGTCAAAACAGAAAATGGCCATCTTATTGTTCTTGTTGTATACGTAGATGATATCATATTTGGCAAGCAGCAAAGATGAGTCGTGTAAAGATTTAGCAAATAAGATGCAGAAAGAATTTGAAATGTCAATGATTGGTGAACTTTCATATTTCCTCGGGTTGCAAGTTAATCAAAATGAGAAGGGCATATTTATTTCTCAAATTAAATATGTGAAAGAGATGTTAAAAAAGTTCACAATGGAGGATTGTAAGCCAGTTAGCACTCCCATGACGACAGGTTGTAAGTTGAGCAAGGATGAAAAATCTCCAAATGTTGATCAAACCATGTACAGATCTATGATTGGGAGCTTACTGTACTTGAAAGCTACCAGACTAAATATTTTGCAGGTAGTATGCATGGTAGCACGATTTTAGGCTAGTCCCAAGGAGACTCATGTGATAGCAATGAAGAGGATTCTTCGGTACCTCAAGGGTACTATGGAGTATGGGTTATGGTATCCGAAAGGTAAGGACTTCACCCTTATTGCGTATTCATATGCAGATTGGGTAGGATGTGTAGATGACAGAAAGAGTACCAGTGGAGGTGCATTCTATCTTGGAGACAGGTTGGTCGCGTGGCACAATAAGAAACAAGAGTCAATCTCCTTATCCATAGCAGAGGCAGAATATATTGCAGCAACAACGTGTTGTACGTAGGTATTATGGATGAAACAAACCCTGAAAGATCTTGGTATTAACTTCAGTGAGCCAATTTTAGTTAAGTGTGATAACACCAGTGCCATTAACATCTCAAAGAATCCGGTTATGCATTCTCGCACAAAACATATTGCTATCCGGTATCACTTTTTGAAGGAGAAAGTTGCGGAAGGTGAGGTTAAGTTGGATTTTGTTCCAACAATAGAGCAAGTAGTGGATATCTTCATAAAACCATTGCCCAAGGAAGTCTTTGAGTACCTTCACAATAAATTGGGAGTGGTCACGCTTCCCAAGAATTGACTAGCTATCGGGACCACATTCTCAGGGGGAGCATTTGTGTATTTGTTTATCTTTTTGCTCATGTTTGTGATTTTTGCTAAGTATAATAATTTTTGCCCGAGAATGTTGTGCATGGACTCGGGGGAGTTTGCAATAGCCCTTTGATATTGTTGTCAAAGGGGGAGAAGAGTTACAGGAAATTGCACGTGTGTTGCCAACAATTCCAAAGGGGGAGATTGTTGAGCAAGGTGCAACGACAATATTGTCATTGTTGTCAACACAATCGGATAGATCGGTTGATGCGGTGGAAAAGGAGTTCAGAGGTTATTCAGAGTATGTACAGTGATGTTAAATGCTTATGAGGATGTTTACCCACATTTTTGCATATTTTCCAAGAAGACCGAAGTGGCCCATATGCTAAAGATCAAAGAAAAAGTAAAACACCGCAAAGCAAAAAAGTGTCATGATATCGTGACATGTTGCATTTTCACGGCCAAAAGAGAAGAGAGAAAAAGTGTCACGATATCGCGACATGTTGTATTTTCACGGGCCAAAGCAAAGAGAAAGAGCAAGGATAAAAAGTGTCATGATATCGCGACATGTTGTATTTTCGCGGGCCAAAGCAAAGAGAAAGAGCAAGAGAGAAAAAGTGTCACGATATCGCGACATGTTGTATTTTCGCGGGCCAAAGCAAAGAGAAAGAGCAAGGAGAAAAAAGTGTCGCGATATCGCGACATGTTGCATTTTTGTGGGCCAAAGCGAAGAGAAAGAGCAAGGAGAAAAAAATGTCATGATATCGCGACATGTTGCATTTTCGTAGCCAAAAGAGAAGAGAAAGAGCAAGGAGAAAAAAGTGTCGCGATATCGCGACATGTTTCATTTTCACGGTCCAAAATGAAGAGAAAGAGCAAGGAGAAAAAAGTGTCGCGATATCACGACATGTTGTATTTTCGTGGTCCAAAGCGAAGAGAAAGAGCAAGGAGAAAAAAGTGTCACGATATCGTGACATGTTGCATTTTTGTGGTCCAAAGCGAAGAGAAAGAGCAAGGAGAAAAAAGTGTCACGATATCGTGACATGTTGCATTTTCACCAAAGGAACAGAGTAGTTGACAGTGCGTCTAATATTAGTGATGAACACCAGGATAGTGAAACTGAAGACTGCATAGTGATGTGGACCTATAAGGGAGAAAACGAATAGTCATGGAAAGAAGCGGACACATGCCCATGTGGAGAAAAGAAGGAGAAAATGAATAGTCATGGAAAGAAGCGGATGCATGCCCACGTGGAGAAAAATGAATAGTCATGAAGGAGAAAATGAACAGTCATCGGTGGAGAAAATGAACAGTCATGGAAAGAAGCGGATGCATGCCCATGTGGAGAAAAGAAAATGAAGGGCCTCAAAATAGAAACGAAAAGCTTTTTTGGAAACCAAAATGCATGCATGCACAAAGGAGAAAATGAACAGTCATGAAGGAGAAAACGAACAGTCATGGTAGGAGAATATGGTGTCAATTCTTTGCATGTGATGTGTTTGATGAAATGCCTTCTCAATATATACAAAATAAGGAGTTACAATTGGAGTTACAAAGAGAAAGGATGGTTATAAAAGGAGTGTTGCTTGGAGAATTTAATTGGGGATTTTATGTTGTGAAGTGTGAGGAGTGTGTGTGTTTTGTGAATTGTGGTAGACGTTGAGTAAGCAATAGACTAGTCAGGGTCTTGTAAAAGTGAAGGCATTTCTATGTCAATCTTCTAGTTTCAGAATTGAAGTCCAAGTTGGTGCTTGGCATCAGGGGTTGGTGCTCCTTCTAGTTGGTGCTAGTAAATCAGGGGTTGATGCTCCTTCTAGTGGGTGCTGGTAAATTGATTGTAAAGTTGGTGCTTTGCAAGGGCTGGATTTGGATGGGAGTCCAAACAATCAATTTTTGAGGAGTAGCCAAATTGGTGAACCTCGGTACATCTTGTGTTGTGTGATGTTCTCTTGTTATACTTGCTTTATTTGGTTTTAAGTTTTCATTGTTTCGGCTTTAAGAGTTGAAGATTTAAGTTTTAAAGAGCTACACTGATTCACCCCCATCTCAGTGTCATTGTAAGACTAACATAGGTGTGAAGATCTTCTTAATGGAACATGCCAGGGATACTTTTGAGTAATTCTACCTTTTTCATCCCTAGGCTTACTCATTCATGTTTACTCTTGAATGACATAAATTATAGGTCAATAGTTGTTACTTTAACCAACTATTATATTCAGATTTTATCTTGAATTTTCACAGCTCAGTCTAATTAACAGTTATTGGACTATTGTCACCTTCTAGCAACACTATTCCTCGACAACGACACCAAAATTATGCATTTTCATTATGCACATCATTAATTCTCAATGAATTTGTCAATCCAAAGCAGTGTACAAGGCTATTTGCAGGAGTGAATAGGGCTATAACTTAGGTCATTTGGGAGCAACAAGTCTTATTGGTGAAACCGATTGTGTGGGGTATTTAAGATATTTTTATCTTTGAATTGCATAAATTGAACTTTAATCTAATTGTAGGAATGAAAACTAATTACTAATTATAGAAATGAAATCCTAGTTACAATTATAGAATGAAATCTAATTATGTTACAGAAATAACTCCCTAGTTACAGTTGTAGAATTAGAAATCTAATTATGATTGTAGAAAGGAAGTCTATTTACTTTTGCAATAATGGAAACCTGATTATAACATGGAAATTAAGTCCTGTCAATGCTCTGTAACATAAGGTTGTCAATATTCTATGCAGGGGTTGACAACAAAACACAAAATGTAGTAAATTGTAGAAAATAGTAAATTCTAGAAATGACAATCTGTAGTAATTTGAAAGCTTGCTAAAAATGGAGATTACAACCAAACCTATCATTAATCACAAGATCATCCTAACCATGAAATAAACTAAGATTGCAAAGATTGTTAGCTGTTTACAAGGAAATAAAATGACAAGTTTTACAACTTATTCTACTGTAGTAAAATCAGAATAAAAACCTGTTGTTAGTCCTCCTCCTAGGTCTGTAAGTGGCCAACCTCCTTGTCCAGAAGAAGGTATGAGTCTTTATCTCTCTCTAGATATTACTCACACTCATTCACAACAACATGAATAGAAAAAGTAGCATACTTTATTGATTCAAGAACATAATTACAGTATTGCTGCTAAAACCCCTATTATAGGACTATAACAGTCACTTTTTTGCTATTTTCTTATTATTATACTTCTTTCTTATTTTCCCCTACCGAGCTCAACTTGGATGGGAGATATCTATTTATAGATATCCTAAAATCTATTTACAAACTAAGAATATATCATTCCTATATTATAGATCTATTCCTATTATGCTACAACATTTCCTGGGTTTATCCTAGAAGAGGATCAAAATTGATCTTTTCCATGAATGGTGGCTTTGGACGGCAAGGATGGCAAAATCAAATGGGAGATATTTTCCTTTAATATTTTCAACCTTCTTTCCATTTTTCCATCATCAAAAATCAATCAATAAGTCAAAAAGTGCTTTTTGTTCTCATTCTGAAGATAAGTGGCTCATTTCGAAGAGACTGTATTTCTCATTCCGAAGATGTTTGCTCATTTCGAAGAGACTGTATTTCTCATTCCAAAGATGTCTACTCATTTTGAAGAGACTATATTTCTCATTCTGAATATGTCTACTCATTTCGAAGAGACTATATTTTTTATTCTGAAGATGTCTGCTCATTCCAAAGATCTTTGGAATGAACAATTGTGTGCTCTTTAAGTGATTTCATCTACATTTCTCAGGTGGGTTAGCTCTTAGGATCAGATTGCAATAGCCTTCATCTCTCTCCATGTGTGAATTCCATGCCTTGTCATTCATTGGCAACTGGCTGGAATTTACATTGAAAACCAGTTTCTACTGCACAGTAACAGTTTGCTTGCACTATTTGCTAGATTTAGATAATCAATTCTTGAAACACATAAAAAAAAAACTAGTGAAGTGCTGCTATCAACCTAATAATACTTCTCATTTAGCAAGTCATGACAAAGTAACATAAAACTATGCAAAAAATGTAAAAATCAGAATATAGTATTTCTAACACATTGATCATGCAAACAGTTAATACACATAATATTAAATCAACTTAACTAGCATATCAGATTAAATACAATAGTTTTTAGGTAGTTTCAATGTTCAAAACATGCTATGATTGAGGCATTTCTAGGCCTCATCATTATCAAAAATAGAATTAGAAAGGACACCTAGCTCAAAGGATAGAATAAATAAAAGAATTGGAAGAACCTATAGATGGTTATGAAGTCAAAGCTCTTTCAATAAGAAAAATATGTTAGGAAAACACTAACTACTTGCTTTAATAGTTTATAGAAAACAAATAAGGAGAATACAAACTCCAAGAGCAAGAAGAAGATAATATTGAAGATTAAAGTCTTCAAATACCCAAATAATGTAATACAGGGGGATTAGAGTATATTACATCATTTGGGTCATGTAAATGTACCACATTTGGTACATAGTTAGAGTAGGATATTTCTTTAGGGGGAATTTAGATAGTTACTTCAAGCAATTTAATAAATACACAAGTGCCAATGTGCAAGTTGTAATGTGCAAGATATCCCCTTGTACAGTTAGGTAGAGTGTTGGGCAAAGAATCTATCTTCCTATATAAATATCCACATACTAAACACATAAAATACATCTAGTTCATCAAGTTTATTATACTAGAGAGTAGTATATAGTGGTAGATCTCCTTGATGGAGCACAATGTAGTTATTTATCTTATATCAATGGACTGACCATAACCTCCATACTGCATTGTATTTTTGTAACTTTCTATTTATAGTATATTTTAGTCATATTATAAAATTCCATTATTTCATATTTTTTGCATCTTATTAGGACATGTGATAGATCTCTCCCACTACATATATCCTCAAACGATAACGATGTATTGGTCTATGGCACCAAGGTATTTTTTCCTTCAAGTTAGAGGTCTCATCTTTGCACATATTATTGCAAGATGCCTCGATTGATGATGAGTATTGTTTAGATCGTTTAAACCAATTGGAGCCATCGAATGAGAAGCACATTCATGCCTTAGAGATATTCAAGCCTATTATAATAAGCTCCAGTAAACTTACTCTAAGACTTTTTGCACTTATTCTTTTGAAGTTGGAGATCTTGTTCTCAAGGAAAACTAGAAGAACAATAATGTGTGGATATATCTAAAGAGAAAATTCTAGCCCATTTGGCTAGGTCCCTTTGTCACAATGACCAAGTTTGACTCAAGAGATTATCATTTAGTAATGTTATATGGTAAAGAATGTAAATAAAAAATGAACATAATGCACTTAAAATGATATTATGCATGATTCACATCTTCCTTCTTCATCTGCATTTGGTTTGCTAGCTCATATTGCATGATTACTTGTCATACTTGTTGTGGCTGCTCCACAACGTACCCCAAAATTGGGGACCCACCTTTTTATTTTTGGTATTTGGGTGTTTTCGTTTCATTTTGAGTGTCTAGTGGATTGGTTAAGTTCGTCCTTATTATTATTATTTTTTTATTATTATTGTTTTAGTTAATTTTAATGCTTTGAATTAAATCAATTCAAACATTTAAAATTAATTAAATCAAATTTAAAATAAAAGAGAAAGCAAGTAAAAATAATAATTAAATAAAGCTTTTTGAATCTAAAAAGAAAAAAAAAACAAGTTTATATATATATTTATATATATATATAAACAAATAAAAAAATTTAAAAGTGAAAAGAATATATATATATATATATATATATATATATATAAAGTAAGTTAAAAAAAAAAAGTAAAAACAATAAAATATAAATAAAAATAAAAAGTAGTGAATGAAGCCATGGTGCTTGGGCATTCACCACGTTTTAGTTTATGTTTTAAAATAGTTTAAATTTAAAGTTTTTTTTTTTTAATAGTTTAACTTTATGTTTTTTAGCATAATTTATTTTGTTTTTAAAGTTTGTTTTTTAAAGCTAATTCACCTATTTTGTTTTATGTGCAGGTAAGGTGGAAACCAAGAGTCAAAGGAGAAATGAAGAGGTTTATTGGGAAACTTTAAATACTCCATCAAAATGAGGAACAAGGGGTTGGAAACTTTTTAGAGAAGATTGTAGGAATGAAGGCAAGGCCTTGGCACTGGGTTTTTCTGGATATTTTCCTTCCACATTGGACTGGTTTGGGAAAACCAGAATTTCTGCTATTGTACAATGACATATTTTTAATGCAGAAATTTTCAGAAAGTTGCATTTTATGGGCAAGAAAGGAGGAGTTATTTTCTGCATGCAAGATTAAATGTCTATTTTTTTCCCTTTTCAGATTTTAGGCTTGTAAATGGAGTTTATGCAAGTTTCTTGGTTGCTTCATGCTAATGTTTAAATCTGAAAAATCTCATTTAAAACCCTAGGAGCCAACACTTAGCTTATCCGGATTGTGCTTGTTTTGCAAGTCCAATAGGTTAGGTTGCATGCATGAAAACCTCACATCTTCGGTTTTTCCGGAATAGGATAGCATCAAACTGAATGTATCATGTGTTTCATTTTCTGCATTTCATTTTCATTTTTCTGCATTTTATTTTTCCAAAAATTTTAATTTTTTTTAATTTTCAGGCATTAAAATAAACATTTAAAAAATTTCAAAATCCAAAAATAATTTCACCATTGCGTAGGTTATACTTCAGACTTCCAATACGCACTTTGAAATTTCATTTTCGGAGTTGTTTAGTATTTTTAAAAATTCACCGAAGTTGTTGTTTTATTACAGATTTTAAAAAATCCGAAAATAGAAAATTTCCATTTTAAGGTCAAATTTCATTTTTCAGTTTTGTTTTGCACTCATGAGCCTATGATGACATTCCCTTCATGAAAATTCCAATTTCATTGAAGGAGTTATGTTTTATGGCATTTTCACAAATTTCCATTTTGAGCCTAAAATTACCCTCTCTTCATAAAAATTCTAATTTTACGAAAGAGGGGTAATTTGAGTATTACATTGAAGGTCATTTCTTCAAAGCACTTAATTGTTCATCTTAATGAAAATTTGATTTCATTTAAGAGGGATAAGTTAAAGTGACATTTAAAGCCCTTTATCCAAGGCCATAAATTATTGCTTCTTTGTGAAAATTCATTTCACCAAAGAGGGATAGTTTATCGATCATATTGAAAGCTATCTTTATCTTCATGATAAGAAGCCATATTTGGACTTAATAAAGAAGATAAAATCTACCTTAAAACTCTCAAGATAAAAGGAATTAAGGCACTACATCGTGGTCATATGAGGGCCAACTCACATTTGCTTTATTTTGGTTCAATGAACAATCACTAAAGTTTCATGGTAAAATAAACCAACATTGCCCCTTGTTTACAATTACTTGCAATCACTAAGGTGTTCCAAGCATTTAAATTGAATATATTTATTTGAGATTACTAATACACATATGCAAAATGCTAAATATAGCGGAGACCTTGGAGAAGTTGTTTGTTTAACTTCTTTGCAAGAGGGGATTTGGAACCCAAATCCTAAGGAAGAGTGTACTTTCACAATTGGGTGAAAATACCACTCAACATATTGGCGCTAGAAGGAGGGCCTGAATTGGTTTATTTCAGTGTGATTTAAATGCTATAGGGATTTAAATTTTGAATATTTCATGCCCTATTGATTATTATCTTTAGCCCTCTTTTAACAATACAACCTTGTAGTGTTAAAAGGAGGACATGAATTGCTATGCATTGTTCTAACGCTTTTGATTGTTCATACAGGAATAATGTGTTTTGATTTGATTTTGAAAAATTTTGGTCTTGACTAACGAGGTTGTCTCCATGCAATTACTTTCATTTGATTTTAATGGATACATCTCTTGGTTGATGCTAACATGATTATTCATACGTTACATGTTTGATATTTGCTAGTCATTTCATGCTTATTTGTAAGGAATTATTTTGTCTAAAATGTATTTGTTGTCGGTATTATGCTCTTCACTTGCGTGTAATGCGATCTTGTGAATCGAAAAGCCTACAACACTAGGAGTATGCTCTTCACTTGCGCATATGCGATCTGGTGAATCAGAAACTAATTTACATTTTTAGAATATTGCTTTGTCATGGTTCCTTCTTTTATTCATGACTAACAAATTGGTTTTGAAGTTATTCTTTGAGTTTCATTAATGGCTACAACTGCGGGAACGTGGTATGGGATACATGCTAATCCTTTGAACATTAGTGGAGATTCTCATGATTTACCCAAGAACGTAGAAAAACGTTTGCCCAAATTTAAACACAATGGTCCAACATTAGCCGAGGAACATATTCAAGCCTATGTGGATATCCTAGTTAGATGGAATGTCGAACATGAGGATGTGGCATGTAGAATGTTTCCTGGAACCCTAGATGAGGTGGCATATGATTGGTACATCAATTTACCCACTGGTTCTATTACATCTTGGACTCAATTGAAAGATGATTTTATCAATCAATTTAGGTTGCTCATTGATCCTCTCACGATATATCAACAATTTACTTCTTGCAAAAGAGAACCTAATGAGCCAGTGAGAAGTTTCAACTTGAGGTTTCGAAAGCTTTATGCGAGATTAATTTCTCCCTATACTATTGAGGAAAGTGGTGCTCTTCAAATATACTTTCGAGCATTGGATCCATTGTTTGCCATATTTGTTAGGATGAATCCCTTGGTTACTGATCTTGCATCGGCCTACACAGAAGCTATGATTGTAGATCAACAATTGAGGCCACAAGGTTATGGAATGGAGCAATCAACTATGGTAGGACAACTAGGGGCTTGCAATCAAACCTCGATGGTAAATCAAGCGTGGGCACAACAAAATTTGATATCAAATGTTTTTCCCTACAATCAACTTTATCCTACCATACCAACTTATGCTCCCACATGTGCTTATACAAGTACTTCCATCCATCCAACTATGCCTCAATTAGAGAATCATGTGGTCACTCATGGAACTATTGCAACAAATGTTCAAGCTTTGTCCGTGGATATCAATCCAACTAATCCTACTACTTCTACCACTCAACCCAAAGAGTTCGTATCGAAAGTAAAAGAGCAAAAGAAAGTGGTTAAGAAGGTATGTAGGCATGTTCCACCACAAAAACGAGCACGTCAATGTATGCATCCAAATCATCCTAGGAAGAAAATTCATAATGCCGATCTTAATGATGTTTCATGTTATGCTTCTTCAAGTGATACAAGAGATTTTGAGGTGACTTACGTTGAAGTAAATACCTATTCGAAATGTCTTGAAGAGCATGAAGATTTTGGAGAAGAAATTCTATGGATGGGTAACAAGAAGTTGGAATCAAATGATCACCATCTTGTTTTGGAAAAGAAATATCTAGAATCATTACCCAAAAAGGAGGATTTGGATGAACAAACTTATGTGGATATGATTTGGTCAGATGTACTTGCAAAGGATTGGAGCAACTATATGACACGAAATTCAAAAATTGATCCCATTATAGAAGCTCCTAAGCCATCACAAGTGGCTGAAAATGAATTTGAGAGAAAATCAACAAATGAAGTTGAAGACATAATCGAATTTCACCACTTGTTCTCGAAAGACACTTTGGATGATGTTCTCGAAAGTGATGACCAAGAGGATCCACACCTTCCAAATTGTGATAAAATTGAATCATGGGTTACAAATTTGGATTATGATAGCTTTACCAATTTGAATTCAAGAGAGAACCCACTTTTGGAAATAACTGAACCATCTAAGGAAGGTGAAGATGAATTGGATGAGGAACATGTTGATGAATCAGAAGATGAAGAAGAAGTACTTGAGCGTCACAACTTGAACTTGGAAGATGATTACTATGATTCATGGAAGAAATGGGAAGAATATTATCAATCTAAATCTTCTAATAAACTTGTTGTGTCAATTAATATGCAGGATAACTCAATTGCTTCCTCACATGAGGATACTATAAATCCTGTACAATTTGAGAAAGTTTTGGAAGAGGAATTCGAATCTCATCAAATTTTGGAACATGATAAGGATTCTACAACCATGAATCAAGAAAGAGAGTCATTTGCTTTAGATTCCTTTGAAGGAAAAGAAATTGAAAATCTTGATCCACTTACTTGTGCTACAATGACTATGCCATTTCAAAATGAGAAAATTACAAAACCTAAATCATTTGGGTTTGATATCATTGATGATCCAATTGAAAATCTCACGTTACCCAAAACAACCCAAGTGATTGATCATGGAAATGTGTTAGTTAACCCACCCCTAGATAGACAAGACTTATGGTTTGAAAGGGATGGACATGTTTTCAATTGGGTACCTAAGTTCGGTGCCTTTGATAAACAAGTCATGGAGAAAGAACAAGTGCTACATGATGATGAATGTCATGAGAGAAAAGAGGAATTTTCAAATCCTCTTCAAGTAAGGTTAAATGAAAACATGCCAAAGGTAAAATCTCACCTTTTTGGTTTCACCATGCAAAATTCGAATGAAGGTTTGCCTAATGAATGGTTTGATTCAAATATTATTAATGTTATGGCTTTATTGAATGAAAATGAAAGCTTATTTCTACACCATGAATCAAAGTGCGGAATGGACATCTTAAAGAATAGACATAAAAGAATTGAATATCAATCATTGTCTAATCAATTTGAAAACTTGAAACTCCACCATAAGATTATTAATGAAACTAAACCAAATTGGTATGGTGAGAGAGGCAAGTTGAAGTTTGTTTCTTTGTTTGGTCTGATCTTGTTTTTGTTGGATGCCTACAAAACTTGGTATGTGTATCACGTCATATGTCTTTTAAAGAATTCTAATCAGGTTTGGGATCCGGGAAAATGATAATCCAAACTTTGCACCATCTTGTATTATATTGTACATTTGTATATACTTTTGGTTTTCGTGTTTTGATGTTGGTTTTGCATTTCAGTTTTGGTTTTAAGTTTTGTGTGTTGGTCCTTTGGACACTTTTGGTTTGTCTTGAAAAAAAAAAAGAGAAGTGAGATGTCAACTTATGTCCTTATGAATGTTGACTAAGACTAAGAGAATATGAAACATCGGAATTGTATTGCAGAAAGCTCCACGAGTATCGCAAACACATTAAAGAATATCGTTTGGAACTTGTGATGCATGAAGTTGTCAGTAGGTGGTATACTCCATCCGCATTTCAAAAAGAGCAATGCATTCATCCATATCTCATGTTACATTCCACATTGCATATACATTTCATCTCAGTTGCATCTACATTTCAAATACAATCATTGAAAAGGTGTCGAATCCTCTTAGGGTTATTATATAACATATATTAAAAGGATCCTAAGGTTGGGAACTGATGCCCGAACTATCTTGAACCAAGCACGTTCTACACATATTAAAGAGGATCTTGAGCAAAATGGTCAAAACCATACTTGGAAGAAAAGGTGAGGCGAAAGGAGTATTTCGTGTCTGTCCTATCATGCAACATAATCCTTAAAACAGTGGTTTTTACCACTCCCATAGAGCTTAAAGCCTAAAATCGGAGTAGTAAGGATAGGGTTAAATCCCCATCGAACTTAGGTTGAGGATCCAACTCCCCAAAGCTCTGATTTGACCTTCATGGAGTAGTAAGGATAGGGTCTAATTCTCATCTCGCTTAGGTTGAGAATCCGATTCCCCAAAGCTTCTATTTTGCCCACTCAAGAACTTGAAATTCCAAAGCAAATATTTTTCATTTCATCATTAATATTGGATTGGAAGGATCATACTACATGTCCCTTGCAAGGATGGGTAGTCATCCCCAAGGTCCAAGAAATCAAAAGTAAAGCCAAATCATGGATTATGGGGTTAATCTCCATCGGGGCTATAGACGCTTGACTGGCAGTGGAGTATGCTCATGCGTGGCAACATGTCTTGTCTAAAAGCAAGACCACTGACTGCTCAAATGGACAGGCTAGCCAGGCAGTTTCATCCATAACAGGTTAAATCATTTTGTTCAAGATGAGGTAATGAACTCCAGATCAGAGTAGTAAGGATAGGGTTAAATTCCCATCTCGCTTAGGTTGGGAATCCTATTCCCCAAAGCTCCGATTTCACTTACACTTGCACATGGGTTCAAGATGGTAGTGACACATAACCAACTTTGGGATCTAGTAAATTAATTCAGTACACACATATTTGGTCCTAAGAGGGTTTGACAGTTTTAATATGTTTGTTCATGGTACTAGAAAGTTTGAGCCTTTGCAAAGCATGGTTGTTATATCTCTAGCATATTTGCCATACATTAAATCCTGAACAAATCATTCATAACCTCGCATATGCATTCAGGTAAAACTGACAATGGAATGTTGATCAATTTCAAACGATAAGGAATGAATCACACCGCACACATTGAGTTGACGTTGAATAATTCTAATGCTTCATGTATTTCTCATCTAGTTTCATTCTTTGGATATTTGCTGACGCTTGTGTTTGAGTTTTGAAGGTTTTCAAGTTGGGTTCTCACCGAAATGCTCAGGAGCATTTCCCAGCAGAGTCGCCATTTGTTGTGGCTGCTCCACAACGTACCCCAAAATTGGGGACCCACCTTTTTATTTTTGGTATTTGGGTGTTTTCGTTTCATTTTGAGTGTCTAGTGGATTGGTTAAGTTCGTCCTTATTATTATTTTTTTATTATTATTGTTTTAGTTAATTTTAATGCTTTGAATTAAATCAATTCAAACATTTAAAATTAATTAAATCAAATTTAAAATAAAAGAGAAAGCAAGTAAAAAAAATAATTAAATAAAGCTTTTTGAATCTAAAAAAAAAAAACAAGTTTATATATATATTTTTTATATATATAAACAAATAAAAAAATTTAAAAGTGAAAAGAATATATATATATATATATATATATATATATATATATATATATATATATATATAAAGTAAGTAAAAAAAAAAGTAAAAACAATAAAATATAAATAAAAATAAAAAGTAGTGAATGAAGCCATGGTGCTTCATTCACCACGTTTTAGTTTATGTTTTAAAATAGTTTAAATTTAAAGTTTTTTTTTTTTTATAGTTTAACTTTATGTTTTTAGTATAATTTATTTTGTTTTTAAAGTTTGTTTTTTAAAGCTAATTCACCTATTTTGTTTTATGTGCAGGTAAGGTGGAAACCAAGAGTCAAAGGAGAAATGAAGAGGTTTATTGGGAAACTTTAAATACTCCATCAAAATGAGGAACAAGGGGTTGGAAACTTTTCAGAGAAGATTGCAGGAATGAAGGCAAGGCCTTGGCACTGGGTTTTCTTCATGGATATTTTCCTTCCACATGGACTGGTTTGGGAAAACCAGAAATTCTGCTATTGTTAATGAACATTTTTTTAATGCAGAAATTTTCAGAAAGTTGCATTTTATGGGCAAGAAAGGAGGAGTTATTTTCTGCATGCAAGATTAAATGTCTATTTTTTTTCCCTTTTCAGATTTTAGGCTTGTAAATGGAGTTTATGCAAGTTTCTTGGTTGCTTCATGCTAATGTTTAAATCTGAAAAATCTCATTTAAAACCCTAGGAGCCAACACTTAGCTTATCCGGATTGTGCTTGTTTTGCAAGTCCAATAGGTTAGGTTGCATGCATGAAAACCTCACATCTTCGGTTTTTCCGGAATAGGATAGCATCAAACTGAATGTATCATGTGTTTCATTTTCTGCATTTCAATTTTCATTTTTCTGCATTTTATTTTTCCAGAAATTTTAATTTTTTTTTAATTTTCAAGCATTAAAATAAACATTTAAAAAATTTCAAAATCCAAAAATAATTTCACCATTGCGTAGGTTATAATTCAGACTTCCAATACGCACTTTGAAATTTCATTTTCGGAGTTGTTTAGTATTTTTAAAAATTCATCGAAGTTGTTGTTTTGCTGTAGATTTTAAAAAATCCGAAAATAGAAAATTTCCATTTTAAGGTCAAATTTCATTTTTTCATTTTTTTTCACTCATAGCCTATAAATTCCCAAAACAAATTCTTTAATTTCATTTTGATTTTTATTTTTAAATTCAAAGTTTTTTATTCAATTTTAAAAATCCGAAAATAGAAAGTTTCCATTTTGGGCCGGAATTTCATTTTTTCAGTTTTGTTTTGCACTCATGAGCCTATGATGACATTCCCTTCATGAAAATTCCAATTTCATTGAAGGAGTTATGTTTTATGGCATTCTCACAAATTTCCATTTTGAGCCTAAAATTACCCTCTCTTCATAAAAATTCTAATTTTACGAAAGAGGGGTAATTTGAGTATTACATTGAAGGTCTTTTCTTCAAAGCACTTAATTGTTCATCTTGATGAAAATTTGATTTCATTTAAGAGGGATAAGTTAAAGTGACATTTAAAGCCCTTTATCCAAGGCCATAAATTATTGCCTCTTTGTGAAAATTCATTTCACCAAAGAGGGATAGTTTATCGATCATATTGAAAGCTATCTTTATCTTCATGATAAGAAGCCATATTTGGACTTAATAAAGAAGATAAAATCTACCTTAAAACTCTCAAGATAAAAGGAATTAAGGCACTACATCGTGGTCATATGAGGGCCAACTCACATTTGCTTTATTTTGGTTCAATGAACAATCACTAAAGTTTCATGGTAAAATAAACCAACATTGCCCCTTGTTTACAGTTACTTGCAATCACTAAGGTGTTCCAAGCATTTAAAATGAATATATTTATTTGAGATTACTAATACACATATGCAAAATGCTAAATATAGCGGAGACCTTGGAGAAGTTGTTTGTTTAACTTCTTTGCAAGAGGGGATTTGGAACCCAAATCCTAAGGAAGAGTGTACTTTCACAATTGGGTGAAAATACCACTCAACAATACTTTGCATGAATTTCTTAACATTTTGTTCTATTTTAAATCTTTGCTTGTCATATAGATACTTTATTTCTTGATAATATTTACATATAAATATTTGAGCATATAGATTCTTTAGGACTTCATAATGATGCAAGTTATGAAATCTAGTTAGGTTTTAGCTCACATTCATTGCACTCATACGAGGTTACTGATGCATGCCAAACCCCCAAACTAGGGTGCATCTCTAAGCTTTATTTTATATCATTGAATTTATTGTCGTTAATATTTATTTTCTTCTATCCTATTCTCATATATTCCTTGACCTTAAAAGTTTCTCCAAGTCAAGGGATATTGTTCTTCGTCTCCTATATATATTTTGTCCTTTGAAATTTTTTAATATTATTTCTTTTCTCGAAGACAAAGGATATACATTCCTTCTTCTATATGTGCATCTTGTTTCACTCAAAATTTTCCTTATTGATATTTTGACTATTAAGGGATCCTTGTAGGATTTGATAGATACCACATGAATATTCTTTATTGGTGTTCATACGACCACTTTCTATTATACGCACATCTCTTAGCTCTTGAAATTTCAATAAGGACACACATTTTTTCTTATCGTTTTGTTCTTCTCCATCTATCTATATTTTATCTCACACATGCACACAAAATACCATGTTACTTTTATCACTCTTATTTTATTTAGAGAGTTAAAAACCCTATTGGGTTACACTCCTTTTGAATATCTACATGCATAACACCCCTATTGGGTTACACTACTTTTTGGCTCAAGCGAGCACCACACCCCATACGAGATAGCTTCATGGTCACCAATGAGCATCAACCTCTAAATTAGGATATTTATGAGCATATATCCTAATAGGTATCACTCCACATACAACAAATAGTGAGCACACACCCATAATGGATTCACTTCATCTTTTGATAACAATCTAGCACACACCCATAGCAGATAAATTCTCAACCAACTTATTTTCATCAACGGGTATAACATCCTCATAGGATAGCTTCATGGTCACTTGCAATAATTACACCCAGAGTAGTTTCAATCTATTTTAAGTCGTTTGTTAGCATACATCACTATAGGGTTTCATTACATCCTTTTATTTTCTCTTAGCATATGATCATTTGATCACACTGATCCCTTGTGGTCTACACTGATTCAAATATCATATTCTAAGAATTTTTTTCTTTGAATTGTTTTTTACCTTCTCATTTTTCTTTTGCTTCTTATTCTCTTTCTCTTCCTTTTTCTCTTTTCCTAAATTTATAATCTATCTTTATGAGGCATGTATTCTCTCTAATATGAATGTATGTTCCATATTTATGGAGCATGAATTTTTCTAGAGTGTAGTTTTTGTTCTTTTTCCTTCTTGTTTTCTTCACCTTTTATTTCTTCCATACCATTTTTTTGTCTTCCTTTCTAAATTAATTCATTTTGCATTTATTAATTAAATTTCATTCATCATGCATTGCATTCATTCATCATGTTTGTGGATAGTCATGCATAAACAATAAATAACAACACAACCAAATACACATTAAATAACAAGTAACATGATATATTACATAAAAGTGGTGGGTACACATCAACTAGATTGGTGTGCCATAGTCCAATATCAATACACTTGATCCCATAAAGGATATATGCCATAATCAAAATTGGTGTGTCACCCCACTTATTGCCCTAGGCTTGTGAGTTGCACTCCCTTGCCCTACATATTAGAGGTAGTCCTGGTGGAGGCATGTTCATGGATTGTGAGATCAGCCATGTCTATGGTTGACTCCATAATCACAAGGAGGATGATAGAGGAACCATATACTCCATGGATACTTCCTATTAATACATCATCTAGTAGTATTTTTCCCTCTATGTTGATGTCTATAAGTCCTCCCTTGCCCTCTATATCTCCTCTTGTAGCAATTATATCCCCTTTCTCTACTGGTTTCCAGTAATGATAACCATTCCCTTTGCTTAGGACTATTTTTTCTATTTCTCTAGTCAACCCATATACCCTTGAGGTAGTCTACCTTTGCCCTCATTGTATCTCTCTCTGATACTATTATGGCCTATGCAACAAGGACCTAACCTCACTCTTAGAGTGTTTTGTTTAGGGCTTTTCATAGTCTCTATAGCTTCTTAAACCTATCCTATCAAAGTAGGTCCATATACCTCTGCATGGATACTATCCTAGTCTATAATTCCTTTACCTCCCTTGTTGTATCATCTTGACCCATAATCCCCCTAGGTCCTACCACTGTTACTATAGGGGCATATCTTATTATCCTACTTGAACAACCATTCTCTCTATGGGAACACCTCCTAATGTCCCTACTTCCCTTATGCATAGGATGGTGATGGTCATATTGATTTTTGGTACCACCTCCATCCAAACCTATACATGTTCTTTCCTAGGTGTACCTATGCTCCTCTACTACCATTGAATAATGCATTGGATGGCCTCTAAAATTACCAACTGCACCCACTAGACCATGACATAAAACCTCTACATTGGTATTGATGGGGAGATCCTTAGGGGTATAATACCCATGTACCATATCCTATACCCAAGGGCTACCTTGACATCTTCCACTCCTGAGTCCATGTAGAGTCAGTCATATAGGTCTTCCTCTATGAATCTTCCCACATAAGGATCCCATATGTCCCCTGATAGGTCTCTTCACACCCTTCTAAACAAATAGTCTCCCAAGTATAGTATTTCTAAGAGGATGTTAAAATTCTATTGGACTTGGTCAAACCTATAGAGCTCTAGCTTCTCCCTCTTTGTTGACATTGACCTAATCCTCTACACCCATATCAACTCCTCTGCATGCCCATCCCACCCAAGGTGTAGATGCCATGATTGACATATAATCTAGTGCTTCCATAGTTCATCTACCACTCACCTCCCTCATGAAAATATATTGATGTACATCCTCTAGACTTTCTCATAGTCTTAGGTCCACATATATATTGTTAGACACTCTAGGCTAGGCAGTTGTCCTAGTAATACATGTGGTATCCAAATTATTATGTGCTCCTAGAACCACACTCAAAGAAAAGTAATATAGAATAGCCTTGTCTATTGCTTGAACATGACATTATATAAGGTCTTGTACAAGAAATCCAACACATATGGTCCCCATGTAAATCTAACCTACTAGTCTTGCATGTCTACCACTACCCTTGTCAATGCCCATGGAAAGTATCACCTACTCATGTGGGCATCTCATCTACATGGAGTCCACTTTGTTGGACCTCATGAGTTGGGCACCCGAATAATCACTATATTACTTCAAGATCCATCACATGTCCTCTAGTATGATGATAATCTCTCCCATCAACAATAAAAAGTTTGATAACTCTGGGTACCACCTCTATATTAGTATTTTTAGTAGCGATCTATCAATCTCAACTTGAGACATCTTTGCTATATGTAGTAGTCCTACTACCTATATTGTGTCCCTTTGTGTTGTCATGAATTGGCACAATTCCTCCTCTAAGGATATCAGTCATCACTCTCTACTCTTAAGTACATCATGCTTCAAAACAACATTAACAAAATATTTCATCAATTTCATTATAAAAAATTATAGTCTCATAGGTGCATGTAGCTCTTTCTTCTTTATTTTGTTCTCTCTCTTCTCTTGCTTATTTTGTGAATTTGCACTCTATAATTCTAGGGCATGAATTCAATCATCGTCATTTGTACAACCAAATTTGTAGCCCACCCCCAAATTCACTTTAAGCACCCAAGTGATGATTTCCTCCTAAAATTAAATAAATGCTAAAAAACACTAAATCTAACCTATTCCAAAAGTTAGGTTTTGGTACTTACCCATGCTTGCTCCATTGGTGTCATGACCTTACCCCTCAAATGGCCAAATAGTGTGTGGGAAGTGTCATCTACTTGATTTTCTCTAGAGATATTTTTTGCTTCTTCTTGTGGTGAAAATAAATTCATTTTCACCTTCCCTCCTATTTTATCCCTCCTTATCTCTATCCTCTTTTTATTTTTCTTATTTTATTTATTTTTTTTTTCTTTTATGTCTATAATGTCAAGTTTCTTTAGGATCTTATAATTCCTTCTAAAAGTCGAGGGGGCACCCTATCCTTAGAAGTATTAATGTCACTAATGCCCCACTTAGCATGTAAAATTTGTAAGTGTTTGGAATGACACCATTTTTGCACCATCCTTTCATCCAAAAATCCCACCACTTTTTGTGCCAATCATTTTTCACCCATAGGAGTCTACATATTTCTTTGAAGTATTTATTAGACCTTAAATGCATCAAAGAGGGAGTAAAATGTAGACACAAAAAATTGAAACATCAAAATGATTTATTTTTTTATTATGATCCCTAAGAAGTCCCTAAAAGTTGCTAAGTGAAAATTTGGATTTCTTTCCCCTCCTTTTCTTTGTTTTTTCTCCTATCCTTGCTGAATTCATGGTCATCCCAAGATCAGGTGCAAATTCAAAAAATTTAGGATTTTTCCCTTCACAAGCCCAATTTTTTGGTTGACCTTTGTGGCATCAGCTCTTGGCCAAGGTTATTTTTCATTATCCTACCTAAACCCCTTCAAACCTTATACAAATTGAAGTATTGGATTCCCTTTTCTTCAATTTGGACCATAATCTCTATCCATCTTATTTTTGATGCTCTTAAGATTTAATGTTTTTCAAAATGTTCTAGTACTCTACTTTTGGTGTATTTTCTATAATTTATTGTTTAAGATAAGCAACCGGAGAAGCCTTGGTGATAGATTATCTTCTAGAAGGAGGAAATGTATTTCACCTTTACTCTTGCTTCCTGTAGAAACTTATCAAGTTTTATCTCTACATTTATTAGCTCTTAGATCATTGTTAGTTTTAATTTATATTTTGTATCCTAAAATTAGATTTTGAGCACTTTTGTGTGAATTCACTCCCTACCCTTATGGGGCATGAATTCGGTGAAACCATTGGTTTCACCATCTTCTTCTCTATTTCCAAATTTATGACCTCTAATTATGAGGCATGACTTTGGTCATTGTTTCTTGGGAGTAAAGTTTTGCTCCTGAAACCCTAGGTTCTCATTTGCATACTCATTTTCCATTGCATCCATTATATTTTCACTCCATTTTCATTATTTTAAGCTACTATATCTTTTTTTTCTTATTTTCAAAGGTCAAAAATCATTTTAATTTTTGAATTGTTACCTAAAAGGAAAAAGGGGTCTTGACTGTTGTACCTCAAAACTTAGTCACATAACGGCCTAAGTAGGCCCCCAAACATTGATTAATTTTTCTAAGGTTTTGAAGTTGTTTTGTAGGTCTAACTGAATTCATAGTCATTGATTTATGGGGTATGAATTTGGCTAGGATCAAGCACAATATCAAGAGTTTTGATAGATCTATTAGGCTATTTGTTATATGTTTGTGTCCATTTTGGTTCATTTTCAAATTTATATCTTAAGAAAAAGAAGATATTTTGATCTCATTTCTAGTCATAAAAGAGGAAAAATATATAATTTGCTTGTAGGCCAATCTTGTTTAGCATACCATTGAATCTTTAATTTTAAATAAAGAATTACTTTCTTACAAGTTTCAAAAATAGTCTTCATTGAAAAAATAATCATTCTAAGAATAAATCCTTGTTTCCTTGTCACAAACATGTTTGCCTTACAATATTGATATATAATTATTTCTATATTAGATCATAGTCAAGACTAAACTTAAGTGCTTGCTCAAATAAACACATCAAACCTTCCATCTTGGACTTGGAGTGAGTTCTTAAACCATTCCTAGTGAACCCTTCGATCTGCAAGCCATGAGTGTAGAGGAAATACAATGGCCTCATGGTCACCTCATCTCCCAATATATCTAGCCAAGAATCATATGCGATGAGCTATTTTATCCCCTCTATAGTATCGAAATATATGCATTGGTAGAATTTTGAGCCTATTATGTCTTAACATTGTAATTTTTAGCTCATTTGATGATATCAATTGCTTCTAAAATTTGACCACTTTTATACACTTAACCATATTTTAGGTCCAACTAGGTGTGATATTGGATATTTAATGTTGGAATTTTCATTCATATGGGATGATGTTAGCACCTCCAAAAGTCCAACTATCTTCTATATCAATATTCATACTTAATAAAATTTAGGATCTAGTATTGTGCTAAATGTTAGATAATCTTAGTAACTATGATGACATCAATTGTTCCAAAATTCTGACACATAAATTATGCTTAGGATTTTGCCTTAGCTTAATTTTTGATCCATTATTGTTCATGAATGATGAACACCATACTTTTGCTCTTATGTACTTACATTAGCCTTTAAGAATGTTTAACCTTTGCTTCTACACATTGGATGCTTGTCCCTTAGATAAAATTCTAATCTAGCACTAATACACAATGTTGGATTACCATGCCTTAGCCAAATTGTGGGTCTAGTTAGGTGCTATTAGGTATTGATTTTCTTTCTAGTTCTCTGGATTAGTCTCTTCTACTTATTTGTAGCTAAATTTTCATTAGAAAGGTACTTTGGTATTAAACTTGTGCAAATATGATTCTTCCATGATAGTCATTGTGTGGTTGGCTTAACAAAAACAAATATTTAGCAAAATCATAATATGATTAGGTTTGCAAGGACTTGAGAATGTGATTGATCAAATTGACCCAGATTATTTATGACTTTTGGTGATTTTTGCTCAAAAAAATATAACTTAATAGGATTTATCTATGAAAAAGTGGAATTGTTAAGGTGAATAAGAGCTACAAGATAAACTAATAGAAAATGAGGGTATGTAAGTAAGCAAAGCTTAAAGCTATGGGAAATGAAAAAAATTAGAATAGCAAATTTATGGATAAAATGTAGAGATGTGCGATGAG
This sequence comes from Wollemia nobilis, assembly GCA_028583015.1. NCBI lineage: Eukaryota > Viridiplantae > Streptophyta > Pinopsida > Araucariales > Araucariaceae > Wollemia > Wollemia nobilis. Next base: position 451,936 of record JAQPPZ010016349.1, read on the forward strand.
TGAATGCATTTTATAGTTGTAATAGGGATTTTTTAGAACATGCAATGGAGAGTATCCTTATTTTAGATCTATTCCATTTTCCTATATAACATGGAATTGTCTACAAAATGAGGGGGAAATATTCCATAACGAGAAAGCTTGTAAGAGGTAAAAATGAAAATTATATAAGGGATTGCAAGCAATAATTAGTGTATAAGGTGATGTTTTAAGTAAATAATGGAGAGCATGGGTATTATTGGGGAGGTGAAGGGTGTCAAAAAATAGGAAGTAGACACAAAAAGAGAAGGGAATCATGAGAAGACGAAAAAAATAGAAAGATACTTGGTTGCAAGTACCTTTGACAAAATTGAATCCTACATGAGCATAGTCTACCATAGCTAATTGTTTCTTTAGACCTAGGCAATATAATTTAGGTAAATATTCCAAGCACTCAATATCATGATTACTTTATTGTATTTTTCTAGCATTTTCGTTACACAATCCTGTAAGTATTTTTTTTTGGATAATAGACCCCTATGAACCATAGAATTTTTGAGATATGCATGATTGCTTGGCTTAAGATCTAAGTGTTGAAGAAAATATTTATGCACAATCCTTTCCTTTTATCTCCTCTTATAGCTTTGCAGATGGTAGTAATAGTTGGAGCTTTAATTTAGCTTTTGTTAGAGTTGGCACCATCTAATGGGAATCACATTTCATGCAACATGTAGACATGATATTTCCCTTCTGGCCTCACATGCATGCTTTCATGATTTGAGTGCCATGGCATGCAAATAATGGATTGTTGCATCATCTTCATTATTTTTCCTTTTTGTCTTGTGCTATGTGTCATTCATCCATCTTAGCAATACTAGTCTTCCTAAATATTTTTATTTTATTGTGGCACTTTCTCATGATGACACTTTGCATTTGCTTTTAACATCAAGGCATTGAGGTGTCACCCTATAGACTATGTGTATATTTTCCTTACTCTCGCATATCATCTTCACACTTCTCAATAAGTTAGGATACTCTCAATTTATTGCAAGGAATTTTTTTTAGCTAGCCTATCTATTGGGCTATGGATTCATGGAGTAATGGATAGATTGGAGGTGGGAATGGATAGGAGAAATAAAGGGTGGGCTAGAGTGGATATTTATATATTAGAATAAATGGGATGAATTATGATATATAAGATGAAATAAGGGGAAATAGAAGTGTAATGAATAGGGGAAATATGGTTATTGAACTTTGTCGATTTATGCATTCCTATCTTGACATAACCTTAGGTTTCACTTTTCTACCTTCTTCTTGTTTGGTAATTTGAAGCTTAAAATGGAAAAAAGGTAAAAAATATAAAACCACCCCTTCTTAGTTTAGAGACTCTTCTATAATGTTAATTCCTCCTTTTCCATAAATTTATATAAAATTATGTTTTATTGTACTTCCAAAGGCTAAAAAGCCACACATTTTTAAGGCCTACTACCTATGCCAAGAACAAATCTCAAAAATATTGAGAGGTTAGATCATTTAAAGGCCTATACCTTTGCACCCTCCTTAACCTCAACTAAACAAAATATTCTCTCACTCTATGACTACAATTTACTTCAATATTGTTAGCCTCATCAACTATAGGATCATCCTTCTTATTTTTATTTTATTTTATCTTTGTACATTGCTATTTAGGAATAATCATTGTATATTCTTCAAAGATAAAGTTCAAGGACAAAAGAGGAACAAAATAAGGAGGAAAATATGATAGGAGTGGCTATCTCTACTAGATATTCTCATTGGACTTCTTATTTAAGTCACCACTACTTTATAGAGACTCTTCAATACATGAGAGACATCGATCAACCACTAGACTCAATAATTTTTCCTAAAACTATGATTTTGTTGACTTTCAAAAAATAGGTAGTACTAATGCACTTAGACCTATATTCTGCATACTATGCCTTATCCTTCCTATTTAAGCACATGTGCATGTGGTCTGTGTAGTATTCCTTTTCAAAACTACCAATCAACTATTTACTTGGCCAACTACCTTATTTATAGTTATTTCTAATAATAATATTTTATTTACATGCTAACCTATTTACACAAAATTATGGCATACATGTTCATGCCAATGGTGTTAAGCTTTACTTCATTCTCTGAATCTATAATGTCTAGACCATATGATGTCAAATTTGTATTTTTTCTTTGATTGGTATAATGGGAAATGTAGTTTTATTTTGCAAAGTGTTGGTATTTGATTGATTTTTAGCTCATGTGGATTTTCAAATGCTTTTGAAAAGTAGAATTAGTGAAGGGTGCATGCAATTATCCTTAAGAATGTGAATGGTTGATCATATTTCCCATGTGCATTGGTCTATGTACAATATCCATAGATAGTAGCTAAAGAGTCATAAGTTTCATGAGAATATTTGTCTTAAGATACATATTGGAACATTATTTGGCTATGTTATGTCCTTCTAGTAGTTGTGTTAGAATATTTAGGTCTATTTGTTGGGACATGTCAGTCACCATGTTATGGAATTGAGAAAAACTTGTAAATATAATTTTAGGAATCCCTAAATTTAACTAAACCAATACCTTGGAATTTCCCCAATAAATCTTATTCCACATTAGCTATTGCTCATATTTTAGCTAGTTTACAAGTTCCACTTGGGAAGGCTCCATAAATTTTACCTTGTTTTTTGTTATTTGCTCTTCATATGTCCCAATATGGTAAGTCCAAATATTTTTAGCATGAATCTAAACCACTTTTTAAATGTGGGGAATAATCATGTGATAATGGCCCTTTTTTAGGTGTCCCCCAACTTGTGCTAAGAACTCTCTAAATAGACTCATCCCAAATAGAGGTGGAGTCAAAAACTATTACATGTTGTGTTGTTGCAAGATCCTTTAGCCTAGACAATAAGATTGACATATTTTCAATGATACCCTCTATCTTAACTTGTATTCCATTAGAATACAATATATCAAAACTTGTTCTTTCATAACTCAAGATCGTAGCATCAAAAATTATCTAGGGCATGATTATGACATCAACTTTTGGGTTCGCTATGCAATTATGTAGAACCCTACCTTATAAGCACACACATAGGTAAAAGGGAAGAAATGTAGTCTTACACATACCAAGAGATAATTTATTATGTGGTAATTTAGAATCTAGAAGAGAAATTACATCAACTAGTGAGCCTTTTAGAGCTGCTTCAATTAAAATTACTTGTCTAGATACCAACAAGGTATCTTCTACATTTTTTTATTTTTTTATAAGGTTATCTCCTAAAGTGAGCATCAGATTGATTCTCTTTTGATCCAATCATTGATAAGTATCCAATATATTTTCCCTATGTATTTTTGTGATACTTAGGTAGTATAGTCTCTAGTAAGCCTATTTTCTCTAGTGATGTATGCATAATGTTTCCAAACCACACCATTCTACAAGTAGTTTTCACCATTGCTTTTTTCAAATACTCCCCCATGAACATAGTACTTCTTCTATATAATTTTATTTAACGTATTTCTCTTCTTTCTCAATTACTTTGTGTTTTACATATCTTTAACTAAGCATACGTTAGCCAACCAAGATGACCAATTCTTACATCTAGATTTATAGGAAACTCTATGACACATTTTTTTATGATACTAAATAATTTGACTCTTGATATTCTATTGAATGAAAGTGTAGTTTATAGTTCTAATAATTACTACCATTGTAACGACTGTCAAGTGGCAAGCACTTAAGCTTAACCAAACTAGAGGATTTTATCTTTCTTTGACCCCTACAACATAAAAATATTATTTATAACCTTAATCAATACACACCATTTAGGTTTATTATGGAAACTCCTCTTATGGAAATACCTCATACCAGTACCCTAATCCTAAATATTATTGCTTCACATTATTAAGTTCATTGGTCAAGCATTGAATCGCATCCCTTAACTCTTGCATTGTCTAGGATTATAGGGTAGTCACAACAAGTGTATTTTCTAATAGAGAGACACATGAAGAATAAGAACTAGGAGATGCATCTATCAATGGAATAAATAAATTTGTAAATGGACTTTGTGGGTTTGTTTGATGGATCTTAGGGATATCTAATATGGTGGTTCTGGGAGGTAGCTTTCCTACTAATATGAGCATATTTTTTGCTTTTATGGCCACCTAAAATACTTGAGGAAAATATCTCTCATTATATTACTGTATCATAAGGCTTAGGTCTAATATCAAAGCTTGAAGGTAATAGATATATGCCTAGGAATGTGAAGGCCTTATTTATTGTGGAAAACCAATGATACTCTCATGAGGAAGTATTTGGATAGAGTAAAATACAACGAGTAGTAAGAAAGGGTCTATTGGGTCATAATATTCTAATATGATGGGTTCAATGATGCTTACTCAGGTCCTAATTCTATTATCCTCCAAGGAGTAGTACCATAGTAGCATTTTGCCTCAAAAGAACAACACTAGAAGTCTAAAAATCACATATTCAAATGCAATATTGTAAATGGCAGCTAGAGCAACAACCTATTGATAATTCTCATAAGTATTCTTTACATTACCATCATATGTAGGTAAATTATTTAATGCAACTTAAGAAATTCATGATTATCTAGAAGATTAAGGGGTCTAACACTATTCCAAGATGGAAAAATCCATCCAACCATGGATCTGTGAATATTTATTGCTATGATTGTGGTTCTAGAAACCTAACTAATGTGTAGTAAGATATTTTACCTTTTAGTCCTATTACCATTTAATTCTAAGCCTTTCCACTAGTGGGGTTTCCAAGTGAACATATATTGTTTGTTTATGAGGTTAAGACTATTCACCAAGATCTTGAGCCATCTAGGAAACTAAGGTAGGATTATAAAAGGTCATCCCATAGGGTATGTCAAAAATTTTCATCCAAAATATTCCTATGTGGATGAGATGTTTCCTAAGATCTCAATCAATATTGGATGACTAGAAATATATTACTAATCAACCTTTGAATTAGGATAGTTCCTATGATGCTATCTAAACTAAAAAGGGTTAAATACTAAAGAAAAAATGAGAAGGTTTAAAATTTAGAAGTGAAAATTGGTTAGTATTCAACAACAACAATATACATAAGTTATGAGAGTCTTGTACTCTCAACTCAATTAAAAGGCCTAACAAACCACCTACCTTACAATATTATAGATAGTTAATTACATCAACACATACACAACCAACCATTCTAGATATTAAACATAAAGCAATATAGATAGTTATCTAGTTTAGCATAATAACATTTAATAGAATACACCATATATTCAACATAAATATAAATTCTTAATAATTTAACTCACATCCATATATAATCTACAATATCTTGAAATAGAATCCAAACAACACTTAAATTTTTATTGAGAGGCCATAGTATAATCATAATACAACTTATGCAATTCTAAAAGCTAAAGAGCCATCATTATTTTGAGATAATATCAACTATTTATAGATTTACATTATATTTTTTTAGCTTAGAATTATTTTCCAAAATTAACAATAGGTATGACAGGGGCAACTATGGAAAGTGACCATCTCTTTCTAGCTCAATTGAATCTAACCACCTTGATTATGGTTTACTAATATGTCTAGTCTAGATTCCTTCCATGAAGTTAGCTTCCACATGCTTCTAGTAGATTGTAGTATACTATGAGAGATTCACTTTTATCCACTAGGGTCGGTTGAATTGCTAGATCAATATTCATTCTAATATTTTTTATTTGGGTGGCTAGTTTCTATGTGTGAATCTAGTGGATAGGGATAAGTCTAAATGTCTTCTATCAGATATGAAATATGGGAGTATTCTTAGACCCATTGGTTGGTTGTTTCTTCTTCTTCTTCATGCCAAAATCTATGTATTGGTAAATTTCTTAGTCTATCATTATATCGTAACACCATAATTTTTAGGTCCTTTGATGATGATAGTTGCTTTTAAATTATAGCAACTTTTCTACATTTAATAAAATTTTAGGTCTAGCTAGGTGTGAGCTTGGATACCAAATGCTAGACTTTTCATCCATATGTGATACCATAAACACCTCTAAAATATTTATTGTCTTCTATCTCAATATCCATACTTAACCAAATTTAGGATCTGATATTGTGCTAGACACTAGATAATCTTAGCAACTATGATGAAATTAATTATCCCAAAAGTCTGGCACATGTGTTATATTGAGCACTTTTCTTGGTCATTTTTTTTTATTCAACACCACTGATGAATGCTATATGTTTGACTTCTACTAACCTTGTGCTTACATCAACATTTAGGAATGTCTAGTATTTACTTCTACACATTGTATTCTCATACCTTAGACAAAATATTAATTTGAAACTAATGCACAATATCAAATTACCTTGCCTTAGCCAAATTTTGGATCCATCTAGATTTTTAGTTCTCCAACTTAGTTTCTTTTACTTCCTTTTAGCTACATTTCCATTAGTAAGGTACTCTAGTCTTCAACTTATATAAATATGATTCTTTTGACATAGTTGTTGTGCTACTACCTTAACAAAAATAGATCTTTATCAAAATTACAATTTGATCGAGTTTGTTAGGACTTGTGATTGTGGTTGATCAAATTGACCCACACAATGTTTAATTGTTTTATGACTTTTAATATCTTTTTTAGTTTATATTACGATCAATGAGCATTAATGATGTGCCACACTATGAACATTGAGTAATATTATTATGATAATTATCTTAGGTGATGTGATTGGTTAGGATTTAGATGGTGGTTGATGATTACACTATGATAATTAATAGTTAAGTTAAATGGGTGATGCATGATTTGAATATGATTAAATACAATAATCATGTAATGATTTGATAATATTAGATACCATTGCATGTATATGATGATGATAATTTGATGATTGTAGATTATTAGCTCTTGAGGTATGTTATGATATGATGTACAATTATGAGTGAAAAGAGATATACCCAAGAAAACTCTTGCATAATTACAAGAGGTATTGCTATAGTATAAACTATATATATGTGTATGGATAAAGATTTCTAAAAGGAGAAATTTTCTTAGATAAAATATTAATTAAAAGGGACTTTGACTATGATGTGGAAGATAAGTATAGTTTTCTATAGAGGTTTTTGGAAAGTGACTTTAGCTAGCTTACCTAGGGGACTTTTGTAAGGAAAACATTCTATATATGTATATGTATATGTATATGTATATGTATATGTATGTATGTATGTATATATGTATGTATGTATGTATGTATGTATGTATGTATGTATGTATGTATGTATGTATGTATATATGTATGTATGTATGTATGTATGTATGTATGTATGTATGCATGTATATAGATGTGAATATGATTTTTTTTATTGATAAAGGGTTTTGAAAGGGATCCAAAACCTTTTTGCAAGTTGAACAAGGGAGATCCCAAACAAAATAAGAAATACTAAACTAGAGAAATCCAAAATAGAGGACCACCCTTGGTGGCCTCAAAATAGAAAAAGTAAACACAACAAAAAGAGAGAACAACTACATGTAGACACATGAAGAAATTAAATAGCCAACAATAAAAAAAATGGGAAACCCTGTAACATAGAGAGGCCATTCGTAGAATAGCACTTCGAAAGGTAATATTCATCATTGTCATCCTTGGGGGCATCCTTCCCAGGTTGGCCCACCTTCTAGGTCTTCTGAGATGATGTCATCCAAATATGTCACCTGGTCCATGTTATTGATAGGCTGAATAGAGAGCGCACTAGGGGATAGGACAACCAAAGTCTTTTGCAATTTATGAGTAGGGAAAGCAAATTCAAGCATGGAAAAATTTGCAGATAGAACATTTTTACCTTTTCCATTAGATGACTTCACCCAGGATGAGCACCTACTAGGAGTCAATGAGGAGCCTAGCACCAATTTTTGCCTACCCATATTGCCAATAGTTCTAACTTTGACATCGATGATATAGCCATCAAGAACAACATCCATCACCACCAGTGAAGGACCAAGGATGGGCTCAGGGTTGGGATTCACCATGTGGCTGTCAGCTTCAACAATTATTTGCTCATCGATCATCAAGTACTGTATCACCAGATCCATGACTCTATTCCATGATGGCAAGAGGTCGTCACGGATGAAGTCATTATCCTTCTTGGTGAGGAATTTCCCTTTGCCCTAGAAAAACATCAATTCCTCAACCATTGAATGTTTATCTCTACAAATAATATCCCCATAATTAGAAAGTTTTGTGATTTCTACCAAAAGTTCTATCATAATCACAAATGTGATTCCCCTAAGGGACATGGTGCTGCTATCCTAAGATTGGATAAAATCCCTTGATAAATCTAGGTCAAGTCCCTAAAAATTCTTTAGGAAATTAATAAGACCATGGAACTCCATTATTTCTTCCATAATTGGGTTGAGTTGTATATTTTTAGGCTCAACAAGCACCATCGACTCCTTATCCTTGTGGAATGGCTCATATCAAATAAAAAAATAACACAACCCAACCTGCTTCTATTGATTAAAATTGTATACCACTTTTGCAAATCTAAATTTTCTACCAATTAAAGGATGGGCCACCATGGACTAGACAATTTTCATGCTGTCACCCTTAGGCCTAGTGTTCAATCTAGACCGTTTATGAAATATCTCAATCCTAAAAAGCCTCACCACACAAACCTCGTCATACCCAAGAATGATTGGGTTCACCAATTGAAACTGGTCAAACAATGATGCATAACATAGGGGGTGAAAATACATAAAAGAAAAACTTTAGGAATGGTAGCAAAAATTGGAGTGGATGATTCAGGAGGTCGAAGAGTGCTTGAGGGTATGGACCAATGAGATATTTTCATATAGATGTGTATATGATGACTTGTGGTTCAATGTTTAATTATTTTATACTTTTAATGAATTTATTAGTTTATGTCAATATCAATGAGAATTAATGATATGACATGTTATGATGATTGAATATTATCAATATATTTATTAGCTTGGGTGATGTGATTAATTAGGAATTAGATGATGGTTCATGATTACACTATTATGATATCCGCCCATGTAGAGTAGTTGGAGATCAAGTGGGTAGTTAAACCTCTCTAGTTGCTAAGAGGCCCAAGTTCAAATCTCTCACCTCACATGTTGCGAATATGTTATGTAATGGTTCCCTCATGGTCACACTATGTTTACCCCTTGCGGCCACCACCAATAAATAAAATGATTACACTATTATGATTAATAGTTAAGTTAAATGAGTGATGCCTAATTTTATTATGATTAAATGCATTAATGATGTAATGATTGGATAATAGTAGACATTATTGCATGGATAATATGATGAAGCTTTGATATATCCATATGTAGATTCTTTAGTTAGCTTACCTGGGGGGAATTTTGTAAAGATAAATAGTATATATATGTGTGTGTGTGTGTGTGTGTGTGTGTGTGTGTGTGTGTGTGTGTGTGTGTGTGTGTGTGTGTGTGTGTGTGTGTGTGTGTGTATGTATGTGTGTATATGGATGCGAATGTGATGACTTGTATTTGAATGTTTAATTGTTTTGAATTTTAATAGCTTTATTAGTTTATGTTAAGATAGATGAGCATTATTGATGTGCAATTATATGATATTTGAGTATTATTAATATTACTATTTTTATTAGCTTAAGTGATGTCATTAATTAGGATTTATATGATAGTTAATGATTACACTATTATGATTAATAGTTAAGTTAAATGAGTGATTCATGCTTTGATTATGATTAAATGCAATAATGATGTAATGATTGGATAATAAAATATACTATTGCATGTATAAGATGATGATGATTTAAATATTGTAGATTATTATATCTTGAGGTATATGATGCCAATATGGATGATATATGTATGATTTAAGAGTAAAAAAAGACATGTCGAAGGGAACACTTGGATAAATCAAAGAGATATTGCTATAGTAAAAACTATGTATATGTGTATGAATAAAGATTTTTCAAAGGAGAATTTATCTTAAATAAAATATTTATTGAAGGTACCTTTAATGTGTGTGTATATATATACATACATATTATATATAGATAGATATATGTATATGTATATGTATATGTATGTGTATATGTATATCTATCTATCTATATCTATATATATATATATATATATATATATATATATATATATATATATATAATATACGTGTATGTATATGTATATATATCTGTATGAATTATGGTGTGTTATGGATGAGAATGTGATGACTTATGTTTGAATGTTTAATTGTTGCTTTGAATTTTAATATATTTTTTAGATTATATTATGGTCGATGAGCATTAAGGATATTCCATGCTATATGAATGAGTAATATTATTATTATGATTGGCTTAGGTGATGGCATTCAGATGGTGGTTAATGTTTAAAATATGATGATTAATAGCTAAGCTAAATGAGTGATGCATGATTTTATTATGATTAAATGCAATAATATTGTAATGATTGGATAATATTAGATGTTATTGCATGGATAAGTTGATGAATATTTGATTATTGTAGATGATTAGTATAGATTTGGAACCTCGCACACATACAGGGGGATCTATTGGGAATACTTGCTTCCTTTCTTGAGGTCCTATTTCAAAAGGAGGCCCCAAATATATGGGAATATTCAATATGCATAGGCTCTACATCATGTTTTATAAAGGTTGTTAAGTTGTTGTTTAAAGCTTGTGTTGTATTCTATGAGTTAAATTCAACATACATCTAAGGTTTGGGATATATAATATAGATCTTAATCAAGCATTATAAAGATAAAATTTGTTCAAACTTGAAGAAATATCACCTAAATTTGTATGCTAAATACAATTAAACAACAATGCAAGGGAACAAGTTGTCTAGCCTAGTATGATTTTTCACCACTGGATGACAAATTCACCATTGGCATTTTTTAAAACCTAGAAGATTTAGAAATAAAATAGGTGTATCTAATTTTGGGGATTTTTCTTAGTGTAGTGAGTTGATTTTCTATCTAACTGATTAGACCCCCTACTAAAACAAAATTGAGTATGAACCTAAACCCTTTTGAAATGAAAGTAGAGGTGGCAAACTCACAACAGGTTGTCAAATTTATCACTTATGCTTTTGTTAGGAAGTGGAAAATTTACTCTTTGTAATTCTAGAGAGTTAGATTTGCCAATGGTTGTAGGAAGTGGTGATTTTGTCCTATAACATAGGTTGGCTAATTTTTGGGTTAGTTGGGTTAATTTAGCTTGGAATCAAATGAAAGATACTAAAATCCTAATCCTTAGTGCCTACAACTTGGGAATTTATAGATTCTTGATAAATACTTCATAAATTTATCAAAACTTGCAAATGGGAAAGGATGTGAGCAAAGAGGATGTAAAGAGGATGTTTTATACTTTATTATGATTCAAATGGGAACATGTAGTTGTCTCAGTATTAAAATAGGAGTTAGAATGCTTCAAAGGAGAGGCTATAAGGGATGCAAAATATATAGAGGGGAAAATGGGATAATACAAGAGGGAGAGCTATGTGATATAATAGACTTATGAACTACTACTATGGTTTAGAAGTTACATCAAATACTTCAATGCTACATTATACAAAATAAGGAGCAAGTAGAGCATGCAATATGGAATGTAAATGCAATTAGATTGTATCTATTTTGTAACAATGACAATATAAGATTAAATACCATGGAATTCCATGTAAATGATAAAATTATTTAAAATGCATGGAGGTAGCAACATGTAAACTTGATTTTTAATGAAAATAACAAGCATATAAACTTGTATATTAGATGGAAATGATTATATAAGAATAAGTAAAATAAGTATTAATACTACAAATAAATATGAGCTTAGAAAAAATGAAGATATATATCTACAAATGAGAAGTATTAGTGACTATAATGAATGGATTGAAGGAATAAATGAGATTAGTATACCAAAATGAAAGAGAAATGCTTATAAATAAAAGGATCTTGCTAAAACTGGAGAAATGTAAACACAAATAAACATTAAAAAGGCTGCAAATATGTGTTAGAGATGCTAAATGAACAAGAAATAAAATTTAGTAATTTCCAATGCAAAATCCAAGTTAGCAAGGTCAAAAATAAAAGAGGAAAATGTATAAATGAGAATAAGAAATATGGATGGAAAGAGAATATAGGAGTTATTCAACCTAGCAATATTTCTTCCTTACTCCAAGATGATCTTCTTGCCCCCAATGCCTCTTTTTATTTTCTTGACTTTGCCTCTTTTTATTTTCTTGACTTTCTTAAAATGTTTGATGACGATGCTTGAAATGAGAAAATGAGAGAATGCAAATGAGAGAGAGAGAGAGAGAGAGAGAGAGAGAGAGAGAGAGAGAGAGAGAGAGAGAGAGAGAGAGAGAGAAGAAGAAGAGAATTTTAAAAAAGTATTTCTAGCTTAGAATTGCTTGTTGAATGCCTCCTCAAGGGCTGAATTTATAAATATTTGGAGGAGGTATTCAGATATAAAGCTAGGTGCAAGATGCCATTAGGGCACAAGACCAAATTTGAATTTGCATGCCTAGTTCATTGCTAGAGCATATGATATTAGTGGAGCTAGTAGGATGAAATAATCCACATGACTTTGTCTCATGTTGAAATATTCTATCTATTCTAGAAAAAATACCACTTCATATCAAAATCATCACCAGAAATTGTGATTAATGATTAGTTTGACCAATCAAATGGCTAAAAAATGGCTTGTTAAAAATACCACATTTAAGTAAATTTTCCACTAGTATTTTTGATAGTCGATGGTGTTTTTTTGTTATGAGGATAGTTAATTGATCAAATGGCTAGAAAATATATATTTTTAATTTCACCATAGCTATGCAAAATTACCACTATCATTTTTGTCAACTTGTGGCATTTTTGCAACTATAATGCCTAGCTATAGATTTTATGTGATTTGAGGTATTGATTGATATCCAAATATAGGAATATCTATACTCATTGGAAATATATTTTTGATACTAATATAATGGTGGAATATTTATGAAGTTTTGATATGATTTGATAGGTCAAAATGTATCCCAAATATGACCATACATTTAGGGCCAAAAACACCCCAAATTTGGGTATGAATAATATTGATTCAACTTGCTTGATCAAAAGGATTATAAAGGTAAATTAATTGATGAATTTTAGTAGGTATTGGAATTGATAAAAGGTGCCAAATATAATGCCCAATTTACCATGGTTAGGGTGTATTGATGATGTTTTGTTTAGTGCCTTTATTGAAGATGTCATTGGGTAGGCATGTTAAAATTGGGTGTCTAAATTTTACCTTTTTGATGTATTTATTGTGAAGTAATAAATGCATCAAAAATATGTTGTGGGACCCCAATTTTAACACCAGTATGACTTTTAATATCTTATGTTGACAAAATAACTACAAAAGACATTACTTTTGATGATGTGATGTGAATTTTTTTTTTATTTGATGCATCAAAAACATAAGAAACAAAAAATAGGCATTAGACACCAATAGATTAGGTATTATTTAGAAATGAAAAGAATAATGTAGACACTCTAGGATGATTAAAGGTGTTTGAAGAGAAATGTTATCCCAAAGGTGGTCTAGGAAACCTGATAATGGACAAGTGGTAAGGACAATATGATTTTATTGATAAGTGGTGACCTAAAAGTCTAATAATGGACAAGTACTCAAAAATATGTCTTGATTTTGATTGTAGTTATGAGCAGTGGTCTTTGGACCTAATAAAGAAAAAATGCTCATTATGATAACATTTTGAGTGTTAGCCTCTAAGCTAGGGCAAACACTTATAGGATAAGAATGCATATTTAAGCAATGGACTTAGGGACATGATAATGGGTGAGTACTAAAAGGATGCAATCATAATGATTCCATTTCTAAGTAGTGGCCTAAGAGCCATTATAATGGACAAGAACTTAGGTAATAGAATGAAAATAATCATGCTTAAATGGTGGCCTAAAAATCCGTATAAAATACAAGCACTTAAGACATGATGGTCTAATGTATATGTTAGTAGTGTTAGTAATTGTTAGTGATGTAAAACCGAAGGAATTTACTATGCATAACGTGTCATGATGTGAGAAGCATGGCCCAAATGACTTTACTAAGAAAAATATGTCATGTTATAAGAAGCATGGCATGAAGGACATTACTAAGCATAATGTGTCATGTTCAAAGAAACATGTCCCAAAGGACTTTAATGTGAATAATATTTTCATGGTTTGAGAAGTGATATAAGAATTGAGCATGTTTTAATAAATGTAATATACCATATGGGATATAAGCGAGATCTAAGCATGTTTGTATATATGATATTTGTGTATGATTTGGTGATAGTGTCTATAATATGTGATTTTTATACATTATGTGGTTGTAAACACTCGTAAAAATAATTATTTTTATATTTTATTTGATGTTTACCCTTAAGTGGGGAGAAAATATGGATTATAATGTCTAAATGATGAAATAGAAACCTAGGAGAATGATTTAACCCCAAGTATGAGTAAATCAAATTTGTAGATGCATTTATGATGTGTCTTAGAAGTTACATCACATAGGTTTCTAATAAAATATGATGATGATCAAAATCATGACGTCAACATGAGGGAGAGTATGCAATTGATAGATGTCCCCTAGACTTTATAAACCAATGAGGAGCATTGATGTAAAGATATTTTATCTAAAGTAACATTATGGATCACATTTTAGAAACCATTAAATTTTACCCTATCCCATGTGTTCCCCCTTAGACTTTATATGGGATGTCAAAACCAAATTAAGGAACTCGATTTTCATGAGGATGATGGAAACAATTTAGCTAGGACGAGTTGAATAGGGAGAGTTATTTAGGATGATGATCTAAAACACACACACATATGATAAGATGAACTTGATTAAGCTTTTAGATTTCATGTCCCTGTGAGTGGAGGATAAGTAATTTGAAATATGTACATGATATATATAATATTGCAATGCACCCTTAAGTAGTGGTATTGGAGCCTAGTTATTAGACAAGTACTTGAAGGGTGTTTCAAATGATGATGGATTCAAATGAGAAAAATATGTACACATATTTATTGGATAGTATTTATAATTACCCAAAGGGCTTTGTTAGTTTACCCAAAGGAATTTTTTAGATTACCCAAAGGACTTAGTTAGCATGTGCCCACATGACTTAGTTAGGATATGCATGCAGGACCTAGTTAGTATGTGATATGATAAATAGTATGTGCAAATAATGCATCAAAGTAGAAAAATATGTACAATGCTTAGGCCATAATTTTAAGATAAAATATGTATAACTATTAGTCCATAAGAAAGTGCATAAGGATTGTCTAATATGATATTTTGTTATAATAAAAGATATGTATATACAACATGTAATCATTGAGTGATTACCCAAATTGGATCCTTGGTTTTTACTACTCTAAATGGGGGGGGTTTTCATGTGAGAGTGCCCAAGGGGGACTTCAAATGTATATGCCCAAGAGGGATTTAATGATTTTCCCAAGGGGGATTTAAAATTCTTATTTCCAAAGAGGGATTTTAAATGCCAATGCCCAAGGAGGGGCCTTAAATATTTGCCCCAAGGGGGATTTGAAATATTTGTATCCAAAGAGGGAATTTAAATGTCAATACCAAAGGAGGGACCTTTAATATTTACCCCAAAGGGGGACTTTAAATGCTTGTTCCCCAAGAGGGACTTGAAATTTTTTGTACCCCAAAGGAGGGACATCAAATGTTTTTGTCCCAAAAAGGGACTTTTTTTATTTCCCTTTTAATAAAAAGAGTGTCAAAGTCATAATAAAGTGTTTTCCAAAGATGTTAATCGAGTTATATTTGAACAAATTTTTGTGTAATGTCCTAAGGTACTTATAATGTGTAAAAAAAATAAGAATCATATATGTGTATTTAATGTAGCCATAAAAGGGTGATTTATTGATTAAATATAATATTAAGTATAATTGTAATATATTTTGATTCATGTCCCTATGTGTAAAGGGGGAAGATTGAGATTATTGTAGTGGTAAGTATGTGGATATACTCTTCTTATGGTAAAGGAATTTTTGTAGTTTGAAATAATTGAAAAGTGTAACAATTTGATAAATATGTGATAGATATTGATGATTAGTTTTGACAAAAGGAACTTCCCAAAAATTCTTGGTAAGGCAAACAATGTTTCCCAGATTAGTAACTTCCCAAAACTTCTTGGTAAGTAAAACAAGATATTTTTCCTTGGTACAACTCCCACTTCATGAGCTGGAGTGAAGGTGGCAAATGAATTTTTCTTTGTGTTGATTTTAGAAGACCATGTCTTATCTTCTGGTCATGCATTTTGGAAATCTATCCTCCCTTTTCAATATTGGTAATTATTCATGAGTTTCCAAGATAGGCGGTTCATAGGTTTGGTTGTCCTTTCCATTTTTGTCAAAGTGTTTTTATTTGCATAAGTATCCCAATGGCTCAAAGAGGATTTTTGAGTGGTAGATGGGATTTAGGAGCTAAGTGGGCTTCTCTAAGTGGTAATAGAGAATTTTTTAGGATGGTAAATCTAATCCTAGAGCCAAAATCCCTGATGGTTGATGAAGATTTTAGAAAAGTTTTACAGAAGGGTAACATTATTCAATGTCTTCTAAAGTTCATCAACCACCACATGGATATGGCCAAGTACCTAGAATACTCTTGGTGGAATGGTGTGATTAGGGTTGGTATTGTTGAGTTTGAAATTAATATCCCTTTGATTGTAGAAGTGACTAGCTTGGTAGTGGATGGATTTGTTCATAATAGGGAAAAAAAACACTAGAAAATGGTAGATTTTCCTAGGAGAATAAGAAGAGTTGTTTAAAATTCATAATTGTTTTAAGTAGAACTCATTGAAGGCTCCTTGGGATCGAGTGGTCCTAGTTATAATGCAATATTTCACCCTTGATGAAAACCATTAAATTCATGCAAAGCTACCATTTTATGTTCCTCAACCACCTCCGCCACAAGAGGTTGATGAACATTACCAGTATTTGGCTAGGTCTATTAGTAGTGTGAAAAAGGTGTGGCCTCAGACCCAATTCATCAAGGTCTAGAAAATATGCTCTTCAATTTCATGGTTAAATATAGAGGACTAGATGGAGAATGCAACCTAAATTTCCTTAATAGGGTGCTAAAACCTACTATGGTATACCCTAACTCTTCCAATTCTAGAGACTAATGCTACCCCTCTAGTGGATTATGGGGTAAGAGTGGTGTAATTTTCTCTAAAAGGGTTAAGGGGTAATGAATATAGGACTATATGGTCAAAGACATTTGTGGCCAATATGGCCAACCATGGGAAGGATTATTTTAATGTTTATGACTCTAATTTTGAATATTTTTTGTTGCCTTTCAAAAAATCAATGCTTCTTCTTAGAGTGGTGAGCATTAGAAATGTGTAGAATCCTTGGATCCAGGATGGGGGTTTGGCCCCTAAACCTTTTAAATGGATGTTTTTGAAGCTTTAGAGATCCCTGATTGACTCCATGTAGACCATAACCTCCTATATGGATGAAATTATCATCATCATGGTTTGGGAACCTTGGGAGATAAATGAGCATTAAGAGGAGAATGATGTAGGGCCTAGCAAAAAAAAAATTGATTATTTTATTCTCTACCTAGGTGGTATCCTAGGTTCTCTTGGTTTGGTCTTTCTTGAACATCTTGTTTTGTTGATATTGGGGCTTCTTCCTATGTGGGGGTTTGTTGTTTCTTATGGTTATTTATTTTTTTCTCCTCCACTGCATGGGATCTTAGTTTCCTTTGGTTTTCAATTTTATTTTTTATCTACTTTGCTCTGGGTTTTTGGTTGTTGGATACCTGAAGTTAGTTATTCTAAGGTTTGTAGGTTTGTTTTCTCCTTTGTGTGTGTTGTTACATTCTTGGCTTCTTAAATAAAGGTAACTAGATCCTTTTTGTAAAAGGTTTGGAGTTACTTTCAAAACTCCTTCATCCATATAATAAAAAACACTGATCAATTCTAGCTTAATTATGCTTAGCTTAGTCAAAGAAGATATTGTGACCTATGTTGGTATTAATGTTTTTTTCATAAAAATATGATAAGGGATAGAAAGGAATGGGATTGTGAAGGTCCTATTCTTGATGATTCCATATTGTCTATGTCACTTCAATATTAAAGGTATGACATTAGTGTAGTAAAGAAAGCATACCTTTTTATTGAACATAAAAGATATTACAACATGATATTTTCAAATGCTCCTTGGGCTACAATAAGGGTTTTCCAATGATGAATCCCATTTTACAATGCAATTTTTGGTACTTTGTCTTCTTTGACCAACTCAAGGAGGGATGGGTTTATAGTTGTGAACCACCGTAGAGCAATTGCAAAATTATTAAAAATTGACATTGGAAAAATGTTAATATGATATTTTTTAGGTGTCTACGTTTACCTCTTTTTGTACTGTGTTGTGTGTATACATGGTGCAATGCAAAAACACAACACAAAATGTATGGATTGATGATGAATGGCAATGGGTGATCATGGTTCCACATGGAATTTTTAATACCACCACAATAGTTGATGGAGGAGTTGTAAGGTTGTCTCAAATCATGAATAACATAGGATTCCTCAATTATGGAAGTGATGAATGTATTTGGATCTTTGCCTATGATAGAATTTTTGAGCTCACTTGATTGAGTAAATTGACCATTCATAAGTATGTATCCTCATGATTATTAGATATATTAGATAAATGGGCTTAAGTTGCCACCTCAATGAATAGATTATGTGAGTAACCATACAACATTATCATGGAGCATACTAAATTTTTATTAGATTAGATTTTTAGTTGAGATAAGAAAAGGAGGAAAAATTCTACCTTTTGCCCTAGTAGAATATGACTAGTGATATCAAGAAATGTTCTTGTACAAGTCTAATTCCATGATTGAATATTTGGGTATTGGACCTATTAAAGGTGGAATATATAGGTAATATCTATCTCCTCAAGCAGTGCATTCATGGGTAAAGAAATGGAAAACAACAAAGCATTATACTAAAAATTATTGTGCAATAATAAAGTGGAAAGGGTAGGAAGGACTGATGACTGAAAGGATGGGAGTCTAGATAATAATTTCATACTTATAACACTTATCATACTTCCTAATATGTTAAAAAGAGTCATTTTCCATGGAGGACCAATAATAAGCCACATGTAGGATTTTTATGGCAATAGTGGCAATACTAAAGTGACCATAACATAATCCATATTGGGCTTCTTTGATTACTACTTAGGATTTGGATAATTCTAAGCATATAAATAAAATATCATATATAAAATGATAGTATAATATATAAGGTGCTTGCATTAATTCGATTCAAACCATAAGGCACTATGTCATTCTTAAGGAAATAAAATATATCCTTATACCAAGGATCAACAAAATGGGACGCTTTAATTAAAAATATTCTTAGAGAAAGCTGGATAGACTCTAACATCAAAATATCTTTAATTTTTTGAGTGGTGATTATGGATTTTTCATAACCTGTATCTAAGGGGATAATAGATGCAACTAATTCCATAACATCAACATATTATTACTAGTCCTAGGTGATGAGTGTCATTGTTCATTCATCATTTAATCATTATATGTGTCAATCCAGTGCGGTGTCCAAGGCTATATACGAAAGAAGGCTCCAACAGGTTAAAGATTAGTTCATTCAGAAAACAGGCTTTATTGATGGATCGGTTAGCATTTGGGGGGTTTTTTGTGACCTCTAACTCCTAAGAATTGAAATTAACTCCTATTTACCTTTGCAAAAATAAAATTGCAGGAAATGAAGTTACAGAATCTGAAAATGATAGAAAATGAAATGTTGCTAAATTGAAATGACAGAAAAGTAAAGTGCAAAATTGAAATCACACAGAGTTGCAAAAAAATAAACTAACTAGAATTCTCTGAGCATGTTCTAAATCTAGAAATTCAAACTAACATCTATTGCAAAATTGGAAATGTCACAAATCTAGAAATTGCGAAGAAATGACATAAACCGGAAATTGCTACAAATCTGGAAAATGATAGAAAACTTGAAGTTGCTACAAATCTGAAAAAAAATGTTGAAATTGCATGGAATGATGAAAAAATGCTGTCAAGACTGAAATCTGAATTTAAAGCTGCTAAAGAAATAAAACTGGAAGAATTCTGCTAACCTACTGTAGCAAGGAATTAACAATGTATTCTGTCAGAAGATGCCTTCCTCTGGTCCTGCAAGTGGCCCTTGCTTCCAGAACCAGATGAAGGTGAAGAGTTATGCTAAGAAAACCTAAATACTAATAATCAACTCAATATGCCAATTGAGAACTAAAAACTACACCTTTTTATTCAATGCGGAAATGCATTACAAGTAATGCAGAAAAACCTCATGATTCATCGTTCTGCTACAAAAACAACTGCACTCTTTATTTCTCTATGTCTCCTATATGACTATATGCCTATATTCTATATGCTCAATCGTGCTGGGGCTCTCTTATCTATAATATTATGCTGATATACTTGATTACTGATTTGTAGGGATTTACAACTGTTTGCACACCTGTTTCCTAGAATGCATGAGCTTGCTTTGTCAAACTTGATCTATTCAACCTTATTAAGCTG
Source organism: Wollemia nobilis (assembly GCA_028583015.1). Classification (NCBI taxonomy): domain Eukaryota; kingdom Viridiplantae; phylum Streptophyta; class Pinopsida; order Araucariales; family Araucariaceae; genus Wollemia; species Wollemia nobilis. Next base: position 472,613 of record JAQPPZ010016349.1, read on the forward strand.
CATTCATTGAGGAAATCAGTTAACATGAGCTGGGACAAATTTTTGGTCAATTGTCAATACTTTCCTCTACTGATCTGTCACTTTTTGACCATATTTTTTTGTTCCTATGCTATTCCCTATTCCTGTGCCAGAATAATAGGCAGGTGATAATTCATTGCTTATCTGCACTCCAAATGCATAGGGAGGAAGTTGTTGACCATTTGGATTGTTTTACCTTATCTTGTACACCCTTCTGTAGTGGTGGCATGTGTTGGAGTGACTAATTCCAAGCCTTGTTGTATATGTACAGCTGGCTAGAATTTGCATGACTCTGTCCTGCTTTTACCAAATTTCTTGCATTTTAGCCTTTTGACTTGTTGATTCCATTTGCATCACGTGGCAGTGCTGTCAGGTGGAGAAAGAATCATGCCTATTATCCCTCAACTATTTCCAAGTGTTTACCTCTTATTTATTTGACAAATTCCATACCTTCCTTCAAAGTGATAGGTGGCTAGAATTTGTATGGACTATGACCTCCTATTTCCAGTTGCCAAAACATGCCCATATGCCTTTTTGGAGTGAACATAACTTGTTCATCGTAACTCCATTGTTTACCAAATTATGTCCACGTGTGGTTTGTTATATGAAAAACATTGGGTTAAATTTTCAACTCTTAATTCCTCATAAATTACTCCCTGCATCGCTGTCAAGTTGACATTTAACACAGATTTTTACCAGCATTTCCAGCTGTCAAAAAGTGTGAAATTGCCATTTTGCAGGCCCCATAACTTCCAGGTTACTTATCCATATGCCTTAAAATTTTGGCTATGTTTTCTCTATATTATGAAGTACCATTGGTATGAATTTGGTACCTTAACTCACTATGGATCATTCCCAATAGATCTGCCAATGTTCCCTTTAACACATATTTGCACCTGTTAACAGTTCCAGAAAAGACTTGCATGAACAATGAGTGCAGGAATGAACAATGAGTGCAGGAACGAATAATGAGTGCAGGAACGATGTAACCTTCATAAATTTTTATCTATAGCTCGGATTGACTTGCTTCAAAAAGCAAAGTTGTAGTTCTTGATGAGAGGAATCTATTCATGCCATCATAATGTAATTGCAATACATGTTTTATTTACTACCTAATCAATCGAAACAGTGCATAAAATGCTGAAAATAGTCAAAACATAGGTATAATGTTTCAAACATAAAATCATGCAAACATGTAACAAATAACATATTCTAATCACTATTTGGCATTTTAAATTTGTCATATTTAATATTATGGGAGTTTTTATATGTCAACCATAGTGTAATAATGAGGTATTTCTAGGCCTCATCATTCCCCCCAGCTTGAATTGATGCATGCCCTCATGCATCCTAGTAGGCCCTAGTAATATGAAAAACATACTTTTTCCACCTACTACCTGAGAAAGTTCTTCTTACTGCACTACACCAATCATTGTAGTTCCTGCAATTTTTGTTTCTTTTTTTGTTTCTTCTTTTTTTTTTTTTTTTTCTTCCTTTGTACTTGTGGTAGAACTTTAAGAAACTTAATATCTAATGTGCCCTACTGTTATGCAACATTTTCAAGAATTTTTGGCATAATTTGTCTCATTTTGAAGCTTGCTCTTGAAAAGAGACTATTATTCCAAAGTTTCTCTAGAATGAGACTGTCATTTTGAAGATGTGTCAAAAACATGCTGAAATGGCCTCCTATGCAAAATTTAGCTGCAGATTCTAGTGTGAGCCCATATTTAGAGTGTATAAGCCTTCCATAACATCAAAAATTCTTTTTCCATGCTATTTTTTTTGTCTATTGCTGTTTTATTGCAGTAGTAGTAAAATAGAATTTTTAGGTGCATTTTGTCCATCTCAGATTTATGTGGTATTGGTGGGACATTGTATTCTGAAATCTGCCCTACTAATAAAGATAAAATGGCTGTCATATCTATCCCAAAATTAGGTTTTTCACAATGTTGATTTTCCCATGCAACTAAGGGCAGAAGGGGGGTGTATATTGACATTTTTAACATGTTCCATTTTTTTAACTTGCCAATATTGTATGAATAGTTTATGCCAAATATTGATTATCATATACTAAATGCTAAATGCTTACCATGACTAAATGCAAGAAACACATACCTTATTGTCCTAAAAATTTATCATCCACCTTACAAGCTGCTTTTGATGATGATAGTTTTCTGAAATAAGAACAACATAGGTGCAGTAGGTGAGATTTGTACAATGGTAGAACAATGATGGGTGGATCAACAAGGCAATGCATGTCGAAAAACCGGTTTTCATGCAAGCCAACTCAACAACGCCTACGAGAAGGTTTTCACTACTGAATTATTCATTTTTTTTTTATTTCATTTATTTCATTTTTTTTTTTTTTATCAGAAGAGGCTGCCATTTCTGGTTTTCAACCAACTTCAATTTTTGTTTTTTTTTTTTCGTATTTTTTTAAAGGCTAAAAAAAATATGATCATTTGGAAACCTTGTTAGAAGAGGAATCCTCTTCTATCATATGCAAATGCGACTATGTGAAATATTGAGCAAATTCCTTCTATGTGAGTGGTTTATGGTACAAATGTAAAAGATTTCCATTCACCACTAATGTCCTTCTTGAATCATCAATTGAAGAAAGTTGAACAACTCCATTCTCAAACTCTTCTGGTTCATCCTTGTTGCTCTTAATGTGATCATCATGCCACATTTTCTATTTTTGTTGAATGAACTCTATTTGGTGAGGTGCTTCCAACCAAAGTTCATTAACTGCATTCAACTGCAAAATCTATTTTTTTCTGTACCTACAACAACTCAATGCCAACTGCTAAAGATGCATAAAGTGTTAGTATAGCATTAGGATGTTGGATCAATACATCAAACAAATTTACTTCCTGGTTTTTAGTCAACCAACTATTGTTGTTCAAAGGTTGTTTTGGTTGCATTTCAGTTTGTTTTGTACTAAGATGTTTTGAATTGGTTCTTGGAGAATGATGCATTAATGAATTAAGAGAACAATGATATGGTGAAAATAATAGAAAATCTATGTATGTTTACTGAAAACAATTCTTAAAATAATTAACCTTGATAAATGGAAAGGAAAAGATGAGAAAAAATGATGACATCCATGTGATAATTGAAGAAAATTGTTTTGTATTGGAATGGATGACAAATTTTTAGAATTTTGTTTTTCATCATTCCATAATAATTGTTGAACAGTGATTGGTTCATCTTTAAAATCTGAATTCTGAACATTTTCATCAAAAATAGACAGTTTGGATGAATCCATCTCTTCTACATTATCCTTTACAACGATGGAGGCCAAAATTGAAATGTCTGTTTCATTTTCCTTATATGTTTCACGAACCATGGGCATCCTAGACAATCATACTTAGGTGGACTAAAGTTTCCTGCAAGCAAGTTTACTCTTTTACCACCGACTTGTATGTTTTTAGGATATATTTTCTTCTTTTTTCTTGGTTTGTTAAAACATATTTCTTGAACAATTATTAATGATTGGCACATCTTTAATAGCTTGAAGTAAATGGACTATAACATTTAAATGTTTTAATTCCCTTATCAAATCTGATTTCAAAGATGTTAGTTTTCATATTTCAAATTTTTCAAGATATGATTCTTTTTATGGGAAATTTTCTTTTTCTTCTTCTTGTTTTAGTGCAAATTTGTTTTTATGTGCATTCATTTTAGCTCCTATTTCTACACTGGTAAGTGGAATATGTTCAAGAAGTGGTTTTCCTAAACACAACTGATTTTTATGACAGTCACCAGCATTTATTATGGCTATATTTTTTGATTTAGCCATAGAGACAGGGGTTACCTGTTTAACATTTTTTGGACTGACCATAGGTTGAGCTGAAAATAGAGGTTGTTTTTCATTTTGTTGTTGTTGTCCATGAGAGAAACTATGGGTATGAGTGGGCAATAAATTTGATTTCTGTGTTTGATAATTTTGCTGCCCTTTGTGCAATTTTTGCTGTTGTCCCCATTGATATCCTTACAATTTTGGTTGCAACCATGGCAGATGTGGTTGATTCCATTGTTGTTTCATCCATCCATGTTGAGACCACTCTTGGGAATATGCCCATGGTGGTTGACTCCAACATTGTTGAAGTGGACCTAAAGCATACCATGGAATATACCAAGGATTATTTCCCCAATGTATAGGAAATTGAGAAGCATTCTGATATGGAAAATTAAGAAAATTATCTCCTTGTCCTTGTCCTACAAAATTGAGTTTTTTCATAGGTTGAGGCTGTTTTTCAAAGACACTTTTGAGTTCTGGCAATAAACTACATTGATTTGTGGAATGTCCTTTTTGAAAAATGCTACATGTAGCTGGTATAATTTTTTTGTTCAAAGGACAATCATGAACAGAGTGTTGCTGCTCACATCTTGAACAATAGATAACTAAAGGTTCAGTAGATTTAATCTTTTTATCTACTATTTTATCAAGATGTACAACAATATCAGCTTTAGCAAACTCTTTCATGCATTCTTTCAAATCATGTTTATCATTACCAATTCTATGTTTTCTATGCCTTGAATGAGAATAATTTTTGCAAAGTTTAATGATTTCCTGGATTTCAAGTGCATTTGCATCTCCTCTTCCTAAAATATCCAATGCATCCCGAAATTCATCTTGTAGTCCGCTTAAGAATATAATTTTACACATTTCAGGTTCAACACTACCACATCTCTTATGAACAAAATAAAATCTGTCTACATAATCTTCTAAGATTTCATTTTCCTTTTGTTTCATTTCAAGCAATTCATTATTTTGATTCTTGACTTGACAATATTCTTGGTATCTCTCCAAAAATATATTTTCCTTCTCATTCCAGGTTCTAATTGAATCAGGTGCTAATGTGATAAACCATCGTAGAGCTGACTCTTTAAGAGTGGAAGGAAACAATTTGAGCTTTTGGTTGTCGTTAGTGTAATCATGAGCTTGACACACAATTGTAAACTCAAACAAAAAAAAATCAAGGTCTTCAGATGTAACTCCCTTAAAAGTCGATAACATAGAAGGTGAAATGACCTTCATGGGAGCATTTTGATTAGGATCTAATTGGATGGGATTTCAAAAAGTTTTGGAAGGTGTACTAGTTGCACTAGGTTGGAGCACATTACTGGCTCTCTCGAGATTCTCTTATGAGCCTACCCTTATAGGTTCCCAATCACAATTATATATCTTGTTAAACTGTCCTAATTGTATGGATTTTTCAATAAAAAAAGGTGTTGAACTATTGATTGTTCCCCCTTGTGATGATTTCTCAAAGGATCCTACAGTTCTGGACATAGATGATTGTAATTCTTTGAAAGTTCCAACAGTTTTGGGAATTATAAATTTGGAAAACTTTGACATACTTTCAACCTCTTGTGATTTTTTTCTTGTTGTGGTAGGCAAAGGATTTTTCATAATTTGACATCGTGCTTTCACATCCTTTAACCTATTCATACTTTCTTGTTCTCTAAATGAATAGAAATGGAATTTACCAACAACTATTAATTATGCCAGTTATTACATTCAGATTTCACTCTAAAGTTCACAACTTAGCACACTAACAATTATTGGACTACTTTTCTCTTCTAACAACACCTATCCCTTGCAACAGCACCAAAAATGATGAGTTTCATTGTTCATTCATCATTTAATCATTATATGTGTCAATCCAGGGTGGTGTCCAAGGCTATATATGAAAGAAGGCTCCAACAGGTTAAATATTAGTTCATTCAGAAAATAGGCTTTATTGATGGATCAGTTAGCATTTGGGGGGTTTTTTGTGACCTCTAACTCCTAAGAATTGAAATTAACTCTTATTTACCTTTGTAAAAATAAAATTGCAGGAAATGAAGTTATAGAATCTGAAAATGACAAAAAATGAAATGTTGCTAAATTAAAATGACAGAAAAGTAAAGTGCAGAATTGAAATCACACACAGTTGCAGAAAAAATAAACTAACTACAATTCTCTAAGCATGTTCTAAAACTAGAAATTCAAACTAACATCTATTGCAAAACTGGAAATGTCACAAATCTAGAAATTGTAGTAAAATGACAAAAAACTGGAAATTGCTGCAAATCTAGAAAATGATAGAAAACTTGAAGTTGCTACAAATTTGAACAAAAATATTGAAATTGCATTGAATGATGGAAAAATGTTGTCAAGACTAAAATCTGAATTTAAAGCTGCTAAAGAAATGAAACTGGCAGAATTCTGCTAACCTACTGCAACAAGGAATTAGCAATGTATTCTGTCAGAAGATGCCTTCCTCTAGTCCTGCAAGTGGCCCTTGCTTCTAGAACCATATGAAGGTGAAGAGTTATGCTAAGAAAACCTAAATACTAATAATCGAATCAACATGCCAATTGAGAACTAAAAACTACACCTTTTTATTCAATCTGGAAATGCATTACAGTAATGCAGGAAAAAGCTGTAGATTACTATTCTACTACAAAAAACAACTGCACTCTTTATTTCTCTATGTCTCCTATATGACTATATGCCTATATTCTATATGCTCAACCGTTCCAGGAGCTCTCTTATTTATAATATTATGCTGATATATTTTATTACTGATTTGCAGGGATTTACAACTGTTTACACACCTGTTTCCTAGAATGCATGAGCTTGCTTTGTCAAACTTGATCTATTCAACCTTATTAGGCTGCATTCGTTGAGGAAATCAGTTAACATGAGCTAGGACAAATTTTTGGTCAATTTTCAATACTTTCCTCGACCGATCTGTCACTTTTTGACCATCTTCTGTTGTTCCTGTGCTATTCCCTATTCCTGTGCCAGAATAACAGGCAGGTGACAATTCATTGCTTATCTGCACTCCAAACGCATAGGGAGGAAGTTGTTGACCATTTGGATTGTTTTACCTTATCTTGTACACCCTTCTACAGTGGTGGCATGTGCTAGAGTGACTAATTCCAAGCCCTGTTGTATATGTACAGCTGGCTGGAATTTGCATGACTGTGTCCTGCTTTTACCAAATTTCTTGCATTTTAGCCTTTTGACTTGTTGCTTCCATTTGCATCACGTGGCAAGGTCTTTGTCGGGTGGAGAAAGATTCATGCCTATTCTCCCTAAACTATTTCCAAGCGTTTACCTCTTCTTTATTTGACAAATTCCATGCCTTCTTTCAAAGTGACAGGTGGTTGGAATTTGTATGGATTGACCTGTTGTTTCTAGCTGCCAAAACATGCCCAGATGCCTTTTTGGAGTGATCATAACTTGTTCATCGTAACTCCATTTTTTACCAAATTATTTCCACGTGTGCTTGGTTATATGAAAAACATTGGGTTAAATTTTAAACTATTAATTCCTCATAAATTACTCCCTGCATCGCTGTCAAGTTGGCCTTTAACACAAATTTTTATCAGCATTTTCAGCTATCAAAAAGTGGGAAACTACCATTTTGCAGGCCCCATAACTTCTAGGTTACTTATCCATATGCCTTAAAATTTTGGCTATGTTTTATCTATATTATGAAGTACCATTGGTATGAATTTGGTACCTTAACTCACTATGGATCATTCCCAATAGATCCACCAATGTTCCCTTTAACACAGATTTGCACCTGTTAACGTTCTAGAAAAGACTAAGGCATGAACAATGAGCGCAGGAACGAACAATGACTGCAGGAACGAACAATGAGTGCAGGAACGATGTAACCTTCATAACTTTTTATCTACAGCTCGGATTGACTTGCTTCAAAAAGCAAAGTTGTAGTTCTTGATGAGAGGAATCTATTCATGCCATCATAATGTAATTGCAATACATGTTTTATTTACTACCTAATCAACTGAAATAGTGCATAAAATGCTAAAAATAGTCAAAACAGAGGTATAATGTTTCAAACATAAAATCATGCAAACATGTAACAAATAACATATTCTAATCACTATTTGACACTTTAAATTTGTCATATTTAATATTATGGTAGTTTTTATATGTCAACCATAGTGTAATAATGAGGCATTTCTAGGACTCATCACTAGGGATAGCTTCAATGGATATTTTCTCAAAAGTAGTCATTAGTTTAGTGATGATGTCTATGTATGGCTTAAAATATTAATTTTAGTTTGATGAACACTATTGAATTAGTTGATCATAAGCTAAGAATATTTGAATATGGAAAGGATTCTAACCTACAAAGCTAACATTGCATGAATCCCTAGGATAAGGGATTCATACTCAACGGTATTGTTATTACAAAAAAATATGATCTTAAAGAACAAAGAGATAAGTTGTTGTTGAGGAGTGAAAAATATGAATCTTACCCCCACTCCATTGACACATAAAATACAATCAAATAATAAGGTCCAAGAGTCAAGTTGAAATAATTTTAGGTTAAATATTTACTCATTTAGGAATTCTATGGCTAAAGTGTTGCTATATTCTAGGGGTGTATCTACAAGTTGGTTAGAAATTACCTAATATTTCACAAAATTTTGGATGAAAAACTCAAGATCAAATTAACTAAGCATGATATCCCACTTAGAATTTCATATTGAGAGGTAAAGCCTAGACATGAGATATTATAAGGGGATAACTCTCATGATGATAAACATTTTATGGATGAGAATTAGTGTCTACACTTCCTAGAAGAAAACACCATGGCTAGGTAAATATTCTCTAAAGGGGTATAGTGTACTTTGTAGTATACCAAAATCCTACTAATATAGAAAGTATCCCACTCTCTATGTAGGTCATTATACTACATGAACATATATTCTAAAGAAATCTTATTTGCTTCTATGTATAGTAACAACGGTCTAGAATGATTGTGTAGGAAAAGAAAAGGAAGAGTCAAGAGATATTATTTGAGGTCATCAAAGGGATATTTACAATCAACATCTTAGTTGATGATTGCATCCTTTATAAAAATCATGGTGAAAGGTTAAAACTTGTCAAGAAGCTAGGAAATTAATCTCGATATAGTTTAGATTTTTTCCTAGATACTTCTAAGCTAGGTTAAAGTTTAAGGGTGAGGCATATCAACAATAAATAGTATCTTGTTAGTATTAACTCTGATGATGCATTAGGATATGATGAATCTCAACAATTTTCCTGATGTAAACCCAAATATGCATTTCTTAAGATTTAGATATATGTTGTACTTCCATAGGCACTTGAAGATGTGCCTTAGTTCTTGAACATTATCTTCTTAGTTTAAATACCAAACAAGAAGATCATCAACATAGTCTTCCATGATGTCATGCATCATGTCATGAAATATATATATCATGGATATCTAGTAGGTATCTCCTAAATTATTCAATCTAAAATGTGTGACTTGATAGAAAATGATTTCCCATGGGGTGGTGAAAGTTGTTTTGGATTGGTCCTTAGAAGTGTTTTTGATCTGATTATAGCCTAAGAATCAATACATTAAGGATAATATTCCACATATTATAGAGAAATAAATAATCAATTTGATGTTGCATAGAGGTAAGTCATACTTAGGACATGCTTTATTGGTGTCGGCAAAGTCAATGTATATTCTAATGTTATATAGTTTCTTAGCATCAATGAAAATATTAGATATCTAGTTAGAATAGTCATTGTATTTGATGATTCTAACATCAAGGAGTTTTTAGATCTTATATTTAATTAGAAAAGTGACTTCTGGATGTATTTTTTATAGCTCCTACTTTACACGTTTTGCACCAATAGTGACCAATATGTGATGGAAAACTAGAGAAGAGTCAAGACCTAGTATAGTTGCATAGGATCACATAAATATGTATTTAAAATTTTTAAAAATATTGGTGTATTTGTCATGCTTAGTTAGGGGTAAAATATTTCTTAATTTAAGGATCTTGGGCTTTTGAGGAGTCCCAATATCAATTCTCATGGTTTTCCAATCATAATATGAGGCTTTTCTTCAAATTGAGAGAGAGTTGGCAATATTCCTAGGTTTTTAAAATATTTAGGATCGAGAGATAGTTGATTATGGTTGATTAGCTACCAGATAACAACATTCACAATTTGGTAAAAATATATACCAAAATAGAAGTTTTTTTTCATGGTATAATATAAGGGATCATATTAAGGAGGAATGTTTAGGAAACCCTCTATCTCATATTATATTCATCAACTATCAGCTCAAGATAAAATAGGGTTAATACATTTACACTAACATACTATGTAAATTGAAATAGTCTAGGATTTGTGAGCAATGACCCATCATCATCATCATTTTCATCCCAATCCAATTCATTTTAAAAAATGGTGTCAATATGGGATGTGTAGCACCCTAAAATTGGCACAGTGAAATTGTAATAATTACATTCATCCTAGTAAATAATTTAAATTCAAATTTTAACCTCCCAAACCGCCCGTTAACCGCCGGGTAATCCGTTTCCCCTTTTTCGTGCCATTTTTAGAGGTTGTTTTGACCGTTTGACGATATCGTCGCCGATCAGACGATATCGCCCCATATCCGACGATTTCGTCTCGGGCTAGGACGTCCAGACGATCTTGTCACAAAACTGATTTTGCACAATTAGCTTCTATTCCAACGGGCCTCTAATCCGGGCAGAAGCGTGTCTGCGCCGTTAGAGACCCTTCCCCATTGGAGATCTCCCAAATAGGGATGATCTCCAACCTCCTAACCTCCCTCCTAAGCCTATTTAATCCTAAGCCCTCCCCTTAGCACCCCCTGGCTGAAATTCCCTATAACCCGACTGCATACATGTTAAAACATCTCAAATTCTAATTTGCATTAGTTCTATATCAATTTTGTTGTAGGTACATTACTGTTTTTCAGCCGGAGCAAGCTTACATCATCGTCGATGAACCTGTTCAGATCGGAGGCGAACCTGTCGAATCAGAGACGATTTCGTACCAATGCGAGACGATTTCGACTACAGTCAACATTGAGGCAATCAGTGCCTGAAGTTTGCATTTCTCCACCCTTTTTCTGTTATTTTATTCTGCAATTAGCTTAGTTTATTCAATATTTTATACTATTTTGCATTTTGGAGTTCACCCATCTAGATCAAATGCATGATTAAATCATAATTATTATTTAATTAGCATAATTCATTCCTGTTTCTGTGTTTAAGTTTCAGTTTGATAGTGCTACTGTCATTTTATACTATTTCCCTCTATTATCATTGTTGTATCTTCTGTATTTTGCACCTATTTCTCTGTTTGCAGGTCTCTGACGAATTCATCTGATGAATTCATCAGATCTCAGATGATCTTGTCTGATCTCAGATGATCCTGTCAAATCAGAGGCGATCCTGACTGCTTCAAGAATCAGAATCATCATCAGACATCCGGATCAGGTATTCTTCGTTTATATTCTGTAATTTCTCTATTTTCTGTCTTTAAATCTATTTTTTGTACTCATTGAATTTGCATCTTCATATAGAATAGCTTAGACGCATTTTGGCCAAACCTAGGATTTGAATGCTTAAGGCTAAAATGAACACATAAAACACATTCCCAACCTAGGCGTGGAAACTGCCATTAAATGTTTCCTGGTGAACCCACCATCCGTCGAAAAATCATCAAAATACACCTCCCTTGAGAGGCGGGACCTTCGCAAGTCCTCTCAGTCCGAGGTACCATGACATCCTTTTCACATCCCCCTTTCGGGCACGGATCCTATAGCCTGAAGGTAAGGGTGTGAAAAATTTGGAGCGATACATTTTGGTGAACCCGACGTGAATGCATTATAAACCTTTTGAAAACAAAAACAAAAAAAATAGAACAACTAAAACATAGATGCATTTTAAATCATTTAAGTTTAATATCATGTTTAGATGGTAGCTCCTAAGAAAATATTAGCAGTTACTATAAATGTAGAAAACCAATTGGCAGCCATAGAAGTCAATTCTGTACTTAGTGTGCCTCAAACAGATAGAAATCAACTCTTGTGGGACGAACTTGATAGAAGACTTAGTGTCATCTCATCTAGGTCAACACAACTTAAACAAATCAAGAGGCTTATCCTAGATAGAATCCTGGATCCTCATCAACTTGTCTTTTATCATGAACTTCAGAGAGCCTGCCATAGATGGTTAGCTTATAGGAAAGCTCTTGTATCTTCAAAAATTTTAACTTTCGAGGAATACCTCAAGAACACAGTTGTGGTACGACAATTTCTAGTTCATATAGAATCCCTAGAAACTGATCTTATGATTAGAAGAAGATGGAACAACATTCCTAGAGCTATGTTGTATCGTGAATATTGTCGTGAGAATTATTATTATCAATCAAAATCTGAAATACATGGTATTTCTATAGCTCTTTTCATTAAATTTTTAAAAGAAAACTTTCAATTTGAAGAAGAACACTTCATGACTCCTGAAGAACTAGAGCCCATTAATGATATTTATAAATTGTTTATAGAAAACTAGATCATTTACTTTCAGTCTTATTTCTTGCATTTATTGTGTTATTTGCTGTCTTTACAATATTATTTCAAAAACAAAAAAAAACAAACAAAAATTTAAAAAATAAAAAAAACATAGCAAAAACTTAAACATTTCATTTTAAATATTGTAGTAGGTATATAATTAATATATACCTCTTAAACTTGTTGCAAAATATATATATATATATATATATATATATATATATATATTTGCTGAAATCAAAATTAAAGCACCATGCCTAAACTTAGGAATGGTAAAGAAACTTTAGGAGAAGAAGAAGATTGGTTACAAGATACAACTAGAGACCCAAATGTCCTTCCTGAAGATCCAATTCTGGAAGGAAAAACTCTAGATCAACCGGAAGATGACCTAGGTGAAGACAATGAACAAGAAGGAAGTGTTAAAGAGGATGGACCCTCATCCCCTAGAGTAGCTCCAGATGGAACTATTGCCTTTGACAACATAGATCATTTCAAGAAATTTCTCAATGATAATATTGATGCCCTTAATGTGGCAGTTCGTATTGATAAAGGGCAAATTAGTAACACTCAAGCAGCCATGGAATATATGTATGATGTGCGCACTAATCCCTTGTCTTTCATTGATCAAGAAAGTGACAAGGTTGGGCCATCCAATACAGACATGGTCACTATGATGCAAAACATGTCAAAACAACAGGTTACCCAACCTCCTAAGGAACCTGTTATTCAACCTAAAATCATTCCCACACAAAAGAAACCTTCCTTCACTACTTTATTTCGCCAAACTATTGAGCAATATGCTTCAAGTAAACAAAAACCTAAAACGAAGCCAAACACCAATTTTCAACAATCTGGAATACAACATAATACAACTTCAAAATTCCTTCATAACACTTTTCCTACCAATAATTTACACAATAGCAACATGGCATCTAATCTTCATGTCCCTCCATCATATGCTCACAAAACCCATATCAATGCCCTACCAAACCAATATGGTGGGCAAACTAGTAATCTGGAAGCCATGGTGAAACAGTTAGCTTCACGTATGGACCAGATAGATCCCTACCGTCCCTCGTACAATTATCGAGAGATCTGTAGTCAACCTTTGGATCCCATAGTTGTAGCTCAACCATACCCTAAGCATTTTCCCATGCCTATCTTGCCTATATATAAAGGAACCGAAGATCCCATAGAGCATCTTCGCATGTTTAGGATAGCATGTCATGATATATCACATGATGACTTGCTATTACTAAAAATGTTCCCAAAAAGTTTAGGTGGAATGGCATTAGAGTGGTACTATCAATTGCCCACTCATTCTTTGAGAAACTTTGAAGAAACAACTGAATCATTTGTCCATCAATTTAGTGCCTACATCGAGAGGCATGTAACCATTAAAGATTTATACAACTTAAAACAAGACAAGGATGAATGTTTTGCCGATTTCTTAGCTAGATGGAGGCAATTGATAGGAAAACCGCACTTTGTGCTACCTTATAGGGAAATGTTGGACATTTTTATCAATAATTTACAAGAACAAATATCTTATGAGCTATCATCTGCTACTTTAACTACCTTCGATCAAGCTATAGATTTAGCTCGAAGAGTAGAAGATGCCCTCATTAGGAGAGGCCAACTTAGGAAGAAGGATGATGAGAAAACATCCAGAAATCAATATAAAAACAAACAAGTTGTCGGTGATGGAGTCACTGACAGCAGAAATGTTGCTAATATCAATGCAACGAAGACAACAGAAAAATTTATATTGAAACCTCCTGATAAGCCTCCTCGAGAATTTACTAGATTAAATCAACCCTTATCAACTATTTTACCTCAATTACTCGAAAGAGGTTTGATCCAATTACCACCTATCCGGGAACCTGATCCAACTATACCCGGATACAGAGCCGACTTACACTGTGATTTCCATAGAGGACCTGGACACTCTACCAATGCTTGTAAAAGGTTGAAACATAAAATACAAGATTTGATTGATAATAATGAAATGGAAGTGCAAGCCTTCCAACCTAAACAAAACCCTCCTAATAATACTCAAAAGACCATTCCCCAAAATCAAAATCAAAATGCTAATCAAACATTAGACATATTTCAACACCCTTTACCAAGACATGGTAAAGAGGTAGCCAATCAAATCGAACATCATAATGTCCCTCCTCCTACCCGATATGTAGGAACCATTAGCGGACAATTACCTGTTCAGGATCCTCAAATATTTGACACAACCTTATCTCTGGTTACGACCAGGCCCTTACATAATTTTCAAACTTCTGATTCTAGTGATATAGAATCAGATAGTGAAAGTGAACTAGACATTACTTCAAACCAATCGAATAGTTCTGAAAATGAATCAGATCCTATTCAACCCATCACAGATGCCATGGTTCCAGAAGAACCATTTCCTAGAAGAGTTACTACTCGACCCTCTTCTAATCAATTCCTTCCTAATGAACAAGCCATAAATGCTAGACCGAGGCCAGTTCAACGTCCTCAATATAACATTGTAGGTACCATTGGAGTCGTTACCCGACAACAGGCTCAAAATTCTCAACAAGAATCAAATCAGAATGATGGATCGGCTCCATTCGTTTTGAAAAATCCCAATAAAGGGAATCATGCTCCTAATGTTCAACCTAAACCCCCTTACAATATTAATGAGCAATTATCCAATACTACAGCCAAAATTTCCCTTTTGGATTTGTTAAGATCTTCTCCCACCCATAGGGATGAGTTGATGCTTACATTAAGCCAAATGATGGTACCTCAAAACATCCAACCTGAAGCTATGGCCAATACTATCATCACTCGAGAGGTTGATTGTATTGACTTCCGGGATAAAGATATCCCACAACACAGTTTACATAAGGATAATCCCTTATACATTACTGCTCTAATTGGAGATGTAGCTGTCAAACGAGTCCTGATTGATAATGGCTCATCTCTAAACATTTGCACTTTTGACTTCTACCAACGATTTGGCTTTAGAAGTGATGAAATGAAGAAAACTGATATGATTATCAAAGCTTTCAATGACGAAACACAAGAAACATGTGGAGTTATTACCATCCCCTTGCAAGTTGGTCCTAGAACCCTAGAAACAACCGTGTTTATTGTACATTGCCCAACATCGTACAATATACTCTTGGGTCGCCCTTGGATCAACGCAATGCGAGCTGTCCCATCAACTTTACACCAATGTGTTAAATTTGAATTTAAAAATCAGTTGGTCACTATCCATGGTGACCCTAGACCCTTTGATATGTGTGCTTTGGCAGAACCCGTTGGAGTGCAATTTTGCCCCGCCTTGTCATCCACACATCCTAGTTCTTATTTTTCATCTAAAACTGTGAAACACACACCCATAACTTCACCTATTTCCCCTCCATTAATTTCATCCTCCTATATAGATCAACAATCTTCTAAACAAATCACTCTAGAACCTCAAAAAGATCTTAAATCTACAACCAATCCTTCATGTTCTATCCCTATAAATTCGAAACCTATAGAAACAACTATCATACCTTCCACATCTAAAGATATAGGGAATAATCCTTCTACATCTTATGCCCTTTCTGATGAACTTTTACCGCATTTATCCACAACCTTAATATCAGAAAAGACAAATGCTTTCATGCAAGATTCAATTCTTTTAAATAACTTGCCGCCATCTCCTCGTACTTTGGGCCTCCCACAACCTATGGGAAGCACTTACCAAGTCGGGAGTTGTGCCTTCATTTATAAAGGATATGACGGGGAAGAATCCCTCGGAATATCAAAACTCATCATGAGGGATACGCTCGGTGTTATTTTACCAATGAATATATTAAAGCTAAACCCATGATGCTTAAAATGGGATATAAAGGGAAAGGCTTGGGACCTTTCCAAAATGGCATGAAAGAACCTTTCGAGGTAGAACCGTGGCCCGCCCGCCGTGGTGTGGGCCTATTTCCTAGTAAGGGTCAACCCTTTCCTTTTGAAGATGATGATCATCTCATATGTTATCAAGATTATTTGGATAGGTGTGATGATTTGCCTCTTAAAAATCAGTCATTTTCATGTAACATGCTATCCATAGCTTACCCCGAAATGATTGTTGACCCCGATGAAGAGTTGGAAGGAGATATCTTCCATGATGTCTTCGTTGAAGAGATGTTACACAATGGATTTTATTTTGATGGTTCTATACCAACTATAGCCCAACTTGAGGCCACTAATCCTCAAGATGAATTATCCAAATTAACCTTACAAGAATTACAAGAATTGGGCGTTTCACCCGCCCCACCTAATTTTGAAAGAGATCTACACATGGAGGTAGAAAACGTCATTAAAATTAATATTGGAATGGAGGATAATCCTCACATAATCAATATTGGATCAGAATTAAGTCAAGAAAAACAAGAACAATACATTGCATTCCTTAAAGAGTATGAAGATGTCTTCGCTTGGACATACGAAGATATGCCAGGTCTAGACCCTTCCGTAGTCATGCATCATCTAGTGGTCCATCCGGATGCTAAACCAGTTAAACAAAAACTTAGAAAAATGCATCCCAAAGTGGCTCTGCTAGTCAAAGGGGAGTTAGAAAAACTCCCGAATGTTGTCTTTATACAAGCTATTGATTATGCTGAATGGATCTCAAATGTAGTTCCAAGTCACCAAGAAAGAAGCTACCAAAGTTAGGGTTTGCACAGATTTTAGAGATATTAACGCCGCATGCCCTAAAGATGACTTTCCTCTTCCAAACATGGATCAAATCATTGACTTTACTGTCGGGAGTGGGATGATGTCCTTAATGGATGGATTCTCCGGTTATAATCAGATCCGGATAGCTCCCGAAGATCAAGGCTAAAACAGCCTTTATTACCCCCGGGGTACTTTTTGTTGGAAAGTGATGCCATTTGGCTTAAAGAACGCAGGTGCAACCTATCAACGAGCTATGACCTATATTTTTCATGATATGATGCATGATATCCTACATGATTATGTAGATGATATTATAGCTCGCTCTATTATTGAAGATAATCATTTAGATGATTTGAGAAAAGTTTTTAATCGATTACGAGAATATCTTATTCGATTAAATCCAAAAAAATGCATATTCGGAGTTAAGTCCGGCAAACTATTAGGGGTTTTAGTTTCTTTACGTGGTATCGAAATCGACCCTCTCAAGATTACAGCTATCACTGATATGCCCGCACCTACTAATATATCTGAATTACGAAGTTTACAAGGTAAGCTTCAAGCTATCCGTCGCTTCATCGATAAGCTGGCGGACAAAACTGGTCCCTTTCTTAAACTCCTTAAGAAGGATGTCCCTTTTAATTGGGACGACGAATGTAGAGAAGCTTTTGAACTTCTCAAACAATACCTCCTTAATCCACCTGTGCTTTCACCGCCTAAACTTGATCGCCCATTCCTCCTATATATTTTAGCTTCAGATTCTGCCTTAGGGGCTATGTTAGCTCAGCTTGATGATGAAAAGAGAGAACGTGCTAATTATTATATTAGCCGAACCTTCATCAGTTATGAAACCCGCTACACAACATTAGAAAAACTATGTCTAGCAATCGTGTTTGCTACGCAAAAATTATGACATTATATGCTTAGTCAAAAAACTTATGTCATTGCCAAATACGATCCCTTAAGGTATCTCATGAGTCGACCTTATTT
Organism: Wollemia nobilis; assembly: GCA_028583015.1. Taxonomy (NCBI): domain Eukaryota; kingdom Viridiplantae; phylum Streptophyta; class Pinopsida; order Araucariales; family Araucariaceae; genus Wollemia; species Wollemia nobilis. Next base: position 490,702 of record JAQPPZ010016349.1, read on the forward strand.
ATCGGGTCGCACAGCCAAGTGGGTTCTTGCTCTAAGCGAGTTTGATCTCACATTCATAGGACAGAAGTCTATTAAGGGTCAAATCATAGCAGATCAATTAGTTGCTGCACCCTTAGAGTCTACCCATCCCCTCATCATCGAGTTTCTGGATGAATGCCTTCAATTAGAGGCAGACCACACTGAACAATGGTCCTTATACTTTGATGGAGCCCGATGCATGAGTGGGGCTAGTGTGGGTATTATTTTAATATCCCCGCAAAAACATCTTATTCCTCTCGTCCTTCAAATTGACATTTGCTTGCACCAACAATACTGTTGAATATGAAGCTCTAATCCTTGGATTACGAGCTGCCTTGGCGCTAAAAATTAAACATCTTTTAGTTTTTGGTGATTCTCAACCGGTTATAAACCAAATTAATGAAGTTTATCGGACCGTAGATGATAAACCATGCCCATATAAGGCCTATGTTTTACAATTAATGTCCCTATTTGATCAAGTTACCTTGGAAGCTATTCCTAGAACTTGCAACCGTGCAGCTGATGCTATGGCCGCAGTCGCATCTCTTCCCGCCCTTGGAGTTAGATGACGAATATGCCACTATCATTATTCGTCGACTCCAGGAACCCGCTTCAAATAAGTCATGCTTAGAACCTTTGGATGTGTTTCTAATCAATGAAACTACTCCTGAACCTTGGTATACGGACATATTTGATTTTCTCCAAAATGGGACTTTCCCCGCCAATTCTAATAGAAACCAGCATCGGTTATTACGTAGACGAGCAAGTCGATTTGTAATAATTGGCAATACCTTGTATAGGAGATCTTTTGAAGGTATCCTATTAAGATGTTTAAACTTAGAAGAGTCTAAATTAGCCTTGAGTGAAGCCCACGATGGATCTTGTGGAGGACACTTTAGTGGTAGTGTCATTGCTAAAAAGCTCCTTCGGATAGGATACTTTTGGCCTACCATGGAAACGGATGCACATGAGTATGTGCGCCATTGCGACAAGTGCCAAAAACATGCTGACCTTGTCCATGCGCCTGCACAAGAGCTGCAGGCTATTTCATCTCCTTGGCCCTTTTCTAAATGGGGCTTAGATATTATTGGCAAAATCAATCCTGTGTCATCTGATGGACACAAATTCATCATAACCGCCACTGAGTATTTCACGAAGTGGGTCGAAGCTATGCCTTTAGCTTCCTGCACTGGCACACAAGTCTCTAAATTTATTTTTAATCAAATCATTTGTAGGTTCGGAATTCCTGCAAATCTCATCTCTCACAATGGAACTTGTTTCAAAAATAAAGATGTTAAAAAATTATGCCAAAAATATAAGATTCAACATCGCTGGTCCACTCCCTATTATCCTCGTGGTAATGGTCAAGTGAAGCATCTAACAAAACCTTAATCAAAATCCTCAAAATATTGGTCAATAAAACTGGCTGTGGACTGGCACATTCAGTTATATCCAGCCTTGTGGGCCTATCGAACTAGTGTTCGAACCCCCACGGGAACTTCACCATTTGTTTTGGTTTATGGTGCTAAAGCAATTTTTCCCTTTGAATTGGAAGTTCCTTCTTTGGCTCTGCTACTTCAAGATACCGAAGTAGGAGATGAATATCGTGTCGGTAGACTCGACCACTGGAACTCCTAGATGAAAAATGCATCAATGCTTTGGAGCATCTCCGTGCCTACCAAAACAAGCTTAAAAGATCATATGCTAAAAAGTTCGTCATCGATCCTTTGAGATCGGCGACCTTGTTTTAAAAGAAAATAAAAAAAATACTAATGCAACTAAGGACCTTAAAGGTAAATTTGAGCCCAACTGGCTTGGACCATACATTATTACTGCTAAATTTGAATCAGGAGCATACAAATTATCTACCTTAGATGGTAAAGAACTTAAAGAACCCATGAATATTTTGCATCTTAAACGTTACTATGTATAAATTTGGTCACTTCATCCATGTATATATTTGTTCAAAATCACTATCTTGTATTTCTTTCAAATTTATAAATTCAAAAACACCAAAAACATTCATAATCATCAAAATCTTCAAAACTATTTGTTGCATTTATTTATGGCACTTGTTAAATTTTTTGTTCAAAAACAAAAATAAAACCAAAAAACAAAATAATGATAAAAATATAAAAACAGCAATATGCTTGACTCTTTCGAAACCAAAACAATATAAAGAAGAAAGAGAGAGTCAATATTCTCAAAACTTCTCAAAAAGTATTTATATATATTTTCTTACAAATGTTGCAGTTATATGTTTCAAATTATTTTTGATAAATTAGCATTTATTTGGAATCCCTCACTTGCACACTCAAAAAATAAACAAACAAAAATAAATATCTTGATTTTATCTGGCATGATTACTAATCTCTCTTATATCAAAGTCCACAAAATTCAATTAAATAAAGTTTGAGCATAGAGAATTGATCTTGTTATTTACTTAAACCAAGCACATCTTTTCACAATAAAATGATTATATTTGTAATTTCCATGTTTTGCTACATAGTAGAAGTGATTTCTTGAGCGAAAAGTTTCCCTTGCTATCCTATCATGCACATGGTCTAGAATCTTTGAGAATTGGCAAAAGGACAAGCTCACCCCTACCCAGAATAAAAATCCCTTGCTCTACAGCTAATCCGAGCAAGTATCCCTAGCAAAGAAAAAGAAAAGAAAAGTTCAAGAAAAAAAAGAGAAAAGAAAAATGTTATTTTATATCATTACAACAATATTTCAAGCACTATCTCAAAAATCAAGCAAAAAAATACAAAAAGAAAAAGAAGCAAAGTTCAAAAGAAAAAAGAAAAGCAAAAGAAAGCAAAAGCAAAAGCAATAAAAATCCCTTTCCCTACCCTTTGAAAAGAAAAGAAGGGTTGATGAGCTTGAATCCCTGGAATTCTCAATTATTCGAAAACCGTGAGGTAAGCCCCATAACAGGTGGTTTGTGCCCAACCTGCTTGGCCTTGGGTAACTCCTAGCGTGGTGATATGTCCGTCACATTAGCGACCTTCTTTTGTACAGACCTATGTCCGCTTATGGATTAGCTAGCTCTTGATAATCCGACCTACATAGTAGTCTAGTATGGTTATATGCATCTACATCATGGTTAATGAACACTTATTTGGTTTCTTCAAATCACTTGTATCATATTATCTTGCTCAAAACTGGTAAATGCACAAAGCAATTGCACACACATTTGTATTTGAGAGATTTTGTGTATCATTATGATAAATCAAGATTGGAAATGAATTCACATATGCACATGGGATTCCTTATAAATCTAACTTTTGTCTTCAAAATACTTTGAAATATTCTTTTTGCAAACTTGTTTGGAATAATTCATTTTCTTATTTCAAGTACAGTTGTTTAGCATAAAGACAACTATATAATAGAAAAATCAAAATTTTCTTTCAAAACTATACAATCAAAACATATATATCTGGTTGACTTTCACGACGATGGTATAGTTCCAAAACCAAAAGTGGAATTTTATGCCTAGCGCAAGTCCTCATCTTCATATTTTCTGTTTATTAAAAATCAACCATGCAATAAAACTATCTCTTCTTTGATTTTCGCGATGATGGTATAAGTCTATACCTACATATTCTATGCCTAGCGCAAACCATTGTAACAATTTTTATTCCCCATTTATTTAAAAATCATGAAAACCATATGACTTAAATCATTATGTTACACAAATTATGCTTTTCAAAAGCAAACACATTATCATTATTTCATGTCATTATGTCAACCTTCAAATTTTGCAATGATGGTATAATTCCTAAGGAATTATCCAAAAAATTTATCACACTTAGGAATTTATGCCTAGCAAAAATCATTTTAACATTATCTCATGCATACTATTTTTATGAAAATCTGAAAAACAAACCATCATCATCATCATTTGCACCATTGCACCAAAGTCTTAAGACAGTCTCTTAAGCACTCTTTTACTTTTAACAATATTTCTATACTCGGGATTAGCTTGACGACCGAGTGAGCAACGACTCCATGAAATGGTCTATAATAGCGACAATGTCCTTTGAAATTATTGTTAGAAGTCTCTTTTTATTTTTTATCACATTACATCACAAACAATCAATTTGTTACATCAGATTATTTCATTTAAAATATTACAGCATGACATCAAAATTATAAATTTTCAACACGACATAATTTCATGAATCCTCAATCCAATCATCAAATTAATCAATCAAACATAAAAGCATCATCAACATACACATAACACAAGTCATATGATCAAAAACATATCATATATATATCAAAAGTATATATACATCATCAAAACTGGATTGGTATGCCACAATCTGTACCTCGGCATACTCAATCCTCTATCAACAAAAAATAATAATACATGCTCTATGTCTCAATCTGTACAAAGCCGTGCAGTGCTCTAGCCTCGAGAACCCCTCGAGCTCTCAGCCTCATCTCCTCCCCCGCCCTGAGGTGGACGAGGTGGCCCCATCGTAGTATGTGTAGTACTGCGAGTCCTAGTCATCGATCGGGACGAGGTCCTCGACGACCCGATCCTGATCGGATCTGCGATGTTGGCTAGTAGGGGTAGTCTATCCTCCTCTGGCACCAGCTGATAGTACAAAGTCTGGTAGAAAGTAATTTGGGCAATAGCCCGTGTCAGCTCCCTAGTGCTCGCCCCTCCGTCCCGTGCCCTGAGGCATGCAATCTCGTCTCAGAGCCGTGTAACCTCAGCTCGGTGTCGTGCAGCCTCCTCTTGTAGGGTCTCGCACCTGTGCCTAGAGATGGATCGTCTCTGCTTAGAGAGTAGCTGTCTCACTACTCTCCCCGTGTCGACACCCTTGCCCTTATCGGGCGATGGTGGCCTCTCTCTCTATGGAGAAGGGGGTCTCGCCTCCCTCCTCTCCCTCTATCGTGGCCTCTCCTATGCCTGTGGCCTCCTCGCCTCTCTCCCACCGTGACCCTGGGCCACCTCCATAGCCGCCTGGCACTGCCTCCCTATCCGACGCACAACTACGTGTATCGAACCCTAAGCCCTCGTCATCCGAGGAGGGCGGATGCCTGCATACCAGGCATCATAGCCATCTGCAACCCCTGCGTCGTCCCCATCCACTGGCTGAATGGGGGCATCGTCCGAGTCCTGACTCCAGAAACGCTACATGTCTGGAGCCCCGCTCACTGTAGTGTTATCCCGAATAGTCCAGGAAAACTCATAATCCCTGAGAGATGGGATCCCCTGCTGTAGACCGAACTGCCTCAAAACTCGGTCATAGCGATGGAGCTCCACCTCTCCCCTCTCCATCCATAGCCAACACACTCGCCTAACGTGAGCTAACTCCTGTCCATCCTCGGCCCACCCTGGATGCTCCCTCCAAGGCCTCCAGGTGATCTGATCCGGGACTAGGTCATCTAGTAGTCTTCGGGACATCGAAAGGTCGATCCGCCGCTGTGACCCTCTCCGGAGCCACCAATAGAAAACTCGGGGCCTCTCCCCATCAATCCCTATCGGAGGAAGCCCTACCGGCCTCCGCACTGCAATGTGCTCCCAGCACCAAACCTGTAGGAGCGATGTCATCACCAGACATCGGCCGCCCTTGTACACGACCCCATGCAGGATCCTGTACAGTCGGCATAGCACATAGCTGCCCCAAGAGAACCTGTAGCCATGGTCCCGCATATCGTAGATCACATCTGCTAGCATCCATGGCACCCTGCACCCACTCTGGTGGCACAACAAAAGTCCACCAACCACTCCAGCTAGAACCCGTGTGAGTCTAGATGCCCCAGGCATCTGACGCAGTGCCTCGATGTTAACTTCGCCCTTCTCCAGGGCGAAGCTCGGGTCACCACACAATCGTCCCATAGCATGGCCCTGATTGGCCGTAGGAGTGATCAATCGTCCTTGTATGGGGATTCTTAGAATCCTCCATACATCCTCCAAAGTGGGAGTCATCTCCCCTGTAGGTAGCCAAAAATAGGAAGAACCCGGATACCATCTCTCTGCTAGGGCCGTCAGTAGCCCCATATCTATAGACACTTGTGGCATCTTTGCCACATGCTGTAAGCCGGCCTGTGCCAGCTGATCCCGCTCTGCCTATGTAAGAGCGGCCAAGTCATCTCTCAAACCTCCATACTTCCATTCCCTGCTTTTTAGCAAACCTCTCTGCAACATAAACAACAAAACAACAAACAATCATTAATAAAAAATTCAAGTATTTAAAAATGCAAGTTAAAATAAGTTCAATTTTATGCAATTGATGATATCGTCCACTATTGGACGATATCGTCCCAAATTTGAGCATAATCGTTTCCGATTTCGTAGGTCGAAATCGTCCCTAATTTGACGAAATCGTCCCCCTTTCGCCGATTTCGCCCTTGGACGAAATTGGCGAAATTGAGACGATTTCGTCGAAATCGGGACGATTTCGTCCTGACGACGTCGACGGCCCAAAAACGGCCGTGATGCTCAAAAATTGATCAAAATTCACCTAAAAAGCATGTAAAATCAAATTAAAGCATTCTAAGTTAAGTCTAGACTCTTACCCGTAGCCCGCGCTGGACCTCTGTTGATCTGTGCGTCGTCTCCACCATTTTTGCTTCCAGAGCTCTAAAACCAGTAAAGTGAACAATAAAAATGAATTAGGGTTTTACCCTATTTTTCTTAATTTTATTCAAAAATAATTCAAAAATAATTTTGCTTTTCCGCATTTTTACCTCAAACGTTCGATTTGGGTAAAAACACGGAGGGGGCACCATAGTAAGCCATCGTACGATTCGACCAAGAATCGTCGCCTAAAAATGGGAATAATTTTTGCTTTCTCGTAGATCGAGAAGAACTCATCTTTAACGCATTTTCTTCAAAAAATTCGCTAAAGAGGGGGCAAAATGTAGCACCCTAAAATTGGCGCAGTGAAATTGTAATAATTACATTCATCCTAGTAAATAATTTAAATTCAAATTTTAACCTCCCAAACCGCCCGTTAACCGTCGGGTAATCCGTTTCCCCTTTTTTGCACCATTTTTAGAGGTTGTTTTGACCGTTTGACGATATCGTCGCCGATCAGACGATATCGCCCTAGATCTGACGATTTCGTTTGGGCTAGGACGTCCAGACGATCTTGTCGCAAAACTGATTTTGCACAATTAGCTTCTGTTCCAACGGGCCTCTAATCCGGGTAGAAGCGTGTCTGCGCCGTTAGGGACCCTCCCCCATTGGAGATCTCCCAAATAGGGATGATCTCCAACCTCCTAACCTCCCTCCTAAGCCTATTTAATCCTAAGCCCTCCCCTTAGCACCCCCCTGGCTGAAATTCCCTGTAACCCGACTGCATACATGTTAAAACATCTCAAATTCTATTTTGCATTAGTTCTATATCAATTTTGTTGCAGGTACATTACTATTTTTCAGCCGGAGCAAGCTTACATCGTCGTCGACGAACCTGTTCAGATCGGAGGTGAACCCGTCGAATCAGAGACGATTTCGTACCAATGCGAGATGATTTCGACTGCAGTCAACATTGAGGCAATCAGTGCCTGAAGTTTGCATTTCTCCATCTTTTCTCTATTGTTTTATTCTGCAATTAGCTTAGTTTATTCAGTATTTTATACTATTTTGCATTTTGGAGTTCACCCATCTAGATCAAATGCATGATTAAATCATAATTATTATTTAATTAGCATAATTCATTCCTGCTTCTATGTTTAAGTTTTAGTTTGATAGTGCTACTGTCATTTTATATTATTTCCCTCTGTTATCATTGTTGTATCTTCTGTATTTTGCACCTATTTCTCCTGTTTTGTAGTCTCGACAAATTCTCTGACGAATTCGTCAGATCTCAGATGATCTTGTCTGATCTCAGACGATCCTATCAAATCAGAGGCGATCCTGACTGCTTCAAGAATCAGAATCATCATCAGACATCCGGATCAGGTATTCTTCGTTTATATTCTGTAATTTCTCTGTTTTCTGTCTTTAAATCTATTTTCTGTACTCATTGAATTTGCATCTTCATATAGAATAGCTTAGACGCATTTTGGCCAAACCTAGGATTTGAATGCTTAAGGCTAAAACGAACACATAAAACACATTCCCAACCTAGGCGTGGAAACTGCCATTAAATGTTTCCTGGTGAACCCACCATCCATCAAAAAATCATCAAAATACACCTCCCTTGAGAGGCGGGACCTTCGCAAGTCCTCTCAGTCCGAGGTACCGCGACATCCTTTTCACATCCCCCTTTCGGGCACGGATCCTATAGCCTGAAGGTAAGGGTGTGAAAAATTTGGAGCGATATAGGATGCCCTATCAAAATTTTAGGTTCATATTCAATAGGTAAATAATAATAAGTGAGACGTTGACAATGGCAAAGGATATAACGCATTCCATAGTATCTTGGTTAATCTTCTATTTATAAGGGCTCTATGATACCATTCTCATACAAGCCTAGTCCCTTACATTGATACCCTATATTAGAAAACATCTTCTTATAAATAGAATATTAGTTTGATATTAAGAATGAAGTATACTCTAATTCAACTAAAAAATGGTTATTGGCATAGATTTTATCATTATTAGAAATATCTATACAAATTAAGGAGCATATTTTTAGTTTTACAATTTTACTCTTATTGCTAGAAGTAAAGCCTAAGGTTTGAGGATATGAGAAAAGCTTAGATATATCTAATACAAGTCAACTATTATATTGATTATTAATATTGATGTTGGTTGGATTATATCCTTGACCCTTAGATTCATTTTTAGATTAATTATTTAAGGTGAGACATCTTATTTCATCAATGATCAAAAGTAGAGAAGTTGAAGATGATAACTCAAATGATAAATTAAGAGAAGAACAAAGATTAGCTTTATGCTTCTTGACCTTGATCACCTAGAAGTAGGTAAAGGATTTAGGATTGTCTAAAATATGATAAGTTTACCCTTGTATTCATATTTAAGACATTGATGAAGAGTTGAAGGAATGATCCACATGTCATGGACCCATGCCCTCATAAGAAGAATGTTGTAGGTTAAGTTATAAGGCATGAAATAGAAGAGAGTATTGAGAATTTTGGGTCTAAATATAAGGGATGAGGCTATTGAACCACTAGCCTCATGATCCCCATTATCAAAATCCATGTAAAACTATTATATTTCTTCAAATATTTTTTGGTTAACCCAAAATGACTAATGAATCTTATGTTATAGACTAGATCAAATATCAACTAGGATTTCCTATATGAATATATCATTGATGTGGACTATGATGTATAGTGGGATATCTCTAATAATAGAGGACTAAGGGACAACATACTTATGGGATGATATAGTTGCATGGTTAACCATAATATATCCCATGATAAAAGTGATATCATTGAGGTTGAGGTGTTGAGGAGTGACTTATTCACTTAATAATTTGAGCAAGATGTCTCTACGGGATACATACATCTTGAGAAGCTATAGAAGAGATATTTTAATGAGGTTAATTTCAATTTGATAAAGCAAATAAAAAGTTCCCTTAGCTTATCTCATATTTGTATGATTAATGGAGGTCCTTTGGGAGATATTTTTTTCACACAAAGGACTAAAGGGGGCATTGAAGGTTTATTAAATAAAAAATTCTTATTATATTGCCTAGTTATAATATAAATGTGATGGTTATTATAAATAGAATGGATCATCCCAACCATTATTTAGTTTGTAGGTATGAAGTTCCTATAGTGAGCATTATTCCTTATGTTTTTATTATGATTGTTATTATATAATAGATTTTACAAAATTAAAAGATCTTGATTGGAAGAAGGTTCATAGTTAGATCTCTTGATGACAAAGTTATGTTTACCAATTATGTATTAGATCAAGTTTGTAAGCCTCATGCATTTAATCATTGCACAATTATTAATATGGTAAAAGGCACATTCCTCATTAGGATCAATCCAAAGAGATATTTTATTTTTAGGCTCTAAGGGATTGAAAAGTGGAAGATCCTCTATTTTACCTTTCAAGAGTTGATATAAAATGGTTTATCTATTCTAGAGTATTTCCTCTTAGATTTATTTGATGCGGCTTCCTTAAGATAAGATTTTAAAGGTTGTCTACAACACTAACATTGTTGGTTTTGCATGATTCTATAACTCCATCATCTATAATGTGTTTTTTCTTGTATTGTCTTAGAAGAAGAATTTTCTTACACCTTATGGGATTTGGTTTTTAGTTTTCCTATTTTGACAAGGGTAGTCTTTATTCTCTTGGCCATGTTAATCGCATCTTTGGAAGATGATACATTGGTTATATATAACTGGAATGCCATATACTCATTATGGTTACCTATAAATATGTCTAAAATGTCTCTATATGGAGGGACATATAATTTTATCCCCATGATATATCTTCATATTTCTAGAAAATTTAAAATATTCACATCTTCTGAATGATTGAGTTGGTATATGTGACTTATCATGACCTTTTTCTCATTGTAGATAGAGAATTGATTGAAGAATATCTCAACAAGGTCTTTAAAACTCTTAAAGGAATGCTTCTATATTTGGAAGTACCATTCTAAGGCAAAGTCACTAAGGCTATTAGGAAATATCTTGAGTAGCAATATTTTACCATAAGAAATATCACTGCAAGTGTTTCTAAACCTAAGATAGTTGACAAGATCTTCCTTCCCATTGTATATTTAAAACTTAGGATTTTCAAATTTGGAAGGAAAAATATGACTAGCTATAGAAGTATCCAGGGTTTGGTTATAGAAGTCATCATAAGAGTGCTTTTGATTGGAATAAAACCCTTGGATGATTACCATTTTTTGTTTCAATAGTTCTAGTTGAAAGGTTAGAGTCTGAAGTACATAAGAAATAGGATTTTATGAAACAAAAGGTATGTGTTGAGAGATAGGAGGAATTTGATAATTTCATAAGGAGGAGGTTGATATAATTGGGTGTATAATATTGAAGTTGACATCATACAATTTGTCCCCATGGTATTTAAAATAAAATTAGAAGATGATAGGTGAATTATTATAATATTAGGATTTGGGTGAAACCCCATACTTATTTATGTGAGAAGGGAATGAAGGTTATTGATAGAAGGATTAGAAGGTGGGACAAAATGGTACATCATAATTAGGAATGTATCTTATACCTACTTGTTGAGATATAGGACAACTTATATTTCCCTTCAATAATTTCTCAATAGTAGGTAAAGATGAATTTTGTGCTAAAGAATATGGTAGGGTTTACCTTGCAAAATCCATGGAAGTAATGATGATTGAAAAATTTAAATAAAAAAAATTAGAGGTTGATGCATTACATTTTGTATTTAAATACCAAAGGGATTGATCCAATTGATTTAGAGGTAAAGGTATTGAGCTACGATTTAGGGACAATCCATGATTGAACCTTCCCCCATAGAGATTCCTAAGGTGTCATGACCATACCTAAGAAAAGATTCCACAACCTCCCTAAGATTCTACAAAAATAAATCCATGTGAGTAGTAGATTAATAAACCACTCTTCCTTACTCATCATGGATAAGTGTTAAATAACTTGAATGTGTAGAAACCTTCTCTTCATCCTCAAATTTTGGGTTATTAAATGGAAGGTTATCATCAATATATTTATCTAGGGGATTGGAGTCAATGGAAATTCATGAGTAATGCTACAGGTTAAGTAGTATCTCTTGACCAATGTTTAGAAGGAAATGATTTAATTAATTAAGTTTAAAATTTTATAGAGTTGATTAAAGAAGAAAGAGAAGATGTCTTCGATACTTTATATCCCCTTACCTCAATATACAAAATTTTATCTATATACCTCAATGGCCTCCCTATATGTCCAAGGTCCCTATATACCTAAATCCTCTCTATATGCCCATCAATACATGATAGAAAGTCAATATGTGGGTTGCTAACAATACGTGAAAGTGATTGCTTGTATACATGACCAAGATGGCTTGTGAGGGGTGATAGTATACCTCCTTATGACTCCCACTAGCCCATTACAATATACTCCTTACTAGGAATTAGAATGCATGACACCCTATGTGGGCATCTAGTGGCTTGAGCTTGCTATATACCCAATATAGCATGGTAGCTTGTATACAAGTTCCTCAAAGGATCATGAATACCCTTAGTAGGATTAGAAATTAGTTATGGTTTTATTATCCTATATTTAATGTGATCTAATCTGAGAAAATAATATTAAATTATCTTGATTAAAATTTGATCAATTCTAGCTTAATTATGTTTATCATAGTCAAAGAAGATATTGTGACCTATGTTGGTGTTCATGTTTGTTTCATCAAAATATGATAAGGAGTAGAAATTAATGGAATCATGAAGGACCTCTTCCCAATTATCATCTCTTATATATGTCACTTCGAGATTAAGGGTAGTTTGTGACATCTATATAGTAAATAAAATGTACCTTTGATCAATTCTAGATTAATTATGCTTAGCTTTTTCAAAGAAGATATTACAACCTATGTTGGTGTTCATGTTGGTTTCATCAAGATATGATAAGGAGTAGAAATGAAGGTGATCATGAAGGGCCTCTTACCAATAATTCCCTCTTCTCTATATCACTTCAATATTAAGGGTACTTTGTGACATTAGTGTAGTAAAGAAAACATGCTTCAATGTAGTAAAGAAAACATGCCCCTTCAGCTACAATGAGGGTTTCCAATGATGAATCCCCTTTTACAATGTAATTTTTGGTATTTTTCTTCTTTGACCACCTCAAGGAGGTATGGGTTTATGCCTGTGAATCATCTTGGGTTGAGAAAATTTTCCATACTTGCATAATAAAAGCAAATGTGAATAGCACCTATTGGATCCACCTAAGTTGGACCCAAGATTACAAGAGAAAAAAATAATAAAAATTGAACAAAATAATTAAACAAAACACAAAATGAGATAAAATACCATAAAATTACCTTGCTCACATATGTAGGTGATCTGTTGTAAAATAAATTACGATGATTGGTTCTTGATGAGAATCATCCCTTTTGAAACAATTTTGATTGTAAATTGTCCCTCTATGTATGGTCTTGATTGTGTTGACTAGAATAAAATTTCCTTCAAAGGTGATCTTCCACAGGCTACCAAGAAGATGTTCTTCATATTCGGTGTTTGTTGAAGATTTGAATTGTGAGAAGTTTATGAAACAAGAATATTCTTGGAGAGGTATATAAATATGTCCATAATAATCACACAAGTACATGCAAATAGATTCCACATAAATTTTGGTAGAGTTTACCTATGATATCTCACACACCTCTCTCAAAATAAAAGAAATGGGGGATTATTTAAAAAAAATTATCAATGGTGAGTGGGTGGTTAAGTGGAGGTGAGATGGAGGTGGCATGACATACAAGTGGCTTGACTAAGGGTATGGAAAGATCTAGATTTTACCCAAGTGGTTTTCTTCAATAATGTTCTTAGGTGGAGAGAATCCTCACCCCTTACAAATTTCATGCTTCATTAATGTGCCAAGGTGGATAGAATCCTCACCTCATCCAAGTGGTATACTTCATTAATGTGCTTGGGTGGAGAGAATCCTCACCCCACCCATGTGCATTAAAGAGCATGGGGGTTGTGCACATAGACTAGGTAGAGTGGGATAGTCACATGGTGAACATAGACTAGGTGTAAGATGTGGATTAGTGGGTCAAAGGGGCTAAGATGGTCAAAATTAATGTTTCTAATATTACAATGTCAAATATTTAGATTATTTGAGGCAGTTACAAAATTATTAAACATTGAAATTAGATAAATGCTAATATGGAATTTTTTAGGTGTTTATATTTGCTCCTTTTTGTACTGTATTGTGTGTAGACATGGTGCAATGCAAAAAAATGACACAAAATAAGTGGATTGATGATGGATGATAGTGGGTGATCATGGTTGACCATGAAATTTGGTACATCGCTATGATAGTTGAGGAAGGAAATGTAAGGTTGTCTCAAATCAGGAACAATATAGGATGACCCAATTATTGAAGGGATAAATATCTTTGGATCTTTGCCTACAACATAAATTTTAACCTCACTTGATTGAGTATGTTGACTAGCCATTGCTATGTATCTTCATGATGCTTGGATTGATTAAATAAGTGGGCTTAAGTTGTCACCTCAATGAAGTGAATGTGTGAGTAACCATACAATTTTGGCATGGAGCATACTAAATTTTGATTAGATTAGAGTTTGAGTTGAGAGAAGAAGGGGGGGAAATTTTATTTCCTTTTTCCCTAGTAGAAGAGGTCTACTAATAGTTTGAGGTAAAGTTCTTGGATAAATGTTATTCCAAGATTGCCCTAGTAGAAGAGGTCTCCTAATAGTTTGAGGTAAATTTCTTGGATAAATGTGATTCCAAGATTGATTGTTTAGGTATTAGACCTAATCGAGGCTGCATTGGTAGATGATATCTACCCACTCATGTGGTGAGTTTATGGGTGAAGAAATAGAAGATAAAAATTAAGCACTTGACTAAAAATCACTGTGCAAGAACAAAGTGGAAAGGGTAGGAAGGACTAATGATTATTTTCATGGGAAGGAATGAAATCATATATCCAATATAAGGTCATATGAAAAACATGATATTGGCCAGGTGATGGCTAGTCATATGGCCGATCAATGACCATATGACCAGTCATTGATCGGGTGCAATAAATAGGGTGTGTGAGGGATTTTAACTATTTATTTGCATTGTGTGACTAGAGAGACAAGGGAGTGAGAGAAATGGGAGAGAAACAAGATTTTTTGAACATAAAACATATTACAACATGATATTTTCATTTTTGTACTGAACGCTTGTCCCTTTCCTAGTGTTTCCAATGGTATAAAAAGTTTAAAATGATTATGGAATGGTGGTTATTGGGGCGGACTACATGAAGAACTATGTGGTGGATTCTAGGGCGGACAACGCAAAATATTTTTGCAACCATAAAAACTAGACAACCTGCTCAAATTTGTGGTAGCTACTAATTCCACCATGTAAATTTAAAAAAAAACATGATATTTTTAAATTTTCCTTGGTCTACAATGAGGGATTTTCAATGGTGAATCCTCTTCTATAATGCAATGTTTGACACTTTGTCTTCTTTGACCTCCTCAATGAGGCATGGGTTTATGCTTATGAACAACCCTAGGTTAAGCAAATTCTCCACACATGCACAACCAAAGAAAATATTTATAGCACCTATTAGGTGCACATAATTTGGACCCAAAAATTATAAGAGGAGCAAACAATAAAAATTGAACCAAGGCACTAAACTGAACTCATAATGAGATAAAAATACCATAAAATTATCTTGCTCATCTTTGTAGATAGTTTGTTATGAAATGGCTAACTGTGACTATTTCCTGATAGGAACCATCCCTTTTAGGATGGTTATGACTATAAATCATCCCTCTGTGGGATGTCTTGGTTGTGTTGACTAAAATGTAATTTCATTTGGAGGGGACCTTCTTTAGGCTACTAAGAATTTGTTCTTTGTGTCCAGTGTCTATTGGAGCTCTGAATTGCGAGTTGTTTATAAAACAAGAAAATGCAAGGAGAGGCACACAATATTGTCCATGATTAACACACAAGTACATCCAAGTAAATTGTAGATAAATTTTGGTATATTTTAGCTATGATATCTCACACACCTCTC
Source organism: Wollemia nobilis (assembly GCA_028583015.1). NCBI lineage: Eukaryota > Viridiplantae > Streptophyta > Pinopsida > Araucariales > Araucariaceae > Wollemia > Wollemia nobilis. The sequence goes on from JAQPPZ010016349.1 coordinate 506,368, forward strand.
TCAAAATAAAATAAGAGGGCTTATTTAAAAATTTTCTCAAGGGTGAGGGGGATGGTGAAGTGGATATGAGGTGTAGGTGGCATGACATACAAGTGGCTGGACTAAAGGGAGGGAAAGATCTAGGATTTCCCCAAGTTGTATGCTTCGTTAATATGACTAGGTGGAGAGAATCCCCACCCCACCCAAATATCATGCTTTATTAATGTGACTGGGTGGAGAGAATCCTCAACCAATCTAAGTGGTATGATTCATTAATGTGCCTAGGTGGAGAGAATCGTCACCCCACCTAAGTGGCATGCTTCATTAATGTGCCTAGGTGGAGAGAATTCTCACTCCACCCATGTGCATTAAAGATCATGGAGGGTGTATACACAAATTAGGGAGAGTAGGATAGTCACATGGTGACTACAATGTAGGTGTAGGATGGAGCTTAGTGGTCAAAATTAATATTTTGAAGGTTATAATGTGAAATATTTGGATTATTTGGAGCAATTACAAAATTATTAAACATTGATATTGGAAAAATTTTAATATGACATTTTTTAGGTGTCTACATTTACCCCTTTTTGTACTATGTTGTGTGTAGACATGATGTAGTGCAAAAATACATCATACAAAATGAGTGGATTGACAATGGATGATAATGGGTGATCATGGTTGACCACAGTCTTTAGTGTACCAACACGATAGTCGAGGAAGGAGACATAAGGTTATCTCAAATCATGAACAATGTAGGATGCCCCAATTATGGAAGGGATGAATGTATTTGTATCTTTGTCTACGATAAAAATTTAAAGCTCACTTGATTGAGTATGCTGACTAGCTATAGGTATGTATCCTTATGAAACTTCGATTGATTAGATAAGTGGACTTAAGTTTCCACCTCATTGAAATGAGTGTATGAGTAACCATACAATATTGGCATGGAGTGTATTAAATTTGGATTATATTAGAGTTTCGATTGAGAGAAGAATAAGAAGAGAATAAATTATGCCTTTTACCCCAAAAAAGAGGGCTAGTGATAGTGTTAGGCAATTTTCTTGGACAAATATAATTTTATGATTGAGCTTTTGTGTAATGGACCTATTAAAGGTAATATTGGTAGGTAATATCTACCCCTTCAAATGGTGAGTTGATGGGTGAAGATATGAAAGATAAAAATGTTGTTCCTGACTAAAAATCATTGGCCAAGTGCAACAAAAAAGGGTACAAGGGCATGCAATTGTTCATTTGTGTTATGCAACTAAAGGGATTTGGGAGTAAGAGTGATGGGGGATAAATAATATTTGACACAAAGTGCTACTAAAATTGACACAAAGAAATGATATGGTAGACAATGGTGCAATATCAAGAGGTAGAAGTGAACAATATATGTGAGTGGGATTTTACCCATTTTCTTCCCTAGATTTATGGGTTTCTAGTAAAAATAAACCTAAAGGTTTTTTTTTTTGTAATGAAAAGATACTGTAAAACCCTAAGCTAGCTTAGTTTTGGTAAAAAAATGCATGTTTGGATGGAATTTGGTTTTTATTTTTTTGGGTTGGTGTTTTTTTATATATTTTGCATAGGGTACGATTCCTGCCAAAACATCCATCAAACAATTGCTCAAAGATTTTAGGAGGGAATTTATGGAGGTGGATTGGGATTGGTTATAGGATATTGGGTTTTTGGGAGTGGCCCATTTGGAGTGTGTAAATGTTGATTGGCCATATTGATGACTTTATGCAAGTGGTGGGACATAAAAAATGGGACCTTTCATTTCCTTATAGGGAAAATGATGTTGAATTTGGAGGATGTGCACTAGATATATCAAATATTGGTAGAGGGGTGTGCTATTATAGCAAAAACATAGCATATAAGGTGATTATGATGAAGAGGTTATTTAGAGACCAATGGGAATAGGTGAACATACATAGTGATAGGATATGGTATGAATATTATTATGTATCTAAGGTATTTATGTGATATCATACTCTAGCTATATTGTTAATATCTAGCTTTGTGTTGCTAGACTCCTCAAGGGTGTGGTTTATGTGGAACATGCTAGGGATGGTGTGGGATTTAGTAGAGTACTAAGTAGTATATACATGGACACCAATGTTATTAGCAAAAAAGTATAGGGAGCTACATAGAGTTAGTATCAATGGGTGATTTGGACTAAGTTGTAGTTTATTAGTGTAGATATGGGCATGGGAGAATGTGGTTGTTTATGGGCCGTAGTGCCCACTATATGATTCTTACCATAAGATAGGTGTGGGGTGCCCTTATACCTTATGCTAGTGGAATTATAGGGTAGTACATGGGAGGATGGCTCACAAGGGGATTGTTGAGTTCTATCATGAGATGTGGGCTAGTCTCAGATAATAGGATATTATATGGTAGTCTTATAGAGGTGGTCTAGTGTGGAGAGAGAAGGTATAGTAGTTGTATATGTGTAGATATTGATATGGTTGATTGGTTACAAGGCCATTCAGGTCAAGTTTTTCTAGTTTACCTAGGTGTAGTAGTTTGGCTTGACATAGGAAGTACCAAACCCATTGGTTATGTATAAATGAAAGAGTGGGGATGATAGGTTGACACCACATGTGGTGCCACTAGAGGAGGATCTGGATGAGATAGTGGTAGTGGCCAATATTGATGATGTAGGAATGTATTGAGTGATAATTTCGCCCAATCGTGAAACCACATTCACAGTTAGGATTTTACAATTAAAACCCTCTCTTGTAAAATACTGATGAATTCTTCCAAGGTTCAGTGTTCCAATGCATAATAAAAGTGTAAAGTGTCTAAGTATGAAATGATGCTAAAACAACCTTTAAACACATGTTGTTGTTAACAAGGGGCCTGTCTTAGGTATTTTTATTAAAATCATTAGATGCAATCCTTATACAGTTCACTTTCCCAATATTGAACAAATAATTAAATTTGCTTTAATAATTAACTTTATGGAATGCAAATTTAATTACAACCTTAACATAAAACTCTTAATTAAATAATGTTCAATTAGGGTTTTATATTTATTTGTTTTTTTTTTGGAATTTACATAAATTTATTTTGGAAAATAAGCATAATTTCAGAGTTGAATATTTCATAAACCCTAACTCAATATTATAAAGTTTTAACTTTATAATTAGGGTTCATGTTTATTTATCATTTTGTTAATTTTATGTAAAGTTTCATTGGTGAAATAGATATTGATTTTAATTAAAATGCTCAAAGTAATTTATGCAAGCCTTAATATAAAGTTTTGAAGCATTTTTTTAATTAAAATTTTGTTTTGAAGATTTTAAATAAATTTGCATTGCTTAACGTTAAATTTAAGGTAAATTTATTCATTTTAATATTTCGAAAAGTGAATTTCATTGGACATTGCATCAATATGATTTCAAATCAAGACACCTAAAATCCAGACCCCTTATTAACAGTGATGTGCATTTAAGATTTATTTTTAGCATCATTTCATATCTAGAATATTTCACACTTTTATGATACATTATAACAAATAACCTTGGAAGAATCAATTATTCTTTTACATGATAGGGTTTTAATTCTAAAACCCTAACTGTGAGTGTGGTTTTGCAATTGGGAAAAATTATCACTCAAAAAGATGATTCTAGAGTATGCCCAATGGTAGGATATATAGTAGTGGTACCATAAGAGAGTGGTGGAGGACATAACATTAGATGGGCTACAAGAGGCTAATGGGGATGATGGGGATGAGGAGGAGGTGCCACTTAGGTGGTGGTCACATCAATGAGTAGAAGAGGAGGTAGGTCCATTAGGGAACATAGAGGTGGTGATGCAAAGAGTAGATGTAGGGAGTGGGGGGATAATAGAGGCTATAGAGGTAGAGATACCGATAACAGATATATGAAGTGGATGAATGCAAGATTTGATGACATAGTCGATATTAGTGGTGTGCAATTAGTAGTGGATGAGGTCAAGATGCTAAGGGAAAGGTTATGAAAACTAGAGATAAGGTTAAGGGTGCAAAAATTAGAGGTACAAAAGAGGGCATGGTTTAATGAGAGGATATGGCTATAGGGGTATATCGATGTAGTTATGACTGAGAGAGATGTAATGGTAGTAGGGTGAGACACAATGATGCTAAAGTGAGCCATACTATCTGTAAATAGGGATGGCTTGGTGGTCGAGTAGAGGGAGGTATTAATGAGGGAGAGGGATGCCTTGATGATGAAGAGGGATGGGATGCAAGGCTAACATGATGTAATTATGGAAGATCAAGATAAGGTGAAGGTAGAGATGGATAGACTATGGGTGGAGATAGAGGTGACATTGAAACCCTATGAGTCGATATCATATAATTGTAGTGCCACCAAGATAAGTATAGGTGTCTTTGGTTGTAGGAGCAGGATATATTATGGGTTTATAAGGAGGAAATGGTGATATAATATGTGCCTCCATGGGAGCACACCATAATTGGTTCCAATAATGCTCCAATTTATAAATATTACATCATCAAATGTAGCATGGCCAGCTATATCATAGGTTAGTAGGTGACATAAAATATGGTTATATGAGAGGGAAGGTAGTGTGAGGTCAGTAAAAAAGGACAATAGAAAATAATGAAGTGGGGAGATGCTAGTAGGACTATGGTGATGAGTGTGTTTTTAATGTGGTAGGGTAGCCATGATTTTTCTATCAATTTTGATGAGTTGATGATGATGTTAGGCAACATGTAGATAGATGATATATGGTGTTATAGCCCTAGGGGTAATTTTGATGTATCCCTATGGGAATTGATGATGATGAAGTATATATCTTGATGTACTTCATGGACTATAGTTTATTCTTTTCATGTTATACACATGATTATTACGTGATGGTGAACATGATGTGAGGTTATGGATGGATGATGTGATGCATAGATGTAGGTGGTTATATATGTTTATGATTGATATATGCATATGAGTAGATAGATATTATATGATAGATGAAATGGATGTGATATGATTATGTGATGAAAGATGATTTTTTATTTATATACATGGTGTAGATTCACATGTATTTATGTGATCACTTTTTGTGTATGTATATATGCATTTTATAATTAAAATTTGTTTAATTAATCAATATTAAGTTAATGGGTATAATAACACACTCACACAACATAATACAAGAGTACAAAAATGAACAAAATACTTAGGACATGGATGATAAGATATCATGTAATGGATAATTTTCTAAGTAGATAGACAATAGATAATGGAGAAGAAATTGAGACCTAGGGCATATGTATAGTGGATGGTGGCTAGCCAAGATGCTTGTCACCCAAATATCTTAGGGTTTTTGGATGCTATAATTATCTCAAGAAACTCAAACACCCTAGTTATGACAATAAAACTCATCTAATGGTTAATCAATGTCCCTTCGAAACCTAGGCCATCCTAAATAATATCAAGCCTATAATGGACCAAAGTGTGTGTGGCGATGTTCATTTTCCTATCTTGAGTAAGGTTGGACTAACCAATTATGACTTAATACAATATAATCTAGTTCATCCATGAGAATTTGGAGGTCTGTACGAAAGGTCACTAATGTGATAGACATGTCACCACTCTAAGGGTATATTCCACTTCTAGATAGGCATCTATAACCCCAATGGAGGTTATCCCCATAATCCTTTGATGTAGTTCCAACACTAGCTAGGTGTCTATTAGTCTAAAAAGACTACCTTGATAGATAGCAGAGTTTTGCATGAAAGAGACCAATGTTTCATTTTTGAGACATAAGACACAAAAAATGACTAAGGCATGAGGAAGGTCATGATTTCACGACATGACGAGTTTTCTCCAGATCAGGGAAGAAGAGGAAGCTGCAATGCCAAAATATCATGATTTCGTGACATTACTGATTTTCACAAGAGAATAGTTCAAAGAAGCCAAAAAGTAAGAAGATGTCATGATTTCATGACATGACAGGTTTTCGCCAGCATGCAACTCGAAAAGGCTAAAGTACAAGAAGATGTCACGATTTCATGACATGATGAGTTTTCACTGACAAGTAGTCCCAAAGAGCTAGAACATGAAGAAATGTCATGATTTCATGACATGACAGGTTTTCACCAGCAAAGACATAATTAGGAATAAATAAACATGCCTCCAAAAGCTTGTGTCAGTAACTAATGATGGACAATGGAAAATATCAAATCCTAGATTTTTGCTATCAGATTTTGTTTATTATTAGAAGCCATGTAAAACATATTGGAGCATGATTGTAGCCTGATTGCTTGTAATTGATTTTATGTCAGAATGTACTAATTATAAAGATACTCACCATAGGGTATATATAGGAGTAAATGCATCCTAAAAAGGGGTCGGCTCTTAGGCGTTTACAAGATTGGATGTATGTACTCTGAATACAAGCAATAAAATTATGCTTCTATTGGCTTCTGGTTCATAGTGTGCAAGTGTATGTATTAACATTCTTTACTTCTATTCACATTATTGAGTTATATATTGTATTTGTTCTAAAATTTGGACTTATACATAAGATAAATCATATTGTTGGAGTTGGAATTCGATATATGCATGTGTTAGATAGATATCTAAATCACATTGGGAAATCTATGATTTCTGCATGAAGATATAATAAATGCTTAAATAGTAAAGTATATACATTCATCTTAGTTGTTGTCTAATATGTACCATAAGAAAGCTCTAGCCTCGGCTATATTTCCCTCTCTTTCAGTAATGCTCTTTTCCCTTTTCCCATAAAAAATCATTAAGGAACCAACCTCCTCTGGAGATTAGATGGAAGATCCCAAGATCAAGTCCGTCTACTCAATGTTGACAAAATCAAGGTGCAAATAACAACCATAGGCAGATTTTGTTCCAACAGTTTTTGGCATGCTCGGTGGGACCCTAAATCCCATAGTATTCTATAAGGTTTGGTGTTTGTCTTTGATATTTTTAAATCTAAATCAAATCACCTGGTGACTCCGTCCGAAGGTATAGACCTAAGAGATACCTTATCTATTTATCTAGTTAAAACTTATGATTATTTACCTATATGATAACCAGATCTAAAGCAAGAAACTCTAAAGAACCCATTGAGTTCTTCGAGTTACATCTTGGTAGCCTAAGAGTGCATCCAATTTTATCTGCTAGATCAAACCCACCTGCTACCAGTATTACTACCCTTGTACCCATTATTTTGCCTAGTCCTATTGTCAATACATCTTCAACTATAACTACCAATAGTTCCATAGTTCAGGCAAGTACAGTTGCTACAATGGCTACTCCTCCACCAACTTATCTTACATGGAACCACACGGGTCCACTGAACCTGGTGGTCTAGAACCCGATTCCTATGGTAGCTTTGAAGGCATTGCCTTCATATGATGGGATAGGTAAAATGACGTATGAACATTGCTTAGATGTTGTAGCCTTGGCAGCAATTTACAATATCACTCAAGAAGATGTGATGATCAGGTTGTTGGTTATCTCATTGAAAGGAAAAATGCTCTATTGGTACAGAGCACTTCCTCCTCAATCCATTGCAACTTGGGCAGAACTCACTGGTAGGCTGGTAGATGAGTTCAATCAACATGTAGATCTATTCTCTGCTTAGCTAGTTCAAAATTATCAAAAAACATCCTCAAGAGGAAATTGTTGATTTTAATATTCGATTCAACCGCACCTAGGAAAGAGTGCCCGCTGGATTGAAACCAACCACAGAGCAAGCAATATATTATTATTTAAGAGATTTTGATATAGATATCAACATGATAATATGAAAATCATGAATATTCACTTTCCCTACTATTTACCAAGAAGCATCTAAAGCAGAAAGAGATCTTATTGCTATCGGGAGATATCCACCAAAAGCAATAATGCCAATTTTTCCTGATATCCCTCAAGCTCCCAATGCTAGTTCTTCCAGCTCTTCCCATTTTTTGAGCATAGATCTCCCAAAATGGAATGGGCAACCATCCATTCCTACAATACATATGCCTCAGAATCCTTTGGCATTACCTCCTATTCCTACTATTCCCGCATTACCTGCACCACCTCCTCAGCCAGTCCCAGAAAATTAGCTCACTATTATACTAGATACGATGAAGAATCTAGAAAATGATATGACATCAATGAAGAAAAGAGAAACTGAGAGAAATTTTCCACCAAGAAGGTTTCCTCAAATAACAAGATATGTGGCACAATCAATTAATAGAGGGTAGGAAAGATCAAATGTCGTTTATGCAAACAAAACAAAGAAGGCTATAGTTCCTTCTATTAATTTTTATTACTAGTGTACCACATGTAATGATCCACATGGAGAGAGTTCATGTATGATCCATCAACATTATGTACAGAATGTAGCTATTGAGAAAGCAGAGAAAAACATGAAAGGTCATGTAAATATGATTAGAGAAACTGACCATAATTTTATGATGCCTATAGTAGAACAAGTTGTGGTTTTAACCAGATCAGGTAAAAAACCTCTACAAGTAGATCCTCAAGAGCTTCAACCTCTAAGTTTTCCTCCAGCTCCCAAAGAAACACCCAAAGGAGATTCATCCTATGAGAAAAGACCTCAGGTTCCAGCCCAAAGCCAAGGGCCAAAAATACGTAAAGAGTTCACTCCATGGAAGGAAACTGAGACTCAAGACCAAGCTAAGGAGAGGCTAAGATTTCCTTCATTGACTAAGAGACAAAGAACTGAAGTGACTCAGGGATACAGAAATAGGTATGACACTTTCACCAAGGAAAGAGAAAAAATTGTTGAATCATCTACATTTAACATAGTTGAGGAAATGAAAAAGACTCCCTCAAAGGCAAGTATGTATGATGCTCTTCAGTTCCCTGGTCAGATTGACCTCCTGTAGGAATCTCTAAAGATGATGAAAAATAAAGGTAAAAACATATCCTATTCAAATATAGTCCAAGAAAATCTAACATCTACCACTAGAAAAAATAGACCACCTCCTTTCTATTTATCTCTTCAAATGGAAGGGTGGGTTGTACACAATTGCATGATAGATTCAGGTGTTGCTACTACCGTGATACCCAAAGTAGTATGTGACATTATGGGGATGGAGTACACTAGGAGCAATCTAGGAGTCCTACAGTTGGATGGTACTCTAGTTAAAACTATAGGGGTAATTAAAGACATTCCCATACAACTCCATAGGATGCCCCAAATGGTGGTCATACAAGAAGTAGTAGTGGTAGATTTAGCACCATACTTTGGTATGTGCTTATCTAGAGAATTCACAACAAATATAGGAGGATACCTATCCCTGGACTACTCACATTTAGAAATACCTTTCAAAGGTAAGAGGATTAAGATATTTAATGAGAAACCATCTACTTTTCATGTAGAAAAGATAGGAGAGGCTGACACCATGAATATGATGACTAAAGAAATTGGAGAAGTAGATCTAATGGAAGAAACCTTAGAAGATATTCAAGCAGAAGACCAATTTTCTCTAAAATATTTCAATGCCATGATAGAAATAGAAATGGGAAGTTATTCCATTGAAAATCCAAAGAAACAATTGACACCCACTCCTAAAGAAGACAATTCTACTAGTCAGCTTTGGAAGTTATTCTTCGATGGAGCTAGGTGTAAGAATGGAGCTAGCACTAGAATTGTTTTGATTTCCCCCATAGGGAAGGAAATAATTTTCTCTTACAGGTTGATGTGGAGTTGCACCAATAACATGATAGAGTATGAAGCACTTTGCTTGGGATTGAGGAAAGCTGAGAAACTAGGGGTTAAACAACTACTAATTTATGGAGATTCAGAACTTATCATGAATCAAGTCACGAGAAAATGTATCAGTAAACAACATTACTTAAAGGCTTATAGAAATAAAGTATGGGACCTTTTAGAAGCCTTTGAGGCTCTAAATATGAAGTCTATTCCTAGAGAACAGAATACCCACACAGATTTATTGGCATCAATGGGAGCTAATTTATGTCCTATTAGCAATGTTATCTAGAAATCCAAGATGGTTAGACTCATATATAGACCCTCAGTTCCAAAAAAAATATCTTCTAGCAAGTTTTTGAAAATGATGAGCAAATATTAGATTTTTTAATCTATGAAATGAACTGCTCGAGCGATAGGATGCTACAAGAAGAAGAAGAAGAAGATGTGATTCAATTAAAAAGTAATCATATCCCCAAGGGAATTATCACCCTTGAGAGTATTTTTGATAATAATGATAGGGAAATAGGCCATAAAATAAAATTTGATAAGCATCGGTATAAAGAAGTGGAGTTAGAACCAAGAAAAATGATTAAAGTTAGAGTTAGTTGTACAGAGGAAGAGTTGAACCAAATCAGGGAATTATGCAAGAAATTTCTAGATATTATAGCTTGGGTGTACAATGATCTAAAAGTGTATAAGAAAGAGATTATCCAACACACCATTGAATTAGAGGAAGGAGCCAAGCCTTTTAGGCAAAAGCAAAGACCGATAAATCCAAAGATAGAAGCTTTGATGAAGCAAGAATTGTTAAAACTTCTTCAAGCTAAAATAGTGTATCCTATTAAACATTCTACCTAGGTGGTAAACTTGGTTCCAGTAAGGAAGAAGAATGGAGACATTATATTATGTGTGGATTTCAAGAATTTGAATAGAGCTTCACTCAAGGATCATTATCCCCTCCCTCATATTGACCAAATTTTACACACAATTGTAGGAGCAGAAAGGTTCTCTTTTCTAGATGGTTTTTTGGGGTATAATCAGGTATGGGTCAGAGATGAAGATCAATACAAGACTACCTTTACCACAAAATGGGGAACATTTTCCTATCAAAGGATGCCTTTCAGCTTGTCTAACATTGGAGCAACTTTCCAAAGAGCAATGGATGTAGCTTTTGGTGAACTTGCTAACAAAATTATAGTCATCTATTTAGATGATATGACTATATTTTCTCATCATAAGCAAGATCATATAAAACACCTTGAACAGGTATTTGAAAGATGCAAGGAATTTGGAATATCTTTGAACCCAAAGAAATCCATATTCATTATAGAAGAAGGTATCCTACTTGGTCATGTCATCTCTAAAGCTGGATTAGCTATTGATCCTGATAGAGTGAAAGCACTTTTAGAACTTCCCTTACCAGTTAACAAGAAAGGTTTGCAATATTTCTTTGGACAAATAAATTTTGTGTAAAAATTTATTGTAGATTTTGCATAGATTGTTAAGCCAATGACTGAACTGTTGAAGAAAGATGCACCTTTCAAATGGATAGATACAAGGAAGAATGCTTTCAGAAATATCCTAGAAGAAATAGCTCAAGCACCTATGCTGATTAACCCTGACTACTCCCGAGGTTTTATCCTATATGTTGTTGGTGAACAAGAAAGTTATGTTATAGTCCTCACACAGAAGGGGGTAGACAATGAAGAAAGACCCATAGCTTTTCTGAGTTCCACCATGCATGATCATGAAGAAAGATACAACTTTATCGAGAAACAAGTGTATGCTATCATGAAATCCTTGAACAAATTTAAACACTTTCTATCACAGAGTAGAATCATTGTTTATGTGATTCATCCTGATGTCAGGAATTTTATAATACAAGGAGAACTTGGCGAAAAGAGAGTTGGTTGGGTGACTAAGATACAGGAATATGATGTAGAAATACATCCAAAAAAAATAGTAAGAGGTAGAGCCCTATGTCAAGAATTAGCCAAGAAGGCTACAAATGATCATGTGGAGCACCAAAGTGTAATGGCAAATACAGAATCAGATCCAAGTCCGAAAAATACTGATTGGATTGATGACCTTGTGAAGTACTTTCAGACTGGAATGTGTCCTGATAATCTGAATGCTTCACAAAGAAGAAGGTATAGAGCACAAGCATTAAAGTACACCCTTCAATCAGAAGGGTTGTACAGAAAAAATATAGATGGTGTACTTTTAAAGTGCATAGGAGAAGATGAGAAACAAAAAGTGTTAAAAGAGTTTCATGGGGGTCTCTCTAGAGGACATTATTCAGGAAGATCCACTACTTTGAAAATACTTCGAGCAGGTTGTTACTGGCCTTCTATTTTTTTAGACACTTACAAAGTAACTAAAAGTTGTGAGCAGTGTCAGAGATATGTAGGGAGGAACAGAAATGCCCCTATGCCCTTAAAGCCTATCCAAGTTGAAGAACCTTTCCAATAGTGGGGGTTAGATTTTGTTGGGATAATAGAACCCAATTCATCAGTTGGCCATAAGTATATACTTACTACCACAGACTATTTCACTAAATGGGCTGAAGCCATCCCTACCAAGAAGGTTGATCAAGAAGTGGTAATTGAGTTTGTGGAAAGCTTGATTACAAGGTTTGGTGTACCAGATTCACTAATTACAGATAATGGATCAGCTTTCATCGGAGCTAAAATGATTGAGTTTACTAGAAGATATGGCATATATTTGAAGACTTCTTCCAACTACTATCCATAGGGTAATGGTCTAGCTGAGTCTACAAATAAAAATCTCCTCAGAATCCTGAAAATAACACTAGAAGATAACAAGAGGAGTTGGCATTCCTTGATCAATCAAGCACTATGGGCTGATAGGATTTCAATTAAGAAATCTATTAATACATCACCCTATTCTTTAGTCTATGGTAAAGAGGCCATTTTGCCTATACATATGGAAATACCAGTACTAAAGTTACTCAATCAGATGAATGAAGAAGGAGGTCAACCAATGGATGCCCGATTGATGTAGCTTCTACAACTGGAAGAATAGAGAGAACATGCCTATAATCATCATCAGAAACATATGGTAGACATAGAAGGATGGTTTAATAAGAAGACTACCTTCAGAAAATTTAAGGTGGGGGACCTAGTTTTGAAATGGAATGTGAAAAAAGCTAAACCAGGTAACCATGATAAATTTGATGCTTTTTGGGAAGGCCCTTTTGAGATAGTTGTTGAAAGGCAATTTAATTCTTTTCAACTGAAAGATCAGCAGGGTATGATTTTACCCATAACAGTGAATGCTTTTCACTTAAAGCTCTATTTCAAATAGGAAAAAAGAAAGGATTTTATGTATAATATGTACATTATAATAAGTTTGTAAATATTTCCTAAGTTATTTCCAGTTTATGAAAGAGTTTTTGTCATCATCCTACAACCAACCAGAATTTACCAGCAAGAAGGAGATAAAATCGGAAAGTGCTATATTGTCGGGTATAACGGTTTAAATTTGAAATTGCCATGTAGTTTTCTGATGATTGGTGGGAGAAAACTATTTTCTAGAAAGAGCCTTGATAAGCATTATTTTCATTTAATAAGGTTGATGGTCAGCTGCCGAAAGAAATTTGAAATTTGCCACATGGCTTTTCGATGATTGGAAGAAAGGAACCACCTTTGCAAATGGGAAAAGCTTTGGTAAGCGTAATATTTATTTGTATGCAGTGGATAATCATTGGTTAGATTTTCGAAACATTCAAAAAGGTGGTAGAAACAAGGCACAGAGGGATTCAAGAAAATCTAGCCCACCAACCGCAATTAATGCAAATCATGCATCTATTCTAATTGATGTAAAAACCCTAATTTTACTCCTGAGTAAAATCTGTTGCACCACTTTCTATTCCTATTTTTCCTAATTCGAGTTCAGTTCAGACAAGCTCAGTGTGATAAGTCTCTCATGGCTCCAAAAAAGAATAATCAGAAAACAACAATAGTGGGTCCATCTTCTACACCTTCAGTAGTGAGACGTGGAGAAGACATGAGTGAGAAATTTATCGATAGGGATGCTAGAATCGGTGATACAGTGGTAACATGGAAAGACCCAACAAAAATATGAAAGGATATTGAAGACAGAATGGCTACTAGGATTACTGCATCTTCTCCTACCACTTTTGCTTTCCATTCATTACTATACTGGTATGTTTACATTCCTGTGCACCCTTGTCCTGAATTGATCAAAGCAATCATAAATTTTTATGATGAGAAAAAGAAAGTTGTTAGAAATCACAGAGGGAGATTGCTTTTTACTTTGAGTATGGATGCTTTTATTTTTGCTTTCGCCATTGGATATGTACCTACCCTTGAGCCTAAAGCTTTTAACCCAGATGACCAAGCAAAATATTTTGTGCCTTCTAAAAAGATAAATAATTTCCTCCATACACAGTTGAAAAATCCACCTACCGGAGGAAAAATGCCTGAAACCCCCATCCACCTAGCAGAGTTCAAAAACCTAGAATTATTTTCTATATTAGCTATGGTGGTTGGACTGAAGACTGATGAGAAATTTCATGGGTGGCAGATTGCTTTAGTAAATTGCCTATCAAACCCAAAAAATTATGACTCTATAGTCATGGATAAAAGTGTTAGGCCTTTGTTTTTTGACTAGTCGGGGTATCTTTTTAGAGAAATTCATGAAGGATTATCTACAATAAAGAAAGGGTCTCAATTTTCTTTTCATTTTTCTTCATACTTGGTGTGGCTATTCTTTTATTTTATGGCTAAGGAGTTAGCTTTTATTTTTGTAAATGATAAAGATGAAAAGGGGAGAACCTTACCAGTATATGAGTGGACCAATGTATTGTACAGAATAGAATCATATTATGATTTTAATAGGGAATTTTTGGGTCCAGCTCTAAAAATAATGTATGGAGAAATCAGAAGATTAACCCCAAAAGCTGAGAAAGTTTTATAGAATAAACATGCTGAAGAGGGTGACTGGTTTATTCTCACCCAAGGGGTCATTATCAGGTTATATGGGTTTACTGGAAAACCTTTCTTACTTCCTCATTATGTTACTGATAAGTTGTTTACATTGGAATATGTAAGACAAACTGAACAAATTAATGTCAAATATGGCACAGGTATAGGTAAAACTGGTACCTATACTATGCCTTTTCAGTTTGAAGGTATTATTGTTTCTAAAAGGGGTCAACATGAATAGATTACTCAAGCTCTGAGAGATTTGGGGTTAATAGAAATACCTCAGAGATGGAAATATGACCCTATAAATAGATTTGCGAAAAGACAGGTAATTTTAAATAGAATTCCAATGAAGGTTTATCATGCATCCATCAGATCAGATATTAAAGCCTGTAGAAATAATAATGAAGATGATGCACTAGAATGGCATGTAGAAAGAATGCAATCATTGCCTCCTTGGCACAATTTTTATGAACATGTGATGTATTATGACCCTGAGAACAATTCAAAACATGTGTTAGATGAGAACACTATTTCTAGAATGCAGAAGAAAGGTGTGGATTGGACAGTGGGAAAGATTCATGAATGGTGGACTATGAGGGTGCAAACAAATATGATTGATTCAAGGTACCCTATAAAAAATGATCTTGAATTTTTAGTACGTTATGATCATTATCAAGAATCCTGGTCAGGGGTTTTTCCTATGAAGATACCTCGTAGCATTGGTGGTAGCAAGGAAGCAAGTCCTGAAGCTGCTAAAAAATAGAATGTTGACTAGGGTAAAGGTAAGAAAGTTGTAGTTGAGCAACCGTTAGCTCAAGCACAAACCAGGCTTAGAACTTCGAAGAAAAGGGCCACTGATGATGTCTTCACAAAAGAGCAAGGAAAAGCATATGGGAAAGCTGCTCAGATGATGTTGAAGATGGGATATGAAGGCAAAGGCCTAGGAAAAGAAGGGCAAGGGATCATTGAACCCTTACAGGCTGAAAGAAGAGGAAAACACCTAGCACTAGGAGCTGATTCATCAAGAGGTAAAGCTACAACTTCTAAAACTATGAAGTTTGTTCCCCCTTCAAACTCAGCTACAGAATCTGATGAAGAACCTCTTTGTATTAAGAGGAAGAGGCTAAAGTCTATAGTAGAAGATCAAACAAAAGAGAAACAAAATGTTGAAAAATTTCCAAATGATGAGCAAATTGCTCAAGATTATGATGTTGATAATATTGGAACTACTCTAGATGGTGAGCAAACTATTCAGAATAATGAAGATAATGTTCTAAATCCAGAGATTACTGAACAAGAAAATGTTCAGATTAGGACTATTGATGATCCAAATGACCTTGCTCAAAGAGGTCAAAATGTATCTATTTTCAAAGAAATTATTGTAAAAAAAGAGAATGTTGAACATAGAAGAGAGCAACATGGGGAAATTCCCCAAAATGTTGAAATTATAAATCTTGAAGAAGATATAGATGATGAAAATAGAGTTGATGATAGAGAAAATGTAGAAATTCCTACACAGGATGAGGGTCAAGATTCTATCATGAATGAAAGCAATAAAGATCATGAGGGAGAATATGGAGATCAACAAGTGCTTCAGATAGAAATATGTATGGCTTCCCTATTCTCTCACTCTTTTCTCTCTACTCATTCCCAAAATAATTTTCCTTCCATTTCTAGTTCAAAGAAAGATATAATGTTCCCTTTGAATTCATGGTTTTCTTCCTCAGAACTAGCATTATACTCTCAAATCCAATCTGAAGTTAATGTTGAATTAGTTCCAAATCCATTTCTCCCTAGCATTTGCATCCCAACTATTAAATCAATATCTACTTCAGATACTGAGAGTCATCCGACTCTTTCAAAATTAAAATATTTGAGAAAGGTGAACAAAAATGCCTTAGACTGGTGGACATCTCATTCTACTAGAGATTCCAAAACTCCAGCTCATATTCAAGAGATAATTTCTCTTGATCCCACCACCATGCAGAGGAAAAAGTAAAATTGACACCTATATCAAAGAAGTCTAAAGGAGAGATGACCATTGAAGATTATCAAGCAGAAGATACAACTGAAGATATTACCCAGTTACATATGTCAGATGAGTGGGGAAAGGCTCAAGCCCATTTTGGAACTATTTACTTGCATGGAGAATATTTCAAAGAAAAATTTGTTAAAGAACAAGGGGCCAGGAAAGAATTAGAGTCAATCCTACAGGAACAAAAATTGATAGAAAAGGCCCTAAAGCTGGAAGTAAAGAAATGGGAAGATAAGTTTGGTGAAGCTGCTAATGAAGTAGCCAAATATAAAGAAAAATTGGAGGAGGTAGATGCACAGATTCAGTCTCTAAATCTACAGGTTCAACAACTTCAGCAGTAGATAATAGAAAAGTAGAACGCCCCATCTGGTATCTCAAAAGAAAAAGTCAAAGTAGTGAGAAAAGAGATGCTCGAAGATATATTGACACTAAGTCTCAGTGAAAAGCCTATGTTATTATACCTGGCCAAAGTAAAAGAAGTGATTGAAGTAGTCAGTTAAGAACTAAAAGCTTCAGTAAACTTCCTTCAAGAAATATCAGATGCGATAACAAAGATTCAGGTCTTATCAAAGAAAATGCTAGAGAGTGTCGCTGCTAAAATTTGGAGTGAAGCATGGTCTCAAGCCAATATTGCAGCTAAAATTGTAACTCAAGATGACAAACTCCTTCAAGAATTAGAAGTTGAGGCCAAGGGATTAGTGAAGCATTTAAATCTGGCAAACAAATGTGGACTTCCATATTTGTGGGATGATAATTCAAAAGTTTTAAGTGAAGATGCACTAACACTATCCCTAAAAACTTTCATGGAAGATGAATCAGAGATAGAGAATTGGGAAGAACCTGTAGAGGAAACACTAGTATTCACTATGGTGCAGAACCTCACATAGATTAAGTCTTGCTTACAGGAATTGATTCTAAGAAATAAGATAGTGTCCCATGATAAAGTGGAAGAATTACAGTATATATATCAGTTGTTCATGGATTCTTCAGACCTTGAAGATGAAGATTGGAAGCAGGTTTACCTTACTTATAATGAAGTGGTTGCTATGATAGAAAAATTGAAGAAATCCAAACATGATAACCAAAAGCAGCTGACAGAAGGAGGGACTAGTAGCCAGCCATAAAACAAGTTTGAAACTATTTGAGTTGTTAATGTATTTTTAGTAAAACATCCATAAGTTGTAAAAGGTATCTTGAAAAGGTAATGCTTTACTTGTCTAAATGCATTTTTTCTTGAATATTCTCTTCCAAAATCTCCTCTTCTGTATTGTTTTTGACTCCATTTCCCAATGGATGAAGGTCCTGGATTCTAATATTTTTGCTAGAAAAATTCCTCGAAAGGTGCCAAGAATGTTAGTCTAAAAAGACTACCTTGATAGATAGCAGAGTTTTGCATGAAAGAGACCAGTGTTTCATTTTTGAGACATAAGGCACAAAAAATGACTAAGGCATGAGGAAGGTCATGATTTCATGATGTGACGAGTTTTCTCCAGATCAAGGAAGAAGAGGAAGCTGCAATGCCAAAATATCATGATTTCATGACATTACTAATTTTCACAAGAGAATAGTCGAAGAGGCTAGAAAGTAAGAAGACATCGATTTCATGACATGATAGGTTTTCACCAACATGTAGCTCAAAAAGGCTAAAGTACAAGAAGATGTCATGATTTCATGACATGATGAGTTTTCACTGACAAGTAGTCCCAAAGAGCCAGAGCATGAAGAAATATCATGATTTCGTGACATGAAGAGTTTTTACCAACGAAGACATAATTAGGAATAAATAAACATGCCTCCAAAAGCTTGTGTCAGTAATTGATGATGGATAGTGGAAAATATCAAATCCTAGATTTTTGCTATCAGATTTTTTTATTATTAGAAGCCATGTAAAACATATTGGAGCATGATTGTAGCCTGATTGCTTGTAATTGATTTTATGTCAGAATGTACTAATTATAAATATACTCACCATAGGGTATATATAGGAGTAAACGCATCCTGAAAAGGGGTCGGCTCTTAGGCATTTACAAGACTGGATGTATGTACTCTGAATACAAGCAATAAAATTATGCTTCTATTGGCTTCTGGTTCACAGTGTGCAAGTGTATGTATTAACATTCTTTACTTCTATTCACATTATTGAGTTATATATTGTATTTGTTCTAAAATTTGGACTTATACATAAGATAAATCATATTGTTGGAGTTGGAATTCAATATATGCATGTGTTAGATAGATATCTAAATCACATTGGGAAATCTATGATTTCTGCATGAAGATATAATAAATGCTTAAACAATAAAGTATATACATTCATCTTAGTTGTTGTCTAATATGTACCATAAGAAAGCTCTAGCCTCGGCTATATTTCCCTCTCTTTCAGTAATGCTCTTTTCCCTTTTCCCATAAAAAATCATTAAGGAACCAACCTCCTCTGGAGATTAGACGGAAGATCCCAAGATCAAGTCCGTCTACTCAATGTTGACAAAATCAAGGTGCAAATAACAACCATAGGCAGATTTTGTTCCAACAAGTGTCTAAAATACCTGAGAGGACCAATATATGTATCTTTGTTTCTCTTTTCTATCTCATTGTATTTTTTTATAGCTTACTTTTGGATACTCAAGTTTGAATTATGTGAATGATGACATGAGTAAGAAAATTTTTGCTTTATGGGAAGACTACCTATGGAATTATCATCCCTAAAATCAAAATTTAGTTAAAGTGTGATATATTATTGGTCAAATAAATAACTCAAGGCAACCATGGGAGGCTAAAAATATCATTAGAACATGACGAAGTTTGATAAAGCTTGAGTAAAACACTAGGTATGGTGGTATTGGTCTGAAATCTGCCTAAGGAAAGGTTTGTGTACCCACAAAACTTGACCAATATTAAGTGATGTTCAAGCTATGAGACTTTCTAGTCAATATCTAGAGGAGGTTGGTTCCTTGGGAGTCCTAACTAACTACTAAAAATTAATGGAGGGTGAAAAAGGATACTGAAAGAAGGAAATATAGTTGAAGCTAGAACTTATGAGGGTATAAATTTAGCTACATCAAAACACATGCATTGCTAAACTAAAAATATCACAAGAAGCTAGAGAGATTACCTAACAAACCAACTATTCCATTCTCATTCAATCATTTACCACTTATATTTTAAATTTAGTTCTAGAACCAGAAAAGAAACACACAAAATCTAGATTGCATAATTAAAGCTTAATCATTCACTCAATTTTAATAGAAATAAGCAAACAAAAATTCACACATACACACATGAGACAACATGGAGGTGAAATAGTAATATTTTTTTTATTTCTTTAATAACAAAATATTTACATGTAAGTTGTAAAAGCTAAAGATATGACCCTTCTAAATGCTTAGTAATCTACTATATACAATTTTTATAGTGAATTTTGTTACAAATAATCATGATGCTTGATCATGTAATGTGACTATATCAACAGAATGATCAAGCTATATGCTCCTTATAACATTCTATAATAATGCAACATGGGAGTGGGCTTTGTTGGTTGCATCTAGTATTTCTACCCATTTGATGCACCTAACAATTTGTTTATTCCATGATGCCTTCTTGTATGTTTTTGGAGGTAGTGGGTTTCCACTCGTGTAACCTGCATCTTGTTACTAACTATCCCTAGACTATTTAATAACTACCTACTAATTGTTATATGAATGTCAGGTCCTATTTACCAACCAGGTGCTATATTTCTAGGTTATCTTCAAAACTAGGCTCATCATTTCTCTTCTATTGGTAGACTTAGCATGAGAGAGATTCCTGATAGTAGTAGACTTTTGGGACCCATCTAAAGTCTAACAACAACCTACCCTTTCATCAAGCACTAGTTTATAGCTTGTTGTGGTAGGGTTTTGGGAACCGATTGGAGCCTAACATATGTCTATACTTTACATTACAAAATAGGTGCTTAAATAAGCACAAATTACAAACAAAAGTCCTATAAATTAGCTATAAATCCAAGGATTGCATAAATGAGAAATTAAATTATAAGAAGAAAAGCCCTTAATCTACAAAAGTGTAAACACCTAGATCTATATAGTGTCAACATGAGCTATGCACAAACTCACGGACATTACAAATTATAAAAAATAAATGAATCCCCTAAAGACTAGGTTCTAACAAGCCTAAGCCTAGAACATAAAATCTATGCCTATTGTAACAACCCCATTTGTTACCACAAAAGTTTATATATATATATATATATATATATATATATATATATATATATATATATATATATATATATTCATATTTTATGAGGCAAGGGTCATAATCATGAACTAAGATAGAATCATTCCATTTGGATTGCAAGCTATCAAGGCAATAGCATCAAGAGGTATTAACACTTGATCATAATCACTCTTGATTATAAGTGATCAGATTCTACAATATCCTCATACCACTTGGATATGAGAATGTTGGCCAAGCATTATATTTTATCCCTCTTAAAAGAGGAAATCACCCTTAACCATACTGTCCACTAAGACCAGTATATAGGTGAATGCCTTGAAGATGGAAATATATCATAATGAAATAACATCAACAATGGTTCATTACTATCCACTAAGACAAATATATTCATATATATTAGATCCAACCCACATATTACCTATGGGGTCTCTAAGATAATAAAATCACTACATGTGATTAAAATTACATAATCCTTGGAATTCCATGATTATATTACCTTATACTTCTTAAGGCTTATTTTTCCACCCTTTTTATTTAGGCAACCCTTTTGTTATGAATCAATTAAGTTCATTATACAAGGACATTATTTTTCCATTATGGGAGTGCCCATTCCTCATGTACATTCAATTTAGAATGTAAAGTCTGACTTGGTTCACAACCCAAGTCCCAATTGCCTTTTCGTGGGTTCCAACCCACTCCGAGTTTCCACTCGGATTAATCCATAATTTTTTATCATAATGTTTTAGGTTATACTAGCCATTAATTTTTATGATGTGGACATAATTCAATTAATACTTGAGGGATATAATCCATTACATTATGATTCTTGAGATTGTAGCACACATGAGATATTCAATTGAGCAAGATTTACATTCCATTACATTCTACTTTTTGCATCCATACAACCATTGAATACATCTAGCTAACTAAATTATTCATAATTACCCAATACATCCCAAAAAATAATTGACATAATCATATATCATTAAATCATCAACCTATTAAAGTTAAGCATACATTCCTTGCATCATAGTACACATGGTCATAATCTAAGAATTGCATCATTGTTCCATCAATAATTTAACCATCTTATCCACTTAAATTAGTTTCATTTTGAAGTAAAATCAACATTCAAAAGAATTAAAACATTAAACCACAAATAGAATGACAAGTTTTTATCTTGGGAACCCTCAAGGGGAATAAACCCAACCTCCAAAATATGTAATTTTCTCATATTCATAAACTTAATATGTCAAATATTATAATTATAGGAGGGCCACTATGGGTCCCTTTCAATCAATTTTACACAGCAAGGAATACAACAATTCCTTATCAAATTCATGATACAATTAAGGAATTTTCCTAATCCCCTTCTCTAAGTCATCATTATATCATCAAGGTATTATCTATACCAATAAGGAATCCATTTGTTTCTTCATGATGCAATTAAGAAATTTTCCTAATTCCTTTCTCTAAGTCATCATTATATCATTAAGGTATTTACCATACCAATAAGGAATCCATATGTCCTTTTAAACTCATGATGCAACTAAGGATTCTAATGATTCCTTCCTCTAAGCCATCCTAAGAATTTTCATATGTTTATGATAATCATTGGAATCTTATTTTGGAGAAGTCGTATCGATGTTAGAGAGAACCATATAAGTTCCCTCAAGAATGAATTTCAAATTCATTCTACATAGTTGATACAAAGTCAATCCATGAATTAAAGTCCCATACCTTTAATTCATTACTACACCATTCTTCCTAAATTAATAATTTAAGCTATAACTTAAATTATCTATAATTTCATAGTTACATCCTATTGTAACAACCCATGTCAGCCACCTTTCTCCTTAATCTTAGGTTAATAAAAGTAAATCCTTAGAGGTTTAGCATGGGTAATATAAAGCTCATTATACTAAAATTATTTCCTTTTATTATATACAAACCAATAGGGGTATAATTCCTCATTGGATACAACATATTAATATATTCAATTGATTCTCAATTGCTATCAAATTTGCTTTCTAAATTTGATCCAAGATTCATCTCATTACTTTCTTCCCATGTGTGAGCTAAAGATACATAAAATATCCTACACAATTTTTGTATTTCAATCCAAGGTTATCTCTCAAATCAATTCATTTCCATAACTGGATCCCAATATATACTATATTATTTCATCATCTATCTTAAATTTTATAGGAATGGATTGGTAACTATTATTGAATTTTTCTAAAATCTGATCCATCATAATATCTAATTATCTTGCTAATTTTGTTATCAAAATCCAATGCAAATATTATTTCTCTTATCTCCAAATGATATCAAATTTACCTCTAGGATTTCCTTTAATACTATTCAGTTAATTTCTCAAAAGGGGTAAACCCAATAAATTCCTATAAATCATCTAGCATCAAGGTCTATTTGCTTTTCTAATCCCAATCAACATGAATGCCATGTATTTGATTTCCAGGGATGTTCGTAAGAGTCCCATACCTCTTCTTGGATGGACACCAAGATCATCCATTCTTCTAGTGGATTCCATTCATTAAAAAATTTATAATAAATCATAGTATGTATTTTGCATAAAATATCTATAATTTTACTAAAATCATTACTTCCATGAACATAGAAAATTCCCAAGCATGAATGGATAATTCATTCATCATTGATAATTTCATAACAAGGATTAATTCATAATCCCAACCATTATTTGTTTGGATTACCACATAACAAAATGAAGAGTCCCATACCTCTTCCCAAGGAAAGAACAACAATCCATCCTTTCTCAAAACTATAAGACACTCTTCCACTCTTCTAGAAGGTTATTTCCATTTACAAATTTTCATTATAATAATATAAATGTAAAATATTTAATTTCCCTTGTTCATTAAGTCTATCAATCAAATTGATATACAATCAAATTATCCGATAATATTTTTGGTTCATATATTATACACAATTATTTCCAATATATTAAAATTCACCACCAATATTAAATACATCTAGTATGCAACCCTGAATTCAATATAAAGAGAATTCCTATCCATATAAAATAATCATATGATACCAAAACAAAAAGGAACTTTTCATGAATTTGGACTTCAAAATTATATACTTGACATTAGAAAATAAATCTACTTTCGTAATTTAAAAACATCAATCCATATTTTTGAGCTATTTTTTATTTCTACAACTTATGATTACTAAACTCGTCCATAGGTTTAGTAGAGTTATTTTTAACTTATATATAAACATGGATCCCTTAAAGAGTTTGGTACATTAAAACATAAGGGAACATGCTATATGTTTTATGTTCTAAAACTTGTATACATACTATGACAACAATCACTTCTTCAGTATAAAGTATTTACAATAATTCCTATTGATTCTCATTTGGTAAGATATTACATACACGCAAACAATTACTACATAATGAACGTATTTCAATGATAGGTTGGAACTCGATGTGCTATGTCCTTTTACAAGTAAGCTTTCAAGTTTATATCCGTTAGAATCGATGTCACTCCAGGATTGAAAGACTTCATAAATTAACACATATTATGCAAATACTTTGTGCACACTATAGGCTTCACTTGGTATTCATATATTTATCAGATAATAGGGTGTCACAACGCACAAAATGCACTCAATGGAAGAAGATATATTAAAGTGGAAGAAGATAAAAGCAATACAAAATATAGTAATATCTTTTATTGATACACTTTACAAATTGTGTTACAATACGTCTCCTTCCTTTTTAGGGGATAGGAGAGTCAAATGTGTTTCTTGTCACAAGACTCATGGCTAACAATCCTTCTTTCGCGTGCCCACATGTAAGATGGGCAGACCAAAATGTTGCCGCCACTGTTGTATGTGATTCTTTGCTCTTTCTTGCTCCTCTACTGTCGGAAACCTGCATTCAAAGAAACAGAAAATATTAATAATACCTGCAGACCAAATGAAACATGTATTTCCCAAGGCCTACTATCAGTAAAAGCATGAAAATAATAAAACGACTATCATATGACCTCTGATTGACCTGAAAATTTTACATAAGCATAAAAATATCATCAGAAGACCATTGCAAAAAGAACAGTCTGAAAATTCCTCACAGATCTATACTCGCTCCAGGGTGGGACGAATAGGACTGTGAGAATTGGCCAAAAAGCACCTTGTTCAATGTCCTACTTAGGAAGCTCCAAAAGACCTGAAAACTTGGGGTTAGCTAATTGGGGGCATTTTGGGATGACCCAGATGCTCATATTTCTCCAATTTTGCCTCTAGGATCTAGATTTTGAAGATGGCATTTGCAAGTTAGTGAAAGCGGGAAACAACAATAACCTGGTCAAAAATAATCAGAATGACATGAAATTTGAACTGTAACCTATTTAACCTATCTAGAATCAGATGCAAAAGAAAAAAACAAGAAATATATCATAGATTTCTAATCATCCCGGGGTGGGGCGATTAGCACTATGATAGTTTGGGGAGCACCCGGGGGCAGGACGCCCACCGATTGAAGCACTGTTTCGGCACCAATCCACTTGGGATGGGTCCAAAACTGATTATGGGGTGTTGTCGACAAATTTGGTGGATAATTGTGGTCAAAAATCAAGTTTTGGGTACGGATTTGCGCCTCCAATAGTCACCCAATAACCTCCCTTTCGAATGAGAGATTAAGGATGTAAAAGCACAAATCGCAATTAGGTATGAAATTGGCAGCACTTCATTGCTCAAATGCTCCTTCTCTGTATATCTTTTGGGTGGGAAAACTCCCTAATTTATAGACCTTAGGGTCTCCTTGTTTGAATTGCGCATGCGAGGGCGCCTCTTGAGTTAACTGTCCTATTTTTAGAGAAAAGCTAACTCCCTGATAAAAAAGCTTCTTGCATGAGGTCTCTAAAATAAAGACATGCATGATTGAAGTCTCTCTTCTTGATTTGGAGCCGTTCCTCGCAATTGCATGGCCTGAAGCCTCAGTTAACTGGCGGAGTTACCGAGGTTTGACTTTTTGCCAGTCAAACCTGCTATTCGTCCCACCCTAGAGCGATTGCTTAATCGTCCCAGGGTGGGACGAATACCAGCTTGAATTCGTCCCTGGGTGGGACGAGTAGAGAAAAAGGTGCCAAAAAGGTGCAAATTTGACTTTTGACCCTCAAAACTGCTTTTGGGAGTGGTTAGGACCACTGTTTGACCTTTGGGGGCTGCCCTAGGGGTTGTTTGTGTCAATGCGATCAATGCTTGTTGTCACATAATCGGATTGGTGCTATTTTGGTGTCTACAGATGCCCCTTTTTGGGAAGCGCTATGCAAGGCACAGCGTCGAGAAAAAATAGATAACCAAAGCACTAATGATTAGGGTTTCTTAGTAACCTAACCAACTCTTGATGCCCCAAGTATGGAAAGGGCACGCATTCTTGAATCCTTGCTTCTGACGAGCTAAGGAACTAATGTCAAGTGTTAACCTTGTTTAGTGAGGTGTTACTTGAGCTTGGACATTGATCAGTCATGAATAGGCAAAGGGCACAACCTTTTGTCTATGGGAACCTTGAGTTCATGATTCATGAATGCCAAGTGTTTGATCAGTTTGTGATTGTTTCTTGTTTGCTGCCCCAAGCAGGGGCATGATTTTCTTTGTCAATGATCCTTTGAATGCGTGTCATTTCCTTGATTGGGTATGTTGTTGTTGATTGGTGACTAAGTGTGACTACCCCCTCAAGCGACGAATCGATGAGGGAATGACCAACATGAGAAAAGTGACGAGTCACTTGACCCAAGATGACTTAGGTAAGGGTGCCTTCAGTTGTTTACCATTGAATGCTTAAGCAGTTTTTGAACATTCTGACCTATTTTTGGTGGGTTTTAACCCTTTTTGTGACGCATTTTTGAGCTGAAATTGACAAAAATCCGTCCTCCCGTGGAGCGGTCCAGCCATGATAGCCTTCTTAGGGAGTAGGATAGTGACAATTTGTAACCCCAATGTCTATTTTGGATGCCAAGAATGTCAGGCACAAAAGCGCCTTCGTTCGGCAATGTTATTGCTATTTTTGGATGGGTTTTGACCCGTTTTGGTGACGTCGTTTGGGGATGAAATTCTCAAAAATTTGTCTTCTCGTGGAGCGGTCTGGCTATGGTAGCCTTCTTAGGGAGTAGGATAGTGAGGATTTGTGACCTCGACATCTATTTTGCATGCCCGTAATGTCAAGTGCAAAAGCACTCTCATTGGACAGTTTTATTGTTGTTTTTTGGTGCATTTTTGTGCAGTTTTTATGGTTTGTTTTTATGTTTATGCACAGTTATTTATGATGATGTATGCATGTGGGATTATGAACGCGATGTTTCTAATTATATGATGTATGCAAATGGAATGAATGAAATGATTTGTTGATAATTTGTCGATGGCACCATAGACTGTGCAAGATTGACTGGCTCGCTGTACTTATGGGATGACGTTGCATGTGAAAACTTTGTTTTTGTATTTTGCATTTTTTTTGATGGTGATGTACGAAATGAAATATACTAGTTGTTTTAAAATGTAGTTAAGCTTTTCTAAGATTTAGATATTTTAACTAACTAGCCAAGACTGTACATTTATCTTGCAAGACTTTTGAACAAGGTATAAATTTGACTTGAATTTAACCAAGTTATTTCACATCCCTATGTGTGCAATTGAGTTCATTTATGTGTTATTCATCAGGATACCACCAGTGCCAGATAGGCTATCAACCAAACCTATACTGAGGATCACCTAATTAGCTCCACTAACTCCGTTGTTGTATTTAGGAAGATTAATCCACGGGACAATCTAAGGTACCATAAGCTAGTTCATCCACATGCAAACATTGGTCTATGCACACGCAAAGTTAATGTGATAGACATATCGTCATGTGGTTAGGATACCACCAGTGCCAGGTAGGCTATCAACCAAACCCGTAATGAGGATCACCTAGATGGTTTTTTGAATGCTGAGAATTCCAGGGATTCAAGTTCAGGGTATGTGTTGGCTCAATGGTTTTGGATACTTGCTCGTCTATATAGTGATGAAAATCACTGTTTATTTTGTTTATTTTTTTTTTTTTTGAGCAAGGATTTTGAATAGTGGTGATAACCACTATTAGTTGATTTTGTATTTTGAGCTTTGTAAGTTTGAACTTGTGAATGGCCTTGATCCTATTGGCCTTGGGGATGACTACCCATCCTGTGCAGGGACGTGTAGTACGAATCCTTACGACTTTGGGGACCAAGGGGATAATGGAGATTATGAAGTAAGGGCATTGATATTTTAGGCCTTGGGGATGACTACCCATCCTGGTTAGGGGCATGTAGTACGAATCCTTACAACTTTGAGACCAAATGTGAGTGGAGATGGTTGTGATGATGGTTTGTTGGAATTTTGTTTTTGAATGGCATTGATCCTTTTAGGTCTTGGGGATGACTACCCATCCTTGGTAGGGACGTGTAGTACGAATCCTTACAACTTTGGGGACCAACTATGATTGGGATTTGTGGGAGTGGTGAAAACCACTATTTATTAAGGTGAATGGATAGGGAAGAGCTCATCCTTTTGTCAATTCTTAGCATTCTAGAACCATTCGCACAGGGGGATGAACAGGCTAATCTTTCACCTATGGTACCCTAGACTGCTTTGTAGGTTTCTCTTGCATTCACACAACTTAGGAATTATTTTATGTGTGTTAATTTGTGTTGGGATGCTACGTAACAAGGCGTGATCCAAGTAAAACTTTCCTGTGTAAAATTCATTTAACTATGTACAGTTTTGGCTAGAAATTTAAAGACAGCTGAATGACAAAAACCCTATATACATTAGGAGAAAACTGATGATGCTAAAAAATGGCGATGGTGCTATTATAGATGTAGGCATTCATGAAAATGGATTTGATGTGGAAAATGAGGGAATTTGCCAAGTAATGATAGTCTATGGTGCTTTTGACGTGTATGACTTAGCAAGTATGCAATGTATGGATGTGATGCCTAATGCAACCTATATTTTTGTATTTTGATTTTTGAGTATGCACGAAATGAAAATGCAATATTTTTGTTATTTTTGATTGTTATGAGTATGCATGGAATTGAAATGCAATATTTTTGTGATTTTTTGATGATTTTATGGTTTTTGTGTGTTTTTTTGAATATGTATTTTGACCAAGCAGTTATGGTAATGCTTGGGGCTTTTGGTGTTGACCAAAGGGTTATGGATTCCTTTGGAGCATTTTTGGGTTGACCAAAGGGTTTATAGATACCTTTGGGGCATTTTTGTTTGACCAAGAGATGACGGAAATTCTTGGAGCTTTTGGTTTGACCAAGAGATTACGAAAATTCTTGGAGCTTTTGGGGTGACCAAGGGATTGCGATAATCCTTGGAGATTTTGGGGTGACCAAGGGATTGCGATAATCCTTGGAGCTTTTGGGGTGACCAAGGGATTGCGATAATCCTTGGAGCTTTTGGGGTGACCAAGGGATTGCGATAATCCTTGGAGCTTTTGGGGTGACCAAGGGATTGCGATAATCCTTGGAGCTTTTGGGGTGACCAAGGGATTGCGATAATCCTTGGAGATTTTGGGGTGACCAAGGGATTGCGATAATCCTTGGAGCTTTTGGGGTGACCAAGGGATTGCGATAATCCTTGGAGCTTTTGGGGTGACCAAGGGATTGCGATAATCCTTAGAGATTTTTGGGTTGAACTATGGCTCTTCAGGGGATAGAGATACCCCCAACTTGATGATCTTTGTGCTCCGGATATGGCTCTATAGGGATGGGCACGAATGGATCAGCCCTATGCACAAAGAGGAGGATAGGGTCCACCCTCGGCACTGATGTTGCTATGATATCTCTTGGTGGAAGTTGCTCATGGGCTACCCAAAGGGGTAGATTCAACATTTGATTCCAGTGAGTTGGGTCTATGCGCCACTCATGCCCTAGTCTTATGCCTAGTTGTGCCATCAGTTCTTCATGGGTTATAGGGTGATTGTGTCATCGCGCATGATTGAGATATTCCATCTTAGTTTTGTCTTCGTAATCATTATCAGTGATCCAAAGGCCCTCATTGGCCTCGACAGCTGTCTGCGACATTCTAGGCTTGTCCTACTCAAGCAGATTGACATGGTCCCGATGGGGTTGTTTCGTGCTTTGTGGGGGGACCTGATTTTCCTGCAATGGCACGGGCTCGATGGGAGCCTCCAAAGGGAATAATGTTAAGAGACTTTGGTGATGATCACCCATGGGGACCACCTATGAATTAGTGTTGTCTGACTCGAACGGGTCCCATGGTGCTATTGCATATGCTGACTCATCTTTGGCGAGAGAGTCAGGCTCATCAGAATCTGGTGATTCTGAGATATGGAAGACCTCGTCATCAGGTAGCTCTACAACCAGGGGTTGATCCTCTTTGAGAGGAGTTTCACGTAAGTTGGGCTTTTGGGGCCCCAAAATCTTGGTCTCTACTGACTCTAAGTGCTCTGGTAGCGCATTGCTTGTATCAGGGGATTTTAGCTCCTCCTCTTTGATTTGTTCCCATTGCAGGTTGTTGGGAACTTGGGGCCTTGGGAGGGGTGGCCGAATAGCACCCCCCTACCTTGGTAGGGCATTTCATCCTACTCTTCTTCTCGCTCAGGTTCCTCAGAGGCTTCTTGAAGAATTTCTAAGGGTGGCCCATGAACCTGGGTGGGTGCCTGAAGAAGGCGCCCGTCATTGGTCTTAGGAGTGGCCTCCCGCTCAAGTCTAGGAGGCATCGAGGGCAATGTTTGATAAGGTCGTAGAGACCTATCTCGCACCCAATTGTGTCTCTCATAATGTTTTGTCTTATGCGTGCGAGGGGTTGGAGTCCTTGCCTGCATATTGTTCTTGAGCAACTCATCCTTCTGGCACTGAATGCACTCTTTATTTAGAAGATATCGTTGCTCTAACTGTTGTCGTTCTAGCTCAAGTAGCATGAGTTGCATCAGGCGTGCGATATGCTTGGAAGATTCTAATATAGTTGGTCCTATCGTCTCATGTCTAGAAGGCCTAGATGCCTCTCCTAGATATCTATCTCGCTCATGGTGATCCAAGATCTCTATAGGCTGCCTCCCTCTATTGGGGGTAGCGGTATTCCCTTGAGGCTTTGGCCTCAGTAGGTGATCCTGATAGCTAGCAGTTGCGGAGGTGTATTGCTCCAATGATGTATATTGCTCTTGAGGAAGGTAAGGGTTTTCCTCGTGCTCTCTTTCGTAAGTGAAAAAGGAATGGGCGGAGTTGGCTCGCCCCACCTGAGGTGCCTTGTGCTCTGAATTTGTCCTTGTAGTCCTGACAACTAGAGGGGGTGAAGGAGGGAGAGTGTAATCATGTGGTTCCTCCCGTCGAACCCTATGTTGACCTAGCGCTTCATCGTGTGGTGACCACTCATAGCGAGCATCTAAGGGAGCTCTCCTACGGATGTACCCCTCATGGAAGGGTGTGTGTTGGGTGCTATGCTGAACAAGAGTGCCCCTAGAAGAGGTGCCCCTATAGTCCCTTTCCATTAAGGTGTGGAGGGGACTACCTTGTGTGTCAGGTCGCCAAGGTGGTATGACCAAATCCTTGGGACTATAACGGAGGTGACTCGTGCCTCCTTGGACATTCTTCGTAGCGTCTGCCCGTGAGTGGGCTTGACTACAGGTGAATACCATGGTAATGACTCTCTACAAGCTACGTAGATTTTTATCTTTTGTTTATGATTTTTTTATTTTTATTTTTTTGTTACACTAAGCAGAAAAGAACATACACACACAAAGCAATGATTATCTCTTTTAAAGATTAATGGTGTGTCCTAGACTGGTTTTAGTGTGTTTTTGATGATGATTTTGTTTTGTTTTTGAAAATTTTTGTGAAGACCATTTAAATGCAAAATGTTGGCTCATATGACTCCCAAAATGGTCGCCCCTTCAATATACCATTGCCGAACCGATATACCAACCTCTCTATATACCCGCCCTTACGTGAGGGAGACTATAGGTACGTGAGAGCAGATGATACATGGAACATAGGCGGTACGGAAGGGGAATCACTCTATTTATGACACCTACCATAGAAGACTTATCCTCATGTGCTAGGAATCACCCTAGCTGCACTTGGTCAGCTTTCATCAGGATTTACGTCTAGCAACAGGCACGATCGGGGTAATGGATGCAATATCTCAAGCCAAAGTGATAATGGAATCCACCTTTGGTCTTGCTCAAGGGTTGGGGTTTTACGACCAACTCCTTGGTTTAAATTACCACGTGGTGTGTGGGATTCATTTTAAGTTGCAAAAAATGAAACAAGCAAGCATCTAAACTCTCCTATGCAAGCAAAAATCAGAGAACAAAAAATATAGAAAACAAAAAATTGACAAAGGATGTTTAAATCCCTTACCTCTTCTCTGCCTAAGTCGAATATCTCTGAATTTTTGCCTAAAATAGTCTAGCTTTTGAAAACTTGGTACCTACAAGCAACAAAACAAGCAACTTTAATCAGAAATTTAATCTTTAAAAATCAAAGGACACAGGTCCCACCGTGATCGCCATTGAAAGCACGAGGATACGGAAACAAAAAGGAATATGCCACAAGAACAAGAAATAACGTATGCAAATTGACACAAGATAAAAGCAATACAAAATATAGTAATCTATTTTATTGATACGCTTTACAAATTGTGTTACAATATGTCTCCTTCCTTTTTAGGGGATAGGAGAGTCAAATGTGTTTCTTGTCACAAGACTCATGGCTAACAATCCTTCTTCCGCGTGCCCACATGTAAGATGGGCGGACCAAAATGTCACCACCCCTATTGTATGTGATTCTTTGCTCTTTCCTACTCCTCTACTATTGGAAACCTGCATTCAAAGAAACAGAAAATATTAATAATACCTGCAGACCAAATGAAACATGTATTTCCCAAGGCCTACTGTCAGTAAAAGCATGAAAATAATAAAACGACTATCATATGACCTTTGATTGACCTAAAATGTTTACAGAAGCATAAAAATATCATCAGAAGACCATTGCAAAAAGAACAGTCTGAAAAATTCCTCACAGATCTGTACTCGCTCCAGGGTGGGACGAATAGGACTGTGAGAATTGGCCAAAAAGCACCCTATTCAATGTCCTACTTAGGAAGCTTCAAAAGACCTAAAAACTTGGGGTTAGCTAATTGGGGGAATTTTGAGATGACCCAGATGCTCATATTTCTCCAATTTTGCCTCTAGGATCCATATTTTGAAGATGGCATCTGCAAGTTAGTGAAAGTGGGAAACAACAATAACCTGGTCAAAAATAATCAGAATGACATGAAATTTGAATTGTAACCTATTTAACCTATCTAGAATCATATGCAAAAGAAAAAAACAAGAAATATATCATAGATTTCTAATCATCCCGGGGTGGGGCGATTAGCACTGTGATAGTTTGGGGAGCACCCGGGGGTAGGACGCCCACCGATTGAAGCACTGTTTCAGCACCAATCCACTTGGGATGGGTCCAAAACTGATTATGGGGTGTTTTCAACAAATTTTGTGGATAATTGTGGTCAGAAATCGAGTTTTGGGTATGGATTTGCGCCTCCAATAGTCACCCAATAACCTCCCTTTCGAATGAGATATTAAGGATGTAAAAGCACAAATCGCAATTAGGTATGAAATTGGCAGCACTTCATTGCTCAAATGCTCCTTCTCTGTATATCTTTTGGGTGGGAAAACTCCCCAATTTATAGACCTTAGGGTCTCCTTGTTTGAATTGCGCATGCGAGGGCGCCTCTTGAGTTAACTGTCCTATTTTAAGAGAAAAGCTAATGCCCTGATAAAAAAGCTTCTTGCATGAGGTCTCTAAAATAAAGACATGCATGATTGAAGTCTCTCTTCTTGATTTGGAGCCGTTCCTCACAATTGCATGGCCTGAAGCCTCAGTTAACTGGCGGAGTTGCCGAGGTTTGACTTTTTGCCAGTCAAACCTGCTATTCGTCCCACCCTGGAGCGATTGCTTAATCATCCTAGGGTGGGACGAATACCAGTCTGAATTCATCCTTGGGTGGGACGAGTAGAGAAAAAGGTGCCAAAAAGGTGCAAAATTGACTTTTGACCCTCAAAACTGCTTTTGGGAGTGGTTAGGACCACTGTTTGACCTTTGGGGCCTGCCCTAGGGGTTGTTTGTGTCAATGCAATCAATGCTTGTTGTCACATAATCGGATTGGTGCTATTTTGGTGTCTACAGCTATGTACTTTTACAAGTAAGATTTCAAGTTTATATCCGTTAGAATCGATGTCACTCCAAGATTGAAAGACTTCATAAATTAACACATATTATGCAAATACTTTGTGCACACTATAGGCTTCACTTGGTATTCATATATTTATCGGATAATAGGGTGTCACAACTCACAAAATGCACTCAATGGAAGAAAATATATTAAAGTGGAATGAAATTCTAATAGAGTCGTAGGTTGTAATGGAAATGACTATCATCAGTGATCTATTTAGACCTTGGTTTATTCTGATTAGATCGATTCATTGTCAGCAAATTTTAGTTAGCCTATACTACTATTTTTTGTCAACTATGGAGGCCATTTAAATGACACTGCAATCTAGGCTTGTTGTATATTCACGGTGACAATATAACAATCGATTGGTTAAAAAGACTCCATATAGATTCTGACAATACTAATGAAAATCACTTCATTGCCTACCACAATAAGACCAACACTATGGCAATGTTTTATATTAAAGCAGTGGTCCTCAACTTGGCAATAGGAGGCTCTCCGGTGTAGGAAATCGTGCCAAAATTTAAGGTCTAATACAATAAATATCAAGGTTCTTATACCGGTCATCCTCCGCCAAACACATCTTTTTCCGATGTAAGTAGTAGCACAAATTTCATTAGCGTGCTCCTATTAATCAAACTATGTTTGAATTCACACTACAAAATTCATTTCTTAAGGAAAGTTTCTCGGAGGGTTAGAACTACTGTAGTCCAAATTCCATTTATAACATCCAGTGTTGTTGGCAAATGAATTCAAACCCAAAAAAGGCTTGATGTCACTATGATTAGCGATCGAATTAGACCAAGGGTAATCCAAGATGAGGCAATATATTCATAGGGAGGTGGAGTGCATCTATTATACAATATACACCCTAAACATTTTCCCATATTTCCTTATGCAAAGTATAGAATAGAAAAGGGAGTTTTTGAATTGGACTTAAAGTTATCATATGCTTCCTTTCTAAGTGTTAAAATATGACTGCATTCTAGCCAAATAGTGGGAGAAGGCTATTTAATTTATACATACACTTCTACTCAAACCTCAAAGGGAAATTATATATTAAAAATATTCTATACAAGATAAGCAATCAGATATAGTAAAACATACAAACACGTATGACTTTATTTCATTTCATACTGGACAAGCATTAAGATAAATTATAGTGGACAGACCCAACCTAGAATTCTCCAGTAGTTGAATGCTCTTCTTGTGCTTCCCTAAGATCTTCTTCTCCTCTAGCCTTATTCTTTCAAAATAACACAACATAACCTCCTCTCTTTTTCCATAACTTCTATGGACATTTATAGCTCTCTTTATTATTAGACAAGAAAGATCTTTCTAAATATTTAAATATTTTATTTATTATTATTTTGCTTTCTTTCTTTTAGAAAAGATGCTTTTAAATATATATATATTTTTTTAATGGAAAGGAAATCCATAGAGATAAGAGCATAATCTTATCCACTATTTCAACCTTCCCAAAGTAGCCATATGAAGGAAAGATTTATTACAAGGTAGTTTTTTTTTAATTTAAAATTGAACAAGCTCATAAAAACAAACTACCTAATTTCCTTCTAAAATAAGATCAACCCAACAAGCATGCTCAACAAAATAAATCCTTTATTTTTTTTTAAATTGATCCATTTAAAGATTTCACTAAATCATGATAAATTGCATGATATATATATATATATATATATATATATATATATATATTAAGGTAATTTGAAAAATGTAAAATATTATTTAATGTGCATTTTCAAGTAAAATTTAATTAAACTAATCTCATGCAAATTAATCAGGAAATCAAATATGAATCACACACAAATGGCATACAAGCACTCAATGCATGTGCTCAGTATCCCCCATCACCGTTTTCATTTTATTGTGTGGGAATTTTAGAGTAATACTCAAGTAACACCGCCATCAGGGAGGTAACTAGTGATGATAGGATTATGAGCTTTACCTGTTGAGTTGTCATAGTCATCATTTCCCTTTGGTGGTCAGTCTTCCACCTATGAAAATAAATGTTCTTGCAATCAAGCAATGCAACATCATTTTATTTTGACAAATACAATGCAACTATATTAAGCATTGAAACCGGCTACCATTACACAAATAGCAACTTAAAAATAGTCCTCCAAGGTGGGATGTGACACCTATCTATATCATTCCTCCCAAAAATAGAAGCATTGGACTCCAATACTTTTAGAAAGAAGTGGAAGAGAAGATATTACAAATAGAAGTGCCCAAAAATGAAATCCTCTAAAATGGTTCCGAAAAGAAGAGATATAGACAATGTACAAGAGCCCCAAAGATATCAACACGACTCCATAAAAGGGAGCAACAACTAGCAAAAAATATGCTCAAAAAGGGTACATTTAGGAAACCCAAGGGAATCTCAAGGTTTGTTGCCACTTGGCTCAGCCTCAAGCATGTAGGAATGAACACTACTATGCTAAAAAATGGCCTTGTCAAAATATTGTTCAATCTTCAAGAAGGCACAACTCTTCACACCAATCATGCTGAACCATAAGCATGCACCCAAAACTAAGTACAAATAATCCTTCCAATAAAGCAACTTGTAACTATAGTCGATGGAGGAAGAGTGGAGGAAAAAGGTACAAACAGACATATTCTGAAGTGTTTGTGTCTCTGTAGTCTTCAAAAATTTTGTGTTCGAAGTATCGAATCTCTATAGTCTTTGAAAGTTTGGTGACCCAAGTGTCGAATCTCTGTAGTCTTTAGCTCAATGAAAGGCATTAAATGGAGTGATGCCTTCAAAAATTCACAAGGGACTTCAACTCGTACTGAAGGAGTAGTAAAAATTCCCAAGTGAGATACAATATATGTAAAAAAAATATGAAGTGTCGGGTACCACCGAGTTGCACTTCATTACAAATCCAATTTTTTTGTAGAATCCCAAAGGGAAGGAGTAATGTGACTCCTCAAAGATCCACAATTGCAAGTGGATAATAGCTATGAAAAGCTAACAAGTGGTGTTTAGCCCAATAAAGTCCATAATAGGACATGATGCACCAAATGATGAATGCACCAAATAAGAGGAGTAAAATGGATCTCCTCATATGCTTTGTGAAGCAGAAGCTGATGTAGAAGCTTATGCAAAATTTTGATATAGAGTTGCACGAAGAAGTATTGCAAGTCTTATTGATGAAGACATGAGCTAAGCTAAAAAGCTAAAATCCACTAAGAGACAAGCCACTAAAGGGCTAAGACAACTCCAATGTGTGTGGAGTACCCATGTGATATCCATGATCACATAAAAAGGGCCATGGTCAAAAGAAGAGACAACAACAACTCCCAAATTGGAGTACCCAAATTCCCATGATCAAAAAACAATACCTCCTAGAGTAGGAGTACCCAAAATCATGATAAAATCATAAGAGGACCATGGTCATGAAAAATTTTACTTCCAAAAGTCTCTAAGGATGAAAGTGGATTAAAGGAGTGTTGGGTTCAACTGAAAATGCACTCCATTTTACAATATTTTGTTTTTGAAGAAGGTTTCAATGACCAAAATTTGGAGCAACATTTGTCAAAATAGACCTTTACAAAACATCAAAATAATAAGCCTATTGGAACCAACTCAGAAATATCTTTCCAATGACTATATGCAAAACCTATACTTTCATTAATATCAAATCTCAAAAGTGAGAAAAATAGTAAGTCTCTCTAGCAAAAAAATAATAGGTATAAAGCCCATTGTAATTTGGAAAGAGAATTTGAAAATTGCTTCACCATTTGGAGAGAATAGTCATCGAGAATATTCCCTCTAGCTTGTAGTGGCTCATCCAAAAATGTGATGGTCCACACCATAAAAATAATGGTCAACTTTGACTAGTCATCAAACATTTGGTCTATGGAGTAGCCAGTCAATGGGCAATGGATCATACGTCAAACCATTGACAACTCATAAATTGATTAGTGCGCATGTATAAAATTCTAACCAATATGCGCTAGATATTTTAACATGGGTGGATTCATCCTAATAAAGGGCTAAATGAGCCACCTCCAATGCAATGTGGGATTAATCCCATGATGGGCGCACAAATAAAAAAATCCTGACAGCTATGATAGTTTCCATGTGGCACAAATTGAGCTATTGATTGATTAATGTGAAAGTGTAAAATGGACAACCTCCCTTGGTAGAACATGTATTTAAAAACTCCAAAAAACACTTGAATTCTACAAACACCAATCAGTTTCCACCACCTATCCACTATAAATGGGATGTGGCAAGTTCGGATTGGCTGGATAAAACCCTAGGATTTTGTTTTAATTTTTTTCTATCGATGGCCTAGTTTTGGTTTGCAAAACAAAGGGATATAACATTGAAAATGGATCTGGGAATTGGGCACAGGTTCACCATGCACATAGCAATATCACTGCATGACTATGTACATGATCATCTTGCATGCTAAAATGGTACTATGGGAACTGTGATCCATGGTTGAAGGAGCCATGTTGATAGCTACTAAGGCTGCTACAAGCTAAAGTGGAGGAAATCGAGGAATCCTATATTTAGGGCTACTACACCAATGATGAGTGGAAATTATTATAGAGCACAATGAGGTGGATCTTGAAAGTGCAATTCAAATGGAGAGAGAGTGGCATTTGGCACATCATATCGGTGCTAAAAGGGAGATTGATGCTAGAAATAGAGAGTGTAAACCAAAAAATGATGAAGAAAAATTATCAAAAAATGATAGTGCAGCACCTAAAAATCATAGATCATGTTAGAAATAGAAAATGGCCATAAAAAATAATTGGATCAGCTAGAAAACCAAAATCATTGGATGAAAGTGGATTGACAACATTGGAAAATAGGAAGCAGTGTGAGAAAGCACTGTCAATTATTTGAATCATCCTAGCACCAATGGAATCTGATGCACAAGCCTATTGTGTTTATGAGAGATTGGATTCACAAGATTTTTTGGTGAAATAAATCCAAACAAACACTCCATGCTATGGTCACTCCTTAATGGACCAAATATCCCTAGCTGGTGATAGCATCCCTGATCTAGATCCCTAATAGCATATCATACCAAACTCAAAATGGAAGAGACCAGATCCAAATTCCTCTTACCTTGTAGTGCATATAGGAAAAAACATCATGTTGGGCCTTTGAATGCTAGTCTCATCTTGATTCATGGTGTTTTCACAAGTTTTAGAGCTAGAAGGCTCAGATCGGGCTAGTGGTAGGACAAACTAATAGCCAGTCAGACCCTATCATCTGGATTGATCATGGCTGATCTGATGACATCCTATCATCGACGGTTGTTGATCAATTGCTATCGGAGCATAGGGAAACATAGGTAATGAATTTTACATGTGTCAGAGATGAAATCCTAATGTAGGAATCAAGGTAGTCAAGGACTTCGTGTTGCTGCTAAAAGCAACAAGTTGGTGTATTCCTATGAGTTTGGGCCTATGCTACCTCTATTTTTTTTTGAACTCTTTCAATTTTTTGTTTTTACATGAAAATATCAACAATAAAACGAGGTAAATTGCAGAAGATAAATTGTAAGAAGAAATTGGTAAAAGTTTGCAAAGAGAAAATTTTTCACCCTTTACCTTCTTATTTGAAGTAGCAACCACCATGGCAAATTGGGGCAGAAAGCAAAAAATTTGAAAATCAAGGTGTGGGCAACAAGGGTAGCAAGATAGCCACCAAATATATCTATTTCGATCTCTATGTTCAAACTCTAAACAAGCAACCATAGGCCGAAAATGACCCAAAGCCTCTTCAAATCCCTGAAATTAAACTAAGAATAAAAATGTGGAAGGAAGAGGGGGAATTTCCATGAGCAAAATTCTCCCTGATAGGTTAGGAACCAAGAAGGCTCTAATACCAAATTATGTGGAATAAAATCACAGATAAGAATTAAATTCCTCTATACTTTACATTACAAAATAGGTGCTTAAATAAGTACAAATTACAAATGAATAATCCTGGAAATAATCTATAGATCCAAGGATTGCGTAAATGATAAATTAAAGGCTAAGAGGAAAAACTCTTAATCTACGAAAGTGCAAACTCCTAGACCTAGACTCAACATGAGCCATCCACAAACTCACGGACATTACTAATTATTAAAAATAAACAAAGCCCCTAAAGACTAAGTTCTAACAAGCCTAAGCCTAGTATATAAAACCTATGCCTATCTATATAACCCCCAAAAATTGAAATTTCATGAGAAAACTTCATTATTTCTGGTCTTTTATTTAAGAACAAATAAATCAACAAAAGCATATGTTATCTTTATATCTTTTTCTCTTTCTTACACCACCCAATAAGAGCCACTTTTGTAGATCATTTTTTCCCACACACTTCTTCAGCTTTGTTATCAAACCCATCCTTGTTCCATCAGTAATTATTATGTGTTGCACTTGCCATCTTATATAGGGTGGAGTTCCAAAGAATGCTTCTAGAAATTGGTACTCATGGAACTCATACATCTAGATTGGCTACTATTTTTGATAGATTTGGTTTTACATGAATTATGTCCTAGCATTATCTTTATGTCAACTTGTGTTCTTCATTTTTGGTGACCTTGTGCTCAACTAACATCATCTCCTTATATGGCATGGCATGTCATTTTTCTTGCACAAGTTGTGATAGCTCCACTTCAATTTTTTTTTTAGATTTTAGGTGCATCTTCTATAAATTTTGTACTATTCTTCTCTTGTCCATTGGACTATAGAGTCAAAATTTTAATAGCTAGAGAATTGGGGAATATGGAAGAAATGGAGAAAAGGGAAGGAAGCTCTCTAATAAACACAAAAATAATTAATGGCACTTGGAATTTATTCCACACTCATTATTCCATAAATACTATGAATTTGACCAACTTATAGTAAATTACTATAATAATTACCCTATTGAGTATGTTTACAGCCTCTGCATAAGATGATATACGTAGCTCATTTATTTATTTACTTACTGGATATGTACACAAATTGTGGTATGGATGCCATACCTGAGTTAGGAGATCTTCTATAGATTATCCCATGAATTTGCAATGCTTAGACCATATGATACTGAACATGAGTTGTTATAAATGGTGATTTTTCCATGGTTCACATTTATTATCATTCTAAACAATATTCTATTCCCACTTTGTCCCTTGCTTTGAGAATTTTTTATTCCAAGTGTAAGTAGAAAACACAAGACCCGATCTTGTTCTATTGACCCTATCTTTGATCATTGGTTCTTTTGTAAATGGATGCAAGCAACATTCCTCTCTAGGTACCATATGGCTTTTTATCCATACTTTGTTTTCTTCTTCTACTATTTTATTCTAGGTGGTCCTCCAAAGATGGTTGGTGCTACAAATTTCTATATCCTATCGGTCTTGTAAGATAATTATTGGGTTATCATTGAGAAACTGAGTAGAGGATAGAAAATTTAATCCATACTTAGCTGACCATTTTTTTATCAACTACCTAAGTCCACCCTTGTATTGCATATGAACCCCTTAATAGGACTCACATATTGCTTCTCATATCCTTCAATGTAGAAATGATACAATCCATGATTTGGCACTGTGATAATATTCCTAGCCAATGAAATTAGTATTTGATCATGCTTTAGGGTCATACATCCTCCTATCTATTTCATGTAATCCTAGGATAAAGATATCCCAAACAATGGGGGTACCTTAGCAACTTGTATATCATGGATGATAAGTAAATTCAGGTGCCCACATAACAACATTGGAATGTGGTGTATTATTTCTAAACTTGCTTACTTTGTCTCCCCAAAGTGTAGCATCTCTGGATTTTTGTTGTCTGGATTTAAACCTAAGATTTTGTATATTTCCACTAACATGATTGAGACTTGAGCCTTTGGATCCACTACACAATTATGCACTATATATTTTTCCAAAGTGAGAGATATGCATAATGGAGACAATGGTTTCTAGATAATTGAGGGGCAATCATTTGATAATTGTACGTGCATTATTAACCACTAGCATATTTCCAAAGGAAATATTGATTAGGTCAACTTTTTCAGATGCCAACAAAAATTTTCTCAATCCTGGTGGTATAGGGACAAAAATTTCGAATAGACTGTGAAATTGCATTATCCTTTCTACGCTCTGCTCAATATTGACAACTAGTAAGTACAATTTTATATATACCTCAACCTTTTCTAACATAGTTATGGGCTCTGTGATGGGCTTTGTGATGGAGAACCCTAAAAGGGTGTCTAGACTCCTACATTGATATTTTGCACTAGTGGGGATGCAACACCATTGTATGCATATCCCTTAATTTGAGATGTAATCAAATATGTACCCTTCCAATGATCATGCTTTTGTACTATACTGCAAGCAATTATGTTATTCATCATTAGGTATCTTTTCCCTCTCTCATGATGATTTTCATTTTTCTCAAGCTGATGATTACTATGGAATAGAGGATGAGTAAATTTGGTATTTGATTGATATTTTGTTCATTTTCATCATCCTATTGTTCCTTCTTCTCTGATATTGTTAGTTGTAGATAGGTGGGTTGTTGTGATCATTGTGTAGTTAGTCCATAGCCACAAAGCTCTTATCTCTCCCTTTTTTACAGTTGTCATTCCATGTTCTTAACTTTCTCACCCAACCATTGAATATATATCTTTAGTTCTCTCTCTGTTTGATTCTTCTTTGTATGGAGATTAATACAAATATTATCCTTTATTATTTTATATGGGCACAATATAATATTTGCAAGGGATGGGATATAGGATCCACTTGTGAAGGTATTAAGATGCTATGAAACTTCTCTAGGGGGTATTTTCCCCATTTGAATTAATATATTTTCTACTCATATGGCCTCCTTGAATATTAGCGAGAGTATCTTTTCTCCAGATTGTTGAATAAGTATGCTTATGTCAAAGCTAAAATCCCAGATATAGTATAGGTATGCCTAGGTAGGGGATGGCTCGAATTCATTAGAAATCCTTCTTCACATTATTTTAAAGTGGATGTTAAATTCAACAATATTTTTATGATAGGTCCGCTTTATGAATGAGAGCTGAGGGAGCAACAAAAATGGATCTTTAGAGTCATAAAACGCATCAATGAGTGATTTTTCCAGATCAACCCATGAGAAAATACTTCCATTTTCTAAATATTTATACCATAGAAATGCTTTCCCTTTAAGAGATAGCAAGTAATGTAATCATCACATCCTCAGATGTGATATTGTGAAGAGTGGTCAAAGAAGCCACATCTTGATAGTGCTCCGATGCAGTTTTTTCTATACCATTAAAGCTTGGTAAAGACTTCAGAGTAGCCTTGAGGG
This sequence comes from Wollemia nobilis, assembly GCA_028583015.1. NCBI lineage: Eukaryota > Viridiplantae > Streptophyta > Pinopsida > Araucariales > Araucariaceae > Wollemia > Wollemia nobilis. The sequence continues at coordinate 549,880 of JAQPPZ010016349.1, forward strand.
TGTCCTATAGATTTTGTATATTTAGGGAGCCCATGTCATCCCACTAGAGATAATGTTTTTGGGCCATATGTTTATGTAGAGGCAATGATCTTTCAATTTTTTTGTATCCTTCCTTTAGGTGGGAGTTGCCATATGATCATAATTTCCTTGCTGATGAGGTCAATATTGATTATCAAAACATGATTTCTTTGAGAATAGTAATATCCATATAGTATTTTAAGGTAACCTTTTGTAGATCTATCATGACCCTCCCATATGGACCTTTGAACATGGAAAAACAATGTATTAACAAATGTGGCTAATACTTGATTTTTTGCAATTAAACAACCTCGTAATAATAAATAAATAATGAAGGATATGATACTACTAATGAATTTCTAATGTGTAAAATCAGGTGCACTCATGAGTGGATGGAATTGAGTCATCCACCGAATACGGGAATACTTGAGGAAGGATAGATTATGATAAGGCAACTCGAAGGTAACACGGATAGATACCTTCATATAGATATGCATTCGGTTAGGAATAATCATCAATATTGATAGCCTAGTAGCTATCATAAGTTCTAGAGACTGAGACAAATGATTATATTGATGTAAAGACTCCCTCTTTGTTTGGTGCACTTGCATGATTGTATTTTACTTCAACATTATTAACCTTGATAACCGGTGAGCATGGAGTAAATGGTTTGCCTGCACAACTTCATGTGTGCTTTGTTAAATAAAAGATTGATTTATTTTAAAAGTAAAAAGATATTGTTTAAATAAATGATTGATTTATTTTAAAATCAAAAAATATATTGTTTAAATAAATGTTTGATTTATTTTAAAGGAAAAAATATATTATTTAAATAAATTATTTATTTATTTTAAAAGCCAAAAATATATTATTTAAATAAATTATTGATTTATTTAAAAAGCAAAAATGATATTGTTTAAATAAATGATTTATTTATTTAAAAAGCAAAAAGATATTGTTTAAATAAATGATTGTTTTATTTAAAAAGAAAAAATATTTCATTGAAAATGAGTGGTTGATTATTTAAATGATGCTAGTAGATGTTATTTGAAATAAAAGGTTGATTTATTTAATAGCATTAGTATTTAAATAAGCAAAGAGGTGATCAATTTATAAAATGATTACTCCATATAAACAATGGAGAACCTATCCTAAAATAAAATAGGGAATATAAATGCAATTCTTTAAGCTCCAAGGTAAGGTCTTTACCATGGCATGTCTAGGAAGTCATCGCTCACCCGATGATCGATCCATATGGTATAAATACGATAATATGACCTTCGACAGAACGGGTCGTGTTGCGTTTTTGAGGCTCGACTGGGTCAGATACATGAAGCTCCTCTGACGTGAGAGGAAATCTCTTTATGGTGATCATCTTAAAAAAATAGGGAAGGTATGTCCGCCCTACCACCTATCGGAGGTGTTCGAGGAGTAATGGCAGGTAGGCAGGGATGTAGATTGAAGAGGGGGAAGAAGATGCGGATGGGGAAAAGCAAAAGAGGGTATGATAGAAGAAATAAAGGAGCACAAGGAGGAGGGAGAGCATTGTGAGTGAAGGAGCATGAGGTTGAGAGAAAGCACTATGAGCAAAGGAGTAGCGAATGACGGACATCCACCCAAGCAGTGCAGGAAAAACAACTATCGCAGGTGGGCTAGGTTGGTCTACATATTGAAACTATTTTCTATCTTCATTTATTCGTTGTATTATAGACACAATGGCATCATTTTTTTACCTCTACTATTGGTAGTTTAGCTTATGCTTTCTCTGGTGCATTATAGATGCAATGGCATCATTGTTTTGCCTCTACCATTGATAGTTTAGCTTATGCTTTCTCTAGTACATTATAGATGCAATGGCATTGTTGTTTTTCCTCTGCCATTGGTAGTTTAGCTATGTATCTTCTCTATGTTTGGAATACATGATGATGCCATGGTTTACCACTACCATTGGCAATTCAACTATGTAATTTCTCTATGTTTGGGAGATGTGATGGCATCATGGTTTGCCACTACCATTGGCAGTTTAGCTATATCCTTTATTTGTATTTGGAATACGTGATGGCATCATGGTTTACCACTACCATAGGAAGTTTTTATGTCCTTTCTCTATGTTTGTAAGATGCGATACTTTTGTAGTTTGCCACTACTGTTGGTAGTTCAACTATGTCTCTTCTCTATGTTTATAAGACATGATGCCATCATGGTTTGCCACTACCATTGGTAGTTTAGCTATGTCCTCTCTATGTTTGGAATATGCAATGGCATCATTGTATTACAACTACCATTGGCAGTCAAGTTGGTATTATGGGTGGTAGCTAGTCGAGTAGCACCGATGTAAGAACTTAGTTGCCAACTTGTGGCAAAAACTTTGCTTTTGGCTAGTTGTTCATGCTAAATCTTTGTTTTTCCTTTAAACCATCACTGTAGAATGGTAATATTAGGATAGAGAGTGTAAGAGGGTATTAGGATAGAATGTCTGATTATACACCATGGGTAAATTTTCCATTGTAAGTCACAACCATGTTGAAAAGTCCCCTCAGGTGTTGTTGGCACCAACGATGATCTACCCATATCACGAAAACTATTCACACCATGGGTATGTGAGAACCATCTATTCTTGAGTTGTAGGGGTGGAAGCCACTTCGGCCGAACCTTGGTCCACCCTGTGTCTTACCTTGCAATGTATATTGCGCTAGCCTATCTGCTGGATGCTTTGCCATCCAATAGTTCATTTTAGTTAAGGGAAGTTTTAATTATTGTTCATTATCTAAAATTATGGGTTTTAGGGTAATGAAAGTGTAGAAGCTTTAATTATTGTTCATTATCTAAAACTATGGGTTTTAGGGTAATGAAAGTGTAGAAGCTTTAATTATTGTTCATTATCTAAAACTATGGGTTTTAGGGTAATGAAAGTGTAGAAGTTTTAATTATTATTAACTATATAAAACTATGGGTTTTAGGGTAATGAAAGTGTAGAAGTTTTAATTATTGTTCATTATCTAAAAATATGGGTTTTAGGGTTATGAAAGTGTAGAAGTTTTAATTACTGTGCATTATCTAAACTGGTATATTTTTGGATAATGAAAGTGTAGAAGCTTTAAATGGATAATAAATTTGATGATGGTTTGTTTTGTAATTTAAGGGTATGGGACCTTATGTTATGAAATGAAGAAAAAGATTTATTTGAAAATTAGAGTAGATGACTTTAATTGGATAATAAATGTGATGATGGTTTATTTTTTAATTTAAGGGTATGGGACCTTATGTTATGAAATGAAGAAAAAGGTTTATTTGAAAATTAGAGTAGATGACTTTAATTGGATAATAAATGTGATGATGGTTTGTTTTGTAATTTAAGGGTATGGGACCTTATGTTATGAAATGAAGAAAAAGGTTATTGGAAATTAAAGTAGTTGCTTTAAGTAGTGAAATGTGTGAACCTAGTTTATTTAGAAATTAAGGGTATGGGACTTTAATTGTTAAGTAGGGTTAGTTCATTTATTGCAAATAGAGCATATGAGTTAATGCATGGTTGACTGACTCTCATGAGTGGGTGAGAGGAAAAATGGAAAGAGTAGTTTCTATGATAGTACTATGCATTAGTAAGTTGAATTGCTTGGGTTATTTGTATAGTTGCAATTTGGCAATGAAATAAGTAAGTGCATTTAGAAGCATGTCTATCCGGATCCATGAGTGTCTTGATCCCCTACTATCCTCACTTGATTTATGGAAGATAAAAAAAGTCAAATTCATGAGATGGACCAATTCATAAGTTTTCTCTCTACCTTACATCTTGTTATTTATGCAATAGATTAGATTATGGGGATATTTCCTCAATGGAATGGATGTAAAGTATTGTGGAAAGTATGGGGTGTACCATACTTGCTTATGTAATTAAATGAACATTGTAACTATTGCATTTAGTACCTCTTTATTGGGTGTATTGTATTTAAATCTTTTAATGAATGCTTATTTGGTGATTGTTGCTTTACACTTGATTTATCCTTGCTTGTTGAAAATTCATATTTGTTAGATTTAGTATCTTGATATTTTATGCTCTTGTGATGTTAAAAATAAAGAAACATTAGTAAGTTCTAGGTGAACTTAGAGGTTAACCTAAGGGCTTGAGACCCCCTTAGGGAGATTGGTAACTAGGTTTAGAAGATTATACCAGAGTTAAGATAGCTTGTCAATGGACAAGATTGATAGCTTAGCTCGCAGTACACATAGCATGCCCACACATAATGGCTTGTGTGGGATATGGAGATGCGTGTACACCTTCTAACAATTGAAGGTGGTAATTCTAGCTCATCAAGACTAATGAGAGGGATGGACTTATGTGCATAACATAAGATAGGCTTATGCAGAGGGACTTGCGTGAAGGGAATCTTGTGTGGTATAGTTCTTGAGAAACTTAGGGGATGTCAAACATTAAGTTGGTCTAAGGTTGGTTGGGGATTTATGAATCCTTCTCCTTAGTCAAAAAAATATAAAATTTTCTTTCTATTTGTGTGTTTTCTTGTTTCATAATTTTTGGGGTGTTACATTTGGTATCAGAGCTCTAGGTTCGAGGGTATAGAGCTTCTTATGTGCTGTAAAAGAGATTCAAGGATCTCCAATAGAGGCTTGCTTAAGAATAAGTTGAAAGCTTGAGTAGCCTAGAGTCTCTTATTACTTAGGATCTATTGGAATTGATTCAGATAAAGGAAGAATATTACGATACCTCAGTATGGTATTTTGTATTAATGATATATCCTAACCTTGGAACCTCATCCTAGTTATATCTCTAATGATTAGCAAAATAAGGACTCTGTATTGTGGTCAAGTTAGTAATTTAGTTAAGGAAAAGCTATAATCTAATTCTTTTTTTATGGAAACCATATCAATATGCCACCCAAGACTAAGATGGAAAGATCTCCACCTAGACAGACTCAAAAAAGTAATATCGAATAAGATATCCAGAATGAGGATCAAAAGGTTCCCAATGCATGAATAGAGAAAATACTACATTTTCCAAGTTACAATATTAGTTAAGACAAGTGCTGGAAACTATGGGAAATCAAAATTCATAGGCTAGATATTCGGAAGTCAACTAATTTGAGGGGTTGACAGTAGAGCAAAAGCAAGCAAAAAACCTCTTAGAAAAATATACGGTAAGAGACTTATAGAATGTCACTATCTCCAAGTTTAATGGAGAATGGGAGGGAGATGTAGTTGAAGCTTAGCTAAGAGAGTTGGAAGTCTTCTTCACAGTAAAGGGGTATTCTTTGGGTACCCGAATTGTTTGGACTACTATTTACCTTGAAGGAGATACCTTGGATTGGTGGGAGACTTACTATGAGGAAAACAAGATTGAACCAGTAGATATTTGTTGAAGGAATTTATAGTCATATTCAAGAAAATATTCCTCATGGAGCACTTATATGCTTTAAATTTTGAGGAGTTTTCCAGCCTAAGGCAAGGGACTAACTTAGTGGAGGTATACTACAAGAAGCTGGTAAAGTTATTGAAGTATGTACCTACCTATAATGAGAAGATGTGAATTCATAAGTTTACTCATGGATTTAAATCTAGGATAAAGCATGATGTAGAGATGGAGGAACCTAAGTCATTGCAAAAGTCTTATGATTTAGCAAAAAAAAATATTCACATTTCCATTATAAGTATGAAAACCTGACCGAGTAGAAACATCTAGAACTAAAAAAAGAGGAATAGAAATGGTGTTATGAAATGGGAGGCATATCAAGAATGAAAGGCTAAGAACACCCAAAATCTAGAGAAGAATTTTAATGAAAGCCAAAATAAATTCAATAAAATTTATAAGAAAGGCAACAAACCCAATAATGCTAAATCTCCCCCGCAAGAGCCATCAACTCCAGTACCAATGATTAAGGATGAGGGGTAGAAAATGGAAAAGAGATAAGGGACCAAGGATGGATGTTACCATTGTAAAGGGTCACACTATGCTAACCAATGCCCATATCGACCAGGGATAAGCACACCCAACAACAAATGAAAGGAACCGATGGATAAGATCTATGCTGCAATTGGGAATTAGAAACTTGAGGGGCAAGCCACCCCATTAATCATCAAAGGTAATATTTTTGATAAGAAAGTAGATATCTTAATAGATAGTGGAGCCACTAATAGTTTCATTTCTTGTAATTTAGCCAAAGATATGCCATAAAGGCTAGGGTATTTGGCTCATGGATGGAAGGTTGAGTATGGATCTAGATAGACCTACTTTGTAAACCAATGTTTCCCAATTATGGAAATTACTTTAGACAATGGAACCACAAAAGGTTGCTTGTACGTGGCCCCACTTCATGCCTTTGATGTGATTCTAGGAATGGATTGGCTATAGACCCATCAAGCTATAATCAATTTTTGAGATATATGGATTGAGTATTTTGATGGAAATAAAGAGAGGCTACAAATTTATAGTAGGTAGGGGGCATTTAAACCCTATATTTTGTTAGATATGAAGTTGAAGAAAGCCCTTCGGAAAGGAGGGATTTTTTTATGTGGTAAATATGAAAAAAGTTGAAAGATATTATAAGGAAGAGGTGGTTGAGACACCCAATTTTACAAGAATTCTAGGATGTATTTCCAAAGGATCTACCAAGGCTCCCTCCTATGTGAGAATTTGATTTCACTATCGATATTATACCAGGAGCAGAACCCATCCACCGATATCTATATAGGATATCACCTATTGAGATGCATGATTTAAAGGTACAACTACAAGGGTTATTGGAAAAGGTGTTGATAAAACCAAGTGTGTCACCATGGGGTGCACCCATATTATTTGTAAAAAAATAACAACATGTCTCTAAGAATGTGTATTGACTATAGGATGCTGAATAAAGCTACAATCAAGAACCAGTACCCCTTGCCTAGGATCGAAGATTTATTCAACTAGCTAAGAGATGTCATGGTATTTACCAAGATAGAATTAAGGTTAGGGTATCACTAGATGAGGATTCATGAGGAAGACACTCACAAAATGACATTTAAGACAAGGTATGGGCATTATGAGTTCACCATCCTACCTTTCGGGCTGACTAATGCTCCTGTTGCCTTCATGAATTTAATGAACAGTGTGTTCAAAAGGTATCTAGACTAGTTTATCCTTGTATTTCTTGATGACATCCTAATATACTCTCGGAACAAGGAAGAGCATGATAAACATCTCAATATCATGTTGGAGTTTCTAAGGGAAAATCAACTCTATGGGAATCTAGCCAAAAGCAATTTCTATGTTTCGAAGATGCACTATTTAGAGCATATCATATCAATTGAAGGGATCGATGTAGATCTAGAGAACATATAAGCCATGTTAAATTGGATGCCCCCTACCAATGTCATTGAGTTAGGAAGCTTCATGGAGATCATGAGCTATTACCAGCATCACATAAAGTATTTCTCAAAAATCACCTTGGTGATAACTAATCTCCAGAAGAAGGGGAAGGAATTCAAATGGATAGAGAAGTACAAGGTCACTTTTACCATGTTGAAGAAAAAATGTACTACTACACCAACACTGAAGATTCCAGATCCTCAAGGAGATTTTATTGTATGCACTAATGCATCGTTGGAAGGAATAGGAGGAGTGCTCATGCAAGGAGAGTCAGTAGTAGCTTATACTTCAAGGAAGCTTAAAAAGTATGAGGTTAACTATGCTACTCATGATTTAGATCTAGACACTGTAGTTCACACTCTGAAGCTATGGTACCATTATCTGGTAGGAAGAACCTTCAATTTAAAATCATACCATCAGAGTTTAAAGTACATATTTATTCAACCAATACTCAACACGATGTAGAGAAGGTGGTTTGAGTTCCTCATTGAGTACAATTTTGAAATTGAGTACATTAAAAGAAATTGAAAATAAGGTTGTGGATGCCTTGAGTAGAAGGAGAAACAAGGCAGCCATAACTAGGAGCCACATAAAGCTCATGGACCAAGTAAGACATGAGCAATATCAGGACAAATATTGTTAGGAAATTTGAGCCAAGTTAAGAGAAGACCCGAAGAGCAATAAGGAATTTTGGGTAATAGATGAACTTTTATGTTACAAAGGAATAATCATCATACCAAAATAAACGGATTCAAGGAAGCTATTGATTCAAGAAACACATAGATATCCTTATATGGCTCACCCTAAAGGGGTAAAAATCAAGGAAAATCTAAAAAGGACCTTTTTTTGGGTAGGGATGAAGAGGGATATTACAAATTTTGTGGCCTGATGCCTTGAGTGCTAGAAGGTCAAAGTAGAATGCAAGCATCTTGTAGGATATTTGTACCCCAAGAATATACCTACTCAAAAATGGTAGGTCATATCAATGGATTTTATTTTAGGCTTGCCTAAGAACAGATACCAGCATGATGTAATATTTATTGTAGTTGACAAATTGACCAATATTGCACACTTCATACCTAGGAGCACCAAGGATGATGCTAAAGTGGTGGCTAATAGGTTTGTTAGAGAATTGTTTTGATTTAATGGGTTCTAAAAGTAATTATATTGAATAGGGATTCCAAGTTTACTTTAAAATTTTGGAAATCCCTACATCAGGTAATAGGAACAAAGTTGCATATGATTTTAGCATACCACCTTGAAATAGATGGTCATATGGAGTGGGTAAACCAACCTCTGGAAGATATGCTCCACATGTATTGTATGAACCACAAGTATTGGTGGTATGACTATCTACCACTGGTGGAGTTTACCCACAATAATGGATATCATTCTTCTCTAGGGATGGCACTTTTTGATGCCTTGTATGGGAGAAAGTGTGGAACACCAATATCATGGGACAACCCAGAGGATATAGTGGTAATTGAAATAAAAATGGTCAGGGAAAAGAAAGAGTAAATCAAGGTAATCAAGAAAAGGCTTAAGGAGGCTACTGATAGGTAGAAGAGCTATGACAATTTAAATATGACTCCTAGAGAATATTGAGTGGGAGATAAACTGTCTCTAAGGGTCAAACTAATTAAAAGTGTGATCAAGTCCACAAAACTAGATCCATGGTTTGTAGGGCCCTATGAGATCATTAAAAATATTAGCCCGATTGTATACCGACTCACCTTACCTTCTAATTTATCAAACATACATGACACCTTCTACATATATTTGCTTATAAAATATATTATTGACCCTGAGCATGTGTGGGATATCTCTAACTTACAGATGGTAAATCTAGAGCCAATTGAAGTAATGCTAGTAAGGATTCTTGAATTCCACTCTAAGGCTATGTAGAATTGGATCCTTGAGCAGTGTAAAGTCCAATGGGACCGTTTCTCTAAAAGAAATGCCATGTGGGAGGAAGTAGAGGATATTCGAAAGCACTTTCCTTTCTTGTTTGATGAAATTTAAGATATTATAACAAATTGTTTTATTTTGTATGTCATATAAAACTAAGAAACATCGAGGACAATGTTATTCCTAATGGGGGAGGATGTCATGACCTCCCAGATGGACCTTTGAACATGAAAAAATAATGTATTAACAAATTTTGCTAATACTTGATTCTATGTAATTAAGCAACCTCACAATAATAAATAGATAATGAAGGATATGATACTGCTAATGAATTTCCAATGTGTAGGATTAGGTGCACTCATGAGTGAATGGAATTGAGTCATATACTAGAGATGGGAGTACTTGAGGAAGGGGAAATGATGATGAGGTAACTCAAAAGTAACCTGGATAGATACCTTCATATAGGCATGCATTCAGTTAGGGATAATCATCAATATCTAACCACCTTGAGCCCCAAACTGAAGAGCTAGTAGCTATCATAAGATCTAGAGGCTGAGACAGGTGATTAGATTAATGGAAAGACTCCCTCTTTGTTTGGTGTACTTGCATGATTTTATTTTACTTTAGCATTATTAACCTTGATAACTGGTGAGCATGGATTAAATGGTTTGCCTGCACAACTTCATGTGTATTTTTTTAAATAAATGATTGATTTATTTTAAAAGCAAAAATATATTATTTAAATAAATGATTGATTTATTTTAAAATCCAAAAATATATTTTTTAAATAAATGATTTATTTATTTTAAAATAAAAAATATATTGTTTAAATAAATGATTGATTTATTTTAAAAGCAAAAAATATATTGTTTAAATAAATGATTGATTTATTTAAAAAGCAAAAATATATTGTTTAAATAAATGATTATTTTATTTAAAAAGAAAAAATATCTCATTTAAAATGAGTGGTTTATTATTTAAATGATGATAGTAGATGTTATTTGAAATAAAAGGTTGATTTATTTAATAGCATTAGTATTTAAATAAGCAAAGAGGTGATCGATTTATCAAATGATTACTCCATCTAAACAATGGAGAACCTGTCCTGAAATAAAATAGGGAATATAAATACAATTATTTAAGCTCCAAGGTAAGGTCTTTACCATGGTATGTCTAGGAAGTCATCGCTCACCCGATGATCAATCCATATGGCGTAAATGCAACAAGACGACCTTCAGTAGAATGGGTCAGGTTGCACTTTGGAGGTCCGATTGGGTCAGATACATGAAGATCCTATGACATGAGAGGAAATATCTTTATGGTGATTACCTTTGGAAAATATGGGAGGTATGTTCACCCTACCATCTATCAGAGGTGATCGAGGAGTAATGGCAGGTAGGAAGGGATGTAGACCGAGAAGGGGGAGAAGACATGGATGAGGAAAAGTAGGAGAAGGGGATAATAGAAGAAAGAAATAAGCACGAAGAGGAGAGAGAGCACTGTGAGTGAAAGAGCATGAGGTGGAGAGAAAGCACCATAAGCGAAGGAGTAACGGATGACGAACATCCACCCAAATAGTGTAGGAGATCCAACAATCGTGGGTGAGCCAGGTTGGTCTACGTATTGAAAATATTTGCTATTTTTCTTTCTCTGGTTCATTATAGATGTAATGGCATCATTGTTTTACCTCTATCATTGGAATTTTAGCTTATGCTTTCTCTAGTGCATTATAGATGCAATGGCATCATTATTTTACCCCATTCATTGGTAGTTTAGCTTATGCTTTCTCTAGTGTATTATATATGCAATGTCATCATTTCTTTGCATCTACCATTGGTATTTTAGCTATGTCTCTTCTATGTGTTTGGAAGATGTGATGGCATCATGGTTTTCCACTACCATTGGTAGTTCAGCTATGTCCTTTCTTTATGTTTGGAAGACGTGATTGCGTCATGGTTTGCCAAAACCATTGGTAGTTTTACTATGTCATTTATCTGTGTTTGGAAGATATGATGGCATAATTGCTTACCACTGTTGTTGGAAGTTAGGCTATGTCCTTTATCTATGTTTGGAAGACATGATAGCATCATGTTTTTCCACTACCATTGGCAGTTCGGCTGTCTCTTCTCTATGTTTGGAAGATATGATGGCATCGTAGTTTACCACTACCATTGGTAGTTCGACTATATCCTCTCTTTGTTTAGAAGACACGATGGCATCATTGTCTTGCTACTACCATTGGGAGTCGGGTTGGTATTATGGGTGGTAGCTAGTCGAGTAGCACTGAGGTAAGAACTCAGTTGTTTGCTGATGGCAACAACTTTGCTATTTTTTGGTTTTCTGAACCAAAGCTTCCTTGTCCCTTTAAACCATCATTGTAGAATGGTCATATTAGGATAGAGAGTACAAGAGGTTCTTCAAATAGAATTTTTGATTAGACACCATGGGTAACATTTCCATTGCAAGTCATAGACAGGTTGGGAAGTCCCCTCGAGTGCTATTGGCACCAAGGATGATCTTCCCATGTCACGATAACTATTAGCACCACAGGTATGTGAGAACCATCTATTCTCAAGTTTTTGGGGTGGAAGCAACTTTGGCTGAACCTTGATCCACCCTATGTCTTACCTTGTAATGTATATTAGGCTAGCCTATCTTTTGGATGCTTTTCCATACAATAGTTTGTTGTAGTTAAGGTAAGTTTTAATTATTGTTCATTATCTAAAACTATGGGTTTTAGGGTAATGAAAGTGTAAAAGTTTTAATTATTATTCATTATCTAAAACTATGGGTTTTAGGGTAATGAAAGTGTAGAAGTTTTAATTATTGTTCATTATCTAAAACTATGGGTTTTAAAGTAATGAAAGTGTAGAAGTTTTAATTATTGTTCATTATCTAAAATGGTAGATTTTAGGGTAATGAAACTGTGGAAGCTTTAATTGGATAATAAATGTGATGATGGATTGTTTTGTAATTTAAGGATATGGGGCCTTATGTTGTGAAATGAAGAAAAAGGTTTATTTGAAAATTAAAGTAGATGACTTTAATTGGATAATAAATGTGATGATGGTTTTTTTTATAATTTAAGGGTATGGGACCTTATGTTTTTTTTTTTTTTTTGTGGAAAACATCCCAAAAGGAATGCCACTTTCGAGTAAGACCCAAGGAGACAGGGGTATCCATTCCACCAAAAATGCCTAGGACTCGGACCTGGCCTACCACATTTGACATACTCAAGGAGCAAACAAACACACAAAACCAATTTAAAAATAAGTAAATAACAACAAAAATAATAAAATAAAATAAAAACCATGATCCTTGAGTGTGTCAAAAACAAAAGCACAACCAAACATGCACAATAAGATAAAAGAAACCACAACACAAACCACATAGAAAAACACAAGAACCACATAACAAAACACAAACAAGACAAAAACAACAGAACACTACAAAGACATAACCCAAAAAAAACATGAAAAATAAACACAACCAAAACCTAAAAATTAAAATAAAATAAAAATAAAAAACAACCAACAACAGACAATAAAAAAAAACAAAAAACATAGAAAACACTCACACATAAAAACACGAAATAACACAAACAAAGAGAAACCCAAGAACAAGAATGAAAAAAACACAAGAACAATAACAAAAAACATAAATAAATAAAAACAAAACAACAAAAAAACAAGAACAAAAAAAAACAACACAAAGAACCCAAAAAAAAAACAAAACAAAAGAACCCACCCACCTTAAAAAACTAAACAAAAAAAACAAAGAAGAAAAAAAAATGAACAAAACAATGACCTATCTAGACTAGAAGACTATTAAGGCAAGAATCAATAGAGGAAACAAAATAAAGAATAGAATGAGCTAGGAAACTAAAAAAAACTGAATGAACCAAAGAGAAGCAAAAAAAAAAAAAAAACAACAAGAAACCAGGTACCTTTAAAACTGGAGCCATCTAAAGAAATGATAGAAAGAAGAGCTTCCCTAATTTGAGAAGCCCACCATATAGGAGGGTGGCCATATGGGACCTTATGTTATGAAAATAAGAAAAAGGTTTATTTTAAAATTAGAGTAGATGACTTTAATTGGATAATAAATGCGATGATGGTTTTTTTTTTGTAATTTAAGGGTATGGGACCTTATGTTATGAAATATTAAAAAATGTTCATTTGAAAATTAGAGTAGATGACTTTAATTGGATAATAAATGGGATGATGGTTTATTTTGTAATTTAATGGTATGGGACCTTATGTTATGAAATGAAGAATGTTTATTGGGAATTAAAGTAGTTGCTTTAAGTAGAGAAATGTGTGAACCAAATTTATTTAGCAGTTAAGGGTATGAAACTTTAATTGTTAAGTAGGGTTAGTTAATTTATTGCAATTAGAGCATATTATTTAAGACATTTTTGAATGACTCTCACGAGTGCGTGAGAGGGAAAATGGAAAGAGTAGTTTCTATGATAGTACTATGCATGTTGAATTGCTTGAGTTATTTTTATAGTTGCAATTTGGAAATGAAATAAGTAAGTGCATTTAGAAGTATGTCTATCCAGATCCATGAGTGTTTTTATCCCCTACTATCCTCATTTGATCTATGGAATAGTGGGAAGGCTAAATTCATGATATGGACCAATTCACAAGTTTGCTTTCTACCTTACATCTTGTTATTTATGCAATAGACTAGATTGTGGAGATATTTCCTCGATGGATTGGATGTAAAGTATTATGGAAAGTATAGGGTGTACCATACTTGCTTATGTAATTAAATGAAGATTGTAACTACTGGATTTAGTACCTCTTTATTGGTTGTATTGTATTTAAATATTTTAATGAATGCTTATTTTGTGATTGTTGCTTTACGCTTTGTTTATCCTTGCTTGTTGAAAATTCATATTTGTTAGATTTAGTATCTAGATATTTTATGATCTTGTGATGTTAAAAAGACCATTAGTAAGTTCGAGGTGAACTTAGAGGTTAACCTAAGGGCTTGAGACCCCCTTAGGGATATTGGTAACTAGGTTTATAATATTGTACCATAGTTAAGATATCTTGATAGTGGACAATATTGATAGCTTAGCTTGTAGTACACGTAACATGCCCACACATAATGGCTTGTGTGAAATATGGATATGCATGTACACCTTCTAATGATTAAAGGTGGTAAGTCTAGCTCATAAATATTGATGAGAGGGATGGACTTATGTGCATGACATAAGATAGGATAACATAGAAGGGACTTGCATGAAAGAAATATTGTGTGGTATAGTTCTTGAGAAAATTAGGGGATGTCAAACATTAAGTTGGTCTAAGGTTGGTTGGGGATTTATGAATCCTTCTCCTTAGTCATATATATATATATATATATATATATAATTTTATTTATGTTTGTGTGTTTTCTTATTTCATGATTTTTGGGGTGTTACAAGATCTAGGTTTCCATTTGTAGTGGAGTCACCATGTGACTACAAAAAAGTGTTTAATTAAAATAAGGTATCACCAAACCCTATTTTATTCAATTGTGGGACCTAGGGTCCCACTGGGTGTGCCAAAAATTGTTGGTCTAAATCTATGTAAGGAAAGGTTTGTGCACCAACAAACCTTGAACATCAATGAGTGACCTTAAAGCCATGAGGTTTTTTGGTCAATTTTTCAAGGAGGTCATTTCCTTGGGAGTCGTAGATAACTATTGAAAATTAATGGGGGGTGAAAGGGATACTGAAAGAAGGAAATATATCTAAATCTATAACTTATGAGGGTACAAATTTAGTTGCATCAAAATACATGCATTTTTAAAATAAAACTATCACAAGAATCTAGAGATATTACCTAATAGACCAACTAGTTCTTTCTCACTCAATAATTTACCACTTATATTTAAAAGCAAATTCTATAACCAAAGAATGAAACACACAAAATCTAGATTGAAGAATTTAAGTTGAATCATTCACCCAATTTTAATAAAAACAAACAAATATTCACACAGACACACATGAGACAACATGGAGGTCAAAAAATAATCCACTTTGCATTTCTTGAATAGCATAAGCTTTACATGTCAGTTGTAAAAGCTAAAGAGTTGACCCTTATAAATGCATAGTAATCTACTATATATAATTTTACAATTAATTCTATTACAAACAATCATTATGCTTTATCATGGAATTTGACTATATCAGGAGAATGTTTGGACTATACACTCCTAACATTTTGTAATTGTGATTAAAAAATCATATGATGTGGAAGTAGGCGTCATTGGCTACATTTGGTATTTATAACCATTTGATGTACCTAAAAATTAATTTATTCCATGATATTTTCCTACATGTGCTTGGAGGTAGTGGGTTGTCACTTGTGTAACTTTCATCCTATTACTAACCATTCCTAGACTGCTGAATAACTACCTACTACTTGTGAGATGAATGTCAGGTCCTATTTGCCAACCAGGTACCATATTTTTATGCTATATCCAAACTAGTCTCGTTGTTTCTCTTATGTTGGTAGAATTATCTTGAGAGAGATAATCTTGACAATGATAAAATTTTGGGACCCATTCCTAGTCTGATAGTAGCCTACCCTTTCATTAGGCACTAGTTCCTAGCTTATTGTGGTAGGCTTTTGGGTGGAGCTTGATAGATGTATAATTTTTTTCCACTCTCCTTGGAAAGGTTTTGGGAACCCTTTGAATCTAGATAGCTTTCCACTTTCCCATCAAGTTAAACACTTAGCTTGATTTTGCATTCTTCCTCGATTGATTTTCTGGAGCTATTCAGAGCCCTATAGCTATCGATTGTTTTTCAAATACTTTTTATAAATTTCTATGTGAAGCTTTTGGGAGCATTTTAGGGTCTGGTAGTGACCCATTTTTTTATTAGATGTGACAATAAAATTTTTGGCCCTTTTCATTATCCTTTGTCCATTTTTCCCTAGGCATCTCTATCATTCCTTTCGTGATGGGTTTCTAGGACCTTCTCAAGGTCTCATAGCTACCCATTTTTTCCATGTGCTTTTATGATGGGATTTTTGGACCTATTCAAAATCTAGAGAATGCCCAATTTTCCACCAAGTCTACACTCAACCCACTTCAACTGCAAGTCCAAAAACCCATTTTTTTGCTAGTATTGATGCTTATTCGATCTTACAACTTTGAGCCTTCTCCTTTGCTGAAGCAAATGGGTATGAAGAAAATTACTCATACTACAAGGGACCAATGACCAAGTCTACAAAATTATCTTTCTTAACCATAATTCATATTGTTTGCTCAAAATATTTACATGGGTGTATACAAACAAAAATTAACCCATGAGTGGAATGACATAAATGACTTCCATTTCCAAGCAACCTAAGAGGATGTTTGAATAAGACATCATGATAATTGGGACAACTAGTGCATGTTTACTAATAAAATGTGATAGAAAAAATATGTTTGGGAAACATGGTGTACAAGAAAATGTAGCATGAGATAAAACAAGATATTTAGACAATTGATAAGGAGGTGTGAAATAAATAAAACACAATACATATAAAGGGGAACACTGTATAACATGTAAATTTTAGTGATTAATTATACTAGTTAAGATTGGGGAATTTGTATTCACGCATCTAAAAATGTGATCAATTGAGCACATTATGTGTTGTAGTTTATGTATGCATGAATGGGTTGGTTGAATTTAATGAAAAAAGATAACAAAATAAGCCCAAATAATTGGGAACATCACCATGGACAAAAGAGAAGTGACATAATTAAATTTGGAGGGAGGTTCAACTCCCCTATATAGAAAAGTAGTTTGAAAAGGAGAGAAATGAGGAAGAAAAGTATGTTGAGTGAGGGAGGAAGAATGAGAGAAAGTAAAAGGTTGTGAAAGGCGAAAAGAATGAGGAAAAGAAGGATTAAGGAGGAAAATGACCAGTCAAATGTATGTAGCCACATGTGCGTAACCATACAACATTGAAATAGAACCTATTTGAGGTGAGATAAGGAGAAGGAGAAGAGGAGAAAAAGGTTGAGAAAAGGAAGAATGTTGAAGAAGGAGAGAAGGAATTAGAATAAGGAGGATGAATAGTACCAACCATAAGTATGTAGCCTCATGTGAGTAACCATAAAACATGACATAAATCTTATTTTATTTGAGGGAAAAGGAATAGAATAAAGAGGATAAGGAGAAGGTGGAAGAAGAAGTGAAGAAGAATGACCAAAAGAAGATTCAGGAAGGGACAAACAAGCAGTGATTTGATGGGCATTGGATTTTTTTGTTTTTTTTGTTTTTTTTTTTGTGAATAAGGAATGTGAATAAATAAAATATTGTTGAATGCCATTATGCATAGAAATCATGAAGATGGAGGATATTAATGGTTTTGGATTCCTCAATCCCTATGAGAGTGGCTAGATTGTAGGAACCAGAACCAAACTTATGTTTGATGATGTGAGGTCCAACCCAATTGGTAGTAAACTTGTCCCACAAATGGCTAGGGAGGTTTGAGTTATACTAATTCTCTTTTAGCATGAGGTCACCTACCTGACCTTGTTGTCATTAAATACTTAACATGATCTTGATAAATGTGAATATCCTCAAGAAAATTTATTCGACACTCATCAAGAAGGCTAAGTTGGTCTAAATGAGCTTGGTGCACAAGGTCATCATCAATGAAATCTTAGAGCGGGATTCATAAAAATAAAATTTCAAGTTCAAGGGGCATGATGGCCTTCATTTCATAAACCAATGAGAATGGAGTTTCCCTAGTAGGTGTATTAATGCTTGTTTACTAGGCCCAAAATGCTAAAGGAATGTTATGCCAATATTTATGGGATTATTTTATTTTCTTTCTCAAGATTGCACATATGGTTTTGTTTATGGCTTTGGCTTGGTCATTGCCTTAAGGATAGTATAGGTTCAAGAAGCTATTTTGGATGTGATATTTATCGTATAGTTCTCAAACATCTTTATTATTGAAGGGTGTACCATTGTCAAAAATAATCTTGGATAGGATGCCAAAATAAAAAATGATGTGATGCAAGATGAATTCAATAATTTTAGGACTATTCATTTTGACAAGAGAAAAGAATTCAATCACTTGGTGAAGTATTTAGTAGTTGTGGTGATGAAGTATGTTGTTTAGATGAAGCTGGATAGATTTTTCCCATAAGATGAAGATCCCATTCTGAAAAGAGCCACAATGAGTGGATAGGTTGCAAGGCTTGTGAGGGCACATGGGTTAAATTGGCATGATGTGGATATTTTATACATTTCTTGACATATGCACAACAATCATGTTCCATGGTGGTAAAATAATAACCTATGCACAAAATACACTTTGTGATGGAAAGTCCACTAAAATGGCCAGCATAAGTGCCATCATGAATTGCATATATGACCCACTTGGATTCACATGGTTCAAGATATTGGATGAGAATACCATCATAGAGTTTTTGATAGAGGATGTAGCCTAAGAGGGTGTAACTCATGAATTTCCACTTGAAAGTTAGCTTTCTAGCATGAGATAAATCATGGGGAAGACCACCAAGTTAAAGGTAATCATTAACTTGAGAAAACTAAATATTATAGGGATATTCTTGGACAAGATGGATGTCCAATTCATCTTGGGAGGTACTTTTAGAAACAACCAATTGGTGGAGAATAGTTACATATACATGGATGACTTTGTCATGTAGGTTTTGAGGAATGAGGGATCCGAGAGAGGTCATTGTATTATTAAAGTGATTTATGGACCTTGGATAGGCTTCAATGTCATACCACTTAAAGTGCAACAAAACTCTTTTGTAACTTGCATATAAACCTTTAAGACCTAGAATTTACATAAATATATGTCCTTCACTTGGTTAATAATGAGAAGGGAATCACCAATAATTTTGAGTTGTTTGATGCACATATAAATTATAGTTTTGAGGCCAATAATGAGAGCTTCGTATTCAATATTGTTTTTGGCGTAGGTAAATTTAAGTTTAAATGAAAAAAGGATGGGAGTCCCTTGCAACATGAAGAAAAATCTCTAGTACCTTCCACATTGTTCTCACTTGGAACCATCAAAATAAAATGTAAGGTCAACTTGATATTTAGGTTTGACATAATATTTGAGTTCATTAACATTGAATACAAAGTCATTAGGAATTTCTATGAGAAGATGTTTATCATCGATGACCAGAGCTTCTACAAGTTGGTCTACGATAACTTTATCTTTGATGGATTTTTGGCTAATGAATTCAAGATCAAATTCCATTAAGATTATTATCCATTTGGTAGTTTGGTTTGTTGTAAAATTGAGTTAATTTGAGGTGTTTTGTGTTGTCATTGATGCCACATGGATCACATTTGGTTTTGGTGGCCAAAATATTTCATAAATAAGCATTTATGATATTTTGGAATGCATGGCTATTTATAGGGTTTCTATGAAAACCAAGGTAGGAAAAGTAAAAGGTTTTATTTAAAACCATAGTGGGCTTATGTGGAAAGGGCTTTTCTTAAAAACCAAGGTGGAACTTTGTTTCATCGAAAAATGACCTCCGGTGATGAAGATATTAAATTTTAAAGTTTAAGTTTAAATTAATGGAGGGCCGACCTATGTGCAATTAATGGAGGGTGGCATATATATATGTATGTAAAGGTTTCAATTTATTTTTGAAAGTGGACATATTAGATATCGTTGGAAATCTTATTTCGAGGGCTATTTGACTAACTTATTTAGAAGGAGAAATAAGGTATGTGTAAAGAGATATTTCTGATTTTGCAAAGGGGTTCCAAAAGTGAAGTTCACCTTGTTCCTTTTCAAGAGGATTAATTATTTCATGAGGTGACAAGGTATGCAATATTGTGATTTATTTTATTTTATGTTATAAGTGGTTTTAGGAGTGAAAATGTTATGCAATGTTTTGATTTATTTTATTTTATGGTACAAGTGGTTTTAGGAGATATAAGGAAGTTGTGCAATTAAAGGCCTTGGTGATGATTATTGAAAAGTGGAGTAATGTTTATAATTTTGTGATCTACTAACCCTTGTGAATATTGGCAAAAGAATTTTGTGATTGTGGTAGATTTACAAAGAGGTTTTTTCATATTCATAAAAGGTATGGGCACATTCTCCTATTGTTTGTTTATGGTGATTGATTTCTGAAATATCATTGGAGAGAAAAGGATTAATTGTGGTTTCCTTTTTGAAAGTGGTTGATTGAATGCTTCAAGGTTTTATAAGTTGAGAGTTTTGTTTAAAATTTGTTGTATAAGCATAGTTATTGAATCCCATTGGTTGTGAATGAACTTGAGTTAGAAAAAAATATGAGTATCATTGTTATGTGAGATTTGTGGTTGAGCATTGTTGGAAATATTTGAGTTGGTTGATACATACTTGGACTAGGGTTGTGTGAGAAAGAGTTAGCCCTTGTGGTTATTGGTTGAGTTGAGTTTATTGAACCTATTCAAGTGATGTGTGAAGTGATTGTTCAAGTCCTATGAAACAAACTATTCCATTAATTTGATTTGAGTTGAGAGTGAGATTAGAAAATATTGAGTCTCTAGCAATTCTCTTTATGCTTATATGAGTTTATTTGAGTTGAGTTGAGATTGATTTGGTTTGAGAGTGATTTTAGAACATATTGAGTCTCTAACAATTCTATTTATGCTTATATGAGTTGAGTTGATATTGATTTGGGTTGAGAGTGAGATTATAACATATTGAGTCTCTAATAATTATTTTTATGCTTTTATGAAGTTAATTTGAGTTGAGATTGTCATTCATTTTTGAGTTCATTTTGAGTACTACTTGAGCATGATTGATTGAGCCTTTGATAAGGCCTTTGGAATATATTTGAGGACAATGTTGGTATAAATTTGAGAATAGTGTTTGGACAAAAACTATGTGATCTTGTTAAGCAGGTTCTATGTGAGCCTATTGAGTAGGTTCTTAGTGAGCCTATTGATAGAGCTTTGGAGGTGATAGAGTACAAAGGATAGATTCTCAGTGGATAGAGATCCAGCAGCCAGCACAGTTGAAGGTAAATTTAAGTGAGGAGTCTTCAAGTGGAGAGAGGTCCACTAGTTAGTGTAGTAGAGATACAGAGTCTTCTAGAATATCACATAGCCATAGTAGAAGGGGAAAGAGTTCTCCTATGGAAGATATCCACAAACTTGATATTAGGTTATCAACATCTCCTTTGGATAAAGATCCATAAACATTGTAATTGGGAGTGATTCCCAAAGAGATTAATTGAGAAATTTTTAGTAAAATATTTTCTCCGTAGAGTAGCATACATTGGATGAACCATGTAAATTGTGATGTCTCTATTGTGTATGGTTTCTGTGCATTACTTTTATTACTGCTATTGATACTGCTATATTTACACAACATAATATTGAATTGGAATAAAAAGTAAAAAGTGGTCTTATACTATTCACCCCCCTCTCGGTATAAGCTTGTGTTCTTCAATTGGTATCAAAGTGGGTTCCTTTAGAAAGGCTAACAACTTGAGGGAAAATTCTACAAAGAACACAAATGGCTTCACAAAAAGGATTATCTTCAAATAAGGCTCCATTGTTTGATGGTAACAATTATGCTTTTTGGAGCATAAGAATGAAGAACTACTTGATATCACAAGGATATGATGTATGGAAGATGGTTGAAAAAGAGCATAAGGTTGAAGGTGATCCCGAGGAATATAAGACTACATGGAAATTGGATGAGATCAATGCAAGAGAAATGAATTATATTTTGAGTGGGCTACGTGAGACAGATTTTGCAAAGGTCATTGTATGTACTTAAGCTAATGATATGTGGACCAAGTTGAGGAATACTTATGAAGGATATTCCAAGGTAAAGTTGGGAAAACTACAAACTCAGAAAAATATTTGAGGAATTAGAAATGGAAGATTCTAAAGATATTACAAAGTTCTTACTTTGAGTTGATGAGATTACTAACACTATGAGAGGCCTGGGTTTTGAGATGAAAGAATCAAAATTTACTCAAAATATTTTGTGATCACTTCCCATGAAATGTGATGCAAAGGTTTTGGCAATAGAAGAAACAATGGATATCAACAAGTTAACAATGAAAGAATTGCAAGGTACTCTCACAACTTATTTTATGAGGGTAAGTAAGCATCAAGCTCCAATAAAAGAGATTACATTCAAGGTTTTAGAAAAATAGAAAGGGAAAGTTTCAAAAATAGATAGAGTTTTAGAAAATTATGAGGAAGCTAACTTCATCAAAAGGAATAAGGACTCAAGGAATTTTAGATATATAAAGAAAGTCAAGTGCTACAAGTGTGGTGATTTTGGTCACTATGCATACAAGTGTCCACATGAAGAAATCAATGATGATGAAAAATGGGGTCACAGAAGAAAAGAATATGGAAAGCATAAGCATGAAAAAGATGACAGATTCAAACAAAAAAGGTATGAGAAGAAGAAATTTTTTCATAAGGTAAAGAAATCTTGCTACATTGTAGAAGCAAGTGATAGCTCAGATCATAGAGATAGAGACAATTCAGATGATGAAAATGAAGAGCATTTATTCCTAGGAATAGAAGGTGAAAGAGAACAATACTTTGTGTCTGGTCAAAGAGATCATAGATCAGGGTATTGCAATGGTTTCAATGATAGTGAATATGAGATGACACATCAAGGAAATAGGCATGGTCAAAGAAATCTTGAGAGTTTGTTTGCTATAGAAGATTATAATGATCTTAGTGATAGTGAATATGAAGAAGGTTTTTTCTATGGAATAAAAGAAGTATAAGAAGAAAATTCACTCCAAACAGAAGAAGTTAAACAAGAGGATAATGTCTCAGTTGATCTAAAGGAAGAATTCAATGTTATCCATGAGCAAATACAAGAGGTTAAGGATAATATAAAAGAATTGAGATGTTCCCTACATGAGAAGTTTGATCCATCACATGAATAAAAAGGTCAAGATATTTGTACTAAGAAGGAAACATGTATTTCAAAGGCTATAGAGATGGATGCAAAGTTATTACTTGACACAAATGAAGATAAAGAAGAGGAAGATTTCAAAGCACCAAAGGTCCCATATTTCAGGTTTGGGGAATCACACTCAAAAGGAAAGAAAGTTCTAA
Organism: Wollemia nobilis; assembly: GCA_028583015.1. Lineage (NCBI taxonomy): Eukaryota > Viridiplantae > Streptophyta > Pinopsida > Araucariales > Araucariaceae > Wollemia > Wollemia nobilis. The sequence goes on from JAQPPZ010016349.1 coordinate 573,255, forward strand.
AAGATAAAATTAAAGAAGCACCTAATATTTGTGAGGAAAGTTTCAAAGTTCCTATGGCTCCAAATATTTAGTTTGGTTCTTGTTTTGATATAGGTGAATCAAGATCAAAGGGAAAATAAATTTTCGAAGAGAAAGGCAAGGAAGAAACTAAGGAAGAGGTTTTATATGCTACAAATAAGGTTCAAGAATGCAATGCACAATTTTAAGATGATCATAAGGATAATGGTCAAGAAAGGTATGAGGAACCAAGCCATGAACAAAGAGCTTTTCAAGGACATTGTTTTTCTTGTAATGGATTTGAACACACAACTATACATTGCATAATCCATGGATCAAAGAAGTTTTATTTTGCTAGAAGAAAATTCAAAGGAATAAGGTATGATTTTTAGGGATGTTGCTTCTCATGTAACAGGATTGGTCATAAAGCTTTTCAGTGCAAAGGGAATGAGCAACATAGTTTTGGTTTTAGAGCTACACATTTCATAAGTCATGGTCATAATGGTCATGAAAATAGAGCTTCACAATACAAGGTTTAGGAAATGAATTAATATGGAAATTACTTCAAGAGATAATTCAAGACATGGGCACCAACCAAAGGCTACAATATTAAATATTTTAATTGCAATAACTTTGGGTATACTGCAAAATGGTGTAGGACTCAATTCCAAACAGGTTCAAGGCAAGAAGGTCAAACAGGTTCTAGACAAGAAGATCAAGTAATTCATCAAGAGAAGGATATCAAAAAAACATGGAAGGAAGTTGATAGAGGAAAGAAACAAAGTTATATGGGAGTAAAAGTACTCCCACCCCAAAATTAATCACCTCAAAATAGAAGGGGGTGATGGGGCTAAGCTTAAGAGTCATATCTTTTAGCCCCATAGGTGTCCCTTTTGCCATTGATGTCAAAGGGGGAGAGATTTGAGTTAGGGGGAGAAACCTCCAAAGAGAGAATTGAGTTAGGGTATAAGCCTCCAAATAGAGTATTGAGTTAGGGGGAGCAATCTCCATAGAGTGTATTGAATCAGGGGGAGCAACTTTGATTCTCAAAGATGGTTTTTGCAGTGATTGTGGTGTTTGCATTAGAGGTGTTGCCATCAATGACAAAGGGGGATATTGTTGGAAATTTAAGTTAATTTGAGGTATTTTGTGTTGTAATTGATGTCACATGGATCACATTTGGTTTTGGTGGCCAAAATATTTCATAAATAAGCATTTATGATATTTTGGAAATCATGGCTATTTACAGGGTTTTTATGAAAACCAAGGTAGGAAAAATAAAATGTTTTATTTAAAACCATGGTGGGCTTATGTGGAAAGGGATTTTCATAAAAGCCAAGCTAGAACTTTGTTTCATTGAAAAAGGACCTCCGGTGATGAAGATATTAAAGTTTAAAGTTTAAGTTTAAATTAATAGAGGGCTGACCTATGTGCAATTAATGGAGGGTGACATATATATTCAATTTATTTTTGAAAGTGGGCATATTAGATATCGTTGGAAAGCTTATTTCGAGGGCTATTTGACTAACTTGTTTAGAAGGAGAAATAAGGTGTGTGTAAAGAGATATTTCTGATTTTTCAAAGGGGTTTCAAAAATAAAGTTTACCTTGTTCTTTTTCAAGAGGATTAATTCTTTCATGAGGTGACAAGGTATGCAATATTGTGATTTATTTTATTTTTATGGTATAAGTGGTTTTGGGAGTGAAAAGGTTATGCAACATTTTGATTTATTTTATTTTATGGTACAAGTGGTTTTAGGAGAGATAAGGAAGTTGTGTAATTAAATGCCTTGGTGATGATTATTGAAAAGTGGAGTAATGTTGATTATTTTGTGATCTACTAACCCTTGTGAAGATTGGCAAAATAATTTTGTGATTGTGGAAGATTTACAAAGAGGTTTTTTCATCTTCATAAAAGGTATGGGCACATTCTCCTATTGATTGTTTATGGTGGTTGATTTTTGAAATATCATTGGGGAGAAAATAATTAATTGTGGTCTCCTTTTCGAAAGTGGTTGATTGAATGCTTCAAGGTTTTATAAGTTGAGATTTGTGTTTAAACTTTGTTGTATAAGCATAGTTATTGAAGCCCATTGGTTGTAAAATAACTTGAGTTAGAAAATAACATGAGTATCATTATTATGTGAGATTTGTGATTGAGCATTGTTGGAAACACTTGAGTTGGTTGATACATACTTGGACTAGGGTTGTGTGAGAAAGAGTTGACCCTTGTGGTGATTGGTTGATTTGAGTTGATTGAGCCTAGTCAAGTGATGTGTGAATTGATTGTTCAAGTCCTATGAAACAAACTATTCCATTATTCTTATTTGAGTTGAGAGTGATATTAGAAAATATTGAGTCTCTAACAATTCTCTTTATGCTTCTATGAGTTGCTTTGAGTTGAGTTGAAATGATTTGGGTTGAGAGTGAGTTTAGAACATATTGAGTCTCTAAAAATTCTCTTTATTCTTCTATGAGTTGAGTTGAGATTTATTTGGGTTAAGAGTGAGATTAGAACATATTGAGTCTCTAACAATTCTCTTTATGCTTCTATGAAGTTAATTTAAGTTGAGATTACCATTCATTGTTGATTTCATTTTGAGTACCACTTGAGCATGATTGATTGAGCCTTTGAGAAGACCTTTGGGATAGATTTGAGGATAATTTTAGGACATATTTGAGGACAGTGTTTGGACAAGTTTTGTGTGAGCTTGTTAAGTAGGTTTTCTGTGAGCCTATTGAGTAGGTTCTTAGTGAGCCTATTGATAGTGCTTTTGAGGTGATAGAGTATAGAGGAAAAAGTCTCGATGGATAGAGATCTAGTAGCCATCATAGTTGAAGACAAATCTGAGTGAGGAGTCTTCAAGTGGAGATAGGTCCACTAGTTAGTGGAGCAGAGAGATAGAGTCTTCTAGAAGATCACATAGCCAGAGCAGAAGGGGAAAGAGTTCTCTTGTGGAAGATATCCATGAACTTGAGATTAGGGGATCAACATATCCTTTGGATAAAGATCCATAAACATTGTAATTGGGAGTGATTCCCAAAGATATTGATTGAGAAAGTTTTAGTAAAATATTTTCTCCATGGAGTAGCCCACATTGGGTGAACCATGTAAATTGTGATGTCCCTATTGTTTATGGTTTTTGTGCATTGCTTTGATTAGTGCTATTGATACTGTTATATTTACAAAACATAATATTGAATTGGAAGAAAAAGTAAAATGTGGTCTTATACTGTTCACCCCCCCTCTCAGTATAAGCTTATGTTCTTCATGGTTATTATTGTAAGATTGACCCATCATTTATCATAATGGGTTTTCTCTACCAATAACATAAGTGGTGTGATTAATCATATAATGGCAAATTTTCTTAGTGGTAAAAACTATTGTTAGGTACAGCTTCTCCAAATAGGCATATCAGGTTTCATAGCTCACCAAGGTGAAACTAATGTAATCTATAGCCTACTCTCAATTGGTCTCATTCTTCTAGGTCAACATGGTTCCTAAAGAAAATCCAATGGTATAAATATATATGGAAGAGGAAATCTAAATTGGGTAGGTATAAATATGGTTGGGATGTGAGGTACTACTTAATAACCTCAAGAGCTTCATAACATTCTCTGGTCTAATTAAAGGTAACCCCTTTTTGAAAAAGGTGATTGAATGGCTTGCATTTGTCTAATAGTTGTATGATGAAATGATGAATCACTTGAATTTTACCTTGCAAGCTATGCAATTACTTTAGATTCATAGGGGGAGGTATTTCAAGAATGGCCTTCACTTTATTTCGGTCCACTTCTATACCCCTTTAAGATACTATAAATCCTAGAATTTTGCCCAAGGTAATAGCAAAGACACTTTTCTTAGGATGTAGTATAAAATACCATTCAAGAAGTTTATCAAAGACTTTGCAAAAAATATCAACATGCTAATCACATATTTTGTATTTAGCCAATAAATAATCCATATGATCTTCCATAATATCATGCATATAGTCATGAAAAATATAGGTCATAACATACTGATATATAGCACTTATATTTTTTATACCAAAAGGCATGACCTTATAGTAAAATGTCTCCCATGGCATGGTAAAATATGTTTTGTATTGATTATTAAGATTAACATGTATTTGATTATATCCTGAGAAATCATCCATGAGGGAGACCATTTTGTGACCAATTGTGGAATCAACTAGAGTGTCAATGTTAGGAAGGAGAAAGTTATCTTTGGGACACACTTTGTTTATATCTCAAGAATTAGTGCATTTATGTATCCTCCCTTTCAGCTTTTTTGATGTGTACCATGTTGGAGACCTACTCTAGATAGTCAATGGGTTGAATAAATACCAGTTCTAAGAGTTTTTGCAACTCTTCTTTAACCATTAAGGCAATTATGGGATGCATATTTCTTATATTTTGCTTGATCAATTTAGCATTGTTGTTGAGTGTAAGGTTATGGACCCACTAGGTTGGGATCAAGGCTCGACATGTCATTATAGGATCATGTGAAAATATTCTTATACTCTATCAAGAGAGATGTGAAGCACTCTCTCTCTTCGAAAGACATGTTCTTTCCAAGGTGGAAGATGTGATGATTGGTAAGGTTAGAAATGAGGTTTATGTCAATGGTTTCTTCCACAAGCATGTTGTATCCATCCTTTAGATAAGTGAGGGTGGGAATGAAATGCAAATCATCCATTGCATTCATAGCAAAGACTATTTTATCATCATTGACTTCAACTTAGAAATAGAAGAAGGATGAGAAGTAGAATTATAGAAACTCTTAATAGATATTATCTTAACTCATAAATACATTATAAACAATTTTAAGACAATAGCTACCTCCCTTACATAGCTCAATAGAGATGCCTAATAAGAAAAATGGTGTAAGCTTCTTAAAACTTCAGAGAATGTCCACCTTCTTCAAGATATTAATGAATATGATTTGTTTTTGTGGTGTACCACCTCTACTAATTATGTATTTATATTATGTTTTTTTTCAATGTCTTGTATGGGATTGAAACAGATCCCACCAGCATTATATTATCACCTCATAGTGCTATTACAACAAAACTTGGATATTATCCAAGTATTGTTTTGCAAGATTCAAACGGATCTTCTCCTTAAAATGTTGAAAAATCTAACCAATAAAATTAATACCACAAGAAAATATTCTATGATATTTAATACCACAAGAGAAGTGGAGGGAAGGCGCAGTGTTATACGCTTGGAGAGGTTGATTGGAGACGGAGAACTTGAAATCTGACCAATTAATGAAGAAATTGAATATTCCGACTCTGATGTGATACCACTCCATATAAGAAGTGTAAGAGTTGGTGACGTGAAGGTGCATTCAGAAAAGTATTATCCATCTTTAAGCTGCATAAATAACGGGGCACTTGTGTGCCATAGTAGGGTAATATATTAGATCTTGTTTGTTTAGTTGATGGTTTTGGATTTTTATCTTTTAACAAAGAATTCAAAGTTTTAATATTTAATATTAGATTTTATATTTTTTCCCAAATTTTTTAAAAACAAATAAATAAGAAGACTTGTTTCTTGTATTATGTGGGTAATTTAAAAAGATAAGGCTTCTAATCTCTTATATTACATTCTGTTTTTTAGTTGGTATCATATTTTTAAATGTTTAAAAAGAAAAACGGTAAAGAAGTTTCATTCGGCAAGAGTTGATTGTGAAACACTTGTTTTTTTTGTGCTATCTTGGTAATATATAAGGTGAAACTAAAGAGGTCAAAGTTTTTATTTTTGTTGGTTTTAAAATTTTAAATGTTTCAAAAAGACAATTAAAAAGTTTAATATATGTGAAGAGTTGACTATTAAACACTTTTTTTTGTCAGGTGAAGTAAAGAAGTCAAGGCTTCTAATCTTGATCTTGCCAGACTCTTAAATGTAAAGAAATAAATAAATAAGTGTCATTTGCTGAAAATACTTATTTAAAAAGAGGAAATAAACACTAATAAGAATTTTTATATGATTGTAATTTTGTAATGTATAAGAGTATTTAATAGTGTGAGGTTGTTTTATTTTTTAAATGTTAATATATAGTTAATTTTTAAATTTTTTATTTTTTATCAAAATTTAGAGATTTTTTTTTTTTTAAATCTTTATAATTTTTAGTCAATTAAGTAAAAAAAGTTATCTCATTGTAAACATTTTACTTTTATCAACTAACTTATTCCTCTCAAATTAAAAAAATGATAATTCATAATCTATATTATTAATTTATTTTTTATTTTTATAATCTTTAAAATCACTCAATAGTCCATATTATTAGTCAATAATCCCACTCAAGAAAGTGCAATTTGCAATTTTGTTGTCCGTAAAAGAAAAACAAAATTTTAACCACCGATGGTTTGACTCTTCAATCTACAGTTTTTAATCTTTTCGAGCAAAGCTTATTTTTAAGAGGTCACTTGTTTTTAATCTTTTGCCAAAGCATACTTAAGAAAAGTTTCATAAATATAATAAATTTATCAATTATGCACCTTTCTATTAACAAAGGAAAAGTGACACGTCAAATAATCGTGTGTCGATATCTAAGTCATTGGATTCGATTTTTTTATTTTTAAATTTGGGGTAAAACATCTTTTTACACCGTTAAAATCATAGTGGCCCTGACTTGAACGCACCAGCTTGCATAAAGATTATTAATTGTTCATGTTTCTATTTAAAAATCAGGACAACATATAACTCAGAACAATATTTAAATTATATATTATGTAGTTTTCAATATTTAAGTTATTGGTTTCAATTTAAAGAAAGGTTTTTAGTTGATGGATTTAATTTAGTTAAAGGTTATTAATTATGTATGTTTACTTTTAAGGGTTAAGGGTTAGTGAATTGGTAGGTTTAAATTTTGTGGGAAGTCAATTCTTTGCAAGGTAGTAGTCTACTCCAATGAATGCCAGATCGACGACGACGGTATGAACCCCGAGTGACCGGTGGTCTGTGAACCCCGAGCAACCGGTGGTCCTCATCTCACTCCGAATCAACAAGAATGAGATGGATAGGTTTGTTGGGAGCAGTCCTTGTAATTTGAACCCGGACTGGTCAATTACTAAAAAAATATTGGTTGTAACCAACTCTCCTATAAAATTAATTATGTATATTTTTAAAAATTAAAAACCAACATTACAGGATAACATTTAAATTATATGTTATGTAATTTTAAATATCTATGAGGTTGGGTTCAATCTAAGTAAAGGTTTAAAGTTGATAAGTGGTTTTTATGACAACAATCAAAAGGTTTTACAGCCTTCCAAGTCAAATTACTAGTTGCTTTCTTATTCCCATGGGACACCCATGTCCTTAGGGCTTTGGGTTTTTTTTCGGGAGACTCAAGTTTAAACCATCAGGGAGCATGGTGTGCGTGAGTGAGCTTATGTACAAAAGAAAAAAAAAAAACTAGTTGCTTTCTTATTTATATTCAATAATAAAATATTTACTTCTTTTAAACCGTAGTGGCATGGGTGAGTGTGTGAGGGGGTGGGTGTGTTAAATTCTCTATTGATAAGTATAGCTTTGGTTTTACGAGGGGTCATGGTTGAGAGGAGACTACTCAGCCATATGCTTCGGTTATAAAGGTTTCTCACAATAACAAAATTATATATATATATATATATATATATATATATATATATATATATATATATATATATATATATATCGAAAACTTATTTCATTTTAAAAGGTATATATCTAGACCAATAGCAATTAGAAATCCATCTATCTAAGCTCATAAATCAACTACTTACTTTCAAATAAAGGTAATATGATTAATGACAATTTAAAATCTATGTACCATAGTTTTCTTGGGAATGCTGATGTCTCAACCCCCAACAAATTTCCCACAAAACCGGCGAGTGTGTCGATGTGTGCTAGAATTCTATGTGCTCCTATGAAGCACTTAAATTGTATTGTAAATTTATTTACTGATAATACAATTGTTGAAGGGTGTTTGGGGTGTGGGTTTTTTTATGAAAAAAGGTTTTCCCCATGGTAAAAAAATTGTGTTATATTTTTCTATGTTTGTTCTCTATATTTTCTAAAGTGTAATTAATTTGTAAATATGTTAAATACTTGCATGCAACTGTGAGGTTGAGAGATTGTGAAAAAATTCTATGAATCTTCCCGTGAATGTCTTAGTATTTGGAAGCGTTTCCACCACCAGCTTCCTTTTCAATTGGTATCAGAGCCTAGCCATTTTTGGTCTTAGTTGTTTGGGTAGTGGTTTTTTGTGCTAATACATTTAGTGGGAGCTTTGCAATTTTTTGTTTGTTTGTAAATCTCTTTTGCAGTTGAAGCATGGTGAGTTATTCAGGGAGAATAGACATGGATAAATTCAACGACAGTAACTACGAGTTGTGGAAGCTCAAAATGGAAGACTTGTTGGTGGATAGAGATCTATGGCTAGTAGTATCCATGACAAAGCCAGCAGCTACAACATAGGAGGCTTGGGATTTAATGGACAGAAAAGCCAAGGGTTTAATCTGATTATGCTTAGCGGATTTCGTTCTTCTGAATGTGCAAGAGGAGAAGACTTCTGCAGAATTATGGAATAAGCTTGGTGTGATTTATCAAGGGAAATCCTTGGTAAACAAGTTGTTCTTGCGAAATAAGCTCTATTCGTTGAAAATGGAGGAAGGAGGATCTATCGCAGAGCATTTCAATACCTTCAATATGTGCATTGCCCAGATAGCTTTTGTTGGCATGAAAATTGAGGAGGAGGATCGTTGCATGCTACTTCCTTGTTCATTATCAGATTCTTGGGATCACTTGGTCATGGCGATTGGAAGCACAACCACAACTTTCAAGATGGATGATGTTGTGTCTTCACTGTTGTTAGAGGAGATGCGGAGAAAATCATCATAGATGGCCAAGGAAGCTCTTGCAGCTACGAGAGGAAGATCGAAGGAGAAGGGCAAGAAAAATGACAAGGAGAAGAAGGGCAAATCCAAATCCCCAGAGAAATAAAAATCTCCAAACAAGAAATCCAAGGTCAAGTGCTGGAATTGCGGGAAAAAGGGACACATCCGAAAGGAGTGCAAAGAGGAGAAGAAGAAGGGTAAGTCCTTTTCAGATTCTGAGTCTAAAAAATCTTTGCAGGATGATGGAGAAGCCTTTGTAGCAGCCTTGGTGTCACATGCATCTGAGGATGTATGGTTAATCGACTCGGGAGCATCTTTCCATATGACCTCACATTGAGGTTGGTTCTCAAAGTATGAGAAATATGATGGCGAGAATATTTATCTTGGGGATGATAGTCACCTACTGATTGTTGGTCATGGTAGAATAAAGATAAGGTTTCCTAATGGTAGAGTAAAAGGAATTGATGGAAAGCTGCACATACCGGGCTTGGCACGAAACTTGCTCTCAGTGAGCAAACTTGTTGATGCGGAAGTGCAAGTCACCTTTTCATAGAAAGGATATAAGATGACTCGAGGGGCTATGGTTCTAGCTAGAGGTGTTTGAATTGGTACACTCTACAGGTTGGACGTGAGCACTATCCAGTGCAATAGCTCTTCGGAGATGCCGAAGAAGAGGGCTTCAAAGTTACCATTAGAGCATGCATACAAGAAATCAGTTGGTTCGAGTGTTGATGGTCATCCCTTCTAGGTACCGAAAGGTACCAATGCCATGGAGACTAAGCTACCAGCAGAGAAAACTATGCTCTGGGACTACCGTTTAGGCCACATAGGTGAAAAAGGTTTGCGTACTCTCAAAAATAAAAGTCTCGTAGATGGGCTTGACGATTGTAATCTAGATTTTGAATTATGTGATCACTGTATCTATGGAAAACAAAATAGAGTTTCTTTTTACAAGAGTTCTCACCATTCTTTTGGTGTGTTAGACTATGTGCATAGTGATGTGTTTGGTCCAGTGAGTGTTCCTTATTTAAGAAAATCAATTTACTTTGTATCTTTTATAGATGACTTTAGTAGGAGGACATTTGTATATTTCATCAGGAGTAAATCTGAAGTCTTCAGCAAGTTTAAGGAGTATAAATCCTTTGTAGAAACTCAGACTAGTAAAAAGATCAAAGTGTTGAGAACTGATAATGGTGGGGAATTTTGTTCAGCATAATTTGATAGGTTCTGTCGAGACCATGGCATCGAGAGGCATAAAATAATTCCATACACACCACAATAGAATGGAGTTGTAGAGTGTATGAACCGGATATTGATGGAGAGAGCGAGGAGTATGTTGAGTGGTGTTGGTCTAGGACAAGATTTCTAGGCTGAAGTTGTTGCCACTGTGTGCTACTTGGTCAATCGTTCTCCCACTTCAATGCTCGTTGACAAAACCCCCATGGAGGCTTGGTCTGGTAAGAAGCCTTCCATTAGACATATTCATGTTTTTGGTTGTGAATGTTATGCTCACATTCCTAGTGTTAAAAGGAGTAAGCTGGAACACAAAGCAGTTAAGTATATTTTCATCGATTATGGAATCGGTGTAAAGGGTTATAAATTATGGGATCCAGTGGCACAGAAGGTAATTTATAGCAAGAGTGTCATTTTGACAGCTTAAGCCTTCTATAGTTGAGTTGCAACCAGGGGAATAGAAACAGAGTAAGGAGGTAGTTCCAATTCCACTCACACTAGAGAAAGAGGAACTACGTACTCCTACAGGACCTATAGATAAGGAGAGCTCGATTAGCTCAGGTGATTCCAGTGAGGAGGAACAACCTCCAACTCATATAGTGAGAAGGTCCACCCGCATTAGATGGCCACCTGATAGGTTAAGAGACTAAAGTTTATTTGATTCATCATGTATTTATTCTTTGATTGCTAATGTTGATGAGCCACGTTCAGTTTCAGAGGCTTTAGGTATGGATGATTCTGATTCTTAGTTGAGAGCCATGGAGGAGGAAATGGTTGCACTCAAAAAGAATGACACGTGGGATCTTGTACCTTTTCCAAAGGGACAAAAACCAGTTGGTTCGAAATGGGTCTTCAAAAAGAAAGTTGGATTTGATGGCAATGTTGAGAAGCACAAGGTGCGGTTGGTGGCTAAGGGTTACTCACAGGTGGAGGGGATAGATTACGGTGAAATATTCTCTCCAATGGCTAAGTTGACTTCCATTCGATATTTGCTTGCTTTGGCAGCTGCATTTGATATGGAGATCGAGCAAATGGATGTCAAGACAACATTCCTTCACGGTGATCTGAAGGAAGATATTTACATGTCACAGCCTGAACACTTCATAGAGAAAGGTAAAAAGAACCTGGTATGTAAACTTAAGAAATATCTTTATGGTCTTAAGCAGTCGCCTAGGATGTGGTACCAGAAGTTTGACACCTATGTGTTAAGCTTGGGATTTCGTAGATCTAAGAGTGATCATTGTGTCTATTATAAGATGGAAAATGGTCATCTTCTCATAATCTGCTTATATGTTGATGATATGCTTTTGATTGGTAATGGGAAGAAGTACATAAGTGATCTGAAGTCTCAACTTGCAGTACAATTTGATATGAAAGATTTAGGTGAAGCTCGGTACATCTTGGGTATGGATATCAGAAGGGATAGGGTTAGCAGAAAGCTTTGGGTCAGCCAAGGCAAATATGTGAGTGCCATACTTGACAAGTTCAACATGACAGAGTGTAGATCCTTGACCATTCCTATGACTATGGGAACGAATTTGTCGATTGAGGATTATTCGAAGTCTCCTTCAGAGATGGAGGACATGGCTAAAGTGCCATATGCGAGTGCATTAGGTAGTATTATGTATGCTATGGTGTGCACGAGACCAGACATTGCCCAAGCAGTGGGAGTGTTGAGCAGATACATGTAAAATCTAGGACGGGTGCACTGGGATGCAGTGAAGCGAGTGTTCAGATACCTTCAAGGCACTATAGATTATACCTTGTGTTATCATGGGTTTGGACAGAAGAGAGCATTGAGTATCCATGGATATGTTGACTCTGATTGGGCTAGAGATATAGATTGTAGGTGATCCACCAGTGGCTACGTGTTCACTATGTTTGGTGGAGCTATGAACTGGATGAGTAAGAGGCAGGTAGTAGTCACTTTATCCACTACATAGGCTGAATACATGGCAGCGACTCATACCTGTAAAGAGGCAATTTGGCTCAAGAGACTTAGTACTAATATTGGTTTTGATGCAGGGGTTATTACCATATGTTGCAACAGTCAGAGTGCCATATGTTTGGCAAAGAATACCACTTATCATGCAAGGACTAAACATATAGATGTACAGTTTCACTTTGTGAGAGACATGGTTGAAGATGGGAAGGTAAATCTTGAGAAAGTAGATACTCTGGTCAATGTTGTTGATTGTTTAACTAAGCCATTTAGTACTGACAATTTTTGGTAGTGTTGCGATACAATGGGCCTTTGGGCCTTAAGCAATTAAATTGGGTTGCTTGCAGGTCTTCAACAAGTGGGAGATTGTTAGGAATGAATGTCTCAAATGTAGTAAACTTTCGATGAAACCGGTAACCATCGCTCAAATTTGGAATGTGTTATTCCTGTGATATCGTGCATGTTGAGAACGAGATTTTGGCAGGATATGCGTTATCGGATTGGAAGGTGCCATTACGGTGTGCAGTATTCAGAAATGGAAGATGTCATTTCATTGTTGCACTATTTCGTCAGTTACATTGATGGCATGTTTTCTTGTATCCCGCTATATATATCACTTGTGTATTTGGCCTGAAGATATAAGTTTTTATTGTGTTGTGATGTAGCCTGAATTCTGTAGCAGAGTTGTGCTCCTATGAAGCACCTAAATTGTATTGTAAATTTGTTTACTGATAATACAATTGTTGAAGGGTGTTTGGGGTGTGGGGTTTTCTACCAAAAATATTTTTCCCCTCTTTGTGTTATGTGTTTCATGTATTTCTGAAGTGTACTGAAATTATAAATTTTTAAACTTACTTGCATGCAATTGTAAAGTGAAGAGGTTGTGAAGGTATTTTGTGAATCTCTTTGTGACTGTAGTAGTGTTTGGAAGCGTTTCCACCACCGGATTCCTTTTCAAGTTTATTTATTAAACACTGATTCTTGTAAATCATATCAAACATTAAAAACTTATTTATTGAGATTCTACCTTTAATTTCATGTAAACATAAATTTTTTATATTTATTAAATAAATAAAACATCTTCTAAACAATGCTAAAATCAATTCGGGTTGATATTGAATTATATTTAAAGCTAAAACATGTAAGAAAAAGTTAAAGAATTCTAATTCTTTGCCTTTTTGAAACTTCAAAAAAAGTATTTTTTTTTTTTTTTTTGATCAATAGCCCCTAGCCCCCAATCATTAAATCTTGCTCCCTAATTAGAGAGTCTTAAAGGTAATTATACAACTACTTAGTAATTAAATTAACAACTACCTTCACCGAACTGGGAGGTCTTTTGAATAATTTTATGATCATAAATTGAAATGCATTGTATTGAAGCTGGCATTCATGAATGTCTCCTCAGATGATGAATTGATAGAGATATATCCATTTAGGTAGCCATGCATATTTTCATTACTAAAATTTGGATCCATAAATAGCCTTTGAAAATATTCCAAAAATAATTTCTCCATAGATTTGGCCATTGTAATCATTTTGTCTAATATACTTTGGATATTTTCTTTTTCCTTCTTCTCAAGTAGGGCCCCATATGTGTCATATGGTTTCATCGTTTTGATTTTCATCATTAAGTTGTTCATCTAGCAATAGCCTTGCTAGTGATAGACTTGATCTACAACAACTATCCACTACCATGGTTGATTCTGCTTTGCATAAATGTAATTAAGACATAATATCTATATATATCCACTACTAGTTTTAGGATTTGTGTTTGTTGTATCGTTAATGATGGAGGTGGTGTTAGAAATTTGGATTTTATGCATTTTAACAATCATGAATGAAATATAGTAGCTAAAAGTATTTAGAATGCAAGACACTAGATGATAACTTCATACACTTAGTGAATTCAATATAAAATATTAGACTAATATATAAAACCTTTAGGAAATTTAAAATAAATGTATTTTCATTTCAACTTTAATTTGCATGGCTCAAAACAACTTTAATTTATTAATATGTGAGTTAATCATGATAATAAATCACAAACAATCTCTACAATAAAATCTTATCATGATGTGATCATTAAATGTAAAATGAAGTAGTCATTAAGAGCAGATAAGATGTATAAATAACACATCATTAAGGGGTGTATATGGATGGCCAGGATTTGTCATAACTTCTTAGTCATTTATGAGTCATTTTGAGGAATGAAACGGGGTCTAAAGACTCGAAAACTTTCATTACTTTTGTCTTTTCAAGAACAATAGGTGAATATTTGAAGTAAAAGTTTCAAATATCCATTGGTACAAAAGGAGGATGACTTAATACTTAAGTTGGGCATGTGGGATAGTTGTCATCTTTTCCAACTCTATGAATATAAATTTAGCATTCATAAAGTTTTGGAATGCATTAAATATTTATTAAACATAAAAAGGTCATGAAATTGTACTTAATAGAAAAATAAAGATAAAGGCAAAGCCTATATATATATATATATATAATGAGTTTAATCTGGTATCATTTTTACAATGTTTGAACTTAGTCTTCGAATTTAAAAAACTACAAGTTAATTGTCCCTCAAATAGAAGAATAAAAAAATCAATCCCTTAACAAATTGGAGATAGCAATATTGTATTAACCTTAATGTTTGAATTTTGCTTTGTCTCTAATTCCTTGGGTTTTATATTTTTTGCATATTACCTTAAACTTACCTTGCTCTATTGCTAGCTAAGCATTTATAGCTCTAATAAAGAATACGATAGATCAAAATGTAAACCATCATCATTTTTTTAAACTTTATTGCCAAAAGGTGTAAATATAGAAATACCCTTGATATCTAAGGAAGAATTAATCTAAAATTATGGGCAAATGAACACCTTTAACCTATTCACAACATGGATATCTAATAAATATTTTATCCATTTTCTTAGAAATTGGCAACCTAGTTAAATAAAATACTTGATATTAAAATTTAAAAATGGCCAAATTTTATAAAACCCCAAATAATTTAATGAACTACCACTTATTTCTCCAAGGATTTAATTGTACAAGAAACAAATTACACAGTTATAAGTGAAACTAAAATAAAATAAAATAAGAACTCAAAATCAAGACATATGTACACAAGAAGGTGTTTTGTCATTCAAAATAATATCTCATGTCTTGAACATTCACAAGTAGACCCAAAAAAATATCTTCTAAGTTTTGTGATTAAACAATATATGGGGCTATCTTCTCAATAGTTTAGTAAGTACCTACCCATAAATGATCAAAATTACCATGTTTGTCTTAGTTTTGTGATTGAGAAATGTATGGGGATATCTTCTTGTAGCACCCTAAAATTGGCGCAATAAAATTGGAATAATTACATTCACCTTAGTAAATAAATTTAAATTCAAATTTAACCTCCCAAACCGCCCGTTAACCGCCGAGAAACCCGTTTCCTCTTTTTTCGTGCCATTTTTAGCAGTTGTTATGACCGTTTGATGATATCGCCCGCATTTGACGATTTCGTCTGGACTAGAACGTCCAGACGATTTTGTCGCAAAACTGAATTTGCATAGTTGGAATCCGTTCCAACGGGTCTCCAATCCGGGCAAAAGCGTGTCTGCACCATTGGGACCCTTCCCCCGTTGAATATCTCCCAAATTGGGATGATCTCCAACCTCCCAACAACTATCCTATGCCTATTTAACTCTAAAACTTTTCCTTCCCCAACCCCTGGCTAAATTTTTATGTAAATCAACTCCCTATGCGCTAAAACACTTCAAATTTGCTCTTGCACTAGTCCTATATTAATTTTATTGCAGGTACACCACTGGTTTTCAATCGGAGCCAGCATCTATCGCAGCCGACGAACCTGTCAAGATCGGAGGCGATCTCATCAAATTTGGGATGATCTCGTTCTGATGCGAGACGATTTCGACTGCAGCACACATCGAGGCAATCAGTGCCTAGATTTTGCTTTTCTTTCTCTTTTCTCTGTCATTTTATGCTATAAATTAGATTGTCTATTCAGTTTTTATACTATATTGCATCTAGAGTTCACCCATTTTGTCTAGTTTGCATATTAAGATCATATTCTGCTATCTAAACACAGTGATTTGCATTTACTTTTGTTCTTGTATATTGTTCAATACTCATATTACTTTTTCATATAGTTTGCCCCTGTTTACAAAATAGAATTTCTTGTATTTCGCATCTATTTGCTGTTTTGCAGGTCTCTGATGAATTCGTCTGACGAATTCGTCAGATTGCAGACGATCCTATCAGTTTAGACGATTTTATCAAATTGAAGGCGATTCTATTGAATTGCAGACGATCCAGACTCCTACAAGTAATCAAAAACTTCATCAGACTTTCAGATCAGGTAATCTTCATTGGCCTCCTGCAAATTCTCTATTTTTTGCTTTCTTTTCTGTTTGCTGTATTCATTTAAATTGTATTTTCATGTAGTTTAAGTTAGAATCATTCGGCCAAACCTAGGATGAATGTTTAAAAATAAAACAAACTCATCAAAACTCATTCCCAAAACCTAGGCATGGAAACTGCCGCCAAATGTTTCCTGGTGAACCCAACATCCGTCGAAAAATCACCAAAATACACCTCCCTTGAGAGGCGGGACCTTCGTGAAGTCCTCTCGTCCGAGGTATCGCACCATCCTTTTCCCATCCTCCTTCCGGGCGCGGATCCAATAGCCTGAAGGTAGGGATGCGAAAAATTTGGAGCGATACATTTTGGTGAACCCGACGTGAATGCATCATAACCTTTTGAAAACAAAAACAAAAAAAACAAAAAAATATATATAAACAAGAAAAACAAAAACAAAATCATCATTTCAAGTTTGTATGTTTTATATTCAATCCTAAATAGTAGATGCTAAATATTACTTTTAGAAGTACTAAAGAAACCATGAGTTTTTACTCAAATCAATATGAGTCCATCAGTAATGTTGGAAGAATTCAGCCAAATACATTTGTTGATTATGATCAACCTTATCCCTATTCAACATCACCTCCATCACACTCTTCTTATTTTTCATCCATAACCCAACAAAACAATCCCTTTGCCAATCCTCTTCATAATGATATTATCTATTCTCCCATATATCCATATTATGTCTATCAACCCACATATAATTCTCCTCCACATTTTCAATACTCTTCTTTCAATACAACACATCCATTTCAACAAGAAAATACTTATTCTTCCAATTCTACCATACACTCACCTCCTACTTCGCAATCTTCCTATCATCATTCAACCCATAATAAATAAAATAGAGGTGAGAAACCATTAGGCCCTTTTATGACGAAATTTCTAAGTCACATATCAAAAACCTCTCAAAAATATTCATCATGTAAATTTACTAAGCTCAATCAACCAATGGATATAATTCTCAAGTATTTACTTGACACAAATAAGATTGAACTTCCTTCCATAAGACAACCTGATACCACAACAGATTGGTTCAAACCTGAGCTACATTGTGAATATCATAGAGTAGATGGACATATGACACAAAAATGTAAAGATTTAAGATGTGCAATTCAAGATTTGATTGATAAGGGTCTTTTTAATATAAAAGAATTACAATCTACAACTAATTATAAGTCTCTAGCAAACAATCAAACTCCTAAACAAAAAATACCAATAATCAATCAAGACATGGGGATCTCCCAAGAACCCCTATTCAACTATCAACAACAAGAAACCAATCAAATATTGCATGTTAATGTGTCCCATCATGATGATATTATTAATATTGTAACAAAAACTACAAATGAGCAACCTCAAGTTCAATTAACTCAATCTGATATTCAAGAGATGGATTCCTCATTTGACCAACCTTCAACACTATCTTGGGCTCTAGAGAATGATCCAAAATGGAATGTAAGCAAAGAAAGCTCATCTTTAGAATCAAAATCTCAATCTGAAATCCACTTTGATAACCAACAACAAGTGATTACTCCTCAAGCAAATATATCCCTTTTAGAGGTATTACAAATTTATCACAAGGAAATTTTGTTCAAAATACCTAGCCAACAATTTGTTCCTCATCATATTTTCTCTAAGAACATAATTAATGGTGTAAACCCTTTTGAGGTTAACCATATTTCATTCTATGATGAGGATATTCCTTCCTCTACTCCACAAGAAGACCCCTATATTTACATTATCGGAGCTAGTAAAGAAACACCTGTCAAAGCTATCATGGTAGATAATGACTCCTCTCTTAATTTATGCACTTATCAATTATTCCAAAAACCCAAATCAAAGGAAGAAGATCTTAATGAATCAAATGTTATTATAAAATCTTTTAACAATGAAATTCAAGAAGCTCAAGGTACTATAATTCTTCCCTTTAATATTGGATCCAAGATCCTGGATATTTTATTCTATGTAGGATATTGTCCTTCACCTTACAACCTATTTCTCCAGAGTCCTTGGATTCATACGATGAGGGTTTTCCCTTCCACTCTTCACCAATGTTTGAAGTTTGAAATTACAAATAAAATTGTTACCATACATAATGATCCAACACCATTTGAAGAATATTTAACGGTTGAAACATCAAGTTCTATACATTCTCTATTATCACAATTATCTTCTATCCATCACTTTTCTTCATCCATATATGATCATCCTTGTTTATCAAATAACACTCATGCATATCTTTCACATATACTTTCTCCATTTTATCAAAACTTGGAATATAATAATAAGAATGAAGAACTTTCTTATATTTCTAATATTTTATTTTGTAACATGATCAATTTTACACATATAAAAGTCAAATATTTTGCTACATTATTCTACATTATAACAAAGCTTTTGTTATCACTACCTTTTATTCATCACCTTATATTCTTACCTTCACCTCAACCAGATTATCCTTCAAAACCTCCTTTGATTTTGAAGCAACCTTAGACATGCTATACTCAAATAAACCTTGTATAGTGTATATAGATCATCTTGTATATACCACCAATTTCAATTCATAAATTAAAATCAAAATACAAAAAAATCAAAATCCTCAAAATCTTCAAAAAAATACTAATGCAACTAAGGACCTTAAAGGTAAATTTGAGCCCAACTGGCTTGGACCATACATTATTACTGCAAAATTTGAATCAGGAGCATACAAATTATCTACCTTAGATGGTAAAGAACTTAAAGAACCCATGAATATTTTGCATCTTAAACGTTACTATGCATAAATTTGGTCATTTTTCATCCATGTATATATTTGTTCAAAATCATTATCGTGTATTTCTTTCAATTTATTCAAAAACCTCAAAAACATTCATAAAATCTTCAAAAATCTTCAAAAATATTTATTGCATTTTTTAAAAGCACTTGTAAAGTTCCTTTTGCTCCAAAACAAAAATCAACATAAAAATCCAAAAACAGCTATATGCTTGACTCTTTCGAAACCAAAACAATATACAGAATAAAGAGAGAGTCAACATTCTCAAAACTTTCTCAAAATCATTATTTTCTTACAATTATTGCAATTCTATGTTTCAACTTATTTTGGATAAAACTAGCATTTATTTGGCATCCCTCACTTGCACACTCACAACAATAAATATCTTGATTTTATCTGGCATGATTACTAATCTCTCTTATATCAAAGTTCACAAAATTCAATTAAATAAAGTTTGAGCATAGAGAATTGATATTGTTATTTACTTAAACCAAGCACATCTTTTCACAATAAAATGATTATATTTGTAATTTCCATGTTTTGCTACATAGTAGAACTGATTTCTTGAGTGAAAAGTTTCCCTTGCTATCCTATCATGCACATGGTCTAGAATCTTTGAGAATTGGCAAAAGGACAAGCTCACCCCTACCCAAAATAAAAATCCCTTGCTCTACAAACTAATCTGAGCAAGTATCCCTAGAAAAAGAAAAAGAAAAGAAAAATTCAAGAAAAAGAGAAAAGAAAAATGTTATGTCAGCAATGTTCCAAGCATTATCAAGCAAAAGAAATACAAAAATAAAAATAAGCAAAGTTCAAAAGAAAGCAAGAAAAGCAATAAAATCCCTTTCCCTACCCTTTGAAAAGAAAATAAGGGTGAATGAGCTTGAATCCCTGGAATTCTCAATTATTCAAAAACTGTGAGGTAAGCCCCATAACAGGTGGTTTGTGCCCAACCTGCTTGGCCTTGGGTAACTCCTAGCGTGGCGATATGTCTGTCACATTAGCGACCTTCTTTTGTACAGACCTATGTCTGCTTATGGATTAGCTAGCTCTTGATAATCCGATCTACATAGTAGCCTAGTATGGTTATATATGCATCTACATCATGGTTAATGAACACTTATTTGGTTTCTTCAAATCACTTGTATCATAGTATCTTGCTCAAAACTGGTAAATGACCAATGCAATTGCACACACATTTGTATTTGAGAGATTTTGTCTATCATTATGATAAATCAAGATTGGCAATGAATTCACTTATGCACATGGGATTCCTTATAAATCTAACTTTTTGTCTTCAAAATACTTTGAAATATTATTTTTGCAAACTTGTTTGGAATAAACCAAGTACAATTATTTACCACAAAGATAACTATATAATAGAAAAAATCAAAAATTTCAATCAAAACATATCATATATATCTTATCGACTTTCGCGACGATGGCATAGTTCCAAAACCAAAATGGGAATTTTATGCTTAGCACAAGTCCTCATTATCATATTTTCTGTTCATCAAAAATTAATCATGCAATAAAACTATCCTTTCTTTGATCTTCGCGATGATGGTATAAGTCTATACCTACATATTCTATGCCTAGCGCAAACCATTGTAACAATTTTATTTCCTGATTTATCAAAGATCATACAAAACATATGACTTCATTTTACACAAATTATGCTTTTGTGAAAGCAAATACATTTTTACTATGTTATGTCATTATGTCACCTTTGCATTTTGCAATGATGGTATAATTCTTAAGGAATTATTCACAAATTTTATCACACTTAAGAATTTATGTCTAGCAAAAATCATTTCACAATATTTCATGCATAATATTTTTATGGAAATCTGAAAGCAAACCATCATCATCATCATTTGCATCATCACAACAAAGTCTTAAGACAGTCTCTTAAGCACTCTTTTCTTTTAACAATATTTCTATCCTGGGACTAGCTTGACGACCGAGTGAGTAGCGACTCTATGAAATGGTCTATAATAGCGACAATGTCCTTTGAAATTATTGTTAGAAATCTCTTTTTATTTTTATCACATTTCATTACAACCAATCAATTTGTTACATCAGATTATTTCATTTAAAATATTTAAAGCATGACATCCAAGTTATAATATTTTTCCAACGACATAATTTCATGAATCATCAATCCAATTATCAAATCAATCAATCAAACATAAAAGAATCATAAACATACACATAACACAAGTCATATGATCAAAAACATATCATATATCAAACATAATTTCATTCAAAAATAATTCAAATTAATTTTGCTTTTCCGTGTTTTTATCTCAAACGTTCGATTTGGGTAAAAACACGGAGGGGGCACCATAGTAAGCTGTCGTACGATTCGAGCAAGAATCGTCGCCTAAAAATGGAAATAATTTTTTACTTTCTCGTAGATCGAGAAGAACTCATCTTTAACGCATTTTCTTTGGAAATTTTGCTAAAGAGGGGGCAAAATGTAGCACCCTAAAATTGGCGCAATAAAATTGAAATAATTACATTCACCTTAGTAAATAAATTTAAATTCAAATTTAACCTCCCAAACCGCTCGTTAACCGCCGAGAAACTCGTTTCCTCTTTTTCCGTACCATTTTTAGCAGTTGTTTTGACCGTTTGACGATATCGTCTCCGATTAGACAATATCGCCCCAGATTTGACGATTTCGTCTGGACTAGAACGTCCAGACGATTTTGTCGCAAAACTGAATTTGCATAGTTGGAATCCGTTCCAACGGGTCTCCAATCCGGGCAGAAGCATGTCTGTGCCGTTGGGACCCTTCCCCCATTGGAGATCTCCTAAATTGGGATGATCTCCAACCTCCCAACAACTATCCTATGCCTATTTAACTCTAAAACGTTTCCTTCCCCAACCCCTGGCTGAATTTTTATGTAAATCAACTCCCTATGTGCTAAAACACTTCAAATTTGCTCTTGCACTAGTCCTATATTAATTTTATTGTAGGTACACCACCGGTTTTCAGTTGGAGCCAGCATCTATCGCAGCCGATGAACCTGTCAAGATCGGAGGCGATCTCATCAAATTCGGGACGATCTCGTTCTGATGCGAGACGATTTTGACTACAGCACACATCGAGGCAATCAGTGCCTGGAGTTTGCTTTTCTTTCTCTTTTCTCTGTCATTTTATGCTATAAATTAGATTGTCTATTCAGTTTTTATACTATATTGCATCTGGAGTTCACCCATTTTGTCTAGTTTGCATATTAAGATCATATTCTGCTATCTAAACATAGTGATTTGCATTTACTTTTGTTCTTGTATATTGTTCAATACTCATATTACTTTTTCATATAGTTTGCCCCTGTTTACAAAATAGAATTTCTTGTATTTCGCATCTATTTGTTGTTTTGCAGGTCTCTGATGAATTCATTTGACGAATTCGTCAGATTACAGACGATCCTATCAGTTTAGACGATTTTATCAAATTGAAGGCGATTCTATTGAATTGCAGATGATCCAGACTGCTACAAGTAATCAAAAACTTCATCAGACTTCCGGATCAGGTAATCTTCATTGGCCTCCTGCAAATTCTTTGTTTTTGCTTTCTTTTCTGTTTGCTATATTCATTTAAATTGCATTTTCATGTAGTTTAAGTTAGAATCATTCGGCAAAACCTAGGATGAATGTTTAAAAATAAAACGAACTCATCAAAACTCATTCCCAAAACCTAGGCGTGGAAACTGCCGCCAAATGTTTCCTGGTGAACCCAACATCCGTCGAAAAATCACCAAAATACACCTCCCTTGAGAGGCGGGACCTTCGTGAAGTCCTCTCGTCCGAGGTACCGCACCATCCTTTTCCCATCCTCCTTTCGGGCGCGGATCCAATAGCCTGAAGGTAGGGATGCAAAAAATTTGGAGCGATACACTTCTCATTAGTTTAGTAAGGACCTAGCCATAAATAACCAAAATTACCATGTTTGTCTTTGTTTCCTCTAAATTTATTCCTTAATAAAACTAAGTACTCTTCTTTCATATTTTATAAGTCCAGAGCAATTGAGGATCGACAACTATGGTTTTGGTGAATGAAGTTTTAGGCGATAGTCAACCATCGGACAAGGAGAAAGTGCGAGCGGAAGAAGTCATTTTTGACTCTCTCAACGAATTTCCCAGAGCTCAAGCGATGACAGGGCAAGCCTAGAGCGCGTCTACCGTCAACCATGGGAATCTTCGAAGTGATGTCGAACGGGGAAAAGAACCACCTGACAAAGTGGGAGGCTCAGGAAGCCAGCGAGACCTCCTGTCGTATGCAGACCATCTGCAGAATAACCGTAAACCACCCTCGGATGGTTCAAAATATTTCATTGCACAAGGGCTTGATGTTTTGTGCCCTCAAACCCTCATGGAAGGGTATGCCTCTCACGATTCCTTCTCCCTTATGGGAAAATTTGTAGGGGGCACCCAGACATGGATGCAATCCACCGGTGGGCATCTTCAAAATGGAAAACTTTGGGAAACTTGGGTCTTTCCACGATGACCAGAGGTTTTTTCATGATTCAACTGAATACTCGGGAGGACGCAGAGCACATTCTTTCTAGGGGTCCATGGTTCTTCGAGAGACGAAGCCTATTTTTGAAGAAATGGGAGCCAAATTTTGATCCCGACTCGCAAAGCATAAATTTTGCCCCCATATGGGTCCGACTCCCCAATCTCCCTGCTCATTTTTTCTATGAGGATGCCCTTCGAGGTCTGACTAGGGCTTTTGGGGAATTAGTGGCCATTGACCCAGCCACTCATGCTAGAACTCGCCTAACCCAGGCTCGTATCTGTGTCAATGTGAATCTGGACTCGCAACTCCCAGATCACCTCAATCTCATCTATAGGGACTTCAGGTGGAAACAGCCGCTAATATTCGAGAACAAGTCGACTTTCTATTCAGAGTGCCAATCTCAAGGGCACCTCCCATCCCAATGCCCTAAACATAGAAACCCTAAGGCCGATCAGTAGCCAGTGGAGCGTTCGCAGCCTATCGCCAGCTAGAGGACCAACATCAGTCAAAGGCAAATCTTGAAGAACAAACAACAGAATCATTCGCCTCCAACTCAAGCTCCCCAAAAGGCAAGTACCTCTGTAACCACTGCTAATAAATTTTATTTGCTTAAATATTCTAGAAACAATGAGGAATTTGAGGAAGGTGAAATCCTTGTTATCCCCTCCCAAGCCCCTATCGCTCCCTCCCAGCTAAGCCCTATTCCCAATTCAACCCAGAAAGACCCCTCCCCCCTCACCAGGGTCAAATTCCCACTACTAGTGGTAGCCCCCAAAGCCCCACCCAAAATCCCCTTCGGATGCCTTCTTCCCTAGCCCCGTCGCCTCCCTCGGGGTAGGTCTGTTCCCCTTGCCTCCCCGACCAACTCTACTACTTCCATTTCCGATAGCGATGAGGCTGCCTAGGATTCCCCTGATCATTGGAGTCCCAAAAAACTTGAAGCTTCAAAAAATTCCAAGTCGATGTGGGAGTAGATAGGAAAAATGGTAGGCCTTCAGGCACAGAGAGGAGAAACCGGGATACAACCGAGGATATAGCTAATGGAACTCAGAAAACCCTATTTCAAGAAATCAAAAACACTATCAAGGAAGAAAACCGAAGACCCAAACCCCCCATGCAACAAGGCAAGGGGGCAAAAAGCCCTCCAAAAGTTCCAAATGAAAGTCCTCTCCTGGAATGCGAGAGGACTGAATGGGGCAGCCAAGCAGAGATTGGTTGCAGCCATGAGAAAATATTATAACCCCACTATATTTTTCATTCAAGAAACCAAATTAGATGATCAGTGGTCTCCTAGGGTAGCCAAGATCATTTGGAAAAACTGTGACTTCGTCTACTCCTCGGCTTTGGGGACTGCAGGAGGGCTCCTCTGTCTCTGGAACCCAACCAAAGTTGAAGGCAGGTTTATCTCAGGACAAGACAGAATGTCCAACATTCTATTCCATGATCTCAGCTCCTAGACCTCCTGGATTATGTCAAATGTCTACGCTCCCAACTCTGCCCAGGGAAGATTGATCTTGTGGAAAACCCTTACTCAGATGAGACAGGCGTTCGTCAATATCCCTTGGGTGTTGGCAGGGGACTTCAATTCCCCCTATACTTTTTTGATAAAAAGGGGGGAACTCGATAACTCACAGGAATACAAATGACCTAAGGTAGTTTGTGGACTCCAATGCCCTCATGGACATTTCGCTGTAGGGATCCAAGTACACCTGGAGTAATAGACGATTGGGAAATAACCTTATCCAAGAACACCTTGATCGATTTTTGTTATCCCAAGAAGCCCTTCCCCTCTTCAGTGATGCCACCCTGTAGGATCTCCCGAAGATAGGGTCAGATCATAGTCTACTTCTGTTCGAGACGACTAGCAAGCCATAGTTCAAGACTCCTTTCTGGTTTGAGTCAATGTGGACCCACCACCTGGATCTCAAAAATCGGATAGCATAATGGTGGGGGACAAGGTTTCCTGGGACAAATTCTAACCAGTTCATGCAAAAACTCAGGTGGGTCAAGGAAAATCTTAAATTCTGGAACAGGGAAATCTTCGAGAACATTTTTGAAGCTAAACAGAACATCAAAACCAGATTAGAGCAAATTGAGGATAGATTTTAGGAAGGTCATGGTGATGACAATCTTAGAGCTGAAGAGAGGATTCTACTCTCTGAATATCATAACACTTTGGGCAAAGAGGAAACATTTTGGTGCCAAAAGTCTAGACAACTCTGGCTCAGGGAAGGCGACTCCAACTCTAAGTATTTTCATATCTCCACTCTCAGGCATAGGGGAGTCAACAGAATTAAAGGCCTCATCAAGCAGGATGGGAATTTCACTTTGGACATCCATCAGATTAGGGACGAAGCTGTTAGCCACTTCAAAAGCCTTCTTGCCTCCCCTCCCTCCTCCTCCCCTTCGGCCATGGACTCCCTCTTGGAGAACATTCCTCAGACCATCTCTGATGACACCAATAAATTCCTCCTCAACCCCCTGTCCCACAAGGAAATCCATCAAGCCCTCTTCTCCATGAAGGCCGATAAAGCCCCTGGGCCAGATGGCTTATCCTCTAGATTCTTTCAATGTTTCTAGAATATTATGGAACCTGACCTGTGCCTTGCCATCACTGACATGCAGAAGTCCAGTTGCATTCCTAGAGATGTAAACTCCACCTTTCTAGCCCTGATCCCCAAAGGCACTAACTCCCAGTCCCTCTCTGATTTTTGCCCCATCAGCCTGTGCAACGTCATCTACAAAGTGTTGTCCAAATCCTTGGCCAACAGGCTCACTGAGATCCTACCCACAATCATTGACCACTATCAGGGAAGCATAGTTAAGGGTCAAAACATTCTTGATGGGGTCATCACCATCCATGAGATGATTCACTCTGCCCATTTGTCCAACTCTGCAGCCTTCTTCCTGAAGCTTGACATGAACAAAGCCTTCGATAGAGTGAACCGAGAATTCCTATCCAAAATTCTCCTCAAATATGGTTTCCATGAATCTTGGGTGAATCTAATTTCAAATTGTGTTTCTTCATCCTGGTTCTCGGTCCTAGTGAATGGGTCTACTGTTGGCTACTTTCCCAACACCAAGGGGCTGAGACAGGGGGACCCTCTGTCCCCCATTTTATTCATCATTCTAGCTGAGAGCTTGGGTCGAACCATCAAAAATACCTGCAATAGAAACCTGATATCTAGCATCAAGGCAGCTTCTGGCTTACCCCCCACCACTCACCAATAATTTGTGGATGACACCTTGTTGGCCACTAAAGCTTCAGTTTCTAAAGCCAAAGCCATCAATGACATCCTAAATTTGTACGAGGAAGTGGCTGGTCAGAAGATCAATTACACCAAAAGTAAACTCTACTTCATCAACACTCCCATTAGAAGGTAGGCCAAGATTGCAAGCATTTTGGGATGCACCATTGCTGACTTCCCAACCACCTATCTAGGCCTACCAATATTCAAAGGAAGACCCCTCAAAGAGATGTGGAACGTCACAAAAAATATTCACAAGAAGCTGGTAGGATGGAAAGGAGCCCTCCTCTCTAGCGCAGGAAAAACTACTTTGGTAAAATCGGTCCTCCAAAGTATACCTACCTACTTTCTGTCGGTCTTCAAAATCCCTACTGCAGTGGGAGAGGCTATTGAGAAATTGCAAAAATAGTTCCTTTGGTCTGGGAATGATAATCAAAGAAAGTTCCATCTGGTTGCTTGGGAAAAAATTTGCACCCCTAAAGATAGGGGGGCTTGGGTCTTCACCGCATAAATATTACAAATCAAGCCCTCCTGGCCAAGTAGGCTTGGAAGGTGGTCACGAATGCCAAATTGGAGTGGGTATCGATTGTCAAAAGGAAATATCTGCAACATCACTCTTTTTTGGACTTGGAGACTCCCTGCAATGGTTCCCACTTCTAGAAATCCATCAGCCATACCAAGCAGCTTGTTCACAAGGGATCTTGGTGGCAGCTTGGGGATGGTAAGTCTATCGACTTCTAGGAAGATGCGTGGGCCAGAAAATACCCCCTCATCAATGACCCCGATCTGACTCCAATCAAGCATCTCACCGACAGTAAGTATGGAGGATAGGTTGCTGATTTCATCACTTCTGACCAGGGTGTCCGTAAATGGAAGTAGGTTTAGTTCAAAATTAAGAATGACATCATTAACAAAGGCCTAGCAAATCTTCAGGATATTTTTAAAGCAAACTTCATCCTGCAGACCCTAAAGAGGGATGAACGTTGTTGGAAAAATTCCAGTGATGGTAGCTTCACTATCAAAACTGCCTCCCAGATGTTGGAAACCCCCCTAGAGGCTTTAAAAGAGATGACAACTAGACCCTTTCCAAAAGCATTTGGCTCAAGTCCCTGATCCCGAAAGTGGTGCAGTTCTGTTGGCTGGCTGCTCACAACAAAATCTTGACCATCGACAACTTAATTCGAAGAGGTGTAATGGTTCCCAATAGGTGCTACCTCTGCTCTCAAGCCTGGGAATCCACTCAACACCTTTTTTTGGACTACCCCTTTTTTGGGAGGGTTTTTTCTACTTTAATCAGCATATTCCAGGTATGTTGGACCCACCCCAAGATAGTTATGGACACATTCATTCAATGGCCAGTAACTTTCAATAATCCAAGACTCAGATTCCTATGGAGTTCCCTGCTTCACCATGCCACCTAGTAGATCTGGCTGGAACGTAATAATCGCATCTTCACGGAGGCCACCAAAAATCCTAAAGTTGTGGCCAACAGAGCTCTGTCCCTTGCTATTGAAAACAATAGCCTCATCCCGTGCGACGATGTCCCTAGATACGGGCTGGAAGCTTTCCTGTTTGCTTCCCTCAGAATCCCCACAGACTATAGCAAAATCCAAAATTCCTTTAGCACCCAAACCACGGCCAAATGGTCCCCCCTCCGATGGGATGGCTTAAGGCCAACTTCGATGGTGCCTCCAAAGGAAATCCAGGGAGAGCTGGAGCAGGGGGAGTCATCAGGGATCACACAGGCAACATTATCAAGGCTTTCTCTGAGAATCTCGGGACCCAAACCAACAATTATGTAGAAGCCAGAGCTTTATGGAGAAGCATTGAGATAAGCAAAGTCCTCCCCAAGCCAATCATCTTCGAAGGAGATTCTTTAGTGATCATTGGCCACATCATCAACAAGAGCACAGGGGGAAGAATATCCAAAACATCATCCAAGACTGTCAACTTTCTCTCAATGGAAACTCTCAAAGTCAGATCAATCACGTGTTCAGGGAGGCTAATAAGGTGGCTGATATTCTTGCCAACAAAGTAGTCAATCAGTCCACCTTGTACATCTGGGAAGAAGACTTCCCGCAAGAAGTGATCATCCAAGCTAACCAGGATGTGGGCTCATGACCTGTTAGGTAGTTTGTGCTACCTGCATCATGGTATTTTTTCAATACCCAAGGTGAACAGTCGTTGCTTCACTTCTCTTAGCAAGTACCCCATCAAAGGTGGCTCTCGCCACCCCCTCGATGTTCTATCAACACCTAAGGTGTTTCTAAACACCAATCACACTGGAGTTGCCTATACAATTTTTTGTGCGAAGAGTATGGCTCATGTTTTTCACCCGTGTTTCCCCATATGGACTCTGACCTTGCAGTCAGGGTGTTTGTCCTGCCTCCTTTTTTCCCCCTTCCACCCCGCTCACCGCCCTTTGTGCTCATCTCTCTACTCTCGTCCGTTGTGGCCCTGTCGTCACGAGCCACACTTGCACCATTTTTCCCGCTACTAGTCTCCTACTTTGGGGTTTTTTTCCCGAGACCCTCGCTCACCATTCTTCTTCCCAGATCCAGTCAGTTCTCCTCCACTTTGCTTTCGCTAAGACTATTCTATCCCTTTCCTCTATGATTATCGTTAGAAAATTCCTAGCGAGCTCTGTAAGCTCTGGTCTGGCTTGCACCATGGCCACCACTGAGCCCTCTAGCTTGCAAATTGAGGTCGGGACCGTTGATCTGCTCGACGCCAAGCATTTCATCAATTTCTTCAAGATTTTCTCTGGTATTGAGGAGGAAGTGACCAGAGCTTTCATCGAGACATGGAACGAAGGGGAAGTACAAGTTTGTGGCCTTCATTTTGAGGTAAGTGTCCACTCCATTTCTCAGATTTTTGGCATTCCGACTGAAGGTAGAGTAGTTCATCGAGATAGGCATTATTTCAAAGAGGAAACTGATCAGTTCCCCAATAAGGGGAAGAATCTCATTTGGGAGAAGAAAGGAGTCATTCGTTCTTCCTTGCCTCGCCTGTGGGCTATGACTATTGTCCCCGTTATTCAGTATGTCTCTATTGACAACCCTAACAAGCCCCTCTGAGCTTATAATCTTGCCCTAGTTAACCACCTGTGCGACGTTCATCCTGTCAATATCCCAAACTTCCTCTTTCGGTCCATCACCCTTGCCATCACCAATTATAGAGAAAGTAAGTCCCCAAAACCTCCCCATCACTAGGGTATTTTTCTAGTTCTATACAAGTATGCCCTAGCCCACCAGGTGTCCGGGACCATGTCTTCTAGGTCCCCCAACCCCGCTCGTTCCTCTAGCTCTATCCGTGTTGAATCCCCCAACCACCCCCAGTCCCCCACTATTTCCCCTCCCCCAGAGCACTCCCCCCTCCCTGATCAGGGCAAGGAAGATTCGCCCCCTACCACTACTCCCAAAGAGGAAGCCCGCTCTGGAAAGCATCCCAGGCCCAAGAAGAAGTCAGTTCGACCTCCTCAGAAGTGCAAGAAATCCAAAATATTGAAATCCCCCAAGTTGAGGGATCAGCAACCGGATACAAAAATCATCAACGATGACGATCATCAGCATAATGTAAACGCCAAGGACTCATTGTGTTCCATAGCCCTCAAGAGAGCCAGTGAAGTTGTTAGCCATTTGTAGGTGGCTGCCAATATCTATAGGGAAGGGTGTGCCATGTTGTCCAGTGCCATGGAAGAGCTCAGAGAGTTTTTGACCCTGATAAAGACTCTCCTCACCCCTGATGATAGTGCACAACAGGAAAAAAATAGGGAATCCCAGTAACCTGGGAAGGTCGTGTCTGGGCAGCAGGGCTACTGGTTGTTCTTTTTTCAAGTACTGTAATAGCTATCTTTTTTCTTTCTTGGAAGGCTCTTGCCTTGTCTAGGTCTTGGTGTACGAGGTTAAGCCTCAGTTGGTTTTTATCTGTAGCCATCAAAAGGCACAGTTGTCACTTTTTGCTACTGATGTAACAGGGACGGGACCCTTTAACCCATAAAGCAATAAAAAATTTTACCTACCAAAAAATATATATATTTTAGAAGTCCACACATTGTCTTATTTCACCCTTTTTTCTTACATGACCTAATTTTGCTATCCATGAAGAGTATTGTATTAGAAATATTATCTTAGTGTCTAGTAATTTCTTTACTTCTCTATGTATGTCTTCCTCGAGGATAAGACTAAAATTTCTTATTTTTTGTCTAAATGACTTTGTGATTCTTTCAATGGGATGACATGTACAATGATATGAATATTATACAATGGTAAGCCTTCATAAGACCAAGCAAAAAGATCTTTAAAATTTCTAAATAAATCTAGGTACAAGTTTCTATTTTCTTGGGTGCAACATTTGCCTAGTTTGACAAATTGTGATTCTCTATTAGTTTCTCGATTTATTTCTTTGTATAGTTTATATTTAACTTTAGCTTATTCGGCTTTGTATTCAATAAATATTCTATGTAAAATGATTTATTCTTTTATAGATATTATACCTTTAGAAATTATATTTAACTTTAACTTATGATAACCATATTCATCTATTTCTAATTCATCATCCTCATCATTTTCATCTAATACGGTATCTTTAAGATCATCTAAATTGTGAATTACATTGAGGATTTGTTGCTTGCTTTCAAAGACTTGCTAATAATGAATATAGTTTGTGACTAATAACTTGTGGAAAAACTCAACTGAAAATAAATTCAAAGGAATATCTAGGTTTGGTAATAGAGATGCTACAAAAGTAGCTAGATAATTTTCTATATAATTAAATTCATGGGGAATATGTATCTTGTTGAAGGCATCAAAATCATGGATCATATCCCATGCTTTATTTTGATAAGTCTTCAACAACATATTTAAACATCGGTATTTTTTCTATACTTGTTTGACTATGAGCTTTGTATATTTGAATGCTTTCAAATTTTTTATTTATTTTTTCAAAGTCCATTGAATCCCAATGATTAGAGATTTGAATTCTACCATAATATTTTTACATTGAAATCCTAGCCTTACAATTTTCTTTAGGTAAATTAATACTATCCCAATACTGGACCCTTCCTTGGACTTGGTTATGTCAATATACATTGTCCACAAACCTATCGATTCTAAATAAATGGTTGATGGAGAATTTTCTTCTTCCATTGTGAAAAGATAAGTTCCCATACCTAATTTTGAGTATAATACCAAGTTATTTTGTTGTTCAAATCTAATTACCACCTATTTGTAATAAGGTTATCTATCAATTCTGATTTGGTTTGCTATTCCTATTCATAGTACACATATATGTAAAAAATGCATGGTTATATACTTGTTTAAATTGTGTGACCATTCCCTACTTAACAACAAACCATAAGCATCAACTATATTGACTACCACTATGCTCATATAATGTCATATTCAAGGTTCTAAGGGCACTTGTATCATGATAATGACTAATTTTTCAATAACTTTGACCTAAGATCTAACCAATTTGATTGTTATTGATGTTTTTTGAGGTTTCAAACCCAAAAAATTACATACTGATAGAGCCATTACATTCATAGAAGATCCTAAATAAACTAGGAAGTTACTTAATTTTCACCTGTTTATTATGAGTGTATTAAGTAAAGAGGGGCTTTCCATTTTATATTTTTGAGGTTCTCTCCTTCAATTTTCTATTGTTACACAAGATTGGTCACATGAGGTTTGTTCTAAGTCTTCTAATACAAGCTATTTCTATTAAAACACATAAAAATTCATGTACATACATATTTTATTTCAATTTATTCAACTACAATATTGTATTTCAATTTATTTTCCTTTCTACTCAGACTTTTTGGTTGATAGATAGATGGTAATTAATAAGTGGGTGGGTTTTGTGTCAACTCTACTCTATATTGGTAAATTTTTACCTACACCAGCCATCGAAACCCCTCCAAAATTGGCCACCTAACATGTTCCTATGTTATTTTTATGCCACCTCTCTTCTAATTATCCACCTCTAGCCAAGACCCTATGTCATATCTCCTTGCTCAAATTCATATCTATTTGATTATCACCTACTATCCAAATTTGCATTAAATTATAAACTAAATCATATGGTGTAACCCACCATTCATCCCATGTCATCATCGCGAATGACCTCATCATATACTCCTTCAACCTACATGTGGGTTGTTTATCCTCTATGGTGCAGGAGCCTATCTTTCGAAGGGCATAACTTTTGATCTCACCGTTGGATCGGTTTGAAATTTTATGGGAAGCTAGATAACGAGGTGGAAAATGTGATGGTAAGGTTTATTTAGAATCCGTGAAGACATTTCAATGTGTTATCCATACCTAATTATTTAATCTAGTGCCTCAAAAATAGGATTTAGTGTTTTTTTTTAATCTAGAAGGGAGCATATTTGGGATAACTTCTTATTTAGGCATGTGTAGGTGTTGAGATTTTCTAGGAGGCTTAATATGGGAAAACCAATAATGTGTATTAATTTAGAGGGCTATCCAAGATTTTTTTTGCTGGCACTAAAAGATGAAATAGCCAATAATAATAATAAATAAATAAATAAAATATTGTAATTTCTTATCTTTAGGGCTTTAATATTTAGGGTTTATTTTGGGATCTATATATTCCCTTGGTATTGCATTGTAAAAGGGGGTGAAATATAGGAATGAGAGAATAAAGCATTTGTTGGCTTATTTCCATCTATTGTGGTTTTTATGTGATTGGGAATTTTTTTTGCTTTGTTTTCTTTTTATCACAGTTTTATGTGATTGGAGGTTCTTGTTCTGACCTCTTGCAGTTGGATTTACATCACTCTACCACTACCAAGATCCATATTTATCATACTAGAATATTTTTTTTTTGTTGTATCAATCTTGACCTACCACTCATACTCACAAATTGGTATATCATGGATTTTGCTTTATTTTATTTATTTTGGTTTTTTACTAAATGTGCATTGGACTACTACCTATCCACATCCAAGGAACTTCCATATCACTCCACATATGATTCCCTTGAGGAAGCATTTTCCATTCACATTTCCTCCCATATCACCACTTCATATCCATTCTTTGATATCTTGGTCATTCTACATGCCTGATGCATTGTCATCTTTGGCTAGTCAAAATATATTTTTACACATGATTAATTGGAAAAATATTCAATGTGACTACTGAGCGTACCTTCCATATAGACCAACATGTGTCCTCTAGCTTAATTATTTTTCCTCTATTGAAGAATGTCTACATGTTGTAAAACATTAAATCTCACATCCATGGTGGGAATGGTCAAATGTCCATTTATATATTAATTTTTTTTATTTAATGTAATTAAAAAAGAAGGCAACACATGTATAATTCTAAAATAAAGCATATGCTAAATAATATTCTAGAGAATATTGATGCTTCAATTTCTAAATGGAATCCATCCCATTATCTTTTTGTTGTCTTAAGAGCCTCTATTTTTCACTCAAATTGATGCACCTCTAAAATACAAGTATAGACTTATTTATACTCATCAGAAAGCTCTTTCTGAGTCTGATTAAATGGTAAGCATTTTTTTTAGTTTTATGAAGACCTACTATGAATACTAAAGCATCAAATTTTAGGTGGCCTATCTTGAAAGTATTGTGCTCTTCAACTTTCTCCTCCCCTTTTGTAACACGTCAGAGTCCAATTATTTTATGGTTGGGAGGAGAGTTAGGGTATTAAATATTATTAATTAACTAAAATTTAGGTTTTAATTAAATTTTATAAGGCTTTAATAGGTTTGAAAAGTTGTCAATCCTTCTAAAAAGTTTGTCAAGGCTATCCTATAAATATAACAGGCTTATATTTTGCTCCACTCCTACTTTTGGGCCAATGGTTTTACCCAACCATGGTTTTATAAATGTAAATAAATATATTTGATATCAATGCAAATGATCAGAAAACTATTGTGGTAATATTATCTCGTATCACTTCCAAAGGTGCATTTGCTTTATCCATAATGGTAAAAAATATTGTTAAAAACTCTAGACATTAGTTTTTCCCATGATCAATAGTTTCATGCATGTGGCACCAATTTTCCATGACTAAATTATCTAATTCTATGATGTGGTTCCCTAGGATAATATTTTTCATATCCCATCTCATATTTCTTCTTTTAAAATAATCACTCCAATGAAATTTTTTATCTTTGAAATCTTTTGTTGTTGTTTTTCATGATTGGGACATTCTCCCATCATTGTTTGCATGGAAATAATTTGGTTACTAAGTTTGTAAATAATGCATTACATACTTTCAAAATTGAGTTAACTTTATTTCAAACTTCTTAAGCAATATTATCTCAGTGGTTCTTGGTTAATCCTTGCATTATTGGAATGATGATTTTGTAAGGGAATTGCTTTAGTAGCAAGAATCATTCATGTAGAGACCATATAATTTTCTATTTTGAGTGCAATACCTGTGAGGTATCATCCCACTATATTTATTTAATTTGAAATATAATACTTAGTTCAATACCTGTGAGGTAAAATTTGATAACTAGTTCCTTATGGAATCTTTTTTATTCTAGGATTTTATGATATAACCTTTGAAAGTGATAATTATTTTCCTACTCTAACTCATGTTTTTTCTTTATGAATCGATGCTAACTACATCACTAAAATTCTAGTGATTCTTATGTCAAGAAATGTATTCATAAAAACTCTCTCAAAATCATACCAAACATTAATGGTTAAATGAGGAAGACAATAGAACCACATTCTTATGAAATATCTAAAGGTGAATGAGAATAAACTCATTACTACATATTTGTATTCCACATTCAATAAATTTATGGTTGCCATAAAATATACTAAGTGAATGTCATTAATGATACCATCATCTTTCATGAATGCCAAGTAATTTTTGATAGTTTGGGGTAATTGATGTAGGTCCCCTTGTATGAACACTAGGGTAATTTTTCATTGGTTCTCTGAGAGAGTCAATGTGGGACAGGGTTATTGAAAGAATTCAAAAAAACTTACTGGATGAAAAGGTCATCTTCTATCTCAATAAGGAAATTTGACCCTCACTAAGGCCTCTCTTCAGAGCATTCCAGTCTATTTCCTCTCTGTTTTCAAAGCCCTATGAAGGTTTTCCAGAAAATTGAGAAACTCTAAAAAGAATTTTTATGGACTGGATCAGAGGAAAAAAGGATACACCTTATAGGATGGACCAAAGTGTACAGACCTAGGGAAAATTGGGGCTTAGGTCTGAGGAGAATTGCTCATATAAATTTAGCTTTACTAGATAAGCAGGCATGGCATCTCATTTTTGGTGAAGAAAATGAATGGACAACTATCATCAAACGAAAGTATCTTCAAAATATGGAATTTCTAAGTGACTCAGTTCAAATCAGAGGTTCTAATTTTTGGAAAACAATTCTTAATTGTAAAGAAATCATAAAAAAATGTTTAAGATGGGTTTTAGGCAATGGTGAGAGGATAAATTGTTGGAATGACAGGTGGGCTAAGGACGAACCACTGACGCAATATCCTAACTTAGCCCGAATCAGAGATATCATAGAAGAACTCATTGGTAGAAAATTCTTTGATTATATGGTTGATGATAGAGGTAGAATGAAGTGGAAACAAATAAGAATTCAAGAATTTCAAGAGAAATCAAATGATCTTTGTAACATTCTCGGGCAATAGTTTACCCCCATGAGACCCAAGTAAGATCAAGTGACCTGGGCTCCTATGGAAAATTGGTAGTTTACTATTAAATCAGCTTACAAGCTTATGCTTGATGATGATGATTTTGTCCTCCAAAAGGACTTAGTTTGGATAAAAAAATTAATTCCAAAAATTGCAGTCTTTTCATGGTTGGTTATCCAAGGAAGAATTCTAACCATTGATAATATGATGTGTAAAGGTATTTGTATCACTAATCGTTGTTATCTATGTAGGGCTAATTGGGATACCATTTATCACATTTTATTTGAGTTCCCTTTTTCATTGACTGTCCTAAGTGGGGTTTTTCAGGCCTTCAATATTTCATGGGTTAAACCAGCCACTGTACTTGATTTGTTCGTCCAGTGGCCTTTCCCCTTTCAATGCAAAGACTTAGATAAAATTTTTCTCAATCACTATCTTTGGCAGGTGTGGTTAGAAAGGAACCATAGAGTCTTTAATGATTCTATCTATGATCATCAAACTATCATTGCCAGGATCCTATCCTTTGCCAATGAGAATGTTAACCTTATCCCTTTGAATAGTTGTAAACCTCATCTACAATAGACCATGATTGCTCAATATTTATGCTTAATCTCGTTATATGAGTTTGTGCCTAGGGTAGTCAACCACAGAGTCAATGTTAAGTGGTCTCTACCTCCTACGGGTTGGTTTAAGCTTAATTTTGATGGAGCAGCTAAGGACAATCCTGGAAGAGCAGGCGCTAGTGGCATTATGCAAGATCATAATGGGAATATGATGCTTGCATTTTCCAAATATTTGGGAACAAGGACGAACAACGAAGCTGAAGCTAGAGCTATGTGGAGAGGCCTTCAAATGACTCAAGACTTAGAAGGCAATTTGATCATAGAAGGAGACTCTATGCATGTTATAAATCTCCTCAATAATTGGAAAACACCTCCTTGGAGGATTAAAACAATTGTTGAAGAGGCTAGGATCTTTTTCCAGGGAAGATAGGACATAAAATCCCAACATGTCTTTCGGGAAGCTAACAAAATTGTTGATAAGCTGGCCAATTTGGGTGTCGATGGTGACGGAATTTTCAAATAGGAACATGATATCCCGAATGAATTAGAGGAGCTTATTCAACAAGAATGCAAATAATGATAGTCAAATTTACCAACAAGGAAGGCATTGTAAGTTCGAAGGCTAGGAGTATTCCCGTCTCTTTTTGAATTGGACTCAATAAAAATTATCTGAGCTATCAGTGTTCGTGGATGCTGCTTGGAAATACCACAAATACTAATGGAGATAATCACATGTCAGATAACATGAATCCTAGTCGTCTTAGTAATTTGAGGTTGGTTGATAATCATAGGGAAGGAAATAAACGACAATATAAGACTTCAAACCAAAGCCACATGGACCACCAGATAGCCACCACCATAAATCTAGCCAACAGGTTCACTTCTCCAAGGCTGATTGGCCAAGATAGTATGTGGTACCAAAGCATGTCATATATGAAAGAAAGCAATTACCAAAGAATTATTAAGAGTAACTGTCAATATAGATTTTGTGGGAGTTTTTTTAGTACTCTGCTATGTGTGTCTCCATCTTTTTGTTTCTCCATTGTCTCAAGGAAGGGATCCATGTCTGTTTCTTTTTTGTAATTGTGATGCATGTGTGTTTTCTTGAGGTATACCTAAAATGTTGTATGGGATGTTTCTTTTTGATAACAGGCTATGTGCCTTACCGAATGTAATGGCTTTTGCGGCATATATATTTTACATATATAGGATCCTTAGTAAGGATATGTTCATCAACAACCCTGGGCTGATTTTTGTAAAAGGTTTTGGGTCAACCTGTAAAACCTAGTATTAATGCTATAGTATCTTATCTACCAAAAAAAAACACTAGGGTATTAGTCCTCCATCATGGAGGTTGGTACCTGGAAAGATGATTCATATTTGTATATATTTCTTTTATAGCTATACCTAAAGCAATAGATTCAACAAAAGGCCAAATAATTAGAATTAATTTTCTCTTTTCACTCTCTTATTATTTTTTTATTTTGTTATTTTTTTCTCTACCTAGGTTTAGGAATATATGGAAATGTTGAGTGAAAAAAACTTATTCGAGTGCTTATTTTGATGTGTCTCATTATTAGATCCAATTTTTTGTTAATAATTTATAATAAGTGTACCTTTTGTTCTACATGTATAGCTTTATATTTGAATATGTATTTCTCTTAACTGGTCTATTTTTTGAGCAATATCTTCTTCTTCATATAAAATTATAAGGATTTGAGGGAAATAATTATTTGGTTCTAGTAATAGGTTCTACTACATAGTTATCCTTAATTATTAAATGATGTCTATTTTATGGTGATCGAGGATTTAAAAAATCAAGTTGTTCTACAAGGGCTTGAGTAGGTAAAACCATTCACATCCCAAGTAGAGTTGCAAAAACAATTTTAAATAGTTTCTATGTAGGCAATAGCCAAGGGGTTTTACAACCCTCTCGTTCAAAGCACTAGTTGCTTTCCTTTTTGTATTAAAAAATAAAAAAATTATTTCTATACCATATATCTAACTACAAATACCTCAAGAACTCATTCACTTTAAAAGGTAGATATCTAGACCAATAACAATTAGAAATCCACATATCCAGGTTCATCCATCAACTACTTACTTTCAAAGAAAGGTAGCATGACCAATGCAAATTAGAAATCCATGTACCATAGTTCATCTATAAAACACTTGATTCACGTAAAGCATATCAATAAACATGTTTTAAACTAGCAAGCATAAAAAATAATTCATTGAGAGTTTACTTTTATTTTCATGTAAATGAATGCATTCACATTCATGAAATAAAGAAAACACCCTACAAAAAATACTAAAATCAATCCTAGTTGAGCTTGAATCTGATTTAAGGCTACAACATGCAAGGAAAACTCAAAGTATTCCAATTCAATGCCTTTTTGAAACTTTAAAAGGAAAATATTTTTTTTCTAAATGAAAATCCCTCAACCATGAATCATTAAGTCTTGCTCCCTAAATAGAGAGTCTAAGATGTATTTATACAAATATTGAGTAATTAAATTAACAAATTCCTCTATTTAATGGGAGGACTTTTGAAAATTTTCATGATCATAAATGAAAATTCAATGGAAGTCAAATTTGATGATTATGAATTTGTCCTCAAGTGATGACTCGATAGAGATAAATGATGCATCCTTTCTTTACTGAATGTTGGATCCATGAACCACTTTTAGAAATATTTTAGAGATATTTTCTTGGTAGATTTGATCATTTTAATCATTTTTCTAATATACTCTAGATGTTTTCTTTGTATTACTCCTCAAGTAGGACCCCAAATATATTTCTTGCAAAAATGCATCTCTAGCCATGCTAACACGTCAATAAAAGATAAAATATAAAAGGACATAATATGTATATATATTTTATATTAAATATGCTTTGTAATTCATGGAAGGTAAAACACCACATTTTTGTATAGTTGTCCCTCTAACTCATGAGAGGTCAACCATCATATTTACATATGGTTACCCTTCCATATTTAATATAATAGATTTCCAATAAATCAAATATCATATAAAATGAGATGTACCCCTAACTACAAAAACCATAAGTAATAGAAGCAATGTTATAGCCTCGCATCTCTTCTTACAAATTTCTTACATTGCACTTTTTAAAGGAATACAATTATTATATTATTTTTTTATATATTTCTCTATTCTAATTCATTATACTCATTTTTTTTTGAATTCCACTATTTCTTACTCCTCCTCAACTCAAAAATCTAAGTTTTGGATCAATGATGTGAGATTGGTCTATATTTTGAGTGTATGACAATAAATACAAGATCAATATATTAAAATTTTACTTATTTTACATGATATCCCTATAATTACCTCTCTTTTCCTTCCAAATGATTTCATATGTAAACTAGAATGCATGACATTGAGTTACAATCCTTTCAAGGATATGTTAGATAAATTCCTTGTGAAATAAGGGAATGATTTGATGGATCAGTTTCCTCAAACTATTTAATGAATATCTACTACAAATTCTTCAACCTCTTCTACAAAACCTCTCACTACCCTATAATATTTTAGTGCTCCAACACCTTTTAAGGTGAAAGTGAATTTTGATATTCCTATTTTTGAAGGAAAATTAATAGCAATGACCTAAAAACTGGTTTTATTAGTTATATTCATACTTTGTCAATAAATTCATCAATGGTGAGAAGATAAATTTTACACTTTTAAAATATTTATTACCCATTTGAAATTGGTAGAAAAAATATTGTACAATGTATCAAAAAGGCCCTGATAAACTAAATCTAGAAAAATAGTAAATATAGAATCAAAGGAAAAAAATAAGAAGAAGATAATAGATACACACATAACACAATATTTTACATGGGAAATCCTTACGAGAAAAAAACCAACATAGTAATATCTTCTTATTGTAGAAACTTAACCATATCCAATACAATAATGTTCATATCTCTTATCTCTTTACACCCTGATGCAAGTGCTATTAATTAAAAATAGCATAAGAATAAATTTTACAATACCATGAGCAAAAAACCATCAGTTTAAATATTTAACCCTTAAAAACCCATATGGATCTAAAAATATCTTAAGAAATCCTAAAACATCCACCAAGGGCTACCGCCCACTAACCCTTGCTTGAGGCTTGGCCCGGTACTTAACCTCGATGAGGATACATGGAGAGTGTCTTGTATATTTTAGAGTTAACCTCACCAAAATAACATAGAAAATATTCAACATATTTTCAACATTCTCCCACTTGTTGAATACTTTCCATAAGGGTTGAAAACTACCATTGTCAAATTTCAAGAGAAACCATAACTATAAATCTTCTACACCAAGAAAATGTTTGAGTAGGTACAACCTTTGTTAATGAATCAATGGCATTATTCTCTGTATAAACTTCCTCTACAATCACCTGATTCCCTTCAACCATCTCTCTCACAAAATGGTACTGAATATCAATATGTTTTGATCAATCATGAAAACCAAGATTGTTGGAAAAAATATTGCACTCTAATTGCCACTATCAATTCCTAGAGCCTTTTGTTTAATACCAAATGTTGAAAACAACCTTTGTAGCCACATTGCTTCTTTACAGGTATGAGTTACTGCAACGTAATTTACCTCTATTATGGACAAATAAACTACTCATTACCTTTTACTCATCCAAATTACTGCCCCTCCAAATAGTTTGAACACATATGCACTCATGGATATTCTCTTGTCCAGATTTCCAACCTAGTCAACATCTACAAAACCTTGTAGATTTAAAATATTACTATCTCTAAATTTTCCTTGATAACTGGTAACATAGTCTAAAGTTCCATGCAAGTATCTGAAGAACCTCTTCATAGAAATACAATGTTACTTTCTTGGATTGGATATATATCTGCTAACTACTCCCACTACATGTGCAATATCAGATATAGTATAGATCATTACATACATAAAATTACCAACAATGCTAGTATAAGGAACTTAATGCATTTCTTCAATTTCCTCATTTATTTTAGGACACTATTTAGAAGATAACTTTTGACCAATAGGAT
Source organism: Wollemia nobilis (assembly GCA_028583015.1). Classification (NCBI taxonomy): domain Eukaryota; kingdom Viridiplantae; phylum Streptophyta; class Pinopsida; order Araucariales; family Araucariaceae; genus Wollemia; species Wollemia nobilis. Next base: position 615,582 of record JAQPPZ010016349.1, read on the forward strand.
ATGGAGTGCATATTGGTTTACAATCATGCATGCTTGTAAGCATGGAAAATTGACCCATCAAAGTGAGTCAATATTTCCTTAGATCCTTATGAAGCCACCCAAACTTACCAAGTACAAATTTAGGATCCTTTTCTTCTCTTCCTTTGTATTTTTTTCCTAGCTTTACCAAATTCATGCTTGTTCCATATGAGGCATGAATTTTGCATACCAAATTCATGACTTATAATTATTGGGCATGAATTTGGCATTCTAGGGGTTTTTCTCTCAAATACCCCACCACTCCTTGGCCCATTTTGGCATTGGTCCTTGCCCATGATGAACTTTCATTTTCACACTCTTTTAGCCCTCCAAAAATATTATAAATAGAGTACTGGACTCCCTCTTTTCCATCAATAAATATTTTTGAAGAATCTTGGATCTTAACTCACTTATTGTTCACTAAAAAGTCTTCTTCTACTGTGATTTGTTGTTTTTGCTATTTTGCTACTTTGTTGTTGGTTGCCCTTGGGGATCAAGTGGAGGAATCTTGATGATTGGAGAAGTCTACCATTCTAGAGTGATTTATTCATATTTTCATTACTCTTTTCTTCTTCCAATATATAATCATGTTATTTACTTGCACTGTTAGTCATTAGTTCTATTTTTTGTTATTTTGTATCGTACTTTTTGGTGTTTTAGGACCCAAAAAGTGCATCTAAACCAATATCATGCCTTTCTCATACAAGGTGTGAATTTTCCAAGCTAGATTTATGCCCTCTCATTACAGGGTATGAATTTGGTCAATTAGATACTGGGGGTAAATTTTTACTTCCCAAAATCCTAATTCACTACTTGCATTTTAGTTTTCTATCACCTCCATTCTGTTTCATTTCATTTCATTGTTGCATGTCTATTCCATCTTGCTTTTGCTTGTTCTAAATGTCAACGATAATTTTATTTTTGAATGGTCAGATAAAAGGACCAAGGAGACTTGACTGTTATGCCTCCAAACTCAGTCACATAGCGGCCTAAGAAGGCCCCCAAATGCTAATTAAATTTTCTAGGGTTTTGTAAAGTTGTCTTGTAGGTATATAGTTGTTTAGATATTTTGGATGTAAGTTAAATCTAGGATCAACCATACAATCAGGTAAGTTCCCTAGTAGATATTTAGGCTATTTACCGTGTGTCTTTATTCATTTCTACTTTAAATCTTGATCATAAAAGGAAAATAAAATACTTGATCTTTTATTTCTAGGCATTTGAAAGATAAAAAGTATACAGTTTGCATTCTAGGGTTAATTTTTTTTGTGCACTCTCTAAAACCCTTTCTCAAAAGAAATAGATAATTTTTATTACAAGTTAGGATTTTAGTCATCATTGAAAATCAATAATAATTCTACGGTTAGTTTTTGGTCTTCTTGCATCTTTGTTTATCTTGCATTGTTCTTTCATTTCCATAGCTTAGACTTTAGAAAGGCCAAAGATAGGTGTTTGATCAATATACACATTAGATATTTCCACCCTAAAATTGGAGTAAGTTCTTAAACCATTCTTGGTGAACCCCTTGATCCCTAAGCCCTCAAGTGTAGATAATATAATACACCTCGTGGTCACCTTAGCTCCTAGTGCTAACACAAAATCATGTGTGGTAGGGTATTTTTCCCCTTCTACATCTTTGTTGAACCCAACATGAAGGAAAATCTTAGTGGCCAAGATAGTAAGACTCTTTTTTTTTTTTTTAACTTTAAGCAAGACCACTAAATTTGTTTTCTTGGAAATAGAAAAAATTAAGAACATCTAAAAATTTTCTTGTGTGTATTTTGTTAGTGTTATCCTCTATCCTTTCTCTTCCTCCTAATGGCTCCCAACACTAGGGAAAAGTGAAAGCTTTTAGAATCTGATTAGATTTTTCAAGAAGATGATCAAGTTGATAAGGAGAATCACAATCTAGATGAAAAATAAGAAGAACCTAAAGATATTTTTACCAACTTTGATCCTATTGAGGGGCCTAATGGAGGCTTCAATTTGACATTTTTTTGATCATATATGGGGTTTTATGAAATATCATAGGGAGACTTTGGCTAAGGCTATGGAAGAGGAAGCCCAACTTGAAAGAAGTGGGATGTCTCATCCTCAAAAATTTTCTCCTAGGAATTTTCATAACAACCCCTTGTTTGAATCTTCACATCATGTCAATTATTTTAATAAACCAACATATGCTACTACCGTGACCATCAATATTGGGAAAATTCCACAAGATCCTCCAAATGGTAGTGCATCCCAAAATTATGCTCAATTTCCTCCTCATTATACTTTTTAGCACAAGTGTGGAGTATTCCTGGTAGGTAGGTATTTTCCAAGGCTAATAATGATCAATATGCTAAACCCAACTCAATTACCAAATCGTACTATCCTAAGACCGTTCAAACTACCCTTGTACAAATTGTAATCACCCTGTACTCAAATGCCTACACTGTACGATTTCAAATCACACAGTGTCATAGATGGTATTATTTTACACTCAAAAAAACTGATATATTCAGTTTTGGAGGCTTTCGTACACGGTTTTGTAATCGCTCAAGTCGATTCCCCAAAATTGCCAAATCGGGTAAGTTTCTCTCAATCGTCTGTTTTACCAAATCGGATAAAAATGCTTTGTACGATTTTTAAGGGTGACGATGTATGATTTGTACAAAACAACGGTATAGTCAGATGCTATTTTAGATATACCATTGATCCAATCTCTCTCCTGGATATTTTGTAAGGGTTTGATAGACTAATCAATACGATCTCCATAATAGGCAAAAACATCCTAACAGGATTGTTGAGAGATTCCATCTATATTAGTATGGCTAGAAATCATACATCTTTCAATACATGTTCCTTGATATTTCCATGCTCCTATATCATTCTCCAGGTTTCACCAGCATTAGATCCTACCACAGGGTTGCAACAATGCACAAAATACCAGAGCTAGAGATGGAAATTGTGCCAGAACATCCATTTGCGACAAAAATGAGTTGAACCCACCAAAGTTCATCACAGTGCCTAAAAATCCATAAAAAAAATAAGCTTGAGCTTTGGAAAATGTGTTGACGAAGGTTGATTTTGACCCCAAAGCTATGGAGTCCCACACTTTAAAAATGCTAGCTCAGGTCCAAAAGCATCAAGGATAAATGGCCCCAAGTAATTACACTTATGAAGTTATTATAGAAGACTTGATGAAGAATGATACTACAGAGAATATTGAAAATATACAAGTCGATATGAGCTCTCTTTACTTACATTATTATTATTACAATAAAACCTTTTTGAGGCTAAGGTGAATATTTTTGAGTTAAATGAAGCTTTGGCCAAAAATAGAGCACAACTAGAAACAACAAAATCAGAGGCAGAGGATTGGTAGTAGAAAGTGATAGAGTTGGAAAATGCAACCAAGGGATACCAGATAGCTTGGGAAAGATCAGAGAAGCAAGTGGAAGCATTGACCGCTCAACTTGAAGCTTTATGAAAACATCTAGTCAAAAAAGCCACACAGTCAATGGGCTTCTCCAAGGAGAAAATCAAAGAAGCTCACCACCATTTAACCAAAACTATGTAACATTGGGCAGATGTGCTCAAGGTCTTATTGTACATTCATGAGGCCTAGATAATAATTTTTATTTGTGATCAGACCTTGGAGTATGCCAAGGAGTAGTTGGGACCCAAGTTGGATATGGCACTGAATATTCAAACGTTAGCTTAGTATGACTTCCAAGTTAATATATTGAGTGGGATGGAACGAGCTTGGGCAAACATCAATATTATGTTGTGCAGCTTCTTTTCCAGGTTGGATCTAGCTAGAGAGGGTTGAGAGTTGGCCACTATGTTTGAAAATGAGCATTATATTTCACTTATTTATTTTGAGGCTTTAGCCAATGCTAGGTTTCTAAGCTTCACCGATGATTGGGAGGAGCTTTTGCCTAAGGAAAAATTGGAGGTGGCCTGGAATTTTTTTATCAAATATACTTCAAATATCGATAGCTGGGAGGATCCAATCACAGAGGAACAAGTAATACCATGCATGGAGAGGCTCACTCGCATCGAATCATTACTGTTGGAGCTCAGTCAGAGATCTAATTACATCAGCTTGGACCAAGTTGAGATGTTGCGCTTTGTCATTGATTCAGTCCAGTATCCTTCAAAGCTTGATAAAGAGTCTTGGGCCTAGGAAGTTGCATTATTTGAGGTTACCAGTGCAAGTCTCACCAAGCAAGAAGCACGAGCATGGGTGGAATCAAAGTAGAAAGAAGCTATAGAAGAGCAGGAGAAACAAGCATAGGAGGAAGGGAAAAAGGATGTTTTTGAATCAAGTGTCCCAACTGATGCAGCCAATGATGGTGACAGCTGAGCCCAATGGATGAAGACTTGGGATCGATTGCATGTAGATGAACTAAATATCTCGAGAGCCACAAAAAGTATTGGTCATTTTTCCACACTAAAATTTTGATTGTAAAATTCAAATAATATAAGATGAATGATGTAGTTGTTTTGATTTTACTATTTTTATGTAACATTTTTGTTTCCCTCCTTTGAGTGATTTTTCTAAATAAGAAGATTAATATCGTCCCTAGAAACACACAGTAAGTTTTTTTTCGATAAAAATTAATGCAAATCGTAGGCAAAATATAAAGGAGAAAATATATGGCAAAGAACATCTCAAAATCAAAGGAGCGATGAAAATGGTCTAAGGCTTCGGCAATTTTTATTCGAAGAAAAAGTGCTAGTGAATAAAAAGGGGAAAACATTTTCACCCCAAGGAAGGGATGAAAATCTTTTTTTCCCTTATTTGGGTGAAACACCATGTTAAGAAGATTCTGCCTAAGCAAAAGCAAAAGTAAGGATAAATGCTCAATTTGAAGTGAAGTATGAATACTACCGGTAGAAGAAAAGATAAGCACTTTCGCTCAAAAATTATGCACTTAAAGTTATTTCATCCTTTATCAGGGCAAATTACTATTTGAATTACTTTTAGGAAAAAAAATAATAGATGGAAATTGGTCAAAGTCAAAGTCACCCCTAGGGGGGTGAAAATCATTTTCGCCCTTCTTCAAGGCGAATTCCCAACTAAAGACATTCTAGGATGAAAATCACATGAATTCAAAGTCAAAGTCGCCCCTGGGAAGGGGTAAAAATCATTTTCACCCTTCTTCAAGGTGAATTTTCAAGTTGAGAACATTTTTTAATGCAAATGATGGAGTGACGTCATTCAGGTGAAGGTTGCTCCAGTCAAAGTCAAAGCAAATTCAAGGAAGACGCCTGCCAATGTAATTTCAGCCCATTTTTGGCAGAAATAGTAATTTCACCCAAGTTGGAGCAAAAGTCCTGAAATAGCATCTTTATATGCCGGTCAAAGTCAAAGTCACCCCTAGGGTGCGGTGAAAATTATTTTTACCCCTTTGGAGGGCAAAATCAATCATTTCTACCCATTTTCTTACAAAAGTCATTTTCATTCCATTTTTTTTGGCAAAATTATCTATTTTTTAGGTGAAATTACTCAGGAGAAGGGCAAAAGTATATTTATGGGAAAAAACACTAAATTGCCTTGGTGAAATCAATTCTTGACCCCTCCCTTTAGCAAAGTTTTCTTTCGAAGGCACCACTATTGTTGATATTTTTTGGGAGGGATCGAAGACTGGTGAAATTTAGTTCTTGGAGTAATGAGATTGATTTTTCTAGAATTCTTGTTGAAGAAGATGCCAAGATTAAATGCTACATCCTAGATTCTAGTATGATCTTGTTCATTTTTGAGGTACCTTCCACTGATCTCGTCCCTTTTCAAGACAAATTTAATTTTCGTTGGGTCTCCCCTAGTGAGGGTAATATTTTGAGGTGTAAAGTGATGGAATGGTGTCCATAATTTAATATCCAAGCTCCTAATTGTCATGTGGTATTACTAAGTTTTGATGCACTGACACCTGGAGCATTTTTCATATCATCCATATTTGCTAATTTCCTATGCATATTCCATGAAAACGAGATCATTGCTTCCTAAAGAATATCCTGATTTGAGCATTACCATTATTGAGGAGAGAATTGCTATGGCTAGTCTTTGACTAGCTAGTATTTTATTTTTATTTACATTTAATTTCAGAGGCAAAATCCTCTATAAATACTTAGCATTTTTATGTAATTAAGAGAGGATAGACATTTTTCCAAAATACTTTTTAAGTTCTCTGTATTAATCGAAATATTGTTGGCTTCTATTTCTTGGAACAATGTTGTGTGTTATCACTTTTTATCTAGCATTTATGTTATCTTCATTTCCATTATTAGATGAGTTAAATTCTACATCTGAATTTAGGTCCTGATAAAGACGTAAATATTGAAATGTTTTTATTAGAAGTTATATTTATAGTATGTGAATGGTTCTGATGCTTTACTTTTTGTTGCATGCTAATTAAAGCTTGATCTAATTTTTAGTTGTTAGTTTATCTCCATCCAACATTTTCTGGCTCATAGCCAAATTTTCTATTTCATTTTGTCATTTACATATATTTCCTGTTACCCTAAGCTTTAAACCAATTATATTAGTAATGGAACCAGCCCTCTCTGGAGATTGGCCTAAAGGACATCTCTCTCCTTCAATATTTCAATGTTGGTTGGGTCTAGGGTGCACAAACATTTTGTACTTAGGCAGATTCATGACCAACATAGTCATACAAGAATTTCTCTACTGAGAAGGTCAAAATGGGGGATAAAGGGATAAAGAACCTAAACTAATGTCATTTGAGAAGCAATAGGATTAGTAGCAAGAGCAACCATAGGCCACTTAAGATCTTGATTAATTTACTTCCAATAATTGATAGAACCCAATGCTTTGATACTTTACATTATAAAATGATAGGTATTTAAATACATAGAATATATGTTTTAGGTATAATAAACCTCTAACCAAATTTGTAACTACTTTTGTCTAATGAGGCATGCATAGACCTTGTTATGGGTGGCTAAACCACTTATCATTTCACATGGGCTATAATGTAATAACTCCTAACATAACACCCCATTATTACATCATAGTCATGGCTCTTTCCCTAAATTATGACCAAAATATAATGTATAGGGTGATACTAGAATCTATAGTTTTGAGAGAGAAATTTCTCCCTGAACGTAGAATTTCTACTATGATACTTAGGAGTATCGGGTTCCAGCGATCATGCACTCCAAAAATACATTTATTACAAACAATCATTCAATACTTTCTAATACTCAGATAATTTAATGCATGAAATATGTCTCATCTAGTGTATTCATGAGGAGGATATTCACCAAATATATCAGTTTTTGATGAGACCAATAGTTCTCTTGCAAATTAGACTTGTTGTCAAATCTTATCTTGATCAATGTATTCTATGATGGTGAGGTCAATCACCTCTTTTATTTTCTTCTTTTCCATGGCTTCATTATTTGATACAGTATTTGTGTGTGATATGTGATGCATTCCTACTTCCTTTGATATTTTATGTGATGTGCTACCATGAATCTTATCTTGATTATTTAATTGACTAGCTACCAATATTTTTTTGTGTTGTCATAGCTTCTGTGTGGAATATTTTCCATTTTATATTTTGATTGTAACTTGATGTAGTGAGATCAATCACCTTCTACTTCTTTGTTTATACATTGTTCATTTGAAGAAGGCATTGTTTATGAAACATGATGTATTCATGCTTTATTTGATGTTCTATCAAAGGTTGAATCTTAAATACCTATTGTATTGACTCCTCATTCTCTTTATTGTCTTCTACTTCAAATAATTTTATGAATGGTGAAGAATCACATTCAGAGTACACATCTTCACTTTTTGGTGTTTGAATTTTTATTTTGTTTTCCTAGTCAACTTGGCTCTTGATATCCCTAGTTGCATTATTTCCTATATAATAATTTGAATGAAACCAATTTTCATGACTTACCATTTTTTTGGTTGCTTTAGAGTCATACCAAACATTATTGTTTTGATTAGCTATGCTTGTCATTTATGATTCCAATAATATGTTCATGTAATTGGTAGTCAAAATGGTTTTTTATTTTGAAGTGCCAAATAATATACTTCTACATGATTTAATTTTAAGGACTTGGATATTTAATTCAATATAAGATATATTTAGGGCTTGGTATTCTTGGTTTCTTCCTCTCTATCTTGATTTAGTCATACAAATATTCTTGTTTTTTGTGTTTTAGCTTTGCACTCTTGAGTTTCTCTTTTATAAGTAACATGGAATTATTTTTGAAGTCATTGAAGTTCTTTTATTTCGGATCCTTGAGCTTGCATATTTATTTGTAAATAATTGATATAAATTTTAGACCATTCTTATATGTGCAATGATAGATTCTATTTTTTTTTGTGCATTTTAGAGGCTTAGCATGTTGTCTCTAGTCTTCATTTCATTGGAGCTCCTTCCTATTCAATTCATAGTGACTTGGTATTTGATGTCGACTTGAATATATAATTCTTAATTTTTTCAAATAATGGGTTTCCTACTTTTGGATTCATTGGGTCCTCATTTGTGATGAATGACACAAATATTTTGTTGAGAACAATGCCAACATGTCAAACTTTGAAATTGTTCTTGCACTGGTGCTTTAAAATTATTCTTAGAATAGAAGTGTGTGTTGTTAAAACATTTTCCTTTGGAATTTCAATATTTGTATGCTATTTGAAAAGTCTTTATAGTGAGAATCCATAATATCCATGTCTTTATATTTCCTCAAGTTGAAACTTTATATATTTTGATTCTGAAGAACACAAGCTTATACTGAGAGGGGGGTTGAATAGTATAAGACCACTTTTTATTTTTCTTTACTCAGGCTATATAATCCAATATATCAATGCAATTTCAATAGCAGTAATGAAAGCAATGCATAAATAACCACACACAATAGAGACACCAATTTAACATGGTTCACCCAATGTGGGCTACTCCATGGAGAAAATATTTTTCTAAAATTTTCACAAAAAATATCTTGGGAATCCTTTCCCTATTACAATTTTTATGGAACTTTTTCCAAAGGAGAAACCAATCCCCTAAAAATTTTTTTGGATCTCTATCCACAGGAGACACCAATCCCCTTAGCTGGTTCATGGATAACTATCCACTGGAGACTATTATCCTCTGCTCTATCACCTCCAAAGCTTGCTCTCAACTCTATCTCAAATCTGAACTAAACACAATCCTTTGGTCTAGCACAAATATACTCAATATTTGTCTCAAATCTATACTAAACACAGTCCTTCGGTCTAGTACAAATATGCTCAATATTTGTCTCAAATATGCACTAAAATAGTCCTTTGGTCTAGCACAAATCTGCTCAATATTTGTCTCAAATCTACACTAAACACAATCCTTCGGTCTAGCACAAATATGCTCAATATCTATCTTTGATCTAGCACAAACCTATCCTCAAATCTACACCAAACTTTGTCTTCAAATATGTCCTCAAGCCTTAACACAAAGCTTGATCCAATCACAAATCAACTCTACTAGATTTATCCCAAACCTTAACTCAAGTTTTGAACAAATAAATCAATCAACTCTTCTCACAAGTATTATCAAAGACTTACCTCAAATATTTCCACAAGTCCTCCTTAGAACTTGCTCTCACTGCTCTAAATTCTTCACCAAGGCTTACCTCAAATATTCTCTACAAGTCCTCACTAGAACTTGTCAAAACTGCTCAACAAATATTCACCAAGACTTGTCTCAAATATGCATTGTAAGCTTCCACAAAAGCTCACACAAATATGTCCAACAAGTCTTTACCAAGACTTACCTCAACTCTATCCAATATGATTGTAATCTTCCACAAAATCTCACACAACTCAACTCACTCTATTATAGAAAACCTCTTCAATCACACAAACAAGATTCACATAGAATCTTGTTCTAATATCACATAAACATATAGAGAATGGTTAGAGATTCAATATGCTTCTTACTCACAATAATACTCAATCACTTTAAATCTCTATTGTTTTGCCACAAAAACATATAGAGAATGGTTAGAGAATCAATATGTTTCACTCTCACACAACACTCAATTACTTACAAAATTTCTTCAAATCAATTAATAATAAATAAAAATTTGTTTCACATAACTTGAACTATAACTTCAACACTTCCAATCAACTAAGACCAATCAACTCCACTCAATCAATCACTCAATGAAAGGTTAGTCAACAATGCTTATAAAACAAACCTCACATAACAATGATACTCATGATCTTTCACAAACCTTAGTTCAAGATAGTTCTTAACTCCACATAACAATAATACTCAATATTTCCAAAAATGCTTATCAAACAAGGTTTTAGTATGATCTTTCATTCCAAAAAATCCACATCAATCAACATTTGATTTCTCAAAACCAAACTCAACAATGCTTATCAAACAATCTTTTTCACTCCAACTTAGCATTCACAACATCCAACAATATTTCACTCACAAGGAAGATATGCCCATACCTTTTTTTGAAGAATATTTGATTCTCCAAACCTATCTCAATCACACTCACTCTCTTTGCCAATCTCAAGGGTTAGATAGCAAAAATTTGTCCTTAATATTTTCTTTCAAAAATATTTCACCAAGTCAAACTATCAAAAATCAACTATACCTTATTTCTCCCTTCAAATCAATTTTTATATATATCTTTATTTCAAAAAAACATCTAACACCATTGGAACACCTTATTACTCCTTTTATGCACTTAAAAATAAAACACCCAAATTAAAACTTTGCATACCCTTTTATCTCCCTTTATAACTTATAAACCCTTTTAACTATGCAAATTTTAATAACAAAAACCTTTAGGAAATTAAAAATTTAATTTCCACCTTTATGCATTTTGCGTGCAATATCAAACCTTATAAAATGAGCGCATACCTTATACTTGCAACAAAAAGAAGATCGTCGAGTTTTGACCTCACGATCCCCTTATTCCAAATGCTTTCGCACAACATGCACCCACCAAGTAGGTTGTGTTTCCACACACAACAAACGAGGTTCATGCCTCCCTCTTAAGCTTCCTTCGATGACACAAACTAAAAATGAAAATTGACTCTACCTTACCCAAAACATTGTTGCATGGATTCAAACCTATGACCTATCACCTACGAGTGACCTAGCACTTCCCTCACTGCCAACTGTGATACCACCACTTCTGCATTTGAGAAGTGTGCCTCATTGAAACTTATGTCTTCGTATTTTTGCTTAAAGCATTTAACACATAAATTTTACTTTAGACCTTTAGCACACAAATTCATCTCATATTGCAAATCAATCGCAGGGAAGAATTCGTCTCATATCCAAAAATCTCCCAATTTTTTATTGATGGCAACCCATTTTTATTTTACCATTTAATTTACCTTTTTCTGTTCTACTCCCCTTGAGAAACTACTCCCCCTGACTGAATGCTCCCCCCTAACTCAAATCTCTTCCCCTTTGACATCAATGGCAAAATGTCACATTTGGTGCTCGGGGATAAGAATAAGACTCTTAGCTTAGCCCCTTCCCCATATACTCTTGAGGTGGTTAATTCTAGGGTGAGAGTATTTCTACTCCTAGCAAGCACTGATATTTACCTTTGTCCACTTTCTTCGTCAATTGATCCTTATGATTCCTCTGACTATTTTTGTTCATGCTTGTCTCTAGAATTTTTTCTCTACACCACTTTGTTGTATGCCCATCATTATTGCACTTATAACATTTAATGTTGTTATTCCTTGGAGGTGCAACTATCTTGAAGTTTCTTCTGGTGAAGCCATATCCATTTCGGTTATGAACCCTACAATTTACTGCCTTGTGACCAAATTTATTATGAGAGTAGTAATACCCTTGAAAAATATGTTTATTTTTTAAATTCCCATATTCATATTTTCCATGTATCTTGCATTGTGAAGCCTTTTTCTCAAACTTGTGACATGAGAAGCATCGTCCATTGAAACTACCTTGCCTTGACCCCATTGGTCTCTTAGTCTCTTCTACCCTGTGTTGCTTCCTATTCCATCTATTCCTCATTTGTGCATTGTTCCTTTTCCTATTGAAATATTTACTATCTAACTCATCCTTAAAAGTCTCACTTTCTCTTACACTCTCTTCTTTTGAAGTTTCTTCTTATTTGGAGCTTGAGATTGACACCTCTCCTTTTTTTCTTTGTTCCTATTCAAATTAAAGTCTTGTTTTGTTTGATGAATGCTTCTGTACCTTGATAATATTATCTATGGTTTTTGAGCTCTTTCTAAACTTGTGTAGCTTATCTTTAGACTCTCTTTATTTCTTCCTTAGGGAAGCTACTTATTTATTTAAACTTTCACACTCTAAAACCTTAGCTTCTAACTTCTCTTTAAACCTCCGTGTCTTAGCTATTGAGTTGGTTAGATACTCTATAAGATTTCCTTTCTCTTCATCACATTATTGAAGTTTAAGCTTGAGTTTTGAGTTTTTCTTTCTTACCTCCCTTAGTGCATCAAGGGTATGAATAAGCTCACCCTCTAGATCAACTTCTCCTTTCTCTGATTATTCCTCTATTTGTTTACCTTTGGGATAATCTTCATAATTTTTTGACTTGTCTTCTATAGGATCACCTCCTTGCTCTAATGCCAATAGTATATTCTCTTCTGTTCCTTCAAGTGTATATTCATATTCATCATCACTGAAACTAAATCCATTCCTTTTACAACTATCTTCAAGATGACAAAAGTTACCACATCTAAAACACTTGAGGATTATTGGTGACCTTTTCCTAACCACTTATTTTTCTTTTGTCAAAATAGAACTTCATAATTATCATTATCTGAGGAACTTTCATCACTATCACTTGAGATCTTACCTACCTTGTCTGCATAGAAACTCTTCTTATGCCTTTGGAAGAACTTATTTCCTTGCATGTATTTTTCATATCAACTTTTCTTTTGGTACCTGTGTTTTCCTGTTTCCCTGTTCTTATGATCCTATTTTTCATCATCATTGTTATTTCCATATTCTGAACAATCAGATGCATAGTAACCATACATTCCACAATTGAAACACCTAACTAATTTTTTACCTTTATACTTTCTTGAGTCCTTGTTTTGTTTACCATAGTTTGCTTTTTCATCACTAGATAACTCATTGTTTGATTTTTATTTCTTATTCTTTGTCTTCTTAGTAGCTTTGAAGGCTACTTCCTTTTGAGAAATAGGTTCCTCTTTTATTTTCATCTCAAAAGTTGTGAGAATACCATCTAATTCATCCCTTGTCAAAATATCAATATCTTTTGACTCTTATATAGCTAAAATATTTTTACTAAACCTTTTTGGGAGTGACCTTAAAATCTTATCACAAACATCAAATTCTTGAACTTCAAGCCCAAGTCCTTGCATGGACTTAACAACCTTATCTACACGAAGTAGGTATGCAACAATGTTTTCTTCATCTTTCATCTTTAGATCTTCAAATATTCCTTTGTAATTTCATAAATTTGCCCTTTTGACCTTTTTATCTCCTTCATATATGCCTTGGAATTTATCCCAAATTTCCTTTGCTGATTTGTAGTGCATAATATTTATAAACTCTATTTCATGCAAACCATTTAAAATTCCATTCATTTCTCTTGAGTTGTAATTATGTAGAAGCTTACCATATTTATCTGTAGGTGGATTAGCTTGTGGTATGTATCCATTCTCAATCGATTCCCATACCTCATTTCCAAGTGCAATCAGGTAAATCTTCCTTCTCATACTCCAAAGTACATAATTTTTTCCATCAAAAAATGGTGCTAAATTTTCTAAAGATCTATCCTTAGAATGCATCTATGTTCTTGTAATATTTTCCTTCAAGTTGTTAAAATATTTTGAATGAACCCACTCTAATACCAATTGAAGAACACAAGCTTATACTGAGAGGGGGGTGAATAGTATAAGATCACTTTTTACTTTTTTTTACTCAAGCTATATAATACAATATATCAATGCAATGCCAATAGTAGTAATAAAAGAAATGTAAAAATCACCACAAATAATAGAGACACAAATTTAATGTGGCTCACCCAATGTGGGCTACTCCACAAAGAAAATATTTCAATAAAATTTTCTCAACAAATATTTTGGGAATCCTTTCCCTATTACAATATTTATGGACATCTATCCAAAGGAGATACCAATACCCTAATCAAGTTCATGGATCTCTATCCATAGAGGACACTAATCCCCTTAGCTGGTTCATGGATATCTATCCACAGGAGAACTCCTCCTCTGCTCTAGCTGGTGGACCTCTAGAAGATTACTGCACTAACTTGTGGATATCTCTCCACTGAAGACTCTTGTCCTCACTCAGAATACCTATTCTCACTACCCTAGATAATGGATCTTTATCCACTGGAGACTATTTTCCTCTACTCTATCACCTCCAAAGCTTGATATCAACTCTGTTTGAAATCTAAATTAAACACATTCCTTCAGTCTAGCACAAATATGCTCAAATATGCACTAAAAATAGTCCTTCGATCTAGCACAAATATACTCAATCTCTATCTCAAATATGCACTAAACATAGTCCTTCATTCTAGCACAAATTTGCTCAATATCTATCTCAAATCTACACTAAACACAATCCTTCAATCTAGCACAAATATGCTCATTATCTATTTCTGATCTGGCGCAATCCTGTCCTCAAATCTACACCAAAATATATCTTCAAATCTATCCTCAAGCCTTAACACAAAGCTTGATCCAATCACAAATCAACTCTACAAGATCTATCCCAAAACTTAACTCAAGGTTTGAACAAATAAATCAATCAACTCTGCTCACAAGTCTTCTCAAATAATTGCCTCAAATATATCCATAAGTCCTCTCTAGAATTTGCTCTCACTTCTCTCAATTCTTCACCAAGACTTACCTCAAATATGCTCTACAAGTCCTCACTATAACTTGTCCAAACTACTCAACAAGTCTTCACCAAGACTTATCTCAAATTTGCATTGTAAGCTTCCACAAAAGCTCACACAAATATTTCCAACAAGTCTTTACCAAGACTTACCTCAACTCTATCCAATTTTATTGTAAGCTTCCACAAATTCTCACACAACTCAACTCACTCTATTACAGAAAACCTCTTCAATCACACAAATAAGCTTCACACATAATCTTGTTCTAATCTCATAGAAACATATAGAGAATGGTTAGAGATTCAATATGCTTCTTACTCACAATAATACTCAATCACTTCCAATATCTCTTGTTTTACCACAGAAACATATAGAGAATGGTTAGAGACTTAATATGTTTCACTCTCACACAACACTCAATTACTTGTAAGCTTTCTTCAAATCAATTAATAATAAAGAACAATTTGTTTCATAGAACTTGAACTATCACTCCAAAACTTCCAATCAACTATGCCCAATCAACTCCACTCAATAAATCACTCAATAAAATCTTAGTCAAAAATGCTTATCAAACAGACCTCACATAACAATGATACTCATGATCTTTCACAAACCTTAGTTCAATATAGTTCTCCACATAACAATGATACTCAATATTTCCAACAATGCTTATCAAACAAGGTTTTAGTATCAACTTTCATTCAAGAAAACCCATATCAATCAACATTTTATTTCTCAAAACCAAAATCAGCAATGCTTATCAAACAATCATTTTCACTCCAACTTAGCATTCACAACATCCAACAATATTTCACTCACAAGGAAGATATGCCCATATCTTTGATGAGCACCAGAAATGCTCATATTTTGTACATATTTCTTTGATCAATATGCGGTTGTATAATAAGGATTGTATACTTTTATGAATGATTATATAGATATTTGATATAATTATGCGTGTTATCTAATTTGTGTGCTTTTAGTATGTTTTGTGGAATTGTAGTTGATTTAGTTAGATTTGGAACGATCGAGGTCTTTTGATGGACCTGGCACTTTATTTCATCGGGGGTCAATGTAGAGAACATAGGCACCTCCCTGCAACCAGAAGGCGCCAAGGGAACAAGTGCCTCCCTACAATCAAAAGGCGTCAAACTGAATGCGAGTGCCTCCCTATAGTCGAAAGGTGCCAACTGAATGCGAGCGCCTCCCTATAGTCGAAAGGTGCCAACTGAATGCGAGTTCCTCCCTGTAGTCGAAAGGCACCAATTGAATGCAAGTGCCTCCATGCAGTCGAAAGGTGCCAACTGAATGTGAGCACCTCCCTGCAACCGAAAGGTGCCAACCAAAGACAAGCACCTCCCCATAGCCGAAATGCGCCAATAGAAGGCAAGCGCCTCCCCACAACCGGAAGGCGCTAATAGAAGGCAAGCACCTCCCTACAGTCGAAAGGTGCTAATAGAAGGCAAGCGCCTCCCTACAACCATAAGGCATCGCGATAACAAGGTACCTTTCTCATAAGGAAGGTGTCACTGATTCTTTACCCATTGACCATATTTGAATGATGTGGACGACAGCGGCTGGTACAGTTCCAGCTCTACGTCATGCAGAGCTAAATTGGAGATAGCACCAATATGTATCAAAATGTCTTACTGATGCCAAGCAAATCACAAACTAAAACGAACACGCCGCCATTAGAATAGAATGCTAGACATTGATTGCATTCGCCAGATTGTTCTAATTTAGTCTTGGAAGAATCGACTATTGTAACCACTTCTATAACAGAAGTTCTACGGGTGTGTTATATAAACACATGCAGATCATTCTGAGAAATATATAGAAATAAAATAAAGATCCATTTAGACGTACAGAGATAAATTGTAGTGTGTTGACGAATATATTAAAGTTCCAAAAGTTCTAAGCACATGTTCGATCGGGAAGAAGCTGCTGGATCCTAGGCCCACTCCAAGCTAGTATTTCTTCCCCATTTCCTTTTTTTTTATTAATTTTAATTAGTTTATTGCTTTCATAAGAACATTTGTTAGTTTATTAGTTCTAGCATTTGCAGTAGATTTATTTTCAGGAACGTGTACATGATTTATTTCTTGTAGGTTTAATTCTATTCTTCTTACGTAAATCATTGAGGAGTGCGGGAATGATTGACAACAATTTCAAGAACACCCCCAAAAATGTAGGATTAGCAGATTCACCTCCAGTGGTATTGTAGTAACCTAATTTCGACTCTTCGCAAGTTTACGAAGCTCCCTGGGTTGATAATTAAATGCACGGGCATGTGACAAAAATAGGAAACCATTCACCTTGTTTGGCCCACAACATTTTGGCACCGTTGTCGAGGAAGCGTCTTAATTAGATTACTTACAATACCCTGAAACCTTCCATATGACATTGTATGAGTTCTTCGAGAAGAAGAGGACCTGACGGTCTCTTTATAAGAACTAATCCATCAGGACTTGAGTCAGCCGAGCATTTTGGATTTGAGTTAGACTCGCCCGACCTACCAGCCGTCCATTGGAGTGAGGAACCGCACTTTGTGCAAAGTGTCGCCTCATCCCATCAACAATGGGACAAACAAATAATCATAAATCCCCTGTTTAATAGGATTCCTCTAGAGGAAGCCCTATTGTGGAAGGCTGTAGAGGATCAGACGATCTCACCAGACAACCTTAGAGCATTGACTCAAAAAGTTTTAAATGATCGAAAGGCCATAAACGTTGCATTAGAAACCACATTTCCCAAAAAAATGGTAGATAACGATGAAGTCTCATCTAGCTTTAGTTTCCCAATAGAGGAGGGAGTAGGAGATACCAAAATGAAAAACATATCCCCTGCTCACCTTCCGTCCTTTAGAGGACACCCGACTGAGGACCCTGACCTATTTTTATTCAAGTTTGATGTTTTGTGCAGGTCTGTGGATTACAAATCAAACACGCAAAAGTTGAAATTATTTCCTTCTACATTAGACGATGCAGCTCTATGATGGTTCATCGGTCTGGGAGAAAAACACATCACCACCTAGGACCAGATGAATTTCTAGAGCAATATCAAGATTTCAGGAGAGCAAGAGACTCCAAGGAGGAGGTCCTGAGCATGACACAAATAGAAGATGAGTCTCTCGAGGAGTATTGGGAGAGATTCAACTTTAATCTTCAATGGTCCCCTCACTCGAAGATATCTGATAAGTCCCTCAAAAGCATCTTCTTGAGGGGAATTACCAATGAGTCATTGGAGGCTCTCAACATGATATATGGAGGTGATGTATATCAGCATGCTATGGACGACATCCAAAAATTATGCCAGAACTACTCAAGAAGGTGAGGCAAAATCACCGCCAGGACCATGAAGGCGGCTGCTTTAGTCACAAAAATAGAAATAGGCAACATGCTGGAGGATTTGAAGAGCGAAATGCTCTCATCTCTAGCACTGCAGATGGATACGCTGCTGTTAGAAAAGAAGAAACAAGAAAATGACTCTCCATTAGCCTATTTTTGCCCAAAATGCAGAGGAAGGCATGCAAAGAATGCATGTCCAGAAAACAAGGTCATAGTATGCACAGTTTGCAGGTTGAATCATAAAACTCGATTGTGCCCACAACTACCTAGTAACCAGGAAGCGGTTGAGAGCACAGAGGCCTGCTTCATAGGCAGTAGGAAGAGTTGGCCACAGCCCCCCGTGGGGAATATACCAACTAGAATTCCATCATATGGGGGAGGGCCATACATGCACCAAGGACCCCCTCAACCACCTAATATGGGGTGGTGGGGACCATCACCCTAGACTAACGCACCCCCAGTAGCATTTCCAAATCAATAGCCATGGATGCCATATCCATATCCTGGGAAGTAGTGGAGAGGCTACAATGTGTGGAATAAGACTCCACAAAGTGCAGCACTTGCTCACATCCAACAAAACTTACCAGAATTGCTAGTAGTGAGACCTACGTAGCTACCAGCACAACCGACAGCAAACCCAAAAAATAGAGTAAATTAGTTGGCATACAACGTAGAAGGTGAGATGCATCATATGTACAATATTCAGCTTAGATCAGGTAGGTAGCTAGGAGTAGAGACACCACCTCTGGTAGAAGAGGAGGAAGAAATAGTAGAGAAACCTCCACTGGTAGAAGGGGAGGAAGAAATAGAGGAGACACCTCTGGTAGAAGAGGGAAAAGCACTTGAGAGAGCAGAGGCTCCATTTCCTGGTCGGTTGCAGGAACAAAGAAAAATAACACAGACAGAATTCGACATCTTGTCGAGCTTGAAGAATCTCATGGTGACAATCCCATTATTTCAAGCAATTCGAGATGTCCCCATTTACACCAAGGCAATTAGAGAAATGTGTCTAAGGATACCGAGACGAAAAGCTACCCAAACTATCAATGTCATGGGTAAACTGGCAGATCTAATGATGGGTGGAACACATCATCCGAAGTATGCAGATCCAGGAAGCCTAGTGTTGATCATAAAATTTGGAGGGCATTCCCTGTCCAACACATTGGTTGACCTCGAGGCAGACATCAATGTGATGCCTCAAGAGACCATGCAGAGGCTGCAGCTCATGAACCTGAAGCCAACCACGATAGTGCTGTAGTTAGTCGATTGATCAACCGTGTCGTCGAAAGGGATGCTAGAAGATGTGATCGTAATAGTCAGTGCATGGGAATATCCAATTGATTTTTTAGTTTTGCAAACCAAGACCAGGCTGGGCGGTTACCCGCTCATTTTGGGGAGGCCATGGCTGGCAACAGGTAATGCTTACATCAGCTACCGGGATGGGCGACTGACCATATCCAACGGGAAAAATGTCAAAAGGCTGACCATTTCACCACCAACTCAGTCTATGGAATCGATAGAAGAACCTAGGATCACCGAGCATGGAACTATGGAGTTGTCCATTATCTAGCCGATGATGACCTTGGAGGAGGTGGCAAAAGAGGACGAGGATGGTGCTATCGTGGAGTTTCTCCATGGAGAATTTTCCACCCCCACACTTGGATCGTCGTTGACTGGTGCCCAAGATTAGCACATTCAACAAATACATGTTGGTCCAGGGAGGATATTAAACGTCAATAGCAGGTTGACGCCCACACAGCTAGAAAAATTGGAAGAACTTCTGGTAAAACACCAGCAAGAATTTGCATGGGACTACGCAGATATGCATGGCATCATCCCAAAAATATGTACCCATCGGATTTATTTAGATGACCAGGCAACTCCTAGTCGGCAGCCACAGAGAAGGATGAACCCAGCAATGAAAGACATTGTCAAAGAAGAACTGCATAAACTTTTGGCTGCCAAATTCATATATCCGATTTTTGACAGTGAATGGGTATCACCATTAGTGGTGATCCCAAAAAAGAATGGGAAATGGTGGATCTGCGTGGAATACCGGGCATTGAACAAGGCGACTAAGAAAGACCACTTCTCGCTCTTGTTCATCGATCAGGTCTTGGACACACTCTCAGGAAGAAAATACTTCTCCTTTCTAGACGGTTTCAGTGGTTACAACCAGATCTAGATAGGGTAAGAAGATCAAGATAAAACAACGTTCACCTATCCATGGGGAACGTTTGCCTATAATGTATTGCCTTTTGGACTGTGCAACATACCAGCCACATTTCAAAGGGTGGTGCTTAACATATTCTCTGATATGATAGGAGACGGGGTGGAAGTATACATGGATGACTTCACCAGATATGGAGAAACCTTCAAGGAGGCAATGAAAAATCTAGAAAGAGTGCTCGACAGGAGCAAGGAAAATCATTTGTCCCTAAGTAATGAAAAATGTTTTATGATGATGCGAGAAGGCATCGTGTTGGGACACCACCTCTCTGCAGAAGGAATAAAAGTAGACAAGAGGAAGATCAAGTTCATTAGAGACCTACCTAGCCCCAGAATGCATAAGGAGGTAAGAAGTTTCCTTGGATCATCTGGGTACTACCAACGATTTATCGTCAAATTTAGTATGATTGCCAAACCACTGCACACCCTAATTTCTAAGGACATAGAGTTCAATTGGACAGGAGATTGTGAAGAAGTGTTCCAATTGTTGAAAGAAAATTTGATATCTGCACCGGTATTGAGAGGATCGAATTGGGACATACCGTTCCATATTTACTACGATGCATCTAATGGTGCGATCGGAGCAGTCCTAGGGTAGAAATACGGTGAAAATTTTTACGCCATCTATTATGTCAGTAAAAACTTGGCAGGAGCAGAGCTCAACTATATAGTGATAGAAAAATAATTCCTCGCAGTTGTCCATGCAATAAACAAATTATGCCATTATATAATGGGATACAAGGTCTTCATCCATATGGACCACGCGGCTATCAAGTATCTGATGAGCAAGCTGGCCATTGGTGGCAGAATTATCAAATGGTTGTTGCTATTGTAGGAATTCAACAACACTATAGTCGATAAACCAGGTAAGGACAACATCGTGGCAGATTTTTTGTCCAGATTGATACCAGCAGATCATCAAGCAGTGGAAGATCAGTTTTTGGATGAACATCTATTTGCTATTAGTGAACAAACTTCATGGTATGCAGACATAGGCAATTACTTGGCCATCGAAAGGACCTCACCTGCTCTCTCCTACCAATAAAAGCAGGTGGTCATAGAGAAGAGCACATCATTCCTTTAGATGGATGGTCTCCTATTTAAAATAGGACGGGACCAAATTATAAGATGCGTAGCAGAACAGGAGTTTTCGGAAGTGCTAAAGGCATGTCATGATGAGCCATGCGGAGGACACTTTTCAGGGAAACAAACTACCTACAAAATCTTGTAGGCTGGGTATTTTTGGCCCACTCTGTTCAAGGACGCGACAGCATATACAAGCAAGTGTGACGAGTGCCAGAGGATGGGTAGACCAACCCACCGAGATGAAATACCCCTGCAGCCCTAGGTACACCTGGAACCTTTTGATAAATGGGGCATGGACTTCATGGGACCATTTAATCCACCTTCGATGGGAAGGAGGTTTATTATGGTTTGCATGGATTACATCACCAAATGGGTGGAAGTGCAGGCATTAAGGGACTCAAAGGAAAGAACGGTTGTCGATTTCTTATTTGCCCATATTTTCACACGATTTGGGGTTCCTTGGGAGATAACAACAGACCAAGGGCCCCAATTCACCTCCAAATTGATTGATGAGCTGATGTAGCAGTATAGAGTTTGGTACAATAAAACCATGCCCTACCATCCACAGACGAACGGGAAAGTAGAAGTGACAAACAGGGAGATAGAAAACATCCTGACCAAAACCGTGCAACAACACAAGAAATATTGGGCCACACGATTGTCGGAGGTAGTTTGGGCATACAACACCACGTGGAAATCCACCATAGGATTCACACCTTTCCAACTGGTCTATGGAAAAAATGCGATGATGCCCATCGAGTTCGAAATCAAAACTCTGAGGACGGCTTTAGAATTAAATTTAAGCTTGGATGAAGGTCAAAAATAGAGGATTCACTAGCTAGATCAACTAGACGAAATCCAACTGGATGCTTTGCAAAGGACAGATATTATACAAAAGTAGAGAAAGAAGTGGCATGATAACCACATCAAGCTGAAGAAGTTCCAGGTAGGGGAATGGGTACTGCTGTACGATTCTCGGTTCCAAGAAAGGAAGGGCAAACTTATGCAGAGGTGGATGGGGCCGTATGAGGTGGTAGAGCTCATTAGGAATGGGGCGGTGCGCGTTAAGACAATTGATGACAGCAACACCATGTTCACAGTCAATGGCCATCGACTACGCCCCTATAATACATCCAAAATGTTATAGGTGGAATCTAGAGTAGGCATTGGGGAGACCTCATCTTGCTAGATCTGGATCGAACTCTCACAGGTGAAATGGTGGGCACGAAAGTGTTCACCCAAATTTTTTTAGTTAATATAGTTTTTTTGTAATGTGTGTTTTTATAGGGACGACGCCCACATGCAAGTTGCAGGCATCCTAATCCAGGGCCTAACAGGCACGAAACACATCTAACTGCCTTTATTTTCCTTTATTTTTTGGTTGCTTTTTATAGGTGGAGGACCTGACAGCACGAGGGATAGGTATCTGGGAAACCAGGCCTGATTCGGCTCAGCATTTTGACACTGGATCGTAGGTAGAATCTAGGCAGCATGAAAAAATGGGAAGGCTTGATCACCCTTTTTCCAGTCAAATCTCCATCCAGAAGAAGGCACCTTACTACACCCGAAAGGCACCCATCCAGAAAAAGGCACCTTACTGCATCCAGAAGAAGGTGCCAAGTCCATAAGAAGGTGCCTTACTACACTCGAAAGGCACCCATCCAGAATAATGTGCCTTACTGCATCCAGAAGAAGGTGCTAAGTCCACAAGAAGGTGCCTTACTGCACCCGAAATGCACCCATCTAGAAGAAGATACCTTACTGCATCTGGAAGGCACCAAATCGGAACACAATGTCTTCCATCCATTCAGAAGTTCTATTAAAAAAAAAGAGAAAAAAATTTACATATGTAGGCACCTTTCATGGTAGGAAGGCACCAAGTTTAAAAAAAAAAAACCAACCGAATATGCCTTCCAACATCAAGAAGACGCATTCATCCAGTCGAGATGCCTTCCAACATCAAGAAGGCGCATTCATCCAGCAGATACGCCTTCCAACATCAGGAAGGCGCATTCATCCAACCGAATACGCCTTCCAACATCAGGAAGGCACATTCATCAAGATGAACACCTTCCAAAATCGGGAAGGCACGAACCAGAATGAAGCACCTCCCACATTGGGAAGACGCATGTAGGCAAAAGTGCCTCCCACCAATCATAGGCACCTTGTAGCATCAGAAGGTGCATTCGTTCGAAGAAGAGCACCGACAACGTTGAAAAGGCGCTACAAGGACACCATCCACATGGGAAAGGTACCAAAGAATGCCTCTCGCATGCAACATTTACATCTATCGGATGCCTCGAGCGGAACGAAGCATCACACGAATGAGTGACATCAAAGGACCATACCCCTCCCTCGTGTCACAAGTCATCAAATCAATGGCTACCACGATGAATTAGGTATGTGCATACTAAATCAAATCATTTATATAATTATTTATAAATATGTAGTACCAAAAAAGATACCACTGTCATAGAGATCGTATCCCCCCATAGCCAAAATCACGTGCCAATGATAGGGCGTCTTCCATAACTGCTAGGGTTAGGCATCTTTTCTATAAGAAGGTGCCTTCCTGAAGAAGGAAGGACAGAAAAAATATACAGCAGCAGAAGGCACCATGGGAGGAAGGTCCAAGAACCACGCGATCAAGAAGAATGAACCCAATGATACTAATGGGATCAGAGGGGCAGTGAAGACCCAATTCGAAGCCGAGGGGTGGCTCAAATACTACACCCTGGTCAGTCAGGGCTAGTACGTGGAAGCAGCTAGAGAATTCACTGCCTCTTTGAGGGGTGATGAGGCCCAAGTACGAGGGGTGGAAATTCCAGTCACCCCCGAGTTCATCTCACAGGTGACTAGATTGCCTCTCACGGGGGAATGTACATACAAGAGCGGAGTGTTAAAACTATACGTTGAAATACTACTGCCAAGAGGAAATGTGTAGATAGACAAGGAGGGGTTACTCAAAAATGGTCTCCCCATGAATATGCGAAAGATGTTCGAGCAGATTGCTCGATTTTTCACATGCACAAGAAAGTATACCCATCTGCACATTAATCATGTGCACTTCATCAATCACCTAGTGCATGGGAGGAAAATAAACATACCTTTTTACCTGGCAAATGCTTTGAAAGATGAAGCAGCTTGGTACCAGAAGGGGGCACCATCCGCCTTAGCCCACCATGGGCTAATATCAGCATTGGTCCACCACACAGAAGCACAAGGACATAACCGCGATGCAGAGGGAGATGGTGGCCAAATAGAGCAACACAATGCGATTTCCAAATTAGGGCAAGACCAAGCATCCCGTGTAGAGGATATAACAAACATCGGGCAATTGGCGTTGCCCTATTTTCTAGGAGGAGCAGAGTAGTCATCGGTGCTCGAAGACATAGAGGACAAAGGGCATTCCCCAGTGCTCGAGTATGAGGAGGAAGGAGTGCCACTCACTGGTGGTGAGGACAAACCAATCCCCAGGAGGAAACATCTATAGTGATTACTCTCGATAGAGAAAGGACAGAGTGACCCGAAGATAGACGTTGCCACCCAAACCCTTCGAGAATTAACGAACCGGAGCCCATGAAATGAAGGAAATTTTGGGAGTAATGATCATATCGATGCGGCCTTGGAGGATGCGCTCGAATGGCAAACTGATTGCTGGATGGCATAGCATATTCTGGAATATTGCCAGAACCAGCATAAAAGGGAATTGGAGGAAAGAGATAGGCAAATTGCTCAACTTGAGCAGCTAGTCTGGCAGTTGCAGGAGGAAAATCAAATGCTCCAGGACAGAGGAACAACAATATAGGAGGCATCCACTTAGACTGATTGGGCAGAAGAAGTGCCGACGAACCCTCCCACATCCGTTGAATGAGTATTCTCTTCGGGGGAGATTCGATCGGACGCCCGAAAGAGCAGCCCGAAGGCAGGGGAGGATTCTTCTGTTTTCAGGGGTGAAAAGAAAAGAAGTCCTACCATGCCCCCTATCATTGTCCTGAGTGACACATAGCAGGACGAAGGTCTCTAGCAACAGATAATACAAGAGGATAAGGAGGACCTCCCCAGGCCTAAAGAAGGAGAAGAGCCTGAGGGGTCGACACCAGGTAGACAGGTGAACGAAGGATCACCCCCGGAGATAGCAACACAGCCGATCCTTCAGAGAAAGGAGAAGTCCCTGAAGGAGAAAGGAGAGACCCCTATCCAAGCTGCTGCATTTTCTATAGAAGCCAAGGCAAAAAGGCCTAGGACGGCTCGACATAAGGCAAAAGTGACCTTCGTCGACTCCGAAGAGGACGAATGGGACATGCAGTCATTCACCAAAAGTCAAAAATATTTTGAGCAGCGGTGCAACAAAATGAAAGCAACCAAGGAGGCCAGGAAGGCATCCTCAAGGGTAAAAGGATATTCTAGCATCTGCATCAATCCGACAGAAGATAATCAGTTTTGGGACATCTATGGTTCATCCCGAGGGCAGCCTTCCATGATGAGGAAGTACTTGGAATGGTGGGGAGTATATGGCCCACAATTGGAGGCCACTGCGATTGCAAAGGAGAATGCAGGGCTTACCCCTGAAGTGGTCGGATTATACAAGGCCCAAGTAGTGCCTTCCAAAGGGGATAACTCGGATATCCCTCTGGCAGTGGTCAGACCTCCAGACGCTGACCTCTGGCAAGCTACCGAAGCTGCATTTTAATTGGTAGGAACAACGCTAGCTAGACCACCACCAGTAGCGGCCAGAACAAGAAGAGGACAATTGACAGCCGTAGTTTCCCATAGGCAAAGGCGAACCACACATTCAAATGCCAACACAAAAAGACAGACTCGGGCCACAGGGGTAGCCAAATCCTCCAAGAGATGGCGACGATGAAAAGTCAGAGGGCTACCTACAGTTTGGATGCCACGAGGGCGTGGCATATGTTAGGCGTGGGGGGATGATGAGCACCAAAAATGCTCATATTTTGTACATATTTCTTTGATCAATATGCGGCTGTATAATAAGGATTGTGTACTTTTATGAATGATTATATAGATATTTGATATAATTATGCATGTTATCTAATTTGTGTGCTTTTAGTATGTTTTGTGGAATTGTAGTTGATTTAGTTAGATTTGGAATGGTCGAGGTCTTTTGATGGACCTGACAATTTATTTCATCAGGGGTCAATGTAGAGAACATAGGCGCCTCCCTGTAACTAGAAGGCACTAAGGGAACAAGCACCTCCCTGCAATCGAAAGGCATCAAACTGAATGCGAGTGCCTCCCTACAGTCGAAAGGTGCCAACTGAATGCGAGCACCTCCCTACAGTAGAAAGGCACCAACTGAATGCAAGCGCCTTCCTGTAGTCGGAAGGTGCCAACTGAATGCGAGTGCCTCCTTGCAGTCAGAAGGCGCCAACTGAATGCGAGCACCTCCCTATAACCAGAAGGCGCCAACCAAAGACAAGCGCCTCCCCATAGTCAAAAGGCGCCAACAGAAGGCAAGCACCTCTCCACAGTCGAAAGGTGCTAATAAAAGGCAAGCGCCTCCCTACAGTCGAAAGGTGCTAATAAAAGGCAAGCGCCTCCCTACAACCAGAAGGCACCACGATAACAAGGTACCTTCCTCATAAGGAAGGTGCCACTGATTCTTTGCCCATTGACCAGATTTGAACGACGTGGACAGCAGTGGTTGGTGCAGTTCTAGCTCTGCGTCATGTAGAGCTAAATTGGAGATAGCACCAACGTATCAAAATATCTTACTGATGCCAGGCAAAGCACGAACCGAAATAAACATGCCGCCATCAAAAAAAAATGCTAGACGTCGATTACATTCGCCAGATTGTTCTAATTTAGTCTGGGAAGAATCGACTGTTGTAACCACTTCTATAACAGAAGTTCTGCGGGTGTGTTATATAAACATGCGCAGATCGTTCTGAGAAATATATAGAAATAAAATAAAGATCCATTTAAACGTATAGAAATAAATTATAGTGTGTTGACGAATATATTAAAGTTCCAGAAGTTCTAAGCACGTGTTCGATCGGGAAGAAGCTACTGGAGCCTGGGCCCACTCCAAGCCAGTATTTCTTCCCCATTTCCTTTTTGTTTATTAATTTTAATTAGTTTATTGCTTTCATAAGAACGTTTGTTAGTTTATTAGTTCTAGCATTTGCAATAGATTTATTTTTAGGAACGCGTACATGATTTATTTCCTGTAGGTTTAATTCTATTCTTCTTATGTAAATCATTGAGGAGTGCGGGAATGATTGACAACCATTTCAAAAACACCCCCCAAAACGTAGGATTAGCAGATTCACCTCCAGTGGTATTGTAGTAACCTAATTTCGACTCTTCGTAAGTTTACGAAGCTCCCTGGGTTGATAATTAAATGCACGGGAATGTGAAAAAAATAGGAAACCATTCACCTTGTTTGGCCCACAACAATATTTATTTTGAAGAAGATTTGATTCTCCAAACCTATCTCAATCACACTCACTCTCTTTGCAAATCTCAAGGGTTAGATAGCAAAAATCTATCCTTAATATTTTCTTTCAAAAATATTTCACCAAGTCAAAATATCAAAAATCAACTATACCTTATTTCTCCTTTCAAATAAATTTTTATAATATAACTTTATTTCAACAAAAACATCTAACACCCTTGACACACCTTATTACTCCTTTTATCCATTTAAAAATAAAACACCCAAATTAAAACTTTGCATACCCTTTTATCTCCCTTTATAACTTATAAAGCCTTTTAGCTATGCAAATTTTAATAATAGAAACCTTTAGGAAATTAAAAATTTAATTTCCACCTTTATGCATTTTACGTGCAATATCAAACCTTAGCAAATGAGCGCATACCTTATACTTGCAACAAAAATAAGCTTGGCAAATTTTGACCTCACGATCCCCTTCTCCCAAGTGCCTTCACATAGTGTATGCCCACCAAGTGGGTTGCGTGCCCACACGCCAAAAACGAGGCTTATGTCTCCCTATTAATCTTCCTATGACGATGTAAACTAGAAACAAAACTAAACTCTACCTTATCCAAAACACTATCGTATGGATTCGAACCCGCAACCTGTCTCCTGCGAGGGACCTAGCGCTACCCTCATTGGAAACTATGCTACCACCTTTTCTGCATTTGAGAAGTGTGCCCCACTAAAACTTATGCCTTCGTATTTCTCCTTAAAGCATTTAACACATGTGATTTCCTTTAGACCTTTAGCGCACAAATTCATCTCACATTCAAATTGATCGCATGGATGAATTTATAAGGTGGGTTCTTACCCCCTTTTATATGCATGGTAATATCTTCAAACACGTCAACGGATGAAATAATTTGATTTTGAATTTTAATTTGAATTATGACCCTTTAAATTAATTTAAATTTAAATTTTACCTTTACATAAAATATATAAATTTAAATAATTTAAAACTTAAGTCATTATAAACATTCACATGGGTCTTTTGGAAAATAATAAATTTATCACTCCACAACCTTTGTTTCTCTTCATGCCAAACTATAATCGGAAAATATTATAATATTATTATAATGGCGACAAACCTTGACATTATAACTCTACATGGATGACATTGAAACTTGGTCATCATCCTTATGACATTAATGACGACAAATCTTGCTTTCTTCTTGACGTCAATGATAACAAACCTTGCTCATATTTCCAACAGATTCTTTGACTATGTTTTTTGATGAATTTGTTGCACTTTCATTTGAATGTTTATCTCTTGAGAGAATATACTTTACAATTTTCGTAACTATTTATTTTAGCAACTTGTATAATCTACTTTTCTTACCTTTAGTGAACTTTTATAATTTTGGAAAGGTTTCAATGACCTTTCAATACTCCAAAGAATAATAAATTTGCAACTACTTGATTTTTTGGGTAGGAATTTTATCCTTCACCTTTAGCTTTGGAGTTTTTCTCTTTTACTCATTGGTTATTTTCCCAAACATTATTTTGATAATCTTGACTTTGTTGTTGCTTGGAGGGTATCTAACTAGTCTTCGATAGGGTTTAAAACCTTTTTTCTTGGAGGCTTTTACCTCATTGGTCTTTGGTACATATTATTTTCACCCTAAGACCTTTCAAAAGTTCAATTTCTAAGAAAAATTTCGTGGAATTTTCTTCACAGAGATGATTACCTATTTATTGAGGTTTGTCCAAATATTTTAATTTTTTACTATAGAATTTGCTTCATAGAGAATATTACCTCCCTTTTGAGGTTTGCCCAAAATATTTTAATTTTCTTCCATGGAATTTGCTTTCACGGAGAAGATGGTTACCTATTATTTTGAGGTTAACTTTAATCAATCATTGACAGGGTTATTTACCCTTGAAACATATTTTCAACAGAGCACTTCCTAAGCTTCTCTAGATTGAAGGGAGAGAAGGATCAGGAGAGATGACTCTTCCTTCTACTAGATTTGATACCACATGATAGAACTCAATGCTTTAATGCTTCACATTATGAAATGATAGGTATTTAAATACATAGAAATACCTATTTTAGACATAACAAACCTCGAACCAAACTTGTAACTAGCTATGTCCTATAGTGTATGCATAGACCTTATGATGGGTGGTTATACCACTTGCAATTTCATATGGGCTATGATGTAATAACTCCTAACAAAAATATTGAGAGGATTTAGACAAATAAGATCCACCACTTACATTGATTGTTTAAACTATATTTTGGTTATGGTTTTTTGATGCATTATGGACCCTACAATGGTTCTTTAAGTTGGCCTACCTATATCATTTTCTGGGGTTGTTAATGTTGCATTGGTCAGAAAATTATCTTGTATTTTTTATTTTTTGGGATTTATATATTTTTAAAACACCGTAAAAGCATTTTGTTAGGCTTGTCATGTTTGGACATAAGTTTTAGTTGTTTGGATTGTGAATTTTGATCACTTTTTAAATCAACTGGTTGATCTAACAATTGGTACCCTTTTTTAATTATTATTATTATTTTAAATCCATTATATAAGATTGAAACAATGACCACTTGTATTACATCATGACCACATACTAATATTATAACAATTTACCAATTATATATTTGTCACTTGACAAGATTCAAACTTAATTCTTCTATTTTAAAGTTGAGGAATATAACCAATTGATCTTATACCATTTTATAATTGACTTCTTTTTGTTATAATAGTTGTATTCTTTAATTAACAGATAATTATTTAAAAAAAGAATATAAAGGAATATAGGGCATGAATGAAGATTCTTCTAACAAAAATAAGTACATTTCTTATAAAAATAATTGCTATAAATATTTTAAAATATCTTAAAATATCAAATAAATAGATGCAAAACAAATAACTTCAATGTAGGAAAAAAGCAAAACAAATAAAACATAATAAAAAAAAGAAATAAACAATTTTTTTTTTCTTTGGAGAACGTTTACAAATTACATCAACAACCACCCTTAAAGGGTTTTGAACACAAGACCACTTAAGAAACAACCACCATCTTTAGCCATTAAGGCAACTATTTGTTGGTAAAAAAAGGAGAACATTTACAAATTACATCAACAACCACCCTCAAGGGGTTTGAACACAAGACCACTTATGAAACAACCATCGTCTTAGCCACTAGGGCAACTACCTGTTGGTGTATCTCTCTTTTATTAAGCACTTCAATGCAAAGCATTTTTTTTGGAAGCATGTTGATTAAGACTCAATCATTAAAGATATGTTGTCTTAGAAAAGAATAGGTTGGTTTGTAGTGGTCTAGTGCTTATGAGTGGGCTGTTCCAATTGGATTCCTTGAAAGATAAAAGTTTTGGTTAACTTTGTTTTTACTTAATAAATTAAAAATTATATAAATTTACTATATAAAAAAAATACTATGTTATAGACTGTGATGTATCTCATCTCCAATACAAGAAAGTAACGAGGAGGGAAATGATAGTTCTGTGTATTACTATTAGAATTCTAAACTGGGGAGATTTAATGCATATCCGTTGTCGTCTAGTCCGGATAGGATATCTGGCTTTCACCCAGACGACCCGGGTTCAAATCCCGGCAACGGAAAGGCACATTTTCATTTGAACGTTAGGTTAGATTATATTATAGTTATCACTGTGCAAAAAACCAACATCTTGTGTTGGAATAGCTCAGTTGGTTAGAGCGTGTGACTGTTAACCACAAGGTCGGAGGTTCAAGCCCTCCTTCTAGCGACTATTTTGGCAAGACGTGAAGATTTTCGTTGGTTTAATATTTTCTAGCAAATCGAGAATTATCTCTCCCTCTCTCTCGTCTTTCCATTTTCTGTTTCGCTGGTTATCGGTGGCATTTATTACTTTTGAGGATTACTAAATACTATAGTTTCGTAAACATTTTGAAAACATTCGGGGTGGTGGCGCAGATGGTTAGCGCGTAGGTCTCATAGCTTCTACGAATTTGAGTAATCCTGAGGTCGAGAGTTCGAGCCTCTCTCACCCCATTCGGTGTTTTTTCACCATTTTTTATCTTTGTTGCGTCTGTCGCTCTAAGCACTACTGTTAGTTTATTTCAACTTGGGCTGAGTTTGAGTTGATCTTCTTAATGAATGTATATTTTACTCTAAGCACTACTGTTAGTTTATTTCAACTTGGGCTGAGTTTGAGTTGATCTTCTTAATGAATGTATATTTTATAAATGCAAAGGTCACCCTATGCCTTTGTTTATTACTTATATGATTTATTTTCATTGCAAATAAATGACAAGACAGCCCCGTTGCTTACCACGTCCTGCTTGGAAATGGAGTTGGCTTTTCACATTCTGACAATTGAGATGCATCAATCAAACAAAAAAAATTGACCCAAAACTTAATATACACTTATACACCTCCGTGGGCATTTCATAATCTTAGTAAGAATTAAATCTTTATATGTACACCTCTTTAGGCATTTCATCATCAGACTAAAAAGCTTCCAACAAGTTTGGAAAGCATGTCAGATTTTGTGATAATTAGCTTTGTAAATAGATTTTGTGATAAGGAGGGTTGTAAATCATGCTTTCAATATAGATGTTAATTTTTTTTTTTTTTGTTGAAGTCTTGCTTTCAATTTAGACATTAACAATTATTTTACCTAGTTAATTGTTTTGCCAAAGTCTTAAACAATAAAATGTTTTCAAAAAATTGTCACGACCAAAATTAATGAGTGGAAAGCTAAAGAGTTTTAAAATATCATATTTGATCTTGACAAGGCTGAACTTGAATGCCTTTAAAGAATAGTAAACTAGAAGACTTTAAATTGCGAGGGCAATCTGTCTGAGCATGTTAAAACTAACTTCAATTTTAATGTTCACACATTAAAGAATTCTCTATAGATCTAAGAAAGAAGTTAAAACAATAAGTATGGATATTGTTTTTTTTTTAAAAGTTATGTGTGGCTTCTATTGGGATCCACTTCCATTATGAAAATAAAACATTACATTGTTCTTATTCCATTTCTAACAAGTTAATTAAAACGTGTTCAACTTTGTCTTTCTATCAGAGATATTTTTCATTTACTCTTTTGTCAAATATATTCTTCATCTTCCTCAAACTGCTAAGTTTCCACAATAAACTCCTTTTATATCAAATGCTTTCAAAAATTTAAATTTTGTCAAGATGAAATTGAATACTGCAAATGACTAAAATATTTGATGCCCAACTTCTATATCCAAAATTATCTTGTCTATAACAACCTCATAATTTCTTAATACATTTGTTTAGTGTTCTTATTTTTTTATTAAGGTAGAAGAAGGGGTTTTGAAAAGGACCCCAAACCTTTTACAATAAACATCAAAGAATAAGATTTATACTCCAAATATCATTCCAGAAATAAGGTTTCAGACGTTAAACAAGAAGATCAAACAATCTAAATACTATCCTTTTGACTTCAGGACCATTTAAGATTACAAAAGATGTAATAGACAATGAACAATCAACAAATCCATCCAAAGATTAAAATTTTTTTTGGGCCTTGAGCATCAAGATCCTCATTTTTAGGTCCTCCAGGTGATTGTTTGCTTATGTTATTTTTCCAAGACCAATTGGAACAATCATTTTGACGAGTCAAAAAGGTCTTTCAGGAAGCAGTTTAGTATGTTGGTCTTTCAATATGTAGGTCTAGTCCCTTATTTATGGCTCTAGAAAATGAGACACTTGTTGAAACATATTATACAACAAGATCAATCATGTCATATTTCCTTCTGATGCTCCGATTGATGGTATAAATAATGACTGGTGTTTTTTAGGTGGACTCAAAAACATGAGTATTGGGACTTAGGGTTCTTATTCATTCCCCTAAAATTCCAAGATATTATTTTTATTGTTATTTTTTATTTTATTTGTGGGTTTAGCCCCACTTCTTATTAACACTTGTGATATTTGCTTTTGTTTTCTCATATCAATATCCATTTGTGTTTATTTATCTCTTTGTTTTTGCTTCTTGGATCTTCCTCTTTTTTATATTCCTAGCAATACTTTCCTCTTCATTAATCTCTTCAATCTCCTCAGACTACTCATAGTAAGACTTGTCATCTTTAGGTTTACCTTATTTTGAAGGATCGGTTCTTATTCATTCCCCTAATATTCCAAGATATTATTTTTATTGTTATTTTTTGTTTTATTTGTAGGTTTAGCCCCACTTCTTGTTAACACTTGTGATATTTGCTTTTATTTTCCCATATCAATATCCATTTGTGTTTATTTTTCTCTTTGTTTTTGCTTCTTGGATCTTCCTCTTTTTTTCATTCCTAGCAATACTTTCATCTTCATAAATCTCTTCAATCTTCTCACACTACTCATAGTAAGACTTGTCATCTTTAGGTTTATCTTGTTTTTAAGGATCTAAAGTGCAAGGAATAACCTCAAGAGCAAAATCTTCTTTATGTTTCTTTGAAAACCCTAAAGTGCAAGGATGATCTTATGTAGCAATTACCTTCTTATTCTACCCTATAAACCCTAAATTGTTATGGGTTTCCTCCAACCTCATTTCTATATTATTTTGCTCTTGAAACCTCAAAGTGCAAGGGATAACATCTTCACCACATTCACTCTTATTACCTGAAAAGGATTCTACACTACTCGAGGAAAATGAAGATGATTTACGTAGAATAAACTTGACCTCTTTTGTTGCCTTTGTTTTGGATTTTATCTCCACATATTTTGCATATTTAATTATGTCTGAACTTGCAAAATGATATTTTAGATAGGCTTTATTTTCTTCTTCTTTTGAAGTGGAATATCCTTGATCTGATGTAGCTTCTATTATTGTATGATTTTCTTGCTTCATCTTGAAGTTTATCTCATAGCTAGAATTTGTTGTCTCTTTCTTCATAGTTTTTACTTTACAAACTCTTGCCATATGTTTAATATCAAAACAATTGTGGTAAGAAAATGCAATATTTTCATAATCTACTTGTTGATCACATTCTCTTGATTCAGATTTAATATTAATGGATTGTGGGAAAGGTTTTGAAATATCCATAACAACACATATTCAAGTATATATAGCATGCTTTTGCTCCTTAGTTTTTTGTCCTTCCTTGATGAATTCCCATAGGGTATTTCCAATATTCCTCAAAAAATCCTTATTTATAATATGATATGGAAGTCCAAAAAGCCTAACCCACACTGGAAACTTCTTAAAAGTTTCTATCTCAACAAAAAAAAATTATTTCGTTATCTCAAATAAAGTGCATCTCTTTCCCTAAACCATGGGTCACCAACCATTATTTTATCCCTAATTTATGAACTGGAAAATATGACGAGGAAAAAATATTTACAAAGAAAAGTCACAAAATAATTTGAATTCAATCCCCACTTCCACTTGATCCAATTTTGAATCTCCAAAAACCCTATCCATGATCTATGGAACTAACTTATTAATCCTCTACCTTTATTATCAAACAACAAAAAGTATTAGAAAATCACAAAAAGGTAGAAATAAGATATTTTAGTATAAATTGAGTTTATTAAGAAGGCATGCAATATTAAATAAGTGAGAAAAGTTATCTTGTAATTGTTTACACTAAAGAATAAATACATCCTAAAGGGTATAATGACAAAATTATTGCATATTCTATACTTTATTTTCCTTATAACTAAAAACTTGTTTATTCAATAAAGTGAAAAGATATTATTCAACATATGTAGACCAATAGGTGAATTGTTGGAGAATATTACATTATTTGGTACATGCAAATGTACCCCCATAGTACCTTCATGGTACAAATACAAATATGTAATAGATTAATGTTGAGTTTATAGTTTAGATGAGTGATTTATATTTCCCCTTTTATGCAAGTGTCAGTGTGCAGGAAATGCACACGTCTTGTAATAGGACTACATGTAAGAGAGTATGAGTCATGTAGAAGTGTGCAAGTGTCATAAGAGTCAAGTATGCATGTAATAAGAGAGTGAAAAGTCTAGTTTACAAGTGGTAAGATGATAAGCCAAAGGTCAAGAATAGGAAATGTCACATATCCTAGATATGTAGGAGTACAATAGACAAATATTAGAGTAATATTACTATATCTAGATTATGGAGACAAAGCTCTATGCAATGTAACATGAGATATACAACACGAGAAAAAATAATGATAATAAACCTTGTATATATATTTTGAGAAATTCATATTGTAAGTATTCTTCATGCATGTACATGAATGATTTTGACCATTTACATTCATATTTGATAATATAAATGAATGTAATTTTTTTTTTGGTAGTTATTAATTTTAATTAACAATGGGTTTTTATAGAGGATCCCAAAACCTTATATACAAAAATAGCCTAGCCAGATGATGTTTCATGCCAAACGGCTATGAACGTAAATCAGAATGAGGAGAAAACAGGGAGTTGCTGCTAGCCCGAAGGCTCCGGACGAAGCAAACCGCCATGAAAATTTTGATCACACAAAACATAAATACAAAAATAATTGCCGACGGCTGGAGCCGGTTCCAAGGCCAATAAGTGGCATGGTTCAAACTCAAACATTCCCAAGAATTATTGAGCTTCCCACACTGCAACGACTCGGTAGGGTAGAGATACTTGGACCTTCCACCTTTGGACAAAGGAGAGGAGTGCAAGGAGCATGGGGAAACAACTACCTCATCATGGAGGAGAAGGGAGCGTCGATAACCACTATTGCACCAAATCATACGAGCCTTGAAAACATGGGAATCACCACCTTTTAAAAATGGAGTGCGAACGACGAGGATGAGAGGGCCCAATTCTCGACCTTCAAAAACTTCGAGAAAAAACAACTGACACAAATAAAACATCATGGGGTAATGTCCATCTTGGACAAGCTAACCAGCTCGGATGGGAAATGAGACCGCCAGATCAACGAACATGTGGTCACAAGGCCCTTGTTGGCCAAGTGGTCCATCGCCCGGTTGCCCTCTCTGAAAATGTGCCCAGCTTCCCACCTGGCACGCTGAGAAAGGAGCATTCTAGCTTCGAAGATGATGTTGCAAACCCACCAAGACGGGTATTTGGAGCCACAAAGATAGTTAATGATGTTTAACGAGTCACCTTAAATAATGAGAGGCCTGGGATCATTTGATAGGACCTGCACGCCTTTCAAAACACCTCGGGATTTGGTAAAATGATTCATCTGAAGCCCCAAATCTTCATAATAAGCCAAAATTAGCTTACCCTCATGATCTCTCACAATGCCTTCGAAACCCACAGGCGCTGGGTTGCCTTTGGCTGCCCCATAAAAATTGATTTTGATCCACCCCAGAGGAGGTTTGGACCATACGACATCCCTCCGTCCAGACACAAAATCGACCTCGAAAGGTGGGCAGATATTCAACCTCTTGAGAATAAACTCTTCCCCAAGGAGGTGAGGGCGGGAGTTGGGAATAATTTTTGAATTCTCAATAGCAAAGGATAGAGCTCTTTGGGCGACAAAGAGTGCCACCCTGGGGGGCTTGCCAAAGATACGCCCATTTCTCTCGAGCCAAATCTGCCAAATGGAGTGGTGGAAAGTGGCTTCAACCAAAAACCGAAGCTTAGGGTTCTTGAAAGGGTTGGGCCATTGGAGGAAGGCATCTTTGAGGGATCGGGGAGAACACCATAGGATTTGGAAGGATGACAACACAAAGCTGAGAACCGATTGGGAAAAGGGGCAGTGTAAGAATAGGTGATCCAACGATTCGCAATCAGCCAAGCAAAGATAACACCTGTTGGGAATTTCAAAGCCTCTCTTATGAAGATTATCAATGGTTAGGGCTTTATTATGAAAGGCAATCCAGGCAAAAAAATTCACCTTAGAAATAATACCTTTTCACTAAACCGCCTTCCACCGGATATCCATAGCATTTCCAGACGTAAGAACGTCATAGGTGGACTTAACAAAAAAAAGACCATCCTGAGTGCTACGCCAAATAATTCTATCCTCCCTAATAATCGAAGGAATTAAAATAGATTGAATAATTCTAGATAAAAAATCCAACTCGTTGTTGAAGCCGTCTACACCCGAAAGCTTCCATCGGGGGGGAAGAGAGCTCCGATCGATGAATTCCGCTACCTTGAGCTGACAGTTTGGATCGATCAGGTTCTACAAACCGGCCAGGTCTACTTTTGACTCAAGGGCTTCATCACCAGCCCATCTGTCTCTCCAAAAGAGGATGGAGGATCCACTGCCCAAGATCCACTGGACACCCCTGATAATTAACGAACAGGCCTGAAGCACTATTTTCCAAAAGGCCGAGGCTTCGACCAGAGGCCCAGCTTCAAGGAAAGAATTTTGCCCAAGGTACTTCCTCTTAACCAACTTGACCCATTCCACCGGTTCGTTAGTGAGGATCCTCCAAGCATGTTTTGCAATCAGTGCCATGTTCATGAGTCAGGATCTTCTCATTCCCACACCACCTTGGTATTTTTGAAGGCAGACCTTCTCCCAGGCCACCAAAGGAATTTTGGATCTGTCTTCAATACCGGACCACAAAAAATTCCTCTGTAACTTCTCAATCTTGGAATGAATAGTCACAGGAATCATGAGAACAAACATGAAATAAGTAGGAATTCCTTGCAAACATGTTTTGGTGAGTGTGGCCTTCTCGGCTTGAGACAGTAATTTACCTTTCCATGTGCTGAGTTTCTTATGGATCCATTCCAAGATCATGTTCCACATGCTTGCACTGGCATGCCCATTGCAAGCCAAGAGTAATCCCAAATAAGTTGTAGGTAGAGAATCAATGGTGCATTCCAGAATCCTAGCAATGCAAATCTGCCTACGTAAAGGAGTATTAATAAAGTAAATTTTGCTTTTGATATAATTCACCTTTTGGTTAGCAGCCTTCTCATACCAAGATAGGATGAGCTTAATAGACTTGGCCTGGATGATAGACGCTCCAGTGGAAATGAGCGTGTCATCTACAAACTGTTGGTGAGTGACAGGATCAACTCTGGACATAGGCAAAACACCGAAGATCTTGTTTCGCCAGAGAGCATCATTCAAGGACCAGCTTAGGACCTCCGCCAGAAGAATGAACAAAATAGGGGACAGAGGATCACCTTGTCTGAGACCTCTAGTGCTTCGAAAGAAGCCAGCCGAAGACCCGTTGATCAGAACTGAAAATGAAGGAGAGGAAATGCAACTGCTCACCAGGTCAATCCAGAGAGGGTGGAAGCCAAATTTGAGGAGGACAACACA
This sequence comes from Wollemia nobilis, assembly GCA_028583015.1. Lineage (NCBI taxonomy): Eukaryota > Viridiplantae > Streptophyta > Pinopsida > Araucariales > Araucariaceae > Wollemia > Wollemia nobilis. The sequence goes on from JAQPPZ010016349.1 coordinate 654,793, forward strand.
GAGAAACCTCCTATCGACCCTATCAAAAGCTTTATTCATGTCTAGCTTAAGGAAAAGCATAGCTTTTTTGGAACATTGGGCAGAGTGGAGGGTCTCATGGATTGTGATGACACCGTCCAGGATGTTTCTACCCTTAACGGTGCTACCCTACATAGGACCAACCAAGGAGGGGAGGAGGGATCTCAGATGGTTGGCAATGGTCTTAGAAAGAATTTTGTAGAAGACATTGCACGAACTTATGGGCCGATAGTCAAAAAATCTTTTACAGGCGGGAGTCTTAGGAGTGAGAGCCAAGAAGGTAGAGTTGAGTTTTGGGTGGATGGATCTAGCGGCTTGAATTTCTAGAATAGCTTCACAAAAATCAGACCCCACAATATCCCACATAGCTTGAAAAAAATGAGGGTGAAAACCATTAGGCCCGGGGGCCTTATCCGTCTGCATGGAAAAAAGAGCATCCTTAATCTCAAAATGGGAAAACAGTTCCAAGAGCTTAATACTCACCTCATGGGGAACCTTGGTGAGGAAATTAGCTAGCAAGGATCTCTGAACATGGAGGTCACTGTCAGGAGGAGCACCCAACAAATATTGAAAGAAATTGATAGCTTCACTACGAATTTCATCAATCTCCCTAGTAGTATGACCATCCTTGCACACCACCTCCCTGATCTTATTGGCCCCCCTGTGCCTCATGGTGGACGCGTGAATTTTTTTTGAATTTGAGTCACCATTCTTCAGCTAGAGTTCCCTAGATTTTTGATGCCAAAAGACTTCCTCTCTAGCCAGGATGGAATGGTAATCAACTAAGAGGCACCGTTCCTCCTCTCTGAGAGCTACCGAGTACCCTTCGACTTCCATCTTCTCCTCCAGAGCCTTTAATTTTTGAGAAATGGAATTTTTAGACTCGAAAATGTTGCCAAAAACCTCCTTGTTCCAAACCTTCAAATTCTTTTTAATCAGATTGAGTTTTAGAGCCAGTATTTTGGATGCTGAACCTACCAGCTTCACCTTCCACCAAGCCGAAACCTTCTCTTTGAAATCCTTGTGGGAAATCCACATGGATTCGAATCTGAAAGGGGTCTTATAACCAGGCCCGTCAGTGACCTCCAGAATAATAGGATTATGGTCAAATCCAATCCTGGAAAGGGCAGAGAGAGTTGCATCACCAAAGAGGGGGATAGCTTCATGAGAAATGAAGAAATGGTCCAGCTTGACCTGGATGAGATTGCTCCCAATCCTCCTGTTGCTCCAGGTGAAGGATGCCCCTTTAAGGTCAATATCCAACAAATTATTAGCAGATACAAAATATTTGAACTCCTCCAAGCTGCGACTAAGAAGTTTAGCGCCTCCCTTTTTTTCTGAAGGATGAAGAGGGCAATTGAAATCTCCACCTACAACCCATGGGAGGTCGCTAAAATTGTCTCTCATCTGAGAAATGGCTTTCCACATCTCTGCTCTCTCCAAAATAGAGTTTGAAGCATAAACATTAGTCAAAATCCACGAGGAATTATCTACCTTGGAATGAAACAGAACGTTCATAATCCTGCTAGAGACTGATAAGAGGTTGCCTTCAACAAAATCAGGGTCCCACATTACCATGAGGCCGCCTGCAGAACCTATTGCAGGACTGGAGAGGAAATGGCCCTTGGCCCAGATGGACTTAGCAGCCTTAGCAAAAATGGAAGCATCGGACTTAGTTTCTTGCAAAATGAGGATGGAGGGATTAGACTTCTTTCGGAGATCGACCACAACCCTGTGTTTGGCCACTCCATTAAGGCCTCTCACATTCCATGAGAGGACTTTCATCTGGGCAATTTAAGGAATTTCTTACCCCCCTTTCCATGCTGAATAGGAGGTTTTCGGACAAGAGAGTCACCCATCAGGGAATAAAAATCCTCTTGAAAAAGCAAACGCTGAGATCCATTTGCAACATCTGTTGTCGTTTCCTTATCCATCCTTTCTTTGTTAGGAGGACGACCCTGCTTTCTTTCACTGTCGAAATCTACCCCTTGCTTCTGGCTCCTAGTGTTTCAAGGGATGATATTTCCAGACTGCTCACCCTCCTACCTATCAAGAAATCTTCCAACAGGTTCTAGGCCTCGAGAAGGTTCTGATTATGGAGATTTAGTAGGCCAACCTACGTAGGAATAGGGGGTGGGGGCTGTTCTTTTTCCCTTTGAGGTTCTGGCTAGGGGCTCGCACCGCCATGAGTGGCACTCGAATGGGATATGAGACCCTTATCAGGGGTGGAATATACAGGGAGTTCCCTCAAAATGATTGATAGTGTAGCCTCTATCGCCACAGGGTGTTTGGGTTGCCCTTCACCATGGTCTAGGGGGTTGCAAGATTCCCCATTTTTTTTCCTTGACTTTTGAAGAGGATAGCTAGACTGAAGATACCCCTAAGAATTACAATGGGGGTAGTAAGAAGGCCTATTCTCGTAGAAAATGGCTTTATTATGAAGAAAAGACCCTCTAGACCTCAGGGTAATGGAGTCCGAGAGGTTTTCCTCTAAATTTTCCAAAACACAAAAGCGAGCCTAAACAAATCTGGTTCGGGCTCGGGTAGGAGGGTCGATGGTAAACAGCTCCCCAACAGAGCGTGCAATACCTTTGATGAAATTTTCATGCCAGCAAAAGAGGGGAAGGTTCAGAAGCCTAACCCATATTGGGGCAATATTGATGTTTTGTGTTTCGATATTGAAATCCATCCCCCACTTCCTGAGAAAAAAACTCATTCGTCCCAGAAACCAGGGACCCCCAGCTAAAATTTTACAATAATCCTCTGTGTTATTCATTATTACTATGAAAAAACTCCTAGATAGGGCAGCCAACTCCATGTGGCCTAATGTTCACCATTTTGCAGCTTCCCACCTGTGGATGGTCTCCATATCAGGGCATCCCCCAACAAACTTACCCACTAAGGTGAATTTTTTGAACTCTACAAAACTTAAGAGGACTTCCTTCAGGATATTCAGTTCATCTCCAGATGGAAACAGGTTATGAGTGAAAAAATTGCTAGGGGTTTCTGAAGTTGTTGCTTGAGCATACGTTTTATGTTGGCCCATCCTTTGTTTATCAGGTGGATCCTTTCCACGGTTAACGCCATCTTCAGACAACTTTGTAGAACCTCCATCCTTAGACTGGAATCCCTCCATCTTGCTGTGACCTTTCACTTTGCTGAGGTCTTGGTTCGGAACGCTGGCACGCCCGCTCCTAGCCCCTCTCGACACGACCTTCCCGCTCTGAGACATCTCCCCCTAAATGAATGTAATTTTCATTATTATATTGTTGTTGATATATATATATATATATATATATATATATGATTGATCATATATTATTCTATTATATATTATTATTATTATGACCTATAATATTATGGCTTATTTATATTGGTACCTATGATATTTTGAGGTAGTAAGGCTTAAAATCCAACAATGGTATCAGAGCCCCCACTTAACTTTGTTCATTTTCATAGAGTTATATTAGATTCTTCCCACTTTGAAAGCAATGAAGACTTGAAATCTATTTTTGAAGGTTTGATTGAGTAGATATTGAAGGGATAATGATAAGTCACTCTCATTTGGATGTTAGGGTCTTTTCACTTGGTTCAAGGAAAACCATTGAATACTAGGACTTAGCAATGATTTATTAAGGACAAAATCAAAAGAAAGTTAGACATTGAGATAACTTCAACTCAAAATAAAGTTGGAAGTTTGGGGACATTCAAAGTTACCCTAATAATATTCTAAATTCTCTAGAGAAAAAGAGGAGAATCACTATTTAAAATTGAGAGAGCTAACTTAGGATAAATTTGGTCATTCAGGGACATTCATAGTCACCCTGATATTGATATTGGATTCTTTAAAAATAGGAGAATCATATTTTGTTCTTAGGTGTGACCTAAGACATTGAAGATATATTTTAGAGATTGAGAATAGATTGAATAAGCATAAAATCTTCCAAGGATAGATAAGCATCTTCCTGAGTATAGATATTGAGCAACAATATATAGAGATAATAAGTATATATATAAGAGGAGTATAGAGAAGAAGAATCCAAATATAACAACAGGTAGAGACGTATAAAATTTTTATTATTTAGAAAACTAGAAGCATTAGGTTGACTATTACAATATCAATCTTGACCTTGAATTATTTGAATTTTTTGGAAGAAGAACATTATTCTACAATAAGCATAGAATAATGCTACTAGAGCATAGTATAGAGACAACAAGAAGCATCTAGACATATTTAGTGGAGCCATCATCCACAATAGAAGTAAAAAATTTAGCATTCAAGCGATCAAACAACCAATATAGAAAAAGAGGTCAACATTCAAGTAACCTATATACAAAATATTATCTAATCTACCTACACAAGAAAGACTAAGAAGCATACATAAGAGAGACTACACTATCATTAAAGTAAGGGAGACTACAAAATTATCAAAGCAATTGACACAAGAGAAACTAAACGACCAACTCTAGAAGATAAAGTGGCTAGCTAGGAATCTAAATAGAATTCTATCAAAAGAGCAATGTTATAATAGAAAAGAGTATTAAAGCAATGATACCATCATAAGGAAACTTGATAAAAAATGAGTGCATTGTCCAAAGTGCTAACATAAGCGTATTGATTCATAGTAAAGACAAAGTGTTGTCCAAAGAACTAATTCACAATAGTGTTATTCAAAGTACTAACAAAGAGCACTATTAAAGAAAGGGTGTGATATAGTCTAAAGCTTAAGATATCCAATAACAAAGCATAATTTTCTATGTTTTATCCAACAATAGAAGCCTAGACTAATTAGCATAGAGTTATTCATAATAATAGAATTCTTTCCTATGTGTTGTCCAACAACAAAAGCCTAGACCGATTAGCATTGGGCTATCTAGAAATAATGCATGATTTCCTATGTGTTATCAAAATATTTGAACATGTTAAAGGAGACGAGGAAGGCTTCAAGCATACCAAAGGATATGAGGAAGGCTTCAAGCACACCAAAGGAGATGAGGAAGACTTTGAGCACATCGAAGGAGTTGAGGAAGGCTTCAAACATGTCTAAGAAAATTGAGAAATATTTTATTACACTATTTGCCTAAGGAGACAAGTCCAAAGGATATGAGGGAAGTATTTGAGCTTACTTCGAAGGAGCACATAATTTTTAGATTACTGTGTGTGAAATTTTACACCCTTCACCCACTCTTTTCTCTTTTGCATACAAGATGATACCCCTAAGAAATGGCTAAATTTTGGGAGCTCTCTCTTTGAGCATAGAAGAAATGACACCAAAGGGATGTGATGGGTTGACATTAAATAAAATCACACAAAGGATGGATAAAAAAATAAGGTGAAGGTAGGAAAGGCAAAAGAATCGATCACTGGTAATTGGAAAGGGTGGGACAATGACCAAGTGGTTCATGATCCTGAGGACCCCATGAGTTGAAAATGTAAAATTTAGCCAAGTCACGTACCGAGCAAATAAATAGGTAGGAAAATCCCATCAGATATTCCCAAGGGTGGATAAACAAGACAATAGCAAGTTGAGGCCATCTCGAAGTGCCACCCGAAGCAAAGGTAGAGGAGACAGATTGAAAAATTAGTAGGCTGGTCCTTTGATTCTCCTTTTATGATATTAGTTGGTCCAAAATTATAACCACTTTGATGTACTGAATGCCTATGTTTTAATCTAAATTCTCATATGACCATGTAGTGAGTGCTAGACACCAGGGTTTTGCTATTTCTATGTTCACATTGGCTCTTAAAAAAATCAGGTCCTTTTCTCTTGTGTTTTGGGTTTCTATGCCTTAGTAAATTTCTATCTTTAGAATATATGCATATTGCACAATTACCTACCTTAATAGATTTTTTGAGTCGAACTAGGCATTGTTGCATATTGAGTTGATCAATAACATTTCAACCTATCTTTTACCTCTAATTTGTAGTTGAATATTCACTAGGATATTGATTTGATATTCAACTTGTGCCCAAAAGGTGCTTTGAGTCTAATTGCATTATTGATTCCTTAGAAAAATGATGATAATTTTTGGGTAAAATTATAATATGGCTTATTTGCAAGGATTTGTGAATGCGAGTAGTGAAATCTACCTACAAGATCCAAAGGCCCACAAGCAAGACTAAGTATTCAAAGAAAATACACCTCTAAAATATTAACATACCAAGAGACATTTGGTTGACTACATGTATACTCTCCACTTAGGCTAGGTTGGGAAAAAATTGATTAATTTAAGAGGTATTCTAAGAAGTAATAGCTCCAAAATTTTAATTTTGGGAATAATTACCATTTTGGTTTTGATTATTTTGATTTCCTCTTCAGTTGTCTTGATTATAGTTGTATCCTTGATTTTGAAACTTTTTTTGGTCACCCTAATTATACCGTTGACCTTGATTTTGAAAGTTTTTTTGGCCACCCTGATTAAACCCTTGACCTTGATTTTGATTATCTCACTACTATTAATTTGAAGCTTATTGATCATAGCTGAGTAATGGATGTTGTATATATATAATTTTTGGTTGCAAGGATGATTAAATCTCTTTTCGATATTATTTTTCCTTTAATGGAACAAAGCAATCCTATTATTATTATATTTATCATTTTGGAAATAGGACCACTGGATTTCCTTAGGTAGAACTTTCAAAAATTTGTACATGTGAAATTATCAATATCATATATTTTATGCCAAAATAAAAACTTATTACTACTATGCCATGTCAGAGCTTCAAACCTATCATTGATATAATAGTTTTTTTAGTAAATTTTGATAATATCTTCATGTATCCATTAAGGCATCATATTCTTAGGTTGAGGACCACCACAAAATTTAGTTAGAATGTTTTTGGGATATACAAATATTTCTATTTCATGGGAGGTATATTGGACATATGCATTGTAAATATCATTGCCTATAATAATTTTATTAGGGTTTTAAGGTTTTAAGGCTTTTTGACCATCAATATTTTCCCAATGTTTATGATTTTTTACAAAATGAATAAATTTGGAAAGGGATGATAAACCAAGAGGATTATGTTCCTAAATATTAAATTTAAAATAAGGTTTAAGATTTTTAAAAATACAATAATAGTAGTCCCTTTAGTTAAATTAATGTTCACATGATATTTGAGTCTTTTCCACCTTTTGTAAAAATCAATAGAAATTTTTTTAGGGCCTTTTTTTGTGCTTATGAACTATACATTGCTTCCATAATAGTCATATCATCATAAAAATCTTATTTTAATATTTTAACAAAAGCATATAGGGATTCAATGAAATGTCTATGTAAGAATGCAAACAAGTTAAGAGTATTTCCTATTGAATCCAAAGTCATTATTTTTAGTAAAGCTTCCTCATTGTATACAACTTGAGTATACTAATGATGGAGACTTTAGAAATATAAATAGAGGTCAAAGGTTTGAATCCCATGGGGATAGGGTTGTACACCATGCTTCGATAACTAGAGTATGGTTGTATAACCATATAGTGGGTAAACAACATCCTCCTTGAGGGTTTTCTCATATGGCATTTGGCTTCATGGGTGTTAAAAGATAATTTACCATTTATCCATTTTATAGTATATTTTGAACTTATCTATGAATGTCAAGGATTTATTTATTCCACCATAAAATAACTTAGACACATGTCTAGATAGGTTAATAGCTTCAAAATCATTGGCTAGATATTGAATTTTATAATTTTGTACAGTTGTATTAGTTACTACAAGTAATGCTTCCCTAGGGCTGGCTAGGAAAACAAGAGGAGGAGGATGATTAGGGTTTATTATGGATGGAGGAATAATATATTGTCATATAGGTTTTCTATTGGAACTCAAAATTCGAGTCATATTGACTATTAAATCTTACATTTGCTTGGGTAATTCCATCTTAGAAGCCTCTAACTCTCTCTTAGAAAAATCTAACTATTTTTTAGTATCACACTTATGATTATCTAGTTGGTAAGCTAAATATTACCTAAGGGTGATCATGTACATAGATAGTTTTTTGTCATTAAGCTCATAATGAGTATTCGATATTGGGGTTTGGTGTTCAACTTGCATCATTCACATATGTATTTTTCTTGCCATTATTGCCTCATATTGGGTCAACTATATTTATACTACAAACACCTCATTTTGGGGTAATCATGCTTATTCCACGAATGCCTAATTAAGGGGATAGTTTAGGCTTGTCATGACACTCGTCTATGTTGCCTAACATCAAATATCCTATATATTATGGGGATCCTATGGAAGATCTATATTATTTTTCAAAATCAATATTAGCGTGCTTTACTTATTTTGAATCATAATACTTATTAATCCAATCCTTAACCCTAGTTTCATCATCATGAGGAAGTGGAAAGGAATGGTTGATATAATTTTGAAGGGTAATAGAAGGAGGAAGATACTCTTCTATTTCTAGATTTTATAGGACAAGCTTCTTCCTAGACCTAGTAGTCATTCCAATGCCCTTGGAAGAAGTCAAGGGATCCATAAGGGTAAGTAGAAAATCAACTCAATATTAACTAGGGTTTCACCAAATTATTCTATCCTTAAGCAAAGAAACTACAAAAATACTTACAACAAATAAAATTGACTTATACTGACAATGCACAACCAATAGTGACAACCAAATCAAACCCTATGGTACTAACCTACCAAACACTAGGGGCTAAAAATTGAAGGAAAACAACTCGAGCATAATATTTTGAGTATTGGACAATTATGCTCAAAATATTATAAGGCTATTTTTAAAAATAATTGTTGTAGAATCTTGAATAAGACTAACAATTAGATTGTAGTTGAAGTGTTGATGTTAGAAAATAGGATGTATATGTTGAAAATATAGCCAATTGTGGAATGTTTGAGACCACTATTTATTTGGCATGGTTATGGCATAAAAGGTATGGACACCTCAATTTTGGCTCATTTTATGGAACACAAAAAATGAGTCTTGTTAGAGGGCTACCCACATTTATGAAGCCTCTAAATAGTGTATGTTAAGGCTACATTTTTGGAAAACAACATAGAGAGAAGTTTCCACATCACAAATTTAGAGTTGAGAAGCCATTCGAATTGGTGAATGTTGATCTATGTGGAGCCATGCATCTATTAAGTATCGGTAAAAGAAAATATTTCTTTTTGTTTGTTGATGCTCATTAAACAATAATTTAGATATATTGCTTGCATAATAAATCATAATATTTTAATTTCTTCAATATATATAAGGCTCTAATTGAAAATTAATCTAGCTTTTCTAATAAGACCTTAAGGATTAATCGAGGAGGTGAGTTCACTTCCAATGAATTTCAAGAATTTTGCACTAGCCATGTAATAAAAATGAAGTTGGTAATTTCCTATACTCCTCAAAAAAATGCAATGGAAGAATGGAAGAATAATACCAAAGTGGAAATAGCCCATTGCATGTTGAAGAAAATGAAGTTAAAAAATAAGTTTTGGGGTAGAGGTATACATATAGTTGTTTACATTCTCAATTGGAGGAATACAAAGCTAGTAGAAAAATCTACTCCCTATGAAACTTGGCATGGTAAGAAGCCAAGTATTGGTCATTTGAAAATTTTGGTTCCACATGTTATGTGCATATTCCTAAACAAAAGAGAAGAAAACTTGATGAGAAATCTATCAAATATATTTTTTTTGGCTATTTTGATGAATCCAAAGCTTATAGATGTTATGATCCCTCTACTAACAAGTTGAATGTTAGTAGAGATGTGGTATTTGATGAAGGGAGAGCATATAGAAAAGACACTAAATTTGTTGTTAGCATTACCCCTTAAATTGATGAGATAGATCCTAATCAAAATCGTGAAGCCTTGCAACCAAAAAGTGAAGAAAATTATGGTTCTCCTATGTCAAATCATGACTCTCTATATTCAAGTTCATCAAGAAAGAGTATTTATATAGAAAGGCTCAACAAATATCACCTATAAAAAAAAAATTTAAATGAGGATATACAAGGAGAGTAACTAGATTACAATCAAAAGAAGATGATAATATAATAAATTATACATTATTATTCTATTATAATATTGATCCTTTAAATTTTAGAGAAGTGAATTAGCCAAAAGGATATATAGTTGCAAGTCATTAAGACAAAGTGTAGAGGATTAGTAAATTTATTTATGAAATTAAACAAGCACTAAGAGCTAGGTATTTTAGGATTGGTTCCTACTTGTGTAAAAATAACTATGAATAGTGTTTGGTTAAAATTACACTATATAATAATATAGTTGGATAAGATTTTATTTTCATATGTTTGTATGTTGATGATATAATTTTTATGGGAAGCTCCACTATATTGTTGAAACAATTTAAAAAGGCTATGTTGGATGAGTTTGAAATGAGTGATTTGGGAAAAATGCAATACTTTCTTGGTATGCAAATAAAGCAATCAGCTCAAGGTATATCTATTACTCAATCCAAGCATGTTCAATATCTTTTGGTAAGATTTAAAATGAATGGTTGCAAACCTATTAGTACTCCAGTAGTTATGGGTTGCAAATTGATGGAGGATTATTTTCCTCTTGTGGATGCAACACTCTATAGGTCTTTGGTTGGTAGCTTGATGTACCTTACAACTACTAGGGCAAATAGTATGTATTATGTTATATTGGTGGCAATATTCATGCACTCTTCTCCTAAATCTCATTGTTGGGAATCCCAAAAAATCCTTAGGTATATGAGTGGTACAAAATATTTTGGTTTATGTTATTATGTTACTAATTATTGTTATATTGAGGCTTTTATAGATACAAATTAGGTAGGAACCATGATTATAGGAATATTTCTTCAAGTTATGCTTTTTTATTTCCTAGAAAATTGGTGTCTTGGAGCAACAAAAAGCAAAAAACAATTGCATTATCTATTACTAAAACAAAGTACATGGCTGCATCATTCACTTGCACTCAAGCCATTTGGATGGAAAGGATATTTGAAGACTTGGGAATGAAGATTGATTACTCCATTAAGATATATAAGGACCACACCAGTGTAACATATTGACATATACCACCACTTCATTCATGACTTGGTAGAATATAAGTTTATAGGTCTCATGTTTTGCAAATCTAAAGATCAAGTTGTTGATTGGAGAACATTGATTGGAGTATGAAACATTGACATCAAGGGGGATAATAAAAAATTATGTCATCTAACATTTCAATCCTCGTTTGTGTGATTTAGCATTGACAATTACATTTTGTGAGTAGATATATATATATATATATATATATATATATATATATATATATATATATATATATATATAGCATAGTTCTTGCAAAAGTGCTTTATTGCTAAGTTTAGTTGAAAAGAAAAAATAGATTTTATAGCTGAAGCAAGAAAAAATAAGGGGAGATATCAAATTTTATCTAGACTCTAATTTTAGCTATATTGGAATATTTTTATCTGGATTGCATTTTTAGTTGGATTGGAATTTTTTATCTAGGTCTAATTTTATCTAGATTACATTTTTAGCTAAATTGAATTTTTTATCCAGATCTAATTTTTATTTGGATTTTTAGCTTGATTGGAATTTTTTATGATATTTTATTTGCATCTATTTTTTTATCCATATTGCAATGCATGTAAAATAAAAATAATATTATATCCAGATCTAATTTTATCCTCACCAATTTGGGAAAACTAGGTCTATACAAGGAGTATATTGTAACCATTCAATATGTATCCCTTTAGTATATCTCTTTAGGTTCTTTAGAGGTTATGCAAGTAGAATTTATTATATTTTAGCTAATTTTATTAATAAAATATTGATACTAGGTGTCTACCACTAGTAGCTTGGGAATAGGTCTACTAGAAAAAATAAGCATGGGGCATGGGTTTTAGAAGATTGAGAAAAATGAATAAAGCCCTCTTGGAAAAGTGTGGGTGGAAATTGATAAGGAATGAAGAGGTAAGATGGGTGAAGATTATTCAAGCCAAGTACCTGAGAGATGATGTTGATTTTTTGGAGGACATGGATTTTACTAGGGCCTCTAAATTTGGGAGAATCTCAAAGCTATCAGACCATTTTTGCAAGAAGGTTTACAATGGAAAATAGGGAGGGGTAACAAGATTTTTTTCTGGAAATATTCCTTCCTTATGAGCATTATTGTTAATTAGGAGTTGAAATTCACTATCCTAGAGAATGAAGTTTTTTAAATTTATGGGCCCATGGTTAGTGATTACATTATAAGGGGAGAGAGTAGACCTATATGGAAACAAATTAAAGTTGAAGGTTTGGACCAAAGAAGGAACTAGGTTCTTAGTAAATTGAATAGGATGATTCAATTTTATTCCTTGAATAACCTAAATGCTCAAGATTCTAGGTGGTGGAAATTATCCAATCAAGGGACCTATTCGATCAAATTTGATTACTATTTATTGGAAGGTGAAAGTCCTTATTGGATGTTGTTTTTAAAATTTTTGTTAAATATATCACTCCTAAAGTTACCTTCTTCTAGCTAATTCTCCAAAATAATATCCTTACTATGGATAACCTTATGAAAAGAGTTTTTTAACTTCCAAAAGGTACAACCTTTGTGAATGTATTATAGAAGATGTTAACCATTTCATCTTGAATTACTCCTTTGCTCAAGAAATCCTCCATCTAGTTCTTTGTAGATTCAAGGTTTCTTGGGTCTTCCCCAACTACCTTAGTGACCTTTATCTCCAATGGAAATCTCCCTTCAAGAGTAAGAGGTTTAACTCTTTATGGGAATTTAATCTTCCTCATTATTTGTGGGATTTTTAGAATGATCAAAATAGCCAAATTTTAACGGAACAATAAGGGATAATATTGCTATAGCAAATATGATTTTCTCTCTAACTATGGAGAATGCTAGATTACTTAAGTTGGAAGAGGTCTAGGAATCAAAAGAAGAAGGTATGATTGCTATTTATTGGGGTCTTTATCTAGTGATAGGTATGTTTGATCCTCCTAAAAACCTTTTAAGGAGGCAAACAAAATGGACTCCCCCTCCGGGTGGTATGCTAAAATTGAACTTTGATGGGGAAGCTAAAGGAAATCTTGGACCTACTAGAGCATGAGATATGATAAGATATGAAAATGGTAATATTTTGATTGCTTATGCTAAAGCCTTGGGGGACCAATCTAGCCACTTTGTGGAGGCCCATGCTATGTGTGTGGGAATAAATTTGGTGAATAATCTTCAAGTTAAAAAAGTAATTATAGAAGGGGATTCCTTAAACATGATTAATTTGATGAAAAAAGATATAGAAGTCAACTAGAATTTAGTCTCTATGATTGGTGAAGCTTGACATATTATAAGGCTTATGGAGGTAGTGGAATCTAATCATATTTATAGGTAAGGAAATAGTGGAGTAGAATGTATGACTAATTTTGGAATAATGCAAGAAGGGCTCAATGTTTGGGAAGGAGACTTCCCCCAACAAGTTATTGTAATTTTTGATCATGAAAAAAAAATGGGGTTCACAATGATTAATCTTTCATTCCTTAACAATTTGTCTAGTTTATTTCATAGAAGGATGTGGTGGGATCTTGGAAGCAATAATATGGAAGATCGATCCTATGAATCAATGTTTGGGAGAAAGTTTGAAAATAGAATATGGTATAAATATTATAATAGTGGTGCCCCCCAATTTTTACATAATTTTTAGAATAAAAAATTTGTTGATGCTAGCTCCTATTTGTACCACTATTTTAAAATAAATTTTCCTATGTTTGGCACCATGGTCATTCAGGCCTCCTTTTTGTTAACATTTGCTTTCAAAATATTTGGTTTGAATATGTTGTGTGCAGGTGAGTACCTTCCCCAAGTTGTTTTGACCTGGGTATTCCACCCCAGTTGGACTATGTTAGTGGCTAATGTATGTTGCAGTTCTAAGGACAAAAGGTTGGTGGGGTAGATTCATAGAGTTTTTCCCATAAATATTATCCATATGTGCATGTTTGTGTTATCTAGATTACAACTTATGATCCTTGTTTTGGCCAGTATGAAGCCCACATGTTTCACTAATGGTATTTTACTAGATGTTTTGCATTGGGACTATCTCTTATGGGTCAAAGACTTTGAGTATATGGAAACAAATTACTAGGACTTCAAGGTTCACTATCTAATAGAATTTATCCATAATAAAGCTACCATGAAATTGATATTTTATGCTTATGGTGGTGTCTAGAATGACTTGGTAGTAATTCCCATGGTGGCTTGGGAGAACAACCCCTATCTAGTTGTTGGTTGGATTTGGTTATGGGGAACTTGTCTTCACTTTTTTTAGGATAGTAGGTTATTGGGACTGGTGTAGAGTGTGTTACCCATAAAGCTCAATCAAGTGTGCAAATAGTGGGATCAAAACTCAAGACATGAAAAGGAAGTTTTTTCCTCTATTGCTTCAAATTGTTGTAGTTTTTGTTGTGTTCAATAGGTGATAGATTTTATTTTATGTGAGTTGTTTTTCTAAGTTTTTGATGTTTGTATGGCATGGAAGGATGCTTATTTATAATGTATGTGTTTATCTTAGAAGCATTTGGTCTTATCGTCTTGTAAATATTTATTAAAATGTTTGGGGAACCTTTCAAAATCCCTTATTCTATCCTAATAAATTAAAATAAAATATTGCTACTAGTGAAGCATTAATTTTTATCTTATTAGGTCTAACTTGGTGATGTTTTTATCCCTTGTTAATTGAGTTTAATGTTGTATTTTTCACTAGATTTATGCCATTATTACTGGTGCTTTTCTACTACTAATGTGAAAATATTAGTCATTATCAATGTGAAAAAATTATAGCCATTGCAATTTTTTTGGTAGCTCATTACATAGTTCTTTGGATTTCTTCAATAGCAATTAAAATCATCAAACCTATTATTGGGGTTTTGATATAACTATAAATATAACTCATTGAGTCTCCACTTGTATCATAAGAAAAAATAAAATATGATATATTAGGATGCCTATAGGAACCCACCTTATACTTCTTATCATCTCCCTTTGTTTCTTCATGTCATTTACTATTGCTATGTTTTAAATACATTATCTTCTTATTGACACATGTTTGAATTGAATACATGTTTTGGTATGACTGTTAAAAATATTGCAAAATCAAACATGGTATTAGAGAAATATCTAGAGCTACATCACTCATCAAAAAAATAAGAAGTTTTTCATTGGAAATTAAGGATACCTCTTAGGTTATTTCTTTGGAAGTTAAATTTAAAAAAATTAAAATTTTAAAAACTTAGCACCAAAACCTTTGGTACCATCTATTTTGGTTCCTTTTGCATCATCTTTGCAATTTCTTGCAAATGTTATAGCATCATTTGTCCATGAATTTTGGCAAATATATGCATACCAACATGGATGGAATAATGGCTAGGTCATGTGCCTTGGAGCTAGGAAGAATAGTGTTCAATTCTTGGTTCACCCTTCCCCATCACTTGGTATTTTACTATTCATATTTGATTGGACCTTCTCCTTCTATTTATCATAGGAATTTACCAAGGTGTATTTCTTGTTAGGAGGCTATTACAAGATTGAATTGCCATACCTTTGAAGCTATGCATTGAAGAATACTGAGATAACGTAGTCCAATTTGGATCCCTATAGTTATTTTTTGAAAGGCATCCCAACTTGTGTATTCAAGGTGTCCTATAATTCATGTTATGATCACATTAACACATATGGTGTATTAGACGGGTGTTCTATTTGCACCAACAAGATCAATGGATCAAAACCTCATAGGAACTTTTTAAAGTATTTTTTGCTTGCAAATAAGTATGGTTGTGGCATTTAAAAGAAAATGGATCTCCCTTGACCATGGCATGTGGTATAGTGGTTAAGGCTCTTCCTTATGTGCATGAGGTACTAAATTAAAAACTTAACAATGGTTCTCTTTTATTACTACAAACAAAACCTTCATCAACACTTATATACATGGTTGTCTTCTTCATGCCCTAGTTGCATTCATGGCATAGTGTTTCAGGCACCTAATATGAAACAAGACATCATGTGTTTGAGCCCTCTCAGGTTTAACATGCATTCACTATATATATATATATATATATATATATATATATATATATATATATATATATATATATATATATATATTGATATAAGAACCATATGATTTAGAGAAAGTTTTCTAAGGTTTGACATTTGATTTTTTATTTATTTGAGTGCTCATTAAACAAAATATTCTAGAGGCCATAAATTTTGTATTAAGAAACATTTGGATCCCATTTTCTTCAAATTGCATGATTTTTCAAGCTCCAAACACTTTAATGGAAATAATCAAAAAAATTCAATACTAATAGATCTTACTCCCACTAAAGCATAAACAGAAATGCTGAAAGTGCATATATTACTATAATAAATATTTATATATAATTTGACAAATACAAGTCAAACAAACCTTGATTGCATTCAAACAATATGAACATACAACCTACAATAGGCAAATCCTGAGTTATCCAACCCTTTACAATGAGGGGTATTCCCCTATTTATAGCTTTTGGTAAGCTAAAATTAATCTAATTACTATGTATAATCATGAGAAAAATTGAGCAAACATAATCAATAATGATTTGACATCACTTGGTATCTTTAGCATGTTCAACACATCTTCAATATGGTAGTTATGATTTGTAGGGTCATCAGTTATGCTGAGATGAAGTGGTTGTCTATTTCATGCAACTTTGGCTTAGCTACTATGTTCTAGGAATAATGTGTACCATTTTCTTGAATTTCTCATGCATTTTAAACATGATAGACATTATCTTGGTGCTTTTGGAAAGTTCCATGATGATAACATTTAGTATGGGGTAATTCTTTCCTCTATCTTGAGCTCTAGAATATTTTTCTTACTTAATACAAACTTTTCACTAGGTCAAAACTTTTTGATGGATAAGTTGACATCTCAGTAAAACAATTATGGATTGTTATTATTTTTTGGACCTTAGATCAAAGGCTAAGTGATTATTAGCCATGCTAGGATTTTGAAAGCACTTTACTGACATCAATAAGAAAAATTTATGGTATGCTTTATCCCTAGCTTTTGAATTATTTCTAGACTTATAAGCATGAAAAGGCTTTGACCTCTTGTTGGGTCCAAAACTTTTGAAGGCCTATGTTAACATCATCATGAAAATTTCTAGATAGAAATTCTCCCATATCAAACACTCTCTACCCTACAAGCTCTTCATCTTGTTAGATATTTTGAGGCACTCTTGTGGATGTCACTATCAAAATGTTTTGGCTACAAGATTTACAAACCCAACTTTAATACCAAGCTAGTCTGGACAAAATATTTTAAATTCAAAGAGTAGAAAAAACTCAAACAATTTTAAGTCTATAATTGCTTTATTAGAATTCCAAAATAAAATACTTGAAAGAATTATGGGTTTATACATGTCTAAGCTTAAATGCTAGTTGGAGTTTCAATTACCAGCTTATCAAATATCTCTAAGTCCAATGAATGTATTTTCTACCAATCCACTCTTTACTTATTTTTATGCTCCAAATTTTATTTTCAAGAGATATTATGGGACTTATTAATTTAATGGGTGTGCCTCAACTATTCTCTTTCTTTGATTTTGGCCAATTTGCTCTCTTTTTCTCTTTTTACATGATATTTGATGGTGTTATTTGTATGGACCAACAAGCCTAGATAGTTTGTAGATATTTCACAACTTCAAATATTTGGGATGCTTGTGTTTCCATAAATTAATACGTATTACGATCCTTTTTATGGAAATATATGATCTTATATTGTTGGTTCTTCCACCAAACACCTCAAACCTCCTTTATTCCTCAATTGTTCTTGGGTTTTATTCCTTAGGGTCCCTTGTTGGTGTTGTTTTGTAATTACACTAGGGAAAAGTGTGTAATTGAATACTGACTACAAATCCTATTACATGAGGAATATAGTTTGGTTCCAAACACACCCCTCTAAATGATGGGTGAGTATGTGGCTACTATATGAGACAAAATCCTGATGAAGGTAGAGCTCTTTTTAGCTATCACAAAAAAGGCTCCAATACCCTCACCAATTGTGAGGTTCAACTTAGTTGTTAGATTTTGAGGATATATGCAGTGGGAGAGATCTATCACAAGTCCTAATAATATGTAAAAAATATGAAAGAATGGAATTCTATAATATGACTAAAATATACTATAAATAGGAAGTGGTGAAAATGCAATGCAGTATAGAGGTGATGGTCATTCCATTGGTATAAGCTAAAGAACTACGTTGTGCTTCGTCATGGATTTCTACCACTATCTACTACTCTCTACTATAATGAACTTGATGAACTTGATATACTTGATGTGTATGTGATATATTTTATCACTCACAATGAGGCCCTTTATATAGGAAGATAGACTCCTTGGCCAACACTCTACCCAGTTGTACAAGGGAACACCTTGCACATTACAACTTGCACATTGACACTTGTGCATTTATTACATTGCTTTTATTAACTATCTAACTGTAGATTAAAGATACAACGCCAAACAAAAATAAAGAAATAACAATAAAGGAATGCAGAACAGTTGTACAAAATGAATGATTTTTATTAATCAATGGAGTTTAGAAACTCCTTTTAAGTACAACAGGGCTCGTAACCCTTTTCATGATACAAAGTTACAATTTGTGCTAGGGTTCTCCGAAACCCTAGCTGGCACAATGTGGTGGCGTCTCCTAAGAATGTATCCTTAACCTCAACAGAATGAGTGGGCTTCGTTGTACCCTTTGGCTCGGACCACTCCAGCTTAAGCAGCTGCTATCAACAAATCAGATCTACCACTAGAATCCTGCACACATTAAAATTATCAAAGAGTTAGAAACTAATAAGAGGGCTCCACTGTGTGAGCCCTCAGAAACAGTCTAAAACCCTAGATTTATGAAATAAAAATAAGCAAAATGCAGAATTCAACAGCAAATTAATACATAAAGAAATATTACTTGCTTTAGACGAATCTATACATTTTCTTGTTAACGCGGCGAGACCAGGCGACGGCGATGGATGCGGCGAAAGGGTTTAGTTCAGACTTAGGGCCGTAGAAGACTCAGGATTAACAACAATAGCCAACTCTAGACTTAGATAGGGGAGATAAGTAGGTTTAGCCGAAGAGATAGATAGGGTTTGAGCCATCAAGGTGACTCAATTTATAATCTACTCTTAGGGCACACTTTAGGGTTTTAATGACACTTTGAACGTGTGGCTAAGATTAAAGTGGATCCAAGGGTAGAGAATAAATCTAGGTTGTGAAACAGATTAAGATGAATGGATGGATGATATTAAATGAAGGATGGACGACTCAGATTAAATCACTTAAACTTTATTTATATATATATTAAAATATATTAAAATATTAAAATATATATATAAATATTAATTTAAATAAATTTGGGGATGAAAAATGGTGAGAAAAGTGAAATTGGGCCAAATAATGGTGGGAAAGTGTGGATTTGGGCCAAATAATGGCGGGAAGGATGGATGACTGACACGTGGCTGGCAAGAAGGTATAGATGACTTACAAGTGGCTAGATTTTGGTGTCTACACTAACTTCCCTCTAAAGTAATCTCCTACTCTAACTATGTACTAAAGGTGGTACATTTACATGACCCAAATGATGTAATATACTCTAACACCCCCTGTATTACATTATTTGGGTATTTGAAGACTTTAGTCTTCAATATGGATCTTTGTATTTAGATGTTCTTCAACTTGATCTGGTCCTTTGCATTATATTTAATTCACATTGCATTGTATGCCTCCATGAATTGGTTCCTCTTCTTCTTCTTTATTGGAGTTAGTACTTTCATAGGTAGACGTACTATCACTAGATTCTTGCAAGAGCATTTTCTCCTTGCTTTTGTCCTTGTTATCATTATCCATGTCTTGTATAGAATATTCTGAGCATACACTTAGAGCATCATGATAAGATTTTGTGTTAGTAGAACTTGAAGTACTAATACTGCATGAGGATTAAAATATCTTTGCTATGAATGATTCATCCATTTTTATTTTTAGTTTAAGTAATTTTATCAATCCTCTCTATTATACATTTTTATCCTTATAAAATTTGAATGTAAGTAGTTCCATATATAATATACTTCCATATTCTAAAGGAATTTAAATGTCATTCTTTCCATTATCAATTACTTCAGTGAGTCGAGCATGTAGATAATGTTCCATCATTTCAAAACTATCTTTTAAAGCTTCACTATGTATCCTTTTTGAAGTAAGGTCTAAGTTTCCTTCAAACTTTATAAGTGAATTATTGATTCCACTTTTTATGACACTTGCTCTTTCCTTTATAATAGTGTTGTTCATATCATTTTTTATTGTATTACTTGAGGTAGACATCTCTCTTAGTTTTATATTTTTCTATTTTAGAGATATTTTTGATGAATCCTTTGTAGTAGATTTCCCTTATATCTCCCTAGTAGATGAAGTGTAGTATTCTATTTGTTTCCTTAATATCTGTAGAATACTATATATTTCTCAAGTAAATTGAGTAAATGATCCAATTTGATAAACCTATTCAAGGATTAGATTTTGTAGAGTCCTTATATCTCCCTAGTTAATATAGTGTATGGACTTGATTTGATAAAACCCTTGTAGAATTTATGTTTTGTAGAAATATTATGAATCCCAAAAGAATTGATTATTTGATAAAGTTTGATAAATTCTATTATTATCAAGTTCTATGAAATACCTTATATCTCCCTAGTGACTTTGGATATGCTATATGAGTGATAAAGTGCTTTTGGGAATATTAGTTCAATTTTGGGCTGATTTTGTAAAGTTTTGTAAATAGCAAAAATTAACTTCTATTACTCCTTATTTCTCCTATTGAAATAAGCACTTGTTAATTTGATGAAGTTCTAATGGTTGGATTTATTTTATTCCTTTGATGTGATTTTGAGACAAGTATACCAATTAATTCCAACCTTTGATATTCCTTGATGAACTTCCTTTTATAGCCTTTTAATGTTTCTAAATCCCAATAATCTAATTACGGTGTAGTATTCCTTATAACTCCCTAATTTGGAATATTATAAAATAATAATATTTGCTATAATAGAAATTTAAATTTTCCAAGTAGAAGTCTTTTATTTATCCTATGTTTTAATTTGTAAATATTAAGCAATTTTTGGTGTATAATTTTTCTTTAATTTTGCTTCCAAATATGGTTGATTTCCTTATAGTTTCAACCTTATATTATACCATTATAACTCCTTTTGATGAAAGCAAATTAAAATAAGGTAAATTATTACCTTTATAATGTTACAAACTTTAAGTAACTGGCAGTGAATTTGGACATGGATGACAACAATATTTAATGATTCTCTTCGGCACTATGACCAATGGTAGGCTTTGATTCTTCCTTGAATTTAATACTTGAATGGTGGCACCTCAAATATTGTTTATTTGAACTGCTTTGAATGTATTGACCAAGATATTTAAATGCTCTTCTCTTTTCCTACACACTGCAACTCCTTGCAGCTAGAATGTGCTTCCCTTCTTGGTTTTAGGCACCTTAAATAGGAAGATAATTTTTTAGAGAATGATAAGTGTCATGGTAGTTTTATTTCAATGCTTGAAGAAGGTAGATGCTCTTTGACACTTGGAATTTAATGTAGAATGGAGGATAGATTCTATAATATTTATGTGATAGATTGTATACCTTGGTTACAAGTGTCACATATTCTCTAAAACAACCAATGCTCTCCTATGTAATGCTTCCTTGGACTATTTCTTTCACACGTGCAAGATTGAATTTTATTTTGAGTGCTCAAATGGGAGATGTTAGGGTTTCTTCAATGGTGATAAGTGACACATTTTCTCTTTTGTATGAATCTTCCTCCTCAATGTCTCTATATACCTTCTTAACATATTCTTGCAAGCTTCAATGTATTGTTTGCAGCTCTTTCTTTGTTGTATATTCTCCTCAATGCTTCAATGGTACTTGGTATGTGATTTGGTTCCAGTTGAGCAATACTTTGGTGGATTTTTGTGATACTCCAATGGTGTATTTGGATGCTCCCTATGGGTGAATGTCTAGCTTCTATTATTGATTTATTTATATTTTTATTCCTTCCTATTTTCAATCTATTGTGTTTCTCCCTTTGTAAATGATGGCTCCTTCATTGTGCTATATTATGTGTGCTTGCAGGTTCCTTGTTGTGGTTATCCAAAACCGTGGGTGTTGTAAGCTCTTCAAGGCTCTTTTGATCTTGCTTGTATGATGCTTCTCTACAGCTACTTTGAGATGTTACTTGCTTGTGAAGAATGTGTCTTTATGACACTTAGACCTTGTCCTTTTTCCTACATAGGACATAATATTATGGTGCAAGATAATGTAAATAAAATTTGTAATAGAATACCTTATTTTTGCACCTCCTTTTTTAAGCTTTTTCTGTTTGTTTTAATTGAAGATTTCTTATAGGCAAGGGCTTATTTGACGTTATCTGTTTTTCTAGAAAACTTTCTCCCTTCTATTGGTTAATTTGGTAATAAATCCAAGCTAATAACCACGTAGATAGAAGCTTTTGAAGAAGTAGTTTCTACACAAATTTTTTACCTGTAAATAACCCTTAGTGCACCTTGAATCTGAGACTCACCAAGTCTCAATTTGTAGCTTCTTTTATTGATTTTGGTGGTGGATTTCTTCTCCACTCCTTGAAGGAATATGATCTATTTTTGGTGGCTTATTTGGACCATGAATTGCTATAGGTTTTGTGCATCAGATAATATCTTTAAATACTTTGAAAATCTACTAGTTTTATGCCCTTGATCTTAACAATCAAAAAACATAAACTAACCCTTTTTTTAGAGTAACTAGTTAAATATCAACTAGTATAGTGCAAATGGATTAATAATACCTCAAAATTAATGTAATTTAATGGTAATAATAATATCATATTATTAATCCTGTAAATAAACTCTCAAAGTAGTTTCTAATGCATTTAATAATCTCTGCAATTCTTAAGAGTAATTATAATGAACCATTAAAAAATAATATGCATTTCACTACAATTAGTGTTGTAGTATGTAGTCTTCTTGCTTTCTAGATAGATAATAGGTAAATGATATATTTCTTTATTTCGAAATACATCCAACTCCTAATTAATGTGTAAGTAAATATATTAAAATAACTATCATTTGCACCTTTGGAAGACTATAATATGAGCCTTGGTTGTCCAAAATAGCTTCTTGATTCACCAAACTATGGTCTCAAACCTTATATATTGAGCCTACAGTTTGATGGCTTGATACTTCAAGTGATATTCTATTTTCTACTATAGATTCAAAAAACTCTTATCTCTAAAATGTGCCTTCTTGTTGTGAGAGGTAATATCCAAATCTCTTGGATTTGGTAGGCTTATTTTATCTAAATCATCCTTCAATATTCTTGTTGAAATATAATTTTAAACTAGATATTCTTCTCAATATTTTGAATATCTTGAGGTCTTCACTGGATTCTTCTTCGAGATTTGACACTCTTTACAAAATTCTCCTCCTCTTGGTCTTGTTGTTGAATGGCAATAATTGTCTCAAGTACTTAACTATTAGGAGCTTCTCCTTGGTAGTGGAATTATCCAATGATTTATTATAGAAACTCTTTTGATGATGGTTCTACAAGCTCTGCAACAAGTCTCTCCAAGCCTTATTACTTTTCCTCCTTGAGACCTCTACAAGATCTTCAATATTTTAGCTTCTATGGTCTTCCAAATGAGACCTTTCCTTCAATTTTTTGCCTATGAAAGTTTTGGTAATGAGATATTCTTCTTGGATATCTAAAATTTGTTGCTTCTCTGATCAAGAACATGACTTCGCTAGACCCTCTTTATCTCTTCCATGACTGGAAGTTTTCCAATGAGATATTTTATGGATATCTTTGGCTTCTTTAGAAAGAAGTATTTGGTCAATAAAGGAGATCACCAATCTCCTATTTCATGGACTCTTCTTTGGAGTCTTCTTCAAGAACTATTCTCTAAAATCTTCTTATGGATAAAAAACTCTTCTCTAGAGTTTCCTTTAGGAAATATTATCTAGAGTCTTCTTTTGGATCAGGAATTCTTCTTTGGAGTTTTTCTAGATCAAGAACTCTTCTTTGGATTCTTCCTCAGAAAAGTCTTCTGTGGCCCTTTCTTCTAGATCAAGGCTTTTGTGGAATTTTCTTTTGGATCAAGATTTATGTGGTATTTTCTTATGTACAAGGCTTCTATGGAATTTTATTCAGGTACAAGGCTTCTATAGTATTTTCTTATGAAAAGTGAATTTTTTCAATCTAGCAATGGAGATCTCTAATTTCCAAAATTCACCATGATTCTTCTCCTTGAGTCTCTCCTGCACAAATATACAATGTCTATTTTTCTATAACAAAAAAAAAACTAATCTCTGCATGAGGAAAGTATATAGACTTCTAGGCAAAGAAGGTGAAATCCTTCTCTATCTATCGTAGGAAGTCCAACTTATGAGAGCTAATTTTTTGCAATAAAGAAACTTTAGACAATAGTTAGCATGAAAAAATTCTAGATATCTTGATATCAATAGTCTTCACTAGTTGATTCATCAAACTAGTGGAATGAATTTTGAGTCCTAGTCTTCACGAGTTTTCCTACAACTCTATGGAAAGAATCTAGCCAAATGTAATCTCAAAATTTTTGGAACTGACATTTATTTCAATCCTCACTTGTGACTCTCCATAATACTATCTAGATGCATCATGGCTCTAATACCATTGTTATATTTTGAGGATATATGCAGTGGGAGATATCTATCACAAGTCCTAATAAGATGCAGAAAATATGAAAGAATGAAATTCTCAAATATGATTGAAATATAATACCAATATATAGTGGGGAAAATACAATGTAGTATGATAGTGATGGTCACTCCATTGATATAAGCTAAAGAACTAAATTGTGCTCATCAAGAAGTTCTACCACTATCTACTACTCTCTACTATAATGAACTTGATATACTTGATGTGTACTTGATATATTTGATCACTCACTATGAGACCCTTTATATATAAAGATATATTCCTTGGCCAAAACTCTACCTAGTTGTATAAGAGGACACCTTTTGCATTACAAATTACACATTGAAATTTGTACATTTGTTACATTGCTTGAAGTAACTAGCTAAATTCCCCCTAAAGTAATCTCGTATTCTTACTATGTACCAAAGGTGGTTACATGACCCAAATGAAGTAATATACTCTAAAATTAGCTATCGTCAAAAAGGCTATGAACCATTATATGTTTGATTCTATTATTTATCATAGCCTTGTGGCATGGGGAGTTTAGAATTTATGAGAATATTTTGGTGAAGGCCTTTCCTTTTCAACATATTTGACATTTACACCACACTAGCTACTTGATAGAGTGACAGGGCTTTAGGTGCTCTTATCTTGATTTTATTTAAAATTAGCTTGGGGTGGAAATATTTCTCAAAGTTCTTTTAAATAGGATTTTTATAGTGTAGTTAAATTTCACTACAGTTTGATGACTATTAGGGGGCTTCTATTTTTAGGAGATAAGGAACCTAGAAATAAGGGCCTTTTCTATTAGGCACAAAAACTATGAAATAAAATACTATAAATTTTTGAGCTTTAGGAGATGCAAGAAGGATTTCATAGAATAATGATAGGGAAGCTCTCCTTTTATAGGCCTCTCCCACTAAAGAGTCATTAAGTACTTTTTATCAATTTATTTTCTAGAAAACCAATATGAAAGGACTCTTCCTACATAACTGAATCAATAAAGATGTCATAATCCATCATTGTTACATTTTTTTAGCCATGAGATGTCTCTTAATTAATCCAATAATTATTGGGTGGCTAGTTATAATCTATAGAAAGCTTTTCCTTAGCTATTTTACTAAAATTTGAACCCCCCTAGTTTTTGCACAATTCATGATTTATGTGAGTCTACCTTTAAACATGCATGTGAAGCACCTAGTATTGAATCACATGCTTTCAAAAATCTTGGTTTCTTTCCTACCCTTGATATATTTTCTATTTAAGTAGTGATATCATTTATAGACAGTGGTCATTCCATAATTTAGCTTTTATTTAAAATCAAATTTCTTTTAAATTCCACTTATTTACAATATAATATAGATTTTGACTCTCTTTTTCATACCAAATGTTTAAAAAAAAATCTTTCTCCAAAATTGACAATGTTTGGACCAAAGTGATCCAAAATTCTAATGTTTAATCCTATATTCTTTTCAAAATGGATGATTTTTGATGTACAAAATCTCATTTTTCTCTAATTCTAGTATGCAACAAGCTCCCAATTAAGTGTAAATTATTGCATTGAAATCAATAAAAGAGAACTCATCTTCCATTAGCATATCTTTAGTTAGCTCCTCTATATTGTTTGGATTCTATTCAATCATATTGAACTCTTCTTCCTCTATGTTATGTATGTGGTAGGGGATTGGATTTTACACATAGATTCTCACCTTCCTTCCATTAAAAGGAATTACCATATGAGAATAATCCAAGCATAGATATCCTCCACATTTAGTTGTAAAATATTAATAAGCATACGAAAAATATAGGAGAAAGATCAACCACTATAACCTATTGGATGAATATCCTTTACCACTCCAACCATCCAAATGTGGCTCCCATCTAGGTGCATCATGTCAAAACTAGTCCAAGTGTATTCCATGCCCATTGTGTCACATACAAATATAGGAATGACCATTGTAATAGCTCTAAATTCTACCATAAAATTGTGTATAATCCATCCTTCCATGTGTAAATACATGTAGAAAGGTAGAGGCCTATTTTTTTCATCCCTAGGGTTTGCTAATCTTGAGCCAGATTCAAGTATAAACAACCAAATTGCTTAATGACGTATTCTTTAGTATTACTTTGAGCATATCAATCTATTCATGAATCAAAAAAGCATCATAAATGATGAATATTTAAGGAGTTTCCTTCCACTCTTCTACAATATTGTATCTAGAGGCCTTTAATAAATTTTATTTATTCTAGACTAGCTCCTCAAAACTCTTTTGGTATTGTTTCATGGCCTCTTGCCTTCACATTTTGATGACTAAGGGGAACTACAACTTCAAAACTTATTCTCTAGTTTCTTTTGACTTATACTTGGGTATTTCTTGATTTATCTTCTCCTTAAGATACTATTTGGTTTATTTCTTTTATGACTAAGTTGTGATTTTTAGATTATCAACCTTCTAGGGATATTTCAACAGAGGTCTCTTCCTAGATCTTGTCAACATGTGACACGTTTTAAATTTTGTAGGTTATTTAGCTAAAATATTTTTATCTAGATCCATAAGCATGCCCACTAGCCTTTTTATACTCTTTCTATTTTTCGAGCTATAGCCCAAAAGCATTGGTGTTGATAGATCATATAGGTGTCATCACTATGGAGACCAATACAAGCCAGATACCAATAATATTACAAGGCTATAGATGTCTCTCCTTCTTGGATTTTGACAATGGTAATTTGATTTCTAATAACATTATCTATTGAAACCCCTTGGTGTTTTATTATATATCAGTATCTTATTTTTTGATATCCTTTAAACCTCCTTTCAATGTTCAATTAATTCATCAAAATGATCGTGTTTGTCATATTTTAATAATCACTTTTAGCTCCTTCATATCTATTGATTCTTTTGGCTCTAAAGAAGACAAAAATTGTATTGTGATAGCAAAAGTTATAGGTTGAGGATACCTCTTGGGTGCAAGCAAAGTAGCTAGTATAAGTATTAATGGAACTAGAAGCAAATATTATTTATTTTATTGAGGTACTTATAGAAAGTATGGAATTAAAATCTTTGGGGGTATCTTACATACTAAAATTATAGCATTATTTGCTACACCAAATTGAAATATCTAATGAAATCTAATCTCATTTGATTTCCAAATATACAAACTTAAGTCTAGAAAAAAAGCCTAGAGGTAGTAGATTTAAGTTTGAGCTTGAGAATGTCTCACCTCCTAAGGAATTGTCCTCCATGTATTACTGAATCAAATGTTCAAATCCATGATGTTCTCTTCAAAATTCTTCTATATGGAAATAAACTATGTTAGAATTGAAAATAAATCCCCTAAATCATTGAATTCCAATATTAAAAGCTCAACCAATTTAGCCCATGTGTTGATGGTATCTTCTTCTAAAGAGTGGTACTAAGTAAAAAAATTTCCTCTAAAAGATAATGATAGTAACCTCACCATTACATCTTCATGTGTGATATTATGCATAGTAGCTAAAGCAAATATATCTTGGCAATTTTCATAGACCAAGTTTTTACTACCACCATAAGAGGGTAAGGATTTTAGTGCAGCTTGTGGAATTTCATGAAGATCTTTGAGATTGAGGGCTTCAACATTGTTCCAGCTAAGGTCAATTATTTTGACCATGGTCCTAGGTTGGGATTTGGCAATTGATTTTGGAGACATGGCCTACAAGGAAGTGTGAATTTATATAGAGAGGTTCTAATTGGGTGAAAATGATCTTCCTTTTTTGGTTGTTCTAAAATATATCAACTCAAAAAATTACAAGGGTTCTTTAAATTTCTTAGCCTTTGATCTCATGATCATAAGATTTTGGGTTTATGTCTTCCACTAGAGTTGCCAAGTTTTTAGGTTCATGAATGTGAATTCACTAGGTGAGTGCATTCTTTATTCACTCAATAGATCAATATCTTCATCATAATAATGATCATATAGTAGTCATGGGAACACATATTGAGTGATTTATCCCATTGAGTATTATAAAACTCATGATGCTCGCATGATGAATGGATAAATTGTTGTAGTAATTTTTGCTTAATCCTGTTGATGATTATTTGTGTGGTAAACCAAATTGGTTTGGTCCCACTAGGCATGCCAAAAATATTTATGATTTAATCCACATAGAATGAAATTTATGCCCTAGACTGAAGTCAAGACTGGATGGCTTAGAGACTTGCTTCTATGCCAATATCCAGATAAGGATAGTTCCATATATAAATCATATTATATAAAAGATAAAATACAAATACATGGATAGGGTTGAGAAAAGGTATAGGGTTGAGAAAATATATAGGGATAGAGATAATGTTTAATGTAGCTAGAGCTCATATAACATGTTCTTTAGCTAATTGAGAATTGAGAAACTACTAAAAGCAAAGCATAGCATATCAAGCCTAAAATAAAACCATATAAAAAGAATGCAAACCTCAAATATTAAAATATACAAAATTTCAAGTACTTTAACAAAAATAAGCCAAATAACTTCAATCCCAATAGATATTAATCCTACTAAAGCATAAATAGAAATGTTAAAAGTGCATATATTACAATAATTAATGTTTCTATATACTTTGATAGATATAAGTCAAACAACCATTGATTGCATTAGTATCGTATGAACATATAGCTTCTAATAGAAAAACCCTAAATTATTTGACCCTTTACAATGAGGGTTATTCCTCTATTTATAGCTTTTTCTAAGCTAAGATTAAGCTAACTACTATTTACAATCATGAGCAAAATTGACCAAGCATGATCAATAATGAGTTGGCATCACTTGACATATTTAACATGTTTAGCACATCTTCCATCAAATAGTTATTATTTGTAGGGTTGTTTCTTATGCTTAGACAAAGTGACTATATTTTTTATACAACTCTTATTTAACTACTTTTTTGTGAGAATACTAGGTGTCTTTCCCTTGAATTTATTGTGCTTGTTGGCTTTTAAACCTTACTATCTCAAAATATCATAGATTCGAATATAAAGAAGCCACAATATTAAAGGTCAAAATATTAATTAATCAAGAGTATAATTATGTATGAGTAATCAAATGTATATCTAGGCTAATATAATAATGAAAATAACATTCACTTATAATATCAAATATGAGTGTAAAATGATCAATATAATTCGTGTACATGCGTGAAAAATACTTACAATATGAATTGCTCAAAATTTGTATACAAGCTTTATTATCAATTATATTTTTCTTGTGTTTCTTGTATTTCTCGTATTACAATGTATGGGGATTTATATCCACAAAATAGACATATAATATGACTCTTCATGTACTTGACTATTGCTCTATATATGACAAATCACACGATATTTGTCTTATCATCTTGCCACTTGTATCCTATACTCTTCATTCTCTTCTTTTATGAACCAATGACACTTGCACACTTCTATATGACTCTTACTCTCCTACATGCACTCCTAATATAAGATACTTGTGCACATCCTTACATTACATATTTGCACACTTACATACATGACACTTGTGCACATTCTCTCAATACACACTTGCACTCTTACTTACATGACACTTGTGCATTTACTATACATTTACTTACATGACACTTGTGCATATCCTGCACATTGACACTTACTTAAAAGGGAAATATAAAGCACTCATCTCAATTATAGACTCAACCCTAATCTATTACATATTTACATTTGTATCATAAAGGTACCATGGTGATGGAGGGAGA
This sequence comes from Wollemia nobilis, assembly GCA_028583015.1. Taxonomy (NCBI): domain Eukaryota; kingdom Viridiplantae; phylum Streptophyta; class Pinopsida; order Araucariales; family Araucariaceae; genus Wollemia; species Wollemia nobilis. The sequence continues at coordinate 685,326 of JAQPPZ010016349.1, forward strand.
CACAGCTCAGATTCACCACCTGGAATTCAAATCCAATATTCTCATTTGATCACAGAAAACCAATTACAAAACTAGCCCACAGGCGTAGTTTCTTTTTTTCTTTTTTCTTGTTCTCCCACTCCTTTTTTCCTAGCTCACCACTAGCTTCTATTACAATCTCTAGGTTTTTTTTTTGAGGTCCCGACCCTCTAGGCCATTAATGACCCACCTGGAAGAATACATCCTCAAAATCTGAAAAGTCGGCTCTTCCCCACCTTCATGACTGAACCTTCACATATTTTACCCTAACTGGCAACTACCACCGGGTCAGCCGTGGAAACACGCATTGATGAGTTGTCTGAATGTCTCTGACCTCTGGATGCAATATTCGAGTGGCTGCCATGCTCAACAAGCTTACCGAGAAAGAAATCATGCATTAATGAGGCCTTTCACCGCCTTGGGAAACACCGTTCGAGAATGTGAGACTTTTCAAATCGTGAACCAGTAGTATGTCGTGATATCACGACATGTCATGATATCACGACATTTTTCTTCCTCGTTGCCTTTCTCTTCTTCAGGTCATGATATCGCGACATGTCACAATATCATGACATCTTTCCTTTCTAGCTCTTCCTTCTCCTTTTTGATTGTGAAATCATGACATGTCATGATATCGTGACATCTTTCCTTTCTGTCTCCTCCTCACCTCTTGGGTTGTGAAATCACATGTCGCAATATCGCAAAATTCTTCCTTTCTGCTTCCTTCTTGCCTCTTTTGGTTGTGAAATCATGACATGTCACGATATCACAACAGATTTGCTCTCTGCTTTCTCTCTCTGTTTCGGGTCGTGAAATCGTGACATGTCATGATATCGCGATAGCTTTGCCTTCCGCTTTCACTCTCTACTTCGGGTCATGAAATCGTGACATGTTGCGATATCACGATAGCTTTACCTTTCACTTTCACTCTCTACTTCGAGTCACAAAATTGTGACATGTCGAGATATCACGATAGCTTTACCATCCGCTTTCGATCTCTGCTTCGGGTCATGATATCACGACAGTTTCTTTCCTTGCTTTATTTTTGCTCCTTCGATCGTGACATTTTCTTCTTTGGCCTTTCCTGTCTTCTTTCGATCATGATTTCGTGACATGTCACAAAATCATGACATTTTTGCTCCGTGCCTTCTCTCTCCTTCCTGAGTCGCAAAAACGTGACATATTGTGATATCGCGACACTTTTCTCTCTTGCGCCTTCTCTCAACTTTTGGTCATGAAAATGCGACATGTCACGATATCATGACACTTTTTCTCCTTTGCACCTTCTCTCGTCCTTTGGTCGTGAAAATGCGACATGTCACGATATCGCGACACTTTTCTCTCTTGCGCCTTCTCTCGAGTTTTGGTCGTGATAATGCGACATGTCGCGATATCGTGAAATTTTTCTCTTGCGCCTTCTCTCAGCTTTTGGTCGCAATAATGCGACATGTCACGATATCGTGACACTTTTTCTTCTTTGCCGACATGTCGCAATTTCGTGACACTTTTTCCTCCTTGCGGTATTTTTCTTTCCGTTGGATGCTTCTTTCAATAGTGAATCTTAAACATGTTGGACATTCTCTTGGTGTTGTTGACATCTTCTATGCTAAGAACCTCTAGTTCGAGGTGCTACTTTACTTTATATTACACTTTGGGCTAGTTTTATACTTAATGTAGTATTTTTCACTAGGTCAGAACCTTTTGAATTTTAAGCTAATATCACAATAAAAAATTTCTATCCTACTATTATTTCCTAGAATTTAGCTCAAAGGCTAAGTGATTATTGGATATACTAGGATTTTGAAAGTTCTTTACTAACATCAATAGGAAAAAATTCTATCATTCTTCATTCCTTGCTTTTGAATATTTTTTAGGCATGTAGGCATGAAAGGCCTCTGATTGGATCCTAGGGCTTTGACATTTTGTTGGGTTGAAATGTTTTGAAGGCCTATGTCAACGTCATCATGAAAATTTTTGGCTACCTTTTCTCTTGGCTTGAAAACTCTCCTTCCTTCAAGATCTTCATCTTGTCATATATTTTGAGGCACTCTTACTGATCTTACTATAAATTTTTTTTGCCCATAAGCTTTATCAGCCATTCTTTAATGAATACCAAGCTAGTCTAGATAAAAGATTCTAGCTTCAAAGAGTAGGTAAACCTTAAATGATTTTAAGCCTAAAATTGCTTGCTTAGGTTTCTAGAATAAAATACTTGAAATGATTATGGGTTTCAATAGGTATTTCAAGATTGAATGATAGCCAAATTTCTAATTACCACCTTATCAAAAATCTCCTAGTCTAATGAATGTCTTTTATTGCCAACCCACTTCTTCCTTATTTTTTATACTTTAATTAAGGATTGTCAAACTTCTTAATTTAGCAAGTGTAGATGAGCCATTTTTTTGGGGTTTTGGCCAATTCACTACCTTTTGCTCTTTTTCCATGATCTTCCAAGATGTCCTTTGTATGGACCACCAAGCCTAAATAGTTTATGGAAGTTGCACAACTTGAAATATTTGGAATGCTTATGTTTTTGTAGATTACTTGGTAATAAGTTCCTCGTTATGGAAATATAGGAGCTTATATTGTTGGTTTCTCCACTAGGAATATCAAGCTTCCTCTCTCCATTTATTTTTCTTGGGTTTTATTATTGAAGGGCCCTTGCTAGTGCTATTTCATAACTACATAGTATAATAGTGTACAATTGGATACATATCGTAAACCTAGTTGGATTAGGAATATAGTTTAGTTTTTGAACCCAACCCTCTAGAGAAGGAGTGAGTCCATAGCCATTGTATGGAAGGAAATCCTTCCAAAGGTAGATCCCTATTAGCTATCACTAAAAAGGCTCTAAGATTCTTACTTGTGATAAGGTCTAGTTTAGCTACCACCAACAAGGCTATGAGCCATTATATATCTAATTCAATTGGTTAGTATAGCCTCACGACATGAGTTTTGAATTTTATAGAAACTTTTAGTGAAGGCATTATTTTATAAGGATATTTGGCATTTTCACCACACTGGCTAATTAATAGATCAATGAGGCTTTAGGTCCACTCATCTTATTTTCTTCAAAATCAGCTCTAAGTGGCAATCTTGCTCAAAATTCTCCTTTCTAGTAGGATTTTCTTGGTGTAGTGAAATTTCACTAACGCTATGTTTTAGTCACCTTATCTTCTTTTGACATGTAATTATGATGAAAAAATATTTTGGAATGATTCTAGAAAATATTATATGATCGAACAAGTTAGAAATTAAAAAAAAGGATAATAGAAAAAATATTCAAGCAAGAATCCTCTACTGGTCAAGAATGACAAAACAATTAGAAGGAAATTAAGAAAATTAATATCTATGGACAAAATTTTATAGAAAATAGAGAAATTATGAAAATGATTAAGTTATTAAGGCGACCTACAAAAAATACTAGTTTAATAAGACATCTATCATGTCTTATATGCATGTAAAATATTCTCTACGGAGAAATAACCATCATCATTGGTATTATAATAAAGTGCCTAGAAATATAAATACAATTTGAGTGGATGCATATACCACAAGCTTAATCATATTAAGACAATCCATATGGGAAACATGGTAACTAATGTATCCTCCTACTTATTTAGTACTGGTTATTATAGATATGGAGCTAGTTGAATTTATAAATTCAAAATTTACGTTTGATGTTATCTCCGTTATTATAAAGGTCACAAGTGGAGTAGTGATTCCTATAGTAGAAAATTTTGGCACAATTTATGTCCTTATGATTTTTGAAATCAATGAAGTGGTGATGCTTGCATTTGCTAAAACGATATGGTTAGACATTTTTATGGAACAAGAAATGATTTAGTAGGATAAATAACAAATATAGATGTAGTATTTACAACTATAATTTATTCATCTAATTGTATATACAACTCTTGAATAGGATAATTCAACACCACCACTCTTGATGCAATTTTTTTTAATTATAAAAAAATTTCAACCCTTTCTTATGAAAAACATGAGTTTATAAAGGACTTAGGCCTAGGAGTATCTCCATGCATTTTAGATGTTAGATTTCTATTTTCAATAGTAGTAACTATTGATGAGTTCAGATTAAAATTTATTATAGATTTAAAATTTGTTTACTCTATCGGACATGAACTAGCCTCCATTTCTATCAAATTTTAATTTCAATGTATTGTTCTTAATATGGCATTTTGATCTTCTTAAGGCATATCACTTGGCCTATACATGTATTTAATAATTTTTTTGAATTAGCAAGTCCTTATTACCATATTTATTTGATATGACACAATTTGGGCTAAAACGTTACCATCAACGTCTCTAGATGTATTCTCTTCTATGGGTCTTTAACTTAGACAATGACTTGACCTGTGTTGTTGCTTATGTTTTAGGACCTATTATCACTAATGGATGTGTCTAGCATTTTATTTTTTTTGGTAGGGTTCTAAGTAGGTAGAATTTTCCATTTAGCATGGTTTTTAATTTCCTTATACCTTCCTTTATAAAGTAGTGTGTGAGTGTGATGGTCACATGCAAAGCCAACTTTTACAACATAGCAATTATCCACTTGCATAATGGAATACATGCATTGCTCATGTAAAAGAAATTTATATATTATTGCTTTAGGAATTCCTTTATATGCTTTAACTGTAAGGTATATCTTGTCTTCCCATTTTATCATTTCTTCTTCCTAATCTATCTAATAATTTCTAATTAAATTGTTTCACATTTTCTTCCATATATTTTTTATTTTATATTAGTAATGTTGTGTCAACTTTTTGTATGTAGATTTTATGAAAATTTTACTATAAATTGAGGAAAATTATATTAAAAAGTAATTATTATTTTTTAATCTTAAAAATATTATCTCTAGATTAAATGAATATGGATTTTGTGAGGTTGCACACCTTTGCATACACTATCTTGTAACTGAAAGCATGAGATTCCGGAAATAAAACACCGAGATGCAATAAAAACAGAACTAGTTTAATGCATGTAATAACACGGATGTAATCATATCAAAAGGTAAGAGCACCGCCTTTTTATATTAATTCCAACTCGGTTACAATAGTCTGATTTTTTTATTACAACAGATGAACAGTAATTTCTTTCCGCATGCCCACATGTAAAATGGGCGGGCTGTAGTGTTGCCGCCGCTTGATGTTTAATGAGTCTTGTTAGCCGTTGCCTATCTTGCGTTCAGCCGCTTACCCTGCATTCAGAAACACGAGAAGAACGTTAGTAGCACCTGTAATAAGAGGGCAGAACCTTCTGACTTTAGCATACATATGAAGATAGATCAGATGCATGAATAAAACAACTCTTCGTGAAACTGCAACTTTTGCCGAGAACAGAGAACAATATACATTCGAAATGGCATATATCCGAGGATGTAAAACGTAAACTGTTATTTTTATTCTACTTGAAGACAGCACAATACATGAGACATGGACAGTCATTAAAATAATCAACCGATTCTAATGTTGTTGCCTGCAAGTTAGCACTTCATTGTGTTGCATGACAATATTCGATAAAACGTATTGCAAGACGCATTCGAGCATATAACGTATGACACGATATATTCTAACGTAAAGTTTATTTGAACAACGTAAAGAATAAGCTATTTCGATACTGTTAGTTTTTGCAATGTATTTCGAAAGAGAACAGCATATATTGCATTAACTAGAAACGTTCATGGGCTGCCCAAGCGGGCCACCCCTGGTTTACACTTAGTCTCGACGCCAATCCACTAGGAATGGGCTCGAGATCTAAGGCTGTGTGTTGTCGTCGAATTAGTGGAATGCAGTGATCCACTGTCGGGTGTGAAAGTCCGGTTCACTCTTCTAAGAATCACCCACCAACCTCTATTTGTGAGAGATTCTAGATGTAAAGAAGGTGAACTTAGATTGATACAGTCGGATATCCAAATGAGCAGCACTTCGTTGTGTTAACAAAATGCTTCGCGGTCTCTTTTTTTTACGTATCGAGCCGGTTTTTTATAGAGGGTTCGGCCTCTGAGAACATTAATGTTCAAAACCCTAAATTCGTAGGCGCCGCTCAAATTTGATCCTTATCGGGCCATTATGGGACCTGGCTCGCACTGACAGATCGCAGTTATGAGGCGTGGCCTCGGATCGGATATTTTGCTAACACCGCTTGTCTCATTAATGTTCGTCGTTTAATCCGTCGTTTTACAGAGCCATGGGGTCTCTTCGAGAAGGGACACGTAGAGGTGCCACGTGGCGGTCGTTCCTTGGATGGTCGAATGTATGCTTTTGACTTGGTGGCGCGTGTTTGACTTTGGCCAGGTGTTGGCTTGAGGCCCAAAGTGTCGCGATATCGTGACGCTTTGGGCCGGCTTATCTCGGGGCCCAAAGTGTCGCGATATCGCGACGCTTTGGGCCGGCTTGCTCGGGGCCCAAAGTGTCGCGATATCGCACGTTTGGCCTGTCGGGGCCCAAAGTGTCGCGATATCGCGACGCTTTGGGCCGGCTTTGGGTCGGGGCCCAAAGTGTCGCGATATCGCGACGCTTTGGGCCCGCTTTGGGTCGGGGCCCAAAGTGTCACGATATCGCGACGCTTTGGGCCCGCTTTGGGTCGGGGCCCAAAGTGTCGCGATATCGCGACACTTCGGCCAGGGCTTGGTTTTTGACAAAAGGCTTGGCTTGAAGAAGGCTTTGAAGAAGGCTAAGAAGGCTTTGAAGTTTGTTAAAGGCTCTAGAACGACCGACTTTGCTCTGCTCATTTTTTGATCTTTTAAACTGTTGTGTGAGTGGTTAAGACCACTATTTGACCTCTAAGGGCTGCCCTAAAAGCTGTGATATCAATGTGATCAATGTTTGTAATCACTTAATCGAAATGGTGCTATTTTGGTGTCTACAGATGCCCCTTTTTGGGAAGCGCTACGGGTGACGCAGTGCTGAGCAAAAATATACGACCAAAGCACTAATGATTAGGGTTTCTTGGTAACCTAACCAACTTTTAATGCCCCAAGTATGGAAAGGGCATGCATTCTTGAATCCTTGCTTCTGACGAGCTAAGGAATTTGATTTCAAGTGTTAACCTATTTTGGTGAGGTGTGACTTGAGCTTGGACATTGATCGACCATGAATAAGCGAAGGGCACTTTTATCCACGGGGGAACCTTGTGTTCATGATTCAGGGAATGCCAAGTGTTTGATCGATTTGATGATTGCTTGTTTATTGCCCCAAGCAGGAGCGTGATTGTCTTTGTCAATGATTCTTTGAATGCATGTCATTGCCTTGATTGGGTGTGTGGTTGTTGATTGGTGACTAAGTGTGACTACCCCCTCAAGCGACGAATCGATGAGGGAATGACCTTCGTGAGAAAAGCGACGAGTCGCTTGACCCAAGATGACTTAGGTTAGGGTGCCTTTAGATGTTTTTCCATTTGAGCACGTGCAATTTCCCGACATTTGGACCTATTTTTGGTGGGTGTTAACCCTTTTGGTGATGCCATAATGGGGTGAAATCATCAAAAACCCGTCTTCCCGTGGAGCGGTCCAGCTATGATAGCCTTCTTAGGGAAGTAGGAGAATGATAATTTGAGCCCCGACATCGATTTTCTATGCCAAGAGGTTGAGTGCAAGAGCACTCGTGTCCGGAAATGCTTATTGCTTCTTTTTGTGTTGCATTTTTGTGATGTTTTTGTTGTTTTGATTTTCTTTCTTTACGTAGATGTCATGATTTTATGCACAATGATTGATGTTGGTGGATGCATGCTACTTTATATTGATGGATGCATATGGTATGATAATTACCAATGTTGTATGTTGATTTAGTTTGATGGATGCATGATGAATGCAAATGCATGTGATATGCATAAATGAAATGGATGTATGGACTTGGTGATATTTGGTTATGGCACCATAGACTGTTTAGAACTCCATTACTTTGCTATGTACAAATGTGGTGTTTCTTCTTTTTGTATTTTTTGATGGTATTGCAAGGATGAAAAGTAGTGCAATTGGTTTAGAAATGTAGCTAAGGTTTTCTGAGACTCAGATAGTTTTAACTCACTAGCCATGACTCTACTTTATCTTACAAGACTTTTGAACAAGGTATGAATCGGACTTGTTTTTAACCAAGTTATTTCACATCCCTGTGTGTGCAATTGAGTTCATTTATGTGGTATTTGTCAGGATACCGCCAATGCCAGATGGGCTTTCAACCGAACCTGTACTGAGGATCACCTAATTAGCTCCACTAACTCCTTTGTTGTATGTAGTTAGATTAATCTGCGGTGTCCTCCAGGATACCATAAGCTAGCTCATCCACATGCAAACATTGATCTGTACACAAGTTAATGTGATAGATATATCGTCATGCGAGAAGTTTACCGCCAGTGACCGATAGGCTATCAACCAAACCGATATTGAGGCTTGCCTCATGACCTGTCAGAATGTCGAGAGTTCCAGGGATTCAAGGTCAACTCCCTTCTTTTCTTCAATTGTATTGGGATACTTGCTCGTTATAGTGATAATAATCACTGTTTATTTTGATTTATTTTTCTTTTCTCTTGAGCAAGGGATTTGGATATGGAGTGACGATAATCACTATTCTTTGTGCTTTTTGAGATGTGCACTGTAGGGTGTCAAATTTTGAAGTTTTGACATTTTGCAAATTTTTGACGTTTTGCAACTTTGGGATTCTTAGGGAATTGGGTAGGGAGGATGCTTGTCCTTTTGCCAACTCTCAAGCATTCTTGGGGTCATTCGCACAGGGGGATGAGCAAGATAACCGTTTCGCTTATGGTAACCTGGATTATTGTGTAGGTTTCATCCTTCGTTCACACAACTCGGGAATTTTTGATGTGTTTTAATTTGTGTTGGGATGTTACGTAACAAGGTGTATTGCAAGTGTAACTCTACCTTCGTAAAATCTGTTTGACTTGATACATTTCATTGCTAAAGAGCAAAATGATGACTGAATCACGAAAAACTCTTGATACATTAAAAGACCACTGACTCTGGTGTGGTAAAGTGCATGGTGTTTTTGCTGTTTTTGTAAGATGGAACAGTGTGGAACAAGATGGACTAGTAGAACCATGACAGCCTATGGTGCCTTTGACCTATACGACCATGAATATGCAATGTATGGATGCAATGCTTGGATGCAGCTATGTATTTTTGTATTTTTGATGGATTGATTTTGGTGAATATGAAGATGAATTGCGAGAAGAACTCTCTATTTGATGAATTTGAATATGCCTAGAAATGAGATGCAAATTTTTGTTGTTTTTGATGATTTTTGTTGTTTTTGAATTTTCATGATTTTTTGACCAAGTGATTGTGGAAATCCTTGGAGCCTTTGGGATTGACCAAGCGATTGTGATAATCCTTGGAGCCTTTGGGATTGACCAAGCGATTGCAAGAATCCTTGGAGCATTTTGGGATTGACCAAGCGATTGTGATAATCCTTGGAGCATTTTTGGGGATTGACCAAGCGATTGTGATAATCCTTGGAGCATTTTGGGGGATTGACCAAGCGATTGCAATAATCCTTGGAGCATTTGGGTTGACCAAGCGATTGTGATAATCCTTGGAGCATTTTGGGTTGACCAAGCGATTGTGATAATCCTTGGAGCTTTTGGGTTGACCAAGCGATTTCGATAATCCTTGGAGCTTTTGGGGTGACCAAGAGATTACGATAATCCTTGGAGCTTTTGGGGTGACCAAGCGATTGCGATAATCCTTGGAGCTTTTGGGGTGACCAAGCGATTGCGATAATCCTTGGAGTTTTGGGGGTGACCAAGAGATTGCGATAATCCTTGGAGCTTTTGGGGTGACCAAGCGATTGCGATAATCCTTGGAGCTTTTGGGGTGACCAAGAGATTGTGATAATCCTTGGAGATTTTGGGGTGACCAAGAGATTGCGATAATCCTTGGAGCTTTTGGGGTGACCAAGAGATTGTGATAATCCTTGGAGCTTTTGGGGTGACCAAGAGATTGCGATAATCCTTGGAGCTTTTGGGGTGACCAAGAGATTGCGAAAATCCTTGGAGCTTTTGGCTTGACCAAAGGGTTTATGAACACCTTTGGAGCATTTGGTGTAATCCACTTGCTCTTCAGGGAATAGAGGTACCCCCAGCTTGACAATATTTGTGCACCAGATCCGCTCTCGTAGGAATTGGCACGAATGGATCGGCCTTATGCACGGATAGGAGGACAGGGTCTGCCTTCGGCACTGATGGTGCTATGATATTTCTGGGTGGAAGTTGCTCGCGACCTTCCCCAAGGAGTGGGATGGACATGTGATGCCGGTAGGTTGGGTCTATGCGCAACTCATGCCCTAGTATTATGTTTATCATTTGACATGCTTCATCGATATTTATAGGGTGTCGATGCTACCGTATGTGATTGCTTTGAGCTATCTCTGTTTCATCCTCACCTTCGGACAATGTGTATAGCTCATCAGGATCTGTAGATTCTGAGATATGGAGGACTGCATCATCAGTGAGTACAGTTAGAGGTTGATCCTCTTCGAAAAGAGCCTCATGTAAGTTGGGCCTTGGGAGCTCCAAAATCTTGGTCTCCACCAACTCTAAGTGCTCTAGCTCTTTGCATAGATCGGGAGATTTGAGCTCCTCCGCTTTGATTGGTTCGTGTTGAGAACCTAGGGACCTATGGAGGGGTAGCCGAATAGCACCCCCATGTCTTGGTAGGGCAGTTCATCCAGCTCTTCTCTTTGCTTCGATTCCTCGGAGGCTTCTTGGTGACTTTCTAAGGGTGGCCCATAAACCCGAGTGGGTTCCCCGAGGAAGGCACTCGTCATTGTTTATAGGAGTAGCCTCCTGCTCATGTCTAGGAGGCATTGGGGGTGATGCTTGATAAGGTCGCAGAGACTCGTCTCGCACCCGGGGGTTGTGCTCCTCATACTGTTGTGCTCTTTGGATGCAAGGGGTTGGCGCCTTCTCAGGTAGTTTATAGCGCAACTTATCCGCTTTGCGCTGCATGTATAAGTTTTCTAACTCCTGGCGACCTTGTTCAACCTGCGTTATTTGAGCTTGGCGGATGACTTTTCTCGGCGACCGCCGGGTCGATGTGGTCTACCCTATTTTGCTCAAGAGGTTCGGATTTGTGCCTCTCATAATGTTTTGTCTTATGTGTGTGAGGGGTTGGAGTCCTTTCCTGCATAGTGTGTTGGAACAACTCATCCTTCTGGCACTGAAGGCGCTCTTCGTTAATATGGTACAGTTTCTCTAATGGTAGTCGGTCGAGCTCAAGTCGCGTGAGTTGCACCCGACGTGCGAAATGCTTGACAGGCTCTAAGATAGTTGGTCTTGTCGCCTCATGTGTAGAAGGGTTAGACACCTCTCTGACATATCTATCTTGGTCGTAGTGATCCAAGATCTCTAGAGGCCGTCTCTCTCTGATGGGGGTGGCAGCATTTATCTGAGGCGCTGGCCTCAGAGTGTGACCATGATATTTAGCAGGTGCAAAGGCGTATTGCGCCCGTGATGTGTATTGTTTTTGAGGAAGGTAGGAATCTTCCTCATGCTCTCTTTCATAAGTGAGCACGATTTGGCGGACGGAGTTGGCTTGGCCTGCCTGAGGAGCCTTGTGCTCGAATTTGTCATCGTAGTCCTGACAACTGGAGGGGTTGAAAGAGGGATAGTGTAACCATGTGGTTCCTCTCGTCGAACCCTAGGTTGACTCAGCGCTTCATCGCGCGGTGACCGCTCATAACGAGCATCTAAGGGAGCTCTCCTATGATTGTACCCTTCATGGAAGGGTGTGTGTCGAGTGTTATGCTGAATAGGAGTGCTCTCAGAAGGGGTACCCCCATAGTCCTTATCTGTTAAGGTGTGGAGGGGACCGCCTTGTGTGTCAGGCCGCCAAGGTGGTATGACCAAATCCTTGGGGTTAAAGCGAAGGCGACTGGCGCCCTCCCTCTGTGCACCTTCTGCAGCGTCCGCCCTTGATTGGGCTTGGCTATGGGTGTACACCATTGTGTTGCTTCTCTACTATCTAAGCAGATTTTATCTCGTTTATGATGATTTGTCTTTTTGTGCACACCAAGCAGAAATGAACACACACATACACAAAACCGTGATTATCTCTTTTAAGGATTGATAGTGTGTCCTAAACTGGTTTAGTGCATTTTGATGTTTTGTTTTGTGTTTGCAATTTTGGAAGAACGTTTAAATGCATAATGTTGGCTCATATGACTCCCATAAATGGTCGCCCCTTCAATATACCATTGTCGGACCGATATACCAACCTCTCTATATACCCGCCCTTACGTGAGGGAGACTATAGGTACGTGAGAGCAGATGGTACGTGGAACATAGGCGGTACGGAAGGGGAATCGCTCTGTTTATGACACCTACCATAGAAGACTTATCCTCGCGTGCATGGGAATCACCCCAAGCTACACTCGGTCAGCTTTCGTCAGGATTTACGTCTAGCAACAATCGCGATCGAGGTAATGGATGCAATATCTCAAGCCAAAGTGATAATGGAATCCACCTTTGGTCTTGCTCAAGGGTTGGGGTTTTACGACCAACGCCTTGGTTTAAAGTACCACGTGGTGTGTGGGATTCATTTTACTTTGCAAATTTGAAACAAGCAACCGAAAAAGAAATCTTTCCCTATGCCAGACAGATAATACTAACTGAAAACAGCAAGTAAAAATTGCAAAGAAATTTTCTACCTTTCTTTTAAATTTTTTTTTTTTTTTTTAGATGAATAATTACGCAGATAACTACATAATTAAATAAAGCAAGAAAAATCTTTAAGAAAAATTTCTCTACCTTACTGTAATAATTAAAAGAAATTAAAATGTCAGTAAATGAAATAACCCGAAACTTCGCAACAGAAAATGATATGGACGGCTAGAATCGTTACCTCCTTTCTGCCCGAAATTGCTGTTTCTGACCTCCGGCTAAAAAGAAGTACCTGTTAAGCACAAGACACAACAAGTTTAATTAACTTCTGTGATTTTTAAAAATATGGGAACCGGTCCCACCGTGATCGCCACTGAAAGCATGAGATTTCGGAAATAAAACACCGAGATGCAATAAAAACAGAACTAGTTTGATGCATGAAATAACACGGATGTAATCACATCAAAAGGTAAGAGCACCACCCTTTTTATAATGTAATTCCAACTCGGTTACAATAGTCTCATTTTTTTATTACAACAGATGAACAATGATCTCTTTTCGCATGCCCACATGTAAAATGGGCGGGTTGTAGTGTTGCCGCCGCTTGATGTTTAATGAGTCTTGTTAGCCGTTGCCTATCTTGCGTTCACCGCTTACCCTGCATTCAGAAACACGATAAGAACGTTAGTAGCACCCGTAATAAGAGGGCGGAACCTTCCGACTTTAGCATACATATGAAGATAGATCAGATGCATGAATAAAACAACTCTTCGTGAAACTGCAACTTTTGCCGAGAACAGAGAACAATATACATTCGAAATGGCATATATCCGAGGATGTAAAACGTAAACTGTTATTTTTATTCTACTTGAAGACAGCACAATACATGAGACATGGACAATCATTAAAATAATCAACCGATTCTAATGCTATTGCCTGCAAGTTAGCACTTCATTGTGTTGCATGACAATATTCGATAAAACGTATTGCAAGACGCATTCGAGCATATAACGTATGACACGATATATTCTAGAATAAGCTATTTCGATACTGTTAGTTTTTGCAATGTATTTCAAAAGAGAACAGACATATATTGCATTAATTAGAAACGTTCATGGGCTGCCCAAGCGGGCCACCCCTGGTTTACACTTAGTCTCGACGCCAATCCACTAGGAATGGGCTCGAGATCTAAGGCTGTGTGTTGTCGTCGAATTAGTGGAATGCAATGATCCACTGTCGGGTGTGAAAGTCCGGTTCACTCTTCTAAGAATCACCCACCAACCTCTATTTGTGAGAGATTCTAGATGTAAAGAAGGTGAACTTAGATTGATACAGTCGGATATCCAAATGAGCAGCACTTCGTTGTGTTAACAAAATGCTTCGCAGTCCTTATTACGTATCGAGCCGATTTTTTATAGAGGGTTCGGCCTCTGAGAACATTAATGTTCAAAACCCTAAATTCGTAGGCGCCGCTCAAATTTGATCCTTATCGGGCCATTATGGGACCTGGCTCGCACTGACAGATCGCAGTTATGAGGCGTGGCCTCGGATCGGATATTTTGCTAACACCGCTTGTCTCATTAATGTTCGCCGTTTAATCCGCCGTTTTACAGAGCCATGGGGTCTCTTCGAGAAGGGACACGTAGAGGTGCCACGTGGCGGTCGTTCCTTGGATGGTCGAATGTATGCTTTTGATTGTGGCCAGGTGTCTGCTTTTGACTTTGGCCAGGTGTTGGCTTGAGGCCCAAAGTGTCGCGATATCGCGACGCTTTGGGCCGGCTTTGGCTCGGGGCCCAAAGTGTCGCGATATCGCGACGCTTTGGGCCGGCTTTGGCTCGGGGCCCAAAGTGTCGCGATATCGCGACGCTTTGGGCCGGCTTTGGCTCGGGGCCCAAAGTGTCGCGATATCGCGACGCTTTGGGCCCGCTTGGGTCGGGGTCCAAAGTGTCGCGATATCGCGACGCTTTGGGCCCGCTTTGGGTCGGGGCCCAAAGTGTCGCGATATCACGACGCTTTGGGCCCGCTTTGGGTCGGGGCCCAAAGTGTCGCGATATCACGACACTTTGGGCCTCGGGGGCCCAAAGTGTCGCGATATCGTGACACTTTGGGTCCGCTTTGGGTCGGGGCCCAAAGTGTCGCGATATGTCGCGATATCATGACACTTTGGGTCCGCTTTGGGTCGGGGCCCAAAGTGTCGCGATATCGCGACACTTTGGGCCCGCTTTGGGTCGGGACCCAAAGTCGCGACACTTTGGGTCCGCTTTGGGTCGGGGCCCAAAGTGTCGCGATATCGCGACGCTTTGGGTCGGGGCCCAAAGTGTCGCGATATCGCGACGCTTTGGGTCGGGGCCCAAAGTGTCGCGATATCGCGACGCTTTGGGTCGGGGCCCAAAGTGTCGCGATATCGCGAGTCGGGGCCCAAAGTGTCGCGATATCGCGACGCTTTGGGTCGGGGCCCAAAGTGTCGCGATATCGCGACGCTTTGGGTCGGGGCCCAAAGTGTCGCGATATCGCGACGCTTTGGGTCGGGGCCCAAAGTGTCGCGATATCGCGACGCTTTGGGTCGGGGCCCAAAGTGTCGCGATATCGCGAGTCGGGGCCCAAAGTGTCGCGATATCGCGACGCTTTGGTCGGGGCCCAAAGTGTCGCGATATCGCGACGCTTTGGGTCGGGGCCCAAAGTGTCGCGATATCGCGACGCTTTGGTCGGGGCCCAAAGTGTCGCGATATCGCGACGCTTTGGTCGGGGCCCAAAGTGTCGCGATATCGCGACGCTTTGGTCGGGGCCCAAAGTGTCGCGATATCGCGACGCTTTGGTCGGGCCCAAAGTGTCGCGATATCGCGACGCTTTGGTCGGGGCCCAAAGTGTCGCGATATCGCGACGCTTTGGGTCGGGGCCCAAAGTGTCGCGATATCGCGACGCTTTGGGTCGGGGCCCAAAGTGTCGCGATATCGTGACACTTTGGGTCCGCTTTGGGTCGGGGCTCAAAGTGTCGTGATATCGCGACACTTCAACCAGGGCTTGGTTTTTGAGAAAAGACTTGGCTTGAAGAAGACTAAGAAGTCTTTGAAGTTTATTAAAGGCTCTAGAACGACCGACTTTGCTCTGCTCATTTTTTGATCTTTTAAACTGCTGTGTGAGTGGTTAAGACCACTATTTGACCTCTAAGGGCTGCCCTAAAAGCTGTGATATGAATGTGATCAATGTTTGTAATCACTTAATCGAAATGGTGCTGTTTTGGTGTCTAAAGTAACCAAATTATACATTAACTATAATAGTGTATTCCTTATAGTTATTGTAGAAGATCTTATGAAGTTTTCCTTTAATTACAATCATACATTAGTGTATTCAATTTCTTCAATTATTGTTGTTTTGTAATTATTGCATGTACACAACTTTCAATTATTTTGTAGACATATATATTTTCCTTAATTGGCAAAATATTTCTTTGGATATAGAAACATTATTACTTAGTGCACCACAAATGTCATATCCATTGTGTAAAAATATTAGTATAAGTCTAAAGAAGGTATTCAAAAGGTTAAAATATCTATTTGTTGTCATTAGAATATTATTTCCTCTCAAATGTTGTTCTTATTAAACATCTTCTTAAAAATCAAAATGATTGATTCCTACATTCATAGTTGTGCAAGTCCCAAAAATCAAGGTTGCAACCATATAATATGAAAAATGACCTTTGGATCATTTCTTGATGAAAGTGGAATAACTAAGGTTGATGTTATTATACGTTGAAAACATAAAGCACTAGTAAATATACAAGAAAAAATCATAACACTCTAAACAATGCTTTTTTTTGAATCTATGTTGACTTGTATTAGAATATATAAAACTATTATTCAACTCACACATATCCGAACAAGACTTGTTATCCTTTACAATATAAATTCTATATATTCCTATATAACTATGAACATGTTAATTTATGTTGTTTAACCATGTCCTTGCCTCAACTATGAGCATTAAATGGAGTTAAAGAAAAACACATTACTATTGAAGAGAGATAACATGGTAAAGGGTACTTGCTACCTAAATTTATCATGAAAATATATATTTTTTTCTATTGGGGTTCTATCATATTTTTTCACCTTTAAGTTAAAAATATATATGATTCTAGTAATATCATCAGCTATGAAATGAGATGAACTCAAATGGTCCAAAGCATGGTTGTCAATGTGAACATGGATTTTAATCCATAAACCTAAACCAAAAAATTCAATTATATATGGACTTATACATACCTTATATTTTATCTTGTGATCCCCGTTTAAATGCAATATTTTTTCTCATCTTATTCATTTATTTTTACATTGTATTACTTTATCAAAAGTTATTTTAGTATTTTATAGAATATTCCTATGGCACTTGCTTGGGTTTGTAAGAAACAATTAAAAATAAAAATCTCAATGATTTTTTATTATTTAACCTAAATATTAGTTCCTTGATCTATACACAGTTACAAGTTACCTTTAGATCAAGATTAAGGAATTAATATTTAGGTAGAATAATAAAAATATTACTAAAAATACCTTTACAAGTTTTACAAGGTCTGAAAGGATTACACATACAATAGAATACAAAATCAATCATGGCCTCAAGTGAAGCTGAACCACAACATATTTCAACATCCCCCCTTAAGCTAAATGAGGACACTAAGAGACACCCTTACTAGTCATCCCTCTTAAGGTCTGCTATCTCGCACCAAGTAGCTCATGCATGAATTCAAAAGTAATCTATGACATGACCTTAGTCGAGATATCTACTATTTGCTTTGTTGATGGTAAAAAAATAGTGATCAAGAATCCCATGTGAGTAGAGCCATTTCACACAATGAATCCAAATCTCAATATGCTTGGATCACTAATAAAACATAATATTGTAGAGAAGTTGAATGGTTTTATGATTATCACACCAAAGAGTGACTAGGTGGGACTAAGAAATGCCTACCTACTCCAAAACCATAATCAACATTTAAGATGTTATTTTTTCTCATGGAAGAATGAGAGATAGTAAACTATCATTTAGAGAACCGAGAAATGGGATCAAAACCCAAATAGAAGATAAAATGTATGGTGAAGTACCACTCCTCCATGTGACCAACCTAGTCTACATCTAAAAATACTATCAAAATTAGACGTGAACTAACAAAATAAAAAATACCCATATGATATGTACCTTTGAAGTATTTGAGAATCCTATTGGTCACAATCCCATGAATTTCTCAAGATGCCTACATGTACCTAGAAACTATTTTATAATATGTGTAAGGCAAAGGATACCTCCCACAAGAGATAAATATAATGTGGAATCCACCAAAGGAGTTATGTAATAAACTTAAAGATTCAATTTTGAAGTAAAAAGAGTTTGAGTGGGCTTATAGTTTTCAATCCTAAGCACTAAAAAATATCTAAAGTATATTGAGTTGTAAAATAGTGACCCCAAAAGTAGTATAATCAATATAAATTGCCAAGAAATAGTTTACTATCCTTAAAAAAATCATCTATAATGAAGCATGATGTCATGTCTTCATATCTTGAATCAAGAAAAAATATTTATCTATAATGAGAAGATCATTTACATATATTACAATAACCAAAGTTTTCCTATTATGGTATTTGATGTAAACATCATGTTAATTCTCACATGGAAAACATACCCAATTAAGGAGGAAAGAATGAACCTTCTCATAAGAAACATAGTATCAACTTAAATTCATACAAGGACCCAGTCAACAGACATACCAAAGTTGGATCCTCGAGCTAATAACTAGGTGGTTATTACATGTAGATATCCTCCTAGATATCACAATGAATAAATGCATTATTCTCATCCATATGATTTACCTTCTAACCATAGTAAGTAGATATATAAAAAATCCTCTAGATACAATACATCCTAGCAATTATGGAAAATATCTTTAAGTAGTTAATTCCTTCCTTATGAGAGAATCTCTTGGAAATAAGGTGTCGTCCATGATTCTCCACCTAATAATCTAAAGTGTATTTGGTACTATAGACCCATTTGCACCCAACAACATTATTTACCTCTAGAAGAGGAATAAGATCCTATTTTTTATTCTTCATCAAAGACTCATACTTTGCAAGCATGTAATCTTCCTACTATAGTCAACCCTTAGCCTAAAAAATATATTATAGGATATCTATAATGATCCACTTTTAAGAAAAAAAATTTAGAAGTGGCCATGTAGTATTGCTCCATAGAAAGAATAGGCTAAGCATATTGTATAAGTTTCCAAACCCACTTGGGTGTTAGGCAAACTATGAATAATCTAAGCACATCCTATGACAATGCAACATTAGAAATTGAACCTAGACCATCAAATCAAATACATTGATTATCTCATCATCCAATACTATAGTATAAGGGACTAGTGTGTTAAGCTCATCATTCCCTAAATCTAAAATAAAAGGTGTTGAAGGTGGTGTTTCCAAGGAGGGGTTCAATATATAGCTATAGGGTCTTCACTAGAAGATGAATAGGAATCCCCAATAGAAATGGAGTCCACAATAATTAGAGAATGAAGAAGATATTCTATGAAAAGCTTAGGTGGAAGACTAGATGGAACTCCTAGAAGAACCTCATTGAAAACCACATCTCTCTAAATGAAAATCTATCACCTTAGAGGATCATATAGATGATATGTCTTAAAGGTATCTGAATACCCTATAAAGGTGTACCTATGAATCTTTGGGTATGTATGTCGTGTTGAAAACCCAAAGATATGGAATCAAAACACATGAATCTTATTGTAAATTGACATATTGAGGGGTGTTATACCATGGATTGTTCTAAGGGAGATCATATTGATTATGTATGTTGCATAAGTGATGGCCACACCATAAAATTTTTGCTTCATCCCCTTAGCATGAGTCATACAATGAGCTATCTCCACGATCATATATTATTCCTCTCAATTATCTCATTCTACTATAGGGTATAGTGAATGGTCCTTTAAAATATTGTACTACAAGAAGTCCAAAAATCATAAAAGCATTGGTCATATACTTATCTCCTCTATCCAACGTGGGATACTTGATCTTCCTTGCCAACTAATTTTCTATTAGTACTTTGAATGCCTTAAATTTATTATAATACTCGTCTATTATATGAATACTATATATCCACAAAGATCATCAATAAAAAAATCTAAAGCACTTACTTTAAAAAAAAAAAAAAAAGATGTACACATGGGTCCACATATGTTAATATTTATGATCTTTAGAGGTTGTGTAGCAAACCTTATTTTCCCTTTTAGAAAGTACTCCATATGATGCTTCTCTATAATACATATCTTGTATCATGACCCACCCTAGAGGGATGCTTCCCTAGAATACATCTCTTGTGTCATGACTCGTCATAGAGGGACCCTTGATGAAAAGACATATAAGTGATTTTATTGTTTTGATGCTTAACACCAATTGTGTTATGGGTTTTTGTTACAGGTTTATATTAATATTTTTTTCATGCACCTCATGGTTTTAATTAATATAACTAGGGTCTTGAATTGTGCAATAATTTTAATAGGCATGAGGTTATTGATTTTACAAAAATAAACAAATATTTTGCATACTTTAAATAATAAAAAGAGGTGTTAATATCCTCAGGTCAGTGAGGTCTGACCAAACAGGTTTGTCATGAGCATAATGAAGGAAATTGTCAGTGAATTTTTCTCTTTGAGAAAATATATTGAGTCTAGTGATATCCTTGTTATTCAAACTCACTTAAGATTTTATCACAAAATTCATTTTATAAATTATCGACAACTTACACAAAGTATTATAGTTGCTCCAAATACTATTACCCTTAGGAGATGATATAAAAACCAATTTTTTGAGGATAAGCCATTGAGTAATAGATATTCACATCCACTATGATACCATATTGGATTTCATTATAATTTCCATAAATGAAGGAAAACAACATATTATTTAGTATTCTTGAAGAAGAAAAACCTAAAAAGTAATGCACACAATATAAAGGGATATAGAAAATAGAAATATTCTCCAACCAATAAACCAATGGTTGATATGATGAGGCATTTATACTCAATTACAAGTTATGTTTAAATCAAAGTTAAGAAACTAACTTTCATATTATCAAGAAAAATAACATAACATAAAAATAACATAACTTAATTTGGTAGATATATATGTATCATATAACATAACATGATTACACCATAAGTCTTTTTTATTAAAATTTGATAATACATATATTAGTTGACAATATTTGGCTTAGTATTACGATTTAAACTTAGATCTCATCTTAAAAAAATGATAAATTTAATTAATTATCATTTAATGTTACAAATTTTACTTCATTATATTAAATAAAGATTGTTAATGTTATTAACTTACACTAGCTTTTAATTTAACTATTTTTTTGATTAGTTAGACAAAAGGATTTTTGAAAGGACCTCCAAAGCTTATAACAAAAAGAAGCTAATCTCCAGCCACTATGATATTGAATACACTTCAAACATTAGAGCCAACCATACCTTGGACACAACTACCTACACCTAGACACATAAGCCAAACAGAGATAAAATCTGGGCATGTAGGCCTGCATGGATAAACAAAGATAAAAACTGGGTACGTAGACCCAACCAAAATATTCAAAAAGCAACATCCAATGAGGAGAGTTCCAACCACCCGACCTAAGTATTCTTACTTGATTTTTGAGCTTTGCCTGAATTTATTGTCCAATGATCTAAGACCATACGAAAAATTACTTGTCCAAATATGAAGATATTTTTGCGTAAGACCTTGATTAGACAACAAGTCTACAAGTTTGTTACCTTCTTTGAATTGGTGCTTGAATTGGACTTCTAAATTTTGAATCATTCTACTAGCTTCAATTATAAAATTTGCAACAATCCAAGAGGGATTTTGGTTGTCATTAATCATGTTGATAACATTAAATGAATCTCCTTCTATGATTAATTTCTTGCAATTCACCCAATTTAGTTGGGAAACACCCTGAATAATACCTAATATTCAATGAAATGGCTGGTTTGGTAACCCAAGTTTTCATAAAAGGTAAGAAGGATTTTTTTCTCCGAGTTTCTAAACAAACCCCCTAAACCCATCAGACCTGGGTTCCCTTTAAAAGCTCCATCAAAGTTGTATTTCAACCAACCCGATGGAGGGGGTTCCCAAATCGTGCTAGCCCTATCCTGACTCACCCTGCTCACTATATTCTAAGGTTGAGTTAAAAAACCCAATGATATATCCAAACCGATATCCCCTTCACAAGTTATTGAATCCAATTTTAAAGCTTTCACATTTTCCATTGTATCTACAATGGCCCTCGAGGATACCGATGACTCAGGATGGAAAATATTTTTAAAGGTGCATTCATTCCTTTCCTTCCACACATGCCACCAAATATGGGCTAACCTAAATTTCCAAAATTGGTGTAGGTGGGGAGAGGTGAAGGGGGAGACTCATTGAAAAACCAAGTCCTCTAGGGAGTTGGGAAGAACCCAAGCAACACCTAGCCCAAAAAAGAACTGATATAATACTTCAAGGGTATAGGCACAATGGGAAAATAAGTGGAAAGGTGATTCGAAAGCAATACCACACATGAAGCATCTATTAGGAAAAATCATCCCCTATTTTTGAAGATTATCAAGAGTAAGGCACTTTCCCTAAATTGCCAACCAGGATAAAACATTGACTTTAGGCATCAGGCCTTTAATCCATACTTGATTCATCAGGAACCAAGGATCAGAATCATAGTCCAAGAAGCCATAAGCAGAATTAACTAAAAACTAGTCATATTTCTTAGGACCCCAAACCAACCTATCATGAAGACTAGTACCTAAATGTTAAGAACCATTTTATGGAGTTTTTTAAATTTATAAAATCAAGTTTCTTCTCCTGAGAAATATTTGGAAAGTCAATGGACTTCCATCGAATATGACCATTGAATAATTCTAAAAAGTCATAAAATTTGGGACCAAAGAACCTATCTGTTATTGGCTTCAAACAGACAAAGGTCAGGTAATATTCAAGATGGGATGGGGAGGCCCAAGAATCTCCCTAAAAATCAATGGAATAACCATCCCCTACCACCCAAAAAAGGTATTTACACACATCCTTCTGACTACCAACTATGCTAGACCAAAAATCAGACCCTACTGGGAGAGCTTAGGATTTCAAAAAATTGTTACCATGACCAAGATACTTAGCCTTCACAATATTAACCCAATTGACATTGTCATCTTGAACTAATCGCCAAGATTGTTTTGCAATAAAGGCTCTATTCAACATTAATAGCCTTCTCAAGCCCAAGCCTCCTTCTCTCCTACTACAAACTTGATCCCATGCAACTAGGTGGAATCTCTTATTCTCTTTAGCCCCTTACCATAAGAAGGATCACTGGATTTGCTCTAAATTATTGTTAAATTTCCTTGAAATATTGAACAAGAAGAGGAAGTACACCGAGATGCTTTTTAAAGTGGATTTCCAATAAAATATTCCTCGATTGACTTAAAATGGCACCTTTGCACCCCACTAACTTCTTCTAAACTATTTCAACTACTGAATACCACAACGATGGTTTCAATGGACCTTTGAACAGTGGCATCCCAAGGTAAACTAAGGGAAGGAAACCAATGTTGCATCCAAAAATATCTACTATCTTCCTCTGCATATCAACCAGGGTGTGAAAGAAAAGAGTAAAATTTTTCTAAAATTCACCTTCTGAACTATCGCATTCTCAAAATCCATAAAAATTGATTTAATTGCTTTAACCCAAGGGATTGATGCCATGAAGAAAAGAAGAGTGTAATCAACGAATTAGTGATGGGATATTAGATCTATCGATTGGGCTAGCTTCAAACCTTGAACAACCTGATTAGCTTTGATGTACCTTCCCAATGCCTCAGCCATAAGAATAAAAAGATAGGGAAATAAAGGGTCTCCCTGACACAAACCTCTATTGTTATGAAAGTAGATCACCGAAGATCCATTAATAAATACTAAAAACATGGCTGAAGGTATACAAGATTTAATTAGTTTCAACCAAAACTAGGCAAATCCAAACATGTCAAGGAGACTAAGAAGAAAATCCCAAGCCACTTTGTCATATGTCTTGTTCATGTCCAACTTGAGAAGAGTCATTGGCCTCCCACTTTTATTAGTAGAGTGGATGATCTCATGAACAACAATAACACCATCCAAAATATGTTGCTCGGGATTAAAACCACTTTGTGAAGCATAAATGATCGAAGGGAGCAAAATTTTAAGTCTAATGGCCATTGATTTAGTCAAAATTTTAAAAATCATATTACACAGGCTAATCAGCTTGAAATATGTAAATCCTTTGGTACCCAATGATTTAGGCAATAAAACCAAAAAGGTGGAATTTACATCGGTTGAGATAAAATTAGATATTTGGACCTCTCTGATTGCATTACAAATATCAGGACCCATTATATGCCAAAACCTCTAAAAAATATAGTTGGGAAACCATCTAGACCTGGATCCTTAAGAATTGCAAAGATCCTTAGAAGGGTTTTGAGGGTTTAATTTTCATAGCAGGAATTTCTCAAGACGGTGGGTGTTTCTCCTCGAATAGGATAATTCATTTATAAGGTTTATTTTTCCCTCTTGCTAGATATAAGTTGGTCATTCCATATGATATTATGGCGATCACCATGGAGGAGGGCGCGTGGAACCTTGTCGACAAATTCCATGGTGGTAGACCTAATATTGATGCGATAAGGAGATGAGCGATGATAAAATAGAAATTTAAAGGTTCTCTAGACATTATTGTGTTTTCTAATACATTCTTCTTGATTAAACTCAATTGCGAGGAGGACTCAAACCAAATCCTTAAAGGGGGTCCTTGGTTCTTTGGAAGAAAAGGGTTGTTTCTATGCAAGTGGGGGTTGAATTTTAATCCACAAAACCAGAAGATCAATCTGAATCCTTTATGGGTACATAATCTTGATTTTCCATTTCATATTTGGCATGAATACATCCTAATGGGTATAGCTAAGGTGATTGATGAGTTAGTGTTAATAGACTTGACCACTAGATCAAAATCTAGAATTATTTTTTCTCGAATGTGTATAATGGTAGACCCAAAAGTGGAGTTGTCAAGTCATATCGATATTATTTCATAACACGATGTATGGACTCAAATGATAGTCTATGAAAATAGGCTTCTTAAGTGTCTAGTTTGTAGGAGGCTGGACCAATCGATTGATTTGTGTCTAGCTAGAAAGGAGGTTAGAAAGAAACTGGAAATTTTAAGTCTTAGGGCCATACTTAGTCGGGGCTATCTGAGGCCTTATACCCCAACCAATTTGCTTCGGAGAACTTGAAACCCAACCAAATTGAGAATTATTCTAGGATGATGGAAGTTAGCAACCCAAATAAAACTGCTATCAACCAGTGCAGTGTTTATTCTGGCCTCCCGTAGGTGGACAAAGCAGAACTAGTGATTGAACAAGTATCATGTCAAATTTTCTTCATAATTTCTTTGAATGCTTAAATCTTTAATATGCTAACCGTAAGGAGAATAAAGTAAATAAAAATGATCTAGAGGTGCTTGTCTCACCTCAGAACATGGTGAAAGGCTCTAGCTCTTCTCCCAAGCCAAATATGACCAAGTCATCAGAGTGGGGAGAAGCTTCTTCAAGGGTGAAATATTCTCATCCAAATATAAGTTACCAAAAGGGATTGGCTGATGTTGGAGTGCCCAAGAATGTGGGTAAGCCCTCTAAAAAAATTTAAGAAAAATGGAGGCAAAAATAGATATTACAGATGGCTTGCAAAGCCAGTTGAAATTTGAGAAAGAGTCTAAAGGGAAGCAACTTAAACTGGATTCATTTTGTCACTCGCTCCATTATCCTGAGGGGGAGAATCAATCCAAATATCATAAATGAGACTCATCACATGGAATATTAGAGGCCTGAATGGGACTACTAAAAAAAGAGTGCTAGCCTCTCTAAGGAAAGAGTTTAAGCCGAATATTATTCTTGTACAAGAAACAAAAATGGATAGTTACAATGTTGAATTAGTTAAAAAGAAAATTTGGAGAGAATCAAATTTTGTTGCCAGCTCGGAAAATGGAGCTTTAGGAGGTTTTTTATGTATGTGGAAGCTAAAATCTATTGAAGGATCAACTTTGTTAATTTTTTATAGGGTTATAAATATTTTTTTTTCTTCCAAAGTCTTAGGGTTCAAGTGGGTTACGTTGAATATTTATGACCTTAACTCTCTTCATAATAGGTTGGTATTCTTACTCGAGTTCCAACCACCCACCCTAAGTATTCTTACTCGAGTTTGACATTTGCCTAAATATATTGTCCAATGATCTAATACCATATGGAAAATTACTTGTCCAAATGTGAAGATCTTGTTGCGTAAGACCTTGATTAGATAGGAAGTCCGCAACTTTGTTACCTTCTCTAAACTGGTGCTTGAATTGGACTTATAAATTTTGAATCATTCTACTGGCTTCAATGATAAAATTTACAACAATCCAGGAGGGATTTTGGTTGCCATTAATCATGTTGATAACATTAAACAAATCTCCTACTATGATTAATTTCTTGTAATTCACCCACACCCTGAATAATGCCTACGCTTCAATGAAATGGCTGGTTTGGTAACCCAAGTTTTCAGCAAAGGAAAGAAGGATTTTTTCCTCCGAGTTTCCAAACAAACCCCCTACACCCATCAAACCTAGGTTCCATTTAGAAGCTCCATCAAAGTTGTATCTCAACCAACCTGATGGAGGGGGTTTCCAAATTGTGCTAGCCCTATCCTGACTCACCCTGCTCATTGTATTCTAAGATTGAGTTAAAAAACCCAATGATCTCTCCAAACCGATATCC
This sequence comes from Wollemia nobilis, assembly GCA_028583015.1. Classification (NCBI taxonomy): domain Eukaryota; kingdom Viridiplantae; phylum Streptophyta; class Pinopsida; order Araucariales; family Araucariaceae; genus Wollemia; species Wollemia nobilis. The sequence goes on from JAQPPZ010016349.1 coordinate 711,868, forward strand.
CCTTCACAAGTTATTGAATCTAGTTTTAAAGCTTTCAGATTTTCCATTGTATATAAAATGGCCCTCTAGGAGGTCGATGAATCAGGATGGAAAATATTTTTAAATGTGCATGCATTCCTTTCTTCCACACATGCCATCAAATATGGGCTAACCTAAATTTCCAAAATTGGTGTAGGTGGGGAGAGGATAAGGGGGAGACCCATTGAAAAACCAAGTCCTCTAGTGAGTTGGGAAGAACCCAAGCAACACCTAGCTCCAAAAGGAATTGACGGAAGACTTCAAGGGTATAGGCACAATGGAAAAATAAGTGGAAAGGTGATTCAAAATCACTACCACACATGAAGCACCTATTAGGAAAAATCATTCCCTAATTTTGAATATTATCAAGAGTAAGTCACTTTCCCTAAATTGCCAACCTAGATAAAACATTTAGGCATCAGGCCTTTAATCCATACTTGATTCATCAGGAACTAGGGATCAAAATCATAGTCCAAGAAGCCATAAGCAGAATTAACTAAAAACTGGTCATCTTTCTCAGGACCCCAAACCAACCTATCATGAAGATCAGTACCCGAATGTTAAGAACCATATTATAGAGTTTTTTTAATTTATAAAAGCAAGTTTCTTCTCCTAATAAATATATGACCATTGAATAGTTCTAAAAAGTCAAACTTTGGGACCAAAGAACCTATCTGTGATTGGCTTCAAACAGACAAAGGTCTTGTAATATTCAAGAGGGGATGGCGAGGCCCAAGAATCTACCTAAAAATCAATGGAATAACCATCATACAGCACCCAAAAAATGTCTTTATGCACATCCGTATGATTACAAACTACGCTAGACCAAAAAGCAAACCCCAACGGGAAGCTTAGGATTTCAAGAAATTGTTACCACCACCAAGATACTTAGCCTTCACAATCTTAACCCAACTGACATTTTCAACCTAAACTAATTTCTAATATTGTTTTGCAATCAAGGCTCTGTTCAACATTCTTAGCCTTCTCAACACTAAGCCTCCTCTCCTACTGTAGACTTGATCCCATGCCACCAGGTGGAATCTCTTCTTCTCTTTAGCCCCTGACCACAAGAAGGATTGCTAGATTTGCTCTAACTTATTGATAACATTCCTTGAAATCTTGAACAAGGAGAGAAAGTACACTGGGATGCTTTGTAAAGTGGATTTGACCAATAAAATATTCCGTGATTGAATTAAAAGGGCACCTTTGCACCCCACTAAATTCTTCTGAAATATTTCAACTACTGAATAGCACAGTGATGGTTTCAATGGACCTTTGAATAGTGGCATCCCAAGGTAAACCGAGGGAAGGGAACCAATGTTGCACCCCAAAATATTTGCTATCTTCCTCTGCCTATCAACCAGGGTGTGAAAGAAAAAAAATAAACTTTTTTTAAAATTCACCTTCTGACCTACCGCATTCTCAAAATCCACCAAAATTGATTTAACCGCTTTAGCCTAAGGGATTGACGCCATGAAGGAAATAAGAGTGTCATCAATGAATTGGTGATGGGATATGATATCTATCGATTGGGCTAGCTTCAAACCTTGAATAACCTGATTAGCTTTGATGGACCTTTCTAATGGCTGAGCCATAAGAATAAAAAGGTAGGGCGATAAAGGGTCTCCGTGATACAGACCTTTATTGTTACGAAAGTAGCTCACCGAAGATCCATTAATAAATATTGAAAATATGGCTGAAGGTATACAAGATTTAATCAATTTCAACCAACACTAGGCAAATCCAAACGTGTCAAGGAGACTAAGAAGAAAATCCTAAGCCACTTTATCATATGCCTTGTTCATGTCCAAATTGAGAAGAGTCCTAGGTATCCCAATTTTAATAGTAGAGTGGATGATCTCACGAAAAACAATAACACCATCCAAAATATGTTGCTTGGGCATGAAACCACTTTGTGAAGCATCAATGATCGAAGGGAGAAATTTTTTAAGTCTAATGGCCATTGATTTAGTCAAAATTTTAAAAATCATATTACATAGGCTAATCAACTTGAAATCTATAAATCCTTTGGCACCCAATGATTTACGCAATAAAACCAAAAATGTGGAATTTACATTGGTCGAGATAAAATTACATCCTTGGACCTCTCTAATTGCATTACAAATATCAAGACCCAGAATATGCCAAAACCTCTAAAAAAGATATCTAGGAAACCATCTAGACCTGGAGCCTTAAGAATTGCAAAGATCCTCAAATGGATTTTTAAGGTTTAATTTTCACAGTAGGAATTTCTCAGGATAGTGGGTATTTCTCCTTGAATAGGATAATTCATTTATAAGGTTTACTTTTCACAACAACTCAAGCGAAATCTGAAGAAGACATAGTGAAAGGAGGCAATGAGAATTTTTTGCGATGAATCATGCGACAATGGGAGTGAAATAATTACAATGTTGCAGAACTACAATGTTTTAAAGGAGCTCAAATAACATTTTATTTTTAAAGGGGTGAAAGAATTACAGTGTTGTAGAGATCCACATACGGGTTTTTTTAGGGTTTATTTTTCACGATAGCTCAAGAGAAATTCATAGAGGACATAGTGAAGGGAGGGAGTGAAAGAATTTTTTGTAGTGGCTCAAGTGACGGTGGGAGTGAAAAAAATACAGTGTGGTAGAGATCCATAGATAGATTTTTAGGGTTTATTTTTTTGTAGCAGCTCAAATAGTGAAGGGAGCAAAAGAATTAGAGAGATCCATATGTGGGTTTTTAGGGTTTAATTTTCACAGCAAAAATTTCTCAAGATGGTGGGTGTTTCTCCTCGAATAGGATAGTCAAATAAATAAATCTGAGTGAGAATTCCTACGATGAGAGTTAAACAATTTGAACTGAGTAATGGTGGGAGGGAATAAGCAAGGCTCGATGCTGGGCAGGTGGGTGAGGTTAGTAGCGGTCTACATCCAATGGTAGGATAGGGAGTGAATATCGATTCATAGGATTTGGGCGATCAGGTAGCCACTAGCAGGTAGGAGAATGGTGAGCAAGTGGCCATTCAAAGGGAGGTGATTTTACCTAGCAAGTTAGGCTTTGAGGGTCCAATGATTGAGGTCACTATTCCTGATGGTGAGTCTCCCATATCAGTGGTTCATGAGACTTTGTTTTATAGCAATATAGGTGGATCCCCAAGTTTGGGTACCTTTATTAAGCCAGGTAAGCTATCCTTTGCCAAGATCATAGCTAAGGGTTTTGGGTCTCGAAACTCTTATTATCTTTTCGACCTCCCTCTTGCTAGATATAATTTGGTCATTCCATATGATCATGTGGCGATCACCATGGAGGAGGGATCGTGGAACCTTACCGACAAATTCCATGGTGGCAGACTTGATATTGATGCCATAAGGAGATGGGTGATGGTCAAATAGAAATTGAAATGTTCTCTACACATTATTGCGGTTTCTAACACATTCTTCTTAATTAAACTCAATTGCGAGGAAGACTCAAAGCAGATCCTTAGAGGGAGTCCTTGGTTATTTGGAAGAAAAGGGTTGTTTCTACACAAGTGGGGGTTGTATTTTAATCCAAAAATATAAAATATCAACCTGGATCCTTTATGGGTATGTCTTCCTTATTTGCCCTTCCATATTTGGCATGAATGCATCCTAAGGAGTATAGCTAAGGTGATTGGTGAGTTATTGTTAATAGAATCAACCACTAGAGCAAAATCTAGAATTATTTTTGCTCGAATGTGTATAATGGTAGACCCGAAGGTGGAGTTATCAGGTCATATCAATCTTATTTCCAAACACGATGTATGGACTCAAATGATAGTCTATGAAAATAGGCTTCTTAAGTGTTCAATTTGTAGGAGGCTAGACCACTCGATTGATTTGTGTCTAGCTAGAAAGGAGGTTAGAAAGCAACTAGAAATTTTAAGTCTTAGGGCCATCCTCAGTCAGGGCTATCTAAGGCCTTAGGCCCCAACCAATTTGCTTCAGAGAACTTAAAACCCAACCAAATTAAGAATGATTCCTAGATTATGGAAGTTAGCAACCCAAATCCAACTGCTATCAACCAGTGCAGTGCTTATTCTGGCCTCCCGTAGGTGGAAAAAGTAGAGCTAGTGATTGAAACAAGTATCATCTCAAATTTTCTTCATAATTTATTTGAATGCTTAAATATTTATTATGCTAACCCTAAGGAGGAGAAAGGAAATCAAGTTGATCCATAGGGGCTTGTCTCACCTCAGAACATGGTGAAAGGCTCTAGCTCTTCTCCCAATCCAAATATGGCCAAGCCATCAGAGTGGGGAGAAGGTTTGTCAGGGGCGAAATATTCTCATCCAAATACAAGTTCCAGAAAGGGATTGGCTGATGTTGGAGTGCCCAAGAAGGTGGGTAAGCCCTCTAATTTTTTTTTAAGAAATAGGGAGGCAGAAGTAGATATTACAGATGGCTTGTAAAGCCAGTTGAAATTTTTGAAAGAGTCTAAAGGGAAGCAACTTAAAATTGATTTATTTTGTCACTCATCCCATTCTCCTGAGGGGGTGAATCACTCCAAATATTGTAAATGAGACTCATCACAGGGAATATGAGAGGCCTAAATGGGACTGATAAAAAAAGAGTGCTAGCCTCTCTAAGGAAAGAGTTTAAGCCAGATATTATTATTGTACATGAAACACAAATGAATAGTTACAATGTTGAATTAGTTAAAAAGAAAATTTGGAGAGAATCAAATTTTGTTTCCAGCTCGACAAATGGAGCTTTAGGAGGTCTGTTATATATGTGGAACCTAAAATCTATTTAAGGATCAACTCTATTAGTTTCTGATAGAGTTATAAATATTTTATTTTCTTCCAAATTATTAGGGGTCAAGTGGATTACTTTGAATATTTATGTCGTTAACTCTCCTCATAATAGGTTGGTATTTTGGGACTCCTTGCGAGTTATGAGAGATTTTAAACAAGGAAGCATGGATTTTGCTAGGAGAATTTAATACCCCTTTATACATGTCTGATAAGAAAGGAGGGACTCCAGTTTGCAAAAGCATGGAAGACTTTACCTCTTTTGTGAATTCCTAAGAGCTTATGGATTTGGAGTTGAAGGGTTCTAGGTATACGTGGAGTGTTCAACGACTTGGATGCCAAAATATTCAGGTCAGGCTAGATAGAATCCTTATATCTAAGGAAGGACTCCATTTTTTCATAGATGTATCTTTGTAGTCTGTTCCTAAAGTGGCCTTCGATCATAATCCTCTGGTGCTGGAGCAAGTTCACAATTATCCATTTTTCCTAGGCCCTTCAGATTTGAGGCCATGTGGCTCCCTCACTCGAACTTGGAAGGTAAAATCAAGGAATGATGGACTAAGGGCTTTTTGGGCCACTCTATTACTTAAGTTGCATCGAAGCTGAGGTATATTAAGGCAAACCTGAAGGAATGAAATAAATTCACTTTTGGTAATATTTTGTTAAGGAATAATGAACTCATTGAGCAGATCAAAGAAATGGAAGCCATTTCAGCCAGGTTAGAGTGGAGGTGGTGAGATCTAAAGAAATAAGTCTGGTTGTGGATTTGCACAATGTCTTAGCTAAATAAGAGATTATGTGGCATCATAAATCAAGGAATTTATGGCTTAAAGGAGACTGAAACATAATTTTGTTTTATACATCTGCATTGAGGTATAGGAGTCATAAAAGGATCGAGGAAATAAGAAAGGTGAATTGTGAGGTTACTATGGAAATTAACAAAATTAAGGAAAGTGTTGTGGAGTTCCTCAAAGACTTGTTATGCTCCTCAGTTCCTAAAATCTTGCTAGTGGAAAATCATCTTCTCTGTAACATCCCAACGTTGGTCTCTGAAGATATGGACAAAATCATGTGTGCTCCCTTCAATAACGACGAGATCAAAAAGGCAATTTACTCTTAATTTAACTATTAATAGTTAAATTTATTTATATTTTAAAAAATAGTTTCCACATTTATTTTAGTATAATCTTAAATGATCTTTAATTCTCTAATAATATAAATTTAATAATATATTTCATAATTAAAATTTTATCCCAAATTAATACCTTACCCTCGTTTTTGTCTGTCTATCCTCGTTTTGGCAATGAGTTTGTTGTTTGCCCTAGTGTTTTTCGCTACCCAAGTGTGAGGAACTCCTCAAGCTAATCCTCAAAGTCTTGGTTAGAACTAAGAGGTTTTAAGACAAATTTTATATGGCAACAAGCCTAATATTCTTATATAATGATGTCATCGACATCACACAAACATCCACATAATCACATTCTCTTCTTCCAATCTCATCCCAAAAAATAAGGACTATTAATATAACATCCAAAAGCCAGTGCCGCTTAGAAATTGACTACCATTAACCAGTGACACGTTTTTCAACATCCAACAAAAAAAATTTCAAAACCGTAGGGCATGAACAAAATCCTGCTCTACTTAATATATCAGCATTCGAATCTAGTTGTCCCCCAATTTTTATTGCCATGTTGCCTCCTAAAATCGGCATACGATATTTAGTACACGGTTTTGGTTGTTTTGGTGTCGACCTCTGGGTATTGAAAATTTTAACATTTTTTTACGTATTTTTAATATTAATCATCCAAGATATTTTATTTTTAATGATTTTTTTCCCCTTAAAGATAACTCCAAGCCCTTTGTGCTCTACCAAACCCTAGTTTAATAATCTTTTATATAATCGATGTCAACACAGTGCACAATTTTGCATGGTCTGAATCCTCGCAACTATAAACCAATAATCAAAAAGAGAGAGCAGAGTGCCACATTCCTCTTATCTGATCTAGACTCCTCTCTTGCTTTACATATGGAGCTGAAAATGGTCATGAATTTTTCTGTATGCAGACAACTGGAGCTCATGTTAGCAGCAGCAGGAATGGGAAGCATAGGAAAGAGTTTATATATGTTTATGTATTACTTAGGTGTTGTAGGTGAGTTGGAGAGGAGAGGGCAATCCTTCAAGGGAGGTCCCAATTTCGTATCTCCACCCTACCAAAAAGCTGAATTGGGTATCCAAAATTCAATTGATAATGTTGGTGCGGGTAGGGCTGGGTGCGACTCTGTGTAGAATCCCCTGTTCGTGGTCTCTCAGACCAAGGCGGCCCACAAGGGGTTTTTCGCTTAAAAATATATATATATGTTCATGTATTTGATCAAATTTATTAGCATAAGGTTTTTTTTTGCAGGATTTCGCTTCAAATGGTCATGCGCAAGGCATGTTGCCATAAAATTTGGATACGAATGTGGCAGTTTTCTCAACGTAGAAGTGTAGACACGGCCGATTGTTATATGCTTGGAGAGGTTGATATCGGTATGGTGATTTTGATTCAATCAATTAATGGACATGTTTTTTGAAAAAATTGAAAAAAACTTGTATTAAAACAAAGATCAGTTACAATTGGGAGAAGACACATCCCAGCCGAAAACAATGAAAGCACATGATTACAAGAGAAGAGGAAGATTTGCAATGGATCCAAATCTCTTGAACCAATACCAAGCTAGCTGAGAGAGCTGATAGATCTGTTACAACAACTTATCGTGAAAACGTGTAGCAAACACCAACTTCACCTCTGGCCACAAAAAAGCTACAAGTTGTGAAATCGCGACACAAGACTCCTCTGACCACAAAAGTCAACCTGTCGCGAAATCGTGACATGTCGCAAAATCACGACAATAATCCACCCTTGGCCGCGACGAAGCAACATGTGATATCGCGACAACTTTTCGCCAGTGGCCGCAATGATGCAACACGTCGCGAAATCATGACAACTTTCCTCCAGCGGCCGCGACGGCGTAACATGTCACGATATCGTGACAATTTTCCTCCCTTGGCCGCTACGGCGCAACATGTCGCGATATCACGACAACTTTCCTCCCTTGGCCGTGACGGCGCAACATGTCATGATATCGCGATAACTTTCCCTCGGCATCCGCGATGGCGCAACAAGTCGTGATATCACAAAAACTTTCCTCCCTTGGCCGCGATGGCGCAACATGTCACGATATTGCGACAACTTTCCCTCGACGGCCGCGACGGCGCAACATGTCGCGATATCGTGACAACTTTCCCACAGCGGCTGCGATGACACAACATGTCGCGATATCACGACAACTTTCCTCCAGCGACTGCGATCTTAAAAAATGTGGTATACATCTGATGATCCTAAAAAATGTATTATCCAATTTTATTTTTAAATAATTTATTTATGTGAAGCACTCGTTCGTTTACCTTCTATGTGCTCCGCTTTCTTTTTCAATTATAGTTGTGATAAAGATCAATATAGTTAAATAACTAAATATTAATAAATAATATTTTTTTTAATGAAGATTGATGCGACCTTTAAACTTCAAAAATTACCTGACTTTCTTAACCTTATTGCATTCATAACTGAAATAGGTATAATGTAAACTTGAATAGTTCATTATTATTTTTTTATTATCTTTAATGATTAAAGAGATTAGAACAACAAGACAATGGTTTGTTTTTAGGTTTTAAGAATTTAAATATATTTTTTTCATTGAGTTTATACAAGTGTTTGTGAGGGGTTGTAGTCCTCTCATTTTGAGTGGAGTTTGAATTTTAGATTTTTCAAAGAGAAGTTAAAACAATTACCACTACATTAAACGTGCAGCTAAGTAAGATTATTTAAATAAGATTATTTATATTAAATGATAATATAAATTTCTTAATTAAAATTAATTATTATTATTCAAATTATATATATATATATATATATATATCATTTTTGTCAATCTATAAAATCTTTATAATAAAGTAGACAAACAACACTTTAGAAGTATGTTGTTGATGATTTGAGTTTGAATCATGAGGGAGGTCTTTTTTGCTATGACCTCCACAAGTGTGGCCCCAGTTGGCCTTAATTGTGCCACATGTTGAACAAACATTATATTTTAAAGAATAAAAAATGAAAGAAAAATTCTTTTATATTTTATATGAACCAACCTCTTACAAACCTTAAAGCATATTACTTAAATTTAATTTTAAAATACCTTATAATTTATATTATTGTCTGCCTTTGTAGCGTAAGTGGAGAAGGCGAGCTTATTCAAAAATTTTCATGGTTATTACCTCTGCAATACAAAGGGGGATATAAAAAATTTCTCATGGCTTCCCTCTAGATATTGGTATACCTGGATGGGATGACATTGTTGGCCACCTAAGAGTGGTTCTCGAGGTTTTTTCCTATCCTAAAATTTTAAAAGTTAGGGTTTGTTCTAATGGGAGTGGCTATTTTTCTACAAAATCTAGGGGTTGTGATGATTATTATAGTGATTCCTCCTATGAATATATGGGTTAGGTGTTGTTGTAGGACCAAATTTGAAGTTGTTGTTATGATTCACCCTAAAGCTAGGGTTTGTTGTAGTGGGGTAGTTGTTAGACACTACAATTTGTAGTGCATCCTTGTCTCCCATTGTATCCCATAACCTTTAGCTCTATAGCTCTACTTGATGATAAACATCAACACTATCAAATATCGATAGACTCGAGATTTTTTGAACTTGTCTTTGAGCAGGAATGGTGTGCATGATAGTGGAGATGGAGTTCAAGGTTGTGGGTTCAATGACAATCGTATGGTAGATCACGTTTTTTTTCTAGATGAATAGAGAGGCCCTTTGGCAGGTGTGGATTCCTTGCCAAGAGGTGTTGAAAGTGGGGTCCCTCCTAGGGCTTTACTACAAAATCCCTTCGACCCTGGTGTTGGATCCAAGGTTCTCACTCGAGTCTTTTGGGGGTCTCAAGTCGTGTAAAAATAATTTTGAAAGTGGGGTCAATTTACAAGGTCCCTAGATTAATCTCAAATCATTTATCCCCAATAACTCTTATGTTGGTATTCGAAGTCCTAAAGTTCTTGGTGACCTCTCCCTTATTGGTAGTGAAATTTGTATTCCAAGAGATCTAATTCAAATCACCATGGGAGAAGGAAACTATAGTCTAGTGGTAAAACTTCAAGGGGTGAGGCCAAACCTAGATTCAATTAGAAGATGCACCTTGGCAAAATTGAAACCTTTGGATGTAATGAAAATTGTTGTAGCTCCCAAAGCCTTATTTTTTATAAAACTAAACTGTGTGGAATATTCAAACCGCATCTTAGGTGGTGGCCCCTAGTTCTATGGTAAAATGGGCTTGTTACTTAAAAAACTAGAGCCTAAATTCAACCCACATACTTACAAGGTAAACTTGGTGCCTCTTTGGATTTGTCTTGTTTTATTCTAAGAAGATTTTCACTGGAGTTTTCTAAGAATTTTTCAAGAAGTATGATTTTAAGTACTCTTTGTTTTGGAAATCAAGTCTTCTACCAAGATCAAGCATTCTTTGGTGTTCTACTATTTCTCTATTGCTGATTTTGTTGCTCTTGCTGGAAAAGTGTGGGAGCCTTGAGGAGGAATCTACTATTATTATGGAGGACTTCACCCTTTTGTGTATTATTTTGATACCACTAGGTTTATTCTTTCATTGTGTTACTTCTAAAATCATTTATTCTACATTTTTGTTTTTGAAATTTGTATCCATTAATCATTTTTCTCTTTTGTCCTGAAATTATGGTTACCCCTTACACACCATGATTTCGATAGAACACAAAATAATGATCATTCCTTATGAGGAAATTTTTTTATTTTACCAGATTTGGTGGTAATATTTCAATCCCAAACCCTCATATTCATTTGCATGTAACATTTAGACCATAACACTATTATCTGCATCTTGTTTTTGGCATTGTTTTATTTCATTACATCTTGTTTTATTTGTTTCTAAAAATATCAAATAGTGCTTTTGATTTCAAATTTTCAACTAAAAGGACCAAGGTGGTTTGACTATTGTGCCTCAAAGTCCAATCTTACAATGGCATAAATAGGCCTTCAAATATTTATCAAATTTTCTAAGATTTTGTGAAACTATTATACAAGTTTTGAAGTTGAGGGATACGTCTAGATGCAAGTAAAAGCTAAGGTCATACATCGGATCAAATAAGTGTTCTATGTTAATCTCTTAGATTATTTCTTATTTATTTTTTGCTCATTTCTATTTAAAACCTAGATCTTAAATGAAAGAGAAAATTTTTTAATCATATTATAGGTATTTGAAAGAAAAAAGCATATAGGTTGCATTCTAGGGTTAATTATGTTTGTGTATTATCTTAAAACCTTTGATAAAAATAAAGGGTATATTTTGCAAGTTAGGGTTTAGTGATCATTTAAAATTGAGAATCATTCTGGGGTTGGTATTTTATTGCTTGCATTGATTATCTACATTACATTATCTTTTCATTTTTTAGCTTAGAATTATAGTGAGGTCAAACATAGGTGATTTTTTTAACATACACATCAAATATTCTAACCCATATTTGGATCAAATCCTAAAATCATTCTTGGTGAACCCTTTTATCCCCAAGACCCCGAGTGTAGAGAATATAACACACCCAAAAAATAACCTCGGCTCCTAATGGATCCACCTGAAAATCATACGTGTTAGGGTAATTTTTCCCCTCTACAAGGACCATAGAGTTACCCTAAATTTTATTGCCATGGATATGTTAAGAGAAGATATTTTTGTATGTGATTTGTTTAGAAGGGGTTTTTAAGGGATCCTTGAACCTAAATTTTATTGCCATGGATATGTTAAGAGAAGATATTTTTGTATGTGATTTGTTTAGAAGGGGTTTTTAAGGGATCCTTGAACCTATTACAAATATTATTTTGAATGGAAACCCCAAAAATTAGATCTAATAATAAGATGTCAAGAAAAATTGAACTGAATTCCATGAATCCAAACCAAAAATCCAATGAAGCAACCTCCTAGCAAATAAGTTGTATATTTTTATCAAGCAAATACAAGATATTTTCATGATCAAACAACCAACTAGAAAAAGGGGCTAAAATATGAGAAACCCATACCCAAAACAACATTCAAATTCAAGATTTAAAATTAGAATTTGAAAATCCCACTCAGAGCTGCATTCAAATTAAAAGTTAAAAATTTGAAGATCTCACCCACCACTAAGGCCTTAAATCTAGGAACCAAACCTCACCACTGCAACCTAGGGGTTCTCAAAGAACCAGATAGCCAAGAATCCCATTTAAAACTGGAGCAGATATACAACAACAACATCTAGCTTGATAAATAACTAAAACAAAAACAACCAAAAATCACTTACCAGAATCCTATCTCACTGAGGTCTTGGGAGGCCTGCCAACCTTTTTTTGACCCCTAAATAAAGAAATCATTTTTTTAGGCCACACTCCCAAACACATTTATTCTCTTTAGGATGTAGAGCCTCAAAATTATCCATTAGAAGGGGTTGTACTTTGTTATCAATTTTGGATTCAATCTTCCTTTTCCTAAGTTCTCTATTGCTAGGTCTCCCCACTTTACTTTTGACCCCTACATCAATACAAGCTTTCCTATGACTTTTGGTCTTTAGACCTAGAGAGCCTTTCTCAAACATAGGTTTTGAAGAGGCTAGAGAGCTTTCCATTAACTGTTGAAGAGTCAAATCATCCATGTCAAGACACAAAGGGACTTACCTCTTCTCCACTCTCCTCAAATTTAGGAAGTTGAACAATATCTCCCGCCACTAGGCTCACTTCTCTTCTCTTCATAGGAACCCTATTCAGCTCTTCCTCTCCATCAAACATGTTTGATGGAAGAAGGGATTCCTTCTATAATTCCTCATTGAGCCCAACTTGAGAAATAGAAATCAGATCTTTTCCTTTCAATTTTTGAGGGTTTTGCTTATGCACCCACTTTTCACTGAGCTTATTACTATTTTTCTTATGACTTGCCAAAGTACTTAGAGTTTTGTTGTATATTTATTGCTATACCTTAAATATATCATTCTCTTCGAGGATGTGATGTCCTTTCTTGATGCATCTCCATGTTAATATCATTACATCTGCTTTGTGTCTACTGAACGACAACTATATTTGAAGCATTTATTCTAAGAAAATAAGATGCTTTAGATGCATCCATCTATCGTACTACTTCATTGTTTTCAATATTTTCTCCATTACCCTGTTGCCTTTGTCTGTCTTGGTTAGATCTTCTAATTCTCTCAAGTGTTTGATGGAGAATTTGAAGTTCATTATTCACCTCGTTATCTGTTTCTATCATCTGTTGGTGCTCTCTTATATCTTTTTCCTTTGTCATTTTTGCACAAGATATTATTTTTCGTTTTGTTTTTTTCTCTTTCTTCTTGTATCTTTTCAACTATTGATTATGCCTTGCATTTTGCACAATTTTGTCTTTGTTTCTCATTTTCTCTTTATATTTGGCTAACTGCCATCTATGCACATCTCTGTCTATGATATTCTCTTTGATATGCCAAATATTGTTGCTTCTTTTCCTCCTCTGATATATTTATTTTTGGTGTATTTTCCATTTTTTCCTTTAAAAAGATATTTTAAATATTATTAGTTTAAATTAATAAATATTAAAATAGTACAAATATATATATATATATATATATATATATAAACTGATATTAGTATTCTATAATAATAATATACATTATCATAATAATATTATAATATATATATTATAATAGTATATTATATAATACTATAATATATAATATATACATTTTGATAAATCAATGAAACCCTAGAAATTAATAATATAGTATTATAATATATATAATAATATAATATACTAAGTCAATTCTAGAATAAAATGTTTTGAGCAGTATCAAAGGTTTTTAGTATCGATTGTGTGCATTTTTAATTTCAATGATGTTAAGAATTTTCAATTATGCTACCTAGCACCATCTGTAGGATTACGTCTTTGCACCTGCCAAAATACATAATGCTGATGAATGTAATTATATATCATTGTTCAAACCTTTATAGAAGCAGTGTGAAATCAATTGCGATGTGCATTTTTGATATATTGCAATGGATGTTCATGTATTTATACAATATTTTATTAAACAGTTGCAACGGTTGGTTATTCGGCTATTTTAGTTTAAATATTTTAAATATTTTTGTTAATGTTGCCTTTTTTAGTAAAAAATATTGTTTACGAGGTGACATGTATGACCTCTTTGCCTCCCACCCCCTGTCATTGTAGTAACGCCTCTCAATGTAATTAGGTGGTTGCATGTATTTAATGAAGATTAGCTATGAAACTTGAATGTGACAATCATTTTTAAAGGTGCTAAAAACCTTTTAATTAACCTAGAGTCAAATAAAATATTTAGCCATTTTGATAATTCATTTCATGAATTCATGAAAATATTTAAGCAAATTTATTATAATTTCTTTTTTGAAAAATATTTTTATTTTATTTTTTATTTTTATTTACATGTGATCATTATAAGGAGACATTCCTACTAAAATAACAAAATAATACGTTGTGTTTGTTTCAAAGACTTTTTCCTAGATCCTTCTTTCTAATATTCCTCTAGTCACTAATTTTCTCTCTTGTATCCTTAATATTGTTTTCATCTAAGGATAAAATCTACTTAAGCTAGTTACACTTTAGAATTTGTATTTGTTCAATATAAATGACAATACCATAATTAACAAAATTATTTAGTACAATATTTCCATCCTTATAGGTATAGGTATATTGATATTATCAATATATTACTTCCATTGATAATAAATGGACATCCATAATAATAATACTGTTATTATTTGTCTCATCTCCAAAAAAGAATATTTTCATGATATTATTATTAATACATCAGTCTTCCTCAGTTGAAATATATTTACATTATTTCTCCTTAGGAATCTAAATTATTTTATTAATTTTTCATATGATTTTAAGTAGGTGAGAAAAATTGTCTTCACCATTTCCAAAAACATCACCTCCTCTATGTTTCTTAGGGTTCCCTTTAAAATTAATATCAAAAGTAAATTTATATGAACCAAACTTTCAAAAAAAATTATGTAACCATTAGGTCATACAAATCATTTTTGACAACTTCATTATTGAAAATCATACATGTAAATTCAAATCTTATCACTATGTAATATCATCTTGTGCCATATCATCACTTGCCATGTCATCACTTACTAAGTCATATTTTACCACGTCATCAACTACCATAACATGACTCATTACATCATACTATGTAGGATTCATGTCGTTAGGTGCCAAATCATTGTAGTTTAAAATATGGATGGCATCATCAACTACCACGTCATCATTCGGTACACATAATCTTTGCATATTTCCAAGTCAAGGATTTTGACAACATAATTCTAGATGTTGACATTGATGGGATTCAAAATCATGATCTCTTGGGCCCAATGCATCTAGAGGAGCTTTATTAGCCACTAAGACTTTCGAACGGGTTGTAAATAAAAGGGTCGTGATGCATATAAGAAATAGATTCCCATTTTAAACTTTAAACTTTGATTTTTAAGATGTGTACCTCCATTAATAGATGTGAAGCACTCCTCTACAAAATGCATCAATGATGAGAATATTCCATGTAATATTTTGTAGAATATTCTCTTTTTCAAATTTGAATTATTAGAAATTAGAGTGGAATAGGTGCTTTTTAATATAGAAAAAGGATATGTGAATGCAACTATTGCTCCTCTAAATTTTGAAAGAATCTTAGAACAACCTTTTTTTTTTTTTTCGAATGCAACAAATTAGAACATCCCATCACACCAATGTAACAAATGTTGGGTAATTTCAAATCTTTGTCAAGTGACTTTGAGGTCTTTTTCATGAAAATAATCCTTCCCATGACTTCATTATGACCTGACATCTGTCAAAAAAATGTTCAATCTCTTATTTTCTTCTTTGATGATAGTTATGTAGACTATCCTTTCATTTGTGTTATTAATGGATACAAAAAGCTAAAAGAGAAGAGTGAATAGATTTTTTTTTTAAACCTATAGAAGACTAGTAAGGTTTAAAAAAAATCTCAGGAAAATTAATCCTAAAGTTAAGGCAACCTTCTAATAAAAAATAAAAAAATTAAATGAATATATTGGTTTCTAAGATTCTAAGAGAGGAACAAAGAAACATATTGGTGAATTTCCCTCTTGATGCAAATCTATTGAGACTAATGAGATCTTCATGATTCAAGCCCATCATCATAAAATATATTTTACAATTTATTGGCAACCTGCACAAAATATTCTAGTTGCTCCAAACACTAATACCCTAAAGAGATGCTATAGAATATTATTTATTGAGGATAAAAAATTGAGTAATGAAAATCCACACTCACTATGATACCATATTGTATTTAATAATAGTTTCCATAAATTAATGAAATAAACACATTACTAAATATTGTTGAAGAAAAAATACCTAAAAAAATACACATGATATAAAGGGAATATTGAAGAAAAGAAAAATACTTAAATTAGTAAAAAAAATGTTTGGTATGATAAGGTATTTGTACCCAATTACAAGTTATTTAAGTCAAATTTATAAAACTAGCCATTAGATTGAGTAATAAAATATTACAAAAAAATATTTCAACAAAGTTTATAAGTATCAAAAAAAAAATTCTATGCATACAATTTAATATTAAAATTTAAATTGAAGTGAAGAGTGAAAAAGGTGACAAGCCTCCATATTAATATATAATTTGGAATATTTCCTTTTAAAATGAATATATTAACAAAATTACTATTCTTTCTTCCAAGAAACCATTCTTTTTAATTTTAAAGTGTCCTCCTCACTTGATAGAATGCTAAACTATAAACTTGGTAAAAGAAATGTTTTTATAACTACTTTTAATAAAATTTTAATTAAACTTTTTATTTATTTATTTATTGTTTTTTAAAAAATATATCATTACAGGCGCACACACCATGGTTTGAAACTTAGACCTCTCAAAGAGAATCCAAAGTCCTAACCATTGTGTTGTCCCCAATGGAACTTTTATTTACTTTTTCATAATTTATTCATTCACCTTTTTTTAGAATACAATTTTTAGAATCTCCTTTGACTATGTTCTTTTTATAAAACCTAGGATTAAAATGGTTCCATCCAAATTAGATATTGTGGTAATATAGTACTAGATAATTATATATGTATCATATAACACAATTCAAACCTCCATATTTGAACTTAAATATCCTCTTTAAAAATAAATAAATTTAACAATTCTAAATTTTACTTCATTATATTAAATAAAAATTATTAATATTATTTTTTTCACTAGCTTCTATCTATTAATGGCTAAATGTATTTATATTTAAAAAAAATGATTCCCATATTTTTTTAAGCCCTTTATGTGGACGGCGCCTTAGTTATTAATATTTTAAAAATAACTATGTTAGATTTTATATTTTTATAATAAAACATCACCCAATTCAAACTAAATATGTATATAAAACAAAATTTAACATTTAAACTAGAGAGTAGTTGTATGTCGTTTTCCACTACCATATTTGTGGGGAACTCCTAGAGAATCCATTATTCTGAAGGTCCTGGTTAGAACTCAAAGGTATAAAAATAAATTTTATATGGCAACAAGGCTTATATTCCTATATGATGACGTTATTGACATCCCATAAACATTCAAGAATGGAATTGTCGTCTTCCAATCTCATCCCCAAAAATGAGGAGAATGCTCATTAATATAACTTCCAAAAGCCAAAAGCCAGTGCTACTTGGAAATTGACTAATATTAACCACTGGCACCTTTTTCAACTTCCAAAAATAGCATTCAAATTGGTGGTGCACGAGCAAAAGCCTGGTCTACTTACTATATAAGCATTGGAATCTAGTTGTCCCTTGTTTTTATTACCATGTTGCCTTCTAAAACAAGCCCACGGTATTTAGTGCACGGTTTTGGTGTATGGGTATCGGGACATTTAACAGTATATTAATCATCTAAGATACCAATATATTCCTTTTTTAATGATTTTTTTTCCCTTAGAGATAACTCCGAGCGCATTTTTCTACCAAAGAATCGATGTTAAGAGAATAAAGTGCACGATCTGCCATACTGCCCAGCATGGTCTGAATCGTCACAACTATAAACCAATAGTCGAAAAGAGAAAGCAGAATTCCACATTATCGTCTTATCTGATCTGGACTCCTCTCTTGCTTTACACATGGAGCTGAAATGATCATGAATTGTTCTGTATGCAGACAATCGGAGCTCAAGTTAGACGCAGCAGGAACGGGAGGCATAGGAAAGAATTTATATATGTTCATGTATTTGATCGAAGTTATGATCATAAGTCTTTTGCAGGATTTCGCTTCAAATGGTCATGCCTTGGATCGCATTCCTGTTTTGTCTTATGTGTGGTTTCTGCATAAATGGTAGATGTGGAATTAAATTTCTGAAGGTTTGCACTCCAGTGGAGCTATGGCATTCGAGGATAAATATTCTTCAGATTTCTCGGCAATGCATGTTACAGTAAAATTTATAGAAGAATGGAGCAGTTTTCTGAACGCAGAAGTACAGTCACGGCCCAATGTTATACGCTTGGAGAGGTTGATTTCGGTCTCATGATCTGGATCCAGTCAACTATTGGAGATGTTTAGCAGTATATTAGATGGTATACGTCTGATGATCCGAAAAAATGTATTATCCAGTTTTATTTCTTTAAATTTATTTACGTGAAACAAAAGTTGAAGCACTCGTTCGTTTGTCTTCTATGTGCTCTGCTGTCTGTTTTTGATATGGTAAATTTGTAATAATCAATGTATGGTTAGATAGTTAGTAAATATTATTTCTCAGATATTAAAAATAATTTGTCTATATAATTTGTTTTGAAGTGGCGTCCATAATAATAATGTTTTATTGATTTTATCTTAATTTTTTTTTTAATAAAATTATTATTAATACATGAGTCTCTTTTAATCAAACTATATTTACATTCTTAATAACCTGGAAAAAAAAATCATTAAATTTTCATATGATTTTAATTAGATAAGAATAGTTTTGTCCTCATCAATTTTGAAAAGATCATCTTCTTCATCTTTCTTAGGGCTTTTTTTTTTTAAAGTAATGTCAAAATTAATTTTTTTTATTGATAAAAGGGTTTTGAAAGGACCCAAAACCTTTTACGGAGAGAAACATGTGTGAATCCAACTGGGATCAACACTGAAAGCCAAAAAAAACAAAAAAGCATTTAGAAAAACCCAACCAAACCATCCAAAAAGAAAAATAGAAAAACCTCGCAGTTCCTAACAAACCCAACAAACATAGAAAATGTACAAGAGAAATTGTCAAAACAAGCATACCATGAACAAGAACCATGCAAACTAGAACCGAAAACCTTAACTGTCACTTGAGCTGGCATTGACCTGCATCTCAAAACTCTCATGAGGAATAAAATACGACACAGTAAGTGATTACTCCTAGGCTAGAGGCAAGGGAGTCCCATTTGGGGTCCAATAGGCTTACTTGGACCATCATACTTGCTAAACTAAACAAATTCCATCACCATGGTTTGCCTCCATGAGTCCCACTGGGAAGTTAGACCGCCAAATGCGAAGGTATTCTTCCCTAAATCCTTTGTTTGTAAGTAAAATTTCTACTTTATTTCATTCTTTATACACGTGTTGAATAATGATGTTTGTGTATCTACCTAGTAAGATTTTGCATTTATTAATCATATTGTGAAAACTCCATGGTGGGATTTGATTTCCTTTGAGCCAATTGATAGCAAACATTGAATCACCTTTAACAATGATGTGGTCACAATCAAAATCCTACATAATTATCATAACTTGGTACATGACTCTCACTTCTGCAAGGTTGTTGGACTGAGTCGCAATACTATCCGCATAAGCAAAGATTATTTGACCCCTATGATTTTTGATATTGCCCCAAGTGTCGGCCATCCCAAGATTCCCTTTTGTCATGCCATCAAAATTTAGTTTTAACCAACCAACTGGAGGAGGAGTCCACTTAATAATAGATCTATCAATGCAGGTTTGGGAGGCCACAAAAGGATTGCACTTAAACTTGAACATATTAAACAAGCAAGTTTCAAGGCCAGGTTTAGGGACTTCAAATGTAGAAACAAGTTGGGCATTATCTTAGGCAAGAGTGATGACACGATGGAAGACAAACCAAGGATTTTTTCTTAAACTATAAAGCACTCTATTATTACTTTCCAACCATACTTGCCATAGGTAATGATGCAAACAAGTGGACCAAAGGAACTTTAATTGCGGATTGGAAAAGGGATTTGGCCATTGTTCTAACAATTGAAAAAGGGATGACGGCTGAACCCACATGATTCTAAAGAGATCAAAGAAGGATTTCAATATGCCAACGGATAATGAACATTCCAAGAACAAATGAAAGGTTGAATCCCAATTAGACTTACAAAGAACACAACAATTGGTGATGTACATACCTCTTTTAATGAGATTATCAATAGTTAAAATTTTATTTTGAGAGGCAAGCTAGCAAAAGAAACTCACATTTGAAATTAAAGGTTTGATCCAGATAAGCTTTGCATAGGCCCATGACACTGTTGGAGGATATTAAATGTGATGTAGTTTTGAATTTGAATTGACCATCCTCACAAAGTTTCCAGACATGAGTATCTCTAGAATGGATGCTTGGAATGCCACAAACCCTTAGCATTTTTTATATTTCTATTGTAGTATTTTTAAGTTCATTGCTAATGTTATTGGTAGGAATAATTTTCCATTGCCTATAGTTGGACATTTGAGAAATAAAATTAGCCACTCTATCTCCAAATAAATGGCCTGTGATAGGTTTTAAAATTGCAAGGCTTGGCTCGTTGATTAGCAGATGGTCCTTCAGGCATGAGTATTCTTAGAATTTAATATTCCTACCAGATCTAAGTCGTCACCTTTGGCATTTTTTGATAATTTCTCTAGTATGGATGAGAAATTTCTAGAAGTGAGATCCCCTAGGAATGGGACTTCTTCCAAGAAGGAATTATGTTGGATATATTTACCTTTGATTATATCCATCCATGAGGCTTGAGCTTATTTAGTAATTCTCCATCCTTGTTTGGCCAAGAAGGCCAGGTTCATTTCGTGAACTTTCCTGAATTCTAGTCCACCTTTATATTTCTTAGATAAAACTTTATCCCATGCTACCAACAATAGTCTATTGCGGTTTTCATTCTCGGACCAAAAGAATTTTCTTTGAATTTTTTCAATCTTCTAACATATTGAGTTTGGGACTTTGAATACGGACATGAAGAAGACCAGAATGCTTTGGAGGCTTTCTTGGACAAGAGTTGCCTTGGCAGCTTGACTCGATAGGGAGTTTTTCTAGCTATCTAATTTCTTGAGAATTCTACCAATAACATTTTTCCACATCACATATGTCATATTGCCATGAAACAGGGGCATGCTAAGATATATAGAAGGAATACTTGAAATGCTACATTCCAATATTATTGCTATATTTTTTTTCTTGTGAACAGGGGTGTTTAGAAAAAATATTCTGCTCTTATCAAAATTGACCTTTTTCCCAGTAGCTTCTTCATAAAAGTTAAAGATAGTTTTGATTATTTTTGCTTCAGGAATAGAAGAAATGGTGGCCAAAATCATATCGTCTACAAATTTATGGTGAGTAACAGTCTTGGATCTTGAAGATGGTTTGATGCTAGAGATGAGACTAAGAGAGGTTTCTTGTTTGAGGAATCTCCTAAGGGTTATGGACATAATGATGAAGAGCAATGGAGAGAGTAGGTCTTCTTGCCTTAAACGTCTGGAGATCTTGAAAAAACCTATAGTATAACCATTAATAAGGACTAAAAACTAGGCAGAAGTTAAACATTTTTTAATTAGGGTAATCCACTCATGATGGAATCTAAATTTACCAAGGACATCAAAGAGAAATTTCTAGGATACCTGATAAAAAGATTTGTTCATATCAAGTTTTAAGAAAATACCAGGTTGCTTGCTCTTGAAAACTAAGTGGATGAGTTCAAGGATTGTTATTATGCTATCAGTGATATATCTCCCTTGGATAGAGCTCCATTGGCAATGATCTATAATGTTTGGGAGTGCTTCTTTGAGCCTATTAGGAATGACCATTGACATGAGCTTATAGAGGACATTGTAGAGACTTATTGGTCTAAAATTAGACATGGATTTGCTATTATAATATTTTGGAATGAGTACCAAGAAAGTTGAGTTAATGTCCTTGGGTAATGATTTTATCCATTGGAAATCTAGAATACCTGCAAAAATATCTTGGCCCACTATATCCCAATAGTTCTAGAAGAACCTAGGAGGAAATCCATTAGGTCCAGGAGCTTTATTGGGTTGCATATAAAACATTGCATCTCTAATTTCATCATTGGTGAAAGCTTTTAGGAGGCTATCATTGAACTCTTGGGATATGAGAGTTGGAATATTTTGTAGAAGAGCAATTCAAGCTTGAGGTTGACAAGGAGGGCAAGGTCATAAAATATTTTCAAATTTTGACACAACCTCTTACCTGATCTAATGAATATTGGAGGTTATTGTCCCATTACTTCTAGACAATTGTCTAATTTTATTATTGCTTCTGTGTATGAGTGCGGATGGTTGGAAGAATTTACCTGATCTAATTAATGTTGGAGGTTATTTTTCCATCACTTCTATACAATTTTCTAATTTTATTATTGCTTCGGTGTCTGAGTGCGGATGGGTGGAAGAATTCGGTGTTGGAATCACCTTCCTTTAGCCATGGGGTATGAAATTTTTATCTTCCAAAAACCTCTTACCTGGAAAGGATGTTGTGACACTCCGATAGAATTTAATTTTCTCTTTGCCTCAGATTAGGCTCCAAACTCCCATTTTGAATATTACTTTCTATGAAATTCAACTGACCAACAATCTCTTGTTTATCTTGGAAAATATTTCCAAAAAATTCAGTGTTCCATACCTTCAGGTTATTTTTGATAAGGCATAATTTATTGCCAATTTGAGCTATGGGTGATCCTAAAAAATACTTACTCCACAATTCAAAAATGTAGTTTCTAAGCCCCTCATGCTATAACCACATTGATTTGAATCTGAAAGGTGTTTTGAAGGTTGAGCATTGCTTAAATTTTTCTAGGACTAAAGGACTATGATCTGATCCAGTTTTTGGAAGAGAGTGGAATGTGACATCATAAAAAATTTGTATTGCTTCCTAGAACACCAAGAATCTATCAAGGCTCATTTGGATCAGCTGGTTTCATGTTCTTCAGTTTCTCCAAGTATATTTTACCCCTTTTAACTAAATGTCCATGATTTCATTCTATTCAACAAACTCTACAATTTATTTAAAGCACTTGGATGTGATGGGGTTTCCTCCTTTATTATCAGAAGGATAGAGTGGACTATTTAAATCTTCTCCAAGCATCCAAGGATGGTTTTGGAAATTGCTTCTCATTTGGCTTAAAGTGTCCCATAAGGTCCTACGATCTCTTGAATCATTGGAATCGTAAATGTTTGACATGATCCATTGTGCTTGGGTATATTTGTTATAAAATAAAATATTGATTATTATTTTTGAATTTGAGATGATTCTACCTTCTACAATATCTAGTTTTCACAAACACATGAGGCTACTAGATGACCCATGATCTGGACTATAAATGAAAGCACTATCTTTCCACTTAGAATTAGTAATTTTATTACTATTATCCATATCAGTTTTAGTTTCCTGCAGTAAAATGATACTAGGTTTATTTTCTTTCCTCATGGACCTAAAAAATATTTGTTTGGACTGCCTACTAACGCCTCTCACATTCCATGACAGGATCTTCATCTATGGTTCCTTGAAGAATATTTTCCCCTATCCCTTTCCAGAGGTTGGAGGAGGTTAATATCATTTTCCATCATTTACTTTTTTGTAAGAGATGATATGATAGTAGGTTGGACACCATTAGTGATATCATTCTTAGTTTCCTTGAACCTTATTTCTTGATGATTTGGCCTTCCTTTATTTTTTTCACTACCTACATCAACAATCAATTTCTTTTGACTTCTTATCACCTATTTGGGGGAACAAAGCAATTCTTGAAGAACAAGGGAATGGTAAAAATCATTGATGAGTTTCAGACTCACTAGACTAATTTCTATTAGGGGTGGCATTTATTTTTTGAATAGGATTAGCAGGGGCTTCATCCTCTACTCTTGAAGTGACTCTAGAAGTATTAGCTTCATAATATTTTACCTTAATTTCATGAATATCTTCAGCATCTGTGTTGGTATCAAAGTTATTTATAGGTAAGAAGGAATTGGGATTTACAAATAGTGACTCTACCTGAGTGGGAGCTACTTGAGTCATTGTCTAAGAGGATATTGGTTGCTTGCCTTTATCACCTTGGTTCTTATTTTGGATATAGTGCATCAATTGTATATTCCCCTACCCATTCCTACCTTGGAATCCATCCTTCAACTCTTTCTTGAGCATAGGACATTGATTTTTGAGATGCCCTTGTTTTTTGTACTCGATACAAAAAGTTGATTTATTTTCATACTTGATAACTTGAAATTTGTAGTATTCTCCTGTTATTATGTATACATACGTGGGAAGCTCATAATAAAGGTTAGTTGTTAAACAAATGTGGTTGTATGTAAGGTGAGATCTAGTTTTCATAATTGAGTCAATGACAATCAATTCTCTAATTGTCTAGACTATATCCTTAAGGATTCCTACATGCTATAAATGAGCTAGTAATCTTGGTAATCCAAACCATATTGGTGTCATGTTGATGCTTTGGGTATCAATATCGAAGTCTTCCCCCAAAAATGTAGGAAGAGGCTTCTTCGATCGAAAAACCAAGGCCCTCTTGTGAGAATATGACTAGTATATTAGGAATTATTTAGTATGATCATAAAAAACCCCTTGGGATAGGCAACCAGTTCCATGTTACCTATAGGTCACCATTTCATGAAGGCCCATTTTTTAATAGACTCGATATCAGGCCATGCTCCCACAAATTGTCCTACAAGCAATAATGATTCCTAAAAAATCTAGGGATCCATGACTTCAGGTGAAATAATGACTTCCCTACCAGACACTGTAAGAGGAATCAAGTCTTGTGAGGTAGGAATGGTGAACCTGGTTTCATTGTGGAGTTTATCCATGAAGGAAACAAAATGTTTTTTTTGAGGTTGAGCTAGCAAAGGGTACCCCCTACACCCATTATGTTCATACCTTCAACAGAGGCATTAGCATGCTTCACACTATCAAATTTCTCTATCCCATCCTCATAGACATCTACTTCTTCAATTGTAAAATTATCAGCATCCCCTACAATACCACTGAATATCTTGCAAGTTTTTCCACCTCCATGGGATTCAAATTTCTATGCACTATTGCTCTCCATTCAAACTCTTATGCCCTAGATTCTACGCACTACTACTCTCCATTCAAAATCCTATGCCCTAGCTTGATGGAAAAATCTTGTGCCCTAGCTCCTATGCCCTAGCTTCTATGTGTTGTTGCTCTCTGTATGCTTCTACTCTTCACTCAAACACCTATCAAACTGTACCCTAGCTCCTATGCCCTAGCTTCTATGCATTGTTGCTCTCCAATCAAACCATATTAAAATTAAATTTGATGAACTCAAATTTTAAATATTTTTTATTTATTTTATCAAGGAATACAAATATTTTTTTATAACCCCATTATGGAAGGTCATAAATGTAAATTCAAGTCCTATAACTAAGATTTTTCATCTTGTGGCATGTCATCACTCATGTCATATTTTACCACATCATCATGTGGCATTGCATCAACTACCATATCATCATTCATTACACCATTCTATATAGGTTTCACATTGTTAGGTGTACTATCATTATCATGTAATAAATGAATGACATTATTAACTACAATGTTATTATTAAGTACCACATCATCTTTGCATATTTCCAAGTTAGTGACATTGATGTCATCATTCTAGTTGTTGACATGATCATATTTTTTCTCATAAAAATGGGTTTGATTGAATTTAAACTTATGATCTCTATTCAAAATTATGATCTCTTCAACCTAATGAAATAATAACAACTTTTCTAACCAGTAATACTTGGTCACCCTTTGTAAATAAAAGGACCATCATGCATATAAGAAAGGGATTCTTCCTTTAAACTATACATTTTTCTTTTCAAATGTCTACCACCACTAATAGATGTGAATCACTCCTCTACTAAATGCACCCATGATGGAAATATTTTGCATAATGTTTTGTAGAATATTCTCATTTTCAAATTTGAATTTTTAAAAATTGAAATACGACGAGTGATTTTTAACATTAAAAAAAAATGTGAATGCAAAATAGAAAAAAGTGGTCAACTAAGACTCCTTCAAATTTTGAAAGAATCCAAAATCCCTAAAGTTTCATTTGCATCTATCATATTTTTACTTACACAACCTTTTTTTTTAATGCAATAAATTAGGACATCCCTCATGCCAATGTAGCAAAAATATTGGGTGATTTCAATACATTTTCAAGTGTATTTTAGGTCTTTTCCATGTTTATAAGTCTTCCCATTACTTCACTAGGGTCTGAGGTCAGTCAAAGAATGTTCAACTTCTTTTTTCTTTTACATGATACCTACACAAACTATCCTTTCATTTGTGTTATTAATGGATATAAAAAGCTAAAAGAGAAAAGGACATAATTTTTTAATCTATAGAAGACCAATATCATTTTCAAAAAAACATCAAGAAACTTAATCCTAAAACTAAAGCATTCATATAGTCAAAAATAAAAAACTAAATGAATATATTGAGTGCCAAGAGAGGAACGAAAGAACATCTTAGTAAATTTTTCTCTTGGAGCAATGTATTGATTCTAGTGAGATCTTAGTGATTTTAGTCCACCTAGGATTTTATGGAAAATTCCATTTTACAAACTATCAATAACTTACATAGTATTTTAGTTGCTTCAAACACTATTACCCTTAAGAGATGTAAAATTTGATTTATTGAGGATAAACAATTGAGTAATGGAGATCCATACCCAGTATGATATTATATTGGATTTCTATACCATGGATGAATGAAATCAATACAATACCCAATATTTTTGAAGAAGAAATACCTAAAAAGCAATGTACACAATATAAAGGGATATACAAAAATAGAAGTATACTCAAACCAATAAACCAATGTTTAGTATGATGAGGTTTTTATACCCAATTACAATTTATCTTTAGATCAAAGATAAAAAATAAACCTTTAAATTAAATTAAAAAATATTACCAAAACTTCTTTTAAAAAATTTACAACAAGCCAAAGGACTTATACATACAATACAATATTAACATGTATATCAAATCATGAGAAAATTATGGGCATATATTTTAATATATAATTTAAAATGTTTCCTTTAAAGGTTAATATAATGAGAAAATCATTGATTTTTCTTCCAAGAAATAATTTTATTTAATTTTCATGTGTTCTCTTAACTTGATAGAGTAATAAAATACAAGCTTGTTAAACGCAGTGACTTTATTACTACTTATAATGATCTTTTTTTATACATAGAGGAATTGACAACTACCTTTAATTTTTTAACAACTGGTTACAAGGTCAAGTCGCATTACCTCCGATCATGGCATCAAATCATGGTGCAACCACTATAACCCCTATATCACCTTGGTAAACATGACCCAAAGTGAGGTAGACCCCGAGTGGCTTGGGGTTGGTACCACCATCATCAAGCTGATGCACACTCAGTGGACTCAAGTCAGACTACTACCTTTACCCTAGATTGGGCATACCCCCAAGGTTTGAACCTAGGTCTCCTCTTGGTAAGTTCCAATGTCTTACCAATCATCTTAGCCATAGAGAATATTATAATGAAACATTTTAAAGTATGTTTTTTATTTACCTTTTCATAAAAATTTCATTCACTTTTTAACAATACAATTTTTTAAATCTCTTTAAATATTTTGCCACTATATTTAAAAAAAAAAAAAACTATTTATATGAGATTAAAATGGTACCATTTATATTAGATATTGTGGTATTATAGGATATTAACTTAGTAGTTATACATGTATCACATAACAAGATTCAAACATAAATCTCTTATTTTAAAGTTGATAATTCATGTATAACTTAACAAGAATTGAAGTTATATCTCCTTTTCAAAAGTTGATAAATTTAACCAATTATCATATATGTTATAAATTTTACTTCATTATATTGAACAAAAAACATTAATACTATTAACTTGCATTAACTCTTAATTTAACAACTAATATTTTAATTTATTTATATTTTAAAAAAATGATGTCCAAATTTGTTCTAGTATAATCTTGGCTGCTTTTTAAGCCCCTTCTCTATACAACTTGTTGGAGTGTATTACATTATTTGGTACATGCTAATGCACGTCCATTGTACCTTCATGGTACATCTTGTAAATATTATATTAGGGTTGAGTCTTAGTTTAGAGTGTGAGTAATATTTTATGCAATGTTGTAATATGCAAGAAATGCACAAGTGTTGTGTAAGTATTTATGTGCAAAAAATGCATAGGTTTCATGTGAGTATATGTGAAGTGTAATGTGAGTCTATGCGCACATGTGTCTTATATGTAAGAATGAAAATATGTAATGTAAATATGTGCACAAGTGTCTTAGGTTAGAGTGTGTAAATTAAAGGTCAAGAGTCATGTCTAAATGTGCATACAATAGTGAGTCACGTGTATGCAAGTGTCAAGTAGAGTAGCCAAGAGTCATGAGACTTGGTATATGGAAAGGAATAGTTAAGTACCCAAAGAGTCATTCTACTATGACAATATATTAATCCTTAGAGAAGCATTCCAATATTCTATTATTCTAGTATCTAATCATCCAAGTATTAAATTTGATATTTGTAAGAGAAAGATAAGTAATAAATATTGCATACATTTTGAGAAATTAATATTGTAAATTGGTGCTACATGCTTTGTACATGTATGGTCCAGGCTATTAACATTCATATTGTTGTTTATTAGTGAATGCTATTTGATATATTATAAGCCTTGATTTACATATTAATTTGCTCATATTATTCTACTTACATAATTATCTTGATCTTACTATATTATGGCTATATTATATTTGATCCTATGGAATTTATCCTGTGAATTTTATATTAGTATTAAGGCTTAAAATGCCTTCAATGGTATCAGAACTACTACAAGCATTTTCTTGCATAAGTTGAAAAAAAAATTAGCTACATACAAAATCAAAATTTTCTAGTTTGATAAAATTCTATATTCTTTAAAATGAGTTATACCTCGACCCTATTGTAAGGCCATAGTAAGTATGAATGCTAGAGTATTTCCATGGTTGAAGGAACAACTAGGGAAGACCGAGACTCAATGATAGAGTATTTATATGGTTGAATAATAGACAATGAAGACTAAGACTCAAATATAGAGTCTTTCCATAGTTGGAGAATGATCAATGAAGACAAGGACTTAACTGTATTGGAAGGTGAATCAATTTTTGAGATAAGTTGATCATTGTAGGGACATAGCAAACCCTTGGAATTAGAGAATAATCCAAGATATCAAAGTTACCTTAACATTATTTTGAGATCTTAGGTGTGATCTAACACATTTTTAAGAAATATTTGTAGTAGAAATTTATTTTTAGAAGAGAGAAGCTTCCTTGAATAGATAGAGTATTTTTATCTTCTAGTGCAAGAGTAAGCAAAAAAGGAGAAGTATATATCAAGGACTAATATATCTATATGAATGTAAGCTCTCATCAAGCAAAAAAACCTAAGTTGAAAGATAATGAAGTTTTAGGTCACAGATAAATTGACCTTGACATTGAAGAATTAGGTTTTAGAAACCTTGACATAATAGGATTCAGATATTGAATATAAACCTTGATATAAGAGGATTTAGGTCTTGAAGACAGACCTTGACATAAGAGGATTCAGGTCTTGAAGATATATCTTAACATAGGAGTATTTAGGTCTTGAATATAGACCTTGACATAAGAAGATTTAAGTCTTGGAGATATATCTTGAAAGAGATAGAAGAATAGCAAAAAATATCGAGGTTATGTATTCTAAAGTGCTATTCAAAATAGATGTGGTCTAAGAGAAGAACAAGTCTTCAATAAATTTTTTTATATGAAAGAATTTTTTATAAATATTTAGGTCTTTATATGACAAGAAGACAAGCATGTTAGAACAAAGGCAACCATTGAAAAAATAACAAGCTTAAGAGAGTAAGGGTCCATAGATAAGTATCATATTAGAATGGAAGAAATAAGAATTATACAAATAAAGCAATAAAATGTAGTCTAAGATATCACCTATTGAGTGATAGAGTAGTAGCATAAATGACCAATAAAGAATCCAAATAAATGTTCTATCAAGTAGTAACATAGAGCATTGAAGCAATGTTATAATAGCAATAAAAATTGGTAAAGTAGTACATGAAGGGCTAATATTTGCACATTCAAAGGATAAAATTCATAAAGAATTTATCTACAATATAGATATAATCCAAGGTATTATCTTATAATAGAGATGTTAAAGAAACATTTCCAAGAGATAAAGTCACCCACATGAAAAATTAGGTTTGATACAAAATGAGCACAAGAAAAAGATGTATCAAAGGAACAAAACCTAAGATGAAATCAAAGACAATTAGAAAGTATTCAAAGGATAGCATAATTTATAGCACAATTCCATAACACAATTTCATAGCATGTCATCATAGCACATATTTGAAGAGCAACATAGAAGTGCAACATAGAGTAGCAACATCATTCTTTCATCTAGCAATGTAAATTAGAAGCACGACACCAAATGAAGCACACTAAGTTCAATCTAGATCCAAGGAACATTACAACATAAAATACATTCAACACTTAGAGGAATTCCAAGTTCTAAAAAAATAACCGATTGTAAGACCAAGAGATAATATTTGTAGAGAAGGAACATCAATAGGTTTTGAAAGAGTAAGGGAAAGAAGGTAACATCGGTAGAATCAAATATCAACAAAAATGTAATGCTCAATAATATAAATGGATAACACAAGGAGAAATATAATAGCACAAATATTTTTGGAAGAGAAATACTTCTCATGTAACATCTACAAAGCCACTTGGAGATATAACACATTAAAGGAAATCAAAATAGAATGTTAGGAAAATCTAACATTCATCTTTATCCATTTGAAGTGAAACATCCTAGAATAAAATGATTCGAAGGCATGTAGAACTCAATCAATTTGATTAAAGTAGTTCAAGCATTCATATCAGAGAAATATGGAAAGGTGTGTGCTAAGTTTTTCAAAGGTAATATTTATATTTAGGTTTCTTTAAGTTTTAAATATTAAGAAGTGATAAGGTAGAGTTAAATGTTTTATTAACTTTTATGACATTTTGATAAGTATTAATGTTTTTATTTGTGGAGTGATAAGTAGGATTATAATTTGAATTCTTATAAATTTGGAGTCAAGTTTTACTCAATAGTTTTTTGATTTGTTGATAAATTTCTAAATTTGAAATCTATTTAATTTAATAGTTTCTTTTTTTAAAATAGAATATTTTTGAATTTTTGCAATTAGTTTTATTTGGGAGTCAAAAGGATTCAACATCAAACTTAGAAAAATAAAAGTTGTAAAATTCATTTTCTTAGTTTCTAATATTAAGGAGACATAAATATTACTATTTCATAGGATTTAAGTTAGAAAATTTAAATTATTTAAACCGAGGAAGTTATAAGGAACACTACATGAAAGGAAATATATTCTTAACATTTTTTTGCATATCATGGAAAAAATTATTAAAAATGCATTCAATGAAGATAGTGAAGAAATGATGTACATACTTAAGTTTTATTCTCAAAATTTGATAGATAAATTTGAGGGAAAGAAACAAATGACTAATGATTTAAATGGGAAATTCTCTTTGTTTCTCAATAATGCTAAAGAACAAAACTTTACAACACTTATAAGTTATCTTCATGAAAAAAAAATTGACATATGGTGGAATTCTCAGAATACCATTATAATTTCTTTAGAAGAATGGCTAATGATGTATTTATCATTAATTAGCTTTGATATTTTTCAAGAAAATAAGCAAGCAAAGAAAAATGATACATATAATGAAGCATATGAGGAATCTTTAAAATCAAGTTTGTATTATTGTGATGATTTTCTAACACAATTATTAGAAGGTATATCATTTGGTATATCTCAAATAAAGATGTAGAAATGAAGAAGAATAAACAAGAAAAGAAGGAATCACTTCATGAAGGGCAATAGAAAATCTGAATTCAAAGACAAATAATAATCTCATATTGAAGGTTTAGATATTGATCTGAAGGAGGTAGATTGAAGATCAAGATGAAGACCATGATTGAAGACTAAAGTCTTCAATAACCAAATAATGTAATACAAGGGGATGTTGGAGTATATTACATTATTTGGTACATGTTAATGTACCCCTATGGTACCTTCATGGTACATATTGTAAATATTATATTAGGGTTGAGTCTTAGTTTAGAGTGTGAGTAATATTTTATGTAATGTTGTAATGTGTAGGAAATGCACAAGTGTCATGTGAGTATGTGTGCAAGTGTAATGTGAGTCTATATGCACGTGTCTTATATGTAAGAGTGTAAATATGTAATGTAACGATGTACATGTATCTTAGATTATAGTGCGTAAAGTGAAGGTCACAAGTCATGCTTAGGTATGCATAAAATAGTGAGTCATGTGTATACAAGTATCAAGTAGATTAGCCAAGAGTCATGAAACTTGCATATGGAAAGGAATAGTCAATTATTCAAAGATTCATTCTACTATGTGTATATAGTACTCCATAGAGAAGCATTCCATTATTCCATTATTCCATTATTCCAATATTTGATCATTTAGGTATTAAGTTTCATATTTTTAAGAGAAAGAGGAGTGATAAAGATTGCATGCATTTTGAGCAATTAATATTGTAAGTTGTGCTACATGTACATATTATTGTTTATTAGTGAATGATATTTGATATATTATAAGCCTTGATTTATATTGTGACTATATTATATTTGATCATATTGAATTTCTTCAATGATATTTATATTAATATTAAGACTTAAAAAACCTTCAAACCTCCCTGTTGGTTAATATTTTAATAATGATACCCACACCAGGTACCTTACTAGCAAGTTCCCTCAATCCTCGAAAGGAGGTTCAGGCTTTAAGCCTGGTGGCTTGCATCAGATACCAAAAAAACCCCGACTAGCTTGAGGGGTATACTTGGATGGAACAGGCCCCATGGAACAGAAAATACTGGCCCCTAAGAGATACAAGGAATGATTTTCTAAAAAAAAAAAAATTTAAACCCCTAAAGGATAGGTGGATTGGTAAATGCAGGTGTGGTTGGGTACTTACCAAGAAGATACCTAGGTTCAAACCTTAGGGAGGAAGCAAATCCTTTGCAAAGGTAGTAGTTTGCTCCAAATCCTCTGAGTGTGCGCGAGACCAACGATGACGGTACAAACCCTGAGTGACAGTACGAACCCTAAGGACTAGGTGGATTGGTAATTTTAGAACTTACCAAGAGGAGACAAGACTATTTGGGGCAAAGGTAATAGTATAATATAACTCCCTTGATGATGGTGGTACAAATCCCTAACCACTGATGGTCTCCCTCACACTAGTCATTGAGATAGGGGTTATAGAGGTAGTTCCAAGATTTGAACCAAATATAGTAGTAGGAAATGATGGGTAGCTACCATTTCCCACACACACACACACACACACACACACACACACACACACACATATATATATATATATATATATATATAATTTTTAAACTCATTCCACACACACACACACATATATATATAATTTTTAAACTCTTTATAACAAAATAAACAAACCTTTGATCTTAAAAATAAAAGATTTTTTTTACAAATATGAACCAACCTTTCTCAACTTCATTTAATATCACTTAAATTTAAATTTAATATATCTTATATTTACTTTAATATGTTTTAATTTATTTATCTCATTTTAACTTTAATATTTCTTAATAAATAATAATTTATATTTTTAAAACAATAAATTTATATTGTAATATATAACTTATCTATATAATATTTTAAATTATTTTTTTAATTAAATAATTTTCATTATATTATATATATTTTATTTTATAGAATAATAACCCCTCCTTGCTTCTTTAAATGTTATTTTAATAAAAAAAATTAAAAATGTTGAAATTAAAATATCCAACCTCAAATTTTCATAAGATTGCATAATTTTATATTTTAATTGTTTTTTATTCAAAATATTCAAAGCTTAATAACCTTTGACTACATGGAAAAAGAAATAGGTAGGATTATGTTATGAATGTTATGATAACTGAGTTTGTTTATATATATATGGTTTTATAAAAGTTTTAAAAATATTTAATAATAAAAATTTATGTACTTTAAAAAAAAAAAGAATTTAAAAATATTATATTAAAATAAAGATTATTTACAAGTTGAGACGAAATTCCTTAATGAGAATATTTTTAATCAGTGAGAACACCTATTTACAATAGTAGAATGAGATCTCTTAAACCACATATATGTAATGATTATTCAAATTAGCTAAACACTAGATTTGCTTAATCCTACATAATCATCTCATCTTCAATAACCATGTCATTATGCCACTAAACCCTTACCTCTTTTTGGATACCCATCTTAGCTAAGAAGTTTACCACTTTATTTAGAGCTCTACCCACATAAAATAAAATCACATAATCTAATTTCCTCCATGATTCTTTAATTTGGATGACAAGAATCCTAAACCCCCATGTATCCAAAGCAAAGTTTCTCATGTAATCTAGAGATCCTGCCAAAACTTGAGAATATTATTCTATTATTATGCCCCTATAACCTTGTATTATAGCTCATATAGAAGTAGATTTGATAGCTAAGGTTTTTTCTTAATTATTCTTTGTCCTGCTCAAGCCTTGTAGTTTCCAATAGAGCACTATATCAATATGATTCTTGTTGACCATTAAGAGGTTAATGTGCCTGAATACCCCCAAATTTCCATGGATGTATCCATTGAGAACTACCAAAATAGGGACTCCACCCACATCAAGCACCAAGGCCTCTTCCTAGTCATCTATGACCACATGCTGCAAAAATTGATAACTAAGATGGAATCGAACCCTTTCCTTTGCATTTAGGATGATCATTCAATGGTTGAAGCAATGATGAATAGTTGCAGCTCTTGCAATTGTAAAAGGTCACAAAATTCTTTAGGAAAAATAAAGAGCCTTGACCAACTCACCACTGAAAGCACTATGCCTGAGCTGGATCAGTCCCTCATGGATACTAGAGAGATATTTGAAGCTAGACGTAACCCTTTAGATATTCTTACTAAAAATTTTGGAGAATATTTACCATACCCAATTGAAATCCTTAACTAGCCTCGAGCATGCAATTCGAGTTTCTAAGGCCATCACTACCAAAAAAAATGAGACTTTTAAGGTCATCCTCCCTAACGAGAAGGAGAGCATGGAATCCCCAATACCAGAGTAAGTTGTTTGGTCTCCTCTATGAGGTTTTTTTATTTGTATGGTTTAGGGTTGGTTCTTGTTTGATTTTCCTTCCCCACCTTGGTTGTAGTCCTGGTCGAGTTTCTAGCATTTGTTGATCCTTATTTGTAGTTTGGTTTATCTACTGATGTTTTGGTTTGGTTTGGGTTATATGGTATCTAAGTATTTTTAGTTCCTTGCATTTATTGGTCAGATTTTTAGCGTTTTCTGGTCCTTTCCTGTAGTTTAGCTGATATTGTTGGTTTGGTTCTCGTGGCTCTCCCATGGGTCATATGATATCTAAACATTTTTAGTTTCATTTTATTGAAATAGACTTGAAATATAGTAGTGGATATTATTTTTCATTTTAAAGGAATAAACTTGAAATATAGTAGTGAATATTATGTTTCATTTTAGTTGATTGGACTTGAAATATAGTAGTGGATATTATGTTTCATTTTAGTTGATTGAACTTGAAATATAATAGTGGATATTATGTTTCATTTTAGTAGAACCGACTTGGAAAATATATAATGGATATTATGGTTTGTTTAGTGGAATGGACTTGAGATGCAATAGTGGATATTATATCTTATTTTTTGGAGAAAGTAGGAGAATTTTCCTTGTCACCTTGGTATATTAGCATGAGAATTCATTAGAGGGAATTTTGAGGTCCTCTCTAATGAGTTGATGTACATACAGTTCTGTGGTGGATGTACGATTACATTAGACTCTTGGAGGGAAGATGTTCCTTCAGTTTATGTCAAAGGAATAAGTTATACTTAGGAGGATGAGAATAAAATTCATTCAAGGGAACTATGGGGTTCCATCATGTAATGATAAATGTGAATTATTGGATTGATTCACAATATAGGACATAAGGATTATGGGGTCTTTATGTTACCATAATTGTATTAATGTGTTAAAAGAGGAATCAAGATATTCCTAGAATGATTGTATTGGACTCATCATTAATAAATGGAATATGGAAATATTTTAAGGCCAAATTTTTCCCACAAGGGTTTCCTACAATACATAATGTGTCATATGTTATTGGTTGATTTTTGTCTTATGATCTTATTCCTTACCGCTTTATAGAGTTTGTTTGTTATTGTTTTGGATGCTCCACATTAAAAGAGAGGTGGTCATGAAAATGTATTTTATAGTAATCACATCATATTAGAATTGGGTATTAATTCATTCAAGTAATCATTAAGTGGATAAATATGATTGGATTATAAGTATCTTAGCCTAGTCATCTAAGGGTTACTCATGTTTGGAGATGCTTAGACACTTACTAGTGGGTAAGATAGACTTTACCCCTTAAAGTACTAGTGGGTAAGAAAGACATTAACCATTAGAGGACTAGTAGATAAGAAATACTTTATCCATTAGAGGACTAGTGGGTAATAAATACTTTATCCATTAGAGGACTAGTGGGAAAGAAAGACTTTATCCAATAGAGGACTAGTGGGACAGAAATACATTATCCATTAGAGGACTAGTGGGTAAGAAAGACCTTTTCCATTAGAGTAGTGGACAACTAAGGCTTTGCCCATTAGGGGACTAGTGGGCATGAATGGCTATGTCCATTAGACGATGATACATAGAGTTGACATGAAGAGATTACGGGATCCCTTCAGTTAGAATATACCCTGGTAGTTGTAGAAAGGTAATGAAGGTATTGTGGAGCTATTAATCCAACTAGCATGTGGACTGATGGAAGGATACAAATATCTCATTATGAAAATGAGCATGCGATCACAATATGCTATAACACTTACATAAATTGGATTATCTAGGAGGTGAGGATTGGCATGCCCTTTTTAATTGGAAAAAAAGGGTAAGTTAGCTCATCACAAATATGAGAGGGATAGCTTACTTGTAAGATGCTTAATGTGCCTACATAGATGGGCTTATGTATGGTGCAGAGATAGGCATAAAAAAAAAATCTCTCTCAAGTTGGTTGGATTTTAAGGTAGTTACAATTTTTATGACTTAACTATGTTTTAAAAAGGAAAAAAAATATCCATGTTGAGCATATAGAACAATAATTAGAGATATGTCAAAACTATGGTCATTATTCAAATTCTAATATGTTTATTTTTACTATTATTAATGGTAATTATCTTGAAATAAAAAATGAAATAAATCCTAATAGGTTAATGCTAATCTAGAGTTGTCTCTATCATTAAGTAAAAAGAAAATGTAATATTTCTTTGAAAATTTAAATTTTGTGATAAGGTTCATTCTATAGATTATTCACCCCATTAATTTATTATTAGAAATAAAATATAATTTTAATGGAGCAATATAGTCAACATAGACATCCAAAAATAATTAAAGCAATAACATATACATATTTACTTATTTCAAGTACAATATTGAATTTATTATTTTTTCTTATGCTTCCATCAGTAGTCTTTGTAGTTTTTCTCCATTAATAATGAAGTTAATATTGATCATTACATTGCTTTTGTAAGTCATAAGCTATATAAATATTAACCAAACTAGAGTCATTAAAGAAAAATACCTTTGTAGTAGCAAAAGTCATTAAATATTTATGATTTTATATCTCCAATTAAATGACAATAGTTTTTCTCTTATATTTAACTGTAAAGACAATTCCTACTTAAAAGGAATTGCTGGAGATAAGAGGAGAATGGATTGGACAAGCATAAGAATTTGAATTATCAAATTGATGCGAGTAAATGAGTTTTTCATGTTGATGGATTTGAATTATCAACATTTTCATATTGAAAAAGAATTTAGATCATTGGTACTTTGGGCTCAAAGCATGGATGAATGATACAAATATTTGGTTCACTGTCATATATATGCTTCTTATCCTTCTAGCCTAAAGTAGTCAAGTATTGAGTTTATTGATGGAAGTATGGATGGAAAAGCTATCAAATGGGTTTTACTTACATGTGTTAGATCCAACTAGATCACCATTGTCATAATTTAACATGAAAAAGGAGCTTATTATGGGCAATTTGCTCCCAAAATACTACATATATGATTCAAGGAGCATATTTTCGTTAGTCCTCCATATTCAATAAAATTTATAAAGGAATTAAAAAATATATCCCACAACAAAAATTTATACAAAGAGAATAGATAT
Organism: Wollemia nobilis; assembly: GCA_028583015.1. NCBI lineage: Eukaryota > Viridiplantae > Streptophyta > Pinopsida > Araucariales > Araucariaceae > Wollemia > Wollemia nobilis. The sequence continues at coordinate 750,415 of JAQPPZ010016349.1, forward strand.
ATGAATCCCCACTCAACCCAAAGGTGATAGATGTATCATTCCTACAATGGGATTTGGATTTCATAATTTCAATCAATTCTATTTCAATCAGAACTATGGCTAACATTTTCATTACAATTATTACTTCACAAGAAGGACCTAAGTGATTCCTAGACTTCTTCGTTGTCTTTTTTATTTTACTATTTAAAATTTATATTTTTAAAGATTATCAAAATCTACTAGGTTGCAACATTGACACTAAAAGAATTGATGAAATATTTGATTAGATATTAAAAAAAAAAAACATTGGCAATTTATGTAAGATTGAACATGTTAATATTTGCTATAATATTTGTTGAGGCTTGGGAAGCTTATAGGGGGATTAAAATGTTCCTTTATTTGAAAAAAATATTTCATAATAGAGGGGGATTCACTATTTATTACTAATATTTTGTCTAACTCTATTGATCCTCCATATAACTTGCTCCAAAGGCTTATTCTTTTACTAATCAGGGTCCATGTGCAACACACTTACCAAGAGAGAAACAAAAGATTTGACACCCTTGATAACTTGGGGTTGAACAATAGCAACCTAAATCTTGATTTAATGATTTCCCAACAAATATAATGTTTTTTTTCTTTACGTACAATTTATATGGTGATAGGAATTATGTCTAGAGGTGGTATGGTGAGCCTGTTGGGACTTTGGGGAGGTGATTTTTCACAGATCCCACTATGTCATCGAGAGGAAGTTAGTTGATGTTGGCTCTAAAGTAGATGCCAATTCTTATGTTGTAATATTAGATGTGTCAGATGTCAATTTGAAGTCATCTAGTTTTGGTTATGCTCATAATTATTTGTGTGGGTGTTGTGATGGTGGTTATGTCTGTTGTTGTGGTCATGGCTATGGATGATTTTGTGTTTGAGACTATGCCTACACTTGAAGTTATTATTGGGGCTATGTTAGTGACTATGACAATTGCTACTATTATTGAAGAGTAACTATTGACAGATGTTATTATTGTTGTTGAAAACTATAATTGTTAAATAGGTCTTTATTTTAGTTTTTAGTTTTTGCTTGCTACAAAGGGTTATCCATTTGGATAAGTGAAACATGGAAGAAAAGCTATACTGGTTTGTATTATATTTTTTTTCTGGTCTTAAATTTTTCTTCATTTGGTTGTTTCAGATCTATAAAAGGGAGAGTCCCCTTTCAAAAACCCCTTACCAATACCAAAAAAAAAAAAAAATTGCTTAATGTAAATAATATAATCTTTTAAAACAAACCTTGAAAATATATCCACAGTTATATTCACACTATTACTCTCCTTGTAGAGCGTTTATATGTATGGTTTTAATCATATAATGTCTCAAATGCATAAAAAGGTATTAAATTGAACTTGCATTTATGATCTCCTATAATGGAGATATTACAAAGGATTTGTATCCCTTGATGGTGAAATAACAAATATTTGAATTTTGAATTCATCAAATTTGATTTTGATAGTTCTCTCAAAGGGAACCCTATGAAAGATGGAGAATGTGATATTTTTAGAAATGGTGAAGATAAAATTTTCCTAACCTGTGAAAAATTATGTGGACCCTATCAAGATTCCTAATGAGAAAGAATGTAAATATATTTCAATTGACGAAGATTCATGTATTATTAATAGTCTCATGAAAATAATTTTTTTGGAGATGAGACTAATATTATCAATGTCCATTTATTATCAATATACTTATACCTATGAGGATGGAAATATAGTGTTGAATAAATTAGCTAATCCTAGTATTGACCTTTATATTGGTGAAATTAAAAGTCTAAAACATAACTAGTGAAGGAAGACTTTATCTTTAGATGAAAATAATATTAAGGATATGAGAGAGGAAAGTAGTTACAAGATGAACATTGGTAAGAAGGATTTAAGAAAAATTATTTGGAGTAAAATGTATTGTGAATTGTTACTACTTTAATAAGAATATCTTATTTTAATGATCACATGTAATTGTTAAAAAAATAAATTAAATATATTTTCAAAAATTAAAATTATAAATAATATATTTGTTAAATTATTTCATAAAGTGATGAAATGAATTTTTAAAAGTGTCTAGATACAAAGTATCCATTTTAGGTCACTTTGGGTTGATTAAAAGGTTTAGGGGCACTTTTGAAAATAAGGAGTCAGTTCAAGATTAAAAACTAACCCTCATTATATACATAGAGGGACTCAATATTGACCTCCTATGAACAACCCTTTGTAATTGCATCCTCAAGATTCTTTAGATGCTTGAGATAACTTAATAATCTATGAAATCAATATAATTATATGTAGTTTATTGAAATAGTTGATAATAACATAATATGGTGGAGACCATTTTAATTTTATATAATTTATCTAAAAAATATATATTTAAATAAATTTGTTTAAAAATTTATAATTAAAAATATTTTAATATGATATTAAAAAACCTAAATAAAATTATAAGAATACTATTGTAACAACCCACATTACCAACCAAACCTAAGATAGATTTTTTTTTTGTACATATCTAACATGCCAAGTTACAACCAAGTATGCTTGAATCAACATCATGTAGGGTAGTAAGTAATCAAGAGGATTATGACATGCTCAGTTTGAAATCTAGTGATAGAAGTGACCAACTCCTATCCAACCTTACATCCCATCATTATATGTATGATCCCTTGGTTTAACTGTTTCTACCTCTTCTTTTATTAGAAATTTTAGTTACTTAATCAATTGAATGTTATTTCAATATTACCTCCAAATTTCATTATTTGTAGTGGAATATCATTTATATGTTATTAAAACAATACATAAAGGTTTCTTTGTTCATATCAAGTCTTTTACTTGTTTTAAAGTATATACCATACATCATAATAAGAGAGTCATTCATTGGAAATACATAGATGCATAAAATATTATAATCACTAGAGTAATCATAATCCACTTTCATCCATATAACATTGCTTGCTATCAAAATATTACAACATTCTAGTAATCACATTATAAGCATGTAAATACATAATTTCATTGGAAATAAAATAGCATTTATGTCTTTCATCATATTCAATATACATTATCTATATAGATAACATCATACTAGAGAGTAAATACAACATCCATGCATAACAATATTTGCAAACCATAAATAGAAGTACACAACATATACCCTAGGAACCCTCATGGGGAATAAACCTAGTGTCCAAAATATGTTTTTCCTCTCATTTTATAAACTCAAATTCTCATAAATACAAATATAAAAAGGCATCCCATGGATCCTTTTCTAAATTAAATATGAAATTAGAGGAAACAACTTGTTGCTTGTTTTAATCATAAGGTAATTAAGGGAAAGCCACATTTCATTTTTTTAAGCCATAAATGCAATAAATAACAATCTCACAAATTCTTATATCTACCTATTTAGGAAATATCATCGGTTATATACTAAGGAGAAAGTTCATCAGTTTCTAAGAGGGAACCCCATAATTTCCTTGAGAATGAATCCCACGTTCATTCTCCAACCTAGATGTCATTATTCCATTTGAGTCAGCGAAAATATTATTATCTAGGTTTTCATACATATGGAGAGATCCCATACTCTCTCCCAATCTTCCCATATTCTCATTTCACTACTTAGACCATTTGCACCATATTATCATTTGATCATAAATGTATTTAAAGTTCTCATAATCCATTCACAGGATCATCCCCCAATCATATTCATTTATTTCATGATCGATTCACAAGGTTATACTAGATTCCCTATGATTTTTTGACTTTTAATCTATCACACAAGATTACATCATCTTTGTCTTATAACCTATCAAAAAAGGTTACCTCATATTGTAATCTATCAACAATATTACATCTTAAACATTATCACACAAGATTACACTTTAAAACTCAGATCAACCTTAGAATCTATCCCACAAGATTACATTTTTAAAGTCAAATCACCCTTGTAATCTATCACACAGTATTAAAAATAAACCTTGTAATCTATCACACAAGATTACAAACCAACCTTGTAATCTATCACACAAGATTACAAATCAACCTTGTAATCTATCACACAAGATTACAAATCAACCTTGTAATCTATCACACAAGATTATACCTTTAAACTCAGAGAAATTAGTTTTGGATGCCATAACTATCCATATGACAAATTTAGGCTTTTTTATTTAAGCAATTATACCGTTAATCATTCAATAACTAAGTAAACAACTAGTTTTGAATGCCATAACTATCCATATAATAAATTTAGGATTTTTTCTTTCCCTTTAGTTTGAGCAATGATCCCTTTGGTTATTTATTAATTAAAATTTGAATATATTCATTCATTTCATTTCCCAAAAATTTGATTGTTCAAAGTTCTCCATTGGTATTTTTTAAATCAAATGATCATATCGTTGTTGGTCCTTCTAAAAGGTAATACCCATTTTTATCATGCATCATGCTATGGTAGAACACCATAGCAATTAAGGTTAATCATCCCTAGATAGATCATAGTAGGTTATCAATTATCCTAAGTTCAAGACTAGCAAGTCTGATAAAATATATTTTTCTACATCCACCAAAGATGATAGGATTTCATTTGATGTCACACCATGATCATCAGGGATGACCAATTAGGTAAGAGTGATTATTCTCTTTTAAGTTAAAAGTGACCTACCATACTGATGGTGTGGGATAAATGCATTAGTATCGACATCCCTCATGCTAACCAACTACCAAAGAAGGTTTCCTTCCCCTCATAGACTAATTAAGATAAATACATTAGTCAAAGTCTCCCCTTATAGATTTTCAAGGAGGATAACGATATCATATGCCTAAATATAACTACAGAGGATGGAAGCCACATTTGGTCATAAAAGAGGAAGATTGAAATATTAGGATGGTAGTGGTAGATTTTTCCTACCTCTGAGCACAATATCATACACACACTATTGCTACTTACAGGCAGATACCAAATTTTTGCAATGTAACATTGGTCCTTCAATGCAAACGTAGGAATTAGAATTTTGTTTCAACCTAGTATTACATAGAGGAGAGAACAATTAATTTTCCTTCTTAAGGGTGCTCAAAGAGTCTCTTGAACCATTCTAAATAAGGGCTTCTATCATTGAAAAAAATAAAACCATGATATAGGGATTTTCTCATCAATCGATGCATCGTAGGGGGTAATTATATTGAAGAAATTGTTTAACATAGCAGTCGATTATAGAAATATGATCACTTACTAGTTTACTCAACTTTAGATATCAAATATTAGTTCATTTATCATGGTTAAAATACCTTTACCAACAACCACCTCTATAGATTGTATTGAAAGATGAAATAGGTAGATTGTTTGGAAGATACCGAGTAGCCTAGACCAATGATTTAGTTTGAAGTCTATAGCTCTATGTTTTCTAAGCATTTATTACAGCCACATACTATTCACAAGCACCATGCTAGGTAAATAGAATGAGCAAAACATTAGTAGTGTCCTTTAGACAAAGTGAAGACCACATGTTTGCGTGTAATTATCCCATATGTTGCCTGTAGAAGATACATTCATAAATTAATAATATATTTGCATAATATAGGAAATAGCCACCATTCAGTGGCGGCTATGGATGGTATGATGGTTTAGTTAGTGGATGGAATAGAAGACATTGACTAAATTTATGTTGGTCTAATTTGACCAACAATACTTTTATAAAATTGGGCATCGATGTTACTGTAGAATGATCCTTCATGAGAGAGGAAAGTCATGAGTAGGCTTGATGTTTAATACTAACAACTAGTACCCTAGTAATTTCTTCATAGTGACTACACATACATATGAATACATACACCTATGGGGCATCCAGATGTTACGATTTATAAAAGTATAAATTGATCTATTTAAATAATAGCCAATGGTAGTAATGACCCAGGTGTTAAGATTTATAAAAGCATAAATCAATCTGTTTAAATAACAACCAATGGTAGTAATGAATTAAACAAGTGCATATTCTTAAAAATGAAACAAGTGCATATTCTTAAAAATGAAACAAGTGCATATTCTTGAAAAGGAAACAAATGCTTACTCTTTTAAAAGCATACACTAATATTTAGGGTAGAGGTATAACAAAAAGATCCAACCTGAGTATTTATCCAACTCCTTGAGGCTTTATCTACTTGACCTCATGCTAACCTTCTCCTTTCTGCTTCATACCATCATTCATCTTAACAAAATGTCTTTACTTAAGACTAAGTGCTCATCTCAAGCCTTTTTGTTTTTGATCTACCAAGGTAGAGAGCATACTTCCTGATCCCAAGATTTTCCTTCCATATACCATTGTTTGTATCCCATTTTATAGATTTTTCCTAGACCTTCTTCTCTTATGAGCAAGTGGGTGAGTTTAATATTAAAAAATTAAAATATACCTTTTTGAAGTTCACCCAAATAGTAGGATTCCATTTTTATCATTTAAAAATTAGGGTCAAGATAAGAGAGGGTAATGTGGGAGTACTCTAATCTTTTTTTGCCTTCCCTTTCTTCCAAGTGAAACTGCAAAACCTGCATTAATACTATTTGGAAGGGATCATGTGACATGGAGAATAGTTCATCCACTAGACAAATATGTACATTTTTCTGATTAAAATATGAGCTTGTCCTTCTTAGGTCTTTTCAAAATTGGATAAATTTTGGGGTGCACCTAATTGTAATAAATTAGGTTTATTTTAATAAGTCCCTTTTGAAAAATATAATTTCCCCAAATTAATCCTTTTTCAAAAGTCTTATTTTATTTTCTCCAAAACCTAACCAAAATCCCAATTGCATTCAAAACCCTTCCAATTAACTTGGTAGAGTGTAATTAGTCTTTATTAAGTGATTTTATAGGATCTTGAGGTTTTTTCATCCCCTAGATTTTATCAATTAGATCCTCTTTTTAATGCTTGGAAACATTAGTGAGGTTTGATAAAAATTTAAAATTCAAGTATTAATTGATCCTTTGGATCAATTAGTATCTTCTAGGAGGTCCAAAGGGCAGGTTGTGACAACAATGATTAAATTTAAAAAATAATTAATTTTTTTTTTTAAATTAAAAAAATAAAATAATTTCAAAGCCATTTGTAATCATCAATTAAAAATATAATCCTTAATATACATAAATTTTCATCCTTGGATGGAATTTGATAGGTTATTTAGAGCATTGTCATGGAAATTGTGGTAGCGTATGCTAAAGAGGAAACTCGAGCTAACATAGGGACAATGGAGAAGGAAGCCAAAGTGCAAGAGGGAAAGGACAAAGCTAGTTTGAAACTACCCCTAAAAGGTTGGATTAAAATTAATACCGATGGAGTTGCAAAAGGTAATCTAAGTAGAGTTGGAATTGGTAATATCCCTTAGAACATTAAAGAAAGCTAAATGAAAGCTTCTCAATGACTCATCAACCTTGTCAATAGTAATGTATTACATCACTATAATCAATGCCCTACACCATGGCTCTGGTAATTTGCTACAGATAATACCTTTATCATTTCTTACCAACTTCTTGCCTCTATCGGCAAAGTGTTTTAATTCATCTAGTATGGTGTGATTATCTTTGTGGAGCTTGAACCTGTCATTGGGAAGATCAGTGATCTCAACTAGAAGATCAATAGAGGTAGTGAAATTCATACCTCTTACCAAAACTTGGACATTAACCCAAGATTTAGTGAATTCCTTAGTGATCACGTCATCAATTCCCCTAAATTTACTAAGGAAAGGAAGGAAACCATGGTTGCGAATGATGATTTCAATATCGGTCTCAAGATTCAAAGTGTTAGGCTCAATGATGGCCATGGCAAGGGTAGGGAGATAATCAATGGTAGGTCAGGGCTCACTAAAAAATGCTTCATGTAGAGGGTATCTGTGAGATAAGCAAAGTCTCTCCAATATCAAAAAATGATCCACAAGATCAATCACACACAAAAGAAGAAAACCCACAACACCAATATTAAGTGGTAAAACCCTACTTCAAATGAAGAAAGGAAACATCCACTATGAATTTCACTATATTACTCAATGATTCAACAATACAATAATCCTTCAATGTTATGAAACAATATGCATCAACATGATATGACATATATGACAATATGCAATAGACAAAACCCCTATTTAAAGAGAATATTTTCTACTAGAACCCTAAAATTACCCTAATATTATCACAATATTATCTTGATATGTGTAACAAATATTATCACAATATTATCTTCAGATGTGTGAGAAATTTTATCACAATCTTATCTTGAGATGTGTGACAAGTGGCATCTATAAAATATTAAAAAGTGATTGGTTACTTTTTAATATTTTCTAGAAAAGGGTAAATAACTTTTTCCCACAAATTAAATATTTCTAGCACTTTTATTTTATTTATTAATTGGGTGGGAATATTTTTACATAAAATAGAAATATTTTCTAATTAAAATATTATTCTTTAGATTTATATTTTATTCTAAGAATAATTTACACAATTTTGCATTACATATTCCAACAGTATCTAATGCACTTAGGGTAAAAGAAGAAATCATTTCTTGTTGTTGAGCCATATAAGATTTTTGTTTCTCCATATGCTCCATCATTTAGGCATTTTGTTTTGCCATGTGTTCAACTATTTAAGCATTCTACTGCTCCATCTATTCTTTCTATTGGCTCATTCTCTCTTACAACAATTTTACCATTCGGACCATTTTATCCTCTTTATTCATAGGTTATTTTTTCTTCCTCTTTTCCCGAGGTCATTCTACGATTTTCTTTGATACCTCGAGTCTCATAACTTTTAAAATAACTCTTCTAGGGTTTTCGATCAGCCCTTCCCACCAATCCACCATAGTTCATTTTGAGGAACTAGCCTTTTGTCCTGTTGTCATTGCCTATTTAGCAAAACAAGGAGCCTCATCAAATTTTAAGTTTAGGTGAACACACTAGCATCAAAATTTGAGTTAGTCATAGGTTTTCTAATTTTATGTTGCCTAGAGATTCACAATATTGGCTTTGATACCAAATGTAACAACCCAAGTTCTACCCACTTGGTTGTCTAAACACCCCAAGTCTACCTACTTGGTTGTCCAACATCAGATATTATTGTAATATTTTTTTTTCAACTTATTTTTATTTTATTTTCTAGTATGAGCATGTTTTATCTATCTTCATGAGTGTCATACCACTACAATAAAAATACTCATGAGATCGATATTGGCCATATCTCGTGTAGTTTCTCATTTTTAACCTCACTATCCACCCGAGTTCCTATGTTCGGGAAAGGGGTTTCTTTTCCTCTAGGGCCCATAACACCTAGAGGTGTTGTGCATACTTTCCTCATGTCTTTTTATGATCCATAACTATCAATATCATGTAAAATTTGGTGCATACATGCTCAAGCTATATGATCATCCTTTTCCCATGGATCATCATCTAGGGTCTTACCAATACCCTGGTAACCACCCAATGTTTTGTGTTGATTAACAAATATGATGTCCCATACCATCATGTTATCGGTTTAACCTAGTCAATCACAATTCGTCACTCATCACTAGCATGGATAACCTAGAAGGGATACCCATAAAACCCTTCGTTACCTCCCATTCTGACCTTTTTCCATCAAAAGTACAGTTAGAGCCCTGGTTTATGATGGTTTCCTACCTGCAAGCATATTAAAAATCAATGCTCAATATTGTCTCACCCACAATATTGAAATAGAGTCAAGGTTGTCCTACCCACAACCTCGTATCAACATGCAAGATTGTCTTCCCCACAATCTTGAAATAGATTCAAGGTTGTCATACCCACAACCCTAGGTTGCGATTTCCCTATTAATATTACCCCTTCCACAACCTTAAATTCCCTTAACTAATAGTTTATCTAAGTTGGATTCAAAGGTTCCTAATGGGTATAGTCTCAATATTGTTTGAAAGTTTTGCTAAGTTTTAAAGATTGCCAATTTTCCATTTGACGGACATAAGATAATGATGCTATTAAACTTTGCATTCAAATCTAAAACTTTCCATATTTGCTAAAACAAATACACATATAATCTCTTTATAATGCAATTCTTTTGAAATAAAGGTTACACTAAAATTCACATTCTCTAATCAATTTTTCCCACGATTCTCTACAAACCTCTATTATCAATCATAAATTAAATTATTTAAACTCTATGTTAAAATAAAACTGCTTCTACACACTACTTATATTTCATAAATATATTCCATGTAGGCTTTAAAGACTACTATTTCTTGCTGCCAAACTAAGATTATACCACTCGAACAATTCAACAGAGTAAACCATACTTCACTCTACCCAACCATTATGCAGGTTTGCTTTAAATACCACATAACCTTCGTCTATCATGCTTAACTACGTTCAAGACTTGCTATTATTATTTTTTAAATAAATACATCATAGTATTATGGCAATAACAGAGCCTCTAATATTTTTTTGTTTTTGTTTGGATTTTATATTGTTCCCTACTTCTTACGGACGTGAGTGCAAAAAAAACTGGTTCATTTTTATTAAACTCCTATGCATTTTCATGTTCTTTTAATACAACATTCCAAACGTAGGTCTAAAATGAAAGCCCAAACTATAGTTTAAAATCGTTTCCCTACTTGATTCAACATCATGTGGCAGTGTTCTACTTTGGTCAGACTAGCCCCTATCGAAACACAGTAATTGACAAAACCCAGTTTTATTGTTCCATTGAAATCTCTTTTACATGCAATTACAGATCTAGGGACATGTTTCAGTTTCCTGGAAATGTTATCTCTCATCCACTATTAACATACAAAATAAAAGACACCTTTCAAGCATAACAATTCAAACTGTTCATTTGAATATTTTCCCACTGTTTACATGGTTTACATTTCCAATAAGCTTTCATTCCCACAGACTTCAAAAGTAGGTAGCCAAACAAAAGACATATAAACATAATCCCAGGTACAAAACATCATATTCGAAAGTTACTTCATATACATAGATTTCAAAAGAAAAACAAGACTCTTTTAAAATGCATATCAACTCCTCAATTTATTAATACTACACCATTTCCTTTTTGTTTCAAAAAAATATACAATGCTGACTCATATTTCCCAACCTATGCTTTTCAAATCCCACATTGATTACAGATCCAATTTTTGGATTTACACTATAGTATACAGAGCTCTTTCTTTCTCGGAGAAAAAAATGACTTCAAAACATTAACACAGGGCTTAGCATTTGAATATTATAAAAACATCCCCAATGCCAGAACATAAGCTATTCATCGATAGCAAAATTAAAAGAAACTATGGCTTCGACTCCATGCTCAAGTTTTCAGTGGCAGAATATGGTGACGATTCAGAGATCAAAGTGGTCAAGCTAAATGAAGTGCAACTACTCCTAGCATGCAAATAAACTTTCCAAATCCTTTCATGCAATATACAAGATTACAAGAAAACACCCCATCTCATCATGGCTTCCCAAAACAACATGCAGGTGATGTTTCAATTCTCTAATATCAGCATGAAGAAGAAAGATATCAATTCACATCATAAATTAAAATCTTGGCTTCATTTCACAATCAAAATTTTTAGCTTTCCTTTTTCCACAAAGCATATAACACATGTGCCTCATTTTCCACGCATGCTATAGGAATTTAAAATTTCTTCTTCTTTCTTTATAGAACATGAACAAGATTATACCAACAAATCTTAAAGCTTGCCACACAATCAAACAACATTATTTATTTTTTTCTCATGTTCATTGCCAGCAAACAATTTGCCAAAGAATGCCAGAATACAGTCATATATTTTAAATCTTGCCACTCGAACACATAATCATCATGCAAGCAAACATCGAGCCATTTCGAATACATAATAAAACCCAAGAATTATTTAAATGTTCCACTAAATTTTCTAGTTCACTTACTGGTATTTGTGCCCCGTTCTCCTTGCTCTGTAGCATCCTTTGTTCATCGTCCTTCCTCTTATCAAAGACCACCGATTCCACTCCTCCTCTCTCCTTTTTTCCATTTCATAAAACCTCCATTCTCCTCCTATGGGCTCGCTCCCCATTCGTTCAGATTCTCCCTCTCAAACATGCCAAATTCCAAGTGTATCCCCACTCTCCACGTCCAACCACCAAACTCAATAATCATTCCATTCAAATTTTTGCTGACTATTTTCATGTTGTATTTTTTTTAATAAACCAAACAAGCACTCCACTGCCTTTAACTTACATAACTCCAATTGTATATATAACATTATAAAAGTTAATGAACACTATAAAAGTAAATTCCAATATAACAATATAAAGTAGCCAATTATAAAGTTTGGTGTTCATTATTTTAGAAACAATAAAAGTTCATTATTGCCAATATCCTCATATTCTATAGATATATATATATAGTTTAAAACAAATAAATTTCTCCAAAACACATAATGTCCTAAGTATATTTAGTTATCACTTATTTCACTTTGCCTCCTTTATTTATTTTCTCTTACAAATCATAGCACAAAAATAGCCATGTCGTGCTCTTTTATTTCTTATTCTAAACTATGGCTCCCATGCATTTTAGCATCTTCATCGCCATTCAAACATCACAATATGACAAGCATCAAATATTCCTACAAATGTAGCTACATGTTGTGCACATACATGGACCATTGGCGAATGCATTGCCTATAGGATTCCTTGCTCCTATCAACCAGTGAATACACCATCGCTCATCATTTCCCTGACTCACCTTACACCGAATCATCTTGCGGTCCATTGAGTAAGCATATTTCTTTTACATTGTTCTTACCAGTACAAAAACTTGTCCTCTGCATCCATAGATACATTAGCAGTATCTCATCCTTGTAGACAAATTAGGCCTATAATAGAGTAGAGTTTTGGAGGGTCATTACAAAAATGATATGTGAATGCAAGATAGAAAAGGTGTTCAACTAGTACTCCTCTAAATTTTGAAATAATCCAAGAGCCCTAAAGTTTAATTTGTATCTATCATAGTTTACCTTACGCAACCTTTTTATTGAGTGTAAAAAATTAGAACATCCCATCACACCAATGTAACAAAAATATTGGGTATTTTCAAATCTTTGTCTAAGTAGCTTTGAGGTCTTTTTCATGCATATAATCCTTCCCATGACTTCATTAGGGCCTGACATCTATCAAAAAATGTTCAACCTCTTATTTCTTTTTTTCATGATAGTTATGCAGACTATCTTCTCATTTGTGTTAGTAAGGATATAAAAAGCTAAAATAAAAGAGTAAATATACATATTTTTTAAATCTATAGAAGGCCAATAAGGTTTAAAAAGAAAGCTCAAGATAATTAATCCTAAATTTAAGGCAACCATATAATAAAAGACAAAAATAAATGAATATATTGGTTTCTAAGAGAGGAACAAAGGAACCTATTGGTGAATTTTCCTCTTGATGCAAATATATTTAAAGTAATAACATCGCCATGATATAAGTCCACCATCAAAAAATCCATTTTACAATTTTTTGAATAACTTGGACGAAGTATTCTACTTGCCTCAAACATAAGAGATATTATAAAAGCTTATTTGTCAAATATAAGTCATTAAGTAATGAAAATTCACACCCACTTTGATACCATATTAGATTTCATAGTAGTTTTTCATAGATTAATGAAATCAACACATTACTAAATATTATTGAAGAAAATATGCTTTAAAAAAATGTACATGATATAAAGGAAATATTGAAGAATAGAAATATTCTTCAATTAGTAAAACAATACTTGGTATGATGAGGTAAATGTACGCAATTACAAGTATATTTAAATGTCATTAAATTGAATAATAAAATATTAAAAAATATATTTTTACAAATTTTACAAGTATCCAAAAAACTTATACATACAATTTAATATTAACATGTAAATTGAAGTGAAGAGTGAGAAGGTGACCAGCCTCCATATTAATATATGATTTGGAATGTTTCCTTTCAAAGTGAATATATTGACAAAATTAATGTTCTTTTTTTCAAGAAACCATAATTTTTTTATAATTTCCAAGTGTCCTCGTAACTTGATAGAGTGTTAAACTATAAGCTTGTTAAAAGCAATGTCTTTATTACTACTTACAATAAAATTGTTTTAAGTAAGTTTTTTGTTTATTTATTTATTTTATTTTTTTAACAAACACACAACACACCATTACATTCACACACCATATTTTGAACCTTGGACCTCCCAAAGAGAATCCAAAGTCCTAACCATTGTGTTGTCCCCAATGGAACTTTTATTTACTTTTTCATAATTTCTTCATTCACATTTTTAAGAGTACAATTTTTAAAATCTCCTTTGACTGGATATAATATTTTATGGTTTGTGGGGTGTGCTAATTCCACTGGCCCTTTGTTATATTATTAATCTTAATAAATATAATTTTTTTCATTCCAAAAAGAAATCTCCTTTGATTATATTTTTTTAAAAACCTTTTTTATATAAAATTAAAATATAAAACCATTTGTGTATAGAATTAAAATGGTTTCATCCATATTAAATATTGTGACAATATAGTAGTTTGACTCGATAATTATACATGTATTATATAACACAATTCAAACTTAATTATTTTCCTTAGAAATTAATACATGTATTATGTATTATTTGACAAGATTTGTACTTAAATCTCCTCTTTAAAAATAAATAAATTTAACCATTCTAGATTTTACTTCATTATATTAAATAAAAATTATTAATAATATTTTTTTCACTAGTTTCTAACTATTAATAGCTAAATGTATTTATATTTTAAAAACATGATTCCCATATTTTTTTTAAAGCCCTTTATGTGGACGGCGCCTTAGTGGTTACTATTTTAATAATAAGTATGATAGATTTCATATTTTTATAATAAAATATCACTCAATTCAAAGTCAGTATTTATACAAAACAAAAATTAACATTTATTAATTAAATTAATTTTTTTGGTTAAGACTTATCTTTTTAAATTAATAAAAAATTAGACCATTAAAAAAATTAACGGAGTAGTTGTATGTGGTTTTCCGCTACCACAATTGTGGAAACTCCTCGAGAATCCATTATTCTCATCGTGAAGGTCTTGGTTAGAACTCAAATGTATAAAAATAACTTTTATATGGCAACAACTCCTCGAGAATCCATTATTCTCATCGTGAAGGTCTTGGTTAGAACTCAAAGGTATAAAAATAACTTTTATATGGCAACCAGGCTTATATTCTTATATGATGACGTTATTGACATCCCACAAACATTCACTCAAGAAGAACAAGAATGGAATTGTCGTCTTCCAATCTCATCCCCAAAAATGAGGAGAATACTCATTAATATAACTTCCAAAAGCCAAAAGCCAGTGCCAATTGGAAATTGACTAATATTAACCACTGGCACCTTTTCAACTTCCAAAAATAGCATTCAAAATCGTGGGGCACGAACAAAAGCCTGGTCTACTTACTATATAAGCATTGGAATCTAGTTGTCCCTTGTTTTTATTGCCATGTTGCCTCCTAAAACAAGCACATGGTATTTAGTGCACAGTTTTGGTGTATGGGTATCGGGACATTTAAGAGTATATGAATCATCTAAGATACCAATATATTCCATTTTTAATGATTTTTTTCCCTTATAGATAACTCCGAGCACATTGTTCTACCAAACCAGTGTTTAAATAATCTTTCTTAGAATCGATGTTAAGAGAATGAAGTGCACGATCTGCCATACAACCCAGCATGGTCTGAATCGTCACAACTATAAACCAATAGTCGAAAAGAGAAAGCAGAGTGCCACATTATCCTCTTATCTGATCTGGACTCCTCTCTTGCTATACATATGGAGCTGAAAATGGTCATGAATTGTTCTGTATGCAGACAATTGGAGCTCAAGTTAGAAGCAACAGGAACGGGAGGCATAGGAAAGAATTTATACATGTTCATGTATTTGATCGAATTTATGATCATAAGTTTTTCGCAGGATTTGGCTTCAAATGGCCATGCCTTGGCTTGCGTTCCTGTATTGTCTTATGTGTGGTTTCTGCATAAATGGTAGATGTGGAATTAAATTTCTGAAGGTTTGCACTCCAGTGGAGCTATGGCATTCGAGGATAAATATTCTTCAGATTTCTCGGCAATGCATGTTACAGTAAAAGTTGGAGAAGAATGCAGCAGTTTTCTCAACGCATGAGTGCAGGCACGGCCGAATGTTATACGCTTGGAGAGGTTGATTTCGGTCTCATGATTTGGATTCAGTCAATTATTCGGTCTCATGATTTGAATTCAGTCAATTATATTAGGTGGTGTACGTCTGATGGTCCGAAAAAATGTATTATCCAATTTTATTTCTTTAAATTTATTTAAGTGAAACAAAAAGTTCAAGCACTCGTTCGTTTGTCTTCTATGTGCTTTCTGTTTTTGATATGATAAATTCATAATAATCAATGTATGGTGATATTATATATATATATATATATATATATATATATATATATATATATATATATTTATTGCAATTTCTTGTACATAGCATATCTTTTCACTTAAAAGAGTTGGAGAGCAAGTGAGTAGCTAAAAATGTCCAGTTGAAATCGAGAGGCCTAGGTTTAAAGAATATTTTTATCTTAAAAATAATTTGTCTATATAATTTATTTTGAAGTGAGTATCCATAATAATAATGCTATTATTGGTCTCCTTTCTAATAAACAAACAATTTTTTTTTTTCATAATAAAAATTATCATTAATACATAAGTCTCCCTCAATCGAAATATTTTTACATTCTTTCTTATTAGAAATCTTAAAAACCTTCACAGTTTTTTTTATTAAATTTTCATACGATTCTAGTTAGATGAGGAAAATTTTGTCTTCATCATTTTCATAAAGATCACCTCCTCCATGTTCCTTTTGAAAGCAATATGAAAATTAATTTTGATGAACCAAACTTTCAAATATTTTTTATTTATTTTATCAAGCAATACAAATATTTTTTGATAACTCCATTATTGGAGGTCATACATGTAGATTCAATTCCTATGACTAAGTCCTTTCATCTTATGTCATGTCATCACTCAATATGTCATATTTTACCACATCACCACATCATCAACTACCATATCATCATTCATTACATCATCCTATGTAGGTTTCACATTGTTAGGTGGCATATCATTGTCATGTAATAAATGGATGACATCATTAACTGCGATGTTATTATTAAATACCACATCATCTTTGTATATTGCCAAGTCATGGATGTTCATGTTATCGTTTTAAGAGTGGCATGATCATTTTTTTTCTCATCAAAATGGATCGACCGAATTCAAACTTATGATCTCTTCGGCTCAATGCCTTAATAACAACTTTTCTAGCCTGTAATACTTGGTCACCCTTTGTAAATGAAAGGACCATGATGCATAAGAAAGGGATCCTTCCTTTAAACTTTTACATTTGTCTATTAAAATATCTACCCCTTAATAGCAACTTTTCTAATAACAATGCTTTAATAACAACTTTTCGAGCCTATAATACTTGGTCACCCTTTGCAAATAAAATGACCATGATGCATATAAGAAAGAGATTCCTCATTTAGACTTTTACATTTGTATTTTAAAATGTCTATCCCCACTAATATATGTGAAGAACTCCTCTACTAAATGCACCCATGATGGAAATATTTTATATAATTTTTTGTAGAATATTCTCTTTTTCAAATTTGAATTTTTAAAAATTGAAGGATGTAAGTGATTTTTTAACATATAAAAACAAATATATGAATACAAAATAGAAAAAAAATGTTCAACTAAAACTCTTTCAAATTTTGAAAGAATCTAAAATCCCTAATGTTTCATTTGTATTTATCATAGTTTTCCTTACACACCTTTTTTTTTAACGCAATAAACTAGGACATCCACCAATGTAGCAAAAATATTGGGTGATTTCAATACTTTTTAAGTGTACTTGAGATCTTTTCCATGCTTACAATTCTTCCCATGACTTCACTAGGGTTTGAGGCTAGTCAAAGAATTTTCAACTTCTTTTCTTCTTACATGATACTATGCAGACTATCCTCTTATTTGTGTTATTAAAGGATATAAAAAGGTAAAAGAGAAAAGGAAATATTTTTTTTTAATCTATAGAAGACCAATAAGGTTTTCAAAAAAACATCAAGAAACTTAATCTTGAAACTAAGGCATTCATCTAGTCAAAAATAAAAACTAAATGAATATGTTGAGTGCCAAGAGAGGAACGAAGGGACATCTTAGTGAATTTTTCTCTTGGAGAAATCCATTGAGTCTAGTGAGATCTTAGTGATTTAAGTCCACCTAGGATTTTATAGAAAAGTCCATTTTACAAACTATCAACAACTTACACAAAGTCTTATAATTGCTTCAAACACTATTACCCTTAAGAGTCATTGTAAAAGTTGATTTGTTGAGGATAAACAATTGAGTTATGGAGATCCACAACCACTATGATATTATGTTGGATTTCTATAAGAGTTTCCATAAATGAATGAAATCAATACATTACCCAATATTATTGAAGAAGAAATACCTAAAAAGCAATGTACACAATAAAAAGGGATATCCAAAAATAGAAATATACTCCAACCAATAAACCAATGTTTAGTATGATAAAGTATTTATACCCAATTACAAGTCATCTTTAGATAAAAGTTAAAAAATAAACCTTAAAATTAAATTACAAAATATTACCAAAAATTTTTTTACAAAATTTATAACAAGCCAAAGGACTTATACATACAATACAATATTAACATGTAAATCAAAGCATGAGAAAATGTTGAATATCCATTTTAATATATGATGTAAAATGTATCCATTTTAATATATGATGTAAAATGTTTCCTTTAAAGGTTAATATAATGAGAAAATTATTGATCTTTCTTCCCAAAAACAATTATCTTTAATTTTCATGTGTTCTCTTAACTTGATAGAGTGATGTGTTCTCTTAACTTGATAGAGTGACAAACTACAAGCTTGTTAAAAGCAATGACTTTATTACTACTTATAATGAAATACTTTTTTTTAATACATACTTTATAAGCATTGAAAGTCGTGGGGCACGAAGAAAAGCCTGGTTTACTTACTATATAAGCCTGTTCTACTTACTTTATAAGCATTGGAATCTGGTTGTCCATTGTTTTTACTGCCATGTTGCTCCCTAGAACAAGGGTACGGTGTTTAGTGCACGGTTTTGATGTCCGCCTATGGGTATTGAGACCTTTAACAAATTCACGTGTTTTGTATATTAATCATCTATAATACCAATATATTCCCTTTTTAATCAAGTAGAGATATCTCCGAGCGCATGTGTTCTACAAACCCTTGTTTAAATACTCTTTTATATAATCGATATTAAGAGAATAATGTGCATGATCTGTCATACAGCCCAGCATGGTCCGAATCCTCTCAACTATAAACCAATAGTCGAAAAGAGAGAGCAGAGTGCCACATTCCTCTTATTTTTAATATATATTTTTTATTTTTTATTTTTTATTTTTTATGATAAAAATATAGTTTAAATTCCAGAAACTTAGATGTAAGGGTTTAGTATAATATATATTAATAATTGAAGTACGGTTGAATAATCAAATATTGATAATTAGTTTTAAACATTTTATTGATAGGTTGTTAGTTTAACTTGTAGAGAGAAATACCCTCTTCTAGAAGGTGACCCCAATTACACTTCACATCTTTTATGAGGATCATTAGATTTGTTCCTTAAACCCTAAAAACTAGTTTATAACATTTATAAATGAAATAATATCAATGTAAACTTGAATATTATTAAAACTCTAATTTAATGATTTTTTTAATCTTTGATGATTATAAAATTATAACAACAATACCCTTTATGGATGGAGATAATGGTTTTCCCATCAAAATAATTTAAAAGGAAAATTTTGAAAGTCTTTAAAGTCCAAGAACATAAATGAGAAGAAAAACATTATCATATTAAATGATAGTATACATGGTTATATTTATCATCAATTTTTATAATAAAATAAATAAACTTTTTCAAAGGAAAAAATAAGTAAAATATATATTTTTCTTTTATTTTATATGTACAATTGTATTAATTGAAACCATTAACTCCTATTCAAATAAAACATACACAAAAATAAGTCATAATTATATTATATATTTATCAATAATTTAGTCTTAAGGATTGGGTGGATTGGTAAGTTTTAGCATTTAGGAGACAAGCCTATTTAGGGCAAGATAATAGTCTAACCTAACTCCCTTGAGTGCAAGCCAATTTGATGATGACGGTACAAATATTTAGCCATTGATGGTCTCCCTCACTCTAGTCACTAAGATAGGGTACAAATCCTTAGCCACGATGGTCTCCCTCACGCTAGTCTCCGAGATAGGGCTTATAGAGGCCACTCCAAGATTTGAACCCAAATTTGGTAATAAAAAATGATAGGTAGTTACCAATTCCCTTGCTTACTTGCTTACTTACTTTTATATATATAATGGATTTGTACACTCTTTATAATAAAATAAAGAAACCTTTTATCTTAAAAAATAATAATTTTTTTCTCAAATATGAACCAACCTTTCTCAACCTCATTCAATAACACTTAATTTTATTTTCATATATCTTATTTTTTTTATTTCTTTTTTTTTTTTACGAAAAACCCCTTGTGGGGCCACCTTGGTCTAAGAGACCACAAACAGGTCAAAATCACCCGAGAGTCGCACCCAACCCTGCCCGCACCAACATTATCAATTGGATTTTGGATACCCAATTCAGCTTTTTGATAGGGTGGAGATTTGAACCTGGGACCTCCCTTGGAGGATTGCCCTCTCCTCTCCAACTCACCTACAACACCGGGTGAAACTAATTTATAGTGGAAAACACCCCTTTTGGGGTGCCACTTTCAATAGGTTGGGCATAGGAGGAATGGAGCCTTGTCGGCCTCTACCAGCACATAAGACATTCCTAACTATACCATATATCTGCAGGATGGAGACAAGGGGAATGAAACCTGGATCGGCCTCTACCAGCACCCAGGGCATTTACCACTGCACCACAACAACAAGTAGATTTTTTCAAATATCTTATAATTACTAACATTCCATTAC
This sequence comes from Wollemia nobilis, assembly GCA_028583015.1. Classification (NCBI taxonomy): domain Eukaryota; kingdom Viridiplantae; phylum Streptophyta; class Pinopsida; order Araucariales; family Araucariaceae; genus Wollemia; species Wollemia nobilis. The sequence continues at coordinate 771,532 of JAQPPZ010016349.1, forward strand.
TAACATTCCATATTCAATATATATTATTTTAGTTATCTTGTTTTTTTAAAATTTGGTTAGTGTAAGAAACCCGTAAGACTTTAAATTTGGTTAGTGTAAGAAAATCATAAGGGAGCCTCCTAAAATCGAGAGCTATGCTTATCAATAAATAAATAATTTGACACATCCACCATACAACCATCCCCTCACACACTCATCCACGTCGCGGTTTGAACCTTGGACCTTTCGAAGAACAACCAAAGCCCAAATCGTAGCATGGTCCCCTTTGGGACTTTAAATTTTAGGTTAGTGTGAGAAAAACCTACCACCAATGCATAGGGTTGAACAGTATCCTCCCAACCATGACCCCAGATGCCCAACCATGATCCCTTGTAAAATCGAAAACTATGCTTATCAATAGAGAATAACACACAACCTTTGACCTTTGTGTCTCCTTTTCATTGCAAAGATTTAAACCATGAACCTTCTTTTCAATAGGACAAACTGGCCTCTTCACCTACAAAGAAAAACATTTTACTCATCTTATTTTTACTTTAGTATTCATTAATATATAATAATTTTTATTTTTAAAATAATAAATTTATATTGTAATATATAATTTATCTCTATAATATTTTAAACTATTTTTTAAGTAAATAATTTATATTATAGTATATATATTTTATTTTACAGAGGAATAAATCTATCGTGCTGCTTCTTTAAATATTTATTTCAAATGAAGATACCTATAAGAATTTCAAATTAAAATCACCAACCTCAAATTTTATTACATAATTTTATATTTTTTATATTTTAATTGTTTTACATTTAAAATATTGAAAGCTCAATAACCTTTGAGAGCATGGAAAAAAAAATAGGTAAGCGAATGTTATGAGAGAATATTTCGTTATATGACTTTCCTTAAATTTTATTATTTATATATAAATAAAATTAATATTTTATAAAAAATTTAAAAATATTTAATTAATAAAAATTTTGTATATTTAAAAAATTAAAAAATTATATAAAATAAAGATTATTTATAAGTTGGAATGAAATTTTTTTCGATAAGAACATTTTTAGTTAATAAGAACACCTAACAGTAAAAGGAGATCTTTTAAACCATATATGTAATGATTGTTCAAATTAGCTAAACACTAGATTTGTTTACCAACCTACCTAATCCTCTCATATTCAATAGTTATATTATTGTCTTAAATAGTCATATTATTGTGCCACTAAACCCTTACCTCTTTTTTGGTACCCATCTTAGCTAAGAAGTCTACCACTTTATTTAGAGCTCTACTCACTTAAAATGGAATCACATAATCTAATTCCCTCCATAATTCTTTAATTTGGGTGACAATAATCTTCAACCTCCATGTCTCCAAAGCAAAGTTCCTCATGTAACTTAGATCTCTTACCAAAACTTGGGATATGATTCTATGATTATGCCCCTATAACCTTATCTTATAGCCCATATAGAAGTAGATTTGATAGCTAAGGCTTCTGCTTAATTTTTCGTGGTCCTACTAGATCTCTTACCAAAACTTGGGAATATGATTCTATGATTATGCCCCTATAACCTTATCTTATAGCCCATAGAAGTAGGATTGATAGCTAAGACTTTTGCTTAATTTTTCGTGGTCCTACTCACTCCTTGTAGTTTCCAATAGAGCACTATATTAACATGATTCATGTCAACCATTTCAATTCCACCTCTACCTTGATTGCCTTTTGCAACTCCATCAATATTAATTGTAATTCAACCTTTTAAGGGTAGTTTCAAACTAGCTTTGTCCTTTCCCTCTTTCACTTCAACTTCCTTATCCAATGTCCCTATATTAGCCTGAGTTTCCTCTCTAACATACACTACCACAATTTTCATGACTATGTTGTGAATAACTTGTCAAATGTCATCCAAGGATGAAAATTTATATATATTAAAGATCATATTTTTTAATTCATGACCACAAATGGTTTTGAAATTATTTTATTATTTTAATTTATAAAAAGACTTAATTATATTTTAAATTTAATCATCATATTCTTATACTTTTATTTAGGCTTTTTAATATCATTTTAAAATATTTTTAATTATATTTTTTTAAGCAAATTTATTTAATTATATTATTTTTAAATTAATTATATAAAATTAAAATGGTCTCCACCATATTATGTTATTATCATATCATCGCACTATTTCAATAAATTGCATAGCATTATAATGATTTTATAGAGTATTAAGTTATCCCAAGCATCTAAAGAATATTTAGGATGCGATTACAAAGGGTTCATAGGAGGTCAATATTGATTCCCTTTATGTATATAAAGGGACTTAGTTGTTAAGCTTGAACTGAGTTCTTATTTTGAACGGTGTCCCTAAATATTTTAATCAACCCAAAGTGATAGAGACTGTGTATCTAGACACTTTTTAAAAATTCATTTCATAACTTTATAAAAATAATTTAACAAATATATTATTTATAATTTTAATTTTTGAAAAATATTTAGTTTATTTTTTAACAATTACATGTGATCAGAGGACATTCTTATTAAAATAGTGAAATAAAACAATACATTTTGCTCCAAAGACTTTTTCTTAAATCTTTCTTACCAATATTCATCTTGTAACTACTTTCCTCTCTCATATCCTTAATATTATTTTCATATAAAAATAAAATTTTCCTCTGCTAGTTATGTTTTAGACTTTTAATTTCACCAATATAAAGGTCAATACTAGGATTAGCTAAATTACTCAACATTATATTCTTTTCCTCATAGGTATAAGTATATTGATAATAAATGGATAGCCAGATCATTCACCTATTTTATTCTCGATGGCAATGTTAAACTTTCAACCTAGAGTGCATTCTTCACAGTTTTACCTAAATGTTTATTTTTGCATAGCTTTAGCATGAAATCTCATATATGCCGCATTTGGAATTTGATTCCTAGACCTGATGGTATTTCTGGAAGGATTGAATGGTGGAATGTTGCCATTCAACGAACCACTAAGGTGTTGCAAACTTTGGGTGTTGAAGTTGCAAAACAATGAAAATGGGCTAAGTCTGCCTTGCAAAGTGAGCTATCCAAAGCCTGTCTCAGGCTTGAAGCCTCTCCTTTCAACTTTGTTGCTCAATCCCAAGTTTCTTCCATTTGGCATGAGCTAAAAAAGGTTGATTTGTATGAAGCCAAGGGGGCTCAATTACGTGCTCGAATGCATTGGCTCAAAGTGGGGGACAGAGTGACCAAAGAATTTTTTCAGCACCTCAGACCTCCTACTCAACATTCTCAGTTTCAAGCCATTCAATTTGATGGGTAGAGATTTACAAATCTTTCAAACTTTGTCAAAGTATTTTTTTCTCATTATCAAGGTGTTTTTGCTTCTCAACCTCTTGATGATGCTAGAAGGCAAACTCTTGCTGATTGTATCGATGTTGTCCCCAACAAGATTTCTCCTGAGAAAATGTTATTTTGTGACACTCATATTTATCTAGAAGATCTAAAAATTGCCTTGTCACTTATGGCCAATGATAAGGCACCTGGGCTTGATGGCTTCCCATGTGAATTCTATAAATAATTTTGGGATATGCTTTGTTTTGATCTCCACAAAGTTTATCTTGAAGCCTTGCAATGTGGTTCACTGGGTTCCATTATTAACAAAGGTAATGTTAAATTTATTCCTAAGTCTGGAGATCCTGAGCTCATCACCAATTGGAGGCTGATCACCCTGCTTAATGTGAGCTACAATATTATTTCTAAAGCCCTTGCACTTAAGCTTAAATCTATTTTGCCTTTGATTGTCAGACCTAAAAAAATTGGCTTTGTTAAAGGAAGATACATTCTTGATAATGTTCTTGATATTTGGAAAGGTATGGAGTGGGAAAGAAATTCTGAACAAGATGCTTTATTCATTAAGATAGACTTTGAGAAATCCTATGATAATATGGAGTGGTACTTCATAACTGCCATGCTTCAGGCTCTAGGTTTTGGGCCAGTATTTGTGAGCACCATTATTATGTTATTTCAAGATGCTTCAGATGTTCTTACCTTGAATAATAGTCAATCTCAGTCATTTCTCTTGGTTGCTCTATGAGATAGGGATTCCCTCTTGCTCCATCTCTTTTCATTCTTGCTATAGATGCTTTTGGTTATTTGTTGGTCCATAAGATGGATCAAGGATTAATCAAGGGTATTGCTATCCCTAATTCTGACCATCAATTGGTAAATGGTCATTTTGTAGATGATTCCTTCTTAACGCTTCAATAATATGATCAATATCTTTCCTCAGATATTAGTTTCTTAGAGGTGTTCTTTTAGCCTCTGGTTCTTCTATACAATGGAAAAAAACATCTTGTTTTCGGCAATCTCAATCTCAACTGCCACACTGGTTACATCAATTCCAATGGACTTGGATTCATCCATGTGAGGTGTTTAAATTTCTTGGAATTCCTTTTGCATTTCATGGTTCCTCTGCTCAATTGTGGTAGTATGTTATTGATAAAGTGGAAAAGAAGATTTCTTACTAGACTAGTAAGAAACTTTCTCTAGAAGGAAAATTTCAGATTTGTTCTAAGGTTTTAGCCACTACCCATGTCTATTATTCATCTTGTTGGGTTCCATCCAAATCTTGTTATAAAAAATTGGATAAGATTTTGAGAGACTTCTTGTGGGCCAAATACTCTGTCAAGCAAGGTTTTCATCGGGTAGCCTGGGAAATTTGTTGTTTTCCCAAGGATTGTGGAGGCATGGGTTTGTTTGATTGTCATCGACAAGGTCTTGCCCTTTGTGCTAAATGGACCACCCGATATTTAATTGGGGATGAATCTTGGAAAGTGTTAGTCAGGCATTGCATTTCTTCTGGTTTGCTTCAGGGGAAGAAAATTTGGAAAGGGGTGGGATTGCAATCCATTCTTACTGCCCTTGTCCCTATTAAATTTAAAGGTTCTTTTGTCATTCAAAGTATTTGGAAATATTGGGAGGCCTTCAAACCTTGGCTTAGTTGGAAAGGGAGTTTTCGCAAAGCAGGTGCCTCTTTGTCTTCCATGAATATTTGGTGGTCTCCTGTTATCACTTGGAAATGTTCTCCCTTAGCTCTAGTGTAGTGGGTCAGAGCGCAGAGGTTCTATAAGCGTGGTATTGCTTCCATTTTTTATTTATTCTCCCAACATGCCAGGTGTTGGATACCCTAGGAAATTTTTCGTCAAATCCACAATTTAAATCCTGGTGATAGAGACACTTATGATGTGGTTATTGATAGTATTCCATTTTCTATTTGGAGCAAACTACATAAGCATTTTCAAAAACCCTAGTGGTCAGATTGGTGTTGGCCTGGGGAGCTTCTTGTTTTGCAATATAAAGCTCATCTTGGTTACAAATGGTTCACCCCACAAGTTCCAATGGTTGATAAGCTCACTCTAAGATGGAATTTAGTCTCTCTTCCCTCCCAATGGAATAAGAGGTTTCGGATTGCTTGGGCTACTTATATTGAACCTAAACAGAGTTTTTTTGCTTGTAGTCTCTTACATCAAGGGTTACCTATTGATAGTAGTCTCAAGCATCTGGGTGTTCATAATCTCATTTTCTTGATTTGTGGACAAGGAGAAGATTTACTACATGTTTTTTGATTTTGTGATCGGGCTCAGTCGACTTGGGAGTGGCTTCTTGAATTTTTCATACCTTTTATGTAGGAGGATTTTACTTGGGTGCATGCTATTTTGGGTGACCCTATTGCTTTTTCCTTCAACTTGTATGTTGTTTGGAATATTTTTAGAATTGGTACCGTGTTTTATCTATGGAAGTCTAGGAATAGAGCTGTTTTTTCTCAACAAGATGTCGGACATGTCTTCTTTGTTGCTGATAAATATGATATATTCTTTGATTGCTGGTTACAGATTCAAGTATAGGTTAAAAAAGTACAGGTGGAGCTGCAGTACTTGCATACCCTCATGGATCATTGGGGGAATGCACCCTGTATTATGAGTCATGTGCATCTTCCTTCCCCTTCCAAGTGGCAGTAATTTCTCGGATTCTTTCTTTTTGAATGCATATTTAATATTGTTTTGATAGTTGTTAATTGTAGTTTGTGGGCTGTTTCTGACACTCTTGTATACTCTTAACCAAAATGGTTAATGTATTGGTTTACAGGGTGTGCTAATCCCACCCACCCTTTTTTGTATGATTAAAAATTATTTTATTAATATAATGGCTTTTTCATCCAAAAAATAAATAAATGGACATTGATAATAATAATTCCATTATTGTTCTCATCTCCAAAAAAGTTATTTTCGCAAGACTATTAATAATACATGAATCTTCCTCAATTGAAATATATTTATATTATTTCTCATTACAAATCTTGATATCTTCCACATAATTTTTCATTAATTTTTTTAGGTTAGGAAAATTTTATCTTCATTATTTTCAAAAATATCACCTTCTCCATCTTTTATAGGGTTCCTTTTGAAAGAACTATCAAAATTAGATTTTTTGAATTCAACATTCATATATTTATTATTTAATCATCAAGAGATACAAATCCTTTGTGATATCTCCATTACAGGAGATAATATATGCAATTTCAAGTCAATACCCTTTTATGCATTTGAGATATTATATGATTAACACCATACATATAAATACTCTACAAGGGGAGTAATAGTGTGAATCTAAATGCGGATATATTTCCAAGATTTTTTTTTGAAGATTCTATTATTTCCTTTAAGCCAAATATTTTTTTTTGGTATTGGTAAGGGGGTTTTGAAAGGGGCCCCTCCCTTTTACAGATCTAAAATAACCAAATGGAGAACAATTTAATACCAGACAACAAATATAATACAAACCAATGTACCTTTTCTTTCACATTTCACTTAGCCAGATGGATAGCCCTCTATAGCAATCAACAAATAAAAACTAAACCAAAGACCTATCTAACAATTCTAGTTTGCAACAACAATAGTAGCATCTATCAATAGTTACTCTTCAACAATAGTAGCAACTATCATAGTCACTAACATAGCCACAATAACAACTTCAATTGTAGGCATAGTCACAGACACAAAATCATCCATAACCATGACCACAACAATAGACACAATCACCATCACAACACCCACACAAATAGCCACCTATTAAAAATTCTTATGGCTAATTATGAGCATAACCAAAACTATATGACTTCAAATCACCATTTGACACATCTAAGATTACAACATAGGAATTGGCATCTACCATAGAGCCAACATCAACCGACTTCAGCTCGATGACATAGTGGGATCCGTGAAAACTCACCTCCCCAAAGTCCCAAAAAGCCCCCCATACCACCTCTAGACATCCTCCCTATCACCATATAAATTATCCTTGAGGACACAAAATCTTATATTTGTTGGAAAATCATTAAACCAAGATTTAGGCTGCTCTTGTTCAACTCTGAGGTTATGAAGGATGTCATCCATTTTGTTTCCCTCTCAGTAATTATTTGCACATGGACCCTGTTTAGTAAAAGAAGAAGCATTTATGCCTCATTTATCATATGGAGCAAGTTCTGAGGAGGATCAAGAGAGTTAGACAACATATTAGTAATAAAGAGGGAATCCCCCTCTATTATGACATCTTTTCATTTCAAATCATGCAACAATTTAATCCCCCTATAAGGTGCCCAAGCCTCAACAAATATTATAATAAATATTAATATCTCCAATCTTAGATAAATTGCCAATGCTTTTTCTTTAAAGCATCTAATCAAATATTTCATCAATTATTCTACTGTCAATGTTGCAACCTAGTATATTTTGACAAACTTTAAAAATATAAATTTTAAATAGTAAAATAAAAAATATAATGAAGAAGTCTAGGAATCACTTAGGTCCTTATTTTGAAGTAATCATTGTAATGAAAATGTAGGCAATAGTTCTTATTGGAATAGGATAGATTGAACTTGTGAAATCCAAATCCCATTGTAGGAATAATGCATATATCACCTTTTGATTGAGTGGGGAGTTATATATCTATTATATTTGTATGAATGTTTGTTGTGGGAGATATATTTTAATTCCTTTATAAATTTCCTTTAATATGATGGACTAATGAAAATATAGTCCTTAAATCATATATGTAGTATTTTAGGAGCAAAGTGCCAATAATAAGCTCCTTTGTGATGTTACATTATGAAAATGGTGATCCAATTAGAGCTAACACATCTAAGGAAAACCTCTTTGATAGATTTTCCATCCATACTTCCATAAATAAACTCAATGTTTAACTATTCTAGGCTAGAAGAACAAGAAGCATGTATACGATAGTGAACCAAATTTTTTTATCATTTGAAGAACACAAGCTTATACTGAGAGGGAGGGGTGAACAGTATAGCACAAACTTTTTACTTTCTTTCCAAACCAATATTAATTAATGTCCTCAATTGCAATAACTAAATATAGAAGTTTGCATTAATAACACAGATAACAATAATAAGCAAGTGCACAAATCATCACACATAATTAAGACACAATATTTAGCATGGTTCCCCCAATGTGGGTAGTCCACAAGATATTCTCCTTATAATATTTCACAAAGAAATAGGGATCCTTATCTAAATACAAATGATTACTTTGATCTGCTCAAAGCTAGGCTATCTTGATCTGCTTAGGTTGGCTCCACTGATCTGCTCAGCTAGGCTCTCGATTGATTTGCTCAGCTAGGCTATCCACTAATATGCTCAGCTAGGTTATCCATTGATTTACTCAGCTCAAATCTCCACTAATATACTCAACTAGGCTATCCATTGATCTTCTCAACTAGGCTATCCACTAATCTGATCAGCTAGGCTATCCACTGATCTACTCAACTAGGCTATTCACTGATCTGCTCAGCTAGGCTATCCACTGATCTGCTCAGCTAGGCAACTAGTGTTGATGTGTTTTCTATTTTTGTCCTGTCTCTTTCACTGCTCACAAATATGCCTCAATGCCTTCTCACAAGGCTCAAAAAATCCTTCTCAAATTCTATCTCAATTTTTTCCTCAAAGCCTTCATAAAAGTCTCAAAAAATCCTGCTCAAATGTTGTTCCAAATTTGTTCTCAAATCCTTCACAAAAGGCTCAAACAATTCTGCTCAAATACCATCCTAAATCTATCCTCAAATCCTTCACAAATGACTCAAACAATCCTGATCAAATGCTATCCCAAATCTATCCTCAAAGCCTTCATAAAAGGCACAAACAATCATGCATAAAAGTTGTCTCAAATATGTCCAGAAATTCTATCCCAAAAGCCTTTGAAAAGGCTCAACCAATCATGCACAAAAGTTGTCTCAAATATGTCCAAAAATTCTGTCCCAAAAGCCTTCCCAAAGGCTCAACCAATCATGCACAAAAGTTGTCTCAAATCTGTCCAGAAATTATGTCCCAAAAGCCTTCCCAAAGTCTCAACCAATGACTCTCAAATAGCACTCAAATATCAACCACAAATCAACGAAGGTAAGTCTCAATTATGAACTCAACAATGGATAACAAATGAATGATTACAATACTTAACAATGTGCTCAACAATGAATGGCAATGTACTCTTCAATGGATGACAACAATGATCCACAATGATCTCAACAATGTATGACAAATTATCTCTCAAATGTATGACAACAATGCTCAATAATGTACTCTCAAATGGATAACAACAATGCTCAACAATGTACTCTCAAATGTATGGAAAATGAGCTCTCTAATGAAAACCTCTCCAAGAAATAACAATAAGAACTTCAACCAACAAAGGAAAATCTCCACAAGTGATAGTAATAGGTTTTCAATAATATCTTCCTCATGCAATGTCAATAAGCTCTCAAGAAACAAGCACAACTCCCTCAAGCAAAGAGCTCTTAAATAGCCAACAATGATCTCCTCAAATGAAAGATAAATGTATGCACAAGTGACTAGAAAATGATCTCCTTAATGGTCTCAAATAGTGGAAATGGACTTAACAAGTAACCAACAATAATTTCCTCAAAGCAATAGCAAAAACCTCCTCAATAATGGCAATACTCTCAATGAAATCCACTAAAGCAATCATGGAACTCAAGCATCAATTTTATCCATAAAATTTATTTTCTAATCCATCCACTTCCTCTCAATAGCCAAGGCACATAATCAAGAAATTTGTCTTCAAATTCAAACCCTAAATCATGTGCATGTCTTCTAACTCAAGGTAGAAATTAACTAGGTCTCAAGTTCCTAGTTTAATTTCATAATTAAATCATGCACTAGGACATATAACAAGTTCAAAACTTTTCAACCTTATGACTCCCTAATTTCATTAACATATACAACAAGCACCTATGATTTTATTTTTAATTCCACACCTTATATCTCCCTAATCACACACAACAATAACAAATATGTAATTCTATACCTTATAACTCCCTAAGCACATTAACACATACAGCAAGCATTTATTTCCTTAAACTCCTTATGAATCCCTAGTTATCACAAAAAAAAATTAATGCACCAAAACTTTGGTAATAGAAAATATTACCATGCACTAGACATAAATACCTTTATATGAAATTCGCTACCTTCGTAACCTTTGAAATCATCTTTGCCAAAATGCCTTGCCAAAATTAATGCACCTTCACACCTTTGCGGGAGTCGAACTTCGTTCCTCTCACTTAGTGCTATGAAACACTTACCACATGGGCACTAGCCCACGTTGGGATTTTAATCCCAAAAACCCAAATTTAACCTACGCTCAAATCTAAAAAACTTAAGTTGCCTTCCTTAGTAAAACACTTTGCCCCTAGTGGGATTCAAATAGTGAACCTACTTTGTGCAAAGTTCGTGTGCTACCAACTGCGTTATAGGCTTCTGCATGACATCACTTTCCTGTGCTGTTTACTTGACCTTGATCTCAAATAAAAATTTATTTATCCTTCTTTCTTTTTTGCTCACCTTTCAATGACTCTCTCTCATGTGCTATGTCAAGTCTTAAATAATCAAAGGTTTTTACCTTTTATTTATATGCACCTCCATGCCTTCGAATGACATTGGTGAATCTTTATTTATCTCCCCAACCTTTGCACGTCGGAAGATAATATAATACAACCTTATACCTTAGAATTATTAAATAAAATTTTAATAATTCACCTTTTAACTTTGAATTGGGATATCTCCTTCATTCTTTTGAATTTTGTCATGAAACATTTTGCACCTAGATTTTATTGGAAAACATTTTCATACATCATAATTTGGAGAAGTCTTAGCATAGTGGTTTTAATGAAAAATCCCTTCCAATGGTTTTAATGAAAACTCTTTTTGTTGGTTTTAATAAAAAACCCTTGCATCAGTTTTAATAAAAATCCTTGCCATTGGTTTTAATAAAAACCTTTACCATTGGTTTTAATAAAAACCATTTATATAATATTTAAAAAATTAAATATTATATGCCTCTTGTGCCACAAAACCCTGTAAATATCCATGCTCTCCAAAATATCATAACTGATTATTTATGAAGTGTTTTTTCCAACAAAACTCAATGTGATCCATGTGACATCAATGACAACACAAAATATTTCAAATTGCCAACAATATCCCCCTTTGTCATTGATTGCAACACATCTAATGCAAATCACCACAATCACTGCAAAATCCATTTTTGAAAATCAAAGTTGCTCTCCCTGACTCAATACTTTCTATGGAGGTTGCTTCCCCTATCTCAATGTTCTCTTTGGAGGCTGCTCCCCCTAACTCAATGCTCTTCCCCTTACTCAAAACTCTCCCCCTTTGATATCAATGGCAAAAGGGACACCTATGGGGCTAAAAGATATGACTCTTAAGCTTAGCCCCCCCACCACCTTCTCTCTTGAGGTGATTAATTTTGGGGTGGGAGTACATTTAATCCCATCTTACATTGTTCCTTTCCTTTGTCAACTTCCTTCCACATATTTTTGATCTCATTTTCTTGATAAGTTACTTTATCTTCTTGTCTTGAACATGTTTGACCTTCTTGCCTTGAACCTGTTTGACATTCTTGCATTTAACCTGTTTGGAATTGAGTCCTACACCATATTGTAATATTTCCAAAGTTATTGCAATTAAAGCACTTGATATTGTAGCCTTTGGATGGTGCCCATGTCCTAAATTCTTTCTTGAAACCATTTCCATATCCATTCCTTTCCTGAACCCTATATTGTGAAGTTCTATTTTCATAATCATTTTGACCATGACCTCTGAATTATGTAGCTCTATAATCAAAACCATATTGCTCATTTCCTTTGCAATGATAAGATCTATGACCAATCTTGTTGCATAATAAGCAATGTCCCTGAAAATCATACTGCCTTCCTTTGAAGTTCCTTCTAGAAAAATCAAACTTCTTTGATACATAGACCCTACAGTTTATAGCCCTATGTCCAAATCCATTACAAGAAAACAATGTCCTTGAAAAGCCCTTTGTTTATGCCTTGGTTTCTCATACCTTTCTTGACCTTTATCCTTGTGATCATATTTGACTTGTGCATTGTATCCTTGATCCTTCTTTTTGGTATCCAAATATTTTTCCTTAAATTATTCATTGTTTTCTTCTTCAATAATTTATTTGCTTCTTGAACTTGATTCACCTATCTCAAAACAAGATCCAAACTGGATATTTGGAGCCATAGGAGCTTTGGAACTTTCTTCATGAATATTAGGTGCTTCCTTGATTTCATCTTTTTGAACTTCTTTTCCTTTTGAGTGTGACTCCCCAAACCTAAAATATGAGACATTTGATGCTTTGGAACCTTCCTCTTCTTTCTCTTCATTTGTGTCAAATAACAAATTGGCACACATCTCTATATAGCCTCTGAAATGCAAGTATCCATTTATATTGATTCCTTTTCTTTGGGAACTAGTTCTTCCTTATATATTTTTGAAACAAAAGCTCCTAATATAAATAGAGGTCCTTGTGTGTTTATTTTTTATTTCCCTTCTTCATAACCAAGCCCTATCTTTATAGATGGATCTCATTGTAAACCCAAAAAGTTATCCAAAGTTTTTGAATTCCTTTGAAATCGTGCTAACTTATTTATGTAGGTCCCCAAACATTTATGATCTTCTTCTTCTAACTGATTACATATTTATTTATTCTTCTTCAATTGCTAAGAAATAGTGATGCCAAGCTCTTCTTTTTCTTGAAGTTCTTTTTCCAAACCTTGAATGTGTCGATTAAGCATTACTTTGACATTTTCATTTTCATGAACCTTATTTTCAAACCTTTTGATTTTCCTTTTAAATCTCTCAATTTTATTTCCTCTTATTCATCATCACTACTCTTGGAATTGTCATTAGAATTACTGCTTGAACTATTACTAGAACTGCTGCTTTCTTTTTCCACAAATAAACTTTTCTTGTTGCAATTATTTTAGTACATGCAATCATCATCTAAATGCCCGAAGCCTCTACATATGAAGCATTTTAGTATTCTTAGACCCTTCTTGTACATGTTTGCTTGTTCAATGGCTATAGCAAGCTCTTCATGTTGTTCTTTGATAGATATATCTTCTTATTTAACTTCAATACCTAGGAATAGGTGTTCTTGCCTTTCTTCACTTATTCCAAAGAATGTACATTCTTCTTCATTTTACTGGTCTTCATTGTTGTGATTTGAACCATCACTTGCTTCTTCAATGTAGAAATTTTTCTTATTCTTATAAAAACTCTTCTTCTTCTCATGCTTGCTTTGCTTGTACTTGTCCTCTTTGTCATGCTTATGCTTTCCTTCTTCTTTTCTTCTATGACCATTTTTTTCATCATCACTATTTTCTTCATGTCGATACTTGTTTGCATAGTGTCCATAATGACCACACTTGTAGCATTTTACTTTCTTCATATCCCTATAATTCCTTGAGTCCTTTTTCCTTTTGATGAATTTTGCTTCATCATAATTATCTAAATCTTTATCTCTGGATCTTTCCCTTTCTTTTTCTCTAAATATTTGAATTCAATTTCTTTCTTTGGAGCCTGGTGATTATCTATCCTCATCTCATAAGCTATGAGATTTCGTTGTAGTTCTTCCATTCTCATGATCCAAAAATCATAATTGTTACTGTCAAACTGTGGATCCTTACTTGTATATGATCCATTCTGTGAAGCCATTTGTGTTCTTGTAGAATTTTTCCTCAAGTTTTTAGCCTTTCCGAAGGAACCCACTCTGATACCAATTGAAGAACACAAGCTTATACTGAGATGGGGGGTGAATAGTATAGCACCCACTTTTTACTTTTTTTCCAAACCAATATCAATTAGTGTCCTCAATTGCAATAACCAAATATATCAGTGTGCATTAATAACATATATAGCAATAGTAAGCAAGTGCACAAATCATCACACATGATTGAGACACAATATTTAACGTGGTTCTCCCAATGTGGAGTAGTCCACAATATATTCTCCTTATAATATTTCACAAAGAAATAGGGATCCTTATCCCAAGACAAATGATTAATTTGATCTTCTCAAATCTAGGTTGTCCTGATCTTCTCAGGTGGGCTCCACTGATCTTCTCAACTAGGCTCTCCATGGATGTTCTCAGCTAGGCTATCCACTAATCTACTCAGCTAAGCTATCCACTGATATGCTCATATAGGCTCTCAACTGATCTGCTCAACTAGGCTATCCACTGATCTTCTTATCTAGGCTATCCACTAATCTGCTCAACTAGGCTATCCACTTATCTACTCATCTAGGTTATCCACTAATCTGCTCAACTAGGCTATCCACTAATTTGCTCAACTAGGTAACTGGTTTTGATATATTTTCTATTTTTGTCCTGTCTCTTTCACTGCTCATAAATTTGCCTCAATGCCTTCTCACAAGTCTCAAGCAATCCTACTCAAATTTTATTCCAAATATGTCCTCAAATCCTTCACAAAAGGCTCAAACAATCTTGCTCAAATGCTATCCCAAATATATTCTCAAAGCCTTCACAAAAGGCTCAAACAATCCTGCTCAAATACCATCCCAAATCTGTCCTCAAATCCTTCACAAAAGGATCAAACAATCCTTCTCAAATTTTGTCCCAAATATATCCTCAAGGCCTTAACAAAAGGCTCAAACAATCATGCATAAAATTTTTCTCAAATCTATCCAGAAATTCTATCCCAAAAGCCTTCCCAAACGCTCAACCAATCATGCACAAAAGTTGTCTCAAATCTATCCAAAAATTCTATCCCAAAATCCTTCCTAAAGGCTCAACCAATGACTCTCAAGTAGCACTCAAATCTCAACCATAAATCAACGAAGGCAATGCTCAATGATGAACTCAACAATGGATAACAAATGAATGATGACAACACTAAAAAGTGTGCTCAACAATGAATGGCAATGTACTCTTCAATGGATGACAACAATTATTCACAATGATCTCAACAATATATGACAAATGATCTCTCAAATGTATGACAACAATGCTCAATAATGTACTCTCAAATTGATAATAACAATGCTCAACAATGTACTCTCAAATGCATGGAAAATGATCTCTCTAGTGAAAACCTCTCCAAAAAATAACAATGAGGACTTCAACCAAGCAAAGACAATCTCCACAAGTGATAGCAATAGGTTCTCAATAATATCTTCCTCATGCAATTTTAATAATCTCTCAAGAAACAAGCACAACTCCCTCAAGCAAAGATCTCTCAAATAGCCAATAATGATCTCCTCAAATGGAAGATAAATATATCCACAAGTGACTAGAAAATGATCTCCTCAATGGTCTCAAATAGTGGCAATGGACTTAACAAGTAACCAATAATAATTTCCTCAAAGCAATAGCAAAAACCTCCTCAATAATGGAAATACTATCAATGAACTCCACTAAAGCAATCATGGAACTCAAGCATCAATTTTATCCATAAAATTGATTTTCTAATACATACACTTCCTCTTAATAGCCAAGGCACATAATCAAGAAATTTATCTTCAAATTCAAACCCTAACTCATGTGCATGTCTTCTAACTCAAGGTATAAATTAACTAGGTCTCAAGTTCCTAGTTTAATTTCATAATTAAATCATGCACTAGGACATATAACAAGTTCAACACTTTTCAACCTTATGACTCCCTAATTTTATTAACATATATAGCAAGCACCTATGCTTTTATTTTTAATTCCACACATTATAAATCCACATATAGCAATCATAAATATTTATTTCCACACCTTATATCTCCCTAATCACACACAACAATAACAAATATTTAATTCTATACCTTAGAACTCCCTAATCACATTAACACATACAACAAGCATTTATTTCCCTAAACTCCTTATGACTCCCTAGTTATCACAAAAATAATTTTAATGCACCAAAAATTTGGTAATAAAAAATATTACCATGCACTGGAGATAAATACCTTTATATGAAATTCATTGCCTTCATAACCTTTGAAATCGTCTTTGCCAAAATGCCTTGCCAAAATTAATGCGCCTTCACACCTTCATGGGAGTTTAACTTCGTTCCTCTCGCTTAGCGTTGTGAAGCACTTACCACGTGGGCACTAGCCCACATTGGGATTTTAATCCCAAACACCCAACTTTAACCTATGCTCAAATCTAAAAAACTTAAGTTGCCTTCCTTAGCAAAACACTTTGCCCCTGGCAGGATTCGAACAATGAACCTACCTTGTGCAAAGTTCATGTGCTACCAACTACGCTATAGGATCCTACGTGACGTCACTTTCCCATGCTATTTACTTGACATAGCTCTCAAATCAAAACTTATTTATCCTTATTTCTTCGTTGGTCCCCTTTCGATGACTCTCTCTCTCATGCGCCATGTCAAGTCTTAAATAATCAAATGTTTTTACCTTTTATTTATATGCACATCCATTCCTTCGAATGACGTTGGTGAATATTTATTTATCTCCCAAACCTTTGTACGTCAGTAGATAATATAATACAACCTTAGACCTTATAATTATTAAATAAAAATTTAATAATTCACCTTTTAACTTTGAATTGGGATATCTCCTTCATTCTTTTAAATTTTGTCATGAAAATTTTTGCATCTAGGTTTTATTGGAAAACCTTTTCATCCATCATAATTTGGATAAGTCTTAGCATAGTGGTTTTAATGAAAAACCCTTTCCAATGGTTTTAATGAAAACCCTTTCCATTGTTTTAATAAAAAACCCTTCCATCAGTTTTAATAAAAGCCCTTGTCATTGGTTTTAATAAAAACTTTTACCATTGGTTTTAATAAAAACCATTAATATAATATTTAAAAAATTAAATATGATATGCCTCTTGTGCTACAAAACCCTGTAAATATCCATGCTCTGCAAAATATCATAAATTATTATTAATTAAGTGCTTTTGCCACCAAAACTCAATGTGATCCATGTGACATCAATGACAACACAAAATATCTCAAATTTCCAACATCATTCATCCATGCTTTGAACCCAAAGTACCAATGATCTAAATTCTTTTTCAATAGGAAAACGTTGATAATCCAAAGCCATAAACATTAAAAACTCATTTAATCACATTAAATTGATTATTCAAATATCTAATTCAAATTCTTATGCTTGTGCAATCCATTCTCCTCTTATCTCCACCAATTCCTTTTAAGTAGGAATTATCTTTACAGTTAAATCTAAGAAAAAACTAGTGTCATTGAATTGGAGATATAAAATCATAAATATTTAATGACGCTACTACAAAGGTATGTTTCTTCAATGATTCTTGTTCATTTCATATTTACGTAGCTTATGACTTACAAAATCAATGTAATGGTCAATATTATCTTTATTTTTAATGGAGAAAATTTACAAAGACTACTCTTGGAATAAGTAAAGAAGTATATGTTATTGCTTTCTTTATTTTTGTATGTCTATATTCACTATATTGCTCCATTAAAATGATATGCTCTTTATAAAAATGAAATGTGGGTTAAATAATCTATAGAATGAACCTTCTTACAAAATTTAAATTTTCAAAGAAATCTTACATTTTCTTTTTACTTAAAGGTAGAGAAAACTAGAATAGCATTAACCTATTAGGATCAATTTCATTTGCTATTTCAAGATAATTACAATTGATAATAGTAAAAATAAACATCTTAGGATTTTAAGAATGACCATAGTTTTGATATATCTCTAATTCTTGTTCTATATGCTCAACATGGCCATTTTTTTCTTTTTAAAACATAGTTAAGTCATAAAAATTGTAACTACCCTAAAATCCAACCAACTTGAGAGAGATTTTTTTTTGTATGACCATATCTACACCATACATAAACCCATCTATGTAGGTGCATTAATAATTTTACAAGTAAGTTATCCCTCTCATCTCTGTGATGAGCTAACTTACCCATTTTTTCTAGTAAAAAAGGGTGCACCAATTCTCACCTCCTACATAATCCATTCTATGTATGTGTGCTAGCATATTGTGATCACATGCTCATTTCCATGATAAGATATCTCTCTCCTTCCATCACTGCACATGCTAGTCATATTAATAGCTCCACAATCCCTTCATTTCCTTTCTACAACTACTAGGGTATATTCTGATCGAAGGGACCCTATAATCTCTTCAAGTCAACTCTCTCTCATCCTCTAATGGACATAGCCCTTCATGCCCACTAGTCCCCTAATGGAAAAAGCCTTACTTTTCCACTAGGACTCTAATGGATAAAGTCTTTCTTACCCACTAGTCCTCTAATGGATAAATTATTTCTTGCCCACTAGTCCTCTAATGGACAAAGTATTTCTTGCCCACTAGTCCTCTAATGGATAAAGTCTTTCTTTCCCACTATTCCTCTAATGGATCAAGTCTTTCTTGCCCAATAGTCCTCTAATGGATCAAGTCTTTCTTTCCCACTAGTCCTCTTAGGGGTAAAGTATTTCTTGCCCACTAGTGAGTTTCTAACCATATCCAAACATGAGTAACCCTTATATGACTAGGCTAAGACACTTATCATCCAATCATAATTATCCACTTAACCATTACTTTAATTAATTAATACCCAATGCTAATCCCATGTGATTACTATAAAATACATGTCATTTTATAATAAGAATATCAAATTCATAATATTCCATGCGAGATTCAATTTACTATGACACCTAATGCACTTAGCAATGTTGAAATCCCTATTTCCATTCAACATATTATCATGTGTGATCCTCATAAATAACTAGAGGGTAATGAAACACATGCTCTCCAAGGATAAAAGAATTTTAATTTCTCCTTAGGGGGAGAGGATCCTATAGGAAAAGATAAGGAGATCTTACAACTAGAATATGATATATTTTTATCATAGTAGGAATTGTTGTCCTTTATGATTATCCTAATCAAAAAAATCATGCCTTACATTAAGTAACACAATAGGGTCTCAACTAAGAGCATGAGGTTTGGCTCAATTGAGGATCTCCAAAAACTTTACAAGTTTTGTTATTTTCTATAATTTGATATTTAGGCACACCTAAACTCAAGGGGGAAAAGGATGTGAGAGATAAAAGTAAAATCAAATAATAAAAAGGAAAACCTAAGCTACTAGGATGGTGAACACTTCCTATTCTCAACATGCCTATATGTTATGTGTCAATGGTGAACACTTCCTCTTCTCAACATAGATAAGCACATATGAAATTTACTAGCATATATGCACATAAGGAAATGGGTCCACAGGAGAACCCTAGATGACTATATTGAAAATTGTCATAGGCTTCCCACATACACATATGCAAATAAAACTACATACACACACATATAGAGATGGGTCAATGGAATAACCATAGATGGATAGTCCAAAAATTGAATTGTAGACCTTCAATATATATATATGCATGTAATTATTTTTATAAATATTGTTGTCAAAGTGGAGGTTTGATTTTCCCACAAGTTGCTCAGGAGTATACTACTCTATATAATGAAATGAAAGGAAATTTTAGAAGAGGTTACAAATGAAAACTTGTTGATTCTTTAGAAAGCTAGACTATATACAATTTGTAGAATACAAAGGGGAGATGTTTCCCTCTAAAATTTTGTAGAGATTTCAAAAATAACTATTCATGTATGTGTAAGGTCATGTCTTGGTTGAAGTCTTCATGCCCTTTTAAGTTCTTTATATGTGGAATCATTAATGTTGGATTATATAATTTCTTAGATGCTCAATTGCCTATGTTATTGCTATCTACCCCTTTGATGCTCAAAGTATAAGCAAGTGAAATTAATGTCAACTATCTCGAAGCTTCCTCCTATTATGACTCCTAATACAATATTTCTTTAATGCACCAACTCCTTCCTTAGGTTACCATGTATTATCTATAGGAAGTGGATTATTTGTCTTAGAAGACTATACACCTCAACACAATATCTTGTAAAATGTTGATAGTCTAGCCTCAAAGATAACCCAATACATAAGAATTTTAATGGCTTAAGGAAGGAAAGGATAAAATGATAAAAAAGGAATGATGTATAACCCTAAAGATAAGGGATTTAAAAATTAAGGTTACAAACAAATAAGGAAAATAGTGATAGTAATGGAATTTTCTAATTTAGAAGTATAAATTTCTTCGACCATATTTTCCATAACTATATTCACTTCACTTTCACCCTATTTATTCTACTCCCCTCTATATTTTCTCTTTCCCTCTTATTTATTATACTCCCCCATAATTTATTCTACTTTTCCAATCTCATCCTCAAATAATAATAGCCCTTGTCTTAAGGTAACCAGTTACTATGCTTATGCAAAATGTATGGTCATTTCATACATTATATCCACTCTAGTTTGGCCTATCATATTTCATATCATCACCCACTATTTCATCCCCCTTGCATCTATACTTTGATCCCCTGCATTGCAAGTGTCATTATGTCATCCCAAGTGTCATCATTTTAATCCCTTTTATTATTCATCATGGCCTAGTTTCACACCATTATCCATATCATTGTATTAAACTAGTATCATTTTCTTCATTAGATAACTACTTCCCATAGGTTGAATGATACACTTTCTCATATAGCATCAAAGTTTTTCAAGGGAATTTATACTATGGATTAACATCTTGGTATTAACATCCATTAGTTATTCCCTTACCTGGTAAAAATGGATTATTTTAGAGGAAATATATAGAGTAAGCATCAAGCACCATGCAAGGAATAATAAAGCAAGTTGATAAAGACAATGTTAGTGAAAATAACTTTACCAAAAATATATTTTGCAACTTTAAAAAACCTATGCAAGACAAAACCTTGTTGTAGCTCTGATACCACTGTTAGATTTTGAAGCTAAATACTTAAGGTATAATAACCACAAGATATAAAATAAATTTGTGTTGGTCATGAATCCGCCTAGTCATATAAAATGCGCCCTAGACCCGGCCAACATTGAAATGCCGAGAGAAAGAGAAGTCTCCTAGGCCAATCTCCAAAGAGGGCTAGCTCCCAAACTAATCTAAACTGGTTTCAAGGTAAGGGTTAGAAATAACATAAAGAGATGGAAATATGGCCAAAGCTAACATTTAATAGGGAGAACAACCTCAGATAGAAAATAATCGCAAGTAGATCTTAAAGATAAGCAACAACTAATTCTTAGAATGCACATACAGAAATTGGACCAAACATTGACCATAAGTTTGCCTTCAATTATACTTCAAATGTTCAAATGAAAACATAGCCAAATTCAGAATAGCAGAATTCAACTTATATTTTAACACTTTGACTAAATAGAAGTGAATCACACAGAAAGCATCACATGAACAATAGTTTGGATCACCAACTCAAAAGACTCTAAGAACAGAGCAAAATGCACTTAGGATTTCTGCTTCATTTTTTGCAAAAAGGTCCTCCCTTTTTTTTGGAGATGTACATTCATATTTATAAAGGTCTTCCCTCTCTCTTTCACATCACAGCATTTAAAAAATAAAACAGATTTTGAAGAGGAGATCCACAAAATATGCACTTGAAAAGAGAAACAATCCCCCTTGGAGAAAACACATTCCCTGCTTTTATGGATCAAAATTAAAAATTGAACAAAAACAAGGGACCAGATTTCTCCATTAAATGATCATTTTCGAAGCATGCTTGAAGCGTTAGGAGATCACGAACAAGATATTTTAATACCGGAGGCATCTTTAATTTTTGTGGCTTCGAGAACAAACTATTTTAACACATTCTCCCATCTTGCACTCATAGGTAAATAGCAAAACATTTAATCTTGGAGTCTCATTGACCACGATCTCAAAATTAGTTGGAGAGCTTTTAAAATGATAATTTTTTCGATCCTTATATTCTCCTCATGTTCTCCTATGAGACACATACCAAAACATGGCTCTAATTCCACTACTATGATCTCCTGGATCATAGTAATCTGAGGCATGGAATGCAGGGAGATAGGAACATCCTTAATTACACCCACCATCTTTACAAAAGTACCATCTAGCTACAAAAATCTCATGCTAGTCCTTATATATTCCATGCCTATGACATCACATAATGCCTTTGGCATGACAGTAGTAGCTACTCCTGAGTCAATGAGGCAATTATGCACCACATGTCCCTCCATTCTCAATGAAAGATAAAAAGGTGGTGGTCTATTTTTTTTGGTGACTGACAAGGTCAGAGTTTGGGCCATAACTACCTAGTCTGTAGCCTTCCCCTTAATTTGTGTGGTCTTTAGGGATTCCTTTAAGATATTTACCTATCCATGCAGCTGCAAGGTGTCATACAGACTTACTTTAGCTGGTATCCTTTTGAGTTCTTCGATGATGTTGTACTCCATTGAAATCGGCTCTCTCCCTTCACTAGCAGATTCAAATATGCTCCTATATTTTTGGGTGGCCTCCACTCACTGACGTTTAGTCAATTATGGATATTGCAATGTCTCTCTAGCTTGTTCCTTTGTTTTCGCTTGTGGCTGGGAGGTAGAAAACTTAGCTTGCAACCTCTCTTTTGCTTGTGGTGGATGCGGATCCTTCAACAAAATAGGTGGATCTTGTTGTGGGGCTGGAGGATCATGAGTCTTTGTAGGTATTTGATTTTTTGCTTGTTTAGGAGGCACTTTCAATGGCTCCATCTTAGTTAGATCTACCAGCATTGGTTTCTTGCCATTGCGTGTCAAGACTACCATGTATTCATCAGGAGACATTGCAGAATTATGATCCACCTCTTGAATTATTTTTACATGGCTACCCGTAAGAACTTGCAAATAATTTTGGTGGACCATGCAAGTGGTCTCATAATGTGGTTCATTGCATGAAGAACACCAATAATATGGCTCATGTGAAAATTTAGAGGGGCCAGCCTCTTCATTTACCAAGATCGTTGAATTCCTCTCAGGTGCTTTCTCTATAACCTTGCTAGGAGCAACTTGCTCTCTAGTTACCGTCAAAACAAATATTTGTGGCTGATAGTTCCTCTCTACCTATATCTACTCCATAGATGTCATCTTGTTAGTGAGAGCTCTCATGGCCAACTAAATTTATTGCAAAATAGCCAATTGAGGATCTGGGCTTGAGGATACAGGCAGTGCCAATAGAGGTAATGGAACTGGTGGAGAAGGTAATGTAGGAGTTGGAACTAGAGAGGTTAACTGTGGAATGGGAATCATAGGTACCAAAGTTGTGGGAGGATTCCATGAAGATGAAGGATACATGGATGGAGCAGTGTAAGATGTGGAGGCTGCACCTGTATCTTTGGTATTGTGGAAGCTTGGGAAAAATAGGCATAGTCATTTTCGAAGGCAATTTCCCAATGGCAATCAGATCGGCCTTAGCCTTCTATTCCTGGGAATATAGTGCAGGAAAGGTTTGAACATTGTACATCCTAATGTTCATACTAATATCTGAATGGAAAGCCCTAAGAAAGTAAAATGCCACTTGGTCATTAGTAGGGCGAAGACCATCAGGAACTCTTTGCCAAGTTCGGGCAAACCTAACATTGAAATCCACTATCTCCTCTTGAGGATGCCTCTTGATATTAGTAAATTTATGCAACAAATAAAATGGGTCCACTTTCTCATTGAACCCTTGGATCAGCATCTCTGCTAGTTGATCCCATGAATTTATGGAGTTGGGATACAAGGATCTATACCAGCACAATAACTTACCTTGAAGTAACAACATGAGCAATTTTATCATGACATCTTTGTCTGTGATATTATGAATTGTAGCCAAGGATTCAACATCTGAATAATGCTCATACATGGTCTTTCCAATCCCATCGTATGTAGGCAAAGCCTTTAATGCTATAGCAGGAACTAGATTTTGAAAAGGTAGGTCCAACGCTCCCGAATGGTTCCAAGCAGGAATTCAATGTGGAGGAGGTTGTTGACCAGCCATTTGCACTACAAGATTTGGATCTACTAGCAAGATCGTAGCAGTACTGGGAGGATTCATAGATGGGACAAACTGACCTATCACCTGTGAAGAAATAACAAATGATGGGTTCATAGGACTTACCAATATTGAGTGCTCTCTTCAGTTTTGAACATCAATCTGGAAGAATTCGATCGGTTCTTCTGATTATTTGGAACTTGATATCATGATCATGAAGCAAATATTTTCACTCACTTCATGATTGGATATTTCTAGGTACTATACAGTCGCCTTCAGTAGAGTCACTAGATGAACTTACAATCTATGCTTTGAGGTCAAGACAGTTCATAAAAATCTTGATTCCTCCAGGTGTCAAAAAATGGGACTTGTGAGTCCCACAGGGCATGACAAAAATGGTTGGTCATGAATCCTCCTAGTCATATAAAATGCACCCTAGACCCGGCCAACATTGAAAGGCCGAGAGAAAGAGAAGTCTCCCGGGCCAATCTCTAGAGAGGGCTAGCTCCCAAACTAATCTAAATTGGTTTCAAGGTAAGGGTTAGAAATAACAGAAAGAGATGGAAATATGGCCAAAGCCAAAATTTTATAGGGAGAACAACCTCAGATAGAAAATAACCGCAAGTAGATCTTGAAGATAAGCAACAACTTATTCTTAGAATGCACATACAAAAATTGGACCAAACATTGACCATAAGTTTACCTTCAATTATACTTCAAATGTTCAAATGAAAACATAGCCAAATTCAGAACAGCAGAATTCAACTTATATTTTAACACTGGACTAAATAAAAGTGAATCACATAGAAAGCATCACATGAACAACATTTTGGATCACCAACTCAAAAGACTCTAAGAATAGAGTATAATGCACTTAGGATTTCTGCTTCAATTTTTGCAAAAAGGTCCTCCCTTTTTTTTGGAGATCTACATTGGTATTTATAGAGGTCTTCCCTCTCCCTTTCGCATCACAACATTTAAAACATAAAATAGATTTTGAAGAGGAGATCCACAAAATATGCACTCAAAAAGAGAAACAATCCCCCTTGGAGAAAACACATTCCTTGCTTTTATGGATCAAAACTAAAAATCAAACGGAAACAACGGACCAGATTTCTCCATTAAATGACCATTCTTGGAGCATGCTTGAAGCGTTAGGAGATCATGAACAAGATCTTTTAATACCATAGGCATCTTTAATTTTGGTTGCTTTGAGAAAAAATTGTTTTAACAGGTTCTCCCATCTTGCACTCATAGGTAAATAGCAAAACATTTAATCTTGGAGTCTCATTGACCACAATCTCAAAATAAGTTGGAGAGCTTTTAAAATGATAATTTTTTTTATCCTTATCTTCTCCTCACGTTCTCCTATGAGACACATACCAAAACATGGCTCTAAGTCCACTACTATGATCTCCTAGATCATAGTAATCTGATGCATGACATGTAGGGAGATAGGAACATCCTTAATTACACCCACCGTCTTTACTGAGGTACCATCTAGCTACAAAACTCTCATGCTAGTCCTTGTATATTCCATGCCTATGACATCACATACTACCTTCGACATGACAATAGTAGCTGCTTCTGAGTCAATGAGGCAATTATGCACCACATGTCCCTCCATTCTCAATGAAAGATAAAAAGGTGGTGGTCTATTTTTTCTGGTGACTGACGAGATCAAAGTTTGGGCCATAACTACCTATTTTGGAGCCTTCCCCTTACTTTGTGTGGTCTTCAAGGATTCCTGTAAGATATTTACCTATCCAGGTAGCTTTAAGGTGTCATACATACTTACTTTAGCTGGTATCCTTTTGAGTTCTTTGACGATGTTGTACTCCATTGAAATCGGCTCTCTCCCTCCACTAGCAAATTCAAATCTGCTCCTATATTGCTGGGTGGCCTCCACTCGCTATCGTTTAGTCAATAATGGATACTGCAACGTATCTATAGCTTGTTCCTTTGTTTCTACTTGTGGCTGGGAGGTAGAAACCTTTGCTTGCAACCTCTCTTTTGCTTGTGGTGGAAGCGGATCGTTCAACAAAATATGTGGATCTTGTTGTGGTGCTGGAGGATCATGAGTCTTTGTAAGTATTTATTGATTTGTTGTTTGTGTAGGAGGCACTTTCAATGGCTCCATATTAGTCGGATCTACCAGCATTGGTTTCTTGCCATTACGTGTCAATACTGCCATGTATTCCTTAGGAGACATCACAGAATTATGATCCACCTCTTGAATCATGTTTACATGGCTACCCGTAAGAACTTGCAAATAATTTTTGTGGACCATGAAAGTGGTATTATCATGTGGGTCATTGCATGAAGAACACCATTAAGATAGCTCATGTGAAAATTTATAGGGGCCAGCCTCTTCACTTACCAGGATCGTTGAATTCCTCTCAGG
Source organism: Wollemia nobilis (assembly GCA_028583015.1). Lineage (NCBI taxonomy): Eukaryota > Viridiplantae > Streptophyta > Pinopsida > Araucariales > Araucariaceae > Wollemia > Wollemia nobilis. The sequence goes on from JAQPPZ010016349.1 coordinate 798,222, forward strand.
TGCTTTCTCTATAACCTTGCTAGGAGCAACTTGCTCTCTAGTTACCGCCGAAACAAATATTTATGTCTGATGGTTCCTCTCCACCTATATATACTCTGTAGATGTCATCTTGTTAGTGAGAGCTCTCATGGATGATTAAATTTCTTGCAAAACAGCCAATTGAGGATCTGGGCTTGAGGATACAGGCAGTGCCGATAGAGGTAATGGAACTTATGGAGAAGGTAATGTAGGAGTTGGAACTGGAGAGGTTAACTGTGGAATGGGAATCATAGGTACCAAAGTTGTGGGAGGATTCCATGAAGATGAAGGGTACATGGATTGAGCAGTGTAAGATGTGGAGGCTGCACCTATATGCTGGTATTGTGGAAGCTTGGGAAAAATAGGTATAGTCATTTTCGAAGGCAATTTTCTAATGGCAATCAGATTGGACTTAGCCTTCTATGCCTGGGAATATAGTTTAGGAAAGGTTTGAACATTGGACATCCTAATGTTCATACTAATATCTGAATGGAAATCCCTAAGAAATTAAAATGTCGCTTGGTCATTAGTAGGGTGAAGACCATCAAGAACTCTATGCCAAGTTTGGGAAAACCTAACATTGAAATCCAATATCTCCTCTTGAGGATGCCTATTGATATTAGTAAATTTATACAATAAATAAAATGGGTCCGCTTTCTCATTGAACCCTTGGATCAGCATCTCTGCTAGTTGATCCCATGAATTTAATGAGTTGGGAGACAAGGATCTATACCATCACAATAACTTACCTCAGAGTAACAACACGAGCAATTTGATCATGACATCTTTGTCTGTGATATTATGAATTGTAGCCAAGGATGCCACATCTGAAACATGCTCGTACATGGTCTTTCCAATCCCATCGTATGTAGACAAAGCCTTTAATGCTATAGCAGGAACTAGATTTTGAAAAGGCAGGTCCAACGGTCCCAAATGGTTCCAAGTAGGAATTCGATGTGGAGGAGGTTGTTGACCAGCCATTTGCACTGCAATATTTTGATCTACTAGCAAGCTTGTAGCAGTACTAGGAGGAGTCAGATATGGCACAAACTAACCTGTCACCTACGAAGAAATAACAAATGATGGGTTCACAGGACTTACCAATATTGAGCGCTCCCTCCAGTTTTGAACATCGATCTGGAAGAATTCGATTGGTTCTTCTGATTCTTTGGAACTTGATCTCATGATCATGAAGCAAAGATTTTTTCCAACTTCATGATTAGAGATTTTTAGGTACTATACAGTTGCCTTCGGTAGAGTCACCAAATGAACTTACAATCTACACTTTGAGGTCAAGACAGTTCATAAAAATCTTGATTCCTTCGGGTGTCAAAAAATGGGACTTGTGAGTCCCACCGAGCGTGCCAAAAATGGTTGGTCATGAATCCTCCTAGTCATATAAAATGCTCCATAGACCCGGCCAACATTGAAAGGCCGAGAGAAAGATAAATCTCCCAGGCCAATCTCAAGAGAGGTCTAGCTCCCAAACTAATCTAAACTGGTTTCAAGGTAAGGGTTAGAAATAACAGAAAGAGATGGAAATATGGCCAAAGTCGATAGTTGATAGGGAGAACAACCTCAGATAGCAAATAACCGCAAGTAGATCCTGAAGATAAGCAACAACTAATTCTTAGAATGCACATACAAAAATTGGATCAAACATTGACCATAAGTTTACCTTCAATTATACTTCAAATGTTCAAATGAAAACATAGCCAAATTCAGAATAGCAGAATTCAACTTATATTTTAACACTGGACTAAACAGAAGTGAATCACATAGAAAGCATCACATGAACAATAGTTTGGATCACCAACTCAAAATACTCTAAGAACAGAGCAAAATGCACTTAGGATTTCTGCTTCAATTTTTGCAAAAAGGTCCTCCCTTTTTTTTGGAGATGTACATTGGTATTTATAGAGGTCTTCCCTCTCCCTTTCTCATCACAGCATTTAAAACATAAAACAGATTTTGAAGAGGATATCCACAAAATATGCACTCAAAAAGAGAAACAATCCCCCTTGGAGAAAACACATTCCCTGCTTTTATGGATCAAAACTGAAAATTGAATGGAAACAAGTGACCAAATTTCTCCATTAAATGACCATTCTCGGAGCATGCTTGAAGCGTTAGGAGATCACGAACAAGATATTTTAATACTGGAGGCATCTTTAATTTTGGTGGCTTCGAGAACAAACTATTTTAACACGTTCTCCCATCTTGCACTCATAGGTAAATAGCAAAACATTTAATCTTGGAGTCTCATTGACCACGATCTCAAAATTAGTTGGAGAGCTTTTAAAATGATAATTTTTTTTATCCTTATCTTCTCCTCATGTTATCCTATGACACACATACCAAAACATGGCTCTAAGTCCACTACTATGATCTCTTGGATCATAGTAATCTGAGGCATGGCGTGTAGGGAGATAGGAACATCTTTAATTACACCCATCGTCTTTACTAAGGTACCATCTAGCTGCAAAACTCTCATGCTAGTCATTGTATATTCCATGCCTATGACATCACATACTGCCTTCAGCATGACAGTAGTAGCTGCTCCTGAGTCAATGAGGCAATTATGCACCACATGTCCCTCCATTCTCAATGAAAGATAAAAAGGTGGTGGTCTATTTTTTTTGGTGACTGATGAGGTCATAGTTTGGGCCATAATTACCTGGGTTGGAGCCTTCCCCTTACTTTGTGTGGTCTTCAGGGATTCCTGTAAGAGATTTACCTATCCAGGCAGCTACAAGGTGTCATACAGACTTACTTTAGCTGGTATGCTTTTGATTTCTTTGACGATGTACTCCATTGAAATCAGCTCTCTCCCTCCATTAACAGATTCAAATCTGCTCCTATATTGTTGGGTGGCCTCCACTCGCTATCGTTTAGTCAATGATGGATACTGCAATGTCTCTCTAGCTTGTTCCTTTCTTTATGCTTATGGCTGGGAGGTAGAAACCTTTGCTTGCAACCTCTCTTTTGCTTGTGGTGGAAGCGAATCCTTCAACAAAATAGGTGGATCTTGTTGTGGGGCTGGAGGATCATGAGTCTTTGTAGGTATTTGTTGCTTTTTTGCTTGTGTAGGATGCACTTTCAATGGCTCCATATTAGCCGGATCTACCATAATTGGTTTCTTGCCATTGCGTGTCAATACTGCCATGTATTCCTTAGGAGACATCACAAAATTATGATCCACCTCTCGAATCATGTTTACACGGCTACCCGTAAGAACTTGCAAATAATTTTTGTGGACCATGTAAGTGGTCTCATCATGTGGGTCATTGCATGAAGAACACCAGTAAGATGGCTCATGTGAAAATTTAGAGGGGCCAGCCTCTTCACTTACCAGGATCACTAAATTCCTCTCAAGTGCTTTCTCTATAACCTTTGTAGGAGCAACTTGCTCTCTAGTTACCACCAGAACAAATATTCATGGCTGATAGTTCCTCTCTACCTCTATCTACTCCATAGATGTTATCTTGTTAGTGATAGCTCTCATGGACGACTAAATTTCTTGTAAAACAACCAATTGAGGATCTGGGCTTGAGGATACCAGCAATGCCGGTAGAGGTAATGGAACTGGTGGAGAAGGTAATGTAGGAGTTGGAACTGGAGACGTTAACTATGGAATTGGAATCATAGGTACCAAAGTTGTGGGAGGATTCCATGAATATGAAGGGTACATGGATGGAGCAGTGTAATATGTGGAGGCTGCACCTGTATGCTGGTATTGTGGAAGCTTGGGAAAAATAGGCATAGTCATTTTCGGAGGCAATTTCCCAATGGCAATCAGATCAGCCTCAACCTTCTATGCCTAGGAATATAGTGCAAGAAAGGTTTTAACATTGGACATCCTAATGTTCATACTAATATCTGAATGGAAAGCCCTAAGAAAGTAAAATGTCACTTGGTCATTAGTAGGGCGAAGACCATCAGGAACTCTCTGCCAAGTTCAGGCAAACCTAACATTGAAATCCACTATCTCCTCTTGAGGATACCTCTTCATATTAGTAAATTTATGCAACAAATAAAATGGGTATGCTTGCTCATTGAACCCTTGGATCATCATCTCTACTATTTGATCCCATGAATTTAATGAGTTTGGAGACAAGGATCTATACCAGCACAATAACTTACCTCGGAGTGACAGCACGAGCAATATGATCATGACATCTCTATCTATGATATTATGGATTGTAGCCATGGATGCCACATTTGAAACATGCTCGTACATGGTCTTTCCAGTGCCATCATATGTAGGCAAAGCCTTTAATGTTGTAGCAGGAACTAGATTTTGAAAAGGTAGGTCCAACGCTCTCGAATGGTTCCAAGTAGGAATTCGACGTGGAGGAGGTTGTTGACCAGCCATTTGCACTGTAGGATTTGGATCTACTAGAAATATCATAGTAGTACTGGGAGGAGTTAGAGATGGCACAAACTGACCTGTCGCCTGCGAAGAAATAACAAACGATGGGTTCACAGGACTTACCAATATTGAGCACTCCCTCTAGTTTTGAACATCGATCTTGAAGAATTCGCTTGGATCTTCTGATTCTTTGGCACTTGATCTCATGATCATGAAGCAAATATTTTTACCAAATTCATGATTGGAGATTTCTAGGTACTATACAGTCGCCTTCAATAGAGTCACTAGATGAACTTACAATCTCCGCTTTGAGGTCAATACAGTTCATAAAAATCTTTATTCCTCGAGGTGTCAAAAAATGGGACTTGTGAGTCCCACTGGGTGTGCCAAAAATGGTTGGTCATGAATTTTCCTAGTAATATAAAATGCGCCCTAGACCCGGCAAACATTGAAATGCCGAGAGAAAGATAAGTCTCCCGGGCCAATCTCCAGAGAGGGATGGCTCCCAAACTAATCTAAACTGGTTTCAGGGTAAGAGTTAGAAATAATAGAAAGAGATGGAAATATGGCCAAATTCGATAGTTGATAGGGAGAAAAACCTCAGATAGCAAATAACCACAAGTAGATCCTAAAGATAAGCAGCAACTAATTCTTAGAATGCACATACAGAAATTGGATCAAACATTGACCATAAGTTTACCTTCAATTATACTTCAAATGTTCAAATGAAAACATAGCCAAATTCAGAATAGTAGAATTCAACTTATATTTTAACACTGGACTAAATAAAAGTGAATCACACAAAAAGCATCACATGAACAACAGTTTGGATCACCAACTCAAAAGACTCTAAGAACAGAGCAAAATGCACTTAGGATTTCTGCTTCAATTTTTGCAAAAAGGTCCTCCCTTTTTTTTGGAGATCTACATTGGTATTTATAGAGGTCTTCCCTCTCCCTTTCGCATCACAGAATTTAAAACATAAAATATATTTTGAAGAGGAGATCCACAAAATATGCACTTGAAAAGAGAAACAATCCCCCTTGGAGAAAACACATTCCCTGCTTTTATGGATCAAAACTAAAAATCGAACGAAAACAAGGGACCAGATTTCTCCATTAAATGACCATTCTCGGAGCATGCTTGAAGCGTTAGGAGATCATGAACAAGATATTTTAATACCAGAGGCATCTTTAATTTTGGTTGCTTCGAGAAAAAACTATTTTAACATGTTCTCCCATCTTGCACTCATAGGTAAATAGCAAAACATTTAATCTTGGAGTCTCATTGACCACGATCTCAAAATCGGTTGGAGAGCTTTTAAAATGATACATTTTTTTATCCTTATATTCTCCTCACGTTCTCCTATGAGACACATACCACAACATGGCTCTAAGTCCACTACTATGATCTCTTAGATCACAGTAATCTGAGGCATGGCATGTAGGGAGATAGGAACATCCTTAATTACACCCACCGTCTTTACTGAGGTACCATCTAGCTGCAAAACTCCCATGCTAGTCATTGTATATTCCATGCCTATGACATCACATACTACCTTTGGCATGACAGTAGTTGCTTCTGAGTCAATGAGGCAATTATGCACCACATGTCCCTCCATTCTCAATGAAAGATAAAAAGGTGGTGGTCTATTTTTTTTTATGACTGATGAGGTCAGAGTTTGGGCCATAACTACCTGGGTTGGAGCCTTCCCCTTACTTTGTGTGGTCTTCAAGGATTTCTGTAAGAGATTTACCTATCCAAGCAGCTAAAAGGTGTCATACAGACTTACTTTAGCTGGTATCCTTTTGAGTTCTTTGATGATGTTGTACTCCATTGAAATCGGCTCTCTCCCTCTGCTAGAAGATTCAAATCTTATCCTATATTGTTGGGTGGCATCCACTCGCTATCGTTTAGTCAATGATGGATACCGCAATGTCTCTCTAGCTTGTTCCTTTATTTTTGCTTGTGACTGGGAGGTAGAAAACTTAGCTTGAAACCTCTCTTTTGCTTGTGGTGGAAGCGGATCCTTCAAAAAAATAGGTGGATCTTGTTGCGGGGCTAGAGGATCATGAGTCTTTTTAGGTATTTGTTGCTTTTTTGCTTGTGCAGGAGGCACTTTCAATGGCTCCATCTTAGCCAGATCTACCAACATTGGTTTCTTGTTGTTGCGTGTCAAGACTGCCATGTATTCCTTAGGAGACATCATAGAATTATGATCCACCTCTCAAATAATGTTTACATGGCTACCCGTAAGAACTTGCAAATAATTTTGGTGGACCACGCAAGTGGACTCATCATGTGGGTCATTGCATGAAGAACACCAATAAGATGGTTCCATTGAAATTGGCTCTCTCCATCCGCTAGAAGATTCAAATCCTTTTGAGTTCTTTGATGATGTGGGTATTCTTTTGAGTTCTTTGACGATGTTGTACTCCATTGAAATCAGCTCTCTCCCTCCGCTAGAAGATTCAAATCTTCTCCTATATTTTTGGGTGGCCTCCACTCACTGTCATTTAGTCAATGATGGATACTGCAACGTCTCTCTAGCTTGTTCCTTTATTTTTGCTTGTGGCTGGGAGGTAGAAACATTATCTTGCAACCTCTCTTTTGCTTGTGGTGGAAGCGGATCCTTCAAAAAAATAGGTGGATCTTGTTGTGGGGTTGGAGGAACATGAGTCTTTGTAGGTATTTGTTGATTTGTTGCTTGTGTAGGAGGCACTTTCAATGGCTCCATCTTAGTCGGATCTACCAGCATTGGTTTCTTGCCATTGCGTGTCAATACTGCCATGTATTCCTCAGGAGACATCACAGAATTATGATCCACCTCTCGAATCATGTTTACAAGGCTACCCATAAGAACTTGCAAATAATTTTGGTGGACCATGCAAGTGGTCTCATCATGTGGGTCATTGCATGAAGAACACCAGTAAGATGGCTCATGTGAAAATTCAGAGGGGCCAGCCTCTTCACTTACCAAGATCATTGAATTCCTCTCAAGTGCTTTCTCTATAACCTTTCTAGGAGCAACTTGCTCTCTAGTTACTACCGGAACAAATATTAATGGTTGATAGTTCCTCTCTGCCTCTATCTACTCCATAGATGTTATCTTGTTAGTGAGAGCTCTCATGGATGACTAATTTTTTTGCAAAACATCCAATTGTGGATCTGGGCTTGAGGATACAGGTGGTGCCGGTAGAGGTAATGGAACTGGTGGAGAAGGTAATGTAGGAGTTGTAACTGGAGAGGTTAAATGTGGAATGGGAATCATAGGTACCAAAGTTATGGGAGAATTCCATAAATATGAAGGGTACAAGGATGGATCAGTGTAAGATGTGGACGCTACAAATGTATTTTGGTATTGTGGAAGCTTGGGAAAAATAGGCATAGTCATTTTTGGAGGCAATTTCACAATGGCAATTAGATTGGCCTCAAAATTATGTGCCTTGGCATATAGTGCAGGAAAGGTTTGAACATTGTACATCCTAATGTTCATACTAATATCTGAATGGAAAGCCCTAAGAAAGAAAAATACCACTTGGTCATTAGTAGGGAGAAGACCATCAGGAACTCTCTGCCAAGTTTGGCAAACCTAACATTGAAATCCACTATCTCCTCTTGAGGATGCCTCTTGATATTAGTAAATTTATGCAACAAATAAAATGGGTCCGCTTGCTCATTGAACCCTTGGATCAGCATCTTTGCTAGTTGATCCCATGAATTTATGGAGTTGGGAGACAAGGATCTATACCAGCACAATAACTTACCTCGGAGTGACAGCATGAGCAATTTGATCATGACATCTTTGTCTATGATATTATGAATTGTAGCCATGGATGCCACATCTGAAACATGCTCGTACATGGTATTTCTAGTCCCATCATATGTAGGCAAAGCCTTTAATGCTGCAATAGGAACTAGATTTTGAAAATGCAGGTCCAACGCTTTCGAATGGTTCCAAGAAGGAATTCAATGTGGATGAGGTTGTTGACCAGCCATTTGCACTGTAGGATTTTGATCTAATAGCAATATCATAGCAATACTGGGAGGAATCATAGATGGCACAAACTGACCTATCACCTACAAAGAAATAACAAATTATGGGTTCATAGGACTTACCAATATTGAGCACTCCCTCCAGTTTTGAACATCGATCTGGAAGAATTCGACTGGATATTTTGATTCTTTGGCATTTGATCTCATGATCATGAAGCAAATATTTTCACCAAATTCATGATTGGATATTTCTAGGTACTATACAATCACCCTTAGTAGAGTCACCAGATGAACTTACAATCTCCGCTTTGAGGTCAAGACAGTTCATAAAAATCTTGATTCCTCCAGGTGTCAAAAAATGGGACTTGTGAGTCCCATTGGGTGTGACAAAAATGGTTGGTCATGAATCTTCCTAGTCATATAAAATGCACCCTATACCTGGCCAACATTGAAAGGCCAAGAGAAAGAGAATTCTCCCGGGCCAATCTGGCTCCCAAACTAATCTAAATTGGTTTCAAGGTAAGAGTTAGAAATAACAGAAAGAGATGGAAATATGGACAAATTCGAGAGTTGATAGGGAGAACAACCTCAGATAGAAAATAACCGCAAGTAGATCCTGAAGATAAGCAGCAACTAATTCTTAGAATGCACATACAAAAATTGGACCAAACTTTAACCATAAGTTTGCCTTCAATTATACTTCAAATGTTCAAATGAAAACATAGCCAAATTCAGAATAGCAGAATTCAACTTATATTTTAACATTGGAATAAACAGAAGTGAATCACACAAAAAACATCACATGAACAATAGTTTGGATCACCAACTCAAAAGACTCTAAGAACAGAGCAAAATGCACTTAGGATTTTTGCTTCAATTTTTGCAAAAAGGTCCTCCCTTTTTTTTGGAGATGTACATTGGTATTTATAGAGGTCTTCCCTCTCCCTTTCACATCATAGCATTTAAAACATAAAATATATTTTGAAGAGGAGATCTGCAAAATATGCACTTGAAAAGAGAAACAATCCCCCTTGGAGAAAACACATTCCCTACTTTTATGGATCAAAACTAAAAATCGAATGGAAACAAGGGACCAGATTTCTCCATTAAATGATCATTCTTGGAGCATGCTTGAAGCATTAGGATATCACAAACAATATATTTTAATACCAAAGGCATATTTAATTTTGGTTGCTTCGAGAATAAACTATTTTAACATGTTCTCCCATCTTGCACTCAAAGGTAAATAGCAAAACATTTAATATTGGAGTCTCATTGACCACGATCTCAAAATTAGTTGGAGAACTTTTAAAATGATACTTTTTTTTATCCTTATATTCTCCTCATGTTCTCCTATGAGACACATACCAAAACATGGCTCTAAGTCCACTACTATGATCTCCTGGATCACAGTAATCTAAGGCATGGCGTGTAGGGAGATAGGAACATCCTTAATTACACCCATCGTATTTACTGAGGTACCATCTAGCTACAAAAATATCATGCTAGTCCTTGTATATTCCATGCCTATGACATCACATACTGCCTTCATCATGATAGTAGTAGTTGCATCTGAGTCAATGAGGCAATTATGCACTACATGTCCCTCCATTCTCAATGAAAGATAAAAATGTGGTGGTCTATTTTTTTTTATGACTGACGAGGTCAAATTTTGGGCCATAACTACCTGGGCTAGAGCCTTCCCCTTACTTTGTGTGGTCTTCAGGGATTCCTGTAAGAGATTTACCTATCCAGGCAGCTGCAAGGTGTCATACAGACTTAATTTTGCTAGTATCCTTTTGAGTTATTTGACGATGTTGTACTCCATTGAAATCGGCTCTCTCCCTTCGCTAGAATATTAAAATATTCTCCTATATTTTTGGGTGGCCTCCACTCACTATCGTTTAGTCAATGATGGATACTGCAACGTCTCTCTAGCTTGTTCCTTTATTTCTGCTTACGACTGGGAGGTAGAAACCTTAGCTTGCAACCTCTCTTTTTCTTGTGGTGGAAGTGGATCCTTCGACAAAATAGGTGGATCTTGTTGCGAGGCTGGAGGATCATGAGTCTTTGCAGGTATTTTTTGCTTTGTTGCTTGTGCAGGAGGTGCTTTCAATGGCTCCATCTTAGTCGGATCTACAAGCATTGTTTTCGTGCTGCTGCGTGTCAAGACTGCCATGTATTCCTACTAAAATATTTGCACTATAGGATTTGGATCTACTAGCAAGCTTGTAGCAGTACTAGGAGGAGTCATAGATGGCACAAACTGACCTACCACCTACGAAGAAATAGCAAATGATGGGTTCATAGGACTTACCAATATTGAGCGCTCCCTCTAGTTTTGAACATCGATCTCAAAGAATTTGACTAGATCTTCTGATTCTTTGGCACTTGATCTCATGATCATGAAGCAAATATTTTCACCAACTTCATGATTGGAGATTTCTAGGTACTATACAGTCGCCTTCAACAGAGTCACCAAATGAACTTACAATCTCCGCTTTGAGGTCAAGACAGTTCATAAAAATCTTGATTCCTCTAGGTGTCAAAAAATGGGACTTGTGAGTGCCACTGGGAGTGCCAAAAATTGTCGGTCATGAATCTGTCTAGTCATATAAAATGCGCCCTAGACCCGACCAACATTGAAATGCTGACAGAAAGAGAAGTCTCCCGGGCCAATCTCCAGAGAGGGCTAGCTCCCAAACTAATCTAAACTGGTTTCAAGGTAAGGGTTAGAAATAATAGAAAGAGATGGAAATATGGCCAAATTTGATAGTTGATAGGGAGAACAGTTAGCAAATAACCGCAAGTAGATCCTGAATATAAGTAGCAACTAATTCTTAGAATGCACATACAGAAATTGGACCAAACATTGACCATAAGTTTGCCTTCAATTATACTTCAAATGTTCAAATGAAAACATAGCCAAATTCAGAACAACATAATTCAACTTATATTTTAACACTGGACTAAATAGAAGTGAATCACATAGAAAGCATCACATGAACAATAGTTTGGATCACCAACTCAAAAGACTCTAAGAACAGAGCAAAATGCACTTAGGATTTCTGCTTCAATTTTTGCAAAAAGGTCCTCCCTTTTTTTTGGAGATGTACATTGGTATTTATAGAGGTCTTCCCTCTCCATTTTGCATCACAAAATTTAAAACATAAAATATATTTTGAAGATGATATCTACAAAATATGCACTCAAAAAGAGAAACAATCCCCCTTGGAGAAAACACATTCCCTGCTTTTATGGATCAAAATTGAAAATTAAATGAAAACAAGGGACCAAATTTCTCCATTAAATGATTTTTCTCAGAGCATGCTTGAAGCGTTAGGATATCATGAATAAGAGCTTTTAATACTGGAGGCATATTTAATTTTGGTGGATTCGAGAATAAATTGTTTTAACATGTTATCCCATCTTGCACTCATAGGTAAACAACAAAACATTTAATCTTGGAGTCTCATTGACCACGATCGCAAAATCAGTTGGAGAGTTTTTAAAATGATACTTTGTTTGATCCTTATCTTCTTCTCATGTTCTCCTATGAAGAAAAAATGTGGACAGAACTTCATTGGGCCTTTGTTGTTGCTTCTGTCACGAAAATGTAACAGGTCACAAAAATGCAACATGTCGCGAAATCGTGACATCTTCAACTTACTGCTTTCTCCTATTGCCACCAGTCATGAAAATGTGACATGCCATGAAATCATGACATCTTCTCTTCATTTAGATTTCTCTTCTTGCACTTCCATGAAAACGTGACAAGTCGTAAAATTGTGACAATCTACCTTCATTTTGTTTTGTCCCCATGACATGTCACGAAATCATGACAGTATCCTCTGTTTTAGATTTTTCGCTGCTTCTTGTCACAAAAATGTAACATGTCACGAAATGGCGACATCATTCTCTTGGTGCTGTCTTGTCCGCTTTTTCACCACAAAATCATAACATGTCACGAAATCGTGACAATTTTTCCTTCTGGCTCCTTTTCTGCTTTATACCCATGAAAATGCAACAAGTCATGAAATCACGACAATTTTCCTCTTTGTTGGATTTCATCTTCTTGCAAGTGGTGAAAATGTGACATGTGATGAAATCATGACATTCCGTACTTGGCACTGTCCTTCCTGCTTTTTCACCACGAAAACATGACATGTCATGATATCGCGACAATTTCCTTCTGCATTGTACTTTTTAGCTTTTGTTCCATGAAAATGTGACAGGTCATGAAATCGTGACAATTTTCTCTGTTTTGTTCTTTCGTCTTCAACAAGTCATGAAATCGTGACATGTTTCTATCTTCCCCTTTGTTTTCGCTTTTGCCCCACAAAAACGTGACATGTCACGAAATCGTGACGTCCTTCTCCGTTTGGATTTGTCTCCACAATATGTCACGAAATCGTGACAATTTTTTGTCTTCTTTTACTTTACTGCTTTTCGATCGCAAAAATTTGACATGTCACGAAATCATGACATTCCATACTATCTGGCTGCTTCCACACTTTCTCCTCATGAAATCATGAAAATTTCTATGTGATTTGCCCTTTTGTCTTCTTTAGTCATGAAAACGTGACATGTCACGAAATCACAACATTTTCCTCCCGCTTGGCTTTGTTTCCAAAAATGTCATGAAATCGTGACATCTTTCTCCCGCCTTGTGTTTATCTTCAGCACTTCCACGAAAACGTGCCATGTCACAAAATCATGACATCCTCCTCTTGCTTGGATCTTCCATTGCGTTTAGCCATGAAAACGTGACATGTCGCGATATCACGACATTTTTCCTTAACGCTCCTATTTGCTACTGTATGTCACGATATCATGACATTTTCCTATCACATTGCTTTTTTGCCATTGCAAGTCGCGAAAATGCAACATGTCGCGATATTGCAACAACTTTCACTTTACTGCTCCTTCACCGCAACAAGTCGCAAAAATGCCACATGACGCGATGTCGCGACATTTTTTCTATTAATGTTTCCTTTGCTATTTTTTAGCACGAAAACATGACAGGTCATGAAAATACGACATGTTGCGATATTGCGAAATTTTCTCTGCTTAGCTATTTTCTGCATCAAACGCCGTGAAAATGTGATAGGTCATGAAATCATGACATGTCGTGATATCGCGATAATTTTCCTTACTTTGGTTTAGCACAAATCTTGTAGAGATTTTTGTATTTTACTTATTATCCCTTTCAAGGTGCTTGGAGGTACAAACAGAGGAGTGAGTATCTCTACAATTTGTGCATTCTTTTACATGAACAGTAACAACAAAAACAATGTGGCAAAAATGCCAACAAGTTGTAATATTAAATATAATATAATGAAAATATTCTAAACATATAAAACTCATAAATAATTTTTGCAACTCATAAAAATACCATTAACAAATGCTCACAAAAATTATATTTGATACAAAATAAATATCTCAAATACACCATACTTCCACACACTCTCACTACACATTTTGTCCTCACATATGCACGCAAATACACATATATAATGGAATGTGACTTTTCATATGGAGTACTTTTGGCCTTCACTCTTCTTGAGACTCTTCACTTTCCTACTCTATGGACTCATGTGCACATGGACTATTATGCATATTTACATTATTAAATACTTTGCACATTCTAATAATATTTATACATTTATTACATTGCATAAATTAAATGCTCACACTCTAATCTAAGACACGCTTCTAAGCTAGAAATGTACCCAAGATGGTACATTAGCATGTACCAAATAATGTAATATACTCCACCACCCCCTTGTATTATATTATTTTATTATTGAAGTCTTTAGTCTTCAATATGTATATTTATATTTTATCTTCAATTTATCTCCTATAAATTTATATCTAGAGACTTCAAATAAATATTTACATTTGGTTTAGTCTTCATCTTGATCCTAGAACTCGTGTTATATTTTCTTGTTTTCTTCATTCTACTACTTTTCTATATTCCAAAGTTTTTGATATGATATTCATTTTTGAATTTTAAAAGTAACCTTGATGAACAAGATATCTCATTATCTTACAAGTCATAAGTGGATCAAAATTAATCCATTTTCTTTGCCATGGTTCTTTGTATAACCTTTCTTATTGGTCTTAAAAAAATTTAAACTTGAATCCATTGTTAATAGATGCTTCAAAAATAAGATCTTGAAAGAGACAATCTAATTTGAATATTAATATATTTTAAAATCTTCTATAGTACTTGTCTTTATAGTAACAGAAAACAGATGAGTGAATTTTTCTTACACAATATTGACATGGATGAAAATTCTAGCAATTTGCTCTAACATATTGAATATATCTCTACCTCTTTGTTACTTCATTTTGAAATTTCAAGTTCATATGTTTTCTTGATCAATTGATATAACAATTTGTGTATAATTGAGGCAATTCTACCTTTTCTTTTTATAAGTCTATATGAAATTCTTTTGACCAACATCTACTACTTTTTTATAATAATTTTTTATTTTACTCTCAATATTTCCATTAGTATAATTTTCATCAATTTCTTATATCATATTGTTAGAAGATATCTTTATAGCATATTCTCTTGTCAAACTATCATTCTGTGATTCCTCAAGAGTATTTCTAAGACATATTTTTTCTTCTCTCCTAATCATACCTTTCATATTGTTATTATCCCTTAAATCAAGTATATGTCTAAACCATTTTGATTCCTTGAATCCTACATACTTAATAAGTTCTTCCATAGTTCTAAAATAGACTTCCTAGTCTCAAAAAATGAAAGAAATTTTTTTTCAAATATTTAAACCTTTGAGATTGACTACTGTATGTCTCCCTAGTTTTGAATATATTGTCCCACCTCGATAAAATATTTTCAACTTCTAAATTGTAAGTTTAATTTGAGTATAAGATCAGATACTAACTTTCAATTCTTCAAATCTTGTAGTATAAGATCAGATATGGATAATGATCAAAAAAAAAGTTTCAATTCTTCAAAATTCTAAGTGGAAATCCTTTTATCTCCCATATTTCAAATTATAAAATTTTTAATTCTAAATTTCACAATCCTATGTTGGTGTTGAATTCCTTATAACTCCAAATTTAGAAATTTAGAAATCTAGTAAAAATATATTTGCAAATTTTATATTCCTAATTTTATGTAGGAAACCTTTGAAGAACACAAGCTTATAATGATATGGGGGTGAACAGTATAAGATAAAACATTTAACTTTTCAATACAAATGATAATAACAATAATATCAATGCAATAATGAAACAATGCATAAATCATCACACATATGAGAGACATAGATTTAACGTGGTTCACCTAATATGGGCTACATCCATAGAGAAATATTCCTTATAAATTTCTCAACAAATTTTGTGGGCACCAACTACAAGAGACACCAATCCCCTATTATAATGTTCGTGGGCACCAATCCATAGGAGACACCAATCCCCTCTTATGTTCATGGACACCAATTCATAGGAGACACCAATCCCCTCTCAATTTTGTAGACACCAATCCACAGGAGACACCAATCCCATCTCAAGTTCATGGACACCAATCCACATGAGACACCAATTCCCTCTCAAGTTTGTGGACACCAATCCATAGGAGACATAAATCCCCTCTACTTTGGCTCATGTACACCAATACCCTATGCTCACAAGTCTATCCCAATCTCTGCTTAATTCTTCTCTCAAAACTGCTCACAAATCTTGCTCAATTTTACTCTCAAATTCTGATCAAATATGCTCTCAAATATGCTCACGAAACTTGCTCAAATTTGCTCTAAAACCTGCTTATAAAACTTGCTCAAATCTACTCCAAAACCTGCTCATAATTCCTGCTAAAATCAACTCCAAAACCTTCTCACAAAACTTGCTCAAATCTGCTCCAAAATTTTCTCACAGAACCTTCTCAAATCCTCTCTAAAACTTGCTCAATAATTTCATCAAGTTCTTCATCTATTCTTCAATGTGCTTTCCTCAACTAAAGTAATTCAAACATATTCTACCTAGAATTTTTTTATCTTCATGAACATATAGAGAATGATATGCACTAACAAATGCCCAATATATTCTTCACATTCATTAAGTTTGTTGCTTCCACATATCTCACATTTATTATATTTAAAAGGTAGCTTTAGTCTAGTACTTGATAACTAACCTTGTAATTTTTGATTTGCACCTTTCCTTCCCTTTTGTAGATAGCTGAAAATGTCCTTCTTTTCAATTGAATCCTTTCACATTATCCTTGCACTATGTGACACTTTGACTTGCTTTAGAACAACCCTTCTATTTGAGTGAGACTTAATTATTTTGTTTATTTCCACATTCACTTCAAAACCAATCACAATGCACAAGTTTGTTCTCAAATTTGATCCATAACTCTTGCCCATTTATTTCCAATTTCAAGCAAAAACAATGCACATCCAATAATTCCTTATACCTCCAACCATATGACAATAAAAATATTTTTCTCAAAAAAAACCACCTTGAGAAAGGAATTAAATCACCATACCTCTAAATCTGTCTTAATGATGATGATCTTCTTTTGCTTGAACTTCCCAAACTTGTCTTGACAAAAATAATTTTCCTTTTGTTTGTCCCTTCAAAATTTGGTTAGCAATTCTCTTTTTCCTTTCTTGATTAAATATCAAATCATCCACTCAAAAACCCTTATCAAAATATAAACAATAAAGCCTTAAAAATAACTCCTTATATCTCCCTTTTGAAACTCACAATATAAATATTTATTTAACAACAAGAACCCTTATTTCTCCTTTTGCAAAAATTAAATCACATTTATCATTTGCAAAAAATTATTCCCATTTATCATTTGCAAAAATTAAATCCCATTTATTATTTGCAAAAATTAAATCCCATTTATTATTTGCAAAAATTAATCACCACACTATACCTTATAACTCCCTATTCCAAAAATTAAATCACACTCCTATACCTTATAACTCCCTTTTATCATTTGCAAAATTAAATTGTAAAACTATACCTTATAACTCCTCATATATCAATTTTAATAAAATAAAAATATAAATACCTCTCATTGCCATCGATAGGATTCTATACCCTACCTTGAAAATCCTAGTGCCCTAACACGGGCCCTTTAACCAGATGCGTTATCGTAGCACATGGAACCACAAGGTGTAAAAATTATTTCTATTTTCTTTGGCACTCTGATTTCAAATCCTCAGCAAAATGACGTCAAAGGGATTTGATCCCTTAACCTCCTGCATAGTAGTGCTCTATGCAAGCTAAGCAACTGGTTGGGCTACACCAGTGGTTAAAACCAAAGGATAAGAATGTTGCATTTAATCTTGTCTTTCGTTGTCATTGAAGTTTCATTCTTCTCCTCCTTTGTCTTCTGCTCACTTCCACTTTGCTTGATCGATGTGCTTAGAATGCATACCTTATGCAAAGATAATTTAAAACTTATATTTATATGCTTTTCTTTTCACCTTAGGAGGTTGGCTTGTAAATTTATTTTTTGAATTTATATTTGCTTTTCAAAGACGTCGACGCATTTTTTATAAAACCACTTTATATTATAATATTTTAAATCTAATGATTTAAATATTATAATATTTAACCTTTAAACCTTTGTCCTTCTTTTAAATATTTTTGTCCCAAGCCTTTGTCCTTCTATTTATAATATTTACATCTTTTTGTCCCAAGCCTTTGTCCATCTCTTTATAATATTTAAATTTGATATTTAAATATTATAATCCTTTACTCAAAAATATTTGCCTTGCTTTGAGATATACCTTGCCTTGCATAATTATCCATTGTTTGTTATCCACCAAGTCCATTTTTGACACCATTGATATATTGTCCAACCTTATAAAATTCTCACCCTTGAATAATATATTTTCCTTGAATACCATGCACCATTGACATCAATGACAACTCAATATTTCCAAAATCCTTATTTCTCCACAATTCAAAATATTTGCAAATATTAAAAATGCTTCACAAAATTCAATAATTCAATTTATAAACTTCTCAAAACTTGAAATTGAATTCTCAATAATTTTCAAAAAATATTTCAAGGCTTCTCTATATTTTCTAAAAATGTTCTAATTCCCACAAAACCATGATGTTCAAGAGCACTATTAACCTAACTTACCTATTGATGTATCATTTATGAGGTTGAGGCTTCAACCTATGTGCATGGTATGTCATGCTAAGATAGGGACTTTCAAAATATGTCCAGGTTTTAATTGGAAGGAGCCAAGGGATTGTCAACCCAAATAGTTTCATGTTTGATTAGGTCTTGGACAATGTTTTGAAATTACTGGTAACCATTAATAGCATGCCCTTTATAGCAATAATAGTCATAGAAGATGTATTCCTTGAATCCTTTTGGATTTGGATGGTTTAGGTCTTATGGTCTAATTTTAGGTAAAGCGATGTGATCGATATCATAAATATTTTGGAAGATGATCAAAGTTTTGGCAAGAGGAGTGCAAGTGCATGATGAACAATTAGAAGTATTAGGGTAGGTACACTATTGAAGATGTGGAGGTGGGGGAATTGTGTATCCAAGGTGTCGATGGTCCTAGTGTTGCAGTTGGGACTTTTAATGGAGTGGAGTGGCTACCGTGTTGAACACTAAATTATTGGCCTAAGGAGGCTTGGGTGGACCCTGGTTAGGATTATATTTATTGAATCTATTGGAGGTATACTTTGGTTTCTTATGGGGCTTAACATCCCCATTTTGGATTTTGACTTCCTCTATTAATTTGGCATGTGTAGTTGCCTCCTCGAAGGAGCCATGTTGTTGCATTTGCAAATTACCTAAGATGGATTTAATGCAACTCTTGAAATCAAATACTCATTGTAAATATATGTGAACCCAGGATTACAATATATAGAGCTAGTTCAAAATAAGACTTAGCTCAATATGGTTGTAGCTTACACAAATCACGTAAGATGACTAACATAGCTAACAATATCCTATATGCTCTCTAACCTATTCTATCTAACACTTATTAACTATCTACAAAGGATACATACATTCAAATTCCAACATTCTCCTCCTTAAAGTTGAGAGGGTTGACTAGATAGTCTCTCAACTTTATATATTGAGTTTTATCAACTCCTTTGGTGAAGATGGTTGCTATGTTGTCCAAAGTGCAGCAATGTCGCAACTCAACCACCCTTTTCTCCACCATGTCTCATATGAAGTGATACTTCATGTTGAAATTTTTAGACCTGTTATGGTGGATAGGATTATGTGCTAATTTTATGGCACTCATATTATCACAATACAATATGGTAGGACCACTTTTTCTCTCACCTATTTCCTCAAGAAATTTTCTCAACCATAAGGCTTGGGTACTAACATTTGTGATTGCTATGTACTCAGTCTCAGTAGATGATAGTGCTAAAACACTTTGCTTTTTATAACTCCAACTAATTAGTCCTAATCCAAGACTAAAACAATTTCTTGAAGTAGATTTCCTATCATCTATATTGCTACCCCAATCACTATCACTAAATCCAACTAATTTTACAACATTACATTTGTGGTAATGGATCCCATAATCCAATGTACCCTTTACATATCTCAAAATTATTTTAGTTTCTTGTAGATGAAGTTCAGATGGATCAACCATATACCTTGAAACTATAGAAACAACATATTGAATATTTGACCTTGTTTTGGTTAGGAACATTATACTCCCAACCATGCTCCTATAAGTGGTCTTGTCAAATTTTGGTGCTCCATCTTCTTTGCATAATTGTATCTCATGACCTTTTTGAGTTTCAACAAACTTACATTGCTCCATAGAAAATGTCTTTATCATGTCTTGAGCATATTTAAGTTGACATATGAATACCCCATTTCATGTTTTATGTACCTCCATTCCTAGGAAGTAATGGATCAAACCTAGATACTTCATTTCATACTCTTTCATCATGGATTTTTTGAACTCCTAATTCATTTTAACACTACTACCCATAAATATTAGATAATCCACATATAAGCACACAATGAGAATGTATTTACCTTGTTTCATGTAGTAGAGAGTAGGCTCACTTTTGCTCCTAGTGAATCCATACTTTTGAAAGTATCCATCAATGCGTGAGTACCATTCTCTTGGTGCTTACTTTAGTCCATACAATACTTTCTTCAATTTGTAGAGAAGGTTCTCCTTACCTTGTTCTTCAAAGCCTTTATGTTTTTGCAAAAAAACCTCTTCATTCAAGTACCCATTGAGAAAGGCACTCTTAACATCCATGTGTTGAATATTCCACCCTTTGTGAGTAGCTAAGAAAATTACTAGTCTAATGGTCGCTTGTCTAGCAACAGGAGCAAAGGTTTCCTCATAGTAAATCCCATACTTCTGAGTAAACCCTTTTTCTACTAGCCTTGTATTATGTCTTTCAATACTCCCATAAGCATTAAAAATTTTCTTATAGACCCATTTACATCCAACACATTTTTTACCCTTAGGAAGCTCCACTAGCTCCCAAGTATCATTATTTTTTATAGAGTTCATTTCCTCTTTCATGACATGTTTCCATACATAATGAGTACATGATTTTTTATAACTAGATGTCTCTATCTCTACACTAGTCATTAAATCATAGTTTAAAACATCTCCCTTAGGCTCTCGAGAGTCTTCATCACCATACATGTGCAAATTTTCAAGTCTTTGAAAGACTTCATTCATTTCACTAGCTTGGCTTCTAGTGTATCTTATTTGAAAAATTTTATCCATCATTTGGTAGGAGGGATGGTACTGAAGTTTTCTCTTACATATTTATGGTGAATCCACTTACATTGGCATTGGAGAAGAACTTGCTAATATTTGTGGAGAAAAACTTGGATTAGCACTTGTACTTGGAGTAGATATCTTCTTCGGACTTGGAGGAGGATTTCCAAGACTTATTTTATTAATGGGATACACTTGATAGGAGCTTGCATATTTGATATCCATCATCAACAAAAAAAAATTGATGACCCCATACCCCCCCTTCATCAAAAATCACATCTCTAGAAATTACAACTTTGTGTGTTTTTGGATTGTAGATTCTATATGCCTTTCAAGACTCACAATACTCAATGAAAATACATGCTTGAATTTTGGGATCAAGATTCTTTTTTCTATCATTAGGAATGTGTGCATATGCAATACAACCAAAATTTTTGAAGTGCATTACATTTGGCTTTTTGCCATACCATCCCTCATATGGAGTTATCCCATCTAAACTAGAAGTGGGACTCCTATTAAAAATGTAAACACTTGTCCTAACATCATTAGCCCAATACATGTTACTGAGTTTATTTGTTTGAAGCATTGACCTAGCCATTTCTACAATAGTGTGGTTCTTCCTTTCAACCACACCATTTTTTTGGGGGGTGTAGGTAGTAGTTAATTGCATTTTGATCCCACAATATTTACAATATTAGAGATATGAATTTGAAAAAAACTTCCCTCCTCTATCAGTCCTTAATATTTTTACAACATACTCACTTTGATTCTCTACATTATTTTTGAAATCCTTGAAACATTCAAAAGCTTCATCTTTAATTTTCAAAAAATAAATCCAACACATTCTAGAGAAATCATCAATGAAAGTGAGAAAGTAAGAATTGTTACCCAAGATTTTGGTATTCATTGGACCACAAATTTTCGAATGTACCAATTATAGTGGATGGCTTACTTTCCATGCTTGTCCTCTTGGAAACTTTATTATTGACTATTTTCCCAAAATACATCCTTCATATACCTCCTTGTGCTCTTCAACTCTTGGTAGTCCACTCACCATAGCTTGAGAATTCAACAAATTCAAGCTTACAAAATTAAGATGGCCATATCTCAAGTGCCAAAGCACACTTGGATTTTATATGGCCAAACTAGAAATTTGAGCACCTCCTTGTTCCCCAAAATTAAGAGTAAATAACCTATTATTTGTCATAGATACTTGTGTAACAACTCTATTACAATTTTTTTTGTCAAAAATTACATATTTTCCGTCTTCAAAAACAAGCCTATAGTTCTTTTCCATAATTTTTCCAACACTAAGAAAATTATGTTGGAGTTTGGTGGTGTAATAGATGTTGTTTTACCTTCTTTGTGCCTTCTTTAGTTGGAACCGACATGGCTCACATGCCTTCAACTTGTAGTGTCTTTTCATCTCCCAATTTGATCTTTGATTTGTAGGTGGAATCCATTGTAGCAAATAGCTCTTCTTTGCCACTCATATGATTTGAGCAATTAGTATCCAAAATCCAAGTTTCATTGAGATTTTGATCTAATTTTCCATAGGTGAAGAAAAATTTTGAATTTCCTTCCTCTTATCCATAGTTTCCATATTTACCTCTCCCTTATTATGAAGTCTTGGACCAACAATCTATAGCAAAGTGACCAAGCTTACCACAATTGTAACAAGATTTGTTTGATTTGTCACCTCCTCTTCATCTTCCTTTTCCTCGGTAACCACCTCTTGATCTACCTCTTACTCTTGATATTCCTCTTCCTTGCCCTCTCCCTTGTCATTTTCCTTGTGAATTGCCATGAGTCTCACCTTCCTTGTATGAGAATGTTTTTCATCACCTCCAAAGATTTATGTAGAACCTTGGAGTCTCTCTTCATGGGACATCAAAGAACCAATTATTGCATCAAATGTTAGAGTAGACAAATATTTAGATTCTTCAATAATAATAGCAACATGATTCCACTTATGAAGAAGTGTTCTCAACACTTTCTTCACTACTACTTATTTTTTTACATCCTCTCCAAGTGTCTTCATTTTTTTACAATGGCTTTGACTCTTACACAATAATCTCCTACTTTTTCATCTTCTTGCATTTTGAGATTCTCAAAATCTCTCTTCAAATTTTGAATCCTCACTTGCTTCACTTAATCACTCCCTTAATAGCTATATTTCAAGGCCTTCCATGCTTCTAGGGTAGATGAACAAGAAGAAATCCTTAGAAAGATGCTTTTCTCCAAAGCTGCTTGGAGATGATAGAGAGCAAAAGAGTTCTTATTTTGGGCATACTTCTTAGCAATTTTATCAGTTGCACTCAAGCTTGTCCAATCTACAGGTTCATTGTAGACTTCTTCTATAATATCCTACAAATATTTTTCGATGAGTAAGGTATTCATCTTGATAGACCAATACTCATAATCTAACCCATTAAATTCAGGAATGGGTAGATTGTTAGTGGTAGCCATTGCTTACAATTGAATCAAAAACAAAATGAGAAACCAAAACTCTACAGATAGCTTACCAAATGGTTTCAATTTTTTTTGGGTGAAACTTGCCTTACACCATCCTCTACAACATATACTTCTTATGATCTCAAGACTACAAAGAGACTTATACCAGCAAATTGATAGCAATAAGAACGTTGTAAGTATATATGTTTTAACCAAGCTATAAGCAAGACTTCTATACATATTTTATACCAAGGTCATACTCAATGATATTACCTTATCAAACAGCAGGATCCTTACTCACATCACAACATGCTCCTTCTTCTTTCCATGCAAGAACTCTCAACATAAAATTTAAATGATTTTTTATCCTTTGATTAACTGAACTCACGTGGATTAATACATCAGTTTTTTTTCTTTACAGCAAGGAGTCTAAACTTCGTGCCAACTCATGTGAATCAAAACAACAATAAAATTACGTCTTCCACATGGATTTCTCCTCTCTCATAGGTTATTATTTCATGATTTACCTCACGTATTCTTTATAAAAAATACCTTATGTCATGCGCTCACATCAAATGCGGTTAAACCTAGCTTATCTTTTGGCTCGCAAACCTAGCTTATCTACTAGTGTGCTCGAAACATTATAGCACACAATATTTTATGTTAAATAGACCCATCACTTTCTCACTCAATTTATTATATGCAAAGATCATTCCCTTCTTCACAGCCTTCGCTCCCTTATATTTCAAATCACTCCTTTATGCAGATATGTTATCCACACTTCAACGGTCTCCAGTAGAGAACATAAGTAGATAACAAAACCAGCCTTTAGTAGATAAGTCATGATATCTCCAGTGATGGTCTCCAGCAGATGGTCTCATGATCTCTGCTCAAAAATACAACCTCATAATATATGCAACTTGGATCTACACCTCCAAAACATAGTGGACTGAACTCATAAAACTTGTGATAGGTAATCCATAAGTTTGGAGTATTTCCCTCTTTCTCTAATACCAAAATGAGATCAAATACTCATTGTAAATATATGCGAACCCATGATTACATAATATAAATCTAGTGAAAAACTAAACTTATCTCAATATGGTTGTATCTTACACAAATCACGCAAAATGACTAACATAGCTAACAATCTCCTATATGCTCTCTAACCTATTCTATCTAACACTTATTAACTATCTACGGAGGAGACATACATTTAAATTCCAACATCTCTTGCAAATACCTTAACCATATTGTATTAGGGTATGGAAAAGGGTATCTCATTAATAATTGTAAGCAATAAAAGATACATCTAAAACAATGCAATAAATAAACAAGCGATTTGCAATGAAATAAAATGCTCTTTGTATTGAAATTTTAGGAGCCTTTATCTATTCTTTTACAATGGTAAGTTACCCCAAATTTGCAGGGATCTTATTACAAAATACTTTTGCTTTGTTTTATTTAGATCATAATGAGCATAAAAGGGGTGAAACCCTTTTGGAAAATCTAGTTGAATGGTGGGTGTAAATTCTCTCCCTTGCTCCAATCAATTTTGTGATGGGGCTTTTATATCCTTGGCAGACCGCTCTTTGCCTTAATGGATTCCAATAACTTATCACCTGCACCTGCAAGAATACAAACAAAACAAAAGTATTAGTAGCATATGATGGGCCTCCACTATGTGAGGCATTCTTTGATATGAATAGAAATCTATAAACCCTAATCTGAATGCTTGCAAAGAGTATAACAATGTGTAGAAAATATAAAATAAACAAACCGAACTACCTTGCTTATACCTAATTTTGATATGTCTCCTAGGGCTACAAATATTACCAAGAAAACATGGGTCCGCATCTGGGAACTGGCTAGGCATAGTCCTACATCTTTGCAAGCATAGAACCACATCTAGAACTGAGTAGGAATCCTACCATGTTTGTATCTTATTATATAATGGATGTGAATCAATTCAAACCTTTGGTAGTTCAACTTTCAAACTTCGGTTAGGGTTACTCTCATGAATTCGATAGAATATCATTATGTATTTTTAACGCTTCTTTTTTTATCCCTCATTTACAAAATTTAATGGTATTTTATTATTTTTTTAAAGGTTAGGGTTAGGGTTTTGATGGTGTGAGCTAGAGTTGCTAAGTGGCAAGCTAGGATTAGGGTATGATGAATGGCTAGGATTAGAATATGATGAGTGGCTAGGATTAGAATATGATGAGAAGCTACGATTAGAATATAATGAGTGGATAAAATTTATATATATATATATATTATTTATATATTTATATATAAATACATATAAATAATGAATGACTAGGATTTGGTGTCTATAGATGCCCTTTTTGTACTGCATTGTGTAAAACAAAATGCGATGTAAAAACAAGAGACACCTAGTTTATATTGGATGAATAAATGGACTCTTTCCTCAATGCACAAGAATGATTTGTAAAATATGATTCTAGCTTACCCCCTCAATTGACGAATGGGTTAAAATTATACCTGTGATTCAATTGACCGAATGTGGATGTATGAAAAGGGGTAGACGTGATGGGTTCAAATGTTGAAAATCATGATCAATGTGGTTGCCCCAAGTTTGGTTTTGGCATGTGTTGTCGAAACTTTGCTTTTGGTAGAATGATGAGCAATTTCATTGTGGTAAATGAACTAGCCATTAAGGGTATGCGTATGATACTAAAATCATTTGGAGGTTATTTTACCTCAATTACAACAATTATATCTTCAACCCATATCAAAAATGACATAGTGCATAACAATTTATAATTTTGTAAAAATTTTCCACTTTTGTGACCCTGTAGAGATGGTTTTGTGATAGCCTTGAGAAAATATTTCTTGAATACAGGTGCTTTCCAAAATTGAGTTACAAAAGTAATTTTATTTTAATCATGATGATATAAAATTATGTTTTGGATACATTTATAGGCTTATTTTATGATTTTGTAAAATTTTGGATTGTTTTGGGACATTTTGGAGGCTTTTGGGGCTTTCTGAAACTTTCTGGTCACATTCGAAAGTTAAACGTCCAAATTAATATGATTTACCATAAAATGAGATGGAATGATGTAATTGATGCTTATATAAGCTTATTAGATGATTTTATGGATGTTTACAATATTTTGGAACATTTTGAAGACTTCTACAACATTTTGAAAATAAACACAGCCCTATGTTTGGTTAACTTCCCAAATGCAGGACTACGTCTAGTCATTGGAAAACATAGAGGTGCATCTACATGTACCCTCCAGATGTGGGGTCATATATGGATGCACTTTACAGATGTGGATGTGCATATGTGAATGTATTTTAAGCTATAAAAGGGCTGCAAAAGGTATTTTGGTTTCATTCTTGTGTTTGTGAGTTTGAGTCGACGTTTGAGAGGAGAAGAGTGAAGTAGCTTAGTGATGGTGTTGGAGAGAGTTAGCGTGATGGTTGAAGATTGTAGGTGAGTGGTGAAGGTAATTTCTTTGAGCCTTCTCATTTATTTGTGCAATTTCATTTGTTTTGTATTTTTTATGGAGAGGGGGAAGGCAAAAAGTTTTTTTTTAAATGGAGATAGATGGGATGATGGCAATTTTTTTTGACAATGGAAAGAGAGAGGACCATTTTTTTTATGGATGGATGGAATGTGAAAATTTTATTTTTACACATGTATGTGATACTAATGTGTATTTATTTTTGTTTATGTCATAGTTGAATATTTTGGAGGCTTAACACCGATTTTCATCTATCCTACCTAGGGTGAAGAAGGCATTGATGGAGGATAATTAGGAGTGGCTAGAAAGGTGGTATTGGAAGGGTGTGCATGGATTGAGGTGATGAGGATGAATGAGAGGTACCTATATACCTTAGCAGAGAGGTGGGATTCAAAGAGGGGGACCTTCCAACTCCCAATAGGGGAGATGATAGTGACACTTGAAGACATATACCACATATTTCATGTACCTATGGAGGGGCTATGTATATAATTTGTATGGGATAAGGAGTATGATCTTAGTTGCATTTATGGTGATGCCTAGGAGGATGTGGACATTGGGAGTGATATTGAGTATTTGGTGATGTACTCAAAGATGGATTTGGAGGCATTACCAACCTATGTGATGTGCATTTTGGCTAATATGTTGTTTCTAATTAGTATAGGATGCAAGTTTTCTTAGAACCCAGTTAGGTTGGTGTACAATATGATTGATGAGCCTCGAGTGTATTCTTTGGCACCTACCTTACTAGCTTAGGTGTACACCAAGTTATATGAGGTAAAGAGACATGAGTGGAAGGGATTGGGGTGCAGTCTACTCCTTCAGATCTAGGATTGGAAGCACTTTAGTGTAGCTCATCCTATGGGGTTACCTTGTGAGTGGGATATGGTACATCACTATGCACTTAGGTGGTGATTATCTAAGGATATATGATTGATCCATCCTAATCATAGTGATCAGGAGTATAGGGATTTATGGATAATATTGATAACTAAGTAGGTGTATTGGTAGTCATGGCTAGGATCCAGATGGGGTATGGATGGGGAGTATTTAAAATAGACCAAGTAGGCTAGATGCATTGTTAAGCACCACAAAAATGAGTTGGATTTGATTTATTTATTGTGTGTCCTACGATATTTTAGGATGTGATAGGGGTTTCGGATGCTCCAACTCCATAATTTGAGGTCCTATTGTACTGGTCATAGAAATTCCCTCAAATATAATCTCTGATAATGGAAAATATTTTAAAAATAAGGATGTTCAAGTACTATGCAAGAAATATAACATCCAATAAATTTTCTCAACTCCTTACTACCCACAAGTAAATGGATAAGCTAAGGCAATCAATAAGACATAGATAGTCATTATAAAAAATATAGTCAAATAAAATCATCAATATTGGCATACTCAAATACTCTTTTAATTATGGGCTCATAAAAAAAGAATTCATACACCTACAGGGGTAACTCCATTCTCATTGGTCTATGGTGTCGATGCAATCATGCCTCTTGATATTGAGATCCCCTCACTATGTATTTCATTACAAGAATTCATGGATGACGAAACTGCTAGACAAGCACATTTTGACCAACTCATGCTCCTTGACAAAATATGAATCAATGGTTTGTAACACTTATGAGTGTATCAAGATCATCTCAAGCATGCTTACAATGCAAAATTCCATCCACATAAATTCCAAGTAGGATATCTCATACTTAAAGAGAATCAACAAAATACCAATGTATTACCGCATATTCATGATAAATTTACAACTAATTGGTTGGGTCCATATATTATCAAATAGAAATTGGGTCCAAGAACATATAGGATTTCCAATATTGAGGGAATAGAAGAGCCCAATCCATTAAATATTATCCACTTGAGAGTGTTTCATGCTTAATATGAATTATATATATACATATATACATGGCTTAAAAAACAACACATCTTCATTACCATGAAATCATACACATTGTAATTCATGCATCCATTCATGCATTCCACCTACTTTGCATACATGCATTTGTTCATTTGCATCCATTCATGTCACCTACCATACTAGTTGTCATTCGCTTAGTTTAAGTAATTGTTAGTCCTATAAGTCTTATCGCCTTAATCAGTGGCACCCTTAGTCTAACATTAATCTCATTTTGTAATTTGAAACTCATGCACCTCTAACTATTATTTGGTCACTCAAAATTCCTAGTTTTTGAAACAACCTCCATTGAATTTTAAGTTTTCTCTTGGACCAAAAGCACACTTTTTCACTAAGAAAATATTGAGTTCGAAGAGTTGATTCTACCATGCTTGAACCAAACATGTATCAAACTTATTAATAAAATATTGTGTTAGAGAGGGATGACGCCATGTTTGGACTGAAACTTAAGGCAAAAATTTATTCTCGCTTGTCCCATTATGCACATAGTCCAAAATAATAATGAAAACAGTGGTTTTCACCACTTACAAAACTTTACAAAACATAAGATAGAGTAGTAATGATAAGGGTTTCATTCTAATCAGGTTTTAATTCGAGTGGTTGAGAATCTGATTCCCCAAAGCTCTAATTATTGTCCCAAAAAACAAATACCAGAATACTATGAGTAGTAAGGATAGGGTTAAATCCTTATTAGGATTCAATTCGAGTGGTTGAGGATCTAATTCCCCAAAGCTCTAATTTAATTCGTAAACACATAATTGGGCTTCAAGTAGTAAGGATAGAATTTTATTATCATCAATACTTGATTTGAGTGGTTGAGAATCTAACTCCCCAAAGCTTGAAAACCTTAATATTGGACTATGGTCATGCACGGTGACACGTCTATCTTCAAAAGATATTTGAATGCACATAAGGACAAGCTAGATTTTTGGTTCTCTCTATTATTAGTTTAATACTCAATATGGGTAAATAAATTCATTTGCACACAGAATGGTTCTTAATTGGCTTGAGTCATTATTGTGCTTATGATTGGTAAATGACTATCCATTACACACAATTGATCCTTGGAAAATTTGACTTCACTAGGACAACCATGAATTCCATATTATCATCACATCATTACATAAGTTTCATAATCCACTTCATATTTCACCATTAGATGTTGGTGTTTTTGATTAAACAACAAAAATAAAGCTGGTCAACCAAGAGTCTAAAATCTCCATGAATGATCATTAGAGAATGATACCATTGGTCCATTCCCATACATCATCATAATAAATTATACACATCATTCATAATGCATTCATATCATCATATGCATATGCATCCATACATACATCCACAATAAAAGAAACACAAAAATTACAACATAAAATGATACACAAAAGAAAAGCCATGTATATATATATGAATCATAAGTACAAAGCACACCCAAATTTTGTATACAATAGAGCACTAAGGCTCATATACAAAATAAAAACTACAAAATAGGTAGTAAGCACTACTAGCTAGCGCCACTATGATCCCTAGGAGGTACAAAATGAGGCCCATGGTCAAAACCCTATGACACTGATGGATCAGGATGTCGTGGAGCTCTACAGCGAGAACTATTGTGCTTGGACTTGCTTTGCCTACCAGAGTTGTCTCTTATTTTGTAAGCAATAAAAGATACACCCAAAAAAATGCAAGAAATAAAAAAGTGATTTGCAATGAAATAAAATGCTCTTTGTGTTGAAATTTTAGCAGCCTCGATCTCCTCTTCTACAATGGTAATTTACCTCAACTTTGCATGGATCTTATTACAAAAAAATCTTGCTTTCTTATCTTTAGATCACAACAAGCACAAAAGGGGTAAAATCCTTTGGCAAATCCATCTGAATGGAGGGTGTAAATGCTCTCATTTTATCCAATCTATTTTGTGAGTGGGCTTGTGTATCCTTGGTGGACCACTCTTTGCATCAATATCTTCCAATAACTTGTCATCTACACCTACAAGAATACAAACAATACAAAAGGATCAGTAGCATATGAGGAGCCACCACTGTGTGAGGCCCTCTTTGATATGAACAAAAGTCTACAAAACCTAATCTGAATGATTGCAAAGAGTATAACGAGATGCAAAAATTATAAAACAAGTAAACCAAACTGCTTTGCTTATACCTAATTTCAATATATATCTTTTAGGGATAAAAATATTATCAAGTAGATGCAATGCCACATATGGGAATTGGCTAGGCATTGTCCTGCATCTCTACAAGTGTAGAGCCACATCTAGAACTATGTAGGTGCCCTGGTACATCTAGATCTGATTGTAGAATGGATGCGAATCAATTCAAACCTTCCATAGTTTGACCTCTAAACTTTGTTTAGGGTTACTCTTGTGAATTCGGTAGGATATAATTACGAATTTTCAATGCTTCTTTTTTGATCCCTCGAATGGTATTTTATAACCTTTTGAAAGGTTAGGATTAGGGTTTTTATGGTGCGAGCTAGCATTACCAAGTGGTAATCTAGGGTTAGGGTAAATATGATGAGTGACTATAATTAGAATGTGATGAGTAGCTGGGATTTATTTATATACATATAAATAATCAATGTCTAGTATTTAATGTCTATAGACGTCCCTTTTTGTACTACATTGTGTAAAAATCAATGAGGTGCATAAACAAGAGACACCTAGTTTTATTAGATGAATAAATGGACTCTTTAATCAATACACAAGAAGAATAATTTTGGAAAAGTTGATTTTAGCTTACCCTCTCAATTGACATCTGGGTGAAGAATGAAACCTGTGAGTCAACTGACCAAATTTGGATGTATAAAAAGGGGTAGATGTGATGGGTGTAAACTTTGAAAATCATGATCAAGATGGTTATCCCAAGTTTGGTTTGGGCATGTGTTGTTGAAACTTTTCACACTTCTACCTGACTTTTACTCTCCTACATGCACTCCTAATACAAGACACTTGTGCATTTCCTTCACATTGACACTTACATGAAAGGGAAAATATAAATCACTCATCTAAATTATAGACTCAACCTTAATCTATTACATATTTATATTTGTACCATAAATGTACCATGGGGGTACATTTGCATGTACCCAATAATGTAATATTCTCCAATAGTTTACTCGTTGGTCCTCATACATCAAATAGTATCTCTTCACCTTATTAATAAACAAGTTGTTACTTATAAGGAAAAGAAAGTATAAAACATGCAATATTTTTTTTTTTTTGAGTATAATTTTGTTAGTATAACCTTTAGGATGTATTTATTCTTTAATGTAAACAATTATAAGAATTTTTTTCTCATTTTAATATTGCATGCCTTCTTAACAAACTCAATTTATACTAGTATATATTATTTTCTACCTTTTTGTGATTTCCTAATGCATTTTGTCCTTTGATCATAGAAAATAACAAGATGAACAATGACTTAACAATTTTATATTTGTAATACTTAGTTAAACTATATTTATTTATTTTTTGTTTAAATAAAATTTAATTTAATCAAATATTTACACGTATAATTATCTATTGATAACAATATCCATACTTATTGTTTTAACTTATTTCTTAGACCTATGGAGAATTCCTTAATGTGTGAGCATTAAAATTAAAGTTAGTCTTAGCATGCTAAGACAAATTGCCTCTACAATTTAACATCTTCTAGTTTACTATTCTTTAAAGGCATTCAAGTTAAGCCTTGTCAAGTTCAAATATGATATTCTGAAACTCTTTACTTATAATATCTCCTATAAGGTAGCTTTCCACTCATTAATTTTGGTCCATGCTAATTTATTGAACACATTTTATTGTTCAAGACTTTGGCAAAGAAATTAACTATTAAAGGTAAAGGTAAACTAGTTTTTAATGTCTACATCGAAAGCAAAACTTTGGCAAAACAATTAACTACAAAAGATAAAGATAAAGTAGTTTTCTAACTTCTAGGTAAAGGTAAAGTAGTTTTCTAACTTCTATATTGAAAGCATGGTGTACAATGCTACCTCTTACAAAATTCAAAACTTGAACCTCTATTCAAAATCCTAAAATCTCTAGTGCTAGGCTTATGGAAATAATGTAAAGTTAGACATAGTAGAACTTGCATTTATATTTGGAAGGAAATGAGGCACTGCATGTTTTACAAACTTTTTGGAAGCTTAAAAATTTGTGTATATGTATAAAATTTGGAATTGCAAGGCAATTTTATTTTTGTTATGAAATGCCTAAAAAGGTGTACATATAAAGATTTAATTCTTATTAAGATTATGAAAATTTTTGCGTTGTTGGTCAAATATTTTTGTCATCGTTTGATGCATCATATCCTTTTGATACCGAGTTCTTATCCTTATAGAAGTGGGGGCTATCTCCCTATCCCTAATCAGTAAGTGAGTGCTCTTTTAAAATAGAGAGAGCATTCAGAAGGTTCAAAGTGTTTAGAGCATTCTCGAGTTCATAGAATTCGGTATGAACTTATTATTAGGTCTTAAGAGTGCTTTCTGAGGCGGTCAAGTCCGTTCAGAAATGACCCCCTCAGTCTCTCGACTCTTATATACGTATTAACAACGAAGACTGAGAGGAGGGGAAGAGCTCAGCTTTGAAATAAGAAAAATAGATCCAGAATAAAGAGAATGCAAGTCGAGGGCTCTAGTCAAACTTCCTTCCCCCTACCCCTCCCCCTCCCCCTATATTAATAAGATAAGATAAGTTGAGCACTTTTTTAATTGATTAATTGACAAAAATTGAAAAGTTTTTTTTAAAGAGCAAAATCTCTGGTCAAAGGCGTAACACTGGGAATGGGGGGAACACTGATTTTCTAGCTAATTCAAAGTACCGGGATGGAAAGACTTACTATAGGTTAGGGCAACATGCACATATCAAAGAGCCCTAGATCATAAAAAGCTAAAAATTATTATATCAAATGGGACAGAGAGAACGAGTTTGGAGCGAAAAAAGCTTTAGAATTGACTACAAAACCTACCTTATTAGAGGGGGAGGAGATTGCCCCAGATTAATCAGAAAAATCGGATTTTTAGGGATCTCTCTCTTTTAAAATAAAGAGTGGTCTTTGAATACATCTATCTCTCAGTTGAAGGGCCTTAAAATAGAAGCTCTCCTTACCTTATAAAAGTCGGGTGAAAAGTGAGCAGGGAAGAGGTTATTAAACGAATATATACGTATTAACCTTTAAGAAGGGAAGGGCTCTCTATCTTTAATTAGTTTCGGCTCTTGGGTTTTTTAAAGGACTCGATCAACTCTGTCTTTAATTAGTTTTCCTCCCATCCCTTTAAAGAGAAGAGAGCTCGATCTTTAAGAAATAAAGAGCTATATCAGATTATATAGAAAGGCTCACCACCCCTTTATACAGATTATATGAATTATATTCCATATTAAAGAAAAGAAAGAATGCATTTTAAAGCTCTCTACAATCTGTTTTAATCTTAAGGTGCTTGGTGTGCTAATCCCCTTAGAATAGAGAGGTGGAAAGGGAGTGTGTGCAAGTTGTGTGGAGAATATGGTTGGGTGCAATCCTATATAAGAGAATAGAGAGGTGGAAAGGGAGTGTGTGCAAGTTGTGTGGAGAATATGGTTGGGTCAAATCCTATATAAGAGAGCACTTTGTAGATAGAAAAGTGCAAGATCTCAACATCAATGAATTAAATTAAAAGCTTCCTCCTTTAACCCTTTTAAGAATAGAGGCTCTTTAAAACAACAAGATTTTGCCTTAAAATATAGAGGAAATTTTTCTATAGCATTTCACAATTGATTGGGAGATCAGCTATTCTACCAACCTCCTGTTTTTGCATTTTTTATTTTAAAAAAGAGCTTTTGCTTTTTAAAAGAGGAGAGGGGAGGGCTTTTATAGATAGAAAAATTCAAGATCTCAACGCTCAACGAATTAAATTAAAAGCTTCCTCCTTTGATGGGGGATAAGGGCTTTTTAAAACAACAAGCTTTTCCAGCCCTTAAAATAAAGGAAGGGATTTTTTATAGCATTTCGCAATTGAGTGGGAGATCAACTATTTTAGCAACCTCCTTTTTGTATTTTTTTATTTTAAAATGAAGCTTTTGCTTTGTAAAAGAGGGAAGGGGAGGACTTTTGTAGATAGAAAAGTGCAAGATTTCAACGCTTAACGAATTAATTAAAAGCTTCCTCCTTTGACCCTTTTAATTGATGGATTATATGAACTCTTTAAAACAACAAGCTCTTCCCGTTCTTAAAACAGAGGGGAATTTTCTATAACGTTTCGCAATTGATTGGAAGATCAATTGTTCTACTACCTTTTTTGCATTTTATATTTTAAAAGGAAGCTTTTGCTTTTTAAAAGTGAGGAGGGGAAGGCTTTGAAACAAAAGGACAAAAAGCTCCGGAGGATACCATTAGAAGGGTTAAAGCTGAACCTCTATTTTAAGGGGAAGTCCAAGCTTTTACAATGTCAAAATGTGAAAGCCAACTCCATTTTCGAGCTGAACGTGGTAACCATAGCATCACAACGGGGCTGTCTTGTCATTTATTTTGCAAGTAATAAAAATCAGATAAGTAATAAACAAAGGCATAGGGTGACCTTCGCATTTATAAAATATACATTCACTAAGAAGATCAACTCAAACTCTGCCCAAAATGAAATAAACAGTCTCGGGTGACCGTCGCATTTATAAAATATACATTCACTAAGAAGATCAACTCAAACTCTGCCCAAAATGAAAAAAACAGTCTCTACAGTGCTCAGAGCCAAACATAAAAATTGTGAAAAAATACCAAATGGGGTGAGAGAGGCTCGAACTCTCGACCTCAGGATTACTCAAATTCATAGAAGCTATGAGACCTACGCGCTAACCAACTGCGCCACCACCCCTAATAACATCATGGAAGATATGACTTTTATAATATATTGACAGGGCACAAAAGAAATAGTTACGGCCGATAACCAGCGAATCAGAAAATGGAAAGACGAGAGAGAGGGAGAGGTAGCGAATGATAAGATAAGCTTTTCGATTTGCCAAAAATATTAAACCAACGAAAATCTTTACGTCTTGCCAAAAGAGTCGCTAGAAGGAGGGCTTGAACCTCCGACCTTGTGGTTAACAGCCACACGCTCTAACCAACTGAGCTATTCCAGCAGATGTTGTTCGTTTACAGCGTAGAAATGAAAATTAATTAATCAAGAGTGACAATCACACGAGAAAAAGGGCAAAAGGTCACATCCAAAATATATGCTTTTTCGTTGCCGGGATTTGAACCCGGGTCGTCTGGGTGAAAGCCAGATATCCTAACCGGACTAGACGACAACGGAAATCTGTTAATATTTTCCAGATTATAATTCTAATAGTATTATAGAGAACTATCATTTCCGTCTCCTGTGCCACTCCTCGTTACTTTCTTGTATATATGAGATACATCACGGTATATAACACAATATTGAATTGAGGGCTAAAATTTTTCACAACACAGAATTTATATGATCTTTAGTTGGCTTTCTACAAACTCTGACTTTCTACTAAAATTATTTTAGGCAAGCATTAAACTATTACCAATCGATATACAATATAGTTTTAATAATATTGTACAATTAATCCAATCCGTGGGTCTAGGTGGATTGGTAAGTTGGGGCGCTTATCCAGAGGAGACCTAGGTTCCAATCCCACGGGCTTGCCCATGCACAAACAATAGCCCAGATCCGATTCCTCTGAGTGGTGCGCCAGATTGATGACGACGGTGCAACCCCTGTGCGTCCGGTGCTCCCCATCTCACGCCGAGTTACCATGTACCGAGACGGTGGAAGTCTTGGGAGCCTTCGGAGATAGTTTGAACCCTACCAGTTGTGCTGATAGTTACTAAAAATCGTGATTGTAACCATTGCTTCTATATACCAAAAAAATATTGTACAATTAATCGACTTGTAACGAACACTCCCCAAAGGAGCATGCTTCAAAAAAAAAAAAAATGCTTTGTGTGGAAGGGCTTAATAAAAGAGAATATTTGTTTTTTTTAATACTTCTTATACATATTCATCATGGGATTGAACTCGGGTCACATCAAGTCTTAAGAAAGAATATTTATTATTATTTCATATGATTTAATATTTTATTTGTTTTGCATTCATTTAGATAATTCATAGTTATTGCCTTTATAAGAAATGTACCTATTTTTATTAGAAATTTTTTTATTAATGTTTTACATTTCTTTATAGTATTTTTTAAATAATTGTCTGTTGATTAAAGAATACAATTATTATAAAATAAAATTAAAAAAAGTCAATTATTGTTCCTTGATCTTTGTTTAATGATTATGTCTTTGGATGTTTGTGTAATGATTGCTAGCGGCGGTAATGTTTTTTGGACTCTATTTTTTACGGAAAGGTGTGATTTCTTCCACCTGAAAACTTTTATGGTTTGTGGGGTGTGCTAATTCCACCCGCCCTTTTTTGTATAATTAATCTTAATTAATAAAGGTTATTATTTTTAAAAAAAGAAGAAGACAATTATCAAATGATATTAGATTAATTGGTTATATTCCTCAAATTTAAAGGTGAAGAACTAGGTTTGAATCTTGTTGAGTGACAAATGCATAATTGGTAAACTACTATAATCTCATTATATGGTCATAATATAATACAAGTGGCCATTGTTTCAATCTTATATAACTGATTTAAAATAATAATAAGAATTTAAAAGAAGGGTGTGAATTGTTAGATCAACTAGTTGATTTAAAGGGTGATCAAAATTCATAATACTAACAACTAAAACTCATGTCCAAACATGACAAGCCTAACAACATGCTTTTAAATTGTTTTAAAAATATATATCTCCCAAAAAATAAAAAATACAAGATAATTTTATAACCAATGCAACATCGACAACTCTAGAAAATGATAAAGGTAGGCCAATTTAAACAACCATTGTAGGGTCTATAATGGACCAAAAATTGTAACCATAACATAGTTTAAAAAATCAATGCGAATGGTGGATCTTATCTACCTAAATCCTCTCAATATTGTTGTTAGGAGTTATTACATCATAGCCCATGTGAAATAGCAAGTGGTATAACCACCCATCATAAGGTCTATGCATGCACTATAGGACAAAGGTAGTTGCAAGTTTAGTTAGAGGTTTGTTATGCCTAAAATAGGTATTCTATGTATTTAAATATCTATCATTTCATAATGTAAAGCATTAAAGCATTGAGTTCTAACATGTGGTATCAAAGAAAGTAAAAATAAAAGTCATCTCTCTTGTTGGTCCTTCTCTCCCTTCAATCTAGAGAAGCTGAGGAAGCACTCTATTAAAAATAAGTTTCAAGGGTAAATAACCATGACAAAAATTGAGTAAAGTTAACCTCAAAATAATAGGTAACCATATTTTTTGTGAAAACAAATTCCATATAAGAAAATTAAAATATTTCGGACAAATCTCAAAAGAGAGGTAATCTTCTCTATGAAGCAAATTCCAAATATATTTGGAAAAACCTCAATAATTAGGTAATCATCTCCATGAAGAAAAATTTCATGGAATATTTTCTTAGAAGTCAACCTCTTGAAAGGTCTCATGGTGAAAAATCCCTACCAAAGAGGTAAAAGCCTCCAAGAAGTGAAAAGGGTTTCAACCTTGTCAAAGGCTAGTAAGATAGCCTCCAAGCAACAACAAAGTCAAGATTAGCAAAAGAATGTTTGGTAAAATAACCCATGATATAAAGAGAAAACTTACAAAGATGAAGGTGAAGGATAAAATTCCTACCCAAAAAATTAGGTAGCTACAAACTTATTATTCTTTGAAGTATTGAAAGATCATTGAAAACTTTCTAAATTTACAAAAGCTCACAAAAGGCAAGAAAAGTAGTGTTATACAAGTTTTTAAGAGGAAAGTATAACAAATTCATCAAAGAGCATAGTTAAAGAATCAAAAGACATAAAACTTCAACTTGAGAAAAAACGAAAGGAATGGAAAGTATGGATTCTCACTACAAATACTTATCAAATAGCATTTAAATATTGAACTTCCAAAGTAAAGTACATTAGCAACACACACTTATATTCTAAGCATAAATTTAAAGCACTAGTCCAAGAACAATTTTAAATTTTGGACACATTGGCATTGTTCTCAACAAAATATTTGTGTCATTCATCACAAATGAGAAACCATTGAATCCAAAATTAGGAAGCCCATGATTTGAAAAAGTGATAATTGTATATTCAAGTCAACATCAAAGAACAAGTTACTATCAATTGCATAGGAAGGAGATCTAGTGAAATGAAAACTAGAGACAACATGCTAAACCTCTAAAATGTACAAATAAAATAGACTCCATTACACACATAATAATGGTCTAAAAAGGAGAGCAATTATCTACAAATAAATCTGGAATATCAAGTATTTGAAATCAAAATAACTTCAATGACTTTAGAAACAATATCATCTCACTTATTAAAGAGAAACTGAAGAGCACAAATCCAAAAAAAAAAAACTTTGCATGACTAAATCAAGATAGAGAGGAAGACAAAAAGATACCGAGCCCTCAATATGTCTTATACTGAATTTAGTATCCAAGTCATTAAAGTTAAATCATGTAAAAGTATGTTGTTGGGCACTTCAAAATAAAAAATAATTCATACTACCAAATACATGAACATGACATTGGAAGCATCAATGACAAGCATAGATAAGACAACACAATAATGTTTGGTATGACTCCAAAGCAAACTAACAAATGACAAGTCATGAAAATTGGTTTCATTCAAATTATTAAAAAAGAAATAATAAAACCAAGGACTTCAAGAGCCAAGTTGACTAGGAAAACAAAATAAAAATTCAAGCACCTAAGAGTGAATATGTACACTCTAAATGTGATTCTTCACAATTCATGGAATAATTTGAAGTGGAAGACAACAAAGAGAATGAGGAATCAAAACAATAGGCATTTAAGATTCAACCTTTCATAGCACATCAAAGAAAGCATGAATATATTATGTTTCAAGAACAATACTTTCTTCAAATAATTAATGTTTAAACAAAGAAGAAGCAAAATATGTTTCATCTTACTATATCAAGTGACGATCAAATACAAAATGGAAACTAGTCTAAACAAAAGATAATACCAAAAAGAAAATATTTATATCCAATCAATTCAATAATTGAGATAGGATGCATGGTAGCACATCACATCAAATATCAAAATAAGTAGGAATACATCATGTATCACAAGCAAAGGCTTAATCAAATGAATGAAGCCATGGCAAAGAAGAAAAGACAAGAGGTGATTGACCTCACCATAGTAGAAGATATTGATCAAGACAAGATTTGGCAACAAGTCTACATGGTAGGAGAGCATTTGATCTCATCAACAACTAATATATTTTATGAAGATCCTCCTCGTGAACACATTAGAGGAGACACATATGCAATGCATTAAATTCTATAAGTTTTAGAAAGTATTGAATGATTGTTTATAATAAATGTATTTTAGAACCCGACACTCTTAAGTATCATAGTAGAAATTCTACATTGAGGGGAGGAATTTCTCTCTCAAATATTTAGATTCTAGCATCACCCTAGACATTATTTTTTGGTCATAAGTTAGAGATTGATTTGTG
Source organism: Wollemia nobilis (assembly GCA_028583015.1). NCBI lineage: Eukaryota > Viridiplantae > Streptophyta > Pinopsida > Araucariales > Araucariaceae > Wollemia > Wollemia nobilis. The sequence goes on from JAQPPZ010016349.1 coordinate 838,827, forward strand.
ACTATGATGTAATAAGAGAGAGGGTATGTTAGGAGTTATTACATTATAGCCTATTTGAAATGGCAAGTGGTATAACCACCCATCACAAGATCTATGCATGCACTATTGGACAACTATAGTTACAAGTTTGATTAGAGGTTTGTTATGCCTAGAACATATATTCTATGTATTTAAATACATGTCATTTCATAATGTAAAGCATCAAAGCATTGAGTTTTATCAGTTGTTGGAGGTAAATTAATCAATACATAAAGTTACCTATGGTTGCTCTTGCTACCACTCCTACTTCTTCTCAAATTACATTAGTTTGGGTACTTTAGCCCTTCATATTCCATTGACCTTCTCACTAATGGAATGCTAGTAGGACTACTAGAACAAGAGGTATTCTTCCAATAATCCAATAATTTATAAAAGTATTGCAACTTCACAGTGACCAAAGTGGATATTGTTTGATTAATTTCTTGATCAAAAGGTATATACAAAACTACATTGAATATCCTATATTATAGCCTAGATGCAAAAATTTAAAAACAAGAATATTTAAACAACATTTTGGTTTTTAATATAAAGAAGGTTGTGTTTGTCATTGATTAAAAATGATAACTAGTTCATAGAAGCCATAAATTATTTGCCTTATTATTTATTTTTAATCATTTCATAATGCCACCCAAAAATAATAAGTAAAAAGGGGATAATTTAGCTATTTTATAAAATTCTCTAATTTTTGATAGACTGCGATAGGGGTTTTGAAGATCGACATGAAAATAACTATAATGCTATGGAGGTAAGCTTGCACAAAGGAGTCTTTGGTAGCTTGACTTAGGAATGATCCTTTCCAATCACCAATATTTTTAAGAAGCCTTTCAATAACATTGTTCCAAAAGTTTTCAGATGAGTTATCAAGGAAGAGCAGAATTCCAAGGTAGATCAAAGGCAAGTTCGAGATGGTGTAGCTAAGGATTCTAGAAATATTAATTTATCTATCAATAGGTGTGTTGAGATAAAAAAATTGCTTTTTAAATGTTGACCTTTTGACCCACAACTTCTTCATAGAAATTGAGGATAACCTTGATAGCTTTGGCTTTAGGAATGGATGACAAAATTTATAATATGGTTTCATCGACAAACTGTTGGTGAGTTATGGGATTGAGAGTAGAAGAGGCCTTGATTCCTAAAATGGCTCCCATGGAACACATAAATTTTAGGGATATACCAAGCGATTCTGCCAAGATGATGAAGAGGAGAGGTGATAGGGGATCACATTGCCTTAAGCCCTTGAGGATTTTAATATATTGCAACTGACCAATTGATGATGACTGATAACCAAGAAGAGGTAAGACACTCCTTGATAAGGTAAATCCAATCATCATGTAAAATAAAATTGGAAATAATAGCAAAGAGGAAATCCCAAGAGACTCTATCAAAGGATTTTTTTATGTTGAGCTTGAGGAAGAGGCTAGCTTTCCTGCTTTTGAAAATAGATTGGATGAGATCATGGATAGTGATGATTCCATCAGTAATAATTTTGTCTTGTATAGTGCTTCCCTAGCATGGGTCTATGATGATGGGAAGGATTTATTTCATTCTATTAGTCACGACATTAGTGATGATTTTGTAAATGACATTACAAATACTGATTGGTTTGAAGTTTGAGAGATATTTACTTATAGGGGACTTCAAAATAAGAGCAAGGAAGGTCGAGTTGACATCTTTGGAAAAACCTTTATTTCTTTGGAATTCTTGAATGATTTCAACGAGATATTTCCTAATGATACTTTATAAATATTGAAAGAAACATGGAGGAAACCCATATAGGCTAGGGGTTTTGTTAGCTTGCATGGAAAAGATGGTTACTTTTATTTCATCCTAAGAAATGGTTTTGAGAAGAATGGAATTAACCTTACGGGTAATAATGTAGGATATGTTATGAAGAAGAGATTTATATGCCTAAGTATAGCATGGGTGGCAGGGACCAAGAATATTTTCAAAGTGGGCCATTGCTTCATCTCTAACCTATAAAATATTATTGGTGATAGACCCATCATTCTTTGTCAACTCTCTTATTTTATTGAAGTTGTGATGCCTAAGAGTCGAAGCATGAAAAAATTTGGTGTTAGAATCCCCTTCTTTCAGTCATAGGGCTCTTTATTTCTATCTCTAGAAGAATTTATCTTTTGCTAGAATATTGTGGATATCTAACAAAAGCTTTCTTTCTTCACTTCTAGATTGAGGTGATGAGTTTCCAGATTGAACCCATTATTTAATATTTTCTAACTAAATCATAATGTCCTTTTTAATTTCAAATATGTTACTAAAAATGTCCTTTTTCCAATAATAGAGGTTGACTTTTACAAAACAAAGTTTTTTGGTAATTTGGGATATGAGAGGACCTGAGAAGCTTTTACTCCACCATTCTGGTATACAATTTTTAAGGTTTGGTTATTGGAGCCACATGGACTTAAACTTGAAGGGTTTTTTAAAGTAGAATCTTGTTGAAGACATTTAAGAATGAGAGGATTATGACCAGAGTCTATCTTAGGAAGGGAATGAAGGGACGCATCACCAAATAGTTGAAAGGATTTCTTGGATAGGAAGAATCAATCAAGTTTGAGTTGGATGAGTTGGCTTCCTATCCTTTTTTCTCCAAATAAATTTAGTTTTATTTAGCTAAACATCCATTAGCTCATTGTTGTCAACAAACTCATCAAATTCCTCATAACACCTTAGGGTAATAGTTGCACCTCCACTTTTATCAAAAGGATAAATGGGGGAGTTGAAATCTTTTGCCAACATCTACGATTCATTCAAGAAGATGTTTCTCATTTTATCCAAGGTATTCCATAAGGTCAGCCACCCTGGTAGATTGTTAGGAGCACAAATATTTGATAATATACACCTTTCTTTGTTATATTTACAATAGAAGAGAATAGTTGTAATTTTATCTAATGACGATAAAAGTCTCCCTTCCACTTTGGTCAGATCCCACAGGCACAAGATCCCACTATAATTACCTTGGGATGGAGTAGCAATAAATTCTCTATTTTCCATATGCATTTAACAATTTTACCACACCATATTCATCAATTTTGATCTCTTAGAGAAATATATTATTGGGTCTAAGATCTTTCCTCATGGATGACACCAACCTCTATTTGATTAACCTATTGGGACCTCTCATATTCCATGAGAGGATCTTCATCCATAATTTTTGGAGGAAGGCTTTTTACCTCCCTTGCCATGATATGAGAGGGTTTGATTTTATTTTTACCATCTTTGGAATGATTTCCAATGGGAAGTTCTGCAAGGGTTGGAAAGAGCATAGCTTGGGAGCTATTGGCAATATTTTCCTCTACTTATTTCCACCTTCTCTCTTGGTTAAAAGGTCTCCCTTTATTTTTATCACTGCCAACATTAGTAGAGATTTTATTTTGGTTTCTAGTTACTTTTTTGGGTGGGCTAAGAGGTTCATCTAGATCATTAGGAAAAGGATCACCAAGAGCAAGTGAAGTGAGCTCAACATGAGAAGAGAGGTCATTTAGGGGATCCAATGAGTTTTTACCAAGAGCAAGACATGAAGGGCTTGAAATTGATGGGGATTGGGGGAAAAAACTTGGATGGGACCAAAATCCCAAGGAGGACACTCTAGAGACTCAGGGAAAAGGAAGTTAGGAGGAGGATTAATACCATTAGTGGAACGGAGAGATCCAAACAACATATTGAAGCTATTAGGTATGGTGAAGAAAAATATACATAGTCAAGAGCATCATTAGAGGAATCAAGGACCTGTTACTTGCATTTGGATTTCAAAACACTACCACTATGATCTACACCAATATGACTCTTCTTTTTAATATGGTCATATTTTTTATTTTCCTCAAAGGATTTATTAGTGCGAAGCCATTATTTTTTAGAATCTATTTTGAGAGAGGGCTATTATACTCTAATTTGGCCCTACATGTGGTATTCAATGCAAAAGGTTGACTTGTTCTTGTATTCGATCCAAAGAAGGTTTCCTTTGGTTTCTTGGGAAAAATATACACCAAAAAATTTCAAGGAGGTTTGGGATTCAATAAGGTAGCCAAAATGAATTTGGCTCTCATAGCCAAGTAGGGGTGGAGAATCTTCACTAATGCAAAATCTTCCTAGGTTGCAATTATAAAAAGTAAATATATTCAACACAATAGATTTATGGATGAAGACCCTCTCCCAAGGGGGATAAACCTTTTGGAATCCAGTCATCAAATCCAAACCAATCATTATAAAAGAGATCAAATGGTAACTTGATAATTTGTATCTCATCAATTTCTAGAAGGACCCTTGGATGACTGATCAACCATTTCTTGATGATCCTACCCTGACCATATTAAAACCAATCACAAATCATCTCTTTGGGGACAAATTCTACAACTTCATTAGTACCACAACTCAAATTTGGGTTTGGAAGTACATCCCTCTTAGTGGCATTAGGGAAGACTAGGTTTTTACTACCAAGATATTGACCACCCTTCTCAAAACTTGCATCATTCCAATTATGAATTCCTAAGATTCCTTGGTTTTGCATGCCAATAAAAATGGGTAATTCTTGGTTAAATTAGCTTATTATATCCAATATGAGCCCTCTATAAATTGGATTCTAGTTAGTTTAATTTATCTTAAACACATTATTCACAAAATTATTTTTTCTCTTGGCTTGTTGCTCAAAAAAAATCTTAACCTTAATAATCTCATTTATAGAGGTATGACCATCCCTAATTGTTGCTTCTTTTACCAGTTTGGTTGAGATTCAGCTCATCACCTATTCCTGGGCCATACCTTCTCCTTCAATGTCAAGTGTTATTTTCTCATATTTCTACATTCAGTGAGTCCAACCTGATTCTATTCTTGAGTTGTTTATCCACTAGTCTAACCCCTTCATCAACTAACACATCAAGTCCCTTTGGTCCATTTGCTTTCCATATTTCTTGTGGTAATTTTGGTTAGAGTGCAATCTCAAAGCCTTATCTAGAGTCTCTACAAATCCTCTATCAGTTGGTATGTGAGTTTTGTGTGCTACTATTAAAAATTCTCATTTGGTTTCTTCTCTCGAAGCTCCTAGACTAGGCCTAGAGTACAAACTTGCTACTTTGCTTAAGCTTTTCATGGATCCTTCCTAAATATCAAGTGGATTCCCCTTCTAGTTGGATGGATCAAATTCAACTTTGATGGGGTAGCTAAAGGTAATCTTGAAAGGGCTAGAGGTGATGATATTGTTATAGATGACAAAATTAGAATCATCCTTACGTTTGATATAAATATTGGTATCCAAAATAAACATGTGGTTGAAGCTAGGGCTCTCTACCAAGGACTATCCATCTTGGATGACCTTTGTCCTCACAACCTAATCATTGAAGGAGACTCATTGAATATCATAAACTACCTCAAGGGGTCCTAAATCCCTTCTTGGAGAGTTTACAACCTCATTGAAGAATCCAAGAGGCTCATGTGCAACCATAACAATATATTAATCCAGCACATGTATAGAAAAGACAACAAAGTTTCTAATTCTATGGCCAAATTGGGCATAGAAGAAGAGACTATTCATGTGTGGTAAGATAATTTTTCTCAATCCATTAATGAAATCACCATTACAGAATATGACAAAATATTATAATGATACCCTATGGCATAGCTAGATTTCTATATTTTGTGGAGCTCTCAATGGAATCCACATCATCAGCTCTAGATATCAGTCGAAGCTCATCTATTCAAAGATTCACCCCTCGAGCTTGCACAAGTGTAGGACCCACCTCTAGAATATGAATTTTGACTCCACCATGGTATTGATCTCCTATTTCATCATGCTATGATTACCCCATTGGGATGATAACCCATGCCACACTCATTGTCATTAGTATTTTCCAAAGCACCTCTAAGAGTAATTATTCCTGAGAGGCCCTTCAAACCCATCCTACCTTTGTCCTACATATCACAATAAAATTTCCTAATGTCCTTTCCAAATTCATCCTCCTTCTCATTGATCATGAATATTTCAATCTAGGTTGAGAACATGATTCTAATCTTATCAGGTACGATGTAACCCATCAATGATTCTAGAGATTGAAAATCTCTAGAATTAGTGGCATGTGTACCCCATGAGCCTCTAACTATTTGGCCCCTCCTATATGCTTTAAATATGCCATTTTTATTGAAAAATCTCTCTAGTTTTCTATTTGAGGTGTGATTTTGGTATAATTTTGTTGTAATTCTTGGAGCAAGCACTTTTATAACCTAATTCCCTTTAGATTGATGCAATGGTTGAGGAAATTCTCACCAATCATTGGTTTATTAGTTTCTTGATAAAATTCTATTAGAGTGACTCAAAATGTTTTGATGAAGTTACTCAGACATGGGATAATGGGTGGGTTGTCTATGGCATCAAATTCAAGATTAATGTTTGCTTGCTCATGGATGTGATAGAGCTCCTGATCAATAGAGCAATTTTTCATCGTGATAAACACTCGATGGTAGAGGAGTTAAATTTCTTCATGTACAAGGCTAAGAAGTTAGGAAGGGAGAAGGAGGGAATCAATAGAGAGTCCTTACCTGTTCTATGGAACAAAGTGATGATCCCTATAATGCAGTACTTCACTATTGACAAGATCAATTCTCCCTTGTGAAGCTTCCACTTGGCCTTCCTAAATCATCTCAAGGATATTAAGGCCATTAATGTCCTCAAATATTTGTATAGGTCAATAGATATCTTCATTTATAATTTCAAGGAGGGGACCTCTATGCATCTTAGTCATCAAGGACTATACTTGGTTCTTAATAGGCACACTCTCCAAAAAGAGGCCCAAAAAACCACTATGTTACATGTTAGTAGCCTAGATGATCCCCCATATGTTCTAGTTATGAGTCAAGAAAACCCTCAAAAAGGCACCATGAGTGAGGGAGGATCCATGGAGATAATATTGATAGATACCACTAAGAAAGGAAGGAAGATGATCTTTGGATTGAACTCTAGTGACACACCCCAGTCAGTAAAAGTTAAGCCTTGCCAATGCTTTTCTAGAGGAAAAATGCTAGGCAGGAAGCAAAAGACTCCCATCACCATAGAGCAATGCCAAAACGATCTGAAGGATTCTCCCACGAAACTATAGAAATATAATTTTGAAGAAGTCTTAGTTTAGTTGAAGGAATTTGAGTCCTTGAGTAGAAATTGCACCTATCATAGGTCTACTACCAACCCCCTTGAGGGTATGCTTAAGGTGCTGACCTCTGCATCCAATGCAACCAAAATGGCATGGAATATTCTTCAAGAGGCTATAAATATGGTCGAATATCTCAAGTTTTAGAAGGATGATTACACCTAGGTAGCTAGAAAGGAGTATAATGAAGACCATGAATCCAAGTAGTCACCTTCTTTGTGATTGTTTATTTATGGGTGTCCTCTATGGGTCTTTCATCCCCTATTTCTATTAGTTTCCCTATTCCTCTTGGTAGTATCTTTGGGAGATCCCCTCCCATGTTTTTGGTTATGCCTTTATGATGCTCCAATATGATCTCCTAGGGTTATATGAATCGATGGTTTTTTATTATTATTGGTCCCATGGAGACCATATTTTTATGCATCCACTAGTGTAAAAGGTTTTGGGGTTCCTTTCAAAATCCCCTCTAGTATATCAATTTTTTTAATGAAAATTATCTAGGATTTAAAATATAAATATCAATTGCTTAGAATCCCGAACCCACTAAACAAATTCCACCTCCATATAGACATAAACTCTTTATAATGTCTAAAATGCATATAATTTGGTAGGAGATATTACAGAAGTCCAACATTTTTTGAACTTTGAGATTTGAAATTTTAAGATAATTTCCTATATGCAATACTATGGAATTATAAGGTAGTTAAATCATTAGTCCTTTCAACTAAATAATGCATTTTTAACATTGTCATTACAACAATAGTATAATAGAATAGATGTTTTTAATGTCCACGAGGCCAAAATCAACCTATGGGACAACAAGTTTATATAAAATCATGGCTACCAATCCTAAAAACTAGCTCAATGATATTTTTCTATAGGAATGGGGCTTATCATTTTTCAAAATAAGGCTTTGGAAAACCAATTTGATAATGGGTTGAATGTTGCTATCCCACACGTCACATCCATAAAACATCACTGGCACCACTACTAGCCCAAATAAAATTTGTATAGTATTTTTGTCCCATAGTTTAAGTTGTTATTTACTATTTTGAATTGCATAAAGTGTGCCCCATTTTCATATTTTTGTTTACATTCCACATGTTTCTAAACTAACATTATTATAAAAAATTATCCCACAAAATTTGTGCTCAAACTTCTTCTAAAAGGCCCTCTTAAAAATACAAATTTAACTAATTTTTTTCCTTTTGATTAGAGAAGAAAATGATCTTGGTTTTATTTGTATTTAATTGTATTTCTACCTTCTTGTAAAAGTGTTCCAAGTATTTTAAAAATTATATAAAAACTTGTGACAATATTCCAATCAAAATTATATCATCTACATATAGAAGCCTCACCATATATCTTCCCATGTGAACAATGTCCTCTCCCCTTAGATTCAGCCATTATTCTAATTTTTTAAAATGCAAATCAAATAAGGTAGGGGATAATGGGCATCCTTGTTTATGCTAGAAGAACCTCCATCCATGCTCTACATATTTATCTTAAAAAGCCACCCACTCAAGGATAAAACAATGAGATGTATTATAGACTTGGTTAAACTTTGTATTATTTGAGGCATGATATCAATTAATCTAAATTAGTATTGTTATGACTATCATTATTAATATTTAAAAGAAAAGTGCTAATTACTAAGGTTAAAATTTGATATCAACCCTTGGTATTAACTAATTAATCCATTGATTCAATTAGTGCATAGTTATAACAATAATAATAATGATATGGAGCTAAGGTTGGTAAACCTTTTTAATCAATGGAAATTCCATACTTAGTGGTGCTTTAATAAAACAAAGGTGGCAATATTAACCAACATCCTTGAAAATGCTCTTATGTTACTTTTGCCATGCAAGAAGGCATACTCCAAACCTATTTGAAAATTGGGTGATGAGTTTCCTTGGGAGGTTGGAGGAAAGCATCTCGGCTTGAGGAGGAAGGAGGATTGCAGTACGTTTCTAGAGCAAAGGACATTGGATAGCTTGGAAAATAGGTAGATTTGTTGTTTGATGCTTTGTATGTTTTCTTGCTTGCTATATTTGGTGGTGCCTTGGATTATGTTTTTGTGTTGTACTTGGTTGATTTATGGATACCTCTCCTTAAGGGGGTTTGTTTGTAGTGTCATTGTAAACCTATGATATATCTGGTTGTTGTCATGTCAATCTTGCACTAATATTTCCTTAGTGCATGTATTATTTTAGTAATATTTTCCTCTTTCATCCAATGTTTTACCTTAACCTATTTCTTGAGTTGGATAGGTGTTCCAAATGCTAAAACCATAGTAGGTGCAATCTTAGCACCATCCTAGCTTTCTTAAATTTGGTAGAGAATATCTTATTGCTTTTGTGTTTTGCTATGTAGCCTAAAACTCTCACCTTAGTATAGCACTTAGATGTCCCTATTGGATTAACACTTTCCTAGTGCTTGGATAGGTTCTGTTTTGGCACTCATATTTGGATGTGCTATGGCCACTCGTATGTTTATTTGTTGTTCGATTTGTGGATATATCCTTGCTTTGGAAATTGGATGGGTTTTTTTAGGTTAATTTCTTATGAATGAGGTTACAGGTTGATAGACATAGGTAAATTATTATTACTATTATTATTATTATTATTATTATTATTATTATTATTATACCATTTAATTGAGAATAGAATCATGATATTTCCTTAATAGTAAAAATGACATTAATGAAAGAAAATTTTTGTGTTTCTATTCTACTTTTAAAGAGTGCATTAGTGAAAGAACATTTTTATGTTTCTATTCTACTTTTAAAGGGTGCGTTAGTGAAAACACATTGTTATGTTTCAATTCTACTTCTAAAGGGTGAATTAGCGAAAGAACATTGTTATGTTTCTATTCTACTTTCAAAGAGTACATTAGTGGAATAATATGGTTATGTTTTTTTATATTTTACTTAAAATATAAATATGAATCTCTTTTAGTCTTATTTGATTAATGTTGGAAAGAATATGGTTATAGAAAGGTTTAATCTCTTTTTGTCTTGTTGATGCAATGAAAGTTGAAGCTTTGTGCTAGTAATCTTATAATAAGTTAGTACTCTTGTTTTCATAAGAGCTTAGGCTATGGATGAATGTTTTTGGAATGAATATTTGCTTAATAGGTTGGAATAATTATAATGGTTTCCGAGACTTGAGTAGGTAAGGGAACCATTATAGAGAGAAGTATGGGATTTTCTCCTTGAGTGTTGTATTTAATCCTTGCATATTTTCTTAAAAAAAAATAAAAACTTGTCTTGGAAAAAATTATAATGGTTTTCGAGACTTGAGTAGCTAAGAAAACCATTATAGAGAGAATTATGGGATTCTCTCCTTGTTTTTTGTTTATCAATATTTTTATGCCTGGTTTCTTGCATTTTTTTAGAGCATGTTTGAATGAATTGCATATGGAGTTCTCTTGATCCCTAAGTAAATCTCAAGATCATGGGTAATCCCTTTCATGAAGAAGATCTTGGTAGAAGGTGGTGTAAAGATCTCTTTGATGGATGAATTTAATATAGACTAGAATTGTTTAAGAATTTCTCATATGAAGCTTGCAAAGTAGTCAATTTTTGTAAGACAATTAGAGCTCGATCATGGTATAAGTTCATGGATTAGTTTATTTGCCTATTACTCTTATTGTTGAAAAGGTTAGATATTATCTTCTTCTAGCATATAGATCTTGTAATGGATAGCATTATCATTATCCTTCATACTTATAGAATAATATTTCTTTACATAGCTTTATGATAGCACATGGATCAATAAATCATGGTTTTTAAAAATGGATGAAATGCTATATTTAACTTATGTTATATCATCATTTTATTTCCATGCTCAATATTGTGTTATATCAACATTAGTGAAAGAACATTGTTGTGTTTCTATTCTCCTTTTAAAGAGTGCATTAGTTAAATAATATTGTTATGTCTCTATTATATTTTTAAGGGGTGCATTAGTGAAATAACATTGTTATGTTTCAATTCTAATTCTAAAGGATGCATTAGTGAAAGAACATCCTTATGTTTCTATTCTACTTTCAGAGAGTATATTAGTGGAATAATATGGTTATGTTTTCTATTTTTTACTTAAAAAATAAAGATGAATCTCTTTAGTCTTATTTTATTAATGTTGGAAATAATATGGTTATATAAAGTTTTAATCTCTTTGTCTTGTTGATGCAATGAAAGTTGAAGCTTTGTGCTAGTAATCTTATAATAAATTAGTACTCTTATTTTCATAAGATCTTAGGCTATGGATGAATGTTTTTGAAATGAATATTTTCTTAAAATATTGGAATAATTATAATGGTTTCTAAGACTTGAGTAGGTAAGGGAACCATTATATAGAGAAGTATAGGATTCTCTCCTTGAGTGTTTTATTGAATTCTTGCATATTTTTCTTGATGTAAAAATAAACTTGGATTGTAATAAATTATAATGGTTTTCAAGACTTGAGTAGGTAAGGGAATCATTATAGAGAGAAGTATGAGATTCTCTCATTGTTTTTTGATAAATGTTTTTATGCATGGCTACTTGCATTTTTTTTAGAGAATGTTTGAATGCATTGCATATGGAGTTGTCTTGATCCCTAAGTAAATATCAAGCTCACAGGTAATCCCTTTCATGAAGGAGATCATGGTAGAATGTGGCATAGAGATATCGTATATGGATGGATTTAATGTATAGTAGAATTGTTTAAGAATTATTTAGATGAAGCTTGCAAATCAATAAAGTTTTATAAGACAATGAGAGCTTGATAATGGTATAAATTCATGGATTAGTTTATTTACCTATTACCCTTATTTTTGAAAAGGTTAAATGTTATCTTATTATGGCATATAGATATTGTAATGGACAACATTTTAATTATCCTTAACACTTCTACAATAATATTTCTTTACATGGCTTTATGATAGCACATAGATCAACAAATCATGGTTTTTAAAAATGGATGAAATGCTATATTTAACTTATGTTATTTCAAGTTATGTTATATCATCCTTTTATTTCCATGCTCAATATTGTGTTATAGAGTAAAGCATGTTGTTTTCAATTGATGCTTTTGTTATAGAGAGAGTAGCTTCATAAGAGATAGTAGATTCATAATCTAAAATCTATCTTGGGTTTTGTAAAGTTCTTGGGGAATGGATCTAGAACTACTTTAGAACCTAAGTCAAAGAAATATCCCAATCCTAGGAGGAGTTGTGAAGATGCAATAACTAGGTAGATATGAGTCCTAGAAGGAGCTACAAGCATGCAATAGCTAGGAACTCATGAATCTAAAAGGATTTTATCTAATGCAATAGCAATATTCTTGTGAATTTATGCACCTTGAATATTGAGGATCAAGTGTACCACAACTAGAAAGTTGTAAGATCATTTGCAAGATAGCAATGGTGGTATCTTGAACGTGTAGGTTGAAGTGATCATGATCATTTCTAGTTGAGTGGTAATGAACTTAGTTAGCCAATGGAGGTGTGGTAACTAAGCACCAAGGTTTTATGCCTAATTAACCTACCTAGATGAACTTAGGATAATGTTAGGGAATAGGTGTTCACCTTTAAGTGTTATGGGACTTAAAGGATAAACCCTACGCTATGGTCACATTGTCCTGTGTCGATGAGGGTATGGAAAAGTTGGGGAGACCACTTTGGCATCCTTATAAACAATAATATTTAGTAAGGTGAACCCCCGAAAAATATGGGATAATGGTCACTCTTGTCCACTAAGTATCATCTGTAGTGACATTGAACTCATATATGGTGAAACCTTATGAATGCTAAAAAGAAAAACATTAGGACTCTTGAGAACCTTGCTTGTGTTTCTTTAAATTAAAAAGAATCTCCCTCTTGGGCTGGTTTTTGTGGGTTGTTACAAAAAGATAGCAAAAGCTCTTGGATTAATACTTGAGCAGACCAATAGTAGGGTAGTTCATTTAGACAACAATCCAAATCTAGTATTTGGATTGATTTAGGATCTTCCTCTAGCACTACAAGCATGCCCTAACCTAAAAGTGTGTTAAGACATAGTTGTGATTGAATTATCAACCACATTTGGAATATGTCTCTCAAGATATTTCACCACCACGATTAGAGGATACCTATGATTTGACTAGACTCATATTCTACTCCAAACCAAATACAAGACCAAGTTAATAATTTTATCAAAATCCCTCCACATGTACCACATAGAGCAAATTCCCTCTAAGGGAAGTGGAGAGGAGCTATAAAATATTGACTACTTCATATATTAGGTGCACCCACACATCAATAATAATTACATAAAGCAATGGGTATCCAATACATGTGGGACATATCTCAAAAATGCATTCAAGCTAGCTAGCATACAATTAACCATCACTAGGTATTCTACTATACATATTAAAAATATTGTACATATATATATATATAGAGAGAAGAGAAATCCTTTTACATTGAAAATCCTTTTATATAACAATGTATGCTATCCAACCTATGAAGCAAAACTAAATATGACCCTATTATTGGTATGGTCAAGAGGAAGCATCTCCTAAGGATATTTTTTCCAAGAAGCACTAATCATATGATTAAATGACAATGACAGATTATTTCTAGTGTTGCCGGTGTTAGTCATCCTTAAACCAAATATATTGTAGATTTGCATCAACCTAGGACCAAGATCAAACGTGTGTTAAGGATTGGTTAGTGCCTACCATTAGGTCAAGCATAATCAAAGGATGTAAGCAAAAAGCCATCAAATTTCATAAGAAATCCAAGCATCATAATAGTAAAATCAAATTGTTAGATATGTCAGTGATTAAACCATACTTATGGAAAAGTACCCTGATATTTGTCTCATGGTGATGGCTTGCAAGGCTACAATGGTTGACACTTGGAAGGCATGAGTTGGATCCAAATGGTATGAATAGAATAAATCTATGTGATAGGTATGAAAATATGATGAAAGAATTATGTTCATAGGAACCAAGGAGCATTTAACACCTTGCTTATCCATTCATAAGAAAGACAAATGCAAGTATTGTACTTTGGCACATAGATCAGACTCAAGAGAAAGTAATAATACTTTATTTACAAAAAAAATAGCTATGAACTTGAAGGTGGATCATATTGGGTAAAAGCATCACATAATATGGATATAGTCAATGGACATCGACATCCTTGTGAACCTAAAAACATGTACACATCATCCAAAGGATCCATTAGGTCAATGATGAGACAACAACCATGATGGAACATGAGGAGGGAAAATGGATAATTATACCTTTATTGATTAAATATTGCAAGAAATATTATCTCCCATTGGCTTATCATGGAAGGGCTAATTATAAAAGGACAACTGATAAGAAAAGGACCCTTGATGGCTTTCCTAGTGAAGAGGTCTATAAAATGAGGGTACCTTCTACTTTGGCTTGTATGCACCCAAGTAAAGCTACTCTTCAATTAGGGTATCTCTCCTTCATGGTTTCATTACAATGGGTCATTCCAACCCAAAATAGGATACTTAGAGAAATTTTATTGTTCATTATATGAGAAAGAAAACAAGACCTCATGCTCCTCTAAAAACCAGCTAAAGTGATAATCCTCCCAAGAATGTTACCCTAATAGATCAAGAAAAATCCAAAAAGAACTAAATCTCTTCTTACTTGCACGGAAAGTCTAAAATCAATGCTCTACCCAAGAGTCTTAACAGTATCCCTCATTCCCTTATCACCCTTTATTTTTATATATTATTGTATATTTTGTTATTTTTGAGCTTACAATTTTGACTTTGCACCCAAGGAAAAGGAAAAATATCTAGGCTCATTTATTTTAGTAGGTTGAAGAGCCTTGGGAACACCCAAGACTATAGGAAATTTTTTCCTATAGCCCCTTTATTCACTTAATGCTCAATAAAAATTAGGGTAAGCCAAAGAAGGTAGTTGAAGGATTCTCAACTCTCAATCTAAAGGAAGAGATATTAACAAAAAGGTGGATGAACCCAAAATCCCTATTGATTGTTAGATCTACCATCAACGGTTGGTGCCCTAGTGTATCCTAAAACCAACAATGTTGAGGCCACAAAGGCCTATGGTCCATTTAATTTCCATCCAATGGTCTATGTGGTCCTTTCAATTGAGGATAGTGTGGAAAGGAGGAAAATTCCCCAACATAGTATGTGACCACACACATGACATCTTGTCAAAAGTTGGAGAAAAGCACTAGGGCATATTTAAGAAAGGATCACCATTGGTCAAAGGAGATACCACCTTAGCCAAGGACACATGGAAGCCATAAAAACATAGAAGGTAAAAAAATATGAATTTAAGAGGACACACTCTATTGGTCACTAAAGTTGACCTTTGTGGCCTAGCCTATTAGAGCCATCCAAATGGAAGTTGTAGTGGCTACTTATCACATGGGTAAGCCTACCCTACAACCTCACATTAGTTATTCATACTATGTCAGAAAGCAAGGCACTCTAGGAAAATATGATGATAACTTAATGGTGTAACCATGCCAAGTTTAGTAGCAACAAGACATGTCAACAAAAACTTGTCATCTGAAGGCCTACAAGCCTCTATCATTAATGGTCCCAAATATAGAGATATTGAAGCTATCAATCATAGTTGCAAATGTATTTTTTATTCAAAGTAGAGCAAATTTTTAGGTCTTCTACATAGCATTTTGGAGGGAAGAAACCCTCATCCCTACTTATAAATAGGTAAATACTTGCATTGTAAAGGCATCGATAGCTATCTACTCATGTCTATTATCTGGAATTGTAGGCTCTTCCTTTCACCCCACTTTTCTTGGTTTTAATAAGTAGAGCTCAAGTCTTAAGTCATTGTCTAAGGAGCATCGAGCCTCTCTAGGCCACATACCTTGTAATTATTTTTGGCATGTTCATGGAATCCATGACTAATTTTGCTTTGTTATCCTTCTTTTATGTTTTTTATTATTTGTTGTACAAAATTTAGTGTATTCATTCTAGCTATTAGATAGTGGTGCATGCATTTATTTATGGCCAGTTCCTCCAATTTATAAATAGGAATTAATTCTTGGTGCATCACCCCTATAGCTTAGGTTTTAATATTCTACAAAGTTTACTTTTCCTACATTTTTTACTTTCAGTACAAGTGCTCTTACCTTTAAACCCCATAGCCTTAGCTTGTGAAGACCTCAATGCATCAAGGATTAAATCCAATGAGGATCCAACCTCTATTCAAAACCCTAGATATTTCCCTACAAATAGTCATTTTCCTCATGACACTTCCTATTGTGTCACTATATGCAAGGTGTGGGTTCTCCTAGGTATGTCTAACTTCCATTTGTTGGGCTAGTGCACTCTAAGATGACAACAAGTCCTATCACTATAGGTATTCCAAGAATTCCTTGGATCATACTTTGGTACACAAATAATTTATTTCAAGTTTTCGAAGATATTTTTGTTGGATTTTTAGCTATTTTATCATAGGTCCCAAATTGTTACGATCATATAAGTCATAAAATATGTATTAAGACTTAATTACAAAATAATATCAATGCATACAAATCTCATATAAGTCAATATAACATTCAAAAATATGAAATATTATTGAAATAAAATACTCTCAATATTTTTGAGGACTCAAACATACAATATTGAGATTTTCTCTACATTCATATACATTTCATGGAGCTTTATCTCCATAATATAACCTTAGGAAGGTAACTCTTGGAATATTTGTCTATTTCCATCCTCACATGTCTGGGAGATGCATCCTTTCCTATTCCACATGTAATATAAATCTCTCATACCTTTTGACTTCTCATATTCCCATTTATATGCATGACTCTTGAATCTCTATTTACTCTTGCACACTTTCTTACTCTTGATACTTGGACACTTAATTACATGACACTTATGCACATCCCACACATAGACTCATACAAAAAGAGGAAATATAAATCACAATCCTAAACTATAGACTCATATCCTAATATATATTTATAGGTGTACCATGAGGTACCATGGGGGTACATTAGCATGTACCAAATAATACAATATTCTCCAACACCCCCTGTATTAAATTATTTGTTACGAAATATTTCTTGATGTACATAGGTAATTCCAAAACTTTTGATAATCCTTTTGATCAAAGAGATTTTTCAAAAATATCTACAATCTATTCTTTAGTGGAAACATGATTTATCTAAATATGATGATATTGAACATGATCTATAAAAAAGTGATATTGTGCTTCAATATGTTTTGTTCTTTCATGAATCATAGGATTTTTTATTAATTTAAAAACTTATTGATTATCGTAATTTAGTATTATTGAAGTTCTTTTGATTCCCATATTTAACATGTACTATAACCAAAGTGCTTCACATATTACATATCTTGTTGCATGGTACTCTACTTCTATTGATTATTGAGCCATTGCATGTTGTTTCTTGCTATACCAAGAAATAGGTCCTAAACCAAGATGAAACACATATCCTAATGTTGATTTTTTATCATCTATAGATCTAAAATAGTCATAATTTAAATATCCCTATAAGTAAAAATTATTATTTCTTATGTATTTTAATCTAAATTCTATGGCCCTAATGATATATTGCAGTATTCTTTTCATGGAGTTCCAATGACTTTCTTTGAGTTCTTACATAAATCTAGAGAGACAATTTATATAAAAAACAATATCGAGCCTAGTATTTTTTAGATACAAAAGACTTCCAATTAATTGTTGTTAAAGAAGGTTGGATCAAAAAGAATAATTCTTCTAGTATATAAAGTTGGATAAAAATAATTTCAATATATTGTTAATAATAATATACTTTATATTAATATTAGATTTTGTGTTGCAGTATATGATATTTAATCTTAATGTACCATGCTCTTGGTGCTTGTTTTAACTTGTATAAAGATTTGTTTAATTTACAAACCTTTTATTCCTATCCTTTGATAACAAAACATTCTAGCTAGGTCATATATACTTCTTCAAGATCATATATCATAAATACACTCTTAACATCCATTTAATGAAGTTTCCATCCAAGTTTTGCGGCTAATGCACAAATTGTTTGAATAGTAGTCATTATGGCTATAGGTAAAAAAATTTCTGCATAGTCTATTCCTTCTATTTGACTATATCCTTTTGCAACCAAACATACTTATATTTATCAAGTGAATCATCTGATTTGTATTTTATTTTGTAAACCCATTTACATCCTACCACATTATTTCCTTGTGGTAAATCAAGTAGATTCCAAGTTTTATTCTTCATTAAGGTTGCATATTTTGATGCCATGGATATTTTCCATTCTGGTTGTCTTATAACAACTTTTATAGTTGCAACTTCTACTATTGAACTTATTAATCCTATATTTATTCTTGTCATGCTACGATTTTGAGGTCTCATAGTGGTGAGATATAGCATTTGTTCTAGATTTGAGTCTTCATGTGTATTTCTCCACCATTTTGCTTTTTTTCTTTGAGGTGTCATTATGAATTTTGGGTTTTCAATTAGCTCACTAAATATTTATGAGTTTTTTTCTTCATTTGTTGAGTTTTATTCATTTAAAACATTTAAAATATGTGTTGTATTAATATTTTGACCTTCAAAAAAGTTTTTTTTTCTTATATGAATTTTCTTTGTAACTGAAACAATTATTCTATATCTATTGAATCATCATCATACCCAAGAAATATTCTACATATGGTTTTATCATCTATTTTTCCTCTATTTATTTGGAACATGCACATATGCCTTACAACCAAAAATTCTTAGATATTCTACTAAAGGTTTTTTCCCTTACCATACTTCTTTAGGGGTGTCATTTTTGTGCGTGATCTATTTTGTATGTAGACTACAATTTTAACAACTTTTTCCCAATATTATCGATCAAGATGAGATTACTTTAGCATGAAACATGTCATTTGCATAATTGAATGATTCCTTCTTTCTACAATACCATTATGTTGGGGTGAATATGCTATAGTGAGTTATCTTTTATACCATTTAATTTTAGAAATGATTCAAACTATTTTGATAAAAACTCACCACCCTTATCTGAATGAATATTCTTGATCAATTTTCTTGTTTCTATTTCCACTAATTGCTTGAATTATTTGAAACAACTAAAGGATTTAGATTTAAACTTCATAAAATACACCGACATTTTTTTGGAATAATCATCAACAAATATTTGAAAATATCTATGTCCTCCAAGACTAATAGTGTTCATTGGTCCACATAAATATACATATATTAACTCTAATGGCTTCTTACATCTATGGTTACTAGTTTCAAATGTATTCTATACTATTTTACCACAAGACATTTGGGACAAACTATAGATTCCCATGAAATTTTGGGTATTCCTTCAACAATTTTATGTCTATCAATTTTATTAATAGAAGATGAACTGATGTGTCCTAGCCTTTTATGCCAACGTTATTTGGTGTATGATGTTTTTTTATAATAGAGCTACATTTGATAATGTATCTAGGGCAAATAGACCATTTTTGTATGAACAAGATGTTATAAATTTTTCTTGTTTAGTAATAATACATTTCTTTTTGTTAACAATTCTAAACTTGACTGCTAAATTTTGATCCATTAATTTAGATACTGAGAGTTATTAATTGTGAATTTTTTTCCAGAGATATTGATTTCAATATTTTCTATTCCTTTGATCTTGTATGTTCTATTATTAGCTATGGCAATTGGTTTCTCATATTTCTCTTGAAAAGTATTGAATCATTGTTTAGTTCTAGTCATATGCCTTCTTGCCCCTAATTCAATATATGTCAAACATGATTTATTAACTTTCTTTGAAGTAGAAGTCCTTATTGCTCCAAAGTTAAATTTAATCAATAAATTTCCAATATTCAGTCAAATTTTTAAAATAAACAAATTATATTAAATGTATAATTCCTTTTGACTCCATAATTAAACAATTCTCAACTTCCAATTTTTAATTTTACAAAACTCAATATGGAAGTCAATTTCAAATATTAAAATATCCTTATCACATTAATTAAATAATAAGTGTGCTATATTAAGGTTTCCTTAACCTTATTTCTCCATAAATGACAAGAACTATATATTTTCCTAATGTATTATCAATGTCCAAAAAATAAATGTTAGCCCCTACCTTATTCTCCAATGTGCACTTGGTCTTCACACTTGGAATAACACTTCAACCTCTTGTCATGGCTCATTAGGACATATTCTAGGTAACACAATATCTCGGGAGACATTATACATGTAAATTTTTGTGCACATTACACTCAAGTTTCTCTATGCTTTCTCCTAGTGTGTTAGCTATTCCTTCACCTCTTCATCCTCCTCAAACTCTATCTATTGTTTGGATGACCTCAAATGGATGAAATTATTCTTAGATTTTAGATATTTGGTGTTGGAAGGGGCACTTCAATTTCTTTCAATTTGGAGGTACTTTAAGAATTTTCACTGCTAAGTCTTGATGCTTCTTTGTCCTTTATCTCTAGTTTTAACCAATCTATGCTTTAAATTTATTCTCTCGCTTAAATTAGTTGTTTGGTAGTTTCTAATATTAATAAGGAATTAAGCAATATTTTTCTTTGTCCACAATATTTCTTTAGATTTTATTATTGTTTTTTTTTTATTCTATTTGCTCCTCTTTAGCTTTGTTGGATTATTTTAGAGTTTTTCTTTCTTCTGGTGATTTAAACCACTTTTATCTGATTCTCTATTCTCATAGATAATACTTATCAATTAAGGTGAAATAGACTATACCCTTTTTTAGATTTATCATATCCAAATTCTTTAAGGTTGGATCTTCAATGCTACTTGCATCAATATCCTTTTAAACACTGCTCTATGCTTCTTCTTATCAAGTTTCTTGCCTAGATTTTCAATCTCTAAATATGCTTAACTCTCTTCTATATCAATGCAGTCACTTAAAACTTATAAGATATTGTATTCTTCTAATTCTAAAGGCTTGATATACACTATTTTTTTAGGGTTAAAATATGTCCAAAATTATCTCGTTCTTCTGCTTTCTATGTGGCCTACATTTCCTCACATGGCTTTGATCTTTTGCTAGCCTCTTTTACTAATAAACTCAATATTTTCCTACAATATTATCTTAAAATAGAATTCACATGATATAAATGTTCTCTTATGATAACTTCTACCTTAAATATCTTTCAAATTTAAATTCATAGTAGAATCCTTCTCTGATGCTAGCTTTCAAATATATCTCTTCTAAAAATTGATGGATAGAGTGTGGTAGCTCATATACATTCTATTTGTGTAGACACCTAAAACACATCATGTTTAGGAGGCTACTCATATGGAAACCTTTGTAGACCATATGAATGATCTTGGACCTTTCCAAGACCCAATAGTGGTTCTAACCACTCATTTAGGGTAGCCTAATCCTATGCAACTCTAGTCGCTAACGTCAACATTAGCTATGATCATAGCCATTGATGATAAGAGCAGTTAGGATATAGTTGCACCTATTGATAGTGGTTAAGGGCTACTTAACCCTAGATACATTGGTCGATAGTGGCTAAATCTGTAACTAACTTGGGCTACCAAAGTTGAGTGAAATCCATTAAGCGCAACGACTTCTTAGACAGTTGGGAGATCAAAGATTTCGGATGCGTCTTCTCAACTACTTGAATTAAACTACTTCTTGATATTGTCTTCCATATGAAGCTAAGATAGGGGGATTGGATGTCTATTTAAATCCCCAAATTTTTGATAGCAAACCCTAGATATTTCATGTGCTAATGCCATAGCGAAGCTTTTTTTGATCGATGAGTGGATCAACATCCCTTTGAGGTGTAGTAGAGCCCTATCCAATTGTAGAATAACACATGTTTATCCATAAATGAAGGCTTCCATAGTTTGAAGATCAACCTCATTGTTCAAGGATCAAATTATAATAAATCGATGCAAATTCCACCTCCAAACTATATCCTAAGACACAACTGACCTTATGAACACCAATTGCACATCATATTGATCATTCTAGTCCAAGGATTAAGAGAGTAGAACCCATATACCATGGCCACTATTTTTTATAGTGGCCCATAGGTGCAACCGTTGACATTAACAATGGCTAACAAAGTCACTTATTTGAGAAAAAATGACTAAGGCCTGAGAGGTCATTTTCTTGTTTTTTAGCCATAGATCTTACATTTCAACATTTCAATATATTTTCTAACCTAGAATAGAAGCTTTATTTTCAATATTCACACATTCTTTATGTTTCTTTACATATTTTCATGCATTGCTTTATGCTTTACTTCTAGTATTTCATTTATCTCTATATGTCTTTAAGCATTCCCTTTATATTTTGTATTTATCATAAAATAGCCTCATCTTGAGAGGTTATATTTTTTCTATTAATGCTTTGTGAGTTTCCTTGTGCATGGGTTCAAGCCTTACTAGGAGCATTTCACCTTTGAGATCATCTTTAAAATATCACAAAGCAAATGTTCTCAATATAATCCCTTCTATAATCAATTTTTGGGGATCCTAAAATTCTATTGAAGGCACCTTATCACATGGAGTGATTCTATTGTAATATGTATAAAATGATTAATCGCTAAGAGGGATGCTCTTGTAACCTCTATGTAAAAGAGAAATTTGAATATGAATAAAATGGGTACTACTTCTTCTATTTTCTTCTCTTTTATTTGAGCATATGCTTTATCATGCTTATTTGATTACATATTGCACCATAGGGGTTAGATTTTTAGAATATTTTAACAACATCAAACACTAAATATACCTTAGTAGGACCAGTATAAAGAATCATAGCCAAATTATTAGGACCAAAAATATCCTAAACCATCCTCGATAGACATGGTTTATGAATACAATCGACCATACCAATCTCAAAGGAACTTACCCCTGCTTGTACCCCAAATATCCCTTCGGGAGGAAGAGATCATCTCTTCTCAAGCTTACAAAGTTCTTACTGAGAGAATCAAATATCTTGAAAAATAATATGTGGTTGGTCAAAATCCCACATTAAGGAAGATTCACAACCAACCCTTGTGTCCATAAATACCAAGTCTAGCTTATCCTAAACATTTTGAAATTCCTAGATTGGATAATTTCAAGGATGATGAAGATGCATAGGAACATGTAACAAGATTTATGAATTTATGTTTCCAACTACAAAATGATGATACCTTGTTATTAATAACATTCATGATTACCCTTTTAGGCATAGCCATTGAATGGTATAATCAATTACCAAGGTACAACATCACCAACTTTGAACAGTAGATGAATGCTTTTCTTAAATGCTTTTTATTTTGCATCAAGAAGAAGATAAATTTATCTGATCTAGCTAATCTATGAAAATATGGTGATGAGCCAGTGATGGATTATGGGAAAAAATGGAGAAAACTAATGGAAAAATTGATGTTCTCAATTCCCATAATAGAACTTACTCGAATGTTTACAAAATGTTGTGCCAAACATATATTATTGTTGCTTCAACTGTAGTAATACACAATATTTGAGGAGGATTTGGTACAAGCAAAAGTGATTGAAGACATAAAATTAGAATAAGGATATCTAAAGATCTAAAAAAAAGGAATGGAATAACAAAAACATGCACAACCACAACAACAGGCCAAGCCTATTCCAGTCAACCAAGTCATATTAAATATTTCTAAAGGAGATAAGAGCCAAAAACCACAAAATTATCTGTCTCAACCACCCTTGATGCTATATAATCATCATAACATAAACTAGGGTAAAGATAGATAGCATCACCCACCCTACCAATTTATGCCATTGTCTAAATCTTTGGCATCCATATTTAACCAGTTGTGTAAGGCTAAGGCATTAAAATTTGTAGAAGTTCAATTGTTAGACCCTAATCGCCCTAAGACAAAATGGTATAGGGAAGATAATTACTACCCCTACCATAAATATAAAGGGCATGGCATTGAAGTGTGCCATAGGTTCAAACACATGGTACAAAATATGATCGATAACAATCAGTTGCATATTGACAACCCTTTAGCACCTGATAATCAAAATGTGGTAATATTTAAATATCCTTAACCTAACCACAAACCTCCAAGGAATCATGTAGTCCAGGTAAACCAAGTTTAGATAGATCATCCCACGTAAGGATTTATTGGCATGGTAAATGTTATCATAATAAATAAGAGATATAACCATATGGATCCACCTGTGGCTCCCATCCATATCCCAACTTCATCTCAACAAAGTCCAACATAAAACCAATTTCTAGGCCCATCAAAAAGACCAGTGGTCACCATAAGGAACAAACTCACACATAGTTTATAGATAGCCTTAAAAAAATAATCCATATATGAGCTCATACAATAGTCCCTTAAGCACAGGTAGAATTTGATGGAAATTCTAAGATCTATAGAGTTCCAGCTCCAAAACCTTGAAGCTTTTACAAAATTTATAGGGCATGTGCAATAGTGTTAAGATCCAGTGATCAGATTCTATGATAATTAAATTAAGACAATGTCAACTACCATAGTAGACCCTCCACTACATATCATCGCATGTGTTAACTACACTCCCTTCAATTAGGTATTGATTGATACAAGGTCATCAATCAACATCATCACCACCAAAGCCATAGGATACCTTAGTATTCCTAATTTGTATATAGTCACCTCTAATTTTATGCTATGAACATTCAATGATGCATTGTGTTCTACAATAGACACAATAGTTCTACCTATTGAGGTAGAACTTAAAACTATTTTGATAATGTGCCATGTTTTGGAAGGTGTTATGCAATACAATATCTTGTTAGGGCATCCTTGGATTATCCTAAATCCTATAGAGGAGGAGGATTCACACAATATAGTCGAGGTAACTCAATCCGCATTACCTGCATCATCAACAATATCATCTGCACCTCAAATTACAATTCACTTAGTTAATCTAGGATTGGATGAGTATCTTGTGTAAAATGTGACTTTCACACCTATCATTGAGTCAACACAAGATATGGGAAGACCAAGAGTTACCAATCTACCCATCGGGATGGTGGTACCACTAGGGGTGCCATAAAATTAAACCAATTTCATATACAATGGATTAGACCAAGTAAAAAATTATTCACCTGTTGAATATGAGAATGATGAGCCGTTAGTAACAAATTTTCATTATCTATCCAATATGAAGTTTACCCTTAGATACTTTGAGCATTACCATTGACATGGTTATGGACTAGGATTATTTGAGCAGGGACACATAACTCTAATTTAGCTGCAACACCAACTACTTACAAATAGGTTTGGATTAGGCTATTCTATTCACGTATTGGATGAGATTTTAGTTGATTCCCTATAATACCTAAGCTTGGTCTTTAGGGAAGATATTGATTGGAATCCGTACACCTATCCAAATCCCTTGCGCTTATGGAGGGAGCATAATCCAGTTACTATGGTAATGATAGAGTAACCCTTAATCTATCATGAGAATATATCTATAGAGGCTAACTCAGAAAGCATCCCAAGAATCAATTGGGTTATTAGGAATAATGAGTATGTTGATGATGTTTGCATTGTACCTTAGAGGTTTAGCATAAATGAAGAATACAAATCAAAATATATCTTTGAATAGGATGAATCATAATCCATTTTTAAAGAGGACGAATTAGGGTACAACTCTAAGGAAGATGAGAGTGAATACATATTGAGATAGCCTACTTAGGACCTCAACACTTACATCATATTAGGCAACCTGTTGACATGGATGAAACTTATCACATAGTTTTCCCAGCTCCTCCCAATCCAAATTTACCCATGAACATAGATGATATTTACCACATTTTCTTCTTGATACTTTTAATTTAAGATAGTTACTTTCCCTGAAAGATCTAGTTTTTCTATCTATTCCCAAACCATATCCAAAAATTCCCATACCCCTTGAGCCACATATAGAGCATGGGAGACATCCCAAAAGTAGTGTCTTATCCATGTGGTCCTAGAGATTTTATTCCATCCATCAACATAATATCCATTGATCTGACCACTCCACTTCACAACCCATCCAACCCATCAAAACCTTTGTACCTAAATATGGAGCTCATTGATTTTGATCATGTCAATTCACTCTTAGAGCATGAGGATTTCTTCCCTAATGAAGAAATGCTATAACCGTTCCATTTTACACTAGGCTATGCCCATGATGTTTATCATGCTAAGGTCACTATGATTTGGTAGAACCTATAAACCCAGTTGAAGAGAACTTTGTGGAAGAAGTTGAAGACAGATCTGAAGTTCAGTTCTGCATACCACCCACAGACTGATGGAAAGACAAAGGTGGTAAATAGAAGCCTAGGTAATTTACTGAGATGCTTGATAGCATATCAACCCAAGGGATGGGATTTAGTTTTATCACAGGCGAAATTTGCGTATAACAGTTCAGTCAACAAGAGCACAAATAAATCTCCATTCTAGATAATATATGGAAACAGCCCAAGAAATGTGTCTGAACTGAGAAATTTGGATAAGAGAGAAAAGTGCAGTGCCGAGGCAGAATAATTTGCAGAACATATAAAAAGTCTGCATGAAGAAGTAAGGAAACAAATTATAAAAATGAATACTCAATATAAGACAAGAGTAGACCAGAAGCGGTGGTTCAAAGAGTTTGAAGTAGGAGATGAAGTCATGGTCCATCTCAGGAAGGAAATATTTCTTGCCAAAACTTATAACAAATTGAAGATGAAGAAGTTTGGGCCATGCAGAATACTAGAAAAACGAGAGTCAGGAAATGCATATAAGGTGGAATTGCCAAATTGGCTTGACATTTCACCTATTTTTAATATTTCAGATTTAGTGGAATATCATGAGGGAGAGAGTACGAGAGGTACCAAGTACGAAGTATGGTAAATTCCAGCATCTACTCTAACCACAGACGAGGTCGAGGAAATATTAGACACTCGTGAAGGTAGAAGCACCAGAAACAAAAAGTATTCTGAATATTTAATAAAATGGAAGGGCAGACCTATTGAAGATGCAACTTGGTTGTCTAAAATGGAGGTTGACCGCCTGGGTCTTCCCCTAACAAAACATAAGTGAGGATCACTTTTAATTTACCCTGGGTGTCTGATGCAGGAGCATCCGGAGACAGTGGAGCAATCTTGCATCCTCCAAATTTCTTTTAAGTTTTCTAAGTACTTTGTATCTCGATCTATTTTAGTTCTTTTCTCGGGTTGAATTTTTGTAAAGGCAGAAGAGAAGTTTGAGTTTTATAAGTGCAGAGGAGTTTGAGTTTCTTAAGGGCAGGGGAGTCGCGAAATCGTGACATGTCACGATTTCGCGACATGTCACGAAATCGTGGCTCCAAAAATGCAAAGGCTGAAGGCGGGGGTGGGGAGCCGCAAAATTTTGGCTCCCAAAGGCAAAGACATAAAACAAGGGCGAGGGAGCCATGAAATCATAACATGTCACGATTTCATGACATGTCACGAAATCACGGCTCTCGAAGACGAAGGTTGAAAGCGAGGGCTGGGGAGCCGCAAAATCGTGACATGTCGCAATTTCGTGACATGTCACGAAATCATGGCTCCTAAGGCGTAGGCAGATGGCGAGGGTAGGGGGAGCCACAATATCACGACATGTCACAATTTCGTGACATGTCACAAAATCGCGGCTCCCGAAGGCAGGACTAGTGCATAAGGGCGTGGGGGTCGTGATACCGTGACATGTCGTGATATCGTGACCAATAGAAAGCTGCCACGTGGATCCAAGAATCGGTGCCAAAGGGAAGATAGGATGAATTAGACACGGGGCTGTGTGTATAAAAGCGACGCAACCGGTTGAATACAGAGGTCGAAAATGGACATGCGGGCAGCCACGTGTACTAAAACAAAGATGTAGGCCACGTGTATTAAAAGGGAGATGACAGCCACATGCATTAAATAGGGATAACCATATTAAGGAAGTATTTCGACAAAACAACCGTTGTAGAGCATGGACAGTATGGGTTGAGGCAACAGTATAGAATAACAGTCAGAACTAAACGATAGGTGCAGGTTGAGGGAGGCCATTAATGCAAGCTTCATGGTGGATCGGGCAGTTGCCCATTTATGGCAAAAAAATTTAAAACTCGGTCGGGGGGAAATCAAATTTGAATTTTTTTGTTAGGCGGGGCATTAATTTCCTAGAGGATCGAGGCCTCGATAAAAACTCGAGAAAAATTGTAAGGAGGGATGGTGAGCTCGGGATTGAGGGGGAAAGTTCTATGCCTGGAAATGGTATTGTAAAACTGTATGAAGCAATTTACAGAAAATTAATGTGAAGTTTGTTGTTTGAAGCTCGTCTTGCCATCAATCATACTACTTTATTTCCTTGTGGTAGATCAACTAGATTCTATGTTTTATTTTTAATAATATTGCATATTATAATTGCATAGCTATCTTCAATTTGGAATGATTGAAAGCAGCTTGAGTAGTCATAATTTCTACAATAGAACAAATAAATCCCCTATTTATTCATATTAATCTATGGATTTGTGGCCTTGTAGTAGTAATATCTAGAATTTGCTCTTGATTTGAGTCCTTAAGTGTATCTTTAAGCCATATTGGTTCTTTCCTTTGTAGTTTGTAGTAGTTTATAAACTTTTAATTTCTTCATCATATGTTTCTAATTCTAATTCTTCAATTGATGAAACTTCTTCTTCTAAAATATTTAGAATTTTTTCTATAGATTAAAAAAATCATGTTATTTTCCCTTAAAGCCTAATTTAATTTCAAGTGTGCATGAGGGAGATTCATTAGAATCTCTGCTTCCCCACTTGAGAGTCTCTTTCCAATGAAAACCTTGAGAATACAAACATTTTCAATACAACTAGAATCCTACTCAATGTTTTTTATTGGGTTGTGTGGGAGTTGATGATACACTTATTTAATAGGTGTTTTATGGGTTTATTCAAAGAAAACACCTAAGATTTTGAATCACTATCTATCTTGACTTTTTCAAGCCTTAACTATTTAAACCTAAATTATCAATGATTATCTAAATGCAATGCTAAAGCTTTTATCATGCAAACACATGCAAACAAGAGCTATCCTATATTATTTTTAATTTTTAATGAGCTAGCTAGGAGTCTTTGATTTTTAGGGTAAAACAAGGGCAAATGCAAGAAGACAAGTTAGCCTAAGTGTAACTAAATGATTTTTGATGCTTTGCCTATGCACTTGAAAATGAATAGTATTCTAATATTATGTTTAATATTCCTTGATTGACTGAACTTAAGGTGTTTTGTAAAGAAAACAATTTTTTTTGTAAAGCAATTACAAGATTTTGTAAACAATTAGGATTTCTAGTTAAGATTCTATAATTTTCCAAAATAAGTGTGATTTTTAATGCAAAATAGCAGAAAATAGGAACTAACCATAGAGAAAATGAAATCACACGGCTAAGGAAGGGCCAAGTGGTTGGATTACCTCTCCTAAAGCTTGTCTACCAAATTTGCCTTTGAAAGTTCCAAATTCACCACTACTACCAAATATGCCACTAGGGTGGTAATTTTGGTAAATTTGCACAAAAGACCAAAAAAATAGGACTTTCTACTTTGAGGGGTCTATTTGAGGGTTGGGTAGGGTAGAAACGTGTCTAAATAGCTGATCAGACCCATTTTGATGAAATATTTGAGTATGCTTTCCTCTTGGGATGGATTTTGGTCATTTACTAGATTTGCCACTGGCTTTGCCAAATTCATCACTAGTGAATTTGATCTGGGTGGTGAATTTGGTTCTAAGTATTTTGGACTATGAAATTCACCATTGACTGTGCAGGGTGGTGAATTTGGTCCTGGAATTTGAAGGTTTTAGAGGTTGATTTGAGTATATTTGATAGGGTTTTGGGCTGAATTTTGAGGGGAATAATCCTAACAGTATTTTCTAGGTCTACAACTAATATAGTCAAAGGACTAAGATACTAAAATGACTGAAATTAAGATGTATGCAAGAATGATACAAGCCCCAAATGAAACTAAAATTTCAATTAAAAAAATATGAAAATGAATAGAAAGTAAATGCTATTATGTTAGGAATGATTAATATCAACTACTTTAATATATAATAAAAGCAAACTAGCATTAAATAGTGTTGGATTAATAAGATTGACAAAATATGTAAAATGCTGCCCAAAATTAGTGAAATATACAGTAGTAAGAAATGGATAAAATTGAAATCAAGGTAATAATGTAGGTGGCTAAGGATACATGTAATAATGTTAGGAATATAACAAGATCATTTATCTATATTCCAATCCTTACAATGCTTGTGAAATTTATGAAGAAATTGATACAAAATGCTTGGAAAGTGAAGGAAAATGCTATGAAATTTAGTATTCAAGCAAAATCACATAAGGAAATGCATACATGTGAGAGATGAAGGGATGATATAGTGTATAATAAGGTAATGAAGACATTATACCCAATACTAAATAAGATCCAGATGATAAATGAAGAGCCTCGAAAGCTTTGATATGCTAATGAAAACAAAGCTCAATATGAAGAGATTAAAATGCTAGAAAACTTAATATGAAAATATGCTAACATGGAAGTGAAATAAAGATTTAGTTTGCATATAAATAAATGTAAAGAAGGCTGAAAATATAAATATAAAACTACCTAGATTCCATGGTGAAGAATACCTAAAATAACCCTACAAAATAAAAAGGGTTAGTAGGAAATATAAAATGGCCAAGATGATATGTCTTCTAACCCTAAAAAAGAGATGTTAGATATAATAGATGAGGCTACAAATCATTGAAATAAGGCCTAAAATAATAATGTTAAGTCATACAAAGCAAAGGTAAGCTCGACACAAGGATAAGATATGTAAAAGAAGATGAAACGATGCAAGAAATTGAGTTAGAAAACTTGCAAAGCTAAATTTAGGAAGCTAAAATGAAAGGGGGTAGAAAGAAAAAAAAGGATATAACTATGCTATATTTCACCTAGCTATGGAATCTCCCTTGCATCAATATCTCCTTGCCACCAAGCTCCCTTGCCTTGCCTAGTTGCCCTCCACAAATGCTTGCAAAATGCTCCAAATGCTTAGAAAATACTTGGAATACTTGAGGAAAACTTGAAAATGGAGAATGCTATGAAAATACATATGGGCAGTTATACTTGGCAAGGAACTATTTTTGTTATGATTTTAGTAAATTTAGAGGTTATTTTAGGAGTTGAATGGTTATAAAAATTAGACATGATCAGTATTAATTTCATAAAACTATTTGTGGAATGGAAAGAAAATGGAAGGACTAATAGCCTACAAGGAATTACAAGTCCTCCATCAAATATAGTGAGTTCTCACAATATGGGGAAAATATTAAGGAAATGAAGTTATGGATTCATAGCTTAAATAAATTGTGTGGAAAAGCAAAAACAAGATAACCCTGATATTCAATCAAAGGATCTTGAGGATATTGTGGCTAACTATGATGATGTTTTCCAAGAATTAAAAATACTACCTCCCAAATGATCTCATGACCATGCCATAAACCTAGTTCCAGGAAGTCTTCCTCCTAATTTCCATCCTTATCATTACCCTCAACCTAAAAAAATAGAAATTGAGAAAATTGTCCAAGAAATTTTAGAACATGGAGTCATTCGTCATAGAACTAGTCCTTATTCTTCACCAGTGGTTTTGGCCAATCGTAAGGATAATTCTTGGTATATGTGTCCTGATTTTCATCCTCTAAATAAAATCACCATCAAGGATAAATTCCCTATTCCTTTCATTTATGATTTATTAGATGAATTGGATTTTGTGTTTTTTTTACAAAGTTGGATTTACACTCAGGTTTTCACCAAATCAGAGTAAGGGATGATGATATTCCCAAAAATGCTTTTTGTACTAATGAAGGTCACTATGAATTCCTAGTCATACCTTTTGGTCTCACTAATTCCCCATACACATTCCAAAGTCTCATGAACCATGTGTTTCACCCATTCCTTCACAAATTTATCCTAGTATTTTTTGATGACATTATCATATATAGTAAAACATGGAAGGATCATTTGATGCATGTGGGAAAGGTTCTTCATATATTACACAAGGATTTTTTTTTTTCAAAGACTCTAAATGCTCTTTTGGTGTTCAATAAGTTGATTATTTGGGTAATATAGTTTCTCATAAAGGTGTTAAAGTGGATTCTAATAATATTAAGACCATTTAGGATTGGCATTTACCTAAAACCATCAAGAAAATTCATGTTTTTTTGGGTCTTATCGGCTACTATCACAAGTTTATGTGAAACTATGGTAAATTTGTAGCTCCTCTCACAACTCTAAAAAAATGATGCATTTCATTGGTCTGAAGTAGCCACTCAAGAATTCATGGATCTTAAAGAATCAATATGTACTATTACAATTTTGGCAACCCTAGATTTTCACAAACCATTTGTGATTGAATGTGATGCTTCAAGAACTAGTATTGGGGCATTACTGATGCAAGAAGGGCATCCCTTGGCATTTGAAAGTAAACAAATTTTGGGTAAGAATTTGGAAATATCCACATATGAGAAAGAAATATTGGCTATTCTACATGTGGTTGATAAATGGAGACACTACTTAATCATTACTCACTTTATTATTAAAATAGATGATAGTAGTCTCAAGCATTTTTGGAAAAATGATTTTCTTATCCAAAGTAAAACAAGTGGTTAAAAAAATTGTTGGGATACAATTTTGTTTTCGGGTATGAAAAAAAAATATGGCAGCAGATGCATTATCATGTAAATATGAATATGAAGTGGTTATCAATGCTATTTCAGGTCTATATTCCCAATGGGTTTCTTAGCTTCAAGAGGAATGATTGTCAAATACAAAAATGGCTCAAATAATTCAGGAATTGATGTTAGAATCATCCAAGCATCCTAATTTTTTCTATGAGGACAAGGTATTAAGAAGAAAGAATCACATTTAAATTCCACACAATTCTTGATAGGTTTGAGGTGTAGACCAATTGGTTCATCCAAACTCCATAAGGGGGTAGAGGTCCAAGGTTCAAATATCAGGCCTCATCGGACTGAACGCTTGTCACTTTCCTGGTACTTTCAATGGTGTAAAAGGTTTTAAATGATTGTGGCATGGCGGTTATAGGGGCATACTGTGCGAATATCTATGTGGAAGCTTCTGGGGTAGATAGCGTAGAATACAGTGGCGTCCATAAAAGCTGGACAACCTACCCGTATTCATGGTGGCTACCGATTCCACCATGTTAACAAAAAAAATAAAAAAAAAACAAAATTGTTGGGATACAATTTTGTTATCGAGTATAAAAAAATAAATAAAACATGGCAGAAGATGCATTATCACATAAATATGAAGATAAAGTGGTTATCAATGCTATTTCAGGTCCATGTTCCCAATGGTTTTCTTATCTCCAAGAGGAATGGTTGTCAAATACAAAAATGGCTCAAACAATTCAGGAATTGATGTTAGAATCATCCAAGCATCCTCATTTTTTCTATGATGACAAGGTATTAAGAAGAAAGAATCACATTTACACTCCACATAATTATACAATAAAATCTAGGATTCTAGAAGAATCACATGCTTCTCCATCAAAAAATAATTTATGTTTTTTGAAAACACATATATAGGTAAAACAATCCTTTTATTGGGAAGGATTAAAATCTAAGGTCAAAACATGGGTGGTTGAATGTGAAGTATGCCAATGCAATAAGGGTGAAACCGTTAAGTCTCTAAGATTTCTTCAACCACTACCTATTCCAGCTCACCAATTAGAACATATTTCAATTGATTTTATTGAAGGTCTTCCTAAATCAAAAGGCTAAATAGTAATTTTTTGGGGTAGTGGATTGCCTCTGCAAATATGCTCACTTAAATGCTCTACAACATCCATTTTTCAGCAAGCAAAGTGGCTAAGGTATTTATGGACTCAATTGGAATGCCTAAAAATATATAAGTGATCATGATCCCATATTTAATAGCAATTTTAGAAATAATTATTTTGTCTTAATGGTACCAAGTTGAATATGTCTTCTACATACCATCCTCAAACAGATGGCCAAAATGAGATAGTTAACAAATGTTTGGATACCTATCTAATATGTTTTTCTCAAGATAAAAAGTATAAATGGATTCATTGGGTCTCCTTGGCAGAATGGTGGTACAACAATTTATACCATTATTCCATCAAGATGTCTCAATTTTAAGCATTGTATCGAAAAAACAAGCAATAGCAAATTATGTACTAGGTTCTTCCAAAGTGGCCCAAATAGATGATTGGTTTCAACACCGGAAGTCAATACTCAAACTCCTCAAAGACAATTTCATCCAAACACAAAATCGCATGAAGTGGTAACAAGACACACACCATTCCACAAGACAATTCAATACAGGTGATATGGTGTTTTTGCATTTGCAACCCTACAAACAATTATCATTAAAGATCAAGACCAGTCAAAAATTGGCTCAAATATTTTATGGTCCTTAAAAATTACTGTGTTTCATAGGAGAAGTGGCTTATCAACTAGATCTTCCTCCCTCATCCCATATACATCATGTATTTTATGTTTCCTGTCTCAAAAATGAGATCAAACAAAAAGTACATTCTCAGTCAAAATTACCAATACTTTATGAAGAAAGGCGTATATATCTCCAACCAAAAGTAATTTTATGGAGTAGATCACATATTCTAAGATCCTATCACATCAAATAATTTCTCATAAAATGGTAATATCTGCCAGAAGAAGATGCTACATGGGAACCAGAAAGTATTTTCCAGTCATTTCCAGCTTTGAGGACAAATATTTCCAAGGAGGTAAGCCATGTTACAACCCTAATATAGCTAGTCGACTATATTATTGTTTTCACCATTATTTTTCTAAGTGCCATTCTCTATAAAATATTTAATTGCATAGATGAAACTATTATGATTATTATCAATGTTCAAGTGCCATTCTCTATGAAACACTTGACTGCGTAGATAAGATGTTTGATCTTCATCAATGTTTAAGTGTCATTCTCTATGAAATACTTAACTACGTAGATGAATATTTTTTATTCTTATCAATGTTCAAGTGCCATTCTCTATGAAACACTTGATTGCATAGATAAGATGTTTGATCTTCATCAATGTTTAAGTTCCATTATCTATGAAACACTTAACTACGTAGATGAAATTATTTTGATTCTTATCAATGTTTTTAGTGCCATTCTCTATGAAACACTTGATTGCATATATAAAATAGTTGATTTTTATAAATATTTTAAGTGCCATTATTTATGAAACACTTAACTGTGTAGATGAACTTTTTGCTTCTTATTCAATATTTTTAGTGTCAATTTCTATAAAACACTTGACTGTGTAGATAAGATATTTGATTTTCATCAATGTTTAAGTGTCATTCTCTATGAAACACTTAACTGCGTAGATGAAATTATTTTGATTCTTATCAATGTTCAAGTTCCATTCTCTATGAAACACTTGACTACATAGATAATATTGTTTGATTTTCATCAATGTTTAAGTGCCATTCTTTATGAAACACTTAATTGCGTAGATGAAATTATTTTACTTCTTATCAATGTTCAAGTGCCATTATCTATGAAACACTTGACTACGTAGATAATATATTTGATTTTCATCAATGTTTAAGTACCATTATTTATGAAATACTTAACTATGTAGATGAAATTATTTTGATTCTTATCAATGTTCAAGTGCCATTCTCTATGAAACACTTGAATGCATAGATAAGATTATTTATTGTTTGCAAGACTTTTGCAAAAGCTTTTGAGATGATGTTTGATGAGATTGCAATTTTTGTGAGTGTTTCACAAAGTGGTAGAATACTTTTTGTAATTGATTTTGCACTCTTTCCAAATGTTTTACAAAATGCTATTGTATATGATTTTGTGGTCTTTGCAAATATTTTGAAAAATGATGAAATGCTTATGTGATCAATTTTGTGCGATGTAGTTTTGTTATCACAAAAATATTTTGGAATGTTTCATAATGATGTTGATGCTTACAAAGTTTTTGCAAGGTGTCAAGATTATTTTTGTAATGTAATGTTCATGTTATTACAATATCTTGCAATATGACATTGTGTTAATTGTAAATGTTTGCAAAAGGGTTGTCACAAGATATTGAAATGGTAATGTAATGCTTTGTGATGTAATGCTTAGGTGATTGAAAATTATTTTACAATATAATAATGTCAATATTTTCCAATGTTTGTGGAAAGGCTTGTAGAATGATTTTGTGTCATCCCTTTGATTTCATTTTTTGAAAGCAAAATGTTTTGACAAGGATAATGACTTGATATTATTGAATTTATTGACACATGAGAGAGGGTAACAAGAGTATATAAGTCCGTTACCTAACGCATATGCAAAAAAAATACATGTACGTGAGGAATTGGACTTAATACTCGTTGCCACCTTTGATGTGTTGAGAGATTCAAAAATTTTGTTTTGTGAGCAAAATCTTCCAGACTGAGGGTAATGATCCCATATGGACAATCCAAGAGAAGAAGAAGCCCTTCTCCTTTGCCCGACATGTGTACAAAGAAATGTATATGCGCAAAGTATGGGAAAAATAAATCCCCTTATCTAGGAGGTCCATGTGATAACATTGCCCTTAGTCTAAAGGATCTTATTTATATGAAAGACAGATAACATCTATACTGGCTCATAGGCCATTAGGAGGTATAGATATTTGATAATTGACTTCTTGATGCAATCATAAATGATTATGGGTACATGAAGTGTTGATTACCAAATCCTAATGTTCTTGAAGGACCCATTAGTGAGTCTCGATGTTTTCATTTTGAAGAAAATAAGAAACAATAGTTTATTGTCATACATCAATATGGAGGAAGTTCCCTATCTATTGATTGATATTTTGTACAAACAGATAAAGAATATCTAGCACTCTTGATAAGTGATTATTTTAAGACTATATGTCTATTGCGTATCTGTATAATGAACCAATTAGGAACAAAGTTTTATTGATCCAAATTATTAAGCAAATAGTTGATGAAGAGAGTATGATTTGTGGATGTTCCATTGTTGTAGAAGACCGAGTAGCTACAAAGACAACATAGACCCAGTATCTAGTGAAGCATACAAATAATTGTATGCACACCAGGCATTGGGTCTATGGATCCTCATAGTCTAATAGACCTATTTGAACAATAGCTTGTGAGAGACATTGATTTTTGTTTGATAGAGTACCAAAGACATGAACTAGGTGGCTATGAGGACAATATCTATCCAGTGCCTAGTTAGATTCACAAATGATTGTACATCTACAAGATATGGGATCGATAGAGACTTCAAATATTGTATGGACTATCAATGAAAATCAGTGATATTTAAGATAATGTAATAGCATGTTGATGTAATAGATCAAGAGGAATGCTACAATATCATTGATCCATTACCTAATGAGACTTGCAAGTAATTGCAAAAGTCTATAAGATATAGGATCAATGAAATGTTATGATCCTCATGATCTATTTTTAGGATAATGCATGAGGATTCAATTTATATTTGATTGCATACTAAAATGGTATGTCAAATGGGGAAGAGTACCCATAATAATCCATTCCCATATAAAGTTGACAAATAATTATTAATCCACAAGAGAATGGATGATTAAGAGCTTCTTGGCTCACCAAATGAGTAAGCTGGTGATGGTATGTTAGGTATGATTTTGTGAACTCAAGTGATAGGCCATTCAAGGAAGAGAACCCCATTCAACCAATGGCTAGTGAAATCCATAAATGATTAAAAATTTACAAGACATTGATTGAATAAGATTTCCCATCCTTTGATGGAATATCAGATGAGTTGTATTTTAAGAGTGTGATGAATGGATGTCATGATATATTCAATAGACTACTCTTAAAATTATCTTATACAATACATCATTTTGCAAGTTTACAAAAGTCACTAATGCATTATAGGAGAGAAAAGGTATCCTTGAGGAGTCTATTAAATAATCGTGAGTGTTGATTGAAAAGAGACTCTTTTATTGAAGAATGTTGTAGATATATATTGTTGGTAATATTGTTATGGAGTTTTGTTGATATTAATGGTATTAGGATGTATGAAATAGAGGAAATTAGGTTATGTATATTACTTATTTTGAAGAGAGGGAAGAAGCATGATGGATGAGAGAGAAGGAAGTAAGTGTAATTGATTGTTGTTTATTGTTGGATACCCCAAGGTTG
This sequence comes from Wollemia nobilis, assembly GCA_028583015.1. Taxonomy (NCBI): domain Eukaryota; kingdom Viridiplantae; phylum Streptophyta; class Pinopsida; order Araucariales; family Araucariaceae; genus Wollemia; species Wollemia nobilis. The sequence continues at coordinate 877,239 of JAQPPZ010016349.1, forward strand.
GGATAGAAGAAAGGGGAAAGGCCAGGTGATCAAGGCCATGGATGATTACATCATACATCACTTAACCCAAGAGAGGAGAATAGAAGTGTGATAGTAGTGAAGTGGGATGTAGGAGAAGATTTGATGGACAAGGTTTTTGGACTAAGAGAGTTTACTCAACATATGGTTAGCCTAGGCAAATGCAATGCATATGTATTTGTAATAAGTATTAGATTTTGCATCATAGTAAACCCTCCTGACTCTATGGTATGATCAAGCAAACCAAGAAATCATGCAAGGGGTGAAGTTTGTATGATGATATGATGTTTTTTGGCATTCATTCAATCAAATGAAAAAGAAAATAACTCTATGTTTTATGCATAATATCATTTAAGGTGCATGATTTTGATTGGTTCTTTATGTTCTTGGCCATACAATGTGGCTAGGTGGTAGGCTCCAAATCTGAATTTGGATGTGATGATGAAAGTTCCTAACCAATTGGGTTCAAACTTCCCTTTTGGGTCAATGTTAGTGTTAGTATTATTTTGGTTTTCTTTGAGGACTAGGTCCCCAACTTCAAAGGATCTTGGATGTACCTTCTTGTGATAGGCACATGTCAAATTCTATTGTGGTATATTCTAAGGTGTTCTAGAGCATTGATGCATTTTTCTTCTAAGAGTTCTAGTTGTTGTAAGTGACTTGAGTGATATTCATCTCCTACCGAAGAATCTTGTAACAAGAATCTTAGAGAGGGTATTTCAATTTCAAAGGGAAATATTGCTTCAATACCATAAATTAAGGTGTATGGCATTGCCCTCGTGGGAGTACGCACACTTGTGAGGTATACCCATAAGGTAGGGTAGAGTTGCAAATTCTGGTCTCGGCCATTTTTGTTTACTAGTTTCTTGAGGATTTTGATTAACGTTTTGTTGGACTCAGCTTGTCCATTTACTTGTGGGTAGTATGGCATAGACCATTTTTATTGGATTTTGTATATAATGCACATTTTGATGACTAATTTATTTTTAAAAGGGGTGCCATTATCAATTATTAGGGTAGAAGGTATACCATATCAATTGATGATTTTATTTAGAATGAACTTTGATACTTGAATCCCTATTGCGGTGGATAGGGGTATTGCCTCGACCCATTTAGTAAAATATTATGTAGTGGTGATGATGAACTTGTATCCATATAATTATTGCGGGTTGATTTTACCTATGATATCCAATCCCCAAGAGGAGAAATACCAAGGAGATGTGATTGGTTGAAGTTATTGAGAAGGGGCATGAACAAGGTTATCATGTCATTGAAACTTGTCACATTTCTTTACATAGTTGTGAGCATCCTTTTTCATAGAGGGCCAATAGTAGCCCATTCTAATGAGCTTCTTGGCTATGGATAATCTACTAAAATGTCAACCGCGTGTTCCATCATGGGCTTATTTTATGATAGCTTAGGCTTCATTTTCATTTATGCATTTGAGGAGTATACCTTCAAAGGATAATTGATATAAAATATCTCCAATGATGATATACTTATAGGCTTTTAGCCTAATTTATCTTCCTTTTTGAGAGGTAGAATCCTTAGGGAATGTTTCCTCTTTGAGGAATTTAAAAATGTCTTGATACCAAGGTTATTGAGGTATATATGTTTCAATATTGCATATGTTAAGAGGTTGCAGGCATGATTTGAGTGTGGAAGATTTTTTGATTGATCTTATGATAATATAAGCTTATTTTTCTTCCAACTCTAAGGGTATGAGAGATGTTGTAGCCATAGAATCAGCGTGATGGTTGATATATCATGGTATGGATTCTATGGTAATTTGGTTGAAGTGAGTTTTCAATATATCCACAATATCTTTGTATGGCTTTAACTTCTCATATTTGGTTTGATAAGTATCATTCACTTGGTTGATGACCAATTGTGAATCATCATACATTGTTATATTTTCAATATTTATTTTTGTTGCAACCCTAAGACCTAGGATGAGTGCTTCGTACTCTCCTGTATTTTTTGTACATGAGAAGAAAATTTTAAAGGATAGTGGGATGAGTTGTTGTTATGGAGTGACTAGGATAATTCCTGCTCCTGCACCTTTTGCACATCTAGATCCATCAAAACACAAGACCCAAGTTTTAGGCTCTTGGGCTTCTATTGAAAATATTGTTTCATCTGGAAAAGATATGCTTATGGGATGTTTTGATTCCAAAGGGGATGTACTACTTGATCGAAATGTACCAGTTGATCGACAATAAATTACCCCTTTAGTGATTTTTGATTTACAAATTCTATGTAAAATTCACTAAGGGCTATGACCCACTTTACGGTTCTACCAGATAGGTAGGGTTTCAATATAAGGTAGCACAATGGGTCTACCCTTGATAATATGTAAGTATTTTGACTAAGCATGCAATACCTTGATTTGAGAGATAAGAAGACAACAACTAAATAAATTTTCTCTAGTGGTGTGAAGTGAGTTTCATAGTTTACTAAGGTTCTACTGATGTAGTAGATTGCTCTTTCTTGGTGTTGTTCATCGTATTGAGCTAATAAAGCTCCAAGATCATGCTTAGTGGTTGCTATGTATAGAAATAGTTGTTGATTTATGTTTGGTGGTACCAGGATAGGTGGTGTCAAGAGAAGTTTTTAAATCGTCGAAGGCCTTTTGACATCCTTCATCCCATTCAATTTTTTTTCCTTCTTCAATAGTTTGGATAAAGGTTGACATTTATCTGCAATTTGTGATATAAATCTATGAATGGATTGTAGTTTACCTTACAAGCTTCATAATTCAATTAAGTTTGTGGGTGGTGACATGTTTGTTATTGCCATGATTTTGGAGGGATCAACTTCAATTCCGCGATGAGATATGATGAATCCCAATAATTTTCTTTATGTTAACCCAAATATACATTGTTTGGGTTTTAGTTTGACTCTATAATACTATAGTCTTTCAAAGATACATCTGAGATCTCAAACGTGGTTTTGTCCCTTCTAAGATCGACCCAAGATGTCGTCTACATAATCTTCCATAAATTTATGTATAAGATCATGAAATATATATATATATATGTCATGGCCTTTTGATATGTTTCTCCTACATTTTTAAGACCAAATGGCATGACTTGATAGCATAATATTCCCCAATGGGTAGTAAAATCCATCTTAGATTGGCCTTCTGGAGCAATCTTAATTTGGTTGTAGCCCGAGAATCCATCCATTTAAGGATAACATCTCATATCTTACGGTGAAATCGACTATCATGTCTATATTTGGCAGAGGGAGATCATACTTTGGACAGGAATTGTTTATATCCCTAAAGTTGATGTAAATTCAGATGGATCCTTCCTTCTTGGTGATAGGACCGATGTTGGATATCCATTCAGAATAATCTATGACCTTTATGAAGCCAACGTCTAGGAATTTTTGCAATTCATATTTTCCCAGAAGAGTGACTCTTGGATGTATCTTTCTTAATTTTTGTTTGATGGGTTTGGCATCGGGGTGTACTACCAAGTGGTGGACTACCAGTGAAGGGTCAAGCCCTAGCATGTCATCGTATCCCCAAGTGAATATATCAAAAAATTCCTTTAGTAGGTTTATGTACTTTGTTCACTCTTCTTTGGTTAGGACTTTTCCGATTTTGATAAGATGAGGGTCCTAATCCATTCCTATGTTGACCTCTATCATTTCTTCGATTAAGTCTTGTGACTCATCCTCAAAATGAAGAGGGGCATCTATTACCCCTAACTCCTTAATTTCTTTTAGATCCATAGATGTTTGTTCAAACTAAGGGAGCTGGGATGAGTATAAGTTGAAGATTTGTTTAAGATATTCTTCTATACAATGATCATCCAAAGAATCTTCAAGATTTTATTTGGCTATTATTGATTTTGGATGAACCAATTCTACAATTTTGATACCACAAAATCTTATGTTTTTTTAGGGTGTTTGGTTAAGGACGGACTAAAGTTCCTCTTCATCTTCATCATCCTATTAGGAGCCATGTATTGAATCGGAATAATTGTCTTTGTCATCTTCTTACAACAGAGGAGAAGGTTCATTTTTGCTAGGGATAAATCTGATCCCATGTCATGTTGGCCAAGGCTCAACTTCTAGGGGTTCTTTAATACCCTATTCATAATGACCTAGACATTTGCCTTGATAACCCATGTTGGAAAGTATTTGTTTAGCTATGGAAAATGAAGGTGACATATATTGTGTAGCACATGTTTATTTTCTAGGCATGATGTTACGTCCTTGGATACTTTCATCAAGGGCGGTTCCCCCATGAATGAAAGTACAAGATCCTATTTGGATTTTAAGTCCTTTCCTATTGGGCATGCCTATATCATGAGGATATAGAAACATACTTACTAGTTCTACGAAGGGATCTGGTTTTCGATGAATGAAGTTGACTTGATCATTGGAAGAGGATGATTGGGGAGTGTCCTCTAACTTCATGAGGGGTTACTATAATATTTTGTTTCCTTTATCTATTTTTTGTTGATCTCTTGGCTTAGCTAATTGTATGGAAGGGTAGATGTTAATCTCTTGTAAATCAATAGAGTTGGATATTGTAAAAGGTTCTAGATCTCCAGGAACATGGATAATCCTTCCTTGATAGTCATATTTGAGACATTGATGTAAGGTAGAAGGCACTGCCCTCATAGCATGTATCCAAGGTCTTTTGAGGAGCATGTTATATGTTACGTCACATGATATGACATAGAAGACGGTGTTTAGGACTCGAGGCCCTACTTTGATGGTTAAAGTGATGTGTTGGTTACCTCTCATTCTTCGTTGTCAAAGGCTCTAATGATGAGATTTGATTTTTGTAGGTCATTTTTGTTTAATTCAAAATTTTGTAAGAATTCTATGTTGCATACGTTCAAGGTTGATCCATTATCTACCAAGACTCTCTTGATATATTTATCACCTATTTGAGTTATGATGTAAAGGGGGGAATCCCCAATATGGTTTCAAGAGGAGTATATTCCTCATGAAATGCTAATATAGCATTGTTTACTCTAGCTAGTCCAACCATTTTAGTGATATAATTTGGAGATATGTCTTGAGGGACTTCTTTTTCACTTAAAATTTTTAGCAATATTTCCCTATGAGTAGGTGATATTTTGAACAATTCTAATTTTTTATAGATATCGAAGGTATGCAAGGTATTTTGAGGTGTGAGCACCAAAGGTGACTTATTAGGGATGTTGATATTTGCTCTCGAGATGACCAATGAAGGTTGATCCAAAGACTGATTATTTGCTTGTTGCCTAGTCATGGCATGAGAGGACCTTGATAAATGAATGGTGCCTACAAAATTGGCTTATTTTAAATCATGCTTTGGTAAGGGGTCTTGAAAGATCCCCATTCCTTTGTTGGGATTTTCTGTTTTATTGAATGTTACTTTTCCTTCCTCAATGAGGTCTTGGATAATATTCTTTAAAGTTCTACATTTGTTGGTAGTGTGTCCTTTCGTTTGGTGAAAGTCACAGTATTCATCTTACCTATACCAAAAATATGCTCCTTTGGATAGATCCCAATGCTTGATAGGGGAAAGTTCTATCAATATAGAGTTAAGGAGTATTTTTAGCAGAGACATTTGACTCTGTTCGATATTCATATATTACCTTTGGAGTTTATATTTTGAGGAGCATTCTAAGTAGTGTTTATGTTGTTATTTTGATGAGAGTCGGTAACACCATCTCCTAGGACATGCTTGCTTTTAAATTGGCCCTTGTTAGGGGGATTTTCATCTTCTTTCTTTTTATATTTGAGTTGCCCTCACCTTATGAGGATGACCTCTACTCTTTTAGCTATATCTATAGCCTCTTTGAAGGAGGTTAGATTCATCATTTCCAAGGGATATGATAATTGTTTGTGAAGGTTTCATATGAAAATATATAAGATTTATTGAGGAGGAAAAATATATTAAATTTTTCCTACTAAACCTCTCCATTTGGCTAAGAAATATGAGAATTTCTTAGTCTTAGATTGTTTAAGTTGATAAAGGTCATCTATGGTGACCTTATCATCTATGTAGATCAAAAATTGTTTAACGAAGGCTTCCATAAGCTCTTTGAACTTTGTGATGGAGTGGCAAGGTATTTGAAAATACCATTCTAAGGCTAAACCTCTAAGACTTTTAGGGAATAACATAAGGAGAAGTTTTTCATCATGATTGATATCACTACAAGATATTTGAAATAGCCTTAGATGGTTAATGGGATCTTACTTTCCATTGTATATTTGAAACTTGGGGGTTTCAAATTTCTTTGGAAATGGATGGTTGAGGATGGTTGGGTCTAATGGATCATTGTAGAACTCTTCAAAAGAGTAATTTAACTTATATGATCCTTGAAGAGGGGTAATTTGACACTCAATTTCTTCAAAATTGGAGTCCCTCTTTTCTAAGTCTAAAATTTTGGTGTTGATATCTTGAATATCATTTGATGAAGGGTTTGTTGGTGTAGGTAATTTCATTATCAATTTTGTATGTGGTTGAGTGAAGGTTTATGACATAAAAGGTATATTCATGAGAGTTGAAGAGTTTTGACTTGATGTTATGGTAGGAGGGACTTGACTAGGTCCTTCATTATGAGTGTGAAAGGGATTTGTAGTATTAGTTGCATTATTAGGAGATGTTGAAAATGAGTTTTCCATAGTGGGCATCCCCATAGATATGGTTGGTGGTGTTATAGAAACAGTAGGTTGATCCATAGCCACATTGAGACTTTCCAAGTTGTTTCAAGTTTCATTTATTTGAGAAATGGTTTATTTCTTGCTATAATATTTTACATTATCATACATTATGGGGGATTATCTTTTCGCGTGTTCTCTAAGTTCATCTCTAAGAACATATAAAAAATATGTCCTTATTTTTTTGATATATTCTTTGACATGATATAATTTTTAGCAAAAACCCCTGTGGAGCCCCTCCCCCCCCCCCCCCCCCACCCCGGAGGCCCCCCCCCCCCAGATCTATAATTTGGAAAGAAATTCATTCAAAAATTTGCTCATGTTCCCTAGGTATTTTTTGTGACCAAATATTTACTTCTTGTCCAATTTGTTCATGAGAAGCTTCCTCATGATATGTAGATGGTGCATCCTTGTTTAAATTGTTGTAAGGATGTTGAGACATGGTTTGAAAGTTTGAGTTTGAAGGGGGTTAATTTATTAGAGTTTTGTTTCTAGAGTACTTATAGAAAAGAAGAGAAGATGTTTGAGATCCTTATGTCACCTTGATAAGCAACCCTCCTTATGACTCATGTTAATCCACTATGATATACTAGACAAAGAATATTGCTCCCCTAAGGTTCCTACTTTGGTTTACTCAAGGGGTTGTTATCCTTCCCCTAATAGGATTAACAATTTATTATGTTCTTAGTATACTAATTTAATATGATGTAAGCTAAGCAAGCAAATTAGACGATCTTATTTAATTTTAACAAGCATTTATCTTTTTTAAGGTAAAAGGAGTGTTCATGTCATGTTCACCAACTATGTAGATGATGGGAACAATCATGTTCTTCTCCCTTTTTGATGAAAGATATGAGTATGATTTTATCTTGGGATGGATTTTGGTATTTTGCCAAATTTTCCACTTGCAAATTTGGTTATGAGTGTTTTGGACTACCAAATTCACCACTAACAATTCAAGATGGTGAATTTGATCTTGTGATGGGTTTTTGAAGATTTTAGAGGTCAATTTGAGCATATTTGATAGGGTTTTAGGTTGAACTTGGAGAGGAATGATCCTAATAGTATTTTCTAGGTCTACAACTAATAAAATTAGAGGATTAATCCACTAAATTAGGGAATTTAATGATTGAAATTAATATATATGCAATAATGATACAAGCCCCAAATGAAACTAAAATTTCAATTAAACAAAGATGCAGGGGAATAGAAAGAAATGTTATGCTATTTTTTTTTTTAATTTAGCTAGAAACCCCTTGCGAGGATGCCTTGGTCTGAGAAACCATGACTAGGGGGTTCTACACTATCAAAATCACCCAGGAGTCATGCCCGACCCTAATCGCACCAACATTATCAACTAGATTTTGGGTACCCAATGTGCATTTGGTAGGGTGGAGATTCGAACCAAGGACCTCCCTTGGAGGATTACCCTACCCTCTCCAAATCATCTAAAACATGTGGGTGTAAATTATATGATGTTAGGAATGATACTAATAAAATTAAACTAGCATTAGATAATGTTGGATTAATAATATTAACAAAATATATAAAATGTTGCCTAAAATTAGTGAAATCTACAACAACAAGATATGGCTGAAATTGTAATCAAGGTAATAATGCATGGGGTTGAGCATACTTATAATTATATTAGGAATATAACAAGATAGCTTATCTATGTTCTAATCCTTACAATGCTTGTGAAATTTAAGAATAAATTGATACAAAATGCTTGGAAAGTGAAGGGAAATGCTATGAAATTTAGTATTCAAGCAAAATCACATAAGGAAATGCATACATGTGAGAGATGAAGGGAAGCTAATAGTGGAATAATAAGGTAATGAAGACCTTATATCCAACACTAAATAATATCTAGATGACAAATGAAGAGCCTAGAAAGCTTTGAAATGCTAATGAAAGCAAAGTTCAAAATGAAGAGATTAAAATGTTAGAACACTCAATATGAAAATATGCTAGCATGTAAGTGAAAGAAAGATTTATTTTGCATATAAAAAAATGTAAAGAAGGCTGCAAATAGAAAGAAAAAACTACCTAGATGCCAGTGTGAAGGATGCTTGAAATAACACTACAAAATGAAAAGGGTTAATAGGGAATATAAAATGGCCAAGAAGATATGTCTTCCAACCCTACAAAAGAGATGTTATATATAATAAAAGAGGCTGAAAATCCTTGAAATCAGACCTGCAAATAAGAATTTTAAAGCCTAAAAAATAGAGGTAAGCTCAACACAAGTATAAGACACGTAAAATAAGATGAAACAATGCAAGAAATGGAGTTAGCAAACTTGTGATGCTAAATTTAGGAAGCTAAAATGAAAGGGGAAGCAAGAAAAATAAGGAGAGAACTATGCTAGATTTCATATAGCTATGGCCTCTCCCTTGCATCAATATCTCCTTACCATCAAGATCTCTTTCCTTTCCTAGTTACCCTTCTTAAAGGGTTACAAAATGCTCCAAATGCTTAGAGAATACTTAAGGAAAACTTGAAAATAGAGAATGCTATGAAAGAAGAGAATGCTTAGAAATCTTGGTAGAGCTTTGCTAAAATGAAAATTCATGTCAAATACCTACCCCATGAACTCCTTAAATAGGATTTGGGGAAGATTTTGGGAGGAAGAAGAGATAATAATAAATTGAAATAAATGCATCTGAGACCTTGTTGGAGCATGCAGGATCAATGGTAGAGGATGGAGGACTACAATCTATGTCCTTCTAGCTCATGCCAAATATTCTAGGTTATTTGGCCAAATTTTCCACTATCAACCAAATTTACCACTAGCGAATTTGGCAACCCAAGTGGAAAATTGGGTTAGGGAGCCAAATGACATTTTAAGCTTTGAAATTTAAATTTTTTCCAAACTCACCACTAGACAAATTTTCCACTAGCAAATTTGGTTAGAACTGTTTCTATATATCAAGAGTAAATTTCTGTAGTTTTGCTAAATTCATGACTCACCTTACCAAATTCGCCATTAGCAAATTTGGTTAGAGTGGAAAATTTGGTAAAGGTGAAAAATGATGCCCAAAATGACTAAAAATGGTCAAATCAAGGTTTTATAGCATTTGTGACTAGTTTTGAGAAGTTTTGGCGTGTCTGTGACTAGTTTTTTGAAGCTTCACCTAACGTGTCAAAATTGGGTGTCTACAATTCTTATATCTATTTTTTATTCTTTAATAATTTTTTTTTTCCCTCATTAAATACTACATATCTAATTATATATTTTCTTATAGTTTGATCAATTATTCTATATCCTATTGTATCATCATCATAACCAAGAAATATTCCACACATAGTTTTGTCATCCAATTTAGTTCTTCTTTGCTTTGGAACATGCATGTATGCCTTACATCCAAAGATTCTTAACTATTATACTATTTGTTTTTTTTAGACCATATGTTTTTAGGAGTAATGATTTTTTGTATTCTTGTGGGTGATCTATTTTGTAAGTACATAGTTGTTTTGACCACTTCTACCCAATATTGATGATCAAGATGAGCTTCTTTTAGCATACAATGAACCATTTTCATAATAGATCTATTTATTATTTCTACAATACCATTTTGTTGAGGTGAATATGCTATGGTAAGCTATCATTTTATACCATTTGTTTCTAAGAAAGAATTAAATTCCTTTGATAAAAAAATTCTCCTCTATTTGAACAAAGACTCTTGATTAATTCTTTTCTATTAACTATTTGAATTTTTTGAAGCAACTAAATTATTTAGATTTTAATTTCATAAAATACACCCATATTTTTCTAGAATAGTCATCAACAAATAGTTGATAATATCTATGTCCTCCAAGACTAGTAGCATTCATTGGACCACATAAATATGTATATATTAATTCCAATGGTTCTTGAGCTCTATATAGACTGATTTCAAAATGTACTTTATGTTGTTTTCCTACAAGACATTCTAAATAGACTATAGATTCCCATGAGAGTTTAGGTAAACCTTTAACCATTTGATGTTTACTCATCTCATTCAATGAAGATGCACTTATATGTCCTAGCCTTTTATGCCAAAGTTATTTTGTTTTTTTTTTTATGTCAAAGCCATATTTGATGATGTGTATAAAAAAAATAGACTATTTTTATAAGAACTAGAAGCTATGAATTTTCTTGTTTGGTAATAAGGCATGTTTTATTGTTTTTAACAAATTTGAATTCAATTGCTAAATTTTGATCCATTAATTGAGATACTAAAAGAAGATTTAGTTAATCCAATTACATATAGTACATCATTAATTATCCCTTTTTTATTTTATAAGTCAATTAAAATATATCTTAATCCTTTAACTTCATAAGTCATACTATCTTCTATAACAACTGGTTTTTCATATTTCTCTTAAAACGTTTTAAACCATTGTTTATTCCCTGCCATATGTCTACTTGCTCCTAAATCAATATACCACTAATCCATGATGGATTCAATGGTCTAATTTCTTTTAAGTTGTAAATTTTATATCTCCCAAGAATAAAAATTATTCAAATAAGAAATTTTGCAAATTTTAAAAATTTCTAAGCCTTTGATGCAGTAATCCTTTTAATTCCCTATTGAATTAAATTTGCAAAATTTCAACTTTCTTAATTTTCAAAAGTTTTTTTCTAATTTTAAAAACTTCAAAAAACTTCAAACCAAAAATTTATTTAAATATTAAAAAAAAAATCTTAAATACTAGTATAAAATATTTTCACTCCAAATATTTAAATACCTTCTAAATATTTTCAAAAATATTTTTTTTGAAATAAATAAACTTCAATAAGGTAGAAAATATTATAACTCCCTACTTAAATGATTTAATAAACTTCAAATTAAAAAAAAATGCTTTCCCTCCAAAAAAATAAGGTAATTAAGGAGATTTTAATGTACCTTTCCACCAAGAATAATGTCTTTGATTCATAATGTTTATATGTTACATTCTATCTACTCCTACTATGTTGAATCTGACTACTATGCTTAGGTATTTGGAATTCTAAATATGGCACTGACTATCCCTTCATTCTAAGTATCTAGCATGAAGGCATATTTTGTAATGAATGCATATTAAGATTGACCTTTGAAAGGTAAGCTAAAACATTTTACATTCTCCTTCGTAGTAAGCTCAAAGACTTCCCTTGTCTCCTTCAATGAACAAAATGCTTAAAGATTTCATGATTTCCTTAGGTATATTCAAAGCCTTCATCATCTCCTTTGATGTACTTGAAACCTTCCTTGTATCATTTGGAATTCTCAAAGCGTTCCTCATATCCTTTGATGAGATTTAAACCTTCCTCATCTCCTTTAGCATGCTCAAAACTTTGGATAACATGTAGGGAATCTTGCACTATTGTTGGATAAATAAATGCTAATAAATTAGGGATTTTGTTGTTGGACACCACATAGGAAATCATGCTCTATTTTTGATATCTTAATCTCTAGAATAGACCATACCTTTTACTCTATAATAATGCTCTATATTAGTGCTTTGGATAACACTATGTGAATCATTAATTTGGATAGCACTTTGGCTCTACTATGAATGGGTGTATTTTTGTTAGCACCTTGGATAATGCACTCCTCTATTAGCAAGTTTCCTTATGATGGTAGTGTTGTTTCAATGCTATTTAATATTATAGTTTTGCTCTTTTAATAACATGCTATTTAGATTCCTACTAGGCCACTTTATCTTCCAGAGTTGGCCACTTAGTTTCTCTTGTGCTAGTTGCATTGATAACCATGTAGTCTTCCTTGTGCATGTGATTTAATGATAATGTAATATATTTTGTGTAAGTTGTTTAGTATTCCTTGTGTGGTTAGCTTAGATAATATTCTATATATAGGCCCCTTTAATGTTTACCTCTTTTTCTATGTTGGTTTCTTATGTGTTGGCCTCTTCAACTTCTATGTTGACTACTTGAGTGTTGACCTCTTTGTTTCTATGGTGGATTATGGATACACTAAATATATCTAGATGCTTCTTGTTGTCTCTATAATATTTTATGGTAGTGTTATTCTTTATTCTTTATTTGTTCTCCCAAAAACTTCATATAAGTCAAGGCCAAGACTGATATTGCAATAATCGACCTGATGCTTATGGTTTTTTTAATAACACAAACTTCTATATATTTATATTTCTCCTTATATCCAAAGGCTTATTATATATACTCCTTTGATCTCTGTATACTTCTGCTCAATATCTATACTTAGGAAGCTTTGATGCTTCTCCATCCTTGGAAGATTTAATGCTTCTTCAATCTCTAGAATCTATCTCCAATGTCTTAGGTCACACCTAAGAACAAAATATGATTTTCCTTCTTTCTAGATAATAAAATATCAAAACTAGGGCAACTATGAATGTCCTTGAATGAACAAATTTCTCTTATGTTGGCCCTTAATCAATCTTAGGTGAGTCCTAGTATTCACTAGTTTTCTTCGAACCAATTGGAAAGACCCTAACATCCAAATCAGGGTAACTTATCCTTGTTCCCTCAATATTTATTATATTTTGAGGATATACACAATGGAGAGATCTAACAAAGGTCCTAATGAAATATATAAAATATGAAAGAAATAGAAACACCAATATGATTGAAATATACTATAAATAGAAATGATGTAAATACAATGCAATATGTAGGAAATGGTTACTCTATTAATATGAGCTAAATAGCTACATTGTACTCCATATAGGAGTACTACTACGAAGATAATGATATGAGATTGATATATACCTAATGTATTATTGATATTTAATTTATCATTATGAGGTCCTTTATATAGGAATATAGATTCCTTAGCCAACACTCTACCTAGTTATACAAGGGGACACCACCACACATTGCCACTTGTGCATTTTTTAAATTGCTTGAAGTCACTAGATAAATTTCCCCTAAAGTAATCTCCTATCCTAACTATGTACATAAGGTGGTAAATTTACATGACCCAAATGATATAATATGCTCTAACTCTAACACCCCCCTATATTACATTATTTGGATATTGAAGATTTCAATATTCAATATGGATCTTCTTCTTTGTCTTGGAGCTTGTAATTCTTCTCTATTTTTTGTAGCTTGTTCAAGCAAGTAGTTAGTGTCTCCATAACTTGTTGTTATTGCTAAAAGAGATTTGACTTCATAATCATATGTAGATTCTTTCATTTCTTCAATTTCTTCTATCCTTTGAGCTAAGTGTCCTTTCTAGTTCTCTTTTTGATACTACAATTGGGGATAATTGATTGGATGTTGAGCTTGCTACTAATTATGATATTTTCATGGTTAAAATATATTTCCATTGTAGATATGATTCCTTTGATTCTTATATTTGGGATTAAATCTATAGTAGTTAGTGCTATGACCTTTTCTCTTGCATATATGATAATACCTGTCATACCTTAGTCTTCATTCTCTTGACGATGAAGCAATTTCCCTGTCGATTATCTTTTTATGCCAATTTAGTGTTAGTAATTTCATATTTAACTATACTCTCTACCTCATATTATTGAAGAATATTGATTAGGTCATCAAAAGAAGTTTATTTACTTAGGAGTTGTAAATATGTTACGAATTTTTTGTAGCCATTTCGAAGTGCTCTCATGGTTACTTGAGTAAGAAGTTCATCTTTAACTTCTTCTCCTAAGGTAAATAATTTTTTTTAATATTTGTGCTACTTTCCTTAGGAATAGTTCTATGCTCTCACCATTATTCATTTTTAGAGAATGTAGTTGAATTTTAAAATGAAGGATAGTGGCTTTATTTTTTCCTTCAAATATATTTTCTAAGATTTTCCATGCTTCTGTAGATGTCTTTGTTGAACTAATATAAGGTTGTATTTCATCAGTGATAGCAAAGGTTATTATCATTAGGGCTTTTGCATCATTTTCATCAAACCTCTAAATGTTGGTATCACCTGTGCTTGGTATTTTGGATATTCATTGAGTTATATCCCAAAGTTTTTCATATACTAATATTGCTTTAACCTTATTTTTCTAGGATAAATAGTTTGGTCCCTTAAGTAATTAGGATTCTGCAAAAAAAAAAATGTTTGATGCCATGATGAACCTTGTAGTCTTCTTTTATTTTCCCTAGTATTGATTTTATGGTAGCTTGGTGAAATTATAGGTTTTGTAGAATACATTATGTATCCCTAGTGATTTTGGAAAAGCTATATGATAGATAAAGTGCTTTTGAGAATAATAGTTCAATTTTGAGTTGATTTTGTAAAGTTTTATGAATAGCAAAAATTAATTTACACCTTATTGCTCCTATTGAACCTAAGTACTTTCTATTTTGATGAGGTTTTAATACTTGGATTTATTTTATCCCTTTAATGTATTTTGAGACAAGTATACCAATTAATTTCCAACTCTTAATAGTCTTTAATAAACCTCTTTTTATCGCCTTTAATAATTTGATTTTTATTGTTTCTAATTTCAAATTTTCTACTTTGATGTAGTATTCCTTATAACTCCCTAATGTGGAATATTATAAAATAATTATTTGCAATAATAGAAATTCTAATGTTTCAAGTAGAAATACTTATTTCTCTTATGTTTTAATATTGTAAATATTAGGCTATTTTAATAGATATTTTCCCTTTAGATATTGTTTTCAAATATGGTTGTTTTTCTTAATGTTTCAACCTTATATTATACCTTATAAATACCTATTAATGAAAGAATTTTTTGATAAAGTACAAACCTTACTTTTACTATTGTACTACCTATGTATTTAGTGCAAGTTTCAGATGTATATGATAATCATCTTTAATACCTTTTCCTTGAGTGTTATGGTATACGTTGATTCACCTTTGACTTCAATGTTTGGACGGTGGTACTTCAACTCTGGACTTTTGACCTTCCTTGAATACCTTGAACAGAGCTTTTAATGCTCTTCACCTCTCTTAAAAACTATGATTCAAGTTGCTGTGAATATTGTAAATGCTATGACTACTACGAATGCTTTGAATATTTTCCTCTGTGGTCTTTGATGCATTTTATTATATGGAGGATCTTGGACTTTGTGAAACTCTTCCAGGTAAAGTATGAGTGTTACGATCTTGGATGAGCACTCATTCTTATCAAACTTCTTCCCTAATTATTTTCTTGGTCAATCTTATAATGGATGGGTTCTTGTATGAAAAACACTATTTTTTCCTTCTAGGTTACAAGTTTCACATTTTCTTTATGCATGGGATTTTCTACATAATTACTCTCCAATGTATATTGCAATGACCTTACTAACCATTCAATACGGCAAACTCTTCCTTTGTTATATGGTGCTTGATATGAGATGGTTCCAGCTAGAATAGTAAGTAGCACGTTGGGATATTGGAGAAATATTTTTCCAATTCTTGTGTGAAGTTTTTGAGCTACTCCAATGGTGCTCCTTGGATATACATACTTCAACTTGTTATGACCTCCTTTTTGTAGATGATATTGCCTTTTAAGGTAATGCTTCTCTGTGCTTTTTTTACTTATAGGTTCGACTATCCAAAATATAGAAGATATGAGCCTTTGAGTGGCTCTATTCGCTTGCGAGGAGAATGCTTTTGCATGGTTACCTTGGAGTGTTTTTCTACTTGTAAAGAGTGTGTCTTTTTGACAAAAAAGACCTATATTTTTTATTGTGTAGGTTAGATTAGAGTAGTGTAATACAAATATAAATACATTGTATATAAAATACCTTTTTGTAATATGATTTTTTTGGTCTTATGGCATCTTTTAAAATAGGTGATGAAATATTTGATGTTGTCTCTTTTCCTAGACAAATATCTTCATTTCTTGGTGAATTTTGTAATAAAACCAAGCTAATAACTATAGGCCCAAAAATACCACATCCTTAGAAAACATTGAAAATTTTATCTAAGGTACAAAGTTTTGATTATGAACATATTTCAATACATTTTTGACCAGATCTGCAACAAGAGTTTTCTAATCCACCAAGCACTTAGTGTATTTTTCACTTGGAGAAATTCTACATAATTTACAACATATTTTGTAGCGGACTGATGATACATTCTGATTTTGAAAAAAATTTGCACGAATATGATGTCAGTGCAAGGAGAAGTATGGAATAGCAATTGTTTGTTTTTTTCGATATCCTCTAAGTGGCTAAGTTTTGAAGAGATCAATTTCGATGAGCTTATAGAGTATTTTGTTTAGAAATGGCAATGAAAATGTGGAAAGCTATAGAAGTGTAGATTGGAAAAAAAGAAGCATTTTGAACAAACTTCCTTTTAGAATGGAGATAAGGATGCATTTTACACTAACTCTAGTGCAGAATAGAGTGAAAACTATTTTACACTATGGAAATTACGAATTGGAGATAAAAGCATATTTACACTTGCCCAAGTGCAGATTCCTGATTTTGCAAAAAAATTTAGCAAAAATGACGTCAACAACTTTTGTAATACATATTGTGGGTTGCTTCTAAGTTCCAAGAAGAAAAAGGAAGGTTGACAAGTGGATTTCATACCACTTAATTCTTAGTGCATTTAATGTTGGATTGGTGTTCTATAGATTCAAATATATAGAGGTTATGTCATCAGCTTAAATAATTAGAATGATGACCCAGGTGTTGTAGGTGAGTTGGAGAGGAGAGGGCAATCCTCCAAGGAAGGTCCCAGGTTAGAATATCCACCTTACCAAAAATCTAAATTGGGTACCCAAAATCCAATTGATAATGTTGGTGCAGGCAGGGCTGGGTGCAACCCCCGGGTGACTTTGATGGTGTAGAAACCCTTTTTCATGGTATCTTAGACCAAGGTGGCCCCGCAGGGGGTTTTTTGATTAAGAAAAAAAATAATCATAATTATGCTTTGGTATTTCCATGCCATTGTACAAAATATATTCTAGATCAAATCGTAGTCGTTGAATGGGGAAGATCAACGATCGAGAACTTGCTGATTATTTTGAAGTATTTAAAGGATTTTTCTAGTCATATTCAAACATAGTCAGTTGGGATATTGGAATCTAAAGTGTCAAAGGGTTTAAAAAAAATAGGAACTAGAGGCAGTTGCAGATCGATGATGATGAAAGCTTCAAAGAAAAGTTCACGGAGTAGATGCAATCTCTAATGGTTTGAAATCTAATTGGAGTCAACCAACTAGCGTGTTGCAGAAGCTTTGATATGCCATGGAAGTATAATTGTAGTGGATTTCATGAAGGCCAAACCAGTAAGAAAATGCCAGCAAGAACTCTCTGCTGAGCTATTAAAAAGTAAATCTTTGTAATGTTCCTTATTATTCTTTAATTTGAAAACTATAAATAGAGGTTGAACCCTCATTTTTTGAGGTCGGCTCTAATGTGTTTTCTTGCACTATTGTAAATATTCCTGTGAGCTAATGAAAGGAGCATTACATTGATTTTTGTCTCAAATTTGTGTCTTCATCATCTCATATAAAAGGTTCAAAATCTGGGGTTACATTTCTATCAATAATCAAATGGTTAGTGTTTACCAATTTATTGGATTACTAATTTCTAGGGCAATTAAAATTTACTTCTGATTAGATCTATATTGGTAGGGAGTGCATTTCTATAAAATTCGAGTGTTTATTAATTCTATTATTTGGATTATCAGTGTTTGGATATTAAATTTATTGTCTTCAATATTTCTATGTTGTGATTTGATGTATGAAGATTTATTTGATTTAATATAATGTTGATCTAAAGTAATGAGTACCTTGAGATAGTTTATGGAAGCATTTTTTTGTAGTATCATTTTTGAAGCCTATCCAGCCACTGTCTCTCTATAACATTTCTAACCCTAAAACTTTTCTAACCCTAATATCAAAACCCTATTGAGCTTTAATTGATTCAACATAATTTTAAGTTGACAAGGAACCAACCTACTCTAAAGGTTGGATTGAAGTTTACTTTGACCCATCCAATGCTTGAGTGCTATGTTGTGACTATCGGGTGCATGCCTAGATAGAAAATTGGAAGATATATAGTTGCAGTGTCAAGTAAAGCTTGATGATATTTCAGTGCCCAATAATTTTTGGCACACCCAGTGGGACAAGTTCACAAGGAACATAAAAACCCATCTTATGAGTTATTATTTTATCTCTACCCAGATAAATCAATATTTTGTGAATTATCTTGACCTTGTTAAGCAGAGAATAGCAAATTCACTTGGCAACTCCCTAGTCCTTGAACCTAGAAAAGAACTCCCATTGTAGACCAGTGCCCTTTCATGTATACCAAATATTTTAAAAGGAATAACCCTAAATCCTATTTCTATTGTGATCTACCTTGTAGAGTGTCTATTGTTATCAGAATTTTGAATCAATATTTCCTCTCAAAATAAGAGCTTCCTAAGGAAAATATTATAGGTAACCTAAAAACCCCTCTAGAAAGATATACACCTAGAAATATGGTAGAAAATGCAGCCCAAAATTAGGGGAATGTGGCCCCTAATCAGCCATTATAGAAATACCCCAGCTGGAACACAACTGGTCCCCTTAGATTAGCCCATATGAATTCCATTCCATAGGTTATGTCCAAATATATTCTCACTTATGATGGATATGGGAATATAGCATCTGAGCACTACCAAGATATTTTGAATCTGGCAACAATCTACAACATAAAAGAGGAGGATATTATTGTGAGAATTCTAGCCCTGTCCTTCAGAGGAAATATTTTGCATTGGTTTAGAACTCTAGAAGATAACACCATCACTTCATGGCAAGCATTGGATGAGATTTTTGTAGAAGAATTTAATGAATCTGCTAACTCTTTATCCCTCAATAATTTTACGTCCAATAGACATTTCAGCAAGAGACTGTCTCAAATTTTGATTTGAGGTTTAGCAGAACATGGAAGAGAATTCCCCCTATAGCTATATTGTCTACATTTTTGGCCTATATGTATTATATCAGAGCTCTTGGATCAGATCTAGGCTTGCAAACCCAAAAATATAGGGTGGAAACCTTTACATAGGTTTATAATACAGTACTTCATGTAGAGAACATCTTAATAAATGTGGGGAGGTTACCTCCCAAGGTTGTGCTACCTTACGGTTCAATAACCCACTAATGGCCAAAGCCAAACTACAAAATCATCTTACATGGATCCCCCTTCCTTATCATCCCCATATCCATAAATGAATCCTATCCCTCAGGAAAAATATTCATCTGTTGTAGTTTCTTTCCCTCCTCTTCCTTCTCAAGCATCTTAAGAGTTTTTTGCTATTCCTGATATATAAAATACTTTGAAAACTGTGAGTAATAGAATTAACTCAATGTAAAAGAGAGATTATGAAATGTTACAACAAAGGAAGTTTCCATATGTAAACAACGATTAGAGACCTGGTCCTAGTAACAATACTGGAGTTAGAGTGAATGTAGTATATGAAGAACCAGAGTTTTATTTTAAAATAATTCTGGTTAATATTTTGTGTTTGGTATGTAATGACCCTCATGATTCATAATCTTGTGTCATGTAACAACATCATGTTCAACAATTTATGGATCAAGTTGAGAGGAATCAAAAGGGAATGGTTAATATGTTATGGCATCCTGACCAAATCATGGTTGGAAAAGAGCTGGATGAGGATAGCCCAATTATTGTTATGATAAGGTTTAGAAATAACATTTTATAAGTAGATCCCCAAAATATGGAACAATTCCAAGTCCCTTCTCAAAAAATAAATGACTCACTTCACCAAAGCAGTGATACTTTTCCTATTCCCAAGGCTAAAGGGAAAGAGAATACATATAGTCTCCCCAATATATTTGAGAGATAAACTAAAGGAGACCAAATTAAGTGTAAATATGAGGCTCAAGAAAGGCTTAGATTCCCCTTTATTACCAAAAGGTAAAGAATATAAGCCACTCAAAAACATAAAAGAAAATATGGTGAGCTAGAAAGAAGGCTTGAAAAACCTACCCTGGCTAAGTCAGAGTATAATATTGTTGAAAATATGAAAAATATTCCATTAATAGGGGACAAAGAGTTGGTGTGGTGCTACAATCCTAATAAGAGCTGGTGTGGTACTACAATCCCAATAAGAGGGGACAAAGAGTTTTGCCTACAAACTAACATGGTCATGTACAAATAATGTTGCAGAATATGAGGCTCTATACCTCAGACTGATATAGGAAGAAATCATGGGCATTAATATTCTAAACATATATGGTGACTCTGAGTTGATCATCCATCAGGTAAGAGAAAGGTGCAGTAGTAAGCACCATTACCTAAAAGCATACAAAAATAGGGTATGGGATTTGATGGAATCATTTGATGCCCTAAATATAAGTTTTATTCCTAGAGAAAAGAACACTTTGGAAGATTCCTTAGCAATGGAGGGAGCTAAATTCAACCCTTATGCATACTATGGAATCAAGAAAGACAAGGGAATCAAAATGATTTTTAGACCTGCAATACCAGATAAGCAATTTTTTTGGCAAGTTTTTGAAAGTGATGAGCAGATAATTGATTTTCTAGTAAGAGAAGCATGTATCTCCACTATCCAAGAAGAAAATATAGAAGAAATTGATCAACAAGATGTTATTAAAGTTGAGGAAAAATCACATTCCTAGAGGGTTGGTCACCCTAGAGATCTTGTTTGATAATGAGGACAGAAAAAATATCAGAGCCATGAAAGTCAATGAAAATATTTACAAAGAAGTTGAAGTCGGTACTGAAAGGAAGCTCAATGTTGGAGTTCGATGTTCACCAGAGGAGGCAGAAGATATCAAAGCCTTATGCCTAAAATACCAAGACATTGTGGCTTGGTCATATGAAGACCTCAAGGTTTATGACAAAAGGATTATCCAACATACTATTGAGCTAGAGTCTGGTGCAAAGCCTTTTAGGTAGAAGAAAAGGCCTGTAAATCCAAGGATCGAAGCCATTATGAGAGAGGAGCTCTTAAATTTTTTAAAGGCTAATATCATCTATCCAATAAAACATTCAACCTGGGTAGCCAACTTGGTACTTATGAGAAAAAATAACGGTGATATTCGTTTGTGTGTAGATTTCAAAAATCTTAACCAAGTGTCTCTTAAGGATCACTATCCCCTCCCATAGATTGATTAGATCTTATAGATAGTGGTAGGGGAATAGAGTTTCTCATTTTTAGATGGCTTCTCTGGATATAATCAGATTTGGGTGAAAGATGAAGATCAGTATAAAATAATATTCACCACAAAATAGGGCACATTTGCCTACCAGAGAATACCTTTTGGGTTTTCCAATGCGGGAGCCACATTTCAGAGAGCCATGGATTATGCCTTTTGGGAACTTATCAATAAAGTCATTATGATATATTTGGATGACATGACTATGTTTTCCCATGATAAGCATGACCACCTAGCACACCTTGAGCAATTTTTTCAAAAGTACAAAGAATTTGGTATTTCACTCAATCCTAAGAAATCATTCTTTGTAGTTCATGAAGGAAAATTGCTAGGTCATGTGGTCTCAAAAGAAGGTATGGCCATAGATCCATATAGAATCAAGTCCATTCTTGCTCTCACATTACTTGCAAAAAAGAAGGTCTTACAGTCCTTTTTGGGTCAGATAAACTTTGTTAGGAAATTTATTTCTGACTTTGCACAGAAAGTGAGGCCCATATCTGAGTTACTCAAGAAGAATGTTGAGTTTAAATGGACTGAAGTTAGAAAATAATATTTTGAGATAATAAAGCAGTCCATTGCAACAGCCCCAGTGCTGGTAAACCCATATTTCAGTAAATATTTTATCCTTTATGCTTATGGAGTTGAAGAGAGTTATGCCTCAGTGCTCACTCAAAAATATGATCAAGGTGAGGAACACCCTATATTATTTTGGATCCAGACTCTTCATGACTACCAGGTCAAATATAACTTTATTGAAAGACAAGTATTTGTTGTAATGAAGTCACTGAAGAAATTCAGGTAGTACTTGGTTTAGAGTAAAACCCTGGTATATGTTATTCATCCAGATGTAAGAAGCTTTATTCTGCAGGGTGAACTAGGAGATAAAAGGGTTGGTTGGATTACCAATATCTAAGAATATGATGTAGAAATACATCCCACCAAGTTTGTGAGAGGTAGGACCCTATTCCAAGGTCTAACAGAGGCAGTACCATTAGAAGAAGTGACAGCTTACTAGGCAGTAGAAGATGATTAGATAGAAATAATGCAGTCAAGAAACTCTGATTGGGTTGACCAAATGATCAAATACTTTGAAACTGGAGTATGCCCTATTGACCTTAATGCATCCCAAAGAAGAAGATATAGGATGTAGGATTTGAAATATGTATTACTACCAGAAGGGATATACAAAAGAAACTTGGATGGAGTCCTCCTGAAATGCTTGAAATATGATCAACAATAGAGGGTTATTGAGGAGTTTCATGGAGGGCCATCTGGAGGACATTTCTTAGGTAGGGTCACAACTTTGAAAATCATAAGAGCAGGCTATTATTGGCCTACTATATTTGCTGATACTTTCAAAATCACTAGAGCTTGTGACAAGTGCTAGAGACATGTAGGGAGAACAAGGATTGCATCATTTCCCCTCAGGCCAATACAAGTAGAAGAACCATTTCAGCAATGGGGGTTAGATTTCATAGGTGTCATAAATCCAAATTCTTCAGCTGAGCACAAGTATATTCTAACTACCATAGACTACCTCACCATATGGGTAGAAGCTATCCCTACCAAGAAATCAGATCAAGAAGTAGTGATCAATTTTATGGAAAGTTTGATTTCAAGGTTTGGAGTTCTAGAGGCCTTGGTGAGTGACAATGGGCCAACCTTCATAGGAGCCAAGTATATTGAATTTTCTAGTAAGTATGGCATAACCATTAAGAATACTTCAAATTATTACCCTCAAGGGAATGGACTTGCAGAGTCTACCAACAAAAATTTGTTAAGGATTTTGAGGAGATCACTAGAAGGAAATAAAAGAAGTTGGCACCTAATGCTGGAACAAGCTCTGTGGGTAGACATGATTACCATCAAGAAGTCCATCAAGACTTCCCCCTATGCTCTGGTATATGGCAAGGAGGCAGTGCTACCTATCCATTTAGAGATTCCAACACTCAAACTGATAAAGTCAGAAGAAGAATCAGAGGAAAATCTAGTGGACACAAGGTTAACACACCTACTGTAGTTGGAAGAGAAAAGAGATTAGGTGTATGAGAACTTTTAGAAGCATTCTAGGGGACATTAAGGTATGGTTTGATAAAAAAGCAAGATTCAAAAAATTCCAGGTTGGAGATTCAATCCTAAGGTGGAATGTCGAAAGAGCAAAACCAGGTCACCATCAGAAGTTTGACTCCTTCTGGGATGGCCCTTTCAAGATAGTAGAGGTCAAGGAGACCAATGTTTTCCAACTTGAAGATCTAGAAGGAAACATACAACCAATTCTAGTTAATGGTTTTCATCTCAAACTCTACTTTGATTGAAATATAAGCTCATTGTAATATATGTATATACATTGTATCATATCCCCTTTCTTTCTGCACTTTGTATCAAGTTTCATTTTAACAGTATGTTGTGCAAAATGTATAAAAAAAAGAGAAAATTTGGCAAAAATTTGGTTAAGTGTTCCCACAAGATGTAGCAGCTCCTATTTTGCACTCAAATTCTCTATAAGTGTGAAGCATAATATTGTCGGACTCCAATCTGCATGCAAAAGAATCATCACACTAGCGGAGCAAAGAGTGGATTCCAATCCACACCTAAATGAGCTACATTTTAGCGGAATGTGATATGCGCTATTTATCCGCACCCAAATGAACCACGACACTAGTGGAGTGAAGAGCGGGTTCCAATCCATCGGGTTTCTAGACTTGTAAGGCACAAAATGAGGAAGGCACCTAATCCGCTGCAATCTAGAGTTAAGTGTTGTGTAAAATAAGGTGTCGCTAATCCACCATTTTATTTTAAGTCTACATTTAAGTGGGGCAGTATTTCTACATCTTATCACTCAAAGAAGGGTAAAAGGTCCATAATAAATGCTAAATTTTTCCCATGCCTGAAGGAGAGGATAAAGCGACATCACAAGGGTAAAGCATGTTTGAATTTTGACCAATCAAAAGTCATAATGCCACCTCTAAGCTACCAAAAGGGATGAAGTGCTAGTTGAGAAGCGTGCCAATGGGTAGGTCATGTAGTAGCTGCATTAATGGTGGAAGACGTGCACATAGCATTAATTGGAAAAACAAAGCACAAAGTCTTGTTCATTTGACAAGAGCAACATTTGTTAAGTGAAAGAGAGTAGAACATTAGCAAAAGAATTACCTGCAACTTCAACAGAGAAATCTAGGGCATTACAAATGGAGATGGCTTTTGAAGATTCCTAGGAGACCAAAAAATCAGCAAAGAAGGTAGTAAGCCAGTACATCGACAAAGCAGAAGTTGTGGCAGATACCAAGCTGGTCCAAATAGAGAGGTCAAAGCTTAGGAGAAACATCAAAAATATATACAAGGTAGGAGCAGCCCTATCAGTTGAAGGTAGATGTGTTGTGCTCTCATATCTATATTTTTATATTTGTGATTTTGTCCATCCTTGCCCTAAATTAATTGTGGCTATCGTTAAGTTTTACGACCCAATAGCGAAAGTAGTGAAGATTGCTAAAGGCAAGATCCTATTTAACATTACGACTACAAACTATAGTAAGTTTTTTGCCATAGAAGCAGAGCCACCGGTAAAACCAAAGGAGTTTAGAACCACTACCCAGGCTGGATATTATTCCCTAGAAAAGAGAGCTAATGATGGTGAGTCTTTCAGAAAGTGGGTATACAAACAACTCAAAGACACTAGACCCAAAAAGGATTACCTCGGGTCCCAATTTCTATTGAACATTTTGAACACCCAAAGCTTTATTCTATGTTAGCCTGCATGGATGGTCTAGATTCTGATAAAATGGTGCAGGGTTGGCAAATAGCTACTGCATACTGTATTTCCAATGAGAGGATGTATGAGAAAGGCATGGCTGAAAAGGGTATCAAGGTTATCTATTTTGACTGGCCGGATTTCCTTACCCAAAGAATACATGAGCAGTTGGTAACTTTGAAAAGAAGCTCTGATGCACCTAGTTTTAGGCATTGCTCAAGCCTAATCTAGATGTTTTTTGTTGTGAAGGATATGATGCCTTGGATTCCAATTAAAGATAAGACCAATGAAGGAGAACCCATGCCAGTCTATTACTGGACTAAGCATCTTAGAAGTATTGAATCTTTTTACAAGTTCAATTTGGAATTTTTAGGGCCAACATTGAAAATAATGTATGGAGTTTGCCCTAGGATACCACTACTGGCTGAGAAAATATTGAGAATAGAGGGTGTAGAGGAAGGAGACTGGTATATCCTAATAGAGGGCATAGTCATTAGACTGTATGGATTCCAAGGAAAGCCTTTTTTGCTACCTCACTTTATCACTGAAAGGCTATTTGCCTTAGAATATCTGAGACAAGCAAAATCGATTGATTTGAACTATGGTTCTGGGAGGAAGAGGAAATCTATGTTGACCTACCGGAATGTTAGTGATATAACTATTACAAAGAAGTGGTAGGGTGAACATATTGATCAATACCTAGATAGGTTGGGTCTATTCTATATTCCTCAGCATTGGAGTTATGATCCAGATGACATATTCCACAAAAGAAATATTGACTTAAATGGGAAAAGACCTACAAATTTGAAAAGAAATCTAGGCCCCATTTTGAGCAAGGTAGAAACAACAAAGAAACTGAGCTTTTGGAATGGAATGTTGCTAAAATGGATCAACTTCCCCCATGGTTGGACTTTTATGAGCAAATTATGGATTTTGACCCGGACAACAATGTAAAACATCAGTTGAAAGAGTCTACAATTAAGGATATTGAGAAGAAAATAGAAAATAAAGAAGACTCTCAATCTCAAGAGCCTGATGATGAAAAGCTAGAGCATAAAGGGAAATGGAATGAGGCCAAAATATCATATTGGTGGAGGATGAGAGTCGATACTGGTAAAACAAAGTCCAAATTTGGGACTAAAATGGATGTTGCATTTTCTAAATTATATGACAATAATATTCAAACTTGGAGGCCCAAAGACACAAGGAATATAGTGCTCATATATGGCAAGTCACAATCTAGGCCTGACTCTCCATCCCCACAAGAAGAAGAAGAGGAGTCTGATACTCCATTAACCATTGCTGAAGTCTTGAAGCCTTTTCAGCCTTCAACCAAACAGATAGAACAATTTCCAACAGGAGCACGGTTGATGAGTAAAATGCACTATTCTGAGGAGAGGACTATCAACACACCAGTTATAGAAACAACAAATAGGCCTAAACACCTAGCCCTGGGTGCTCAACCTCTAGATATAGATGTTAACTAGAAGGAAAAATATGAGAGATTCAAGTTTACACCTCTGAATTTCACCATCACAGTGATAGTGGAGTTAAATCCTATTTTTGAGTAGGTATTACTAGAGGAAATAGTACAGGAAGGACTGTCTGAGGAAGACATGGAAGCTGAGAAAGTTACCTATCAGGTTTTTCAAAGAAATGCCAAAAGGACCTCAGAAAGAGTTGAGAAGGAGATCTCAAAGAAACAAAGGCTGGATAAAGAGGATGTAATTGAGAAAACAATTGTTTCAGCTGCTGAAGAATCGATACAACAAGAATAGCAGTAGATCATAGAGACAACTCTAGAAAATCCTACTTTAGTAGGTGAAGGTATGGTCTCTAATACCTCTTCTCCTCTTCCTCCTCTAGAGTCCCCAAGGAAATCTCCTTCCCTTTCTGAACAAGAGGTTGTAATGAAGGTATCTTCCCCACCCCATAGTTCACCTCCTATTTCATCAGTCTCTACTGAGGTGCAAGCTAATCCATCTCCCCCAAGGTCATCACAAATTCTTTCTTCGTCACCTCAAGTCCCTGTTTCATTATCTAAGGTTCCACCTTTATCATCCAAAGTTCCAAACTCATCAGCTGAGGTTCCACTCTCATCATCCCCCATAGTTTCAACTTCACCATTACCACCACCATCCTCTGAGAAACAAACTATTTCTAGTTCACCCCCTCACCCATCTGTGAGTCTTCCTTCATTATCCATAGGTTTACCAATTGCAACAATAATAGTGGTCATAGATTCCACTATGGTCATAGAGTCTGCTATAAAAACTTCTGGACAATTAGCATCAATGGTTGTTTCTGCTCTTTCATTACTTGCATCTTCTTCTCCTCTTGCTACAAGTTACCCTACCTAGGCAATTCTACAGAAGGAGCAAGGGGCTACACAAAAAATCAATGATTTTTGGGCAAAAAAACTATCTAAGCCTTCTAATAGGATGGCTACCAGGAGAAGAAGCATGATTGTTGATCCGGTTTCAAGGCAAAGAACTTCTAGGATCATGGTTCCCCTGGTAAGCAAGCCTAAAACTAAGATGACAATTCAATATTATCATATTGAAGAGCATACTAAAGACATTGAGAAGTTACTCGACAAATATGAATTGGTAGTAGCCAGAGCCCACTTGGATACTTTTTATGTGAAGAATGATATATTTAAAGAAAAGGTGGGCAAGCTAGAAAAACAAATTGAAAAGCTTCAGAAAACTGGTTAGCAATAAGAAAGAAGTGGAGAAATCTTTGAAAAAGGAAGCTAAGAGCTGGTAGGAAAAGTTTCAAGAAGCCAATAAGCTCAAGGAGCAGCTAATAGAAAAAAAAAGTTGAATGATGAGCAGGCTAAAGAAATTCAAAGTTTGAAGTAGTAGCTTCAGATTGAGAGAGCTAAATCTTCTAGTTTTTCCAAATATGGATTAAATAAAGTAAGAAAAGAACTGCTCTCTAAAGTCTAGGAAAAATGCTCAGGGCTCCAACTTATTATTGATTACCTAGATGATGCCAGCTACTTACTCTAGAGCATTCAGAAAGATTTGGATAAAATCACTAGAGAACTACAACCTATGGTAATTCTAGAAGAGCAAATTTATAGGCTGGTGGATAGTAGACTCAGTGAGTCTACCAAGCCAATCCCTAATAAAGAATGGAACATTGCTAGAGTTGTTGCCAATATTGTAGTAAAGAAGCACAGAGCACTTTAGAGGGCTTGGTTGTTGTATGATAAAATTGAAGGGATAATCAAGGATGTAGTGGATGTGAACAAGGAAATGATACAAATTGGTTTTAGAGGTTTGTGGATGGAAGATCATAGCTTGCTATCAGTCGAAGAGATTAAGAAAAGTACTGGAGAGACCTTACGGGATGAATCTAAGATTGACTCTCTAGAAGAGCCACTGGACCAAGAGCAAGCTTCACAAATGATCATTGATTTCACCAGATTGAGAGACCTCATGGAAGATCTGATAAACAGAGGGAATGCTACTAATTATGAAGATATTGGTGAACTCCAGTATATTTACAAGCAGCTAAGAGAGACTTCCAATCCCTCAGAGGTAACCTAGAAACAAGCCTTACAAAATTTGAAGTTAATGGTGCAATTATTTGGTGATGATGTTGGAGAGAAAAATCAAGAGCAATCTTCTCCTGAAGAAGAAGTTGAGGCAGAAGTTGAAGAGGAAGCTGAAGAAGAGGCTCAACAAGAAGAAGAGCCGGATCGAACCGCTACAGGCCCTGAAGGGGCACAAACTTAGCCATTTTTTCTTTGTACATATATAGTCATAAGTTTTGTATTTTTTCTTGATTCATTTTTACTCTGACATGGTCAGAAAGAAACAATAAAAGCATGAGTCCAGAGAGAGACAAAAAAATAACAGTTTTGTGTGAAGGTATTTTTATCATGAATTGTAAAAAGGGCTTTATAAGGAGAACATGGTTGTGTTTCTTTTTTCTAGAGCAGTGAGGCAGTTTTTCTGGGATGGTGCAGACATTAATGCTTATGGCATATTCTCCATATGAACCGTTATCCTCTAGTATGTATGAAGCATGGTCTCGATATGAACATTTATCCTCGAAGATAACCATAAAATTTTTAGAGGGTAGTGTTCATATGGATGTTATTCTTTAAAGCATTTTTGAAGAGAAGCATTTTTGAATCCTGATGCCCAATGGATAAGACTCTGATTTCGATGGCTTTGCGAGAAAATCCACCTGGGAGGCACCAAAATGTAGGCCCAAAAAGGCCACATCCTTAGAAAACATTGAAAATATTATCTAAGGTATGAATTTTTGATTCCACACAATTTTCAGTGCATTTTGGAGTGGATCCACAATAGGGGTTTTCTAATCTGCCAAACACTTAGTGTATTTTTCACTTGGAGAAATTCCACATAATTTATAATGTATTTGGTAGTGGACTGGTGACGCATTTCAATTTTGCAAAATTTTTGGGCGAAGATGATGTCAGCGCAAAGAGAAGTACAAAATAGTAATTGCTTGTTTGTTTTGATATCCTCCAAGTGGCTAAGTGTTGAAGAGACCAATTCCAGTGAGCTTATAGAGTATTTTGTTTTGGAATGGTGATGAAGAGGTGGAAAGTTATAGAAGAAGTGTGGATTGGCGACAAAGAAGCATTTTGAACAGACTTCTTTTTGGATTGGAGACAAGGATGCATTTTACACTAACTCTAGTGCGAAATGGAGGAAAAGCTATTTTACACTATGGCAAATGTGGATTGGAGATAAGGGAATATTTACACTTGCCCAAGTGCGGATTCCCGATTCACAAAATTTTTTTAGCAAAGATGACATCAACAACTTTTGTAATGCGGATTTTTGGTTGCTTCTAAGTTCCAAGAAGAAAAAGGAAGGTTGATGAGCGGATTTCATCCCACTTAATTCTTAGTGTATTTTATGCCAGATTGGCGTTCCATAGATTCAAAGATAAAAGGGTGACATCATCAACTTAAAGAAGTGGAATGGTGCTTTGGTCTTTCCCTACCATTGTACAAAATATGTTCTAGATCAAATCATAGCCATGCGATGGGGAAGATCAATGATCAAGAACTTGCTAATGATTTTGAAGTATTTAAAGGATTTTTCTTGTCAGATTCAAACACATTCAATTGGGAGACTAGAATCTAAAGCGTCGGAGGGTTTCAAGAAATAAGAACCAGAGGTAGTTGTAGATCGACGGTGATGCGAGCTTCCAAGAAAAGTTCATGGAGCAGATGCAGTCTCTAACGACCTGAACTCCAACTAATGTCAACCAACCAGTGAGTTGCAGAAGCTCTGAGCTGCCATGGTGGTCTACTTGCAGTGGATTTCCTAGAGGCCAAACTAGTAAGAAAATGCCAGCAAGAACTCTCTATTGAGCTGTTAAAAAGTAAATATTTGTAATGTTCCTTATTATTATTTAATTTTCAAACTATAAATAGAGGTCGAACCCTCATTTTTTGGGGTCGACTCTAGTGTGTTTTCCTGCACTATTGTAAATATTCCTGTGAGCTAATGAAAGGAGCATTACATTGATTTTCACCTCAAATTTGTGTCTTCATTATCTCGTATCGGAGGTTCAAAATCTGGAGTTGCATTTCTGTCAATATTTGAATGGTTAGTTTTTGCCAGTTTATTGGATTACTAACTGCTAGGGTAATTGAAATCTGCTTTTGATTAGATCTATATTGAGATTTGGAAACTCATTATATTCAAAGAAACATGCACAAGATTACAATTTATAAGTTTGAGTAGAACTAATTTTGGATCAACATTGTTGGCTTACAAATTTCACGTAATCAAATCCTAACATAAAAAAATTCTAATTTAGACATATTTCCTATATGCTTTCAATTCTAAATAAATAATAACTATGTATAAACAATAATATTCAAAGTCCAAAAGTCTCCCCCTTAAAGTTGAGAGGGCTGACTAGATAGTCTCTCATATTTATATATTGAGATTTAGCAACTCCTTTTGTGAAGATATCTACTATGTTGTCCAAAGTGTTGCAATGCTTTAGCTCAACCACATTTTTATCCACCATGTCTCTAATGAAGTGATACTTCATGTCGAAGTGTTTTGAATTGCTTTGGTGGATAGGATTATGTGCCAATTGAATGACACTCATATTATCACAATACAATATGGTAGGATCATTTTATATTTCACCTATTTCTTCAAGTACTTTTCTTAACCATAAGTCTTGGGTACTAGCATTTGTGATTTCTATGTTCTCAACCTCAGTAGATGATAGTGCTACAAAATTTTTATTTTTATAACTCCAAGTAATTAGTCCTGATCCAAGACTAAAACAATTCCCTATAGTAGATTTTATATCATCTATATTGCTACCCCAATCACTATCACTAAAGCAAACTAATTTTACATCATAATTTTTGTGGTAATGGATCCCATAATCCATTGTACCCTTTACATATATCAATTATTTTTTTGGTTTATTATAGGTGAATTTCAGATGGATCAACCATATACCTTGATGCTAAAGAAACAACATATTGAATATTTGGACGTGTTTTGATGAGGACCATTAGACTCCCAACCATGCTCCTATAAGTGGTCTTGTCAAATTTTGGTGCTCCATATTCTTTGCTTAATTGTATCCCATGACCTATTGGAGTTGCAACATACTTGCATTGCTCCATAGCAAATTTTTTTATCATGTCATGAGCATATTTATGTTGACATATGAAGATCTCATTTCTTATTTGATGTACCTCCATTCCTAGAAAATAATGCATCAAACCTAGATCCTTCATTTCAAACTCTTTCATCATGGAGTTTTTGAACTCCTCATTCATTTTATCACTACTATACATGAATATTAGATCATCCACATATAAGCACACAATTAGGATGTCTTTATATTGTTTCATGTAGTAGAGAGTAGGTTAAATTTTTCTCCTAGTGAATCCATACTTATGAAATTATCCATCAATACGTGGGTACCATGCTCTTGGTGCTTGCTTAAGGCCATACAATGCTTTCGTTAATTTGTAGACAAGGTTATCCTTACCTTTTTCTTCAAAACCTTGAGGTTTTTGAACAAAAACCTCTTCTTTAAAGTACCTATTAAGGAAGGCACTCTTAAAATCCATGTGTTGAATGTTCCACCCTTTGTGAGCAGCCAAGGAAAGTACTAGTGTGATGGTCCCTTGTCTAGCAACATGAGAAAAGGTTTCTTCATAGTCCATCCCATACTTTTGAGTAAACCCTTTTGATACTAGCCTTTCCTTGTGTCTTTCAATACTCCCATAAGCATTGAACTTGGTATTATAAACCCATTTAAATCCAACATATTTCTTTCCCTTAGGAAGCTCCACTAGCTCCCAAGTGTCATTCTTTTTTATAGAGGTCGTTTCCTCTTTCATGGCCTTTTTCCATACATCATGAGTACATGATTTTTCATAACTATATGGCTCTAGATCTACACTAGTCATTAAATCATAGTTTACAACATATCCCTTAGGATTTTGAGAGTCTTAATCACCATAAATATGCAAATTTTCAAGTCTTTTAAAGACTTCATTCATTTCACTAGCTTGACTTCTAGTGCATCTTCTTTGAAAAGTTTTGTCCATCATTTGGTAGAAGGGATGGTACTGAAGTGTTCTCTTACCTCTTGATGGTGAATCTACTTCCATTGGTATTGGAGAAGAACTTGCTGATCTTTGTGCAGAAAAACTTGGAGTAGCACTTGTTGTACTTGGAGTAGAATTCTTATTTGGACTTGGAGGAGGATTTACAGGGCTGATTTTATTAATGGGATGCAATTGAGAGGATCTTACATCTTGAGATCTATCATCAAAAAAAAAAATTGATGACCCCATACTCCCCCTCCATAAAAAATCACATCTCTGGAAATTGCAACTTTGTGTGTTTTTGGATTATAGAGGCTGTATGCCTTTGAAGACTCACAATACCCAATGAAAATACATGCTTGAATTTTGGGGTCAAGTTTCTTTCTTGTATCATCAGGAATGTGTGCATATGCAAGACAACAAAAAACTTTGAAGTGTTTTACATTTGGCTTTTTGCCATACCATCCCTCATAGGGAGTGATCCCATATAAACTAGAAGTAGGACTCCTATTCAAAATGTAAACACTTGTTCTTACAATATCATCCCAATACATGTTACTAAGTTTCTTTGTTTGAAGCATTTATCTAGCCATTTAGTGCAGTTCTTCCTTTCAGCCACACCATTTTATCCTCTTCCTTGTGCATTGCCATGAGTCTCACCTTCCTTGGATGAGAATGCCTTTTCATCACCTCCAAAGCTTGATGAAGAACATTGGAGGCTCTCTTCATGGGATATCCAATTATCAATTAGTGCATCAAATGTTAGAGTAGACAAATATTTATATTCTTCAATAATAATAGCAATATTATTCCATTTATGAAGAAGTGTTCTCAACACTTTCTTGACAACCACTTCAGTTTTGACATCTTCTCCAAGTGTCTCCATTTTGTTTACAATTGCTTTCACTCTCACACAATAATACCCTACTCTTTCATATTCTTGAATTTTGAGATTCTCAAAATATCTCTTCAAAGTTTTAAGCCTTACTTTCTTCATTTTATTGCTCCCTTGATAGCTATATTTCAAGGCTTTTCATGCTTCTAGGGCTGTTGAACAAGAAGCAATCCTAGGAAAAATACTTTTCTCCAAAGCTGCTTGGAGATGGTAGAGGGCAAACGAATTCTTCTTTTGGGTATCTTTCTTACTTTTTTTATCAGCTGCACTCAAGGTGGTCCAATATGTAGGTTCATTGTATCCTTCTACAATTTCTTATAACCCCTTGCCTATGAGTAAGGTCTTTATCTTGATAGACCAATACTCATAATATAACCCATTAAATTTAGGAATTGGAATATTGTTATTGGCAGCCATTGATGCTAATAAAAAAAACTTTGGAATGATGTAGATAACTTCTAATACACTATTTTTATAATAAATAACAACAAAAAAATTCTTTTACTCAATTGACTCAACCTGTTAAGTCAATCTCTAAGAATTAACCTCAGATTGCAAAAATACATGCTTCTTTTTTATTTACCAAAATCTCAAGCACCAAATTTATCATAAATCGGCCAATAATGATTGAAATAAACTAAATGATTTATTGTAGACTTTTGATATACGTATCTGAAAACCCACTAAATTTTAGAAGCAAATTCACAAAAATAAGAAATATGTGATCAATTTACTTTCACCCTTTCTAGATCTTAGAGTGTTTTTTTAAGACAACCTCAATGTTTTTTGATAAATCAATCCATACAACTCCAAAATTTTTGAAAATTAAAATATGTATTCCTGAGACACTAACATGAAAACTGTATAAATTTTATAAGAAATTTCACAAATGTGAAAAATATGTGATCATTTACTTTTTCCCTTTTTATCACAATTCTGAATCTGGGATTTTTTGAAGAAAAAATAAATATTCACACAAATCGATCAATATAGATCCCAACAACCTAAAATTTTATTTGAAAGATTATTTTATCTAAATAAAAATTATCCCAAAATTTTAGAATCAAATACCGTATATTCCATCTTATACAACCATTTTATTACAAAACTCAAAATGCTAATAAAATCAGAAAATGAGCTCTAAATTACCTGAAATGTTTACTACGTCCTCTTGACACTATTATCTAAAAAAAACTTAAAATTTCATCAGAAAATACCTCAGTATGTGTGAGATATAAATAATTTACTCAATCTCTTACTTGCAACTTTGCTGAATGCTGGCCACTTGAGTTTCTCTAACAAAGTGTGTGCTTCAGATCTCTTCATGCCACTCTCCATAGGTTTTGATCCATCTGAGAAAACCTGGTATGCTCTGATGCCCAAATGAGATTTGAAAACTCATTATATTCAAAGAAACTTGCACAATATTACAATTTATAAGTTTGAGTAGAACTAATTTGGTCTCAATATTGTTGGCTTATAACTTTCACGTAATAAAATCCTAATATAGACTAATGCTAATTTAGACATATCTCCTATATGCTCTCTCAATGCTAACTAAATAATAAATATGTAGAAATAATAATATTCAAATTCCAACATATATTGGTAGGGAGTAAATTTTTGTAAAATATGAGTGCTGATTAATTTTGTTATTTGAATTATCAGTATTTGGATATTGAATTTGTTGTCTTCAATATTTCTTGTTGTGCTTTAATGTATGAAGATTTATTTGATTTGAGATAATGTTGATCTGAAGTAATGAGTACCTTGAGATAGTTTATGGGAGATTTTTGTTGTAGTGACATTGTTGTTAGCCTATTTGACCACTATTTCTTATAACATTTCTAACCCTAAACCTTTTCTAACCCTAAGCTCAAAACCCTATTGGAGATTTAATTGAGTCAACATCATTTTAAGTTGACAAGGAACCAACCTACTATGGAGGTTGTATTGAAGTTTGATTTGACCTATCCAATGCTTGAGTGTCGAGCTGTGACTATTAGGTGCATGCCTGGATAAAAAATTGGAAGATAGATAGTTGTAGTGTCAAATAAAGTTTGATGACATTTCGATGCCCAACAATAACCACTTAGATAGAAGCTTGTTTTTTTTGTAGAAGTAATTTATGCACCTTTTTTAAATTGCATTTAGTGCACTTTGAATTTTAGATTCACCAAATATCGATTTGAAGCTTATATTAATGATTTTGATAGTGTAATTTATTCTCCATTCCTTGGAGTAATCTTATATAATTTTTGTAGATTATTTGGGCCATGAGATGCTATAGGTTCTATACACCAAATAGTGTCTTTATATACTTTTATAATCTGTGGGTTTATGCTCTTGATATTTAATCAACAAACATAAAGTAAACTTTTTGAGAGTGATTAATGCAGTTCAAATAATATTAACAATACTACCAATTTCATGCACTAACAATCTCACCTTATCACTCCAATAAGCTCTCAAAATAATTTTAGATACACTCAATAATCTCTGCAACTTTTAAGAGTAATCTGTAATGAACCCTTAATAAGTATTCTACAAATTTTCACTACAATCAATATTGTAGGATATAGTCTTCTTGATTTATAGATAGCAAATAGGTAGATGATAATTTTATTTCTTTCAAAAATATCCAACTCCTATTAATGTGCAAATAATTCTTAAAAGGAATTCTTTCTTTTTGCACTTGAAGACTATAATGCAATGTATTCTTCTACAAATTTTAATCCAAATATGGTGCTTAATGGAATTTAATAATGAACCCTAATTTTAAGTTCAACTAATTGTACCCTAGTTGCTTACCTTTAAAGGATT
This sequence comes from Wollemia nobilis, assembly GCA_028583015.1. Classification (NCBI taxonomy): domain Eukaryota; kingdom Viridiplantae; phylum Streptophyta; class Pinopsida; order Araucariales; family Araucariaceae; genus Wollemia; species Wollemia nobilis. The sequence goes on from JAQPPZ010016349.1 coordinate 914,072, forward strand.
CTATAAATGATGTAGATATTGGTGTTTTGATTCACCAAGTTGTTAATTTGTAGTGGATGGATACATAGCTTCTTTATTGGCTATCTTGAATAGATTTTTACTTCACCAATCTGTAGCCTCAAAATTTCTATCTTAAGCCTTGGATTTGGTGGCTTTATCCTTCTAGTGATCTTATTTCTACTGCATATTCAAATACTTCCTTTCTCTAAACTATGTCTTCTTGCTGTGAGAGGTAATCTCTAAATATCCTAGATTTGGTAGGATTATTATGTCTAAATATTCCTTCAACCTTCTTGTCAAATTCTAAATTCAAAAAAATCTTCTTCTTCTCAAGATTCTAATTTTCTTGAGGTCTTCACTGGATTCTTCTTCTAGGATTTGGCACTCCTTGCCAAATTCTTATTTTTTATATTTGGCACTTCTTGTGAAATTCTTCTTCTCTTGGGATTGTTGTCAGATGGCAAAAATTGTCCCAAGTCCTTCCTATCATGATCTTCTTGGTAGTGTATTTATCTAATGAGTTCTCCTAGGAACTCAAAATATGATGTTTTTGTGAGCTCTGCAAAAAGGCTCTCCAAGCCTTCTTATTTTTCTTCTCCTTAAGACCTCTCCAAGGTCTTCTATCTTGCAACTTTTGTGGTCTTCCAACTGAGATATTTTCTTTAATATTTTGCTTCTAGAAGTGTTGGTGATGATATCTTCTTTCTCATATCTCTAAAATTTGTTGCTTTAGGATTTGAACAAGACTCTCCTAGTCCTTCTCTTTATTTAAAAAATGGAAGTTATTTTTATGAGATATCCTAATATCTTCAGCTTATTTTGAGAGAAGTCTTTAATCAGTACAGGATATCACCAATCTCCTATTTCTTGGACTCTTCTCTAGAGTCTTCTTCAGAAATTTTCTTCTAAATCAAAAATTTTCTCTAAAATTTTCTTCAAAAACTCTTCTTTGGATTTTTATTTTGAGTTAGGAATTTATCTTCTGAGTTAGGAATTATTTTCTAAATTTTTCTTTAGGAACTCTTCTTTGGATTTTACTTTTGAATCATGAATCATTCTCTAAATTTTTCTTAAGAATTAAATCTTCTATGGCCTTTTCTGCTTTTGCAATCTATAGGTATTAATATTGAATTGAGATCACCAATCTCCTATCTCCTCCTTGACTCAACTTTTGCAGTCTCTTATTCCTTGATTCTACTATAAGGCTACTATAGCCTTTTCTTTACTTCTGCACTTTATAATATTGCAACTCTTGTAATGGGACCTTCTTTGAGGTCTTTGAAATCTTCAATCTTCTTCATTTTTTCTACAAGAACTAGAATTATTATAAGAAGATATTCTTCCTAAATATCTTGTAGGAAGATTCCTAGCATTTCATTGAATCTCCATTTCATACAACAAGTTGTTAGAAACTGGAATTGAAAATTTTATAATTCTAGAGATAAAAATATTCACTAGTTGATTTGTTAAACTAGTGGCTTGAATGTTGAGTCCTAGTCTTCACGATTTTTTTTGCAACTCTATGGAAAGACTCTAGAAAAATATAATCATAGGTTTTTTGCAACCGAGATTTATTTCAGTCCTCACTTTTCTAATATTTTTTACTAATATGGCTATTTTTATCAAATAATCCTAATAGCAACTTTTGCATGCAATAACACTCAATGGTAGATCCAATTTGCAAATATGCAGGCCAATAATAGTAATGGTGACTCTCTCTATTCTTCTTGACCTACTGGACTTCTCTTATGATGGATGTAGGTCCTCTTATCTTGATTCACTGTGGCTCTATTACCATTGTTATATTTTGATAATATACGCAATGGAGAGATCTAACACAGGTCCTAATGAAATACAAAAAATATGAAATAAAGTGAAACAATAATATGACTAAAATATACTATAAATAGAAATTATAAAAATACAATGCAATATGGAGGAAATGATCACTCAATTAATATGAGATAAATAGCTACATTGTACTCCATATAGGAGTACTACTACCATGAGAATGATATGATCTTGATATCTGCTTGATGTATGTTTGATCTCTAATTTATAACTATGAGGCCCTTTGTATAGGAAGATAGATTCCTTGGCCAAAACTCTACCTAGTTGTACAAGGGGACACCTTGAACATACAACTTGCACATTACCACTTGTACATTTACTACATTATTTGAAGTACCTAGATAACTTACCCCTAAAGTAATATCCTATCCTAACTATGTACCTAAGGTGGTACATTTACATGACCCAAATGATGTAATATGATCTAACTCAAACAATATCTACTCAATCATACCTTCAAAAATAGAGTCCAAGTCTTAACTACTTTCAAAGTGGTTAGACTCTAATATAAATCTATCAAAATTAGATAAATTTAAGTGGTGGCTTTGATACCACTATTGGATTTTAAGTTTAACTTTCTCAAAATATCATAGGTCCTAAATTAAATAAGCCAACAATGTTATAGATCAAACATATTAATAATCAAGAGTAAAAATATATATGAGCAATAAAATATATATCTAAACCAATATAATAATGAAATAACATTCACTTATAATATCAAATATGAATGTAAATGGCCAAAATCATTCATGAATATGTAAAATACTTACAAAAAAATGAAGTATCATGTATATAATCTTCTCTTACATATTACATTGTATGGAGCTTTGTCTCCATAATATAGTTGTATAAGATGACTCTTCAAGTTCTTGACTATTACAATTCTTACATAACTTTTGGCTTCTCATCTTGCCACTTGTATGCAAGACTCTTGAATTTCTAATTACTCTACTCTTATGACACTTGTGCATATTATACACATAGAGAGAAATATAAACTATAGATCAAATAAATTTATATTCTCTAAAATTTTTACCATTAATATTATTCTTATTTTTATTTTCCATGGTGCAAAATTTGGACCCTTTAGCAACTAAGATTTTGTGAGAAATATTTTTGATATAGACATAGCAAAGGTTTTCTATATCTCCCAAAAGTTTCCCCTATTCTATATACCACCAGTTATAAATACTAGTTTAATATCCACTTTTCTTATATAGTCGTTGCATTGAAGAAGCTAGTCCTCTCAATATACATAGTCGTACATGAGAAAAACTTTAAGGTGTGTGAAAACAACAATATATGGAACCAATCTAGTACTAAAAACGATTTTTTCTATCAATTACACCTACTTAAAGTGAAATAATCATACATGGGAATACTATCCCTATATACTTAAATTTTCTTAATTTCAAGATTTATATCCAATGATAGTAACAAATGGGATAAAATGAGTGAAACTAAATATCTTAAAAAAGTGTGTCCTTATTTTTCCCCAATGATTTATAGGGTGAATGTGGAGACATCATTATGGTAGTTATATTAAGCATAATATGTAGTAACTTAACACAATAACATTACCTATAAATGCACTTCAGAATCATCATAAATTCCAAAGAATATGATCTATGCTTAAGCATGATTTTATTCAATTTTAAAATAAAAAATGCTTTTAAAAATATAAAAATACACCAAAAAAACCTTTTTTACATAAAATTGACTACTCTTCTTTTAATTTTTGAAAAATAATGTTTACTATAGTCTATATTCGTTAAATAAATAGAAAATTGCAAAAATATACCAATATTTTCTTCTCAGGTAATAATATCAATTTTAGTGAGTTTTGAACTCTTGACTCTTGTAAAAATTTATTTCAAATGCCAACTCCTCTTCTTAGTTATGTGTGCATTGAAAAGAAAATAAATAAATTTTATTTTGTACCTCTTTATATCTTCAATCATAAAGCCTATTCTTACATATGCATTTTTTAGATTTCTATCACCCAAACTCTCTTCATATTTGATTTTTATAGCATCTATGTTTAACACATGTCATATAGAGATCACATTTTTTTCAAGATTCACAACATTCAATTTTGAATTAAAATATATGCTAGCTAGTAGAAACTTCATGGTATATTTTCTAGCTTGAGTTATTCTTCTTTAAAATATATGGAGGCAAAATAATACCAAGCAACACCCTTGCTTTAAGTCACCATAAATTTAGAAAACTTCAATTATCACCTTTCATGACTTTCACATCGTTAAAATAACTCCAATGTTTTTAACTTAACAAAGTATTACATAACCTTATAAATAAAGGACTCCACATAAAAATTATTTTGTAAGAATCATAGAAATGTATACTGCGTTCACAAAAATATTAATTGTTGATTCTATAGAGCCATTATGTGCTCAACACTTAATGAAGTATTTATTAACCAAAATAATTATTCACTTGAGCAAGAAAATAATGTAATACATATCATGAGTTTCTCCTTAAATGCAAACTAGAAATATATATCATAGCCATGTATCTTTGGGACATTCTCTCAATTATTGAATAAATGAAAAAAACTTTGGAGATGTTATAAATAAGAAAAATATTTGAATAGACAAGGGATGATCATTGTACTACAAATATCTAACTTAGATCCAACCTGGCCCTAGCCCATACATTATACTTAACCTTGATCTATGAAAATAAGTTGATACTACATGATTGACTTAGGTTCAGGCACATCGTTCATGCCAAAAATGGTAGCAAAGGCTTTTGGATTAACACTTCAACATGCCAATAGTAGGGTAGTTCACTTAGAAAACACTCCAAAAATTATCTTTGGATTGATTTAGGACCTTCCTCTAGAACTCCAAACATACCCTAACATAACAGTGTGTCAAGACATAGGGGTGATTTATCTACTAGCGATATTTAGAATATGTATCTTGATAGACTTCACCATCAAGATTGGAGGATACCTATCATTAGACTAAAATCATATGCTACTCCAAACCAAATATGGGAGCAATTTAATAATTTTATCAAAGCCCCTCCACATGTACCACATAGAGTGAATTTCCTCTAATAAAAAAGGAGAGGAGCTATTAGAACCTAACTAGTGCATCCAAACATCACTAACAATTATTTAGAGCAATGGGCATCTAATACATGAGGGAAAAATTCCATCAATGCATTAGAGCTAGCTAGCATGGGGTGACCCATCACTAGGTATTCTACTTTACATATTATAAAAAATTTATATATATAGAGAGATAAGAGTAATGCTTTTGGATTATAAATTCTTTTAGAGCATAAAGTAGGCTATGCAACCTATGAAGAAAAACTAAATATGGCCATGTTATCGGTCTATTCAAGAGGAAGCATCTCCTAAGGAATATTTTCCAAGGAGCACTAATCATCTGAGTAAAGGGCAATAAAGGGCTTAGATTTATTGTGTTGCAAGGTGTCACTCACCATAAAACCAAATGCATGGTATATTGACATCAACCTAGAACCAAGAGTAAAAGTGTGCTAAATACTAGTTAGTGATACCATTGGGTAAAATATCATCAATGGCTATAGGTAAAAAACCACCTCAATTTATGAGAAATCCAAGCAGCATAATATTCAAATAAAATTTCTAGGAGACATCGATGCTTAAATATTACTTATGGAAAAGTGTCCTAACATTTGTTGCATGATGATGGCTTGTGAGGCTATTATGGTTGACACTCGTAAGGCATGATTTGGATCCAAAAGGCATGAGAAAATAAATCTATGTGATAGATATGAAAATATAATGGAAGAAATGTGTTCATAGGAACCAAGGAGAATTTAACACCTTGATCAACCATTCATTGAAAAGACACATGTGAGTATTGTGTCATGGCACATAGATAAAATTCCTCAAGAGCAATCAACAATATTGAATTTACATCAAAATCAGCTATCCACTTGAAGGTGGATCGAATTGGAAAAAACATCACATAATGTGGATATAGTTGATGGACATTGACACCCTTTTGAATATACAAACCTATACACACCATATAGAGGACCCATAAATTCAATGAGGAGAAAACAACCATGTTGTAATATAAGGACCAATGGATAATCAGACCTCTATTGATTAAATATTTCAACAAATATTGTCTCCTATTATCTTGTCATAGATGTTCCAATCATAAAAGGAAAATTGATAAGGGACCTTGATGGCTTACCCAGTGGAGATGTCTATAAAATGAGGAGATCTAATTTACCTTGTATGATCCCCAGTAAAGCTACTCTTCATGTAGGGTATCTCTCCTCCAAGGTTTTATTAAAAATGGATAATCCTTCTGAGCACAAGATACTTGGAGCAATTTTGTTGTTCATTACATGCGGACAAAATAAGACCTCATGCTCCTCTAAAAACTAGCTAAATTCATGGTCCTCCAAAGGATGTTATTTTGATAGCTCAAGAAAAATCCAAAAAGAACTAAAACTCTTCTTACTTGCATGCAAAGTCTAAAGACAATGCTCTACCCAAGAGTCTCAATCTTGAGATGGTAATATTCATCATTCTCTTTTGAATCTTTCTTTTGGTATATTGTTGTATAATCTGTTATTTTTTAGTTCCAATATTTACTTCACACCCAAGGAAAAGTAAATTAATTTAGGCTCACTTATTTTAGTAGGTTGAAGATCCCTAGGAGTATCCAAGACTATAGGGAAAATCTCCCTACAACCACTCATTTCACATAAAAGTTCAATCAAAATTGGGGTAAGCCAAAGAAGGTAGTTGAAGGATTATCAACTCTTGATATGAAGGAAGAGACACTAATAGAAATGTGGATGAATACAAAATCCTCATTTAATTTTAGATCTACCATCAATAGTGAGTGCCCTATATTTTCCTAAAGCCTACAATGTTGAGGGTTACAAGGCTTGTGGATCATTGAATTTTCATCCAAGGTCTATGTGATCCTTTTAATGGAGGATAGTGTGGAAAGGATGAAAAGTCCCCAACATAGTCTATGGCCACACACATGGTAGTCAATCTAAATTCAAAGGGGAAAAGCATTGGGGCATATTTGATAAGGGTCCACCATTGGCCAAAGTAGGTCCCACATTAACCAAGGATATGTGGATGCCACACACACATAGAAGAAGGTATAAAAATATGCATTTAAGAGGACATCCACTATTAGTTGTTGAAGTTGACCTCTATGGCCTAGCTTATTAGATTCAACCATGTGAAAGTTATGATGAATACTTATCACATGAGAAATCCTACCCTACAACCCCATATTAGTTAGAATAACCATACCTACTATGTTAGCAAGTGAGGCACTCCAAGAAAATTATGGTGAGAACTTAATGGTGCAACCATTTATAGTGTAGTAGTAACAAGACATATCAACAACTTGTCATTTGAAGGCCTAGTGTAGTGTAGTGGTGCATGTTTTTATTATGATAACTTCTTCCAATAGATAAGGGGGACTTTATTATTGGTGCATAAACCTCATATATTAGGTTTTATTTTTCTACAAAGTTTAATTTTCTTGCATTTCACTTTCATTGCAATTCATCTTACCTTCAAATCCCATGGTCTTATCTTATGAAGGTCTAAATACACCAAGGATAAAATTCTATGAGGATCCAACCTTTATTCAAAAACCTAGAGGTTGCCTTGCAAATAGTCATTTTCCTCTTGATGCTTCCTACTGTGTCACTTTATGCAAGGCATGGGTGCCCCTAGGCATGTCAGACTTCCATCTTAATAGGTTAGTGCACTCCAAGACAAAAATAATTCCTATCACTGCAGGTCTTCCAAGCATTGCTTGGATCATATTTTGGTACACAAATTATTTATTTCAGATTTCCCAAGATATTTTTGTTGATATTTCAGCCACGTTATCATAGGTCCCAAAAGGTTAGGATCATATAAATCATAAAATATGTATGAAGACTTAATTATAGAATAATATCAATGCATACAAATCTCATATAAATCAATATAACATTCAACAATATGATAATATTATTGAAATAAAATACTCACAATATTATTTATGAGGTAAATATACAATCTTGATATTTTCTCTACATTTAGATATATTTCATGGAGCTTTGTCTCCATAATGTAACCTTAGGAAGGTGACTCTTGGATTCTCTATCTGTTGCTCTCCTCATATATTTCAGAGATTCATTATTTCCTATTCCACACATAATACAAATCTATCATACCTTTTGGCTTCTCATATTTCCATTTGTATGCATAACTCTTGCCTCTCTATTTACTCTTGCACACTTTCTTACTCCTAACACTTGTGCACATCCTGCACATAGACTCATACATAAAGAGGAAATATAAATAATAGTCCTAAACTATAGACTCACATCTTAATATAATATTTACATTTGTACCATGAGGTGTGATGGGGGTACATTAGCATGTATAAAATAATAGAATATTCTCCAACACCCCCTTGTATTATATTATCTGGTTATTGAAGATTTCTTGATGTACGTAGGTAACTCCAAAAGTTTTGATACTTCTTTCGACTAAGATCCTTTGTGAAAATATCTACAACCAATTCATCAATAGAAATATGCTTTATCTAAATATGATGATATTGAACATGATCTTTGACAAAGTGAAATTATGCCTCAATATGTTTTTTTACTTTCATGAATCATAGGATATTTTATTAATTTAATAACTCCTTGATTATCAAAATTTAGTATTGTTGTAACTTCGATATATATTGTAACTAAGTGCTTCACATATTGTATTTCTTGCTATATGGTAATCTACTTCTATTGATGATAGAGCCATTGCATGTTGTTTCTTTCTATGCCAAGAACTAGATCCTAAACCAAGAGGAAACACATATCTTAATGTTTATTTTTTGTCATCTATATATCTAGTATAGTTAAAATCTAAATATCCTTGTAGCTATAAATTATCATTTATTATGTATTTTAATACAAATTCTATAGTCTTTTTGATATATTGTAGTATTATTTTCATGGATTTCCAATGACTTTCTATGGATTTTTGCATAAATATAGAGAGATAATTTAAGCAAAAAAGTATCAAGCCTTGTATTTTTTATATAAAAAAAACTTACAATTAATTGGTGATAGACAATAGTAGAAATCAGTGATGTTTTATCATATCTTGTTAATTGCAATCATTTTTCCATAGGTGTGTCTTTAAGTTTACAATTTTTCATTTTATATTTTCAAGTAATCACTTTGCATACTTTGTGTAATTATGATATTGTTTCATTTTGACAAATTTCTAAAAAAAATATAGTAATGTAATAAGCCCAAATTTATAATTTCAAAATCCTTTCTAGATCCTGCTTTACCTCATCTATCAGAGTCTTTGAGCTTCCTACGATTACTATGCCATCAAAATATACTATAAGAATTGTTCTTTCTGATCCAACCTTCTTTATATAAATATTAGAATATGATTATTAATCTTAATGTACCATTCTCTTGGTGCTTATTTTAACTATTATAGAGACTTGTTTAAGTTACAAACCTTCTATTCCTATCCTTTGATAACAAAGCCTTCTGGATAAGTCATATATACTTTTCCTTCAATATCACCTTTAATAAATGCACTCTTAACATCCATTTGATAAATTTTCCATCCAAGTTCTATGACTAATGCACAAATTGTTCGAATAGTAGTCATTATTGCTATAGGTGTAAACTTTTATGTATAGTCTATTCCTTCTATATGAGTATATCCTTTTGCAAACCAATTGTACCTTATATTTTTCAAGTGAATCATCTACTTTATATTTTATTTTCTAAACCCATTTATATCCTACCACTTTCTTTGCTTATGTAAATCAACTAGATTCCAAGTTCTATTCTTCATTAATGATGCACATTATGATTCCATAGCTATTTTCCACGTTGGTTGTCTTATAACAACTTTTGTAGTTGCAAGTTATGCAACTTATTAATTCCATATTTAATCTTCTCATGCTATGATTTTGAGGTCTCATAGTCGTGAGATCTAGCATTTATTCTATCTTTGAGTTCTCATGTGTATTTCTCCACCATTTTGTTTCTTTTCTTTGAGGTGTCATTATGAATTTTGGGTTTTCAATTGCTCACTAAATATTTCTGAGTCTATATATTCATTTGATGAGTTTTATTCATCTAAAATATTCAAAATGGGTCTTCTATCAATATTTTGATATTCAACCTGGTTTTTATTTCTTTCATAAAAAACTACATCTTTGCTTATACAAATTTTCTTTGTAATTGGAACATTTATTCTATATCCTATTGAATTATCATATTTTTTTTAAGCAAAAAATCCCTTGCAGGGCCGCTTTGGTCTGAGAGACCACGAATAGGGGGTTCTACACCGTCAAATTCACCCGAAAGTCATGCCCGACCCTACCCGCACCAACATTACCAATTGGATTTTGGGTACCCAATTAAGCTTTTTGGTAGGGTGGAGATTCAAACCTAGGACCTCCCTTGGAGGATTGTCCTCTCCTATCCAACTCACATAAAACACCTAGGTGCTATTGAATTATCATCATACCCAATAAATATCTTACATATGGTTTTATCATCTAATTTTTCTTTTGATTTGGAACATGATGTGGACATCTTTAGATCTAGGCTATTGTTTATTAGGCTTAGTTTATTTTATTATTTACTAAAGCCTAAAGTCCTAAGTCTAAGTTAGAATGTGTGAGTTCTAGACTAGGTGTTAGCTTTACTTATTTAATTAAGTATTAAGTCCTAAGTCTAGGAATGATTTAATAATATCTAATTCCAAATTGTAAATTTTGGAAATATTTGGATGGCATAGTTTTGGATTGGATTTGTTAGCTTAGTGAGAGTTAGCAACTTGAGTTTGAATGCTTAGTCATAGTTATGGTTGAGCATCTTCCTATTTTGGGAGATTATGGTTGTAAATTGTATTATTTAAAGCCCCTCATATGAATAATATTACTTAGTGTGATTTTTATTTCAATTTCCTCGTCAAAACATGCACATATTTCTTGTAATAAAAAATTCTTACATGTTCTATTGAAGTTTTTTGCCCTAACCATACCTCTTTAGGGATGATATTTTTAAGAATTTCTATGGGTGATATATTTTGTATGTATACTACAATTTTAATAGCTTCTACCCAATACTATCAATAAAAATGAGCTTATTTTAGAATGCAACATACCATTTCCATAATTGAATGATTCCTTATTTCTACAATATCATTTTATTGGGGTGAATATGTTGTAATGAGCTATATTTTTATACCATTTAATTTTAGAAATGATTCAAACTCTTTTGATAAAAATCACCACCCCTATCTGAATGAATATTCTTAATCAATTTTCTTATTTCTATTTCCACTAATTTCTTGAATTGTTTGAAACAACTAAAGGCTTCATATTTAAACTTCATAAAATACACCCACATTTTTTTGGAATAATCATCAAAAAATATTTGAAAATATCTATGTCCTCCAAGACTAATAGTGTTCATTGGTCCACACACACACACACACACACACACACATATATATATATATATATATATATATATATATATATATATATATATATATATATATAAAATCTAGTGGCTTCTTAGCTCTATAATTACTATGTTCAAAAGGTATTCTATGTTGTTTTCTTGTAAGATATTTAGGAAAAAATATAGACTCCCAAAATATATTTCATATTCCTTTGACCTCATATGTTCTATTACCAGCTATGGAAACTAGTTTCTCATATTTCTCTTGAAAAGTATTGAACCATTGTTTATTTCTAGTCACATGCATGCTTTCCCTTGAGTCAATATACTAATGTTTTATGCCAGACATGATTTATTAACTTAGTAAATCAATTTTCTAATATTCAGTCAAATATTGAAATCAATCTCTCTAGAAAGAAGGTCATAATTGACAATGCATTGTATATTCCTAGGTTAACTACTAATCTACTCTCAGTATCTCAATTAATGGATCAAAAGTTAGCAATCAAGTTTAGAATTGTTAATTAAAAAAAATGTCTTATTACTAAACAAGGAAAATTTATAACATCTAGTTTGGATAAAAATGTTCTATTTGCCCTAGATACATTATCAAATATGGCTCTATCAACAAAAAACATCAAACATCAAGGAACTCTGACATAAAGGCTAGGACACAAAAGTTTATATACTATAAATAAAATGAATAGACATCAAATGGTTGAAAGAATACCCAAAATTTTATGGGAGTCTATATTTTGTCCTAAATGTCTAGAGTTATATATATATATATATATATATATATATATATATATATATATATATATATATAAACTCTAGCGGCTTCTTAACTCTATAGTTACTATGTTCAAAAGGTATTCTATGTTGTTTTCTTACAAGACATTTAGGACAAAATATAGACTCCCATAAAATTTTGGGTATTCTTTCAACCATTTGATGTCTATTCATTTTATTTATAGTATATAAACTTCTGTGTCCTAGCCTTTATGTCAGTGTTCCTTGATGTTTGATGTTTTTTGTTGATAGAGATATATTTGATAATGTATCTAGGGCAAATAGACCATTTTTATCCAAACTAGATGTTATAAATTTTCCTTGTTTAGTAATAAGACATTTCTTTTAATTAACAATTCTAAACTTGATTGCTAACTTTTGATCCATTAATTGAGATACTGAGATTAGATTAGTAGTTAACCTAGGCATAAACAATACATTGTCAATTATGACCTTCTTTCTAGAGAGATTGATTTCAATATTTCCTATTCCTTTGACCTCATATGTTCTATTATCAGCTATGGAAACTAGTTTCTCATATTTCTCTTGAAAAGTATTGAACCATTGTTTATTTCTAGTCATATGCATGATTTTTGAGTCAATATACTAATATTTTATGCTAGACATGATTTATTAACTTAGTAAATCAATTTTCTAATATTCAGTCAAATTTTTAAAATTAACAAATTCTATTAAATGTATAATTCCTTTTGACTTAATAATTAAACAATTCTCGACTTTTATTTTTAAATTTTTCAAAAATCAATATGGAAGTCAATTTCAAAGATTAAAATATCATTTTCAAACTAATTAAATAATAAATATGCTATATTAATATTTCCTTAACCTTATTTCTCCATAAATGACTAGCACTATAAATCTGAATAATGTATTATCAATATCCAAAAAATAAAATTCAGCCCATACCTTATTCTATAGTGTGCACTTTTTCTTCATGCTTGGAATGAAACTTCAACCTTTTGTTAGGGCTCACCAAGATATGTGCTAGGCAATGTCTTAGGAGATATTATACATGCTAAATTTTGTGGACATTACACTCAATTTTCTCTATGCTTTCTCCTAGTGTGTTAGCTATTAATTCACCTTTTTGTCCTTATTAGACTCTATTTTTTGCTTTGATGACCTCAAATGGCTCAAATTCTTCTCAACTTTCAACAAATCTAGTATTGCAATGGGTATTTTAAATCCTTTAAATTTAGATGCACTTTTATTTTGAGAATTTTCACTGCTAAGTCTTGATGTTTCTTTGGCCTTTAACTTTGGTTTTAAGTAGTCTATGCTTCAAATTTATTCTTTGACCTTAATTAATTGCTTGGTAGTTTGTAAAATTAATAAGGCATCAAGCAATATTTTTCTTAGTCCACAATATTTCTTCAAATATTATTATTAATGTTTGTCTAGTTTCTATTTGCTCCTCTTTGGCTTTGCTAATTATTTTAGAGATTTACTTTCTTTTGGTGATTTAAACCACTTTTATCTTATTCACTTTTCTCACAGAGAATCCTTATCAGTTAGGGTAACTTAGATTATCCCCTTATTTAGCTTTCTCACATCCAAATTCTTCAAGTTTGGTTCTTCAATGCCACTAACATCTATATCTTCTTAGACACTACTCTATGCTTCTTCTTCTCAGGTTCCTTTCCTGAATTTTTTAATATTTGAATATGATTTTGTTGGATTTTTAAACCTTGATACCATAAAATATCACATGTTATCTCACAATATCACACAAGTCCCAATATAAAATATCCAAAATAATAAATGTCAAGATAATAATAAAAGGAATAGAATAATATGAACAAATTAGTATGTTTATCAAGGTTTATATAATAAAGAAAATAAAATTCATTTATATATTGAAATATGAACTTAAATATCATGAATAATTCATGAACTATGCATAAATAAAACTTACAATATTAATTGCTCAAAATATATACAATCTTTATTAATCCACTTCCTTTTATAAACAAATAATAAAATATTTCAATTGTATTTTTGTATCTCTCATGGAGCATTGTCTCCATAATATAGCCATAGTAATATGACTCTTCATGTACTTGAATATTGCTCTCCATATGCAAAATCTCATGACTCTTGGCTTATCAAATTGCCACTTTCGTACTAGATGTACACTTAATTTTAAGACACTTGCACACATGACTCTTACAATTCTACATGCACTGCTAATATAATACACTTTTGCAAATCCTCACATTACATATTTGCACTCTTACATACAAGACATTTGTGCATATTCTCTCTTACATGACACTTACGCATTTCTTGCACATTGACACTTACATAAAGGGGGAATATAAATTGCACTCTAAACTATTGACTTGACCCTAATATATTATTTATAAATATACCGTGAATGTACCATGGGGGTACATTAGCATGTACCAAATGATGTAATATTCCTCAACACCCCCATATATTACATTATTTTGTTATTGAATACTTTAGTCTTCAATATTGGTCTCCATTCTCCAAGCGATAATGTTTAGCATGTGATCCATTAGGTTCTTGTTCTAGAAATTGTTTTCTTTTTGCTATCTTCTTCTTTAATTTTCTAATATTTGTCTTCTACTTCTTTAGTTTGTTATTTTTAATCCTAGTCTTGATCCTCTTTGCAGTATCTTCTCTTGTATCCTAATTTTTTGCAACATTATTACCTTTAGAATTAAAATATTCATTTACCAAGAGTTTTATTGTAAGGGCTTTAAATTCATTTTATTTAGATGGTTCTTCTAATCCTTGAATTTCATGAATTTCTTGAACTATATTTTATTGTTTATTTCCTTTTCTATACTATAGCTATGATTGTTATTGATGACCATATTGATACTGAGGTTGATATTGGCATTGTTGATATTGAGACTAAAATTATTGTCAACCCTGAGGATTATAACGGTATTAATATTGATATTGCCTTTGCTAAACAAGTTTGTTTATTTGACCATTTTGATTTATATTCATTTGATTTCCTTTGTACTAATTTATTGGATTATATCTATAAAAATTTGTACTATGACCTTTTTTCCTACATATATAATAATATCTTGAAGTTGTAGCAATATTACCTTGTGTATTATCTTTAGATACCAATGCATTATTAGTCATTTCATCTTTGACTATGTTTTCTACTTCATATTCTTAAAAAATATTAACTAAGTCATTATATGCAGTCTCCTTGCTTACGACTTGCAAAGATGTGACTAGATGTTTATAACTTTTGGAAGTGTTCTTAATGTTACTTGGACAAGAAATTTTATTTTCTTTTTTTTCTCCCAGAGTTAATAATTTTGCTTTTATATGTGTTACTTTACAAAGAAATAGTTATATAATTTATCCACTATTGATATTTAAGAAATACAATTGGGATTGTAGATTTAGAATAGTAGCTTTATTTTTACCTTCAAATATTTTGCGTAATGTATTCCATGATTTTTTAGAAGTTTCTTCTCCACTTAAATATGGTTGAATTTCATCAATTATTCCAAATTTTATCAATGTAAGTGATTTGCATCATCTTCTTAAAATATTTGTATTTTTCTTGCATCCTCACTAGGTTTTATCTTTGTTCTGCTAACTATATCCCAGAGTTTCTCTACAACTAGGATTCATTTCATTTTGTTCTTCCATGATGCAAATTTTGGTCCTTTCAAAAGTTGAGATTCAAAAAGGAAAATTGTATTGTTTGACATAATGGAACTAATTCAAATAATTATAAGAACTTAATAATAACCTTTGAAATAGTAATCCTTATGACTCCCTAGTTTAAGAAACTCAAATAAAAATATGAAATTTATAAATTTGATTTCTTTGAAGTAGTAAACCTTATATCTCCCAAATTCAAATATAAATTTTACAAATTATAAACTTTCCCAATCCTTTGTTGTTGAAAATATTTTACCTCCCAAATATTTAAATTTGCAAAGTTTCAAAAAAAATTATAAAAGTTTTAGTTTCATTTTTTCTCAAAAATAAATCTTCTACCTTTAAAAACTTCAAATATTTTCAAATATAAAAAATAATAATCAAACTAAATAATTAAAGTAGAAACCCTTATTACTCTATATATTTTTTAAAATTTTAAATTTTAAACTATACCTTATAACTCTAAAATTATAATTATAATCTACTTATAACTTAAATAAAAATTAAGTCCTACTTAGACCATGTAAGCACCTTATAACTCTAAGAAAATAGTTTTCAATCTAACATTATACTTCTTAGGTCACTTAATCTATGAATGATGCTCAGCTTACTTATTGGCATTATTTGAATCATGATATGTTTGCTCATTGTTGTTAACTGAGTCATATGTGTTTCTAGATGTGCTCCCTCTACACATCTATTAAAATGAATCTAACTTCAAATGTTCCAAATATTTATGAATCTAATATCAATTGTTTCAAATATCCATATGGAGCTCTACATGCCTAAAAATTACATTAGAAAAAATGCTTCATTTTTTGAAAAAATATTTAGTGTTTTATACATTATAACAACATTATATTTCATAGGCTATGATTTGCTCTTCAAAAATTGAACTTTAATGATTCCTCCTTTGGTATCTTTGATTTCTTGTTGGATTCTTTGTGGTTAGATTCTATGTCACTAGTTTCTCCTCCTTGGATATACATTTCACTAACTTAGGTGTTGGTTGCTATACCTCAATTGTTTTCCTCCTTAGGTGCTAGTGTCTCTACCTTTGTCACTGATGTTTGCATCTTGGTCACAAGTTCACTTGGTTGGTTCCAAAATTGCTAGTATTAGTCTACTAGTTTCCTTCTCCACTAGTTTCCTAAACTCTTTTAGGCTTGCCTCATTCACTTCTATCTTGGCCTTTTATCTCACTTCATAATTCTATATTTTTATACTAAAATCTGAGTTTCTATACTACAATAGTGTTGCATATATCAATGTAATGGTCCTATTGTTTTTATCTACTATAATGGTGCTTCTACGTATGGTTTCTACTGTTGTTATGATACCTTTATTGTTGTAACAACAACTATTATGTTACTTCATTTATTTTTATGGCCTTAATTTATTATGTTTTTGTATGCTTTCTTGAATTGATTAAATGACCTGATTCTATGACCAAATGGCTTATCATTTTGCTAAATATGGCCAAATTATTATTTTCTAATAAATATTCTTATGTAGGCTGGATGGCCTATCTCCTTTGCTAAAATATATTGGGCCTATTTCATTTATCTTCATAGACCCCTTTCTTCTTGGTGGGGACCCGGGATATTCACACAGTCAAAATATACATGCTTTTCATTAAAATATTTGAAAAATTATACACACATAAAAATAAAACAGCCCGCAGGCTCTACAAAGACCAAGCTCGGCTTCGGTCTCTCTAACTGTACTACTTCCCCTTCTCCGGTCCACCACCCCCAAATAAAACATTCCAACAAGTTTTTATCGAGGCCTCGATCCTCTAGGCAATTAATGCCCCCACCTAACAAACAAATTTGTTTTCCCCCGATTGAGATTTCAAATTTAACTGCCATAAATGGGCAACTACCCGATTTGCACTACTGTCTCATCCCATACTGACTATGGTCTGCAACTGTCACTTTGTCAGAATACGTCCTTGCGATGGTTATTCCTCTTTAATACACGTGGCTGTCATCTTTATTTTAGAACACGTGGCTGCCCGCATGTCTATTTTCGGCCTTTGTCTTCAATCGGTCGTGTCGCTTTTACACACACAGCCCCGTGTCCAATTTGGCCTATATTCCTTTTGGCGCTGAATCCTGGATCCACGTGGCAACATTCTATTGGTCGTGATATCGCGACATGTCATGATATCGTGACATGTCGTGGTATCGCGACCCCCCCCATGCCTTAAGCACTTTCTTGCGTTCGGGAGCTACGATTTCGTGACATGTCATGAAATCGTGACATGTCGCGATTTCACGGCTCCCCCTACCCCCGCCATCCGTCTACGCCTTAGGAGCCACGATTTCGTGACATGTCATGAAATCATGACATGTCACGATTTCGCGGCTCCCCCTCACCCCCTTGCCTTGTCCTCCACTTTGCTTTGGCTTTTGTTGTTGTCTCAAACTCCTACCACGTGGCAGCTTCCCACTGGTCGCGATATCGTGACCATTTCTGCCTCAGCCTCCTACCGCGAGAAATGGTCACGATATCGCGACCATTTCTCGCCTCTGCCTCTTGCCACGAGAAATGGTCGTGATATCATGACCATTTCTGCCTCTTGCCTTCACCTTTCTTCGCCTTGTCTTTGCCAACTCCATCTTTGCTTTTAAGGACGTCGCGATATCGCGGTGTCGCGATATCGTGACGTCGCGATATCGCGACGTCGTGACATCGTGACGTAAGCCAACTTCGTGCCTTCTCTTCCAGAAACATCGCGATATCGCGACATCACGATATCATGACAAAACCTGCCTTTGCCTTGTCGTGCCTCTTGGGGTCGCGATTTCGTGACATGTCAAGAAATTGTGACATGTCACGATTTCGCAACCCCCTCTCCAACTTTTTCCATAGTAAAGAACTTCAACTTGCTTTACAAAACTTAAATTTTTTTCAACTTCTAAAATTTTTTGGTTGATGCGGGGTTGCTCTATTGTCGTCGGATGCTCCTACATTAGACACCCGAGGTAAATGGAGAAGTGACCTTCACTTCTATGCTGTTCAGCCCGCATCTTCTGTATGGCCTCCAAACACTCATCTACTTTTGCAACCTGCTCAAATCTCGTCTCCTGGCAAAATTTTTTGCTCTCTACCAGACAAATTCTGGCATTACTGCACACCTTCTCATCCACTGTCTGTAATGGCTTTAATTTGTGGTGCACTCCATCTTTCACCAAGGAGTAAGTATTTGCATGACCATCATGCACTGCATTCCGATCAAACTGCCATGGCCTCCCTAACAGCAAATGGCAAGCATCCATGGGGAAAACATCACACAGGACCTCATCCTGGTACTTCCCAATATTGAACGTGACTAAGCACTATTCACGGACCCATGCTCTATGGTCCTTCCGCAACCATGCAATCCGATATGGATGCGGGTGCCTCCTCCTCTCCAGTTGTAACTTAGAAACCATCTCCTCGGAGACTAAGTTATCTGTACTTCCATTGTCTATAATAACATTACAGACTTTGCCTGCACTTTTGCACCATGTGTGGAACAGGCTTCTCCTCTACTCTGGTTTGTCTTCCTTAATCAGCATGGTTCTCCTCACTATCATTGCTTCTCCTTTCTTAGCTTCTTTAGAATGTTCTGAGTCAGCATCTTCAACTACCACAACAGCTCTGGCAGGACCCACTTGTTTCTTGTTTACTCTCTCGGGGTGCTAGGGGCACTATATTCTCCGTAGTGGAAACATGTTCCTCAGAACACTCCTCTTCCATACCAACATCTAGATCTACCTCTTCCTCTTGGGTAGCCATTGTTCTGAACTTGCGGTTTGGGTTCTTCATCTTCTTTCTGATTTCGGCTGCTGCTAACCTCTTCCTTCTTCTCTTCCTTTCCCTCCTCCTTTCTTCCACCGGTCCTTCCTCCAGGCCCTCTTCCTTTTTGCTTGCTCTCAAACCTTCTGTTCAGTTTTTCTTCAACCTTCAGAGCAAACTGGTAAGCATCTTCAATGGTGCTCACCCGAACTAAGCTCAATTCTTCTTGAATACTGGGTCTTAACCCATTAATATAATGGGCCACCTTTTCCTTACTTGCTTCTAAGTGACCGGTTTTGATGGAGATTTTATAAAATTCCTCCGTATATTCTTGGACAGTTTTATTCATCTGTCTCAAACTCTGCATTTTTCTTAGCAGATCCAGTTCATAATCTACGAGAATGAATTGTCTTTTTAATTTTTCTACCATTCTGTCCCATCTAGTTATCCGTTCTTTTCCTCTTCTATTTTGTTCCAGCTGTACTCCCTTCCACCATATGCTGGCATGACCTTTTAATTTAGTTTTGGCAAATCTGACCCGCTCGGGATCTTCAACCTCTTCATATTCAAAATATTCTTCTAAGTCATTTATCCAGTCAATCAATTCTTCCGGATTCAAGTTCCCGAAATACATGGAAACTTCTATCTTCGGCCTCTTCCCGATCTGGGATATGGCCTTGTATAGTCTGGCTTGTGTCGGATCCACAACTTCTTCTTCTTCTTCAAACTGATTTTCTTCTTCATTCGCTTCATCCTCACTGTCTGCATCTCTCCTCGGTTCATGTCCTCTGTGCAGTTCTTCTTGCAGGGCCTGAACTTGCCATTGCAAAGCTCAAAAATATCCTACTGCCATGCCTCTCCTACCAATGAGGTTTCTCCTTGGAGGCATTCTATTCACCCGATCTCAAGCCCTCCCACAAGTCCTGGTACAACTGCCTCTCCTTCGACGGTCTGCTATACGCTCAGGAACTACTGGCTCTGATACCACTGGTGGGGACCCGAGATATTCACACAGTAAAAATATACATGCTTTTCATTAAAATCTTCGAAAAATTATACACACATGAAAATAAAATAGCCCGCAGGCTCTACAAAGACCAAGCTCGGCTTCGGTCTCTCTAACTGTACTACTTCCCCTTCTCCGGTCCACCACCCCCAAATAAAACATTCCAACGAGTTTTTATCGAGGCCTCGATCCTCTAGGCAATTAATGCCCCCACCTAACAAAATTTCAAATTCGTTTTCCCCGACCGAGATTTCAAATTTGACTGCCATAAATGGGCAACTACCCGATCTGCACTGCTGTCTCATCCCATACTGACTATGGTCTGCAACTGTCACTTTGTCAGAATACGTCCTTGCGATGGTTATTCCTCTTTAATACATGTGGCTGTCATCTTTAGTTTAGAACACGTGGCTGCTCGCATGTCTATTTTTGGCCTTTTTCTTCAATCGGTCACGTCGCTTTTACACACACAGCCTCGTGTCCAATTCGGCCTATGTTCCTTTTGGCGTAGAATCCTGGATCCACGTGGCAACCTTCTATTGGTTGCGATATCGCGACATGTCACGATATCACGACATGTCACGGTATCATGACCCCCCCATGCCTTAAGCACTTTCTTGCCTTCGGGAGCCATGATTTCGTGACATGTCATGAAATCGCGACATGTCACGATTTCGTGACTCCCCCTTCCCCCGCCATCCATCTACACCTTAGGAGCCACAATTTCGTGACATGTCATGAAATCATGACATGTCACGATTTCGCGGCTCCCCCTCGCCCCCTTGCCTTGTCCTCCACTTTGCTTTGGCTTTTGTTGTTGTCTCGAACTCCTGCCACATGGCAGCTTCCCACTGGTCGCGATATCGCGACCATTTCTGCCTTAGCCTTCTGCCACGAGAAATGGTCATGATATCGCGACCATTTCTGCCTCTGCCTCCTGCCGCGAGAAATGGTCATGATATCACAACCATTTCTGCCTCTTGCCTTCACCTTTCCTCGCCTTGTCTTTGCCAACTCCATCTTTGCTTTTAAGGACGTCGCGATATCGCGGTGTCACGATATCACGATGTCGCGACATCGCGACGTCACAACATCATGACGAAAACAAACTTCATGCCTTCTCTTCCAAAAACGTCGTGATATCGTGACATCGCGATATCATGACAAAACCTGCCTTTGCCTTGCCGTGCCTCTTGGGGTCGCGATTTCGTGACCCCCTCTCCAACTTTTGCCATAGTAAAGAACTTCAACTTGCTTTACAAAACTTAAATTTTTTTCAACTTCTAAATTTTTTTGATTGATGCGGTGTTGCTCTGTTGCCACTGGATGCTCCTGCATCACTTCCTCATATGCCTCTTGGACCTCTTGCTTCTATATTGGCCTCTTAGACCTTTATCTTTATATAGGCCTTCCTATCATCTATATGGACCTCTAGGACCTTTCTTT
Source organism: Wollemia nobilis (assembly GCA_028583015.1). Taxonomy (NCBI): domain Eukaryota; kingdom Viridiplantae; phylum Streptophyta; class Pinopsida; order Araucariales; family Araucariaceae; genus Wollemia; species Wollemia nobilis. The sequence goes on from JAQPPZ010016349.1 coordinate 936,147, forward strand.
ATTCTATTACAAAAATATCTACTTTGAAGAACCTACTTCAAAAAGTGATCTACAAAAGAATATTGAAATGATATGTAGATATATTTATTCAACCTAATTATTCAATTTATTCTAGTAATATACTTTTCTCTTTTCTTCTCTAAGGTATACTGCTTCTCTTCTCTGCTTTTTTTTCGCTACTATCATAGGAAGCTTTGAATGCTTATCAATATACTACAAATTAGAAGCTAAAATTCTTCTCTATATTCTATAGGAAGCTTTCCAAACTTCTATTCTACAACTCTATCTTTCTTTCAATATTAAATATTCAATGTCTTAGGTCACACCTAATAACCCAATATCAATGTCATGGTGGCTCTATAAATCCCTGAATGACCAATTATATCTTGATTCATTTCCACCTCAATATTTTATAGTGATTGTCCTATTTCTGTATAGAATCCAAGATCAATGTTAGGGTGGCACTGAATATCCATGAATGGTCAAATATCTTCTGAGTTGATTCTACCTCAAACTTCAATCTACAAAGCCTTACATTTTTCAAAATCTCAAACAAATTCAAATTCTTCAAATTAATGTTAGGGTTGGATTTATCCTTGAATGACCAACTTCCTTCTAGGTTGGTTCTACCTATAGTTCTATGTCCAACTTATCTTCTAAGTGGGAACTTCTTCTTCAATATAGATGAGTCATAGTCTTCACTAGTTTTCCTTCAAGCTAGTGGAAATACCCTATACTTTTCTATTCAATAAGATATTTTAAAATAGAGTCCAAGTCCTCACTACCTTTAAAGTGGACATACTCCAAATTAAATTTATCAAAATGAATAAAGCTAATTAATAATAGCTAATAAAATAACGCTATCAAACTAGATAGAGTCATGTGGTAGCTTTGATACCACTATTGGATTTTTAAGCCTTACTACCATAAAATATCATAAGTTTTCTCATAATATCACATAGGTCCTAATATAAAATAGCCAAAATAATAAAGGTCAAATTAATATGTATATTAAGGCTTATATAAGAAAAGAAAATAACATTCATTTATATATTTAAATATGAATGTAAATAGCCTAAATCATTCATGAACTATGCATAAATAAAACTTACAATATTAATTCCTAAAAATATATACAATCTTTATTAATCCACTTCCTCTTATAAAAAAATAGTAAAATATTTCAATTGTATTTTTGTATCTCTCATGGAGCATTGTATCCATAATATAGCCATAGTAATATGACTCTTCATGTACTTGACTGTTGCTCTCCATATGCCAACTCTCATGACCCTTGGCTTATAAACTTGCCACTTAAATACTAGATGTACACTTATCTCTAAGACACTATCACACATGATTCTTATACTTCTATATGCACTCATAATCTAAGACACTTGTGTAAACCCTCACATTACATATTTGCACTCTTGCATACAAGACACTTATGCTATTCTCTCTTACATGACACTTGTGATTCATACACATTAACAATTACATAATGGGGAAATATAAATTACACTCTAAAATATTGACTCAACTCTAATATATTATTTAAAAATGTACCATGGAGGTACATTAGCATGTACCAAATAATGTAATATTCCTCAATGGCTTGCCTCTCTGTTATATCAACATAATCACTCGACCCTCATAATTTTATGTGTTCTACTTCTAAAGGCTTGATATACACTATTCTATTATGGTAAAAATATGCTCAAAGTTATCTCATTCTTATGCTTTCTTTGTGACGTAGATTTCCTCAAATGACTTTGATATTTTTTTAGTCTCTTTTACTATCAAACTCAATATTTTTCTACAAATATGTCTTCAAATAAATTCACCACAGAGATATCTTCTATGATGATAGCTTTTGTCCAGAACCTCTTTCAAATTTAAATTCATGCCAGAATCCTTCTCTAATTCTAGCTTTCAAATATACCTCTTCTAAAAAATTATGGCTAGAGTATGGTAGCTCTGATAGAGTCTACTTGAAGTAGCTCTGATATCACTATTGGTATTTTAGCCAAATTATCATAGGTCCTAAATGACTAGGATCATATAAATAATAAAATATATATGAAGTCTTAATTACAAAATAATATCAATGCATACAAATCTCATATAAATCAATATAATATTCAACAATATGACAATATTATTGAAAGAAAATACTCACAATATTATTGATGAGTCAAATATACAATCTTGAGATTTTCTCTACATTTAGATAGATATCATGGATATTTCCATAATATAACATTAGGAAGGTAACTCTTGGGCTCTTTGTTTATTGTTCGCCTCACATATCCGAGAGATTCATCCTTGTCTAGTCCACACACAAGACAAACCTATCATATATTTTGGTTTCTTATATTGCCACTTGTATGCATGACTCTTGAATATCTATTTACTCTTGCACACTTTCTCGCTACTCACAATTGCATACATAATTACATGACACTTATGCACATCCTACACATAGATACATACATAAAGAGAAAAAATGAATCACATTACTAAACTATAGACTCACCTCATAATCTAATATTTAATTTGTACCACAATGTACCTTGGGAGTACATTAGCATGTTGCAAATAATTTAATACTCTCCAACAATTTTCCATAGAAAAAATTACATTCTTCTCATTCACCAAAATTTATCTCCTTCTATTGAAACCATTCAATATTTCTTTTGCTTTATCCCATTTTGATAAATTCATCCATCCATAATTCATGTGTGTTTTATTCGTTACATTATCTGTGTGCTAACACTTCCTTTTGGAGTGCATATTATTTCCATAAATATCACAAGAATGTAGGTTCCAATATGTATTAATCACACTTGTAGAGCTTCCACGTTGACTGCAACAAATCACCCTAGAAACATCTACAAATGATTCTTTCTTCACAAATCTAGTATTCTTACCTCTTGTTTGACCTGTATATCTAAGGCCTTCATTTTTTGTCCTTATGCCTATAATTATAGGTATTTTCACACCCATCCAATATCAAACCAAATTTATACCATCATATCCCATTTTCTTCATTTTTTGAACCTATACCTTTGGTATACTTTTTAAGGTACCCAAATTTTTCACCACCACTTTTTGTTGTACTTAGTATGGCACTGAGAGGGGGGGTGAATCAGTGTGGCATTCCAAAACATGAATTAACAACTCTAAAAACCATAGCAATTAAAACTTATAAACAAATATAATAAGTACAGCAAGAGAACATCACACAACATAGATTTTTAACGAGGTTCACCAAAATGGCTACTCCTAAAAAATAACGGCTGCTTGGACTACCATCCAAATCTAGCCTCTTGCAAAGCACCAACTTTTCAATTTGTTTACCAGCGCCAACTGGAAGGAGCGCCAACCCCTTATTTATCTGCACCAATAGAAAGGAACACCAACCCCTAATTTTCTAGCACCAACTGGACTTCAATTTTGAATGAAAATGTTTGACAAATACCTTTGTTATTGCAAGACTCTAACTAATATACTTCACCTTTGCAATATCTGCACACTCTGCTCTTTCTTGCGCAATCTCTTCACACAATCTGCTGCAATGCTACAGCCAAACTTTGTAATCAAATTTTCCCTTTGCGCTCTCTGCACATTCTACTTTCTCTGCTCACATGCTTCGCACACTCTGTGTCGTTCCACACTCTGCTCTCTATGCGCATTCACAATCGCACTTCGAACAACTTGACACAACTAGCTCACATTATGCACTTCGCTATCATCTTGTCGATTCTACGCTATCTGCGCTTTTACGGCCACATCTCGCACTTCAACATTCACCCGATGGATACCTAAATCTCCAAATAGCCCCACTTATATACTTGAGATTTTGAGATGAAAACCCTAATAGTAGTCGGCTGATTATGCAAATGCAAACCCTAATCTTGGTCGACTACAAACCCTAAACATGGTCGGCTGCAAACCCTAAATGTGGTCAATTGCAAACCCTAAAATCTATCAGCCTACATTGAATGACTTTTGAACTGCCTATCCACTGCATTATTAGATCTAACTGCTTGAGTTGACAACAATGACAAAACTTTTGCAACACCTTGCTCAACAATCTCCCCCTTTGGAATTGTTGGCAACACCTGTGTACATTCTTGTAACTCTTCTCCCCCTTTGTCAATAATACCAAAGGGCTGCTGCATACTCCCCCTGAGTCCATACACACCATTCTCAGAACCACATTGAAATAGTTAGCAAAAATCATGGATATGATCAATAAGATGAACAAATGCACAAATGCCCCCCTTGAGAATTTGATCCCAATGGCTAGTCAAATTTTAGACTATTCTTGGGAATATGTGGCCACTTCAATTCATGCTGTCTTCTGAGCCTCAACACTCTGTTGCTCTGCAATCTCAAACTTGTCCACTGATTTTAGTGAAAGCATACATTGATCATTTAACTATCCAACTTTTTGCTCCGTAATGCAAACAACATCTGCATATACATCTTGAATATTCTCAACAGACTTGAACCTACTGACAACTGTTTGTCTTTCTCTACAGTGAGAATCCAGCAGACTACCTCAATTCTTTATAAAAGCACCTCAAACATTCATCACCAGGCTAGAAATCATCTGGCTGCACATCATAAAAAATTTCTTCAATCTTCCTATTCAACATGCTGATTTCACTTCTATCAATAGAATTGACAAGTGACTCACATCTGTACCAATTTTTGTCCAGCACTACAATTTTACTGCCAACTCTTACTTTCAACTGTGCATGTTGAAAGAAGACATTTTGTCAAACACTTTATGGCCAACCGTAGTGCACCTTACTCAGCCTCAAACTTCTTATCCTTGAATTGGCATTATATTAAAAGTTAAAAAAAAACTGTCTGTGAATTAAATATATTCACCAAGGTGTAATGAAATATCTGACAATCTTCACATCAAGCGTCGAAAAAAAACATGCTGCTATTATCGAAACACAAATACGTAGCTAGGGCAAGAATTCTTTCAATAAACAAAAACAATCTGAACTATTATAATACATAGCTATAATCAGTGGCAGTAAGAACCATCAACAAAACAACAATGACATAAGCAATACTACTAATGGTGAAGATTATCAATGCAAACACTACCCTTCACGGCACTTCCACACACAACTAAATGAACAGCCAACACACTTGACAATTATACCACAAAAGCCCAACTGCTGGTCTTTCATCCTCAGATACCCAGACAAATATACGGAAGCATTAAAATAAAACCTTTTTCAAAATGCTCCCCCCGAGGATGTGTTACCCGGAGTTGCTTAGTGCAAGAGAAGAGCAGTCTCCTTTAGTTCAAGGAGACACGATTTCCTCTCTTCTTTCTTTCTCCAGACTTTCTTGACCTCGAGCTTGGATTTTTCACCTGCGTCCCTATTTTGCATCATTGCATGAACTTGAATATCTCTCTGGTGTGGTTGTATCTTATGCATCCATGATGAATGATTATTTTTCTTTCTTCTATGAACCTGATTTATTTCCTTTCTGTGTTGTGTTCTTTGCGTCTTATGAAATCTACTATTTTGCCTTAGATTTGATACATAAGTGCTTGGACAAAACCTTGCTATGTGCCCATGACCATTGCATTGAAAACATTGTACAAAGTGTTCACTCAGATATGCAGATGTATTTTGACCAGCATAACTCTTTGATTTATTATTTAATCCACAATAAGTTGCCTTGTGACCATACTGGTTACATCTGAAACAATAGCCATTAAAAGTGTTAGTATGAAAAAAGTGAGAGTGGTAGAACCTCTTTTGTTGTGGCTGCTTTGCTATAAATCTCCTTTGATATTTTCTTTCTTTTGAAGATACAACTTTAACCTTTTCTTGCTCGAACCCTTCAATAGTGAACTTCTTCTTCTTTGCAGAATTGGAAGATATAGGTTGTTCAGCTTCATATCCAAGACCATGCTTAATCATGGAGCTTCTCTAATGACTTATCATTTTATCTAGCAATTCTATGCTCTTCTCAAATTTAAGATTTGTATTGGCCTCTTCTAGTTGTTTCTTCAATGAAACAATCTCTTCTTCTTGTTTGCGGCAAATAATCTCTTTCTCATTGATCTGTGACCTGAGAGTTTCCTCAATCCTTTTAGACTCTTCTACTTGTAGCTTTAGATTACTAAGTACTTTTTTAGAATCCTCTTCATGTTTGTTACACACATTGACTTTATCATTCAGCTGTGACTTCAAGTCTTCTTCTATTTTCTTGGCCTGTTGGAATTGTAAGAACAGATTTTCAATCTCATCCCCATATTCTTCCAATTTCTTGGACAATATTTTGTTCTTTTTCTTTTCTATACTCAACTCTTCAAGAGCAAATATCAACTCACCTTCCCAGTCTACTTCAGCATTGAGGTTTTTATTATCTGCTTCAGTGTTCACCCCTTCTGCATTTTCTGGTTCAATTTCCTCTACCACAAAAACTGAAACTGGCTGAGATGTCCTTTGGAAGGAGGTTCTATTCTTCTTACTTAGAGCTGTAATTTGATCTTCATTCCAATTTTCTTCTGCATTCATTTCTTCTTTATTAAATTTCTATTATGATTCTATTTCTTCTTCATCTTCACTGCTACTAAACCCATAACACTGACGTTCATTATGCCGAAGTTGATCAAAACATTCTGAACCTTGAGAACTTGCATTATGAATGAGTTGACTCTTGGCCTTTTCTCCATTGTTTGATTCATCTCTTGAATCTACAGCAATAATGAATTTATCTTTATTTTCTTTTATGACCCTGTGTGATCTTTTCTTCTTGTGTCTCATGGTTCCATTCTTGCATTTCTTTGCCATTAGAGTATTAATCCAAGATCAACCCTAGCTGATTTAGCCTTTAAAGGGAACTTGGCTCTGATACCAATTGTTGTACTTAGTATGGCACTGAGAGGGGGGGTGAATCAGTGTGGCATTCCAAAACATGAATTAATAGCTCTAAAAACCATAGCAATTAAAACTTATAAACAAATATAATAAGTACAGCAAGAGAACATCACACAACATAGATTTTTAATGAGGTTCACCAAAATGGCTACTCCTCAAAAAGAACGGTTGCTTGGACTACCATCCAAATCCAGCCTCTTGCAAAGCACCAAATTTACAATTTTTTTACCAGCACCAACTGGAAGGAGCACCAACCCCTTATTTATCTGCACCAACAGAAAGGAGCACCAACCCCTAATTTGCCAGCACCAACTGGACTTTAATTTTGAATGAAAATGTTTGACAAATACCTTTTTAATTGCAAGACTCTAACTGATCTACTTCACCTTTGCAATCTCTGCACACTCTGTTCTTTCTTACGTAATATCTTCACACAATCTGCTACACTGCTATAGCCAAAATTTGCAATCAACTTTGCCCTTTGCACTCTTTGCACATTCTGCTTTCTCTGCTCACACGCTTCGCACACTCTATGTAATTCCACACTCTGCTCTCTGTGCGCATTCACAATCGCACTTCGAACAACTCGACACAACTAGGTCACATTATGCACTTCGCTATCATCTCACCGATTCTACGCTATCTGTGCTTTTACGGTCGCATCTCGCACTTCAACATTCACCCGGTGGATACCTAAATCTCCAAACAACCCCGCTTATATACTTGAGATTTTGAGATGAAAACCCTAATAGTAGTCGGCTGATTATGCAAATGCAAACCCTAATCTTGGTCGGCTACAAACCCTAAACATGGTCGATTGCAAACCCTAAATGTGGTCAATTGCAAACCCTAAAATTTGTCAGCCTGCATTGAATGACTTTTGAACTGCCTGTCCACTGCATTATTAGATCTAACTGCCTGAGTTGACAATAATGACAAAACTCTTGCAACACCTTGCTCAACACTTTTATTTCTATCAACACTCAAATACCACACATTACAATGACCCTTAACACAATTTTATTAGTCACTATAACTTTTGATTATGATAAAATGTCCTTTATCATGTACAATACAACCATATTCTATGCAATATTTTCCCTCACCAATAATTTTTAAATCACTTATATCACAAGCTATATCTTCCCTTTGGATGAAATCGTATGCATTGTTAGGCTATAGCTTCATAAATATTCATAAGATATTTAATATTATTTGTAAAACCTCCATGTTATATTTAACATTCTTTGGATAAGTTTCAAAAAGTTTCCTATTAGGGATTTCCTTTATTCCATCACTTTAACAAATTGTATAGGATTCTCATGTAATATAAATAATGCTATTGGAATATTAGAGTTGTGCAAGATCAATAAAAGATTCTGCCACACATGATAATGATTCATAAATATATTTTGATTATATTTGTATATTATTCAAGAAGCAATAGAATCAAAATCCATTTGTGAAGAGAAACAAGCTGAAAATCATAAGTTTGCCACACAAGATAATGATTCACAATAAGCTAGTGAAGATAAACATGATGAAGCTCAAATACTTAACACACAAGAAGATGATTCTTAAGAAGCATATACATTGCTTAAATCATGGATACATACTATTTACAATAGATCTTATGGTCCTGAATACTGATAATCAATCTTCAAATAGGATGATGATGACACATTCACAACACTAAAGACATATAAAGTCTTCTTTTTGATAAAGCTAATTAATATGATGAGAAATTTATTACAATACCTACTGATGTAGACAAGATCATATATGTGTTATTCCTTACCTTTAATATTTTAAAAGAGAAGAATACAAAACAAGAAGAAATAATTACAAGAATAAATAACAAACACTTGATGAAAAATATTGTGTGATACATGTGATATTGTGTAAAGAACATAAATTTATTATGATACTAGTGACTTAATATTATTAAATTCAAGCATGTGATGGACAATATTTGTTGTGACACAAGAGATATTAGAAAAAGGATAAATACTACTTGTTATATATATGATTTAAAGCTCATAATCATAGATAATTGTTGTGAAAATTATGATTTGGAGTCCATGAAGGAAAATCTATGTTGTGATACCAGAAATATTCTACAAGAAAAAAATATAGCATGTGACACTAGTGATTTGAAGGTTGTTCAAGTACATAGAGGCTTTATAGAAAGAGATTATATTTATCATGGAAAAAAATTTCCTATTGAAGAATACATTGGTGATGAAGAACACCATTATATTTTTTTTTGTATTTCTAGATATAAGTGTGACTTATTTAGGTACTTATGTGATCATAGAGGAAGTGATCATAATGGAAATAAGTAAAATGAGTGTTTGAACATTGATAAATATTAGAATGGTGATGAAGAACTGGATATTTTGAAAAACATACAAAATGTATTAGATCAAATTATTAAGAAGAATGGGATATGATGGTACATGTTTGGGAAAAAATGGGTAAGGTGTGAAAGAGCCCATAGTGCCAAAAATAATGCAAAAGAATGAGCTCCTTGGATATACATGGCATACAAGTCAAGAAGATGAGACTAAAATTGAAAAAAGGGGAACCTTTGCAAAAGATAAATATACAAAAAAAGTAAGAAGTATTGATACCAAATTTATGATATATATATCAGTAATACAAAATTTGAGCAAAAATAAGTTAGTGAAGGAAATTAAGTTTATTAAAATATTTGTATACATTGTGGAAGATATGGGTATAAGTCAAAAAGATGTTGGAACCTCCATACTTAGAAAATTTTTGGAGGTAATAATAATTTCCAAATAATATGTCAATATAAAGAGAGGTGAAATAAAAAAATACAAATGAAATATGGTTGGATGAATGTGTGTAAATAGAATAATATAAAGAAAATGTTGAATAATTTCTATAGAAGGAAATCAAGTTTGATGAATGAAAAATATAAAAGTCTGTTGAATAAAAAGAATGAGTTTCTCCATGATGAAATGTATTGGGAAACATGATATAAAATATTTTATTGTTAGAACAATATGAATTGCAATGATAAGAGCCTATGAAATAATTATTAAAGACCTATAGTAGTGAAGAACCTATAGATGAATGCCTATGTATAATATTTAAAGAATGTGGATGATTTCAATGATATAGTTTAGTGGTGTTTTTCTATAGGTAATGTCGTAATGACTAATATAGTGGCTAACTCAAAACTAATTATATGCTAGAGGTAAAAACCTAGAGGTAAAAACCTAGAGAGGTGGCTCATAGGTGAAGTAAAAGGTGACTTAGAGGGAATGACCTAGTGGCAGATACCCAAAGGTGACTCAAAGATGATGACCTAGTCTAGTGGTGACCCTAAATGAAATGAACCATAGGAAAATACCTAGAGGTGACCTGGAGGAAATGACCCTATGGAAATACCTAAAGGTAGAACCGAAGAAAGTCCATAGAGGAATACTAGGTGGAGTTTATTTAATCTAGCTGATCCAAACCCAAGAGTGTTATATCTAGCAAAAAAAAAATCCAATGATAAATCCAAGAGATAAAATATAGAGCAAGAGATAGTGTTAAATTCAAATCCTAAGGTAGGACCAAATCCTAAGCGTGTAAACTAGCTAATAATTCTAAAAATTCTATCCTTCATATTTTGGGAGGTAGATATTTGTAATCTCAAATAATGTAATAAGGGAGGATGTTAGGCTATAGCTTCGTAAAGTTTCATAAGCAAATTCATATTACTTGTAAACCCTCCATATTATGTTTAACAATATTTGGATAAGTTTTGGGAAGTTTCTTGTTAGGGAATCCTACTATCTATCATTTTAATGAATTGTATGAGATTCTCATGTAATATAGACAATGCTATTACAATGTAAGAGTTGTGCAAGATCAATAAAATATTATACATTCATGTTTTCACTCTATTCCTAACAAGTATTACAAAAATTATCCACTAACATTGGGATAAAACCATGTGTATCACAACTTGAATTTATCCTTTGAAATAAGATCACTTGTGTCACAACAAATATCTTATATTGTGGGCTTATTCTTCAAATTTTCAATTATTTCAATTTTATTTTACATTGCACCTCAAGGATGTTGAATATTGCCATAAACATTCTTCTTACTACATCAGCTAAGATTTTCACATCATTCATAAAGTATCCTTCACAAACCTTTCTAAGTGTTGTCTATAAAAAGGACCTTAGTTTTAAAAATATTCCATCTTCACTATAGTTTGAAAACACACACCTATTAATTTCACCATTTTGTCTCTTGGTATTGAAATTTAATTTCAATTTTGTAATTCTTTGAAGGAATTGTTCAATAATATCACCATATTGGACCCTTTATGTATGAAGTTATGATTGTAGATGAAGGATTGTTGCTTAATTTTTCCTGTCGAGTATGGTACAAATTCTATACCACCCATATTTTGAAGTTTTTATTTCATTGATATGTGTTTTTATTTCATGTTACACTCCAAAATTGATGAGAATAATTTCCTTTACATCTCTTTCATAATACATTTTCTTATATTCTATCTCATCACTAGTAATTATATCCTAGAGTTTTTTTACCACTAGTATTATTCTCATTTTTATTTTCCATGGTGCAAAATTTGGACCCTTAAGAAACTAAGATTTTGTGAGAAATATTTTTGATATAGACATGGCAAAGGTTCTCTATATCTTCTAAAATGGTCCTATTTTCTATATACCACCAGTTCTATATACCAATCCTTTTGATATATCCACTCATCCTATATACCTATTGATACATGGAAGAGCTAGTTCTCTCGATATACATAGTCGTACATGAGAGAAATCTTAAGGTATGTGAAAAAAAACAATACATGGAACCAAGGTAATACTAAAAAGAATTTATTCTATCAATGAAACCTACTTAGAGTGAAATCCTCATACATGGACATACTATCCCTATATACTTGAATTTTCTCAATTTCAAGATTTATATCCAATGATAGTAATTAATGGGATAAAAAGTATATTGGCAAAATATTTCAAAGAAGTGTGTCCTTATTTTCCCCAATGATTAAAAGGTTGAATTCCTAGACATCATTATGGCAGCTATATTAGGTGTTATATGTAGTAACTTAACATAATAATATTACCTATAAATGCAATTCAAATTCATCATATATACCAAAGACTATGATTTATGCTTAAGAACAATTTTATTAAATTTTGAGATAAAATAATGCTTTTAAAAATATTAAAATCCACAAAAAAAAATCTTTTTTTTACATAAAACTTACTACCCTTATTTTAAATGTTTGCAAACTCATGTTTACTATAGTCTATATTCAATAAAATATATAAATAGCAAATTGTAAAAATATACCAATATTTTCTTCTAAGGTAGTAATATCAACTTTGATGAGTTTTGAATTGTTGACTTCTTTTAAAAATTTTAAATCTTATTTCAAATTCCAACTCTTCTACTTAGCTAATTGTGCATAAAGAAACTAAAAATATTTTATTTTGTACCTCTTTATATCTTAAAGCATAAAGCCTCTTATTACATTTGCATGTTTTGGAGTTTCATCACCCAAATTCTCTCCATATTTGATTTTTTATAGCATCTATGTTTAACATATGTCATGATAGAGAGACTTCACATTTTGTTTAAGATTCAAAACCTTCGATTTTGAATTTAAAAAGGACATTAACTAGGAGAGACTTCATGCTATATTTTCCATCTTGAGTTATTATTCTTTACAATATATGGAGGTAAAAGAATACCAAGCAATGCCCTTGCTTTAAGTCACCATAATTTTCACAAAAAAATTAGTTATCACCTCTCATAAATTTAGCATTATTAAAATGACTCCAATATTTTTAACTTAACAAAGTCTTACATAACCTTCTAAATAAATGACTCCACTTAAAAAGTATTTTGTAAGAATCATAGAAATGCTTACTACATTCACAAAATTGTAGTTGTTGATTCTATAGAGCCATTATATGCTTAATAATTAATGAAGTATTTTTTGAAAAAAATAATGATTCACTTGATCAAGAAAAGAATTTAACATGTCTCATGAGTTTCTCCTTGAAATGCAGACTAGAAATATATACCTAGTAATTTGAGATGCAAAATTTTGTTAGGGTAATCCTTGGAACAAGACAAGTTTGAAAAATATTGAGTAGGTAACAAATTGCAGAAATACAAGGTGATAGATATTGCTCTAATTTTTTTAAATGTTTCTAGAGATACCTCATATCACCTTCAACAACAAACATGAATTCTTCTCCAATTTCACTGTGATATATTAGTAACCTAGAGGGCATGTTTTTGGATTGTAACAATTGTCCCTATTCTAAACATAACATATAATATCCATGCTCAAAGACTCTAAATAATTCCATGTTGACTTTGATGCTAGATTTTGGAATTAAAGGAAAGAAAAACAAAGATAAAAACATTATCTCATATATTCACCATATATTATGGTAAATGTGCATCTGAGCATATACATTATATTTATACACAATGGTGTCTCTTTGTTTCAAGAGACCCTTTGGTGTTTCACCTCTTGGTGTTCCACCTTCATCAACTTTTCATATTCTCATCATTTTCTCATGAGAGATGTGACTATCCAACCTCACATAAGGTGATATCATCAATCATCCCCTAATTATTACATAATGTAATAATTATATTTACATGACATCAAATAATGTAATAAAGTCTAATAGGCATAGGTTAAAATTTATGATGTAATTGGGGTTTTGGTATTGCTTTAAATACCCCACTTAGACTCCCCATTAGACTGTCAAATTTTTTTTACAATATTATCTATGAATATAATGATTATTTATAGTTCCCGGAGGTTCCCACCAAATTCTTCATTTTTCCTTTTATGTTCTATGAATAATATTTGAGTGCATGGTTTGTTTTAGTTTATTTCTAGAAAATATTATGAATTCTAAAATTTAATAACAATATTAATGCAAAATTTTGTCCTAGCCAGTATATATATGATTAATAAAAAAGGTGGTTTTGAAAGGGGCCCCAAACATTTTATGAAGAAATCCAAAAGAGAGGTAGTCTCCAAAGGGAGAACCTCAACAAAACAATGCTAAAGAGAAACTACCAAATGGAACACTACAAGAATGGGATATCATATCCTTGAGATGAAACAAGAAAACACAGAAGCACCCACAATGGCCAAGAGACAAGGGATAGGAAACCTAGACTATCTAGTAAAAACAAGGCAACTAAAGAACCCCAATATACTTGGAAGCCTTAAAAGGGTCCTTCTAATCTTCGTTTACACTTTGATAAACATATGAAACCTAGGTACTAATGGCTTTCTACTTCTTGAAATTATTGATCACCTCAATGGATTTCTAGAGAAGAGTTAAATCTAGATTGAGCAAGTCATCTAGATTACTCTGGGGATCATTAGGATTAGTTGTTTGCATAGCACGAGATGGAGGCCCACACATGGATTCACCATCCATGGGAGAGAGTGGTCAAGCAAGATCATCCTAGAAATTTAGTTTTTTATGTTTGATATGAGACTCTCTAGGGATATCCTTGTCATAATCAATAGCGACAAAAATTCTTTTTCTTCTTCCTAGAAGCCTTGCCTCTGGTAAAGTGATGATAGGATGAAGATGAAGTGTTGGTAGAAGAACCAAATATTAAATTTTTATCGACTTTATCTGAACTAGTAGCTCCTTTCTCCACATCACCACCACTTGGAGTCCCTTGAATAGGAGCTAAAGGACCAAGGTTTCCAACAACAATAAGGGTGGCCCTTTGTGCTTCATTTTTTAAAGTGTACTTATATAGAATTAAGTGGTAACATTGGTTCTTTGGGTGTGTAGAGGTGCCCTCTCTAACGCTCTCAATCGATAAGTCAATTGACTTAAAAATTTTGTTAGGGATATTGATGCTCTTTATGTCATGTAGGTGATTCAAAATTGCTAAGTGGAAGCTTTTGAGAGGAGATTTAGAATTATCAATGGTGAAAAATTACATGATGGGGACCTGTTGGCTTTCATGCACACCTTGTGAAGGGTAAAAGGGAAATACAAGTAACACATAAATAGGAATAAATTCCCTCATACTTTAGAATATTTTTGGATATCCAAGGTGTGAGTTATAGAGTTAGATCGAACATCCTCACTCTTTTCCACTTCTAGAATAGTTTGAGTGGGTTATTTGTGTACCTACAAGGGGGTTCAAATTTTTTCAATTGTTGTTTGGTTTATCAATCAGATTTATATTTGTAAATAGATCTAGCTATTTTGGAATTTAGAAGATTAAAAGAATAAAGAGTTTTAAGAAACATAAAATAGATCTCTTTAGAAGTAAAAACAGATAGGATAAGGGAGGGTGGAAAAGAAGGGTGAGATTCTATAATTTTAATTGTTAATTATTCTTTCAAATTGACATATTGTTATGTTCTACAATCATAGATAATAGAATAATAAATTTTCTAGATTTCTGAGATCAATTTATTATCTAGTAAGGGGTGAAACAAGTTTATGAAATAGATCAAACACTTTCAAGATATTTTAACCACCCTAAATTTTTAATCTTGTTGGGATGTTTTTTCCAATAGCACAACTCACATAGCAAAACTAGAGCCAATAGGAAAATAATTGAGTTTCAGAATAATGAAACCTCAATGAAGCTCTCCATATAATATCAACAACATGCTGACATAAATCAAACTCATAGAAATTATTATTATCATGACCCTCCATGATGGGTATTTTGATATGAAAACTATGTATTAATTGATGATGCTTTAATACTCGATTTTGTGCAACTAAGCAGGTATGCAATGTTAGTTATAATTGAATATCATGATACTGCTAAAAAATTGCAAATATGTAGGATGAGGTATGCTCGTAGGTGGAAGAAGTTGAGTCATACACTAAAGGCAATGGTACTTGAGAATGGGGGAAGTGATGATAAGGCACCTTGAAGGTAACATGGATGGATACCTTCATATAGGCATGCATAATTGATAAGGGATAATCATCAATAATCAACCACCTTGAGCCTAGATTGATAGCCTAGTAGCTATCATAAATTCTTAAAGGCTGAGATAGGTGATAGAATTGACGAAAATAATCCCTCTCTATCTATTGCATATGTTTGATTATATTTTACTTCATCACTGGTTTAGGAAAAGAGTAAGCATAACCTAATTGTTTTGGAAATACTCCTTGTTTTATTAAACTTTGCAAAAGAGTATCAGGATGATAATACATAATAAGGAAACTTTGAATCATATATAAATAATATGTTAGAATTATTTTAAAAGAAAAGTGAGTTCTTTTATAAATAACATGTTAGAATTATTTTAAATGATAATTGAGTTTCATTTATAAATAACATGTTGGAATTATTTTAAAATATAATTGAGTTCTTTTATAAATAACATGTTGGAATTATTTGGAATGATGATTGAGTTTCATTTATAAATAACATTTTGGAATTATTTTAAAATATAATTGAGTTCATTTATAAATAATATGTTGGAATTATTTTAAATGATGATTGAGTTTCATTTATAGATAATATCTTAGAATTGTTTTAAAAGATAATTAAGTCTAAATATCTAAAATGGTTTTGGGGATTTTCTTTAACTAATTATTATATAATAGCATGAGAATATCATTTATAACCATTAGTTAATAGAAATCTATTAGCATAACGATCAAGCTCCATATTAATCCAATGTAAAATATATTGTAATTCAAAAGAACTCCAAGTGGACATTCAAGTTGATAGGAGAAGCTTTCCAGCATTGGAGGGATGGGCACCATTTATTATGGAGCTTATCCAAACGATTAAAAATTATTTTCCTCCATAGGTCATTGTGTCAGGGTAACTAGAGGAGTTATGAGGGATAGTGGGCCAGTAAGGATGAGAAGAAGAAAAATATCTAAACATTGGGCAGCAAGAGGAAGAAGGGGATAGACTATGAAATAGAGGTAGAGAAAAATGAGAGGAAGGAGGAGAACCTTGGGAAACATTGGACTAGAGAAATACCACCACATAAACATCAAGGGAGTGATTAACACTAGGTTGGGCATATTATCATCATTTTCTTGTGATACATATGGTTATTCTTTTTGACATTGTTTTTTCATTGGTTTACTTTTTCTAGCTTGTTAGTATTTTTTTTTCTTTAGTTTAACTTTGCCAGCTTGTTGACCTTGTGTTTTCATTGGTTTACCTTCACCAGATTGTTGGCCTTATATTTTCACTAGTTTATCTTTACCAGCTTATTGGTCTTGTATTTACACTGGTTTACCTTCGCTAGCTTGTTGGTTGTACTTATGGGTTTTCCCTGCATGTTGTCATTATGGTGTTGGTTACATTCCCTAGATATGATTTGAGGTTATTCTACCTTACGTTGATATTGTTATGCTAACTATGGAGACTCCTGAATGTAAAGAGGGGGTTTTTTGTATTCTTTTGTGGCTCTCTAGGAAATTTGTGCATTGTTGCTATCTATGTGTTGCTTTTGGGTGACACATTGTTTGTTCCCTCCATTAGATGACTTGCAAATGTTGGGTGGACTTCATCCATTCCAAAATACTTTCATCCCTAGTCCAATGTTTGAATGGGTGTCATCACTCTTAGTATATATGACCACTTGTTGAGTGTTTAATACCACTTGAAACATCTTTTCATTATGCCTTGGTCTAGGTCATGAAGGTGACAGATTTGATAGGGTTGTTTGGACTGTAGAAGGTTCGTTCACCTTTGATGTAGGTTACCTGGTTGAGCATGCATCATGTGAAGGCATTGTGCTCGATAGGGTTCCATTGGTTTTAGTTGGAAATATTTAAATTATGGCTAAGAGTCTTCTTAAGAACCTAGTTCTTAGTGGGTCATGTGAATTAAGAAGATTGATAGATTAGGGAAAGGTTTATTTACAATTTCAATAGTTGACTTTAAATTGTAAATAAATATAATTTAGTTTGTTTTAGTAAATTGAAAGTGTAAGCCTTAGTTTATAGAAAATTAAATGAAATGCATCGTTTTCATAAATTAAAATTATGGGGCTTTAGTTTATTGGAAATAAAAGGAAATGTATTATTTTCGTAAATTAAAGTTATGGGGCTTTAGTTTATTGGAAATAAAAGGAAATGTATTGTTTTCGTAAATTAAAGTTATGGGGCTTTAGTTTATTGGAAATAAAAGGAAATGTATTGTTTTTGTAAATTAAAGTTATGGGAATTAGTTTATTGGAAATAAAAGGAAATATATTATTTTCATAAATTAAAGGTATGGGACTTTAGTTTATTAGAAATAAAAAGAAATGTATTATTTTCGTAAATTAAATTTATGGGGTTTTAGTTTATAGGAAATAAAATAAAATGTATTGTTCTCATAAATTAAATTTATGGGGCTTTAGTTTATACGAAATAAATGGTGTAGATCACATTACACTAGCAACACCAAAAAAATGATACACAGACATTTTTCCTTTGAACCAGTCAGAGCATCAAACCTTTCATTACTTTCATGCCAAAAAAATAAGGATACAAGAGAAGAAGGCCCCTTTACAATTTTGAAAATCCCCTCAAATACCCTATTTTCCCTTTTTCCCACCTAAATCCATTCAAATTGAAATTTGAATTTTTGGGGGCAACTTGTCGAGGTCATAACTTCGCACTCGTTGACCCGATTGACCTTTACAACATGTTTTTTAAAATGGCATGAAACGAGCTAAGCGGGGAGACCTTGGCTCTTCACGCCAAGGCTCGCGTCTAGCCCAAAAATCCTCAAATTCGACCTCTAAGACTTTCAAAAATCTCCTGCAAGTTAAACTAGTTTTACTAGTTTTACAAAATAAAATTAAAAAAAAAAAAATTACAATTTTTTTTTTTTTTTCAGGTGATGCAAGATCACTCTTACACCAATGGATGCTCTTGCATCAGACACCCAGGGTAATTTTGAGAAGTGACCTTCACTTCTCTATTGTTGGAAGAAAACTAAGGCATTCAACCTCAGCCTTCAACAACCAAGATGAATCTTCAATAGGTCTGCATTTCCACTTAACCAGATATTCTGCATACTGCCTATTTTTGGTACTTTTGCCGATGCGTGTATCTAGGATCTCTTCTATCTCTTTCGTATCTGGAGTAGATGCTGGAATATTCCATAATTTTTCTACTAGTCCCTCACCATTGTCTCCTTCATGGTATTCTACCAAATCTAAAATGTTAAAAATAGGTGATATGTTAAGCCCACTTGGAAATTCCACTTCATATGCATTGCCTGAATCCTATTTTTCTATGATTTTGCATGGTCCAAACTTCTTCATCTTCAACTTGTTATAGGTTTTAGCAGGAAACCTTTCTTTTCTTAAATGGACCATAACTTCATCTCCCACTTCAAATTCCTTAAACTGTCGCTTCTGGTCTGCCCTTGTCTTATATTGAGTATTCATCTTAGTAATATGCTTCTTCACTTCTTCATGCAAGCTCTTCAGATGCTCTACAAAGTCCTCAGCTTCAGCACTGCACTTTTCCCCTGTATCCATCCTCCTCAACTTAGAAGCATTTCTTGGACTACTCCCATATATTATCTGGAATGGAGATTTGTTAGTACTCCTGTTGAAAAAAAATTTGTATGCAAATTCCACCTGTGGCAAAACCAAATCCCATCCCTTGGGATTATCTCCTATCAAGCATCTCAATAGATTACCTAGACTTCTATTCACCACCTCTGTTTGTCCATCAGTTTGTGGGTGGTATGCAGAATTGAATTTCAAATTTGTCTTCAATTTCTTCCACAAGGTTCTCCAAAAATACCCAACAAACTTGGTATCTCTATCAGAAACTATACTCTTTGGTAGACCATGCAGTCGTACCACCTCTTTGAAAAATAAACCTACAACATGAACTGCATCATTATTTTCTAGCAGGGAATAAAATGTGCCATATTTGAAAACCTATCAACCATCACAAATATGGAGTCATTTCCCCTATGTCCTTGGTAGACCAAGAACAAAATCCATGCTGATGTCCTCCCATGGTCTCTCTAGTATAGGTAATGGCTGATATAATCCAGTGTTCTGTCTCACATCCTTCACCATCTGGCATACTCTACAACTTTGCACAAACCTCTTCACATCTTGCTGCAACTGTGGCCAATAGTAGTTCTCACTAACAAGGGCAATGGTCTTATCCCGACCAAAGTGTCTAGCCAACCCTCCATTGTGTTTCTCCTTGACTATATTCTCCCTCATTGAACTCCTTGGAATGCATAATTGATTTCCTCTAAAAAACATTCCATATTGGATCATAAATTCCAACCATTTAGTCCTATCCAAAGTAACAGGTGCCAAGCAAGCCCTCCAAGCCTCTGCAAAATCAGGACCTTTAGGGTACAAACCCTTAAGTTCTTCAAACCCTACAACTTCCACCTTCATTTCTATCAACAAACACTGCCTTCTACTTAAGGCATCTACAACTCTATTTGAATTTCCACTCCTATGCTTCAACACAAAGGTATAACTCTGTAGAAACTCAACCCACTTCAAGTGCCTCTGATTTAGCTTCCCTTGGCTATTAATATACTATAAGGCTTGATGATCGGTATATAGAACAAACTCTTTTGGCAACAAATAATGCCTCCACTTATTTAGAGACTGAACTATAGCATAAAACTCTTGATCATAAACTGAATACTTCTTCCTAGCATAATTGAGTTTCTCACTAAAGTAAGCAACAGGTTTACCTTCTTGACTCAATACATCTCCTATGGCACTACCACTAGCATCACAATCTACATGAAATACCTTATTAAAATATGGAAGTGCCAAAATAGGTTGCTCTGTGACCTTCTTCTTCAACATATCAAAGCTCTTATCTACTCCTAAGGTCCACTTAAATTCTTTCTTAACCCCTCTCATTGTTTCTGTCAGAGGTGCACAAATACTACTGAAATTTCTAATGAATTTTTTGTAAAAACTTGCTAGACCATGAAATGGTCTTACCTCAGTTATGCTTCTTGGAGTAGTCCATTCAATGATAGCCCTCACCTTTTTTGGGTCCATTTTTAGACCTTCGACTGAGATGACAAATCCCAAATACACTAACTCCTTCACAAAACTACACTTCTTCAAATTAATCAACAATCGCTCCTCCCTCAGCTTCTCAAAAACCCTTATGATATGCATCAGGTGCTCTTCCAGGGTCCTAATAAATATTAAAATGTCATCCAAATAGACAATGACAATTTTTCCTAAAAAATCCTTCAATACGTCATTCATCAACCACATGAATGTGCTTGGCGCATTGGTTAGCCCAAATGGCATGATCAACCACTCATACAAACCCTCTCTAGCCTTGAAGGTTGTATTCCACTCATCTCCTTCTCTGACACGAATTTGATGGTACCCACTCTTCAGGTCAATCTTTGTGAAGTACTTGGCTCCACTCAAACAGTCCATAATATCATCCATCCTTGGCAATGGAAATCTGTATTTTATGGTGATCTTGTTAATAGCTCGAGATTCTGTACACATTCTCCACTCTCTATATTTATTTGGTGCTAGTACTGCAGGTACTGCATATGGACTCAAGCTCTCCTGAATTAGTCCCTTTTTTAGCAACTCTTGGACTTGCATGTTTAGCTCCTCACTTTCTACAGGAGTCATTCTATGGGCTACCTTATTGGTAAACTAGATCCTAGTACCAAATCTATATGGTTACTGATCTTCCTCATTGGTGGCAAACCCTTAGGCACATTATCTGATATAATATCTGGAAATTCTTCTAATAGACCTAAGACTTCTACTGGGGTATCTTTGCATTCTTCTTCCCTAACTCTAGGAATTAATGCATAGCATATGTGCTCATGCTTCAAACCATCCAAAAACCTTCTCCCTTCAACTAAACAGATTCTAGCACTGCTACATACTTTTTCATCCACCTCCTTAAAGGGTTTCAACTTATGGTGCACTCCATTCTTTGTCAAGGAGTAAGTGTTGGCACGACCATCATGCACTGCACACCGATCAAACTGCCATGGCCTTCCCAACAACAAATGGCAAGCATACATAGGAACGATGTCACATAGGACCTCATCACAGTAATTCCTAATATTAAATTTTACAAAGCATTGCTCACTGACCAAAGCCCTATGGTCCTTCTATAACCACGCAATCCGATATGGATGTGGGTGTCTCTTCCTCTCTAATTGTAATTTGGTAACCATTCCTTTTGAAACTAGGTTATCTATGCTACCATTGTCTATGATAATATTACAGATCTTACCTGCACATCTACACCTTGTGTGAAATAAGATCTTTCTCTGACCTGGGTCTCTCTCCTCATTCAACAAGGCTCTCCTTGTGATTAGCACTTCTCCTCTTTCTGCTTCTTTAGAGTTCTCAGATTCAGCACCTTCATCAATGACCGTAGCTCGAGCATTACCTTTAGGCATCCTATTTGTCCTATCTTGGTGTTGTGGACACTTGTATGCTCGATGTCCTTCTTCACCACAGTGGAAACAGGTTCCACAAAATCCTCCTTTTCCAAACCCTCGTCCAGACCTTCCTCTTCCTCTCTGGTAACCATTGTTTTGATCACGGGGGTGGTAAGCATTATCTCCCTTTTTGTCCTGACTACTGCTGGCTTCTCCATTTTTCTTATAATATTCATTTCATCCTCCATTTGTTCTTCCACCAGTTCTTCCACCATGACCTCTTCCTCTTTGCTTACTCTCAAACCTTATGTTCAGCTTCTCTTCAACCCTTAGGGCAAACTGGTAAGCATCCTCTATGGTGGTCATCCTGACCAGACTTAACTCCTCTTGAATACTTGTTTGTAACCCATTAATATAACAGGCTACCTTCTCCTTGTTGGCCTCTGAATGGCCGATTATGATTACAATTTTATAAAACTCCTCTATGTATTTTTTGACAAACTTACTTGATTGCCTCAAACCTTGCATTTTCTTTAGCAGATCCAACTCATAGTCACATGGGATGAACTGCCTCTTCAACTTCTCCAACATCCGCTCCCATTTTGTTATCCTTTATTTTCCTCTTTTATTTCTGTCTAGCTGCACTCCCTTCCACCATATGCTGGCATGACCCTCAACTTGGTCTTAGAAAACTTGACCCTATTAGGATCTTCAACCTCCTCATACTCAAAGTATTCTTCCAAATCATTGATCCAGTCAATCAACTCCTCTGGATCAATATTTCTAGAATACGTAGAAACCTCCATCTTCGGTCTCTTTTCGATCTGAGATATGGCTCTGTATAACCTAGCTTGTGCAGGATCTACTACCTCTTCTTCTTCCTCAAATTGGTCGTCTTCTTCTTCAACTTCATCTTCACTACCTTCTTCTCTCCTTGGTTCAAACCCTCTATGCAACTCCTCTTGCAGAGCCTGAACTTGCCTTTGCAAAGCTCTAAAATCTTCTTATGGCACCATATTTATCCCACCACCACAGTTTCTTTGTGGAGGCATTCTGCTCACTTATCTCAAAAAACCTAACCATAGATCCTGGTGTAAACTACCTCATGTCTAACAATATGTTTACACACTCAGGAACTCCCGCTCTGATACCACTTGGTGTAGATCACATTACACTAGCAACACCAAACAAATGATACACAGGTATTTTTCCTTTGAACCAGTCAGAGCATCAAACATTTCATTACTTTCATGCCAAAAAAATAAGGATACAAGAGAAGAAGGCCCCTTTACAGTTTCGAAAATCCCCTCAAATACCCTATTTTCCCTTTTTCCCACCTAAAACCATTCAAATTGAAATTTGAATTTTGGGGGCAACTTGTTGAGGTCATAACTTCGCACTCATTGACCCGATTGACTATTACAACATGTTTTCGAAAATGGCATGAAATGATCTAAGTGGGACGATCCTTGGATATTTGTGCCAAAGCTCACGTCTAGCCCAAAAATCCTCAAATTTGACCTTTAAGACCTTCAAAAATCTCCTGCAAGTTAAACTAGTTTTACTAGTTTTACAAAATAAAATTAAAAATAAAATTACAATTTTTTTTTAGGTGATGCAAGATCACTCTTACACCACTGGATGCTCCTGCATCAATAAAAGGAAATGTATTTTTTTCATAAATTAAAATTGTAAGCTTTAGTTTATTGGAAATAAAATGAAATGCATTGTTTTCATAAATTAAAGTTATGGGACTTTAGTTTATGAATGAATGAGAAAAGGGATTTAATTTTAGATTAAATTTATGGGGATTTAATTTTAGATTAAATTTATGGGGATTTCATTTTGTGAATAAATGAAAGGTTTGTTTTAAAGGTTAAAGGTATTTGGATTTAATGCTTTAATACCAGACTAGATTTTATTTGATTAATAACCATGATTTAACTGATGCATGTTGAAAATATCTCTAAAGGTATTTGAACGTGATAGTAAACGTATTGATTCTTTTATGATATCAACTATGCTATTAGATGGTTAAAGACTTGAATAAATTGTATAGTTGCAATTTGGTAAAGTAAAGAAAGTAAATGTATTTAGAGGTATGTCTATCCTGAACTATGAGTATCCTGATCCCCTACTATCCTCATTTGATCTATGGAAGAGTGGGAGGACCAAAGTTACAGATGGACCAATGCAAAATTGTACTCTTTACTTTACTTCTTGTTTACTTATGCTATTAGATTACACTTGCAGGGATATTTCCCTAATGAAATTGATATAATGTATTGTTTTAGGGTATGGAGGTTTTACCATACACACTTATGTAATAAATGATCAATGTGGTAAATGCACCTTTGTATTCTAATTGATATATTGTGAATGTATTTAAATCCTTTCTATTGCATGTTTATTCTTTAATTATTGTTCCATGTCTCTAGTTATATTTTGCATGTTAATAAATAACGTTTTGTTAGATTTAGTATATAGATATATCTTTTATTTTCTTGTTTGAACAACTTTTTATAATAATTGAGTAGTAAGTTCTAGGGTGAACTTAGAGGATAACCTAAGGGCTTGAGACCCCCTTAGGGATAATGTTAAATATATTTATAGAATATTGTACCTAATTTAATATAGCTTGTTAGAGGACAAGATTAATAGCTTAACTTGTAGTACACATAGCATACCTATGCATAATGGCTTGCATAGAATATGGAGATGTATGTATACATTCTAATTATTGAAGGTGATAAGTCTAGCTCATCGAGGATGATGATATGGATGGACTTATGTTCATAACATGAAGTATGCCTACATAGAAGGTACTTGCGTGAGGGGAATCTTGTGTGGTATTGTTCTTGATAAAATTAGGGGTTTTAATAAACATTAAGTTAACCTAAGGTTGGTTAGGGGTTTATGAATCCCTCTCATTAGTAAAAAAAAAATCTTTCAATTATTGTGGGTTTTTATTTCTAATATTAGGGTCATTACATTTAGTATCAAATCTCTAGGTATGAGGGTATATAGCTTATTATGTGCTAAAATATATTTGGATGTCTCCAATGAAGGCTTTCTTAAGTTAAGCTAAATATGGGATGACCTAGAGTCTCTACTTATTAGAATCTAATGGAATTGATTCCAAGGTTAGATGAATGTTAAAATACCTCGGTATGGGCTTTGGTATTAATGGTATATCATAATATTGGAATATTATCCTAGTTATATCACTAATATTTTGTATTGTGGATGGAATTAGTGATACAAGTTTAAGATGAAACTGTAACCTAATCCTTCTCTTGGTTGAAACCAGGTCAGGATGCCACCTAAGGCCAAAATAGAAAGACCTACTCCTAGGCAGACTTGACAAAGTAATGTCGAAGAAGGGATCCAGAATGAGGATCCAAAAAATTCCAATAAGGGAATGGAAGATCTCACTACCACAGTTGCCACAATGCAAGATCAATTAATACAGGTGTTAAAAACCATTATGAACCAAAATTTACAAGCTAGAGGTTTAGAAGTTAACCAAGCCGAGGGACTGACTACGAAGCATTTGCAATCTAGAAAACTTATATAAAAAGAAATGATAAGAGATATAAATAATATATGTATCTCCAAGTTTTATGGATAAGGAGAGGGAGATGTAGTTGAGGCTTGGTTAAGGGAACTAAAAATTTTCTTCATAGTAAAGGGATATTCCTTAGGGACCCAAACAATTTGGGCTACTATTTACCTTGAAGGATCCACCCTCGACTGGTGGGTAACTTATTATGATGAAACTAAGATTCAACTAGTATACATTCCATGGAAGGAATTTATAGTCATATTCAAGAAGAGGTTACTCACAAAATATTTTTATGACCTAAAATTCAAGGAATTTTCCAGTTTAAAGTAGGGTACCAACTTAGTAGAGGTATACTATAAAATTTTGGTAAAATTTCTGAAGTATGTACCTACTTATAATGAAAATATGTGGGTTTATAATTGCAATCTAGAATAAAACATGATGTATAAATGCGGGAACCTAATTCATTTCAAAAGGTATATGATCTAGCGAAGAAAGTAGAGTTACACTTTTATTATAAACATGAAACATTATCTAAGCAAGAGCAACAAAAACTAAAGAAGAGGAATAGCAATGGGTTACTAAAATGGGAGGTTGAGTAATATTGAAAGGATAAAAACCCCTAAAATACTAAGAATAAATTCAAAGAGAACCAAAATAATTTTAATAAGAAATTTTATAAGAAAGGCAACAACCCCAATAATGCTAAGACTTAACCATAGAAACTGTAAGTTTCAGTTTCGATAATCAAATGTGAGGAGTAGAAATTAAAAAAAAGCAACAAGAGCCCAAGGATGGGTTCTACCATTATAGAGGTCCACATTTTGCTAATCAGTGCCCACACTGATCAAGGCCAAGCACATCCATTATTCAAGGGAAAGAACCCATACACTAGATCTACACTACAATTGGGATTCAGAATCTTGAGGGGTAAACCATCCCATTGATCATAAAAGGTAATATTTTTTATAATCAAGCAAAATATATTAATTGATAATGGATCCACTGATAGCTTTATTTCTTGTAAGTTAGCAAAAGATATGTTGGAAAGGCTAGGATATTTAGCTCATGGATGGAAGGTTGAGTATGGTTCTAGATAAACCTACTTTAGCTGGTGGAACCACATAAGGTTGATTATATGTAGCTCCAATTCATGCCTTCGATGTAATCCTAGATATGGATTAGTTATAGGCCCATAAATTCATAATCAATTTCTAGGACAAATGGATCGAATATTCTGAAGGAGGAAAGGAAAGACTATGAATTCATAACAAGCATGGGGTATTCAAACCCTAGATATTTTCAACTATGCAATTGAAGAAAACCCTCAAGAAAGGAGGGATAGTCTATGTAATTAAGTTAAATTAAGTTGGTTAAGACCAAAAGAAAGAGGTGTTAGAGACACACCCAATTTTTCATGAATTCAAAGATGTATTTCCTAAGGATATACATGGACTACCTCCTGTGTGGGAATTTGATTTCACTATTGATCTCATGCCAGGAGTAGAACCAATTCACAAATATTTGTATAGGATGACACCTATTGAGATGCAATAATTAAGGGTACAATTGCAAGGGTTATTGGAAGAAGGGTTGATAAAACCAAGAGTGTCACCTTAGGGTGCACCTATTTTATTTATCAAAAATAAATATGACTCTTTAATATTATTTATTGATTACATGATGATAAATAAAGTTACAATCAAGAACTGGTATCCCCTACCTAGGATCAAATATTTATTCAATCAAATGAGAGATGCCATGGTATTTACTAATATAGATCTAAGGTTAGTATATCACCAGTTTAGAATACATGAGGAGGATACTCACAAGACGACATTCAAGACTAGGTATGGACATTATGAATTCACAATCTTACCCTTTGGACTAACTAATGCCTCAAATGCCTTTATGAATTTTAAGAACAATGTGTTAAAAAGGCACCTAGATCATTTTGTCCTTGTATTTCTATATGATATCCTAATATACTCTTAGAAAAAAGAAGAACATGATAAACATCTCAAGATCATATTAGAGTTACTAAGGGAAAATCAACTCTATGGAAATTTGGCCAAGAGCGATATCTATGTTTCAAAGGTATGATATTTAGGGCATATCATATCAGCAGAAGGAATTTTTTTGGATCCAGAGAAGATCAAAGCCATATTAAATTGTTCACCCCCTACTAATATTACTGAAGTAAGAAGCTTCATGGGGTTAACGGGCTATTATAGACGTTATATAAAGGATTTCTTAAAGATTGCCTTGACAATAACTAACATTCAAAATAAAGGGAAGGAATTCAAATGGATAAAAAAGTATGAAATTATATTTACTTTGTTGAAGCAGAATCTCACTACTACACCAATATTAAATATTCCATATTCTCAAGGATATTGTTTAGTATGCATTGATGCATCGCTGGAAGGGTTAGGAGGATTACTCATGAAAAAAGAATTAGTAGTAGCTTATACTTCAAGGACTCTTTAAAAGCTTGAATTCAATTATGCTACTCATGATTTAGAGCTAGCCACTATGGTGCATGCCCTAAATATCTGGTGCCACTATTTGGTGGGGAGACCTTTCGAGTTAAAATATGACCATCAAAGTCTAAGGTACATATTTACCCAACCAATACTTAATGCAATATAGAGAAGGTGGATCTAATTTCTACTAAGTATGACTTTGAAATGAGTAAACAAATGGAAAAGAGAATAGGATTTTTGATGCCTTGAGCAGAAGGACAGATAGTAGTCATAACCATGAGTGACATTAAACTCTTGGAACAAGTGACAGAGGAGCAATCAGGATGAATATTTCTAGGAAATTCAATATAGAATAGATAGAGACCTCGAAGGCAATAAGGAGTTTGGGGTGATAGATAATCTTTTATGCTACAAAGGTAGAATCATCATACCAAAATTTGGTGATTTAAGAAAGCTAATAATGCAAGAAATCCATAGATATCCTTATTTAGCTCATATTGAAGGGATAAAGATGAGGAAAAATATTAAAATGACCTTCTTCTAGGTAGGAAAGAAGAAGGAAATTAAATATTTTATCACTCGGTGCCTCGAATGTTAGAAGGTTAAGGTAGAATACAATAATCTCGTAGGATATATATATCTACATAGTATATTTATGCAAAAAGGTAGATTTTATCTATGGATTTTATAGTAGGTTTACCAAGACTAGGTACCAGCATGATGCAATCCTAGTATTAGTTGAAAATTTGACTAAGGTTACACATTTATACCTGGGAGAACCAAGTATGATGCTCAAGTAGTGGCTAATAGATTTTACAAGGAAGTGTTTCATGGATTTCCTGAGGTAAATCATCTCAAATAGGGATTCCAAGTTCAATTCTAAATTTTGGAAAGCCCTTCATCAGGCTATAGGTACAAATCTGAACATGAGTTTGGTATACCACCTTGAGACAAATGGTCAAATAGAATGGGTAAACCAAGTACTAGAGGATATTTTTTACATGTATTACATGGATTACAAGTCTCACTAAGAAGACTACCTATGTTTGGTATATTTCTCTTACAATAATGGGTATCACTCATATCTGGGAATGGCACTTTTTGATGCCTTGTATGGATAAAAGTGTAGAACACCACTATCATGGGATAAAATAGAGGATAGAGTTGTGATTGGACTAGAAATAGTCAAATAAATGAGAGATAAATTAAAGGTAATTAGGCAAATACTTAAGGAAGTTGATGATAGATAGGAGAGTTATGCTTATTTAAAAAGAGCTCCAAGGGAGTACTCGGTAGGAGACATAGTGTTCCTAAGGGTCAAACCAATGAAAAGTGTGATCAAGTCTATGAATTTGGATCCACAGTTTGTAGGACCCTTTGATATCACTGAAAATATTAGTCCAATTGCATACCAACTTACTTTACCTCCTAATATATCAAAAATCCATGACACCTTCCACATATCTTTGCTTAGGAAATATATTGCTAACCCTAAACATGTGTGGGATGTTTCTAATTTGCAAATGGTAAATCTAGAGGTAATTGAAGTAATTACAATAAAAATTCTTGAGTTTCACTCTAAGGCTATGTGGATTCAAACTCTTCAGCAATGTAAGGTCCAGTGGGACCATTTCTTGAAAAGGAATGCCACTTGGGAGAAAGTGGTGGATATGCAAAAATATTTTTGTTTTTTTTTTAAGATTTCTAAATGTAAACATTTATTTTTGTGAATGTGTAAAACTTGAAAACATCAAAACAATATTTAGTACTAGTGGGGAGGATTTCATGACCCTCCCTAATGGGTATTTTGATATGAAAAACCATGTATTAATTGATTATGCTTTAATACTCAATTTTGTGCAATTGAGAAACTATGCAATGTTAGTTATAATTGAAGAGCATGATACTGCTAACAAATTGTCAATGCGTAGGATCAAGTATGCTCGTAGGTAGAAGAAGTTGAGTCATTAACTAAAGACGAGGGTACTTGAGGATGGTATAAGTGATGATAAGGCAACTTGAAGGTAACATGGATGGATACCTTCATATAGGAATGCATAATCGATAAGGGATAATTATCAATAATCAACCACCTTGAACCCATATTGATAGCCTAGTACCTATTGTAAATTATTAAAGGCTAAGATAGGTGATGGAATTGACAAAAAAAATCCCTCTCTGTCTATTGCATATTTTTGATTGTATTTTACTTCATCACTATCTGCATCACTAGTTTAGGAAAAGAGCAAGCATAACCTAATTATTTTGGAAAGACTCCTTGTTTTCTTGAACTTTGCAAAAGAGTAGCATGATGATAATGCTTAATAAGAAAACTTTGTATCATTTATAAATAATATGTTGGAATTATTTTAAATGATAATTGAGTTCTTTTATAAATAACATGTTGGAATTATTTTAAATGATAATTGAGTTTTATTTATAAATAACATGTTGGAATTATTTTAAATGATAATTGAGTTCTTTATAAATAACATGTTGGAATTATTTTAAATGATGATTGAGTTTCATTTATAAATAACATGTTGGAATTATTTTAAAATATAATTGAGTTCATTTATAAATAACATGTTGGAATTATTTTAAATGATGATTGAATTTCATTTATAGATAATATCTTAGAATTGTTTTAAAAGACAATTAAGTCTAAATATCTAAAATGGTTTTGGGGCTTTTCTTTAACTAATGATTATATAATAGCATGAGAATATCCTTTATAACCATTAGTTAATAGAATATTATTAGCATAATAATCAAGCTCCATATTAATCCAATGCAAGATATTTTGTAATTCAAATAAACTCTAAGTGGACATTTGAGTTGATAGGAGAAGCCTACTAGTATTGGAGGGATGGGCACCATTTATGATGGATCTTATCCAAATGATTAAAAAATAATTTCCTCTATTGGTCACCACATTAAGGTAGCTAGAATACTTTTGAGGTGCAGTGGGTTGGTAATGATGAGAGGAAGAAAAATATATAAACATTGGGAAATGAGAGAAAGGAGACAAATGAAGAACAACAACTTAAACTAAGAGGGGGGGTGAACAATATAAGACCACTTTTTACTTTTCTTTCCCAAGTAATATTATGCAATATCAATTGCAATATTAACAACAATAATTAAAACAATGCACAAATAACAACACACAATAGAGACACCAATTAACATGGTTCACCCAATGTGGGCTACTCCACGGAGAAACTATTTCACTAAAATTTTCTCAACAAATCTCTTGGGAATCCTTCCCTATTACAATTTTATGGACCTCTGTCCAAAGGATACACCAATCCCCTAATCAAGTTCATGGATCTCTATCCATAGGAGACACCAATATCCTTAGCTAGTTCATGGATATTTATCCATAGGAGAACTCCTTCTCCTCTGCTCTGGCTGGTGATCTTGTAGAAGAATACTACCTCCACTACACTGGCTTATGGATCTCTCTCCACTGAATACTCCTATCCTCATTGAGAAGACTTGTCCTCACTACCATGGCTAATGGATATCTATCCACTAGAGACTACTACCCTCTACTCTATCACCTCCAAATCTTACTCAAAGCTTGCTCTCAACGTTTATTAAATCTATACTAAACACAGTCCATCGGTCTAGCACAAATCTGCTCAATCTCAATCTCTGATCTGTACTAAATACAATCCTTCAGTCTAGCACAAATCTACTTAATATCTATATTTGATCTATAATAAACATAGTCCTTTGGTCTATTGTTGGTAATTTGAGTTATTTTATGTTGTCATTGATGTCACATGAATCATTTATGTCATATGGATCACATTGAGTTTTGATGGGCAGATGATATTTTGGAAAGCATGGATAAACTCAAGGTTCTTGTGAAAACCAAGGCAAGCAAAATAAAAGATTTTATTTAAAACCATGGGTGGCAGATTTGAAATGGTTTTTTTTTTAAACCTAGGTTGGCCTTTCGTTTCATCGAAAAATGTGCCCCGATGATGGAGATATTTAATTTTAAATATTTAGTTTAAATTTTAATTATTTAAAATTTAAATTTAAATTTTAAAATTAAAATTAAAGTTAGCATCGACGTCTAAAGAAAGAAATAAAATCAATAATGCACCGAAGTCATCAAAAATGAGGAGAATACTATATAAGGGGGGATCTTAAGGTTAATTTGAAATTAGTCCTTGCTCATGTTAATCATTGGCTAGCATCCGAAGAGAGCCTGTGTTAATCGTTTGCTAGCATCTGAAGAGAGCTTGTGTTAATCATTTGCTAGAATCTGAAGAGAGCTCATGTTAATCATTGGCTAAGCATCCAAAGAGAGCTCATGTTAATCATTGGCTAAGCATACAAAGAGAGCTCGTGCAAAAATCATTTTGAAAAGGGAGACACCGAATAAATCCAAGGGTGGTCGAAAGCCCAAGATATTGTGGGTAGAGTGGCGCATTGGCAATTGGCTTATTTTAAAGGTGTGTGGCAGCACTTTACATCAAGGTTCAAATATCCTTGACTGCATTCGAAGGCATTGGAAGGAAAGCGCTCAAAGCACTTTTGGTTTGTGTGGAAGGAAGGATTTAAGGCATGTCGTGCCTTTTCCTTTCAAATAAGTGGCTAGCTCGTGTGGCAACCCTAGCCACAGCTAAGGTGCTAGTGGTGTGTGCAAGTTGGGGGTTTGAATCCCTTGAGGAGGTAATTATGTTTTGCTCTAATTCAATTTGGTTAATGCCCTAGGATAGGAGTTACAAGATGGTTAAGGAATAATTAAATTTTTTAATTAAACTTTATTTTTATAAGGGCTATGATTTTTATTTCAGAGGTGGATGAGTTGTTGATTTATTTTGATATTCATGAAATTAAAAATTAACATTTAGGAGAAATAAGGAGTTGTTATAAAATATTTTTGAGAGCCTTATTGATTATTATTTTTGATAAGTGTTTTTATTAAAAATGAATTTTGTGGATGTTAAGTTGGATTAAAAAGGTGTAAATTGAGTTATGCTTTATCTTGTGATTATTATTTGAAGTACACTAACCCTTATTGAGTTGGAAAGAAAATTTGAGTTTGGTATGGTAGTTTTTGTGGATAACTTCTTGGCATAAAAAGGTATGCGCACATTCTCCTATTGATTATTTATGGTGGTTGATTTCTAAAATATCATTGGAGTGAAAAGGATTGATTGTGGTTTTCTTTTTTACAGTGGTTGGTTGAATGCTTCAAGGTTTTCTAGTTTGAGAGTTGTGTTTAAACCTTGTTTTATAAGCATAGTAACTGAATCCCATTGGTTGTGAAAGAACTTGAAAAGAACATGAGTATCATTGTTATGTGATATTTGTGGTTGAGCATTGTTGGAAATATTTGATTTGGTTGATACAAGCTTGGACTAGGTTTTTTGTGAGAAAGAGTAGTCCCTTGTGTTGATTGGTTGAGTTGAGTTTATTGAGCCTAGTCAAGTGATTGTGTAAGGTGATTGATCAAGTTCCATGAAACAAACTATTCCATAATTTTGATTTGAGTTGAGAGTGAGATTAGAATATATTGAGTCTCTAACAAATCTCTTTATGCTTCTATGATTTGACTTGAGTTGAGTTGAGATTGATTTGAGTTGAATTGAGTTAATATTGAGATTAGAACATATTGAGTCTCTAAAAATTATCTTTATGCTTCTATGAGTTGACTTGAGTTGAGTTGATATTGATTTGAGTTGAGTTGAGTTGAGATAATTGTGGATCATTGTTGTCATCTATTCAAGAGTACATTGCCATTCATTATTGAGTTCATATTTGAGCTTTGCCTTGATATATTTGTGGATGATATTTGAGTGCTACTTTAGAATGATTTATTGAGCCTTTGAGAAGGCCTTTATGGATAGTTTTGGGATAGCCTTTGTGGACAGTTTTGGGATAACTTTGTCGACAGTTTTGGAACAGCTTTGTGGACAATTTTGGGATAGATTTGTGGACAGATTTGAGCAAGTTCTTTGTGAGCTTGCTAGTTAATATTTAGGCAAATTCTTGGTGATCTTGCTAGAGAAGATTTGAACAAGTTCTTGGTGAGCTTGTTGGAGTAGATTTTGGGCAAGTTCTTGGTGAGCTTGCTAGAGTAGATTTGGACAAGTTCTTGGTGAGCTTGTTGGAGAATATTTGGACAAGTTTTGTGTGATCTTGTTATTTAGTTTTGGACAAGTTATGTGTGAGCTTGTTATTTAGTTTTGGAAAAGTTATTTGTGATATTGTTATTCATATTTGGACAAGTTATGTGTGAACTTGTTATTCAGTTTTGGACAAGTTATGTGTGAGCTTGTTATTCATATTTGGACAAGTTTTGTGTGAACTTGTTATTTCCTAGTTTTGAGTAGATCAAATAATTCACTATATTGGATAAAGATCCTTATTTATGTGTGAGATATTATAAGGATATTATCTGGTGGAGTACCCCACATTAGGGAGAACCACGTTAAATCTTGTGTCTCAATTGTGTGTGGTGACTTGTGCTCTTGCTTACTACTACTATTTGAGTTATTAACGCACACTACTATATGTTGTTATTGCAATTAAGGACATTAATTGATATTGATTTGGAAAGAAAATAAAAATTGGTCTTATACTGTTCACATCCCTTCTTAGTATAAGCTTATGTTCTTCAATTGGTATCATAGTGGGTTCCTTCGAAAATACTAACAACTTGAGGGTAGATTCTACAAGAACACAAATGGCTTCACAAAATGGATCATCTACAAATAAGGATCCATTGTTTGATGGTAAAAATTA
Organism: Wollemia nobilis; assembly: GCA_028583015.1. NCBI lineage: Eukaryota > Viridiplantae > Streptophyta > Pinopsida > Araucariales > Araucariaceae > Wollemia > Wollemia nobilis. The sequence goes on from JAQPPZ010016349.1 coordinate 971,336, forward strand.
TGCTTTTTGGAGCATGAGGATGAATAACTACTTGATATCACAAGGATATGAGGTATGTAAAATGTTTGAAAAATAGTATAGGGTTGAAGGTGATCCCGAGGAAAATATGACTATCAGGAAATTGGTTGAGATCAATGCAAGAGCAATGAATTGTATTTTGAGTGGGCTTCATGAGATAGATTTTAAAAAGGTCATGGTATATAATTCAGCTAATTAAATATGGACCAAGTTGCATAATGCTTATGAAGGAGATTCCAAGGTAGATTTGGCAAAACTACAAACTCATAAAAAAATATTTGAGGAATTTAAAATGAACGATTCTGAAGATATTTCAAATTTTTTACTTCGTGTTGATGATATTACTAACACCATGAGAAGCCTAGGTTTTGATATGAAAGAATCAAAAGTTACTCAAAAGGTTTTGAGATCACTTCCCATGAAATATGATTCTAAGGTTTTAGCAATATAAGAGACAATGAATATCAATAAGCTAACAATGGAAGAATTGCAAGGAACTCTTACAACTTATGAGATGAGGGTAAGTAAGCATCAGGTTCCAATAAAAGAGATTGCATTCAAGGCTTCATAAAAAGAGAAATGGAAAGTTTCAGAGATAGATAGAGTTCCAAATAACAATGAGGAAGCTAACTTCATCAAAAGGAATAAGGACTCAAGGAATTTTAGGGTAAGGAAATTCATATGCTACAAGTGTGGTGATCTTGGTCACTATACATACAAGTGTCCACATGAAGAAAACAATGATGATGAAAAATAGGGTCACATAAGAAAAGAAGATGGAAAGAATAAGCATGACAAAGATGACAGATACAAGCAAAAAAGGTATGAGAAAAATAATTTTTTTCATAAGGCAAAGAAATATTAGTACATTGTAGAAGTTAGTGATAGCTCAGATCATAGTGATAGAGGTAAATCAAATGATGAAAAGGAAGAAAATATATTCCTAGGAATAGAAGGTGAAAGAGAATAGTGCTTTGTGTGTGGCCAAAGAGATCACAGATTAGGATATTTCAATGGTTTCAATGATAGTGAAGATGAGATGACACATCAAGGTAACACGTATGGTCAAAGAAATCTTGAGAGTTTTTTTCTATAGAAGATTACAATGATCTTAGTGACAGTGAAGATGAAGAAGCTTTTTTCCATGGAATAAGAGAAGTAGTAGAAGAACATTCAATCCAAATAGAAGAAGTTAAGCAAGAGGATAATGTCTCAATTTATCTAAATGAAGACTTCAATGTTATCCATGAGAAACTACAAGAGGTTAAAGAGAATTTGAAAGAATTGAAATGTTCCTTACTTGAGAAATTTGATCCATCACATGACTCAAAAGGTCAAGATATTTTCACTAAGAAGGAAACATGTGTTTCAAAGGCTATAGATATGGATGCCAAGTTGCTACTTGACACAAATAAAGAAAAAAAAGAAGAATATTCCAAAGAACCAAAGGTCTCATATTTCAGGTTTGGGGAATCACACTCAAAAGGAAAGGAAGTTCTAAAAAATGAAAGAAAGGAAGCACATAATATTTGTGAGAAAAGTTCCAAAGTTCCTATGGCTCCAAATATTCAGTTTGGATATTGTTTTGAGATAGATGAATCAAGTTCAAAAGAAAAAGAAATTCTTGAAGAGGAAAGCAAGGAAGAAACTAAGGAAGAGGTTTTAGATGCTACAAATAAGGTTCAAGGATGCAATGCACAAGTTGAAAATGATCATAAGGATAATGGTCAAGAAATATATGAGGAACCAAGGCATGAACAAAGGTATTTTCAAGTACATTGCTTTTATTTTAATGGATTTGGACATAGGGCTATACATTGCAGGATCCATGGATCAAAGAAGTTTTATTTTTCTAGAAGAAACTTCAAAGGAAGAAGGTATGGTTTTTATGGACATTGTTTCTCATGCAACAATATTGGTCATAGAGATTTTCAGTGCAAATGAAATGAGAAACATGGTTTTGGCTTTAGAGCTTCACGATTCAGAAGTCATGGTCATAATGGTCATGAAAACAGAGCTTCACAATACAGGTTTCAAGAAAGGAATGGGTATGGAAATAATTTTAAGAATGAATTCAGGACATGGGCACCATCCAAAGGCTACAATATCAAGTGTTTTAATTGTAATAAATTTGGGCATATTGCAAGATGGTGTAGGACTCAAGGTCAAACAATTTCAATGCAAGAAGGTCAAACAGGTTCAAGACAAGAAGATCAAGTAATTAGTCAAGAGAAGGATATCAAAAAAACATGGAAGGAAGTTGATAGAGGAAATAAACAATGTGATATGGGAGTAAAAGTATTCCCACCCCAAAAGTAATTACTTCAAGAGAGAAGATAGTGAGGGGGCTAAATTTAAGAGTCATATATTTTAGCTCCATAGGTGTCCCTTTTGCCACTGATGTCAAAGGGGAGAGATTTGAGTAAGGGGGAGAGAATTGAGTTAGGGGGAGTAGCCTCCAAAGAGAGCTTTGAGTCAGGGGGAGCAGCCTCCATAGAAAGTATTGAGTCAGGGGAGCAACTTTGATTCTCAGATATGGTTTTTGTAGTGATTGTGGTTTTTTCTTTAGAGGTGTTGCCATCAATGACAAAGGGGGATATTTTTGGAAATTTGAGTTATTTTATGTTGTCATTGATGTCACATGAATCACTGATGTCATATGGATCACATTGAGTTTTAATGGGAAGATGATATTTTGGAAAGTATGGATAAATTCAGGGTTTTTGTGAAAACCAAGGTAGGCAAAATAAAAGGTTTTATTTAAAACCATGGATGGAAGATTTGAAATGGGTTTTTCTTAAAACCCAATTTGGCATTTTGTTTCGTTGAAAAAGGTTCCCCGGTGATGGAGATATTTAATTTTAAATTTTAATTATTTAAAATTTTAATTTTAATTTTAAAATTAAAATTAAAGTTAGCATCGATGTCTAAATAAAGAGGGAAAACCAATAATGCGCCGACATCATCAAAAATGAGGAGAAGAATATATAAAGGGGGATCCTAAGGTTCATTTGAAATTAATCCTTTCTCATGTTAATTGTTGGCTAGCATCCAAAGAGAGCTCGTGTTAATCGTTGGCTAGCATCCGAAGAGAGCTTGTGTTAATCATTGGCTAGCATCTGAAGAGATCTCATCTTCATCATTGTCTAAGCATCTGAAGAGAGCTCATGTTAATCATTGGCTAAGAATCTGAAGAGAGCTCATGCAAAAATAATTTTGAAAAGGGAGACAATGAATAAATCCAAGGGTGGTCAAAAGCCCAAGATATTATAGGCAGAGTGGTGCATTAGCAATTGGCTTATTGTTAAGGTGTGTGGCAGTGCTTTATGTCAAGGTTCAAATCTCCTTGATCACATTCAAAGGCATTGGAATTAAAGTTCTCAAAGTGCTTTTGGTTTGCATGGAGGGGAGGAAGGACTTAGGGCACGTCATGCCTTTTCCTTTCAAACGAGCGGATAGCTTGTGTGGCAACCCTAGCCATGGCCAAGGCGCTCGCGGTGTGTGCAAGTTGGGGGTTTGAATCCCTTGAGGAGGTAATTACGTTTTGCTCTAATTAAATTTGGTTGATGCCCTAGGATAGGATTTACAAGGTGGTTAAGGAATAATAAAAAATTTTAATTAAACTTTATTTTAATAAGGGTTGTGATTATTATTTCAGAGGTGGATGAGTTGTTGATTTATTTTGATATTCATGAAATTGAAAATTAAGATTTAGGATAAATATGTTGTTATAAAATATTTTTGAGAGCCTTATTGATTATTATTTTTGATAAGGGTTTTTATTAAAAAGGACTTTGGTGGATGTGTTTATTAAGTTGGAGTAAAAAGGTTTAAATTGAGTTATGCTTTATCTTGTGATTATTATTTGAAGTCCACTAACCCTTATTGAGATTGGAAAGGAAATTTGTGTTTAGTGTGGCAGTTTTTGTGGACAACTTCTTGGAATCAAAAGGTATGGGCACATTCTCCTATTGATTGTTTATGGTGGTTGATTTCTGAAATATCATTGGAGTGATAAGGATTGATTATGGTTTCCTTTTTGAAAGTGGTTTGTTGAATGCTTCAAGGTTTTCTGGTTTGAGAGTTGTATTTAAACCTTGTTTTATAAGCACAATCACTGAAGCCCATTGGTTGTGAAAGAACTTGAAAAGAACATGAGTATCATTGTTATGTGAGATTTGTGGTTGAGCATTGTTAGAAACATTTGAGTTGGTTGATACATGCTTGGACTAGGGTTTTTGTGAGAAAGAGTAGTCCCTTGTGGTGATTGGTTGAGTTGAGTTGATTGAGCCTAGTCAAGTGATTCTGTGAGGTGATTGGTAAATTTCCATGAAATAAACTATTCCATAATTCTGATTTTAGTTGAGAGTGAGATTAGAACATATTGAGTATCTAACAAATCTCTTTATGCTTCTATGAGTTGACTTGAGTTGAGTTGATATTGATTTGAGTTGAATTGAGTTGAGATTGGGATTAGAACATATTGAGTCTCTAAAAATTATCTATATGATTTTATGAGTTGACTTGAGTTGAGTTGAGATTTATTTGAGTTTAGTTGAGTTGATATCATTGTGGATCATTGTTTTCATCCATTGAAGAGTACATTGCCATTCATTTTTGGGTTCATATTTGAGCTTTGCCTTGATAGATTTGCGGATGATATTTGAGTGCTACTTGAGCATGATTGATTGAGCCTTTGAAAAGGCCTTTGTGGACAATTTTGGGACAGACTTTGTGGACTATTTTGGGACAGCTTTGTGGATATTTTTTGGACAACTTTGTGGACAGTTTTGGGATAACTTTGTGGATAGTTTTGGGACAGCTTTGTGGACACTTTTTGGATAGATTTGTGGACATATTTGAGCAAGTTCTTGGTGAGCTTGATAGATAGTATTTGGGCAAGTTCTTGGTGAGCTTTCTAGAGAAGATTTGAACAAGTTCTTGGTGAGCTTGTTGGAGAAGATTTTGGGCAAGTTCTTGGTGAGCTTGCTAGAGCAGATTTGGACAAGTTTTGTGTGAGCTTGTTATTCAGTTTTGGACAAGTTCTATGTGAGCTTGTTATTCAGTTTTGGATAAGTTTTGTGTGAGATTTTTATTCAGATTTGGACAAGTTATGTGTGATCTTTTTATTTAGTTTTGGACAAGTTTTGTGTGAGCTTGTTATTCATATTTGTACAAGTTCTATATGAACTTGTTATTTCCTAGATTTGAGCAGATCAAAGAAATCATTGTATTGGATAAGGATCCTTATTTTTGTGTGAAATATTATAAGGATATTATCTGGTGGAGTACCCCACATTGGGGGAACCACGTTAAATATTGTGTCTCAATTGTGTGTGGTGACTTGTGCTCTTGCTTACTACTACTATCTGAGTTATTAATGCACACTACTATATTTGGTTATTGCAATTAAGGAAATTAATTAATATTGATTTGGAAAGAAAGTAAAAACTGATTTTATACTATTCACCCCCCCTCTCAGTATAATCTTGTGTTCTTCATCTAGAACAAATATGCTCAATATCTATCTCCGATCTGCACAAAATATAGTCCTTCATTCTAGCACAAATATACTCAATATTTGTCTCTGATCTACACAAACCTATCCTCAAATATACACCAAACTCTATCCTCTAGTATATCCTCAAGCCTTAACATAAATCTTGACTCAATCACAAATCAATAATACTATATTTTCTCCAAAACATAATTCAAGGTTTTAACAAATAAATCAATCAACTATACTCACAAGTCTTCTCAAATACTTACCTCAAATCTGCTCAACAAGTCCTTACTATAACTTTCTCAATATGCTCAACAAGTCTTCACCAAGACTTACCTCAACTCTATCCAATCTGATTGTAAGCTTCCACAAAATATCACACAAATCTATCCTTAAGATTTCACAAAATATTTCTCAATTCTATCCTCAAGTCCCCTTAAGGACTTACTCAAATATGCTTGCAAGCTCTCACAAAATCTTTCTCAAATTAATTACAAAATCTTGCTCAAATTAATTACAAAACTTGCACATAAACTCAATTCAATCTCTTGCAGAAAACTTACATAAAAAAGCTTCACACAAAATCTTGTTTGACTCACAAAAACATATAGAGAATGGTTAGAGACTCGATATGCTTGACACTCACAACAATGATTAATCACTTTCAATATCTCTCTTATTTTTATCACATAAACATATAGAGAATGGTTAGAGACTTAATATGTTTCACACTCACAACAATGCTTAACCACTTTCAATTTCTCTTCCAAATCAAGTCAAAACATGGAACTATTTGTTTCACATAACTTCAACTATCACTCCAATACTTCCAATCAACTAGGCTCAATCAAATCCACTCAACCAGTCACTCAATGAAGGCTTATTCAATAATTTTTATCAAACAAACCTCACATAACAATGGTACTCATGATCTTTCACAAACCTTAGTTCAATAATATGGATACTCACTCAATTATTTTGAACAATGCTTATCAAAAAATCTCACATAACAATGATACTCATGATCTTGTACAAGCCCTAGTTCAAGATAGTTCAAAACTTCACATAAAAATGATACTCATGTTCTTACACAAATCCTAGTCAAGCATATGAAAGATTACTCAATATTTCCAACAATGCTTATCAAACAAGGTTTCTAGTATCAAATTTCATTCTAGAAAACCAACATCAACAATGCTTATCAAAACAATCCTTTTCACTCCAACTTAGCATTCACAACATCCACCAATCACTCTCAAGGATGATATGCCCTTACCTCTTGTTTGAAGAAGACTTGACTTCAAATTTGTTTTTTATCACAATCAACTCTTTGCCAGTTTCAAAGGTTAGTTAGCAATATCTTCTCAATCATTCACTCAACTTTATCCCTCAAAATATTTCACCATACATATAAATAAATTTATTTTACACCTTATAATCACAACACTTTAAAATTTAAACCAACAATTTGTTACAAGTGTGAATAGGGTTGTTTCGAAACTGGCTTAGAAAAATCTCTTTTCTAAGCTTCAGTGTGAATTCTCCCTCATTATGTCGACAAATTTTGTCGGCAAGTTTGTTTTTATTTATTCCCTAATTTCCTCCTATCTTCCTCCTATTTTCCCTCCTCCTTATCCCTCCGTTAATCCTTCTTCCCCCTTATCCCTCCAACTCCCTTATCCCTTCTTATCCTCCATTTTCCCCTTATCTCTCCTTTGCCGACTTTCTTCCTATTCCCTACTTATTTATACACTTGCATTTGTAATGGTCAAGGTTGACGAGGGGTGCAAATAAAGTTCTTGAATTTTTTAGTGATTAATGTTTTGTTTTTATTGCATCTAATTGGCCCTCGATCTACACTGGTATCAGAGCCAGTCAGCCCGAACACGGTTTTCGAGGTAGAATCTGACAGTCACTCAGGCACGGTTCCCGAGGCACGACTAGGTAGGCATGCACTCCGAGGCAAGAGTCAGCCGACTCAAATCTCGAGGCAAATCATGAGCAGACTCGAACACAGTTCCCAAGGTAGGTCAGGCACAGATCCCGAGGCAGATCATGCACACACGAGGTGACATTTGGTAGTGACACGGTTCTCGAGATAGTTGACACGTGGCAGCAGCGTGACAGTCGAGACAGAGGTGACTGGACGACACATGGTGCACGACGATTGGTAGTTTGGTTGGTAGAGAGAGGGCAAAATATCGCCATGTGGTGAACGACAATTTGGCATTGAATGATGTGGCATCGAGGCAGTCAGTGATTGGTCAAAGCGGCAGTACAGAGCGGTTGAGCATTGACTGCCCAAAGGAAGACGAACATTACTGCGTGAGGTAAGGGTTAAAAACCCTTTCGCGCCCATTGCCGGGCACATGTGGGATAAACCCACTATTTTTTTTTTTTTTTTTTAATTTTCCCCTGGCGATTACAAAGGGGACTGCCTGCACTTATCTCCCGTCCAAAGGGTGTGGCCCAACGGACGAGACCCTCAACTTGCATGCAAAAGATCTCGAGATCGATTCCCGCGGAGGCTGAAATTTTTTATTGTTTTTTTTTTATTATTATTTAACATTATTGTCGGGAAGGGTTAAGAGGCAAGTCGTGCGCGCATTTGATTCAAGGTAGCCGTGTGGTCGCACGGCTAAGGTGCTCGTTGCGCAGACTGCAGGTCGCACGTTCGAGTCGCGCTGAGAATAAAAAGGTAAAACTTTTTAATTTTTAAGGTTTTAACTTTAAGGTTTTAAATTTATTTAATAATTTTTTATATTATTATTTTAAAATTATCTTTTTTAAATAAATTTGTTTTTTTAAAAAGGGTAATTTAAAAAATAATAAAAGGTTATTAATTTTTTTATAAAAAACCTTTATAAAGCCTTTTTTGCAAACCTTTAAAGAGAATTTGTGAAAGGAGGAATAATGTGCCTGTGCAAATGATAGATGTTCCGATCTGAAGGGTGCTATAATGCACTACTGTCTATTTTGAAGAGGCAGACACCGAAATCCTTTGATGAAAGGGTTCATCGATCAGGGCTTCATCATCGTGTTTTGTCGGTTGGAGAATCGGGTGATTGCTCACCTGAGAAAGCCGGATTCAGGGTACGAGGCAGATTCAGAAGACAATATTTTCGGACAGAGAATTGAAGAGTCCGAAACCGTGCAATTTGTTTCGGACGTACAATCTGGTGCCAGTTACACACCAGGTGTACCATCAGTTGAATTGAGCGAGGGATATACACCACGCTCTCTTGAGCTTGAACCTGAACCAGAAGAAGAAGAGGAAGCAGATGAGGAAGAAGAAGAAGAAGAAGAAGGAGAAGAAGTAGCAGAAGAAGAAGACGAAGAAGAAGCAGCAGACGCAGATCCAGAGGAAGTGAAACCTGAGATCATCATTATCAGCAGCAGTTCTGAAACAGAATTTGAATGTAATAAAAAGGCTAGATTTGATTTAAATCATTAAATCATTATGTACTGCTTTGTATTTCCAGTTTGCCTCAATAAAAGTTTGCTTTTTTAGCAATGGCTGCAAGCAATAGTCTACCAATCCCTGAATTTAATGGTAGTGACTATGATTACTGGTCTATAAAAATGAAGACTTTGTTGATAGGAAAAGGCCTTTGGGATGTTGTAGAAGAAGGCTATGAAGAACCAACTGCTGCTGAATGGGCAGCTTTTTCAACTGCTGATAGAAGGGCTAAAAAGGAAGCCCAGAAAAATAACTCATTTGCTCTTTATCATATTCATGCTGCCTTAGATAAAAGCATCTTCCCTAGAATAGCCTCATATGTAATTGCACAAGATGCATGGAATGCCCTCAAAGAAAGCTATAGAGGTAGTGACCAAGTGAAGCAGGTAAAACTGCAAACTTTGAAACGAGATTTTGAAAATCTCAGGATGCATGAGAATGAAAGAGTCGGAGACTACTGCATACGAGTGAAAGCCGTAGTCGACAAGATGGTCACACTAGGGGAAGATATCAAGCCGGAGGTTATGGTGAAGAAAGTGTTGAGAACACTTCTTCCTAAATGGAACTCAGTGGCAATCATTATTGAAGAGTCCAAAGACCTAACCTCGTTGTCTTTTGAAGCTTTAATTGGTTCACTTCTCTCCCATGAAGAGAGGTTGCAGGAAACTCCTACCACCAGTTATGGAGGAGATGACAAAGCTTTTGCCACACATGAAGGAAGAGGTAGAGGCCGAGGCAGAGGTCAACAAAGAGGCAGAGGCAGGAATAATCAAAGAGGGGGAACTCCTAACGGAGGAGGAGCATCCAACGGAGGTGGAAATCAGAATAGAGGAGGACAAGCGAGCAATACGGAGGGAAACAATCTGGAAAAGGAAAAGGAGGAGACAAATCTAAACAAGTTTGCTACAATTGTGGCAAACCTGGCCATTATGCTCGTGATTGTTGGTCAAAGACTTCGCAAGGAAGCAGCAACAACCAGAGCAGTTAGTTTGGGAATTTTGGAGAAGAGGAAGAGTCCTCAAATCTCTTTCTTTCTTATGGCCAGACGGAGCAAAATATGAATGATACATGGATTTTGGACACGGGGTGTTCAAATCACATGAGTGGCAAAGAAGAACTCTTTGCTAAGTTAGACTCCTCATACAAATCCAGCATCCGATTGGGAGATGACAAGTCATTGGCAGTTGAAGGCATTGGAGCCATGGAGGTTCCAACGAAAGAAGGCATCAAGCAAGTAAGTGATATCTATTACACTCCTCATCTTCAACACAATCTTCTAAGTGTTGGTCAAATGCTTGAAAAGAATTATAAGTTGATTTTTGATGAGGGTAAATGCACCATTTTTGACAAGAACCATAGTAATAGAATCATTACACAAGTGCCAATGTCGAAGAATAGATTATTTCCTTTGAAGTTTGGCCAGTCAGGAGGAAATAAGTTAGCAAATGTTGCAATTACCAATCCAAGTGTCCTATGGCACTTGAGATATGGTCACTTGAATTCAGCAAGTTTGAAGATGCTAACTTCACAAGCAATGGTGATTGGACTTCCCAAAGTTCAAGACAGTAAGGAAGTCTGTGAAGGGTGTGCCTTGGGCAAGCATGCCAGATCGAAATTTCCTCATGGACAAGCATGGAGGGCCAACTATCCTCTTCGGTTGGTACATTCGGACATCCGTGGTCCGATGCAGACCAAGAGTCTAGGTAATCACTCTTACTTCCTACTTTTCATTGATGATTGCACAAGAATGTGTTGGATATATTTTTTGAAGCATAAGGATGAAGCATTTGCATGCTTTGTTGATTTTAAAGCAAAATTTGAAAGTGAGAGTGGATATTCTGTAAAATGTCTTAGATCAGATAGAGGAGGAGAATACTCCTCTAATCAGTTTTTGAATTTTTGTAAACATCATGGCATCAAGAGGCAGTTCACAACTGCCTACACTCCATAACAGAATGGTGTAGCAGAAAGAAAGAATCGCACCATTGTGGAGATGGCAAGATCAATGCTTCAGACAAAGCATTTGAGTAATGCATATTGGGGAGATGCAACAAGGACTAGTGTTCACATCTTGAACAGAAGTCCTACTTCAAGTTTGAAAGGGAAGACACCTTACCAAGCCTGGTATGGTAAGAAACCAAATGTGAAGTATTTCGAGTATTTGGTTCATTGGCATATGCTCACATTCCTGATGAGCTGAGAAAGAAGTTGGATCCAAAGAGTCAGGCTTGCATTTTTGTAGGATATTGTGAAAACACAAAGGGTTATAGACTCTACAATCCTACGACTCGAAAGATAGTGGTTTCAAGGGATGTGATTTTTGATGAAGGGGGAGAGTGGGGTAAGCCCCAAATATTCAGTGATGTTGAAGCCACCGATGTAGTTGCTCAGCGAGTGCAACCACGGCTACCACGAAAGGAAAGCGGTCTCCGCCCACACATCCACCAAGTCCATCTTCGGATTCAACTGCTTCTCCAAGTCCTTCTCCACGACGATCGGTAAGTTCCTCACCAATGGATATTGATGTTCCATCCAAAGGTAAGAGAACTTTACAGTATCATCCATCCTCTCAGATGTTGGATAAAAATTTTTCAAGAAGATATACTAGGAGTCAAGCTAGTGAAATGGAATCTGTTTTACACAGATTAGAAAGTATGCACTTGTATGGTGATGATGAATCCCAACAAGAACCCAGAGGAGATCAAGTTAACTATGCTTTGTTAACTAGTGCACGACTTGAACCTTCTAGTTATGAGAAGGCATGTACTCAGAAGATTTGGCAAGATGCCATGAAAGAGGAGATAACCTCTATAAAAAACAATGACACTTGGGAGCTCGTGAAGCTTCCTAAAGGAAAGAAATGTGTTGGCTATAAATGGATCTTCAAGACCAAGTTTAATGCTGATGGAAGCATTGAGAAGCATAAGGCAAGGTTAGTGGCAAAGGGTTTTACTCAGAAGTATGGCATAGATTATGAAGAAACTTTTGCTCCTGTAGCCAGACAGGAGACAATCAGAACAGTTCTTGCCTTAGCTGCACATAAAGGATGGAAAGTCCAACACATGGATGTGAAGAGTGCATTTCTCAATGGTTACTTGACAGAAGAAGTGTATGTTGAGCAACCACGGGGATTTGAAGTGCAAGGTAAGGAACACCTTGTTTACAGATTGAAGAAGGCACTCTATGGCCTCAAGCGAGGCACCAAGAGCTTGGTACTCACGCATTGATGGGTACTTCAAAGATTATGGGTTCACCAGGAGCAAAAATGAACCCACACTCTACTACCTAAAGCAAGGTAAAGACATCCTCATAGTTTGTTTGTATGTGGATGATCTCATTTTTATGGGTAGTAATGAAAAAATGAATAGGGAGTTCAAACACTCCATGATGACACAGTTTGAGATGAAGGATCTTGGATTAATGCACTACTATCTTGGAATGGAGGTTCATCAGTCAGATACAGGGATCTTCATCTGTCAACATAAGTATGCTCAGGACATGATCAAGAAGTTTGCTATGGAGCATTGCAAACCAGTTGCAACTCCAGTTGGACATGGGATCCAATTAAGCAAAGATGATGGAGCACCAAAAGTTGATGTGACCACTTTCAGAAGCATGGTTGGGAGTTTGATGTTTCTCGCCAACACCAGACCAGATATTCAGTATGTTGTATCTCTTGTTTCTAGATTTATGTCTAACCCCTCGAGTCGCATCTGCAGAGCAGCTAAAAGAATTTTGAGATATGTGAAGGGTACATTGGATTTTGGAATCCAAGATACCGTAAATGTAACACTATCAAGCTTGTAGGCTTCAGGGATAGTGATTGGGGTAGCAATATTGATGACGGGAAGTCAACATCGGGAAACTGTTTTAGTCTTGGATCGGGACTAATAACTTGGAGTTCAAAAAGCGAGACGAGTAGTAGCGCTATCTTCAACAGAAGCAGAGTATATAGCGGTTACTTATGCAAGTACTCAAGCCTTGTGGCTAAGGAAAGTACTAGAAGAGATAGGAGAACAGCAAAGTGGTCCGACCAGAATCTACTGTGACAACATCAGTGCCATTCAGTTGGCATATAATCCTGTCCACCATAGCAGAACCAAGCATTTTGATATGAAGTACCACTTCATCAGAGATATGGTGGAACATGAAATTGTTGAGCTTCAATACTGTCACACTTTGGAGAACGTCGCTGACATCTTCACCAAGGCGATGACAAAAGCTCAATTTGTAAAGCTGAGAGACTGTGTAGTCAGTCCTCTCAACTTTAAGGGGGAGAATGTTACAAGTGTGAATAGGGTTGTTTCGAAACTGGCTTAGAAAAATCTCTTTTCTAAGCTTCAGTGTGAATTCTCCCTCATTATGTCGGCAAATTTTGTCGGCAAGTTTGTTTTTATTTATTCCCTAATTTCCTCCTATCTTCCTCCTATTTTCCCTCCTCCTTATCCCTCCGTTAATCCTTCTTCCCCCTTATCCCTCCAACTCCCTTATCCCTTCTTATCCTCCATTTTCCCCTTATCTCTCCTTTGCCGACTTTCTTCCTATTCCCTACTTATTTATACACTTGAATTTGTAATGGTCAAGGTTGACGAGGGGTGCAAATAAAGTCTTTAATTTTTTAGTGATTAATGTTTTGTTTTTATTGCATCTGATTGGCCCTCGATCTACACAATTTGTGTAAAGAAAATAATCACAATAATTTTCTTTATAAACCCTTATCTCTTTAACACATCATAGCTCATCCAATAAAAAATATAATTCCCTTTTTCAACCTTATGACTCCTATTTTTAATTCACTTTATCAAAAATCACAATAAAACAATCAACCTTAAAAACCTTATAACTCCCCCTTAATAAAAATTTATCATGCCACCTTTTAAACCTTAGAAGCAATTTAATATTCAAAAAATTAAGTACCTCTGTCCTCGGTGGAAATCAAACTCCCGCTTGCACTTCCACAGTGCCCTAGCTATGGCCCACGTGCCACGTGAGCTAGGTGCTCACCTTGGCACCAAAAGGTGCCTCGTGCACTTTGACTTTCACCTTGGTACCAAAAACCTTAATGCATGAACCTTAACAAAAAGCTGCCATCGGGTTTCGATCATGGAACCTTCTGCCTGCGAGTGCCTTAAGCCACAACCGCCTGTTATTGGCCCAACCACCATGGTTGGCTATGGGACTTTAGACCTCCTCCTACTTGTTCGCACTCATCTACCACGTAGCCAACAAAAACCTTACCTTCTATTCTGCACGTTCACAAATTTTGCATGCACACATCGAATATTATTTCGAAGGATGATTTTTATGTCCAAGGCATATAGTATTTATATTGAATTTTTTCTCTCCTCAACACGTCGGTGGGTGGATGGAATTAGTCAATGTCGGCGCTCGAATATTATTGCTTGCCCTTTGTAATCCTAACCTTAGGGTTATTATAATTTAAATTAATTTATAACAAAGTTGTCATAATTAATTTATAATTAATTTAATTAATTGGGTCTATACTTTAGACCTTTAATATTATAATATTAAAATTATAATATTATTTTCTTGGGCCTTCCAATTGCTCTCTTAGACCTTTTTGACCACCTTAAATATTATAATAAGCATATTATAATATTATTTTCCCTTAGGCCTAGAAGCAATATTTTTCTTGCACTGCTCACGAAAACTGATGTTGCCCACTGAAACTGACTCTTGACATCAATGACAACAAAACTTGCTCATATTTCCAACAATCTCCCCCTTTGTCATTGATGGCAACCCAATTACCTTTTTCCAATTTCTTAACCTTTTTTTGTTCTGCTCCCCCTGAAACTGCTCACTCTAACTGAATGCTCTCCCCCTAACTCAAATCTCTCCCCCTTTGACATCAATGGCAAAGGGTCACCTTTGGGGCTCGGGGCTAAGAATGAGAATCTTAGCTTAGCCCCTCCCCCACCTCCTCTTGAGGTGGTTAATTCTGGGGTGGGAGTATTTCTACTCCTAGCAAGCACTGATCTTTGCCTTTGTCCACTTTCTTCCTTGATTGATCCTTCTGATTCCTTTGATTATTCCTGTTCCTGCTTGTTTCTGGAATTTTTGCTCTACACCACTTTGTTGTATGCCCAACATTATTGCACTTATAACACTTAATGTTGTTATTCCTTGGAGGTGCAAATGTCTTGGGATTTCTCCTGGTGAAGCCATATCCATTCCTATTATGAACCCTGCAATTTACTACCTTGTGACCAAACTGATTACAAGAGTAGCAATACCCTTGAAAGAGATATCCATTTCTGAAATTCCCATATTCCTATCTTCCATGTGTCCTACACTGTGAAGCCTTGTGCCCAAACCTATGACATGAGAAGCATCATCCATTGAAACTATTTTGTCTTGACCCCATTGGTCTCTTAGTCTCTTCCACTCTGTGTTGCTTCCTGTTCCATATGTTCCTCATTTGTGCATTATTCCTCTTCCTGTTGAACTTTCTATTGTCCAACTCATCCTCAGAAGTCTCACTTTCTCTTACACTCTCTTCTTCTAAAGTTTCTTCTTCTTCAAAGCTTGATATTGACTCCTCTCCTTGTTTTCTTTGTTCTTGTTCAAATCCAAGTCTTGTTTTGTTTGTTGACCATCTTTGTACCTTGATAATCTTGTCTATGGTTTTTGAGATTTTTCCAAACTTGTGTAGCTTATCTTTAGACTCTTTTACTTCCTTCCTTAGTGAAGCTACTTCTTGCTCTAACCTTTCACATTCTAAAACCTTAGCTTCTAACTTCTCTTTAAACTTCCTTGTCTTAGCTATTGAGTTGGTTAGATCCTCTATAAGCTTTCCTTTCTCTTCATCACATTCTTGAAATTTAAGCTTGAGTTTTGAGTTCTGCTTTCTTACCTCTCTTAATGCATCAAGGGCATGAATAAGCTCACCCTCAAGATCAACTTCTCCTTTCTCTGATTCTTCCTCTATTTGTTTGCCTTTGGGATCATCTTCATTCTTTTTTGATTTATTTCCACTAGAAGTATTACCTTCTTCTTCTATTGCCATAAGAAGATTTTCTTCTAGTCCTTCAAGTGTATCTTCATATTCATCATCACTGAAACTGAAACCACTCCTTGTACAACTATCTTCAAGATGACCAAAGTTACCACATCTAAAACATTTGAGAATTATTGGTGATCTTTTCCTAACCACTTATTTTTCTTCTGCTAGAAATAGTATTTCATCTTCATTACCTGAGGAGCTTTCTTCACTAACACTTGAATACTTACTTGCCTTGTATGCATAGAAACTCTTCTTATGTCTTTGGAAGAACTTCTTTCCTTGCTTGCCTTGTTCATCCCTACTTTTCTTTTGGTACCTGTGCTTTCATGTTTCCCTGTTCTTATGATCCTATTTTTCTTCATCATTGCTATTTCTAGCTTCTTGACAATCAGATGCATAGTGACCATACTTTCCATAATTGAAACATCTAACTGATTTCGTACCTTTATACTTTCTTAGATCCTTGTTCCTTCTACCATAATTTGCTTCTTCATCACTGGATAACTCATTGCTTGAATCTGAATTCTTTCCCTTTATCTTCTTGGTAGCCTTGAAGGCTGCTTCTTTCTGGGGATTAGGTTCCTCTTTTGTTCTCATCTCAAAAGCTGTAAGAATGCCATGTAATTCATCCCTTGTCAAAATATCACTATCTTTTGATTCCTCTATAGCTGAAATATTTTCACTAAACCTTTTTGGGAGTGACCTTAAAATCTTATCACAAACATCAGATTCTTGAACTTCAAGTCCAAGTCCTTGCATGGAGTTAACAACCTCATCTACATGAAGTAGATAAGCACTAATGTTTTCTTCATCCTTCATTTTTAGGTCTTCAAATATTCCCTTGAGATTTTGCAACTTTACCTTTTTGACCTTTTTATCTCCTTCATATATGCCTTGCAATTTATCCCAAATTTCCTTTGCTGATTTGTAGTGCATAACCTTTATAAACTTTGTTTTATGCAAACCTCTCAAAATTGCATTCATTGCTTTTGAATTGTAATGATGTAGAAGCTTACCATATTTATCTGTAGGTGGAGTAGCTGGTGGTGTGTATCCATTTTCAACTACTTCCCATATTTCATTTCCAAGTGCCATCAGATGAATCTTCATTCTCATACTCCAAAATACATAATCGCTCCCATCAAACACTGGTGCTGAATTATCTAAGGATCCACTCTTAGAATCCATCTATGTTCTTGTGAGCTTTTCCTTCAAATTTTTAAACTCTTTCGAAGGAACCCGCTTTGATACCAATTGAAGAACACAAGCTTATACTGAGAGGGGGGTGAACAGTATAAGACCACTTTTTACTTTTCTTTCCCAAGCAATATTATGCAATATATCAATGGCAATATTAATAATAGTAATCAAAGCAATGCATAAATCACCACACACAATAGAGACACCAATTTAACGTGGTTCACCCAATGTGGGCTACTCCATGGAGAAAATATTTCACTAAAATTTTCTCAACAAATCTCTTGGGAATCCTTCCCTATTACAATGTTTATGGACCTCTATCCAAAGGAGACACCAATCCCCTAATCAAGTTCATGGATCTCTATCCATAGGAGACACCAATCCCCTCAACTGGTTCATGGATCTCTATCCATAGGAGAACTCCTCCTCTGCTCTAGCTAGTGATCCTCTAGAAGACTACTACCTCCACTACACTAGCTTATGGATCTCTCTCCACTGAAGACTCCTATCCTCACTCAAAAGACCTATCCTCACTACCCTAGATAATGGATCTCTATCCACTAGAGACTACTATCCTCTACTCTATCACCTCCAAAGCTTACTCTCAGCTCTATATTAAATCTGTACTAAACATAGTCCTTCGATCTAGCACAAATATGCTCAATATCTATCTCTGATCTACACTAAACATAGTCCTTCGGTCTAGCACAAATCTACTCAATATCTATCTTTGATCTGCACTAAACACAGTCCTTCAATCTAGCACAAATCTACTCAATATCTATCTTTGATCTGCACTAAACACAATCCTTCGATCTAGCACAAATCTTCTCAATCTCTATCTCTGATCTACACAAACTTATCCTCAAATCTACACCAAAATCTATCCTCAAATCTATCCTCAAGCCTTAACACAAAGCTTGACTCAATCACAAATCAACTCTTCTAGATCTAATCCAAACCTTAACTCAAGGTTTACCTCAAATCTGCTCAACAAGTCCTCACTAGAACTTACCTCAAATCTATCCAATCTGATTGTAAGCTTCCACAAAATCTCACACAAATCTATCCTTAAGCTTTCACAAAATATTTCTCAATTTTATCCTTAAGTCCCCTTAAGGACTTACTCAAATCTTCTTGCAAGCTCTCACAAAATCTTACTCAAATCAATTACAAAACTTGCACATAAACTCAATTCAATATCTTGCAAAAAACTTACACAAACAAGCTTCACACAAAATCTTGTTTGACTCACAGAAACATATAGAGAATGGTTAGAGACTCAATATGCTTCACACTCACAACAATACTCAATCACTTTCAATATATCTCTTGTTTTTACCATATAAACATATAGAGAATGGTTAGAGACTCAATATGTTTCACACTCACAACAATGCTTAATCACTTTCAATCTCTCTTCCAAATCAAATCAGAATATGGAACAATTTGTTTCATAGAACTTGAACTATCACTCCAATACTTCCAATCAACTAGGCTCAATCAACTCCACTCAACCAATCACTCAATGAAGGCTTATTCAACAATGCTTATCAAACAAACCTCACATAACAATGATACTCATGATATTTCACAAACCCTAGTTCAAGCATATGGATACTCACTCAATTATTTCCAACAATGCTTATCAAACAATCTCACATAACAATGATACTCATGATCTTGCACAAGCCCTAGTTCAAGATAGTTCACAACTTCACATAACAATGATACTCATGTTCTTTCACAAACCCTAGTCAAGCATATGAAAGCTTACTCAATATTTCCAACAATGCTTATCAAACAAGGTTTCTAGTATCAACTTTCATTCCAGAAAACCAAACTCAACAATGCTTATCAAACAATCCTTTTCACTCCAACTTAGCATTCACAACATCCACCAATCACTCTCAAGGATGATATGCCCTTACCTCTTGTTTGAAGAAGACTTGACTTCAAACACCTATTTCAATCACAATCAACTCTTTGCCAATTTCAAAGGTTAGGTAGCAATATCTTCTCAATCATTCACTCAATTTGATCCCTCAAAATATTTCACCATACATAGCAATAAATTTCTTTTACACCTTATAATCTCCACACTTCAAAATGCAAACCAACAATTTGTGTAAAGAAAATAATCACAATAATTTTCTTTATAAACCCTTATCTCTTTAACACATCATAGCTCATCCAATAAAAATATAATTCCCTTTTTCAACCTTATGACTCCTATTTTTAATTCACTTTATCAAAAATCACAATAAAACAATCAACCTTAAAAACCTTATAACTCCCCCTTAATAAAAATTTATCATGCCACCTTTTAAACCTTAGAAGCAATTTAATATTCAAAAATTAAGTACCTCTATCCTCGATGGAAATCGAACTCCCGCCTGTGCTTCCACAATGCCCTAGCCGTGGCCCACATGCCACGTGAGCTAGGCGCTCACCTTGGCACCAAAAGGCACCTCGTGCACTTTGAATTTCACCTTGGCGCCAAAAACCTTAACGCATGAACCTTAACAAAAATATTTTGCCTGCAAATACCTTAAGCCACAACCGCCTATCGTTGGCCCAACCGCCATGGTTGGCTATGGGAATTTAGGCCTCCTCCTACTTGTTTGCACTCATCTGCCACATAGCCAACAAAAACCTTACCTTCTATTCCACACGTTCACAAATTTCGCATGCACACATCGAATATTATTTCGAAGGATGATTTTTATGTCCAAGGCATATAGTATTTATATTGAATTTTTGCTCTCCTCAACACGTCGGTGGGTGGATGGAATTAGTCGACGTCGATGCTCGAATATTATTGCTTGCCCTTTGTAACCCTAACCTTAGGGTTATTATAATTTAAATTAATTTATAACAAAGTTGTCATAATTAATTTAATTAATTGGGTCTATACTTTAGACCTTTAATATTATAATATTAAAATTATAATATTATTTTCTTGGGCCTTCCAATTGCTCTCTTAGACCTTTTTGACCACCTTAAATATTATAATAAGCATATTATAATATTATTTTCCCTTAGGCCTAGAAGCAATATTTTTCTTGCACTGCTCACGAAAACTGATGCTGCCCACTAAAACTGACTCTTGACATCAATGACAACAAAACTTGCTCATATTTCCAATAAAAAAATATGAAAGAGAGGTAGAGAATAATGAGAGGAATGAGGAGAACCTTGGGAAGCACCAAACAAGAGAAATACCACTGCATCGATGTCAAGGTAGCGATTAACACTAGGTTGGGCATATTATCATTGTTTCCTTGTGATACATATGGTTGTTCTTGTTGGCCTTGTGTTTTTATTGTGTTACCTGAAGAACATGTGCTTATACTGAGAGGGGGGGTGAACAGTATAATATAAAACTTTTCCCCAAATAGTAGCATCAACATTAATAAAGCAGTAAACATCACACAAAGCATCACACACATGAGAGACATCATTTTTAACGTGGTTCACCCAATGTGGGCTACCTCCACAGAAAATATTTCTTCTAAATATTTCTCAAATAATCTCTTGGGAATCCTTCCCAATTACAATGTTTATGGACCTCTGTCCAAAGGAGATGTTGATCCCCTAAATCTCAAGTTCGTGGATCTCTTCCATAGGAGAACTCTTTCCCCTTCTTCTTTGGCTAGTGATCTTCTAGAAGACTCTGTCTCTCTACTGCATTGACTTGTGGATCTCTCTCCACTTGAAGACTCCTCACTCAGATCTATCTTCAATTGTCCTGGCTGTTGGATCTCTATCCACTGAGACTCTGTCCTCTATACTCTATCACCTCCAAATCTCTGTCAATAGGCTCACTTAGAACCTTCTCAAATATTCTCAATAGGCTCACTCAGAACCTGCTCAAATATGCTCAATAGGCTCACTCAGAACCTGCTCAAATCTGCTCAATAGGCTCACTCAAAACCTGCTCAAATATTCTCAACAAGCTCACTCAGAACTTGTCCAAATCTGCTCAACAAGCTCACTCAGAACTTGTCCAAATATGCTCAATAAGTCCTCTCTAGGACTTGCTCAAATATGCATAGCAAGCTTTCACAAAATCTTACTCAAAATCAGTCCACAAGCCTTCTCAAAGACTTACCTCAAATCAGCTCAACAAAATCTCAACTCAATCTCATAGAAGCATAAAGAGAATTGTTAGAGACTCAATATGTTCTATACTCAAATCCCAATCTCAACTCAAAATCTCATAGAAGCATAAAGAGAATTGTTAGAGACTCAATATGTTCTATACTCAAATCCCAATCTCAACTCAAATCAATATCAACTCAGCAATCTCATAGAAGCATAAAGAGAATTGTTAGAGACTCAATATGTTCTATACTCAAATCCAATTTCTTTCTCAACTCAACTCAAATCAGAATATAGAATAGTTTGTTTTATGGAACTTGAACAACCACTTCACACAATCACTTGACTAGGCTCAAACAACTCTACTCAACCAATCACCACAAGGAACAACTCTTTCTCACAAACCCTAGTCCAAGCATGTATCAACCAACTCAAAATATTTCCAACAATGTTCAACAACAAATCTCACATAACAATGATACTCATGTTCTTCTCTAACTCAAGTTCAAGTTCTTTGCACAACCAATGGGCTTCAAAAATAATGCTTATAAAACATTCTTCACATAACAATGATACTCATGTTCTTCTCAAACCCTAACTCAGGTTTTTCACACAACTAATGGCTTCAACAACAATGCTTATAAAACAAGGTTTTAACCATAACTCTCAAACCAGAAATCCTTGAAGCATTCAACCAACAACTCTCAAAAGGAAACCACAATCAATCCTTTTCACTCCAATGATATTTTCAGAAATCAACCACCCAAATAAATCAATGGAGAATATTGCCCATACCTTATTGATGCCAAGAAGTTGTCCACAAAATCTGCCACACTCAACACACTTTCTTTTTCCAATCTCAACAAGGGTTAGTGGACTTCAAATAATAATCACAAGATAAAGTATAACTCAATTTACACCTTTTTACTCCAACTCAATAATCACATCCACCAAAGTCCATCTATAGAAAAACCCTCTAAAAATAATAATCAATAAGTCACTATTCAATTTCCACTTTATTCAAAACCCTTATTTCTCCTAAAATAATGCTCTCAAAAATTCAAATCAATACCATAAGGCTCAAATAATCATCTATGGTTTTCACCAACAAAATAATTATTTAACCTTTTAAACACAACAAAGGTTTTACAAAATAAAATATTTCCTAACCCTTATCACTCCAAACTTTAGAGCATTCAAACAAATTTTAATTAAAAATCGCATACCTCCCTCAAGGGGTTTCGACCCCTCGACCTGCCCTCACCGTGAGTGCCTTAGCCATGGCTAAGGTAGCCAAATGAGCTACCCGCTCATTCGTAATGCAAAAGGGAACCAATGACTTCCCTTTATATGCTACAGGCCCACGTGCCTCAAAAACTTTGTGCGCCCTAGGCGCTTCCACCACAAAGCACAACAAACGAACCTTGCCAAAAATTGAATGCATGACCTCGTGCTACCAAATGCCTTTGCACTGCCCGAGTTGCCAACAGGCCACACTACCCAAGGTGACTTGGGTTTCGCATGCCGTCCGATTTATTCATTGCTTCTACCACTTAAACCTTTTTCGCACGAGCTCTATTCACTTTCCAACAATCACATTAACAACAAGAGCAAGGATAATTTAAATTGAAGAATTTAATGGCATATATATGCCTTCCCTCTGCTTGGAAACGTTGGTGCTTCCTCATGACGTCGATAGATAAACTTTTACATTTAATTTTAAAATTTAAATTTAAATTTTAAATAATTTAAAATTTAAACTAAATATTTAAAATTAAATATCTCCATCACCAGGGCACCTTTTTCGATGAAACGAAAAGCCAACTTGGGTTTTAAGAAAAACCCATTTCAAATATGCCATCCATGGTTTTAAATAAAAACCCTTTGCTAAGCTTCCCTTGAAGCTCCTTTTTGGAACCAAATGCCATGCATCCTTTTGATCAAAACCTTTGCTTCTCATGAAGCTCTTTGTGGAGAAAATCATAGTGCTTACTTGCATAGGTCCTTTTGACATCAATGACAACTTTTTAGCTTAGGGACTCAAAATGTCCAACAATCTCCCCCTTTGTCATTGATGGCAACCCATATTCATTTACCAAAATCTGACCTTCTTTTCTACTCCCCTGGGACTTTGCTCCCCCTGGCTCAATGCTCTCTCAAATATCAAATCTCTCCCCATATCAAAAACTCTCCCCAATATACAAATCTCTCCCCCTTTTTCATCAATGGCAAAGGGTCACCTTTGGGGCTCGGGGCTAAGAATGAGCCTCTTAGCTTAGCCCCTCCCCCACCTCCACATGAGGTGGTTAATTCTGGGGTGGGAGTATTTCTACTCCCCAAAAGCATAGATCTATGCTTTTATCTTTCTCTCTTCTTTTGTTAGTTTTCTGAATCCTCTCACTGTTTCTTTCCAAGATATCATCCATATTCCTGTCATCATTTTTGTTCCTATTCTTCTCTTTTTTTCATCCATGTTCTTCTCTTTCCTTTCATGTTCCTATTCCTGTTCTTTCATTCATGTTCCTGTTCTTGTTCCTGTTCTCATCCATGTTCATGTTCTTATTCATGTTCCTGTTCCTGTTCATACCTGCTTCTAGAATATTTTCTCTACACCATCTTGTTGTGTGTCCATCATTATTGCACTTATAACACTTAATGTTATTATTCCTTGGAGGTGCAAATGTCTTAGGATACCTCCTAGTGAAGCCATATCCTCTTCTGCCATGAACCCTGCAATTCATTGCTTTGTGACCATACTCATTGCATGAGTAGCAATACCCATGGAAAAGTTATCCTTTCCCATATTCCTATCTTTCATATGACCTGCACTATGAAGCCATGTGCCCAAACCTATGACATGAGAAGCATCTCCCATTGAAGCTTCCTTGCCTAGACCTCATTGGTCTCCTGTTCTGATTGTTGTTCCATATGTATCTTCTTTGTGCATTATTCCTATCTTTGTTGAACTCTCTATTGTCCAATTCATCCTCTGATGTCTCATTCCTACTTACACTATCATCTTCTGAAGTATCTTCTTTCGAAGTTCCTTCTTCTTCAAGACTTGAAGTAGACTTTTCTTCCCATTTATTTTGAACCTGTTTGGAACCAAGACCTATCTTGTTTGTTGCTCCTCTTTGTATCTTAATTATTTTATCTACATTCTTTGCACTATTTACATACTTGTACAACTTTTTCTTGGAATCCTCTAAATCTTCCTTTAGTAGTGCCACTTCTTGTGTTAACTTTTCACACTCCAAAATATTTGCTTCTAACTTATCCTTGAACTTACTTGCCTTAGCCTTTGACTTCTCTAAGTCCTCTATGAGCAATAATATTTCTTCATCACATTCTTGAAACTGACTTTCAAGCTTAGAGTGTTGCTTTCTTACCTTCTTTATTATGTCAAGAGCATGAATAAGTTCTCCCTTGAGATCATAACCATTCTCTATTGAATAATCCTCTATTTTTTTGCCTTTGTCCTTATCATTACTTCCTTTTGGCTTGTCTTCTATAGAATTATCTTCTTTACCTTCCAAGGCCATTAGAAGATTTTCATTTGGCCCCAATATTATATGTTGAAAATGGATCTCATTTTATTTGGATAAGAAACATTTCTCCTTTTTTATTTCATTGAGTACATAAAGATTTCTTTCTCTTATAGCACTAGCTACAAGTTTTCCAGATTCAGATTTTCTTACTTCACATCTATCTTGATGAAAAGTTACTATATGACCTTGATCACAAAGTTGACTAATGCTCAAGAGATTATGTTTTAGACCTTCCACATATAGAACATTTTCAGCTTTTGCTTTCCCATTGCCTATACTTAGAGTTCCTTTTCCACAAATATTTGTTGAACCATTGTCCCCAAAGTTTACTGACCCTCTATTTCCTTCTTTCAAAGCTATGAACTTGTCCTTTTCTCCTGTCATGTGTCTAGAGCATCCGCTATCCAGAAACCATTTTTCTTCTCTATCCTGTGCATGCAATGCTATTTGAACCAGCAAGGATTTTAATTTTCCTTTCCCTTTTTCTTCCTTTCTAGTGCTAGACTTAAAGGTTTCTAGTTTGCACCTTCTAGTTGTATGCTCAAAACTATTGCATTTGTAACACTTAACATCATTATCCATATGTGGTGCAAGAGAATTTGTACTACTACTATCATTGTCTTTGCTAGTACATTGCATAGCTCTATGACCATATTTATTGCAAGAAAAACAATGTCCATGGAAGGAATTTTGTAACCTGTCTTGTTGAGGACTCGATCTGATATTCTTTCTTTTACGGTCTTCTTTCCTTGAGATATGGTAAGATACCTCCCTTTTTCTTGATGTTCCTACCTCTTGCTGACATGCTTCTTTCTCTAGCTTACTTGATGCTTTTTTAGTTCTGCATTTTAACTTCACAATCTCTGCTACCACTCTTTCGAGTCCTACTTATTTTATTTCCAACATATCTCTCAACTGATGTTCAATCTCTCTTATTTCTTTCACTTCTATTTCAAGTTCTATTAGCCTTTGTAGAAGCTCAATTCTTGCCAATTCATCATTTCAGATTTGTTCTTTTAGTTGTGCCCTCTCTTCTTGAATCCTTTCAAGATCTTGGAGACAATTGAAGAGTGCTTCCTCAAAGTCTATACTTTCTTCACTCTTTGAGCACATGTGTGTTACTGATGGATCCTCTTCCAAGTTGTTAGACTCTTCATGGAGAGACCGACTCTGATACCAATTGAAGAACATGTGCTTATACTGAGAGGGGGGTGAACAGTATAATATAAAACTTTTCCCCAAATAGTAGCATCAACATTAATAAAGTAGTAAACATCACACAAAGCATCACACACATGAGAGACATCATTTTTAACGTGGTTCACCCAATGTGGGCTACCTCCATAGAAAATATTTCTTCTAAATATTTCTCAAATAATCTCTTGGGAATCCTTCCCAATTACAATGTTTATGGACCTCTGTCCAAAGGAGATGTTGATCCCCTAAATCTCAAGTTCATGGATCTCTTCCATAGGAGAACTCTTTCCCCTTCTACTCTGGCTAGTGATCTTCTAGAAGACTTTGTCTCTCTGCTGCACTGACTTGTGGATCTCTCTCCACTTGAAGACTCCTCACTCAGATTTATCTTCAATTGTCCTGGCTATTGGATCTCTATCCACTGAGACTCTATCCTCTATACTCTGTCACCTCCAAAAATCTATCAATAGGCTCACTCAGAACCTCCTCAAATCTTCTCAATAGGCTCACTCAGAACCTGCTCAAATCTGCTCAATAGGCTCACTCAGAACCTACTCAAATCTGCTCAATAGGCTCACTCAGAACTTGCTCAAATCTGCTCAACAAGCTCACTCAGAACTTGTCCAAATCTGCTCAACAAGCTCACTCAGAACTTGTCCAAATCTACTCAATAAGTCCTCTCTAGGACTTTCTCAAATATGCATAGCAAGATTTCACAAAAGCTTACTCAAAATCAGTCCACAAGCCTTCTCAAAGACTTACCTCAAATCAGCTCAACAAAATCTCAACTCAATCTCATAGAAGCATAAAGAGAATTGTTAGAGACTCAATATGTTCTATACTCAAATCCCAATCTCAACTCAAATCAATCTCAACTCAAGCAATCTCATAGAAGCATAAAGAGAATTGTTAGAGACTCAATATGTTCTATACTCAAATCCCAATCTCAACTCAACAATCTCATAGAAGCATAAAGAGAATTGTTAGAGACTCAATATGTTCTATACTCAAATCCAATTTCTTTCTCAACTCAACTCAAATCAGAATATAGAATAGTTTGTTTTATGGAACTTGAACAACCACTTCACACAATCACTTGACTAGGCTCAAACAACTCTACTCAACCAATCACCACAAGGAACAACTCTTTCTCACAAACCCTAGTCCAAGCATGTATCAACCAACTCAAAATGTTTCCAACAATGTTCAACAACAAATCTCACATAACAATGATACTCATGTTCTTCTCTAACTCAAGTTCAAGTTCTTTGCACAACCAATGGGCTTCAAAAACAATGCTTATAAAACATTCTTCACATAACAATGATACTCATGTTCTTCTCAAACCCTAACTCAGGTTTTTCACACAACTAATGGCTTCAACAACAATGCTTATAAAACAAGGTTTTAACCATAACTCTCAAACCAGAAATCCTTGAAGCATTCAACCAAAAACTCTCAAAAGGAAACCACAATCAATCCTTTTCACTCCAATGATATTTTCAGAAATCAACCACCCAAATAAATCAATGGAGAATATTGCCCATACCTTATTGATGCCAAGAAGTTGTCCACAAAATCTGCCACACTCAACACACTTTCTTTTTCCAATCTCAACAAGGGTTAGTGGACTTCAAATAATAATCACAAGATAAAGTATAACTCAATTTACACCTTTTTACTCCAACTCAATAATCACATCCACCAAAGTCCATCTATAGAAAAACCCTCTAAAAATAATAATCAATAAGCCACTATTCAATAATCCTCTTTATTCAAAACCCTTATTTCTCCTAAAATAATGCTCTCAAAAATTCAAATCAATACCATAAGGCTCAAATAATCATCTATGGTTTTCACCAACAAAATAATTATTTAACCTTTTAAACACAACAAAGGTTTTACAAAAATAAAATATTTCCTAACCCTTATCACTCCAAACTTTAGAGCATTCAAACAAATTTTAATCAAAAATATCATACCTCCCTTAAGGGGTTTCGACCCCTCGAACATGCCCTCACCGCGAGTGCCTTAGCCACGGCTAAGGTAGCCAAACGAGCTACCCGCTCATTCGCAATGCAAAAGGGACATGACTTCCCTTTATATGCTGCAAGCCCACGTGCCTCAAAAACTTTGTGCGCCCTAGGCGCTTCCACCACAAAGCACAACAAATGAACCTTGCCAAAAATCGAATGCATGACCTCGTGCTACCAAATGCCTTTGCACTACCCGAGTTGCCAACAAGCCACACTGCCCAAGGTGACTTGGGTTTCGCACATCATCCGATTTATTCATTGCTTCTACCACTTAAACCTTTTTTGCACGAGCTCTATTCACTTTCCAACAATCACATTAACAACAAGAGCAAGGATAATTTAAATTGAAGAATTTAATGGCATATATATATGCCTTCCCTCTACTTGGAAACGTTGGTGCTTCCTCATGACGTCGGCAGATAAAATTTTACATTTAATTTTAAAATTTAAACTAAATATTTAAAATTAAATATCTCCATCACAGGGGCACCTTTTTCGATGAAACGAAAAGCCAACTTGGGTTTTAAGAAAAACCCATTTCAAATTTGTCATCCATGGTTTTAAATAAAAACCCTTTGCTAAGCTTCCCTTGAAGCTCCTTTTTGGAACCAAATGCCATGCATCCTTTTGATCAAAACCTTTGCTTCTCATGAAGCTCTTTGTGGAGAAAATCATAGTGCTTACTTGCATAGGTCCTTTTGACATCAATGACAACTTTTTAGCTTAGGGACTCAAAATGTCCAACATTACCTTCACTAGCTTGTTGTCCTTGTGTTTTCACTGGTTTATCTTCACCAACTTGTTGGCCTTGTGTTTTTACTAGTTTACCTTTGCCAGTTTATTATGCTTGTGTTTTCACTAGTTTACCTTCACCAACTTGTTGACCTTGTGTTTTCACTAGTTTACCTTTGCCAACTTTTTTACCTTTTATTTTCATTGGTTTACCTTCACCAGCTTTTTGGCTTTGTTTTTTAACCGGTTTACCTTCATCAAATTTTTGGTTGTACTAATGAGACATCATCTCATGTAACCTTTTCTATGATTACGTATGGGTTTTCCATACACATTTCAATCATGGTGTTGGTTGTGTTCCCTAGATAGGATTTGAGGGTATTATTATAGCACCCTAAAATTGGTGCAATGAAATTGTAATAATTACATTCATCCTAGTAAATAATTTAAATTCAAATTTTAACCTCCCAAACCACTCGTTAACCGTTGGGTAATCTGTTTCCCCCTTTTTCATGTCATTTTTAGAGGTTGTTTTGACCGTTTGACGATATCGTCGCCGATCAGACGATATCGCCCCAGATTTGACGATTTCGTCTGGGCTAGGACGTCTAGACGATCTTGTCGCAAAACTAATTTTGCATAATTAGCTTCTATTCCAATGGGTCTCTAATCCGGGTAGAAGCATTTCTGCGTCGTTAGGGACCCTCCCCCGTTGGAAATCTCCCAAATAGGGATGATATCCAACCTCCTAACTACTCCCCTAAGCCTATTTAATCCTTAGGACCTTCCCTTCCCAACCCCTGGCTGAATTTCCCTGTAACTTGATTTTGCGTGCATTAGAATACCCAGAGCATCATTTTACATTTGTTATTTTGAAGTTTTCTTGTAGGGACCTCATTGATTTTTAGTCAAAGCAAGCTCAGATCATTGCAGATGATCTCATTCAAATATCAGAAGATCCTGTCGCAATTCAAGACGATTTCATTACTTCCAGACGATTTCGACTACAATCTGCATTAGGGGCAATCAGTGCCCAGAGTTTGCACTTTCTCTTATTCCTTTTGCTATTTTATTCTCCATTTAAGTTAGTTTTATCATTATTTCTTACTATTTTGCATTTGGAGTTCACCCATATAGCTTAAGTTGCATGATAAGATCATAATTTGTCATTAGAATATCATAATTTGTTTGAATTTCTATTCATAACTATTGTTTAGTATTCAAATTGTTATTTTGTGTTGTTTCCCTTTGTCATCATAGTTGCATTCTCTATATTTTGCATCTATTTTTTTGTTTGCAGGTCTCTGACAAATTCGTCAGATCTAAGACGATCTTGTCTGATCGTAGATGATTTTGTCAAATCAGAGGCGATCCTGACTGCTTCAAACATCAAAATCTCCATAAGACATCCGGATCAGGTATTCTGCTTTTAATATTTTGTAATTTCTCTTTTTTTGTCTTAATTTTTCTTTCTGTATTCATTAAATCTGCACTTTCATATAGATTAATTTAGATTCATTTGGCCAAACCTAGGATATGAATGCTTAAGGTTAAAAACGAACACATAAAAACACATTCCAAACCTAGGCGTGGAAACTGCCATTAAATGTTTCCTGGTGAACCCACCATCCATCGAAAAATCATCAAAATACACCTCCCTTGAGAGGCGGGACCTTCGCAAGTCCTCTCAGTCCGAGGTACTGCGACATCCTTTTCCCATCCTCCTTCCGGGCACGGATCCTATAGCCTAAAGGTAAGGGTGCAAAAAATTTGGAGCGATACATTTTGATGAACCCGACGTGAATGCATCATAACCTTTTGAAAACAAAAACAAACAAAGAAAAAAATAGAACAACTAAAACATAGATGCATTTTAAATCATTTTAAGTTTAATATCATGTTTAAATGGTAGCTCCTAAGAAAAGATTAGCAGTTACTATAAGTGTAGAAAACCAATTGGCAGCCATAGAAGTCAATTCTATACTTAGTGTGCCTAAAATAGATAGAAATAAATTCTTGTGGGATGAACTTGATAGAAGACTTAGTGTCATTTCATCTAGGTCAACAGAACTTAAACAAATCAAGAGGCTAGTCCTAGATAGAATCATGGATCCTCATCAACTAGTTTTTTATCATGAAATTCAGAGAGCCTGCCATAGATGGTTAGCCTATAGGAGAGCTCTTGTATCTTCAGAATTATTCACCTTCGAGGAATACCTTGAGAACGCAGCCATTGTACACCAGTTCCTAGGTCTTGTAGAAGACCAAGAGGTTGTTATTACAGATAGGGAAATATGGAATAGAGTTCCTCGAGTTGTGTTATATCGAGAGTATTGCCACGAGCTTTACTTCTATCAAGCAGTATCTGAGATAGATAATATTACTATAGCTCTTTTCATTAAATTTTTAAAATAAAACTTTCAATTTGAAGAAGAACACTTCATGACTCCTGAAGAACTAGAGCCTATTAATGATATTTATAAATTGTTTATAGAAAACTAGATTGTTACTTTCAGTCTTATTTCTTGCATTTATTTGTGTTATTTGTTGTCTTTACAATATTATTTCAAAAACAAAAACTAAAAAAAACTAAAAAACTAAAAACATAGCAAAAACTTAAACATTTCATTTCAAATATTGTAGTAGGTATATAGTAAATATATACCTCTTAATCTTGTTGCATATATATATATATATATATATATATATATATATATGCTTAAATTAAAATTAAAGCACCATGCCTAAACTTAGGAATGGTAAAGAAACTTTAGGAGAAGAAGAATATTGGTTGCAAGATACAACTAGAGACCCAAATTTCCTTCCTGGAGATCCAATTCCGGAAGGAAAAACTCTAGATCAATTAGAACATGACCTAGATGAAGATAATGAACAAGAAGGAAGTGTTAAAGAGGATGGATCCTCATCCCCTAGAGTAGCTCCAGATGGAACTATTGCTTTTGACAATATAGATCATTTCAAGAAATTTATTAATGATAATATTGATGCCCTTAATGTGGCAGTTTGTATTGATAAAGGGAAAATTAGTAACACTCAAGCAACCATGGAATATATGTATGATGTGCACACTAATCCCTTGTCTTTCATTGACCAAGAAAGTGACAATGCTGGGCCATCCAATACAGACATGGTCACTATGATTCAAAACATGTCAAAACAACAGGTTACCCAACCTCTTAAGGAACCTGTTATTCAACCTAAAATCATTCCCACACAAAATAAACCTTCCTTCACTACTTTATTTCGCAAAACTATTGAGAAATATGCTTCAAGTAAACAAAAACCTAAAACGAAGCCAAACACCAATTTTCAACAATCTGGAATACAACATAATACAACTTCAAAGTTCCTTCATAACACTTTTCCTACCAACAATTTACACAATAGTAACATGGCATCTAATCTTCATGTCCCTCCATCGTATGCCCATAAAACCCATGTCAATTCCCTACCAAACCAATATGGGGGGCAAACTAGTAATCTGGAAGCCATGGTGAAACAATTAGCTTCATGTATGGACCAGATAGATCCCTATCGTCCCTCGTACAATTATCAAGAGATCTGTAGTCAACCTTTGGATCCCATATTTGTAGCTCAACCATACCCTAAGCATTTTCCCATGCCTATCTTGCCTATATATAAAGGAATCGAAGATCCCATAGAGCATCTTCGCATGTTTAGGATAGCATGTCATGATATATCACATGATGACTTGCTATTACTAAAAATGTTCTCGAAAAGTTTAGGTGGAATGGCATTAGAGTGGTACTATCAATTGCCCACTCATTCTTTGAGAAACTTTGAAGAAACAACTGAATCATTTGTCCATCAATTTAGTGCCTACATCGAGAGGCATGTAACCATTAAATATTTATACAACTTAAAACAAGACAAGGATGAATTTTTTGCTGATTTCTTAGCTAGATGGAGGCAATTGATAGGAAAACTGCACTTTGTGCTACCTTATAGGGAAATGTTGGACATTTTTATCAATAATTTACAAGAAAAAATATCTTATGAACTATCCACTTCGATCAAGCTATAGATTTAGCTCGAAGAGTAGAATATGCCCTCTTTAGGAGAGGCCAACTTAGGAAGAAGGATGATGAGAAAAAATCCAAAAATCAGTATAAAAACAAATAAGTTTTCGATGATGGAGTCACTAACAATAGAAACGTTGCTAATGTCAATGCAACGAAGACAACAGAAAAAATTTATATTGAAACCTCCTGATAAACCTCCTCAAGAATTTACTAGATTAAATCAACCCTTATCAACTATTTTACCTCAATTACTCAAAAGAGGCTTTGATCTAATTACCAGCTATCCGAGAACCTGATCCAACTATACCCGAATATAGAGTTGACTTACACTATGATTTCCATAGAGGACGTGGACACTCTACCAATGCTTGTAAAAGGTTGAAACATAAAATACAAGATTTGATTGATAATAATGAAATGGAAGTGCAAGCATTCCAACCTAAACAAAACCCTCCTAATAATACTCAAAAGACCGTTCCCCAAAATCAAAATCAAAATGCTAATCAAACATTAGACATATTTCAACACCCTTTACCAAGACATGGTAAAGAGGTAGCCAATCAAATCAAACATCATAATGTTCCCCCTCCTACCCGATATGTAGGAACCATTAGTAGAAAATTACCTATTCAGGATCCTCAAAAATTTGACACAACCTTATCCCTGGTTACGACCAGGCCCTTACATAATTTTCAAACTTCTAATTCTAGTGATGTAGAATCAGATAGTGAAAGTGAACTAGACATTACTTCAAAGCAATCGAATAGTTCTGAAAATGAATCAGATCCTATTCAACCCATCACAGATGCTATGGTTCCAGAAGAACCATTTCCTAGAAGAGTTACTACTCGACCCTCTTCTAATCAATTCCTTCCTAATGAAAAAGCCATAAATGCTAGACCGAGGCCAGTTCAACGTCTTCAATATAACATTGTAGGTACCATTGGAGTCGTTACCCGACAACAAGCTCAAAATTCTCAACAAGAATAAAATCAGAATGATGGATCAGTTCCATTTGTTTTGAAAAATTCCAATAAAGGGAATCATGCTCCTAATGTTCAACCTAAACCCCCTTACAATATTAATGAGCAATTGTCCAATACTACAGCCAGAATTTCCCTTTTGGATTTGTTAAGATCTTCTCCCACCCATAGGGATGAGTTGATGCTTACATTGAGCCAAATGATGGTACCTCAAAACATCCAACCTGAAGCTATGGCCAATACTATCATCACTCGAGAAGTTGATTGTATTGACTTTCAGGATAAAGATATCCCATAACATAGTTTACATAAGGACAATCCCTTATACATTACTGCTCTAATTGGAGATGTAGCTGTCAAACGAGTCTTGATTGACAATGGCTCATCTCTAAACATTTGCAATTTTGACTTCTACCAATGATTTGGCTTTAGAAGTGATGAAATGAAGAAAAATGACATGATTATCAAAGCTTTCAATGACGAAACAAAAGAAACGTGTGGAGTTATTACCCTCCCATTGCAAGTTGGTCCTAGAACCCTAGAAACAACCGTGTTTATTGTACATTGCCCAGCATCGTACAATATACTTTTGGGTCGCCCTTGGATCAATGTGATGTGAGCGGTCTCATCAACTTTACACCAATGTGTTAAATTTGAATTTAAAAATCAGTTGGTCACTATCCATGGTGACCCTAGACCCTTTGATATGTGTGCTTTGGCAGAACCTGTAGGAGTGCAATTTTGCCCCGCTCTATCATCCACACATCCTAGTTCTTATTTTTCATCTAAAACTGTGAAACACACACCCATAACTTCACCTACTTCCCCTACAATAATTTCATCCTCCTATATAGATCAACAATCCTCTAAACAAATCACTCTAGAACCTCAAAAAGATCTTAAATCTACAACCAATCCTTCATGTTCAATCCCTATAAATTCAAAACCTATAGACACATCTATCATTCCTCCCACATCTCAAGATATAGGAAATAATCCTTCTACATCTTATGCTCTTTCTGATGAACATTTACCAGATTTATCCACAATCTTAATATCAAAAAATACAAATGCTTTCATGCGAGATTCAATTCTTTTAAATAACTTACCACCATCTCCTCGTTCTTTAGGCCTCCCACAACCTATGGGAAGTACTTACCAAGTCGGGATTTGTGCCCTCATTTATAAAGGATATTACTGGGGAAGAATCCCTCGGAATATCAAAACTCATCATGAGGGATACGCTCGGTGTTATTTTACCAATGAATATATTAAAGCTAAACCCATGATGCTTAAAATGGGATATAAAGGGAAAGGCTTGGGACCTTTCCAAAATGGCATGAAAGAACCTTTCGAGGTAGAACCGTGGCATGCTTGCCTGTGGTGTGGGCCTATTTCCTAGTAAGGGTCAACCCTTTCCTTTTGAAGATGATGATCATCTCATATGCTATCAAGATTATTTGGATAGGCATGTTGCTTTGCCTCTTAAAAATCAGTTGTTTTCAAGTAACATGCTATCCATAGCTTACCCTGAAATGATTGCTGACCCCGATGAAGAGTTGGAAGGAGATATCTTCCATGATGTCTCTATTGAAGAGATGTTACACAATGGATTTTATTTTGATGGTTCTATACCAACTATAGCTCAACTTGAGGCCACTAATCCTCAATATGAATTATCCAAATTAACCTTACAAGAATTACAAGAATTGGGCGTTTCACCTGCCCCACCTAATTTTGAAAGAGATCTACACATGGAGGTAGAAAACGTCATTAAAATTAATATTGGAACTGAGGACAATCCTCACATAATCAATATTGGATCAGAATTAAGTCAAGAAAAATAAGAACAATATATCGCATTTCTTAAAGAGTATGAAGATGTTTTCACTTGGACATATGAAGATATGCCAGGTCTAGACCCTTTTGTAGTCATGCATCATCTAGTGGTCCATCCGGATGCTAAACGTGTTAAACAAAAACTTAGAAAAATGCATCCCAAAGTGGCTCTACTAGTCAAAGGGGAGTTAGAAAAACTCTTGAATGTTGTTTTTATACAAGCTATTGATTATGCTGAATGGATCTCAAATGTAGTTCCAGTCACCAAGAAAGAAGCTACCAAAGTTAGGGTTTGCACAGATTTTAGAGATATTAATGTTGCATGCCCTAAAGATGACTTTCCTCTTCCAAACATGGATCAAATAATTGACTTTACTGCCGAAAGTGGGATGATGTCCTTAAAGGATGGATTCTTTGGTTATAATCAGATCAGGATAGCTCCTGAAGATCAGGCTAAAACAGCCTTTATTACCCCCTGGGGTACTTTCTGTTGGAAAGTGATGCCATTTGGCTTAAAGAACGCAGGTGCAACCTATAAAAAAGCTATGACCTATATTTTTCATGATATGATGCATGATATCCTACATGATTATGTAGATGATATTATAGCTCGCTCCATTATTGAAGATAATCATTTAAATGATTTGAGAAAAGTTTTCAATCTATTACGAGAATATCTCATTCGATTAAATCCAGCAAAATGCATATTCAAAGTTAAGTCCGACAAACTATTAGGGGTTTTAGTTTCTTTATGTGGTATTGAAATTGACCCTCTCGAGATTGTGGCCATCACTGATATGCCCGCACCTACTAATATATCTGAGTTACAAAGTTTACAAGGTAAGCTTCAAGCTATCCGTCGCTTCATTGATAAGTTGGCGGACAAAACTGGTCTCTTTCTTAAACACCTTAAGAAGGATGTCCCTTTTAATTGGGACACCGAATGTAGAGAAGCTTTTGAACTTCTCAAACAATACCTTCTTAATCCACCTGTGCTTTCACCACCTAAACCTGATCTCCCATTCCTCCTATATATTTCAGCTTTAGATTCTGCCTTAGGGGCTATGTTAGCTCAGCTTGATGATGAAAAGAGAGAACGTGCTAATTATTATATTAGTCGAACCTTCATCAGTTATGAAACACGCTACACAAAATTAGAGAAACTATGTCTAGCAGTTGTTTTTGCTACGCAAAAATTACAACACTATATGCTTAGTCAAAAAACTTATGTCATTGCCAAATACGACCCCTTAAGGTATCTCATGAGTCGACCTTATTTATCGGGTCACACAACCAAGTGGGTTCTTGCTCTAAGCGAGTTTGATCTCACATTCATAGGACAAAAATTTGTTAAGGGTCAAATCATAGCAGATCAATTAGTTGTTGCACCCTTAGAGTCTACCCATCCCCTCATCATCGAGTTTCCTAATGAATGCCTTCAATTAGAGGTAGACCATACTGAACAATGGTCCTTATACTTTTATGGAGCCCGATGCATGAGTGGGGCTAGTGCGGGTATTATTTTAATATCCTCGCAAAAACATCTTATTCCTCTGTCCTTCAAATTGACATTTGCTTGCACCAAAAATACTGCTGAGTATGAAGCTCTAATCCTTGGATTACGAGCTGCTTTAACGCTTAAAATTAAACATCTTTTAGTTTTTGGTGATTCTCAACTGGTTATAAACCAAATTAATGTAGTTTATCAGACCAGAGATGATAAACTGCATCCATATAAGGCCTATGTTTTACAACTAATGTCCTTATTTGATCCAGTTACCTTGGAATCTATTCCTCGAACTAGCAACTGTGTAGCTGATGCTATGGCTGCAGCTGCATCTCTCTTGCCCTTGGAG
Source organism: Wollemia nobilis (assembly GCA_028583015.1). Taxonomy (NCBI): domain Eukaryota; kingdom Viridiplantae; phylum Streptophyta; class Pinopsida; order Araucariales; family Araucariaceae; genus Wollemia; species Wollemia nobilis. The sequence continues at coordinate 1,008,903 of JAQPPZ010016349.1, forward strand.
TTAGATGACGAATATGCCACTACCATTATTTGTCGACTCCAGGAACCCGCTTCAAATAAATCATGCTTAGAGCCTTTGGATGTGTTTCTAATCAATGAAACTACTCCTAAACCTTGGTATATGGACATATTTTATTTTCTCCAAAATGGGACTTTCCCTACCAATTCTAATAGCAACCAGCATCGGTTATTACATAGACGAGCAAGTCGATTTGTAATAATTGGCAATACTTTGTATAGGAGATATTTTGAAGGTATCCTATTAAGATGTTTAAACTTAGAAGAGTCCAAATCAGCCTTGAGTGAAGCCCACGATGGATCTTGTGGAGGACACTTTAGTGGTAGCGTCATTGCTAAAAAGCTCCTTTGGATAGGATACTTTTGGCCTACCATGGAAACGTATGCACATGAGTATGTGCGCCATTGTGACAAGTGTCAAAAACATGCTGACCTTGTCCATGCGCCTGCACAAGAACTGTAGGCTATTTCATCTCCTTGGACCTTTTCAAAATGGGGTTTAGATATTATTGGAAAAATCAATCTTATGCCATCTGATGGACACAAGTTCATCATAATCGCCACTGAGTATTTCACGAAGTGGGTTGAAGCTATGCCTTTAGCTTCCTACACTGGCACACAAGTCTCTAAATTCATTTTTAATCAAATCATTTGTAGGTTTGGAATTCCTGCAAATCTCATCTCTGATAATGGAACTTGTTTCAAAAATAAATATGTTAAAAAATTATGCCAAAAATATAAGATTCAACATCGTTGGTCCACTCCCTATTATCCTTAGGGTAATGGTCAAGCAGAAGCATCTAACAAAACCTTAATCAAAATCCTCAAAATATTGGTCAATAAAACTGGCCGTGATTGGCACATTCAATTATATCCAGCCTTGTGGGCCTATCGAACTAGTGTTTGAAATCCCATGGGAACTTCACCATTTGTTTTGGTTTATGGTCGTTGAAGCGTTTTTCCCTTTGAATTAGAAGTTCCTTATTTGGCTCTGCTACTTCAAGATACTGAAGTAGGAGATGAATATCGAGCTGGCAAACTCAGTCAGCTGGAAATCTTAGATGAAAAACGCATCAATGCTTTGGAGCATCTCCGTGCCTACCAAAACAAGCTTAAAAGATCATATGCTAAAAAAGTGCGTCATCGATCCTTTGAGATCAGCGACCTTATTTTAAAAGAAAATCAAAAAAATACTAATGCAATTAAGGACCTTAAAGGCAAATTTGAGCCCAACTGGCTTGGACCATACATTATTACTTCTAAATTCGAATCAGGAGCATACAAATTATCTACCTTAGATGGTAAAGAACTTAAAGAACCCATGAATATTTTGCATCTTAAACGTTACTATGTATAAATTTGGTCATTTCATCCATGTATATATTTGTTGAAAATCACTATCTTGTATTTCTTTCAAATTAAAAAAAAAAAAAAACATCAAAAACATTCATAATCTTCAAAATTTTCAAAACTATTTGTTGCATTTATTTATGGCACTTGTTAAATTTATTTGTTTAAAAAAAAAAAAAAACAAAATAATGATAAAAAATATAAAAACAGCAATATGCTTGACTCTTTCGAAACCAAAACAATATAAAGAAGAAAGAGAGAGTCAACATTCTCAAAACTTCTCCAAAAGTATTTATATATATTTTCTTACAATTATTGCAATTATATGTTTCAAATTATTTTGGATAAATTAGCATTTATTTGGAATCTCTCACGTGCACACTCAAAAAAATAAACAAAAATAAATATCTTGATTTTATCTGGCATGATTACTAATCTCTCTTATATCAAAGTCCACAAAATTCAATTAAATAAAGTTTGAGCATAGAGAATTGATCTTGTTATTTACTTAAACCAAGCACATCTTTTCACAATAAAATGATTATATTTGTAATTTCCATGTTTTGCTACATAGTAGACATGATTTCTTGAGCAAAAAGTTTCCCCTGCTATCCTATCATGCACATGGTCTAGAATCTTTGAGAATTGGCAAAAGGACAAGCTCACCCCTACCCAGAATAAAAATCCCTTGCTCTACAGCTAATCCGAGCAAGTATCCCTAGCAAAGAAAAAGAAAATAAAAGTTCAAGAAAAAAGAGAAAAGAAAAATGTTATTTTATATCATTACAGTAATATTTCAAGTACTATCTCAAAAATCAAGCAAAAAAAAAAAATACAAAAAGAAAAAGAAGCAAAGTTCAAAAGAAAAGCAAAAGAAAGCAGAAAGCAAGAAAGCAATAAAATCCCTTTCCCTACCCTTTGAAAAGAAAAGAAGGGTTGATGAGCTTGAATCCCTGGAATTCTCAATTGTTCAAAAACTGTGAGGTAAGCCCCATAACAGGTGGTTTGTGCCCAACCTGCTTGGCCTTGGGTAACTCCTAGCGTGGTGATATGTCTATCACATTAGCGACCTTCTTTTGTATAGACCTATGTTTGCTTATGGATTAGCTAGCTCTTGATAATCCGATCTACATAGTAGTCTAGTATGGTTATATGCATCTACATCATGGTTAATGAACACTTATTTGGTTTCTTCAAATCACTTGTATCATATTATCTTGCTCAAAAACTGGTAAATGCACAAAGCAATTGCACACACATTTGTATTTGAGAGATTTTGTGTATCATTATGATAAATCAAGATCAGAAATGAATTCACATATGCACATGGGATTCCTTATAAATCTAACTTTTGTCTTCAAAATACTTTGAAATATTATTTTTGCAACTTGTTTGGAATAATTCAAGTACAGTTGTTTACCATAAAGACAACTATATAATAGAAAATCAATTTTTTTTTCAAAAATATACAATCAAAACATATATATATATATATATATATATGTATATATATAACTTTTTGTCGACTTTCGCGACGATGGTATAGTTCCAAAACCAAAATTGGAATTTTATGCCTAGCGCAAGTCCTCATCTTCATATTTTCTATTTATTACAAAATCAACCATGCAATAAAACTATCTCTTTTTTATTTTTGCGATGATGGTATAAGTCTATACCTATATATTCTATGCCTAGCGCAAATAATTGTAACAATGTTTATTCACCATTTATTTAAAAATCATGAAAACCATATGACTTAATTCATTATGTTACACAAATTATGCTTTTAAGCATGCACATTTTCATTATTTCATGTCATTACGTTAACCTTCAATTTGCAATGATGGTATAATTCCTAATGAATTATCCAAAAAATTTATCACACTTAGGAATTTATGCCTAGCAAAATCATTTTAACATTATTTCATGCATGCTATTTTTATGAAAATCTGAAAAAAAAACCATCATCATCATCATTTGCACCATTACACCAAAGTCTTAAGACAGTCTCTTAAGCACTCTTTTACTTTTAATAATATTTCTATACTGGGATTAGCTTGACGACCGAGTGAGCAGCGACTCCATGAAATGGTCTATAATAATGACAATGTCCTTTGAAATTATTGATAGAAGTCTTTTTTTATTCTTTTATCACATTTCATTACAAACAACCAATTTGTTACATCAGATTATTTCATTTAAAATATTACCGCATGACATCAAAATTATAAATTTTTCAAAACGACATAATTTTTTGAATCCTCAATCCAATTATCAAATTAATCAATCAAACATAAAAGCATCATAAACATACACATAACATAAGTCATATGATCAAAACTATCTCATATCATATATATATCAATAGTATATATACATCATCAAAACTGGATCGGTATGCCATAATCTGTACCTCGGCATACTCAATCCTCTATCAAAAATAATAAACCTACATATCAATCTGTACAGTGTAATGCAGTCCTCTAGCCTCGAGAACCTCTCGAGCTCTCAGCCTCATCTCCTCCCTCGCCCTGAGGTAGACAAGGTGGCCCCATCGTAGTCTATGTAGTACTGCGAGTCCTAGTCCTCGATCGGGACAAAGTCCTCGAGGACCCAATCCTAATAGGGTCAGCAATGTCGGTTGGCAGCTGTACCCTCTGGCCCTCTGGCACCATCTGGAAGTAAATGCCCTGGTAGAATGCGATCTGAGCAATCGACCATGCCAGCTCCTGTGTGCTCGCTCCTCCACCCCGTGCCCTAAGGCATGCAATCTCGTATCTGAGCTGGGTAACCTTAGCTCGATGGCGTGCAGCCTTGTCCTGTAATGTCTACACCTGTGCTTGAAGATGATCTCTCTCCACCCAAAGAGTAGTTGTCTTGCTACTCTCCCCTATGTTGACACCCTTTCCCTTGTCGGGCGATGGTGGCCTCTCTCTTTATGGAGAAGGGGGTCTCGCCTCCCTCCTCTCTCTCTATCGCAACCTCTCCTGTGCTTGTGGCCTCCTAAGTTCTCTCCCATCATGACCCTGGGCCGCCTCCATAGCCACCTAGCACCGCCTCTCTATCCGACTCACAACTACGTGTATCAGATCCTGTGCCCTTGTCATCCGAGGAGGGTGGATGCCTACGTACCAGGCATCGTAGCCATCTGCTACCCCTACGTCGTCCCCATCCACTGGATAAATGGGGGCATCATCTAAGTCTTGGCTCTAAAAGTGCTGCATGTCTAGAGCCCCGCTCACTGTAGTGTTATCTTGAAAAGTCTGAAAAAACTCATAATCCCTAAGAGATGGGATCCCCTATTACAGATCGAACTGTCGCAAAACTCGATCATAGCGGTGGAGCTCCACCTCTCCCCTCTCCATCTGTAGCCAACACACTCGCCTAATGCGAGCTAGCTCCTGTCCATCCTCGACCCACCTTGGATGCTCCCTCCAAGGCCTCCAGGTGATCTGGTCTGGGACTAGGTCATCTAATAGTCTCCGGGACATCGAAAGGTCGATCCACCGCTATGACCCTCTTCGGAGCCATCAGTAGAAAACTCGGGGCCTCTCCCCATCAATCCCTGTCAGAGGAAGCCCTATCGGCCTTTGCACTACAATGTGCTCCTAGCACCAAACCTGTAGGAGCAATGTCATCACCAGAAATTGACTGCCATTGTACACGACCCCATATAGGATCTTGTACAACTGACATAGTACATAGCTACCCCAAGCAAACCTGTAGCTGTGGTCCCGCATGTCACAGATCACATCTGCTAGCATCCATAGCACCCTACACCCGCTCTGGTGGCACAGCAGAAGTCCACCAACCACTCCAGCTAGAACCCGTGTGAGTCTAGATGCCCTAGGCATCTGACGTAGTGCCTCGATGTTAACTCTACCCTTCTCTAGGGTGAAGCTTGGGTCACCACACAATCGTCCCATAGCATGGCCTTGATTGGCCGCAGGAGTGATCAACCATCATTGTATGGGGATTCTCAGAATCCTCCATACATCCTCTCGAGTGGGAGTCATTTCCCCTGTCGGTAGCCAAAAACATGAAGAACCTGGATACCATCTCTTTGCTAGGGCTGTCAATAGCCCCATATCTGTAGAAACTTGTGGCATATCTGCCACATGCTATAAGCCAGCCTGTGCCAGCTGATCCCGCTCTGCCTGTGTAAGAGTGGCCAAGTTATCTCTTAAACCTCCATACTTCCATTCCATGCTTTTTAGCAAACCTCTCTGTAACATAAACAACAAAACAACAAACAATCATTAATAACAAATTCAAGTATTTAAAAATGCAAGTAAAATAAGTTCAATTTTATGCAATTGATGATATCGTCCACTATTGGACGATATCTTCCTAGATTTGAGCATAATCGTCTCCGATTTCGCAGGTCAAAATCGTCCCTAATTTGACAAAATCGACCCCCTTTCGCTGATTTTGCCCTTGGACGAAATTGGCGAAATTAAGATGATTTCGTCGAAATCGGGACTATTTCGTCGAAATCGGGACGATTTCGTCCTAATGACGTCGACAGCCCAAAAACGGTCTTGATGCTCAAAATTCATTTAAAATTTTCCTAAAAAGCATGTAAAATCAAATTAAATCATTCTAAGTTAATTCTGGACTCTTACCCATAGACCGCGTCGGACCTCTGTTGATCTGTGCATCGTCTCCACCATTTTTGCTTCCAGAGCTCTAAAACCAGTAAAGATGAACAGTAAAAATGAATTAGAGTTTTACCCTATTTTTCTTAATTTTATTCAAAAATGATTCAAAAATAATTTTGTTTTTCCGTGTTTTTACCTCAAACGTTCGATTTGGGTAAAAACACGGAGAGGGCACCATAGTAAGCTATCGTACGATTCGACCAAGAATCGTCGCCTAAAAATGGGAATAATTTTTTGCTTTCTCGTAGATCGAGAAGAACTCATATTTAACGCATTTTCTTCAAAAAATTCACTAAAGAGGGGGCAAAATGTAGCACCCTAAAATTGGCGCAGTGAAATTGTAATAATTACATTCATCCTAGTAAATAATTTAAATTCAAATTTTAACCTCCCAAACCGCTCGTTAACCGTCGGGTAATCTGTTTCCCCCTTTTTCGTGCCATTTTTAGAGGTTGTTTTTACCATTTGACGATATCGTCGTCGATCAGACGATATCGCCCTAGATCTGATGATTTCATCTGGGCTAGGACGTCCAGACGATCTTGTCGCAAAACTAATTTTGCATAATTAGCTTCTGTTCCAACGGGTCTCTAATCTGTGCAGAAGCATGTCTGTGCCATTAGGGACCCTCCCCCGTTGGAGATCTCCCAAATAGGGATGATATCCAACCTCCTAACTACTCCCCTAAGCCTATTTAATCCTTAGGACCTTCCCTTCCCAACCCCTGGCTGAATTTCCCTGTAACTTGATTTTGCGTGCATTAGAATACCCAAAGCATCATTTTGCATTTGTTATTTTGAAGTTTTCTTGCAGGGACCTCATTTATTTTCAATCAAAGCAAGCTCAGATCGTCACAGATGATCTCGTTCAAATATCGGATGATCCTATCGCAATTCGAGACGATTTCATTACTTCTAGATGATTTTGACTACAATCTGCATTGGGGGCAATCAGTGCCCAGAGTTTGCACTTTCTCTTATTCCTCTTGCTATTTTATTCTCCATTTAAGTTAGTTTTATCCTTATTTCTTAATATTTTGCATTTGGAGTTCATCCATATAGCTTAAGTTGCATGATAAGATCATAATTTGTCATTAGAATATCATAATTTGTTTGAATTTCTATTCATAACTATTGTTTAGTATTCATATTGTTATTTTGTGTTGTTTCCCTCTGTCATCATAGTCGCATTCTCTATATTTTGCATCTATTTTTTTGTTTGCAGGTCTCTAAAGAATTCGTCTGATGAATTCTTCAGATCTGAGACGATCTTGTCTGATCTCAGACGATTTTGTCAAATCAGAGGCGATCCTGACTGCTTCAAACATCAGAATCTCCATCAGACATCCGGATCAGGTATTCTGCTTTTAATATTCTGTAATTTCTCTTTTTCTGTCTTAATTCTGCTTTCTGTATTCATTAAATCTACACTTTCATATAGATTAATTTAGATTCATTTGGCCAAACCTAGGATATGAATGCTTAAGGTTAAAAATGAACACATAAAAACACATTCCAAACCTAGGCATGGAAACTGCCATTAAATGTTTCCTGGTGAACCCACCATCCGTCGAAAAATCATGAAAATACACCTCCCTTGAGAGGCGTGACCTTCGCAAGTCCTCTCAGTCCTAGGTACTGTGACATCCTTTTCCCATCCTCCTTCTGGGCACGGATCCTATAGCCTGAAGGTAAGGGTGCAAAAAATTTGGAGCGATACAATTATCCCTTAGGTTTTTGTTCTTATTCTAACTGTGGGGACTCTCAAATGTTAAGGGAAGTCATTGTATTCTTCTATTGCTCTCTAGAAAATTTGTACATTGATGCTACTTATGCATTGTTAATGGGTGATGCATTGTTTATTCCCTCCATTGGATGACTTGCAAATGTTGGGTGGACTTCGTCCCTCCTAATAGATTACCATCCCCAGGCCTGTGTTTGAAAGGGTGACGTTGCTCTCAATGTATATGACCACTTGTTGAGCATTCAATACCACCTAAAACTTCTCTTTCATTCTCCTTAATCTAGACAATGAAGGTGCCATTCTTAATAGGATTTTTTGGACTATCGGATGGTAGCTCACCTTTGTTGTAGGTTACCTTGTTGAGTGCACATCGTTTGAAGGCACCATGCTCAATAGGATTCCATTGGTTTTAGTTAGAAAATAATTAATTATGGTCAAGTGTCTTTTTAAGAACCCAATTCTTAGTGGGTTGTATGAATTATGAGGATTGATATATTAGGGAAAGGTTTATTTACAATTTCAGTAGCTGACTTTAAATTGTAAATAAATATAATTCTAGTTTGTTTTTGTAAATTGAAAGTGTTAACTTTAGTTTATAGGAAATAGTTTATAGGAAATAAAAGGAAATGTATCATTTTTATAAATTAAAGTTATGGGACTTTAGTTTATTGGAAATAAAAGGAAATGTATTGTTTTCGTAAATTAAATTTATGGGGCTTTAGTTTATAGGAAATGAAATGAAATGTATTGTTTTCATAAAAAAAATTAATGGGATTTAGTTTATTGGAAATAAAAGAAAATGTATTGTTTTTGTAAATTAAAGTTATGGGGCTTTAGTTTATTGGAAATAAAAGGAAATGTATTGTTTTCGTAAATTAAAGTTATGGGGCTTTAGTTTATTGGAAATAAAAGGAAATGTATTGTTTTTGTAAATTAAAGTTATGGGGCTTTAGTTTATTGGAAATAAAAGGAAATGTATTATTTTCGTAAATTAAAGTTATGGGGCTTTGGTTTATAGAAAATAAAAGGAAATGTATTGTTTTTGTAAATTAAAGTTATGGGGCTTTAGTTTATTGGAAATCAAAGGAAATATATTATTTTCGTAAATTAAAGTTATGGGGCTTTGGTTTATAGAAAATAAAAGGAAATGTGTTGTTTTCATTAATTGAAAGTGTAAGCTTTAGTTTATTGAAAATAAAAATAAATGAATTGTTTTCGTAAGTTAAAGTTACGAGACCAGTTTATTAATAAACGGGAAAAGGGTTTATTTTAAATTAAATTTATGGGGTTTTAATTTGGTGAATAAATTAAAGGTTTGGTTTAAAGGTTAAAGTTATTGGGCTTTAATTATTTAAGACTATACTAGAATTGATTTTAGTAATAACCGTGATTTAGTTGATACATGTTGAAAAGCTCTCTAAAGGTATTTGAACAAGATAGTAAAAGTAATAATTCTTTTATGATATAAACTATGTTATTAGATGGTTAAATATTTGAGTAAATTGTATAGTTGCAATTTGGTAAAGTAAAGAAAGTAAATGTATTTAGAGGTATGTCTATCCTGAATTATGAGTATCCTGATCCCCTACTATCCTCACTTGATAATTGGAAGAGCGGGAGGGCCAAAGTTATAGATGGACCAATGCTCAAGTTTGCTCTCTACTTCTTGTTTACTTATGCTATTAGATTACACTTATGGGGAGATTTCCCTGATGAAATTGATGTAATGTATTGTTTTAGGGTATGGAGGTTTTACCATACACACTTATGTAATAAATGATCAATGTGGAAAATGTACCTTTGTATTCTAATTGATATATTGTGAATGTATTTAAATCCTTTCTATTACATGTTTATTCTTTAATTATTATTCCATGTTTCTAGTTATCTTTTGCATGTTAATAAATTATGTTTTATTAGATTTAGTATCTAGATTTATCTTTTATTTTCTTGTTTGAAAAACGTTTCATAAGAATTGAGTAGTATGTTCTAGGGTTAACTTAGAGGATAACCTAAGGGCTTGAGACCCCCTTAGAGAGAATGGTAACTAGTTTTATAGAAGATCGTACCTAAGTAAAGATAGCTTATTAGAAGACAAGATTGATAGCTTAACTTGTAGTACACATAGCATACCTCCACATAATATCTTGCATAGAATATGCAGATGCGTGTACATCTTCTAATGATTGCAGGTGATAATTATAGCTCATCAAGGATGATGAGATAGATGGAATTATGTGCATAAAATGAGATATGTCTATGCAGAAGGGACTTGCATGAGGGACATATTGTATGGTATAGTTCTTAAGAAAGTCAGGGGTTTTGTTAAATATTAAGTTAACCTAAGGTTGTTTAGGGGTTTATGAATCCCTCTCCTTAGTCGAAAAATAAAAAATTCTTTCTATTTCTATGTGTTTCTTATTTTTGATTTTAGGGTTGTTATAATTATCACATACAAAATAAATGAGCACTGTTTAAACTTGAGAAGCAGATTAAGCATATAGCTATGCTACTTCAAATAAAACACACCACAAAAGATCATATATCAACAATAGAGAGATTTTCTATAAAAATAATTTTATAGAAAACCATTCTATTATAAAATTATTGCATCTTATCTTTACATTCAATGGGAGTATTTATAGACTCAGGAGATACCTTTATTTTTTTTTAAATATCAAGCTCCTAGTCAAGAAAAAACAAAGTAAAATCCTACTATTAGGCTTCACATAATATAAAAATAAATTTTAATAAATTCTTTTTCAACTCTAACCACTCCATAAATCTATATGAATATCTTAACATAAATGGAGGCACAATGTGATCTTATCTTCATCAAATAGTTCTGTGTGTAAATATCTTCACTTTCAAGTCAATCACAGCCTATGTCTCATTAGTTATTTATCTACAAAATCTTGGTAAATCATTGACTTCTCGCACATTCTATATTTGCACGGTTGCCCTTGTTTGATTCATGTTGAAATTACAAGTTCTTTATCACTTTAGCCATTACTTTTGTCATTAAATGTAGCCACCAACAAATGTTTGCAAAAATTTAAAAGGACAAAGTTTAGAACATTAGCTATAATATCAATTTAATTAATTATAAATTTTCTAAGGTTTGAATCTTCAATTTTTTTATTTTTTATTGTCTTCTAAGGTTTTTGCTAAAATAATTTCCAATATTGAGATCCATTCTTTCTCAAGATTGTACATCATTCTCATTTCAAAACTTCACTTCCATATTACTAGGAATGGTTTTATAATGTGGGAACCCATATTCCAATTTGCCAAAATTATTTCCAATTATCAGGGCTTTATTTTCCCATGAGCAGAGTTCACTTTTAGATTATCGGGCCTTATTTCCATGGGTGAATATTTGGGTTCCTAACTTTATGTTCAATGTCTCTAATAATTATATAGAAATGAGTAGAGAAATGTGTGGTGGCTACTCATTTCTCTACCCTCTCTTTCAACACTTATTAAATTTTCCAAAATTACACATTGATTATAATGACTCCGCCCCTTTTCATTTAGTATTTTTAAATGCTTTTAAAGAATTTCCATTGCCTAGAAATAAATTTCTACACTGGAAAACAAATTCAAAATTCTCTAAAAAAGCCCATTTCATGTGGTGTAAAAATTATGATGAAATTTTGAAAGTACCATGATTTTGACAAAACTTTCTAGATGTCCAAATGAGCCAAATGGGTATTTGAATCTACAAAAAAACACAAAAAAATTTCTTGGGTGAAAAGTTATAGCTTTAATTAGTCTATTAATTGCAATTAAAAGCTACTATTTTTGGAAAGCAAATCACACCTAAAACCATAAAATTTTGGTCACTGTAAAGAGGAGCGTAAGATATTTCATCCATAATTTGAATCACCTCAAACGGATTCCTCTGTCAAAAGATATGGTGATTGCAAATTTGAAGTAAAATCATGGCAAAACCAAATTCAAAGAACCCTAAAAATTGATTTTAATCTTTTTTGAACTTTAGGAAAACCATTGAAAATTAAATTTCCTAAGACATTTAATCTAAAATAATGTCATTGATGCATAAATATTCCAAAAAATCTAATTAAAATGAATGTTCCAAGCAAGCATTTTTGACACCTTGGTGCAGGCAAAATTTAAGAACTTGATGCAAAAAAAACTTGGATTAAAAAACTCGAAAACTTCAAGAGGGTCCCCTTAGAAATAAAAATTAATTATTTTCAAAGGATCAAAATTTTTATTTCTAGTGGAGTATGTTTCTTCTCAATGAGAAAAAAAAATTATTCTAAGGTGCTAGAAGGGCCTCCTTGATAATACCTCCTTTCTATTTTTCCAAGCACTTTCCTTTGTCTTTTAAGTGACTTAGTTTCACCACTAAGGAGTGCTTATCTTGAAAAATCAAGTTTTCATTGTTGGGCAACCCTATCACCTTGGCTAGCATGGGGATGTTCACCTTGAAAGTTAACCTAAAAATAGTCACCCGACCATTATCCTAGGACTTTGTGAATTCCTAGGATAACTCAAAATCATTTTCATTGAACTTATTAAGAAAAGGCAAAAATCTATGATTGTTCATGATTTCCTCCATTGTAGCATCCACTTGTAGAAACTCCAACTCGATTAACACCATTGTGGAATCTAGAATCTAGGTAGCCCACGATTGCAATCAAATGGAAAATGAATGACCCACCTCTAATAGTGAACAATGAGTAAATTTTGGTGGATATACCAATTGCATATGCTGCATTTAAAACCCATTTGGGTAGTCGAACTAGTTGAGGTTATGCAGATACTCATTCTACCAAATATAGAGGTCTCCTTACTCTAGATCCATGGATGAATTATCTCATGCCTAGATAGCATCATTACGTGTTCTAGATCTATTTCAAGACCATCACAACCAATGATATAATAGCATGAACTGAAATATGATCTAGCACTTAAAGGATAGGTACTCAAAGAGATGATGATACTAGCCCCTTCACACTCCTGGAAATAATTTTGGAAGATAATGCTTTGAAAGTGGATAGTAGCATTTATGTTCTAGGTGATGAAGCAAAGTATGATATGAGGTGTGGCACCACATGTTGGACATTGAAAGTTGACAATTTGGATAAGACACCTCAAATTGGTAGACTTGATAATAAAGATAAGGTCTTATGAGGTGGAAGGCAAGATGAGCATTGCGTAGCCTATGTGAACCAAGTTGTCCTAAGGATCGACAAGGGTTGATGACATGGCTAGAGCAATGGTATTTAATTTTTGATTCCATTGGTGAAGAGTGCATGAGGATAATTATCAAACCAGACCTAAAAAGAGTCCTTGACCAACCCAAGGTGGGCCATGACATCATCAGCTTTGTTGCCCATCTTGTAAACATATTGAATAACAAAATTATCATACTTGCATGGGAATCTTCTTGTTTTTTCTATCAAATTGAAAATACCCCATATCAAAGACTAAATTCCTTTGAAAAGATTAATGATATTCAGGGAATCATATTCAGTACTTAAGTTGTTGAAATGGAGGCCTTCCAAGATGGATAAATCTTGATATTTTGCCCTAGCTTCAACAACATGATTGGTTTGAATGCAAATATTTTCAATAAACACCAAGATGATATTTTCATGATTATATTTGACAATGCCACCATAGCCAACCCTACCCAAATTAACTTTAGATGGACCATCAAAATTGAACTTGAACCAACCCATAGGAGGAGGAGACAAGTTGATATTGGATCTATTACCAGTAGTGATGGCCAAGAGAGAAAGAATAGAAGAGATATTAAAGTATATAGTAAGACTAGACTCCAAACTAGGCTTAGGTATACTAGAAGAAGATACCACAAGAATATTTTCAATGGTAGCAATTAGAACCCTTAAGAATATAGATTTGGAGTCTCTAGAGGCACCATTAAAGGCTAGCCAAATTTTTCAAAGAAAGTGGGGTAGATAGAAGGAGTACCAGTGAGACTTGAGACACTAAAGGGATAAAGGATTAGGCCATGGAATGCACAAGTCAAGAATAGAATTGGGTTGGATCCACTCAATACAAAATAATAAGAAGAGGATCATCAAAACACAAGAGGAGAAGGAACACTCAAGGAATAGATTAAGGACTTACTCCCATCTAGACTGGTAGAGGTAACAATGATTAGTAATGGAAAAGCCTCTACTAAGAAAATAATTGATGGTTAAGACTTTTGTTTTGATAACCAGCCAAAAACAAAAGTAATATAAGGGATAAGATGTTTAAGCCAAATAAGACTAGTAGGAAACCATCTAGAAATATGATCATCCTAGATTTAGTAAGCAGTTTTGACAAAAAAATAGTATTTATCATAGGCACACCAGAGGAATGTATCCTATGAGGGACCACTTGGAATGACATAGGTCTTGCGAATATTGGATAGAATTTTAGTAACAATAACCTAATCAGTATTAATACCAATAAAGAGAAATAATCTCCACACACAACTCAAAGGTCCCTAACAAATGAAATTCTACATAGAGCTCCCAAAAATATTATTAATGAGAGGTTACAAAGTAATCATATTGGGATCATCAAAAAAGGGTTGGTTCTTTAGCCAAGGGTCCTCCAAAAATCAGATGTCTTACATCACCAAGGCACCACTTACGGCCTCTCTCGAGGATGGGTCTGGATTTGGTAACTGAATTCTAGAAAGAGAAACCATTGGGTAGAGGACCTTCATCCAGGATATTTTTTCCTAAAGATACTTGCCTTTGATTATGTCGACTCAATCGACATTTGCATTTATTAGGATTCTCCATCCATATTTGGTGATTAGGGCCATATTCATCATGCTTACCTTTCTAACCCAAGATCACCTTGGTTTTTCCTAGTGCAAATATTATCCCAGGGAACAAGAGGGAATCATTTTTTATTCTAAACTCTTGACCATAAAAACCTTTTTTAGGTTTTTTAAAATTTTCAATAAATGGAAACTGAGGCCTTGAAGATAGACATGAAAAAACAAGGATTTCTTGAATATATGCTTGAACTAAAGTGAATTAAGTAGCTTGACTAAGGAGGGCTCCTTTACACCCAACAAGTTTTTTTATAATTCTTTTGATAACATTGTTCCACATGTTTTTTGAAGGACTACCCTAGTTTTGAGTGATATATCTGCCTAGTTGTAAACATACACCAACAGTCAGGACAAGATGTCCTCTCTTGAAAGAAAATATGAATTTTCCCAAGGTTTTGGTAAGGTTGGTCTAACCTGGTTGATTTATTTCAAATTATAAAAGGAAAATACAAAGAATAATATTGGAATGTTTAGGGCCACATGTAACTATTACAAGGGTGAGTAATTAATTTTGATTTTAAGGTTTGAATTCAAATCTAATATACTACAATTATTGATTCAATTGTCCTGTTCTTGATAAATTTCATAGTAAAATGTATGTAAAGCAAGATTCTAGGCTTGCTACCCTTTGACTATGATATTTAAATTCATTCAATAGATATTCTAAAAATTTAAATAGTACAATATATATTTATGAAGGAAAAGCTTCAAACATCAAATTAAAGTACTCCTAATCTAAATAATTTAAAAAAAAATCAAACTGATAGGGTTAAAAAATAAAAAGAAAACAAGGCATGTAATCTTGAGTCCTTATTCTGAATCTGTTGAATTAGCAAATCTGAATTCAACCAACTCTAAACTTAACCATAAATTGCTTATTCCAAGAAAAAAGTGGTGTTATCTCTAGAGGACAAGACAAAGTACTAAAATTGACTCTAATATAATCACCCTCAGCTTGTGCAGTTTACGTAAAGAACTCTAACACTTTGCATTAATAAGAATCTTCAATAATTACAATGATCAAAATTGCATGCATCATGTGATTTGAAGAATAAATTTCCAAGATTACAGTGACATGGGCGTAGATGCTCATCAACTATCAAAGAAAGAAAAAATTCCTAAAATTCTAGTGCTAAAATGGTATCTGACTCTTTGAAATAGGGTTTGCAAGGCTATTTATAGCTTTTTACAATTTTAATTTTTTTGTGGTTTATAGTTATACAGATGAGTTATCTGTATATGACGTGTCATTCTATGTATTTTCTTGATTTTGATCTACAATTTCAGCCATGGATCTGTGCAATTATTTGAGATACTGAGTTGTCAATCTTTAATTATTAAGTTTTTTTAGCTATCATACACCAGGTAGTTGAAATATGGTCCAAATTCAATGCATGTAACCCCAAACGCTTTACCTTCCAATATTTTTCATGGCCTGGTTTGATCATCTAGAATATTCTCGGCTCTAATGGCTTCCAACTATCTGAGCTTTGTTTTAAACCATTTTAGAAGTTTTAATATCTTTGATGTTTCATCTTCTCAGTTTGGCATTTCATCTTCTTCGTCATATATTTTGTCTTCTTGTTCTATCACCTACAAACACTCAATGAAAATATGAATTAACACTTTGACGATAAAATAAAATCAACTCTAACTATTATTTATGTTAAATTGCATGATTTTAAATTTATTAATAACTTCATAAGGTTTGACATTATCTTTAAAATTTTTAATTTTTATTATTTTCCAAGGTTTTGGTCTTTATTTTTTTAATTTTTATTATTTTCTAAGGTTTGTAAAATTATTGTAATGAACTACTTTTGGTTAGGGTTTCCAAATTTTGCTTTATTCCTTCAACATGTTCCAGATCATGTTTATCTCTTTCTACATGCTCTCGTGTCACGATATCGTGATTCTCTTATTCTTGTTAGCCTTCTTGAGTTGTTTGAATTACTCGACCACGACATTGGAACAATATTTTATTATTATTTTTTGAACGACATCGAGCCAATGAAGTTAATAAAACATAATGGAGACATTGAAACATTTACATTACTTTCCTTTTCGTATGGGATCATGGAAGCTCACAGATTCAGAAAACTATAGTAAAAATAAAATCTCGTGAAAATCCAACATACTAGTGGAATTCCTAAGATTATAGTATGAAATAAACTCTTACAAAAATTTGACACTTTGATGGGATCAAAATATTTTAGGAAAAAATTAATAAGAATGAAAATCCAACATGTGATTGACTTGGGGCTATGTCGTCGATCCGCATTGCATTTGTTTATTTTTCTTATTTTGACCAAGTGGACCATGGTATGGAGGCAATGCGAGAATTTGTGATACTTCTTTATTTTTTATGCTCCCGAGATTTGACAATCGTGGAAGTGAGACATATCACAAATTCTAGGTATTTTTCTTTATTTTAGCTTTCCAAGATTTGGCAATTGTAAAATTGAGACATGTAGCGGGTCCGGGACATTTTTCTTCATATTATATTTCCAAGCTTTGACAATCACAGAATTGATACATGTAGCGGATCTAGGAAATTTTTATTGATTTTAGCTTTCCAAGCTATATTGATCCCGAAATTGAGACAATTCATGGATTCGTGATATTTTCCTAAAGTGCAAAAATTAAGTACAATTTGAAGTTTTCATAATTTTATCAAACTTTTCATGTTTCTAAATGAGCCTAATTGGTATCTAAATCCATGAAGAAAACTCAAAAACATTTTATGGATTATGAGATATTTCAATTAGAAATTCTCGAGCTGCTTTGGTAAACTACTATTTTTGGATACAATTGACATCTAAAATTCTAAAATTTTAGTATCATTGCAAAGAGGAGATCAATATATTTCTAGCAAGATTTTAATCTACTCAAACAAATTTGTATAGCTCAAGTTATGTGCATATCCATTTTGTATCATCTTTAGGGTAAAAATGACTAAATTAGAATAACCCTAATATGAAATTTAATTTTTGAGCTTTAAGAGAACCATTGAAATTTGCATATTTTGAAACACTTAATTAGAAATAATGCAATTAAGGATAAAATATTTAAAATTATTCAATCCACATCATTGTAATCAGATCCAAGTCTTCAAGATGCAAAAATGTCAACCATTTCAAAACCTCAATGTGATCAGAATTTTTAAAATCTTGGTGTAAGTAAATTTTCAAATCTCTTGATGCAAGCAAAAATTTCAAATTAAATCTAAAACTTTAAGTGGGTCCCCAAATTGGGGTGAGTTGTGCAATGGCAACAAAAAATGATTACCCTACTGGAAAATGCTCCTAATCATTTGGATAAAGAACCCAGCTTGAAGTAAGTAAAATTTTAATTAATAAATTACAAATCACTTGGTAATGTTCTAAGAAAATGGGGTTAATCAAACTTAGCTCAAGGTTAAATCTGCACTTTTATTCATCTCAAAGTTTGTGCTAATGCATTCATTTCCATTATTTCGATCCATTAGGGTTCTATCACTTAATTTGAAGTTAGTCTACTAAAGATGTCACTCATAAAAAAATTTAGTTGCTTTTGTATTGCTCCACTGTCAGTCAATCGTTCATAGCTCTGGTGGAGATGACCTTGATTCATTTTAGATATTTATCTACTACCATTCATGCATCTATAGACCCGATAGAGTTATCCGAATCATCCCAAGCATTGTAATTCATTGCATTAATGATATTTTCCTCCTTAGTTAAGAGTATTTAGATAAATTGTAAGTATTATATGTACCCTTTTGGGTTAGGGATCTATAAGGCTAAAATTAGAGTGTATGTATTTCACCTAATCATCAAATCAATATGACTTCATCCTTATGATCTAAGAATTATTTAAAGGTTATTGATAAATGTGAGGCTTCAACATCATATTACACTATTTCTAGATTCATCTGTTATAGCCCCATAATCACAAAATAAAACCAAATAATTTGATCGACTAATCCTTAATTTCACATAATATCAAAATAATTAATTCATCCTCCATTGATAAGGAATATATCTTTAAGAGAAAGCTGCTTTGCTGGAATTTTTTTGAGACCTATCTGGTGGGCTCTGTGGGGATGGCAGTAGTTTCTGGAGGAGGTATGAACAACTGGAGGAATGTAGTGATGGCATCAGGTCCATCACAGAGTGTGCATGCTAGGGCTGGTATTTCTTTTAAAAATGCTTGGAAGGAATAGGATTTCCCACTGCATGCTAGGAATCGCTTGTTAAAGAACAATGGATGTTTGGAACGATGTGAAGCCAGGTCGGTTCTAGTGGTTCAACCAGACTCGGTGGTGGAAGATGTGGAGTATTTAACCAAACATGCACTTATTGGTAAATTTATGGGTATCCAAATTTCTCTTCCCTTTATGGAGGCTTGGGTTAGGAAGACTTGGAACCCTGAAGGTGATGTGGAGGTGATGCTGAGTGCAAACAACTATTTTATGGTGGTTTTTTCTTGTCTTGCAGATCGTAACAAAGCATTTGAAGGAGGTCCCTATTTTTGTAACCAAGTGGGACTCTTTCTTAAACCCTGGCATGTGGGTTTCAACCCATCAGAGGAGTGGCCGTCATGGGTTTCGATGTGGGTTCAGCTTCTGTGGCTCCCATTGGAATTTTGGAGAAAGGACATCTTGCATATGATTGCCCTTCTACTTGGGAAGCCAGTTGGGCTGTCACGACAGACGCTGGATAAAAATGTAATCTTTGTTGCCCGTATCTATGTTGAAATTGATTTAAACAATCCTATTCCAGATTCTATTGAAATACAATTCGGATCAACCACATGGGTTCAAAAACTTGACTATGAAGCTCTTCCATTTTGTTGCTGAATTTGCCATGAATATGGCCACTTACAAAGAAAATGCCCTAAGTTTGTCCTGTCTGTGGCTTCAAATATTGGGCCCTCTCGAGTCTGTACAAAATATGGATAAAGGAAAAGCCCCAATAAAGGAGGGGTATCGGGATAAGGAAGGCTTTGTTATGGTAAAACCTTGGAACAAAGGAAGAAAGGCAAAAAGAAACATTAAGGATAACCAGCCAGATGCTCAACTCAACCATTTTGAAATTCTAGAGAATCTTGATCAGTGTGTGGAGATACCTAAAACATCGCTACCTATTATAGATATAACAGGACCAAATCAGTTGTCTCTTCATGAGGTGGAACCAAGGGAACCAGATATAGGGGGTTTAAATGAAGAACAGAGGGCTTTGGTTCCGAGTATAGGTGATATGGTTGGCCCTAGCCATGGAAGTGAAGTTATCTTAGAAAATGACACAGATTTAGATATGCCCTCTCCTACCCGAGCACTGATGCAGTCATCCATGGACTGTAAAACTCCTACGATCTTTGGGATTGCAGCATAAAATAATTAAAAAAATGCTTTAGATAAGAATATGAAGGTGGGTCAGAAGAAAGACCAGGATAAAATTAAGTTAATGGGGGAGACTTTGGTAGAGTCAAGTTTGGTGAGAACATTGGACTCCCATTTTTATAACCCCCAAAAATGATTATACTTTCATGGAATGTAAGGGGGTTGAACAGCATCCCCAGACAAAAAGTTGTTCGTGATTTGATTCGTGTTCATTCTCCGGATGTGGTTTTTATTCAGGAGACTAAATTAGCTATTGATAGTTTGTTTAATATTGCTCCCAAGTTGTGGAGAAAGGGACAATGTCAGTGTATTGGTGCATGTGGATATGCTGGTGGCCTTGCTTTTTTATGGGATCCAGTTAAGATCTCTCCTCTTACCTGGATTTCCAGCAGGATTCTTTGCGAGTCTGACTCTCAAATTTTGGTTAATCTTTTAAACAGCAAAAGAGTGGAGGATGTTAATTGGCAGTTGGCCTCTGTGACCATTCAGATTCTCAGAATGAGTGAAGAGGTCGAATTTATATCCTTTGTGCACATTCCAAGGGAATGGAATGGGGTTGCAGATTACCTGGCCAAAAGGGTTTCTTAGCTATTGGATACTCAGAGTATTGATAACTGGGAGAGTCTCCCGTCTGGGGATTCTCAACACCTACGGGAGTTGATCCATAAGGATTTTTAGACTTAATGTGGTTTGTTTTTTTTGGTTTTCTATGGGAGGTGACCTTGTCTAGTGACTTAGCCTGTCTTGTTTCTTATTTGAGTCCTGGGTGGGGGCTCAGTTGTACTTTGTAATCCAAACTTTTTATCAATAAATTTTTACCCCTTTATTTAAAAAAAAAAGGAACATCTCTTTAAGAGAAATCAAAAGTTGGTTGTAATTTTGAATCCACTTGTCAAAATTTGAGGTAGGAAACAATAGCATAAAAATTAAACTAAAATATGAAACAAATAAAAAAAATTATGAAAATAAATGAACTAATTAAACAAGTGAAATAAAAAAAACACCTAAAACACTTAACATGAAAAGAAAATTTTCAAAATTAGGTAAAATAAAACCAACAATGAAAACTATATAAAAAAAAAGCAAAAGAAAGTACATCAAACTGGAAACTATGGTACAATATATATTTTACTGCACTATCTCAGGGATGGAAGAAATGCTTTAGGAACTACCCATTGATAGGCATAGGGATGTCTTATCCACTCAGATTCTTTAATCCGAAAGTATTCTCTCCAAGTATCTCTAAAATTTGATAAGGACCTAGTCAAAGGTTATCAAATTTAGCATGGTCTCCTTTTTTTCATGTGTTTTATCCCACAGTAAAACTAGGTCATAAATAATGAAGGATTTAATTTTGGATATTTTATAAAACCATATCTTAAATATCCCTTGATATTTACTAAATTTTTGTAGAGCATACTCTCTCTTTTCATCTAAATTCATCAAATTAGTCAGTCTGGCTTCTACTTTTTCATCAACTTCTAAATAATCTTTCATGAACTGTAGTGTCAATAGTTTCAAATTAGTGGGAAATATGGGATCTTGGCCGTATATTAAATTATAGGGTGATGTACCTATTGAAGCTTTGATTATTTTCCTATTTTCCCACAAAGCATATTTTATTTTATTGTGCCAATCTCTAGGAATTCTTTCGAGGAGTTTCTTGATTATTATCAACAATCTCTTATTGGTAGACTGAACTAAACCATTGCTATGTGGATAGTAGTTAGAAGAAAATTTTATAGTTACTTTATTATCATAGGTCCATTATACAAAATAAAGTGAGGTAAATTTTGAACCATTATCACAAACTCTAGAGTAAGACATTCCAAACCTAGTTACAACATGTTCTTCAATGAATTGAATGATGACATATGTGGTGCAATTTTTAGTGGGTAGATCTTTTGTTCACCGAGTACAGTAATCTATTGTAGTTAAAAATGTATTTATGATATGCTAAGGAATTAGGAATTATGCCTTCTATGAATTCTAATCCCCATTGACCAAAATTTATAGGCTCTAATATTGGCTTTAAGGGCATGGGAGCATTTCTTTCTCTATTCCTAGCAATATGGTAGGTATGATAAGATCTAACATGAGCATGGACATATTTAAAAATATGAGTCCAATAGTATTTGGATATCAATATTTGATGTGTAGTGGCATTGGTTGAACCATGTCCAGTCCCATATTTACCATGAAAATCATTAAGGATTTGAGTAGCTTCATCTTTATTTAAGCACCTAAGATAGATTCCTTCATGGTTTCTTCTATACAGAACACCTACTTTGATCATGAATTTGGCACTCTTAAGACGTAATTCTATTCTTTGAGTAGCATTAAAATTATCTGGGCATTTGTTATTAAACAAATAGTACACTATATCTTTGTACCACTCATCAGCTATGATACCATCTACAAAATATTGTTGGCAAAGGATTTAAAGGTCAATTTCAGATAGAGTTTTACTTAAACCTTGATCTCTAACCAATTTCATGGGCTGGATATCTAAATAAAATTACTATAGAGTTGTCATACATTTACCTCTTCTTTCTCCTAATTTTTTTTGCATTAGCATGGTTTTTACAGCTGAATTTGGCATGATTGCAAATATTCTACTACGTAGAATATAATACCTAAATTTCTTCACTACCCTTACTAAAGCATATGTCTGATTTTCAATAACTGTATATTTTAGTTGGGCATGTTTTAATGGGGATATCATAAAAGCTATTAGATTTTTTTCATTATTTTTAGTTTTTAGTATTAAGACACTAGCAGTTGAATGTTTAGAAGTAAATGAATAGATGTAAAATGGTTGTGTGTAATTAGGACTCACTAAGACTGGGGTATTATATATGGTATATTTAACTCCTTGAAAGGTTTTTTGAGATTTATATGTCCAAGTAATATTAGCATATTTCTTGAGCATATCATTCAGTGATCTGGCTATCTCTACAAATCCTGAGATGAATTTTCTAACAAAACTAATCTTTCTAAAAAATGATCTGAGTTCTTTCTTACTACCTGGGAGAGGATTTTTTTGTATAGCTTCTACTCTTTTAAGGTCAATTGAAATACCAATTTTTAGAAATAACACGGCCTAAGAGTTTTCCTTCAGTTACTCCAAAAATGTATTTCTTGGGATTTAATGAAATATTGTGTTCTCTACATTTTTGGAATACTTTTATTAATTTATTTACATGATTTGCACGTTTTTTTGAAAACATAGAAATATCATAAACATAAATGACTATGTATTTTCTAATTAGGTTTTTAAAAGCATAATCCATTTCTCTTTGAAAAGTAGCACCTACGTTAATCAATCCAAAAGGTATTCTCTAATAGGTAAAAGTGCCCCATTTAGTGGTAAATGCAGTCTTCATCCTATCCTTAGGGTGTATCATATTATGGTTATACCCAGAATAACCATCTAAAAATGACACCATTTCAAATCCATTTACCATTTTTAAAATGTGATCTATAGAAGGTAAAATATAATTATCTTTCTAAGAAGCCTAATTAAGATTTCTAAAGTCAATGCACAGTCTAATTTCTCCAGTTTTATTTCTAAAAAGTACTATATTATCTACCCAAGTTGAATGCCTAATGGGAAAGATAATATGTGCATCTAGAAGATTTTTAACTTCCTTATAAATAAGGGGTTCTAACAATGGATTAATAGGCCTTTTTTTTTTCCTAAATGGTTTTGTTTCTAGTTTCAAAGGGATAGTATGAGTTATAATAGTTTGGTTATATGTTTTCATATCTTCATAGCTCCAAGCTATGACATCTCCATAATATTTAAGAGCTTGTATAATTCCTTCTTTTTTCTTGACTAGTGCAAGCTTTTCCTATTAAAATATTCTATGGATTTTCACTAGTCCCTATATTAACAATATCACATGCATCATTCTAAAATGAAACTTTACTACATTTCTTACTTTTATAATCAACGTCAAAAAAAAATTCAAGAGACACCATACCTTTGGGGATTGAATTTATTTTTAATTTTACTCCTTGGTCCTCCTCTACTTCATCATGTATCCTTTCATCTTCATCAGCAACCTATTTTCCAAATATACCAAAAGTATTAACAAAATTAAAAATGTGTCTGCCATCTTCAAACACTTGGATATTTTTCACATTATCAGGTATGGATGGACATGCTACTAATTCAATGGAAAATTGATTAAATCTTTTATTATCCATAGGTTTAAGTATACTTTCTGACACTGCCAAGGAATATGCAATTCTATTGCTTTTCCTAGAAATTAGTTTGATGTTTTTTACATGGTGGAATCAGTAGCTGCCATGAATCTAGGGAGGTTGTCCAGATTTTTAAGGACATCACAGTATTCTGCATTATTTACCCCATAGATATTTGTGTATTTTACCCCTATAACCACCATTCCATGATCATTTTAAACCTTTTACACCACTGAAAGCACTAAGAAAGGGATAAGCATTCAATCTAATGAGGCTTAATATTTGAACCTTAGATCTCTACCCCCTGATAGGTTTGGGGGAACCAATTGGTATACACCTCGAACCTATATTAATAAATTAGTTTCATGTTAAAAGCCTAAAATTCATCAATTAAATCTCTTTCTCTATTTCTATAATGGATTAACCTTTTACCATGGTAAGCGTACTGGATTTTTACTTATTTGACCACCAACTCAGAATATCCTAATACTTTTTGGCACTTGATGTATTTCTTCAAAGCTAACTATAGACCAAAAATTAATGCTTCGTATTCTACAATATTGCAAGTACAAGGGAACTGCAATCTATATGCTTCTAGACAAGAATTTCCTTTGGGACTAATTAGCTCAACACCTACTCCACTACCTTACCTAGATTTGGATCCATAAAACTTAAGATTTCAAATCAGATTCTCATCTTTGTCTTGTTTACTTGGTGATACCTTAGTTTTAGATTTACCTATGCTTTGTTTAGTTTCAAGAGTGTAGACTCCTAGTTCAGATTTAATTTAAAGAATTTCAATGGTCTTATTATAATCTATAGTAATTTATTTGATTCTAGGTTTTTTTTATATTCTAATCTAGTTTGCAACACCTCGCTAAGGCAACCACATGTGATAAAAATAGGTGACCATATATCCATTCAGATTTCTAGACCAGACTCTAATGAGTAATATTTTGTATCCATAAATGATGTCTACTACTTGAATGTCTATGTACTACTAAATTCTTAGCTCTGATGCTAACTGTATGTGAACATGCTTTAGTACACCAACCACATTAACTTATGTTTTATCCAGTTGAACAACTAATTGATTAGAAGGATAAGGTTTCAAACCTAACCTTGGTAAACAACATGTGGCATGACATTGCCAAAGGCTCCTGAGTTAACAAGATAATTGTGTAAATTCTTACCTAAAATTGTAATAGTCAAGAGGAAATGAGGGGCTTACCCTTTGTATTTTCGTGATATAGATTGGGAATTTTTTGGTTCTCTTGGGCTCAATTTTATTTTGATCACCAAATACTTTAATTAACAATTCTTGTTGATCAGTAAGCTAGGCAACTTCAAACAAAGATATGTTTGCTTTTGTTTTATTTATGTAATATGTAGGTTTATCTTATTCTAAAATTTTATTTTGTTGTGGTGAGACATTAGCCTTAGGTTTATTGGAATTATTATTAGCCTAGGCATAAGGAGGAATGGAAGTTTGATTAGGTGGAGTGGAGGAATAGGCATAATAAGGAATAGAAGTCTGATTAGGTGGAGTGGAGGAAATAACTTTTGCTTTACCTTTACTTCTAAGCATATAGTTGTGATTTCCATTTTGAACTATCGATATGCTTGTATCTCTTCTTCTAAGGATCCATAATATCCTTCTTCATCTTCTTCTAATGATTCAAAGGTTTCTACCACTAATGTTATTCCATCAGTAGTGCTATCCTGGTTAGAGTTATCTTCATTGGGACATAATTCCATGTTTTTCATTTCTTTATGGAGCATATCCAAAGCTATTTTAAATTTAGGATAATAATTTTCACTGTGTTGTGCAATAGAATGTACTCTACACCAATTTTTTAAATCTAAAATTAAAATAATGACTATGGTATTAGCTTGATTTTTATTTGTAGTAGTGTTGGGCTGATTGGCGATTGGATTGGACACTCCCCCATTGTTTGGATGAGTGTTCCATTGGCGGTTGGTCCTCTGGAAATTAAAATTATTTTTTTGAGGTGGATTATTAGGAGGATTCTGAGGTGCCTACTTCTACAATTGAACCATATCACTACTAATTTTCTGGACTAATATTTGTAGATTATCTAACTGGGAAGTAACATTATTGTTCTACCCCACACTAGTCTTATTTGCTATATTATTTGTAGGTGTAGTGGAATTCAAGAAGGTTGGTATATTTTGATTTTGAGTGGCATTTTAAAATATTGGGATAATTTTATTAGCATTGATATTCAGAAATGTTGGTATATTTTGAGTAGGGGTGGTGTTCAAAAATGTAGGTGCAATTTGTACATTAGCTTCAACATTCTTATGAGTAGTAAACTGATTATCTTAGTAAGGTGGAGTAATATGGTGGGTAGGAGTGGTAATATTATTATATGGCTCTTTAAAATTGGTGTATGATAGATTATTCAACATTGACATCTATTGTATGAGGGCTTGATTAGTCATTGAAATTTGAGTGAATTCTCCCAATTGTCCTAACGAAGGTAACTGACCAATTCGAAAACCTTGAGGTATTAATTTTTGTTCTATAGTCAAGGCTTCACTATATGCCAAGGGTAGGGTGGTAAT
This sequence comes from Wollemia nobilis, assembly GCA_028583015.1. Classification (NCBI taxonomy): domain Eukaryota; kingdom Viridiplantae; phylum Streptophyta; class Pinopsida; order Araucariales; family Araucariaceae; genus Wollemia; species Wollemia nobilis. The sequence continues at coordinate 1,035,687 of JAQPPZ010016349.1, forward strand.
ATAAGGTGCTCTCCTTAAAACCATGGATGTAAGAGGATCTAAAGATCTAACGTATGTTTGTATAGTTACATCAGCATTAAGAGTGTAGGGTGGAGTCGGTTTGTTATATAGCTTATGAAATCTAGTATTGAATAGCCTTAGAGGCTCATTGGATTCCTTTCTAGATGTTGCAAACTAATGATGTATGATGGTTGGATCTATAGATAATCTGAATTGGTTGATGAATGCTATTTCTAGCTCAACCCAAGATGTGATGGAATTCACAAGAAAACTGATATACCAATCATATGCTAGTTTATCTAGAGTAAGGGAGAATATTCTATATTCTACATATTCATGTTCAACCTGTAATTGAATTAAGACATCCTTATAATCTTGCATATATTCTTCAACTATTATATCCCCATAATGTTTATATCTAGGTAAATACCTCTCAGTATTCTTGGGCATGTCATGGGATGGTCTAGGGATGCTAAGTGGACTACTGCCACCTAACCAAGGTGTAAATGTTGCCATTGGTGTACTTAATGGAGTGACAAATGGATCAATGTATGGTGTGATGGATTATGATGAGGTACTAATGGGAGGAATAGTACTTGAATACCCTTTATTTCTTCTATATATTTTGAGGGAGGAAGACTGTGAAATTTAGTATCACTTTTAGAGGCCTTAGACCTAGTGATAATAACCCTAGGTTCCAATTTTAATAGTTAAGAAAATATTGAATATAAAATATATAACAATGAAAGTAGCAAATTCAAATATCAAGAATTCAATTATTATGTCGTCATATGCAAAGATTAAAAAAGTAAACAATGAATGAAATATTTCAAAACTTAAAATCGTTTAAAGCTATTACAATAGATATCAAATAATTTCAAATTCATATACAACTTAAACCATTTCAAATCCTAAAATAAAGTTAACTAGATTCAGGCCCTCCTAGCACCATTTCCTATTGAGTGATACATTTGCAAAGTTTGTAAACATATACCAACAACTAGGTCTCATTTAGGATGTCTTCTCTTGAAAGGAAATATATATTTTCCTAAGGTTCTGGTAAGGTTGGTCTAAGGTGGTTTATCTATTTCAAATTATAAAAGGAAAATACAAATAATAATGTTGGAATGTTTAGGGTCACATGTAACTATTACAAGGGTGAGTAATTAATTCTAATTTTAAGGTCTAAATTCAAATCTAATCTACTACAATTATCAATTCAATTATCTTGTTCTTGACAAATTTCACATTAAAATGCATGTAAAGAAAGAATTTATCCCATAATTGAGAAAATTGTTCTTGACATATTTCTTCATTTTAGCTTTCCAAGCTATATTGATCCCAGAATTGAGACAATACACGAATTCGTGATATTTTCCCGAAGTGCAAAAATTAATTAAAAAAATAAATTTTCCATAATTTTATCATACTTTATATTCTTCTAAATGGGCCTAATGGGTATCTAAATCCAGAATACAACTCAAAAATATTTTATGGATCATGAGATATTTCGATTAGAAATTCTTGGGCTGCTTCAGTAAACTGCTATTTTTGGATACATCTGACATCTAAAATTCTAAAAAATTTCTATAATTGTAAAGAGGAGATCAATATATTTCTACCAAGCTTTGAATTGGCTCAAAAAGAGTTTTCTACCTCAAGTTATGTCTATCTCTATTTTGTACCATCTTTAGGGTAAAAGTGACTAAATTAGAATAACCTTAAAATGAAATTTAATTTTTTAACTTTAGGAGAACCATTGAAATTTGCATCTTCTGAAACATTTAATTTGAAATAATGCAATTAAGAAGCAAATATTAAAAAATATTCAATCCACATCATTGCAATTAGATCCAAGTCTTCAATATGCAAAAATGCCAACCATTTCGAAACCTCAATGTGATCAAAATTTTAAAAATCTTGGTGTAAGCAAATTTTCAAATATCTTGATGCAAGCAAAAATTTCAAATTAAATCTAAAATTTCAAGTGGGTCCCCAAATTGGGGTGATTTGTGCAATGGAAACAACACTTAGAAGAGAGGTAGACCTATATAGGTAGAAGGCAAATTGGAAATAGTGCATCCCAATACTCTAGTGATTTTGAGATACCTTTCAATAGGGGTATTGATGAAGAAAAATTTGCATTTTAAAAAATTTAATTTTTTCCCTACAGCTTCTTCATAGTACATAGTGGGAAAATATTATTCATAATAGCACATAGCATTTTAGTATACATAAGTTAATATTTCCATTTTGTATTGGTAGTGGGAAAAGATTGAGGGACCATTAAAGTATTGAGTTTTAATTCTTAGTGTATATGATACAATAATGATTTGAGAATTCAAGAGATGTAGACATAAGATAATAAGAAGGAGCTAGAGAGAGACATATATGATTGGAAATACTATGCTCTTTTTCTTAGTGATTGTGTTCATTATGGAAAAATAAAATGAAAATAATAGCCTATTCAATATCCTCAACTCTTATGGAAAAGACACTAAAAAAGATACATTTTGGATGTTTATTATTGTATGTAGAGGACTAGATATATGTAACAAAACTATCTATGTAATTAATATTTATAAAAATCATGTTATTTACATGTAAAATAACATAAAAGAGATATTTCTATATCATAACAAAAAAATCTAAACCATTGAAAGAAAAACATATATGAGTAGGCCTTTTATAAATTTGCATGCATTTATTGCATAAAGATAGATAAAATCATAGTTATCAATACAAGGAAAAGAAAATATAATATCAATAGAAAAATAAAAAGCATTAAGGATAAGAAAAGTCGTGCATAAGAAACAAAATTGTATACATGTATCTATTTTATAAAATACTCATTAATATAAATTTATAAATCATCGTTTGTGAGCATAAAACTCATGGCATGATGCTTAGCACTATCAAACAAAGAGTATTCCATCATTAATTTGACCTTTTAATTCTACTACAAAGTAATAAATTTCATGAAATTTAAAAATAATGTTTCGGTATATAGTTTCATTTTTTAAAGGGGCGTGATTATAAAATTTAAAAAGAGCATAACAAATTCCTACACTTTACTCAATCAGGAAGAAGTTAAAATAGGTTTAGAAAATAATAACTTGTACCTCTAAAAATTTAAATAATAGGACTAATAACAAATTATATTTTATCTAATTATAATATCATGATTCCATATAAAACTTGACTTTTATAAAAATTTTATATAATCTACATCTACATGAAAATGTTTGCAATATGAAAAATATTTAACAAATATCAATGACTTATCGACATTACAAATTTACTTGAAATTAATTCTTAGACAAAAAAAACACCATCTAAATTTAAAAGGAGAATAATATTTAAGGTATTGTTGTTTCAATGGCTAAGATCTAAGGAATTGATGAGTATTGTAATTATTCCACACCATATCCTTTAAAATACTTACTGAGGCTCTTTAAGGGGCTAGAATGGAAGGATTAAACATCAATAGGTAGAGTACTAAATAGACGAAATGGGTGATTTACGACTTGGATGGTTGTGGAACGAAGCTTTTAAAGGTTGGAAAGGAATCAATCAACGTTATAATAACAAGGGCACCTCTCCTCTCTATTTTAAAAGGGTAAAAGGGGAGGGGATAGTAAATAGAACACTGAAAGGAGTAGTGTATTCTCCTTCAGTAGGTATCCTTCCTAGGAGTAGTGTCCTATCCCAAAGTAGTGATGGAATAAGTAGTTATTGAAGTGATTGAATAAGTAGTTATTGAATATTGTGTAATAAATGCCTCTCTGCTTGTCTTAAATGTGTTTAATAGGTGAATAAAGGTGTCCTATCCCCAAGTAGTTATTTATGGTGTAATAAAACCCTCTCTGGTGTCCTGCCCCTAAAAATATCGGGTGATTGAATATAGCTACATAAATCTCTCCCTGCTGGTCTTAAATGTCTCCTCTCTCTATTCTAAAAGGGGTGGGCTGGTCTTAGATGTATGTTCCCTGATGGGTGGGATAAAGCATAATATAATCCTTGTGTTTACTTGATTCGTTAAATGTTGTATAAAGTGTTTGCCCTCTCTATAAAACACACGGGTTCCTCTCTCTACTTTAAAAGGGGTGAGGGTTTTACCCGGCCCTCTTAAAATATAAGCTTTGAAAAAAGGGAGTTAAAAGAGGGGAAAGTTCCTATTAAAATGAACACTGTAACTGTAATGAACACTGTAACTGTCTGCATTCTCGCACTCTTAAGGCTTTTTTAGATTTAATCTTAACTTCATTTCTTTAAGCTCTTTAAAACTTCAAGCTCTTTAAAGGTTACTTTAAAGGTCGAGCCCCCTCTCTATTTTAAGTAAGGAACTTCCCCTTTAAATGAAAAGCTTAAGAGAGCACCTTAAAACTTTAAGCGGCTCGGTTAAGTCAGTCATATTGAAAGCGTCTAGCTCGCTATCTTATATAAGGTAAAATCTCCATCGATCGCTTATTATATCAAGGAGGGCCAGGCCCTTCGAATGGTTAGTTAGTTCCTCTAGGCCAGGATTGGTTACTAAAAGGAATCGGTTCCGCTAGACTGACTCATGCCAGCCATGATAGCAGTGCTCATTGCCCTTTAAAGAAAACGTTCCGCTAAACCCATGTCAGCTTATAGATAGAGAGCGTCCTTCCCCATCACGCTCTTCTTCCTATGCCGCCACCATTAAAAACCCGTGTCGTATGGATTTTACACAGTTCCCGGAACACTCACCAGAATACGTATGTTCGGCAATGCCTCCTCGAATCGAACTGCTGAAGCGAAGACCGCCCCCCTCTGTTTTAAAAAGGCCCTCTCTTTTGCCTTTGCCTTTTCAATGTGGGGTGGGGGTGGGGAGGTAGGCGAATTTTCTTTTAAAGAGGCCCTCTATGGGAATGGGAAACCTTTAGAATTGAGAGGGGCGCCGTTATAGAGAGCAGGAGAATAAAAAGCCGGAGATGATTTCCGGACCGACCTGGTGGGAATGGAACTAGGAACGGCCGGCCGCACCTTCCTTTTAGATCGGTTTCTGGACTCGCAGCTATATCTCTATTTAAAAAAGGGGGGGTAGGGAGGGCCTCTCTATTTAAAAAAGGGGGGGAGGAGGGTTGGAGGAAGCTCTCAATAGGCAGGATCCGTCCATACGGAGATATAGCTTGCTTCATTCATGGGCTTGATCTCTGAAGTGGTTCGGAATCAAACAGGTAAGGCAAGCCCTCTCTATTTTATGGTGAAAGAATTAAAATATAGGCTCAATCCTCTCACACTTCAACCTCTCTATGGGGATCGAGAATTTGACCTTTTTTTGGATCTGTCATATCCTTGCTTACTGAGCAGTGGCACCCCTGGATATGTATGTTGGGATAATCCCATGACCCTTTCGTGTGGAAGAGAAGGAAGAAATAGGGTCTACAAAAATGGATACTAGAATGCATTTTGGGTTTCATGGGGACCTTAAAAAATAGGGGACAGAGAGCTTGATGCAAAACGGGATTTCCAAGCAGTTGACAATCCCTACCTATATTGGAGATGGCAACATACCTTAAGAGCTTTCTTAGAGGTCATTTTTGTTAACCCTAGGCCCATTCCCATTTCCAATAATATCCATGAAAATACTACCATGATTTCCAGGTGAATGAACCAGAGAGTCGAGTCCATTATCTACGTATTAATGAATTCATAACTTCTAATTCACTTCAGAAAGGAGAGCTTGTTAATTCGTATATAAAATGGTTGGTCGAGTGCTTAAAATCAGTTCGGTTTAGGAGCTATAGGGTTGATGTATTGTCTAAGCATTCCCATCAGAAGCTTCTTCATGCTCAAAAGAAACCCATACATGACAAATATTCTCATGATGGATGAGTTTTGTCTGCTGAATTCTGTCCACTGCTGCCTCTCTATTTTAAAGGGCTTAAAGAGGTCTGATGATTCACACGCTGCTTGTTCCTTTGAAACTTCAAGGATGGGTTATTATATCTTTAAAATGCTTGTGTACTGAGGCACTCTCATTGATCATATTTTTGGTTCATGAGGATAATCCTCGGCCAATATCATGCACCTTCTTCCTTGACATAATTCCTTTGACTGACCCCTTTAAAATTAGAAGGTCGTTAATATCTCTCTTTTTAATGGGTAGATGTTATTCCCTCTAACTATCTAAAGTTGTGATGTGATGTGAAGCATTATTATATGCCATTTTAATCTTAGTGGTGGTGGAGCAATGACTTTGAATTTAAAGGCATAGAGTGCACCCTTAAAAAAACTGGCTCCTTTAATATAATAGGGTGGTTCACAGTCCAGAAGGAATAGATTGGAATGAGGGGATTTGGGGAATGGGAATACCTATTTAAGAAGCATTTATCATCCTTAATAAGATATATTACTTCCAATAGGCAGTGTTCTCTCCCAAAAAACTCGGTTGCTCTCTATATAATTGTTCTTACCCAATTCAATTCTAAAAGAAAGGGGTCGGTTATGGCTTTATATAGATAGGGGAGTCAGGTTTCTTCAAGCTGTTAAAGTGCAATAGCCTTGAAAAAACCCAGCCCTAAATTCTTTCCTAGCCTCGACCGGACCCCTCTATCCATAATGCCCAACCCGGCCTTATAAGAGCTAGTATACCTTTTTAAGACCCTTCATCAACAAGATCAAACTAATAATTTGACTAGATTTTTAAACTTTTATGGGGAGCGGCCTTAAAGAGCCCCATTCCAAGTCGCACCTTTCCCCCTCTCTACACTAACCTTTTCGCCCACATTTTTTCATTTTAAAGAGGTTAAAAAAACCACTCCTCATTTTGACCTTTAAAGGTTCGTTGTCGCCCTAGGAATAGAGGGCTTTTGCCCTTTAAAAAACCCAAGGAGAGCTCCTCTCTCTATTTTAAATGGGAGAGCGGGATACAGGTTTTTTATTCCTTATCCCTGAGGAATGAAATAGTAGATAGATCTCCCTACCTTTAAAGTTTCACAGTCACTTTTTAAAATAGAGAGCTCTTTTAAATAGAGAGGGGATAGAGAGCTCTGCCTCCTCGAAATGGCAAAGCCCATTCCCTAGATTCGTCTCACAAGTCCCTGGATTCGCGTTACGAGGCGGCCAGACATTTTATGATGAAAGAAAAAGATTGATTATTAAAGCGGGAAGTCTTACCTTATTATTAGTCGGAATACTAGTAAGTAAAGCGTCTTGGTCGTCCCCTTTATTAAATAGATTGGGGGGCCCACCACAATAGTTCGCACGCCTCCCTCCTCGCACACTCCCGAACCATGTGGGTGGCATTTGGAAATGGAATCTTCGTTTCCCGCCCACCAATGCCAACCCTGAACCGCCCTAACCTTTCTTGGTTTTGCCTTCAAGGAGAGAGAGAAAGGTTCTTGGTTTTGCCTTCGAGGGCATTCCCGATTTCCGGTTCTCTATCTCGAGAAAGGAAAGGAATGCAGCTCGAGAAAGGAAAGGAATGCAGTATATTTCTTTTTGGTAAAGCGAAAGAGAAATACTAAATTCCTCTCTGTTTTACTTTTCTTTCTTTTTCCTCGATGGTTGGTCGGTTCGTCAGCTATATGTCGAAGGAATTTGGATCATTCTTGATCGAGCTTAGGGCGGAAATGGCTTGACTAACTTTTGCAGCTATGTCCATTAGACTTTTTGAGGATTATTGATCGAGCCATAGAGTGAAATTGGGTTGACTAGGTTTTCCAGCTATGTCGACTAGACTTTTGGCTACTTTCCAATGAGGCTATAGGGTGAAAAGAAGGTGAGTAGGTTTTCCATATATATGGTGAAGCGAAAACTCTTTTTCTTTCTCGAGCTCTACCGGGCTTCTCTTTGCTTTTCTTTTCAAATCGGCAGCTTTTCTTAATCGGGCCCAACCCCTCTCTGGCCATAACCTTTAATTTAAAGGCTCTCTTAAAACAAACCCTTCCTCAAAACCTTCCAAAACGAAACAAAACAAAACGGCAGGGAGTTCATCAATTTACCGACATTTCAAATATCCTCAAATCGAGAGGCAGCTTTTCTTAATCGGGCCCTCTTTTCTGAAAGGCAGCACTCTCTGAAAGGGCCGGAGCGCTATTCTTTTCTGAGAGGAGAGGGAGGGAAGGGAAAATAAGAAATCTAAAATACTAAAAACCATCGAGAGTAAAAACCCAACCCGAAGGCAAGGGCAAGGGCAACCCTCCGGAAAGAAAGGCCAACCGGAGGAGAGGGCCAACCAATTTACAGATATTTCAAATATACGCAAATCCCTACCCCTTTCTGAAAGCTTTTCTTGGCAAGGAGAGTAGAGTTTTGCAAGGAGAGTTTGGCAGGGAGAGTAAAAACCCGGCAATAGAAATAAGGGCCAAAACAAAACCTTTAAATTAAATTAAAGGCTCTTCCAAAACTAGAGAGGGCTTCTCAAAACCCGGGCAAGGGCAAGGGATTCTTCTCTTTTCTGGGCAAGGGTTGAGCACTTCCAATGGCTATCTTTTTACCGATATTTCGAATGCAAATTCCTCTTTTCTTGGCCGGGAAGGGATTATTCTTCTCCGCTTCTGATTATTCTTCTCTGCTTCTCTTTGCTAAAAACCATCTTTTCGGGGTCCTATTTTTACGCAACCCTCGCTCGCCCTCACTTCTGCTTTTCTTGGCAAGGTTGGCAAGGAACCCAACCCGAAGGCAAGGGCAAGGGCTTTTTCTTTTAAAATAGAGATGGCCAGCCCTTACTATTTTTGGGCCTTTCAGAGAGAGATGTTTTAAAACCCTCCAAAGCTTTTGAAAGAAAAGAATAGCCTTCCATAAAATAATAGCCAAAGAAAGGAGAAGCGAAAAGCCTCCCTTTCTATTTATTGTTGGTCGGTGATTCGAGAGCATCCCCTTCGAGAGAATTCCCTCTATTTTGAGAGAATTCCTGATTTATAAGGTAGGGTTTTGTTTCTTTGCTTTTCTGAAAATGATTTCCTTCCCCTTTTAAAGCTTTTCCCACACTTTCCTTTTCTTTGAGGGAGGGGCTTTCGAGTAAGGTAGGCTTTTCAAATATATGCTTTTCTCAAATCAAGGTCTCTCAAATCAAGGTCGAGTGCGAGTGCTTTTCTTGGCCTCTCCCCTCTCTATTCTCTATTTTCGAGTAAAAACCCCGAAGGCAAGGGAGAGGAAGGGAGAGGTTTCTTTCTGTTTCTTTCTTTTCGGCTAAAAACCAAAACAAAACAAAACCTTTAAAGGCTCTTCCAAAACTTCTCAAAACCCACAAAACAAAACAAGGCTCTTCCAAAACAAAATAAAACTTACTCCCAACTTACTTCTGAGATACTCAAAATTCTCCTTTAGTAGTGGTTTGGTAAAGATGTCAGCAATTTGTTCCTTTGTAGTAACATATTCCAACTTAACTTGCTAATCAACCACTTGCTCTCTCAAAAAATGATATTTGATTGAAATATGTTTGGTCCTTGAATGCATCATCAGATTCTTTGAAATATTGATGGCACTTGTATTATCACAAAGTATGGAGATCGGATGCTCATGCTTAATTTTGAAATCACTTAAAGTTTGTTTCATCCATAAAACCTATGTGCAATAGGCAACTGCTGCAATATACTCTGCCTCTACAGTAGATAAGGATACTAATGCTTGTTTCTTACTTAGCCAAGAGACCAAACAATCTCCAAGAAAAATGCTCCTCCACTTGTGCTTTTTTTGTCATAAATACTGCCTGCCCAATATGCATTTGTATATGTAGTGAGAGTGATCAGACGTGGATTCAGGATGATTAATACACTGGAGACGAGAAATATCGGATTCTACTCCCACTGATACCACATGTCAGCTGCACCTACCAACATACACTCAGCTCTGCTCGCTCACATAGAAACTGATCCAACAGGGCAGAATAAACACACTCCCTATTATCTATGCCCCCCCACTATAGAAGGGTTGATTAGGCAACTTATCCTATTATCCACACCCCTAAGGCAACTAATCCTATTAATCACACTCCACTCACTCACACAAAGCATGCTACAAGGCAAGCGATTACTACAACGGACCAGCACTTACTACAGATGGAACACATGCTCTATATAGTAATACCCCAAACTACAGATAAATATTTACGGGAGGGTGGGTTCATCAACTGAACTAACTAGGTCTTTAGAGTCCTCGGTTCATGGGAGAGTAAATGTGTTATGTTAGTGATGAATAATACACCTATAGGAACTAGTGAATCGAATCTGGATTCGTTAGTTTTGATTATGCCCAGCCTATCAGGAATAGTTGGGCAAGTGATGAATAATACACCTACCGAGATGGAAGCCAAAGTTTTTTTTTTTATCATAGGTGGACGTAATGCTTCTTGCCCTCTCTGATACCTAAAGTAGTTGGACCCCGTACGCGATGCATAGGTGGGAGAATAGTTCTTCGTTCAGTTTCAACTCACTTCTTCCTCTTTCATGATCTTGACATACCAAAAATGGTCGGGGAGTCTACTATTTGCGGGGAGTTGACTCTTCGAAATAGAGTAAAAAAACCCCTAGTTATATAGGTAGGGGGTCGTCCCGCTGATCCAACCCTATAGATAGTAGGGCACCCACCCTCCTCTATATTAATTGGGTGGATGGGGGATGCGAAGAATGCTGCAAAGTAAGTTTGTGCAAAAGAGCCCTTTCTATTCTATAGTAGGGGCCCTATCCTCTATAGTGGGGGTGGGATGATTCACCAACTATTTATAGATAGGCGAAACCATGGCTACCTACATAGGTTGGGTTTGCCCTACTATAATATTCTTGCGATGGGTTCATCTACCTGCCTATGAAGGGTTAGGTCTATGAAGGGTTTTATATATATATATATATATATATTGGTAAGTTAAATTAAAAGTGGGTTTTTATCAAGGATCCCAAAACCTGATTACATCAAAATTCAAGAGGAAACATCCAAGGATGGACAATAGGATAGGCTTGAGGAAAGCCAAAAGGAACAAAATTAGGAAAGCATTGAGGAAATCACAGAGGAACATATTCATGAAAATGCTGAGGAAAGCACTAAGGAAAAAAATTAGGAAAGCGGCCAGGAAAAGCACTGAGGAAAATCATGCGGGGAAAATTTTGAAAATCCCACCAGGTGAGAGAGGAGAAGATGGCAGAAAAGGATAGAAAGCCTACCTAAAAACAAAAATAAAACTTCAGGAACCTAACTTGAAAAAATCCAAACTGCCCAACCTGCTAGAAAATATTTTGAAACTTCCCACAGGCAAAAAAAATAAACATGAGACAAAATTAAAAATTGAAACATCTCAAGGGCGAGGAAACTAGAAAACACCCATGGGAAACCAGAAACCAAATGAAAAAAAACTTTCCATGCAGGGGAAAAATAGCCTGAATAAAAAAAACCACCATGCACTAATGGGTGGATCAAAGGAGTAGAGAAAATAGTTAATTCTACCAAAATAAGGATGGGAATCACCCAGGGATGGCATAGAATCACATAATATAAGAAAAAACCAAATCCCTTGTGAGCCTGAAATGTGGAACAATAAAATGAGGATTTCCATAGGCCACAAAATCCTCATGCAATGGATCATCAGCCTAAAAAGTGGTTCAGTAGTGGATCAACCTTTAAAGGAGCTCCACAGGCCATGGAGTCCTAATACAGAAAAAAATAAAGCCTTCAAAAATGTCATCCCAGTAGAGGAAGCAGCATCAGAAGAATAGCACACTATAGAAAATAGATGGGAAAGTTCCATAGGAACCTAAGAGGAAGGAGTCACGAGGAAGCCCAACTATAGATGATAGAGCCCAAATAGAAAGGAAGCAACCAAAAATCCTAGACAACCTTCAACACCACCAATGGAAAATTCAAAGAAACAAATGAGGAAGTCCTATAGGGATACAACAACAAGAAAACTAGAGTCCCCCTCCCCATGCAGGCCATGAAAGAAACAAAAATATTGTTGGACCCACAACATTGATCCCAAAGAGCAGAGTCACAATAGAAAGTGCATGGTCCTCCCAAACCAAAAGGATGTTGTGCAAAACTTCTCATGAAGCCACATCTCCAAAGACCCAACATTCCATGACTGAATAACCTCCAGGGGAAAACGTCAATAAGACAACTAAAACAAACTAGGAAAAATAGGAAAATTCAAGGAAAAACCTTGAATAACCCCAAAAACTCAGGAAAAGTCCCAAGAAAGAACCTAAAACCATCCTAGGACCTAGACATCAAAGGGAAACCCTATCATAGGGCAAGAAAATGGGAATAACATTGGAACAATGATCTCCCCCCTAAGGAGATAGTCTGCAACACCTTCCTGCCATGGAGGATGAGAAAAGGAGGTCCTAGAGAAGCTGGGATAGGATCATGGATTTGGGATAAGGCCAAGGAAGGGATATAGGGAAGTGAAATAGGAAAGACACCTGTAGAGCCCAAATGCCTCCTTATTACTTAAAAATGTATTTTAACAAACATAATTTCATATACATTAAGGGATCCACAAATCCCTCTCCTATAGTTCTCAAGTAGTTTATCAAACAATGTCAGTAATGCTTGTAGCCATTGAAAACTAATGTGGACAACACGATAATGGAGAAGATCATCCAAAAATAATGCATGAAGGATAGTAGACACATTTTCCGTGTTATTATTTCTTTTATGAGATCCCAAAATGATAAAAATCAATGAAATCTAACATCAAAACTAGGTACCATTATAAAATAACACTAAAGACAAGAATAATGACAAATATATTGGTTATGACTATTTTCATCAACTGTGTTGTTTATATGAAAAAATGTGAAATGGTGCTATCCCATTATGTTTTATGTAACTATATGGAGTTAATTGGCATCTAAATAAATTATTTTTTTTGGTAAGTTAATTGATATTATATTATGTCAGGAAATATGAAGGCTCCCAAATACCTTTTACATCAATAGATAACAACAAGCATTAGCCTAAGCCCAAGAGGAAGTATAAAAACCCTCAAAAAAGTAGGTAAATCTTCACCTATTACATCGGCAGAAAATACTACAGCAAACACAGAGAAAAGTATCCATCCTTCAAGACTACAAGATGAAAGCCAGCCTCGAGAAAAACAAAGAAGCCCCTTGAGAACTACCCAAATAAAATAGCAAGAATATCCGAGCAACAATGTACTGATTAGGACTTACCATGGTCTCCTTCTGTTCATCCACTTTTTTTTTAGAAGCTTCTGGATTGTTCTCAAATCCTCCCAAAGTTTGAGAATTATGGGAAGAAGCGAGTAATTTTTTTAATTGATTTCGATGCAGCAAATTTTTCCCACCCTATCACATTCGGTGATGGTTCCAATACTTCTGGATTTTTTAAAAATGATGATTCCCAGCATTGTCAAGTTTCCTATCTCGATCCTGGAGTAAATCTTGCTAGTCTTCAAATAAACATCTCTAAAAATATTTTGGTGCCAATGATATTTCCACATGCGGTAGGGATCACTCAAATTGGAAAGAGTGAGACCTCCATTTACATTTTTGATGTCCCCACTATATCTACAAAAACATCCTTTGATTTATTCCCAAAATTTCTATTTGAGATGTTAGTAGGCTTTGGGAATGAACTAGCACTCCTGGCTGTTATAAACTCACATTTTTTTTGGAGAAACTAACAGATCATGTGGCAATGGATATAGATACCAAACATGCTAGGGGTTATGTGATAAGACACCCGCCTATTATGGAAATGATGTAGATTAATATTCATGGTATGAATGGGTTTGAAACAAGTCTAGATGATCATGAGACAACCATCCAAATGATAGTTCCATAGAGAGAAGGGATCATGAAAATGATGGAATTTGTTATTCAAAAGGATGGGCTAGAAACCCAAGACCTCAAAGACTTTTTGAAATTTGGCACCTATTGTCCTACTAGGACCTTTTGAAACTTCAACACTCTTAAACATAGTGAGGAAACTTATAAAAAATATGGTAACCCAACTAATCATTGTCAATTTTTTCAATAGTGGCTAATGCATGTACCTCCTGTGGTAGTGTGTCTGTCCAAGTCAACAAACTTGGACCATCAACCCCAATGTTTGCCAATTTATATGCTACCTTATTTACTTCTATGAAAGCATATTGAACGATAACTTCCTGCTAGTGAGTAGCAATTTTCTAGGCCTCTTCAATGCAACTTCTAACTTTCCAAAACGGTATTTTGGAGCTTCTCATGTAATTAATAATATTGAGAGAATCCCCTTCAATGATGATTCTTCCTGGGATATGTTTGATTAATTCAAGACCTCTCCATAATGCCTTTACTTCAGCCATATGATTGGACTGTTCACCAAGGTATTCAACAAATGCTAAAATTGAGTTTCCTTTATGATCTTTGATTATGCCTCCTGCTCTTGCTTTGCTTGGATTGCCTTTTGTTGCTCCATAAAAATTCAATTTGACCCATCCCTGGGGTTGGGGACACCATTTAATATTGCTTCTAGGATTGGGTTGAGATACAATCGTGTCCTAGAAAATATTCAGAGAATGAATAATGACAATTTTAAACCTGGAACAAGGCCTTAGATCATACGGAATAATGGAAGCATTCTCTTTGTAAAAGGAAATAATTCTACTAGTTAGAGATGAAATATCCTTGGAAAAATTAGAGAACACTCTCTGGTTCCTTTCTAACCATATTTACCAAAGAAAATGATATAGATAGAACCTCCAAATTGTGCTTAGCTTGGGATGGTGGAAAGGTTGAGGCCACTAAATGAACAACTCCACAATAGAAGGAGGTTTTACCAAACTAATTTGGAACCTTTGGAAGAGGTTGTCAAGAATGGAAATAGAATAGGGACAGTTGAGAAATATGTGGTGGGAGGATTCCCAGTTAGATAAGAATAAAAAATATCTATTTGGGATAATTATCCCTCATTTAATGAGGTTATCAACTATCAAAATTTTATTTTGAATGGCAAGCCAAGCAAAGAAAGCAATTTTGGGGGTAAGGTGTTTGATCCATACCAAATTGAAAGGAATTTGGGTTTCTTCCTAGGGAATGAGGAGCTGATAAGCATATTTGACTATAAAATTCCCATATTCTATTGGGGCCCAAATAATATTATCTTTAACTTCTCCTGTGGGGATGATTATGGAATTGAGAAGTATTTCTAAGGCCCTTGATTCTTTAGGGTGATGGATGTTGTGAATGCTTTTCCACCTATAGATGTTATTTGTTTTGTGAAGGAAATCAACCACTTTGTATCCAAAGGTTGCATCTGTAATGTCTTTGAGAATCCTGATGCTTTGAGCCTGAATGAGTGGCTAATTTCCTATCCACCTATCCAACCAAAAGTTTATTGATCTACCATCCCCCATTTCCCACCTGATTCCTTTCCTCAATAGACACTTTATTTGGATTATTCCTTTCCAAAAAGTTGATCTATTTATGGGCACTATCTCATTTAGAAACTATGTGCCCTACAAATACTTCCTCTTGACTATAGTGATCCACTCCACTTGCTCTTTCGATAATAATATCCATGCTTATTTAGCCATTAATTCCATATTTAAGTTTTTAAATCTTCTCAATCCAATTCCTCATTGGTATTTAGATCTGTAAACTTTGTCCCAGGCTACCAGATGGAAAAGACTTTTATTTTCAGCCCCAGTCCATAAGAATTGTTTTTGAGTTTGTTCAATATTATCATACACTTTTGAGGGATCTTTAAACACTGAAAGGAAATAGACTGGGATACTTTGGAGGCATGCCATGGTTAAAATAGCTTTCCCTGCTTGGGACAGAAGGTTCTCTTTCTAGCCTGTTAACTTTTTTTAAACTCTCTGAATCACTAGATTCCACATCCCCTCAACTGGTGTGCCCACAAAAAGAGGAAGACCTAATTAAATAGAAAGGAATGACACAATTGAGAATCCCAAGATCTTGGCTATTTTTATCTATCTCTAGTGAGGATTGTTCAATAAATAATTTTTGCTCTTTTGGAAATTTATTTTCTAGCCTGTTGCTTCTTCATATAGCAAAAGAATGTATTTAATTACTTTAGCTTCATGTATGGAGGAAAAAGTGGATAGGATCATATCATCCACAAATTTTTGGTGAGTAATAGGATCAATTTGAGTTGTGTTGAGTGTTAATTTGTCATATTAAAAATAATAACACGCAACTTAGAGTCCCGAACAAAAGACTCTTTCTTGCAAAGAAATAATTTATTTTATTTTCCTTCCTTTTATTATTTCTCCAAGCTTCTTTGTGAAAAGCTTTTACGTATATAAAAATGAATTTCAATTTAATACATACAACTGATATATCCCAGAATAACTCAAATCCTACAGATAGTTGTTAACAAGGGGCCTTTGTTGATTCTCAATGAACTTTATAATCTTGACTTGTTTGATTAATAAAAAATAAACAAAAATCCTTTTGATGTTCTAATATTCACAATTTATTCTAAGGTTAACTTGTTCGTTTTATCTCTATTCAATAGTTTTGTTATTTCAATGTTAGTCTCTGACATGAAATTAAGCATATCAAGGAATAAAATAGAAGCTGTTATTTTTGAGTCGAGTTGGAAAATAATGAAGGATATTAAAATGGTTAACGATCTCCTCCCTGCAAAATCCCAAGTTAAGAGATGAAGTCCCCAAAACAACCCAACCGATCAGATCTGTACTAACACACAATCTAATCGGATCAGATGCAAGACTCTAAGGAAAATAATATAACTGCATCATTCTACCATTCACCTATCGTAACCCATCCCATGGCGTAAACGAAATAGATACAAGACAAAATGATGCAACGGAAAGATTGACAATAAAACAATAGTTTTGGCTTCGATCTCCTTTTGATTTTACACACAAAAGTCGTGTTACCAAAGAAAAATCCTTTATTTCAATAAATAATGCTTTTTGTTACGGTCTCTAGCCCAGTATCCATCTACATTTCTGCTATTTAACCTTTACGTCACGCGTTCTCGATCTGTTCCATGATGCTTCGTTTCGACTCCGGGACCCTTCGCTTCAATTCCCGCCTTTTGGTATTCTAACCTTTGCGTGCATTCGTAACGCTCGATCTCTGCGACCAGTAACTATTGTTATGAAACGTTACTCTAGTTCTGTCATTTCCGCCACGTGTCCTGCGTCTCCTGCACCTTTCGTAATGCTTTCCCATGGAAATCCCGACAGAATTTGCATTTGGCCTCTTCTGTTTCCTAGCCGCGATAACGCGACATGTCGCGAAATCGCGACATGTTCTTGGTCCGTACGCCCGTAGTAGCTCGTTGTAGCGATATCGCTACCGACTTTGCTTTGCATTCTTTTCAAAAAGTGGTAGCGATATCGCTACCACTTTGGTTCCGAGCCTTCCTTCGATGAAGTGGTAGCGATATCGCTACCACTTTGGTTCCGAGCCTTCCTTCGACGAAGTGGTAGCGATATCGCTACCACTTTGGTTCCGAGCCTTCCTTCGATGAAGTGGTAGCGATATCGCTACCACTTTGGTTTCGAGCCTTCCTTCGATGAAGTGGTAGCGATATCGCTACCACTTTGGTTTCGAGCCTTCGCTTCATGAAGTGGTAGCGATATCGCTACCACTTTTCTTTCGAGCCTCTGCTTCACGAAGTGGTAGCGATTCGCTACCACTTTGCTTTCACGCCTTCGCTTTGCAAAGTGGTAGCGATTCGCTACCACTCTTCTTTCACGCCTCCGCTTCACGAAGTGGTAGCGATTCGCTACCACTTTTCTTTCGAGCCTCCGCTTCACGAAGTGGTAGCGATTCGCTACCACCTTTCTTTCGGTACGCTTCCAAAAAATGCGTCACGATTTCGCAACACCTCTTTTCTTTGCCGCCGACACGTCGTGATTTCGTGACATCCTTTCTGTCCTGCTGCCGACACGTCGCGATTTCATGACAGATTTCAATTTTTCGCAGCGATGGAGAGACAGGTCGCGATTTCGCGACATGTCACGATATCGCGACATGTCGCGATTTCGCGACCCTTTCAACACTTAGGCATTTTTCTTCTTTTCTTCATTTTTAGCATCCGGGTCTTTGAGATCTTCCCTAAAACCTGCAAAAACAAAGGTGGGTCCCCACTTATGGGGTGTGTTGTGGATGAACCACAACAAATGGCGACTCTATTTGTCAAATGCTCTTGAGCATTTTAGTAAGAACCCAACCTAACACAAATCACAAATTTGAAAACATGGGTTAGCCCATAATCAATATAACTAATGCCCAAAATCAGAAGTACATGAATTATTAGAATCATCAAGTACTAGCTCGGTGTGTGCAATGAATTCCTTTCCTTATCATTTGAATTTGATCCACATTCCATCATCGGTTTTGCATGAATGCATATGCGAGATTGTGAATGATTTGTGTATCCTACTGAATATGCCATGAGAAAATGCATAGTCACTCTTGTAGTATTATGTGCAAACATTCAAGACTGCCAAACCCTCTTAGGATCCACTAGTGAACGGTTCATTATATCCCAAAGTTGGTTATGAGTCCCTACTATCTTGAACCCATGTGCAAGTGGATGTGAAATCGAAACTTTGGGGAATCAGACTCCCAACCAACCGAGATGAGAGTTTAACCCTATCCTTACTATTCTGATTTAGAATTCTTTACCTCACTTTGAGAAAAATAACTAAACCAATTATGGAAGAAATGGTCATGCTAGTCTAACCCTCTAGACAATCAGTGGTCTTATTTTTTAGGCAAGACATGATGCCATGCATGGGCCTATCTAACCCCATAATCCAAAACTTATCTTCATTTCTTTGGACCTTGGGGATGACTACCCATCCCTTGCGAGAGGACAAGTAGTACGATCCTTACAATCCAATATAAGGATGAGATGGGAAAAATTTATTTATTTTACTTCTTGGACCTTGGGGATGACTACCCATCCTGGTTAGGGACAAATAGTACGATCCTTACAACCCAAGATTTTAAATGTAAATGGAAAATATTAATCTTGTTACTTAGACCTTGGGGATGACTACCCATCCTTTGCGAGAGGACAAATAGTACGATCCTTACAATCTAAGACTTAATACGAAATGAAACATAAGAGCTTTGGGGAATCGGATTCTCAACCAACCGAGATGAGAATTTATGCCCTATCCTTACTACTCCATGTGGGTCCAATCAAAGCTTTGGGGAATTAGATTCTCAACCAACCGAGATGAGAATTTAACCCTATCCTTACTACTCCGATTTTAGGCTTTAAGCTCTATGGAAGTGGTCAAAACCACTATTTTTAGGATCATGTTGCATAATAGGATAGACATGAAAACCATTTTCGCCCAACCTTTTCCTCCAAGTTAGGTTTTGATCATTTTGCTCAAGATCCCTTTTAATGTATGAAACGTGCTTGGTCCTAGATACTTCAAGACTCTGTTTCCAACCTTAGGATTTACTTAGATTTATGTTATAACATAACCCTAAGAGGATTCAACATACTCAAATGAATTGCACCTAAGATGCATATGCCACTACGGTGAAATGTATGAAAAGTGAGATGGAACATGAATGCATTATTTCTTGAATTGCAAATGAGATGATTTGTCATGCAAAACTGACTTTTTCATGCATCACAAGCTTCAAATGATCTAAATTAAGCTGTTTGTATTACATGTGGAGCTTTTACAACATGATTCCAATGTTTCATATTCTCCCAATCTTAGGCATGTGTTCAACATCAAGCTTTTATTCCCTTTTTTTTTTTTTTTTATAAGGCAATGAAAAGGAAATCAAAGGAACACCACCGCCTAAATGTCCAACCTGCACACAAACGCAAAAACCCAACATTAATACAAGAAAAACCTGAAATAAAAAATGAATACATACTAACATATCAAATCTGCACATCAAGAAACTAAATTACAGCATTGACACAAAACTAGATATCTCCTGAAACACACACTTAAGTATCAAATCTCATGCTTGAAAGTAATGCTTCAAGTGCAACCCATTGATAGGTAGTGCCAAATCCTTTCCATCCAAGGTTTTTAGTCTAAAACTATTTTCCCCTAGGATCTCTGAAATCTGGTAGGGACCTAACCAAAGGTAATCAAATTTATCATGTTCCCCCTTCTTCTCATGTCTTTTGTCCCATAACAGCACTAAATCTAAAATTTTAAACGCCTTGGCCTTAGACCTTTTGTCAAACCATATTTTTACAATGTCTTGGTGTTTACTAAAATGAAGCATAGCTTCATCCCTTTTTTCATCCAAGCGCATTAATTGCGTTAGTCTAGACTCAAGTTTATCATTAGTTCCAAAATAATCTTTCATGAAGTGCGGCGTTTGTAATCCGAGATTTGCGGGAAAAATGGGATCTTGTCCATAAACCGGATGGTAAGGAGATGTCCCTATTGCTTCTTTGACTACGATTCTGTCAGCCCAAAGGGCCAACTTAAGCTTATTGTGCCGGTCCACGGATTCCTTTCCAACAATTTTTTTATGACAGTCAACAGATTCTTATTGGATGACTCGGCCAATCCGTTACCTTGCGGGTAATAATTGGAGGAGAACTTTAAACTCACGTTGTTATCAAATGCCCAATTAGCAAACTCTAGAGAGGAAAAGGCCGAACCATTATCACTTACGATGGAGTTAGGCATCCCGAATCTAGTGACAATGTTATCTTCTAAAAATTTAATGACCACCTCTGCAGTAGCATTCTTTGTGGGGATAGCTTCGGTCCATCTCGTGCAATAATTCGTAGCTGTCAGAATATATTTGTGAGCATCGGATGAATTGGGGCTGATAATCCCAATAAAATCCAGGCCCCATTGCGCGAAAGGTCTAGACTCGATTACGGACTGTAAAGGCATGGAAGCGTTTCTGTCTCTATTGGCTGTAGTTTGACATATGTGACATGACCTCACATGAGAATGGGCATCCTTGAATAGTTGAGGCCAATAATAACCGGCTCTGAGGATTTGATGGGCTGTGGCATTAGCAAACCCATGCCCTGTCCCATGTTTACCATGAAACTCTTCGAGTATTCGCACTTCCTCCTCTTGATCAACGCAACGAAGGTAAATACCTTCATGGTTCTTTACGTATAATGTGCCGGATCTAACTAGGAAATTAGCAGACTTCAAACGCAAGGCTCTGCGCTGAGTAGCATTCAAAAGTGATGGACACCTACCATTTAGTAGATAGTACACCACATCTGCATACCACTCCTCCTTGGTTACATCAGCGACTTCATAATGTTGACAAGGAATTGCGAGATCCTGTTCTGCGATTGCCTTAGCTAACCCTTGCCCCCGCACTATCTTCATCGATTGAATCTCCAGATCAAATTCCTGCAAAGTTGAAACCCACTTACCACGCTTCTCACCTAATTCATTATGAACGAACATGGCTTTGACAGCAGGATCTGGGACGATAGCAAAGACCCTATTGTGGACTATGTAGTGCCTGAACTTTTTTACAGTCTTAACCAGCGCATACATTTGCTTGTCTAGGGTAGAATATCTCAGTTTCGCATCTTTGAGAGGACTACTCAGGAAAGCAATGGGATTTTCAATGCTTTGCCTTCACTCTTCTGAGTTAAAACACTCGCAAAGGAGTGATCTGAAGCAAATGTGTAGATATAGAAAGGCTTCGTATAATCGGGACTCACCAAAATCGGGGCTTTAGAAATCGCATCCTTGATATTATCAAAAGCCTCTATCCTTTCATCTGTCCAAATGATCTGGACCTCTTTCTTTAGCATGTCGTTCAAAGGTCTTGCTATCTCTGCAAAATCTGCGATAAATTTTTCGACAAAATTGATCTTTCCGAAAAATGATCTCAACCCCTTCTTGCTATTGGGACGAGGAATTTGTTGTATGGCTTCTATTCTCTCAGGGTCAATGGAAATTCCATCCTTAGATATTATATGCCCCAACAGTTTTCCTTCTGTTACCCGAAGATGCACTTCTTTGGGTTGAGAGATATACCATGTTCCCTGCATCTTTGAAAGACTTTCTTAAGATCCCTGACATGGTTTTCCCTGTTCTTAGAAAATACGGGAATGTCATCGACGTAAACAATGATGCACTTACCAATAAGCCCTTTAAAAGCAAAATCCATAGCTCGCTGGAAAGTGGCACTTGCGTTCAATAGTCCGAAGGGCATTCTCCTGTATGCAAAGGTGCCCCATTTTGTCGTAAAAGCAGTCTTCATCCTATCACTAGGATGGATAAGGACCTGATTATATCCCGAATAACCATCCAAGAATGACATCATCTCCGACCCGTTTACCTTTTGGAGTATTTCATCGATGGTGGGTAACGGGTAGTTGTCCTTTTGGGATGCCTTATTGAGATTTTTGAAATCAATGCACAACCTTATTTCTCCACTCTTTTTCCTCATAGGGACTAGGTTAGCAACCCACGTGGAATGCCTAACGGGAAAGATGATCTTAGCTTCTAACAGTCGCTTCACCTCTTTCTCTATCAAGGGTTCTAATAATGGATTAACTCGCCTTTGTCTTTGCACGAAGGGCTTGGACTACGGCTTCGGTGGAATCGTGTGCATTATGACATTACGATCATAGGTTTTCAACTCCTTATAACTCCAAGCAATGCAATCTATGTATTATTTTAATGCATTTGCTATGGAATCCTTCTCCTGCTTGGTACATGCTTTTGCTATGAATACCTCCGGGGATTTTCTGCACTTCCAATGTTAACCAAATCACAGGCCTCTCCAGGAGATGGAACCCTTTTACCTTTTCTTGGTTTGCATCCGATATCAAAGATTTTTTCTAATGAAGCTATCTCATCAGGCATCCTGTTGTTTTTTACAGGATTTTTATCTTTCGAAACTACCTCCTCTACGTCCCTTTCTTCTTCATCTATGTATTGCTTTTCAAATATACCTAGAATTAGTGACAAAATGAAATATGTGCCTGTCACTATCAAATACTTGGAAGTTCGTAACATTATCTGGTATCGAGGGACAAGGGACCAACTCTATAGAGAACTTCTTGCATTTCTTATGGTCCACTGGCTTCAACATACTCGCTGCTACAGCTAGGGAGTCTGCCAGACGATTGCCCTTTCTCGAGATCAGAGAAATGTTAAAGGCGTCAAACTCATCTATTAAATCTCTGACCCTAGTTCGGTAAAGCCTGAGCCGCCTGTCCTTGCATATGTATTGTCCCCTCACTTGTTTCACCACCAGTTCCGAATCACCAAGGACTTTGATATATTTAATTTTCTTTCGAATGGCCAGCTGTAGTCCAAGAATCAAAGCCTCATATTCTGCCATATTGTTGGTGGCAGGGAGCTGTAGTCTGTATGCAGCGAATATAGGCTCCTGGTCCGAACATGACAATTCAACACCGGCTCCTGCTCCTTGTCTGGACCTGGATCCATCAAATCTTAAGGTCCAAATGTCTTGATGTCCTTCAGTAAAGTTGCGCCCAATCCTTTCATCATGGGTATTTTTGAGTGCTTCTATGTCCAAACAGTATGCTCCCAACTCAGCTTCAATGTACTGGATCTCGTTCGGCTTGTTGTAATCTATGATCATCTCTTTGAGTCGGGGTTCACTGTCAATTCGAATTTGATTGGCCACTCCCCTCCAAGGCAGCCACATGTGTGAAGAGTCTGTCACAATGTAACCGTTTAGGTTCTTACTCCAATCTCTTCCCAATACCATGCCATATTTGATAGGAATATCGAGCACCAATATGTCTATGCTGTTGTTGAACTCTGGGTTCTGAATTGACTTGAATATGCACATCACCCAGCTCTCCTACTGCCTCCATGGTTGACCTGTCCAACTGCACCACCCTGCTCCTAGAAGGCTTTGGTGTAAGTCCCAATCTTTTACAGATTTCTAAGGGCATGATAGTAGCCGAGGCCCATGAGTCTATTAAACAATTGTGCAAGTTTTTACCTGCAATTCTAATGGTTACCAAAAAGGGAGGTATATCTCATTTTTCTTTTTGTACAACCACTTGGGACTCAGCACTTTTAGCTTCATGAACTTGTGCAGATGGATTTAATCCTTTTGGTGAACTCACTTCTTGGCCTAATAATCGGGCCATGTCATACATCGATACATTGGCCCTATTCTTCTTCATATCTTCCACCAAATCGTAAGTGAGCTTTTCGGGATTTGGCAAGTTTTGCATCATCTTAGACTTTTCGACCTTCGATGGAGGAGGGGGATTGACATCTCCTTTAGGGTCGGGAGGGAGTAATTGATTATTAGGAGGAGCGGAGGAAGTTTTGGGCTCTTTAGAACTCCTAGTGTAATATTTGTGATTTGCTTTCCCAAAACGTTTGTTTGCATGAACTTCCAAAGCTTCTTCATCTTCGCTTCCAAAAAATTCTACATCCTCCTCTTCTTCACTTTCATGGGAATGTATGACCTCCGTTAGCATAGACTCCGGTTTCACGTGGCCACAGTGCGGGCAATCATTATCACAAGATCCTGCATCTCCACAGTCTTTCGAAATGTCTACCTGGTTGGCAACGGGATTGGGTACCCGCCCGTTGTTAGGCTGCGTGTTATACATTCCTTTTCCTCTATGATTGTGAGGTCGGTTATGGCCCATGGCCTGATCAACTTTTTTATTGACATTCCCCACTGTTACCAACACCTTGGCCAACGTTTCTTTCATATTTTCTATGGCTGCTTCGGACCCTTGTGGTTGAGGCATTGCAATTGCAGGTCCAGTTGTGTTGGCTGCATTAGCCACCTCTGGACTGGGTACAATGGCTTGGGTTTGGGCAGGTGGATTCCATCCTGGATTCCCATTTTGAATGGCTTGAGTTTGGGCAGGTGGATTCCATCCTGGATTCCCATTTTGAATGGCTTGAGTTTGGGCAGGTGGATTCCATCCTGGATTCCCATTTTGAATGGCTTGAGTTTGGGCAGGTGGATTCCATCCTGGATTCACACTTTGAATGGGAGTGATTGTTGGATAAGTCATTGAGCTTGGCATGTTAATTGGAGCAAACCTCGACATGGTCAACAGATTATTGCCCATACCGAACCCATGCAAACCCATCGAGTTATTTTGAATCAAACTCTGTGTTTGAACAACGGCATTCGGATAACCTGACAATGGCGTAACTTGGGTGGGTGTTTGGAAGTTGTTCAACATCGGAGCCTGTGGTGCTACTACCTGGTTCATCATGGCAAATTGGCTGTATGGGCCATATTGTCCCATCCCAGTCAATTGAGACAATCCTGCGCCTGGCAGGTTCATCTGTTGTTCGAGAGTCATTGTTTCTGCATAAGCCAAAGGAAGGGTTGTAACCTGAGGGTTCCTTCTAGTCAACAAAGATGTTAAAGGATCTAAGGCTCCGAAGTATAGCTGCAAGGCAATTGCAGGGTCTACCGCAAAGTGACGAGTCACATTCGTATATAGCTTTTGAAATCTCTGATTGAACGTTCGAATGGGTTCATTGGTTTGTCTTTTGCAAGATACGAAGAAATTGTATGTCATGGAGGGATCTACTAAGCTATGCGAATTGACCTATGAACGCCAGTTTCTAGCTGGGCCCATGAAGTTATGGACCCTGCTGGCAAATTTCGATACCATTCGTTAGCAATGTGGTCTAGACTAGCAGGGAAAACTCGACAGGCAACATCCTCGTGAGTAACCCCCTGCCTAAACATGTAATCTTTATAGATTTGGACATGATCTTCTATTGTTGTTGGACCATCATGAATGAATTTGGGTAATCCCCTTTCAATGTTTCTAGGCAAGTCGTGGACTACCCCGGGAATATCTAAAGGGGAACTCTGAGCACCATACCAAAGGGCAGGTGGTGTTGTTGTTGTTGTTGTTGGGCCATGTTATTCAAAGGTGTCAACCCTGTGGGAACAATTGGAACTCCTGGAACTATGGAGACAGATACAACTGGTGTTACTATCCCACTTGAACTTAAGGGTTCAGGCCCACTAGAGGTACTTGAGTCCAAAGAAATCCCTAACTCAAGTATACTGGGTGGTATTTCAACTTCTAATGTTTTGTTTTTCAGCCTCCTAGCAGTGGGAGAAAGGCTTTGGAAGATAGTTTCCCCTGTGGTTTTAGACCTAGTAGCAATGTACTCAGGTTGGGCCAGCTTGGAAACTCTAGGACTCTAAAAGATTTCTCAACTCTGCTGCCAGATAAAATGTCTAAATGTTACACTTGCAAGCACAATAGGTGGAAACAAAACTACCCACGTTAATCATTAGAAAAAATCAAAATTGCAAAGCAATACTGAAGGCCCTCCTTCTAGCGCCAAAATGTTGAGTGTTAATTTGTCATATTACAAATAATAACACGCAACTTAGAGTCTCGAACAAAAGACTCTTTCTTGCAAAGAAATAATTTATTTTATTTTCCTTCCTTTTATTATTTCTCCAAGCTTCTTTGTGAAACAGCTTTTACGTATATAAAAATGAATTTCAATTTAATACATACAACTGATATATCCCAGAATAACTCAAATCCTGCAGATAGTTGTTAACAAGGGGCCTTTGTTGATTCTCAATGAACTTTATAATCTTGACTTGTTTGATTAATCAAAAATAAACAAAAATCCTTTTGATGTTCTAATATTCACAATTTATTCTAAGGTTAACTCTGTTCGTTTTATCTCTATTCAATAGTTCTGTTATTTCAATGTTAGTCTATGACATGAAATTAAGCATATCAAGGAATAAAACAAAACTGTTATTTTTGAGTCAGCTGGAAAATAATGAAGGATATTAAAATGGTTAACGATCTCCTCCATGCAAAATCCCAAGTTAAGAGATGAAGTCCCCAAAACAACCCAACCGATCAGATCTGTACTAACACACAATCTAATCAGATCAGATGCAAGACTCTAAGGAAAAGAATATAAGCTGCATCATTCTACCATTCACCTATCGTAACCCATCCCATGGCGTAAACGAAATAGATACAAGACAAAATGATGCAACGGAAAGATTGACGGTAAAACAATAGTTTTGGCTTCGATCTCCTTTTGATTTTACACACAAAAGTCGTGTTACCAAAGAAAAATCCTTTATTTCAATAAATAATGCTTTTTGTTACAGTCTCCAGCCCAGTATCCATCTACATTTCTGCTATTTAACCTTTATGTCGCGCATTCTCGGTTGTTCCATGACGCTTCGTTTCGACTCCTGGGACCCTTCGCTTCAATTCCCGCCTTTTGGTATTCTAACCTTTGCGTGCATTCGTAACGCTCGATCTCTGCGACCAGTAACTATTGTTATGAAACGTTACTCTGGTTCTGTCATTTCACGCCACGTGTCCTGCGTCTCCTGCACCTTTCGTAACGCTTTCCCGTGGAAATCCCGACAGAATTTGCATTTGGCCTCTTCTGTTTCCTAGCCGCGATAACGCGACATGTCGCGATATCGTGACATGTTCTTGGTCCGTACGCCCGTAGTAGCTCGTTGTAGCGATATCGCTACCGACTTTGCTTTGCCTTCTTTTCAAAAAGTGGTAGCGATATCGCTACCACTTTGGTTCCGAGCCTTCCTTCGATGAAGTGGTAGCGATATCGCTACCACTTTGGTTTCGAGCCTTCCTTCGATGAAGTGGTAGCGATATCGCTACCACTTTGGTTTCGAGCCTTCCTTCGATGAAGTGGTAGCGATATCGCTACCACTTTGGTTTCGAGCCTTCCTTCGACGAAGTGGTAGCGATATCGCTACCACTTTGATTTCGAGCCTTCCTTCGTTGAAGTGGTAGCGATATCGCTACCACTTTTTGTCTCGAGCCTTTGCTTCGCAAAGTGGTAGCGATATCGCTACCACTTTTCTTTCACGCCTTTTGCTTTGTAAAGTGGTAGCGATATCGCTACCACTTTTCTTTCGAGCCTTTGCTTCACGAAGTGGTAGCGATTCGCTACCACTTTTCTTTCGAGCCTCCGCTTCACGAAGTGGTAGCGATTCGCTACCACCTTTCTTTCGGTACGCTTCCAAAAAACGTGTCGCGATTTCGCAACACCTCTTTTCTTTGCCACCGACACGTCGCGATTTCATGACATCCTTTCTGTCCTGCTGTCGACACGTCACGATTTTGTGATAGATTTCAATTTTTCGCAGCGATGGAGAGATAGGTCGCGATTTCGTGACATGTCGCGATTTCGCGACATGTCGCGATTTCGCGACCCTTTCAACACTTAGGCATTTTTCTTCTTTTCTTCATTTTTAGCATCCGGGTCTTTGAGATCTTCCCTAAAACCTGCAAAAACAAAGGTGGGTCCCCACTTCTGGGGTGTGTTGTGGATGAACCACAACAAGTTGTTGCTTGAATTCTAGAGATGATACCTGATCTTCTAGCAACATGAATTTTCCTCCCCAAAGATTCTACAACTATGATGAAAAGTAGGGGAGATAAATGGTCTCCTTGTAGAAGACATCTACTGCTTTGAAAATAACCAGCTGGGGAACCATTTACAATAACTAAAAACCATGCAATTGAGATGCAACCTTTAATCAGTTCCACCCATTCTGGATGAAACCCAAACTTGAGTAAAACAACACAGAGGAAATCCCAGTTAACCTTATCAAAGGCCTTGTTCATATCTAGTTTGAGGAAAAAAATAGGTTTTTAATTCTGATATGATGAATGGAGAGCCTCATGCATCGTTATGATTTCACATCTAAATAAATTATTACTATTTAGAAGTATCATATTATTTACATTAACAACAAAATGATAAATATAATTTATATATTCTCCAAAAGCATATTGGTTTCCATAGAGGTTTGAAAATTTTAAAGAAACCTAATTTTTTGAAAACACCACCATCAATTGTGATTGGACATTAAGATAAAGAATATTCATAAGAAATATAATAAAATAATAGTGGTGTAAAAATAACTAATAGTCTTAAAGCTATAAATAATCAACATACATAATAATATTCTAATAATATGGCCATGAAATTACAAGGCCAAATAGGGCTAAGTTGATAACAACTATGAATCTTATGAATCTGAAAGCAAAAATCCCTTGCCAATAAATTAGAAAGAATAAAGTAGATAAAAATAAAGCATTAAAAAATGAGGAAAAATAACTAAAGTGAATTAGAACTTCATTCTAACAATGTCATTGATGAAAGTCTTCATGAAACAAAATTATTGGTCGTTGAGAATGTCATGGTCATTTGGTATAGTGCCAAATTAATTATTGGTATGTTGCATGGATAGCCATATGTACCTAACAATCATACCTCACTTAGAGTGACATAGTTAGGAAGCTCTATGATTGTGGTATATGTCTCAAAGGGTAACCTCCAATATTTTTCTAAGGTTGAATGCTTATTAGATATAATTTTTGATGAATTATTTCACAAACTACTTGCATATATCAAAGGAAAAGAGAGATAAATACAAAAAATAAAATCATGATCTAATGAAGGTGATGCACCAAGATCAAAAGATTCTTCTATGCATAACTGGAATTAAAATAAACACATGCATCATTTAGTAACAACTAGAGAAATGAACATAATTTTAATATAACATAAGCATTCATGTGCAAGAGACACATATAAAAAATAGGGCAAAGATAAATTAGCCATGACTTCATATTTATCATAATATTTGTTTTACATAGATGCTAGATCCAAAGAGGATTGAATGGTATCAACAAAATGACTCAATGTTCGAATCTAGATACATAGAATAAAAGTGAAAGTAAAATACACATAAGGCTAGATATTAGGCATGAGTAGGCAATTTCCAATGCCTTTCAATAAAAATGAAACACATGTTTATAAGAATAGACTAGGGTTTCTTTCCTAAAAAACAATACAAGTGACAAAAAATTTCCTCCAAATTGAGTGAAATATGGGCCTTCATTCATTTCTAATGGACTTGAGGTCTCTAGATCTAGAGCCATCAATGTCAAAGGGTTTGAGATCTATGGTTTGGATACTTTGATGCTATTACCAACTACTTTTACTAGAAATTAGCCCCAAACATGAATGTGGGATCCATTTGAAATCAATGTTGTTGTACTTGATGTCTCTAGAACTATAATTTCAATTGTTATTTCCTTTAAGATACCAACCAAATCCCTAGAATGCCATGTTTGAGTGGTACATGTATATGGACTTAGGTTTATTCACCATTTTTTCTTTATGAACTCAACTACGTTATTTTAGATTACTTTTCATATGTTACCTATAATAAAAATGATTTCTTGTTAGGGAGGTTCCTTATTGTTGAATGTAAAAATGTAGTGACAAAATATTGAAAGAATATTATTTCCTTTTCAACAAATTATGGCCCACTTAATTGGTATGCTCTCCCTTGATCAAATGGCTAGTGCTACTCTTATTTATATTCTCTTTTATCTTCACTTTCATTCCTAGTCCAATGATCTCTAAGATCATATGGTTGGTATTGATCAGAATTCTATATCACCTATGTCTTCTCTCAACTCATGCAACCCATCATATTGGTCTTGAATTGATCTTGATCGTTGGTTTATTTTGAATGTAGAGTGGGAATATAATTCAACTGCCATGTGTATAGTCATTGTAAGCTTAATTGAATATGGAAGAATTATTTCATAAGCTCAATTATATGTGGAAGAATTATTCTACGATTTTTGACTTTAAATCACTTCAACCAATGATAAGGCCACTTTTTACTTCTTCAAAGAGTCCTTAGAGATGATATTGGTTGTTGATTATTAAGATCATATGGTCCATGGTACTTTGGAATTTGAATGCTTCAACTTTCTTCTTAATATTCTATAGGTAGTTGGATTTACCACATCCCATATCGATGATAGGTATCCTTTGGATACGAGTTTTATACTATTGATGTGCATGCCATGTGTCTTTGGTATCAACCA
The DNA here is from genome assembly GCA_028583015.1 of Wollemia nobilis. Taxonomy (NCBI): domain Eukaryota; kingdom Viridiplantae; phylum Streptophyta; class Pinopsida; order Araucariales; family Araucariaceae; genus Wollemia; species Wollemia nobilis. The sequence continues at coordinate 1,066,494 of JAQPPZ010016349.1, forward strand.
ATGGAGGGGGTTTACCCGGACAAGTTCACCACTTGGCTCTTAAAATGGTGTTGGCCATGGATCATCAAGATTGAATGGATTACAAAACTTAATGATCTAAATATCTCAATATTTGCTTCAAATATTCATATACTATTTGATCTTGTTTTTTCCCAATATCAAAGGTGGATCTTCCATGAACATGGTCCTTAATAAAATAGCTACTTACGTTTTCTATAGTTTGCCAATGCATCTACCATGTGTTCCAATATCAACAAATGGTAGAGTTATTATCTAACAATTTCTTTGGTAGCCTTATGAAATGTCATGGATCATTGGATGAGAAATCAATGACTCGTGAAGCTATGAAAACTTCCTTTTAACTACTTTTTCTAGAATCAATGCTCATTGTCTAATTAAACAAGATAAATGGCCTATGCTACTTTTTTGCCTATACTATACAATTTTTTTGGGAATGAATCACCTATTTTAGATTAATGCAATCAATGACATGTGTAGTTTTGGGATACTTCATGGTATTTTAACTTCTCACATTAGCATCCATCATTAATTAATAAGATCAGATGGCTCGCATGACACCAAAAAGTTCACAAACATTTTCCTCGTAAAACTAACACCTATGATAGATTTGGAAAATTTACCATGCATATAAATTTTATCCTTTTGTAAAATAATTTATACTATAAATTAGTACTCATCATAGATCTACAAAATTGACAATGCATGTAGCTTTGAGGGCCTTTTCTGGATTTTAAATTTTAAATCAATACTTATAAATTGATAAGATCTAATGATTCATGTGGCATAAAACTTTCTTGAAGCTTCTCTGCACAAAAATATCATCCATAATTTATTTTAAAATTTATGGTGAGCATAAATCTTGCTTTCTCTTCTCCTCAACTTGCTGACTTTCCTCCTACCAAGGCCAATTTACAAAATTGGCCAATGCTATTTTTTTGGGTGTAATGAAATTCACTATAGTTCTGGTGACTCATAAGGGATATTTTTCTTGTTGAAGATAAATAATCCCAAAAAAATTTAGAGCCTCATCCATTTGGCACAAATCCAAATATAATAACAAAAATTTAGAAAAATTTATAGTGTGGGGATACTAGAAGAACAATTTATCCATTAAGGATTTAATTTCCCCCCACTCACTTTTAGATGGTAGCTCTATTTTCTTGAACTAAAAGTAGAATATTTAGAGATATATTTGGTCATCATGAGAGAAGAATTTTCACTTTATGAAGTTGCACTTCCATACCCACTAATGACTTAATGACCCAAGGTACATCATTTATGATGGAGGAATCTAGCCATATGTCAAAATTTATTTATTCTTTCGTCTACTATTCGAGAAGCTATATATATTATTGGTGTGAAATAAACTTATTATTATAATTCTAAGGGTAAGGTAGACCTTTTTGAATCAAATATTCAATGGTACCCTTGAATTTTTTAATAGCAATGGCAAAAACAATTATCTAGGCTTTGCATTGTTGTGTGGCCTATTCTTTATTTAGGATATCAAGAATGTTTTGTGCCACTACTTTCTTGTCCTAAACTCTTGTAGCTACTAGCCCTTGTTTGGTTAGGTAGCTAATTTTGATTCATATTCCCTAGCTTTCTCCAACCTCCAGGAAGTAGAAAAAAATTGTTCAACTTTCTAGCTTATTTTAGAGTTTTTGGAGGTCACTCTATCGATTAATTTAAGCACCTGGGAGAGTGCTAATGTGGTTTTGGTAATATCCTTACAATGTGCTCTATAAACTTATTTTATTAGCTCTACTACCCCCAATTGTTGCTCTATCATTTATTTCTTCTTCTTCTCTTCTTCAAGCTCCCTTTGGAAAATGACCCTCTCCTTATTGATATGGACCTCCTAGATTATGAGTTGATCTAGGAGGGAAGTTGGCACTTGCAAGCTTATCGATTGGTTTATCTAATTTTGGAGAACTTTAGCTTGTAGTTGGGAGTTCTTGAGGGTAGTTTTCATATCTTCAAGATATTTCTTCATTTTTACCAACTTCCTCTTGAGAAATAGGTAGTCATGGCCTACAACCCTACCAGCTTGCTCCATGAACTCTAGTCTATCTCTAGCCTAGAATTTTTAAGGTTTATCCTCACTATTGCTATTTAATACTCTTTTTTCTACATCTATCTCTTAGGCTTGGTAATAGTCAAGGCCAATTTGTAAAAGTACATTTTATTGCCTTGGAGATCAAAGTGGCTCCTCATGCTTTTTTCCACGAGTTGTCCAAACATTTTTTTCTTCTTTCTATTGAGTTTACTACAATGTCTAGTTTTGAATTGCTTGGAATTTTTGTAGTACATTGGAAATATGAGGAATTGGGTGTGAAATTGTCAACTACCTCTATGGAGTCAAAATTTGGTACAATGGATTGAATAATGGAATAGAAAAATGAGGAGGAAATTATACTTTTATCATAATGGGTTGAGGACTTATAGTTAGGGTATTGGGGGTCAAACAAATAAAAGATATTGGAAGCCACTGCTAGTCACTAGAGTAAAAGTGGAAAAAAATCAAAATATTTACTATAGGCTTGATGTGGAGTAGCTTGTGGTTGTGTTCTTGGGGTGTACTCATTTTTCTTCTTCAGTGGTGGAGACCTTACTTTGTGGACTAATTTTCTTTTCTACTATGATGCTTGTTGGGCTACTTGTGGTGGTGATGTTGCTATTACAAGAAGTATCTAAGAAGATGTAGTGGTTGGTATTTCTTTAGGTTTTGGTATGTATTCTTCTATGTGAAATATTTTCTTTGTGACTACCTCCAACCACCATGCCATTTAGGGTATTTTAGTGTTTATTTATTCCTCAATACCTTCATCTATGTGGGTGATTTCAACATTAGAGTGCTCTTGCTTACATAGTTCACTAAAAATTTCACCATCATATAGGTTGTTGTAAGAAGTTATAATGTCCCTTACTTCTTATTAAAATTTCTAACATATATTGATCATCACCTTACTCTACTGATCTTATCTCATGGCAATTATATGGAATTTAGGGTTTTCCTAGTGCCTCTTGTGATAAAAGGTCTCTTAATACCTTAGATGAACAACATAAGCTTATACTGAGAGGGGGGTGAATAGTATAAGACCAATTTTTACTTTTATTTCCCAAAACATATTATGCAATATATCAATGGAAATATCAATGGTAGTAATAAAAGCAATGCATAAATCACCACACACAATAGAGACCTCAATTTAAAGCGGTTCACCCAATGTGGGCTACTCCACGAAGAAAATATTTCACTAAATTTTCTCAACAAATATCTTGGGAATCCTTTCGTATTACAATGTTTATGGATCTCTTTCCAAAGGAGACACCAATATCCTAATCAAATTTATGGATACAAATCCATAGGATAACTCTTTCTTCTTTGTTGGTTTATGTATATCTATCCATAGGAGAACTCCTTCTCCTCTGCTCTAGCTGGTGATCCTCTAGAATACTACTGCCTTAACTACACTGGCATGTGGATCTCTCTCCATAAAAAACCTTTGTCCTCACTTATAATACCTCTATCCTCACTATCCTAGCTAATGGATCTCTATCCACTAGAGACTAATATCCTCTGCTCTATCACCTCCAAAGCTTTCTCTTAGCTCTATTTAAACTTTTTCTCAAATCTGCACTAAACATTGTCCTTCGATCTAGCACAAATCTACTCACAATTTTGTCTCTGGTTTGGCATAAATTTACCTTCAAATATGCACCAAAATTTTTCCTCAAATATTTCCTCAAGCCTTAACACAAATCTTGGTCCAATCACAAATCAACTTTGTTAGATCTACCCCAAGATTTAACACAAATCTTGAAAAAATCAATCAATTCTACTCTCAAGTCTTCTCAAAGACTTACCTCAAATCTGTCCACAAGTCCTCTCAATAACTTGATCAATTTGCTCTTAAGTCTTTACTAAGACTTATCTCAAATCTACTCAACAAGATCCCCTAGAACTTGTCCAATCTACTCTCAAGTCTTCACCAAGACTTGTCTCAAATATGCTCAATATTTTCTTACTAGACTTTGTCCAATCTGCTTAACAAGTCTTCCTTAGACTTATCTCAAATCTTCTCAACAAGTCCTCAGTAGACTTATCTCAAATTTGTGGAACAAGTCCTCACTAGACTTGTGTAAAATATACTTGCAAGATTTCACAAAAGCTTACACAAATTTATCTTTAAGCTTTCACAAAATCTTACTCAATTTTTTCCTTAAGTCCCCTCTAGGACTTACTCAAATATGCTCACAAGAATTCACAAATGCTTGCTAAAATCTGTCCTTAAGTTCTCTCTAGGACTTTCTCAAATTTTTCCACTAGATTTCACAAAATATTATTCAAATCAATTACAAAATTTGCATAAAAAACTCCACTTAATATCTTTTAAAAACCTCTTCAATCACACAAAAAAATTTCACTTCAATTTTTTTTCAACCACAGAAACATATAGAGAATAATTAGAGACTCATTATATTTCACACTCACAAAATACTCAATATCTCTCAAATCAATTTAGGATAAAGAATAATTTATTTAACAGAACTTGAACTATCACTCCAATGCATTCAATCAATAATGCTCAACCAACCTCACTCAAACATCCACTCAATGAAACACAAATTGCTTACAAACCTTAAGTGTTTCACTATACTTCCAAAAAACTCACCCTTATGGAAAAACTAGACTTAAGATGATTCCAATGTCGCATAACAATTTTACTCATGTTATTCACAAACACTAGTTCAAGATAGTTCTAAACTTCACATAACAATGATACTCATGATCTTTTACAAACCCTAGCTCAAGACAATTCTCAATCTCACATAACAATGGTGCTCATGTTCTTTCAAAACCCCTATTTCAAGATAGTTCTCAATCTCACATAACAATGATACTCATGTTCGTTCAACATCCATAAATCATGCACATGAACACTCACTCAAACATTTCCAACAATACTTATCAAACAATCCTTCTCACTCCACCTTTGCATTTTACAACATTCAATACAACATTATTTCACTCATAAGGATGATATGCCCATACCTTTTGTTTTGATGGAGATATGTCTTCAAAACCTGTCTTAATCACAATCATATCTTCTTTTCCCATCTCAAGGTTAGATAGCAATCTATCTCAAAATCTCCACAAATATCCTCCTCAAAAATTAATTCACTATACAAAAATTATCAAGTCTCAAGTACACCTTATTATCTCCACACTTCTCAAACTATCACTCAACACTTCAAAAATCATTTTCCTTTATAAACTTCAAACTATTCAATGCATAGAAGATCAAGTTCCTTTATAACACATTTTAAATTTCCCATAAAGTAATATTCCATCCTATAAAATTAATTCATTTCTCAACCCTTATTTTTCCAACCTTTATTTATTTTTAAAAGCACAAAATAATATAAATTATCTAAAACCCTTATGAATCCCTACTCAAAATTGCATTTCAAATATAATTAACCATCACAAATAAGAAATAATGCAATTCACCTTTTAAATAAAAAATAAATGATTTTCCAACTTTAACCAAGGTAAAAATAAAATTTACCTTAACCTCCTTATATCTCCCTAGGCGCTCACTTAACAACCTTTAGACCACACGCTCAAATAGCGCTCACTATGCAACCTTAGACCACGCGCTTCAAAAACAAATTAAAATTAAGTACCTTTGCATGTTGCTCGATGCGATTCAATCCCAAGTCGCACTGCCATCAGCACCCTAGCCACGGTCCAACTATCACGTGAGCTAGGAACTTACTTGGGAGTGAAAAATGTATTGTGCGCTTAGTACCTTCATTTAGAACCAAACAAAACTAAAATCTTTTCCCTTTTGCAGTCGTCGAGACTCAAACGCAAAACCTTCGCTCTCCCAGCACCTTACACACCAATTACTTGCCAGTAGACCAGCCAGTAGGTTGGTGATAAAGCTCTATGCCTCAAATGATTTATTCATCACATTTTTCGCTGCCTTTTTAAAAATTAAAATCCTCTTCTTATGCTCACGAATTTTTGCATTAACCTTTTGTCCTTTCTTGCACATGCATAAAAATCGGAGACTTATATTTTGGTTTGGAAAGACCTATGGTATTTATACCATATGCCAATCATCATCGAACGTCGATGGGGAGGATGAATTATTTAAAATAAATTTGCACCAACCCTAACTTTAGGGTTTAAATAATATTATTTTATAAATTAATTTATAATATAAATATTATAAATAATTTATAAATTACCATAGGCTTTAATTTTAACCTTCAATATTATAATAAAAATATATTATTTCCTTTGGGCCTAGGTATTTTTCTCTTTCACCCTTAGACCTTTTATGAACTCCTTTAATATTATAATAATAAAAATTATAATATTATTTCCTTTAGGCCTTTCCTTCAGGGTATTTGACCATCCTTTTGACCAATCATGTGAACCTCTTAAACCAAATCTCTTGGGCTTAAAATATAAATATTTTAACCCTTATTTTGGCAAGTCCTACACTGATCACTGACACTAACTCTTGACATCAATTACAACACAACTAACTCAAAATTTCCAACAACCTCACCCTTTTTCATTGATGGCAACCCTTTCTCTATAATTGTTTCTTTTTCCTTTTTCAAAATTTCTCCCCCTAATTGAATGCTCTCCCCCTAACTCAAATATCTTTGCATTTGACATCAATGGAAAAGGGCCACCTTTAGGGCTTAGGGCTAAGGATAATACTCTTAGCTCAAACCTTCCCCCACCTCCTCTTTTTGAGGTGGTTAATTTTGGGGTGGGAGTATCTCTACTCCGAGCATACATTGATCTTAACCATTGTCCACCTTCTTCCTCAATTGATCCTTCTGATTTCTCTAAATTTTCATGTTCCTTCTTGTCTCTGGAAATTATTCTCTACACCATGTAGCCATATGCCCAACATTATTGCACGTTTAACACTTAATGTTGTGGTTCCTTGAATGTGCAATTGTCTTGAATTTCATCCTAGTGAAGCCATATCCTTTTATATCATGAACCCTACAATTTACTGCCTTATGACCAAACTGATTACAAGAGTAGAAATACCCTTGAAAGAGATACCCATTTCTGAAACTTCTATTGATGAAACCATATCCTTGTCTTTTATGTTTCTAGCACTGTGTAGCCTTGTGACCAAACCTGTGACATGAGAAGCACCGTCCATTGAAGAAACCTTGCCTAGAACCTATTGATATCCTAGTTTCCTCTTCCTTATGATGTTTCATGTGCCACTTGTTCCTTATTTATGCATTGTTCCTTTCCTTGTTTAATTTTCTATTTTCCAAATTATCTTGAGAAGTCTCACTTTCTTTTTCACTCTCTTCTTCTAAAGCTTCTTCTTCTTTGAAGCTTGAGATTGACTCCTCTCCTTATCCTCTATATTATTCTTCAAAACCAAGCCCTATCTTGTTTTATGAAGATCTTTGTGCCTTGATAATCTTATCCAAGTTCTTTGAGCTTCTCCTAAACCTATGTAGATTGTATTTAGACTCTTTTACTTCCTTAGTGAAGCTACCTTATGCTCTAACCTTTCACATTCTAATACCTTTACCTATAACTTCTCTTTAAATCTTCTTGTCTTATCTATTGAGTTGGTTAGATCTTCTATAAGATTTCCTTTCTCTTCATCATATTCTTTAAATTGAAGCTTGAGTTTTGAGTTCTACTATCTTACCTTCCTTAATTCCTTCAGAGCATAAATAAGCTCACCCTAAAGATCAATTTCTCCTTCCTCTAATTCTAATTCTTTGTCTTTTCATCCTCATTCTTTTCTAATTCATCTTCAATAGGAGCACTTCTTCTTCTATTGCCATAAGAAGAATTTCTTTTTCTGGTCCTTCAAGAGCATCTTCATATTCATCTCCACTAAAACTAAATCCATGCCTTGTGAACTGATATTCAATATGACCAAATTTACCACACCTAAACACTTGAGAATTATTGGTGCTTTTTTTCTAACATATTCTTTTTCTAATTTCAATAATAGAATTTCTTCTTCTTCATTATCTAAGGACCTTCCATCACTATCACTTGAATCCTTACCTATCTTATCTGCATAAAAACTTTTCTTATGCCTTTGGAAAAACTTATTTTCATGTTTTTTTTGTCCATACCTATTTTTCTTTTGGTACCTATATTTCCCTTCTTCCCTATTCTTATGATCATGTTTCTCATAACCACTACTATTTCTAGATTTTGGACAATCATATGCATAGTGACCATATTTACCACATTTTGAACACTTAACTGATTTTGTACCTTTATGCTTTCTTGTATCCTTGTTCCTTCTACCATAGTTTGCTTCCTCATCACTAGATGACCCATTACTTAAATCTGAATTCTTACTCTTTGTCTTATTTGTAACTTTGAAATTTGATCCTTTATGGGGATAGACTCCTATTTTATTCTCATCTCAAAAGTTGTGAAAGTTCCATGTAGCTCATCTTTCAATATCTCTTGTTTCTTCTATTACTGAAACATTTTCACTATACCTCTTAGGAAGTGACCTTAAAACCTTTTGACAAACATCTAATTATTCCACTTTAAACCCAAGTTCTTGCATGGAGTTAAAAAATTCATCCACACAAAGTACGTATGTATCAATGTCTTCCTCATATTTCATATTTAAGTCTTCAAATGTTTTTTTTGTGATTTTACAATTTTGCCATATTGACCTTTTTGTCTCCTTCATATATTTTTTTTAGTTTATCCCAAATCTCTTTTGCTTATGTGCAATGCATAAATTTTACAAACTTAGTTTCATGCAAACCATTTAATATTCCATTCATTGCCTTTGAATTATTTAGTTTTAGGATCTTACCATATTTATCTGTAGGTGGACTAGCTGGCGGTATGTACCCATTCTCAACTACTTGTCATATATCATTTCCTAGTGCCATTAGGTAAATATTCATTCTCACACTCCAAAATGCATAATTTTTCCCATCGAACAATGGTGCCTTATTTCCTAAAGATCCACTCTAAGAATCCATCTATGTTCATGTAAGATTTTTCTTCAATCTGTTAAACTCTTTCGAAGGAACCTACTCTAATACCAATTGAAAAACACAATCTTATACTGAGAGGGGGTGAACAGTATAAGACCACATTTTACTTTTATTTCCCAAATAATATTATGCAATATATCAATGGTAATATCAACAATAGTGTTCAAAGTAATGCACAAATCACCACACATAATAGAGAAACTAATTTAACGTGGTTCACCCATTGTGGGCTACTCCACGAAGAAAATATTTCACTAAATTTTCTCAACAAATATCTTGGAAATCCTTCCCTATTATAATGTTTATGGACCTCTATCCAAAGGAGACACCAATACCTTAATCAAGTTTATGGATACCAATCCACATGATAACTTTTCCCCTTTGTTAGTTTGTGGATCTCTATCCATAGGATAACTCTACCTCTACTCTGGATGGTGATCCTCTAGAAGACTACTGCCTCCACTACACTAGATTATTGATCTCTCTATATAAGACCTTTATCCTCACTCAAGATACCTATGTTCTCATTGTCGTAGCTAATGGATCTCTATTTACTGGAGACTACTATCCTATTCTCTATCACCTCCAAAGCTTTCTCTCAACTCTATTCAATCTCCATATCAAATCTACACTAAACACTATCCTTCGATCTAGCATAAATTTTCTCACAAGTTTATCTCTGGTTTGGCACAAATCTACCCTTAAATATTTCCTCAATCCTTAACACAAAGCTTGACCCAATCACAAATCAACTCTATTATATTTGCACCAATACTTAACACAAAGCTTGAAAAAATCAATCAATCAATTATGCTCTCAAGTCTTCTCAAATACTTACCTCAAATATATCTACAAGTCCTCTCAATAAATTGCTCAATATTCTTATGTATTTACTAAGACTTATCTCAAATATTCTCAACAAGTTCCCCTAGAACTTGTCTAATCTTCTCTCAAGTCTTTACCAAGACTTGTCTCAAATATTCTCAACAAGTTCTTACTATACTTTTTCCAATATACTCAACAAGTCTTCCCTAGACTTTTCTCAAATCTGCTCAACAAGTACTCACTAGACTTGTCTCAAATCTACTCAACAAGTCCTCACTAGACTTATCTCAAATCTGCTTACAAGATTTCACAAAACCTAACACAAATTTGTCCTTAAGCTTTTACAAAAGCTTACTGAATGTTGTCCTTAATTTCCCTCTAGGACTTACTCAAATATGCTCACAAGCTTTCATAAAATCTTGTTAAACTCTATCCTTAAGTCCTCTTTAGAAATTGCTCAAATTTGTCAGCTAGTTTTCACAAAAGCTTATTCAAATCAATTGCAAACCTTGCATACAAAAATCCACTTAATCTCTTTCAAAAAAATATTCAATCACATAAACAAATTTCACTTAGATTTTTTTTCAACCACAAAAACATATAGAGAATTATTAGAGACTCAATATGTTTCACACTCACAAAATACTCTATCTCTTTCAAATAAATTTAGGATAAAGAACAATTTGTTTCACAAAACTTGAACTATCACTCCAATGCATTCAATCAATAATGCTCAACCAACCTCACTCAAACATCCACTCAATGAAACACAACTTGCTTACAAACCTTAAGTGTTTAACTATAATTCTAATAACTCACTCTTATGGAAAACCTTGAATCAAAATGATTCATATGTCACATAATAATGATACTCATGTTCTTTCAAAAATACTAGTTCAATATAGTTCTTAAATTTATATAACAAAGATACTCATGATCTTTCACAAACCCTAGCTCTAGATAGTTCTCAATCTCACATAACAATGGTACTCATGTTCTTTCACAAGCCCTAATTCAAGATAGTTCTCAATCTCACATAACAATGATATTCATGTTCTTTCAACATCCATAAATCATGCACATGAACACTCACTCAAACATTTCCAACAATGCTTATCAAACAATCCTTTTCACTCCACCTTTCCATTTTACAACATTCAATCCAATAATATTTCACTCATAAGGATGATGTGCCCATACCTTTTGTTTTGATGGAGATATGTCTTCAAAACCTGTCTTAATCACAATCAAATATTCTTTGCTAATATCAAAGGTTAGATAGCAATCTATCTCAAAATCTCCACAAATATCCTCCTCAAAAATTAATTCACTATAAAAAAATTATCAAGTCTCAAGTACACCTTATTATCTCCACACTTCTCAAAATATCACTCAACACTTAAAAAATAAATTTCCTTTATAAAATTCAAACTATTCAATGCATAGAAGACCAAGTTCCTTTATAACACCTTATAAAATTCCCATAAAATAATATTCAATCCTATAAAATTAAATCCTTTTTCAACCCTTATTACTCCAACCTTTATTTATTTTTCAAAGCACAAAATAATATAAAATATCCAAAAACCCTTATGACTCCCTACTCAAAATTGCATTTCAAATACCCATGTGTTGTAGGTGATTTGGAGAGGAGAGGGAAATCCTCCAAGAGAGGTCCCAGGTTCAAATCTCCACCCTACCAAAAAGCTAAATTGGGTATCCAAAATCCAATTGATAATGTTGGTGCAGGCAGGTGTGCCCCTGGGGTTTTTTGCTTCAAAAAAAAAAATTGCATTTCAAATATAATTAACCATCACAAACCAGAAGTAATGCAATTCACCTTCTAAATACAAAAATAAATGATTTTCCAACTTTAACCAAGGTAAAAATAAAATCTACCTTAAACTCCTTATATCTCCCTATTCGCTTACTTAATAACCTTTAGACCACTTGCTTAAATAGAGCTCATTGTGCAACCTTAGACCACACACTTCAAAAATATATTAAAAATTAAATACCTTTGCACGCTGCTTGGTGGGATTCGATCCCAGGTCGCACTACTGCCAGTGTCCTAGCTGCGATACAACTGTCATGTGAGCAAGGCACTCACTTGGGAAGGAAAATCACCTTATGCGCTTAGTACCTTTGTTCAACAATAAATAAAATTAAAATATTTGCCCTTTCATAGTCATCGAGACTCGAATGCAAAACCTTCGCTCTCCCAACGCCTTACACATCAATCACTTGCCACTAGCCCAACTAGTAGGTTTGTGATAAAGCTCTATGCATTGAACGATTTATTCATCATCATTTTCGCTACCCTTTTAAAAATTAAAATCCTCTTCTTATGATCATCAATTTCCACATTAACCTTTTGTCCTTTCTCGCACATGCATCAAAATCGGAGACTTGTCTTTTGGTTTGGCAAGACCTATGGTATTTATACCATATGCCAATCATCATCGAACATCGATAGGGAGGATGAATTATTTAAAACAAATTTACACCAACCCTAACTTTAGGGTTTAAATAATATCATTTTATAAATAACTTTCTCATATAAATATTATAAATAATTTATAAATTAACTTAGGCGTTAATTTTAACCTTTAATATATAATATTATTTCCTTTGGTCCTAAGTATTTTTCTCTTTCACCCTTAGACCTTTTATGACCTCCTTTAATATTATAATAATAAAAATTATAATATTATTTCCTTTAGGCCTTTCTTTCATGGTATTTGACCATCCTTGTGACCAATTATGTGAACCTCTTAAACCAAATCTCTTGGGCTTAAAATATAAATATTTTAATCCTTCTTTTGCCAAGTATTGCAATGATCACTGACACTGACTCTTGACATCAATGAAAACACAACTAACTCAGAATTTCCAACATTAGATTCTATGGATATTTCATAATGATATTTATTGGCCACACATATGTCTATTCTACTGGATTTTTTTGGGATTCGATGTCTAGTCTATGATCATGTGCAAATTTTTTTGAGATCTTTATGCTTATTAACTAGATAGTGAACTCACATTCTAGATCATAGTTCCACTCGCTTGGCATAAAATGTAGCCCTATATCCTTTATTTTATCCCCTAAAAAAGGGAAAATCTTTCTCTTTGTTAATGTTACTCCATGAAGGCTAAGGGGAGGCTTGTAAAACCATATATTTCCTTCCCACTCTTGTAGACCACATAATTGTGTCAATTTGTCTAAATAGCTCTAAAGAAAAACTATTTTTGATACATACTTGGGTAGCTAATAGATAAACTTATTGAAATCATGTAGCCTTAAAATATTTTAATCTTCTAGGAAGTGTTAATTCTCTTTGGGATTCCCTTTCAAAACTTGGAGGTTGATTATCAAAATTTTCTCTAGCTTAAACTCGCTTAGATCTACCTAGCTCAAGGCCAAAAAAATTCAACAAAATTATAATAGGAAGAGGCCTTGATCAAGACCTCTATCCAAAAAGTAATGGGATACTCATGGCCAGATTCATCTACTTGCTTCAAATTCAAACTCGAGTACTGTCCAATATTTTGAAATAAATTTAATTGGGCAAGGAATAAAGAATATTTGAAAACTTTGTCATCCTTTAATTTGGAAAACTTCTCATGAATTTGGTAAGTGGTAAAATTTTTGAAATAAAAACTCACCCTTTAACTTGTGGGCGCATACCTCATCATATAAATAATGTCAAATTGGGCCTACACCACACTCCTATCATATTTGAATCCAAACAATAATTTTAGTATGCTCAAAGCATCTCTAGTGTTGTTGTTGAAATCATTGTATATTAAATGAAAATCTAGTAGCATGACATCCTTAATGATGTGATTGCTAAATAGGAACCCCAACTTGTTCTGGATAGCATCATAGTACCTAGTTACATTTCCTAAATTTATGACAAGTTTACCTATTTTTACTAGCAATATTTTTTGGATGGCATGTATGGTGACAACTCTAAAACTCCCATTGCATGACCTAACTTCCTGGTCCTATGCATCATAATGTATAACACATGTAGTTACCAATGCATAACTATTATGGAATTTGGGCATCATGTATTATGTCCAAAATCTTCTCCATATTCTTGCCCCAAATGTCTTGGGGTCTTTGGAATTAAATATTTGAAATTCCCCCTCCCTTAGGTTATTATTTATTTTTTATAATTTGTGGTCCATGACCCTATCGAACAGGTCTTTCACCAACTATGGGACCATGACTTGGAAATTTTAGGTTAGTGTCTCTCAACCTATGATAGAAGGAGAGGTTGCAACTAACCTTGTAAGAGAACCAATGGAAGGGTCTATTTTAGATGTTGATGGGCATATAGTGGTCTTATTTTTCTCCATGGTTGTGACTATCTTCTTTGAATAATTTTATATTTGCAACTACACTCTCTCTCAACTCGGCTTTGCAACTTTTCTCTTTGTGTTGTATGGGCTTTTGTTTGCTTGAATTCTTAAGAATCAACAAGGAAAAAAATAAAGGCAAGATATTCTTTTATAGAATTGCTTCTCGAAGTTCGTAGCACCTACTGACATTGAATTCAAATTATATGAATTCATTCTTCTCCTCAAATAAAGCTATTGCGAAGTGTTTGCCACTTTTCCATAGTTAAATTTGACTTATTTAAATTTACTTCCTCTTCTACAAAGTCATCAGAGTAAGTCTACCAACTTTTATTTGAGCACCAATTTTTTTTTGAGACCAACCACCATATTTTCAACAATGAATTTGCATGGCATGCATTTAATTCATTTTTCTATAGAGTTGAAAAAAGGGGATTGGAACTTTTTACAATGAATTGAATTCATGCCATGCAAAATTATTCTTTTTCTATGTAAGGTTGGAAAAAGGATCTTGCCTAAATTTTTGTTGATTGGATAGTATGTGGTCCTTCCATATTCGGTAGTCAAAATGTTGATGCTATCTCAAAGATTCATCTTCATTTTCTATCCTAGAAATAAACATTGTCCATTGATTGCATGATTAGATAGATCATACTATATGACTTTGGGTTTATCTCATAATGATTCTTGGTTGACCACAAGTTCACTATATGGCATTATCAATGACACATGTAACTCTCTTTAGATTTTTTCATAAATTTGGCTAAGTATTCAAGGGAGAACCCTATAGATCATACATATAGTGAGCCTTCTTGATTTAATTATTTTATGGATATCACCATCCTAGGATTTATCCATGTTATTATTTCATCAAGTAGCATTGACTATCGATTTCTTAATCATACAACTCATGCTAATCTTGAAGAGTTGTTTGCCTTGTTTACCTCAATAACTTGCATCATCTATTGGTTTTATTTGATCAGATAATTTGTATTATTCTATATTTTTACCTTTCTATATTCATTCCTAAGTTAGTGCACTCCTTCCATATGCCCATTATGATTTGATGGTTGTCATTGCTTTTATGGTATGTTCACATTTATTACTTTTATGAGTAGCATTGTCTATTGATGAGTTGATTGGATGGCCTATTCTACTTTTTTCTTGTACCATTCTTGGATGACTCTTGATCTAGAATAGGTTCACCACATGTTCTTGATTATTTGATTAGATCATACATACTAACCTAGATTTAAGTTTTTCTTTTAAAACCCTTGGTTCAACATGTTTCCACCATGTACTAGTTTCTTTGGTGATATTATAGTTGGAACTATTCTATGGAGTTGCTTTACCTATTTCATCATGATAACAAATATTGTTCTTCGATACTTGATTAGATTTCTCATTTTATTTTGGCATTGAGCCTTCCCTTGGTAGCTTTTGATTTAGCACACTCTCATCATGTATCAATATTAATGATATAAGATAGTGATTTAAGAAGCTCTTTACAAAAAAATTGATTAAGTGTATAACAAAGATCTCTATGGGTTATATAGTCCATATACTTTTCTCTTTTGATGATACGATGGATGTCATGGTCTTGATAAACTATCTATGTTTTCTACTTCAACAAGTAGAGCCACCTATAGATTGCTCAATCAAATAATTTGTGCTATTTTAACCTCGGGTCTCCTTTTAACATCATTTGAG
This sequence comes from Wollemia nobilis, assembly GCA_028583015.1. Taxonomy (NCBI): domain Eukaryota; kingdom Viridiplantae; phylum Streptophyta; class Pinopsida; order Araucariales; family Araucariaceae; genus Wollemia; species Wollemia nobilis. Next base: position 1,082,469 of record JAQPPZ010016349.1, read on the forward strand.
TTAGTGCATAGCTACCATGTACCCATTTTTATTGACAATCTAATGCCTATCACTTCTTGAAATTATACTCATTGTTGTTAGGGCCATTGGTTTCATTCAAATTATGGCTTTCAACTATGTGGATTATTTTTTTGCTTCTTGCAAACTCATTGAACCTTTGTAACTTCATAGACCAATGAATTATCTCAATCAATGGTGTACATTAATTACTTGAAATGCAACTTGTTACAAAACTAAAACAATCATTAAGCACATCATTTTGTGTAAATATATATATAGAGATCAAGAGTATCTCTTCAATTAGATCCCATTGATTAGTATTGACAACTTGTCACCATAAAGTGTTATGAGCTCAAATAAATTTTCCATATTACATGTAGTGTTTATGTAAGGGATTCTCCAAAGGGAATCAAATTTGGTGTGGAACCCTAGCTTTAATTCATCCCATTTGAGCACCTAATAACCAACCTTGAATTTTTAAGGAGTTTATTTTTATCAAAACGTATCTTAATAATTCCATGATACCTTAAAAACTATTCTTTGGTTGCTTCTCTTTTTTCTTCGAGATTGAATAGCTCATCCATTATTATACTCATGGAACTATTTTCTTGGAACTCGAACTGATGAAGTAACTATAATGTTGGAAGTTCTATAGAGATTGGTAATCTTACCTCTTTACCATAGGCTAGTGTGTAAAGTGAACATCCTATAGATTTATTTAGAGTGATTCTATATACTCATAAGGCTCTTCTAATATGGATGTACCACTTCCTTTAATTTTATAAACATATCCTCCTTAGAATTTTGATCAGATTCTTGTTTGTGGACTCTACTAATCCATTCCCCTAAGGATAGTAGTTTGAGGAATACTTTATATATAGCCATACTGGAGGGTGAACCAAGTGATATTGGCCCTAATGAATGCTTTAACATTATCTATGATCATTGTGGTGGGATTCCAAATCTAGTTATGATCCCCCCAACAAATGTATGATTATCCTCTCAATGGCTTTATTTAGTGGGACTACTTCTATCCACCTAGTGAAATAATTAATTGCAGTGATAATCCATTTGTGATACTAACTTGATGGTGGATTTATCATGCCAATTAAATCCAATATCCATTGGGAGAATGACTTATCCGCTATTATGGATTTCAAAGGTATTGGTGCATTCCTCTTTCTTCTATTAAAAAAATTACATCTATCACATTTTCTCACCCACTAGTGAGCATCTAAAAACATTATGGGCAAATAATATCTAGCTCTCACAAATTTTGTAGTAGTTATTTGAGTTGAGAAATTGTCACCTACACTACACCAAAAAGTGCTTCAACGATGGTTAAAGTAAGGTAATTTTTACGGTGGTAAGAAACTACCTTAATAGATCCTAAGAGGGTGGTTAAAAACCACCCTCTTAGGATAACCACCATCTTAGGGTCACCCTAAGAGGGCAGTTATAAACTACCCTCTTAGACCTAAGAGAGCGGTTTATAATTTCCCTCTTATGTCTAAGAGGGTGGCTTAGGAAATCCTATAGGGTCTAAAAAAAATTATAAATATTGAGGTAAAATCCCAAGTCGTATTTTGGTTGAATATTTCATAATGCACATCGATGGAGGTAGATCTAGCTAGGGCTTTGAACAAAATTTCGATTGAGCGTTTCCTAGCACATGATGGAGGTAGATATAGCTAGGGATTTGAGCAATATTTTAGTTGAGAATTTTGTAGTGCATGACAAAGGTAGAGCTAGGGATTTAAGTAGTATTTCGGTTGAGCATTTTGCAATGCACGATGAAGGTAGAGCTAGGGCTTTGAGCAGCATTTTGGTTGAGCATTTCACATCAAATTATGGAGATAGATCTAGGGATTTGAGCAACATTTTGAAACATGCAATTGAGGTAGAGCTAGTGCTTTGAGCAACATTTTGGCAACGTTATTTCCTACTTATTATTTTAAAAGAAATCATTCACTAGTTTAGGTTTGAGGATTTCTTCTTCTTAGGATTTTTTATATTCATATTTTTATTTTAAAACCCACAATGTTCAATTTTAAAAGAAAAAATATGCTCATTTAGGTTTGAGGATTTCTTCTTCTTAGGGTTTTTCATATTCATATTTTTATATTAAAACCCAAAGTGGCTTCCTATTTCCTATTATTATTGAAAAGGAGAATTACTATGTATTTGGAACCTTTAATGAATATGGTTATGAGTTTTTTTGTGTTTGTCTACTAAAAATTATGAACATAAAGCTACATGTGAGGTCTCATAACCGGTTGTATTAGACAACAATAAATAGAAATTATTAGGCAACATGGTACAAGCTCAAGCTCCAAAGCTTTTTTTTCTTCCCTTTGAAATAAAGTTTTATTATTTTTCTTTGTTTTACTTCTTCCTAAAAGGTTGTGAGATAAGAAGTTCATTTGCATCGATGAGGAAAGTCTTTTTAATTTTATCTTGGTATGTACAAGTTTAGAATTTTGAATATCTCCCCTCAACATTCTATTTTAGAAGAAATCATTCACTGGTTTAGGTTTGAGGATTTCTTCTTTTCAGGGTTTTTCATATTAATATTTTTATATTAAAACACACAACATTCTATTTTAATAGAAGTCATTCACTGGTTTAGGTTTGAGTATTCCTTCTTCTTAGGGTTTTTTATATTTATATTTTTATATAAAAAAAATTGCCATCAATGTGAGGTTGTTCATCTATTTAGCCAATTCTCATTTTGTGAAAAAATGAGATCAACAAAATTGGCCACCCCTATAAACTCTTCCTACTTGCCCTAATTATTAGTTTAGTTCCTCTTTTTAAGCCTCTATTTTTTAAATAGATATATCCAATTTTAGCCTATCCTTTAAAAACATTGAGACCTTCATGAATTCACGGTGGCATTCAAAGACTATACCATCTCGGGCCTTAACATTTTGCTCATGCACCTCTTCATATTATTCTTTGAACTACTATAGAATGGGATATATTTTGTCCAATCTATCATTTATTTGCTCTATCAATCTCTTCATACTTTCTATCGAACTATAATAGAGTTAATGCTCTTGAATATTTGGCCAATGCTTTTTAGATCACTCTATAGTTTATCATACACATGTCCTTTTTATTCTTGTCAAAAAAGTAAAAAAACCAACTATTTAAAAAATAACTATTTTTTTGACCTTGGGAACCACTTTTGGAAGGGATGATAGTTTCTCATTGAGCTATCTTATTTTTACATGCATACATGAGATGAATAAGTTTTTAAATTAAATTATTTTATGCTAAGGTACAAGAGAGAAGCTTTATTCAACCATGTTAAATATCTAAAGATTTTTATTACCATATTTATGATCTAAATTTAAAAAAAAATCTACAAAGTCATAGCCATAGCAACTTAGGAGGATTGCATTAAGCTTATGATTCTTATAGACCATGCTAGACTCATAATGTGAAATTCCTTATCAAGTTAGGAGGATTACATTAGTCCTATGACTATTGGAGACCATGCTAAGTTGATAATATGCATAATTAAGGTGATGAATAGACAAGTGTAACCATACCATCCATGCGAAGGAGCATTACGATTGTCATGAAGGGGGGTTTGATAACAACAAAGGTAAGAGTAAGATATGTCGAGAGTGATGTTATAGTTTACATTTTTCATCTAGGTGGTTAACTAATCATTTGAATTCATGTGTTCCTCAAACAAGAAGATGAAATAGAAAGTATGCATTTTTTATGGTGTTTTACTTCAAAAATAAAGGATTCACTACCTTCAAGTTTAGCAACATAATATAAGAAACCAGTTTTGGGTTTGACCAAGGCCTTTAAGTCCATTGTGGTTTTTGTAAAATATAGTTTTGTGCCAAAAATTTCCTCCTCATATCGTACAAAAATGATCCTATGATGCTTTTTTGGCTTCACTTGCACTTCAATAGCATGATGTTTAAGCTACAAGTAATGTTGAAATTGTAGCAAGTATACCTCATAGAGGACACTTAAGGCATTACAATATTTACAACATGATCCTAGAGTTTAATATTCTTTTTTTTTTTTTTTTTTTTTGGTATATAGAAGCAATGGTTACAATCACGATTTTTAGTAACTACCAAGTAGGGTTCAAACTATCTACGAAGGCTCCCAGGACTTCCACCGTCTCGGTACATGGTAACCCGGCGTGAGATGGGGACCGCCGGACGCACAGGGGTTGCACCGTCGTCATCAATCCGGCGCACCACTCAGAGGAATCAGATCTGGGCTACTGTCTGTGCATGGGCAAGCCCGTGGGATTGGAACCTAGGTCTCCTCTCGGTAAGCGCCCCAACTTACCAATCCACCTAGACCCACGGACTAGAGTTTAATATTCTAAACATGGCACTATTGCACGTTCAATGGCTAATGATATAATATTTTACTAAAGTAATGCAATGCAAGCGGTCACAACTACAATTAGAGCACAAAATAATTCTACATCAACTTGCTCAAGAATAAAATATGAAGAAAAGTAAGGAGCCTCTACTATATAAGTCATACAAATCAAAGAACACAAATTTCATGGAAACCAAGGCCTTTTGCCACCATAATGAATTATCATCATTATTGTAGATGCAATAATTTGATAAGAAATATTTCTATCAAAGCACCCTCCACCAATTAGTGACAAACAGATAGGGTTTTCTTATTTAATAATTAATTATTGTGTAATTTTAAAATATATATAAGCTATAAATTTTATTTAGCTTGAATATTTGTATAAGATTAAGATTTTAATCAGTTTTATTAAGCATATATATGCATTATTTTTAAATCCCTTTCAAAGAAGATTTTTGCGTCTTTTAGAGTTGTCCATATTTAAATTTTATTATTAATAAAATACAATTCTAGAGGATGAAATAAATTATGAAAAAGCAACGTTGAGTTCATAGACAAAGAGAATGTTCTAAAAAGTAGCCTTTGTAACTTTCTACTAGTTTTATTGGTAGAGTAGACAAAGCACTTTCTAGTTGCTAAAAATTTGAAGACAATAATGTTACCCCTAGAGGACCCAATGGAGATACCTTAAAATTATTTCTCAGATAGACAAAGTTAATTTATAGGTTTATTGAAGAAGAAATCTCAAACAAATATTGAAGAAACACAAAAAAACAATGTTAAAAATGCTCTTTGTGGTTGTTGGAAAAATATCAACACCTCACAAAGTTAATGGATATTTTCTATAGACTAAATCAAGACCAAGTATTGTCATTGAACAGAGTATAGTAGAATAAATAGTCTTATATAGAGTTAATCATGACCAAATATGTAAATTCATGGATATTCACCCTACCCTAAACTCTTTCCATTCATGGATTTGGTATAACTATGAGTATTTTGATGAGTATTATTTGTGGTTTATTATTAATATATATTTTATTGTTAGTTTTTCCTCACTAGCAGAAAAAATAGGGTACTCGAATTAAAAAAGAGGAATCATGGATCGATAGGATTATTTTTTCAGCCTTGCAAAGTGGGATTTGATCCTTGAATTGAACCTACTATTGTCGAAGTTTGGGTTTGAATGTATGCACTCCCAATGAAGTTCTAGAGTAAGTAGGTATTGGAAATCATTAGTAAGTATCTTGGAAGATATTTGAATGTCTCTAGAGACACAATAGAAAAAAAATAGTTGCTTATTCAAGATTATGCATTGAAATGGATCTCATCCAAACTCATTCGATAGATGTGGAACTCAAAATTGCAAGACTATGTTGTATTTAGCAATTAGATTATGATTCATTGCTCTTTAGGTGTAGATTTTGCCATAAATATAGGCATTTGGATTGGTACTACCCAAATAATATGATCATAAAAATGGGGGCTCCTCTAGGAATGTCAAATCTTCCTAAGGAGGGTAAGTCTACAGTCACTAAAGAAGTAGCCTACACTTCTCAGGGAGGAGAAGCAAAGGGAAATGGTTTTGAAAAATCCAAAAAAGAAGGTAAAATAAAAAATAAGGTAAAGAGAAAATCCAACCCAGACCCTCAAATAGGTATGATATATTCTAGACATTGATGGAATAGGAAGAACAAATCATGGAAGAAGTGGATGGGAATAATGAAAATAATAATAGTCATGTTCAAGACCCTCTTTTGGTTCCTCCTATCCTAGATCAAGTAATAGAGTGTAGTGAGTTATCATAATCAAATATGATAGTGGAATTGATAGTGCATAACTAGGAGTAGTAGATAGTAAAGGATACGATCATGGGTGTGGCAGAAAAGAACAAAGAGATGAAAATACTAGGGATCAGTCAATTGGATAAGAGATAAAATAATATCCTTTCAAGGAGTTGATATAAAATCAAATAAATAATTAATAGCATCTCAAGGAGACAAACTGGTCACTAGGGGATCGGTGAGGGCATTAGACTCTTACTAGTCTCAAGGTAACCAATGATTATACAATCATAAAATATTAGGGTTTTAAATAGTAGAACCCATCAATATGCTATTTTAAGACTCTTAGAGAAAATTAAAATAGATTTTTTGCTTATCTAGTAGACCAAAATATCATTGGATCTCATGTAAAAGATAGTAAATAGAATTTGTTGGGATGATAGTGATATGGAAGTGGTTTACCAAGGGATCTTAGGAGGATAATTACTTGTTGGAACTCTCTTGAATGGACAATAATAGAACATATATCTTTAAGGGGTGTCCTCAAATATCATTTTAGGAACAATGTGATAATTGAGCAGGTTTTAATCATATTTTTTTGTGGGATTGAAAATGTAGATGGTTAGATTCACAAATGAAAGTGATGTATAATATGAGAGTATCGAGGGAAGAATTAGATTGGAATGTTGCTAGATATTTTTATGCTAAATTATCATCCAAATATTAGGAAGGGGGAACTCTGATTTTGGACTCAAGGGATTGGCTTATGATTGCCTAGGTCCATGCATTACACTTGGTGGATATTAAATTTCATAAAACCAACTATACTTGCACTAATAAGAGGAGGGGACCACATAGAAAGAAGGTTAAGTTAGATTATTTTCTAGTTTCAAAGTAAGTATTTATGAAATGGAGTCTAAAATTTTATATTTTGGATGGTGGATCAAGATCAAGCAACACCAAAAACCATTTAGATTTGAAAAAAATTATTTACAAAAAGAGAAACTTTGAAAATAAATCCCATAGTGGTTAGAAAAAGGATGTCCAAAAAATGGGATAGTAATGTTTAGATTCCACAAGCAACTTCATTATGTCAAGGATCAACTAAAATTATGGAATTAATCTAACAAGTCAAATTTCTAGGTCCAAAGAGATCCATTGGTGGTCATATGGGATGAGATGTAAAATAATATATAAAATAATGATGAGACAATGTCTAAGTAGCTAAAACCTCTCCTATACAATATTATCTCCTTAGAACAAGGGGGTTTTATAGAGGGTAGGAAGATCTTGGATGGTGTAGTTCTAGCTTAGGAGACAATCCACTCAATGTAAAAATCTAGCAATAGAGGAATGTTCATAAAATTGGATATGTTAAAGGCTTATGATAGGGTGGAGTGGAGCTTCTTGTTAAGGATGATGGTAAGCTTTGGCTTCTCTTAATTGGATAGAGTGGGTTATGAGTTGTATCTCTACATCAACATACTTAATGTTAATCAAAGGTCTTCCCTCGCAATAATTTGGAGCCACCAAAGGCCTTTGTTAGATATATCCTTGTTCTCATTATATTTTTATTATATTTATTGAAGGCTTGGGAGACATATCTTGAGTATAAGACAACATGATTTGCTCATAGGTATCAAGGTGGTTGAGGAGGTTTTGACTCACCTATAGTTTGTGGATAATACAAGATTGATGGGAGTGGGCAACCTCAAGGAAGCAATAATGATTAGAGGTACTCTTAATGTTTATCTTAAGGCCATAAACCAATTCATCAATGATAAGAATCCTAAAGTGGTCTTCTCCAAACTTGAACAAAGGATTCAAGACAAAATTTTAGAGATCTTGTGATTCATGATGACTTCTCTCCTAGTGATCTATTTGGGGGTCCCTCTACATTTAAAAAAACTAAATATAGTTGTCTACATGAATATTTTAGGTCATATAAAAGACCAAAATAACCATTGGTCTCACAAATGGGTAACCTTCGAGGGTAGATTAACATTTTTGTAGTCATTCATTTAGGCCATGTCAATCTACAAATTTTCTACCATTGCTTTCCCACATACCATATAGAAAGAATTAGACATGATGGCTAAAAAAACATTATGGGGAGGAGAAAAAACAAAGAGGAAATGGACATTAGTAGCATAGGATAAAGTAATCCAACCAAATGCAAAGGGAGGTTTTGGCCTAAGGAGATTGAAGCTAAATAATAAAGCTTTGGCTCAAAATCTTTAATAGAGGTGGATATTCCAACCAACTTATTTATTTTAATAGTTTTAATTAGTAAATATTTGGGATAGGTGATCCCAAATGAGGTGAGTCATTTCCCTTTGGATGGTAATGGGTCCCTAGGTGGTAGGATCTAAATCTAAGATCTCAAGTAGTGAAATATGAATTAGTTTTGGAAAGTTGGAATAGGGGAGAAGGCAAGATTTTGGACAAATTCATGGGATCAATACCCACCTATCATTGTTGAATATCTAGAATTACAACAAATAAAAACAACCATTGAAAGCAGGGGTTGGATAAATATTGAAAGGTATTTCAACACTACTTAATTGTGGAATTATATGTATAAGCAACTTAAGAAGTTAGATGAGTGACCAATTCTAATCCCTATGAAATTGACACCCATTATGGCTAAAATCTTGGTAGAAATATTTCTCATAGGTAGAGATGAGGAGGATGAATTAGCTTGGGGATATGGGAACCTTGGAGTCTACACAATGAAGGATGGATAAGAAAATTTCCTTCCAAAACTTCCTCCTCATGCATATCAGGTCAAGGATTGGAGAAATATTTGGTAGTCCAAAAATTGACCAAAAGTAAACTTCTCTGCCTAGCAGTTCATGCACAAAGAAATTCTTACTTTTTATAATCTATGATGTAGGGGAATAGTTGGCCCATCCCAGTGTGTTTTATGCTACAAAAGTGAGGAAACATCTAACCATATGATGTTTGACTACACGTTCACATGGCAGATTTTGGAGAGATGATTTTAAGCTTATAAAATATGATTCAATGGTGATCTTAACAAGATTAATATTTGGGAAAGATGGAAGAGGGGCATATTTAAATATGAAGTTCTTTTTATCAGGTGGAAACTTGGTTTAAACCTTATTTGGTGGCAATTATGGTTGGAGAGAAATGATAAAATTTTAGAGAAACATTTACATCCTTAGATGACATATGGCTAGTCATTTGGAGCAAAGACATGAAAACTATGATAGTGTATTCTAAAGAGGAAACTCAAGATAATATAGAGACGATGGAAAAATAAGCTAAAGTATAGAAGGGGTAGGATAGAGCTAGTTGGAAAACACCCCTAAAATGATGGATTAAAATTAATAAGACTACTACCTTTGCAAATATGACTACTACCTTTGCAAAAAGACATACTCCCAAGGTTTGAACCTAGGTCTCTTTTAGGTAAATGCCTATGCTTGGCCAAACAAACAATTACCAACTAGTAGTGTAAAAATCAACCCATCCTTCACAAATGATATTAATTGATAGTGTGAAAATCAACTCATGCTTCGCAAATGATATTTGATGAGGTAAAACAAGTGGTTATAATGATAGCTTTCCGAATTTTCCTATGTAACAAAAAAAATGTATAAAATTGAACTCATTATTTCAATTCAATTGACTTAAAAAAATGTATGCCAAACTTTTTAAGAATAATACTATTTACAAATGATATAAAAAAATAAAAATAAAAATGTAAGAGAAGGGGCACTATAAAAATCAACTCATCCTTTCAAATCAGTTAACTTTAAGGAGTGTATGCCAAAAGTTTCAAGGATAATACAATTTATAAATAATATTTGATGAATGTAATATAACAGGCAGTGTAAAATTGAATCCATCCTTTCAATTCACTTGACTTTAAAGAAGTGTATGCCAAATTTCAATTTTTTTTTAACTAGGGATAGTTCGTTAGGGTTTTAGTTTTTAAGTGCACATTAAAAAATTTGCGTTATGACATAAGTTGAAATTTAACCCAAAAAAATTCAAACTTAAAAAACAAGATCATAAAATTAGAACATAATAGTTAATTAATAATAAATAAAATTTTAATTATAAAGATGAAAAATTTGAGTAATGTGAGTGGACATGAGCTTGAAGGGAAAATAAGCATAAAGGGTTACAATATCATAAGGTCTTAACATAATGGTATATAATAATGAGTAAGAATGTTTAATGTAAAAGGTAAAAGAATCTTTTATATAATATTTTTAATAGTAAATGAAATTAATTGTTTGTTTTTGAGTAAATATTGAATCGGGGTCATATTTTTTTGGTAAATAAAAGTCTTCATTAATCATCGAGTTTTGCAGGTTAACCCAAAACCTATTACAATATCCAACCTTCTGCTGAGATTGTAGATCCTAGTCATCCTTGAAACTTTCTTACCGGAACTTGTGTTGAATCCCCTACAACACCTTACTAACAAGGCACACCCATACCTAAACATAGCTGTAAACATTACTTGCATTAACAAGAAATTGAAGTTTGGAACTTTGCACTTGTGAAACCCGTTGCTTGCCTATTTCCTATTCTCTCGTCGGAATCCTCCAAGGCTTACACCCTGTTACCTTCATTTCCAATTTGGTATGATTTAGAGGGAAACCCCATAGTTATTACCAGCTCCATGGGGAAAGAACACCCATTCATATTTCTCCTTAACGGTAGGTTTTTTTTCATGACTAATAATGTTTTCCACTTCATGTGGCACACCTTGTTTCCATGTCACCAAACTACCAACATCAACACCTATGTTGGCTAATTTGTCAGCTAACATGTTGGCCTCACGGTACACGTGATGAGCCCTCTTGTTTTGTCTTGCCATAAAAAAGATCCTCACTTCATGGATGACTCCCTCAATTCTCCATGGATGTTTTTTGCCATTGGTTAATAGGTTGATGATGTTCATCGAATCACCTTCAATCATCAAGTACCTTGAGTTGCTTAGGCTACTTGCAACCCTCTCCAAAGGGCTCTAGCTTCAGCTTTGTTATTAGGTCCGATTCCCAATGGTTCAACGAAGGCCTTGACCATATTTCCTTGATGATCCCTGATTATTCCTCCAGCTCCAGCTCTTCTCGGGTTCTCCTTAGCTACACCATCAAATTTTAGTTTAAACCAACCCTGGTGGGGTGGCTCCCAAGAAATCCCATTTTTGGGATTGGGCAAAGGAATGGAAGGTTTGTCCTCAATACATAAGGCCTGAGCTAATTATTTTTCTTGGGGAGGAATTGAGTGGTTCTCATCCACTAAGGTGCTAAGGGTTTCTTTCACAAAGATAATAATCCTGTTGAGGATGGTTTAAGGGTTGTGAATGGTATCCTTAAAGGCTCTATGGTTCATTTCTAGCCAAATCTACCAGAGAAAATTATGCCAATAGATTTTCCATAGGTACTTAAGTTTTAGGCTAACAAAGGGTTGAGGCCATTGATGGAACACTTTGGATATAAGATCAGGCTTAACCCATGAGATCCTAAAGGCTTGGAAAATTTCATCCAAGATGGACTCCGCTACCGGACACTCCAAAAACAAGTGTTGGGTTGTCTCCCATCCTACCTTGAAAATGTAGCAACGGTTAGCAATAACCATACCTTTGGATAACATACTGTCTATAGTGAGGATTTTTCCTTAAATCACCAGCCATGAAAAAAGGATATTTTAGGAATTAAGCCTTTGATCCAAACCAAACTCGGTTGAAATTGTTGACCTTCCACATTAAGAAGCAAATTATAGGCAGACTTAACTGTGAAGTCACCACTTTCAGTCTCAGCCCAAACAATGTGATCTTCATCCTCTCTAGAGGGAATAATTTGTTGAGTTAAAATGTTATAAAGCTCTTCAGACTCCGCTTCAAAACCCTATACTCGATGTGTTTCCACCTGTTGATATTTATATCCTGCCACATATAATTTGCAACCTTCTTCCCAATATGCTACTCCATATGCTCTTGAATCCTAGCCAAACGAGGATTCTAGGATAACTCCTCAGCTCTCACCCACCGATCCTTCCAAAATTCTATTATTTGCCCATTTCCTAGAATCCATCTAAGACATTTCTTGACAAGATCCCTTCTCGTGAGGATTGCCTTCCAAAAAGCAGACCCCCTGCTTGCTAAGTTGTCATTAAGGAAGTTCACACCTTGGAGGTATTTTCTCTTAACTATGGCAGTCCATTCATTATTGACCTTAGTCAATAACCGCCACGCTTGTTTGGCTAACAGAGTTGTATTGAGATGAGCAACTCTCCTCAATCCTAACCCCCCATCAGCTTTAGGTTTGCAAACCATGTTCCAACCTACTAAATGGATCCTTTTTTTTATCCTCAGTCCCTAACCAGAGAAATTTTTTTGAAGCTGCTAAATTTTGTGATACACCTTGATGGGAGCTCTGAACACTGATAGGAAGTAAACAGGTATACTTTGAAGTGAAGACATAGTTAAAACTATTTTGCCTTCTTGAGATAACATATGTCCTTTCCAACCTACTATCTTTTTTTGGATCCTCTCCAGAACTATTTTCCACATTGATCCTTTAGGTTTCCTCGTAAATAGGGGAAGGCCTAAATAGGAGGTGGGAAGGGATGGAATCTGACATTCCATGATCCTTGCTATGCTATTTTGCCTAGGAATGGGGGTATTTATGAAATAAAGTTTTCTCTTATCAAAATTCACTTTCTATCCAGCCGCTTCTTCATACATTATGAGAATATTTTTAATCCTTCTTGCCTCAACCCCAGAAGCCAAAGTCAGTAGCAATGTATCATCAACAAATTGTTGATGTGTCACTAGGGTAGTTAGCGACATTGCCTTGATACCTGATATGAGTCCAGCTACCGCTACTACCTTAATGGTTCTTCCCAAGGCCTTAGCTACGATGATTAACATCATAGGACTTATGGGATCTCCTTGTCTTAGACCACATTTGCTTTGAAAAAAACTTGCAGTAGACCCATTAATGAAAACTAAAAAACAAGGCTTAGAAATACACTCTCTTATTAACTTGACCCATTTCATGTTGAAGCCAAATTTTAATAAAACTGCCTCTAGGAATTCCTAATTTATCCTGTCATAAGCTTTGTTCATGTCTAAATTTAAATCCATGACTACTTTTTTGGTCTGAATGGTTGTATGAAGAGCCTCATGGACAGTAATAACTCTGTATAAGATTGATCTTCCTTGTACAGAACTTACTTGACTTGGATCAATGATAACCGGTAGAACTTTCTTCAAACGGTTGGCTAAAACTTTGGATAAAATTTTATAGGATATATTACACAAGCTAACTGGCCTAAAGTCAACCATAGTCTTGGGGTTGGGGCCTTTAGGGATCAAAGCAATGAAAGTTGAATTAAAACCCCTTGGAATATGATTTGAACTTTGGAACTCCTTGATTGCAGCAATAACTTCTGCTCCAACAATATCCTAACAAACTTGTAAAAACCGTGGTGAAAACCTATCCAGCCCAGGAGCTTTGTCAAGATCCATGTTAAACAAAGCCTCCTTGATCTCTTCATCTGAAAAAGCTGTTGTAAGAGAATTGTTAATCATTTCATCTATGAGACCACATGCATGCAGATAATAAATGTAAATAATTTTTATAAAACTTCAATTGTAAAATATTACCATGATTTTACTTAAAAAAAAAAATTATTGCCATGAATATTGCAAATATTGATAATAAATAAAAATATTTTTATGAAAATATTGAGGTTCCCAATTTTTTTCTTTTTAACTACACAAGCTTACTCATTCATATAGGCATACATATTGGTTAACTAAACAATGGTTAGAGCTTGGGTTTTTAGAAAGTAAGCTTAAATCTTACTTATTCACATACACAAACTTACTCATTCATATATGTTTCACAGTGGTTAGAATCTAGATCTCTCCAAAGAAAATTCAAAACCTTAACCACATAGATAACCCACAAGAATAAGTAATAATTGTTAAAAAATTCAAAATTTCAAAATTTCCTAAATATTTTTTTTTGAATTGAACATCTGATACTTATATTATAAATAAAAAACCAGAAACATAATACAATAAGTCACATATAGAAGAGCATTATAAGGCTGGAATACCAACAAAAATTCTAGCAACTACTACAAAGACTGACCATCATGACTAAAATTGTTTTTAATATGCAAGTCATTACATATAGTGACAAAATTACAAAACCAAAGGAAGAAATCAGACTCCTTAATGTCCTGAAATAAAGAACTAGCAGTCCAAATATTGTCCTTTATCTGAATCAGATTTTCATGCATCTTCTTAGGCTTTAACCGATCTTCAAGTCCACATATCAACCTGTTAACCTGCAAAATTATTTTAAATCGTATGAGTCTCAAATGAGACTCAGTAAGGAACCTGTAATGTTGCTGAAAGAGTTCATCATTACGAGCTTTCCAAATCATCCATAAAATCTCAGTGGAAAGAAATAACCAGAACATATTATAAGACTTATGCAACTGCTGAATATGACCACATAATATTTGCATTTTACCCAAAGCAGAACTGCAGTCCCAACCATGAATATTGGAACAAAACATAAGCCAAATCTCCTTAGCATAAACACATTCAAAGAAAATATGAGAAATGGTATCCGAAACACGACATAAAGAACATATAACAACCATACTAGGATCAGCCACAATGGGCAGCCTGTGAAGTAACAATAGCCATCTGAAAAAACACTTTTTAGGCTCAAGATGTCTGGACCAAATGCGTTGTAGGGTATGAGCATAATAATTAGGAGATAAATCCATACTCCATTTATGATTAATATGGTCAAAAATAATATCCGTAGTAGTAAGCATAATATAAATCTGTTTAGGCTTGGACTGCAAAAATTTGGAGCCATCTTTCCAGCAAATATAATCAATAACCTGTTGTTCATTATCAACAAAAATAGGATTAACCAGCCTTCTAAAACTATTCTGGATGATGGAATAAGTCCTGTATTGAGAGTCCGAAATACTAAATTCCTGCTTCAAATAATCCCAAGACTTTAACCCAAGAGCACACAAAATATGGTTAAAAGAAAGAATTCCCTTTTGAGCCCATTTACGAGCTGAACAACCCTGTACACGAGCTAGGACCTTATTGTTATGCTTAAGATTCCACCATATAGAACAATTATTAAAAATTCTCATTTGAGAACCAATAGGCTGAAACCAACCTTCAACTTTAGATCTGACCTGTAACCAAGCCTTCCAAAGGCTTCTAAAAACATCTGAACCTGAAGGCCTGTTGTCAAAAGTGCCAAAAAGAATATCAAACAAATGCAGCCCACGCCAAAACTTAGATCTGTTAGGAACAACATTGCAAATATTATGCCTAACTAAAGCTTTCCATGGCTCCTGTCCATTAATACTTTTCAAAATCCATTTGACAGCTAGTGTCATTCCTTGTTTACGCAAATCAATCAACCCCAACCCACCTTTAGACTTATTCAAAGCAACCCAATCCCATTTAACCATATGTTTTTTCTTTATACCAAAATCACCTGCCCATAAAAATTGTTTGACATACTTCTGAATCTCAAAAATTTGATTAGCATTAAAAGACCAAACAGAAGCATAGTAAACAGTATAAGAAGATAGAATTTTTTGACAAATCTGAAATCTACCAGCCAAAGAAAGTTGTCTCTTTCTCCATTTTTCAAGTTTTAAAACAACTTTTTCCTTGATCCAACTCCACATGTTTCTTAGATTAGGCTGAACAACAAAAGGAATCCCAAGATATCTAACTTGAGTATTGGGCCCGCACCATTGCAATTCAAATTTATTAATCCAAGTAGGAGGATTATCATCCCAGCTCAAGATTTTAGATTTGGCTTTGGAAATTTTTGCTCTAGAAGCACTACAAAATAAGTCAAGTTTATGAAACAAGTTTATAAAATTACCCTCAACCAGTTCCACAAAAATAGTAGTATCATCTACAAATTGCATATTAATGAGATCCTGAGCTGAAGGTAAATTAACACCACGGACAACAGGGCCAAGAGAGTTATCTCTCAATAGATAATAAAGAAGATCATTAGCAATTACAAACAATGTCGGAGCAAGGGGACAACCCTGCCTGATAGACCTTTGCAAAGCTATGGTATCAGATAAACTCCCATTTACTTCAATCCTTGTCACTGCATCAGACATAAGAGTTTTAACCATCCGACAGAAATTGCTTGGAAAGCCAAAAGCAGACAACACAACCAAAATATATCCCCATTCTATTCTATCATAAGCTTTCTCAAAGTCAAGAAGGATCATTCCAATCCTCTGTCCCGACCTATGAGCCCAATCCATGGCCTCCCACCCTGTTATCAAATTTTCCAAAATATACCTACCTTTAATAAATCTCGTTTGAGTGAAATTAATGAATTTAGGCAGAATATCAGCCAGTCTGAGAGCCAACACCTTAGCCAAAATCTTATATGAAACGTTTAAAAGAGTTATAGGCCTCCAATTTTTGATAAGAGTCTTATCCCCATCCTTAGGAATAAGTCTGATAACACCCGAATTGATAACATTACCAAGAGAACCTGACTCAAAGGCCTCCTCATAAACCTTTTTTAAGTCCTCACAAATCCACGAACTATATTTCTTATAAAATTCAATAGGCAAGCCATCAGGTCCAGGCGCTTTATCGCTGCTAATAACTTTTATAGCTTGATTAATTTCTTCACAGGTGATCTCTTTGTCCAAAAACTCAGCCTCCTGTTCATTAATATTTTTAGGAATAAGAGAACAACAATTTTCTCTATCTTTCCTCCGAGAAGGATTGTCTTTCGAAGAGAACAAGTGAGAGTAAAATTGATGAAACAATTCTTTTATTCTCTCAACATCACAAACCAGCTGATTCCCATCAGAGATACTATTGATATACTCTTTAGGGGACCTTTCTTTCAGATAATTAAAATAGAACTTAGTGCCCTTATCGCCCATCTTCAACCAATTCATCCTAGCTCGAATTCTTTGGCCTTGAATTCGCTTAACCTGCACTTTTCTAAGCTCCTCCTTGATCTTGACTAACTCTAATTGCCAATCCAAATTATTAGGCTGAAGCTGGAGAGCATATTCAACATGTAAAAGTTGCTCATTCAACAGTAATTCAGATCTTTTACTAGCCTTAGCTTTTAATCTACCAATAGTCTGAAATATTTTAATCCAACTCTGAACATTAGAATTCCACCTATCAATAGCAGAGTTATGGTGCAAACACACCCTATTGATTTCCCTGACTGTAAAGATAGCATCCGAACAATCAGGAACATCTAATAATGAAGTATTTAAAATAAACTTATCATATTTATTTATTGTCCTCTTCATATCACCAATCATTCTCAGATTAACCATGATAGGGAAATGGTCAGAGAAGACAGTAGGAAGGACATTGACTTTGCTGCCATTAGCAAAGAAGTCAAAACTAAAAAAAGTATCATTAACATAAGCTCTGTCCAACCTACAATAGATCCTATTACTTCCTTTCTGCATGTTACACCAAGTATACCATAACCCAGGATGAGTTAAACGTTGACCCAATAGAGGATCACAAAGAAAGAACTGAGCCTTAACTTTATGCCAAAAAAATTGTTCTTCTCCTTTCCATTCAAAATTAACCCCACCCTGCTTATCATCCCTATGTTCCACCATATTAAAATCTCCCATAATTATCCACGGAATAGCAGGTAAACCCAATAACCACTGCCACAAAATACATCTATTTTTATATTCATTAGGTGCATATATAGAACATAAGCCAAACACAAAATTGTCATTATTTAGAATGACCCAAACAACAGAATTGCAAGGAGAACAACCATGGCTAACAACCTTCAAAGACCATTTTAATGATAACAAGATAGCAGTTCCACCTCTTCCTGGAAAATGATCAGTAAAGAAAGAAGAAGAATCCTTCCAAATAACTCTTAGAGTTGTACTAAGCTTAAACCCAGTAGCTTTCAACTCTTGGAGCATAACACAATCAAGAGGTCCAGCAGAATTTAAAAAATTCCTAACTGAATATTTTCTGTCAGGGGACTCAATACCCCTAACATTCCAACTTAAACACTTAAATGTCATTATTACCAGCAGAAGAAGAATTATTGCCTCTGGCAAGGCATTTAAAATTTCTAAGAGATTTACCACAACTATTAATATCAGAGGAACGACGTCTCTTCTTCTTTTCAATTTTCTTCCATCCTAAGTTATCAGTCTCAACCATTTCTTCTACAAATCCCTCACATATAGAACCTGAAAAATCACTACTAATTTGAGTGTCTGCATCAGAGAATACATCATTGTTATCTTTCTCAACTTCATTTATGGAATCCACTTCAGTTAATGCCTTGTTATTATGAAACTCCACAGCTTTAGCATTAAGTGTGGCCAAAGCAAGCTTCTGAGCACTTAACTTGCCTTCAAATTGAATATGCCCCCCCTCAAGACTAACATTGCTCAATCCACCATCCACCCTACTATTAACCGCAAGACCCTTAACAGCAGACTGGGTGACCAATTGGGCCCCAAACATCTCACTATCCGATGGAGCAGAACTAACATCTTTATTTAACCCATTAGAATTTACATTCTCAACAGTCATGTCAGAATCCCTGACCTTATTATTAGAGTTTAAAGTATCCCCCATAATAGCCTCCTTATCCATGACGGTAATATCATGCAACACATTTGGTTCAGACATCTTTGAAATGTTATTTTGGCTTTCAAAAACAAAAACAGTATTGTTCTGAGTGGGGTAAGTGCCGCCAGGAGAAGAAAATACAGACCCAAAAATATTCTTATTTACAGCAGAAGAAAAGGGATTCAAATCAACCTTAGCCCCAGAACCACACAAAGAACTATTCATCTCAGAATTTTTTTTAAAATTAGTATACTTTTTGTTCACATTTTCAGTATTTTTCCCTACAGTAGGAACAACACCAGAAGCCCTTTTGCGGGCAATCAAGACTGGACAACTTCTCCGCAGATGACCCTCCTTTTTGCAAATAAAACAGGCATTCACCCCCCCAAGATTTATGTTTGACATACAGATTTAAACACACCAAAATCCAATTCCAGTTCATGAGGAAAATCAACTCCAGGAGTAAAAGACAAAAGAACCCTAGCATCCATATGCATAAGCGGAGTTTTTGTTTCTTCAACACGCAGGGTTTTACCAAATGGTGCTAGAAACTGAGGCAGAAAACCCCATAAAATAGGTGGGACATTTTTAATGATGACCCATTTAGGGTAAGATACAAAAAAAAGTTCTTCATGCAAAAGCTCAGGAGACCACGACACTGCCCTAAACACCGAATTCCCTACAGACCAGAACTGTTTATTTACAACCTTTGTTTGCATTTCAGCAGTATTAAAAACAATTAGAAATAATCCTTTTTGGAGCATACGACAGAGAGAGAATTGCACATTTAACTTTTTTCCCCCAAACATTATTCAACCACCCATCAAAGAACTTTCTAGAAGGTAAAACCGCACAGTCAACAACGACAAAAAAAATTGCACATGCTTTTAATCTAACTTGCTCCCCACATAATGCTTCAAACATGCCATGATTTGGAGTAATTTTAACCCTAACAACACCATTTACAACCTCCTTACCTGTAATGTCAAATGTTGAGCCCACAGGAATAGTTTTGTTTGTTTCTCCCGACACCACTTCACTGAATGATAGCTTCTGACCAGCTACCGCCCTCGTGACCCCACTCACATTCGCATCTTTAACAGCAGATTCAATATTCTTAGCAGCTTCACCCGTGACATCAGACTCAAAATTCATAGCAGACTCACCCGTGACAGAATCTCCGACGCTTACTCCTCCTGGCGGCCTCCCCACTTCCTCCATTTCCTCCTCCATTCAAGCATCTACCTATATTGTCTTAATCAATCAAACATGAGTAGGTAAACGATAATTCTTTGAAACTCCAAAAAAAGAAGTTTAAGGTTCAAATCTAATAAAGATAAAGTTGTATACCATACTTTCTAAATATTCTTTGCAATCTCACATCTAAAAATATTATATCTAATAAAAAAAATAGACAACGATAGATAGTGGATGATCACTAAAACAAGCGTCCTGTCATGCCAATGGTTCTCTGTCTATCCGTCATTAAATTTTATTTGGACAGTCAGGGTTGATGCCAAATTCCAGGCCTCTCGCAACATCCCACATTAAACGGAACTAAATTAGGCTGCCTATTACTTAAATGACAGGTGGATTTCAGAGCTGACACAGACGTTTGAAGTCTTCACTTAACTTAAGAGGAATATTGGTGGGTTATAGTTAATTGGTACTGTTTAAGTGTTTGTAAATGGTTTATTTTATTCGATTTTTTTTGTTTTTTGTTTTTTTTTTTAATTTATATGGTGGAATCGGTAGCCGCCACGAATTTGGGTAGGTTGTCCAGATTTTTATGGCCATTACAGTATTTTGCGTTGTCCGTCTCAGATGTTGCCACACAGATCTTCGTGTAGTCCATCCCTATAACCACCATGCCACAATCATTTTAAACTTTTTACGCCACTAAAAGCATCAAGAAAGAGACAAGCGTTCAGTCCGGCGAGGCCCGAGATTTGAACCTTGGACCTTCGCCCCCTTATGGGGTTTGGATGAACCAATTGGTCTACACCTCGGACCTATTTTATTCGATTTTTTAAACATTCAAATTTTATTAATATAAACTTTTACGCCACTAAAAGCATCAAGAAAGAGACAAGCGTTCAGTCCGGCGAGGCCCGAGATTTGAACCTTGGACCTTCGCCCCCTTATGGGGTTTGGATGAACCAATTGGTCTACACCTCGGACCTATTTTATTCGATTTTTTAAACATTCAAATTTTATTAATATAAATTGAATCCAATAATTTATTTATTATTGATAACTTTTATCAAAAAAATATTTAAAATTACAAAAAAATTATTTAAATGTTGTCTTAGCTTATCAATTATATTGTAAATAGAAACTTACCTAATTTTTATATTGAACATTGTTTACAAATATTTACAAATATCAGTGCTCATTAAAGCAAACACAAGAGAAATCGACCTCACACCCACATCCACATGGATGATAATAACTAGGCAACTGCCATTACACCACATTTTGTTAAAAAATAGTAATTAATTATATTGTCGTTGAATTTTTAATAGAAACGTAAAGTTTTGTCAAGTAAACAGTATTCATGGTAAGGAGTGATGTGTTAGAGAAAAGCTTTGCTAGAAAAGATTAAAATGTAGATTGAAGAGTCAAACCCTGGGAGGTTAAACATTTATTTCCTTTTCTCTCACGGACAATGAAATCATGTTAAGGAGTGATGTGTTAGAGAAAAGCTTTGCTAGAAAAGATTAAAAATGTAGATTGAAGAGTCAAACCTGTAAACCAATAATTGGGAGGTTAAACATTTATTTTCTTTTCTCTTACGGATAATGAAATTGTATCACATTTATTTCCTTTTCTCTTACGGACAATGAAATTGTAAATTTCACTTTTTAGAGCCTGTGATAATATGGACCATTGAAAAATAATAATAGTAAATCTTCATATTTCGGTGGAATACTGAAATAATAATAAATCTCCATGTCCGAGTCTGTGATAATATGGACCATTGAAAACTAATAATAGTAAATCTTCATATTTCGGTGGAATGGTGAAATAATAATAAATCTCCATGTCCGGTGGAATAATAAAAGAATTAAAGGTTAACACTATATTAACATTTAAAAAAATAATCGTCGGTGCTTTCAGCCACGTAAAAGGTTTAAAATGATTGTGGCATGGTGGTTATAGGGGCGGATTGCACGAAGATTTATTTGGCGGCTTCTGGGGCTGGACAGCTTCTCCGAATTCGTGGCCGCTACCGATTCCACCATCTAAATTAAAAAAAAAAACATTTAAAAAAATAAATAATATTAAAATTTATTATTTTAATATTAAATATTATATCATCAAAAGGTCCAAGGTGTAGATCAATTGGTTCATACAAACCCAATAAGGGAAGAAGGTCCAAAGTTCAAATCTCGGGCCTGGTCGGACTGAACGCTTGTCCCTTTCCTAATATTTTTAGCAACGTAAAAGGTTTAAAATGATTGTGGCATGGCAGTTATAAGGGTGCGCGAAGATCTGTGTGGCGGCCATAAAAGTCGAATAGCCTACCCGGATTCATGGCGGCTACCGATTCCACCATGTTATATATATATATATATATATATATATATATATATATATATATATTAAATATTATATATATTTTATTTGACTAATTTGTTTTATTTTTATCATTACTTTTATTTATTTATAATTTCATTTTGATTTATTTTCTTTTATAATTTCATTTTGATTTATTTTCTTTTTTATTGTTATTTTTATTTAATTTTTTTAAGTTAGTATGAGAAACTTAACGACTTTCCAACGATCTCTTGTAGACTTTTCAACGATCTCTTGTAAACTTGAGCGCTTAGCCAAAGCTCGAACCATTGCACTACACACCCACCCCTCACACACTCGCCCATGCCAAGGTTTGAACCTTAACCTCCCAAAAAAAACCAAAGCCCAATCGTGTTGTCCCCTCGAACTTTTTTTATTTTAATTTTGATTTATTATTTTTTTATTTAATTTTGGTTTTATTGTTATTTATGTTTGTTTTATTCAATTTTATTTTATCCTTTACTTTCATCATCATTTTTACTTTTTCTAATTCTAGTTTATTTGGTCTAGCTTTTTTATATATTTATTTTAACATTTTTTTAAGTAATACTTCTTATACACATTCATCATAGGGATTGAACTAGGGTCACATCACGGATAATGCAAGTAGCGTTCTTGCCAGTGAACCACACTCAATTCTTTTTTATTTTCTTTTGTAGTCAATTCTGATTTATCATTTTTTTATCGATTATTTTACCCTATATTTTAGATTTTATTCTTTGTTTTAATGTTTTTTTGGAAAAAAAAATTTTGAGCCAATTTTATTTTAACCAATTTTAAATCACTTTTGTCCAATATCCAAATATTAAACATACTACTCTAACAAGTTTTATTTTATTGATATTAAAATGATCTACTATATCTCTATGAAGCACAACAATATTAAAAAAAATGTTTTTCAATGGTGTAATAAAACTATTAATCTTTATTTCTTGTTTTTCATTTAAATCAAGAAACAAATGTTTTTAAAGTAAATAATTTTTCTTTTTTAATATATAAAAATTTGAAATCACTAATCTTTTTACTTTTAACTATAATCCTTAACTTACTAGATACAATTGAAAGACTTTAACCCTTAAGAAATGGAATCTAAATAATCTACAACAAAAATAAAGTGTGAAATCTAAACAATATACAATAAAATGAAAAACCTAACACTAAAAAATGAAACCTCAATGACCCACCCACAAACACTTAGACTCCTTTCTAAACACTTTCGCTTATAATGCCTCGTTATTTATGCAGCTCAAGGATGGATAATACTTTTCTGAATGCACTTGCACGTCACCAACTGTTACACCTCTTATATGCACTGGTACCACTTCAGAGTCTGAATAATCAATTTCTCCATTAATTGGCCAGATTTCAAGATCTCCGTCTCAAATCAACCTCTCCAAGCGTATAACACTCCTTTGAAATCTCAAAAATCATCATTACTGTCAGTCGTCAGCCTTCATGACTGAACTTTGCTTTGCACCAAAATGCAAACATTCAGAAGTTTATTTACACTCCTGCGGATTCTGCAGCAATCACACATAACACAAAACAACAACACTTGGCGACGCCTGGTCATCTGAAGTGAAATCCTACAACATTTGTATATACTAAAGCCGTATTAAATACAAAAAAGAAATGTGGATTCTTTCCTCGGCCTCCCGTTCCAGCAGCTGCTAACTTCTCCTCGTCTTCCTAAGGTATAAAACCAGAACAGCCATTTGTTTGGTTGAACAAATATCTTTAGATGGTAAACTACAGCGCCTCATTCTTTCAAAGACATTGGATTTTTGACTAAGGGAGTGGGATGGATGGAATAAGAGGAATTTGGCACTCTTTGTAAGCCAAGTGAAAAAGCCCATTGAGTTCACCTGAAGCGGATGTTCACCAGAGCGGACTCTTTATAGCTAAAAGTAGATCTTGACGTCGAAGGTTTGTTCAACAACAATTAGCATTTAGTGGAGGATGACTCATCATGTGCACGCTACACCCTTTACTTAAACATTGAATATGGGACAAAATTCTATAAATAAAGATGGGTATTTGATACCGCCTCCGGAAAGGTCATACTCGAATATAGACTAGACTCATTAGAGTTGTACCTTAAAGTCGTATATTCACGATTTACAAAATCAAAATATCCATGATTAAATAAGTCTTATGTTCCATCATATAGGCTGTCTCTACACTGTTTCTTAAAGTCGTATATTCTTATTTAATATAATATAATCCAATCAAATCAGACACAACTCTTCGTAATAGTGCATACGCTGCTCACATGAACATAAATATAAATAACAATGGGGCATCATCTATTTAAAAAGAATATAACACAAAGACAAATAACATAGCATATGTATTCAAATTACATTGTCTTGAATACGAAGATGATGCTTTGTATTAAGATGATCATGAATACATAGTTAGAAGTAGTGGTACACCACAAAAACTTTATATTAATTAAGGTCATATAAAAAGCGGGTGGAATTAGTATATCTTACAAACCATAAAAGTTGTTAGGTGGAGGAAATCACATCTTCCCAATAAAAAACAGAGTCTAAAAAATTATTACTACATGCCATCACGAGCAATCATTACACAGACATCCCAAGACATAATCATTAAACAAAGATCAAGGAGCAGGACGGAAGTTATTTTCCTCGTTGACACATTGCCATCATCTGAAGAGACTAGGGTAGTCCATCCTTCTTCTGCATTACCACCAACCAAAGTCCATTAAGGAGGACCCTGGCTGACTCAGCTTGGAATGCTTGGTAGAATACATGTTGCTCGTAAGTTGTGGCCTCTTCTACCTCTGTGACAACTCCTCCTTTCCTAGGAAAATGTTTGGTAGAATACATGTGCGTAAGTTGCGACCTTTGTTGCCTCTGATAGTTAGACCTGAACAAACTCCATGCTTCAAGCATTGGGTTTTGATCAATTTTTCATCAGCACAATTCACAAGAGGACTTGTCAGGATTCATAATATCTACAACATCTTCGGAATCACCTAGGCCCCGAAGCAAACTTAAGGAATTAGCGCCTCCACTAAAATTACCCTCGCTTCAGGACATTTGACAATGCTTTTCAAATCTCAGGCCCAAGCTGTCCCTCGAGGGGCTTTGAGAACGATGAACTTTAAAAGCTTGTTCCTCTGTAGTCATGGAATATGTGGGCATCACCGATGAAAAATTTGGCATGGTAGTGGGACGAGCCTCTACAAAAATTGAGTCCCAAAGAGGAGCTGAAAAAGGTAGCGGTTGAGTAACTATAGGGGCGTTCGGAGTAGCATTTCGAATCCCTACAACCAAAGCTGCATGTTAATGACAATCGGTGTGATGGCTTCAGAAGACTGCACAGAGCTAGTGGGTGCTTGCATAACCTAGGTATCAATGGGCCTAGTCTGAGTAGGCTGCACAGAGAGATTGGCTTACTCAGAGTGCTTAGAAACATGATTTTTGGGTAGTAACTATTTTCTAGTTGCATTGGCATTCTCGAGCTCCGTTATACTGAGCTACCAAGGCAATCAAAGGAGGTTGGGTCTTTTTGAACTTCCACTCCATCAGTGGGCAATCTCGAATCTTATGAGCAACAGATTGGTAATGATAACAAGTATTTGATAAATTGATATAGGTGACAAGTTGCCTAATGGAGGTATCACCAATCTGGATATCTATAAAATATGGTAGGTCTTTGGTGAGGTCGACTTTGACACAAGCCCACTTGGTAGGGTGAGTTGAGAAAAACCGTTCAGGCTCAAGACATACAAACTTGTCGAGGGAAGAGGTGAGCATTTGCAAAAAAACCCAAAATGGGATAGGTAAACCTGGGAACTCAATCCACACAAGAACTTCCAACTCAGCTTGGTCACTTATTGTGAAGTCACGAGTGTAAGATTGTAAAATTAACAAGGAATTTCTCACCATCTAGGGACCTTTGGCTAACACTTTTTGAGCTTGAGCAGGATCAAGGAAGTGAAAAAGAAAATAACCCTTGGTGAGATTCTAAACATTCTCAACTATCACACCATGTGGACCCCAAACTTGTTGCACCCAGGACCTAATGAGGGTATCATTGAGAATTCTACCTAGGAAATATCCGACAAGGGTGTGTGACTCAAACCAATGGTAATAATTATGAAACTCATGCAAGGGAATGGAAACAACAAGGATAATACTCTTATCTTGTGAAACACTTTTGAAGAACACAAGCTTATACTGAGATGGGGGGTGAATAGTATAAGACCACTTTTTACTTTTCTTTCCCAAACAATATTATGTAATATATCAATGGCAATATCAATAGCAGTAATCAAAGCAATGCATAAATCACCACACATAATAGATATACCTATTTAACATGGTTAGCCCAATGTGGGTTACTCCACGAAGAAAATATCACTAATTTTTCTCAACAATTCTCTTGGGAAACCTATTACAATGTTTACGGATATATGTCTAAAGAAGACACCAATACCCTAATCAAGTTCATAAAAATCTATCCACAGGAGAAACCAATCCCCTCTACTTTGGTTGTTTATCTTCTTGAATAACTGCTGCCTCTACTGCATTGGCTTATGGATCTCTATCCACTAAACACTCATGCCCTCACTCAAAAGACCTATCTTCACTACCCTAGCTAATGGACCTCTATCCACTAGAGACTGTTGTCCTCTATACTTTGTCACCTCCAAAGCTTACTCTCACTCTGTCTCAAATTTGTATTAAACACAGTCCTTCGATATAGCACAAATCTGCTCAATATCTGTCTCTGATTTGCACTAAACATAGTATTTCGATCTAGCACAAATCTTCTCAATATATGTCTCTGGTCTGGCACAAACCTATCCTCAAATATGCACCAAAATTTTTTCTCAAATATTTCCTCAAGCCTTAACACAAAGTTTGACTCAATCACAAATCAACTCTGCTAGATATGCCCCAAACCTTAATTCAAGGTTTGAAAAAATCAATCAATCAACTCTGCTCTCAAGTATTCTCAAAGACTTATCTCAAATATTCATTGTATGCTTCCACAAAAGCTCACACTAATCTATCCACAAGTCCTCTATAGAACTTGTCCAATCTGCTCAACAAGTCTTCTCCAAGACTTGTCTCAATTCTACTCAAAAAGTCCTCACTAGAACTTGTCCAATCTGCTCAACAAGTCTTTACCAAGACTTACCTCAAATCTGCTCAATAAGTCCTCACTAGAACTTGTCCAATCTCATAGAAACATATAGATAATTGTTAGAGACTCAATATGCTTCACACTCACAACAATGCTCAATCACTTACAATCACTCTTGCTTTATCACAAAAACATATAGAGAATGGTTAGAGACTCAATATGTTTCTCACTCACAAATACTCAATCACTTTCAATCTCTTTCTCAAATCAATTTAGAATATAGAACAATTTGTTTCACAGAACTTGAACTATCACTTCAATACTTCCAATCAACTAGGCTCAATCAACTCCACTCAATCAATCAATCAATGAAACACTCCTTGATTATAAACCCTAGTCCAAGCATATAAACACTCACTCAATGTTTCCAACAATTCTTATCAAACAAACTTCACATAATAATGATATTCATGATCTCTCACAAAACCTAGTTCAAGATAGTTCTCAACTTCTTATAACAATTATACTCATGATCTTACACAAACCCTAGTTCAAGATAGTTCTCAACTTCTCATAACAATGATACTCATGATCTTGCACAAACCCTAGGTATGCATATGAAGGCTCACTCAATATTTCCAAAAATGCTTATCAAACAAAATTTTTATCAACTTCCACTCAAAAAAAACTTTAACAATTAAACTCAACAATGTTTATCAAACAATCATTTTCACTCCAACTTAGCATTCACGACATCCAACAATCACTCTCAAGGAATATGTACCCATATCTTTTGTTTGATAAAGAATTGACCTTAAACCTATATCAATCACAATTACTCTCTTTGCCAATTTCAAGGTTATATGACAAAATATCACTCTAACACTCCCTCAAAATATTTCACAATTACAAAAATAATTAAACTCAAATACACCTTATTACTCAATATTGAAATTAGCATTCACCAAAAACATATAAAAATAAATCTCTTATTACACCTTATAACTCCACTCTAAATAACTCAATCCACCAAACAATTAAATAAAAAAAATTATTTAATTTCATCAACCTCATATCTCCCTAAGCTCAAAACTATACCCCACAACCTTAGGAGCAAAAACCAATTTATAATAAAAACTTTAGTACCTCTCAAAGTGCTCCCTGTGGGATTCAATCCCAAGTCGAAGTGCCTCCAGTGCTTTAGCAGTGGTTGCCTAGCCTCGTGAGATAAGCACTCACGTGGGAGACAAAAGTGTCCACGGTGCTTTTCCTTCTTCCCTGGTGCCAAAAGCTAAAAGGTTTTGGCATCTTTGGTGCAAAAACAACCTCATGACCTTCCTTAATGCAAATCAAATGCAACACCTTGCATTCCTAAAGCGCTACCAACTACCGCTAGCCCACCTGGCTAGGTGGTGACAAGGCTTTCGAGCCTTGTTCCTTTTGACCCTTCGTTGCCTGCCAAAAGAAGTCAAACAAAGGACTTCTTCCTTCTCTTGCTCGTCGAAATATTGCACACACTTTTTGCTTGGGAGTTTAATTAATTCGATCATGGATGAATTGAAGCAACTTAGGCTTTTGGTATTTATACTCATGCCTTTAAATTCATTGACGTCGGTGGAGGAGATAATGTATGACATTGAAGCAAATTATTATAATTAACTTATAATTAAATTTAATAACCATAAGGTTAAATAAATTAAATTACAAATTACTTTACAATGAAATTATTATAATTAATTTAACTACTTTAGGTCTTACCTTTAGACTTTTAATATTATAATATTATTTTTCTTGGGCCTTCTTATTTCTTCTGTAGACCTTATCTAGCCACCTTGAATATTATAATGGGAGATATTATAATATTATTTCCCTTAGGTCTAGAAGCAATATTTCTCTTGCACTGATTACTAAAACTGACTCTTGACATCCATCTTCTTGCATTGCTCACTGAAACTGACTCTTAACATCAATGACAAAAAATCTTGCTCATATTTCCAACAACTTTCAGGATAAACTTTCTTGGGTGCTTCCCTGGTGCCATTGCTCTCCCCATCTAGCTCAATAGCAACTAAGCTAGCCATTTATGAATGACGGTAGACCCAAACCCTAGCGAGCCATATTATTATTATTTTATTAGGCATGTCTAATAAGGTATGTAAGAGAGGTATTTATTATCTTAAAATCATTTATAATACATTTATGAATTATGATAATATTTATTAGGAGTTGTATACAAGGATGAGATATTTGGGATGGATGGTTTATTTATAGAGTTTTTCCATAAAATTGAATATATTCTTGATAATGATCTATATATGAAGAGGTTTTATATAAAGTATACCTTGAATTTTTTATTAATCAAGGGATGATTAAGTTAATCCTTAAAACTACAATAAGGGTAACAATTTAGGATATTGCCCAATCACCTTATTCAATGTCGCATATAGGATCATAGTGAAGGTTTTGGCCATTCGTCTCAGACCTACTACACAGAATTGCTAGTCTTGAGCAAATAAGGTTTATCAAATATTGATATATTATTTACAATCTCATGCTTACATGGAAAGGTTCTCAATGGGCTCATAATGAAGAATACAAGCTTATACTGAGAGGGGGGGTGAATAGTATAGCGCCCAATTTTTACTTTCTTTTCAAACCAATATCAATTAGTGTCCTTAATTGCAATATCCAAATATAGCAATGTGCATTAATGATATAGATAGCAATAGTAAACAAGAGCACAAATCACCACACACAATTGAGACACAAGATTTAACGTGGTTCTCCCAATGTGGGGTACTCCATAATATAATATCCTTATAATATTTTACAAATAAATAGGGATCCTTATCTCAATACAAATGATTACTTTGATCTACTCAAAGCTAGGCTATCCACTGATCTGCTCAGCAAGGCAATTCACTGATCTACTCAGCAAGGCAATCCACTGATCTGCTTAGGTAGGAAATCCATTGATGTGCTTAGCTCAGGTAGGCAATCCACTAATATGCTTAGGTAGACAATATTGATCTGCTCAGGTAGGCAATCCACTGATCTGCTCAATAAGGCAATGTTAGGAAAAAGGTTAGAGTGCTAACAAAAATATATTAACCAAAATATAACCTTAACCATTAACCTTAGCATAGGAATAAGCTAGGTATTTATAGGTTACAATATGTAGGATAGATATTAAAATAATATCTAATCTAAGTTATCGCTAACCTACGCGCTTAGAGAAATAAGTGCCAACAACTAACAACTAACCTAGAATATTTAGAAAGTTATCTAGGTTAACCATTAGATATTTTTAACAATAAATATCTACATGGTAAATAGTCAAAGTAGATGTAATAATCTAACTAATGTAGTATAATGCAATATACTACCTCATTTTACCCCAATGGATTAAATGGCAATTATCCCAAGTAATGGAATATTACTCTAACATCCCCCCTTATTACATTATTTGGGTAATACATACATATCCCTCTATACAACAATATTTGGGTAAAAGTATATAACTGCCCCAATACAGTGAAGAAGATGTTGATCTGCTGGTTATTTGCTCTGTCACAGTGCTCTGGCTGCTTCTAAGCAAAAAGTGGGTCATTCCTCACTTTGTCTTCACGCCAACAAATGTCCTTATGGTAATCACATCATCCAATCGATTTGCATGGGTAACCAGCCACTGCAATCGCTAGGTTTAGTAGAATAGATCACTTCATACAAGGTTCATTCATTTACAATATGAATTTGCAAAAGATAAGGTAGCTAAGGTGTTGGTCGCTGCTGAAAATGCACCCTTATAAGTTCCCCCCTTCTTGTTGCAAAACATAGTGTAATTAATTTCTGAAGGAAGTGTGACTAAGGTGTTGGTCAAATCCAAAAATGCACCCTTATAAGTCATCTTCCCTATTTACAAAAAAATAGTGAAGAAAAGAAATGTTTATCCCCCCTCAATTGCATAAAGTGTGCAACTCAAGAGTGTTGTGAAGGATTTACAAATATTGCCTCCTAGACAATTTTACATCACAAAAAGTCGCTCCTCTTGTTACAAGTACTTCAAACACTTAGAATTTGCTATTTATGAAGCCTAAAAGAGGTACAAGCACCCCTTATTGCAAGGTCTTCAAACAAAATACTTATGCTATTTATGAAGCCTAAAAGAAGAGAGAGAGAATATGGTGTTGTTGCCCAAGGGACACATGTGTTTTCCCTCTACAAAACTATTTTAGCAATTAGCACTCTGTGTGCTTTCTTTGAACTAGAATCAGAATCTGTATTAGACATCTCATTTGCAACATTTCCTTGGTTTTTATTTTGACCTTTCTCTTTGGGAGGCATGTTCTTAAACCAACATCTCTTGGTTTGATGAGTGTCTGTGTCACAGATTTTACAATGCTACTTCTTCTTCGAAACCTCTTTGGTTTTACCCTTGTCTTGTCTAGAAGAAGAACCCTTTTGTTGATTCCATTGTTTCGTACAACCTTGTCGTTGTGAGAAAAGGGCATTGTTAAATGCCTCATCTCTCTGGAGTTGGGTAGCTTCTTCTATTTGAAGCATATTTACCAACTCGACAAAAGTTACTATCCTACCAAAAACTTGTAAGGAGGTGATCAACATTCTATAGGAGTCAGGAAGAGCTCTCAAAATGATTGAGTTCAAGACTTGGTCTTCCAATTTTTCTCCTAAGGATTGCAGCTTTGTTTTTAATTCTACGACTCTGCAGAGGAATAGCTCTATTGTTTCTCCTGATGTCATATGTAATGTATGAAGCTGTGTTTGAAGGTTAAGAATCATTGATTGATTCTTGCCCTCAAAAATGGTACTTAAGGCATCCCAAGCTGCCTTACCAGTTGTAGCTTCACTGATATGAGGTTGGATATCATTAGTAATAGCAAGCAAGATCATTAAGGAAAGTTTCTTATCCTTCTTATCAAAGTCTCTTTGATCTTTTCCAGGGGATTGAGGTCTAGTGACACTTCCATGCACTAGTGACCACAATTCCTCTATAGTTAAGATAGCCTTCATCTTAGTCTTCCATGCTGACTAATTTGAACCTTTAAGTAGTTGGCTCTCAGTGAGATACCTGTGTATCATGGCCATGGTTTAGGTTTCAAATTTTGAGAGGACTAATATGAGGCTATCTTGCACTATACCCTAAAAAAAAAAAAGGTATAGAGAAGTTGTTTCAATTTGCTTTCTATAAGATATTTAATGGCACCTGCATTAACACCCTTACTAAGGGATGAAAAGTTGGAGGAATATTGAGCCAAACAAAATACAACAAATGAAACAAGGGAAGGTGTGTCAAACTTTTGATTTTTGCTCTCTAAGATATTTAATGGCACCTGCTTTTAACACCTTTGAAAGAAGGATGAAAAAATTTGAGGTTTATTTAAGCCAAACAAAAGAGAGTCTTATCAAGGTGATTGAAATTTTTGACCTTTTGATGGGGAGTAATTACTTGTGTGAACCTATGCAAAATTTTAGCATGGTTGTTGAGTGAAGTTTGGGTTTTTGTGAAAGGCTCCTTGTAATGTTTTATTTTTGACCTTGTAATTGCAAAAAAAATGTTTTTAGTGCAATAATAAAAAAACATAAGAGCACCCAAATTTGTATCACTCTAGGTGTCGGATTCCAACGAAAATGCACCTAGTACAAACAATGTTGAAGAGAAGGTGTCAAGTAAAATTGAGAATGCACCTTTCTTTAAACTAAAATAGCCCCCCTTTTTCTTTACAATTTTTCAAACTATAGAATTCTAAAAAAAATTCTATCCCCCCTTAATGTTTACAAAATGTAGAATTTAGAGCATATCTTTCAAGACAAGTCGACACACGACAAGCATTTGAAAGACCATCCAGAACCAGTCGACACACGACTTGGTTTTCTTTCGCCCGTAATTATTCAATACTCAAAAATAGGAGGTGCATCAGGATTAAATGGTTCTCTAATCCTCATGGGACAATAACTACAATCCAAACCCTTCTAAGGATCAGTGTAAGTATTGAAACGGGGTAAGCTCCTTCTATGCTCTCTAAGCATATGACGAAAATGAGATCTTGTCGTCTGGCGTCTAAGTTCGTTCCTCTTTCGAATAACTCTTAGACGACGAAGGGCTTTTGTGATCCAAAGATTTTTCTTCATGAGACAAAAATTTGTTCTCTCAAAACAATTGATTAGAAAATTTTGGAGAATTTAAAAAATTATTAGAAGTCTCAAAGCTGCAAAAGAAATTTGTTTCAATGATTGTCTCTTGTCTCCCTCTGTTTGATTAGGAGAAAACAACACAAAAGCTTTTGCCTTTTTTTTTTTTTAATTTTATTTCAATGCATAATTTTAACTTTAATTTAGGAGAATTTAATTAATAAAAAAATTTCTGATAAAAAAATCACTTAATTTTGTGAAAAAAAATGATTTAAATAACAAAAAAAATAATTTATTAATTAAAAAACTAAAAGGAATTAAAAAAAATGCAAAAAAAATAATTAAAAAAAATTACCTGTCCGCGGCTGGAGATCGATCCCACGACCCCCCGACGAGAAACCACCGACTGGCGCTCCTGACAGTCGGTCTACGCCGCCCGACGGGAAGGGAAGGGAAAACCTTCTCTTTGTCCCTCCCGCGACGTAAAAACACGGGGGAAAAAAATTTGATCCCCGCTGGGGATCGATCCCAGGTCTTCCGCTGCGGGGAGCATCCTGGGCTGGCTGCTTCTACCAGTCCAGCTCCGTTGGCTAATCCGTCAACCAACGTGAGTAAGGCTTTGATAAAGCCTTGGACGCTTAATAATTTTTTTTTATAAAACCTTTGGGATTTTATCCCACATGTGCCCGACGGGCGCAATCAACTTGTTTAAAAAACAAATCACGCCCAGTAGCCTTTGATTGCCTGCGGGAAATCGACAGGCTTCAACGAACCTTTTGCTACGTGTCGCGCACAAGAGTGCCACATCAGCAAATCACCTCAAGCCGCATGTTGCCACGTCAACAGATCAGGCCGCCTTAGGCTGCATGTCACCTCGGGCCGCATGCCGCCATGTCAACCCCTACAGGCTACCTCAGGAAGCGAGCCGATCAGCCTACGGGCTGCCTTGTAAAGTGTGTTGGTTGACCTACGGGCCACCTCCTCGGATAGCGTGCCTCGAAGTGCTACGGGCCTCTCCAGCAGAATGGCTCTGATACCAATGTTAGGAAAAAGGTTAGAGTGCTAACAAAAATATATTAACCAAAATATAACCTTAACCATTAACCTTAGCATAGGAATAAGCTAGGTATTGATAGGTTACAATATGTAGGATAGATATTAAAATAATATCTAATCTAAGTTATCGCTAACCTACGCGCTTAGAGAAATAAGCGCCAACAACTAACAACTAACCTAGAATATTTAGAAAGTTATCTAGGTTAACCATTAGATATTTTTAACAATAAATATCTACATGGTAAATAGTCAAAGTAGATGTAATAATCTAACTAATGTAGTATAATGCAATATACTACCTCATTTTACCCTAATGGAGTAAATGGTAATTATCCCAAGTAATGGAATATTACTCTAACAGGGCAATTCATTGATCTACTTAGCTAGGCAATCCATTGATCTACTCAGGTAGGCAATACTGATCTGCTCAGGTAGGTAATCCACTGATCTTCTTAGTAAAGCAATCTTGATCTGCTCAGGTAGGCAATCTATTGATCTTCTCAACAAGGTAATTCACTGATCTACTCAGCTAAGCAATCCACTGATCTACTCAGCTAGGAAATCCACTGATCTGCTCAGCAAGGCAATCCTGATCTGCTCAGGTAGGCAATCCACTGATCTACTTTAGCAAGCTCACCAAGAACTTACTCAAAATATGCTCTAGCAAGCTCACCAAGAACTTGCTCAAATCTGCTCTAGCAAGCTCACCAAGAACTTGCTCAAATCTGCTCCAGCAAGCTCACCAAGAACTTGCTCAAAATATGCTCTAGCAAGCTCACCAAGAACCTACTCAAATATGCTCAGCAAGCTCACCAAGAACTTGCTCAAAATATGTCCACAAATCTGTCCACAAATCTATCCAAAAGCCTTCTCAAAGGCTCAATCAATCATGCACAAAAGCTGCCACAAATCTGTCCAAAAATCTATCCCAAAAGCCTTCTCAAAGGCTCAATCAATCATGCACAAAAGCTGCCACAAATCTATCCAAGAAATCTATCCCAAAGGCCTTCTCAAAGGCTCAATCAATCATGCTCAAGTAGCACTCAAATCTCATCCACAAATCTATGAAGGCAAGGCTCAATGATGAACTCAACAATGAATGGCAATGCACTCTACAATGGATGACAACAATGATCCACAATGATCTCAACTCAAATCAGAATATAGAATAGTTTGTTTCATGGAACTTGAACAACCACTTCACTCATTCACTTGACTAGGCTCAAACAACTCTACTCAACCAATCACAACAAGGAACAACTCTTTCTCACAAACCCTAGTCCAAGCAAGTATCAACCAACTCAAATGTTTCCAACAATGCTCAACCACAAATCTCACATAACAATGATACTCATGTTGTTCTCTAACTCAAGTTCAAGTTCTTTGTACAATCAATGGGCTTCAACAACAATGCTTATAAAACATTCTTCACATAACAATGATACTCATGTTCTTCTCAAACCCTATCTCAGGTTTTTCACACAACTAATGGCTTCAACAACAATGCTTATAAAACAAGGTTTAAACACAACTCTCAAACCATAAAACCTTGAAGCATTCAACCAACCACTTTCGAAAAGGAAACCACAATCAATCCTTTTCTCTCCAATGATATTTCAGAAATCAACCACCATAAACAAAGTCAATGGAGAATATTGCTCATACCTTTTGATGCCTTATTAGTTGTCCACTAAATCTGCCACACTCAACAAACTTTATTTTTCAACTTTCAATAAGGGTTAGGGATCATGATTAATAACACAACAATAATATCCAAATAACACCTTATTACTCCTACTCAATAAAATACATCATGTCCCCTCATGAAAGAATTAATCCTCTTTGAAAAAGAACAAAGCAACCTTCACTTTTGAACCTCTTTACAAAATCAGAAATATCTCTTTACACACACCTTATTTCTCCCTCTAAGCAAGTTAATCAAATAGCCCTCGAAATAAGCTTTCCAACGATATATAATATGATATACTTCCAAAAATAAAATCACCAGAAATCTCTCTTTTTCTTAAGGTGCATCATAACCCTTATTTCTCCTAGGGCAACTTTAGAAAAATAAAATATTAAAAAATATTAACTTGCCTCTGTCCTTGACGGGATTCGATCCCTTGATGCCTCCTCGCTCAATGCCTTAACCATGGCCAAGCCACCGTTGGGCCACATGCCCTCACGTGTTCAAAGGGGCACGAACCAAAACAAATACCTCAATATTCTATGCCCTTCAAAAACTCAAAAACGCTTCGAGCGTTTCAACACAACAAGCATCCCTAGCGAGACTCGATCGCAGGACCTCCTGCTTCTTACACAATGCACGAACCACTAGGCCAAAGGTGCCTATGCGTTTGGTTATCCTCCATGAATGATTCTTCAATGGACCCGAATTTCGTAAACCCTTCACACGCCTCTTTACACACGCTTCAACACAGGCTCTTCTCGCATTACGTTATCAATTCGAATGCATTCAAAAATCGAGGACAAGAATTTATCAAAACTTTTGGTGGCATATATATATATATTCCTTTCCTCCATTTCTTTAGACTCTCTATTATTTTTAATATATGCCTTTCCTCCTTTCTTTAGACGTCGACGCTATAATTTTATTTTTAATTTTAAAATTTAAATTTTAATTTTAAATAATTTAAAATTTAAACTAAATATTTAAAATTAAATATCTCCATCACCGGGGCACATTTTTCGATGAAACGAAAAGCCAACCTGGGTTTTAAGAAAAACCCATTTCAAATCTGCCATCCATGGTTTTAAATAAAACCTTTTATTTTGCCTGCCTTGGTTTTCACAAAAACCCTGTATATATCCATGCTCTCCAAAATATCATAAATGATATTTTATGAAGTGCTTTTGCCACCAAAACTCAAATGTGATCCATGTGACATCAATGACAACATAAAATAACTCAAATTGCCAACAATCTCCCCCTTTGTCATTGATGGCAACACCTCTAATCCAAATCACCACAATCACTGCAAAAACCATCTCTGAGAATCAAAGTTGCTCCCCCTGACTCAATACTCTCTATGGAGGCTGCTCCCCCTAACTCAATACTCTCTTTGGAGGCTGCTCCCCCTAACTCAAATCTCTTCCCCTTTGACATCAATGGCAAAAGGGACACCTATGGGGCTAAAAGATATGACTCTTAAGCATAGCCCCCTCACCACCTTCTCTCTTGAGGTGATTAATTTTGGGGTGGGAGTACTTTTACTCCCATATTACATTGTTTCTTTCCTCTATCAACTTCCTTCCATATTTTTCTGATATCCTTCTCTTGATGAATTACTTGATCTTCTTGTCTTGAACCTGTTTGACCTTCTTGCCTTGAAACTGCTTGACCTTCTTGTCTTAAACTTGTTTGGAATTGAGTCCTACACCATTTTGCAATATGTCCAAAGTTATTGCAATTAAAACACTTGATATTGTAGCCTTTGGATGGTGCCCATATCCTGAATTCTTTCTTGAAATAATTTCCATATCCATTCCTTTCTTGAACCCTGTATTGTGAAGTTTTGTTTTCATAATCATTATGACCATGACTTCTAAATTGTGTAGCTCTAAATCCAAAACCATGTTGCTCATTTTCTTTGCACTGAGAAGCTCTATGACCAATCCTGTTGCATGAGAAGCAATGTCCCTGAAAACCATACCTTCTTCCTTTGAAGTTCCTTCTAGAAAAATCAAACTTCTTTGATCCATAAACCCTGCAGTGTATAGCCCTGTGTCCAAATCCATTACAAGAAAAACAATGTCCTTGAAAAGCCCTTTGTTCATGCCTTGGTTCCTCATACCTTTCTTGACCATTATCCTTGTGATCATTTTTGACTTGTGCATTGTATCCTTGAACCTTCTTTGTAGTATCTAAATCCTCTTCCTTAATTTCTTCCTTGCTTTCCTTTTCAAGAATTTCTTTTCCTTTTGAACTTGATTCACCTATCTCAAAACAAGATCCAAACTGAATGTTTGGAGCCATAGGAACTTTGGAACTTTCTTCATAACACTTAGGTGCTTCCTTGCTTTCATATTTTAGAACTTCCTTTCCTTTTGAGTGTGATTCCCCAAACCTGAAATATGAGACCTTTGGTGCTTTGGAACCTTCCTCTTCTTTCTCTTCATTTGTGTCAAATAGCAAATTGGCATCCATATTTATTGTCTCTAAAATACATGTTTCCTTCTTAGTGAAAATATCTTGACCTTTTGAGTCATGTGATGGATCAAACTTCTCAAGTATGGAACATCTCAATTCTTTTAGATTCTCCTTAACCTCTTGTAGTTGCTCATGGATATCATTGAAGTCTTCCTTTAGATCAACTGAGACATCTATCTTTCTTACAATATTCTCTTGTTTAACTTCTTCTGTTTGGAGTGAATGTTCTTCTTCTACTTCTTTTATCCCATAGAAAAACCCTTCTTCATCTTCACTGTCACTAAGATCATTATAATCTTCTATAGCAAACAAACTTTCATGATTTCTTTGACCATGCATGTTTCCTTGATGTGTCATCTCATCTTCACTATCACTGAATCCATTGCAATATCCTGATCTGTGATCTCTTTGACCACACACAAAGCACTATTCTCTTTCACCTTCTATTCCTAGGAATAGATGTTCTTCCTTTTCATCATCTGACTTGTCTCTATCACTGTGATCTGAGCTATCACTTGCTTCTTCAATGTAGAAAGTTTTCTTTGTCTTACGAAAACTTTTCTTCTTCTCATACTTGCTTTGCTTGTATCTGTCATCTTTGTCATGCTTATGCTTTCCATCTTCTTTTCTTCTATGACCCTATTTTTCATCATCACTATTTTCTTCATGTGGACACTTGTTTGCATAGTGACCAAAATCACCACACTTGTAGCATTTGACTTTCTTCATATCTCTGTAATTCCTTGAGTCCTTTTTCCTTTTGATGAAGTTAGCTTCCTCATCATTATCTGAATCTCTATCTATCTCTGGAATTTTCCCTTTCTTTTTCTCTGAAGCCTTGAATGCAATTTCTTTTATTGGAACTTGATGCTTACTTATCCTCATCTCATAAGTTGTGAGAGTTCCTTGTAGTTCTTCCATTGTTAGCTTGTTGATATCCATTGTTTCTTCTATTGCTGAAACCTTTGCATCATACTTCATGGGAAGTGATCTCAAAACCTTTTGAGTAACTTTTGATTCTTTCATCTCAAATCCTAGACCTCTCATGGTGTTAGTAATCTCATCAACTCGAAGTAAAAACTTTGCTATATCTTCAGAATCTTCCATTTTCAATTCCTCAAATATTTTTCTATGAGTTTGTAGTTTTGCCAACTTTACCTTGGAATCTCCTTCATAGGTATTCCACAACTTGGTCCACATTTCATTAGCTGAATTACATACCATTACCTTTGCAAAATTTATCTCACGTAGCCCACTCAAAATACAATTCATTGCCCTTGCATTGATCTCAACCAATTTTTTGATAGTCTTATCTACCTCGGGATCACCTTCAACCTTATACTCTTTTTCAACCATCTGCCATACCTCATATCCTTGTGATATCAAGTAGTTCTTCATTCTCATGCTCCAGAAAGCATAATTGTTACCGTCAAACAGTGGAGCCTTATTTGTAGATGATCCATTCTATGAAGCCATCTATGTTCTTGTAGAATCTACCCTCAAGTTGTTAGCCTTTTCGAAGGAACCCGCTCTGATACCAATTGAAGAACACAAGCTTATACTGAGAGGGGGGTGAACAGTATAGCACCCACTTTTTACTTTCTTTCCAAACCAATATCAATTAGTGTCCTTAATTGCAATATCCAAATATAGCAATGTGCATTAATGACATAGATAGCAATAGTAAGCAAGAGCACAAATCACCACACACAATTGAGACACAAGATTTAACATGGTTCCCCCAATGTGGGGTACTCCACAAGATAATCTCCTTATAATATTTCACAAAGAAATAGGGATCCTTATCCCAATACAAATGATTACTTTGATCTACTCAAAGCTAGGCTATCCACTGATCTGCTCAGCAAGGTAATTCATTGATCTGCTCAACTAGGCAATCCACTGATCTGCTCAAGTAGGCAATCCACCTATTCAGGTAGGCAATCCTGATCTCTGTAGGCAATCCACTGATCTTCAGCAATCACTATACTCATAGGCAATCCTCCAACTGATCTTAGCAATCCTGATCTCTAGGAAACAGCAACCAACAACATTACATAAAATCTCTACAAGCTCACCAAGAACTTACTCAAATATCTCTAGCAAGCTCACCAAGAACTTGCTCAAATTCTCTAGCAAGCTCACCAAGAACTTGCTCAAATCTACTCTAGCAAGCTCACCAAGAACTTGCTCAAAATCTTCTCTAGCAAGCTCACCAAGAACTTGCTCAATATCTTACAAGCTCACCAAGAACTTGCTCACAAATATATCCACAAATCTATCCAAAAGCCTTCTCAAAGGCTCAATCAATCATGCACAAAAGCTACCACAAATCTATCCAAAAATCTATCCCAAAAGCCTTCTCAAAGGCTCAATCAATCATGCACAAAAGCTACCACAAATCTATCCATAAATCTATCCCAAAAGCCTTCTCAAAGGCTCAATCAATCATGCTCAAGTAGCACTCAAATCTCATCCACAAATCTATGAAGGCAAGGCTCAATGATGAACTCAACAATGAATGGCAATGCACTCTACAATGGATGACAACAATGATCCACAATGATCTCAACTCAAATCAGAATATAGAATAGTTTGTTTCATGGAACTTGAACAACCACTTCACACAATCACTTGACTAGGCTCAAACAACTCTACTCAACCAATCACAACAAGGAACAACTCTTTCTCACAAACCCTAGTCCAAGCAAGTATCAACCAACTCAAATGTTTCCAACAATGCTCAACCACAAATCTCACATAACAATGATACTCATGTTGTTCTCTAACTCAAGTTCAAGTTCTTTGTACAATCAATGGGCTTCAACAACAATGCTTATAAAACATTCTTCACATAACAATGATACTCATGTTCTTCTCAAACCCTATCTCAGGTTTTTCACACAACTAATGGCTTCAACAACAATGCTTATAAAACAAGGTTTAAACACAACTCTCAAACCAGAAAACCTTGAAGCATTCAACCAACCACTTTCGAAAAGGAAACCACAATCAATCCTTTTCTCTCCAATGATATTTCAGAAATCAACCACCATAAACAAAGTCAATGGAGAATATTGCTCATACCTTTTGATGCCTTATTAGTTGTCCACTAAATCTGCCACACTCAACAAACTTTCTTTTTCAACTTTCAATAAGGGTTAGGGATCATGATTAATAACACAACAATAATATCCAAATAACACCTTATTACTCCTACTCAATAAAATACATCATGTCCCCTCATGAAAGAATTAATCCTCTTTGAAAAAGAACAAAGCAACCTTCACTTTTGAACCTCTTTACAAAATCAGAAATATCTCTTTACACACACCTTATTTCTCCCTCTAAGCAAGTTAATCAAATAGCCCTCGAAATAAGCTTTCCAACGATATATAATATGATATACTTCCAAAAAGAAAATCACCAGAAATATCT
This sequence comes from Wollemia nobilis, assembly GCA_028583015.1. Classification (NCBI taxonomy): domain Eukaryota; kingdom Viridiplantae; phylum Streptophyta; class Pinopsida; order Araucariales; family Araucariaceae; genus Wollemia; species Wollemia nobilis. Next base: position 1,124,809 of record JAQPPZ010016349.1, read on the forward strand.
CTTTTTCTTAAGGTGCATCATAACCCTTATTTCTCCTAGGGCAACTTTAGAAAAATAAAATATTAAAAAATATTAACTTGCCTCTGTCCCTGACGGGATTCGATCCCTTGACGCCTCCTCGCTCAGTGCCTTAACCATGGCCAAGCCACCGTTGGGCCACACGCCCTCACGTGTTCAAAGGGGCACGAACCAAAACAAATACCTCAATATTTTGTGCCCTTCGAAAACTCAAAAATGCTTCGAGCGTTTCAACACAACAAGCATCCCCGATGAGACTCGATCGTAGGACCTCCTACTTCTTACACAACGCACGAACCACTAGGCCAAAGGTGCCTATGCATTTGGTTATCCTCTGTGAATGATTCTTCAATGGACCCAAATTTCGTAAACCCTTCACACGCCTCTTTACACACGCTTCAACACACAGGCTCTTCTCGCATTACATTATCAATTCGAATGCATTCAAAAATCGAGGACAAGAATTTATCGAAACTTTTGGTGGCATATATATATATGCCTTTCCTCCTTTCTTTAGACGTCGACGCTATTATTTTTAATATATGCCTTTCCTCCTTTCTTTAGATGTCGGCGCTATAATTTTATTTTTAATTTTAAAATTTAAATTTAAATTTTAAATAATTTAAAATTTAAACTAAATATTTAAAATTAAATATCTCCATCACCGGGGCACCTTTTTCGATGAAACGAAAATCCAACCTGGGTTTTAAGAAAAACCCATTTCAAATATGCCATCCATGGTTTTAAATAAAACCTTTTATTTTGCCTGCCTTGGTTTTCACAAAAACCCTGTATATATCCATGCTCTCCAAAATATCATAAATGATATTTTATGAAGTGCTTTTGCCACCAAAACTCAAATGTGATCCATGTGACATCAATGATCCATGTGACATCAATGACAACATAAAATAACTCAAATTGCCAACACATAAGTCTAAGTAAGATGTCATCCTTATCAAATATTATTTTAAGAAATCCTATGACAAACTCTACTAGGACTTAATTCTTCAAATTTTTAGTTAAATGGGTTTTGAGGAAGGCTCGCAACCATGTATTGTACCTCTAATGTGATGTTTATGCATATGTTCAAGTGAATAGAATACTACTAGAGAGTTCGTAGTTACAAATTCTATAAGATATTTATTCTTTATCCACTATTCATTACATAATCACTATAAATTCCTTGGGCCATTTGTTGAATAAGGCTCATCCTAAAGGACTACTAATTCATTTGATATTTCTACTATTTTTGTGAAATAAAAAAGAGTTGTCTACTACCTAGAAAATTTTACAACTTAATTATAAAAATTTAGGTTATGTAATCAATCATTACAAAATTGAAGTGTTATTTTGATCTAATCCACCCATGCTAGATAATGTGCCTTACTTATAGAAAATAATTGTATATGGTCAAATTGTTTGGTGTTTGGAGATACCATTTGGAATAAATGTTTAGCCCCAAAATATGTGGGATTGGGTAATGATCAAATTTTGGAGAGTTTTTTTTTATGTTTGGTGGATCATATTTCTCTTTCTTGTTGAAAAGTGTTAGATTGTGAGCAAAGTACCAATGGCATCACATATTTAACATTCATCTTCATAGCTTACATCACACAATTCATACCTCAAACATACTCACATTATGCACAAATATTTATTGTCTCAATGGAATAGGTCCAATGACATGGTTAGTGTATCATGGAAAATTTGCACTATTCCCAAGGCTAAAGGGTATTTGGAATATTGGAACCCTTAATTCAAATCAAATTCCTTGCTTCTAAATGGGTGGCCTAAGATTGATATGGTATAAAATCGTAAAGAGTACTATTTTAGCATGCAATCTCTCAATATTATTTCAAAGGAAAATGACAAAGTATCCCATAGGAGGAAAATGTGTTAAATGAAAAATATTTATAAATCAAGGATTCTTTATTTTTTGTCAAGAATTGGTCTACTTTGGGAGAGATAAGTCCTTTCTTATCTTAGAAAAGTGATACTCTTATACATGGACTCAATGTTGGAAGTTCAAATTTATGGTGGAACATAATGGTCTTGAGTAACCAAATGCCTTTAGCAGTCAAACCTTAAAGGTTTAACATTCTTAAAAAAAGGAATGAAAATTACACTAGATTTTTGGGATTACTTAGTTTCTCTTTGATGTTGTATAATATGACCAAAGTTACATATAATCTATTAGTCTTCCTATGAACATCATTTGATTTCATATGTGCTCTTTTCCATGATAAAGTCATTATCAGCTTAGGTACCTCTTATATGGACATTTTATGGGATTGGCTTTGACCTAATGGTACAATCATTAAAAATTATAAAATCCACATATATTTACCTTTTATTTCTTGCTCTTTTTCCTCTATACCTTATGCTTAAATATAAAATATTTTCTTGATTTGATTAGGACTAGTGTTATCTTATATCTCAAATCTGGAATGTTAATGTAGAGACAATATATCATGATGTAATATAGAAATTCCTTCACTTTAAACAAGCAAATTTCATGATGCTTGCACCTCTTCTTGACTCTCCTCCTATTCTTTTTATTGGAGTTAAGAAACCATTCCTTACCTTTTCTAGTAATATACATTTGCATAAAGGATTTAGTCCATTATAGAGTCTATATTCCCCACATGCAATTTTTTTAGAAGATTACACTTACTGGTAGATCCAAACATGAAGATCATGGTTCATTGAGGGAACCTTGTAGACTTGTCTTTAAGTTTATTTTTAAGTTGAGATCTCAAAGAGTTTTTATATGTTTGATTAATCCTTTGAGATATTTATGTTAAACTTATACATTTACTTTTGTAGATCCCCACTATTCATGCATATGTTCATATTACATCCAATGCTCTTTCCATGGAAATGGAGAAGTTAGAATTTCCTCATCACTAGTTCAAACATCATATGCATGAGTAGAGCAAGGTTAGTGAGAACTTAGTTGAATATGAGACTCATATTTCCACATCCCTCTCTAGCATCAAGATAGTTATGAAGAGTATTGACTAGTGTTCCAATAGTCATGTTTCTAGCAGATGACTAGTGTAATACTTGGTTTTTTGCGAAAAATAGTTGTTATGGTTGTTATATATTGTTGACTTGAATTTTGTTAACTTTAGACTAGGGGATATGACTCTTTCATCTCGTTCACCTATTTTTTTAATTTTTTTCTAGTGGATAAAAAATTTATTTTTGAGAAGTGTTGTATATATAATATTCTTTATTGACTATATAATAAATGACAAATTTATGATTCTTCTTAAAAAATCTATTCAATTGAAATAATTTTTAAATATTTCTATGTAATGTAATTGCTATATAATTTGAAGTGCAGTATTAGTTTAATAATAACATCAAAGTGTTCAATAAAATTAATAACAATTTTAAATAATCATTTTGGTAAAAATATATATAGACACCCAATTCTACATGTAGTGTTAATCTTCAACTTTGTCAATCACCTCATCAATTAGCCTTTCAATCACCCAAATTAAATCAATCCACTTTTCCTCAAATATAGAGCATTTATTACTCCAAGAGCAAAAGTGTTGGGGCATGAGTGACAAAGCACCAATGCTTTTGCTAACTTGGTGGTGGTTTTACCAATTTTTTGACTTTTGACCTCTCCCACCAAAATTTGATCTCTAAAGATCATGACAACAAAAGTGCCATCACAAAAGCCCCACTAGTGCTTTTGATTATCATATCCTAAAATTAAGAAATTTATATTTTTATAACTTCCAAATCCACCAAATGTTAATGTATTAGATCCCTATGATCTGATTCATAGATCCCAATAGAAATATCAAATCCAAGATTTGTCATTTTCAATATTCCTTCATAGATGGCATATTGTTCCCATTTCAATTATTATAGTTTATGATCCTATCATGTTGAGTGTCATTCTTCCCCTAAGGAGTCATGGCTTCCTATAAATCCAATACATGGGAGAGCCCAATCCATGGTCTTTGAAAGTAACACAATTTTACCAAAATTTCTCTAGAATCATAGGAATTCATCATTTTGCATGACAAGGTTATGCCAAAATTCTACCACAATCTTGTGAAGGCCATCCTTACAAGATTAAATCTATTGTTCTTACAAGCTTCTAAGCATCCAAGCTCTCTTCAGGTAAGCATTTACAAGAACTTAATATCCAAGCACTCAAGAATGCAAGCCTCCAAGCTCAAGCTTTCAACTATACATAAGGAAGCTAGCAAGATTTCAATAAGCTTCCATAAACAAAGGGAAAACAACCTTAGTATCTTGGGTTGTGCTCATTATTCTTATTTGTTTTTTGTACTTTATTTTTCTTGTAGCTGTAAGATTTAATCTTGGTGTATATTTTATTAACTTGCACATTACAATTGCATCTAGTTAGCATATAATTTCACCATTTCAATCTTTAATTTAAGCAAGTAAATATTTTTTTCTATCATTTGTAAGAGTCTTTGTACTCTCAATTCAAAGACCCTCATCATTTCAAGCATTCAATTATCTTATATTATATATTACCGTGATTTGTTACTCTCAAAATTGAAAGTGGCATTGGATTGTAAGTCTGGTAGCTTTATTGCTCTCTGGTTTACATATATCAAAAACATCTATGATACTATTGCCCCTAGATGGTGTTTTCGCCATTTAAAATTTATTCATGCATTTGTTATTTCTATTAGTTTTATTATATTTTTGAATAGGTTATGTTTTTTTGTTTTTTTGATTGATTGGAGGAAGGGGTTTTAAAAATGTCCTCGAACATTAACAAAAGGAGAATATATCCGAAAAGGATCTAACAAGACAAGCTCCCACGGGGGAGAATATTAGAAGAAGAGGAAACTAAAAATAGAAAGGAAAAAAAAAATAGAGAGATACCCCAAGACAAACAAAATAGGGGGATATTTGAAATAAACCAAAGAAACCTAAAACAAAAAGAAAAAATACAGATAATACCAAGAATGATAGGTACCAACAACAAGAGAGGGGCACAATTTTAGATTAATCAATGTCCATAGCAGTAGGGGAGTCTGTCAGTTCCTTAAGATCATCTTCACCAAGTTTTTTCTTTAATTTATTGAGGAGGGTGGTAGTTTGTTGCATAAAGGTTGTGCTCATGCTGGAATATTTGGATAGGGCTCCAATAATATCATCTAGTCCTTGGATGTGACCCTTCTTACTGATGATAGCATAAGAGAACCACTCAGTGTGACCACCTTTCTATATGGAACGCAATGAGGGGTATTTCTTATCTTGGCTTTATGAGCCAAAGGGGGAGATTTTACCACTATGTTTGAGAGTTTACTAGGCTCAATGCGAGTGATGAAAGTTTTCCTTTTCCTAGATTTGGATTTAATATGAACATATTATCTCTAGGTCTTAAATTCAAACTTGGAAGTGTTGTCTTCAATATTGAACTCAAGCACAAGAGAACGATTGAATTTTTGAGTAGAGGGTCCTACTTCATCCTCAATAGTTATCTCAAGAATGGTATTTTCCAACTGAATGGTCCTAGACTAAGAAGAATGGAGGAAGTCATTCACAAGGCTATTCAAAACAACATTCAAGATTACCAACTAAGATTATCTCTAGAGGATTTGCTTGTAGATGATTAAATGTAGACCTTGGTGAATAGGGAAAGAGGAGGACCCATTCTACACATTGAAGATAGACTTTTCCATGGATCTAGAAAGGTACTCTAGGATGTTAATGCACTTATTACCATGAATGTGGTGGAGAAAGGTCGGGTTGAAGCTTCTTAGGATGTTGGTCTGCCCATCCATAGTGAAGTAGTTAATGATGGGTAGCATCACCTTATCCCAGGGTTTGGGAAGAGAATCTCTCACAATTTCTAGTTTATCTTTGCTTAGGCTCCCCCCTTTGTACCTAAATAGAAGTAATTCACTCATGAGAGAATGTTTCTCATGCTAGATAATTTCACCATCATTTGGGAACCCAAATATTTTAGTGATGAGCTCATGATTAATTATGAAGGTTAGGCCTTTAACTGTGACTCTGCCATTGACCCAATTATGGGTAAGTTCCTTGGATAGCTCTATATCACGCCCACTCAACTTCTTGAGAAGTGGGATAAATCCCACGTCATCCATAATTTATTATATGAGCTTGTTTAATTGAAGCACCTTGGGTTCAAATATGGAATCACCTTCAACCATTATCTGCAAAATAGTAGCATAAACCAAGAGGATAAGGAAAGGTTAGTGAAAAGAGTGGGCTCAAGAATACTGAATGATATGAGGAGTGGTGCAAAGAGGATAAAAAATGAGAACAAAAAGATAACCAAGTCATGACCAAGTGCCAAAAATGGGAATACAAGCCACATATAAAGGGAGGAAACTCACTTTGAAAATGTTCAATAAGGTTCTGGTAAGTCAAAACAAGTATTTTGTGGATATAACATGCTCAACATGAGGACAATCATAGACATACCAATAATTTCTCCTTGATATTAACACCACACTTTAGGGTGAAGAATAAAGTATAACCTTTAGATGTTGGCTGATAATTAGGCATTTAGGGGGCACCAAGCCATTAACTGATGGGTGGTGATTGGAGGGAACACAATCAACATGGAAAAGGTACACTAAGAGGTTAAGGATTTGAATTTGAGAACCATGACCTTCATTAGAAAGTGAGACAAAAAATTGTTTACTATGGAACCTAAAAGTCACCCACAAGCCAAGGTGGGAGGACTCGGTGGTAGCATGGCTAATATTCACAGTGGGATGAGATATTTGAGGTTTTAAACCATGACTAAAATCTATTACTAGCACATGATTACGAGGATAGAGGATCTCATGCACCAACCTAAAGGGAATAAAATCTAAGCACTTGATAACGAGGAGAGATTTGAACAACTTTGAGCAATGATTACTTATCTAGAGCATGATTATTAATAGGATGTTGTTTGTTGTTCAAGGGAGTCCAAAATTCTTGCCATATTAGATAGGCCTATTTGCTACTCATCCAAATTGTTTTATCTATTTTATAAGAAAGTGAAAGCACCATTGATAGACAAAAGCATCAAAAGTGCTTCTACATTTATGGTAGAAAAAGGTTTTTCTACTCCATAAATTCTATCATTTTAGCATCTAGGGTCTAATATTGTTTTTTGCTTGTTTGACTGGTCTCTATTTTTTGTTTGTTTGGTAACATAACAAAAGGAAAATAAGGAACTATAGTAGTTTTAATTATATAGGGGACCAATTAAGTATAATATTTAGCATTAAATCAAAATCACATATAGTTGCATCAAGGACTTGTTTGTTGCATTCTCCTTGCACCTTTGCCTTCAAAAAAAATATCATTATTTACTTTATCATCAAAAAGCAAACTTATTTTAGCTCTAGGTCTTGATTATCACATTTGTATATTGCACTAGGGCTAGATTAGGGTTAAGCTTAGTCAAACAAGTATCCTAGGATAAATGTAGATGTTCTTCAAATTAATCCATCAAACACTAAGCTTTAATGTCACAAACTATCCTTAATATTCAAGTTACATACAAAATAAGGAAGCATCAAGAAGATGCCCTTCATGATCCCCCTCCTTTCTACCCGTTATCACATTTTTATGAAATCAACAAAAATACCAACATAGGTCACAATATCTTCTTTGAATAAGCTAAGCATAATTAAGTTAAAACTAATCAAATTTTAATCAAGATAATTTAATCTTGTTTTCTCAAACTATATCACATTATATCTAGGATAATAAAAATATAACTAACTACTAATCCTACTAAGGGTATTCATGATCCTTTGAGAAACTTGTATAAAAACTACCATTGTCTATGGGTTATAGAGCAAGCTCAAGCCACTAGATGCCCACATATGATCTCATGCATATTTATGTCTAGTAAGGAGTATATTGTAGTGGCCTAGTGGTATTCATAAGGAGGTATACTATCACCCTTCACATGTCATATTGGCCATGTATACAAACAACCACTTTCACGTATTATTGGTAACACACATATTGGCTTTCTATCATGTATTTATGGGTGTATAGAGAGGAGCTCGGTATATAGGAAGGTTCTTGTTGTATATAGATAAAATTTAAAATATTCAGATAGAATATAAGGTCTCTAAAATATCTTCTCTTTTTTCTTTAATCAACTCTATAAACTATCTTAACTAATTAAATAATTTCCTTCTAAACAATAGTTGAGAGATGCTACTTAAACTATAGCATTGCTCATCAATTGTACATTGAAACTAACCCTTTGTAAAATATCTTTATGGCCAAATTGTATTTAAGAACCCAAAATTTGAGGATGAAAAGCAGGTTTCTACACCTTCAAGTTCTCTAACCCTTATGTATGATGAGCAAGAAAGAGTCATTTTTCAATCTACTACTCACATGGATTTATTTTTGTAGAAGCATAAGGAGGTTGTGGAATCCTTTCTTAGGGATGATCATGACACCCTAGGCATATCTATGGGGGAAGGTTCAATCATGGATTATCCCTAAATAATAGCTCAATACCTTTTCCTCTAAATCAATTGTATCCATTCTTTGGATATTTAAATGGAAAAATTAATGCATCAACCTCTCATTTCATTTATTCAAATATTCCAATCATCATTACTTCTATAGATACCAAGAGGTAAACCCTTCCATATTCTTTGGGAAATCATTAATCATTACCTACTCTTGATAAATTATTGTAGAGAAATATAAGTTATCCTATATCTCAACAAGTAGGTATAAGATACATTCCTAGTTAGGATGTAACATTGTGTCCCAACTTCTAATCCTCCTGTCAACAACCTTCATTCTAATCTCACACAAAAAATTATGGGGTTTCGCCCAAGACCCTAATCTGATAGTCTCTCACATGTCATATTCTAATAATTTTATCTTAAATACCTTGGGGAAAAATTGCATGATGCCCACTTCAACATCATACATCCAAGTGTATAAACCTCATCATGCAATTATCAAATTCCTCATGTCTCTCAATAACACCTTTTGTATCATCAAATTATGTTTCATATGTACTTCAAACTCTAACCTCTCAACTAGAATTATTGAAATAACAAATGGTTATCATCCAAGGGTCTTCTTCTAGTCACAAGTGCTCTTATGATAACTTCTACAACCAAAACATATATCCTTCTATATCTAGTTATATTTTTCCTCCCTATTTTAAAACTACTAAGTTTTAAATATACAAAGGGAAGCTGGAAGATCCTATCAATTGTCTTAGGTTTAGAAACACTTGCAGTGACATTTCTTATGATAAAATATTGCTACTCAATATCTTCCTTAAGAGCCTTAGTTGACTTGCATTATAATGTTACTACCAAATATAGAGATATTTATTTAAGAGCTTTAGAGACCTTATTGAAATATTTGTCATTCAATTCTCTATCTACATTGAGAAAAGGTCATGATAAGTCACCTATACCAACTCAAGAATTCAAAAGATGAAAATATTTTCAATTTCCTAGCAATATGAATATCCCTCGTGGGGAGACTATTATATGCCCCTCAATCTAGAGATATTTTAGAAATATTTATAGGTAACCCTAATGAGTAGATGGAATTATAGTTAGAGACAACCAATTTATCCTCTTTCAAAGATGCAATTAACATGGCCAAGAGAATAGAGACTACCCTTGTCAAAGAGGACAAATAAAAACCAAATTCTATAAATAGAAATATAAGTTTTATTCTAACCCAAAGGAGTGGTGCAATAACAAACACATTATAGACAATGGAGTTATAGACTCATGCTAGACCAACAATGTTAGTGTTGTAGCTAATCTTCATATTATATTAAAGAAGTCACAACAAAGAAATCTAAGAGTAAGTACTCCAGACTAGAAAAACCTCTTTCAACTATTTTAGATCAACTTTTGAAAGCCAAAATGGTGGAACTTCCACTTTCGAAGCCCTTAGAGCCTATTTGGGAAAAATCTCTTTGGATTCATCCTAATGAGGAATGTGCCTTTCACCCTATTAATGATCATGTGATGACTAAATGCATGAGCCTTACAAACTTCATCCAAGACCTAATTGAAAAATGTTAAGTTTTCCTCAAGATATCTAATTATCAACCTTCTTCTAATCAAGACCTTGGAATTTTATAAAATCCATTGTATAATCACAATCATAATCAAAACACAATAAATAATGTTCACTATAAAAACATCCTACCTTCAAACCGAAGAAAGATTGGGATGACCCATTATTCTAATAATATCTCTCACATTTATATTGCAACTAGGCAACAACACAATAATATTTACTTTAATCAACCTTCAATACCCCCTTTAGTCCTTTGTATAAAAAAAAACTTCTCCCTCACAAGACCTCCATTAATCATCCAATTAGGATCTAAGATAATGGAACTATTTATTTTATTCATCAAGTTGAAAGTAATCTCACTAAAATATCTCTTCTTGAGTTTCTCAATATGTCTCCAACCCATAGAGACATCTTGCTCAAAATATTAAGTGAACAATTTGTTCCTCAACACCTCAACCTAAATAATATCACTATTATGGTGGGATCTATTGTGGTTAACCATGCAAATATATCATTACATAAGGGTTATATCCCTTAGTCCTCTATGGTTGGAGATCTCCCATTATATATCATAGGCCACATCATTGATGGATTCATCAAGAAAATCCTAGTTGATAATGGGTATGGTCTATAACATAAGATTCATTAGTTATTTTGGGCTAATTAAACAAGATTTGGAGAAATATAAAATTATTATTATGGATTTTTACAATGGTGACCATGATGCTAGTGGTTCAATAGGCTTAACCCTTATATTTAGACATGACATTCTCAACAATCTCTTCTATATCATACCTTATGACTAAACCTACAACATTCTTCTTACGAGACCATGGGTTTGTGAGATGTAGGTTATTCCTTCAACTCTTTATCAGTGTATTAAATATAAATACAAGCGTAAATTTATCATAATTTAGTTAATCCCAAACCCTTCACCTACTACTAGGTGATCAAGGTCAAAAATCATAAAGCTCATATTTGTCCTTCTCTTAATTTATCATTTGATTCATCATGTTCTTCTTCTTAGCTTCCAATCACTAATGAATCAATATCTCTCACCTTTAAAAATTAATCTAATAATGAATATAAGGATCAAATATCTAATCCAACCAACATAAACATTAATAATAAATATAATAATTAGCTTATGTTAGACCTAGCCAAGCTTTTCTCATCTCCTCAAACCTTAGTTTTTTCTTCTAGTAGTAAGACTAAAATTGTAAAAATATAAAGTTTCTCCTTCATTTGTATAGTTATTTCTAATGATGAGAAAATCTATTCCAATAATATTTTTTTTGGTTGAAAAATAGTGTGTTTCATGCTTATTATCAAACTCATATTCTATTTCTAAGTAGATATTTTCTAACATAAAGTATCAGTGTAAGGGATTAGGCTTGTATGAGCGGGGCATCAATGAGCCATTATATATAGAATCTTGGACAATACATTATGAGATATGTTATATCCCTAGCCATTTTCAACCTCTCCCTTCTTCTTCTTTCACTAATGAAGATGAAGCAAATATTTATGATAGGGCATCCCATATTGATATAATCTTGTTTAAATGGATTTGATTGGGATTAAAAGGATGGCAATGGATCATTTCTTATAGATCCTAGACTCTTTCAATTTACATAGTATGTTAGTATAAATATCTTAACCCTAGCTTATCCTAATCTAATTATTTATGAAGATAAAATGATATAGAGGGTGTCCCAAACATTCCTCCTTAAGATGATAGCTTATATTATCTCATGCAAAACAACTTCTATTTTGGTAGATATTTTTCCCAAATTATTAATGTTTATATCTCATAGCTAATCAACCATAATCACCTATCCCTATATTTTGAAGATCTTAAGAGCCTAGGAATTTTTCTAGCTCTCCCTCAATTAGAAGATGATTCTCATATTATGATTGAAAAACCATGGACATTTATATTGAGACTCCTCAAAATCCTAAGATCCTTAAACTAAGAAATTTCTTAACCCTAAATAAGCATGAGGAATACATAAATATTTTTACAAAGCTTAAATATATCTTTTTTTTATCCTATGCTACTATGCTAGGTCTTGACCCTTCTCTAGTTGTCCACCACCTAGTTGTCATTGTTGGTGCAAAACCTGTAAAGTAGGAACTATAAAAAGTACATACAAAAATCACTTTGCTAGTAAAAGAGAAGTTCTAGAAACTCCTTCATGTTGGATTCATAAAAGAGAATGACTACTAATACTGTATTTGTTTTCAATAAAATATGTATCATTATAATATACATTTACTTCTAGGACATCAATAATGAATGTCCTAAGGATGAATTCCCTTTGTGCAACATCAACTTGATCACTGATTTCTTTATAAGATGTGGAATGTTGTATTTAATGCATAAATTCTTAGGCTATAATCAGATCAAATTCAATCCTAAGTACCAAGCCAAAACAAATTTCACCACCCCATTGAAAAATCCTTTGTTATCAAGTCATGATTGAAGAATTTAGGAACTAACTACTAGAGAGCCATGCCATATATCTTTCATGACATGATGCATTGTTAGGGTACCTAGGAATAGATAATTGGGGAAAAAATATTATATTGTATAAGGGTTGGCATGGGCCACACATAACCCAAGGTTTATTGTATTATCATATTATATTATATTATTATATTAGTAGTCGGTTCCACAAATTAGAATTAGAAGATGGATATATATAAATAAGAGATATTTATCATTGTAATCATCATGGAGATGAATATTATGTAATTTTCTTTGACCATGAAGTGCCTTATGGTACTTTTCCCTCCTTAAGTGGTACTCTCATCTTGGGAGATCTTGTGGAGTTACTCCTTCCTTAAGGAGTATTATTGGTGTTTCCCTGCCTTAAGGGTATTATTTATCTCTCTATAATTTGTGGATTGTTATTATGGATGAATGATTTGATATTTTTGCACATGAATGATTTTTATTTATGAGAATATAGTTTTTTAACAAGTGGTATCAGAGCAATGATTTTGGCAAAGTGGGGATTATTTTTTTGTGGATTGTAGAATTAGGGTATTTTTTGGAAACAACATCTCATATTTTAGGAGTCATAGCTCTATGAAATTTTATCTGATTCAAATGATTCTTGGATCAATTTGTGTGGAACTAGAAGAGATATAAAATGAGTGGTCATATAAAGGACTCCGAGCAATATTGAGGGAGATACAACCTTTTGAAGTCAGCTATCTAGAACAAGGGGGGTGATAAATTTTCAAATCGTATTTTTTTTCGAAAAACAAATATTGTTAGTTCAAATAAGCAAAGCAGGTGTAGTCTACTTTGTTTTGAAGAAAAAATATAGATCTAATGCTTTATCTAGAATTTTAGCTTTAAATTAGTGGAGAAATATATATTTTCATAAAATCCTAGTTTGCATCGGGGCATGATATATATTCTCATAAAATCCTAGTTTGCATTAGGGTGTGAACCATAAAACTTCAAAATGTTCTTGGAGTAGATGATAGTGATGGTAGACAATGGTGGACATATTTTAAGTCTTTATACTTTTATGATCCTTTTTAGAAATTCCACCTTACTACACTTTTAGAAAATGAAGCTAGAAATTGGTTGTTAAGTTTGACTGAAAAGAATAAAGGGTACACTTGGGAAGAAGTGGAGCATGCATTCTTAAGTCATTGGAATCCCTATAAAAATATAGCTACTTTGAAGGATACACTCAAAAATTATGTAGAAGAAATAAACATGCTTCAAGAAGAACAAGAGGAACTAGAAAGAGATCTTGAGGGAAGGGATAAAAAGATAGATAGCATGTTGGATGTCATAAAAAGACATGAAAATAAACTACAGGGATTTCGAAATGAGTGAAATGAAATGAAAGGAGAATTGGAATTTTTCAAGAAATAGAATGAATACTACGAAAAATAAATAAAATTACGCAAGGAGAAAGAGAAAAATGTTAAGGAACATAGTGAGAAGAATGAAGCCACATCTTTGGATTTTCAAAAGCAAGAGAATGATAAAAAGTGTTTAAATTCATATAAAATTTCTATTTTGTAGGTTCATGGAAGCATTAAAAATGAATAGGTTATTTTTTCCATTGATCCTAGTAGCAAATATAATTTTATTAATATTTCGTTGGCTAAAAGATTGCAATTTCAAGCAAAAAAAATAAAGGAAAAACATCTTGACAGTGAGAATGTTCATATTTTTGAATATTTGAAGATCACCATGGATAAATATGTTTTATATTCAGATTTCATGTTATTTAGATGGATTATGAGGATATTATTCTTGGTTATATTCTTTAAGTACTGTTAAAATTGATGTCCAAAATAAGTTTATGAAATTATGGTACAAGAAAAAGAAGATAACATTACAGGATATTTCTTAGCTTAAGGAGTAAGGATCCAAGGAAAAACAAGAAGTGGTTGTATAGAAACAAATTGAAGAAAAAATAGAAGAACCTAAAACATAATCCAATAAGGTAATAACAACCGAATCCATGGAAGAAGCAACAACTTAATCCATGGAAATAACAATAGGAGAGTCCAAGTAAGCTTTGATAGAAGAGCACAAGGACACACCAAACAAAGGGAACATGAAATAATAATGTGTAGAAGAATTTAAAACAATGGAGCCAAATTTTGAGGAGTCAAAGAAGGTAGAACATAAAGTTAAGGTTGCACCATATCACCATCCACACCACCATGAGCGGCAACAATATTGGAGGCATGGATCAAGTCAGAAATATTATGGTTTTACATGGAATCGAAAAGGCACCAAGTATGGTAGTGTTTTTTAGAGAAAGCATAGTGATCCTAGTTTTTAGAGTGGTTCATCAACATAAAGGAATAAGTGGATCCATCATTCAAATTATCAAAATAAAACAGCAAAATCATGGAGCCAACAAAGCATATTCGATTACTCAAGTGGCAAAATGGTATACCAACATCAACAATGACCACCACCAATCAATGTTTCACTAGGATGGATGAATGATAAATATTGATACCATTTGCTAACAATCCTTAAAAAATCATATATATTGTTTCTTCATATATTTCGAGGATGAAAAATTTGTAAGGAGGGTGGCATACTAGGGTACCTAGGAATAAATATTTGAGGATATTTTATTATATTGTATAAGGGTTGGCATGAGCTACACATAACCCAAGGTTGATTGTATTATAATATTAGATTATATTATAATATAATATTATATTATAATATAATATTATATTATAATATAATATTATATTATATTAGCAGTTGACTCCCCAAAGTAGAATTAGAAGATGGATTATGAGCACCATAAATGATCATTTTATATACAATTTTAAGGGTATTATTACTGGTTTAATTAGTAGGTGAAATGCATTTTTATATAACTTATGCATATAATTGATAGAAAATCCAGTATTATGCTTTATTGGTGTTTTTAGTGGAAACCGTGTATAAATGCAAGTGTTGGTACTAATCTGGTGTTTTCCAGTCTACATCCACTTGGACCTAGCATACTTCTGCTTTCAGAGACTAAGGCATGAGAGTAGGCACCTTATTGATGGAGAAGGTGCCCAGCAGAAGTAGACACCTTCCTTATAAAGAAGGCACCCAACAAAAGTAGGTCCCTTCCTTATAAGGAAGGCGCCCAACAGAAGTAGGCACCTTCCTTATAAAGAAGATGCCCAACAAAATCAGGCGCCTTATTTATGAAGAAGGTGCCCAACAAAAGTAGGCACCTTCCTCATGAAGAAGGCACCTCCACGCCTCCATACTTTGCAAATATTTACCAAGCCAACTTTGATCGGTTGACCAATGGGCTAAGGAGGAGGTTGCATGTGAAGACAAAAAGGAGATATTTTATTTTATTTACTATTATTAAAATAGAATGAACACTTCTATTATTTTATTGGTTGGATACCTTTGTAACATGAGCATTATTATTTCACGCTCACGGATGAACCAAGAGCAATGATTTTTCTAGGGATCAATGTGGAAGATATTCTATTTTATGCAATATTATTAAAATAGAATAACACATCCATTATTTTCTAGTAGGCATATTCTGTTATGATAAAACATAACACACATGATTTATCCTACAAGAGGGTAAAATTAGTGCACGACTATTTTAATTAATATATGATTGTTATAATTTAACGGGTGCAATATTCATTGCATATCTACTGTAACTGCAAGTCTGGAATAGACTTGCCTAAATTTGTAATCGAGGAAGGCTATGCATTGTATAAATGCACAAGTCTTCCCTAAGAGAAGGGAGGAAAATTTATGGAGAAATTATTCTATTTTATTTCTTGTCAAATTTATTAAGAGTGCAATTCCTCTTATCTGAGCAAGCTCTACGCAGCTAGCTGGGCGGACTATCTGTGGGATCTTGGGCCCACTCCCTGCAGTAGTCCTCCCCTATTTATTTTTATTCTTTATTTTTTGTAGATTATTTTATTGCTTTATTTCTTGCTTTATTTAATTTAAGTGTGTGTTTTTATTTTCAAAATTTTATTTCTAGCATAGTATTTTATTTATTTAAATTATCTGCACTCTGTTTATTTAGTTTGGCTAACATTGAAATGCACATACATCTCCCACCAAACTAAATAAGGTACAATCAGATTTATTTCCCAACACTGCAGGAATATACTGTGTGTGACACTCAGAAGTTTACAGACTTATCAAATTGATAATTTATGGAAGAAAAATTAATGTTTTTCAGGATATGAATTTTTGCTCACCATTTTTGCACCGTTGTCGAGGAGTGTCTAAACTATAGTGTTCTGATTTACGGAGTAGATAATAAGCCCATTTAAAAATACCTGTAGATATTTTTCCCAAGAAGTGTGAGTCCACCAAAGGTATTTTTATAAGGCCAAAAATAGTTTCTGGCACAGTCAGAGCCAAATACCATAGACAAGTGTTTGCATTTTCTAGCTTCTCAAGTAAACGTGGGAATGAACCTGATGTACCAAATTAAGTGTAGAAGTAGGAATAAAACGTGTTGTTGAAAAATTTTGAAAAATCTGGCAATGAAGGATTTCCATAATATTTTCAATGGTTTCAAGAAATCAACAAAATAGCACAACCTAGGTCTGATAGTTGAAAATATTTAGGGAAGTGTTTCTACATAGAAACCATTGAAAAATTATGCCTAGTTCTAATGATAAAAAATTTATAGGCTTGAAATTTTTGCAACGTATTGGTAAATGTTTTTTAATGATGAAATTAATAGTAGGAAAAATGATAGAGCAAATTTTTTAAAGAACATATTGTTATGAAGTATGCTCTTCACTTGCACTTAAGGCAACCTTGTGAATTAGAAACTAGCATGTGTTTTTTTAAATACTGCTATGCCATGTTTTCTCCAAGTTGCCAACCCGCAGATAGTCATTTTCCAGCCTACACATTTTACCATTATGTTGAAAAAATTTGGTTTGGAGATCAAAGAGGGAAATTGCTCTTCTCATGCTACAACACATCAAACTAGATGATAATGAAATTGATGATTTTTTTAGAAGACTAGTTTAGATGTAGGCATATGGGAGACCCTACCTTCATTATTACCACCAACAACACAATGAACATTGTTTACAATGTTCATGAAAAAGAGAAAAAAAATATCTTCTATTGAAAAAGGCTCCAAGTTAAGAGCAGATAAAAAAGAATAGAGTTTTATTTTGCTACTTGTTGGAAGAGAGTATCCTCTTTCCCGAGGACCAGTTTGGTCCAGAAGGGAAATGAGAAATCTCCAACCTGTAGCTAAATAAAGCAGGGGAGAGAAAAAAATAGAAGCTTTATTTTTGTTACTTGTTGGAAGAAAGTATCCTCTTTTCCTAGGACCAGGTTGGTCCAAAAGGGAAATGAGAAATCTCCAACCGGTCACTAAATAAAGAAAGGGAGGAGCCTGGAAGTAATTACAAGATAAAATATATATATATAGAAACCAAAATCTAGCACCCTCTAGTTCAAATTCACCATATCACCATCAAATCCTACATAATAAAGATATATGTCTAAGTTCTAACTTAGGGATATACAATCCTGCACATCATTATATTTTCCTAATTTATTTAATTAGGAAAATCACCCTAGGATACCTTGTACACACATTGGACATGTGTCTTGGATACCTCACCCAACATCTTTGCCACATCTCACCTACTCTTGTCCCCATTTTTTTGCACATAGGACAGATTCCCAACACCCATGCCACGTTTAATCCACCTTGTCTCCTTTGTCCCTTCACATAGGACAAGATCCCATGTTTCACTCCACTTGTAGCCACATCACCCCAGTTAACTGAGCCACACTAGATGACTCACTCTAACTGCCCCTTCCACTTAATAGCCCAGATTTGCCACTTGACAAACTAGGCTTGCCACCTCTCACTTCCCTCCAAAACCCCAACGAGCCTATAAAAGCACCATTAGTTCACCAAAAAAAGGGATCTGAATTTGCATATCGATAGGCTATAAAAATACACCAAGATCCAATGAGAAACCGAGAGTGCAAGCTTAAATCTGATCGTTGGCATGCATCTCGAGGTGACCTATCATTTCAGCTGAAAGCACCTACCCGTGGTTCTATAGTAAAAAATGTGCATCCACGGTTTCACAACTGTAGGTCCACGGTTTCCAAACCGTAAACACATTTTCGCGGTTCCACAATCCCAAATAGATTTTATCAACAAAGATTAAGTATTCTAATATTAGCAAGGTTTTATTTGTTAATTGTTATGCTATCTGCTTTTCATACATACATCAGTGATAGGTTCATTTTTAGCATTGGGTTTACCTCTTGACTATACAAGTGCTATTGATCCTCCTTGCAAAAATATTAAATAGCATAAGTTTTTGTTTGAAGTACTTGTAATAAAGGGGTGTTTTGACCTCTTTTAGGCTTCATAAATAGAAAACTCTCATTGTTTGAAGTTCTTGTAACAAAAGGAGGGAATTTTCTGATGTAAAATTTGCCTAGGAGGCAATATTTGTAAAATACTTCACAAATCTTCTTAATTTGCACATATTTTTGCAATTAAGGGGGGATATACTTTCTTTTTCTTCACAATTTTTTGTAAAAAGGGAAGAAGACTTATAAGGGTGCATTTTCGATAGCGACCGACACCTTAGTCATAATTCTTTCAAAAATTAATTACAACATGTTTTGCAACAATAAGGGGGGAACTTATAAGGGTGCATTTTTGGCAGCGATCGACACCTTAGCTACCTTATATTTTGCAAACTCATATTCAAAACTAAATGAACCTCGTATGAAGTGATCTATTCTACTACACCTAGCGATTGCAATGGCTGGTTACCCATGCAATTCGGTTGGATGAAATGATTACTATAAGAAAATTAGTTGGTGTGAATACAAAGTGAGGAAGGACCCACTTTTTTCTTAGGAGTAGCCAGAGCACTATGACAGAGCAAGAACCAGTAGATCGACATCTTTTTCAGTGTATTGGGACAATTATATACATTACCCAAATAATGTAATAAGGGGGGATGTTAGAGTAACATTCCATCATTTGGGATATTTATCTATTTCCTACATTAGGTAGATTTTATTTACCGCATGGTAAAAATAAGTTTGTTACTTTTTACCACACTAGTATTTACTTTTACTATTTTCCTAGTTAGTCATTGTAGTCAATTTGACTACGTTAGTTGATTAGGTTAGTTGTTAGCTAGCTTTAGGTTCGGGCTATCTATAACATGTTATTTGTTAGCGTGAAGTTAGTGAAGATATTTTATTAATATCTATCCTAACTATTATTTGTACTATATAAATCCTACCTTATTGAATAATAAAGCTAATTTTCACCTTACCTTCTTACATTGGTATCAGAGCCACAGGAGGAAGGCACAGGCTGGGCAAGGCGATACATCATTCCAGGTGGGCAAGGCGGAGGCAATCTCATTCCAAGGCAAGGCGAGGCTTCGTTCCATGCATGCTTCAAGGGTTTGAATTTATTTTATTTCCTAACTCCTCTAAGATTTTGAATATTTTTTCAGACCAAATTAAATCCTACGGGATACTCGCAATATACATACCCGAGCAAGTAGGCTAGAGGGAAGCTATCACTTCAATCAGGCCACTGACGACCGGAGAGTGAGGGCAGGTGCACCCTCCTTTATCCGACCACCAACTCGATGGAAACCCCCGACTAAGAGCCAAGTCAGGAGCACCCTAGCTTGGGACCAGTGACCGGCCATGTGAGGGTCGAAAATCAGTGATTGGCCACCTGAGGAAGGTAGGCACGCCCTCCTTATCTGATGAACGATGACCGATGCAGTCAGACCATCGATGACCAAAAAGCAAGGGTAGGTACATCCTCCTTATCCTGCGATCGACCTGATGCAGTCAGGTCATCGATGTTCAAAAATTGAGGGTAGACATACCCTCCTTATCCGGTGATCGACTTGACGACATAGTAACCGAACCTAAACCCTATGCAACCTCGGTAACAGATCCTAAGGTATAACGTGGCACAAATGTAGACACTGTGCCAACTAGACAGACCTTGACTAGGCTAACACATAGGCAAACACTTGGACCGACTTGACAGGGCACAGTGGTGACGTGGCAATCTAGCTGACTATACTAGGCATGCGTTACGAGGGTGACATAGCTGGAATGTGGTGACTAAGTGCTAACATGGCAAAACATTATTGGTTGAGTAGGCAAAAGATGTATGGGTTGGATTTCCCGAAGGCAATCAGTTGACAAAGGGTGTGCTTGCAATTTTAAGGAGATCAAAATCTCTCACAGGACAAATGTGGGAATAAAAGTCCCACATTTTTTTTGTCCCAAAGTGTGAAAGGGAAGGCTTCAAATTACACTTGCCTTCCTTTCACATCCATCGAGAAAGTTTGCCCACCTGGCAAGACTGCCAGGATCACAACCCCGTGGTCACGGGTTCCAACCCAGCCCACGCCAAAGATGCACTACAATAAAAATTTTCTACACATTTGCATTCATGGAGAAACCAAATGTAAAACTTAAATTTTTTATTTTATTTTGCATATAGTTATTTAATTAAAGTTTTTGTTTTAATTTTTTTTTTAATAATTTAAATTTAAATAATGTTTTATTTTTTAAATCAATTTCTTTTAAAACTTTAAATTGATTTATTTAAAACATATATTTTATTTTTATTATTAATTAAAATGTTTTAATTAACTTTATTTAAATTTTGCAAATTAAAATTAAAGAAATAGGGTTATTTTACAACTTTTCAAATCAAAAGGTGTTTTTGTTTTCTCCACAAAGAGAGATATGAGACAAGGAAGAAAACCTATCATTTTGTAAATTTAGTTAACCCTACATTCTTCCCAAAACTTTTTAAATTTACAAACAAGAAAGGGGAAAAAATCAAACACATTTGATTCTTTATTTGCAAATTTGGAAAACAAGGAGACTCAAAAACAAAATTTTGCCAAACATCTAAGGCAAAGTGTGCATTTGTTTTCTCCAAGGGGGGATATAAGACATAAAATTGCACATTCTTTTTTGCAAAATTGAGAAGAATTTGAAGTTTTGGGTCCATCAAAACCAAGTCGTTTGTCGACTGATCTGGAAGCCTTTCAAATGAGGGTCGTGTGTCGACTTGTCTTGAAAGGAGTGTTATTTGTTGAATTTGCAAACCAAAGGGGGAAAGACAAGAAAATTGTATTTCTTTCACAAATTTGTAACACAAAAGTGAGGAGCACTTAAAACAAATCAAACTTGTTTATTTTACAAAATTAGAAAATATAGGCAATTGTTTATTGTCACATTATTTGCAAAATTGTAAGACAATGAGGAGACAAAAACATATCAATTTTTTGCACAACACACATTCATATTTTGTTGCAAAAACTAAAAGGTGCATTTTCGATTTTACTTGACACCTTTAGTGGCAAATTAGGTGCATTTTCGGTTGCATCCAACACCTAAGTGATAAATAATTTTGAGGGTATTCTTGTTTAATTATTTCATTATTTCTTTTTGTGATTATAAATCATAGAATCAAGATCACTCCATACCTCAAAATTTCACAAATTTGTGTAAATCCTTACACATATTTAAAGCCATTTTCACTTGATATTCTCTCCTAAAACCAAAACCCCTAATTCACTCTTATTTGTTTGGCTTAATTTCCTCAAACTGATTATCCCTCTTCAAGAGGATTTTCAAGCAGGTGCCATTAAATATATTTTTGAGTGAATTATCTTTCATCTCTTATTTTTTTGGCTTAATTTCCTCCAACTGATTATCTCTCTTCAAAAGAGTTTTCAGGCAGGTGCCATTAAATACCACTTGAGAGTGAAAGAAAGATCATCTTAGTACAAATTGTAGGACCTTCATCATGGCAACTATCAATAAATACTTAAGTGATACACAATTGCTAAAGGGTCCTAACTATTCAACATGGAAAACTAAGATGAAATCCATCTTGACTATAGAGGACATGTGAGATTTAGTTGATGGCACTGAAACAAGACCCGCATCACCAGGAGTAGATCAAAAAGCATGGGACAAAAATAACAATCGTCTTCTCATGTTGATACTCCTTGCAACTACTGATGAGATCCAACCACACATAAGTGAAGCTAAAACTGGTAAAGAGGCATGGGATGCTCTTAGTACCATTTTTTAAGGTAAGAATCAATAAACTATTCTAAACCTTCAAACATAACTTCATACACTCCATATGAAGTCAGATGAATCAGTACAACTATTCCTCTACATAGTGGCAGATCTGAAGTCTAAGCTTAATGCTTTAGGGGCCAAAGTAGAAGACACCATTTTGACTTTAGTAACTTTGAGAGCTCTACCTAAATCCTAAAAAATACTGATTACATCCCTTAATGTTTCACAAAGAGTTGTCACCTTTGTGGAGTTAGTCAATTTGCTTCAAACTGAGGAAGCAAATCAACTCCAAAATGATGAAGTGTCAAACAATGTACTTTATTCAAACTATAAAGGTAATAAAGAAAAGGGAAATTTTTAAAAGGGAGGATCATCCTCAAAAGTTAAGGGAAAGTAATATCAAAAGAGGTTTCACTTGTATTGTAAAAAGGACAACCATGACACCAGTCGGTGTTGGTTCAAAAACAAGCAAAACAAGAAAGACAAAGGCACAACACAAAAGCAAAACAAAGGCAATATTGCTAGTGAAGTGTCTAGTTCTGATTCTGATTCTGGTTCAAAAAAAGCACATAGAGTGCTTATTGCTAAGATAGTATTGTAGAGGGAAAACACATTTGTAACATTGAGCAAAACACCATATCTCTCTCTCTCTCTTTTAGGCTTCATAAATAGCATAAGTTTTTGTTTGAAGTACTTGTAATAAAGGTGTGTTTTTACCTCTTTTAGGCTTCATAAATAGCAAACTCTCATTGTTTGAAGTTCTTGTAACAAAATGAGGGAATTTTCTGATGTAAAATTTGCCTAGGAGGCAATATTTGTAAAATACTTCACAAATCTTCTTAAGTTGCACATATTTTTGCAATTAAGGGGGGATATACTTTCTTTTTCTTCACAATTTTTTGTAAAAAGGGAAGAAGACTTATAAGGGTGCATTTTCGATAGCGACCGACACCTTAGTCATACTTCTTTCAAAAATTAATTACAACATGTTTTGCAACAAGAAGGGGGAACTTATAAGGGTGCATTTTTGGCAGCGATCGACACCTTAGCTACCTTATCTTTTGCAAACTCATATTCAAAACTAAATGAACCTCGTATGAAGTGATCTATTCTACTACACCTAGCGATTGCAGTGGCTGGTTACCCATGCAATTCGGTTGGATGAAATGATTACTATAAGAAAATTAGTTGGTGTGAATACAAAGTGAGGAATGACCCACTTTTTGCTTAGGAGTAGCCAGAGCACTATGACAGAGCAAGAACCAGTAGATGGACATCTTTTTCACTATATTGGGACAATTATATACATTACCCAAATAATGTAATAAGGGGGGATGTTAGAGTAATATTCCATCATTTGGGATATTTACCTATTTCCTACATTAGATAGATTTTATATACCGCATGGTAAAAAGTAGTTTGTTACTTTTTACCACACTAGTATTTACTTTTACTATTTACCTAGTTAATCATTGTAGTCAATTTGACTACGTTAGTTGATTAGGTTAGTTGTTAGCTAGCTTTAGGTTTGGGCTACCTATAACACATTATTTGTTAGCATGAAGTTAGTGAAGATATTTGATTAATATCTATCCTAACTATTATTTGTACTATATAAAACCTACCTTATTGAATAATAAAGCTAATGTTCACCTTACCTTCTTACAGATGCATGAGAAACGTGGGCCGACGGTTTATAGTAGGAAGGAACATAGGTATGTACTTTGTGCTTCTTGTCTAATTTTTTTCTTAGTTTCATTTTAGATTACATTTAAGTAGATTAAGATTCATAGTCCTGTATGCCTTTGTGTGCACTTAGGTATTAGATGTAGAAGAAAGTACTTAAAACTTTGCATTCATACATAAAAATAAATAAAAATTTACATTTGCATAGTAGAAAATAGATCATCTTGCATTCACCTAGTTAGGAATAGCTCAGGTTTTTATTTTATGTTCGGTTCTATAATATTATTCTGTTTCTATTGACAGAAATGACCCGCGCATCTGCGGTTGGGATATCCCAAACACAGACACACGGTTGGTAAACCACGCACCCGTGGTTTACCAGAACTAACCGCGCACCCGCAGTTAGCCTTATTAAACATAATATGATTAAATTAGGCCTAAAATTGGTATTTTTACCTCTGATTTTCTATTTTTCATTCTCTATTTTATGCTTTTCTACATTTAGGCCATTGAAACATAATTTCATAGTAATTTTGCATAACACCCTAGTTAAACAAAACCACCACACACTCACATAAATGTTGGAAAATGGTTGGTTTTCATCACCGTCTAGTTTGGAGTTCATCACCAAACCACCAACATTATAACCTGTTCTTAGCCAAGGCTGATTCCAACATCCACCATAACCCGTGGGTGATAGCATGCATCTCTCTTCGAAGAGGTGTATTGTAGACTATGGGAAAATTGGGTGAGGAATTGGTAGGACCTGTGCTCCTTGGTCCTATGTGGACTTCATTACCACACATTATAGGCGAGATTACATGACCTAGAGTTCATAGCCAAGTTGTCAAGCTACATGTATACAGGTGAAATCCTAGATTTATTTAGGCCAAAACATTGAGCACACGCATTTTTCATTTTCAAACAAATTTCAAAAAAAAAAAATGAAAATCTAGCATTAAAAATTTTGTGTGTTTATTTGCTTTGTGTGTTGTATTGCATTGTATTGTCACTTTACTTGCATAGATAGTCTCACTTCGCATCTTACCACATAGTAGCATATGGTAGTGACTCGTAATAAATCTAAGAAACTAGTGTCAAACCAAAGTCAGTAGTCTTCCCCTATGGCCTCTCAGTATGGCAATGTCCCTCACACTTCGGTGGTGGGACAAGTAGGTATGCCCCTTTCTATATCCCAGAGTCTTGATGTAGGGCCTTCTAGTAATACCCCCAACATGGACATAGAAATTATGCATAGAGCTGCTCACATAGCCATACCTGAGACACCTAGGAGCGAACCTCCTGTGGCAGTAGACAGTCAGGTCACCATGATAGATATGGACACTGTTAGAATGTACTTGAATGCAGTCAGAATGGTCTTTTCATCATTACCACCACTCTCCATCACATCACATGTCATGCCCTCATCACAAAAAGAATCCATATTCACCTATCTATAGCAGTCGAAACAAATTTTCACCAATCCTCTCTTTGAGTTGGTTGTAGCATTGACCAATCAACCATCGTCATCCAACCAAATTCCCCCCACACTATCACAACAAATGACCATTACTAATAATACCTTGTATGAAACAATTCCTATTGTTTTGCAAGGCCCAACATCCATTCCTCCATCCACACTTGTAGGACATATGTCTCATGCCATTCCACAGTTAGTAGCGATACCTTTTGCTACTTACCCCCATCTACCTCCACTACCATGGTTGTTTCACAACCAACTCAGTCCACCACATCACAGGTAGCAGTCCCTATGTCAAATGCAATTGCTATGCAATAGATTTTCTTACAGTTGTAGCAAATGATTTTATATAATGCTAACCGTAGCATGAACCCTAACCCTAACCAGCATTTGCAAGGTATTGAGCAAAATCTTCCATCTACATCTCATCAACCTAATACCTTTATCCAAGATCTGTCTTAGGTAATGCATCCTCCCTCTACCACTGTGGTTCATAATCAACCACCACACCCATATGCTAACGTAGGAGGTTAGCATAATATCATACCTCCATCACCCCATCCATATTATAACATCCCTCAACATCCATACCATAACACATTTCAGCCACCCATGTTTTATCACCCACAACCTACATACAATCTACCCCATTACCAGCAACATCAAGTACATTCGAGTGTCAGTCCTGTAGATGACCCTAGATACTAGTTTCTACAGAGTCAGATTGATAGTATTGCCATGCAAACTCTAGGTTTTCAATACCAAAAGCCAACTTTGAGGTAACTACTCAATCACCCTATTCATGCTTCGGTACCAGAGCCACCATATCCACATGATTTTCAAATACAAAAACTTGAATTTAAACGGGAAGAGGATCCCCGTGAGCACATAACAAGATTTTTGAATGCATGCTTCAGAATCAAAAGCAACAATGCATTACTATTACATATATTTCCTCAAACATTAGGGAGAGAATCCCAAGACTGGTACAACCACCTGCCACATCAAAGTATTTTTACCTTTGAACAACTAGCGGACCATTTCCTGGAAATATTTACCCTAAATGTTAGAAAACAAACAACATTGACTAATTTGATTTATCTAAAACAATATGATGATGAATCAGTCTATGAATTTGGCAATATATGGAGATCAGTCATGATCAAGTTACCATTTTCACTCTCTATGCCAGAGATAATACAAATGTTCACGAAGAGTTTTGGTAGACCCATCTCTTCATTGCTACAACTACAACAATATAGAAAAATTGATGAGGCACTCGCCCAAACAAAACTGATTAAAGAAATCAAAATTTAAGAAGACAATATTAAGCCTAAGAAGAAAGAGTGGCACAATAAGAATCAAAAGGGGAATAACCATGGTCATTCCAAGACCGCACAGGTTAATCAGATATTTTTGAGCCAACCACAGTCAAATCAATCGGCTCAAACACAAATCCAACAACCCCAACAACAACAAAAATTGCAACAATCAAATTATCAAGCGGTTCCACCCCCATAGTAGGTACAAAATCAGACACAATCTACAAAAATGCAACAATGTCATTTTAAGCCAAAAATAAATTACACGCTAGTACAAGAACCATATTCATTAGTATTTCAGAAGTTGTATGCAGAATTTTTTTTTTAACTTACTGAAAATGAAACCTGATGATCCTAACAAACCAAAGACAAAAGGTTACAAAGAACACCTATTTTGAATCTATCATAGACAAAGAGGACATGATATTGAAGGTTTTCATGGATTTAAAGGAATTATGCAAGATTTATTGGAAGTGGGTACAATCAAAGTTGACAACCCACTAGCCCAATATAACCAAAACCTAGGCATATATCAGGCACCATCGAGAGGTAAATCAACAACCGATGGTAGCATCAACTTATACAGTTCCTCCCAATCAGGTTAATTATGTGTCTCAACTACCACAAGGTTTTGTAGGGGCTATCAGTATAGTTACCTGTGGACAAAGGTAAGCTAATCGCACAACTCAGGCTCCGACAACATCACCAACCAATGTGCCCACACGTCTTGGATCGGGTGGCCATCACCACCTTTCCACAACTGCCTAGTTGTTACTTTGAACATCTGGTTAACACAAAGTTTGAAAATGGCTTCAAAAAAATTGTCAAT
Organism: Wollemia nobilis; assembly: GCA_028583015.1. Lineage (NCBI taxonomy): Eukaryota > Viridiplantae > Streptophyta > Pinopsida > Araucariales > Araucariaceae > Wollemia > Wollemia nobilis. The sequence continues at coordinate 1,152,858 of JAQPPZ010016349.1, forward strand.
ATATGAGCTAATACAACAATCAATACCTCACAGGGAAGCATTTATGGAAATTTTAAAGTCTATCCAAGTACAATTAGAAGATCCTAATGGATTCAATTCCTTTGTAGGTAGTGTGCAAAAGTGCATGGAACCCTCGATAGTATTCTATGAATTTGAGGAAAAACAAATATCAACAGATTCACCTGATCCACCACTGCACATAGTAGCTCACATTGATAGGAAACCCTTCAAGAGAGTGTTTATTGATACTGGTTCTTCAATCAACCTCATTACCACACCTGCCATGATGAAGCTCAACGTCCCATCATCTCACATCACAATATCCACATTCACTCTTAGGTCCTTTAATGACTCTTTATGCTTAATTGTAGGGAATGTTATTCTTCCCATCACCATGGGGGTGAAAACAATACATGTCCTCTTTCACATCTTGTAAGGGGAAATGCAATATAACATACTTATTGGACACCCTTGGATTAGGGAAATGAAATGTGTACCTTCAACATTGCATCAATGCTTAAAATATGTGCATGAATGTAGGGTCCATTGCATACCAGCTAACACTAAACCTTTCAAGTACTACAAATTTATTTCAAACCCATATGAGCCATTGCTTCCATCAACACATCTAACCATCCAACCACTAGTCATTAGAACCATTCCATCCAACACCACATCATAAAAAGCACCCATTCCAAAAGAGTTGGTTATAGTTGACCCAAATTTTGCATCCAAAAGCGTTAGCTTAGTGCATCCTTCAAACACCACATTTCATTTTCAAATTACACCCACCCATCCTACTAATCAATTGCCAACTCCATATAGTACACTTCTAGATACAAAGCAACCATTCACATTCAAATCACAACCCACATCATCAACCACTATCTCACAGTCATTAGAACCTGTAGTCTCACAAATAGGGCCACCTATTAGAGATAATCTACCACCGCCAGCAAAGCCAAGAGCTAATGCTCAAGAACCCTCTTCATCTGCTGAGCCATTAGCCACACAACCATCTAGAGTTGCAGTACATCTTGCCAATCCAAGTATTGGTGAGTACATTATTGAAAGTGTCACAGTTACACCACCTATTGAGTTAGTCAAGTATTACGGCCACCCTTGTGACCCACCTTTAGCCATAGGTGAAATATACAAAATGGGCTCCCCATAAAATGCAATAAATTTCATAAATGGGGAGTCGAATCTTCATCAGGTCCACCTCCTCTAGAGGAGGAACATGTAAAAGAGTTTAATGAGAACATTGATTTTTTATCTAACCCCTCATTTCTAGTGAGATACTTTCAGAGGGTTAATTGGAAAGGATATGGACTTGGAAGACATGAACAAGGTCCTCACCACATTATTGAGCCATAATACAGGAAGCCAAATGACCGCTCACGTCTAGGTTACAAACCCTCCATCACAAGCTCTTTGTTAAGTCAAACATTCCAGAAGCAGGATATTGAAAGCAAAGACGAGGAAGGAGGAAGCGACAAGAAGGATGAACCCAATGATGATGATGATGATATAAATGGTGAATACCTAATCAAAAATTTTTTGCCCTCATGTGTTTGGAACTTTCCCAACAAGCCTTGTAGCAAGAACTAGGATATGAATATCCACCAGAATTGACCAACCTTAGGCTAGAATACACACAACTTCTTTTGGGACCTCATACAAATGCAAAATTTTTTTGGATAAGCGATGACGATTATGAAGATGAGATAGACATGATATTTCTAAATTATGAGCATGAAATGCAAGCTAGAAGAATGCTTCAAGCAGAGGCACATCCTGAATGGCTAAATTAGGAAGAAGAAGAGCCTCAAGAGGAGATAATATATGGAGAAACTATGCAAAGAGATAACTGGTATCAAAAGAAGTTTCCAATAGACCACACACTTTTTTGGCTAAACAAAGAGCATGAGGGTCCTGAACTAGAACCTCCTCCATCACATTGGAAAAGCATGCAACATAGCCAATCACACACATTAGGTCAGTTGCAACATAGAGAATATGAGTCATCAATTCTTGAATCGCAGCCACCTTATTTCCATCAAGTCAACATGATTTCTGTTTATTTACTCACCCCATTTCGTAATCTATATGATGAGATAAAACTAATCCATATCAACACCAGTCTCATAGCCATGGACATGATTTCTTCCCCGCCATCCACTGCTAAATTCATCTTGTTTGAAGAGTTGTTGCGCGCTTCAAACGCTTAGACTCCACAACAACCTACATCATCAAACAATTCAGTTTTTCAAGCTCAGATAGAGGGGGAAACCCCAAACACATTTGAAAATGTGGTAGATGATATCCACCTCATCCCAACTCCACATTAGCTAGAGGAAGGTTCTCACATGCTAATTGAAGATTCTATAGACATGAACCTTAGTGAAGACGTGGATAATCCCAAGATTGTCAAATTAGCAAAAGAATTATCTGCAAAAGAAAAAGAGCACATCATAAACATTCTTATAAAAAATAAGGAATAATTTGCATGGTCCTACAAAGACATGCCTAGCTTAGATCCAAAATTGGTAGTCCACAACCTTATTCTAGCACATGATTCCAAGCCATTCAAGCAGAAGCTTAGGAAATTCCATCCAACAATTGCATTAATTGTGAAAGAAGAGCTGCAAAAATTATTGGATGTGCACTTCATAGTACCAATTGATTACCTAGAATGGCTTTCAAATATGGTACCCATTCGTAAACCGAATGGAGGGATATGCGTATGCACTGATTTTCAAGACTTAAATAAAGTGTGTCCTAAGGATAATTTTCCTTTGCCAAATATTGATCAATTAATAGACTCCTACGCTGGTCATGAAATGCTTTCCTTAATGGATGGTTTCTCGGGATACAACCAAATTCAGATTAATCCCGAAGATCAACATAAAATAACATTTACAATGCCTTGGGGGACATTCTACTACAGAGTGATGCCTTTTGGGTTAAATAATGTAGGAGCTACATATCAGTGTGCCATGATGTACATATTTCATGATTATATGCATAATATAATCGAGGATTATGTAGATGATCTTATTGCTAAATCAAAAACGCGTCTTGAACACATAGATGTGCTAGAAAAAGCATTTGATCAATTGATAGAACATAAGGTAAGGTTAAATCCTAAGAAGTGTGTATTTGGTGTCACATCAGGAAAACTTCTAGTATTCATTGTTTCCAAGTGAGGCATTGAAGTAGACTTAGACAAGGAAAAAACAATATTAGAAATGTCACCTCCTAAGAACTTGAAATAGTTGCAAAGTTTGCAAGGAAAATTCCAATCTATTCGACGTTTCATTGTGCAACTCTCAAATAAATGCAGGCCTTTTAACCGCCTATTACAAAAATGAGTGATATTTTCTTGGAAAACTAAATGTCAAGAGGCGCTTGATGATATAAAGAAATATCTGGCCTCACCGTTAGTTCTTACGCCACCTAGAACAAGAGTCCCATTTCACCTATACATTTTTGCAGCAGATTTTGCTTTAGGGACAATGCTTGCACAAAAGAATGAGAAAAATAAAGAGCAAGTAGTTTACTACATCAGTCGAACATTGGTAAGTTATGAAACAAGATATGCTTATGTTGAAAAATTATGTTTAGCAGTGGTTTTCTCCACTAAGAAACTTAGACATTACATGCTAAGCAATACCACCTATGTTATCGTAACCAAAGAACTGAACACAATTTATTTAAATAAAAACAGAGAGAGAGAGAGAAGTAATTTTGCCAAAATGCCCCTTTTTGTATTAATGGTGATACAGTGTGTTACAAAAAGGAATTTTGAATTGCCCCAAGCATGTTGGGAGCAATGTTACAATGCTTCTTCTTGTCTATCTGATATCCAATGCTTTCATGGAGGAGGGGAGATCTTTCGGCTCTTCCGTAGGGTGTGGTGTTCTTCGTTCCTTCGTCATAGCTTCAAGGGGTGAGTGGGCTTTGGTATCCAACAAGGGGCCACTCCAGCTTTAGCAGCTCGCTCAAGATATCTGTTACCTGCACACACACAAAACCAGCAAGGAGGATCAATAGCACCTGTATAGTCAAGCAGTAAACCCAATGCTACAAATGAACCTATCACTGATGTACGTATGAAAAGCAGATAGCATAACAATTAACAAATAAAACCTTGCTAACATTAGAATACTTAATCTCTGTTGATAAAATCTGTTCGGGACTGTGGAACCATGGAAATGCGTTTGTGGTCTGGAAACCGTGGACCTACGGTTGTGAAACCACGGATGCACGTTTTTGACTGTAGAACCATGGGCGGGCGATTTTGGCTAAGATGATAGGTTACCTCGGGATGCGTGCCAATGATCAGATTCGAACTCGCACTCTCAGTTTCTCGTCGGGTCTAGGCGTATTTTGGTAGCCTATCGATATGCAAATTTAGCTCCCTTTTCTTGGTGAACTAATGGTGCTTTTATAGGCTCCCTAGGGTTTTGGAGGGAAGTGAGAGGTGGCAAGCCTGGTTTGCCAAGTGGCAAATCTAGGTTGTTAAGTGGAAGGGGCAGTTAGAGTGAGTCATCCAGTGTGGCTCAGTTAACTGGGGTGATGTGGCTGCAAGTGGAGTGAAACATGGGATCCTATCCTATGTGAAGGGACAAAGGAGACAAGGTGGATTAAATGTGGCATGGGTGTTGGAAATCTATCCTATGTGCAAAAAAAGGGGGACAAGAGTGGGTGAGATGTGGCAGAGATGTTGGGTGAGGTGTCCAGGACACATGTCCAATGTGTGGACAAGGTATCCTAGGGTGATTTTCCTAATTAAATAAATTAGGAAAATATAATGATGTGCAGGATTTTATATCCCTAAGTTAGAACTTAGGCATATATCTTTATTATGCAGGATTTGATGGTGAGGTGGTGAATGTGAACTAGAGGGTGCCAGATTTTGGTGTCTACAGTTGCCCCTTTTTGTATTGCGTTGTGTACAACACAATGCGGTGCAAAAACTAATGACATCTAACTTTATTGGACGAATGGATTCATTTCTCCTTGACACACAGAGTGAGTGAATTTAAATTTTTTGATTTGTTTGCTTACCCCCTCAATTGACGATTGGGTAAAGGTTGACACCCATAAGCCAATTGACGAAATATGGATGTTGAAAGTGGGTTGTTTATTGAATGATGTTGATGTGATGTTAATGAATTTTGTCTTGATTTTCTTTGTGCCCCAAGCTTGGGATTATTTGTGTTCTTGCAATTTTGCTTTTGGTTTCATTAATGTGTAGAATACATGGTAAAATTTTTGACCACTCTTTTGAGTTTTCGTCCACTATGACTTTAGCAATTCCTTCCAAATGATGGGTTTAAGGAACCAGTCGGTCGAGGATTTGATGCTCAAGCGGTTTTTGATTATTACCAAATTGTTGTTTGTTGTTCCGCTTTTGACCCAACGGAAGGTGTTGTAGGATTACCTTGGCAAATCTATTTTTGAACACATTTAAGCTCATAGATTTAGGGACCTACCCGACTTGATTCATTGTTGTTTGTTGTGATTTCTGAATGAGTTTCCTTATGGTGATTTACCCATCCAACCGGATTGCATGGATTGCTAGTCGCTGCAACCGCTAGGTGTATAGGATAATCCACTAGATACAAGTTTCACTCCAGATGATTATGAGTGTTGATGATTATTTGGAGATTTGGTGATGTTTTGATTGGTATTTTTTTTTGAAACCGATGACTTGCGGTTATTGTGGTGAAAAACGTGGATTTGCATTTTATTTTATGAAACCGTGTTTTCGCATTTTTGTGCCTCAAAACGTGGGTTTGCATTTTCACGCATCATGGAAAACACGGGCGCATGGTTTTCGCCGCTAAAAGCGGCTATTTAAAGGTTGTTGTCGCTTTCAAAACCATTCTGCCAGTTGTCATTGATTGAGTGGTTGAAGTGATGAGTGAGATGGAGGTTGGCGAGGGGAGCGGTGGTGGTGGCTCGGCTGGAGCGGAAGTTGGCGACCGGTTTGCCGAGGTAGGCGATTTGCCCTTTTATTGTTTGCGTTTGTTTTGTTCCTTTTGATAATTAAGTGGGGCTGGTAAATGATTATTGTTTGCTCATTAAGTGGGGCTGGCAATGAATTTTTATTATTTATATATATACTATAGTATATAAATTTTTTTATTTTTTTTTTATTACCTAGGGTAGGTAAATATTTTTTTTTTGCTTTTTATTACCTAGGGTAGGTAAAAAAATTTGTTTTTGCTTTTTATTACCTAGGGTAGGTAAAAAATTTTCTTTTTTGCTTTTTATTACCTAGGGTAGGTAAAAAAAAATTGTTTTTTGCTTTTTATTACCTAGGGTAGGTAAAAAATTTCATTTTTTTTTTTTTATTATCTAGGGTAGGTAAAAATTTTTTTTTTTTGTTTTTATTACCTAAGGTAGGTAAAAAAATTTCATTTTTTTGTTTTTATTACCTAGGGTAGGTAAAATTTTTTGTTTTTTTTGTTTTTATTACCTAGGGTAGGTAAAAAATTTTGTTTTTTGTTTTTATTACCTAGGGTAGGTAAAAAAAATTTTTTTTTTTTATTACCTAGGGTAGGTAAAATTTTTTTGTTTTGACCTACATAAAAATTTTTTTTTTTTATTACAAAAAAATTTTTTTTATTACCATGATTAGGTAAAATTTTTGTTTTTGTTTTTATTTCTAGCATGTTGTGCTAATTTTTTTTTTTATATGTTTTCTTTTCAGGTTAAGCTTCTTGATGCTCGACATAGGTGGTCGAGGACCATTCAAAAAGTGCAAAAAGCACTTTCTGATGACGATTGGACTCTGCTACAGACCATTGGTTTAGACGGTTATGGGTGGTTAGGCACCATCCGAGCTGATGAGGATCTCCTTTCGACACTTGTTGAGCATTGGGATCTAGATAGGGGCACATTTTAGCTCCCAACAGGGGAGCTGACTATCACTCTCGAGGATATCTACCGTATCTTCCACATTCCTATCGAGGGTCCTGTCATTCGAGTTGGCCTCGACAAAAAGGAGGCTCTATTCCCTTTGTTTGGTGAGATGTGGGACGTTGATTGTAGCAAGGGTGGCATTACATATTTGGATCTTTTTACAGCTAGTAGCTTGGGTGCATTACCGATTTTCATGATGTACATATTGAGCAACATGTTGTTGCCCAATTCCATGGGATCGAGGATCCCGTGGAACCAGGTGCCTATTGTTCTGGATTTGATAGCTGATCCTCGTCGGTTGGCTTGGGCTCCTGCTCTTCTCTGTGAGGTTTACAGTGAGCTTTATGAGGTGAAGAGGCGGGGGCGTAAGGGCCTGGGTTGTAGTTTGTTGCTCCAGATTTGGTGTTGGGAGCATATTATCATTGGTCGCCCTATTGGTTTACCTTGTGGCATGGATGCCACTTCTCCTCGTGCATACAGATGGTTACTCAGTGAGGAGGTCAGTTGATCTGTTGTGAGCACTTCGGAGTTTAGAGATATCTTGAGTTCTCTGACTAGGGACTTGATGTGTTGGTGGCCTTGGAGGGGTTTGGATTGGGTGATAGATGCAGTAGAGCTTCATCGTGTTAGGCGGGGATGATGGGTTGTTGGCACCCATCTAAGGGATATGGAGTTTATCCAGTTCTCTCGTGTACTACATCAGTTCGGGCTCATTCAGGATGTTCCTGATGTGCCTGTTACGTACAGGCGATGGGGTGATGAGTTGGGGTTGCCTGTTGCTCTTGACTTTTGGCGAGTCGACGATCCTACTGATGACTCAGACTTGGAGGTGCTTGACTTGGATGATGTGGGCATGACTGCTGAGTATGATGCATGGTTTGTGAGTCAGCCTCTGTGGACTCCTAGTGTCATCATAGACGATGATGGGAGTGGTGACGATGTAGATGTGGGTGGATGGGTTCCTTGGTCGATGAAGCGCTGGTGTGGTAGCTCTTCGAGAGCTGACATGGGTATGGATGTTCAGTAGCCTGAGGAGGGTGGTGGTGATGATGATGAGGGTGCACCTCCTCGATGGTCAGAGGAGGAGTGGGGGATTCTCTAGGCTGAGTGAGATAGCTTGGATTTGGAGCTGGGTCGAGTGAAGGCCGAGTTAGCATGGTATCAGGGTGAGGTGACTCATCTTCAGGCTGAGGTGGATGGGTTACAGGTTGGACCTAGCAGTGATGCTCTTGCTACTAAGGATGTAGAGATCACCAGACTTGGCGATGAGATTACCCGTTTACAGGGTGAGCTTTCTCGGTTGCAGTCAGGTTCTGGAGGGGATGATTTTGCTTCGACTATTGCATCTCTACGGGCTGATATTTCTCAGAGGGTCACTCGTCAGGGTGCTGATTTGAGAAGCTTGCGTAAGCAGGCTGTCTACATCGAGATGTTGGAGAATATTCTTCATGAGCATCAGATTCCTTTACCTATTCCTCCTTCATCATCTACTGCCACTGCTACCCGAGGGACCGAGATGAGTCATAGGACTCATCGTACTTTGAGCTCTCATGGGGCTTCTACAGCGTAGGGTCCACGGAGGGATCCTACTGGCACTAGCTAGTTGTTTTATTGCATTATTTTTGTTTTTTGTATATTTTATCTTAGTATGAGCCTCAGTGCTCCGATGTATACTACCTTCGGGCATTTTGTACTTTGTAGAATTTCGTATTTATATATATATATATACATGGCATTTTATTTCGGTATTCACATGTGTTATTTGTATATGCATTCTTCTTGTTTATGCTTTGCAATGTTTATATTATGCAATCTAATATTTCTATGTTATTGCTATGATAATGAATGCAAATGAACATTTAAAATGCATTTTGATTTATATTCATGTAACTGAATGATGGTATGCATGGTGCTCATGTAATATTTTTTAGCTCAGAGTATTTGACCTTTACTTGTTCATTTTTGCAATTGGGGGTATCCCACTTGATGATTCTTTGTTTTTGAGGTATGTGGTATGTATGAAGGAAATGTGAATGTTGATATGGATTTGGTTTGATTTTTGATATGTAACTGCAATAGATTTTTAGAGACTCAAAGAACCTAGTAATGTCAACCATTTTTTTCTTGATGTTATCTTACTTTCTTTAGGACCATATTGTGTGCAAGTGAAGTTCATTTACTAAATCTTGCGTGTCGATGACCCTAAGCAATCCAGAACCAGTGCATGTGATTGTGATGTTTATTGACCCATCTTGAGTAATTTTGGATGGTACATTTTTGGGTTCTCCTTTTGGCTAGCTTACCCGTATGTGCGTTCAGAGGTCTCCCTCTTAAGAGAGAGACATGTCACCTTGCATGAGTTTACTCCACTGCCAGTCAAGCGTCTATAGCCCTGGTGGAGGCTCACTCCATAGTCCAATGATTTGATCTTTAAGCCTTTGTGATGACTACATAACTTTTTGAGGGGAACATAGTACGATATTTTCAGCTTTAGAGATCTGTGGTGTGTGTTTGTAATTATTTTTGTATAGAGTTTTGGGGAATCGAATTCTCAACCGAAGTATGATGAGAATGTGACCCTATCCTTACTACTCTACATTTATTTATATTTGTTGTTTCACTGTGGTAGTGGTGATAACCACTATTTTTTTGGACTATGTTGCGTGATAGGGTAAGCGAAGAATTTTACTTTTTTTGCTTCGAGGTTTACCCAAATTGGCATTATCTTTCTATCATTCAAGATGTTTTAAGATTTGTAAAAGTGTATTTGGTTCCAAATTGCTTTTGGGTCAATCTACCATACTCAAGATTTTCTTAATGTGATGAAAGTGCTTTGGTCCTAAAGAAAATTGGACACTTCATGAAGTTTGGTTTTTCACTAGACATGTTTGAGTGACTGAAAATTTTATGATATATGAGGATATGATGTGTTTGATTTTTGTGAGTTGCAAAGAATCTTAGTTGAATACCCCCAACTCTTGGAACTTGTTTTCTTGGTCGTATCATCACCACTATTAAAGATTACTGAGCAAGGGATGGGATGGATGCAACTATATATATATTTTTTTTTTTTTGTGTATGAACATATAATTGAAATGCAAATGCAATATGCAAAATGTAATTAAAAATATGTCTATTTACAATGTGAAATGCATGCAATGTTGTAAAATGAAATATTTTGCTTATTTTTTTTTAGCCATGTACATATATATACATATATTGCAAGTCGTTTTATGCATAAAATGCCTTTAGGTGCATAATGTTTAGTGGTTATGGCTCCAATTTCCCTTCTAAATTGGAAAGTTTGTACATTCCTTGTCCCAAATTTTGCTTTACAATATATGGGCCCAACCAATTTGCTGCAAATTTATCCCTTAAGTGCGGTAAAGCATTGGTATTTTGTTTATTTTCTTTGAGCACTAGGTCCCCCACTTGAAATTCGTGAGGATGGACTTTTGCATTGTAAGCGCGCTTGACTCTATCTTGATATACTCGTAAATGCTCTAGAGCATTGATACGTTTCTCATCAATAATTGTCAATTGGTCAAGACGTGCCTGTCTAGTTGTATCATCATCCATGAATTCCTGTATTTCGATTCGCAAGGATGGTATCTCGAGCTCTAATGGTAATATAGCTTCTACATCGTAAACTAGTGAAAATGGTGTTGCTCCCATTGGCGTTCTTATGCTTGTTCTGTAAGCCCATAGTGCTAAAGGGAGGTGAGTATGCCAATCTCGATGATTATCTTTTACCAATTTCTTGAGAATAGATATTATTGTCTTGTTGGTTGCTTCAGCTTGCCCGTTTGCTTGTGGGTAATAAGGTGTTGAGAAACTATGTAGAATTTTGAATTTGTTGCACAATGCTCTAACATCCTTATTCTTAAATGACTTTCCATTATCAAAAATTATTTTTGAGGGTATTCCAAAATGATAGATAATATGCTGAAGTATAAACTCCGCTATTCGAGGTCCAGTCATAGTGGTCATTGGAATTGCTTCCACCCATTTTGTGAAGTATTCTGTAGCGGTTATGATGAATTTATGTTGTCCTGATGAAGCAGGTGTTATTTTACCAATCAAGTCAAGGCCCCATTGTGAAAAGGGCCACAGACTTTGAATGGGTTGCAAATTTTGTGATGGCACATGAGTCAAGTTTGCATGATGTTGGCACTTTTGGCATCTTTTGACGTATTTGCAATAGTCATTCTCCATTGTCGGCCAATAGTATCCCATGCACAATATTCTTTTTGCAATTGCCATTCCACTGAAGTGGCCACTGCAAGTACCATCATGGGCTTCTGATATTGCTCTTTCTGCTTCAATTGGATTTAAACATCGTAGTAATATTCCATCATAACCACATTTATATAACACATCTCCAAGTAAAGTGAAACGAATGGCTCTTTGTTTGAATGTTCTTTTTGTAGTTCGTGTCATTTCTATTGGTAGTGTGCCTGACTTGAGAAAGTCTTTTATCTCATCAAGGTAAGAATTGTAAGGTTCAACATGTATCAAACAAACATTCTTCTCACCTATAGATTTTGCTCTTTTAATTGATGGTTTAGACACTATTGTTATGATTAGCGGTTGCACTTCTCCATGTTCATTTTTAGGGATGAGAGATCCCAAGGAAGCCATTGCATCCGCAAATCTATTTGTCGATCGTGGCAAGTTACTAATTTCATACCAGTCAAATTTTTCTAGCAACCTTATTGCTACTTCATGGTATTTCTTTAAGACTGGTTCTTTACATTGGTATTCTCCTTTTATTTGGTAGACAACCAATTGAGAATCACCAAAAATGCTTAATATTTTTATTCCCATTGCTATAGCTGAATGAAGACCTAGTATTAAGGCTTCATACTCTGCATTATTATTAGTGCATGTGAAGTCGAGTTTGAATGATAAGGGAATGGGTATTCCCTCAGGTGTGTAAAACACAACTCCTGCACCTTGCCCTTTTTTGCACTTGGATCCATCAAAGAACATTGTCATATCTGCTTCATCCTCAGGTGAAACTACTTCTTCTTGTTCTATGACAAAAAATACTGAATCATCGGGAAGCTCAATTATTAATGGTCTATCATTGTGTAGTGGAGCTTCTGCTAATTGATCAGCTATCACTTGCCCTTTTATGGATTTTTGACTTGTGAATTTGAGGTCAAATTCTATTAAAAGCATTATCCATTTAGCAGTGTGGGTGTTGTTGTAAGTGTGAGTCATCATGTATCGTAGAGGGTTTTCTCTAGCTATAACATAGGTGGTATTGCTTAGCATGTAATGTCTAAGTTTCTTAGTGGCGAAAACCACTGCTAAACATAACTTTTCGACATAAGCATATCTTGTTTCATAACTTACCAATGTTCGACTGATGTAGTAAACTGCTTGTTCTTTATTTTTCTCATTCTTTTGTGCAAGCATTGTCCCTAAAGCAAAATCTATTGCAAAAATGTATAGGTGAAATGGGACTCCTATTCTAGGTGGCGTAAGAACTGGCGGTGAGGCCAGATATTTCTTTATATCATCAAATGCCTCCTGACATTCAGTTGTCCAAGAAAATATCACTCCTTTTTGTAACAGGCGGTTAAAAGGTCTGCATTTATCTGAGAGTTGTGCAATGAATCATCGAATAGATTGGACTTTTCCTTGCAAACTTTGCAACTCTTTCAAGTTTTTGGGAGGTGACATTTCTAATATTGCTTTTACCTTGCCTGGGTCTACTTCAATGCCTCACTTGGAAACAATGAATCCTAGAAGTTTTCTTGATGTGACACCAAATACACACTTCTTAGGATTTAACCTTACCTTATGTTCTATCAATCGATCAAATGCTTTTTCTAGCACATCTATGTGTTCAAGATGCATTTTTGATTTAGCAATAAGATCATCTACATAATCCTCGATTATCTTATGCATATAATCATGAAATATGTACATCATGGCACGTTGATATGTAGCTCCTGCATTCTTTAACCCAAAAGGCATCACTCTGTAGCAGAATGTCCCCCAAGGCATTGTAAATGTTGTTTTATGTTGATCTTCGAGATTAATCCAAATTTGGTTGTATCCCGAGAAACCATCCATTAAGGAAAGCATTTCATGACCAGCACAGGAGTCTACTAATTGATCAATATTCAACAAAGGAAAATCATCCTTGGGACACGCTTTGTTTAAGTCTCAAAAATTAGTGCATATGCATATCCCCCCATTTGGTTTACGAATGATTACCATGTTTGAAAGCCATTCTAGGTAATAAATTGGTACTATGAAGTGCACATCCAACAACTTTTGCAACTCTTCTTTCACAATTAATGCGACTGTTGGATGGAATTTCCTAAGATTTTGCTTGAATGACTTGGCATCATGTGCTAGAGTAAGGTTGTGGACTACCAAGTATGGATCTAAGCCAGGCATGTCTTTGTAGGACCATGCAAACACTTCCTTCTTTTTGATAAGCATGTTTATGATGCGCTCTTTTTCTTCTACGGATAATTCTTTTGCTATTTTGACAATTTGGGGATTATCCGCATCTTCACTAAGGTTCACGTCTATAGAATCTTCGATTAACATGTGAGAACCTTCCTCTAGCTGATGTGGAGTTGGGATGAGGTGGATATCATCTACCACATTTTCAAATGTGTCTGGGGTTTCCCCCTCTATCTTAGTTTGAAAAACTGAATTGTTTTATGATAAAGGTTATTGTGGAATATAAGTGTTTGAAGTGTGCAACAACTCGTCAGACAAGATGAATTCAGTAGTGGATGGTGGGGATGAAATCTTATCCATGGCTATGAGACTGGTGTCGATATGGATCGGTTTTGTCTCATCATATGGATTGCGGAGTGGGGTGAGCAAATCAACAGAAATCATGTTGACTTGATGGAAATGAGGTGGCTGCGATTCAAGAATTGATGACTCATATTATCTAGGTTGTAACTAACCTAATGTGTGTGATTGGTTGTGTTGCATGCTTTGCCAATGTGATGGAGGAGGTTCTGGTTTAGGACCCTCACACTCTTTGTTTAGCCAAAAAAGTGTGCGGTCTATTGGAAACTTCTTTTGATACCAGTTATCTCTTTGCATGGTTTCTCCATATATTATCTCTTCTTGAGGCTCTTCTTCTTCTTGATTAAGCCATTCAAGATGTGTTTCATCTTGGAGCATTCTCCTGGCTTGTATCTCAAGAGCATGGTTGATGAGAATCATTTCAGTTTCATCGGGTTCATCATTGTAACTCATCCATAAGCCATTAGCACTTGTATGAGGTCCTAGTATTAGTGGCTTAGGGTCTTGGCTAAGGTATGCCAGCTCAGTAGGATCTTCATAATATACTTCTCATTGTAAGGCTTGCTCTCGAGGGTAAAAATTATAGATTTGGTATCTACTTTCTATTTTTTTCATCCTTATAATTACGTTCATCTTCCTCATCGCTCTTTTCCTCCTCTTGTTCACATTCTATATCAAGTTCTTGGAAAGCTTGATTAAGCAAAGAGCTTGTGATGAAAGGTTTATAGCCTATACTAGAGCAGTCACTTGGCTCTCTATATTCTGATTCAATTTTTACAAGAGTTTAATGAAAATATTGATTATTTATCTAACCCAAGCTTCCTAGTGAGATATTTTTGAAGGGTTAATTGGTAAGGATATGGACTTGGAAGACATGAACAAGGTCCTCACCACATTAGGGTAAAAATTGTAGATTTGGTATCTACTTTCTATTTTTTTCATCCTCATAATTACGTTCATCTTCCTCATGGCTCTTTTCCTCCTCTTGTTCACATTCTATGTCAAGTTCTTGGAAATCTTGATTAAGCAAAGAGCTTGTGATGAAAGGTTTATAGCCTATACTAGAGCGGTCACTTGGCTCTCTATATTCTGATTCAATAATGTGGTGAGGACCTTGTTCATGTCTTCCAAGTCCATATCCTTACCAATTAACCCTTCAAAAATATCTCACTAGGAAGCTTGGGTTAGATAAATAATCAATGTTTTCATTAAACTCTTGTAAAGAGTTTTCATCTTGGAGAGGTGGGTCAAATGAAGAATCTACCCCTCCATATATGAAATTGATTACATTTTTTTGAGAACCCATTCTATATTGATCACCAATAGCTAAAGGTGGGTCGCAAGGGTGACCGTAATCCCTGACTAACTCAATAGGTGGTGTAACTGTGACACTTTCAATAATGTACTCACTAATACTTGGATTGGCAAGATGTACTAAAACTCTAGATGGTTGTGTGGCTAATGGCTCATTGGATGAAGAGAGTTCTTGAGCATTAGCTCTTGGCTCTGCTGGAAGTGGTGGATTATCTCTAATAGGTGGCCCTATTTGTGACACTATGAGTTCTAATGACTATGAAGTAGTGGTTGCTGATGTGGGTTGTGCTTTGAATGTGAATGGTTTCTTTGGATCTGGAAGTGTACTAGATGGAGTTGGAAATTGATTAGTAGGATGGGTGGGTGTAATTTGAAAATGAAATGCGGTGTTTGAAGGATGCATTGAGCTAACATTTTTAGATGCAAAATCTGGGTAAACTATAGGCAACTCTTCTGGAATGGGTGCTTTTGATGATGTGGTGTTGGATGGAATGGTTCTAATGACTAGTGGTTGGATGGTTAGATGTGTTGATGGAAGAAATGGCTCATATGGGTTTGAAATAAAGTTGTAGTACTTGAAAGGTTTAGTGTCAGCTGGTATGCAATGTACCTTACCTTCATGCACATATTTTAAGCATTGATGCAATGTTGAAGGCACACACTTCATTTCCCTAATCCAAGGGCATCTAATAATTATGTTATATTGCATTTCCCCTTCTAATATGTGAAAGAGAACATGTATTTTTTTCACCCCACGATGACGAGAAGAACAACATTCCCTACATTTGAGCATAAAGAGTCATTAAAGGCCCTAAGAATGAATGTGGATGTTGTGATGTGAGATGATGGGATATTGAGCTTTATCATGGCAGGTATGATAATGAGGTTTATTGAAGAACCAGTATCAATAAGCACTCTCTTGAAGGGTTTCCTATCAATGTGAGCTACTATGTGCAGTGGCAGATCAGGTGAATCTGTTGATATTTGCTTTTCCTCAAATTCATAGAATACTATCAAGGGTTCCATGCACTTTTGCACACTACGCACAAAGGAATTGAATGCATTGGGGTCTTCTGATTCTACTTGAATACACTTTAAAATTTCCATAAATGCTTCCCTATGAGGTGTTGATTGTTGTATTAGCTCATAAATTGACAATTTTGTTGAAGCCATTTTCAAACTCTGCGTTAATCGATTGTTTAGTGTAACAACAGGGTGGTCTTGAAATGTGGTGGTGGCCCACTCGATCCAAGTTGTATGGGCACCTTGGTTGGTGATGCTATCGGAGCCTGAGTTGTGCGATTAGCTTGCATTTGTCCACGGGTAACTATACTGATAGCCCATACAAAATCTTGTGGCAGTTGAGACACATAATTAACCTAATTGGGAGGAATTATAGAAGTTGATGCTCCCATCGGTTGTTGATTTGCCTCTCAATTTGGCAAAGGTGTCTGATATATGCCTAGGTTTTGGTTATTTTGGGCTAGTGGGTTTTCAACTTTGATTGTACCCGCTTCCAATAAATCTTGCAAAATTCCTTTAAATCCATGACAACCTTCAATATCATGTCCTCTTTGTCTATGATAGATGCAAAAGAGGTGTTCTTTGTAACCTTTTGTATTTGGTTTGTTAGGATCATCAGGTTTCATTTTAGACAAATTAAAAAGTTTTGATGCATACAACTTCTGAAATACTAATGAATATGGCTCTTGTACTGGTGTGTAATTTCTTTTTGGTTTAAAATGACATTGTTGCCTTTCTGCAGGTTGTGTCTGATTTTGTCTACTATGGGGGTGGAACTGCTTGATAATTCGATTGTTGCGGTTGCTATTGTTGGGGTTGTTGGATTTGTGTTTGAGCTGGTTGATTTGACTGTGGTTGGCTCAAAACTATGTGATTAACCTATGCAGTCTTGGACTAACCATGGTTATTCTCCTTTTGATTCTTATTGTGCCATTCTTTCTTCTTAGGCTTAATCTTGTCTTCTTGAATTTTAATTTCTTCAATCAGTTTTGCTTGGACAAGTGCTTCATCAAATGTTCTATACTGCTGTAGCTGTAGTAATGAAGAGATGGGTCTACCAAAACTCTTCATGAACATTCGTATTATATCTGGTATAGAGAGTGACAATGGTAACTTGATCATGACTGATCTCCATCTATTACCAAATTCATAGACTGATTCATCATCATATTGCTTTAGATAAATAAAATTAGTCAATGTTGTTTGTTTTCTAACAGTATCCATATCTATCATGGTGACCTTATTGTCTATCACTGTAGGATATTCACTCTTAGGTGTCTCAGGTTGGCTGTGTGAGTAGCTCTATGCATAATTTCTATGTCCGTGTTGGGGGCATTACTAGAAGGCCTTACATCAAGACTTTGGGACATAGAAAGGGGTATACCTACTTTTCCCACCACCGAAGTGTGAGGGACATTGCCAGACTGAGAGGCCATAAGGGAAGACCATTGACTTCAGTTTGACACTAGTTTCTTAGCTTGATTACGAGTCACTACCATACACTACTATGTGGTAATATGTGAAGTGAGGCTATCTATGCAAGTTAAGTGACAATACAATGCAATACATCACACAAAGTAAATAAACACACAAGATTTTTGATGCTAGATTTTTGTATTTCTTTTTGTTTTTTAAATTTGTTTGAAAATGAAAAATACGGGTGTTCAATGTTTTGCCTTAAATGAATCTAGGATTTCACCTGTATAATCACATCTCGACAACCTGACTATGAACTCCAGGTCATGTAATCTCGCCTATAATGTGTGGTAATGAAGTCTAGACATGGCCAGGGAGCACAGGTCCTACCAATTCCTCACCTAGTTCGCCCGTAGTCTACGATACACCTCTCCGAGGAGAGATGTGTGCTATCACCCATGGGTTATGATAGATCTTGGAATCAGCCTTGGCTAAGAACATGGTATAATATTGGTGGTTTGGTGATGAAATCCAAACCCGACGGTGATGAAATCTAGCCATTTTCCAACATTTATGTGAGTGTGTGGTGGTTTTGTTTAACTAGGGTGTTATGCAAAATTACTATGCAATTCTGTTTTAATACCTAAATACAAAAAACATGGAATATAAAATGACAGATAATAGATCAAGAGCAAAAATACCACCTTCAAGTCTAATTCCAATTGTCTTCTGTTTGACAGGGCTAACTGTGGGTGCGCGATTAGTTTTGGTAAACCACGAATGTGCTATTTGCTAACCATGCATCTGCGTTTGGGATGTCCCAACAGTGGATGTGTAGGTACTTTCTACTAATAGAAATAGATGGGGCTTTTTACAGACCCGAACCTGAAATTAACACCCAAGTTATTTCTAACCGGGTGAATGCAAGATGACCTATTTCCTATTATGCAGATGCAGATTCTTTTTAGCCTTTTTCAGTTATTGTATGTATGAATGCAAATTTGGAGTATCTTTTTTTTTCCTAAGACCTGAATGCATACAATAACATACAAGACCAGACCTATCAATGTTGATAACAGAATGCAAAAACTAAATAAGAAGAAAGAAATAACATAGATAAAAAAATACAGACCTATGATTCCTTCACTGCTCCTTCTCCTATCAACTGCTGGCCCGTGTTTTTGATGTAGCAACCATGCTTCTGCATTTTCTAACCATGCGTCTACATTATCTCCCACTAGGAACCGCATTTTTGCATTTTCTTAGACAAAAACTGCATTCCTGTATTTCCAAAGTAAATGATTTGGCCGCAAGATTTTCTGAATGTATCGACTCAAGGTCAGATCTGCGCATGCTTCAAATTATTGAAACCTATAGGTGCAGATAGATATTAGTAAAACAGATTAAAAAGTAAGGCAAAACAATATGGAACTCTTAGGGGGTCCCATCGTGATCACCATTTTTGTAACCAAAGAACTGAACACATTTTATTTAATTAAAAATAGAGAGAGAGAGAAGTAATTTTGCTAAAATACCCCTTTTTGTATTAATGGTGATACATTATTTTACAAAAAAGGAATTTTGAAGTGCCCCAAGCATGTTGGGAGCAATGTTACAATGCTTCTTCTTGCCTATCTGATATCCAATGCTTTCATTAAGGAGGGGAGATCTTTTGGCTCTTCCGTAGGGTGTGGTGTTCTTCGTTCCTTTGTCATAGCTTCAAGGGGTGAGTGGGATTTGGTATCTAACAAGGGGCCACTCCAGCTTCAGCAGCTCGCTCAAGATATCTGTTACTTGCACACACACAAAACTAGCAAGGAGGATCAATAGTACTTGTCTAATTAAATGGTAAACCCAATGCTACAAATGAACCTATCACTGATGTACGTATGAAAAGTAGATAGCATAACAATTACTAAATAAAACCTTGCTAACATTAGAATACTTAATATATGTTAATAAAATTTGTTTAGGATTGTGGAACTGTGAAAATGCATTTGCAGTCTGGAAACCGCAGACCTGCGGTTGTGAACTCGTGGATGCGTATTTTTGATTGTAGAACCATGGGTGGGCAGTTTCATTTGAGATGATAGGTTTCTTTGGGATGCATGCCAATGATCAAATTTGAACTTGCACTTTCATTTTCTCGTTGAGTTTGGGAATATTTTGGTAGTCTATCGGTATGCAAATTTAGCTCCCTTTTCTTGGTGAACTAATGGTGCTTTTATAGGCTCCCTAGGATGTTGGAGGGAAGTGAGAGGTGGCAATCTTGGTTTACCAAGTGGTAAATCTGGGTTGTTAAATGGAAGGGGTAGTTAGAGTGAGTCATCTAGTATGGCTCAGTTAACTGGGGTGATGTGGTTGCAAATGGAGTGAAACATGGGATCCTGTCCTATGTGAAGGGACAAAGGAGACAAGGTGGATTAAACGTGGCATGGGTGTTGGGAATCTGTCCTATGTGCAAAACTAAGGGGACAAGAGTGGGTGAGATGTGGTAGAGATGTTGGGTGAGGTGTCCAGGACACATGTCCAATGTGTGGACAAGGTATCCTAGGGTGATTTTCCTAATTAAATAAATTAGGAAAATATAATGATGTGCATGATTTTATATCCCTAAGTTAGAACTTAGGCATATATCTTTATTATGCAATATTTGATGGTGAGGTGGTGAATGTGAACTAGAGGGTGCCAGATTTTGGTGTCTATAGTTATAGCTAGAGAAAACCCTCTGGGCTACATGATGACTCGCACTTACAACAACACACACACACACTACTAAATGGATAATGCTTTTAACAAAATTCAACCTCAAATTCATAAGTCAAAAATCCATAAAAGGGCAAGTGATAGCTGATAAATCAGTAGAAGCTCCACTACACAATGATAGACCGTTAATAATTGAGGTTCCTGATGATTTAGTATTTTATATAACCGAACAAGAAGAAGTGGTTTCACCTGAGGATGAAGCAGATATGACAATGTTATTTTATGGATCCAAGTGCAAAAAATGACAAGGTGTAGGATTTGTGTTTTACACACCTAAGGGAATACCCATTCCCTTATCATTCAAACTCGACTTCACATGCACTAATAATAATGCAGAGTATGAAGCCTTAATACTAGGTCTTCATTTAGCTATAGCAATGGGAATAAAAATATTAACCATATTTGGTGATTCTCAATTGGTTGTCTACCAAATAAAAGGAGAATACCAATGTAAAGAACCAGTCTTAAAGAAATACCATGAAGTAGCAATAAGGTTGCTATAAAAAATTGACTGGTATGAAATTAGTAACTTGTCACGATCGACAAATAGATTTTTCGATGCAATGGCTTGCTTGGGATATCTCATCCCTAAAAATGAACATGGAGAAGTGCAACCGCTAATCATAACAACAGTGTCTATATCATCAATTAAAAGAGTAGAATCTATAGGTGAGAAGAATGTTTGTTTGATACATATCGAACCTTACAATTCTTACCTTGATGAGATAAAAGACTTTCTCAAGTCAGGCACACTACCAATAGAAATGACACGAACTACAAAAATAACATTCAAACAAAGAGCTATTTAGTTCACTTTACTTGGATATGTGTTATATAAACGTAGTTATGATGGAATATTACTACAATGTTTAAATCCAATTGAAGTAGAAAGAGCAATATCAAAAGCCCACAATGGTACTTACAGTGGTCACTTCAGCAGAATGGCAATTGCAAAAATAATATTGTGCATAGGATACTATCAGCCGACAATGGAAAATGATTGTTGCAAATACGTCAAAATATGCCAAAAGTGCCAATATCATGCAAACTTGACTCGTGCCATCACAAAATTTACAACCCATTCAAAGTCTATGGCATTTTTCACAATGGAACCTTGAATTGATTGGTAAAATAACACCTGCTTCATCATGACAACATAAATTCATCATAATCACCACATAATACTTCACAAAATGGGTGGAAGCAATTCCAATGACCACTACGAGTGGACCTCGAATAACGGAGTTTATACTTCAGCATATTATCTAACATTTTGGAATATCCTTAAAAATAATTTCTAATAATGGAAAGTCATTTAATGATAAGGATGTTAGAGCATTGTGCAACAAATTCAAAATTCTACATAGTTTCTGAACACCTTATTACCCACAAGCGAACAGGCAAGCTGAAGCAACCAACAAGATAGTAATATCTATTCTCAAGAAATTGGTAAAAGATAATCATCGATATTGCATACTCACCTCCCTTTAGCACTATGGGCTTACAAAATAAGCATAAAAATACCAACGGGAGCAATGCCATTTTCACTATGTAGAAGCTATATTACGATTAGAGCTCGAGATATCATCCTTGCGAATCGTAATATAGGAAATCATGGACGATGATACAACTAGACAAGCGTGTCTTAACCAATTGACAATTATTGATAAGAAATGTATCAATATCAAGATAGAGTCAAACATGCTTACAACGCAAAAGTCCATCCTCACGAATTTCAAGTGGGGGACCTAGTGCTCAAAGAAAATCAACAAAATACCAATGCTTTACTGCCCTTCAGGGATAAATTTGTAGCAAATTGGTTGGGCCCATATATTGTAAAGCAAAATTTGGGACAAGGAACGTACAGAATTTCCAATTTATAAGGGAAATTGGAGCCAGAACCACTAAATATTATGCACCTAAAGGCATTTTATGCATAAAATGCCTTGCAATATATGTATATATATGTACATGGCTAAAAAAAAAAAGATATTTCATTTTACAACATTACATGCATTTTACATTGTAAATAAACATATCTTTACTTAAATTTTGCATATTGCATTCGCATTTCAATTATATGTTCATACACAAAAAAAAAAGAAGTTGCATCCATCCCATCCCTTGCTTGGT
This sequence comes from Wollemia nobilis, assembly GCA_028583015.1. Lineage (NCBI taxonomy): Eukaryota > Viridiplantae > Streptophyta > Pinopsida > Araucariales > Araucariaceae > Wollemia > Wollemia nobilis. The sequence goes on from JAQPPZ010016349.1 coordinate 1,175,235, forward strand.
AATATTTAATAGTGGTGATGATACGACCAAGAAAACAAGTTTCAAGAGTTTTGGGTATTCAAATAATATTCTTTACAACTCACAAAATCCTACACATCATATATCATATATCATATATCATACAATTTTCAATCACTCAAACATATCTAGTGAAATAAATCAAACTTCATGACGTGTCCAATTTTCATTAGGACCAAAGCACTTTTATCACATTAAGAAATATTGAGTATGGTAGATTGACCCAAAGCAATCTGGAACCAAATACACTTTTACAAATCTTAAAACATCTTGAATGATAGAAAGATAATGCCAATTTGGGTAAACCTCAAAGCAAAAAAAGTAAAATTCTTCGCTTACCCTATCATGCAATATAGTCCAAAAAAACAATGGTTATCACCACTACCATAGTGAAATAGCAAATATAAATAAATTTAGAGTAGTAATGATAGGTTCACATTCTCATTATACTTTGTTTGAGAATCCAATTCCCCAAAACTCTATACAAAAATAATTACAAACACACACCACAGATCTCTAAAGCTGAAAATATCGTACTATGTTCCCCTTAGAAAGTTATGTAGTCATCACAAAGTCTTAAATATCAAATAATTTAACTATGGAGTGAGCCTCCATCGGGGCTATAGATGCTTGACTGGTAGTGGAGTAAACTCATGCAGGGCAACATGTCTCTCTCTCAAGAGGGAGACCTTTGAAGGTACATACGGGTAAGCTAGCCAAAAGGAGAACCAATAAAAGGTACCATCCAAATCACTCAAGATGGGGCAATAAATCATAATCACATGCACTGTTTCTTGATTTATTAGGGTCATCAACACACAATATTTATTAAATGAACTTCACTTGCACATAATATGGTCCTAAAGAAAGTAATATAACGTCAAGAAAAAAATGGTTGACATTACTAGGTTCTTTGAGTCTCTAAAAATCTATTGCAGTTACATATAAAAAACCAAACCATAATCCATATCACCATCCACATTCCCTTTATACATACCACATACCTCATCAACAAAGAATAATCAAGTGGGATACCCCCAATTGCAAATATGAACAAGTAAAGGTCAAATACTCTGAGCTAAAAAAAAATATTACATGAGCACCATGCATACCAACTTTCAATTACATGAATATAAATCAAAATGTATTTTAGATATTCATTTGCATTCATTATTATAGCAATAACATAGATATATTAAATTGCATAATATAAACATTGCAAAGCATAAACAAGAAGAATGCATATACAAATAACACATGTGAATACCGAAATAAAAATACCATGTATATATATAAATACGAAAGTCTACAAAGTACAAAATGCTCGAAGGTAGTATACATCAGAGCACTAAGGCTCATACTAAGATAAAATATACAAAAAAAAAACAAAAATAATGTAATAAAACAACTAGCTAGCACCAGTAATATCCCTCTATGGACCCTGCACTGTAGAAGCCCCATGAGAGCTTGAAGTGCGATGAGTCCTGCAACTCATCTCGGTCCCTCGGGTAGCAGTGGCAATAGATGATGAAGGAGGAATAGGTAAAGGAATTTGTTGCTCATGAAGAATGTTCTCCAACATCTCGATGTAGACAGCCTGCTTATGCAAGCTCCTCAAATTAGCACCCTGACGAGCAACTCGCTAAGAAATCTCCACTCGTAAAGAAAAATAGTAGCCGTAGTGTCACCTCCATCGGACCCTGCCTATAGCCGAGTTAGCTCACCCTCTAGTCGAGTGACCTCACCTCAAATTCTAGAAATCTCTAATTCCTTTGTAGAGAGAGCATCGCTGCTAAGCCCATCATGCATCTTGTCCACCTCATCCTCGAGGTGAGTTACCTCGCCCTAGTATCCATGCCAACTCACCCTTTAGATGAGTAACCTCTAAACCTAGGTTGTCATGCTCAACCTGTAACATGTCTCAATACTCAGTCTATCGAGGATGAGCATCCTCATTACCAACACCCCCGTCATCACCATCTCCACCAACCTCATCAGGCTATAAAAAATTGGTACCCTTGTCAACTCTAGAAGAGATACCTCATCGACGCTTCACTGACCAAGGAACCCACCCACCCGCATCTACATCATCACCACTCCCATCGTCATCTATGATGATACTAGGAGTCCAAAAAGGCTAACTCACAAACCACGTATCATACTAAGTAGTCGTGCCCACATCATCCAAGTCAAGCACATCTATGTCTGAGTCGTTAGTAGGATTGTCGACTTTCCAGAAGTCAAGAGCCACCGACAACCCCAAATCATCACCACATCGCCTATATGTAACAAGCGCATTAGGAACATCCTAAACGATCCCAAAATAATATAGTACACAAGAGAATTGGATAAACTTCATATCCCTCAGATGGGTTCCAACAACCCATTATCACCGCCTAACGTGACGAAGCTCTGCTACATCTCTCACCTAATCCAAATCCCTCCAAGGCTACCGGCACATCAAGTCCCTAGTCAAAGAACTCAAGATATCTCTAAACTCCTAAGCTCTCACAATAGATTGATTGACCTCCTCACTGAGTAACCATATATATGCATGGGGAGAAGTGGTATCCATGCCATAAGGTAAACCAATAAGGTGACCAATGATAATATGCTCCCAACACCAAATCTGGAGCAACAAATTGCAACCCAGGCCCTTATTCCCCCACCTATTCACCTCATAAAATCTCACTGTAAACCTCGTAGAGAAGAGTGGGAGCCCATGCCAACCGATGAGGATCAACTATCAAATCTAGAACAATAGGCACCTAGTTCCACGAGATCCTCGATCCCATGGAATTGGGCAACAACATGTTGCTCAATATGTACATCATGAAAACAGGTAATGCACCCAAGCTACCAGCTATAAAAAAATCCAAATACGCAACATCGCCCCTGCTACAAACAACATCCCACATCTCACCAACAAAGGAAATAGAGCCTCCTTCTTTTCAAGGCCAACCCGAACAACAGAACCCTCGACAAAAATGCAAAATATACATTAGATATCCTCGAGAGTGATAGTTAGCTCCCCTATTGGGAGCTGAAATGTGTCCCTATTTGGATCCCAATGCTCAACAAGTGCTGAAAGAAGATCCTCATCAGCTCGGACGGTGCCTAACCACCCGCAATTGTCTAAACCAATGGTCTATAGCAGAGTCCAATCGTCATCAGAAGGTGCTTTTCACACTTTCCTAATGGTCCTCGGCCACCTATGCCAAGCATCAAGAAGCTTATCCTGAAAAGAAAAAAAAAGAAAAAAAAAAAAATTAGCACAACATGCTAGAAATAAAAACAAAAAAACAATTTTTTTTTACCTACCCTAGGTAATAAAAACAAAAAATGAAAAATTTTACCTACCCTAGGTAATAAAAAGCAAAAAGCGAAAATTTTTACCTACCCTAGGTAATAAAAACAAAAAAATGAAAAAATTTTACCTACCCTAGGTAATAAAAAGCAAAAACAAAAATATTTACCTACCCTAGGTAATAAAAACAAAAAATGAAAATTTTTACCTACCCTAGGTAATAAAAAGCAAAAACAAAATTTTTTACCTACCCTAGGTAATAAAAACAAAAAAATGAAAATTGTTTACCTACCCTAGGTAATAAAAGGCAAAATTGAAAATTTTTACCTACCCTAGGTAATAAAAACAAAAAACAAAAAATTTTACCTACCCTAGGTAATAAAAAACAAAAAATGAAATTTTTTTACCTACCCGAGGTAATAAAAACAAAAATGAAAATTTTTACCTACCCTAGGTAATAAAAAGCAAAAAAACGAAAATTTTTACCTACCCTAGGTAATAAAAGCAAAAAAATGAAAAATTTTACCTACCCTAGGTAATAAAAACAATTCATTGCCAGCCCCGCTTAATGAGCAAACAATAATCATTTACCAGCCCCACTTAATTATCAAAAGGAACAAAACAAATGCAAACAATAAAAGGGCAAATAGCCTACCTCGGCAAATTGGCCACCAACTTCCGCTCCAATAAAGACACCACCACTACTCCCCTTGCCAACCTCCATATCACTCATCAATTCAACCACTCAATCAATGACAACTAGCAATTTGGTTTTGAAAGCAACACCAACATTTAAATAGCCACTTTTAGCGACAAAAAATGCACGTTCACATTTTTTATGGTGCGTAAAAATGCACACCCGTATTTTGAGGCACAAAAATGTGAAAACGCAGTTTCATAAAATAAAATGTAAATCCACATTTTTCACCACAATAACTGCAAGACTGTGGTTACACAAAAAAAATAATCAAAACATCACCAAATCTCCAAATAATCATCAACACCCATAATCATCTGGAGTGAAACTTGTATCTAGTGGATTATCCTATACACCTAGCGGTTGCAGCGACTAGCAATCCATGCAATCCGGTTGGATGGGTAAATCACCATAAGGAAACTCATCAGACATTCACAACAAAACAACAATGAATCAAGTCAGCTAGGTCCCTAAATCTATGAGCTTAAATGTGTTCAAAAACATATTTGCCAAGGTAATCCTACAACACCTTCCATTGGGTCAAAAGCGGAACAACAAACAACAATTTGGTAATAATCAAAAAACCGCTTGAGCATCAAATCCTCGACCAACGGGTTCCTTAAACCCATCATTTGGAAGGAATTGCTAAAGTCATAGTGGACAAAAAATCAAAAGAGTGGTCAAAATTTTTACCATGTATTCTATAAATAAATGAAACCAAAAGCAAAATTGTAGGAACAAAAAAAAAATTTCAAGCTTGGGGCACAAAGAAAATCAAGACAAAATTCATTAACATCACATCGACATCAACAATCAACAACCCACTTTCAACATCCGTATTTTTTCAATTGGCTTATGGGTGTCAACCTTAACCCAATCATCAATTAAGGGGGTAAGAAAACAAATCAAAAATTTAAAATTCATTCACTTTGTGTGTCAAGGAGAAATGAGTCCATTCATCCAATAAAGTTAGATGTCATTAGTTTTTGCACCGCATTATGTTGTACACAACACAGTACAAAAAGGGGCAACTGTAGACACCAAAATCCGGCACCCGCTAGTTCACATTCACCACCTCACCATCAAATCCTGCATAATAAATATATATGCCTAAGTTCAAACTTAGAGATATAAATTCTTACACACCATTATATTTTCCTAATTTTTTTAATTAGGAAAATCACCCTAGGATACCTTATCCACACATTGGACATGTGTCCTGGACACCTCACCCAACATCTCTGCCACATCTCACCCACTCTTGTCCCCTATTTTTGCACATAGGACAGATTCCCAACACCCATGCCACGTTTAATCCACCTTGTCTCCTTTGTCCCTTCACATAGGATAGGATCCCATGTTTCACTCCACTTGTAGCCACATCACTCCAGTTAACTGAGCCATACTGGATGACTCACTCTAACTGCTCCTTCCACTTAACAACCCAATTTTACCACTTGGAAAACCAGGCTTACCACCTCTCACTTCCCTCCAAAACCCCAAGGAGCCTATAAAAGAGCCATTAGTTCACCAAGAAAAGGGAGCTAAATTTGCATACCGACAGGATACCAAAATATGCCTAGATACGACGAGAAATTGAGAGTGCAAGCCTGAATCTGACCATTGGCATGCATCTCCAGATGACCTATCATTTCAGTCAAAACCGTCTGCCCGTAGTTCTATAGTTGAAAATGTGCATCCGTGGTTTCACAACCGCAGGTCCGCAGTTTCTAAATCACAAACACGTTTCCACAGTTCCACAGTCCTGAATGGATTTTATCAACAGAGATTAAGATTTTAATATTAGCAAGGTTTTATTTGTTAATTTTTATGTTATCTATTTTTCATACATAGATCAGTGATAGGTTCATTTGTAGCATTGGGTTTACCGCTTGAATATATAGGTGCTATTGATCCTCCTTGCTGGTTTTGTGTGTGTGTGCAGGTAACATATAACTTAAGCGAGCTATTGATGTTGGAGTGGCCCCTTACTGGATACCAAAGCCCACTCATCCCTTGAAGTTGTGACGAAGGAACGAAGAACACCACACCATAGAAGAGCCATAAGATTTCCCCTCCTCCATGAAATCATTGGATATCAGATAGATAAGAAGAAGCATTGTAACATTGCTCCCAACATGCTTGGGGCAATTCAAAAATCCTTTTTTTAACACACTGTATCATCATTAATACAAAATGGGTATTTTGGTAAAATTAATTCTCTCTCTCTCTATTTTTATTTAAATAAATTGTGTTCAGTTCTTTGGTTACAATATATATATATAATGAAAAAAATAAAAAAATTAAAAATTAAAAAAAACAAATTAGTTATAATTTTATTTTAATGCCTTTAGTTTAGATTTTTCTTTTATGTTTTGCAGGAAAACATGAAGTGCAATGTAGACAAATAAGGAGGTGTCTGTGAAGATTTCGTGAATTGAGATTTATACATGGAGTTCGTAATAACACTATATGAACTATCTCGTGTACCTGATCATGTAGCATCCAATCTAGCAGGTGAAAGCTAGCATAGTTTTACTTTTGCAAAATTAGCACCTGAAGGTAGGCTAAGTAACCATGATCAAGCGAAAGTCTTCTAGTCGAAGGTGCTTGTGAAACTTTGGGAATTTTTTTTTGCAAGGTGTGTGACTGTTACAACCTGAATAAATGAAGAGTAGAGTCAAATATGCTACACCACATACAAAATAGAGTATTGAGACAATGTTCAAGTAACAGTCAACAAGCTCCATTAAAAATCATCTCACATTTGCGAGAGTGGATTAGACATCGGCATGGGGGAAATCCCATACCATACCAGTAGCTTGGATGAATGCTCAATCATTTGTTAAAAATAAATAAATAAATAAGAAGAAGAAAAAAAAAGATAAAGAAAAAGAAAAAAAAAGAGAGAAAGAAAAGAAAAAAAAGAGAGAAAGAAAAGAAAAAAAGGGGGAGGATACGTGAAAAAAAAATGAAGTGAAAGACGCCTTGATCATCAAGAAGGCACCTTCCGCATGAAGAAGGCACCATACAATGGAGGCACCTTTCGCATGAAGAAGACGCCATACATTGGAGGCACCTTCCGCATCAGGAAGGCACCATACATTGGAGGCGCCTTCCACATGAAGAAGACACCATACATTGGAGGCACCTTTCACATGAAGAAGGCACCATACATTGGAGGCACCTTCTGCATCAAGAAGGTGTCATACATTTAAGGTGCCTTCCATAGTAAGAAGATGTCTTGCACAACAAGCAGGCACCTTGACATCTAGGGTGCCTTGATCCATTTCTTGCACCTGGGTGGTTCGATGGCACAAGGAAAAAAAAAACAATAGGAATAAGTGACGAGGCACCTTGATGGCATACAGTAGAGGTGCCATGATAAAAAAGAATGTGAATACTCCCAATAAAAAAAAATGCATAGAACATGTCTTTCTTAGCATAAAATTCCTTTTTATTTGCTTTGCAGGAAATCATGAACCACATGCAAGCTATAGGTATCCTGAGAGCTAGGGCCTAACAGGCATGAAGTCATGACTCCTGTTTTTCCACTTTCGTGTGTTACAGGTAATCATACCCTCTGAATAGAATCTGAAGGCATCCTAAGAGCTAGGGCCTCAATCACAGGCATTATTCCTGTTTTCCTATTTTTGTGTGAATAGTTTCGTAGGATATGACCGTGAACACAATATGTAGGCAGAGCCAACTTAAACTAGGACTAATAGATATGACATCCCATGCCCTACAATTAGGAGTGCGACAAAGCAGAAAAGGCACTTACTTCCCACCAGGAAGAGAGTGCCTACAATCATTCCAGTATAGTTATGCCTTTTTCCACCTAGAGGAAGGTACCAATAAGCGATTTTCTTCTCCCTTGGATGGGTGTGCCTGTTATTTAGTGTGGTACTTGATCTTAGGAGCGCTACAAACCTGTTGAGCAGAGGGACCTATTGCTGGCGATGAGGGCATCACCAATTTAAGTGGGGGATAATATATATATATATATATATATATATATATATATATATATATATATATATATATATATATATATATATATATATATATATATATATATATATATATATATATATAAAGGCTGCGATGTTGGATTTGTTAAATCCACACCTACAAAAGAAGGAAGAACAACAATAATTATTGGTGTGGAGGAAGAAGGCAGCCAGAGAAAATAAATAAACAAAATCTCTAGGAGCACCAACGTGAAGATGTATTACACCACCAACATCATATACATTAGGTTCTACGAAATTCACCCGGGTATGTACTAATTTTCTTGTTAATTATGCATATAGTTATTTTAAAATCATTTTTATGCTAATACCAGCCGATGCATCCATAGTTTTTCAAAATCTCCCATTAGAATTCGAACACATGACATGCCTAAGATATTAATAATAATAAAAAAGAGAGGCTATGGGATCTACATGAATAAATTTGGCATCATTTTCATTGTCGTCTCATCACAAAGGTAGCCAGCTTGAGCAAACACATATGAATGATGCTACTCTGTACCACAACACTCGATGGGTGAAGAATAGTCGCACTTAATGCAAAAAAAATAGCAGTCTTTGAAGAAAAAAATAGCAGCACTCAACAACGGAGAAACATAGATGTTGAAGGCCATTTAAAATATATATATATATATATATATATATATATATATATATATATATATATTATTCTAAGGGTTGTTGTCACGAGGACATGACAATCTTTAGGCATTGTCAACCTGCGAGGGGGATAACTTTATATTTTGGTGCCACGAGTGTGTTGCATATGTTAGGCATGGGGGTATGATGAGCATAAAAAATGCTCATTATATATACACTATTAATGGCATCATTGCTAGTTTAATTAGCAGGTGACATGTATTTTTATATAACTTAATAATATAATTGATAGAAAATCCAGTATTATGCTTGATTGGTATTTTTAGTGAAAATTGTGTATAAATGCAGGTGTTGGTACTAATATGGTGTTTTCTAGTCTACATCCACTTGGACCTAGCATACTTCTACTTTTAAAGACTAAGGCATGAGATTAGGCACCTTCCTTATGGAGAAGGCATCGAGCAGAAGTATGCATCTTCCTTATAAAGAAAGCGCCCAACAGAAGTAGGTGCCTTCCTTATAAGGAAGGCACCCAGCAGAAGTAAGCACCTTCCTTATAAATAAGGTGCCCAACAAAAGTAGGCGCCTTCCTTATGAAGAATGTGCCCAATAAAAGTAGGTGTCTTCCTCATGAAGAAGGTGCCTCCACGCCTCCATACTTTGCAAAGATTTACCAAGCCAGCTTTGACCGGTTGACCAATGGGCTAAGGAGGAGGTTGCACGTGAAGACAAAAAGGAGATATTTTATTTTATTTACTATTATTAAAATAGAATGAACACTTCTATTATTTGATTTGTTGGATACCTTTGTAACGTGAGCATTTTTCTTTCACGCTCACGGATGAACCAAGAGCAATGATTTTTCCCGCGATCAATGTGGGAGATATTCTATTTCATGCAATATTATTAAAATAGAATAATGCATCCATTATTTTCTGTCAGACATATTATGTTATGATAAAACAAAACATGCCTGATTTATCCTACAAGAGGGTAAAATTAGTGCATGACTATTTTAATTAATATATGATTGTTATAATTGAACGTATGTAATATTCATTGCATATCTACTATAACTGCAAGTCTGAAATAGACTTGCCTAAATTTGTAATCGAGGAAGGTTGTGCATTGTATAAATGCACAGGTCTTCCTTGATAGAAGGGAGGAAAATTTATGGAGAAATTTTTCTATTTTATTTCTTGTAAAATTTATTAAGAGTGTAATTCCTCTTATCTGAGCATGCTCTACATAGCTAGCTGAATGGACTATCTGCGGGAGCTTGGGCCCACTTCCTGCAGTAGTCCTCCCCTATTTATTTTTGTTCTTTATTTTCTGTAGATTATTTTATTGCTTTAGTTCTTGCTTTATTTAATTTAGGTGTGTGTTTTTATTTTCAACATTTTATTTCCAGCATTGTATTTTATTTATTTAAATTCTCTACACTCAGTTTATTTAGTTTGGCTGACATTGAAATGCACATACATCCCCCACCAAACTAAATAAGGTACAATCATATTTATTCCCCAACACTATAGGAATATACTATGTGTGACACTCAGAAGTTTACGGACTTACCAAATTGATCATTTATGGAAGATAAATTAATGTTTTTTGAGACAGGATTTTTTTGTCACCAATTGATATATAAAGAAGAGATATTTATCATTGTAATCATCATGGAGATGAATATTATGTAATCATATTTTCCCACGAAGTGTCTTATGGGACTTTTCCCTCCTTAAGTGGCACTCTCATCTTGGGATATCTTGTGGATTTATTCTTTTCTTAAGGAGTATTGTTGGTGTTTTCCTACCTTAAGGGTATTATCTATCTCTATCTCATTTGTGGATTGTTATTATGGATAATTATTTATGGATGAATGATTTGATATTTTTGCATATTGGTGAATGATTTTTGTTTATGAGAATAAATTTTTGTAACATGCATGATTTCATGGCGGACTATGTTGATAATATTCTTGTTTGGTCTTTAAATTGAGAAGATAATGTTCAATAACTAAAGCACATATTCAAGTGGCTATGAGAGTACAATGTATATCTAAAGCCTAAAAAATACATATTTGGTATTACATAAGGAGAATTGTTGGGATTCATCATATCATGATACAACATCAAATTTTATCCTAACAAGATACTAGCTATAGTTGATATGCCATACCCTTAAACTTTAACCTAATTTAGGAGTCTCTAGGAAAAAATCTAAACTAGAGATTCATTTCCTGGCTTGTTGACAAGTGTTAACCTTCCAAAATGCTTTTGAGAAAGGATCCAATCATTGATTGAGATGTTGACTGTAAATCTCCTTTTGATGGTCTCAAATCATACCTTTTATATTTTCCTTTGTTTTTCATGCCTAATAATTCTAGACCCTTGTTACTATACATAGAAGCAAATGACTATTCCTTACAAGATATGTTGGTGTAGTACAATGACCAATGTAGAGAGTGAGATATTTTCTACATTAGAAATATTTGGGTAAAGTACAAAGTCCACTATACCCATTTAGATAAGCTTTATCTAACCATGGTGTTTGCTTCCTAGAAGTGTAAACACTACGTGCTCATCCATAAAACTTTTATCATCATGAGGGTTGTCAATTTTTAATATCTCATTTTTAAGCCTTAACTCTTAGGATGAAACACTAAGTAGTTTATCACGCTTAGTGAATTTGATGTGAGTTTGTCATCCAAAACTTTTTGAAAAGTTAGGTCATTGCTAACCAACTTGTAGTTATACCCCTAGAGGTTAGCAACACTTTAGACATAAAATTCCTAAATGAGTTAGTCTTTAGTCTAAAATTAACTCAACCTAAATCTTGGACACTATAATTTGATTGTATTTTATGTGTCAAGGAAGTGGGGCTAGAATTCATCTTTATAACTCATCAACAACAAATTATCTCTCTATTATTTAAGATCAAGTTTTTTTGTAACAATAATACTGCTAAGTATGAAGTCCTTATCCTAGGGTTTCATGCAATTTTTTCTTTGTAGGTTAGTTATGAGTGTCATCAATTCTTCATCATTTAATCATTATGTGTCAATCCAGGGCGATGTCCAAGGCTATATACAAAAGTAGGAGTTAACAGACTGATTTTTAGTTCATCTAGATCATGGCCTTATTAATGGAACAATTAGTGTTTTGAGGGTTTCATATGTCCCATTTAATCTCCTAGAAACTAAAACCGAGTGCCTACTTATCCTTTCATAATTTGAAATTCAAACAGTTGTAGGAAAAGCAAATATGAAATATTGCAGAATTAAAAATGATAGAATTTAATTGACAGAATTTAAATAACAAAAATGGAAATCACAGAAATAACTTATAACAACAATGAAACTAAAAAAATGAAACCTAATACAATGATGAAATTCAAATGTTGGAAAGCAAATATTGCAAATATGTAGCAAACTGAATTAACCAGAAATTATTTGATGCAAACTGGAAATATAGACTAGAAATGTTGAAGCTGAAATAGAAAATGTTATGCTATAAAATCTATTCTAGATGAGTTACCTACCATGCATTCAAATGCCACATTATCTTAATCACTAACCATGCAAAAACTGTCAGATCTTTGCTAACCTGCTGCAGCCATAAATAGCAGAATCCTGTTAGGTAAAAACCCTCCTCTGGACCTAGAAGCGGCCCTTGTTTCTTGAACCAAAATAGGGAAAATGAACTTGCTCTACACTATTAAATCCTCACACTGAACTCATAAGCAAACATGAATGACAAATATTGCACCTTTATTTTATTATCAGCATATCAGCAGTGCAGGGGAAGTTTTGTAGACTACCGATCTACTGTAGTACACCATTACAACACTTGGACTGCTCTATCTCCTAGTACCTATATCCTTTTATTATATATTATCCTATATGATCAACTATATTGGAGCATTTTATTTATACAAAAAATATTGTATTACAAATAAGGTTTACTACTATTATCTGGGATTGTTACAACAGTTTCAGTCCAGGTCTTCCACAAATGCAGAGTTTTGACTCTTCTGTCCCTATCCACTCTAAGTGCTGGCATCCAAAGTGAGGAAAAAGTGTGAGTTTGGATAAGGTGTCTTCTAAGATGAATTTAGTCACCATTTACTCCTTTTCAAAAATACCTTTAAGTAGTTCCAAACTGTCTGCGCTCATTCCGAAATTGCTCCAAAATATCAGGCAGCAGAACAGGATGATTGCTATTTCATCAACAAAAATTTATGCAATTGGTTGTGGTGGTAGGTATGGTATCCTTAGGCACCTAGAGGACTAGTTCCATCCTTCACTTGGGCTGGGAAGGACAAATTACATGCCATGCTGTAGATATATATTTGGCTAGAATTTGTATGACAGTCTAGTTTTCCTACACAATCAACAACTTGACAGCTTTTTGGCACCTAAAAGTTAATTTAAAAGTGAGCAAACGATGGCATATATTTATGTATGGATGGTAAACCTTATACATAGATTTCTTACATATGATAACACTTAAATTAATGCATAATTACAGGAATAAATAGCCAAAACACTGAATAAAATATGGATAAATCAGTAAAAATAGAGTATATGCACTTTCATAATTTTAACATGTAAATACCATCACATAATGCATTGTATCTCTAATATTAACATAAAATCACAACATAAGTATTTCTAAATGGGTTTAAAAGTTTATCAAAGTAGTCTTTTATGAGACAATTTTTGGCCTCATCATTTCCCCCCAGCCTGTTCTACTGCATGTCCTCATGCATTTTGTTCTACCACAATAACACAAAGATCCACATATAGGTATCGCTCAGTATACTTCCATAATCTACTTCCAACTTGATAGTATCCTTTGTGCATCTGAATCTCCTCGAGCCATTCTTGAAACTGTTCTTTCGATTGAGAATCATTATCAAAGTAGTATGGAACAAGAGTGATTATAGTTGGCATTCTGTACCTGAGCCCAATCCACTGCTCCCTGAACTCAAATATGGTTTGGATTATGCTTGTAGACCTTCTTCTTGACCATATTAAATTGTTAGGTGTGACAACTTCTCTCTTCTACAAAGATATAGGTAACTCACCCCATCTACTTTTGCAGGATGACAAAGCGTCAAAAAATGATGTTGAACAAAATGTTTGAAAACCATCTATGCATGCTTGCAAATTTCCTAGGTACATTTTCCTTACCCTATCATTTCTCAGTAGTGCATAATGCTGATTGGTGGAAGTTCTATGATTTAAGTGGACAGGTCTAATGAGTTTACTAGCCCTTTTCTCCTGTTCCTAGTAAATCTGATTCTGAAGCATTGATTGAAAAGCCCTCAGCTGAATATCACCAATAAATATGTGGGGGAGGAAAATAAATTCAGTTGGTAGAAAGAAATTATGAAGAAATAACTCACATCGTAAATTTTGGTGTTCCCTAGAGCTTTGCCAAAAAGCTTCCAAGAATTCACCTGGTGTCTCAAATGTGTGGGAGAGACCAAAGGTAATTCTCATTGTCTGCCATCGGAGGTACCTCTCCTTAAAAATTAAACTGTAAAATTTGGCAGGCCTCTGACATTGAACCATGCATTCAACAATTTGACATATGTCATGTACTTGCCCCTTTAATTTCTTAATTTCAGAATCTTTCTGCTTTATTTCTTTTGTTAAGGTCTGTAATGAGGAGACCTTTCCCTCCAATTGATGGCATTTGGTCATCCAATATGCTATATCCTCATTATATTTTACTAATGAAATTATTTTAGGTGACCTATTCATAGGTTACATCTAAGGTACAGTATTAACCTGAATGCCAACATTTACTTTTTCTACTGTAGGGGATTCTATTTGTATCCCCACTTCAATTAGCTTAATTTTAGAAATGTTCACATTAACAATATTTTGGGGAATTTGCGGATTTACCTGTTCTTAGACTATTATGGCTACTTTTGGGGGTGTTTTTGTCGTGGTCATCTATTGTGGCTCCTTGGACACCTGCACAAGTGCCCCTGGTTGCTCATCCCCTAAATTTTGTTGTGCCTCTTGTGCTTCGTCAGGTGCAACATTGCCAGGTGAACTTCTTTCTGCATTTCTTGCTAAATTCATTAACAAACTAGCCAATTCATCCCCTGAGTCTGTTTAAGAAGGCTACTGTTCCAAAAGTGTGATCCTAGCCTTTACAACTTCTATCTCTTGCCATAACTTGGCAATGATATTGTCCTTCTCATTTAAGGAGGCTTAATTTTGCTCAATCCAGCCGGCTTGGGTCTTGATCACACTTTTGGCTGCATGTAACTGAGATTTAATATCAACTTCCTCATCTTCCTCTGCACTTGAATCATATTTCTCATCTGTTGTTGCCTCAAGATCTTCTTTAGAGTCAGGGTAATCTACAAGGGATATTGGTAGACCAGCAACAGTTGTGTCTTCCTGTGCTTCCCCTATTTCAATTTGTTCCTCAAAATTTGAGGAATAATTTAGAGACATGGAAGGCATTTCCTCTTCTTCTGAAGTGTCCACATTCTATCCAGAGATATCTACATCTTAGCCGCTGATAGCCTCAGCTTCTTACATAGTTATCTCCACAAGTTGAGTATGGGTTTCAGAAACATCATTATGTTTACTCTTCTCCTTTGTTTGCATCTCCTTTGTATCAGCAGCTTTCTAAAGCCTTGAGGATCTCATCAACCCTGAAGCAGATTGCTTCCTATTTATTTTAGAACTAGACTCAAAAATTCTAGTTTCTTGTTGATTAGAGGGTTCCCCTTCTTCAGAAGTATGGAATGTTTGTACATCCTCTAAAAATGTGACATTTCTCTTCTGGTCAGAGCCAACATTCCTCTATTTTCTTGTTTGTGATGAGGGAGGTCCTTCTAGAGATAAAGGGGTTGTTCCAACAAAAGCTCCAGGTTTATGCTCAATGTTAGGGTTAGCCTCCCCTGTCTCTTCACCATAAGTGGGACTCTCAATAATATTTTCTTCAACAAACTCATCCCAAGTATGGAAAAAGCAGTCAAAAATCCTATAATTTCCCCTAATGTGATGTTTACAAATAATTTTGACTAACCCATGATGCTTGGGTGACCCCCTACCTGCCTAATACTTTTTATCCGTATTTGCAAGTTCTTGGTATAAATATAGAGGCAAATTGACTCTTAATTCAGTGTTTAAATGACCATAGCGAAGGTGAGTTAAAATTTGTAAATGATGACCAAAAATAATAGGGTATTGACCATCACAGGTTAGAAACCTGATGACCCAGACTGCAACTTCATCCCATGGTGGTTGCAAACTGGTTCTCTTAACTCCTTTACAAATATTGTTGCTTATTATGAACTCTGTAGGTCTGTCATTTTCCTCTCTAAATTGATTAACTAATTCTATTGATATTCTCACAATGACACTGAGAGGGGGGGGTGAATCAGTGTAGCTAATTCTATTTAGATCTACAACTATTTAAAACTTAAGCAGAGAGAACTTTAAAATAGATAAAGCGAATAAAAAAGAGAGCATTCCACAACACATAATTTAACGAGGTTCACCAGATTTGGCTACTCCTCAAAAATTAGACTACTTGGACTCCCATCCAAATCTAGCCTTTGCAAAGCACCAAATTTACAAATATTTTACCAGCATCCACTGGAAGGAGCACCAACCCCTTATTTATCTACACCAACAGAAAGGAGCACCAACCCCCTAATGCCAAGCACCAACTTGGACTTTAGTTTTGAACAGATTTAATGACATAAAAATACCTTCTCTTCTACAAGACCCTCACTGGTCTAATTCTTGTTAACAAGAACTGCATATACTTATAGCTTTGCTATTCTCTCTTACAACACTCTCTTCTGTATCTTTTACAGCACAATACACTCTTTTGTTTTCATAGTTCCTTTTATCTTTTATTCGGCAAATCACAACACTCTTGCCACGTGTAGAGCTCAACCCTAACCCTAAATTCCTACACACGAAAAACATTCTTTTCGACTCTGCTTATTGTGCTGCTAATAGCCTTAAAAGCTTACTTACATCTCTGATAGAATTATCTGCCCACTTTACGGCTCGGACAACCTTTCTGATGCTTTGTCAGTATATTCGCTATTCTGACATATTTATCTTTTCATTTATGACTCTGATTGTCTTACCTGCTTATTTACCGCTCTGACAGTCTTACCTGCTTATTATGGCTCTGATAGTCTTACCTGCTTATTTACAGCTCTGATAGCCGAACCTGCTTATTTATAGCTCTGACAGCCAAACTGCCGCTCTGACAGCTTTTTGTCTTCTTCTCGGCCTACATGCGTGAAAACACATGTCACGATATCACGACATTTTTTGCATTCGTACACTCTACTTGGCATGCACCAACAAAAACGGGACATGTCACAAAATCATGACACTTTTCACTTCCTTGCACTTATCTTTGCATGCACCAGCGAAAACGGAACATGTCACGAAATCGTGACACTTTTCGCTCCCTTGCACTTCTCTTTGCATGCACCAACGAAAACGAAACATGTCACAAAATCATGACACTTTCGCTGCCTTGCACTTCTTTTTCACATGCACCAGCAAAATCGAAACATGTCACAAAATCGCGACACTTTCGCTGCCTTGCACTTCTCTTCCGCATGCACCAGCGAAAACGGAACATGTCGTGAAATCGTGACACTTTTGCTGCCTTGCACTTCTTTTTCGCATGCACCAACGAAATTGGAACATGTCACGAAATCGTGACACTTTCGCTGCCTTGCACTTCTCTTTCGCATACACCAATGAAATCTGAACATGTCACAAAATCATGACACTTTCACTGCCTTGCACTTCTTTTCCGCATGCACTAGTGAAATCAGAACATGTCACGAAATCATGACACTTTCGCTACCTTGCACTTTCTTTTTGCATGCACCAGCGAAATCGAAACATGTCGCAAAATCACGACACTTTCGTTGCCTTGCACTTATGTTTTGCTTCTGTCATGAAATCGCGACACTTCATCCTTTAGAGTCTTCCTCTCTGCTATTGTCACAAAAATGTGACATGTCACGAAATCGTGACATCTTTTCTCCTTAGCTCTTCTCTTCTCTTCAGGTCACAAAAACGCGACATGTCGCGATATCGCGACACTTTTTCTCTCGAGCTCTTCCTCTTGCAATATGTCATGAAATCATGACACTTTTTATCTTGCCTTCTCTCTCCAGCAATATGTCATGAAATCACGACACATTTTCTCCTTAGCGCTTCCTCTTGTCATCGGATCGCGAAAACTCGACATGTCACGATATCGCGACACTTTTTCTCCTTAGCGCTTCCTCTTGCAAATTGTCATGAAATCGTGACACTTTTCCTTGCGAGCTCTTTCTCTTGAACCTATCGTGAAATCGCGACACTTTTTTATCCATACCATCCTTCTTGCAAATTGTCGTGAAATCATGACACTTTTCCTTGTGAGCTCCTTTTCTCAAACATGTCGCGAAATCACGACACATTTTCATCCGTACTGCCTCTCTTGCAGATTGTCGCAAAATCATGACACTCTTCTTTGCGAGCTTCTTCTCCCCGAACATGTCATGAAATCGTGATAGTTTTCTTTGCTTGCACCTTCTTTCCAAACATGTCATGAAATTGCGACAGTTTTCTTTTCCTGCGCCTTCTCTCCAAACATGTCACGAAATCGTGACAGTTTTCTTTTCTTGCGCCTTCTCTCCAAACATGTCACGAAATCGTGACAGTTTTCTTTGCTTGCGCCTTCTCTCCAAACATGTCATGAAATCATGACAATTTTCTTTGCCTGCGCCTTCTCTCCAAACATGTCATGAAATCGCGACAGTTTTCCCTGCATGCGCTTCTTCTTCAAACATGTCATGAAATCACGATAGTTTTTCCACTTGGCTTTTTCTCTGCCAACATGTCGCGAAATCATGACAGTTTTTCTACTTGCCTTTTTTGCTTCCAACATGTCACAAAATCATGACAATTTTTCTTGCGCTTTCTCTCTCTTCGAACATGTCGCAAAATCGTGACAATTTTTCTTTCTTCTTCTTAACATGTCGCGATATCATGACAATTTATTTTCCAGCTTCTCAACATGTCGCGATATCATGACAATTTTTCTACTTGGCTTCTTTTCCTCCGTTATGTCATGAAATTGCGATAGTTTTCTTGTCGCAATATCACGATAGTTTTCTTACTTGCGTTTTTCTTTGATCTTTTGAAACTGGGCCACTTTTGTCTTCTTGGAAATTCACTGTACATGCTTTGAATGACCTCTGAACTCCTATCCATTGCATCATCAATTGATCTATCTATCTGTGTTGACAACAATGACAATACTTTTGTGCCTTGCTCAATAATATCCCCCTTTCGAATTATTGGAAACACGTGCAATTTCCTGTAATTCTTCTCCCCCTTTGACAATAATACCAAAGGGCTGCTGTAGACTCCCCCTGAGTCCATGCACAATCATTCTCAGGCACACAATATTACAATTAGCAAAAATTACAAACATGAGCAAACAGATAATCAAATATATAAATGCTCCCCCTAAGAATGTGTTCCCGAAAGCTAGTCAGTTCTTGGGTAGTGTGACCACTCCCAACTTACTACGAAGGTATTCAAAAACTTCCTTGGGCAACGGTTTAGTGAAGATATCCGCTACTTGCTCTGTAGTTGGAACAAAATCTAATTTAACCTCACCTTCTACAACTTTATCCTTCAAAAAGTGATACCGGATTGCAATATGTTTGGTGCGAGAATGCATAACCGAATTCTTTGAGATGTTAATAGCATTGGTATTATCACATTTAACTAAAATTGGCTCTTTGAAGTTAATACCAAGATCTTTCAGGGTTTGTCTCATCCATAAAATCTATGTACAACATGTTGTTGCTGCAATGTATTCTGCCTCTGCTGTGGATAGAGAGACTGATTCTTGTTTCTTGTTGTGCCATGCTACCAACCTGTCTCCAAGATAGAATGCACCTCCACTAGTACTCTTTCTGTCATCTATACATCATGCCCAATCTGCATTAGAATATGCAATAAGAGTGAAGTCCTTACCTTTTGGGTACCATAACCCATACTCCATAGTACCCTTGAGGTACCTAAAGATCCTCTTCATAGCTGTCACATGAGTCTCTTTGGGACTAGCCTAAAATCTTGCTACCATGCATATTGCCTGTAAGATATCTAGTCTGGTGGCTGTCAAATATAGTAGGCTTCCAATCATAGATCTGTACATGGTTTGATCTACATCTGGAGATTTGTCATCCTTGCTCAACTTGCAACCTATTGTCATGGGAGTGCTAATAGGTTTACAATCCTCCATTGTGAACTTTTTCAGCATTTCTTTCACATATTTAACTTGAGAAATAAAAATGCCCTTTTCACTTTGGTTAACTTGCAGTCCGAGGAAATATGAAAGTTCACCAATCATAGACATTTCAAATTCTTTCTGCATTTTATTTGCTATGTCTCTACATGACTCATCATTGCTACTACCAAAAATTATATCATCAACATAAACAACAAGGACAATAAGTTGGCCATTGTCTATTTTGACATACAAGTTACTATCCACCATACCTTTCTTGAACCCTTGTTCAGTGAGATAGTTGTCTAGTCTTGCATACCATGCTCTGGGTGCCTGTTTCAACCCATACAAAGCTTTCTTCAACTTGCAAACAAAGTTGGGATTATCACCGAGTTGAAAACCATCTGGCTGCTCAATATAAACTTCTTCAAGATTTCCATTCAAAAATACTGATTTCACATCCATCTGATAAACTTTGAAATTCTTGTGGATTGCTAAAGCCAGAAACATTCTTATTGCCTCGAGTCTAGCCACTGGTGCAAAAGTTTCCTCAAAATCAATACCTTCAACTTGAGCATAGCCTTTATAGACCAATATTGCTTTATTCCTTACAACCTGTCCATCTTCATTCAATTTGTTTCGAAAAATCCATTTAGTACCGATTATGTTTTTATTTGTAGGCCTTGGTACTAACTCCCAGGTTTTGTTTTTCTCAATCTGATCTAGTTCTTCGTTTATTGCCTTCATCCAACTTTCATCTGAGCTTGCTTCAACAATATTTTTGGGCTCAATGCTGGATAAAAGGGAGTAGTTACTTACTACTCTTCTTCTTGTCTTAACACCAACTGTGGGGTCTCCAATAATTTACTCTTCGGGATGATTTTTCTGCCAGCTTCATGTTTTGAATTTATTGTTTTCTTCTACTTCTAAATCAATACTTAAATTATCTAGGTCAATTTTCCGAATCTCTTCTGATTCCTTTTCTTCATCTCCTTCAATAACTTCTTCATAAATAGGGTAGTTTTCTTCACAGCTGACTGCTTGTTTCCTATCTTCATCAAATTTAACATCGGCACTGTCTACAATTTTCTTTAGCATTTTGTTGTAGCATTTGTAAGCTTTGCTTTTTGATGAATAGCCAACAAAAATACCTTCATTAGCTCTATCTTCAAACTTACCAAGATTATCTTCAGTTCTTTTGATGTAACACTTGTTGCCAAAGACTTTGAAGTATTTTGTTGTTGCCTTCTTGCCGAACCATAGCTCATAAGGGGTTTTGCTTTCATGTGTCCTCAACATGCACCTGTTTTGGATATAAAATGCAGTATGGACTACCTCTTTCCAAAATTTGTCTGCTATTTTGCTCTCAGTCAACATCGTCCGTGCCATTTCCTACATAGTTCTGTTCTTTCTTTCTACAACACCATTCTGTTGAGGTGTCCTTGCTGCTGAAAATTGTCTTCTGATCCCATATTTTTGACAGTATTCTACAAACTCCTCTGAGATGAACTCTCCTCCTCTATCTGATCTTAAGCATTTGATCCTCTTTCCTGTTTCATTCTCAACTTGGTTTTTGAAAGTCTTGAACATTTCAAAAGCTTCATATTTTTGCTTCAAAAAGAATATCCAGGTCATTCTGGAATAGTCATCTATGCACAGCATAAAGTATTTGTCACCATTTATACTTTGAGTTCTCATAGGTCCACATAAATCAGTATGTATTAGTTCTAAAGGTTTGTAGGTAAAATACTCCTTTGATTTAAATGTGGCTCTAGTTTGATTCCCCTTTTGGCATGAAGCACAAATACTATTTAGTGGTTTGCCAATGGAGGGTATATCTCTTACTACCCTTTTTGAGCTTATTTTTACCAAATTGTCAAAGCTGATATGACCGAGCCTCTTGTGCCATAGCCAATTTTCATCTTCCTATCCAATCAAGCATGCTCCTTCTAAAGTCTCTGAGAGAGTATACAGGTTTCTAGAAGTCCTTGATCTAATAGCAATCAACTTCCCACTACTAGCTTTTCTCACTTCACAACCCTGCTTCTTAAAAATTACTTCATGACCTCTGTCACAGATTTGACTTACGTTGAGCAAGTTATGCTTCAGACCAATCACAAACAAGACTTCTTTTGAATTGATCTTTCCATCACTGATCTTGACTGATCCTTTGCCAACTATCTTTGCTCCATCATTATTTCCAAATTTCACAGAACCTCCGTAATTCTGTAACTTGTCAAATTTTTTCTTGTCACCTGTCATGTGACTGGAGCATCCACTATCAAGTATCCATGGTGCAGATTTGTTCTATGCTTTAAAAGCAGTCTGAACAATCAAAGATTCCTTTTCTTCCTAGAGTTTTTCCTTTTCTTTCCATTCTGGTTTGATAGCAATTTTGGCAACTTGTTTTGCCTTTCCCCTTTCATTAGCTTGTGCCTGTTTTTCAAGAATTTTTTTGTTTTGTTTCAATCCATTTGGTTGATATTTTCTACCCTGATATTTATTTGCTGCAAAAGTGCTTCTACAGTATCTTGCAATGTGTCCAAAATTATGACAGTTATAACATTCTACTGCATAATCCACCAATGGAGAAAAGACATTTCTACTGGTGAAATTCCTTTGTGCTACATTATGACTGCAATCTAAAATCTTATGGCCATAAGCATTGCATTTAAAACAATAACCGAAAAAGGAATGATTAAACACTGGGTGAAGGTCTTTGCCAGTTTGAAGTAGGAGCCATGAATCTTCTCCTTCTTGGATGTGTGACTTTTGTGAATCCATCTTTGTCAGTACTCTTCTTGAGTCTAGCATTATTGCTTTCTTTGGCATGATTTGTTTTTTCTTGATCAATCTTGATCTTATATTCTTTCTTTATGGGTTCTACATTTAAGGCATTTGAAACCTTTGATGATTCTCCTTCATCGAAGCCCAAACCAAATTTGATGTCGGAAGGCCTTTGGTTATTTAAAATTTTATCTAGCTTTACAGAACTTTCTTCAAACTTATGATAACAACTCAATTTCCGATTCATCTCCTCTAGCTGCATCCTTAACCTAACAATGTCTTCTTCTAGCTTGCTGCACTCATCTATTTTTATGGTTAATTGCACTTCGAGAACTTCAGACATTTTTTTAAATTCATCTGTCTGTACTTTCAAGTTGTTTATTATTTCATTGGCATCCTCAAGATTTCTTAAAACCTTTTTATTATTTTTCCTTTCTGTGCTCAGCTCTTTAAGTGCAGCAACCAACTCACCTTCCAGATATACTTCAGCCTCATCCTTAGGTTTTTCATTACATTCCTATTTTTCCTCTGTTTTTCTTTCTTCAAAAGCCATGAATAGAGCTTCATCTGCTTCTTCTTCAGAATCCTCACCGGAGCAGTCTTCAGAAGAGCTGACATTCTTGGATATGAAAATTTTCTTCTTGAAGTTGCTTTTTCTAAACTGTGGTTTCTTCTTCCAGTCACTTCTTTCTTGGTGTGACCCTTCATCATTTTTGTTTTTCTCATTCATTGGACATTTGGCTGCAAAGTTCCCGATGCATCCACGGTTGAAGCACTTAAATGATAACTTTTATTTTCCCTTTATTAGTTTTCTAACAAAGTTTGCTTCTGTTTCATCTGAAGACTCTTCTTCCTCAGATTCTTGTTTAGCTTTTAAATTTTTGTGTGCTTTAAAATCAACTTCTCTGTCCGAGGGCTTAGTTTGTCCTATTCTCATTTCGTATGCAGTTAAAGAACCATGCATTTCATCTATGCTAAAATAATTTAAATCTTTAGCTTCTTCTATAGCAAAAACTTTAGAATCAAATCTTTTGTGAAGAGTTCTTAGTACCTTTTTCACGATGACCGCATCTTCCATTTCCTCGTCAAGTCCTCTAATCGCATTAATGATTCCATTGACTCTCAGCATATAGGCCTCTATATTCTCATCGTCATTTATTTTTAATGCTTTGAACTGAGCTCGATGCATTTGTAGTTTGGCTTCCTTGATCTTGCCATATCCTTCATGAATGCTCTGCAATTTGTCCCACATGTCTTTTGCCATTTTACAACTCATGATCCTTATCAGTTCACTATCTACTAACCCACACATTATAGCATTCTTTTCTTTAGAGTTATTCTCAAACTTTTTCTTCTCAGCAACATATTTTGGAGGAGTAAAGGATATTGTGTATCCATTTTCTACTGACTCCCAAATGTCATATCCTAAAGCACATAGATAAGTCTGCATCCTGAGTCTCTAGAAAGAGTAATTAGTTCCATTGAACAAATGAGCTTTGTTGGATGAAAATCCTTCACCACCGACCATTGTGTTTCTTCCAAGATCACCTTAGATGATTGAGCTTGTTCAGGAACTTGGCTCTAATACCAATTGATATTCTCACAATGACACTGAGAGGGGGGGTGAATCAGTGTAGCTAATTCTATTTAGATCTACAACTCTTTAAAACTTAAGTAGAGAGAACTTTAAAATAGATAAAGCGAATAAACAAGAGAGCATTCCACAACACATGATTTAACGAGGTTCACTAGATTTGGCTACTCCTAAAAAATTAGACTGCTTGGACTCCCATCCAAATCTAGCCTTTGCAAAGCACCAACTTTAAAAATAGTTTACCAGCATCCACTGGAAGGAGCACCAACCCCTTATTTATCTACACCAACAGAAAGGAGCACCAACCCCCTAATGCCAAGCACCAACTTGGACTTCAGTTCTCAACATATTTAATGACATAAAAATGCCTTCTCTTCTATCAGACCCTCACTGGTCTAATTCTTGTTAACAAGAATTACATATACTTATAGCTATGCTATTCTCTCGTATAGCACTCTTTTCTGTATCTTTTATAGCATAATACACTCTTCTATTTTCATAGTTCCTTTTACCTTTTATTCGACAAATCACAACACTCTTGCCACGTGTAGAGCTCAAACCTAACCCTAACTTCTTACACATGAAAAACATTCTTTTTAGCTCTACTTATTGCACTGTTAATAGCCTTAAAAGCTTACTTATGTCTTGGACAGACTTATCTACCCACTTTATGGCTCTGATAGCCTTTCCGATGCTTTGTCAGTATATCCACTGTTCTGACAGATTTATCTTTTCATTTATGACTCTGACCGTCTTACCTACTTATTTACCGCTCTGACAGTCTTACCTGCTTATTTATGGCTCTAACAGTCTTACCTGCTTATTTACAGCTTTGACAGCCAAACCTGCTTATTTATAGCTCTGACAGCCGAACTACCGCTTTGACAGTCGAACTGCTGCTCTGACAGCAAAACTGCCGCTCTGATAGCTTTTTGTCTTCTTCTCAGCCTACATGCGTGAAAACACAACATGTCACGATATCGTGACATTTTTTGCCTCCGTACACTCTACTTGGCATGCACCAATGAAAACGGAACATGTCGTGAAATCGTGACACTTTTTGCTTCCTTGCACTTCTCTTTGCATGCACCAGCGAAAATGGAACATGTCACAAAATCGTGACACTTTTTGCTTCCTTGCACTTCTCTTTGCATGCACCAACGAAAATGGAACATGTCACAAAATCGTGACACTTTCACTACCTTGCACTTCTTTTCTACATGCACCAGCAAAATCGAAACATGTCGTGACATCATGACACTTTCGTTGCCTTGCACGTCTCTTCTGCATGCACCAGTGAAAATGAAACATGTCACGAAATCGTGACACTTTCACTGCCTTGCACTTCTTTTCCGCACGCACCAGCAAAATTGAAACATGTCGTGAAATCACAACATTTTTGCTGCCTTGCACTTCTCTTTCGCATGCACCAACGAAATCGAAATATGTCACAAAATCGTGACACTTTCGCTGCCTTGCACTTCTTTTCCGCATGCACCAGCGAAATTGAAACATGTCGCAAAATCATGACACTTTCGCTGCCTTGCACTTCTTTTCCGCATGCACCAGCGAAATCAAAACATGTCACGAAATCGTGACACTTTCGCTGCCTTGCACTTACGTTTTGATTCTGTCGCAAAATCGTGACACTTCATCCTTCAGAGTCTTCCTCTTTGCTGTTGTCGTGAAAATGTGACATGTCATGAAATCGCGACATCTTTTCTCCTTAGCTCTTCTCTTCTCTTCAGGTCACGAAAACGCGACATGTCACGATATCACGACACTTTTTCTCTCGAGCTCTTCCTCTTACAATATTTTGCAAAATTGTGACACTTTTTATCGTGCCTTCTCTCTCCAGCAATATGTCGCAAAATCATGACACATTTTCTCCTTAGCGCTTCCTCTTGTCATCGGATTGCGAAAACCTAACATGTCGCGATATGGCGACACTTTTTCTCCTTAGCGCTTCCTCTTGCAAATTGTCGCAAAATCGTGACACTTTTCCTTGCAAGATCTTTCTCTCGAACCTGTCGTGAAATCGTGACACTTTTTCGTCCGTACCATCCTTCTTGCAAATTGTCGCAAAATCATGACACTTTTCTTTGTGAGCTCCTTCTCTCAAACATGTCACGAAATCGTGACACATTTTCATCCGTACTGCCTCTCTTGCAGATTGTCACGAAATCACGACACTCTTCTTTGTAAGCTTCTTCTCCTCGAACATGTCACGAAATTGTGACAGTTTTCTTTGCTTGCGCCTTCTTTCCAAACATGTCACGAAATCGTGACAGTTTTCTTTGTTTGCGCCTTCTCTCCAAACATGTCATGAAATCACGACAATTTTCTTTTCCTGCGCATTCTCTCCAAACATGTCATGAAATCGCAATAGTTTTCTTTGCCTGTGTCTTCTCTCCAAACATGTCATGAAATCGTGATAGTTTTCTTTGTCTGCGCATTCTCTCCAAACATGTCACAAAATCGTGACAGTTTTTCCTGCATGCGCTTCTTCTTCAAACATGTTGTGAAATCGCGATAGTTTTTCCACTTGGCTTTTTCTCTGCCAATATGTCGTGAAATCGTGACAGTTATTCTACTTGCCTTCTTTGCTTTCAACATGTCACGAAATCGTGACAGTTTTTCTTGCGCTTTCTCTCTCTTTGAAAATGTCACGAAATCATGACAGTTTTTCTTTCTTCTTCTTAACATGTCGCGATATTGCGATAGTTTCTTTTTCAGTTTCTCAACATGTCGTGATA
The DNA here is from genome assembly GCA_028583015.1 of Wollemia nobilis. Lineage (NCBI taxonomy): Eukaryota > Viridiplantae > Streptophyta > Pinopsida > Araucariales > Araucariaceae > Wollemia > Wollemia nobilis. The sequence goes on from JAQPPZ010016349.1 coordinate 1,202,331, forward strand.
TCACGACAGTTTTTCTACTTGGCTTCTTTTCCTCCGTTATGTCGCGAAATCGCGATAGTTTTCTTGTCGCGATATCGCGACAGCTTTCTTGTTGCGATATCGCGGCAGTTTTCTTACTTGCCTTTTTTTTTGATATTTTGAGACTGGGCCATTTATGTCTTCTTGGAAATTCACTGTATATGCTCTGACTGAACTCTGAACTCCTATCCACTGCATCATCAATTGATCTATATGTCTGTGTTGACAACAATGACAATACTTCTGCACCTTGCTCAACATCTATTAATGTATTTTTTCTATATTTGCCTATGTGAATCCCTTGTAGAGCAATTCAGTGACTTGGCTAAGAATTTTAGGACTTACTTGAATAGTCATGCCACTGATTTGAACTCTATTGCTGTGAAAAGTGTGCATGAACTCTGTTGTTAAACCTTCTGAATGCCCATAAAATTTGCGCAAGAAGGGCGTAAAACCCCCTTCCATGAAGATTCACATACACTCCTTGTCCCTCTATAAAAAATCTATATTTCCTAGTTCAATTTTGTTCTTTTGTCCACCCATGGTGAATTTTACTGTACCCTATTTGCATTAACTTGAAAATATGTCGCAGGTTTTTTTTCTCTCTCATTCTGGTATACTTTTGTCATGGAAAGAATGAAACTTAAAGATGATAAACACATGCAAGTAGCACCATAATGATGAGAAATCATGTGATATGAGGCAAAGCTTGGCAGGTGGCGGTACATAATTCATCATTAATCATGTTATTCTCGCATGCAATTAATTTGTTACGACGTTTACGGTGATAAAGCAAAATTTATTAATGGAAAAAACTTGGTTTAAAATAACCTCCCATTGAGTTGTGTGCCAACCAATTACATGCGATAAAATATTTTCATAGAATCCGTGCCTTGGAACCTCCAATTTGAAACCTGCAGTTTGGTACAACTTCCAATCCTGATTGCCGTAACTTTTACGAACCCATGAAATTTTTTATTGACTTTTGAGCCTAAGCCTTGTGGTTCTAGAGTTTAAAATGAATTAACCATTTTTTAATTCATTTTACCAACTTTTATCATTAGCTTTATTCCTGAGCAAGATATCTTCCAAAGTTTTCATTCGAGAGTATTTATATGCAACAGGTTTATTCTAGAGCAGTTTTATCATTTCAAGAGGATTTCTTTTGATAACCTTTCAGAACTAACTTATGTATGTTTTTATGCCTAGTTAGGGATATCATACATCATAAGAAGTATTCACATTATTAAAATAGAAAAAGGCACATACCTAAAGAAACTTGTTTATCCACATTTTGTACAAATGTTGTTTTTGGCTGATTTTGCGCTAACTCTTTACATGGTGCAATCTGAACTATAGTGAAACAAAGGGGAAAATGAGTGGAACAAACATTAACAATGATGGAGTGAAGTGAAAATGAATGGACCAAAGGTGAGTAATAGTGAGAGTGAATGAAATAATGGAATGATGAAGAGTGAATGGAATAATGGAATGATGAAGAGTAAATGGAATAATGGAATGATCAAGAGTGAATGGAAAAATGGTGGAGAGTGAGACAAAAATACCGAAAAAACCGGTTTTCATGTAAGCCCAATTCAGATGCACCTCAAAGAGGTTTTCACATTCTGAATTATTATTATTATTTTTTATATATATATTCTTTTTCATTCATTTTTTTTTTATATATTTTGGTTTAAGTCACTTGATTGAGTCCATCTTGGAAGAAGTGGTTTCCTTCCAATATTGATATATCCAAGTTTTCTACTTACTTGAGAAAATCCTCCTTGGTTAATGGTTTGTGATATATCCAAAGACGATGACCGTTAACCACCATTTTCCTTCTTGAATCATCTATTGGTGAAAGATGTACAACTCCATTTGCAAATACCTCCTCAACCTGATAAGGTTTGAGCCATCGAGTCTACAACTTGCCAGGATAGTCTTCATATCATGATTCAAACAACAAAGCCCAATCGCCTTGTTGAAATTTTTGTTGTTGGATATGACTATCATGCCACAACTTGCGTTGTGATTGGATCACCTCGGTCTGGTGCAATGCATCCCTCCTTAGCTCATCCAATGCATTGAGCTACAGGATCCGGTCTATTTGTGCTTGTGATAAATCAATACCAACTTCCAAAGCAGTTCGAAGAGTTAGTAATTCAAACTCAATAGGCAAAAGAGGCTTTTTACCATAAACCAATTCATAGGGAGTAAATCCAATAATGGATTTCCAAGTGGTGTTATAAGCCCAAATTTCTTTAGGTAACTTCTCCATCCAATTCCTCCTATGGGCTGCTACAGTTTTGGTTAATATCCTCTCTAATTTCTGATTTGTCACTTCAACTTGGCCATTGGCTTGCGGATGGTAAGGTGAGGATTTTTGGTGTTTGATTTCATACAAATTTGTAAAGGCTTCAACAAATTTTGAGGTAAACCGAGGTCCCTAATTAGTGGTGATAGAATGTGGGGATCCAAATCACAGAAAGATTTGGGAATACAGGAAATCAACAACTTTTTCTTCTCGGGCATGCTTAAAAGTGTAGTCTTCTACCCAATTGGTTACATAATAAGTACATACCAAGATATGCACTTTCCATTGGGAAAGTGGATCAATGGGTCCTACAAAATCTAGCCTCCACCTTTCAAATGGTTATGTACCTAATTGAAGTTGTAAAGGCATTTCACTAGTAAAATTAGGCTTACCCATTCTTTGGCATGCATCACAATTTTTGACATACCTTTTGACATCTTTGTGCAAGGATGGCCAATAGTAACCAGTACCCAAAATCTTCTAAATGGTAATTTCCACTGAATAATGACCTCATCATGGTTCATCATGACATGCTTGCAGGATGTCATATACCTCATCCTTACAAACACATCTTCACAAAACATGGTTAGGACTGCATTTAAACAATAAACCTCCTATCCATTCAAAAGAAGAACTTTGCTTGATCAATTGTTTCTTTTGTTTAGGAGTAAAGTGAAGAGGAATATTCCCTGTAACTAAATAATTAGCTGTATCTGCAAACAATGGAGATTGTATACAAATAGCAAACAACTTTTCATCAGGAAACACATCTTCAACCAATTCTTTCGTATCTACATTTGACAATCTTAACAATAAATCTGCCACTACATTAGTTTTCCCTAGTTTATTAACTATAGTGATATCAAATTCTTGTAATAATATTAACCAATGAATAATTCTTGCACTAACCAGAGGTTTATTCATCAGGTATTTAATGGCAGCATGATCTGTATGAATGAATACCAGATATCCTATAATATAGTGTCAAAATTTGTTAATAGAATACACCACAGCTAAAAATTCCTTCTCGATTGTGGTGTAATTCTTTTCAGCTCCAGTCAAATTTTTACTAATGTAGCATATGGCATAGTGTTTTCCATATTCAATCTTCCCTAATGGAGCTCCAATAGTAGTATTGGAAGCATCAGTTTGAATATGGAAGGGTAACTCCCAATTAGGACCTTTTAAAACAGGTGGAGTTGTTAACTTTTCCTTTAAAACTTCAAAGGATTGTTGATACCCAACAGACCAAACAAATTCATAATCCTTTGTTAACAATACAGACATTGGATTAGCAATGGTATTGAAAGTAGTAATAAATCTACGATAAAATACAATATGTCCTAAGAAACTACGGACATTAGTTTGATTTTTTGGAGAAGGAAGGAGAAAGGTTCTTGATGACCTCTACCTTTTTAGAATCAACTTTAATTCCATAAGAAGAAATATGATGTCCAAGAACAATTCCTTCTTCCATCATCAAGAAATATTTATCAAGATTCAGAGACAAATGATATGTTTTACAACGTATTAAAACGTTTTCAATTTGTTCTAAAGTATATTCAAATGTATCTCCAAAAACTATGAAGTCATCCATATAAATCTCTACACTTTCATTTGTTAGATCAGAAAAAATAGCCAAAACAGCTCTCTGAAATGTTGTTGGTGCATTGCACAAACCAAAGGGGAATACTCTGTAAGCAAATGTTCCCCAAGGACATGTGAAATTTGTATTTTCTTGGTCTTCTGGTGCAACCTGGATCTGATTATAACCACTAAAACCATCAAGTAAACAAAAAAATTTCTTACCAGCAAGGGTGTCCAACACTTGGTCTATAAATGGTAATGGAAAGTGATATTTATGTGTGACATTATTCAATTCCCTATATTCCACACATACTCTCATCTTCCCATTTTTATTTGGAACAATGACCAATGGTGAAACCCACCTACTATCTGAAATTGGATAAATGAATCCTACATCCAATAGTGTTTTGATTTTTTCCTTAACAATATCCTTTAGAGCGAGATTTAGACGCCTTTGTGGTTGTCTTACTAGTTTGACATATTCAGTGTATATCCTATGTGTACACACATCAGGGTTAATTCCAGTCATGTCCTTATAACTCCAAGCAAAAGCTTGAACATGTCTTTGTAAAACAACAAATAATTTGACTTCTTGCTAATTAGTCAACCAACTATTAATGTTCAAAAAATTTCTTGGTTGTATCTCAATCTACTTAATCCCTGGATAAACAGATTTGACAGCCTCATATTTACTGATTAAAGCATTTAAGCAACAATGATGTGGCTGTAGAGTATGAAATACTCTTGATTCTAGTGTAAATATGATACCTGATGGGATCATTTGCATAGGACAGATGAAAGAAGTTAGAAGATGATGATGCCATCCATGTGGCAATGTGAAGGAGATTTATTGTAGTGGAATAGATGACATATGTTCAGTAGTTTGTTCTTCATCTTTCCATAAAAAAATATGGAAAAGAACTTGTTCATCCCTAAGGCCTTCTTCTTACAATGTTTTCACCAAAATTATTTCATGTTCAAATATTTCTCTTTCTAGTGAATTAGGTTCTTCAATATGTTCTTTTACTACAACGGTAGCCAAGGTGACAATAGTTTCCTGTTCTTCATCAAACTCAAGATACCATATCTATCTAGAAAATTTGGTTGAAGGTTGGCCTGGTGGATACAAGGAAATATTTTTTAGGTCTACACCATTTGAAATGGTCATCTCACTTGACCTGCAGTCTATAAATGCAGCTGCAGTGGCAAGCCAAGGTTATCCTAGAATAATGGGATAGCCATTAGCTGAGTTTATAGGCTACAACACTAAGAAATTTATAGGGTATTCCCAAGAAGATACTTCAATGGAAAAATCCTCCAGAATTCCTTCCAGTTTAGCCACTGACCTATTTGCCATTTCCAAAATTGTGGTAGTAGGACTAAGGTTATTGAGCTGCAATTTTTGCATGGTTTCCTTAGTCATCATGTTGATTGTAGCTCCTAAATTGATAAGTACATTTGGAATTTGAACTAACCCAATAGTAATTATAACTACTGGACTCCATAGACCACCATATTTAGGGGGTACTAGTTTTCCAAAAAGTAGGTCAGCCAACTTACCTTCTACTTGTATAGTCTTCGAAAAGGCTTTCTTCTTCCTGCCAGGTTTCCTTATACACAACTCCTAAATGGTTTTCCTAATCAAAGGTACATCCTTTATTGCCTACGAAAAATGGAGTGAGATAGACATTCTCCTAAATTCTATGATTAATTCTGATTCAGGAGCAGTGATAGTGTGGTCAAATATTTTAGGATACGATAGGTCTATCGAGGCAGGTTCAATTTTTCCTTGTAAAATTTCTATTTTTTTAATCTTTTTGCTTTGTTTGTGGTTTTTCTAGACTTGAAAATTCTTGCTTTCCATCAATTTATTCAATAGTGGGTGGTGCAAGGTTAGTTAAAACCTTCCCTAAATGTAACTGCATGTTACTATAGTCAAGGACATGGACTGCAGTAGTCTCTTTAGACTCAGCTATATAAATAAGGGCTGCTTGTCCATTGTTATTGGGGTTAGCCATAGGCTGAGATGGAAGTGGAGGCTGCTTGATTGGATGTGTTTGCTATGGTTGAACTCTTCCCTAAAAATTTTGATTAGGGGCTGGCAGCAAGTGTTGGTTTGGTGGTTGATACCTCTATTGCCATTGATAGGATGGGTATTGTTGCCCCCATATTTGCCCTGACTAATTTGGTACCCAAGATGGATTAACTGGATGTCATGGATGATTTCAACCACAATGTGACCAATCTTGAGGAGCTGTCCAAGTTTGAATCCAAGGTTGAGGAGGAGGTTCTATGTATCCACATGGCATATTCCAAGGATTTTGTCCCTAATTTGAATAAAAGTGAGGGGCATTTTGGTTTTGTATGAAGTTGCCTCCTGGCATTTTCCCAATAGCATGAATTTCTTCAAATTAGTTTTCTATAGCACTCCTAAGATGGGGCAAAAGGTGACATTTATCATTTTTATGCTCCTATGAGCAAATGCCACAGATTTCTAAGATTGAGGTCTTTTCCCAAAGGATAATTTTTCATAGCATGCTTATTTTGACACCTAGGAAAATATATAGATAGGTGTGGTGAAGAATTGGCTCTTGTATTCCATTCTTCTAAAGCAGTGTTTAGTTGAACAAGTATATCAGTTTTCATATTAACCATTTCTTCCATAAATTATTTTATGTCTACATTATTAGGACTTTTCTTCTTCCTTCTGTCCCTATTCCTAGAATAATTTATGCACAACTCTATAATGTCAACAATTTCAAGTTGGTGTACATCTCATTTTTCCATTATATCCAGTACTTCCTTGGATTCATCTTATAATCCCCTGAGAAAGATAGATCTTAACAATTCTCCTTCTACTCTAGAATATCATGCAACATAACAGGAAGACTAGATGCCAGCACTTAGAGTGGATAGGGACAGAAGAGTCAAAACTCTGCATTTGTGGAAGACCTGGACTGAAACTGCTGTAATAGTCCCATAAAATAGCAGTAAATCTTATATGTAATGCATTATGTTTTGTATAAATAAAATGCTCCCATCTAGTTGAGCATGTAGGATAATATAGGATAATAGGATATAGGTACTAGGAGATAGAGCAGTCCAAGTGTTGTAATTGTGTACTACAGCAGATCAGTAGTCTGTAGAACTTCCCCTGCACTGTTGATATGTTGATAATGAAATAAAGGTGTAATATTTGTCATTCATGTTTGCTTCTGAGTTCAGTGTGAGGATTTAATAGTGTAGAGTAATTTTATTTGCCCTCTTTTGGTTCAGGAAGCAAGGGCCACTTCCAGGTCTAGAAGAGGGTTTTTACCTGATAGGATTCTGCTATTTCTGGTTGCAGCAGGTCAGCAAAGATCTGACAGTTTTTGTATGGTTAGTGATTTAGATAATATGGAATTTGAATGCATGGTAGGTAACTCATATAGAATAGATTTTATAGCATAACATTTTCTATTTTAGCTTCAACATTTCTAGTTTGCATCAAAGAATTTCTGGTTAATTCAGTTTGCTATAGATTTGTAATATTTTCTTTCCAACCTTTTAATTTCATCATTGTATTAGGTTTCATTTTCTACAGGTGTGAAGTTTTAGTTTCATTGTTGTTATAATTTATTTCTGTGATTTCTATTTTTGTTATTTTAAATTCTATCAATTAAATTATGACATTTTTAATTATGCAATAGTTCAGATTTACTTTTCCTACAACTATGTGAATTTCAAATTATGCAAGGATAAGTAGGCACTCCGTTTTAGTTTCTAGGAGATTAAATGGGACACCTAACACCCCCAAAACACTAATTGTTCCATGAATAAGGCCATGGTCTAGATGAACTAAAAATCAGTATGTTAACCCTTGCTTTCGTATATAGCCTTGAACACCACCTTCGATTGACACATATTGATTAAATGATGAATAATTGATGACACTCATAATTTTTGGCACCATTGTTGGGGAACCTTAGGTGTTGTTAGGAGAGGTCTAGCAGTCTAGATACTATCCTGTCTCAGGAAACAATTTTTGGAGACCTGAAGTTTAGTTCATTTTAGTAAATAGGCATGAATGCATAGGCCAAGAGACGAGAGAGGGAGGTTTATTAGAATTAGTTCCTTCCTCGAAATGCATTTTTCCCATATAGGAGAAGATCTTCCTGTTTATGATTATCCTGATAGAGTAAAAAGAGAGTCATATTCTTCATTATTTGAACCATCTACAGAACCTTTTGAGGAAGAACTTCTTGAAGCACTTGCTACTAGACATTCTTCTATTCCTGATATATTATTAGAACAAATAGAAAAAGCTAAATCAGTTAAATCAGAGGAGGAAAACATGGCACAACCACAACCTCCTGCTAGAACTTTTTAGTATCCTATATAATTAACTACTGGACAAAAAGCTCCTATGAAAACCATTTCTCCCTCAGTGTTGCCAATATTTAGGGGAACAGTGTTTGAAGATCCTGACCAGTTTCTGTTTGATTTTAAGATCTTGTGTCAAACATATGATTATGTGACTAATAATCAAAAGCTAAAATTATTCCCTTCCATACTTAAAGATGCAGCTTTACGTTAGTTCACGAGTCTTGACTCAGATTCCATTCATACCTAGTATGAAATGGAAACTGCATTTTTAGATAAATATTAGGAGTATTATAGGGTACGTAATAGAAAGGATGAGTTATTTCGAATTAAACAAGAAGGAGATGAAAATTTGGAAGATTATGTTGATAGATTTGCTTTTATCCAAAAAAGAGTTGGTCCTGTAGAAGGAGAATTGTTAAGATCTATCTTTCTCAGGGGATTATAAGATGAATCCAAGGAAGTACTGGATATAATGGAAAAATGAGATGTACACCAACTTGAGATTTCTGAAATTATAGAGTTGTGCATAAATTATTCTAGGAATGGGGACAGAAGGAAGAAGAAAAGTCCTAATAATGTAGACATCAAATAATTTATGGAAGAAATGGTTAATATGAAAACTGATATACTTGTTCAACTAAACACTACTTTAGAAGAATGGAATACAAGAGCCAATTCTTCACCACCCCTATCTATCTATTGTCCTAGGTGTCAAAATAAGCATGCTATGCAATATTATCCTTTGGAAAAGACCTCAATCTTAGCAATCTATGGCATTTGCTCAAAGGAGCATAAAACTGATAAATGTCACCTTTTGCCCCATCTTAGGAGTGCTATAGAAAACTAAGTTGAAGAAATTCATGCTATTGGGAAAATTCCAGGAGGCAACTTCATACAAAACCAAAATGCCCCTCACTTTTATTCAAATTAGGGACAAAATCCTTGGAATATGCCATGTGGATACACAAAACCTCCTCCTCAACCTTGGATTCAAACTTGGACAACTCCTCAAGATTGGTCACATTGTGGTTGAAATCATCCATGACATCCAGTTAATCCATCTTGGGTACCAAATTAGTCAGGGCAAATATGGGGGCAACAATACCCATCCTATCAATGGCAATAGAGGTATCAACCACCAAACCAACACTTGCTGCTAGCCCCTAATCAAAATTTTTAGGGAAGAGTTCAACCATAGCAAACACAACCAATCAAGCAGCCTCCACTTCCAGCTCAGCCTATGGCTAACCCCAATAACAATGGACAAGCAACCCTTATTTATAGAGCTGAGTCTGAAGAGACTACTGCAGTCCATGTCCTTGACTGTAGTAACATCCAGGTACATTTAGGGAAGATTTTAACTAACCTTGCACCACCCACTATTGAATAAATTGATGGAAAGCAAGAATTTTCAAGTCTAGAAAAACCACAAACAAAGCAAAAAGATAAAAAAAATAGAAATTTTATGAGGAAAATTTGAACTTGCCTCGGTAGACCTATCGTATCCTGAAATATTTGACCACACTATCACTGCTCCTGAATTAGAATTAATCATAGAATTTATGAGAATGTCTATCTCACTCCATTTTTTGTAGGCAATAAAGGATGTACCTTTGATTAGGAAAACCATTTAGGAGTTGTGTATAAGGAAACCTGGCAGGAAGAAGAAAGCCTTTTCGAAGACTATACAAGTAGAAGGTAAGTTGGCTGGCCTACTTTTTGGAAAACTAGTACCCCCTAAATATGGTGGTCTATGGAGTCCAGTAGTTATAATTACTATTGGGTTAGTTCAAATTCCAAATGTACTTATCAATTTAGGAGCTGCAATCAACATGATGACTAAGGAAACCATGCAGAAATTGCAGCTCAATAACCTTAGTCCTACTACCAAAATTTTGGAAATGGCAAATAGGTCAGTGGCTAAACCGAAAGGAATTCTGGAGGATTTTGCCATTGAAGTATCTTCTTAGGAATACCCTATAAATTTCTTAATGTTGTAGCCTATAAACTCAGCTAATGGCTATCCTATTATTCTAGGATAACCTTGGCTTGCCACTGCAGCTGCATTTATAGACTGCAGGTCAAGTGAGATGACCATTTCAAATGGTGTAGACCTAAAAAATATTTCCTTGTATCCACCAGCCCAACCTTTAGCCAAATTTTCTAGATAGATATGGTATCTTGAGTCTGATGAAGAACAGGAAACTATTGTCACCTTGGCCACCGTTGTAGTAAAAGAACATATTGAAGAACTTAATTCACTAGAAAGAGAAATATTTGAACATGAAATAATTTTGGTGAAAACATTGTAAGAAGAAGGCCTTAGGGATGAACAAGTTATTTTCCATATTTTGTTATGGAAATATGAAGAACAAACTGCTGAACATATGTCATCTATTCCACTACAAGAAATCTCCTTCACATTGCCACATGGATGGAATCATCATCTTCTAACTTCTTTCATCTGTCCTATGCAAATGATCCCATAAGGTATCATATTTACACTAGAATCAAGAGTATTTCATACTCTACAGCCACATCATTGTCGCTTAAATGCTTTAATCAGTAAATATGAGGCTGTCAAATCTATTTATCCAGGGATTAAGTAGATTGAGATACAACCAAGAAATTTTTTGAACATTAATAGTTGGTTGACTAATGAGCAAGAAGTCAAATTATTTGCTGTTTTACAAAGACATGTTCAAGATTTTGCTTGGAGTTATAATGACATGACTGGAATTAACCCTGATGTGTGTACACATAGGATATACACTGAATATGTCAAACTAGTAAGACAACCACAAAGGCATCTAAATCTCGCTCTAAAGGATATTGTTAAGGAAAAAATCAAAACACTATTGGATGTAGGATTCATTTATCCAATTTCAGACAATAGGTGGGTTTCACCATTGGTCATTGTTCCAAATAAAAATGGGAAGATGAGAGTATGTGTGGACTATAGGGAATTGAATAAGGTCACACATAAATATCACTTTCCATTACCATTTATAGACCAAGTGTTGGACACCCTTGCTGGTAAGAAATTTTTTTGTTTCCTTGATGGTTTTAGTGGTTATAATCAGATCCAGGTTGCACCAGAAGACCAATAAAATACAACTTTCACATGTCCTTGGGGAACATTTGCTTATAGAGTATTCCCCTTTGGTTTGTGCAATGCACCAACAACATTTCAGAGAGCTGTTTTGGCTATTTTTTTTTATCTAACAAATGAAAGTGTGGAGATTTATATGGATGACTTCATATTTTTTGGAGATACATTTGAATATACTTTAGAACAAATTGAAAAAGTTTTAATACGTTGTGAAACATATCATTTGTCTCTGAATCCTGATAAATATTTCTTAATGATGGAAGAAGGAATTGTTCTTGGACATCATATTTCTTCTTATGGAATTAAAATTGATTCTAAAAAGGTAGAGGTCATCAAGAACCTTCCTCCTTCCTTCTCCAAAAAATCAAACTAATGTCCGTAGTTTCTTAGGACATATTGGCTTTTATCGAAGATTTATTACTACTTTCAATACCATTGCTAATCCAATGTTTGTATTGTTAACAAAGGATTATGAATTTGTTTGGTCTTCTAGGTATCAACAATCCTTTGAAGTTTTAAAGGAAAAGTTATTCAAATAATTGGATTCAAATTATTCAAATTTATCTTTAACTATATCCTTGGCTATTATGGCACCCCTTATATGCTAATATCTAATAATGGAACACCATTCAAGAACAAATATTCTAGAAAAATTGTGTTAAAGATAAGTTTCAACATAAATGGTCAATACCTTACAATCCTTAAGGTAATATCCAAGCTTAAGCTTCTACTTAGACTCTTGTCAATATCCTTAAGAAGCTTGTCAACAAAAATAGTCAATATAGGCATCTCCAACTATATCTCTGTAGATTAAAGATACAATGCCAAACAAAAGATAAAGAAATCACGATAAAAAGTAATGCAGAACACAGTTGTACAAAATAAATGATTTTTATTAATCAATGGAGTTTAGAAACTCCTTTTGAGTACAACAGGGCCTGTAACCCTTTCCGTGATACAAGATTACAATTTGTGCTAGGGTTCTCCGAAACCCTAGCTGGCACAATATGGTGGCATCTCCGAAGAATGTATCCTTAACCTCAACAGAATGAGTGGGCTTCGTTGTATCCTTTGGCTCGGACCACTCCGACTTAAGCAGCTACTATCATCCAATCAAATCTGCCATTAAAATCTTGCACACATTAAAACTATCAAAAATGTTAGAAACTAGTAAGAGGGCTCCACTGTGTGAGCCCTCAAAAATAGTCTAAAACCCTAGATTAATGAAATAAAAATAGAATGCAAAATCTAACGGCGGATTAATACATAAAGAAAGATTACTTTCTTTAGAATCTATACCTATTTTTTGTTAACGCGGCGAGACCGAGCGGCACCGGAAGTGATGTAACGCAAATCGGGAGAAGGCACCATGGTGCGACGCGAACGCCGGCTTCTAGATCCGGGTTGCGGACACCGGATACGTCTATGGCTGCGGGAAAGCCCACGGCACTCGACAAGAAGGGGACGCGATGCTGCGAAGGGATGGCGGGAAGTTGGCGATGGATGCGGCGATGGATGCGACGAAAAGGGACGGCGAGAGATGGGTAGGTTTATCCGAAGAAGAGATAGATGGCGAAGATAACAAAGAGAGATAGTAAAAGAGATCGATAGGGCTTGAGCCATCAAGGTGACTCAATTTATAATCTACTCTTAGGGCACACTTTAGGGTTTTAACAACACTTTGAACGTGTGGCTAAGATTAAAGTGGATCCAAGGGTAGAGAATAAATCTAGGTTGTGAAACGGATTAAGATGGATGGACGGATGAGATTAAATGAAGGATGGACGGCTCAGATTAAATCACTTAAAGTATCTTTATATATATATTAAAATATATTAAAATATTTATATATATATATATATATATATATATTTATATATATTTGGGTATATAAAAATTGAGGTAAAGGTGAAATTGGGCCAGAATAATGGCGGGAAAAGGTGAAATTGGGCCAAATAATGGTGGGAAGGTGTGGATTTGGGCCAAATAATGGCAGGAAGGTGGATGACCGACACGTGGCTGGAAGGAAGGTATAGATGACTTACAAGTGGCTGGATTTTGGTGTCTACAGATGCCCCTTTTTGAGATGCTTTGTGTGAAGACACAATGCAGCACAAAAACTTAAGACACCTGAAAAGCTGGATCAGACGCAACTCTCTCTCAAGACTAAAGCACAACTTTGAAGACCAAAGAATAAAAGAATATTTAAAATTTTATCAACTTACCCCCTCAATTGGCGAGCGAGAATGGTTCTCACAAGCCAATTGGAAGAAATTCGGAAGAAAATGAACCGTTTTTGCCCCAACGGTGAAAAAAAGGGGTTGGTGTATGAACCATCTATTTATGTCCCAACAGAAAAGGGGTTGGTGTACAAACCAAAAAAGAATATGATTGAAGACGATATGAGTGATGTGAAAGATGGACCATTTTCTGCCCCAACGGTTATAAAGGGATTTTTGCCAAATTGTAAGTTCCATGATCATGTAAGATGAATTCCACTATAGGAAAATTAGAAATTGATAACGGATGCCCCAACTCCTGTGTGTGAGTCCATACTGTTGATGAAATTGCCTTGTTGGCGCCATTGATATGCAGAGATGAAAGATGCATGAAAGAGTCCAGAACTCAGAGATGCTCCTAGTGACTGTATGGATAATTCCTCGGGTCGAAACCAATCAACCTAGGTAGCCTCGATCTCTAGCAAGACTTAAAATAATGATGATATGAAAGATTGTCCATGTTTAAGGCCCCATGAACTAGGCCATCAATGACAACTGTTGAGCAAATTAATCTTGGTATGAGGTCACTTGAAAAGTAGAATACCCAAAATTGATTTCCAATTTTCAAACAGTGAAATAATTGATGATGATAAATGGTAAGTGTCCTTATGGTGGTTTAATCCTCTTACCAAATTACATGGATTCAAATCGCTGCAATCGCCAAGGTGATAGAATATACCACTAGATACGAGGTTTACTTTAATTTGATTTGGAAAAAATATGCATGATGAAAGAAGAATGAATGAAATTGACGATAGATCAGAAGAATTGATGAATGTGGTTAATTTTGTGAAGGTTTTGAATATTTTTAACCCAATTTGTAAAACAATGATGAATGATGCGCTTTTTGAGCGAAATGACAAAATTTGTGTCCAAAAATTTTGTAACCTTCACAAAATGTTTTATTATGATAAGAAGAATGGATGAATGCAATTTGATGAAATTTGGAGGAGGTAAGCTTCAATTTTGCAGGTTTTGTTCCTTTATTCAATACTGACACCAAACGTCGGTCTGCATTTGTGGTTGGCAGAGACGCCCACCGGTGTTTAGGTGCTCTGCAGACACAGCACTACGTCTAAATGTGCCATGAAATGCCCCACTGCGTTTCAGGGTGCCATAACCAGCTATTTAAACAATTTTAGCGAGAATTTTGCTCATTTGTGTGTTCGAGCTTGAGAGAAGTGCGTTTGAAGGAGTGGAGTGAAGTGAAGTGAAATGAAAGGTTGTGTGGGAGAGTGAAGCACACGGGAGCTATGGCAGAGATGGGAGCAGACGTGCCAGTCTTCACCGGTATTCCCTTCCATTCCGCCCATCCTTTCTTCCATAAGTCAACAATGAATTTTGAAGACTTATTCACCCCGCTCCATAATCCATATGATCCGGATAAGCCAATCCCGATCAACCCAAGCTTGATTGACATGGATCGGATTTCATCCCCTCCATCTATTTCGGAGTTCATCCTTTTCGAGGAATTGTTAAGGGCTTCCGCCAACTACATTCCTCCTTCACCTCCACATTCACCTTCATCTTCTAAGCCAGAGGTCTTCCAGGCAGACATAGACGAGAGCAAGGCACAGGAGCCTGATGACATTTTAGATGACATAAATCTGATCCCTACTCCCCATCAGCTTGAGGAAGGTTCCCACATGTCTATTGAAGAAACTATCGATGTAGACCTTAGTCCAGACCAAGATGGCACCCAAATTGTGAAACTGGCTAAAAGTCTATCATCAGAGGAACAAGAGCAAATGATTGCTCTACTCAAGCGAAAGAAGGAGATATTTGCATGGTCTTACAAAGACATGCCAGGCCTAGACCCTAATTTGGTTGTCCATAACCTCACCTTACAAAAAGATGCTAAACCTGTCAAACAGAAACTTAGGAAAATGCATCCTACCGTGGCCCTCATAGTTAAATCGAAGATTCAAAAACTTTTGGATGTTAAATTTGTCGTCCCGATTGATTATCCTGAGTGGCTTTCTAACATGGTACCCGTTCGCAAGCCTAACGGGGGATACGTGTTTGCACCAATTTTCGAGATCTAAATAAAGCGTGTCCTAAGGATGACTTTCCTCTTCCAAACATTGATACTCTTGTCGACACTTGTGCTGGTCATGAAATGCTTTCGTTCATGGATGGATTTTCGGGATACAACCGGATTCGAATAAACCCCGAAGATCAACACAAAACAACATTTACCACACCTTGGGGAACTTTTTGTTACAGGGTGATGCCCTTTGGCCTTAAGAACGCAGTTGCAACCTATCAACGAGCCATGACTTATATTTTCCATGATTATATGCATAAGATTATCGAAGATTATGTGGATGATTTATTGGCAAAATCTAAAACTCGACAAGAGCATTTTGATGTATTGGAAAAAGTTTTTGATAGACTTCTAGAGCATAAAGTAAGGTTGAACCCTAAGAAATGTGTCTTTGGTGTTACCTCAGGCAAACTCCTAGGTTTTATTATCTCTAAACGAGGTATTGAGGTGGACCCAAACAAGGTCAAAGCCATTATGGAAATGTGTCCCCCAACTAATTTGAAGGAGTTGCGTAGTTTGCAAGGAAAGATTAATTCAATCCGTCGCTTTATTGCACAACTTTTCTGATAAATGTAGGCCATTTTGCCACCTACTACAAAAGGGGGTACAATTTTCATGGACGAATGAGTGTCAGAAAGCCTTTGATGACATCAAGCGATACTTAGCGTCTCCGCCAGTCTTAGCTCCGCCTCGTCCAGGGGTCCCTTTCAATCTTTATATCTCAGCAACGGACTTTGCCTTAGGGACAATGCTTGCACAAAAGAATGAACAAAATCGTGAGCAATCTGTCTATTATATTAGTCGAACATTGGTAAGCTATGAAACCCGATATGCTTATGTGGAAAAGTTGTGCTTAGCAGTGGTTTTTGCCACTAAGAAACTTCGTCATTATATGCTTAGCCATACAACATATGTCATAGCTAGAGAAAACCCTCTGCGTTATATGATGTCTCACACTTATAATAACACTCGTACCGCTAAATGGATAATGTTGCTTACCGAATTCGATCTTGAATTCATTAGCCAAAAATCCGTTAAAGGTCAAGTTATAGCCGATCAACTTGCGGAAGCTCCACTACCTAGTGATCATCCTTTGATTATTGAGCTCCCAGATGATTCGGTATTTGCTATCACTTGAACAAGAAGAGGACATCATTTCGGAGGAAGATGTTGACATCACGCTATTCTTTGATGGCTCTAAGTGCGCGAAAGGTCAAGGTGTTGGAGTTGTGTTTCATACACCTCAAGGGATTCCCATCCCTTTATCATTCAAACTAGACTTCCAATGCACCAATAATACAACAGAGTATGAAGCCTTAATTTTAGGTCTTCAATCAGCCATAGCTATGAGCATTAAGCGTATTCGAATATTTGGGGATTCTCAACTCGTGGTTAAACAAATTACAGGAGAATACCAAGCCAAAGAACCTACCATTAAGCTTTATCATGATGTAGCAATGAAGTTGCTCTCTAAGTTTGATTGGTATGAGATCACTAGTTTGCCTCGTTCGACTAATAGATTTGCGGATGCCATGGCCTCTCTTGGATCATTGATTCCAAAGGACTCCCTTGGAGAGGTACAACCCCTAATCATTTCCACAATCTCTAAGTCTGCAATTGTTCGTGTTGAGTCTAAGGATGAAAAAGATGTTTGCTTTATCCATTCGGATCCATATGAGCCTTGGTCTAGTGAGATAGTAGCCTTCCTCAAGTTTGGAACACTCCCATCTGATTTGTCTCGAACTTCCCGCCACTGTTTTAAGCAAAAGGCAGCTCGTTTTGTTCTTTTGGGGGATGTGTTGTATAAACATGGATATGATGGAGTACTCCTCCGCTTTCTAGAAGCAGGTGAAACACATAGAGCTATTGTTGAAGCCCATGATGGTACTTGTGGTGGTCATTTTAGTGGAATGGCCATTGCGAAGCGTATTTTACGTATGGGGTATTATTGGCCCACTATGGAACAAGATTGTTGCAAATATGTTAAACAATGTAAAAAGTGTCAAGAACACGCTAATTTAACCCATATACCATCACAAGCTTTACAGCCCCATCCAAAGCCTTTGGCCCTTCTCACAATGGGGTCTCGATTTAATTGGCAAGATTTCACCTGCCTCTTCAAGACAACATACTTTCATCATTACAGCCACTGAATACTTCACAAAGTGGGTTGAAGCTATTCCTCTAACTAGTACGACAGGTCCTAGAATTGTGGAGTTTATACTTCACCATATCATTTGTCGTTTTGGTATTCCCTCTAAAATCATTTTTGATAACGGCAAGTCTTTTAAGAATAAGGATGTTCGAGCTCTTTGCGAAAAGTATAATATCCAACATAGTTTCTCAACTCCTTACTACCCACAAGCCAATGGACAAGTTGAAGCTTCCAATAAGACCATAATTGCTATTCTTAAGAAACTTGTTAAAGAAAATCATAAAGATTGGCATACACAAATCCCCTTGGCATTATGGGCTTATAGAACAAGCATCAGAACTCCCATTGGGGCAACGCCATTTTCTTTGGTCTATGGAGCTGAAGCAATCATGCCTCTTGAGCTCGAGATCCCTTCCTTGCGAATTTCTTTGCAGGAATTTATCGATGATGATACTGCTAGACAAGCACGTCTTGATCAACTCACACTCATAGATGAAAAACGAATCAATGCTTTAGAGCATTTGCGAGTTTATCAAGACCGATTGAAACGTGCTTACAATGCCAAAGTTCATCTAAGAGAATTTCAAGTAGGGGATCTTGTCCTTAAAGAGAATCAACAAAACACCAATGCATTGCCGCATCTTCGAGATAAATTCGCGACTAATTGGTTAGGTCCATATATGGTCACTGAAAGAGTGGGTAATGGAACTTATAGACTTGCCAGTTTAGAGGGAGAGGAAGAACCCGAACCACTTAATGTTATACACTTGAGGGCATTCTACGCATAGTTTGAATTTTATATGTACATATATACATGGCTTGTACAACAAAAAAAAAAAAAAAAAAAAACAAATAAAATAAAAAGAATTTGCATTTCATTGCTAGTTGCATACATCTCATTCAAAAACATTGCATTTCATGTGCATACATCTCATTGAAAACCATAACATTTCATTTTCAGCCATAGTTGCATATCATGTTAGAGACCATTCTATCTTTTGGATATAAAATTTGGTCAAGCAAAAGTCATGTTGCCTTAATCAGGGGCACCTTCATAAAATCCATCAAACCGAATTGTCATTCGTACACCCATTTTCCATTTGCACATATTTACATTGCCAAAATGTTTTCAGTCACTCAACCATTCCTAGTGTTTTAAGCAAACTTTGAAATGCATGTCAAAGTTCTCTAGGGCCATATCACAAATTACACTAAATAAAATCTTGAGTATTGGGAAATGATTTCAAAAGCGGTCTTGAACCTATCACATTTTCACATCTTAAAAACATCTTGTGTCAAAGAGAGATAACACCATCCTTGGGTTGTGCCTTGAAGTGAAAAGGGTAATCCTCGTTTGTCCTATCATGCAAACATAGTCCATAAAACAGTGGTTCTTACCACTATCACAAGCAATCACAAAATATAAATATAAACAGAGTAGTAAGGATAGGGTAAAATTCTCATCATACTTCGGTTGAGAATCCGATTCCCCAAAGCTCTAAGGAAATGAACATTTTTCACACACCACTGATCCCAAATAAGTTGTAAGGATCGTACTACTTGTCCAGATCGGACGGATAGGTAGTCATCCCAAAGGCTTACAAAGGTCAAAAACAACATGGACTATGGAGTTAACCTTCACCGGGGCTATAGACGCTTGATTGGGCAGTGGAGTATACTCATTGCGTGGCGACATGTCTCTCCTCAAAAAGAGACCTCTGAATGCTCATACGGACAAACTAGCTTCGGGGTCTTCTCCATAACAGGGTTACCTAATTTATGCAAGATGAGGTTAATGAACACACTTGCACACACACAGATTTTTGATTGCCTAGAGTCACTACTATGCTTCTGATTTGGTTAATGAACTCGCATGCACACACATTTGGTCCTAGTTGAATTAGGCAGTATTAGTAAGTTTGTTTGATACCACTAGCATGTTTGAGTCTTTGTAAAACAGTCTTCCTCCATATCTTCTTCCATATCACCCTCCATATCTTCTTCCATATTCATGTCATTCCATACGTCATCCATTCACAAGCCACCAAGTTCGGTGCCCTTGATTAAACAATTATGATAACAGTTGGCTAAATCTAACTATCTAAAAATATGAGTGCTTCTTAGTGCATATATCATTTACTTAGTCTTGCATTAATCATCCATAGATTTGTATGTTATATACTTAGTCTCGCATTAATCATCTATAAGTTTGCATTCCATTCCATCACATATGCATCAAAAACATTAAAACATATAAAAACATGCATCACAAAAACATAGGCATTCACACAAAAGAGAGTAAAACACCAAATAAATAAAAGCCATGTATATATATATATATATGTATAAAGGACAAACTATACGAGGAATGCCAAAAGGCTACAATATACAATAGAGCACCAAGGCTCATAAAGAGTGCATCTAAGCACTAAGCTAACCATCAAAAGAGGACCCCTGAGACCTAGTAGGAGCCCTAGACCTAGTGGTGTGTCTAGACTCACTACGCCTAGAGACAGAAGAGGATGGAGGATCGGGCAACACAATGTGATGCCTAAACAATGTGTCCTCTCGAGCCTCAATGTAACGAGTCCTCGACCTAAACCTAGCTATGTCTATCCCGTGCCGTCGGTTCTTCTCCGCTAGCTCTGCCTGGAGTCTTGTCACCCTGTCATCCTGGGGCACCCTGGTCGCTCTATCCAAGTCCGCCTGTAGTTGGGCCATCCTCTCCTCTTGAGAAGCTAACCGGGCATCCCACTCCGCCGCCTGCTGCTCCAGTCGAGCTATCCTCTCATCCCGGGCAGCTAACATAGCATCGCGCTCTGCTATCTGCTACTGTAGCTGCGTTAGCTCGTTCTCGTGCCCGCTAGGGGGTATCTCCCTAGCCTCTCCTGTAGCCTCTCCTAGGCCCTCTCCGCCATCCTCCTCATCATCTTCGCTACCCGAAGCCTACCATGCCATCTTTCCATTTCACCTTCGACTGTCAGATCGAAGGCGGGGACCCTCCCTGTGCTTGGGAACCTCTGTGGTTCCCTCGCCCTCTCTAGCCCCAGCCTCGGGCTCTCCGGCTCCACCAACCACCAATGGTGGCTCCCACCTCGGCTCTGCGGCCATCCATGCTGCATACTCAGTTGTCACCCCGACGTCGTCCATGTCGAGGATCTCCATGTCCTCATCGTCCTCTGCTACCTCCCTCCACGGCTCGGCACATGGAAAATCACCCTCTGATCTATGCCTTCGATAGCGCACTGGCTCACCGGGGACATCCTGCCTCAATCCGACCTGGCGGAGTACTCGAGACATCTGTATGTACTCCGCCTCGCTATGGCCCCGCCCCACTACCCATCTGGCCTGTCACACCCGTCTCAGGTGCTCTCCATCCCCGATCCACCTCGCCTCCCGCCAGGGCCTCCAAATGACTTGGGCATCTGTCAAGTCTGCCCATAATCTCCTATACCATTGCCCCGATCTCACGGGGTGGCTAGGTTGTCTCTCCTCCGCCACTGGCCATCTCCTACCATAAGCCTGGCTCATGTCCCAGTGAGCCCATGGCAACCCCTCCGGTCGAGCCACTCTAAAGTGCTCCCAGCCCCAGCACTGGAGAACCACACTGCAACCTAGGCCCTTCCGGCCTCGTCTTCGAACCTCATACAACTCCCGGTACACCTACGCCAATAAAGCGGGCGCCCAGGCATACACTACCCTATTAGTGAGCATCTCGCTCACTACACCCATCAGGTTCCATGGGAACCTACACCCGATGCTGTTCGGGGCCACAATGTTGGCCAACACGAACATCATCAGAGCCTCCACCGCTACCAACTCCTTGGCCGTATACATGGCCAAGTATGGGATCCCCCCGCTCTCCGTCCGGATCTCCCTCTAGTCATCCCCAAACAACTTGGCCATCTCCGTGGCTCTATCTCGTCCAACCTCCACCCGTGCCCCCTCCACGGGCACCTTGAGGATACGGTATACATCCTCAAGCGTCACCGTCATCTCTCCAGTCGGGAGCTAGAACGTCCCCCGATCTGGATCCCACCTCTCGGCCAAAGCCGAGAGGTACCCCTCATCCGCCCGAACTACCTCCAACCGGGCTGCCTCCGCTAGCCCCACTGCCTCCAATATCTCCCAGTCTTCCTGGGACAACGACCTCCTCATCCCCGAAATGATAGGGGAGAACCGGTGTCGTGCCTCTAACACCCTAAGCTGCAAAACAACAAAACAAAAATTTGTTACAAATTTTTCCCAAAAAAAAAAAAAAAAAAAAAAAAAAAACACATAATAAGTACTTGCTTAAATGAAAAAATACCTCAGCTGGCTGCACTGGCGCGTCCGCTCCTATCTCCGCCATAGCTCCCACACAAACCTTTCACTCCACTCCCTCAGACGCACTTCTCTCAAGCTCGAACGCACAAATGAGCGAAATTCTCGCTGAAACTATTTAAATAGCTGGTTTTGGTGCCCTGAAATGCAGTGGGGCATTTCATGGTGCATTCAGACGCAGTTCTACGTCTGTAGAAGCACCTAAACACCATCGGGTGTCTCTGCCAACCACAAATGAAGACCGGCATTTGGTGTCAGTATTGAATAAAGGAACAAAACTTGCAAAATTGAAGCTTACCTCCTCCAAATTTCATCAAATTGAATTCATCCATTCTTCTTATCATAATAAAACATTTTGTGAAGGTTACAACAGTTTTGGACACAAATTTTGTCATTTCGCTCAAAAAGTGCATCATTCATCATTGTTTTACAAATTGGGTTAAAAATATTCAAAACCTTCACAAAATTAACCACATTCATCAATTCTTCTGATCTATTGTCAATTTCATTCATTCTTCTTTCATCATGCATATTTTTTCCAAATCAAATTAAAGTAAACCTCATATCTAGTGGTATATTCTATCACCTTGGCGATTGCAGCCGATTTGAATCCATGTAATTCGGTAAGAGGATTAAACCACCATAAGGACACTTACCATTTATCATCATCAATTATTTCACTCTTTGAAAATTGGAAATCAATTTTGGGTATTCTACTTTTCAAGTGACCTCATACCAAGATTAATTTTCTCAACAGTTGTCATTGATGGCCTAGTTCATGGGGCCTTAAACATGGACAATCTTTCATATCATCATTATTTTGAGTCTTGCTAGAGATCGAGGCTACCTAGGTTGATTGGTTCCGACCCGAGGAATTATCCATACAGTCACTAGGAGCATCTTTGAGTTCTGGACTCTTTTCATGCATCTTTCATCTTTGCATATCAATGGCGCCAACAAGGCAATTTCATCAACAGTATGGACTCACACATAGGAGTTGGGGCATCCGTTATCAATTTCTAATTTTCCTATAGTGGAATTCATCTTACATGATCATGGAACTTACAATTTGGAAAAAATCCCTTTATAACCGTTGGGGCAGAAAACGGTCCATCTTTCACATCACTCATATCGTCTTCAATCATATTCTTTTCTGGTTTGTACACCAACCCCTTTCCTATTGGGACATAAACATATGGTTCATACACCAACCCCTTTTTTTCACCATTGGGGCAAAAACGGTTCATTTTCTTCCAAATTTCTTCCAATTGGCTTGTGAGAACCATTCTCGCTCGCCAATTGAGGGGGTAAGCTGATAAAATTTTAAATATTCTTTTATTCTTTGGTCTTCAAAGTTGTGCTTTAGTCTTGAGAGAGAGTTGCGTCCGATCCAACTTTTCAGGTGTCTTAAGTTTTTGTGTTGCATTGTGTCTTCACACAAAGCAGCTCAAAAAGGGGCATCTGTAGACACCAAAATCCAGCCACTTGTAAGTCATCTATACCTTCCTGTTAGCCACGTGTCATTCATCCACCTTCCCGCCATTATTTGGCCCAAATCCACACCTTCCTGCCATTATTTGGCCCAATTTCACCTTTTCCCGCCATTATTTGGCCCAATTTCACCTTTCCCGCCATTTTTCATTCCCAAATTTATTTAAATTAATATTTATATATATTTTTTAATATTTTAATATATTTTAATATATATATAAAGATACTTTAAGTGATTTAATCTGAGCCGTCCATCCTTCATTTAATCTCATCCGTCCATCCATCTTAATCCGTTTCACAACCTAGATTTATTCTCTACCCTTGGATCCACTTTAATCTTAGCCACACGTTCAAAGTGTCGTTAAAACCCTAAAGTGTGCCCTAAGAGTAGATTATAAATTGATTCACCTTGATGGCTCAAGCCCTATCGATCTCTTTTACTATCTCTCTTTTGTTATCTATCGCTATCTATCTCTTCTTTAGCTAAACCTACCCATCCATCGCCGTCCCTTTTCGTCGCATCCATCGCCGCATCCGTCGCCAACTTCACCGCCATCCCTTCTGCAGCATTCTACAGAATCCCCCATTCTTGTCGCAAGTGCCCGTGGGCATTTACCCGCAGCCACAGACACATACCAGCATCTACAACCCCGATCTAGAAGCACGTGGGCATTCAGCGATCACACCAGGGCGCATTCCGCAGCCGATTTGATAGTTACATCACTTCCAGGTGCCGCCTGGTCTCGCTGCGTTAACAAAAAAAGAGGTATAGATTCTAAAGCAAGTAATATTTTTATGTATTAATCCACCGTTAGATTCTGCATTCTATTTATTTCATTTCTAGGGTTTTAGACTATTTTTGAGGGCTCACACAGTGGAGCCCTCTTACTAGTTTCTAACCTTTTTGTAGTTTTAATGTGTGCAAGATTTTAATGGCAGATTTGATTGGATGATAGCAGCTGCTTAAGCTGGAGTGGTCCGAGCCAAAGGATACAACGAAGCCCACTCATTTTGTTGAGGTTAAGGATACATTCTTCGGAGACGCCACCATATTGTGCCAGCTAGGGTTTCGGAGAACCCTAGCACAAATTGTAATCTTGTATCACGGAAAGGGTACAGGCCCTGTTGTACTCAAAAGGAGTTTCTAAACTCCATTGATTAATAAAAATCGTTTGTTTTGTACAAAAAAAAAAAAAAAACAACGCCAAACAAAAGATAAAGAAATCACGATAAAAAGTAATGCAGAACACAGTTGTACAAAACAAACGATTTTTATTAATCAATGGAGTTTAGAAACTCCTTTTGAGTACAACAGGGCCTGTAACCCTTTCTGTGATACAAGATTACAATTTGTGCTAGGGTTCTCCGAAACCCTAGATGACACAATATGGTGGCATTTTCTAAGAATGTATCCTTAACCTCAACAGAATGAGTGGGCTTCATTATATCCTTTGGCTCGGACCACTCCAGCTTAAGCAGCTGCTATCATCCAATCAAATCTGCCATTAAAATCTTGCACACATTAAAACTACAAAAAGGTTAGAAACTAGTAAGAGGGCTCCACTGTGTGAGCCCTCAAAAACAGTCTAAAACCCTAGAAATGAAATAAATAGAATGCAAAATCTAACGGCGGATTAATACATAAAAATATTACTTGCTTTAGAATCTATACCTCTTTTTCTGTTAACGTGGCGAGACCAGGCGGCACCTGGAAGTGATGTAACTATCAAATCGACTCGCGAAGGCGCCCCGGTGTGATCGCCGAACGCCCACGTGCTTCTAGATCGGGGTTGCGGATGCCGGTATGTGTCTCGTGGCTGCGGGTAAACGCCCACGGGCACTTGCGACAAGAATGGGGGATTCTGTAGAATGCTGTAGAAGGGATGGCGGTGAAGTTGGCGACGGATGCGACGATGGATGCGACGAAAAGGGACGACGATGGATGGGTAGGTTTAGCTGAAGAAGAGATAGATAGCGATAGATAACAAAAGAGAGATAGTAAAAGAGATCGATAGGGCTTGAGCCATCAAGGTGAATCAATTTATAATTCTACTCTTAGGGCACACTTTAGGGTTTTAACGACACTTTGAACGTGTGGCTAAGATTAAAGTGGATCCAAGGGTAGAGAATAAATCTAGGTTGTGAAACGGATTAAGATGGATGGACGGATGAGATTAAATGAAGGATGGACGGCTCAGATTAAATCACTTAAAGTATCTTTATATATATATATATTAAAATATATTAAAATATTAAAATATATATATAAATATTAATTTAAATAAATTTGGGAATGAAAAATGGTGGGAAAGGTGAAATTGGGCCAAATAATGGCGGAAAAAGGTGAAATTGGGCCAAATAATGGTGGGAAGGTGTGGATTTGGGCCAAATAATGGCGGGAAGGTGGATGACTGACACGTGGCTAACAGGAAGGTATAGATGACTTACAAGTGGCTGGATTTTGGTGTCTACAGATGCCCCTTTTGAGCCGCTTTGTGTGAAGACACAATGCAGCACAAAAATTTAAGACACCCGAAAAGTCGGATCGACGCAACTCTCTCTCAAGACTAAAGCACAAATTTGAAGACCAAAGAATAAAAGAATATTTAAAATTTTATCAGCTTACCCCCCCAATTGGCGAGCGAGAATGGTTCTCACAAGCCAATTGGAAGAAATTTGGAAGAAAATGAACCGTTTTTGCCCCAACGGTGAAAAAAGGGGTTGGTGTATGAACCATCTGTTTATGTCCCAACAGAAAGGGGTTGGTGTACAAACCAAAAAAAATATGATTGAAGACGATATGAGTGATGTGAAAGATGGACCATTTTCTGCCCCAACGGTTATAAAGGGATTTTTGCCAAATTGTAAGTTCCATGATCATGTAAGATGAATTCCACTATAGGAAAATTAGAAATTGATAACGAATGCCCCAACTCCTGTGTGTGAGTCCATACTGTTGTTGAAATTGCCTTGTTGGCGCCATTGATATGCAGAGATGAAAGATGCATGAAAAGAGTCCAGAACTCAGAGATGCTCCTAGTGACTGTATGGATAATTCCTCGAGTCGAAACCAATCAACCTAGGTAGCCTCGATCTCTAGCAAGACTTAAAATAATGATGATATGAAATATTGTCTATGTTTAAGGCCCCATGAACTAGGCCATCAATGACAACTGTTAAGAAAATTAATCTTGGTATGAGGTCACTTGAAAAGTAGAATACCCAAAATTGATTTCTAATTTTCAAACAATGAAATAATTGATGATGATAAATGGTAAGTGTCCTTATGGTGGTTTAATCCTCTTACCGAATTACATGGATTCAAATCGCTGCAATCGCCAAGGTGATATAATATACCACTAGATACGAGGTTTATTTTAATTTTATTTGGCAAAAATATGCATGATGAAAGAAGAATGAATGAAATTGACAATAGATTAGAAGAATTGATGATTGTGGTTAATTTTGTGAAGGTTTTGAATATTTTTAACCCAATTTGTAAAACAATGATGAATGATGCGCTTTTTGAGCGAAATTACAAAATTTGTGCCCAAAACTGTTGTAACCTTCACAAAATGTTTTATTATGATAAGAAGAATGGATGAATGCAATTTGATGAAATTTGGAGGAGGTAAGCTTCAATTTTGCAAGTTTTGTTCCTTTATTCAATACTGACACCAAACGCCGGTCTGCATTTGTGGTTGGCAGAGACGCCCACTAGTGTTTAGGCGCTTCTGCAGACGTAGCACTACGTCTGAATGTGCCATGAAATGCCCCACTACATTTCAGGGTGCCATAACCAGCTATTTAAACAATTTTAGCGAGAATTTCACTCATTTGTGCGTTCGAGCTTGAGAGAAGTGCGTCTGGGGGAATGGAGTGAAAGGTTTGTGTGGGAGATTGAAGCACGCGGAAGCTATGACGGAGATGGGAGCGGACGCACCAGTGCAGCCAGCTGAGGTATTTGTTTATTTAAGCAAGTACTTATTATGT
The DNA here is from genome assembly GCA_028583015.1 of Wollemia nobilis. Classification (NCBI taxonomy): domain Eukaryota; kingdom Viridiplantae; phylum Streptophyta; class Pinopsida; order Araucariales; family Araucariaceae; genus Wollemia; species Wollemia nobilis. Next base: position 1,230,015 of record JAQPPZ010016349.1, read on the forward strand.
GTTTTTTTTTTTTTTGTTGCAGTTTTTTTTTTTTTTTTGGGAAAAATTTGTAACAAATTTTTGTTTTGTTGTTTTGCAGCTTAGGGTGTTAGAGGCACGACACCGGTTCTACCCTATCATTCCGAGGATGAGGAGGTCATTGTCCCAGGTAGACTGGGAGATATTGGAGGTAGTGGGGCTAGCGGAGGCAGCCCGGTTGGAGGTAGTTCGGGTGGATGAGGGGTACCTCTCGGCTTTGGCCGAGAGGTGGGATCCAGATCGGGGGACGTTCCAGCTCCCAACTGGAGAGATGACGGTGACACTTGAGGATGTATACCGTATCCTCAAGGTGCCCGTGGAGGGGGAACGGGTGGAGGTTGGACGAGATAGAGCCACGGAGATGGCCAAGTTGTTTGGGGATGACTGGAGGGAGATCCGGACGGAGAGCGAGGGGATCCCATTCTTGGCCATGTATACGGCCAAGGAGTTGGGAGCGGTGGAGGCTCTGAAGATGTTCATGTTGGCCAACATTGTGGCCCTGAACAACATCGGGTGCAGGTTCCCATGGAACCTGATGGGTGTAGTGAGCGAGATGCTCACGTTGTATGAGGTTCGGAGACGGGGCCGGAAGGGCCTAGGTTGCAGTGTGGTGCTCCAGTGCTGGGGCTGGGAGCACTTCAGAGTGGCTCGATCGGAGGGGTTGCCATGGGCTCACTGGGACATGAGCCAGGCTTATGATAGGAGATGGCCAGTGGCAGAGGAGAGACAGCCTAGCCGCCCCATGAGATCGAGGCAATGGTATAGGAGATTATGGGCAGACTTGACAGATACCCAAGTCATTTGGAGGCCCTGGCGGGAGGTGAGGTGGATCAGGGATGGAGAGCACCTGAGACAAGTGCGACAGGCCATATGGATAGTGGGGCAGGGCCATGGCAATGTGGAGTACATACAGATGTCTGGAGTACTCCAACAGGTCAGATTGAGGCAGGATGTCCCCGGTGAGCCAGTGCGCTACCGGAGGCACAGATCAGAGGGTGATTTGCCGTGTTTTGAGCCGTGGAGGGAGGCGGTAGAGGATTATGAGGACATGGAGATCCCCGACGTGGATGACATCAGGGTGACAGCTGAGTATGCAGCATGGATGGCCGCAGAGACGAGGTGGGAGCCACCATTGGTGGCTGGTGGAGCCAGAGAGCCCGAGGCTGGGGCTGGAGAGGGCAAGGGAACCGCGGAGGTTCCCAAGCGCAGGGAGGGTCCCCGCCTTCAATCTGACAGTCGAAGGAAAAATGGGAAGATTGCGTGGCAGGCTTCAGATAGTGAATATGATGGGGAGGATGGTGGAGAGGGCCTAGGAGATGCTGCAGGAGAGGCTAGGGAGATACCCCCTAGCAGGCACGAGAATGAGCTGACGTAGCTGCAGCAGCAGATAGCAGAGCACGATGCTATGTTAGCTGCCCGAGACAAGAGGATAGCTTGGATGGAGCAGCAGGCGACAGAGCGGGATTCCCGGTTAGCTGCTCAGGAGGAGAGGATGGCCCAGCTACAGGCGAACTTGGATAGAGCGACCAGGGTGCCCCAGGATGACAAGGTGACGAGACTCCAGGTAGAGCTAGCAGAGCGGGAGCGACGAAACGGGATAGACATAGCTAGGTTTAGGTCGAGGACTCGTTACATTGAGGCTCTGGAGGACACATTGTTTAGGCATCACATTGTGTTGCCTGATCCTCCATCCTCTTCTGTCTCTAGGCATAGTGAGTCTAGACACACCACTAGGTCTAGGGCTCCTACTAGGTCTCAAGGGTCCTCTTTTGATGGTTAGCTTAGTGCTTAGAAGCACTCTTTATGAGCCTTGGTGCTCTATTGTATATTGTAGCCTTTTGGCATTCCTCGTATAGTTTGTCCTTTATACATATATATATACATGGCTTTTATTTATTTGGTGTTTTACTCTCTTTTGTGTGAATGCCTATGTTTTTGTGATGCATGTTTTTATATGTTTTAATGTTTTTGATGCATATGTGATGGAATGGAATGCAAACTTATAGATGATTAATGCGAGACTAAGTAAATAACGTGCAAATATATGGATGATTAATGCAAGACTAAATAAATGAAATATGCACTAAGAAGCACTCATACTTTTAGATAGTTATATTTAGCCAACTGTTATCATAATTGTTTAATCAGGGGCACCGAACTTGGTGGCTTGTGAATGGATGACGTATGGAATGACATGAATATGGAAGAAGATATGGAGGTTGATAGGGAAGAAGATATGGAAGACTATTTTACAAAGACTCAAACATGCTAGTGGTATCAAACAAACTTACTAATACTGCCTAATTCAACTAGGACCAAATGTGTGTGCATGCGAGTTCATTAACCAAATAAGAAGCATGGTAGTGACTCTAGGCAATCAAAAACCTGTGTGTGTGCAAGTGTGTTCATTAACCTCATATTGCATAAATTAGGTAACCCTGTTATGGAGAAGACCCCAAAGCTAGTTTGTCCGTATGAGAATTCAGAGGTCTCTTTTTGAGGAGAGACATGTCGCCACGCAATGAGTATACTCCACTGCCTGTCAAGCGTCTATAGCCCCGGTGAAGGTTAACTCCATAGTCCATGTTGTTTTTGACCTTTGTAAGCCTTGGGGATGACTACCTATCCGTCTGACTAGACAAGTAGTACGATCCTTACAAATTATTTGGGATCAGTGGTGTGTGAAAAATGTTCATTTCCTTAGAGCTTTGGGGAATCGGATTCTCAACCGAAGTATGATGAGAATTTTACCCTATCCTTACTACTCTGTTTATATTTATATTTTGTGATTGCTTGTGATAGTGGTAAGAACCACTATTTTATGGACTATGTTTTCATGATAGGACAAACGAGGATTACCCTTTTCACTTCAAGGCACAACCTAAGGATGGTGTTATCTCTCTTTGACACAAGATGTTTTAAAGATGTGAAAATGTGATAGGGTCAAGACCGCTTTTGAAATCATTTCCCAATACTCAAGATTTTATTTAGTGTAATTTGTGATATGGCCCTAGAGAACTTTGACATGCATTTCAAAGTTTGCTTAAAACACTAGGAATGGCTGAGTGACTGAAAACATTTTGGCAATGTAAATATGTGCAAATGGAAAATGGGTGTACAAATGACAATTCGGTTTGATGGATTTTATGAAGGTGCCCCTGATTAAGGCAACATGACTTTTGCTTGACCAAATTTTATATCCAAAAGATAGAATAGTCTCTAACATGATATGCAACTATGGCTGAAAATGAAATGTTATGGTTTTCAATTAGATGTATGCACATGAAATGCAATGTTTTTGAATGAGATGTATGCAACTAACAATGAAATGCAAATTATTTTTATTTTATTTGTTTTTTTTTTTTTTTGTTCTTTTTTTTCTTTTTCTTTTTTGTTGTACAAGCCATGTATATATGTACATATAAAATTCAAACTATGCATAGAATGCCCTCAAGTGTATAACATTAAGTGGTTCGGGTTCTTCCTCTCCCTCTAAACTAGCAAGTCTATAAGTTCCATTACCCACTCTTTTAGTGACCATATATGGACCTAACCAATTAGCCGTGAATTTATCTCGAAGATGTGGCAATGCATTGGTGTTTTGTTGATTCTCTTTAAGGACAAGATCCCCTACTTGAAATTCTCTTAGATGAACTTTGGCATTGTAAGCACGTTTCAATCGGTCTTGATAAACTCGCAAATGCTCTAAAGCATTGATTCATTTTTCATCTATGAGTGTGAGTTGATCAAGACGTGCTTGTCTAGCAGTATCATCATCGATAAATTCTTGCAAAGAAATTCATAAGGAAGGGATCTCAAGCTCAAGAGGCATGATTGCTTCAGCTCCATAGACCAAAGAAAATGGCGTTGCCCCAATAGGAGTTCTGATGCTTGTTCTGTAAGCCCATAATGCCAATGGGATTTGTGTATGCCAATATTTATGATTTTCTTTAACAAGTTTCTTAAGAATAGCAATTATGGTCTTATTGGAAGCTTCAGCTTGTCCATTGGCTTGTGGATAGTAAGGAGTTGAGAAACTATGTTGGATATTATACTTTTTGCAAAGAGCTCGAACATCCTTATTCTTAAAAGACTTGTCGTTATCAGAAATGATTTTAGAAGGAATACCAAAACGACAAATGATATGGTGAAGTATAAACTCCACAATTCTAGGACCTATCATACTAGTTAGAGGAATAGCTTCAACCCACTTTGTGAAGTATTCAGTGGCTGTAATGATGAAAGTATGATGTCCTGAAGAGGCAGGTGAAATCTTGCCAATTAAATCGAGACCCCATTGTGAGAAGGGCCAAAGGCTTTGGATGGGCTGTAAATCTTGTGATGGTATATGGATTAAATTAGCGTGTTCTTGACACTTTTTACATTGTTTAACATATTTGCAACAATATTGTTCCATAGTGGGCCAATAATACCCCATACGTAAAATACGCTTCGCAATGGCCATTCCACTAAAATGACCACCACAAGTACCATCATGGGCTTCAGCAATAGCTCTATGTGTTTCACCTGCTTCTAGACAGAGGAGGAGTACTCCATCATATCCACGTTTATACAACACATCCCCCAAAAGAACAAAACGAGCTGCCTTTTGCTTAAAACAACGATGGGCAGTTTGAGACAAATTAGATGGGAGTGTTCCAAACTTGAGGAAGGCTACTATCTCACTAGACCAAGGCTCATATGGATCCGAATGGATAAAGTAAACATCTTTTTCATCCTTAGACTCAGCACGGACAATTGTAGAATTAGAGATTGTGGAAATGATTAGGGGCTGTACCTCTCCAAGGGAGTCCTTTGGAATCAATGATCCAAGAGAGGCCATGGCATCCACGAATCTATTAGTCGAACGAGGCAAACTAGTGATCTCATACCAATCAAACTTAGAGAGCAACTTCATTGCTACATCATGATAAAGCTTAATGGTAGGTTCTTTGGCTTGGTATTCTCCTGTAATTTGTTTAACCACGAGTTGAGAATCCCCAAATATCCGAGTACGCTTAATACTCATAGCTATGGCTGATTGAAGACCTAAAATTAAGGCTTCATACTCTGTTGTATTATTGGTGCATTGGAAGTCTAGTTTGAATGATAAAGGGATGGGAATCCCTTGAGGTGTATGAAACACAACTCCAGCACCTTGACCTTTCACGCACTTAGAGCCATCAAAGAATAGCGTGATGTCAACATATTCCTTCGGAATGATGTCCTCTTCTTGTTTAGTGATAGCAAATACCGAATCATCTGGGAGCTCAATAATCAAAGGATGATCACTAGGTAGTGGAGCTTCCGCAAGTTGATCGGCTATAACTTGACCTTTAACAAATTTTTGGCTAATGAATTCAAGATCAAATTCGGTAAGCAACATTATCCATTTAGCGGTACGAGTGTTATTATAAGTGCGAGACATCATATAACATAGAGGTTTTTCTCTAGCTATGACATATGTTGTATGGCTAAGCATATAATGACGAAGTTTCTTAGTGGCAAAAACCACTGCTAAGCACAACTTTTCCACATAAGCATATCGGGTTTCATAGCTTACCAATGTTCGACTAATATAATAGACAGCTTGCTCACAATTTTGTTCATTCTTTTGTGCAAGCATTGTCCCTAAGGCAAAGTCCGTTGCTGAGATATAAAGATTGAAAGGGACCCCTGGACGAGGCAGAGCTAAGAATGGTAGAGACGCTAAGTACTGCTTGATGTCATCAAAGGCTTTTTGACACTCATCTGTCCATGAAAATTGTACCCCCTTTTGTAGTAGGTGGCAAAATGGCTAACAGGAAGGTATAGATGACTTACAAGTGGCTGGATTTTGGTGTCTACAATCTCATATCATGGGCCTAACACACTAGTGTTAGAACTCTCACTAGTGAAACACCCTATGCTTTAGTTTATGGAACCAAAATAATCTTCCCTTTTGAATTAGAAGTGCCTTGTATATTTTGTTGTAGGACTCCTTTGTTTGAGATAAATATTATCTTGCTCATATTAGCTAGTTGGAACTGCTTGACAAAAAATAGATCCATTCCTTAGATAACACATGGTTATACCAACAAAGGCTTAAACGTGCCTATAACAAGAAGGTATGATCTTATTCATTTAATTTTGTTGATCTCTTTCTTAAAGAGAATCAAAAGAACACCAATGTCAAAATTAAGCTCAAAGGCAAATTTAAGCCCAATTGGCTAGGTCCATACATAATAACTACCAAGCATGATTCAAGTGCTTATTGTCTTGTCATGCTTGAAGGAAACGAAATTGAAAAACCAATGAACATAATGCATATTAAAATATATTACATTTAACCTTACATTGGTTGAATACCACAAGCTTATACTGAGATAGGGGAACAATATAAGACCACTTTTTACTTTTCTTTCCCAATCAATATTATGAAATGTATAGATAGAAATATCAATAGCAGTAATCAAAGCAATGCACAAATCACCACACATAATACAGACACCAATTTAATGTGGTTCACCCAATGTGGGCTACTCCAAGGAGAAACTATCAATCAATCTCTTGGGAATCCTTTCCCTATTACAATGTTTATGGACCTCTATCCAAAGGAGACACCAATCCTCTAATCAATTTTATGGATCTCTATCCACATGAGACACCAGTCTCCTTTGCTCTAGCTGGTGATCTTCTAGAAGAACTGCTACCTCCACTACACTGGCTAATGGATCTCTATCCATTGAAGACTTTTATCCTCACTCAGGAGGCATGTCCTCACTATAGTGGTTAATGGATCTCTATCCACTAGAGACTATCATCCTCTATACTCTATCACCTCCAAATATTACTCTCAGCTCCATTTTAAATCTGCACTAAACATAGTCTTTCGATCTAGCATAAATCTGCTCAATCTCTGTCTCTAATCTGGCACAAGTTTATCCTTAATTTTACACCAAATTCTATCCACAAATATGCACTAAAAATAGTCCTTCGATCTAGCACAAATTTATTCTCAATCTATGTCCTCAAGCCTTAACACAAAGCTTAACTTAATCTCAAATAAAATATGCTATATATACCCCAAACCTTAACCCAAGGTTTGAACAAATAAATCAATCAACTCTGCTTTCAAGTATTCTCAAAGACTTGTCTCAAATATGACTTCTAAGCTTCCACAAAAGCTCACACTAATCTGTCCACAAGTTCTCTCTAGAACTTGGTCAATCTACTCAACAAGTCTTCACCAAGACTTACCTCAAATTTTCTCAACAAGTCCTCACTAGAACTTGTCCAATATCATAGAAAAATATAGAGAATTATTAGAGACTCAATATTCTTCACATTCACCACAATGCTCAGTCACTTTCAATATATTTTTTTATCATAGAAACATATAGATAATTGTTAGAGACTCAATATGTTTCACACTCAATCACTCTCAAACTCTTTTTCAAATCAATTTAGAATATAGAAAAATTTGCTTCACAGAACTTGAATCATCACTTCAACACATCCACTTGACTAGGCTCAACCAACTCTACTCAACCAATCACTCAATGAAATAATCCTTGCTCACAAACCCTAGTCCAAACATATGAACACTCACTCAATTGTTTCCAACAATCTCACATAACAATGATACTCATGATCTTTGCAAACCCTAGTTCAAGTTAGTTCACAACTTCACATAACAATGATACTCATGATCTTTCACAAACTCTAGTTCATAAATTCACATAACAATAATACTCATGATCTTTCACAAACTCTAGTTCAAGATAGTTCACTTAGCCAATTACTTCAACAACAATGCTTATCAATCCAAGTTTATATCATTCACTTCTATTTTATAAAACCATCAACTCAACAAAGGAAACCTTAACCAAATCCTTTTCACTCCAGTCTTATTTTCAAAAAATCTCAATCACTTTAACCAAAGAATAATATACCCATACATTTTTGTTTGATGTAGAAGTGACCATAAAACCTGTCTTGAACACAATTTTCTCCTGGTGGCAATTTGAGTCATTTTATGTTGTCATTGATGTCGCATGAATCATTGATATCATATGGATCACATTGAGTTTTGGTGGGCAAATGATATTTTGAAAAGCATGGATAAAATCAAGGTTTTTGTGAAAACCAAGGCAGGTAAAATAAAATGTTTTATTTAAAACCATGGATGGTAGATTTGAAATGGGTTTTTCTTAAAACCTAGGTTGGTCTTTCGTTTTGTCGAAAAAGGTGCCCCGGTGATGGATATATTTAATTTTAAATATTTAGTTTAAATTTTAATTATTTAAAATTTAAATTTAAATTTAAATTTTAAAATTAAAATTAAAGTTAGAACCGAAATCTAAAGAAGGAGGGAATATCAATAATGAACCGACGTCATCAAAAATGAGGAGAAGACTATATAAAGGGAGATCCTAAGGTTCATTTGAAATTAATCTTTTGCTTGTGTTAATCGTTGGCTAGAATCCGAAGAGAGCTTGTGTGAAAATAGTTTTGAAAAGGGAGACAACGAATAAATCCAAGGTTGGTTGAAAGCCCAAGAAATTGTGGGCATAGTGGTGCATTAGAAATTGGATTTTTCTTAAGGTGAGTGGCAGCGCTCTATGCCAAGTTTCGAATCTCCTTGACTGCATTCAAAGGCATTGGAAGGAAAGCGCTCGAATTGTTTTTGGTTTACGTGGAACGGAGAAAGGACTTAAGGCAGTTGTGCATTTTCCTTTAGAATGAGTGGCTAGCTCATGTGGCAACCTTAGCCACGGCTAAGGTGTTCATGATGTGTGCAAGTTGGGGGTTCGAATTTCCTTGAGGAGGTAATTACATTTTGCTCTAATTAATTTCGTTGATGCCCTAGGATAGGAGTTATAAGGTGGTTAAGGAATAATTAAAGTTTTTAATTAAACTTTATTTTTATAAGGGTTGTGATTATTATTTTAGAGGTGGATGAGTTGTTGATTTATTTTGATATTAATGAAATTGAAAATTAAGATTTAGGAGAAATAAGGAGTTGTTATAAAATATTTTTGAGAGCCTTGTTGATTATCATTTTTGATAAGGTTTTTATTAAAAAGGACTTTGGTGGATGTGTTTATTAAGTTGGAGTAAAAATTTGTAAATTGAGCTATGCTTATCTTGTGATTATTATTTGAATTCCACTAACCCTTATTGATATTGGAAAGGAAAGTTGTGTTTAGTGTGGTAAATTTTGTGGACAACTTCTTAGAATAAAAAAGGTATGGGCACATTCTCCTATTGATTGTTTATGGTGGTTGATTTCTGAAATATCATTGAAGTGAAAATGATTGATTGTGGTTTCCTTTTCTAAAGTGGTTGGTTAAATGCTTCAAGGTTTTTTGGTTTGAGAGTTGATTTTAAACCTTGTTTTATAAGCATAGTTGTTGAAGCCCATTGGTTGTAAAAGAACTTGAAAATAACATGAGTATCATTCTTATGTGAGGTTTGTGGTTGAGCATTGCTGGAAATATTTGAGTTGGTTGATACATGCTTGGACTAGGATTTTTATGAGAAAGTGTAGTCCCATGTGGTGAGTGGTTGATTTGGTTGATACATGATTGGACTAGGGTTTTTGTGAGAAAGAGTAGTCCCTTGTGGTGATTGGTTGAGTTGAGTTGATTGAGCTTATTCAAGTGATTATGTGAGGTGATTGGTCAAGTTCCATGAAACAAACTATTCCATAATTCTAATTTGAGTTGAGTTGATATTAGAACATATTGAGTCTCTAAAAATTCTCTTTATGATTCTATGAGTTGTTTTGAGTTGATATTGAGCTTAGAACATATTGAGTCTCTAACAATTCTCTTTATGCTTCTATGAGTTTATATGATTTGAGTTGAGTTGAGATCATTGTGGATCATTGGTGTTATCCATTGAAAAGTACATTACCATTCATTGTGAGTTTATCTTTGAGCTTTGCCTTCATATATTTGTGGATGAGATTCGAGTACTACTTGGGCATGGTTTATTGAGCCTTTGAGATGGCCTTTGTGGACATTTTTGGGACAGCCTTTGTGGACAGCTTTATCGACAGTTTTGGGATAACTTTGTGGATAGTTTTGGGATAGCTTTGTGGATAGTTTTGGACAGCTTTGTGGACAAATTTATGGACAATTTTAGGATAAATTTGAGCAAGTTCTTGGTGAGCTTGTTAGAGCATATTTGGGCAAGTTATTTTTGAGCTTTCTAGAGCAGATTTGGACAAGTTCTTGGTGAGCTTGTTAGAGCATATTTGGGCAAGTTCTTGGTGATCTTGCTAGAGCATATTTGGGCAAGTTCTTGGTGAGCTTGCTAGAGCAATTTTTGACAAGTTCGGTGTGAGCTTATTATTCAGATTTGGATAAGTTCTATGTGAGCTTATTATTCAATTTTGGACAAGTTTTGTGTGAGCTTGTTATTTAGATTTGGAAAAGTTCTGTGTGAACTTGTTATTCAGTTTTGGACAAGTTCTATGTGATCTTGTTATTCATATTTGGACAAGTTCTATGTGAACTTGTTATTGCCTAGCTTTGAACATATCAAAGAAATCATTGTATTGGACAAGGATCCTTATTTTTGTGTGAAATATTATAAGGAGATTATCTGGTGGAGTACCCCACATTAGGGGAACCACGTTAAATCTTGTGTCTCAATTGTGTATGGCAACTTACACTCTTGATTACTACTGCTATCTGAGTTATTAATGCACACTGATATATTTGGTTATTGCAATTAAGGACATTAATTGATATTGATTTGGAAAGAAAGTAAAAAGTGATCTTATACTGTTCACCCCCCCTCTCAATATAAGCTTGTGTTCTTCAATTGGTATCAGAGTGAGTTCCTTTGAAAAGGCTAAAATCTTGAGGGAAGATTCTATAAGAACATAGATGGCTTCACAGAATAGATCATCTACAAATAAGGCTCCATTATTTTATGGTAACAATTATGCTTTCTAGAGCATGAGGATGAAGAACTACTTGATATCACAAGGATATGAGGTATGGCAAATGGTTGAAAAATATTATAGGGTTGAAGGTGATCCCGAGGTAGATAAGACTATTAGGAAATTGGTTGAGATCAATGCAATAGCAATGAATTGTATTTTGAGTGGGCTTTGTGAGATATATTTTGCAAAGGTCATGGTATGTAATTCAACTAATGAGATGTGGACCAAGTTGCAGAATACTTATGAAGGAGATTCCAAGGTAAAGTTGGAAAAACTACAAACTCATAGAAAAAGATTTGAGGAATTGAAAATGGAAGATTTTGAAGATATTGTAAAGTTTTTACTTCGTGTTGATGAGATTACTAACACCATGAGAGGCCTAGGTTTTGAGATGAAAGAATCAAAAGTTACTAAAAATATTTTGAGATCACTTCCCATGAAATATGATTCTAAGGTTTCAACAATAGAAAATACAATGGATATCAACAAGCTAACAATGGAATAATTTCAAGGTACTCTCACACCTTATGAGACAAGGGTAAGTAAGCATCAGGTTCCAATAAAAGAGATTGCATTTAAGGCTTTAGATAAATATAAAGGGAAAGTTTCAGAAACAAGTAGAGGTTCAGATAATAATGAGGATGCTAACTTCATCAAAAGGAATAAGGACTCAAAGAATTTTAGGGATATAAGGAAATTCAGATGCTACAAGTGTGGTGATCTTGGTCACTATGCATACAGGTATCCACATGAAAAAAATGGTGATGATGAAAAACATGGTCAAAGAAGAAAAGAATATGTAAAGTACAAGCATGACAAATATGAAAGATACAAGCAAAACAGGTATGAGAAGAAGAATTTTTTTTTTAAGGCAAAGAAATCTTACTACATTGTAGAAGAAAGTGATATCTCAGATCATAGTGATAAATAAAAATTAGATGATGAGAAATAAGGACATCTATTACTAGGAATAGAAGGTAAAAGAGAGTAGTGCTTTTTGTGTGGTCAAAGAGATCACAAATCAAGATATTACAATGGTTTCAATGATAGTGAAGATGAGATGACACATCAAGGAAAAAAGCATGGTCAATGAAATATTGAGAGTTTATTTCCTATAGAATATTATAATGGTCTCAATGATAGTGAAAACAAATAAGTCTCACTTTTGGTTATATAAAAGGAAAAGGATGAACTAAAAAAAAAATCAAAAGGCTAAAAGAAGAATACGTGAATCTTGAAAACAAGATTCGAACAGATGACAAAATCAGAGAACTACTTCAAACAATCAATAATCTTAGAGAAGAGCTTCAAAATGCAAAAAGGATAGAAGAAAGGATGAATGAAGAACTAATGGTAACCACGACAAGACATGATACTGTAGACACCCAAAAGTCGCACACTACTATACCTACATACTTGTAGATCCTTATGGACACTTGTAGGTTTACATAGGCCATACTAGGTACCCCTAGGCTATCATAGACTAGCATAGACTATTGTAGATCATCCTAGACATATGTATATTGTTGTAGTCATGCGTAGACAGTTGTAGTCATGCGTAGTCATGCATAGATCACCATATATTGTTATAGCATCATGTGGACTCCCATATACTACATCAAATTTCAAGTCCTAAACCCTCACAAGCCTTTCAAATTATATCCATCACATAAAAATATCATTCAATGGTCTATTCACATGCAATTGAGGCCCCCACGGGGTATTAGTTGGCCAAATTAACTAATAAATCAATTATCAAATTCTAATTTAATGTTGATTTCACTTAATTCACTTTTAGGGTAAATTTTATTAAAAGAACCCTTAATATTGATTAGCCTTAATCAAATACTCCCACATGTGTGATATTAGGGTTTGTTGAGATATTTATTTAATCATGTTTAAATTGGCTTAAGCACCTCCTAATCAGGATTAGCCCTAATCCATCCTCACACATGTGTGAGGATGAGGTATTTCTCATAAGGAATGTGATGTTGCCACATAGCATTTCTTAACCTAACCTTAGTTATAATCAAATGTAGGTTTAGTTTATCTAATCCCCTCTGCACCTTACCTTTGCCTATAAATAATGGGTCTCAAACCCCTAATTAAGTATGATTCCCAAATTCAAAAAATTATAGTTACTCTACAGAAATGGAAAATGAAAATTAGATAGTTAGTTTACGGAGAGCACAAATGGATTATGATAGCATACAAAGGCACCCCAGCTGCCTTAGGACTGATCTACTGAAGAGATATTACCAGAGGAGCATCATAGCTCAATTCACAACCTGCCTTGTGAATCTAACCTCAATTAGTGACCTGGGTTGTGAAGTGTATTTGCAAGCCCCAAATCACCCCAAATTTGGGAGGTAAGCTCTATTTTAGCATATTATTACCTTCTACACATTTTATTTTAGTTTATGTTATGGTTTTATAGTCATTTCAAATTTATAAATATGGGGCATAACTAAGGCAAGCCCTACAATGTATTGACCCTTTATTGCAAGTTTCTTTCAGGTTATTCAACATTTTTTAAGGATAATAACACCAAAAAATAGCAACCCAGCAGTGGCCCACATACAAAGAAGCCCACCTACACTGAGGGACATCAGAAGAAGGCATCAGGCCTATAGTGTATTCATAAAAGAAAAAAGGGGAATTCACCCTATTTGTAACCGATATCAAATTTATCATGAATAAAGCATTATATTTTTTAATGACTTGTGTTATTACTTGTTGTTAGATCAAATGTCAAATTTTGATCATTTCATTCTGGCACGTCTAGTGGGACCCCCACAACAGATAGTGCTAGATTCATTTTTATTATAAATCTAACATTATCCTCTATTTTTGTGTCTTGTAGGTACAAAAAATGTGTTTCACTAAAGCCTCCAAAGCCCTAGGAATCATCCTAGGCCATCAGATCTCTGATTTGAAGCCTTTAAACTTGATTTGTGACCCATCCTATGATTTAGGTCAATTTTGTGACCGAGGTCATGATTTGAGCAAAGACACCTCAAAAACCCTCAAATCAGATGAGGTGAACTTTTCAGGGGCCAAGAAAACCTCCCTTAACATCATAATATAGGTATTTTAATTTTTTTTGCTTCTATTGCAAGTTTTGTAAGTAGAAATACATTGACTAGTTGAATGACCATTACTAGGCCTAGTTTTGGGTTCATTGCAAAGTAGTTGAAGAATTAGGGTTTCTAAAATTTTTAGGACCTGCAACTTTCCAGCAAGTTCATAAATTTTATTTCTCAAATAAGTTTACATATGTCTTTGTATCTTGCATGTAGCACAAACCTACGTTGATTTCACTTCACTAATAGCTTTCATTGTTATAAAGAACTATACATGTTCAAGTAAATCAGGGTTTCTAATCCCCTCTTCTACTTCTAAAATGTCTTTGCATTCTAACAACAAATTAAGGTTCCTAATACCTTCTTCCTTTGTTTGAAATAAATTTTTGCATTCAAAAGTTTAAATCAGGGTTCTAATCCCCTTCACTCCACACACTTGGATTGCATGTTTCTATGTTTTCAAAAGTAGAGTAATTTGCTTTTGAAAAGGCATTCAGGGCTAGAATACTTCTCTTCAAAGAATAGTATCTAATCATTTGCTTTTGAAAAGGCATTAGGGTTAGTTTATTTTGAAAAGGCAAGTAGCTAGTTTCTTATCTTGCATACACCGTTAGCAAAATGTAAACCCACACACACTCACGTGGTATTTAAAAAAGTGTTGAGATTGGACTTCATCCCCAATACATCGCTCAAGACTGGTGTGGATCGAGTTTCAATCTCCACCAGGTCACCCCCCTAGACACCTAGTAGCCCAACATGAGTGGTTTGCTAGATTTCATCACCAAAAAATCCCCCACTTTTGCGATTAGGCCCTGTATTTCATCACCAGTGGTTACCTGCGGAGTGGGACAGGACTAGCGTCTTCATCCACAAGACTTGTATAATTTGTGGAATTGGTAACTTGTGAGACAAGCAAAGTCTCCCCAATATCGAATAATTCTCCACAAGATCAATCACACACAAAAGAGGAAAACCCACAACACCAATATTAAGTGGTAAAACCCTAATTCAAATGAAGAAGGGAAACATCCACTATGAAGCTCACTATATTATTCATTTGATTCAACAATACAAGAATGCTTCAATGTTATGCAATAATATGCATCAACATGATATTACAACACAATTCAATATGACAAGATATTTTAATATGTAGTAGACAACATCCCTATTTAAAGATAAGCTTTTCTACTACAACCCTAAATATTATCACAATCTAATATTGAGATGTGTGATAAGTAGCATCTATCAAATATTAGAAAGTTCTTAGTTACTTTCTAATATTATCACAATCTAATCTTTGAGATGTGTGATAAGTGGCATCTATCAAATATTAGAAAGTGATTAGTTACTTTCTAATATTTTCTAGAAAAGGGGAAATAACTTTTTCCCACAAATTAAATATTCCTAGCACCCTTATTTTATTTATTAATTGGGTGGGAATAATTTTTACATAACATAGAATTATTTTCTAATTCAAATATTATTCTTTAGAATTTATATTTTAGCCTAAGAATAATATACACAATGTTGCATTACATATTCCAACACTCCCCCTTAATGCAATATTGGGAAAAGGAATTATGAAACAAAGAAACATTCTTCCCTAAAGATACAAACAGTTATGATAATCAAATGAGTAATATAGTTACAATGAGCTTCTATGACCAAGAATGGTCTATAATAAGGCACCAATACAAAATGGGCCAAAATGAGACTGTAAGCCCCCAAAAGAGTAGCTTTAGATACAATCATCTTATAAATTCATCCATCAACCACAAGTGTTTGCAAATGACAAGAAGAAAACATCACAAGGGTGTCTTGAGTAAGCCTGCAAAATCCCAAACGAAAGTACCTACAAGCTACAAGAAGCTCAACATAAGATCAGTTAGATATATCATCATAAATATATTCACCACAACATATATGAATATCCAAAGATGATAACAAAACTGATATAACAAATAGTGAACTATAAGTCATCACAAAAATATGCCAAGCCATACTTATAGTCACATGCTATATAGTTGATCAAAAAATATCATGATCAAAGTTACATAAAGCAAACAAGGAGTACCATGATAATGCAAACTCTAAAGTACCATGTACAAAAGTTGCATAAGGTATATGAAAATAATAAGTGTGCACACCGGTTGCATAAATCCAACCATAAAATATCATGTACAAAAGCAGCATAAATGCTAATAAGAAAGTACCATGATAAACCAATTGCATAATGCCAACTACATAAAAACATGTACAAAGTTACACAAGGCAACAAGAAAGTACCATGTAAAAGAGTCGCATAAAGCAATTGCATCATATAGCATAATTGCACAATGTCATATACAAAGTAACATGTACAAAATTTGCACCAGGTAAACAAGAAAGTACCATGTTCAAAAGAGATGCAAAAAACAATTATACCACCAAAGATCAACTCATATATATAGCACAAAACACCTCATAAGGATGAAGTTATCATCACACAAGTGTAACTACACTTCATTCCCCCTTGAGGACAACTTCACCAAACCAAGTGAGTCCCTCAGCTTACAAAACTACTCCTTGGGAAGAGGTTTGGTGAACAAATCAGCAGAATTAGAAGATGATGGGCAATACTCCAACTGAATAGTCCCATCCAATACCTTCTCTATGATAAAGTGGGCTTGGATTTCAACATGTTTTGTCCTTTTATGCATTATAGGATTTTTAGCCAAGGCAATAGTTGATTGATTATCGAAGAGAAAACATGAAGGACCAAATTGCTCAAAGCTAATTTCCTTCATGAGGATACGAAGCCAAACTACTTTTTGTGTAGTTGTTTTCGTAGCCTTATACACCGCTTCTATTGTAGAAAGAGCAATTGTATCTTGCTTCTTGGAAGACCAAGAGATAGTTGTAGATCCAATACTAAAAACATATGTTATGGTAGACTTTCTGTCTATTCTATCCCCTCCAAAATCAAAATCAGCATAGCCAAAAAGAGCAAAGGAAGGAATCCTAGAATACTTGAGTGCCAAATCTCTAGTACCTAAAAGGTACTTCAGAATCTTCTTGGTAGCTTGTAAGTGCTCAATATAAGGTTTTTGCATGAACCTAGCCATCATACAAACTGCAAAAGCAATATCTGGCCTTGTGATGGTAACATAAATAATACTACCAATGAGTTGCCTATATAATGTAGCATCAGCCAACTGATATTCTATACTTACTTCCAACTTAACCCCTATAGAAATAAGAATGGAAGTAGGATTGCCATCCTCAAAATCAAAACTCTTATGAAGATCTCCAATATACTTGGATTGACTCAAAAAGGTACAATCCTCATGCTGATAAACTTGCATGCCAAGATAGTACTGTAGAAGACCAAGGTTAGTCATTTCATACTCTAACTTTAATTTGGAGATGAAATAAAAAATGACCTCATTCTCATTTCTAGTCACAACAAGGTCATCAACAAATAGAGAAATTAAAATGACCAATTTATCCTTCCTAAGCACATAAATATTTGTATTTGAATAGCATTTATCAAAACCAAGAGACAAGAAGTAACCTAAAATCTTCATGTACCATTCTCTAGGTGCTTGCTTCAGACCATACAAGGTTTTCTTTAGTTTACACACAAGTGTTTCCTTACCTTGTACAACAAATCCTTGTGGTTGAATCATGTAGATATCCACATCCAAATCACCATTTAAAAAGGCACTTTTCACATCAATCTAAAAAATTTGCCAACCTTGAGCAGCAACAATAGCAATGAGAAGTTGAATGGTGGGCATTTTGGCAACTAGTGCAAAGGTTTCATCATAGTCAATATCGTGACACTTTTCTTACTTGTCTTTTTCTTTGAACGTTTGCAAATAGGCAACTATGGTCTTCTTAGAAACTCACTGCCCATGCTCTGAATAACCTTTGAAATTTTGTCCTCTGCATCTGAATGACTTCTGAACTACCTGTCCACTGCATCATTAGATCTAACTGACTGTGTTGACAACAATGACAAAACTCTTGCAACACCTTGCTCAACAATCTCCCCCTTTGGAATTGTTGGCAACACCTGTGTAAATCCCTGTGACTTTTCTCCCCCTTTGTCAATAATACCAAAGGGCTACTGCAGACTCCCCCTGAGTCCATACACACAATTCTCAGGCATAGTTTATTGCACTTAGTGCAAATTATGATCATGAGCAAAAGAGTAGCCAAATACTCAAATGCTCCCCCTGAGAAAGTGATCCCTGTAGCTAGTCACTTTTTGGGAAGTGTGACCACTCCCAATTTGTTTCGAAGGTACTCAAACACTTCCTTGGGCAATGGTTTTGTGAAAATGTCTGTTACTTGTTCTGTGGTTGGGACAAAATCCAATTTAACTTCTCCTTCTGTAACTCTCTTTCAATAAATGATATCTGATAGCAATGTGTTTTGTCCTTGAATGCATTACCGAATTCTTGGAGATGTTAATTGCACTAGTGTTATCACACTTAACTGATATTGGCTCAATAAAATTAATACCAAGATCTTTCAGAGTTTGTTTCATCCACAAAACTTGTGTACAGCAAGTTGTTGCTGCAATATATTTTGCCTCATTTGTTGATAAAGAAACTGACTCTTGTTTCTTGTTGTGCCAAGCAACCAACCTATCACCGAGATAGAATGCACCTCCACTGGTACTTTTCCTGTCATCAACACATCCTGCCCAATCTGCATCTGAATAAGAAATAAGAGTGAAGTCTTTACCTTTTAGAGCTTTAAATGCTGCTTCTCTATCTGTGGGATTAGATCTTCCTATTCTCATTTCATAAGCAGTCAGGGAACCATGCATCTCATCCATACTGAAGTGATTTAGATCTTTAGCTTCTTCTATGGTTGAGACTTTAGAATCAAATATTTGGGGAAGCGATCTTAATACCTTTTTCATGATAGTTACATCATCCAAATCTTCGTCGAGACCTCTGATTGAATTAGTGATTCCATTAACTCTCTGCATAAAGGCTTCTATGTTCTCATCGTTGGTCATTTTTAATGATTCGAATTGATCTCGATGTGTTTGAAGCTTAGCTTCCATGATCTTGTCATCTCCCTCATAAATATTTTCTAGTTTGTCCCATACATCTTTTGCTGATTCGCAATTTATGATCTTGACCAACTCATTGTCAACTAATCCACACATGATGGCATTTTTTTCTTTAGAATCATTTTCAAATGCCTTTTTACCAGTGTTGTCAGTTGGAGCAGTGTCGGGAGCTGTGTAACCATTAACTACTACACTCCAGATATAAAATCCCAAAGCACGGAGATATGTCTGCATTCTGATCTTCCAGAATGCATAATTAGTTTCGTCAAAAATGGTGCTTTGTTTGAGGAGAACCCTTCACCACCTACCATTGCATCACTTCCAAGATCACCCTAGCTGATTAAGCCTATTCAGGAACTTGGCTCTGATACCAATTGTTGTACTTATAGTGACACTGAGAGGGAGGTGAATCAGTGTGATCTTTATAACTTTAAACTTGCAAAGAAATAAAGAAAACTTAAACCAAAAATAGCAAGTTAACAAGAGAGCATCACACAACACAAAATTTTAACAAGGTTCACCAATGCGGCTACTCCTCAAAATGACTACTTGGACTACCATCCAAATCCAGCCTTTGCAAAGCAACAACTTTACAACTTATTTACCAACACCAACTGGAAGGAGCACCAACCCCTCAATTTTTTTTGCACCAATAGAAAGGAGCACCAACCCCTAATTCACCAGCACCTACTGGAAGGAGCACCAACCCCTTATGCCAAGCTGCAACTTGGACTTCAAGAAAAAATACAAAAAAATACCTTCACACTATTTGCACACTGTCTGCTGTTTTTGTGTACTCTGGCTTCTATTGCAAAAGCTTTGCACCACCAATAAGCTTCTACGCAATTGCTTCGCACACTTTGCTTCGACACAATCGAGTTATGGCTTCTACTCCTGTGCGCTTATGCTTCGCACTCCAGTTTGCTTTTGTGCAACTGCTTCACACACTTCACTTTGACACAACCAAGTTACGGCTTTTGCTCTTGTGCGCTTATGCTTCGAACTCCAGTCTGCTTCTGCGCAACTTCTTCGCACACTTTGCTTCGACCCAAACAAACTACCACTTTGCACTCAGCTCGAATCGATATGACTCGCTCTCTGCTCACCGTTAACTTCACATGTGCAAATTTTCTTCAAAAAAATTCATACTTCAAACTAGAAATAGCCCTCCTTTTATGGATGAAATTTCAAGAACAAATCTTAAACTGTAGTCGGCTTTAACCCTAAAGAACGTCGGCTACAAAACCCTAATGAATGTCAGCTGCAAAACCCTAATCTTCGTTGGCCCAGATTTAACTCTGTCAGCTTCAACCACCTCTCTGGTTCTGTAGCTTGCCTCACGAAACTACATGTCACGATATCACGACACCTTTTGCAGCCGTACACCTTCTTTACCCTGCTATCTCGAAAATGTGACACTTTTGGCCTTTTTCTGCTTTGCCACCGTTCTTGTCATGAAATCGCGACAGTTCTAACTTTCAATGACGTCATCCTCACTCTTGTCGCGAAAACGTGACCCTTTTTGCTTCTAGGCCTTCTTCTCTGCTTTTTTCATGAAATCATGAAATTTTTGGCATCGTACAGTCTCTCTCCTCCTAGAGTCACGAAATTGTGACATGTCACAAAATTGCGACATCTTCATCCTGCTAGCTTCTTCACTGTTGCCTGTCATGAAATCGTGACAGTTTTTCCATCCGTACATTTTTCTTTCATCTTATCATGAAATCACGACGCTTTCAGCTTTCGAAGGCTTTTCTTGCAACCTGTCACGAAATTGCGACACTTTTTGCCTCTTTGCCCTTTTCTTGGCTTGCACCCGTGAAAACATGACATGTCATGAAATCGTGACACTCTTGCTGCCTTAAGCTCTTTTCTGCCTTTCGCCTGCGAAAATATAACATGTCGCGAAATCGTGACATACTTGCCTTTATACATTCTCTCTCCTCTTCGGGTCGCGAAAAACTGACATGTCGCGAAATCGTGACACTTTTCCTCCTTGGAGCTTTTTCTCCAAACATGTCGTGAAATCGCAATAGTTTTCTTCCTTAGCGCATTTTCTCCAAACATGTCGCGAAATCGCGACAGTTTTCTTCCTTGGTGCTTTCTCTTCCAACATGTCACGATATCGCGACAATTTTCCCTGCACTTTCTCTCTCCTCCAATATGTCACGAAATCATGACAGTTTTCTTTGCACCTTCTCTCTCCTTGGCCATGTCACGAAATCATGACAATTTTGCTTGCACTTTCTCTCTCCTCTAACATGTCGTGAAATCGCGACAGTTTTTCTTGCCTGCTGAATATGTCGCGATATCGCGACACTTTTCTTACTTGTCTTTTTCTTTGAACTTTTGAAAATAGGCAACTATGGTCTTCTTGGAAACTCACTGTCCATGCTCTGAATAACCTTTGAACTTTTGTCCTCTACATCTGAATGACTTCTGAACTGCCTGTCCACTGCATCATTAGATCTAACTGACTATGTTGACAACAATGACAAAACTCTTGCAACACCTTGCTCAACATGTAGCCCCTATGTTCTACATCATATACAACAAAGATGCATTTTTGAGACTTTTTATCTAATTTATTCCTCTTTTTTGAAGGAATATATGAAAGTGCATCACATACAAACACTCTTACGTGTGACAAATTCAGCTTCTTACCATTCCAAACCTCATAAGGAGTCTTCCCCTCAACTAATTTTGAAGGACACCTATTAAGAATGTAGATTGTTGTACTGATTGCTTCACCCCAAATAAATTGAGGTAAGTGGTCACCAAGCATGCATATTACCATCTCCATGATTGTCCTATTTTTCCTCTCTACAACACCATTTTTTTGAGGAGTGTATGGACAAGTAAACTGCCTTTTGATCCCATGAGAAGAACAAAACTCATTGAAATCATTGTTATTGTACTCCCCTCCATTTTCACTTCTAATCATTTTGATCTTTGCTCCCTTTTTATTTTCTACCAAAGCTTTGAACTCCTTGAATGTCTCAAAACAATCTGATTTATTCTTAAGTAGATACCCAAAGATCATTCTTGAATAATCATCTATAAATGTGAGAATATAGGATGCACCACCAAGTGATCTAACATGTAATGGACCCATAATATCTGTATGAATGAGTTGAAGAATTTGTGTGGCCCTTGTTGACTTTTCCTTTGCAAACTTTTGTTTGCTCATCTTGCCTAAGATGCATGTTTCACACAAACCATGAATAGGTGAAATGTTAGGCAAGCCTTCAACCAAATTTTTGGACTTCATAATTTGAATATTTTGATAGTTTGTATGGCCTAACCTTAAGTTCCAAAGCTTGCTACTAGGAGAAACATTAGTTGCTAAACACACTTTAGGAGGAGCATCACCTAACACATAAATATTATTCTTCACATAACCTGTAATGATTGGTAGCATGCCTTTCCTAATGCTCCATGAAGTTGCATTGAACTCAATAGTGTGACCACTTCTAGCAACTTGTAAAACTGAAATTAAATTTCTCCTAAGGTTAGGCACATATAGGACATTATCAAGTAATTTCCCTTCAATTACAACATTGCCAACACCTTCTACTTGAAGTCTAGTATTATCACCAATGACAACTGAATCTGAAGAGTGCTTATGAAAGTCCACAAACTTATCCTTTTCAAAACACATATGGTTAGTGCATCCAGAATCTAACACCCATTCATTAGAAGTAGATGAGTCAATGGAGTAGAGGGCACAAACAAAGGCATTTTTATTAGAATTTTGCTTTACATTGTTGTTCTTTTTCTTTCCCTTGCCAAACCATTTCTTAGGTCCTTGTCCCTTAGCCTTTTCTTGCTCTTCCTTTTCTGCAATCTTCTTCTTCTTGAAACAATTTTGTTCCTTGTGGCCTTTCTTGCCACAAAAGTTGCAAGTGAAATCAACTCTAGGCTTGTTGGGTTGGAAATTTTGATTTTTCCTTCCCTTGTATTTCTTCTTGAAGGAAGCCTTAGTGGCACTCAAGGCAACATTCTTCTCCTTGAAAACTTGACCATTCACTTTGTCTCTATTAAGAGACTCTTCATGTTGAATCAATAATTGTGAAAGAGTGTTGAGAGGAATGCCATCCTCTTCTTGCTCTAGCCTAGTCTCAATAATGGTGATAAAATTCTTGAACTTGCTTGACAAGTTCCTCAAAATGATAAAGCTTAAGATCTTCTCACTTATCCAATCACAATTACAAGCCAATAGTTGAGTTCTCATGTCTTTCATCTTTGAGAGGAAGATCAAGGCACTTTCTTCTTCACCTTGCATAGTGCTAAGAATTTTGGACAATAAAGTGAATTTCCTTGATGTGTTGGACCCTAGATGGACTTGTTTTAGCAAATCCCATGCATCTTTAGCATGCTCACAATGGCTTATAGTGAGCAATATCTCATCACTCACACTATTGATAATCATGGAAAGTGCAAGGTGACTCTTGTTGTTGTATGTCTCAAGTGCCCTTGCCTGGGTTGGGATTGCTTCATCTCCATTCACAATGGGCCATAACTTTCTTGCTTGAAATTCAGCCCTCATCCTTGGTTCCCATATTCCAAAATTTGATCCATCAAGGATGTGCTTAGGTGTGAAGGATATTCCATGATCAACCATTCTAGAAAGTGAACATAATCAAAACATAAGATGCATTGACAAAGGAAATAAATGATGCAATAAGAAAGTAGATAAACATACTTGCATATATAAAAAAACATAACTTTCAAGTAATCTACTTTTCAATCATCAAAGATAATCATCATGAAAGATAAACATCATGAAAGATAATTAAAATTAAGCATCATCAAGAGAGATAAGCATCATCATGAAAGATAATCAACATTATCATGAACTACTATAACCATATTGCAATAAACAACTATAACCATATTGCAATTGAATAAAGGAAATAAACCAAGATCAACTTGCAATAGATTAACTTGCAATAAGAAGGTAACTAATCATAACAACCATCTTGCAACAAAATAAACTAACTTGAATTGAACCATAAAATATTTGTTAAATGTTAGATAGTCAATAAGTTAGTAAGTTAGTGTTCATTTTAAGGTTTTGCTATAGCCTAATGAATTGCCAATTCATCTCACCCAAGGTCAACCAAGCTACCCAAAAGGGTACGGGTACGAGGACCCGAAAAGGACTTGCTATCGATAGAGCGGATTCTTTTGGATTCAATAGGTGTTTAGCAAATATAAACTGTGTTGCAAGATTAAGTAAATTTTAATCAAATACTAAAGTTGTGGTTAGTAAGTTGATTCATTTTTAACCTTCTTGATTAATATGAAAATTAGTAAATTGCAAGTTAGTTGGTTAGTAGATTGTTTAGTAGCAAGTTAGTAAGTTAGTAGTTAGATTAGTTGAGATGCAAAATGCAAAATATGCAAAAAAAATGTAAGAAAGATGAACAAGAGATAGTGGAGACACAAAGCAAAACACAAATACACACTCTCTCTCTCTCTCTCTCTCTCTCTCACTCTCACTTTCATTCTCTTTTACTTTCATTATGAGAGATACAAGTTACATTAATTTACATTATGCTTCAAGCAAATGCTTGAGAGAGATTAGAAGAAATTAATAAAAATAGGGGAAGAGAGTGAAAAAGTTGATCCGAAATTGCCTTGTATACTCCAAAACATACTTGGATAACCTTGCAAAACAAGCAAACTCACAAACAACCATTGTTAATGTGAGACAAAAAAATATTGCATTTTAAGGAAAATAATAATAATTTTTTAATACAAAAATTGCTTAAAAAAATGCAATTAAATTAATAAAATTTATTTTATTAAATAATTAATTAAAAAAATCGCATGAAAAAGTTTAAAGATTTTTATAAAGCAAAACTTTTAAAAAAAATTAAAAGTTTTTCAGACTATATAGCCGATTGTTTTTTTATATAGCCGACTATTATATATATATATATATATATATATATATATATATATATATATATATATATATATATATATATATGACTATTTTATATATATATATAGCCGACTGTTTTTTTTATATATAGCCGACTGTTTTTTTATTTATATATATAGCCAACTATTTTTTTTATTTAATTTTTTTATTTAAAAAAATGACTATATATGGAAATAGGGGTTTTTGGGTCTTTTGGACGCAACCATGGGGTCCGTTTGGCTCCAAAACCCTTCCAGCAAAATCTCAATGCCAAAAAAAAAATTATAGATTTAAAATGAAAATACTATTTGCAAAATATCTAACAACTAGATCTAAAAACACAATAAATCTATAAACCCTAATGGCATATTTGTAAAATAAGTTTGCATAAAATACCCAAATATCAAATGCATGCAAAAAATATATATACCTTAATGGGTTTTTCACCTCAAAGGATTGAAGACACTTGATGGAGATCCCAACCGCTCTAATACCAAATGTGAGACAAGCAAAGTCTCCCCAAGATCGAAGAATGCTCCACAAGATCAATCACACACAAAAGAGAAAAACCCACAACACCAATATTAAGTGGTAAAACCCTACTTCAAATGAAGAAGGGAAACATCCACTATGAAGCTCACTATATTACTCATTTGATTCAACAATACAAGAATGCTTCAATGTTATGCAACAATATGCATCAACATGATATTACAACACAAGTCAATATGACAAGATATGTTAAGATGTAGTAGACAACACCCCTATTTAAAGAGAAGCTTTTCTACTACAACCCTAAATCTTATCACAATCTAATATTGAGATGTGTGACAAGTGGCATCTATCAAATATTAGAAAGTGCTTAGTTACTTTCTAATCTTATCACAATCTAATCTTTGAGATGTGTGATAAGTGGCATCTATCAAATATTAGAAAGTGATTAGTTACTTTCTAATATTTGCTAGAAAAGGGGAAATAACTTTTTCCCACAAATTAAATATTCCTAGCACCCTTATTTTATTTATTAATTGGGTGGAAATATTTTTACATAAAATAGAATTATTTTCTAATTCAAATATTATTCTTTAGACTTTATATTTTAGTCTAAGAATAATTTACACAATGTTGCATTACATATTCCAACATAACTATCCTTCTTGACTAAGCCCACCCGAGGGTGAAGTGAAAGCATGGGTATGCTAGTAGCAGGTCTCAGAAAATGCCACCTCTTCTCATGAGAGGATATTGTGAACTCGCTTCAACATAGTGGGTTCTACCCCTTTAGGATATCATTTTACTACACCTTCCATTTAGGTCACCATTCGCACGTTGCGGTACCATTCTATCTTGTGCATCTTTGGGTGTTGCAAGAGGTTTGGTATTGACAACATTCCCAATTTGCTAGAGTATTCACTCCATTACCCATGATTCTACATAGGGAGTATCAACATTACAACACACAAAATGAACATAACACTTTTATTTTATTAACATTTAGAATTGATTCTAATCTATCGTTGTTTGCATGATCACAGATCGGTCTCAACACACCACACCGTATATTGTTTTGCTACACACATAACATGCCATTTACTTCACACTTACATTAGACATAGTTTATTCTACATCATACAAGGTTTATTCTTAAAAAACCCTTTTACACATGCTACTATGCTTGTGGTCACCTGTATTAGGGCGTGTGATAAATTACGCTCTATGGAGGAATGGCCTCCCACTTCCTCTAGTCAGTCCACTCTTGCTCCTTTGATCATAAAGGAGAGGATTATAGACACATCCAATTCATGCATAGAATCCGATGTACAATTCACACACATGATGCCTCATGAGAAGATGTCAACTTTAAGTGAAATTCTCGCTACTTCACTCGTAGAGGATTACCCGCTCTTTTTAGTCCCATCCTCACCTAATCTGCCAACCACATTCTATGACCATGTGATCTATATAGCACCAAGACAATCTTCCCCATCCTTTACCATAGATGAAGAGGTCATGCCTATGTCACCCACCTTTGCACATCCCTTCTTCTAGAATCTATATCAATCCCTATTTGAGAATGATTCCTCCCTTTGAAACCATACTCGTCCTGAGGTCGCATCATTTTCCCCTACCGTAGGAATGGTTTCTGACCTATCCTCATCCACTGTAGGTAGATAGAATCTATCCTTCCAAACTGCATAACAGATCCCTATCCAGTAGGAACCATAAGCATTCCCTCAAACCTCACACCCGTACTCCTCACAAGAGTACCAACCATCATCTTCCCAAGATTTGTTCTTCACCATATCTAAGGGTACTTCCCAACAACCTCTTCAGGAGAAAGAGACGCAAACCCAAGCAAGAGTATACACCTACACTTTCCCCTCAACCCAAGCTCCTACCTTGATAGCTTATCCCACCTTTTCAGCAACTTTCTTGCCTATCTCTAAGATATCTGGAGTGCATGATGCCCAATATTTGGAGCCACCTTTACCTATGATGACCTTTAGGATACCACCACCTATTCCTTTTCAGGTTCCCACTACCCATATCCATCCTACCTATGGATCGACATCAAAAGCTTATGCACCTACTAAACCAAATTATTCCACATAGTTTAGCTTCCCTACTTCCTACCCTCCAAGGCAAATATAGATCTCATATTTCGATACCTCATCTTGACCACCCCCCACACCAGTAGCACTGACACCTACGCTACCATAAGCTACACCTAGCTTCTTTATGCCTCATCCATTTTGGTCATCACCACCCATGATCCAACTAGTACAACAGGCTCCAAACCAACAAGTACCCATGCCACAACAACATGTTTCCCAGTCATAGTATTATTATCATCAATAGAAACCTACCCCACAACTTAGTGTGCCTGTATACATGGCAGCACATGTCGTCCAGTACCTGCCTTATCATGATCAGGTACAATAGTATTCCCCATAGTATTATGAAGAAAAACAATACCAATATCTGCCACATCCATAAGGTCAGCCTATCATAGCCCAACCTTCAACTCCTATGACACCCAAACTTCAACTCTTGTGAGATGAAGTCAAAATTTTGAACCTATGCACCTCTAGCTACAGGCCACAAAAGCCTTGCTATTATGAACTATGTAACGAGCCAGTGCATCCATCAGTCCCTATCTCTCCTTATCCCTACTACTTCTCCTGTTACCAGCTTTATAGTAGTAACCCTCTTATGTTGCGTACTTTCTCCCTATCCCTCGTTGGGCTAGCATTGGATTGGTACAACATGCTACCATGCCATAGCCCGTACACCTTTGAACAGCTGGCCAATTCCTTCTTAGAGCACTTTTCCATCAACATCAAGAAAAGACCACATTTTTTGATGTCTATGCCTTACGACAAGTGGAAGATGAACCCATTACTAATTTTGTTGCCATATGGAGATTGATTATTCATGATCTCACCCATAGCCTCCCCACCTTGGACCTTGTGATACTCTTTTCCAAGAGCTACCACAAACACATTTCTACATCCTTCCAACTTCACCAAAGTCATATTTTTTAAGATGCTATATCACAAGAAAAAGTGATCAAAGATATTAAGGTGCAATCTAGGAAGATTAATTTGAGAGCTAAATCCAACTATAACTCCAACTTTCACTTCAACAGACCCGCATCGAATCAACCTTACCCACAACCATAGCAAACCAACCAAGTCACAACTGCTACCCTAGCACTAGTACCGACTCCTCCACCCTATACACTGCAACCGCAAGTGCTCCAAGCTAATGCACATGTCCCATATTGACCACAATAATATCGTAGCATGCACCCATAGGGTCCACCACACAAATTTACACCCTTATCTAAACCATTACTAGCCTTGTTCCATAGATTGTACAAGGGAAACCATCTCATTCTACCCGATATCCACCCATTGGATCCAAATTCATCTAAATATCATGACTACAATGAGCAAATATTTTGTCCCTTTCATAAATAGCATGGCCATAATATCGATTCATGTCGCTCCTTTCGACGGTAAGTTCAATATCTAATCGATAGGGACACTCTTCAGGTAGCAAACCCTTTAGCCCCACAGAACCAAAACCTAGAAATTTTCCAAAACCCTTTATCATATCATAGAGGATCCAATCCCCCTAGACCTCCAAACAATCCTCGAGTGCATCCTCACCAAGTCAACAATGTCCAGCATGATCCTCCATCACATGGAATAGTAGGCATGATCAACCTTACTACAAGAAACCAACGATACCCATTGCACCAGACAACACCTATTGTTTCTCCCCCTATCCATTTCACATCCTTGTAAACACCCCAAATGCCTAATATTATACCACCACCACCTCAAAATGTGATTATCGTTCGTGGTAGTCCAACCCATCAACTACGTAATGCCCCCACGTGGCTATCCATATTCAAACTCCTATAGTAGTCTCAACCCCATCATGAGGCATTGAATGACATCCTATGTTCCATTGACTTAGAGACACATGACACAAATGCTTTTGTCAATTTCATAGGGAACATACCATGATGCCTTCAACCTTCAATTAGCTTCCACGACCATGAGATAACGAAACTCGTTGGTGAAGGAGCTGACCCTCCCCTCCACATAAAATTTAATATCAATGATATTACCTACAAGCGGGTACTCTTTGACATGGGATCATCCATCAGTATCATATCCACAGTATCCTTGCATCACCTCCAACACATTTTGCCACACCTTCCCTAGACCTACATGCTTTTGATGGTTCCATGAGACCTACCATAGGATTTATAGTTTTTTCCATTTGTGTAGGCATTTGTACGATCCCCATCCTCTTTCACATCATTCAAGAGAAAATGCAATAAAATATTATCGTCAGTTACCCTTGGATTAGATACATGCAGTGTGTCCCATACATATTGCATCATTGCCTCAAGTATGTCCACAATGAATTTATTCATTATATCCCATCTGATGGAGACCCCTTTAAGTTTTGTAATGTCACAACCCTTACCCCTATACCTTCATTCTCATATTCCCAACTATTCCTTATATCTTCTTACCAATCAGTAGGAGCATTAGTATCCTCTCCAATTTCCACCCGAACATCCCAGTGTTCATCAACAACATAAGCCTCGATATCTGCACCATTAGCATCATCTACCAGGGGACCTAAAACTAATACCTTGCCTTCCTCACAACCATTATCATGGCCTCCACAATACTCTCAACCTCTACCATTCCAATTTCCACTTGCAGTGTCGCAACCACCATTCCCACCCATCACACAACCAACTACATTACTGAAGAACACAAGCTTATACTGAGAGGGGGGTGAATAGTATAAGACCTATTTTTACTTTTTCCTTTATACTTCAAAATAGTAAAGCAATATACCCAAACCAATATCAAAGAAATGCACAATATCACCCACAAAGTGACACCAATTTTAACGTGGTTCACCCAGAATGGTTGGGCTACGTCCACAAAACTTTTCTCTAAAAGTTATCTCAAAGTTATTTGGGAATCCTTCCCAATTACAATGTTTATGAGCCTCGGCCCAAAGGAGATACCTTCCCCCAATCAAAATTTATGAGCCTCTGCTCAAAGGAGATACCTTCCCCCAATCAGAATTTATGAGCCTCTACTCAAAGGAGATATCTTCCCCTCTGCTCTAGAAATGATCCCTCAGAATATCAACTGCCTCTACCTCTTTCTAGCACATGGAACTCCTTTCCACCGAAGACCTCTTGTCCTCAATGCTTAGCCTAAGAGACCTCTGCCTTCTATGATCACATCCATAGTAGCTTAGCAACCTATACCAAACACAGTCAGTCGGTCTAGTACAAGTCTTCCTTTGTCTGTCAGATCTGTCCAACTCTTGAACAAATCAATCCTCTACATACAAGCCTTCTCAAAGACTTGCCAATTGTCCTCAGGTTCTTCTCATAGAACCAATGCACCTCTGTCCTCAAGTTCTCTGCTAGAACTATCAAACTCAACTCACAAGTCCTCTGCTAGGACCTGTCCAAATCTTCTCACAAGTCCCCACCGGAACCTGTCCAAAAACTACTCACAAGTTCCCACCAAAACCTGTCCAAAACTGCTCACAAGTCCCCACCGGAACCTATCCAAGAACTGCTCACAAGTCCCCACTGGAACCTGTCCAAAAACTCAGCAAGCTTACCAAGAAAAACTTTCTTAGTAGGAAATCATAAAGTGAATTGTTAGAGACCCAATGTGATTTTTCAAACTCATAGAAGCATAAAGAGAATTGTTAGAGACTCAATATGTTCTATACTCAAATCCCAATCTCAAAACTCAACTCAAATCAACTCAGCTCAATCTCAATCTCAAATCTGAAAACTCAACTCAATATCTGAAATGAATAGGATAGAATGTTTTCTTTCAAGAACATGAAACCCCAACAATTGCCAACTATGCAAAGAATCACATAACAATGATACTCATGTTCTTTTCACCATCAATTAGGGTTTCAACAACAATGCTCATCAAACAAGGTCTAGTCAACCAACACCATTCAACTCAACATCAACCTTGAAGCATTCAACCAATCATCACAAGAAAAGGAAACAAGTAGAAATCCTTTACCCTCCAAATATACTTGAACAAAACAACCACCAACACAATATCACCAAATGCAAAGAATAACTTGCTCAAATCAACTCAATGGAGTAAGCCCAATATCATGAATCAAGTAAAGCAATAACTTGATCAAACAACCCCTATGGAAGCAACTCAACCATCAAACTCAAAACAGCCAACCAAGGGTTCCACCAACTCAATGCAAGTAGCTAGACTCACAAATATAAACCCTAGTGCACAAAGCTTCCACTATCTCAAACCAGAAATTATGCATTCACCAAAAACTCTCCTTAAGGATAACAATGCATAAGTAGTCTTCAACAAACTAGAAAATAGGATTTACACCTAGCCAAAGGAAACCTAGTTGAAAACCTTTTCACTCCAACCTTATTTCAGAAAAACATACACCAATCATACTCATAAGGAAAATGTGCCCATACCTTTTTGGAGTAGAAGAAAATTGATCCTTAAAGTTGTCACCACACACAACCCTCAAACTTCCAACCAAGTTAGGGTTAGAACCAAGATAAATGAGCATATATAAAAACTTTCCTTAATACACCTTTTAGCTCCTTTTCTTTAAAAACAACCACCAAAGAAGCCAAAAACACAACAACCAAAACTTACACCTTATATCTCCATTTTTAAACTTAGCATAGCAAAAGACTAATCTCAAAAATACAACCAAAGAAATATCCCCTTATTTCTCCTATGTCTTTTAAACAATGCTAAACAATGCCAAAAATCATATCAAGAAAATAATCACACCTTATAATGGCTACCCTTGAAGAATCCGAAATTTGTGGCACAAAACATGTTTTAATAAAAACATGACTAATCCATGCACAGCTCCCTCCGCGGGGATCAAAACGCAGACCTCCACCTATGCAAGGCCCAAACGTAGCCTTCGCTGCCACTAGCCCACAAGGGGCTTACGAATTCCAAGATGGACTTCCTTCCACATAAACGGTCAAGCTTTCCGAAAGCTTTTCAAACCACGAGCTCTCCTCTTTCACAGCGTAAACAGAACATTCGATCGCAGCCAAACCAATTAATTGCCTTCGATTTTCCAAGTTGGTTTAACCTTAGGAACCTTCTCATATTTATAGTCCATACGTGGACTTTAGAACATGTCGGCTGCAAAGAAAAGCAATTTCGAATTTAATCGAAATTTGCTTTCTAAAGGGTTTAAAAACCCTTAAATAATTTTAATAAATTAAAAATAAAAAGGTTAAAAAGCTTCAAATATTTTTAATAAATTAAAAGTAATTTCTCCCTTAATTAATTAAATAATTAATTAATTAAAACCTTGAAGGGTTTTAAATAATAATTAAATAAATAATAAAGAGAACCTCCATTGGTTTTAATAAAAACCATTGCCAATGGAATCTCTTCGGATTCTCTTAAAAAGATTCTCTTGGAATCTTCCACCTTTGAAGCCAACACATCCTCTTAACATTAATGCCATTTCCTTTTGACATCAATGACAACTCATAGACAAGAATCTAGGATCTCAAACCCACAATTGTCAACAATTACCTCCTTCACCCTTGCATGTGGAAGCCCCTATCCTTTCTACATCGTAGACACCCCCTCTTCTCTTTAAACCAAAACCTAAGACATTCACGTCTCCATGCATACTTGCACCTGCACCGATGCCATCCCCCATGCAGAACAAACAACCTATTCAAGCTGTAATAACCAAACATCATAAACCCGAACAACCAACACCCAACGTGGGTGAACAACCTCCACACCCTTTGACTGCCACAATTAGAGAATTTCAATTTTCTCCATCATCTGATTCGGATACTCCACCCCAATTTCCATAGCGTGCTACACCACGTATATCCATTTTCATGACAAATAATGGCTTAGGAGACTATAACATACATGATGCCCACGTATGTGACACCCCTATCCAATATACCTAAGATTTTGGCCATCCCTCAGCCTTGGTGTTGACTATCAAAACCATCATATAGTTAGGAAGTCCTGAAAACCACACCAACTTTATGTATGCAGGAGTAGACTCTTCAATCCCCTCACCAACTTCTTCACCACCACAATCTAGCTCTGGTGATGTAATTACACACCTAGCCAACCCTCAATTTGCCTTATACTACCTATAGTGCTTTCATTGGCATGGGTTTGGGTTAGGTCATTATGAGCAAGGTCTACGTACACCCATTAACCCTCGTGTTTGATCACCTACCGACAAAACTGGTCTAGGTTATCGCCCAACCGTCATCTATACATTAGAATATGAGATCCAAGATTTATCCTTACATCCTCCTTCACATCCAACACACACCTTGGAAGAGTACATTGACATGGACATGCTAGAAGAAATGCCTTCACCCACATCAACCGTCACCATCCCCCATGACTTCTTCCAATAATCTCCTACACCTAATACCTCCTTGTTCTATGATGTTCAGAGATTAGAAGAACACTTTGCTACCTTATCTTTGGCTACACCACCGATATAGTCGGATGCACTCCAGTCTGATCCACCATCTATAGAGCCAAACTTGGTTCTGCCTAACCCGCCATCGATACGTCTACCTATATTCTTGCCTATAGATAGACAGTTACAGAGAGCAGCCTCTCATCCTCATTCACCATTAGTCATCCTTCAGACTCCCTTAAGCCTCTTAGGACACACACAACCTATCCAAAATTCATAACCAGATTCTACCCCACCTACTTCACATACAACATTGATTAATATGGTTGAGGTAGATTTACATTCTCCCCTCTGTTACAACCATTAACATATTTGAGACAATACCCCAAACCCAAACTTTATCGATCTAGCACACATCTCACATATACCAGCACCTGGAGACTTTCTTCTCTCTCCTCACATCTTGCAGGCAACAAATACCCCTTCATCATCCACATCACCCCAAACCCCTTAGGTCTATCACACAGGAATTTACATAGACGATGAGTACAAGTTCATTGAGGCCATCGATGACTTCAATCTCATTCATGTCCCTAAATAGTTGTGTTATGGATCTCACATGCTCATCAAGGACACGATTGATGTAGATGATGGTAACAACCCATAAAATCCACACATCCTCAAATTAGCCACCAACCTCTCACCCGAGGAGCACATCACCTTCATGAACTTCCTACTCAAGTATATAAAAGTGTTCGCATGGTCTTAAAAAGACATGCCGGGACTTGACCCTATCGTAGTAGTGCATAATCTTATACTAGATCCCAATGCCAAACTAGTAAGACAAAAGCTACGATGCATGCATCCAAATATCGCATTGATAGTAAAATTTGAGCTCCAAAAGCTCCTAGACGTTGATTTCATAATACCCATCAACTATCCCGAGTGGGTATCCAACATGGTCCTTGTCCCCAAACCATCTAGTGACGTTCACGTTTGCACAGACTTTCATGACCTAAAAAAAGCTTATCCCAAGGACAACTTCCCTTTACCCAACATTGACTCCCTCGTTGACTCCATCACAGGTCACGAGATGATTTCCCTCATGGATGGATTTTTTGGATATAATAAAATTAGGATCAACCCATTTGATCAACACAAAACTTCCTTCACAACACCCTGGGGGACCTTTTGCTACAAGGTCATGCCCTTTGGCCTTAAAAATGTTGGGGCAACCTATCAACGAGCCATGACCTACATCTTTCATGACCTAATGCACAAAAATGTGGAAGACTATGTAGATGACCTTATAGCCAAATCAAAGAAATGTGTCGACCATCTCGAAGATCTCCATTAGATTTTCGATCGACTACTAGAACACAATGTGTGCCTCAATCCAAAAAAGTTTGTATTCAGTGTCACATCAAGAAAAATACTAGGATTCATTGTATCCCAATGAGGCATTGAAGTAGATCCTAGTAAGGTGAAATCCATCATCAAGATGCCTCCTCCCACCACCCTAAAGCAATTGCATAGCCTCTAGGGTAAGATTACCTCTATTCATAGATTTATAGCACAATTATCAGACAAATGCCAACCATTCAATCATCTCCTACAAAAAGGAGTACACTTTAAATGGGATGAAAACTATCAAACTGCATTCGATGCTATCAAAACTTACCTCACGTCACCGCCAGTCATGTCATCACCACACCCACAATTACCACTGACTCTATACATCTCATCCACATAACTCGCACTAGGTACACTCTTAGCTCAAAAGAACACTCTAAAAAAAGAGCAGGCTATCTACTACATCAGCCACACACTAGTTAGTTACGAAATGAGATACAGATACATGGAGAAGCTATGCCTAGCAGTAGTATTCACTACCCAAAAGCTAAGACACTACATGTTAAACCACACAACTTTTGTCATCACCCGAGATAATCCCCTACGGTATATGATGAACAAGAGTTATCACAACTCACGCACAACCAAATGGATCATGCTCCTAACCGAGTTCGACCTAGAATTCGTATCTCAAAATTCTATCAAAGGGTAAGTCATTGCTGACCAACTGGCTGAAGCCCCTATAACTGATAATCAACCCCTACTCATTCAACTCCCTAATGATTCCATATTTCACATAACCGAAGATGAGGAATACGTCGAACCAAAATTCATGGCTGACCTCACCATGTTCTTTGATGGTTCTAGGTGTCTCCACGCTGGGGATGTAGGCATTTTATTCTTTACACCTGAAGGAGAACCACTCCCATTCTCATTCAAAATTGATTTCCCTTGTACCAATAACAACGTAGAGTACGAAGCCCTAATCCTAGGACTAAAACAAGCACACTCTATGCACATCAAATGCCTCCACATCATAGGCGATTCACTTTTGATAGTCAATCAAGTGCAGGAACTTTGGCTATGCAATTGCCCAATTCTCCAACAATACAAGAAAATCTCCCAACAACTCCTATCCCAATTTGAATGGTATTACCTCGAAGCCACTCCATGATCATCGAACCATTTTGTAGACACTATGGTCTCCTTAGGGTCCCTCATCCCACAAAATCCAACATCTGACACAACATTTGTATCCATTCATACACTTACACAATCTGCTATATCACCCACACCTCCCACAGATGATGGTGGTGTGTATGTGGTAAACATCGAACCTCACGACCCATGGTTCTCATAGATGAAAGACTACATCAAGTTAGGTTTCCTACCATGTGATCTACCCCACGCTCAATGTCGAACCTTCAAACAAAGAGTGATTCACTATACATTGTTGGGGGACATCCTTTACCACCGTAGCTATGACGGTATACTCTTGCATTGCCTAGAACCGCAAGAATCACAATGGGTTGTACAAGAAACCCATGATGGTACTTGTGGTGGCCATTTTAGTGGCATGGTGATTACCAAACACATTCTCCGTATGGGCTACTACTGGCCTAAAATGGAGCAATACTACTGCAAGTATGTCAAAAATTGCATCAAATGCCAACAACATGCCAACCTAACACATTTACCTTCCCAAGCACTTCAACCAATCCAGTCCATGTGGCCCTTCTCCCAATGGGGCCTCGATCTAATTGGAAAAATTACACCTAACCTCTAGCAATCATAAATTTATCATCACAACAATAGAATATTTTACAAAGTGGGTCGAAGCCATCCCACTGGTCCAAACTATAGGAGCCAAAATTGCAACATTCATCATGGAGCATATCATATGCCACTTTGGAATTCCCTCCCAAATTATTTCAGATAATGGGAAATATTTCAAAAACAAGACTATTCGAGCATTGTGTGATAGATTTCACATACACCATAGCTTTTTAACCCCATATTACCCTCAAGGAAATGGCCAGGCAGAAGCCACTAACAAAACCATCTATTCTATTCTCCGTAAAACTATAGTGAAATCTCATCGAGACTGGCATAATAAAATTCCCCTAGCCTTGTGGGCATATCGTATGAGCATTCGTACTCCTACTGGGGCAACACATTTTTCACTTGTCTATGGGGCAGAAGCTATCATGCCCCTTGAGCTGGAGATACCCTCTTTATGGATATCCATGAAATATTTCATTGACGATGACACTACTCGCCAAGCTCATCTAGATCAACTAACACTCCTCGATGAACATCGCATCCATGCCATCGAGCACACAAGAGTATATCAAGATCACCTTCACCTTGCCTACAATAGTAAGGTACATCAACGTGAATACCAGATTGGCAACTTGGTTCTCAAGGAGAACCAATAAATCATAAGTCAACCTCACCAACAGTGCAATAAATTCACCCCAAACTGGTTGGGTCCATTTATTATCACACACAAATATGGTTTAGGAGCATATCATCTAGAAAATATTGAAGGCCTTAATGATCCTGAACCCATCAACATCTTGCACCTTCATGCTTTCAATGCATGATTCATAAACACAATCACCATCACGAGTGTCACATAGTGTTAGAAATAAATCACCAAGCACATCACCATATGAATCTATTATTTCTACTTTATTATTTCTCTATACATGTACATTTCACCTTTCTACCATTTTTATGCTTAG
This sequence comes from Wollemia nobilis, assembly GCA_028583015.1. Lineage (NCBI taxonomy): Eukaryota > Viridiplantae > Streptophyta > Pinopsida > Araucariales > Araucariaceae > Wollemia > Wollemia nobilis. Next base: position 1,268,170 of record JAQPPZ010016349.1, read on the forward strand.
GGTATTTGTTTTTCCTTTTGCAAGACTCACATCATCAGTAGGAGAGCTCTATAGTGGCCTCACCTACCACCATGCAAGACCATCTACAGCCACAACAAAAACCCATTACATCGGTCGATCTCACCCGACCACCAGCCGCCCTTCATACCAGGCACTCCTCACATTCATCCCATTTAGGTCACCACACTTCACCTTGACACCATTCCCCTCGCCATTGAGGCTCATCCTATTTGCCACACTCTAGTGATAGCCATATTTCCATGTCCTCTTTCAATGATAAAGAGGAATCCACCCAACCGCAAGCACAAGGATCATCCTCCCATCCATATGATGATCTCAAATGTCACTATTCACCTCCAAGTCATCCACAGCATCCCATAGGATCCTACCACCCACCTAATAGGGAATACACACCTCATCAACCTCACCCTACATTTCTACCCACTCCCCTTCCCAATGGTGAGTCTACCTACACCCAGGATTTGCAAGCCCATGTGGCCCAAGATACTCAAGCTGGTCATGCAAACATCCCTCCTTCCCATTTGCGTCACCACCTAGGGCCATCGCCTATGCCACCGGTCCTCAAGACACCACCTTCACCACTATGAGGCTTACCACCCCAGCCAATTTTACAATCACCATAGTCATTTCACTCCGTTGCTTCCTCATCGTAGCCTTATCCTTTTTCTACCATGCATCGAGCCATTCCATTCACCTTGGAATCTCGCTCGTCCCCTTCCCCAATACCATCACCACCACACCATGAGATACAACATCTCATCTCCCATATCAAAGCTCTAGAGTTGTAGATGAGCCACTATCATTGCCACATCCACCCATGGTAGTCTCCCACAACCCATCCACCCTCACCACCACGTAGATCCCTTCCCTGACCCTAGACTCAACCCATGCTAGAACCTAGACCCATGCCTCCATTACCAAATCATATTTCACCCAGACCTCACTCACCTCTAGTAGATCCATACGTCTATCCTATGCCTATTCCACATATACCCCTTTCCAAAATATTCCATCATCTCATGCACTAGGGTCTTATTGACCTACCTAAGATTCAACCTATTGATCCCTCACATCCTAAACCATGCAATTACAATGAGAATCAATTTTGCATCTACCATCACCATCCAGGTCATGATATCAAAGAGTGTAGATCATTCGAAACCCTGGTGCACAACATGTTGTATGGTGAGCGTACCCCATCACCAGAGTGTTCTTTTCCATTTAGCCAACTTGTCAGTCCTCTACATCGCACCACTCCTAGGACTTTACCACCCCGCAGTACCCTAACAATGCCCACCCGCTATATTCATAACATTTCCAACTATGGCTCCAATCATAATTCTAGCCATGTCATCACTTCACCATCCCATTCTCACCTCGGATCTATGCCATTTCACCCGACAGTAGTGTTAGTTACTCATCTTCTTCTATCTCATTCTTCTACTTCTTACATACGTGGATTTGTTTCTTCTCTTCTATCTTTTTCGGCCGTTGGTGATACCCTTTCCTTGATTGGTTACCAATGCCTATTTCTTCTCACTTATTCCACCTATACATTCTACTCTCACATCTTCCTTCTTGTTGGTGACCATTACATACACTTATACAACTCATAGCTTATACATCTACTACACACACACACCCCACATGTTGGGGCAACCATGATCATAGCATCGCGCTTTTTGTCATCATTACACACTTTACTCATCTGTAAATAGGTTCTTCTAAAATTCTCCTTCTACACAACATAACTTTCTTCTTGTAAATATCGCATTCCTCCACTTGCATCACTTACAGTTACATTCATTGCACATATTCATATGCTTTATAGTTAAAATTTTAATTCATGTTTGTACATTCTTCCCCAAAATGCGCCTCAACAGGAATAATACATGCACTTGTTAGCATCACCACCTGGATGTCCATTCCCCCTTTTTAGGATTAGGGTATACATAGGTGTCGTGTTTAATTTTGACTACTCTGTAGTTTAGGCAATCAAGTGTCACCCATAGCTACTAAGTCTTGTACATTCTTCTTATGGTCTTTTAGGCTGGTTCAACTTCTCTCATGAATTGCTCACAACAGGTTACACATTAACAATTTTGAGCCTAGGAAAGAGGACATCTTGAGTAGATATCACCATCTAGCGAATGGTATCCCCTGCTCGTCCTATCACCTGCATGGTCAACATACGACATGGGGATAAACAAAGGGATCAAGCATAAGAAAAATTAAATAACTGGGTAGAAAATAAACTTCATCACCCATACAAAAAAAAAAAGAAATGAAATGAAAAGAGCACTACCACAATCAGATAGGTTAACACTAGAACAGGGGAAAAAAACAAAAGGAAATACCTCTTGATATCACACATGTTATGCTTATCACCTTTGGTCCTTAGGTTCAACATAACACTATGGGATAATTCCAAAAACCTGCCTACCAATGGAATAATATTACAGGTGACAACACATCTCTTACATCAACATATCGCTTTTGTAGAGATCACTATTGTGGATGGATGAGCTAGCTAGTTTGGTAGCATCTACAATGGGTTAATCCTACCTCCCTCAAAATGGATACATGAACCTTACACATTCACACACATAGGTCCAAGATAGATTTTGAACCAGACCCGATCATGTTATAAGTTGCCACAAAACTTGTATAGCTAAGGGTTTGAGATTTGATTGTCATAACTATGTTAGTCAAAACCATTACACATGCCTTACATTATCCACCGACCCTAAAATCATGGAATGGATAGCATCCATACAGGTCAATGCCACCATACAAGTGCTTCCTTGGTGCATTTCAGTAAGTCCATACATGCATACATGCATCTATGTCAGATACATTTGATACACATTATAGTTATGCATTCATCCTACATGCATTTCATATCAAATTACATTTATTGCATTCATCCCATATGCATTTCAAAATCGAGTCACAATATCACACTTACTCTACATACATTCATTATGAAATCACATTTGATATCACATCATGTCGCATTGGAAATACAATCATAACACTATTCTACAATCCATTTATACCACAACACGATAATAGATCTAAACCATGTCATACATGTATATCTATTCATCAGACATATCTACAAATTATGTTATGCTAATCCATGCAAACATAAACAAGAACACATTTCAAACCATCAAAATAACACATGTATATATAATAGCCAAAATCAACAAGGTATATGTATATATATCATCCATACAAAATGCCCGAAGGCTACAACCTGGGATCATGCCCATCATCATCTAGCATCAAAACAAAATGCTCGTAGGCTACAATAAGTAGTAAGTATCCTAACCCCCACTAGGAGTCTCCTCACAGTCCCCACAACATTCTCACATCCTTACATCCTGACTCGACTCTATTTCGAATGCTGGAACCGGATCCATAGTAGGTTGATCCTGCATAGTAGCTCTAGCACCTCTCTGACCCACCGTAGAAGCACTATGTTGACTCTGATATGAGGGTGCCCATACCTACGACTGAGACCCAGACTGCACCACAACTCGATCATAATCGGGTAGAGGAATCCCATGCACCAACAAAGCAGTCTCGCACATCATCTTCTTGGTGGTCTCAACCACCAACTGACTAGTCAAAGTATCGATCGTCTACTCCTACCTAGACATAGCAGCCCTCATCTCCACCATGTCTGCCTCCAACTGTTGAATCTGATCACGAAATCCCTGTACATCCTCTACAGCTGGCCTCTCCAAAATATCATCGGGAATCTACTATGCTATATCAGCAAATACCCCAATATCAATGGTATCATCGATACCACCCATACCGGCCACCTCGCCTCCCTCATCCTGGGCTCCAATGGTCTACTCTATCCCAACATCTACACCCACATCCACCTCCTCTACCCTCACATCCTAGGTACTCATCAAAGCACCTATGTGACATCATGACCATCATGGAGGAACCTCCTCCTCAATATATTCTATACTCGCTGCCCTAGCCCGAGTCCTCCTGCTCACTCTCCTCTCTGGCGGAGGTGCCCCAATAGCAGGTGCCACCCATTGATCCACCACACCTCTCCTAAGCTCCCAAGACTATAGTGCCCACCATGCATCAAACTTTGATGTCTTCCCTGCATCCCCTACATTTGGGATATCCATAGGAGGGTCCCTCTCCCCAACCCAAGGCGGTACAATAGGGTGCTCTCCTCTATCTCCCTGTCGTTAGAAATAAATAATAGGAGTCCTTGGAACATCCTCCTGTAAATTGAACATGCTAAATAATGTGCTCCCATACCCATACCTGCAACAAGGGAATCACACTCTATCCTGTCTGCCTACCCCGAACCACATCATGCAACTCATGGTATACTTGGGCCAATAGTGTTGGTGCCTATGCAAATACAACCTTGTGCTCCACTAGATCACTAACTACATACAACATGTTCCAAGTAAACAACACCTCAAAACTATTAGGAAGGTCATATGTAGAAATCATCATCATCACCACACACTACCTATTCGAGATCTTCTTCTATAGCCATAGCCACTCATAATCCATCTTAGAGATATCGATCTCTCTCCACCCAACCCCAAAGAATCTCTCCAAAATCGTGTCCTTGCTCCCATATTCGGCTTCCCTCATAGGAACACCCTCAATCGGTAGTTGGTAGATATGATAAACGTCTTCCAACGTCATGGTCATTTCCCCCATAGGAAAATGAAATGTGTTCCTATCTGCATCCCACCGCTCACATAAGGTAGACACATATGCCCTATTAGTGTAGATGCTCTTACACTCCCACACACCACAAAAGTGTATGTCATCCAACCACTGTAGCTCCTCCTCAGTCTTCATCAGCTTCTCAAAACCCTTCTTAAACTTCCTTACCCGATGACGGGGCTCAAGCACCTTCACCTATTCAACACATAACACAACATGCATTAGTAACCCACATAAAAAATCAATCAAATTCAACTTCATCACACAGAATTTACAAATTGAAAACATTTAATTTGGCACACATCTCGAGACAAAATAATGTACAAATAAAATGACAAAACACATCAACAACACAATCACATATTTGGATACCCATTTTATCATTTCATGGCAAAATTCCAAGCACATATGACAAACAGTACACATTGGTCGCCCAACAACCAATAACAAACTCAACTATACAACTACTATGGCACGCAATCCAAAAATTGATCAATTAATATGACATACAAAAACAAATCACATTTTTGGATACCCATTTTCCCACTTAATGGTAAATGTGTCGACAAAATTTAGAAACAAAGCACCAATCAACACAGATCTAGCAGTCAAATTTGTCCTAAAAACACCAAAACCGAACACACATCCAGGCACACAATCTAAAAATAAGTCACATTTTTAGATACCCATTTGCCCATTTAGTGGTGGAATTTCAAACTGACATCGAGTATAGTCTACATCGGGTTCCCTATAGCTCATTTTTAGTTTAATACTATCTACATCGTGGCACGTAAATCAAAGGCATGTCAAATGAAGTCAGCTACCAAAACAACCAATATTTTTGGACACCCATTTTGCCCTTCTGTGGTGAAATTTTCATTGGTTTTCCAAAATATTACGCCTAACATGTCAAATCTAATAGCCTAGGCTTGATATTACTCCTAAAAGCATCAAATTATGAAATCACATCAAACAAAATCAAAAAAATAAAACATTCGCATAATGGAATACCTATTTCCTACTTTAGCAGACAAAGTGCAAAAACATATCAATGTCAGTACATCGTTACCTCAAAAACTGATAGTCAAACTTCACACCTACTCTACCCATTACCCGATCAAATTGGCGACAAAACAAACCCAATTGAAAAACCGACCGCACTTTTGGGTACCCATTTGGCCCTTTTATCACTACGTGTTCAAATTTTACTTAAAATTTACAATTTTTTTTAAATAGGGATGAAAACCTCCCCCCCTCATTCACATTTTTCCAAAAAAATAAAAAAACAAATAAAACAAGGCAGACGATCACTTACCGATGGGTTCATGCGCCTAATGCTAGTTGATATGCGCCCTTTCATAATTTTCACTCTCACAATCATCAACGCGCTCCTTTTGTTCTATCAAATGTTCTCCCAAACCACTTTCCAAAGTCGCACACCGTTCAAATGAGCCCCCATGCAAATTTGGGCTTAAATATGCTTTAAACCCCGAATCGCGACCCGGGTCGCGAGTTAGGTCAAAATCGCTACCTGGGTCACGAATTGAGCCAAAATACCCCAAAACATCCCCAAAACCCTAGGAAAGTAGGGAAATGCCCTCTAAAACCCTAGGAGCCTCTAAAACTTACCTTTTAACACCATTTGCAAACACATATTTCATTTTACCGATAAACTTGTCCTATTCATACTTTTGGACCATGTTGATCTGGTCGAAAAAGCAAAGTAGTCAAAAAAATTTCTCAAGAAACTAGTATGGCATCGTAAATATCATACGCACTCAGCAAAATCACATCATTGCATCCGAAATCATCCATTTTATTTTATCGACGTTGCTTTTTATTTCTTTCCTCTTCTTATTCTTTCCTTCTTCTCTTCTCCCCCTAGGGCATCCAATTAATGTTGTATGGTCACGCTTCGAGCGGCTACATACCTTTGATTAGATCCCATTATTTTCTCTTCTCCTTCTAGGATATCCAGTAAATGTTGTATGGTCACGCTTTGAGCGGCTACATACCTTTGATTAGATCCCATTCTTTTCTCTTCTTACTAGCAATCATATTCATCATGCATTGGTATCTTTATCAATCGTTGCATCATCAAATCACCACATTCCATTCACCTCATTGTTGATTCCTCATTTGAGGGGGTATTCATATCCAAAGTCATCTTTGCATGCAACCACAACATAAAAAATCCAAAAGGGTGGTTAGTGCATTTGTCTAAAATTTTTTTGCTAAAGATTATCATACGATTATAATCTCAATCCCAAACAGACATGGGTTACATCAGGAGAGTTATATGTCACCATGGAGAAGTCAATCTAGTATTCATTATATCGAGTACACAATGGATGATATGTTTGATCAATCCTAGCACAACATTTGGAAATGGACTTCACGACCACGCTGATATGGTCATGAGTTGATGATCCAAATGTTAAACTAACTCAAATGGTTTGACACTTGTCACCATGTTCTCATCAATCAATCAACAACAAATATTTAGTTAGGCTTTTGTCCTAATCATACTTTTAGACCATGTTGATTTGGTCGTAAAAGCAAAGCAGTCAAAATTTGTCATTCTCAAGCAACTGGTATGGCATCGTAAATGTCATACAAAATCAGCAAAATCACATCATTTCATTCATAATCATTCATTTTCCTTCTTTCCTTCCTCTCTTCTTCCCCTGTGGACATCAAGTTGATGTTGTATGGTCATGCTTTGAGCGGCTACATACCTTTTATTAGATTCCATTCTTTCTCTTCTTTTCCCTAGATACCCGATTTATTTTTATGGTCACACTTCGAGCGGCTACATACCCTTTGATTGGATTCCATTCCCCTTCTATCCCTTTTCCTTCTGCACAAACCTTTCATATTTTTAGATTAAACTGTGTTCTACACAGTATAGTACAAAAATGGGCAAATGTAGACACCCAAAAGTCACACACTACTATACCTATGTACTTGTAGATCCTTTTGGACACTTGTAGGTTTACATAGGCCATCCTAGGTACCCCTAGGCTATCGTAGACCAGCGTAGACTATTGTAGATCATCCTAGATATGCGTAGATTACTGTAGTCATACATAGTCATGCGTAGATGACTGTAGTCATGCGTAGATCACCATAGATTGTTATAGCATTGTGTAGACTCCCATATACTACTTCATCGGTTTTCAAGTCCTAAACCCTCACAAGCCTTCAAAATTACATCTGGTACATCAAAATATCATTCGATGGTCTATTCAAACGCAATTGAGGCCCCCACGGGGTATTAGTTGGCCAAATTAGTTAATAAGTCAATTATCAAATTCTAATTTAATGTTGACTTCACTTAAGTCACTTTTTAGGGTAAATTTTATTAAAAGAACCTTTAATCTTGATTAGCCTTAATCAAATCCTCCCACATGTGTGAGATTAGGGTTTTTTGAGATATTTCTTTAATCATGTTTAAATTGGCTTAAGCACCTCCTAATCAAGATTAGCCCTAATCCATCCTCACACATGTGTGAGGATGAGATATTTCTCATAAGGAATGTGATGTTGCCACATAGCATTTCTTAACCTAACCCTAGTTAGAATCAAACCTAGTTTTAGTCTATCTAACCCCCCTACACCTTGCCTTTTCCTATAAATAATGGATCCCAAACCCCTAATTAATCTTGATTTCCAAATTCAACAAAGCACAGTTACTCTACAGAAATGGAAAGTGAACATTAGACAATCAATTTACAGAGAGCACAGATAGATTTTGATAGCATACAGAGGCACCCCAACTGCCTTAGGACCGATCTACCAAATATATCTTACCAGAGGAGCATCACAACTCAATTCGCAACCTGCCCTATGAATCCGGCCTAAATTCGCAACTCGGGTTGCGAATTGGGTCTGCAGGCCCCAAATCACCCCAAATTTGGGAGGTAAGCTCTATTTTAGCATATTATTACCTTATGCACATTTTATTTCAGTTTTTGTTATGATTTTACATTCATTTCATCTTTATAAATATGGGGCCTAACTAAGGCAAGCCCTCCAACGTATTGACCCTTTCTTGCAAGTTTCTTTTAGGTTATTCAGTAGATTTGAAGGAGAAGAACACCAACAAACATCAACCCAGTGGTGGCATGCATACAAATAAGCCCACCTACACTGAGGGACATCAGAAGAAGGCATCAGGCCTATAGTGTATTCATGAAAGGAAAAAGGGGAATTCACCCTATTTGTAACCGATATCAAATTTATCATGAATAAAGCATTATATTTCTGAATTACTTGTGTTATTACTTGTTGTTAGATCAAATGTCAATTTTTGGGAGTTTCAAATACATTAGATGAAAAGGTTCAAAAAGGAGTGGAAACCTGTTTTAAGGTTGTATCTTACTTCTAAGTAAAATCACACTCAAAAGGAAAGAAAGTTTTAAAATATGAAATCAAGGAACCACCTAAGATTTGTGTGGAAAGTTTTAAAGTTCATATGGCTCCAAATATTCAATTTGATTCTTGTTTCGATAGAGGTGAATCAAGATCAAAGGGAAAAGAAATTCTTGAAGAGAAAAGTAATGAAGAAACTAAGAAAGAGGTTTTAGATGCTACAAAGAAGGTTCAAGGATGCAATGCACAAGTTGAAAATGATCATAAGTATAATGGTCAAGAAAGGTATGAGGAACCAAGGCATGAACAAAGTGCTTTTCAAGAACATTGTTTTTCTTGTAATAGATTTGGACACAGGGCTATACACTGCAGAATCCATGGATCAAATAAGTTTGATTTTGATAGAAGAAACTTTAAAGGAAGAAGGTATGGTTTTTAGGGGCATTGATTCTCATGTAAAAATATTGGTCATAGATATTTTTAGTGCAAAGGAAATAAGCAACATGGTTTTGGTTTTAGATCTTCACAATTCAGAAGTCATGGTCATAATGGTCATGAAAATAGAGCTTCACAATACAGGGTTCGGGAAAGGAATGGATATGGAAATTATTTTAAGAATGAATTCAGGACATGGGCACCATCCAAAGGCTACAATATCAAGTGTTTTAATTGCACTAACTTTGGGCATATTGCAAAATGGTGTAGGACTCAATTCCAAAAAGGTTCAAGGCAAGAAGGTGAAACAAGTTCAAGGCAAGAAGGTCAAACAGGTTCAAGGCAAGAAGGTAAAACAGGTTCTAGACAAGAAGATCAAGTAATTCATCAAGAGAAGGATATCAGAAAAATATGGAAGGAAGTTGATAGAGGAAAGAAACAATGTGATATGGGAGTAAAAGTACTCCCACCCCAAAATTAATCACCTCAAAAGAGAAGGTGGCGAGGGGGCTATTATTAAGAGTCATATCTTTTAGCCCCATAGGTGTCCCTTTTGCCATTGATTTCAAAGGGGGAGAGATTTGAGTAAGGGGGAGAACATTGAGTTAGGGGGAGCAGCCTCCAAAGAGAGCATTGAGTTAGGGGGAGCAACCTCCATAAGATATTATTGAGTCAGGGGGAGCAGCTTTGATTCTCAGATATGGTTTTTGCAGTGATTATGGTTTTTTCATTAGAGGTGTTGTCATCAATGACAAAAGGGGGAGATTTTTGGCAATTTGAGATATTTTATGTTGTCATTGATGTCACGTGAATCATTGATGTCATATAGATCACATTGAGTTATGGTGGGAAAATGATATTTTGGAAAGCATGAATAAAATCAGGGTTTTTGTGAAAACCAAGGAAGGAAAAATAAAAGGTTTTATTTAAAACCATGGATGGCAGATTTGAAATGGGTTTTTCTTAAAAACCAAGTTGGCCTTTCGTTTCATCGAAAAAGGTGCCTCGGTGATGGAGATATTTAATTTTAAATAGTTAGTTTAAATTTTAATTATTTAAAATTTAAATTTAAATATTAAAATTAAAATTAAAGTTAGCGTCGACGTCTAAAGAAAGAGAGAATATCAATAATGCACCGACATCATCAAAAATGAGGAGATGACTATATAAATGGGGATCCTAAGGTTCATTTTAAATTAATCCTTTGCTTGTGTTAATCGTTGCCTAGCATCCAAAGAGAGCTCGTGCGAAAATCATTTTGAAAAGGGAGACAACGAATAAATCCAAGGTTGGTCAAAATCCCAAGACATTGTGGGCAGAGTGGTGCATTGGCAATTGGATTTTTTTTAAGGTGCATGGCAACACTTACGTCAAGGTTCGGATCTCCTTCACACCTACTCTACCCATTACCCGATCAAATTGGCAACAAAACAAACCCAATTGAAAAACTGATCGCACTTTTGGGTACCCATTTGGCCTGTTTATCACTACATATTCAATTTTTACTTAAAATTTACAAATTTATTTAAATCAGGATGAAAACCTCCCCCCCCTCATTCACATTTTTATAAAAAATAAATAAATAAATAAAATAATGCAGACGATCACTTACCGATGGATTCCCGCGCCTGATGCCAGTTGATCTATGTCCTTTCATCATTGTCACTCTCACAATCGTCAATGCGCTCCTTTTGTGCTGTCAAATTTTCTCCCAAACCGCTTTCCAAATTCGCACACCATTCAAATGAACCCCCATGCAAATTTGGGCTTAAATATGCTTTAAACCTCGACTCGCGACCTGGGTCGCGAGTTAGGTCAAAATCGCTACCTGGGTTGTGAATTGAGCCAAAATACCCCAAAACATCCCCAAAATTCTAGGAAAGTAGGGAAATACCCTCTAATACCCTAGTAGCATCCAAAACAAACCTTTTAACACCAATTGCAAACACATATTTCATTTTATCGGTAAACTTATCCTATTCATACTTTTGGACCAAGTTGATCTGGTCGTAAAAGCAAAGTAGTCAAAAGTTGTTGTTCTCAAGCAACTAGTATGGCATCGTAAATGTCATACGCACTCAGAAAAATCACAGCATTGCATCCGCAATAATCCATTTCATTTTATCGGCATTGCTTTTTATTTTTTTCCTCTTCTTCTTCTTTCCTTCTTCTCTTCTCCCTCCTAGGCATCCAGTTAGTGTTGTATGGTCATGCTTCGAGCGACTACATACCTTTGATTAGATCCCATTATTTTCCCTTCTCCTTCTAGGCTATCCAATCAATGTTGTATGGTCATGCTTCGAGCGGCTACATACCTTTGATTAGATCCCATTATTTTCTATTTTTACTAGCAATCATATTCATCATGCATTGGTACCTTATCAATCGCTACATCATCAGATCACCACATTCCATTCACCTCATTGTTGATTGCTCATTTGAGGGGGTATTCATATCCAAAGTTAACTTTGCATGCAACCAAAACATAGAAAATCCAAAAGTGCGGTTAGTGCATTTGTCTACATATTTTTTTGTTGAAGATTATCATACGATTATAATCTCAATCCCAAACGGACATGGATTACATCAGGAGAGTTATATGTCACCATGGAGAAGTCAATATAGCATTCATTACGTCAAGTACACAACGGATGATACATTTGATCAATCCTAGAGCAACATTTAGAAATGGACTTCATGACCACGGTGATATGGTCACGAGTTGATGATCCAAATGTTAAACTAACTCAAATGGTTTGACACTTGTCGCCATGTTCTCATCAATCAATAGCAAATATTTAGTTAGGCTTTTGTCCTAATCATACTTTTGGACCACGCTGATCTGGTCACAACAACAAAGTAGTTAAAAGTTGTCATTCTCAAGCAACTGGTATGGCATCGTAAATGTCATACGGACTCAGCAAAATCACATCATTGCATTCATAATCATTCATTTTCCCTTACTAGCATTGTTTTTATATCTTTCCTCTTTTTCTTCTTTCCTTCCTCTCTTCTTCCCCTGTGGACATCAAGTTGATGTTGTATGGTCATGCTTCGAGCGACTACATACCTTTGATTAGATTCCATTCTTTCTCTTCTTTTCCCTAGATACCTGATTGATTTGTATGGTCATGCTTCGAGCAGCTACATACCCTTTTATTGGATTCCATTCCCCTTATATCCCTTTTCCTTCTACACAAACCCTTCATATTTTTGTATTAAACTGTGTTCTACACAGTATAGTACAAAAAGGGGCAAATGTAGACACCCAAAAGTCGCACACTGCTATACCTACATACTTTTAGATCCTTCTAGACACTTGTAGGTTTACATAGGCCATCCTAGGTACCCCTAGGCTATTGTAGACCAGCGTAGACTATTGTAGATCATCCTAGATATGCTTAGATTTTTGTAGTCATGCATAGATGGCTGTAGTTATGCATAGTCATGCGTAGATTGCCATAGATTGTTATAGCATTGTGTAGACTCTCATATACTACTTCATCAGATTTTAAGTCCTAAACCCTAACAAGCCTTCCAAATTACATTCGGTACATCAAAATATCATTCGACGGTCTATTCACTAGCAATTAAGGCCCCCACAGGGTATTAGTTGGCCAAATTAATTAATGAGTCAATTATCAAATTCTAATTTAATGTTGACTTCACTTAAGTCACTTTTTAGGGTAAATTTGATTAAAAGAACCTTTAATATTGATTAGCCTTAATCAAATCCTCCACATGTGTGATATTAGGGTTTGTTGAGATATTTCTTTAATCATGTTTAAATTGGCTTAAGCACCTCCTAATCAGAATTAGCCCTAATCCATCCTCACACATGTGTGAGGATGAGATATTTCTCATAAGGAATGTGATGTTGCCACATAGCATTTCTTAACCTAACCCTAGTTAGAATCAAACCTAGGTTTAGTCTATCTAACACCCGTTGCACCTTACCTTTGCCTATAAATAATGGGTGCCAAACCCCTAATTAAGTCTGATTCCCAAATTCGACAAAGTACAGTTACTCTGTAAAAATGGAAAGTGAACATTAGACAGTCAGTTTATGGAGAGCATAGACAGATTATGACAGCATACAGAGGCACCTCAGCTCCTTAGGACCGATCTATCGAAGATATATTACCATAGGAACATCACAGCTCAATTCACAACCTGCCCTATGAATTCGGCCTCAATTAGCGACCCAGGTCACGAAGTGTATCTGCAGATCCCAAATCACCCCAAATTTGGGAGGTAAGATCTATTTTAGCATATTATTACCTTATGCACATTTTATTTCAGTTTCTATTATGGTTTTATAGTCATTTCATCTTTATAAATATGGGGCCTAACTAAGGCAAGCCCCCCAACGTATTGACCCTTTCTTGCAAGTTTCTTTCAGGTTATTTAGTAGATTTGAAGGAGAAGAACACCAAAAAACAACAACCCAGTGGTGGCCCGCATACAAATAATCCAACCTACACTAAGAGACATCAGAAGAAGGCATCATGCCTATAGTGTATTCATGAAAGGAAAAAGGGGAATTCACCTTATTTGTAACCGATATCAAATTTATCATGAATAAAGCATTATATTTATGAATGACTTGTGTTATTACTTGTTGTTAGATCAAATGTCAACTTATGGTCATTTCAGATACATTAGATGAAAAGGTTCAAAAAAGAGTGGAAACTTATTTTAATGTTGTATCTTACTTCCAGGAAAAATCACACTCAAAAGGAAAGGAAGTTCTAAATTATGAAAGCAAGGAAATAACTAAGATTTGTGAGGAAAGTTCCAAAGTTCATATGGCTCCAAATATTTAGTTTGATTCTTGTTTTGAGAGAGGTGAATCAAGCTCAAAGGGAAAAGAAAATCTTGAAGAGAAAAGCAAGGAAGAAACTAAGAAAGAGGTTTTAGATGCTACAAAGAAGGTTCAAGGATGCAATGCACAAGTTGAAAATGATCATAAGGATAATGGTCAAGAAAGGTATGAGGAACCAAGGCATGAACAAAGGGCTTTTCAAGAACATTGTTTTTCTTGTAATAGATTTGGACACAGGGCTATACATTGTAGAATCCATGGATCAAAGAAATTTGATTTTGATAGAAGAAACTTCAAATGACGAAGGTATGATTTTTAGGGGCATTGCTTCTCATGTAAAAATATTGGTCATAGATATTTTTAGTACAAAGGAAATGAGCAACATGGTTTTGGTTTTAGAGCTTCACAATTCAGAAGTCATGGTCATAATGGTCATGAAAACATAGCTTCACAATATAGGGTTCAGGAAAGGAATGGATATGGAAATTATTTTAAGAATGAATTCAGGACATGGGCACCATCCAAAGGCTACAATATCAAGTGTTTTAATTGCAATAAATTTGGGCATATTGCAAAATGGTGTAGGACTCAATTCCAAATAGGTTCAAGGCAAGAAGGTGAAACAGGTTCAAGGCAAGAAGGTCAAACAGGTTCTAGACAAGAAGATCAAGAAATTCATCAAGAGAAGGATATCAAAAAAATATGGAAGGAAGTTGATAGAGGAAAGAAACAATGTGATATGGGAGTAAAAGTACTCCCACCTAGAAATTAATCACCTCAAAAGAGAAGGTGGTGAGGGGGCTATTCTTAAGAGTCATATCTTTTAGCCCCATAGGTGTCCCTTTTGCCATTGATTTCAAATGGGGAGATATTTGAGTAAGGGGTAGAACATTGAGTTAGGAGGAGCAGCCTCAAAAGAGAGCAATGAGTTAGGGGTAGCAGCCTCCAATGAGAGCATTGAGTTAGGGGGAGCAGCCTCCATAAAATATTATTGAGTCAGGGGGAGTAGCTTTGATTCTGAGATATGGTTTTTGCAGTGATTGTGGTTTTTGCATTAGAGGTGTTGAGATCAATGAAAAATGGGGATATTGTTGGAAACTTGAGTTATTTTATGTTGCCACTGATGTCACATGAATCATTGATGTCATATAGATCACATTGCATTTTGGTGGGCAAATGATAGTTTGGAAAGCATGGATAAAATCAGGGTTTTTGTGAAAACCAAGGTAGACAAAATAAAAGGCTTTATTTAAAACCATGGATGGCATATTTGAAATGGGTTTTTCTTAAAACCCAGGTTGGCCTTTTTTTTCATCGAAAAAGGTGCCCCGGTGATGGAGATATTTAATTTTAAATATTTAGTTTAAATTTTAATTATTTAAAATTAAAATTAAAATTTTAATTATTTAAAATTAAAGTTAGCACCAATGTCTAAAGAAAGAGGTAATATCAATAATGCACCGACGTCATCAAAAATGAGGAGAAGACTATATAAAGGGGGATCCTAAGGTTCATGTGAAATTAATCCTTTGCTTGTGTTAATTATTGGCTAGCATCAGAAGAGAGCTCGTGCGAAAATCATTTTGAAAAGGGAGACAACGAATAAATCCAAGGTTGGTCGAAAGCCCAAGATATTATGGGCAGAGTGGTGAATTTGCAATTGGATTTTTGTTAAGGTGCGTGGAAATGCTTTACGTCAAGGTTTGAATCTCCTTGACTGCATTCGAAGGCATTGTAAGGAAAGCACTCGAAGCCCTTTTGGTTTGCATGGAAGGGAGGAAGGACTTAAGGCACGTCGTGTCTTTTCCTTTTGAACGAGCGGCTAGCTCATGTGGCAACCTTATCCACGGCTAAGGCGTTCACGGTGTGTGCAAGTTGGGGGTTCGAATCCCCTTGAGGAGGTAATTACGTTTTGCTCTAATTAATTTCGTTGATGCCCTAGGATAGGAGTTATAAGGTGGTTAAGGAATAATTAAAGTTTTTAATTAAACTTTATTTTTATAAGGATTGTGATTATTATTTCAGAGGTGGATGAGTTGTTGATTTATTTTAATATTCATGAAATTGAAAATTAAGATTTAGGAGAAATAAGGAGTTGTTATAAAATATTTTTGAGAGCCTTATTGATTATTATTTTTGATAAAGTTTTTATTAAAAAGGACTTCGGTGGATGTGTTTATTAAGTTGGAGTAAAAAGGTGTAAATTGAGTTATGCTTATCTTGTGATTATTATTTGGAGTCCACTAACTCTTATTGAGATTGGAAAGGAAAGTTGTGTTTAGTGTGGCAGATTTTGTGAAAAACTTCTTAGCATCAAAAAGGTATGGGCACATTCTACTATTGATCGTTTATGGTGGTTTATTTCTGAAATATCATTGGAGTGAAAAGGATTGATTGTGGTTTCCTTTTTGAAAGTGGTTGGTTAAATGCTTCAAGGTTTTTTGGTTTGAGAGTTGTGTTTAAACCTTATTTTATAAGCATAGTTGTTGAATCCCATTGGTTGTGAAAGAACTTGAAAAGAACATGAGTATCATTGTTATGTGAGATTTGTGGTTGACCATTGTTGGAAATATTTGAGTTGGTTGATACATTCTTGGACTAGGTTTTTTGTGAGAAAGAGTAGTCCCTTGTGGTGATTGGTTGAGTTGGTTGATACATGCTTGGACTAGGGTTTTTGTGAGAAAGAGTAGTCCCTTGTGGTGATTGGTTGAGTTGAGTTGATTGAACCTAGTCAAGTGATTGTGTGATGTGATTGGTCAAGTTCCATGAAACAAACTATTCCATAATTTTGATTTGAGTTGAGTTGAGATTAGAAAATATTGAGTCTCTAACAATTCTCTTTATGCTTCTATGAGTTGATTTGAGTTGAGATTGAGCTTAGAACATATTGAGTATCTAATAATTATCTTTATGCTTCTATGAGTTGATTTGAGTTGAGATCATTGTGGATCATTGTTGTCATCCATTGAGAGTACATTGCAATTCATTGTTGAGTTCATATTTGAGCTTTGCCTTGATAGATTTATGGATGATATTTGAGTACTACTTGAGCATTATTGATTGAGCCTTTGTGGATAGTTTTGGGATAGCCTTTGTGGACAACTTTGTGGATAGTTTTGGGACAACTTTGTGGACAGTTTTGGGACAGCTTTGTGGACTGTTTTGGACAACTTTATGGACAACTTTGTGGACAACTTGGTGGATAGCTTTGGTTCAGATTTGTGGACAGATTTGAGTAAGTTCTTGGTGATATTTTTAGAGTAGATCTGGTCAAGTTATTGGTGAGCTTGCTAGAGCATATTTGGACAAGTTCTTGGTGAGCTTGTTAGAGCATATTTGGGCAAGTTCTTTGTGAGATTGCTAGAGCAAATTTGGGCAAGTTCTTGGTGAGCTTGCTAGAGCATTTTTGGACAAGTTCTGTGTGAGCTTGTTATTTAGATTTGGACAAGTTCTGTGTGATCTTGTTATTCATTTTTGGACAAGTTCTATGTAAGCTTGTTATTTATATTTGGACAAGTTTTGCGTGAAATTGTTATTCAGTTTTGGACAAGTTCTGTGTGAGCTTGTTATTCAGATTTGGATAAGTTTTGTGTAAACTTGTTATTGCCTAGCTTTTAGAAGATCAAAGAAATAATTGTATTGGATAAGGATCCTTATTTCTGTGTGAAATATTATAAGGAGATTATCTAGTGGAATACCCCACATTGGGGGAACCACTTTAAATCTTGTGTCTCAATTGTGTATGGTAACTTGTACTCTTGCTTATTACTACTATTTGAGTTATTAATGCACACTGCTATATTTTGTTATTGCAATTAAGAACATTAATTGATATTGATTTGGAAATAAAGTAAAAAGTGGTCTTATACTGTTCACCCCCCCTCTTAGTATAATCTTGTGTTCTTCATCTCCTTTACCGATTTGAATAGTTAGATGACAAAATATCACACTATCACTCTCTAAAAATATTTCCCAATTACAAAAATTATCAAACTCAACTACACCTTATTACTCCTTGTTTAAAATAAGTATTCACCAACACACATTCGTAAAAATATAATTCCTTGCATACACCTTATTGTTCCAACTTTAGAGCAATATTCATCAATACACAAGAAATAAAAAGGACTTTATTTATTCCTTATTACTCCAAATTTATAACTCAAACCTTCCAAAATTAAAGTAAAATATTTAATCTTTAAAACCCTTATATCTCCCTTAGAAACCTTAGCCAATATTTATTTATCACAAACCAAGCATCTCCGAAATCACACAACCTTAGCACAAAATATATGGCGCATAACTAGCAAGCAAAACATCACCATGGGTTTTGAATGCATGACCACTCCTCCGCCAAGTGCCTTACCAAGGCACTAGCCCACCACATGGGCTACTAGCTCCCACACAATGGGAAAGGTAAAATCCTTCCTCTTGTTTATCTTCGATCGATGCGATGCCCAAAAACTAACACTTCGCATTGTAAAACTAAAATTAGTGAGTTTCAAACCTTGTACCTCAAGCCTGTAAACCCTTCGAGCCTTCCTCGATTTATAGCTACACTACATGATGTTATGCAATGAAAATAGGGTCTCCGCTCCTCTTTATCCTATCCTCTATAGCCATAAACTTTGTAATCATGAAAACCTTGTCTTTCCTTTTGCGCACGATGGTCAAAAACTTTGCATATATCAAATTGCATAATCATCATTTTAAAAAAAAAATTGCCCCCCTTCTTATATGCATAGACCACGCTTTGAGAGATGTCGACGGATGATTCGAATTTCAAATTTGAATTTGAATAAACTTTATAACCCAACCTTAGGGTTAATAAATTAATTTTATTATAACCCAACCTTAGGGTTAATAAATTAATTTTATTATAACCCAACCTTAGGGTTATAAATTAATTTAATAATTAAATTATAATTAATCTATAATTAACTTAATAAATTTTAAATTTAATTAAATTAATTAATAAATTAATTTATAATGAAATTATTTAAATTAATTTAAATCTTCCCTTTTAATATTATAATATTATTTTGCTTGGGCCTCTTCATTGCTCTTGAAACTCATCTTGACCACCTGGAAGTAAACTTTCCTTTTGCACCGATTGTGGAACTGCTTCTTCTTGCACTCTTCACTGAAACTGACTCTCGACATCAATGACAACTCAACTACTTGCGAAATCACTTCCTCTTGCACTACTTCACTAAAACTGACTCTTGACATCAATGACAACTCAACTACTCAAAATGTCTAACAATATCCCCCTTTGTCATTGATGGAAACCCAATTACCTATTACAACTTTATGCCTTTTTCTATTTTTCTCCCCCTAGGATACTACTCCCCCTGACTCAATGTTTTCCTTTAAATTAAATCTCTCCCTTACTCAAATCTCTCCCCCTTTGACATCAATGGCAAAGGGTCACATTTGGGGCTCGGGGCTAAGAATGAGTCTCTTAGCTTAGACACTCCTCCACCTCCTCTTGAGGTGGTTAATTATAGGGTGGGAGTATTTCTACTCCCATAAAGCACTGATCTTTACCTTTGTCCACTTTCCTTCTCATTTGATCCTTTTGATTCCTCTGATTGTTCCTGTTCTTGCTTGTCTCTGGAATTTCTGCTCTACACAACTTTGTTGTATGTCCATCATTATTGCACTTGTAACACTTAATATTGTTATTAATTGGAGGTGAAAATGCCTTGGGATTTATCCTAGTGAAGCCATATCTATTCCTATCATGGACCCTGCAATTTTTTGCCTTGTTATCAAACTGATTACAAGAGTAACAATATCCTTGAAATAGCTGCATGTTTTTGAAGTTCCTATATTCCTATATTTCATGTTTTCTGCATTGAGAAGCCTTGTGCCCAAATTTGTGACATGAGAAACATCATCCATTGAAATTTCATTGCCTTGACATCATTGGTCTCTTAGTCTCTTTTACCCTATGCTGGTTCTTGTTCCATACATTCCTCTTTTGTGCATTGTTCTTTTCCTTGTTGAACTTTCTATTATCCAACTCATCCTCAGAAGTCTCACTTTCTCTCACATTATCTTCTTCTAAATTTTCTTCTTCTTCAAAACTTGAGGTTGACTCATATTCTTGTTTCTTTTGTGTTTGTTCAAAACCAAGACCTATTTTGCTTGATGTAGGCTTTTGTGTCTTTATAATCTTATCCAATTTCTTTGAGCTTCTTCCAAACCTGTGTAACTTATCCTTAGAATATTTTATTTCTTCCCTTAGTAGAACTACTTCGTGTTCTAACATTTCACATTCTAAGACCTTTGCTTCCAACTTATTCTTGAACTTCTTTTTCTTAGTCATTGAATTGTTTAGATCCTCTATAAGCTTTCCTCTCTCTTCATAACATTATTGAAACTGGAGCTTAAGTTGGGAGTTTTACTTTATTACCTTCTTGAACATGTTAAGAGCATAAATAATCTCTCCCTCAAGATCAACTTCTTCTTTTTCTGATTCTTTCTCTATTTGTTTACCTTTGAAAACATTTTCATTCTTTTTTGAATTATCTTCTATAGGATCACCTCCTTATTCTTATAGTGCCATTATAATATTCTCTTCTAGTCCTTCAAGTGTATCTTCATATCCATCATCACTAAAACTGAAACCATTATTTGTACAACTATATTCAATATGTCCAAAATTACATCTAAAACACTTGAGAATTATTGGTGACCTTTTCTTAGCTTCTTTTTCTTCTATCAAAAATAGAACTTCATATTTATCATTAGCTGAGAAACTATTATCACTATCTCTTGAGTACTTACTTGCATTTTCTACATGGTAACTCCTCTTCTATCTTTGAAAGAAATTATTTCCTTGTTTGCCTTGTCCAACCTTACCTTTTTTTGGTACCTATATTTTTTTGATTCCCTATTCTTATGATCATGTTTTTCTTCATCATTGTTATTTCTAGCTTCTTGATAATTATTTGCATAGTGACCATACTTTCCACAATTAAAACATCTAACAAATTTTGCATCTTTAAATCTTCTTGGATCCTTATTCCTTCTACCATAATTTGCTTCTTCATCACTAGATGACTCATTGCTTGAATCTGAATTCTTACCCTTTGTCTTCTTAGTAGCTTTGAAGGTTGCTTCCTTCCGAAGATTAGGTTCCTCTTTTGTTCTCATATCAAAAGTTGTAAGAATACCAAGTAATACATCTCTTGTCAAAGAATCACTATATTTTTACTCCTCTATAGCAGAGATATTTTCACTAAATCTTTTTGAGAGATATCTTAAGATCTTATCACAAACATCAGATTCTTCAATATCAAATCCAAGTCTTTGCATGGTGTTAACAACCTTGTCTACACGAAGTAGATAAGTACTAATGTTTTCCTCATTCTTAATTCTTCAAATTGTCCTCTTATATTTTGTATCTTTGCCTTTTTGACACTTTTATCTCCTTCATATATGCTTTTCAACTTATCCCAAATATCTTTTACTTATTTGCAATGCATAACCTTTATGAACTTTATTTTATGCAAACCTCTCAAAGTTGTATTCTTTGCTTTTGAATTGTAATGATGTACAAGCTTACCATCTTTATATGTAGGTGGAGTAGCTAGTGTCGTGTATCCATTTTCAACTGCTTTTCATATTTCATTGCCAAGTGCCATAAGGTGAATCTTCATTCTCATACTCCAAAATGCATAATCACTTCCATAAAATACTGGTGTTGAATTATATGAAGATCCATTCTTAGAATCCATTGTGTTCTTGTAAGTTTTTCCTTTAAGCTGTTAAACTCTTCCAAAAGAACTTGTTCTGATACCAATTGAATAACACAAGCTTATACTGAGAGGGGGGTGAACAATATAAGATCACTTTTTACTTTTTGTTCCCAATCAATATTATGTAATGTATAGATAACAATATCAAAAATGATAATAAAAGTAATACATAAATCACCATACACAATAGAGACACCAATTTAACGTGGTTCACACAATGTGGGCTACTCCACAAAGAAAATATTTCACTAAAATTTTCTCAATCAATCTTTTGGGGATACTTTCCCTATTACAATGTTTATGGACCTCTATCCATAGGAGACACCAATCCCCTAATCAAGTTCATGGATCTCTATCCACAGGAGACACCAATCTCCTTTGCTTTGGTTGGTGATCTTCTAGAAGAATTGCTACCTCCATTGCACTAGCTAATGGATCTCTATCCATTGGATACTATCATCCTCTATACTCTATCACCTCCAAAGGTTGCTTTCAAATCTATTTGAAATCTACACTAAACACGATACTTCGATCTAGCAAAAATCTACTCAATCTTTATCTTTGATCTAGCACAAATCTATCCTCAAATTTGCACCAAATTCTATCCACAAATCTGCACTAAACACAGTCCTTTAGTTTAGGACAAATCTGTCCTTAATCTCTGTCCTCAAGCCTTAACACAAATCTTGACTTAATCTTAAATCAACTCTACTAGATTTTCCCAAAACCTTAACCCCAAGTTTGAACAAATCAATCAATCAACTCTGCTCTCAAGTCTTCTTAAAGACTTATCTCAAATCAAATACCATTGTTCATTTCTATCTTGAGCATGTAGAGTTGTTTGAACTATCATAGAGTTTGCCCTAACATTCTTCCTAGTTGTTGGAATAATTTTTCTAAGGAAGTCATATGAGTCTACATCCAACGTTTCTTGTGTGGAAGAGGTAACCAAGAAATGCGGCTCGTTGTTAGGCCAAGATTGATCTGAGATTCACGAGTGCTCTCTTCAGTTTGACTCCATCAAATTGCTGAACTTTTGACTAAAAGTTGATCAAGAAGGATATCCAAAGTTGATCATGATTTTGACTCAAAATGTATTTCCATACTTTTTCTATAACAACGTGCACATATCATTATATTGGATGACAGGGAATAGTGATGTTGATGTTTGTGCAATCATTACCATATTGATGTACTATCAGTGCGTGTGAACAAAGTTCTTAGATGTCAACATCAAATAAAAATCAAATGAGTGCGTGTGAACAGAGTTGGCACATGGCAGCCTGCAGCGGATTCCTCGATTCCTCCAACATTGACTCTACGATAGTTATTCAATATTAAAATAAAATCACGTTCAAATAGTGAAATTCCGAGACAGTACATGTTAAGGAAGTCACCTGAGTCTACATCCAACGTTTCTCGTGTGGAAGAGGTAACCAAGAAAAGCGTAGAAGGGGAACACCAAGATTCCAGTGCACGGCTCGTTGTTAGGCCAAGATTGATCTGAGATTGCACTGTTTTTTTTTTTTTTAATCAATCAATTTGTTGCACTTTATAGTAAACATTGATTCTTGTAAAAATGTGTTCCCAAACTTTTTCTATAACAACGTGCAACATATCATTACATTAGGAATAGTGATGTTGATGTTTGTGTTAGCATTACTATATTGATGTACTATCAGTGCGTGTAAACAGAGTTGGTAAATGTCAATATCAATTAAAAATAAAACTGCTGCACTTTTCAGTAGATATTGATTAGCAAGGATATCCTATAGTATTTCCATACTTTTTCTATCATTAATAAGGATATCCTATATTGATGTACTATCATTGCGTGTGTGAACAGACTTGGTAAATGTTAATATGAAGAAAAATCAAATTGTTTGGTGTGTTTTCAAGAATTAGTTGGATTGATAAGACTTGAGTATTTATGAAAAGATCTAAATTTAAATTTTGTGGACATATTTAATAAGGATAAATATAGTAGTTTAACTTGAATACCTTAAGTAAATGCAGTATCAACCTTGAGCCACAGCTTCCTACTAAGTTTATTCAGAAAAACATATCTTATAAAAACAACTTCAATAATTTAACCTCCACTTTTGAATAACATTGATTACCAAGCATATCCTGTCAAAAATGTATTTTCGTACTTTTTTATAACACCGTGCAACATATCTTTATATTGGATGATAGGGAATAGTGATGTTGATGTCTGTGCAAGCATTACTATATTGATGTACTATCAGTGCGTGCTACCAGAGTAGTAAATGTCAATATCAATTAAAAATCAAATTGCTGCACTTTTGAGAAAGCTTTGATTAGCAAGGTATCTTATCAAAATGTATTTCCATACTTCTTCTATGGCAACGTGCAGCATATATTTATATTGGATGATAGGGAATAGTGATGTTCGTGGTTGCTCGGTAAAGGATAACCAATTGAACTCAATTGGTAAGTGAATGCAAGTAGAAGTGTTTTATGTATTTTTTTTTTAAATTGGAAAATGAACTGCTGTTAATTATTAGAACAAAATAGTTTAAACAATTAAGAGTTTTAGTATGAGATGAAGTATACTGTATATAATTATATTTTTTTAAATTTAAATTTTAAATCTTTTATTTAAAGGTTAACAATTTTGAAGAAAAAATTTGTTTAATAAAGTAAAAAAAAACTTAACACTTTTTTATCATTTTTAAAATGTGTTTTTTTTCTTATTAATTTTGATGAGAAGTTTTCCTATTTTCTCCATTCTTATTTCTTAAAAAAGTTTTAATTAGTGTGTTTACTTTTAAAGTGTACTAATATGCAATCTTCATGTCTTAGTAAGTTTCACATTCCATGAGAAAATATTTTTGGTCTCCACTAGTCCTTTTGTGCAAAAGACATATATTTGTTCTAACCATACATCTTGAGGAATTGTCAATCTCTTAGTTTTGTATTTGAGATGGTATGGACTAGATCTTAGTTGGATTATAAGCATTTTTCTTTTTCTTTAATCTTTGTACTTTTTTTGGTTGTGTCGGTTGAACTCATTGATGTATAACTATTTTCTCCTTTTTAAAATTTCAATCCATTAGGCTAAATTTTTTCCCTTACATATTATTTTATTTCTTTGTTTGAGTTTGAGACCTCATGAAATTTAATGCTCCATTTTTCTATCGATTTGTTGTTTTGTTTCTTTAATTACCCGTTTTTGCAAGTTGCCATCTTCTATTCTTTGTACTTTATTTATGTACCCCAATAGCCTTATCATAACTTCTACTTCTAGTGGAAAAGTCCCTATTTTAGCAAGTAAAATATCATATAGGGTTAATGCTTTAATTCTAAAATTATTAGTAATTAATAATTTTTATTTTATTTTTGTTTGTCTCTATTTAAAATTTATGTATAGCTAGCCCACTTCTCACACCCATATATCCCCACTAGAATAACTAATAATCCCAAAAGGATCCTAATGGTTTTCCAATACCACAACTTTGCTTTTATGCCCCTATTTAGCAATGAGTAGAGTGCCTTCATCCTGGTCGTATTCATTTCATTTTACATATTTCCCAACTAAGTTTGCTTTGAAAATATAACCGAAGATATTTGTATTCCATTACTACTTCTAAAGGATTTCCTTCAAATACAATATATGGTTGTTTTTGGCCTCTCCAAGTAGAGAAGACCATAATTTTAGTCTTATAAGTGTTTACCTACACCTCAACTTCTTTATAAAAATTCTTTAAATATTTTTAATGTTCTTTTAAAATTTCAAGTCTCTTTCCAATCAAGATGAAGTCATTGATATAGAGAAGAAGTTTCACTACATAATTAACAAATTGTATTCCCTCTTCTCCCATCCTTTGTACACATTCCTCCAATTTTTCAATGTAAATTCCAAATAAAGTAGGTGACAATGGAAAATCATGTTTCACCCCAATATCACTCCCAGAATACTCTAATAGCCCTTCTTGAGTTTAGATTTTTCATCACCTACTCATTAAGCCTATGTATAATTACTCTATAGTTGGTTTGTATACTAAATTCTTTCATTTTTTCCATAGCTTACCTCTAGATACTTGTCAAAAGCCTTTTTAAAGTCCACAAACAACAATAAACTTTTTCTTTTTCATTCCATGTACTCTCTATTAGGTTCCTTAAAGTAATGCAATGATCTATTGTTTAGTAATTTGGTCTAAATCCTAAATTCCCTATTGCCTCATTTTCTTAATTTTTTGCCAATTGACTAATTTTACTTTCTACTATGCTGCTAGATATTTTCAAAAAGAGGATTAATCTTGGTAGTGTTGTCATTTGAAATATTATTGGTATCTCAATTTTTAAGAAATGGTACGACTAGGTTGATTATCCATTTTAGTGGAAAGCATCCTTTAATGTTGCCATTAATTTTTTTTTTGATGTGTGGTGCTAAGATGTCAACCCCACACTAAAGATATTTGGCTTGTGAACTGTCTATATCTTGAGCATTACTTGTTACTATTTTCTTAATGTCTTCCTTCATATATTTTAGAGAAAAAAATCCTCAGTTGTGTCATTTATAGGAGAGGTATATTTTTCTTGGTTTCTCTCATATAATTGCATAGCTACTACAACCAATTGTCTTCCTATGATATATGATTTGTTCTAAATCTTTTCAAAATTGTCTTGGGCTATGCTTTGCAAGATATATCAACTTTTTTTACCTTCTTATTATATATTCTTTCTTTTTTGTTTTCACTAGCTTTTTATATATCTTGTTATTTGTCTTCTCTTTGCCTAATTTTTTTAAGGTTCTCCTGATTGCTTTGTATTCTTCAACATACCATGGAATTTTAGGAAAGATTCAAGTTTTCATTTCCTAGGTTTTAAGCTTTTGCATAATCCCAAGGCTTCTTTGATTATATGATATCAAAAGTATAAGTTTGCAAATATAAGTTCTCTTTATTTCCTCTCTTTGCATAATTTGTTTGAGTGATATTTTAATTTATTTTTTATTTTTTTCATAGAGATGTTTCTTTTTGTCTGTACTTCAATTACTTGAAGATGTTATTTTATGTCGACTAAAAATGGCCAATATTTTATTAATCAAACAAAATTTTAAATAGAAACTTAAATATGCCTTTAATTACAACTGATAGCAAATATGTGCATACAAACTTATGCACAAATCTCAACAATACACTTTGCCTTAATCTAAACCATTTTACATGGAGATCTTGCACATAGTTTGAAGGATAGAATGTTTCATTCAAATCCTTGATTAGGTCAATCTTGATTGGATTTTGACATTCTTGTCATTCCATAATCAAATTTTTTGCTAATCAAGAGAGTTTGAGTTTTACAAAGGGAGCCTTATCTTTAATAGGAATATTAGTGTAAGGGAACCATGTCTCTATGTCCAATATCCAATTGCCTAGGACATATGAATTTCTAGAACCATCATATGGTTGGACTTCACATTTAGTCTTAGTACAAAGACCATTGTTGTACAAAGACCAATATTGAATGACCGCTTGACCTGAAAGAGGTAGGGATGGTCAATATTCAAAGAATATCGACTCCTTCGGTTCTAGCTACCTACATTGTAAAGGGGGAAAGAGAAAATAGAAACAAGAGATAAAGGAAATGGAGGTCGTATATAGAACTAACAAGGATGGGACATGGCTACATCAAGATACACACGCTCAACATTATTGATGGAAACAATAGTAGACCACCTAACAGATCAACTCATCCTATCCTCACTTCTCATTTGATATAGCGGGTAAGGGTAAATTCTAGAACCAAAAAGAGGGTGCATGAAATCCAAGCAGCAAAATTAGAGCGCTCCCACCCAATTGAATTTAATAGAAATAAAAACTCGACACCCAAGGATGGATGCGAATTTAAAAACCATATAGCCAGACCCATGAAATCCAGATAGTAAAATTAAATGAATAAGCTCAGACAACCATAACAAAAATAAAAGAAAGAAGCGAAGATAGATTGAGAGATAAAACAATGATATACTATTATTTACAAGGTAAAGAAGATTACATATGAATTATAAATACCATAGATCCACCCTTTGGAATGGTTAGCATTCTGCTATTTATAGAAGATTTTACAATATATTCAAATTCAAGCATTAATGGCATCAGGCAAGAAGAATAATTTTGGAATGATTGAAAGATCTACTATCATTCTACTCCAATAGGGATGACGGTCATTTGGAAGGAGTTAGGTGCTTTCGCATAGATCTAGGTCTTTGGTAATTCTAACAACCTCTTAAATTATAATCTACTTTATCCCTTCATGTTATAGAAATATTAGAGATTAATTGTCTCTAAAGATGTGCATTTTAAATTTATTTCTTGCACCTATTGGTTTTTAAAACCAGGTAGCTATAATCATTAATGTTGTATGACCTCAACCTTGGATGGGTACTTGGGCATCCCTCCTTGTTCACCATCCTCCTAATTCTTCATCCCATGGGCACCTTATGGATGGGAGTTTGGGAGTAATATTCCTCATGCTACCTTTCCATCCTTTTTTCCATTTCAATAGAGATTTAGGATTTCAATTTTTTGTCTAAGGATACGGTCAAATTTTGAGATCCTCTTTGAACATTTGCTCACCCAATTATCCGCTCGGCCTTGCCCTTAGATATTCTCTCATTTTGGAGCTTTCACATGGGAGGGGCTTTTGGGAACGTTTTCTTCTTCATAGAGGCCTATTATTTCATCTGTCCACTTGGTCTCTAAAAATCATCTCAACCATTAACACTTTGGCTCATTTTCATAAATAGTCACTTCTTAAAAAGCCATCAAATTGCAAAAAAGAAGAGTGGGTGAAAGGATGCAAAATTTCACCCACAATTACAAACTTAATTTCCAAGTATAAGAAAATGTCCTTTACAATGGTGGTACTTGAAAAATTATGGACAAATGCAAGATCCACTAATTACAAGGGTAGTTTAATCTATAAACTTGCAATATTACAATTAAGCACTTAAATGTGAATAAGTAAATGAATGAATATTAAAAATGCTCATAAAATAGAAATGTTCCCTTTTATCCTTCTTTGTTTTTTTTGGAATTTATTTATTTACTCTTAAAATAGTAAATAAATAAATAAATGTGCACTATTTTTTTCTTTTCCGAATATATTTATTTACTCTTAAACTATTAAAAGTAACTAAATAAATATATGTATGTGCACTTCTTTCCTTCAATATATATATAGACACCAAAATCTAGCCACTTGTCACCCATTCAGGTCTTCCCACCATTTTCACCCATTATTTACATATATTTATGTATATTTTTTTAATATATATTTAAATATTAATATTTTATATTATATTTATATATATTTAATAAATATATATGTGTAAATTAATCCCAACCATCCATATTGGTTTAATCCCAACCATTCATTCGCCTTGATCCACACCACTTACCCAGATTTAATCTCCACCCTATGTCACGTTTTAATCTTGACCACACAAATTATGTCATTGAAACCCTAATTTGCACTAGGAGAGATTATAAATAAAATTCATTTTGATGGCTCAACCCCTGAATATGAAGTTCCCTAAATATGAAATTCCCTGAATTTAAAGTTCCCAAATTTTGAAGCTCCTTAGAATGCTGAATACACCCTAAGTTCTTGATAATGCCAAGTTTTCGCTAAGTTCACTAAGCAACTTAAAACCTAATTATCCTAAGGAGTTCATCCATCATCGCCCTTGCCCTTGCATCCATCATCGTATCCGCCATTGTAGCCCTCACCCAAAGTAGATTTGCTTCTATAGACCTCACATTAATCCCTAAATGCCTCTCTACTACTACCAAATGCTCATATGCTATTCTTGAGTACCTTTGGGTGCTTTCAATCATTTTTGAGCACCCATGGGTATTTTTTGCTGTCGTTGAGTGCTTGTTGGTGTTTTCAAAACCTTCTAATGAATCTAGTGAAACCCTTTTGTGTTGTTAGGGCATCACCACACCATTTTCCTACAACCGCTACTATATATCGAAGAACAAGAAGTGAAAAAGGTAAATCCAATATTGATTTATTTTATTTCATATATTTTTAGATTCTGCTCACTTTCTTTATATTACATAGCTAGGGTTTGTATTGATTTTTGAGGGTCTCACACTGTGGAGCCCTCAAAATTGCTATTGAACTATGTTTTATCTTTTCTATGTGCATATATGGAGATACTACACATTTTTTGAACAATTTCTTAAGTTGAAGTGGTATCGTATTGGATAGCACTAAGCCCACTCACCTCTATTGGGATCAAAAGAAAGTTTGAAGACACCACCAACACTATTAACTAGGGTTTTGGAGAAACCTAGTATTATAATATTTTGTATTGAAAGAAATCAAATTCTTTATTGTAACATTGGAGATTTGAGGCTCCCCCCATATCAGTAAAATTATCTCTTTTATGCAATATTGTCTCTTGGTTTCATTTATCTGTTATATTTGGTATTTTGTTTTTGTATTCACAAATGGTGATCATGGTGGGACCCCATAAGGGCTTCTCATTTTAATTTAGTTTTTTTACTAACTTATTTTTTTCTATATTATCTTGCAAGGTTTTCAGAAGCACAGATCATGTGATTTTTGCTAGATTGAGGTTTCTAAAGATTCACAAAAAGTTGCAGAAGGTGTCCCAATGCCTTGTACATCTTGAGGGTCATCCAAAAATAACTAGGGGTGTTTCAGAAGCAGCCAAATATGTTTTATAGGAAGATATAGTGATTTTGTAGGCTTCTCTATAAGTCTATAGAAGAAACCCTGAGCTTTCTATTTTTACGTATTTTCATATTCTTATGTTTTTATAGATTTTTGGATTAAAAAGAACATCACTAATAGTCTAGTAAAAATAATCATTATAGTTTGCATTCTAGGTATTAGATTAGTCATTGCATTCATTCACATTTCCATTTCCATTTAAAGTTTTTGGTTTCCTAGTGTATTGCAATTGAAAAATTCTGCATTCTAGTTGCATGTGAATTATTAAAATTACATAAATTAGACTGCATTATAGGGTTAGACATTTCTCCTTTTGCTAGTCTAAGTAGGAACATCGTTAGTGTGTCAAAAGTATTCCCGCATTGGGTGATTCCAGGTGGAGGAGTGGATGAACCCCCCACTATTTAGAGAGGTATTTAAATGGTGTACTTCACCTCCTTTGGAAAAATTGATACTCTTAATGTTGGCTTCTATTTTAGACTAGTGAAATCAGTTGTTTGTAATATTGTATGTGCACCATAGAAAATAGAACCTTAAAAGAAATCTCACACACATTTCATATTAAACAATAATGGTTGGATTTCATCACTAGCCATTTCTTGATATCTGGTGATGATGGCTTTCATCTCCATCCACCAATATCTATCCCTAGACACCTTAGATTACCATCGAGAAAACTTGTTGGATTTCATCACCAACAAGAATCTCGTTGCCCTATCCAAGCCATAGTATTCACCCATTTCTAATTCAGATTAGCACATTGAAACACACATAATCAAAATCTAAAAAAATTAATTCACACTAAAATGAGATAATCAATGAATGAGGTAAGACACATTTGTTGAAAAAACTTAGCATTGATTTGTCTTTATTTAATTTTTGTGAAGTTTCAATTTTAAATTTTATTTTATTACACAATTGTATTTGGTTTAGTTGCTTATGGTCTTAACAAGACAATCAACAAAAAGCATTAAATAAAAATAATTCCATGGACTATTCATTCACCTTCCTCACCACTTCTATGGTAGATTACCCAAGTGCAACATAGACAGATTTATCTGTGGGTCCATCACACACGGTATAGACTACTGATGTCTCATACAGGTATACCAACACTTCCCTTACTCAAGCTGAATCATCTTAACAATCCATTGACCACAATATCACCCACATAGACATGGCAAAAGTAGAGGCTTTCAAAAAATCAACTAATTATATCTCAGAGCCCATTCATAATTTCCCTAGTCAAGATTCTACTTTACAACAGGAACTTACTCATTCGTAGCCATCAAAATTTACCCAGGTGTACACTAACCCTATTTTTGAGGCATTAGTTGCACCTTCATCTCATGTATAAATTCACCAATATCCAAGTACTCCTAGAACTTTTATCCCATATTCATACACATCTACCTACACCAACCCCTTGTATGAAGCACATGTAAATACTGCTTCACAAGTTTCCACCCCCCAAGTTGCCATGCCAAGTGCAACTTATCCCTTAGCCATATCTTCCATGTCATATACATCCATACCTTCCACTTATGATAGATAAATTCATGAAGAGTGGGAGCATTT
Source organism: Wollemia nobilis (assembly GCA_028583015.1). Classification (NCBI taxonomy): domain Eukaryota; kingdom Viridiplantae; phylum Streptophyta; class Pinopsida; order Araucariales; family Araucariaceae; genus Wollemia; species Wollemia nobilis. The sequence goes on from JAQPPZ010016349.1 coordinate 1,300,630, forward strand.
GAAAAAATTTCTTAAGCAGCATCTTGATGCTCAACAACAAGTGCAGGTGAACCCTAAGCCTCTACCAATTTGTACTCATCCCATCCTAATTAACCAAAGTCCATCATGGATACCATAATATTCTATGGTTTCCATACCTACTCCTCCATAAAACCACACAAATACCAATTCCATTCCCATAAACCACACAAATTCCATTCCCATAAACCATACCATTTCCATTCCCATAGGCCAACCCAGCCATAGTCACCATGCATTGTCTTCATTCCAACATTCTCCATATTTTCATCATCAATCTCCTCTTTATCAATTCCCATCAACCTCACCTAGTCATCATCATCAATCCCATCATCATCTAGTTACCCCAAAATATTTTTCTACCATGCCTTCTCAAAATCATCAAGTGATTCAGGGCTTCTACATTCCTGGGGAAGACCCTAGAATCAAGGCCATGCAACAACAAATAGATCATTTGGTACTCCTTGTATGACAAACCAGAATCCAACCCTACGTCAGCATATTAACCAACCCATTCACCCTTCAATACCATAACGACCATATCTAATAGATTTCACAGCATCGAATTTTGATAAATTCAATGGGACTAAGGACCCTAAAGAGCATGTAAGAACATTTTTACACTCATGCTTTAGAATCGAAAATGACAATGCTCTCATGCTTAGAATATTTCCTTAGAAATTAGGAGGAGATACCATAGATTGTTACAACCAATTGCCTAGTCATATTATTTATACTTTTGAACAATTAGTTGATCAATTATTTGAGTGCTTTGTCCTTAATGTTAGAAAGAAAGTCTCATTGTCTAACATTTATGCTTTAAGACAACATGACGATGAGTCTATCTAAGATTTTGACAACCGTTGAAGGGTCATCATTACAAAATTGCCATTCATCCTACCAATGGAAGAGATTATAAAAATATTCACCAAAAGTTGTTTAAAACCCATCTCTTGGATGCTTCAATTATAGACATATAATTCAATTTAAGAAGCTCTAGCATAGGCTGGTGTCATCGAGGAGATAAAAATCCAAGAGGGTGTACTTAAATCTAGGAAAAAAGAATGGCAAAATAAAGGCCAATATAAAAGCAAGTATTTTAGCCAATCAAAATCAACATAGGACACTCTAGCCAATCAACCTAATCATGTCATTCAAGTGGTCATGAGCCAACCGGTAATGGCTCAACAACAATCAGTGCAACAACCACCAGAATAAATTGCTTATCATGCAGTGCCATCAATATCCCAATCAATGCAAAGCATAGTGCTAACTATGGAGAACCATCCTCGATGATAGTCTGTCAATAAGAATCACCAATACACCCCTTTATCCGTGTTGTATGCTTCCCTCTTTCAAAAGTTGTATGACATAAATAAACTTACCTTGCCTAAAATCATACTAGATGATCCCACTAAACATGGTAAACATTATCGAGAACATATATTTTGTCCTTACCATAGGTAAAACGGGTTTGACATCAATAATTTCCATGTATTCAAAGACATAGTTCAAGACCTTATTGACTTGGGGACCATCAAGCTTGACAACTCCCTTGCTCAAAAAAACCAAAATATTGGTATTTTCCAAATACCACTTCTTCATCATGAGGAGGTGCAACCAACTATAGGAGGGGCTAACACCAAAAATCCTCTCAATAAATTTAACCATATCTAGCAATACCAAGGTTTTATAGGTGTCATTCATGTGGTAACTAGAGTTCAACAAAATAACTAGAAAAATACGATGTAACAACCTTAGGCATGTGTGTCGCAACCTACCACATCACCTCCCATTAAAATTTTCCCTAATACTTCTCTTCCAATTCATATTCCTAGCCAACCAAATCCTCTCATTCATCCCATCAACCGTCCTCCATGACCAGTCATCTCATTGAGTAGTCGGTTAACCACAATCCTAAATATGGCTTCCACCAAATTATCAATATATGATCTAATTCAAAAATCTTCCCCACATTATGAGGCATTAATGGATATTCTAAAATCCATTGTATTACAATATCAATATTCTAATACCTTCAACAACTTTATAGGGAGAATTCAAACATGCATGGAACCTTCCATTACATTTTATGATATTGAGATTAAGCCATTCTCATTGGAATCAGTAGATCCTGCATTTACAAGAAGTCTTTCAAAAGAGTTCTAATTGACATTGGATCCTCTATTAATATCATCATTACATATGCCATTCATCATCTTAACCTTCCTCCATCTCATATCACCAAGTCATATTTCAACCTAAAAGTATTCAATGATGCTTTATGTTCCATAGTTGGCACTATTATTTTTCCCATCAAAGTGGGGGTCAAAAAATTGCATGCTATATTCCATATCTTGGAAGGATCCATGACTTACAATGTACTCCTTGGAAGACCTTGGATGAGGGATATGAGATGTGTGCCTTCCATGCTACATCAATACCTAAAATACGTTCATAATGGACAAGTACATTGCATACGAGCGGATGTCGAACCGTTTAAGTATTAGAATTTTATCTCAAATCCTTATGAATCCATGTTTCCTTCCATCCACTTTTTCCTCTCATCATCATCCAATCCATATACCATTCTAATTATTTTTTCATCAAAAGCTCTCATTCCTGAGGAGCTCCTTATCACCAATCCCCATAAAGATTTCATACCCCCATCATCTTCATCATTGACTACATGCACACATGGTAAAATTCAATCCACATCATCAACATCATCACCTTCCAAATATTTGCCTTCCATGTTATCATCATCCATACAACAACCTTCCTAATCCAATCCATCTCCATCAGCTAACATTTCACAAGTCAATTTGATGGATTGTGAGTGTAGACACCTAAAACGCGTCATGTCGAGGGCGACTACTCATATGGACATGCTACAAGACCATATGGAGGATCTTGGATAGACTCCAAGATAGAGCAGTGGTTCTAACCACTCAATTTAGGCACTTTGGCCTAAATAGTCTGAACTGCAGCCCAGACCTGCGGTCTCCAGTCTAAACCATGGTTGACACTTGTGGTCTGTAGTCTGGACCACAACTGTGACCTACGGTCTTAACTGAAGTTCAGTTAGGCCTTCCATCCGAGCCAAATTGGTTGGAACGACCAAAATATCTAGAAGAAGGCAGTTGAAGGACAAAATATTCTAGAGGCTTCCATCCCAACTGTCCTAACCACCCTTCTTGGTCTTGGCTTCTCCATGAAGCCACCCCTAGCCCTAGGGGCATGCTATAAATACCCCCTCCAAATGGGGAGAAAAGAGAAGCAAGCATTGGATATTTGAGCAGTGAAGCCCTGGAGAATTGTACACTCAAACTGAGTATACTAAGAGATAGAGCTATTGCACTTAATCCTCGACCCTTTTGCCACCATTCATGATGAATTGCATTATGGATGCCCTAGGTGCTTAGGAGGATCAAGAAACACAAATTCGGGCAAACGAAGGCCCTTCACATCGAATTGACCACCAAATCAGTCTGAGGACAATGAAGGTGACCCTTGAACATCAATTTGGACAAGGAGATTGAGCCCACTGCCCCTGATTTTGAGGGTAAACTTATCAGAGGTCAAACCGTGGCTGTCAGCCATGGTTCACAGTGCAGACCGCTCACCAGAGCTACGGTTTGCAACAGGTGATAGATCACCTTACTCTTTTCATTTATGTCCGGTTAAATAGGTTAGATTAATCATTTCTTAGGTTTAATTACAGTTTAGAAGAATTCTGACCATAGGAATTAGCTTAGAATAGATAGTTTATGTTTTGCATTAATTAGGAGATTTTTGGATCTTTTATGCACCTCTATGCTTCTATTTTGTTATCTGATCCATGCATTATTTGTCTAATGATTTCTTTACATGCTATATTACAATATCCTCATTTCTTGCATAGATTGATAGTTTTAAATGCTTTCTTGATTTCATGTTATTCTTTATGCAAGATTCCTCCAAAAGCCTCATCAAGAGAGGCCTCCTTTGTTACTAATTGCTTCTTGTTGTTTCTTGATCGCAGGGAATAGGATTTGAAGGAGAGATAAAGCATCCAATTCCTTCCTCAACGTGAAGAAGAGGGTCATCGACACCCTAGAGCAGTTCGTGTCACCCTGAGGGGCATTTTGATCACACCTACCCTTGATAGGGATTAGACACTATTGTAATTGATGTATCAAATGGGTATCCCTAAGAGGGACGAATCTGTAATTTGACTCCATTGAAATTAATAAAGGATTCCTTGTATTCATGTTATTTCTTGTTATCAAATTATGCATGCCTATTTGTGTATCTTTCTTCAATTGCAATAGTTAGATCAGGTGTGAGCCTTTTTGGTGGTTACAGAAGGTGATCATGGTGGAACTCCCCATTTTTTCCCCCCTGGGGCTTTTTTTTTTTTTTTTTTATCTCGAGTGCTAACATCAGCTAACAACTACGGTTATTTTTTGGCCCATGGATATCACCTATGGTTCACACTATAGCCCATAGACCAGAGCTACGGTTTACAATAGAAGCAACAGACAACAGAGAAACCACTTGGCATCAGATCAGGAGCTGAGGTAGGCTCTGTTTTCATTCTCTGTTCTACATTTTCTTCTCTATATTTTTACAGTAAGTGAAAAATCAATGGCAAATTAGGTACATTAAAGGAAAAGGATGAATGAATAGTCCTAATTTTCTTTCGCATTCTTTCCATTAGAAAGGCGTTGCTAGGAACAACGGACCTCTGATTGTAGTCCGCCCTAGAATACAGTGACCTTGATAAAAATTGTGTGGTCATTTGCATGCTTGAGGCCCAATTAGAGGCCATGTCATCGTAATTGCATTGTCATAACGTCATGTAGGGCATAGCATGCATACCTTTGTGAATTTGAAATGTTCCTTCTTATGCATATCATGTAGGAATGATCATATGAATGCTCTTTTATGCATTTGTCTTTATGCAAAGTAAAAGGAACCACACACACCACGTTTCATTTTAAACATCAGTGGCGTTGGGCTCTCACATCCAACCCATTTGATTGAGACCAACAGTGGATGTCATTACCACTTGGTTGGCTCATTTGAAATTGTATTATCGGGACCTGCTCGTTGCCAAGGCCGACCCAAGAACTGTCCTATCCGTGCAAAATAGCATGCACTCATCTTCGAAAGAGTGTATCGCTGCACATGGTGTGTTGGGTGAGGGTTGGTAGTACCTATGCTACCTCATTGAGTATGGACTTCATTACCATATTCGGCTTGTGCGAGTATATAGGTGAAAGCCAATTAAACTGAGAATAAAATCCAACGATTTTGCAAAACACGTGAGAGTTTCTCATACTGATACAACACATTTTGAAACAACATCAAATAGTTTAGGGCGCATTTCAAAATTTAAAAATAAGATAAGCATCAATGTATACCTTGTTTGATAATAAAAGATACATCTAGACGTTAGGTACACTATGGTGGATACACGGGGTGGTTGGCAAAGGTGCAAGCCTGAAGCCAATGACCAAGCCCCAACCGATTCACAAATACACGTGTCTAGTCCTCAACCACATGAGCAAACCGAATGACGTTCGGCGAGCATTAGAGGAGACAACTCGACATGAGGGGATCCCATTGAGCGTACCCATGATAGACTAGCATCAGTGCATTCTATTAGACATAGATTAGAGCATGGGGCTTCTCAGCCTGAGGGTGCTCCACTCGAAAGCCATTACCGAGACCGTAGTGCACGTGCGTCCACGGGATCGACCGAAGAGTATGTCATGTAGGGGACCAGATTGGTACCCATCCACACTAAGTCTATAGGGTGTACTATACCCCCACCTTATGAGTATAGAAGGAATAGAGATCCACCCATTCAGGGGCAAGTAGATGGGCTCCCTGTTGAGCGCAAGTCTACCCATACTCCCATGCATACTATAGCATGCAAGATCACCATCGATATGTCGAAGGTGGGAGCTAATGGAACACCACCCCATGAGAGGTGGAGGTCTAGATAGCTAGATGGTCTAGGTAGTGTGTTAGAGCAGCTAGGCTGCAAGCCTTTGGCTCCGCCCACTCGTGCTCCGAGTGAGCATAGTGGGAGCACCATTAGAACTACTAGAGAGCATGGAGAGGCTTCTAAGCACCCTCATGTCTCACATCCACCATCCATGCATGGTGGCATGCAGCATAGGACACAACACGATGTCGATGTCATCTTCATAGATAGAGGCAAAAGCACAACACATCAGTTTGATGGGTACAGAACCCACAAGGTCGCTCGTACAGAGCAAGCATATCAAAGGCCTTCGATGGTTGACCAGGTCGAAAGATCATATCGACTAGCCTCTGAAAAAAAATGCCAACTCCTCCAAGATCAATTGGAGGATGCTCACCTAGAGAGGTAGTGCATTGAAGATGAAGATCTTCAAGCATAGAGGCTCATTAGATAGAGGTTGTATGAGCAGCGCTTGCACGAGGAGCGCATCCTCATCCAGAAGGAGCGTGTAGAGTAGGAAGATAGGTTGGCTAGGGCCGGCCTATATTCTCAGGATGAGCATAGAGAGTAGGTGCATAGGAAGGCTTTTTGGCAAGTCGACATGCACCATGAGCGCGTAAGCGTTCACACTCATATCACTGCCCATCACAGAGAGTGACCACCCTCGATCGACAATCAGAGGTAGCAACATTATGAGGAACAAGAGGGGAACAGATGCAACCAAGAATATCTCGAGAGTTCTCGAGCTGAGGAGGAAGAGCAATACCCTCCACCTCGATAGAAGAGGAGTGTACCTCCTAAACCACCTCCATGCTGACTTAGGGAGGAGGACTTTCTATCTTCTGAGGCTTACAAAGCTTTGGCTGAGAAGGTCAAAGCAATTGAGAAACAAGGCATGACTATCCAAAAGCCAACACTGAGGAAAATTCACAATGAACCTTTAGATCCCTCGGTGCCTATGCCCCCATACCCTGAGCATTTTGAGATGCCCAGGTTAGAAAAATTCAAGGGTGATGAAGAGGTGCAAGAACATGTCACGAGCTTTCTAGATGCTTGCTTTCAGATAGAAAACAATGATGCACTATTGTTGCGTACATTTGTCATGACACTCTCTAGGCCAGCCCGAGAGTGGTTTAATCAGCTAAAGAAACATAACATAACAAATTTTGAGCAATTAGCTGATGCCTTTCTTGAATGCTATTCCTTCGACATCAAGAAATAGGCCAACCTTTCTGATTTGGCTGCGCTAGCTCAATGCGACGATGAGCCAATAGAACAATACGAGAAGAGGTGGAGGAGATTAATGGTAAAGTTGTCATTCCCGATTCCTACCATAGAATTAACTTGAATGTTTACAAAGAGTTGTGCCAAGCACATCTCGCTACTATTGTAGTTGTAGTAGTATGCCACATTCGAAGAAGCTTTGGTGCAAGCCAAGGTAATTGAGGACATCAAGTTGCAGGAAGGCAACTTGAAGCTAAAAATCAAGAAAGAGGGATATAAGAAGAGTACCTCAAAGCAACAGGGCAAGCAGGCCCATGTGAATCAGGTGGTACTAAATCTCCAAAATGAGGATAAGGGGCAAAAGAAATAGAATTATCAAGCCCATCCTCCTCCTACGCAATACGACCAACGCAAGAATAACTACAAGGGCAAGAACAAGGAGCAACGCCCACCTCGCATATTCATGCCATTGACGAAATCATTGACATCAATTTTTTATCAACTATGCGAGGCCAAGGCAATAAGATTACCCGAAGTCAAGATGGTTGATCCTAATCAGCCCAAGCCCAAAGATTATCAGGAAGATCTATTTTGCATATTTCATAGAGTGAAAGGCCATGACATCGAGGTATGTTGGTCTTTCAAACATATTGTGCAAAATATGATAGAAAAGGGAGAGCTTGTGGTACCAGGAAATCCCTAGGAACTAGACAACCAAAACATGGGGATTTTTAAAAATCCATTACCAAACCATGAGGCGCCCCATAACCACGTTGGCCACATCAATCAAGTGCGAGTCGAACCACCTACCCAGGGGTTCGTCGACATGGTCAATGTTGTTACCAGACATGGGAGGTATGAAAGGCTGAATCAACCTCATGCTCCCATTCAAATACAAGCCATGCCCTAGCAGTGGTAGGCACAAAATATTCTAGGCCCACCAACGAGATCGGTGGTGACCATTAGGAGCAGGTTGGTTCAAAACCTACAGATGACTCCTACGAAGTTGTCAATATATGAGCTTATACAGTAGTCCCCTAGGCATAGGGAGACTCTTATGGACATTCTGAGGTCCATTGAGGTATAGTCCCAGGATGCATAGGCATTCACAAACTTTATGGGGCACGTACAATAGTGCTAGGAACCAATGATCCAATTCTATGATCATGAAGTGAAAATGGTTTCTGCAAGCGTGGCTGACCCGCCACTACATATCATTGCATGTGTTAACCATGTGCCATTCAAAAGGGTCTTGATTGACATTGGTTCATCGATCAATATAATCATGACTAAGGCATTGCACCATTTGAAATTGCCTAAATCACTCATCGTACCAACCACCTTTACATTGAGAGCGTTTAACGATGCACTATGCTCTATGGTTGGCATGATTGTCCTACCTATTCAGGTGGGACTAAAGACCATTCCCATAATGTGTCACATGATAGAGGGTGCCTTGCAGTATAACATCCTACTGGGGAGGCCTTGGATTCATGAAATGCATTGTGTTCCCTCGATATTGCATTAGTGTGTCAAGTATATACATGAGGGACAAGTTCACATGGTTTCATCAGATGAAGAACCATTCAAGTTTGTGAACTTAGCAGATTTTCCAAGGGGTTTCGTAATCCCATCAATGCACTTGGACATACGGCCCACGTCATCGATAAGGGTTCCAAGAGGTAAACAGGTGGTGCATGTTCAACCATCGGTATCTGTATCAAACAGATCTGAACATACCACTACAACTTCTCTGAGACCGAGTGCATCAGCAATGCATCGGGATGACAAGAAATTAAAGGTGAAATTGGGCAAGAAAGAAGCAAAGAACATGCCCGAACCAGTCATCGCTGAGGCTGCCACTCCCATGGAGGTGGAGGAAGCCCAGGATCAAGTCGAGGAGGCACCTCAGCCTACTTCTCCTGCATCATCAATAGGGTCATCCGCACCGTGGGTGACTATTCACCTAGCCAGTATAGGTCTGGGTGAATATCTTGTGCAAAATGTGACCTTTGGTCCTATTTTAGAGAGTGCACGAGACATGGGTCGACCGATAGCCCATCGATATCTAGTTGGATCCATAGTACCATTGGGTGAGCCACCCAACCAAACAAACTTCATCTATGTCAGGTTGGATCAAGTTCCAACGTGGGCACCCATGGAGGTGGATGATGAGGAACAGTTCATGATGAACGTTCGGTACTTGTCCAACCTAGAGTATGCCATGTGCATTTTTGAGCTCTATCATTGGCATGGATACGACCTTGGTATTTTTGAACAAGGACGAAGAACCCCTCTTGAACCACGTTATCAGTTGGCAACTGATAGGTTCGGATTGGGATTGCAGATTCAGGGACATGATGATTTACTCGCTGCATCATTGGATCATTTATACCTGAGTCTGGGGGATGACATGGATTTTAATCCGTATCATCCTAACATGTCTAGCCTTTGGGGCAACAACCCAATGGTGTCAGTCATCACCATTGAGATACCGGAGCTTGAACATGAAGAGTTCTCAGAGAAGAACCCCAGAGGCAACCTGGGTCATCAAAACCGTATCACGACCGATGATACTGGCATGCAGGGGTACAACCCCACCATTCTAGGTGATCTCGAGTCAGGAGATCTTTGTAGTGAATATGGAGAGGAGTCCACCTCCAAAATAAGTGGACCAAGTTATGATGCAGATGGTGAGTCCTCAAATAATGATCAATCTGAAGAGGAAATTGATCGAGCCTTCGTGGTTTCAGTATTTCTATGCCATTTGCTGCCTAGAGAGCAATTAGATGAGATACAAGAGCATTTCATGGTCGATAGTGATTATGAAGATGAGATAGAGTAGGCCTACTTAAGGCCTCATCCAGCTAATCTCCCAATATTCATGGACACGATAGAGTGGTCTGCTCATAGTAGCAATCATAGCGATGAGGTTGAGATGACCGATCCGAGGCTAGTATATCCGCTACATCTATTGCCTACAGAGTTAGAGTATGTTATAGAAGAAGTGCCTCTTAACACTGATCACTCTGAAGAGGAAGCAGAGCCAATTTTTGCATCGATGTCATATATACGATCATTTTATCCAATTTATCTGGATAGTGATGATAGTGACCGTAGAATCAGATACATGGGACCACATCTGGTAGAGCGCCCCTTGCATATGGGGGGAAGTGAAGGATTATATCTATACAGTGATGATGAGGATTCATTGGAGATGGCCTATTTAGGGCCTCATCACCTACGTAATCAGAATCCACCTCGAGGTCCACCACCTATTACAGCTATGGGTTTGCATCGAGAGATTAATCTCCAATGCCACCTTAGGGAAAGAATAAATCTAGAAGAGGAATATCAAAGACTCTTTCCCCATCCACCTACTTATGCCGAGCTACTTGAGCCGAGAGATCCCATTTTGTAGTCAGTGCATAGAGAGGATCCAGTTGTCTGGGCATCCCATAGGGAGGACCCATTCGTCCCCGTACCATCCGAGCCAGATCTTGGGTACGGAAGCTACACAGATGATGTAGAGTTTAGTCCATGTGGTCCTGGAGATCAATTCCATTCCATCAACATGGTCTCCATTGATTTGACCACTCCACTCTACAATCCAGTAGATCCATCCAAACCATTGCATCTGAACATGGATGCTATCGATTGGGATCATGCTGATTCGCCAGTAGAGCCTGAAGACTTCTTCCCGAATGAAGAGATGTTACAACCATTTCATTTTGGACCAGGCTATGCTTATGATGTCTATCATGCTGAACATGCTTCCAATGAAGAACATATAAATCCAGTTGATGACATCCATTTGATCCCTACGCCTCATCAGCTTGAGGAGGGATCCCATATGTCAATAGAGGAAACCTTCAAAGTGGATATCGGTAATGACCCCACCAATCCAATGAAGGTTAAATTTGGAATGAGTCTCACTCCAGATGAGCGTGCTAGCATCATCCCTCTGCTGAAAGAGAGACCTGACATTTTTTCTTGGACATACAAAGATATGCCTAGTCTAGACCCGAAGTTGGTTACTCATAACCTTTCGCTAGACCCATCCAAGAAGCCCATCAAGCAGAAGCTCAGAAAGATGCATCCAACAGTAGCCTTAATGGTGAAAGATGAATTGCAAAAATTGTTGGATGTAGAATTTGTCATTTCCATCGACTATCCAGAATGGGTATCCAATATGGTGCCTGTAGGAAAACTAGATGGAAGGATCCGTATTTGTATGGATTTTAGAGATCTCAACAAGGCAACACCCAAAGATTCATTTTCATTTCCCAATATCGATGCTCTAGTAGACTCTACTACTGGTCATGAAATGCTCTCCTTAATGGATGGTTTTTTTGGTTACAATCAAATTTGGATTAAGCCCGAAGACCAACACAAAACCATGTTTATAACGCCATGGGGAACATTTTGCTACAAAGTTATGCCATTTGGTCTCAAAAACGTTGGTGCTACATACCAGTGGGCCATGACATACATTTTTCATGACTATATGCACAAAATTCTAGAATATTATATCGATGATTTGCTAGCCAAGTCATTGCTACGAGAAGAGCATGCGGAGGTCTTGAGAAAAGTCTTCGATTGCCTGATAGAGCACAACGTCAGGCTGAATCCTAAGAAGTGCGTATTTGGCGTAACTTCTAGAAAATTGCTAGGGTTCATTATCTCCAAGAGAGGCATCGAAGTAGACCCAATGAAGGTCAAGGCCATTTTGGAAATGCGTCCTCCCACAAATATTAAGGAATTAAGGAGCCTTCAAGGCAAGGTAGCCTCGATAAAGTGATTTATCACCCAACTATCGGATAAATGTCGACCCATGAATCGACTACTACATAAGGGTGTCCCATTCAATTGGGATGAGGACTGCAAGGTAGCCTTCACTGAGATAAAGCAATACCTAGCGACGCCACCAGTATTAGCTCCACCAAGGCCAGAAGAGCCTTTTCTACTATATATCGGCAATAGACTTTGCATTAGGGACCATGTTGGCCCAAAATAATGTACAAGGCAAAGAGCAAGCCATATATTACATTAGTCGAACCTTGGTGAGTTACGAGCTAGGATATGCATATGTGGAAAAACTATGTTTAGCAGTAGTGTTCGCTACCAAGAAATTATGGCATTACATGTTAAGTCATATGACATATGTGATATCAAAACAAAATCCTTTGTAGTATATGATGAGCAAGACATATCATAATACACGTACTGCAAAGTGGATCATGCTATTGATAGAATTTGATCTAGAATTCATAAGCCAGAAGTCCATTAAGGGACAAGTCATAGCAGATCAGTTAGCTGAGGTGCCACTATCCAATAGTAGGCCTCTAACAATCGAGCTTCTAGATGATGTAGTGTTTGTAGTATCCGAAGCTCCCAAACCCGAAGGACCAGAGAACAATGCTGATATGACTCTGTTCTTTGATGGTTCAAAGTGTGAGCAAGGAGTTGGTGCAAGGATAGTGTTTTTCATACCGCAAGGAGCTCCAATGCCCTTGTCATTCAAACTAGACTTCCCATGCACCAACAATAATGTTGAATATGAAGCCCTACTTTTGGGCCTCCATACAACCATCGCCATGAATATCAAGAGATTAAACATCTTTGGTGATTCCTTGCTCATAATTAACCAAGTGAAGGGATTATTTTAGTGTCGATGTCTAGTACTGAAAGCCTACAAAGATCTTGTTGCCACATATCTAGCTAAACTAGAATGGTACGACATCGAGGCAGTCCCTCGTTCATCAAATAGGTTCGTAGACACCATGGCATCTTTGGGATCCTTGATCCCTCAAAATCCATCTGTCGACTTCACTACCATCCATGTCAAGATGCTCTCGCATCCTGCAGTAGAGCGTGCAACCTTTGATAACAAAGAATCAGTCAACATGATTAGTGTGGAACCAAAAGCTGATTGGTTCTGCAAAGCTGAAGACTTTCTCAAGAAAGCACCCTAGGGGTCTTTAACCTCCTAGAGTCCTATGGGGAGTGGCACCACCATTCACCACAAGGTTGTTTCCCAGTATACATTTGCAAAAGTAAATACATAGGGGGTACAAGTTGTCTTAGCAGTCGAAGTTGAGGCTCATCAGAATTGGATGTCATAGATCCAAGACTTCCTAAGACTTGGTTTTGTCCCGGAGGGACTGTCGCATGTCGCAAGATGCACATTTAAACAAAAAGTGACTAAATATGTCTTGATAGGAGATATTTTGTACCGCAAAAGTTATGATGGAGTCCTCCTTCATTGTCTTGAGCCCCAAGAGTCATCTTGGGCAATTTTAGAAGCTCATGATGGTACGTGCGATGGCCATTTCAGTGGCATGGCCATCATCAAGTGCATCCTTCGAATGGGTTATTATTGGCCCACTATGGAGAAGGATTGCAATGTATATGTCAAGAAATGCATCAAATGTCAGCATCATGCTAATCTTATGCACCTGCCATCATAGGCCTTACAGCCCATCCAAGCGGCTTGGCCATTTGCTTAGTGGGGGTTTGATCTAATTGGCAAGATCTCTCCTCCATCATCAAGCTGACATACATTCATCATTATGGCTACTGAGTATTTTACAAAGTGGGTGGAAGCCATTCCCTTAACAATGACCACTGGAGCTCGCATAGCAGAGTTCATAATGGAGCATATCATAAGTCATTTTGGGATACCATCCAAAATTGTTTTGGATAATGGAACTTCTTTTAAGAACAAAACTGTGCGAGCTTTAACATCTAAGTACCGCATCAAACATAGTTTTGCAACTCCATACTATCCATAGGAAAATGGGCAAGCTGAGGCCTCAAACAAGACTGTGGTAGCCATCTTGAAAAATATAGTGCAAGAACACCACAAGGATTGGCATATACAACTGCCCCTTGCATTATGGGCTTATAGGACTAGCATTCAGACTCCCACTAGGGTAACTCCATTTTCACTAGTATATGGCACTGAGGCCATTATGCCCTTAGAGTTGGAAATTCCAATATTACGCATCGCATTGAAAGAGTTCATCGATGATGACACCGCATGACAAGCTCAAATAGACCAATTGACGCTACTCGATGAACATCGCATGAATGCCCTTGAGCATCTCCGCATTTATCAAGAGCAACTCAAATGAGCTTACAATATCAAAGTCCACCAGAGAGACTTTGAAGTTGGGGATCTTATGTTAAAATAAAACCAACAGAACTCAAATTTATTGCCCGATATGCGAGACAAATTTATGGCTAATTGGCTAGGACCCTATATCATATCTAAAAATATTGGTCTAGGTACCTATCGCTTGACATCGCTAAGGGGTGTTGAAGAGCCTGAACCTCTCAACATCATCCATATTAAGGCATTCTATGCTTAGAGAGTGTAGCAAAAAAAGCTCCAAAGGCATCTGTAAGCCCTTTGGTCAATCAAAAAGGCACCAAGGATTTCTAAAAATCGCTTGGTCAACCCAAAGGCTCCGAGAGTTCCTATAACTACTCGGTCATCCCAAAAGGCTCCAAGCTCTCATTCGAGTGATTTGGTCATGTCATAAAAAGCTCCAAAGGCATCTGTAAGCCCTTTGGTCAGTCAAAAAGGCACCAAGGATTTCTAAAAATTGCTTGGTCAACCCAAAGGCTCCGAGGGTTACTTAAAGCCACTCGGTCATCCCAAAAAGGCACCAAGGATTTCTAAAAATCACTTGGTCAACCCAAAGGCTCCGAGAGTTCCTATAGCTTCTCGGTCATCCTAAAAGGCTCCAAGCCCTCTTGCTGAGAGTTTGGTCAACTAAAAGGTTCCAAAGGCATATGTAAGACCTTTGGTCAATCCAAAAAGCTCCAAGGATTTCTAAAAATCACTTGGTCAACCCCAAAAATCTCCAAAGGCATATATACTCATCGTTTGGTCAAATATGAAAGCTCAAAAATTCATAAAAATTTGAAAATATATAAAATTCCAAAAAAAATTGGTAAAGCATAAAATCCAAAAACATTTGCTTTTGCAGTTTGCATTTTCATACATGCATTCACATCATCATATTGCATTTAGGCATTTGTCATTCATTGCATTCCATAGTAGAGTGTAATATGTCTATCAAAATCTTACAAATGGTCGCACATTTGTGTTTCAATCATGCACCCTTGCATTTATCATAATTCATTGCATTCATACACGATACCTATTGTGGAGAAATATGTATGTATATTAAGTTTTCCAATCACTCAAACATACCTAGTGGGTTCTTTAGATATTGTAGAAAGCTTGCTTTGCTGTTATAGATGAGGTCATTAGTTGGGATAGTGCTTCAACATATCAAGATCCCGTCACTAAGCAAAACAATATAAAATCCTGCTAAGACAAGAGATGATGAAAGCTGCGAAAGCAGTCTTAGGTATCTAGAGAGATGGGTTTCACGACCTGCTTATCTTGCAAATAGTCGGTTTAGAAAGGTGAACTTTGGCAAAAGGACAAGAATTTCCCCTATAAATCCCAAAGTTACAAAGTTTAAATCCCAAGTTACAAAGTGCAAATTTCAAAGTACAAAATTCAAATCAAATGTAAAGTGACATAGTGAATCAAAAGCACTATAAAAATCCCTTGCTCAAAGAAAATGGTAACACGTGGACTAACAATGATTTTTATCACTACATATGAGCAAGTAAGAAGGGTGAGAACTTGAATCCCTGGATTGTCCACCTTTTGAAAGCCATAGAGTGATCCCCGATCGCAGCAATGGGTTGGAAGAGTCCCACCTACAATCGGAGGGGTAGTTCTATTGGGTGATCCCCAAACGTAGCAATGGGTTGAAAGAGTCCCGCCTGCATTTGGAGGGGTAGCCCTGATCAATTTGCAAGATGAGCTAGCTCTAGGTACCTAGGATTGTCTAGTTGTATAAGTCTAATCAAAGCTGAAACAAGGATGGTACGATCGTATGAGGAACCCTATCTCACATATGGGTTGAAAGAGTCTCGACTGACATACGGGGTATGCTTATGGTCTATCTAAAAATACTCACATGCACACACAGGGATAATGAATAGTTGGGTCTATCACGACAAAAGCCTTGTCCAATAAAAGCCTTGTACAGTTAGTATGTGATTTTTGGAGAAGTCTACTAGGGTGTTTGAGTCTCAAGGAAAACCTCAAAAAGTTCTCTAATAGCAACAAGATACCAAATATCATTAGACATCAAAAATATGAGTCATTCATTCATCAGAATGCATTTTACAAAGCACAATCAAACATATAGGATAGATACCGCATGAATATCAGAAATGATGTTTAGACGACCACTGACTATATAGTGCAGCAAAGAAAAATATACAGAATGACATACTCATTCATTAGCATCATACCAATCCATTTTACTTCATTTCATATATGGGTGATTAATTGATTAAGTTCTTGTAATGAGAATTATCAATTATTTTGCATGATTGTTATACATTATGTGGTGTCGTATTTTAAAATTGATATACATAGTTTACATTCATTCCTTATGTTTTAAGTGATTAAAGCATACAGGTTCATTCCCATTAGATTACGATTATGTACATAATGCATTACCATACATTGCATAGCATACCATAACTTCATAAAAATAAATGCATGCCCACAAAGCAAAAATAAATATGCGTTCAAAATAAATAGTGCATCCATATGCATACATTATATATGGCACATCTAATCATCTAGATCACTGCATCTCATCAACATCATCATAAATAAGATAGCTATCTAGTGCATGTCATCCATACATTGCATCATATAAACATAGCATCATATAAGCATTGCATCCATGTGCATCAAATAAACATAAAATCAAAATTAAACATCAGATACACATAATGAGCCATAAATACCAAGTCATATATATATGTGCAAAAAGAGTACATATGAGGAGTATCAAAATGCCCGTAGGCTACAAAGTGTGTAGGTCCTCGACCTTACACTCAAAATGAATACAACATAGCAAAAGTATAGTCTGCATCTAGCAGAGCCCAGGTCTAGTCTGCTCCCCTATACCGGAGCTCTCGTCGCCTCCCTCAACACTATGCTCTAGAGCCTACTCTCCTATCTACTCTAGCACCCATGGTGGGTCCTACTATGGGTCCTACCTACCTCCAAATCCTAAGGTACCCAACACATGAGAAACTGGTAACTACAATAGGCTAGTCCCCTGACTGGTGGCCCCTAAAGTCTACCCTGCATCTCTAGGCCTGGCACGCGATGTCACCCCATGTGTGCTAGAGGACCTATGCATCCTCTCAGTCCTATGAGTCCTATGACCCGAGCTCACCATAGACTATCCTGAGGTCCTAGACCTGGTCCGCTGAGACTCTAAGGAGAAAGGATCCTCAAGAACCTGTAACCCATGCATCTCAATATAACCGACTAGCTGATCAATGCGAGCAAGCCGAGCTACATGCATCTCATTGGTCCTCATGACCATACTATGTAGTCACTCTACCTCGGCCATCAGATCCTGTACAACTATTGGTGCTACTCTGGTGCTACTAGAGGCCCCATAGTAGCCTGAGGAGGTGGCATAGCCCCCCTCGATACCCGGAGGAGATCCCTCTCTACCTCTACTATAGTCCATTATGCCTATGCTAACTCTAGAGTAGTCTACAATCTCTAAACCTAGGCCTCTACATCTATGGCCCACATAGTAAGATCCTATATCTGATCTTGCACCTCAGTCAGGTGCCTATCCCTGTCAGATACCTTCACCTCTAGAGTGGCGATCGTAGTATCTCGCTCTAGCTGCTGTGTGTGGAATCATCCTAGCTGACTCTACAAGTCAGCCACCTAAGCTAAGAGCTGACCCTCTGCACTATCGGGAGGGACCTCACCCTCCTCTAGAGCCTCCTCATCTAGGTCAACCTTAGGAGCCTCCTATGGTGGCCATTGTGCCCCAACCGCCCTCTATCCATTGGCGCACCCTACGCCCATCGGGATCCACCTCTACCTCTACCTGATCTAGCTCTCGACCTAGAGGCCCTATGTCATACCATCTAAACATGGACCACCACCCATCATACTCTAGAGTGGTCCCAGTAGTCTCGACTCTAGTCTCCTGGTAGTCATCAACAACATCTCCCAGAGGCTCAGGAATGATCCACTATAGATCATGCTCCATGACCAAGCATCGGTATCTGAGGGGGATATCTGGAATATCCTGCATGAGCCCAAACTATCATAGGACCCGAGAGTAGAACTGGTACTCTCGAATCTTGGCCTTACGATC
This sequence comes from Wollemia nobilis, assembly GCA_028583015.1. NCBI lineage: Eukaryota > Viridiplantae > Streptophyta > Pinopsida > Araucariales > Araucariaceae > Wollemia > Wollemia nobilis. Next base: position 1,319,092 of record JAQPPZ010016349.1, read on the forward strand.
GATCAACCATCTATCATGTGTGCCTATCTCAACCACTAGCCCTCCTCTGGCCATTTTGGGCAATCCATATAGGGCCACCACTAAACATCATTCGGGCCAAGTGCCATGAACTGAGTGATATAATGTTGGACATCACCAACATGGATCCTACTATGGGTACCCTCCTCCTCACGAGGCTAGCAAGTGGCATAACACTGATGATCATCAGCAATAGTAGTGATCCATAGTGGAAGATCTGTAGGATGCTCGATCCGGATGTGCTGCCACCCCTAGATCTACAATAGAAGACTACAACTAAGGCCCTTACGACTATGCTCAATAATATAGTATAGCTCCCTATAGAGCTGACATAGTAGGGTGCTCCCCCAAGCTAGAAGTAAAGGCTCCTCTATAGAGCTCTACAACACCCTCCAAGCGATGGACAGGAGGTTCCAAGGAATCCTCATGCCCGAGGAGTCTGGAAGGACAATATATACTATGAGGTGCATGAAGAGGGCTTCCCATGTAGAGAAGACATCCTCATGGTACCACTCACCAATGTGCACCCCTCCATGGTCAATCGCATCCTGAGCATCCTCGCTCTGGTCATCGAAGATAGAATCAAAAATAACCTCCTTTACCCTAGAGGTAGAGGAGACGATGGCCTCACCATCAATGGGGATCCTGAAGATCCTGTAGATGTCCTCTAAAGTAATAGTCATTTCACCTATAGGTAGGTGAAATGTGTTGGTCCATGCATTCCAACATCGGGCCAACGTAGTCAGGTAGGATTGATCTACCCTAATAGTGGGTAGATCCATGATGTATCCGAACCCGACAACTCGAAACCAATCTCGATCATCATCAGATAAAGCCTCATAGAGAGTCTTCAGAATATCTGACTCTCAGGCTCTAGAAGTCAATCTCTGGAATAAAAAGCATAATTTAAGACAAAATCTAGCTAACTAGAGCTAAAAACAATGCTAAAAAAAAAAAAACAACAACAAACCACAGTTGAAACCTGTGGTCCCCAATTTGCAAATTGGGAACCGTAGCTAAAACCTACGGTCCCCAATTTGCCAATTGGGAACCGTAACTACCAGCTATGGTTTAGGAGTGGCACCCATTTTGGGTACCCTCCTAGACCATTAAGACATCAAATTAAATTCCTAAAGCTAGCCTAGCCTAGTGGGGTTCATTACCAATAGTTTAGTGAGGTTCATTATCCGCATTACTTAATGTGGTTCATTTTACTAGTATTGAGTGTGCGGTCTCGGTTTTGAGTTACCTTGCCCGCACCCTAGCCCCGGCTAGTAGATGGCTGATCAGGATCCACCATCGAGGTAGAGGAGTGTAATCATGGTAGAGTGTGGTAGCATTTTGGATCAGGAAAGGTTTTCTCACTCTCAGAGCTCTCAAATTGCTAATGCTTGCCAGAAAATAATGAAAAATTTCAAATGGGAATTCAATTTATAGGTTTTCCTAGTCTCGGTGAACCGTAGCTGACACCTGCGGTTTCGAAACTAGGGTTTTTCGCCCATAGGTCTGACCCACGGTTCCCAAAATTTGGAAATGTAAACCGTAGACCGTACCTACGGTCCACAACTAGCATTAAATGCACTCAAAACCCACCGTGGGAAGGTCTAAAAGAGCAAATTAATGACTTCCATCGGATAAAAATTCAAAATCAATGATTAAAATTGTAAATTTGGTGATGTTAAAAGCACCAGGACCAATCAAATACATGCAAAATTAAAAAAAAAAATCAAATAATTAAAAACCAAATGCACCTCGTATTCAGTGATTTATCCTATACACTTGGCGGTTACAGGAGTTGCGATCCATGCAATCCGACAAGATGAGTAAATCACCATAAGGACATTTGGGGTAAAATTATCATTTCTTTTATGACATATTTCAGCAAATCATCGACAAATATGATTCAACACAAGTCTAATTGCATTTGTATCATTTTGATTCCTTAAGATGGCTATTGTAGCCTGATTGCTCCATGGGATAGAAATGTGCCAATACTACTAAGAGTTGCAATCATAAGCTGAACTAGGCCTAGCCAAGGCATTAAAAGGCTCGAATCTTAATTTGTTTAGGATCATTCATTATGGTCAAGCGATTTCATCGCTTCATACATTGTCATTACCCTCATCGACTCATCGCTTGAGGGGGTAGTCATAATTTCATAATCATAATCAAAGTCAGCAGAAGATCCCTAAGATCGTAGATCCCCTGATCTTGTCAAAATTGTGTTCGTTCTTGTGAATCATTGTCAACAACTATCATAAGCTTCCCCCTTTGCTTGGGGTAAACAAAAAATATGATAATTGGTTTGTAACTCTCATCCTTCAGATTTATGGGTCAGAAGATACCCATACTTGGCATTGATGCTATCCGAACGTTTGATGACGAGTGCAGACTTGTCAAAATGTAAGCCTTTCACAAGTTGGAAGCAATGATTCCAAGATGCGCGTCCTTTTGTTGGACCTGGGGCATCTAATGTTGATCTGACTAATGATCATCATAGAACCTTAGACATCATTTTAGGATGTATATTTTTGCTCAGCGTTGTTCAATCTCACAATGCATCTCAAAAGGGGCATCTGTAGACACCTAAAACATGTCATGTCGAGGGCGACTACTCATATGGACATGCTACAAGACCATATGGAGGATCTTGGATAGACTCCAAGATAGAGCAGTGGTTCTAACCACTCAATTTAGGCACTTTGGCCTAATCAGTCTGAACCATAGCCCAGACCTATGGTCTCCAGTCTAAACCATGGTTGACACCTACGGTCTGCAGTCTGGACCGCAACTGTGACCTACGGTCTTAACTGAAGTTCAGTTAGGCCTTCCATCCGAGCCAAATTGGTTGGAATGGCCAAAAGATCTAGAAGAAGGTAGTTGAAGGATGAAATATTCCAGAGGCTTCCATCCCAACTGTCCTAACCACCCTTCTTGGTCTTGGCTTCTCCATGAAGCCACCCCTAGCCCTAGGGGCATGCTATAAATACCCCCTCCAAATGGGGAGAAAAAGAGAAGCAAGCATTGGAGATTTGAGCAGCGAAGCCCTAGAAAATTGTACACTCAAACTGAGTATACTAAGAGATAGAGCTATTGCACTTAATCCCCGACCCTTTTGCCACCATTCATGATGAATTGCATTATGGATGCCCTAGGTGCTTAGGAGGATCAAGAAACGCAAATCTAGGCAAACGAAGGCCCTTCACATCGAATTGACCACCAAATCAGTCTGAGGACAACGAAGGTGACCCTTGAACATCAATTTGGACAAGGAGATTGAGCCCACTACCCCTGATTTTGAGGGTAAACTTATCAGAGGTCAAACCACGGTTGTCAGTCATGGTTCATAGTGCAGACCACTCACCAGAGCTACGGTTTGCAATAGGTGACAGATCACCTTACTCTTTTCATTTTTGTCCGGTTAAATAGGTTAGATTAATCATTTCTTAGGTTTAATTACAGTTTAGAAGAATTCTGACCATAGGAATTAGCTTAGAATAGATAGTTTATGTTTTGCATTAATTAGGAGATTTTTGGATCTTTTATGCACCTCTATGCTTCTATTTTGTTATCTGATCCATGCATTATTTGTCTAATGATTTCTTTACATGCTATATTACAATCTCCTCATTTCTTGCATAGATTGATAGTTTTAAATGCTTTCTTGATTTCATGCTATTCTTTATGCAATATTCCTCCAAAAGCCTCATCAAGAGAGGCCTCCTTTGTTACTAATTGCTTCTTGTTGTTTCTTGATCATAGGGAACAGGATTTGAAGGAGAGATAAAGCATCCAATTCCTTCCTCAATGCGAAGAAGAGGGTCATCGACACCCTAGAGCAGTTCGTGTCACCCTGAGGGGCATTTTGATCACACCTACCCTTGATAGGGATTAGACACTATTGTAATTGATGTATCAAATGGGTATCCCTAAGAGGGACGAATCTGTAATTTGACTCCATTGAAATTAATAAAGGATTCCTTGTATTCATGTTATTTCTTGTTATCAAATTATGCATGCCTATTTGTGTATCTTTCTTCAATTGCAATAGTTAGATCGGGTGTGAGCCTTTTTGGTGGTTACAGTGAGATGTCTTCATCTCTACCATTCCCTAAGCCATTATCCAACCATGATCCTTCCATACCCTCATTCACCACGACATCATTCAAAGTCGAGGTCCACATCACTAATCCTAGTATTGGTGAATATGTGGTCCAAGATATCACAGTTACACTGCTCGTTATTCCAATTGCTAATGATTTTGGTCACCCAAATGAACCACCTTTATCTATAGGAATGGTATATGACATGGGTTCAACTCCCAACAACATAAATTTTATATATGGTAGGATTGATTCTTCACCCAATCTAGCTCCCCTAGAAGAACCCAAAGAACCAACACCTTCCAACATACAAAATATGTCAGGATTTCCATCCCGTTATTTTCACATAGTTAATTGGTAGGGACATGGTATAGGACTACATGAACAGGGAATTCATGATATTATTGATGTTCCATATCGAGAAATGCATGACCATTTAGGCTTAGGTTATACTCCACTTTCCACAACCTCTTCTATTGAAGAAGCCTTCCAAAGGTTTAATCTAAATTTAGGAGAAGAATGTCTCCACCCCGATGACTCTAATGATGAAATCTATGAAGAATTCAAACTCATGTCAATAATTTTTGATTAATCTAAAGAGAAATCAAAGCCCATCATTCCCCACACCAATCAAGATGAGTTTTAGCTCAAAATATTCCCCATTTATGAGCCCATATTTTGCTTGATTCTTCTACAAGAGCAAGCCACACCTACTGGTGAACCACCACCTCTATCTCGTTAATCCATCTCATTAGCCAAACTTGTAATATATGTACATAACACAAAAAACAAAAACAATGGTTTTTACCACAACAAAAAAAAATAATTTTTGTATTTTGTGTATATAGAATTTATTCATGTTTTTTGCTATTTTCCAGGTTTTCTAAGGTCCTAGCATTGGTTATATCCAATAATATTCGTCCACTTATCCTTTTCAACCATCATCCTTTGTTTCCCTTAAGTCAACATGAATTTTGTTGACTTATTCACCCCACTCTATAATCCATATGATTTGGAAAAACCAATTCCAATTGACATGAGTCTTATTGATATGGATCGGATTTCCTCACCTTCATATTTCTCCAAGTTTATCCTATCTAAGTAATTATTAAGGGCTTTAGCCAGCTACATTCCTCCATACCCTATGCCTTCACCTTCACCTTCACCTTCACCTTGGAATCCTGAGGTTTTCCAGGAAAACATAGATGAGGATAAGTCATATGAGTTTGATGACATCATAGATGACATTCATCTGATCCCTACATCCCAACAACTTGAGAAATGTTTCCACATGTCCATTGAAGATGCCATCAATGTGGACCTTAGTTCAGATAAAGACAATCTACAAATTGTCAAAATCAGAAAAAGCTTATCCAATGATGAACAAGAGCAATTAATTGCTCTCCTCAAGAAGAAGAAGGGCATTTTTGCATGGTCCTACAAGGACATGCCTAGTATTGATCCTAATTTGGTTGTCCATAATCTTACCTTGCACCCTGATGCTAAATCGATCAAACAGAAACTTAGAAGGATGCATCGTAACATTGCCCTCTTGGTCAAAGAAGATATCCAAAAGGTATTAGATGTGGGTTTCATTGTACCCATTGATTATCCTGAGTGGCTCTCAAACATGGTACTCATTCACAAGCCTAACAAGGTGATACGTGTTTGCACTAACTTTTGAGACCCTAACAAAGCATGTTCTAAGGATGAATTTCCTCTTCCAAACATTGATACTCTTGTTGACACTTGTGTTGGACATAAAATGCTTTCTCTCATTGATGATTTTTTAGGATACAACAAAATTTAAATAAATCATGATGACCATTACAAAACAACATTCACTACACCTTGGGAAAATTTTTGTTATAGGGTGATGCCCTTTGGCCTTAAAAATATAAGTGCCACATATCAGCATGCCATGACATACATTTTCTATGATTACATGCATAATATTATCGATGATTATGTGGATGATCTCTTGGAAAAATCTAAAACTCGACAAGAGCATATTGGTGTATTGGAAAAAGTCTTTGATAAACTTCTAGAGCATAATGTAAGGTTGAACCCCAAGAAATGTGTCTTTGGTGTTACCTCTGGTAAACTACTAGGATTCATTATCTCTAAAAGAGGCATTTGGGTGGATCCAAACAAGGTCAAGGTCATCATGGATATGCCTCCCACAAGAAATTTAAAGGAATTGAGTAGTTTACAAGGAAAATTTCAATCAATCCATCATTTCATTGCGTAACTTTGTGACAAATGCAAGCCATTCAATCTCCTGCTACAAAAGCGGGTGCCATTTTCTTAGACATATGAGTACCAAAAGCCTTTGATGACATTAAGCAATACCTAGCTTCTCCTCCAGTATTAGCTCCTCCTCATATGGGGGTCCCATTATATCTTTATGTTTCAGCAATAAACTTTGCATTAGGAACAATGCTTACACAAAAGAATTAAAAAATCAAGAGGAATTTATCTATTACATTAGTCGAATATTGGTAAGCTATGAAAATAGATATGCTTATGTAGAAAAATTATGCGTAGGAATGGTTTTTGCCATAAAGAAACTTCAACATTACATGTTTAGTCACACAACATATGTCATAGCTATAGAAAATCTTATGCATTATATGATATCTCACACTTACAATAACACTCGTACTACTAAATGGATAATGCTTCTTAGTAAATTCAACCTTGAGTTAATTAGCTAAAAATCCATTAAATGTTAGGTCATAGCCGATCAACTTGCAAAATATCCACTACCTAGTGATCATCCTTTGATTATTGAGCTCCCAAATTATTTGGTACTCCCTATCACTAAAAAATATGAAGTTGTCATTCCAGAGGAAGATGCCAATATCACACTATTCTTTGATGGTTCTAAGTGCGAGAAAGATCAAGGTGCTGGAGTCATGTTTCATACACCTCAGGGGGTACCTATCCCTTTATCATTCAAACTTGACTTCCAATGCATAAATAATACAATAGAGTACGAAGACTTAATCTTAGGCCTTCAATCAACTATAGTTATGGGCATTAAGCATATTAGGATATTTTGTGATTATCAACTTATTGTCAAGAAAATAAATGAAGAATACCAATGTAAAGAACCTACCATTAATCTTTACCATGAAGTAGCAATAAAATTGCTCTCTATGTTTTATTGGTATGAAATTGATAGTTTGCCACGTTCAACCATTATATTTTCAAATGCAACGTACTCCCTTGGGTTATTGATTATAAAAGACTCCTTAGGAAAGATACAACCCCTCATTATTTTAATTTTCTCTAAATCTGTAATTATTCGTGCTGAATCTAAAGATGAAAAGGATGTTTGCTTCATCTAGTCAGATCCATATGAGCCTTGGTCAAGCCAGATAGTAGCCTATCTCAAGTTTGGAACACTCCCATATGACATATCTCAAACTTCTAAATGCACTTTCAAGAATAAAATAGCTCATTTTATTCTCTTGGGATATGTATTGTATAAGCGTGGTTATGATGGAGTCCTCCTTCGTTGTCTCGAGTCTAGTGAAGAACAAAGAGACATAATTGAAGCTCATGATGGTACTTGTTATGGTAATTTTAGTGGTATGGCCATCACAAAATATATTATATGCATGTGTTATTATTGGCCCACCATGGAACGTGTCTGTTGCACATATATAAAACATTTTAAGCAATATCAAGAACATGCTAATTTAACTCATGTACCCTCACAAGCTTTACAACCCATTCAAAGCCTTTGGCCCTTTTCACAATGGGATATAGATTTAATTGGCAAAATTTTACCTCCTTCCTCAGGTAACATACATTCATCATCACAACCACTGAATACTTCACAAAATGGGTTGAGGCAATTCCTCTAACCAGTATGATAGGACCTATAATTGTGGAGTTTATACTTAACCACATCATTTGTAATTTTGGTGTCCCCTCAAAAATCATCTCTGACAATGGTAAGTATTTCAAGAGTAAGGATGTTCGAGCACTTTGTGAGAAATATAACATCCAACATAGTTTCTCAACTCCTTATTACCCACAAGCCAATGGATAAGTTGAGGCTACCAACAAGACTAATTTATATTCTCAATAAATTGGTTAACAAAAATCATAGATATTGGCATACCAAAATTCCCTTGGAATTATGGTCTTATCAAAGCATACACATGCCTATTGAGGCAATATCATTTTTATTGGTCTATGGAGCCAAAGAAATCATGCCTCTTGAGCTTGATATCCCTTAAGAATTTCTTTGTAGGAATTCATAAATGACGATACTGCTAGACAAGCACATCTTGACCAACTCACACTTCTTGATGAGAGGTAAGGCAATGCTTTAGATCATTTACAAGTTTATCAAGACTTCCTAAAGCATGCTTACAAAACCAAATTTCATCTACATGAATTCCAATTAGGATATCTTGTCCTTAAAGAGAATAAAAAAACACCAATGCATTGCCGCATCTTCATGATAAATTCATGGCTAATTGGTTGGGTCTATATGTTATCACTCAAAAAGTGGGTGATGGTACTTATAGGTTTTCCAGTATAGAGGGAGAGGAAGAACCCAAACCACTTCATGTTATACACTTGAGATAATTCTATGCATAATGTGATTTATATATGTATATATACATGGCTAATACATAAAAATATTGCACTTCATTTACACACATTTTATTCAAAAACATTGCATTGCATTACATTATCAAACATTTAATTTAACAAAAAATGATATTTCATACATTCCATTCACATTTACCATTTCATGTTAGGGATCATTTATTACGTTCAAGGTCTTAATTGGTCCAATAAAGTCATGTTGCCTTAATTAGGGGCACATTAACAAAATCATCCACACCATTCCATCAAGTGAAATTATCATTAGCAAGGTCACATATCTATAATTCCTAGGTGGTTTTGGTCACTCAGCCACTCCTAGTATTTTAATAAAACTCCAAATATATGTCAATTTTTCTAGGACCAAGACACAATATTCACTAAGAAAATCTTGAGTTTTGGGAAACGACTCCAAAACATTCTTGAACCAGAATATAATTTCACATATTAAAAACATCTTGTGTCAAAGAGGGATAACACCATATTTGGTTTGAATCTTGAAGTGAACATGGTATTCCTTTCCTGTCCCATCATATAACATAGTCTACAAGAATAGTGGTTTTCACCACTATCATGATTCCAAAAATAAAAGAAAGAGTAAGGAAAAATCCCTAAAAACAACTCTTAATATTTTACATCACATACCATTGATCATTGGGTTGTAAGTATCATACAATATTTTTAGTCATATGGTTAGGTAGTCATCCCCAAAACTTAAGAGATCAAATCCTTGGACTATGGAGTTAGCCTCCACTGGAGCTATAGATGCTTTACTGGCAGTGGAGTATGCTCATGCATGGTGACACGTCTCTTTTAAAGAGACCTCTGACCGCACATACAAACAAGCTAGCTTCTTGGTCTCATCCATAATAGGTCACATCCAATTTACTCAATATGAGTTAATGAACTCACTTGTACACACATTGGTTCTTGATTATCTCAAGTCATTACCATGCTCTTGATTCGGTAAATGAATTCACTCCATACACATTTGGTCCTAGAGAAGTTAGAAAACCTTTAGTGAGTTTGTTTGATATCATTAGTATGTCTAAGTCTCTACAAAATCATTAGTTTTCCATATATTCTTCCATATCAACATCCATATCTTCTTCCATGTCAACATCCATGCCATTTCATGAGTCATCCACCTCATATACCACCAAGTTTGGTGCCCCTAATTAAAACAACCATGCTACACATGGATAAGCAAAATCTAAGCTATAAATGATCATTATAACATACATTACCACTTGCATTAATCATCCATAACATATCATATGCATTAATAATCCATATAAATATGCATTCCACAAAAATCATTTACACAAACACATAACACAAAAGTAAAAGTCATGTATATATATCTATAAATATCGCATGTACAATAAGTTCCTAAAGGCTACATACAATGGAGAACCAAAGCTCATATACAAAAAGTGTATCTAAGCACTAGCTAAGCCTCCAAGAAGACCCTTGTGACCTAGAAGGAGCCCTAGACCTAGAGCTATACCTAGTATCACTATGCCAAATAGCCTCAGATACATATGAGGTTGGAGGATTTGGAAGTAAAATATGATGCTCTATCAACTTATCCTCCAAAGCCTCGATATACCTTTCCCGATACTGAAGGTATGATATGTCAAAATTTTGATGATGCTTCCTCTCTAGAAATTGTACCTATAACCTCGTGATCCTCTCATCCTATGCCATCACCATCACATCTTGCTCTACCACCTGTTGCTCCAGCCTTGTCCAATCCTCTTTGCTCTGACCTGGAGGTCCATCCAGAGTCTCATCCACATCACCCCCATATCTGCCATCTCCTCCACTCCCTAGAGTCTACCTCATCACACATTTAGCCTTCTTCCTTTGAATATCATATCAAAGATGTCTCTTGCTTAAAATCCTCATATGTCTACTCAACCTTAGCCTCATCCCCATCTCCACCAGATATTACTAGAGTCGATGCCAATGGTGGCTATGTAGTGAACCATCCATTATACACTGTAGTAGTCCCTACATCACCCACATCGATGAGATCCATATCATCATCATCATCATACATCTCCCTCCATATCTTAGCACATGGTAAACCTATCTCATCTTGATGCCTCCTATAGAGCACTAGCTCATCAAGAACCCCCTGCCTCAATATGAACTATCAGATCACTTATAAGAACTAAATATACTCAGTCTCACTCTGATACCTCCCAAACATCCACCTAGCCTACCTAAACCATTGTAGCTGCTCTCCATATCTGGTCCACCTAGAACCTCGCCATGGCCTCTATATCACTTGGATAAAAGTTAATCCAACCCACAAATCCTTATACCATTGACCCAGTTTTGCACAAGATGACTCAACTGTACCTCCTCTACCACTACCCATATCATAGCATGGGGATGCTCCCTATCCTAGCCTACAACTAGTAGACACTTCGGTCAAGCCAAACTAAAATGCTCCCATCCCCAAAACTGTAGTAACAAACTGCACCACAATCCCTTCCTCCTCCATCTCCTCATATTATAAATATTTTGGTACATCTACACCAATAATGTAGGAGCCCATGCATACACCTTTGGTGTTGCAATCATATCACTCACCAACCTTATGAGGTTTTAAGGGAATATACAATCGATATTATTTAGGAGCACGATGCTGGCCAACACGAACATTACCAAAGCTCGCAGGGCATCCAATTTCTTGTCCACATACATGGTCAAGTATGGAATGTCCCTGCATGTCACCCATACACCCTACCAAATATCACCAAATATCTTCCTCATCTTCATCCCCTGATCACGTCCAACCTTGAAACGAATACCCTCCACTGGTAGCTTGAGGATGTGATATACATCCTCAAGTGTAAGGGTAACCTCTCTAGTAGGAAGCTGGAAGGTCCCCCTCTCTGGATCCCACCTCTCTACCAAGGCAGAGAGTTACCCCTTGTATAACCTCACAACATCTATTCGAGATACCTCCATTAGCCCCACAGCCTCCAACCAACCCCACTCCTCATTCCCCAATGCCTTCTTCATCTCGGGGATGAGAGGTGAGAATCAACGTCGAGTTTTCAAAATCCTCAACTACAGTATAACACAAAATATTTGTTGTTAATGCATGTTAAAAAAAACCACAAAAACATATTTTTTTTGCACAAAATAAAAATAACTTCCAAGTGGGACTTACCATAGAAAATTGTACTTCCACTTCAGCGACCCCTTCAGTCGTACCCTCCATCGATATAGCTTCTGCACCCACCTCACTTCAATCCACTCCACTCCATCAAATTCTCCCATATGTAGCTTCACAAATTCAAAAACGCAACAATGAGATCCATTTTCATCCCGTAAGCTATTTATAATTGCTTTAGGCACCTTTAAATACCCATGGGAATTTATTGGTGCATTGAAGTTCACCAAGGTATTTACTAAGCACCCAAACACCGATGGGTGTCTGTGCATGCTGAAAGCGCCAACCCACATTTGGTATCAAATTTACAAAAAAGGCAAAATCAATGCAAAATAGTGGCTTACCCCCACCAAAATCACTCCAAATTGCATCCATGCATCCATTTAATCATATTATCAAGTTTTTTGAAGGTCCAAATTGATTTGGATGCATAATTTTAGTTTGCACCCGAAAAGGTGTAAAATCACTTATCAAATTCCAAAACGCTCCAAAACGGTCCAAATTTTCACAAAACGACCATAATAATCATTCTAATCATCAATACTTCATTTTCATATCATTTCTGGATCAATCATAACATTTGCATATTTGCCAAGTTTAAACAAAAATTCAAGTGAACCTTGTATCTAGTGGGTTATTCTATCTACTTGGTGATTGCAATGATTTGCATCCATGCAATTTGGTAAGATGAATAAATTACCATAAGGACACTTGGTAATTTTTATCATCCCATATATCCTTGTTCAAAATCACAATCACATTTGGTACTTCACATTTTTAGTGAAACCATGCCAAGAATAATTTGCACAAAAGCAGTCATTGATGGCCTAGTTCGTAGGACTTAAACATGGACAAAATAACATTTCATCATTTAACAACTTCTTGACAGTCATCATGGCGACTGGCCTTAGCTAGGGTGATTGGACCTGATAAAAGGATATATTTGATAGTCACTAGTTGACCCTTCAAAGTTGACTCTTTTTATCTTTGCATCTTCATATTTGCATATCAATGATTCCATAAGGCATATTCTTTAGCAGCATCGACTCACCCCAAATTTGGGGTAGCCACATTTGGTTTTGACTCTCCCACAACGAATTACATCTCACATGATCATGGCATCTAAACTTGGTAACAAACTCATCTATGTTAGGGCAAAAATAGAATCAATCATCTGTATATTCCAAAAACCCCCTTGCACCATTGGGGCAAAAATGGTATCACATTTTCATCATTCATATCATCTACAATCACACCATTCATCAATACAATCATTGTGCACTCCTTTTTTTCAATTAGCTCATGAGATTCATCCATAAATTCATTCACCAATTGAAGGGTAAGCTATGCAATCAAAATTATTTTATCTCCAAGCTCATGTCCACATCTCAATGAAGCTACTTCTGCATCAGGAAAAAATAGGTGTCTTGTGTTTTTGCACTGCATTGTGTTTCACACAACATGTACAAACAGGGGCATCTGTAGACACCAAAATCAAGCCACTTGTCACCCATTTAGGTCTTCCCACCATTTTCACCCATTATTTACCTATATTTATGTATTTTTTTAAATATATATTTAAATATTAATATTTTGTATTATATTTATATATATTTAATAAATTATATATGTGTAAATTAATTCCAACCATCCATCTTGGTTTAATCCTAGCCATTCATCCGCCTTGATCCACACCACTTATCTTAATCTCTACCCTCCGTCACATTTTAATCTTGACCACACAAATTGTGTCATTGAAACCCTAATGTGCCCTAGGAGAGATTATAAATAGGAGTCATTTTGATGGCTCAACACCTGAATTTGAAGTTCCTCGAATCTGAAGTTATTAGAATTTGAAGCTCCCTAGAATCCTGAATACACCCTAATTTTTTGATAAGCCCAAGTTTTTCCTGAGTTCCCTAAGCAACTTATGCCCTAAGTAGCCTAAGGAGTTCATACATCATCACCCTCACCCTTGCATCCATTGTCACATCCACCATCGTAGCCCTCACTCAAAGAAGATACACTTTTGCATACCTCACCTCAATTATCGAACACCTCTCTACTACTCTTGAATTCCCACCTGCTATTCTCGACCACCTCTGGGTGCTTTCTACCATTCCCAAGCATCCATGGGCATATTTTACTACCGTTGAGCACCCATGGGTATTTCATAACCTGCTACTGAAGACTTGTGAAACCTTTAGGTGTCACTAGGGCATCACCACACCATTTTCCTACAACTACTACATATCAGAGAAAACTTGAACAAGGTAAATCCAACATTCATTTATTTTATTTCATGTAATTTTAGATTCTTCTCACTTTCTTTATATTGCATAGCTAGGGTTTGTATTGATTTTTGAGGGTCTCACATTGTGGATCCCTCACAGTTGCTATTAACCTATTTGTTATATTTTCTATGTGTAGATCTGGAGATACTACATATTTTTTGAGCAGTTGCTTAAGTTGGAGTGGTCTTGTATTGGATAGCACGAAGCCCACTCATATTTTTTGGGATCAAAAGCAAGTTTGAAGACACCACCAACACTACTCACTGGGATTTCAGAGAACTCTAGTATTGTAATATTTTGTGTGATAAGAAATCAAATTCTTTTGTAACATTGGATATTTGAGGCTCATTCCATATCAATTAAATTATCTCTTTTGTTTAATATTATATCTTGGTTTCATTTATCTATTATATTTTGTTGTTTTATTTTTGTGTTCATAATATATATACTTTTAAACTATTAAAAGTAAATAAAAAAACAAATGTTCTCTTATCTCTCTTTTTTAATAAAATATTTTATATTTTATATTAAAATAATATAAAATTTAGAATATATTTTATTTAAAAATAGAGAGAAGTGCACATTTTTTTATTTATTTAGTTACTTTCAATGGTTTAAGAGTAAATAAATAAACATATAAAATAAAAAATATTATAGTGCAAATCAAAATTCATGGAGAGTGAGTGCAACATCTAATTGAAGAGCTATCTATCATGACCCACCCTTGGAAGACTTTTTATTTGAGTAGATTTATGTTTTTGATATGTGTCTTATTGATGAAATGATTGGCTATTTCATAACTAGAGTTGCAAAAACATGTATTTTATGGAAAATATGATATATTTATATGTGGATGAATTTAAGTTTGGTTGTATTGTTTTATTAAAAAATGATTGACTACTTCTAGACTAGATATGCAATATATATATATATATATATATATATATATATATATATATGTGTGTGTGTGTGTGTGTGTGTGTGTGTGTGTGGAATGATTGATTACTCCTTGTGGAAAGTTGTGTAGGATTTAAGAATTTTCAGAAATGATATTTTGATATCAATTGGATTTTTGAAGGATACTTGAAAATGATTCAAGGACTTTTACCAACTTTCCTTGCATATATTAATTCAAATTCATTGGACTAACATTTTGATTTATGGTTTTCTCAAGGTGAGAAGATTATGAAGAGGGATATAGATCAAATGTATATCTCTACAGTTTATCGATGGGCTAACATTTAAAAAAAATAAATGATCTCATGTTTATCCCATGATGGATGTATTTATTTTGATTATTCCATTAACTCAAGTGTTGGTTGTAGATGCACCTACGAGATTGTAGGATCAATGAATTACTTGTTCACTATCATCAAACAAAGTATGCCAACTCTTGGAAGAGTAAGTAAGGTGTGGTTAGCCAGAAGTAAAGTCTCTAACAATGAGACAAAGCGAAGAAGTGATTGGGTGACTGAAGATAAAGGAAGTTAGTGTGCTTTGGTTGGGTGTGTTTTATTGCGAGGGATAAAAAAGTATTGGGAGCACCAATATTTTTATGTGAGAGGTAGTGGTAAGTTGGAATAGAGACTACAAAAAAAAATACATCGATGATTTTACTGTGATAGGTAGCGACGAGTTGGAATGAATATTGGTGAAGGAAAGACACTGATGATCTTATTGTGATGGATAGTGGTAATTTGGGATATGAATCAAAAATACAGTGTGCTAGTCTTCCTAATAAGGTAAGTAGTAGCTTGGTAAATGTTATGTGAATTCATAAAAACAAAATGGAAATGGAATATTGGTTAGTTTCTGCATGGTGAAAGTATTGTTAAGGAAGTTTTGATATTATTTCCTATGTAGATATATAGTACCATAGTTCATTAACAGGACTGAAGAAGCTATTTATTTAAGAATTATATTTTACACCTTTGACGATTAGGGTGGCTTCTTATATAGTTTATCTATTGAAGAATCACATAATGAAAACTTGATTTATGTCTTTAGAGAATCAAATTAATCCTATAGTCATGATCTATCACAAATGGAATAAAATTAAGGAGGGAAATCCTTTTACATCTGCTGGGAATGATGAATATTTTTAGTATTTGTTTAATGGTAAATAGAAGAGGTATCCTTATTGGGAGTCTCACTCCTAAGGTTTTATTGTGTTAATATTATTCCAATAGCTAATTGAATGATTTTTTCAGCATTGTGTCTTCCTTGAGAATTATGTGTTGAGGACATGTTGTCTTAGGTAGGATGTGGTAGTAGGAGTTTTTTTTGTGTTACCAGACTCGATGAACTCATACTAAGATAAACTTTTGTGTTGTTACTATCAAAAGATCTATCGATGCCATAGTAGCAGAGTGTTTTATAAGTTAGATGTCCCCTACATAATAGAAATACATCACAAGAAAAATAGAAGATGTTATTCTATATGGGTAGGAATGATGTACATCCAAATGGATTAATGAAAATTAAGAACACAAGCTTATACTGAGAGGGGGGTGAACAGTATAAGACCACTTTTTACTTTTCTTTCCCAATCAATATTATGCAATGTAAATATAGCAATATTAATAGCAGTAATCAAATCAATGCATAAAACACCACACATAATAGAGACACACATTTAACGTGGTTCGCCCAATGTGGGCTACTCCACGGAGAAAATATTTCACAATTTTTTTTCAATAAATCTCTTGGGAATCCTTTCCCTATTATAATATTTATGGATATCTATCCAAAGGATACACGAATCCCCTAATCAATTTCATAGATCTCTATCCACAAGAGAACTCCTTTCTCCTTAGCTCTGATTGGTGATATTCTAGAACTGTTACCCCCATTGCTCTGGCTAATGGATCTCTATCTACTGAAGACTCCTGTACTCACTACCCTGGCTAATGGATATATATCCACTAGAGACTATTGTACTCTATACTCCATCACCTTCAAAGGTCTATCTCAAATCTGCACTAAACACATTCTTTTTGTTTAGCACAAATATACTCAATCTCTATCTCTGTTATGGCACAAACCTATCCTCAAATATGCACCTAACTCTATCCTCTAATCTGAACTAAACATAGTCCTTTGATCTAACACAAATATATCCTCAATATCTCTTCTTTGATCGACACTAAACATAGTCCTTCGGTCTAGCATAAATCTATCCTCAATCTTTGTCCTCAAGCCTTAACTCAAAGTTTGAATTAATCACAAATCAACTCTTCTCACAAGCCTTCTCAAAGACTTGTCTTAAATATTCCTTGTAAGCTTCCATAAAATTTCATACTAATATGTCCACAAGTCCTCTCTAGAACTTGTCCAAATCTTCTCTACAAGTCCTCACTAGAACTTATCCAAATCTGCTCTACAAGTCCTCACTAGAACTTATCCAAATATACTCAATAAGTCCTCACTAGAACTTATACAAATCTTCTCTCAATATGTATTATAAGCTTCCACAAAAGCTCACATAAATCCATCCATAAGTCTTCTCAAAGACTTACCTCAAATCTGTTCAACAAGTCCACAATAGAACTTGTCCAATCTCATAGAAACATAAATATAATTTTTAGAGACTCAATATGCTTCACATTCATCACCATACTCAATCACTATTTTGGAAACATACAGAGAATTTTTAGAGACTCAATATGCTTCACCACAATACTCAATCTATTTCTCAAATCAATTCATAATATAGAACAATTTTTTTCATAGAACTAGGACTATTACTTCACACATCCACTTGACTAGGCTCAACCAACTCTTACTCAACCAATCACTCAATGAAATAATCCTTGCTCACAAATACTAGTCCAAGCATATGAACACTCACTCAAATATTTCCAACAATGCTCATCAACCAATCTCACATAACAATGATACTCATGATCTTTGAAAACCCTAGTTCAAGTTCCTTACTTAAACAATGGCTTCAAAAACAGGGCTTATCAAACAAGGTTTTATCAACAACTCTTTATTCCAAAAAACCTTGAAGCATTAAATCAAAACACATTAAAAAATTCTTATAAAATAATCTTCACATATAGCTCAACAACTCAATAAAGAAACCTAATTAAGTCCTTTTCACTCCAATTTTTTTTTCTAGAAAATCACCCAATCAACTCAACCAAGGAAGAATATGCCCATACTTTTTTCTTGATGTAGAATGATCTTCCAAAGCCTAGTTAAATTATCACAACTTTCTTTACCAAGTACAAAGGGTTAGATGACAAGAATTATCACCCTAACACTTTTCACAATTTACCTTAAACACAAAGATAAATTAAATTCAAAATACACCTTATTGCTCCATCTCAATAATAAATTTCAACATCATAATTTTCATCAAAAACCCTCTTATAAAATTTAACACAATTTCTACTTATAACTCCTTTCTTAAATTACACTTATCAAATAAAATAATTTATAAAATAATGCAATTTATTCTTCTAAGGTAAAAATTAATTACCCTAGTTTTTACTTTATCAAAAAACAACTTTTTACCATGCCCAAAAATCACTTTAACATATAGGTAAATAATCCAATTTAATTACCACCTTATACCTCCCAATTTACTCACAACAACCTTAGGGCAAATAAAATTGAAATAAAAAATGTACATTTGCCCTTAGTGGGATTTGAACCCATGATGCTACCTCCCCAAGAGGCCTAGTCGTGGCCTTGGCTACTACGTTAGCTAAGTGATCACGTGGGATCTAAAGTGCCCACGCATTTCTAAAACCTTCTATTGTTGCCAAAAATTAAAATACTAAAAGGGGCTTCCCAACTTGTTGTCATTGGGTTTCGAACCCGTAACCTCACTGCTACAAATCCCAAGCAACTACCACTTGTGCTAGCCACTGGATGGTACTAGAAGTTAAATGCCCTATCTTCTTCAACAACCCAAATTTTGGATATGACGTAGCCCTCGAAATTCCTCTCTCAACACATTTTTTAATTCAAATGCCATTCACTTTTGCCTTAGCAAGGGCAATATTTATATTGCTTTATTATTTCTTCCAACACGTCGGTGGGGGTAATATTCAACTTGCACATCGGCGGAATAGCCTTAGGATTTTGCTATTTCAAAAAAATAAATATTTATTTGAAAAATTAAATTCAATTTGAATTTAAATATTTATAAATTAAATATTTAAACCTCCCTTGGACTTTTTAATTTGGAATAAAAATCCTCGGGTTTTTATGAAAACCTTTTATTTATATTTCCTATAATATCAAAAATAAATATTATGAAGCTCTTTTGCCATAAACCTTTTGCATGGCTCCTTTTGACCTTTTGGCATCAATGGTGGTCACTCCTTGGAATCAATGAAAACCTCATGCCTTGACATAAATGACAACTTTATGGACTCAAAATGTCCAACAAAAAATACCTAGTCTTTTGATATTTCATATAGAATAGAGGAAGGGAATAGTGGGATGATGGCACCATCTGTGTGATGGGCATCGTCAAACCACAATTTTAAGTTAGACTCTAAAAAATCTGCAAACTATGTTATTTCTCTTTAATAGTTACTTCTTCTAGAAACTCAATCTCTATATATACATTGCTAGCTCTTCGGGTTTGAATATGGTCAAGTTAAATAATGATTTCAATGATCTGAGCCAAACAAAACTCATATAAACTAGTATTTGTATTAGAATATATGAACAATGGTTATGGTAGATATGTTAAAGGTTTGACTCTGATTGACAAGGGTAAAAGCTGACTAGTTGCTTCATGAAAATGTTGACCTTTATTATTCATTGTTGGATAGGATAAATTTGAACAAAGATGAAAGGTTAAGTTGGATTTGTATACCTTCGTAGGGAAAACAATTGACCTCGTATGACTGGTTAATATAGCATGGAGTACCTTTATTTTAGTTTGTGAAATCTGATTTTTTTATTTGTAAGCAAGAAAGAGATACCTTTGACTTGAATTCGGACTAATGGATCAGTTTAGGTTGTAATATTAAAGGTAGTAGGGACCTTTTGAAGGGATTAAAAATGATATATTGTACCTTCATTTAAATAATGGTCTTCTATTATATTTATGAATTGATTAGCAAGTTCATGTTGTAATATTTAAGAGATATGGATCTCTCAAAAATGATTAAAGACCTATTGAGAGGCCTTGATTCAATGTATAAAATTGGGCTATTAATAAAAAATTTCAAATAAAAATTTAAGGTTGGGTTTTCTCTTTGGGGTTTCTTCTAGGGTAATTACTGTGTTGTGACTCTTGTGGAGATTTTTATTTATGATGGAAGTATGTTTTAATTTTTTAATGGTTATGGGATGGTTCTTTTATTATGGTAACATTTTTTTATGAAGCATGGTCTATTGGGATGTAGTGCTTTGATATTTCTAGAGGGCTAGATGTATTTTGTATATAAAAAATTCATTCATAGGTTTGTATGTGTGGGGCTTATTAATAAATAAAATCCTCTTGAGACATTTAATTGATATTGTCTAGTACTTTTATGAGATTTCTTATGTCATGTTGGTAAATGTTTAATTATATAAACTAGTTGAATACTAATCCAAATTATCACTAAAGACCTTGATGGGTATAGTTAAGATATGCCTCATATGAATAAGAAGTGATTAGCCTTCTTACACTAAAGTATAGACCTCAAAGATTAGTAAGGCCTATTATAACTGAATAAAAGAATAGATAGGTATGATGTTGATAATGAAGGAATTTAGGAACGAGGCTTTTATGGGATGTCTACCTCAAACGGGTATGGGATGGATATTCAATCCTCACACACGTAAACCTCCTATATAGGACTTATGTAGAGTGTATCATTGGTGTACACCTTTCAAAAGAATGAAGGGAAGGTCAATGTTAGCTCATTGGATCCATGAGATGGATAGTTTTGACCCATTAAGTAAAATACCTAGTGCTCTTACATAGATGGATTTATGTAAGGTGTAAGGATGGGTGTGCCTCAAAGAAGATCTAGATAGAAAAATGATGTTGTGATATTAGTAGATGCTCTAGATAATAGATTCTAGAACCTTTGGTAATGATATATGTATAAAATCAAATAGGATGGGAACATTGGGTTGTGACATTTGGTATCAGAGCAGAGTTCGTAGGGATATAGGTTTCCTTGCGCAAGTATAATTGAGTGTAGTAGGATAGTACATAATGTAAATATTGTACTTACAAGGAAATGAGGTCTACTATAAATAGACCTCAATTGTTGATTTAGGACAACTATGAAATAGTTGATAGTAGAAAAACAATTCAAGGAAGTAATTGTGAATTGATCCCTATTGTCTCTTTTATGTGTAGTCAGGGACAATGCCACCCAAGATAAGGAGAGGGAGTTCTACTCCAATGATGAGGCATACATGACAAGACAATATAGAGGTCAATGCCATAAATATAGGAGAAGATAACCCTAGTACGAATAGGGAAGATCTCATTGCATTAGTTATCTTACTAAAGGAATAGATGGAAATATAAAAGAAGCTATTAGAAGCTATAGTGAATAAATATTTACAATATGGGAATTCTAGGATGGGATGAGAGAATGAACTCCTTACAGAGGTAAAACAGGCTAGGGTCTGAGTAAAGGTCGAGTTGGTCAAAGATATAAAAATCTAAAATATTCCAAGTTCAATGGAGAGGAAGATGGTAATGAAATGAAAGAGATAGTAACCTATTGTAATATGAAGAACTATTCCACTGGTACCCAAATATCCTATGCTACTTTGCATTTGCAAGGGATTGGTTTAGATTGGTAGGAAAAATATAGTGGTAAAATAGAGATTGAGGCTACAGTTTATTTAAAATGGGAGAAGTTTGTGATAATATTCAAAGAAATATTCCTCATTGAACACTTATACAGTGAGAAATTTAAAGAGTTCACCAAAATTAGATAAGTGACTAAGATTGTGGAGGTGTAATATCAAAAATTCATCAAGATACTAAAGTATGTACCCACGTATAATGAGAAAATAAAGATACATAAATTTATACTATGAGCAGATCCCAGAATAGGGTATGAACTGAACATGCAGGAACCTAGTACTCTTCAAAAGGCCTATGATTTAGCCAAGAAAGCTAAAAATTATCTCAAGCCTTACTTCTATTATGAAGGGGCATCTAAGCAAGACAAGTAGACACTAAGAAAAAGAAATAGGGCGGGGTTTATGAAATGGAAAAGTGAATATGTAGACAAGAGTACCTCTAGATAGGACAAAAGGAATGATAGGAAACAAGGAAAGTTTAAGAAAAGGTTTTAAGGGAAGAACCAAAATTCTAACAATTGTAGCAGTGGTGATAATTGACCATCAACATAGGCTCAGGATAATCCCTCATAGACAATGAAAAAAAAATATAGACAGAAGTAGAAAACATATCCAAGACCCAAAGTAGGATGTTATGAATGTGGCGGTCTACATTATGCCAACAAATATCCACTAAAAGAAAAAAAAAAGTTTGAAGGGAAAGGAACCTGCTTATAAAGAACCTACACACAATATTTATGCAACAACAGGGAGTTAGAATAGAGAGGGACAAGCCACTCCACTGCTGGTAAAGGGTAATATATTTGGTAAAAATGTTAGATTTTTTTTTATATTCGTGCCACATATAAATTTAGTTCCACTATTTTAATTAAAGATATACCAAAAATGCTAGGAACCTTGGCACATGGGTGGAAGGTTGAGTATGGCTCAGGATAGACCTACTTTGTAGATCAATGTTATCGTATGGTAGAAATCATCTTACCTAGTGGTACAACCATAGGTTATCTTTATGTAGCACTGCTACATGCTTTTGATATAGTACCAGGAATGGTTGATTGCAAGCTCATAAGGCTGTAATCAATTTACAGGATATATGTATTGAGTAATCAAAACATTGTTGTAAATTACAAAGGGTGTATAGCCTATAGGGGGCTTTTTGACCCCATATCCTCTATGCAATGCAACTTAATAAGGTAATTAAGAGAGGAGGAATAATTTATTTAGTGAATCTAAATAAGGTAGGAGATGAAAAGAAGAAATAAGTGTTTGAGAAATGCCCAGTCATTTAGAAGTTCAAAGATGTATTTCCAAAGGATTTACTTGGATTAGCCCCTAAATGTGAATTTAATTTCACAATTAAACTTCATATTGAAATAAAACCTATTCATAGAGATACTTATAGAATGAATCCAATTGAGATGCAATAACTAAAAGTACAACTGCAAGGATTTCTAGAAAAGGAATTGATTAGACCAAGTGTATCATCATGGGATGCACCAGTGCTATTTTTATTGCAACTATGTACAGACTACAGGATGTTAAAAAAGGCAACCATTAAAAACATATATCCTTTACCTAGAATTGAAGACCTCTTCGATCAGCTAAAATATGATACTATCTTTTAAAAGATTGATCTAAAGTCAGGATACCACCAATTGAGGATTCGATAAGAGGATACTCATAATACAACCTTCAAAATTTGGTATAAACATTATGATTCTATTGTCTTGCATTTTTGTCTATCAAATGCTCCAACAACATTTATGAGTTTGATGAACAATATTTTTATGAAATGTTTGGACAAATTTATTCTTGTATTTTTGGATGATATTTTGATATATTCTCAAAATAAGACTGAGCATGAAAATCACCTTTATATTGTGTTGGATTTGCTAAGGAAGAATCAATTGTATAGGAATTTGTCAAAATCTATGTGTTAGAAGTGAAATCCTTAGGGCATATTGTATCAGAAGAAGGGATCACAATGGATCCTAAGAAAATAGAAGCTATACTAAATTGGCCATCACCAATGAATGTGATGAAAGTCCAAAGTTTTATGGGTTTGAATAGATATTATAGAAGTTATGTGAAGGACTATGCCAAGATAACCACTCCAATAACTAACCTTTGGAGGAAGGGAAAAAAATTCAAGTGGATGGATAAATGTGAGGAAGCTTTTGATCTGCTCAAGAAAAAACTCACTACTCTCCCATACTAAAGATACCAGATCCTTAGGGTAGCTTCTCTATACACACATATTTATCATTGGATGGTTTGGGAGGAGTGCTCTCTCAGGATGAAGTAGTGGTAACATATGAATAAAGGAAATTGAAATGACATGAGGTTAACTATGCAATCAATGAACTAGAATTGGCAATAGTGGTTTTTTATTTGAAAAGTTGGTGACACTACTTGTTGGGGAAACCTTTTGAGTTGAGAAAAAACCATAAAAGTCTAAGATACATATTTAATCAGCCTTTGCTAAATTCCAAATAGAGAAGATGAATAAAATTTCTTGTCGAATATGACTTTGGCATTGAATATATAAAAGGGAAAGAAAATAAAATTGCTTATGCATTGAGAAGGAGAAGTCAAATATTTTTTTTGATGTGTATCCATGTTGATTTGATAGAACAAGTAAAGGAAAAGCAACATCAAGATGCATTTTGCAATAAAATTCTGGAAATTATGGAAAGGAAACTTGAGGAAAGTAAGGAATTCAACATCAATGATAGGTTTTTGTGCTTCAAGAATAGGGTAATAATTCTTGAAAGCAATTATTTGAAGAAGATGATAATGAATGAAGCTCACAAATATCCATATTCTACTCACCTAGGAGGGGAAAAATGAGATATAATATGAAGAAGACCTTCTACTTGTCTAGAATGAAGAAGAGCAGAAGGTAAAAGTAAAAAATAGACATCCTACAGGACTATTGTACCCTTATGAGATATCAGTGTAGAAATGACAAGTGATTTCAATGGAATTTATTGTAGGGTTGCTCAAGACTATATTTTAGCATGACACAATCCTAGTTGTGGTCAACAAACTGACCAAGGTTACGTACTATATACCTAAAATATCAATGATGATGTCATGGTTGTGGCTAATAGATTTTCCAAGAAGATATTAAGCCTTCAGGGTTTTTCGAAAGTGATAATTTTTTATAAGGACTCGAAATTCACATCTAAGTTTTGGTAAGCTCTACATCGAGCCATCTATACTAGGTTAAACATAAATTCTACGTATCATCCAAAAATTGATGGGCATACTGAAAGGGTAAATTGGGTTTTAGAAGACATGCTTCACATGTATTGTATGGATCAAAAAACCCGATGGGAGGATTATTTGCACTTGGTAGAATTTACCTACAACAACGGTCACCATTCGATCTTAGGCATGACACCATTTGAAGCTCTATATGGAAAAAGGTGTAGGACACATTTATTTTGGTAAAATACAGAGGATAAAGTTGTTATTGGACCCGATATGGTCAAAGAAATGGAGCAACAATTAAGGACAATCAAATAAAGACTCAAAGAAGCTTCAGATAGATAGAAAAATTATATCGATCTCAAGAGGTGGCAAAGAGAGTTTGATGAGGGGGAAAAAGTGTTTCTGAGAGTGAGACTAAAGAAGAGTGCTATTAAGTCCACAAAACTTGATTCATTCTTTGTTGGACCCTTCAAAATTATAGAGAAGATCAGTCTTGTAGCATATCATCTTGCCTTACCATCCAATTTGTCAAATATTCATGACACCTTTCACATTTCATTGCTTAGGAAATATGTAGCTAATGCTAAATATGTGTGGACTCTTATAATTTATAGATGGTAAATCTAGAGGCTATAGAGGTTCGACCAATAAAAATCCAAATCAATGAGGAAATTAACCTTGGAGTAATGCAAGGTCTAGTGGGACCGCTACTCTAAGAGAAATGCTACTTGGGAAAAGTGGTAGATATGCAAAGATATTTTCCATTCTTATTTGAAAATAATATGTAACTATTTTTTAGTTAAACTATTCAAAACACAGAGGATTGTGTTGAGCCTAAGGGGGGTAGGATGTCATGACCCACCCTTGGCAAACTTTTATTTGAGTAGATTTATATTTTTGATATGTGTCTTATTGATGAAATTGTTGGCTATTTCATAACTAGAGTTGCAAAAACATGTATTTTATGGAAAATATGATATATTTATATGTGGATGAATTTAAGTTTGGTTGTATTATTTTATTAAAAAAATATTGACTACTTCCAGACTAGATATGCAAAATATATTTATTTATATATATTGGAAGGATCTATATGTTTCATTTATGGAATGATTGATTACTTCTTGTGGAAATTTGTGTAGGACTTAAGAATTCCAAAAAATAATATTTTGATATCAGCTGAATTGTTGAAGGTTACTTGAATATGATTCAAGGAATTTTACCAAATTTCCTTGCATATCTTAATATCTTAATTCAAATTCATTGGACTAACATTTTGATTTATGGTTTTATCAGGGTGAGAAGATTATGAAGAGGGATATAGGTCAAATGTATATCTCTGCACTTTATTGATGGGCTAACATTTAAAAGAAAATAAATGATCTCATGTTTATCCCATGATGAATGTATTTATTTTGATTATTCCATTAACTCAAGTGCTAGCTATAGATGTGCCTAGGAGATTGCAGGATCAATGAATGACTTGTTCATTGTCATTAAATGAAGTATAACAAATCTTAAAATAGGAAGTAAGGTGTGGTTAGCCAAAAGTAAAGTCTCTAACAGTGATATGGAGTGGAGAAGTGATCGGGCAATCAAAGAGAAAGAAAGTTAGTATGCTTTGGCTAGGTGTGGTTCATTGTGAGGGATCACAAAGCATTGGGAGAACTAGGATTTTGTTATGAGAGGTAGCAACGAGTTGGAATGGATACTGGAGAAGAAAATACATTGATGATTTTGCTGTAATTGATAGTGATGAGTTGGAACAAAGACTAGTGAAGGAAAGATGACGATGATTTTTCTATGATGGATAGTGGCAAGTTGGGATGTGAATTAGAAATACAGTGTGCTAGTGATCGAGAGCCAGAAATACGAAGAAGAAAAATAGTTGTCTTTTATTCAAATGCAGCAGAAATTTATTGTTACAACAGTATTATTACATAGGTCGCAGAAGAGTTGCGCCTTTTCAGAATTTCTCCATTCTCGAAATACAAAAAAAAATTATCATTTTCAACCCCCGTGTGCATGCCTTTGCTCCCCTTTTTAAAGGTTCTTAGGTGGCGCTCCATTTCCAGCTGGCGGCCCTTCGTTTCCTCTTCCAGAACCTTTCGTTTCGCCTCCCCGTGTCGCTTCGTCATCCAGGTATTTGACACGTCTCCCTTTTCGACTCTTCGTCTTCGGCTCGTCTTTCGGTGCAAAAATACGACCTATCATGATATCGCGATGTATTTCTATCGCGTCCCCCTTTCTTCTACTTTGGTCACGATATCGCGACATGTCGCGATATCGTGACGTCTCTCTACCGCGCCTTCGTTCTTTAGATGCGGTCGCGATTTCGTGACATGTCACAAAATTGTGACATGTCACGATTTCATGACCCTCTGTACTGCCGTAGCCTCTGCTTTCGTTTTGGTCACGATTTTGCGACATGTCACGAAATCGTGACATTTCACGATTTCACGACCCTCCGCACTTCCGTAGCCTCTGCTTTCGTTGCGGTCACGATTTCGTGACCCTTCGTACTACCGTAGCCTCTATTTTTGTTTTGGTCACGATTTCGTGACCCTCCATCCATCGTAGCCTCTGCCTCTGGTTTTGGTCGTGATTTCATGACCCTCCATCCGTCGTAGCCTCTGCCTCTGGTTTTGGTCATGATTTCATGACCCTCCATCCGTCGTAGCCTCTGCTTCTTGATTTGGTCACGATTTCGCGACCCTCCGTCGGCCATAGCTTCTTTCCCTATTTTGGTCGCGATATCGTGACACTTTTAATGTCGCGATATCGCGACACACACACACACCCATATATATATATATATATATATATATATATATATATTTTTTTATTATTTTTTTTTTCTTTGCAAAAACACTTAGACAAATTTGGTTGGTGCAGGATTGCTCTGCTGCCCTCGGATGCTCCTGCATCAGACACCCGGGGTAGATTGAGAAGTGATCCTCACTTCTGAACTGTTGGAGGGAGACCCAGGCGGTCAACCTCCATTTTAGACAACCAAGTTGCATCTTCTACCGGTCTGCCCTTCCACTTGACCAAATATTCAAAATACTATCTGTTTCTGGTACTTCTGCCTTCTCTTGTGTCCAGTATTTCCTCTATCTCATCTGTGGTTGGAGTAGATGCTGGAATACTCCACAACTCTGCACATGGTGCCTCACTACTATCCCCTTCATGGTATTTCACTAAATCTGATATGTTAAAAATAGGTGAAATGTCAAGCCCACTTGGCAATTCCACTTCATATGCATTGCCTGACTCCCATTTTTCTAGTATTCTGCATGGCCCAAATTTCTTCATCTTCAATTTGTTATAAGTTTTGGCTGGAAACCTTTCTTTTCTGAGATGGACCATGACTTCATCTCCCACTTCGAACTCTTTGAACCGCCTCTTTTGGTCTGCTCTTGTCTTGTACTGAGTATTCATTTTTGTAATTTGTTTCTTTACTTCTTCATGCAGGCTTTTCATCTGTTTCGCAAATTCCTCAGCCTCGACACTGCACTTTTCTCCTTTATCTAATTTCCTCAGCTCAGAAACATTTCTTGGGCTATTTCCATATATGACTTGGAATGGAGATTTGTTTGTACTCTTGTTGACAGAATTGTTGTATGCAAATTCTGCCTACGGCAAAACCAAATCCCATCCCTTGGGTTTATCTGCTATCAAGCATCTTAATAAATTACCCAAACTTCTATTTACCACCTCTGTCTGTCCATCAGTCTATGGGTGGTATGCAAAACTGAACTTCAGATCTGTCTTCAACTTCTTCCACAATGTTCTCCAGAAATACCCAACAAACTTTGTATCTCTGTCAAAAACTATGCTTTTTGGTAGACCGTGAAGTCGTACCACTTCCTTGAAAAATAACCCTGCAATGTGAACCGCGTCACTTGTTTTTTGGTAGGGAATAAAATGTGCCATCTTGGAGAATCTGTCAACCACCACAAATACGGAGTCATTTCCCCTCTGTGTTCTCGGCAACCCAAGAATGAAATCCATGTTGATGTCCTCCCATGGCCTCTCAGGTACAGGTAACGGCTGATATAATCCTATGTTCTGCCTCACTCCTTTTGCCATCTGGCATATTCTACAACTTTGCACAAACTTGTTCACATCCTGCTGCAGTTGCGGCCAGTAATAGTTCTCACTCACCAGGGCAATGGTCTTATCCCGACCAAAATGTCCAGCCAGTCCTCCGTTGTGTTTCTCCTTGACTAAGTTTTCCCACATGGAACTCCTTGGAATGCATAATTTACTTCCTCTGAACAACATTCCATCTTGGATTAGAAAATCCAACCATTTTGTCCTGTCCACAGTAACAGGTGCCAAGCAAGCCATCCAGGCTTCTGCAAAATCAGGATCTTCAGGGTATAGGCCCTTCAGTTCTTCGAATCCTACCACTTCCACTGTCATTTCAATCAGCAAATTCTGCCTTCTACTTAAGGCATCTGCAACTCTGTTTGATTTTCTGCTTCTGTGCTTTAACACAAAGGTATAGCTTTGGAGAAACTCAACCCACTTCAAGTGCCTCTGGTTCAGTTTTCCCTGGCTGTTTATATACTGTAAGGCCTGATGATCAGTATATAACACAAACTCTTTTGGTAGCAAATAATGTCTCCACTTCTTCAGGGACTGAACTATCGCATAGAATTCTTGGTCATACACTGAATACTTCTTCCTGGCCTCATTGAGTTTCTCACTGAAGTAAGCAACAGGCTTACCTTCTTGACTCAGCACAGCTCCAATGGCACTACCACTGGCATCACAGTCTACCTGAAATACCTTATTAAAATTTGGAAGTGCTAAAATAGGTTGCTCAGTGACCTTCTTCTTCAACATATCAAAGCTCTTGTCAGCTCCCAAGGTCCACTTAAAATCTTTCCTATCCCCTCTCATTGTTTCTGTAAGGGGTGCACAAATACTGCTGAAATTTTTGATGAATTTCCTGTAAAAACTGGCTAGACCATGAAATGATCTCACTTCAAAAGTGCTCCTTGGAGTAGGCCATTCAATGATAGCCCTCACCTTTTCTGGGTCCATTTTTAGACCTTCAACCGAGATGACAAATCCCGGGTATACCAACTCCTTCTTCACAAAATTGCATTTCTTCAAGTTGATCAACAACTGTTCTTCCCTCAGCTTCTCAAAAACCCTCCTGATATGCATCAGGTGCTCTTCCAGGGTTCTGCTGAATATCAAAATGTCATCCAAATAGACAATAACAAACTTGCCTAAAAACTCCTTCAACACTTCATTCATCAACCGCATGAATGTGCTTGGTGCATTGGTTAGCCCAAATGGCATGACCAACCACTCATACAAACCTTCTCTGGTTTTGAAAGCAGTTTTCCACTCATCTCCTTCTCTGATCCGAATCTGATGGTAGCCACTCTTCAGGTCAATCTTGGTGAAGTACTTGGCTCCACTCAAACAGTCCATAATATCATCCATCCTTGGTAATGGAAATCTGTATTTTATGGTGATCTTGTTTATAGCTCGGGAGTCTGTACACATCCTCCACTCCCCATCCTTCTTTGGTGCTAGTACTGCAGGTACCGCACATGGACTCAAGCTTTCTCGAATCAGTCCCTTTTTCAACAACTCATGGACTTGCCTGCTCAGCTCCTCACTTTCCATCGGAGTCATTCTATGGGCTGCCTTGTTGGGTAAACTAGATCCAGGTACCAAATCAATATGGTGACTGATCTTCCTCATCGGTGGTAAACCCTCAGGCACATTATCTGATATGATGTCTGGAAATTCTTCTAACAGGTGTTCGGCCTCTGCTGGAACATATGTATACTATTCTTTCTTAACAGTAGGGATTAATGCATAACACATTGAATCCCTCTTCAGACCATCCAAAAACTGTCTTCCTTCCACCGGGCAGATTTTGGCACTACTACACACTTTCTCATCCACTTCCTTCAGTGGCTTCAATTTGTGACGTACTCCATCCTTTGTTAGAGAGTACGTATTTGCATGCCCATCATGCATTGCACATCTGTCAAATTGCCATGGTCTTCCCAACAACAAATGGCAAGCATCCATCGGCAATACATCACATAGGACCTCATCTTGATAATTCCCAATGTGAAATTTGACCAAGCACTATTCATTGACAAGTGCTCTGTGGTCTTTCTGCAACCATGCAATCCGATATGGATGCGGGTGCTTCCTCTTCCCCAAATTCAACTTATTAACCATCTCTTCTGAAACTAAGTTATATGTGCTACCATTATCAATGATAACATTACAGACCTTCCCTGCACATTTGCACCTCGTGCGAAACAGGCTCTTCCTCTGTTCTGGTTCTTTTTCCTCATTCAACAGTGTTCTTCTCATCATCAACACTTCTCCTCCTTCTGCCTCTTCAGAGTGTTCTGACTCTGCACCTTCATCTGCCATAGCAGCTCTGGCATGACCCTCAGGTCTCTTGTCCATCCTTTCTTGGTGTTGAGGACACTCGTATGACCGGTGTCCCTCTTCTCCACACTGGAAACAGGTTCCATGGAATACCCCTCTTCCATACCCACGTCCAGGTCTACCTCTTCCTCTCTGGTAGTCATTGTTCTGATCACGCGGGCGGTAGGTATTCTCCTTTTTCTGTTCCTGGGGTTTGCTTGTTTCCCCAGTCTTCTTCTGGTCTCGGTAATTTCCTCCACCGGTTCTTCCACTGGTTCTTCCACCATGATCCCTTCCTCTCTGGTTGCCTTCGAATCTTCTATTTAGTTTCTCTTCTACCTTCAAGGCCAACTGGTATGCATCTTCTATGGTGGCTATTCTGATCAAGCTGAGTTCTTCCTGAATGTTCATTCTCAACCCGTTGATGTATCTAGCTACTTTCTCCTTATTAGCCCCTAAATGGCCAGTTCTGATGGAGATCTTGTAGAATTCTTCTGTGTATTCTTGGACAGACTTGCCTGCCTGCCTCAGACTCTACATTCTCCTCAACAGGTCCAACTCGTAATCTACGAGAATAAATTGTCTCTTCAGCTTCTCCACCATTCGGTCCCATCTGGTTATTTTCTCCTTTCCATTTTTATTTCTTTCGAGTTGTACTCCTTTCCACCATAAACTAGCATGGCCTTTTAATTTTGTTTTTGCAAATTTTATCCGGTCTGGATCCGCCACCTCCTCATACTCAAAGTATTCCTCCATATCGTTGATCCAGTCAATCAACTCTTCTGGGTTGAGGTTCCCAGAATATGTAGAGACATCAAACTTTGGTCTCTTCCCGGCCTGAGATAGAGCTTTCAACAGTCTAGCTTTAGAAGGATCCAATGCTTCTTCATCATCTGATGGATCCTCAGTTTCCCAG
Source organism: Wollemia nobilis (assembly GCA_028583015.1). NCBI lineage: Eukaryota > Viridiplantae > Streptophyta > Pinopsida > Araucariales > Araucariaceae > Wollemia > Wollemia nobilis. The sequence goes on from JAQPPZ010016349.1 coordinate 1,351,666, forward strand.
GCTTCATCGTCACTCTGTTCTTCTCCCTTAGGTTCGGTCCTTTTTTGCAATTCTTCCTGCAGGGCTTGCACTTGTCTCTGCAACGCTCTGAAATCTTCATCCTGCGCCACATTTCTCCCGTGACCATGATTTCTTTTTGGAGGCATACTGCTCACCTTTCTCGCAAATCCCAACTGGTCCTGGTGCAAGCTGCCTCACTTTCGGTGGTCTGCTTACACACTCAGGAACTCCCGCTCTGATACCACTTGATCGAGAGCCAGAATTACGAAGAAGAAAAATAGTTGTATTTTATTCAAATGCAGCAAAAATTTATTGTTACAATAGAATATTACATAAGTCGCAGAAGAGTTGCGCCTTTTTAGAATTTCTCCATTCTGGAAATACAAAAAAAAATTATCATTTTCAACCCCCGTGTGCATGCCTTTGCTCCCCTTTTTAAAGGTTCTTAGGTGGCGCTCCATTTCCAGCTGGTGGCCCTTCGTTTCCTCTTCCAGAACCTTTCGTTTCGCCTCCCCGTGTCGCTTCGTCGTCCAGGTATTTGACACGTCTCCCTTTCCGACTCTTCGTCTTCGGCTCGTCTTTCGGCGTGAAAATACGACCTGTCGCGATATCGCGATGTATTTCTATCGCGTCCCCCTTTCTTTTGCTTTGGTCGCGATATCGCGACATGTCGCGATATCATGACGTCTCTCTACCACGCCTTCGTTCTTTAGCTGCGGTCGTGATTTTGCGACATGTCACAAAATCGTGACATGTCACGATTTTGCGACCCTCCGTACTGCCGTAGCCTCTGCTTTCGTTTTGGTCATGATTTTGTGACATGTCACAAATCGTGACATGTCACGATTTTGTGACCCTCCGCACTACCGTAGCCTCTGCTTTCATTGTGGTCATGATTTCGTGACCCTCCATACTGCCGTAGCCTCTATTTTTGTTTTGGTCACGATTTCGTGACCCTCTATCCGCCGTAGCCTCTGCCTCTGGTTTTGGTCACGATTTCGTGACCCTCCATCCGTCATAGCCTCTACCTTGGTTTTGGTCATGATTTCATGACATGTCATGAAATCACGACATGTCACAATTTCGTGACCCTCCGTCCGCCGTAGCCCTGCTTCTTGATTTGGTCGCGATTTTGCGACATGTCACGAAATCACGACATGTCACGATTTCGTGACCCTCCGTCGATCGTAGCTTCTTTCCCTATTTTGGTCGCGATATCGCGACACTTTTAATGTCGCGATATCGCGACACACACACACACACACACACACACACACACACACACACATATATATATATATATATATATATATATATATATATATATATATATATATTTATTATTATTTTTTTCTTTGCAAAAACACTTAGACAAATTTGGTTGGTGCAGGATTGCTCCGCTGCCCTCGGATGCTCCTGCATCAACTAGTCTGCCTAAGAATGTAAGTAGTAGCTTGGCAAATGTTATGTGAATTCTAAAAAACAAAATGGAAATGGAATATTGGTTAGTTTTTGCGTGGTGAAATAATTGTTAAGGAAGTTTTGATATTCTTTCCTGCATAGATGTATAATTCCATAGTTCATTAACATGATTGAACAAACTATTTATTTAATACTTGTATTTACACCTTTAAGGATTAGAGTGGATTCTTATACAATTTGTCTGTTGAAGAATCACATAATGAGATATTGATTTATATCTTCTAAAAAATGAATTAATCCTATAGTCATGAAGAATCACAAAGGGAGTGAATTTAATGAGGGAAATACTTTTACATTCACTGGGAGTGATGAATATTTTTAGTAATTTTTTAATGGTAAATAGAGGAGGTATCCTTTTTGGGAGTCTCACTCCTAAGGTTTTTCTATGTTAATATTATTCCAGTAGCTAATTGAATGAGTTTCTAGAATTATGTCTTCCTTGAAGGCTATGTGTTGAGGACATGTTGTCTTAGGTAGGATGTGGTAGTAGGAGATTCTGTTGTGTTGCTAGACCTAGTGAAATCATACTAAGCTAATCTACTACATTATTACTATCAAAATATTTGTTGATTCCATAGTAGCGAAGTGTTTTATAAGTTAGATGATCCCTACATAATAGAAATACATCACAAAAAACAAGAGATGTTATTCTATATGGGTAGGAATGATGTACGTTCGACTGGATTAATAAAAATACTCGGTATTTTGATATTTCATCTAGAATAGAGGAAGGGTAGAGGAGGGTGGTGGCACCATCTGTGTGATGCACATCCTCGAACCACAATTTTAAGTTGAACTATTAGAGATCTACAAACTATGTCATTTCTCATTAATAGTTGCTTCTTCTAGAAACTTAATCTTTGAATATATGTTGCTAGCTCTTTGAGTTTGAATTCTGTGATTTTAGCTGAATAGAACTCATATAAACTAGTATTTGTATTAGAATATATATGAGTAATGGTTATGGTAGATAAGTTAAAGTTTTGACTCTAATTGACAAGGGTAAAAGCTAATTTGTTGCTTCATGAAAACATTGACCTTTATTCTTCATTGTTGGATAGAAGCACTTTGAACAAATATGAAAGGTTAAGTTAGATTTGTATGCTTTCTTAGGAAAAATAGCTGACCTCGTATGACTGGTTAATATAACATGAAGTACCTTTATTTTAGTTTGTGAAATCTGGTTTGTTTACTTGTAAAAAGGAAAGAGATACCTTTGACCTAAATGCAAACTAATGGACTAGTTCATGTTGTAATATTAAAGGTATTAAGGACCTTTTGAAAGGAGTAAAAATTACATATGGTACATTCATTTAAATATTGGTCTTCTATTGTATTTATGAATTGATTATCAAGTTCATATTGTAATATTAAGAGATATGGATCTCTCAAAAATGATTAAAGGTCTATTGAGAGGCCTTGATTAAATATATGTGTAATGACCCTAAAAATAAAAAAAATAAGAAAACACACAAAAATAGAAAGAATTTTTTTTTGACTAAGGAGAGGGATTCATAAACCCCTAACCAACCTTAGATTAACTTAACGTTTAACAACCCCTAAGTTTCTCAAGAACTATACCAAACAAGACTCCCCTCCAGCAAGTCCTTTATACATAGACATATCTCATGTTATGTACATAATTCCATCCATATCATCATCCTTTATGAGGTATAATTATCACCTTTAATCATTAGAATGTGTACACGCATATCCATATTCTATGCAATCCATTATGCATAGGTATGCTACGTGTATTACGAGTTAAGCTATCAATCTTGTCCTCTGACAAGCTATCTTAACTCAGGTACGATCTTCTATAAAACTAGTTACCATTCTTCCTAAGAGGGTCTCAAGCCCTTAAATTACCTCTAAGTTCACTCTAGAACTTACTACTGAGTTCTTATGCAAAGTTATTAAAACAAGAAAATAAAAGGTAAATCTAGATAATAAATCTAACAAAACATAATTCATTAAACATGCAAAAGATAACTAGAAACATGGAATAATAATTAAAGAATAAACATGCATTAGAAAGGATTTAAATACATTCACATTAAATCAAATAGAATACAAAGGTGCATTAGCCATATTGTTCATTTATTTCATAAGCACGTATGGTAAAAATTCCATACCTTTTAACAATTTATTTCATAAGCACGTATGGTAAAAATTCCATACCTTTTAACAATTTATTTCATAAGCACGTATGGTAAAACTTCCCTACCTTTTAACAATACATTATATCAATCTCATTAGTGAAATATCCCCACAAATCTATTCTATTTGCATAAGTAAACAATATGTAAAGTAGAGAGTAAACTTGTGCATTAGAGTTATGCAAAGTGGTGAATATTCACAAACTGGGTGAATATTATGATTTCAAAAATTGGAAATTGGTGAATATGAGGACCCTCGACGTCGGCCCATTCACCTGAAATTTTTAGGACCAGGTTTTTCTTAGGGTCAATTTACCATAATATATATCCAGACATAGGCATATTTGTACTTGTTGGAAATCTCTTTTTAATCTTGATCTAATGGTGGTGTGTTTATGAAGTTATAAGGTGATTTAATAGGTTAAAATCTCACTCAAATATGACCTTATGTTTTAGGGCTTCAAGTGCCCCAAATGTTTGTGTGAAGATGGTTGATTTGATTTGCTTAGGATTCACCTTGATTTTTATTAGTAGTCACCATTTGTTTACAAGTACATTTCGATTCCAACCCCTTATGCATAACCCTGGCATTAGTTCATCTATAACTTTGGTCCTCCCATTCTTCCATTGATCAAGTGAGGATAGTAGGGGATGCGGAAACTCATAGTTTAATATGGCCATACCTCTAAATGCATTTACTCATTTCATTTCCAAATTGTAACTATACAATCAACATAAGCAATTCAACTATCTAATGCATAGTTGATGTCATAGAAACTACTCTTTCTATTTTTTTCTCTCATCTTCCTATAAGAGTCTTTCAATAATACATCTAGATCATAGGCTATATTTGCAATAAATGACTCAACCCTTATTCAACAATCAAAGTCCCACACCCTTAATTGCCAAATAATCTAGGTTCATATTTATTTACCAAATTAAAGTCAAATACTTTAATCCATAAATAAATCCCTTCCTTTTCATTTCATATATTAAAGTCCCATACCCTTAATTTGCAAAACAAACCAATTTCATATTTATTCATTAAATTAAAGTCAACTAATTTAATTCATAAATAACCCATTTTCTTTTCATTTCATAAATTAAATTCCCATACCCTTAATTTACAAAATAAGCCAATTCCATATTTATTCATTAAATTAAGTCAACTACTTTAATTCATAAATATATTTTTTTCCTTTCATTTCATAAATTAAAGTCCCATACCCTTAATTTACAAAACAAACCAATTTCCATTATAAGTAAAGTTCTCTAACTCTACTCATTAACAATTCATAAATCATTTTAATATAAATAAAGTTCTTTAACTCTACTTATTAAAAAAATCATAAATATTTTTAATATAAATAAAGTTCTCCAACTCTACTTATTAAACAATTCATAAATCATTTTAATAAAAATAAAGTTCTCTAACTATACTCATTAAACAATTCATAAATCATTTTAATATAAATAAAGTTCTCTAACTCTACCTAATAAATAATTCATAAATCATTTTAATATAAATAAATTTCTCTAGCTCTACTTAATAAATAATTCATAAATATTTTAATATAAATAAAGTTATCTAACTCTACTCATTAAAAAATTCATAAATCATTTTAATATAAACAAATTTATTAACCTACTTATTAAACAATTCATAAATCATTTTAATAAGCAACCAAGCTTTGGAACATTAGATATGGCCTTAATTTAATTAAAGTCTTTGAAGACTCAGGGACACTTTGGTAGCTTGGTGTCAAGCATGACACTCTTGTAAATGAGCAGTTCATCACAAGGACGAATGTCTTTACTATTCTATGAATAGTCATGCCTTCATAGCCCAAGTTACGGTATGAGGATGATGGGTTACCTATGGTGGTGAAAATTGCTTCCCTTGCCAAGGGCAACAACAATTTTTTATCATAAGCTCGAGGAAATGGAGACAGTAGGTATGAGAGGTGCTCCCCAACTTACGGGTTTCCTTTAAAAGGGTACTCGACCACACAAGTCACCAATAGTGGTAGATCTATAAACACAAGGTAGCCACGAGGATAAACCTTTCACCAGCCAACCATGATGATAATATTATACACAACCATGATGGCAAGCCTTACACACATGGCAACCACAATGGTAAGACTTTCACTTAGTAAGCATGACAAAAAGCTACACATAGTAGCCATGATGGAAAATATTTAACTCAACAAGCATGACAACAAGCTACACATAGTAGCCATGATGGAAAAACTTTCACTCAACAAGCACGATAACAAGCTACACATGGTAGCCATGTTGGAAAACCTTTTATTCAACAAGCACGACAACAAGCTACACTTGGTAGCCATGATGGCAAATATTTCACCCAGAAAGCATAAAAGTAAGCTACACACAACGTCCATGTTGGTAAACCCTTCACTCAGTAAGCTTTACACTAATAAGTTTTACACACAACAAGCTTTATACATAGTAAGCTTTACACTAGCAAGCTTTACACACATCAAGCTTTACACAAACAAGATTTACACTAGTAATATTTACACACAACAAGCTTCACACCAACAAGATTTACACATAATAAGCACTACACACAATAGGATTTACACCAACAAGCTTTACACACAAAAAGATTTACACTCGTAAGCTTTACACATAATAAGATTTACACCAGAAATATTTACACATAACAAGCTTTACACCAGTAAGATTTACACACAATAAGCATTATACCAGACAACCACGATGGTAGCCAAAGCTAAACCATGGTGGTGGACAACCACATAATAAGAACCAACTAGTAACACAAAGCAATAGGTTTAAATCCAACCTGGTTCACTATTGCTTCCCTGGAGGTGGTTTGAGCAACGTTGCTTCAATGTGCTTTTTGGAGATCTCCTCATCTCCCTATCTTTGCCTAGGTTTTTCCTCTCCCAATCGATGTCTATATTCTTCACATAGTTTTTACTTCTTTGCATAGTTTTTCTTCATACCATGGCATCCATCTTATCCACCTTGACTACCATGCTCATCGTCCGCCATCACTCCCCATCCATTCTCATCGGTGGAAAGTTGATAGCAAGTCTCCCGCCTCATCCTTTTTCTCAAAAATCATAAATGGAGCTCTCTTTTGTCAATGTTGCTAGGCACACCCATATCAAACGTATATATCCCAATGTTCAAACTTATGGAAGATCCTATCCACCTTATTATTTAAATATTTAGTGGCCTTAAGGGGGGTTTTGAGATGGGAGTTCATTGATACCATCTCTTTTTTTTTAAATGGTAAAGCTATTTATAGTAGAATTTCATTAATACATTTTTAAATACTACCTTGAAATGAAATTCTCCCTTATTTATTTAAAATAAAATATTTACTAACTTTTAAATGAAACCTTTTTCATCATTTAAAATGAAACATTTTTGAATTTTAAATAAAACATTTATAGATTTTAAATGAAACCCACTATCATTTAAAATTAAGCATTTATAAATTTTAAATGAAACTTACTATCATTTAAAATAAAATATTTATAAATTTTAAATGAAACTTACTATCATTTAACAAAGTGTTTACTTTATCACTCTGTTTGCCTAAAAACATAAGGAGTTATTATGATAACCTATCCATTTATACTTTCCAATTTATTGAGGTAATAGTGATGAAGTAAAAGAAAATAAAACATATGCAATAGACAAAGAGGAAAATCTTTCCATCAATTTGGTCACTTATCTCAGCCTCTAGAACTTATGATAGCTATTAGGCTATCAATCTAGGGCTCAAGGTGGCTTAGATATTGATGATTATCCCTAATCGAATGCATGCCTATATGAAGGTATCCATCAATGTTACCTCCGAGTTGCCTTATCATAATTTCCCCAACATCAAGTACCCTCACATTTGGTGTATGACTCAACTTATTTCACTTACGAGTGTACTGTTGTGGCTACTCCACAATGTACCCCAAAATTGGGGATCCACCTTCTTGCATGTGTTCCAAGCAGACTGAAGTGGCCCATAGGCTAAAGATCAAGAAAAAAGGCAAAACACCACAAGGAGAAAAATTGTCACGATATCGCGACATGTTGCACCATCGCAGCCAAAAGAGAAAAGTGTCACGATATCGCGACATGTTTCACCATCGCGGCCAAAGGAGAAAAAGTGTCGTGATATCATGACATGTTGCACCATCACGACCAAAATAGAAAAGGTGTCACGATATCGCGACATGTTGCACCACCGCGGCCAAAGGAGAAAAGGTGTCACGATATCGCGACATGTTGCACCATCGCAGCCAAAAGAGAAAAAGTGTCACGATATCGTGACATGTTGCACCATCGTGGCCAAAGGAGAAAAAGGTTCGTGATATCGTGACATGTTGCACCATCACGGCCAAAGAGAAAAAGTGTCGCGATATCGCGACATGTTGCACCATCGCGGCCAAAGGAGAAAAAGTGTCACGATATCACGACATGTTGCACCATCGCGGCCAAAAAGAAAAAGTGTCGCGATATCGCGACATGTTGCTTGGTCGCGGTTAGAGGAGAAAAAGTGTCACGATATCGTGACATGTTGCATTTTCGCGATTCAAAGCAAAGAGAAAGAGCTCGAAAGAAAAAGTGTCACGATATCGCGACATGTTGCATTTTCGTGACCAAACGAGAAAAGAAAGAACAATAAAGAAAAGTGTCGTGATATCGCGACATGTTTCGTTTTCACGGCCAAACAGGAAAAGGTGTCGCGATATCGCGACATGTTGCATTTCGTGGCCAAACAGGAAAAGGTGTCGTGATATCGCGACATGTTGCTTTTTTGTTTCCAAACAAGAAAGGGTGTCATGATATCACGCCATGTTGCATGGTCGCGGTCAGAGGAGAAAAAGTGTTGCGATATCGCGACATGTGTTTTCGTGACCAAACAGGAAAAGATGTCACGATATCGCGACATGTTTTGTTTTTGCTACAAAAGAGAAAAAGTGTCGCGATATCATGACATGTTACATTTTCGTGGCTACAAGCAACAAAAGAGAGCAAGGAGGCAGAAGTGTTGCGATATCACGACATGTTTCATTTTTGCCAATGTAACGGATCTGCATAGTGACGTGGACATAAGGACAAAATCCAGTGAACCAGAAAAAGTGTTACATAAGGAATCTTTAATGATTTGAAATCATTTAAGATGGTCATTACATACATGGTCGTTACATACGGAGGGAATTGGATGCAAGCCCATGTGGAGAAAATGCAACAAGGGGCCACAAAATGGAAACCAAAGCACACAAACAGTCAGAGAAGGTGAAGCGAACGACCATTGGAAAACGAAACGAAAATCTTTTTGAAAATTGTAAATACGCCATTCAAAGAGGCCAACAGGGGCTGGAAAAAGGGAGAAAGAAAAAAAAGACTATTTTTTGAAATAAAGGATTTTTTTGGCAGAAGCAACTCTTGTGTGTGAAACCAAAAGGAGATTGAAACTAAGACTGCTGTTATTTCTATAAATCTTTCCTTTGCATTATTTTTTCTTGTATCTATTCATTGACGCCATAAAATGGGTTACGATAGGTGAATGATGGAATGATGCAATTATTTATTTCCTCAGAGTCTTGCATCTGATCTAATCTAACTGTGTTTATGTTACAGGTCTGTTAGGTCAGGTAGTCTTAGAATTTCATCTCATAACTTGGGGTTTTGCAGGGAGGAGATTGCTAACCAAATTAATGTCCTGTTTTGTTTTTCCAGCTAACTGTTGTAGATAAGGTTTATGTTTTATTTTTTTTTATATTTGGATTAACCTCTTCTTAAAATCTGCTTTTCTAATTCTGGTCCATTCCAGAATTTCTTGCATCTCCAAACGCCTTCATCTAATTTTTAGATAAGATATGGGTTTAGGAGGGCTACTAATTCCAAATGCACATTAAATCATATTAAGTGAATGAATCCTAATTTCCTAACTTACTAACTTTACTAACACCAAATGCTAACATAGGGATAGTGGAACACTTTTAAACGAAGATAAAATGAATCCGCTAATTCTTAAAAAATGAACCTCATGTTAAAGGCACGAAGTTTAAAATGAAGTGGTTTAAACCATGCACTTTCTCATTTGAAATATTTTTAAGCTGAATATGAAAGAGGTTACTAACTAGGTTTCGGGTAGATCATTTTAATCTTAGGAACATTAAAAGAAGCTATCGTCACATTTGGTCGATTTAATGGATTATGGTTGCAAAGTACTCATTCGAATCATTAAAGGCCCCTTGTTAACTGTTACTTGCATGGTTTAGGTTATTCTGGCATACATTCATTTATTTGCTTTAGTCTTGATTGATTACATGCATATGAATGTTTGTTCACAAGAACCTTGGAGAAATGAGTAATGCTACTTAATTTCTTTGCAAGAGAGAGTTTCTTGTTTGAGACTCTAGTTGTGGTGATCATTTTGCTAAGGGGAAAAATATCCACTCAAAATTTTGGTGCTAGAAGGAGGGCCTTCTTTATTACTTTGTTATTATTATCTATTCTAATGATTAACGTGGGTAGTTTTGTTTCCACCTATTGTGCTTGCAGGTATAACATTTATTTGTTTCATTTTGTAGGTGAGTTGAGAGAAGTTTTTTAGAGGTCTAGAGTTTTCAAGTTGTCCCAACCTGAGTACATAGCTACTAGGTCGAAAACCATAGGGGAAACTATTTTCCAAAGCCTTTCTCCCACTGGTAGGAAGTCGAGAAACCAAACATTAGAGATCGAAGTACCACCCAGTGTACTTGAGTTAGGAGCTTCTTTAGACTCAAGTACATCTCGTGGGCCTGAGCCCACAATTTCAAACATGACAGCTACACCAAGTGCGTCTATCCCCATCATTACAAGTGTTGCCATTGTTCCTATAGGCCCAATACCTTTGAATAACATGGCCCAACAACAACAACAACAACCACCTGCCCTTTGGTATGGTGCGCAAAGTTCTCCTTTGAATATCCCTGGGATAGTTCATGACTTGCCTAGAAATATCGAAAGGGGATTGCCTAAATTCGTGCATGATGGTCCCATAACAGCCGAAGAGCATGTCCAAATTTACAAATATTACATGTTTAGAAAAGGAGTCACCCATGAAGATATCGCTTGTCAAATTTTCCTTGCTAGTCTAGACAGTACGACCAATGAATGGTACAAGAATCTTCTCGTAGGGTCCATTGCTTCATGGGCCCAATTAGAAACTGCCTTTATTAGCCAATTTTGAATGTTGGTAGATCCTTCCATAATTTATAATTTATTCGTATCATGCAAAAGGTTACCCAATGAGCCCATAAGAACATTCAATCAGAGGTTCCAAAAGCTGTATACAAATTTGAGTCACCACTTCACAGTAGATCCTGCTGTGGCCCTGCAACTATGCTTTGGAGATTTAGATCTGTTAACATCCTTGTTGACTAGAAGGAACCCTCAGGTTACGACGCTTTTGTTAGCTTATGTGGAGACAATGACCCTCGAACAACAAATGAATATACCAGGAGTAGGGTTGTCTCAATTGACTGGGATGGGAAAATATGGTCCATACAGTCAATTCACCATGATGAATCAATTAATGGCACCACAAGTTCCAACAATGAACAATTTCCAACAACCATCTCAAGTCGCATCATTTCCTACTTATCCTAATGCCTCTGGTCCAATGCAGGCTTTGATTCCAAATAACTCGATGACCTTGACTGGGTTCAATCCGGGCAATAACTTGTTGACCATACCTGGGTTTACTTTGATTAGTACGCCAAGTCCAACGACTTATCCAACAATCACTCCTATTCAAAGTGTGAATCTAGGATGGAATCAAAGTGCCTAGACCTAAGCCATCGTACCTATTCCAGAGATGGCTAATGCAGCAAATACAGCTGGGCCCAGAATTATAGTGCCCCAACCACATGGGCCTGAATCCATGATAGAAGACATGAAGGAAACGTTGGCCAAAGTTTTGGTTACTGTGGGAAATGTTAATAAAAGGTTGACCAAGTCATGGGTCATAATCAACCTCATAACCATAGAGGAAAAGGAACATACAACACATCCTAATAATGTACGAGTACCCAATCCCATAGCCAATCAGGTAGATGTCTCAAAAGATTTTGGAGAGTCAGGATCTTGTGATAATGATTGCCTACACTATTGCCATGGAAAGTAGGAATCTATATTGATTGAAGTTATATATTCCCAAGATAGTGAAGAAGAGGAGGATGTGGAGTTCTTTGGAAAAGAAGATGAGGAAACATTGGAATTTCATGCCAATAAATGTTTTGGGAAAGGAAATCACAAGTATTACACAAGGAGTTCTAAAGATCCCAAAACTTCCTCTACCCCTCCAAACAACCCATTACTTCCTCCCGATCTCAAAGGAGATGTTAATCCACCTCCTCCATCAATGGCGGAGAAGTCTAAGTTGGTGCAGAATATGTCAAATTTGGAAAAACCCACCTATGACTTGATAGAAGACATGAAGAAAACTAAGGCCAATGTCTCAATGAATGATATGTCCCAACTTTTAGGCCAAGAAGTAAGTCCACCAAAAGTTTTGGATCCACCTACCCAAGTTCATGAAGCTAAAGGTGTTGAATCCAAATTGGTTTGGAAAGGGGAAAAGCGAGATGTGCCCCCATTCCTCATAACCATAATAATTGCTGGTAGAAATCTACACAATTGTTTAATAGATTCAGGGGCCTCTGCTAGCATTATGCCCCTAGAAATCTATCAAAAATTGGGACTTACACCAAAACCTTCTAAAAGCAGGGTGGTGCAACTGGATAGATCGACCATGGATGCAGAGGGAGAATTAAGGGATATTCTTATTTAGATCAACTTAGAACCTAGGGTTCAACATCACATAGATATATTGGTACTTAACATTCCTATCAAGTATGACATGGTGTTGGGAAGAGATTGGAGCAAGAACTTAAATGGATATATTGTAACAGACTCTTCACATATGTGGTTGCCTTGGAGAGGAGTGGCCAACCAAATTCGAATCGATAGTGAACCTAGGCTCAAGGAAATGATAACAGAGTACAACAAGCCTAATGAAATTCAATACGTTGAAACTGAATTAGGAGCCTATTGCTTGGACATAGAAATTCTTGAGAGTTCTAAAAATGGAAGGATTGTATGCAATGATTCGAAAGAACACCATAAGGTTTGGACTTTAAGATTTGATGGATCCAAGTCCAAAAAAGGGGTGGGAGCTAGTATTGAACTTTTATGTCTAGAAAAAAAACCTATGTTGGCTGCATATAGATTACAGTTCCCAGCCACCAACAATGTGGCAGAATATGAGGCCTTGATTTTTGGACTTCAATTGGCCCTTCGAAAGAAAATCAAATGTATCAAGGTCTTAGGTGATTTTGAATTGGTGGTAAAACAAGTTAAAGGACAATATGCATGTAAGAACAAGCGACTCAGCCTTTACCGAACCAGAGTTAGAGATTTAATAAACGAATTTGATGCTTTTAACATATCTCTAATCTCTAGAAAAGGCAATCATTTTGTAAATTATTTAGTCGTAGCTGCTAGCATGCTTAAACCAGCGGATCACAAGAAGTGCAAGAAATTTTCCATAGAATTAGTCCCTTGCCCCTAGATACTTGATAACGTCATGAATTTCCAAGTCTTTGATAGTGACAGGCATGTATTCAATTTTGTCACTAATTATGGTATCTTTGAAAATCAGGTTATTGATGAAGACGAGAGGGGGCAAGAAGAGGCAGGTTTGAAAAGGGAAGCTACTGGAAAATGGAATGAGATACCAAATGGGATGGCCTCATTAGAGAAAATGTTTGATATTGGATACCAACCGAAAGGAGGGAGAAAATTTCCACCTCCCAAAGAGGCTTGTCACTCAGTCATTATTGGAAGTGCAGAAAATCCTCGCGAAACACTCATTGCAAAGGCATGTATCAAATATGAAAATAATTCCATTGCCAATGCATTGAAGGAATACATAGATTGCATAGCTTGGAGCTATAATATGTTGAGAACTTATGATCAGAATGTTATAATGCATACAATCCCTTTGAAGCCAGACTCCAAACCCTTTAGGCAAAGACAGAGGCCAGTCAATCCGTTACTAGAGCCCTTGATAGAAAAGGAGGTAAAGCAACTACTAGAAGCTAAAATAATATTTCCTATTAGGCATTCCACATGGGTTGCTACCTTGGTCCCTGTGAGGAGAAAGAATGGAGAGATAAGGCTATGTATTGATTTTAGAAATCTGAATAAGGCCTCACAAAAGGACAATTACCCTTTACCTACCATTGACAAAATCCTTCAAAAGGTAAATGGGTCGGAAATGATGTCATTCCTAGATGGCTATTCAGGATACAATCAGGTCCTCATACATCCTAATGATAGAATGAAAACCGCTTTCACCACAAAATGGGGCACGTTTGCATATAGGAGAATGCCTTTAGGATTATTGAATGCAGGTGCCACATTCCAATGAGCCATGGACTTTGCCTTTAAGGGGTTCATCGGTAAGTGCATTATTGTCTATGTAGATGATATTCCCATCTTTTCTAAGAACAGGGAACACCATGTCAAGGATCTAAGGAAAGTTCTCCAAAGGTGTATGGAACATGGCATTTCACTCAACCCAAAGAAGTGCATTTTTGGGGTAACAGAAGGAAAATTATTGCAGCATGTAATATCCAAAGATGGAATTTCCATTGATCCTGAAAGAATAGAGGCCATACAACAGATTCATTTTCCCAATAGCAAAAAAGAATTGAGATCATTTTTTGGGAAAATTAATTTTGTTAGAAAATTTATTTCAGGTTTTTCAGAAATTGCAAAGCCCTTGAACGATATGTTGAAGAAAGAGGTCCAAATCAAATGGACGAATGAAAACAAGGATGCTTTCCAAAGAATCAAGGATGCGATTTCTAGAGCCCCGGTTTTAGTGAGTCCTGACTATGCGAAGCATTTCTACATTTACACATTTGCTTCAGACCATTCCTTTGCGAGTGTTCTAACTCAAAGGAGTGAACGCAACATTGAAAATCCCATTGCCTTCCTTAGTACTCCTCTCAAAGATGCAAAATTGAGATATTCCATCTTGGAAAAGCAAGTGTATGCCCTAATTAAGACTGTAAAAAAATTTAGACATTATATAGTCCACAGTAGGGTGTTTGCTATAGTCCCAGATCCTGCAATTAAATCCATGTTTATACAGAATGAACTGGGTGAAATGCGGGGTAAGTGGATTTCAACTCTTTAAAAATTTGATCTCGAAATTCAATCTATGAAGATAGTGCGGGGACAAGGGTTGGTTAAGGCCATAGCAAAAAATGATCCTTTAATATCCTGTCAGCATTATGAAATAGTAGATATAACTGAAGATGAGTGGTATGTAGATGTTGTGTATTTCTTACTAAATGGTAGGTGTCCACCACATTTAAATTCTACTCAACGAAGAGCCTTGCGTCTAAAATATGCTAATTTTCTAATCAGATTCGGTGCGTTATACAAGAAAAACCATGAAGGAATTTACCTTCGTTGCGTTGATCGAAAAGAGGTAGCTCAAATACTCGGGGAGTTCCACAATAAGTATGGGACAGGGCACGGGTCTGCTAATGCCACAACCCATCAAATCCTTAGAGCTAGTTACTATTGGCCTCAAGTGTTTAAAGATGATCATGCTCATGTGAGGTCATGTCATACTTGTCAAATCACGACAAATAGAGAAAGGGGTGCTTCTATGCCATTACAATCTGTAATCGAATCTAGAACTTTTGCACAATGGGATTTTGATTTTGTTGGGATCATCAGTCCCAATTCATCTGATTCCCATAAATACATTCTCACGGCTATAGATTATTGCACAAGGTGGATGGAAGCTATTCCCACTAAAAATGCCACTTCAAAAGTTGCTATCAAATTCTTAGAGGATAACATTGTCACTCGATTCAGAATGCCTAAATCCATTGTAAGTGACAATGGTTCCGCTTTCTCCTCTCTAGAATTTGCAAATTGGGTATTTGACAACATGGTGAGTTTGAAGTTTTCTTCAAATTATTATCCACAAGGTAATGGATTGGCCGAGTCTTCCAATAAGAACTTGTTATGTGTCATTAAAAAGTTGCTTGAAAGAAATCCTAGAGATTGGCATAACAAACTTAAGTTGGCTCTTTGGGTCGATAGAATCGAGAATAAAGGAATCATTAGGAAAATCTCCTTACCACTTAGTATATGGACAAGATCCTATTTTTCCCACAAATCTTAAGTTACAAACATTACATTTCATGAAAGATTACCTTGGAACTGATAATAAACTTGAAGCTAGAATAACACAATTGATGCATCTGGATGAAAAGAGGGATGAGGCTATGCTTCACTTCAGTAAACACCAAGATGTAGTAAAAATGTGGTTCGATAAAAAGTCTAGAGTCAAAACATTTAAAGTTTCATAATTAGTGTTGTTGTGGGATAAGAGACATGAGAGGAAAGGAGATCATGATAAATTTGATTACTTATGGTTGGGTCCTTACCAAATTTCAAAAGTCCTAGGTGAAAACAGTTTTAGATTAAAAACCCTGGACGAAAAAGATTTGGCTTTACCCATCAATGGGCTGCATTTAAAGCACTATTTCCAGGTCTGAAATGGCAAGGCCTTGTACTATAGGTAAATATGTCATGTTTTGTCTTTGCGTGTGTAGTTTTGATTTTCTTAGGTGTGTGTTAGGTTTTTGCTTTCAACCTTTATTTTAGCATGAGGAGATTGTTCTGAACGAGGTTTTGTAGGCATTTTGATTGCATTGTTCTTTTCTTAGCTTAGTGTGTTGGTCATGGGACCAATTTTGGGCATAAAAAAAAATAAAAAATAGCAAGGTGGTTAGTGTGTATCCTTAGCAATGTTCTAAAACTAGAAATATATGAAACAACATAATTGTTTTACATAAAACTCCACGAGCACTACAAACACATTAAAGAATGTCGTTTGAAATTTGGGATACATGAAAGTTGTCAATTTTGCAAGATAGGGTGAAGCATCTTTGTATAATCCATATTACCCATTTGCATTCAGGATGCATTGCATAATAGCCTTGAGTCTCATTCCATCCCATATTTCAAAAAAACAATCACCAAAAGCATGTCACACCCTCTTAGGATCATTGCACAATAAACATTAAGTAAGGTCTTGGGGTTGGAAACTGATGCCACATTGTCTTGAATTAAGCACGCTCTGCACATATAAAGAAAATCTTGGGAAAAATGGTTGAAACCTTGCTTGGAAGGAAAGTTAGGCGAAAAGAGTTTTTCTTGTCTGTCCCATCATGCAAAACATAGTCCAAGAAACAATGGTTTTCACCACTTCACTTCCATAGCATCACTTGGGTTGGAAGGATTGTACTACGTGTCCCTCACAAGGATGGGTAGTCATCCCTAAAATTCAAGAAAATCTAGCATTAACCCACCTCCATCATATCATTTGAGTTGGAAGGATCGTACTACGTGTCCCTCATAAGGATGAGTAGTCATCCCTAAGATTCAAGGAAGCCATCACTAACCCACCTCCATCATATCATTTGAGTTGGAAGGATCATACTACGTGTCCCTCACAAGGATGGGTAGTCATCCCTAAGATTCAAGGAAGCCATCACTAACCCACATCCATCATATCATTTGAGTTGGAAGGATTGTACTACGTGTCCCTCACAAGGATGGGTAGTCATCCCTAAAATTCAAGAAATCCAACATTAATCCACCTCCATCATATCATTTGAGTTGGAAGGATTGTACTACGTGTCCCTCACAAGGATGGGTAGTCATCCCTAAAATTCAAGAAATCCAGCATTAATCCACCTCCATCATATCATTTGAGTTGGAAGGATTGTACTACGTGTCCCTCACAAGGATGGGTAGTCATCCCTAAAATTTAAGAAATCCAACATTAATCCATCTCCATCATATCATTTGAGTCGGAAGGATCGTACTACGTGTCCCTCACAAGGATGGGTAGTCATCCCTAAAATTCAAGAAATCCAAGCATTAATCCACCTCCATCATATCATTTGAGTTGGAAGGATCGTACTACGTGTCCCTCACAAGGATGGGTAGTCATCCCTAAAATTCAAGAAATCCAGCATTAATCCATCTCCATCATATCATTTGAGTCGGAAGGATCGTACTACGTGTCCCTCACAAGGATGGGTAGTCATCCCTAAAATTCAAGAAATCCAAAGCCAAAGCCTGGACTATGGGGCTGATCTCCATCGGGGCTATAGATGCCTGACTGGCAGGGGAGTAGGTGTTGGCAATTTTGGGTACATTGGATACATTGCCTTTGCTCAAGTGTTGATGTTGTCATTGATGTCAAGAAGCGGAAGGGTTTTTGTGAAAACCAAGGCAGACAAAATAAAAGGTTTTATTTAAAACCATGGACAATAGATTTGAAATGGGTTTTTCTTAAAACCCAAGTTGGCTTTTCATTTCGTTGAAAAATGTGCCCCGATGATGAAGATATTTAATTTTAAATATTTAGTTTAAATTTTATTTATTTAAAATTTAAATTAAAATTTTAAAATTAAATTAAAGTTTCTGTCATGTTTGGAAATGCCGACGTATTTGGAAATGCTTCGAAGTGCATATATAATGAGGTTAATAAATCCATTTCAGACAGGGCTAAGTTATCGATATGAATGTGTGTGCATTTCGTTTTCGACACCGTCTGCGCCAGCGAAGTCAAAAAATCAAATATATATATATATATATATATATATATATATATATATATATATATATATATATATATATATATATATATATATATATATATATATATATATTCGACGGATTCGATCGAAACCTTGCGCACGTGTTCCAATGACACAAAAATTCATGACTGCACAAAATTTAGAGAAAGCATCTTAGAGGGTTTCGAAGTAAGTGAATGAGTGTGCCAAGGACTGTTTTGATCTACACGACGAGGAGTGTTTGAACTCCGTACCAAGGGATATGTGATCTACGTATCGAGTTTCATAGGAATCACGAGTGTCGAGGTGTGGTTTAAAAAGGGGTTTAGGTGCACATTCGAAGTTTAGCCGCCCATCCAGGACAACACAGTGGTCAAAGCAAGACATTCGGAGCAGCGCTAGGTCTCGCAAGAGATGAGGTCAATCACGCCATCATAAAACACCAAGGTACATATTTCTGTCTATAAAACAAAGGGAAGTTATACATTTTAGTGGGTAAAGTTTAATTTAAGGGAGTCATAAGGTTTGAGAAGTTTTATAGTATAAAGTTGGTTTTTGAGGCATAAGGTTTAGTAGGCTGTGGTGTTTGGTTTTGGGAGTTATAAGGTTATGCAATGTTGTGATTTATTTTACTTTTATGGTATAAGTGGTTTTGGGAGTTATAAGGTTATGCAATGTTGTGATTTATTTTATTTTATGGTACAAGTGGTTTTAGGAGAGATAAGGAAGTTGTGCAATTAAAGACCTTGGTGATGATTATTGAAAAGTGGAGTAATGTTGATTATGTTGTGATCTACTAACCCTTGTGAAGATTGGCAAAAGAATTTTGTGATTGTGGCAGATTTCCAAAGGGGTTCCTTCACTTCAATAAGGTATGGGCACATTCTTCTTATGAGTATGATTGGTGTATGTTTTCCTGAAATAAGATTGGAGTGAAAAGGTATTCAACTAGGTTTCCTTTGTTTGGGTGTAAGTCCTAGTTTTTGGTTTGTTGAAGACTACTTATGCATTGTTATCCTTGATGAGAATTTTGGTGAATGCATAATTCTGGTTTGAGGTAGTGGAAGCATTGTGCACTAGGGTTTATGTTTTTGAGTCTTGCTACTTGCTTTGAGTTGGTGAAACCCTTGGTTGGTTGTTTTGAGGTTGATGGTTGAGTTGCTTCCATAGAGGTTGTTTGATCAAGTTATTGCTTTTACTTGATTCATGATATTGGGCTTACTCCATTGAGTTTATTTGAACAAGTTATTCTTTGCATTTGGTGATATTGTGTGGGTGGCTGTTTTGTTCAAATATCTTTGGAGGGAAAAGGATATCTACTTGTTTCCCTTTCTTGTGATGATTGGTAGAATGCTTCAAGTTTAATGTTGAGGTGAATGATGTTGGTTAAACCTTGTATTTGAGCATTGTTGTTGAAGCCCTAATTGGTTGAGAAAAGATATTGGTTATTGGAAAGAACATGAGTATCATTGTTGTATGAGATATTGCATGGTTGGCAATTGTTGGGTTGTGTTTCATGTTCTTGAGAAAAGCATACTACATCTATCTTATTCTTTTGAGATTTGAGATTGAGTTGAGATTGAGATTGGGAGTTAATTATAGAACATATTGAGTCTCTAACAATTCTATTTATGCTTCTATGAGGTTGATGAATCACATTGGGTCTCTAACAATTCTCTTTGTGGGTTCATGCAAATCAAGTTTTCTTGATGAACATGAGAGCAGGTTTTGGACAGGTTCCATTGGGGACTTGTGAGCAGGTTGTGGACAGGTTCTGTTGAGGACTTGTGAGTAGATTTGGACAGGTCCTAGCAGAGGACTTGTGAAGCTGAGTTTGATAGTTCTATCAGAGAACTTGAGGATAGAGGTGCATTGATTCTATCAGAGAACTTGAGGACAGAGGTGCATTGGTTCTATGAGTAGAACCCAAGGACATTTGTGCCAGACCAAAGGACTGTGTTTGGTGCAGATCAAAGATAGAGGAAGAGGACATTTGTGCTAGACCGACGGACTGTGTTTAGTGCAAATTCGAGGACTAGATTTGAGGACAGAGGTCTCCAGCCAAAGCAGGGAAGACGTGTCTTCTGTGGATAGAGTTCCATTTGCTAAGGGCAGCAGAGGCATAGGTCTTCTAGAGGATCACCAGCCAGATCAGAGGTAGGGGAAGGTATCTCCTTTGAGTAGAGGCTCATAAATTCAAATTGGGGGAAGGTATCTCCTTTGATCCAAGGCTCATAAACATTGTAATTGGGAAGGTTTCCCAAAGAACTGTGAGATAACTTTTAGAGAAAAGTTTTGTGGATGAACCACGTTGAAATTGTTGTGTCACTTTGTGAATGATCTTTTGCATTGTTTTGATATTGCTTTGGATATGTTGCTTTACTGTTTTGAAGTATAAAGGAAAAGTAAAAAGTGGTCTTATACTGTTCACCCCCCCTCTCAGTATAAGCTTGTGTTCTTCAGTAGGTTCATGCATGGTGACATGTCTCATTTAAAAGCAAGACCTCTGACTGCTCACACGGATAGGCTAGCCTGACATTTATCCATAATAGGTTTAATCATTTTGCTTAAGATGAAGTAATGAACTCAAATCAGAGTAGTAAGGATAGGGTTAAATTCTCATCACGCTTAGGTTGAGAATCTAATTTCCCAAGGCTCTGATTTCACTTACACATGCACATTGATTCAATATGGCAGTGGCGCATAACCAACCTTGAGATTGGGTGTATGAACTCAATTCATGCATGCTTGATCCTAAGAGGGTTGGATATTGTTTAATGCTTGTACTCATGCTACTAAAAGTTAAGAGTCTTGGTAAAGCAGGTCAGCCATAGTTCATTATGCTGGCAACACATTCGATCTTGCATAGACCCTCCACTATTCATTATATGCATTCATGTGAAATTGGCAATAGAATGGGGAACTATTTCAAACGATAAAGAATGAAGCACATTGCACACACCGAGATGATGCTTAACGATTTTGATACTTCATGTATTTCTAATCTGTTTGCATTATTTGGATATTTATTGACATTTGTATTTGAATTATTGTATTTTTAGGTTGAGTTCTCATCAAAATGCTTAGGAGCATTTCCCGGTAGAGTCGCCATTTGTTGTGGCTACTCCACAACGTACCCCAAAATTGGGGACCCACCTTCTTGCATGTGTTCCAAGCAGACTGAAGTGGCCCATAGGCTAAAGATAAAGAAAAAAGGAAAAACACCACAAGGAGAAAAAGTGTCGCGATATCATGACATGTTGCACCATCGGAGCCAAAAGATAAAAAGTGTCGCAATATTGCGACATGTTGCACCATCGTGGCCAAAGGAGAAAAAGTGTCACGATATCGCGACATGTTGCACCATCACGGCCAAAAGAGAAAAGGTGTCACGATATCACAACATGTTGCATCACCATGACCAAAGGAGAAAAGGTGTTGCGATATCGTGACATGTTGCACCATCGCAGCCAAAAGAGAAAAAGTGTCGCGATATCACAACATGTTGCACCATCACGGCTAAAGGAGAAAAAGTGTCGCGATACCACGACATGTTGCACCATTGTAGTCAAAAGAGAAAAAGTGTCACGATATCGCGACATGTTGCACCATTGCAGCCAAAGGAGAAAAAGTGTCATGATATCGCGACATGTTGCATCATCGTGGCCAAAAGAGAAAAAGTGTCGCGATATCGCAACATGCTGCTTGGTCGCGGTCAAAGGAGAAAAAGTGTCGCGATATCGTGACATGTTGCATTTTCATGACCAAATAGGAAAATATGTCGCGATATCGCGACATGTTGCGTTTTTGCTGCAAAAGAGAAAAAGTGTCGCGATATCGTGACATGTTACATTTTCGTAGCTACAAGCAACAAAAGAGAGCAAGGAGGCATAAGTGTCATGATATCGCGACATGGTTCATTTTTGCCAATGTAACAGATCTGCATAGTGACGTGGACATAAGGACAAAATCTAGTGAATGGACAAAGCGTTACATAAGGAATCTTTAATGATTTGAAATCATTTAAGATGGTCGTTACATACAAAGGGAATTGGACGCAAGCCCATGTGGAGAAAACACAACAAGGGGCCACAAAATGGAAACCAAAGCACACGTGAAGAACACAAGATTATACTAAGAGGGGGGGGTGAACAGTATAAGACCACTTTTTCAATTTGCTTTAAAATCAACTTTTAAAACAGTATAATGCAGTGTATAGATAGCAGTAAAAATAGTAGGAATCAAAGCAATGCACAACACACCATCCACAAAGTGACACAACAATTTACGTGGTTCACCCAAGGTGGGCTACTCCACGGATAAAACTTTTCTCTAAAAGTTATATCACAGTTCTTTGGGAAACCTTCCCAATTACAAAGTTTATGGGCACCAACCCAAAGGAGACACCTTCCCCTAGCTCTGCTCTTAGTGGTGATCCTCTAGAAGACCTCTACCTCCTCTGCCCTTAGCAAGTGGAACTCTATCCACAGAAGACACCTGTCTTCCCTGCTCTGGCTGGAGATCTCTGTCCTCAACTCTATCACTGCAAAGTCGGTCCTCTTATCTGCACCAAAACATAGTCCTTCGGTCTAGCACAAATCTGTCCTCTTCCTCTTTTCTTTTTGTTACAGTTGCACTTGGTCGAAACCAACTTTTCACAGTCTGCGCAAACACAGCAGCACTCGATCTACTTATGCTCTTCTACGAAAACATAGCAGCACAGTCTTCGCACATCCAACACAAACACGACAACACTGTCTTCGCAACCTCTATGCAAACATAGTAGCACAGTTGTCGCACACTCCGTGCAAACACAGCAGTCGATCAGACTTCCACTTATGCACCTCTACGATCGAACTTCTCCCCGCACTCTATCTACGCAAATCGCACTTCGAACGCACACTTGATCGATGCCAAACTCTTCAAGCAGCCCTCCTTTTATACTCACAATCTCAAGATTGAAATCTTGATCTTAGTCGGCTATTTACCCTTCAACCACGTCGGCTACAAAACCCTACGCTACGTCGGCCCAGATTTAACTCTGTCGGCTTCACTGCCTCCCTGTAGCTTCTGGCATGAAACTTCAACATGTCACGATATCATGACATTTTTACAACCGTACACCTTCTATAGCCTGCTGTCGCGAAATCGTGACACCTTGGCCTTTGTCGACTTCCTTTGTGCTTCTGTCGTGAAATCGTGACACCTTTGCCTCTTGCTGACGTCATCTCACTTCTATCATGAAATCATGACACTTTAGTCTTCATGGCCTTCCTCTCAGCTTTTGTCATGAAATCATGACACATCTGCTTCTACTGACGTCATCTGCAACTCTGTCATGAAATCGTGACGCTTTCACTGCCTTAAGCTCTTTTCTGCCATATGCCCATGAAACTGGAACATGTCATGAAATCATGACGCTTTCGCCTTCGAGCTCTTCCTTCTTCAATTCATCATGAAATCATGACGCTTCTTCTGATTAAGACTTGCTAACTGATTCTATCATGAAATCGTGACACTTTCTCCAACTGCAAGCTGCCAACTCAACTTCTGAAATCATGACACTTTCTGCATCCGTACAACTTCTTTGTAGCCTGTCATGAAATCGTGACGCTTTCAGCTTTCAACTCTTTCTCCATTGCCTATCACAAAATCATGACACTTCTGGCTTTCGTATGCTTTCTCCACTGCCTGTCATGAAATCGTGACACTTCTCCTTTCAGACTCTTTCCTTTGCTACATGTCACGAAATCGTGACACTTTTCTGTCTGTACAGCCTCCTTTGCAGAATGTCATGAAATCGTGACACTTTTCTTTCTCTGCCTTCCTGCACTGTCCGAGTCGCGAAAATGCGACATGTCGCGAAATCGTGACAGTTTTGCCTGCTTCGTCTCTGCCTTCCCGCATGTCACGAAATCGTGACACATTTGCCCGAACTTTCTCTCTCCTCAAACATGTCACGAAATCGTGACAGTTTTTCCAATGCTTTCTCTCTCCTAAAACATGTCACGAAATCGCGACAGTTTTTCCAGCCGCCTGCATACTTTTTCTTACTTGTCTTTTTCTTGATCTTTTGCAACTGGGCTACCTTGATCTTCTTGGAAACTCACTGTCCATGCTGAAACCTTCATCAAGACACATTCTTTGACATCAAACCAAATTGCTTCAAGAACTTCTTGACATCAATGACAACATCTACACTTAGAGCAAAGGCAATGTACCCAAGGTACCCAAAATTGCCAACAATCTCCCCCTTTGTCATTGATGGCAAACCTTAACTCGAAAACACTCGTCAAGAGCCAAAACTGAAAACAACCGATCCAACAACCGAGAATCTTCCTTTGAAGTTTTTGCTCCCCTGACTTGAAGCTCTCTTCTTCACTATGAAGCTCTCCCCCTTACTCATATCTCTCCCCCTTTGTCATCAATGGCAAAGGGTCACCTTTGGGGCTTGGGACTAAGAATGAGCCTCTTAGCTTAGTCCCTCCCCCACCTCCTGATGAGGTGATTAATTCTGGGGTGGGAGTACAACTCCCAATTTCTCCCTTAGATACTCAAATGTATCTCTTGGAAGAGGTTTTGTGAAGATATCTGCAATCTGCTCTTTAGTAGACACATATTCTACCTTGACCTGCTTATCTTGCACTTTCTCCCTTAGAAAGTGATACTTGATGGAGATATGCTTTGTCCTTGAGTGCATTACCGGATTTTTGGAAATACTTATGGCACTAGTATTATCACAAAATATGGAGATGGGTTGTTCATGCTTGACTTTGAAATCCTCCAAGGTGGTTTTCATCCATAGAACTTGAGTACACCCAACCACTACTGCTATGTATTCAGCTTCTACGTAGATAAGGAAACTGAAGGTTGTTTCTTACTTAGCCAAGAAACTAAACTCTTTCCCGTAAAGAATGCTCCACCACCGGTGCTTTTCCTGTCATCATTATCGCCTGCCCAATCTGCATCTGTATAGGCTGTGAGAGTGAAATCATCACCTTTGGGATACCAAAGCCCAAAGTCCATAGTGCCCTTCAGATATCTGAATATCCTTTTAACTGCTATAACATGAGAATATTTTGGAGCAGCCTGAAATCTGGCTACTAACCCAACAACCTGCATGATATCTGGTCTGGTAGCTGTAACATATAATAAACTGCCAATCATCGATCTGTACAATTTTTGATCTGCCACTGGAGATTCATCATCTTTACTCATCTTGCACCCCGTAGTCATTGGAGTACATACGGGTTTGTTGTCCATCATCCCAAATTTTTTTAACATTTCTTTGATATACTTTCCTTGAGAGAGAAATATACCATCTTTTGATTGAGCAATCTGAAGACCCAAAAAGAATGACAACTCTCCAATCATAGACATCTCAAATTCCTTCTGCATGGTGTTAGCAAAATCTTTGCACATCTGGGTATTATTTCCCCCAAAAATGATATCATCAACATAGACAACTACAATCAGCATATCATTACCTTTATCCTTAATGTACAAATTGCTATCTGCCATACCTTTCCTGAAACCTTGCTCATGAAGGTACCTGTCAAGTCTTGAGTACCAAGCCCTAGGTGCTTGCTTTAACCCATACAAGGCCTTTTTTAGTTTACACACATAGTCCGATTGATCTGAGAGAGACACGCCTTCTGGCTATTCTACGTAGACTTCTTCATCCAAAACTCCATTTAAAAAGGCTGATTTCACATCCATTTGATACACCTTGAATGCTTTGAAACTTGAAAGAGCCAAAAACATTCTGATGGCTTCGAGACGAGCAACAGGAGCGAACGTCTCTTCGAAATCAACACCTTCTACTTGAGCATAACCTTTGCAAACCAACCTGGCTTTGTTTCTGACAATCTTTCCATCCTCATTGAGTTTATTTCTGAATATCCATTTTGTGCCAATGACATTCTTGTCCTTAGGTCTTGGAACTAAATCCCAAGTTTCACTTTTCTCTATTTGATTTAGCTCTTCATCCATAGCTTTTACCCAAAATTTATCTGCACATGCATCACTGAAATCTTTTGGCTCAATCTGAGATAATAATGAAATATTTGTAGAATCGTGAGACGGAATGACTCTTCTTCTAGTTTGTCTGTTGTTTGGATCACCAATGATCAAATCTTTGGGATGATGTTTCTGAACATATCGTGACGGAGTTTTGGGAAGCAGCTGCTATTTTTCCTCTTCTTCATCTGAAACCTCTCTGAATTCTTCTTGACAGATTTCATCACTGATTTCCTTGACAGGTTCTCTTATCCCTGTCTTTTCATCAACTATTACATTTATGCTCTCTACGACTGTATGCGTTCTTTTGTTGAAGCATCTGTAAGCCTTGCTTCTGCTGGAATAACCAAGAAAAATTCCCTCATCACACCTAGGATCAAACTTACCCAAATTTTGATCTTCCCTTTTGATGAAGCACTTACTCCCAAACACTTTGAAATGTTTTACTGTAGCTGGTCTTCCTTTCCACAACTCATAAGGAGTTTTATGATGATTTACTCTAAGTTGGGCCCTGGTGATAATGTAGACTGCTGTACTGACTGCCTCTTTCTAGAAACCATCTGAAAGTTTTGACTCATTTAACATAGCTCTAGCCATATTTTCAATAGTTCTATTTTTTCTTTCAACTACTCCATTTTGTTGAGGAGTTCTTGCTGCTGAATATTCTCTTTTAATTCCCTGTTGCTCACAGTATTCCACAAATTCATTTGAGGTGAACTCTCCTCCTCTGTCCGATCTCAAGCATTTGATTCTCTTTTCAGTCTCATTCTCAATCATTTCTTTGAAAGCTTTGAATTTTTCAAAAGCTTCGATTTTTCTTTGAGAAAGGTCACCCAAGTCATTCTAGAATAATCATCTATAAACAGCATGAAGTAGCTTTCTCCCTGAATGCTCTGAGTTCGGTAGGGCCACATAAATCAGTATGAATGAGATCTAATGGTTTTGAAGAAGTATACCCTTTTGATTTAAAACTGGTTCTGGTCTGTTTTCCATGTTGACAAGGACCGCAAATGGTGTTATGGGGCCTTTTTATTTTGGGCAAGTCTCTAACTGCTTCCTTGTTACTAATGTTGACAAGATTATCAAAGCTCAAATGCCCCAATATTTTATGCCATAACCAACTCTCATCTTCTTGAGTTAGAAAGCACTTTTCCTTTTTTATCTCACTAAGCATGTAAAGATTGTTTGGAGTCCTTGTAGCACTAGCAATGAGTTTTCCATTTTTTTCTTTACGAATCTCACATCTATCTGAAAAGAAAGATACTATGTGTCCTTGATCACAAAGTTGACTCACACTTAGAAGATTATGTCTTAGACCTTCTACATAAAGCACATTTTTAGTTTTAGATTTCCCATCCAAGCTAAGAGTCCCTTTACCACAAATTTTTGCAGACCTGTTATCTCCAAAACTAACTGTTCCTCTGTTTGTGTTTTTTAAGACCAAAAACTTTTCCTTTTCACCAATCATATGTTTTGAACAACCACTATCAAGATACCATTTCTCTACTTTGTCTTGAGCATGAAAAGCAGTTTGAACTATCATTGACTTAGACTTGATCTCAATTCTCTTTTTAGTGAACTTAAGGCTAGGTCTATCCAAATTGCACATCCTTGCTATATGCCCAACATTCTTGCAATTGTAACATATGACATTTTTATCCAAAAGAGGTGCAAAAGAGTTAACATTTTCCTTACTATGGCTATTCACGGATTTAATGCAATGTATAGCTTTGTGACCAAATTTCTTGCAAGAAAAACAGTAGCCATGGAAAGTATTATGTAACCTGTTTTGATGCCTTGGATGATTGTTCTTCTTGTGACCAACTGGAATCCATCGTTCTTCAGGCTGAAGATTGATCTTGCTGTCTCTTCTTCCTGTCATGATTCTTGAGAACAGAACTCTCTTCCCTGAAATTCTTAAAGCCCAGAAGAATTCACTTTAGAGATCGAACTTAACCTCTTCATCCTTTTCTGAAACTGTATGTTCTTCTGAAAGATCCTTCTCCAAGTTGTTATGCTTTTTCTGGAGAGACCCGCTCTGATACCAATTGAAGAACACAAGCTTATACTGAGAGGGGGGGTGAACAGTATAAGACCACTTTTTCAATTTGCTTTAAAATCAACTTTCAAAATAGTATAATGCAGTGTATAGATAGCAGTAATAACAATAGTAATCAAAGCAATGCACAACACACCATCCACAAAGTGACACAACAATTTACGTGGTTCACCCAAGGTGGGCTACTCCACGGATAAAACTTTTCTCTAAAAGTTATATCACAGTTCTTTGGGAAACCTTCCCAATTACAAAGTTTATGGGCACCAACCCAAAGGAGACACCTTCCCCTAGCTCTGCTCTTAGTGGTGATCCTCTAGAAGACCTCTACCTCCTCTGCCCTTAGCAAGTGGAACTCTATCCATAGAAGACACCTGTCTTCCCTGCTCTGGCTGGAGATCTCTGTCCTCAACTCTATCACCGCAAAGCTGGTCCTCTTATCTGCACCAAAACATAGTCCTTCGATCTAGCACAAATCTGTCCTCTTCCTCTTTTCTTTTTTGTTACAGTTGCACTTGGTCGAAACCAACTTTTCATAGTCTACGCAAACACAACAACACTCGATCTACTTATGCTCTTCTACGAAAACACAACAGCACAGTCTTCGCACATCCAAGCACAACACGATAGCACTGTCTTCGCAACCTCTATGCAAACACAGTAGCACAGTTGTCGCACACTCTATGCAAACACAGCAGTCGATCAGACTTCCACTTATGCACCTCTACGATCGAACTTCTCCCCGCACTCTATCTACGCAAATCGCACTTCGAACGCACACTTGATCGATGCCAAACTCTTCAAGCAGCCCTCCTTTTATACTCACAATCTCAAGATTGAAATCTTGGTCTTAGTCGGCTGTTTACCCTTCAACCACGTCGACTGCAAAACCCTACGCTGCGTCGGCCCAGATTTAACTTTGTCGGCTTCACTGCCTCCCTGTAGCTTCTGGCGTGAAACTTCAACATGTCACGATATCACGACATTTTTACAGCCGTACACCTTCTATAGCTTGCTGTCACGAAATCGTGACACCTTGGCCTTTGTCGACTTCCTTTGTGCTTTTGTCATGAAATCGTGACACCTTTGCCTCTTGCTGACGTCATCTCACTTCTGTCGTGAAATCGTGACGCTTTAGTCTTCAAGGCCTTCCTCTCGGCTTTTGTCATGAAATCATGACACATCTCTGTCTCGACGTCATCTGCAACTTTGTCATGAAATCGTGACGCTTTTGTTGCCTTAAGCTCTTTTCTGCCATATGCCCGTGAAACTGGAACATGTCACGAAATCATGACGCTTTTGCCTTCGAGCTCTTCCTTCTTCAATTCATCATGAAATCGTGACACTTCTTCTGTTTAAGACTTGCTAACTGTTTCTATCACGAAATCGTGACACTTTCTCCAACTGCAAACTGCCAACTCAACCTGTCATGAAATCGTGACACTTTCTCGCATCCGTACAACTTCTTTGTAGCCTGTCACAAAATCATGACACTTCAGCTTTCAAAGCTTTCTCCACACCTATCGCAAAATCGTGACACTTCTGCTTCCGTACGCTTTCTCCTTCTTGTCGCGAAATCATGACGCTTCTCCTTTTAGACTCTTTCCTTTGCTGCATGTCACGAAATCGTGACATTTTTCTGTCTGTACAGCCTCCTTTGCAGAATGTCATGAAATCGTGACACTTTTCTTTCTCTCGTCTTCCTGCACTGTCCGAGTCACGAAAATGCGACATGTCGCGAAATCGTGACAATTTTGCCTGCTTCGTCTCTGCCTTCCAGCATGTCACGAAATCGTGACACATTTGCCCAAACTTTCTCTCTCCTCAAACATGTCACGAAATCATGACAGTTTTTCCAACACTTTCTCTCTCCTAAAACATGTCACGAAATCGCGACAGTTTTTCCAGCCGCCTGCATACTTTTTCTTACTTGTCTTTTTCTTGATCTTTTGCAACTGGGCTACCCTGATCTTCTTGGAAACTCACCGTCCATGCTGAAACCTTCATCAAGACACATTCTTTGACATCAAACCAAATTGCTTCAAGAACTTCTTGACATCAATGACAACATCTACACTTAGAGCAAAGGCAATGTACCCAAGGTACCCAAAATTGCCAACAACACGAACAGTCAGAGAAGGTGAAGCGAACGGCCATTGGAAAATGAAACGAAAATCTTTTTGAAAATTTTAAATACGCCATTCAAAGAGGCCAGCAGGGGCTGGAAAAAGGGAGAAAGAAAAACAAAGACTATTTTTTGAAATAAAGGAGTTTTTTGGCAGGAGCAACTCTTGTGTGTGAAACCAAAATGAGATTGAAACTAAGACTGCTGTTATTTATGTAAATCTTTCCTTTGCATTATTGTTTCTTGTATCTATTCATTGACGCCATAAAATGGGTTACGATAGGTGAATGATGGAATGATGCAATTATTTGTTTCCTCGGAGTCTTGCATCCGATCTAATCTGATTGTGTTTATGTTACAGTGTCCGTTAGGTTAGGTAGTCTTAGAATTTCATCTCATAACTTGGGGTTTTGCAGGGAGGAGATTGCTCACAAAATTAATGTCCTATTTTGTTTTTCCAGCTAACTGTTGTAGATAAGGTTTATCTTTTATTTATTTTTATATTTGGATTAACCTCCTTAAAATTTGCTTTTCTGATTCTAGTCCGTTCCAGAATTTCTTGCATCTCCAAACGCCTTCATCTAATTTTCAGATAAGAAAATGGTTTAGGAGGGCTACTAATTCCAAATGCACATTAAATCAAATTAAGTGAATGAATCATAATTTCCTAACTTACTAACTTTACTAACACCAAATGCTAACATAGGGATAGTGAAACACTTTTAAATGAAGATAAAACGAATCCGCTAATTCTTAAAAAATGAACCTCATGTTAAAGGCACGAAGTTTAAAATGAGTGGTTTAAACCATGCACTTTCTCATTTGAAATATTTTTAAGCTGAAGATAAAAGAGGTTACTAACTAGGTTTCGGGTAGATCATTTTAATCTTAGGAACAATAAAAGAAGCTATCGTCACATTTGGTCAATTTAATGGATTATGGTTGTAAAGTACTCATTCGAATCATTAAAGGCCCCTTGTTAACTATTACTTGCATGGTTTAGGTTATTCTGGCATACATTCATTTATGTGCTTTAGTCTTGATTGATAACATGCATATGAATGTTTGTTCACAAGAACCTTGGAGAAATGAGTAATGCTCCTTAATTTCTTTGCAAGAGAGAGTTTCCTGTTTGAGACTCTAGTTGTGGTGATCATTTTGCTAAGGGGCAAAATACCCACTCAACATGTACCTGATCCTACACATTGGAAATTTGTTAGCAGTATCATGCTCCTCAATATCAACTAACATTGCATAGCTGCTTAATTGCACAAAATTCAGTATTAAAACATCATCAATTAATACATTGCTTTTCATGTCAAAAGGTCCATCTGGGAGGGTCATGAAAGTATGAGATTGGATTATTATGGAATAAAATATCAAAGCAAAATTTAAGGCTAGGTTTTTCCTTCAGGGTTTCTCCCAACGTAATTACTATATTGTGACTCTTGTGGAGATTTTGTTTTATGATGGAATTATGCTTTAATTTTTAAATGGTTATGGGATGGTTCTTTGAATAAGGTAATAATTCTTTATGAAGCATGGTCTATTGTGATTTAGTGCTTTGATATTTCTAGAGAGCTAGATGTATTTTGTATATTAAAGGTTCATTCATTATTTTATATATGTGGGGCTTATTAATAAATAAAATCCTCTTGGGACATTTAATTGATGTTATCCAATACTTTCATGAGATTATGTCATGTTGGTAAATGGATATTCACATAGTTTAAGTCGTATACTACTCCCAAGTATCACTAAGGACTTTGATGGGTGTAATTAAGGGATACTTGTTACAAACAAGAAATGAATAGTCTTCTTGCACTCGAAGATAGGCCTAAGAGTAGCAAGTCCTAATTAAGCTAAAAAAAATAGATAGTTATGATGTTTATTCCACAAATGGAGGAATTGGGAATGAGGTCTTTATGGGATGTCTAGCTCAAACGGGTATGAGATGGATAGACAATTCCCTCACGCATATACCACTTGCATAGAGGGACTTACGTAGAGTGTGAACTTCGCATGCTCTTTTCGAATGAATGAAGGGGAGGTCAATGCTAGCTCATTGGATCCATGAGATGGATAGTTTTGACCCATTAAATAAAACACCTAGTTCTCTTACATAGTTGGATTTATGTTTGATGTAAGGATGGGTGAGCCTTCAAGGAAATATAGATAGGTAATTAATGTAGTGACATTAGTAGTTGCTCTAGAGCATAGATTCTAGAACCTTTAGAAATGATATATATATATATATATATATATATATATATATATATATATATATATATATATATATAATAGAATGGGAATATTGGGTTGTGATAATATGGTATGGGGAAAGAGGGAAAATTTAAAAAAATAATATAAAATGCACATGATAGTCACCTTTAAAGAAATTGTAAATATAATAATAGAGTCTAGAACTATAACTGCAACAACCTCATAATCACCCAACAACTACAACACTACAATCACCACCCAAAAATAATGGACCGGAATAAACACCCAAGTCATTGAACAAAACCTATAACTCTATTACCAACTGACATGTATTAAAAATGACCAATATTTTATTGCTTAAACTAAAGTTTTATTAGACACTTAAATATGCCTTTAGTTACAACTGATAGCAAATATATGTACAAAAACTTATATGTAGATATCAACAATAAGATAAACTAGTGACTTAGGATGTAATAAACTAACAACTTGACTAACTATAGCTAGCAATCTAACTATTTCTAGAGTGTGAGGAATAAAGCTCACTTATACATGGATGAATAATATTTATAAAAACTAATAAAATAATCCTAAGTACCTATTAGCCTAGGATAAAATGCATAAAATATTAAATAATAATATACCTATGCTAATAGATGTCCGTATCATTCTTCTTACCTACATTATTGCATTTAGATATTTATGTAAATTTGGTTGTGATCAAATTTTAGCTCCATGGTAACTACTTCAATTTCTAGATTTTTTATCCTTGAAATGAAGTTTGATGAGAAAATAGAATCATCAACTATGATATATCTATTATGTGTTTGACAAGTGTGTTTTCTAGACATTTTCCACATGTTTAGGCACTTACAGATGATCAATACCTCTATGCTACGTAGTTTAAGAAGTTCTTCTCCATAATGTAAGATGGCTCCTTGACTATCATCTAAGGACATTAACCAATGGTGATCCATATTTTATTCTAGCCATAGTGGATTATCATTTATGCCTTCATTGATAATTAAATAGATTGATTGTCTATTTTTTGTTTTGGAATTAAAGTCACCCACTAAAAGCACATGTCCAATATTATTATATTTTGTGATGTCTTTTACCAATGCCATATATGGATCCTCATGATCTAAGTCATATTTATTATAAAAAATTATTACTATGGAGTAAAATAACAAGTTGTAATGCTAATCAATTTGTCATTATATGCAATTATAATGCATATATATCATTTATTTTATTAGTATTATTACTCCTCCATGTTCTTTTCCATTTTCTACTTCTTCATTTCATACTAATATCTTTTTGTATGCTTTGCTATATGAAATCTTGCATCCATCGTTTTCATGCATTTCTATCATTATAATTACATAATTTTCTTTAAATATGATCCCTATAATAGGACCTCTTCTTCATGGATATCCATGATAATTCTAAATCATAAATGTTAAGCGTTCCTGATAGGCCTCAATTTCCTACTTATTTTGGTTGTTTTACTTAGAATCCATGCTTTCCAAATTTTCAACCATAACTTATTGTTGTCTTTACCTTTTTTATTATGCTCTCATATTTTCTTGTTGCATAGGAGTAAGATCCTCATCCAGGTATAAACGTGACCCTTATATCCATCCTCTATTTTGAAGAAGCTATCTTTTATCTCTGATATTGAAAATTGTGAATTGGATTGGTCTAGCTCTCAAATATTTTCTTACTTTTTATAGTCTACATGCTTTGATGAATTTATTTGCTATAATGAAGTTGCATTGTGAATTATTTCTCTATTAAATCTCTTTGATCCCTTGGATTGATTGTTGGATATCTTACCACCTATGCCCATGATCTAGTATCCTCTAATTTATTTTGTAGTTCTTATTCTTTTGTCATCATGTTTGCAATTGATGCCTAGATTTCTTTTATTTATAATATATTTTCATCATTTTTTATTTATTGATCTATAACTCAATTTAAATATGGGATCTAATTATAAATTTATTATTATAAACCAAGCCCATGGTAGTGGAGGATTTATGTTCCACCAGTGATGTCTCCAAAAAATTGATTTAAATAGCTTGTTTTTTTTTTTTTCCATGATGAGGCTTTATTGTTCCCTCATGAGAACCATTAATTACAACATATCACATTGCATGGATCCTATTTTTTCTTTTAAAACTAATAGTTTATCATGATATGGGCTAGCCATGTATTATATGATAGATTCAAATTAGTTGTAACTATCTTTCATGTGTCTCCTTTGAATTGTGGGTTTGCCACTTTGTTAACAAACATACACTAGAATATTTGGGATATTAGTTTTTCAAACCCTAGCCCTGGCCCTGCCAAATATATTTATTAAACATTCATACTTTTGAATCATAAAATAAAAAATAACAAGAGAAGTTAAAATAACGTATTTGGGTTTGAAGGTTTTCCTTATTTTATCTTTGGCTTTTTTGTATAATTACCTTCATTTGTACTATGATATTATAAAAAAGAATCTTTGCACATGCACATAGATCTATCAACTATACCTATGTCTATTAGCTACACTAGAATTTACCTCCACCATTTGAATCTACCTCTACCTTTGGAATCTATCTCCACCACTCAAATCTATCTCTACATCCCTAATTCCTCTACCTCTACCTTTGGAATCTACCTCCACCACTTCGATATACCTTTGCCTCCCTACTATTACCTTTACCTCTACCTCTATAATCTATTACCTTTACCATTTCCTCCTTATTTTTACCTCTACCTCTACAATAACCTCAAAAAAATTACATTAAAATGAGATCTAGCCTAACCTCTCAATGTTGAAACCAAATATATAAAATCATGATATGGTAAGATTTCTTTAAATCTGTTGTCTTAGTCAAACTAGTAAATATAATGTGCTCAATCCTAGAATTTCTCCCTTAAAAATATATGTATATTCAAGTATTCTAGGAACAACATGCTCTTTATATATTAGACATGCACTTATGTGGCAACATAGGTGCATGCCTAATATATAAAGGACAATAAAACCAAACTTAGCTTTCCATAATACATGGATATATTGATGATGTGAAAGTAGATCAAAATGAGGCATTACCATATAAACCTTACCCTTTTATTTAAAATAATATACTACTAATACAATTACCACAACTATTGTGCTCAAGTTATTTATTTAAATATTTAATTTATCCAATCCCATTAGAAAATAATTATAATTTAATCATGAAAATAGATTTTAACTATATTTTATTTGTCTATTATATTTTCTTGAATATAGAGATGATATTTTTTCTAATGTAATTGAGGACTCATAATTAGAAGAAGTGGTATGCCATGAAAATCCATGAAGGTCATAATTATTTTTATGAAAGCAAATATTCTTCATTTTTTGAAAAGTTTACACCATTTTTCTTATTAGGTATGCCAAATAGGATGTATTGAGGGGTATTTATTACCTTAATACTATTTATAACATATAATTTTAACTATGATGACATGTGTAAGAGTCATCTACAACGTGTTTATGAAATTAGAAAAATATTCCAAGAGAAGCAACATTAATGGCATCTTTATTCCCATGAGGTCATTCACTCTTTAACACATTGTTGGAGAGTGGTGTCTTGATTTGTATATAGATATAATATTAATTCCTTCTCCATACCTATAAAAACAACTTGTATTTCAAACCATAGGTTTAATCCTAATAATAACCTTCTACTTGCTCATAGGGTGCCTCTCAAAAATTTCCTTGTTCAAGTTAGAAGCTTTTGACAATGAGTCTCTTAAATTCATTTTGCTCTTTCTCTATGGATGTATTGGTGATATTTTATTGATAGAATATAGAAGACTCATAAAAATGAGCAAGTGGAGGATAGGGTTTTGAAAAACAAGGTTGCACATAGTCAAAATCAAGATAAATACATTCATATATGAGTAAAAAACAATAAATTCATCAACAAGGATTAGAGAGACATCGTCAAACATAATTGGTATTAATATAGAGGAGGCAAGAAATGGTGTTATAAAGGGTGTAGGGAAATTAGACCAGATGAACTAAACCTAAACTAGAAGTAAATAGGTGTAAAATAGGAGTGATCAATGCAACACCATGAAAGGACAAGGTGGAGACAAAAACAATCATTACTAATGCCATGGTTGGGAGAAAGATTAGATTAATCATGGAAAGGATCAAACCATATTATATAACAAAGTGCTAAAAACAAGTGGACCAAAAAGGGGGTAGTTCATACAATAATGTAAAACCTCTACCTCAATCTAGTTCCCATATGATTAGTAATTGTCACTTCTAGCATATAAGATTTATCTATTCTCTCAACCATCCAAGGTCCTCTACGTTCCTAAACCTGACCATTTTGGCAGTTTACCCACCATCCATGTCTATGCTTAACACTAAGCCTCTTCTATATAAAAATCCTTCTCTCATATTCCTACCCATCTCTATACCTCTACCCATGTATAACCCCCCTACAAATTTTAACCTAAGATGTATTTATGTTATCTTTTGCCCAAATATTTTTCCTAGCAAAAATGACTATTAATTCATAAAACCTCTAATCAATCCTTCATTTTCTAAAAATCCACCTCTAATATACTCTTTTCTTTATGTCTAGAAGTTTCCACCTTTTCCCCATCATAAGATAACCTAATACATTCACCACCCAAGTCTTTGTACATTCCAAAGCCTAAATCTCTTCCAATTCACACGTCTTTGGTTATTCCTCCAACCTTATCAAGACATATATTGGTATTTATTTCCTTTAAGGATATATACATCACCAATACAAAGCATAATTTTTTAATCACTCCTAAGCCTTCTCCAATATACACTTCATCATCTCTAGATCACTATAGAATTTTACCAAATTATCCATCACCCAAAATAATCTACCCATCACTAAAATATTTGGCACTAGTTTAGAAGCCACTTACAATTGTGTCTAAGCCATAAGCCCATGTTTATTACCTTCACTTTTATAAATATCTATTTTTGCTACCATAATAGACTTTTTGGATCATTGGAACCATGTCTTTTCTAAATAAGGTACATCATCATATTATATTATCACATGGATTTTTTTATAGCAATGTTTAATTTATCTTCTACATGTGTTACAACCATCACATGTTCAATTATCTACTTGGAATAATGGTGGATATCGACTTATAGTATATATCTATTCAAATATACCATCAATTACACTATTTTTTGTACTACTATCTAGCATTCATCATAGATAATTTTATGGGTTCAATATTGAGTAGAGGATGCATTGGTTATTGATCAATTTGGAGAAATGACTATTTTTAAAGAGTTTTATTAATGATAATTATTAACAATATTTACTGAATTTTATATGATGTTATTGCATGGATATTTTTATAGATAAAAATTATATTGCATTGTCTTCATGAATTAATTTATCCCTCTTCTCTACCCTCTCATTAAATCCCCTTCTTTTCCCTCTCATTCTACTCAAAATTTGATGGCTACCCTTGGGGTTGAACATGGTCTTAGAATAATTGTTAGCATATATTAGTTTTATTACCTCATTTATGTTTGTCGTCACCTGTCGATACCTTTTTGGTGATATTATTTAAATTATCGGTATCTTTTTAGATATCTCAAGTGCATATTATTTTGTTTGTGATATTGCGCTTCTTGGGAGGATATTATAATTTATTGTTATTTGAGGCTATCTTTAGCCTTTGCTCATTGTATATAACTTCATGTATTATCAATAACAATTCTAATGTTTATCTATGACTTCATGGTATTAGAGCAATTGTGTTGGAGGCTCAAATTTTTCGTAACCCTAACTTATTTTTGACCTGGGAATATTTCCTGAGGTAGGGCTAGACTTACAAATCGAGCACAATACCTAAGGTACCAAGACACCAGTTTGGATCGGATAGATCCAAACATGTAAGCCAAGGCAAAATACCTGGAGGACATGGGACACGTGGACATAGATAGAATTGGACTCTGATGCAGCTATTACTACTGACTCGGAATCGACAAGGATGCAGACACAGATAGGACTAGACTAACAGAGGACCAGACATAGACCTGACTGAACATGTGGTTGTGGATGACTAACTAGATAGGTGGTGGGCATCCACTGGATACATACTTGACATGGACTAGATGTCATACGGTTGGATGACTACTGATGTCATCGACTCTAGGGGAGGTAGCGGCCAACAAAAGGCCGCTTAAGGAATGCTAGACCACCAACTGGTGGTCAATATATTAAGGGAGATTTATCCCTTATAAAGCACTATGAGTGCTTTCCACATCTCATGTGGGACTAAAAAAAATATTTTTTTTAACCTACTCGATGATAATAAATTTTTTTTAGATCTTGGTCTTTGACATATCGAAGATCGAACCGTAATCTAGATCTGCAAGCTCTGTAACATGAATTTGTGATGATGATGATATGCCTCTGGTGCAGTCCTGAGCATCCGAAGATCTCTAGATTCTGCAATCAATTTTATAGATTGATTTTTTTGAGATTGACCTACAAGATTGCATTGTCCATACTGTTGTACCATCATAGGGAACGCGACGATGAGTTACTCTGAGGCCAGTCACAAGGTTGAAGTTTGCTATTTTAGCCGAAGTTTTTTCATGACTGATGGCTATAACCATCACAGAATGTTGTTCCAAAATTGGAAGATTGCTTGACAAGTGATCATGTAGTGTTAGATCATCTAAATGATGATTGATGAAGATTGTGAGCCGACCTTCATTGCGATTCGTAGATGCTTATGTCTGGTTTAAAATACAAAATATTACAACCAAATATGATTATTGTCACCTATTGCGAGAGGTTGAATTTTTAGATGAAGATCACCATATTTTTTAGATGTCACATCACAACCTTGTGTTCATGCAGTGGAAGCATGGTGGTGGTGACTGCATCCCTACTTGGAAGCAGCACTGCTGCCCGCTCGGAGAAGCACCACCCCAATGAATAGAAACAATGTCGAGAGAGGCTAAGTAAGGGAATCTTCCCTTACTATCCTAGATAGCGAGCTAACCTGGATGGTTGAAGGCCAGCGTCTAAAGGCGCAATTGGTCAACTGATCAGGGGTTAAATCCCCACCGACCCCAAAAGGTATAAATTTTTTATTTTTGGTTTGATTAAAGTTTTTCTTTTAATATTTACAATTAGTTTTTAATTAAATATTTTACTTTTCTTAATTTTATTTTTATCAAAAATTAAATTAAGAAATATTATATTTAATTAAATTACTTTTCATTGTTTTATTAAAATGAAGTTCTTTTTTCAATATTAAATCTAAAATCTCTACCTTTGAAAACATATTTTTGCATCCTACATTTAAGCAAACATCAAGAGGGGGAATTTTTTTCATGTCCATTTACTTGTAAAATTTTCATAAAAGGATGCAAAAAGGGGGGAATTGAGAGTGATTTTTCAAGTTTGAAAAGGCAATTTGGCATTGTAATTAGGTGCATTTTTGGCAGTGACCGACACCTAAAAATTTTATTTTTTGTGGGAACTTTATGTTGTATGTTGCATTTACATTTCCATTTCTATTTTTGCACTACAACATTAAGTCCCCAAAAATTGAACTCATCTGTGCAAATTTATTTGTACCACAATGTTCGGTATTTACGATACCTCTAGCCCACACTTACAAGTAATGCTATCGTGCTTTGGGTTATTGTATATATCGCCTAACATAGTTGTAACAATGTTGTCTAATATTTTTCTCTATAAATCATTGGGGAGATATAAGTTTACCATTTTGTCATTATTTTCACTCCATTCATACCCTAATTGTTATTTTTGTTAGACGTAAATCCTGACGAAGTGCTTTTCTAAGTGTTTAGGGTATGTTACTCCCCATGCATAAGGAAATAAATTCTATGGTAGGTCTCATAAACAAAATGATTCCCTTTCAGTACCACCTATGTTCCATGTATCATTCTTCTCTCATGTACTTATAGTCTCCCTCATGTAAGGGCGGGTATATAGAGAGGTTCGGTATAAAGGCCTAGAAAAGGTATAAAGAAAGGGGGACCATTTGGTGATATAAGGAACCCTCATCATGGCTGCTATCCACAAGTACATGATAGATGCTCAGTTACTCAGAGGTTCCAATTATATACCATGGCGAACAAAAATGAAGGCTATTCTACAAATGGAAGAATTGTGGGATATAGTTTCAGGCAAGGAAACACGTCCTTCACCATCAGCAACATCAACTCAACCAACACGCCCAACTGCAGAGATGATTGAATTTGACAAGAAAGATAGTAAGGCCAGAGTGCTCATTTTGCTAGCTGTGTCAGATGAAATTCAACCTCACATTGCTGACAAAGAACATGGTCAGGAGGCATGGGATGCCCTTAAGACCATTTATGAGGGTAAGAATGATTCCACCATTCTTAACCTTCAAACTCAACTCCACAATTTGAGTATGAAGCATGGTGAGATAGTTGACATATTTCTATGTCGTGTGGCCGAGTTGAAGATAAAATTGAATTCTATGGGAGAGATTGTAGAGGATAAGCTCCTCACTTTAGTGATTCTCAGAGCTTTGCCAGCTTCATATAGAACATTGATCACTACCCTTCAAGTCTCACAAAGAAAATTTACCTTTGTGGAGTTGATCAATCTGCTTCAAACTGAGGAAGTAGTCCAACTTCAAAATGATGATGCTTCTAATACCACCCTCTACTCCAACAAGAAGGGCTCCAAGAAGAAAGATAATTTTTAGAAGGGAGGATCCTCTTCCAAGGGTAAGGGAAAAAACCTCAACAACCTCAACAACCTCAACAAAAAAAGCGTTATTACAATATTTGTGATAAGGATACCCATGATACCAGCCGGTGTTGGTATAAGAATAAGCAACCAAAGAACAAGGGACCAAATAAACCCTAGAACAAAAAAAAGAAACCAAAGGTGAATGTTGTTATTGAAGAATCTGACTTGAATTCTGAGTGGGCACAGAAGGTGCTCATGACTACCAAAACCTCCAAGCCAAAGGATACTCTGTGGCATATTTATTTCAGTGCTAGTAAGCACATGACTGGTGACAAGTTATGGTTTATAATATATGAATCCAAGGAAGGAAAACATGTCATCATTGCTGATGATAAAACCTACAAGGTTCAGGGTGAGGGTATAGTTTCAATCAACCTTCCAGATAGCAAGTGTCATATTGAACGAGTCCTTTATTTTCTAGGATTGGTGAACAATTTGTTGTTAGTCCCACAAATCCTAGACAAAAATATGGTTGTTGATTTTCGTGTTGAGGATGGTTAGAAGCATTGCTTTATCACCAAGAGGGGTAAAAACATTGCAACTACTTCATATAAGCATGGCTTATTTGCATTGGATGCTCTCTCCACCCCTCATGTAGCCATGAAAGTCTCTACAAAGGAGGTAACTTCACTTTGGCATAGGAGATACGGGTATCTTAGTTCTAGATATTTACTTGAGCTAAGTAAATATGAGATGGTAAATGGTCTTCCCTCACTTTTCTCTATATTGCTAGTGTGCTCTAACTACTTGGAAAGAAAGCAACATAGAGTACCTTTTGAAAAGAGCTCTACACGAGCCAAGAAACCTTTGGAGTTAATTCACACCAATATGTGCGGTCCTTTCATACAAAATAGTTTTTGGGGCAAGAGGTACTTTTAGTTATTTATAGATGACTAATCATGAAAAATGTGGGTGTTTTTTCTTCATTTTAAATCCAAAGCTTTCAGTTACTTCCAACAATTCAAGATTTTTTTTGAGGAGTTAAGGACTTCAATTAGGAATCTCTACTCAAATAGAGGGGGGGATTTCACCTCTAAAGAATTTTTTGCATATTTGATCGCAAATGGGATCAAAAGACAGCTCACTACTACTTATACTCCTTAGCAAAATGGAGTTGCTGAGTGAAGGAACCGTTCCATCATGGAAATGGTCCATTGTATGGTAATAGGAGCCCATATAGAACAACATTTTTGGGTAGAAGCTACCACCATAATAGTGTACTT
The DNA here is from genome assembly GCA_028583015.1 of Wollemia nobilis. Taxonomy (NCBI): domain Eukaryota; kingdom Viridiplantae; phylum Streptophyta; class Pinopsida; order Araucariales; family Araucariaceae; genus Wollemia; species Wollemia nobilis. The sequence continues at coordinate 1,394,516 of JAQPPZ010016349.1, forward strand.
GCTGAATAGGGCACCCATAAATAAAGGGAATAACTCCACAAGAAGTGGTCGAAAACCCTCCATATCTCATCTATGTTTTTTTGGATGTAAAGATTTTATGCACATACCCAAAGAGAAAATGAATAATCTAGATGAGAAGACCTTGAAATGTATTCTTCTTGGATATGATGAACATTAAAAGGGTTATTAGTTGATTGATATCTTGACCAAGAAAATTCATACCAGAAGAGATGTTTTTAATGAGGCTTTTACATCACAAAATACAACTAATATAACCTAGAATTTGTAGAATCTAAGGATAAGAAGTCTTCTTCTTCATCACAAAAGGGAGGATCTCCTTCTTCTCCATAGAAAAATATTCCTAAGTGGTATAAAAGTACTATCAGAGACTGTTAGGACCCTCCTAACATGACTTAGCATTATATTATATTATATTAAGTTTCTAAAGGGACACACACTTTCACTTTTCACACCTTTTAGCTAGATATATTAGGGTAATAAAGATGATCCAAAAAAACATCGAAGAATACATTTAATTATTAATTGTTGGGTCCTGCATACAATTTCAACTGTGATTCCTTGAACATAGCGATTATTTTTAATATTTTCCATTTAAGTTTCACATTAGCGATTGGTGTCCTAACATTTGGATCAGAGCCATTCAAATCCATTTTTTTTTCAAGCCATCAATAATATTCGTTTACGTGACACTACTTCCATAAAATTATCGATCAGTTTCACAGTATATAGAACTAAGAAATTCCTCTGTGATAAATTAACACCAACGAAAAAAAGCAAAACTCAGCAAAATGAATTCCAAGCATCGATGACATCTCGTAGCGGATGGTTATAATGCTAAAGACAAGCTCTAGCACTGTAAAAATGTACTATTATAGACATACTATGGTTACAATTACATCAAGCGATTACACATCATTGATTGACCGAAAGCAAGGTAAATAAAAATTTAAAATCGACAATAGAACTCCGGTAATATTTCATAAGGTTTAAATTTTTTTTTTGACACTCTGACACTGAAGAAGGCAACCAAAATAAAAAATGAAGCACAAAAAAATCCAAACTTGAAAACCAGAGCACCCTTCCATTACATGGAATAATGATAGTTCAAAAGACTATCATAACAGATCTTACATAAAACGAGGGGGAAGAATATCGTTTCCAGCATCAAGATTCAATAAACGTACTAAAAACATTACACCCTAAGACAAACCAGATCGCGCGAGACACATCCAAGTATCTAAAAATCTGTAGAAAATCATCACCGAGATGTTTTCCAATAAGACTACAATTTCCAGCAAGATATTATAAACAAATATATTTTTAGCCTAAGTTTTAAAATATTTTTGACCATCGCAAAACATTGTGGTCATCATATAAAGGTGAACGCCAAAGTTGGTTTTAGACACCCGAGATACCAAGTGCCTATTCACCAGAGGTTTTAATCTATTTACTCGATGATCGACGAAGAGACTCTACATCACCAGCAAAGACACTCTATAGCAAACAGTGAGCTATCAAACGTAAATGCACAGGCACACAACAGTAGAGTTTTGGGTAAACTTAAAACCAAAAAAAAATTAATAGGAATCCCACATCCTACAAGTAAAAAGCCCATGCCAACAAGGAATTCCAAACTCGCAACCAAAACCAAACAAAAATCATCCCAACAGATTGTCAGTGTCGTTTTCCTGCAACGTTATTCACGACGAGGGAAATAAAATTAAAATTATAAAGTTTTTTTAAAGTCTCATTAAATTTTCGACCGCCAGAATAAGTTTCGATGTCAGAAGCCAAAATATAAAAAAGCTTTTTAAAAAATCTTTTGTCCCACATTCGTTGTGGGAAAATATTTTGGGGATTTATAACCCAAAATGTGCCATAAGATAATTTTCTAGTGCGCTAGGCATAGCACGTCGCGTGCGTAGGCAGGCTTAGGGACACTTGGCACTTCGAAAATCATGCTTGAATTTTACCGTTGACTAGGTCCTTCACTCTGTTTCCCTATCACTCACCCCCGTCACTGCTCACCCCCCTCCTCGTACCTTTCGCTGACCCTTGACCACCACTCCACCACGGCTTTCCGAAATACTGTTCCCCACCGCAGCTCTCCTTGCCATTGCTCCACCGCCACTCACCCCGTCGCTGCTCATTCTCTGCCTCTCGTCCTCAACCTTCACTCGATTGACACAAATTGTTGAAACTTGCAAATTGTGACAAATTAAAAAGTTGTAAAAATACAAAATTTTGTCCAAAAAAGTTGCGAACCCCAAATTTTGCTCAAAAAAATTGTAAACCCCAAATTTTACTCAAAAAAATTGTAAACACAAAATTTGGACAATATTTATGCAACAATATTTGCAGTGATATTTTTTATGCAAAAAATTTGATGACGAGTTTTGCGATAAATTATTGACAAGAAAGTGTCGACAAATTTTTTCAAACAAAACTTGATAAATTTTTGACAATTTATGATGAATTTTTTGCAGCACAATTTTGACGATGACTTTTAGCAACTTTTGTCGATGACTTTTCGCAATGGATTTTGGATGGCTTTCAGAAAATTTAGTGACAACTCCCAACAACAACTACACAAATGGCCTACAATGGAAGATATCATGACCCCAACCTGCATTTGCCGATTAATATCACTGATGCAGGAGCATCCGGAGGCAAAGCTGGCAATCTTGCGTCACCCAAAATGTATTTTTTTTCTTAAGTACTAAAACTGTCGCGATATCGCGACGCTTTTTGAAGAAGGGCACCAGCGGGCCAAACCGTCGCGATATCGCGACGTATTTTTGAAAAGCACAGTCGGGACGCCAAACTGTCGCGAAATCGTGACATTTCTGAAGACGCACGGTCGGGACGCCAAACTGTCGCGAAATCGTGACATTTCTAAAGCAGCACAGTCGGGACGCCAAACTGTCGTGAAATCGTGACATTTCTGAAGACGCACGGTCGGGACGCCAAACTGTCATGAAATCGTGACATTTCTGTTGCAACGTGGTCTGGACGCACAATGGTCGCGAAATCGTGACACTTTCGAAAGCAGGATTTGAAGGCACAGGGACATCTTTGACAAAAAGGTTCTAAGGCACAAGAATGGTCACGAAATCGTGACACCTTCAAAGGCAAGCTTAAAGGACGTCGCGAAATCGTGACACCTTCAAAGATAAAGTTTAAAAGACGTCGCGAAATCGTGACACTTCTGGGAGGCAAGACTTGGAAGCATAAAGACATCGCAACACCTTCGAAGGCAGAGCTCAAAGATGTCACGAAATCGTGACATATCCGGAGGTAAGGTTCCACAATGCAAAGATGTCACGAAATCGTGACACTTTCGATCCAAGGACGTACGGAATGAAAAGATGTCGCGAAATCGTGACATATCCGGGGGCAAGGTTCCACAATGCAAAGATGTCGCGAAATCGTGACATGTCGCGGTTTCGCGGCCCAAGGGAGGAAGGCGAGTAAGAAAGGCCTAGACATCGCGATATCGTGACGTGTAGCGGAATCGCGGTCCCAAGGAGGAGAGAGAAGCCTAACGTCAAAACGTCGTGATATCGCGACCAAAGAGGAGAGAGAAAGTGCTGGGGCAAATACGTCGCGATATCGCGACAGGACGCTCACGACATTGACCAGCCGATGACTGCAGGGACCAGTGCAGAGGGACACGTGGCGTGAAGTTACAGGTGGCCCGAGAGTATGAAGCGGTTACAGGAAGCATGGCAACAGGACACGTGGCATCAACTGCAAATGACCATGGCGCATTCTTATGAATGATTGACTTGGCAGTGGATCGACAGGTGGCTGCAGGGCATACCGCCACTACAGGCTATGATGTTTTGATGCACCTGGCAGCATCATGCAGGCGGGACAGAGCATTCGTGCGGGCGGTATGGGGAGTCTCGCATTCAAGTAATGATGGTCCAAAGAGAGTCGGGCCTGGGGATGAAAAGGACCCGCACTTTGCGTAATGATAAAGAAGGAGGTGGCGGCCGAGGAGAAGAGGCGCATGCATTGTATCAAAAAAGAAGAAAAGACCTTTTGGCCAGGGATTTTTTTTTTTGGTTTTTGCATAGCTGTGTATTGGAGGAGAGACCTCTGTTTTAATGAAACTTGCTGAAATTTCGTCTGTGCATTGTTAATTCTGCATTCTTGCTGTGTGTTGTGTGCGGTTCTATACCAAGTGGTATCAGAGCAGGTTGGTTCTGAGAGTGCAAACCGATCGCCGAACAGAGAGGCAGTTTGCGCCAGGACCGTGGTTGTGGGGTTGTGAAGAAGAAGCAAGATGCCTCCGCGAAGAGACCGTGGTGGTATAAGGCACAGACGAGCAAGAAGGGAGGAGGTCGATTTGAGAGCCCTGCAGAGGCAAGTTGAGGCTCTACAAGAGGAAATTAGAAGAGGAGTCGAGCCGAGAAGGGAAGAACCCAGCGAAGATGAAGTGTGGGAAGAAGAAGTTCCATCTGAGGATGAAGAGGCTTTGGAGCCAGCAGAGGCTAGGCTGTACAGGGCTATCTCCCAGATTGGGAAGAAGCCAAAATTTGACGTCTCGACTTACTCTGGAAACCTCAACCCTGAGGAATTAATAGACTGGATCAACGACATGGAGGAGTACTTCGAATACGAAGAGATCGCAGATCCAAATCGGATCAAATTCGCAAAAACCAAGCTGAAGGGGCATGCTAGCATCTGGTGGAAAGGAGTGCAGTTAGAAAGAAACAGGAGGGGAAAGGAAAGGATCACCAGATGGGATAGGATGGTAGAGAAACTAAAGAGGCAGTTCATCCCTGCAGATTATGAGCTGGATTTATTGAAGAAAATGCAGAGTCTTCGACAGGCTAGTAAGTCTGTCAAGGAATATACAGAGGAGTTCTACCAGATTTCAATCAGAACCGGCCATTCGGAGGCGAACAAAGAGAAGGTCGCACGTTACATAAATGGATTGCGAACCAGCATTCAAGAAGAGTTGGGGCTGGTTAGAATGAGCACAGTGGAGGATGCATATCAGTTTGCATTAAAAGTGGAAGAGAAACTAAATAGAAGGTTTGATGGTAAGCAGAGAGGGAAGGATAGGGGTGGAAGAGCTGGTGGAAGAGGCAGTGGTGGAAGATACAAAGATTTTGGAAAAGCTGCGGAAGCTAGTAGCAGCCAGAAATAGAAAGAGGTGAGAGAAGAGGATGACCGACGCCCACGCAATCAGAGCAACAACTACCCAAGAGGAAGAGGTAGGTCTGGGCGAGGGTTTGGAAGAGGTGTTTTTAGAGGAACCTGCTTCAACTACGGTGAAGAAGGACACAGGGCATACAACTGCCCACAGCATCAAGAGAGGCCAAATCGAAGACCTGAGGGTCAGGCCCGAGCTGCTGTAGCAGACGAAGGTGTAGAGTCTGAGCATTCAGAGGAAGCAGAAAGAGGGGAAACCATGATTATCAGAAGAGTCTTGCTGAATGAAGAAGAAAAGGCAGACCAAAGGAACAGCCTGTTTCGAACAAGATGCAAGTGCGCAGGCAAGGTCTGTAATATCATCATTGATAATGGAAGCACTGACAATTTGGTTTTCGAGGAAATGGTTTCCAAGCTCGCGGTTGGAAAGGAGAAAACACCCGCACCCTTATCGGATTGCATGGCTGCAAAAGGACCATCGGGCACTAGTAAGCGAGCAATGTCTGGTGAAGTTCAATATTGGAACTTACCGAGATGAGGTTTTATGTGACATCTTACCTATGGATGCATGTCACTTGCTGCTTGGGAGACCTTGGCAGTTTGACCGAAGTGTTGTTCATGATGGTCGAGCCAACACATATTCTCTCGTCAAAGAATGGAGTTCGCCATAAGTTAAAACCCCTGAAAGAGGCGGATGAGAAAGTATGCAACAGTGCACGAGTCTGTCTAGTTGATGGCAGAAGATTCTTGGAAGGCCTGAAGCCGGATCATGTGTGTTATGCTATAATCCCCAGAGTTAGGGAAGAAGGATGCAAGGAGATTCCAATGGAAGTCATGGGACTGTTAGAAGAATTCCCTGATATCATTTCTGACAATGTTCCTGAAGGTTTACCACCTGTTAGGAGGATCAGTCATCACATCGACTTGGTGCCTGGATCGAGCTTGCCAAACAAGGCCGCACATCGAATGACACCGGTGGAAACTGAAGAATTAAATCGGCAAGTTCAAGATCTGTTGAAGAAAGGCCTGATAAGGGAGAGTCTTAGTCCTTGTGCTGTACCAGCAGTATTAGCACCCAAGAAGGATGGAGAATGGAGGATGTGCACCGACTCTCGGGCAATCAACAAGATCACCATTAAATACAGGTTTCCTCTGCCGAGAATGGATGATATCATGGACTGCTTGAGTGGAGCTGAGTACTTCACAAAAATTGATTTGAAAAGTGGATACCATCAGATCCGCATTAGAGAAGGGGATGAATGGAAGACAACTTTCAAAACCAGAGAAGGGCTGTATGAGTGGTTGGTTATGCCATTTGGATTAACCAATGCACCTAGTACCTTTATGAGGTTAATGAATGAAGTTCTGAAGGAATTTCTGGGCAAATTTGTTATTGTTTACTTGGATGATATACTGATTTTTAGCAGAACCTTAGAGGAGCACCTGATGCACATCAGGAAGGTTCTTGAGAAACTGCGGGAGGAGCAGTTATTGATCAATCTGAAGAAGTGCAACTTTGTGAAGAAGGAGCTGGTATACCTGGGATTTGTCATATCAGCAAATGGTCTCAAGATGGACCCCGAAAAGGTGAAGGCTATCCTCGAATGGCCTGTCCCAAGGAGTGTGACCGAGGTTAGATCATTTCATGGTCTGGCCAATTTCTACAGAAAATTTATTAGAAACTTCAGCAGTATTTGTGCATCTCTTACCGAGACAATGAAGGGAAACAAGAAGGAATTCCAAATGACAGTTGGAGCCAATAAAATCTTTGCTATGCTGAAGAAGAAGGTCACTGAGCAACCCATTTTAGCACTTCCAGATTTCAATAAGGTGTTTCAGGTAGACTGCGATGCGAGTGGCAGTGCGATAGGAGCCGTCTTGAGCCAAGAAGGTAGGCCTGTAGCTTATTTCAGCGAGAAGCTCAATGATGCCAGGAGAAAATATTTGGTATATGATCAAGAGTTTTATGCCATAGTTCAAGCACTCAAGAAATGGAGGCACTATCTCATTGCCGAAAGAGTTTGTTCTCTATACCGACCATCAAGCGCTGCAGTTTATTAACAGTCAGGGAAAATTGAATCAGAGACACCTGAAATGGGTAGAGTTCCTGCAGAGCTATACCTTTGTGCTGAAGCATCGAAGTGGAAGATCCAATAGGGTGGCAGATGCATTGAGTAGGAGGCAATGTCTGATGACAGAAATGAGAGTGGAGGTTGTAGGGTTTGCTGAGCTCAAGAACTTATACCCTGCAGACCCCGATTTCGTAGAAGCTTGGAAAGCCTGCACTGCGCCTGTTGCGTTGGACAGGACTAGATGGTTAGATTACCTGATTCAAGATGAAATGTTGTTTAAGGGGAATCAATTGTGCATTCCGAGGAGCTCAATGAGAGAGAACCTCATTAAAGAAAAGCACAGTGGGGGTTTAGCTGGACACTTTGGCCGTGACAAGACCATCTCATTGGTTAGTGAAAACTATTACTGGCCACAATTGCAGCAGGATGTGGCAAAGTTTGTGCAGAGTTGCAGGATTTGCCAGATGGCAAAGGGCGTGAGGCAGCCTACTGGTTTGTATCAACCACTACCTATACCTGAGCGGCCGTGGGAAGATATTAGTATGGATTTTGTGCTCGGTTTACCCAGGACGCAGAGGGGGCACGATTCCATATTTGTGGTAGTGGACAGATTTTTGAAAATGGCACATTTTATCCCATGCCAGAAGACTAGCGATGCGGTCCATGTAGCTGGTCTGTTCTTTAAGGAAGTGGTACGCCTTCATGGGCTGCCAAGAAGCATTGTGTCGGACAGGGATACCAAGTTTGTAGGTTATTTTTGGAAGACCCTGTGGAAGAAGCTGAGGACGGAGTTAAAGTTCAGTTCTGCTTACCACCCGCAAACAGATGGCCAAACAGAGGTGGTTAATCGGAGTTTGGGCAACCTACTGCGATGCTTGGTAGGGGACAAGCCCAAGGGATGGGATCTAATTCTGCCGCAAGCTGAGTTTGCGTATAACAACTCGGTCAATCGGAGTACCAACAAGTCACCATTCCAGATTATCTATGGGAGCAGCCCACGAAACGCTTCAGAGTTAAGAAGGCTGGAGACAAGGGAGAAATGCAGTGCTGAGGCAGAAGACTTTGCCGAACACTTGAAAGGAGTGCATGAGGAAGTGACAAGACACATTGCCAAGATGAATGCTCAATATAAGGCGAGGGCGGATCAAAAACGCAGAGCTAAGGAGTTCCAAGTAGGAGATTCTGTCATGGTCCATCTACGGAAGGAACGGTTCCCTGCCAAGACATACAACAAACTCAAAATGAAGAAATTTGGGCCATGCAAAATCATTGGCAAACGGGATTCGGGTAATGCCTACGAGGTGGAGTTACCAAGTGAACTTAACATCTCCCCCGTGTTTAACATCTCAGATTTGGTTGAGTATCATGAAGGAGAAAGCAGTGAGATACCCAATCCAGAGTTATGGAGCATTCCAGCAGCCATCCCAGTTGTGGACGAGATAGAAGAAGTTCTGGATATGCGTGAGGGCCGGAGTACTCGGAACAGGAGTTATTCTGAGTATTTAATCAAATGGAAGGGCCGACCCATAGAAGATGCGACTTGGCTATCCAAGGCGGAGGTTGATCGTTTGGGTCTACCTCAGTCAAATCAGAAGTGAGGTCACTTCTCAAACCCACCCCGGGTGTCTGATGCAGGAGCATCCGGAGGCAAAGCTGGCAATCTTGCGTCACCCAAAATGTATTTTTTTCTTAAGTACTAAAACTGTCGTGATATCGCGACGCTTTTTGAAGAAGGGCACCAACGGGCCAAACCGTCGCGATATCGCGACGTATTTTTGAAAAGCACAGTCGGGACGCCAAACTGTCGCGAAATCGTGACATTTCTGAAGACGCACGGTCGGGACGCCAAACTGTCACGAAATCATGACATTTCTAAAGCAGGACGCCAAACTATCACGAAATCATGACATTTCTGAAGACGCACGGTCGGGACGCCAAACTGTCATGAAATCATGACATTTCTGTTGCAACGTGGTCTGGACGCACAATGGTCGCGAAATCGTGACACTTTCGAAAGCAGGATTTGAAGGCACAGGGACATCTTTGACAAAAAGGTTCTAAGGCACAAGAATGGTCGCGAAATCGTGACACCTTCAAAGGCAAGCTTAAAGGACGTCGCAAAATCGTGACACCTTCAAAGATAAAGTTTAAAAGACGTCGCGAAATCGTGACACTTCTGGGAGGCAAGACTTGGAAGCATAAAGACATCGCAACACCTTCGAAGGCAGAGCTCAAAGATGTCACGAAATCGTGACATATCCGGAGGTAAGGTTCCACAATGCAAAGATGTCACGAAATCGTGACACTTCCGATCCAAGGACGTACGAAATGAAAAGATGTCACGAAATCATGACATATCCGGAGGTAAGGTTCCACAATGCAAAGATGTCACGAAATCGTGACATGTCACGGTTTCGCGGCCCAAGGGAGGAAGGCGAGTAAGAAAGGCCTAGACATCGCGATATCGCGACGTGTAGCGGAATCGCGGTCCCAAGGAGGAGAGAGAAGCCTAACGTCAAAACGTCGCGATATCGCGACCAAAGAGGAGAGAGAAAGTGTTGGGGCAAATACGTCGCGATATCGCGACAGGACGCTCACGACATTGACCAGCCGATGACTGCAGGGACCAGTGCAGAGGGACACGTGGCGTGAAGTTACAGGTGGCCCGAGAGTATGAAGCGGTTACAGGAAGCATGGCAACAGGACACGTGGCATCAACTGCAAACGACCATGGCGCATTCTTATGAATGATTGACTTGGCAGTGGATCGACAGGCGGCTGCAGGGCATACCGCCACTACAGGCTATGATGTTTTGATGCACCTAGCAGCATCATGCAGGCGGGACAGAGCATTCGTGCGGGCGGTATGGGGAGTCTCGCATTCAAGTAATGATGGTCCAAAGAGAGTCGGGCCTGGGGATGAAAAGGACCCGCACTTTGCGTAATGATAAAGAAGGAGGTGGCGGCCGAGGAGAAGAGGCGCATGCATTGTATCAAAAAAAAAAAAGACCTTTTGGCCAGGGATTTATTTTTTTTGGTTTTTGCATAGCTGTGTATTGGAGGAGAGACCTCTGTTTTAATGAAACTTGCTGAAATTTCGTCTGTGCATTGTTAATTCTGCATTCTTGCTGTGTGTTGTGTGCGGTTCTATACCAATCACCAACCTTCATTAAATCACTTTCGTGCATGAGTATCAAACTCGGTTTGAGGATATCACCAAACACAACACAAGGTTGGATGAATCAATTCTCATCAATGGCTTCATTAGTGGATTGAAAGAGAAAATTAGAATGGAGGTTACAAGGTTCAATCCCTATACCATGATGCAAACCTATGGATTGGCCAAATTAGTCAAAGATAAAATCAACGCACAACGTCAATTATGGAAACCACATATGGAGAATTCATAAACCACTTACATTGCTCCCAAGCTGATGCATGTTAACCACCCCCAAAATTAACCCAACCCTACCAATTAAACACCTCAGTTTTGAAGAAATGAAAGAACGACAAGCAAAAGGCCTTTGTTATCATTGTGATGAGAAATTCATTCCGAATCACAAATGTATTACATCCAAACTTTATATTCTAGATGCAGCTATTTCTAGTCAATCAACACTAGATGAAGAAGAAATCAAGGTCAAACTAGTGGAAGATATACCTGAAGATAAACCTCGAGGTCCGTTAGAAATTTCCTTCAACGCCCTCACTGAAAACTCATCCCCTCAAACTATGAAAGTTTTCGGCTCCTTTAAACAACAAAATATTATTGTGCTTATTGACTCCAAAAGTACACATAATCTCATCGACCCATGCATGGCAAAACAAATCGACTGCTTTATCCATCCTTGTAATACTTTTGAAATCATGATCGGTAATGGGAAAGAATCACTTGTAATGGGAAATGTCGTAATATTAAGCTCACCTTGGACAATTACACCATCAAATTGGACATGTATGCAATTCCATTAGGAGGTTGTGATATTGTTTTAGGTGTGCAATGGCTATGAACGCTCGACATAATTCAATGGCACCTTGATGATTTATGGATGAAGTTCACACAAAAGGATCACACATATACGCTTAAAGGGATAAAATCTAGCCCTGCTCTCCTAGCAAGCTCTCATCGCATAGAGAAAGTGGTTCCTAGAGGAGGAAAGGCAAGGGTTACCCATTTATTTTATCTCCAATCCATGAAAAAGCCACCAACACTTCCACCTTCCCAATATCCTTGCTTGAAGAACAATGATATTAAAATAGTGCAAGAACATAAGCACATACTACTAGCAAAATAAAGGGTGAATTTTCGCACTATGAGCTTTGAGGACAAAGCTCCTTTTTAAGGAGGGTGGCATGTTAGGACCCTCCTAACATGACTTAGCATTATATTATATTATATTATGTTTCTAAAGGGACACACCCTTTCACTTTTCACACCTTTTAGCTAGATATATTAGGGTAATGAAGATGATCCAAAATATCATCGAAGAATACATTTACTTATTAATTGTTGGGTCCTCCATACAATTTCAACTACGATTCCTTAAACACAATGATTCTTTTTAATATTTTCCATTTAAGTTTCACATTAGAAATTGGTGTCCTAACAGAGACTCTAAGATATCCACTCCACAAGATATGACTATGAATAGACCTTGTACTCGTAGTATGGATCGTCAAGGGAAAGCTACAGTAGAGACTAATGAGGTTGATGATCTTTGTGAATATTTTGAGGAGATTTTTGTAGATCCTAAAGATATGGATTTGGATGATGAAATGGTGTTTATATATTCACTTGATGAGCATAAAATCACAATAGCACAAGATGCCCTTGGTAAGCCAAAATGGAAGTCTGATATGGACACAGAGTATAAGTCTCTGAAGAAAAATTAGACATAGAAGCTTATTGATATGTTGCATAGAAAGAAGCCCATTGGCTACAAATAGATGTACAAAGTCAAGTCCAAGGTAGATGGAACAATTGATAAGCATAAGGCCTACCTTGTGGTAAAGGTCTATGCACAAATAAAAGGCATTGACTATGAGGAAATTTTTGCATATATTGCTCAGATGATAACCATTCGAGTTCTTTGTACTATGGTAACACAGTTTGGGTAGAAAGTTCATCAGATGGATGTCAAGAGTGTATTCCTGAATGGTGATATTAAAGAGGAGGTCTATATGGCCCAACCTAAAGGATTTGAAGTGGAAGGCCAAGAATAGAAAGTTTGTAAATTGGTCAAATCCTTGTATGGTTTGAAACAAGCTCCCATATCTTGGTATATTAATATGGATGATCACCTTATGCAGTATAGATTCAAGAGAAGTCCAATAGATGCAAATATCTATTTCAAGAAATAAGGTTATGAGATAATGCTACTTGAACTGTATGTGGATGATCTGATTATCACAAGCAGCTTTGAATCTTTGATAGATGCTATCAAATGTGACTTGTGTAAATATTTTAATATGATAGATCTCGAACTTATCCACTATTGTATTGGTTTGGAAGTGAACCAAAAAAAACATCACATCAAGGTGATCCACAAAAAGTATGCCAAGACATTATTAGAAAAATACCGTATGACTGATTGTAAACCAATGGTAACTCCAATGGACTTAGGACTTCAGTTATCATGGTATGATAAATCACCTTAGGTAGATGGTATTCTCTATCAACAGTTGATTGGGAGTCTCATATATATGAAAAAAACTAGGCCAAATATTGTGTTTGTTGTCAACTATATTTTGAGGTTCATGCAGGAGCATAAGACCACTCATTGGAAAGCAGCAAAATGTGTTTATTACTATGCTCGTGGTACTATTGAGTATGGCCTAGAGTACAAGAAGAATGATAATTTTTTCTTGAAAGGATACAGTAACTTTGACTATGCCAGATCATATGATGATCGCAAGTCAACTTCAGGATATATCTTTCATCTTGGATCTGGTCCTATCTCTTGGCACAAAAATAAGCAACAAGTGGTTGATATATTATCTATAGAGGTAGATTATTGAACCGCACAAGTAGTGTGAGGCGATATGGTTGCATCACATATTGACAAGTATGGGTCATCCATCCAAATCACCAATTCACTTGTTTTGTGATAACCAAGGTGTTCTCAACCTAGTCAAGAATCTAGTGCATCATGAACAAACCAAACACATTGATACACAATGTCACTTCATTCGAGATGACGTTACAAGGCACCAAATTCAGATTCAATGTGTTCCCACCAGCGATCAAGTTGTAGATATTTTCACCAAGGCCCTTGCACGCATCAAGTTTGAGTTCTTTCGCAACTCACTTTGTATTGCAAAATAATGTAATAACGGGGGGATGTTAGCATATATTAGTTTTATTACCTTATTTCTGTTTATTGTCACCTGCTGACACCTTTTTGGTGATATTATTTAATTTTTTGACATATTTTTAGATATCTCAAGCGCATATTATTTTGTTTGGGATATTGCGCTTCTTGGGAGGATATTATAGTTTATTGTTATTTGAGGCTATCTTTAGCCTTTGCTTATCATATATAACTTCGTGTATTATCAATAATAATTCAAATGTTCATATCTGACTTCAATAATGAACTAGTGGTGATGAATTATAATGCATATGCTATATGACAATAGGAAAAGGAGATGATGAGGTGGAGGTAGAATTTATAGAAAAATAGAGATGGCATGTTAAGGGATTCCAAGGGTATTCTAAAAAATATTGATGATTATGATGCACAAATGTGTCACTTAGAGATGTATCATCTATGGTCTAAGGGTGCTTGAGCATATACATTCTTTTACATGGCATGCCATTAAAAATTTATCTAAAATAACCACATAGTAATAGCATATTCCACATGGAAGTGCCATGACAAAAAATAGAAGATTTTCCACATTAAGAAAACAATCAAATAATTGACTATGAAGTATTTCAAATTACATATAAACTCCATTACATCAATAAATTTTAAAAATATAAATAAAATCCTTCTTTTGTCAAAGGCAAGAATATGTTTTTTTGTTGAATTTATGTGGTGGAATCGATAGCCACCATAAAATCAGGTAGGCTATCTGAATTTTATGGCTACCACAATATTTTGTGTTGTCTATCTCAGAAGCTGCCACATAGTTCTTTGTGTATTCCACCCCTATAAACACCATGCCATAATCATTTTAAACATTATACGGTGCTAAAAGCACCAATAAAGGGATAAGCGTTCAATTTGATGAGGCCCAAGATTTGAACCTTGGACCTTCACCCCAATTATGGGGTTTGGTCAAATCAATTGGTCTACACCTCAGATAATAATATGTTACCATGTAATATTTATAAAAAAATCTTTAACATGGTAATAATAACAATGTCATGTCTTGATCATCCTCTATTATTTTTCAAAGTAGCAACTTATCAAGTATAGATATTTTTTCCCATTACCCCCAATGGGGACTTTGATACAACAATGTCCTTCTTAATTATGATTCCAATAAAGTATTATAAGATCAATATGATATAACAAAAAATAATATTTAAATATTGTAATGTGAAGGGTGATTTTAATATTTGTATTGATTAGTGTTGGAAATTTTGAGTTAGTTGTGTTGTCATTGATGTCAAGAGTAAGTGTCAGTGATCAGTGCAAGACTTGGCAAAAGAAGGGTTAAAATATTTATATTTTAAGCCCAAGAGATTTGGTTTAAGGGCTTCACATGATTGGTCAAAAGGATGGTTAAATACCCTGAAGGAAAGGCCTAAAGGAAATAATATTATAATATTTATTATTATAATATTAAAGGAAGTCAGAAAAGGTCTAAGGGTGAAAGAGAAAAATACCTAGGCCCAAAGGAAATAATATTATAATATTTTTATTATAATATTAAAGGTTAATATTAAAAGCCTAAGGTAATTTATAAATTATTTATAATATTTATATTATAAATTAATTTATAAAATAATATTATTAAAACCCAAAGTTGGGTTGGGTGCAAAATTTGATTTAAATTTTTATTCCCCCATCGACGTTCGAAGGAAAGGAGCATATGGTATAAATACCATAAGGTTTACCTCACAAAAGTAAGTCTCGAAAATATTATGCACATGCGATTTGTGAAAGTGAATGCAAAAGATTCGTGAGCAAATAAAGACAAGAGTTTATTATTTTTTAATTGCACCCAAAAACGTGAAGGACAAAGTGACCAAGGTGTAAAGCCTTGACACCAACCAATCGGTTGGGCTAGCGGCAAGTTTGAGGTGTGTAAGGCGTAGGGTACGCAGAGGTTCTGCGTTCGAGTCTCGATGGTTGTGAAGGGACAAAGCCTTTTGTTGGCTTTGGCGCTGGAGGAAGAGACAAAGTGCTCAAAGTGCTTTTACCTCCCATGTGAGCGCTTAGCTCACGCGGTAGGGTGGTCGCGGCTAAGGTGCAGGTGATAGTTTGACCTGGGATCGAATCCCACCGAGGTGTTTGCTAAGGTACTTTAATTTTTTATAATGTGCATGTGGTCTAAGGTTGTATTGTGAGCGCCTAGGGAGATATAAGGTGATTAAAGAAAATTTTAATTTTATTTTAATTAAAGGTTGTGAAGGATTTAAGTGTGGTTTAAAAGTGAATTGAATTATTTCTGGAAAGGTGTGTTGATTATTTGATAATGCATTTTTGAGTAGGGAGATATAAGGGAGTTATTTTGATTATTTTTATGCATTAAAATTCTGAAGTGGATTATTGTGAAAGTGTGTTAATTGAACCTTTGCTAGGTGTATTTTGAAAATATTGGAGATTATAAGGTGTACTTGAGACTTGTTATTTTTGTATGGTGAAATAAAATTATGAGTGGAGATTTTGAGATAGATTGTTGCTACCTAACCTTGATATTGGCAAAGAAGATTTGATTGTGATTGAGATAGGTTTTGAAGACATATCTCCATAAAAACAAAAGGTATGGGCACATCTTCCTTGTGAGTGAAATATTGTTGGGTTGAATGTTGTGAATGCTAAGTTGGAGTGAAAAGGTTTGTTTGATAAGCATTGTTGAGTGAGCTTTCATGTGCATGATTGGTGAATGTTTGTGAGAACATTTGAGTGTGAAGTTGAGAACTATCTTGAACTAGGGTTTGTGAAAGATCATGAGTATCATTGTTATGTGAGATTGTTTGATAAGCATTGTTGGAAATATTTGAGTAAACTTTCATGTGCATGATTAGGGTTTGTGAAAATATCATGAGTATCATTGTTATGTGAATGTGGAATCATCTTGAGTCAAGGGTTGAGATTCATAGTGTGAGTTATTGGAAGTATAGTGAAACACTTGGTTAGGGTTTGTAAGCAAGTTGTGTTTCATTGAGTGAATGGTTGAGTAAGATTGGATGAGCATTATTGATTGAATGCATTGGAGTGATAGTTCAAGTTCTATGAAACAAATTGTTCTTTATTCTAAATTGATTTGAAAAGGAGTTTGAAAGTGATAGAGTGATTTGTGAGTGTGAAACATATTGAGTCTCTTACCATTCTCTATATGTTTCTATGGTTAAACAAAATTTTGAGTGAAATTTGTTTGTGTGATTGAAGAGGTTTTCTAAAAGAGATTAAGTTGAGTTTTTGTGAGTGTGAAACATATTGAGTCTCTAACCATTCTCTATATGTTTATGAGGTTAAACAAGATTCTGAGTGAAACTTGTTTGAGTGATTGAAGAAGTTTTCTGAAAGAGATTGAGTTGAGTTTTGTATGCAAGTTTTGAAATTGATTTGAATAAGATTTTGTGAAAGCTTGTGAGCTGATTTGAGTAAGTCCTAGAGTGGACTTAAGGATAGAGTTGAGTAAGCTTTTGTGAAAGCTTAAGGATAGATTTGTGTGAGCTTTTGTGGAAGCTTACAATCAAATTTGAGGTAAGTCTTGGTGAAGACTTGTTGAGAAAAAGATTGAGCAAGTTCTTGAGAGGACTTGTGGATAGATTTGAGGTAAGTCTTTGAGAAGACTTGAGAGCAGAGTTGATTGATTGATTTGTTCAAGCTTTGAGTTAAGGCTTGGGGTAGATCTAGCAGAGTTGATTTGTGATTAGATCAAGCTTTGTGTTAAGGCTTGAGGATAGATTTGAGGATAGAGTTTGGTGTAGATTTGAGGGTAGATTTGTGCTAACCAATAAATATGTTTAGTATAGATTTGAGATAGATATTGAGAATATTTGTGCTAGATCGAAGGACTATGTTTAGTGTAGATTTGAGATAGATATTGAGCAGATTTGTGCTAGATCGAAGGACTATGTTTAGTGTAGATTTGAGATAGATATTGAGTAGAGCTGAGAGTAATATTTGGAGGTGATAGAGTAGAGGATAGTAGTCTCTAGTGGATAGAGATCCATTAGCCAGGGTAGTGAGGATAGAGGTCTTCTATGGAGAGAGATCCACAAGCCAGTGTAGTGGAGGTAGTAGTCTTCTAGAGGATCACTAGCCAGAGCAGAGGAGAAGGAGTTCTCCTATGGATAGAGATCCACATATCAACTGAGGGGATTGGTGTCTCCTATGGATAGGGATCCATAAACTTGATTAGGGGATTGGTGTCTCCTTTGGATAGTGGTCCATAAACATTGTAATAGGGAAGGATTCCCAAGAGATTTGTTGAGAAAATTTTAGTGAAATATTTTCTCTATGGAGTAGCCCACATTGGGTGAACCACATTAAATTGGTGTCTCTATTATGTGTGGTGATTTATGCATTACTTTGATTACTATTGTTGATATTGCCATTGATATATTGCATAATATTGTTTGGGAAAGAAAAGTAAAAAGTGGTCTTATACTGTTCACCCCCCTCTCAGTATAAGCTTGTGTTCTTCAATTGGTATCAGAGTGGGTTCCTTCGAAAGAGTTTAACAACTTGAAGGAAAATCTTACAAGAACACAGATGGATTCTTAGAATGGATCTTTAGGGAATAAGACACCATTGTTCGATGGGAACAATTATGCACTTTGGAGTGTGAGAATGAAGATTCACCTAATGGCACTAGGGAATGAAATATGGCAAGTAGTTGAGGATGGATACATACCACCAGCTACTCCACCTACAGATAAATATGGTAAGCTCCTACAATTGAATAATTCAAAGGCAATGAATGGAATTTTAAAAGGATTGCATGAAATAGAGTTTATAAAATTTATGCATTGCACATCAAAAAAAGAGATTTGGGATAAGTTGAAAGGTATATATGAGGGAGACAAAAAGGTCAAGATGGCAAAATTGCTAAATCACAAGAAAACATTTGAAGACCTAAAGATGAAGGATGAGGAAAATATTGTTGCATACCTACTTCATGTGGATGAGGTTGTTAACTCCATGCAAGGACTTGGGTTCAAAGTTGAAGAAATAGATGTTTGTCACAAGATTTTAAGGTCACTTCCTAAGAGGTATAGTGAAAATATTTCAGCCATAGAAGAGTCAAAAGATATTGAATTTTTGACAAGGGATGAGTTACATGGAATTCTCATAACCTTTGAGATGAGAATAAAAGAGGAACCTATTCCCTAGAAAGAAGCAACCTTCAAAGTAACAAAGAAGTCAAAGGGTAAGAAGTCAGAATCAAGCAATGAGTTATCCAGTGATGAAGAAGCAAACTATGGCAGAAGGAACAAGGACTCAAGAAAGTATAAAGGTACGAAATCAGTTAGGTGTTTTAATTGTGGTAAATATGGTCACTATGCAACTGATTGTCCAGAAGCTAGAAATAGTAGTGAAGATGAGAAACAGGATCATAAGAACAAGGAAACAGGAAAACATAGGTATCAAAAGAAAAGTAGGGATGGACAAGGCAAGCAAGGAAAGAAGTTTTTCCAAAGGTATAAAAAGATTTTTTATGTAGATAAGGTAGGTAAGAATTCAAGTGATAGTGATGAAGGGTCCTCAGATAATGATGAAGAAGAAATTCTATTTTTGACAGAGGAAAAAGAAGATGTTAAGAAAAAGGTAAAAAGGGCACCAATAATTCTCAAGTGTTTTAGGTGTGGTAACTTTGGTCATCTTGAAGATAGTTGTACAAGGAATGGATTCAGTTTTAGTGAAGATGAATATGAAGATGCACTTGAAGGTCTAGAAGAAGAAAGTCTTCTTATGGAAATAGAAGAAGAAGGAAGTGCTTCTAGTGAAAATGAATCAGAAAGGAATGAAGATGATCTTGAAGACAAAAGAGTAGAGGAAGAATAAAAAATCAGAGGAAGGAGAAGTTGATCTTGAGGGTGAGCTTATTTTTGCTCTTAAGGAATTAAGGAAGGTAAGAAAGTAGAACTCAAAACTCAAGCTTCAATTTCAAGAATGTGATGAAGAGAAAGGAAATATTATAGAGGATCTAACCAACTCAATAGCTAAGACAAGGAGATTCAAAGAGAGGTTAGAGGCAAAGGTTTTAGAATGTGAAATATTAGATCATGAGGTAGCTTCACTAAGGAAGGAAGTAAAAGAGTCTAAAAATAAGCTACACAGGTTTGGGAGAAGCTCAAAGACCTTGGATAAGATTATCAAGGTACAAAGATCTTCATCAAACAAAATAGGACTTGGCTTTGAACAGGTACACAATGAACAAGGAGAGGAGTCAATCTCAAGCTCCAAAGAAGAAGAAGCTTCAGAAGAAGAGAGTGTAAGAGAGAGTGAGACTTCTAAGGATAATTTGGACAATAGAAAGTTCAACAAGCAAAGGAACAATGCACAAATGAGGAACAGATGGAACAGGAAACAACACAGGGTAGAAGAGACTAAGAGACCAATGGGGTCAAGGCAAGGTTTCTTCAATGGATGATGCTTCTCATGTCACAGGTTTGGGCACAAGGCTACACAGTGTAGGACACATGAAAGATAGGAATATGGAAATTTTAGAAATAGGCATCTCTTTCAAGGGTATTGCTACTCTTGTAATCAGTTTGGTCATAAGGTAGTTAATTGTAGGGTTCATGATAGGAATGGATATGGCTTCACCAGGAGGAACTACAAGATATTTGCACCTTCAAGGAATCACAACATTAAGTGTTATAAGTGCAATAATGTTGGGCATATGGCTAAGTGGTGTAGAGAAAAAATTCTAGAGACAAGCAGGAACAGGAACATTCAGAGGAATCAGAAGGATCAATTGAGGAAGAAGGTGGACAAAGGTAAAGAGTAGTGTATGCTGGGAGTAGAGATACTCCCACCCCAAAATTAACCACCTCAAGAGAGGAGGTGGGGGAGGGGCTAAGCTAAGAGTCTCATTCTTAGCCCCAAGCCCCAAAGGTGGCCCTTTGCCATTGATGACAAAGGGGGAGAGATTTGAGTTAGGGGGAGAGCATTCAATCAGGGGAGCAGTTTCTTAGGGGGAGAAGTTTTGAAAAAAGGAAAAAGGTTTGGTTACAGAAAAAGGGTTGCCATCAATGACAAAGGGGGATATTGTTGGAAATTTTGAGTTAGTTGTGTTGTCATTGATGTCAAGAGTAAGTGTCAGTGATCAATGCAGGACTTGGCAAAAGAAGGGTTAAAATATTTATATTTTAAGCCCAAGATATTTGGTTTAAGGGCTTCACATGATTGGTCAAAAGGATGGTTAAATACCCTGAAGGAAAGGCCTAAAGGAAATAATATTATAATATTTATTATTATAATATTAAAGGAAGTCGAAAAAGGTCTAAGGGTGAAAGAGAAAAATACCTAGGCCCAAAGGAAATAATATTATAATATTAAAGGTTAAAATTAAAAGCCTAAGGTAATTTATAAATTATTTATAATATTTATATTATAAATTAATTTATAAAATAATATTATTAAAACCCAAAGTTGGGTTGGGCGCAAAATTTGATTTAAATTTTTATTCCCCCATCGACGTTCGAAGGAAAGGAGCATATGGTATAAATACCATAAAGTTTACCTCACAAAAGTAAGTCTCCAAAATATTAATGCACATGCGATTTGTGAAAGTGAATGCGAAAGATTCATGAGAAAATAAAGACAAGAGTTTATTATTTTTTAATTGCACCAAAAACATGAAGGACAAAGTGACCAAGGCATAAAGCCTTGACACCAACCAATCGGTTGGGCTAGCGGCAAGTTTGAGGTGTGTAAGGCATAGGGTACGTAGAGGTTCTGCGTTCGAGTCTCGATGGTTGTGAAAGGACAAAGCCTTTTGTTAGGCTTTGGCACTAGAGGAAGAGACAAAGCGCTCAAAGCACTTTTACCTCCCATGTGAGCGCTTAGCTCATATGATAGGGTAGCCATGGCTAAGGCGTAGGTGGTAGTTTGACCTGGGATCGAATCCCACCGAGGTGTTTGCTAAGGTACTTTAATTTTTGATAATGTGCATGTGGTCTAAGGTTGTATTGTGAGCGCCTAGGGAGATATAAGGTGATTAAAAAAATTTTATTTTTATTTTAATTAAAGGTTGTGAAGGATTTAAGTGTGGTTTAAAAGTGAATTGAATTATTTATGGAAAGGTGTGTTGATTATTTGATAATGCATTTTTGAGTAGGGAGATATAAGGGAGTTATTTTGATTATTTTTATGCATTAAAAATTCTGAAGTGGATTATTGTGAAAGTGTGTTAATTGAACCTTTGCTAGGTGTATTTTGAAAATATTGGAGATTATAAGGTGTACTTGAGACTTGTTATTTTTGTATGGTGAAATAAAATTTTGAGTGGAGATTTTGAGATAGATTGTTGCTACCTAACCTTGAGATTGGCAAAGAAGATTTGATTGTGATTGAGACAGGTTTTGAAGACATATCTCCATAAAAACAAAAGGTATGGGCACATCTTCCTTGTGAGTGAAATATTGTTGGGTTGAATGTTGTGAATGCTAAGTTGGAGTGAAAAGGTTTGTTTGATAAGCATTGTTGAGTGAGCTTTCATGTGCATGATTGGTGAATGTTTGTGAGAACATTTGAGTGTGAAGTTGAGAACTATATTGAACTAGGGTTTGTGAAAGATCATGAGTATCATTGTTATGTGAGATTGTTTGATAAGCATTGTTGGAAATATTTGAGTAAACTTTCATGTGCATGATTAGGGTTTGTGAAAAGATCATGAGTATCATTGTTATGTGAATGTGGAATCATCTTGAGTCAAGGGTTGAGATTCATAGTGTGAGTTGTTGGAAGTATAGTGAAACACTTGGTTAGGGTTTGCAAGCAAGTTGTGTTTCATTGAGTGAATGGTTGAGTAAGATTGGATGAGCATTATTGATTGAATGCATTGGAGTGATAGTTCAAGTTCTATGAAATAAATTGTTCTTTATTCTAAATTGATTTGAAAAGGAGTTTGAAAGTGATAGAGTGATTTGTGAGTGTGAAACATATTGAGTCTCTTACCATTCTCTATATGTTTCTATGGTTAAACAAAATTCTAAGTGAAATTTGTTTGTATGATTGAAGAGGTTTTCTGAAAGAGATTAAGTTGAGTTTTGAGTGTTTTTTGAGTGTGAAACATATTGAGTCTCTAACCATTCTCTATATGTTTATGAGGTTAAACAAGATTTTGAGTGAAACTTGTTTGAGTGATTGAAGAAGTTTTCTGAAAGAGATTGAGTTGAGTTTTGTATGCAAGTTTTGCAATTGATTTGAATAAGCTTTTGTGAAAGCTAGTGAGTAGATTTGAGTAAGTCCTAGAGTGGACTTAAGGACAAAGTTGAGAAAGCTTTTGTGAAATCTTAAGGATAGATTTGTGTGAGCTTTTGTGGAAGCTTACAATCATATTGGACAAGTTCTCTAGAGAGAACTTGTTGAGCAGATTTGAGGTAAGTCTTGGTGAAGACTTGTTGAGAAGATTTGAGCAAGTCTTTGAGAAGACTTGAGAGCAGAGTTGATTGATTTATTTGTTCAAGCTTTGAGTTAAGGCTTGGGGAGATCTAGCAGAGTTGATTTGTGATTAGATCAAGCTTTGTGTTAAGGCTTGAGGATAGATTTGAGGATAGATTTGGTGTATATTTGAGGGAATTAGAAGGACTATGTTTAGTTAAATTTGAGATAGATATTGAGCATATTTGTGCTAGACCAAAGGACTATGTTTAGTGCATATTTGAGATAGATATTGAGCAGATTTATGCTAGATCGAAGGACTATGTTTAGTGTAGATTTGAGATAGATATTGAGCAGATTTGTGCTAGACCGAAGGACTGTGTTTAGTGTAGATTTGAGATAGATATTGAGCAGAGCTGAGAGTAAGCTTTGGAGGTGATAGAGTAGAGGATAGTAGTCTCCAGTGGATAGAGATCCATTAGCCAAGGTAGTGAGGATAGAGGTCTTCTATGGAGAGAGATCCACAAGCCAGTGTAGTGGAGGTAGTAGTCTTCTAGAGGATCACCAACCAGAGTAGAGGAGAAGGAGTTCTCCTATGGATAGAGATCCACATACCAGCTGAGGGGATTGGTGTCTCCTATGGATAGGGATCCATGAAATTGATTAGGGGATTGGTGTCTCCTTTGGATAGTGGTCCATAAATATTGTAATAGGGAAGGATTCCCAAGAGATTTGTTGAGAAAATTTTAGTGAAATATTTTCTCTGTGGAGTAGCCCACATTGGGTGAACCACGTTAAATTGGTGTCTCTATTGTGTGTGGTGATTTGTGCATTGCTTTGATTATTGTTGTTGATATTGCCATTGATATATTGCATAATATTGTTTGGGAAAGAAAAGTAAAAAGTGGTCTTATACTGTTTCACCCCCCTCTCAGTATAAGCTTGTGTTCTTCAATTAGGGTAAAATCAAGGTTTTTGAAAGGTCCTAAACCCTTTTACAATCCTAGATTGATCTATCTAGTCTTACAAACCAAAAATTCTTATCTCTAAGGGCTATAAATATTCAAATCATTGAACTACCTTGTTTCAAATCTCTATGGATTTACATTCCTTACTAGTCTCTTTACATTCATATCTTTGAAGAGTCTCTAAAAAATAGAACCCTTAGTAGACAAGTCCATAGATCTTTAGAAAATGGATAACTTAGTACACAAATCCACATATCTTATAAAAATAGAGCCCTAACTAGACAAATCCATAGATAAAAAAAAATGGAAATCATTCACGCTCAAAACCTCATAATGCTTACAAAAAGTAATAATTCCATGCATCTCTATAAAATGAGACCCTCAATAGATAGGTCCACATATCTCCAAACTATGGAATATTCCATAGACAATTCCATAGATCTCCAAAATATGGAAACCTCAATAGATATATCTTTAGATAAATGAGTCATCAATACATGAATCTATAGATCTTTAAATAATGGATTCCTCCACAGACTCAAGTCTTCAAAAATAGAACCCTTAGTAGAAACATACCTCATAATTCTTACAACTATAAGCTAGCAAATCCCATAGATCTCCAAAATAAAGGACCTCATAGCATGCAATTTTAAAATCTCAAAAAACCAATTTACTATGGATATTTTAAAAATTGGAACTTTCACCCATTTAATTGACTTTAAAAATGTCCTCCCTCCTTTGTCATTAAATGGAGTACATCTAGATGTATTCCATTTGGTACTTAATGAAGGAAAAAAAGGTATAATTATTTCAAGGATATTTCATACAATTTTTCTTAATTCTACCTAAATATTCTAGTTTATGTCAAGTACTTTGATTATTATTTATGTTAATGTTGATGTTAATATAGTAAATTTTAGGAAATGATATGTTACTATTAGGATAGGTTTTTCTGCACTTTTTGTGGTTATTTTACATGATTTTAGCATTAATAGCATTAATAAATTAGAATAAAATGCATAGTAAGTAGAGTACTTGGTCATAGGTCTGAAAATGTAACGTGCCTACACATTTGAAAATGTTTCCCATCCATTTTTTGTGTTTTTAAGACAATCTAGAGTCAAATTGTGCAAATTGCACATGTGCTAGAAAATTGTAGGCCTATTAAAATAAAAACTATAGGTTTTGCTCCGAAACATCAAGGCAACCAACTATAGTCTTTTGAAAATAGGGATAACGCTCCAAATAATCGATCAAAATAAATTTTCAATACATAGGTAGTAAGAGAGAATCATATATTTACACCTAAGATTAGCCAATCAGTTAGCAACTGAGAATTTACATAAATTGAATATTTAACCACATGTTTCGGAGCATTGCAGGTTTTCCTACATTAAAAACAGAACTATTTTGACTAATTTCAAGGTGGAAATGATAAGTTGGAGGGTCAATATTTGACATGGATCTTCCCTAAGACTATTCCAAGACATTCCATAGCAATTGGAGGTGCAAAGATGAGAAAATCTATTTGATCCAACTTACTGTCCTAATTCTGGAAAAGTCAAGTTTGACTGCAGAATTATGTAATTAATGAAACAATAGATTATTTTCTATTTTTACCCTCATTTGTAGGTAGTCAAGTTGAGAATTTAGTTATAAATACTCCTTGTCTGCCCTTTGACAAATTTAGTAGGAAAATAGGATTTAGCAATAGTAAAACAACCATTGTACGAGGTTGAAATAGTCAATAAAAAGTGTAGTAATTTCATATTTAATTATTTCAAATTCTTGCATGAATTTTTGACTTTGTAAGTTAGTTTAGCATCTTCTAAAATGTTCACCTTCTACTAGACCTTGGAGCAAGGGCCCACTCTCAGGACTGGTGGAAGGATTTTAGCTATAAATTATAGGTTTTCTTACTGTTTTTGCATTTAATTTTAGTAGTTTAGTTTTAGCATTAAATCTATCATTTCTCCTTATTTTTCAATTGTGTCTTCTTCCCCTATTTTCCCCTATTTTTAATCATGTTATGTTCTATTTTGTTGTAGCTAGTTGGTCTTAGTTAATTCTTGTATTTTTCATTTTTATTTCAACATTTAATTTTTGTTTTTCTTGCTTTAAATTTTATTTTAGCATCTTTCAATTTAGCAATTTATTTTTAGCATTTTCATTCTATTACAATAGTTTCAATTTCAGTAATTAGTTTCTGGTTTTTGTAATTTCAATTCAGTCAAAGTAGCATAGCATCTTTTAATTTCAAACATGTTCAAATTTTGTAAATTAGTTAGCTTTATTTTCTATACAAAGTGTGCAATCTAGTGTAATTTTACAAAGACATTGTGATTTAATACTTTCTTTAGGTATTCTAGTTCCTTGATTCTTAAGCCATAATTCTAATGATCTCTATCACATAAAACCTTGAGATGTTGCCTTGGACTTGATAAATTAAGTAAAGCAAGAGCATTAATGACACTCATCACTTTTTAGCATTGTTACTAAGGAATAAATTTGTGTTGTTAGAGAACAAATAAGTTTTTAAATTATTGTCTTGTAAAGTTGTAAAAACAAAAAAAAACAAAAACAAAAATAAGAAAACCATAAAAATAACAAAAAAAATACTTTGCATGAAAATAGTTGCATTAGATTACATCTCAGACATTAGGACACTAGAATAAGAGTTTTTATTTCATAGGATGTATGAATAGGTTAAGAGATAAAAAGGTGGATTTATTAGATCAAACTTTCCACCATCCATAGGAAGATGATATCCACAACAAGAGGTTGAACTTATACCTAAATCCCTAAATTTGAAATTCTTGAAAATACTAAACTGGACTCGCAATCATCTTTAAGAAGTGTAGAATCCCCTGAGAGAGAATTGCAAGAGGAACAAATTGTTAGTTCATCACCACCTACCCCTGATAAATCTATACGATCAGACCAATTCAAAAGGATTTATACTTGGTGTTGGGAACATATAATGGTATATTTACAAGGAAATCCAGATAGGGGTAGTAATGTTCTTAATCCAGGTGACACCAACACCCCTACCAAAACTTTCCAATATCCTATTCGATTAAATCCTACTCAAAACTCTCCTATGAAAACCATTTCACCATCTTTATTACCAAATTTTAGGGGAGTTACATCTGAGGATCCTGATCAATTTCTATTTGAGTTTAAGGTTGTTTGCCAAACTTATGACTATACGAATGATAATAAAAAACTCAAATTATTTCCTTCCATGCTAAAATACTCTGCCCTACGATGGTTCATGAGCTTAGCACCTAATTCAATCCAAACCTAGGATGAAATGGAAAGAGTATTTTTGGAGAAATACCAAGAATATTATCGAGTAAAGAATTGAAAGGATGAATTATTTAGGATAAAACAAGAGGAAGATGAAACTTTGGAAGACTACCTAGATAGATTTGCCTTTGTTCATAAGATATGTGGAGGTGTAGAACCAGAACTTAGCAAAACCATATTCTTGAGAGGATTACAAGATGAATCAAGAGAAGTATTGGATCTTATGGGAAAAGGATATGTAAGTACACTTGAAATTGAAGAAATCATGGAACTCTGTAAGAATTATTCCTATACAAGACATAGAAGATGAAAAATTGGTAACAATAGAAATGACTTGAAAGAATTAATGGAAGAGTTTGCCAATCTTAAAACTGATATTCTAGTGCATCTTAACATGACATTAGGTGAAATGAATGCAAAGACCAAATCTATTAAACCTTTAGCTATCTATTGTCCAAGATGCAAAAATAAGCATGCTCTTCATGAATGTCCTTTGAACAAGACTTCCATATCTACTATATGTAGCATTTGTGAAAAAGGACACCCTACAAACCAATGTCATTTGTTACTAGGACTTAAAAGTATCTTGGAAAAATAGTCTCAACCTATGGAAGAACTTAAATTTGTAGGACAAAGACAAGGGGGTAATTTTCCTCAATACCCATATCAAAATGCTTCTCAATTTTCCATAAATTGGGAAAATAATCCTTGGTCTATGCCATGGTCTAATTCAGAGCCACCTCAACAACCTTGGGGTCAACCACCATGGGCATCATCTCAAGAATGGTCTCAACCTGGATGGATGAATCAACAATAGAATCAATAAAATCCACCATGGTTGCACCCACAAATGCAAGGACAACAATGGGTACAACAACATCAACCATACCAAGGGCAACATAGGTATCAAAACCAACCACAAAATCTATTGCTTTAGTCCTGCTCAAAATTTAGGGAAAACAAAAACAACAATAACAACAAGTAAAACAACCTCCACTTTTGGCTCAACCTATGGCCAATCCTAATAATACTAGATAGGCAACCCTTATCTATATGGCTGAATCAGAAGATACAACCATGATAAATATCATTGACTATGATAACATTCAATTGCGGTCAAGAAAAACACTTCTTGAACCCACTCCACCTATTATTGTAGAAATGGGAGCTGATGAGAACAAACAAGAGGACCCATCTACATTAAAACCCCAACAATGAGATCTTGAAAAAGGGAAAGAAAAAGAAAACCTCCCTCAAGATAATTTACCTTCTTCATAAAAAAAGTACCATATCTTGAATGATTCAAGATATCAAAAAAACATATTCAGAATCAAATTTGGTAAAGGAATTAAAATGTTTAAATATTATGATTCCTTTGCTACAAGCTATTAAAGATGTACCAATGATTAATAAGACTATTCAGGAATTGTGTATTAAGAAACAAGGAAGAAAGAAGAAAATATTTCCTAAAACCATACAAGTGGATGGAAAATTAGCAGACCTACTTGTAGGAAAACTTATCCCACCTAAGTATGGTGATCCAGGAAGTCCAATAGTCATAGTAACCATAGGATCAATGCAGATATCTAATATTTTGATTGACCTAGGGGTAGCTATTAATGTTATGACAAAGGATACAATGCAAAATTTACAACTAAATAACCTAAATCCTACGTCTACAATATTAGAAATGGTTGATAGGTCAGTTGCTAAACCAGAAGGAATCATAGAAAATATTCCTATGATGGTTTCATCATGGGAATATCCAATCAATTTTCTAGTATTACAACCCTAAAATACTATGAACGGTTACCCAATAATTCTAGGAAGGCCTTGGCTTGCTACGGTAATTGCTTTCATTGATTGTAGGTCAGGAGATATGACCATTTCTAATGGAATTGACTCAAATAAAATCTCTTTATATCCTCCGCAAAACCTTCAATCAATTTTTCTGGTAACTTATGGTTTCCTAAATCAGATGAGAAAAATGAAGAGAACATTTCAACTTTAGCCACCATAGTTGTAAAGGATCATGCAAAAGAGTTGGATCCATCTAAAAGGGTTATTTTTGAAGAAGAGACTATTCTGATCAACAATTTGTATGATTCAGGACTTGAAGATGAACTAGTTACTATTAATCGATTACTATGGAATGATGAAGAATAAGAACTTGAATATTTACCATCCATTTCAATACAAGATAGTTCCTTTAACTTCCCCTCCCCCCTATTTTTGATATCTGATGGGTTTATCCATTGGTTATTATTCCAAAGAAAAATGGAAAAATGTAAGTGTGTGTCGATTATCGAGAACTAAACAAAGCTACACATAAAGACCATTTTCCATTACCATTCATAGATCAAGTGTTAGATACACTCACTAGGAAGAAGTATTTTTATTTTCTTGATAGATTTAGTGGATATAACTAGATTTAGGTAGCACTTGAAGATCAGGAGAAAACAACTTTCACTTACCCATGGGGAACTTTTGCTTATAGAGTTTTACCTTTTAGACTTTGCAATGCCCCAACAACTTTCCAATGAGTTGTTCTTGCTATTTTCTCTAACTTGACCAATGATTGTGTTGAAATCTACATGGATGATTTCACAGTATGTGGTAAAATTTTTGATGAAACCCTAGAAAATCTTGACAAAGTTTTAACATGCTATGAAACTTACAATCTATCCCTAAACCCTAAAAAATGTTTTATGATGATGGAAGAAGGCATTGTTCTTGGACATCATATCTCATCTAGAGGAATACAAGTAGATCCTAAGAAGATAAATATTATTAAAAACTTACCTACACCTCAAACTCAAACAGATGTCAGAATTTTCTTGGGTCATATTGGTTTCTATCATCATTTCATTAAGAAATTTAGTACAATTGCAAGCCCCATGTTTACATTGTTAACTAAATATTTTGAATTCAATTGGACAAAAAAGTGTCAAATTGCATTTGACACCTTAAAATAAAAATTGACTACTCCACCTGTGTTACGAGGTCTAGACTGGAAACTTCCATTTCACATTCAAACCGATGCATCTAACACTGCAATCGGAGCAACTTTAGGCCAAGTAGAAAATGGAGAACATTATGCCATCTACTACATTAGTAAAAACTTGACAAGAGCTAAAAATAATTATACTACTACTAAAAAGAAATTCTTAGCAATAGTATATGCCATTAATAAATTTTGTCACTACATTATTGGATATCAAGTATTTGTTCATACTGATCATGCTGCAATTAAATACCTCATGAATAAACCATTGGTTAGTGGTTGAATAATACGATGGTTTCTACTATTACAAGAATTTGACATCACTATAGTAGATAAACCAGACAAAGCTAATGTAGTAGTTGATTTCTTATCAAGACTAAACATCATAGGTGAGGATGAACCAATAGAGGACTCTTTTCTTGATGAAAGGTTATTTGCAATTTCAATACAATCACCATGGTTTGCTAATATTACCAACTATCTAGCAATAGGAAAAGTTCCCTCTCACTTCACTCCTCGAGAAAAATGATGATTAGTGAAACAAAGTTCATCATTCAAGTGGATCAATGGTCTACTATTCAAATGTGGACCTGATTATATTTTATGTCGATGTATTCGACAAGATGAGGTGTATGATATTCTTCGTGCATGTCATGATGAACCAACAGGAGGACACTATTTAGTAAAATGCACCATTAAAAAAGTTTTGGAATAGGTTATTATTGGCCATCACTTCATAGGGATGTAAATAAGTATGTACGACATTATGATTCATGTCAATGAATGGGTAAGCCAACTACAACAAATGAAATACCTCTACAACCTCAAGTGGTTTTAGAACCATTTGAGATATGGGGGTTAGATTTTATTGGATCCATTGACCCACCTTCTCAAGGAAAGAAACACATTCTTGTGTGCATTGATTATGTAACCAAGTGGGCCAAAGTACATGCTTTTAAACATGCTCAAGAAGAGAAGGTAGTTGATTTCCTATATAACCAAAATTTTAAATATTTGGTGCTCCATGATCTATTATTATAGATCATGGACCCCAATTTGCATCTAAGGTTATAGAAGCATTTATTGAAATGTATGAAATCAAACATAAGAAGTCATCACCATATCACCCCTAAGCAAATGGTTAGGTAGAAGTCACAAATAGAGAACTAGAGAATATTCTAACAAAAATAATGGCTTCTCATAGGAAATATTGGATGAACAGGTTACTAGAGGTCATTGGGCATACAATACTACATGGAAATCCACTACAAGATTTACACCTTATGAACTGGTCTATGGTAAGAAACCTCTTTTTCCAATTGAATTTGAATTACTAACACTTTGTACATCTTTGGAAGTTGGCATTGAGTTGTCATAGGTACAATAAGAGAGAATTATGCAATTGAATGCATTGGATGAACTTTGATTGGAGGCACTTCACCAAATGGAGATCATTCAACAACAATAAAAAATGTGGCATGATAGTCACATTAGGAGTAGCAAGTATGAACCTGGTGATTGGGCATTATTGTTTGACTCTCGCTATGTTGATTTTCCTGGCAAGCTACAAACTTGGTGGCTAGGACCATATCAAATTGAAGAAGTGTTCAAGAATGGAGTTGTTTGACTTTCTTCTATTGATGATTCAAGGAGGAAATTGGTGGTCAATGGACATCATTTATGATTGTACCATAATCCATTGACCAAGGTGGAATTTGCTCAACATTTTTTATAGTTTGACTTACATTTGATAGAAGAGGCTTCCTCTTCTGACATAGATTCCGAATGATGATATATTTGGATCACAAAATATCTATATATAATAATCTTGGTTGTGAAAATCCTTCATGGATGCAATCAAGATAGAAGAAGGTTGAAAACCAAAAATGATGGCCCCTTTTGATTTTAAAAAAAAATTATAATAATTCAATAGTGAAAATCTCCTTGAGGCGCTATTGAATTAAGGCTTACATGAAAACTAGTTTTTGGCTTGTTTTCCTTGAATATTTTTTATCCATTGTACAAATTCTAATTACTACATCTATGTATTTTTTAGATTTTAGAAATCCTATGTATGCAATCAGCAAGTAATCTAAAGGGTGCATGAAATCTCTTCAATAGTAAGGTATGCATTTTCTTCAATTTTACTATTAATTAGCCTTAACATTGCATAAATAAGGATTAGATGCTTGGCATATCTATATGTATAAATGGAAAAATTAAATACCCTACTAAGTACCCCCAGAATATATTTTGGCATACCTTTGGTTGAAAGGGATTCATTTCCAAAAATATTTGAATATGAGAAAAATTTCTCTATGTGATCTAGCATAATATGAAGAAAAATAAGGTTTATTTAGATTCAAATTTCTATGCATGCAAAGACAATTTAAAAAAAAAATACACAGAAAAAAGTAAAAAAATTGATGAACACTCGATGCCACTCTAGGTGGCAATCATCAATGGACTGTCATGACATCATAATCTAAAGTTTACTTTTTAATTGATCATCATTGGCATGTGAACCAAGATAACACCCTAAGACATGTGATTGCAAGTTTCTAAAAAACATGATAGTAATAAAAAAGGATGATAGTGTTATGATTACCACAAGACTCAAGCTAAGTTGAAAAATCTAGGTCATTGGCTAATGGATCAACCGTCAACATTAGGGTGTATAGGAAATTATTATGACAATGATGCATGTGGAATTTACTCACCATACTTTCCAAACTACCATCACTATATACACCAACTAAGGTCTTAAAAGTAAAATATTGTCACACTCAACTCACAACCTACCACATATCTTAGTTTATGCATTGGAAGTACATAAAACTCACGTGTTTTTTTGAATAATATTTTACCATCTTCTATATTATATGATGCCACTCAAGCATGAGTACACAATAATCATCACCTTATAAGAACCAACTCTACAAACCAGAAACCCTCATCTTTGTTCTATAGTAAGAAATTATAGAGAGAGAAAAACCAAAAGTGAAGAAATGAATTATATAACTAGATAAAAATATATGCACAACAGTTGACATGAAAGAAAATAAAAGAAAAGCTAAGCCAAATAATATCGATGAGCTATAGTTCCACCTTGAGGTTGTCATAATTGTTTGATGAGTGGGATGAATGCCATTTTTGTGAAAGTTTGATGGGTATTAAAAATGAATAATAGGGTAGTTTGCACGAAATCTGTGAAATATTGGAGTAACTTTCAATGACATGTGAATTAAGGACTAGGTATATTAAGGTGTCTACTCATATAGATAACCCTGAAGAACTCTCCGTATCAAACACAATGGAGTAAGACTCTAGTTAGATAAAACCTTTTTCAATAGAGAAGGAATACAAACTAGATCCACTTAAGACAAAAAAGTAGCCTCAAATTGATAGAAGTACAATGTAGCCAATTAGAGTAGGTATAATAAGTTCTATCGCAAAAATAAAATCTAAGGAAGCATTGGTCCAAACTAGCACACACCAAAAAGGAAACAGAACAACAAAAAAAATAGATAAAATAATAAAAAAGGTGGCCTGGTTAGCTGAAACCATCTCTAGTGAAGAAGAGGAAGGGAAAATACAGGAGCATAATGAGCAAAAAACCTCACCAAATCCACATCTTCTCATAAGAAGTTTACAATAACAACAAAATGTAGTTTCCCAGGTGAAAAAACCAACATGTCTTAAGCTCCAAAAATGGAGGAGGAAGCTCATCCTTGCAAATTATGAGGATGAGCAAGATTTTGGAATTCCTACATAAATAGGAGAACCACTATAGGCAAATTCTCCACCTAATATGCCTATGCCTACATACTCATTAGAATCAAATACCCCATCAGAACAAGAAGAGTATTTAGATACAAAATTTGAATACTATGTGAAAGTTGCCAAGGTTATTATCAAGAAATAGCAGAAGTGGATGGAGGAATTAGAAGAAAAAATCAAGAAAATATATAAGTATATTTGCTATATTCACAAAAATTATATGAACTTAAGGATAGATTATCATAAAAATAAAATGTACCATTTGAATCTACCCTAATGAGGAAAACATAAACATTATACTAAAATTTATTGCTTGGTTCTAGAAAGATAGTGAATAGAGGCCAAATCTAACCAAACCTATCATAGATGAGGCTACTATTGTAGAATAGGAACCAATACCACCTACTCTTATTATGGATATTGCTTCTACGAAATAAAGGGGGGGCAAAAAATAAAGTATTTTTGGGGTAGGAAAGAAAAAATCCCATGGAGATTGGGGAGACCTATAGACAAGTAAAAAAAAATTCAAAGCAAGACTAACCACATACAATATTGGAACAAACACTAGTATAAGGAGAAACTTTGGAACAACAAAGACAAGAAAAAGCTTTAAAACAAAAAACACAAGAAGAATATTTAGAACAATACAAATAAAGAATAATTCTAGAGCGAGAGGCCCTAAAATACAAATTTTTAGAATGATAGATTGAGGTAGAACAATCTGAATAAATAGAGGAAGAAGAAATCAAACAAGTCATTGAGGAAAATATAAATAAAGCTGTAGGGGTGGTGGTACAAAATGATTTTCCATAAATGCTCATTCCTTAGTTGAAAATTATAATTCAAAAAGGTATAATTTTATTGGTAAAGCATAATGCAATAGTGGCAAGGTGGATGGTTCACTCTCATTCTCTAGAAGAGCATCTTGTAGCACTATGTCCTTTGGAAGAGAAAAATAGAAGGTAGAATGAAGAGATAACAGTCCGAAAACAAAATTAAGGAACTTATGCCACATAGCTAAACAAGTAGTGTAATGTAGGGGACCTACTAGAATTTACAACATGTTCCTATAAGAGTGATAATACAAGTGGTAGGTAATGCAAAATTTTTTGAACTCTCTTGTGAACTATCTTCTGATCAAATTTTTATCGACACATTTTTACAAAGTCTAGAAGAGAAAAAAAATTATTGTATGAATTTTATTTGCACAAATTTTCACTATGTGAGGATGTTCAATTTTTACCACATGTTTATACTAGAGATATACAACTCAAGGCTTTTACTTCCACCTCCAAAATTAGTTATTATGGCAGCAGGAATTATGGAAATACAAGACAAGAGAAGTAAGGCCTGGAATTCTACTTAGGCATGATCAACCTTATCTAAAATAATTAATTAGCATACACTTTTGTATTATGGGAAATACAAATATCAAAGCAACCTATCTTGAGAATATTAGATAAAGCATAACTAGTTTTCAAAAATATTATAGGGATAACTTTTACAATGTAAGGTTGGATTGTAGACACAAATGGGATGAATTTTTTATTTCTTTAAGAAAGAGGAAACCCATATCATTGACTAATTTGATTTGATCTCATAAAAGGGTGGTGGAATTATTGGAATTGATATTAGCAATAAAACATGAGTGGATAATCTTAGGTTTTAGGCTACCCACTAAACTTACACATGCTCCTTGCTACTTTGACTTTGATCCATAGCTAGATCAATAGTTTTAGATTTGGCTAGAAGAGATAAAGAGAAATAGAGGTTATCACTCATCAAATCACAAGTTTTAGGGCAATTGAGAAAGATAATTGGACTTGAATATTGTTATGACCAACCAAAATGTATGAGGGCATGCATTAGAATATGTAGAGGGAAGTGATGAGACAAAAAAGGTCTCACTATTTGGAGGACATTTCATACGATTTTGCTTAAATATTATAGTTTATGCCAAGTACTTTGTTTATTATTTATGTTAATGTTGATGTTAATGTAGTATATTACAAAAAATGATATGTTAATATTAAGATAGGTTTTTCTATGTTTTTGTAGTTAATTTACATAATTTTAGCATTAATTAGGCATGTAATAAAGAGGAATAAAATGCATTGAAAGTGGAATATTTGGTCATAGGTTTGAAGATCTAATGTGCCTACATGTTTGAAAATGTTTTTTCACCCATATTTTATGTTTTTAAGACAATCAAGAGTCAAATTGTGTAAATTGCATGTGTGCTAGAAAATTGTAGGCCTTTTAAAACAAAAATTGCAAGTTTTTCTTTGAAACATCAAGGCAACCAACTACAATATTTAAAAAATGGAGATACCACTCCAAATAATTGGTTAAAATTCATTTTCTATGAATATGGAATATTGGTAATAATATATTTATACCTGATATCAGCCAATTAGTTAGCAACCAAAGAATTTGCATGAATTGAATATTCAATCGCATGTTTTGGAGCACAACAGGTTTTTCGAAATTAAAAATAGAAATGTTTTGACTGATTTCTAGGTGGAAATGGTGAGTTGGAGGGTCAATTTATGGATCTTCTCTAATACTATTCCAAGGCATTCCATAGAAATTGGAGGTGCAAATATGAGAAAATCTATTTGATTCAGCTTACTATCGTAATTCTAGAAAAGTGAAGTTGATTGTAGAATTTTGTAATTAATGAAACAAT
Organism: Wollemia nobilis; assembly: GCA_028583015.1. Lineage (NCBI taxonomy): Eukaryota > Viridiplantae > Streptophyta > Pinopsida > Araucariales > Araucariaceae > Wollemia > Wollemia nobilis. The sequence continues at coordinate 1,431,262 of JAQPPZ010016349.1, forward strand.
GGACTATTTCCTATTTTTACCCTTGGTTATAGGTAGTCAAGTTGAAATTTTAGTTATAAATACTCCTTGTCTACCCCTTTGACAAAGTTAGTAGGAAAATAATATTTAACAATAGTAAAGCAACCATTGTATCAGGTTGAAATAATTAATAAAAAATGCAATAAAATAGATTTAATTATTTCAAATTCTTGCATGAATTTTTATCTTCAAAAGTTAGCTTAGCACATTATAAAGCGTTCAACTTCTGCTGGACCTTAGAGCAAGAACCCACTCATAGGACCAGTGGAAGGATTGTAGCTATGAATTACATGTTTTCTTGTTGTTTTGATATTCAATTTTAGCAAGTTCGTTTTAACATTAAATCTATCATTTTCCCTATTTTTCAGTTGTGGCTTCTTCCCTTGTTTTCCCCTATTTTTCATGTTATGTTTTGTTTTCTTGTAGCTAGTTGGTCTTAATTAATTAATGTATTTTTTATTTTGTTTCATCATTTAAATTTTAGAATTTATTTTCTATTGTTATTGCATTAAAGTTTGTTTTAGCATATTTCAATTCAAAAAATTATTTTTAGCATTTTCCATTCTATTACAATAGTTTCAATTTTAGTAATTAATTTCTGATTTCTGCAATTTCAATTCAGTCTAAGTAGCATATCATCTTTAAGTTTCACGCATGTTTAAATTTTACAAATTAGTTGGCTTTCCTTTCCCTACAAAGTGTGCAATTTAGTGTAGTTTTACAAAGATATTATGATTCTCTACTTTTTTTAGGTAGTCTAGTGCCTTGATCCCTAAGCCACAATTACAACAATCTCTATTAGATACAACATTAGGATGTCATCCTAGATTTGACAAATTAATTAAAGTGAGAGCATTAAAGAAACTCATAAATAGTATCCATCTTTGATATTCCTCTATGAGAGCTCCCCAATTGGATATCCAATAAACCACCCCATTTTCTTCTCTATACATATATACCACTTGAAATTCTTCTAGTAAATTTGGATATCCTAGTGTATATGTTACTATGTCTACTACTCTCCAATTCTCCAATGACCTTTTATTGAGGAAATTCACAATTTTTAGTGAGTCTCCTTCAATTGTTAATCTCTTAGTGCCCATATGAACCACCATATTTACTCCTAGAAACACTACTCTATATTTAGCCTAATGAATAGTCATAATTCCAAAGTACTCCCTCATAGCTCCAATCAACATTCCTTGGCTATCCCTTGGCACTAATTCTCCTCCATCATTCCTTATAATAACTTTAGAAGTTCCATAAAAATTTAGTTGTAGCCATCCCTATTTTAGTGGCTACCACTTGGTTAGGCTCCTCAAGACTCCTTGGGGATTGTCATTCCTCTCAACTAGACAAGTTCCAATTTTCACTTACTTTAGCCTCCTCCAATCAATCTAAACTCTCATGTAATTTCAATGCTTTAAAATTCTCTGTTATGACCATTATAATAAGTTCTTTATTCCTAAATGTAGATCTCTTCTTCCCTTTACAAATCCTTATATTTCTCTCCAACCAAACTCCCCACATAAAATTAAAGGGAATTAAACTCTAAATTTAAATCAATATTAGGATTTTAAAAGGCTTCTCCCACTTGCAATGAGTCCTTGGTACAATAGTTGGGATAAATAATTGATGTAGCCCACACCAAGGTTCAAATATCAGTAACACCAAATAGCTTAATGTGATTAAATTTATGTAAATAGAAAGGGTAGCCATTTCAAAACCTTTTTAAACAATTATATCCATCCTACCATGTTATTAGGAAAGACCCACACAACCCCCATATTATTTATTACATCATACACTATTTTGAAGGAGTAATTACATTCTAGTAATATGTGATTCAGTGATTCCTCTTGAGCTTCACAAAGATAATATTTTTTATAGAATTGAAAATATTTCTTATTAGATTTATGTATTGTTAAAGTCTTATTTTGTACTACCAACCAATGGAAAATTGTTAACTTTAAAATGGATTTCCTTCCCCATAATAAATCCCATTGAAATCCCATTTAGGAACTACATGTGAAATATCATGGTGTGATTTAATAATTAACAACCCTTCTTGAGTATCTCCCCATACTAATATATCCTCATCCAAATTTGGGCTTGCATAATATGCTCTTAATTTAGTTGTTATATTTTTGAGCTCATCCTCATACTAGGTATTTTTAGATCCTTCCATATTACCTCTCCTCCTATTTCCATATAATCACTCACACTATTCCCATATTTCTATTCTAGCTCTACTTTAATACTTTCTAACTTCTCATCCTTCACTAATGGGTACTTCTATAGCCATCCATATTCGTTGAAGTTGATAGACCTACCATTACCTACCTTCAATTGGATTTATTTCCATAGCAACTCTCTACCCTCTACTATATGATTCCATTGTAAAGATCCTTGGCAAGGCTCTAGTGTGGTAAAAAATCTACTATCATTTTGGTTGTTAAGGTATTTATCTCTTAGAATTCTTACCCATAAGGCATGACCCTCATTCAATAGTCTGCATACAATATTTTTTTCCAAGGCCTTGTTCATATCCCTTATTATTCCAATCCCAAGTCCTCTACTTGATTTATCATTGCATACTTTCTTCCAAGCTATAAGCGAAATTCTTCTCTACTTCTATTCCTGGCCAAATAAACTTTCTTTGAACACTTTCTACTATATTAGATGCTTTGAGTGGAATCTGAAATACTAGTAATAATTATATAGGTAGTACTTGGAGATTACTCTTAATAAGCTATAACTTATCTTTCTTACTTAGAAAAATTTATTTCCAACCAGCTTATTTACCCTAGACCTTGTCAATTAGAAATTTTGGCTTTTGGTCCTTGCATGCCCCAATGAACATTGACATACCCAAGTAAATATAAAGGAGAGTTGAAACACTACATCCAATCTCCATTGCTATTATTCTCTATTGATTCTGGCAATGTTTATAAAAAACACCTTAATCTTTTCCATGTTTATCATTTGTTGGTATGCCTTTTCATAAATATTTAGTATCTTCCTAAACTCATTCACCTCAACTATAGAGGGCCTCCCAAACAAAATTATGTCATCCATAAATTGTTGGTGAATAATACCTTCTATGGATATAGATGGTTTCAACCCGCTCAAGGCTCCTGCTTGCTTTGCTACTCAAATGCATCTTTCCAACACTTCTATCATAATTATATAGAGATACAATGATAGAGAGTACCATTGCATTAAGCCCCTATTGGTACTAAAGAAGCCAACTAAATAGTTAATTATTATAGATGCAAGGAAATCATGTTCTTTTCTTCTTAAATATAATTTAATATCAAGTGTGCACAAAGGAGATTCGTTGGAATATCTTCTTCCCCACTTGAGAGTCTCTTTCCAAAGGAGACCCCAAGAATGCAAAGATTCTCAACACAACTAGACTCCTACTTAATGATTTTTTTTAGGTCTTGTGGAAGTTGATGTTATACTTTTTTGATTGGTGTTTTATGGGTTTATTCAAAGAAAACACCTAAGGTTTTGGATCACTATTTATCTTGACTCTTTTTCGAGCCTTAACGGTTATTTAAACCTAAATCATTAATGATCATCTAAATCCATTGTTAAAGCTTTTATCACACAAATTCATGCAAACAAGATCTATCTTATATGCTTTTCGATTTTGAACAAGCTAACTAGGAGTCTTTGATGTTTCAAGGTAAAACAAGAGAAAATGCAAGAAGACAACTTAGCCTAAATGAAACTAAATGATTTTCGATTCTTTGCCTATGTTTTCAAAAATGACTAATAAGCTAATATTAATTCTAGGGTTCCTTTATTGACTGGTTTTAAGGTATTTTGTAAAGTATTCAAGATGTTTTGTAAAGCAATTGAATCATTTTGTAAATGATTTGGATTTCCTAATCAAGATTACTTAATTTCCCAAATGAAATATGATTTTGAAGCATAAAACAATAGAAAATAGAAAGGAAACATAGAGAAGTAATAAATGCAAGGCTAGAGAAGTATCAAATGGTATAATCTCCTCTTTTATAGTCTATTACCAAATTCATCACTACTACCAAATTTACCACTAGAGTGGCAAATTTGGTAAATCTACACAAAAGGGGAAAAATTAGGGTTTTATATTTTGAGGGATCTGTTTGAGGGCTAGATAGGGTAGAAACTTTTCTAAATAGCTGACTAGACCCATTTTAATGAAATATTTGAGTATGCTTACCTCTTAGAGTGGATTTTTACCTTTTGCTAAATTTGCCACTAGGCTTTGTCAAATTCGCCATTGGCAAATTTTGTGTAAGTGGTGAATTTGATTTTGAGTGTTTATGGATACCAAATTCATGACTGACTATGCAAGGTGGTGAATTTGATCTTGGGATGAGTTTTTAAAGGTTTCAAAGATTGATTTTGATAAATTTTGATAGGGTTCTAAGATAAATTTTGATGGGAATGGTCCTAATAGTATTTTCTAGGTCAGTGACTGATAAAATTAGAGATCTAAGTCCCTAAATTAGATAATTTAATGACTAGATTTAAAAAAGGTATGCAAAGGGGATGAAGGTGCTAGATATGACTGATATTTGAATTAAACAGGGGTGGAAGAGAGTGGGAAAAGTGTGTAATGTTATTAGGAATGATCTAAAACAACTAATTCAACTTCTAATTAGAGCAAATTAGTGTTTAAATGAAGAAAAAAATGAAAGTATTGAGATATGTAAATGATGTCCTAGATTTTTAAAAATCTACAATAGTAAGCAGAAAGGGGAATAAAATTACAATGGGATGAACTTGAAGCTTGGTGAAGGGAATGAGATAACAAGGCAATAACAACCTTGTATCATCAACACCCTACCTTGGAAGATAAAGGGAAAATTGATATGTATGTGCTATGTAAAAACTACATACAATGCATGGAAGAAAATTGTAAAAAGAAGTGCAAGACTAGATTTATGCTTGTAAATGAAAGGGGCATTAAATTAAAGAGACATGGAATGGAAATAAAGGAGTTAGTATGCTGCCAATATAAATAATATAGCTGTAAATAAGAGGGCAACAAATAATATGATATGAAAATATGAAAGAAAATGCAATAAGACCCTACAAAACAGAGAGTTATGATTAAAATATGGATGATATGTGCATATAATCCAAATGGACCTGCAAAATAGAGATTAAATGGCTGCAAGATAGATGTTAAGAAGCTAAATGAGAGTGTTATGCTTGAAGAGAGGCTACAAAATAGAGATTAAGTGGCTGCAAATAAATATTAGAAGCTTATAAAAGATATTGAAAGCATAAAAAGTAGAAATACCCAAAAGAGAAAGTGCAAGTTAGCAAGGCTACAACCTAGAAGACAAAATGCAATGAAGCAAAGGTGAATGGAGATATGAAATAAGATAGGAGATCTCTCTTTCTTACCTCCAATGGTGACCTCCTTGACCCAAAGTCCTCTTTACCTTGCATGACTTATCTCCAATGCTTGAAAAATACTCCAAATACTTGAAAAATGCTTGGAATGCTTGGAGAGAACTTGAAAATAAAGAAAACTATGACAAAATATAATGCTTAGAAATCTTAGCAAAGTTTAGCTATAGTAAAAACTCAGGTCAAATGCCTACCAAAGGACTCCTTAAATAGGATTTGGGGGGAAGAAGAGATAAGAAAAAATTGAAATAAATGCATCTGAGACATTGTTGGAGTGTGTGGGATCAATGGCAGAGGATAGAGGACTGCAATTCATGTCCTTTTGGCTTATGCCAAATAATTGAAGTTGCTTGGCCAAATTCACCACTATCGATTAAATTCACCATTGTTGAATTTGGCGACCCGAGTGGCGAATTTTTTCAGGGAGGCAAATTGACATTTAAGCTTTGAAATTTGAAATGTTTCCAAATTTTCCACTAGCCAAATTCACCACCAACAAATTTTATAAGAGTGGAAAATTTGGTCAGAATTGATTTTGGATGTCAGGGGTCGATTTCTATAGTTTTGCCAAATTTGCCACTCAACTTGCCAAATTCACCACTGTTGAATTAGGTTAGAGTGGAAAATTTGGTCAAGGTAAAAAAGGATACCCAAGATGATGGGAAATAATCAAATTGAGATTTTGTAGCATTTGTGACCAGTTTTGGGAAGTTTTGTGGTGTTTGCGACTAGTTTTGTGAAGTTTTGCCTAGTGTGTCAAAATTGGGTGTCTATATTTTACCCTAGTTTTGATGTGATGTCTATGATATTGCATCAAAAGTTAAGTTGTGATACTCAATTTTGATATTGTGATGTATTGTTGTTGTATTGCTTTGTTGATTTGAAGAGATGATTGTGATTTTGCTTATTTTGATGATTTTGTATCATTACATACATATGCCTTATTTTGCGTGCCTTGATATCTAGAGAAGATTATTTTACCCTATGAAACTTTTAGCCCATTGTATAGTCTTTACTTTGAGAGTGGTGTGCCTAATGGTGTATTTTGGGGTAAATTTCTAAAATCTAGGATGCTTGGTTGAGTTGGCAATGATAGGCTGACGAGTTAAAAGGTAGGAGAAAAGGTAAGAATGCCCTCATTTGTACTTTACCATTTTTAGAAAGTTGGAAAGAGAGAAAGAGACAACTACTAGAGAATATGGTGTACAACTAGGGTTGCATGGATCGTACAAACATCGTTCGAGGGGCAATGGAAGTGTTGGAGTGAGATCGAGAGGTACGACTTTTGTCCTGACTCAAAATGTTTTATTTTGAGTTAATTTTTTTTTTTTTTTGAAATATGTGGTGAATTTGGCACCAGTGGTGAATATGGCACTAGTTGTAGTGGTGAATCTACCCCCAATATTGAATTTAGCACTGATAAATTTGGCATTGGACTACAATTTTTTTTGTAGTTTTAGACATTGATATGTGTGCAAATATAGACATATTTATACTCGTTGGAAAGCTCTTTTTGAGCCCTAGCTAATGGTATTATTTTTGTAATATTTTTAGATGAATTTATAGGTTTTATAATTAAATATTTTGGATGTGATTTTTGTCAAGGGATAAAGGTTTTGGTGAGCTAGGAGTGTTGCCCCAAGTGCTTGAAGAGCATTTTGGTGAGTGAGCAGAGGGAGGAGGATGTGGGAGTGCTAGTAAAAATAGGGTTATATTATATGGCATACATTCCTAAGTTAGAGTTTGGTCACTCCTTGTTGATATCCTTTATGAAGAGGTGGTACCCATACACTAACACTTTTAGGCTATCGATTGGTGAGATGAAAGTGTTATTTTAGGATGTATGGTGTATCCTCAAAGTACCTGTTTAGGGTGTTATTATTCATATAGGAACAAGTGTGAGGGTTGGGAATTTAACCTTCTCAAGGAGGGATAACTTTAAGGGGATGAAGGATGGATTGAGGATCAATGAAGCCTATATGGGAGGATGATGAGTGTCATCAATTATTCATCATTTAATCATTATTCTTGTCAATCTAGGGTGGTGTCCAATGGTTGTATACGATAGGAAAGTCAGGCAGTTAAAGGATCAGTTCATTCAGAGGAGGGATTTATTGGTAGAGTAGTTAATTTTGGGGGTTTGATGTCACCTTTAAATCCTATGAACTAAAATTGACTCCTATTTACCTTTACAAAAATGAAATTGCAGGAATTGAAATTTTGCAGGAAAAAGAAAACTACTTAAATTGCAAAATTTAAAATGACAGTAATGAAAGGATGCAGAAATGGAAATAGCAAAAATGAAACTTGCAGAATTGAAAATCACACCTTGCATGAAGTAGAACCTAATTACAATAACAGAATTTGTAGAACTAAAACATCAAGAAATTCTCTGATGCAAACTGGAAATGTCAAAGTCTGAAACAACTATTGAAAAACAGGAAATTTCATAAAATGTTGTAAGATGCAAGAATTTATGCTAAGTGGTCAGCCGACATGCACATACTCCTATAATAATTACAATTTATTACATGCAATCTAAAAGAGTACAACTAAAATTATGAAGTATAAACTTGATAGATTCCTACAAATTTGCTATAGCAAGAAATGAGCAGAAAACCTATAAAAGTTGCTCCTTCTCCTGGCCCTGGAAGTGGGCCCTTGCTCCCTGACCCAGAAGAAGGTGAAAATAACTATTTTAAACTATCTAGATCTCACACACACTCATTCATACTGCCAATGGAATAGAAATATTGCACCTTTTATTGATTCTGCAGTAGCATTACAGTATTGCAGGGAAAAGGCCTGCAAAATACTATCCTACTGTGATTACAAGGAAAACTTATCTATATGAAATTATGCAATTCTATATCCTCTATATCTATATGCTCAACCAAATGGGAGCTATCTTATTTATACTAATGGGTTACAATATTGATAGGATTTTGTGTTGCTATGTAGGTCTACTACAACTGTTGCAGAACTATTTCCCAGAATGCAGGGATTTGTTCTGTTATTTCTTATCCATTCCTTCTACTGGGCTTCATGCATTGAGGGATAGGTGTTGGAAAGAACAAGGGTATCCCTTAAATAGTTGTAGCCATCATTTACCATCCTTCTATTACTGTTATAGGCATTGCTTGACCAAACCTGTTCTTACTACGCTCATTCTGGAGCTGCTCTGGAATATCAGGCAGGATAACAGAGTTTGTGTTAACTCATGCACCAAAGGTGCAAGAAAATAGTTGTGATGGTATGAATAGTCTCCATGATTTCCCATAAGACTTATTCCATCCTTTGCATGAGTTGGAGTGGACCAATTCCAAGCCATGTTGTATATGTACAGTTAGATGGAATTTGAATGGACAATTTCCTGTTTTTGCATAGTCAAACTGTTTTAACAAGTTTTGGCACCTTTTTGGTCATTTGAAATAGTTAGACAGTGGGGAAAGAAAATGGAATGATTTCAGCACTAAATGCATATCAACACCTATTATTACAATTTCAAATAAATTCTAATTTGCTTAGAGAATTCAGCTAAAATAGGTCAAAAAATGCAGAAAAATAGTCAAAATAGAATATATGCTCTTCAACATTTAAAACATGTAAATGCTAATATATAATGCATTCTATCACCATAATCAACATCAAAACATAACATAAGGTTTAAATAGTTTATCAAATATCCAAAAATGGTTTATGAATGAGGCAATTTCCTGGCCTCATCATTTTCCCCCAACCTATTATAATGCATGTCCTCATGCATTTTGTGAAGCTACAACAGCACAGAGATCTATGTCCATATTCTATTCTTCATAACTCAGATTTGGTCCTAGAACCTTATAATATCCTCTGATTGCTTGTATTTGTTTGAGCCATTCCTAGAACTGCTCATCTGATTGGGGATCACTATCAAAGAAATAAGGGACTGGAGTTATCACATTTGGCAGCCTATACCTCAAACCTACCCAATGATCCTACAACTTGTGGATGACCTGCACTATGCCTTCTGCTCTCCTTCTAGACCATAATAGATTGTTGGGTGAGATGGGTTCCCGCTTCTAAAGTGATATTGGTAATTCTCCCCACCAGCTTTTACAAGCTGATAGAGCATTATTAAAATGTTGGTTACAGAGGACCTGAAAACTCCTGATACAATCAGTAAGATTGCTCTTATATACTTCTCTAATTTTTTGTTCCCTCATCATAGTGAAATGTTGGTTGATGGACTCCCTATAATTAGTATGGGTCCATCTGATCAGTAACTCAACTGTCAACTCCATTTCCTTACTTGCCTTCTTCTCCTCCTCCCAATAAATCTGATTTTGCACTAAAGATATAAAGGCTCTCAACTGAATATCTCCTATAAATATGTGTGGCAAGAAGGTTCCATTTTTAGGTAAGAAGAAGTTATGCAAAAATAGTTCACAAAGAAGATTCCTCTATTTCTCTAGACTATGCAAATATGTTTCCACAAATTCTTCAACAATGTCCAGTTTATATGGAAGTTTGGAAATAATTCTCATTAATTGCCAGTGAAGGTATTTTTCCTTTAAGATTAGAGTATAAAACCTTGCAGGCCTTCTGCATTGAACCAAGTATCCTACAATTTGGCATATATCATGTATTTGTTCCTGTAACTTAGTTATCTCTGCAGTTTGGGCTTCTATTGTTTGCTTTAACGGTTTTAAGGATGAAATTTGCACCTCCATCTACTGACATTTAAGCATCCAATGTGCTATGTCCTCATTATATTTGGTTATTGTAACTGTTTGTGGGGACCTTAGGACTGATTGTATTTTTGGAGGTAAGTCCACTTGTATACCAACTTTTGATGTGTTAACAGTGAATAGATCTACTTGCACTCCAATTTATGTTGTTTCAACTTGAGGTGATTCAGTTGTAATTAATTCAATAGATAGTTGAGGAGAATGTATATTTACCTATTCTTGCACTTCCTCCTATTCATTGGCCTCCTCAGCTGCTTGTATTGTTTGTACCCCCTACTGTGAATTTTTAGAATGTTCTGCAGAGGCTTCTGAATCTGTCATGCTGACATCCTGCTAGAAAATTTGGGTTGTTGTTTCTTCTATTTCCACTCCTCTGATGGGTGATTCTTCCTCAGGTAAGGCCAACTCCCTATGATCTTCTACCAATTCTAACAGAATTCTGGCCAATTCATCCTCAGAATCAGTTTTTGTAGACTGTTGCTCTAGAGTGGACAACTGAGCCCTTAGTTTGTTCACCTCTTCCTACAAATTAGCAATAAGCTTATCTTTCTCTATGTGAGAGGCTTCATGTTGTTCAATCCAACCCATTTGTGTCTTAATGACACTTCTAGTAGCATGTAACTGGGTTTTCATATCAGGCTCTTCCTCTTCTCTTATTGATTCTTTGCCAGAATCAGAATCTTCAGAGTCTGAATAATCAACAAGTGAGATTGTAGGTATTTTTGTATCTGTGACTATTGTCTCTACCTCCAATTCTTCTATGTTCAAATATACCCCTTCTGATCTTCCTTCTGTGAATTTCTCTACAAGTACTTCTTGCTCCTGCTCTATATTTATTTGTTGAAATAGTGATGTTGCTTCCACCTCTATTACTTTTTATTTTTGAAGTCTAGAAGACCTTCGTAACCCCACAGGAGTTTGTTTAACCTTTTTAGGTAACTTTGGAACAAATTTTGATGATTCTAGAGTAGAACTTGCTTTAGGCATTTCTTTCCCTAGCTACCCTTCCTTGCTAGAACTACCAGGCTGCTCAATAGGTTGGGTTGGAAAAATAGTTACATTCTCAAAAAATGTAACTTTCTTTATTTTTCCCATAGGACCAGATTTTGACTGTTTCTCCCTTTGTTTCCTAGTCCTAGAGGATGGAGGTCCTTGTGGTGAAGAGGGAGCTTCTTTTTCAGAGGATTCAGTTTCAATTTCAGATTCAGACCTTGTAATTTCTATTTCCTCTTCAGATTCAGACTTCTCACCTTCTACCTCTTCCTCAGATTCAGGGCTTTCACTCTCCAATTCATTCCAGGTAGAGAAGAACCATTCAAAACTCCTAGGGTTTCCTCTAAAGTGATGTTTGCAGATGATCTTGATGAGCCCATGGTGTTTGGGAGACCCTCTTCCTGCTTGGTACTTTTTGGCCATATTTACCAGCTCCTGATATAAATACAGAGGAAGGTTTACCCTAAGCTCAGGATTTGAGTTGCCATGGCATAGATGGGTCAGAATTCTCATGTGATGTCTAGATAGGATAGGGAATTGCCCATCGCAGGTCAAAAACCTAATGACCCATACTACAACTTCATCCCAAGGAGGCTGTAAACTTGTTCTTTTGACCCCCTTGCAGATATTATTACTCAATACAAACTCAGTGGGCCTATCCTCATTTCCCCTAAATTAGTTTACTAATTCATTTAAAGTATTCTTGCCAGATTTCCCAATTTGAACCCCATGCAATGGCATTTCAGTAACTTGACTAAGAATTTTGGGGCTTACCTGGATTGTCATGCCATTGATGTGAATTTTATTGTTGCAAAAGGTGCATGCAAACTCAGTGGCCAATCCCTCTGAATGCCCATCAAACTTGCGCAAAAAGGGTAATGCATGATTCAGGATCTCCCTATAGGCAATCTACATTTTCTGGCTCAATATGATTCTTCTTACCCCCCATTTTTAATCTTCCTGTGTTCTATATTTTCTTAGTGTTGAAAGACAATGTCGTTCTTGGGTCTGAATCGAACTATTTGCAATTGCAGGGCTCAAATGGATTTTGGGCTATGAAATTAAGTTTTTACTGCACCAAAAAATGCTTTGAAACGTGTTGAAGCATTTGAAAAATTAAATTCCTCCTTTACGCATCCCATGGTAGATTTCTATTCCTCCGTAGGAACGTGATTTACCTATTTTTGCTGTGTTGGATTAAATAATTGCTATCTGTTGATGTGGCGGTGAACCATTTGTTGCATTGTGTACAATGTGTAGGGTTTTTTTTGAAGTCTTTGTTAAGTGTGCCGAAGATTTTACGTATTGTGAAGCATGCGATGATTTCCAATGACCTCATTCCCATCGTTGATGTTGGAAACCTGCATATTGAAATATGTGCCATGATTTTTCCACTTTGAACGATCGAAAGATAATTTTGATGCCACATGTCATTTCATATTTTATTCTGACTTATTCTAGAGTTTTTTTTAAAGTTTAAACATTTATTTATTTCGAAGCAAAAACCCCATTTTATTCTGAAGTTGTTTTTGCTTAAGAACAATGATATTTCATTCCAGAGCTTTCATCATTTCTAAGCTGAACATAATTCTTATTTTCGAAGCTTCTTTCAAGCTGCAATTTCTCAACCTCAGCTGTTTCCTTCATCCCCTCAAAATAGCCCATAATGTTCTGATATTTTATTGACCAAATGGATATATTTTGGATCAAACCTTATGAATGCCTTGGATACTAACTAGGGACATTATACACTACATACTAGACATTAACAATATTTCAAAATGAAAAAGGCACATACCTGATATAACCATTTATCCACAATTGTACAGTGGTTGTTTCTGTTGATTCTCAACTGGCTGCTCTATGGACTAAGATAGGTGCAATCTGAAAACAAGTGAAACAGTGATTGTGAGAAAATATGGAACAATGATGGTGGGTACAAATGGTGAGTCACTAAGGCAAACATGTTGAAAGACCGGTTTTCATGCAAGCCTAATTCAGAGGTGCCTCAAAGAGGTTTTCACTTTATGAATTTATTCATTTTTTTACTCTTCATTTTTTTATTTTATTTTTTTTAATTTCTTTCATGTTACTCTGTTGAGTCTGGTGTGGAAGAAGTGTTTTCTTCCAACATGTGTACATCCAAGTTCTCCACTTGCTTGAGAAACTCCTCCTTCAATAGTGGTTTATGATATATCCGAAGGCGATGTCCATTAACCACCAATTTTCATCATGAATCATCAATGGGTGAAAGGCGAACAACTCCATTTTCAAATACTTCCTCAATATGATATGGTCCAAGCCACCTAGTCTACAACTTTCCAGGATAGTCTTCATAATGGGAGTCAAACAACAAAGCCCAGTTGCCTTGTTGAAACTTCCTCTACTGAATGTGACTATCATGCCACAATTTTTGTTGTGCTTGGATCATCTTAGTCTGGTGCAATGCATCCCTTCGTAGCTCATCCAATGCATTGAGCTATAGAATTCGGTTTGTTTGTGCCTGTGAAAAATCAATACCTACATCCAAAGCAGTTCGAAGAGTCAATAACTCAAATTCAATAGGCAAAAGAGGCTTTTTACCATAAACCAATTCATATGGTGTGAATCCAGTAGTGGATTTCCAAGTAGTGTTGTAAGCCCAAATTGCTTCAGGTAGTTTTTCCATCCAATTCCTCCTATGGGAAGCTATGGTTTTGGTTAAGATTCTCTCTAGTTCCCTATTTGTTACTTCAACCTGACCATTGGCTTGTGGATGATAAGGTGAGGATTTCCTGTGCTTGATTTCATATAGTTGAGTGAAGGCTTCAACAACTCTTGAAGTAAACTGAGGTCCCTGATCTGTGGTGATGGATTGTGGGGCCCCAAAACATAGGAAAATCTATGAATACAGGAAATCAATAACTTTTTCTTCTCGAGCATGCTTAAAAGCATGGGCTTCTACCCATTTGGTTACATAGTCAGTACATACCAAGATATGCACTTTCCCTTGGGAAGGAGGGTCAATGGGTCCTACAAAATCTAACCCCCATCTCTCAAATGGTTCTGTTCCTATTTGAGGTTGTAATGGCATTTCACTAGTGAAGGTAGGTTTTCCCATCCTTTGGCATGCATCACAATGTCCAACATACCTTTTCACATCTTTATGTAAAGATGGCCAGTAATAACCAGTACCCAAAATATTTCGAATGGTGCTCTTTACTGAATAATGTCCTCCTGATGGTTCATCATGACATGCCCATAGGATATCATATACTTCATCCTTGTGGATACACCTGCACAAAACATGGTCAGGACTGCATTTGAAAAGTAAACCTCTTATCCATTTGAAAGAAGAACTTTGCTTGATTAACTATTTCTTTTGTTTAGGAGTAAAGTGAAGAGGAATTTTTCCTGTAGCCAAATAATTAGCTATATCTGCAAACCATGGAGACTGCACAGAAATAGCAAATAATTTCTCATCAGGAAATGCATCTTCAACCAACTCTCATGTATCTGCATTTTGCAATCTTGACAGAAAATCTGCAACTACATTAGCTTTCCCTGGTTTATTAACTATAGTGATATCAAATTCCTACAACAGTATTAACCAATGAATAATTATTGCACTAACCAGAGGTTTATTCATCAGGTATTTAATGGTAGCATGATATGTATGAATGAATACCTGATATCCTGTGATATAGTGTCAGAACTTATTGATAGCATATACTACAACTAAGAATTCCTTCTCAGTAGTAGTGTAGTTCTTTTTAGCTCCTGTCAAGTTTTTACTGATATAGTAAATGGCATAATGCTCCCCATTGTCAATTTGTCCTAATGCAGCTCCAATAGCAGTATTGGAAGCATCAGTTTGAATATGGAAGGGCAATTCCCAATTAGGTCCTCTCAATACAGGGGGAGTGGTTAATTTTTCTTTCAATTCATCAAAAGACTTTTGACACTCAGTAGACCAAGAAAATTTAGAATCCTTCATTAGTAATGCAAACATTGGATTGGCTATGGTACTAAAATTGGCAATAAATCTACGGTAGAAACCAATGTGTCCCAAGAAACTCCTCACATCAGTTTGAGTTTTTGGAGGAGGAAGGTTTTTGATGACTTCCACCTTTTTAGGATCAACCTTGATCCCATAAGAGGAGATATGATGACCAAGGACAATCCCTTCCTCCATCATTAAGAAGCATTTCTCAGGATTAAGAGACAAATGGTATGTTTCACAACGTATTAAAACTTTTTCAAGTTGTTCTAAAGTATACTCAAAACTATCTCCAAATACTATGAAATCATCCATGTAAATTTCTACACTCTCATTTGTCAAATCAGAGAATATGGCCAAAACAACTCTTTGAAATGTTGTTGGAGCATTACATAAACCAAAAGGCAGAACCCTATAAGCAAAGGTTCCCCAAGGACATGTGAAAGTAGTTTTCTCTTGGTCTTCAGGTGCAACTTGTATCTGATTATAACCACTGAATCCATCAAGAAAATAGAAAAATTTCTTGCCAGCAAGGGTATCTAATACTTGGTCTATGAAAGGTAATGGGAAATGGTCCTTATGTGTTACCTTGTTTAACTCTCTATAATCCACACACACTCTCATTTTCCCATTTTTCTTTGGAACAATGACTAATGGAGAAACCCACTTACTGTCTGAAATTGGGTAAATGAATCCTACATCTAAAAGTTTTTCAATTTCTTCTTTAACAATATCTTTCAGAGTAGGATTCAGGCGCCTTTGAGGTTGTCTCACTAGTTTGACATCTTCAATGTATATCCTATGTGTACACACATCAAGATGAATGCCAATCATGTCCTTATAATTCCAAGAAAAATCCTGAACATGTTTTTGTAGGACAACAAACAGTTTGGCTTCCTGTTCATTAGTCAGCCAACTATTAATATTTAGAAATTTCCCTGGATGTATTTCAATTTGTTTAATCCCTGGATAAATAGAATTGACTGCTTCATATCTGCTGATTAAAGAATTTAATGGACAGTGATGTGGCTGCAGAGTATGAAATACTCTGGATTCTGTTTCATAAGTGATGCCAGATGGAATCATTCCCTGCATAGGACATGTGAAAGAGGTAAGAAGATGATGATGCCATCCATGTGGCAGTGTGAAAGAGCTTTCCTGTATGGGAATAGGTGATAGATGTTCTGAAGTTTGTTCTTCATCCTTCCATAGTAGGCGATGAACAAGAATTTGATCATCTTTAAGTCCTTCTTGTAATGTGGCAACTAGGATAGTTTCATCTTCAAAAATTTCCCTTTCTAGTGAATTGACTTCCTCAATGTGTTCCTTCACTACTACTGTAGCCAAAGTGGCAATAGTTTCTTGTTCTTCATCAGACTCAGGATACCATATTTGTCCAAAAAATTTGGTTGAAGGTTGGGCTGGTGGATACAGGGAAATCTTCTTAAGGTCAATGCCATTTGAAATAGTCATTTCTCCTGACCTGCAGTCTATAAAAGTAGTTGTAGTAGCAAGCCAAGGTCACCCTAGAATGATGGGATAACCACTAACTAAATTTCTAGGCTGCAACACCAAGAAATCTATAGGATACTCCCAGGAAGAAACTTCAATGGCAATATCTTCTAGGATTCCTTCTGGCTTGGCAACTGACCTATCTGCCATTTCCAAAACTGTAGTGGTAGGACTGAGATTATTGAGATGCAGTTGTTGCATTGTTTCCTTAGTCATTACATTGATTGCAGCTCCAAGGTCAATTAGTACATTTGGAATTTGCACTAACCCAATAGTAATTGTGACTACTGGACTTCCTGGATCACTATATTTGGGAGGCACTAGTTTTCCAGATAGCAAGTCAGCCAACTTCCCTTCTACTTGCACAGTTTTAGGAAAGGCTTTCTTCTTTCTACCAGGTTTCTTGATACATAAATCCTGAATGGTTTTCTTGATTAAGGGCACATCCTTTATTGCTTGCAACAAAGGAAGAGAAATTGTCATTTTCTTAAGTTCTGTAACTAATTCTGATTCAGGAATAGTTGCAATATTTCTAAATCTTTTAGGGTATGGTACTTCTCCTACAGGGGATTCTTGTTTTTCTTGCTCATTTTTTTATTTTTCTTATTTTTCTTTTGTTTGCACTGGTTCTGAATGTGGAGATTCTTGCTTTCCATCAATCTCTTCAATGGTGGGTGGAGTAGGGTCAGGTAAAACTTTCCCTGAATGTAACTGGATATTACTATAGTCAAGTACATGAACTGCAATAGAATCTTTAGACTCAACTCCATAAACAGGGGCTGCTTGTCTGGTATTATTTGGGTTAGCAACAGGCTGAGCTGGAAGTGGAGGTTGCTTAACTGGATGTGCTTGTTGAGGTTGTATTCTTCCTTGAAAGTTTTGATTAGGAGCTGGCAGCAGGTTTTGATTCTATCCTTGATACCTCTGCTGCCCTTGATATGATGGGTATTGTGGCCCCCATATTTGCCCATATTGTTGATTCTGTGTCCAAGGTGGATTAACAGGATTCCAGGGAGGATGTGACCAATCTTGGGAAGCTGCCCAAGATTGATTCCATGGTTGTGAAGGTGGTTCTGAATATCCCCAAGGCATATTCCAAGGATTTTATCCCCAACCTATAGGAAAATGAGGGGCATTCTGGTATTGTGAAAAGTTACCACTTGGCCTCTACCTAATAACATTAAGTTCTTCAGTTTGGGTTTGCAAAATATTTTTAAGGTGAGGCAGGAGATGGCACTTATTAGTGTTATGCTCTTTTGAACATATGCCACAAATAGTTGAGATAGAGGTTCTATCCAAAGGACAATCATGTAGGGCATGCTTATTCCTGCATCTAGGACAATAGATAGCTAGGGGTGGTGAAGAATTGGATTTTGCATTCCTTTCCCCTAATGCAGTATTTAATTGAACAAGAATATCAGTTTTCATGTTAGCCATTTCTTCCATCAAATATTTTATATCAGTATTACCAGGATTCCTCTTCCTTCTTCTTTGCCTAGTGCGGGAATAATTTTTGCATAACTCTACAATATCATTAATCTCAAGCTGGTTTATATCTCCTTTTCCCATTAAATCCAATACTTCTCTGGAATCATCCTACAAACCTCTCAAAAATATAGTTTTTAATAAGTCAGTTTCCACAGGACCACATCTCTTTTGGATAAAGGTAAATCTATCAAGATAATCCTCTAAGTTTTCATCCTCTTCTTGTCTAATCCGAAATAACTCATCCTTCCTATTTCTCACTCTACAATACTCCTGATACTTATCCAAAAATATAGTTTCCATTTGATCCCAAGTGCGGATTGAATCTGGTTCAAGGCTCATAAACCATCGTAAGGCTACATATTTGAGTGTAGAGGGAAATAACTTCAGTTTTTGGTTATCATTGACATAGTCATAAGTCTGACACAGAACTTTGAATTCAAATAGGAACTGATCAGGATCTTCAGAAACAATTCCCCTAAATATTGGTAATACTGAGGGTGAAATTATTTTCATAGGAGCATTCTGAGTAGGATTCAGATGAATAGGGTATTCAAAAGTTCTAATAGGATTGTCAGCATCATGACCAACAATTTCCCTATCACGTTCTCCTTGTTCTGCCATAGGTGCTTCCTCAATTTTGACTTGTTCAATTGGTTCAGATGGATCAGCCCTATGGGTATGTCTAGAAGCAAGTGCCTCTAAGAGCTCTTCTTGCAAAGATCCTAAAATTTTAGTTGATGAAGAAGATGATTCTCTTTTAAGTCTTTCAGGAAGTTCATACACAGGCAGATCTTCACCTGATCATGAAGAATGCCTTGGTGGAAAAGAGCCAGTTCTGATAAACCTTCCTCTTTCATCTCTTGGCCTATTCATCCATGCTCATCCACTAAATGAACTAGAATTCAATTTTCAAGAACTATTACCTGTAACAAGATAGTTCCTGGACTGCTATGCTTTCCTAACAACACCTAAGTGTTCCCCAAAAATGACACCAAAAATGATGAGTGTCATCAATTATTCATCATTTAATCATTATTCTTGTCAATCCAGGGCGGTGTCCAATGGTTGTATACGATAGGAAAGTCAGGCAGTTAAAGGATCAGTTCATTCAGAGGAGGGATTTATTGGTAGAGCAGTTAATATTGGGGGTTTGATGTCACCTTTAAATCCTATGAACTAAAATTGACTCCTATTTACCTTTATAGAAATGAAATTACAGGAATTGAAATTTTGCAGGAAAAAGAAAACTACTTAAATTGCAGAATTTAAAATGACAACAATGAAAGGATGCAGAAATGGAAATAGCAAAAATGAAACTTGTAGAATTGAAAATCACACTTGCATGAAGTAGAACCTAATTACAATAATAGAATTTGTAGAACTGAAACATCAAGAAATTCTCTGATGCAAACTGGAAATGTCAAAGTCTGAAACAACTATTGAAAAATAGGGAATTTCATAAAATGTTGTAGGATGCAAGAATCTATGCTAAGTGGTCAGCCGACATGCACATACTCCTATAATAATTACAATTTATTACATGCAATCTAAAATAGTACAACTAAAATTATGAAGTATAAACTTGACAGATTCCTGCAAATTTGCTGCAACAAGAAATGAGCAGAAAACCTATAAAAGTTGCTCCTTCTCCTAGCCTTGGAAGTGGGCCCTTGCTCCCTGACCCAGAATAAGGTGAAAAGAACTATTTTAAACTATCTAGATCTCACACACACTCATTCATACTGCCAATGGAATAGAAATATTGCACCTTTTATTGATTCTGCAACAGCATTACAGTATTGCAAGGAAAAGGCCTACAAAATACTATCCTACTATGATTACAAGGAAAGCTTATCTATATGAAATTATGCAATTCTATATCCTCTATATCTATATGCTCAACAAAATGGGAGCTATCTTATTTATACTAATGGGTTACAATATTGATAGGATTTTGTGTTGCTATGTAGGTCTGCTACAACTGTTGCAGAACTGTTTCCCAGAATGCAGGGATTTGTTATGTTATTTCTTATCCATTCCTTCTACTGGGCTTCATGCATTGAGGGAAAGGTGTTGGAAATAACAAGGGTATCCCTTAAATAGATTTAGCCACCATTTACCATCCTTATATTGTTGTTATAGGCGTTGTTTGACCAAACATGTTCTTACTGCGCTCATTCTAGAGCTGCTCCAGAATATCAGGAAGGATAATAGAGTTTGTGTTAACTCATGCACCAAAGGTGTAAGAAAATAGTTGTGATGGCATGAATAGTCTCCATGATTTCCTAGAAGACTTATTCCATCCTTTGCATGAGCTAGAGTGGACCAATTCCAAGCCATGTTGTATATGTACAACTAGCTGGAATTTGAATGGACAATTTCCTATTTCTGCACAGTCAAACTATTTTAACAAGTTTTGGCACCTTTTTGGTCATTTGAAATAGTTAGACGGTGGGGAAAGCAAATGGAATTATTTCAGCACTAAATGCATATCAACACCTATTATTACAATTTCAAATAAATTCTAATTTGCTTAGAGAATTCAGCTAAAACAGGTCAAAAAATGCAGAAAAATAGTCAAAACAGAATATATGCTCTTCAACATTTAAAACATGTAAATGCTAATATATAATGCATTCTATCACCATAATCAGCATCAAAACATAACATAAGGTTTAAATAGTTTATCAAATATCCAAAAATGGTTTATGAATGAGGCAATTTCCTGGCCTCATTAGAGGACATATTGATCATCTAATTATATTTCTACTATCAATCGTGTTAAGGTTGATGATTAGTGATACTAGCAAGTATTTCATGTCATGGGGATGAGGAGAGATCATAGCAATATTTAGGTATTATCATATTATCTATGTGTGGGATCCTTCTATCTTGATGAGGTTATATTACACTTTGTACAAGGTGGTGTATAGGTAGGACAAGATCCTAACATGTTACACTCTGCTCTAGGTCTAGGCCTAGGAGCACATAGCTATTCATTGGCCCATTTGGGTGGTGAGGAGTATCAATATCAATAGATTGACCATATACATGTGGGTGAGGTGTATCCAACCCTTATTCTACTCTCTAGCTTGGGTGAGGCACCTGATTCATGACTTGAGGGTCGCACACATCCTCTAAATACCATGGAGGGATAGGTATATATGGTCAGATGAACTTAAGGAGATGGCCAGGGTTAGGCAGATACAATGATTAGATGATAGGAATAGGGCCTATGAGTTATATCAATAAGACTATGTGGCATGCCGGTATGGGGAGGTGTAAGGGATACCAGTAGTGAGCGAGGTGTGGATATGATGAGTGCATCATGAGACATGGTGGGATCTTGTGCACCATGATACCTACATGGAAAATGATGTGGATGATCCTATGGTGCTGAAACCTACTTTATATGATGTAAATATGACAATGTAGTATAATAATTGGTATGATATATTCAAGCCTCATTAGTTTATAGTGGGCCTGCCACTAAGGGACCAAGGACAAGTGTTTCAAGACATGTTAAATTCCCTGAGAGGAGCTAGGCATTGCTATAGGAGGGAGATATGGTAGAGGATGGTGGATATATAGAGGGATAGAGGATCATCTAATTCCTCCTAGGATGTAACTCCATTTTTTGTGATTCCACTTTAGTGTGCCCCACCTAGCAGAGTGGGATCAAGTTCAGGTGAGGTAGAACCAGACATTGGTAGAGTAGGACCAAAATTTAGTGGGAAGGCAGGTCCTAGTAGGACCATAAATGAGGATTTAGTAGTATATGTTAAGGCTCTATATCATACTTTTGAGGAGGTGAGGAGTTAGTTGGAAGCCTCTAAGATCATGCAGGTATAGGAGGTGACCAGGGTTCAAGATGAGATGACCCAAATGAGAGCTGATAATGAGGGGTTCATATGTAGGATCCAATCATCTCTAGATCAATTTGGGAAAGAGTGGGCCATGTATCATATGATAATTTCTAGTATTGGGTCTGATTTGGAGTAGCTGAGGAGGGAGAGGGAATAGGCCCGATCATAGTTTGGGTGACGATTGGATTCTATAATGGATAGCTCAATTTATAGGATCACTATAGCGATACCTGGAGGCTTCCAAAGTAACATTGGAAACTATGATGGTAGAGCTTATGGGGAGACTAAAATGCATATATGTTCAAATTGAGAGTAGGATAGGACCAAATACTACCATCAGTTGTATCACGTAGAGGTCCATGTACAAAAAAGAGCACTAACACCTTCAGGATAATAATTAAGAACTCCATCAATGAGTGATACCTCTTGAATGTCTATTAGCTTTCAATTGCATCCTACTACATTACTAGGAGGTGATGGAGAGGTAGGTTTTACTAGTTAGGTAGTTTTTAGGGGATTTCATGAGTGAGTGTACCAATTTTTGGGGTTGTGGTACACCCTCCTTTCATGAGTTGAGTGTACCATTTTTGTTTTCTTGTGTGGTATACCTTCTCCAATGGTATTTATGATATGAGGTATATATATATATATATACCTCATATCAGACATACCCATATATATGAACTTATATTTTGATCTTGATGTAATGCTTTGAATTTTTATGGTTTGATTTAAATGCTTGAAAATATGATGTTTTGATGTATGATGTTCTGTGTATTGATGTGTTGAGATTTTATGATATGTTTAACTTTGTACTATTGATTGGTTGCTTAGCTATGGTTTTGTGAAATCATGATGATGACTAATCATTAAGGTGAGGTAGATGCCCCGCTTGAGATATGTATTAAGTTCTAAATGATAGGTAACCATCAAAAGTATGTTGTGAGTGATGATCTCTAGATCAGATATAGGAGAACGCTAATGCATTTTAGAGTTAGATGTTTTATCTTTTATACATTACCATATGTGGAACAATATATCGTTATGTTTAAATGGTGGCCTATGATTCCGCATTCATGATAGCATTTAAGACATATATAGGTACCTGTAATATGTACATGAATTATATGTTTTTTTTTTAAATAGTTTTCTTCTCATCAATGTTTAAGTGCCATACTCTATGAAAAACTTAACTGCATATATGGGATACCTATAATATGTATATGATATATATGTATGTTTCTCCTCTCATCAATGTTCAAGTTTCACTCTTTGTAAGCATTTGATTGCATAGATGAGGTACCTGTAATATGTACACGATATATATTTGTTTTTTCTTCTTATCAATTTTCAAGTACCATTCTCTATGAAACACTTGACTACATAGATAAGGTGTTTGATATCCATTAATATTTAAGTATCATTCTCTATGGAACACTTAACTACGTAGATGAAGTTCTGATTTGTATCAATGTTCAAGTGTTATTCTATATGAAATACTTGACTGCGTAGATAAGATATTTTATTTTCATCATTGTTTAAGTGATATTATTTATGAAACACTTAATTGCATAGATGAATTTTTTTTCTTCTTATCAATGTTCAAGTTCCATTCTCTATGAAACACTTGACTGCATAGATAAGATATTTGATTTTCATCAGTGTTTAAGTGTCATTATTTATGAAAACTTAACTACGTAGATGAATTTTTTACTTCTTATCAATGTTCAAGTGCCATTCTCTATGAAACACTTGACTGCATAGATAAGATATTTGATTTTCATCAGTGTTTAAGTGCCATTCTTTATGAAATACTTAACTGCGTAGATGAAGTTTTTGCTTCTTATCAATGTTCAAGTGCCATTCTCTATGAAACACTTGAATGCATAGATAAAATATTTGATCTCTATCAATATTTAAGTGCCATTCTCTATGAAACTCTTAACTATGTACATGAAGTTTTTTCTTATTATCAATGTTCAAGTACCATTCTCTATGAAACACTTGACTGTGTAGATAAGATATTTTATTTTCATCATTGTTTAAGTGCCATTCTTTATGAAACACTTAACTGCATAGATAAACTTTTTACTTCTTATCAATGTTCAAGTGCCATTCTCTATGAAACATTTCACTACATAGATAAGATATTTAATTTTTATTATTGTTTAAGTGCCATTTATGAGACACTTAACTATGTAGATGAAGTTTTTGCTTCTTATCAATGTTCAAGTGCCATTCTCTATGAAACACTTGACTACGTAGATAAGATATTTTATTTTTATCATTTTTTAAGTTCCATTCTTTATGAAACACTTAACTACATAGATGAAGTTTTTGCTTCTTATAAATGTTCAAGTACCATTCTCTATAAAACACTTGATTGTGTAGATAAGATATTTGATTTTCATCAATGTTTATGTGTCTTTATAAAACACTTAACTGTGTAGATGAAGTTTTTTTTATTCTTATCAATGTTCAAGTGTCATTCCCTATGAAACACTTGATTGTATATAAATAATTCTTGTTATCTTCAAGCATTTTACAAAGATTTTGAAATGATGTTTGATAATGCTTTGAATGCCTTTGATGCTGATTGTAAATATTTTGCAGTGCTTTATAATGATTACAAATGTTTTGCAAAGTGATGAAATGCTTTTGTAATTGATTTTGTGGTCTTTGCAAATGTTTTGCAAAGTGATGAAATGCTTTTGTAGTTTTATTATTGCAAAATATTTTGCAATGTTATGTAATATTTTGATGCTTACGAGGTTTACACAAGGTATTAATATGATGTTTATAATGCAATATTTTTGTTATTGCAAAATATTTTGTAATATGATGTTGTGATAATTGTAAATGTTTGCAAAAGGATTTTTCACAAGATATTGAAATGATGATTTGTGAATGATTTGTAATGTAATGCTTTGGTGATTGAAAAATATTTTGCAATGTAATGATGTTGATGTTTGCAAATATTTA
The DNA here is from genome assembly GCA_028583015.1 of Wollemia nobilis. Classification (NCBI taxonomy): domain Eukaryota; kingdom Viridiplantae; phylum Streptophyta; class Pinopsida; order Araucariales; family Araucariaceae; genus Wollemia; species Wollemia nobilis. Next base: position 1,456,248 of record JAQPPZ010016349.1, read on the forward strand.
CAAAAAGGCTTATAAAATGATTTTGTGTAGATATTTTGCTCTTGTTGTTTGAAAATAAAATGCTAATGATAATGACTTGATATTGCTAAATTTCTTGATACATAAGAGAGGGTGACACGAGTATTAAGTTTATTACTTAACGCATATGCAAATATTTACATGTTCATGAGGAAATGGAATTAATACTTGTCACCACCTCTAATTTTTTGAGAGATTCGAGAATTTTATTTTGTGAATAAAATATTTTAGACTGAGAGTAACACTCCCATATGGACAATCCAAGAGAAGAAGAATCTCTTCTCCTTTGCTCAATGTATGTAAAAAGGATTGTATATGCTCAGAGCATGGGAAAAATAAATCCCCTTTTATAGGAGGTCCATGTGATAGTATTGCCTTTAGTCTGAAGGATATTATTTGTATGAAAGATAGATAACATATTGTAGACACCTAAAACATGTCATGTCGAGGTGACTACTCATATGGGACATGCTAGAAGACCATATGGAAGACCTTGGACAAATACCAAGGTATAGCAGTGGTTCTAACCACTCATTTAGGCATTTTGGCCTAACTAGTGTTGGTCACGGCTGAGACCCATGGTTAACAGAGCTGACCATGCCTCAGAGCCGTGGCTAGCAGTCAGAATCAGTTGGACTTTGGCCGACCCAAATTTGGTTATAACGGCCAATTGGTTGTAGATCTGAGTGGTTTTGGGGTGGAAATATCTAGAAGCTTCCCTCCAACTACTCTAGCTATCCATTCTTGATCTTGGCTTCCTCAAGAAGCTAAGACATAGCCTTCCTAGAGGTTATAAGAACCCCATCCAAAATGGGAAATGAGAGAGATGCATAGGATAATTTGAATGGTGAAGCCCTATCGAATTCAGTACTCACCTACTTGCATTGAGAGAAATCCTTTAGCTAGCATTGAGAGATTGAAATGACAATTGAAGTCATGGAGGTCTTAGGAGGCTAGAAGAATCAAGAAATGAGATTACGAGCAATCCATCAACAATCGGAGTAATTCAACCACCAAATATATCAGAGGACATAGAGGTGACCCTTGAACCATCAATTCATCAGGGAAATTGGAGATCTAGGCCATATTTGGAGGGCAAGTGCATTTTTGGCTTAGCCATGGCTGTCAGTCATGGCTAACAGTGCTCACCGCATGACAGACCCATGGTCAGGTTCAATATCCATATTTCCTTGGTCTTTAGTCATAGGTGTTATTTAATTTGCATTAGAATAGATAAATCAGGTGTATATTTGCTTTATTAGAGACTTTTGTCTGGTAGAATTAAGATTTTAGGTATCTTTCTTCTCATTTGGCATTTGTAGTAAGTAGGACAAGAATGCTTACATTTCATGCTTTCATGCTTTTGATTTCATAATTAGGGCATTAGATAGATAATTCTATCTTTCCTTTACATCTTTCATGGCAATATTTCATGTTTAACATAGGTTTACCATGTTTCTTGCACTTTCTTGATTTCAAGCTTTCATGGCATCTTTTTGTATAACTTCCTTTTAAAGCCTCATCAAGAGAGGCCTCCTTTATTACTAATATGCTTCTTGTTGTTTATTGTATGTAGGACTAACAAGGTGTTGATATGCAAGGCAACAAATACCTCTAATCATGGGGAAGAAGGTCATCGATACCTTGGAGCAGTTCATGTGCATTTAGGAAGTCTACGAATTACACCTACCCTTGCATGGGGATTGTTCTATGATTGTAATAATTGTATCACATTGGGTATCCCTAAGAGGGATGGATTTGTAATCAAGATTCATTGGAAATTTAATAAAAAGGAAGCCCTACTTTGTGGTTATTTGCAAATTCATCTATATTTTATGCTTTATGTGATGTTTCAATTATTATTAGCTTAGGTGTATGCTTCCTGGGTTGCTATAGAAGGTGATCACGATGGGAAATCTAAATTTTATGCCATAAAATACTGATGCACTATGTTTTGTGATGTCAGGTACTAACCATGGCTGAGAACCATGGTTAACAGTTGTAACCATGGCTGACACCCATGGGCAACAGTTGTAGTTGCACCACAGAGCCACGGTTAGTAGAACATAGACCATACAATAGGCAACTAGATCATCATCGAACTTGGATCTGAGGTAATATTCATTTCCCTATGTTTTTCCTATTTTGTCTCTGTCTAAATTTTCTAGAATGCATAAAATGGTAGATTAATTAGGAAACATAATGAAAAGGTAAAAGAAAAGGATGAATCCCTAGGACCTTTTTTTTAGTTTTTCCTACTAGTCACTGCTAGGAACAACGGACCTCTGATTGCAGTCCGCCCTAGTCTCCAGTGGTCTAGGCCATTTTATGTTGAGTTTGCATGCATGAGGCCCAATTAGTGGCCATCCCCTCATAGGTAGTTGCATTCTCTAAATTTCATTTAGCATAGTCATGCAATTGAAAAGTGAAACGTTCTTTTGAAAGCATGTAGAATCATTTGAGTGTTGTTTTATGCATTTCTATTTCATGCAAAGTAAAAGGAACCACACACACCATGACACATTGTAAATGCTAGTGAGTTGGAAGTCACATCCAACCACTAGTAGGGTTCAATGATGGTGGCAGTGATTTCCATCCATTGGCCCAACTCCCTCGAACCTTTTGTTACTAGACCAATACCGACTCCAATATCCATCCTAACCATGCAAAATAGCATGTATTCCTCTTCAAAGGGGTGTATCACTATGCACGAGGTGTCGAGGTGAGGATCGATAGGACCTATGCTCCCTGCCCAGGTGTGGGTTTCATCTCCACATTTCTAGGTTGGATTACGTGACCTGGAGTTCATAGCCAGGTTGTCGAGCTATGAGTATACAGGTGAAAGCCCTTTAACAATTGAGTATATCATCAACATTTTGAAAACATGATGAGAGTTACTTTTTGATACAACAAACTTGGAAAACACATCAAACAGTTTAGGGCTCACAAACTAAAAATTTAAAAAGAGATAATCATCATTGTTTACTTTGTTTGCCTTAAAACTTACATAAGAGATAATATAATATCATGGTGCGTACATGGAGAGGCCGATCCAGGCATAGACCCGAGATCGAAGTCGAAGCTCCACCCAATGCACAACACAACGTAGAAGGCCCTCAACCATAGAATCCTCTCAAACATCATTCGATGAGTATTAGAGGGGATAATTCTATGCATGAGGATCCTATTGAGAATACCCCAATACGAGGAAGTGCTAGACACTCTTCGAGGCATAGATCAGAGCATGGGGCTTCCTAGCATGGGGGTCCCAAATGTGGTAGCATTTACTATGATCGCACTCCACGTGCATCCATAGGATCTACTGAAGAGTATGTCATAGAGGGATCCAGATTGGTACCCCTTCGACCTATAGCTAGGGGAGGCTTGAGACCTCCACCATATGAGTATAGACAGGTTTAAGATCCACCCATTCAAGGGGTAAACAGAGAGGGCCACTTTCGAGCGTAGGCCCATGTAGACTCCCTACAGAGGTGAACCTTGTAATATCACCATAGACATGTCTAAAGTGGGAGTTAATGGTATGCCACCTCATGAGCCTTGGCATAGTAGATAGTTAGATGGTCTAGATAAAGTCCTAGGATAGCTAGGTTATAAACCTTCACCTGTACCCTCTCATTCTATGAGTGTACATAGTGAAAGTATGATTAGGACCATCAGAGAGCCTAGAGAGTGCTCCAAGTATTCTCATGATATGCATGCCCTCGCATCCCATGTGGGCATAGAGTATATGTGATAGCTAGACATGAATGTCATCTTCATAGACAAGGGCAAGAGCATAGCAAATCAGTCCATTGGGGGACACACCCACAAAGCTACTCGAATAGAGTGCACACACTAGAGGCCTCATACGAATGATCACATAGATAGATCTCATAGACTGGTGTCAGAGCAGAGATGTCAGATTCTCCAAGACCAATTGGAGGATGTTCATGCAGAGTGAGAATACCTCAAAAATGAGAACACTCAGAGGCAAAGGTTCATAAGACAATGCTTATATGAATAGCGCATGCATGAGCAATGCATCCTTGATCAAAAGGAGTGCATTGAGAGGGAGGACCGATTGGCCAATGTCGGTTTACCTCCCCATAGTGAGTACAGGGAGCGCATTGATAGATGAGCTGCTTCATAGCCTGAGTTGCACCCTGAGCATATAGACACCCATACTCACCATACGACCCAACATAGAGATCGATACCCCACATCCGAACATCATGGGCATAGGTAGTATGAAGAAGAGGTGGGAGAAGAATTAGATCAAGAATATCCTAAAATATCCCTAGTCAAAGTGGATGATGAGCCTAGTCCTCCACCTCGATAGAAGAGGAATCTACCTCCGAAGGTGCCTCCAAGGCAATCCAGAGAAGAGGAGTTCCTATCTTCGTAGGCCTATAAGACCTTGGTAGAAAAGGTTAAAGCTATCGAGAAGCAAGGGATGACTTATCAAAAGCCTACCTTGAATAAGATTCATAATGAACCTTTATGCCCATCAGTGCCTATTTTAGCCTATCCTGAGCATTTTGAGATGCCTAGGCTGGAAAATTTTAAAGGAGAGGAGGACGCTCAGGAGCATGTTACGAGTTTTCTAGACATGTGCTTTTAGATCGAGAGCAATGATGCTTTGCTCCTATGGACCTTCATTACGACCCTCTTAGGCCCAGCTTGAGAGTGGTTTAATCAGCTCAAGAGGTACAATATCACCAGTTTTGAGCAACTGGTCGATGCATTTCTTGAATGCTTCTCCTTTAGCATCAAGAAAAAGGTAAACCTATCCGATATGGCTACTTTAATGCAACATGATGATGATCCAGTTATGGATTATGGGAAATGATGGAGAAATATGATGGTAAAGCTATCATTCTCCATCCCTACTTCTGAATTAACTTGAATGTTTATGAAAAGTTATGCAAAGCACATTTCATTATTATTATAGTTGCAGCAATATCAGACCTTCGAGGAGGCTTTGGCATAGGCCAAAGTGATAGAGGATATCAAGTTACAGGAGGGTAACTTGAAACTCAAGAATAAGAAGGAATGGAACAAGAAGAGCACTGAGAAACAATAGGCCAAGTCAACACACATTAATCAGGTGGTTCTAAACCTTCAGAAAGGGGATAAGGGGTAGCAACAATGAAATTATCAAGCCCAACCTCCTCCTACATAGTATGAGCAATGCAACAACAATCAGAAGGGTAAGGATAAAGAAAGATGCCCTCCTCACATATTCACACAATTATCAGAATCGTTGACATCGATTTTCCATCAATTGTGTGAGGCAAAGGCAATAAACTTACCTGAGATTAAATTATTGGACCCTAATCAACCCAAGCCTAAGGGGTATAAAGATGATCAATATTGCATATTTCATCGAATGAAAGGCCATGACATAGAGGTATGTTGGTCATTCAAGCATTTAGTGCAAAATATGATCGAAAGAGGTACACTTCTTGTGGACAACCTGCAAGCACTTGATAATCAGAATATGGGGATTTACAAGAATCCTCTACCCAACCATGAGGTACCAAGGAACAATGTTGGCCAAGTCAATCAAGTATGCATCAAACCACCAACCCATGGGTTCATCAGAATGGTCAATATCATCACAAGACATGCGAGGTATGAAAATCCAAATCAACCTCCATTGCCCATTAGAGTCCAAGTTGTGCCTCCTCCAAGGGCAGCCCAGAATGTGCTAGGCCCACCAACTAGACCGGTGGTGACAATCAAGAGTAGGTTAATTCAAAACCTACAGATGACTCCAATGAAGTTGTCTATTTATGAGTTGATTCAGTAGTCTCCCAAGCATAGGGAGATGCTTATGGATATTTTAAGGTCCATAGAAGTGTAGTCCTAGGATCTTGAAGCATTCACACACTTTATGGGACACATGCAATAGTGTTAGGAACCGATCATACAATTTTATGATCATGAAGTCAAGATGGTTTCCACTATCACAGTGGACCCACCACTCCATATTATAGCATGTGTAAATCACATACCTTTCAAGTGGGTTTTGATTGATACAGGATCATCAATCAATATAATCATGACCAAGGCATTGACATACCTGAAGTTACCAAAAATGCACATCGTACCTTCTACCTTCACATTGAGAGCTTTTAATGATGCATTATGCTCAACTATTGGCACGATAGTCTTACCTATTCAGGTGGGATTGAAGACCATCCCCATGATGTGTCATGTGATCGAAGGTGCTATGCAATACAATATACTTCTAGGGAGGCCTTGGATAAGAGAAATGTATTGTGTCCCTTCCATTCTCCATCAATGTATCAAATACGTGCATGAGGGACAGGTTCACATGGTGCCTTCAGATGAAGAACCATTCAAATACATGAATCTAGCAGACTTTCTAGGGGATTTTATGCTCCCCTCAATGCACCTAGACATACGACCAGCATCGTCGATCAAAGAGCCAAGAGGTAAAATGAAGGAAGTGTGTGCCAAACCTACAACATCTGTATCTCAATGATCGGAGCACATGATAATTGCTTCTACTAAACCATCTGCATCCATAGTGCATCGAGATGATAAGAAGTTAAAGGTAAATATGGGAAAAAAGGAGATAAAGCAAGTACCCAAACCAGTTGTCATCGAGGTTCCTACTCCTATGGAAGTAGAGAATGCTCAAGGAGAAGTCGAAGAGGCACCTCAGCCTACTTCGTCTACATCTTCAATAGGGTCATCTGCTCCATAGGTGACCATACATTTGGTTAATCCTAGATTGGGGGAATATATCATGTAGAATGTGACATTTACATCGATCATCGAGACTGCACAAGACATGGGCCGACCACAAGCCCATCACTTTCCCATAGGGATGGTGGTACCATTGGGGGTGCCTCCTAACCAAACCAATTTCATCTATGGAGGGCTCGACCAACTTGCATCTCGCACTTCCATGGATGAGGATGATGATGAACCATTCACCATGAATGTTCATTATCTTTCTAACCTAGAGTACGCCTTACGATATTTTGAGCGTTACCATTGGCATGGTTACGGTCTCAGATTATTCGAGCAAGGGCGTAGGAGGCCTTATGAACCATAGTACCAGTTGCCTATTAATAGGTTCGGGTTAGGATATTATATTGGAGGATAGGATGAACTCCTCATGGCATCTTTAGACCACCTGTACCTCAGTATGGGGGTGAAGTCGACTTCAATCCTTATCACCCCAATCCCACCTCTTTTTAGAGGGATAACCGGTTAGTGTCTTATATCACTATAGAACCACCTGAGACATATCACGAAGACATCTTGGTGGAGACCGATCTAGAGCATATCCCAAGAGATAACTTGGATGAACAAATCCATGAGGTAACCGATGATACAGGCCTACAAGTTCTGATCACTAGCATAGAGATAGATTCTAAGTCAGAAGATCATTCTGATGAGGATAGTGCAGAGTCCATATTTGAGATAGGTGGACCGAGTTGCATATATGAGAGTGATGATGATGATGAGTCCTCAAACAAGGAGCAATATAAGGATGAAACTGAGTTGGCTTACTTGAGCCCTCTTAATTTACGTCATCTGTTACCTTCGAAGACAGTCATCGAGGATGAGAAATCCTCCATGGATGATAGTAGTTATCGAGAGTGGGCTTTCATGGGGCCCCATATTCTTGATCTCCTAATTCTAGTTGGTAGTGGTGAGGGTTTTTATTATGATAGTGATGATGAAGATGAAATAGAGAGAGCCTATTTGGGACCTCCCTACTTACATCATCATAATGCACCATACACTACAATGGATATACGTAGAGATATCAATCTCCACCCATACCTCAGAGGAAGAGCTCCTAACCTAGATAGGATTTATCATATGGTCTTCCCTGATCCACCGACATATAGAGAGCTCCTTGAGCCTAGCGATCCTATTTTTGAGTCTATTCATAGACCGGATCCAGAGATCCCCATACCCCTAGAACCACATCTCGGGGATGGAAGTTATATAAATTTAGAGTCACATGCACGTGGTCCTAGAGACATGATCCATTCCATAAATATGATCTCCATTTATTTGACCACTCCACTTCACAACCTAGCCGATCCTTCCAAACCATTGTGTCTTGATGTAGATGCTATTGATTGGGATCACACTGACTCACCACTAGAGCCTGAATATTTCTTCCCTAACGAAGAAATGTTGCAACCTTTTCATTTTGCATCAGGCTGTGCACATGATGTTTATCATGTTGAGGATGCTTCCAATGTGGAACCCATAAACCCAATAGATGACATCCACTTGATCCCTATGCCTCATCAGCTTGAGGAGGGATCCCACATGTCAATAGAGGAAACCTTTGAAGTGGATATCAGTAATGATCCCACCAATCCAAGGAAGGTTAAATTTGGAGAAATTTTATCTCCTTATGAGTGTGCCAACCTCATCCCTCTACTGAAAGAGAGACCTGATCTCTTTGCTTGGACTTATAAGGACATGTCGGGTCTAGATCCAAAATTGGTTACTCATAACCTTTCTCTAGATCTCTCGAAGAAGCCAGTCAAGTAGAAACTCAGGAAGATGCATCCAATAGTAGCCTTAATGGTTAAATATGAATTGCAAAAGTTGTTGGATGTAGAGTTTGTCATTTCCATCGACTATCCAAAATGGGTATCAAATATGGTGCCTGTAGGAAAACCTGATGGAAGGATCCATATCTGTATGGATTTTAGAGACCTCAATAGGGCAACACCAAAGGATTCATTTCTATTGCCAAACATAGATGCTCTTGTAGATGCAACTATGGGTCATGAAATGCTCTCCTTAATGGATGGTTTTTCTAGTTACAACCAAATTTGGATTAAGCTCGAAGACCAACATAAAACCATATTCATAATGCCATGGGGGACATTTTGTTATAAGGTTATGCCATTCAGCCTTAAGAATGTTGGTGCTACATATCAATGGGCTATGACATATATCTTTCATGACTATATGCATAAGATCTTAGAAGATTATATCGATGACTTATTGGCAAAGTCATTGTTGCATTCAGAGCATGCAGAGGTCCTGAGAAAGGTCTTCGATCACCTGATAGAGCATAATGTCAGGTTGAATCCTAAGAAGTGCGTATTTGGCATAACTTTAGGAAAACTCTTAGGATTCATCATTTCAAAATGAGGGATCAAAGTTGATCCAGCAAAGGTCAAGGCTATTTTAGAAATGTGTCCCCCATGAATATCAAGGAATTAAGAAGCCTACAGGGCAAAGTAGCATCCATAAAGTGATTTATCACATAATTATCAGATAAATGTCGACCCATGAATCGACTGCTACACAAGGGGGTCCCATTCAATTGGGATGAGGACTGTCAAGCAGCCTTTGCTGAGATTAAGCAATACCTAGTGATGCCACCAGTGCTAGCTCCACCAAGACCAGATGTACCATTCTTGCTATATATATCGGCAACTAATTTTGCACTAGGGACCATGTTGGCCCAGAAGAATGTGCAAGATAAAGAGCAGGCCATATATTACATTAGCCGAACCTTGGTGAGTTACGAGCTAGGATATGCATACGTGGAAAAACTATGTTTAGAAGTAGTGTTCACTACAAAGAAATTATGACACTATATGTTAAGTCATACGATGTATGTCATATCAAAACAAAATCCTTTGTAGTATATGATGAGTAAGATGTATCATAATACACGTACTACAAAGTGGATCATGCTATTGATAGAATTTGATTTGGAATTCATTAGCCAAAATTCCATTAAGGGACAAGTCATAGTTGATCAACTAGTTGAGGTACCTCTCAAGAATAGTAGGCCCCTCACCATTGAGCTTCCTGATGATGTAGTCTTCGCATTATCAGAAGCACCTAAACCTGAAGAACTAGATAACAAAGCTGACATGACCTTGTTCTTTGATGGTTCGAAGTGTGAGCAAGGGGGTGGTGCAGGAATAGTGTTGTTCATACCACAAGGTGCTCCTATGCCCTTGTCATTCAAGTTAGACTTTCCTTGCACTAACAATAATGCTGAATATGAAGCCCTAATATTGGGCCTCCAAACAACTATCACCATGAAGATTAAAAGGTTAAATATCTTTGGTGATTCCCTTCTCATTATTAACCAAGTGAAGGGACTTTTTCAATGTCGATGTCCTATCCTGAAGTCCTACAAAGATCTTGTTGATACTTATCTAGCTCAGTTGGAATGGTATGACATCGAGGCAATCCCTCATTCATCGAATAGATTCGTAGACACTATGGCATCTTTGGGATCCTTAATCCCTCAGAATCCATCTACCGATTTTACTACCATCCATGTAAAAATATTGTCACACTCTACTATGCAGCGTGAAGCTTTGGATAACAAAGAGTCAATCAACATGATTCAGGTAGAACCAAACCATGAATGGTTCTATAGAGCCAGAGACTTTCTCAAGAGAGTACCTTGGGGGTCATTGATCTCGTAGGGTCCTACGAGGAATGGTACTACCATTCACCATAAGGTTGTTTTCCAGTCTGCATTTGCAAATGTTAAACCATAGGGGGAACATGTTGTCTTGATAGTTGAGGTTGAGGTCTATCAAAGTTGGATGTCATAGATACATGACTTCCTAAAGCTTGGTGTGATCCCTCAAGGATTGTTGCATGCCATGAGATGCACATTTAAATAGAAAGTGACAAAGTATGTCTTGTTAGGAGATATTTTATATCATCGAAGCTACGATGGAGTTCTCCTTCATTGTCTTGAGCCCCAAGAATCATCTTGGGCAATTTTGCAAGCTCACGATGGTACATGCGGTGGCCATTTCAATGGCATGGCTATCATCAAGTGCATCCTTTGCATGGGCTATTATTGGCCCACTATGGAGAAGGATTGCAATGTGTATGTCAAGAAATGCATTAAATGTCAGCATCATGCTAATCTTGCGCACTTGCCATCATAGGCCTTACAACCCATTCAAGTGGCTTGGCCATTTGCTCAGTGGGGTTTGGATCTAATCGGTAAGATCTCTCCTCCATCATCGGGCTGACATACATTCATTATTATGGCTACTGAGTACTTTACTAAATGGGTGGAAGCAATCCCATTAACAATGACAACTGGAGCACGTATTGCTGAGTTCATACTCACCAATATCATAAGTCATTTTGGGATACCATCCAAAATAATCTTGGATAATGGAACATCATTCAAGAACAAAATTGTGAGGGCTCTAACATCCAAGTACAGGATCAAACATAGTTTTGTGACTCCATATTATCCATAGGAAAATGAGCAAGCTGAAGCTTCAAATAAGATAGTGGTATCCATATTGAAAAATATGGTACAAGAACACCACAAATATTGGCACATCCAGCTACCCCTTGCATTATGGGCTTATAGGACTAGCATTCGGACACCCATTGGGGCAACTCCATTTTCACTAGTATATGGCATTGAGGCCATTATACCCCTAGAGTTGGAGATTCCAATGTTACATATCGCATTGAAAGAGTTCATCGATGATGACACTGCATGGCAAGCTCACCTAGATCAATTGATGCTACTTGATGAACATCGCATGAATGCTCTTGAGCATCTCCACATTTATCAAGAGCACTTAAAATGAGCTTACAATAACAAATTCCATCTAAGAGACTTTGAGGTTGGTGATCTTGTGTTGAAAGAGAACCAATAGAACTCAAATTTACCACCAGAACTATGAGACAAATTTATGGCTAATTGGTTAGGTCCTTATATCATCTCTGAGAAGATTGGACCTAGGACATACCGCTTGACATCGTTGGAAGGGGTTGAAGAGCCTGAACCTCTCAACATCCTTCATCTTAAAGTATTTTATGCCTAAAACCATCAAAAGGCCCCAAAGGCATCTGTAAGCCCTTTGGTCACTCCATAAAAGGCTCCAAAGGCATCTATAAGCCCTTTGGTCAAATAAAAAATTATAAAATCTAAAAAATTGAAAAATATCAAAAATTCAAAAACATTGCATTACATTTCATTTGCATCATTGCATTTCATTTAAAACATTTGCATTCCATTTACCACATGCATTTCATTTTCTTTGCACATACATGTCATTTTGCATTGCATTAGGCATGTCCATCCATTGCACTTGCATTAGGATAGTTTGTGTTTACAATCTTACAAATGACACCACGTTTGTGTTTCAATCATGCTTTTATGCAGTATCATAATTATACATCACCCTTGTGAGTAATTATATTTTTCAACACAACCCTTCTTGTTGCTATGAAGAATATACTAAGGTTTTTCGGTCACTCAACCATACCTAGTGGTCTTCTCAAGAGTTTGGTAGAAATCTTGCTTTGCTTTTGTAGATGAGGTCTAGTTTTGATAGCCCTTAGCATATCAGAATCCTATCACTAATATCCAAACTAAACAATCCTAATTAGGACGAGGGACAGATGAACGCTATGAAGTGGGACCAGGTATCCTGAGGTGAAAAGTTTATCTTGCTTATCCCCCTATGTGGACGATCCGAGAAATGTTGGCAATTGGAAAAAGGACAAGTTTACCCCCTACCCGAATAAATCCCTTGCTTACAAATGAAGGAGCAAAATCCCAGAGTGAAATCCCAATAAATAAATTCCAAAGTTAAATCCCCATAAATAAAGTTAAATCAAGATCAACTATCATACCTTATGCATGATGATATATCTGATACATTAGCATCTCACTTTTGTGCAGACCAATGTTTGAATGTGGAAGAGCTAGCTTCAGGTGTCCTATATCACCTAGTGGTCTACATCCAACTAAAATCTAAACCTAGGATTGGATAGACATTTGAGGATCCCCAATATTAGCAATGGGCTGAAAGAATCCCGCCTGACATCGGGGTATGCTTATGCCTTATCTAATATACTCATTTGCACACACAGGGGTAATGAATAGTTAGGGTCTATCCTAGTGAAAGCCTTATGTTTCAGAAGTCTAGTATGGTCATTATACAACTTTTGATTAGACAACTAGGGTGTTTGAGTCTCATGGTAAACCTCAAAAATTCCCAAATAGCAACAACCAATTTTCAATGCAATTATCAAATATCATTTTCTTTTATGAGAGTTTGTTTATTAGAACTATTTGTAATATAGGTTAGATACCGGATGGATGTCAGAAATGATATTTAAATGGCCACTGACTATGTTATCCATATTATTTTAATTTACAAAGACTTATGAATAGAAACAATACATCATTGCATCTCACATAGGGGTGTACAATTTATCAATTTTTATACAAAGATATAGCAATTACATTTCATGATTGTTATACATTCTGTGGTGTCATCCATTAGATTTTTAAACCCATATTGCATTCATACATTATGTTTTAAGTGATTAAAACATACATGTTCATTTACATAGCATTCATCATAGAAAAACTATGCAATACATACATGGCATAAATTATGTCATAACATCATAAATTAAATGCATACAAGTACAATAAATTACACTTGCATTTAACAACAAACATTGCATACATATACATTCATCATAAGTAGTCCATCTACACATGTATATCATCACATCTAATCATACATTCCATAGCTATCTAGTGCATGTCATCCATACATCACATCATATAGCATAAAATCAACATAACATATAAGCATTGCATCCATATGCATCTCATAAAACATAAACAATAAAACATATAAAATCCACACATATAATAAGTCTCAAATGTCAGATCATATATATATATATGTGTGTGTGTGTACCAAAAATATATAATAAATAGTACATCGACATATGTCAAAAATACCCGTAGGCTACATCTATGTAGGTCCTCGACCTTACACTAAAAAATGGTACAATCTCATCTATAAGATCAATACTAAGAAGCACCTGCACCCCCAGTCTGAGAGGCTCCACCATCACCTCCACCCTCCCTGTGAGTCCTCCTAGAGCTGGCACCAGAGGTCCTCTCTAACCTGTGTGATCTACGACTAGAGCTAGCTGAAGACTACCCTGTCTCTCGAGTGTGAGTCCTCTAAGATCTTAGAGCCATGGACCTCTCAAGAACCTGACCACCGAGTAACCCTATCTCTCCCCTCAGAGTAGAGATGTAGGAAGCATCTGCTACACTATCACTGATGTGCTACTACACCAGAGCTCGTAGTCTCCGATCTCTATTTCCTAGTCTAGCTCTGCTAATCCCTATGCTACTAGAGCTACTAGAGTAGCTAGAGGTGCTAGAGAAACCTATGAAGAGGAGGGGTCCTCCCTCCTAGCCCTGAGCACATCATACTATACCCTCAAAGCATCCAACTAGGACTATAGAAGGATGCCCTATAATCCCATAGTATCTCTATCCCTACAATATCCTCTCCTCCTCATAGTCCCCCCCCCTATATATTTAGATCCCCAACCTTTTGCCTATAAGGTAGTAATGGTGGTATCTCGATGTAGGAAATATGTCTACAGGGAGCCTACCTAAGTCTGTAGGCTAGCAATCTAGGCCCTGAGCTACCCATCTTTTAGGTGTGGCCTCACCCTCCTCGAGAGCATCACCCTCCTCCTCCTAGAGGTGCATCCTCTATAGCTCCTCCCTCACCCCATCCACCCTCAATCCTCTAATAGACTCGATGATCATGAGGGTCAACCTCTGCTCCCTTAGCACCCTCTACTACTACATCATCTAGAGTCCTACCTAAGGGGCCCTCAAAGCCTTGCCATACCCTGAGTGTCCACCAAGTGTCATAATCAGGAGTAGTCCCTACATCTATCAAGCCTGACTCCTAAAATTCATCATCCTCATCACCTAGTGGAGTCACCCTAGGCCAGGTCAAGTCCCTCTCTAGAGCGAGGTGATGGTAGATGGTAGGTAACTCTAGAATGTCCTACCTAATCCTAAACTATCTAGTGACACGAGAGAAGTAAAATAACTCCCATACCTTAAACTTGCATCCAAGGAGCCATCTATCTCTACATGCCCGACGTAACCAGTCATCAACCTCCATCCATGGAGGGTAGTCTAGGTATGGGTGCCAGTCCACCTATAGTCATGAGAACTATCCAATGTAGTAAGCCAGATCTCCTACATGAGACCTACTCCTAAAGCCCTCCTACTCATGAGGCCAACATACCACATAACACTAGTGCACCTCCTCAATGGTGCCAATATCAAGTGGTAGGCCGATGGGATGCTACCAATTATAATATGCTACTACCCCCATATCTAAAGTAGTAGGCTACAATCGATGCCTACTCTGCTCCTCTATGTAATCTAGTACAACTCATTATAGAGCTACGCTAGTAAGGCACTCCCCCAAGACAGGATCAGAGGATGATCATGGGGGCTCACTAGGACCTCCATAGTCCTAGCCAGGAGGTTCCAAGGGAACCTCACTCCAGAAGAGTCAAGTAGGATAATCTGCATGATCAGGTGCATAAAGATGGTTGCTCATCGAGAGAAGACCTACTTTGTATACCAATGCTCAATGTGGACCCCTCCATGGTTCGAGTGTCACTATGCTACCTCACTATGACCACCAAATATGTGATCAAATACTACCTACTTCACCTCGATCGGTGAAAGATGTGGTAGACATCCTCTAGAGTGATAATCATCTCACCTATCGATAGGTGAAAGGTATTGGTCCATGCATCCCAACATCAGGCCAATGTAGTCATATAGGCCTGATCAGCCTGGATGGTGGGGAGGCACAAGATATAGCCAAATCCCATGACCCCAAACCAATCCAGCTCTACGGGTATCAATGCACCACGTAGGTTATGAAGGATCTCAGATTCCCTCGCCCTCATGGTCAAAGTCTGGTGGAAAGTAGAATAATAAGGTAAAAATAAAAAACAATAAAAAACAACCTTAAAAATGACAAAAAAAATCATAAAATCTCAAAAACACAAAAAAAATGAAAAAAAACACTTCTAAGATAAAAAAATCAATTAAATCTACTAAAAAATAAAAAAAATTGAAAAAAAAATTTTCCTAAAGTCGTCGAACCGCGGTTCAGACCCATGGTCGGGATGGCGATCAATTTGATGACCATTGGGATTTGAATCCCACCATGGCTGACAGCCATGACCCCCAATTTGATAATTGGGAACCACGCCTGCCAACCACGACTAGGAGAAATGACCTTTTCAGGGTCATTTCCCATCCCGAGACACCCAAAAAATTTAAACCCTAACCCTCTAAGCTAACCTAAGCTAAACCTAACTAGGGTGAGGTTCATTAGCCCATTATTTAGTGAGGTTAATTTTAAAACTGGTAAAAGAAAATAATTAGCGAGTTGTGTGCTTCTACCTTAGTAGCACCGGCTCCTCCAGGTTGGTCTGCCATCGGTGTGGATGATAGTGAGGTCGAGTTGTGGTAGCATTCCATATCAAATTTATCTTCTCACCTCTCAGAGCTCTCAGATTCTCAATTGCAATAGGAAATAATGAAATTTAAAAATTGTGCAAAATGCTTAAATATTTCCTATTTTGGCCTTGACCGTGCATGACAACCGTGGTCCCCAAATTAGGGTTTTCACCCATGGGTCTGACCCATGGCTAAGAAATTTGACATTTCTAGCTATTATTGACAAGCATGGCTAGAAATATGCAATAAATTCTCTCAAATCCCACCGTATGGAGTTTCAAAATGCTAAATTAAAAATACCCATCTAGCTAGAATTATCAAAAAATATTAAAAAATAATAAAAAATTAGATAAATCAAAAGCCAAATGCACCTCGTATCTAGTGATTTACCCTCTACACTTGGTGGTTGCAGTGACTTGCACTCCATGCAATCTGGAAAGATGAGTAAATTACCATAAGGACATTTGGGGTAAATTAGTCATCGTTGAATTGTTATGCTTCATTTCAATCCCTAAGAAGGCCCAGACGGTCGAACTGCTCCATGGGAATGAGGTATTCATGTCAATTCTTCTATGACATTTTTAGCAAATCATCGAACAATATGATTCAACACATGCCTAATTGGAATTGCTATCATCTTGATTCCCTAAGAAGGCCTTTACGATTGGACCGCTCCATGGGATAGAGATGTACAATTACTATTAATAGTTGCAATCATAGCTGATTAGGCCTTGCCAAGTATTCAAATGCTAAACTTTAAATTGTTCAAAGTCATTCATAGTGGTCAAGTGACTCGTCACTTTATTAATTATCATTACCCTCATCGACTCATCGCTTGAGGGGGTAGTCATAATGTCATAATCATAATCAAAGTCAATAGAAGATCCCTTGATCATAGATCCCTTGATCTTGTCAAAATTATATTCATCTTACGAATCATTGCCAATGACTATCATAAGCTTACCCTCTATTGGGGCAAAAAGCAAATATGATAGTTAAGTTAGTAGCTCTCCTCCTTTTGGATCTATATGGTGCGGAAGCCTATAGTAGCCCTGAGCTGCCCGATCACCGTTGGAGCTTGCCAAAGCTTTTTCAATTTAAGCCTTCCATCCAGTTGGAAGCAATGATTCTAGGATGCACATCCTCTTTGTAGGATTTGGGCATCTAATGTTGATCAGACTAATGATCATCATCCAACCTACGACATCATTTTAGGAGGTCTATTTTTGCTCAGCATTGTTCGATCTCACAATGCATCTCAAAAGGGGCATCTGTAGACACCTAAAATGCATCATGTCGAGGTGACTACTCATATGGGACATGCTAGAAGACCATATGGAAGACCTTGGACAAATACCAAGGTATAGCAGTGGTTCTAACCACTCATTTAGGCATTTTGGCCTAACTAATGTTGGTCGCGGTTGAGACCCACGGTTAACAGAGCTGACCGCGCCTCAGAGCCATGGCTAGCAGTCAGAATCAGTTGGACTTTGGCTGACCCAAATTCGGTTATAATGGCCAATTGGTTGTAGATCTGAGTGGTTTTGGGGTGGAAAGATCCAGAAGCTTCCCTCCAACTGCTCCAGCTATCCATTCTTGATCTTGGCTTCCTCAAGAAGCTAAGACATAGCCTTCCTAGAGGTTATAAGAACCCCATCCAAAATGGGAAATGAGAGAGATGCATAGGAGAATTTGAATGGTGAAGCCCTATCGAATTTAGTACTCACCTACTTGCATTGAGAGAAATCCTTTAGCTAGCATTGAGAGATTGAAATGACAATTGAAGTCATGGAGGTCTTAGGAGGCTAGAAGAATCAAGAAATGAGATTACGAGCAATCCATCAACAATCGGAGCAATTCAACTACCAAATCTATCAGAGGACATAGAGGTGACCCTTGAACCATCAATTCATCAAGGAAATTGGAGATCTAGGCCATATTTGGAGGGCAAGTGCATTTTTGGCTTAGTCATGATTGTTAGTCATGGCTAACAGTGCTCACTGCACGACAGACCCATGGTCAAGTTCAATCTCCATATTTCCTTGGTCTTTAGCCGTAGATGTTATTTCATTTGCATTAGAATAGATATATCAGGTGTATATTTGCTTTATTAGAGACTTTTGTCCAGTAGAATTAAGATTTTAGGTATCTTTCTTCTCATTTGGCATTTGTAGTAAGTAGGACAAGAATGCTTACATTTCATGTTTTCATGCTTTTGATTTCATAATTAGGGCATTAGATAGATAATTTTGTCTTTCCTTTACATATTTCATGGCAATATTTCATGTTTAACATAGGTTTACCATGTTTCTTGCACTTTCTTGATTTCAAGCTTTCATGGCATCTTTTTGTATAACTTCCTTTTAAAGCCTCATCAAGAGAGGTCTCCTTTATTACTAATATGCTTCTTGTTGTTTATTGTATGCAGGACTAACAGGGTGTTGATATGCAAGGCAACAAATACCTCTAATCATGGAGAAGAAGGTCATCGATACCTTGGAGCAGTTCATGTGCATTTAGGAAGTCTGTGAATTACACCTACCCTTGCGTGGGGATTGTTCTATGATTGTAATAATTGTATCACATTGGGTATCCCTAAGAGGGATGGATTTGTAATCGAGTTTCATTGGAAATTTAATAAAAAGGAAGCCCTACTTTGTGGTTATTTGCAAATTCGTCTATATTTTATGCTTTATGTGATGTTTCAATTATTATTAGTTTAGGTGTATGCTTCTTGGGTTGCTACACATCCATACTATCTCAAAATCTATTAAGAGGTACAAATATATGATAATAGACTACTTGACATAGTCATAAATGATTATGGGTACGTGAAGTGTTGATTACCAAATCCTAATGTTCTCCAAAGGACCCATTAGTCAATTTGGATGTTTTCATTTTGAATAAAAGAAGAAATGATAGCTTGTTGTCACACGTCAATATGGAGGAAGTTCTCTATCTATTGACTGAAATTTTATACAAATAGATAGAAAATATCTAGAATTCTTGATGAGTGATTATTTTGAGATTAGATGTTTATTGTATATTTGTATAATATACTAGTTGGAAATAAAATTTTGTTGATCCAATGACTTATTAGGTAAATAGTTGATGAAGAGAGTATGATTTGTGGATGTTCTATTATTGTAGAAGACCAGGTGGCTACGAAGACAACATAGATCTAGTATCTGGTGAAGCTTGCAAATAATTGTAGGCTCACAAGGCATTGGATCCATGGAGCCTCATAGTCTGATAGACCTATTTGAACAATAGTTCATGAGAGATCTTGATTCTTGTTTGATAGAATTCCAATGAAAAGAACCAGGTGGCTACGAGGATAATATTGATCTAGTGCATAGTAAGATTTACAAATGATTGTAGATCTACAAGATATTGGATCAATAGGGTATTCTCATACCACATGGTCTATTGAAGGTAATCATTGAGATTTAAGATAGTGTAGTAGCATGCAGATGTAATAAATCAAAAGGAATTCTAAGATACCATTGATCCATTGCCTAATGAGACTTGCAAGTAATTGCAAAACCTATAAGATATTGGATCAAGGGAATCCTACAATCATCATGATTTATTATTAGGATAATGCATGGGGATTTGATTTATGTTTGATGGTATACTAAAATGGTATGTCGAACAGGGAAGAGTACCCATAATCATCTGTTCCCATATAAAGTTGACAAATAATTGTTAATCCATAGGAGAATGGATGATTAAGGGCTTCTTGGCCCGTGCAACTTACCGAATGAGTAAGTTGGTGATGATATATTAGGTATGATTTTGTGAACTCAGATGATAGGCCAATCAAGGAAGAGAACCCCATTCAACCAGTGACTAGTGAAATTCACAAATGATTATGAATTCATGAGAGATTGGTTGAATGCGATTTCCCATCCCTAGATGGCATATCAAATGAGTTGCATTTGAAGAATGTGATGAATAGATGTCATGATACATTCAATAGACTACTCTTAAAATTCTCTTGTATGATACACCATTCTTACAAAAGGTCTTGCAAAAGTCATTAATGTATTATAGGAGAGAAAAGGTGTCCTTGAGGAGTCTATTAAATAATCGTGAGTGTTGATTGAAAAGAGGCTCTTTTGTTGAAGGATATTGTAGATATGTATTGTTGATGATATTGTTGTGAAATATTATTGATATTAATGATGTGACTATGTATGAAATAGAGGAAAGTGGTTTATTAAAATTGTAAGTGATCATGTATTACTTATTCTGAAGAAAAGGAAAGAAGTATGATGGATGAGAGATATGGAAGAGTAAATGTAATTGATTATCATTTATTGTTGGGTGTCCCAAGGTTGGGATAGAAGAAAGGGGAAAGGTTAGGTCATCAAGGCCATGGATGATCATGTCATACATCACTTAACCCAAGAGAGGGAGAAGAAGAGAAGAAGTATGATAGTAATGAAGTGGGATGTAGAAGAAGATTTTGTAGATGAGATTTTTGGACTAAGAGAGTTTACTCAACATATGGTTAGCCTAGGTGGATGCAATGTAGATGTATTCATAATAAGGATTGGATTTTGCATCATAGTAAACCCTCCTGACTCTATGGTATGATCAAGCAAGTCAAGAAAACATGCAAGGGGTGTAGTGTGTATGATGATATGATGATATTTATCATGCATTCAATCAAATGAACAAGCAAATGACTTGATGTTTCATGCATAGTATCATTTAAGATGAATGATGTTGATTGGTTCTTTATGTTCTTGGTCATCCAATGTGGCTAGGTGGTAAGCTTCAGATCCAAATTTGGTTGTGATGATGAAAGGTCCTAACCAATTAGGTTCAAACTTCCCTTTTAGGTCAACATTGATGTTAGTATTCTTTTGATTTTCTTTGAGGACTAAGTCCCCAACTTCAAAGGATCTTGGATGTACCTTCTTGTGATAGGTATATCAAAGTCTGTTGTGGTATGTTTTGAGGTGTTCTAAAGCATTGATGCATTTTTCTTCTAAGAGTTCTAGTTATTGTAAGTGACTTGAGTGATATTCATCTCCTACTGAAGAATCTTGTAACAAGACTCTTAGAGAGGGTATCTCAAGTTCAAAGGGAAATACTACTTTGATGCCATAAACTAAGGTGTATGGCATTGCCCCCGTGGGAGTATGCACACTCATGCGATATGCCCATAAGGCGGGGTAGAGTTGCAAATGCTAGTCTCAACCATTTTTGTTTACTAGCTTCTTGAGGATTTTGATTAGTATTTTGTTGGAGGATTCAACTTATCCATTTCCTTGTGGGTAGTATGGTGTAGACCATTTTTTTTGAATTTTGTATTTGGTGCATATTTTGGAAACTTTCTTATTTTTAAAAGGGGTGTCATTATCAATGATTAGGGTAGAAGGTATACCATATCGGCTGATGATTTGATTTAGAATAAACTTTGATACTTGAATCCTTGTTGTGGTGGATAGGGGTATTGCCTCAACCCATTTAGTGAAATATTCTATAGTGGTGATGATGAACTTGTGTCCATCTGATGATTGAGGGTTGATCTTACCTATGATATCCAATCCCTAAGAGGAGAAAGGCCAAGGAGATGTGATCGATTGTAATTCTTGAGAAGGGGTGTGGACAAGGTTGTCATGTCATTGACACTTGTCACACTTCTTGACATAGTTGTGGGCATCCTTTTCCATAGAGGACCAATAATAGCCCATTCTAAGGAGCTTCTTAGCTATGGCTAATTCACTAAAATGTCCACCACATGATCCATCATGGGCTTCTTTTATGATAGCTTGGGCCTCATTTGCATTTATGCATCTGAGGAGTATACCTTCAAAGGAGCATCGATATAAGATATCTTCAATGATGACATATTTGCAAGCTTTTAGCCTAAATTATCTTCATTTTTTAGAGTTAGAACCCTTAGGGAATGTTCCTTCTTTGAGAAATTTAAAGATGTCTTGATACCAAGGTTCTTGAGGTATAGATATTTCAATATTGCATATGTTAAGAGGTTGTAGACATGATTCGAGTGTGGAAGATTCATTGATTGATCTTATGATAATAGAAGCTTCTTCATCTTCCAACTCTAAGGGTATGAGAGATGTAATTGTAGCCATAGCATCAGCGTGACAATTGCTAGATCATGGTATGGCTTCTATAGTAATTTGGTTGAAGTGAGTTTTCAACATGTCTACAATATCTTTGTATGGTTTTAGCTTCTCATATTTGGTTTGATAAGTATCATTCACTTGGTTGATTACCAATTGTGAATCATCATATACTATTATGTTTTCAAAATTTAACTTTGTTGTGACCCTAAGACCTAGGATGAGTGCTTCATATTCTACTGTATTATTAGTACATGAGAAGCAAATTTTAAAGGATAGTGGGATGAGCTACTATTGTGGAGTGACTAGGATAATTCTTACCCTTGTACCTTTTGCACATCTAGCTCCATCAAAGTATAAGACCCAAGTTTTAGGCTCTTGGGCTTCTATTAAAAATATTATTTCATCTAGAAAAGATATGCTTATGGGATGTTTTGATTCTAAAGGGGATGCAACCAGTTGATCAACTATAACTTACCCCTTTAGTGATTTTTGGTTTACAAATTCTATGTCAAATTCACTAAGGGCTATGACCCACTTTGTAGTCCTACCCAATAGGTAAGGTTTTGATATAAGGTAGTGCAATGGGTCTACCCTTGCTAAGACGTAAGTCTTTTGACTAAGCATGTAGTGCCTTAATTTGAGATATGAGAAGACAAATGCTAAGAAAATCTTCTCTAATGGTGTGTAGCGAGTTTCATAGTTTACTAAAGTTCTACTGATGTAGTAGATTGCTCTTTCTTGATGTTGTTCATTGTATTGGGCTAATAAAGCTCCAAGAGCATGCTCAGTGGCTGCTATGTATAGAAATAGTGGTTGATTTAGGTTTGGTAGTACCAAGATAGGTGGTGTCAAGAGATAAGTTTTTAGATCTTTGAAGGCCTTTTGACATCCTTCATCCCATTCAAATTTTATCCCCTTCTTCAATAATTTGGAGAAAGGTTGACACTTTATTTGAGTTGATATGAATCTATGAATGGCTTGTAGTTTGCCTTGCAAACTTCTTAATTTAGTTAAGTTTGTAGGTGGTGGTATATTTGTTATTACTATGATTTTGGAGGGATCAACTTCAATCCCATGATGAGATACAATGAATCCTAGTATTTTTCTTGATGTTACCCCAAATATACATTTTTTGGGTTTTAGTCTGACTCTATAATCTCATAGTCTTTCAAAGATACATCTGAGATCTCGAGTGTGGTTTTATCTTTTTGAGATTGACCCAAGATGTCATCTACATAATCTTCTATAATTTTATGCATAAGGTCATAAAATATATATGTCATGGCCCTTTGATATGTTGCTCCTACATTTTTAAGACCAAATGGCATAACTTGATAGTAGAAGGTTCCCCAAGGGGTAGTAAAAGTTATTTTAGATTGATCTTCTAGTACTATCTTAATTTGGTTGTAGCTTGAGAATCCATCCATTAAGGATAACATCTTAGATCCTATAGTGAAATCCACTATCATGTCTATATTTGGCAAAGGGAAATCATCTTTTGGACAAGCATTGTTTATATCCCTAAATTCTATATAAATTTGAATGGATCCTTCCTTATTGGTGATAGGAATGATGTTAGATATCCAATATGAATAATCTATGGCCTTTATGAAGCCAACATCTAGGAGTTTTTGTAATTCATATTTTATTGAAAGAGTGACTCTTGGATGTATCTTTCTTAATTTTTTTTGATGGGTTTGGCATCGAGGTGCACTACCAAATGGTGGACTACTAGTGAAGGGTCAAGTCCTAGCATGTCATCATATCCCCAAGCGAAGATGTCAAAGAATTCCTTCAATAAGTTCATGTATTATATCCATTCTTCTTGGGTTAGGACTTTTCCAAGTTTGATAAGGTGAGGATCTTGATCTATTCCTATGTTGACATCTATGGTTTCTTCGATTAAAGCTTGTGATTCATCCTCAAAATGAAGAGGGGCATCTATTATCCCTAACTCTTCAAGTTCTTGTAGATCCATAGATATTTGTTCCAACTCAAGAAGTTGGGTTGAGTTTAAGTTGAAGATTTGTTCAAGAGATTCTTCTATAGGATAATTATCCAAAGAATCTTCAAGATTTTCTTTGGTTGCTATTAATTCTAGATGAACTAATTCTAGCATGTTGATGCTACCAAATCGTATGGTTTTATGGGGTGTTTGGTTAAGGAGTGACCATAGTTCTTCTTCATCCTCATCACCCCATTGGGAGCCATGTATTGAATTAGGATAATTATCTTTATCATATTATTCTGATAGAGGAGAAGGTTCATTTTTTTGGGGATGAATCTGATCCCACATCATGCTAGCCAAGGTTCAACTTCTAAGGGTTCTTTAATACCCTATTCATAATGACCTAGGCCTTTGCCTTGATAACCCATGTTGGAAAGCATTTGTTTAGCTATGGAAAATGAAGGTGACATATAACATGTAGCATATGTTCATTCACTAGGCATGAGGTTACATCCTTGGATCTTTTCATCAAGGGTGGTTCCCCATGAATGAAAGTACAAGATCCTATTTGGATTTTAAGTCCTTTCCTATTGGGCATGCCTATATCACGAGGAGATAGGAACATACTTACTAGTTCTATGAAAGGATCTGGTTTTCGATAAATGAGGTTGACTTGATCATTGGAAGAGGATGATTAGGGAGTATCCTCTAAGTTTATGAGAGGTTCCTCTAATATTTCCTTTCCTTTATCTACTTTTGGTTGATCGCTTGACTTAGCTGATTGTATGGAAGGACAAAGATTAATCTCTTGTAGGTCGATAGAGTTGCACATGGCAAAAGGTTCTAGATCTCCAGGGATATGGATAATCCTCCCTTGATACTCATATTTGAGACATTGATGTAAGGTAGAAGGCACTACCCTCATAGCATGTATCCAAGGTCTTCCAAGGAGCATGTTATATGTTACATCACATGATATGACATAGAAGAGGGTATTTAGGATATGAGGTCCTACTTTGATAGGTAAAGTGATGGTGTTGGTTACCTCTCATTATTCATTGTCAAAGGCTCTAATGATGAGGTCTAATTTTTGTAAATCATTTTTTATTAAGTCAAAATTTTGTAAGAATTTGATATTGCATATGTTCAAGGCTGATCCATTGTCTACTAAGACTCTCTTGATATATTTATCACCTATTTGAGTTATGATGTAAAGAGGAGAATCTCCTAATATGGTTTTGAGAGGAGTATCTATCTCATGAAATGCTAGGATAGTATTGTTTACCCTAGCTAGTCCAACCATGTTAGTGATATCATTTGGAGATATGTCTTGAGGGACTTCTTGTTCACTTAAGAGTTTCAAAAATATTTCCCTATGAGCAGGTGATATTTTTAGTAATTCTAGAAGGGAGATATTTGTGGGTACCTCCTCTAATTATTGATAGATATCGAAGGTATGTAAGGTATTTTGAGAAGGTGTGAGCACCAAAGGTGACTTATTAGGGATATTGATCTTTGCTCTTAGGATAACCAATGGAGGTTGATCCAAAGATTGATTCTTTGCTTGTTGCCTAGTCACGGTGTGGGAATATCTTGATAAATGAATGGTGCCTACAAAGTTGGCTGATTTTTGATCATGTATTGGTAAGGGGTCTTGAAATATCCCCATGCCTTTGTTGGGATTTTTTATTTTATTGAACGTTACTTTTCCTTCCTCAATGAGGTCTTGGATAATGTTCTTTAAAGTTCTACATTTTTTGGTAGTGTGTCCTTTCGTTCGATGAAAGTCACAATATTCATCTTGCCTATACCAAAAGGGTGTTCCTTTGGATAGATCCCAAGGCTTGATAGGTGGAAGTTCTATCAATTTAGAATCAAGGAGTATTTTTAGCATAGATGTTTGACTCTATCTAGTATTCATATATTGCCTTTGGGGTTTATCTTCTCTTTGGATAACCAACTTTTGAGGAGCATTCTGAGTAGTGTTTATGTTGTTGTTTTGATGAGAGTCAGTTACACCATCTCCTACGACATGCTTGTTTTTGTATTGCCCCTTATTAGGGGGTTTTTCATCTTCTTTCTTGTTATAGTTGAGTTGTCCTCATCTTATGAGGATGGCTTCTACTCTTTTAGCCATATCGATGACTTCTTCAAAGGAGGTTAGGTTCATCATTTCCAAAGGATATGATAATTATTCATGAAGGTTTCATATGAAAATATGTAAGAGTTCTTTAGGAGGAGGAATATATTGAAGTTTTCCTACTAAACCTCTCCATTTGGCTAAGAAATCTAAGAATTTCTTAGTCTTAGATTGTTTAAGTTGATAAAGGTCATCTATGGTGACCTTATCATCTATGTAGATCAAAAATTGTTTAATGAAGGCTTCCATAAGTTCTTTGAACTTTGTGATGGAGTGGTGAGGTATTTGAAAATACCATTCTAAGGCTAAACTGCTAAGACTTTTAGGGAATAACCTAAGGAGAAGTTTTTCATCATGATTGATGTTGCTACAAGCTATTTGAAATAGCCTTAGATGGTTAATGGGGTCTTGCTTTCCATTGTACATTTGAAATTTGGGAGTTTCAAAGTTCTTTGGAAATGGATGGTTAAGGATGGTTGGATCTAATGGTTCATTGTAGAACTCTTCAAAAGAGTACTTTAACTTAGATGATCCTTGAAGAGAGGTAATTTGATGCTCAAGTTCTTCAAACTTGGAGTCCCTCTTTTCTAAGTCTAAGATTTTAGTGTTGATATCTTGAATATCATTTGATGAAGGGTTTGATGGTGTAGGTAATGTTAATGGTTGCGTAAGTGGTTGAGTGAAGGTTTACGACATAAAAGGTATATTCATAAGAGTTGAAGTGTTTTGATTTGATGTTATGGTGGGAGGGACTTGGCTAAGTCCCATGTTGTGAGTGTGAAAAGGATTTGTAGTATTGATTGTATCATTAGGAGGTGTTGAAAATGGGTTCCCTATGGTGGGCATCCCCATAGATATGGTTGGAGGTGTTGTAGAATTGGTAGGTTGAGCCATAGCCACATTGAGACTTGCCAAGTTGTTTCGAGTTTCATTGATTTGAGCAATGATTGATTGATCATTAGAATATTTGATATTATCATGCATTGTGGTGGATTCTCTTTCTGCTTGTTCTCTAAGTTCATCTCTAAGAACATCTAAAAATATATCCTTGTTTCTTTTGATATATTCTTTGACATGATCTATAGTTTGAAAATAAATTTGTTCAACAATTTGTTCATGTTCCCTAGGCACTTGTTGTGACCAAGGGTTTACTTCTTGTTCAATTTGTTCATGGTAATATTCCTCATGAGATGTAGAAGGTACACCCTTGTTTTAGGTGTTGTAAGGATGTTGAGACATGGTTTGAGAGTTTGGTTTTGAAGGGGGTTAATTTATTAGAGTTTTGTTTCCAGAGTACTTATAGCAAAGAAGAGAAGATGTTTGAGATCCTTATGTCACCTTGATAAGCAACCCTCCTTATGACTCTCATTAATCCACCATGATATACTAGCCAAAGAAGATTGCTCCCCTAAGGTTCATACTTTGGTTTACTCAAGGGGTCATTATCCTTCCCCTAGTAGGATTAACAATTGGTTATGTTCTTGTTATCTTAATTTAATGTGATGTAAGCTAAGCAAGCAAATTAGATGATCTTGTTTAAGTTTAACAAACTTTTATATTTGTTAAGGCAAAAGGAGTGTTCACGTTAGGTTCACCAAATATGTAGATGTAGGGAAAATCATGTTCTTTTCCTCTTAAGTCTAATTTAATGTCAAGTGTGCATGGGGGAGATTCACTAGAATATTTGCTTCCCCACTTGAGAGTCTCTTTCCAAAGGAGACCCTGAGAATACAAATATTCTCAACACAACTAGACTCCTACTCAATGTTTTTTTCTTAGGTCTTGTAGAAGTTGATGTTATGCTTGTTTGATCAATGTTTTATGGGTTTATTCAAAGAAAACACCTAAGGTTTTGGATCACTATCTATCTCGACTCTTTTTTGAGCCTTAACGATTATTTAAACCTAAATCATCAATGATCATCTAAATGCAATGCTAAATATTTTATCACACAAATGCAACAATACAAGAGCTATCCTATATGCTTTTCAAGTTTGAATGAGCTAACTAGGAGTCTTTGATATTTCAAGGTAAAACAAGAGAAAATGCAAGAAGACAAGTTAGCCTAAATGCAACTAAATGATTTTTTATTCTTTGCCTATGTACTTGAAAATGATTAATAAGCTAATATTAAGTCTAGGGTTCCTTGATTGACTAGTTTTAAGGTGTTTTGTAAAGTAATCGAGATATTTTGTAAAGCAATTAAAGTGTTTTGTAAATGATTTGGGTTTCTAGTTAAGATTCCTTAATTTCCAAAATGAAATGTGATTTTGAAGTGCAAAACAACAGAAAATAGAAGGGAAACATAGAGAAATGAGAAATGCAAGGCTAGGGAAGTGCCAAGTGGTAGAATCACCTCTTTATAGTCTGTTGCCAAATTTACCACTAAATCTACCAAATTTGCCACTACTACCAAATTCACCACTAGGGTGGCGAATTTGGTAAATCTACACAAAAGACCAAAAAATTAGGGTTTTCTACTTTGAGGGGTCTATCTGAGGGTTGGATAGGGTAGAAACTTGTCTAAATAGCTGATCAGACCCCTTTTTGATGAAATATTTGAGTATGCTTACCTCTTGGAGTGGATTTTGACCTTTTGCCAAATTCACCACTAGGTTTTCCAAATTCACCACTAGCAAATTTGGTCAGTGGTGAATTTGGTTCTGAGTGTTTCTAGCTACCAAATTCACCACTAAATGTGTAGGGTGGCAAATTTGGTCTCAGGATAAGTTTTTGAAGGTTTTAGAGGTTGATTTGGATAGATTTCGATAGGGTTTTAGGCTGAATTTTGAGGGGAATGATCCTAATAATATTTTCTAGGTTTATGACTGATAAAATCAGAGATCTAAGCCACTAAATTAGAGAATTTAATGACTAAATTTAAGATGTATGCAAAGAGGATGAAGATGCCAAATATGACTGAAATTTCAATTAAAGAGGGATGGAAGAGAGTGGAAAAAGAGTGTAATATTGTTAGGAATGATCTAAAATAACTAATACAACTTCTAATTAGATAAAACTAGTGTTTAAATGAAGAAAATAAATGAAAGTATTGAGATATGTAAACGCTATCCTAGATTTTTATAAAATCTACAGTAGTAAGCAGAAAGGGGAAGGAAATTACAATGGGAAGAACTTGAATCTTGGCCAAGGGAGTGATATAATAAAGCAATAACAACCTTGTATCATCAAAACCCTGCCTTGGAAGATAAAGGTAAAATTGATATGTATGTGCTATGTAAAAACTACATACAATGCTTGGAAGGAAATTGTAAAAAGAAGTGCAAGACTAGATTTATGCTTGTAAATGAAAATGGCATTAAATTAAAGAGACATGGAATGGAAATAAAATGGGTTAGTATGTTGCAAATATAAAAAATATGGCTGTAAATAAGAGGACAACAAGTAATATGATATGAAAATATGAAAGAAAATGTAATAAGACCGTAGACCTACAAACCAAATATTAGATGGATGATATGTGCATATCATCCAAATGGACCTGTAAAACAGAGATTAAATGGTTGCAATATAGACGTTAAGAATCTAAATGAGAGTTTTATGCTTGAATATAGGTTAAAAAATAGAAAACAAATATTAGAAGCTTATAAAAGAGATTGAAAGCATAAAAAGTAGAAATACCCAAAAGAGAAAGTGCAAGTTAGCAAGGCTACAACCTAGAGGACAAAATGCAATGAAGCAAAGATGAATGGAGAGAAGAAAGAAGCTAGGAGAGCTATATTTCTTACCTCCAATGGTGACCTCCTTGCCCCAAATTCCTCCTTGCCTTGCTTGACTTGCCTCCAATGCTTGCAAAATGCTCCAAATGCTTGGAAAATGCTTGGAATGCTTGGGGAGAACTTGAAAATGGAGAAAGCTATGAAAGAAGAGAATGCTTAGAAATATTAGTAGAGTATAGCTACAGTGAAAAATCATGTCAAATGCCTACCCAAGGACCTCCTTAAATAGGATTTGGGAGAGGATTTGGGGGGAAAAGGGATAAGATTAAATTGAAATTAATGCATCTGGTGCATTGCTAGGGTGTGTGGGATCAATGGTAGAGGATAGAGGACTGCAATCTACATCCTTCTAGCTCATGCCAAATATTCTAGGTTATTTGGCCAAATTCACCACTGTCGACCAAATTCGCCACTAGAAAATTTGGTGACCCGAGTGGCAAATTTGGTCAGGGAGCCAAATTGATCTTTTAAGCTTTGAAATTTGAAATTTTTCCAAATTCACCACTAGCCAAATTTACCACTAGTGAATTTGGTCAGAATTGATTTTGGATGTTAGGAGTCGATTTCTATAGTTTTGCCAAATTCGCCACTCAACTTGCCAAATTCACCACTGGAAAATTTGGTTAGAGTGGTGAATTTGGTAAAGGTAAAAAAAGATGCCCAAAATGATGGGAAATGATCAAATTGAGGTTTTGTAGCATTTGTGACTGATTTTGGGAAGTTTTGTGGTGTTTGCGACTAGTTTTGGAAGATTTCCTCTGGTGTGTCAAAATTGGGTGTCTACATTTATTATACCTAAGAATCTAGGTCCTCCATAGTACCCATTCATCCATAGTCTCCAATGTCTACTTAAAATAAACTTCTCTAGGGATCTATCTAGGAAAAACCATGAGACTCAGTCATAGGATTTGTTCATGTCAAGATTTAACACCATTCCATTTCTACTAATTTCCTCTTCAATTTGACTTAAGTATTTCCTTAATCGCTCTTATTGCAAGAATATATTTCCAAAGACCTCCTTGTTCCATGTTTTGACTTCCCTCTTCACATGTTGCAATTTTCCAACAACCAAATACATCTTGGATCATTGGATTAGGTGCATCCACAATATTTCTATTTCCTCATAGATTCTTGGGTGTTGTAGCCACATGAATTCAAATTTGAAGGGACTAATTTTCTTTCTATCCTCCAAACTACACCAAAAGACAAAGGGTTATGGTTTGACCTTGTTCTTGGAAATGGCACCAAAGTATGATCACAAGTTTTATCAAAAAACTCTAAGGATAGAAAAAATCTATCCAATATCACCTATATGAAGTCCTTCCCTAACATCCTATTAGTCCATGTGAATGCATTTCCACTCAAATCAACATCATAAATGCTTGATGTTGAGATAAACTTGCTAATGTCCTCCATACTCTTACTGAAACCATGGGGTCCCCCTTTCTTCTAACCTGGTCTTAATGGAGTGTTGAAGTCTCCTACCACTATTTATCTTATCCCCATGACCTACTATACCATATTATTTAACTCTTTTTAAAACTCCTTTCTTGTTCTACTTACATCAAGGGCATAAACAATTGTAACAAGGAAAGCCAACTTTGAAGACGTGATCGAGAATATAATTGTCAAATAATTTACACTTTGAGAGATGACTTCATTGCTTTATTACATTAATATATGAATTCATGTTCAAATAAGATGTAAAAATAACTATTAAAATTTAATTTATTTTAGTTTTGTAAAAAATAATATATGAATTCACGTTCAAAGAAGATGAAAAATAACTATTATATTCTAGTTAATTCTATTAATGTAAAAATTATATTGTGACATGCATACTATCATATCCTTAAAAAATTAAGTATGACTATGTTTGAATGTGGTTGTATTCTAGTACTTCTCACAATGGACCATGTTTTGTATTTGCATTATTTTACTTCATCTCATCTAATAAAATAAGTATTTTTTTTAACTTTTACAAAGTTTGAATTTTTTTTTATTTTAATTTTTTTAAATATACTCTTAAGAAATATATATGTTTATTATATGATATTTATAAATGTATTATAATCTTAATTTTTATAATTTAGTATCATGCAAATATTTATTATCCATGGGGTGTATCATAGATACAAAATTTGAAAACTTGGAAATTTTGAAAAGACATTTACTAATAAGTAAACCTTAAATTTTATTACTCTACACAAAATTTAAATGAGCCACACTTTTGTAAAATTATATTAATCATGGTAAAAAAAATTGCATAATAAGGTTCTTCTCATGATTTTTTTTATTAGATAAAATATGGGGTTTTGAAAGGGACCCCAACCCTTTTTTACAAAATGAGACTACCAGAGATCAGGGTCCCACCCCAAAGCTCAGGCGATAACAACAGTACAACAAAAGGCACATGCCAAACAAGAAAGTGACACAACCACAAAAAACTAAAAATACTAAATACAAGATAGGTCCCAAAACCAAAAAATAAGATAATCCAACAAAGGAACCATATCCTACAAGGAAGAAAATGGAATAGAGAACAAACAAGGATGTAGAGTACATAAAAATAGATGAAACTCACGAAGGAGAAATATTTGACTCACATAAAACCTAAACCATACTTTTGCTACTGAGCCATTTCATAAATATCTTGAACATATGATATCACCACCTAGAGAGTGCCCAATACAGCTTGGTGTTTCACCTCAAGGTCATTGATGAAGGGTGAATGGGTGGGGGGCTAAGGTATCAGTAAGGTGTAGGTATCCTTGGCATCATCCCAAATATTTGAGAATTTTGGTTTCTTACACGCTGGACAACTATCTTTCAAATTCATCATCTCAACCAAGACTAGGTACTTATCAACCTTTCCCATCTTGGAAGATAACCATTTAGAATGATGATCACTACCTCCATTTATGTCATTGGGGGTTGTCATTGCATCTCTCCTAGTGCTAGCCTTCATTTTTATAGATGAATATGGATCCAACAAGCTCTCTGAGTCTGACTCACAAGGATCACTTGATGTCTTAGGCATAATTAGATTCGAATCCAAGGTTTGTAGAATTTTTTTAAACTCAATTATTGCTAAATCCTCCTCCATCGTCACTCCTTTAGAATTCAAAACATGCTCAAATGTTAATAGGGTTAGCCCTTTACGGTTTGGGTCTAGTCCCTTTTTGCCTCTCACATCCATAAAGGATTTTTCCAAAGAGTGGTAAAGGAACAAAAGAACATTCATGAGATGCTTCCTTCTTAATTGGTTTTAAAATATCATATGGAAACTTTGAAGCACCTCCTTTTTTGTGTCTAGGATGAAGTAATCCATGACAACCAAGATGACATGATTCCATGGTTGTTTGAGCACTTGTTCATCAAACCCATTTTATTTATTTAGGATATACTCTCACTTTTACAAAAAAATTAGTTCCCTCTTTAGGGAATGTTTCTTTTGTTATGAGTAGCTCCATAAACCAAAAAACTTGTCACTTCTCCAATCAATTCCATTGAGAACTAGAATTCAATAACAATGGATTGAACCCAACCCCTTCTCTCTGAATGTGTGAACATTCTGGATAGACACATGTGATGTCCATGAAAGGATAGAATGAATTTTAATAGACCCCCTTTATGCAATATTTTCTAGACTACATTGTTAGTAACCAGAACACTAGGCTCGATTAGGAACTTACAAATTTTTGAGCATAATGTTGACCCATAATGCTTCTCCACTTAATAAGGAAATAAATCTCTAAACACCCACCCTGACTACAACCCATACTAGAGACAACAAACTCAGACTAGAAGAGCAAGTTTAAAGACCCAAGCAGTCCTTGGAAACCAACTTCAATGATAATTTGAAGTGTTTTCTAGGGGAACCAGAGCCACAAGAAAAGAGTCACCCTTCCATGATAGAAATGCAAGATAGTTTCAATTTAGAACTCTATCCATATTGAGGCTTTTGAGATTTTCAACATAAAACTATAACTAAGCATGAAAGGGGCCAACCTTCCTCCAAAAATTCCATGGGATAGAGTGGTATTTTCCAATACCATCAACCCATGTAATGTAATCACAAATTTGTCTACGTAAAATCACCCTTGCAAAATAATGAGAGAACTACCACATAAGACTACACCCAAAGAAGAAATACCACAAGGCACTAGAGGTAGCCTTTAGGTGGCACTCTAGAAGCCAAATAAGCAAATTGTAATGAGGCCATGTGAACCCATGAATTCAACCAAACTGATCCACCACCTTTAAGAGGTCCCATAAGTCTACAAAGCTCCAAAAATTGGCCCTAGGTACTCCAAAATCAATAGTGATCCAATCATCATTTAGAAAAATGATACTTGGAGCACTAGTCATTGGGGATGGCCTTAGCACACGATAGCATTTGATTACATTTGAAACAACACCCACTTTATAATGATTACTCGACACAATACGAAATAGTTCAATATATAAGGTGCCAAAAAGGGATGTTGTAGGAAAGGATTTAAATTCAAAAATACCCTTGGACCATTTGTACAAACAATATCTCGAGCCTCTAATTAACTGAGAGCAAGGTAATTCATTCCTAACAACAAGTCAAACAGGGTGTAAATAAAATAGGTAAAAAAACCCTATCAAAAACTCGGCACCACCAAGGATTGGAATCAACCATTATCATCACTTATCACTATCTAAAGACTAAGGGAAATTTGAGCACCAAACCTTAACCCCTTGTTGTGAAAGGCCTAATTTTACCATTAAGTTTGCTATTGAGTTCCCTTATTTGAAGATATGTTGGATATACACTTCCTCTCTGGAGAGAAGGATTTTTTTAGCCTTGGATATCAAGTTTGTAATCATATAGCTTGGCGAAGATGAGTAATTGAGAAGGTTAATAATGTTCAATGAATCACTTTCCACTAAGACTTTTGGAATCCCATAGCATTGATAAGAAGGATCCCCTAAAGCAAAGCACTAGCTTTCACAAAGTGAGAATTTTGAATTGAAATATTTTTTGCATAAGCTCCAATAAGCTCACCTCTTTCATTCTGAATAACTCCACTAGCTCTAGAGGGGCCAGGTTCCCCTTCGAGTCCCCATAAATATTAAGCTTAAAATAACCCAAAGGGGTTGGGGACCAATTCACAAAAGATACCTATCTCAAATTCATAGAATCCATAGGTCTCATATTAGGAGGAAATCTAAGAAGGATCTCTAGCTTCTCTTCAATACACCTATCTACCTCCAAGTCTAGAAAATAGGAGTTAACATTCTCCATCATACTCCCAATAATTTTCAAATAAAATACATACGAGTCCTTTTGGAGTTCCTAAAGTCCCTTGGATTTTTTTCCCACCAAATTCCCTAGAAGGTGTGATGAAGCAAAAACTTCCAAAGCCAAAAAAGATATTTTTACCTGAAAGGAAAAAACCACTATTAGCAAATATTCAAAATAGAAAAGGGTAAAACCCATTGAACCCCCAAGGAGTGGGCATTGAGCCTCAATATAGTAGTGGAAAATTGACATTGAGTGAACATATGGGTGGTCATTCCTCCACAAACCCATAAATATAACATCTATTAGGAAGTATCATCCCTCTTTTACGTAGGTTTTCTATTGTGAGGTCTTCTCATGAAATCTATGCATAATGTATAAACAATAATTAGGACAACATATAAAATTAAATATTCTAGATAGCTTCTATTTATGATTATTTATTAAATAAAAGCTTTTTTAATGCATAAGAATTTGAAATTGAATTCTTAAGAAATGAAAGGAATCATAGTGTAAATCACATATTCTAAGATGAGATGATCATATTCTAACCTCAAAGACTCTACCATGTCCAAGTTATACAACACTATTATTAGAAAAAAAATATTTCACCTTCAAATTCATGAGTAGTATGGCTTCCATACTCTAATCAACTAATATCTAGTATTAAGTTACATTTTAAACTTATAAACAATTTATTATAGTTTAAGGACTTCAAATCATATATAGTAAAAAAAAAAGGTTTATTTTAAGTCTATCTAACATAGGATACATGTATTTATTTATTCATTTTGATCTTGTAGAGAATTGTTCTAATTTCTAGTTTAGTTTTTGTGCCTCAATTCTAGTTTTAACAAATTTGAAAAGGAGTGCAAATGGATTCTCCCAAATAGTATATTTAAGCTAACTCCCTACACTATTCGTGGAATGCTACTATGCTAACCTACACTAATTGCATGATAGAATTAAAGTGCAAAAGATAAACATGCATGAAATATTAAGGGTTCAAGTGATTCCACTACACCAAAAAGGGCTTTAATGATGGCTAAAATAAGGTGGTTTTTTACAGTGGTAAAAAAATTCCCTAATAGATCCTAATAGGGTGGTTAATAACCATCCTCTTAGAATAACTGCCCTATTAGGGTCACCCTAAGAGGGCGGTTATGAAACACCCTATTAGGACTAAGACGATGGTTATAAACCACCATATTTGGGTGACCCTATGAGGGTGGTTATAAAGGGTGGTTATAAACTACCCTCTTAACCCTAAGAGGGCGATTGTAAACTTCCTTCTTAGGGTGACCTAAGAGGGCAGTTTATAACTACCCTCTTAGGGGTTTTTGGGTGCCCCTAAGAGGATGGTTATACACCACCCTCTTATCCTTAGGAGGGTGGTTTATAACCACCCTCTTAGGGTTATAAATAAACATTTTAAAAGGTAATATGATGTATGTGATAAACAATGTTAAACTCTCACTAAAATTATTATTTCTTCTTTCTACTAGGTCAAAATATTTCATTTTTCTTTTAGCAATCCTTACATATTGAATTGGCTTAGCTTTATAGCACTACATGAATAGATACAACCCATAAACCATAATTTCTCAAACCAATCCTCATATCATCTATCATACTAGGGCTCCTGAGATTCGATTGAGGCTATACCCTCTCTATTTTAAAAAATATATGCTTGTGAGAACCCTGAGAGTGACTTCCTTTGATATAAATATGTGCATTTATTTTTTTTAATTTTAATAGGTAAATAATTTCATGTTATTCATTTTTTCGATGGGGTTTAACCTAAAAGTTCTCTGAAACTCTGACATCTACTACTTTACCCCTGGTTCTTCACTTCGTTGAATAAATTTGTAATACAAAATGGTGAGAGATGAGGATCAAATTAGAAGTCGAAGGTACAAAGTAGGGAATGAAGATTAATTGAATATTGGAAGAGACAAGGTTAGTTAGATTAAAGTGAAATTTGCATTATTTTTTGTATTTTTTCAAACCCATGTCCTTTTAGGGTTTCAAAAATTTTAGTTTGTAAAGTTGTGTTTATGCATGATATTTGTAAAATTTAAACCCTAGGATGATGTTAATACCCTTTTGAAATATATTTTAAACCCTAGGGTGATATTAGTTTATATCTTAAACCTTAGGGC
This sequence comes from Wollemia nobilis, assembly GCA_028583015.1. Taxonomy (NCBI): domain Eukaryota; kingdom Viridiplantae; phylum Streptophyta; class Pinopsida; order Araucariales; family Araucariaceae; genus Wollemia; species Wollemia nobilis. Next base: position 1,493,989 of record JAQPPZ010016349.1, read on the forward strand.
TTGAAATCAAATTTAAACCCTAGATTACCTTAATCGTGCTATTCATTTTTTGGTTGGGGTTTGCCCTAAAATTTCTTTAAAAATTTAAACCCCAGATTACCTAAATATCTCATCTATATGAAGGTTGAATACAAGCCATGGAATTTTTTGTTATCATCTATAGATGCCTTTACAAAAATTTCTCCTTTGTATATCCCTATCGGATATATCCTTGCCTTTTTAGTTCAATTGGATTCTCAAAACTCATGGGTTATATTTGTAGAAGGAAATATCCAAAAAATACTTATGCTTGATTTTGTGGTGAAAAATCATAATGACTACACAGGTAGGTCATATGTGACACTCACTTGCAAAAGTATCTACTATTATGGAAAGCTAGCAAGGGATGGTTTTTACCAATTTTGGATATATAATCCAAGTACCTAAACTAGAAGAGGTTGTTGGGTTGTTCATCATTTTTTTTACCAATTTTGGATATATAATCCAAGTACCTGAACAAGGTTGTTGGGTTTTTTACAACAATGACTTGTCATCCTTCCAATTGTCATTTTACTCTATTGTTGGGTATTGTAACTATTGATCGTGATTTAGAAAACACAACTCTTTTGCTACAAACTTATGATTTAGTCCGATTCATGGAGTAAAATAGAGATAGAGATACCATTTATAATAAAATCCTATAGAATATATCACTTGTTTTAATATTCTCTATGGGAGTTATAAGGTTTTCTAAACTAATAGTTTTTGAAGTTTATTTTTGAAAATATTTAAATTTGTTTAAGGTTTGTAGCGTAAAGGATTTCTACTAGGATTTATTCATTTTTTAATTTTAAAATATTTTTAAGATTTAAAGATTAGAATACTTACGTTATTTAATTTTTTATTTAAAAGTAGAGGATTTAAAAGTTTTTTAAGATTTAAATTTGGTTTAAAGTTATTTGAAGCTTTTTAAAGTTTTTTAAAGATTTGAAATTTAGAGAAAATTTTGAAAATTGTTTTTTTGCAAATTTAATTTATTAGGGAGTTAAAAGGATTTCTACATCAAAGGTTTAGAATTTAGAATTTGCAAATTTCTTATTTGATTTTTAAATTTAGGAGATAAAAGGATTACTACCTCAAAGGATTTCTACATGTTATACTCTGCTAAATCTGGACATAGACTAGATAGCATTTTCTCTAGAATTTATTAGATATCTACAATGTAAAAATGTGAGATATTGAATGATCACAAACTAGTTGATATGTATGCATTTATTTTATACATTTATATAACATTCAGGTATTAATAATTTTTTTGATAGGTTAAATTTAAATTAAAGTGGGTTTTTATCAAGGGACCCAAAACCTAATTACAATAAGTCACCAAATTTTTTCAAAAGGCCATAGGAAAGGTCGCAGGAAAGCCCAAGGATGGACATTAGTAAAGGCTTGAGAAAATCCTATAGGATATACTAAAGGAAATTAGTCAGGAAAGGTGCAAGGACCACCTTCAGGTTGGATGTGAAGAAATCACGCCTTAAGTGGAAAAACACAGAAAAGCCAAAAATTGAAAAGCTCACCTAGTAGGAAAGAGAAAAGATAAAAAAAATCAATGAAGGAACAATCCCGCATAGTTTCAAATTTTAACTGCAAAAAAGGTAAAAAAAACACCATCCCATGCAGGGGAAACAAGAAACTGAGAAAGAGCATCATCCCACATAGGGGAAACCAAAAACTAGGAAAGAGCAGCATCCCACGCAAGGGAAAACTAGAATTTTTATGAAACAAGCAAGGATACAAAAAAATAAATGGACAGTGATGAAACCACATCCCTGACAGGCCTAGAAAATGGATCAAAAAATTGAGGATCTCCATAGGATACAATATCCTCTTGTAGATAGGAAAAAAAACTACAAAGACACTAGCCAAAGCAGAGGAAGTAGCAGACGTAGAAAACTAGGCCATAGGAAAGAGACATGAAAGTTCCCAAGGAACCCAAAAGGAAGGATCCACCAGGAAAATAAACTATAGATGATAAGCACAGGTCTTCCCAGACCAATAATATGTAGTAAAAAAATCCAAGACAACCTTCAACACTACCAACAAATAGGTTCAGGAAAACAGATGAGGAAGTCTAGTAGGAACACAAGAACAAGCAAAATAGAGTCCCCCGAGAAAGACCACAAAAAAATATGAGAGACCACTGAACCCACATCAATGATCCCAAAGAGCAGAGTCATAGTATAAATCACATGATTCACCTAACCAAAAATATGTTGTGTAAAACTGCTCAAGAAGCCACTCTCCCACAACAACAATAGTCCACACCTGAGGAACCACTAAAAGCCAGTACCAAGTAGAAACCTACAAAAAAATTAGAAAACACTAAGAACTCCAAGAAAAATAATTCCCTAAGAAACACAGAAAACCCAAGGAAGGTCCCAAGAAATAACCCAAAGACATCCTATAAACCAGAAATCGAAAAAGAACCCCCAAAATGGCAAGGAAAGGGGTACACAAGTGAAGAAGTGACCTCCCACCCGCAAGGATATCGTCTGCAACACCATACATCCAAGGAGGAAGGGTTAATGAAGTGCTAGGTAAACTAGGATGGGATTAGGGACCTGGGACAGAACCAGGGAAGGGTTATAGGAAAGTGGAGAAGGACTTCCCAAGGAAGTCCCCTGTAGAGCCCCCCTAACCCAATAGTTATTTTACCACCTTAGGTATTAATAAATTTGTTTGTTTACAATATTTGATGAATTTTGTAGCTATGATTCTAGTTCTAGGATGGTTGTACCATTAATATATTTCTAGTTCTCCCTCTACAATCTCTCACTTGTATTCTCCTTCTACTCTCTTGTACTACAATTGCTTTTTTTTAATTGGTTATATGGAATTGAAACGAGTCGTACCCATATTACTTCATGATTGCATTACCTATGTATTTCAATGAACTACATAGTAGGAATACAACAAAATTTATTATCATGACACACTTGGGGATTGTAAAACTATTAAGGTTCACTCATGGGATTAGAACCTTGAATTATTGTGTGAAATACTCAACTGCATTTTTTTGACCAATATTTATCATTTGAATTGTTTTTCTATCCACAAAGGAGTACTTTATCATTGTTATAATTAAAACATACTTATATGTGCTTGGAAAATTTATTTGGCTCTCATATCAGCTCTTGCCTCTATCTTTGAGATTCATTATATACTCGAATAACTTTTTTTATCCAATTTTTTTTTGGGATTCTTAGTTCTTTATTGTGTACCTCAATAATTTTAAGAGGGCTTGTTTTACTTGCATACTACACAATGGCATATGTGTAAACTCCTATTGATAAGGTCTTTGGTATTTTTGCATCTTGGACCTTTGGTCTTCAAGATTTACATTTTTCACCTTCACTATTCTTGCACATGGGATGAGACTTGAAATTTTAAACAAGTGAAGTTCTATCTGCAACTAGTTTTCTACAAAGGCTACCACGTAACCATAGAGATTCAAAGTATTATTATTCAATACTAGTTTTGCATACTCTAACAAATGTCTATATCATGCTTATTATCATTATCTGTATGTATAAACAATATCAACAATATAGAGCTCTTTAAAGGACGTCATAACTAAAGTTAGACTACAACAAAATTTGTATCTTTGAATCCATTAAACACTTCATCAATTATATTGCTAGGTGGTGTATAAATGTAGATGATCCTATAGGATTTGGGTCTCTTAGAAATATGAAGAACTCACAAGTAATGATAAAATAAGATATGCCGGTACCAAGGACCCAATACCCTAAATTTTGTAACTATTTAGATTGGAATCCCCTTGTTTTTTTATTTCCTAACCACATGTACCTGGAAATCAGTAGATAAAATGGGTAGGACCAATCCAATGTTGTCATAAAGAGATCCAAGGGCCAATCACACTATAAAATTCATAACTACAGGCACTAAAATGATAGGACACAATACCCACATTCCAGATACTGTAAATTCACATGTATAAGCCCAAGATCAATCTTTTCATACCAATTGAATACAAACTCTCATCAATCAAACTTGTATTAAAATGAGTTGGGTTTTGCCTAGATGTACACTAAGCAAAGGCCAACCCAAACTGCTTGGATCCTAACATCAAAAACTGAACTGTATAATACACATGTTCTTGGAAAGATAAATTCAAAGCTATGATTACATAGGCATTTTGGAAAGCACTATTCTATTCAGGAATAAAACCCAAGATCACTAAACAAAAAAGAGTTCAACATCGAATAGTCATGAAGTAGAAAAATCTAAAAGCATGGCAGTCTTGGCAGGGTGACACAATCCTAAACAATAGTATTCTCTTAAACAATGTAAAGCAACATCACCTTTTTGAATGGAAGGGCATTCAAATATTTGTGTGGGACTTGTTTAGTTGGTGATGGAAAAAATATGAAATCTGACATAAATATATAGTTTGACATAGGTGATGCTTAGGTGCTTGACAAGTATCTAAGGCATATCAATGCATTAGGATCCAAATCTCTAATTTTTTGGGTATCCACAGTGTTGATTGATCATGCTTTTGAATTATAAAAGAGAGGGCATTGAGCATGTGGGTCCTTGATTTACCCCCATATTCCACTTGCTTTACATAATCTCATCATTAATACAGATTGAGATTTCATTCTTTTTTGCCCCTACTTTTAGTTATCTCTCTTTCTTTGACTATACATCTATCAGCCTTTTTACCCATCTTCTAGTCCTTCAATATACATATTAATTAGAGTCCTTTTTTTACCACCAACTAGTTATTTCAGACTAGTTTTTGACTTGAATTGAAGGGAAAATATTGTTTATGAAAGCTTTGATTTAGGAAAAAGGAAAACTTGATTATTTTGACATACTTTTTAGTGGTAGGACACATATACAAATCCCTAGCCTTACCATAGGTTGGCCTTGCTTTTGGATTTGGGGTTTATATAGTTCACAAATTGGTTGAAGGCCACAAAGAGCTACTCTGTATCACTATTTTCTCAATGGAAGTGCCAAAGGAAAGGGTTTGTAGGTTTTCCTTAAGTATTTATGGAAATACAAAGAAAAACATGAAGTAAATAGGTTAGCAACTAGAATTTTTTATGCAGAAACAATCCTTTACAATGCAATTTATTCATCACATTTCAAAATTTTCATAGATGCAGTCATGAATTTGGAAAAGGTTACACAATGCCCTCATATGAAACCCTAAAAATTGGTCTACTTGATAGGAAGGATTAAGCCATTTCCAGTGAACTAAAAGAAAATACATAAGTTGGGAAATATTTAAAAGGATGCACATTTTTAAGAATGGTTGGTTTGATTAAGACTTGTCAAAATTGTAGTGGATAAAATTTATGTTAGATAGAAAACTGACTGTAAAATTCATTTTTTTAGTTTAAGTTCTAGGTCTACCAATATAACACTTATATCTCAATTGTCTAAACAAATTTCTATCTTTAAAATTCATTAAAATCCAATATCAACTTCTATCATAATTATTTCTTCCTTTTCAAGTAAAGCAGGGATAATAACATGAAATTTCTAATATCTAGATAATTTAAACTTGCAGGTATTATTTCCATTCCCAAAATACTTTCTATGCAAATATAATTAAATCAATATAAAAGAGAAGGGTGATAAAATATGCATCTGCAATTTGAGACTTACAATTGCAACTTCTATCGTAAAATGCTCTTCTTTGGTAGTAGCATCTTGCTTAGTAAATTGTAGCTCCTTTACATAATAGAAACATAAAATGAGGACAATCTACTTATGAAAATAAATGTAAATAAAAATGACCATTGAACACACTGAAAGTCCATATGTTACCTCTCTTGTTGATACCATTTTTCTTCTAGTTATTTCACTTTTTCTTTACTCCTCTGTAATGCTCCTATAGTCTTATTCTCTTTTTTCTTATCCTAGAAAATGTTAGACATAACTCAGATAAACTTGCAATGTCCAAAAAGGTTAGGATCAATAAAAACTAAAAGCTTACCTCTTAAAGTTTAGCAGAAAGTTGTGCTTCCACTTCAATATTAGTTTGGCACTGTTATAGAATTGTGTTCACTTTAGATGTCAACTCTTCATTTAACCAAGGGATGTGCTTTTGAATTAGCTCCTTTTCCTATGCATTTTATGTGTTAAATCTATGCCAATGGTAGGGCATTAGCTCCTTTTCCTATGCACTGTGTGTGGATGTAACAACCAAAAGAAAAGCAATAATCAAAGTTCCTCAAGCAAATGGTAAGACATTTCTAGTTTATTGAGTCTTCAATTTCATTGAAGAACATGTGCTTATACTGAGAGGGGGGGTGAACAATATAAGATATAAATTTTTTGCTTTTTAATCCAAATAATAGCATCAACAATATTAAAGTAGTAAACATCACACAAAGCATCACACACATGAGAGACATGATTTTACGTGGTTCACCCAATGTGGGCTACTCCACGAAGAAAATATTTCTTATAAATTTTTTCTCAAATAAATTCTCTTGGGAATCCTTTCCCTACAATGTTTATGGACCTCTATCCAAAGGAGATACCAATCCCCTAAATCAAGTTCATGGATCTCTATCCATAGGAGACACCAATCTCCTAATCTCTGCTTTGGTTGGTGATCCTCTAGAAGACCTCTGCCTCCACTACCCTTAGAAAATGGAACTCTATCCACAGAAGACACATGTCTTCCCTGCTCTGGTTGGAGATCTCTATCCTCAACTCTATCACCTCCAAAGCTCTATCTCAAACCTGCACTAAACATAGTCCTTCGGTCTAGCACAAATATATCCTCAATATCTGTCTCTGGTCTGGCACAAACCTATCCTCGAATCTGCACCAAACTCTATCCTCTGATCTATCCTTAATCTATTCTCAATATTTGTTCTCAAATCTATCCTCAATATGTGTTGTAAGCTTCCACAAAAGCTTACCCAAATCTGTCCACAAGTATTTTCAAAGACTTACCTCAAATCTGCTCAACAAGTCCACACTAGAACTTGTCCACTCTCATAGAAACATAAAGAGAATTGTTAGAGACTCAATATATTTCACACTCATCAATGCTCAATATTTTTCTCAAATCAATTTAGAATATAGAATAGTTTGTTTTATAGAACTTGAACAATCACTTCACACATCCACTTGACTAGGCTCAACCAACTCTACTTCAACCAATCACTCAAAGAAATAATCCTTCCTTACAAACCCTAGTCCAAGTATATAACCACTCACTCAAAATATTTCCAACAATGCTTCATCAACCAATCTCACATAACAATGATACTCATGTTCTTTTCAAACCCTAGTTCAAGTTCTTCACTCAACCAAAAGCTTCAACAACAATGCTTATAAAACAAGGTTTTAACAACAAATCTTTATTCTAGAAAACCTTGAAGCATTAACTCAACACACTCAATAAGGAAACCCTAATCAAGTCCTTTTCACTCCAAACTTATTTTCTAGAAAACCAATCAATCAACTCAACTATGGAAGAATATGCTCATACCTTTTTCTTGATGATGAAGGAACCTCAAATATCTGCCACAACCACAAATACTTCTTTGCCAAGCTCAAAGGAGTTAGAAGATGATAAGCTATATCAAAGATACAATGCAAATATCAAAGCACACATACACCTTATCACTCCATCTTAAAGAAAGCATCCATCAACATATACAAAAATGATTAACCAAATACACCTTATAATCTCCCAATTAAAATAATATTCAATACCAAGAATAATGTCAATACAATCTCCTTTTCAAAATAACTCAATGGCAATAAGTCCTCTCAACACTATAAATCTTCAATAACCAATATGTCAAAAATACTTTATTCAAAAATAAAGCCAACTCCTTATTCCTCCAATTAACCAAAAATAATGATTAATTAAAAACCTTTTTAACTAACCCTTTTAACTCCCTAGGACCTTATGTCAAAACCTTAGGCATCACAACACATATTAAAAATTTTATTACCTTTGCCTTGGTGGGACTCAAACTCATGACGCCGCCTCTACCAGCGCCCTAGCCATGGCTCCAACCACCGCACGAGCTAGGTGCTCGTTTGGAGAGCAAGAGCCCAACGTGCTCTATATTCCTCTCCGCATGCGCCAAAACAAAAACTCACGTGTCGCTTCCTCGATGCTTCAAAACACATAAACAAAATGCTGCCATCGTGAATCGAACATGGATCACTCCACCCACAAATGCCTTAGCACTTCATCCACTTGCCACTAGGCCATGCTGCCTCGATGGATATTACGTTTTAGCACACGACAAACTTAACCCTTTCGTTGGCGCTTAAGACAAGGTTTTTTGTCTTCTTCCTCGCACGAATTCTCACAACAACAATTGCACGCTTTATTATTTCGAACGAAGGATGATTTAAATGCCACTAAGGCATATAGTATATATACTAATTTCCTCCTTTAATTTTGAACGTCGGTGCCTTCGAAATTTGAATAATTAATTTATAAATTATTTAAATTCTTTAGAATTTAAATTTTATAAATTAACTTTTAAATCCTTTTGGCTTTATCAAAGCCCTTTTTTATTTTACCACTTTGTATAAATAATATTTATTTATAAAATTTAAATTCAATTTGAATTTAAATATTTTATAAAGTAAATATTAAAACCTCCTTGGGCTTCCTTGGGTTTTTATGAAAAACCTTTTATTTTTGCTCAACCATGGTTTTAATGAAAACCCTCTTAACATATGCTTCCACATAATATTAAAAATATTATGAAGCTCTTTTGCCTTTAACCTTTGCATTGTTCCTCTTGACCTTTTGACATCAATGGTAGCTTATTCCTTGACATCAATGACAACTTTGTTCCTTGACATCAATGACAACTTTGACTCAAAATGTCCAAAAATCTCCCCCTTTGTCATTGATGGCAACCCAAATTATTTTTACCAGAAACTTAACCTTTTCTTTGTTCTTCTCCCCATGGGACATTGCTCCCCTGGCTCAATGCTCTTTTCAAATATCTCTTCTTTACTCAATTACCAAATCTCTCCCCCTTACTCAAATCTCTCCCCCTTTGACATCAATGGCAAAGGGTTACCTTTGGGGCTCGGGGCTAAGAATGAGTCTCTTAGCTTAGCCCCTCCCCCACCTCCTCTTGAGGTGGTTAGTTCTGGGGTGGGAGTCTTACTCCCAGTTTTCCTCGAAGATACTCAAAGGTTTCCTTTGAAAGTGGCTTAGTGAAAATATCTGCTATCTGTTCCTTTGTAGTAACATATTCCAACCTAACCTATTTATCTATCACATGTTCTCTCAGAAAATGATACTTAATCGGAATGTGCTTTGTCCTGGAGTGCATCACTGGATTTTTTGAGATACTTATAGCACTTGTATTATCACATAATATGGGAATAGGATGATCATGTTTTATCTTGAAGTCTTCTAGAGTTCACTTCATCCATAACACCTGTGTACAACTGGCTACTGCTGCAATATATTCTACTTCTATTGTAGATAAGGATATTGAAACCTACTTCTTACTTAGCCAAGAGACTAAACAGTCTCCAAGAAAAAATGCTCCTCCACTTGTGCTTTTTTTGTCATCAATGTTGCCAGCCCAATCTGCATCTGTATATGTTGTCAGTGTGAAATTGTCACTCTTGGGATACCAAAGCCCAAAATCCATAGTCCCTTTTAGATACCTAAAAATTATTTTTACCACTACCACATGTGTTTCCTTAGGTGCTTCCTGAAACCTTGCCACTAATCCCATTGACTGTACTATGTCTGGTCTTGTAGCTGTAACATACAATAAGTTGCCAATCATAGATATGTATAATCTCTGATCTACCTCTGGAGATTCATCATCCTTACTCAACTTGCATCCTATGACCATGGGGGTACTTACCGGCTTACAATATTCTAGCCTAAATTTCTTTAACATTTCTTTTATATACTTGGCTTGTGAGAGAAATACCCCTTTTCTTGATTGTGAAATCTGAAGTCCAAGAAAGAAGGACAATTCACCAAGCATAGACATCTCAAATTCATTTTGCATGTTCTTAGCAAATTCTTTACACATTTCATCATTGTTTCCCCCAAAAATGATGTCATCAACATAAACAACCACAATTAGTAGATCATTCCCTTCATTTTTGATATATAAATTTATCGTCTGCTATTCCTTTTTTGAATCCCTATTCCTGAAGATACTTATCCAATCTTGAGTACCATGCTCTCGGAGCTTGCTTTAGACCATATAGTGCCTTTTTCAATCTGCATACATGATCTAGTTTATCTGCTAATATGAATCCCTCTGGTTGTTCAATATAAACTTCTTCTTCTAGAACACCATTTAGAAATGCTGACTTGACATCCATCTGATATACCTTGAAGTTTTTGAAACTTGAGAAGGCTAAAAATATTCTTATGGCTTCAAGTCATGCAACTGGAGCAAATGTCTCATCAAAGTCAATTCCCTCTACCTATGCATAACCTTTGCATACTAACCTTGCTTTATTCCTGACCACCTGTCCATCTTCATTTAACTTGTTTCTGAATACCCATTTTGTGTCGATCACATTTTTGTCCTTTGGTCATGGAACAAGTTCCCAAGTTTTTCTCTTCTCTATCTGATCTAATTCCTCATCCATTGCCTTAATCCAAAATTTATCCTCACTTGCCTGAGTGAAGTCTTTTGGCTCAATCTTAGATAGCAAAGAAAAATTTGCTTGTTGAGATGGTGTTATTATTCTTCTCCTTGTCTGTCTTTCATTTGGATTCCCAATGATTTACTCTTTTGGATGATGCTTCTGTACATACCTGGATGGAGTTTTGGGAAGAAGTCTTTGTGTTTCTTCTTCTTCTTTATCTGATTCCTCACAAAACTCTTCTTGACAACATCCATCTTCTTGATACACAATTTGCTGAACTGGTTCTCTTGAATCTATCTTCTCATCAATTGTTACATTTATACTTTCCACCATAGTACGTGTTCTCTTGTTGAAGCATCTATAGGCTTTACTCCTTGAGGAATAACCAAGAAATATTCCCTCATCACATATTGGATCAAACTTGCCTAAGTTTTGATCTTCTCGTCTTATGTAACACTTGCTTCCAAAAATCCTGAAGTGTTTTACAGTGGCAGGTCTTCCTTTCCAAAGCTCATATGGAGTCTTGTGATGGTTTACCCTCATTTGAGCCCTAGTGATTATGTATACTACTATGTTGACTGCTTCTCTCCAAAATCCATCTGATATTTTAGACTCATTTAGCATAGCTCTAGCCATATTCTCAACAATCCTATTTTTCCTTTCAACTACTCCATTTTGTTGAGGAGTTCTTGTTGTTGAATATTCTCTTTTGATTCCATGTTGTTCACAAAACTCTACAAATTCATTTGAAGTAAATTCTCCTCCTCTGTCAGATCTCAGACACTTAATCCTTTTTCTAGTTTCATTTTCAACCAATTCCTTAAATGCTTTGAATTTTTCAAAGGCCTCTGACTTCTCTTTCAAGAAAGCTACCCAAACCATTCTGGAATAATCATCTATAAATAGTATAAAGTAGCTCTCACCCTGAATACTTTGTGTTCTGGTAGGACCACACAGATCAGTATGTATTAGAATTAATGGCTCATATGACATATATCCTTTTGATTTAAATGTTGTCCTAGTTTGCTTTCCATGTTGACAGGGTGCACAGATTGTGCTTTGAGGTCTTCTTATTTTGGGTAAATCTCTGATTGCATGTTTATTGCTTATGTTGACTATGTTATCAAAATTCAAGTGACCCAATATTCTATGCCACAACCAACTCTCATCTTCTTGTGATAGAAAGCACTTTTCCCCTTTGATCTCATTGAGCATGTATAAATTGTTTGGGGTTCTTCTTGCATTGGCAATGATTTTTCCAGTTTTTGATTTTCTTATCTCACATCTATCTGGATGGAAAGTAACCATATACCCTTGATCACAAAGTTGACTTATACTTAGAATATTGTGTTTTAACCCTTTAACATATAACACATTTTCTGTTTTTGTTTTCCCATTATCTAAACTTAGAGTTCCTCTTCCACCAATCCTTGTTGATCCATTATCACCAAAACTTACTGATCCTCTATTGGTTTCTTTTAGTACAATGAATTTGTCTTTGTCTCCTGTCATGTGACTAGAGCAACCACTATCAATATACCATTGTTCTTCTTTATCCTGAGCATGAAGGGTTGTTTGAACTAACATTGATCTAGCCTTAACATTTTCCCTTTCATATTTCCTAGTTGTTGAAATTGTTTTTCTAGACTCAGGAAATATCATTTTACACCATCTAGCCTTGTGCCCAAAATTATTGCATTTGTAACATATAATATCATTTTCCATAAGAGGTGCAAAAGAATTGAAATTTCTATTGACATTGTTTCTTGCATGATTAATACAGTGTACAACTCTATGACCATATTTATTACAAGAAAAACAATGACCATGGAAGAAATTATGTAACCTATTTGGATGCCTTGGAGTTTGTGGTGGAGTATTCTTTCTCTTGTGATTAACTCTTATCCAAGGTTCTTCTTTGCTTTCTTCCTTTCTGATATCCTTTTCTTGCTTATCCTTGTTTGAAGTTTCTTGTTTTTGAAGACTTGATTCCTCTTTCTGTTTCTCATACTCTACATCTTGTAGTGCCTTGGTCCTTTCAACTTCATTCCTTAGGTAGACAATTTTTGCTTCCAATATTTCACATTATGTTTCTCTGGCTCTTAATAGATCTGTCATATCCTCGCTCAATTTTATTTCCTTCTTCCACCCTTATCTTGAGTTCTATGAGATTTTGTAGAAGTTCCATCCTTGCTTCTTCATCCTCTTGAATTTGTTCCTTCAAGCCTGAATTCTTCTCTCTAATTCTTTCCAACTTTTTGAGAGCAGAAAATAATTCCTCTTTTATGTCAAACATAGTCTCCTCTTCATTTTCTGAAGTCATGTGTGTTACTGATGGATCCTCCTCCAAGCTGTTAGTCTTTTCATGGAGAGACCCACTATGATACCAATTGAAGAACATGTGCTTATACTGAGAGGGGGGTGAACAGTATAAGATAAAACTTTTTGCTTTTTAATCCAAATAATAGCATCAACAATATTAAAGTAGTAAACATCACACAAAGCATCACACACATGAGAGACATGATTTTACGTGGTTCACCCAATGTGGGCTACTCCACGGAGAAAATATTTCTTATAAATTTTTCTCAAATAAATTCTCTTGGGAATCCTTTCCCTACAATTTTTATGGACCTCTATCCAAAGGAGATACCAATCCCCTAAATCAAGTTCGTGGATCTCTATCCATAGGAGACACCAATCTCCTAATCTCTGCTCTGGTTGGTGATCCTCTAGAAGACCTCTACCTCCACTACCCTTAGCAAATGGAACTCTATCCACAGAAGACACCTATCTTCCCTTCTCTGTATGGAGACCTCTGTCCTCAACTCTATCACCTCCAAAGATCTATCTCAAACCTACACTAAACACAGTCCTTCGGTCTAGCACAAATCTATCCTCAATATCTGTCTCTAGTCTGGCACAAACCTATCCTCGAATCTGCACCAAAATCTATCCTCTGATCTGTCCTTAATATGTTCTCAATATCTATTCTCAAATCTGTCCTCAATCTGTGTTGTAAGCTTCCACAAAAGCTTACCCAAATCTGTCCACAAGTCTTTTCAAAGACTTACCTCAAATCTGCTCAACAAGTCCACACTAGAACTTGTCCACTCTCATAGAAACATAAAGAGAATTGTTAGAGACTCAATATATTTCACACTCATCAATGCTCAATATTTTCTCAAATCAATTTAGAATATAGAATAGTTTGTTTTATAGAACTTGAACAATCACTTCACACATCCACTTGACTAGGCTCAACCAACTCTACTTCAACCAATCACTCAAAGAAATAATCCTTCCTTACAAACCCTAGTCCAAGTATATAACCACTCACTCAAAATATTTCCAACAATGCTTCATCAACCAATCTCACATAACAATGATACTCATGTTCTTTTCAAACCCTAGTTCAAGTTCTTCACTCAACCAAAGGCTTCAACAACAATGCTTATAAAACAAGGTTTTAACAACTCTTTATTCCAGAAAACCTTGAAGCATTAACTCAACACACTCAATAAGGAAACCCTAATCAAGACCTTTTCACTCCAAAATTATTTTCTAGAAAACCAATCAATCAACTCAACTATGGAATAATATGCTCATACCTTTTTCTTGATGATGAAGGAACCTCAAATATCTGCCACAACCACAAATACTTCTTTGCCAAGCTCAAAGGAGTTAGAAGATGATAAGCTATATCAAAGATACAATGCAAATATCAAAGCACACATACACCTTATCACTCCATATTAAAGAAAGCATCCATCAACATATACAAAAATGATTAACCAAATACACCTTATAATCTCCCAATTAAAATAATATTCAATACCAAGAATAATGTCAATACAATCTCCTTTTCAAAATAACTCAATGGCAATAAGTCCTCTCAACACTATAAATCTTCAATAACCAATATGTCAAAAATACTTTATTCAAAAATAAATCCAACTCCTTATTCCTCCAATTAACCAAAAATAATGATTAATTAAAAACCTTTTTAACTAACCCTTTTAACTCCCTAGGACCTTATGTCAAAACCTTAGGCATCACAACACATATTAAAAAATTTATTACCTTTGCCTTGGTGGGACTCGAACTCATGACACTGCCTCTACTAGCGCCCTAGCCATGGCTCCAACCACCACATGAGCTAGGTACTCATTTGGAGAGCAAGAGCCCAACGTGCTCTATATTCCTCTCCGCACGTGCCAAAACAAAAACTCACGCGTCGCTTCCTCGATGCTTCAAAACACATAAAAAAAACATTGTCGCCATGAATCGAATGTGGATCACTCCACCCACAAATACCTTAGCACTTCATCCACTTGCCACTAGGCCATGCTACCTCGATGGATATTATGTTTTAGCACACAATAAACTTAACCCTTTTGCTGGCGCTTAAGACAAGGTTTTTTGTCTTCTTCCTCGCATGAATTCTCACAACAACAATTGCACACTTTATTATTTTGAACGAAGGATGATTTAAATGCCACTAAGGAATATAGTATATATACTAATTTCCTCCTTTAATTTTGAACGTCGGCGCCTTCGAAATTTGAATAATTAATTTATAAATTATTTAAATTCTTTAGAATTTAAATTTTATAAATTAACTTTTAAATCCTTTTGGCTTTATCAAAGCCCTTTTTGATTTTACCACTTTGTATAAATAATATTTATTTATAAAATTTAAATTCAATTTGAATTTAAATATTTTATAAAGTAAATATTAAAACCTCCTTGGGCTTCCTTGGGTTTTTATGAAAAACCTTTTATTTTTGCTCAACCATGGTTTTAATGAAAACCCTCTTAACATATGCTTCCACATAATATTAAAAATATTATGAAGCTCTTTTGCCTTTAACCTTTGCATTGTTCCTCTTGACATTTTGACATCAACGGTAGCTTATTCCTTGACATCAATGACAACTTTGTTCCTTGACATCAATGACAACTTTGACTCAAAATGTCCAACATTCATTGGGTCTTCAAGGAACTAGCTTCACACAAGTAACATGCAAAGAACATAAGGCATGGGCATAAAAACATACTAGGTCAAGTCTTGGCATTACCAAAGACTATTTTTAAGTCATCTAGCCTGAAAGGTTTCCAAAAAAAATAATTGTTAAACTTTTCATTAGATTTGTAGGGGTCATATTTTTCACTTTCCAGGTATATCATACCTTTATGTCATGCTATAATATCATCCCTATGATGGGTATTATTTGTTAGTAAACTCAAAGTAAATGGACCCTTACTTGAAAAGTCCTATGGCATTACATTTAATGTCTAATCAAAAGATAAAAGTAAAAAAAACATGCTTTAAAATATGGACCATGTTCATAGTTGCATGATGGGATTGCAGAAGCAGAGATTACAGGAGACTACAACACTGTTAGATGCTATCAACCCTTTGGTTGGAAGTTAAGCATACTATTTATGTTGTTAGGTATCTTGAGTGTCTATTTTTGAATGAACTACCTTATGAGTATGTGGCACATGAAGCTCACCATAGTTATAAAAAGGTGAATATTTGTACTATCTATTTTTGCTTTCTTGTACTATAACTACATTTTTTTAATTGGTTATATGGGATTGAAATGGGCCTTACCCATATTACTTCATGATTGCATTACCTATGTATTTCAATGAACAACATAGTAGGAATACGATAAACTTTATTATCATGGCACCCTTGGGGATTGTAAAACTATTAAGGTTCACTCATGGGATTGGAACCTTGGCTTATTGTGTGAAATACTACAACTACATTTTTTGGCTAATATTTATCATTTGACTTGATTCTCTATCCACGAAAGAGTACTTTGTCATAGTTATAATTAAAACATGCTTATATGTGCTTGCAAAATTTATTTGGCTCTCAGATCAACTCTTGCCTCTATCCTTGAGATTCATTGTATACTTGAATAACTTTTGTTATCCAAGTTTTTCTTGGGATTCTTAGTTCTTGACTGTGTACTTCAATAATTTTAACTATTTCAATATCCCTGAGGGTTTGCTTTACTTACTTGCATACTATACAATAGCATATATGTGAAAATCCTATTGGTAAGGTCTTTGGTGTTTTTGCATCCTAGATATTTGGTCTTCAAGTTTTACATTTTCCACCTTCACTATTCTTGCACATGGGATGAGACTTGAAATTTTAAACAAGTGAAGGTCTATCTACAACTAGTTTTCTACAAAGGCTACCATGCTTATTCTCCAAATATTTTTTTCTCCAAATATTGACACATATGATCCTAAAGGTGTGTCATATATATCTATGTATATGTGTGCATGTTGGACTATGTATATGCTATTTTATGAAGAAGTAAATATTCATTTGTGGTGCTCTAAAACTTTTTGTAGTTGAAAACATTGATGTAACAACAACTAATGTTAATGAAGACAGATTTAACCATGGCTCTTTATTTTATTCTAAAATCAGTTCTTTTCTTTCAACTAACTCTTCTAGTTTTTGTGTAGCTAAGGGTTATTCCTTTTGTTTTGTAGAAAATTCTTCTAATTTTTATCTTAGAAGAGTTAATTGAAAGAAAAGAACTAGTTTTAGAACAAACATGTATTGGGTTATGCAAATGAGTTTTTTTGAAAAACTCATTGGAATGATAAATATGCATCGAACACGTGTTCTACCACTCATTGAAATAATTAACGAGTGTTGCTAGAATTTTTTTGTTCTAATTTCAAAAAATGCTAGTAGATAATTAATGGGTAGCCAAGCTAGGTGTGACGTGAGTAGGTATGTTGAGCATGAGATTGGCTAGTCAGATACAAGAAAGTAATTGTTGGGCATCAAATTGACATTAATTTTTACTTGATACTATGACAGTCTATCTTCCAATTTTTTGTCCAGGCATGCACCCGATATTCATAGCGCAACACTCAACATAAGATGGACCAAATGTTAATTCAGTCCAACCTCTAGTGTAGGATGGTTCCTTGTCAACTTAGTAGGGTGTTGACACAATTAAAGCTCATAGGGTTTGAATAAAAGGTTTAGGGTTAGAAAGCTTATGAAAATAGTGGCCATATAAGCTAACATCATAGGCAACTACAACAAAAAGCTCTCACAAACTATTTCCAGTGTCCTATCACTCATAATTAGTAGCACCCAAAACTTGAAATCTTCATATATTTAAGCACAAAATAGAGATATGTTGTAGAAATAAATTCCAATATCCGATATACTGATAATCCAATCAACCAGATTTAGCAGAAATAAACTCCCTATCAACACAGATCTAACTATGAACATATTTCAATTAATTTCATCTTTCTTTCTTCTACGACATAAAGTAAATGGTAATCCATACAAAAATATGTTGATGTCATCATTTAACTTATTTGGACTATGAAATCATCAATATGCACTAGAAGTAGTGTAAATAGCCTTTGTTGCCATTCTATAGCTTTTACAATGCTTCTGACCTTATGATTCCATTTCACTCGAGAATACTCTTGGAACTAAATGGAATAGAGCTTGTCAACACTTAGTCACTGAAGTGTGCAAAACAATCACCATTTTGTAATTTTTTCATGCTGACATCATCTTTGCTCAAAAGTTTTATGGAATTGAGCCTCGCTTGGAATCCGATGCCAAATACACTAGGCACAAGCGAAATAAAAAATTTACTTGAAAAATACTAACTATTGACTGGAGTCAAATCCTCTTGCATGGATCCACTCCAAAACACTCCATTTCCTTAGCAGAATAGATATTTCCATGCCTTAGAATAATTTTTCAAAAAAATTTGAGGATGTCTGGCACCTCTTGGGTGGATTTGCTCATAAATCCAACAAACTCAGAGTCTTATCCATTGGGTATTAGGAGTTAAAAAATGCTTATCTTCAACAATGCTTCAAGGAATAATTTCCATACGAATACTATCCTCTAAAAAATTCATGAACATCTTAGAGGATAAATGTTCATATCGGGACCATGCTAGAAACAAAAATATCTCTGCTACTCCCTCAAAACTACTCAAAGCTTAAGAAAAATATAGTTATGTTCTCCTTTTAAAGTCTCTTCAAAAATTACATGAATGAATTCACAAAAAAATGTTGTTCTCTATATCTCTCTAACCTCATGCTTTTATTATTTCCTTCTGAAAATATCAGAGTAAAAACAAATCAAACAAAATACAAAACTTCTACATAACTACAAAATGTGCAAACAAAAGGATTATACTCTTGTGTTCCTTCATGTTCTACAATAGATCTATTTGGTTCTTCACCCTCTTATTGAGCCTCTTCTTCAGCATTATCTTCTTGCTCTTGCTCAGCTTCCTCCTCAGGTGAACTTTGATCTTTATTTCCTCTTCAGCATCCTTTCCAAATAGCTATACCATTAGCTTTGGAGTTTGTAGGGCCTGTTTCCAAACTAGTTTAGAGGGATTCAAAGTTTCTTTGAGCTATTTTTGAATGTACTCCAATTCACCAGTATCTTCATAATTTGTAGCACTTCCTTTGTTTACCAATTCCTCCATCAGATCTCTAAGTCTGGTAAAATTAATAATTACTTTCAAAACTTGCTCTTGATAAACTAGCTCTTCCAGAGCATCAATCTCATACTCATCTTGAAGGCTCTCAACAATACTCTTCTTAATATCTTAACAAGATGTTATCTTCCATCCATAACCCTCTAAAACCATTCTAAATCATGTCCTTATTTATATCCACTATATCCCTAATCATATTTTCAACCTTATAAAACAATAACCAAGTCTTTTGTAGGGCTTTATACTTCTTCACCATAACTTTGGTAGCAATTCTAGCAATATTCCATTCCTTGTTAGGAATAGGTTTAGTAGAGTCACTGAGCCTGCTATATACCAGTTTGTAAATTTTCTTAGTCAAAATCACCATGGGTTGTAGGTCTCTAGTGAAGCTATCAAGATCCTTTTGAACATTTTGAAGTAGGTGACTGACATCATCCATATAATCAATAATAGGTTGTAGCTCTAAGCATTTTTCTAGAACTTCTGAGAGCAATTCTTTCCTCACTCTCTTTAGCCCAGCTTTAGAGAAACCTGAAGACTTAGCCTTTTTGATTTGAATTTGCTGCTTCAAGCTCTACATCTCATTATCTTGTTCTTAATTTTTCTTCTTTTGTTCCTCCATTTGCTCCTTGAGCTTATTAGCCTCTTGAAATTTATCCTACCAGTTATTTGCTTCCTTTTTTAGGGCCTTTGCCACTTATTTCTTATTATCAATTGTCTTCTGAAGCTTCTCTATTTTTCTCTCCAACTTGTCCATATTTTCTTTGTATATATTAGTTTTGACATAAAAAGTATCCAAGTGAGCTTTTGCCATGACCAATTCATATTTTGCAGGTAACTGCTCAATATATTATGTATATTCCTCTAGACGATAGTCTTGAGCAGTCATATCAGTTTTAGGCTTACTCATAAGAGGAATCATGGATCTGGATATTCTTTACCTTGAAACTAGATCAACAAACATGCTTCTCCTCTTCATGTCCATCCTATTGGAAGGTTTGGACAACTTTTCTTCCCAGAAATATTGAATTTTTTGTGAAGCTTCCTTCTCCATTTGCAAAATTGCTTGGGTAGGATAACTCATATGAGGAGGAGAAGAGGCTACAAGGATGAAAGAGTGGAATCAAAAGTTGACAATGGCTTGGTAGAAGTGACTATAGTGGAATTTATGACCACTGTCACTATTGTAATTGGTAAACTCGTGGAAAATGAAGCAAAACTCACAGAAGGGTGAGTGGGTGCGCATGTAATAGCTTTCTTTTCAGAGGATTGGGGAGGTTGTAATGGCAAGGATAGAATTATGGGAGAATATGAAGAGAGAATTTTAGATGATGAAAAAGAAATTTGACGTGACCTTGGAGGCGATGGGTTGACTTGGACTTTAGTAGTGACTGATGAAATAGGGGGTGAACTATGAGGGGGAGAAGGCACCTTTGTTACAACCTATTGCTCAGAAAGGGAGGGATATTTATTTGGGAAATACGAAGGAGAATGGATAGAGACCATACCTTCGCCTACTAATGTAGGATGTTTTGGATTTGTCTCTTCACTTTGATACAATGTTTGTTGTATTAATTATTTCACAGCTGAAATAAGAATTTCCTTAACAAATTTCTCCTTATCCAACTTCTATTTCTTATAAATATCCTTCTTAGCTCTCTATGGTGCCTTTTTGGCCTTTCTCTTAAAGACTTGCAAGGATACTGATTTTTCATTTTTTTTGTCTTCTCCAGACAATCCTTCCTGTACTGATTCTTTCTACAATGTCTCTTCAAGAAGAGGATTTAATTCCACTATTTCTACCATGGTGAAAATTACTCGTGTGAACAAAAAATATTTATCCTTCTTATTCCAGTCTATCTCTGATTCTAGTGCGTCTTACTCATTAATTTTACCTCTTTTAGAAATTTCTCTATTTATTCGGTTGAATATTGAAATGTCTTCAGGACTTTAGCAATAGTTAATGGAGTATCAAATCCTTCTTCTTGAGATTCTTCTTGCGAAGGTGGATATGGGAAGTCTCATCCTATCTATGGCATCTTATAAATTAGCACTATATTCCTTAGGTCTTTTGCTTTCCAAGTTGTGACATTCTTGTCATATTTATCAAAAAACTCATCATCAATTTTCAATCCAAACTTGGATTTCTCTTTGCCAATTTAAACTCTCATCCTCCACTAGTTTGCTATCTTGGCTTCATTCCATTTCTTTTTACTTTCAATGCCTCTTATGGTAGACTCTTGTAACTGATTTTCCTCTTTCTTATCTATTTTTTTCTCAACCTCTTTAATGGTAGACTCCTACAACCAATGTTTTTCATTATTTTCTGGATAAAAATCAATAATATGCTCATAGAAGTCTAACCATGGAGAAAGTTGTTCCATATTGGCAAAATTCCAATTCAAATGAGCATTTTCCTTGTTATTTCTACCTTGTTCAAAATGAGGCCTAAATTTTTTCTCAAATTTATAGGCCTTTTCTCCATTCAGGGTTGCGTTCCCCTTGTGGAATACATCATCCAGGTCATAACTCCATCTCTAGGGAATGTAAAATAGACCCAACCTATCAAGATATTGGTCAATTTTTTTACCTTACCACTTCTTGGTAATTGTTATATCATCAACATTGTGGTAGGTCAATGAACACCTTCTCTTCCTCCCAAAGCCATAGTTCATATTTATAAATTTTACTTGCCTCAAATATTCTAGGGTGAATAATCTATTTGTGATGAAGTGTGGCAGTAGAAAAGGCTTTCCAGTGAAGCCATACAATCTAATGACTATGCCTTCTATAATGAGGTACCAATATCCTTTCTCAACACCTTTTGTTCTTAACAATTTCTTGGTCAGTGGTGATAACCTAGGGCATTCCCTATTCATTGTATTCAATGCTGGCCCTAAAAATTCCAAGTTAAATTTATACACAAACTTAGTTTTCCTCAAATGAGAAGTCCAATAGTAAAAAGGAATGGGGTATCCTTGATTTTTATTTTCCTTGATCGAAATCCAGGGCATCATGTCCTTTACAATAGTAAAGAACATCCAAACTAGGCTTGAGAAATGTTGGAAACATGGTGCGTTAGAACTCCTTTTCATTCTCATTAATTGCTCGTGTATTCTTTGAGGGAGAAAATATGGCCAGTCAAAGTAGATAACCCTAACACCCTTATTTTTTGCATCTTTCTCATACATTCTCTCATTAGAAATGTAGTATGCAGTGGCTATTTGCCAATATGTCACCATTCGATCTGAATCCAAAACCTCCATACAAGCTAACATAGCATAGAGCTCTAGGCTAGAAAATTCATCAATTGGGTATTGGAACTTTAGGAATTTCATATTCCTCTCTTATCATTCTAAAATTTTAAATTAAGACATCTTTCTATGACTTTATTATCTTCTAAATCTATTAATGAAGCATAAACCCTAGCTTGTTCTACTATATCAAATTATTTAGGCTCTAAGGGTGGGTTCACCCCTACAATAAACAAATTGTGGCAAAGCTCTTTGGTAATGGTGAGTAATGGTATTCCATTAGGATTTTTCACCATCCTCTTCTTAGGGTCATAAAAGTTGATCATCGCAAAAACTAACTCAGGATAATGATGAACAAAATCACATATGTAAGAAAATAAGAAGGATTTTATAGCAATGATACCTTGCAGTCTAATTTGTCTCCCTTTGAAGTATCTAAATTTAAAATTACTTCTCAAGAAGTTCCTCCTTACTTGGGTCATTACTATGTCTGCCAACCACCTAGTCTGGTCCACATGGCCATCTAGATCTGCTCCTCTTTTTTGTACTTCTATTAGCACTTTCTTCGGAGCCATTTTTGCAAGAAATTATTTAAAGTGTTTTCTTTGGAATTTGCAAATAATGCTCGACTATCATTCTATTCTTTCCACTTGGTAAACACTACTCTTTGTCGAATGAAGGAATTCTATATTTTTAGAACTTTTAATTTCCCATGCATGCACACCCTCTACCATTAATGTGGTCGCTGCACAAACTACCCGTTGGCACGCTTTTTGAATTAAACTCATTTATTTTGGTGGCTTGGAGATGCCATATTGATTTTTTATTGGCTGAAATTCAAACACCTTTCATGCACTCGTGGTTTTGCCTTGTCTTTTTTCTTTTTCGTTTGAGCGGAACGGGAAACTTGAGCATTAATTTATGAACATTTACCTTTTAAGGAAGTGGTACAGTGCGAAATTTATTTTCTGCTCAATAATAGTCATGAACTTTGATAAATTAGAAAACTTCATTATTCTACTGCCACCTTAGTCTCTTTAAGCGTGGAATATATGCATGTAGTATTTTGCTAGCTCCTTAGTTCATTTGAGTGTATATTGGAGGTCACACATCATTCCATAGCTTTTTTAGTACACTTGAATGCAAAATAGAAACTTGTTGCTTCCTTGGTGAAACTTAGCTTATTTGCAACTTTTATTTTTATTTTATTCCTTTTTTATTTATTTTTCATACAATATTTCTTCAAAACAAAACTTGATATAAAATGCAAAAATAATATGATACAAAGTATGTACATATATTACAATGACCTATATTTCAATCAAAATAGGGGTTAAGGTGAAAATATTTGACCAAAATCGGTTGTGTGTTTCCCTCAATATCTTCAAGCTAGAAAGCATTGGTCTCTTTAACTTATGCTATCTTGAAATGGCCATCCTAGAAGGAGTCAAACTTCTGATGATGCCCTAGTTTAGCTCTTTCAATGTTCCACCTGAGTACAGAATCTCCAACTTGGAGTTTTTTGAACCTTGCCTTCTTATCAAACCATAACTTGATATCAACTGACTACTTTTGTAAATCCTCATATGCCTGAGTCCTCTTCTCTTCTAACTACAATAGGTGTTTTAGCCTTGTTTCCACTGGATTTTCTTTAGATTCCTATTCTATGTTTATCAGCTTGAGTGCTGGAATTTCCAAATGGATAGGCAACACTACCTCCTTGTCATACACTAAGGCATAAGGAGAAGTCTTGATGGACTTCTTAATAGTAATTCTATCTATCCAAAGAGCTAACTCCAAAAATAGGTGCCAACTTCTTTTGTTACCCTGTAGTGACCTTCTTAGAATCCTTAATAGATTCTTATTAATAGACTCTACAAGTCCATTTCCTTGGGGGTAGTAATTTGAAGTATTCTTAATGGTGATTCCATACTTACTGGTAAACTCAATATATTTGGCTCCTATGAACGTTGGTCCATTATCAATCACCAAGGATTCTAGAACACCAAACCTTGAAATTAAGATTTCCATAAATTTTATCACCACTTCTTGATCTAATTTATTTATAGGAATAACTTCTACCCATCTAGTGAGGTATTCTGTAGCATTCAGAATGTACTTATGCTCATATGAGGAATGTGGGTTTATCACTCCTATGAAGTCTAACCTCCATTGCTAAAAGGGTTCTTCCACTTGAATTGGATTAAGGGGAAATGATGCATTCTTTGTTCTTCCCACATGTCACTGGAATTTGTCACAAGCTCTAGTGACTTTGAAGGTATTAGCAAATATGTTAGGCCAGTAATAGACTACTTTAATAATCTTCAAATTTGTTACTCTTCTTGAGAAGCATCCTTCAGATAGTCCTCCATGGAACTCCTCTATAACCTTTTGTTGTTGATCATCTTTTAAGCACCTAAGGATAATTCCATCAAGGTTCCTTTTGTACAGACCTTATAGAAGTAAGACATACTTTAAAGCTTGTAGTATATATCTTCTTCTCTATGATGCTTTGAGATCAAGAGGGAATACTCTAGTTTGAAAGTACTTAGTCATCTAATCTACCCAGTCTGATCCACCTGAATGTAATTATTTAGTCTGATCATCTGCTATTGCCTGATAAGCTATCATTTTTGTTAAAACTGCTACTTCTGTCAAACCTTGGCATAGGGCTCTACCTCTTACCTAGCTTAGTAGGATGGATTTCCACATCATAATATTTTAGTAATCCAACTAGCTCTCTTATCTCCCATTTCTCCTTGTGGAATAAAACTTCTTACATCCGGATGAACAACATAAACCAGGGTCTTACTTTGAATCAAATATTACCTAATGTTTTTCAACAATTTCATTATAGTAAATACTTATTTCTCAATGAAATTATACTTAACCTGATATTCATAAAGAGTCTAGCTTAAAATAATATAGGGTGCTCCTCTACTTGATCATTCTTTTGGGTGAGCATTGATGCATAGCTTTACTCAACTCCATAAGCATAAAGAATGAAGTATTTGCTAAAGTCTGGATTGACTAACACTGAAGCTACATCAATGGAATGCTTGATGATATCAAAGGTATGCTTTCTTACTTCAATCCATTTAAAATTTATATTTTTCTTCAGTAGTTCAAATATAGGCCTCACCTTCTGAGCAAAGTCAGAGATGAATTTCCTAACAAATTTTATATACAAATTCCATAGTCATTATTATGGATACCCAAAAGGTAAACCTATATAAGAGATAGATTGATATTTTGAGTTTCTAGGTCAAATTCCACAGTCCATCTTCTTAAAAATAAGATCCCTTCATCCAAAAAACCATGGTCCTCCTATGATGATTTGGTTTGAATAAATAGAGTTATTGAGTCGATTGAGAAAAATCCTTTAGGAAGGGCTACCAGTATATCCTTATGAGCACTAGCTAGTGAGGGTCCATCTATGAGTGGACTCCATATCGAGATGCAAGCCGATAAATTTCCCCGCCAAGGAATAAGAGTCTTGGACTACTAGGTATGTCATGAGCTCAGATGGAATCCTAAGGAATCCTTGTGAAGGACATAGATCGACTCTAGGTTCTAAGGAGGATGCCTATGGAGGGTTATTTTTTAAAATATATGCAAAATATTAGGAAGGAACCTCTACTTGGAGACTGTAGATCCACCTCTTCCATAATCCATCAATGTGTGGTCTCCGATGGGGACCGATATCTTTTTTCTTATTCTTAATGGCTCTTAGTATTAGGAATAAACAAAATCCTGGTTAGATTTTCCATGAAGATGACCAAATTGATAGGAAGAATCCCAATTTAGAAGAGGAAGAGAATGTAGAAATGAGAAATGAGGTTGATCCTATTGAGGGGTCCAATGGACACCTCACCTTCAAATATTTTGATCAAATGTGGGGTTTCTATAAGAAACATAAATCTACTTTGGACAAGGGTTTAGAGGTGGAACAACTCGAAGAGGGTGGGACCCTCCATCATAAGAATTTTTCAACCAAAAATATTTACATTAACCCCTTGTTTGAATATAACTCTAATATAAATCATTTTCATCAACCTACCTATGCCACTACTACAACCACCAATGTTGGAAGGACTCCACTTGTTCCTCCAACTAGTAGTGCATCCTAGAATTATTTTCAATTTCCTCCTCATCATGTTCATATCAATATCTCTACTTCTATTCCACCAAATATTAGTTTTTCTCAATAACAAGATACCACTTATCATAACCCATTCCATAACAACATCAATACTTCCAACATTGTCCAATTTTCTTACTAATAACCTACCTATACCCCTCCCTTAGGTAACTTAGGGGCATTGCATGACAAAAATCCTAAAAAGTAGAGCTTAACAAGTGTGGTGAAAAAAATAGTTTTGAGAATGTACATGATTCAACCCCCAAGTTTCACCTACAATTATAGATAAATTTGCAATCAGCCCCTAGACCCTATCATTACCTCTAGGCCTTACCCCAATCATTTCCCCATGCTCATGTTCCATATATATAATAGAATGGAATATCCAATTGAACACTTAAGAATGTTTAGAACATCATGTCATGATATCATATATGATGACATGTTTCTCCTTAAAAAATTCCCTAAGAGTCTCAGTGGCATGGAATTAGAATGGTACTATCAACTACCCAATTATTCCTTGAGGAACTTTGAAGAGATAACATAAATATTTGTCCAACAATTTTGGGTCTATGTTGAAAGAAATGTGTCAGTGAAGGATGTATACATGTTAAGGCAAGGTAAAGAAGAAAGTTTTTCCTATTTCTTATCTCATTGGATGAGTTTAGTTGGACAATTTAGATATACTTTACCTCCTCAGGATATGCTCGAGATATGTATTCAAAATCTACAAGAGAAAATATCTTATGAGTTGGAGATCACAACATATAGTAGGCCCGTGAACAATATTGGTAACTCCCTACAAAATATGATGTTAAGCCAACTCCAAAAACCTCCACCAAGGAATTTTACAAAACTTAGCATACTTATGATGGTGGTTCTAAAATAGCTTCTGGAAGCGAACATGATTGAGTTGCCTCCCATTAGACAACCTAATATCACAACTAATTGATACAAAGTTGGACAACACTGTGAGTATTATCAAGTGGAGGGACACATGAAAAATTCATGTAGGATATTGAAATATGTTGTTTAGGACCTCATTTATGAAGGTTTCCTTGTTATAGAATGTTCTAAGCCTTATCCTCCAACAAAAAACCAACATCCTACACAACAAACACCCACAACAAATCAGGACATGGGGTTTTTCAAGATCCCCTCCCTAAGCATGGTCAATCAACAACCAATTTATTATCATATAATAAAATGTCCACTCCCTATGACCATATGGTGGATATGATAGGGATGATCATAAGGCAACAAAAAAATATGTAATTGACTCAACATTCTTAGTAGGAGACGATTCCTTCATCTAACTTACCTTCAAAACCTACCTTAGTTTTGAATAACCCCTCAAAAAGGAGCACGAACTTAGAGAACCCACCCTTAGTGTTAAAATTGCAACCTAAAGTCTTCTTAAACATCCAAAAATAATTATCTAGTACCCTAGCTAAGATTTCCCTTTTAGAACTTTTAAAAACATCCCCTGTTCATAGGGAAGATTTGTTGGAGATTCTAAAACAACAATCTATCCCTCAAGATATTTTCCTGTGTTATAGCTAATTTTGTAGGCTCTCTTGGGACACATCACATCATATTTTTGGATGATGATATGCCTTCCTCTAACCTGTGAGAGGAATCTTCCCTCTACATCATTGCATTTATTGGGGAAATTTTTGTCAAGCGAATCTTGATTGATAATGGATCTTTTCTTAATTTATGCACATATAAATTTTTCTAAAGTTTTGGATTAAAAGAGGAAGAATTAACTAAATATGATGTTATCATCAAAGCCTTCAATAATGATTCCCAAGATGCCTATGGTATTATATCCCTTCCCCTTAGGGCTGGACCAAATATTTTAGATATATTGTTCTATATGGTGTCTTGCCCTACATATTTCAATATTCTTCTTGGATGCCCTTGGATCCATTCAATGAGGTTTATCCCTTTAACTTTTTATCAATGCTTTAATTTTGAATTCAATAATCAAATTCTCACCATTATGGGTGACCCTCATACATTCAAATATTATTCATTGATTAAACAGTCTCAATATAGTCTCAATATCTATTCTTCGACCTGTATTTCTTCTTCTCTTGCTCATGCTTCCTCACAAATAATTGAGCAACTTGAAATTTTAAAAGTGAGGAACAACTCATAAATGTCTCATCATAGGATCAAACAATTTTTTTTCTTCAAGAACCTCTTCTAGATCTTCCTCAGCTACCACCTTCACCAAGGACTATGGGTTTACCAAGTTGTACACATTGGTATTTGTACCTTTATCTTCGTAGGAATTTACCTCAAAGAAAATATTTGTGGTCATAACCCTTGTCCTATAGAGCATTATTTTACCCATTGTTACTTTTCCAATGACTACCCACTCCCTTAATAGATCCTATCTAGCATGGGATATATAGGTAAATGTTTAGGTCCATAATAGAAAGGTATTCAATAGCATTTGGATGTCGAAGTTTGTCCTGGAAGATGTGGCATAGGCTACTTTACTAATAAACATCAACCTTTACCATTTGATGATGATGATCACCTTACTACTTATATCAAATACTTAATTCATCAAGGCTTGGAATGGAATGATGAGGATGAGGGATCATTTAGCCCCTCAGACATTATTTTCTGTAATTTCATAACTTTGGTGCACCTTAAACCAATATCTCCTTAGATGGTAACTTAAAAAACCCATGAACATAATGCACCTAAAAAAGCTACTATGTATAATTCATGATCAGTTATAATATTACATTTAGCTTAGTGATCATATTACATTTTTATTATATGTTCATACTTCCTACTTGTCTGACATAGGTTGCATTATTTGCTTGACATTTTTTCCATTTTATATTTTTGGTTGTCATAATTACATTGTTGCTTTCTCATGATTGCTTGATCATATATATTTCAAGGATTTTGCACCAATGGCAAGTGATGGCACCTATTTAGGTCATAGATCACATGTATTGCACTCTCACTAGGGCTCTGATGCCTAGTGAAGTCCCCAACCTAGGGCCCATGCATCACTTCTCTTTTCTTCTTCTATTCCTTGATCTTGAAAGTTTTTACAATGACCATAAATTTCTCTCCAAATTCAAGGAATATTATTCTCCTTCACGTATATCCTTGCCTTGTTCATATTTTTTATTTTTTTTTCTCGTCAATATAAGGATATACATCATTCTTTTATCTATGCATCTTGTTTGTTCACACTTTCCTTCTTGATATTTTGATTATTAAGGGATCCTTGTGAGATAGGATAGATACCATATGAATATCCTTTTGGTGCTTATATGACCATTTACTATCTTACACACATCTCTTAACTGTAAAAATTTCAAAAAGGAACACACACATGCATGATTATTTAATCTCTTTTATCCCTATTTATACTATATTTCTTCTAGCACATTGCACACACACATTCATGCTTTACTTTGTTCACATATTGCACACACCACCCCCCTATTGGGTTACACTCCTCTTGAATCAATGGGCACCACACCCCATTATAGGATAAAATCCATGGTCATTCATGTGATCATACATAGCACAAATACTAATAGGTAATTACCCCACAATAGTCACTAGATAGCACACACCCATAGTTGGTATAGCTCCACCTACCAATTTTAGTAGGTACTACATCCAATTACAAAATCAAATCTATGGCCATTCATACAATCATACACAACACACACCCTAGCAGGTAATCACCCCATAGCAATCACTAGTGGGTACACACCCATATCGGGTATTGCTCCACCAATCCATTTTAGCAAGGACTACTCCCCATTATAGGATCAACACCATGGCTATTCATGTGGTCATACACAATACACATCCTAGTGGATAATTTCCCTATTGTAGTTACTAGTGAGCACACACCCATAGCAAGTATCACTCCACCTATCTATTTTAGCGAGCACTACACCCATTATAGTATTAGCTCCATGGTCATTCATGCGGTCATAAACATCACACATTCTAGTAGGTAATCACCCCACAATAGTCACTAGCAATCACACACCGATTGTGGTTATCTCTCCACTCGACCATTTTTTCTTGTGCATAACACCCTTTACGGATAGCTTCAGGCCACACATGAGGGGCAGCCTCCATCCCCTTCATTTACGAGCATATATCCTTATAGGGTTCTACTTTTTTTCTTTTTTTACTTTCTTTCTTTTGACATTTTGGATATTTGTTTCTCCCTTCTTCTCTTCTCTTCCCTCTTCTTTATTTCCCCTTCTTATTTCATTTGTTCATCCATGCATTTCATATTAGGTAGATTGCATTTCATACATTAGTTAGTTGCATTAGTTATATTCATACTGTACCTAGTTACCATTTTCATGCTTTTGCTTTGCTTGCTTTGTTTTCTTTTATTTTTCTAGTTTGCTTTATTTGTTTGTCTTTTTTGAGTTTTTAAAGAATTCTATATTCCTTCCGAAACTCGAGGGGGCATCCTAGCCTTAGAGGCATTAATGGTAGTAATGTCTTACTTTGTGTGAAAAATTTTAAAGTTTCCATAATAATATCTTTCTGCACCACCCCTCTATCCAAACCCAACCACCCCTTTTTGTGTTTACCTATAGGTGTCTACATATTTCTTTGACACATTTATTTGGCCATAAATGTGTCAAAGAGGGGGTAAAATATAGACATGGAAAATTGAACCATTAAGATGAATTATTTTCCTTACATCTTTCATTTCTTCCTCCCTTTCTGTATTTTGCCCATAGGTGTCTACATATTTCTTTGACACATTTATTTTGCCATAAATGCGTTAAAAGAGGGGGCAAAATATACATATGGAAAATTGACCCATTAATATGAGTCATTTAGTTTTCCCGTCAAGTTTGCAAAGGCCATATTTGATCCAAATTTCCCTCATAAAATTTTATCCATTCGTATAAAAACCTATACCATTGGATTGGGCTCAAAAAGAACTTTCTAATAGTATAAGTTTTATCCCATTATAACATCATTTGTTTCCCCTAACTACAAAAAACTGCACATAGGTCTAGTTGTTGAAATTGCACAATTTTTGATATTCTAGAACCCTAGTGGCCACCTTGACCCTAAAGCCTAATTTGTAAATTTCATTTTTTCCTGACTAAGCCCTTCAAATCCTCTATAAATAGAGGGGTTAGATTCCCTTTTAAGGGGACCATGTTAAATTGTGATAAGACTATATGCATATACCTCGGATGCTCTCACGACTTTCTCTCTATTGTTACACCTTCTTGAAGGAGAGAATGTCTCCCTCCTCCGCTTGTGTTTCCTCTTCAAACTTTCTAGGCTATCTCTTTTATTGTTATTCATTGTGTTTTCATTAATTGTTGTTATCATTTTTCATTCTCTTTTATTATTATTCATTATGTTTTATTTAATTAATATTGCAGTGTTTTCATCTTCTTTTATTATTTTTCATTTTGTTTTCATCAATTTTTATTTTTTGTTTTCATTCTCCTTTTTTTGTTATTCATTGTTTTTTGACCTCTAAAATTCTATTTTATTCATTTTGATTACATTAGATTGGGGGTAGCTATTTGTTCCTAAAAATCCTAGTTTTAGATTTGCATATTTGTTCAACAATGTTTTCATTCTCTTTTATTGTTTTTTTTTTTTAATTTTGAAAAAACTTGTATTAAAACAAAGATCAATTACAAAAATGGAAGAGACTCTTCCCATCCGAACTCAGAGAGAACACAATATTACAATAGAAGAAGCAGCTTGTCATGAAATCGTGACACAAATCTTCTCCTTAGGCCGCGAACAAGCAACATGTCACGAAATCGCGACACCTTTCCCCTTTGGCCGTGAAAAAGCAACATGTCGCGATATCGTGACATTTTCCTCCTTTGGCCGCGAAAACTCAACAAGTCACGAAATCGTGACACTTTTCTCCTTTGGGCACGAAAGTGCAACATGTCATGAAATCGTGACACCTTTTCTCCTTTGGCCGCGAAAAGGCAACATGTTGCGATATCGCGACACCTTTTCTCCTTTGGCAGTGAAAATGCAACATGTCGTGAAATCGTGACACCTTTTCTCTCTTGGTCGCAGAAAAGCAACATGTCACGAAATCATGACACCTTTTCTCTCTTGGCCACAAAAAAGCAACATGTCACGAAATCGCGACACCTTTTCTCCTTTGGTTGCGAAAAAGCAACATGTCACGAAATCGTGACACCTTAGCTCCCTTGGCCCCAAAAATGCAGCATGTCATGAAATCATGACACCATTTCTCCCTAAGCCACGGAAATGTAACATGTCACGTTATCACGACAACTTTCCTCCCTTGTCCACGACGAAGCAACATGTCACGAAATCGTGACAACTTTTCTCCCTTGGCCGCGACAGAGCGACATGTCACAAAATCATGAAAACTTTCCTCCAACAACCGCAATGGTGCACCATGTCGTAAAATCATGACAACTTTCCTCCAGCGACCGCGACGGCGCACCATGTCGTGAAATCGTGACAAATTTCCTCCAGCGACCGCGACCACGCAACATGTCGTGATATCATGACAACTTTCCTCCAGTGACCGTGATCACGCAACATGTCATGATATCGTGACAACTTTCCTCCAACAATCGCGACGGTGCAACATGTCACGAAATCACGACAAATTTCCTTCAGCAACCGCAACGGTGCAACATGTCGTGATATTATGACAAATTTCCTCCAGCGGCCGTGACGGCGCAACATGTCGTGATATCACTACAACTTTCCTCCAGCGGCCGCGACGGTGCAACATGTCGCGATATCGTGACAACTTTCCTCCAGCGACCGCGACGGTGCAACATGTCACGATATCGTGACAACTTTCCTCCAGTGATCGCGAGGGCACAACATGTCACGATATCACGATAACTTTCCTCCAGCGACCACGATGGCACAACATGTCACGATATCGCAACATGTCACGATATCACAACTTTCCTCCAGTGACCGCGATGGTGCAACATGTCACGATATCACGACAACTTTCCTCCAGCGACCGTGACGACGCAACATGTCGCGATATCGCGACAACTTTCCTCCCTTTGCTTTTTCTTTGATCATTGGCTCAAGGACCTTTCAAGACCCTACCTAATCACCTCATCCTCAATAGCCATGTCACTGTGAACCTGGACCCCTGCCTCCTTCTCAGCACCCATCTTAGCCAGGAAGTTGGCCGCTTTGTTTAAATCTCGACTCACATAAACTGGAATCACATCATCTAATTCCTTCCATAATTCCTTAATTTGAGTGACAAGAATCCTCAACCTCCATGCTTTCAAAGCAAATTTCCTCATGTAATCAAGAGCTCCAACCATTATTTGAGAATCTGATTCAAGAATGATCCTCCTGTGGCCTTGTTTCACCGCCCAAATAGAAGCGGATTTGATAGCTATGGCTTTTGCTTCATTGTTTGTGGCTTTTCCCAAGCCTTGCAGTTCCTAATATAGCACTGATCTGTCATGATTTCGGCAAACCACTCCAATTCCAAGCACTACCTGGATTGCCCTTTGCGACTCCATCGGTATTAATTTTAATCCAGACCTTCTGGTGGTGGTTTCCAACTAGCTTTTTCCTGTCCCTCTTGCTCTTCAACTCCCTCTTCCATTGGCCCAGTAACAACCTGAGTTTCCTCTATAGCATATACAGCTATAATTTCTGTGACTTTGCTCTAGATGACCTACCAAACTTGATGCAGGAGCATCCAGCAGCACCTGCAACAGAGGCATCAGAAGACAGGAGGGCCACTTCAGAGGAAATGGCTAAGGAAGAAAAACGTCGCGATTTCACGACGTGTCACGAAATCATGACAAAAAAAGGCCAAGAGGGCAAGGAGGAAAATCTGTCGCGATATCGCGATAGAAAAAGTGTCACGATATCGCGACACGACAAGGAGAGAGAAGGCGTGGGCCAAAAATGTCACGATTTCACGACATGTCATGAAATCACGAACAAAAGCGGAGAATGGAGGCAGCAGGCAGAAAATGTCGCAATTTCGCAACATGTCACAAAATCGTGACCCAAACAAGGTGAAGGAGGTTGCGGGCAAAGCTGTCACGAAATCGTGACACTTTCGGAACGAAGGGGCCAAGGCGCAAAGTGGTCGCGAAATCACGACACTTTCGGAGCGAAGGGGCCAAGGCGCAAAGTGGTCGCAAAATCGCAACACTTTCAAAGTGAAGGGACCAAGGCGCAAAGTGGTCACGAAATCATGACACTTTCGGAGCAAAGGGGCCAAGGCGCAAAGTGGTCACGAAATCATGACACTTTCGGAGCAAATGGGCCAAGGTGCAAAATGGTCGCAAAATCGTGACACTTTCGGAGCAAAGAGGCCAAGGTGCAAAGTGGTCATGAAATTGTGACACTTTCGGAGCAAAGGGACCAAGGCGCAAAGTGGTCACAAAATCGGGACACTTTTAGAGCAAAGGGGCCAAGGTGCAAAATGGTCATGAAATCGCAACACTTTCGGAGCAAAGGGGCCAAGGCGCAAAATGGTCACGAAATCATGACACTTTCGGAGCAAAGGGGCCAAGGCGCAAAGTGGTTGCGAAATCGTGACACTTTCGGAGCAAAGGGGCCAAGGCGCAAAGTGGTCGCGAAATCGTGACACTTTCGGAGCAAAGGGGCCAAGGCACAAAGTGGTCATGAAATTGCGACACTTTCGGGGCAAAGGGGCCAAGGCGCAAAGTGGTCGTGAAATCGCAACACTTTCTGAGAAAAGACACCAAGGGACAAAGCTGTCGCGAAATCGCGACACATTTTGTAAAGAAGCACCAAGGGGAACAGCTGTCATGAAATCGTAACACATTTTGAAAAGAAGAGCCGAAAGGATCAACCGTCATGAAATCACGACCCGAAGGCAGAAGACAAGGGCGGAAGGCAAAGACGTCATGAAATCGTGACATGTCGTAGTTTCGTGACCCAAAGGCAGAAGACAAGTATGAAAGACTAAGACGTCGCGATTTCGTGACATGTCATGAAATCGTGGCCCGAAGGAGAAAATAGAAGCTGAACACCAAAACGTTGTGATATCGCGACCAGAAAAGGAGAGAAGGGGCAGGAAGAGGAAGACGTCATGGTATCACGACATGTCTCGATATCATGACACCTGTCACAGTGCAGCTAGGGGAAGAAGGTGACAGAGGTCAGGCGGTGGAATTCTTAGGGACTACTACAGAATGACACGTGGCCCACGACACGAGAAGAGTAGGTGGATGCAGAAGCCATTACAGGGACACATGGCAGCATGAAATGCAGAGGAAGCAAGCGAAGCGATGGGGGAAGATGACAACGACCAGTGGAGGAATGGAAACGAAGAGTCATGCGCAGTAACCTGACAGTGAACAGGAGTTAGCCGGCAATGATAGAGGTCGTGCAGAGTGGAAGCATGGAGTGGTTATGCAGGACCGCATTTTGTCTAATGATTACTCAGAGGGTCGGGACCTCTATAAAACACCCTAGCATTGTAATAGAAGGGGGTTGGAAATTCACGTAGATTGCAGTTGCTATAAACTGTAAAAGCAGACTCGCGAAGTCGAGCTGCAAGCCGAGTGCAGAAAGCCGGCTTAGGGAATCATGTGTTTCCTTCCAAGGGGTAGGCAGAATAGGATTTTGCATAGAGTAAGAGGCGAAACTGAGCCGTGCGCCAGAACTGCGAACCAAGTCGAGCGCTGGTTCTTTGAAAAGCCTGCGGGCTGTTACGTATGTAGTTTTTTCGAATTAATGAATGAGAAATTTGGGATTTCTGGGTAGTTATTTTTTTTTCTGTCCTATGCCAGTGGTATCAGAGCGAGAAGGTTCTGAGCACACGAACATACCACCGACCGTGAGTCAGTTTGCGCCAGGACTTGTGGTTGTGGGTTGTGAGTGATTAAACAGAATGCCTCCAAGAAGAAACCCTGTTGGTGGGAGAGGCATAGCGCCATTGTAGAGAGTTCAATGGAAGGGCTTGGAAGAAATGATGACAATGAGAAAGTTCAAAGCATTGCAGCGACAATTTAAAGCCCTGCAAGAGGAGTGGATCAGAATGAATTTGTGGGAACAAGAGGAGATG
The DNA here is from genome assembly GCA_028583015.1 of Wollemia nobilis. Lineage (NCBI taxonomy): Eukaryota > Viridiplantae > Streptophyta > Pinopsida > Araucariales > Araucariaceae > Wollemia > Wollemia nobilis. The sequence continues at coordinate 1,530,643 of JAQPPZ010016349.1, forward strand.
CGTAGAAAGCATAAGAATAAATCGAGTAGTTTAAACCAAGGAGAAAGAACTGGTGAAAGAGATGATGAAATGCGATGGCAGTTGAAACCATTAAAGGCTACAGACGATGGAGCGCACAGAAGTGCCAGAATCTTCCCGGGAGGAAGCAAAACTTTATCTGGTCAAGAAAAGGAGTGTAAGCAGGCTACAGAAGAAGTATGCAGCAGTGGGAAAATCTATCTGGAAGAAGACAGAAGTAATGTGAACCAGGAAAAGAGGTTGGAGCAGTCTGCTGAGGCAGAGAAAGGTCTAGAAGTGCTGTAGGAATCAGTAACCATACAGTGCAGAAGTGAATATCACTTCTCCACCAACCCCGAGTGTCTGATGCAGGAGCATCCAGTAGCACCTGCAGTAGAGGCATCAGAAGACAGGAGGGCCACTTCAGAGGAAATGGCTAAGGAAGAAAAATGTCATGATTTCATGACGTGTCATGAAATTGCGACAAAAAAAGGCCAAGAGGGCAAGGAGGAAAAAGTGTCACCATATCGTGAAAGAAAAAGTGTCGCGATATCACGACACAACGAGGAGAGAGAAGGCGCAGGCCAAAAATGTCACGATTTCGTGACATGTCGCGAAATCGCGACCAGAAGCGGAGAATGGAGGCAGTAGGCGAAAAATGTCATGATTTTGTGAAATTGTGACCCAAACAAGGTGAAGGAGGCTACGGGCAAAGCTGTCATGAAATTGTGACACTTTCGGAGCGAAGGGGCCAAGGCACAAAGTGGTCACGAAATCGTGACACTTTCGGAGCAAAGGGACCAAGGCGCAAAGTGGTCGCGAAATCGTGACACTTTCAAAGCAAAGGGGCCAAGGCGCAAAGTGGTCGCAAAATCATGACACTTTCAGAGCAAAGGGGCCAAGGCGCAAAGTGGTCATGAAATCGTGACACTTTCGGAGCAAAGGGGCCAAGGCGCAAAGTGGTCGCGAAATCGCAACACTTTCGGAGCAAAGGGGCCAAGGCGCAAAGTGGTCGTGAAATCATGACACTTTCGGAGCAAAGGGGCCAAGGCGCAAAATGGTCACAAAATCGTGACACTTTCGGAGCAAAGGGGCCAAGGCGCAAAGTGGTCACGAAATCGCGACACTTTTGGAGCAAAGGGGCCAAGGCACAAAGTGGTCACGAAATCGCGACACTTTCGGAGCAAAGGGGCCAAGGCGCAAAGTGGTCACGAAATCATGACACTTTCGAGGCAAAGGGGCCAAGGTGCAAAGTGGTCGTGAAATTGTGACACTTTCTGAGAAAATATGCCAAGGGACAAAGCTGTCGCGAAATCGCGACACATTTTGTAAAGAAGCACCAAGGGGAACAGCTGTCGCGAAATCGCGACACATTTTGAAAAGAAGAGCCGAAAGGAGCAACTGTCACGAAATCGTGACCCGAAGGCAGAAGACAAGGGCGGAAGGCAAAGACGTCGTGAAATCGTGACATGTCACGGTTTCGCGACCCAAAGGCAGAAGACAAGTACGGAAGACTAAGACGTCGCGATTTCGTGACATGTCGTGAAATCGTGGCCCGAAGGAGAAAATAGAAGCCGAACGCCAAAACGTCACGATATCGTGACCAGAAAAGGAGAGAAGGGGCAGGAAGAGGAAGACGTCGCGATATCGTGACATGTCACGATATCGTGACACCTGTCACAGTGCAGCTGGGGGAAGAAGGCGACAGAGGTCAGGCGGAAGAATTCTTAGGGACTACTACAGAATGACATGTGGCCCATGATGCGAGAAGAGCAGGTGGATGCAGAAGCCGTTACAGGGACACGTGTCAACATGAAATGCAGAGGAAGCAAGCGAAGCGGTAGGGGAAGACGACAACGACCAGTGGAGGAATGGAAATGAAGAGTCATGCGCAGTAACCTGACAGTGAACAGGAGTTAGCCGATAGTGACAGAGGCCGTGCAGAGTGGAAGCATGGAGCGGTTATGCAGGACCGCATTTTGTCTAATGATTACTCAGAGGGTCGGGACCTCTATAAAACACCCTAGCATTGTAATAGAAGGGGGTTGGAAATTCGCATAGATTGCAGTTGCTGTAAACTGTAAAAGCAGACTCGTGAAGTCGAGTTGCAAGCTGAGTGCAGAAAGTCGGCTTAGGGAATCACGTGTTTCCTTCCAAGGGGTAGGCAGAATAGGAATTTGCATAGAGTAAGAGGCAAAACTGAGCCATGCGCCAGAACTACGAACCAAGCCGAGCGTTGGTTCTTTGAAAATCCTACGGGCTGTTACGTATGTAGTTTTTTTGAATTAATGAATGAGAAATTTGGGATTTTTGGGTAGTGATTTTTTTTCTGTCCTGCGCCAAAAATCCATCTAACGAGGAAAAAATTTCTTTAAAAATTCTAGCATTTCTCTCCAACCACACTTGCCACCAAATGAAGTTTAATCCAATCTCCCAACCAATTCGAAGAGCTTTAGATTTAAATCTACCACTCTTCCATATTTTCCAGATATTAGTCCGATTCAAGTCACCATTAACTTGAATTTTATAGCAAGAAAGCCATCGCTTCCAAATCTGATGCGTGAAAGGGCACTCAAACATCAGGTGATCAACTGTTTCCTCATTCTTGTAGCATAATAAACATTGAGATGGACTGATTATTCCTCTACATCTGAGATTGTCAAAAGAGAGAATTTCGTTGTGCATAAACTACCAGGCAAAAAAGTTTACTTTCGGCCAGCCCTTGGAGTGCCAAATCTTTCTCCAATCCTCTATCGGGAATGAATGGGGGGAGGCTCTGGGAGGATCTTCTCATATCCTTCCTTCACTGTATAGACACCAAGGCTCCCATAGCCCCAAGCTAATTCATCCTCTTCGTCTCTACCCGTGAGAAATATTTCTGACAAGATTTTAGTCATGATGGGTGCCAACTTCGGAGGGATTGAAATTGGCCACTCCTCCAACTTCTTAAACTACTTAAACTTATACTCCCCTAGCTGACTAGTGATGAAATAACTTTCAATGTGGACCCATCCCTTGGTTTCTATGGCTGTTTTTATTGGTTGCAATTCAAGAAATTCAACAATGATGGGTGGGTATTGATCCCATGAATCTGTCTAGAAACGTGCCTTCTCCCCTCTCCCCACTTTCCAAAACAATTGATCTTTAACAACCTAAGAACCTATCTTGAGATCCTGCCACACTAGGGATCCAGGACCATCCAAAGGGAAACGACCCACCTCATTGGGGTTAACATAACCCAAATATTTACTAGTTAGGATTCTACTGAATAAGGAGGTTGTTTGGGAAATCCACCTCCAGTACAGCTTTCCAACCAAAGCTTTATTATTTAGCTTGGATCTTCTCAGTCCCAGCCCTCCTTTTTCCTTGGGTTGGGTTACTTTATCCCAACCAACTAAGGCCCATTTCCTCTCTCCTTTTACTCCTTCCCATAAAAATATTCTAGCCATATTGTCTAGCTCTTTCCATATAGTATGTGGGGCAGCCAGGATAGAGAATTTATAAATTGGCATGGCTTGAATGACTGACTTGTAAAAAATTTAATCTACCCCCATAGCTTAACCATTTGTGAGACCAATGATTCATTCTATCTTTGATACCATCCAAAAGATCCTTCCAGATATCTATTTTTAGTTTTTTGAAATGCAAAGGAACCCCCAAGTAAACCACTTGGAAGAGAAGTCCTTGTGAATCCCAAGATCTCTAGAACTCGTCATCCGTAGCCTTTGATCAAGATTGAGAAAGATCACTTTGGATTTTTTATCATTGATGACTTGGTTTGAAGCCCTAAGGTAGACATTAAGAGTATCTCTGATCACTCTTGCTTCCCTGAAGCTGGCCACTCCAACCAATCCTGTATCATCCATAAACTATAAGTGAGTCAAAAATTCCTCACCCACCTTGATACTTGTTAGCAAACCTTGATGTTTTCTCCTCAAGAAAATTCTACCTAATCCTTCAGCCAAAATGAGGAAAAGATAGGGAGAGCAAGGGTCCCCTTGAAGAAGACATCAAGAGGCTCCAAAAGGTTGCGAGGGAAGACCCTTGATTAACACTGAATAAGATGGCATAGATACACAACTAATGACCCAATCTATCCAGTCCTGAGAGAAACCAAATGCTGCCATCATCTTTGACAAGAAACTCCACTCCACCCTATCATAAGCCTTTGACATATCTAATTTAATGAACATTCCTTTATTACCAGATTTTTGCATTGTATGGATTGCCTCCTAAGCAAGAACCACCCCATCTAAGATCTGCCTACCCTCTACAAAACCCCCCTTGCTCTGAGGAGATAATGTTATGTAAAAGAGGTTTTAGCCGTTCAGCCATTACCTTTGTGATTATTTTATAAATCACATTGCATAAGGCAATAGGTCTATAATCTGAAATATGAACCCCCTCCTCCCCTTTTGGAATTAAAGTAATGAAGGTATGATTTAATGCCTTAAGCATTCTTTTATTACCTCTGGACTCCTCTATGACAACCAAAACATCCTCCTCCAAAGTATCCCAAAAGGCCTGAAAAAACTCAATTGGAAATCCATCTGGTCCTGGAGTTTTGCCGGTGCTCATTCCAAAGACCACATTCTTCAGTTCTTATCTATCAATGGGTTTAAGAAGGGTTTGATTTTCTTCTTCAGAGATAACAGAGGGTATGATATCAATAACTTCATTTTGAGCCTCTACATCTTGCTCCATACTTTCCTTAAAAAGGTTAGAAAAATAATCCATTGAATGGGAATGCATACCAAGAAGAGTATCAAAGGAGTGTCCATTCTCATCTTGAAGAGCTTCCATGTTATTCATTTGTCTCCTAGCACAGGCTGACCGATGGAAAAATTTGGTATTTCTATCACCTTCTAATAACCAAGTGGTTCTTGCTCTCTATTTCCAGTAGGTCTCCTCTTGGTTATCAATGTCCTCAATCGCTTTACGCAAGGCATCATCCTCGGCTTTGAGCTGCTCTGTAATTGTTCCTTCCCTAAAGTGTTTTTGAACCTCATCCCATATGGCCACCAAAGGAGCTCTTTGGAGTTGGAAGTCTGTCTTGTTAGCTTGCCTCCATTGTTTCAGTTGAGCTTTGACATAATGAAGCTGTTTGTGGAATCTAAACATTGTTGTCCCAAAAGGTAGACGACCTTCTTCCCACCACTATGGAATTTTATTTCGAAGATCCTCTTTTTGTAACCAAAAATTCTCAAATTTAAAAGGTTTGTGATGTCTGCCTTGTCATAATCCCTCCCTCCAACAAAATGGGAAAGTGATCTGAAACTGGACCCTCCAAAATCTGGAATTTTGTATTCCATTTTACAAATGCCTCCTCTGAAACCAGAAAACAGTCTAGCTTTACCTTCCTACTATGTGGCTCCCTCCTCTTGTTAGTCCAAGTAAAGTTGGTTCCAGGGCCTTTAATATCCGCTAAGTGAAAAACCTGGACTTGGGCAATCAGAAGTCGATCCCCTGGGTCCAAAATTGGGGTTCCCCCTTCCCGATATCTAGATGATAATTTAGCATTAAAATCCCCAACAACAATCCGGTCTAAATCTTCCCTTGAGGTCCTCATGTTCTCGCACAACTTTCCATTGGAGCCTCTGGCCATCAAGGTTTTGAGCCCCATAAAAAATTGTGATTAAAACATGTTCAACTGTGACATTATTCCTAAAATGAGATGTGAGAACACCCCTCCAAGCTATATTTTCTATTGCAGTCCATTCCGGAGAGTTCCAAAGAGTAAAAATCCCCCCTGAGGCACCTTGGGCAGCCACATCCATATGACCAGCGCCCCTCCAGATTCTGTTAATTATTTGACACATAAGATCTAACGACATTTTTGCCTCCTGGATAAGCAAAAAATCTGTTTTGCATTTTCCTGAGAGTCTTTGAACAGCAGATTGATGGGTTCTACTGTTTAAACCCCTAACATTCCATGATTGTATAATCATTGAAAACCTTGAGAGTAGTAAGAATCAATTGTCCTCACCGATCCTCCAGTGATTAGTTTGTCTCCTTGAACTGCTAGCAGGTCCTTATTTGATTTTCTACCCACTCCTTGAGAGTTGCTATTTTTTGATCTCTTTTCCACTTGAGTAATCCCTAGGGTTGGCCTTTCTCTGTTATTTTTTGCTATTCCCATGCTGACATCCTTGATTATTGGCTGTTCTTGGGTGTGCACTATCAATGCCCCTGCATTCTCTGATTGCGGTAACTCAATGTACTCAATTACCTGTTCTATGACAGTGGGAGATGAAGGAGAAGCTTGAGCGTGGATGTTATTGTCTTCAATATTCGCATCCACTCCTTCCATAACTTGATCCTCTTGGTTCACTAGTGTCTTAAATATTTCATACCTATTGGCTGGCTTGAGTTGTGTTTGCTCCTTACCATTTTTCTTTTGCTTTCTCCTTCTTTTGGCCTGTTCAAAGCCATATTTCTGAACATCTTTACCCTGAGGAGTATTGGTTGGTTCTTTGGTTAGATTTGACTTACCCTCCCTGGGACGATTTGGCATTCCAAGAAGGGCCTCCATTTTTGTGTTCAAATTATTTGGACAAAACTGAGCCAAATGCCCATATTTGTGGCAAACTCTGCATCTGAAGGGCAGAGCCTCATAATCTAGCTGTTGAATCCAAGATAGTCCTACCAGTTCAAGTTCCATATCTGTCGGTAGAGGCTGGCTAATATCCATTTCCACACAGATTCTTGCAAAAATAGCTATGTTTCCTTCTATGGTGTCTTTGGAGACACCCAAATGTCTTCCAAGGGAGTTACCGATCATTTCCAGAACCTGCTCACCCAAAAACTCCATTGGAAGAGCATACAAATGGATCCAAACCGAGACAGCCGTGGGTTCAATACGAGGATCGAAACCCACTCTCCAATGTTGAACAAATAACCCTGCCAGACCATGGTTCCTCTTTTCTGATTCAAAAGCCCTATTTCTATCGGTTAGAGAAGAAAAACTAATAATGAAATACCCATTGCTAATAAACCATAAGGAGTACTCACCATGAGGCTCCCAGTTTTGCCTCGACCAGGTATGCAAGAAATTTAGGGTAGGGCGAATACCCATGAATTTACAGATCAGACCGTGGTTGGCTCTGTATAATATTATGTCTTCAACCATCTTTGGCTCGATGACAATCTTGGGCCTTGATTCAGACTGCGGAAGGCATCCATTGACTCGTTGGGTTGTTGATCTCTTTCCAGCGTTCTTGAAGAGCATATGAAGAGCATTTCTCTGAGCTTCATCATTAGAAGATGGAGAATTATCTTTTAGCAAGTCTGCAAAAGAGCTCTTTATCCCTGTGAGAGGATCTGGAGGAGTCCCCATTGGACCCTCCTGGGATAGCAGACTTGCCTTCAGATCCATAGTAACCAGAAAAACACTACGGCAACCCACCTGATGCCCAAGAATTTTTGAAGTTCCAGAAACCCTAGTTCAGAGGAAAAAATCATCAGAGCTCATTTTCTCGCCTTTTCCCTTCCCTAAAGTCTAGGATTATCTTCCTTCATTTAAATTTAAGAAACTAGAGTTATAAATATAAACAATCCCAACTACCTAGAAATTTCATATCGTGAATCCTACGCAATGTTTGTGTTGAAATTAGTCTGCATTCTGTGTTTTCGCATGCCAAGCATTGCCCATTTAACCCTTTGCCTTTCGCACGCTTTGCTCTGCAAGGAACCAAGCCCCGTTCTCTTTTATTGTTATTCATTGTGTTTTTTTTTAATTATTTTTTTTGATTGGTTGAAAGGGTGTTGAAAGGTCCCTGAACCTTGTACAAGAGGTATTACATGATTTCCAAATCGACCAAGGTGGTCCAAGAGCTAAAGATCAAAGAACGAGCAAAGCGCCACACGAGGAAAGGTGTCACGAAATCGTGACCATTTTGGAAATGATGTCGCGAAATCATGACATGTTGCACCATTGCACCCAAGAGAGGAAGAGATGTCACGAAATCGCGACAAGAAGCGGCAACGGAGCAATAAAAAAGAAAGTGTCACGAAATCGTGACATGTTGCAAGGTTGCTGCCAGAAGAGAAGAAGTGTCGCGATATCATGACATGTTGCAAGGTTTGTGCCAGAAGAGAAGAAGAGTCGTGAAATCGCGACAAGCATTGTTATCGTGACCAAAGAAGAAAAAGTGTCGTGAAATCGCAACAGGTTAAAACGCGGCCGAAGGGGAAAGGTGTCTCGATATCGGGACATGTTGCGAATTCGTGCCCGAAGAGAAGAAGTGTCACGATATCGCGACAAGTTGCAAATTCTCGCCCGAAGAGAAGAAGTGTCGCGATAGCGCGACATGTTGCAAAATTACGGTCGAAGGGAAAGCATGTCATGAAATCGTGACCTGTTGCAAAAAAGTGCCAGAAGAGAAAAAGTGTCGCGATATCGTGACATGATGCAAAATCGCGGCCAAAGAGAAAAAGTGTCACGATATCGCAACATGCTACAACATCGAGGCCGAAGAGAAAAAGTGTCATGATATCACGACATGTTGCAAAATCACGGCCGAAGAGAAAAGGTGTCGCGATATCGCGACATGTTTTTTTTAATTATTATTGTCATGTTTTCATTCTCTTTTATTATTATTCATTGTGTTTTCATTAATTGTGTTTTGGTAAGTTAATAATTTTCATTAAGTGGGCATTTGAAAGGTGCCCCAATGCCTTAGAACAACACAAAATAAAGGGATGCAGGGAGAAAAAAAATGCATCCTAGAGAAGCAGAAAAGAGAAGAGGATGCGAGAAAAGCCCAAAATGCATCCTTAGAGGAACAAGAAAAAACACAAAGACTAACAAAGTAAGACCAAAAGGAGAGGAAACCCCAAAGGGTCAACAACAGTAGTAGGGAAGGCAATTACTCCATGGTAGGTGCTTTAGTAGTTTCCTGTTCACCTTCCTTGGTTTCATCCTTGGGCACTTCCTTGAAGACTTCCTTTGCAATTTCAACGACGTCATCCTCCTTTGCTTCGGATTTGCCAGTAGCAGCAGAACTCGCAGGGGCATCCTCATCGAAGGTGTCACAGAAAAATAGTAAATTAAGTGCATTTCTTTGCTCCTTCAATTGTGAGATGGCTTTCCCCATAGCAGTCCAGGTGGTCTCTAGATGGGCAATGGTAGAAGACATGGTTTGGATTACTAATTTGTGCAGATATTTTTCAACGGGGTCGTTGGGGTCATCCTCACCCTCTTCCTTAACCTTCTTAAGGCTCTGAGAAATTTTTTTCTTTATCCTGCTGGGAACTCCTTGTGGGAGTAAATTCCACCTTAACATTTTTCTTAGCACTGAGAGAGCCCTAGCATTTAACTTCCTTGCCCTTTATTTTGGTACCTCTCATCTTAGAGGGAGGTGTGGAGGAAGTGTCTTCCTCAGTGTTTTCCTGAATGGGAATATTTCCTTTAGGAAATTTCTATAGTAGATAAGCATAAAGGACCTTGAACAAGCCCTGGTGAGAAGGCCAAGCTTCCTCCTTCTTGGCATGGGTTGAAGTTATAGTGTAATCCATGGAAAAATACAAGAATTTTGGAATATTGAGAAATTTTGCATCTCTGAAATGATTCACAAAAGAAAGGTGGAAACTACAAAGTTGTGACTCAGGATCATCAATAGTAATGTATTGCATTACTGGCTTCATTACCTCCTTCCATGGTGTAGGTAGATCCTTGCGAAATAAACCCTTCTTGATAAGCTTCCTGATTGGTGATGAAGGTTCGAACTGGTTAATCTCCACTTCCCAGTTGTGTTTGTTCCTTCTCACAGTGCGACCAACAACAAGTTGTCCAATCAGTTCTGCAAGAAGCTCTACATTCACCAAGAAATCAACTCCGTGAATGATGACAACTCCATCTTCCCATGTTGAAGCAAAAGTCATACTGGCATCCCAATCAGATCCCAAAAACATCTTGAGAAAAGGAACTAATCCTCTATCATTGAGGATAGCTTCGGCCATGGGCTCGATGGAATAGGTGTCAGGCTCAACAAAACACATCCTGATGACTCTTAGAAGAAGGGAACTAGGGTTTTTGAAAATGGAACTGAGGATAAGAGGAAGAGCAGGAGAAGACCATAACATAATCTTAGCAGAGCTTATAAAGTGCCAAAGCGTAAGTGAACGTTTTAGAAAACCTTTCGCAAGACTTCTCACACAAGATCTTCATCTAGGGAAACTAAAAAACTAGACAGAACAAATCAAGAGGTTACATATTCTACAGAGGAATATTTTTTGATAGGTAGGATCAAAATGAAAATAGAAATATGTGCTGAGATATGGAAAAGTTGACAAATAGGGATGCTTGGGAATCTGAATAAAGAAAAATCAAAGATAAATTCAGAAGCCCAAGGAGTTGAAAGGTGCGACCGATCAAGGAAAAGAATAGTTCTTGGAACCATGCGAATGGGATGCGGAATAAGGAAGGGTCGTGAGCAGGCAGAAGGGGTACACACATGGAAGAACAACCCAAGATCATGTAAAATTATGGAGGAAAAAATCATTTGGCATGAAAAATTTTAAATCCCAGGTAAAAGCTGGTAGAAAAAAGGCGGTGGCATGAGTGATGAATATGGGGAATAAGTACCGCTTGGTGGAAAAATGGGAAGGAAATATTTCCAAGATGAGGCTCCAAAAATGGGGAAGCCTAGGGAAGATAAAATTCTTAATGGAGAAGACTTTGGTAATGAAAATGATTTTAACAACAGCCGCAATGTATAAGACATGAGGGCCAATGGTATTACTTCTCCTCAAAGTCGAGGGCCAAATAAGATGTAGGTCACATGTGGAGTGATGATAATTCATTTTGCTGAGTGAGATTTAAATCCAACCTAGCAAGTTTGCTGACATCACGGGGCAGAGTGTCCATCCAGGTCAGCATCCCTGGGACAAAGGCACCAATATTGGCCAACTTGTCAGCGATAACATTAGCTTCCCTGAAGGCATGTTGAACTATGACTTCCTATTGATGTGACAAAATTTTCCTAGCTTCCTCGATTAGATTCCTGATTTTCCAACCTAGTGATTTGGAATTTTTTAGGTAGTTGATGATATTCAAAGAATCTCCTTCGATGATGACTTTTCCTGGGACCTATTTGATGAATTGTAATCCTCTCCATAGTGCCCTTGCTTCAGCAAAATGATTGGATTGATCCCCTAAAGGTTCTGCAAAGGCAAAAATAGAATTTCCTTGATGATCTCTGAGAATACCCCCGGTGCCAACTCTACCTAGATTTCCTTTAGCAGCTCCATCAAAATTGAGTTTGACCCACCCCAAAGGAGGGGGATTCCATTTGATGTTGGCTCTGGAACCTTGAGGATTGGTAGGACGAAGATTTTCCAAGGAAATGTTAAAGGATTGGAGTAAGGAAGCTTCAAAAAAAGGGAATATGTGAAGAATCGAAAGGGGTAATCAAAGAGTTTTCCTTAGAAAAATAGATAATTCTATTAGAAATAAATTCAAAATCCCTAGCTTCCATAGAAAAATGTGCCTATTGTGCTCAAACCAAATCTACCATAAATAGTGATGAAGGCAAAAACTCCATAAGCCTTTGAGAAAAGGATTTTTAAAAGGGTTAGGCCACTGGGTAAAAAGGTCAACAATAGAAGAAGGAGAAGCCCAACTGATATTGAACTTGAGGAAAATATTATTGAGGATGGACCTAGAGTAGGGGTAAAAAATAAAAAGGTGGGTCATGGATTCCCAATCAGCAAGGCAAAGGAAGCATCTATTAGGGAGGGGAATGCCACGTTTAATAAGATTTTCAACAGAGAGGATTTTATCTTGAATGGCTATCCATGAAAAAAAGCAACCTTTGGAGTCAAATATTTAAGCCACACTAGATTGAAAGGAATAAACACCTCTGCAGGGGATAAGGATAAATGATAAGAATATTTGATAAAAAAATCTCCTGAGTCGGTGGGCTCCCAAATAGGATGGTCACAAGAGGCCTCAGAAGGGATAGGGAAGGAAGATAAAAAGGCTTCAAGTGAAGATATTTCAGCTGCCATATTAGGATGATGGATCCTTTTCCAAGATCTGGTCCCATTGGAAGTGGATAGGAAGTCAGCAACTTTGGTGCCAAAAAGAGGATCAGTAAACTCTTTGAGCAATCTAAATCCTGGGACCTAAAGAAGTGGGTGATCACCTAACCACTTGTCTTCCCAAAAGTGCACAGATTTCCCATCACTAACCTACCACCTTAAACCTTTTTTAGAAGTTGTATCACAGAGCAAATGGATTTCCAAAAGGTGGATGCAGAAGGGGGGATTTCTCCATATAAAAAATCAAAATTTTGGAGGTATTTCCTTCTTGTGATTTTGACCCACTCTACATGATCTCCTAAAATTAAATGCCATGCTTGTTTGGCAAGAAGAGTAGAATTTAACATGTGTATTCTTCTAAGCCCTATTCCCCCTTGATCCTTGGGCTTGCAAACTTTCTCCCAAGAAACCAGATGGAATCTATTTTTATTTTTAGCTCTTGTCCAGAGGAAATGCTTTTGGATCTGTTCAATTTTTTGGTAAACTTTAGTAGGTGCTTTGAAAATTGAAAGGAAGTAAACATGAATACTCTGTAAGTAGGCCATGGTCAAGATAGCTTTTCCAACCTGGGATAATAAATTACCTCTCCAAAAAGAAAGATTTTTTTGAAATCTTTCAATGACATTGTCCCATAGATGTTCATTAGATTTACCCACAAACAAAGGTAAACCCAGATAAGTGGCAGGCAAGGAGGAAATGGCACACCCTAGGATGTTGGCAATCTTAATTTGTCTTCTCAAAGGAGTGTTAAGAAAATATAATTTGCTTTTCTGAAAATTGAATTTTTGTCCAAACGGCCTCCTCATAAAGAAGAAGGATATGCTTAATGACTTTAGCTTTGACCACTGAAGCAAAGGTGGAAAGAAGAGTATCATCAACGAATTGTTGATGAGTGATAGGTGTAGTTTGAGATGTAACCTTGATACCAGTAATAAGACCTGACTGTCTGGCTGCATGAATAGATCTCCCAAGGGATTCTACGACAATGATGAAGAGGAGAGGGGAAAGGGGGTCTCCTTGCCTCAATCCTCTGCTGCTAGTGAAATAACCTGTTGGAGAACCATTTATTAAAATAGAAAACTAGGCAGAAGAAATGCACCCTCTAATTAAATTGATCCAATCTTGATGAAATCCAAATTTGGATAAAACTGCCAGAAGGAAGTCCCAGTTCAACCTGTCATAAGCTTTATTCATGTCTAATTTTAGGAGGAAAGTAGCATTTTTGGTGAAGGAAGTTGAGTGAAGGGCTTCATGAACAGAGATAATACCATCAAGGATGGATCTACCCTAGACAGAACTTCCTTGATAATGGTTAATAATGATAGGCATGACATCTCTCATTCTATTAGCTAAGGCCTTGGTTAGAATTTTGTAAACTACATTGCAGAGACTAATTGGTCAGAAATCATTGAAGGATTTGGTGTTAGGATTTTTTGGAATGAGGGTAATAAAAGTGGAGTTAAAACTATGAGGAATAACTTTAGAATTTTGAATTTCCTTGATAGCTTCACACACATCCGAACCAATGAAATCCCAAAAGGCCTGGAAGAATCTAGGAGAGAAACCATCAGGACCCAGGGCTTTATCTGGTTTCATGGAAAACAAAGCATGTTTGATTTCCTCATCGAAAAGGCCAACAATTAATTTAGAGTTGATATCCTCGAAAATAGAATGAGGAATGAATTGGAGGAGGAAATCCTTGGCTTCACCAGAGTTAGCGGCTGGTAGATCTTCAAGTAATTGCATGAAATGAGAAATACCCTCATCTCTAATCTCCTTTATGTAGAAGTAACTCTTCCATCCTGGCAAAGAATTTTCTTAATTTTGTTATTGCTTCTGTTCCTCATCGTAGAAACATGAAAAAATTTGTATTGGAGTCTCCTTCCTTAAGCCAAATGGCTCGAGATTTTTGCCTCCAAAAGGTTTCTTCACACTAGAGGATATTATGATACTGGGATAGGAGATCCTTTTCCTCTCTTCTTTTTTCAACAGTACAGTATTGGCTTTCTTGAATGTCTTTCTCAATGGTAGCAAGATGATTTTTAATTTCTTGTTTGTTTTGGAAAATATTTCCAAAGATATCCCTATTCCAAATCTTGAGATTTTCTTTGACCAATTTGAGATTTTGACCCAATATAAAATAAGGTGATCCTTGAAAATCCGTTTCCCACCACTGAATAATTATATCTCTGAAATTAGGATGTTGCATCCACATTGCTTCAAATATGAAAGGGATTCTGAATATTTTAGGATTATTAGTATCTAGAAGAATAGGACTATGGTCAGACCCAATTTTGAGAAGTGATTGAAGAATGGCATCCCCCCAATTAGCAGTGGCTTCCTAAGAAAACAAAACTCTATCAAGTTTTACTTGAATAAGCTGAGTACCACTTCTTCTATTAGACCAAGTAAATTAATTTCCTTTAAGGTTTACATCCATTAAGTTGTTATGATTTATGAAATCCTAAAAATCATCCATACTCTTTGTAAAGGAACCTATCCCTCCTCTTTTGTCAGAAGGAAACAAAGGAGTATTGAAATCCCCTACAAGGATCTAGGGAAGGTTTGAAAAGGCATTCCTAATTGATGAAATAATTTCCCACAACTTGGATCTACCTGGGATAGAATTTGGAGCATAAACATTGGTAAGAACCCAAGGGGAATTGGAATCTTTGTCAAAAAAAGAGAATACTAGAAGATTCTTCATTAGAATGGATCAATCTGCCCTCGAGGAGAGCAGGATTTCAAAGACAAATGAGTCCTCAAGAATCCCCCCTTGCATTGAAAAAAATGGATTCACTATTCTTCCATACTTTTGTTACAAATAACTTTGGCAAAGGTGTCTCCGACTTTGGTTTCTTGCAAAATAAAAATAGAAGGATTGATTTATTTTCTCAATGACTTGGCTAGCCTCTATTTAGCCATGCCATTAAGACCTCTCACATTCCATGAGAGGATTTTCATTTGGAAGATTTGATAACTCTTTTGCCTCCCTTTCCTTGAGGTTGGGGAGGTTTGGTGCATTTTGTATCATCTTTACTTTGATTTATCCTTGTAGAAAATAGGGTTTTTTGAATGCCATTAGCAATATCATCTTCTAATCCCTGCTTCTAGTGGTCGGCATTGGAAGGTCTACCCTTATTTTTCTCACCCCCACAATCAATCGGAATTTTTTTATGACTTCTGGTATGCTTTGGACTAAAATTGTGAGGATTAATTTTTTGAATCACAGGGCTTGAGGATTCAAGGAGAGAGGAAGGGAAGGCAACTTCCTCAATGCGATTCTGAGCACAAATATCAATAGAACTTTTAGAAAAAGGCTCAATATATTTTATCAGGGAATCATGACCTGAGACCCCATTCTTAGGTGAATTATTAGGTATCCCATTAATAGGGGAATGAATAGGGGAAGGTTCCTATCTAATTTCATGAACAAGGGAGGAAGAAGGATTTGAGATAAGGCTAGGGCTCTGAGAAATCAAATCAGTCTCAGCATCCCCAGAAGGTAAATTAGACAAAAGTTGATATTTATTAGGAAGAGAAAAGAAGGAACTTACCTCCCTTTTGTTCATATCTTGACCAAAAGTTGAAACATTTTTGCCTTTGTCAACAACACTTTGTGGCTCCTGTGAAGTCCCTCCTTGAGAATTTTGGTTCTTGATTGGATGGAAAAAATCCCTTTGGAAGAAGGATATATTTTTTTCTCAACTTTGGAAAAAGGAATATTATTCATTTGCTTTTTAGCAGCTATTTCTTCTTGAGCCTTTAGAGTAGGGCATTGAGCTCTAAGATGTCCTTGAGTTTGGCATTCAATGCAGAAAGGAGGCTTGTTCTCATATTCAATGGCCTACTTCTTATAGAAAGACTCATATTCCAATTCCACAAAGGTGGGGAGAGCCGAGTCCAGATTAGCATTAACACATATGCGAGCAACTATCATACTTAATCTATCTAAAGTAGTATGGTCAATGGCCACTAAATCCCCAATAGTTTTAGCAATAGCTCTAAGGATGTCTTCATGCTAGAGATGCCAGGGAAGATTTGGGAGCCTAACCCAAATCGGAGCATAATTAATTCTTTGTGTATCAGGATCAAAATCAAGAGACCATTTCATGAGAAAAACACTTTTCCTACCCAAGAACTAGGGGCCACCGGTAAGGATTCAGTTTGCATCCTCCTGGTTGTTGAGACGGATTCCAAAGAAAGCATTGGAAAGCCCAATGATTTCCAAACATCCATTGGCTTTCCATTTGAAAAAATCCCATCTTCTGATAGTGTCTAAATCAGGCCTTCCGCCCACAATTTTTTCGACAAGGGAAAATGATTCCAGAGATAAATAATTGGAAACTAAGCTCAAAGGAATCTTAACTTTATTCCCCATAGTCTCCAAGGGGGGAATGGGAGGAGTGGGAGCTCATTAATTGTTATTATCATGTTTTCATTCTCTTTTATTGTTATTCATTATGTTTTAATTAATTGTTCAAATGTGTTTTCATTATATTTTATTATTATTCATTGTGTTTTCATTAATTGCTATTGTTGTGTCTTCATTATATTTTATTAATATTCATTATGTTTTCATTAATTGTTATTGTCGTGTTTTCATTCTTTTTTATTGTTATTCGTTGTTTTTACATTAACTATTATTGTCGTGTCTTCATTATCTTTTATTGTTATTCATTGTGTTTTTCCTCTAACATTATGTTTTATTCACTTTGATTACATTAGATTATGGGCAACTGTTTGTTCCTCAAAACCCTAGTTTTAGATCTGCATATTTGTTCAAGTTTGGTATCTAATCTCATTTTGACATATACATTTAATATCTCATGTTTGTGTCATTACATTTTTCCAAAGGTCAAAATTTTATTTGATTTTAAGTTTGGCTAAAAGGACCTAGGGGGCTTGACTATTGCACCTTCGATCATGATCACACAATGGCCTAAGCAAGCCCCTTAACACTAAGCATTATTTTTTAGTCTTTGTGAAGTTGTTTTGCAGGTTAGATTCATTGCATATACCGGATGTAAGTTAAAGTTGAGGTCAACCATTTGATATAATAAATGTTTTGTGTATACTATTAGACTATTCATACTTATTTTATTGTTTTTTATTGTTTAAAACAAACAAAGAACGCTAAACCAAATAAAAGAAAAACATTTTTTTTGTGTTAGGCATGTAAAAGTTAATTACATGTAGTTGTGCATTTTATGGTTTAATCTTGCATATTCTCATTCTTTTGGATTCTTGTTTTAAAGAAGAAGAATTCATTCTTTGCACCATATGGCTAGACCTCATTGAAACAAAAATAATATTAGAGTAGTCATTGCAATACTGCATATTGTTTGTTTTGCATCATCCTTTTATTTTTCATAGAGTAGAACTAGAAAAGACTCAAAAGTGTAGGTGTTTGTATAAAGTTACACATCAAACAATCAAACATTCACATCTCTTAACTTAGAAAAATTTCTAAACATGTTCCTGTTGAACCCCTTTTCCTTACCCATCGAGTGTAGAGATATAATAGCCGTTGTGATCACCTCAGGGCTTCCCAACTGACCCAGCCCTGAGAATCGAGAATCGTACATAGTGTGAATTTTTTCCCCCTCTACACTAATATGTGATTTAAATTATTAAATTTAAGAGTGCTCAAGTTCTTTGCTACATCCTTAATCAAATATTTAGTTTTTCAATATGAATGGACATCCTTTAAACTGTGTCAATAACAAGCATAAAGTCCCACTCAATTGTGAGGTTTAATATGGCTAATCTTTATTCTAGTTGCTTGCTTTTGCATAGAGATTTCACATCTATAACACTTTTTGCACTTAATATAATATTTATGGTTATGTTTAAAACCTACCCATTGAAATATTTGATTACACATTTGGCACCTACAATACTAGGATTTTTCTTTGAACCTTCGTCAAAATTAAGCTTGTGTCACTCTATTGGTGGTCTCTCAAACTAGAAAAGTTTTTTTAAGGATAAATTATTATTGAAAAGGAGATCTAAAAGTTATTTAGTCTTATCCAATTTTGACATGTTTGTTCATGTAATGGACTTGGACTACTATCAATTATCAAGTTCAAAGACTTGAAGGTTTCATCAATTATTTTTATCACTAATGTTCTTACCTCTTTTGGATTTGTATATTGTTGCCAAATTATCCTATTGTTTTTTCTATCCAAAATAACCACATAATTATACATGGGCATAAATTCTAAAGGAATTTTAAAGTTTTGTATATCTATGTTTCTAAAATTTCCCTAGTACCCTATAATGCTCTAGACTAGGCACAAAAAAGTAATAAGTAAAAAACTTTCATTAGAAAAATATATGATTAACCACACAATAATTTTTACAAATAGATTATGATATTATGGATGTATATACATATACAATATCATATGTAGAATCCACAAAGAAATTCTAAACAATACTTAATTATTTTATCTATGGATGAGAATGATCATACTCACATTATTGATAGAAAAATATTTGATCCTAGAACTATCTAAAGATCCATATTCTTAATATTTACATCATGTAAATAATTGTGGTAGTATTTTGCAATTCCCTCTTCATTCCTAACACTTCCCCTACCTAATTTATGAACTAAAATTGTACCACTTGGGTAATTTTAAGGGTTAATTGGACAAGATAAAAGTTTCTTAAGGATAAGGTTTACTTGCATGAGGTTAACATTTTTTATTGAATTTTTTTTTTTGTCTCTATCCAAGTTTCAAGTCTAGGAACCAACAACACCTAGGTTATTGGAGCTTGCACAAGTGAAACAAAATATATAAAATAGTAAATCATTCATCCAAATCCAAATGTGCTTGTGGTAATAATGGTACCCAATTCTAAAATATAAATATAGAAAAAAACCTACTTGCTATGTATGGAGTAAACATTGCTTAGGATAAGGTTCATTCGAGCGGAGCTAAACTTGGTTAAGAAAATGATTATTCAAATGAGACCTATCCTCCTTTGGCAAAGGCTAACCTAGGCAAGGTCAAATTGCTTAATAGAAATTTATTTATGGTTAGCACTTATAATAACCCCCTTACTTCAACCAAAGTTGACCACAAATGAGGATTAACTTCTAAACTCTGTGTTAGCTTTTGATGAGTATATAACAAAGTAAATGCAACCACAATATGTAAAATAAGCAAGCTATGATAAATATATGATAATGACACTATAATATACAGGAAAATGATAAGAGAAACTTCTACAATAACTCATAAATATGCCATTAAAGAAAGCATACAAAAATAGTACATTGCAGTATAATGGAGGACATGAACACTCTATAGACTATTTTTGAAGAGCTATATTGTACCACACTACCAATCTATACTATGCACACTCTATGTTCTCTCCTCTCAATTTCACTCACTATAAGGCCTATATATAGGAATATAAGTTCATTGACCCTTACTTTACCTTTGACTCTATCCTATGAATCATGTACATGTGGACTACATGCACATTTACATCATTGTACATTCTAACACTTGTGCACTTATTACATGCTGAAGTAACTACATAACTTTACTCTAAAGTAAAATCCTACTCTAGTAATGTACCCTAGGTGGTACATTAGCATATACCCAATAATGTAATATACTCTAACACTCTACTCATGACTTTCCAAGTTAAACTTTGGGTTTCATAGTGCCATTTAAAAATAACTTGGGACCTAATATTTTTATTTAGGTTAAAAAAGAAAAGTGTAAAGCTAAAGGGTGGACATGTATCAAGCATAAATGCTATCCTAATTTTGAAATTTGGAACTCAAAATCAACCAAACTACAAGATTATATTCAAACATAATTTCAAATCTAAATTTACAAAGTCTAAAGGCTTGAAGGCTAAAGGTTGAAAATCCAAAATATTAAAATATTAAGCATAAATATATGAGGGTCAAATATGAAGGCTTGAAATACAAATTTCTAGAATTTTAATCTTTAGGTTCCAATTTTAATAGTCATAAGTTTGGATATTCATCATTTGAGACCAAAAGTTTGGATTCTACAATTTCAACTTCTTACTAAGACAAGTGGATCCCAACACCAACTTGGCTAGTTCTGCATTGTAAATTTTTCAAACCCTAGATAATTGTTGTCCTATGTTATTTTAAAATAAATTAGATATGAGAATAATATATTCAAACATGCAATAGTTACACAAATGGCTGGAAAAAATAAAAAATGTGAACATCTGAAGTTAAATATATTTTTGAACCTAAAATATTACAAATAAAAGAGGCTATAGCTACATCAAAACACTTTTGATCTCTTGTTGCTTTTATAGCCAACAATCACTGTTCTTCTCCTCCTAAGCTTGTATTTTTCCTTCAACAATATGTTCTCCTTCCATTCTTTTCCGTGTATCTAAAACACCCTTAATACTCTTCTTTTATCCTTGAAAAAGGTAACCCTAATCTCTCTAACCCTAATATTAGATCTCATCTCATCTTGAGATGTACGGTTAAAATAGAAAATTACTTAAGTGAATTTCAAAATAGAATCACTTAAGTGAATTACAAAATGGAATCACTTAAGTGAACTTAAAAATAGAAAATCACTTAAGTGAATTTCAAAATAGAATCACTTAAGTGAAATACAAAATAGAATCACTGAAGTGAACTTAAAAATAGAAAATTACTTAAGTGAATTTTAAAATAGAATTATAAATGTCTCGAACCACTTCTATCACATTCATATTGAAGTATGTACAAGAAGTTCTTGTTCGAGCTACATTTCTCAACACTCCCTCTTAGCGAGGAAGGAATTCTGCACCAATCCAAGTTTGTATCTGAATGCTTCAAAATTCCCTTTAACTAAGGGCTTGGTCAAAATATCAACTACTTGTTGATTTGTGGGAATATACTGGAGATTTATAGCTCCTTTCTAAATTTTTTCTCGTATGAAGTGATATTTGATGTCTATGTGTTTGGACGTGTCATGAAATATTGGATTCTTAAAGAGTTTGATACAACTATGATTATCACAATATATCACTATGGGATCCAACTCCTGATCAATCAATATTGTAAGCAACTTGCAAAGACAAATGGCCTCACAACTAGCAATTTTGACTGCTATGTATTCGACCTCTATTGAGCTAAGTGCCACAGAAGCTGCTTCCTACTGAACCAAGATATCATACCTGATCCCAAGCTAAAGCAGCACCCTGAGGTGCTCATCCTGTATGATATATTGCATATCTAATCTGAGTCTGTATGCCCCTACAACCTCACTTCACCATATCCAATATATCTTATACCATACTCCACCATACTCCTTAAGTATCTGAGCACATGTTTACTCAATGCTCCTACCTTGGCTCCACCATGAACTGAATCAAGGTGTTCACTACAAAATATATATATGGTCGAGTGTTGACCAAATACATCAAGGATACTATTAGTTGCCTATATAATGTAGGATCCACCAATTTTGAATTTGAAGCTATCACCTTCTTTAGATTAGTGATCATGGGTGTGGCCATAGGTTTACAGTAATCCATTTGAAACCTCTTCAGGATCTCAGATGCATACTTACCTTGCCCAAGGATATCTCCCCTGGTATCTGCTAAACCTTCAAACCTAAGAATTAATACATCATGCCAATGTTCTTCATCTCAAACTCAGCTACCATATCTACTTTACACCCTGCAATGAGCTTCTCTACACTTGTAAGAAATAAGTCATCTGCATATAGCACCAAAATGAGTAGATCGGTCCAACTAAATATGTAATATATATTAGTATCTGCATCATTTTTGGTGAAGCCCACACTCTACAAGTATCCATCTATCTTGGAATATCATGCTCTCGATGTTTGTTTGAGTTCATATAAGGCTTTCTTCAACCTAAAAAAATGGGACTCTTTCCCATTTACCTTAAATCCTTGAGGTTTCTCTATGTACACTTATTTCTCAATGATCCCATTAAGGAAAGTTGTATTCACATCCATTTTATGAATCTACCATTCCATAGATGAAGCTAAAGATATAACTACTCTAATGGAAGTGTATCTAGTGATTGGAGCAAAAGTCTCCTCATAGTCCACTCCCTCTTTCTGGGAGAACCCTCTCACCACAAACCTTACCTTGAACTTCTCGATGCTGCCATCTACAACATGCTTAATTTTTTAGAGCCACTTGGAAATCATAATTGAATTTCCCTCTGGTCTTGGCACTATGTCTCAAACATCATTCTTCATGATGGAGGTGTACTCCTCCACCATGGAATCCCACCAAACCTGTTGGTCTGTTGCCTCCTAAAAACTAGTAGGATTTGAATTTATGATGTTACTCATCAATGCCATATAGCTTGAAAATTACCTTGGAGGTCTGCTCTACCTAATCATGCTTCCAGGAGCCTCAACATAATCCTCATCATCCCTCAATGTCTATGTAATCCATTGAAGTCTCTTTATAGAACTAGAAGGGCCTAATGTCTCCACCTCCTCAACTGAAGGTTTTTTTTTGAACTAGAAACCGCTGGTGTCTTTGGTGGCCCTGGATCAACCTTAAGAGCTTCTTGCTCCTCATTCTCTATCACTAGAATAGGCTCATGGGACTTTTTGGATGTAATGTCCTCCTCAAAATTTACATCCCTGCTCACTACTATCTTCCTCTTCTCTAGAATATAAACCCTGTAAGCTTTTTAAGTCTCATTGTATCCTACAAATAAACCCTTTCTACTGGAGGGCTCCAACTTGGTCCTCTTTTCTATCAGAACATTAATATAAATTGGACATCCAAAGATGCAAAAATGACTCATCTCTGGTTTTACACTAGTGAATGCCTCATTTGGTGTCTTGTCCTCCAAGATCCTATGAGGATACATGTTTTGGATGTAGACTGTTGTGTTGCATGCTTCTGTCCAAAGAAACATTGACAAGCCCTAGTCATGAATCATGGCCCTAGAAGCCCCTATGATGGATCGATTCTTTCACTCTGCAACCCCATTATGTTGTGGGTTGTATGAAACAATCAACTCCCTCTTGATTCCTGCTTGCTTGCAGAAACCATCAAAATCCTTTGAGGTATATTCACCCCCATTATCTTATCTCAAGACTTTGATCTTCTTCTCTATATGGTTCTCAACTAGAGTGTTGAACTCCTGAAACCTACTAAAGACTTCATCCTTAGTCTTTAAGAAGTAGATCCATGTCTTGCAAGAGAAATCATCAATAAAGAAAACATAGTACATGCTACCTAAAATTGATGCTAATGGCATCGGGCCATAAAAATTTGAATGTACTATATCTAGTATCTCCTTAGACCTATGCTCGATGTTTGGGAAAATCGCCTTGGCATGCTTACTAAGCGTGCACCCTCTACATACTCCATGTTTCTCAATTTTAAACTTTGGAAGACCTATGATTATATCCCTTAGAATAGGTAATGCTTTATTATGCAGGTGCCCCCATCCTCTTGTGCCACAAGTCACACAAGTTGTTACTACTATGAACTAGGGCTCGAATAGGTTCACCCTACAATCTGTATAGATTGTCTTCTCTAACCCTTATTACTTGTGTTGTTTTTGGGCTAGATTATTTTGGGCTAATAAGGACATGTTGGTTCTTGAAATCCACTATATAACCCTTATCCTCTATAACCAAAACTAAAAGCAATTTCTTCCTGAGACCTGGAATAAACAAAACATCATCAAAGTCTAAAGAGTTTCCTGACTAGAGTCGAAAGAGAATGGTACCAATTCCTGTAACTAGATATTTGGTATCATCACCAAACTCAACCAAACCCCCTAAGTCCTGCTCTTGTAGACTGGTAAAACACTGTCGAGATGATGTCATGTGCCAAGATGCCCCACTATCCACATACCAAGTATTTCTTGGAACCGTGCTGGTATAAAGGCAAGAAACCAATGATAAATCCTTCCCAAATTTGGTAGCAAACTCACTCATCTGAATTTCTACAATGACTGCAACCTACGTCTACTACTACTTCTATTTACCCTTCTTGTCTGGATACTGTGATGCATAATGGTCGTGCTTATGACAAATTAAGCACTTGATATTGATCAAGTCCTTCTTCCATGACTATGAGGTTGATTCCTCATTCTTTACCTTAACATTGCTAGGTCATTTACCTTTATCCTTCTTGGTTTACCCAAAAAGAGCTAGGTTATCATCACCACATTTCTTTTTGGCCTTTGATTGCATCTGATTCTCCTCCTAGATGAAATCATACCATATTTTCTCAAATATGGGAAGGTTCTCATGAGCACAAATACCTTTGAAAAATGGTTCCCATGAAGCTCAGAAACCATTAAGTTCCACGTTCACCAACTTTGTGTCTTTAACCTTCTCCCCTACTACTACTAGTTGATCACGAATCTGTGTGATCTTCATCAGGTAATTGGTATCGGTGTTAGATATGGTCATCTCCATAAATATGAGTTTGTTTTGTAATATCATCTTCTTGTTAATATTATCGCTTTGGTAGAGGCTAACCAAGGCATCAGATATCTCCTTTGCCTTAGTCTTCTTAGATATGTGAGGAATCAGGTAATCCTTCATCGCATCCAAGATCATCCACTTGGTCTTCATTTATTTCTTTTTGTGAGCTGCTAATTACTACGAATTTGTAGGCAAAGTCACAATATCCTTGAAAATATCCCAGAGATCATTCTCTTCCAATAAGAACATTACCCTAACTTTCCAAGGCAAAAAATTTAAGGCACCTTCTAATCTATCCTCAAATCTAAGGCTAGTTGCTGCCATATTTGAGATCTACTAAAATATTAATGACTCAAAAACAGTCCTACAAATAAGCTTAGTCCTTCAATCCAAAAAAAATATGAAACCCTAACTGCTATTTTTTTAATATCCAAAAGTGATCTATGTTGTAAACCCTTGAGGATCTCAATCAGATAACCTAGCTATGATACCATGTAAATTTTCCAAACCCTAGAAGATTGCTATCCTATGTTATTTTAAAATAAATTAGATCTGAGAATAATTTATTCAAACATGCAACAGTCACACATATGGCTGGAAAAATAAATAGTGTGAACATTAATAGAAATTCAATATATTTTTGAACCTGAAATATTACAAATAAAAGAGGCTACAACTATAGCAGAACACTTCTGCTCTCTTGCTACTTTTCTAGCCAACAATCACTGTTCTTCTCCTCCTAAGATTATATTTTTCCTTCAACAATGTGTTCTCCTCCCATTCTTTTCTGTGTATCTAAAACACCCTTAATATTCTCCTTTTATCCTTTAAAAAGGTAACCCTAATCTCTCTAATCCTAAGATTAGATCTCATCTCATCTTGAGATGTAAGGTTAAAAATAGAAAATTACTTAAGTGAATTTCAAAATAGAATCATTTAAGTGAATTACAAAATAGAATCACTTAAGTGAACTTAATAATAGAAAATCACTTAAGTGAATTTTAAAATAGAATCACTTAAGTGAAATACAAAATAGAATCACTTATGTGAACTTAAAAATAGAAAATCACTTAAGTGAATTTCAAAATAGAATTAGAAATATCTCGAACCACTTCTAGCATGTTCATATTGAAGTCTGTGTAAGAAGTTCCTATTTGAGCTACATTTCTCAACATGCATGAAGGCTTAACCTAACATTTTATTAAGTAAATTCTTATTCACATTTAAGGAAATATAATATAAGTATATACAAATTTAAATATTTATTTTCTTTTTATGTTTAACTATAAATATTTTTAGACATTGTGATGTTTCAATGCTAATCAATATTCTATCTATTTAAGGAAAATAATACATAGAAAATATTCCCTTCTAAATGCAAAAATATTACTATTCTAGATTATAACCAAATAGAATTATTCTCTTTTGAGAATTTAGAAATATTTGGAATACAATATCCAAAGGCTAAAGCACTAAATATCAAAAGTTCAAGATGAAAGCTTGAAGATCAAAAAACTAATTGGTATGTTAATTGGATGATACATAAGTTCTATACATGGGCATGCACTTAATACATGAAAACAAATTCTCACACTAACATAATTAATGCTATGAATTCCAAAGAGCAAAGTGTCAAAGATCAAAGGACGAAAGCTAAAGTTGAAAGTTTGGAGATGTGATACATTTGCTTAGATGATACCAATGTTCTAAGCTTGGACTGGTTGATCCAATAATTGACACCTTTTTATTATAATAGTTATATTAAAAAAAAATTATGTATCTAGGTTATAATATAGGATGTCCAATATATTATTGTTTCTAGATTTATTCATCTAGGGTATAATATAGGATTTTCAATATAGTTTTGTAGATGTCATTTGATCAAGAAATTACTCAAGTAACATCCACTTTGGCCACTATGGAGTTGCAATACTTTTAGGAATTATTGGATTTTTGGAAGAATGACTCTTGTTCTATGAGTTAGGCTTCTCTCAGTAGTCATACTAGCATTACCCTATTGAGAAGGTCAATGGGTATAAAGGGATAAAAAACCTAAACTAATGTCATTTGAGAAGCAATAAGATAAGTAGCAAGAGCAACCATAGGCCACTTCAGGTCTTGATTAATTTACTACCAACAATTGATAAAACACAATTCTTTGATGCTTTACATTATAAAATAATAGGTATTTAAATACATAGAATGCTTATTTTAGGTATAACAAACCTCTAACCAAATTTGTAACTACTTTTGTCTAATAGTGCATGCATAGACCTTGTGATGGGTGGTTATACCACTTGTCAGTTCACATGGGCTATAATATAATAACTCCTAGCATACACCCCTTATTACATCATAGCCACAAATCTATCCCTAGCTTATGACCAAAAAATAATGTCTAGGGTGATACTAGAATCTATATATTTGAGAGATAAATTCCCCCTCTCAATGTAGAATTTCTACTATGATACTTAGGAGTGTTAGGTTCTAGAAATTATATACACCAAAAATATATATATTACAAACAACCATTCAATACTTTCTAATATCTATAGAATTCAATGCATGAAATATTATTCAATGTCTTCGTGAGGATATTCATCAAATATATCAATTGTTTATGAGACCGATAACTCTCTTGCAAATTAGACTTGTCAAATATTATCTTGATCAATGTCTTCTACCATGGTGAGGTCAATCACATCTTGTGTTTTATTATTTTCCATGGCTTCATTATTTTATTAAACCTTTGTGTGTGATATGTGATGCATTCCTACTTCATTTGATATTTTATGTGATGTGCTACCATGCATCCTATCTTGATTATTGAATTGAATTGCTACAAATATTGTGTTTGAGTTGTCATATCTATTATGTGGACCAATTTCAATTTAATATTTTAATTATCACTTGATGCAGTTATATCAATCACCTTCTACTAGTTCTTTGTTTAGACATTGTTCATTTGAAGGTATTGTTTATGAAACACGATGTATTCATGATTTCTTTGATGTACTATCAGAGGTTGAATATTAAATGCCTATTGTATTGACTCCTCATTCTCTTTGTTGTCTTCTAATTCAAATTATTCCATGAATGATGAGGAATCATATTCAAAGTATACATCTTCACTTTTAGGTGCTTGAATTTTTATTTTGTTTTCCTAGTCAACTTGGCTATTGATATCCCTAGTTGCATTATTTCCTATATAATAATTTGAATGGAACCAATTTTCATGATTTATCATTTTTTTGGTTGCTTTAGAGTCATACCAAACATTATTATGTTGTCTCAGCTATGCTTGTCATTTATGCTTTCAATGTTATGTTCATGTATTTGGTAGTCAAAATGGTTTTTTATTTTGAAGTGCCCAATAATGTACTTTTGCATGATTTGACTTTAAGAACTTGGATACTAAAGTCAGTATTAGATATATTGAGGGCTTGGTATTCTTGGTGCCTTCCTCTCTATATTTATTTAGTCATACAAAGCTTCTTATTTTTGTGTTTTAGATTTGCGCTCTTGAGTTTCTGTTTTATAAGTGAGATGAAATTATTTTTGAAGTCATTGAAGTTCTTTGATTTTTAATCCTTAAGCTTGCAGATTTATTTATAGATAATTGCTATCCTTTTTAGACCATATTATATGTGTAATGATAGATTCTATATTCTTTGTGCATTTTAGAGGCTTAGCATACCGTCTCTAGTCTTCATTTCATTAGAGTTGCTTCCTATTCAATTCATAATGACTTGGTCTTTGACGTTGACTTGAATATATAATTTTTAATTTTTCAAATCATGGGCTTCCTACTTTTAGATTTATTAGTTCCTCATTTGTGATAAATGACAAATATTTTGTTGAGAACAATGGCAATGTGTCCAAACATTAAAATTGTTCTTGGATTGGTGCTTTAAAATTATGCTTAGAATAGAAGTGAATGTTGCTAACAAACTTTCCTTTGGAAGTTCAAGATTTATATGCTATTTGATAAGTCTTTATAGCGAGAATCCATAGTCTCAATGATTTTCATATTTCCTCAAGTTGAATCTTTACGTATTTTGATTCTTTGACTATGCTCTTTTATGAATTTGTTGTACTTTCCTTTGAATATTTCTATTGAGGGAATATACTTCACAATTTTCGTAACTAATTATTTTATCAACTTGTATAATGCTACTTTTCTTGCATTTAGTGAGATTTTACAATTTTGGAAAGGTTTCAATGACCTTTCAATACTTCAAAGAATAATAAGTTTGCAACTAGATTTTTTGGGTAGGAATTATATCCTTCACCTTTAGCTTTGGAGGTTTCCTCTTTACCTCATGGGTTATTTTCCCAAACGTTCTTTTGATAATATTGACTTTGTTGTTGCTTGGAGGGTATCTTACTAGTCTTTGATAGGGTTGAAACCCTTTTCACTTCTCGAACGCTTTTACCTCATTGGTCTCTAGTAGGGATTTTCACCCTGAGACCTTTCAAAAGTTTGATTTCTAAAAAATCTTCCATGGAATTTTCTTCACATAAATGATTATCTATTTATCGAGGTTTGTCAAAATATTTAATTTTTTTGCATGGAATTTGCTTCATAGAGAATATTACCTCCCTTTTGAGGTTTGCCCAAAATATTTTAATTTTAATCCATGGAATTTACTTTCACAGAGAAGATGGTTACCTATTCTTTTGAGGTTAACTTTAATCAATCTTTGACAGGGCTATTGACCCTTGAAACTTATTTTCAATAGAGCACTTCCTAAGCTTCTCTAGATTAAAGGGAGAGAAATATCAGAAGGAGAGATGACTCTTATTTCTACCTGCTTTGATACCACATGTTAGAACTCAATGCTTTAATGCTTTAAATTATGAAATGATAGGTATTTAAATACATAGAATGCCTATTTTAGGCATAAAAAAACTCGAACCAAACTTGAAACTAGCTATGTCCTATAGTGCATACATAGAACTTATGATGGGTGGTTATACCACTTGCCATTTCATATGGTCTATGATGTAATAACTCCTAACAATACTACTAAGAGGATTTAGACAAATAAGATCCACCACTTGCATTGATTGTTTAAACTATATTATGGTTATAGTTTTCTGACCCATTATGGGCCCTACAATGGTTGTTTAAATTGTCCTACCTTTATCATTTTATGGGGTTGTTGATGTTGCATTGGTTATAAAATTATCTTGTAT
This sequence comes from Wollemia nobilis, assembly GCA_028583015.1. Classification (NCBI taxonomy): domain Eukaryota; kingdom Viridiplantae; phylum Streptophyta; class Pinopsida; order Araucariales; family Araucariaceae; genus Wollemia; species Wollemia nobilis. The sequence goes on from JAQPPZ010016349.1 coordinate 1,560,324, forward strand.
TTTTCATTTTTTTGGATTTATATATATTAAAACAGTTTAAAAGCATTTTTTTAGGCTTGTCATGTTTGGACATGAGTTTCAATTGTTTGGATTGTGAATTTTGATCACCCTTTAAATCAGTTAGTTGATCTAACAATTGACACTTTTTTAATTATTATTATTATTTTAAATTCGTTACATTAGATTGAAACAATGACCACTTGTATCACATCATGACATTATAACAATTTACCAATTATGTATTTATCACTCGACAATATTCAAACCTAGTTCTTCTCCTTTAAAGTTGAAGAATATAACCAATTGATCTAATACCATTTGATAATTGACTTCTTTTTGTTATAATAGTTGTATTCTTTAATTAACATATAATTATTTAAAAAGGATTACAAAGGAATCTAGAGCATGAATAAAGATTCTTCTAAAAAAAATATATACATTTCTTTTAAAAACAATTGCTATAAATTATATTTTAAAATATCTTAAAAATCAAATAAATAAATGCAAAACAAAATAACTTCAATGTAAACAAAAAAAATAAACAAATAAAATATCAATACAGATAAATACCTAAATAATAACAAATAAACTCTCATTTATCAAGTCCCTCCCTGCAAAGCATTTTTCTTGGAAGGACGCTCCTTTGGGAAGTGGCTTTACAAGTCGATTAAGATTGATTAATGTGAAATATCTTTAAAGATGTGTTGCCTAGAAAGGGATAGGTCGGGATGTGTTGTCTAGAGAGGGATAAGTCGGTTTGTAGTGGCCTAGTACTTGTCGGTGAATTGTTCCGATACGATTCTGTGAAAGATAAAGATTTATTGTTAACTTCGTTTTACTTAACAAACTAAAAATTATATAAATGTTGGATGTTTTTTTTTATATTGAACATCGTTTACAAATATTTACAAATATCAGCGCTCAAACAAACACAAGAGGAATCGACCTCACAACCACATAAACCACATAAATGATAATAACTAGACAACTGTCATTACACTAAATACCATTCACCAATGTTGGATGTTTTACTTAACAAACTAAAAATTATATAAATGTTAGAAAAGGTAAGCCCTCAAATCAATGTTGTGTTATAGACCGAGATGTATCTCTCGAAGACAAGAAAGAAAGAGAGAGAAGCGAGGGGATGGAAATGACGGTTATGTGACTACTATTAGAATAACAATTGGGATGTTCCGATGCATATCCGTTGTCGTCTAGTCCGGTTAGGATATCTGGCTTTCACCCAGACGACCCGGGTTCAAATCCCGGCAACGGAAAGACATTATTTTATGTGACCTTTTGCCCTTTTTTTTGTCTCTTTTGATTTTTACTCTAGATTAATTTTAATTAAGCTTTATGCGCAAACCAAATTTCATGTGCTGGAATAGCTGGTTAGAGCGTGTGGCTGTTAACCACAAGGTCGGAGGTTCAAGCCCTCCTTCTAGCGACTTTATTGACAAAATTCAAAATTTTCGTTGGTTTAACATTTTGGCAAATCGAGAAGCTTATCTTATCATTCGCTACCTCACTCTCTGTCTCTCCATTTTTTGTTTCGTTGGTTATCGGCAGTAACTATTCCTTTTGTGGCTTGCTGAATATTATAATAATCATATGACTGATGGTTATATTTAGCGTCGTGGTGCAGTTGGATATTCAAAATTTTCGTTGGTTTAATATTTTGGCAAATCGAGAAGCTTATCTTATCATTCGCTACCTCACTCTCTGTCTCCCTTTTTTGTTTCGTTGGTTATCGACAGTAACTATTCCTTTTGTGGCTTGCTGAATATTATAATAATCATATAACTGATGGTTATATTTAGCGTCGTGGTGCAGTTGGTTAGCGTGTAGGTCTTATACTTTCTATTGGTTGAGTAATCCTGAGGTCGAGATTTCGAGCCTCTCTCACCCACCCTATTTGGTGGTTTTCTACCATTTTTTTTTTTCGGTCTTTGTTGTGTCTGTCGCTCTGAGCACGGTAGATACTGTTAGTTTATTTCATTTTGGGCTGAGTTTGAGTTTATCTTATTAGTGAATTTATATTTTATAAATGCAAAGGTCACCCTATGCCTTTGTTTATTACTTATCTGATTTATTTTCATTGCAAAATAAATGACTAGACAGCCCCGTTGGTTACCAGGTTCAACTTGGAAAAGGAGTTGGCTTTTTACATTTGACATACATCAAACAATTAAATAAATAAATAAATAAACCTTATACACCTCTTTATATGTACACTTCTTTAGGCATTTCATCATAAGAGTAAAATTTGCCTTGCAATGCCAAACTTTATACGTATACACACCTTTTTAAGCTTCCAACAAGTTTGGAAAGCATGCGGTGGCTCATTTCCTTCCAAACTTAAATGTAAGTCCTAGGTCCTCTAACTTTACATTATTTCCACAGGCTTAGCAATAGAGACTTTAGATTTTGTGATAGGTAGCGTTGTAAACCATATTTTCAATGTAGATGTTAAAAAACTATTTCACATTTATCTTTTGTAGTTAATTGTTTTGTCAAAGTCTTTCTTCAATATAGACATTAAAAATTATTTTACCTTCACCTTTAATAGTTAATTGTTTTGCCAAAATCTTGAACAATAAAATATTTTCAAGAAATTGTCATGGAGCAAAATTAATGGGTGGAAAGTTAAAGAGTTTTAAAATATCATATTTGATCTTGACAAGGCTGAACTTGAATGCCTTTAAAGAATAGTAAACTAGAAGATGTTAAATTGTAGGGACAATTTATGTGAGCATGCTAAAACTAACTTCAATTTTAATGTTCACACATTAAGGAATTCTCCATAGGTCTAAGAAAGAAGTTAAAACAATAAATATGGATATTATTTTTTTTATAAGCTATGTGTGGCTTCTATTGGGGTCCACTCCCATTATGAAAACAAAACATTACATTGCTCTTATTCTATTTCTAACAAGTTCATTAAAGTATATCCAACTTTGTCTTTCTATCATAGATATTCTTCATTTACTCTTCTATCAAAGATATTCTTTATCTTCCTCAAACTGCGAAGTTTCCACAATCAACTCATTTTATATCAAATTCCTTTAAAATTTTAAATTCTATCAAGATGAAATTCAACACTACAAATGGTTAAAATATTTGTTGCCCAACTTCTATATCCAAAAATATCTTATCTATAACAACCTCACAATTTCTTAATACATTTTTTTAGGGTTCTTATTCATTCCCCTAATATTCCAAGATATTATTTTCATTGTTATTATTATTATTATTTATTTGTGCATGTAGCCTCACTTCTTGTTAAACTTGTGATATTTGCTTTTGTTTTCTCATATCAATATCCATTTGTGTTTATTTTTCTCTTTGTTTTTGCTTCTTGGGTCTTCCTCTCTTTTTCATTCTTAGCAATACTTTCCTCTTCATCAATCTCTTCAATCCTCTCACTCTGCTCATAGTAAGGCTTGTCATATTTAGGTTTACCTTGTTTTAAAGTATCTAAAGTGCAAAGAATAATCTCAAAAGCACAGTCTTCTTTATGTTGCCTTGGAAACCCTAAAGTGCAAGGATGCTCTTATGTAGAAATTACCTTCTTATTCTACCCTAAAAAACCTAAATTGTTATGGGTTTCCTCCAACCTCATTTATATTCTTTTTCTCTTGAAACCTTAAAGTGCGAGGAATAACATCTTCACCACATTCACTTTTATTACTTGAAAAGGATTCTATACTACTCGAAGAAAATGAAGATGATTTACCTGGAATAAAATTGACCTCTTTTGATGCCTTTGTTTTGGGTTTTATCTATACTTATTTTGCATATTTAATTCTATTTGAACTTGAAAAATGATATTGTATATAGGCTTTATTTACCTCTTATTTTGGAGTGGAATATCCTTGATTTGATCTAGCTTCTATTATTGTATGATTTTCTTGCTTCGTCTTGAAGTTTATCTCATGGTTAGAATTTTTTGTCTCTTTCTTCATAGTTTTTACTTTGCAAACTCTTGTTATATGTCCAATCTCAAAATAATTGTGGCAACAAAATGCAATATTTTCATAATCTACTTGTTGATCCCATTCTCTTGATTCATATTTAATCTTAATAGATTGTGGCAAAGGTTTTAAAATATCCATAGCAACACATATTCGAGTACATATAGCATGCTTTCATTCATTAGTTGTTGGTCCTTCCTTGATGAATTATCATAGGGTATTTTCAATATTCTTCAAAACATCCTTATGTATAAGATGATATGGAAGTCCAAAAAGCCTAACCCACATTGAAAGCTTCTTAGAAGTTTCTATCTCAACAAAAAAAAATTATTCCATGATCTCAAATGAAGTGCATCTCTTCCCCTAAACCATGGACCACCAACCATTATTTTATCCCTAATTTTTGAACTGTAAAATATGATGAGAAAAAAACCAGTAAAAGATGATGAGAATAATTGAATTCAATCCCCACTTCCACTTGATCCAATTTTGAATCTCCAAAATCCTTGACCTTGATCTATGAAATTTACATACTAACCCTCTACTTTTAAGAGCCATTATATCATGCTCAATCATCTCATCCTTGATACTTAGGGTGTAACATTTTCTACATGTATTGAACTTGCCATGTATTTTCTCTTCTACTTATCTCCAACTTGGGCCTCCATACTTCCAACTAGGACATTTTTATTTCTAGCTAGGACATCATGACTTCCAATAAGATCTTTCAAATATGAATTTCCTTCCACAATAGCTAATAGGACTCACTCTTGGTTTACACTCCCTCTCTGCTTGCACTCAATGTTGCTCTTGGCTTGCACTCTCTCTTGCTTCATACTTTCTCCTAGATTTCACTCCCTCTTGACTCAAAATTGCACGTGTCTCTTATTTTTAATGGTGTTTATTTGCTTCAATAATACTTTGGAAATAATATTCCATAGATTCCTAGTAAGGGTTTGAAGCATTGATGCACTTTAGATGAACTTGTTGTTCTTTTACCATGATTGAATCCTGACTCACACTCCCTCTTAGTTTATACTTCCTTTTGATTTGTACTCAATATTGACTTGCACTCTCACCTACCTAGCACTCACTTCTATCTTGCACTCCATATTGGCTTAGAATTGCCCTTCTCTCTCTTTTTTAAGTATTCCTTGGCTTCAAAAATTTCTTGGAAATAATATTCCATGAATTCATGATAAGGGTTTGAAGCATTGATGCACTCTAAATGAACCTGTCACTATTCTACCATAATCGAATCTTGGCTTGCAATCCCTCTTGGTTCACACTCCTTCTCTTATCTCATTCACTCTCATCTTGCACACTCACTCCTAGATCACGCGTGTACTCGCTATTACACTTACTTTGACTCTTGCTTGCACTCACTTGCACTTAATTTTGGTTGCACTTACTCACACTTGCTTCTAGTTGCACTCACTCCTAACTCATGCTTGTACTTACTACTACACTTACTCCTATATCATGCTCATAATTGTTGCCCTTACTCCTAGCTCACTATCACACTCACTGCTATACTTACTCTCAATTTGTGCTCTCACTTGTTGCTACACTTACTTTTAGCTTGAACTCACACTCGTTATTGCACTTACTCCTAGCTCATGCTTGCACTCATTATTGCACTTACTCTTGACTCACACTCACACTCATTGATGCACTTAATCATGACTTGCACTCACACTCGCTGCTACACTTACTCTTGGTTCGTGCTCCTTAAGTATAGACATTGTTATTAATAGATAATTATACATTTAAATTTTGGATAAAATCAAAATTTATTTAGATTAAAAAGAAATAAATTAAGTTTAACTAAGTATTAAAAATTTTAAATTGTTTAGTCATTGGCCATATTATTATTTTCTATTATCAAAGGTTAAAAAACATTAGGAAATCACAAAAATATAGAAATAAGATATACTAGTACAAATTGAGTTTATTAAGAATGCGTGCAATATTAAAAAAGTGAGAAAATTTATCTTGTAATTGTTTAAATTATAGAATAAATACATCCTAAAGGGTATACAGATAAAATTTTTTTGGTAAATAAAAGTATTCATTAATTACCGGGTTTTGCAGGTTAACCCAAAACCTATTACAGATAAAATTATTGCATGTTCTACACTTTCCTTTCCTTATAAGTAACAAATTGTTTAATCAATAAAGTGAAAATATATTATTTGACGTATGAAGACCAATGGGTGAACTGTTGGAGAATAATATATTATTTGGTACATGTAAATGTACCCCTATGGTACCTTGATGGTACAAATGTAAATATGTAATAGATTAAGGTTGAGTCTATAGTTTAGATGAGTGATTTATATTTCCCTTTTTATGCAAGTATCAATGTGCAAGAAATGCACAGTCTTGTAAGAGGAGTGCATGTAGGAGAGTAAGAGTAATGTAGAAGTGTGCAAGTGTCATAAGAGTCAAGTATGCATGTAAGAAGAGACTAAATAGTCTAGTACACAAGTGGAAATATGAGATGCCAAAGGTTAGGGATAGGAAAGGTTTGATTGATTACATATTGAGGGAACAAGGATAATTCACTCTGATTTGGATGCTAGTGTATTTTCACTTGGTTCAAGAAAAACCATTGAAGACTAGGACTTAGCAATGATTTATTAAGGGCCAAATCAGAAAAAAGTTTGAAGTTTGGGGACATTCAAATTCACCTTGATAATATTCTAGATTCTCTAGAGAAAAAGAGGAGAATCACTATTGAAGATTGAGAGAGCCAACTTAGGAAAAATTTGGTCATTTAGGGATATTCATAGTCACCTTGATATTGATATTGGATTCTCTAGAAAATAGGAGAATCATATTTTGTTCTTAGATATGACCTAAGACATTGAATATAGATTTTAGATATTGAGAAGAGATTGAAGAAGAATTAAAGCTTCTAAGAATAGAGAAGCATCAAAGCTTCTTGAGATAGAGAAGCATATTCCTAAGTATAGATATTGACCAACAATATATAGATATAAGAAGTATATAGATAAGAGGAGTATAGAGAAGAAACATTCAAAGATAAGGATAAGTAGAGGCATATACAATTCTTGTTATTTAGAAAACTAGAAGCATGAGGTTGACTATTACAATATCAGTCTTGACCTTGACTTATTTTAATTTTTTGGGGGAAGAACATTATTCTACAATAAGTAGAGAATAATGCTACCAGAGCATAGTCTAGAGACAACAAGAAGAATCTAGACATATTTAATGGAGCTATCATACACAATATAATTAGAAAGTTTAGAATTCAAGTGTCCAAGTGACCAATATAGAAAAGAGGCCAAAATTCAAGTGTCCTATATATACAAGATTGTCTAAGCTACCTACACAAGAAAGACTAAGTAGTACGCAAAAGAGAGGCTACACTAACATTAAAGCACCTACACAAGGGAGAATACACAGTTATCAAAGTAATTGGCATAAGAGAAACTAAGTGACCAACTCTAGAAGATAAGGTGGCTAGCTAGAAATCTAAATAGCATTCTATTAAAAGAGCAATACAATAATAGTAGAGAGCATTGAAGTAGTACTTCCATAATAAGGAAACTTTATAAAAAAGGAGTGTGTTGTCCAAAGTGCTAACATAAGTGCATTGATCCATAATAAAGCCAAAGTGTTGTCTAAAGCACTGATTCATGATAGTGCTATTCAAAGCACTAACAAAGAGCACTGTTATAGAAGAAAGAGTGTGATCTAGTCTGAAGCTTAAGATATCCAACAACAAAGCATGATTTCCTATGTTTTATCCAATAAGAGAAGACCAGACTAATTAGCATCGATCTATCCAACACCACAACATAATTTCCTATGTATTTTCCAACAATAAAAGCCTAGACTAATTAACATTGGGTTATCCACTAATAATGCATGATTTCCTATGTGTTGTACAAAGTTTTGAACATGTCGAAGGAGATGAGGAGGACTTCAAGCATACCAAAGAAGATGAGGAAGGCTTTAAGCACACCAAAGGAGATGATGAAGGATTTGAACACACTAAAGGAGATGAGAAAGGATTAAAACATGTCTAAGTAAATTGAGAAAGCTTTGATTACACTATTCACGTAAGGAGACAAAGTCCAAAGGATATGAGAGAACTCTTTGAGCTTATTGCAAAGGAGAACATGAAATTTTTTAGGTTACCTTTCAATGATCATAACCCTAAGATGCCTCCATGCCAAATCTTGAGAATGAAGAGATTGTAAGCGCCATATTTGGAATTTCAAATGCCTAAGCATAACAATTGGATTCAGTGGAACAAAAGGTAACATATAGATATTATAATTTAAAAGATTTATTCTTGGTGGAAAGGTATGTTACAAATTTCCTTTATTACTTTTTTTCTTGGAGGGAAAGCAAAATTATTTGAATTTAAATTTTATCAAATTGTTTAAGTAGGGAGTTATAAGGTTTTCTACCTTATTAACTATTTGAAGTTTATTTATTTCAAAAATTATTTTTGAAAATATTTAGAAGTTATTTAAATATTTGGAGTGAAAAGGATTTCTACTAAAATTTAAATTGATTTTTAAGATTTCGGAGTTTTTTGAGTTTTTTATGATTTAATAATTTTGAGGAGTTATAAGGTTTAAAGTTTTGAAGTTTTTAGATTTTAAAGTTTTTGAAATTAGAAGATTTTTGGTTTTAATTTTTTTTTAAGATAGTGAAGATTTAAATTTTTGAAATTTGGTTTGAAGCAAATTGATGTTTTTTGAAGATTTAAAAAATTAGAAATTTTGCAAATTTAATTTAGTAAAGAGTTAAAAGGATTTCTACATCAAAAGATTTAGAAAATTTAGAATTTGCAAATTTCTTATTTTTTTTAAATTTTGGGAGATACAATAATTACAACTTCAAAGGAATTAGATCATTGAATTGCAAACCTTGATTATTATGGAAGAAATTATGAAATCCATAATAAAAAATAAAAGACTAGAAGTTATAAAATTTGGCATTGGTAAATTGATTGAAAAATCTAAGGGTAATCTAGATATGGCAATACAATTTATCTATAGAGAAGCAATGAATGAAAGCTTTAAAATATTTGAATATTATTTATATTAAAATATTGTTGAAAATTTTGATAATTTAAAGGATTATATTATGATATCTATTGATATAGGTAGTATAATTTATATGTCATTGCTTTCACTTGAACTTCATAAATATGAAAATAAAAAACAAAAAGAGTTGATTGAAACTCTAAAAATGAAAGTAGAGATTGATACAAGTGAATCATCTCTAAAAATAGTGTTTCATTCTTCATGCAATACTGATATTCCAAGCTCCTCTAATTCAAGAAATTATTATGATTCTCTAAGTGAATGTTTAGAAGTTACAAGATAATATCAAGATTACAAGAAAGCAAAAAGAAAAGAAGCACATGAACCAGAGACCAAAGACAAAGAAAAAAATCAAATTTTTTATGAACAAGAATCAAAAGCACTTGAACCAGAGGCCAAAGATAAAGAAGAGACAAAGAATGAAGAACCAAAAACGAAAATGAAGGAGAAGTCAAAAGAAATGTAACTAAATGTGGATATCAAATAAAGATGCATGGACAATGTGAGGTCACATGAATATTGAATATTGAAGATGAAGATAAATATTGAAGACTAAATTCTTCAATAACAAAATAATGTAATATAGACAGGTGTTGGAAAATATTAAATTATATAGTACATGCAAATGTACCTTCATGGTGTAAATGTAAATATGTAATAGATTAGGGTTAAGCCTATAGTTTAGATGAGTGATTTATATTTTACCTCTCATGTAAGTGTCAATGTGTAGGAAATGCACAAGTGTCTTATATTAGAAGTGTATATAGGAGAGTAAGAGTCATGTATAAGTGTGCAAATGTCATAAGAGTCAAGTATGTATGTAAGAAGAGAGTGAATATTCTAGTATACAAGTGGTAAGATGAGAAGCCAAAGGTTAAGAATAAGAAATATCACCTCTCGCAAATATGTGAAGTGCAATAGAAAAATATTGAAGAGTCATATTACTATGTCTATATTATGGAGATAAAGCTCCATACAATGCAACATGAGATATACAACACAAGAAAAAGTATTGATAATAAAGCTTGTATACATATTTTGAAAAAATCATATTGTAAGCATTCTTAATGCATATACATGAATGGTTTTGACCATTTAAATCCATATTTGATTTTATAAATGAATGTTATTTTAATTAATATATTATCCTTGATATATATTTGATTGCTCATATATTATTCTACTATTGATTATTTTAATTATTTTTACCTATAACATTGTGGATTATTCATATTGGTACCTATGATATTTTGAGGTAGTAAGGCTTAAAATACAACATGGACTTATGGATCGTTATTCTTTGTTATTATTAAAATAATTATATTAATACAAAAATTAGTATGAAAGCTTTACATATTGCATACATGCGCTTGAAAATATGTATCCTAATGTGTAGGGTTATAACATTATCTGTTAGAATTATTGAGTTGTCATTGATGTCAAAGGTCAATTTGGTAGAAAGCAAACAATAGATGAAATACTCAAGGTAAATATTTATCCTAGATATGTATTATCAAAGGTTGAAATATTATTATTATTGAAGTAGAAAATATTTATCCATACCTAAGGTTGAGACATTATTATTGAAATATTTATTCATGCCTAAGGTTGAAATATCAATGAGGAACACTAAGGTTGAAATATTATTACTAAGGTTGAAAATATTTATCCTTACCTAAGGTTAAAATATTTTGTGAGGAGGGCCAACCTTATGGAAGTGAAAAGAATTAAAAAATTTGTAAGAAGGTTCGACCTTATGGAAGAGAAAATAATTACATATATATATAATACCAAAATTTATTTTAAAGAATATTGTTTAAGTTTGCATCCTCAACACATCCAAGCAACAACGTCAAGGGAGAGGACGAAGAAAATGTGATAAATATTTGTGGTAATAGACGACACGGTAAAGAGGAGCTTGAGGTGAGGAGATTGTTCAACTAAAGAAAATGTTCGACAAAAGGATACAATGAAGTTGAAGTTGATCCTGTTGTAGGAAGCCATTGAAATAGGAGAAGGTTCCACTATTTATGGTGAAGAGAGTGTCATCACTCATGCATATGCTTTGTGGAAGGACATAGTGAAGTTGTAGATAATTGTGTCATAGAGATATGTTGAGCAAGAAAATATTGATATGGTTGATCAATGTGAAAGTTACGTTGGTTGTTCACGATGAAGATAGAACTGGTTGGTCATGGTGATCATTGTGAGGGTTCGGAAAAATCAAGTACAACAATAGTGAAAAGATCAAACAAGTGAAGAGAAGGTTTTGTGATGCATAAATCAAAGGTGGTTATTGTTGCATGGGCTTGGAGAAATCAAGAGTAGTGGCAGTGAGAAGATCAAGTGCAATGAAGGTTTAAAAAGGAGTACTATGCAACAACAATGAAAAGAAACTCCAACAGAGGCAATGCCAAAGTTTTGAAGGTGAATGATTTCAAAAATGTATCATAACTAATACCAGCTGTGAATGCATGAAGGAATTGAGAGGAGAGAAAATAACTTGGAGATTATAGCATTCTAAAGATAAAGCAATGACATTAAGAAATTATTCAGTGAACGATTTTATTTTGGTTGGCATAGTTTGTGGAAATTCTAAATTCCACATTTACCCTACCAAAGGCATGGGATATGATATAAGGTTTATTGCATGATATGTTTATTGTGAGCACATCATGATGCCCACGATTCCTTGATATACATAGGTACACCCAGTTGGATGGCGTTGGTTCTGGCACTTTGCGTGGACCACATGGTATAAATATGAAAGTCTTGGCAGTGACAGTTGATGGGAATTTATCTTACACGTTTCATCGTTGACCTACTGTGAGTTGACCACACATGTAGATATATTAAAATTATTTTATTTGATATCATATTTGAAGGGCAATACAAAAGAAATATTATCATCTTGATAAGGTAAATTTGGAGTGCAAGGATAGAGTGAAAGAATTAATGCATATCTTCACCCAAGCATTTGATTGAAGAAGAAGTATAATTCAGTCATCTATAAGGATAAAGGAAAGGTGCACAAGATAGTTATAAATCAGCATTTACAAGATTTTGGAGAATACTTGAGCAGTGTTTATGTGCAGGTTTTGGAGCAGATTTAAGCAGTGTTTGTGAGAAAGTTTTGGAGCAGATTTGAGCTATGTTTGTGAGTAGATTTTAGAGCAAATTCGAGCAGGTTTTGTGAGTAGGTTTTGAAGTAGATTTGATCAAGGGGATTGGTGTCTCTTGTGGATTGGTGTCTATGAACTTGAGCAAGGGGATTGGTGTCTCCTGTGGGTTTGTGCCCATAAAATTGTATAGGGTATTGGTGTATCCTATGGATTGGTGTCCATGAAATTGTACTAGGGGATTGGTGTGTCCCGTTGGTTGGTGCCCATATTTTTTTGAAGAATATATAAGGAATATTTTATCGTGGTTTTCTCTCAAGAGGGTGTTTCCACGTAAAAGATTTTTCTTTCATGTGTATGACTATTTGTGCATTATTTCATTATTGCATTATTATTTCTTGAATTTATTGCTTTGAAAAGAAAAGAGAAAAGTTTTATCTTATACTATTCACCCCCCTCTTAGTATAAGCTTGTGTTATTTAATTGGTATTAGAGGAGGTTCCTTTGTAAAAGCCTAATAGCTTGAAGGAAGATCTTACAAGAACACACATGGCCATGGAGGTGAAAGAAAATACTCCTATTGTTGAAATCCAAGAAAAGGAGAAAAATCCAAAAAATGAAGAGGAAGCCATAATGGACATAGAAGAGGAACTTGTTGTTGCTCTTGAAGAAGTGAAAAGGCTTAGAGAGAAAAACTCAAGATTGAAGATTCAAGTACAAGAGGATGAGGAGACAAAGGCAAATATTTTTCAAGATCTCACCAACTTAAAAGTAAAAATTGAAGAGGCAAAGCAAATTGAAGAAGGTATAACTGAGCAATTAAAGGCAAAAGAGTTGGAATGTGAAAAACTAGAACATGAGGTTGTCTCTCTAAGGAAGGAAGTTGAAAAATATAATGATAAGCTACAACAAAATATCAGGTTTGAGAAAAGCATATAAATATTGGATGATACTATTAAAACACAGAGATCTTCAGTTATAAATATTGGACATGGTTTTGGAGAAGCTCAAAAGAAACAAAAGGGGGAGTCAAGCTCAAAAGGAAGAGAGGCTTCAAAGAAAATAAGTAAAGAGCCCAAGACCTATATTGATGCATTGAGAAATGGAAACATCAATAAGGAAGAAAAAAGATAATCGTCATGGACCTAAGTCAATCATAGAAACAAAAATGAGAGAACCATGCGACCATATCCTCCAAGGCAATCAAATAGGTTTCAATATTTCTTCCATGGTTATTATTTTTCATGTAACAAATTTGGTCATAAAGTTGTACATTGCATTGTCCATGCTAAAAGTGATTTTGGCTTCACCAAGAGAAATTTTAATTCATTTGCACCTCTCATGGATTACAATATCATTTGTTACAAATGTGATAATTTTGGGCATAAATTTAAATGGTGTAGAATGGTGTTCCCTAAACTTACGAAATCAAGCAAGAAGGATGAAGGTAAAACTATTCAAAAGGAAATGACTTCAAAAGTTTGGAAAAGAAAATGGAACAATAAAATGAGGTCTATGTTGGTATAAATGAATCTTCATGTGCAAAATGAAGGAAAAAAGTGGTACATTGATAGTGGTTGTTCAATCCATATGACAGGTGGCAAAATAAAATTTATCTCTCAAAGAAATATATGGAGACATAGTAAAATTTGGCGATAATGCTTCTACCAAATTTTTTGGAAAGGGAATATTGAGTCTAGATAATAGAATATCAAGGACAAAGAATGTGTTATATGTTGAAGGGTTGAAGCACAAGATACTAATTGTAAGTCAATTATGTGATCAAGGGCACACACTCAAATTTCATCCAAATGGATGTGATATCAATAAATCCAAGACAGGTAAGATTAATGTAGATGTCAACAAAACTATAAAAAAATTCTACATGTTGAGTGAAATTAAAGGGGAATTTTTTTTAATCACAAGAAGATGAGAGCTGTTTGTGGCATAGAAGAATGGGCCACCTGAAATTTTGATAACATAGTAAAAATCAGCAACAAATAGGCAGTTAGAGATTTACCCAAGTAGCAAAACCCCTAAGCATGATTTGTGCACAATGCCATCATGGTAAGCAAACAAAATATATTTTAAAATAAAAGGAATTCTATTCATCAAAACCTCTGGAGATGATTCACATTGATCTATGCAACCCTACAAGAACAAAGAGCTTACAAGGTGAGAATTATTTCATGTTGTTTATTTATGATTATTCTAGAATGACTTGGGTAACATTCTTAAGAGAAAAATCAGAAGCTTTTGAAAAGTTCAAAGCATTCAAGGTACTTGTAGAAAATAAAATAGGCAAAAATATCAAGTTTCTAAGATCAGACAAAGGATGTGAATTCACTTCAAATGAATTTATAGAATTTTGTGAACAAGAAGGAATCAAACGATAATACTCAATAGCAAGAATTCCATAATAGAATTGAGTAGTTGAAAGGAAGAACATAACTGTTCAAGGTATATCCAAGGCCATGCTAAATGAGCCTAATATTTTTGATGCCTTTTGGAGAGAAGCAATTCATACAACTATTTATATCATCAATAGATCTCAATTAAGAGTAAATCACCACAAAACTCCGTATGAGCTTTGGAAGGGAAGACCAACTACTGTGACACACTCCAAATTTTTTGGAAGCAAATGCTACATTATATGAGAAGAAAAATATTTGGGCAAGTTTGATTCAATGTGTGATGAGGGTATCTTCCTTGGATACTCTTCAAATAGCAAAGCCTATATATTCTACAATAAAAGATCACATAAAAGTGTGGAAAGTGCAAATGTAAGTTGATGAAGAAATAGATCTAAGAGAACCAACTCAAGAGATCATGTATCAAGAAGGAGAAAGTTACAAAGATGAAGAAACTGAAGAATATGAGAATAAAAGGACACCCTCAAGAACACCCCCCAATATACCATCTAAAACACCATCCAAATATGTGCAAAAGAACCATACCAAAGATCTGATTATTGGGAATCTAGATGAAAGACAAACAAGGAGGAAAATAATAGGTACAGGTGAACATGCCAACTTCTCTTTACTATCTAAAGTTGAGCCAAAGAATTTCAATGAAGCAAGTGAAGATAAATATTGGATTAAGGAAATGGAGGATGAGTCAGATCAAATAGAGAAAAGTGAAACTTGGGAACTTGTCCCATGTCCAAAAAACCAGAATGTAATTGGCACCAAATGGGTCTACAAAAATAAGTTGAACGAAGATGGTTAGGTTATCACAAACAAAGAAATACTTGTATGCAAAGGCTATGCACAAATTGTGGAAATTTATTTTGAAGAGGCATTTGCTCCTATTGCTCATCTTGAGTCCATAAGAATGTTCTTGGTATTTTCAAGTTTCAAAAACTTCAAAGTATACCAAATGGATGTAAAATCAACATTTCTTAATGTTTACTTAGAGGAAGAGGTCTAAATTGAGAAACCGGATGGTTTTAGATTGATAGACAAGCGAGACTATATATGCAAATTAAAAAATGCTCTTTATGGACTAAAGTAAACCCCTAGGGATTGGTACTCAAGTTGGTCATGAAAATGGATAAATGTGGCAAAGTATGAGGTGGTTAATAAGGTGGTGAGTCTGAATCAAAGGAAGAGGAAGAGATTTGGGAGTCGTGTATGGTGGTGTGAGGATATTAGAATAGTTGGGCATACAAATAGGAGGCTTGATATTCCCAATCATGGTGTTCAACTATAGTGGAAGGAGTAGGATGAGCCACATGTGGAAACTATGATGCAGGGTGAGCAAGAGTCACATTGCGGGATGAAGAGAAATATTGAGGTCGAGCATGGAATAGGAGTGGGGGTGTATGAGGAGTAGGGAGGATAGGAGAATCTGTAGAAGAATATGGTGGGATGTAGTAGGAGGACATCTGAAATATGGTGAAAAAGGTATGTAAGAAATAAGAGGATCCATAGAAGAAGATGATGACATATGGAAAGTAGATGTAGAAGAATGTGTGTGCATCCCAAGTGGGAGATGCGAGGATGAGGTAGGTGATGGAGTGGAAGTGGATACCTCTACCTGATGATATGAAGTAATAGGAATGACTAGGATAGAGTATGATGAATATCTTGGTGGAAAATCTATGATTTTGTAAAATTTGAAAGGATCACCATCGAAAAGAATGCAATGGACTAGTTTGTTACACATGTATTGGGAGAATTGTGTAAGGTAGATGGAATACATTGCATATCATGGATCCATGGACATCCATTCAAGATATTGTATTGCATCTTACCTTGGATGACATGGAATAAGGTAGGCATGATCCTCACACCTACTCGTACGATAAGAATGATGGAACCTATTTTTGAATGTATAGAATCATCAAAAGATCAAAGGTCGAGTGAAGGTGTAGTGAAATGAGTAGGTGGAATGTGAAGGTGATGAAGGGAAGCGATAGAGATGATATTGATGGAAGAACAAGTATCAACGAGGACACACTTGTAAGTGATGTCATTGATGGTTGCTTAAACATGTAGTAAAGGATAAACTCCCTCACCTATAAGATTAGTAATTTTTTGTTCATAGAAGCTGATTGAAGGTTGCATGGATCAAGGGATGTTCCCAACAAAATTTATAAATGCATTGGTATCGTTGGTTTTGATTTCAATAGATTAAATAATATTATTTAAATCTTTGCAATGAGGGTGAGATTGTTGTAAAATATCAAATATGGATAGTCTAACCAGAGAATTGCACAACTGGTGGGTGAAACTACCATGAATAATGATAATATTATGTGGTAGAGGTGGTGAAACATTTAATTTTATGGGCAAATGAGGAGATGGAAATGGTGGTGGATGTGAAGCAATGGGGGCATCTTGATGTGATGGATAACATTGATTACGAGTAGTTAGGTTAATCATGCCAACCACTTCACATGAGGGAGGATCATAGTGGATATGATTGACTTGCTTGGATTGGGTTTTTTGAGTGGATTGAGCCCCTTAAGGATTAGTCCCCTCATGTCTAGGTAATGGGTTCTAATAAATACCTAGATTTTTATTTTGTGGTGCCAGGGGGTTCGAAACTTGGATAGTACCACGATTCATAATATCTTGTACCAAGTCGTGAAATGACTGGCAAGACCCAACATCATGATCGTGCTGTTGATGGTAAGCATAAAAAACCTATTCATTGTACCCATGAGGTTTTTATTGATTTGGGTCTATGGGTCTAATGTCGAGTAACGTAACATGACCAACATCAAAAAACCTCTAAAATAAATCTAGTAGAGGCTTGGAAAGTAAAGTCCAATCATACTTTGGGAATTGAGGATGAAGACCAAAAGCATCTTGTGAATTAGATGGAGGAGGTGCATTAGTATGAAACAACTATTATTATGGAGGAGGAGGTTGTGAGATCGACGAAGAAGCTAGAGAGGTAGTCGCTACTTGATTGGTTTGTGGAATTTTGGAAAATATTGGATTCAAAACATTACGATTGAAGCAAAAATTTGAGGGATAGGATGTATTCTACCAAAGTTTTATTTTTCTAGATTGGACCTTGATGTCCTCAATGAATCTTACCAAAGTTATGGCTTCGTCAAATGTGCAACTTTGATGCAATTGCAAAGCGTAGAAATGTCTTTGTGATAATTTTTAGCAAATAGTGTGATGAGTTTAGCAGATAGGAGGCTGTAAGCTAGGTCATGAATGACTGATCTCCATTAAGAAATGAAATTAGTGATAGATTCAGCATCAACATGTCACAAGGTGTATACATAATTTTTTTTTATCTTTTTCTTGATGTTGATGGAAAAGTATTCTAGAAATGAGTTAGCCAATTGCTCGAATGTGAATAGGCTATGGCATGGAAGCATGTTGTACCAATTAAGGGCTTATCCCCCAAGTGAAAGAGTGAAAGTATGCAACATGAGGGGATCACTACCATGAATTTGGTAGCATGCGAAGTGATAATTGTTGATATGTTCTTGAGGGTCATCTTTACCCTTGTATTTATTAAATTTTGAAAATTTGAAATGATAAGGATAAGGTGGAATGAGAGATGAGGGATGAATGGGTTCATTGCATAACTCATTATATGTGGGTTTGTGGGACCCGTAAATAGTCATGCGTAGATCCAACATCTTGATTTATTATTGTAATATTTTGAGTTCAATTGATGGGGCTAAAATGAATTGTGATGAAATGATGGAAGAGTAAGAATGAGGAGAGTATTGTAGCTACTACTCCTCCCATTGTGAAAGGAGAATATACTAAAATTATTCCTAAATATAATGTTGTTGGAAGGTATTAAACATGGGAGCATATGGGAGAATCTATTGTGGGATAGACATTAATGGAAATATTGTGGCTAGGAAGCCTGTACCTAGTACACTAGAATCTACTGTGATGGTTGTGCGGTTGGTGTGGAAGACCAAGAAGAAGGTGATGTGAAGAAGATAGGCACAATGGATTGTGGTGTGGAAAGTGGTATTTTAAGAGAGAAAGTAGGTTTATTATGATATGATGTGCCAAAATATGCTAGTTGCACTAGATTGGATGAATGATGAATATAAAACTTATGTTGGAAAGAATAGCATGGGGGATTGTTGAGATAAAATGGATAAAGTGGATTATAAGAAGAAATAGAGATGGAGAGGGAGCATAAAATGGATGAGGTGGGGGAAGGTGAAATGTGGAAATAGACGAAGACAGAAGTGGACTGGAAGATGGCATACCGTACATCCTACAAGAGGGAAACATAGGTGGTGGAAGTGATGAAGAAGGAATATAAGTGTCGAAGGTGGAATACAAAAATGAATAAGTGGTGAATGTATCCACAAATATTTGTGAATACAAAAATTGTTGATGTTGTGATGAAATGAATTGTTGTGATTGGGATGGTGGTTGCAACGTTTGAGATAAATATGGTAGATATGAGTGTTGTGAAGGTGATTGTTGTGGTGTGTGGGAAGTGTATTCATGGGATGATGTAAGTGAGGTGTATTATTGTTGTGATTATGACTATTACAGGGTTGATTGTGATAAAGGTTCATGAGTGGTAGAAGTGGAGGGTTGATCCCTACTATGGGGGTAGACATCGTAGTCTCAAGGTGAAGACAATAAAGAAAAGAGGGATCATATTCGAGAAGAAAATGAGATGGATCCTAGAAAAATGGATGAGAAGATATGGGTGAAGTAGATGAAGTCTCTTCGCCAATAATAAGAGATGGATATGGATCTCTCAATGCTGTGTAGATAAGATAATAACAAAAGGTATAAGGTAGATTGAGTGGAGGGGAATGAGCGAAAAGAGGATGATATTCACTAGAGGATGTTGCAGGCATGTTACTTGAAATGGAAGTCTCACCTTGGGTCATGGTATGCATGTAAGATGATGTGAAACCAATGAGAAGATCAGGTATGATAGTGTAAGGCTCCCTTGTGAATAGAGAAGGAGTACTAGACTAGTTGGAGGTAATGAGAGCAACCTCCTCAGCAAGATGCACTTGCTCGCATTCTTGAATATGAGTGAAAATAGGCATGGTGATGTGTACCATAAATGAGTGTTCAAAAATGTTCAAAAATAAAAATCTGAATTGGTGTGTGTTTTCTATGTAGAATTTTATGTATTTTTTTGTGTTTCTGTGTGCTGAAGTAGAGTTTACACACAGCTATGTGAACCTAGAGTTTGTACACTGCTATGTGAATCTGATGTTCACACACTATTGTACGAAACTAGGACAATGAACAAATTCTAACAAAAAATAACAGTTCTCGATAATGAATATTCACCAAGTGGGTTTTCTAGAAAGTGAATGTGCTAAAACTAGTTTTTATAAAAATGTAATATAATAACACAACTAGAATCAATTCTAAACAAATAAAAGCAAATTTGTGTAGTTTTATGTGTTTTTATGAGAGTACCATCCTATAAAAAAACCATAGGAATGGGTGGGTGATAACACAAACATGTATGCCATAGCATAGAACCTTCTACAACATCCAAAGGTGTGCATCATAGAACTATGTGTCCAATGGGTGAATGGTGACCTAAATGTAATAAGGTACAATAAAATGGTATCCAAAGGGGGGAGACTCAAAATGCTCTAATGAGTCAAAATCCTCTTACAAAAAGAGATCACGCTATCAATGTGCTACTACTGGCCTAGTTGAGTAGTCACTTAACCCTCACATTTAAGGCATGCACATTAATGATCAACTGCATCCACTGATTATTTGAAAATCCCTATAGTAAAGGGGATTTCTAAAACTACCCACTCTAAAGTTCCCTTCTGGTGATGAAATCCAAAAAAAAACTTCTAGGGGCTACTATGGTGACATAGGGGGTGAGCTGGTGGAAGGAGATGAAATACAATGGCACCAGTCTCAAGTAGGAATTGGGGATGAATTTCAATCTTATGACTGTGAATGAAACATGAGTGTGTGGTGGTGAGTTAACTACCGATGATATGAAAGAAAATATAGCTAAATGCATTTTCAAAAAACCTAGATGCCTTCTGAAATTGAAATCTATTATAGAAAGCTTGAAAGTAATCAAAGATGAGATTCCTGGGAAAAAGATATTTGAAATCTATCTAGGTGGATTGGAAAGAAATCCGAAATCTGATCTAATGCTTTGAAAAATATTTGAAAGGTTAATCTAAGTGTTGTTGAAAGAAAATTGAAATATGATCTAATGCTATGAAAAGAGATTTGAAATTTAGTCAAAGTGTTGTTCAAAGAAATATGAAATTTAATCTAGTGCATTGAAAAGGGATTTGAAATTTAGTCTGAGTGGTGGTGAAAGAAATCTGAAATTTAATCTAGTGCTTTGAAAATAGATTTAAAATTTAGTCTAAGTATTGGTGAAAGAAATATGAAATTTAATCTAATACTGTGAAAATAGATTTGAAATTTAGTCTAATTGTTTTTGAAAGGAATTTGAAATCTGATTGGGTTCTTTGTAAACATAAATCTAAAATATGATTTAATGTTTTTGAAAAACCTTCACTCTGAGTAAAATACCTAATGCTAAGTATACTGGATTATCCTTCTTGTTTCTGTATTATATTATGAAGCAACAAAAATAGATATCCCACTGTAGGGACCTATTCTGAGGTACTTTTGTAAGGTTTGAATGGTGGTGTGTGAACCTTATCTGTAGGTTTGCACGACAGTGTGCAAACTGGGCGTAGAAGGATGTAGCTTCATAGCAGAAGGCCTAAAGTGTATCTCAAGGTTGTTATGGACTATCCTATGGATTTATAGTACTTGCAATATAGAAAAGTAGACCATAAAGTGAATTAGATAGCAGTGGGGATAATCTAAAATAGTTTTTGGGGGTCCCACTGGGCGTGCTAGAATGTAACACATGAATGTCACCATTACAAAACAAATAAAATAATAGTTGAATGCTATTTTATTGATTTAAAAGGGGTTACAACATAAAATTTTCTCAAGAAAGTTTTTGCTCTTTTTTCAATGTGAATGTAGTGATTTTTTTGATGTCTTTCAGTGCCATCAATGTAGATGGGCTTCTTGCATGTGTGTCATCACTTGGGTTCTTGAAAAAATCCTTTGTACCTATTTGGGCTTTGCAAAAATGGGTTAGTATATTTGGGGACCTATCATTGATCAAATACCATATTTATGAAGACAAAATGATGTTGAAATGAAGGAAAACATGATGAAAACTAAAAATAAAGTTGTAGAAACTACAAACAAGGGATACTTACCTGATCTGTAGCTCTGGAATGGTTGTAGACTAGGTTCGCATGGTAGTGTACGAACCAAACTATCATTGACTAATTTTGTATATTTCTATCTGGATGAACTCCTAGTACTATTGCTTGATTTCTAATGCATGCAAAAGTGATGGAGAATAGTCTAGAGTGATTTCTACAGAGTTTTGGTAAGTTAAAAAAAAACAAGAGTTATTTCATGGTGAAAATGTCCATCTATTTATAGAGTGGTCCAATGCTAAGGGGGGATGAGGTGTCCTTTGTGAGGTGGACTGAACCCTAGGTTAGATTCCAACCATGGCAAGGTTAAAAGGTTGAAGTGGAAGGTGATTCATTCCTTCATATGCACTGAAGAGGAATCTAGAATATCCTATGTGCACACATGTGTGAGCAAGGGTTGAGGTTAAACCTAATTAGGTAGATCCTAGGCTAGGTTGTGATTAAGTTAAGCATATTTTAAATATCTTAACATAGTGATGGATGTACATATGTGAGGATAAGATTAATTTTAATCTTGATTATCCCTAATTAATCATGTTTAAGTCATAAAATGAACTTTAATGATAAAGTGATATTTTAAACTAAGATTAGAGTTACCATGATTAGAATTTTTGAAGGTGATCACATGGGGACCATGATTAGATGTAGGAAAGGGTTTAGATGACCTAAAGGAGCTTACAGATAGTCATTTTGTAGATACAAGGTGTTTTAGGCTTAATTAACATAATTTTGTGAGGTTTATGACTTAATTAATCATGGAGAATGAACTTACGACCAAATGCAACTTTTAGGTGTCTAAATGAAGTCCATCACAAGGTCCAACAGGTTCCAGGAGAACCTAGTACCTAAAAAGTTTGATAAAATAAAATTAGATATCAGTGACATAAGCACTACATGTCTATCTATCAGTAGTCTTGTCTCGTATCTGATGCCTACTCTCACCCCATAACTATTAGTATCATAGTCCATGTACCACCAGTGCTTCTAGTATACTATTTTTAGCACGACCTCCCTCTCACTTATCGTAGCAATAACTATCTGCTTGCCCTCTATAAGAACTTACAAAATCCAATAAACATCCTCTAGGATAACTTTAAGCACCAAAATATAGCCACTTGTCGTCCATCCATAACTTCCCGCTACTTTTACCCATTATTTATATATATATTTGTTTAATATATTGTAGATACAAAAATGCAACACCAAAAATACAAAATAAATTGAACACAAAGAACCTAGAATTGCATAATGAATGATCTTATATTAATGGGGGGAGCCTAAAAACCCCATTGTTACAATGAGGATATTTGAATCCTTTTGATACAAATTTACAATGATAGGGTTCTCCGAAACCCTAGAAAATAAGGATGGTAGTGTCTTCAGGTGCATACTTGTTCCCAATAGAAGTGAGTGGACTTCTAGTTATCTGATTCCAGGCCACTCTAGCTTAAAAAACTATCCAATGCTGATGTAACACCTTCATATCTACACACAATAACACAACAAACAAATTAGTAGCACCTATGAGAGCTCCACAATGTGAGACCCTCTATAATCTAAAATTCTAGCTATCTATTGTAAATAAAATGGATAGAAATAAAAGTGCATGTAATAAAATATTAATCAATGGATTTACCTTACGTATTTTTTATCTTTTGATCTATGAGATTTTTTGTAGTGAATCGACACGACGATGCCCTAACATCGATCGAAGGCTAGCAAGACCTCATAACCCTTACGTAAAACACTTGCGGGTGCTCAATGATTTTAGGAAACACCCGTGGGTGCTTGATAATGGTAGGAGGGTGCCCATAGATGCTCGGTGGTGGAGGGGAAGAACCTAAAGGTGCTTAGTGGTGATAGAAAGCACCCAAAGGCATTCAACAACTAAGGAAAGAGTATGCAGAAGTAGATCTAGAAAGGGGAGATGAATGACAATAGAGGCAGGGGTTAAGGCGAGCGAAGATAGAGGCAGAGGTAGTTCAGGCACTTAGGAAACTTAGGGATTTGCTTAGAGGATCAAATTAAAAAAAAATTAGGGGTTGAGCCATTAAAATGGATCCTATAAATAATACAACCTAGGGAATGCTAGGGTTTCAATGACACTAATCGTGTGGCTGAGATAAAAGCACATCGGAGGGTGGATTTTAATTTTAGGGTGTGGCATGGATTGATGTAGATGGATGGATAGGATTAAGTGAAATCGGATGGCTGGGATTAATTCACTTATATAAATATATATTTATTAAATATATATAGAATATAATATATATGATATTATTATTTAAATATAAATAAAATAAATAAATAAATAAATAAATAAATAAATATATATATATATATATATATATATATATGAATAATGGGAAGAAATGATGGGAAAGTTAGGATGGACAACAAGTGGCTAGGTTTTGGTGTCTATAGATGCCCCTTTTTGTACTACATTGCGTGAAACACAATGTAGTGCAAAACATGAGACACATGTTTGGACGAGGTGCAAAAACATCTTTCTCTTGAGATGTGAAATGCGAGCTTGAAGATAAATGAATGAAAGAATTTTAATTTTGCGTAGCTTACCCCCTCAATTGGAAAATGAGTTTTGCGGATGAATCTCATGAGCCAATTTAAAAATATATGCAAATGAATTATGGATGATGTGATATGTGGTACCATTTTTGCCCCAATGGTGGGAAGGGGAGTGGTGAAAAATGTGATATAATACATCTGCTTTTACCCCAACATATGAAGGAATTTTTTATAAATGTGCGTTTGTTTTTACCCCAAAATATGAAGGGATTTGTGAAATATGTGATGAAAAATATGTTTGTTTTTACCCCAATAGATGAAGTGATTTTGCCAAGTGTGGATGCCATTATCATGTAAGATGTATTCTATTGTGGGAAATTCATAACCAGATGTAGTTGCCCTAAATTTGGGGTGATAAATGCTATTGAATAATATACCTTTCAGCGTCATTGATATGCAATGATGAATATACAAAGAAAAATAAAAGGAGTCAACCTCGGAGGGCCAACTAGTGACTGTCAGATAATTTATATGATCAAAACCAATCACCCTAGTTAAGGCTAGTTGCCATGATGATTGTCAATGAAAAGTGAAAAGATGAAATTTTATTTTTGTCCATTCTTTAAGGCCCATGAACTAGGCCATCAATGATAGCTTTTGTGCAAATTATTCTTGGTAAGGTTTCACACAAAATGTGAAGTACCAAATCTAATTGTGATTTCAAACACAAAGATATGTGATGATGAAAATGACCAAGTGTTCTTGTGGAAGGTTATTCATCTTACCAAATTGCATTGACACAAATCACTACAATCACTAAGTATGTAAAAAAATCGACTAGATACAAGATTCACTTAAATGTTGTTTACACTTGGTAAATATGTAATGATGATGTGGAATGATGTTATTATGATGTAAGAATGATGAAAATTATGATTATCATCATTTTGTGAATATTTGGACCGTTTTGGGGTGCTTTTGTAACTTGTTAGGCAAATTTCAAAATGTGGTTGCAAAAAAAATTTATGCATCCAAATCAGTTGGAATATTCACAAAAGATGATGAAATGATGGAATGAATGCATGGATGCAATTTGGAGTGATTTGGTGGAGGTAAGCCACTATTTTTTAAAAAATTGTCTTTTATCAACATTAGTGCCAAACACCCGTTGGTGCTTTAAGCCTGTGAAGACACCCATTGATGTTTGGGCACTATTGCAAATGTCTTGGTCCACTTTAATGCACTAGGAAACATCCATGGGCATCTCAATGTACTTGAATCAACTATAAATAGTTTACAGGACATGAAATGAAGCTCATTTATGCGTTTGAGAGTTTGAGAAGCTATGTTTGGAAGAGTGGAGTGAAGTGAGGTAAAGTGACTTGGGTGTGGAAGCTATGGTAGTGGAGGGAGTGGGTGCGGTATCTGATGCTACTTTTGGAGTGTGAGCTACTAAGGTAATTCCCTTTATTGTGTATTGTGTACAACTTTTATATTTTTGTGATTTTTTTTGATAAAATTACTAAAAAATATTTTTTGTTGTGCTATAGCTTAGGATTTTGGAGGCTCGACATTGATTCTCGTCTTTCATTCCTAGAATGAGAAAGGCAATGGTGAAGGATGAGTGGGACTTACTAGAGGTAGTGGGGCTAGTTGAGGTAGCCCACATTGATGTGGTGAGGGCAGATGAGGGGTATCTCTCTACCCTAGTGGAGATATGGGATGCAAATAGGGGTAATTTTTATCTCCCTATAGGAGATGTGACCATGACCTTGGAGGATGTATATCGATCCTCAAGGTGTTAGTGGAGGGGATACGAGTTGAGGTCAAGCTCAACCAAAATATAGAGATGATGAATATGTTTGGAGATGCATGGTAGGGTGTGGGAGAAGAGTGGATGTATACTGTATTTTTCCATGTATGTGGCTAAAGAGTTAGATGCCCTTTGTGCCTTGGTTATGTTCATGTTGGCCAACATCATGGTCCCCAACATCACTAGGTGTAGGTTCCATTGGAACCTAATAGGGTTAATGAGTGATATGATCACTAGGTGAAAGATGTACACATGGTCTCCTACCTTATTGGTGTAGGTATACCAGGATATTTATGATGTGATGAGGTAGGGGAGAAAATGATTAGGGTGCAGCTTGCTACTGTAGTGTTTGGGATTAGAGCACTTCATCATAGCTCGACCAAAAGGTTTGATAGTAGTAAACATGGATAGGGAGTAGCCCAATGCTAGGAGATGGATAGTGGTTAAGGAGGTACAATAAAGTCAACCTATGTGGATGAGCCAGTGGTACCGATATTTATGGGTTGGATTGACATTCACCAAGTGATATGGAGGCCGTGGCGGGCTTGCAGGTGGATCAAAGATAGAGAGAACTCCTGATGAGTGTGTTAGTCTAGGTGGGTGGTTGGGAGACATTGAAATGAGGATGAGTATATTCAGTTATCTCAAGTACTCTGATAGTTCAAGTTGAGGTAGTATGTCCTAGATGAGCTGGTGTGCTATAGGTAACATCAGGAGGAGACATGGATACCATGTACGTAGCCATGGATGGTGGCCTATGAGGATGATGAGGAGATGGATCTCCTAGATATAGGTAATGCAGGGACTACCATATAGAATGGTGCATGGTTTGTGGTTCAACCACAATGGGAACTACCTCGAGTAGTGGCTGATGGAGATGGTGATTAGGCTAGGGATGAGGGGACCCATGAGGCCCCCAAGTGAAAATGATGTCTTTGATCAGATAGTCAAAGGAGGAGGACTAATGGTGTAGTGAGGTAGGATCCCTAGATTGGGGGAGATAGTGGAGATGGATATTATATGAAGGAGGTTTTGGATGCACCTCCAGATTAGAGAAAGGAGTATTGAGTGTGATTGGAGCAACCAATGGTGGAGAGTGAGGCAAGGATCACAAGGTTCCAAGTAGAACTGATAGATAGGGAGCACCGATGTAATGTCAATATAGCACATCTTCGATCTCAACATAGGTATATCAAGACATTGGAGGATAGGTGAATGGATCATCATATTCCACTTCTAGATCCTCCAACCTCATTTGTCTCTAAGGGTGCTAGGTGTAG
Source organism: Wollemia nobilis (assembly GCA_028583015.1). Lineage (NCBI taxonomy): Eukaryota > Viridiplantae > Streptophyta > Pinopsida > Araucariales > Araucariaceae > Wollemia > Wollemia nobilis. The sequence continues at coordinate 1,587,841 of JAQPPZ010016349.1, forward strand.
TGACTCTAGGCATAGCTCTAGGTCTAGTGCTCCTCCTAAGTAACAAGGGTCCTCTTGGAGAATTTAGCATAGTGCTTAGATGCACTTTTTTTATATGAGCCTTGATGCTCCATTGTATGTAACCTTTTGGCACTCATTGTACATGCAATATTTATACACACACATATCTATATACATGGCTTTTATCTTTGTGTTATATGTGTTTGTGTGAATGCTCTTGGTGGAATAATTTTATGGAATGATTGTTTATATGGATGATGAATGCATATGCTATGTTATGGATGATTAATGCAAGGTGTAATGTATGGATGATTAATGCAAGGTGTAGAGTGCAGATGTTCTAATGATCATTTATAGTTTAGGTTTTGCTTGACCATTTTATTGTATTGTTGTTTAATCAAGGGCACAAAACTTGATGATATGTGGGATGAAAGACTTATGCAATGACATGGATTTTGACAAGGAAAAAGATATGTACATTTATATGGAAGAATATATGGATGTTGATGTGGAAAAACTAACTATTTTGCAGAGACTCAAACATACTAGTGATATCAAACAAACTCACTAACACTACCTAATTCATATAGGATCAAATGTGTGTGCAATTAATTCATTTATCGAATCATGAACATGGTAATGACTCGAGGTAATCAAGAACCAATGTGTGTGCAAGTGATTTTATTAAATCATATTGAGTAAATTGGGTAAATATGTTATGGATAAGACCAAGAATCTAGCTTGTCCTTATCTATGGTTAGAGGTATCTTTAAAAGAGATGTGTCGCCATGCATGAGCATACTCCACTGCCAGTCAAGCGTCTATAGCTCTGGTGGAGGCTAACTCCATAGTCCATGATTTATTTTTTGATCTCTTAAGTTTTGGGGATGACTACCTAACCGTATGACTGAAAATGTAGTATGATTCTTACAATCCAATGATTAGTGATGTAAAATATTTAGAGCTTTGGGAAATTATATTCTCAACCTAAGTGTGATGATAATTATAACCTATCCTTACTACTCTATATTTTGAATTTGTAAGCAACTATGATAGTGGTGCAAACCACTATTCTTATGGACTATGTTGCATAATGGTACTAGCAAGGATGATCCTTTTTACTTCAAGGTTCATACAAAGTATGGTGGTATCCCTCTTTGACACAAGATGTTTATAATATGTGAAATTGTGTTTGGTTCAAGAGTGTTTGGAGTCAATTCCCAAAACTCAATATTTTTTTAGTGTATATGTGCAATGGTCCTAAAAGGAATTCAACATGTATTTTAGAGTTTTCTTAAAACACTATGAGTGGTTGAATGATCAAAAATACCTAGGAATTGTGAATGTGCGGAGGTAAATGATAATTTGACTTGATGGAATGAAATGGTTGAATTTTATGGATGATATTGTGAGGATGCCCTTGATTAAGGCAACATGATTTTATTTGGACCAATTCAAAACCTTGAACTTAATAAATGATCCCTAACGTGATATGTGAAATGTGGATGTAAATGCAATGTATGACATGCAATTTTATGAAATGTGAAATGCAATATGATATGTGGGTGAATATAATGCAATTTCATGAATGAAATGTATGAATATATATATATATATATATATATATATATATATATATTATTATCCATGTATATATATATATATATATATATATATATATAAATTGAATCATGCATAGAATGCTTTCAAGTGGACAATATTAAGTGGTTTCTCCCTCTATACTTGCAAGCCTATAAGTATTGTTACCCACTCTTTGCATAACAATGTATGGACCTAAATAATTAGCCATAAATTTATCATGAATATGCGGTAATGCATTAGTGTTTTGCTTGTTCTATTTAAGTACAAGATCTCCTACTTGGAATTCACATAGATAAACTTTGGTATTGTAAGCACACTTTAGGTGGTCTTGATATACTCGTAAATTCTCTAAAGCATTGACTCACCTCTCATCAAGAAGTGTAAGTTGATCAAGACGTGCTTGTCTAGCAGTGTCGTCATATATGGATTCTTACAAAAAATCATGAGGGAATCTCAATCTCAAGAGGTATGATTGCTTTGGCTCCATAGACAAATGAAAATGGTGTTACCCCTATAGGCATGCAAATGCTTGTTTTATAATCCCATAATGCCAAGGGAATTTGCGTGTGCCAATCTCTATGATTTTATTTGACAAGTTTTTATAGAATAGCAACTAAGGTCTTGTTGAAAGATTCAGCTTGTCCATTTGCTTATGGGTAATAAGGAGTCAAGAAACTATGTTGAATGTTATATTTATCGCAAAGTTCTCAAACATCCTTGTTCTTGAAAGAATTACCATTATCTAAAATGATTTTCGAGGGAATACCAAAATGACAAATGATGTGGTGAAGTATAAACTCCACAATTTTAGGTCATGCCATACTGGTTAGAGGAATTACCTCAACCCACTTTGTGAAGTATTTAGTGGTTGTGATGATGAATGTATGTTGTCATGAAGAAGGAGGTGAAATTTTTACAATTAGATCTAGACGCCATTGTGAAAAGAGCCAAATGTTTTGAATAGGCTACAAATATTATGATGGTACTTAAATTAGCATGTTCTTGACACTTTTTGCAATGTTTGACATAAGTGCAACAATCACATTCTATTGTGGAACAATAATAATCCATGCATAAAATATGTTTTGCAATGGCTATTCCACTAATATGACCACCACAAGTACCATCATGGGCTTCAGCTATAGCTCTTTGTGCCTCAATAGCTTTGAGAAAATGCAGGAGGACTCCATCATAACCATATTTATACATGTCCCACAAGAGAATAAAATAGGTTACCTTTTTATTGAAAGTGCATTTTGTAGATTGAGACTTGTCAGATGGGAGTGTTTCAAAATTGAGAAAGGCTACTATATGTCTTGACCAAGGCTCATACGTATCCGACTGGGTGAAGCAAACATCCTTTTTATCTTTAGATTAAGCACAAACAATTACAGATTTAGGGACCATTGAAATGATTAGGGGTTGTACCTCTACAAAGGAATATTTTGGAATCAACAATTCAAAGTGGGTCATTGCATCTGTAAGTATATTAGTTAAACGTGGCAAACTATTTATTTCATACCAATCAAACTTAGAGATCAATTTCATTGCTACTTCATGGTAAAGCTTAATGGTAGGTTATTTGCATTGGTATTCTCCATTGATTTTCTTAACAACAAGTTGAGAATCACCAAATATCTTAATACACTTAATGCTCATAGCTATAGCTAATTTAAGACCTAATATTAAGGCTTTATACTCTAAAAAATTATTTGTGCATTGGAAGTTGAGTTTGAATGATAAGGAAATAGGTACCCCTTGCGGTGTATGAAACATGACTCTAGTACCTTGAACTTTTGCACACTTAGAGCCATCAAATAAGAGTGTGATATTGATATATTCCTCTGGAATGACATATTCTTCTTATTCAATGATGGCAAATATTGAATAATCTATGAGATCAATAATCAAAGGATGATCACAAGGTAGTGGAGCTTCTTCAAGTTGATTAGCTATTACCTAATCTGTAATGGATTTTTGGCTAATGAATTCAAGGTCGAATTCAGTAAGGAGCATTATCCATTTAGCGATGCAAGTGTTGTTGTAAGTGTGGGACATAATATATCATAGAGAATTTTCTCTAGATATGATGTATGTTGTGTGGCTAATCATGTAATGTCAAAGTTTATTAGTGGTAAAAACCACTACTAAGAACAATTTTTCTATATAAGCGTATCTAGTTTCATAGCTTACCAATGTTCGACTAATCTAGTAGACAACTTTCTATCAATTTTGTTCATTCTTTTGTACAAGAATTGTCCCTAATGTAAAGTCCATTACTGAGATATAAAGATAGAATGGGACCCCGAACGAGGAGGAGCTAATACTGGAGAAGAAGCTAGGTATTGATTAATATCATCAAAGGCTTTTTGAAATTTATCTATCCAAGAAAATGGTACCCTTTTTTGTAGTACGTGATTGAATGACTACATTTATCAAAAAATTGTGCAATGAAATGATAGATTGATTGAATATTTCCTTGTAAACTATGTAATTCCTTTAAGTTAGTTTGGGGGAAGCATCTCCATGATGGCATTGACATTATTAGGGTCCACCTCAATGCCTATTTTTGAGATAATGAATCCTAGAAGTGTGCTTGAGTGATGCAGGAGCATCTGGTGGCAGCAGAGCAGTCTCTCGCCATTTTTTTTTTTTAAAGTGTTTGCCTTGGTGTTGCGATATCGTGACAAGAAAAAGTGTCATGATTTCACGACATGTCACATTTTCACGACTCAGGGAGGAGAGATAAGGCATGGCGGAGAAATTTCATGATTTCGTGACATGTCGTGAAATCGCGATCGAAGCAGGTGAGAGAAGGTTCCTGAAAGAAATGTCACGATTTCGTGACATGTCGTGAAATCATGACCGAAGTAGGAGAGAGAAGAAACAGAGCAAAGATGTCACGATATCGTGACATGTCATGAAATCACGACCAGAAGATGAAAGAAGGCGCAAGGGAGGAAAAGTGTCGTGATATCACGACATGTCGCATTATCGTGACCAAATGACAGAGCAATGCGTAGGAGTGAAAAGTGTCACGATTTCACATGTCACGAAATCGCGATCGAAGCAGGAAAGAGAAGGCGTACGTAGAAGATGTCGTGATTTCGTGACATGTCACAAAATCATGACCAAAGCAAAGGAGAGAGACGATCAAAGGAAGAACGTCGTGAAATCGTGACATGTCATGAAATCGTGGCATGTCGCGAAATCGCGACATGTCACGAAATCGTGACCGAAGCAGACAGGGAAGGACAAAGGAGAAAAATGTCACGATTTCATGACATGTCACAAAATCATGACCCAAAGGAAAGGAGAAGCAACAAGGAGAAAAATATCATGATTTCGTGACATATCGCGAAATCGTGACTCGAAGGAAAGGAGAAGCAACAAGGAGAAATTGTCGCGATTTCATGACATGTCACGAAATCACGATCGAAGGGGCAGGAAGAAGCCAAGGAAGGAAACTGTCATGATATCGTGACCTAAAGAATAGAGCGAAGGCAGAAGGAAAAGCTGTCATGATATCGTGACATGTAGCAATTTCGTGACCCAAAGCGGAGAGAGAAAGCAGAGAGCAAAGATGTCGCGATATCGCGACATGTCGCAATATCGTGACCCGAAGTAGAAGAAGGCAGCGATAAAAGAAAATGTCGTGATATCACGACATGTCATGACATCACGACCCGAAGGAGAAGAGGACAGCGAGAAAGAAAATTGTTGCGATATCACGACATGTCGTGAAATCGTGACCCAAAAGAAAAGAAGGCAACAAGGAAAAAAAACTGTCGCGATATCACGTCATGTCATGAAATCATGACCCGAAGGAGAGAAAGGCTACAAGGAAGAAAAATGTCATGTTATCGTGACATGTCATGATATTGCAACATACTGTTGGTTCACGATTCGAGAAGGCACGCGTTACCAGATGGTGTTTCCCGAGGTGGTCAAAGGCCTCATTAATACAGGATTTCTTGCCCGATAAGTTTGCTGAGCATGGCGGCCACTCGACTGCTATGCCTAGAGGTCAGAGATGTTTAGATGGATCATCAATGCATGTTTTTGTGGTTGGCCCGGTGGCAGTTTCCGGATAGGATAAAAGAGGTGAAGATGATAGTGACCAAAAGGGGGGGAAGAAGCTGAGTTTGGAGATTGGGAAGAAGGTATTCTTCCTAGGATCATGGGCAGATCGCCGAATGTGAGGCAACCTGCATTAGAAAGCAGAAAACTAAGCCTACGGGCTAGGATTGTAATATTTTTCCAAGTTAATGAATGTGCATTCAAAAATTTTGGTTTGAGTGGTTTTGTGCCCCCCCATCAAGTGGTATCAGAGCGGGAGTTCCTGAGTGTGTGAGCAGATCACTGAAAGTGAGGCAGATTGCACTAGGATCTATGGAAGGGTGAAGCAGAATGCCTCCACGAAGAAACCATGGTGGTGGGAGAAACATGGTGCCAGCAGAAGATTTTAGGGCTCTGTAGAGGCAAGTTCAGGCCCTGCAAGATGAGCTGCGCAAAGGACTGGAACCTAGAGGAGAAGAAGGAAGTGAAGATGAAGTTGATGAAGAAGAAGACCAGTTTGAGGAAGAAGAAGAGGCTGTAGATCCTACACAATCCAGGTTGTACAAGGCCAACTCTCAGATTAGAAAGAGACCAAAGATGGAGGTTTCTACATATTTTGGAAACCTGGATCGAGAGGAGTTGATTGACTGGATCAATGATTTGGAAGAATACTTTGAGTATGAAGAGATTGAAGATCCTAATAGGGTCATATTTGCCAAGAGCAAGCTGAAGGGTCATGCCAACATATGGTGGAAGGGAGTACAGCTGAAAATAAATAGAAGAGGAAAGGAGAGAATAACCAGGTGGGATAGAATGGTAGAAAAGTTGAAGAGACAGTTCATCCCAGATGATTATGAGATGGATATGCTAAAGAAAATGCAATTTTTGAAGCAGGCAAGCAAGTATGTTAAAGAATACACATAGGAGTTCTATAAGATCTCCATCAGGACTAGCCATTCAGAGGATAACAAGGAAAAGGTGGCTCGTTACATCAATGGGTTGAGAGCAAGTATTCAAGAGGAGTTAAGTCTGGTCAGAATGACCACCATAGAGGATGCTTACCAGTTTGCCCTGAGGGTTGAAGAGAAGCTAAATAGAAGGTTTGAGGGTAAGCAGAGAGGAAGAGGTCATGGAGGAAGGACTGGTGGAAGAAAATATGAAGGAAGAGATGAGAAGAAAGAAGAAGCTAGCAATAGTCAGGCCTAGAAAGGAGAGAATGATTACAGACCCCATGACTAGAAAAATGGCTACCCAAGAGGAAGAGGTAGATCTGGACATGGGTATGGAAGAGGAGGATTCCGTGGAACCTATTTCCACTGTGGTGAAGAAGGACATCGAGCATTTGATGTCCACAGAACCAAGAAAGGACGAATAAGAGACCTGAGGGTCCTACGAGAGCTGCTGTAGCAGATGAAGATGCTAAATCAAAACATTCTGAGGAGGCAGAGAGAGAAGTGATGTTCATAAGGAGAACCTTGTTGAATTAGGGGAAAGGATCAGACTAGAGGAGGAACCTATTCCGCACAAGGCGTAAGAGTTCGGGTAAGGTCTGTAATGTGATTATAGATAATGCTAGCACTGATAACTTGGTTTCTGAAGAGATGGTTACTAAGTTATAGGTAGAGAGGAGGAGACACCCGCATCCATACCAGATTGCATGGTTGTGGAAGGACCATAGGACATTGGTTAGTGAACAGTCCTTAGTCAAATTTAATATTGGGAATTACTGTGATGAGGTCCTATGTGACATCCTACCTATGGATGCTTACCATTTTTTGTTGGGGAGGCCATGTCAGTTTGATCGGTGTGCAGTGCATGATGGTCATGCCAACACTTACTCAGTGACAAAGAATGGAGTACGCCATAAGTTGAAGCCCTTAAAGGAGGTGGGCGAAGGAGTATGTAGCAGCACTAGAATCTATTTGCTAAAGGGGATGGATGATAGGAGGTTACTGACAACAATGAGGGTGGAGGTTGAAGAGGTTGGAGATTTTGCAAGTTGTGAGAAGGTGACAAAATAGCACAGAAGTGAAGGTCACTTCTCAATCCACCTCGGTTGTCTGATGTAGGAGCATCCGGTGGCAGCAGAGCAATCTCTCACCAACAATTTTTTTTTTAAGTGTTTGCCTTGGTGTCGTGATATCGCGACAGGAAAAAGTGTTGCGATATCGCGACATGTCACGTTTTCGTGACTCAGGGAGGAGAGAGAAGGCATGGAGGAGAAATGTCATGATTTCGCAACATGTCACAAAATTACGATTGAAGCAGGTGAGAGAAGGTGCTCGAAAGAAATGTCACGATTTCGTGACATGTCGTGAAATCGTGATCAAAGCAGGAGAGAGAAGAAATGGAGCAAAGATGTCATGATATCGTGACATGTCGTGAAATCATGACCAGAAGATGAAAGAAGGTGCAAGGGAGGAAAAGTGTCACGATATCGTGACATGTCGCAATATCACAACCAAATGACGGAGCAAGGCGCAGGAGTGAAAAGTGTCACGATTTTGTGACATGTCACGAAATCACGACCAAAGCAGGAAAGAGAAGGCGTACGTAGAAGATGTCATGATTTTATGACATGTCGTGAAATCATGACCGAAGCAAAGGAGAGAGAGGGTCAGATGAAGAACATCACGAAATTGCGACATGTCATGAAATCGTGGCATGTTGCGAAATCATGGCATGTCACAAAATCGTGGCATGTCACGAAATCATGACCGAAGCAGACAGGGAAGGACAAAGAGAAAAATGTCATGATTTCATGACATGTCACGAAATCATGACCCGAAGGAAAGGAGAAGCAATAAGGAGAAAAATGTTGCGATTTCGTGACATGTCACAAAATCGCAACCTGAAGGAAAGGAGAAGCAGTAAGGAGAAATTGTCGTGATTTCACATGTCACAAAATTGTGATCGAAGGGGCAGGAAGAAGCCAAGGAAGGAAACTGTCATGATATCGCAACATGTCGAGATTTCACGACCTGAAGTAGAGAGTGAAGGTGGAAGGCAAAGCTGTCATGATATCATGACATGTCACAATTTCGTGACCAGAAGCGGAGAGAGAAAGCAGAGAGCAAAGATGTCATGATATCGTGACCCGAAGGAGAAGAAGACAGCGATAAAAGAAAATGTCATGATATCGCAACATGTCATGACATCGCGACCCAAACGAGAAGAGGATAACGAGAAAGAAAATTGTTGTGATATCGCGACATGTCACGAAATCATGACCCAAAAGAAAAGAAGGCAACAAGGAAAAAAAAATTGTCGCGATATCGCGACATGTCACGAAATCGTGACCCGAAGGAGAGGAAAGCTGCAAGGAAGAAAAATGTTGCGATATCGTGACATACTGTTGGTTCATGATTCGAGAAGGCATGCGTTACTAGACGATGTTTCCTGAGGTAGTCAAAGGCCTCATTAATACATGATTTCTTGCTCGATAAGTTTTTTGAGCATGGCGGCCACTCGACTGCTATGCCCAGAGGTCAGAGATGTTTAGATGGATCATCAATGCATGTTTCTGCGGCTGACCCGATGGTAGTTTCCAGATAGGATAAAAGAGGTGAAGATGACAGTGACTGAAAGGGGGGAAGAAGCTAAGTTTGGAGATTGGGAAGAAGGTATTCTTCCTGGGAGCATGGGAAGATCGCCGAACGTGAGGCAGCTTGCATTAGAAAATAGAAAACTAAGCCTGCGGGCTAGTATTGTAATCTTTTTCCAAGTTAATGAATGTGCATTTGAAAATTTTGGTCTGAGTGGTTTTGTGCCCCCCCATCATTGAGGTAACACCAAAGACACATTTCTTAGGATTCAACCTTACATTATGCTCTAGGAGTATGTCAAAAACTTTCCCCAATACACCAAAATATTCTTATCAAGTTTTGTATTTAGCCAAGAGATCATCCACATAGTCTTTGATAATATTATGCATGTAATTATGGAATATGTCTGTCATGACACATTGATAGGTGGCACCTACATTTTTGAGGCCAAAAGGTATCACCTTATACCAAAAATTTCCCCAATGAGTGGTGAATGTTTTTTTGTGTTGGTAATCATGATTTATTTGGATTTGGTTGTATCCTAAAAAACCATCCATGAGTGAAAGTATTTCATGGACAGTGCATGTATCGATAATAGTATCAATGTTTAGAAGAGGAAAGTCATCCTTAGGACATGATTTGTTAAGATCTTGAAAGTTGGTGCAAACACATATCACTCAATTAGGGTTTTGTAGGTACCATGTTTGAGATCCAATCAAGATAGTCGATAGAAACAATGAAGTTCATGCCTAAGAGTTTGTAAAGCTTTGTTTTTATCAAGAGGGCCACTGTAGGATGCATTCTCCTAAGTTTTTGTTTGACCAACTTAGCATTATGATGTAAGGTGATATTGTAGACAACCAAGCTAAGTTCAAGACCAAGAATGTCCTTATAAGACCATGCAAATATGTCCTTTTTCCTCTTGAGGAGAGTAATTAATTACTCTTGTTCATCGGGTGATAAAATTTTACTAAGATTGACAATTTAGGGAATGTTTTTATATGAACTAAGGTCCACATCAATGGTATATTCAATGAACATGTGGGAATCTTACTCAAATTGATGGGGCATGGGGATCAGATGAAATTCATTTAATATTTCATCAAATTTTTCTAGCTTATCCTCATCTATTTCTGCATGGAAAACCTGAGGATCCGAAGGTGAAGGTGAAGGTGAAGGCGGAGGGGATAGAGGAATGTAGTTCGTAGAAGCCCTTAAAAATTCCTCAAACAAGATGAATTCGATAAAGGATGGAGGTAAGGAAATCCAATCCATATCAATGAGACTTATGTAAATTGGAATTAGCTTAGTCATATCATATGGATTACGAAGTGAGGTGAATAAATTAATAGAATTCATGCTGACTTATGGACAAGGTGGATAAGGTTGGATGGAATGGGTGGAACCTAAGAACCGATGCTAAGATCTTGGTTAACTTGGAAAATAGTAAGTAGAAAAAATAAATGCATTTATCTAAGTGATATGTAATGCAAAGAAATAAAATATATTTTTTGATTTTTGATGTTTTTTTGGTAGTGGTGAAAAATACTATTTTTGTGTTATGTACATATGTTACAAATTTGGCTTATGAAATGACTTGATGGAATGGAGGTGGTGGTTCACCGGTAGGGGTGGCTAATTCTTGTGGAAGAAGCAAGAAAAATATGGGCTCATGGATGGGGAACATGTTGAGATAAAACTCATCTTGTTCAGTATGGGGAATAATGGGCTCCAATTATTCTTTTGATTCATCTAGAAATATCAACATAAGTTCAAATTCTTCATATATTTTATCGTCAAAATTATCGGAATGAAGGGCTTTTTCTCCTAAATTAATATTAAGCCTTTGGAAGGCTTTTTCAAGGGAATATGTGGTGGAAAATGGATGGTAGCCTAGAACTGAATGGTCATGCACCTCTTGATATGGAACACCAATGGGCTGAAGCATTCCTTGTTCATGCGATCCTAGACCATGATCTTGCCAATTGGCTATGTGAAAATAGCGATATGAAAATCCCAACATGTTTGGAATATTGACAAGTACTGGTTCCTTGTATTCCTCTAGGGGAGCTATATTAGATGATGAATCAATCCCTCCATACATAAAATTTATGCTATTTGGAGCTAAAACCATGTCATATACTGCTCCTATGGCTAAAGGTGGGTCACATGGGTGATTGAAATCCTTAGCACTAAGGATGGTGAGTGGCGTGACAGTGATGTTTTGGACCACATATTTACTAATACCAAGATTGGTGAGGTGGAACTCAGTGGATGTGGAAGGATTAGGCTAGATGATGGCTCATGTATTGATGGAGATGGAGGTGTCTCATAATCCATCAATTTAACTTATGAAACATTGGGTAAAATATATGGATTGGATTAGGAAGGTTGTTGAGTGGATGAAGTTGATGAGGTGAATGATAATGATGTTGATGATGTGGACTTACTGTGACCACATGTGCATGTAGTCAATGAGATGATGGGGGTATGGAAGCTTGATGGGAATTGGTGATAGGGAGATCCTAAGGAATGGCAGCATTTGATGAAGTAGTGGGTGACGTGGTGGATGGATTGGTTGATGGTGATAGAAAAATATGAGTGGAAGGAAACATGGACTCATAAGGATTTGAAATTAAATTGCAATACTTAAACGGCTTGATGTTCATCAGTATGCAATGTACCTGTCCCTCATGAACATATTTCAATGATGTAGAATTGAAGGGACACACATAATTTACCTCATCCAAGGTATTCCAAGGAGTACATTGTATGCCATGGATCCTTCCAAGATGTGAAATATGGTGTGCAAACTTATATCCCCTACTTCAATGGGTAAAACAACATTGCCAAATGTGGAACACAAATCATCGTTAAATGCTTTTAAGGTGAATGATGACTTAGTGATATAATATGGAGAAAAGTTCAAATAATGTATGGAGGATGTGGTGATGATATTTATGGAGGAACCAATGTCAATTAACATTATTTTGAAGGAATTATTGTCAATTAGAGCCATAATATGCAATGGAGGGTCTACCAAGTCTGATGAGATTGGCTTAATCTCAAATTCATAGAATGTTATGGAAGGATCCATGCATGTTTGGATGCTCCTCACAAAGTTTTTGAAGGCATTAGGATATTGAGATTGCAATTTTATGTATTTCAAAATGTCCATTAATGCCTCACGATGTGGAGAAGATTGTTGGATTAACTTGTAGATTGATAATTTAGTGGAAGCCATATTTAGACTTGTAGTTAAATGACTACTCAATGATATGATAGGTCGGGGTGTACGATTGATGGATGTATTTAGAGGATTTGATTGGCTAGGGATATGGATAGAAAATGAATATTGGGTGAAACTTGGATGAGAGGTTATGTGGAAGGTTGTGACACACTTGCTTGAGGTGGTTGCCTTACATTTTGTTGGTTGTTTCTTTGACCTCTAGTGACCACATGGATGTCCCCTACAAAACCTTAGTATTGTTGAATGTGATTGCCTTGATTAGGAGGAGTTTTGGTGTTAGCCCATCCTACATTTGGTTGCACCTCCTTGTGATGAGGAAGTGGTGTTTGAAATATACCAAGGTTTTGATTTTGTTGAGCAAGGGGGTTGTCAAGATTTATTGCCCCTAAGTCAATAAGGTCTTGCAATATATATTTAAATGTATGACAATTGTTAATATCATGACCATTTTTCCTATTATAAGGATAAAATAGATATTTTTGATAATGTTTATTACATTTAGCGGGATAATCCGATCTAATTTTGGGTAAAGCAAGTTTGTTTGTCTTATACAATATTTTAAAAAGGGAGGCATATGAATTGGATAAGGGGGTGTATTGGTGATTTTTTCAGACATATTATCACTGGGGATAGTTTTCCACATTTGGCACTATGTTTTGCATGGTTTGAGTTGTTGAGGGTACCTCATGATAAGCAATTTGTTGCATTGTTTGTTGCATAGATTGTTGTTGAGCCATTACCGGCTAGCTCATGACCACTTAATTAACATAATTGGATTGAGTGGCTGGGGTAGCCTATGTTGATTTTGGTTGGCCATAATAGTTGATTTTATATTGGCTCTTATTTTGCCATTCCTTCATTTTAGGCTTAAGTATACCTTCTTGGATTTTGATCTCCTCAATGACACTAGCCTGAGCTAAAGCTTATTCAAATGAATGATAGGTTTGTAGTTGAAGAATCCAAGAGATAAGTTTTAAACAACTCTTGGTGAATAGCTTGATTAGCTTATACATTGATAGGATGAATGGAAATTTGGTAATAACAATCCTCTAACGATTTCTAAAATCATAGATAGACTCATCATCATGTTGTCTTAAAGCATAGACATCAGATAACGAGACTTTATTTCTAACATTTAAGATGAAACACTCAAAGAATTAGTCAATCAATTGCTCAAAAGCATAAATACTATGGCTAGGTAATTCATTATACCATTCTATGGCATTTCCTCCTAATGTTTGAGGAAATTTTCGAAGCATGAGAGCATTATTTTTGGGGAAAATATTGGTTAATCTACGGTTTAATTTATTGCCTCCACTTAATTTTTCAATTCAGGACAAATCGTAAACTTGTGAGTGTTAGACACAATATATGCCTGAAATGCGGGGAATTAATCCTCTGTACCTATTGGTTTTGTGGGGGTGTTGTTCGTGTATTTTTATTTCAGCCAAACCAAATAAAGTGTAGAAAAAAAACTATAAACTAAAACTAAAATTGAAATGCTAAAATAAAAGTATAGGAAATAAAAGTACAAAAAAATAAACACAACTAAATTAAAATAAAGCAAGAAATATAACTAATGAAAATAAATAACATAAATTAAAATGAGGAGGACTACTGTAGGGAGTGTGTTCCCAGGCTCCCGTAGATAGTCCACAAAGCTAATTACGTAAATATTTCTCCAAGCAAATAAGAGTATTTGCAACTCTTAATAAATTATACAAAAAATAAATAAAGTAACTCTTTGTGTATTTGATTGATTCTCATATTCATATGACCGGTGTTCTTATATAAACCATATCCAAATCTTGTTACAATAATAAATTGGTCTCTTTTCAATTACATAACATGATTTGTTACAACATGTTTCTACATAGATATTATTCTCCTATTTACAAGCATGTTCGTTCACCAAAGAAATAAATATAATAATCCTTAGGTGTATGTAACAAAATAATCCTAGAATAATAGATATTATTTTCCTATTTACAAGCATGTTCGTTCACCAAAGGAATAAATATAATAATCCTTAGGTGTACGTAACAAACTAATCCTAGAATAATGCATCCTAAAATAATGCATCCTAAAAATAATGCTTTTTAAAAGCTTACATGGTCAACTTAGAATAAAAGTGCTTTATTCTATTTTAATCATAAAAATCTAATATGCATAAGAATACAAATATTTCTCCTTTATCTTTTGTGCAACAACCTCCTTCAAAAGTGCATGGTCAATTGGTCAACCGGTCAACGTTGAATTGGTCAATCGGTCAACATTGAATTGGTCAACCAATCAATTCCTCAATGGGAAGTAGGTGCCAGGAAATAGGTCGGGAAGAATGTGCCAAGAAACAATTCAAGAAGCAGGCACTAGAAAATAGGTGAGGAAGTAGGCACTAGAAATAGATAAGAAAGCAAGTTCTATGAAACAGGTCAGGGAGCAGGCGTCAGGAAATAGATCGGGAAGCAGGCACTAGGAAACAGGTCAAAAAGCAGGTGTTAGAAAACAGGCCAGGAAGCAAGTGCCAGGAAAAAGTTCAAGAAGAAAGAACCAGAATTAGTCAGGAAGCAGGCACAAAAAAATAGGTAGGGAAGCAGGTGCTAGAAAATAGGTCAAGAAATAGGTGCTAGAAATAGTCAGGAAGTAGGCACCAGAAAACAGGTCGGGAAGCAAGCACTAGGAAACAGGTCATGAAGCAGGTGCCAATAAATAGGTCAGGAAGCAGGAGCAACCAACAGTCAAGAATCAGGTGCCACCAACCAGCATGAGTCAAGCACTTGCCTTCATTCTTTTCAAGATATCTTCATGCATTGCCAAGCCCAAATGGGATGTAGACTCAAAACACCATATTAGTAGCAAAAACCTGCATTTACACACTTTCCACTAAAAACACTAGTCAAGCATAATACTTCATTTTCTATCAATTATATGTAAAATATATAAAAATACATTTCAAATGCTAATTAAACCAATAATTATGCCCTTAAAAGTATATGTAAAAATGAGCATTTCTGGTGCTCATCATTCCCCCATGCTGAAATATTTGACATGTCCTCATGTCATAGTTCCCCGGTATAGTTTTATTTATTTATTTTTAATATGGAAGTAAGACATATGTATATGGGATTCAGGCACATGTATATAAGGTAGTCATGTGCCTATATATATGGGATTCAGACGCATATATATATGGGAGTCAAGTGCTTGTATGTGGGAGTTAAGTGCCTTGAAATTGTTCTTGAGTCTGAGATATACCATGTGGATGAATTATAATGGGAGAATTATTAAAGATAAATATGGGGCATCTACATGCATTAACATAGAAATAATTTTTAAAATAACTATGCATTTAATTAATAAAAATGCAGTACATACCTGGGTGAATTTCATAGATCATGATATGTACAACGCTGGATGGTGTGAAACGTCTACATGCAGCCTAAAATTGTGATGTCCTAGAAAATGTAGTTGTTGTGACATTGATGTGTCTAGAAACTTTTCCCCCTTTTTCAGAGCGATTTGCGGGATTCCCATGGTTAGTGGGTGGTTGGTGGGTGTGGGTGGTTTAGCCCACGGTTTTGTGCCCATTGTATTCTAATACCACATAGTGGTTTAGGGTTGGAAGAGTTTCCTTTATATTTATTGTAATGTCCCATTTTGGGGCAAGGAAGTGAATAATAATATCAAGGAGGTGTGGCTCTTGTTTTGTTGGAGTAGCCCATATCGGGTGAACTAGGGTAAATCTCATGTGTTCTATGTCTATTGTGTGGTGTCATTTCTTCTAAGTTGTTTATTTATGCTTTATTTTTGGAATAAGTTTCTATAAAATCTCTTCAGTAGGGCTCTGTCTAGACACAACTTTTTGGTAAAAATATATTTGTAAAGTATTAAGCAAACACAAGGGTGATTTAGATAAACCCTACTAATTCTATAGATGCTTTACTGGTAGTGAGGTTCTATCTGTAAAATATTTCCTTTTATGAGCCATGCTTCATAGCCTAAATATGAACTAGATGATGGAATCCAAAAGGTTTTTAGAGGTGTAAAATGAATCACTTTTTCACACACTGAGCAAAGGTATATGGATTAGTTATTTTTATTCAAAGATGTTGATCCCCACATTCTCAAGACATCATTAAATAATTTGTATTTCATTGATATTTTATACATTCATTCAAATTGGGTTCTTCACCCAAAATACTCAAGAGCATTTCCCAATAGAGTCGCCATTTGTTGTGACTATTTTACAACTAACCCCAAAATTGAGGACCCACCTTTAAATTTCAGTAGTTGGATGTGTTGTTTATCTTTATGTTATAGTTTTGATAGGTTTTTTGTTTTTAGGCGTCTCCTGTTCACCTTCTTCATGATTTTGTTGTTTCGATTTAAAATATTTGTTTTAAAGGTCTTCTTGTAGTTTCCTTTTGATTTTTATTTTAATATTTTTATTAGGATTTTGGTTCTAGTGTTAAGTATTAATTTTAAGATGTTCTTTTTAGTTTGAAATTGAATTATTAAAAATAATTGAAATTTATTAACTACAATAAAATAAAAAGAAAATAATAATAATAATAATAAAATATATATACACATATATTTATCTATATATAGATTTTATAATCAAAATAAAATATAAATAAACTATATGTATATATATACATTAGAATAAAGCCCTCAAGGGTTATGTTTCTTTATTTTAATATTTTTATTATAATACTAATGCTTATGTTGTTTTCTTATTGTTAACTGCAGGCGATCATTACATGGTGGCTAGCATTGGCAACGTGGCAGTGATGAAAGTGTGTAGGCGGATGAATCTTGTGACACCTAGGACGTAGGCCAAGACTGGTTATCTGACATGGATGTTAAAACTGGCAGACAGACCGATTTGGACAATAGTGTTACAAGAGAGTAATATTGAACATATGAGATCAAGGTCATTAGTTGTATCGAAGGGTGTATGCCGCAGTAAATATGGCATTTGAAGGTAGCGGTCATGGAGGATAGCTTGACGGAGATGCCTTGCATGTAGAGATGATGTCGGACGATTTTGATGATACATCACCCGATAAAGTTCTTTTGAAGGTCAACATGGCGTGGTAGGTATGACACGGTGGCAAAAAAGTTTCATTTAGCGTGTGCTTCGACAATATAACCTGAATAATGTAGGACACCAATGCAGAAGATCGACAATAGAGAATACACCAAGAATGGCAAGGGATAATGCGACATCAGTGCTGAAGGGAATAATGGTCAGAGCGTAACTTCACCAAGCAAAGTCTTTTGAAAATCAGGGAAAATAACTGACCATGGTGATTTTGGAAGTTCGTAATGGTAAACCGATGACACGCAGTGGAAGACCACCTGTGTGGACGTCATTGATCACCGCAGACCAGGCAAAAAATGACGAAGACCACATGGGATAGGTTCAATGTAAAGTTAGACGCGGTGCCCATCACACCGACCAATTGCTATGCTAGATTCATATATGACATGGAGGGGAATTTCATAAGATACTAAAGGGTAATTTATTCCAATGAAAGCCCACCGAGTGCAGTGAATTGATGTAGGAAGACTTGATCTCAAAATGATAGGCGAATGTAGAGTGAGTATCTTAGACGTAGGTCATGAGAATGATAATGATAATACGTGTTAAATTTCACAAAGGATGGAGCTTACATGGCATCACCATGAGAGACACAGGGATTAGCATAGACATGTGGGATCGAGTGGTGTCGAAAGTAAGACATGACAATGGGGTAGAAATGGACAAAAATAGCATCAATTGTAACAAAAAATAATGATGTCAAAGGATAGATTAAACATAGAGGTAAATGTCGAGTGGGATAGAAGAAGAGGTATTAAAGTGGGAAAAAATTTCAATGTAGAAATATGCTATAGGAAATAGACTTGATGAATACCCTGTTGGAAAAAGCGGTGAACTGCTTGTTGAAAAGATACAACATAAGTTGTAGCTAACGAAAACTCTCTAACCAGCACAAACCATACATAGTGGATAGCGTAAATTGAGGAAAGACACCAATGTGGATGAGTAGCTATGTTATACATGAAATTATATTGATAAGATGGATGTTCGGAGGTACAATCTTGTTGGTTGGAGACAACATTATTTGCACATCAAAGTAGCAGACTAATGAAGCACTACGAGTGGCAACAGTGGGGTTATTCTTGATGGGTTGGATGCCCATGTTGACATGGAAGATATGGATTCCACTCTCCTCAATAGTGAGTAGTGAGAGGAAGGTAGTAACTTCCATTTTTTATTGAATGATGCACGAATCGGGGAAGTGCAGCAAAGTCTAGGAGTTCATGGAACATGTTGGTAGCGAAGATGACATAGCGACATTATAACGTAGTAGGAGGTAGTTTAGCCATGTAAAGTACACCACAAAGGTGACATGGTGGCCATGTGTAGATGGATGGTCACAGTGAATAAAAGCACAAAGTATATCAGGACATGATCCCAGTCACCAGACGGTTGAATCATTGATTTATAATAGATAAGGAGCAGCACTACGTATATAACTTTGGAAAGAAAAATGTTGATGAAATGATGTAGGGGCGAGTTTGTTTTTCTTGGTGAGGAAAGTGCAACGATGGTTTACTCATCGAGAAGCAAGAGAACACAAGCGAGATTATCACGAAATAAAAAAAATTGATTTTATGAGTAGCCACTCATCCAAAAGGATACACCTGCTTAGCGACTAGAGCCCAGTATACAAGCAATGAGGTCACGAGGGTCGATGTGTATCCCATATTATCAAATGCAAAACTAGTAGACAACATGGCAACAATTCTGTTGACTGACAGAAAAATTGGTTTAGTCGGTGATGATTGTTAAGGTGAAGCGTTTAAAAAAAAATGGAGGAGAATAAAGTCAATCCCATGTGGATATTTTGAAGATAGTGATTGGTCGTCGATGTGGAGCCCCTGAAAGCTAAAGTTACTCATATATTCTTGTTGGTGTCTTACAGGACCCGGTCTACACGCCTCTGCAGATTGAAGCCTAAAATAGGTGGTCGACCATTGATTATGTGGCCATATATTGATCAAAATAAGTAGAATAAAAATAATCATTAAGGTCATTCTCTTTTCTTCACATGATGAAATGATAACATCCCTATAGTGGTTGGTTATATTAAAAATGTGGTAAGGGAAATATTACTATGGCCTGAATAAAATAAATCCACCCAAGCCAAGCATTATATTCGTTAGTAATGGGCTATATCAAGCAAGAGGCTCGTAAAACACTTTTCCCAAAGCCAAATAGACAAGTGGATAAATATTACCATTATAAATCAAGCCAAAAATAGAAACAAAAAATCAAATACTAGGAAGTTAAAATGGAAGAAACAAACAGTGAAAGAGGGAAACGAAGAGCCAGGGAAAGGAAACGAATGATACATTGTGAAAGATTTAAATGCTAATGAAAATGGAGGAGCGAGTGGATGGATTTTTGGAGAAATGTGGAATTTTTTTGGAAAACTGGTATAACATAAGCATTTCTTTCTGTTTGCAAGGCAAATGTTGTAGGATTTCTGCACTTTATAAGCATAATTCGAGGAGAATCATTTCTGGATGTTGTGATTTAATGTTCATATTTCTTCTCTCTATTTTTAGGTTTATAGGTAATGTTTAATGCATTTCATGGTTGCATTTTTGAATATCTAAAAACAAAGAATTTATTTTTCCTTAGAAGCTTGCACCTAGCTCATTTCGGGATGTGCAAATGTAGTTCCGGTTAAGTTGGGTTACTTTCAGAAACTCTCACATCTTGGATTTTGTAGGATAGGGTAGTATGGAAACTGCTATTAGTTTATTTTCTGGATTTTCTGCATTTTATTTCCATTTCCAGATTTTATTTTTATTTTTCTAACTCTTCCTTTTGCAATTTTTTTTAAAACTTGATAAAAAAAAAATGAAAAAAAATCCAAAAATAAATACATGGGTGTGAAGAATGAGCTTCAATATTTCATTCGAAACAATTTCGAGCCCATTCCAAAGCTATTTCGAATTTATAAAAATGATTTAAAATTGCTGTTTTATAAGGATTTTTATAATTTTGAAATTTTATTTTTTTTCACATTTAGAAGGCAAATCATTTTTTTTCAGCTTTGCATTTTTATTCGCAAGCAATAAATGAATTTCCCTTTATGAAAATATCAATTTCATTAAAGGGGGTATTTTATATGGCATTCCATAGGCCATCATTTTCAAAGCAATAAATTTGCTTCTCTTTATGAAAATTCTGATTTCATTAAAGAGGTAATTTACACATTATATCAAATGCTATTGTTTTAAAGCATTAAATTATTTCTTCTTTACGAAAATTATGATTTCATTAAATAGAGGTAATTTATAATGACATCTTAAGGCCTTTATGTTTTATAACTATTCATGCATATTTATTTCCTTTTCATTCATCAAGCAATAATTAGAGGAATTCAATCACATTTACATTCACTTGCTTTAAGTTTCATGAATAATCATTAACATAGCATAATAAAATAAACCAACATAGACCCCTTGTTAACAGTTACTTGCAAATCACTAAGGTATTCCAAGCACTCCTTTAATACTTTTTTACAAGATTATAAATTCACATATGCAATTATTATATAGCAGAACCTTGAAGTTGTTTTTTTTTTAACTTCTTTGCAAGAGAGGGTTTTGTCATCAAAATTCTAAGGGTGAGTGTGGTTTTGCAATTGGATAAAATTACCACTCAACACACATTTAGGGATTCTACAACATAAGTGGTGGAGAATGTGGATGAAGGTTCCATTTGATTATCTTAATTTAATGCTTTCTTTTGTTTTCTTGTTAAGACCATAAAGCAAATAAATCAAAATACAGATTATGTAGTGAACTTACACACCAAATTTAAATTTTACAATAAAAATAAACAATCAATGCTAAGTTTTTTTAACATGTGTGTCTTACCTCATTCATTTATTATCTTGTTTTAATGTGAGTTCATTTTCTTAAGTTTCAATTTTGTGTGATTCAAATGTGCTAATATGAATTAATCAAAGAAAGGTAAAAACTATGGTTAAGCTGGGGTAACGAGATTCTTGCTGGTGATGATATCTAGCAAGTTTGATCAAGGGTGACCTAGGGTTTCTAAGGGCAAATATTTGTGGATGGAGATGAAAGCCACCATCACCAAATCTCAAGCAATGGTTGGTGATGAAATCCAACCACTACTATTAGATGTGAATCGTGTATTGTGTGGTTATTTTTAATATTTATGATTTTCTATTGTGTTCATACAACATTAGAAAGATAAATACTTTCAATTGTATAAATCAAAAGCCATTATCCACAATACCAATTTTTCCAAATGATGTAGAGTACACCGCTTAAGACCCGCTCTAGAAAATTGGGGGGTACGTCTACTCCTTCGTATGGATTCATCCAAGTACGGGGATACTCTTGGTATATGAACAATGTTCCTACTTAGGCCTCCAAAAATAGAGATCCCTAACCCTATAATGTAAACGAATTATGTAATTTCAATTCACATGAAATCAGAATGCAATATATATGTATACTTTTTCACATAACATAAAATCAAAACCTTCAAATAGAAGATGTGAATGAATGCAAATAATTAATCCAAAGACTAATATGTAAACTAATATGAATGTTATTTTCTAGGTTTAATTAATGAAGTTTTTTTTACATTAAAAACCTAAAAACACATAAAACTACCAGAATACGTAAATAGAAAAACCAGGGTTTTGATAGTAGACTTACAAATGACCTATATATCTATTATAGATCTCTGTAAAATATCCCTGGGTATTTATAAAATGCACCTGGGTGTTTCTGGATGGCCCTCGAGCACCGCCAGATGTTCATGCACCTTTTGCAACTTCTTGCAACTCTTCAAAAATCCTAACCAGTGAAAAATGCTTGATTTACGCCTCTAAAAATCCTAAAAAATAAGATAGAAAACAACAAATAAATCATTAAGGAAAATCATGAATAGAAACCCTTAGGGGTTCCCACCAAGATCACCATTTGTAGATACAAAAATGCAACACTAAATAATACGAAATAAATTGAACACAAAGAATCTAGAATTGCACAATGAATAATATTATATTAATTGGGGGAGCCTAAAAAATCCATTTTTACAATGAGAATATTTGAATATTTTTGATACAGATTTACAATGGTTAGGGTTATTTGAAACCCTAGCAAATAAGGTTGGTGGTGTCTTCATGCATGTCCTTGTTCTCAATAGAAGTGAGTGGGCTTCTAGTTATCTGATGTCAGGCCACTCCAGCTAAACAACTATCCAATATTGATGTAACACCTTCAGATATACACATAATAACACAAAAAAATAGATTAGTAGCACCTGTGAGGGCTCCACAATGTGAGACCCTCTATAATCCAAAACCCTAACTATATGTTGTAAATAAAATGGATAGAAATAAAAGTGCATGTAATGAAATATTAATCAATGGATTTACCTTACATATTTGCTATCTTTTGATCTATGAGATTTTTTGTAGTGAATCAACACGACGATGCCCTAGCATCACCCCAAGGCTAGTAGGACCTTAGAATCCTTACGTAAAATGCCTACGGGTGCTCTACGACTACAAGATACACTCATGGGTTCTCGAGAATGGTAGGAGGGTGCCCAAATGTGCTTGGTGATGGAGGGAAAGTTCCTAGAGGTACTTGACAGTTATAGAAAGGGCCCAAAGGTGTTCGACAACTAAGGAAAGATTTTATAGAAGTAAATATGGCAAGGGAGATGAACTACGATAAAGGTAGGGGTTAAGGCAAGCGAAGATGAAGGCATAAGTACTCAGATACTCTAAGGGATTCAAGGTGAACACTCGTGTAGTTCAAGCACTTAGGTAACTTAGGGATTTACTTAGGGAATTGAATTCGAAAAAACTTAAGGGTTGACCCATAAAAATAGCTCCTATTAATAATCCAACCTAGGGCATGTTAGGGTTTCAACGACACTAATAATGTGGTTGAGATAAAAGCACATCGGAGGGTGGATATTAATTTTAGGGTGTGGCATGGATTGATGTAGATGAATGGATAGGATTAAGTGAAATCATATGGATGGGATTAATTCACTTATATAAATATATATTTATTAAATATATAAAATATAATATATAAAATATTGTTATTTAAATATATATAAATATGTATGAATAATGGACAAAAATGGTGGGGAAGTCAGGATGGATAAGAAGTGGCCAGGTTTTGGTGTCTACATATATTTAAATAATAATATATTATATCTTTTATTTATGTATTTAATAAATATATGCATATTTATATGAATTAATACTAGAATCCATCATGATCTAATCCCAGCCATTCATCCACCTTAATATGTGTCACATACCTAGATTTAATCTCCACCCTCCATCATGTTTTAATATTGACCACACAAATTATGTCATTGAAACCCTAACATGCCCGAAGAGATATTATAAAGAGGAGTCATTTGACGACTCAACCCCTAAGTCTTGTCCCTAATTTTCTTAACACTTTTTTGAGCCCTAAGATTCCTAACAATGTTTGGATTCTCCCTCACATCCTTGCCTTCACTTTCGCTCATCGTCGCCTCTACATCTGCTACTGCCCACCTTGCATAAACTAGATCTGGTTCTGTTGCATTCCCTACAACCCTTCAAACACCCCTATGAGTTTCTCAAGTGCCCATGAGCACTTAACAAGTGCTCAAAAGCATTTCCCATTCTGTCGAGTGTCCATGAGAATTTCTTGAGTACCCATAGGAGTTTCCCATTCTATCGAGTGCCCACGAGCATTTCCTGAGTACCCGCAGACATATCCCATTTAGAGTTCTATAGCCCTACAACCTCTCATGTGTCGTTAGGGTAATCTACGCACAAACCACCTGCACCAACATTGAATACATAAGCGACAAGTCAGTACAGATAAGGTAATAAAGTTTTATTGCATTTATAATTAGTATTTTCATATTTGTTCATAGTATTGTTATTCTATAACTAGGGTTTGTTGTTTCATGTCTAAGGGTCTCATGTAGTGGAGCCCTCATAGTTACTACTAATCCTTTTTTGTTACTTTCTATGTGTAGATCTATGAAAAATCTACATTCATTTGGAAGTTTTTGAAGTACTTGAGTAATCCGATCTAGGATATCTAGCCCACTCACCCTACTATTGAGATTGATTCGAGCGTGAAGACACCCTCTTATTTGTTAGCTAGGGTTTTGGAGAACCCTAGCATATTGAAATTTTTGTATTGGATAATAAAGAATTGTAAACCCCCATTTGGGGTACACTTGGTTGTAATATCAGATATCCAAAAGTTTATTTTTGTGCAATCATCTGTATTTATTCTACTTTGTTCATTCATTTATTTAAGTATATTGTTTGGTGTTTTTCGATTTTGCATATACAAATGGTGATCACGGTGGGACCCACAAAGGATTCTAAATTTTAAATTATCTTGTTAACTAGATTGTGATTTTCTATTTTTATTTTGTAGGTTCCAAAAATTCTAGGGTGCATTTTACAAAGTGGGGAAGAAAAACTTAGGCTTCCTGGTAAGTATGGTTGAAACCCTAGCTCCATTTTTGTTATTTTTCTACTTTTTAAAAGTGATATTAAAAGGAAAACATTTACTTTTGGATTTTAAAAAGTAGTGCACTTTTCATTTAGGCATTTATTTGTTTCATGTGGTTTGCATTTATGCATTCATGGTAGTTGCATAATCACATTTCATTTAAATTTCTGTTGTTTTTAAGCATTTTCCATTTGCTGCATTTTGTGTTGTATGCATTTGAAAACAAAAAGCATTTTAGTTGCATTCTAGGGTAAGAAAGTGTATAAGTAATTGTACTATTTTCTTTTGTTTTGTATTCCTCTGGATTGTGATAGATTCCCTTTGTTCAAGTTCCCTCCTTGTTGTTGGAACCACTTGTTGGTTCAAGGTAGAAGAGTTGGGCGAACCCTCCATTGTTGGAATCACTCATTGATTCAGGATGGATCTTAAGTGGTGTATCCCAAATGTCAATTTTAGGGCTTATACTTGACATTGGATTTTTAATCAGAAATTTTGGTTGAATTCATTATAAAGGAAAAAGTGTGATTTCTATGCATTTTATTCTTGTGTGTGAGAACCATAATCACACACACACACACGTTTCATTCTAAACATCAGTAGTTGGATTTCATCAGTGACTACTGATCAAGACCAAAAATGGTGGGCTTCATCTCCATTTGTTGGCTTGATCCCTAGAATGCCATAGCAGCCCGTGGGTAGGATTTATAGATTTAATCACCAGGAAATCCCTCATTTGTCTTTCATCCTAGGCATCCCACATAGTTGTTCAAGTTTAGTATTTTTACATCTTAAACACACAAAACCAATCACAAAAAAAATCAAAAATTTATTGCAATACTTAGGGCATACTTTGTTTGTTTGTTCTGAGTGTTGTCATTTTTATTTCCATTTCACACATTCAATGTTCAACACTGCATTTTACACATTCCATTTTAAACATTGTATTTTACACATTGTATTTCACATATTCTATGTTCAACATTGTAATTCACACATTCTATGTTCAACATTGCATTTCACACATTCCATGTGTAGCAAGTGTGAACAGGGTTTATCTTTAAACGACTTAGAAAAATCTAGTTTTTCTAAGCAAGTGTGAACTCACTTACCTTTTGTCGGCTAAACTTGTCTGATGGTCGGCATGATTTTATTTATCCTTCACCTCTATTTTCTCCTTATCCCTCCATTGTCCTTCCTCCATTCCTGCCGTCCATTTTCCCTTATCACTCCACTTCCTTCCTCTCCCCACGCCCGTTGCCACCTCCCATTCCACTTCCTACTCCTTCGTTCTCTCTAATCCTCCCGATCTTCCTCCAACCTCCCTTCCCTACTATTCTGCTTGTATTAAGCCTATATAAGGTTTAATTTAATGTAATGTTTAAGCTGGTTAATTTAATGAATATTTCGCCTATGATTACTTCTGTGTTAATTTTTACCTTGGCCTAACTTTAATCTAAGCTTACCTTAGTCTTAGATTTACACTGGTATCAGAGCTCAGGGGGCACGGATCCCGAGGGCCGAGGTAAGGCACGAAAGCCGAGCGTAGCGGCTGGAGAGCGACTGGTGCATGGATTTCGAGGAGCAGAGGAGGGCGCATGGATCCCGAGGAGCGATGGAGCGCACATCCGAGGAGTGCCGCATGGATCTCGAGGAGCACCAAGTGCATGAATCTCGAGGAGCGCATGGATCTCGAGGAGCACACGGATCCCGAGGATCTGACTGGACACAGACAGTACAGGCTGACGTGGCGGTGTCAAACTGGCGATGGAGCTAGGTGGCAGTTAACATGGCAGGTGCTAACATGGAACGGAGCTGGTAGCACATGGATCAAGGCTGACATGGCATAGGAAAGCAGGGTGCTGATGTGGACGATCCAAGAGGCTAACGTGGCATAGGCAAGTAGGGTGCTAACATGGATGAGCAGAGAGCTGACGTGGCATAGCGAGCAACGTGCTGACATGGATGAGCCAAGAGTTGACATGGCATAGCAAGCAGACATGGACGAGCCGAGAGCTGACGTGGCAGAGGCACGCCGAGTGTGCCACGTGGTGGAGCTTAACTAGTCGAGGAAAGGGCAAAAGGTTGGATAGATCGATTTCTTGAAGGCAATCGACCTAATGTGTGTTCGCAGGCTTTGATAAAGCCTGGAAACACCCACCTCCCACTGCATGTGGGACTAAAAATTTTAAAAAAAAATGTTTTAGCCGACCAGTTGAAATATAGACTATTTTCTTATTCCTCTCGTCCGGCTAGGTTGGTCTAGCGGTCAAGTCTCCCGCTTGCAGAGAAGAGACCCGGGGTCGAATCCCGTCGAGGTAAAAAAAACAAAAGGTTTTTTTATTTTTTTTGGTACTTCACCGATAAACGAGGATTTAAGTTTTTTTTGACATTGTTCTACCACAGTGAGCCACGTGGTGCAATGGCTAATCCTTTCGGATAGACGACGGAGGTCAGCAGTTCAAATCTCATTGGGGATTTCAAAAAAAAAGGTTTATTTTTTATTTAAATTTTTTTTATTATTTTTTTTTTCTAAAAGGTTTAAAAAAAATAATTTAGTAATTTCTATATATATTTTTTATTATGTTTTTTTTTAAATATCCATTTATTTACAAAAAAAAATAATTAAAAAAATATATATAGGAAATTGTTAAATTTTTTTTAAAAGGTCTTTATTAAAACAAATTTTAGAATTTTTTTTATAAAAATAAAAGGGTGAAAAGATATTTTGAGGTAAAAAGTTTTTTTTTGGCATCATATTAAGTTGTAACCCAGTTCATACGGTGTGATTCTGGGTAGATGATCCGGTCAGCCGGATGCTATAATGCATTACTCTCTCTATTGAGAAGAGAGACACCTGATTCCTTTGATGAGAAAGTCCAGCGGTATGGACTTCATACAATGTTTTGCCAATTAGAAAACCAAGTGATTGCTCATCTGAGGAAACCAGATTCTAGATACGAGGCGGATTCTGAAGATAATATCTTTGGGCAAAGGATAGTTGAATCCGAGATGGTTGAAATAGTACCTGAAGGACAATCAAGTGACAGTTATACACCTACAGTTCCTGAAGTAGAAACAAGTGAGAGCTATACACCACGCTCTCCTGATTCAGAACCAGAAGAAGTAGAAGAAGAAGAAGAAGAAGAAGAAGAAGAAGAAGAAGAGGAAGAAGAACCAGTGGAGGTGAAACCTACAACTGAAGAACGAAATGTTCTCAAAAGACGTTATGAGCCAGCAGCAGCACAAGAAGTCATTATAATTAGTGATGACGAAGCAGACAATTTCACCTTTCCAGTTTTGGGTGATCCTCGAGAAGAAGAATGCCAAATCAGTGAGCATATTAAGAAAGCTAGATTTGATTTAAATCAGTGATCTATTTTGTACTTCTTTGTACTACTTGTTTGAAGTTGAAATAAAGTTTGCTTTCTAAAATGGCATCCAATACTAGTCTACCAATCCCTGAGTTCAATGGTGGTGATTACGAGTATTGGTCAATTAAAATGAAAACTCTTTTGATAGGCAAAGGTCTTTGGGATGTGATTGAAGAGGGATATACTGAACCTACTGCTGCTGATTGGGCAGCTTTGAATGTTGTTGATAAAAGGGCTAGAAAGGAAGCTCAGAAGAATAATTCTTCCGCCCTTTATCATATCCAAGCCGCCCTTGATAGAAGTATTTTCCCTAGAATAGCTTCTTTTATAACTTCTGAATCTGCTTGGAATGCTTTAAAAGAAAGTTATAGGGGTAGTGACCAAGTCAAACAAGTTAAACTACAAACCTTGAAATGAGAGTTTGAGACTCTTAAAATGCAAGAGAGTGAAAAGGTTGGTGATTATTGCATGCGTGTGAAAGCCGTAGTAGATAAGATGGTCACTTTAGGAGAAGATGTAAAGCCTGAAGTTATAGTGAAGAAAGTGTTAAGGACACTTCTTCCTAAGTGGAATTCAGTTGCCATAATTATAGAAGAATCCAAAGACCTAACTTCTCTATCTTTTGAAGCCCTAATTGGCTCACTTCTCTCACATGAAGAGAGGTTACAACAAACTCCTTCCACAAGTTACGGAGGAGATGATAAAGCCTTTGCTTCTCATGAAGGCAGAGGTAGAGGCCATGGCAGAGGACAGTATAGAGGTAGAGGCAAAAATAATCAGAGAGGTGGAACTCCTAACAGAGGAGGAAATCAGAACAGAGGAGGATTCTCAAACAGAGGTGAACAACAGAATAGAGGAGGACAACAAAATAGAGGGAAACAATCAGGCAGAGGGAAAGGAGGAGATAAGTCAAAACAATCTTGCTACAATTGTGGCAAACTTGGCCATTATGCTCATGACTGTTGGACAAAGACTTCACAAGGAACTAGTAGCAGCCAGAGTAGTTAGTTTGGAAATTTTGGAGAAGAGGAAGAGGCCACAAATCTCTTTCTCTCTTATGGTCAAGCAGATCAGAACATGAATGATACATGGATCTTGGACACTGGGTGTTCAAACCATATGAGTGGCAAAGAAGAGCTCTTTGCTACTCTAAACTCCTCATACAAATCCAGCATCAAATTGGGAGATGATAAATCATTGGCGATTGAAGGCATTGGAGCCATGGCAGTTCCAACTAAAGAAGGCATCAAACAAGTAAGTGATATCTATTACACACCCCATCTCCAACACAATATTTTAAGTGTTGGTCAAATGTTAGAAAAGAACTACAAGTTGCTTTTTGATGAGGGTAAATGCACTATTTTTGATAAAAATAATAGTAATAGAATCATTACACAAGTGCCAATGTCAAAGAATAGATTGTTTCCTTTAAAGTTTGGCCAGCCAGGGGGAGATAAGTTAGCAAATGTTGCTATTTCCAATCCAAGTGTCCTATGGCACTTGAGATATGGTCATTTGAATTCAGCTAGTTTGAAAATGCTAACTTCACAAGCGATGGTAACCGGACTTCCTAAAGTTCAGGATAGTAAGGAAGTCTGTGAAGGGTGTGCTCTTGGGAAGCATGCCAGATCAAAATTTCCTCATGGACAAGCATGGCGGGCCAGCTATCCACTCCAGCTAGTGCATACAGACATCTGTGGTCCGATGCAGACCAAGAGTCTTGGTAACAACTCTTACTTCCTACTCTTCATTGATGATTTTACTAGAATGTGCTGGATATATTTTTTGAAATATAAGGATGAAGCATTTGAATGCTTTGTCGATTTCAAAACAAGAGTTGAAAGTGAGAGTAGATATTTTGTAAAATGTCTTAGATCAGATAGGGGAGGAGAATACTCCTCTAATGAGTTCTTGAATTTCTGTAAGCAACATGGCATTAAGAGGCAGTTCATAGCTGCCTACACTCCACAGCAGAATGGTGTCGCAGAGAGGAAGAATCGCACCATTGTGGAGATGGCAAGGTCTATGCTTCAGACGAAGCATTTGACTAATTCATATTGGGCAGATGCAGCCAGGACCAGCGTACATATCTTGAACAGAAGTCCTACTGCAAGTTTGGAAGGGCAGACACCTTACCAAGCTTGGTATGGTAAAAAGCCAAATGTTAAGTATTTCAAAGTGTTTGGCTCGTTGGCATATTCTCACATTCCTGATGAGCTAAGAAAGAAGCTCGATCCAAAGAGTCAGGCATGCATCTTTGTAGGATATTGTGAGAATACAAAAGCTTACACTCTACAATCCCAGGACTAGAAAGTTTGTGCTTTCCAGGGATGTGATTTTTGATGAAGGGGGAGAATGGGGTAAGCCCCAGATTTTTAGTGATGATGAATCCAATGATGTAGTTTCTAAGCAGGTGCAACAACAGACACCACAGAAAGGTAAGCAGTCTCCTCCCATAAACCCAAGTTCATCTTCTGATTCAACTTCTTCACCAAGTCCTTCTCCGTAGAGATCGGTAAGTTCCTCACCAATGGACATCGATTCTCCATCCAGAGGTAAGAGAACTCTACAGAATCATCCATCATATCAGATGTTGGATAAATTTTTTTCAAAAAGATACACTAGGAGTCAAGCTAGTGAAATGAATTCTGTTCTACAAAGATTAGAAAATATGCACTTGTATGGTGATGATGTTTCCCAACAGGAACCTAGGGGAGATCTAGTTAACTATGCTTTGTTAACTAATACACAACTTGAACCTTCTAGTTATGAGAAGGCTTGTACTCAAAATATTTGGCAAGATGCCATGAAAGAGGAGATCACCTCTATAAAAAACAACGACACTTGGGAGCTGGTGAAGCTTCCTAAAGGAAAGAAACGTGTTGGATGTAAGTGGGTCTACAAGACCAAGTTTAATGCTGATGGAAGCATCGAGAGGCACAAGGCGAGATTAGTTGCAAAGGGATTTACTCAGAAATATGGAATTGATTATGAAGAGACTTTTGCTCCTATAGCCAGACAGGAGACTATCAGAATAGTTCTTGCCTTAGCTGCACACAAGGGATGGACAGTCCAACACATGGATGTAAAGAGTGCATTTCTAAATGGTTACTTGATAGAAGAAGTGTATGTTGAGCAACCACAGGGATTTGAAGAGAAAGACAAGGAACATCTTGTTTACAAACTGAAGAAGGCTCTTTATGGCCTCAAGCAGGCACCGAGAGCTTGGTACTCACGCATTGATGGGTACTTTAAAGATTATGGGTTCATCAGAAGCAAAAATGAACCCACGCTCTACTACCTGAATCAAGGAAATGACATCCTCATAGTTTGTTTGTATGTGGATGATCTCATTTTTATGGGTAGTAATGAAAAAGTTAACATGGAGTTCAAGCACTCCATGATGCAGGAATTTGAGATGAAGGATCTTGGCTTAATGAAATACTTTCTTGGAATGGAAGTCCATCAGAAAGATTCAGGGATCTTCATCTGTCAACTTAAGTATGCTCGAGATATGATTAAGAAGTTTGCTATGGAGCAATGCAAATCAGTTGCAACTCCAATTGGACATGGGATCCAATTAAGCAAGGATGATGGAGCACCGAAAGTTGATGTGACCACTTTTCAGAAGCATTGTTGGGAGTTTGATGTTTCTCGCCAACACCAGGACAGGACATTCGGTATGATGTGTATCTCTTGTTTCTAGATTTATGTCTAATCCATCTGAGCTGCATTTGCAGAGCAGCTAAAAGGATTTTTAGATATGTGAAGGGTACATTGGATTTTGGAATCCAGTACTACAAAAGTGATACTATCAAGCTTGAAGGCTTTAGTGATAGTGATTGGGGCAGCAATGTTGATGATAGAAAATCCACATCGGGTAACTGTTTTAGTCTTGGTTCGGGCCTAATAACTTGGAGTTCCAAGAAGCAGACGGTAGTAGCGCTATCTTCAATAGAAGCTGAGTATATAGCGGTTACTCATGCTAGTACTCAAGCTCTATGGCTACGAAAGGTATTAGAAGAGATTGGAGAGCAGCAAAGTGGTCCAACTAGAATATTCTGTGACAACATCAGTGCCATTCAGTTGGCATACAATCCTGTCCACCATAGTAGATCAAAGCATTTTGATATGAAGTACCACTTCATCAGAGATATGGTGGAAACTGATATTGTTGAGCTTCACTATTGCCACACTTTGGAGAACGTCGTGGACATCTTCACCAAGGCGCTGGCCAAAGCTCAATTTGTAAAGCTGAGAGACTGTATAGTCAGTCCTCTCAACTTTAAGGGGGAGAATGTAGCAAGTGTGAACAGGGTTTATCTTTAAACAACTTAGAAAAATCTAGTTTTTCTAAGCAAGTGTGAACTCACTTACCTTTTGTCGGCTAAACTTGTCTGATGGTCGGCATGATTTTATTTATCCTTCACCTCTATTTTCTCCTTATCCCTCCATTGTCCTTCCTCCATTCCTGTCGTCCATTTTCCCTTATCACTCCACTTCCTTCCTCTCCCCACGCCCGCTGCCACCTCCCATTCCACTTCCTACTCCTTCGTTCTCTCTAATCCTCCCGATCTTCCTCCAACCTCCCTTCCCTACTATTTCGCTTGTATTAAGCCTATATAAGGTTTAATTTAATGTAATGTTTAATCTGGTTAATTTAATGAATATTTTGCCTATGAATTTCTTCTGTGTCAATTTTTACCTTGGCCTAACTTTAATCTAAGCTTACCTTAATCTTAGATTTACACCATGTTCAACACCACATTTCACACATTCCATGTTCAACACTATATTTCTCATATTTCATGTTCAACACTGCATTTCACACATTCCATGTTCAACATTGCATTTCACACATTCCATGTTCAACATTGCATTTCACACATTCCATGTTCAACATTGCATTTCACACATTCCATGTTCAACACTACATTTCACACATTCCATGTTCAACATTGCATTTCACACATTTCATGTTCAACATTGCATTTCACACATTACATTTTACACATTATATTTTACACATTGCATTTAACACATTCCATGTTCAACATTACATTTTACACATTGTATTTTACACACTACATTTCATACATTCCATGTTAAACATTGTATTTCACACATTGCATTTCACACATTACATTCACACCAACATCATACACAAGTCCTCTAGATAACATCATACTTAATTCATTCGAGCAACATCATACATAATTCCTCCATGCAACATCCATAATTTCACACATTGAACACAATGATTATTACCTCATAATTTTTCCCATCCACCAACCCATCATTCGCTTGCTTCTTCCATAAGAGTGAGCCAAATCAACCGGTGAATTACTACCTCCATCTCATTAATCCACATCACCATCCAAATTTGTAAATATATGTAATTAATTTAAAATTTCAAAAAATAAAGAGCTCCAAAGGTATCAAATCCATTTGGTCACATATCAATTTCAAAAATCTCCAAAGGAACCTAATACCTTTGGTCACATCTCAATTTCAAAAAGCTCCAAAGGCACTTAATCCCTTTGGTCACATTTCAATTTCAAAAGGCTCCAAAGGCACTTAACACCTTTGGTCACACATCAACTCAAATTAATTTACATCTATACATGTTGCTTGTTGCTATATGAGTTCACAAGATTCAAGGAGCACATTAGATTACCAGGCTAGGGGGAGTAAAAGAACCTGAGCCACTGAACATCATACACTTGAGAGCATTCTATGCTTAATGTGATTTATATATATGTATATATACATGGCTATTACACAAAAAAAAATTACATTTCACACATTTGGATTGCATACATTTCATTTGCACACATTGCATTTTCACACATTTGTATTACACACATTCTATTTCACAAATTATATTTCATACATTGCATTCACAACCACATTTCACATTTCATATTAGGGATTATTTATTCAGTTCAGATATAAATTTGTCAAATAAAGTCATGTTGCCTTAATCAAGGGCACCTTCAAAGTCATTTCATTGCACCATTCCATAAATCCAAATTATCATTAGCAAAGCCACATGTCCATAATTCCTAGGTGTTTTCATTCACTCAACAATTCTTAGTGTTTTAAGCAAACCATAAATACATGTCGAACTTTATTTAAGACCAAAACACAATTTTTATTAAGAAAATATTGAGTTATGATAATTGACTCCAAAATATTCTTGAACCAAACACAATCTCACATCTTAAGAACATATTATGTCAAAGAGGGATAACATTTCAGCTTCCTATTTTTGAGTGGTCCGGTCTAGGATATCTAGGCCCACTCACCCTACTATTGAGATCGATTCAAGCATGAAGGCATCATCTTATTTGTTAGCTAGGGTTTAGGATAACCCTAGCATAATGAAATTATTGTGTTGGATAATAAAGCATTGTAAACCCCCATTTGGGGTACACTTGGTTGTAATATAAGAGATCCACATAGAAGTAAGAATAAAAGTTTATTTCTTTGCAATAATATGTATTTATTTTTCTTTGTTCATTTATTTATTTAAGTATAGTGTTTGGTGTTGTTCGATTTTGCATCTACAAATGATTATTTGGTTTTGTTTGATGTACCACTAGTGCTCCTAGTATATTCTTTGTAGCACGACCTCCCTCTCGCTTATCGTAGTAGTAACTATCTAATTTCCCTCTATAGGAACTCATAAAATCCAGTAGACATCCTCTAGGGTAACAATGATCTCTCTTGTAAGCATGTTAAATGTATTCATCCTGCTATCCCATTTGTCAATAAAAACAATTAGGTAGGTTTGGTTTACGTGCACTAACTCAAGTCAAACCATCTTCTGAAGTTTGATGTCCTTCAACCACACCCAATCATCACTAGATAATGCATCACATGCCATATTGAAGGTCTTCATAAATTGGTGTTGGGATCTAACAAGCTACCACAAGCACAAACACCTCATTAAAAAATACAAATCAAACCATCTCGTCCTGAGATGATCACAAAAAAAAACCATCTTGAGTTGAGACAACCACAAAATTAAACCATCTCAAGTCAATATTATCACCAAATGATATCATCTCGAGTTGATATGGTCACAAAAAGGATCCATATCGATCTAATATGGTCTTCGTTTCACATTAAATAAGCAAAAAAACAAAAAAAAATAAAGCGAGAAAAGAGAAAAAAGTGCAATAAATACTATCTACTAATCCCCCACCCACATTTTTATCTCACCTAAAGCTACCCATTTCACTCATCCTACCCATTAATTTCCTTTTAATTTTAATTTGGTTCATTTCATTAATAAAAAAAAATTAGGATTTTTATCTTTACCTTTCTCATACTGGCTTTGTCACTCGTTGATGCACCTGATGGGTCCATCATGTCTATTGAATCATCCATCAACAACACTTCATTATGAAAAATTAGCTCTCCTCCTTCTCGTCTCACTCTTCTCTCATATCGTGTGATGAAAATGACCCTTTTTCCATGAAATCTGCTATTTATAATTTTTCAAGGGTGAGACTGTTCGGGATAGTCACACGGTACGACATGACAATTCAGGACAGTCCTATTTTTTGCAAAAAAAATAAAAATTACATAAAATGAAACCATATCGGGTTGTGATGGTCTTATAATTTCACTTTTTTTCCAAGGCAAGCATGCTAACAATCCCACTTTTATCAAGCGCTTCGTCATTATCATAATTTGACATCTCCTCCATCGACTCATTTCTTGAGAGGGTAGTCAATAACTATAAAATTTACGTCTCAAAATCAATTCAATAATAAAAAACTCAAAAGTGGAAATTGTGTTCATCCAAGAATCATTGCCAAAAACTATCACACACCTTCCTTGTTAAGGCAAACACAAAAATCTCAATCAAACGAACATTGGGTATACCTAAAGCCTAAATATTATCGACTAATAATGTCTATCTATGACCAAAATGTTACTAAGATCAAATCAAATCTATCAATGTCTTGGAAGCAATTGTGTGTCATTTCCATGCTTGGGGCATCTTACATTAACTTTTCAATTAACATCATCCATCCTCAACTAAACAATTTTAGTTCATGTTTTTTTGCTTCGCATTGTGCTTTCGCACAAAGCATCCCAAAAAGAGATATTTCTAGACAAATAAAATGTTTCATATCGATGAGGCTCCTAAAAAGCCTCCTTTCTTACTCACATCATCCACCTTGGGTAGGCTCAGGGCTAATTCGATGATTTGTCTAGTAGTAGGAAACATTTTCTATGGGAAGCCTCATCTATCTCAAGGTCATGACTGTGTCAACCAGAGATGATCACGTGAAAATAAAAATAAAAAATAATGGGCAATGAAACTTCCTATCAACATTTTCACGTGGATGCTAGATGCCCTGCAAGCGGTAATTTCACCTACCACCTATAGTCATTTTGTGGTAGCTAATTAGGATATCCTGATTGACACTTGCCACTTTGATTGATTGTTAAGAGGCCTATTAAATGATGTCTCCTCTCTTTGTCAAAGAGCCTCAATTTTAAATTCCAAAGCCTTAAAGTGCTGCTAAAATAATCTGCTAGATTCTTCCACTACTAAACCAATATTTTTGTATCACCACTTTGGATTTTAAATTGACATCATCTCCCTCGAATGATCAGTTGCATTACTCTGGTGATCACCCACACCCTCTCACTCACCTACACACTCCCATATATCTGCCAAAAATGACATCCTACATCACCCAAAACACTGTCCAAACCTGGTTACGTCGAGGTACAGACCCATGATATCGGTCATCTTGTCTCATGGTGGTTGGTAGATAGAAATCATATAGATCCAAGATGATATTGATCAGGTGACTGGTTTTTTCCTTTTCTATGCATCTTAGCCTATATCTATGCATTTTTCATTCCTACATTATTTTAGATATCACACACCACATGCATGCAATTGCTTTCTATTTAGTTTTACATTTTCAAATCGAATACATGTACAATATCGGTGGACCCTTCATATGTTATTGATTCAATTTTATTTTCTTTATGTGCAAGTAACAAGATTCAAGGACCGCAAAAGACACTAGATTTGACTCTCACTCGGTGATCATAGAAAAATCCACTACCCCAATAATGAGCTGGCACAGAGATCTTCATGTTGCACCCAAAGTATTTCTAATAAAAATGGGATTAGTACCATTATTGTATCCATTCTATCATTGGTGAAATACCCTCGAGGGGATCCTCTTGTAACACTTTGAAATATCAATACAAAATAATACATAAAAGATTCATTTTATTGGTTAATCATTGTGTTTAGTTCTACTTATTTTATGGTGCAAAATTTTCATCCTCCAATCCCAAATGAGGTGAGTCATTTCCCTTTGGATGGTAATGGATACCTAGGTGGTAGGCTCTAAAGCTAAGATATCAAGTAGTGAAATATGGATTATTTTTTGAAAGTGGGGAGAAGGAAGAAAGCATGATTTTGGACAAAGTCATGGGATCAATATACACCTATCATTGTTGAATTTATAGAATTGCAACCAATAGAAAAAACCATGGAAAGTAGGGGTTGGATCAATATTGAAAGGTTTTTCAACACTACTCAATTTATGTATAACCAACTTAAGAAGTTAGACGAGTGGTCATAATAATCCCTAAAAAATTGGCACCCATCATGGCTAAAATCCTGGTAGAAATATTTATCATAGGTAGATATGAAGAGGATGAATTATGTTGGGTATGTGAGAGCCTTAGAGTCTACACGATGAAGGATAAATAAGAAAATTTCCTTCCAAAACCTCCTCCTCACGCATATTAGGTCGAGGATTGGAGAAAGATTTGGTATTCGAAGGGTTAGCCAAAAGTAAACTTCTTTGCTTGGCAGTTCATGCATAATGAAATTATTACTTTTGATAATCTATAACGTATGAAATTAGTTGGCTCATCCAAGTGTTTTTTATGCTAAAAAAGTGAAGAAACATTTGACCATGTGATGTTTGATTGCCCATTCACATGGCAGATTTGGGAGAGATGATTTTTATCTTATAAAACCTGATTCAATGGTGATCTAAACTAGACTAATATTTGGTAAATATGGAAGAGGGGAAAATTTAAATCTAAAGATCTTTGTATCATGTGGAATCTTCATTTAAAATTTATTTGGTGGCAATTGTGGTTGGAGAGAAATGATTTTTTTTTTAGAGAAACCTTTCTATCCTTAGATGACTTATTATGGGTCATTTGGAGCAAAGACACAAAAACTATGATAGTATATGCTAAAGATAAAACTCAGGTTGATATAGAGATGATTAATAAGGAAGTTGAAGTATAGGAGGGGTAGGAAAGATATAGTTGGAAAACACCCCTAGAATTATGGATTAAAATTAATATTAATGGAGTTGCAAAAGGTAATCCGAGTAGAGCTAGAATTGGAGTGGTCTAAAAGAATCATGTTGGGATAGTGCTCTATTGGAAACCACAAAGCATGGATAAGGTCACAAAAATGAAGTAAAATTATTAGCTATAAAATATGCTTCTATCTAGACAATAAGACAAGGTTATAGGAGGATAATCATAGAATCAGATTCTCAAATATTGGTAGGAGCTTTGGATTTCATGAGAAACATTGTTTTAGAGACATAGAGATTGAGGATTATTGTCACCAAAATTAATGAGGTGTGGAGGAAATTGTATGATGTGATCCTAATTTATGTGAGTAGAGCTCTAAATACAATGGTAGACCTCTTGGCTAAGATAGGTATCGAGAAATAGGTAGGTGTTCAATGGCACAATAGTATGGCTATTGAGGATGGGAGGATTAGACAGGTTGGTAAGTAATACTACCTAGGATGAAAGGATTAGATAGGTTGGTAGGCAAATCCAGTGTTTGGAAAATTTGGAAAACTATTGTAGATATATATGGTTTAGGAGATTTAACTCCAATGCAGACTTATTTTTAGTATTGTAACCAAAAGTAGTTAGTTTTTAAGATCTTGAGTTTTAAAGTTATAAAATTTTGTTAAAAAATTAAAATAGAAGAAATGAATACTATCACTAATTAAGTCTAAGAAAAGCTTTATCCCAACTTATAAATAATATTATTTTAATATAATTTTTTCACATTCTTTTAAAAAAAATTATAATACAACTAATAATAGATTGGCTTATCTTCCTCTTACAGAATAAAGAAATACTATATCTTCATGCATTATCTACAATTTTAAATTCTAGAAATAAATAAAGAAAAGAACCCAAACATATATACTTTTTCTAAATAAGAAAATTCAATGTGATGGGTTTAACTTTATGACCAAGAAATTCGTGTGAGATGCGTTCTCTTCTACTCCATTCAATTATCTCCAATTGTAGTCCTGGAGGAAAACATACCTGAAATTTTATGTTTTTTTAGACATATTTTTTATTTAAAAACCATATTTTTTTGGATGATAATTATATAGAAATCATCGTACCTATGATCACATTCTAACTCTCAGAGCTATCATTGAAGAAGTCAAAGCCAACAAACGCAGGGTCTATTATTTTTTTGTTGACTATAAGAAAGCATTTGATACTGTTCCCAGCCAGTTACTACTTTAGAGGTTGAAGGATCTAGGAATTCCAGAGGAGGTTACTCTATTGGTTCTGACCTTATATGAAAAAGTCACTCGACAGGTTAAAATTTAATCTCTCAGAACAAAATATGTTCATAGTGCTATTGGGGTTAAACAGGGCTGCCCACTTTCACCTACACTATTTGGATTGTATCATAATGAATTGGAGGTGCTCATTATGGACTCTCTGGCTAAGAGTACATGTTGCTTAATTTTTGGTAGTGTTATTCCCATTTTTCTATTTTATTATGACATTATCCTAATGTCACATACAACAGGAGGATATCAACAACAACTGGACATACTTGGCATATACTCTGACTTGCATGGATTAGAATTTAATCTCCAGAAAACAAAAATTATGACATCCAACCTACCCAAGAAAGATCTCTCTTCTGTTCACATCACATATAAAGGGAAGGTTGTTGAGATTGTCACATCGTACACATACTTAGGAGTTCTTTTCATAGGACCTACCTTCAACTTGATCCTTGCATCTCAAGCAAGATTTAAAAAAGGGTATGCTACCCTAGCCTCTCTGGATAAGCAATGCTTTCAACTCTAATTTTAGGATATCAATATGAAGATCAGAATCTTCCACACTCTTGCTACCCCCACACTGCTCTATGGCTATGAAGTTTGGGGCTCTAGCCTCAGATAGTTGGGTTGGTTTCGTATTGAAAGGATCCTCATATCAATATTGTCTAAGTTCATTCATTCTAAAAGAATTGTTCCACATACCATCATTCTAGCTGAGTTTGGTGCTTGTCCATTGCTTACAACAACAATATTTCTTGTTGTCTCTTTACTATGTAGATTTCATTGTATGCCGAACATGAGAAGATATACATATTTAGCACTACAATACTCAATACAGTTGGTAAATCAAGGGGTCAAAAATTGCTGGTATGCTCATACTACCACTCTACTTCAATATCTTGGCCTAGACATCATGAGACCTCCTACTACTAAAGCATCAATCAATGCACCATACTCTAATAAGGATATTCGAGATGAGATTTACTCAACATGTATAAAAACTACTTGGACTGATTCAAAGGAACCTCTTTCACCAAAATTGCTCCATTACTCTCAATTTTATCTCCAACTAGAGAATGCTTTGATAACTACTCAAAAAAAAACTTGATACATATGTCACACAGCCTCAGGTTTCCTCTAGCTTAGCTACAATTTTGCTCCCACTAGTTGCATATTGAGATAGATCATCACCTCTCCAAAGATTAGCATATTTGTAGATTGTGCAGTCTTGATGTAGAATCCGAGGAGCATTTCATTTTCACCTATCCTATCTACTACGAGATACAAGGTAAATATTATTGCTTATTTGAAGACACCCATACACTAAAATATTGGATTAATTATGAATATTAGAGATGCATTGCCATTTTCATCTAGAAATTATTCAATCTTAGGAAAGAACTACTTAGTAACAATTTACAAAAGATAACAGGATTCCAAATTATCACTTCAATCTTACAGCCTCCAAAGTGTTAGGATCCTACTATAAATTAAACTCAAATAAACACACTCTCACATAATTGCTTGGAAATAAACTCACATAAACATCACATTAATATTTGGAACAAAATACACATTATAACATAAATTTACATAAAGGAACAATCTCACAATAAGATAGAATCGTAGGCCTCTTCGAGGGGGCAACCTCCTTCAACACTTCATTAAATTACAAAAAGATTAATACATTGGTGCCTTCTCGGGTATTTAAAGAGTTCCTTTCCATGATTGGCTTACATGCAAAATGCCACCTGGATTACATGCATAATGCCACCCAAATTACATGCATAGTGCCACTCGAATTACAAGCACAATGCCACTCGAATTACATGAACAAGGCCACCTTACATAACCTATCTACCATGTGTTACATAAAAGGGTGTCATTTGTCATAGGAACTACATAAGCTAAAAATTAGAACATTACAAGATATTAATCATGGGTACTACCCACATTCTCTAGGAATTATTACATCATGGAAGTTATTACATTAAGGGTTAGGATGGGATCCTAACATGTCCTTCCCCTTGAATAAGCTTTGTCATCAAACCTGAAATGAGGAAACTATTGTTGGAGTTGGTCGAGAGACTCTCATGTATCATCTTTAGGTTGAAGCCCTTGCCACTGAAAAAGGACCTCTATAATTGTACAGTTGCGAAGAGTGTGAGTCCGACGATCCAACAACTAATCAGGTTCAAGTAAGATGGAGCCTCCTTCATCCAATT
This sequence comes from Wollemia nobilis, assembly GCA_028583015.1. NCBI lineage: Eukaryota > Viridiplantae > Streptophyta > Pinopsida > Araucariales > Araucariaceae > Wollemia > Wollemia nobilis. The sequence goes on from JAQPPZ010016349.1 coordinate 1,630,141, forward strand.
TAGGAAGTGTTGATTGAACCTGTACCTATATTACCACAAATTTTTTGAGAGAGGAAACATGAAAAATAGGATGAAGCTTGGAAGTAGGTGGGAGAGCCAATTTGTAAGCTATGGGGCCAATCCTTTGTAGAACCTGGTAAGGACCATAGTATTTTGTGATAAGCTTTTGGAACCTGTGGAGTTGTAGGGATTATTTTTTGTACAACTACAAGCAAAGGAAGACCATATCATCTACATCAAAATTGTGCTTAGAACATTGCTGATCAGCTTCTTGGCGCATCCGACTCTGGGCCATGTTCAAATTCTGCTTAAGTTGGTGAAGGACCTCGGTGTGTTGATTTAGAGTATTATCGACGACTTGGACCTTGGACTTGCCAGGAATGTAGGAGGATGGCATAGGTGGAAGGTGACCGTAAACTACCTCAAATTGTGTGAGTTTGGTTGCGGTATGATAGGAAGTGTTGTACCATAATTCGACCAAAGAAAGTCATTTTGCCCATTGAGTAGGATGATCTAAGATAAAGTAGCGAAGGAAGATTTCCAAGAATTTATTAAAAAATTTTGTTTAACCATCCGTTTGTGGATGGTAGGCTGAACTCATTTTGAGCTATGTCCCCTACAACTTTAAAAACTTTTGCCAGAAATGACTAGTAAAGGTGGGATTACGATAAGATACAATGGAGGTGGGCATGCCATGAAGACGAAAGATGGAGTCAAGAAAATTTTGTGCAACAGTGGATGCTGTGTAAAGATGGGCAAGGGCACAAAAGTGAGCATACTTTGAAAGGCTGTCCACTACCACGAAAATAACTGACTTACCTCTAGATTTTGTGGGCACGTGAGAATTAGGAGCAATAGGAAAATGCAGAAATATTATATTCAACCTTGGAAACATAAGAATTACAAAGTTTAAATAGTGGTTGATTAAACAACCTTAGGGAATATAGGAGAAGTTAGGAAAAGAAGAAGAATAGGGAGGAAAGGAGAAAGGGAATTTGGTGTTGTCCGCCTTGCCGCCCATGCCGTCCAATCTGCCCAGTCAGCTATCATCCAAGTCAAACTACCTACCTAGTCAGCTATCGTCCAAGGAGGTAAAAGGGTAAGATCCAAAGCTTACCATTGCAAACAAATTTTTTACTCCTTTTAACTGGCTTAATTTCCAACATTCTCCCCTTAAAGTTGAGAGGACTGACTATACAGTCTCTTAGCTTTATATATTGAGCTTTAGCTATACCTTTGGTGAAGATGTCTACAATATTATCCAAAGTGCTACAATATTGAAGCTCAACTATCTGTTGTTCCACCATATCTCGAATGAAGTGATACTTCATATCAAAATGCTTTGATCTGCTATGGTGGACTGGATTGTATGCCAACTGAATGGCACTTATGTTATCACAATACAATCGAGTTGGACCACTTTGACTTTCTCCAATCTCTTCAAGAACTTTTCTCAACCATAGGGCTTGAGTACTAGCATGTGTGATGGCTATATACTCAGCCTCAATCGATGACAATGCTACAACAATTTGTTTCTTGGAACTCCATGTAATTAGTCCTGATCCTAGACTAAAACAATTTCCTGATGTAGATTTCCTGTCATCTATATTGCTGCCCCAATCACTGTCACTGAAGCCAACTAATTTCATAGAATTACATTTTTGGTAATGGATTCCAAAATCCAATGTACCTTTTACATATCTTAAGATTCTTTTAGTTGCTTGTAGATGCAGCTCAGATGGACTAGCCATAAACCTTGAAACTAGAGAAACAACATATTGAATATCGGGCCTTGTGTTGGTGAGAAACATCAGACTCCCAACCATGCTTCTGTAAGTGGTCATGTCAACCTTTGATGCTCCATCGTCCTTGCTCAATTGGATCCCATGTCCAGTTGGAGTTGCAACTGATTTGCACTGCTCCATGGCAAATTTCTTGATCATGTCTCGAGCATACTTGTGTTGACATATGAAGATCCCTTTATTTGATTGATGCACTTCCATCCCTAGGAAGTATCACATTAAACCAAGATCTTTCATCTCGAATTGTTTCATCATGGAGTTTTTGAACTCCATATTCATTTTATTGTTACTACCCATAAATATTAGATCATCCACATACAAACAAACTATGAGAATGTCTACTCCATGCTTTAGGTAGTACAGAGTTGGTTCACTTTTGCTTCTCGTGAATCCATACTCGCTGAAATAGCCATCAATGCGTGAGTACCAAGCTCTTGGTGCTTGCTTGAGGCCATAAAGTGCTTTCTTCAATTTGTAAACAAGGTTCTCCTTTCCCTGTTCTTGAAAACCTTGAGGTTGTTGAACATAAACCTCTTCTATCAAGTATCCATTCAGAAAAGCACTTTTCACATCCATGTGTTGAACATTCCATCCTTTATGGGCTGCTAAGGAAAGAACTGATCTGATTGTTTCTTGTCGTGCAACAGGAGCAAAGGTTTCCTCATAGTCAATGCCAAATTTTTGAGTAAAACCTTTTGCTACTAGTCTCGCCTTATGCCTCTCAATGCTTCCATCAGCATTGTACTTGGTCTTGTAGACCCATTTACATCCAACACATTTTTTTCCTTTGGGTAGCTTTACTAGCTCCCATGTATCATTATTTTTTATAGAGGTTATTTCCTCTTTCATGGCTTCTTGCCATACATTTTGAGTACAAGCCTTCTCATAGCTAGCTGGTTCTAGCTGTGTACTAGCCAATAAAGCATAATTGACTACATCTCCCCTAGGATCATGGGAGTCATCATCCCCATACAATTGCAAATTTTCAAGTTGCTGCAAAACTGTATTCATTTCACTAGCTTGGCTTCTAGTGAATCTTCTCTAGAAATTCTGATCCAACATTTGAAAATATGGATGATGTTGTAATGTTCTTTTGCCTCTTGATGGAGAGTCTCTGTCAATGTCCATCGGTGAAGAACTTACTGATCTCTATGGAGAAGGACTTGGAGTGGCGGTTGAAGTACTTGATGTAGTACTCCTGCTTGGGCTTGGAGGGGGTGGCGTGCCTTTGCTTTTCTTTGGAGACACCTGTTGTACCTGTGAAGAACTTACATCTTGGGACTCATCATCAACAAAAATTCTTTGATGACCCCATTCTCCCCCTTCATCAAAAATTACATCCCTGGAGAGTATAACTTTATGAGTCTTGGGATTGTAGAGTCTATATGCCTTTGTAGACTCACAATACCCTACAAATATACAAGCTTGACTCTTTGGATCAAGCTTCTTCCTTTTCTCATCAGGAATGTGTGCATATGCTAAAGAACCAAACACTTTGAAGTGCTTTACATTAGGTTTCTTTCCGTACCACCCCTCATAAGGAGTGACACCATCTAAACTAGAAGTAGGACTTCTATTTAGAATATATACACTGGTTCTTATAGCCTCTACCCAATACATATGAGTTAGATGCTTAGTCTGAAGCATCGATCTCGCCATTTCAACTATGGTGCGGTTCTTTCTCTCGGCCACACCATTCTGTTGTGGGGTATAGGCAGTGGTGAATTGCCTTTTAATCCCACTTGCTTTACAATATTTCAAGAATGCTTTTGAGGAGTATTCACCTCCTCGATCTGTCCTAAGACATTTTACATAATTCCCACTTTGATTCTCTACATTGTTTCTAAAATCTATGAAGCAATCAAAAGCTTCATCTTTATGTTTCAAAAAATAAATCCAACACATTCTAGAGAAGTCATCTATGAAAGTGAGAAAATAAGAATAGTTTTCGAGACTCTGTGTTTGCATTGGTCCACAGATGTCTGAATGTACTAACTGAAGTGGATAGCTGGCTCTCCACGCTTGTCCTTTTGGAAACTTTGACCTTGAGTGCTTTCCCAAAGCACATCCTTCATAGACCTCCTTTTGTTCATTGATTTTGGGAAGTCCTGTCACCATAGCTTGAGAAGTGAGAAGTTTCAAGCTAGCGGAATTAAGGTGACCATATCGCAAGTGCCAAAGCACACTTGGATTTGTTATAGCTACATTTGCAAGTTGAGCTCCTCCTGGCTCACCAAATTTGAGAGGGAATAACCTGTTCTTGGTCATGGGGACCTGTGTGATGACACGATTACAATTATTTTTATCAAAAATGATACATTGTCCTTCATCAAATACAAGCTTGTAATTGTTTTCCATCATTTGTCCAATGCTTAGCAGATTGTGTTGGAGCTTTGGAGTGTAATAGATGTCATGCACTTTCTTTAGTCCTTCTTTGGTTGGAACCTCCATGGCTCCAATACCCTCTACTTGCAATGTCTTATCATCCCCTAATTTGATTTGGGATTTATAAGTGGAATCTAGAGTAGCAAATAAATGTTCTTTGCCACTCATGTGGTTTGAACAACCAGTATCCAGAATCCATGTGTCATTTAGATTGTGTTCTGATTGTCCATATGAAAGAAAAATATTAGAGGTATCATCTTCTTCTCCATAATTACCATATTGACTACTGTTGCCTTGTGAATATTTTGACCAACAATCACGAGCGAAGTGACCTGGCTTGCCACAGTTGAAACAAGCTGATTTTGACTTGTCACTTCCTCGCCCTTGATTTCCACTTTGTCCTTGATTTCCTCCTCGATTTTGATTTCCACCTCTTTGTTGATTGCCTCCTCTGTATGAGTTGCCTCCTCTGTTGGAATTGCCTCCTCTATTTTGATTGCCTCCTCTGTAGTTGCTTCTGCCTCTACCTCTTTGCTTGCCTCTGCCTTGACCTCTTCCCCATCCTCTTCCATTGTTTTCATTGGAAGTGAAGGCCTTATCATCGCCTCCATAGCTGGTTGAAGGAGTTTCAGGAAACCTCTCTTCATGTGACATTAACGATCCGATTAATGCATCGAATGTTAAAAGGGAAAGATCTTTGGATTCTTCTATAATTATGGCAATATGGTTCCATTTCTGTGTAAGTGTTCGCAACACTTTTGTTACAATTGTCTCAGGCATGATTTTTTCGCCTAGTGTAACCATTTTATCCACAATTGCTTTTACTCTAACACAATAATCATCGACTTTTTCATCATCTTTCATTCGGAGATTTTCAAAATCTCTCTTCAGTGTTTGAAGCCTTACCTGCTTCACTTGATTACTACCCTGGAATCCATCACTCAATGCTTTCCATGCAGCTTGTGCAGTTGTACAAGCGGCGATTCTAGGGAATATGCTTTTCTCCAATGCAGCTTGGAGATGAGAAAGAGCAGAAGAGTTGCTCTTTTTCTCTTCTTTTCATGTTTTCTTGTCTGTGGCACTTAGTGTTGTCCAAGTCCGAGGGTTCTGTGTAGCCCTCTTCTATTATGTCCCACAAACCTCTTCCTATGAGCAAGGTCTTCATATTTATAGACCAATACTCATAGTCATAACCGTTAAATTCTGGTATAGGTAAGCTATTGTGTGAGGCCATAGTTACCAAAAACTCTCTTTATTTCATGGTTACAATAAAGTACTTTGTTGTTTGAAAGAAGGAAAGAAGAAGAAGGAAGAAAGAAGAGATTACAAACTTAAGTCAAATCTGACTTGTTCTACTCTATCATTCACTGTTTATTCCTCTTGATGTGGGGATGCTATCTCTTGATTCACAAAATTATCTGCTACTTCTTCTTCGTCGTCACTTATCAATATTATTTTCGGTGATTCTGGTTCTAATATTTCCACTGAAATACTGTAGTGTGTATACTCTGATTCTTGTGGTGCAGCTTGTATGGATTTCGATTGTTCAAATTGACTCCTGAATGAGTTGTCTTCAAAGTCTGCCTCGTACCCTGAGTCAGGATGCCTTTGATGTGCTATCACTGCATTTTGAAGTTGGCTAAACACAATGTTGAGCCCATAACCTCTTACTTTTTCATCAAACCTCTCTCGCACCTTCTCTTGCTAGAATTGCACATAAGGCATGATAACAACCATTTGGTCTTATCATCAATGCCTCTTTACAATTTTACAATTTGGATCTTTTGTCTCTTTTACAAAAAAAACTAAGCCTCTTAGGCTTATTACACAAAAGTTCTACAGTTTATGATTCCTTGAATCAAGTGAAAAATTTATCCTTCGATTACAATAATTGTCTCTTAGACAATGTCTTTCTTTCTTATATGATATATATTAAAAAATATATATTACTATTTAATAGATTAAAAAATAATTGCTTTAAAAAAACTTTAGAAAAGCAATTATAGTTAATATATTAAATATAATATAATTAATTTTAATAATAATATATAAAAAAAATTTATATAAAAAATTTATCCTTCGCAGGAATCGAACCCGTGACCTATTTCATGCAAGAATTCATCCTAACCAACTCGGCTACCACTGTCGATGAGAACCCAAGGGCAAGATTACAAGTATATTCTATTTCGGATCCGATTTCAACAAAAATAAAAAAATTTCAAGCTTTCACTGTCATTGGGTTTCGAACCCGTGACCTGTAGGAAGGCGGGCACCTTATGGCTGGCTCCACGAGCCAGTCGAGCTACGCGGCTCGACGGGAAGGCAAGGGAAGCTTGCCTTCCTTATACTTCTCTTGGTCGTGCTTTAATTAATTTTTTTTTTGGGATTTTTGTCCCACATCGACCATGCGGAGGGCGATGAAGGTGTTTAAAACCTTCAACGAGCGAATACTCACTCGATTGCCTTCGGGAAATCAGTGATCACCCTTTTACCTCCTTCTCGAGCAATCGCTCCCCGCCACGTTGCTTCCTTTGAGCCTGTCATCTGTTGCCACGTTGCTTGTCCTCCTTCTGCCATGTAATCGGTCCTTCTGCCACGTAATTGGTCTGCATCAGTTCTGAGTCATCCAGTCTACGTCAGCCTTGTTCTCCTCTCGCCACGTGGTGCTCTCCGGTTGGTTCTTCTGAGTTGCTCCTCCTCGCGTGCTTGTTGTGTGGGCCTGCTCTAGACCTCACCTCGGTTCATGAATCATGGGCCTTCCTCACCTTGGATTGCATGCTATGGGCCCCACTCGACCTCGCCTCGATGCTCATGCTTCCTGGTTCCTCCACCTCGGTCCTCGAGCCTGGTTCCTCCATCGACCTCGGTTCTAGCACCCTCTCCGACTTTGGCTCTGATACCAGATGTGGGCACGTGAGAATTAGGAGCAATAGGAAAATGCAAAAATATTATATTCAACCTTGGAAACATAAGAATTACAAAGTTTAAATAGTGGTTGATTAAACAACCTTAGGGAATATAGGAGAAGTTAGGAAAAGAAGAAGAATAGGGAGGAAAGGAGAAAGGGAATTTGGTGTTTGTCCGCCTTGCCGCCCATGCCATCCAATTTTCCCAGTCAATTGTCGTCCAAGGAGGTAAAAGGGTAAGATCCAAAGCTTACCGTTGCAAACAAATTTTTACTCCTTTTAACTGGATTAATTTCAAATAGATTTATGTAGCCCTTCTATAAAGTCCATGGAAATATCCGTCCAAACCTGATCTGGGATAGGCAGTGGTTGAAGAGTGCATAGAGAGCACACTGTTTCACCTTTCATCCTTTGACATGTCTCATAGGCAGCAACAAAAGAGTGTATGTCACATTTCATACCTTTCCAAAAGGTGCGCTTGAGTCACTCATATGTTTTAAGGAAACCTGAATGGCCTACAGAGGGAGCAGCATGCAATTCCTTCATGAGGAGCTCTCGAAGTGGAGACTTATGGGGTAGAACTAGGCATTTATGGTAGTGCAGATCACGACCATTCCAACTATACCCTAGTGCAAATCTAGATCATCCATTAGTGAGGCTACCAACCCTTGCAAATCTACATCCTGACATGCTTATTGATGCAAGGAATCAATCCATTGGGGGAGTGGTGCTGAAATGACACACAACATACTTATGGTCTCCATTTGATGAGAAATATCATCATCCACGATATTCTCCTTTACCTTTTTTTAGGTGATATCATAATCATAGCCCATGAGTTTAGACACCCACTTTTGTTGGTCGGGTGTGGCAACTCTTTGTTCCAAAAAATATTTGAGACTTTGGTGGTCGGTTTTTATGGAGAAGTGACGCCTAATGAGGTAATGTCACCAATGCATGATTGCATGCAAGATGGCCAATATTTCCTTATCATATGTGGATTTCCCCAGATTATGATCAGAGAGTGCCTTGCTAGTAAAAGCCACAGGTCGTCCTTCTTGCATCAATACTACCCTAATACCATGACCAAAAGCATCACTTTCAATGAAAAATGGTTTAGAGAAATTTAGCACGGCTAAAATGGGAGTGGTGGTCATAGCATGCTTGAGTTCAATGAAGGGTTGGTCAGCAGGCCCTATCCAAGTGAAGGAATCTTTCTTCAACATAGAGGTGAGGGGGGAAACTATTTTCCCATAATTACAGATAAATTTGCGATAATAGCCCGTAAACCCTAAAAATCCTCAAAGTCCCTTGAGGGTGAGAGGTTTTAGCCACTCTTGAACTACTTGAATCTTCTTAGGGTCAAACTTGATGCCATCCTATGAGATAATGTGTCCTAGATACTCTACTTCAGTCAGAACAAAGGAACACTTGGAATTTTTGGTAAAAATTTGATGGGTTGCCAACAACTGTAAAGTTTGATCCACATGACTGAGGTGCTCTTCCCATGTGCATCTGTAAATCAAGATGTCATAGAAGAACACAAGGATGAACATACATAGAAATGGATGAAATATGTTTTTCATAAGACTTTGGAATGTATAAGGAGCATTTGTGAGACCAATTGGCATTACCAAGAATTCATAATGACCTTCATGAGTGCAAAAGGTAGTTTTGGGAATGTCCTCATCCTTGAGCCGGATGTGATGGTACCCAAAGCAAAGATCAAGCTTGGTGAAATAGATGGTCCTATGTAGTTCATCGAGTAATTCATCAACCACTGGGATAGGAAATTTATCCTTGATCGTAGTCTTGTTGAGTTCCTGATAGTCAATAGATAGGTGCCACGAGCCATATTTCTTGGGAATAAGTAAGACTGGTGAGGAGTAGGGGCTAGTACTAGGTCGGATGACACAAGCCTTGAGTAATTCTTGTACCAATTTTTCTAGTTCTGATTTCATGGCATGAGGGTACCTATATGGTCTGATATTTGGTGGTGCACTACCTAGGAGCAATGGAATAGCATGGTCGTGAGAGCGACACGATGATAGTGTAGTTGGTTTTGCAAAGACAACATCATGTTTGTGTAGAACTAGTTGTAGGTCTGATGGGGTTTCAACCATTAGAGAAGTGGATGGTTGGATTGAGATTAGTTGTGCAATGACCCCACGTGATGATTTATTTAGCATTTTCTCCATACGATTTGAAGTAATGAGGTGGGGTGTTCCTATAGGGGAGCCCTTGAATAAGTGTGTCTGTCCATTTTGGGAGAATTGCATCTAAAGTTCTGCAAAGTTCCAATTGATAGTGCCCAACATACTCAACCTTTGATATCCCAAAACAACATCACATCCTACCAACTAGAGGGTAAACATGTCCTGCTTGAGTTCATAGTCCCCTATCCTGATCTTGATATTGTGACATTTTCCTTTACAAGGTAATGTTCCCCCATTGGCTACCATGAACTTGAATGAATTACAAGTGTGGATATAGCAATTTTCCCACTTAGCAACTCAAGGATCAATGAAGTTGTGTGTGCTACCTGAATTAATAAGAATGGTAAGGCATTGGCCCTTGAAATATCCCATAACTTTTATGGTTTGTGGAGTAGTAATAGCTGTAAGAGCATGGACTGAAATATCTACCTCAGGCTCCTATGTATCTTCTTCCTATGGAGAAGGTGTTTCAGGAAGGTCCTCATCATCACTTTGGTCACTGTTAGCAGGTTACTCAACATCTATCAAGAATAATTTTTTTTTGCACACTTATGTCTTTTAAAAAAAATTTCATCACAATTATAACATAATCCTTGGGTACGACATGCATCCATATCCTCTGTAGTCAGTCGCTTAGGTGTAGCATGTTTACTATCAACTAAATTTTGGGCTCAAAAATGAAATGAAGGTCGGTTTTGAGGAAACTTTGATGGCCGCCATTGGGCTACGACTTTAGATTCAGCAAAATGGGCCAAACTGATAGCTTCCATCATGGACTGTGGTTTTAAAATATTTACTTCGGCTTGGAGATCCCCTTTTAACCCACTAAAAAAACAACTCATGAAGAAACCTTCATTCAATCCTCTTGTCTTATTGGCCAAATTTTCAAATTGAGTTTGGTAGTCACGGACTAAGGATGTTTGTTGTAGTTTGGTCAAGGCCCCTGTAAAGTCCTCATACTCACTAGGCCCAAATCGGGTGAGTAGTTGGAACTCAAAGTCCTCCCAAAAGAGATTTGGGTTGTAATGATGTAACCATTGGAACCGGTGTAGAGCCTGAGATTCCAAGGTGAAGGAAGCCATTTGAACTCTATGATATATGGGAACATTATGAAGTCTAAATAATTGGTCAACCCTACATAACCACCCATCAAAATCCTTCCCATTAAATTTAGGGAAGTCCAATTTTGGCATTTTAAAGGATGGGTTATGGTCATGCCTTGTAGAAATTTTAGCCTGGTGTTATGTTTTGAGTGGTCCCTTCTGTAGCTTGCTAACAACTTCTATCAATGTTTCTTCTAAGCGAGCACTAGTGGCCTTATGATCTAGATGAAGACCTTGAATCTCTTCCCTTATGGAGAAAATTACCAAGTTCAAGTTCTCAATGGCTTTTGTTAAGGAGTCCATCTGTTTTAGATCTTTTTGATGTGCACAGGTACCCTGGGCCATTTTGAAACCTTTTGTGACCAGTTACTAAAAATAGAATTAGGTTTTAGGGCTTATTATTTTTAGTAAGTGTCCAAAAAAGTTCTTGGGTGCTATATATCAAAACGATCAACTCGAAGAGGTGGTCATAATGAGCTATATCTCACAACACTAATTTTTGGCACCCTAGACTTTTTTTTTACTCATATTTTACAAAGTCTAACGATGTTTACGGTTTTGGATTCTGAGCTACAGTGCAAAAATTGGGTACTAGAGCACTATCTATAATTGGTCTCTGGTCACTCGCTCAATATTTGGCTCAGCCCTGACAGTCTCTCTAACACTGCTTACCTCACTGGACCAAAGATTTTTTGTGTTGTGGAGGTTACTATTATGATAGTTCTATTATGACACTAAAAACTATAATTTCTGACCTAACTATGCTGACCTATCTGACTTGACTGACCTGACTATTACTGCCACCATAAATATGATTGTTATTCTCTAGACAATCAACTTAACTGTCACCCTCATATTCTATCCTGAATTCATTTATTTTATGCTATTTTTTTGGTAGAGGATTCCTTTCTCATATACTCACTTTTGGGGATTTGGAATGCAAGTTTACGAATAGTGAGTTTTGGGTTTGTGATTTTGTTGTAGGTTGAAGTTTTAACAGAACCAAGGAATGCTAGGCAAATGAATATGTACCACCCATAGGCCCTCTATTATACTGCAGTGATGAACAATAGTTCTCAGACCAATATTTTAGGTCACTACCCAAGGAGGATTCCACACATACCCTTGAGCGCACTACCTGCCTTTCTGACAATCCGAGAGTGTAATCATCCAGGATGCTGTGTCCCATAGACTATGGATAATACAAGGCTAGAAATATTCTCAATGGCTAAAATTTTGTTGAACCTAGATGGTATTCCGATATATCCAAAGATAAGTTGGAGCTCAAGTCCGTGCGTGAGTTCTATATAAGGCCTAGGTATTGGAGCCTGATCGCCCCTCACTTCACTAGATGTTGTATGGGCTATCTAGATTAGCCAATAATGATAGATCCTTCATGATATTTTAAAACCCCCGGCACAGGGTTTCTACCTACTCAACTAAAAATTGTTTTTTTTGTTGATATTTTTTGATTTTCTGCAAAAAAAATGATTGTATTTTTTTGGATTTTTTTTTTGATAAAGAAAAAACAAAAATAAAAACACACAGGACAATTATACCTAACAGGCGAAATGTTTGGCAAGAATCGTCTCAGTTGCAGTAGAACTTGGCCTTGAAAAGTGCTCTGATACCACTTGTTATGATCCTACTATAAATTAAACTCAAATAAACACACTCTCACACAATGGCTTGGAAATAAACTCACATAAACATCACATTAATATTTAGAACAAAATACACATTATAACATAAATTTGCATAAAGGAACAATCTCACAATAAGATAGAATCACAGGCCTCTTCGAGGGGGTAACCTCCTTAAACACTTCAATAACTTGCAAAAGGATCGATACATTGGTGCCTTGGGTATTTAAAGAGTTTCCTTCAATGGTTGGCTTACATGCAAAATGCCACCTGGATTACATGCATAATGCCACCCGAATTACATGCATAGTGTCATTCAAATTACATGCACAATGCCACTCGAATTACATGCACAAGGCCACCTTACATAACCTATCCACCATGTGTTACATAAAAAGGGTGTCATTTGTCATAAGCACTACATAAGCTAAAACTTAGAATATTACAAAATATTAATCATGGGTACTACCCACGTTCTTTAGGAATTATTACATCATGGAAGTTATAACGTTAAGGGTTAGGATGGGATCCTAACACAGAGGCCACAACCATGAAGTGCAGAGGTGGTCACAGAGATACAACAAGATCAACTTATCATCGAATCCAACAAATAACATCTATGAGGACATCTAACTCTTACATCACTCACTTCTCTTCAGCTTTGAATGTTGGGAGTAATCCTTGATCCACATATCTTGTATATCATATGCCATTCTGTTTATTGTTTTTCTTACTTTATTTTCTCTGGAGCTGCATTAGGCACTCCTATTGCTTTGTATGTCTTACTTTACAATCCTATTGACCTTTTTTGATCACTGATGGACATTAATACAAATTCAAATTTATTACTTAGATAACGACTCTCCCTATAATATTTAATATGGTTTACAGATAAAGATGGATACTTACATTTTGGATGAGACTCAAGTTTAACTTTCACTTTAAAAGTATTGATAAAAATAAACAAAAATTTAATGCAAATTACGATAATCTACCAAATAAATGTTTATAAAAATTTTCAAGGATAATAAGGTCTACAAATGATATTTGATGAAAGTAAGATAACTTGCAGTGTAAAAATCAACCTATCTTTTACAAATGATATTTTATGAATGTAAGATAATGGGCATTTGATGAAAGTAAGATAATTGGCATTGTAAAAATCATTCCATCCTTGATAAATTCACAAATGATATTTGATGAATGTAAGATAATAAACAGTTTCTTAGAGTGTTTGTTAATTTTATATGGGCAACTTTAATTTAAAATATCTCTTACTTGGAATGATTTATAGAGGTGAGACAAATAATAATATTGACAACTTTTCAAATTTCCTTACGTAACAAAAAAAATTATAAAGTAAAAGATAAAGTGTATGTCAAACTTTTCAAGGATAGTACGGTCTACAAATGATATTTGATAAATGCAAGATAAGTGGCGGTGTAAAATTCAACTTCCCCTATCGAATCAATTCACATTGAGGAGTGTATGCCGAACTTTTCAAGGATAATATGGTCTACAAATGATATTTGATGAATGCAAGATAAGTGGCAATGTAAAACTCAATTCATCCAATCAGTTGACGTTAAGGGAGTGTATGCCAAACTTTTCAGTGATAATATGGTTTACAAATGATATTTGATGAATTTAAGATAATGGGTAGTGTAACATTTAATTTATCTTTTTAATTTAGTTGAATTTAAAGGAGTGTATTTTAAATTTTAAAATACGTTTTGGTTTTTTAAGGAAATATTATGATTTTTTTTTGTTCTAATATGATAGTAGGTTGTATGTTAACAAAAAAAAAAAAAAAATATGAAAAATAATAAGATCATAATGATTAATAAAAATAAGTAATATTATGAGGACTAACTAAGAAATTTCGGAATGGAGGATGGAGAGGGAAGAAAGTAGAGAGGGGAGGGCTCTGGTCCCTCCCTTGCTCCCCCTCCCATGGCTCCTGGTTCCTGTCCAGTCCTTGGCTCAACCCAGGTCATCCCTCCCGGGGAGTGGTTGTTTGCAGATGATCTCCTAAGGGGAGATCCTTCTCCACCATCTGCGCCCCTCCCGGTCGGCTAGGGTTTCTTTGGTTGTTTTTTCGGACTGGTGCTTCCCTGGGATCCCTGTTTGGTTGGGGATCCCTTCCATTTTTCCCTCAGGCTTCCCCTTGGGGTTTTTTGCAGGTTATTCATGTGGATCTGGTCCCCTGCGTTTCTCGATGCGATGGAGGTGACGGTTTAGGGTTTGGACAGCTTTTTGGGGTCTCTCTTGAGGTCCTCACAGCTTTGGGGGTGGTCTGGGGGCCCTCTTTCACCCTTTTGCTTGTGAATCCTCGACGAGATCCTGACTGCTATTATTCCCGTGTGGAGGCTTCTTCATGCTAGCTCTGCTCCTTGGTGGACATCCTGGGCATCTGGTTTGGCTTTGGGGGGCTTTTCCCTATCTGGGTTGTTCCCATTCCCAGTCCCAGTTCCCTGAAGCTGCCTCTGTGCTTGGATGGGATTCTTGGTCCCTGCTGCTGGGACGGGATCCTCTTCTGTTTTCCCAGGGCGGGTTCCTCGTGGTGCAGCTCTCTGGTTGCTTCCTGATGGGCTGGATCCTCTTTGTGCTGGCTGTCGGCTTCCTGCAGGATGGCTCTCATTGAATGGAATGTTTTCTCGGTGGGCGGGATGGTTTCTCCACAGGGCGGGATCCGCCAAATCCACCAGTTTTCCCATGAGGCGGGATCCTTTCTTTTTTACTGGTTTTCCGGATGACGGAATTTCCCTGTTGTTTCCTGCTAGGCGAGACTATTTGTGATGGTTTTGACTGCTTCCCGCGAGGCAGGATTTTATTGTAACGGTTTTTCTTTGCTTCCTGCTAGGCGGGATATTCTCGATGGTGGTTTTTGGCTACTCCCGCTGGGCGGGATCTCCAAAACTACTTTCTTTCTTATTTGTTTGTTTCCCGCTGAGAGGGATTGTTTCATGCTTACTGTTACCGTTGGGTGGGATTTCTGTTTTGGTGTTGAGTTTCAAGGGATTGATGCCCTAGGCCCATTGCTTATGTAATCAGGTTTTGGGATCCTTGTTAAAACCCACTGTAAATACAAACACTACTTACCAAAAAAAATAAGTAAGATTATAACTATAAATAGATCAAAGGTTTCATATATTATTCTTTGTTGAGTAATGGTGAGTGTACATGTGTAGAATCTAAGCTTGAATGGAAAATAAACATATAGGGTAACAAGACCATAAGGTCTTAACATAATTGCATATAATAATGAGTAAGAATGTTTAATGTGAAAGGTCTAGAATCTTTTATATAATATTTTCAATAATAAATGAAAATAAATATTATAAAATATAAATTATAAAATATTAATATGACAATAAATAAATAAAAATATTATTATAAAAGATTTAAATTTCAAAAATATTTATTATTAAATAAAATAATAACTATTAAGGAGTTCAAAGTTTACTAAAATATTCCTTGCAATCTAACATTATCTAATAAGAAATTAGACAACGATAGATAGTGGATGATCACTAAAACAAGCGTCCCGTCATGTCAATGTAGGCTCTCAGAGTGTCTATCCGTCATAAAATTCTATTTGGACAGCCAAATTCCAGGCCTGCCAATATCCCACATTAGACGGAACTAAATTAGGCTGTCTATTACTTAAATGACAGTATTCCACATTAGACGGAACTAAATTAGGCTGTCTATTACTTAAATGACAGGTGGATTTCTGTGTTGACAAAGACGTCTGAAGTATTTCCCTAACTTAAGATGAATATTGGCTGTATATAAAAAGATAAGTCAGTTAACAGTGTTTGAATGTTTGTGGGTGATTTATTGTCTTATTAATTAGATTGGATCCAATGATTTAAATTTTAAACATATAATTTAAATATTATTTTATCAATTATTTGTTACCTTCAGTTTAATTTTTTTTTAACTAGATTAAACCTATTAACTTAAAACTTTTATTTAAATTAAATTCAATATTAAAAACTATATAACATATAATTTAAATGTTGTCCTATCAATTATATGTGATCTTAATTTTATTTAAAAAAAAAAGAAAAACCTTTACAAATTACATCAACAACCACCTTCAAGAGGTTTGAACACAAGATCACTTAAGAAACAACCACAAAACATTTATTATTGATAACTTTTTGGATTATTGATATTGATAATTACACAACATATAATTTAAATGTTGTCATTGACTTGTAAATTATATTGTCTTCGATTTTTAATTTTTAAATAGAAACGTGCATAATGGATAAAAGTTTTGTCAAATAAACAGTATTCATGTTAGCCACTGATGTGTTAGAGAAAAGCTTTGCTTGAAATGATTAAAAAGGCAGATGCAACATTCAAACCCTGTAAACCAATAATAGGGAGGTTAAATATTTATTTCCTTTTCTCTTACGGACAATGAAATTGTAAATTGGACTTTCTAGAGTCTGGGATAATATGGACTATTGAAAATTAATAGTAAATCTCTATATTTCGGTGGAATGGTAAAATAATTAAAGGTTAACGAAATATTAACATTTATAAAATTAAATATTATATTTATTTTATTTTTATTGAATTGATTTGTTTTATTTTTATCAAAACTTTTATTTTATATTTTATTTTATTTTTAATTTAAATTAATTTATTTTATTTTATATTATTTTTAAATTTAATTTTGATTTATTTTCTTTTTATCTTTTTTTTTTTCATCTGTTTTATCCAATTTTGTTTGATCTTTTACTTTCATTATCACTTTTTTTTTCTAGTTTATTTGGTTTAAGATTTTTTTTTTTATTATTCTATTCAATCCAATTTTGTTTTGTCCCTTGTTTTACTCCTGTGTTTTATTTTATTTGTTTTTTAAATTCATTTTTATTTTTTTTAATCGATTATTTTATCTTCTGTTTTAACTTTTTTAGCAGCCTCTTTTTTAACCAATTTTATAGCAGCCTCATTTTTAACCAATTTTATTTTAATCAATATTTTAAATCATTTATATCCAATATACAAATATTAAACGTAACACTCAATTTTTTTTTTTTTTAATTTCTAGTACTACCATATCTGAATCACAATTATATAAAAATGTTCTTCATCGATATAATAGAACTATTAATGTTTGTTTCTTCCTCAAATCAAGAAACTAAGTGTTTTCACAGCAAACTCTTCACAATTAAAACATATTTCTTGTTTTTCTTTTTACAAATAAAAATTTTCAAACCAGTGACTTCCTTATTTATTTTTATAATCCTTATCTTATTAAATACAAATAAAGACTTAACCTTCAAAAAATAAAATTTAAGTAACCCACAACAAAACTTAATCTTCATATAAAATCTAAACAACCCACCCACAAATACTCAACCCCTTTCTAAATACTTTTACTTATTTATGCAGCTCAAGGATGGATAATACTTTTCTGAATGCACTTTCACGTCACCTAACTGTTACACCTTTTACATGGAGTGGTACCACATCAGCGTCTGAATAATCTATTTCTCCAATAATTGGCCAGATTTCAAGATCTCCGTCTCATATCAACCTCTCCAAGCGTATAACACTGCGCCTTCCCTCCACTTCTCTATTCAGAAACTCCTGCGCTCTTGTACAAATTATGCTGCGGTTTCCATTCCTTTCAAATCTCAAAATCATTATTAGTGCCGCTAGTCAGCCTTCGTGACTGAACTTTGCTTTGCACCAAAATGCAAACATTCAGAAATTTATTTACACTCCCGCGGGTTCTGCAGCAATCACACATAACACAAAACAATAACACTCGGCGAGGCCTGATCATCTGAAGTGAAATCCTACAACAATTGTATATTCTACCCAAAAAAAAAAAAAAAAAAATATGCGGATTCTTTCCTTGGTCTCCCTCGTCAATTGTTCAACATCAAATAGCATTTAGCATTTATACGATACATCTTTGAATATTTTTTTTAACATACAAAACATATTATGATTTAAAATTTAAAACTATAATCTTAAACATTGAATGTGGTACAACATTCCATATTTATGAAGGAAAGATCGGTATTTGTTACCGCCTCCCGAAAGGTCATACGCGCATATAGACTAAACTCATTAAACAGTGAAGATATTCCTCCACGCGAACATGAAAATAAAATCACTTGCGAATTTAAATTCAATTCATAATATTAATATTTTCATCTTATATTATACATATAAATCATGTTGGTTCTCTACAAGAAATGAGTTACTTTTATTAATTTTTTTTTATTTTACAGGGTGGAATTGGTAGTCGCCATAAATAGGTTGTCCTGTTTTGGTGGAATTGGTAGTCGCCACAAATCCTGATAGGTTGTTCTGTTTTTATGGCTGCCACTGTGTTGTCCACTTTGAAAACAGCCATACAGATCTCCGCACAATCTACAGTTAACCACTGTCCAACTTTTTATGGCCACCATGTGGTTTCGGCCCCAAAAACTGCCAAGCACATCTTGGGCTATAACCACCATTGGTAGTCGCCACAAATCCTGATAGGTTGTCCTGTTTTTATGGCTGCCACTGTGTTGTCCACTTTGAAAACCGCCATACAGATCTCCGCACAATCTACAGTGGTTAGTTAACCACTGTCCAACTTTTTATGGCCGCCATGCGGTTTCGGCCCCAAAAACTGCCAAGCACATCTTGGGCTATAACCACCATGCCACTATCATTTTAAACCTTTTCGCCTCTAAAAGCACCTTTGAACCTTGAACCTTGGACCTCCGCAGGGCAACCAATTGATCTACACCTCGGACCTCCCTTAAGTTTACACATATTTTTATGAAGGATCATTCTCCCCCAGTGGGGTTCGAAGGATCATTCTCCCCCAGTGGGGTTCGAACCTTAGACGCTTGCAGCTTTACTTTTATTAATTTTATTTTAAATAAAAATTATAATAATTTATAAAAAGTTTAATCAATACTTATTTATAAAAATTAATATTAATTATGTATAAATATTTAAATAAATTTACTAAAATAAAAATAATTATAAATTTTTAATATTAATTATGATTTTAATATTAAATATTCTTATTAAATAATTTTAATATTTATTTTTATATAAAAACTTTTATTTCGTTGTATCACACCTAATCACTTATTTACTACAATGAAAACCACTAAACTTGTTGGAAAATATATTTAATCTAAATTTCATATGTGTATTCGGGGCTGGAACGTCCTATCAACTGTTCATCTGGCAGTAGAAGCATGGGCCGAGTTAATGCAGTAGGTGAGCTCCATGAGTTTCCAGCTAGCCTCGAGATTCCCACCAAGCCAGCCTGAGCTCCTCTACATTCTATAAATGCAAGCTTTGGGCCCTGTATTCTGTAATCTGGGTAGCAGCCCTAGGTACCCTACACACCAACAGTCGATGGTCCAATCCGCATTCGACAGTGTTTACTGCATTTGGGCGGTGTATTCCACAGGCGACATATGCCGTAGTTGTATTGCTCAACAGAGCATTTGGTTGACCCTTCGTGGTCTTGTAGGCTCAGCAAAGCCGTTTCCCTTGTTCTATTCCCCATCCCCTATTTGAATATAATCACTCTATTTATTTTTACCTCCGCATACATGTGTGTTTGCCTGTAACAAGGCTATCTTCAAGATCCTAAATTTATTTGGCTAATTTCAAATTCCTTCAGATGACGGAAGTTGAAATTAGCCAAACAAATTTAGGGTCTTGAAGACAACCTTGTTACAGGCAAAAACACACGTAGGCGGAGGCAAAAATAAATAGAGTGATTATATTAAAATAGGGGATGGGGAACAAAATAGGGGAAACGACTCTGTTGAGCCTACAAGACCATGAAGGGTCAACCAAATTCTCTGTTGAGCAATACAACTGTGACATATGCCGCTTGCGGAATACACCGCCCAAATGCAGTAAACACTATCGAATGCGGATTGGACCGTCGAAGGGCCTGCACTGCTGGTGTGCAGGGAACCTGGGGCTGCTGCCCAGATTACAGAATACAGGGCCCGAAGCTTGCATTTATAGAATGCAGAGGAGCTCAGGCTGGCTTGGCGGGAATCTCGAGGCTAGCTAGAAACTCATGGAGCTCACCTACTGCATTAACTTGGCCCATGCTTCTACTGCCAGATGAATAGTTGATAGGACGTTCCAACGGCAGATACACATGCAAAATTTAGATTAAATATATTTTCCAACATCCCCCCTTAATATAAATTCCATCTAACATAGTAAATTAAAAAAAAAGCTTGATCTGCTTTCACTTCTGCATTTCCCAAATGACTCGAAACTGTACGAGCTACCCTCTGTAACATTGTTATAGATTCCTTCCGAGGATGAATTTGTTGAGGATCACCTGGGACTTCTACTTCCTCTGACATGCCGCATATGTATACATCACCTGTAGGACGCGGGTAGACTTCCAATCCCATGGACTTGCCCTTGGCAGTATTATAGCTGAGGAAAAGAGCCTGCGGTCCTATGGCCTCAGGGTTTTGCGGCCTCAAAATGATACTATGCGCCTTCAACCCCGAGATCCTGCAGAGCCCAGATATGACCACGTTTCTACCAGACCAGGGACCAAGATAGTAACAATTCACCCCTATTACGGGCTTAAACATCCCCAGTGCAAAAATTTGGCAAAGAAAAGGAAATGAAAGTTTGGGTTGCTCCTTTCGAGATTTACAATGCGAGCATCGTGGTTACCCCTGGTGGGCTTGGTCTTGACGTCGTCGTCCCTGCGGTGCCAGTGGGCCACCAAGATGAGGTCATTTGGATGACGACGAAGCCCTCCACGCTGTGTATGCATAGGGCAAATTCATAGGCAAGGTGCTGTCGCCCAATGTGCGCCAGGGCTCACACCAACTTACAATCCCATAGCTGTTGCTCTTCTTCTCATCGTATCTTTGGCTCTGTCGATGCCCTCCTTAGCCCATGGCTCCGTCAAAAAAACTATGCATCATCCTTGACGAGTACACCAAACCCTTGCAGCATCTCAAAGCATTTCATGGCTGCTCTCCACGTAGCTTTTCATGACCTCTGCCTGTTGTCTCCTAACTCTGATACCAATTTGAAGGAATTATAAATTCAAATCACGTCACTAGAAAAGACGCTTCAGAGATTTATTGAGCGAGGGAGAAGCTTCACAATATTTGACTGCGATGAGGGAGCTTCGCTGGACCTGACAGCGAAGCTTCAACCATAAAATTGAGCTTTGCAAATTTTAGGTTCGGAGAGGGTGCTTCGCATTAATTTCAAGCGAAGCGGCTGCTTCGCACAGTTTACTTCCGAAGTGGCTGCTTCGGAGGAACTATTGCCGAAGTGGCAATTTTTCAAAGGAAGACTGTGAAGCACAATTTCATGGCTATTTGGCAGCTTCGGGCGAAGTGGCTTCAGAATCCCACTTCGGGGAAATAAAGTGCCGAAGTGCTTCTTCGGCACAACAAGCAAATAAATAAATTTTCCTTCAGAATCGAACGAGTGTTTTACCACTTCGGGGCAAACCCTCACTGAAGTTCGTCTTCAAATAAGCAATACTTCGAGGCAGAGAACAAAAACAAAGGAACCCAAATTTACAGGACAAATATTTTATATATTGAAATATAACCGGATTTACAAAGCTTCTTTCTACGAAGCGGTTACAAACATCTGCAAGTTGAAATTTGTAGGGTAGACACGTGATGGGGTTTCCAGGAGGCTACTGCTCCCGACTATGGCTATCTGTTGTTCTGCTACGCTGCTGGTCAAAACCCTAGCTGCTACGACTGCTTTGCGCTCGATATTCCCCTTGCTACGTACACATTCCTCAATCACCCACAAAATGACGAATGGTCCAGTATTTATAGAAGAAGAGAGAAGACAAGAGGTGGGAATAAATCACCAACCGACTGACAAAAATTAAATTTCGAAGAGGGTTTCTGTCCAATCACCGAGCAACCCCAACTACCCGCATGTGTGATGTTAGACCCTCGATTCCCATGCTTGGTTACTGCTTCGCCAATTTTGAATGCGAACTGCCGAATTTAAGTTACTTCGCGACGAAGCATTTTCAAGTGGCATGATTTTGCTACTTCGCAGTGAAGCACCTTCAAGAGGCATGTTTTTATTGCTTTGCGGCAAAGCGCTTGTAGGCGTCGTGAAATTTGGTTTAATAAATCCAACAAAACTCAACTCTTACACATTAAAACTATAATATAGATATAATTTTAATTTATTTTTTAAATTAAAAATTATTTTCTATACAACTTTGAGATTACGTCCATGCATTAACAAGTTGCTACCCAGGTCAATAGTTCGCATGGGTAGGTCCTTACCAAATCAAAATATCCGTCAATTAAATAAGTCTTACGTTTCGTCATCGGCACAAATATAATTGGCTTCTTTACAAGAGGAATAGTAAAATTACAAAACTTGAGTGTTCATGCTTCTATAATATGATAAAATTAAACACAACAAAATAACGGTTAAAACCTTTGATATTCTAAGTCAACTAATTTTTGATAGCCTTCTAACGTATGAAGGCAAGGTCGAACTCACTAAAAGTTAAAACTCACTTAGCGGTTTGACTTGAAAGATGGGGCTTAGATATTAAGTAGCACAAATGATCAAACTTCACAATAATCAATGTTTTATGGCTAAGTGTATAGTGCATTAAATTTTGGGAAGCAAACATCGTAGCAACGCAAAGCTTTTCTGAAGGAGTATATAGGGTTTTATAGCTAAGCAAGGTTCTATTGATATAGTAGATAGTTCACTCTTTGTTTTGATCATCGTGTTGAGCCAAAAAGGCCTTGAAAGTGTGAGCTATGACTGCTATGTAAAGCATCAAATACTTATCTGGTCTAGGAGTAACTAAAACAAGTAAGGAAGTGAGATATCTTTTAAGCTCATCAAAAAATTGCTAGCACTTGAAATTCCACTGGAACTTAAGAAAAGGTTGACACTTATCGGCTACCTGAGCTATGAATTGATGAATAGCTAAAAGTCTACCTTGCAAGCTACGTAATTTGGTTAAGGTGCTAAGAGGAGATATGTGAGTGATAGTTGTTATCTTAATGGGGTCCACTTAAATGCCTCGCCTAGACATGATGAAACCTAACAACATGCTAGATGTGATTCTAAACACACACTTAGAGGGCTTAATTTGAGCCCAAAACTGCCAAAGCCTTTCAAAAATTCATCTAATATCATGAACATGATCCTTTCGATGCATGGAATGACACAAAATATCATCCACAAAGTCTTATAGAATACCATGCATCATGTCATGGAAAATATAAGTCATAGCCCTTTAATATGTGGCACCAACGTTCTTTATACCAAAAGGCATGAATTTATAACAAAAGGTATCCCATGGTGTGATGAAATTTGTTTGGCCTAGTCCTCAGGGGTAACCATGATTTTATTGTATCCTAAAAACCATCCATGAGAGAAAGCATGCCACATTTGGTAGTGAAATCTACGATTATATCTATGTTGGAGAGAGGAAAATTATCCTTGGGTTATGCTAAGTTATTGTACCTAAAGTTGATACATATTCTGATTGTTCCTACCTTCTTAGCCAAAGGGATGATGTTGGAGATCCAATAAAAATAGTTGATAGCTTTTATGAAACCGATGTCAAGGAATTTTTGGATCTCCTCCTTGACTAAAAGGGTAACCATAGGATGCATCTTTCTAAGTTTTTGCTTAATAGGCTTAGCACTAGGCTTCACTACCAAATGATGCATAACAAGGGAGGGATCAAGCTTTGGCATGTTAGCATATGATCAAGCAAAAATATCATGAAATTTCTTCACCAAATTGATCAATGGCTCCTGATCGTCCATGGACAAGGCTTTACCTTGCTTAAGAATTTTAGGGCTCTCCTTAGAACCTATGTTAACATATATGGTCTCCTCAATGATAATATGAGACTCATCCTTACAAGGAGGTGGGGCAAGGATCATTCCTAGTTGCTCAAGGTCCTCGAGAGACAGAACTAAAATCCTCTTGAGAACTAGAAGACTCGATATGCGTGATATAAGGGACTAACCCATCAATGAAAAGGTTTTTTCAAGGTACATATTCATGATCCATGTCACAAAGAGTGTCACTTTTAGCATACTCCCCTAGGGTCACAACTAACTTAGGATGCACCATAGTTAGCACATTGCAAAATAGAATGTCAGTGGGATAAGGTGGTCTCTCATCCTCATCAATCTATTCTAAGCCTTGATGATTTAAATATTCAGCATAAGTCATAAGGTGATCGTAATTATCAAAGGGTAAAGGCTGGTTTTTATTAGGTATGTAGCCTACACCACACCTCCTAGGCAAAAGCTCAACTTTCAAAGTCTCTTGAATACATTTCTATTGTGGTCTTAAACCTTTACCTACATATCACATACAAGACAATATTCACTTATGATGTGAGTCATCATTGGAAAAATAAGAATGGATAAAAAAATATTCTATAGGAAGAGGGTCACTACCATAGATCCTTTCTTTGAGGGTTGTACCCATAAAGATAAAGGTACATGTACCAATGTGTATGACTTCACATTTCTTATAGGGTAAACACATAGTCCTTGGTGAAGGTGGTAGCTTGGAAAAATCTAAAAGCGGTTATTAAATAAATGGATTGACTTGATCCTATGATGAAACATTGATTAGCAATTCCTCACTCATCTTTAGATTTTCAAATTTCTTGGTGATGTGATATGAAGAAACTAATGGACATAAATTGAGATCAAATTGAGCTTGCTCAACCATTGAACAATATTGAAATGGATGAGGGTGCCCAAGAATTATGATAAGTTGATCTTTGAAT
Source organism: Wollemia nobilis (assembly GCA_028583015.1). Classification (NCBI taxonomy): domain Eukaryota; kingdom Viridiplantae; phylum Streptophyta; class Pinopsida; order Araucariales; family Araucariaceae; genus Wollemia; species Wollemia nobilis. Next base: position 1,655,007 of record JAQPPZ010016349.1, read on the forward strand.
TCAAACTTAAAACATTTATTAAAGTGGAAGGGATAGCCCTCATCGCATGAATCCAAGGGTATCCAAGAAGAAGATTAAAAGATGCAGGGTAAGATACCATATAAAAAAAGGTATCTAATATCTTAGGTCCAACCCTAAGGGGGAGGGATACAACACTGTAGGTCTCTTAGGACTCATTTTTGAAAGGTTTGATGATAAAATATGAATTAGTTAAATTTTCCTTTTATAATCCAAAATTTGGAAAAATTGATAAGTGCATAGATTGAGGGAGGAACCATTGTCTATCAAGTTTCTCTTGATAAATTTTTTTCCAATAAATGAATTGATATAGAGGGAAGAATCCCCTCGTAAGTCTGAGGAAGGAATATCATCATCCAAAAATGTGATATGATGTATCTCAAGAGAGCCTACATTAGCTACAATATTAGGAGAAATATATTGAAGGACAAATTGTTGACTTAAAATTTTAAACAAGGTTTCCCTATGAATAGAAGTTTGCAAAAGCTCTAAGAGGTAAATCTTAGTTGGGGTACTAGCTAATTGTTGTTGAATATCAAAGGAGACTTTAGGTTGAGGTTTCAACACTAAGGGTGGGTTTTCTACTCTTGTGCTCCTTTTTTGGGTACTCTTCAAAACTAAGGGTGGTTTTGAAGGTTGATTGGATGTATAACTCATCTCCTCTTGAGATTTTTGAGTTGGTTGAGCTTGAGCTTGTTGTCTTGTAGTTTTTTCTAACATACCAACCATATTACTGTAAGGATATGTCACATTACAATATGACACTTGATTAGTTGTCTATTGTCCATGATTAGGTAGGGATATTAGAATATTCCCATGTCTTGATTAGTTGTGGGTGCTTGTTGAGTAGGAGGTCTATCATTTGTTGGGGATTGGGTTGAGCACCTTATATAATAAGATTGTTTACATCGATTAAGTCTTGCACCATATGTTTTAACCTCTTACATGAATTTATCATGTGCTCCTCCAATCTATGATACTCATAATGTTGACCAAGCTTATACCAATTAGTCGTGGTATCAGGTTGTCTTATAGGAGGTAAGTCAATCTTATTTGCTTCCAAAAGCTACTTTAGGAGCACCACCATAGGCGTGTTGATTCTTGTAAAATTTCTTGGTGGCAATTTTTGAGGTTGGCTAAGCACCATCTTTTGCAATGTGTTAAAAACACTATTAACAATCCTGCTATCAATTACCCCATAACAAACTACATGTTTGTTCTTATTATAATTTTTTGTGGTCTTATATTTTTTGGCTTGAGTTGACCTCTTTGAATAAGGTCTTTCTCTACCCTTCTTGCCAAATCTATCGCTTGGTCAAAAGAGGTAATAGTTGTTTCCAATTCATATGATATTTGCTCTTGTAAATTTCTAATAAAAATATCTAACATGTCTCGGGGAGATAAGGTATATCTCAATCATCCAACTAGACCCCTCCAATGAGACAAGAAATCTAAAAGGATTTCATCTTTACCTTATTTCAACATATAAACATATTTCATAGTCACATTTTTCTTAGCATAAGCTATGAATTGTAGAACAAAAAAATTGTTGTCTCTTCAAAATTATTCAAAGAATGATGAGGTAGTTGATAATAACATTCTAATTCCATACCATTAAGGCTCTTAGGAAATTTCTTTAGTAACAACATGTCATCATATATAATATCATGTTATGTTGTCCTAAAAATCCTTAAATGTTCAGTTGGGTCCTTTGTTCTCTTATAAATAGGTAAAACTAGCACTAGAAAATGCCTAGGGTAGGGCCTAGAAGCAACAATAAGGTCTAAGATCTGATTGTACATTTTCTTGTAATTATAGGTGAAACTTGGAGGTTGAATCATATCCACTCTTGAAACCAATTTCTTAACCACACTTATCAAACTTTTCATATCAGAATTATTGTTATTCAATGTCCCTAGGTTCCCTAGGGGAGGGGTATAGGTAGGTTGTTGAAAGGAAGCTTAGCCAATATTGGAGGCATTGGTATTGTTATGATATGAGTTATGATATGTAGTATATTTTTGTGAAGGATAACTGACATTTGGTGGAACAGAAGCATGAATAATGAGATGGGTAGAATGAGAAAAAAAATTGAGCATAATTGTGGGATGTATTATCAATTGGAGGAGCCTATGGAATACTCACAATGTTGGTGGTCATAGTAGTAGCATATGATTTATGAAAAGGATTAACATGATGTGAAGATTCAAAAAAAGAATTAGTATGAACATTCCTAGGAGATATGGTTGGAGGAGGAGGTATCCCACCTCTTTTGAGCTAGGATTCCTCTTCCATTACCTTAAACAAAGCCTCCTTATTATGTTCCATAAAACCTCTTATGGGAAAGTGAAGCCTACACTAGCCCCCTCAAAAGGATCAAAGTTGTTACCAATTTTTTCATATTCTTCATCTTTTGCATCTAGATTGGGATTATCCTTATCAATATGATATTCTTGAAGAATCTAATCAAATTCTAAAATATTTAGCTTACTCCTAATGTTGAGAGCCATTAGGAGCAAGAGAAAGGATAGAGGAGAAAACTAGTAAAAGACATACAAGAAGACTTTTAATACATTTTTAATGTTTTTAAATTCTAAGCAAATAAGTTTAGCGATCTTGCTTAAAGTTTTTAAAAGAAAAATAAAATGAAGAGGCTTCCTATCTTGGCAACTAAGACATGTGTTCACATTGGGTTCACCAAGGATGTAGAGGGGGGAAAATGCCTTGTTGTGTACGATTCTCAGTTGGATCTACTGGGAGTCAAGGTGACCACAGAGGTGTATTATATTCTCTACACTCAGGGGCCTGGGGATCGAAGGATCCACAAAAAATGGTTTTAGGACTCGTTCCAAGTTTAAGGATGGAATATTTGATGTGTGAATTGAAAAAACATCTATGTTTAACCTTTCTAAAATCTAAGCTATGGAAAATGAAAGAAAAATGCAAGACAAGCAAAAATACAAGAAGACAAGAAACTAACTCTAGAATAATTTTTTATTTTTAATTATCACTAAACCATTACTTTTTTAATAAAATAAATATCTCTTTTAGCAAGGTCTTAAGAGAATGCATATATAATAATAAACCCTAGGATGCAATCTACATGATTTTACTCTTTTAAATGCCTAAATATAAAAGATCAAATATTTTATTTTCCTTTTATGATAAAAGTCTAAAACAAAAAGAGAAAAAACACTCACCAAAAAACCTAAAGATATAGTAAGGCACTTACCTAATCAAATAGTTGATCCTAGCTTTAACTTGTGTCTAGAATATCCAAATAATTTCAAACCTGCAAAATAATTTACAAAACCCTAAAAATTTGATTGGCTTATGGGGGCCTACTTAGGCTACTATATGAATAAGCTTGGAGGCACAATAGTCAAGTCCCCTTGGTCCTTTTAACTGATCGTTCAAAAATAAAATGATCTTTGACCTTTGGAAAAAACACAAGCAATATGAAAAATACATTCAACTATGAAATGAGATGCAGACATAATGGGTGCAACAAAAACCTAACATGCAAGATGCAAATTAGCATTTTGGGAAGAAATAACTTGTCCCCAAATCCTAATTGACCAAATTCGCACCCTGTAATGGGTGGTTACAAATCTAGCTTGCCAAATTCACACCCTATATAGGCAAGATATGAATTTGGTTCAAAGCACTTTTTAGGTCCCTAAAACACCAAAATATATGATGCAAATAGTAAAAACTAGAGCTAATGATAAAGAAGCAGGTAAAGAATTTAGTTAGCTGATGCAAGAAGTAAGGAGCAATGAGAAGATGAAAGAAACACTCTAGGATGGTAGACTTCTCCAACATTTAAGAATTCTCTACTTGATCCCCAAGGGAAGACAACTCTAAAGCATAAAACAACAAAACAATAATCCCACAACAAAAGAGCACTTGTTAGCAAATGAGCAAGTCAAGATTAGGATTTCCAAAAGGATTTATTATCTAGATCTAGAAGGGGTGAAAGAGGGAATACTTTCCCCTATTTATAAAAGGTTTGGATGTCTAAAGTGTAGGAAAATAAAATTTCACCATGGGTAAGGGCCGACACCAACGTAAGCTGACAAGGGAAGAAGTTTTTGAGAGAAAAAATCCTAAAATGCAAAATTTTCTTATAGTAATTATAGGGTGTGGATTTCACAAGCCAAATTTGTGCCCCATATGGACCAAGCACGAATTTGGTAAGGCTAGGAAAAAATGACAAAGGAAGGAGAAAAAAGAACCCCAAATTTGCGCTTGGTAATTTTGGGTGGCTTCCTAAGGATCTAAGGAAATATTGACTTATTTTGATGGGTCAATTTTCCATGTCTACAACAAATATTGACTCAAACTAGAGGATTAAAACCTTTACACAAGACCTGAGCTAGACACAATCCATGCATAGACCCGGGTTAGACATATACTTGAATTGGATGAAAATCTAAGCCAAATAAATATTCAATATAGATTTCAAAACATGCTCAAAATAGATGTAAAATAAACCCAAAAATCACCATGTTTAGACAAATATAAAGCCAACATATAAGATATCAAAAAATTGCTTAAAGATAAATAAAAAATAGATACAAGGATGCACCAAGGTTACACATAAGACAAAAGCCTAATTTAACTTAACCGATAAGCTTATAGACTTGAAAAACATCATGATTAGACAAATATAAAGCCAACATGTAAGATATCAAAGAATTGCTTAAAGATAAATATAATATAAATAATGGAAAAATTCAAAGCTCTTTGTATCATGTGGAAGCTTGGTTTAAACTTTATTTTGTGGTAACTATGGTTAGAGAGAAAAGATAAAAATTTTAGAGAAACATTTTCATCGTTGGATGGTGTATGACAGGTTATTTGGAGGAAAGAAACAAAAGTTATTGTAGTCTATGTTAAAGAAAAAACTTAGGCTAACATAGGGTCAATGGAGAAGGAAGTTGAAGTGTAGGAGGGGTAGGATAGAGATAGTTGAAAAACATCCCCACAAGGATGGATTAAAATTAATACTAATGGAGTTACAAAAGGCAATCCAGGTATAGCTTGAATTGGAGTGGTTTGCAGGAATCGTGTTGGAATAGTACTCTATTGAAAACTGCAGAGCATGAGTAAGACCAAAAAACAATGAAGCAAAAGCCTTAGCTATCAAATATACTTATATTTGGGTAGTAAGACAAGGTTATATGAGGATAATCATAGAATTAGATTCTCAAATCTTGGTAGAAGTTTTAGACTACATTAGGAACTTTGCTTTAGAGACATAGAGGTTGAGGATTCTTGTCACCCAAATTAAGTAGGTGTGGAGGGAATTGGATGACGTGATCCCAATTTATGTGGGTAGAGTTTTGAATACAATGGTAGACCTCTTGGCTTAGATAGATATCAAGAAAGAGGTAGGGGTTTAGTGGCACAGTGGTATGACTATTGATGACAAGAGGATCAGGTAGGTTGGTGAGCAAATCTAATGTTTGGCTAATTTAGATAGCCATTGTAGATATATGGTTTATGAAAATTGGATCTGATGTAGATTTGTTTTTAGTGTTGTAACCAAAAGTGGTTAGGTCTTCGAATCTTGGCTTTAAAATTATAAAATTTATTGAAAATAAAAAATAAAAAATAGATGCTCTTACTAACTAAAGCTAGAAGAAGCCTCCCTCCAACTTATAAATCATCTTATTTTAATATATATTTTTTCAATTTCTTAAAAAAAAAAACTAACTACTAACTTATCTTTCTTTAAACAAGAAATACTATGTTCATGTATTATCTAAAATTTTAAATTCTATTAAAAAAAACAACAATATATCCTTTTCTAAATAATAAAAAATTATATATTATAATATTAAATAATATTTTCAATGTGATGGGTTTAACTTTACGACCAAGAAATTCGTGTGAGATGCGTTCTCTTCTACTCCATTCAATTATCTCCAATTGTAGTCCCGGAGGAAAACATACCTGAAATTTTATGTTTGTTTAGACATATTTGTTATATAAAATCTGTATTGTTTTGGACTATAAATATATGCGAGTTTTACTCATTGTTTAGTTAACGACTCTCCCTTGATATATTATACATATTTTTATTAAGATTAAATTATTTCTATGTAATTTCATATCTATAATAATATTTAATATAAATATTTGTATAGTTTATGGATAAGATGGATAAGACCTAGGTTCAAGCTTTATGTAAAAAATATGGATAAAAATAAATAAAATTTAATATAAATCCGAGTAGTTTAACAAATAAATGTTTATAAACATTTTTAAGGATATTATGGTTTACAAATAATATTGGATAAATATAATTGTCAGTGTAAAAATCAACCCACAGTTTTCCAATTTTTTTATTAAAAAAGATAATGTAAAACTCAACTCACCCTTAAAAGAAAATAAGCATAAAGGTGACAAGACCATAAGGTTTTAACATACTGACATATGATAATAAGTAAGAATGTTTGATGTAAAAGGTAGAATCTTTTATATAATAATTTTAATAGTAAATTGACGTACATCAATTCAATTTTAAGATATTGATATAATAATAATAATTAAGAATATTGATGTAAAGAAATACAGGTCTCCAAAAATATTCATTATTGAGTGAAGTAATCCTCGTAGGGAGTTCAAAAGTTTTTTAAAATATTTTTTTGCAGTCTTACATTTAAAATATTATATCTAATAAAAAATTAGGCAACGAAACGATAGAATAGGTGAGTTGGTAGTGCTTGAATGTTTTTGGATGGCTTATCTTATCATATTCTATTTTTTAGATAGTCAAAATCCTATTAACCTAGATTAAACCCAATCACTTAAATTTTGAAAACTACACAACATATAATTCAAATATTGTCTTGTCAATTATTTGTTGTCCTCAAATTCTAAACAAAAACATGCATAATTGATAATAGGTGAGTTGGAGATGGTAGGGCAATGAGTATTTTTAGTTACAATCTACACCCTACCAAACACACATTGAGTATCCAAAATCTAGTTGATTATACTGGTGTGCTCAGGACTGTGGGCTGCTCAAGACTGTGGGCGATTCCCAAATGATTCTCCCGAGTAATTTTAATTTCTCAATCCAAAACAACCCACAAATTTTTTTAAAGCTATCGAACTTAAAATCTTTATCTAAATTAAACCCAAAATTTTTTAAAAACTAAACAACATATAATTTAAATGTTGTCCTTGTGGTCCAATGCATTATGGATAAGCTTTTGTCTAGATTAGACCCAATGACGTAGATATTGAGAATTGCACAACAAATAATTTAAATGTTGTCGTTGACTTGTCAATTATATTGTCGCTGGTTTTTAAATAGAAACGTGCTTAATTGATAAAAGTTTTGTCAGAGTAAGCTTTGCTCGCAAATGCAACAGTCAAACCCTGTAAACCAATAATTGTGAGGTTAAACATTTATTTCCTTTCTCTTACAGACAATGAAATTGTAAATTGCACTTTCCAGATTTTGGAGGAATGGTTAAAGAATTAAATGTTAACATTATATTATCATTTAAAAAATTAAATAATACTAGATTAAATAGATTTGTTTATTTCTTAATACTTCTCTTATCTTATTTTAGATGATAGGTGGAGTTGGAATTGTTTTTTCTGAAAGATCCTTTGTCTGCCCTCAGCATCTTAAGGGGTGCAGGGTGTGGATTGTTATGAGAGCAGCGATTTTGTATGCTATTTAGAAGGCGATATGCAATTTAGTTTTTGAAGATCTCAAAAACTACTCTGCTTAGGACAAATGGTTGGATGTCCTAGGATAGGACAGATGGTTGGATGCCCCTTTGATTTTTTGGTATTAATATAAGCAATATTTTTTTAAGAACAATTAAATAACATTAAAATTTATTTTTTAATATTAATTATTATTTTTATTATCATTTTATTGATTCTTTCATCACTATTTTTGTTTTTTTGTATTATTTAGTTTTGATTTATTTATTTTTATCGTCTTTGTATCTATTTTTTATTTATTTTCTTTTTTATCTAATTTTAGTTTATCTTTTCTTGTTTGTCTCTCTTATCTACTTTCATCATTATCTTTATCATCTGTTTTATCTTCTTTTTTCAATTCTAGTTTAATTGATATAATTTTTTTTAGTGTATTTTATCCAATTCTATTTTATTAGATTGTCATATCCTTTATTTTATATATTTTTTATTGAATTCTGGTTTATTGATGATTTTATTTTTATAGTCTATTTTATTTTTTATCCTTTATTTTATTTATTTATTTTTAATTTTTTATTTAAAAGGGATCCTACAACCTTTTACATTAAAACCACTTAAAAGGTAACCAAAAAAAGAAAACACCACACAAAACAATCCACATAGACAAATGAACCCCACAATATTTTACATTAACTTTTTTAACATTTCCTTTTTTTAACTAGTTTTATTTTCGCCCATTTTATTTTAACGAATTTTAAATCACTTTTATTCCATATCCAAAGCCTAACATTTTTGAAGAGATTTTTTTTATTGGTATTAAGATGATCTAATAAAATAATGTTCTCAGAACTATTAATGTTTATTTCTTCACCTTTATTTAAATCAAGAAACAAGTGTTTTCACAACAAACTCTTCAATATATTTATTGTTTTTCTTTTTAAAGATACAAAAATCTGAAACCAGTGACTTTTTACTTTCTTCTATAATCCCTAGCTATACAAATAATGTGATGGCACTTCTTTACTTTTCTTTATAATCCCTATTTTACTAGATACAAACAAAATAATAGAATCTAACCTTCAAAAAATAAAATTTATGCAACCTTCAACAAAATGACAGAACCTAACCTCACAAAATAGAATCTAAACACTACCCTCTCTAAACACTTTATAGTGCCTCATTATTGATGCAGCTCAAGGATGGATAATACTTTTCTGAATGCACTTGCACATCACCAACTGTTACACCTCTTATATGCACTGGTACCACATCAGCGTCTGGATAATCAATTTCTCCATTAATTGGCCAGATTTCAACTTCTCCATCTCAAATCAACCTCCAAGCGTATAACACTGCGCCTTCCCTCCACTTCTCTATTCAGAAACTCATGTGCTCTTGTACAAATTATGGTGCTGCTTCCATTCCTTTGAAATCTCAAAATGATCATTAGTGCCGCTAGTCAGCCTTCATGACTGAAGTTTGTTTGGCACCAAAATGCAAACATTCAGAAATTTATTTACACTCCTGCGGATCCTGCAGCAATCACACATAACACAAAACACGAACACTCGGCGAGGCCTGGTCATCTGAAGTGAAATCCTACAACATTTCTATACACTAAAGTAGTATTAAATACAAAAAAAAATACGGATTCTTTCCTCGGCCTCCCGTTCCAGCAGCTGTTAACTTCTCCCTGCCCTCCAAGGTATAAATCCAGAACAACCATTGATATGGTAAACTACAACGCATCATTCTTTCGAAGACATTGGATTTTGGATTAGGGGAGTGGGACGGATATAATAGAAAGAATTTGGCAGTCTGCTCTATCATTGTAAGCCAAGTGAAAAAGCCCATTCAGATGACCTGAAGCCGTTGTTCAGCAGAGCGGACTGTTTATAGCTAAAACTTGCCAACATCAATTAGTATTTACACAGGGGAGGATGGCTCGTCTGTCAATTATGCTGCCGTCATGTGCACGGCACACCTTTTCAAAATATATTTTTTAATATACCTTAAAAAGAAAAGGCCAAAGGCCTAGTCAGTGCCTTATTCCTATACATATTCACGGAAAGATCAGTATTTGTCTCCGGAAAGGTCATACGCGTATATAGACTAAACTCGTTATACAGTGAAGCTATTTCTCCACGCAAATGAAAATAAAATCAGGTGCAAAACTTACAAATTTAAATTCAATTCATAATATTGATATTTTCAATATATATTTTACATATAAGTTATGTTTGTTCTCAATTCATAATAAGTTTTTATTATAAAAAATTAATATTATTTATTTGCAAGTAATTATATAAATTTAATATAATATGTTTTATTAATAATATCGTTATAAAATTTTATCTTATATTAATTATTTATTTTTAATATTAAAATTTATTATTAAATAATTTTAACATTTTTCAATGGAAACCACCAATCCTCCAGTTCCCCTAATTAAAAATAAATATTTAAAAAGATAAAACAGAGGTTATTTAAAAAAAAAACAAAACACCATTCTCAGCTCCTGCAGGTTGAAACTATATCTCTAATTTTTATTTATTTTTAAAATTAAAACTTATTTTCGATACAACTTTGACATTACGTTAATGTTGCTTCCCAGGTCAATAGTTCACATGGGCAGGTCCAAAATATCCATTTATTAAATAAATCTTACTTCCCATCATTATAAATACGAATATAAGTGTTTGGTCAGGTAGTTATCGAAAGTGACATGGATTTAAATCGTAGGTGTTAATTTGTGATAGTAGTAATTTGATTGAGTGTATTATCATAGCTACCTTTAACAACAACTAGATGAATAGGTTTATTGGAAGCAACTTCTATAATTTAAACTCTGTACTTTTCAATTACTAAAAATAATGTGGCTACAACCAACTCCCGTGTGTATAAAAATAAAAAATAAACACAAATATAATTAATAAAGTAAAAACTTAAATGTTCATAAATTTATAATATATTATAATATCAAAAATATAATATTATATAATATATAATCATACTTGGATATGGTGATATAAACCTCATCAAAATGACGTCCACTTGATGTAATATCCGCGTAATGTGGTCTATCCGCAAGGCCGCCACTTGCATTATCGGTGATGTGACCCGTGGTATATATATATATATATATATATAAAAGAAGTATTTACTCAATAAAAATATATATTAATATCAAAAATATAATATTATGGTGATATGAACCTAATGAAAATAGAGCATCATTTAAATAAAGGACATAATACAAAGACAATAAAACATAGCATATGTATTCAAATTACATTGTCTTGAATATGAATATGGAGATGATGCTTTGTATTAAGATAATCATGAATACATAATTAGTAGTGGTGGTGCACAAAAACTAATCATGTTTATAGATGTCTTGGGAAGCTGAATATTCTCTAAAGCTCTAAGAAGCTTATACTAATTTTTTATTAGATAAGATATATATTTATTACCTTACACTTATTTAAAATAAATTTATGAATTATGATAATATTTATAAGGAGGTGTATGCAAGGATATGATATTTTAGATGGATGGTTTATTTATAGAATATTTTCAAAAACTTTAATATATTTTTGGCAATGCTTTATGTATGAAGAGGTTTTATCTCAATTATACCTTAGATTTTTTATTAATCAAAGGATGATTAAGTTAATCCTTAAAAACTAAAATATGGGTAACATTTTAAGATAGTGTCCAATCACCTTATTCAATGTTGCTTATAAGATCACACTATCATTCGTCTAAGAGCTACTACATATAAAATTGTTAGTCTTGAGAAAATAAGGTTTATCAAAGGTTGATATTTTATTGATAACCTTATGCTTGCATGGAAGGGTTTTCAATGGGCTCATAAGTCTAAGTAAGATGACCTTTTTATCAAATTTTATTTTAATAAATCCCATGACAAACTCTACTAGGACTTCATTCTTCAAATTTTTAGTTAAATGGGTTTTGAGGAAGGCTTGTAAGAAGGCTTGCAACCATGTATTGCACCTCTAATGTGATGTTGATGTATATGTTTAAGTGAATAGAATACTACTAGGGAGTTCTCAATTACAAATATATATAAGACAAATTTATTCTTCAACCACTCTTCATTATGTAATCACAATAAATGCCTTAGGCCATTTGTTGAAGAAGGCTCATACTAAAGGACTACTAATCCATTTGATATTTCTACTATTTTTGTAAAATAAAAAATAAGATATTTCTACTACCTAGGACATTTTACAACTTTATTATGAAATTTTAGGTTCCATAATCAATCATTACAGAATTGAATTGTTATTTTGATCTAATCTACCCAAGCTAGATAGTGTGCCTTCCACCCGTGCTAGATAATTCCATATATTCAAATTATTTGATGTTGGAGATACCATTTGACATCAATGTTTAGCCCCAAAATACGTGGGATTGGGTAATGGTCAAATTTTGGAGAGTTTTTTAATGTTTTGCTAATCATATTTCTCTTTCTTGTTGACAAACATTAGATTGTAAGAAAAGTACAAATGACATCACATGTTTAACATTTATCATCATATCTTAACTCCCACAATTCCTACCTCAAACATACTCACATTATGCACAAATATATATGGTCTAGGTGGAAGAGGTCCAATGATATGGTTGGTGTATCATGGAAAATTTGCACTATTCCTAAGGCTAAATGGGCTCTAGAATATTGGAACCCTTATTTCAAAGAAAATTCCTTACTTCTAAATGGGTTACCCAAGATTTATATGGTAGAAATACTTAAAGAGTACAATGTTAGCATGCAATCTCTCAAGATTATTTCAAATAAAACTAATATATTATCCCATAAGAGGATAATATGTTAAATGTAAAATATTTATAAATCATGGATTCTTTATATTTTGTAAAATTTGGTCTACCTGGGGAGAGATAAGTCCTTCCTTGTCCTGGAAAAGTGATACTCTTAGACATGGACTCAACATTGGAAGGTCAAGTTTATGGTGGAACATAATGGTCTTGTGTAACCAAAAAACTGTAGCAATCAAACCTTAAAGATTTAAAATTATTTTTAAAAGGAATGAATATTATGCTAGATTTTTGGGATCACTTAGTTGCTCTTTGATGTTGTAGAATATGACCAAAGTTACATATAATATATTAGCCTTCCTATGAAAATTGTTTGATTGCATATGTGCTTTTATCCTTGATAAAGTCACTATCAGATTAGGTACCTCTCATATGGATATTTTATGAGATTGGCTTTGACATATATATACACATTTGATTGCTTACTCTTTTTTCTCTATCCCTTATGCTTAAATCCAAATAAGTTTCCTTATTTGAATAGGATTAGTGTCATATTATATCTCAAATCTAGAATGTTATTGTGGAGACAAAATATCATGATATAAAATGGAAACTCCTTCACTTTAAACAAACAGCTTTCATGGTGCTTGCACCTTTGCTTGAATCTCCTCCTTCTATGTTTTTTATTGGAGTTATGAAACCATCCCTTACCTTTTCTAGTAATATACATTTGCACAAAGAATCTTGTCCATTATAGGTTCTATCTTCCCCACATGAAAATTTCTTAGAATAATGCACTTATTGGTAGATACAAACATGAAAATATTGGTTTATTGAGGGAACCTTGTACACTTATACTTTATTTTATTTGGAAGTTGAGATATCAAAATATTTTAATATGTTTGATTAGTTCTTGGAGGTATTTAGGTTAAACTTATAGATTTATTTTTTTAGATTACCAATATTCATGCATATGTTCATATTATATCGAATGTCCTTCCCATGACAATGGAGAAGTTAGAATGTCTTCATCACTAGTTCAAACATCATATGCATGAGTAGAGCAAGGTTAATGAGTGTTTAGTTGAACATGAGACTCATGTTTCCACATACCTCTATGGCATCAAGAAAGCTATGAAGTGTATTGATCAAAGAGCTTATATTGTCATAATAGCAATCAAGGGTTCCAATAGTCATGTTTCTAGTAGATGAGTAATATAATACTTGATTTTTTACAACAAATAGGTGCTACGATTGTTGTATATTTTTTACTTGCATTTTGTTAACTTTAGTCTAGGGGATATAGACCTTTCATATCCTTTACCTTTTTTTGGTTTTTTTTTTGTGTGGATAAAATATTTAATTTTAATGAGTTTTGTATAGATAATCTTATTTATTGACTATATAATAAATGACAAATTTATAATTCTTCTTAAAAAATCTATTCAATCAATTTTTTTTTTTTTTAAATTTCTATGTAATGTAATTTCTATATAATTTGAAGTGTAGTATTAGTTTAATAATGATATCTAAGTGTTCAATTAAATTTAATTAATATTAAAATTTATCATTATGGTAAAAATATGTGTAGACACCCAATTTTGCATGTAGTGTTAATCTTTAAGTTTGTCAATCACCTCATCAATTAGCCTTTCAATCAATAAAATTAAATCAATCCTCACTTTTACCAAATCTAGAGCATTTATTGCTCCAAGAGCAAAAGTGTTGGGGCATGAGTAACAAAGCCACCAATGCTTTTGCTAACCTGGTGGTGCTTTTGCAATTTTTTTGACTTTTGATATTTCCCACCCATATTTGACCTCTAAAGATCATGACAATGAAAGTGCCATCACAAAAGCACCACTAGTCCTTTTGAATGTCACCTACCAAAATTAAGAAACTTACATTTCTATAATCTCCTATTCACCAAATGTTAATTTATTAGATTCCTATGATCTAATTCATAGCTCCCAATAGAAATACCAAATCAAATATTTATCATTTTTAATCTTCCTTCGTTAATGGTATATTTATCCCATTTTAATTATTATATTCTCTGATCCTATCATGTTTAGTGTCATTCTTCCTCCAAGGAGTCATGTATTTCTATAATTTCAATACATGAGAGAGCCCAATCCATGGTTCTTTTGAAAGCAACACAATTTTACCAAAATTTCTCTAGAATCATAGGAATTCATCATTTTGCATGACAAGGTTATGTCAAAATCCTATCACAATCTTGTGAAGGCTATCCTTGCAAGCATTCAAGCTCTTGTTATTACAAGCATATAAGCATCCAAAATCTCTTCAAGTAAGCATTTCCAAGCACTCAAGAATGCAATCCTCCAAGCTCAACATTTCAAGTATCCATAAGCAATCTAGCAAGCTTTCAATAAGCTTCCACAAACAAGGGGAAAATAACTTTGGTATCTTGGATTGTGCTCATTTATCTTATTTTATTTTTGTACTTTCTTTGTCTTGTAGCTCTAATATTTAATCTTGTTGTATATATATGTTTTTTTGATAAAGGGTTTTTCAAAGGTACCCAAAACCTTATTACAAGTCAGATAAGGAAGATCTTGAGTAGAACTAAAAATCCCAAATAACTACAAGCTAAAAAAGGATGACCAAACAAGGTAACCTCACAACTAAAACAAAATAGAGGAGAAAGATAAAACCCATAAAACTATAATAGGAAGCAACTAACAAATTAGTAAAGTAAAGAGGAAAACCTGAGAACCACAAAGACCATCTGCAAAAACAACTATTCAGGGATAGGGAGATAATTCTCATCATCATAATCCTTGGAGGCATCCTCATCAAATTTGGAAACCTTATGATTCTTCATATTATTAATAAATTTTTGTGCCCTCATCAACATAGACTTGAGCAAGGAGACGATATTGTCCAAATTGGTCATCGGGTCAACATCATCCATGGGCTGAGTAGGGAATGCACTAGGGGATAGGACAACATTTATTTTTTACATTTTGTGAGCCGATGATGAAAAGTATAATGGAGTGACATTCACTAAAGGGGAAACCAAAATATTTTTACCTTTCTTGATTGATAACTTCACGCGAGTCGAGTACCTTCTCAGAGTCGAAGCACCAACAAATGATCCCAACAATAGTTTCTATATTCTCACATTTCTAGAGGATCCCTCCTCGATATCAATAGGCTGGCCATCAGGAATACCATATAGAACAACCAAAGGTTAGCTTGGGATGGGCTTCAAATTTTTCTTCAACTTAGGATCCCGTGCTTCAATAACCATTTGCTCAGGATTTTGGTTTATGTAATTGAAGATGATCAGGTGCAAACCTTGGTGCTTTGGATAGGTGGAATTTCCCTTATGAATGTTGTATATTGAAATATACATTAACTAAAACAAATATTCTAATATATTTATCAGCTTGACATCATTTAAGTAGTTGAGGAAGGTCATGTGAAAGCTCCACAATAGTGAGTATGGTTCATCAATAGTTATGTACTTCTTAACAGGGACTAAGACTCTGTTCCACGGTGGTGGGAGGTCCTCCTGAATGAAACCATTATTTTTTTTGGTGAGATAATTTCCTTAATATCTTAAGAACATCAATTCATCCACCATGGAGTGTTTATCACGATGCATAATATCACCATCATTCATAAGACCAATAATTTCGATGAAGAGGCTGATGGTAACAACAAATGTGAGAACCCTAAGGGATACAATTCCACTATCCCAAGTTTGGATGAATTCTATCAATAAATTAAGATCGTGTCCTTGAAATTCCTTTTGAAATGTTAAGAGACCATGAGACCCCAAAATTTCCTCTACCATCGGGTCAAGCTACAAGGAATTAGGATCAATGAGGGCCATCAACACCTTCTTCTTATAGACAAAATTAAGAATAGGCTCACCCCATATCCAAAAATAAAACCATCCAACCCACTTATTCTGATTAAAACCATAAGACACCATTGCAAAATTAGAATAAATGTCATTTAAAGGAGTGACCACCATGGAGTCTACAATGGCTATGCCATCACCTTTGGTATGAATAGTTAATCTAGTTTATTGATGAGAGTTCTCAAACTTAGAAAACCTCACCATATAAGATTTTCCATACCCAAGAATGATTGAGTCAACCAGCAAAGCATTGAGCAAACGATGAGGTACAATGTTGGAATTGACAAGCTATTGAAGAACATTTCCTAGATTAAAAAAAAGCTTGAACTCAAAGCTTCAAGGTTCCAAAGGGGGCTTGGTAGCGTGGACCATTGAAAATAACTCTCAAGGTAAAAAATATTCCAAAAGAAACCACTTTTTTGACCATGGGTTTGAAAGGAATAGAGTCAACCATTCACAAGGAGTTGATAATAGAAGCTATGATTGACAATGAAAATAGAATTACTCATGTAGTACAAAAAAATGGGAGTGGTTCATTTGAAAATCCATTAAAAACTGCCAAAAATGTGATTTACATGGAAGCCACATGCTCTACCATATGCTCTCCAAGCCTTGGGTGGATAAGTAAATTTAAATTTCCCAAGATACCTGCTCATTGAAGTGTTGAAAACACAAGTTTGCCAGACCTTGGAAAGATACATATGCTTAATTTCCCTAGCATACTTGCACAAAATATTATGGATACAAACCCAAGAAGCTTTGGGTGAATACACATGCTTGGTCATCCCAAGGTACTCACATACTTTTTTAAAGCTTGGATGGAAAGGGGTAAGTCCACTAGACAATAAGGGCTAAATGTGAGTGCTGCCATGAGTCTTGCAAGGATTAAATAAAGGATGACAATTCATTGGATGAGCATGTATCCAACAAGTACTAGGGTAAATCCTTGGTCCAAATGCTAAGTGAGTCCTGCATCAAGTCAAAATTAGCCATGATATCAACTGCTTTATTGCCTTCATGATACATGTGTTGGATTATGATATTTGTGAGGTTACAAAGGATTAGTTTAGACTCTTCAATCAAGGATACAACATTCCATAGGGGGTTTGAGGTTCCTTTAATATTGTCATATATTATCTTAACTTGCACATTGCATTTGCATCTAGTTAGCATATTATTTTACCATTTTAATCCTTAATTTAAGTAAGTAAATATTTTTTTTCTAACATTTGCTAAAGTCTTTGTACTGTCATGTCAAAGACACTCATCATTTCAAGCATTCAAATATCTTATTTTACATTTAATCTTGTTTTGTTGCTCTAAAAAATGAAAGTGTCATTGGATTGTAAGTTAGATGGATTTATTGCTCTCTGATTTACATAGAGTAAAATCATCTATGACACTATTGCCACTAGGTGGTGCTTTGGCCACTTAGCATTTATTTCATGCATTTGTTATTTCTATTAGTTTTCTTATATTTTTTAATAAGTTCCTATTTGTTGTTCAATAAAATCCAAAATACTTTGCCAACTTAGATAGGAAGGATTATGCATAAGGGGTTGGACCCAAAATGTACTTGTAAAAAAATGGCAAATCCTAATTGAAATCAAGGTGAATCCTAAGCAAATCAAATCAATCATCTTCACACCAAAATTTGGGGGAATTTGAAGCTCTAAAAATTAAGTTAATCTTTGGGGCAATTTTTGACCTATTAAATCACTTTATAAGTTCATAAGAATACCACCATTAGATCAGGCTTGAAAAAATATTTCCAAAAATTACAAATATACCTATGTTTGTATATATATTATGACGAATTATCCCTAAGAAAAAATTGGTCCTAAAAATTTTAAGCGAATGGGATGATGTCAAGGGTCCTTGTATTCACCAATTTCAATTTTGGAAATCCTAATATTCACCCAATTTTGTGAATATTCACCAATGTGCATAACCCTGTATATAAGCCTATTTGCTACTAATCCAAATTGTTTTATTTATTTTATAGGAAAGAAAAAGCACCATTGATAGGAAAAAGTATTGAAAGTGCTTCTACCTTTAAGACATAAACATGTTTTCATACTCCATAATTTCTATCATTTTATCATCTAGGGTTTAATATTGCTTGTTTCTTATTGGAATAGTCTCTATTTTTTGTTTGTTTGGTAACCTAACAAAAGGGAAAGGAGGAACTAGTCTAGTCTTAGTTATACAGGGGACCAATTAAGTTTAAGCTTCAACATTAAATCAAAATCATATATAACTACATATAGGACTTGTTTTTTTCATTCTCCTTACACCTTTTCCTTCAAAAGAAAAAAATTATTATTTAATTTATCATCAAAAAGCAAAATTATTTTAGCTCTAGGCCTTGATTATCACTTTTGTATATTGCACTAGGGCTAGATTAGGATTAATTGTATTCAAATAAGTATCATAGGATAAATGTAGATGTTATTCATACTAAACCATCAAACACTAAGCTTTAATGTCACAAACTACCCTTAATATTTAAGTGACATAGAGAAGAGGGAAGCATATAGAGGAGGCCCTTCATGATCCCCTTCCTTTCTACCCCTTATCACATTTTTATGAAACCAACATAAACACCAAAATAGGTCACAATATCTTATTTGAATAAGCTAAGCATAATTAAGCTAGAATTGATAAGATTTTAATCAATATATTGTTTTCTTAGATTGGATCACATTAAATCTAGGATAATAAAAACATAACTAACTGCTAATCCTACTAAGGGTATTCATGATCCTTTGAGGAACTTTTATACAAGCTACAATGCTATGTTGAGTATATAGCAAGCTCAAGCCACTAAATACCCACATAGGGTCTCATGCATACTTATGCCTAGTAAGGAGTATATTTTAGTGGTCTAGTGGGAGTCATAAGGAGGTATACTATCATATCTCACATGTCATCTTGACCATGTATACAAGAAATCACTTTCATGTATTTTTTGAAACCTACATATTGACTTTATATCATGTACCAATGGGTATATAGAGAGGATTTAGGTATATAAGGACCTTCGACATATTGGGAGGCCCTTGATGTATATAGATAAAATTTGGTGTATCAAGGTAAGGGGATCTAATATCTCTAAAATATATTCTCTTTATTATTTAATCAACTCTATAAAGTTTTAAACTTAATTAATTAAATCATTTCTTTCTAAAGAATGATTGAGAGACACTACTTAAACTGTAGCACTACTCATAAATTGGCCATTGATCCTAACCCTTTGGTGAAATATCTTGATGACCAACTTGCATTTAAGAATTAAAACTTTAAGGATGAAGAAAAGGTTTCTACACCTTCAAGTTCTTTAACAATTATCCATGATGGCCAAGGAAGATTGGCTTTCCAATATACTAATCACATGGATTTACTTGTGTAGAAGCATAGGGAGGTATGGAATCCTTTCTTAGGGATGGTCATGAAACCCTAGGCATCTATATGGAGGAATGTTAAATCATGGATTATCCCCAAATCATAGCTCAATCTATTTTCCTCTAAATAAATTGCATCCATGCTTTGGATCTTTAAATGCAAAAATTAATGCATCAACCTATAATTTTATTTATTTAAATATTTCAATCATAATTACTTCCATAGAAGTTGAGAGGTAAACCCTCCCATATTCTTTAGGACATAATTCATTTTTACCTACTATTGAGAAATTATTGCAGGGCAATATACATTGTCGTATATCTCAACAAGTAGGTATAAGCTACATCCCTAATTAGGACGTATCATTTTTTCACAACTTCTAATCTTCATGTCAATAACCTTCATTATAATATTACACAAAAAAGTATGGAATTTCACCCAAAATCCTAATCTTACAATCTATCGCTTGTCATATTCTAATCATTTTATCTTAAATACCTTGGGAAAAAATTGCATGATGCCAACTTCAACATCGTACACCCAAGTGTATAAACCTTCTCCTTATGAAATTATCAAATTCCTCATGTATCTAAATGTATACGTTTCATGTCATCAAATTCTATATCTTATGTACTTCAAACTCTAACTTCTCAACTAGAACTATTGAAACAAAAAATGGTTGTCATCCAAGGGTCTTCTTCCAGTCACAAATGCTCTTATGATGACTTCTACAACCAACCCCTAGATCCTTATATATCTAGTCATATTTTCCCTCCCAATTTTGAAAATCCTAAGTTTTAAATATACAAAGGGAAGGATGATCATACCAATTATCTTAGGTGTAGAAACACTTATAGTGACATTTCTTATGGTAAAATATTGCTACTCAACATATTCCCTAAGAGCCTTTGCCTTAGAATGGTACTACCAAATATAGAGGTATCCATGTAAGATATTTAGAGATCTTGTTGAGATATTTGTCAATCAATTCTCTATTTACATTGAGAAAAGGTCACAATAAGTCACCTATACCAACTCAAGCATTCAAAAGATGAGAATATTTCTAATTTTATAGCAATATGAAGAGCCCTAATGGGGATACTATTAAATCTCCCTCAATATAGAGATATTTTAGACATATTTATAGGTAAACCTAATGAGTAGATGACATTCTAGTTAGAGACAACCAATGTATCATCTTTCAAATATGCAATTAACATGGCTAAGACAATGGAGACTGCCCTTGTCAAAATATGACAACTAAAAATAAAATCACATAAGGAGGAAGATAAGTCTTCCTCTAACCCAAAGGGGTAGTACAAGAAAAAATACATTATAGATAATGGAGGTATAGACTCATGTAAGACCAACAATGTTAGTGTTGTAGCCAACCTTCAAAATCTTATCTTAAAGAAGCCACAACAAAGAAATCTAAGAGGAAGTACTCTAGATTGGACAAACCTCTTTCAACCAGTTTAGATCAACTCTTGAGAGCTAAAATGGTAGAGTTTCTACTTTCCAATCCATTAGAGCCTAAAAGAAAAAATTCTCTTTGGATTCATGCAAATAAGGAATGTGCCTTTCACCCTATTAACAATTGTGTTATGATTGAATGCATGAGCCTTTCAGATTTTATCCAAGACCTAATTGAAAAATGTCATGTTTTCCTTAGGAGATATAATTATAAACCTTCTTCTAATCAAGACCTTGGAATTTTCTAAAATCCATTATGTAATCACAACCATAATTAGAACACGGTGAATAATGTTCACTATAGAAACTTCCTACATACAAACCAAAGAATGGTTGAGATGATCCATTCTTCTAATAGTATGTCTCACATTTATATTGTAAATAGGTAACAACACAATAATATTTTATCTAATCAACCTTCAATACCCCTTTTAGTCATTTGTGTAAAAAAATTCTTCCCCGAAGACCTCCATTAATCATTCAATTAGGCGCTCAACTAAGGGAACTATTGATTTGCTTCATTAGATTGAAATTAGCCTCACTAAAATATCTCTTCTCGATCTCAATATATCTCCAACCCATAGAGACATCTTGCTAAAAATATTAAGTGAGAAAGTCATTCCTTAACACCTCAATATAAATAATATCACTTTTATGGTGGGATCTATTGTGGTTAACCATGCAAATATATCATTCCATAAGGGTCATATCCCTTAGTACTCTATGGTTGGAGATCTTCCACTATACAACATAGGCAACATCAATGATATATTCATCAATAAAATCTGATTTGATAATGGATTTGGTCTATATCATAATATTCATTAGTAATTTTGGGCTAACCAAACAAGATTTGTAGAAATCTAATGTTGTTATCATGGATTTTGATAATGGGGACCATGATTCTAGTATTTCAATAGCCTTATCCCTTATATTTATACTCGAAATTATCAACACTCTATTCTATGTCATGCCTTATGACTTAACCTACAATATTATTCTTGTGAGACCATGGGTCTATTAGATGTAGGTCATCCCTTCAACTCTTCATAAATGTCTTAAATATGGATACAAGTATTAACTTATCATATTTTAGCTAATCCAAAACCCTTTTCCTACTTCTAGGTGATCAAGGTCAAGAACCATAAAGCTCATCTATGTTATTCTCTTAATTTATCATTTGATTTATCTTCTTCTTCTTCTTAGTTTCCAATCATTTATGAATTAAGATCTCTCACCTTTAATAATTAACCTAATAATTAATCTAAGGCTCAAATATCTAATCCAACCAACATAAACACTGGTAATTAATATACTAATTAACTTGTGTTAGACCTAGAGAATATTTTCTCATCTCCTCAAACCTTAGGCTTTCCTTCTAGCAGTAAGAGTAAAATTATAAAAATAAAAATTTGCTTCTTAATTTGTACAAATATTTTTAATGATGAGAAAATATATGCCAATAAACCTTTTTTGGTTGAACAATAGTATACTTCATGCTTATTATCAAACTCATATTCTATTTCTATGTAGATAATTTCTAACATAGGGTATAAATGTAAGGGATGAGGTTCGTATGAGTAGGGAATCAATAAGTCCTTATAGATAGAATATTGGCTAAGAAACTATGGGATATATTATATCCCTAGCCATTTTCAACCTCTCCTTTCTTCTTATTTCACTAACAAAGATGAAGCCAACCTTTCTGATAGGGAATCCTATATTGATACCATTTTTTTAATTGGATTGGATTGAGATGAAAAGGATGGTGATGGTTCATTCCTCATAGATCCTAGACTATTTCAATTTGCATAGTATGTTAGTATACATATATTAACCATAGCTTATACTGAGCTAATTTTTTATGAAGATAAAATGAGTTAAAGGGTTTCCCAAACATTCTTCCTTTAGATGATCTCTTATATTATCTCATACAAAACAACTTCTATTTTGGTAGATATTTTTTATAAATAATGAATTTTTCTATCTGGTATCTAATCAACCATAATTAGTTATCTCTATATCTTGAAGATATTAATAGCCTAGGAATGTTTTCAACTCCCCCTAAATTGGAAGACGAGTCTCATAATATGATTGAAAAACCATGGACATTGATATTGGGACTCCTAAAAATCCCAATATCCTTAAACTAGGAAATGTCTTGACCTTAACTAAGCATGATGAATACACCAAGATTTTGATAAATTTTAAATACATATTTATTTATTCCTATGCTACTGTACTAGGTGTTGACCTTTCTCTAGTTGTCCACCACCTAGTGGTCACTGTTGGTGAAAAACTTGTAAAGTAGGAACTATGAAAAGTACATCCAAAAGTCACTTTGCTAGTGAAAGATAAGCTCTAGAAACTCATTCATGTTGGATTCATTAAAGAGAATGACTATTCTAACTAGATCTCTAATGTCATCCTTGTTGACAAGAAAACATGTAATATTAGAATATACATTGACTTCTAGGACATCAGTAAAGCATATCCTAAGGATGACTTCCCTTTGTGCAACATCAAATTGATCATTGGTTTCTCTATAAGATGTGGAATGTTGTCATTAATGGATAAATTCTTAGGCTATAATCAAATCAAAATCACTCCTAAGGACCAAGCCAAAAAAACTTTCACCACCCCATGGAAAATATTTTTTCTATCAAGTCATGATTGAAGAATTTAAGAGCTACCTATTAGAGAGCCATGCCATATATATTTCATGATATAATGCATGATATCATGGAGGACTATGTCGATGATATTATTATTTGGTCTTTAAATTGAGAAGATAATTTTCAAGAACTAAGACACATCTTCAAGTGGCTATGAGAGTATAACGTATATCTAAAGCCTACAAAATGCATCTTTGGGGTTACATAAGAAACATTATTGGGATTCATCATATC
The DNA here is from genome assembly GCA_028583015.1 of Wollemia nobilis. Lineage (NCBI taxonomy): Eukaryota > Viridiplantae > Streptophyta > Pinopsida > Araucariales > Araucariaceae > Wollemia > Wollemia nobilis. The sequence continues at coordinate 1,679,202 of JAQPPZ010016349.1, forward strand.
CTGATGCAACATCAAAGTTTATCCTAACAAGATACTGGCTATAGTTGTTAGTTTTTTATGTAAGGTAGTACAACCATAGGATGAGGAATAACTGATATGAGATAATTGTAAAACTAATGGCACAATAATATGCAAGAAAATAAAGAAATGAACATCTGCAAATAACTCAAAAATATACTATTAATGAGAATTATGAAAATATTGTAATGCTATATAATGGAGGACATGAAAACTCCATGAAAGTATATGAAAGAACTACATTGTACCACACTACATCTACTACATATTGTATACTTACTATATCACTCTCTCTCTCTCTCTCAAGCTTACTACCTATGAGGTCATTATATAGAAATATAGATTGCTTGGCCTTTATTGTACCTATGACTCATGTACATTTGGACTACATGAACATTTACAACATGCACATGAAACTTGTGCATTTATTATAATGCTTGAAGCAACTAACTGAATTTACTCTTAAGCAAAGTCCTAATCTAGATATGTACCAAAGGTGGTACATTTACATGACACAAATGATGTAATATAGTCTAACACCCCCATGTATTAGATTATTTGGTTATTGAAGACTTTAGTATTCAATATGGCTCTTTCATATGGTATTTGAATTGGTATCCTTCTTCATTATTTACTGCAATATGCTCAAGTAAGAAGTTAGTATCTTCATACAAGGTAAAGAAAGCTATAGCCAAGGGTTCTTCTAATTTTCCATCTTGAATATATCCTTCTGGTTCAGTTTTTGTATTTTCTTCTTTGTTCATATTGTTATGTGTCCTCTTAGTATATCTTTTCTTTCTCTTCCTCCTTCTCCTGTGATTCTGTATTGATGCCAGTGGAATATTTATTTCATGATTAGTTAGTTTATCATCACCATAATATTGATTTGTATTGCTAGTTTGATTCATGTGTTGAGCAAGTACAAAAATAATTAATGATAGATAAATCATTAAACATTCTTTTGATATGAATATAACTATTTTTAGTGTACTCTACATGAATATAACTTATTAATGATGTAAATTTGCCTTCTTTTGCCTCTTTAATAAATAAGGAGAATCTTTATTTATCACTAGTTGATAGATTCTTGTATCCTTCAAGGGCATCTATTAAGTTTTGGGAGTACAATTCTACTCCATGAAATAGTTTCTCATTATTAAAAGTATTTCTTAAATTTTATTCATAATATTGAGGTCAACCAATATAGTTCTTTGAGCTCTTAGATACTTTGTAGTAGACTACCTTATGAATCCCTAGTAAATTAATTTTATGATCAAGCTAGAAATTTTTGATATGTAGTATTCTTTTGTTTCCTTAAAACTTAGATTAAGGATTTGTAGAATACTATATCTTTCTCAAGTAAATTGAGTATATGATCCAATTTGTTAAAACCTTTCTATATTTAGGTTTTGTAGAACTCCTTATGTCTCCCTAGTGATTAGAGTAAGCTATAAGCTTAATAAAGTGCTTAGTAAATAATAGTTCACTTTTGAGTTGATTTTGTAATGTTTTGTAAATCAACTTTTATTTCACCTTATCTCTCCTAATGAACTATGCACTTAATTTGAAGTTCTCTATGGTTGGATTTATTTTGCCTCTTTAGTATGAATATGAGACAAGTGTAAGTATATAATTCCAACTTCTTTAAGTAAATGAAGAACTTCCTTTTATATCCCTTGATATTAATAGTTTAATGTTTCTAAATTCCAATAATATATTTTTGGTGTAGTAAACCTTATAACTCCCTAATTTGGAATATTAGAAAATAATAATAATAGTATTTGCAAATTTAATATTTCTGATTTACTAAGGTTGACAACCTTATATCTCCTACTTGGTGATTTGCAAATATCTATAATTTCTTCTACCTTTGTTAGGATGGCTTCCTTGCTTTCTAAGGTTGTTATTTTAATAATAGTAATCAACCTTATGCTTAACACCTTATAACTCCAATTTTTAGAAAGCAAATAATTAAATAATATACTTATCTTCCTTCAACGTAGGTGGCTTGGCTAGTAGTGAGTATTCTGAGATAGGATGCTCTCACTGGATGATGGTAATGTAACCAATTTTGTTCTCCCTTGATGGCTGTGATGTAGGTAGTTTTTCTCTCCCTTGACCGTAGTGATTTAAGTGGTTTAGCTCTCTCTTGATGGTGGTGATGTAAGATTTCACTGGATGTTGGTATTATCTTTTCCACCCAAATATTTAACACCTAATGGGTGATGGAATCATTGATCGATGATAGGATTTTAGTGGACATCCTTTGACTCATTGGCTTTGGGATTTCAATCATATTTTTGCTATAATGCTTCAAACTTCAATATCCTCTCCTCAAACTTCACTTACAATTGCTTACACTTGCTTGGAATTCATCGTAATTTCTTGGACTTGGGTGCTTATGTAGCTTTTATTCTCCTTAGACTTGCACCCACATGTTACTGTGAGCTTGTGAGGCATTATAGTAATGCTTTGGTCTTTGAGTAATGCTCCTTCCTTCTTTAACCAATTGGTTATGATGATTATGCTTGCAATGATGCCTTTCAATATCCAAAACTTAGACGTTATCTTGAGCATTTTCCTTTGTGAGTGTTATTGAATGCTCTATTGTATGTGACAAGTGGTGGCCTTCTCAATTGCATGTATGGTCTCTTCCAACATCTATCAAGCTTTATAAAACTCCTTTGATAGTGAGTACACAATTATTTTTCCTTGCTCTCAACACTTTCTTCAAGTGGAAGAAATGTGCTTCCCTTCACAGCATTGGCTCTGGTTTGATGAGGCTAGTTCTATGGTGCTACTCTCAACTGGTGACTCTCCCATGGTAATGCACCTCTTTTGTTAGCTAGAAGACCTCTTCTATTTATTGTATTATGTTGTAATGACTACACTAATATACTATCCTCTCATGGATTCAATGCTTGTAGATGTTCATTGTTATAGATGTTGATGTTGTGGATGATAGGACACCACAATACACGCTAGATGTTGAGCCCTAGGATGGATCTTTTCTATAGTACTCTTGAGCCCTTCATTGGCTCATATCTTATGTGCTATCTACCTAGTACTTGCTCCTTGTAGATGGTAGATGTTGAACCCTTTTTGTGTGGTTCCACTTTAGGCACTTTTGATAGTGCTAATGGCCAATGTTGAGCTTCTTTTGATTGGATATTTGATGTCGATGATATGGCCACTTGTAGAATAATATGCTACATTGAGTGTCTTTAAGACACTTGTATTTTTGTCTCCCTTTGATAGAGATAAATCTGGTGCTCTCATACAAATCTATAAAAACCTTTATTTGCACCTTAAATCTGAGATACTTCAAGTCTCTTCTTGTAGCTTCTTTCTTTGACTTGATGGTTGCCTTCTTCTTCTCCACTCCTTGGAGGAATTTTGATCTGCTTGGTGGCTTCTATAGGCCTCAATAATTTATAGGTATTGAGTACTGAATAGTGTCTTTAGACACTTTGATATTTGCATATTTTGTGCTCTTTGGTTTTCTCCTCAAGTTAATAACCAATGCACATAATGATATTTAAGAGTAAATAAGTTAAACAATCTAGAATAGTGCAATAGTAGTCTCACCTTATTGCTCCTTCAATGCACTAATAATAATAACTCTTAAATAATGTACTAATAATTTTTGCAACTCTCTTAAGAGTAATTATAAAGAACCCTTAAAAGTAATTTGTAATATGCACTACAATCAATGTTGTAGGATGTAGTCTTCTTGATTCTTAGATAGATAATAGGTAGATGATATTTTTATTTCTATCAAAATATATCTAACTCCTATTTAATTGTGTAGGTAATAACCTTAAAAGTAACTTCCTTCTACACTCCTTGAAGACTATAATGCAACCTTCTCTTTTTGCAACTTCTAAAGAATTAAAATGGTGCTTAATGGAACTGAATAATAACCCAAATTATAGTTCAACTAATGAATCTATTTGCACCCAAGTTACTTACCTTAATGATCATTGTAGATGAAGGATCATAGGTGATTAGATTCACCTTATGACTACCCTTTTACTAGATGAATGTTTAACTATTCTTGGCTGTCCCAAAAAACTCCTTAACTCACCAATTTGTAGCTTAGTAACTCCTCTATCTTGCTACCCTTTAATATATAGTAGGTGAATCCTATTAGCCTTCAGGATAAACTCTAAAATACCTAAAATTTTGTAGCTAGTAATTCTATATTAATTTCTGCCCTTTCGTAGTCAATTTATGCACTAAAATGCTATTCTTGAAACTCATAAATTTGGTGGGGAGCTCCCCCAAACCACAACTAAGTTTTTCTTCAAGGACCCTTTTAGTATTTTTTTGTAGATTCAACAAACCCCTATCTTTGGATGAGCCTTTTAGCCTTCAAAGGTAATCTTCAAACCTTTTTGGTTTGGTAGTAATGTCTGGATCCTTTCTCTTTGTTGAATTTTAACTTCAATTTAGGTCTTCTTTGGAATTCAATATAGGCCTTCTTCTCAAGAATCTGAGTGTCTTTAGGTCTTTAGTATTCTCCTTCGATATTTGGCACTCCTTACCAAATTATTCTTCTTTTGGGTTTGTTATTGGATGAAGATAATTTGTCATGACCCTCCATAATGGAATTTTTGGCACAAAGAAATAATGTATTAATCTATGTTATTTTAATACCTAACTCGAGAAATAGAACCAACTATGCAAATAATTAGTTGTTTTGAAAGAGCATGGTATTGTTGACATATTGTTGAGATGTGCAGGATCAGGTGCACTCTAGGTGGAAGAAGTAGAATCATCCACCAAAAGTGAGGGTACTTGAGGTTAGATAAATGATGATTAAGGTAACTTGGGGGTAAAAAGAATGGATACCTTCATATATGCATGCATTATCGGGAGGTATAATCATCAATAACTAGTCACCTTGAGCCTCAGTAGGTAGCCTAGTAGCTATCGTGAATTCTCTGATTGGGACAGGTGATTGGATTGATGGAAATATTCCCTCTTTGTATGTTGCATATGTTTGATTGTATTTTACTTCATCACTATCTACATTAGTGGTTTAGGAAATAAAAGCATGAATGAGTAGGATGCCTTTGAGAGCTTCTTGTTTTGATTAAAACCTCTTACTCATTTCATTTTAATTAAATAAAAAGATGTTTTATTTTAAAGATATCTTATTTTAAAATGGTAATAGAGTTCCATTTTAAATAAATAAAAAAATATTTTATTTTAAAAATGTCTTATTTTAAAATTATAATAGAGTTTCATTTTAAATAAATAAAAAAATGTTTTATTTTAAAGATGTTTTATTTTAAAATGATAATAGAGTTTCATTTTAAATAAATAGAAATATGTTTTATTTTAAAATGATAATAGAGTTTCATTTTATAAAAAATAGAAGTTATGTTAAAATAGTGATAAAGTTACTTTTATAAATGATAGTTATATTTTCAAATGAGAATATAATAAAATATTTATTGGAACCTCATTTCAAAAAATGAAAGTTTATTATTGGAACCATGGGAATAGAGCCTTTGTGGTGAAGTTTCTCCTCGCAAAAAAATAGGATTTCAAATATGCTTGTCCATTGAGGAGATAAGGAAAAATTGATGGTAGATAGTGGAGAGAGGATGAGGAAGTAATGGCAGTTGAGGATGGTGTGGTCGAAGAGGATAAGATATTTGGAGGAAGAGTGAGAAGGCATCACAACGTGAAAGAATGTAAAAGGAGGACAACAAAGGAATAGAGGAAATAACATCTAGTAAACTGAAAATTGAACTTGGTAGGTGGATTCAAACACTTTGGGGATAAACCAAGGATGTCATATCCAAACACCATGTTGGTTATTCCATGTATATGGATGTATGCATATTGTATTCCTTGTTCATTTTGGATGAGTGTCCTTATTGTCGAACAGTTCATCTTGCTGCTAGTTTTGTTTTCTTAGAAGTTGTTGGTAATTAGATGAAGTATCTAAAATATCTTGCACCCTAGTCATGTTTATTTCTGCTATGTAGCCTACCCTTTGGACATTAGCTAAGTCTATCTACTCAGTTGATTCACTTGAAGACGAGTACTCACTACTTGTGTAACTGCGTAGGTACCATGTCAATGTCCATGACATGTATCTTGTTGATTGATGGTAGTAAGTTGGGTAACAAGCTACCCTTCATTGTTGTGTGTTTCTCAACCATTTAGAATCTCCTTGTTTACTTCTTGCTCTAAGCTAGTGACTGGTTTGATGGTGTGAACCCTGGTAGTGGGTTTCCCTTGAGATGGGTAGTGATGTTTCTTTTGTTTGTTGTTTCTACCTTTCTCTTAGAGCACTGCAAGAAAATGTACGTCATAGAGTTTTCCCCTTTACATTTTGTAACACCTTAGATGTTGGGTCATATACCATTTAGGTAGGATGGAACCATTGTACATGCTCCTTATTCAACCTTTGTCTAATATTATAGGAAGGATGGGGGAAGTTGAAGTTGATTTGGCTTTGTGTGTTGTGATATCTGCACTACTGGTCTCGACCAAGTGTGTTCTATTTTCTATCTTACCCTTTGGTGTTTCTTGAGTGGCGTAATCATTGACTTTGAAGAACCATGGTTGTTACAATTTTTAGCAAGTATTGACTAATATGAATGCTTTCATTTTGTCCTTCGTAGGGATGAAATAATTAGTAAGTTATGACTTATTCTAATTAAAAGTATTTAGGGGCTCAAAATATTTGGACTGACTGACTTATTATTAAATAAATGAATGATTATTTTATAGATTAAATATGGAGTTTTGATTTATGAAATAATGAAAATAGTTGGTTTATTTGTGAATTGAGATAATGGGACTTTAATTCATTAAAGAAAGCAATGATTAATTTATAGATTAAATATGGAGTTTTGATTTATGAAATAATGAAATAGTTGGTTTATTTATGAAATGAGGTAATGGGACTTTTATTTTTGAATTTAGCAAAAAACCCCTCGTGGGACTACCTTCATCTCAGAAATGACGACCAGGGGATTCTCCACCATAAAAATCACCCAAGAGTAGCGCTTGGTCCTAATCGCACCAATATTATCAAATATATTTTTGGTACCTGATGTGCATTTGATAGACTGAAGATACGAACCAGGGACCTCCTTGGAGGGTTTCTCTACTCTCTCCAACTCACCTAAAACACGTGGATAATGGGACTTCAATTCATTAAATAAAGGAATTATTATTTTATAGATTAAATATGGAATTTTAATTTATGAAATAATGAAAATAGTTGGTTTATTTGTGAATTGAGGTAATCATACTTTACTTCAGCAAACAAAGGAATGATTATTTTATAGATTAAATATGAAGTTTGTAGACACTTCAAATTAATAATTTTGATGAAATAATAATATAATAATAATTACACTCAATAAGTCTTACAAAAATAAAATTAATCTAAAATACCTAATATTTCCTAATAAAACCCTTATAAATACATTGCAAATAAAATCAATTAAATTTTAGAAATATTTTGAATACCTACAAAAATAATAAAAATAATAAAGAAAACAATAAAAATAACAAAATAAATAAAATAAACCTAGGTGTTGTAGGTGAGTTGGAGAGGAGATGACAATCCTCCAAGGGAGGTCCCAGGTTCAAATCTCCACCCTACCAAAAAGCTAAATTGGGTATCCAAAATCCAATTGATAATGTTGGTGTGGGCAGGGTCGGGTGCGACTCCCGGGTGACTTTGATGGTGTAGAACCCCCTGTTCGTGGTCTATCAGACCAAGGTGGCCTCAAAAGGGGTTTTTCGCTTAAAAAAATAATAATAAAATAATGAATCTCCTAAATTCCCACATAATACTCTATTAAACCTAAATTACTCTAATTAAATATAATTTACATCACTATCATTACCTTATTTATTAGTCCCCCTTGCATAGGAAACAACAAAGCAAATAAAATAATAAAAATCCTAATTAATATTAATTAAAATACTAATTAATGCCCCTTAAACATAGTTATGCCATGTTCTAGGCACCATAATAAATGAGAAATCTAGAAGCCCCTTTCTTGAGAATTTAAAAATTACCCCTAATTTAATATGTCACCTCACATGGTACTCCTCCTCATGGCATAAAAAGTAATTTTAAAATTAAAAATTATGTCAAGTCAAAGATGCATTTAAGCCACTTTGCCCAAAGACATGTCACTTTATTACACTTTGTAATTTAAAATTATTAATCCCTTCCCCCATTGGCCTTTGGAAATTAATTTTAAAATGATTTCCAATCCCCTAGGACACCCTACCCAAAGCCCTTTAATGTGCCACCTCCCCCATGGGACACCTCACCATTTTTGGAAATTTTTAATTCCCCACAATCCCCCATGCATCTAGAAGCACAATTTAAAATTATTTTCCATCCTTCTAGACTCCTTTCCCCAAGGCACTTAAATGAGGCCCTCCACCTCACTCTCTCTAGACCCTTCACTCACCTACCCTTGCCTATGTGGAGTCCATGTGGAGTCCACATGGCATCCCACTCACCCAACCTAATTTTACCTATAAATATACCCTCCCGTAGCCATTTAGAGGGGTCCAAGTTGTTCTAACTAAATTATGCCAAAATTATACCACACTCATGCCTTAGCCAAATTTCACACTTACCCATTGTTTGTTTATAACAGGTATAACTATCATTTTCAATGTATTTTACAGTATAAAGCTTTGTGTTTATTATAGTTCAATATTGCATGAACAAAATCCCAACTAAAGTGGGCTCTCTAACTATTAACCTTATCTTGGTTGTTTGTGTGCAGACATATCTTCATAACCAACTGGGAGATATATTTACCAGCCCATATATACACAATCATACACTTTTTATCATATTAGATGTAGTTAGGGAACATATTACACCATTGTTATTGTTAAAGCCTTCGTAAGAATTTGTAATTGTAAAGAGACAAAGAGTCTTATTTTGTATTGTAAAAGGCTCATATTTTGTAATAAAATTCATTATATACATTACTCTCTTTGTCTGTGTTAGTTTGTCAATGGTAGCTTCCTTAGCTTACAGAGTTTTGATTTATGAAATAATGAAAATAGTTGGTTTATTTGTAAATTGAGGTAATGGAACTTTAATTCATTAAATAAAATGAATGATTGTTTTTTTTATTAAATATGGAGTTTTGATTTATGAAATAATGAAAATATTTGGTTTATTTATGAATTGAGGTAATGGGACTTTAATTCATTAAATAAAGGAAATGATTATTTTATAAATTGAAAGGAGTTTTGATTTATGAAATGAAAGTAAATTAGTTTATTTATAAATTAAAGTAGTGGGACTTTAATTTAGTAAATAAATGAAATAATTATTTTATATAAATTAAAGTAGAACTTTGATTTATGAAATGAAATGAAACTAGATTATTATTAAATTAAAATAATGAGCCTTTAATTTAGTAAATAAATGGAATAGTTGTTTTATATATTAAAGTAAAGGGACTTTGATTTATGAGATATGGAATGATGGTTTACTTTATGAATCAATTTCTAAGATTTGATTCATGTTAAATAAAGGAACCTAGTGTATTTGATGATTAGAGGTATGGACTTTAATTCATTGAATAAAGATAAGATTTGATTGAAGAAAAAATTGTGATCTAAACTATGCATGTTGAATGACTCTCTAGGGGTATTTGAGAGGTGGAAATAAAAGTAATGACTCTTTTATGATATCAATTATGCATTAGATGCTTAAAATATTGATTGAAATTTGTATAGTTGTAATTTGGTAAAGTAAATGATAGATGCATTTAAAGGTATGCCTATCCTAAACCATGAGTACCTTGATCCCCTACTATCCTCAAATGATTGGTAGAAATCAAAGAAGGAGCAAGGAGGTTTATGGAACCAATACATCAATAATTTTATTTACAATGATTTAATTATGCTCAAATAGACTAGAATTATGGGGGGATTTCCCTTATGGAATTGATGTAATGTTATTCTTTGAGATTATGGAAGGATTACTATACTTACCTTTATGTAATAGCTATTTAAAATGGTTTGAGGAAGTAATTTTACTTTATTACTATGCATTTTTATTCTTCTATAATTGGTTTCCTTTTAGTTAATGTTATTCTTTTTTAGTTCTTCCTCTTTACTAGTCTCTCTTGTATGCTTTAAGTTTATATCTGTTAGATTTATTTAGTTTTGCTTTCTTGATAATCAACAAAACTTAAGTAACATGTTCTAGGGTGAACTTAGAAGAAGATCTATGGGGTTGAGACCCCTTAGGGTGAACATAGGAAGACCTAAGGTATTAAGATCCCTTAGGAATAATGGAAACTAAGTCATGGGAAGTGTACATCTGCGTTAAGATAACTCATCATGAAGATGCGATATATAGCTTAACTTATAATACTCACAACATACCTACATAGATTGGCTTGTATATGGTATAGTGATATGTGTATACCTTCGAATGATAGAGGGTGATAAGTCTAGCTCATCAAGGATGATAAGATATATAGGCTTATTTTTGGTAACACATGATACGCATACACATATGGAACTTGTTATTGTGATAGGACCTTAGGTTAGTAACTAGGAAGAAAAAGTTAGGAGAAAATAGAATAAACTTGCATTAGGAATTAATCTGCGGTTACAAGGTTTAAATAGAAGGAAATAAACCATAATCGCTAACTTAGGGGAAAGAGAAAAGGATGAAGGAAAATAGGGAGGAAAGAAGAAGAAAATTAGAATTCGTTCTCTCTGCCGCCCATGCCGTCAAACCTCTGTCGTCCAGTCTCTACCGTCCAGGGAGGTAAAAGGTAAGGTCCAACCTTACTGTGGTAAAAATAAATTTTTACCATGCGTTATTTCCAACATTCTCCCCCTTAAAGTTGAGAGGACTGACTATACAGTCTCTCAGCTTTATAAATTGAGCTTTAGCCATGCCTTTGGTGAAGATGTCTGCTAGATTATCCAAAGTGCTGCAGTATTGAAGCTCAACTATCTATTGTTCCACCATATCTCTTATGAAGTGATACTTCATATCAAAATGTTTTGACCTTTTGTGGTGGATCGGATTATATGCCAACTGTATGGCACTAATATTATCACAATTCAGTTTGGTTGGACCAATTTGATTTTCGCCAATCTCTTCAAGGATTTTCCTCAACCAGAGGATTTGAGTACTAGCATGGGTAATGGCTATATACTCAGCTTATGTAGATGATAATGCTACAACAGATTGCTTCTTGGAACTCCAAGTTATTAGTCCTGAACCTAGACTAAAACAGTTCCCCGATGTAGATTTTTTGTCATCTATATTATTGCCCCAATCGCTGTCACTATAACCAACTAACTTCACAGAGTTAGACTTGTGGTAATGGATTCCAAAATCCAATGTACCTTTTACATATCGTAAAATTCGTTTGGTTGCTTGAAGGTGCAGCTCGGATGGGCAAGCCATAAACCTTGATACTAGAGAAACAACATAATGTATATCTGGCCTAGTGTTGGTGAGAAACATTAAACTCCCAACCATGCTTCTGAAATTGGTCATGTCAACCTTTGGTGCTCCATCATCTTTGCTTAGCTGGATTCCATGTCCTGTTGGTGTTGCAACTGATTTGCACTGCTGCATAGCAAATTTCTTGATCATGTCATGAGCATATTTCTGTTGACATATGAAGATCCCTTGCTTTGATTGATGTACTTCCATGCCTAGGAAGTATCTCATTAATCCGAGATCCTTCATCTCAAACTGATTCATCATGGAGTTTTTGAACTCCATATTCATCTTATTATTACTACCCATAAATATTAGATCATCCACATATAAACAAACTATGAGGATATCTACTCCATTCTTAAGGTAGTATAGAGTTGGTTCACTCTTGCTTTTTGTGAAACCATACTCGCTAAAATAGCCATCAATGCGTGAGTACCACGCTCGTGGTGCTTGCTTGAGGCCATAAAGTGCTTTTTTCAATTTATAAACAAGGTTCTCTTTTCCTTGTTCTTGGAAACCTTGAGGTTGTTGAACATACACCTCTTCTGTCAGGTATCCATTTAAAAATGCACTTTTCACATCCATGTGTTGAATGTTCCATCCTTTATGGGCTGCCAAGGAAAGAACAGTTCTGATTGTTTCTTGTCGAGCAACTGGAGCAAAGGTTTCCTCATAATCTATGCCATATTTCTGAGTAAAACCCTTAGCTACTAATCTTGCCTTGTGCCTTTCAATGCTTCCATCAGCATTGAATTTGGTCTTATAGACCCATTTACATCCAACACATTTTTTTCCCTTGGGAAGCTTCACAAGCTCCCAAGTATCATTCTTTTTAATTGAGGATATTTCCTCTTCCATGGCATCTTGCCATATACTTTCAGTACATGCTTTTTCATAGCTAGATGGTTCTAGCTGTGCAGCAGCCAACAAAGCATAATTGACTACATCACCCCTTGGTTCATGAGACTCATCATCTCCTGACATTTGAAGATTTTCAAGTCTTGACAAAATGTCGTCCATCTCACTAGCTTGACTCCTAGTGTATCTTTGTTGGAAATTCCTATCCAACATTTGAGAAGATGGATGACTCTGTAGTATGCGCTTTCCTTTATTTGTTTCTTTCCTTTGAGAAACTGGATCAATATCCATCGGACTTGGAGCGCTTACAGATCTCTGAAATCATTTCGGAGAGTTTGGGGGTGCCAACAAAGGAGTTCCTCTTGGACTTGATGTACCACTTGATGTACTCGATGAAGATTCCTGATGTGGACTTTGTGGAGGGGAACTACTTCCACTACTTTTCTTGGGCTGTACAAATGTGGAACTTTCAGAATTAGAGTCTATATCAACAAATTTTTTATGACCCCATTCTCCCCCTTCATCAAAAATTACATCCCTGGAGATAACTATTTTATGTGTCTTGGGATTGTACAATCTATACCCTTTGGTAGATTCACAATACCCTACAAAAATACATGCTTGACTCTTGGGATCAAGCTTCTTTCTCTTCTCCTCAGGAATGTGTGCATAAGCTAAAGAACCAAATACTCAAAAATGTTTGACATTTGGTTTCTTACCGTACCATCCTTCATAAGGAGTGATACCATCTAAACTAGAAGTCGGACTTCTATTTAGAATATATGCACTAGTTCTCACTGCATCTGCCCAATAGTTGTATGTTAGATGCTTTGTTTGAAGCATCGTACGTGCCATTTCAACAAGGGTGCGGTTCTTTCTTTCGGCCACACCGTTCTGCTGTGGGGTATAGGCAGTGGTGAACTGCCTTTTTATCCCATTTTGCTTACAATAATTTAAAAATTCATTTGAGGAGTACTCTCCTCCTCTATCAGTGCGAAGACATTTGACATAGTAGTCACATTGCTTTTCTACATTATTTTTGAAGTCTATGAAGCAATCAAATGCTTCATCTTTGTGTTTCAGAAAATAGATCCAACACATTCTAGAATAATCATCTATGAATGTTAGGAAATAAGAATTGTTTCCAAGGCTTTTTGTTTGCATTGGACCACAGATGTCCGAATGTACTAGCTGAAGAGGATAGCTTGCTCTCCACGCTTGCCCTTTTGGAAACTTCGTTCTGGAGTGCTTTCCCAAAGCACATGCTTCGCATACCTTCTTATGTTCTTGAATTTTTGGTAGTCCTGTCACCATAGCTTGTGAAGTTAACATTTTCAAGCTAGCGGAATTGAGGTGACCATATCTCAAGTGCCACAATACACTTGGATTTGAAATAGCAATATTTGCAAGTTGAGCTCCCCCTGGCTCACCAAATTTTAGAGGGAATAACCTATTCTTTGTCATAGGTACTTCTGTGATGACTCTGTTACAATTGTTTTTATCAAGGATTGTACATTTTCCTTCATCAAAAACTAATTTGTAATGCTTCTCCATCATTTGGCCAACACTTAACAAATTGTGTTGTAGTTGTGGAGTATAGTATATGTCATTCACCTTTTTAAGGCCTTCTTTTGTTGGAACTTCCATAGCTCCAATGCCTTCAACTTGCAAAGATTTATTATCCCCTAACTTAACATGGGATTTATAATTTGAATCTAATGTAGCAAAGAGATTTTCTTTGCCACTCATGTGGTTGGAGCAACCAGTATCTAAAATCCATGTGTCTTTGAGATTTTGATCTGATTGTCCATATGAAAGAAAAATATTTGAGGTGCCTTCTTCTTCTCCATAAAATGAGCCATATTGACTGCTTTGATCTTTTGAAGACTTTGACCAGCAATCACGAGCGAAGTGTCCTTGTTTCCCACAATTGAAACAAGTCGTTTTAGTTTTGTTACTTCCTCGTCCTTGATTTCCATGGCCTGCATTGCCGCTTTGGTTCTGATTGGCTCCTCTATTTTGATTTCCACCTCTGTTTTGATTTCCTCCTCTGTAGGAGTTGCTTTGGCCTTTGCCTCTTTGTTGTTGTCCTCTGCCTCGGCCTCTTCCTTGTCCTCGTCTTGCAGCTTCGTTCGAAGTGAAGGCTTTGTCATCACCTCCATAGCTTGTTGAAGGTGTTCCTTGAAGGCGCTCTTCATGTGATGTTAATGATCCAATCAAACTATCAAATGTAAGAGTAGAAAGGTCTTTTGATTCTTCAATTATGATGGCAATGTGATTCCACTTAGGAAGAAGTGTTCTCAACACTTTCTTCACAATTGTTTCAACTGTTGTGTTATCACCTAAAGTTTGCATCATATCAACTATTGCTTTGACTCGTACACAATAGTCACCGACTCTTTCATTTTCCTTCATTCTGAGATTTTCAAAATCTCTTTTTAAGGTCTGAAGCCTGACTTGCTTCACTTTATCACTTCCTTGGAATCCTTCTTTCAAGGCATTCCATGCATCTTTGGCAAGTTAAGAAAGATGCAATTCTAGGAAAGATACTTGGATCTAATGCTGATTGAAGATGGTATAAGGCAAAAGAGTTATTTTTCTGTGCATCTTTGAAGGTCTTCTTGTCGGTTGCACTCAAAGTAGTCCAATCTGTTGGAGCAGTGTAACCATCTTCAATACTATCCCATAGTCCTTTTCCTATGAGTAATGTCCTCATTTTGATGGACCAGTACTCATAATTATCCCCATTGAATTCGGGGATTGGTAGATTGTTATTTGATCCCATTACAATCTATTAAAACAAGAAACCTTTCTTATATAGTCTTATTACAAAAAGACTTTACAAACTATCAAGCCTTGCTTGATTTATCCTTCAAAAAACAACCTATTCTTGTTGTGATTCAGCAATTACAAAATTGTCAGCGACTTGTTCATCGTCGTCACTGATCAATATAATTTTAGGTGAAGGAGGTTGTAGGATTTCAACTGAATTACTATAATGAGTATATTCAGATCCTTGTGGAGCAATCTCCACAGATTCGGATTGTTCAAATCTACTCCCAAAAGAGTTATCTTCTGAATATGCTTCGTATCCTAGATCAGGATTTCTCTGTTGTGCAATAACTGCGTTTTGCAACTGTGAAAAGACTGAATTTATGCCTAGTGTTCTCACATGCTCATCAAAGTTTTTGGCGTTCGTTCTTAGTAACAGTTTACAAAGAGCCTGATAACATCCATTCGATCTTATCATCTAAGAAAATTTCCCTGAAATTTTCTTTTACACAAAATTTCCTCTTAGGAAATGTTACTAAATTTTTACCTCTCAAAGCGTAAAAAAATGTTACAACAATTTCCTCTTAGGAAATATCTTTTCTTCCACAATTTTGATAGATAGATTCCCTTTTTTTTTTTTAACTTATTTTTAAATGCATAAAAATTTTAATTTTAATCAAATTTTTTATAAAATATATCTTCTATAGATAAGATTTAAAAAAAACTGTTAAAATAATTTTTTTTTAAATATCTATAAAAAATATAAATTTTTATAAAAAAATATGAAAAAAATAAAAAAAATTAATTTTTATCGTGCAAAAGATTATATATGGCGCGCGTGGGGTTCGACCCCGCGACCTCCCACGCCAAGCCTTAACGCTGGCCCGAATGGCCAGTCGGGCTAGCCTGTCCGACGCGAATGGAAGGCGCTTGCCTTCCTTCTATTCCGTCGGGCTAGCAAATATTTAAAAAAAAACACGGGACATTTGTCCCACATCCGCCCTACGGATGAAACTTACAGGCTTTAAAAGCCTGTATTCGGCGGATGAGTTTCGATTGCCTGCGGGCAATCGGGACCACGCCTTTTGCCTCCCGTGCGTTGCCCGTCCAGTCGCCCGCCTGTCTGCTCGCCACTTGTCGCGTCGTCTCCCTGCCACGTGTCGCGCTGTCGCGTCCGCTCCCTGCCACGTGTCCGGTCGTCGAGTCCGCTCCCTGCCATGTGTCGCGTCCGCTCGCTCGTTGTCTGCCATGTGTCACCTCCTGATTAGCTCCTCGAGATCCATGCCTCCTGCTGCCTCGGTTCGCATGCTATGGGCCTCTTGCCTCGGTTCATGTGCTATGGGCCGACCTCCTCGGGATTCGTGCCTCGCTCGCCGTGCCTTCCAGCCAAACGTGAACCAGCTCTGATACCAGATATTGTGATAGGAGCTTAGGTTAGTAACCAGGAAGAAAAAGTTAGGAGAAAATAGAATAAACTTGCATTAGGAATTAATCTGCGGTTACAAGGTTTAAATAGAAGGAAATAAACCATAATCGCTAACTTAGGGGAAAGAGAAAAGGATGAAGGAAAATAGGGAGGAAAGAAGAAGAAAATTAGAATTCGTTCTCTCTGCCGCCCATGCCGTCAAACCTCTGCCGTCCAGTCTCTACCGTCCAGGGAGGTAAAAGGTAAGGTCCAACCTTACTGTGGTAAAAATAAATTTTTACCATGCGTTATTTCCAACACTTGTGTGAGGGTATTTGGTGAGATGTAGCTCTTCGAGAACTTAGGGGAATTAAAATTTAGGTACATATTAGATTGGTCAGGGGTTTATGAATCCATCTTCTTAGTTAATAAAATATATTTTTTCTTTTCTGCCTATTTTCTATTTGCTTGTTTTTGGGTCATTACATTTGGTATCAGAGCTCTAGGTACAATGGTATAGAGATTCTTATGTGTGCTAAAGGGTTTCATATGTCTCCAATGAAGGCTTGCTTAAAGTATAAGCTATATCTAGGATGACATATGATGCCATATTGCTAAGATCTAATGGGAATTAATTCCAAGTGTGAATGGATGTTATTATACCTTAGTATGGGCTTTGGTATTAATGATACATCATAAACTTGGAATACTACCCTAGTTATATTTTTGATGCTTTAACAAGAGAACTCTATATTATGGCTTGAATTAGTGATACAATTTATAATGAAATTGTAGCCTAATATTCTCTTGGTTGTAACTAGGTTAAAGATACCATCTAGGACCAGAAGAGAGAGGCCTACACCTAGACAAACTCAACAAAATGATGTCAAAAAGAGAACTAAAGATGAAATTCTGAGGAGAAGAGGTGAAAAATCTTATTTTCATTACAAAGATATTGTAAGGATAGATAAAGCAACAAGGGGAATCGATAGAACAATAAAAGGTACAATTAAATTAGTAGAAGCAGTTGAATGAATACTTATTGGAAAAGTACCAAAGGTGAGCCAACGACCCAAGAAAGGAAGGGTAAGTGATGGCTTTCTAAAGTTGGAAAATCAACATAAGGAGCAGTTAGGCCAACCCCAACCATCCATTGATATTGACTTAAGGAAATGGAGATTGATCCAACTTACCTACATATAAAGTAAATGGAAACCCAAGGCACCTCAAGTAGGATGAATTAGGAAATAAACTTAGTAAATGTACAAAGTCCCTTTGGAGGTTGTTATGTATGTAGAGGATCACATTATGTAAACTACCCAACCAAAGTAAGACCAAAAATTCAAACTAAGGAGCTAAGTATTAGGGCACAAATGAAAGGAGAAAGTCAAATCTAGAACAAAACACCCATACCATGAGTTTGGGAATGTAAGTTTTCCTCCTTGTCATAAAAATTATTTTCTTCGTTTTATTTCTTCTATTATAACAAGGGATATGTCGAAATGGCCAAGATATTTGGCCCATGGATGGAAGGTAGAGTATGGTTCTGGATAAACCTACTCAGTATACTAGTGTTATCCAATGGTAGAAATTATCTTAGATAGTGGGACCATAGGTTACCTATATGTGGCTCTACTTCATGCCTTTGATGAAATCCTAGGGATGGATTGGTTATAGGACCATAAAGCCTTGATCAATTTCCAATATTGATGGATTGAGTATTCAAGACCCAAATGTTGACAACTATACAATTAAGGAAATCCCTCAAAAGAGGAGGGATAGTGTATGTTGTAAAACTTAATGAAGTGATGATTGTAAGAGAGAGAAACTAGGAAAGCACCCAATATTGCAAGAAATTAAGGATGTTTTCCAAAAATATTTACCTAGACTACCTCTTGTACGCTAATTTGACTTCATAATTGATCTTATGCCAAGATTCAAACGTATTCATAGATCATTGTATAAGATGAATCTTATCGAGATACAAGAACTAAAGGTTCAATTGCAAGTGTTATTAGAAAAGGGATTGATAAAACCAAGTGTATCACCATGGGGTGCACTGGTTTAATTTTTTGAAAATAAATATGGTTCTTTAAGATTATGTATTGATTACATGATGCTAAATAAGGCTACAATAAAGAACCGATATCCTTTACCTAGGATCAAATATTTATTCGATCAACTAAGATATGTCATGGTGCTCACTAAAATTTATCTAAGATCAGGGTATCACCAATTAAGAATACATGAGGAGGACACTCACAAAACAATATTTAAGACTAGGTATGGGAATTACGAGTTTATAGTTCTACTCTTTGTACTGAATAATGTCCTAGCTATGTTCATCAACCTAATGAATAATGTGTGCAGAAGGCACCTAGACCAGTTCATCCTAGTATTCCTAGATGATATCTTAAAATACTATCAGAACAAAGAAGAACTCGATAAGCATCTCAAGATCATGTTAGAGTTCTTAAAGGAAAATTAGCTCTATTAGAATCTAGACAAAAGTGATTTCTATATTTTAGGGGTACAATATCTTGGATCTATCATATCAACAGAGGGAATTATTGTGGATCCAAAAAATATAGAGGCCATCTTGAATTGTCCGCCCCTACCAATGTGACTAAAGTACAAAGCTTCATGGGGTTAATAGACTACTATAAATATTATATAAAGGAATACTCCAGGATTGCTACGATAATAAATAACCTTCAAAAGAAGGGAAAATAATTCAAATGGTCAAAAAAGTGCGAAGCTACCTTTGCATTGTTAAAACAAAAACTCACTACTGCACCAATATTGAAGACTCCAAATCCTTAGGGATATTTTTTGGTATGCACATATGCATGACTAGAAGGGTTAGGGGGAGTATTTTCTCAAGAAGAGTTAGTAGTAGCATATACTTCAAGAAATATTAAGAAGCATGAATTCAATTATGCTACACATGATTTAAAACTACTACTAGTGGTCTATGCTCTAAAGGTATGGTACTACTACTTGATGGGAAATCCATTTGAATTAATAATTAACCATAAAAGTCTATGGTACATATTCACCCAACCTATACTCAATGCAAGACAGAGGAGATGGGTTAAATTCCTCGTTGAATATGACTTTAAAATTGAGTACATTAAAGGGAATGGGAATAAGGTTATTTATGCCTTGAGTAGAAGGAAACACATAACAACCATAACCAGGAGTCACATGGGTCTTATGGATTAGGTAATATAGGAGCAATCTCAGGATGAGTATTTCCAAGAAATTCAAACTAGAATGAGCAACAATCCCAAAAGTAACAAGGAATTTGCCATGATAGATTTACTTTTATGCTGCAAAGGTAGAGTTATCATACCAATGATAGGTGATCTAACAAGGCTAGTAATTCAAGAAGCCCATAGATCCCCTTATTTTTCTCACCTCGAAGGGGCTAAGTTGAGAGAAAACATGATTTTTTTTTGGGTAGGAATGAAGAAGGACATCACATATTTTGTCAGTCAATGCCTCAAATGTCAAAAATTTAAAGTAGAACACAAGAATCCTGTAGGAAAATTCTATACACATGAGAAACCTACGTAACAATGGTAGTTATATATATGGATTTTATAGTATATTTACCCAAAACCTAATACCAACATGATGCAACTTTAGTAATAGTTGATAGATTGACTAAAGTTGCATATTTCATATCCGATAACATCAAGGATGATGCTCAGGTAGTGGCTAATAGATTTTGTAGGGAGGTATTTTTTTTATGTGGATTTCTTGAGGTGATCATTTCATATAGATATTCTAAGTTTACTTCTGAATTTTGGAAGTTCCTACATCATGTAGTAGGAACAAAAATGAATTTGAGCTCAACATACCACCCTGAAATAGATGGTAAAACTAAGTGGGTAAACCATGTACTAGAGGATATGCTTTGTATGTATTGCATGGATCACAAGGTTTGTTGGGAAGACTATATACATCTAGTAGAGTTATATTACAAAATGAGCATCACTCCTCGCTAGGAATGGCTCCTTTTGATGCCTTGTATGGGAAAAAGTGTAGAACGTCATTTTCTTGTAATAATCTATTGTGATTAGGCTAGATATGATCAGAGAAATGGAGGATATCAAAGATATAAATAAGCTATTGATAGGCAAAAAAAGTTATGTTGATCTAAAAAGGACTCCAAGAGAGTACTCAGTTGGAGATAAGGTGTTTCTAAGGGTTAAACTAATGAATAATGCTATCAAATCCATAAAGTTGGATCCTTGATTTGTAGGACCCTTCAAAATCACTAAAAATATCAATCCAGTTGTATACCAACTTACCTTGCCACCTAATCTATCCAAGATCCATGAAACCTTCCATATATACTTGCTTAATAAATATGTTGCTAACCCTGAACATGTATGGTATGTTTCTAATTTGTATATGGCAAATCCAAAGGCTATTTAAAGTAATTCTGGTAAATATTCTTTAGTTTCATTCTAAATATATGTTGGTGAAGATCAAAAAACAAGAAAAAAACCATGAAAAAGTGTTTTTCCTTTGATAATTTCAAAAACATGAATTTTCATTAGTTTCTCCAAATAAGAGGATATAAAAGAAAATAGCCCTTTTACAATTTTGAAATTTCCCTCTAATACCCTATTTTCCCCTTTTCCTTCCTAAAACAATGCAATTGAAATTTGTATTTCGGAGGTAAACTTTCCAAGATCATAACTTCGCTCTCGTTGCTCCGATTGACTTGCACGAGATATTTTCGGAAAGGGCACGAGACGAACTAAGTTGTGCAATCCTTATCTAACTAAAAATCCTCAAATTTGGCCTCTAAGACCTTCAAAATTCACCTATAAGTTTTACTAGTTTTACTAATTTTACAAAATTAAACATTTACAATTTTTTTGGATGATGCAAGATCACTCTTACACCACTCGATGCTCCTGCATCATATGTGGAATAAAAATATTGAACAATTTAAGGTCCAGTGGGACTAGTTTTCTAAAAGAAATACCACTTGGGAAAAAGTGGATGAGATACAAAAACATTTTCCCTTTATATTTGAAAATATATAATGTAATAACTTTTATTTGTATGAAACTGGAAACACCTGGGATGGTGTTTAATCCAAGGGGGGTAGGATGTCATGATCCTACCTGATGGAATTTTTGGCATAAAAAAACAATGTATTAATCTATGTTATTTTAATACCTAACTCAAGCAATAGAACCAACTATGCGATAATTGGTTGTTTTGAAAGAGCATGGTACTACTAACATAATGCTGAGATATGCAGCATCAGGTGCACTCATGGGTGGAAGAAGCAGAATCATCCACCAGAAGTGGGGGTACTTGAGGTTGGGGAAATGATGATTAAGGTAACTCGGGGGTAACAAGGATGGATCCCTATTGAGTGGATATTTTGCCCCATTGCAAAATTCCCAACACAATTAGGGTATTAAATCGAAAACCTTCTCTTGCAAAGAAGTTAGGTATAAAAACAACTTCTTCAAGGTTTCACTATATAAGCATTGCATGTGTATTTGAAAATGAAATAATCACGAATAACAAGTTCTAGAAACAACCCAATGATTTGCAAGTAACAATTTAACAAGGGGTAGAAGGTTTAATTCATATGTTCATAGTGATTGATTTCCTTAAGTTGAAATGAATGTGCCTTTGTGTAAATTACCAAAATGAGATATTGCTTCCTTGTTTATCTTTGCATTAATTTTTCTTACCTTGAATCCCTATTAGTGGTTTTATTTTATCCTTAGATTAAAATGCAAAATGAGAAAGTACATGGAATTATCCACTTCATTTTAAAATCCATACCTTTAATGTGAGATTCATTTGTAGTTAGCAGTTTCAATTATATGTTCAAATTTAATGCTCTATGAACTGTAAATTTAGATAGTTAGAATGTTATAAAGTTAGCAAGTTAGCATTCATTTGCTTTATCTGCACTTAATGTAAAATAGTGGTCAGTACCCTCCCTCCTAGATTTATTTTATCTTGAGCATTAAGTGATGAAGTAAAGGTGTTGAACTACTTTATAAAATGTTGAAAAGTGCAAAAACTTTGGATAAGGACTAGAATGAAAACATAATAAAAAATAGAAATGAAAATGGAAAAATTTGGGAACAAGGATCAAAATGAAAACATTAAAAAAAATACAAAAAATTTATATAAGGACTAGAATTAAAACCAACTAAAATGGAGATGCAAAAATTAATTGACTACAACCAAGATACTACAAAATTAGAATATGAGTACAAACATAATAGGACATCATGCTTCCCTACCCTGCAAAACCAAATATTATGATAAACTCTAAGGGTAACTCAATTTGAGCAAACCTACATAAGCACAGTTTGATTAGATCAAGTGCTAGAATCTAAGGAAGATGAATTTTGTATTCAACTAAACATTCATGTAGTGTAATATCCTAATAACATTAAACACTAAATATAAGTCTAAAAAAATGTAGTAGAAAGATTAAGCATCAAACAACAACCCTTAGAAACAAGTCTCCTCCAATATTGCTCACAAGGTGTAAGTTCCCGGATTTCCATGCAGTAAAAATAATATGCCCTCTTGATTACAAAAATTTCTAGCTCTTGTTTATGAGCATAAATGGATTTTTAAATATTTCCAACATTGGCTATTCTTTTATTTTTCCAACTCTTGGCTTTCCAACACTTTCCTTTTACCTTATATCTCCTCGATTTGAGCTTGTACTTTTGTCTTGATTCCACACATCTCAATGTTAAAACAAATAAAAATATGAAGGACCAAATTTCATCGAACCCTCACAAAAGGGTCCATGAACATGGGCACTACCAAGGCCCTAAAATACCCATAGATATATAACATATAACACATGGGGCACACAATATTCATATAACATAAAAAAAAAACCCAAAAATTATAACCTTCCTTTTATTTTCCTTCAGGTGGTGTCAACACGACTCAAACCAAGGTCGATAGGGCACAAGCCTTACTTGGATTACCCCTACCACTATGCCCAAGGCTTGGATTGAAATCCAAGTTCCACAACGTAGATCCTATTCCTTCTATATAATGAACCTCCTCGTGTGTGGCTCTACCTTTCCAACCTTGTAGCACAACTCAAACTAGAATCCTTCCTTACATCGCATGTTCTCGACTCTCTTTTGTAGTCAATCCAAGAGTACACTTGGATTTTGCCATCTCTCCAAAATTTTAAAAATATTTAACAATATCTTCTCTCGATGGGTGTTTGAATATGAGGTTAAGATTGGCTTTAGGGTTTTCTTGTGTTTAAGGGTGTTATAGATGTGTTTTCCCCTATTACACCTGCTACTATTGTGACTAGCAACGTCTCTATTACCTACCACTCATTATCCTCTAATAGTGGTTTTGTGATGGACATTGTCCCATATTTTTGCCGCAATGACTCCTAACAATTCTTAACCACTCTACCCTCGATGGTAATACCATAGTCCCTATTGATTGCGTAGCCTACCCTACGATTTTGATTCATGGATGCACCACATGTAAGCCATTGATAAGTGAGAGTAATTTTTAATTTGTGTGGGAACTCCTTTATCCCACATGTTTCGTGTTTCTACCTTCACCTATTTTATAAGGTGAACTTCACCTAACATTAGTTGACTACCTTTAGGCAATCTCTCCTATTAATTGCATAGTATGGAGGTCCCTTTCTTTAGTTGCCCTGCCATCACCTCTCTGTTTGCTACAGTGTAATACCGCATCATTCGTCCACATGGCATGTTGCCATGTCATCCATCCACTATCTCCCTAGCTTACCGTTGGTCTTTAGTTTGCCTGTTGACTCATGGTGCCACCCATTTGATCTGGTTAGCATGACATCAATGCTCCAAAATTTTCCCTCTAAAAACATAAAAATATTTTAATCATTAAATTATTGAATGAGAAGGAAATAAAAAGGGGGGATATCACATTCGAGTTTTAGTGAGACCCTAAAGGTAAATTAAAACCCTTTATTAAAAAAAAACCTAAAATAATAAATAAATAAAACAACATCTACAATAGCACAACTCTAAAAAATAAAATGTAAAGGAGACCAAATAAACCAAACACACCATAAGCAAACATGAAGAAAAATAATTAAACTATAACAAAATAACACAAACTAGAATTATTAAAATAATAATAACAATAAACGTATGAAATAAATTAAACAAGACTAAAAATTAAAATCTAATATAAATAAAACAAGACTAACAATCAAGATCTAATATTTGAGCAATATTAACAATCCTTTATTCTAGCCTTAACAATAATCAAACATAAAGCAATAGCCTGCAGCCTAACTGCTAGTAAAATGGCACCCCATTAGTACCATATTCAAGAAGAATCAAGGGACACTTAGGGAAAAAAAAGAAGAACACAATTGCTCAAGTGGGTCCCCAATATTGGGGTTAGTTGTGAAATAGTCATAACAAATGGCGACTCTATTGGAAAATATTCTTGAGCAATTTTGATGAAAAACCTAGTTCTAAAATTGATGAACCAAAGGTTAGAAAAGTATACACCATCCAAAAACATTCAAAGAAAGCAATATCAATAGCTTCATATGAGAACAAGTGGATTAATTATGTTTTCCTAATGTGTGCAATGTGGTTCAATTTGCATCATTGATACAATCCAAAATCCAACATCTAGTTTACCTTTAGGTTATGAAATGATGCTCATAAAACTTTATTTTACATAAGATTTTGCAAAGTCTCTTTTGAGCATAATTTATTTGGATAGAGCCCCATTGCCAGTTAGACGTCTATAGCTTCGGTGAGGTTTATCCAAATTTTATGACTGATTTAATCAAGCTTTCCAATGCTCTAATTTTTTTTATCAATATTTTATCTAAACATAGCCCCACTACTAGTCAGGCATCTATAGCCTCGGTGGAGTTATGTAAACTTATTCACTACTTTTATCAATATTTGCATTGCTTGTATTATTTTTTTTAGAGAACTTTGCAAAACTGTATGCAACATCTAACCATGAGAATGTTAGAAATTAGCCTTAATCAGTTTACCAAAATTATTTCATCCTTTAAGATCCTAACAAGTACCTCTTTATGTGATTCATTACAGTGAAGCTTTGGCATAGTAATCAATTTTTTCACATTCCACCATCTTAGTACACTCAACCAAGGATAATTACTATATAGCTTCATTTTCTTTCCGCTAGTCCTTTTTGATTTTTGGGTTGCTCCATATTCTGAAAAACATGGCATTTTGTTAGTAACCATCCCAAAACCAAAACCACAATAAAGGGGACTATTCAAAATACAAATATATAGGAGCATGAATATGACTAAACACAAAATAATGAGGCCTCCTAAACACTCTAATAAAACAAATAAAACCAACCCAACTAAAAAGAAAACCAACACATAAAAAACAAAAAACAACAATAAAGCATACCTATATACCTATAATACAAAATCTCACATATTTCATGAGTTGAAATAATGCTTTAAATGCATCCCATTAATAGGTAAAGATAGTAACTTTCCATATAATATTTTTAATATAAAAGTGCTTTCACCTAGGTTTTCAAAAATCTGGTAAGGACCTAACCACAAGCAATCGAACTTATCATGATCATCTTTTTTTTTGTGTCTCTTATCCCACAATAAAAATAAATAAGAAATATTGAATGTTTTAATTGTAGCACTTCTATCAAACCACATTTTTACTACATCTTGATATTTACTAAAGTGAAGCATGGCTTCATCTCTCTTCTCATCAAGATGCATCAAGTGGGTTAATCGAGCTTCAATCCGATTATATTCCAAGATATTCTTTCATGAAATGAAGAGTTTGCAATTTTAAATTAGTGGGAAAAATGGGGTTTTATCCATAGACTAGATAATATGGAGATGTCCCAATTTATTATTTTGTTCTATTTCTATCAAACCAAAGAGAAAAATTTAATTTACCATTCCAATCTCTAGGATTCTTTTCAAGCAATTTTTTTTTATGATAAACAAGTTTTGTTAGAATTTTCCGCCAAACCATTACCTTGTGGATAATAATTGGAAGAAAATTTTAAGCTTACCTTGTTATCATATGCACAGTTTGCAAATTGAATGGAAGAAAATGTAGAACCATTATCACTTCCTATTATACTAGGCATTCCAAAACCAGTTACAATGCAATCCTCTAAAAACGTAATGACAACATCAGTAGTAGTATGCTTTGTAGGGATTGCTTTCATCCACCTAGTGTAGTAATATGTAGTTGTGAGGATGTATTTATGAGAATAATAAGAGTTGGGATTGGTAACCCCAAAAAAATACAATCCCCATTGTGCAAAAGGCTTCATATCCACTATAGGATGTAATGGAATGGCTGCGTTTCTCTCTGTTGGCCATCACCTGACATGTATGGCAAGATTACACATGAGCATGTGCATCCTTGAATAAATGATGTCAATAGTATCCAACTCTGATAATATAGTGTGTTGTTGTTTTGGTTGACCCATGTTTGATTCCATACTTACCATGGAAGTCACTAAGCACTTGGGTTACTTCTTCTTGGTTCACACTATGGAGGTAGATCCCTTCATGATTTTTCCTATAAAAAATACTAGATTTAATAAAAAAAATTGCATATTTTAGACATAAATATCTTCTTTGAGTAGAAGTGATATGTAATAGACACTTACCATTCAACAAAAAATATATATCTACATACCAATCATCTTTAGTAATGTCTTCTATAGTATAATGTCGAAATGAGATTAGAGGATCAATTTTAGTAATTGATTTTACCAATCCATGTCGATGAACTATCTTCATAGGTTGGATTTCAAGATAAAATTATTGGGGTGTAGAAATCCATTTTCCCCTTCTCTCACCTAGTTCATTTTTTGAAAACATAGCTTTGACAACAAGGTCAGGCACAATAGAAAAAACTCTACTATGTACAATGTAATGTCTGAATTTATTTATGGTTTTGAAAATTGCATAAATTTGTTTGTCTAAAATAGAATACCTCAACTTCACATATTTCAAAGGAGAACTCAAAAAAGTAATGGGATTTTCAAAATTACCTTCACTTTTTTGAGTTAGGACACTTGCAAATGAGTGTTCTGAAGCAAACATATAAAAGAGCTTTGAGTAATATAGACTTACCAAAATAGGAACCCTAGAAATAGCATATTTGATGCTCTAGAAAGCATCCTTAATCTCATTTGTCCATTTAATTTGAACATCCATTTTTAGCATATCATTCAAAGGTTTTGCAATCTTAGAAAATCTAGCAATGAATTTCCTTATAAAATTGGTTTTTCTAAAGAATTAACTTAATTCCTTCTTGCTAAGGGGAAGAGGGATTTCTTGAATAGCTTCTATTCTTTAAAGAGCGATAGAAATTCTTCCTTTTGAAATAATGTGACCTAGAATCTTACCTTGTGTTACTCCAAAAATGCATTTTCGTGGATTTAGAGATATCCTATGTTCCCTACACCTTTGGAGGAATTTTCTCAAATACTTAACATGATATTCTATATTCTTAAAGAAGACAAAAATATCATCCACATAAACAATAATGTACTTGCCTATCAGCCATTTAAATGCATAATCCATGGCGCATTGGAAAGTTGCACTTGCATTCAATAATCCAAAGGACATTATCCTATAAGAAAATATTCCCCATTTGGTTGTAAAGGTTATTTTTATCCTATCACTTGAGTGAATGAGAATTTGGTTGTACCCAGAGTAACCATTTAAAAATAACATCATTTCTAACCCATTTACCATTTGGAGTATCTCATCAATGGAAGGCAATGGGTAGTTGTCCTTTTGAGATGCTTTGTTCAAATTTCTAAAATCTATGCACAATATTATTTCTCCATTTTTCTTTCTTACAAGAACTAGGTTGGCAACCCATGTAGAGTGCCTAACAGGAAAGATGATTTTCACATCTAGCAATATTTTCACTTCTTTCTCTATTAAGGACTCTAACAATAGATTGATCGTTCTTTGTCTGTGTCTAAAGGGCTTAGAGTCAGGTTTCAATGTAATCATTTCCATTATAACCTTTTGATCATACGTTTTCAACTCCTTGTAACTCCAAGCTATACAATCCACATATTCCTTTAGTGCATGAGTTATAGATTATTTTTCTTGACTTTTACATGCTTTGGCAATGAGTACCTCTTGTGGATTTTCTACACTCCCTAAGTTGATTACATCACACACTTCTTTAGGGAGTGGTACCTTTTTACCTCTTTTTGCTTGATATCCAATATCAAGGACTTTTTCTACTAAATAATATCTTTCGATATATTATTCATTTTTTGAGTTATTTCCCTATCCTAATTTGTTTCCTCTTGCCACCTCTGGTCTTCATCTATCACTTGTTTTTCAAAAATACCAGAATTAGTAACAAAATTAAAATTGTGCCTATCACTCTCAAACACCTGTAGATTTGTAATGTTATCTGGTATTGAAGGATAAGAAACTAATTCAATCAAAAAATCATTGTATTTTTTATTGTCCACATGCTTGAGCATACTTGTCGCAACAACTAAAGAATTGGCCATCCGATTACATTTTCTAGAGATAAGAAAAATGTTAAAAGCATCAAGTTCATATATAAAATCCCTAATTATAGTCCTATAATGGCTCAATATTTTGTCATGACATGCATATTACCCTTTGACTTGTTTAAAAACTAACTCAGAGTCTCCTAAGACCTTGAGACACTTGAATTTCTTACTCAGAGCTAGTTGTAGTCCAAAAATAAGTGCTTCACATTGTAGATTAAAAATACCACGCCAAAAAAAAGATAAAACCACAATAACGGAGTACAGAATAGTTGCACAAAACAAATGATTTATATTAATCGATGGAGTTTAAAAACTCCTTTTTGAATACAACTGGGCCTGTAACCCTTTATTTGTGATACACAGTTACAAATTATGCTAGGGTTCTCTGAAACCCTAGCTAACACGAATGGTGGTGCTTCTGAAGAACATATCTTCAATCCCAACAGAGTGAGTGGGCTTTGTCGTATCCCTTGCTTGGACCACTCCAGCTTAATCAGTTGCCATCAATAAACTGGATCTGTCATCAAAAACCTGCACACATTAACACTATCAAGGAGTTAGAAATTAATGAGAGGGCTCCACTGCGTGAGCCCTCAGAAACAATCTAAAACCTTATAAAAATGGAATGCAGGAAATCAATAACAGATTAATACATAAAATACGGCTACTTGCTTTAAACTAATTTATACCTATTCTCTGTTAACACAGCTAGACCAGGCGACACCTGGAAGTAATGTTGTTGTCAGAATAGGCTGCGGAAGGCGCCCTGGTGCACTCGCCGAATGCCCGCGTGCTTCTAGATCTGGATTACAGACATCGGTCTAAGTCTGTGGCTGTAGGTAAACGCCCGCGGGAATTTGTTAAATGCCCGTGGGCACTTGGTAAATGCCCGTGGGCACTTGGTGAAGGGGTAAACACCCGTGGGCACTTGCGACAGGAATGGGAGATCCTATAGAATGCTACAGAAGGAATGGCGGTGAAAGCGACGACGGAAGTGGTGATGGATGCGACGAAAGGGTAGCGGAAGAGAGGAGATAACAGTAGAAGAATTAGAATCAGAGATAGAAGTAGCAAAATACATAGGAGAAGAAGATAGCAAAAGACATAGGAGAAGAAGATAGCAAAAGACATAGGAGAAGAAGATAGCAAAAGACATAGGGTTTGAGCCATCAAAGTGACTCGATTTATAATCCACTCTTAGGGCACACTTTAGGGTTTTAACGACACTTTGAACGTGTGGCTAAGATTAAAGCGGATCCAAGGGTAGAGAATAAATCTTGGTTATGGAATGGATTAAGATGGATGGACGGATGAGATTAAATGAAGGATGGACGGCTCAGATCAAATCACTTAAACTATTATTTAAATATATATATTAAAATATTAAAATATTAAAATATATATATAAATATTAATTTAAATAAATTTGGGGATGAAAAATGGCGGGAAAGGTGAAATTGGGCCAAATGATGGTGGGAAAAGGTGAAATTGGGCCAAATAATGGCGGGAAGGTGGATGACCGACATGTGGCTAACAGGAAGGTATAGATGACTTGCAAGTGGCTAGATTTTGGTGTCTACAGATGCCCCTTTTTGAGCTGCTTTGTGTGAAGACACAATGCAGCACAAAAACTTAGGACACCCGAAAAGCTGGATCAGACGCAACTCTCTCTCAAGACTACAAGCACAACTTTGAAGACCAAAGAATAAAAGAATATTTAAAATTTATCAGCTTACCCCCTCAATTGGCAAGGGAGAATGGTTCTCACAAGCCAATTGGAAGAAATTCGGAAGAAAATGAACCGTTTTTGCCCCAACGGTGAAAGAAAAAAAAAAGGGGTTGGTGTATGAACCATATGTTTATGTCCCAATAGGAAAGGGGTTGGTGTACAAACTAGAAAATAATATGATTGAAGACGATATGAGTGATATGAAAGATGAACCGTTTTCTACCCCAACGGTTAGAAAAGGATTTTTGCCAAATTTTAAATTCCATGATCATGTAAGATGAATTCTACTATTAGGAAAGTTAAAAATTGATAACGGATGCCCCAACTCCTATGGGTGAATCCATATTGTTGATGAAATTGCCTTGTTGGCGCCATTGATATGCAGAGATGCAATATGAAAGAGTCCAGAACTTCAGAGATGCTCCTAGTGACTGTATGGATAATTCATCGAGTCAGAACCAATCAACCTAGGCAGCCTTAATCTCTAGCAAGACTCAAAATAATGATGATATTGAAGATTGTCCACGTTTAAGGCCCCATGAACTAGGCCATCAATGACAACTGTTGAGCAAATTAATCTTTGTATGAGGTCACTTGAAAAGTAGGATACCCAAAATTGATTTCCAATTTTCAAACAGTGAAATAATTGATGATGATAAATGATAAGTGTCCTTATGGTGGTTTTATCCTCTTACCGAATTGCATGGATGCAAATCGCTGCAATCGCCAAGGTGATCGAATATACCACTAGATACGAGTTTTACTTTAATTTAATTTGGTAAAAATATGCATGATGAAAGAAGAATGAATGAAATTGACGATAGATCAGAAGAATTGATGAATGTTGTTAATTTTGTGAAGGTTTTGAATGTTTTTAACCCAATTTGTAAATCAATGATGAATGATGTGCTTTTTGAGAAAAATGACAAAACTTGTTTCCAAAACTGTTGTAACCTTCACAAAATGTTTTATTATGATAAGAAGAATTGATGGATGCAATTTGATAAAATTTGGAGGAGGTAAGCTTCAATTTTGTAAGTTTTGTTCTTTTATTCAATACTGACACCAAATGCCGATATGCATTTGGAGGTGGCAAAAATGCCCGCAGGTGTTTGAATGCATCATGAAATGCCCCACTATGTTTGAATGTGCCATGAAACACCCCACTACATTTCAGGGTGCCAAAACCATCTATTTAAATAGTTTCAGCGAGAATTTCGCTCATTTGTGCGTTCGAGCTTGAGAGAAGTGCATCTGAGGGAGTGGAATGAAGTGAAGTGAAGTGAAAGGTTGTGTGGGAGAGTGAAGCACGCGGGAGCTATGGAGGATATGGGAGTGGACGTGCCAGTGTAGCCAGCTGAGGTATTTGTTTATTTAAGCAAGTACTTTTATTTATTTATTATTATTTTTTTTTTTTGCAGTTTTTTTTTTTTTTTTTTTGAAAAAAAAATTTGTAACCAATTTTTGTTTTGTTGTTTTGCAGCTTAGGGTGTTAGAGGCATGACACCGATTCTCCCCTATCATTATAGGGATGAGGAGGTCCTTGACCCAGGAAGACTGGGAGATATTGGAGGCAGTAGGGCTAGCGAAGGCAGCCCGATTGGAGGTAGTTTGAGCAGATGAGGGGTACCTCTCGGCTTTGGCCGAGAGGTGGGATCCAGATCGGGGGACGTTCCAGCTTTCAACTGGAGAGATGACGGTGATGCTTGAGGATGTATACCGCATCCTCAAGGTGCCCGTGGAGGGGGCACAGGTGGAGGTTGGATGAGATAGGGCCACGAAGATGGCCAAGTTGTTTGGGGATGACTAGAGGGAGATCCAGACGGAGAGCGGGGGGATTCCTTACTTGTCCATGTATATGGCCAAGGAGTTGGTAGCGGTGGAGGCTCTGATCATGTTCGTATTGGCCAACATTGTGGCCCCGAATAGCACTGGGTGCAGGTTTCCATGGAACCTGATGGGTGTAGTGAGCGAGATGCTCACTAATAGGGTAGTGTATGCCTGGGCGCCCACTTTATTGGTGCAGGTGTACTGGGAGTTGTATGAGGTTCGAAGACGAGGCCAGAAGGGCCTAGGCTGCAGTTTGGTTCTCCAGTGCTGGGGCTGGGAGCACTTCAGAGTGGCCCGATCGGAGGGGTTGCCATGTGCTTACTGGGACATGAGCCAGGATTATGGTAGGAGATGGCCAGTGGTGGAGGAGAGACAACCGAGC
The DNA here is from genome assembly GCA_028583015.1 of Wollemia nobilis. Taxonomy (NCBI): domain Eukaryota; kingdom Viridiplantae; phylum Streptophyta; class Pinopsida; order Araucariales; family Araucariaceae; genus Wollemia; species Wollemia nobilis. The sequence goes on from JAQPPZ010016349.1 coordinate 1,712,269, forward strand.
CACCCCGTGAGATCGAGGCAATGGTATAGGAGTTTATGGGCAGACTTGATAGATGCCCAAGTCATTTGGAGGCCCTGGCGGGAGGCGAGGTGGATCGATGATGGAGAGCATCTGAGATGGGTGCGACAGGCTATATGGGTAGTGGGTCGGGGCCACAACGAGGCGGAGTACATACAGATGTCTCAAGTGCTCCGCCAGGTCGGATTGAGACAGGATGTCCCCGATGAACCAGTGTGCTATCGGAGGCATAGATCATAGGGGGATTTGCTATGTGTCGAGCAGTGGAGGGAGGCGACAAAGGACGATGAGGACATGGAGATCCTCGACGTGGATGACATCGGGGTAACAGCTGAGTATGCAGCATGGATGGCCGTAGAGCCGAGGTGGGAGCCACCATTGGTGGCTATTGGAGCTGGAGAGGACGAGGGAACTATAGAGGTTCCCAAGTGTAGGGAGGGTCCCCACCTTCGATCTGATAGTCGAAGGCGAAAGGGGAAGATGGTGCGACAGGCATAGGGGAGCAGAGATTACGAGGAGGATGATGGCGAGGGCCTAGGAGAGACTAGGGAGGTACCCCCTAGCGGGAACGAGGATGATCTGGCACAGCTGCAGCAGCAGATAGCAGAGCGTGATGCTATGCTAGCGGTCCGGGATGAGAGAATAGCTCGGTTGGAGCAACAGGTTGCAGAGCGGGATGCCCTGATAGCTGTTTAGGAGGAGAGGATGGCCCAGATGCAGGCGGACTTGGATGGAGCGACTAGGGTGCCCCAGGATGACAGGGTGACGAGACTCCAGGAAGAGCTAGCGGAGCAAGAGCGACGACACGGGATAGACATATCTAGAATTAGGTCTAGGACTCGTTACATTGAGGATCTGGAGGACACATTATTTAGGCATCACATTGTGTTTCCTGATCCTCCATCCTCTTCTGTCTCTAGGCGTAGTGAGTCTAGGCACACCACTAGGTCTAGGGCTCCTACTAGGTCATAGGGGTCCTCTTTTGATGGTTAGCTTAGTGCTTAGATGCACTCTTTATGAGCCTTGGTGCTCTATTGTATTTTGTAGCCTTTTGGCATTCACTGTACATTTTGATCTTTATACATATATATATATATATATATACATGGATTTTATTTATTTGGTGTTTTACTCTCTTTTGTGTGAATGCCTATGTTTTTGTGATGCATTTTTTTATATGTTTTAATGTTTTTGATGCATATGTGATGGAATGGAATGCAAAGTTATAGATGATTAATGCGAGACTAAGTAAATGAAATATGCACTAAGAAGCACTCATACTTTTAGATAGTTAGATTTAGCCAACTGTTATCATCATTGTTTAATCAGGGGCACCGAACTTGGTGGCTTGTGAATGGATGACGTATGGAATGACATGAATATGGAAGAAGATATGGAGGTTGATATGGAAGAAAATATGGAAGACTGTTTTACAAAGGCTCAAACATGCTAGTGGTATCGAACAAACTTACTAATACTGCCTAATTCAACTAGGACCAAATGTGTGTGCATGTGAGTTCATTAACCAAATCAGAAGCATGGTAGTGACTCTAGGCAATCAAAAACCTGTGTGTGTGCAAGTGTGTTCATTAACCTCATCTTGCACAAATTAGGTAACCCTGTTATGGAAAAGACCCCGAAGCTAGTTTGTCCGTATGAGCATTCAGAGGTCTCTTTTTTAGGAGAGACATGTCGCCACGCAAATGAGTATACTCCACTGCCAGTCAAGCGTCTATAGCCCCGATGAAGGTTAACTCCATAGTCCATGTTGTTTTTGACCTTTGTAAGCTTTGGGGATGACTACCTATCCGTCTAACTGAACAAGTAGTACGATCCTTACAACTTATTTGGGATCAGTGGTGTGTGAAAAATGTTCATTTCATTAGAGCTTTGGGGAATCGGATTCTCAACCGAAGTATGATGAGAATTTTACCCTATCCTTACTACTCTGTTTATATTTATATTTTGTTATTTGCTTGTGATAGTGGTAAGAACCACTGTTTTATGGACTATGTTTGCATGATAGGACAAACGAGGATTACCCTGTTCACTTCAAGGCACAACCCAAGGATGGTGTTATATCTCTTTGACATAAGATGTTTTTAAGATGTGAAAATGTGATAGGTTCAAGACCGCTTTTGAAATCATTTCCCAATACTAAAGATTTTATTTAGTGTAATTGGTGATATGGCCCTAGAGAATTTTGACATGCATTTTGAAGTTTGCTTAAAACACTAGGAATGGCTGAGTGACTGAAAACATTTTGGCAATATAAATATGTGCAAATGGAAAATGGATGTACGAATGACAATTCGGTTTGATGGATTTTGTGAAGGTGTCCCTGATTAAGGCAACATGACTTTTGCTTGACAAAATTTTATATCCAAAAGATAGAATGGTCTCTAACATGATATGCAACTATGGATGAAAATGAAATGTTATGGTTTTCAATGAGATGTATGCACATGAAATGCAATGTTTTTGAATGAGATGTATGCAACTAACAATGACATGCAAATTCTTTTTATTTTTTATTTTTTATTTTTTATTTTTTTACAAGCCATGTATATATGTACATATAAAATTCAAACTATGCGTAAAATGCCCTCAAGTGTATAACATTAAGTGGTTCGGGTTCTTCCTCTCCCTCTAAACTGGCAAGTCTATAAGTTCCATTACCCACTCTTTCAGTGACCATATATTGACCTAACCAATTAGCCACGAATTTATCTTGAAGATGCGGCAATGCATTGGTGTTTTGTTGATTCTCTTTAAGGACAAGATCCCCTACTTGAAATTCTCTTAGATGAACTTTGGCATTGTAAGCACGTTTCAATCGGTCTTGATAAACTCACAAATGCTCTAAAGCATTGATTCGTTTTTCATCTATGAGTGTGAGTTGATCAAGACGTGCTTGTCTAGCAGTATCATCATCGATAAATTCTTGCAAAGAAATTTGCAAGGAAGGGATCTCGAGCTCAAGAGGCATGATTGCTTCAGCTCCATAGACCAAAGAAAATGGCATTGCCCCAATGGGAGTTATGATGCTTTTTCTGTAAGCCCATAATGCCAAGGGGATTTTTGTATGCCAATCTTTATGATTTTCTTTAACAAGTTTCTTAAGAATAGCAATTATGGTCTTATTTGAAGCTTTAGCTTGTCCATTGGCTTGTGGGTAGTAAGGAGTTGAGAAACTATGTTGGATATTATACTTTTCGCAAAGAGCTCGAACATCCTTATTTTTAAAAGACTCGTCGTTATCAGAAATGATTTTAGATGGAATACCAAAACGACAAATGATATGGTGAAGTATAAACTCCACGATTCTAGGACCTATCATACTGGTTAGAGGAATAGCTTCAACCCACTTTGTGAAGTATTCAGTGGCTGTAATGATAAAAGTATGTTGTCCTGAAGAGGCAGGTGAAATCTTGCCAATTAAATCGAGACCCCATTGTGAGAAGGGCCAAAGGCTTTGGATGGGTTGTAAATCTTGTGATGGTATATGGATTAAATTAGCATGTTCTTGACACTGTTTACATTGTTTAACATATTTGCAACAATCTTGTTCCATAGTGGGCCAATAATACCCCATACATAAAATACGCTTCGCAATGGGCATAGTGATCTCATACCAATAAAATTTAGAGATCAACTTCATTGCTACATCATGATAAAGCTTAATGGTAGGTTCTTTGGCTTGGTATTCTCCTATAATTTGTTTAACCACGAGTTGAGAATCCCCAAATATTCAAATACGCTTAATGCTCATAGCTATGGCTGATTGAAGTCCTAAAATTAAGGCTTCATACTCTGATGTATTATTGGTGCATTGGAAGTCTAGTTTGAATGATAAAGGGATGGGAATCCCTTGAGGTGTATGAAACACAACTCCAGCACCCTGACCTTTTGCGCACTTAGAGCCATCAAAGAATAGCGTGATGTCAACATCTTCCTCCGGAATGATGTCCTCTTCTTGTTCAGTGATAGCAAATACCGAATCATCTGGAAGCTCAATAATCAAAGGATGATCACTAGGTAGTGGAGCTTCCGCAAGTTGATCGGCTATAACTTGACCTTTAACAGATTTTTGGCTAATGAATTCAAGATCGAATTCGGTAAGCAACATTATCCATTTAGCGGTACGAGTGTTATTATAAGTGCGAGACATCATATAACGCAGAGGGTTTTCTCTAGCTATGACATATGTTGTATGGCTAAGCATATAATGACGAAGTTTCTTAGTGGCAAAAACCACTGCTAAACACAAATTTTCCACATAAGCATATCGGGTTTCATAGCTTACCAATGTTCGACTAATATAATAGATATCTTGCTCATGATTTTGTTCATTCTTTTGTGCAAGCATTGTCCCTAAGGAAAATTCCGTTGCTGAGATATAAAGGTTGAAAGGGACCCCTGGACGAGGCAGAGCTAAGACTGGCGGAGATGCTAAGTATCGCTTGATGTCATCAAAGGCTTTCCGACATTCATCTGTCCATGAAAATTGTACCCCCTTTTGTAGTAGGTGGCAAAATGGCCTACATTTATCAGAAAGTTGTGCAATAAAGCGACGGATTGAATTAATCTTTCCTTGCAAACTACGCAACTCCTTCAAATTAGTTGGGGGACACATTTCCATAATGGCTTTGACCTTGTTTGGGTCCACCTCAATACCTCATTTAGAGATAATAAAACCTAGGAGTTTTCCTGAGGTAACACCAAAGACACATTTCTTAGGGTTTAACCTTACTTTATGCTCTAGAAGCCTATCAAAAACTTTTTCCAATACATCAAAATGCTCTTGTCGAGTTTTAGATTTTGCCAATAAATCATCCACATAATCTTTGATAATCTTATGCATATAATCGTGGAAAATATAAGTCATGGCTCGTTGATAGGTTGCACCTGCATTCTTAAGGCCAAAGGGCATCACCCTGTAACAAAAAGTTCCCCAAGGTGTGGTAAATGCTGTTTTGTGTTGATGTTTGGGGTTTATTCGAATCTGGTTGTATCCTAAAAATCCATCCATGAATGAAAGCATTTCATGACCAGCACAGGTATCGACAAGAGTATCAATGTTTGGAAGAGGAAATTCATCCTTAGGACACGCTTTATTTAGATCTCAAAAATCGGTGCAAACACATATCCCCCCGTTAGGCTTGCGAACGGGTACCATGTTAGAAATCCACTCAGGATAATCAATCGAGACAAAAAATTTAACATCCAAAAGTTTTTGAATCTTCGATTTAACTAGGAGGGCCACAGTAGAATGCATTTTCCTAAGTTTCTGTTTGACAGGTTTAGAATCTTTTTGTAAGGTGAGGTTATGGACAACCAAATTAGGGTCTAGGCCTGGCATGTCTTTGTAAGACCATGCAAATATCTCCTTCTTCCGCTTGAGTAGAGCAATCATTTGCTCTTGTTCCTCTGATGATAGACTTTTAGCCAGTTTCACAATTTGGGTATTATCTTGGTCTGTACTAAGGTCTACATCGATAGTTTCTTCAATAGACATGTGGGAACCTTCCTCAAGCTGATGGGGAGTAGGGATCAGATTTATGTCATCTAAAATGTCATCAAGCTCCTATGCCTTGCTCTCATCTATGTCTGCCTGGAAGACCTCTGGCTTGGAAGATGAAGGTGAATGTGGAGGTGAAGGAGGAATGTAGTTGGCGGAAGCCCTTAACAATTCCTCGGAAAGGATGAACTCTGAAATAGATGGAGGGGATGAAATCCGATCCATGCCAATCAGGCTTGGGTTGATCAGGATTGGCTTATCCGGATCATATGGATTATGGAGCGGTGTGAATAAGTCTTCAAAATTCATTGTCAACTTATGAAAGAAAGAATAGGCGGAATGGAAGGGAAAACCGGTGAAGACCTCGGAAGACCTGAAGTGCAAAACAACATAGTTTTTCAGTTTTTTTTTTTTTGATTTGAGTTTTTTTTTTTTTTTTTTGTAGTGGTGAAAACCACTATTACACACATACAGACAACAATAAAGTATATTTTTTTTATATATTTTGATTTTTTTTTTTTTTTTTGAATTTCTAATTTTTTTTGTTTTTGGTAGTGGTGAAAACCACTATTTTAGTATATACATATAATACAGGTTTGGATTATGGCTTATGGATGTGGCATAGGGGGTGGTTCACCTCGTTCTTGTGGAAGAAGCAAGCGAAAGATGGCCTCTTGGAGAGGGAACAATTGGAGATAAAACTCGTCTTGTTTAGTGAGGGGAACAATGGGCGCCGACTCTTCTTCAAATTCATCACCATTTGACATGACGTCAAATTCTTCATAGACTTCATCTTCGGATTCGTCGGGGTGGAGGATTTCTTCTTCTGAATTAAGATTAATGCTTTGAAAAGCTCGTTCAAAAGAAGAAAGGGATGGAAGTGGTTGGTAGCCTAGACCAAAACGCTCAGTGGGTCTCTGATATGGCATATCAATGAGTTCAGTTACCCCTTGCTTGTAGCGACCTAGGCCAAATTGCTGCTAATTATGTCTGTGGAAATAGCGAGAGGGAAAACCCTCCATCCTTTTGATATTGGTAGGGACTAGATGCTTGGGTTCTGGTATGGTGGTAGGACTAGAAGATGACTCTATTCCCCCATATACAAAATTAATGGAATTTGGCATAGAACCCATGTTATAAACCGATCCAATGGATAAATGTTGGTCATGTGGACGACCAAAATCTTTAACTGTTTGGACATTGAACGGTGTGATGTGGACATCTTGGATGGCATACTCACCAATACCTACATCAGTGAGATGGACCTTGACTTGGGAGGGAGATGGACTTGATGATGGAATAGAAGAATGTGGGATAGAAGAATTGGAAGGATTTGGTTGGGTTGATGCTTCACTGACTTGTGAAACATCAGCTGGTGATGGTTGGGAAGATGGAAGAATAATAGGTGATGTTGAAGAAGGTGTATAAGAAGGGGGTAATGATGTGGAAAAAGATGATTGGTCATGGCCACATGTGCATGTGGTCACTGATGAAGAAGAAGGAAGATTAGTTGATGAAGAAAGTGGTGAATGAGATGGAATAGCGAAAGAAGAAGATGGTTGTGATATGATGGGTGGCTCCTCAGGAATGGGATCTTTAGAAGAATATGGTATAGAAGAAATAGATGGGGTCAAGAAAAGATGAGTGGATGGCAACACAATCTCATAAGGATTTGAGACATAGTTGCAATGTTTGAAGGGTTCCGTGTCAGTAGGTACACAATGAACCTGTCCCTCATATACATACTTCAGACATTGATGTAGTATAGAAGGGACACATATCATCTCCCTAAGCCAAGGCCGTCCAAGCAATACATTGTATGCCATGGTCCCTTCCAAGATGTGAAACAAGGTATGCAAAGTTCAGGCCCCTACCTCAATGGGCAAGATAACTGTGCCAACCGTGGAAGATAAAGCATCATTGAATGCTTTAAGAGTAAAATTCAACTTTGTGATAAGGGATGGCGACAACTTTAGATGACTCAACGCCAATGTTGTAATGATATTGATTGAGGAACCGGTGTCAATTAAGACTCTCTTGAATGGCTTGTTATCGATCTTGGCCATGATATGTAGTGGAGGATCTATACTTTTTGTTGACATAGGTTTGATTTCAAAATCATAGAAAGTGATGGAGGGCTCCATGCATGTTTGAATACTCCCCACAAAGTTGTTGAAGGCATTAGTATCTTGAGTTTGAAGCTCTATTGAATTTAATATTTCCATTAATGCCTCTCTATGCGGAGGAGATTGTTGAATGAGGTCATAGATCGATAACTTGGCAGAAGCCATTTTTAAACTGGTAGTTAACCGGCTACTTAATGACATGATGGGTCGTTGGCATTGAGTAGAATGATTTAGCGGTTGTTGAGAAGTACTAGCACGTCGTTGGGTCACTGTTACCTGAGGTGGACTGGGGGTTTGTACAGGTGGCTGTGGTTCAACCTGATTTGGTTGGTTCACCATTTGACCCCGGGTTACTACGTTAATAGTACCCACAAAAACTTGGTATTGTTGTACATGGTTGACTTGATTAGGAGGAGTTACCTGAGTTACTCCCCCTGAAGTTGTTGGAGCTTCCTCCCGATGTGGAAGGGGTGTTTGAAATATACCAAGATTTTGATTTTGTTGGGCTAAGGGGCTATCCAATTTAATGGCTCCAATCTCAATAAGATCTTGGATCACATGTTTGAAAGTTGTACAATTATTGATATCGTGCCCATTTTGCCTATGATAAGGACAAAATAGGTACTCCTTGTAATACTTCCCCCTTCTAGATGGGTCTAAAGGTTTAAACTCAGGTAAAGTTAATTGATTTGTGCTATATAACTTGTTGAATATGACCGCATATGGTTCATCTAAAGGTGTGAATTGTCGCTTGGGACGATTGTTTTGCCAAGGTCGAGTTTCCATGGTTGGCCCAGTATTGGGATCTGGTTGAGTAGGGGCGGGTACCGCATGATAAGCAATTGGTTGCGGTTGACTTTGCATTACTTGTTGTTGTTGAGCCATTACGGGCTGACTCGCCACCACTTGATTAACTTGGTTAACATTTGAGGCTGTACTAGCCTGTGTTTGCTTATTTTTGCCATAATTATTATTTCGTTGTTGGCCCTTTTGTTGCCATTCTTTTCTACGAGGTTTTAAAACACCCTCTTGGACTTTAATGTCTTCTATGATACTTGCTTGGGCCAAAGCCTCTTCAAAAGTCCTGTATTGTTGTAATTGGAGTAACCAAGAGATAGATTTTAGACAACTCTGGGTGAACATTTTGGTTAACTCCTCCATTGGTAGGGAGAATGGCAGTTTATTAATGATAGCCCTCCAATGGTTTCCAAAGTCATAAACAGTCTCATCGTCATGTTGCTTGAGCTTGTATAAGTCAGCTAATGAGACTCTCTTTTGAACATTCAGGGAGAATCATTCTAAAAATAGATTAATCAATTGCTCGTAAGCATAAATGCTATGGTGAGCTAAATGATTATACCACTGTACAACATCTCCTCCTAATGTCTGAGGAAAATTTCTGAGCATAAGAGCATCATTATTTTGGATTCTAAAGCAAGCATGCATGAATGAGCTCACATGTTCATGAGGATCCTCAGTTCCTCGAAATTTGTCAAACTTCGATAATGTGAAATCAGTCGGATATGGTGGTGAAGGTGGATGACCGACACATGGCTAACAGGAAGGTATAGATGACTTGCAAGTGGTTGGATTTTGGTGTCTACACACATTTCACCATATTGTTGGTACATGGAAATTGTAATCTATAGGCAGCCAACATAGGATTACTTCCTAGATATGTAAGTTTGATACCAGCTCCAACGCCTTGTCTTGATTTGGATTCATCAAATCTGAGAATCCAAACCAAATTATCCCTTTTAGGAGGACTACAAGAAAGGATTTATTTTTGAGGTTCTTTGGTAGCCTCCTCTATGTCAAATTTATAGACCCCTAAATCAGATTTAGCAAATTGGATTTCATTGGGCCTATTATACTTAGTAATCATTTCTTTAAGTCTTGGCTCGCTATCCACCCAAATTTAGTTTTCTAATCCACTCCAAGGTAGCCACATGTGGGAAGAATCCATAATGATGTAACCATTTAGGTTCTTACTCCAATCCCTACCCAACACCATGCCATATTTTGCGGTAATATTTACCACAAGAATATCAACATGATATTGAATTCTAGGTTTCTAAATTGATTTAAATCAGGACATTGTAAAAAATTTCTACCACGTCTACTGTAGATTTGTCCAACTGTATCACCCTGATCTTTGAAGGAATTGTCTTGAAACTTAGTATTTGGAATATCTTAAGGAGCATGATATTTCCCGAGGTGCCTTAGTCCACTAAAAAATTATACAAGTTTTTACCTTCAATTCTAATTGTCAAGAGAAAAGGAGGCACTTCTCATTTCTCATTTCGTAAAACAAATTGAGAATCAACACCTTTGACCTCATGAGTTTGGCTTGGTGGGTATAATGCTTTCATCAAGGCTTCCTTTTGACTTGGCAATTTAGTAGCCTCTAAGAAAGAGATATTAGCTTTAGTATTTTTCAAGTCTTCCACTATGTTATAGGTAGGCTTCTCAATATTTTACACCTTCTGTGTAGGTTTGGATGACTCAATAATAGGTGGGAGAGGAGGATTGTTATCCAATTTGGTATCAGGAGGAAGAAGGGGATTGTTTGGTGGAGTGGAGAAAGTTTTGGTGGTCTTATGTAATAGCCATGATTTCCTTTCCCAAAATGCCTAACATCTTGGACTCCCTCTTCTATGATTTCATCATCATCCTCTCCTAAGATTTTGTTATCCTCTTCTTCTTCCTCATTTTCTTGATAGTGAACTATTTTAGCTATAAAATTAGATTCCTTCCCCTTACAATGATAAGGTGAACCCTCATTTGGCACTAACTTTAGATCATCGACTTGAGGTTGCAAGCAGTTTGTGTATTTGGAAGCTTCTAGACACTCTTTTCACTATGGTCTTTAATGTTATGCAACATACATCCCTTTTCCCAAGTCAAATATGATATATTGAAAGTGGAATTGGTTCTACTAGGGCTTTCACAAGTGTCATCTTGGTTGGCTATGGGGTTAGGTATACCTCCATTGTTAGGCGTAGTATTCCATGACCTCCTTTGATTATTGAAATTTTGATTAGAACGATGAGTTTGGCAATTGTACTTCTCTATGTGGACCACATAATTACTCAACTTGAGATACATTTTCTTTAATTCCTCAACTTTAGAATTAGATTCTTTTGGTTGAGTCATTATGGTATTGGGTGCAATAAAAATTCTAATACTAGAAGTATCTTGACTTGTCCTCAGGGTTTGATTTTGAATGTTTTGGCTTGACACCAGGTTTACGCTCTGAAGAGGGGTGGGTATAGGAAATGTTTCCTGAGCCTGAACATAGGTCACATTGAATCTTTACATAGTCATATGATTGTATAAGAGCAAATATATGGTGGGTGAAGTGGTTGTATTCAGATAGGTGGGAATGGATGGATAAGTGGGCATCCATGGATAAGATTAATGGTATGGTATGGAATTCATCATTGCTGTTTGAGGTGCCATGACTTGATTCATCATAGAAAACTGATAGTAAGGACCAAACTATCCTACCATAGGCATTTGGGTCATCCCTACATCTTGGGGTGTCATTTGTTGTTCTATGACCATGACTTTCGCATAGGCTTGGGATAAACTGGTAACCTATAGATTTCTCCTAGTGAACAAGGCAGTCATGGGATCTAATACCCCAAAGTATATTTGCAAGGAAAATATCACATCTATATTAAAATGGTGAGTCAATCTAGAATAAAGTTTTTGAAATCTCTGAATAAACATTTTAATCAGATCATTAGGTGCCCTTTTGGAAGCCACAAATTGATGGTAAATGATAGTGGTATCCAAAGGTAACCTAAACTAATTGAAAAAATATATTTTTGAGTTGAACTCATGAATTAATGTATCCAATGGGTAAACTAATATACCATTCATAGGACACTTGATCCAGACTCATGGGGAAGATTCTACAAGCATCATCTTCATGATCTACTGATAGTCTAATCAAAACATCCTTGTAATCCTGAATATGCTCTTCAACTATCATACGACCATCTTTTTTAAACTTGGGCAAGGATATCTTGATATTTTTGGGTATCTCATGAACATCCCCGACTATGTTCAAGGGAATATTATGTACTCCATACCAGGGAACTGCTGGTGTTTGGGTCATTTTTTCAATGTTGGTGGTCCTATGGGAGTAGTAGATACAATTGAGATAATGGATGCAAATACACTTGACGTACCCACAATAATAGAGACAATAGGTGTAGGCCCACTAGATATACTTGACACCAAAGATAACCCTAAATCAAGTATACTAGGTGGGATTTCAACCCCTTGAGTCTTGTTCCTTGATTTCCTAGAATTAGGAGAAAGGATTTGAAAGATGGTTTCCCCAATGGTTTTAGATCTAGTAGTGATATACTAAGGTTGGGCCATCTTGGGAAGAAACTTCTTCTACAGGACTTCTCACAACTCATAATAACTCAGATAATACATAAAAGAAACACAAAAACCTATCGAAACAAAATTCCTATGACAAAATCAATGGAAACAGAACTTCACATATTAGTTTTCAAAAAGTAAAAGACTTTTGCATCTATAAGTACTTGTTACATGAAAATAATCTTAAGAAAATTAATAATAAGGCTATGAATGCCCTCTTAGTGCCACAATTTTGAGTGGATATTTTACCCCATTGCAAAATATTTAACACAATTAGGGTATTAAACTAAAAACCCTCTCTTGCAAAGAAGTTAGGTATAAAAATAACTTCTCCAAGGTTCTGGTATATATGAATTGAATATGTGTATTTGAAAATAAAATAATCAAGAAAAACAAGTGCTAGAAACAACCCAATTATTTGCAAGTAACAATTAACAAGGAGCATGCTGGTTTAATTCATTAGTGCTTAGTGATTGATTCCCTTAAATTGAAATGAATGTGACTTTGTATAAATTGCCAAAATGAGATACTACTTCCTCATTTATATTTGCATTAATTTGTCTTACCCTAAATCCCTATTAGTGGGTTTATTTTACCTTCAGATTAAAATGCAAAATGATAAATTGCATTGAATTGTCCACTTCATTTAATGTGAGATTCATTTGCAATTAGCAGGTTCAATTTTATGTTCAAATTTAATGATCTATGAACTGCAAAGTTAGACAGTTAGAATGTTAGCAAGTTAGCAAGTTAGCATTTATTTGCTTTATCTGCACTTAATGTAAAATAGTGGTCAATACCCTCCCTCCTAGATTGATTTTATCTTGATATTTAAGTGATGAAGTAAAGGTGCTAAAATACTTTATAAAATGTTGAAAAGTGTAAAAATTTTGGATAAGGACCAGAATGAAAACAAAATGAAAAATAGAAATAACAAGGACCAAAATGAAAATAGAAATGAAAATGTAAAAATTTTGGACAATGACTAGAATGAAAACCAATTGAAAATGGAAATGCAAAAATGAATAGACTATAACCAAGATACTACAAAATTGGAATATGAGTACAAACATAATACAACGTCATGGTCCCCTACCTTATAAAACCAAATATTATGAGAAACTCTAAGGGTAAATCAATCTGAGAAAACCTGCATAAACATAGTTTGATTAGATCAAGTGCTTGAATCTAAGGAATATAAATCATGCATTCAACTAAACATTCACATAGTGTAATCTCGTAAGAATATTAAACACTAAATATAAGTCTAAAAAAATGTAGCATAAATATCAATCATCAAAACAACAACCCTTAGAAATGAGTCTCCTCCAATATTTCTCACAAGGTGTAAGTTCCCGAACTTGCATGCATTAAAAATAATATGTCCTCTTGATTACAAAAAATTCCAACCCTTGTTTGTGAGCTTCAATGGGGTTTTAAAGATTTCCAACATTGGCTATTCATTTATTTTCCCATCTCTTGGATTTCCAACGCTTTATTTTTCCCTTATATCTCCTTATCAATTTGATCTTATTCTTTGGTCCCCTTTCCACACATCTCAATGTTAAAAAAAATAAAAATATGAAAGACCAAATGTCATCTAAATCTCACCAAAGGATCCATGAACATGGGCACTACCAAGGCCCTCAAATACCCATAGATATATAACATATAACACATAGGACATGCAATATTTATATAACATAAAAAATAAAACCTCCCTTTTATTCTTCTTTGGGTTGTAGCGATGCGACTCGAACCAGGGTCGATAGGGTGCAAGCCTTACTTGGCTTGGCCCTAACACTACGCCCAAGGCTTGGGTTGAAATACAATTCCTACAATGTAGATTCTATTCCTTTTGTATAGCGAACCTCTCCATGCATGGATTTGCCTTGCTAACCTTGCGGTACATCTCAAACTAGCATCCCTCCTCACATCGCATGTCCTCGGCTCTTTCTTTAGTAGTCGATCCAGTTGTCTCTCCAAAACATCACCAAGATTTAATAATACCTTCTCTCGATGGGCATTTGAATATGAGATTGAGTTTGGCATTAGGGTTTTCTTGCATTGAAAGGCATTATATATGTGTTTCCCCCTGTTACGACTACTACTTCTACAAATAACAATGTCTCTATCACCTTTCAATCATTGTACTTTGATAGTGGTTTGGTGAGGGATGTTATACCATATTGTCACCATAATGGCTCCTGATGAGACTTAACCACTCTGCCCCTAATGTTACTACCATAGCACCTACTGACTATGTAGCCTGCCCTACGATTATAACTCATGGATGCACCACGTGTAAGACATTGACATACGGGAGTCATTTTTTATTCATGTGAGAACTCCTTTATCCCACATGCTCCATGTTTCTACCTTCAAGTATTTTATAAGGTGAACTTTACCTAACATTAGTTGACAGCCTTCAGGTGGTATCTCCCCTTAGCTGCATAGTATGAATATCTCTTCCATTAGTTGCTTTATCATTGCCCCTCTATCCACTACCGTGTAGCACCACATCATTCATCCACATGGCATGTTACCATGTCACCCATTCGTTGTCTTCTTAGCTCACCCTTGGTCTTCGGTCCACCTATTGACTCTTTGCACCACCACTTTGCTTCGACTAGCGTGATATTAGTGCTCTAAAATTATCCCTCTATGAACATAGAAATATTTTAAACATTACATTATTGTATAAGAAGGAAATAAAAAAGGGGGAGATCACATTCGAATTTTAGTGAGACCCTCAAGGTAAATTAAAACCCTTTATTCAAAAACAACCTAACATAATAAATAAATAAAACAACATCTACAATAGCACAATTCTAAAAAAATAAATGTAAAGGATACTAAATAAACTAAACACACCCTAAGAAAAATTGAATAAAAATAATTAAACTATAACAAAATAACACAAACTGAAATTAATAAAACAAAATAACAATAAACATATAAAATAAATAAAACAAGACTAACAATTAAAATATAATAATAAAAATTTGATACAAATAAAACAAGACTAACAGTCAAGATCTAATATTTGAGCAAAATTAAAAATTCTTTTTGCTATCTATAACAGAAATAAAAATAAAGCAATATCCTAGAACCTAACTCCTAGCAAAATGGCCCCCCATTAGTACCATATTCAAGAAGAATCAAGGGACACTTAGGGAACAAAAATAAGAACCCAATTTCTCAATAATATCCCATTAGCTCAACTTCTACAAATTTCAAGTGAGTCCCCAATATTGGGGTTAGTTGTGAAATAGTCACAACAATACCTTCATATAGGTATGCATTATTAGAAGGGATAATAATCAATAACTAGTCACCTTGAGCCTCAGTAGATAGGCTAGTAGCTATCGTGAATACTCCAACTCAGATAGGTGATTAGATTGATGAATAGATTACCTCTTTATCTATTGCATATGTTTGATTGTCTATTACTTCATCACCATCTGCTAGTTTAGGAAATAAAAGCATGAATGAGTATGATGCCTTTGAGAGCTTCTTGTTTTGATTAAAACCTCTGACTCATTTCATTTTAAATAACCAAAAATATATTTTATTTTAAAAATATCTTATTTTAAAATGATAATAGAGTTTCATTTTAAATAAATAAAAATATGTTTTATTTTAAATATGTCTTATTTTAAAATGATAATAGAGTTTCATTTTAAATAAATAAAAAGATGTTTTATTTAACAGATGTCTTATTTTAAAATGATAATAGAGTTTCATTATAAATAAATAGAAATATATTTATTTTAAAATGATGATAGAGTTTCATTTTATAAATAATAGAAGTTTTGTTAAAATAATGATAAAGTTACTTTTTTAAATGATAGTTATTTTTTCAAATGACAATATAATGAAAGATTTACTGGAACATCATTTCAAACAATGAAAGTTTATTATTAATAATGTAAATATATTCAAATATATATTTATATATGTCCCTACCAACCATGGGAAGAGAGCCTTTATGGCGAAGCTTCTCCTCACAAAAAGTAGGATTTCAAATCTACTTGTCTGTCGAGGAGATAAGGAAAAATTGATGATGGATAGTGGAGAGAGGATGAGGAAGTAATGATGGTTGGGGGTAGTGTGGTCAAAGAGAATAAGGTATTTGGAGGAAGAGGGAGAAAGCATCACAATGTGGAAGGAAATAGCAAAGGAATAGAGGGAATAACACCTAGCAAATAAAAAAACTAAACTTGACAGACATATTCAAATGTTGTGGGAACAAACCAAGAATATCGCAGTCAAACACAAAATTGGTTATTCCATGCATATGGATGTCTGTATATTGTATTACTTATTCAGTTTGGATGTGTGTCTTTATTATCGAACAATTTGTCATACTACTAGTTTTGTTTGCTTAGAAGTTACTGGTAATTAGAGAGTGTCTAAAACACCTTGCACCCTGGTCATGCTTCCTTTTGTTATGTGACCTACCCTTTGGACATTATCTAAGTCTCTCTTCTTGGTTGGTTAACTTGAAGTCAAGTACCCACTCTTTGTATAGTTGCATAGGTGCCACATCATTGTTCATAGCGTGTATCTTGTTGATTGATGGTAGTAAGCCAGGTAATAAGCTACCATTCATTATTGTGTATCATCCAACCATTGGGACTCTCCTAATTTGCTTATTGCTCTAAGCTAGGGATTGGTCTAATGATGTGAACTATGGTAGTGGATTTCTCTTGATATAGGCAGTGGTTTTCCTTTAATTCATTGTTTCTACCTTTCTCTTAGAGCACTACAAGTAGTTGTACGTTGTAGAGTTTTCTCCTATTTTGCAGTTGGTAATACCTTAGCTATTGGGTCATCCATCATTTAGATAGGATGGCATCATTGTAAGTGCTCCTTTTCCAACCTTATATGATACCATAGGAAGGATGTGGAAAGCCAAATTCAATTTGGCTCCACGTGTTGTAATATCTACATCACTGGTCTCAACCAAGTGTGTTCTATTTTCTATCTTACCCCTTTGGTGTTGCTCAGGTGGCATAATCACTGAATTTGAAGAACCATGGTTGTAGGGTTTTTAAAAAGTATTGATAAATATGAATTCTTTCATTCTATCCTTCATAGGGATGAAATGATTAGTAAGTTACAACTTATTCTAATTAAAAGTATTTAGGGGATCAAAATATTTGGACTGACTACCTTATTATTAAATAAACTAATGACTATTTTATAGATTAAATATGGAGTTTGATTTATGAAATAATTACAATAGTTGGTTTATTTGTGAATTGATGTAATGGGAATTTGATGTAGGAGAATCCAATGAAAATCAAAATACCGTAAAGAAGAAAAAGTGTCGCGATATCATGACATGTTGGCAAAGAAAAAAAAGTGTCGCGATATCATGACATGTCGGTAAAGAAGAAAAAGTGTTGCGATATCGCGACATGTCACATTTTCACGACCAAAAGATGAGAGAAGGCGCAAGAGAGAAAAATTTTCACGATATCGCGACATGTCACATTTTCACGACCAAAATACGAGAGAAGGCGCAAGAGAGAAAAAGTGTCATGATATCACGACATATCACATTTTCATGACCAAAAGAAGAGAGAAGGCACAAGAGAGAAAAAGTGTTGCGATATCACGACATGTCACATTTTTGTGACCAAAAGACAAGAGAAGGCGCAAGAGAGAAAAAGTGTCGCGATATCGCGACATGTCGCATTTTTGCGACCAAAAGACGAGAGAAGGCGCAAGAGAGAAAAAGTGTCGCGATATCATGACATGTCACATTTTCGCGACCAAAATATGAGAGAAGGTGCAAGAGAGAAAAAGTATCATGATATTGCGACCAAAAGACGAGAGAAGATGCAAGAGAGAAAAAGTATCGCGATATCGCGACATGTCGCATTTTTGCGACCAAAAGAGAAGAGAAAGAGCAAGAGGGAAAAAGTGTCACGATATCGCGACATGTCGCATTTTCGTGACCAAAAGAGAAGAGAAAGAGCAAGAGGGAAAAAGTGTCACGATATGCGACATGTCGCATTTTTGCGACTAAAAGAGAAGAGAAAGAGTAAGAAGAAAAAAGTGTCGCGATTTCGTGACATGTTTTTTTCGTGACTAAAAAAAAAAAAGGGCAGGCGGTTACAAGGGTCATTACAAAGAAAATTATCGAGCGGTGGGTATACCAAACGTCATCATTGGTTGACAAGCAGACAGAGTCTACAGTGGCAGCACTGAATAGCACGTGGCACCAAGGTGCAATGAAAGCAGACGAAGACCAAGAGTCAAAAATAAAATTTTTTTGAAAGCCAAAACAACGAAGAGGCACGAGAAATGAAACAAAGGGCCACAAAAGAGAAACGAAGAGTCACGCAAAAATTTTTAAAAGGGGAAGCAAAGGCATGCACAAGGGTGGGAAAATGCAGAGATAGAGTTGAAAATTTGAAGGCAAGAGGGCCATTCTGGACCTGTTTGGGTTGTTTTTCTTCCATGGCAAGAAATACTATAAAAAAAAATAATCTTTCAAAATAAAGGAGTTTATTTGGCAGAATGCTGCCATTTCTATAAATATTTCTACATTTTTGAATAAGAATTGGGTTTGATTAGAAATCTTGGCTCTCCATCAAGTGGTATCAGAGCTTAGGGTTCTTGAGTGTGTGAGCAGATCACCGAAAGTGAGGCAATTTGCACCAGGATCTGTGGAAGAGCTTAGGGTTCTTGAGTGTGTGATTAGATCATCAAAATTGAGGTAGTTTGCACCAGGATCTATGGAAGAGCTTAGGGTTCTTGAGTGTGTGAGTAGATCACCAAAATTGAGGCAATTTGCACTAGGATCTATGGAAGAGATTAGGGTTCCTAAGTGTGTGAGCAGATTGCCCAAAGTGAGGCAGTTTGCACTAGGATCTATGGAAGAGCTTAGGGTTCCTGAGTGTGTGAGCAGATCACTAAAAGTGAGGTAGTTTGCACCAGGATCTGTGGAAGGGTTATGAGAAGAGAGCAAGGAAGAATGCCTCCATGAAGAAACCATGGTTGTGGGAGAAATGTGGTACCGAATGGAGATTTTAGAGCTTTACAGAGGCAAGTGCAAGCCCTATAAGAGGAGTTGCAAAGAGAGGTTAAGCCAAGGAGAGAAGACCATAATGAAGATGAAGCTTGGGAGGTTGATGATCCATCAGATGAAGAAGAAGCAATGGATCCTACAGAAGCTAGATTATTTAGGGCCATATCTTATATCGGGAAGAAGCCAAAGTTTGATGTCTCCACGTATTCTGGGAATCTCAATCTAGAGGAGTTGATTGATTGGATCAATGATATGGAGGAGTATTTTGAGTATGAGGAGGTTGTAGATCCATATCGGATCAAGTTTGCAAAAACAAATTTGAAAGGCCATGCTAGCATATGGTGGAAAGAAGTGCATCTAGAAAGAAATAGAAGCAAAAAGGAAAAGATAACTGTTAGGAGGGAAAACTGAAGGGATTATTTTATTGATAAATATGAGTTACATATATAGGCAGAAGGCCTATATGAAACACATGACACTTGTCAAGAGAAACTGACAAGTGTCAAGGTGAAGGCATAGTGCACTTTAACTCTAACATTCCCCCTTAAAGTGCACTATCCTAACTAAAGAAAAAAACAAGTCAACATTAGGTAACATTCCCCCTTAATGTTGACTTCTCTAAAATAACCTATCATCCTCGCTTATTGCTGATTTGGTCTAGGCTCGTGCTCTTTGCGCTTGGCTCTCTCACTATGAATAATGCTAGATTCACTATGTATACATCTCGGTCTGTTGCCTCAGGGTCAGCCACTTCCATGGGTCTGTTGCCACTGGGTTAGCCGTCTAAGTGACTTGGGGTCATCACGGGTTCCTCAGGGTCAGCCACTTCTAGGTCTGCTATTAGGAGCTATGGATGAATTGACACTCGTATATTTGAATTCGGACCCTTTTCTATTGGATCAATGAATGGATTCTGGACTCCATAGCAGGCTGTTGAATCCTACCCAAACTCCAAGAAATTACACCTACGCATACATGAGCCTCGAAAGGATCGATTTGGATAAAAATGACGGGCACTATGACGACTAACTTGGCACTGAATGCTATGGGGGCACCGGTATCTCCCATAACAAGTTGTCCACCCCGAATGAACAACGAACATGGAGGTGTTGCGTCGTCTCCCTCGACGCCAACGCCCATGATCATTTGGCACTAACAAAAAAAACATTCTGTTAATTCTGACAAGAAATTCGACCTTTAAACTATGATGCACTACATTCGTGATGTGTCTTCTCTCCCGGATGTGTAAAAATAACACGCTATTGATTACGATGCTCGTCAGATACCTTTCATAGGAAACAAAAAAATGAAGGAGCCTACGAATTATTTACCCCGACTCAAACCTATTTCAAGTTTATGTAACCAGTCTCTTTCTCCAACATCCAAGGCTTCCTTGCACGTTTCTCACACTATATATTCCATAGAACTCATCATTTCCACTTCAACATCAAATGGAATCATCACGGCGTCCTGGCAAGGGCAAAGACAGCAATGATGACAACAGTGAGGAAGCACAGAATTACGTCCAAAAAATGTTCGATATCATCGATGTTTTTGATGCCTCCGATGAGGGCGTCCATGACAAATTGGAGATGTTTGTTGAATCCAAAAATTATGAGGAAAAAATACTTCAAAAATCTTGAAAAATCTGAGAAAAAAACACAGCATTGTTCTCTCTTGGGAGTCCGTCGAATTTCTTGAAATTTGATATATCTACAGGTCGGGGTTGCGCAGCGTAGGCTACGGCCTCACGGCTGGGAGGGCGGACATCGATGGCTGCTGCTATTGTGGCAGTGAAGGCGGATGAACACCGCTAGGAAATACTGCGCAAGTATTCCACCGTGTGTAGTGGACGCCGCTACCGCCAAAATTTCTCCTTCTCCATCTCCCTGCGATTTTTTGTTCAATAGGGCTTCTCACAAAAGCTCGCCATCAAAGACAAAGGAACATCGTCGAGATTCCACCTACGTAAATCGGTAAAGCCTAGCCGAGATCCCATCTAAAAAATATATATGATCTCCATCGCCGATATGTGTTGCTGACCATCTACAGTAAAAATTGACTGCTGCCAACATCATGAGACCATGAATAACCTGAACAACAACAAAATTTTTCAACTGGATCTAAACCATAGAGTATCGAAGATCTCACTTTTTTTTTTTTTTTAACTTTTGGTTTCTGATCCATCACATGGATGGAGAGCATACTCCCTAGCTTGAATTTTTTTTTTTGTAGAAATAGGGGGAAAGGATAGGGGGGAGGGAAGATTTCCATGAGGGAAATCCCCCTCAAGCTCACAAGGCCAGAGAAATCCTGGAGCTCTGATACCAAATGTTAGGAGGGAAAACTAAAGGGATTATTTTATTGATAAAGATGAGTTACATATATAGGCAGAAGGCCTATATGAAACACATGACACTTGTCAAGAGAAACTGACAAGTGTCAAGGTGAATGCATAGTGCACTTTAACTCTAACAATAACCAGATGGGATCGAATGGTAGAGAAGTTGAAGAGACAATTTATTCCTGCAGATTATGAATTGGATTTCTCGAGGAAAATGTAGAGTTTGAGATAGTCAAGCAAATCTGTCAAAGAACATACAGAGGAGTTTTACAATATCTCAATCAAAACTGGCCATTCTAAGGTTAACAAGGAGAAGGTAGCCCGTTACATCAATGGATTGAGAACTAGTATTCAAGAAGAGTTGAGTCTGGTTAGGATGAGCACCATTGAGGATGCTTACGAGTTTGCTCTAAAAGTTGAATAGAAGCTGAACAAAAGGTTTTAGGGTAAGCAGAAAGGAAGAGGTCATGGATAAATAACTGGTGGAATAATAGATGGAGGATGAGATGAGAAGAAAGAAGAAGCTAGCAGCAGTCAGGATCAGAAGGGAGATAATGATTATAGATCTTGTGGTTAGAACAACTACCTAAGAGGGAGAGGTAGATATAGTCGATAAAATGGAGAAATAGGGTTTCGTGGAACCTGTTTCAACTATGGAGAAGGAGGACATCGAGCATATGAGTGTCCACGTCACCAAGAGAAGCCAAATAGAAGGCCAATGGGTAATGTTAGAGCTGCTATTGTAGATGAAAGAGCTGAATTAGAGTACTCTGAGGAGGCAGAGAGAGGAGAAGTTATGGTCACAAGGAGAACCTTGTTGAATGAGGAGAAGGAACTAGACCAGAGGAGGAGCCTATTTTGCACAAGGTACAAATGTTTAGGTAAGGTATGTAATGTTATTATATATAATGGTAGTACTAATAACTTGGTCTCTGAAGAAATGGTTACTAAGTTACAACTAGAGAGGAGGAGACACCCGCATCCATACTGGATTGCATGGTTGTGGAAGGACCATAGTGAATTGTTCAGTGAATAGTCCTTAGTCAAGTTTAATATTGAGAGATACCAAGATGAGGTAGTCCATATGCTGTTAGGAATACCATGGCAATTTGATCACCGTGTAGTCCATGATAGACATGCCAACACTTACTCCCTAACAAATGAAGGAGTGCGCCATAAACTAAAGCCACTAAAGGAGATGGATGAAAAGAGTTTGCTGACAACAATGAGAGTGGAAGTTGTGGGGTTTGAAGAACTTAAGGGTTTGTACCCTGAAGACCCAAATTTTTTTGAAGCTTGGAGAGCTTGTACAGCCCTAGTTACTTTGGATAGGACTGTCAATAGGAGTACTGGTAAATCACCATTCCAGATTGTATGTGGGAGTAGTCCAAGGAATGCTTCTGAGTTGAGAACAATGGATAAAGAAGAAAAGAGTAGTGTTGAGGCTGAATATTTTGTAGAGCACATAAAGAGTTTACATGAAGAGGTACAACAACATATCAGTAAGATGAATACTCAGTACAAGGCCAAAATAGATCAGAAGAGACATTTCAAGGAGTTTAAGTGGACTGCAAATGCAGGTGCAAGTTTTGAGATGTTGAAAAAGAAGGTGATAGAACAGTACAAAAGTGAAGGTCACTTCTCAATCCACCTCGGGTGTCTAATGCAGGAGCATCCAATGAAAAGCAAAATACCACAAAGAATAAAAAGTGTCGCGATATCGCAACATGTTGGCAAAGAAGAAAAAATGTCACAATATCACATGTCGGCAAAGAAGAAAAAGTGTCGTGATATCGTGACATGTCACATTTTCACGACCAAAGGACGAGATAAAGCGCAAGAGAGAAAAAGTGTCGCGATATCGCGGCATGTCGCATTTTCATGACCAAAAGACGAGAGAAGGAGCAAGAGAGAAAAAGTGTCGCGATATCGCGACATGTCGCATTTTCGCAACCAAAATATGAGAGAAGGCACAAGAGAGAAAAAATGTCACGATATCATGACATGTCACATTTTTGTGACCAAAATACAAGAGAAGGCGCAAGAGAGAAAAAGCGTCGCGATATCGCGACATGTCACATTTTCGTGACCAAAAGAGAAGAGAAGGAGCAAAAGGGAAAAAGTGTCACGATATCGCGACCAAAAGAGAAGAGGAGCAAGAGGGAAAAAGTGTCGCAATATCACGACATGTTGCATTTTCGTGACCAAAAGAGAAGAGAAAGAGCAAGAGGGAAAAAGTGTCGCGATATTGCGACATGTCGCATTTTTGCAACCAAAAGAGAAAAGAAAGAGCAAGAGGGAAAAACTGTCGTGATTTCACGACATGTTTTTTTTGTGACTAAAACAAAAAAAAAGGGTAGGTAGTTATAGGGTTTGTTACAGAGGAAATTATTGAGCGGTGGGTATATCGAATGTCATTATTGGTTGATAGGCGGACAAAGTCTACAGTGGCAGCACTAAAAAACACGTGGCACCAAGGTGCAATGAAAGTAGACAAAAACCAAGAGTCAGAAAGAAAAATGTTTCGAAAGCCAAAACAACGAAGAGGCATGGGAAACGAAACGAAGGGCCACAAAAAGGAAACAGAGAGTCACACCATAAATTTTAAAAGGGGAAGCAAAGGCATGCACAAGGTGTGGGAAACTGTGGAGACAGAGTTGCATATTTGAAGGCAAGAGGGCCATTCTGGACCTGTTTGGGTTGTTTTTCTTCCAAGGCAGGAAATACTGTAAAAAAATAAAAATAAACTATCTTTTGAAATAAAGGATTTTATTTGGCAGACTGTTGCCATTTCTATAAATCTTTCCATGTTTTTGAATAAGAATTGGGTTTGATTAGAAAGCTTGGCTCTCCATCAAAATTTAATTTAGTAAATAAAAGAATGATTATTTTATAGATTAAAGATGGAGTTTTGATTTATGAAATAATTAAAATAGTTGGTTTATTTGTGAATTGAGGTAATGGGACTTTAATTCATTAAATAAAGGAATGATTATTTTATATATTAAATATGGAGTTTTTATTTATGAAATAATGAAAATAGTTGGTTTAGTTCTGAATTTAGATAATGAGACTTTAATTCATTAAATAAAGGAATGATTATTTTATAGATTAAATATGGAGTTTTGATTTATGAAATAATGAAAATAGTTGGTTTATTTGTGAATTGAGGTAATGAGACTTTAATTCATTAAATAAAGGAATGATTATTTTATAGATTAAATATGGAGTTTTGATTTATGAAATAATGAAAATAGTTGGTTTATTTGTGAATTGAGGTAATGGGACTTTAATTCATTAAATAAAGGAAATGATTATTTTATAAATTGAAAGGAGTTTTGATTTATGAAATGAAAGTAAATTAGTTTATTTATAAATTAAAGTAGTGGGACTTTAATTTAGTAAATAAATGAAATAATTATTTTATATAAATTAAAGTAGTAGAACTTTGATTTATGAAATGAAATGAAACTAGATTATTA
This sequence comes from Wollemia nobilis, assembly GCA_028583015.1. Taxonomy (NCBI): domain Eukaryota; kingdom Viridiplantae; phylum Streptophyta; class Pinopsida; order Araucariales; family Araucariaceae; genus Wollemia; species Wollemia nobilis. The sequence goes on from JAQPPZ010016349.1 coordinate 1,737,206, forward strand.
TTAAATTAAAGTAGTGAGACTTTAATTTAGTAAATAAATGGAATAGTTGTTTTATAGATTAAAGTAAAGGGACTTTGATTTATGAGATATGGAATGATGGTTGACTTTATGAATCAAGTTCTAAGATTTGATTCATGGGAAATAAAAGAACCTAGTGTATTTGATGATTAGAGGTATGGGACTTTAATTCATTGAATAAAGATAATATTTGATTGAAGAAAAAATCGTGATATAAACTGTACATATTGAATGACTCTCTAAGGGTATTTGAGAGGTGGAAATAAAAGTAATGATTATTTTATGATATCAATTATGCATTAGATGGTTAGAAGCTTGATTGAAATTTGTATAGTTCTAATTTGACAAAGTAAATTATAGATGCATTTAAAGGTATGTCTATCCTGAACCATGAGTACCTTGATCCTCTACTATCCTCAAATGATCGATGGAAAGAAAAGTATGAGAAAGGAGGTCAATGGAACCAATACATCAGTAATTTTATTTATAATGATTTACTTATGCTCAAATAGACTAGAATTGTGGGGATATTTCCCTGATGGAATTGATATAATGTTATTCTTTGAGAGTATGGAGGGAATAATATACTTACCTTTATGTAATAGCTATTTAAAATGGTTTGAATAAGTACTTTTAATTTATTACTACGCATTGTTATTCTTTTGTAATTAATATTTTAATTAATGTTATTCTCTTTTAGTGTCACCTATTTTCTAGCATCTCTTGTATGCTTTAAGGTTATATCTATTGTTAGATTTATTTAGTCTTGCTTTCTTGCTAATCAATAAAACTTAAATAATAAGTTCTATGGTGAACTTATAAGGATACATGAGGGATTGAGACCCCATCATGAAGACAGGATGAATAGCTTAAATCGTAATACTCATAGCATACCTATGCAGATTACTTTGTGTATGGTATGGTGATGCATGTATACCTACGAATTATAGAGGGTGATATGTATAGCTCATCAAGGATGATGAGATATATAGGCTTATTTGCGGTAACACATGATACACCTACATAGATGGAACTTGTGTGAGGGTGTTTGGTGAGATGTAGCTTTTTAGGATTTTAGGGGAATTAAACTTTAGGTATATATTATATTGGTCATGGGTTTATGAATCCCTCTCCTTAATAAAAAAATCTATTCTCTTTTCTACGTGTTTTTTGTTTACTTGTTTTTGAGTTATTACACAATTGTCCCAAATTTTGCTCTATTAGTAACTCCTCTATACTGGTAGATTTCTCCAGTGAGTTCTCCTAGGAACTCCTTTAATGGCCCTCTCATTATCTCCTTCAATGAAGGTCACAAAACCTCCTTCTTATGTCTCCTTGAGACATGACCAAGGTCTTAAATTTTATAGCTATTATGGTCTTCCAAATGAGACCTTTCCTTCAACCTTCTACTAAGGAAGTGTTGGTAATGAGATCTTCTTATCATATCTCTAAAAATTTTTGCCTCTAGATTGTAGAATAGGACTTGCTGGTCCTTTTCTTCTACAATTTGTAGGCCTAATGGACATCATCAACCTCAAATATTCCAAAACTAGAAGTTGTAATTGGAACTTCTAAGGGCATATTTAACTTCTTCAAGGTGAAGTCTTCAATTTGCACTAGATATAACCAATCTCCTATCGTCATCAAGACTCTTCACGAGAGTCTTCTTCTCTCCCTTAAGTTTGTAACAAGGTTCATTTATCCTTTTTTACTTCTACACTTTACAATTTTAGATCTTGAATGGAGATCACCAATATCCTATATCCTCCTTGACTCATATTTGGAGTCTCTTCTTCCTTGGGTCTAAAATGAGACTACTATGACATTTTCTTCACTTCTTCAATATGCAGGTTTGTAGCTCTTGTAATGAAACATTTTTCCAAGTATTTGAAATATTCAGTCTTTTACTAGTTGTTGTAAATTCTGGAATGATTCTAAGAAGATATTGTTCCTATCTCTCTTGTAGGAAGATTCCCAAACTTTTTTTGAATATCCTTCTCCTGCAACAAGATGTTAAAAATTAGAATGGAAGAATTTATAATTCTAGAGATAATAACCTTCACTAGTTGATTTGTCAATCTAGTGGAATGAAAACCGATTCCTAGTCTTCATGAGTTTTTTTGCAACTCTCTAGAAAGACTCTAGCCAAATGCGATCTCAAAATTTTTGGCAGTAATATTTGCTTCTCTCATCTTAACCTCTCTTGTGGCTCTTCCTATTTCTATTGAGCTACCATATGCTCTGATACCACTGTTAGCTTTTTATGGGAGCTAGTAAAACCATAAGATGAAGAATAATTGATCTGAGATAAGTATAAACATAATGACACAATAATATGTAATAAAATAAATAAATGAACATCTAAAAATAACTCAAAAATATGTCATTAATGAGAATGACAAAAATAGTACAATTCTATATAATGGAGGACATGAATAATCCATGAATGTATATGAAAGAACTACATTGCACCACACTACATCTACTACACATTGTATACTTACTACATCACTCTATTTGACACACACACTTACTACCTATGAGGTCATTATATAGAAATATAGATTGCTTGGAATTTACTCTACCTAGGACTCATGTACATATGGACTACATGCACATTTACAATACGCACATTGAAACTTGTGTATTTATTATAATTCTTGAAGAAACTAACTGACATTACTATGAAGTAAACTCCTACTCTAGATATCTACCAAAGGTGATACATTTACATGACCCAAATGATGTAATATAATCTAAAAATAGTTGATATGCCTCACCCTTAAAATTTAACTCTAGGGAAAAATCTAAACCAATTGGAGATTTGTTTCCTAGCATGTTGACAAGTCTTAACCTTCCACCATGCTTTTGAGAAATGATCTAATCATTGACTGAGATGTTGACTGTAAATCTCCCTTTTTTGCTCTCAAATCATACCTTTTATCTTTTCCTTTGCTTGTTCTAGACCCTTGTTACTATACATAGAAGCAAATGACCATTCCTTAGAAGATTTGGTGGTGTAGTACAATGACCAATGTAGAGAGTGAGGTATTTTCTACATTAGCAGGATTTGGGTAAAGTACAAAGTCCACTATACCCCTTTAAATAAGATTTACCTAGCCATGGTGTTTGATTCCTTTAAATATAGACACTACATGCTCATCCATAAATTTTTTATCATCATGAAGGTTGACACCTTGAAATATCTCATGTCTAGACCTTAACTTTAAGGATAAATTGCTAAGTGAGAGATCACACTTCATGAATTTGATCTTGAGTTTTTAAACAAAAAGTTTATAAATTATTAGGTCATTGCTAACCAACTTGTAGCTACACCCCTAGAAGTTAGCAACACTTTAGTCATACAATTCCTAAATGAGTTAGTCTTTATCCTAAAAGTAGTTCAACCTGACTCTCGGAACCTATAATTTGATTGTATTTGATGTGTCAAGAGAAAGGGGGCAGGATTCATCTTTATCAATCCTCAATAACAACTTATCTTTTTATTCTTTAATATCAAGTTTTTTTGTAACAATAATATTGTTGAGTATGAAGCCCTCACTACACCAAACAAAGGCTTTAACAATGACTAAATTAAGGCAATTTTTTACGGTGGTAATAAACTACCCTAATATATCCTAAGAGGGTGGTTATAAACCATCGTCTTAGGGTAAACGTCCTCTTAGGACTATGACGAGGATTGTAAATTGTTGTATTAAGGTCACCTAAGAGGACATTTTATAATCACCGTCGTAGGGATAAACCATCGTAAAAAAAAAACTAAAATAAATAAAATATGGTGGTTATGAACCATCATCTTAAAAATTTTAAAAACTAAAAGAAATAAAAGACAATAGTTATGAACTGTCATCTTAAAAAAATAAAATAAAATAAGATAGTGGTTATGAACCATCGTCATAAAAAAAGTGAAAACAAAAATTAGTGGTAAGAGGGCAATATAGTTTTTGGAAGATGGCTTCAGCTAGGAAAACCATTTGGAAAAAATCCTAGAGCACGCACGACTGAAAAACCTTAATGATACTAATACATAAACCCTAGAGCAGAGTGGGAAAAACCTACACCAGGATCCTCTCCTAAAGTTTTGTCTGTAGAAATCCTAAAGCACGTCCTGTAGTGGAGTCCAGAAGGAATGGATGCAATAAAAAATTACATGGGAGGTGGTCTCTGATTCGAAGCTCATGTAAAAATAACTAGGATGCTCTCCTAAATTTTTGTTGATAGAAACCCTAGAGGATACCATACAGTGGAGGATAAAAGGAAAAGATGTAGCCATAATTAAATTGGATGTGATCTTGGTTTTGAAGCTCATGTAAAAATAACTAGGATCATATCCTAAATATTTACAAGTAAAAGTCCTAGAGAACAACCTTTTGGAAGATGGATTCAACTGGGAAAACCATTTGGAAAAAACCCTAGAGCATGCATGACTGGAAAACCTTAATGATACTAATCTAGAAACCCTAGAGCAAAGTGGGAAAAACCTACACCAGGATCCTCTCCTAAATATTTGTCAATAGAAACCCTAAAGCATGTCCTATAGTGGAGGCCATAAGGAACATATGCAGTAAAAAATTACATGGGAGGTGGTCTTTGATTTGAATATCATGTAAAAATAACTAGGATCCTCTCCTAAAGTTTTTTTGATAGAAACCCTAGAGAATTCCCTATGGTGGAGGATAAAAGGAATAGATATAGTCATAAATTACATTGGATGTGGTCTCGGGTTTTAATATCATGTAAAAATAACTAGGATCATCTCCTAAATATTTACAAGTAAAATTCCTAGAGCACGCCCTGCAGTAGATGCCAGAAAGAACAAACATAGTCAAAAATTACATGGGAGATGATCTCGGGTTCGAAGCTCTTGTAAAAATAACCAGGATCCTCTCCTAAATTATTTCCAATAGAAACCTTGGAGCACACCCTGTGATGGAGGCAATAAGGAGTAGATGCAGCTATAAATTACATGGGAGAAGTTTTTCTAGTAGAAACCCTAGAACACGCCCTATGGTGGAGGCCATAAGAAATAGACGTAACCAAAATTTACATGGGAGGCAGTATTAGGTTCGAAGCTCATGTAAAAATAATTCAAAGGTCACAAGCTTGACTATCACTCTCCTCTCAACCTAGCAAGTGCTCAAACCACCGAGCCTTCTACTATTGCTCTTGACTTTCAAGGTATATTTTTCAACTCTTAGTTTAGCATAATTTTGGGCTTCTACTGGATTCAATACAATTACTTCTTGTAGTTGAAGAATTTATGTTTTAAGAAGTTTTAGATGATGTGGAAACATTTTGAAACCTTCAGATGATAATTATGTTTTAAGTATTTTATTCTTCTTCCTGCCACTAGTCTCTCTTCTTGTCTTGATGTGATAAAAGCATCTAGTCATCTCCTTGGTAGAAAGGAGTTTCCTACCAGCTGCTAGTTGTGATATCTCACCCATTTAAAGTTAATTTTTTTGATTCCTCATAATATCCCTCTCTATTGGAGGGTAAACCTACCTATTGTTGTTTTGGGCTTAGTTATGTATCTTTGTGTGTTTGAGGTAGACTAACAAATATTGAAACTGGATAAAAAATGGAAGCACCTGAAAACATTTAAATAGTTGAAAAATTATCATCTTTGGTGAATTGAACAAGTTTACAAGTCTATGGTGCATGATATCTACAATCTGGTTCTGAATAGTATCTATTGATAGCCTCTAGCATGTATTGGCCCTGTTATTTATCTTCCATGATATGCCTCTACATTAAAATGCTTCATGGACCCTTGGAATCCATTTCTATGATTGTCTTGTATCCCTGGATAAGATAGCGTGATAGTTAATTTTACCATGAACTTTGTCAAGAATATTATATTCCAATTTGGTGTGTTGGGTAGGTTGGGACATTGACATTATCAAATTATATTTACATGAACTATAGCATTTGTTGATTTCATTTTTCCCATGATGTATTTGGGATGTTGTTGCTGAACAAAAAAGGAATGATTAGAGCCTATTGATACAATATATTGGCTACACTTATTTTATGGCATATTAGCTGCACTTTTATAGTAGGTTGGTTGTAATATTTTATGGTGTATTGGGTGCATTTTTTATTGCATATTGGCTAAAATTTTAACAATAGTCTTATATATAAAAGAACAATATTTCTTATACTGTTTGTTGTTGTAACTTTAAGTTATATGGATTGTTTTATTCTAGAATGACTTTTTTTTGGACTTCTAGTGGATTTAATACAATTCCTTCTTGTAGTTGAAGAATTTATTTTTTAAGAAGTTTGATATGATGTGGAAACATTTTAAAACCTTCAGATGAAAAATTATGTTTTAGGGATTTGATTCTTCTTCCTTCCACTAGTCTCTCTTCTTGTATTTATGTGATAAAAAGTATTTGGTCATCTCCTTGGTACAAAGGAGTTTCCTGCAAGCTGCTAGTTGTGCTACCTCACCCATTTAAAGTTATTTTTGTTGGTTCCTCATTGTATTCCTCTGTATTGGAGGGTACCCCTACCTATTGGTTTTTTGGGCTTATTTATGTCTCTTTGTGTCTTCGAACTAGACTAACAACTCTTGAAACTGGGTAACAAATGGAAGCACTCGAAAACATTTAAATGGCTTGAAATTTGTCATCTTCAGTGAATTGAACAAGTTTACAAGTCTCTGGTGCATGGTGATCAATACTAACCCTTAATACCTTGTACATGGTCAAAATTTGGGTGAAGGTTATTGGAAAGTCAATGTGCACGTCACCCATAAAGAGGAAACAATATTGTACAAAAGGAATAATGAGATAGACACAATGAAGTATGTTGTGGGCTCCTTCATTGCCTAGCCTATATCAGACATTGTTTACAAATAAATTATGCCATGTTGTAGCAATATTTTATGGTGCTTTGAATTAACATCTAGCATTAATTATTATAAAATAATGTATTTTCTCCATTTACTTATCCCTTAGTGGTCTATCTGCATAATTTTTATTTTTATTTCCTTTAAGCCTACATTGAAATGAGTGTTTTTGTAGTTTATTTTTCATTTCCTTCAAGCCTAATTACTATACTTCAAAAGTAGATATAATTAATGGAAATAATTAACAATTGTTAGACATTTTTTGTTCTAGTTTTAGAAAATAATGGTAGATAATTAATAGGCAGCCAAGCTAGGAGTGAGGCAAGTAGGTATCCTAAACATGAGGTTGACCAACAAGAAGGTTAATTGGTAAAAAAAAAAAATAGAATACAAGTGCTTCTAGGGCATAGACGGATATTTATGTATCTGATAAAAGTCCCAGGATGCCCTCTCACCTCATCTCTGATGGTTGGGGTGGGTAGGGATGTTTAGGCATATACCTGTTATATGGAAGGCTCAGGTTATCCATTCACCTATATATGTAAATAAGAAATTTCTATTTACATATATAATCATCACTACTGACTTTGGAAAAATGAAAAATAAGAGATTTTGCAAATATAGACTTTGTTTTTGCTAGGTGATTGTAATCATCATTAGTTGTTAAGTGTTAAAAGTTATCGAATATTTCTTTTAATTTTAATTTTTTTTTTTTGCATTTAGAATTTAAATTACCATCTATATGGTGGCCTCAAGGCAATGGCATTACCACTCAAATTTTATGTCCCTATTGTTGTTGTACTGCACATATGTAGAGACTTGCTTCCATTGAAAGCTTGGTAATGCCACGAAAAGACTATTATGCAAATTTTGTTATGTACCCTTCAATTGCATGAGTGTTGGATTAATGGGATAGGTGATGTGTATTTCTTATGATCAACCCATGGAATTCTAATGATACTAAAGGTGACCATCTCATTAACATTACTTTAATTCCTAATAAGGTTTCAATGCTCTGTTAAACCAAAAATCTTTTCAATAAAGATGCAAAGAAAAATTTGAAGATAGTTGATTGTTAGGAGCACTTTCAAATTTGAGTTGGAAAACAAAATCTATAATTGTACTATAGATCTGAGCTTTCAAAATATATTATGTCATAATATTCTTTCTTTTTCTCAGCCATTTCATCAGTTTTCTATTTTGTATGTTCATTAAAATTGTAATATAGTTTTTTGTTTTGTGCGAGCTTAAATCTATAGTGCTTTTTGAATATTTTACTTTTAGCCTCAGGATGAAATCCCTATGATTTGGCTCAAAACATGTAAGTTATTTCAGATGTTATAAAGCAAACTGGAAGTGATTTACTCTCAACTGACACCATGACAACTTTGTTCCATTTGACTACAAGGGTTAATCTATGGAACTATAATGAAACTGAAAAACTAATGTAACTGCATTGAATATGGCTTCAAAAGAGGCCATATTGGAGGACCTTGACGTATCTTTATTGCTGATTTTAAGTTAAGGTGGTAATATATTATTTTTATAAAAAATAAAAAACTGCAAAACTTTAATTTGAAATTTTTGGTTAATTGAAACATTTAGTTTTGATTATATTATTGTAAATGCTAGAATATTAATGTGCACTATGCCTTCTATCTTGACACTTGTTAGTTTCTCTTGACACTTGTCATATTATCATATAGGCCTCCTACCTATATATGTAATAATTTTTATTTATAATATATCTCATATTTTTCCATTCCCAAAATTTGGTATTAGAGCTCCAGGCGCTCTCCTGATCTTGTGAGTTTGAGGGGAGATTTCCCTCATGGAAATCCCCCCTCCCCCATTTATTTTTCCTCATTTTTTTCTATATTTTTTCTCTTCAAGCTAGGGAGTATGCTCTCCATATTTTGATGGATTAGAAACCAGAAGTTTGAGAGGAAAATCCATTATTTTTTTAGGGAGATTTATTGGGAGGTTAAGTTTGTTTTAGTATCCATTCGAAGAAGTAGTTTCTCCATAGAGAAATGAAAATGGGATACTAATTTTTTTTAATTATTATTTTCATCTATTGAAGTATGTAGGCAGATTTTAGGTGACATACTCCATTTTTAACGACCAAATGGAAGCTCAATTTGCAGTAAACAAAAAAAAAACAAAGATATTGGAAGAGAGACTGATGGATCTATAGGATTAATACAGGGAGCACAACCAGTTTACTTGTCCCTACATCATTTTTTCATTCTTTGGATCCAAGCATCGAAATACTGCAACTTGAAAATGATCTAGCTTTTGAGATAAATAATGATCCCTATCACGAACCTATAGACTACTGTATTTTACGAAGAATATTTTTTCAAATGCAGAGTAGAGATCTTTCTCTCACAGGATGGATCGATAGATATCTGAAGAAGGCAAAGTAGTTATGGGTCACCTATTATGTAGTTGTCGCAAATGAGATGTCTTCAAGTTTTCTTTTAAATGTTCAAAAAATGTTCCAGTTTTGTGTTCTAGTTTACCGTTGATTGATGAGCAAAAATAGCACTATTTTTTGCTACTTGTTGTCTATTGGTGAGATTCATATGATTCATGGTGAGATTGGGAGCGGTATAGCCATTTTTTGACGATCATTTTTACCGTGATATCCTTGTTTCAAATTTTATAGGCGATCATTTTTATCGTGATATCCTTGTTTCAAATCTGAGAGGCGATCATTTTTCCACCATTTCAGAGCTCTACTACTAGTACTCTTTGTTAACCACCCATTATAAAAATGCTAGTTGGCCATGTTTTTTGGACCTGATGAAGAACATGAATTGTGTTTTTTGAAGAAGTTACTATTGTTGGATGAAGGATGTACATCGATGTTGCAGTAAATATGGATGAGAAAAGTGACTCAAGAAATATGCAGAGGAGTAGATGAAATAATACATACAAGTGCAGGGCATTTGGATTCATTCAAGGAGTTAATGTGGTTTCATCAGTTTGATGGAGTTTTTTGTGGCATCAAGAGGAGAGAGTACAATATTCTAGACATCAAGAAAGTTTCTCTAGTGGGAGAGGACTAGTGTCTACCACTAGAATTTTTTGGTCACAAATATTTTAATTGCAATTTTTAATCTACTTTTTCTATGCTATTGGGAGGAATGATGGTATTTGTAAAAAAAATTGATGGAATATATGACCAGCGCTGGAACACCATACGTGGAGTAGATTCTATGCAAGGTGAAAAAACTCTAGTTTTTTAGGTGTAAAGAAAAAACAGAGTGGTCATGGTTCTCTGTCTGATAATGAGCTGCTAAAAAATTTCTCAAATATGGTCAAGATAAAGTGTAATTCAAGGGTTGTGCAAGATTTTTTGTGTCTTCTATTCATAAGAGCCATGATGGTTAGAATTCTTACCAAAATAAAATGGAGGATCCATGTCATTCGATATACTACTAGTGACACCTGAAAGTGATAGGAGCACCACTGCTCTAGTGGTATCAATCATGAACCACGACTTGAAGTTGGCAGCTAAATGTATGCTTACTATTTGTTGAAGAAATTATAGAATGGGAAATTCTATTTATGTTGGTCAGACTGCTGACCGAAATGCACTGATGCATGCTATTGTTTATTGATTTCACCCGAAACAGAGCCCTGTAGAACTTCTCCAAGCTGGTTGATGCAAATAATTTAGAATTTGCATTCACCCAATTTTGGCATTTGCGATGGACTGCTATTTTGTTACTTGAGATGATGTCCAATGGAGTTGTTGTTGCTATTCTGAGGTAGGTGCCACAACTACAAGATCCAACGAGTTGTTGTGCAACTATGTTTTTTTGAGGCGGAGTTTGAGTGGTACTCACACATCGTACAAATCTGAAGGAAAATACCTGACTCATTCATCACCCAATTCATGGATTGTATGTTGATCCATAGTAACTTACAATGAGCACTGGTGATGTTTGGACCAGTGTGAGCTCATGGTCGTATGGAGTTCAACATCTTTCACTGAATGGATGATTGATTTTTTTATTATTATTTGATGTATAGAATCTAGCCGTTGTGCATAACCAGTATACGTTGAACATGTTTTTATGATTATGGAGATAAATCTATGTTCTTCAGGTCAATTCAGACCAAATGATCATGGGTCGATTATGGAACTATTGGTGGAGATGGAGAGGCCCAAAGTAGTGTTGAAAAACCATTGGGATATGAAATGACAAAGTTTGCATGGCACAACGTGCGAGACGCACCCTCGAAGGAAGCCTTGTTTTACATCATGTGTGTACAAAGTAGATGCTATTGTTGAATGGAGGTGGAATTTTGAATGAATTCACTTCTAAGTTTATGTTGTATTGTCTTTGTTACTATTGACTAGTCTGAAGGCTATGTAATATGTTTTATTAACATTGCCATGGTATCCAAACTCAATTTTTTTCCCTGGTATCATGTTACCATGAGCGATCCAATGGAGCAGAGGAACAATGGTTCAAGAAGAGATGCATTGGAGGGGAGAAGTAGACCTTATGAATGGTCCTGTGTGCGGTAAAATATTAGCTCTTTCCTTCAAATCAACAAAATAATCCAAATTTTTATTGGTATAATGCTTTGTTCTTTGAAATTAAAATATGATTATATGGGGGCAATCTATTAGTAGAAATCCTTTTATATTTTACCATGAGGATGGAACCATTTGACCATGAGGATGGCCCATGGTTCATTATTATTATAATGTAATGAAGGGAGGAGACCACTGTAGTTCTCATGTATGGGAACTATTGTAATTTTTAAATTTCAAAATAACAACACATGGCAATGTAATTCCCCTACGAGGGAAATTGAAGCTTTATTTCCATTTGAGAGTGATGCCAAGAGTATTTTATTCCTGATGTTTATTTTGCTGCCTAGAAAGGTATGTTGTTTTTTTTTAGCAAGTCGAAGGCCCCATCCACACCCAAACATAGGGGTATTTATAGTCGTCGAAAAGGTTTTTCCAAGACGAAAACATTGGTGGTATAAAAACGTAATTTTGAGGCTATTTCATTTATATTTTTTTTACTAAAAAATTATTGTATTCTAGAGTGCATTTTCGATTGAACCTGACACTCTATGTAAGTGAACCTAGTATCTAGTTTTTTCTCTATCACACTTGGTGGATGCAACAACTGGTTACCCATGAATTTCGGTAAGATGAGGTGAATACCATAAGTAAAATTATTCTAGGGACTACATACATAGACACCCTAGAATCTATTTGAGGATTTTTTTGGATCAACTTCTGAAGACTACATACGAAGATACTTCAGAAGATTCTATTATCTCCTTTCTTCTTCTCCTCTATATTTGGCTTCTATGGCTCATTTTATTGTATTTCATGGCTTGTATTTATTTTAAATTAAGGTGCATTTTTGGTAGAGAAAGACACCTTATAGATTGAGTTCACCATGAGGGGGAATGATATTCATGGTGAATCTAGTCAATGACCTACGAGAGGCAATATACCTAGAGGATGACCTACAGAGGCAACATACCCATGGAAGTGGCTAACCTTGAGGCACCTAGGATGACCATGAGGAACTTAGACAGTTTACCTAGAGGCAACATACCCGTGGTAGTGGCTGACCCTGAGACAACGGACCAAGATGTATACACTATTGATCTAGAATTATTCATAGTTGGAGAGCCAAGTACAAAGAGCACAAGACTAGACCAAATCATATAATAAAGGAGGATGTTTAGGGTTCTTTTAGAGAAGTCAACATTAAGGGGGAATGTTATCTAATGTTGACTTTTTTTTTTGTAGTTAGGATAGTGCACATTAAGGGAGAATGTTAGAATATTAATGTGCACTATGTCTTCTATCTTGACACTTGTCATATTATCATATAGGCCTCCTACCTATATATGTAATAATTTTATTTATAATATATCTCATATTTTCCCATTCCCAATAGTAAATACATCTCTATTGTTCTTAAATTTACAAACCATTGGACTATAATTTTTTGGCAATTTGTTTCTTAAGCAAGGTTTATTTCTAACTTTTTGTTTACAGATATTTGTTTATTGATGATGAATAAATTTAGATATTGGTAGGGTATCATGTATGCATTTGAAGCTAGTAAAAAAAGAGTCATTTTATTTTTGCAAGCCTTGAATTATGAATATATATGGTTGGTTAGTATTTTTTATTAGAAATTTAGAAAAGAGTTATCCATTGAGTACTACGTAAGTAAATCTTGTTAACAATTTTTAATCTTGTTTAGATCGATTTTTATATTTTATATTCTTTTTGGATTTTATTACCATCCCTTAGGCTTTTAATATCATGTATGCATTTGAAGTCTATCCCTACTTTAAATTTTAAAATATTAAAATAATAAAAATTATTAAAACCAAAGTAGATTTACCATCCAAAAAAATTGAAGCAAGGTTTTGGCATAGTATAATTTGGAGTTGTGATTATTACATGTGTGCATATTTACTTTCAACAAACCCCATATGAGTCTTTGACCTATTGGAATGTAATGCTTATGTTTGAAATGAAACTTTATGTAATGGCATAATGGTTATTATCAATGAGTTAGTTATTATTCAAACATTGGCATCTCACGCATCTTTAAAGGAACAATTGAATATAAACCATGCAAGTATAAAAATTAATCCTGCATGCCAAGGTCTACTAGTAATGGTAAGTATGGATCCCTCAAGTAAGTTCCATGTGCATGGGGTGTTCATGAATACAAAGTAAAGTAAATTAGTATGTTAAATAGTAAAAAAGTTGCCCCTTTACACTAAATATTTACACACCCTTAGCAAATGAATTTAGCTTCTTGTAAATCCCTTATCCAGTTATAAAAAAAAATACCCTAACATAACAGTTTTCTGTTGCCGTCTAATATTCCTATGATGGCAATTTTCAGCCATTGTCTATGACCCCTAATATGGTGGTTTTTGGACACCATGTAAGACCCCTAAGATGGTGGTTTTTGTCCATCATGTTTTATCGTAGGATGATAGCTAAAAACCGTAATCTTAGGGGTATTAGATGATAACTAAAAACTATCATCTTAGGGGTCTTATATGACTACTGAAAACCACCATCTTAGGGATCTTATATGACAATTTTTTGCCACTATCTAAGATCCCTAAGATAGTGGTTTTCGGCTACCATGCTAGGTTCGCAGACGACGGTCGAAAACTGAATAAGATGAAGGTTAAGAGCCACCATATAAGACCCCTAAGATGACCATTGAGGCAATTTTTAACCACCATCATATAATATAGAATTTTTTATGATGTCTTAAAATATGGTGGTTTGAAAATTACTCTTAAAAGTCTTTAAGGGTAGTTATTAATGGTCGTTAAAGACCTCTTTTGATGTAGTGCCTTATCCTAGGGTTTCATGTAGTGTTAGCTTTGTAGGTTAGAATCCTCTCCACCTTAAAATATTCTTATCTTATAGTCAACTATGTCATTTGTGTTTATTGAAATAAAATTAAAATCTTAAGCCATACACAGACATCATCACTAAACTAATGACTAATTTTGACCAAATCATCATTGAAGCTATCCCTAGGCCTAGTAATCACATGTTGATGTTATGGCCTTAGTTGCATCTCTTATCCCCTTAGATCTAGATGAAAATAATCCAAAATCATAATTCAACAAATTAAAGATATTTTGATGTTAGAGTCTAGCTAGATTTCTTTAGGAATATTTTCATTAAAGCATCTCATTTTGTTGATCCTCGATATAAGGATATCTTTGATTTTCTTAATAATGACATAGTGCCTTATGGTTTGAACCATAATGAGTGCAATAAACTTATAATATTATTGTCATTACCTTTATGGAATTTTTTTTAGATGCTTAGACTTAGCCAAATCCCAAGCAGTAACCAAAGTGGTCCATGATGGATGATGTGATGGTCACTTTAGTGTTGTCACTATTTCCATAAAAATCCTATATATGGGTTATTATTGGTTATATAAGTAAAAGGACTCTTGAGACTCTATTAGGAAGTGTGATAATTGTTAGAAGTATGAAAACATTATCTAGAATCCATCGCCAGATCTCCAACCCTTGACTTCTCCTTGTCCTTTTTTAATTTAGGGCTTAGACATCACTTGGAAGATTAACCTAGTGTTGTTTTATGGACATAAGTTCATCATCATGGATACTGATTATGTCATTAAATGGGTTAAATACATACCTTTAGCCTCAATCATTGGATTCCAAGTCTTCAGGTTTATCTTTAACCAGATCCTTGGCCATCATGGAATCTCTTTTGTGCTAATATCTAACAATGGAACACCATTCAAGAATAAATATTCTATAAAATTTGTATTAAATGTAATATTCAATACAAATGGTCGATACCTTACAATCCTTAAGGTAATGGCCAAGCTTAAGCTTCTACTTAGAATCTCATCAAGATCCTTAAGAAGCTTGTTAATAAAACAAATCAAGATAGGCATCTCAAACAATATCTCATATTGTGGGACTAACACACTACTGTTAGAACTCCCAATAGTGCAACACCCTATGCTTTGCTTTATGGAACCAAAATCATCTTTCCTTTTGATCTATAAGTACCTTGTGTATTTTTTTGTAGGACTCCTTTGTTGGAGATAAATATTATCTTGCTTATCTTAACCTGTTGGAATTTATTGACAAAAAATAGATCCATCCCCTAGAGAACCCATGGGTCTACCAACAAATGTTTAAACATGCCTATAAAATTAAGGTATTATATTATTCCTTCAATGTTTTTGATATATTTATTAAAGAGAACTAAAATAACACCAATTGGCTTGGTCCATACATCATAACTACCAAGCATGGTTCAAGTTCTTAGTGCCTTGCCATGCTTGAAGGGAAAGAACTTAAACAATCAATGAACATAATGTATCTTAAAATATATTACATTTAACCTTACATTCATTACCTATTTTATTTTAGTTGCCTATAATTTCTTGCTTGTATTTGCTTCATGTGATATCTTTCTATATGCATATGCTTATCTTTATCTAGATTACATGTAACATATCAAATCAAGGATTTGTAATGACATGCAAATGATGATCCTACTCAATGTATTTTGTTTTCAGTCATTAGGAAACTAATGCAAGATGATCCTCCTAGTCCCATGTTTGTGAATAAAATGAGGGTTTACAAAACCAATATATCATCTTTGCAAATCAAATTAGGGTTTTCATAACATCAGTCTATCTCAATCTAGTTTACCTCAAATATTATCTCTCTCATTTCTTCCAAACTATCAATGTTTTATTACATGATGAATACTATAAGTTTTGTAGGTATTGATAGCAAATTTAATCACATCATATATTGTCTCCCATGCAACACCATGCATGGGGATGATATATCAACAATAATTTACCCTCTAAACCTAGGAGAATTATTTATTGCTAAACCATTCAAGCATATGTCCTCTATGATACTCATCTACAAGGTAAATCAATATAAGTAAAATTTATTTTAAGTATTTGTCTAAAAAAAAAAGTTCTCTAGAAAATAGTTTAAAGGGAAATCACAAATCAAAAGTACTATGGGCAAAGCTAGTTCGAAACTACTATGGGAAATGCATAATTTCTTTAAGCATTTGTTTTGAAGAAAATCAAAAGTACTATAGGGAAAGTATAAGTCCTTTAAACATTTGTTCAAAGGTAAATAGAAGGTCCTACAAATGAAGTATAAGTTCCTTAAGAATTTGATTAAAAGAAATCAAAATTCCTACAATAGAGCAAAAGTCTTTTAAGTATTTGTTTAAAGGTAAATCAAAAGTACAATGGGAAAAGATAAATCAAAAATATTATGTGAAAATATAAATCAAAAGTATTTTAGAAAAAATAAAAAGCCCTTTAGACATTTGTTTAAAGTTAAAAAAAAGGTAAAACTTTTATTCTTCATATTTGTACATATCTCTATCTCATAGTAACTAACTAGAAGATCTCCAAGAACAATGAACTAAAATCCCCCTAGGAAAATTCTAAAGATAGCAAGAATTCCTTTGGGTAAATCTAACTGAAGTACCCTTGGGAAAATCTCTAAGCATATATCTATATATATAGTTGTAAATATTAGTATATATCTTTGTACATAATTGTATTATAGCAAGACCCTCTTGGGGCATATCATGCATCTCTCATATGTAATCATGTCATCACATCTAATCATCCTATTCTTGGTGCATTTAATAATTCTCATTAATTTTTAATTAATTGATCAATAATTAATTAGCTAACCCTTAATGAATTCATTTTTAATACTTTGTAGCCCTTTTAATCTTTGACCCTCCCAATTGCTTTTTGTTGTTTGTCATAGATTTTCATCATTGTACCAGTGTGGATTATAATTCTAAGTTTACTTAGTCCAACTTGATTTTCCTTTTGAAATTCAAGGGGGTGCACCATGGTAGGGTAGAATTCAATGCTATCTAAAATAATAAGTTTAACATCACTTTTAAGCAACCAATCACAACATTAATCATCTAGCACCATTAACCATATGCAAAAGTAAATCTTCCTATCTCAAAATTGGTACATCGATGTCAATTTTTGACACATTTGTTTTGCAATAAAATCATTAAAATCTTGTAAATATAGACAACCAATTTTGTGTACAAGGCTAATCTTTAGGTATGTCAATCCCCTCATCAATCAGTCTTTCAATCAGCCAAATCAAATCAAATATTGGTTATGCCAAAATTTAGAGTATTTATTTATCTAAGAGTGGAAGTGTTGGGGCACGATCACTAGTGCCACTGGCACCTTCATGACACTAGTAGTGCTTTTGTCAAAATTTTGAATTTTGACTTTTCCCATCCAAATTTTACCTCTAATGGTCATGACAACAAAAATGACATCACAAAAGTGTTGTCGACACTTTTACCAAATGGTGTCTTTGATTGTTGTGCACCAAAATTGAGAAATTTAAATTTTTCTACCCTCCAAGACACCCATCATTAATAGATTAGATCACTAAGATCCAATTTCTATCCTCCATTTTCAATCTTCCTCCATTAATGACATCTTGATTCCATTTCAAATTCTTACCATTTTTAATCCTATCATCTTCAACGCAATTCTTTCCCCAACGAGACATAGGTTCTTATAAAGACAACACTTGGGAGAGCCCAATCTAGGGTCATTTGCAAGCAATAAAATTCTATCAGTCTCTCTAAAATCATAGCAGTTCATCATTTTGCATGGTAATGTTATACCAAAATCTATCCATGATCTTGTGAAGACTATCCTTAGAAGCATTCAAGCTATTCTTGTTAGCATATAAGAATCCAAGATCTCTTCAAGAGATCAAGTCTCCAAGCACTCAATCTCCAAGAACCTGAGCATTCCAGCATCAAGCATTCACTCCAAGCTCAAGCTTTCAAGTGCCCAGAAACAGGCTAGCAAGATTTCAACATGCTTCCATAAACAAGGGAAAAACACCAATAGTGTCTTGGGTTGTGCTATTTCCTCATATTTGCTTTCGACACTTTCTCTGTCTTGTAGCTCTAAGCATTAATATTTTTTGTATGTTAACTAATATTTCACATTGCATTTGCATCTAGTTAGCATCTCATTTTGTCGTTTCATTCTTTATTTTAAACAAGTAATTCTTTGTTTTTTTATCATTTGGTAGAATGGTTATACTCCCAAGTCAAATACCCTCATCATTTCAAGCATTTAATTACCTTATCATGTATCTAATATTGCTTTGCTGCTCATAGAAGTGAAAATGACAAATTATAGGGTCAATGGTGTTACCGTTCTCTGGTTTAAAAAAAGTGAAAGTATTGACGATGCTATCACCACTCAGTGCTACTTTTTACACTTAGCATTTATTGCATGCATTTGTCATTTTTCTTATCTATTTTTTTTTTTGGTAAGTAAGAGAATATTATAATTAACACCGGGTTTTAACTGGTTGACCCAAAACCATTTTACAAAATAGGGTCCACTGACCAACTGGACAAAGGCCAAGCCCTAAAAGTTTAAACCGACAACAAAAATGGCCAAGACCTACTCTTCCATTAGAATACAACCAAACTAAACTATGGAAGCCTAATATTATGGCCATCAAAAAGAAAGACGCAAAAAAGAACTAACAAAGACAAAAACTAATCATGCAAGCACCATGCAGAGTAGCTTGTGCCCATATAAAAATAATAGAATATGGTCAAAAAAAACATCCCATAGAATGGACAGCCAAGAGGCCAAGCAGTCTTCCTTGTAGTCCTCATCTAACTTCTTATCATCGTTCTTGCCATCATCTTTAGATTTTGCCTTCGACTCCTTGTGCCCCTGGAACTGCTAGCTATAAAACAGAAGATTTAGGGAATCACACAAATCAACAACTGCACTGATGAGGCCATACAGACTCTTCAACTGGTTGATACTGTTGGAGGCTGATGAAATTGTCATCTTCTCCAAGACTATTATGGTGGGGTCTGGTGCCTCATTGTCATGGATCTCCAACACTTTGTTATTTCTTGCTAGGGCCTTTTTGCGACATCGAATCCAAACACACCTTGGGAAATACTTGAGGCCAAAGCAGATGTTTCCCATGCATGAATTTGTAGATAAAAAACCTATATCAGTGCCCCACCAGCCGCAAAAAACACTAGTCACATGAACAAAAAAAACAAATATGACAAAATCCATTATAAGGTTCAAATTTTTTTTTTTTTTAAAATGCCCCCATTTTCTCGTCATTGATCCACTTTGAGCCTTCCAATCTAAAGTTTTTCATTATCTATCACCATTGAGACCGCATGAGGAAGATTTTCAGTCCACGTGATCAAATTTGCTGCTACAATGCCTTCATTTGCCAGCCTATCAGCTGCCATGTTTGCTTCCCGAAAGGTATGCAAAATTATGGCCTCATGTCGATCATGAATTAGAGCCCTTGCTTCATGGATGTAGTCATCAAATCTCCAAGGAGCTCTCTTAGTGTTCTTTAGAAGATTTATAATAATAAGAGAATCACCTTCCACCAACAGCTTCCCTGGATAATTCTCTCGCCACCTTGAGGCTCCTCCAAACCGCCCTTGCTTCAGCCACATTGTTAGTTTGAGCTCCAAGATGTTCAAGCAAAAGCTACAAGCACCTCACCCTTGTGGTCTCTAAGTAAGCCACCAGCCTCACCTTCACCGGGTTGCCCCTAGATGCCCCATCAAAATTTAACTTAATCCACCCTAGGGGGGGTGGGGTCCATGTGATCATGGTTCTAGGACAGACTTGAGGATGATTGAGGCCATCGGTGAGAGGTAAGTTTAATGACTCGGCCTAATGAAGCTTCAAAAGGATTTGGAGGTCTAGATGTCTGCAGGCACTAAACAAGCATTCTCATTAGCATATGCTAAAATTTTTGACAGACAGAGGATGACCGAGAAACCTTATCCAAGAAGGCCCGACGATTCCTTTCCAACCATATCTCCCACAAGTAGTGATGAAGGCAGATCTTCCACATATACCTAAGACGCCTATTCAAAAAGGGGGAAGGCCACTGGACAAATAAGTCAAAAATGGACTGAGGATGGACCCAATAAATATGAAACACTTGTAACAGACCTAACAAGATTGAGACATAAAAATTACAATACATAAAACAAATGATCAATAGACTCCCACTCGTACATACAAAGATAACACCTATTAACAACAATCACACCTCTTTTTATTAAGTTATCCATGGTGAGGATCTTATTTTGGATGGCCACCATGCAAAAAACCCAACCTTCGGAACAATGCTTTTGGGCCAAACTTCCAAGTGAGGGAAAGTAGGTTCATCATTATCAATAAGCATCGATAAGCAGCCTTGACAGAAAATTCCCCATTGTCCGAAGCTTCCCGTATAAGCTGGTCCTCAAGAATGCAGAAGGGAGTAAAGACTGTTTTAATTCATTCTCCAATATTATTGATGCCCCTGGTAGATCATTATTCATTATTGGCTTCCATACCCTTCTATTGTTTGACAAAGTAATAAAATCTGCAACTTTGGTACCAAAAACTTCAATTGTCCAAGCTCTAAGGGTTGAAATGATGGGGTCTCCAGAGAGGGGATAGTCCTTTAACCATTTGTGGTCCCAAAAATCAATGTTTCTTCCATTTCCCGGTTTCCAACGTAGCCCTTTGCTTAGCAAGTTTTTAGTTTGAAGGATTGATTTCCAAAAAATTGATCCCCCGGGAGGAAAGGAATAACTTAAGAATTCAATTTCTTGCAAATACTTTCTTCTGATTATAGTAATCCATTCTGCATTTGCATTTGTCAAAAGACGCCATGCTTGTTTGGCCAGGAGGGCCATGTTTAAATGTTGTATTCTCCTTAGCCCAATACCTCCAAACTCCCTTGGTTTGCAAACCCTATCCCAGGACACCAAGTGAAAGCGCTAGCTTAGATTCGTAACCACCCATAGGAACCTCTTCTCGGATCTCGCTCAATTTTAGTGTAGACACTTGTAGGAGCTTTAAAAATAGAGAGAAAGTAGACAGGGATGCTTTGAATGGAAAACTTGGTGAGAACCGCCTTGCCACCTTGAGATAACAAATTCCCTTTCCATCCATCCAGCCTTCCTCTCGAATTCTTTCAATTACATTAGTCCACATGGAATCGGTAGCTCTGCCTGTAAATAAAGGAAGGCCTAGGTATGTGGATGGAAGAGTAGACACCGAGCATCCAAGAATCCTAGCAATCTTAATCGCCTCCGAATGGGAGTGTTAAAGAAATAAATTTTACTCTTTGAAAAATTTACCTTTTGCCCCGCAAGGATCCTCATATAGCTCTAGAATATGTTTTATGACCTTAGCCTCAAAAACCGATGCAAGAGTTAACAACAAAGTATCATCCACAAACCGTTCATGTGTAACCGCTCGTGTTTGTGATGATGCTTTAATTCCCGAAATAAGACCAATATTACAGACAACTTTGATTGTCCTCCCAAGGGCTTCAGCCACAATGATAAACAACATGGGAGAGATAGGGTCACCTTGCCTTAGGCCCCTTTTACTTTGAAAGTATCCAAGCAGGAGCACCATTAACAAGGACCGAAAACCAAGGTTTCATAAAACATCCTTCCAAAAGCTTGATCCATTCATGATGAAAACCAAATTTCTGAAGAATGGCAGAGACAAAACTCCAGTTTATGCGGTCATAAGCCTTGTTCATATCCAACTTGAGAGCAAAAGCAGGTTTTTTAGTCCGGACTACCGAATGGAGGGCTTCATGAACTCGTTATGACCCCATCAAGGATGGACCTTCCAGGGACCGAATCGCCTTGACAAACATCAATAAACATAGGAAGGATCTTCCTCATTCTATTTGCAATTGCCTTGGTCAAAATTTTATAAACAACATTACAAAGGCTAATAGGTCTAAAATCCATCATAGATCTAGGAGTAGGAATCTTTGGGATTAAAGCAATAAAAGTGGAGTTAAAACTTCTCGGAATATGCTTTGTGGACTGAAATTCCTTGATAGTAGCACATACATCAAAACCTACAATATCCCAAAAAGCCAGAAAAAAACGAGGTGAAAACCCGTCTGGACCTGGAGCTTTATCATGGTTCATTGAGAAGAGGGCCTCTTTGATTTCTTCATCCGTGAAAGGCTTAATTAACTCCCCATTCAAGTCATCAAAAATTAAATGAGGAATATGGTAAAGCATTGATTCTGAAGCTAAGGCAGAACTGAAATGTTCTTCTCCTAAAAGATTCTGAAAATAGGAAACTGCTTCATTTCTGATTTCATTAGGACTAGAAAGGAGTGATCCATCATCTCTAACAAGTTCTTTAATTCTATTGTGGCTTCTGTTCCTTAAGGTAGATGCATGAAAAAATCTTGTATTGGCATCACCTTCTTTTAGCCAGGTAGCTCTAGACTTTTGCCGCCAAAAAGTCTCCTCGCAAGCTAGAACATTATGGTACTCAAGCAAGGGATTTCTTTTCATCTCGCCTGTAGGGAAGGGTCTGGCAATCCCTCTTCAAGTTTTTTCTCAATGGTTGATAACCTTTCAGAGATGGCTTTCTTGTTTTCAAAAATATTTCCAAAAATTTCCTTATTCCAGATCCTTAGATTTTCTTTCACCACTTTAAGTTTATGTGCTAATCTGAATGAAGGCCTGCCCTGACAAGAATGCTGCCACCACTGAGAAATTCTGTCTCTGAGATCAGGGTGGTGCATCCACATAGATTCAAACCTAAAAGGCCTTTTGAATTTTGGAGTCTCTTCAATTTCAAGTAAAATCGGGTTGTGGTCGACCCAATGCGAGGCAAGGACAACAGATTTGCATCCCCAAAAGATTGTATTGCTTCCCGTGACAAAAAAACCTATCAAGCTTTTCCATTATAAGTTGATTTCCGGACCTCCTATTGCTCCAAGTAAATTTAGCATTTTTTAATTTGACATCCAATAAATTGTTGTTGTTGATGAAATCTTGAAAGTCCTCCATACTTCTTGCTGGAATTCCTACTCCCCCTTTTTTATCATAGGGGTAAAGAGGGGTATTAAAGTCCCCCGCCACTATCCATGGGATATCCCGAAAAGCTTCCTTGAAATGACTGAGTAAATTCCATAGATCAGCTCTCCCAGATATAGAATTAGGGGCGTACACATTTGTTAATATCCAAGAAAGGTCATTAACCTTATCCTTAAAAATAATGCTCATTACCCTTTCCCCCAATTGAATAACCTTGCCTTCCACCTTCCCTGGATTCCAGATACAAAGAAGACCACCTGAGGTTCCATTGGCTTTGCAAAAAATTGCTTCTCCATTTTTCCAGATATTGAGGGCAATTTTTCTAGACAAAACTTCATCGACTTTAGTTTCTTGCAAAATAAGAATAGTGGGATCAAAATCTCTTCTTAAATATTTGACTAACCGCTGTTTAGGAAGGCCATTGAGCCCCCTTACATTCCAGGATATGATCTTCATTTGAATAGTGTCTTGGTTATTGTTTAAGGGAGTCCAACATCCTTTGCTAGCTGAGAAAGTCTCCTTTGTTGTTGATCCAATCTTTTTCTATTTGTTTTATAGGAAAACAAAAGTGCATTGATAGGTGAAAGCGTTGATGGGCTTCTATGAACTGGAAATGCTTTTGCCTCTATGAAAGAAACAAGTTTTTTTCCTCTATAGTTTCAACATATAAAATCTAATTTTAATTATTGATTGTTAGATTAGTCTTTGTTTTTTTATTTGTTTATTTTGATAAATTAAAAAAAAAAAAACTAGTCTAGTATTAATCGTATAAGGGACCAACTAAGTGTTCCATATTTAACATTAAATCAAATTTACATATAGCTACACCTTATTATCATTACCTGTGACACCTTTTGTATGCATCGGTACCACACCAAAGTCTGTATAATCGATTTCTCCATTAATTGGCCAAATTTCATGATCTTCATATGAAATCAACCTATCCAAGTGTATAACATTGTCCCTTCCCTCCGGTTTTGTATTGAGAATCTCCTTCACACTTCTACAAATTATGCTGTCGCTTGCATTCCTTTAAAATTTCAAAATCATCCCTGATGGCGCTACCGAGTCTTCATAACCCATCTTTGTTCTTCCACCAAAATGCAAACATTCGGAAATTTAATTCTACTCCCAAGGAATCTGCAACAATCACACATAACACAAAACAGAAACGCAAGGCAAGGCATGGTCATTTGAAGTGAAATCCTACAAAATTTACATACACCAAAGTTGTATTAAATACATAAAAATATGCGAATACTTTTACAAGCCTCCTATTCCTGGGGCCGTAATGTATTCCATACAAAAGATCTAGTTCAAAAGGTTAATGGGTTGGTAAGATGTTGAACACTTACAAAAAAAAAAAGACTTAGGTTCAAATCTTCGGATCATGTTTAATCTGGGTAAAGATTGTAGTCTAACCTGAATCTGTTGAGTGTGGGCCAGTTTGATGAGGATAGCACTAACCCCGAGCCACCATATGCCCGTTGAGTGTAACCTCGAGCCAACCTCGAGCCACCAGGGGTCTGCTAAGTATGGTCCAGCTTGATGACGGTAGTACCAACCCCAATACACCAAGGGTTCGCTGAGTGTGGACTGTACCAACCCCAAGCCACTAGGGATCCACTGACTATACCACCCTAAGCCACCAGGGTCCGTTGAGTACCAACCCCCAGCAACCAAGGATTCATTGAGTGTGCACGAGCTTGATAATGACTTTACCAAGCCAGTAAAAAATTATAAAAAGCAAGTTATCAGTTAGATAAATAACTTGTCCTTGTCTTCCATACATAAATACCAAGTTCAAAGGGTTAGGTGGGTTGGTAAGATGTTGAGTACTTACCGATACCTAGGTTCAAACCTTGGGGACATGTTTAATCTGGGTAAAGATAGTAGTCTAAATCTGTTGAGTGTGGGTCAATCAGTCTGATGACGATGACAACAACACTAACCTGGAGACACAAGAGGCCCACTCAGTGAG
The DNA here is from genome assembly GCA_028583015.1 of Wollemia nobilis. Lineage (NCBI taxonomy): Eukaryota > Viridiplantae > Streptophyta > Pinopsida > Araucariales > Araucariaceae > Wollemia > Wollemia nobilis. The sequence goes on from JAQPPZ010016349.1 coordinate 1,762,580, forward strand.
GCCCACTCAGTGTAACCTCGAGCCACTAGGGTCTGCTGAGTATGGGCCGGCTTGATGACGATAGTACCAATCCCAAGCCACCAAGGGTTCACTGAGTGTGGATTGTACTAACCCCAAACCACTAGGGGTTCGCTGACTATACCAACTCCAAGCCACCAGGGTCCATTGAGGACCAACCCCGAGCCACCAAGGATTCATTGAGTGCGCACCAGCTTTATAATGACTATAAAGCTTGAGATAAAATTATAAAAAGCAGGTTATCAATTAGATAAATAACTTGTCCTGGTCTTCCATATAGAAAGATCAAGTTCAAAGGGTTAGGTTGGTTGGCAAGATGCTGAGCACTTACCAAAAGGAGACTAGGTTCAAACCTTGGGGACATGTTCAATATGGATAAAGATAGTAGTGTGACTTGAATCTATTGAATGTGGGCCAGTCTGATGATGATGACAACACTAACCCCGAGCCACCAAGGCCCGCTCAGTATAACCTCAAGCCACCAGGACCCACTGAGGATGGGCCAGCTTGATGAGGATAGTACCAACCCCAAGACACCAAAGGTTTGCTGAGTGTGGACTGTACCAACCCCAAACTACTAGTTGTTCGCTGATTATACCAACCCTAAGCCACCAGGGTCAATTGCATACCAACCCTGAGCCACCAAAATACCAAGTCTGAAGAAAATTATAGAAAACAGGTTATCGGTTAGATAAATAGCTATGTGATCTAATACATCATTATGGAGTGGATGAATGGAATAAGAACAATTTGGCACTATGTTCTTCATATGAAATCAAAAGGTTATTGTTTAAGGGAGTCCAACATCCTTTGCTAGCTGAGAAAGGCTCCTGTGTTTTTGATCCAATCTTTTTCTATTTGTTTTATAGGAAAACAAAAGTGCATTGATAGGTGAAAGCGCTGATGGGCTTCTATGAACTGGAAATGCTTTTGCCTCTATGAAAGAAACAAGTTTTTTCCCTCCATAGGTTCAACATATAAAATTTAATTTTAATTATTGATTGTTAGATTAGTCTTTGTTTTTTTATTTGTTTATTTTGAAATTAAAAAAAAAAAAACTAGTCTACTATTAATCGTATAAAGGACCAACTAAGTGTTCCATATTTAACATTAAATCAAATTTACATATAGCTACACCTTATTGTCATGACCTATGACACCTTTTGTATGCATCGGTACCACACCAAAGTCTGCATAATCGATTTCTCCATTAATTGGCCAAATTTCATGTTCTTCATAATAAAACCTATCCAAGTGTATAACATTGTCCCTTCCCTCCGGTTTTGTATTGAGAATCTCCTTTACACTTCTACAAATTATGCTGTCGCTTGCATTCCTTTAAAATTTCAAAATCATCCCTGATGGCGCTACCGAGTCTTCATAACCCATCTTTGTTATTCCACTAAACACTAAAATGCAAACTTTCGGAAATTTAATTCTACTCCCAAGGATTCTGCGACAATCACACAACATAAAACAGAAACGCAAGGCAAGGCATTGCCATTTGAAGTGAAATCCTACAAAATTTACATACACTAAAGTTGTATTAAATACATAAAAATATGCGAATACTTTTACAAGCCTCCTATTCCTGGGGCCGTAATGTCTTCCATACAAAAGATCAAGTTCAAAAGGTTAATGGGTTGGTAAGATGTTGAGCACTTATCAAAAAGACTTAGGTTCAAATCTTGGGATCATGTTTAATTTGGGTAAAGATTGTAGTCTGACCTGAATCTTTTGAGTAAAAGATTGTAGTCTGACCTGAATCTTTTGAGTGTGGCCAGTTTGATGATGATGATAGCACTAACCCCGCGCCACCAGAGGCCCGTTGAGTGTAACCTCAAACCACCAGGGGTCCGCTGAGTATGGGCCAGCTTGATGACGGTAGTACCAACCTCCAAGACACCAAGGGTTCGTTGAGTGTGGACTGTACCAACCCCAAGCCAATAGGGTTCCACTGACTATACCACCCTAAGCCACTAGGGTCCATTGAGTACCAACCCCGAGCCACCAAGGATTCATTGAGTGTGCATGAGCTTGATAATGACTGTACCAACCCGGGATAAAATTATAAAAAGCAGGTTATCCGTTAGATAAATAACTTGTCCTTGTCTTCCATACATAAAGACCAAGTCCAAAGGGTTAGGTGGGTTGGTAAGATGTTGAGCATTTACCGATACCTAGGTTCAAACCTTGGGGACATGTTTAATCTGGGTAAAGATAGTAGTCTAAATCTGTTGAGTGTGGACCAATCAGTCTGATGACGATGACAACAACACTAACCCGGAGACACCACTTAGTGTAACCTCGAGCCACTAGGGGTCCACTGAGTATGGGCCATCTTGATGACGGTAGTACCAATCCCAGCCACCAAGGGTTCACCGAGTGTGGACTTTACTAACCCCAAACTACTAGGGGTTCGCTGACTATACCAACCCCAAGCCACCAGGGTTCATTGAGTACCAACCCCGAGCCACCAAGGATTCATTGAGTGCGCACCAGCTTAATAATGACTATACCAACTCGTGATAAAATTATAAAAAGCAGGTTATCAATTACATAAATAACTTGTCTTGGTCTTCCATATAAAAAGACCAAGTTCAAAGGGTTAGGTTGGTTGGTAATATGCTGAACACTTACCAAAAGGAGACTAGGTTCAAACCTTGGGGACATGTTTAATGCGGGTAAAGATAGTAGTGTGACCTGAATCTATTGAATGTGGGCTAGTCTGATGATGATGACAACACTAACCTCGAGCCGCCACCAAGGCCCGCCCAGTATAACCTCAAGCCACCAAGGCCCGCTGAGTATGGGCTAGCTTGATGAGGGTAGTACCAACCCCAAGCAACCAAAGGTTTGCTGAGTTTGGACTGTACCAACCCCAAACTACTAGGAGTTCGCTGACTATACTAACCCCAAGCCACCAGGGTCAGTTGAATACCAACCCTGAACCACCAAAATACCAACTTTGAGCCACCAAAGTACCAACCCAGGAGAAAATTATACACAACAGATTATCACCCGATAATCAGCTATGTGATCTAATACATCATTATGGAGTGGATGAATGGAATAAGAACAATTTGGCACTATGTTCTCTCATTTTAGGCCAAGTGAAAAAGCCCATTCAATTCACAAGAGCGGACAAGACTTCACCTTGTAAAGATTGTTCAAAAGTAATTATTATATTGTACAATTAAGGATCACTCAATCAATGCTGGCGTCTTATGCACATGGCATCCTGCAGCGGATTCCTCGAACATTGACTCTACGATAGTTATTCAATATTCAAATAAAATGACGTGCAAATATTGAAATCCCGAGACAGTACATGTTAAGGAAGTCATATGAGTCTACATCCAACGTTTCTTGTGTGGAAGAGGTAACCAAGAAAAGCGTAGAAGGGGAACACTAAGATTCCACTGCTTCTTTAGCAACTAGACGGCTCGTTGTTAGGCCAAGATTGATCTGAGATTCCACTGCTTTTTTTTTTTTTTTTAATCAATCAAATTGCTGCACTTTATAGTAAACATTGATTAGTGTAAAAATGTGATTCCATATTTTTTCTATAACAACGTGCAACATATCATTATATTGGATGATAGGGCATAGTGATGTTGATGTTTGTACGAACATTACTCTATTGATGTACTATCAGTGCGTGTAAACAGAGTTGGTAAATGTCAATATGAATGAAAAATAAAATTGCTGCACTTTTGAGTTGATATTGATTAGCAAAGATATCCTACCAAAATGTATTTCCATACTTTTCTATCATTATATTGGATGATAGGATTATATTGGATGATAGGTAATAAGGATATCCTATATTGATGCACTATCAGTGTGAACAGACTTAAATGTCAATATGAATGAAAAATCAAATTGTTTGCTGTGTTTTCAAAATTAAGTGGATTGATAAGAATTTGAGCATTTATGAAGATAAGTTCAAATTTTATGGGTATGTCTAATAAAGACAAATATAGTAGTTTAAATTGAATACTCTGAGTGAGGACAGTACCAACCTGATGCCACCCCTCCCAAATTGAATATGCTGAGTGAGGACAGTACCAACCTGCAGCCACCCCTCACAACTGCGTTTACGGAAAAGAGACATCTTATTAAAACAACTTCAATAATTTAACTTATTAAAGATTTCCTATTAAACATTGATATTCTATCAAAATGTATTTCCATACTTTTTCTATGCAACATATCTTTATATTGGATGATAGGGAATAGTGATGTTGATGTTTGTGTAAGCATTACTATATTGATGTACTATCAGTGCGTGTGACCCGAGTTGGTAAATGTCAATATCAATTAAAAATCAAATTGCTGCACTTTTGAGAAAGCATTGACTAGCAAGGGTATCTTATCAAAATGTATTTCCATACTTCTTCTATAGCAACGTGCAGCATATCTTTATATTGGATGATAGGGAATAGTTATGTTCGTGGTTGCTTGGCAAAGGATAACCAATTGAACTCAATTGGTAAGTGAATGCAGGTAGAAGTGTTTTATGTATTTGTTTTTAAATTGGAAAATGAAATGATGTTAATTATTAGATCAAATAGTTTAAATAATTAAGAGTTTTAATATAAGAAGGTATACTCTGTAATCTTATTATTTTTTAAGATTTTTTATTATAAAAAATTGTTCAATAAAGTTAAAAAAAATTAACATTTTTTTATCACTTTTTAAAAGTTTTTTTTCTTACTAATTTAAATGAGATGTTTTCCTATTTTCTTCATTGTTAATTCTTAAAAAAAAAATTATTAGTGTGTTTACTTTTAAAGTGTCCTCATATGCAATCTTCATGTCCTAGTAAGTTTTACATTTTACGACAAACTATCTTTTGGTTTCCACTAGTCTTTTTGTGCAAAAGACACATATATGTTCTAACCATACATCTTGAGGAATTGTCAATCTCTCAGTTTTGTATTTGAGATGGTATGGACTAGATCATAGTTGGATTATAAGCATTTTTCCTTAGCTTTAATCTTTGTACTTTTTTTGGTTGTGTTCATAGTTTGGGTTGAACTCATTAATGTATAACTATTTTCTCCTTTCTAAATTTTCAAACCACATGACTACACTAAATTTTTTCCCTTACATATTATTTTATTTTTTTGTTTAAGTTTGAGACCTCATGAAATTTAATGCTCTATTTTTCTATTGATTTGTTGTTTTGTTTCTTTAATTACCTGTTTTTGCAAGTACTTTCTTTAGGTACCCCAATAGCCTTATCATAACTTCTACTTCTAATGGAAAAGTCCCTATTTCAGCAAGTAAAATATCATATAGTATTAATGCTTTAATTATAAAATTATTAGTAATTAATCATTTTAATTTTATTTTTGTTTATCTCTATTTAAAATTTATGTATAGCTAGCCCGATTATCACACCCATATATCCCCACTAGAATAACTAATAATCTAGAAAGGATCCTAATAGTTTTTCAATACCACAACTTTGCTTTTATGCCCCTATTTAGAAATGAGTAGAGTACCTTTCATCCTAGTCGTATTCATTTCATTTTACATATTCCTCAACTAAGTTTACTTTAAAAATATAACCCAAGATATTTGTATTCCATTACTACCTCTAAAGGATTTCATTAAAATACAATATATGGTTGTGTTTGCTCTCTCCAAGTAGATAAGACCATAATTTTAGTCTTATTAGTGTATACCTACATCTCAACTTCTTTATAAAAATACTTTAGAGATTTTTAATGTTCTTTTAAAATTTCAAGTTTCTTTCCAATCAAGATGAAGTCATTGATATACATAATACGTTTCACTACATAATTAACAAATTGTATTCTCTCTCCTCACATCCTTTGTACACATTCCTCCAATTTGTCAATGTAAATTCCAAATAAAGTAGGTGACAATGGAAAATCATGTTTCACCCTAATATCACTGCCAAAACACTCTAATAGTCCTTCTAGAGTTTTGATTTTTTCATCACCTGCTCATTAAGTCTATGTATAACTACTCTATAGTTGGTTTGTATGCTAATTTCTTTCATTTTTTTCATAGCTTACCTCTAGATACTTTTCAAAAGCCTTTTTAAAGTCCACAAAACAACAAGAAACTTTTTCTTTTTCATTCCATGTACTCTCTATTAGGTTCCTTAAAGTAATGCAATGATATATTGTTTAGTAATTTGGTCTAAATCCTATATTACCTATTGCCTTGTTTTCTTAAATTTTTGCCAATTGACTAATTTTACTTTCTACTATGTTGCTAGTTAAATTTTCAAAAAGAGAATTAATCATGGTGGTGTGGTAATTTGAAGGATTATTGGTATTTCAATTTTTATGCAATGGTATGACTAGGTTTATTATCCATTTTAGTGGAAAGCATAATTTAATAATGCCTTTAAAAATATTTTGGATGTGTGGTGCTAAGATGTCAACCCCACACTAAAGATATTTGGCTTGCGAACTATCTACATCTTGAGCATTACTTGTTACTATTTTCTTAATGTCTTCATATATTTTAGAGAAAAAATTCCTCAATTGTGTCAGTTATAGGAGAGGTGTCTTTTTCTTGGTTTTTCTCATATAATTGCATAGTTACTACAACCATTGTCTTCCTATGATATTATTTTTTGTGTACCTTTTGATTTGTTCTAACTCTTTTCAAAATTGTCTTCGACTATGCTTTGCAAGATTTATCAATTTTTTTTACCTTTTTATTATATATTCTTTCTTTTTTGTTTTCACTAGTTTTTTATATATCTTGTTATTTGTCTTCTCTTTGCCTAGTTTTTTTAAGGTTCTCCTTATTGCTTTGCATTCTTCAACATACCATGGACTTTTAGGAAAGATTCAAGTTTTCATTTTCTATGTTTTAAGCTTTTGCATAATCCCAAGGCTTATCTGATTATATCTATTAATTTATTGCTATCAAAAGTATAAGTTTGAAAATATATGTTCTCTTTTTTCCTCTCTTTGCATAATTTGTTTGAGTGATATTTTAATTTAATTTTTTTTCTTTATCATAGAGATGTTTCTTGTTGTATGTACTTCAATTACTTAAATATGTTCTTTGATGTGGACTAAAATTGACCAATATTTTATTCCTCAAACAAAATTTTAAATAGACACTTAAAGATACCTTTAGTTACAACTGATAGCAAATATGTCCATACAAACTTATGCACAAATCTCAACAATGCACTTTACCTTAATTTGAACCATTTTACATGGAGATCTTCCACATAGATTGAAGGACAAAAATTTTCCTTCAAATCCTTGATTAGATCAATTTTTATTGGATTTTGGCCTTCTTGTCATTCCATAATCAAAATTTTTGCTAATCAAGAGAGTTTAAGTTTTACAAAGGGAGCCTTCTCTTTAGTAGGAATATTAGTGTAGGATAACCATGCTTCTATGTCCAGTATCCAATTGCCTAGGACATCTAAATTTTTAGAACCATCATATGGTTAGACTTCACATTTAGTCTTAGCACAAAGACCATTGGTGTAGATATTCACATCTAGGGTAATTTAGACTATTATATCATTGAATCTATTGGCCAATTGACTAACTATAGTTTTTAATGTAGCCATTTGCTCCACCAAATCAGATGTCATAGTGTAATAAGTATAAGCCAAGTGGAATTAAATATTGATGCCTAAGGACTAAAAGGTTTGCAAAAAGGGGTTACTTTTAATGCAAATACCATCATCAAACGAGAGAGAGTACGCTCAACTATCCTCGACCAATATTGAATGATCGCTTGACCTTAGAGAGGTAGGGGTGGTCGATATTCAAAGAAGACCAACTAATACGGTTATGGCTACCTATGTCGCAAAGGAGGAATCAAAAAAGGTAAAAGAGAGAGAAATGAAATGGAAGTTGTAGCCAATAATAACAAGAATGGGATATAACCGTATCAAGACACACACGCTCAACATCGTTGATGCAAACAGTAGCAAACCATCTAACAGATCAAATCATCTTATCCTTGCTTATTATTTGATATAATAGGTAAGGGTGAGTTCCAGAACCAACAAGAGGTTGCATGAAATATAAGTAGTAGAATTAGAGCACTCCCACCCAATCAAATTTAATAGAAATAAAATCTTGACAGCTAGAGATGGATGTAAATTTTAAAACCACCCAGTCAGACCCATGAAATCTAGATAGTAAAATTAAGTGAATAATCTTAGATGACCATAAAAAAAATAAAAGAAAGAAGTGAGGATAGATTGAGATACCAAACAATGATATACTATTATTTACAAGGCAAATAATATTACATATGAATTGTAAATGCCTTACATCCACCCTTTAGAATGTCCAACATTCCACTATTTATCGTTAATGGCATCAGGTGGGAAGAATTATTTTGGAATGGTCAAAATATCTACTATCATTCTACTCCAAGAGGAATGGTGGTCATTTGGATGGAGTTAGTGTTGTACTTAGTATGGCACTGAGAGGGGGGGTGAATCAGTGTAGCATTCCAAAACATGAATTAACAGCTCTAAAAACCATAGCAATTAAAAACTTATAAACAGATATAATAAGTACCGCAAGAGAACATCACACAACATAGATTTTTAACGAGGTTCACCAAAATGGCTACTCCTCAAAAAGAATGGCTGCTTGGACTACCATCCAAATCCAACCTCTTGCAAAGCACCAACTTTACAATTTGTTTACCAGCACCAACTGGAAGGAGCACCAACCCCTTATTTATCTACACCACACCCCCGGAAAGGAGCACCAACCCCTAATTTGCCAGCACCAACTGGACTTCAATTTTGAATGAAAATGTTTGACATATACCTTCGTTATTGCAAGACTCTAACTGGTCTACTTCACCTTTGCAATCTCTGCGCACTCTGCTCTCTCTTGCGCAATCACTTCACACAATCTGCTGCACTGCTACAGCCAAACTTTGCAATCAACTTTGCCCTTCGTGCTATCTGCACACGCTTCGCACACTCTATGTCGTTCCACACTCTGCTCTCTGTGCGCATTCGCAATCGCACTTCGAACAACTCGACATGACTAGCTCACATTACGCACTTCGCTATCATCTCGCCGGTTCTGTGCTGTCTACGCTTTTACGGCCGCATATCGCACTTCGATATTCACTCAAATCGATTCATCTCGCTCGCTGCTCAACGCAGACTTTACTTGCGCAAATTTGATACACATTCCATTTCTTCTCAAACTCAAAAACTGCCCTCCTTTTATAGATGAAATTTCAAGATCAAGTCTTTAAACAATAGTCGCTGTAACCCTAAGAACGTCGGCTACAAAACCCTAGAAATTGTCGGCTACAAAACCCTAGAAATCTATCAACTGAAACCCTAAGAATGTCGGCTGCAAAACCCTAGAAATTGTCGGCTACAAAACCCTAAAATCTGTCGGCCTAGATTCAACTTTGTCGGCCTCAACTGCTACTGCCACCTCTGTCACCTTCCTGTAACTATTGCCATGAAATAATAACATGTCGCGATATCGCGACACTTTTTGTAGCCGTACGCCTTCTTGTCCTTGCTGTCACGAAATCGTGACCCTTTTGGCCTTTGATAGCTTTGCCACCATTCTTGTCGCGAAATCGTGACACTTCAAACTTTTGCTGACGTCATCCTCATTCTTGTCGTGAAATCATGACGCTTTCGGCTTCCAGAGGCTTTTCTTGCAACCTATCATGAAATCATGACACTTTCAGCTTTTGCTGACGTCATCCTCATCCTTGTCGTGAAATCGTGACGCTTTCGGCTTCCAGAGGCTTTTCTTGCAACCTGTCACGAAATCGTGACACTTTCAGCTTTCGTTGACGTCATCCTCATCTTTGTCGCGAAATCGTGATGCTTTCAGCTTCCATACATTTCTCGCTTCATGCACTAGCGAAATCGCTACAACTTTGTGCCTTGTGCTTCCAACTTTGCTTCGACCCATAAAACTTTGACTTGTAGCGAAATCGCTACACCTTGTCTTGCACTTTCGACTTGTAGCGAAATCGCTACACCTTTGTGTTGACATTTTGACTCGTAGAGAAATCGCTACATCCTCCTATGAGAAATCCTACCTCCTTTCAACATGTAGCGAAATCGCTACAACTTCTTAACACTTTCTCCTTGCTTCGAAATCTCAACATGTAGCGAAATCGCTACAACTTTTCCACTTAACGCTTTCTCCTTGCTTCGCCGAAAATCCAACATGTAGCGAAATCGCTACACTTTCTCCACTTAGCTTCTTGGCCTCCAACATGTCGAAATCGCATTCTTGCCTTGCTTCTCTCTCCTCATACATGTCGAAATCGTGACATTTGCCTTGCGCCTTCTCTCTCCTCATTTTTGTCATGAAATCATGACATTTTCTTGTGCCTTCTCTCTCCTCATTTTTGTCATGAAATCATGACAATTTTCTTTGCGCCTTCTCTCTCCTCCGACCTGTCACGAAATCGCGACAGAAAACATGTCGCGATATCGCGACAGTTTTCTAACTTGTCTTTTTCTTTGAATTTTTGAAACTGGGTCACTTCTTTCTTCCTGAAAACTTGTTGTACATGATCTAACTAACTTTTGAACTTCTATCCTCTGCATCTGAATGACTTCTGAACTGCTTGTCCATTGCATCATTAGATCTAACTGACTGTATTGACAACAATGACAATACTCCTGCAACACCTTGCTCAACACTGAACTCCTATCCATTGTACTTTGGCTGCACCTTGCTGATCAATAAACTCCTGTCCATTGCATCAATAAATCTGTCTGACTGTGTTGACAACAATGACAATACTATTTGTTGCACCTTGCTCAACAATCTCCCCCTTTGGAATTGTTGGCAACACATGTGCAATTTTCCTATAAATCTTCTCCCCCTTTGACAATAATACCAAAGGGCTACTGCAGACTCCCCCTGAGTCTATGCACAACATTCTTAGACACAAATTATTACAATTAGCAAATATTCCAAGCATGAACAAGAAGAAAAACAAATACACAAATGCTCCCCCTGAGAATGTGATCCCAAGCTAGTCACTTCTTGGGAAACGAGACCACTCCACTTTCTATTGTTGGAATGAAAATCCAACTAAACCTCAACTTTCTGTAGGCTGCGTACAACACGCTATCGCTGCAGTATTTTCTGCCTCTGTTGTGAATAAGGAAACTGACTCTTGTTTTTCTGTACTCAGTTACTTCCAAAGCCTCAGTCAATAGGCTCACTAAGAACCTGCTCAACAAGCTCACATGGAACTTGTCCAAATCTGGTCTAACAAGTTTACCAAGAACTTGCCCAAATCTGTTCAAGAAACCTGTCTCAACATTGTCCTTAAAAATTTCCCAAAGGCCTTCTTCAAAGGCTCAATCAATCATGCTCAAGAGGTACTCAAGATGAACTCAAAATGTTTTTCTCTAACTCAAGTTCAAGTTCTTTGCACAACCAATGGGCTTCAACAACAGTGCTTATAAAATATTCTTCATATAACAATGATACTCATGTTCTTATCAAACCAAGTGGGGATCATCACCAAGCTGGGAACCATCTGGCTGCTCAATATAAACCTGTTCTTCAAGTTTCCCATTTCACAACGCTGTTTTCACATCTGTTAATAAAATTGATAAGTGACTCACACTTGTACCAACTTTTGTTCAGCACTGTACCAATCACTGCAGTTTTACTGTCAACTCTGCACAAGCATCAAATACTGTTTCTCAACACAAACCAGATCCATTTTTACATTTACAGCTTGGTCTAAGTTTTCTGCAGTCACCGCTGGTCACATCTTACTTTCAACTGTGCAAATCTGGAGAAGACATTCTGTCAAACACTTCATGACCAACCATACTGCACTTTACTCGGCCTCATACTTCTTAACCTCGGATTGGCATTTTATCAACAGTTAAAATGAAACTGTCTGAGAATTAAATAGCTTCACCAAGGCATCATGAAAGTTCTAACGATCTTTACATCAATGAATGGAACAGATACATGCTTCTTTAATCGAAACACAAATACGTAGCTAGAGCAACCATTCTTCCACTAATCAAATTATCTGAACTGTTACATTCCATGGTTTCGAACAGTTACAGTAAGAAGCATCAACAGTACAATAATGACATACAACAATACTCCCAATGGTGACGACTCTCCATTTAATCTCCATCCTTCATGGCACTTCCACAAACAACTAAACGAACAGATATAAACTTAGACAACTATAGTGCAACTCCTCCTTACTGCTTGCCTTTCATCCTCAGGTTAACCCAACAAACATATAGGAGCAATAAAATAAAACCTTTTTCAAAATGCTCCCCCTGAGGATGTGTTACCTGGAGTTGCTTAGTGCAGTAGAGGAGCAGTCTCCTTCAGTTCAAGGAGACACGATTTCCTCTCTTCTTTCTTTCTCCAGACTTTCTTGACCTCGGACTTGGATTTTTCACCTGCATCCCTATTTTGCATCATTGCGTGAACTCAAATATTTCTCTGGTGTGGTTGTCTCTTATGCATCCATGATGAATGATTATTTTCCTTTCTTCTATGAACCTGATTTATTCCCTGTCTGTGTTGCGTTCTTTGCGTCTTATGAAATCTACTGTTTTGCCTTAGATTTGATACAGAAGCGCTTGGACAAAACCTTGCTATGTGCCCATGACCATTGCATTGAAAACATTGTACAAAGTGTTCACTCAGATATGCAGATGTATTTCGACCAACATAACTCTTTGATTTATTATTTAATCTGCAATAAGTTGCCTTGTGACCATACTCGGTTACATCTGAAACAATAGCCATTAAAAGTGTTAGTATGAAAAGAGTGAGAGTGGTAGAACCTCTTTTGTTGTGGCTTCTTTGTCTGTAAATCTCCTTTGATATTTTCTTTCTTTTGAAGATACAACTTTAACCTTTTCTTGCTCGGACCCTTCAACAGTTGAACTTCTTCTTCTCTGCAGAATTGGAAGATAAAGGTTGTTCAACTTCATATCCAAGACCATGCTTATCCGTGGAGCTTCTCTGATGACTTATCATTTTATCTAGCAATTCTGTGCTCTTCTCGAATTTAAGATTTGTATTGGCCTCTTCTAGTTGTTTCTTCAATGAAACAATCTCTTCTTCTTGTTTGCGGCAAATAATCTCTTTCTCATTGATCTCGCGACTCGAGAGTTTCCTCAATCCTTTTAGACTCTTCTACTTGCAGACTTTAGATTACTAACTACTTTGTTAGAATCCTCTTCATGTTTGTTACACACATTGACTTTATCATTCAACTGTGACTTCAAGTCTTCTTCTATTTTCTTGGCCTTTTGGAATTGTAAGAACAGATTTTCAATCTCATCCCCATATTCTTCCAATTTCTTGGACAAGTCTTTTGTTCTTTTTCTTTTCTATACTCAACTCTTCAAGAGCAGAGATCAACTCACCTTCCCAATCTACTTCAGCATTGAGGTTTTTATTATCTGCTTTAGTGTTCACTCCTTCTGCCTTTTCTGGTTCAATTTCCTCTACCACAGGAACTGAAACTGGCTGAGATGTCTTTTTGAAGGAGGTTCTATTCTTCTTACTTGGAGCTGTAATTTGATCTTCATTCCAATTTGCTTTTGCATTCATTTCTTCTTTATTACATTCCTGTTCTGATTCTATTTCTTCTTCATCTTCACTGCTACTAAACCCATGACACTGACGTTCATTATGCCCGAGTTGATCAAAACATTTTGAACCTTGTGAACCTGCATTATGACCGAGTTGACTCTTGGCCTTTTCTCCATTGTTTGATTCATCTCTTGAATCTACAACAATAATGAATTTATCTTTATTTTCTTTTATGACCTGTGTAATATTTTCTTCTTGTGTCTCATGGTTCCATTCTTGCCTTTCTTTGCCATTAGAGTATTAATCCAAGATCAACCCTAGCTGATTTAGCCTTTAAAGGGAACTTGGCTCTGATACCAATTGTTGTACTTAGTATGGCACTGAGAGGGGGGGTGAATCAGTGTAGCATTCCAAAACATGAATTAACAGCTCTAAAAACCATAGCAATTAAAAACTTATAAACAGATATAATAAGTACCGCAAGAGAACATCACACAACACAGATTTTTAACGAGGTTCACCAAAATGGCTACTCCTCAAAAAGAACGGCTGCTTGGACTACCATCCAAATCCAACCTCTTGCAAAGCACCAACTTTACAATTTGTTTACCAGCACCAACTGGAAGGAGCACCAACCCCTCATTTATCTGCACCAACAGAAAGGAGCACCAACCCCTAATTTGCCAGCACCAACTGGACTTCAATTTTGAATGAAAATGTTTGACATATACCTTCGTTATTGCAAGACTCTAACTGGTCTACTTCACCTTTGCAATCTCTGTGCACTCTGCTCTCTCTTGCGCAATCACTTCACACAATCTGCTACACTGCTACAGCCAAACTTTGCAATCAACTTTGCCCTTCGTGCTCTCTGCACACTCTGCTTTCTCTGTGCACACGCTTCGCACACTCTGTGTCGTTCCACACTCTGCTCTCTGTGCGCATTCACAATCGCACTTCGAACAACTCGACATGACTAGCTCACATTATGCACTTCGCTATCATCTCGTCGGTTCTATGTTGTCTACGCTTTTCCCCATATCCCCTCATACTCCCCAAATATCCCCCCCCCCCACTTTACTTGCACAAATTCGATACACATTCCATTTCACTCAAACTCGAAAACTGCCCTCCTTTTATAGATGAAATTTCAAGATCAAGTCTTTAAACAATAGTCGGCTGTAACCCTAAGAACATCGGCTTCAAAACCCTAGAAATTGTCGACTACAAAACCCTAAAATCCATTGGCTAAAACCCTAAGAACATTGGCTACAAAACCCTAGAAATTGTCAACTACAAACCCTAAAATCTATCGGCCCAGATTCAACTTTGTCGGCCTTAACTGCTACTACCACCTCTGTCACCTTCCTATAACTATTGCCGTGAAATAGAAACATGTCACGATATCGTGACACTTTTTGTAGTCGTACGCCTTCTTGTCCTTGTTGTCATGAAATCGTGACCCTTTTGGCCTTTGATAGCTTTGCCACCGTTCTTGTCACGAAATCGTGACACTTTGAACTTTTGCTGACGTCATCCTCATTCTTGTCATGAAATCATGACGCTTTCGGCTTCCAGGCTTTTCTTGCACCTCTGATCTGACATCATCCTTCTTTTCAAAATCATGACCTTTCGGCTTCCAGAGGCTTTTCTTGCAACCTGTCACGAAATCGTGACACTTTCCTTACGTCATCCTCATTCTTTGTGCGTGAAATCGTGATGCTTCCATACATTTCTCGCTTCATGTAGTAGCGAAATCGCTACAACTTTGTGCCTTATGCTTCCAACTTTGCTTCGACCCATGAAACTTTGACTTGTAGCAAAATCGCTACACCTTTGTCTGTGCACTTTTGACTTGTAGCAAAATCGCTACACCTTCTGTTTGCACTTTTGACTCGTAGCGAAATCGCTACACCTTTGTGTTCTGCACTTTTGACTTGTAGCAAAATCGCTACACCTTTGTGTTCTCACTTTTACTTGTAGCAAATCCTACCTTTTCTTTTACATGTAGAAATCGCTACAACTTTTCACTTAACACTTTCTCCCTGCTTCGACCAGCGAAATTTCAACATGTAGCGAAATCGCTACAACTTTTCCACTTAACGCTTTCTCCTTGCTTCGGCCAGTGAAAATCCAACATGTAGCGAAATCGCTACAACTTTTCCACAACGCTTCTCCTTGCTTGACCTCCAACATGTAGCGAAATCGCTACAATTTCTTGACTTAGCTTCTTGGCCTTCAACATGTCATGAAATCATGACAGTTTGCCTTGCGCCTTCTCTCTCCTCATTTTTGTCGTGAAATCATGACAATTTTCTTTGTGCCTTCTCTCTCCTCATTTTTGTCATAAAATCGTGACAATTTTCTTTGCGCCTTCTCTCTCCTCCGACTTGTCACGAAATCATGACAAAAAACATGTCGCGATATCGCGACAATTTTCTTACTTGTCTTTTTCTTTGAATTTTTGAAACTGGGCCACTTCTTTCTTCCTGAAAACTTGTTGTACATGATCTGACTAACTTTTGAACTTCTATCCTCTGCATCTGAATGACTTCGAACTGCCTGTCCATTGCATCATTAGATCTAACTGACTGTATTGACAACAATGACAATACTCCTGCAACACCTTGCTCAACACTGAACTCCTATCCATTGTACTTTGGCTGCACCTTGCTGATCAATAAACTCCTGTCCATTGCATCAATAAATCTGTCTGACTGTGTTGACAACAATGACAATACTGTTTGTTGCACCTTGCTCAACAGTTAGGTGCTTCTGCACAAATTTGGGCCTTTGGTCATTCTGACAGCCTCTTAAATTCCAATCTACTTTATCCCTTTGTGTTGTAGAAATATTAGAGATTAACTAGTTTTGAAGTTGTGCATTTCAAATTTATTTCTCACACCCATTGGTTGTTTACACCAGGTAGCTGGAATCATTAATGTTGTATGACCTCAACCTTGGATGGGTACTTGGGCATCCCTCCTTGTTCACCATCCTCCCAATTATTTATCCCATGGGTACCTTATGGATGGGATTTTGGGATTAATAGCCCTCATGCTACCTTTCCATCCTTTTATCCATTTCAATGGAGATTTAGGGTCTCAGTTTTCTGTATAAGGGTGGGGCAGGGTTTTGAGATCCTCTTTGAACATTTGCTCACACATTTATCCGCTTGACATTGCCCTTAGATATTCTCTCATTTTGGAGCTTTCACATGGGACAGACTTTTGGGATTGCTTTCTTCTTCATAGAGGTCTATTATTCCATCTGTCCACTTGGTCTCTAAAAATCACCTCAACCATTAACACTTTAGCTCATTTTCAAAAATAGTCACTTCTTAAAAAGCCATCAACCTACAAAAAAGAAGAGTGTATGAAAGAATGTAAAATTTCACCCACATTTACAAACTTAATTTCCAAGTACAAGAAAATGTCCTTTACAACGGTGGTACTTAAAAAATTATGGACAAATACAAGATCCACTAATTACAAGGGTAGTTTAATCTATAAACTTGCAATATTACAATTAAGTCCTTAAATGTGAAGAAGTAAATGAATGAATCTTACAAATGCTCATAAAATAGCAATGTACCATTTTATTTTTCTTTGTTTTTTTTGGAATTTATTTATTTACTCTTAAAATAGTAAATAAATAAATGTGCACTCTTTTTTTTTATTTTTTCTTTTTTGAATATATTTATTTACTCTTAAACTATTAAAAGTAACTAAATAAATAAATGTATGTACACTTTTTTTTTCTTTTTTCTTTTTCATAATTGCATGTATGGTCTATTCCAATGTCTATCAAGCTTTATAAAACTCCTTTGAAAAAAAGTACACAATTGTTTTTTCTTGCTCTCAACACTTTCTTTAGGTAGAAGAAATGTGCTTTCCTTCATAGTGTTGGATCTAGTTTGATGAGTCTAATTCTATGGTACAACTCTCAATTGGTAACTCTCCCATGGTAATGCACCTCTTTTGTTAGCTATAATCCCTCTTATCTTTACTATAGTATGCTATAATGACTATAGTAATATACTACCCTCTCATGGATATGATGCTTGTAGACCTTCACTACTGTAGATATTGATGTTGTGGATGATAGGACATCACAATACGCACTGGATTTTGAGCCCTAGGATGGCTATTTTCTATAACACTCTTGAGCCCTTTTTTGGCTCATATCTTATGTGTTGTATACCTAGTACTTACTCCTTACTAACGGTATATTTTGAACCCTTTTTCATGTGGTTCCACTTTAGGCACTTTTAATAGTGCTAATGGCCAATGTTGAGTTTCTTTTGACTGGATATTTGATATCAATGATATGGCCACTTGTAGAATAATATGCTATGTTGAGTGTCTTTAATACACTTGTATTTTTATCTCCATTTGATAGAGATAAATCTAGTGCTCTCATACAAATATGTAAAAATATTTATTTGCACCTGTAATTCGAGATACTTTAAGTCTCATTTTGTAGCTCCTTATCTGATTTTAAGGGCTATCTTCTTCTCCACTCCTTGGAGGAATTTATATCTACTTTGTGGCTTCTATAGGCCTTAATAATTTGTAAATTTTGAGTACTAAATAGTTTCTTTAGATACATTGATATTTGTAAATTTTCTGCTCTTTGGTTTTCTCCTCAATTTAATAACCAATACACATAATGATATTTAAGAGGAAATAAGTTAAATAATCTAGAAGAGTGCAATAGTAGTATCACCATATTGCTCCTTGAATGCGCTAATAATAATCTCTTAAATAATGCACTAATATTTTTACAACTCTCTTAAGAGTAATTAAAAATAACCCTTAAAAATAATCGGTAATATGCACTATAATCAATGTTGTAGGATGTAGTCTTCTTGATTCTTAGATAACCAACAGATAGATGATATTTTTCTTTATGTTGAAATATATCTAACTCCTATTTTATTGTGCAGGTAATAACCTTAAAAGTAACTTCCTTCTACACTCCTTGAAGACTATAATTCAACCTTCTCTTTTTGCAACTTGTAAATAATTAAAATGGTGCTTAATGGAACTAAATAATAACCCAAATTATAGTTCAACTAATAAACCTATTTGCACCCAATTTGATTACTTTAATGATCACTAGATGAAGGATTGTAGCTGATTAGATTCACCTTATTGCTACTCTTTTACTAGATAAATGAGAAACTATTTTTGGCTATCCCAAACAACTCCTTAACTCACCAATTCACAACTTAGTAACTCCTATATATTTATGCCCTTAAAACTATACTAGGTGACTCCTATTAGCCTTTAGGATAAACTCTGAAACTCCTAAAGTTTTATAGCTAGTAATATTGTCTTCATTGATACCCTTTTGAAGACAATTTTTGCACTAAAATGTTGCTACTAAAACTCATAAATTTGGTGGGGAGCTCCCACAAACCACATGTAAGTTTTACGTCAAGGACCCTTTCAGTATTTTTTTATAGATTTATCAAACCCCTACCCTCAAATGAGCCTTTTAGCCTTCAAAGGTAATCTTGAAACCTTTTAGTTTGGTAGTAAATTTTAGCTCCTTTCTCTTTGTTGAATTTTGAATTTGATAAAGGCCTTCTTCTCAAGAATCTAAATTTCTTGAGGTATTCAGTATTCTTCTTAAGGATTTGGCACTCCTTGCCAAATTATTCTTCTTTTGGGATTGTTATCGAATGGCGATAATTATCCCAAAATTTTCTCTATCAGTAACTCCTTGTTGGTAGATTTCTCCAATAGTTCTCCTAGGAACTCCTTTAATGGCCTTCTCCTAATCTCCTTTAGTGAGGCTCACCAAGCCTCCTCCTTATTTCTCCTTGAGACCTCACTAAGGTCTTCAATATTGCATATATTATGGTCTTCCAAATGAGATATTTCCTTCAACCTTCTACTAGGGAAGTGTTCGTAATGAGATATTTTTCTTGGATATTTGAAATTTGCTACTTCTAGATTCTGGAATAGGACCTTGCTAGTCCTTATTTTCTCCTACAATTTATAGGTTGTAATGGATATTCTCTAATATTATTGAACAGGGAGTTGTAACTAGACCTTCTAAGGGTCTCTTCAACTTCTTTAGGGTGAAGTCTTCAATCAACACTAGAGATCGCCAATCTCCTATCTTCATCAAGACTTTTCACTAAAGTCTTCTTCTCTCCCTTGAGTTTGTAACAAGGTTTCTATGGCCTTTTTTTCTTTTGGACTTTGCAAGTTTTAATATTGAATGGATATCACCAATATCCTATCTCCTCCTTGACTCGTCTCTAGAGTCTCTTCTTCCTTGGGTCAACAATGAGGCTACTATGACCTTTTTTTCACTTCTGCAATCTAGAAGTTTATAGCTCTTGTAATGGAACCTTTTTCTAGGTTTTTGAAATATCCAGCCTTCTACTTGTTGCTGCAATTTTTGGAATGATTCTAAGAACATATTCTTCCTAGCTCTCTTGTAGGAAGTTTTCTAGCCTTTTTTTTAATATCTTTTTCTTACAACAAGATGTTTTTTTTTTACATGGTAGAATCGGTATCCGCCATGAATCCAAGTAGGTTGTCTAGCTTTTATGGCTGCCATAGTATTCTGCACTGTAAACCCTGAAAGGTACCACACAGATCTTCACGTAGTACACCCCTATAACCACAATTCTACAATCATTTTAAACCTTTTACATCGCTGAAAGCACGAGGAAGGGAGAAGCTTTCAATCTAGCGAGGCCCGAGATTTGAACCTTGGACCTCCGCTTACAACAAGATGTTATAAATTGGAATGGAAGAATTTATAATTATGGAGATAATAACCTTCACTAGTTTATTTGTCAATCTAGTGGAATAAATGCTAAGTCCTAGTCTTCATGAGTATTCCTATAACTCTTTGGAAATACTCTAGCCAAATGCAATATCAGAATTTCTGGCATTGATATTTTCTTCTCTCCTCTCAACCTCTCTTGTGGATCTCCCTATTTCTATTGATCTACAATGTGCTTTGATACCACTATTAGCTTTTATGGGAGGTAGTGCAACTAAAATATGAGGAATAACTAATATGAGATAACTATAAAACTAATAGAACAATAATATATAGTAAAATAAAGAAATGAACATCTCCAAATAACTCAGAAATATGTCATTAATGAGAATGACAAAATTAGTACAATGCTATATAATGGATGACATGAACACTCCATAAAAGTATATGAAAGAACTATATTGTACCACACTACATGTACTACATACTATATACTAACTATATCACTCTCTCTCACACACACTTACTACCTATGAGGTCATTATATAGAAATATAGATTGTTTGACCTTTACTCTACCTAGAACTCATGTACATGTGGACTACATGCACATTTACAACATGCACATTGACACTTGTGCATTTATTATAATGCTTGAAGCAAATAATTGACTTTAATCTGAAGTAAACTCCTACTCTAGATATGTACCAAAGGTGGTACATTTACATGACCCAAATGATGTAATATACTCTAACAATAGTTGATATGCCATAACCTTAAAATTTAACTCTAGAAAAAAATATAAACCAATTGGAGATTTGTTTCCTAGATTGTTGACAAGTGTTAACCTTCCACCATGCTTTTGAGAAAGGATCCAATCATTGAATTATATTTTTATAGTAAAACTCCCTTTAATTCTCTCAAATCATACCTTTTATCTTTTAATTTCCTTGTCATACCTAATCATTATAGACCCTTGTTACTATACATAGAATCAAATGAACATTCCTTAGAATATTTGGTGTAGAACAATGACCAACGTAGAGAGTGAGACATTTTCTACATTAGAAGGATTTGGATAAAGTACAAAGTCCACTATACCCCTTTAGAGAAGCTTTACCTAGCCATGGTCTTTTATTCCTACAAATGTAAACACTACATGATCATCTATAAAATGTATATCATCATGAAGGTTGAATATCTCATGTCTAGGCCTTAACTCTCAGGATAAATTACTAAGTAGGATATCACACTTTTTGAATTTTATCTTGAGTTTGTTATCCAAAATTTTGTAAAAGGTTAGGCCATTGCTAATCAACTTGTAGCTACACGCCTAGAATTTAGCAACACTTTACCTATACAATTCCTAAATGAGTCAATATTTATCCTATAAGTAGTTCAACATGACTCTTGGAACCTATAATTTGATTGTATTTGATGTGTCAAGGGAGTGGGGATAGGATTCATATTTATCACTCCTCAATAACAACTTATCTCTTTGTTATTTAAGATCAAGTTATTTGTAACAATAATATTATTGAGTATGAAGCCCTTATCGTAGGGTTTCATTTAGTGTTAGCTTTGTAAGTTAGAATCCTCTCCACCTTAAAATATTCTTAGCTTATAGTCAACTAAGTCAATGGTGTTTATTAAACTAAAATTAAAATCTTAAGCCATACATAGACATCATTACTATACTAATGGCTATTTTTGACCAAATCACCATTCAATCTATCCCTAGGCCAAGTAATCACACATTGATGTTATGGCCTTAGTTGCATCTCTTATCCCCTTAGATATAGATGATAAATAGTTCAAAATCATAATTCAAAAATGAGAGAGTTTTTGATGTTAGAATCTAGCTAGATTTCTCTAGGAATCTTTTTCATTAAAGCATCTCATTTTGTTGACCCTTGGTATAAGGATATATTTGATTTTCTTAATAATGGCATAGTGCCTTATGGTTTAAACCATAATAAGTACAATAAACTTATATATTATATTGTGATTCCCTTGATGGAATTTTATTTAGATTCTTAGACTTATCCAGATCCCAAGCAGTAACAAAAGACGCCCATGATGGATGATATGATGGTCATTTTAGTGTTGTCACCATCACCATGAAAATCCTACAGATGGGTTATTATTGGTCCTTCATGGAAAAGTATTCTTGTGACTATATTAGAAAGTGTGATAATTGTTGATAAGTATGAAAATATTACCTATACTCCAGCCCAAGCTTTCCAACCCTTGACTTCTCCTTGTTCTTTTTCCATTTAGGGCTCATAAATCATTTGGAAGCTTAAGCTAGTGTTGTTTGATGGACATAAGTTCATCATCATGGATACTGAGTATACCATTAAATGGGTAAAATCCATATCTTTAGCCTCAATCATTGAATTCAAAGTCTTCAATTTTATCTTTAACCATATCCTTGGTCATTATTGAATTTATTTTGTGCTAATCTCTAACAATGGAATACCATTCAAGAATAAATATTCTAGAAAATTTATGTTAAATATAATATTTAATACAAGTGGCCTATATCTTACAATCCTTAAGGTAATGGCTAAGCTTAAGCTTCTACTTAGACTTTTATCAAGATCCTTAAGAAGCTTTTCAACAAAACTAGTCAAGATAGGCATCTCAAACTATATCTCATATTGTGGACCTAACACACTAGTGTTAGAACTCCCACTAGTGCAACACCCTATTCTTTGATTTATGTAACCAAAATCATCTTCCCTTTTTATCTAGAAGTGCCTTGTGTATTTTGCTATAGGACTTCTTTTTTGGAGATAAATATTATCTTGCTTATCTTAACCAATTAGAATTGCTTGAAAAAAATAGATCCATTCCCTAGAGAAACCATGGGTCTACCAATAAATGCTTAAACATGCATATAGCAATAAGGTATGATCTAATTTATTCAATATTTTTGATATATTTATTATAAAGAATCAAAAGAACATTAATATCAAAATTGAGCTTAAAGAAAATTTTAAACCCAATTGGCTAGGTCCATACATCATAACTACAAAGCATGGTTCAAGTGCTTATTGCCTTACCATGCTTGAAGGGAAAGAACTTAAACAACCAATGAACATAATTCATATTAAAAGATATTACATTTAACGTTACATTGATTACTTATTTTATTTTAGTTTCCTATAATTGCATGCTTGTATTTGCTTCATGTGATATCTTCCTATATGCATATGCTTATCTTTATCTAGATTACATGTAACATATCAAGTCAAGAAATTGTAATGATATACAAATGATGATCCTAGTCAATGTACTTTGTTTTCATGCATTAGGAAATTGGTGCAAGCTAATCCTCCTAGTCCCATGTTTGTGAACCAAATGAGGGTCTACAAAACCAATATATCATCTTTGCAAACCAAATTAGGGTTTTCATAACATTAGTTTATCTCAATCTACTTTTCCTCAAATATTATCTCTCTCATTTCTTCAAAACTGTCAATGTTTTGTTGCATGATGAATACAATAAGGTTTGTAGGTATTGATAGCAAAATCAATCATGTCAGCTATTGTCTCCCATGAAACACCATGCATGGTGTTAATATATCAATAATAATGTACCCTCCAAACCTAGGAGCATTATTTTTATGCTACACCAATCAATCATAGGTCCTCTTTGATACTTGTCTACAAGGCAAATCAATCTAAGTAAAATTTATTTTAAGTATTTATCTAAAATAAAAGCAAAATTCCTCTAGAAATTTTTTTAAAGGAAAATCACAAATCAAAAGTATTATGGGCAAAGCTAGTTCAAAATTATTATGGGAAACACATAATTTCTTTAAGCATTTGTTTGGAAGCAAATCAAAAGTCCTATAGGGAAAGCATAAGTCCTTTAAACATTTGTTCAAAGGTAAATCAAAAGTCCTACAAATGAAGTAAAATTCCCTTAAGAATTTGATTAAAAGCAAATAAAGAGTCCTACAACAAAGAAAAAGTATTTTAAGTATTTTTTTAAAGGTAAATCAAAAGTACTACGGGAAAAGCTAAATCTAAAGTATTATGGGAAAATCTAAATCAAAAGTATTTTAGAAAAAATTAAAATTCCTTTAGACATTTGTTTAAAGGCAATAAAGGTAAAAATTTTATTCTTCATATTTGTACATATCTCTCTCTCATAGTAGCTAAATAGAAGATCCCCAAGCACAATGAACTAAATTCCCTCTAGGAAAATCCTAAAGATAGCAATAATTCCTTTGGGTAAAGTTAATTGAAGTCCCCTTGGGTAAATTTGTAAGCATATCTCTATATATATATAGTTGTAAATATTTGTATATATCTTTGTACATAGTTGTATTATAGCAACACCCTCTTGCGGCATATCATGTATCTCTCATTTGTAATCATGTCATCATATTTAATCATATTATTCTTGGTGCATTTAATCATTTTCATTAACATTCAATTAATTGATCAATAATTAGTTAGCAAACCCTTAAAGAATTCATTATTAATACTCCGGAGCCCTTTAACTCTTTGACCCTCCCAACTATTTTTTGTTTTTTATCATATATTTTCATCGTACCAATGTGGATTATAATTAATCTAAGTTTACTTAGTCCAACTTGATTTTCCATTTGAAACTCAAGGGGGTGCACCATGGCATGGTAGCATTTAATGTTTTATAAAACAATAAATTTAACATCACTTTTAAGCAACCATTCATAACATTAGTCATTTAGCACCATTAACCATATGCAAAAGCAAATATTCCTATCTCAAAATTGAGGCATCAATGCCAATTTTTGACACGTTTATTATGCAATAAATATTCTAAAAAGAGGTAAATATAGACAATCAATTTTGTGTACAAGGCTAATCTTCAGGTATGTCAATCCCCTCATCAATCAGTCTTTCAATCAGCCAAATCAAATTAATTGTTAGTTATGCCAAAATTTAGAGCATTTATTGCTCTAAGAGTGGAAGTGTTGGGGCATGAGCAATAATGCCACTAGCACCTTCATGACACTGGTAGTACTTTTGTCAAAATATTACTTTTGACTTTTCCCACCCAAATTTGACCTCTAATGGTCATGACAACAAAAATGACATCACAAAAGTGTTGTTGACACTTTTACCAAATGGTGTTTTTGACTTTTGTGCACCAAAATTGAGAAATATGATTTTTTGTACCCTCCAAGACACCCACCATTAATATATTAGATCGCTAAGATCCAATTTGTAGCTCCCAGTAGAAATCCTAAATTCATGATTCTCCATTTTTAATCTTCCTCCATTAATGACATCTTGATTCCATTTCAAATTCTTACCATTTTTAATCCTATCATCTTCAATGCAATTCTTCCCCCAAGGATACATGGCTTCTTATAAATCCAACACTTGGGAGAGCCCAATCTAGGGTCATTTATAAGCAATAAAATTATATTAGTCTCTCTAAAATCATAGGAGTTGATCATTTTGCATGGTAAGGTTATGCCAAAATCTATCCATGATCTTGTGAAGGCTATCCTTACCAGCATTCAAGCTATTCTTGTAAGCATCTAAGAATCCAAGCTCTCTTCAAAAAAATCAAGTCTCCAAGCACTCAATATCCAAGAACCTAAGCATTCCACCATAAAGCATTCAAGTCTCCAAGCTCAAGCTTTCAAGTGCCCACAGACAAGCTAGCAAGCTTTCAACACGCTTCCATAAACAAGGAGAAAATAACCTTAGTGTCTTGGGTTGTGCTCTTTCCTCTTATTTGATTTTGGTACTTTCTTTGTCTTGTAGCTCTAAGCATTAATATTGTTGTATGTTAAGTAATATTTCACATTGCATTTGCATCTAGTTAGCATATATATGAAAAGTCATTTCAATATTTATTTTAAGCAAATAATTCTTTGTTTATTATCATTTGGTAGAATGGTTATACTCATAAGGCAAAGACCCTCATCATTTCAAACATTTAATTAGCTTATCGTGTATCTAATCTTGCTTTGTTGCTCGTAGAAGCAAAAATGGTAAATTATAGGGTCAATGGTATTATAGCTCTCTGGTTTAGATAGAGTGAAAGTATCGATGATGCTATCACCATTGAGTGTCGCTTTTGCTACTTAGAATTTGTTGCATGTATTTATCATTTTTCTTATCTATTTGGATAGTGGCTTGGTTATTGTTTAAGGGAATCCAACATCCTTTGCTAACTCAAAAAGGCTCCTTTGTTGTTGATCCAATCCGTTTCTATCTATTTTATAGGAAAACAAAAGTGCATTGATAGGTGAAAGCGTTGATGGGCTTTTGTGAACTAGCAACGATTTTACCTCTATGAAAAAAACATGTTTTTTTCCTCCATAAGCTTTGACCATTCAACATATAAAATCTAATTTTGATTACTAGTTATTAGATTAATCTATTTTTTATTTTTTAGTATTAAGAAAAAAAAATCCGTGATGTAATCCGGATTCAATTCTCACGGTGAACATATATAAGAAATATTTACTGAAAAAATAAGGAAAAAAAAAAACTAGTCTACCCTTAATCATATAAGGGACCAACTAAAAGTCTTCGAGCTTTAACATTAAATCAAATTTACATATAACTACACCTTAACAGCATGACATATGACAGCTCTTGTATGCATCGGTACCACACCAAAGTCAGTTATAATCGATTTCTCCATTAATTGGCCAAATTTCATGTTCTTTATATGAAATCAACCTATCCAAGTGTATAACATTGTCCCTTCCCTCCGTTTTTGTAGTGAGAATCTCCTTCACACTTCTACAAATTATGTTGTCACTTGCAATCCTTTATAATTTCAAAATCATCATTGATGGCGATACCGAGTTTTTGTTCTTCCACTAAAATTCAAACATTCAGAAATTTTAACTCTACTCCAAAGGATTCTGCAACAATCACACATAACACAAACAGGAACGCAAGGCAAGGCATGGCCATTTGAAGTGAAATCCTACAAAATTTACATACACCAAAACTGTATTAAATACATTAAAAATATAGAAAGACAAGTTCAAATTTATAAAAAGCAGGTTATCGGACATAACACATCGTTATGGTGTGAATGGATGGAATAAGAACAATTTGGCACTATGTTCTCTCATTCTAAGCCAGATGAAAAACCACATTCAGTTCACAAGAGCGGACAAGATCTTCACCTTGTAAAGATTGTTCAATAGTAATTATTATTTTGTACAATTAACGATGACTCAATCAATGCTGGCGTCTTCTGCACATGACATCCTGCAGCCGATTCCTCCAACATTGACTCTACGATAGTTCTATTGGCAAAGTGTTGCAGCGGATTCCTCCAACATCTTATCAAAATGTATTTCCATACTTCTTCTATTGGCAAAGTGTTGCATAGCTTTCTATTGGATGATAGGGAATAGTGATGTTCGTGGTTGTTCGGGAAAGGATAACCAAATTGAACTCAATTTGTAGTGAATGCAAGTAGTAGTGTTGTATGTATTCCTTTTTAAATTGGAAAATGAAATGATGTTAAGCATGCCTATTAGATTAAAATAGTTTAAACAAATAAGCGTTTTAATATATATATATATATATATATACTTTAAAAAATTTATTTGAAGTTTTAAAATCTAACAATGTTTGAGAAAAATATTGTTCAATAAAGTAAACAAAAAAAATTAATATTTTTTTTTTTCATATTTTGAAGCATGTTTTATCTCTTATTAATTTTGATGAAAAGTTTTTATATTTTCTCTATTTTTAATTCTTAAAAAAGTTATATTAGTGGTTTACTTTTAAAGTGTCTTCATATGCAATCTTGATGTCCTAGTAAGTTTCACATTCACAAAATATTTTTTGATCTCCACTAGTCCTATTGTGCAAAAGACACATATTTGTTCTAATCATGCATCATGAGGAATTTTCAATCTCCTATTTTCGTATTTTATATGGTATGAACTAGATCTTAGTTGGATTATAAGCATCTTTTCATTTTATTTAATAATTCTACTCTTTTTGGTTGTGTTCATAGTTTTGGTTGAACTCATTGATGTATAACTATTTTCTCCTTTCTAAATTTTCAATCCAATGATTAGTTTGAATTTTTTCCCTTACATATTATTTAATTTCTTTGTTTGAGTTTGGGAACTCATGAAATTTAATGCTCTATTTTTCTATCCATGTCTTGTTTTGTTTCTTTAATTTCTTGTTTTCGCAAGTTGTTATCTTATATTCTTTGTAATTTCTTTAGATACACCAATAGCTTTATCATAACTTCTACTTCTAGTGGAAAAGTCCCTATTTCAGCAAGTAAAATATCATATAGGGTATATACTTTAATTCTAAAATTATCTGTAATCAATCATTTTTTAATTCTTATTGTTTATCTCTATTTAAAATTTGTGTATAGCTAGTCCACTTCACACACCCATATAGCCCCACCAGACTAACTTATAATCCAAAAAGAACCCTAATGGTTTTCCAATACCACAACTTTGTATTTATGCCCCTATTTAAAAATGAGTAGAATGCCCTTCATACTGGTTTCATTTCATTTTCCATATTTCCCAACTAAATTTACTTTGAAAATCTAACCCAAGATATTTGTATTCCAATACTACCTCTAAAGGATTTCCTTCAAATACAAAATATGGTTGTTCTTACTCTCTCCAAGTAGATAAGACCATAATTTTGCTCTTATTAGTGTTTACCTACATCTCAACTTCTTTATAAAAATGCTCTAAATTTTTTTAATGTTCTTTTAAACTTTCAAGTGTCTTGCCAATCAGGATGAAGTCATTGATATAGAGAAGAAGTTTCACTACATAATTACAAAATTGTATTCCCTATCCTCCCATCCTTTGTACACATTCCTCCAAATTGTCAATGTTAAGTCTAAATAAAGTAGGTGATAATGGAAAATCCTATTTCACCCCAATATCCCTCCCAAAACACTCTATTAGTCCTTTTGGAGTTTTAATTTTTTGTCATCACCTATTGATTAAGTCTATGTATAACCGCTCTATAATTGGATTGTATGCTAATTTATTTCATTTTTTCCCATAGCTTACTTCTAGATACTTTGTCAAAATCCTTTTTAAAGTCCACAAACAACAATAAACCTTTTTTTTCGTTCTATGTACTCTCTATTAGGTTCCTTAAACTAATTCAATAATATACTATTTAGTACTTTGTTCTAAACCATGTATTTCATATTGTCCCCTTTCCTTATTTTTTTACCCATTGATGAATTTTACTTTCTATTATGTCACCAAATATCTTTTCTTAAAGAGGATTAATCATGGTAGTGTGGTAATTTGAAGGATTATTGGTATCTCGATTATCCATTTTAGTGGAAAATTTAAAGCCTCCTTTAATGTTTCCATTAAAAATATTCTGGATGTGTGGTGCTAATACGTCAACCACACACTGAAGATGTTTGGCTTACAAAATGTCTATATCTTGAGCATTACTTGTTGCTATTTTATTAATACCTTCCTTCATATATTCCAAGGAAAAAATTTCATCAGTTGTGTCATCTAAATGAGAGGTCTTTTTGTTGGCTTCTCTCATATAATTACATAGCTCATACAACCATTTTCTACCTATGATATGATTTTTGTGTACCTTTTGCTTTGTTCTAACTCTTTCTAAAATTGTCTTGGGATATGCTTGCAATATAGATCATCTCTTTTTGCCTTCTTATATATATATATATTTTTTTTCACTAGCTATTTATATATCTTGCTATTTGCCTCTTCTTTGCCTATTTTTTTTAGTTTCTTCTTCTTGATTTGTGTTCTTCAATATACCATGGACTTTTAGGGAAGATTTCAAGTTTTATTTTCCTAGGTTTTAATATTTTGCATAATCCCAAGTCTTCTATGATTATATATATTAATTTTTTTCTATCAAAAGTATAAGTTTGAAAATATATATCCTCTTTGTTTCCTCTCTTTGCAAAATTTGTTTGAATGATGTTTTAAATTTTTTATATTTTTTACTTTTATGTCATATAGATGTATCTTGTTGTCTTTACTTATATTACTTGAATATGTTTTTCGATGTGGATTAAAATTGGCTAATCTTTTATTGCTTAAACTAAGGTTTAAATAAACACTTAAAGATACCTTTAGTTACAGTTTCTAGAAAATATATGCATAAAAACTTATGCATAGATATCAAAAATACACTTTACCTTAATCTAAACCATTTTACATGGGAGTATTGCACATTGATTGAAGGATAGAAAGTTTTATTCAAAGCCTTGATTAGGCCATCCCAAGTTTTTATTGGATTTTGGCCTTCTTGTCATTCTATTATCAAAATTTTTGCTAACCAAGAGAGTTTGAGTTTCACAAAGGGGACCTTCTCTTTTGTAGGAATATCAATATAGGAGAACCATGTATCTATGTCCAATATCCAATTACCTAGGACATGTGGATTTCTAAAATCATCATATGGTTGGAATTTACATTTAGTCTTAGCATAAAAATAATTATTGTAGACCTTCACATCTAGGGTGATTTAGACTATTATATCATTGGCCTTATCGGTCAATTGATCAACTATAATGGTTAATACAACTACTTGCTCCACAAAATAGGATGCCATAGTGGAATGTGTATAAGCCAAGTGGACTTAAATATTTATGCCTAAGTACCAAAAAGGTTTACAATAAGGAATTACAAACTTAATTTCCGAATATGTACAAAAAAAGTCCTTTACAAGGTGGTACTTGAAAAGTTATGGACAAATACAAGATCCACTATTTACAAGGGTAGTTTAATCTATAAACTTACAATACTATAATTAAGCACTTAAATGTGCAAAAAATAAATCGATGAATCTTACAAATGCTCATAAAATAGCAACGGTCCTTTTTCTCCTTTTTTGCTTTTTTTTAGAATTTATTTATTTACTCTTAAAATAGTAAATACATGTGCACTAGTTTCATTTTATTTATTTTTTATTTTTTCTTTTTTGAATATATTTATTTACTCTTAAATTGTTAAAAGTAACTAAATAAATAAATGTATGTGCACTTCTTTCCTTTTAAATAAATAAATTTACTTTTAATAGTTTAAAATTAAATATATACATATATATATTAAAGGAAATAAGTACACATACATTTATTTATTTAGTTACTTTTCACGGTTTAACAGTTAATAAATAAAAATATAAAATATTATAGTGCAAATCAAAATTCATGTAGAGTGAGTGCAACTATAACTACAACAACAACCTCATAGTCACCCAACAACTACAACACCACAATCTATAACTATAATTGCAACTGCAACACCATAGTCTGCCAACAACTACGATACCACAATCACCTATGGTTAATTTTTATAGTTACCTATGATAAGCTATTAGTAGTTATTTATTTTGTTTTATTTTTATTTTTAAATAAAATCAAAGACCATCAAATGTTTCTTAGTCCTCATAAAATAAAGATGCATTTTTAAGACTAAAAGTCCAAGCCTAAATGCCCAAGTGAAAGCAAAGAAAAGTGAAGAAGGAATCTACACTGACTGACATTCAAAATAGTGCCCGGATGAAGTTCTCAAAAGTTCATGCTTGGTCCTATTGCCAAAGGGTAAACTCTAGCCAAATTGGATATCTCTTGAAGATGTTGAAAGATCCACATCTGATCGATACTTGATAGAATTGCCAAAACCTAACACATATGAGATAAAGAATGGCTAAGTTAGGAGTGCATTGAAACATGTGTACCAGACTAGAACCTGGTAGAATTCAAACTATTCGGTACATGTGTAAGTAAAAGGGAGAAAATAACTAATTATGCATAAATCTAGAATATTTATACCCAAATGAAGCTTGGTGGGGTACCGAATCCCTGGTCCCATGCTGAATATTGCTAGACTGAAAAAAAATGACTAAGTATTGGGGTTGTTAGAGAATATATACCCATATGAGCCCGATAGATATCCAAAAGTTTAGCATAATCAAGAGAAAAAAATGTCCAAGTGTCCAAGGCATCAGAAAAATTACACCTGATTGGAGCTTGGTAAGGTGCTAACTACCCATCATAATTTCAGGTGATAAAAGTGGATAATATGACTAAGTTCGAAGAGCATCAAAAGATTTGTATTCAGAGCCTGGTAAGGTGCTAAATACCCATTGTGCTTCCAGGTAAGAAAAGTGGAGAATATGACTAAGTTTGGAGAGCATTAGAAGATTCATACCTCATCGAGACCCAATAGATTCCCAAAGGCCCAACACATGCAAAAAATTAACAAGTACTGAGGGCATTAGAATGTTTACACTCAACCAGAGTTTTTCTAGGTTTTAAAGAAGCCACTAACAGTTCTATACACAACTAGAAGTCAATAGGATATTAAAGAGATCTTCCCTCTTATAAGATATAGGTATGCAAAAGTCCTAGTAGTCACCTTGCAACAAAAAAATCCTTTATCCCACGATGCTTATGGGGCAATATTCCTTGTCAAAGAATATTAACGACATAAAACATCATGCAGATGAATAGGGAAGCTAAAATGAAGGTGTCAATACAAATCAATCGACCAAATGTAAACAAAAACGGGCTTGTGACTTGATAAAATATAGATCCTAGCCACATCAATGAACCACATTTGAGTAGTTAGAGCAGGTATACTTCCGAGAAGTCCAACAAGTTGGTAGACTTTTTGATATAACAATAGTCTCTTTCTAATATAATGATGTTTTGACAATTGTAATATTGTAAATAGTCTATAAATACTAAGATGTAAAATGAAAATTGGTTGGCTCTTAGGCTTTTACAATTCATATGTAAAAATGAAATACTTGCATCTTAATACAAAGTGATTGTTGTTTGGCCTTTGGTTCAATACATTTGCTGAACATGTATGTACAGATGGCTACTTCTTTTTAATTTTAACCTATTGAATGCTCATGTTATTTACTCAAATTTCTGAATTTCACTATGTTCATTCACTTGTTCTGGAATTTATAGTCGTATAAGCTACATTATATGGAAACAAAATGTTATGTGGTTGATGGTAAAACTTACTAGTTTGTTAAATAATTTATTGTTTATCTATGTAGTCTTTTATTGCGCATGTATCTTGATGTTGCTTAATTTTCACCAACATAAGTTATAGATTCAACTCCTTTTACTTCTTTCAACACTCTTTTCCTCCACATTTTAAGACCAATTAGATAGAATACTAAAGGAATCAATGTCCTCCATAGATTGACCATCCAATATTCCTAGTCATTCAATGTTGGTCAAGGTCTATGGGTGCACAACCTTTCCATTAGATATATTTCCTAACCAAAAATTGTTGGCATACCTAGTGGGACGTAGGTCCCATAGTTTGAATAATTCAAATATTGGTGATACCTTGTATTAATTGAAATAACCTAGAAACTATGTTGCTCTAGTGACCTAGACTCTATGATCAGTTGCCTCTACACTTTTTTATTAATTATTATTTCCTAGAGGATTCAAAAATTTTCAATAAGTCTTAACCTCATAAACAGAGTAAATATGCTCATCTGGTGACTCCCCCCTTGAAAAGAGAACCCAAAATTTCTAAAATATCAATAGTTAAGAACACAAGCTTATACTGAGAGGGGAGTGAACAATATAAGACCACTTTTTACTTTTCTTTCCCAATCAATATTATGCAATGTATCAATAGTAATATCAAAAATAGTAATCAAATTAATGCACAAATCACCACACACAATAGAGATACCAATTTAACATGGTTCACCCAATGTGGGCTACTCCACAGAGAAAATATTTTACTAAAATTTTCTCAACAAATATCTTGGGAATCCTTTCCCTATTACAATGTTTATGGACCTTTTTCCAAAGGAGACACCAATCCCCTAATCAATTTCATGGATCTTTTTCCACTAGAGACTCTTTCTCCTTAGCTCTGGTTGGTTATCTTCTGAAGAACTACTACCTCCACTACAATGGTTTATGGATATCTATCCATTGCATACTTCTATCCTCACTTAGAAGACCTGTCCTCACTACCCTAGCTAATGGACCTCTATCCATTAGATATTGTCATCCTCTATACTCTATCACCTCCAAATCTAGATCTTAGCTCTGTCTCAAATCTGCACTAAATACGGTCCTTCGATCTAGCACCAATTTTCTCAATCTCTATCCTTTGATCTACACTAAACATAGTCCTTAATTCTAGCATAAATATTCTCAATATCTATCTCTGGTCTGACACAAACTTATCCTCAAATCTGCACCAAAATCTATCCTCAAATTTGCACCAAACACTGTCCTCAAATTTATTCTCAAGCCTTAACACAAATCTTGACTCAATCACAAATCAAATCTTCTAGATCTACCCCAAACCTTAATCCAAGGTTTGAAAAAATAAATTAAATCTACTCTCAAGTCTTCTCAAATAATTATCTCAAATATACCATGTAAGCTTCCACAAAAGCTCACACTAATTTGTCCACAAGTCCTCTCTAGAAATTTTCCAATCTGTTTAACAAGTCTTCACCAAGACTTACCTCAAATCTACTCAACAAGTCCTCACTAGAACTTGTCCAATCTGCTCAACAAACCTTCACCAAGACTTACCTCAAATCTACTCTACAAGTCCTAACTAGAACTTGTCTAATCTCATAGAAACATATAGATAATTGTTAGAGACTCAATATTTTTCATACTCATAAACAATTAATCACTTTCAATATTTTTCTCAAATCAATCTAGAATATAGAACAATTTGTTTGACAGAATTAGAACTATCACTTCAAAACTTCCACTTGACTAGGCTTAATCAACTTCACCTAATCAATCACTCAACAAAATACTCCTTACTTACAAACCCTAGTCCAAGTATATGAACACTCACTCAAATATTTCCAACAATGCTTATTAACCATTCTCACATAACAATGATACTCATGATCTTGCAAACCCTAATTCAAGATAGTTCACAACTTCACATAACAATGATAATCACATTCTTTGACAAATCCTAGTTCAATATAGTTCACAACTTCACATAAAAATTATACTCATGTTCTTTAATAAACCTTAATCATGCATATAAAGGTTTAACCAATGTTTCCAACAATGCTTATCAAACAAGGTTTCTATCTTCAACTTTTATTCCAAAAAAATTGAAGCATTAATATAAAACCAAACTAAAAAATGCTTACCAAACAATCATTTTCATTGCAACTTAGCATTCACAACATCAAACAATCACTCACAACAAATATGTGCCCATACATTTTTGTTTGATGAAGAAGTGCCCTTAAAAACTTGTTTTAACAAGATCAAACTATTTGCCAATCTCAAGGGTTTAGATGACAAAACCTCCTTCAAATAATTCACAACATAAAAAGAAATACATTTTCTTACTACCTTATCACTCCTTAATCACTCAAAAACTTAGCACAAAAATTAAAGTTTTGCAAACCCCTTTTAACTCCCTTCAACAACTTATAATCCAAATTAATTATGCAAAAACCTTAATTAAAATAAACCTTTGGAGAACAAAAATATTTTTCCCTCTTTTATTTTTTGCAAGCCAAGTCAACCCAAATAATGCGCATACCTTTGTTAATGCTATCCAAAAATCCTTGTCGAGATTCGAGCCACCGATGGCTCTCCCCCAAGCACCTTAATAGTGTTCATGCCCACCAACTAGGTTGCATGGTTCCAAAAGAACCAGAAGATACGAATGCACATTTGATTTTCTCATCCTTGAATGATGCAAACGTAGCATGATCTTCCCTTCAGTAAAAATGGAGTGCATGAGGTTTGAACCTGCACCTAGCATTCTCAAATGCTTCTAAAGTAGCCTTTGGCTACCAACTCAGCTATGAGGGACTTCGAGTGAATTTTGAAGGCCACGAACTATTGTCCTCTTCTGTGCTCAACACACATGCAAAAATGCACAAGCTTTTCTCTCCTTTGCACAAGCCAAAAAATCATTCACATGGGATAATTTCTAAATATCAAACCTTGGAATTATTTATATGCAAACCATAGCATATTCCAACGTTGATGAGCATTCGAATTTGAATCTTAAAATTTATTTTAAATATTAAATAAATTTTTAAATTAAACCTTAGAACCCATCATTATTTATTTTAAAATTTTAATCAAAGATTAAAATATTTTAATTTAAATTAAATCTACTTGCGGGGCTTTTTCAACTTGGTCCTTGATCTTCTTTAGCTTGACTTTTGACTCAAAATAATATTAATAAAATATTATTATTTAATTTTAACTTACTTCTCCTTCCTTGGGTCTTCATCCTTTAAGCCCTCCTGGGTATATAATATTTAAAAATAAATATTATAACTTATTTATTTTCAAGACCTTCTTGGTTTTGGAATAAACACTTAATATCCTCAAAGATGACGAACATAGCACAAAAATACTTTGGATATCAATGACAACAAAACTTCTCAAAATGTCCAACATGTAGCCCAATTTGCATTAATGCTTCAACAATAGTATCCCCACTGTAATGATGTGGGATATTTAAATATTCCATACCTTCATGAAATCCCCAAGGCTACTCTAAAGACACTTCTTAGCTTTAGTGGTGCAAAAAATATTGCATACGAACACTGTCAAGATGTGGCCTCCTTGGGTACTATTTACAATATCACATCAGAAGATGTGATGGTTAGGCTACTCACTCGATCTCTCAAAGTAAAAGCATTATTATGGTATAAATATCTAGAGCAAGGAAGCATAGACACATGGGTTGATCTGGAAGAAGCACTTATATATTCCTTTGATGATACAAGAGATCCTTTCCTTTTTCTTACTCAATTCTCATTCATAAAATGGGATCCTCAGGAGAGCATAGTTGATTTAAATATCCAGTTCAATAGAACAAGTAACTGAACTTGGTCCCTGATATGAGCTTCCTCATTCAACAATCTAAATAAATAAGGTTCCCTTACATGTTTTAGAAAGTTGCACAAGCTAAAAATTTATTGATTATAGTAGGTAAAATCCCACCTAGATATGTAGCATGCCCCAAAAATCCATTCATAGGGTTCACATAATTCCCACAAGTAACTAAACTTGGTCCCTTGTGTGATCCTAAAAATAAATGATTTTTTTCTTCTTCTAAAAACAACAACAATCAGAACAACAACTAAAGATAAAGATACAATATATGACTAAGGAAGTTGAGGATATGAAGATATAACTTATACAATTTAAAGTAAATACTCCAAATATTCAGGAGTATGCAAAGTCATGTGGATCATATCAATTTTTGCAAACAAAACAAATAGGAGAAGGAACCCAAGGGGGAATGGATTGTAATCACATATGTACTGAGGAAAAAATAAAGGCAATAATAGATCTAGCTAAGCTACCATCACCTGATGGAATATATTCCCATGAATACCTATAGCCCAATAATTATCAGTAAGTTCCTGTAATAGAAAATGTGATAGCCTTAACTTCCATAAATAAGCAAAAAAATGGAAAAATACAAATATCATGAATATAAGCTGGAGCAATCATTCATAATTTTTAGTAGATCGAAGAATAGATGAAGGTATCCAAACAAGCCCTCAATTATCATCTTCAAAATCCCTAAATCAAAAGAGAATGGAGGCTTATAAAAAGTTGTACTTCCCAAGTGTTGATAACAAGTAGAGATCAGAAAGGGTTGAGCAATTTCATAGCCTGCTCAAAAAGTCTCCATCATCACATACTATATTTAAGAAAGATTTATTGGTATATGAGAAGGTAAATCTGATAGATTTTTTCATGTGAAGGGTATCAAAAATCAATGACTCACCCAAAAGAGGATCATATTTATCTATCTCAAAAAGCTACCCTCCCCCATTCTATCTACCGCTTTTCTTAGAAAACCATATATTATACAACTGTGTAGTGGAGATAAGGGCTTGAGTCTCAATTATGCCATTGGAGGTTTGTAATAGTTTGGTACTAAGTTAAGAAATATATTATCTTGAGCATGAGTTCATCCTTTTTAAATGAGTCAATTTAAAGAAAGTGGAGGTCTTACCTAATATTATTATCATGATATGTGGTCATCCAGATCTGGTTGTGATTTAGAATATAATGATAGTGGATGTTCCTGCATTATTCGATATGTGTTTAGCCCAACATGCTCTAACACAAATTAAAGGATGCATAACTCAAGGGATAGATCTGATAATCATTCCATGGGTCAAAAATATTATCAAGATATCAAGTTAGGGGGTGCAGCCTTTTTGTATTGAAGGTTTCAAAGGGCCAAGGATAGATATCACATGGGAAATTGTACGTGATGTAAGCTTAGAATCAGGTTGTTTGTCAAATCCAAGGACAAATCAACCTTGTAAATGTATTAAACCAATTTAGTATGAGTTTCAATTTTTTAATCTTGAACTACAATGGGATATGGACAAGGTTATGCATAGCGGTGAATATTCACCAATAGGGCGAATATTTGCATTTTCAAAAATTCAAATTGGCAATTTTGGGGGACCCTAGACTTTCGCCTGAAATTTTTGAGATTTTTTTTTTAGGTTTCAGATTGCCATTTGTTGATAATATTATTACATTCTTTTTAAACTTGCCAACACTCCCGCCTAAATTGCCGACCATTTTTACCATAAATTTCTAAAAATTTTAAATTATCCCGCCCAACTCACCAATTATAACATTATAAATAACTAACATGCTAGCGATACTTTTTCACATAAAACAATAAAACTATTAGAAGAACATATGATCGATGGAAAAAAAAATTACAGAGGAGCAATGGAAGCATTTACACCCGATCCCTTCGGATGTAGTTTTACACCCGATCCGACCCTACTTCG
The DNA here is from genome assembly GCA_028583015.1 of Wollemia nobilis. NCBI lineage: Eukaryota > Viridiplantae > Streptophyta > Pinopsida > Araucariales > Araucariaceae > Wollemia > Wollemia nobilis. The sequence continues at coordinate 1,801,731 of JAQPPZ010016349.1, forward strand.
ATCGAGTGCAGTTCTGCACCCATATTAGATCGGATGCAGTTTTACACCCATCTCTGTTCGGATGTAGTTTTGCACCAAATAGGGTGCATTTCTACACCGGCTACCCCGGATATAGTTTTACACCCAATTCAAACAGAATACAATTTTGCACCGGATCGGGTGCATCTCTGCACTCACTCCCCTAGATGCAGTTTTGCACTCGATTCGGGTCGGATGTAGTTTTGCACCTAGTTTGGATCAGATGCAATTTTACACCTAGTTTGGTAGGGTTGGGCCAGGTGCAAAACTGCATTCGGGGGAATTTCGATTGCATTTATGTATTTGAGGGAACCGGGTGTAGAAATACATCCGAGGAAAGCCCAAGTGCAAAACTATATCCAGGGGGCCTTATGCAAAAATACATCTATGGGAGGGTTGAGTGCATTTCTATTGGAATATAATGTTTATATTTGAAATGAAACTTATTGTAATGGTATAATGGTTATTATCAATGATTTAGTTGTTATTCAAATATTTGCATCTCACGCATCTTTAAGAGAACAATTGAATATAAACCATGCAAGTATAAAAATTAAGCCCAAATGCCCAGGTCTACTGGTAATGGTAAGTATGGACCCTTCAGGTAAGTTCCATGTGCATGGGGTGTTCATGAAAATAAAGTAAAGTAAATTAGTATGTTAAATAGTAAAAAAGTTACCCCTTTAAACTAAATATTTATACACCCTTAGAAAATGAATGTAGTTTCTCATAAAGCCCTTATCTAGTTATAAAAAAATATCTAAAATTTTGAATTTTGACTTTTCTCATCCAAATTTGACCTCTAATGGTCACGACAACAAAAGTGACATCGCAAAAGTGTTGTTGACACTTTTACCAAATGGTGTTTTTGACTGTTGTGCACCAAAATTGAGAAATTTAATCTTTTGTACCCTCCAAGACACCCACCATTAATTTGTTATATCGCTAAGATCCAATTTATAGCTCCCAATAGAAATCCCAATCCAATATTCTCCATTTTCAATCTTCCTTCATTAATGATATCTTGATTCCATTTCAAATTCTTACCATTTTTCATCATTTCATATTCAATGCAATTCTTCCCCCAAGGAGACGTGGCTTCTTATAAATCCAATACTTGAAATAGCCCAATATAGGGTCATTTGCAAGCAATGAAATTCTATCAGTCTCTCTAAAATCATAGGAGTTCATAATTTTGCATGGAAAGGTTATGCCAAAATATATCCATGATCTTGTGAATACTATACTTACAAGAATTCAAGCTATTCTTATAAGCATATAAGCATCCAATATAAATCAAGTCTCCAAGCACTCAATATCCAAGCACCTGAGCATTCCAGCATCAAGAATTCAAGTCTCCAAGCTCAATATTTCAAGTGCCCACAAACAAGCTAGCAATATTTCAACATGCTTCCATAAACAAGGGGAAAGTAACCTTAGTGTCTTGGTTTGTGGTCTTTCCTCTTATTTAATTTTGGAACTTTCTCTATCTTGTAGCTCTAAGCATTAATATTGTTGTATTTTAACTAATATTTCACATTGCATTTGCATCTAGTTAACATCTCATTTTGTCATTTCAATATTTATTTTAAACAAGTAATTCTTTGTTTTTTTTATCATTTGGTGGAATGGTTATACTCCCAAGTCAAATACCCTGATCACTTCAAGCATTTAATTACCTTATCATGTATCTAATATTGCTTTACTTCTCGTAGAAGTGAAAATGACAAATTATAGGGTCAATGGTGTTATCGCTCTCTGATTTAGACAAAGTGAAAGTATTAATGATTCTATCACCACTCAGTGCTACTTTTTCCACTTAGTATTTATTGCATCCATTTTTCATTTTTATTATCTATTTGAATAGCGGTTTTTGTATTGTTTAATGGAGTCCAATATCCTTTGCTAGCTCAAAAAGGCTCCTTTGTTGCTGATCCAACGTTTTCCTATCTATTTTATAGGAAAAAAAAGTGCATTGTTAGGTAAAAGCGTTGATGGGCTTCTGTGAATAGGAAATGCTTTTGCCTCTATTAAAGAAACATGTTTCTTTTCTCCATAGTCTTTATCATTTCAACATATAAAGTCTAATTTTGATTATTGGTTGTTAGACTAGTCTCTATTTTTTTTTTGGTAAATAAGAAAAGGAAAAAAAAACTAGTCTAGTATTATTCATATAAGGGACCAACTAAGTGTTTTAGCTTTAACATTAAATCAAATTTACATATAGCTACACCTTATTATAATGAACTATGACACCTCTTTTATGCATTAGTACCACACCAAAGTCTTTATAATCGATTTCTCCATTAATTGGCCAAATTTCATGTTCTTCATTTGAAATCAACCTATTCAAGTGTATAACATTATCCCTTCCCTTAGGTTTTGTATTGATAATATCCTCCACACTTCTACAAATTATTTTATCGCTTACATTCCTTTAAATTTTCAAAATCATCCTTGATGGCGCTACCAAGTCTTCATAACCCATCTTTGTTATTCCACTCAAAACTAAAATGAAAACATTCAAAAATTTAATTCCACTCCCAAGGATTTTGCAACAATCACACATAACACAAAACAAGAATGCAAGGTAATTCATGGCCATTTGAAGTGAAATCCTACAAAATTTACATACACCAAAGTTGTATTAGCTACAGAAAAATACATGCATCATACGGGCACATAAATGCACCTGACCCTCCCATGGATGCATTTTTACACAAGGCCCCCTCAGATATAGTTTTGCACTCGGGCATTCCTTGGATGTATTTCTACACCAGCTCCCCAAAATATAGAAATGCACCTGGCCTTCCCCCTGATGCAATTTTACACCTGACCCTCCCACAAATGCATATCTATAGGTAGTCATTTGGTGTTGTTTAATATTTTTTCCAATATTAACAAAAATTCACCAATTTTTTCTAATTTTTGGTGAAAATAAGGTAATTCACCATGTCTTCCTACATGAAGTTGCCCAGGATTCACCAGGGTTTCAAAATAGATTCATCATTTTTTTACAAGTACATTTTGGGTTTGATCCCTTATGCATAACCCTGGATATGGAGCACCATGATTCTCATGGTCATTGGGTTACAACCCTGAGTGGAGCCACTAGACAACTAACCAATAAAGTAGTAATGTATTTTATAGAACCCTAGATAAGAAATTTTTTATAGATGCAATCTCAAGAATCAATGTTGAAGAAAATAAGCTTATACTGAGAGGGGGTGAATAGTATAAGACCAAATTTTAATTTACTTTCCCAAAGAATAGTATCCAATATTATCAATGGTAATATTAATATCAATAATTAAAGTAATGTACAAATCATCACACACAATTGAGACACCAATTAAACGTGGTTCACCCAATGTGGGCTACTCCATAAAGAAATTATTTCTACTAAATTTTCTCAATAAATCTCTTGGGAAACACTTCCCTATTATGATGTTTATGGACCTCTGTCCAAAGGAGACACCAATCCCCTAATGTGCTAATTTTTAGATATTTATCCATAGGAGAACTCTTTCCCATCTTCTCTAGTTTATGGAACTTGACCTAAGAGAACTCTTTCTCCTCAACTAGTTTGTAGATATCTCTCCATATAATAACTTTATCTTCCTAGTTGCTTAAAAAATCAAACTCCATAGGAGAACTCTTTACACTTACTCTAGTTCAGGGATATTTATCCATAGGAGAACTCTTTCTCCTCTGCTCTAGTCAGTGATATTCTAGAAGACTATTGCCCCCATTACCCTAGCTTGTGGATATCTCTCCATAGAATACCTCTATCTTGAATATGAATACCTCTATCCTCACTGCCATGGATATTAGATCTCTATCCACTAGAGAATACTATTCTCTACTTTGTCATCTCTAAAGCTTGCTCTTAACTTTATCTTAAATTTGTACCAAACACTATCCTCAATCTAGTACAAATATGCTCTAACTCTGTCTCAGGTCTAGTATAAATCTACTCTCAAATATGCACAAAAATATATCCTCAAATATATCCTCAAGCCTTAACACAAATCTTGATCCAATCATAAATCAACTCTGCTCAGATATTACCCAAGCCTTAACACAAATATTGAACAAATCACTCAATCAACTTTGCTCGGATCTGCCCCAAAGCCTTAACACAAAGCTTGAACAAATCAATCAATCAACTCTACTTTCAATGATGTCTTAAGTCTTCACCATGAATTACCTTAAATATGCTCTGATTTCAATGTTGTATCAAGTATTCACCAAGACTTAACTCAAATCTACCTACAAGTCTTCACCAAGACTTACCTCAAAACTGCTCTCAAGTCCTTTCAAGAACCTGCTCAATATGCTCTCAAGTCTTCACAAATACTTACCTCAAATATGCTCTCAAGTCCTCTCAAGAACTTTCTCAATCTACTCTCAATTCTTCACCAAGAATTATCTCAAATCTACCTACAAGATTTCACAAAATCTTGCTCAACTATGTCCTTAAGTTTTCACAAAAGCTTACTCAAATATGCTCAAACATATGCTCAATACAACTCACAAGATATGCTCAATAAAATTCAAATCTTGCACATAATGCTATCAATTATTTTTTCTAATCTTCAAAGCAATTCCTTTAACTTGAAGCAGTTTATACATATTCTATTCAGAATTAATTTAACTTCTAGAACATATAGAGAATGATGTATTGTTTCAAAGCCTCAATATGCTCTACTTAATCATTAATTCTATCATTTTCACAAATCTAATCTCTAATTTTTGCACATTCACTTTTAATATCACTCAAAACCAATTCTCAATAATTTCACTCAATCATTCAACCAATGAAACACAACTTGCTCACAAACCCTAGCCAAGTGTTTCACACTACTTCCAACAACACACAATATGGGTCTCAAACCCTAACTCCAATAATATTCAATCTCTATCTCAAATGTAATCTAAATATTCACCAATCATGCATATAAAAACCACTCAAATATTTCCAACAATGCTTATCAAATAATCCTTTTCACTCCACCTTATATTTCACAACATTCAATTCAACAACACTTTAATCAAAGGATGATGTGCCTATACCTTTTGTTTTTATGGATATATATATTTAAAACTTGTTTCACTCACATTGAATTTTACTACAATAATGATTAGCACAACACTTATTTATGAGTTAGCAAACATTCAATATGTGTGTCCAAATAAATTCCAAACCACTCTCTTGGTTTCTCAAAATATTGCATTAATTCCAATAATCAAACCCTTCAAAATATTTTAGAAAAACATACACACATTCACAAATTCCTCATACATATTTTAACTCCCTCTTAGCACACTCAAAACCTAATCAACAAAGAATCCAATAATTCACTTTCTTAATAGTTCACTCTAACTTCCTTCAGAAATTTAATGCATAGAATAATCAAAATTACTTCCTTATATCTCCCTACTTATCAAAAATGCATTTTCAAAATAATTATAACCACCATTCAAAAATATTCCAATGCACTTATCAAATATTAATTTAAATCATTCAACACCCTCAAATATGGAAAAAATAAAATTTATTTTAACCACCTTATATCTCCACAAAGTGCATACCATACGACTTAGACAAAGGCACAAATTATTAATTCAAAAATTAAAAGTACCTTTACACGCTGCTTTGGTAGGATTCGATTCCCTGTCGCACTATCGCTAGTGCCTTAGCTACAACCTAACTTCCACATGAGCTAGGCACTCACTTGAGACCACTAAAATGCCTCCCACACTTTATTCCTTCCGCTTGGCACCAAAAATAAAACCAAAAATATTTCTCCCCTCTACTACCATTGGGAATCGAACGTGAAACCTCTCATTCGTCCACGACTTACGCTACCAAGCTTTGCCACTAGTCCAACCACTTGGTTGGTGATAAGGGTATGAACCCTTGTCGATTTATCCATCCATGATTTCCCTTGTTTTTAAAAATAAAAGCTTATGTCCTTTTGCGCTCACGAATTCACATCAATTAATTTATCCAATACATGCATATCATTTTTTTGGAGACTTGCATTAATACCACAAAAATTATGGTATAAATACCATACTAATTTTTGCTCGAACGTCGATGGGGAAAATTAAACTTTAATGTTTTTGTGCCCAACCCTTACCAAGGGTTTTAATTAATTTATTTTATAAATTAATTATAATATAAATATTATAAATAATTTATAAGTAACCTTAGGCATTATTTTTAACACTTAATATTATAATATTATTTCCTTTGGGCCTTAGTATTTTTTTTCAAACTTAGGCCTTATCTTAACCACCTTTAATATTATAATAATAAATATTATAATATTATTTCATTTGGACCTAGGTATCTCCTTCATTTAGGGTATTTTGCCAACCTTTTGACCAATCATGTGAAGCTTTAAACCAAATATCTTGGGCTTAAAATATAAATATTTTAATCCTCACTTTTTAAAATTCTTGCACTGACTTTTGACATCACTGACATTGAATCTTGACATCAATGACAACACAACTACTCAAAATTTCCAACAAATACAAAATTGAAAAAATATAGTTGCTTTAGCATGATGTTGAAAATTAGAACTTAGGTCTTTCAAAGCATGGGTCAAATTTATATTGGAATATGACTATTTATGATGATAATGGCAAGTTAGGGTAAACTAAGTACAAATAAAGGCTAAAATTCAATGGTGTATGGTCAGGACATTGCAGATTTATGGGATAGTATGCATGATGTATATGAAACACACCACACTTTTGTGTAAATAGATGTCAAGTAAATAAGCTAATACAGTGATCATAGATATATGCAATATATTGCATCACCCTATACATATAAAAAGGAATTATGGTATGGATTAAAAAGCCATAAAATATTATGGAACATTGAATTCTACAAGCTGACACTAGTATTCAACTTAGAACTTTCTTCTCCTCTTCCTCTTTTTTCTTCCCTATCAATGTTTTGTGTTTGACTCCATAGCCCAATGGACAAGAGAAAAATAGTACAACATATTAGAAGATGCACTTGAGAATTTGTAGTATTTTAAAGCAATATTATCACTGCTTGTGTGATCTAGGTGATGCACCATGCCACATAAGGAGATTATGTCACTTAAAAAGAAATTTTCGAAAAAGGATTGACTAGGCGAACATAAAAGGAAGGTTCAAGGATTATTAGTGTAAAGTTAAATCCTTATAATAAAAAAACTTAGTCCAAGAACATAATTTTTGCATGTACCAGTTCACACAATTATCCCCTAGAGTTCTATGTAAGACTGCATGCATGACACAAATGAGCATTTCTAAAATGAATATGAGATTAGGAGCACAGTTGAAATATCTCATGGTTTGTTTACAATTTCTAGAATAAATTCTTGCTCAACTATACAGAAAGGATTAAAATTTAGAGGGATGGCAATTGCACATGGCAATTTGTCTATTCTTGAAGAAGTTACTAGCCCTTATAAAGTATGTTTAGAGGATTTCGATACTTTGGAATATTTGATGAAATTGGATATTCAATATACTACTTTGTAGGGGTGTCCCATGGATTTAGTATTTTTATTTCTCTTTTTTATCAAATATTCTTGGTGTCGCCTTCCATTTCGTTCTTTTATTTTATCTTTTTTTTTGGCTACTATTGGTAGGCCAATTATATCACTAACTCCTTGATTTGATGACACATTTAGCCCTCACACTTCTACCATTTTTCCTTCTCTCCCCTCATCTCAGTTCTTACTCTTGTTTCCCCTTGTTTTTCCTACACCTGGTCTTTCTTCTTTGCTTCACCATTATGTCTTGCCCTATTGTGCAAGTAAATTTCACCCCGTTGTCTACCACCCTCCTAAATCTTGCAGCATCTTCTGACTTCTTTCCTCTCTAGCTTCTTTTATGTCCCATTATTCCGTTTTCTTTATTTAGGAAGTGTAAAAGTTCAAAAATTGACCATCTGGATTCCTTGTTTCCTCAAAGTGAAAATCCCTTGTGAGTTTCCAATATTGTGGGCACTTTTTTAATTACCCACGATAAGCTATTGGCAGTTATTTATTTTATTTTAGTTTATTTTTAAAACAAAACCAAACACCATCAAAGATTTCATCGGTCCTAATCAAATGAAGATGCATTTTTAAGACTAAAAGTCCAAGCCTATAATCCTATTTAATCAAATGAAGGTTTTATTTCACATTCATTATCCAATTAAAGCTATCTACTTTAATATTAAAATAAACCTTCTTATTCATTTCATAAATTAAATTCCCATACCCTTAATTTACAAAACAAATCATATTTCACATTCATTATCCAATTAAAGTCATCTACTTTAATCTTAAAATAAACCCTTTTATTCATTTCATAAATTAAAGTTCCATACCCTTAATTTACAAAACAAACCATACTTCACATTCATTATCCAATTAAATCCAACTACTTTAATCATAAATAAACCTTTTCTCTCATTTCATTAATTAGAGACCCATAGTTCTTATTAATGTAAACATGCAAGGTTACTTTTTCATTAATTAAAATTTGCTATTTAAATAATGAAGTCTATAAGAACTTCCCCTTTTCTTACTAATAAATAAATTCATATAAACTTAACCTTATTGATTTCATTAATTTAGAATCTATTATTTAATCACTAAAATTTTATAAAGGGGACTCATTTTATTTCCTTAATATATATTCTAACAAATGATTAAAGAAACTAAAATAAAAGTTTTCCTATACAGGTAGTCTACTCTCTTTTCTTCATCCAACCCACTACCCAATATGGTAAACTAGGGTAGAAAATAGAGTACAAATCCTACGAGCAACGATGATGCGGCCTAAAGTGATAGACACTCTCAACCTACTACAATGTAGATGGAGTGCTTGGGTGGCAAAGCCTACGTTGAATAACAGTTGAATGTGGCTATAGGTTCACCATAGGTTTTGCCATCCTAACATCCATAATAGATTATGAAAAAATGAAACACCCAAGTGAGAGAATTTCCCTTGAACCCATCACACCGATAAGACTACACGATATCAAGATTAAATGCTACCTATTTTTTGCCTAGTGCAGTCTATCACAAGGGTGAACATATACAATAAGAATGGTAGATAATGAAATAGAATAACTTGTAGTGAAGGCTTAACAAGTTGTGGTTATGGTGAATTTTCTAGCATTACCTCCCACAAGAAACTCGACACAGCCAGCTTCAACATAGCTCTACTCAACTGGATACAAGAAAAGCTCACATGACTAGTTACAATGTAGCTCTACACAACCAGATACAAGAAAAGCTCACATGACTAGCTATAATGTGATGAGGCTTGGAAATGCCTCAATCATAACATGTTTAGAAAATTGAAATTGCCTACAAACTCTTATGTTTAATATAATATGCTAGTTAAGTTAATTCAATATGGTTTGTATTAACTATTTGCATGATAAATGTATCTGAAATACTATATTCTGATTTTTATAGCTTTTTGCATAAGTTTTATGTTGTTTTGTTATGACTTGCTAAATGAGATATGCTTAGGTTGATAGTAGAATTTCACTGATCATGTTTTGATATGTCTCAAGCATTTATTTTACCTAAATCTAGCAACAGTGCAAGTAAATTGTTACTATGCAGCAAAAACTAGTTTTTTCCATGTAAATTCTAGCCAGCTACCAATGAATGGCAAGGCATGGAATTCACATATGGAAAGAGATGAAGACCATTGGAATCTGATCCTAAGAAATAACCCACATGAGAAATGTAGAGGAAATCATTTAAAGCACACACATGTCTCTTCGGAATGAACAAATATCTTTGAAATGAGAAAACATAGTGTCTTCGAAATGAGCAGATATTCGAAATGAGAATTGCAATCTCTTCGAAATGAGCCACTTATCTTAAAAATGAAAACACAATGTGTTTTTTGACTTATTGACCGATTTCTAACACTAGAAAAAAGGAAATAAATATTGAAAAATGTAATGGAAAATATCTCAGATCTGACATTGCTATCCTTGCCCCACCAAATCCACCATTTATGGAAAGATCAAGTTTGATCTTCTTCGAAGATAAAACCAGAAATTATTGCAGCATAATAGGATTAGATCTTTTGAGATATTATCAGTTTTTAGTATATCTTAGGACATCTATAAATATGGCTCTCGTTTAGGTTGAGATAAGTAGAGGATAGAGAAATCAAAGAGTACAGAAATATAGGGAAATTTGGCAATAATCAGAAAAGTAGTTGTTATAGTCTTGTAATAGGTTTTCAGCAGAATTGTTGTAATCATGTTCTTGAATCAATAAAGTGACTATTTTTATTTCATATTGCTTGTAAATTAGTGTGAGTAAGATCTAGAGAGAGAGAGAGACTCATACCTTCTTCTGGACAAGGAGGCTAGCCACTTCCAGACCTAGGAGGAGGACTAACAACATGTTTTTATTCTGATTTTGCTACAGCAGAATGAGTTGTAGAACTTGTCATTTCATTACTTTATAAACAACTAATGATATTTCCAATATTAGCTTATTTTATGTTTATATTAATCTTGTGATTAATGGTTTGGTTGTAATCTCCACTTTCAACAAAGCTTTCAATTTATTACAGACTATCATTTCCAAAATTTACTATTTTTCTATAATTTCCTACATTTTATGTTTTGTTGTCAACCCCTACATAGAATATTGACAACCTTCTATTACAGATCCTTGACAAGGTTTCATTTATATGTTATAATTAGGTTTCCATTGCTGCAAAAGTAAATATATTTCCTTTTGCAATTATAATCAGACTTCTAATTCTGCAACTGTTATTTCTACAACATAATTAAGTTTCATTTTGCAATTGTAATTAGGATTTCATTTTTGCAATTAATGATTAGTTTCCATTTTTGCAACTTATATTAAGGTTTAATTTATGCAATTTAGAGATATGAATGTCCTAAATCCCCCACACAATCGATTTCACCAATAAGACCTATTGCTCCAGATTGACGTAAGTTATAACCCTGTTCACCCCTTCTTCCATAGATAGCCTTGTACACTACCCTGGATTGACAAATTCATTAATAATTAATGATGTGTATAACAACCACACATCATTTTAGCACCGTTTCCAAGGAATTGTGTTGCTAAAAGGTGAAAACATCCCAATAACTGTTAATTAGACTAAGCCGTGAAGATTCAGGATAAAATCTGAACAGAACAGTTGGTTAAAGTAACAACTATTGACCTATAATTTATGTCATTTAAGAGTAAACATGAATGATTAAGTCTAGGGATGAAAAAGTTAGAATTACCCAAAAGGATCCCTGGCTTGTTCCATTAAGGAGATCTTCATGCCTAAGGGGTGAATCACCTGTGTTTGAATTACCAAAAAGATTGAAAGAAAAATCACCAGTCTCATCATCATTAAAACATTCTGAGAAAGAAAAATCACCAGTATCATCATCATTAGAACATCCTAAGAAATAAGAATCATCAGACTCATTATCAACAAAGGGTATTGGACCTCTTGAGAGAGAAATTTGGATAGGTTTAACTAAGGAACATGAAACTATGGCAGAAGGAGGCAATCTAGATAGAGATGGCCAAAATGGCTATGTCCATAATGAAGGAGATGATCAGGATATGCCCCAACCTTCCAGGACATTTGAATATCCTATCCGTTTGAATCCAACACAAAACTCTCCCATGAAAACCATTTCACCTTTAGTACTTCCAACCTTTCGAGGTGTTGTATCTAAAGATCCTGATCAATTTTTGTTTGAATTCAAAGTAGTGTTTCAAACCTATGACTATGTAAATGACAATCAAAAACTTAAGTTTTTTCCCTCAACACTCAAGGACTCAGCATTACGCTGGTTCATGAGCTTAGAGCCAAATTTCATCCAAACTTGGGATCAAATGGAAACTGTGTTTTTAGACAAATATCAGGAGTATTAATGTGTAAGGAAAAGGAAAGATGAGTTATTTAGGATTAAATAGGAATATGATGAAACATTAGAAGACTATCTTGATAGGTTCTCCTTTTTTCAAAGGAGATGTGGGATTGTAGAACCAGAGTCATGTAAAACCATCTTTTAAAGAGGTTTACAAGATGAATCCAGAGAAGTATTGGATTTGATGGGAAAAGGAGATATAAATACTCTTAGTAATGAGGAAATTGTGGATCTCTGCAAGAATTACTCTTGCAATAAGTAGGGAAGAAGAAAAAAGAGTAAAAATGGCACTGATGTGAAGGACCTAATAGAGGAACTTGCAAATTTTAAAACTGATATTCTAGTGCAATTAAACACAAATTTGGGAGAAATGTCTGCAAAAGCAAAAAACATAGAACATTTGGCAATTTATTACCCAAGATGTAGAAATAAACATGATTTGTAGGAATTTCCTTTGAATAAAACATCTATCTCAGCCATTTGTAGTATATGTTCAAAGAAGCATTCAACTGATAAATGCCACCTGCTACCACAACTCAAAATTATGTTAGAAAATCAGACTGAGGAACTCAACTATGTTAGACCAAAACAAGGGAAAAATTTCTCTCAATACCAAAATCCTCCTCATTTTCTTATAAATTGGGGGCATAATCCTTGGACTATGCCTTGGGGACAATCAAAACCACCCCAATGTCCTTGGAATTATCCTCAATGGACAAATTCCCAAGAATGGCCACAAACAAATTGAAGTAATTCAGCCTAGAATCAGAATCAAATAACCCATCATGGAATCAAAACAACCCATATTGGAATCAGAATCAGACTAATCCACATTGGATGCAAAATAAACCATAGTAGAATCAACAATACCAGTCCTATCCAAGGCAGCAAAGAAATCAAAGTCAAAATCAGCACTTACTGCTTGCACCTAATCAAAGTTTTTAAGAAAAATAGAACCAACCATAGCAAACACAATATGTGAAACAACCTCAACTTCCAACTCAAACAGTCACTAATCCAAACAACATGAGACAGGAATCCCCTATCTATGTGGCTGAAGCTGAGGAAAATGTTGAAATAAATGTTATTGATTGTAGTAACATCCAACTTCTTTCAGGAAAAGTTATACCTAAACCTGCTCCAATTAAAATCAAGGAAAATGAAGAGCAAGAACCTTTGGAACCAGTTAAACCAACAATAGAGAAATAATAAGAAAAAATAGAACCATAGGCAGAGCAATTACCTTCATCAAAGATAATTCCATATCTTGAAAGATTCAATACCACAGTAGAAAATTTTGAGTCAGACCTGGTCAAGGAACTTACAAAGTTAACTATATCATTGCCCTTATTGCAAGTCATTAAGGATATACCAATGATTAAAATTACTATCCAAGATTTGTGCATTAGAAGAGCAGGAAAAAAAAAAAGCATTTCCTAAGACTGTTCAGGTTGAAGGAAAGATAGTTGATCTCTTGTCCGTAAAACTAGTACCTCCAAAGTATAGTGACCTAGGAAGTCCAGATTATCACAGCTTACCATAGGTTTAGTACCAATATCAAATGTCTTAGTAGATCTAGGAGCTGCAATAAATGTCATGACCAAGGATATAATGAAACAATTAGAGCTCAAACATATCAGCCCCACATTTACAGTTTTAGAAATGGCTGATAGGTCAGGTGCAAAACCTGAAGGTATCATTGAAGATGTTCCTATAGAAGTTTCTTCTTAGGAATTCCCTGCAGATTTTTTGGTTTTACAGCCAAGAAATTTAGCACATGGATATCCCATAATTTTGGGAAGACATTGGCTTGAAACTGCAACAGCCTTCATAGACTACAAATCTGGAAAAATGACTATTTCAAATGGTATTGATCTAAAATAGATTTCTCTGTATCCTCCTGCAAGACCCTCCAGAAATTTTTTAGGTTAGTTATGGTTTCCTGATTCATATGAAGAATCATATGAGGTTATTTCCACACTAGCCACCTTGGTAGTAAGAGAACACACAAAAGACCTCCAAGACACAAAAAAATTAGAAAATAAAAATATCCTAATGAATGTTCTGCATGAACAAAGGTTAGAAGAGGAAGCAGTAAATATCCGTCATTTGTTAAGGAATGAGGAGAACCAAAATTCTAAAGGTGAACCATTTGTACTATCATAGGAAAACTCAGTTTCACTACCACATGGGTGGCACCATCACCTGATTTTTCCTTCTCACTATTCCATACAGGATATGCTTCCATCAGGAAGTAATGAAATAGAAACTTCTTATTACCTCCCATTTCAGTAGTGTCCTCTTAATTCCCTAATCACCAAGTATGAAGAAGTGAATTCAGTCCTTCCAAATACAAAACAAATAGAAGTCCAGCTAGGAAAATTTTTGAACATTTACAGTTGGTTTGATAGTTGTCTTACAGAAGCATGTTCATGCTTTTTCTTGGGACTATAAAGATATGTCAAGAGTTCACCCTGATATATGCACCCATAGAATTTATATTGAAGAAGTCAAGCCAGTAAGACAACCCCAGAGGAGACTAAATCCTGCCCTAAGGGATATTGTAAAGGAATAAATTGAAAAACTTTTGGAGGTAGGATTCATTTACCCAATTTTTGATATCCAGTGGGTCTCTCCATTGGTTATAGTTCCTAAGAAAATGGAAAAATGAGAGTATGTGTAGACTATAGAGAGCTGAATAAAGTAACATACAAAGACCATTTTTCATTACCTTTCATAGATTAGGTGTTAGATACCCTTGCTGGAAAGAAATACTTTTGTTTTCTTGATGTATTTAGTGGATATAATCAAATCTAGATTGCATCGAAAGATCAAGATAAAACAACCTTTACCTTTCCATGGGGAACATTTGCCTATAGGGTTTTATCTTTTGGTTTGTGTAATGCCCCAACAACATTTCAGCGAGCGGTCTTTGCAATTTTTTCTGATCTGACTACCAATAGTGTTGAGATATACATGGATGATTTCACAGTATGTGGACAAAATTTTGACTTTACATTAGAAAACCTTGACAAAGTTTTAACTTGCTATGAAACATACCAGTTATCCTTGAATCCAAAAAAATGTTTTATGATAATGAAGGAATAGTTCTTGGTCATCACATCTCTCTTCAAGGGATCCAGGTTGATCCAAAGAAGGTGGAAATTATCAAGAATCTTCTTCCTCCTAAAACTCAGACTAATGTCAGAAGCTTCTTAGGACACATTGGTTTTTACCATAGGTTTATTCCCAGATTTAGAACAATAGCCAATCCCATGTTTGCCCTATTGACTAAAGATTCTGAATTTTCTTGGACTGCAAGGTGTCAGGAATCATTTGAAACTCTAAAAGAGAAATTAGTAACTCCACCTATGTTAAGAGGACCTAATTGGACATTACCATTTCACATATAGGCTGATGCTTCCAATACTGCAATTGGAGTAGCATTAGGACAAATTGACAATGGTGAAAACTATGCCATCTACTACATTAGCAATAATTTGATAGGAGCTGAGAAAAATTATACCACAACTGAGAAAGAATTCTTGGCAGTAATTTATGCCATCAACAAATTCAGGCATTACATCACAGGTTATCAAATATTTATTCACACAGATCACATAGCTATTAAGTATTTGATGAATAAGCCTATGGTAAGTTCAAGAATTATTCATTGGTTACTGTTGCTACAAGAATTTTATATCACTATAATCAACAAACCAAGAAAATCTAATGTTGTAGAATATTTCTTGTCCAGATTACAGAACACATATGAAGGGGAATTAGTTGAAGACACCTTTCTTGATGAAAAATTATTTTCTATATTAGTCCAATCACCTGGGTTTGTAGATATAGCCAATTACTTGGTCACAGGGAAAGTTCGTCCATATTTCACTTCAAAACAGAAAAAACAATTGATCAAACAGAGTTCTTCTTTTGAATGGATTAAGGGTATACTTTTTAAGTGCAGTCCTGACCATGTGTTATGTAGGTGCATCCGAAAGGATGAGGTGTATGATATCCTTAGGGATTGTCATGATGAACCCTCAGGTGGACACTACTATGTAAAAAGCATAATTAGGAAAATCTTAAGGACAGGATATTTTTGGCCATCTCTTCACAAGGATGTGAAAAAGTACATCAGGTATTGTGATGCATGCCAAAGAATGGGGAAACCTACTCATACAAATGAAATGCCACTGCAGCCTCAATTGGTTTTAGAGCCATTTGAGAGGTGGGGGATTTATTTTTTAGGACCTATTGATCCACCTTCTCAAGGAAATGTGCATATTCTAGTATGCACTGATTACTTGACAAAGTGGGTAGAGGTGTGTGCTTTTAAACATGCTGGTGAAGAAAAGGTCACTGATTTCTCTTATACTCAAATTTTTTAGAGATTTGAAGCTTCCTAGTCTATCACCATAGACCAAGGACCCTAATATGCATCTAAATTCATTGAGGCATTTACAGAATTATATGAAATCAAACATAGAAAATCATCACCTTATCACCCATAAGCAAATGGTCAGATTGAGGTAACAAATAGGGAACTAGAACAAATATTAACAAAAATAGTAGCTTTTCATAGGAGAAAATGGCTAGATAAATTACCTGAAGCAATGTGGGCTTACAATACTACTTGGAAATCCACTACTGGATTCACACCTTATAAAATAGTCTTTGGTAAAAAGCCCCTCTTACCTATTGAATTTGAGCTACTAACATTGCACACAACATTGGAAATTGGAATTGAATTGTCACAGGCATAGACAGATAGGATTTTGCAAATGAATGCATTGGATGAACTTAGGTTGGATGCTCTGCACCAAATTGAAGTAATTCAGGAGTAGAGGAAGTTGTGGCATGACAGTCACATTTAGCAGAGGAAACTTCAACAAGGAGATTGGGCTTTACTGTTTGATTCTCACTATAAGGACTTCCCTAGAAAGCTCAGAACTAGATGGCTTGGACATTACCGAATTGAAGAGGTATTTGACAATGGAGCAGCTCATGTATCTCCTATTGATGGGTCATAGAGAAAGTTGGTAGTGAATGGACATCGCCTTAGGGTGTACCATACACCTCTTACTAAATAATAATTCTTGCAGTAGCTTGACAGTTTGGATACATAACAGGTGGAAGAAATTTCCTCTTCCACTTCAAAACAATTGGTATGATCATGGATTTCAAGAAAAAATAAATAAATAAATAAATAAAAATCAGAAAAAAAAAGATGAATAAATTCTTATTATGAATTCCTTCATGGGCATGATTTCAGGGAAATCATGAATTCCTTCATGGGCATATTTAGAATCAAAAAAAAAAATCAAGAAAAAAAGAGAGAAAAGGAGAGGTAAAATAAAAAAAAAATAAAAAATAAAATAAAAATAAAAAGAGAAAAATGAATAACTCAACAGTGAAAACCTTTTCTAAGGCACTAACTGAGTTGGTATGCATGAAAACCAATTTTCTGGCATGCATAACCTTGAAACTTTCTGAACCATCATTGTACAAATTCACCAACTACACTTGTTTTGAAATATTGTAAAAAATCTCAGTAGAACATCAACAAAAGTAGTCATCTTCGAAAACTTGCATTAACTTATTTTAATCAGGTATATATTTCTTACATTTCTTTATTATAAATGATTGGTATATAGTATATAACAATTAACCATTAGCATAAAAGGTATCCATAAGAGTTGGCATACTTAAAACATATTTTGAGCATGAGAATATTGATTTCTGCCTAATCTTCGGAATAAGAATTCCAAAAATAGTGCCTGCTATCTTCTTCAGATTAATTGATGTATTGTCTTCGGACTGAAATTATCTTCAAAATGATAGCAGAATGAATGTTGCACTTTGTCTTCGGAATGAAGCTTTGTCTTTAGAATGACGATTTGTCTTTGAAATGAAGCTTTGTCTTCGGAATGACGATTTTCCTTCACAATGAAGCATCATCTTTAGAATGAAGCTTTGTCTTCAGAATGAAGAAGGATTTGTCTTCAGAATGCAACAAGAATTGTATTCAAAATGAAGTTATGTCTTCAAAATGATTTGCCTTCGCAATACAACCTGATCTTCAAAAAGATGATTTGTCTTCGAAATGAGGATTTATCTTCAGAAAAAGGATTTGTCTTCAGAATGAGGATTTATCTTTGAAATGAATATTTGACATCACAAAGAAGCATGATCTTCAGAATGAAGACTTGTCTTCGAAATGAAATCATAATATTTGGAATGAGGTTTTGTTTTTGCAATAGATCATAATCTTCGGAAAGAGCATTCAATATAACATCTCCATGTGGCATCTAAGGGAAAAAAGAAATACGATCAAGTAAAAATTCTTTTGGCTGCATACGATAAATGAACACATGTCAGTTAGGATGTGGTTTGTTTTTGCACCCATTTAGAAAGTACCAGAATCATGGGGGACGTGACCAACAGTATGCCACCATTTTTTGATACTAATAAACATGCACGTGAAAGTCCGTAGGCAAAATAGAAAAACTAAAAAATGAGTAAGGTGGATCTGATGGCAAAGACATCTGTGCAACCATTGATGGACATGTGTTCGAAGCAAAAATAGAAATGTGTTCCACACTTCTTTTTGAAGACATATTTGCTAATGCAAAATGATTACGAGGTATAGTTCTTAGATTACGGTTCATTTTGAAAAACAAAAATAGGGCAATTGAAAACTTGAAACCAAACCCTGCAAATTTGCAAACACCAAAAACTAGAGATCCAGCAAAGGAATAGTAGTAGAAGTGAGTAGTTTGTAATGTACCAAGATAGGAAAATGGGGTGAAAATTAAAATGGAACCAGCGGATACCACCCACCTCTGAGAAAATCCAGAAGTGTTGTATATTTTTGAAGATGGAGGGCTTATGCCATTTTTGGATAATTTTAATGGGTCCTCTAAATATTTGGCTGGCATGTTCGCCCACACATTTAGAAACAACCGGGCACACATTAATGACATGACCATTGAGGTAACCCCTAAATTTTTGAGTCAAAAAACTGAGCTACCATTAGAAGGTCTTCCAATTTCTAGGTCTGGCAAAAATACATTGGTAAATATAGTTAATTAATTTCTATAAGAAAATGATAGGAAGCCAAAATATTTAACACATAATAACACATGCAAGGGGGTAAAAAGGGCCAGCCTATAGGAACCCTGGGATGAAGTGGCCACATAGGTAATCAATTTTCTAACCTATGAAGGGCAGTATGTACTGTTGTCAGGGCATCATATAAAATTTTTAAACCATCTCAGACATGGTAGGCAACAGCCATATGTTAGGGTAAATCTTCCCCTGTATCTACACCAAGAATTGAAAAACATGGCAAAATGATATTAGGAAGGAAAAGGGAGCCTTCGCCACCACGGTCTCATCAAACTAGTTTTCCAACACCATTTTAGAGGAAACCCTAAGAGCTTTGATCGGTTTTACTCTACCCTAAATGATGTATTTTTTTGAGATGAGGATGAGGAGGAAGAAACAAATGTTGTTGATGCTATTACAGAAGAAGAAACAATTGCTATAGAGGTTGTTACAGAAGAAGAAACAGTTGCTACAGGGACTGTTGCATAAGAAGAAATATAAACTATTATAGAGGCTATTGTAGAGGAAGAAACACACCCAGCAATAGCAACAGAACACCCTACTCCAGAACCTTCAACATCACGATCTAAGAAACAAAAGAAAATAAGGTCTAAAATTGGCAGTAGAATAGAAAAATAGAAGAAGGTCCATTTTTTTGAAGTTGTTACTGATTTCTCATAACAAGGAAGTGAAGCACCTAGCCCAATAGGGGAATAAACAACAAGGGAAACAAAAGCATATGAAACTATCCCCACAACCCCTGCTGTCACCAGAAAATAAAGCGAAAAGAAGAAGTTTGCATCTGGAACTAGGAGGTCTACAAGACTCCACTTGAGGGAAATGGCAGAACAAGTCATAGAAGAATAGGGTGGACAAAGCATTCCAGATGTCATAAAAATACAACCAGCCCCTAGAAACTTTCCAGAATTACCTGAACAAATAATTGAGGAAGAGACTGGGTAGGATAGCTTGGAGGTGGCTACAGTTCAACAGGCCATAGAAATGGTAGATGCAATTATAGACAGTTTCATAGATCCTCCTAAACAAGAGTAGATAGATGTTGCAGAGGAAGATATAGCTATTGAGCAGTCAACTGCAACCAATTTTTCTACATCTGATTCTGAAGCAGAAACAGAGGAGGAAGACATCATAGAGTAGTTGAGAGCAGCAAGGAGTGTTGTCAAAACACAAACCAGATGGATTGAAGAGATAGAAAACATCGTTGAGATGCAGGAAAGAAAAATTGTAGAGTTATAGCAGGAAGTAGAATTGAGAAAAAGGCTATCACAGTCTGAAAAACAACCGACTATATCCATTTATGAGGACGATTTGGCTCAATTGCTTCTGAATTTATCTAGGGCAGATGACTCTATTGAGGCAAACATAGGTGCTCATTCTAAAGTAGCACCCTTTCATTCTGAAGAAGTGCCTTCTCATTCTGAAGCATTACCTTATCATTCTAAAGATGCTTTAGAATTGGCAAAAAGCATAGCAGAAAATATTCAAGATGAGTCACCAGCATAGGAACAGTCCAAGCAGCAGCATGAAACTATTCAAGTAAGTACTTCTATTGATGTCCCTATATTTCAAACTATTACACCTTTAGTAGAAATAGCAGATAAGGGGGTGCAAGTGGAATTATTGTCTGATGACAACCCAATAGAAATAGCAGATAAGGGGGTACAGGTAGAATTATTGACAAATGATCAACTAGTAGAAGTGGTAGAAAAAGGGGTTCAGGTAGATCTGCTACTTAGAATTCCACATGTAGTTAGACCACCTAATATTGTGTCCCTAGAAAAATACAATGCAGACATAGCTAGTTGGGTGATTAGATATGAGAAGCTTGCTACTAAGACTAAAAAATTCAAATTGGAAGGAAAATAGCTAGAGGCAAAAGAAACAGAGATTCAAGCATTAAAAGAAAAGTGTATGATTTATGTCAAATTGCTAAATTTTTAGTCCAATTCAGATGGCCAGCTAGATTTTATAGTCTTATTCTAAAGGATAAATACCTCGGATGGCAGGTCATGAGGATTAGCTTAGGTCTCCCATATAAATTGGACACAACTACAGATTTCCTGGAAGCATATTTTGACAGCCCTATTGAGCAAAAAAATCTCCTATGTGAACTACTTTTACATAGCTTCTTTATTCCAGAAGAAGTAGAATGTCATCCTCAAATATACATTGGAGATGTTCAATTGAGGGCATTCATATCCACCTTGTAGAATCAATTTTATTGGGACCAAGAGAAAAGGCAGAATAAAGAAATTAAAACAAGATTTGAATTGTTAGTCAAAGAAATTTAGCCAAATCACCCAGTTATCACCAGACAACACTTCACCATGATGAACAGGGATGATATAAAGAGAATGTACTTGATAAACTTGAGGGACTATGTGACCAGATTCCAAAATTTTTGTAATAAAAATTTTGTGCTAGCATTATCAATCTGTAGAAACAGATGGGCTGAACTCTCCATGTCTTTAAAGAAAAGAGAACCCATTTCACCCATCAACTTAGAATGGTACAGAAGAAGGGCAGAAAGAGTAATATAGTTGATTGAAATCATGCAACATAATTTGATAGGTCTTAGATTTATGCCTCCAACCATCATCACTCCAGTTCCATTCTACTTTGAAGAAGATGCCCAACCTGATGAACAGTTTGAAGAATGGCTCGGGGAACCTTCAGTATAACAGGGGGTATTATATAGGCAAGAAGTTGTTCTACATGTCATTGAATTTGAACATGGACATATGTGATTCCATAGCCCAACAGAATGCATGAGGACATGCATTAATATAAGTTGGGGGAAAAATAAGAGGCCTGGAAATGCCTCAATCATAACATGTTTGGAACACTAAAATTGCCTACAAACTCTTATGTTTAATCTAATATGCTAGTTAAGTTAATTCAATATGCTGTGTATTAACTATTTGCATGATAAATGTATCTGAAATACTATATTCTAATTTTTACAACTTTTTGCATAAGTTTTATGTTGTTTTGTTATGACTTGCTAAATGAGATATGCTTAGGTTGATAGCAGCATTTCATTGATCATGTTTTGATATGTCTCAAGAATTTATTTTACCTAAATCTGGCAACAGTGCAAGTAAATTGTTACTATGCAAGAAAGTTGGTTTTTCCTATGTAAATTCCATCCAGCTGCCAATGAATGTCCAGGCATGGAATTCACATATGGAAAGAGATGAAGACCATTGGAATCTAATCCTGAGAAATAACCCACATGAGAAATATAGAGGAAATCATTTAAATAGAACACATTTGTTCATTCCGAAGTCTCTTTGAAATGAACAGATATCTTCGAAATGAGAAAACATAGTGTCTTCGAAATGAGCGGATCTTCGGAATGAGAATTACAGTCTCTTCGGAATGAGCCACTTATCTTCGGAATGAAAATAGAATGTGATTTTTGACTTATTAACCAATTTTTGACACTAAAAAAATAGAAATAAATATTGAAAAATGTAAGAGAAAATATCTCAGATCTGAATTTGTTGTCCTTGCCGACCAAAGCCACCATTTATGGAAAGATCAAGTTTGATCTTCTTCTAGGATATAACCAAAAATTGTTACAGCATAACAGGATTAGATCTTTTGAAATATTCTCAGTTTTCAATAGCTCTTAGGACATCTATAAATATGGATCTCGTTTAGGTTGAGCTAAGTAGAGGATAGAGAAAGCAGAGAGTAGAGAAATATAGGAAAAATTAGGCAATAATCAGAAAAGTGACTGTTACAGTCTTGTAATAGGTTTTCAATAGAATTATTGTAATCATGTTCTTGAATCAATGAAGTGTACTATTTCTATTTCATATTTCTTGTAAATGAGTGTGAGTAAGATCTAGAGAGAGAGAGAGACTCATACATTCTTTTGGACAAGAAGGCTGGCCACTTCCAGACCTAGGAGGAGGACTAATAGCAGGTTTTTATTCTGATTTTGTTGTAGTAGAATGAGTTGTAGAACTTATCATTTCATTTCTTTGTAAACAAATAATGATATTTGCAATATTAGCTTATTTTATATTTAGATTAATCTTGTGATTAATTTTTTGGTTGTAATCTCCACTTTCAGCAAAGCTTTCAATTTATTGCAGACTGTCATTTCCATAATTTACTATTTTTTTGTAATTTCTTGCATTTTATGTTTTGTTGTCAACCCCTACATAGAAGATTGACAACCTTATGTTATAGAGCCTTGATAGGGTTTCATTTATATGCTATAATTAGGTTTCCATTGTTGCAAAAGTAAATAGATTTCCTTTCTGCAATTATAATCAGACTTCTAATTCTACAACTGTTATTTTTGTAACATAATTAGGTCTCATTCTGCAATTGTAATTAGGATTTCATTTCTATAGTTAATGATTAGTTTCTATTTTTGCAACTTAGATTAAGATTTAATTTATGCAATTTATAGATAGAAATTTCCTAAATCCCCCACACAATCGGTTTCACCAATAAGACCTATTGCTCCAGATTGACCTAAGTTATAACCCCGTTCACCCCTTCTTCCATAGATAGCCTTGTACACTGCACTGGATTGACAAATTCATTGAGAATTAATGATGTTTATAATGACTATGCATCATAATGTAGCTCTACATATCTAGATACAAGGAAATCTCATACAACCAGGTACAACATAGTTCTACACAGTCGAATATAAGGAAATCTCACATGACCAGCTAAAACATAGCTCTACATAGCCAGATACAAGGAAAGATCACATGACCACAAATATTTCCCCCCATGGTTTGATACTAAACCTCGCAAGGGAGGAAGTCTTCCCTTGCCAAAGGGATGTTATCCATAGTGAACCTATCCCACCATTGAACTACAAACCCAGCCGCAAAAATCTTAAATAACTTATTTAATGGATATCATGAACCAACTTGGTTATTTGCATGTTGGTGACTTCTTTGGTTTCTCTAATCGACATCGACCCTTCCTTTCTCTTCACATGGTTTTTTTTCTATGCTCCTTAGTGTTGCTATTTTTCCTCTCTCCCTCTATGTGCTCTCTTCCTTTCCCCCTTCCTCAACACTTGTCTCTTTTCTTAGCTTTTGTCCACCACCTACCTACCGTTACTTCATGTCTGCCTAAGGGGACATTTTCTTCCTCTCTACCTTCCCAAGATGCTGTCATACTCAAAGCCATTACTCCACATCAACGAATTCATCCCTTCATCATAAAAAAACATATTTTTTTGTTAGTACAACCATCCTTTCATGATAGTCGAAGACTCTGCCTCGTTGGCTCGTATAACTTTGAAGGTAGGTTCTATCTTCAATTAATTTTTTTTTAAATAATTAGTTGATTATCTTTTATTAATCAAATCCTCCTAGAGTTAAATGAATACCCCCCCTTCCTTTTGAATGGAGCAACCATTATTTTTCTAAAGGAATTTTTTTTATTGCTTAATGAAGCACTGTTTCTTTCTTCGTTAAAAGAGGCTTTGGAAATAATCAACTTTCTTTAAAATTAAGTCCTTTCATTATTCTAAAATAAATCAACCATTTATTTAAAAATGAAATCTATTTATCATATTTAAAATAAATCAACCATTTATTTAAAAATGAAATCTATTTATCATCTTTAAAATAAATCAACCATTTATTTAAAAATGAAATCTATTTATCATCTTTAAAATAAAATGACCATTTATTTAAAAATAAAATCTACTTATCCTTTTATTTACCAAAGCACACAAGGGCTATGAAGTCAACCTACTCATTCATAATTTCCAATTTATTGAGGCAAAAGTGTTGAAGTAAAATATAATCAAGCATGTGCAACAAACAAAGAGGGAGTCTTTCCATCAATCTAGTCATGATGTGGGAAACACTCTTAAAAGATAACACAAAATGGCATAAATAAAAACTTACAATTGCATTAATATCAAAAAATATATTTAGAAGCATGTCTACCTTTACAATCGGAATTTAATACACACAATCTGTGTGAGTATTAAATGCAATATAACATGATCCCTATCATTCCTCCCCACTAATAAAGCATTGGTACCCAATACGTACAGGTGTGGAAGATAAAGATGGGTAGCTGAAGAGTGTCAGGTATAATCTAAAATGCACTCTTGTTACAAAAATAAGAAGACCCAAATTATGAATTTTAAGAGGTCTTCATAAAACCAAAAACTGGTACTAGATTTGGATCAGTCTTGGAAAATGTTCTTCGATTATAAACACTGCTATGCCGATGGACAACTGAAATGGGTCCTTGAATTTGGTAGAAGATGATAAAAATTGAAGTGTCAGAGAAGAAATACCTTTAACCACGTGTACAAAAATGTTTGAGGTGAAAATAATTGTTGGACCACCATTAATGATTGCATGAGTTGAACATACACAACAATCAACCTTAATTAAAGAGACGAGCCATAATTTAATTATGAAATTAAATTAAATTAAAAGAAAATTTTATTTTAAATAATTTAATTACGATGTATTAAAAGACCCACACATTAAAAATTTGAGGAATGGTAGACTCTAACTAGATTTGATCAAGACAATAGAAAGCCATTCAATGATGCATCTAATTGTATGGTAGGGGGCTGACATGGACCATAGAAGGTAATGCTGACTGGACCAAGGAAACGAGGGTTTAATGTTAGTGTGAGAAGTGGGGTCAAGGACTGATGCAAAAACCATCAAAGGTGGGGACTGATGCAAGGACGGGTAAAGAGGACTATTGACCTAGATAGCACCAACAAAAATCAATAGATCAGATGGACATGATTGTAGGGTGGGTACATCAGTGGAGGATTGACCAAGACATTGATAATATTGGAGGCCACATGAAAATATGCATGCTAATGTGGCAATAGAGGCTTGAATGAGGATAGTCATTGGTGGTAAGGTGACATAAAATATGACATCTGGTAAGCTCAAAATCAATGGTAGAAAATGAGCGTGTGATGCAATTTTAGCGGTAAGCAGTGGGGGAAAAGAGCAGTAGGGTGTAAATCCAGCCAAGTTGGCTATTTGAATATATGCACCTTGGATGATTTAATTAGTGCAATGAAGATATCCCCAGTGATGTGGGATAATCCACATAAAGTTGTTTTGAAAATAAATCATGTCGATCGGTAAACCAATGCAAACATCGTAGGATGCCACCCACTAGAAAAAAAATGTGGTAGCTTGAAAAGGATGAATCACCAAAAAATGATGAATTATTTATGTAAAAATTAGGAAGGTAATAAAGCATTCTTTCCTAAGAATATATTTTCACAAAAAATGTGGATAACCACTAGGAAAAGGATAAAATCTTAGAATTATTTTTTAATTCTTCATGCATGACAGTATTCAGACGTTAAAACGTTGGTGGGTTTCATTGAAACATAATTTTCATGGGTATATTGTGGATATTGATACCAAATTTAGGCAATAAGGTAGCAAAGTAGCATGAATGGTTTTTAAATCATCAAAAAAATGTTGGTAATGATCAAAAACAATGAAAAATGAAGAGATCACAACATAAATAGGTGTGGGCAATATGTTAGTGGTAATATGGATGCATATCTTGGCATAGTGGCAATAGAATATTTATAATGTAGGTAATGCCATAAGAGATAGGAAAATATCTACTATTGGTGGTGGCCATGAACATGAACAAAGAAAATGGGTGATACCTACAAAGAATGTGAATGATAGTGCCAGGCAAGATGATGTGTTCAACAACAAGGAAAGCATAATGCATGGCGATCGATGAGAAGATAGATATCAATGCATTAGATGTTGTAAAATAGATGTACTACACATGGAGGAACTTGGAGAAAGAACAAAAAAAACTCAAAAATAGCAAAGGAAGATCAAATCAACACCGATATTGATTTTGAAATCTGCAACCATTGGAAATAGGTAGTGAATTTTCAAAATGTGCAGTTGGTCACCATGATATGCAACTAACATTATCAAAAAAAAATATGGCAAAATTGAAAGCTGAATAAAATACCTGATGCTAAGGATCTGGACAACATAGGAAAGGTTACGCATGTTACTGGAGAATGCATAAATTTGCTAGATCTACAGTAGTGGGGTACTTCCTAAAAATAGGTTGTTGACATCAGAGAATGCAAAGCCAACAAATTGGTGTGCATTGTATATCGTCATCATGAGAGAAGCGTGTGTGACGTTATCACAATGAGGTATTGGTTCTAAGGATAGGCAATCAAAAAGTGGGAAAAGACACCATAAGAGGTCACCAAAAAGAATAGACCTTAGCAATGGTTTAATATATTACATAAAAAATAATGGAGTGACACAAACAATGGTAAATAAATCATCGATTTTGTGGTGGAATGTGCAAATCTAAGTAAGAAACATCTTTAGAATGATGTGAAAATCACCAAAAATTATGGAGAGCCATGAAAATGGTAGATCATGTAGAAGGCAGCCTGAATATGGTATATCAGCTTGAAATATCTGATATATAGTTGTAAGTAAAATTAATGGTAAATAGATCTGCTCAACATCAGCAAAAAAAAAGTCCTTTGGCTCAGCAAGTGAACTTGAATTCATATCAAAAGCAACAAAAGTCATATTGTCTAATGGAAAGACACTGGGAATCTCACCCAAACAACCTAGTTCGAATCTAGGTGTGGTTATAATTTCTTCAATTTTTGGATCATGGGTAGAATCCTGATCTTCTTCACTGAGATCTACATCAATATGAAAGAGATATTCGGAATCTAGTTCTTCTTATAGGAGATCAAGAGTAGACAAAAATTTCATATTATCAACAACAATATCATCTAAAAGTTGAATAATATCTTCTTCAAGTCTAGCAATTTGGATTTATTGAATTTCAACAATGAGATCTCTTAGCTGGTGTGCTTTATTAGCAAGAAGAATTTTACCAGCAATAGTTATGGCAAGAAGATTTGTCTCTTGTATCTATTTGATTTTTATAAAAATGTCGATAAGGTTGGCAAAAATCTCTGCAAAACTTGACATTATGAATGATGGTCATGAACAGAGTTTACATCACAGAAAATGATCTGCAAAACAAGAGCTTAAGGTTAGAGTTAGAGGGACTCAGCTAGCTAAGGGTTGGAGTCATAGGGATCCTAGCAGAGATTTTTCACAAACGAAAGCGCACAAAGGTGTTTATAGAAAAGGAAAGAGTGTTCCTCCAAAGCCAATATCCACTGGTGGTTTTCTTATTCCTCGTTTGAACCAGAATGGCCTAGAGGAAGAGTACACTCACCTATCCAATGCTTGCTCTGATACCAATGATTTTGGAAACACTCTTAAAAGATGATATGAAATAGCACAAATAAAAACTTAGAATTGCACTAATCACAAATATATTTAGAGGTATATTTTCCTTTACAATCAACATTTATTACACACGATCCATGTGAGTATTAAATGCATTATAACATGATCCCTATAAATTCACTTGTCTCAACCTCTATAATTTATGATAGCTACTATGCCATCAGTCTAGGACTCAAGGTGGCTAGCTATTAGCAATTATCCCTTAACTGAATGCATGCATATATGAAGGTATATATCTATGTTACCTTCGAGTTTCCTTATCATCATTTCTCCCAACATCAAGTACCCTCATATTTGATGGATGACTCAACTTCTTCCACTTACGATTGCACATGATCCTACACATTGGCAATTCGTTAGTAGTATCATACTCTTCAATATCTAATAATATTTCATAGCTTCTTAATTGCACAAAATTGGGTATTAAAGCATCATTGATTAATACATTATTTTTTCATATTGCAAGGTCCGTATGGAAGGGTCATGACATTAGCCATAAAAATTTTAATTCTATTTAATAGGTCTTACATGATAAAATATCACAATAAATTAAATACATTGCATAATGAAATGTGCTTAGGCCTACCCAAGATTACATCATATAATGTTGGTTTTTACCATGAATTATTTAAAAATTTCAACAACCATCATGTACATGGAGCTCTATTGGAGAACCCTTCATCTATGCGTAGATAAATAAATAGGTTCTAATTATTTAACAATATATTATGGCACTATTTTATGATGTATGGATGTAAGAGTTATGGATTTTATCTACTTCAAATTTTTTTATAAGCTTGGTTAACAATGTATATGACATTTATTGACATCCTTTCAAAATATGTGTATTTTACATCCAATAATATACAATTTTATTATTAATAAAACATATAATATTGACAATTTTGGATGAATATACAAAATATAATATCAGGATCACAAACAAGAAAATATTCTAAACATTAGTTGTATAGCTTTATGGTAAATTTTTAATGTAGTAATAGTCATGACTCACTCTATGGATAAGAAATTATATATATCCCTATATTATGTGAAATTATAAATTCAAAAAATGAGTAAAGGAAATAAAATTAAAATGTATTAACTCCATATCACTTACTCCATATAAAATTAACGATATTTGTTAAACTATTAAATGGGTTGTAGAAAAATATGAAGCTCACCTAACCACTTTTGATGTTGGTAGTAAGGTATTACACTCACTAGAATGATATAAATTGGTACTTGCATTGATCATAATACATTCTAATTTATCTCTTTTTTATTTACCACTTAGACTAAAAAATACGCATGGCTTCTTGGTTGTCATATTCAAATGCTTACAGTAGATGTTATAATACTTCAATGACTAAGTGTTAAAATACTCTTATAGCAGATGTTATAATACTCTAATGATTAAGTGTTAAAATCCTTTATTTTCCTAATGTCTATACATCATCTATAAAAGACAAATTGATTCTTCTTAGATTGTGTTTAAACTTGAATCCAAATATATAACTTTAATTTTTTTTGGACAAATGTAAATAATGATTTAAAATATTGACAAACCTAAATGATACGTCACATTTTATTTACTTTCAAAGAGTTATTTGAATTACATGCAATTTAAAGTGGGCTTCAATTCAAAATATTAAAAAAATAAAAAGGATAAACTACATGTTTACATGCATGCATTAGATGATTAAATTTTTAATATTCATAATTTTAACAAATTATATTTTTTTGTGTTGTGGTGCATCAAAAAGCTTTTCTTTAAGTGAATTTATAATTTCTTAGCTAGATTTGTGAGAATCCTTTCCACATATATTAGGTAGATTAAATTATACCGTTATGGTGCTATCTATAGCAAGTTGGGAGGAGCCAATTAAGTCTATAAATATTAGAGACCATATTGGACTAACAATTTTCTTGAAGAATGTGGTTGATAGTTAGATGCAACCATACCACTAGTGTGAAGGAGCATTATGGCTTTACAAAATGTGGGTTTGACATGAACAAGGGTAAGAGGGATATATACTTAGGTATATAGTGCATTTACATTGTTCATCTAAGTGGTTAATAAATTTTTTAAATCCTTGTATCTCTTTTACAAGAAAGTAAAGGTATATTTTGCATTTATGGTGGTTCTCTACTTCAATAACAAATAATTCATAACCTTTGTATTTAGAAAAATAATTAGTGGTATAATTTATTTGGTTATGGATGAGGCCTGCATGGACTTTATGGTCTATGCAAATTATAGGTTAGCTTCTAATAAATGCGTACTTGTGTCCTACAATGATGCTTTTGTGGCTCTACTTACAAGTTGATGATATGAGATCTAAACCTTGAGAAGAGTTTAAATTTTAGTAATTTTACCTCATTGAGAACAACTAAGATGCCATAGGTTAAAGCTAATTTTTTACATGTGGCATCATTACACATTTCAAGGTTGATGATAGTGTAACCTTTATTTAAGGGTATGAAAATTAAAAGATCACAATTACAAAATTATAAGGTGCATATATGAATTTGATGTCATCTTACTCAATATTAAAGAAATACAAGAAACAAAACATGAAAAAACTACAATCCTTTACCATATAAGTCCTACAAATCTAAGAATATAAATAATATAAAAAACAATTCTTTCCTTCATTATAAGCAATTGTTATCACTTATATACATGCAATCATTGTGTAACATAGATGTCTATTAGAGCATCCTCCATTGCTGAATATATGGAAGAAAAAACATGATTTAGTTAAGCATAATGGCTTGTTATTATGATATTTTACAATGTACATATGCATGAGCTTTGATATATATTTAGATTATATGTTTATATAAGCTTGGATTTTTTCTTGATTTTATTTACTAATGTATGCAATATTTATTGACTTTTTTCTAAATGGTACTTTATTGTGTTTCATGACTAGTCATCTCTAGAATTTATTATTAACAAATCATATAATGTTCACAGGATTGGATAAATTATGCAAAAAATTATATTGAGATTACATACAAGACAATGTTATAAGAAATATTTATGTAGCTCTATGATAATTTTTATTGCAAGTAGAAAATAAGACCTGCCCTATTTTCCTTGAGGTACGAAATATTGCATATCCTTTCATTACATAATTTTAAAAATTCTAAAAATGAAAAGAATAGCATCTATTAACTCTATATCACTTGCTCTATGTGGAATCCATGGTGTTTTCTAAAAGAGTTAGGGAAAAGAAAAAAAACTAATCTCACCTAGTCACTTTTAATGTCAATAGTGAGGATAAAAACTTTCCATCATGAGTTACCCTATACAAGCATTGAGTACCAAGAGTTCTATATTTTTATTTTTTATTTACCACTTACTACTAAAAAGTACTCAAGGATTTATGGTTGTCATATTAAAATTCTTACAGTGAGTATTACATTATTCTAATGATGGAGTATGATATTCATTCATGTTTTAGTGTCTAGTCATTGCCATGCAATACGATATGGTTATTCTTGCATTATGATTAAGTTTAAATTAAATTATATGGCATTTTTACATTTTACAAATATTGGTGATGATTTAAAAAATAAAAATATCTAATTATACTTTTCATATAAATATATCTCAAAAATATCTTCAATTAACATGTAATCTAAATTGGTTCATAATAAAAAGTAATAAAAATAAAATTGATCAATTATACATTTACATGCATGGATTAGAAGAATTGGTTTTCAAATGTTCATAATTTTTAATATTATGATACATTAGATAACCATAGCTTCAATTTTGTTACATATGTTTAGCCCAATATCTAAGACTCTTACATACCACATTTATTACCTACATAAAAAAATCTATGCAATCCTACTTGTAGCAGGTTAAGAGGATTGCATTAAGTATATGATTGAAGGAGACATACTGGACTAATAATTTATTTTATGGAGGTGGTTAATAATAATGCAACCATACCACCCACATGAAGAATTTTTGGCATTTTTACCACATTAAAATTTTGTAAAATTTTGATTGAATTATCGAAATGCTTTTTCGTTCTTATGCACCCCGAAATACCTTTTTGCTCCCAAGTTCAACAAAAAATTCTTTCTTTTCAAAAACACTCCCTGGGCATTTTTATGGTGAAACTACCCTACTGGCAGTTTTGCTCCCATTAAAATATAGTTTCCAAGGTGGGCCCTACTTATGGTAGTGCAAGAGTTTCCTAGGAGGAGTCGTAGCAAAAAGATAAATATTGGGGTGAAATTCCATTTCACATAGGACAAAAACATTAAATACCCATTCCAAGTGCAAGTCTAGGTGAAAGCTCATTTCGGGCGTGACTTGGGCAAAATGAATATAAAGGCCCATTTCGAGAAAAATTTTGAGTGAAACTCATTTTGGAGGCAAACACCATTGCCCCTACGTTTTTAGTGCAGAATTTTTTTGGAAAAGAATTAAAGCCAGTAAAATTAATTTTTGTGGTGATATAATAGATATATCTAAGATCATTGCTAAAAAACTACGAGATTTAAGTATTTCTCCTTTGACTCTGGTGTAATATTGTTCATTTTATAAGCACCATCCACTTTGGTGGGTATACATTTCCAATGCACCGCCTATCAACCTTGCCCGTTTTCAAAGAAAATTTAATGCTCGGTGTACTTTCCTAGAAAAGTGAATTTCTAAGGTGCAAGGAAAAGTGAATTGAATGACCAAATACCTGATTTTCAGATGATTTTATTGCATCCCAATGGACCGGCATCCAATATTACTTCAAGAATTTACTCTTATTTACTTCTTTGTGTGATTATCCCATCAAATTCAGATGGTGGTTTCCTTGAAGAATGTTTTAATTGAAGATGTCACTGATGCCAAGGAGAAAAATATGCACTCTAGTTTTTGATCTACCAGCATTTTGTTTGTATATGCATTAAATGACATAGGTGAAATCCCTTTATAAATACTAAGCATTTAATTGTAAGAAAAGAGGATAGACATTCTACAGAAAAATACTTTAAGTTTTCTACATCAATAGAAATATATTTAGCTTTTGGTTCCTTGATTAGTCTTGTGGTTGATCACTTCTTGCTTGTCATTTCTGCTTACATTTATGTTCAATATTATCTACTTTTAAATTCTGCATCTAAATTTAATTATTGTTGGTAAGGCAATAAACACTGAAATGTGTCTTGGGTGTTATCTCTACAAAATTTGAGTGGTTCATGTACTTAATTTTATATTTTCATGCTCATTTGAACTTAAATTTGGTTTCTTATTATTAGTTTATCCCCACCACACTTTTTTGTCTTACAACCATATTTCCATTTCTTTCTATCATTTCTCATTTCTTTCCTATTACCCTAAAATTTTAGCCAAATTAGATTAGTAAGGGAGCCATACCTCTTTAGACATCGACCCGAAGGAATTTTCTCTTTCCCTCGACCTTTCAATGTTGGTTGGGTCTAGGGTGTACAAGTGATAATACTTTGTACTTAGGTAGATTCGAGAACAATAGTTTTTTGCACACCAAGTGGGATGAAAAGTATTCGTATTTTAAGGGAGCCCAAAATTGGTGAATCTTTGGCTTACCTTCATCTAGAAAAATCACCTAGAAAATCTATTGAGATGAAGATCCAGATCTCATGATCAGTCGATACCTTTTGTGTTGAAAGAAGACATCCCAAATAAATCAAGGTTTGATGAGTAGCCTTGACCTCACAAGCAAAGAAAATAATGTTCACCTGGTGAATCTGACTTAGCGGTAAGAACCGTGATCTTGGAGAACCACTGCTATAATGGCATAGGTATGCTATCATAGTTAGGATGATCTTGGACCTCTCAATCTCCAAATTTAGAATGAGATTCCTAAAGTACCCTGAAGACCCTAACAAAATACAATGGCATTGAGGGAATGGCTTGAGAGAACCTTTAATATATTACTGCTCTAGTGACCCTCCATGATATAACCCATGAAGATGTCATGATCAAACTTTTGGTCTTGTCTCTAGAAGGAAGGGTGATGTAGTGGTACAAAATTCTTGGGTGTAAGAGCATCTGCTCATGGGTAGACCTGGTAGGAGCACTAGTTGACACATTTTATGGCTCTCAGGATCCCTTTCAACTCTTGATGCACCTCTCTACCATAATGAGAGTATCTATAGAGAGCATCACAAACTTCAATGTCTGATTTTGGAGGAGTTGGAGGAGAATTCTATAGAATATCTGATCGAAACCCGCCTAGGACCACCTCTACTATATTTGGGATTTCCACCTGGATATAAGCCTCCTACTACTGCAATCTAGAGAACAAATATTCCCTCAAATATTTCAAGAATCGATACAAGTAGAGCAACTCCTCCAATTAGGAAAAATATAGTGGAGAGAAACTGCCTTTCCATCACTCTCTCGGGTAGTTGTTGCTCCCATATGTCTTGCATAGTATTCACAATGGCAGATCCCTCAAACTATGTAGAGACCTAGAATATAGCTATGTGGAGCACAAGAGGTGAATCTCATCCAGGGCCAATGAAGGGAATATGCAAGCACTTATCCAACAATGAACAATATGATTACTTGCAATTTCTATCAGAAGTTGGACCAATAAGAGGAATAGGATCAAGAGGCTAATTTTAAGAGTTCAAAAGGCACAATTTTACACCATTTTTGTGTCCCAATAGGCGTGCTTCCTCAGGAGGTTGATCCTAAGGAGATCTTGATAGAAGGGATATCGCCAAAAAAATCTTGCTATCACATCAAGGATTTAGAGGAGCATGTACTGAAGACCCCACAACCAGTGGACTCTCAAAAGTGGGGGTATTGGTTCCAATTATCATCATAATCATTACTCAAAGAAATATCCCATATGGTAAATGTTTTGCCACATTATTTATTAATTGTATGAGTATTGGCATGCATGATAACCTACCACATTGTAGCTGGCTTGCAACCTGGAAAACTTTAGGAAGAGGATAGCAAAACTTTAAAGATTGCCTGAAGTACAATTAGATCTGCTCTAGACACTACAAATTCACTAGATAAGTATTCAAAGCCAGGTTTGTGGTGGCATCATGCTAATCATGTCATAAATTTTGTGTGAATAGTATAAATAGGTTGACTGATAAATAAAATGCTTAGGGCACTAAATGGTGTAATCTGGTTATAAAAAGAGCTATTTCTTCTCGAACATGTTGTTTCATCACTCGAAAAAGCCTTGTCACTTCCCGAAATGGTTGTTTCACTTCTCGAATATGCCATTTCACCCTCCTACCAATGCTTTTTCATCCCAAATAAAATAAAATAAAAAACTTTATTTTTCTTAAATTTTCTTTTTGGGCCCTCGATAAACCCTTTTTGGAGCATTTTCTTTCACAAAAAAAAAATGTTGGGTGTTAAACACTGGTTAAATTTGTCCTATTTATGTCACAACACTCGCATTTAAATTGTCAAACCAAGGATCTTGTAGACTTTTGAATTGACATGGTTGAGACTACTCACACTACCACTTTTGAGATGAATTCGTTCAACTATCACTGGGAGTGTTTGTAAAACAAAAGTTGATTCTTCCAAACCAATAAAACTTATGCATAAATTAAGTACTTACAAATAAACACACCACACTAATATTATAACACACTTACATAAAAAGTACACAGCTCTAAAGTACGTAAATCTAATCTAAGAAATGAATATACAACCATACATAATTAAATCTATGAAAGTAATTAAAAATCAAGGAAGAAATATTGGCTTGGAGTGGTCCTGAGCTCCAGCAAATCCCGCCCAACGAATCACGAATATAATACACAGATGAAAGAACGCTTAAGATTTTATTAATAGTGCAGAAAATATTACATGCGATAATATTCTCTAAAAAATGCCTCCCCTACTATAGAGAATTCTATGTGTTTATATAACACACACAAGACTTCCTGTTCTAGTTTTGTTACAATAGGTATCCCAGTTATAGTCTAAACTGGGATAGTTTAGTTACTATAATTGGCGTGCGATAATCAGCACTTGCATCATTTCCTAGCAATCGGATGATTTTTGCTTCATTATGATTTTGCTTCGTGAGTGATTATGTGTTCATCCACTCTGATTGGGATAGCTTATTCATTTAGAAATTTCCCATAGATAACATGGAACAATGGTTAACAGGATCCTTCTATAGTTGTTTGGTCAACACACATAGTCTGGGTGCATGCTTGAGTAAGGCACCTACCTTAGTAAGGCACCTACCTCGGTAAGGCACCTAAAGCAACTACCTCAATAAGATGCCTACCTCAGTAATTTGCCCACTTTAGTAAGGTACCTACTTTAGTAAAGTGCCCACTTCAATAAGGTGCCTACCTTAG
This sequence comes from Wollemia nobilis, assembly GCA_028583015.1. NCBI lineage: Eukaryota > Viridiplantae > Streptophyta > Pinopsida > Araucariales > Araucariaceae > Wollemia > Wollemia nobilis. The sequence continues at coordinate 1,838,493 of JAQPPZ010016349.1, forward strand.
TAAGGCACCTACCTCAATAAGGCACCTACCCCAGTAATGCACCTACTTTAGTAAGGCACCTACCTCCGTATGCCTTAGTCTGTTTAAGTGGCACTATGGCAGGTCTATGTAAGACCTCGACTAAGCAAAATATGACAAAGGAAACAACTACACAAAACACACTTCATGCATGGATTAGATAATACACATAATTTTATTAAAAAAATACATATTTTTTCATAAAAAAATACATATTTTTTCATAAAAATATACAACTCATGATATATTGTCACTCAAAAACCATTAGTATTTATACAAAAATATGAGCATATCTAGTGATCATCATCCCCCCATACCTAATATGTATCATGCTCTCGTGGCACCTAAAACCAGTAATTACTTCCTTTGCATAGGCCAATTCTCACTATTTCTTTTTCTTACCAGTGTCCTTAGATTTCCCTTCAATTTGAGGCTTCCATTTTTGTTGCAAGGTACTAGTTTGTTGTGGGGTAGTCTTAGGTTGTGCTGACCTCTAGCTATGTTGGCTTCCAACTATTCTGGTTTGTCCTTCATTCTACGCTAGCTTCCTGGTTCACTGGCTATGCCTCCCTATCATGCTTGGTCTAGCACCTATGCTGGGCACTACTACCATAGTCGTTTCTCCCTTATGGAAGGTTGCCTCTGCTTCCTGCCACAAATCAGTGAGTTGAGGGTGTAACTCTTCAAAGGGAATTTTGGAATCATCCCTATTCAAAATGACAACACTCACCTTGTACAGCTAAAGTTATTCAGGGGTGAGGCCAACATTTTCTTCTACGATCACTACTACCTCTGCCACTGGTCCATATATCCCCCATATTTCCAACCATTTCCTCATCTTGGAGGGTTGACCCTATGATGAACCATAGATATATAAAAGTTGATTATTCATAGTAGGGTTCACATGGATTTTAGAACCTCTTTTGACCTTTTTGGTAGTTTTCCTAGCTGTCTTTGCCACCTCGAACTATTCTCGAAGATTTTTTACTTTTTCTTTCTATTCAGTGAAGGTCTGTACACCTTCTCATTATTCATTCGAGTGGGGGTTTGGTTTAGAAAATATCACTCTAGCCTTTATTTTGGCCCTCTTCTATGTCATTTGAGGCACATTTCTCTTTCTCCTATCTATTATTGCAATGACCTACATGGGGAGATCTTCCTTTCCCATGGAGGTTGCCTCCCTATTAGAAGATCTGGGGATCTGCCCTTCTGATCTTAGGTCCCCCATGGTTATTTCTCCTATTTCTTGGTCACCCGATGCCTGCTCCTCTAGTTCTTTAGGTAGCGGTCCCTTAATTTTAGGTACCTAGCACTCTAGAGACTCCTTCTTGGCCTCAATTTTAGGGTTTTTCCCTTGGCTTTACCTTGAAAGCTCCTCATTGTCATCAAGTTTGATAACAGTGGTTTCTATTTGAAAAATAGAATTCCTCTGTTCCTCTACAATTACCCTTTAAGAGGCACACAAATCCTCTCCTACCCCTAATTGTTCATTTCAAGCATCTGACCTGACTACCCTAGATGATACTATTCTCTTTGGTGAGGTTGGAGAGTTTTTGGGTATCTCAATTGCCCAATCAGTTTGGGTAGAGCTATCTCACCTTTTGATTGCCCTGACCTGCAACTACTGGTTCTCTACCCTGAGTTGTTGGATCAGTTGTTGAAATTGGGTGATGGTGGCCTCCTACCTCTATTTTTCTCACAAACATATCCTTATATTCTTTGAATAGCACCTGCATCATGAATTTCTTGCTCTTCCTAGTGTGGTCCTCTTTTGTCGACACCTCAAACTACTATTGCAGGTTTGCTAAATATTGTAGACTATGAGTGGCCAAATTCCATGGTGTTTGGGCTATGAAGCTAATATCTATGTCTTCATCTTCTTCCTCACTCAAGAGTATTAGATGCCATAGCCATCTTCGATCGTGTATGCGCTCTATCCATCATGTTGTGGGTTTGAGGTTGGAGGATTTCGGCCTATCCTCCATATAATTGGGTATATAAATCTACCCTTCCTCCATAGCATTTGGTGAAAATTGAGGGTGTTACCATTTAGAAATTCCCCCTAGTTCAGACCCATGTCTTGCTTCTACTACCACCTACTCTGATGCATCGAAAGGTTTGGCCCTAACTTCTTCAACCACTCCCTGTAATTTGACCTCTTGCTCTACTTTGGCTGCCACCTACTCTTGCACACCAGAGTGTTCAGCCCCAACCACTGATGAGCTTTTCATGTGATCCTTTGCATGTCGTATTAGGGTTGTAATTAGCCCATGATGGGCTAGGGTAGAGACCACCCCTATTTGATATCACAATGCCTATTCCTATAGGGCATTTTCCAGATAGAATAGGATGTTAATTTCTGGCTCGTGCACCAGGTGGATCAAGAATTGTAAATGGTTTACATTCAGGTGTAAATACTTATCGATGCATCTGAAGTATCTTGCAACCTACTCAAAGAGCTTCCTCAGGTGCATTGGGAGTCTCTACTTTGGGATTCTTTGCATGGTACGTTCCCCTATCCAAGCAATAATTTCATGCACTACTTTGTTGTGTTGTCTTTATATGTACATTCTCCAATGAGGGGGAGGCTGGTGACATGAGTAATGTGATCTAGGGTGACTGGCGTCACCATTCTGAATGATCGACCAACTCCTCTGCTCACAATGATAGCAAAATCTTTTTTTGCCTCTACATCCTGGTCTTGGATGACCAAGCAATAGTAATTCATCCACCCGATTGCTTCGAACCAATTGTAGACTTCTCCCCTAATCCCCTCAATGCCATTGGGCTCATGCTTTTTGAGTGCATGATTCTTCGATCATCCTCCCATGGTGAATTCCCTGTTGATTTTGATTGGCTTGATGCTCTACTCTTAGTAAGGCACCTTTTTATAAACTAAGGCACCTAACTCTAGAAATTATTTCCACATTGGGGTTAGCAAGGTACGCCACATGAATTAATTTTTAGCACGACGTATTAAACATGAGGGATGAATTCAATTCTTGCACTGGTATTATTTTTAAAGAAGCATATCGTATGAAAAATTACATATATATCTAATAGAAATCATGCACATACTTGATTGATCATTTTGTATTGCATGGAGTATGCCGATTTGGTACTCGATAATATTTTTTACATGTGTTGATTACGTCATCTTGGGTACTACATTTATAGTTCGCTTAAGGTCCTATGCTGAAAACGTGGTGGATCCTATTGGTTCAAGTTGAGATGCATATCTCCTCAATGGTTGGTCTTGGGATGTGCAGAGATCCTATCCAATGATTTCAAAAAAAAATTGGGTGCTTTTGGATTTCCATCATATGAGATGATGGTGTTGGCTTCAGCTACTCCATGTACTGCCAAGTTGCATATGTGCTTTTGATTCTATCAAGGAATCCGCTTGAGTAAGGTGCCTGATTGGAACTTGCTTGAGTAAGGCACCTACTTGGCACCTACTTGAGTAAGGAACCTACTTGGTGCCTTCTTGAGTAAGGCGCCAGAGTAAGACACCTACCTCAGTAAGGTACCTACTTGAGTAAGGTGCCCACATCAGTAAGGCACCGCTTGACCATCATTTTTTTTTCTTTTTGAAACCTCATCGAGGTAATGGTCATAGTAAGGTGCCTCCCTTGAATATATATATATATATATATATATATATATATATATATATATATATATATATATATATATATAATTTTTTTGAAAACATTCGGAGTGGCACCTCCTTGGTGGAGTAAGGCACTACCCTTCCGGAGCAAGGCACCATAGTAAGGCACCTTCCTTCCATAGTAAGGTTCCAGAGTAATGTGCCTCCCTTCTAGATTAAGGCACCATAGTAAGGTGCCTCCCTTCCGGAGTAAGGCACCGGAGTAAGGCACCTCCCTTACGGAGTAAGGTGTTGGAGTCGAGCACTAGCTTGAAATATATATATATATATATATATATATATATATATATATATATATATATATATATATATATATATATATATATATATATATAATAATGAAATAATGCTCCAGGGTGGTGCCTCCTTGGTGGAGCAATGCACCTCCCTTCTAGAGTAAGGTACCGAAGTAAGGTGCCTCCCTTCTAGAGTAAGGCACTAGAGTAAGGCACCTCTCTTTCGAAGTCGGTCGTTCCTTCATCATTGAAAAGTCAGCAGTGGTTGATGTGTCTATTGATGTGAGGTTGATCAAGCCTCCTAAAATTTTCCTTTTACTACATCGGTGTCTGCTTTGTCCAGTCATGGGGGTGCATAATTTTTCCTTTGAGAAGAATTGGTGCCCATTCCATGCCTAGATCATCACTATCTTCCTATCGTGTAGGTTCATGGATGTTGAGCTGGTCTAGGTATTGTTCTCCAAGATGCCTATTGTTTGAGCAATCAGTCCACTTCCCTACAAAAATAAAGTGAGAAAAAAAATATAGTTAAATGCAATCCATTCCTGTTAGGCCCTGTCTCTCAATATGCCTACATCTTGCATGCGGGTGTTGTTCCTACAAAACACACCGTAAGCAAAAAAATTGGAAACTACACTAACTTTTTTTTGGTGGACACCTCTATGTTCACCATGTTGTTGAGAACTTTGGAAAAATTTACTTGGATGGGGTCTCCCCCATGCCTGTTCTGGACTCCACCAGCAAGCTTTCGAACATGTGGTATGGACACAATCGGCGGCCATTAGTTGTTAGAATGGTGTTTCTACCATTAATTGTCTTGACTCGCATAGCACTATTTCTTATTATTTCCACCACCTCGTACGGTCCCATCCATGTTTGTGTATTTTTTCCTTTCACTCCTATAACCTAGAATCATACAATAGTACATAATATCCTTCTTTGAATTGTTTCATTTTAATATGGTGGTCATGCCACTACTTCCTTTGCCTCTACACAATTTCTATTCTCTATAAGGCATCCATTCAAAATTCATCCAGCTAGTTCAGCTACCAAATTCATTTCCTCTATGCTTCGTCCAGGCTCAAGTCTAGTTCTACAAAAATTCTAAGCATATCAACCTCAAATTTGGTGGGCATCATTGCATCCTTCACGTATACCATTCAGAAGGATGTAAAGTCTATGGTTTATTTCCACATTATATTATACACCCACACTGCCTTCGGTAATCTTGTAGCCCAATCCTTCTTGTGTTGTTGCACATTTTTTGTTAGGATGTTATCTATTTCCCTATTGGTTACTTCCACCTACAAATTCACCTGTGGATGGTAGGGGGTACTTTTTTATGCCAAACCTTGTATTGTTCCATCAGCTCCTCAATTAGCCTAGAGGTAAATTGGGGCCCTTGGTCCATTGTAATTTCCCTAGGCACTCCAAACCTCATAAAAATATGGGTGAACAAGAATTTTGCTACTGTCCCTCCCTTGGAATCCCTCAACACCTGAACTTCAACCCATTTAATAACAAAGTTTGTGTATACTAGAATATACCTCTTCCCGATTGAAGGTGGGTTGATGGGTCTTATAAAATCCATGTCCCATTTATCCAAGGGATCGATGTGCACATGATTTTGAAGGGCTATTTCATCCCTATGGGTTGGCTTACCTCACATTTAATGGCATATGCGGCTGCATCTTTGAACCCAAAAATACCTAGTTTGTAACACCTTATACATAGTCCTTATCCTTTATAAGTGCCCTCCACATGGATCATTGTGATAGGATTTGAGTATCTCCAAAAACTTATGCTCTTCTACACACATCCTCACAACCTGTTCGAGTCCTATTTTGAACAGGAGGTCGTCAATCCATTGAAAGGAAGCACTCTTTTCAATCATCCTTGATTATCTCAGTATGAAAGAGTAGGGGATGTTCTACCAGTGGCCAAATACTTGGTGATGTATGCATACCATAGTATTTGTTTGCTGATGATGAAAAAATGTTCATCCAGGAACTGGTCTTCCATCGCTACATGATCTACTAGTATTAGCCTAGATAGTAAGTCTGCAACTATGTTATCCTTCCCAGGCTTGTCAACTATGGTAATGCCAAACTCCTATTGTAGAAAAATACTTGAGTATTCCTTCTAGTGCTACTATTGACCAATCAGCTAGTTGTAACACCGTATTGGTGGGTTTTGGGTTCATGAGCTCCAACTTCTACATGGTTTCCTATGGTATTACATTGATGGTTGCACCTAGGTCAACTAAGGTGTTCATTAGTGAATGACCTCCTATTTTTATTGTTAGCACTAGGCTGCCTTGGTTTGCATATTTGGGACGATATGCATTACCCATCATCAAGTCAGCTAACTTTCCTATGACATTGATGGTTTGTGTCGTCTTACATCTCAGTTTCCTTAGACATAAATCTTTTATCACTTTGGTATATATGGGCACATCTCAGATAGCTTAAAAAAGTGGGATAGTGATTGTGATATTCCTCAAGCTAGAGATGATATCAAATTTTGGTTGTGTCATCTTCCTCTATTCCTGCAACTATTTAGGGAATGGAGCCTCTATTTTCTCAACAACTTTATGTTCCTCCACCTCTTCTATAATAGTATAATCTCTTGTCTTCCTCATATTCTACCAAGTTAGGTGCTTCTACTCCTAGCTGCTTACCTAATCTAAGTTGAATAATATTACAACTAATATGATACATCAGATACATCTCTCCCTCTACTTGATATTTTGGTTGGTTTACCTTATTATTTGGGTTCACCATCGACTGTGCTAGTAATTACACAAGTCTCACTGCTGGTAGGGCCGATAAGCCTTTTTTAGGTGGAACCTATGCCATGTTTTATGGAGCTAAGTTCCATAGAATGTGGTTCCTCCACTACTACCCAGAGTGTTGATATGACATCCATGGTTGCTGATTGGGAAATGCAAATCTTGGAGGTATGTTTATCCAAGGTGGTGGTCCCCACCATCCCATATTGGGTGGTTATGACTACCTTTGTGGCATATATGGTCCTCTTCCATAGGGTGGAATCCTCGTTGGCATATTCTCCATAGGGGGTTACTCTAACCTTGTTCTCTAGGCACGCATTCCTAGCATGCTTTCCTCTATATTTTGGGTAAAAATAGGTCAACACTACATTGTTCTCTTGTTTCTTCTTCTCCAATAAGAGTGTATCCAACTACAGTGCTAGAGAGGATAGCATTTTGCTCTTTAAATATTCCAACATGTTGCCTATCTCTATTTTTGTGACCGATGTGATCACCTTCACTATTCTAGAGGTGGGCTTACCTCTCCTCTGTGAGTAGTTGCAAAATAATTATCGGATGTCTTTCATGGCATGCTGGTAAATGTCTCCTCCCAAAATCATGTTTAACGCTTTCAACAACTTATTGTTGTCCTCTAAAAAAAAAGCTTTTGAGGGACTTATCTCTTATATTTGCATGAGGATATCATTGCAGCTTGAAATTGAACCTCTCCCAGTATTCTTCTAGGGACTCATCATCCTTCTGTGTCATGTTGAGTACTTCCTCCCTGGAATCCCGTGCTTTGCCAAAGTCATGGTACTGCTCTATAAAGAGCTTCCTCATTTCTTCCCATGTGGTGATCTACTTATTCCCCAACCCAATAAACCATCATAGATCTGAGTCATATAATTTCAAAAAAAAGAGTTTCAACTTATGAGCGTCCAATTTATAGTTGACAAACCTGCACAACACATCAAATTTAAACAAAAAAATTTAGGGTCTTTGGTTGGGTATCCCATGAAGATAGGAAAATGATCAGGGGTTATGTTCTTCATTTTGGTTTTCCTTGCTTCTTCTTCTATCAGGGATTTGAATCCATATGAGACTTCTTCAGCCATTTTTTTAGGAAGTGTAGTCTCTAATGCAGCTTCTATGGCCTTTCAGTCACTCAAAACTTTTTTTATTAGAACATCTAAGTCAACTGGAACTACGTTATGATCCTCTACAACTTTCCATAGTAGGACTTCCTTCAAGGGTGTCCTTTTAAACAATGGGTTCAGTATAATATGTTCTTTCCCATGTCAATGATACAAAGAGGTACTTTGCACAAAGTGAGGATGCTCACTCCAATGGACTGCTGGTGATGAGTCATGAGAATCTAATTCAAACTCTAGGGCTTCGACTGACTCAAACTTTTTTGATGAACTCTGACTTATAAAATTACCATCGAGTCCTCTTTTTCTTGGTGGACTCATACAAGGTCAAATAGAAGGTTTTAAAGGGTAATTTAATTAGTATGCTAGTGAAGCTTCCCTGCAAATGGTGCCAAAATATTGGGTGAAAAATACTAGTTAAATTTATCCTATTTATGTCACAGCACTCGCATTTAAATTGTCAAACCAAGGAGCTCATAGAATTTTGAAGTGCCACGGTTGAGACTACTCACACTACCACTTTTGATATGAATCCATTCAACTATCATTGGGGGTGTTTGTAAAATAGTGGTTGATTCGTCCACACCAATAAAACTTATGCATAAATAAAATATGTAGAAATAAACACACCACATTGAAGCGATAACACACTTATGTAAAAAGTACATAGCTCTAAAGTAATTAAATCTAATCTAATAAATAAACATACAACCATACATAATTAAATCTATGAAAGTAATTAAAAATTAGGGGAGGAATACTCGCTTGGAGTGGTCCTGAGATCTAGCAGATCTCGCCCAACAAATCATGAAGATAATACGTAGATGAAAGAATGCTCAAGTTTTTATTAATAGTGTAGAAAATATTACATGCAATAATATTCTCTAAAAAATGCCTCCCCTACTATAGAGAAGTCTTTGTGTTTATATAACACACATAGGACTTCCTATTATAGTTCTGTTACAATAGGCATATCGATTACAATATAAACTAGGACAGTTCAATTACTATAATCGACGTGCAATAATTAGCTCTTGCATCATTTCCTGGCAATCCGATGATTTTTACTTCATTATGGTTCTACTTCATGAGTGATTACATGTTCATCCACTCCAGCTGGGATAGCTTGTTCATTCAACGGTTTCCCATAGATGACGTGGAATGATGGTTAATGGGGTCCTTCTCCAGTCATTTGGTCAACACGCATAGTTCAGGTTCCTGCTTGAGTAAGGCATCTACTTGAGTCATGTGTCTACCTTAGTAAGGTACCTATCTCAGTAAGGCACCTACCTTAGTAAGGCACCTACCTCAGTAAGGTGCCTACCTTAGTAAGGTGCCTACCTTAGTAAGGTGTCTACCTCAATAAGGTGCCCACTTTAATAAGGTACCTACTTCAGTAAGTTACCTACCTGAGTAAGGTGCTTACCTCAATAATACGTGTTGAGTGGTGTTTTAACCCGATTGTGAAAACACACTCTCCTGTAGGATCCGAGTCCTAAATCCTCTGCTTGCAAAGAAAAACGATTTCTCCAAGGTTCTTATTATGCTAATTATTGATTATCAAGGATGCTGTTTAAAATGAAATGCTAAGAACACCTTAGGGTTTGCAAGTGGATGTTAACAAGGGGCACTGTGGTTTATCAATTTGAACTTTCAATGGACTCAAAATGAATAAAATCTGTTTTAACCTTTAATTCTGATGGATTTTCAGTGATTTATTCAAACACAGTAATTAAACTGCTAAAAATAAAATATGGGTTTGAAAAGCAAAGCAAAATAAATAAAAACGTAAAATAAATTACAGTCAGAAAGCTGTCATTAATCTGATGAAACCGAAGATACTGAGGCTTTCCACATGCAACCTAACCTAATGAACCTGCACTTTCACACAATCCAAATAGGCCAGGTGCGAGTCTCGAGGGTTTCTGTGGTAATTCCAGAAAATAGGCATTCGCATGAAGCAACCAAGAGATCTTGCATTAACTTCACCTAAAAACCTAAGAAATCTGGAAGGGAAATATAAACGTTAAATCATGCATGCAAAAGTTACTCCTTCTTTCTCATCCAATAAGATGCCAACTCTCTGTATTTTGTATTTAAATGATATCTCGATTACATTCAAAAATGTTCCAGCGTAAAAGAAAATCCCGGAACAAAAAGAAGGAAATTGCCCAAGTACGGGCCCGTAATAGCACAAAGCTCTCGTCTCTTCAACTCCGTATTCGGCAATTTCCAACCCCTTCTTCAATTTGCAATTCTGGTTTTATAGCAATGTTATGGCTCTTCGATTTCCTCCGTCGCTTCATTTCCTCTTCCTGTGGGCGACCCTTCAAATTCCTGCCTTTCCCGCTTTGATTCACGCTCAAATTTGAAAACGCTTCGAAATTCATCTCTGCATGTAACGCCTCTGCAAGTTTGACACCTGTGCGCCACGTGTCGTGCTTTTCCTGTGTCCTGTGTAACGCTTACTACGAAAAAAAATGACAAAACTGCAAGTCTGCCCGTTCATCTTCTTAGCCGCGATATGGCGACATGTCGCGAAATCGCGACATGTCGCGATATCGCTACATGTTTCCCGGCCGTACGCCTTCATCAGCCCCCGTAGCGATGTCGCGACCGTTTTTCGTTTGTCTACCTCCGGCAACTTCTCGTAGCGATATCGCTACCGTTTCAACATTTTGAGCCCTCCTCTTCGAATGGTAGCGATATCGCTACCACTTTCTAACTTTGAGCCCTTTTCAAAATGTGGTAGCGATATCGCTACCACCTTGGCCTTGCAGCGTCCCTTTGAAATGTGGTAGCGATTCGCTACCACTTTCGTTTCAAGCCTTCTCCTTGTGACATGGTAGCGATTCGCTACCATTTTTGAACTTTGAGTCTTCTTTCCGCAAGGCGTAGCGAAATCGCTACCGTTTCTCTGCTTCGAGCCTGATTTTCATTTTCGTCGTGATTTCGCGACATCTTCCTTGTACCGTACAACTATGCCAAAATGCGTCGCGAAATCGTGACACCTTTCATCATCCGTACGTCTTGGCAAAACCTGTCGCGATATCGCGACGTTTTTCCCCCTCGGACCTTCATGCAGCTTTCTGTCGCGATATCGCTACCGCTTTTTCTTTCCGTACGCCTCCCCGAAACACGTCGCGAAATCGCGACCATTTTTCTGTTTTGTTGCCGTTGACCGCGTTGACCGCGATATGGCGACATGTCGTGAAATCGTGACATGTCGCGATATCGCTACATGTTTCCCGGCTTCGGTCGCGATGGCGCAACCAGTCGCGATTTCGCGACATGTCGCGATTTCGCGACACCTTCCAACACTTAGGCATTTTTTTCTTTTCTTCAATTTTAGCATCTGGGTCACCGAGATTCTTCTCTGCAAGCCTGCAAAAAGGTGGGTCCCCAATTTTGGGGTGTGTTGTGGATCAACCACAACAAATGGCGACTCGCTGTCAAATGCTCTTGAGCATTTTAGTAAGAACCCAACCTGAAACATATCACAAACTCGCAAATACATGTTAGCACATAAGCAAAATAACAAATGCCCAAAGATCAGAAGTACATGAATCATTAGAATCCTCAAGTATTAGCTCAGTGTGTGCAATGAATTCCTTCCCTATCATTTGAATTTGATCCACACTCCATCATCAGTTTTGCATGAATGCATATGTGGGATGGTGAATGATTTGTGTACCCTAATGAATGTGCAAGGAGATTTGCTTCCATAAAAGGCATGGTACTTCTTCTAATACTATGTACAAGCATTCAAGATTGCCAAACCCTCTTAGGATCCACTGATTCATTACCTTATTGTATCCCAAAGTTGGTTATGAGTCCCTACTATCTAGAACCCTTGTGCAAGTGAATGTGAAATCAGAACTTTGGGGAATCAGACTCCCAACCAACCGAGATGAGAGTTTAACCTTATCCTTACTATTCTGATTTAGAGTTCATTACCTCACTTTAAGCAAAATAATTAAACCAGCTATGGAAGAAATGGTCATGCTAGTCTAACCCTCTAGACAATCGGTGGTCTTGTTTTTTAGGCAAGACATGATGCCATGCATGGGCATATCTAACCCCACAATCCAAAACTTATCTCCATTTCTTTGGACCTTGGGGATGACTACCCATCCCTTGCAGAGGACAAGTAGTACGATCCTTACAATCCAAAATAAAGATGAGATGGGAAAAATTTATTTACTTTTTACTTCTTGGACCTTGGGGATGACTACCCATCCTGGTTAGGGACAAGTAGTACGATCCTTACAATCCAAACCTTAGATATAAATCATTAATTCTGTTGCTTAAACCTTGGGGATGACTACCCATCCTTTGCAAAGGACAAATAGTACGATCCTTACAATCCAAGACTGATGAGAATGGAGAATATTAATTTTATTACTTAGACCTTGGGGATGACTACCCATCCTTTGCAGAGGACAAATAGTACGATCCTTACAATCCAAGACTAATTATGAAATGAAAACATAAGAGCTTTGGGGAATCAGATTCTCAACCAACCAAGATGAGAATTTATGCCCTATCCTTACTACTCCATGTGGGTCAAATCAAAGCTTTGGGGAATTGGATCCTCAACCTAAGTTTGATGAGGATTTAACCCTATCCTTACTACTCTGATTTTAAGCTTTAAGCTCTATGGAAGTGGTCAAAACCACTGTTTTAAGGATCATGTTGCATAATAGGATAGACATGAAAACCACTTTCGCTCAACCTTTTCCTCCAAGCTAGGTTTTGATCATTTTGCTCAAGATCCTTTTTAATTTATGAGACGTGCTTGGTTCTAGATATCTCAAGACTCAGTTTCCAACCTTAGGAGCTACTTACATTTATGTTATAACATAACCCTAAGAGAATTTGACGTACTTTCATGGCTTGTACATAAGATGCATATGTAACTAAAATGAAATGTGTGTGAGGTGAGATGGAATATGAATGCCTTATCTTTGCAAATGAAATGATATGTCATGCAAAACTGATTCTTTCATGTATCACAAAGTCAAACAATATATAACTTAAAAATGTTTTATGCTATTTGTGGAGCTTTTACAAGACAATTCCAATATTTCATATTCTCCTAATCCTAAGCATAAGTTGGCATCTCAATTTATTATTATTTATTATTATTATTATTATTTTTTAAAGCAAAACATGACAATTGAAATCAAATTCAGAATCAAAATCCTAACTAGGTTAGCAATCCTAAATAAAAACCAAAATCTGAAAATCCTAAACAATGAAACAAGATCTGAAAATCCCACCAAAATCAAAGAATAATATGAAAGTCCCACAACCTAAGGGCTAAAATAATGTTTTAAAATCTGCCCATTAACCGGCAGCGTGAAATCTTTCCCCTTCTAAGGTTTTTAGCCTGAAGGTATTCTTCCCAAGAATCTCTCGAAATCTGATATGGGCCTAACCAAAGACAATCAAACTTTTGATGGTTTCCTTTTTCCTCATGTCTTTTGTCCCATAGTAATACTAAATCTGAAATTCTGAATGATTTAACTTTGGCCCTTCTGTCAAACCATCTCTTGATTACTTCCTCGGTGTTTATTCGTGTGATTCACGGCCTCTTCTCTCTTTTCATCAAGGTGCAACAACTGGCTCAACCTCGGCTTCAACTTGATCATCTGTCCCCAAGTACTCTTGTATGAAATGTAAGGTCTGCAACTTCAAATTTGCTGGAAATATCGGGTCTTGCCCATAGACCAAATGATAGGGAGTATTCCCTATGGATTCTTTCATTCTGGTCCTATCCGCCCAAAGGGCAAACTTTAATTGACTATGCCAGTCCCGAGGATTCTTTTCCAGCAACTTCTTAATAGTATTCAACAAATTCTTATTTGAAGATTCGGCCAACCCATTTCCTTGAGGATAGTAATTGGATGCAAATTTCAAGCTCACTTTATTATCATATGCCCACTCTGCAAATTGTGTGGAAATGAAAGCTTTACCATTGTCACTAACAATAGAGTCGGGCATCCCAAATCTTGTTATAATTTGATCCTCAAGAAATTTAATCACAACGTCTGTGGTGGCATGTTTAGTGGGAATCGCTTCGTCCACCTTGTACAGTAGTCTGTAGCTGTCAAAATAAATTTGTGAGAGTCAGAAGAATTTGGGTTAATAACCCCGATAAAATCCAGTCCCCACTGTGCAAACGGTCTCATTTCGACTACAGGTCGCAACGGCATGGCTGCATTTCTTTCTCTATTTGCAGCCACTTGACAGATGTGACAAGCTCGTACATGGGTATGCGCATCCTTGAAAATATGTGGCCAGTAGTATCCTGCTCGCAGGATTTGATGTGTTGTAGCATTGGCCGCACCATGACCAGTTCCATGCTTGCCATGAAATTCTTGCAACACCCTGGCGGCTTCATCTTTGCTCAAGCATCTCGGGTAGATACCTTCATGATTTTTCCTGTAAAGCACACCAGACTTTATCAGATAGTTAACATATTTAAGCCTTAAAGCTCTCCTCTCGTGTTGAATTCAAATTAGAAGGGCCCTTACCAATCAATAAAAATTGCACAATATCAACATACCAATCCTCCTTAGCCATGTATTCCGTATTTGAGCATTGACCTCGTTATTTGCGGATCATTTTCTGCGATCGCCTTTGCCAGCCCTTGTCCTCGAACTAGTTTCATTGGTTGGATTTCGAGATCAAATTCTTGGATGGTTGCAATCCACTTTCCTCTCTTTTCACCTAGTTCATTCCGTAAAAACATGGTCTTGACAAGCAGATCGGGCACAATGGCAGTAATTCTGCTGTGTACGATGTAATGCCTAAATTTTTTCATAGTTTTAAAAAGTGCATACATTTGCTTATCAAGGATTGAATACCTTAATTGGGCATCTTTCAGGGGGGCACTTAAAAATGCAATGGGTTTTTCGGCATTATCTTCGCCTTTTTGGGTTAATACACTCGCCAAGGAGTGCTCCGATGCAAAAGCATAAATGTAAAAAGGCTTGGAATAGTCTGGGCTTATCAAGACCGGGGCTCTGGAAATGGCGTCTTTGATATTCTGGAAAGCCACTCTACTTTCCTCGTTCCACCTTACGTCCACATCTTTCTTGAGCATCTGGTTTAGAGGTTTAGCTATCTCAACAAAGCTAGAAATGAACTTCCTCACAAAATTGACTTGCCCAAAGAAAGACCTCAATTCTTTTTTACTGCTCGGGAGAGGTAGGTCTTGGATAGCTTGTATCCTTTCTGGGTCGATGGATATTCCCTCCTTTGAAATAATGTGACCTAGCAGCTTTCCCTTCGTCACTCCAAAAATGCATTTCTTGGGATTTAATGAAATTCCATGTTCCCCGCATCTTTGAAGCACTTTCTTCAAATCTTTAACATGATCCTCTCTCTTCTTCGAGAAAATCGGGATATCATCCACATACACGATGATGCATTTGCCTATTAGTCCTTTGAATGCGTAATCCATGGCGCGTTGAAAAGTTGCACCAGCGTTTAACAGTCCGAACGACATTCTCTTATATGCAAATGTCCCCCACTTGGTTGTGAAGGCTGTTTTCATCCTGTCATCCAGATGTATAAGAACTTGGTTGTACCCAAAATATCCATCGAGAAAGGACATCATTTCAGATCCATTTACCATTTGCAGAATTTCATCGATTGATGGTAATGGATAATTATCTTTTTGAGAGGCTTTATTAAGATTTCAAAAATCTATGCACAGCCTAATCTCTCCACTCTTTTTTCTTACTGGAACGAGGTTGGCCACCCAGGTTGAGTGCCTAACAAGAAAAATGATTTTCGCTTCCAATAATATTTTAACCTCCTTTTCGATCAAAGGCTCCAATAGCGGGTTAACAACTCGTTGTCTTTGCCTAAAAGGCTTGGAGTCTGGCTTCAAAGGGATGGTATGCGTGATAATGTTCTGGTTGTAAGTCTTCACCTCATTGTAGTTCCAAGCAATACAATCTATGTAATGCTTCAAAGCCTCGTATTATATTGCTCCTTTCTTCCTCTCTACATGCCTTTGCTATGTACACCTCCTTTGGATTGTCCGCACTCCCAGCATTAATTGAATCGCATGCATCTTTGGGGAGCGGGACTCTTTTTCTTTTCTTGTTCTTGCATTCCATGTCGAACATCTTTTCTAATGAAACCACGTCTTTAGGAATTTTGTTGGATTGATACGCAGCTTCACTTTCTTCTTGTTTCATCCTCGCCACCTTTGTTCCTCATCGATCACCCGATTTTCAAAAATACCCGAGTTTGTGACAAACTTGAAGATGTGCCTCTCACACTCAAAAACCTGGAAATTCTTCACATTATCGGGTATTGATGGACAAGGAACCAACTCAATGGAAAACTTTTTACATCTTTTTATATCCACCGGGTTTAACATGCCCGCGGCGATTGCAAGAGAGTCTGCTATTCGATTTCCTCTCCTAGAAATAAGGGCTATGTTGAATGCATCAAACTCCTCCATGAGGTCCATAACCCTAGTCCTATAAAGGCTCAGTCTTTTGTCGCGGCATGTATACTCGTCCTTTGATTTGCTTGACAACCAACTCAGAATCTCCCAAAACCTTCAAGCATTTAACATGTTTGCTCAATGCTAGACGTAAACCGTAGATCAATGCTTCGTATTCTCGCCACATTGTTTGTGCAAGGAAATTGCAGTCCGTAGGCAGCCAATAATGGTTTACCTCCTGGACCAGATGAGCTCGACTCCAGCCTCCTGCTCCCTGTCTAGATTTTGATCCATCAAACTTGAGCAACCACGTGTAATCCTTTTCCTCGGAAGAACCACCATGACACACTTCTTCTTTAAGTTCATCGATAGCTTTCTCAACATCAAGAGCATAGACCCCTAGGTCTGGCTCGAAAAACTGAACCTCATTCGGCTTGTTAAAATCCGTTATAATCTCCTTAAGCCTCGGTTCATTTTCCACTCTGATTTGGTTAGCAATGCCCTTCCATGGCAGCCACATATGCGAGCAGTCTGTTGCAAAATAGCCATTCAACGTTTTCATCCAATCTCTCGCAAGTAACATTCCATACCTACTTGGGATGTTAACCACCAAAATGTCTACAACCTGCTGGACCCTGGGTTCAGAATTTAATTGAATCTTGACATCATATAAGGTCCCTACTACATTTACCTCTGAACGGTCCAATTGCAAGACCGTGCATTTGGATGAAACCGGTTGTAGACCCAGCATTTGACATATCTCCGTAGGCATGAGGTTGCTCGTGGCTCCTGTGTCTACCAAACAGTTATGCAAGTTCTTACCCGCAATTCTCAGAGTTAATAAGAATGGCGGGACATCCCTTCTCTCCTTTCGCAAAATCAGATGGGATTCAGCTCTTTTTTCCTTCCACATCGGATCAGGTGAGTTCAAAGCTCTTATCAACGCCTCCTTTTGACCAGGCAATTTAGTTGCGTCCAGGAATGAAAGGCTAGATTTGGACTTCTTCATATCCTCCACTACGTCATAATTTGGTTTTTCGAATTTGACAGTCTTCTGGACGTCATTAGACATTTCTCTTCTGAGTGGAGGGGGAGGGTTGTTATTTGCCTTTGTATCTGGAGGAAGAATAGAACTGTTTGGAGGTGTTGATGAGGTTTTAGGCTTACTCCTCAAATGGTACCCATGAGTCCCCTTTCTGAAATCTCGAAAAGCTTGCACCTCCTGTTCCAAAACTTCGTCTTCTTCCTCCTCGCTCTCACCCTCTTGGTGATATACTGTTTCCATCACCATAATATTTTCATCTTGCTGATACGATGGATCCTCATTTGATACCAGTTCCAAATCATCAACTTGTGCCTCAAGACAATGAGTGTATCTAGCGATCTCAGGACAATTCCTCTCATTGTGTTCTTTTGTGTTATGTAACCTGCACCCTCTTTCCCATGCCAAATCTGAAAGATTCAAAAGAGAATTGGATTGGCTAGGGCCTGCAGAAGCATCTAATTGATTAGCAATGGGAGCAGGAACTCCCCCATTGTTTGGCTTAGTGTTCCAGTGCCTCCCTCTATTGTTAAAATTCTGACTTGGGTGAGGGGCACGGGACTCATGCTTCTGCTGTTGAACCCTGTCATTACTTAGTTTATGCACTAGTTTCTTGAGCTCTTCGACTTCCGAAAAGACATCCTTCGGTGGAACCACATTGTTGTTAACCCCCATTGGATTTGCATAATTGATGGGGTCTTGATTCCACATTTGGGTGGGGTTCGGAGGAATTGGATTCCCATATGGATTGATACCTTGAATTGGGATTGGATTCGGAACAGGAACTATGGCTTGAGGATTGACTTGACTAGTTTCCTGCGTAGTTGATTGACTGTTCTGCAAAAATGCAGGAACAGGTGGAATGGCTGTGATTGGTTGGATTGGAATGGGTGCATATGCGGGTGCTGGTGGATACGGCTGCTGATATGGGAAGGCGTTCATACTTGGCATTTGTGGTGCCATGAGTTGATTTTCCTGGGGAACTTGACCATATGGAGCACACTGTCCCAACATAGGCATCTGGGTAAACCCGTAGCCTTGCGGTGTCAATTGCTGCTCAATAGTCATGGCTTCATTATAGGCCAAAGCCAGCGTGGTGACTCGAGGATTACGCCTTGCAAACATGGCTGTCATGGGGTCCAATGCCCCAAAATATATCTCGCAAAGCTACTCGCAGGATCGATGGCAAAATGTCTAATTGCTCTGTTATAGTTCTTTTGGAATCTCTCGATTAAACATTCGGATTGGTTCCCCTTGGCCCCGTTTGCATGTAATAAACCGATTGTAAATAGTTGCGGGATCTAAGGGCGACCTAAATTGATTGACAAATGCATTTTCCATTTGCGTCCAAGAGGTGATTGAACCAGTTGGCAAGCATATATACCATTCATATGCTATTGGATCCAAGCTCATGGGGAAAAGTCTGCAGGCTACATCTTCATGCTGAACTTGCAACCTAATTAAAACATCTCTATAGGCTTGGATATGTTCTTCTCCTGTTCTTAGGCCATCTGGCTTGTATTTAGGCAGAAATATTTCAATGTTCTTGGGGATTTCATGGATATCCCCAAGAATATTCAAAGGGGTATTGTTAGCTCCATACCAAGGAGTTGCTGGAGCTTGAGCCATTTGACTCAGAATTGATGTAGACAGACCTACAATAGCCGAAGAAATATTACAAACTATAGGCACACTAGGGGCAACGGATATTACTGGCGTAGGTCCACTCGACGTTCCTGGAGAAAACAGGCCTTTTGCTACTCGGAGTGCTTACGACTTGCTTGACTTTACCCTTGGGAGTACCAGTAAGGTCGTGAAAAATGGTTTCTCCGGTTGTTTGAGACCTGGTCGCAATACGGCGTGGTGGGTCCAACTCGCTTGAGGAAACCCTCGGCTAGTTCGAAAAAAACCTGCAACAAACACAAAAACAATGTTGCAGTTTAGCCGTAAATAATTTCAGAATTAAATCAAAAATAAAATATTCAGATATAAAAATTGAAATAGATAAACCGATTCGCCCTCCTTCTAGCGCCAATCTGTTGAGTGGTGTTTTAACCCGATTGTGAAAACACACTCTCCCGTAGGATCCGAGTCCTAAATCCTCTGCTTGCAAAGAAAAACGATTTCTCCAAGGTTCTTATTATGCTAATTATTGATTATCAAGGATGCTGTTTAAAATGAAATGCTAAGAACACCTTAGGGTTTGCAAGTGGATGTTAACAAGGGGCACTGTGGTTTATCAATTTGAACTTTCAATGGACTCAAAATGAATAAAATCTGTTTTAACCTTTAATTTTGATGGATTTTCAGTGATTTATTCAAACACAGTAATTAAATTGCTAAAAATAAAATATGGGTTTGAAAAGCAAAGCAAAATAAATAAAAACGTAAAATAAATTACAGTCAGAAAGCTGTCATTAATCTGATGAAACCGAAGATACTGAGGCTTTCCACATGCAACCTAACCTAATGAACCCGCACTTTCACACAATCCAAATAGGCCAGGTGCGAGTCTCGAGGGTTTCTGTGGTAATTCCAGAAAATAGGCATTCGCATGAAGCAACCAAGAGATCTTGCATTAACTTCACCTAAAAACCTAAGAAATCTGGAAGGGAAATATAAACGTTAAATCATGCATGCAAAAGTTACTCCTTCTTTCTCATCCAATAAGATGCCAACTCTCCGTATTTTGTATTTAAATGATGTCTCGATTACATTCAAAAATGTTCCGGGCGTAAAAGAAAATCCCGGAACAAAAAGAAGGAAATTGCCCAAGTACGGGCCCAGAATAGCACAAAGCTCTCGTCTCTGCAACTCCGTATTCGGCAATTTCCAACCCCTTCTTCAATTTGCAATTCTGGTTTTATAGCAATGTTATGGCTCTTCGATTTCCTCCGTCGCTTCATTTCCTCTTCCTGTGGGCGACCCTTCAAATTCTTGCCTTTCCCGCTTTGATTCACGCTCAAATTTGAAAACGCTTCGAAATTCATCTCTGCATGTAACGCCTCTGCAAGTTTGACACCTGTGCGCCACGTGTCGTGCTTTTCCTGTGTCCTGTGTAACGCTTACTGCGAAAAAAATGACAAAACTGCAAGTCTGCCCGTTCATCTTCTTAGCCGCGATATGGCGACATGTCGCGAAATCGTGACATGTCGCGATATCGCTACATGTTTCCCGGCCGTACGCCTTCATCAGCTCCCCGTAGCGATGTCGCGACCGTTTTTCGTTTGTCTACCTCCGACAACTTCTCGTAGCGATATCGCTACCGTTTCAACATTTTGAGCCCTCCTCTTCGAATGGTAGCGATATCGCTACCACTTTCTAACTTTGAGCCCTTTTCAAAATGTGGTAGCGATATCGCTACCACCTTGGCCTTGCAGCGTCCCTTTGAAATGTGGTAGCGATTCGCTACCACTTTCGTTTCAAGCCTTCTCCTTGTGACATGGTAGCGATTCGCTACCATTTTTGAACTTTGAGTCTTCTTTTCGCAAGGCGTAGCGAAATCGCTACCGTTTCTCTGCTTCGAGCCTGATTTTCATTTCCGTCGCGATTTCGTGACATCTTCCTTGTACCGTACAACTATGCCAAAATGCGTCGCGAAATCGTGACACCTTTCATCATCCGTACGTCTTGGCAAAACCTGTCGCGATATCGCGACGTTTTTCCCCCTCGGACCTTCATGCAGCTTTTGTCGCGATATCGCTACCGCTTTTTCTTTCCGTACGCCTCCTCGAAACACGTCGCGAAATCGCGACCATTTTCCTGTTTTGTTGCCGTTGACCGCGTTGACCGCGATATGGCGACATGTCGCGAAATCGCGACATGTCGCGATATCGCTACATGTTTCCCGGCTTCGGTCGCGATGGCGCAACCAGTCGCGATTTCGCGACACCTTCCAACACTTAGGCATTTTTTTCTTTTCTTCAATTTTAGCATCTGGGTCACCGAGATTCTTCTCTGCAAGCCTGCAAAAAGGTGGGTCCCCAATTTTGGGGTGTGTTGTGGATCAACCACAACAAGACGTCTACTTCAGTAAGGCACCTACCTCTGTATGCCTTAGTTTATTTGAGTGTCACCATGCTAGGTCCATGTAGGACCTCGAATGAGCAAAATATGACAAAATAAGGGAAACAACTACACAAAACACACTTCATGCATGGATTAGATAATACACATGATTTCATTAAATAAATACATAATATTTCATAAAAATATACAACTCATGATATATTGTTGTGCAAAAACCTTTAGTACTCATACAAAAATATGACCATATATGGTGCTCATCAAACTTCCGCATTCCACAACTTCCTCTTGCATTCCTCGAAAAAACCTTCTTTCCTATCGAAATGCCTATTTCATTCCTTGAAATGGCTATTTTATTCCCCAAAAGCCTTTTCTCATACCAAAATTTATTTTCCCATCCACGTTTCCTCCTCACCCCCTTATTTTGAATTTTACTTTACATTAAAAATAAATAATAAATAATAAAAAACATGCATAAAACCCTTCTACCCTGCTTTTCCCATGTACCTTCATTTTACATGCTTCCCTACCCATAAAATATGCATATCTTCATTTTCTACCCCACGTCATTCACTCAAGCTCTTCACCATGCTTTCTAAGGTAGAAAAACAATGATGCATATTTTCAAAATTAACCATTAATAGTCATTCCCAACCTCGTCAAGGGTGAGCGTAACTATGGCCTCATCCATTTCTACTCCTTCCGTTGAGCCAAAACCTCAGAAGCCTCTATTTCCTTTTTTTTTCCATTGTGTTTTTTATTACAGGAGCTATTGGCATTAGAGATCTAAGTCTTTCCAAAGAATCCTAAAGAAGAGAATATCATTTGAGCTCGATGAAGTTCCTCGCGTTGGGTTAAAATTACAAATACGTTACTAGAAAATATTAGGTAGTGTAGGAAGAAGCTGGTGCAAGCAGTAAACAATTTGATGTAGTCGACAGTTATGACTCCATTTCCCAATGGATAAAGACCTATGATAGTTTTCATTTAGGCGAGCTAAATACCCCGTGAGATGCCAGAAATGTTGGTATTTTTACCACATTATAATTTTGTAAAATTTTGATTGAAATATTGAAATGCTTTTTCATTCTCATGCACCCTAAAATGCTTTTTTGCTCATAAGTGCAACACAAATTCTTTATTTTTGGCATTTTTCTAGCAAAAACATTCCTTGGGCATTTTGCTGGTGAAGCTACCCTACCAGAAGTTTCTCTCCTATTAATTTTCAATGAAATCTAGTTTCCAAGATGGGCCCTACTTATGGTAGTGCAAGAGTTTCCTAGGAGGATTTGTAGCAAAAAGAAAAATATTGGGGCAAAATTCCATTTCACATAGGACAAAAACATTAAGTGCACATTCAAAGCACAAGTCTAGAAAAAAGCTCATTTCGGGTGTGACTTGGGTGAAATGAAGATAAGGTCCATTTTGGGTGAAATTTTAAGTGAAAATCATTTTGGAGGTAAACACCATCGCCCTTATGTTTTCAGTGTAGATATTCTTTAGAAAAGAATTAAAGCTAGTAAAATTAATTTGTGTGGTGATATAATAGATATATTTGGGATCACTACTGAAAAACTACAAGATTTAAGTATTGCTCCTTTGACTCCAATGTAATCTTGTTCATTTTTGAAGCACCGTCCACTTTGATGGGTATGCATTTCAAATGCACCGCCTATCAACCTTACCATTTTTCAAAGAAAAATTAATACTCGGTGTACTTTCCTAGCAACAGTGAATTTCTAAGGCACAAGGCAAAGTGGATTCAATGACCAAATACCCAATGCACCGGCGTCCAATATTACTTCAAGTATTTACTCTTGTTGACTTCTTTGTGTGATTCTCCCATCAAATCCGGATCATGGTTTCCTTGCAGAATGTTTTAATTGAAGATGTCACTGATGCTAAGGAGAAAAATATGCATGCTATTTTTTGATCTACCAGCATTTTTTTATATATGAATTAAATTATAGAGGTGAAATCCCTCTATAAATACTAAGCATTTCATTGTAATAAAAGAGGATAAACATTCTACAAAACAATACTTTAAGTTTTCTGCATCAATAGAAAGATATTTGGCTTCTGGTTCCTTGAGTAGTCTTTTGGTTAATCACTTCTTGCTTGTCATTTCTACTTACGATTATGTTCCTTATTAGCTACTTTTAAATTTTGCATCTAAATTTAATTACTACTGGTAAGGGAATGAATACTAAAATGTGTGTTGGGTGTTATCTCTGCAAACTATGAGTGGTTCATGTGCTTACTTTTCTATTTTTATGCTCATTTTAACTTGAATGTGATTTCTTGCTATTATTTTATCCACACTACACTTTTTTGGCTTACAACTATATTTCCATTTCTTTTTTTCATTTCTCATTTCTTTACTATTATCCTAAACTTTAAACTGAATTAGATTAGTAAGGTATCTAGCCCTCTCTGGAGATAGGCCCAAAGGACTTTTCTCTTTCCCTCGACCTTTCAATATTGGTCGGGTCTAGGGCACACAAGTGATAATACTTTTTACTTAGGTAAATTCATGACCAACAAGAATCATGATGTCTTTATAAGAATATAGGTTTGATGATAATGGGGGAGGAATAACAAGTACCAAGGGTAATGCTTTATTTTACAATGTTTACCTTAGTGGTTAATTAAATGTGTGAACCCTTGCACCCTTAAATAAGAATGGGAAGAGAGATTTTAAAATTATTGGTGGTGCTTTATCTATAAGGTAGAATATTAATGGACTTTAAGATAATAAAAATGATGTACAATATCATTTTATTGGTTTTTCTTGAGGCTTACAGGGTGTTTGTGGTCTCTACAAATGTACATCACAATTTTTTTAGTTTTTTATAAGAATTATATAGCCTTTGTGGTCTCTAAAAACTATAAAATGGTTCCCATGGACTACTTCTATAACACATAAAATGATACCTCCATGATACTTTATTGGATCCACTCATAATCTACTGATGCAAGTTCCAAAACCCAATCATAGTTGGACTTTTATTGGTCTTGCATTGTGGAGGACATCTATCGTACTACATTACTTAAATGTGATCATATAGATTAAATACCATATTATAAATATGGTCTCATTGCACATTTTAGGGTTAATTATAATGAAATATTTATCTAGGGATAAGTAATATAAGGGATGATATCCATAGTTGAAATACAAAAAGGTGCATCTATGGTTTCAATGTTATCCTTATCAAGATAAAAAGAATATAAGTAACATAATAAAAGGAAAAATAATTATCCTTTTTTTTATAACACATGTAAATTAATAATGCATATATCATGGTATTTAAGGATTTCTTCCATCACAAGAATTTGAGAGTGCTACCATACATATATCCAACATGTGAGATTTTGAGGATATTTGTAGTGGGATAGATCTATCACAAGTCCTAATAAGATGTAGAAAATATAAAAGCAAGTAATTCTATAATATGATTGAAATATATTATAAATATAAAGTGGTAAAAATACAATGTAGTATGGAGGTGATGGTCACTCCATTAATATAAGCTAAATAACTACATTGTACTCCATATAGGAGTTCTACCACTATCTACTACAATACACTTGATATGTTTGATATGTAATTTCTTTCTAATCTATCACTATGAGGCTTTTTATATAGGAAGAGAGATTCCTTGGCCAACACTCTACCTTGCACATTACAACTTGCACATTGAAATTTGTGCATTTATTACATTTCTTGAAGTAAGTAGCTAACTTCCCCCTAAAGTAATATCCTACTCTAACTATGTACTAAATGTGGTACATTTACATGACCCTAATGATGTAATATGATCTAACTCTAACACCCCTTGTATTGCAATATTTGGGTATTGAAGATTTCAATATTCAATATGGATATTTGTCTTCAAATGTTCTTCAACTTGATATGGTCCTTTGTTTTCTTCTTTAATTCACAGTGTATTGTATGCCTCCTTGAATTGGTTCTTCTTATTCTTCTACTTCTTCTTCTTTATTCGAGTCATTACTTTCATAGGTGGATGTGCTTTCACCTGATTCTTACAAGAATATTTTCTCTTTTCTTTTGTCATTTTCATCATTCTTTATATCATATATAGAAACTTCTGAACATACACTTAGAGCATCATGATAAGATTTTGAGTTGGTAGAACTTGAGGTACTAATACTGCATGAGGATTAAAATGTCTTTTCTAGGGATGATTCATCCATTTCTTTCTTCAAGATATGTAATTCTATCAAACCTCTCTGTTCCGCATTTTCATCCTTATAAATTTTTAATGTGAGTAGTACCATGTATAGTATGCTAAGGTACAAGAGAGAAGATTTATTCAAACATGTTAATGGGTATTTATCCTAAACTCTAAGGCTTTTGATTACCACATTTATGATCTAAATTTAAATAAAATCTACAAATTCATAGCCATAGCAAGTTATGAGGATTGCATTAAGCTTATGATTATTGTAGACCATGCTAGACTCATAATGTGTAATTCTATAACAAGTTAGGATGATTGCATTAGGTCTATGACTATTGGAGACCATGCTAAATTGATAATATTTATAATTAAGGTGATTAATAGACAAATGCAGCCATGCCATCCACATGAAGGAGAATAATGATTTTCATGGAGGTTTTGGCAACAATAAAGGGAAGAGTAAAATATGTTGAGAGTGATGTTATATTTTACATTGTTCATCTAGGTGGTTAACTAATTATTTGAATTTATATGTCCCTCAAAAAAGAATATGAAAGACAGATTATACATTTTTTTGTGGTGTTTTATATCAAAAACAAAGGATTCACTACCTTCAAGTTTAGCAACATAATATAAGAAATTAATTTTGGGTTTTAACCAAGGCCTTCAAGTCCATTGTGTTTTTTGTAAAATATAGGTTGGTGCCAAAATATCCTCCTCATGTCCTACAACAATGATCCTATGGTGCGTTGTTGTCTTTTCTTGCACTTTGCTTGCACTTCGATAGCATGATGTTTAAGCTGCAAGAAATGTTGAACTTGTAGCAGGTACACCTCATGGGGGATACTTAAGGAATTACTTTATTTACAGCATGATCCTAGAGGTTAATATTCTAAAAATGGCATTGCTTCATGTTGGGTGGCTAATGATATAATATTTTAGTAAAGGAATATAATGTAAGTAGTCACAACTATAATTAGAGTAGAATAGGGTATTTGTGGCTTATAAATTAATTTTCTAAAGAAAAAATATAGAGAAAAGTAAGGGGTCTCTACTATACAATTCCTATTGATGGAAATACGAGATTCTCACAGACACATTCACAATAATTTCATTCAAATGCTTAACATAGTTTACAGTAGTTTTTCCAGCATACAACTTCTCCCTCAATCCCGAGCTTCACCATCCCTTGCCCTTACAGAATTTCGGGTTTTTAACGAGGCCCCGATCCTCTAGGCCATCAATGCCCTGCCTAACAACTTTCAAATTCGAATTTTCCCTCCCTCGGTCGAACTTCCAAATTTCTGTCATAAATGGGCAACTGCCCGACCCACCATGAAAACCCCATTAATGATCTTCTCTGACCTGCAAACGCCGCCTTGGTCAGATCGTCCTTCTCAGTCTCTGTTACGCCCATAATGTCCATGCTCTGTACTGTTGCGATGGCCATCCCCATCTTTAATACACGCGGTTGCCCATTTTAACTTTAATCTTCGCGGCAGCCCGCGCGTCTAACTCTGGCTTGGTATTCAACTGGCCGCGTCACCTTAACACACGTGGAGGCCACGTGTCACTACGGCTTGCCTTCTCATCAGTCCGCGTGTTCACATAAGCTTGACTTCATATCAGTCGCGATATCGCGACCCACTGTCCTCCTACTTTCATTTTGGCAAACAAAGCCGCGATATCGCGACCCAAAGGTCAACTCTTCTCCTTTTTGCAAGTAATGCCGCGATATCGCGACGTCGCGATATCACGATATCGTGACCAAACCATCCCCCTTTCTAAGTCTGTACCGCCTTTGTGTTCATTTTATATCACGTTGCGATATCGCGACGTCGCGATATCACGATGAAAACTGGCTTTGCCTTTGCTGAAGCTTTGAGGTCGCGATTTCGTGACCCCAACCTAATTTTTGCCCCTGCTTTACAATTTCCCCAAAACTTCCCCTCCGAAAAGAACCAAAATGCTTCAAAAATACAAGAACTTAAAGAAAACTTAAAGGATGCAAGATTGCTCATACTTTCACCGGATGCTCCTGCATCAGACACCCGGGGTAGATTAAAAGTGATCCTCACTTCTGTGTTGTTGGGGGAAGATCCAGGCGGTCAACCTCCATTTTTGACAACCAAGTCGCATCTTCAACAGGCCTGCCCTTCCACTTTACCAAGTATTCAGAATATTGTTTGTTTCGGGTGCTTCTGCCTTCACGGGTGTCTAATATCTCCTCAATCTCGTTGGTGGTCGGAGTAGCAGCTGGAATTTGCCACAATTCTGCACTTGGCATCTCGGTACCTTCTCCCTCATGATATTCCACTAAATCGGAGATATTAAAAATAGGTGAAATATCAAGCCAACTTGGCAATTCCACTTCATACGCATTTCCTGATTCTCGCCTTCCCAGTATTCTGCATGGTCCAAACTTCTTCATCTTCAATTTATTATAAGTCTTGGCAGGAAATCTCTCCTTCCTGAGATGCACCATGACCTCATCTCCTACTTTGAACTCCTTGAACCGCCGCTTCTGGTCCGCCCTCGCCTTATATTGAGTATTCATCTTTACAATTTGTTTCCTTACTTCTTCATGCAGACTCTTCATATGCTCTGCAAATTCTTCTGCCTCGGCACTACACTTTTCTTTCCTGTCCAACTTTCTCAGTTCAGACACATTCCTTGGGCTGTTCCCGTATATTATCTGGAATGGAGATTTGTTGGTGCTCTTATTGACTGAACTGTTATAAGCAAATTCCGCCTGTGGTAAGACTAAATCCCATCCCTTGGGTTGATCTGCTATCAAACATCTCAATAAATTACCCAGGCTTCTGTTCACCACCTCTGTCTGTCCGTCAGTCTGTGGGTGGTATGCAGAACTGAATTTCAGATCTGTCTTCATCTTCTTCCACAGAGTTCTCCAAAAGTACCCAACAAACTTGGTATCTCTGTCAGAAACTATGCTTCTTGGCAGACCGTGAAGTCGTACCACTTCCTTGAAGAATAACCCGGCAATGTGAACTGCATCACTTGTCTTCTGGCAGGGAATAAAATGTGCCATTTTGGAGAATCGGTCAACTACCACAAATACTGAGTCATTTCCCCTCTGTGTTCTCGGCAACCCAAGAATAAAATCCATGCTTATGTCCTCCCATGGCCTTTCAGGTACAGGTAATGGCTGGTACAGTCCTGTGTTTTGCTTTACACCCTTCGCCATCTGGCATATTCTGCAACCTTGCACAAACTTCCGCACATCTTGCTGAAGTTGTGGCCAGTAGTAATTTTCCTCCACCAGGGCAATGGTCTTATCCCTACCAAAGTGCCCAGCCAGTCCTCCGCTGTGCTTTTCTTTAATCAAGTTCTCCCGCATGGAGCTCCTTGGAATGCATAATTTGCTTCCCTTGAACAACATTCCATCTTGGATTAGGAAATCCAACCATTTTGTTCGGTCCACCGTAACAGGTGTTAAGCAAGCCTTCCAGGCTTCTGCAAAATCCGGATCTGCAGAGTACAAACCCTTCAGTTCTTCAAATCCCACTACTTCCACTGTCAGTCTAGTCAGTAAAGTCTGCCTTCTGCTCAAAGCATCTGCAACTCTGTTTGACTTCCCACTTCTGTGCTTCAGCACAAAGGTATAACTTTGGAGGAACTCCACCCATTTCATGTGCCTTTGGTTCAGTTTTGTCTGACTGTTAATGTATTGTAAAGCCTGATGGTCAGTAAATAGAACAAACTCCTTTGGCAATAAATAGTGTCTCCACTTTTTCAGAGCCTGAACTATAGCATAAAATTCTTGGTCATAAACTGAATACTTTTTTCGAGCATCATTTAACTTCTCACTGAAATAAGCAACTGGTTTGCCTCCTTGACTCAGTACAGCCCCTATTGCACTGCCACTGGCATCACAGTCCACTTGAAACACCTTGTTAAAGTCTGGAAGTGCCAAAACGGGCTGTTCTGTGACCCTTTTCTTTAATGCATTAAAGCTCCTTTCAGCCCCTGATGTCCACTTGAACTCCTTTTTATCTCCCCTCATTGTTTCTGTGAGAGGTGCACAAATGCTGCTGAAGTTCCTTATGAACTTCCTGTAAAAGCTGGCCAAACCATGAAAAGATCTTACTTCTATTGTGCTTCTTGGGGTAGGCCATTCAATGATGGCTCTCACCTTCTCGGGGTCCATTTTCAGACCTTCTGCTGAGATTACAAACCCCAGGTATACCAATTCTTTCTTGACAAAATTACACTTTTTCAGATTTATTAACAACTGCTCTTCTCGCAGTTTTTCAAAGACCCTCCCGATATGCATCAGGTGTTCCTCCAGGGTCCCGCTGAATATCAATATGTCATCTAAATAAACAATAACAAACTTTCCCAAGAATTCCTTCAGTACTTCATTCATCAGCCGCATGAAAGTACTTGGTGCATTGGACAGCCCAAATGGCATGACCAACCACTCATACAAGCCCTCTCTTGTCTTGAAGGCTGTCTTCCACTCATCTCCCTCCCGGATTCGGATCTGATGATAGCCGCTTTTTAAATCAATCTTTGTGAAGTATTCAGCTCCACTTAAACAGTCCATGATATCATCCATTCTTGGCAACGAGAACTTGTATTTAATAGTGATTTTGTTGATGGCCCGTGAATCTGTACACATCCTCCATTCCCCATCCTTCTTTGGCGCCAGCACTGTAGGTACTGCGCATGGGCTCAAACTTTCCCGAATCAATCCCTTCTCTAACAATTCTTGGACCTGTCTATTTAACTCCTCAGTCTCTACAGGCGTCATCCTGTGTGCAGCTTTATTTGGCAAGCTTGATCCCGGTACTAGGTCTATATGATGGCTAATTTTCCTTACTGGGGGTAAACCCTCAGGCACATTGTCAGACACAATATCTGGAAATTCCTCCAGCAGATTTAGGACTTCTGTTGGGGTATCCTGGCATTCCTTCCTCCTAACTCTAGGGATTATTGCATAACATAAATGTTCATGCTTCAACCCGTTCAGGAACTTCCTCCCCTCAACTAAACAGACTCTGGAATTGTTACATACCTTTTCATCCGCATCCTTTAAAGGCTTTAGTTTATGGCGTACACCATTCTTTGTCAATGAGTAGGTGTTGGCACGACCATCATGCACTGCACTCCGGTCAAACTGCCAGGGCCTCCCCAGCAACATGTGGCAAGCATCCATGGGTAGGATGTCACACAGGACCTCATCACAATAATTTCCAATGTTAAATTTAACGGAACACTGCTCATTGACCAAAGCTCTGTGGTCCTTCTGTAACCATGCGACCCGGTATGGGTGTGGGTGCTTCTTCCTTTCTAACTGTAGCTTTGTAACCATTTCCTCAGAAACCAGGTTATCCGTGCTACCATTATCAATAATGATATTGCAAACCTTGCCCGCACATTTACATCTGGTGCGGAATAAACTTCTTCTCTGGTCTGTGTCCTTTTCCTCATTCAACAGGACTCTTCTTACAAGCATTGTTTCTCCTCTCTCCGCTTCTTCGGAATGCTCAGACTCAGCATCTTCCTCTGCCATAGCAGCTCTGGCTGGACCCTCAGGCCTCTTGTTCGTCCTTTCCCGATGTTGTGGACACTCAAATGCCCGATGTCCTTCTTCACCACAGTGGAAACATGTCCCACGGAATACTCCTCTTCCAAATCCTCGTCCAGATCCACCCCGTCCTCTTGGGTAACTATTCTGTTCTCGAGGCTGATAAACATCTTCTTCCTTTTGGTCCTGGTTACTACTGGTTTCACCAGTCTTCTTCGGGTCCTTGTACTTTTCTCCACTGGTTCTCCCACCAGTTCTTCCACCATGGCCCCTTCCTCTTTGCTTGCCTTCAAACCGCCTGTTCAGTTTTTCTTCCACCTTTAAGGCAAACTGGTAAGCATCCTCAATGGTGCTTATCCGAACCAAGCTTAGTTCCTCCTGGATACCGAGTCTCAACCCATTGATATAATGGGCCACCTTTTCTTTGTTTGCCTCCAAATGCCCAGTTCTAATAGAGATCTTGTAGAACTCCTCGGTGTACTCTTGGACAGTTTTGTTTGTCTGCCTCAAACCCTGCATTTTTCTTAGCAGATCCAACTCGTAATCTGTCGGGATGAACTGTCTTTTCAGCTTCTCCACCATTCTATCCCATCTTGTTATTCTCTCCTTCCCCCTTCTGTTCCTCTCCAACTGTATTCCCCTCCACCAAATGCTGGCATGACCCTTCAACTTGGTCTTAGCAAATCTGACCCGGTTAGGGTCTTCAACCTCCTCATATTCGAAATACTCCTCTAAATCATTTATCCAGTCAATCACTTCTTCTGGATTTAGGTTTCTCGAGTATGTAGAAACCTCCATCTTCGGTTGTTTTCCAATCTGAGAGATGGCCTTGTACAACCGGGCTTGTGCAGGGTCCACAACCTCTTCCTCCTCCTCAGATTGGTCCTCTTCTTCAACTTCGTCTTCACTTTCCTCATCCCTCCCGGGCTCGTGCCTTCTACGTAACTCCGCCTGCAGGGCTTGAACTTGTCTTTGCAAGGCTCGGAAGTCTTCGGCCGGCACCACATTTCCTACTCCGCCACGGTTTCTTCGTGGAGGCATTATGTATTTATTTTTTTATCCTCCCACAGATCCTGGTGTAACTGCCTCTCTCCGGTGATCTGTTACACGCTCAGGAGCTCCCGCTCTGATACCACTTGATGGAAAGCCGGGATTCTCACAAACACATTCACAGTAATTTCACAATAATTTCATTAAATTGCTTAATACAGTTTACAGTAGTTTTTCCAGCATACAACTTCTCCCTCAATCCCGAGCTTCACCATCCCTTGCCCTTACAGAATTTCGGGTTTTTAACGAGGCCCCGATCCTCTAGGCCATCAATGCCCTGCCTAACAACTTTCAAATTCGAATTTTCCCTCCCTCGGTCGAACTTCCAAATTTTTGTCATAAATGGGCAACTGCCCGACCCACCATGAAAACCCCATTAATGATCTTCTCTGACCTGCAAACGCCGCCTTGGTCAGATCGTCCTTCTCAGTCTCTGTTACGCCCATAATGTCCATGCTCTGTACTGTTGCGATGGCCATCCCCATCTTTAATACACGCGGTTGCCCATTTTAACTTTAATCTTCGCGGCAGCCCGCGCGTCTAACTCTGGCTTGGTATTCAACTGGCCGCGTCACCTTAACACACGTGGAGGCCACGTGTCACTACGGCTTGCCTTCTCATCAGTCCGCGTGTTCACATAAGCTTGACTTCATATCAGTCGCGATATCGCGACCCACTGTCCTCCTGCTTTCATTTTGGCAAACAAAGCCGCGATATCGCGACATGTCGCGATATCGCGACCCAAAGGTCAACTCTTCTCCTTTTTGCAAGTAATGCCGTGATATCGCGACGTCGCGATATCGCGACCAAACCATCCCCCTTTCTAAGTCTGTACCGCCTTTGTGTTCATTTGATATCACGTCGCGATATCGCGACGAAAACTGGCTTTGCCTTTGCTGAAGCTTTGAGGTCGCGATTTCGCGACCCCAACCTAATTTTTGCCCCTGCTTTACAATTTCCCCAAAACTTCCCCTCCGAAAAGAACCAAAATGCTTCAAAAATACAAGAACTTAAAGAAAACTTAAAGGATGCAAGATTGCTCATACTTTCACCGGATGCTCCTGCATCACCTATAAATCAAAGACACAAAGTTCATGGAAACCAAGGCCTTTTTCCATCATAAGAAATTATCATCATTATTGTACATGCAGTCATTTGATAAGAGGGAGCTCTATCGAAGCACCCTCCACCAATGAGAGACAAAAAAATAAGGTTTTCTTATTTAATAATTAATTATTGTTTTATTTTAAAATGTATATATAATTTTTAAATTATATTTAGATTGAATATTTGTATAAGATTAAAATTTTAAACAGATTTATTTAACATATATATGCATTATTTTTAAATCCCTTTTAAAGAAGATTTTTGCATATTTTAGAGCTATTAATGTTTGAATTTTATTAATAAATAAAATGCAATGCTAGAGGATGAAATAAATTATGTAAAAATAATGTTGAGTTCATAGACAAAGAGAATGTTCTAAAAAGTAGCCTTGTAACTTTATACTAGTTTTATTGGTAGAGTAGACAAAGCACTTTTTGGTTTCTACAAAATTGAACAAAAGAATGTTGCTCCTAAATGGCCCAATGAAGATGCCTCCAAATTATTTCTTATATAGAAAAAGTTAATTTATAGTTTTTTTGAAGGAGAGATATCAAAAAAATATTGAAGAAGCACAAAAAAATATGCTAAAAATGCTCTTTTTGGTTGCAAAAATATCAACGCATCACAAATTTAGTGGATGTTTTCCACAAACTAAATCAACACCAAATATTTTCATTGAACAAAGTATAGTAGAATAAATAGTATTTTATAGAGGTGATCATGACCTGATATGTAAATTCATGGTATTCATCCTACCCTAAATTATTTGCATTCATGGATTTGATAGAACTAGGAGCCTCTTGGTGAGTATTCTTTGTGTTTATTAGTAATCTATATTTTACTGCTAGTTTTCCCTCACTAGTAGACAAAAATAGGGCAATCGAATAAAAAAAGAGGAATCATGGTTTGATAGGATTATTTGTTTAGCCTTTGAGAGTCATATTTTATCCTTGAATTGAACCTACTATTGTCCTAGTTTGGGTCTAAATGTATGCACTCCCGATGGAGTTCTAGAGTAAGTAGTTATTGGAAATCATCGCTAACTTTCTTGTAAGATATTTGAGTGTCTCTAGAGACACAATGAAAGGAAAAATATTTTTTTATGCCAAATTATGTATTGAAATGGATTTCATACAATCTCTTTCAATAGAGGTGGAACTCAAACTTGTAGGACTATCTTGGATTTAGCAATTGGATTATGATTCATTGCCCTTTAGGTGTAGAATTTACCATAAATATGGCCATTTTGCCTGGTCCTACACAAATAATATGATCACAAAAATAGGGGATTCTCTAGGAATTTCAAATATTCCTAAGAAAGGTAAGTCTACAATCACTAAAGAAGCATCCTACACTTCTCATGGAGGAGAAGCAAAGGGAGGTGGTTTTGAACAACCCTAAAAAATGAGGCAAAAAAGAAGACAAAGAGAAAACCTATTCCAATCCCTCAAATAGGTATTATATCTTCCATACATTGACAGAGTAAGAAGAAGAAAAAATAAAAGAAGAAGTGTATGGGAATAATTAAAACAATAATAGTCATGTTCAAGCCCTTCTTTTTACTCCTATCCTAGAGAAATTAATAGAGTGTAGTGAGTTGCCATAATTAGAGATGATAGGGGTATTGATAGTGCATAACTAGGAGCGACCAATAGTAAAGGATTTCATCATGGGTATGGAATAAAATAATATAAATAAGATAATAATAGGGATCAATCAATTGGAGAAGAGGTGAAAGAATATCAAATCTCAAGGAGTGGGTAGAAAATAAAATAAATAATTAATAGCATCTCAAGGAGATATATTGGTTACTAGGGGATTAGTGAATAGACTCTTACTAGTCTCAAGGTAACTAATAATTATACAATCATGGAATATTAGGGGCTTAAAGAGCAAAACCCATCAATCTTTTATTCGAATAATTTTATAAAAAACTAAAATAGATTTTTTTCTTATCTAGGAGATCAAAATATCACTAGATCTCATGTAAAATATAGTAAATAGACTTTGGACGGGTTCTAGTTATATGGAAGTGGTTGCCCAAGGGACCTTAGGGGGATAGTTACCTTTTGGAACTATATTTAATGGATAAAAATACAACATAATGATTTAATGGGTGTCCTCAAATCCAATTTTAGAAATAATGTGATAATTTAGTAGGTTTTAATCACAAATTTTTGTGGGGTTGAAAACCAAGATGGTCAGATTCATCAGTTGAAAGTGGTGAATAATATGAGAGTCTTAAGGGAAGAATTATATTGAAATGTTTCTATGAATTTTTATGCTAAATTATCATCTAGATATTAGGAAGGAGGAACTCTAATTTTGGAATCAAGGGATTGTCTTATGATTGATACCAACTATCTTAGAAATGATATCTTCTTTTAAATCTAAAGTGGTGCGAAGTATGGGTGGGCATTGGAATTTATACAACTATGATATCCTCTTTATATTTTATCTTATTACAGGTTGGAATTTGGTGTTGGATACTAGTTTTGGTCCTTACCTTTGTGTAACTAGGAAATACAACATTGCTAAAATTCATTGGCTTATGGATATTAAATTTCATGGAACCAACTATACTTGTACTAATAAGAGGATTGAGCCACATAACCATAAGGTGAAGTTAGATTATTTTCTAGTTTTAGGGGAAGCATTTGTGAAATGGAATCTAAAATTTTATATTTTGTAGGTCTTGATCTTAGATCACTTCCCTATTCTTTTGGAGGGATAATCAAGATAGGGCAACACCAAAAATCATTTAGATTTGAAAACTTTTGGTTAAAAAAAGAGAAAATTTGAAATAAAATACCATAGTTGTGGGAAAAGGGATGTCCAAAAAATGGGACAATGATGTTTATATTCCACAAGCAACTTCATTATGTAAAGGATCAACTAAAATGGTGGAGGCAATCTAACAAGTCAAATTCTTAGGCCCAAAGAGCTCCATTGGTGGTTAGATGTGATGAGGTGCAAAAACATATACAAAATAATTATGAAGGGAATGTCTGAGTGTCTAAACCCTCTCCTAGATAACATTATCTCCTTAGAACAAGGGGTTTTATAGAGGGTAGGAAGATCTTGGATGGTGTAGTTCTAGCTTAGGATGCAATACACTCAATGCAAAAATCTAGCAATAGATTAATGTTCATAAAATTGGATATGTCAAAGGCTTAGGATAGGGTGGAGTGGAGATTCTTGTTAAGGATGATGGCAAGCTTTGGCTTCTCTCAGGATTGGATAGAGGGGCTCATGAGTTGCATCTATATTTCAACATACTTAGTGTTAATAAAAATTCTTTCCTCATAATTATTTGGAGCCACTAGAGGCCTTTATTAGGTATATCCTTGTTCTCCTTATCTTTTTCTCATATTTATTGAAGTCTTGGAAGAATTATCTTGAGGATAAGACAACATAGTTTGCTCATAGGTATCAAGGTGGATGAGGAGGTTTTAACTCACTTATAGTTTGTGAATGACACAAGCCTAATGGGATTGGCCAACCTCAAGGAAGCAATAATGATCAGAGATACTCTTAATGTTTATCTTAAGGCCAAAAACCAAGTCATCAACAATAAGAAATACAAATTAGTATTCTTAAAGCTTTACCAAAGGCTTCAAGACAAACTTTTAGAGATCTTGTAATTCATGAGGACTTCTATCTCAACAGTCTATTTTGGGGACCCTCTACATTTTATTAAACTAAATATATTTGTCTAGAGAAATATTTTGGACCATGTCAAAGGCCAAAATAATTATTGGTCTCACAAATGGTTAACCTTTGGGGGTAGATTAAAGTTTTTGTAGTCATTCATTTAGGTCATGTCAATCTATAATTTTTCTATCATTGCTTTCCCACATACCATATGAAAAAAATTGGGCATGATGGCCAAAAATATGTTATGGGAAGGAGAAAAAAAGATAAAATGCACATTAGTAGGATGGGAGAAAGGAATCAAACCAAATGTGAAGGGAGGTTTATGCCTAAGGATATTGGAGCTAAATAATAAATCTTTGGTTGAAAATATTTACTAGAGGTGGATCTTCTAGCCAACATCTTTATTTTAGTAAAGTTTTAAGCAGTAAATTTTTGGGATAGGTGATCCTTGTAGACACCTAAAATGCATCATCTTGAGAAGTCTCCCAAAAATCCTTCTTTCTAACTCACACCATCCACCTTGGGCAGCCTCAGGGTTAATTCAATGATTTTCACCAATAGTAGATAACATTACCCATTGGAAGCCTGACCATATCGACCCGAGATAGTCTCAGTATCATGACTATCTTGACCTAATATGGTCACATGAAATTAAAAACAAAAAAATAATGAGAAAAAAAACTATCTATCAGTGTTGCATATAATTTTGCACCAGTGCTAGATGCCCTATAGGTGGTAATTTCACATACCATCTGTAGTCATTTTATGGTATCCAATCAAGCTACCCCTGATTGATACTTAAAATTTTTATTTATTTCTAAGATACCTATAAAGTGGTGCCTCCTCCTATTTGTTAAAGAGCCCCAATTTTGAATTCCAAAGCCATAAATTACTACCCAAATAATCCACCAGGTTCTCCCACTACCAAACCAATGTTGTTGGATAACTACTTTAGATTTGAAGCCACCTTCATCTCCTTGCATGATCACTCTCATTGCTCTGGTTATCACCCACACCCTCCCACTCACCTCAAAACTCTTGAAGATCAACCAAAAATGACATCCTATTTCATCCAAAATGCTATTCAAACCTGGTTACATTGAGGAGTAGATCCAAAAAAATGACTATCTCACTTCGAGATGGTCTGCATATAACAATTGTCTTGATCTGATATGATCTCGTTTAGGTGAATATTTTTTTCCTTTTTGTGTATCTTAGCTTAGATTTGTGTATTTCTTGTTCTTGCATTAGTTTAGATCTCACACACCACATGCATGCATCTACTTTCTTTTTAGTTTCTCATTTTTAAATTGAATATGATTCCAACCTTAGTGGACCCTTCATATGTTATTGATTCACATTTTTTTTCTTTATGTACAGGTAAAAAGATTCAAGGAACATGAAATACACTAGATCTAACTCTTGTGTGGTGGTTCTAGAGAAACCTACTCCCCAAAAAATGTGTTGGCACAAATATCTTCATATTGCACTCGAAATATTTTTGATAAAAGGGGAATAACACTCTTATTGTATCTATTGTATTATTGGTGAAATCTCCTCGATAGGATCCTCCTGTAACACTTTGAAATATCAATACAAAATAATACATAAAAGATTAATTTTATTGTTTAATCATTGTGTTTATTTATACTTTGTTTTATGGTGAAACTTTCCATTTTCCAAATGGAGATCACGGTGAGACCTAGTCCCTATTTATCTAATGCATGCTTGATAAATATGACTAGTTACTGATCATCTTCTATGATTGTAGATTCTTAGGCTTAACCATTTTTGTCTAAGACGGTCCCTATCTAGAAACTATCTCAACCTAAGATAGTCCCTGACTTAAGTTATAACAGCTATGGACCTACATTTCTACATCAAACGTAGGCCTTAACTGTTAATATTTACATCTCTTCACTACATTTTTCTTGTTTTTGAAATATATATATGTATGTATGTATGTATTTATTTGTAACATAGTTGCATGTATTTTAGTTTTTAATTTTGTTAGACTGTGGTCATCTTAGGTCAAGATGATATCCTATCTATGATCATCTCAGTTTGACATGGTCTCCTATTTGTGATCATATCATGTTAATCTCTATATTTCATGCTGATTTGTCTAAATTACTACTTACTAAAAGGATAGATTATCATTTAGAGAAATAATGTATTTTTGCTTCATATTTTTGCATTAGTTAAGATCATTGCACACTATTTGTTTATATTTTTTTACAATAAAAATAATTCACACACTCATGAGGCACTTAAAAATTGATCAGTTGGATTTCATCACCAATTGATGATAGCAATCATGCGATGTGGGATTTCATCTCCCACCATGCATTGGCTCCCAAAAATCCATAGAAACCCTCGTGAGAGGTATTTCATATTTCATCACAACTTTTGGGTATGTCCTAAAGTAGGTCAAGTTTAGACACCCTTTAATGATGAGGTTTAATAATCAGTGCAATGCAATGATATTTATATCCAAGACCGCCCTAGGGTGAAGAAAAATATTGGATGGGAAAGTATTAGGATTTAGATAGTGTGACCATTCTTTGGGGTGGTATTTTATTCCCATAAGGATATTTATAACCCATATACCATCCTAGGAAGCTATATTGACTATTTGTGTCACATTTTCTAACAAGGGTTATGCACAAGCTAAATTTTTCTATAGTTTTCATTCAGTCCATCTTAGTTATTTTA
Organism: Wollemia nobilis; assembly: GCA_028583015.1. NCBI lineage: Eukaryota > Viridiplantae > Streptophyta > Pinopsida > Araucariales > Araucariaceae > Wollemia > Wollemia nobilis. The sequence goes on from JAQPPZ010016349.1 coordinate 1,878,167, forward strand.
GGAATAGGATTTCAAACAAGCACTTCAAAAACAAATAATTAAAAATTAAAATAAAAAACAAAAATAGAAGAAAATATTTCACAAACAAACAACATTAGTGATAAAATAAAACTACTTGTTTGTTTTTCTTTATTTATTTGTGTAGTTTAGAAAGTTCGTGTCATTTACCTAGCTTGTGGTTGTGACACATAGTCAAGCTCAATCATGAGAAAAAACTGTTGAGCCAACAAAAAGAGTCATGGATTATTTTAAAGTTGATCTACAATACCTTGTCATACCTGAGGGGCAACACATCTTCCATGACTCAAACATCATCTATAATTCCACTGACCCTAATATATTAGGCATCATTATTTAGAATCCATCCATAGGTACTGATGATGATCATGATATCAATTATCTGAACCACACCACCTTGCATGCTTTATATAAGGACAATATTTTCACACTAAAGCACCTAGAAAGTTTTTACCATGCATTATCATCTTAGCTTATCCTACAAATCCATTAGATAAATATTAGGTGTACATTCCACACCAATATAGAGGCACTCAAGCTACCCTAGCTCAGTTCCCATGGATGATTCGTGTGTATAATCATATGAACATGTACACCATTCAACATCATAACAAGCCTATCATGTTAGCTCATGCATTGTGAAATTATGACGCTAATCATCCCTCTACATATTACAATTAAAAAACTTTCTCAAGTGTGTTGCACTTCGGTGCCACATACCTATGCAAAACCCATCATGCACCATCAAAATTAAGTCAATGTAGCCTCTCATGCCCCTGTAAAATGGGTTGTCAATATTTTTGAGGTCAAAGAACAAAACACACCCATTTTCTTCAACCACACATGTTTGAACCACCCTCACACAACTAACCAGGTAAATCACTATCATTAGGCACCCAAGCTCAATCCTAGTCACCAATATTAGTTACAACAAAAAATACATCAAAGGTTGCCCACACCTGTGCATCAAAGGCAACCAATCCAAAATCAGCCATAATACCCAAAACAACACCATAATATTCCACCTCATCTGATCACCCTACACATGCCAAAATCCACTTCACACCCATTATCATAGACCACCATTCATTCATCATAAAGAACCTCATTCACTCAAACAATACCAATCATACCCTTATCAAAATGAATATGAAACCTATTAAGAACCACAATTAGAGTATCAAGAACAAATCGATGCATATCCTAAGTTAACTTATGGTGCAATACTTATTGATAACACCCATCCACCACTGCATTAACACCAAAAACCACCATTTCCATATCATTAAGGACAAAGGTGGGAAAATCACATCATCTCACTGAAAGCCTATAAATTGTTGATTGATTGAATCAATTCATTGGAAAAATAAGCCTTGGGTGTGGATTACGAAAAACCCACATTGAGGTAACTCAGTACTCAACCTATGTATCTACCTCACTTCGAGATGCCTAAACTAGACAAGTTCAAAGGTGACAAGGAAGCACAAGAGCACATGTGTAGCTTTATAAATGTTTTCTTTCATCTTCAAGATAGTGACCCCCTAATTCCCATAATATTTCTCATAACACATTTTGGGGTGCTTTAGAGTGGTACAATCATTTACCATGCCATAGCATTTACACCTTTGAATAATTTACCAATGTATTTTTGGAATGCTTTGCCTTTAGCATTAAGAAGCCTACCCTGATTGACTTATACAACATTTTCCAATTTGAAGATAATACAATAATGGATCATGGTAATAAGTGAAGAGCAGTAATAACAAAATTGCCCTTCACCTTACCCATTATGGAGCTAACTCACATGTTCACTAGAAGTTGATGAAAACATGTCTCACTCTTGTTGCAAATTCATCAATGTCAAACTTTTTAGGAATCCCTAGCCCAAGTGAATGTCATTGAGGACATCAAAGTCCAAGAAGTAGACATCAAACTCTATAAGAAATAATGGCCTAACAAAAATTCAAAGGGGAACCAAACCCAACAAAATGTATCTCTTGTGAAACAAGTCATTTTGAATGCCCTTGGGCCATCGAATTGAATCCCACCTCAATAGCCTAATCATCAGACTCAAACTCCACCAGCTCAATACCATACTTGACCATAATAAAATAAACTGCCAACTCAATCATGATATCCACCTCACCAATACACACCAATACTAAAGTCTTTGATGATAATATTTCATTGGTTGTTTAAGGTACAACCAATCACTCTCCTTAAGATTCACCCATAGGACCCAAATTGATCCAAAACTAAAAATTATAGGGAGGATCATTACTACATTTATCACAAACAAAAGGTTCATGATATCCAGTCATGCTACTCATTAAAAAACTTAGTGCAATACATGAACAAATGGAAAGAAATTCAAATTGATAATATTATTTCCTCTACCAATCAGAACATGGGTATCTACCAATATCCTATGTCTCAATGTGGAACAAACACAACACCTACCATTACAAAAAAATAACCTAAGGTTCACATTGCCCCACCTATCCAATGTTTTGTGGAAATGATAAATATTGTGACAAGAAATCAAATATACCCAACTCAACCCACATAAACTATGAATCCTTCCAACATTCCTTCAATGTCACAATCACCTCTATGAGAAAATTCAACTCCTCCTCAACCTTACCTAGTGCTTACGCTGAAAAATAGACTTACTCAAAGTCTCAAAATGGCCTCAAAAAAACTCTCCATTTATGATCTCATACAAAAATCAACTCCACATCATGAAGCTCTAAGGGATATTTTAAAATCAAATGAATTAAAACCACAAGATCCTAATGCTTTTGCCAATTTTGTGGGATAAATTCAAAATTACAAAGATCCTATAATAACCTTTCACGATTATGAAATCAAGACAATACCTGCTAAAACACATGATCCACCACTACACATCATGGCTAGTGTGGATGGTATTATCTATAAATATGTCTTTATTGATACAAACCCATCCATAAACATAATCACCGCCTTTAACCTCAAATATATCAAGCTTTCACCATCACACATCACAGCATCCACATTCATCCTATGTTCCTTCAATGATGCATTGTGTTCCACTATTGGGATAGTTGTCCTTTTGATCTAGGTTGGACTAAAAATCATTCACACACTCTATCATGTATTGGAAGGTGCCATGCAATACAAATTGTTTCTTAATCAACCTTGGATCAAATATATAAAGTGTGTACCTTCTATATTGCACCAAAGCATCAAATATGTACATGAAGGTCAACTTGATTGTGTCCTATCAGATTTAGAACCATTTAAATTTTTCCATATGGTTTCACATTCTTATGAGTGCACCTTACCATAAACTCATTTGGATGTTTAATATAATAACCCCATCCAACACTCAAATCATCCACCCAAAGCCTCCATTCCTTCATCATCATAATCATCACTGTATTTGAAATCATAAACTTCCATGATAATCCCTTCTGATTCATCAAATCATCCAACAAGGAACCCCTCCATGGAACCAAATACATACCTATCCTATGAACCCTCACCACCTACCATATCCATATCTAACTCATCCAATCCACCTCTCACACCATCAATCTTCACCATATTCCTAGCATCCACCCACACTAATCCTATTCCTGAGGAACCACCCTCCAATACACATACACCATCACAATCCACATATCTATATTAATATAACCCTCCTTTGCAAGTCATAATCAACATGACTAATCTGAGCCTAAGGGAATATTCAGTGCAAGATGTAACATTTACTCCTCTAATTGAATCAATCAAATACTTTGGTAGACCTCAAAATGTGCAGCTAGCCATAGGTACCACCATCCCCTTTGGGTCTTTTCTAAATAAATTTTTTTATCTATGGAGGTATTGATGCCTCTAATGATCCACCTCTTATATTGAAAGAGAAAGATTCATTTCTTGCAAACATCGATTGTCTATTGAACCTATTATTTTCTCTATGATATTTTTATTGCTACCATTGGCAAGAATGGCGTAGGTCACTATCAACAGGGTCCTCGAACACCACTGGAACCACATTATCAATTACCTATAGATAAGTTAGTATTAGGATACTCCATATGTAGGCCTAACGAACTTATAGTAGATTCCCTTTAGCACCTTAACCTAATCCTCGAGGAGGACATAGACGATAATGAGTATGTTGATCCTAGACATACTCATTTGTTGAGAAATCATCTACAAATCGATATGCTATCAATGGATAATTTTGATTTATTATATGAGGAGTATGCAAATGATTTTGAAGCACTATCCATCACTTCAAATATCTTGGAGGAGGATTCCTCCTCCATTATCCCTCTCATGCATGTATATGAGTTTTTATATTTTCCTATTCCCTAGGTATCTCCCCATTTGACCACAACTTCCACTAGAGGATCCTATCATCCCCATTCCACCTTGACCACACCCTATCATACTAATTCCACCTCAACCACCTATTACACACTAGTGCCCACATATCATTAATCACATTTGAGAATGGATTTCATCTACCACCCATCAACATGATCTCCATTGATCTCACCATGCCACTTGTCTATTAAAATAATTCATCATAATATTTACCCCTCGATCCTGAGGCTATTAATTTTGATTAGGTTGCTCTCTCACAATCATCCTCTAAGTTCCTTTAATATAGGGACATGCTACAATTGTATTATCTTGCATCACAACTAAAATTAGTATTTCTCCAAGGTGAGATAAATTCAAACAATACAACTGAATCTTTTAATCTAGCTAAAGATATTTATTTTATCCCCAATCCTCGTCAATTGGAATATGGATATCACATGTTAATAGAAGAGACCATCGATATTTACATTAGCACTGATATTGAACATCCTCAAATTTTTAAATTAGGTATAGTTCTATCATATATAGAACATACTACATTCGCCACTCTTCTAATAGAGAAAAAATAAGTTTTTGCTTGGTCATACAAGGACATGTCTGGTCTAGACCCAAACCTAGTGGTCCACAAATTGATGTTCATTCCAACGATCAAGGATGTTAATTAGAAACTCTAAAAAATACATCCAATGATAGACCTAATGATAAAATATGAATTACAAAATTTTTTGGATGTAGGATTCATCCAACCGATTGACTATCCTGAATGGGTTTCCAACATAATACCTATTAGGAAGCCGAATGGGGGGTTCACATATGCATATTTTTTTGAGATCTTAAAAAAGTAAACCCTAAATATGTGTCTCCACTCCCTAGAATTGATACACTTGTGGATATAGTTATAGGTCATGAAATGCTTTTCGTCATGGATGGTTTCTCAAACTATAATAAAATTTGAGTCAATCCTAACGATCAGCCCAAAACCACTTTTACCACGCCATGGGGGACTTTATACTACAAGTCATACATTTTGGTCTAAAAATGTTTGTGCCACCTATCAGTGGGCACTGACATACATTTTGTATGACTATATGTATAATATTTTCAAATATTATATCAATGATCTATTTTCAAAATATTTATTACATCGTAACCATATTGATGTGCTACATAAGGTCTTTGATTTTCTACTAGAGCATAGCATGTGATTGAATCCTAAAAAGTGTATTTTTGGTGTAACATCTAGAAATATTTTAGGCTTCATCGTTTCTAAGAAAGGATTTAAATTTCACTTGAACAAGGTTGAAGTAATCTTAAACATACCTCCCATCAATGTTATGTAGTTTCACAGCTTACAAGGGAAGATATAGGCCATCCAACGTTTCACTGCATAACTATCAAATAAGTGTCAGTCATTTAATCATCTTCTACAATAGGGGGTGAATTTCCATTGTGATAAATATTGTCAAAAGGTCTTTGAGGATATAAAGTAATACTTTGTTTCTCCACCAGTATTATCTCTTCCACGACCTGGTGCATATTTTCTACTATATATTTTTGTAACTAACTTTGCCTTAGGGACCATGTTGGCACAAAATAATGAGGTAACTAAGGATCAGGATATTTACTACATCACTTGCACCTTGGAAACTTACAAAATCAAATATACTTATGTTTAGAAGCTCTTCTTAGGAATGGTATTTACCATCAAGAAATTTTTTTATTATATTATCAATCAAACAATGTATGTTATCTCCAAGGAAATCCCTTTGCGATATATGATGAGTTGAACATATCACAATAGTTGCACCATAAGGTGGATCATGATTTTGATAGATTTTAACCTTAAATTAATTGGAAATAAATATATCAAAGATCAATTCATTGCCGATCAACTAGCATAATTACCTCTTCTCAGTGATAAGCCTCTTATAATCAAGCTACCTAATTATGTAGTCTTCGCATTATCTAACTTGAAAGAGTAAAAAAAACCTGAGCACAAAGTGGACCTAACACTACTCTTAGATGGTTGTAGGTGTGAGCAAGGGGGCTGCCAAAATTATATTCTTTATGCCACAAGGGATGCCTATTCCCTTTTCATTTAAACTTGATTTCCTATGCACCAACAATAATGCTAAGTATGAAGCCTTCTTATTGGGGCTCCAAATGGCTTTGGACATGAATTTCAAGTGACTAAGAATATTTTTTTATTCATAGATTATTATCAACCAATTCAAAGGGAGTTATCAATGTAAAGACCTAATCTTAAAGAAATTCAAAATCCTTGTGGGAAAATCGCTTGCAAAACTAGAATGGTATGACATCAAGATTGTCTCTCGTTTCAACAACTATATTTTTGATATAATCGCTTCCTTAGGATCCCTAATTCTGTATAATCTATTTGATAATGTCACAATAATTTATGCTAAAATACTTAATTAATCTACACTTTTGAGAGATGCTTCTATAGAAGAGCAAAGCATCCACCTGGTATAAGCAAAACCATATCAAGACTGTGTAGACACATAAATCATGTAAATTGGATAAGACTACCCATGCATCACATGTACCACTCTTATAAACATCACATGGACCCATTGGGCACCCCTCTAGGATTGCATAAGGCTCCAAAACACATTTGGAAAGGTTCCCAACCATTTTGGGCAATTTTGGGGCATTTCTTGGTGACCGTCCCACCAAGCGACGATCATAGATGGTGACTGTACCACCCAAGGATAGCCATCCAAAACCATCCCTGGGTGGGATGGTCCCTCAAAAAACCCTCCAAAAAGTCAATATATATGTGAAATGGCAATCAAATACTACCATTTCCATTTCTAATAAACCCAGATTGATTTGGGACCTACCATGGAAGTCAAAAACTCCAAATTAGGAGTCCCAAAGGGGCAACCTTCCCCCAACCAATGCATGCAAGGGTTTTTTAAAGTGGTGGTACTTGCCTCGCATGCCAAGACTTAACCCTTTGCCCTATATGCCCTATTTGAGCTATAAAAAGAGGTGTATTCACTCATTTTCAAGGAGGATAGTTGAAGAATTTTAGCAATGAAGTGCTGCCCAATTCCATCCTCACATTTTGCAAACCATCATTTTCCCTCCTTTGGCCTTGAAACCCTCTTCATTTGAAGGTGATTTTAGGGGCAATAGAAACTGATCCAAACCATTCCAAACTAGAAAAATTGAAGATAAATTTGGATCCATCTACCAACACAACCTTTAAACCTATTTTGGACCAAATCCCATTAGTATTGGTGGCAAAACTTGAGCATATTTGTAACCGTCCCACCTAGGGACGGTTAATAGCAGCTAGATGCACCACCTAGGGATGGTTAGAAAATAGTAGATAATTTGGAAGAAATTCCACCATAGACCCTTTAGAAATGTTTATATTAGCCTATGGTCCAAATTTGATGAGATTTGGAGCAGTTTTGATGGCACTTTTGAAGTTCTCTTTGTTGCAGGTCTAGATGCCCCTATCAGGGATGGTCACTAATTTTGCTAACATTTACCTTCAATATTGTGTTCAGATCTCTCCAAAAGTATCTATATTACAACATATTCCATTCATATATCATTTAGAATAATTTGCATGTGTTATAGATTAGCTTTGTTATTGCTAGATTAATGTTTTTCTATGTTTTCAAGGCTTTGATTCTATAACACATATGCTATTAACCCCTTTTCAATCCCTTGTGTGTAGGTGCAGGTATTCTAGATAGAAGGGAGGAGCTAAAGAGGCAAGGAAGAGAAGCCCAAGACTAGCTCTCAAGTGTGGGAACGCGAGATGAACAATAGAACATTGCTTTAAGGCCTTGCAAGGGATTAGATCCATTTGCACATTATAATGTTGAAATGTATCAAATTGTAAAGCCCTCAAGGGGAGGCATTGTAATCTTATTTTGAATCCATGAGTGAATGAATACAAGGATAAATCCACCTCTTTTATTACACATTTTTCTTCTTTTCAATAGATTACATATTTATGCACCTTTTCCCTTTTTATGCTTTAATCTACTTTACATTGCAATAAAGTGCCCTTACAGATAAATTTTTCTTCTTCAATGGTGATCATGGTATTTGAGATTATTAATATCTCCCCTTTAATTGTGCTAGTTTTGACCTCCATTTTCTATTTTGCATGTTCCAGGTTTTGACCGTTCTAAGCAGAAACAACCCCTTTTCTACTAGGTGACACAATGTGGGATGGCCATCTAGGTGACACTCATAGGTACGGACCATAAAGTGCTAACCATCCCTACTAGGTACAGTTACAAAACCAGAGGTTTTCTGCAAAAATTTATAGAAACAACAAGTTCCAGGTCAGAAAAGACACCTTTCCCAACCTTCAATTTGCATATATGTTGTTTAAATTAGTGAAATTTCAAAATTTTCTTGTCTTCTTTATGCATGTGAAGGTTAGATATCATATTTTCAAATTATTTCATTACTAAGATAAAAAAAAAAGGAAAATAATAGTATTCTATATGCTTTTTGTCTAGTTTGCATTTACCAAAGAAGGTTAAGTTCATATAGGTTGTTAATTTTAGTGCTTTCCTTTTATGATACTAATGAGTCTGAAATAAAAACGTACTTTTATGCATATTAGTGAATCATCATTGTATGTTGTATTGTTTATTTCAAATTTTTAAAAGGAACAACACACACAACATGATCTTAAATATTAATGAGTTGGACTTTATTCCCAACCACTGATTCGCATGAACCTTGTTCTATTTTCTAATACCGACTCCAAGATCTGTCCTAATTTTGTAAAATAGCATGCATTCCTCTTTGGAGGGGTGCATTGCTATGTACAAGGTGCTGGGTGAGGATTGTCAGGACCTATGCTCCCTGATCAGGTATGGAATTCATCACCATACTTTAGGTTGGATTACGTTACTGGAAGACTATGGAATTAATCACCATATTGTTTGAGTATTACATCAACAAAATCAAACATGCCAAGTATTTTCTTTACAAAGCAACACATCTTGAAACAACATCAAACAATTTAGGATTCACATTTTAAAACTTAAAGAAGATAATCATCTCTATTTTTGAGTGTTTCTATTATTTTTTTGTTTCAAATTCATAAAAATTGTAAAGGATATAATCATATAGTAGTCTAGAGTACATAGTTATGGTACATACCCGTATCCAAGCCCATTTAAGGGTGGAAGTTATGGGGAGTAGGGAAGAGGATGTACAACGTCTTCGCCTAGATCCCAAGGACATGGTCATACCTCCTTGGAGACCACCTACTATTCCTAGACCTAGAGGGGCTAATAGGAGACCTAGCCAATAAGGGACCCCTACATAGGGCATCCCCACAAGATATGGTCTCAAATTAAGAAGTCATATCCCTAATCATCGAGTGGTATATGAATAGATGGTTACCCCTAGAATAGCAAGAAATGGACCTAGCCAATAAGGGACTCCTACATGGGGTACCCCCATAGGAAATAACCCCTTCTTAGGGAATTATTTCCCTAATATAGATATTTATAATTCCTTCTTTCTAGAAGAGTCATCACATAATGGATTGCTTCCCAATAGAGCAATCCCACACATTCGTGTGCCTGCTTGATCTACTCTTCGCACTATTGTGTAGGAGTATGACTTGTCACCTAAGGTAGGGTTGCATGAACATATTATGATTTCAAGCTGCCCTTCCCCACGATGCCATGAACGCAATGAGGGTAATACTCATTTCCATATGTGACCTCATTCCACCTTACCTTTATTTTTTTACGAGGGAAGACCTGAGGAACATCCAGATTATCCTCATTCAAATGTGTTAATGCAAGCATGTTGTGCCTATGAACTAGTATATTATCAAGAATATATATTTAGGGGTGAGACTCAAGTCAACATAGCCTCCCTTGATTGAGGTAAAGTTATAATAGATCTCATGAACCCCCTTGAATAAGATAGATATCAAATTAATAGTGCTAAGGAACTTAGACCTAATACAGTTGATCAGATCAATCAATTGGTAAAGAAGTATGTTGACCACGAAGCCAATTTTAATAAACTTAGGTCTAATAAACATCACCTAGATCTTCTAGAGTAGTACTAGCAATTAGAGAAAGAAATAATTGAATGCCAAATTCAAGAAAATTTGCGTAACGGAGCTCCTACTCCAAATACCCATAGACAGGAGACTCACCCGAGGCAACCAAACCTCTAAAAATATAGGTCTCCTAAACCTACTCAACTATTTCCTCCTAGACCTCCTAGGCCTGAATAAAATGTATATGACAGGCCAAACACAGATCACCTTCAAGAGGCATTTGTTCCTTCTTGTGGACCCATACTTGAAACACCTTATGGGGCTTACGATGAATTGGAACAAAATGATGATTATGTAGAAGAACCTTATGGAGGAGTGGATTATTTCAATAACCACCCCAACCCATGCTTAATATTCCTTGTCTACCTCTACGAGTTCAAAAAATGGAAGAGAAAATCACATCCTTAGATGTGTATCAAGCTTTTCTTGCACGCTTAGAAACTATAGAAGGTAGGACAGTTGGCAATGGGATTCAAAAATACACTTTGCATCAACTTAAGAATCAACCATTACATCCATCCATTCCTTCCCCGATATACCCTGAGCATTTCAAAATATTGAAATTGGATATATTCAAGGGAGAATAAGATTCTAAAGAGCATGTTACTAGATTTTTAAATATGTGCTTTAACATACAGGATAATGATGCATTGCTCCTTAGAAATTTTCTAAGTACCCTCTCTGGTCTTGCCATTGAGTGGTTCAACCAACTTCCAAAACATAGCATCTACACATTTGAACAATTCGTTGACACATTTTTGGAATGTTTCACCTTTAATACCAAAAGGAAGGTGACAATAATAGACCTCATGGGGGTTAAAAAAAATCGATGGTGAGTTGATTACTGATTATGGAAATAGGTGGTGAACACTTTTGGCTAAGCTACCATATCTATTGCCAGTGACTAAGTTAACTCGGTTGTTTTCAAAGAGTTTATTAAAACTCATCTCTTTGATATTGCAATTACAATAATACCCTACCTTGGAAGAAGATCTAGAATAGGCTAGAAACATAGAAGAAATAAAAATCCAAGATGGAAAAATAGCCAAATATCGTAACAAGGAGTGGATAAAGAACCTTAAAAATAGCTCGACACCTACAAAGCTAGAAACAGTCAATCAAGTGGCCATAAATGTCCCTGAGCCTATACAAGCGATGACTCCTCAAAAGGTGAACTATCAGGACCAACCTCCTACTGTGAGCTATAATAATAATGGTCAAGCGAATCAAGGACAAAACCAAAAATGTCACCCTAAGTGATAATTTACTCCCTTTTCTAAATCCATGGATTCTCTATTCTATTTATTGTGGGTTGCAAAAATGATTAATCTACCATATATCAAACCCATCGATACGAAAATATGCAAACCCAAGACAATGGTACGTCGAGAGGATAAATATTGTAAATTTCATCGATAAGGTGGCCATGATTTACCAATATGTTATGGTTTTAAACACCTAGTACAAGATATGATTGAGAGGAATGAGCTTCAAGTCGATGCTCCACTAGCCCCTACCAATCAATAGATGGGTATATACAAAGACCCATTACCAACTCATGAGGTACAAGCAACACCTACTAAATTTATGAATGAGGTGAAGACAACATCCCCTATCCAAGGGTATATTGGGATGGTGAGTATCATGACCAGGAATAGAAGATATCCAAGACAAGTTAAGCTAGCTATATCTTTGAGTGATGTTCTCACTACGTCGTAAACTACACCACCTATAGTACAAGGCCTTCCATCTAGGACAATGTTAACAATAAAGAACAAGCTTACACAAATCTTGAGGATTACATCAACATGATTTTCTATCTATGAGCTAATCCAACAATCACCTCCAAATCGATATGCTTTGATGGATATTATAAATTCAATAGATTTGTAACCACAAGATTCTAACTCCATAGATTTTTTGGATCATGTGCAATAGTGCAAGGAACCAGTAATAAGATTTTATGAGCATGATCTCAAGGAAATATCCAATGACATGGTAGATCCTCCTTTGCACATCATTACATGTGTAAACGATGTACCATACAAGAGAGTGCTCATAGACACTGGTTCCTCGAGTAATATCATCACAACCACAACACTAAAACCTTTAAAATTTCTAGCATCTCATGATTTTGTGTCAACTTACACTCTTCATGCATTCAATGACACAATATATTCTATCGTTGGTACCATAGTCTTACCCATCCAAGTGGGGTGCAAGACTATACCGACATTGTGTCATGTACTAGAAGGTGAGATGACCTATAAAAATTTTCTAGGAAGACCTTAGATATGGGACATGAAGTGTGTCCCATACATTGTGTATCAATGTCTCAAATACACTCATGAAAGGCAAGTACATGTAGTCTTTGCAGATCTAGAGCCCTTCAAATACTACAATATGGTACAACAGATTCCAGAGTCGACATTACCTTCAACTCATGTAGAATTCCAACTGAATACACCTATTAAAGTTCTACCCATTCCATAATAACCTTCCATTTAGCCATCTACATATTCATACATCCCATACTCATCATCGAAATTCGTAGATATGCCTTCGATATCATCAGAACCTCCATCAAGGAACATGTCAAAAATTCCCATTGATGAGAGCCCATATTTAGTGTCCACCATATCCATGAAGGATATTCCTTGTTTAGTAGAAAAGGAATCACTTACAGAGGTTCACATTGAGTCATCGTAAACCTTACTTCCATCTCATTCACATTCACCATCCCATACCACAATACATATTTCTAGTATAGGGATAAGAGAATATCTAGTGAGAAATTTCACAACGGTTCCATATGAAGAGACAGTGCAAGATATGGGGTGACCTAATATTCCCATAGGTAGCATTGTGCCTCTTATTCTACCTGCCAATCAAAATAATTTTGTATATGGATGTTTAGAATATGGAGCTCTGCCAATTCCTCTAAAAGCAAAAGATGATGAACCTTTTTTAGAGGATGTAAACTATTTGTCGAATCTAGATTATGCATTGTGGTACTTAGATCACTCTAATTGGAATGGTTTTGGTTTAGGCTTATATGATCAGGGTAATCATGTCCCATGTCAGTCTCAATATCATCTACCTTATGATAAATCCTGGTTGGAACACAATAAGCCAGTATCGTTGGACATCCTCACATATAGTCTATAACACCTATGTCTATGTTATCAGGATAATATTACACGTGATCCATACGCCAATATGAATCACATTCATTCCTTGGGGTATCATTTCCCCATAGATATGACAAATCAAGGAATATCCAGTTATGTTGTCCAACCCCATGAAGTGGGGGAAAGCTCACATACCTTGAAATCTGACAATGAGGAAGAGGATCAAGGTCCTCTTTAGGAATGGATGAGTGATGATGAAGATGACTATGGAATCACACCAATAAAATATGCTAGCTTAGATGATGAACATGAGAGAGTGTTCCCCTTGGATGACAAGGATGAATATTATCTTCACATGTTATTCCCTATCCAATGCCCCATATGAAGCTAGCTCTTGCCGTGTGAAGAGCAATATTGTCCTCTTCCACATAGGCCACTGCCATTTCTTCCACTTCCACCAGATCCACCCCTGTGAGTCATGAGACAACATCAAATCTCTAGACCCACTTGCCCTACAATGGGAGATCATGTATCCATCAACGTGATTTCTATATATTTAACCATACCATTGCTATATCCGAATAACCTATAAAAGTTGTTGCATCTTGACATCGAGGCAATTTAATTTTATCTATGAGATTCCACCCCATCACCATCAAAGTATTGGACTTTCAAGGAAATGTTATAGTCATTTCAATTTTCTCCAAGAACTACTTAGAATTTTTTTCAAGCCGACGTTGATCCTAAATTTCCTATGGATGAAGCAAATCCAGCTGATGACATTCATTTGATTCCCACTCCAAATCAGTTATAAAATGGGTCTCATATGTCAATTGAGCTAAAAATTGACAAGGATATCGGTACAAATCCTCATAATCCCTATATTATCAAACTAGGGAAAGGTTTATCCCTAGTTGAACAAGATTTCACAAGAGCATTGAAAGAAAGGATGAATACTTTTTCTTGGTCCTATAAAGACATGCCAGGACTGGACCCAAATCTAGTCACGCATAATCTTACATTGGACCCAAATATAAAACCAGTCAAGCAAAATTTGTGCAAGATGCACCCAAAAGTAGCCTTAATGGTGAAATATGAATTGCAAAAGTTGTTGGACGCTAATTTCATCATCTCAATATACTATCCACCATGGTTTTCGAACATGGTTCTTGTTAAAAATCCTGATGGAAGTATTCGCATTTACACTGACTTTAGAGATCTTAACAAAGTGAGTCCTAAGTATGAATTTCCCTTACCAAACATTGATGCATTGGTAGATGCTACAACAAGACATGAAATGATATCCCTCATGGATGGTTTATTTGGATATAATCAAATTCATATTAATCCAAAATACCAAAAAAAAATGGCATTTACAACACTTTGGGGGAAATTTTGTTATAAGGTCATGCATTTTGGCCTTAAGAATGTTGGTGCCACATATAAACAAGCCATGACGTATATCTTCCATGAATACATGCACAATATTTTGGAATATTACATGGATGACTTATTGGTAAAATATCTATTGCTCCATGAGCATATCGGTGTATTATGTAAGGTTCTAGATCACCTCATTGAGCACAATGTTAGGCTTAATCCCAAGAAGTGTGTCTTTGGTGTCACATCTGGTAAAATGTTGGGATTCATAGTATTCAAGTGATGCATAGAGGTAGATCTAAATAAGGTTAAGGAAATATTAGAAATGCCTCCCCCCACAACCATTAAGCAACTATGCAGCTTGCAAGGAAATATTGCATCCATAAAATGCTTCATAGCGTAATTATCATATAAGTGTCGATCCATGAATAGGTTTCTAAACAAGGGGGTCTCATTTCATTGGGATGAGGAATGTCAAAATACCTTTGATGATATTAAGCAATACCTAGATTTTTTGCCCATATTGGCTCCTCCGTAACTAGGAGTGTCGTTTTATTTATACATCTCAACTACTAAGTTGGCATTGAGCACCATGTTGTCCCAAAAGAATGAATTTCATAAATAATAGGCTACATATTATATCAGACGCACACTGGTCAGCTATGAAATCAAGTATTCATACATTGAGAAGTTATGCTTAGCAGTGGTATTTACAACTAAAAAGCTATGCCATTACATGATCAATCATACCACGTATGTCATATCTATGGAAAATCCATTGTGATATATGATGATTCAAACATATCACAATAGTCGCATGGTGAAATGGATAATGTTGTTGATAAAATTTAACCTAGATTTCATTGGATAAAAATCAATCAAAGGATAGGTCATAGCTGATAAACTAGTATAGGCTCCTCTCTAGGATTACCAGCCTTTGAATGTAGATCTTCCTGTAGACACAAAAACAACACCAATCTGATTATGCTACCAAGGCATTTATAAAATTGATGCACAAAGCCCTTAGGGCAGCCCTCATAGGTCAAGAACTGGTTCTAACCACTCCCAAAATAATTTTGGAAGGTTCCTAGACCAATTAAGGACTTTTTGAGGCTCAGTTCCTATTCATCCCACACTAGGAAAAATAATAGTTTCTATTCGTCCCACCCCAGAGGAATGAATAGCAGGTTTGACTAGCAAAAAGTCAAATATAGACAAGCAACCGCCAAAAATTACCACTTGCCCTGCTCCTTGAGACATGTAGGTCAGAACCCATGGTATGCCTATGATAGCCCCCATAAATGAGGCCATTTTGGGGATATTATCTTCCCCCACCAATGCATGTCACCCTGATGGACAAATGGACCCTTTGGCCTTGCATGCCCTTGCATGCCTTTTGCACATTTGACATCCTATGTCTATAAATTGGATGGCATTCTCATCCACATAGAGGAGGTCATCTCTAGGAATCACAACGAAGTTCTACCAAGTTATTACCTCACATCTATTGTCTCCTTTTCATCCATAATTTATCCTTAGTGAGAGAGGTTATCAGGTGGAAAAATAAGGTGCAATTTGACTCCAAAACCCAAATTTATTGTTTGAATACCTCATATAATTTGCCTAAAATACTTCCCCCTTGGTTTTGCATTAACCCATATTGTATTGGCATAGAAATTTGGGAGATTTTTGCAGGCGTCCTGCCCCTCAGTGCCCTCCAATTTGTGATAGTCAAATTAGTCCCACCCCCGGACAAATAGAAATATATGCATAATTTTAAGGCTTTTTTAATTAACTATTTTGAATATGTCTATAGGATACTACATTTCAAATTTCATTGTATTTTGACTTGTATCGGCCGATATATCGCCATTTTATGATTTACATGTATGCGGGTCCCACTTTTGCATGTAGGAGAATTTGAGTAGGATCTCTAGAATATGATCACATGGATCTCCTTATAATTTCATTTTATGCTTACTAACTAAATCTTGCATGTTTCTAACATTTCTAGGTAGATAAATTGCTCATTTGCCTTTTGTAGGTTCATAAAGTGTGATGGGATCGAACGCAGCGACCAGTCTTCCAAAACTTACAAAATTAGGTGATATCATCCCACAATCACATATTTCATATCACTCTTGAGTTTTGTTTATTTTAGAGCTCATTTGATACCTTTACCTTATGTGCACCCTTTTCAATCTGTGGGGATTGCATTTTTTAGAATCATACAGAGATGCTTTTGATATTATTTTATTTTCCTATGTATAGATATAGGTGCCAAAACATGATAGGATACATTAGAGGACAAGTATTACATTGACCTAAGTGGCGATGACATTGAGCCCGTCCACCTCGAGTGTGGGCATGCGGAAGAACAGTGGATGTGTACCACATTATTTGGTAGATTGATATCTCTTGGCACTATTTTTGTAATAGAGTGTATCAAGTGATTCAAGTCCTGAAATGGAGGTATTGTAATTTAATTTTATATTATTTGATAAGGAGAATGCCCCATTTCACTTTATTGCTTGTCATACATTGTCATTTACTTTGCATGCTTCGCTATTTGCTTTCATAGGACTTGACATACATTTAAAAATTCTATTGCTTCAGTTGAGGTGTACCATTTTTCCATTGCTATAGTGGTGATCATGATGGGACTCATTACCTTTTTTTTTAGGTGATTTTTTGACTCAATTTTCACCTTTTTTTGTTGCAGGTTTAGTCACTCCAGACCTAGGCAAACTTGGGACTGTTATTTGTGTTGTAGCACCCTAAAATTGGCGCAGTTAAACCCTTAGTAAAAAGATAAAAATTTGAATTTTAACCCCGAAACCGCTCGTTAACTACTCATATCATTTTTTGTACCATTTTTAGGAGTTGTTTTGACCGTTGGACAATATCGTTGCCAATCAGACGAAATCGCCCCAGATCAGATGAATTCTTCTGGAATAGAATGTCTAGACGATTTCTTCCCAAAACCAAATTTTCATAATTAGCTTCAGTTTCAATAGCCTCTCCAACTTGGGCAGATGTGTTTTTGCATAGTTGGAGATTCCTTTGTTGGAGATCTCCCAGATTGGGATTATCCCCAACCTCCTAACCTCCCCCTAATCCTATATAAACTAGGATTTTCTCATTTTATCCCCCTGAATCCCTAGATCCCCTTCCTGGCTCTCCTCCTAACTCTTTCCCTAGTTGATTTTCCCTACAATTTAGCTTTGCACTCGTAATTTTAAGTTTTCATTTCCGGTTTTCACTGTGCTTTAGCTGGAGGAAGCTCGGATCGTCACAGGTGATTCCAGATGATTTCGAATGATCTTATCATAGATCGGCGATTATATCATATGATTTGAGGTGATATCGACTATAGTTCAGATTGGGGGCAATCAGAGCCCTGAGTTTGCATTTCTCATCTTCCTTCTTTATTTTATTATGCATTAGCTTGATTATTTTCATTCTGCATCTTGGATTTCACCTTATTTTAACATAAATGCATGATAAAGTTAAAATAAGTTATTAAAATAATGCATTTACTTTAATCTGCTATCAAGATTTATTAGTTAGGAATTTATACTATCATTTTTGCATTATTCTTGTAGTAGCATTTTTGGTTTTTGGTGTCCATTTTTGTGATTGCAGGTTTCTGATGAATTCGATTGACGTATTCATCAGATCGATGATGATATTGTTTGATATCAAATGATCACCTATGATCTAGGATGATTCTATACAATTGCAGATGATCCTATCATATTCAAGATGATCTGGACTCCTACAAGCTTCATAATATTCATCAGACATCTAGAATCAGGTGCAGTATTTTCCATTTAACATATTCCTTACATTTAGGATTCATTCCTGCTTTCTGTATTCATATAAATTAGCATTTTCATATAGAATATCTTAGATTCATTTTGGCCTACCTAGGACTATGAATGATCGAGTATAAAATGAACACATCAAACCAATTCTCAACCTAGGCAAGGAAATTGCCACTCAAAGTTTCTTGGTGAACCCCACCATCCATCAAAAATTCACCCTTATACCCCTCCCCCGAGAGGCGTGACCTTCAAAGTGCCTCTCAGTCCGAGGTATTGTCCCATCCTTCTCACATCCCTCTTTCGGGCATGGATCCTATAGCCTAAAGGTAAGGGCATGAAAAATTTGGGTCAATACATTTTGGTGAACCTGACGTGAAACTAAAAGCCTTTTGAAAACCAAAAAAAAAAAAACTATTATTAAGTAACATATAGAATCATTAGACAAACAATTAAAGTCGCATGTCATATTTAGATGGTAGATTTTAATAAAAGATGAGTTGTCACCATAAATATTGAAAATTAATTAATAGCCATAGAGATTACTTCTGTACTTAGAGTGCCTCAAATAAATAGGGTCCAACATTTGTGGGATGAACTTGATAAGAGATTGGGTATCATTGAATCCAGATTTGTAGAACTTAGGCAAATTAAGAGGTTTGTCCTAGATAGAATCTTGGATCCCGATCAGGTGAATTTATACCATGAACTTTAGAGAGCTTGCCATAGGTGGTTAGCAGATAAAAGATCACTTGTGTCTTTAGAATTGTACACCTTTGAGGAATACCTTGAGAATGCAGTTGTAGTACATAATTTTCTATCTCGTATAGAGGATCAAGAAGTCATTCTTACAGATAGAAAAATATGGAATAGAGTTCTTAGAGCTGTGTTAAATAGAGATTATTGCCATGAACTTTATTTCTATAGGTTAGAGTCCAAAACAGATCATATTACCATAGCACACTTTGTCAAATTTTTGAAAAACCATTTCCAATTTGAAGAGGAGCATTTCATGACTCCTGATGAACTTGATCCTATTAATGATATCCATAAAATATTTATACAAAATTAAGTCATTCTTTTTACTATTGTTATTCTTTTCACAACTAGAATGCTATTTGTTATCTTTATAATAATATTATAAAACAACAAAAAAAAAACAAAAATCAAAACATTTTCCTTTTAAGTATTATAGTAGGTATATAATTAAAATATATACCTCTCAAACCTATCGCATATATATATATATATATATATATATATTTGCTGAAATCTAAGTTTAAGCACAATGCCTAGACTTAGGAATGGAAAATAGACTGAAGAAGAAGAAGATTGGTTAGGAAAACCATTAAATAACCCAGATATCCTTCCTGAAGACCAAGTTTAGGAAGAAGAAACCCTAGACCAGCAAGAAGAAGAGCTTGCTGTAAGAAATGAACATGAAGAAAATGTTAGAGAAGAAGGATCCTCATCCCCTAAAATGTCTCCGGGAGGAGCTATTACTTTTGAAAACATGGAACAATTTTGGAAGTTCATTAATACTAATATCGGGGTTCTTAATAGAGCATTCCATATGGACAAGGATCAAATTAGTGACACTCAAGCAACTCCAGAAGACGTATTTCACACACACACTAATCCCTTGTCCTTTATTTATCAAGAGAGTGATCAAACTGGACCATCCAATTTGGATATGGCTGCTATAATGCAAAAAATGCAACAACAACAGGTTACCCAACCATCTAAAGTGCCTATTAGAAATCCTAGGGTTATTCCTACACAAAAGAAACCATCATTTACTGATTTATTTTGCCAAGCTATTGAGAAATATACCTCAAATCAGAAAAAAACCAAAACAAAACCAAACACCAATTACCAAAAATCTGGGATACAACATAATACTACTACAAATCCTCTTCATAATACTCTTCCTACCAACACCTTACATAATAGCAATATAGCATCCAATCCTTATGTCACACCGTCATACACTCATAAATCCCATGCCTATGTCCCACCGAACCAATATGGTGGACAAACTAGCAATCTTGAAACTGTGGTGAAACAGTTAGTGTCCCGCATGGACCAGATAGATCGCTACCATCCCTCATACAATTATTGAGAGATGTGAAGTCAGCCTTTAGATCCTATAGTTGTAGAACAACCATATCCTAAACATTTTCCTATGCCTGTCTTGCCCATATATAAAGGAATCAAAGATCCCATAGAGCATCTTCATATGTTTAGGATAGCATGTCATGATATATCACATGATGACTTATTATTGCTAAAAATGTTTGCAAAAATTTTAGGAGGAATGGCATTAGAGTGGTATTATCAATTACCCACTAATTCTTTGAGGAATTTCGAAGAAACAACCGAGTCTTTTGTTCATTGATTTAGTGCCTACATCAAAAGACATGTGACCATTAAAGACTTGTACAACTTAAAATAAGACAAAGATGAATGCTTTGCTGATTTCCTAGCTAGGTGGAGACAATTGATAGGAAAATTTCACTTTGGGTTACCTTATAGGGAGATTTTGGACATCTTTATTAATAATTTACAAGACCAACTATCTTACGAATTATCAACCGCTACCTTGACCACCTTCGATCAGGCTATAGACTTAGCCAGATGAGTGGAAGATGCTCTCATTAGGAGAGGACAACTTAAAAAGAAAGACAATGAGAAAACATCTAGAAATTAATATAAGAATAAACAAGTTGTGGGTGATGGAGTCATTGATAGCAGAAATATCGCTAATGTTAATGCTGCAAAGACAACGGAGAAGTTTATACTAAAACCTCCCGATAAACCTCCTCGAGAATTTACTAGGTTAAATCAACCTTTATCAACCATTCTATCACAATTATTAGAATGAGGTTTGATTCAATTACCAACTATCCGAGAACTTGATCCAACTATACCCGAATATAGAGTTGATTTACACTGTGACTTCCATAGAGGACCTGGACACACTACCAACTCTTGTAAAATATTAAAACATAAAATACAGGACTTAATTGATAACAATGAGATCAAGGTGCAAACCTTTCAAACTAAGAAAAATCCTCCTAATAATGCTCAAAATAACTTCTCCCAAAATCAAAATCAGAATGCCAATCAGTCATTGGACATATTTCAACATCCTTTACCAAAACATGGCAAGGAAGTGGCTAATAAAATTGAACATCATAATGTTCCCCCTCCTACCCGATATGTAAGAACTATTAGTGGGCATTTGCCTACTCATGAGCCAGAAATATTTGACACAACCATATCCATGGTTACGACCAAGCATCTACATAATATTTGGACACCTGATCTCAGTGATACAGAATACAAGACTGAGAGTGATATGGAAATCACATCAAATCAATCAAATAGCTCTGAAGATGAATCAGATCCTATTCTACCTATCACAAGTTATATGGTTCTAGAAGAACCATTTCCAAGAAGAGTCACTACTAGACCATCGTCTCACCAATTCCTTTCTAATGAGCAAGCCATAAATTCTAGACCAAGACCCATTCATCATCTGCAGAATAATATTATGGGTACCATTGGAGTAGTTACTAGACAACAAGCTCAAAAATATCAACAAGATCAAATGCAAAATGATGGATCAGCTCCATTTTTTTTGAAGGTTCCTAATAAAGGGAATCAGGCACCTAATGTTCAACCTAAACCTCCTTATAATATTAATGAACAACTATCAAATATTACAGCTAGAATTTTTCTTTTGGATATTTTAAGATATTCTCCTACACATAGAGATGAATTAATGCTCACATTAATCTAGATGATGGTACCATAAGACATTCAACCAGAAGCCATGGCCAATACTATAATAACTCGTGAAGTTGATAGTATTGACTTCTGGGATAGAGACATACCACAACATAGTTCACATAAGGATAACCCCTTATATATTACTGTCTTAATTAGAGATGTAGCAGTTAAACGAGTCTTGATTGATAATGTTTCATATTTAAACATCTTCATTTTTGACTTCTACCAAATATTTGGGTTTAGAAGTGAGGAAATGAAAAGAACTGATATGATCATAAAAGCCTTCAATGACAAAACACAAGAAACGTGTGGAGTTATTACCATCCCATTACAGGTTGGTCCGAGAACCTTGGATACAACCGTGTTTATTGTACATTGTCCTGCATCATACAATATACTCTTGGGTCACCCTTGGATCAACGTGATGTGAGTCGTTCCCTCAAATTTACATCAATGTGTTAAATTCAAATTTAAGAATTAGTTGGTTACCATTCATGGTGATCATAGACCCTTTGATATGTGTGCTTTGGTAGAACCTGTTGGAGTTCAATTTTGCCCTGCTCTATCATCCACACATCCTAATTCTCATTATCCATTTAAATGTGTGAAACACATACCCACAACGTCATCTACTTCTTCTTCATCAGTTCCACCCCTACATACAGCTCAACTATCCTCTCAACAAACCACATTAGGACCTCAGAAATATCCTAATTCCACAACCGATGCCTCTTGTTCTACTCCTATAACTTCTATACCTATAATAGACCCATCCATCAACATCTCTACAATATCTAAATCCACCAAAGGCATAGTTTCCACATCAGAATATGTAGGAAATGTTCCTTCTACCTCTTATGCTCTTACTGACGAGCTCTTACCCGATTTTTCTAAAATTCTTATATCAGATAAAACGAATGCTTCTATGCAATATTCCCTTATTTTAAATAATTTTCCACCATATCCTCATACCTTGGGCCTCCCATAGCCTATGGGAAGTATTTACCAAGTCAGGAGCTATGCTTTTTTTTATAATGGATATGGGGTAGAATACCCAGAAACATCAAGATTCATTATTATGGATATGCTCAATGTTATTTTACTAATGAGTATATTAAAGCCAAATCTATAATGCTTAAATTGGGATATAAAGGGAAATGTTTAGGACCTTTCCAAAATGATATGAAAGAACCTTTTGAGGTAGAACCGTGGCCCACCCGATTTGGTGTGGGCCTATTTCCTAGTAAAGGTCAACCCTTCCCATTTGAGGATGATGACCATCTCATATCTTATCAAGATTATTTAGATGATGGGATGCTTTGCATTTAACGGATAAGCCATTCACATGTAATATGTATCTATAGCTTACCCTGAGATGATCACTGAATCTGACGATGAGTTGGAGGGAGATATATTCCATGATGTCTCCATTGAGGAATTATTACATAATGAAATATCATTTTGATGGCTCTATACCTAGTGTAGCCCAGCTTGAGGCCATGACTCCTCAAGATGAATTGTCCAAGCTAACCTTGGTAGAATTACAAGAATTTGGCATCTCACCCGCCCCATCTAATTTTGAGAAAGATCTACACATGGAAGTAGAAAATTTCATAAAAACCAATATTGGAACCGAGGATAATCCTCACATAATCAACATCAAATCAGAATTGAGTCAAGAAAAATAGGATAAATACATTGCATTTATTAAAGAATATGAAGATGTATTTTCTTGGACATATGAAGATATGCTAGGTTTAGACCCTTCTGTAGTCATGCATCACCTCGTAGTCCATCCGGATGCTAAACCTATTAAACATAAACTTAGAAAAATGCATCCTAAAGTGGCCTTACTAGTCAAAGGGGAGCTAGAAAAACTCTTGAATGTTATTTTTATACAAGCCATTGATTATGCTGAATGGATCTCGAATGTAGTTCCAGTAACTAAGAAAGAAGCTACTAAAATTAGGGTTTGCACATAATTTAGAGATATTAATGATGCATGCCTTAAAGACGATTTTCTCCTTCCCAAAATGGATCAGATAATTGATTTTACTGTTGGGAGTGGAATGATATCCTTAATGGATGGATTTTTTGGTTATAATCATATCAAGATAGCTCCTGAAGATCAGGCTAAAATAGCCTTTATTACCCCTTGGGGGACCTTTTGTTGGAAAGTGATGCCATTTGGTTTGAAGAATGTAGGTGCAACCTATCAACGAGCCATGACTTATATCTTTCATGATATGATGCATGATATACTACATGATTATGTAGATGACATTATAGCTCATTCTATTAATGAAGATGACCATTTAGATGACTTGAGAAAAGTATTTGATCGATAAGGGAATATCTTATCTGATTGAATCCAGCCAAATGTATATTCAAAGTTAAGTTTGGTAAATTATTGGGGGTTATAGTTTCTTTACGTGGCATCAAAATTGACCCTCTCAAGATTATGGCTATCACTGATATGCCCACACCCACAAATATATCTAAATTATAGAGTTTACAAGGTAAGCTTCAAGCTATCCGTCGCTTCATCGATAAGCTGAAAGATAAAACCGGACCCTTTATTAAGCTTCTTAAGAAGGATGTCTCTTTCCATTGGGACAACGAATGTCAGGAAGCATTTGAACTCCTCAAACAATATCTTCTTAACCCGCCTATGCTTTCGCCACCTAGACCTGATCGCCCATTTATCTTGTATATTTTGGCTTCATATTTTGCCTTAGGAGCTATGTTAGCTCAACTGGATGATGATAAAAGAGAGCGCACCAATTATTACATTAGCAAAACATTAATTAGTTATGAAACCCGCTACACAACATTAGAAAAGTTATGTCTAGAAGTCATATTTTCTACACATAAACTATGCCACTATATGCTCAGTCATAAAACGTACGTTATTGCTAAATCCGATCCTTTACGGTATCTCATGAGTTGACCTTATTTATTTGGTCGCACAGCAAAGTGGGTTCTTTCTCTAAGCGAGTTTGAACTCATGTCTATAGGATAGAATTTTGTTAAGGGTCAAATGATGCAGGAGCATCCGGCTGCAGTCGAGCAATCGTGCATCTTCAAAAATATTTTTAGATTTTCTAAGTACTTTGCATTATATTTTACTAATTTCCATCTTGGGGAAGGCTTTGTTAAGCAATTTTCGGTTTGGAGAAGGTTTTGTAAAGCAAAGGGGGTGGGGTCGTGAAATCGTGACATGTCATGATTTCATGTCATGTCGCGAAATCACGACCTCCGTGGGCTACAATTTAACTTGGGCAAGTTCGTCGCGATATCGCGACGTCGCCATATCGCGACGTCGTGATATCGCGACAGTATTGTAAAAGCTGAGGCAAGGGGACGTGGTCGTCGCGATATCGCGACGTCACGATATCGCGACGTCACGATATCACGACAATTTGTAGAGCAAGGTGGAAGGGGAGAGTCCTGTCGCGATATCGTGACGTCGCGATATCGCGACATCGCGATATCATGATAGTTTGTAGAGCAAGGCGGAAGGGGAGAGTCCTATCATGATATTGTGACAGGTCGCGATATCGTGACCTGTCGCGATATCACGACCAGTTAGAAGCTGCCACGTGGCATATTTCAAAGGCAGCACCAAAGGCTAAAGCAAAGCAAAGATCATAGCAAAAGACTTTGGCAAGGTGAAGACAGAGGTGGGGGGGGTCGCAAAATCGTGACCCCAAGGAACTTCGACATAGTAGAGGCGTTGTTGGTCGCGATATCGTGATCGGGTAAAAGCATAGCAAAAAGTAAACGAGTGGATGGCCAGGCAAGGCCAAATTTGACACGTGGGTAGCCACGTGTATCATGGAAGTTGTGAAGGGCACGTGTAACAGCTATATTGTGACAAGGAGAAGGCATGGCAAAATTTACACGCGGTCAGCTACGTGTAAGAAATCAAAGATGAAGGTCATGGAGGTTGATAAGGGAGGTGTCGGCCACGCATTCTTTTAATACTTCTGGCAACACAGCCATTACAGGTGAGGGCTTTATGGAGGGGACAATAGTGCAGAGGACGGTCAGAACAAAGCGGCCGTTGCAGGTCAGAGAGAGGCCATTAATACGAGCCCCATGGCAGATTAGGCAGATGGCCATTTATGATAGGAATTTTGAAAAACCTAGAGAGGGGGAAATTCAAATTGAATTTTGTTAGGTGGGGGCATTAATTGCCTAGAGGATCGAGGCCTCGATAAAAACTCATATTTTTGTTTTAGTCATGGTGGTGGACCGAAGAAAGGGGGAGAAGAAGCACAGTAGGGAGACCGAAGCCGAGCTCGGTCATTGTAAAGCCTGCGGGCTGTTTCATTTAGATGATGTAAATATTTTTCTATAGATTTTAATGAGAAATCAAAATTTGACAAAGTGTTGATCTTTCGGTCCCCATCAGTGGTATCAGAGCCAGTAGTTCCTGAGCATACAGCAGACCATCGAAGGAGAGGCAGTTGTACCAGGACTTGTGGGAGGGCTTGAGATCGGGTGAACAGAATGCCTCCAAGGAGAAACCCCGTTGGTGGAAGAGGCATGGCAGCAGAAGATTTCTGGGCTTTGCAGCGGCAAGTTCAGGCCCTGCAAGAAGAACTGCGCAGAGGACATGAACCGAGAAGAGATGCAGACAGTGAGGATGAAGCGGATGAAGAAGAAAATCAATTTGAAGAAGAAGAAGAAGTTGTGGATCCAGCACAAGCCAGACTGTACAAGGCCATATCTCAGATCGGGAAGAGGCCAAAGTTAGAAGTTTCTACGTATTTCGAGAACTTGAATCCGGAGGAATTAATAGATTGGATAAATGACTTAGAGGAATATTTTGAATACGAAGAGGTTGAAGATCCCGAGCGGGTCAGATTTGCCAAAACTAAATTAAAGGGTCATGCCAGTATATGGTGGAAAGGGGTACAGCTAGAGCGGAACAGAAGAGGAAAAGAACGGATAACAAGATGGGACAGAATGGTGGAGAAATTGAAGAGACAGTTTATTCCCGTGGATTATGAACTGGATCTGCTAAGAAAAATGCAGAGTTTGAGGCAGATGAACAAAACTGTCCAAGAATATACGGAGGAATTTTACAAAATCTCCATCAAAACCGGTCATTTAGAAGCAAGCAAGGAAAAGGTGGCCCGTTATATTAATGGGTTGAGGCCCAGTGTCCAAGAAGAGCTAAGCCTAGTGCGGGTGAGCACCATTGAAGATGCTTACCAGTTTGCTCTGAAGGTTGAAGAAAAACTGAACAGAAGGTTTGAGAACAGGCAAAAAGGAAGAGGGCCTGGAGGAAAGACCGGTGGAAAGAAAGAGGAAGGAAAGGAAGAGAAGAAAGAAGAGACTAGCAGCAGCCGAGGTCAGAAAGAAGGAGATGAAGAACCCAAACCGCAAGTTCAGAATAATGGCTACCCAAGGGGAAGAGGTAGATCTGGACACGGGTATGGAAGAGGAGTGTTCCGAGGAACATGTTTCCACTATGGAGAAGAGGGACATAGGGCATATGAGTGCCCCCAGCACCCCGAGAGAGTAAACAAGAAGCAAGTGGGTCCTGCCAGAGCTATTGTGGCAGTTGAAGATGCTGACTCAGAACATTCTGAAGAAGCTGAAAAAGGAGAAGCAATGATTGTGAGGAGGACCATGTTGATTGAGGAAGACAAGTCAGAGCAGAGGAGAAGCCTATTTTGCACATGGTGCAAAAGTGCAGGCAAAGTCTGTAATGTTATTATAGACAACGGGAGTACAGATAACTTAGTTTTCGAGGAGATGGTTACTAAGTTGCAGCTGGAGAGAAGGAGGCACCCGCATCCATACCGGATTGCATGGTTGCGGAAGGACCACAGAGCATGGGTCCATGAATAGTGTTTAGTCACTTTCAATATTGGGAGATACCAGGATGAGGTCCTATGTGATGTATTCCCCATGGATGCTTGCCATTTGCTATTGGGAAGGCCATGGCAGTTTGATCAGAGTGCAGTGCATGATGGTCGTGCAAATACGTACTCCTTGATGAAAAATGGAGTGCGGCACAAGTTGAAGCCATTACAGATAGTGGATGAGAAGGTGTGCAGCAATGCCAGAATTTTTCTGGTAGAAGGCAAAATTTTTTTGCCAAGAAACGGGATTTGAGCAGGTTGTAAAGGTTGATGAGTGTTCGGAGATATTACAAAGGACGCGGACCGAACAACAAAGAAGTGAAGGTCACTTCTCTTGTTACCCGGGTGTCTGATGCAGGAGCATCCGGCTGCAGTCGAGCAATCGTGCATCTTCCAAAATATTTTTAGATTTTCTAAGTACTTTGCATTTTATTTTACTGATTTCCAGCTTGGGGAAGGCTTTGTTAAGCAATTTTCGGTTTGGAGAAGGTTTTGTAAAGCAAAGGGGGTGGGGTCACGAAATCGTGACATGTCGTGAAATCGTGACCTCCGTGGGCTGCAATTTAACTTGGGCAAGTTTGTCATGATATCGCGACGTCGCGATATCACGACATCGTGATATCACGACAGTATTGTAAAAGCTGAGGCAAGGGGACGTGGTCGTCGTGATATCGCGACGTCGCGATATCGCGACGTCGCGATATCGTGATAGTTTGTAGAGCAAGGCGGAAGGGGAGAGTCCTGTCGTGATACCGCGACAGTGCGATATCGCGATGTTGCGATATCACGATAGTTTGTAGAGCAAGGCGAAAGGGGAGAGTCCTGTCACGATATCGCGACAGTCAGAAGCTGCCACGTGGCATATTTCGAAGGCAGCACCAAAGGCTAAAGCAAAGCAAAGATCATAGCAAAAGACTTCGGCAAGGTGAAGACAGAGGTGGGGGGGTCACGAAATCGTGACCCCAAGGAACTTCGACATAGTAGAGGCGTTGTTGGTCGTGATATCGCGACATGTCGCGATATCGTGACAGTCGCGATATCGCGGCCGGGTAAAAGCACAACAAAAAGTAAACGAGCGGATGGCCAGGCAGGGCCAAATTTGACACGTGGGTAGCCACGTGTATCATGGAAGTTGTGAAGGGCACGTGTAACAGCTATATTGTGACAAGGAGAAGGCATGGCAAAATTTACACGCGGTCAGCTACGTGTAAGAAATCAAAGATGAAGGTCATGGAGGTTGATAAGGGAGGTGTCGACCACGCATTCTTTTAATACTTCTGGCAACACAACCATTACAGGTGAGGGATTTATGGAGGGGACAATAGTGCAGAGGACGGTCAGAACAAAGCGGCCATTGCAGGTCAGAGAGAGGCCATTAATACGAGCCCCATGGCAGATCGGGCAGATGGCCATTTATGATGGGAATTTTGAAAAACCCAGAGAGGGGGAAAATTTGAATTGAATTTTGTTAGGTGGGGGCATTAATTGCCTAGAGGATCGAGGCCTCGATAAAAACTCGGATTTTTGTTTTAGTCATGGTGGTGGACCGGAGAAAGGGGGAGAAGAAGCACAGTAGGGAGACCGAAGCCGAGCTCGGCCATTGTAAAGCCTACGGGCTGTTCCATTTAGATGCATGTAAATATTTTTTTGCAGATTTTAATGAGAAATCAAAATTTGACAAAGTGTTGATCTTCCGGTCCCCGTCATAAAATCATAGCAGATCAATTAGCTTTTGCACCCTTAGAGTCTACCTATCCCCTCATCATTGAGTTTCCTGATGAATGCCTTAAACTAGAGGCATACCATCCAGAGCAATGGTCCTTATACTTTGATGGAGCCCGATGTATGAGTGGGGCTAGTGCAGGTATTATTCTAATATCTCCATAGAAACACATTATCCCCTCTGTCCTTTAAATTAACGTTTGCTTGTACTAATAATACTACTGAATATGAAGCTCTAATCCTTGGCTTGTGAGCTGCCTTGGCAATGAAAATTAAAAATTTATTAGTTTTCGGTGATTCTCAACTTGTTATAAATAAAATTAATGATGTTTATCAAACCAGAGATGATAAATTGCTTCCATATAAAGCATATGTATTCCAATTAATATTTTTATTTGATCAAGTTACCTTCGAAACTATTCCTAGAACTAATAATCGTGTGGCTGACGCTATGGCTGCAACTGCATCTCTTTTACCCTTGGAGTTAGATGACGAATATGCTACCATCATTATTCGTTGACTCTAGGAACCCGCTTCAAATAAATCATGCTTAGAACCATTGGACATGTTTCTAATCAACGAAACTACTCCTGAACTTTGGTACACTAATATATTAAATTTTCTTCAAAATGGGACCTTCCTTGAAGATTTTAATAGAAACCAACATCGGTTATTATGTATACGAGCAAGTTGCTTCGTAATAATTGGAAATACGTTATATAGGAGATATTTTGAAGGTATCATATTGAGACGTTTGAATCTAGAAGAATCTATATAAGCTTTAAGTGAAGCCCACGATGGATCTTGTGGGGGACACTTTAGTGGTAGTGCCATTTCTAAGAAGCTCCTTAGGATAGGATATTTTTGGCCTACCATGGAGAATGATGCACATGATTACGTGCACCATTATGACAAGTTCCAGAAACATGCTGACCTTGTCCATGCGCCTGCACAAGAACTGTAGGCTATTTCATCTCCTTGGCCCTTTTCAAAATGGGGCTTAAACATCATTGGAAAAATCAATCTTGTATCATCTGATGGACACAAGTTCATCATAACCACCACCGAGTATTTCACAAAGTGGGTTGAAGCTATGCCCTTAGCTTCTTGCACTAGAACCCAAGTTTCCAAATTTATTTTTAATCAAATTATTTGTAGGTTCAAAATTCCTGCAAACCTCATCTCGGATAATGGAACTTGTTTCAAAAACAAAGATGTCAAGAAATTATGTCAAAAATATAAAATTCAATATCGTTGGTCCACTCCCTATTATCCTCAGGGTAATGGCCAAGCAGAAGCATCTAATAAAACATTAATTACAATCCTCAAAATACTGGTCAATAAATCTGGTCGATATTGGCACATTCAATTATATCTTGCTTTGTGGGCTTATCAAACCAGCATTCGTACTCCCAGGGGCACTTCACCTTTTGTTTTGGTTTATGGCACTGAAGTTGTCTTTCCCTTTGAATTAGAAGTTCCTTGTTTGGCTATACTACTTCAAGATTCTGAAGTAGGAGATGAATATCATGCTGGCAAATTTAGTCAGCTGGAACTCCTAGATGAGAAGCGCATCAATGCTTTGGAAAACCTTCGAGCCTACTAGAACAAGCTTAAATGAGCATACCTCAATAAATTTCATCATCGATCCTTTGATATCGGTGACCTTGTCTTAAAATAAAATTAAAAAAATACTAATACAACTAAAGACCTTAAAGGTAAATTTGAACCTAACTGGCTTGGACCATATGTCATCACTTCTAAATTTGGATCGGGAGCATACAGATTAGCTACCTTAGATGGTAAAGATATTAAATAACCTATGAACATTATGCATCTTAAGTTCTATTATGCGTAATTCTGGTAATTTCATCATTGTATATATTGTACATCTTGCCTCATTTTAGAAAATTCATATAAAAATTTCAAAAACAATCATATGGTGTATCGTCTCAATTCATAAATCAAAATCAAAATATACAAATATAACAAACATCAAAATCATCAAAATCTTCAAAAAACATTTTCTACTGTATTGCATTTATATTTTCAATTATTTTGGATAAATTAGCATTTATTTGGAATCCCACACTTTCACACTCACATGAATAAATATCTTGATTTTATTTGGTATGATTATTAATATCTCTTATATCAAAGTCCACAGTTGAATTAAATAATGTTTTGAGCATAGATAATTGATCTTGTTATTTACTTGAACCAAGTATATCTTTTCACACTAAAATGATTTCATTGCAAATTCAATATGATGCTACATAGTAGAAGTGGTTTCTTGAGCGAAAAGTTTCCCCTGCTATCCTATCATGCACATGGTCTAGAATCTTTGATAATTGACAAAAGGACAAGCTCACCCCTGCCCAGAATAAAAATCCCTTGCTCTATAGCCAATTCGAGCAAGTATCCCTAGTATAGAAAAAAAAAGTAAAAGAAAATAAGAAAAAGAAAAATATCATTTTGTACCATCACAGCAATATTTCAGCATTATCTCAATTCCAAGCAAAAATACAAAAAAAAAAAAAATAGAAAAGAAGAGAAAGAGAAAAGAAAAAGCAAAAAGCAATAAAATCCCTTTCCCTACCCCTTGAAAAGAAAATAAGGGTGAATGATCTTGAATCCCTAGAATTCTCAATTATTTGAAAATCGTGAGGTAAGCCCCATAACAGGTGGTTTGTGCCCAACTCGCTTGGCCTTGGGTAACTCCTAACGTGGCAATATGTTTGTCACATTAACGACCTTCTTTTGTATAGACCTATGTCTGCTTATGGATCAGCTAGCTCTTGATGACCCAACTTACATAGTAGTCTGGTACGGTTACATGCATATAAATCATAGTCAACGAACACTTATTTTGTTAATTCAAATTACTTGTATCAAATTATCTTTCTCAAATTTGGTAAATGAACAATACAATTGCACACACATTTGTATTTGAGAGATTTTGTATCATTATGATAAATCAATATTGACAATGAACTCACATATGCACATGAGGGTTCCTTATAAATCTACATTTTGTCTTTGAGATAATTTAAAATATTTATGCAAATATTTTGGAATAATTTCGTCTTCTTATTTGAGGACATCTATTTTGTATAAAAATAATTAAATACTTTTTTTCAAAATCCAAAATTTTCTTTCAAAACATGTTCAAAGATCTAACAATAAAGTCACGTTTATATATACTTTCGACTTCCGCAATGATGGTATAGTTCCTAAAACCTAAACTGGGATTTTATGCCTAGCGCAAGTCCTCATCTTATATATTTTTTGTTTATCTCAAAATCAAAAATCAATTATGCAAATTATTTTTGGATTTCACGATGATGGTATAAGTTTATACCTAATATTCTATGCCTAGCGCAAACCATTGTTCTAATTTTATTTCCCATTCATTTTAATTCATAAAAACATATGGATTAAATCATTATGTTACAAAATTATGATTTAAAAAGAATGAACACATTTTTCTATTTCATTTCATTATTTCAACATTCAATTTTGCAACGATGGTATAATTCCTAAGGAATTTTTCAAAATATTATCACACTTAGGAATTTTATGCCTAGCAAAATCATATTTTTAATATTTCATGCATAATATTTTCATGAAAATCTAAAAACAAATCATCACCATCATCATTTTTCATCATCACAACACAAAGTCTTAAGACAGTCTCTTAAGCACTCTTTTACTTTTAGCAATATTTCTATACTGGGATTAGCTTGACAACCTAGCGAGCGGTGAATCCATGAAATGGTCTATAACAATGACAATGTCCTTTGAAATTATTGTTAGAAGTCCCTTTATTTTTCTTCAAATCATACCATAAACAACCAATTTGTTTACATCATATTATTTCATTTAAATTTTATAGCATGACATAAAATTATACTATTTCCAATGACATAATTACATGAATAATCAATCAACAATTCAAACTTTAAATCATCATAAAACATATGGACAAGTCATATCACAAAATATAATATATATATATATATATCAAAAATATATGTACATCATATCAAAGCTGGATTGGTATGCCACAATCTATACCATGGCATACTCAATCCTCTCAAAAATATATAGTCTACAACCAAAAAGCAGCTAGTATCGAGAAGCCCTCGAGCTCTCATCCTCATCTCCTCTCCTACCCTGGCATGGAGGAGGTGGTCCCATAAAGGTTTTTGTTGTATCATAGGTCCTCAAAATCGATCGTGAGGATGTCCTCGATGATCCCATCGTGATCGGCTCCATAATGGGGGTTGGCAACGGTATCCTTTGGTTCTTTGGAACCACATGATAGTACAATCCCTGGTAGAACATGGTCTGAGCAATAGACCACTCTAGATATCGAGTGCTCACCCCTCTACTCTGAGTCTTGAGTCATGTAGCATCATCCTGTAGTGTCTACACCTAATCCTAGAGGCAGGCATTCTCAACCCAAAGATCCACCATATCGCTACTCTCCCCCACCTCAACACCCTTGCCTTTATTGGGTGATGGTGGCCTATCCCTATGTTGAGAAGGGAGTCCATATTCCCTCCTCTTTGGCTGCTACGGTCTCTCCAGAGCCCGTGGCACTCTATAGCATCTCTCCTGAGGAGATCGTCACTGCTCCCTCCCTCTGTGACCCCTCGTTGCATCGATGGTAGCCTGGAACTGCATCCCCATCCATCGCACCATAGTGTGCATCAGACCCTATGCCCTCATCAATCAAGGAGGGCATATGAGGGCATTTTCAGCATCCTAACTCCAAAATCACTGCATATCTGGAGCCCCACCCAGTGTAGTATTATCTTAGACAGTTTGGGAGTGCTCATAGTCTCTGAGAGAAGGGATCCCCTACTGTATATCGAAATGCCTCAAAACTCGGTCATATCAATGGAGCTCTACCTCTCCCCACTCCATACTCAACCAGAAGACTCACCTTATGCAAGCCAACTCCTGTTCATCCTCTCCCCACCATGGATGCTCTCTCTATGGCGTCTAGGTGATCTGGTCAAGAATGAGGTCGTCTAGGAACCTCTGAGACATCGGTAGATCTATCCACCACTGTGACCCTCTCTGGAGCCACAAATAGAAAACTTGGGGTCTCTCCTAGTCAACCCCTATTAGTGGAATCCCTACCAGCATCCACACCGCAATGTGCTCCCAACAAAAAAATTGTAGTAGCGATGTCAATACTAGATATCAACCTCCCCTGTATATGACCCCGTATAGAATCCTATACAAGTGGCATAGTACAAATTTGCCTCAAGCAAACCTATAATCGTGGTCTCTCATATCACACACCACATCTGAGAGTAGCCATAGTAACCTGCATCTACTCTAGTGGCATAGAAGTAGGCCACCCACTATGAAAAGGATTGAAAATCCAACGAAGTGTTCTATTATCTACAATTCAATTTATAGGCTCTAATGGCCCAAAATACATAACCAAACCCATCAAATCATGGATTTGATCCAATATGCTTAACCATAAGCTAAAAAAGTGCAAAGGATAATGCACATAACTTTCTAAGCTAGGAGAAAGGAATAATGCTAACTATAAGATCCTTTTTAGCTATCTTGAAGTACACACTTCCTACTTTGAGTTCACACTTCCTAACTAACACTCCTAAGTGACAACTAGAAGATAACTAGTGCCCACAAGTCCATGTGAGAAATATAATCACTTAAAATATTAATTTGCAAGAAATAAACTATGCAAAACTAACTAGAAATTACTAGAGGGGTCATATGAGTGATCAAACATCAATCCTCATCATGCCTCCCCACAATAGAAGCATTGGACCCCAATACTTTTAGAAGAGTAGGAAAGTCACGGGACATCTGATAAAAATAAATCCAATGAGCTTGATGCAACATTTGTCCTCACTGAGCCACAAGATATGAGGTGGTAAACCCCTGGCGAGTCTATCGAATCTTTTTTTCATAGATCTGATCAGAATCCAATGGTAACTGAGAATCAAGAACCACGTCCACAGGATGACTAATAGTTGGTGATGTCTCCAATGTAGAGTCAAAATATAACTTCAAAAGATCTACATTGATGACATCATGAATTCCCAAGTGTGTGGGAAGATCAAGGTGGAAAGCATTCTTAGACACCTATTGAAGAATAGTATAAGGCCCATAGTGAATCGGTTTGATTTTACTATGAGTCTTATCAAAAAAATGTTGCTTGTTAAGATGCAACCAAACTTTGTCACCAACCTGAAATGGATGAGGAATTTGATGTCGATCCATGGCCTTTTTTTGCTACTACTGTGTCTTTTGTAAAATATCAACCACCTTTGATTGCAGATTGTGCAAATGCTAAATAAATGAGTGTGTTTTGTCTTGCTCCTTCTGAAGATGTGAAGTGACAGGAGAAGGCAAAGACAATGGTAGCTTATAAGGTTCCAAGGGATGAAATCCCATACAAACCTCGAAAGGTGAGTGACCTATAGAAGAATGTAGGGTCCTATTATAGGCATGTTCAATATGAGTGAGACTCAAGTCCCACTTTTTTGGTGAAGCATGATGATAGATTCATAAACTTTGCACAAGGGTATAGTTTACCACTTCAGTCTGCCCATCTGACTGTGGATGATAGGCGATGGAAAAGTTAAGGGAAACTCCCAAAATTTTCCACAAAGAATACCAAAAGTGACCCACAAAGAATGAATCATGATCCGATATAATTCTGGTAGGTAGACCAAAGGAATGCCAAATGCTATCAAAGAAAAATTGGGCTAAATCTGCTGCAGAACTTGTCTTGCGGCATGGAATAAACTTAGCCATTTTACTGAATCTTTCAACCACCACAAACACACAATCATGTTGTTGCACCGTCATAGGAAAAACACTAACCAAATCCATGGAAATGCTTTCCCAAGGACGGGAAGGAATGGGCAAAGGCATGCCTAAGCCAAAATTCATGTTAGTTGGTTTTGAGCGACAACAAACTGCACACTGTTTGAGAAATCTCAACACATCCCTCTACATTTTAGGCCAATAGAAAAATCTTTGCAAGTGATGAAGTGTTTTTTGCTTCCCAAAGTGACCACCATAAAGTGTAGAATGAGCTTCCTTAAGAAGTGACACTCTAGGCTCACAAGTAACACAAACTTGTCCAATTTGTAAAGAATTCCTTTGATGTAAAAATCTTGGAAAGGATGCAAATTGGAAGAAGGCTTACTCACTTGCTCAAATATTTTCCCAAAATCAGGATCCTATGAATACTGATTAGGCCAAGTCTAAAATCCCAAGTGTGAAGTGGACATAACTGTTAATGCAAGAGCGACAAGAGGCCTACACAAACAATCAGCAATAGTATTACTCTTCCCCTTTTTGTACTTGATCACCAAGTGAAATTGTTAGAGGTAAGAGGCCCACTTCATATGTCTTGATTCTTCAATTTTACTTTGATATTGTAAAAACTTGAGAGGCATATGATCAGTGTGTACTACTGTATATTTTCCCAAAAGATAATGTCTCTAGTACTTAATAGCTTGAACTAATGCATACAACTCCTTGTCATATGTAGAATAGTTCAACTTAGCAGCAAAAAAAGTTTTTGAATGATAAGCAACTGGATGACCATTCTATTTTAGCACAGCTCCTAAGGCAAATTTAGAGGCATCCTTTTCAATCTCAAAATGTTGATAGAGGTCGAGTAAAGTTAACACAAGTTATGTACAAAGTTTCTTTTTGATTTTCTCAAAGGCAATCTCTTGGCTTTTCTCCCAATGAAATGGAACTTTAGACTTAGTGAGATAATGCAATGGAGCTGCAAGGGTGGAATATTGAGGAATGAACTTGTGATAAAAATTCACAAGTCCTAGAAAACTCCTTAACTCAGTGAGAGTTGTAGGAGGGGACCACTTAAGTAAAACATCAATTTTTGTGGGATCTACCTGAATTCCACTTTCACTAATCACATAACCAAAGTAAGAAACTAAAGTATTGCCAAAAGAACACTTGGAAGAATTGGCATATAATTGATTCTTCGCAAGAAGATCAAGTGTATGATGGATATGCCTAAGGTGTTCCTCCCAAGTTTTTGAGAATATCAATATATCATCAAGATATATTATTACAAATTTGTCAAGTACATCATGAAATACATTATTCATCAACCTCATGAAGGTTGCAGGAGCATTAGTAAGACCGAAGGGCATGACCAACCATTCAAAAAGGTCCATATTCGTCTTAAAAGTTGTCTTCCATGTATCCTCGGCTTGGATACGCACTTGATGATATCCACTTTTGAGATATATTTTTGAAAAGAACTTAGCTCCTTGGAGCTGATCTAATAAATCATCAATGCATGGTAGGGGATATCTATTCTTTATAGAAATTTTGTTCAAAGCATAAAAATCGATGCACAATCTCAAAGTGCCATCTTTTTTAAGAACCAACAAAATAGGTGAGGCACAAGCAGAAGTACTTTCCTTAATGAAACCCTTAGACAAAAAATCTTCTATTTGCCTTTTTATTTCTTCATTTTGCAAAATAGATTGTCTATACATGGGTGCATTAGGTAGTGAAGAACCAGGAATTATTTCAATGCTGTGATTAATTGTGCGAATTGGAGGAAGAGACTTTGGCTCCTGGAATATGTGTGAGTAACTTTACAATATTTTATCCATTGAAGAGTGTTTCTTTGGAATGGATGTGTATGTAGAAGTGTTCTGAGAGCGAATGAAAATTAGAGCAACATCACCACATTTTTTAATTACTCTTTTTGTTTTCTTGGAACTTAGAATGATGTTAGGAGTGTTGGTGCTTTTAATGAGAAAAACCTTACCATATTTTTGAAGTGTGTAGGTTATTTTAAAAGCATCATAAATAGCTCTCCTATCATACTAAAAAGGTTTTCCAAGAAAAATCCCACAACAATCCATAGGAGTCACATCACAAGTGACTTGATCTATGAAATGTGGGCCAAGTGCAAATTTTAATGTGCAAGTGTGAGTGATTTTTGAGCCTCTTCCACTATCCTTCCAACCCAAATAATAAGGTTAAGGATGAGGCTCCACAGGTAACTTCAAATGCTCGACAATGGACCTCACAATTAGATTTTTCTGCGAGCCATTATCCACTATACAATTTGTTGCAAAATTATGGAGCAAATGAGCTCGAGTGATGAACAAAGCATCACGAGCGCCCTCTGATGAACTTACATTTACCAAGGTAACCTCATTGAGCTTACCTCATAATTTTGTGTATACTCTACTCTCTCCTAATGACTCAAGGGGACCTTTAGAAGAATCCTCCTCTTGAGTAGTAATGACTAAACTTTTCTTATTAAGCTTGAAACAATCAGCTTTTTCATGACCCTTTTTCTTACAATAGTTACAAAAATTTTTAGAAGAAGAAGAAGAAGAAGGAGTAGAAGTGGAAGGAGAAGGAGAAGAAGGATATGGAGAAGAAACATTCTTCTTTTGAGCAAAATTCTTCTTTTGTGAGAAAGAATTATTCCCTTTTGATGATCTTGCAACCACTTGAGGAGCAGGTGTGCGGAATGCCTGCGAGTGCACTTTGAACTTGTCCTCCGCAAGTTGCACCTGGTTGAAAACTAAATCCAATGTTTCCATAGAAACAAACATAATTTCTCTGTACAAGTACTCTAACAAGCCACTTTGAAATTTGAGAATCAAATCTGGAACATCATCCTCCACATTCACAAGTTTCCTATACCTGTTGAACTGAAAAATATATTTCTGTACAGTCATATTAGTTCCTTGCCTAAATTGAAACCACCTAATTACCAAATCCTTAGAATAATTGGAAGGATAAAAATTGGTTTTCAGATAGTCTACAAGTTCATCCCAAGTAGTGATTTCATCATGACCTCTTTTTCTTTCTACAAGGACTTTAGCTAAACCAGAAAGTTTTAGCTTAGCATAAGGAACCACATCTTCATCTAAAAGCTGAGAGTAAGAAAACCAAGAACTCATGTCAATAATCCAACTATTCAAGACATCAGGGTTCCTAGATCCATCATAAAATGAAACTTCACAATGAACTCTCAGACGAGAATCATGAGTAGAAGTTGAAGCATTATGCACATAAATGTCATTTAGCTTTATGGCAAGATTGCCAAGGACTTCTGCCATGGTAGTATCATTAGCTTTATCTGCTAAAGCATTTACAACATGGGCAAGTTCTGCCACTTGGGCAACCAAGTCAGAAGCCATGTTCAACCGGGTATAAGCCAGGAGTAAAAAAATGAGAAAGCACTAAATCAAGGTAAAAATTGAAATTTTCCTTGTTACAATGGAGTGCCTCTGAATTTTGAAAATTACTCCTAAGGCTCAAAATTTGAAATTTTAAACTAACCTAAGGTGCAATTTATAATTTATTAATTTAAAAATAACTTAAGTAAAAATTAAATTTAATTAATCAAAGATTAATTAATTTTAATTAAGTTATTAAAAATTAAATTAATAAAAATTAAATTAACATGCAACCTTTAGAATAGAAAAAAAAATTAAATTGGAAAATTACAATAAACTTTTACCTACATGCAACTCAAAAACTACCAGATTCCCCAATGCATGCTTCCCAAGGCATGAATTTCAGTGCCTGTTCCTCCTTGGGGGTAGCGTAATCACGACGCCAAATTCTAGGCTGGGCGTGCAGCAACATTTTTTGAGCCATGACGTTGGAAATATGTCAGTGCCATTAGGCCGAATGTTGTCCAGGTCCATGACAGTAGTGTTGTCACGTTTGACAGCAGGTTCAAGTGTGTGGCCTGACGCCCGAACGATGAGTGCCGCCCTGACGTTGTCAGCAGACAGCATTGGTAGTCTGGCTGAGGTGCCTGACAGTAGTGTCAAGTGTTAGGCTAGATGCCAAATGGGCAAACACCCTAGCACTATCAAAGGACAGTGCTGGTGGTTAGGCCAAAGCACTGTTAACCCTAACAGTAATGGTCATAGCCCAGACGCTATTGTGCCTGACATCATCAGGATCGATAGTCGTAGGCCGTTAGCTATCGGTCGACTGCCTACCACAAGCCTACGCATCAGGTGCTATCGGGTGGTTCTGGCCAGCCGCCTATCGTGATTCGGTACATCGGGTGGTGCTGGTTGGCCGCCTACCCAAATTCTGTGCACAGCTTGGTCAATGAGCCCAAGGGCTAAAACAATTTTTTTTTTTACAATAAAAATGTAAATTAATATATTTAAACAAATATATATTAATTTAAAAATTTAAGTTTTTCTAACACAATGAAAATTTTAAAAATTAACCAGCGAGGCTAATTATTAAAAACAATGAAAACTTAAAGTATAAAAATGTGAGCAACCAAATCCCTTCAGTAGCTCTCATTTCAAGATCCAGTCGACACACGACCAACATTTGAAAGGCAACCAAACCTAAGTTGACACATGACCTAGTTTTGATGATCTCCTGGAGCTCTTCAGTACTCAAAAATGGGGGGGGAAGTAGGGTTAAATGGCTCCCTAATCCTAATTGGACCGTAAATATGATCCAAGCCCTTCCAAGGATAGCAATAGGAAGAACTATGAAGCAAACTTTTCCTATACCTCTTGAGCATAAGAAAAAAGTTGGAACAAGGAGTTTTTCGTCGAAGGAACTTCCTTCTATGAATGGTTTTCAAGATCCCCTTGAGCTTAAACCGAGTCCTCAATGAGAAAGAATTTCTCATAACAGAATTTTATCTCCTATCATCTCACCTCACAAGACCTAGTGCAAACATGAACTAGGCTCTCATACCAATGAAAAGGATTGAAAATCCAATTGTGTTCTATTATTTACAATTCAATTTATAGGCTCTAATGGCCCAAAATACATAACCAAACCCATAAAATCATGGATTTGATCCAATATGCTTAACCATAAGCTACAAAAGTGCAAAGGAGAATGCACGTAACTTTCTAAGCTAGGAGAAAGGAATAATGCTAACTATAAGATCCTTTTTAGCTATCTTGAAGTACACACTTCCTACTTTGAGTTCACACTTCCTAACTAACACTCCTAAGTGACAACTAGAAGATAACTAGTGCCCATAAGTGCATGTGAGAAAGATACTTACAATATTAATTTGCAAGAAATAAACTATGCAAAACTAACTAGAAATTACTAGAGGGGTCATATGAGTTATCAAACATCAATCCTCATCACACTACCCCTGCCAAAATCTAAATCAATCGAGATGCCCCATGCATCTGCCTCAATGTCTCGATGTTCACCCTGCCCTTCTCCAAGGTGAAGCTAGGGTCTCTGCACAGTCGCATCATGGCATGGCCCTGATTGGTCATAGGAGTCATAAACCGCCCATGTATGGGGATCATCAAGATTCTCCATATGTCCTCTAGAGTGGGAGCCATCTCCCTTGTCGGTAGTCAGAAGCAGGACGACATCGGATACCACCTCTCTGCTAGGGCTATCAATAGCCCCATGTCTGTAGGTATTTGTGGCATCTCTACCACATGTTGTAGCCCAAAATCCACTAGGCAGTCTCACTCTACCTGGTCGAGTGTAGCTACATCATCTTTGAGTCCCCCGTATTTCCACTCCCTACTTTTTAGTAATCCCCTCTACAAAATAAACAATAAAACAACAAAAATCATTAATAGATAATCATTAAAATCACTTAAATTAATTTCATCTTATAATAAATGATATCGTCCATTATTGGATGATATCGTCCTAAATTGAGTCAAATCGTCCTTGGTAGGATGAAATTGCTTCCAATTTCTCAACTTGGGGATCACCCCTTGTTGGACGGGATCACCCCTATTTCGCTGATTTCACCCCTACATGAAATTGGTGATCTAGGGATGATTTCGATGAAATTGGGATGATTTCGTCCTGACGTCATTGACGGCCTAAAAAAGGCTGCGATGCCCCAAAAATGGTCAAATTTTCAATTAAAAATCACACAAATCAAATTAAAAGCATAATATGTCATGTTCAGATCCTTACCCGCAACCTGCGTCAAACCTCTATCGATCTGTGTGTCATTTCCACCATTTTGCCTGTAGAGATCTGACGCAACAAAAGTGGACAGTAACAATGAATTAGGGTTTTACCCTATTTTTTTTTAAATTTATTTAAAAACAACTCTTTTTAAAATAAAAAAAAAATTGTTTTTTTGCACTTTTACCTCAAACGTTCGATTTGGGTAAAAACACGGAGGGGGCACCATAGCAAGCAGTTGTACGATTCGACCTAGAATCATCATCTAGAAAATAGAATAATTTTTTTGC
This sequence comes from Wollemia nobilis, assembly GCA_028583015.1. Taxonomy (NCBI): domain Eukaryota; kingdom Viridiplantae; phylum Streptophyta; class Pinopsida; order Araucariales; family Araucariaceae; genus Wollemia; species Wollemia nobilis. The sequence continues at coordinate 1,921,631 of JAQPPZ010016349.1, forward strand.
TTTCTTGTAAAGCAAGAAGAACTCATATTTAACGCATTTTCTTTGGAAAATTCGCTAAAGAGGGGGCAAAATGTAGCACCCTAAAATTGGTGTAGTTAAACCCTTAGTAAAAAGATAAAAAATTGAATTTTAACCCCGAAATCGCCCGTTAACTACTCACCCCTTTTTTTGCACCATTTTTAGGAGTTGTTTTGATCGTTGGATGATATCATCGTTGATCAGACGAAATCACCCCAGATCGGACGAATTTTTCTAGAACAGAATGTCCAGACAATTTTTTCCCAAAAAAAAATTTTCATAATTAGCTTCTATTTCAACAGCCTCTCCAACTTGGGCAGAAGCGTGTCTGAGCAGTTGGAGAATCCTCCGTTGGAGATCTCCCATATTGGGATTATCCCCAACCTCCTAACCTCCCCCTAATCCTATATAAACTAGGATTTTCTTATTTTATCCCCCTGACTCCCTGGATCCCCTGCCTTGATCTCCTCCTAACATTTTCCCTGGTTGATTTTCCCTACCATTTAGCTTTGCACTCGTATTTTTAAGTTTTCATTGCAGGTTTTCACTGTGCTTCAGCTGGAGGAAGCTTGGATCATCACAGGCGATTCTAGATGATTTCGAATGATCCTATCATAGATCGACGATGATCTCGTATGATTTGAGGCAATCTCAACTACAGTTTAGATTGGGGGCAATAAGATCCCTGAGTTTGCATTTCTCATCTTCCCTCTTTATTTTATTATGCATTAGCTTGATTATTTTCATTCTACATCCTGGAGTTCATCTCATTTTAACATAAATGCATGATAAAGTTAAAATAAGTAATTAAAACAATGAATTTCCTTTAATCTGCTATCCAGATTTATTAGTTAGGTATTTATACTGTCATTTCTATCATTTTTGCATTATTCTTGTAGTAGCATTTTTGGTTTTTGGTGTCTATTTCTATGATTGCAAGTTTCTAACGAATTTGGCTGATGAATTAGTCAGATCGATGATGATATTGTCTGATATCATATGATCGCCTATGATCTGGGATGATTCTATATAATTGTAGACTATCCTGTCATATTCAAGATGGTCTAGACTCCTACAAGCTTCAGAGTCTTCATCAAACGTCTGAAATTAGGTGCAGTCTTTTCCATTTAACATATTCCTTACATTTATGATTCATTCATGCTTTATGTATTCATATAAATTGGAATTTTCATATAGAATAGCTTAGATTCATTTTGGCCAACCTAGGACTATGAATGATCGAGTATAAAATGAACACATCAAACCCATTCTCAACCTAGGAATGGAAACTGCCACTCAAAGTTTCCTGGTGAACCCCACCATCCATCAAAAATTCACCCTTATACCCCTTCCCCGAGAGGCGCAACCTTCAAAGGGCCTCTCAGTCTGATGTATTGTCCCATCCTTCTCTCATCCCCCTTCTAGGCATGAATCCTATAGCCTAAAGGTAGGGGTGCAACAAATTTGGGTTAGTACATGTGCTACCTTGGGACAAATTCAAATTCATCCCTCCCTGGGACGAATGCAGACCTAAAATTCATCCCATCATGGAGTGAATAGAAAATAGCAATTTTTTTGAGCTGGGTTTCAGAACCAGCGGACAATGGCAGAGAAGAGGTAGGATCTGAAACACTTTATTCATGTTTTACATTTACATAACTCTATTTTCTATTCATTTTTGCTTTATGTGCTTAAGTAGGAAAGTAGAGTGCTTAAGTAGGAAAGTAGAAAACTATCACAACTTCATTCTAAAAAATGCAAAATTTACAAAAAAATGCATAGAGTAGAAAATCATAATTAGGATTACATCTCCTTTGGCATGATTGCTTGTCACTCATCCATTGGTGGGTCTTCATTTAGGGTTGCTTTCCTATGCTTAGTGTAGTGGGTTCCATATTTCATATTTCCATATTCTGAAAGTAAAACGTTACCTTTAAGCTTGCATTTATTAAAAAAAATAAAAATCATTGAATGTTCTCTTGTTTACTTTCTTTTGTATTAAAAGGAATCACATTCACCACGATCCACTTAAATACTAACGAGTTGGATTTCATCCCCAACCGTTGGTAGATCGTAAGTGAATGTGGGTTTCATCTCCATCCACTTGGCTCAAATCCCATGAACCCGATCCATATTTCCAAGGTTGGTTACAAGATCCATCATAGCCCATGGGTTATAACATACATCACCCTTCGAGGAGGTGTGTCACAGACTATGGGTGAACTGGGTGAGGAACTGGTAGGACCTGTGCTCCCTGGTCATGTGTGGGTTTTATTACCACACTTCATAGGTGGGATAATGCAACCTGGAGTTCATAGCTAGGTTGTCGAGCTATGAGTATAAAGGTGAAATCCATTTTAACTTGAGAATATCATTCAACAACTATCAAAAATAGGACACAATGTCTCTTTACAACAAACTTGAAACAAACTAAAACCAGTTTTTAGGATACACATTTAATATATTAAAAAATATAAACATATGTTTGATTATATTTTTTCCTTTTGGTATACTATTTCATAAAATTTTTAAGGAAGATAAATATTAAAATGTTTGATAGACATTCTTACTATGGTTTTCACCCGTACCCAAGCCCAATCAAGGGCTTACGCTATGGAGAGTGTACATGGAGATACAAGTCATCTCTGTTATAGTCCCCAATATCTGGTCATACCACCTTGGAGGGCTAAAACTCACCCCAATCCATGGATAGATATGATAGAGTAGGGTCTCCAAGAGGCCCTTAGGTGGGATACCCCTATGCACCAAGAGCTAACCCAAGGAGATTGCTCCAGTTATATGGACGCATCAAACACTCATTTTGATGATGACTGGCTAGTGTGTGAAGAGGCACATAGAGATAGGGTAGTACCATGCATTCATGTGCTTGTTAGAGAAGAGGCACACAATAAAGGGTTGAAACCCCCCAATGATCATTGGGCGGGGTATGATGATGACATCTTACCCCTACATTGCCTAATTAGGGCTAGAGAGTCCAAATATCAGGATGAGTATGAGGATCATCATGCAGGGTGAGCTAATTTAGCCCTACCTTTCCTCGTTCATGAGGGAATATATTAATAAATCCATGACATTCCTCAAGAGCAAGTCACTACGTGGGGGTATTGTGCCTCTACACCACTTGAGTATCTAAAGCACCTGTCTCGACCAGAGCCATAGGTCAATGCTACTAACCTCGATAGAGAGAAGCACGTTATAGAGGTCTTGGATCACCATGACCAAGAAATATATCGAGGGGAACCATATAGGCCACCTAAACCTTGAACGGTAGAACAATTCCAGTAGGTGATTGCCATATATGTAGAACACCAAGCTCAATTAAAATAGCTTCGACATGATTAATAGTAACTAGACCGCCTGTATTAGCTCAAGAAAGAATGTATTCAATGTCAAACCAATGAGTTGTTCCAAAATACACTACATGAGCAGGTTCTAACCCCAAGAACTCATAGGGCAGAGATCGATCAAAGGTAACAACCCCTAGTCAGAGAGAGGTCCCCTAGACCTTATAGAGGATTGCCTCCTAGACCTCCTCGATCTGATTAGTAGTTGACTCCTAGTACTGATGTAGGGAACCCTCCATGGGCAACTACACAAGTTTATAGATCAGCTCCAGATATGCCTTACAAGGAGTATGATAGATATAAGCTAGAATAAAAGCATTCAAAAATACCTTATCAAGGCAGGGGGGTTGTTCCGCAACCATCCTGTAATAGGCATCAAGTTCCTCGAAACCCACTGCAAGAATAGGACAAAGAGGAGGAGATCAAGTCCTCTGATGCTTACAAGGCACTTCTAGATCATCTTGAGTCAGTTGAGAATAGAACCTCTAGGCCCCAAAATCCTACATTATGTCAACTTCGTAGTCACCCTGTGAATCCATCAGTTCCTATGCCTCGCTACCCCAAAAAAATCAAGATGCCTCTGTAGCACCCTAAAATTGGCACAGTTAAACCCTTAGTAAAAAGATAAAAATTTGAATTTTAACCCCAAACCGCCCGTTAACCGCCCGTTACCCGCTCCCCTTGTTTTTCGTGCCATTTTTAGGATTTGTTTTGACCGTTGGACGATATCGTCGCCGATCAGATGAAATCATCCCAGATCTGACGAATTCATCTGGAACAGAACGTCCAGACGATTTCGTCCCAAAACTAAATTTTCATAATTAGCTTCTGTTTCAACAACTTCTCTAACTTGGGTAGAAAGCGTGTCTGCACGGTTAGAGTCTCCCCCATTGGAGATCTCCCAAATTGGGATGATCTCCAACCTCCTAACCTCTCCCTAATCCTATATAAACTGGGATTTTCTTAGTTTATCCCCCTGGCTGACTGATTTCCCTACAACTTTAGTTTCTTGTGCATTAGAACACCTTCATACCATTGTTTGCATTGTGTATTTCAAGTTTTCTTGTAGGAATTTTACTATTTTTCAGTCGGAGCAAGCTCGGATCATCGTTGGCGATTCCAGACGATTTCGGATGATCCTATCGCAGATCGATGATGATCTCGTACGATTGGAGGTGATCTCGACTGTAGTCCATATTGGGGGCAATCAGAGCCCGGAGTTTGCATTTTCTTATCTTTTCTCTTCATTTCCTTATGCATTAACTTAGTTTATTCTATTTTTGCATCCTGGAGTTCACCTCATTTAGCATAGATGCATGATAAAGTTAAAATAAATTATTAAATTAATGCATTTCCTTTAATTGTTATCTAGATCTATCATTTAGGCAAGTTTACTATTATTTCTATCATTTCCCCTTGCTTTTGTAGTTGTATTTTTGGTCTTTGGTATCTGTTTCTGTGATTGCAGGTTTCTAACGAATTCGTCTGATGAATTCGTTAGATCGACGATGATCTCGTCTGATCTCAGATGACCGACTATGATCTGAGATGATTCTATGCAATTTTAGATGATTATGTAAGATTTGAGATGATCTGGACTTCTACAAACCTCAGAATCTTCATCAGACATCCGAAATTAGGTATATTCTATCTTATTTAGCATACTTTCTGTGTTTAGCACTTATTCATGTTTTTTGTATCCATATAAATCAGCATTGGCATATAGAATAGCTTAGATTCATCTTGGCCAAACCTAGGAATTGAATGATTAAAGTACAAAATGAACACATCAAACCCATTCTCAACCTAGGCATGGAAACTGCCACTCAAAAGTTTCCTGGTGAACCCACCATCCATCAAAAATTCACCCTTATACCCCTCCCCCGAGAGGCGCGACCTTCAAAGGGCCTCTCAGTCCGAGGTATTGTCCCATCCTTCTCGCATCCCCCTTTCGGGCGTGGATCCTATAGCCTGAAGGTAAGGATGCAAAAAATTTGGAGCGATACATTTTGGTGAACCCGACGTGAAAACTAAAAACCTTTTGAAAACAATCCAAAAATAAATAAAATAAATGCATTTAGAATCATCAGACAAACAATTAAGATTGCATATCATATTTAGATGGTAGATTATAATAAAAGATGAGTTGTCACCATTAATGTTGAAAATCAATTAGCAGCCATAGAGATTACTTCTGTGCTTAGAGTACCTCAAACAAATAGAGTCCAACCTTTATGGGATGAACTTGATAGGAGATTGGGTATTATTTCATCTAGGTCAACAGAACTTAGGCAAATTAAGAGGTTTGTCCTAGATAGAATCCTGGATCCTGATCAAGTGACTTTATACCATGAACTTCAGAGAGCTTGCCATAGGTGGTTAGCAGATAAAAGAGCACTTGTGTCTTCCGAGTTGTACACCTTTGAGGAATACCTCGACAACGCAGTTGTAGTACATAAATTTCTATCTCGTATAGAGGATCAAGAGGTCATTCTTACGGATAGAAAGAGATGGAATAGAGTTCCTAGAGCTGTGTTATATCGAGAGTATTGCCATGAACTCTATTTCTACAGGTCAGAGTCTGAAGTAGATAATATCACCATAGCACACTTTGTCAAATTCTTGAAAAACCATTTCCAATTTGAAGAGGAGCATTTCATGACTCCCGATGAACTTGATCCTATCAATGACATCTATAAACTATTTATAGAAAACTAAGCCATTCTTTTATTATTATTATTTCTTGCATTTAGTATGTTGTTTGTTGTCTTTATAATATTATTATAAAAACATAAAAAAAAAACAAAACAAAAATATAACAAAAATTAAAACATTTTCTTTTAAGTATTATAGTAGGTATATAATTAAAATATATACCTCCCAAACTTGTTGCAATATATATATATATATATATATATATATTTGCTAAAATCTAAGTTTAAGCATAATGACTAGACTTAGGAATGGAAAACAGACTGAAGTAGAAGAAGATTGGTTAGGAAAACCAGTAAATAAACTAGATGTCCTTCCTGAAGACCCAATTCAGGAAGAAGGAACCCTAGACCAACAAGAAGAAGAGTTTGCTGAAGGAAATGAACAAAGAGAAACTGTTAGAGAGGAAGGATCCTCATCCCCTAAAATGTCTCCGGGAGGAGCTGTTACTTTTGAGAACATGGAACATTTTTGGAAGTTCCTCAATACTAATATTGGCACTCTTAATAGAGCAGTCCATATGGACAAGGATCAAATTAGTGACACTCAAGCAACCCTAGAAGAAATATATCACACACGCACTAATCCCTTGTCCTTCGTTGATCAAGAAAGTGATCAAGTTGGACCATCCAATTTGGATATGGCCGCTATAATCCAGAACATGCAACAACAACAGGTTACCCAACCACCTAGAGTGCCTGTTACCAAGCCTAGAGTTATTCCCACACAAAAGAAACCTTCATTCACTGCTCTATTTCGCCAAGTTATTGATCAACATACCTCAAATCAACAAAAGCCCAAAACAAAACCAAACACCAATTTCCAACAATCTGGGATACAACATAATGCTACTACAAATCTTCTTCATAATACTCTCCCTACCAACCATTTGCATAATAGCAATATAGCATCTAATCCTTACGTCACGCCATCATACGCTCACAAATCCCATACTCATGTACCACCGAACCAATATGGTGGACAAACTAGTAATCTTGGAAGCCATGGTGAAACAGTTAGTCTCCCGCACGGACCAGGATAGATCCCTACCGTCCCTCGTACAATTATCGAGAGATGTGTAGTCAGCCTCTAGATCCTATAGTTGTAGCACAACCATATCCTAAACACTTTCCTATGCCTGTCCTACCTATATACAAAGGAACCGAAGATCCCATAGAGCATCTTCGTATGTTTAGGATAGCATGTCATGATATATCACATGATGACTTGTTATTACTAAAAATGTTCCCAAAAATTTTAGGAGGAATGGCATTAGAGTGGTATTATCAATTACCCACTCATTCTTTGAGGAATTTCGAAGAAACAGCCGAGTCTTTTGTTCATCAATTTAGTGCCTACATCGAAAGGCATGTAACCATTAAAGATTTGTACAACTTAAAACAAGACAAAGATGAATGTTTTGCTGATTTCCTAGCTCGGTGGAGACAGTTGATAGGAAAATTGCACTTTGTGTTACCTTATCGGGAAATGCTGGATATCTTTATCAATAATTTACAAGAACAACTATCCTATGAGTTATCAATCGCTACCTTGACCACCTTCGATCAAGCTATAGACTTAGCTCGAAGAGTGGAAGATGCTCTCATTAGGAGAGGTCAGCTTAAAAAGAAAGATGATGAGAAAACATCCAGAAATCAATATAAAAATAAACAAGTTGTGGGTGATGGAGTCACTGATAGTAGAAATATTGCTACTGTTAATGCCGTGAAAACAACGGAGAAGTTTATACTGAAACCTCCTGATAAACCACCTCGAGAATTTACTAGGTTAAATCAACCTCTATCAACCATTCTCCCGCAATTATTAGAACGAGGTTTGATCCAATTACCAAATATCCAGGAACCTGATCCAACTATACCCGGATACAGAGCTGATTTACACTGTGATTTCCATAGAGGACCTGGACACGCTACCAACTCTTGTAAAATATTAAAACATAAAATACAAGACTTGATTGATAACAATGAGATGGAGGTGCAAGCCTTTCAACCTAAACAAAATCCTCCTAATAATGCTCAAAAGAACATCCCCCAAAATCAGAATCAGAATGCCAATCAATCATTGGACATATTTCAACATCCTTTACCAAAGCATGGTAAAGAGGTGGCTAATCAAATTGAGCATCATAATGTTCCCCCTCCTACCCGATATGTAGGGACTATTAGTGGACATTTACCTACTCATGATCTGCAAATATTTGACACAACTTTATCCATGGTTACGACCAGACCTCTATATAATATTCGGACACCTGATCTTAGTGATACAGAATATGAGACTGAAAGTGACATGGAAATCACCTCAAATCAATCGAATAGTTCTGAAGATGAATCAGATGCTATTCAACCTATCACAAATTCTATGGTTCCGGAAGAACCATTTCCAAGAAGAGTCACTACTAGACCATCTTCTCACCAATTACTTTCTAATGAACAAGCCATAAATGCTAGACCAAGACCCATTCATCATCCACAAAATAATATTGTAGGTACCATCGGAGCTGTTACTAGACAACAGGCTCAAAATTCTCAACAAGATCAAACTCAGAACGATGGATCAACTCCATTTGTTTTGAAAGTTCCTAATAAAGGGAATCATGCGCCTAATGTTCAACCTAAACCTCCTTATAATATTAATGAACAATTATCAAATACTACAGCTAGAATTTCCCTTTTGGACCTTTTAAGATCTTCTCCTACACATAGGGATGAATTAATGCTCACATTAAGCCAAATGATGGTACCACAAAATATTCAACTCTGAAGCCATGGCCAATACTATCATAACTCGAGAAGTCGATTGTATTGACTTTCGGGATAGAGATATACCACAACATAGTTTACATAAGGATAACCCCTTATATATTACTGCCCTAATTGGAGATGTAGCAGTTAAACGAGTCTTGATTGATAATGGTTCATCTTTAAACATTTGCACTTTTGACTTCTACCAAAGATTTGGGTTTAGAAGTGACGAAATGAAAAGAACTGATATGATCATAAAAGCCTTCAATGACGAAACACAAGAAACGTGTGGAGTTATTACTATCCCATTGCAAGTTGGTCCAAGAACCTTAGACACGACCGTGTTTATTGTACATTGCCCTGCATCATACAATATACTCTTGGGTCGCCCTTGGATCAACGCGATGCGAGCTGTTCCCTCAACTTTACATCAGTGTGTTAAATTCGAATTTAAAAATCAGTTGGTTACCATTCATGGTGATCCTAGACCCTTTGATATGTGTGCTTTGGCAGAACCTGTTGGAGTTCAATTTTGCCCTCGCTCTATCATCCACACATCCTAATTCTCATCATCCATCTAAACGTGTGAAACACACACCCATAACATCATCTACTTTTTCTCCATCAACTCCACCTCTACATATAGTTCAACCATCTTCCGAACAAACCACATTAGGACCTCAAAAAGATCCTAAACCCACAACCAATGCTTCTTGTTTTACTCCTATAACTTCCATACCTATAGACCCATCCATCGACATCTCTACAACATCTACACCTACCAGAGGCATAGTTTTCGCATCCGAAGATGTAGGAAATGTTCCTTCTACCTCTTACGCTCTTACTGATGAGCTCTTACCCGATTTATCTAAAATTCTTATATCAGAAAAAACAAACGTTGCTATGCAAGATTCCCTTATTTTAAATAATTTGCCACCCTCTCCTCATACCTTGGGCCTCCCACAACCTATGGGAAGTATTTACCAAGTCGGGAGCTGTGCTTTTATTTATAAGGGATATGACTGAGGAAGAATACCTAGAAACATCAAGACTCATTATGATGGATATGCTCGATGTTATTTTACTAATGAGTATATTAAAGCTAAGCCTATAATGCTTAAATTGGGATATAAAGGGAAAGGTTTGGGACCTTTCCAGAATGGTATGAAAGAACCTTTTGAGGTAGAACCATGGCCTACCCGATGTGGTGTGGGCCTATTTCCTAGTAAAGGTCAGCCCTTCCCATTTGAGGATGATGACCATCTCATATGTTACCAAGATTATTTGGATAAACATGATGCCTTGCATTTAATGAATAAGCCATTTACATGTAATATGCTATCCATAGCTTACCCTGAGATGATCGTTGAATTCGATGATGAGTTGGAGGGAGATATCTTCCATGATGTCTCCATTGAGGAATTATTACATAACAAATTTTATTTTGATGGCTCTATACCTAGTATAGCCCAGCTTGAGGCCACGACTCCTCAAGATGAATTATCCAAGCTAACCTTGAAAGAATTACAAGAATTGGGCATTTCACCCACCCCACCTAATTTTGAGAGAGATCTACACATGGAAGTAGAAAATGTCATAAAAATTAACATTGGAACCAACGATAACCCTCACATAATCAACATTGGAATTAAAGAACATTTATTAAAATGTTTTTTGAAAAAAATAATAAAAATATCTACATATAAAATATGCCATTATATGCTCTCAAAAAGTATGTTATTGCTAAATTCAATCGCTTGCGGTATCTCATGAGTCGACCTTATTTACTCGGTCACACACAAAGTGGGTTCTTCACTAAGAGTTTGAACTCACGTTTATAGGATAACATTAAGGGTCAAATCATAGAGATCAATTAGATTTGCACCCTTAGAGTCTACCCATCCCCTCATCATTGAGTTCTCCAATGAATGCCTTAAACTAGAGGAGACCATCCAGAGCAATGGTCCCTATACTTTGATGGAGCTCGATGCATGAGTGGGGCTGGTGAGTATTATTTTAATATCTTCCTAGAAACATCTTATACCTCTGTCCTTTAAATTACACGTTTGCTTGCACTAATAACACTTGAATATGAGGCTCTAATCCTTGGATTACGAGCTGCCTTGGCACTAAAAATTAAAAATCTATTAGTTTTCGATGATTCTCAACTTGTCATAAATCAAATCAATGATGTTTATCAGAACAGAGATGATAAATTACGTCCATATAAAGCATATGTCTTACAATTAATATCTTTATTTGATCAAGTTACCTTGGAAGCTATTCCTCGAACTAGCAATCGTGTGATCGACGCTATGGTTGCAGTTGCATCTCTTTTGCCCTTGGAGTTAGATGACGAATATGCTACCATCATTATTCATCGACTCTAGGAACCCGCTTCAAATAAATCATGCTTAGAACCTTTGGATGTGTTTCTAATCAACGAAACTACTCCTAAACCTTGGTACACTGATATATTTAATTTTCTTCAAAATGGGACCTTCCCTGAAGGTTGTAATAGCAACCAGCATCGGTTATTACGTAGACGAGCAAGTCGCTTCGTAATTATTGGTAATACCTTGTATAGGAGATCTTTTGAAGGCATCCTATTGAGATGTTTGAATCTAGAAGAATCTAGATCAGCTTTGAGTGAAGCCCATGATGGATCTTGTGGGGGACATTTTAGTGGTAGTGCCATTGCTAAGAAGCTCCTTAGGATAGGATATTTTTGGCCTACCATGGAGAATGATGCACATGATTATGTGCGCCATTGCGACAAGTGCCAGAAACATGCTGACCTTGTCCATGCGCCTGCACAAGAACTGCAGGCTATTTCATCTCCTTGGCCCTTTTCAAAATGGGGCTTAGACATCATTGGAAAAATCAACCCTGTGTCATCTGATGGACACAAATTCATCATAACCGCCACCGAGTATTTCACGAAGTGGGTTGAAGCTATGCCCTTAGCTTCTTGCACTGGAACCCAAGTTTCCAAATTTATTTTTAATCAAATTATTTGTAGGTTCGGAATTCCTGCAAATCTCATCTCGGATAATGGAACTTGTTTCAAAAATAAAGATGTCAAGAAATTATGTCAAAAATATAAAATTCAACATCGTTGGTCCACTCCCTATTATCCTCAGGGTAATGGCCAAGCCGAAGCATCTAATAAAACATTAATCAAAATCCTCAAAATACTGGTCAATAAATCTGGCCGAGATTGGCACATCCAACTATATCCTACTTTGTGGGCTTATCGAACTAGCGTTCGCACTCCCACGGGCACTTCACCTTTTGTTTTGGTTTATGGCGCTGAAGTTGTTTTTCCCTTTGAATTAGAAGTTCCTTCTTTGGCTCTACTACTTCAAGATACTGAAGTAGGAGATGAATATCGTGCTGGAAGATTTAGTCAGCTGGAACTCCTAGATGAGAAGCGCATCAATGCTTTGGAACATCTTCGTGCCTACCAAAACAAGCTCAAGCGAGCATACCTCAAGAAAGTTCATCATCGATCCTTTGAGATCGGCGACCTTGTCTTAAAAGAAAATAAAAAAAATACTAATGCAACTAAAGATCTTAAAGGTAAATTTGAACCTAACTGGCTTGGACCGTATATCATCACTGCTAAATTTGGATCGGGAGCATACCGATTAGCTACCTTAGATGGTAAAGATCTTAAAGAACCTATGAACATTATGCATCTTAAGCGCTATTATGCATAAAATCTGGTCATTTCATCATTGTATATATTGTTATTTTGCATATTGTTTCATTTTAGTCATCCATATAAAAATTTCAAAAAATAGTAATAGTATTTATTCTTTCAATTCATAAATTAAAATCAAAATATAAAAACTTCAAAATCATCAAAATCTTCAAAAACATCTTTTATTTTCGTACCTGTCAATTCTTGAAGTATTGCGGTTATATTTTCAATTATTTTGGATAAATTAGCATTTATTTGGAATCCCGCACTTTCACACTCACATGAATAAATATCTTGATTTTATTTGGTATGATTATTAATCTCTCTTATATCAAAGTCCACAGTTGAATTAAATAAAGTTTTGAGCATAGAGAACTGATCTTGTTATTTACTTGAACCAAGCATATCTTTTCACATTAAAATGATTTCATTGCAAATTCGATATGATGCTACATAGTAGAAATGGTTTCTTGAGCGAAAAGTTTCCCCTGCTATCCTATCATGCACATGGTCTAGAATCTTTGAGAATTGACAAAAGGACAAGCTCACCCCTACCCAGAATAAAAATCCCTTGCTCTACAGCCAATCCGAGCAAGTATCCCTAGCATAGGAAGAAAAAGAAAAGTCAAAGAAAATGAGAAAAAGAAAAATATCATTTTGTACCATCGCAGCAATATTTCAGCATTATCTCAAGTTCCAAGCAAAAATACAAAAAAAAAAAAAAGAGAAAAAGAAAAGCAAAAGCAAAAAGCAATAAAATCCCTTTTCCCTACCCCTTGAAAAGAAAAGAAGGGTGAATGAGCTTGAATCCCTGGAATTCTCAATTATTCGAAAACTGTGAGGTAAGCCCCATAACAGGTGGTTTGTGCCCAACCCGCTTGGCCTTGGGTAATCCCTAGCGTGGTGATATGTCTGTCACATTAGCGACCTTCTTTTGTACAGACCTATGTCGGCTTATGGATTAGCTAGCTCTTGATGACCCAACTTACATAGTAGTCTGGTACGGTTACATGCATATAAATCATGGTCAACGAACACTCATTTGGTTAATTCAAATTACTTGTATCAAATTATCTTGCTCAAAATTGGTGAATGAACAATACAATTGCACACACATTTGTATTTGAGAGATTTTGTATCATTATGATAAATCAAGATCGGTAATGAACTCACATTTGCACATGAGGGTTCCTTATAAATCTACATTTTGTCTTTGAGATAATTTAAAATATCTCTGCAATTCTTTTCGAATCATTTCATCTTCTTATTTAAGAACATTTGCTTAGCATAAAAACAATTAAATATATTTCTTTCCAAAAACCAAAATTTTCTTTCACATCTTCAAAAACCTAGTAAATAAAGTCATGTTTATATATTATTATTTTTTGTTTATCTCAAAATCAAAAATCAATCATGCAATAAAACTAAAATATCAATTTCTTTTTTGGATTTCGTGATGATGGTATAAGTCTATACCTATAATTCTATGCCTAGCGCAAACCATTGTTCTAATTTTATTTTCCCATTCATTTTAATTCATAAAAACATATGGCTTACATCATTATGTTACACAATTGTGCTTTAAAAAGAACGCAAATTTTTCTATTTCATTTCATTATGTCAACATTCAATTTTGCAATGATGGTATAATTCCTAGGGAATTATTCAAAAAATTTATCACACTTAGGAATTTATGCCTAGAAAAAATCATATTTCTTTTAATATCTCATGCATAATATTTTTATGAAAATCTGAAAACAAATCATCACCATCATCATTTTTCATCATCACAACACAAAGTCTTAAGACAGTCTCTTAAGCACTCTTTTACTTTTAGCAATATTTCTATACTGGGATTAGCTTGATGACCTAGCGAGCGGTGACTCCATGAAATGGTCTATAACAACGACAATGTCCTTTGAAATTATTGTTAGAAGTCCCTTTTATTTTTCATCAAATCACACCACCAAAACAACCAATTTGTTTACATCAGATTATTTCATTTAAATTTTATGGCATGACATAAAATTATAATTTATTTCCAAACGACATAATTACATGAATAATCAATCAAAAAATCCAAAATTAAAGCATCATACAACATATACACAAGTCATATCATCAAAAAGACCATATATATATATATATATATCAACAAATTATGTACATCATATCAAAACTGGATTGGTATGCCACAATCTATACCCTGGCATACTCAATCCTCTCAAAAAAATATATACAATCTCTAGTCTATAGCAGCTAGCCTCGAGAAGCCCTCGAGCTCTCAGCCTCATCTCCTCTCCCACCCTGAGGTGGAGGAGGTGGTCCCATAGAGGTCCAGGCTGTGTCTCGGGTCCTCACCATCGATCGTGAGGATGTCCTCGACGATCCCACCCTGATCGGCTCCACAATGCCGGCTGGTAGATGTAACCTCTAGCCCTCTAGAACCAGCTGGTAGTATACTCCCTGATAGAACGTGGTCTGAGCCATAGACCATGCTAACTCCTGCATGCTCGCCCCTCCACTCTAAGCCCTGAGCCATGTAGCCTCATCCTGTAGAGTCTGCACCTGAGCCCGGAGGTGGGCATTCTCAGCCTAGAGAGCCGCCATCTCACTACTCTCCCCCACCTCGACACCCTTGCCCTTATCGAGCGATGGTGGCCTCTCCCCCTACTGAGAAGGGAATCCCTCCTCCCTCCTCCCTATCTACTATGGCCTCTATGGAGCCTGTGCCATCCTCTAGCATCTCTCCTATGGAGACCGTCATTGCTCTCTCCCTCTATGACCCCATGCTGCCTCAATAGCAGCCTGGCATCACCTCCCCATCCATCGCACAACCATGTGCATCGGACCCTATGCCCTCATCATCCGAGGAGGGTGGATGCCTACGTACCAGGCATCATATCCATCAGCAACCCCAGCGTCATCCCCATCCACTAGCTGGATGGGGGCATCATCCACGTCCTGGCTCTAGAATCATTGCATATCTAGAGCCCCGCTCAGTGTAGTACTATCCCAGACAGTCCGAGAGTACTCATAATCCCTGAGAGAAGGGATCCCCTATTGTAGACCGAACTATCACAAAACTCGGTCGTAGCGGTGGAGCTCTACCTCTCCCTACTCCATCCTCAGCCAGCAGACTCACTTGATGCGAGCCAGCTCCTATCCATCCTCTCCCCACCCTGGATGCTCTCTCCATGGCCTCCAGGTGATCTGGTCTAGGATGAGGTCATCTAGCAACCTCCATGACATCGATAGATCTATCCACCACTGTGACCCTCTCTGTAGCCACCAATAGAAAACTTGAGGTCTCTCTCGATCAACCCCTATCAGTGGGAGTCCTACCGACCTCCGCACCGTGATGTGCTCCCAGCACCAAACCTATAGTAGCGATGTCAAAACCAGACATCGACCTCCCTTGTATACGACCCCATGCAGGATCCTATACAAGCGGCACAGTACAAAGCTGCCCCATGCAAATCTATACCCATGGTCTCTCATGTCGTAGACCACATCTGAAAGGAGCCAGGGTAATCTGCACCCACTCTGGTGGCACAACAGTAGGCCACCCACTATCCCTGCCAAAACCTGAGTCAACCTAGATGCCCCAGGCATCTACCTCAGAGACTCGATGTTCACTCCGCCCTTCTCCAGGGTGAAGCTCGGGTCTCCGCACAACCTCATCATAGCCTGGCCCTGATTGGCCGTAGGAGTCATAAACCGTCCCTGTATGGGGATCCTCAAGATCCTCCATACATCCTCTAGTGTGGGAGCCATCTCCCCTATCGGTAACCAGAAGCAGGATGACCCCGGATACCATCTCTCTGCTAGGGCTATCAGTAGCCCCATGTCTGTCGATACTTGTGGCATCTCTGCCACATGTTGTAGTCCGACCTGTGCTAGTCGGTCTCGCTCTACCTGGTCGAGCGTGGCCACGTCATCCCTCAGCCCCCCGTATTTCCATTCTCGACTCTTTAGTAATCCCCTCTACAAAATAAACAATAAAACAATAAAATTCATTAATAAACCAATTATTAAAATCAATTAAATGCAATTCAAACAAGCTTAATTTCATAAAAATGATGATATCGTCCACCATTGGATGATATCGTCCTAAATTGGGTAAAATCATCCTTTGTAGGATGAAATCATCTCCGATTTCTCAACTTGGGGATCGCCCCTTGTTGGACGGGATCGCCCCTAGTTCGTCGATTTTGCCCTCAGACGAAATCGATGATCTAGGGACGATTTCGATGAAATGGGGACGATTTCGTCCCGACGTCGTCGATGGCCTAAAAATGGCCGCGATGCCCCAAAATAGTCAAAATTTAAATCAAAAATTACACAAATCAAATTAAAACATAATTCACTAGGTTTAGATCCTTACCCGTAGCCCGCGTCGGACCTCTGTCGATCTGTGCGCTGTCTCAACCATTTTTGTCTGCAGAGCTCTAAAAATAGTGAAAATGAACAGTAAAAATGAATTAGGGTTTTACCCTATTTTTCTTAATTTTATTTAAAAACAACAACATTTTTAATTTTGCTTTTTCGTGCTTTTACCTCAAACGTTCGATTTGGGTAAAAACACGGAGGGGGCACCATAGTAAGTAGTCGTACGATTCGACCTAGAATCATCATCTAAAAAATTGAGTAAATTTTTGCTTTCTCGTAAAATGGGAAGAACTCGTCTTTAACGCATTTTCTTCGAAAAATTTGCTAAAGAGGGGGCAAAATGTAGCACCCTAAAATTGGCATAGTTAAACCCTTAGTAAAAAGATAAAAATTTGAATTTTAACCCCAAACCGCCCGTTAACCACCCGTTACCCGCTCCCCTTATTTTTCATGCCATTTTTAGGATTTGTTTTGACCATTGGACGATATCATCGACGATCAGACGAAATCATCCCAGATCTGACGAATTCATCTGGAACAGAACGTCCAGACGATTTCATCCCAAAACTAAATTTTCATAATTAGCTTCTATTTCAACAACTTCTCTAACTTGGGCAGAAAGCGTGTCTGCGCGATTAGAGTCTCCCCCATTGGAGATCTCCCAAATTGGGGTGATCTCCAACCTCCTAACCTCTCCCTAATCCTATATAAACTAGGATTTTCTTAGTTTATCCCCTTGGCTGACTGATTTCCCTGCAACTTTAGTTTCTTGTGCATTAGAACACCTTCATACCATCGTTTGCATTGTGTATTTCAAGTTTTCTTGCAGGAATTTTACTATTTTTCAGCTGGAGCAAGCTCGGATCGTCGCAGACGATTCCAGACGATTTCGGATGATCCTGTCGTAGATCGGCGATGATCTCGTATGATTGGAGGTGATCTCAACTATAGTCCAGATTGGGGGCAATCAGAGCCCAGAGTTTGCATTTTCTTATCTTCTCTCTTCATTTCTTTATGCATTAACTTAGTTTATTCTATTTTTGCATCTTGGAGTTCACCTCATTTAGCATAGATGCATGATAAAGTTAAAATAAATTATTAAATTAATGCATTTCCTTTAATTGTTATCTGGATCTATCATTTAGGCAAGTTTACTATCATTTCTATCATTTCCCCTTGCTTTTGCAGTTGCATTTTTGGTCTTTGGTATCTATTTCTGTGATTGCAGGTTTCTGACGAATTCGTTTGACGAATTCATCAGGTCGACGATGATCTCGTCTGATCTCAGATGACCGACTATGATCTGAGATGATTCTGTGCAATTGCAGATGATTATGTAAGATTTGAGATGATTTGGACTTCTACAAACCTCAGAATCTTCATCAGACATCCGAAATCAGGTATATTCTGTCTTATTTAGCACACTTTCTATGTTTAGCACTTATTCATGTTTTTTGTATCCATATAAATCAGCATTGGCATATAGAATAGCTTAGATTCATCTTGGCCAAACCTAGGAATTGAATGATTAAAGTACAAAATGAACACATCAAACCCATTCTCAACCTAGGCGTGGAAACTGCCACTCAAAAGTTTCCTGGTGAACCCACCATCCATCGAAAATTCACCCTTATACCCCCTCCCCGAGAGGCGTGACCTTCAAAGGGCCTCTCAGTCCGAGGTATTGTCCCATCCTTCTCGCATCCCCCTTTCGGGCATGGATCCTATAGCCTGAAGGTAAGGATGCAAAAAATTTGGAGCGATACGGCCTCAGTCAACTACATTCAAGGGGAAAGAGGATGCACATGAGCATGTTACCCATTTTTTGAGCCAATATTTTGGTATTCGGGACCATGATGCCTTGCTTCTAAGAACATTTATGACCACGCTCATATATCCCACCTTCGATTGGTTCACACAGCTCCCGAAGCATAGCATCCACAACTTGGACCATCTCATGGATGCGTTCCTAGAATGATTTACCTTTAATACCAAGAGGAAGGAAACACTTGCTGACTTGGTTGATCTCAAGCTGTATGGTGATGAGTCAGGTAACAACTATGGAAATAGATGGAGGGCTATGCTTTCAAAAGTTCCCTATATACTCCCTATGTTGGAGTTAACCCAAATGTTTACTAAGAGCTACTTGAGACCCATCTCCTTGATTTTACAACTCCAACAATACACCACTTTTTAGGATGCCTTAGCGCAAGCTAGGACCATCGAAGAACTCAAGATCCAAGATGGCGAGATTGCAAAACCTCACTAGAAGGAGTGGACCAAGACCACCAAAACCAACATAATGCAACCAAAACCCATTGTGGTCAATCAGGTTGTCATCAGTGTTCCAGGGTTGACAAAAACATAGTAGCCTCAAAAGGCAGAGTATCATGTCATGCCCCCTATGAACTATGAGAAATAAAACTAGAAATAAGGGTAGAATCAATAGCGCCATCCCAAGCAATAATTTATACCCATAACAAAATCAATGGATTTCTTAATTGACTTCTTGTACGTATCCAGTTTGGTTCACCTAACTAAGAGTAGACCTCTGGAACCTAATGCACCAAATCCCAAATGCTATCGAGAAGACTTGTATTACAAGTACCACTAGAAGAAGGGTCATGACATCTTAGGATGCTACAAGTTTAAGAACTTGGTGTAGGACCTGATCGAAAACAAGTCTCTCATGATAGATAACCCCATGGTACAAAACAACCAACATATGAAGGTCTTTAAAGATCTCTTGTCAGCACATGGAGGGTAGGCTAAGCCCATAGGCCAAGTAAAAAAGTTCCATCAGGCCAATCCCAAGTAGGGATTTGTAGGCATGGTGAGCATTGTGACACGAAACAAAAAGTACCCAAGTCCAGCCGCAACCCCTGTGGCTTCGAGTGATGTTTTGTCAAATTCACAAGTTGCACCACCATCAGTGTAGACTCCCATGCCTAGGTTTGTGGCAATGATTTAGACCAAACTCGCTCAGATTTTGAGGACCACATTAGTTAGGCTCTCCATCTATGAGCTCATCCAAAAGTCATAGCCTCACAAGGAGGGCCTAATGGAGTTTCCTCATAGTCAGTGCCTTCCTTTTGAGCATAGCCCTTTGCAACAAGATGGGTCTTATGCTTATCAATTGTGTCATCTACTTTGTACTTGACTTTATACACCCATTTGTAGCCAATGGGTTTCTTTCCATGCGGTAGATCGACAAGCTTCCAAGTTTTATTTTTCATCAGAGACTTATACTCTGCATCCATAGTGGCCTTCCACTGAGGTTCATCAAGAGCAACTTGTACTAATGCAGGTTCAAGATCTTCTATTGAAGACATAAACACCTTATCATTATCAATATCCATATCTTCTATATATCTCTCTGGATCTACAGAAAGTTCCTCAAAATATTGATACAGATCATCAACCCCAGTATTCTCTATTGCAGCTTTCTCCTGTCAAGCCATGCTGCGAGTATGAGGTCTATCCAATGTCAAATCTGGTGGAGTGGATAGCTTAGAATATTTGATTGTATTTGTACACCACTTTGGATTCTTCTTCTTAGGTGTTGAATATGAAGAAGAACCTCCAACTTTTGATGAAGGATATTTAGCAACCTGTGTTTCCACAAGGTCTAGGTATACATCTGATGTGTTTGTTGATGTGAAAGCCTCATCAAAAACTACATCTCTACTAATGTGTATATTATTGGTCAAGGGATCAATCAAACGATAACCCTTAGAGTGCTCATCATAGCCAAGAAGAATACACTTCAATGTCTTCTCATCTAGCTTCTTCCTTTTCTCTTTTGGTATGTGCATGAAAGCTTTACATCCAAAAATGCGTAGATGAGAAATGGAGGGTTTCCTACCACTCCATGCTTCCTGTGGAGTCATTCCTTGTAGGGCCTTTTTAGGTGCCCTATTCAATAGATATACTATTGTGGTGATAGCTTCTGCCCAATAAAGTTGCTCAAGTCTAGCTCCTGTGAGCATGCAACGATCCATTTCCATGATGGAACGATTCCTCCTTTCAGCAACTCCATTTTTCTAAGGAGTATAAGCAGTAGTTAACTGTCTTGTGATCCCATTTTATTTCAAGAATGCAGAAAATTCTTTAGAGGTGAACTCCCCCCCTTGATCTGAGTGGAGATTTTTTATAGAAGTCCCTGACTCCTTCTCAATAGATTTCTTGAATTGCTGAAAGAAGCCAAATGCTTCAGATTTTAGTTGAAGAAAGAATACCCACATCTTTCATGAATAATCATCCACAAATAATTGAAAATACCTCTTACCCCCGCAACTGTTGGGAGTGAAGGGACCGCACAGATCGGTATGAACCAACTCTAGAGGTTTCTTTGCTCTTGTAGAGCTCTTTTCAAAAGGCACTCTATGCTTGCTTTCCTGCCAAGCGATCGAGCAAACTGGTAAAGTGGTAGAAAGGGAAGGCAAACCCTTTACCATCTTATACTTACTTAGCTCAAGTAAGTAACCAGAACTCAAATGTCCATATATCTTGTGCCATAGGGAAGTTGCCTCCTTTGTAGAGACTTTCATGGCTACATGTGGAGTAGAGATAGTATCTAATGCAAATAAGCCATGCTTATATGAAGTAGTTGCAATGTTATTACCCCTCCTGGTAATAGAACAACACTTCTTGCCTTCCTCAACACTAAAGTTCACAACCATATCTTTGTCCAGAATTTGTGTGATTGACAACAAATTGTTTGCCAATCCTGGAACATAGAGAACTTTATCAATATGACACTTGCCATCAGGAAGAGTGACTAAAATAGTGCCTTCTCCCTAAACCTTATAGGTTTTATCATCAACAATAGTGACAGGTTTGCCCTCTTTGGCCTCAAAAGACTCAAACCATGATTTGTCACTAGTCATGTGCTTACTGGCTCCAAAATCAACATACCATATAGGATCCGTCTACTTGGACACTATGGTAGTCATGAGAACTTTGTGGGCTCTCTCAGAATCCATGTCAGATTCTTCAACAACAACATTCACTTGTTGTTTGTTCTTTTATGGTTTGTTCCGGCCTTTCTATTTTGATTGCTTATTCTTATGCCAACATCTGTTTGTATCATGACCTTATTTGTCACAGATCTTGCAATATCTCTTTTTCTATTGAGGTTGTTTCCCTTTTGAATCCTTTTGTGAATTCCCTCCCTTCTAAAAATTATCCTTCTTCTGGTTCTACCCTTGCCTGTTGATGTAGAGGGCAGTGTTAGAAGAATCATCTCGTTGTATTTGGCATGCCTCCTCCTCTTGAAGCATATTAACCAATTCTAAAAAAGTAAATTTCCATTGTGATACCTGAAGGGAAGTGATCAAAACCCAATAAGAATCAGGTAAATCTCTCAATACAACTAAAGTAAGGAGCTTGTCTTCAACTGGTTCTCCCAAAGAATTCAACTTTGCTTTCAATTCAGAAACTCTACAAAGAAAGAATTCAATTGTCTCACCCTGCTTCATGCTTAGAATGTGTAATTGAGATTGAAGAAATAGAATTATGGAATCATTATTTCCCTCATATATAGTATTAAGGGCATCCCATGCCGCTTTACTAGTTGCATAGTCAGCAATATGGGGTTGGACTTCATCAGACACAACAAGCAATATGAGCACTTTTGCTTTGTTGTCTAGCTTATCAAAGTCTCTTTGAGCAATAGTTGGAGCTGTAGCACCAGCAGCAGGTGAAGGTCTAGTTGTTGCTCCAGATACAACATCCCATAAGTCATTCATTGCTAGGATGGTCTTCATCTTGTTTTTCCATGGTGTGTAATTAGGACCTTTCAACAACTGATGAGAATCAGTCATTAGTTTTGCAGACATGAAGGTTCCTTATAACACCAATTGGTCCCCCTTTCGATATACCTTTTTCTAGGCTGTTATACCATACAAAATACCTGCCCTTACGTGAGGGAGACTATAGGTATTTAGAAAGATCAACAAAAATCACCTGCCCTTATGTGAGGGAAACTATAGGTGATATTTAGAGATCATACGATACGTGGAACATAAGCAGTACTGAAAGGGAATAGTCTTGTTGATGGCACCTACCATAGAAATTCTGCAATCCGCATGCGTGGGGCGTAACTTCCCCTAAACACTTTGGATTTCAGAACTCTCGTTAGGATTTATGCCTAAACACAAGAACTATTAGGGTAATGGATGGAGTAAAAAAATGCAAAATGGCAAACTTATCTCTCCTCGACAATTTATAGAGAACAAGCTCAGACGTCGTTTTGGCAGCTATATTAGGTATCACAAATACCGAACACTGCAGTGCAATAAATTGCACGGATGGGTTTTAATTATTCCGAGGACTTAGGGAGTGAATTAGATATATATATTTTTTTACTTTTAATGAAGTAGTGCAAAATAGAAGAACAATGCAACCTACAACATAAAAGTTCCCATAGGAATGACCCACTAGGTGTCGGCCTCAGCTGAAAATGCACCTTTACAATAATGCCAAAATTGCATTTTAGAAAAAATTACTCAACATCCCCCCACAATTTTTTTTTTTTTAATTTAAAGTATTTTCTTTAAAATATTTTAAATAACTAAAGATAAAAAAAAAAATAAATAAATTAATTAATTTTATATAGAAAAAGAAATTCTAAATCTATATAAAAAAATAAATCTATTTAATTTATTTTTTAATCTTTTAATTAAAAAAATATAAGAAAGAAAACAAAACTTAAAAAAAAAATTGCTAAAAAAAATTACCTGTGCCCACGACATGCTAAAAGAATAGCATTTGAAGTCATCGGGAATCGAACCCCCAACCCCGCGGCTGCGAGCCTTCCGACCGGCACTCTTGCCAGTCGGGCTACACCGCCCAACGGGAAGGGAAGGGAAGTTCGTTCCCTTTATTCCTGTACGTGGCTTGAGACATAAAAAAAATGTCTTAGGATTTTAGTCCCACATCGTCATGGTGGGTGATGAAGGAAGGGAATAAAAGGGCAAATAAGTCCTTTTCCCTTCGATTGCCTACGGGCAATCAATCGCCCTGCCTGTCCCTTTTGCTATGCCAAGTGGCATGTGGCCAGTCCGCCACGCATCGCATTCAGGTGGCACATGGCTAGTCCACCACATGTCGCCATGTCATCGACCTCAAGTTCCATGCCTGGGGTCCAGTCAGGTCCAGTTGTCCAGTTGAGTCGACCTCGGGTTTCATGCTCGAGGTCCAGTCATGTCCAGTCGGCTGTCTGTCTCGAGTTTCATAGGGTCTAGTCAGGTCCAGTTGACTGTCTGTCTCGGGATCCATGCCTGATCTAGTTGGTTATTTGTCTATCTTGAGATCCATGCCTGATCCAGTTGGCCGTGGAGGTAGATCTCAGGAATTGTGCCCGGGTCAAGTTGCATTTAGAGTTTGATTCCTCGGGAAGCATGCCAAGTAGATACCGAGCCCTCCCAGTCTTTGCCCGTCCTGCTCTAATACCATGTAGAGCGAATTAGCTAGTTTATATTAATCAGGAGCAGATTAAATAGAACAATAGATGCCCGAATTATTTTGTAACAAACAGACTTAATCAAACAAACCAAGCCCAGATTAGGCGATAGTTCAAATAGAGACCTAATAATGTAATAATAAACTAAATACGCTAACATTTGAAAGCCATTGAGCTACAGGCCCAGGAAGCTAATTATTTCAAAAATTTTATGGGGCATGTATGCCAATGCACCGAGCCAATCATCACATTCAGGGAAGATGAGCTAAGGCCAGTCCCCATTGACATGGTGGATCCACCTTTACACATCATCGCATGTGTGAATGGAACCCCATTCAAGAGGGTTCTGATAGACACTGGTTCATCTAGTAATATCATTACTACAATGGCACTAGAGCACCTCAAACTACCTACAGTGCACATCATTGCATCCACCTACACCCTTCGAGCATTCAATGATGCTATATGCTCGATAGTTGGCATGATTGTCTTGCCCATTCAAGTTGGGAAAAAGATGATTTTGACATTGTGCCACATAATAGAGGGTGAGATGGCATATAACATCTTGCTAGGTAGACCCTAGATCAAGAACATGAAGTGTGTCCTATCAATCATGCACCAGTGTATGAAGTACATGTAAGAAGGGTAGGTTCACATTGTTTTTGTAGACCTTGAGCCCTTCAAATACTACACACAGTTGCCCGAGTCGACCCTACCATCGCCTCATCTGGACTTCCAGTTGAACAAGTCTCATATGGGTCTGATTTTGGCATCACCCCCTCCCGTAGAGTGGCCTTCATCATAGTCCATCCCATGTTCATCGTCAGCTCCTTCATAGGCATCATCGTCATCTATGGCCCCATTGCTGAAGGACACCGAGAAGAGGCTCATCGAAGAGGTTCCCCCAATAGTTTCCACCATCTCCTCTGAAGAAGTGCCTAGCATGATGGAGGAACGGGTGGTCGATGAGCCCATCATGGAATGGGCCCAAGAAGCACTCCCATTTCCCCCTTCACCGTGATCATTGATCACAATTGAGATGGCTAGTACGGGTCTAGGGGAGTACATGATTCGAAATGTCATGGCAACACCTACAATTGAGTCCACGCAAGACATGGGTAGACCTCTCCTTTCGAGAGGCACCCTCGTGCCTTTAGGACTCCCTCCTAATAATACAAACTTCATGTATGGAGGCCTTGATTATGGCATAGAGCCCTACCAGCAGGAGGAGGAATACGAGGAGCCTTTTGGGGAGTATATTGATTACTTGTCTAACCCAGACTTCATGCTGAAGTATTTCGACCTATGCAACTGGCAGGGTTTTGGGTTAGGAAGATATGAGCAGGGTATGCGGGTCCCTTTTCAGTCAAAATATCAGATGGCATATGACAAGTTGGTATTAGGGCATAACAACCCATTGCCCCTGGATGTCCTCATGGATGGCATCGATCGCCTATGCATAGGTCAGAGAGATGAGTTGGCTAGGGACCCCTATGCCAACCCGCACACCATCTACTCATTGGGGGACTATTTCTCGATATCAGATGGGAGCCCTATGATCCTTAGTGACATCCTCCCCCATTTTGAGAGAGGCGAGAGCTCGCAAGTATGTCCTCACATTTGTTATGAGGGCCCCTCTTATGAGTGGACCTCGGATGATGACTCTGATTATGAGGTAGCACCATACGACCCATTTGAGTCAAACAATGATCATTCGTAGGTCATCCCCATTTATGATGAGTAGGAGGAATTCATGCACATGTTCCCCATCGATGACCCCATCTGGCAGTAGCTCCTACCTCCTGAAGAGCCATTCTACCCTCAAGAAGTCAGACCACCTGGTGAGGGCACCATCCATTTGCTCAAACTACTCGATCCTCACGTGCCAATGGCACCACAGGATGAGAGTGAAGAAGTCCTCATCCATGATGATGATTATGAGGAGCGAGCATATATGGGACCTCATCTATCAGATCACCCAATTCCTATGGGTAGAGGTGAGGGACTAATATACGATAGTGATGATGAGGATGAGACAGAGAGGGCCTACCTTGGTCCTCCTTATTTACGCCATCATCACCAACTCATCGACATAGATGAGGTGTATCATTAGCTATGCATTGGCCCATGCTTAAGGGCAAGACCAGTCAATCTAGATCAGATCTATCATGTGGTATTTTTGGACCCATCGACTCACATGGAGCTCCTTGAGCCCAATGATCCCATCCTATAGTCTATTCATAGATAGGATTCGGTGATCCCTATCCCCCCACCACCGCACTTGGGGGTAGGAAGTGATACAAATAATGAGTCCTTCACCCATGGTCCTGGAGAATAAATTCATTCCATCAACATGATCTCCATTGATTTGACCACACCACTCTGCAATCCAGTCGATCCTTCCAAGTCGTTGCACCTTGCCCTAGATGCTATCGACTGGGATCGCACTGATTCACCCCCGTCACCTTTTGAGTATTGGCCATGTGGTGAGATGTTTCATTTCACCCCAAAACTTACTCAGGATGTCTTTCATGCTAAAGAGGAACCTGACGTTCCCATCGATGATCTTAATTCAGCAGATGACATCCACTTGATCCCTACTCCACATCAGTTGGAGGATGGATCACATATGTCAATCGAGCCAACGATTGATCGAGACATAGGCTCAGATCTAGATAATCCATAGTTTATCAAGCTAGGGGAAGGCTTATCCCCTGAAGAGCAAGCCATATACATTCAGATTCTCATGGAGAGAAAGCAAGATTTTGCATGATCATACAAGGATATGCCAGGACTAGACCCAAATCTGGTCACGCATAATTTAACACTCAACCCGGTAGTCAAACCGGTAAAGCAAAAGCTGTGGAAGATGCATCCAATAGTAGCCTTGATGGTGAAGGACGAGATACAAAAGCTCTTGGATGCCCGATTCATTATCCCCATAGATTACCCACCATGGTTGTCCAACATGGTTCCCATCAAGAAGCCTGATGGGAGGATTCACATATGCACAGACTTTCGAGACCTAAACAAAGTGAGTCCTAAGGATGATTTTCCTTTGCCTAGCATCGATGCACTGGTAGATGCAACAATAGGCCATGAAATGCTTTCCCTCATGGATGGTTTTTCTGGATATAATAATATTTGTATCAACCCAGAAGACCAGATCAAAATGACATTTACGATACCTTGGGGAACGTTTTGTTATAGGGTCATGCCCTTTGGTCTCAAGAATCTTGGCGCCACCTATCAGCGAGCCATGACATACATCTTCCATGATTACATGCACAAGATATTGGAAGATTACATGGATGAATTATTGGCTAAGTCTCTATTACATCATGAGCATCCCGATGTCTTACGCAAAGTCCTCGATCGCCTCATTGAGCACAATGTTAGGCTTAACCCCAAGAAGTGTGTCTTTGGCGTCACATCTGGAAAACTCTTGGGTTTCATAGTCTCCAAGTGAGGCATCGAGGTGGACCCTAATAAAGTCAAGGCTATCCTAGAAATGCCTCCCCCGACCACCGTCAAGCAAGTGTGAAGCCTGCAAGGCAAAATCGTATCTATTAAATGCTTCATAGCGCAGTTGTCGGATAAGTGTCGACCAATGAATAGACTCTTGCATAAGGGAGTTGCATTCCACTAGGATGATGAGTGCCAAGAAGCCTTTGATGAGATAAAGAAATACCTGGTTTCACCACTAGTCTTGGCACCTCCTCGACCAGGAGTACCATTCTATTTATACATCTCAGCCACTGAGATCACACTAGGGGCCATGTTGGCCCAGAAGAATGAGTTTTTCAAAGAGCAGGCTACTTACTATCTTAGCCGCACCCTGGTCAGTTACGAGGTTCGATACGCATATGTCGAGAAGTTGTGCTTAGCAGTGGTTTTCACCACTAGAAAGCTATGCCATTATATTTTGGGGTATACCATGCATGTTGTGTCGAAAGAGAATCCATTGCGATACATGATGAGTCATACTTATCATAGTAGTCACACGGTGAAATGGATCATGTTGTTAATGGAATTTGACCTAGAATTCATCGGACAAAAATCTATCAAAGGTCAGGTCATCACCGATCAGCTCGTGGAGGCTCCTCTTGAGGATGATCAACCTCTTAGCATGGAGCTACCCGATGATGGGGTCTTCCATATCTCAGAATCGCCAAATCTTGATGAGCCTAAGGCATAGGTTGATATGACACTATTATTTGATGGCTCCAAATGTGAGCGAGGGGGTGGCATGGGAGTCATGTTATTTACACCATAGGGAGCTCCATTGCCTCTATCATTTAAACTCGATTTCCCATGCACAAACAACAACGCAGAATATGAAGCCTTGCTCATAGGTCTTCAAGCAACCGTCACCATGAAAATCAAAAGGCTCAACATTTTTGGTGATTCCTTGCTAATTGTTAACCAGGTCAAAGGGATATTTCAATGTAGATGTCCAGTGCTACAAGCTTATAAAGCCCTTGTGGATGTTTTCCTGGCAAATTTTGAGTGGTATGATATCAAGGCACTCCCTCGATCATCGAATCATTTTGTGGATACTATGGCCTCCTTGGGGTCACTTATCCCATAGAACCCTTCAGATGACATCACCACCATTCATGTTAAAATGCTATCGCAACCTACGATGAAGCGCGAGAGCTCTGAAGCCATGCTAAGCATCCACATGATTCAAATTGAACCATCTCACGATAGGTTCTCACAAATTCATGATCACCTGAATCATGTCGATTGGGGGTCCTTATTCCCCCAAACCCCTTTTAATAGTAGTACCATGCTATTCTTACAGGTTCTCCCCCAATCAAATTTTTCTAGGGATGAACTTTTAAAGGGTCAGGTCATTCACGCCATCGAAGCTTCTGTGCAGCAGGACTGGTATACTCCCATTCGAGACTACCTCAAGCTTGGTAGCCTCCCACCTGGATTGTCACATGCCACCAAAAGGACACTCAAATAGAAAGCGGCAAAGCATGTCTTGTTAGGAGACATTTTGTATCATCGGAGCTATGAGGGAATCCTCCTTCGTTGCTTGGAACAATAGGAAGCTGCTTGGGCCATTGCCCAAGCACACGATGGTACATGTGATGGCCACTTTAGCGGCATGGCCATCACAAAGCGCATCCTTCACATGGGCTATTACTGGCCATATTTAGAGTGAGATTGTTGTGCATATGTTAGGAAGTGCATGAAGTGTCAGCATCATGCTAACTTGACACACGTACCTTCCCAGGCCTTGCAACCGATCCAATCGGTTTGGCCATTTTCATAGTGGGGACTAGATCTAATTGGGAAGATCTCCCCCGCATCCTTGGGCCATCACATGTTCATCATCATGGCAACCGAGTACTTCACCAAGTGGGTGGAAGCGATTCCCCTTACCTCAATGACTGGACCCCACATAGTGGAGTTCATAACGAATCATATCATTTGTCGTTTTGGTATTCCATCCAAAATCATTTTGGATAATGGGACGTCATTCAAAAACAAGGTTGTGCATGCTTTAATGAATAAGTACAAAATCAAACATAGCTTCTTGACACCATACTATCCACAAGAAAATGGGCAAGCAGAGGCCTCAAACAAAATGCTAGTTGCCATCCTTAAGAAGATAGTCAATGGAAGTCATAAATATTGGCACACGCAAATCCCTCTTGCCCTATGGGCTTATCGCACTAGTATTTGGATGCCCATTGGGGCGACCCCATTCTCACTAGTGTATGGTGCAGAGGTAGTCATGCCTCTAGAGCTAGAAATCCCCTCACTGTGCATATCCATGCAAGAATTCATCGATGATGATACTATGCGGTAGGCTCGACTAGACCAACTTACGCTACTCGATGAATGATGCATCCATGCCCTAGAGAATTTGCACATTTATCAGGAGTGACTAAATAAATCCTACAATATGAAAGTCCATCTCAAGGACTTCCAGGTTGGTGACCTCATCCTAAAAGAGAACCAACAAAATTCTAACTTGCCATCCCACCTGAGGGATAAGTTCATGGTAAACTGGTTAGGTCCTTTTGTCATCACCAGTCAAATAGGACCTGGAACATATCAAATCACCTCTCTTGAAGGATTCAAATATCCCAAACCCTTGAACATCATCCATTTGAGGTTTTTCCATGCTTAGAGCACCACAGTGCCCCAAAATGCTCCAAGGGTGCCTTAACCCGCTTGGTCAACCCAAAAATGCTCCTAGGTGGTCTAGAACCATCTAGGTCACCCAAAATTCTCCAAGGGTGCCTTAACCCACTTGGTCAACCCAAAAATTCTCCTAGGTGGTCTAGAACCATCTAGGTCACCCCCTTAGGTGTCTAAACCATCTAGGTCACCCAAACCCCCCCTTGGTCACACCAAAAATCCCCAAAGGCACCCATAAGCCCTTTGGTCACCCCAAATTCCCCAATGGCCCCCAATAAGCCCGTTGGTCACATATACATACATAGATATATCAATAAAAAATTCAAAAACATCATCAAAATATCGAAATACAAAAAACATTGCATCGCATGCATATACATACATATATATCAATCAAAAATCCAAAAACATTATCAAAACATCAAAAATACAAAAATATTGCATTCTCATCAAGCTGCATATCATTGCATTATCGCTTGCATTAGGCATGTCCTTCATCGCACATTGCATTTTTTTAGAGTGGCTCATACATGGCTAGCATTAAAATAGTACACTAAGTATAATGCACAATCAATGTTGTCGAGGTCATCACTCACCTCATTCCATATTCTACCTATCATTTCCATATATATTTCCTACATTTCCATAGTCATGTCTATTCCCTTCACTTAGCCATTTGTTTTAGAATGTCAGTAGGGTTTTCGGTCACTCAACCATATCTAGTCTCTACTCAGATTTTGTAGAAGGCTAGCGAGATTTTTAGGAGGTAGAGTCTTGCTTAGATTGTGCCTCGTATACATCAAATCCCAACACATTTCACACTAATAAATCCAAGTTTTGCACAAAGAAAGATGAAATCCATGAAGTGGTCTAGGTTACCTTACATGAAAAGGTCATCCTGCTCATCCCCCTGTGCGAATGGTTCAAGAATGCTGAGAATTGGCAAAAGGACAAGTTCTCCCCTACCCAATTCCCACCACAATAATAAGTGGTTTTCCCCACTATCTTTTTTCATCAACCCAATCCCACATTATCACATGTTTGCAATAGTCTAAATTTACAAACCTCCACAAAGAAAAAATCCAAAGTACAAAAATCAAAAAGTGCACACATCAAAAAGCACAAGAAACAATGATCCCCATCACTAAAAATTCAAATCCCTTGCTCAAGAGAAAAAGAAAAACTCAAAATAAATAATGATTATTATCACTAAAAAAAAATAAACAGTGATTCTTATCACTATATATGAGAGCAAGTATCCCAATAAAATTGAATGAAAGTAGGGAGCTCGAGCTTGAATCCTTGGAACTCTCAACATTTGGAAAACCATCAGGTGATCCTCATTACGGGTTTGGTGGATATCCTCACGCATGATGATATGTCTACCACATTAGCTTTTGGGCGTGTGTGTAGACCAATGTTTGCATGTGGATGAGCTAGCTTTGGTAGCCTTAGATTGCCTATTGGTCTAGTCATACTTAGTACAAAACCTACAGATGGTGGCATTCATTGGGTGATCCTCATTACAGGTTTGGTTGAGAGCCTGCTCTGGCAATGGCGGTATCCTTATGCATCTCACAAGAATGAACTCACTTGCACACATAGGGATATTGAGTATCTTGGTCATCCTAACAGATTCATACCTTGTCAAAAAGTCTTGCATGGTTAATATCCAAATTTTGAGCAATTGACTAGAATGTTTGAGTCTCGTGAAAACCTCATAGACATCTTATAAACATCATGTCATTCATATCATTTCACCACATCCATTTCAATTCCACTATGCACAAATCCATTACATAATCTCATAGCAAAAGTACATATGAATTAATGCATTCTATATCGTCTATGGTGATAGCATAATATGTCATATAGTCTACACATTTTATCATCTAGATCAATAAATCATCCATCTCATCATACATCCATGCATGTACAAAATCAGATCAAATCACATTACAACATATGCATACATGATAGACATCCATCATCATATCATAGATCAATAAACATATTGCACATCATCAATAAATCCATACACCACATTGCATTCATACAAAACAACAATAAGCGAAACACATGATGACAAATAACAAAATCTCATATATATATATGGGGCAAAACAATACATCATAGTTTCCAAAATACCCGAAGGCTACAATAAGGTGGGTCCTCAAACCTCACCCATACAAAAAATAAGGCCCTATCCATGTCGGCCACCATGATCACGTAGGATCGATGCTACGACTAGTACTACCACCCATAGTATGCGACCGCTATGACCTCTCCGATTGGCTGCCACCCACCCGACTCCCACCAACCACCTCGATCCTCCACCTCGATGAGACAGACCGCTCCATCTCACTCCATCGGGTCCGATGAGAGGTGCTGCCCTCGCCCAACTCTAGCAACCATCCCTCGAGCCGGATCACCTCCCACTCTAGCTCGCTCCTATAGGTCTGCACCCGAGCCTCCCATGCCTGATATGTCTCCACCACCCATAGTACCTAGTCCCACAGTGACCCCACCTCAGTCTCCAGCTCCTACACTCATGCCCATAGAGTCGTAACCTCTACCAAGTCACCCTACCCCTACACCTATACCCATAGGAGATCCCTCTCCTATCGGACCCTAGCCAGCTCTACCTATAGCTCGACATACTGATCTATTAGTGCATCCTACTACTCAAGCACCCCATGATCCTCCATATCCACATCCTCATCCTCACCCTGATCATCCATGATCAGGAGGTCCACCTGCTCATCCATCTGGTAGGGTGACTCCGCCCGATCTTCCTTAGGTACATCCTGAGGCATATCCTCACCTGCCATCACTGCATCTTCCCCAAGGGCCTCCTCACCTCACCACCACCGCATAACCCACCATGTGTCATACTCAATTGTCATCCCAACATCATCCACATCGAGAACCACTATAGCTAGGTTAGCCGCCTCATCAGTCTCCACAACCATGGGCCAAGTCAGGGTCCGCTCATCCCCATAATGCCTATAGATCATGGGCACCCTAGGAAACCCCTGGCATACCCCAAACTACCATGTCACTCGCTCATAGGGGAAGAACTCCTTCTCCATGCCATGCCACCCTATCAACCATCTCCCTCGCCTGCTCCTCTGTAGCCACTCCCCAGCCTCAGGCCATGCTGGGCAGTCTCTATAAGGTCGCCAGCTAACATCACCCACCGTCAGCTCAACAAAAGCCTTGGTGTAGTGACCCACATCACCCACCCAGTGCCTACTCTGACCCACCTCCCATACCTTCTACCAAAATATGGCATACCCAATCTCCAAGTCCTCCAACTCACCCTGAGTCATCCATGATAGCCCTGATGGCCGCTCCATAGCTATGTGCTGCCATGCCCAACACTATAGTAGGTAACTGCACCCTATCCCCTTTCACTTTTGGTAGTGGATCTCGTACAGATCATCATAGAGCTGTGCCAGTAGTGTAGTACCCCATGCCATCACCAATGGTCTCTTCTTAGTGCTTACCACCAAGGCAAACACTAGCTCCAGTAGGTTCCATGGGAACCTCGCTCCAGAGGAGTCGGGTAGAAGCATATTGGAGATGAGGGTCATGAGTAATGCATGCCTCACCTTCAATACCTTCTCCCCAAACTAGTAACCAACCAATATACCACCCCTCAAGTAGTCATCCTCTACATCCTCCACCTGATCACCAAAGTAGCGAGTCAGCACTGCACCTCTCAGGTCACGGTGCATCGTCCTGATGGGTCGCCCCTCTATCGAAATCCTCAGAATTATGATAAACATCATCCAAAGTCATCATCATCTCCCCTATCAGGAGGTGAAAGGTATTGGTGTGGGGGTCCCATAAGTTAATCAGGGCCATCAAGTAGGCACGGTCGCCTATCATAGGCTCCAACCGCGTCACTTGCTTAAGCCCCAACTGATCCAGCCACTCCCAATCCACCTCACTCAAGGCAGCCCGGGTGGTCTCAAAAAACTTCGGCTTATGATACCGCCCCTCACCTAATAAAACATAGCACAAAAAAGTTAGTAAGCATTCTTATGCTTCACAAAAATGGCCTTTCTAAAGGCCTCAACAATCAAAGCAAAATAAAAATAAAATAACAAAGCAAAAAACACAAAATTCAAAAATAGCACTAAAGCGCGATCGAGGAGTCACTACATACCCGCGTCGCACCAGCTCCTCCATTGGATGCTCCGGTATGCTGGCTCATGGTGTCCTAGACCGAGTTCGATAGCACTTCACTATGCACAATCGCTCTCCTCCTCCTCACCACTCGAATCGCCAAAAGAAACTTGCAATAATGGACCCCACACCGCAATTTTAGGGGTTTTATAGGCTATTTGGGTTGTGTTCATCCCAAGGAGGGATGAGCGCATTAATTTGTGCTCATCCCACCCTAGGATGAATACAAAATTTGCATTCACCCCACCCTGGGATGAATACAACTCCCAACTTTTAAAATAACACAAAACAACCCCAAAAAGGCTCCAAAACAACATAAAACTGCCTAAACTTGGTCAATTTCATACCCAAGCATAAAGGCATAATATACCACCATCGAGGTCATAGAGAGACTCAAATTTACTCCCCAAGAAGGCTAGTATAGCCGGACCGCTCCATGGGAACAAGGTTTATCTCTCTCTCTCTTACTCCAAAAAGCACCAAAAATGGGTTAAAACCCACCAATAACAGGTCAAATTTGATATGGTTCATTCAAACTCAAGGTACAATTCAAGAGCACCATGGAAGTGTGAGAACCACTCCTTTAATCCCTAAGAAAGCTATAATGGCTGGACCACTCCACGGGAATGAAGTTGGTGACCCTCTCTCCCCCATGAGACATCTATCGGATCGGTAATATCCTTCCAAAATTGCCATAATCTTCATGAGTACACCTGAAGGCAACCCAAAAAAAGTCATCTAGGTCAAGTGACTCATCACTTTTCTCGCTAAGTCCTTCCCTCATCGACTCATCGCTTGAGGGGGTAGTCATACTCATAATCATAATCAACAACTAAACACTCAATCATGCAAATTGCATTCATCCAATGAATCTTTGACAAAGACAATCACGCTCCTGCTTGGGGCAGCAAACAAGCACAAAAATGATTAAATAAAAATGCTTGGCATCTAGTAAGCATGTGTAATGTCGAGGGAGCACCCGTTTCATGACTGAACGACATCCAAGATAAAGCAGACTCCTTAGCTCGTCAAAAGCAAGGATTCAAGAACGCATGCTCTTTCCATGATTGGGGCATCCAAAGTTGGTTAGGTTACTGAATAACCATAATCATTGAGTGCTTTGGTCATCTATTTTTTCTCAGCATTGTGCTGCACATAACGCTTCTCAAAAAGGGGCATCTGTAGACACCAAAACAGCACCAATCCGATTATGCTACCAAGGCATTGACAAAATTGATGCACAAAGCCCTTAGGGCAGCCCTCAGAGGTCAAGCAGTGGTTCTAACCACTCCCAAAATAGTTTTGGAAGGTTCCTAGGCCAATTAGGGACTTTTTGAGGCTCAGTTCCTATTCATCCCACCCCGAGACGAATAGCAATTTCTATTCGTCCCACCCCGGAGCGAATACAACATTCATCCCGGGGTGGAGCGAATAGCAGGTTTGACTGGCAAAAAGTCAAACTTGGACAAGCGACCACCAAAAATTGCCACTTTCCCTACTCCTCGAGACATGCAGGTTAGAACCCAGGGCATGCCTATGACAACCCCCATCAATGAGGCCATTTTGGGGAGATTCTCTTCCCCCACCAATGCATGTCGCCCTGATGGACAAATGGCCCCTTTGGCCTTGCATGCCCTTGCATGCCTTTTGCACATTTGACCTCCTAGGTCTATAAATTGGATGGCATTCTCATCCACGCAGAGGAGGTCATTTCTAGGAATCACAATGAAGTGCTACCGAGTTATTGCCTCACATCTATTGTGTCCTTTTCATCCATAATTTCTCCTTAGTGAGAGAGGTTATCGGGTGGCAAAAGAAGGTGCAATTTGACTCCAAAACCTGAATTGATTGTTCGAATACCTCATCTAATTTTCCTAAAATACTTCTCCCCTAGTTTTGCATCAACCCACATTGGATTGGCATAGAAATTTGGGAGATTTTGGTGGGCATCCTGCCCCCGGGTGCCCCCCAATTTGTGATAGTTGAATTCATCCCACCCCGAATGAATAGAAATATATGCATAATTTTAAGACTATTTTTAATTAGCTATTTTTAATATATCTCTAGGATACTACATTTCAAATTTCACTGCATTCTGACTTGTATCGACCGAGATATCACCATTTTACGATTTACAT
This sequence comes from Wollemia nobilis, assembly GCA_028583015.1. Classification (NCBI taxonomy): domain Eukaryota; kingdom Viridiplantae; phylum Streptophyta; class Pinopsida; order Araucariales; family Araucariaceae; genus Wollemia; species Wollemia nobilis. Next base: position 1,958,548 of record JAQPPZ010016349.1, read on the forward strand.
GTATGCGGGCCCCACTTTTGCATGCAGGAGAATTTGAGTAGGATATCTAGAATCTGATCACATGGGTCTCCTTAGAATGTCATTTTATGCTTACTGACCAAATATTGCAGGTTTTTGACATGTCTAGGTAGAGAAATTGCTCGTTTGCCTTTTGTAGGTTCACAAAGTGCGATGGGATCGAACGCAACGACCAGGCTTCCAAAACTTACAAAATCAGGTGATATCATCCCAAAATCACATATTTCATATCACTCTTGAGTTTCATTTCATTTAGAGCTCATTTGATACCTCTACCTTATGTGCGCCTTTTTCAAGCTATGGGGATTGCATGTTTTAGAATCATACATAGATGCTTTTGATCTTCTTTTGTTTTCCTGTGTGTAGATATAGGTGCCAAAACATGATAGGAGACATCAAAGGACAAGTATTACATTGACGTAAGTGGCGGATGACATTGAGCCCGCCCACCTCGAGTGTGGGCATGCGGAAGAACAGTGGATGTGCACCACGTTCTTTGGGAGATTGATATCTCTTGGCACTATTTTTGTAATAGATTGTATCAAGTGATTCAAGTCCTCAAAGGGAGGCATTGTAATTGAATTTGATATTATTTGATAAGGAGAATGCCCCATTTCACTTTATTGCTTGTCATACATTGTCATTTACTTTGCATGCTTCGTTATTTGCTTTCATAGGACTTAACACACATTTACAAATTTTGTTGCTTTGGTTGAGGTGCACCATTTTTCCATTGCTACACTTCCTTATGATGGAGTTTTTCATATCTCAGAATCGCCTGATTCTACAGATATTGAGTCATGGGTAGACATAACTCTATTATTCGATGGTTCTAAATGTGAGCAAGGGGGTGGCGTAGGTATCGTGTTTTTCACACTACAATGGGCTCCAATACCTCTTTCATTTAAACTCAATTTATCATGTACCAACAACAATTCTGAGTATGAAGCCCTCATCATTGGACTTCAGATGATAATCATCATGAAAATAACTAAGCTAAATATTTTTGGTGATTCTTTGCTCATAGTTAACTAGGTTAAAGGGATATTCCAGTGTAGGTGTCCTATCTTGCAAGCCTAAAAAGCCCTAGTGGAATTTTTTTTGGTACAATTTGAATGATATGATATTGATGCACTCCCTCGGTCATCTAATAATTTTACGAACACAATGACCTCCTTAGGGTCATTAATCCCACAAAACTCTTCAGATGATGTCACTACTATTCAAGTAAAAATGCTAGCACAATCTACGACTGAGCATGATGAGCATAATGCCATACCAACTATTCACATGATTCATATTGAGCCTTCACATGAATGGTTCTCTCAACTACATAATTATTTGAATAACGCTCAATGGGGGACATTGTTCCCTCATAATTATTTTGACACTAGCATAATGCTATATCTTCAAATTCATTCTTAATCAAGATTGCATGATTCATAATATTGAGGCTTATTCAAAACAATATTGGGCCCTACATACTAAATATTAATTAAAACTAGGTAATATTCCGCTTGGATTGTTGTATACCACAAAGCAAGCATTTAAGTAAAAAGTAGAAAAATATGTCTTATTAGGATACATAGTGTATCATCGGAGCTATGAGGGTATCCTCCTTTGTTTCTTAGACTCACAAGATTTATCTTGGGACATTTACCAAGCCCACAATGGTACATGTGGTGGTCATTTTAGTGGCATGGCCATTTCTAAGCACATTCTTTGCATGGGCTATTATTGGCCAAATTTAGAGCAAGATTGTTGCTCTTATGTAAAGAAGTGTGTGAAGTGTCAACATCATGCAAATTTGACACATGTACCTTCATAGGCCTTACAATAGATTCAATCGGTCCAGTCCTTTGGACAATGGGGGTTTGATCTAATTGGAAAAATATCACCTGCCTCTTTGGGTCGTCACACATTTATCATAACAACAATCGAATACTTCACAAAATGGGTGGAAGCAATTCCCCTTACCACTACGATTGGACCTCGCATCATGGAGTTCATGCTACATAATATCATGTCATTTTTGTATTCCATACAAAATAATATCAGATAATGGAACACCCTTTAAAAATAAGGATGTGCGTGTGTTAATAAAAAATTATAACATAAAGCACAATTTTTCCATGCCCTATTATTTGCAAGCCAATGAGCAAGTAGAGACATCAAATAAGATAGTAGTAGCCATATTAAAGAAAAACATTAAGGAAAATCATAAATATTGGCATAATCAATTACCTCTTTCCCTTTGGGCCTACCGCACTAGCATTCAGATGCCCACTGGGGTAAATTCATTTTCACTAGTGTATGGTGTTAAAGCCATCATACCTCTGGAGTTAGAGATTTTTTCGCTGCACATTTCCATGCAATAATTCATTGATGATGATTCTACTAGGAAAATGTGTTTAGATCAATTATCGTTGCTTGATTAACGACGTGTGAATGCCCTCAAGCATCTAGGTGTTTATCAGGAATGCCTTAAGAGAGCTTATAAATTGAAAGTACACTAGAGAGACTTTTAGGTTGGTGATTTAGTTCTAAAGTAGAACCAACAAAACTCAAAATTGCCATATAATTTGTGAGACAAATTTGTAGTAAACTGGTTAGGTACATTCATCATTACAAGTCATATTAGACTTGGAACTTATCACTTATCATCCATAGAAGGAATTGAAGAGCCTGAACCAATGAATTTTAGTCATTTGCGGCCGTTTCATGCTTAGAGCACCATAAAATACCCCTAGGTAGTCTATGGCATTTTATTAATGCCTATGACCATCTAGGTCACCTAAAATACCCCTAGGCAGTCGATGATTCTCTAGGTCATAAAAAAAAATTCCTAGACTATCTATGATCATTTAGGTCAATACAAAAATCCCCAAAGGCATCTATAAGCCCTTTGGTCACCCTAAAATACCCCTAGGAATTCTATGGAATTTTCTTAATGCCTATGGTTGTCTAGATCACCTAAAATACCCCTAAGTTGTTGACTGTTTAGGTCAAAATAAAATATTCCTAGAATACCTATGATTTTTTGGGTCAATATAGAAAGCCCTAGAGGCATCTATAAGCCCTTTGGTCACCCTAAAATGCCCCTAGGCAGTCTACGACATTTTCTTAATGACTATGACCATCTAGGTTACCTAAAAATGCCCCTAGGTGGTCGATGCCAGTCTAGGTCAAAAGAAAATATTCCTAGACTATCTATGATCATCTAGGTCAATACAAAAATCCCCAAAGGTATCTATAAGCCCTTTGGTCACCCTAAAATACCCCTAGGAAGTCTATGATATTTTTTTAGTGTCTATGACCATCTAGGTCACCCAAAATACCCCTAGGCAGTCTATGACTGTCTCGATCAAAATAAAATATTCCTAGAATATCTATGATCATCTAGGTCAATCCAAAAATCCCCAAAGGCATCTATAAGCCCTTTGGTCCCCATCAAACTTCCCTAGATAGTCTATGACCATCTAGGTCAAACTAAAATATTCCTAGGTAGTCTACAATTTTTTAGGTCATCCTAAAATCCTCAAAATGCGTCTATAAGCCCTTTGGTCATCCAAAATACCCAATGGCACTAATTAAACCCATTGGTCAACCTATATATACATATATTTCAAAAATACAAAAAAATTATTAAAATCATCAAAATACAAAAATATTTCTTCATTGCACTTCATATAAATTGTATTAGGTATACTCATCATTGCATTATGCATCACTCAGAATTGATCATACATGTCTAGAACCAGGTCCGTGAAGAACATGTGCTTATACTGAGGGGGGGGGGTGAACAGTATAACATAATTTTTTTCCCAAATAGTAGCATCAACATTAATAAAATAGTAAACATCACACAAAGCATCACACACATGAGAGACATCATTTTTAACGTGGTTCACCCAATGTGGGCTACCTCCACAGAGAAAATATTTCTTCTAAATATTTCTCAAATAATATCTTTGGGAATCCTTCCCAATTACAATGTTTATGGATCTCTGTCCAAAGGAGATGTTGATCCCCTAATATCAAGTTCGTGGATCTCTTCCACAGGAGAACTCTTTCCCCTTCTGCTCTGGCTAGTGATCTTCTAGAAGACTCTGTCTCTCTATTGCATTGACTAGTGGATCTCTCTCCACTTGAAGACTCCTCACTCAGAAGATCTATCTTCAATTATCCTAGCTGCTGGATCTCTATCCATTGAGACTCTATCCTCTATACTCTGTCACCTCCAAAGCTCTATCAATAGGCTCACTCAGAACCTTCTCAAATCTGCTCAATAGGTTCACTCAGAACCTACTCAAATCTGCTCAATAGGTCCACTCAGAACCTACTCAAATCTCTCAATAGGTCCACACAAAACCTATCAAATCTGCTCAACAAGTCCACATAGAACTTGTCCAAATATGCTCAATAAGTCCTCTCTAGGACTTGCTCAAATCTGCATTGCAAGCTTCCACAAAATCTTACACAAAATCAGTCCACAAGCCTTCTCAAAGACTTACCTCAAACACATAGAATCATAAAGAGAATTTTTAGAGACTCAATATGTTCTATACTAAAATCCCAATCTCAACTCAAATCAATATCATAGAAGCATAAAGAGAATTGTTAGAGACTCAATATGTTCTATTCTCAAATCTCAATCTCAACTCAAATCAGAATATAGAATAGTTTGTTTCATGGAACTTGAACAACCACTTCACACAATCACTTGACTAGGCTCAATCAACTCTACTCAACCAATCACCTCAAGGATCAATCCTTTCTCACAAACCCTAGTCCAAGCATGTATCAACCAACTCAAAATGTTTCCAACAATGCTCAACAACAAATCTCACATAACAATGATACTCATGTTCTTTTCTAACTCAAGTTCAAGTTCTTTGCACAACCAATGGGCTTCAACAACAATGCTTATAAACAAGGTTTAATCACAACTCTCAATTCAGAAAACCTTGAAGCATTAAACCAACAACTCTCAAAAAGGTTAACCACAATCAATCCTTTTCTCTCCAAAGATATTTTTAGAAATCAATCACCCACATAAGTCAATGAAGAATATTGCCCATACCTTTTTGATGCCTTATGAGTTGTCCACTAAATCTGCCACACTCAACACACTTTATTTTTCCAATATCAACAAGGGTTAGAGGTCATGAGTAATAACACAATAATAAAAATAATATCTCAATAACACCTTATTACTCCTACTCAATAAAAATGCACCAAACCCTCTTATGCAAGAAATAATCCCTCAAAAGAATGAATCAAACTTACTTTTGGAACTCCTTGACAAAAACCAGAAATATCTTCTTGCACACACCTTATTTCTCCCTCAAAGCAATCTAAACAAGTAGCTCTCAAAAATAGCTTTCCAATGATATATAATATGATATACTTCCACAAAGAAAATCAGCAGAAATATCTATCTTTCCTAGGGCATACCATAACCTTATTTCTCCTTAGGCAACCTTGGCAGAAAATAAAATATTAAACAAAAATTAAATTTACTTGCCTTGCCCTCGGTGGGATTCGATCCCCCGACTATTTTCTTCCCAATGCCTTAGCCGCAGCCAAGCCATCATTGGGCCACACGTCGTGACGTGTCTAAAAGGGCACGTCCACCATGCAATATCTTCGAACAACGAACCTCCAAAAAACAACAAGCGCGTAGAGCGCTTCTTCCTTGCAATCCAAAAAATAGACCTCACGTGAATCGAACTCAGAACCTCCTCCTTAGCACCGAGCCAACATACCACTAGGCCACGCTGGCCTTTGCGCTTAGGGATTCCGAATCTTCATAGCTTTAACCTTCATGAAAATCGTAAGGCTTTCGAAACAGAAATCTCTTTCGCATGCACTTCAAAAACAATAGCAAGGGATACTTGGTAAATGAATTTGTTTGGCATTTATATAATGCCTTTTGCCTTCCTTAGCATCACGTCGGTGCTTCGAATGAATTCGACGTCGGCGTGATTTAATTTATAATAAATTTAAATTTAATTTTAAATTTAAATATTATAAATTAAAATCAACCTTAGAACTTTGTCTTAAAGAGCCAACCTTAGGTTTAATAAAACCTTAGAACCTTGTCTTAATGCCCAACCTTGGTATTATTTATAAAATTTAAATTCCTTGTGAATTTAAATGATTTATAAATAATTATTAAACCTCCTTTTTAACTTTTGCAATAACCCATCTTGGGTTTTTATAAACCAATCATTTAACCTATGCTCCCAATAATATTAAAATATTATGGAGCCTTTTTCCTTTCACTTTTGCATTGATGAAGCTTTTTCCTGGATGACTTGGGTGACTTTATTTCTTGCCGAATTCCTTGAGATGAGTGATAACTCTATCAGGTGACATCAATGACAACTCTGACTTAGAGGACTCAAAATGTCCAACAATCTCCCCCTTTGTCATTGATGGCAACCCTTATCCTTTTACTAAAACCTGACCTTCTTTTTTGCTCCCCCGGGACTTTGCTCCCCCTGGCTCAATGCTCTCTCAAATATCAAATCTCTCCACATAACAAATCTCTCCCCAATACACAAATCTCTCCCCCTTTGACATCAATGGCAAAGGGTCACCTTTGGGGCTCGGGGCTAAGAATGAGCCTCTTAGCTTAGCCCCTCCCCCACCTCCACATGAGGTGGTTAATTTTGGGGTGGGAGTCTCACTCCCAATTTTCCTTGAAGATACTCAAAAGTCTCCTTTGAGAGTGGCTTAGTGAAAATATCTGCTATATGTTCCTTTGTAGTGACATACTCCAATATGACCTATTTATCTGACACATGTTCTCTCAAAAAATGATACTTAATCAGAATGTGCTTCGTCCTGGAGTGCATTACCAGATTTTTTGAGATACATATGGCACTGGTATTATCACATAGTATAGGAATGGGCTGATCATGCTTTATCTTGAAATATTCTAAAGTTCTCTTCATCCATAACACCTGTGTACAACTGGCTACTACTGCAATATATTTTGCCTCTGTTGTAGATAGTGATATTGAAACCTGCTTCTTACTTAACCAGGAGACTAGACTTTCTCCAAGAAAGAAAGCTCCTCCACTTGTGCTTTTTCTATCATCAATGTTGTCGGCCCAATATGCATCTGTATAAGCTGTGAGTGTGAAACTATCACTTTTGGGATACCAAAGCCCAAAATCCATAGTCCCTTTTAGATACCTAAAAATTCTTTTTACTATTGCTACATGTGTTTCCTTAGGTGCTGCCTGAAATATTGCCACTAATCCCACTGACTGCACTATGTCTGGTCTTGTAGCCATGACATATAATAAGTTGCCAATCATGGATCTGTATAGTCTCTGATCTACCTCTGGAGATTCATCATCCTTACTCAACTTGCACCCTGTGACCATAGGAGTACTTACTGGTTTGCAATCTTCTAACCTGAATTTCTTCAACATCTCCTTGATGTACTTGGCTTGAGAAAGAAACACTCCCTTTCCTGATTGTGAAATTTGAAGACCAAGAAAGAAGGATAATTCACCGAGCATAGACATCTCAAATTCACTTTGCATATTCTTAGCGAATTCTTTGCACATCTTGTCATTGTTTCCTCCAAAAATTATGTCATCAACATAAACAACCACTATTAGAAGATCATTTCCTTCATTTATGATATACAAATTACTATCTGCTATTCCTTTCCTGAATCCCTGTTCCTATAGATACTTATCCAATCTTGAGTACCATGCTCTGGGAGCCTACTTTAAACCATACAATGCCTTTTTCAATCTGCATACCTGATCTGGTGTATCTGCTAGTATGAATCCCTCTAGTTGTTCAATGTAGACCTCTTCTTCTAGAACCCCATTTAGAAAAGCTGACTTGACATCCATATGATATACCTTGAAGTTCTTGAAACTTGCAAAAGCTAAAAACATCCTTATAGCTTCAAGTCATGCAACTGGAGCAAAGGTTTCATCAAAATCAATTCCTTCTACTTGTGCATAACCTTTGCATACTAACCTTGCTTTGTTTTTGACCACTTGTCCATCTTCATTCAACTTATTTCTGAAAACCCATTTTGTACCAATCACATTTTTGTCCTTTGGTCATGGAACAAGTTCCCAAGTTTTGCTCTTCTCTATCTGATCCAATTCCTCATTCATTGCTTTAACCCAAAATTCATCTTCACTAGCCTGAGTGAAATTTTTTGGCTCAATCTTAGATAGCAAAGAAAAATTTGCTTGTTGAGATGGTTTTATTATTCTTCTCCTTGTCTGTATTTCATCTGGATTCCCGATGATCTGATATTTTGGGTGATGTTTTTGTACATACCTGGAAGGAGTTTTAGGAAGAAGCCTTTGTATTTCTTCTTCATCATTATCTGATTCCTCACAAAATTCTTCTGGACAACATCCATCTTCTTGGTACACAATTTGCTGAACTGATTCTCTGGAATCTATCTTCTCATCAATTGTCACATTCATACTTTCCACCATAGTGCGTGTTCTTTTGTTGTAACATCTGTAAGCCTTGCTCTTTGTAGAATAACCAAGAAAAATTCCCTCATCACATCTTGGATCAAATTTGCCCAAATTCTGATCTTCCCATCTTATGTAACATTTGCTTCCAAAGATCTTGAAATGTTTTATAGTAGTAGGTCTTCCTTTCCAAAGCTCATAAGGAGTCTTGTGGTGATTTACCCTTAATTGAGCCCTAGTAATTATGTATACAATTGTAGATACTGCTTCTTTCCAAAAACCATCTGACAACTTAGATTCATTTAACATAGCTCTAGCCATGTTTTCAATAGTCATGTTCTTCCTTTCAACTACTCCATTTTGTTGGGGAGTTCTTGTTGCTGAGTACTCTCTCTTAATTCCATGTTGTTCATAGAATTCTATAAACTCATTTGAAGTGAATTCTCCTCCTCTATCGGATCGTAGACACTTAATCATTTTGCCTGTTTCATTTTCAACCAACTTCTTGAATGCTTTAAATTTTTTGAAGGCCTCTGACTTCTCTTTTAGGAAAGTTACCCAAACCATTCTGGAATAATCATCTACAAACAACATGAAGTAACTCTCACCCTGAAGACTTTGTGTTCTGGTAGGACCACATAAATCAGTATGTATTAGACTCAAAGGCTCAGAAGACATATAGCCTTTTGGTTTGTAAGTTGTCCTGGTTTGCTTTCCATGTTGGCAAGGTGCACAAATTGTATTTTGCGGTCTTCTTATTTTGGGTAAATCTCTGACTGCCTGTTTATTGCTTATGTTGACTATGTTGTCAAAATTCAAATGACCCAATCTTCTATGCCACAACCAGCTCTCATCTTCTTGTGATAGAAAGCACTTTTCCCCTTTGATCTCATTGAGCATGTATAAGTTGTTTGGGGTCCTTCTTGCATTTGCAATAATTCTTCCTATTTCTATTTTCCTTATCTCACATCTATCTGGATGGAAAGTAACCATGTATCCTTGATCACAAAGTTGACTTATACTCAGTAGATTGTGTTTTAACCCTTTGACATACAAAACATTCTCTATTTTTGTTTTTCCATTGTCTAGACTTAGAGTACCTTTCCCAATAATCCTTGTTGATCCATTATCACCAAAACTTACTGATCCTCTATTTGTTTCCTTTAGAATAATGAACTTGTCTTTGTCTCCTATCATGTGACTAGAGCAACCACTATCCAGATACCATTGTTCATTTTTATCTTGAGCATGCAGGGTTGTTTGTACTAACATAGATCTATCCCTAACATTCTTTCTTTCATCCTTTGTTTTTCTAGACTCAAAAAATGTCATTTTACACCACCTAGCCTTGTGCCCAAAGTTATTGCATTTGTAACATATAACATCATCATCCATGAGAGGTGCAAAGGAATTGAAATTTCTATTGTATCTAGCATGATGAATACAGTGAGCAGCTCTATGTCCATATTTATTGCAAGAAAAATAGTGACCATGGAAGAAGTTATGTAACCTGTTTGGAGATCTTGGATATTGTGATGAAGTCATCTTATTTTTGTGATTAACCCTTATCCAGGGTTCTTATTTGCTTTCTTCCTTTCTGATGTCCTTTGCTTGCTTTTATTTGTTTGAAGTTTCTACCTTTTGGAAGCTTGATTCCTCTTTCTGCTTCTCATATTCTATTTCTTGTAGTATCTTGGTCCTTTCAAATTTATTCCTTAGGAGAACAATTTTTGCTTCCAATCTTCCACATTCTGTTTCCCTGGATTTCAGAAGATCTGCCATATCTTGCTCAATATTTTTTCCTTCTTCTACCTTGATCTTGAGTTCTGTGAGATTCTGTATGAATTCCACTCTTGCTTCTTCATCTTCCTGAATTTGTTCTTTCAGACTTGAGTTTTTCTCTCTTAGTCTTTCCAATTTTTTGAGAGCAACAAAGAACTCTTCTTTCATATCAAACATGGTCTCTACTTCATTCTTTGAAGTCATGTGTGCTACCAAAGGATCCTCTTCCAAGTTGTTAGACTCTTCATGGAGAGACCCGCTCTGATACCAATTGAAGAACATGTGCTTATACTGAGAGGGGGTGAACAATATAACATAAAATTTTTCCCAAATAGTAGCATCAACATTAATAAAATAGTAAACATCACACAAAGCATCACACACATGAGAGACATCATTTTTAACGTGGTTCACCCAATGTGGGCTACCTCCATAGAGAAAATATTTCTTCTAAATATTTCTCAAATAATCTCTTTGGGAATCCTTCCCAATTACAATGTTTATGGATCTCTATCCAAAGGAGATGTTGATCCCCTAATATCAAGTTCATGGATCTCTTCCATAGGAGAACTCTTTCCCCTTCTGCTCTGGCTAGTGATCTTCTAGAAGACTCTATCTCTCTACTGCACTAACTGGTGGATCTCTCTCCACTTGAAGACTCCTCACTCAGAAGATCTATCTTCAATTGTCCTGGCTACTGGATCTCTATCCACTGAGACTCTGTCCTCTATACTCTATCACCTCCAAATCTCTATCAATAGGCTCACTCAGAACCTTCTCAAATATGCTCAATAGGTTCACTCAGAACCTACTCAAATATACTCAATAGGTCCACTCAGAACCTACTCAAATATTCTCAATAGGTCCACATAGAACCTGCTCAAATATACTCAACAGGTCCACATAGAACTTGTCCAAATATGCTCAATAAGTCCTCTCTAGGACTTTCTCAAATCTGCATTGCAAGCTTCCACAAAAGCTTACACAAAATCAGTCCACAAGCCTTCTCAAATACTTACCTCAAATCACTTAACAATTAAAAATACAATCTCATAGAATCATAAAGAGAATTTTAGAGACTCAATATGTTCTATTACTCAAATCCCAATCTCAACTCAAATCAATATCATAGAAGCATAAAGAGAATTGTTAGAGACTCAATATGTTCTATTCTCAAATCTCAATCTCAACTCAAATCAGAATATAGAATAGTTTGTTTCATGGAACTTGAACAACCACTTCACACAATCACTTGACTAGGCTCAATCAACTCTACTCAACCAATCACCTCAAGGATCAATCCTTTCTCACAAACCCTAGTCCAAGCATGTATCAACCAACTCAAAATATTTCCAACAATGCTCAACAACAAATCTCACATAACAATGATACTCATGTTCTTTTCTAACTCAAGTTCAAGTTCTTTGCACAACCAATGGGCTTCAACAACAATGCTTATAAACAAGGTTTAATCACAACTCTCAATTCAGAAAACCTTGAAGCATTAAACCAACAACTCTCAAAAAGGTTAACCACAATCAATCCTTTTCTCTCCAAAGATATTTTCAGAAATCAATCACCCACATAAGTCAATGAAGAATATTGCCCATACCTTTTTGATGCCTTATGAGTTGTCCACTAAATCTGCCACACTCAACACACTTTATTTTTCCAATCTCAACAAGGGTTAGAGGTCATGAGTAATAACACAATAATAAAAATAATATCTCAATAACACCTTATTACTCCTACTCAATAAAAATGCACCAAACCCTCTTATGCAAGAAATAATCCCTCAAAAGAATGAATCAAACTTACTTTTGGAACTCCTTGACAAAACCAGAAATATCTTCTTGCACACACCTTATTTCTCCCTCAAAGCAATCTAAACAAGTAGCTCTCAAAAATAGCTTTCCAATGATATATAATATGATATACTTCCACAAATAAAATCAGCAAAAATCTTTATCTTTCCTAGGGCATACCATAACCTTATTTCTCCTTAGGCAACCTTGGCAGAAAATAAAATATTAAACAAAAATTAAATTTACTTGCCTTGCCCTCAGTGGGATTCGATCCCCCAACTATTTTCTTCCCAATGCCTTAGCCGCAGCCAAGCCATCGTTGGGCCATGCACCGTGACGTGTCTAAAAGGGCACGTCCACCATGCAATATCTTCGAACAACGAACCTCCAAAAAACAACAAGCGCGTAGAGTGCTTCTTCCTTGCAATCCAAAAAATAGACCTCACGTGAATCGAACTCAGAACCTCCTCCTTAGCACCGAGCCAACATACCACTAGGCCACACTGGCCTTTGCGCTTAGGGCTTCCGAATCTTCACAGCTTTAACCTTCACGAAAATCGTAAGGCTTTCAAAACAGAAATCTCTTTCGCATGCACTTCAAAAACAATAGCAAGGGATACTTGGTAAATGAATTTGTTTGGCATTTATATAATGCCTTTTGCCTTCCTTAGCATCACGTCGGTGCTTCGAATGAATTCGACGTCGGCGTGATTTAATTTATAATAAATTTAAATTTAATTTTAAATTTAAATATTATAAATTAAAATCAACCTTAGAACTTTGTCTTAAAGAGCCAACCTTAGGTTTAATAAAACCTTAGAACCTTGTCTTAATGCCCAACCTTGGTATTATTTATAAAATTTAAATTCCTTGTGAATTTAAATGATTTATAAATAATTATTAAACCTCCTTTTTAACTTTTGCAATAACCCATCTTGGGTTTTTATAAACCAATCATTTAACCTGTGCTCCCAATAATATTAAAATATTATGGAGCCTTTTTCCTTTCACTTTTGCACTGATGAAGCTTTTTCCTGGATGACTTGGGCGACTTTATTTCTTGTCGAATTCCTTGAGATGAGTGATAACTCTATCAGGTGACATCAATGACAACTCTGACTTAGAGGACTCAAAATGTCCAATAGTCCGTACACTAGGCATCTGTTAAATAATTGTTATTGTATGTCAATATTACCACTTTTTTACATTACATGCACCATTTACATTTACATCACCACATTATATACCTATTTCTCGTAACTTAGCCATTGTTAGTTAAACATAGTTAATTTTTTCGGTAACTTAGCCATAACTAGTTGTCTTCTCATATTTTGTAGAAAGCTATCATGATTTTTAGAAGGTAGAATATTGCTTAGATAATGCTTGATATACATCAAAATCCCAACACATTTTCACATTAATAAATCCAATTCTAGCGCAAGGAAATATGAAAACTATAAAGTGGTCTAGGTTACTTTAAGTGAAAAAGGTTATCTTGCTCATCCCCCTGTGCGAATGGTTCAAATATACTAAGAATTGACAAAATGACAAGTTCCTCCTTACCCAAAAATCCCTTGCCCTACACTGTGGCAAGTATCCCAAAGAGAAAAATCAAATGATGATTATTATGACTTCAAAATATGCAAAAAGAAATAGTGATTATTATCACTTCAAAAAAATAAAAATAAAACAGTGGTCCTCACCACTACTAAAATCCCTTTCTCAATAAATAAAAATGAGCAACTCCCTTGAATAATACAAAATTAAAATAAAATAAGGGAGTCTTGAACTTGATTCCCTGGAATTCTTAGCATTAGAGAACCATAAGGTGATCCTCATTATAGGTTTGGTGGATAGCCTACTTTTCAATGTCGGTAGCCTCCCACATGATGATATGTCTGTCACTTAAGCAACTTGCTTAGGTATAGACCAATATTTGAATGTGGATGAGCTAGCTTGTTGTAACCTATATTACCTAGTAGTATAATATAAGTACAAAACTCGGGATAATGAGACTCGCAGAATGATCTCTAGTACATATGGGTTGAGTGAATATCATTTGCATTAGGACAACCTTATGTGTTATCATGGTAAAGAACTCACATGCACACACAGGGATGTTGATTATCTTGGTTATCTTAGTTGGTGTATACTTTGTCAAAAATTCTTGCATAGTTTATTAGGTAACTAGAGTGTTTGAGTATCCTAAAAACTACTAAACATATCATATCACATTACATTATCCATTTCATCTTACATCATATTGTCACATTTGTCAAGTTACAAAATCCATTACATAATGTTATAATAACTTGAAAATAACAAAGATACATTTTGTACTGTATATGGTGCTAGCATATAATGCATCAAATAATCATCATAAATCAATCATACAAAATTAAATCATACCAATCATTACATCACATCATACACATTTTTTCTATTTTTGAACTGTCATTTATTAAGTGGTGTTCATGAAATAGGATAGATACCGAATAAATATTAGCAATAATATTTAGATGACCACTGACTATTTTATGCATATCTTTTAATTTACAAAAGCATATAGAGAATTCTTACACATCTACATATCATCAAATCACATCATATGATAAATGCATGCATCCATGTTAGACATTTATCAAAAGCATCATAAAGCATAGAATAAGCATACATATCATAAAGCAACAAAAGATGACATAATGATCAAAGCAAAGTCATACATATATATCCATATGTAAAAGCTAAAATCTACATCATAGTCCATAAGATACCAGTAGGCTACAATAAAGGTGAGTCCTCAGACTTCATACTCTAAAAATTCAAAAATTCCATAAAGAACCATTAGAGTTTGCTAGCCATGGTCACATCTTACCGAAACCTTGACGCTCTCCTCTGCTCTTATTCAGAGTCTGTCATGAGCTCTCAGACCTGCTACCCCCAGACTTACTCCCTCCAAATGTGTCCATCCTTTATGCAGAACTCAGAGCCCTCATCTAAGTAGATGATTTTCTTGTCTTGCTCCTCTAGCTATGCTATGATCCAATGGTCAATGCCCTATGTGGCATGCACCCCTTAAGGCACACTATCTCATCCTCCATCATATCCATATAGGTTTTATCCTCTTGGAACCAAGTCTAATAGGTCACCAACAAGGCTTGGAGATGTTCCATATCCTCCCACATCATGACTATCTCCTCACTACTGGACTCCCCATGACTTAGGGCCTTGTGAACCAACCTGTGCCTGAATAGTAGCTATCAAAGTTGCCTATCTCTCCATATCCATCTATGCACTCTGCACTTGTGCCTATAGTAGATCTCTCTCCTCTGAGAAATCTCATTGCACCCTACTGAGATCACCCCATAGCTCTACAATCATAGCCTCTCATGTTGCTAACTATGCCTACATACCCTGATCTCCAAGGTCCTTCCCATCAAAGTATAGTGGACCCTGTACATCAATCAATTGCACCCTATATGATGCCATGCAACGATGCACAAATTGCTTGCCTATATGTACCTCCTCATAATTTGGAGACTCATCCTAACAATCCTCATTTTAAGCACACCTAGATGCATTTGTTTCTCTAGTAGCTACATCCCCTCCTAGTGGTACCTCCCCTCACCACTACCATATGACCCGCCAAGCATTGTACTATATTGTACCTGCATCATCCAACTCAAAAATTGACACCACAGGATCTGAATCCTCCCCTAGTGCCTCCATAGTAGGCCATGGTAGAGTCCTCTCATCCCTGCAATGATGATAGATAATCTAATCCCTAGGAAACCCTTGGCATAGCCCAAACTATCATAGCACATGATCATAAGGTAAGTACTCTCACTCTGTCCCACATCACTCTATCAACCACCTACCTCACCAAACTCAACGTAGCTCTATCTCAACCTCCATCCATGTAGGACAATCCCTATAGGATCTCCACTCAATGTCTATCGCTCTAAGCCATGCAAAAGCCTCTGCATAATTCTTAACCTCACCAATGTGTCGATGGCTATGGCCTAACTCGCATGACCTATACCATAAAACCCCATAACCAATCTCATTATCTAGTAGCTCTACTCGAGTAGCCCATGGTAATCCCTGTGGTTGCTCCACAACAATATTCTACCAAGCCCAAAACTATAGTAAGAAGCTACAACCCAATCCCTTACACTTGCGAAAGTGGATCTCATATAGCTTGTCATATAGTTGTGCCAACAAAATAGGACCCAAAGCCATCACTATCATCTCATCCTCCGTACACTCCACAAGAGTGAACACCAGCTCCATTAGGTTCCATGGGAAACTAACACCTGAAGAGTCAAGAAGTAGCATGTTGCTGATCAAGTGTGCTTAATCATAAGCACACCAACATAGTACCATAAGACCACTAATATCCCTCCGTTAAGAATATCAACCACTACATCCTCCTAGTGCACCCCAAAGTACCTATGTAGTACAACCTCTCATCGCTCTATAGGAGTAGATACTATGGTATACCCCTCTATTGGAATACGCAATATCTGATATACATCCTCTAATGTAGTTGTCATCTCCCCCATAGTTATATGGAAAGTATTAGTATGAGGGTCCCACAAATCTATTAGAGCAGTCATATAGGTGCGGTCACTCACTACAGGATATAACCTTGTAACTTGCTTCAGGCTAATGGCATCCAACCATCACCAATACACAGTAGTCAACAGGTCTCTAGTGACCTAAAAGAGATTTGGAACTCTGTACCGACTCTTAACTATCTACTCATGTAAAATGCGATGTCAAAAATTCCCTAAAAATGTATAAAATGACCCTAAAATACCAAAAATGCTTTAAAAATGGCCCTTTTTTGTCCCACCTAGGGACGACCTCCAATTCGGTAACCATCCCTCTCAAGGATATACACCAGTGACCATCCCCTATGGGGAGGGTCCCCAAAAATGGCTAAGTAGGGTCATTTTGATCCCTAATTTAGCCTTAAAAATCTAGCATTAAACCCTAATTTTTAGCATTTAAAACACAAATAAAATATCAATTTTATACATTCCACTATTCCTAAGGTTTTTTAACCATTATTTAGTGTGTAGTATGAAAATTGCAGCAGAAATCACAATTTCACAATAAAATAGCGAAGAGGACATGTGTTCCATACCCGTTTTGCACCGGCTCCACCACCTGTTGCATTTGTTGGCTGGATCATGTTGTTGGGTTGATATTTTGATAGTTCTCTACTTTATAAAATCACTCTCCTACCTCTCTCCTCTCCAAATTCTCCAAGAAAAGTGCACAAATGAGCTTATTTTCCCCATTTGAGGCTTATATAGCTCCAAAAGAAGCCGACCGCCCCTAGGTGGGATGAGTGCATAGGTGGCTGGCCATCCCACATTGGTATGGTCATAAAAAGTGTACTTGTTCCCCCTTGGGATGGTCACCAAAAAATTGCACAAAAACAACCCAAAAATATCAAAAATTAGGTCCAAAACCCACAAAAAATAAGGCAAAATGGTCTAAAATTTTGCAGGGATCAAGATTGAACCTATAATATTTTTGGATCCATCAAAGGTCTTTATTTTACTCACCAAGAAGGCAGGGATCAATATTGAAACTATAATATTTTTTTATCCATCAAAATTCTTTATTTTACTCCCCAAGAAGGCCTCCATGTTTGGATCACTCCATGGGAATGAAATTTTTAGCCTTTTTCTTCCAAAAAAGCTCATCAAAACTGTCAAAAATCCCCTACAAATAGGTATATAGTACCATGGGAAAATAGAGAGTTACCCCAATTAAGTCATATGAGTCAAATGACTCATCACTTTTTCATTCATCATGCCCTCATTGAATCATCGCTTGAGGGGGTAGTCATAATAACAAATTCAAAAATCAAATCAACACGAAAACACTTAGAAGTGTAATTTCCATACATTCAAAAGAATATTTGCTAAAGATAAATTTTCAAGCCCATGCTGGGGCAAAGAATAAACATAAGAAACAAATAAATAGGCTTGAACTCCTTGAAGCATTGGGAATTGACCCATGTGAAGGCTTACAAGACCACAAGGCACCAAGACCTAGTATACCCTAAGCCCCATAATACTGTTGCTACAACACGACTGAAAAGTATACCCATAATTGATCCTTCGACTATGTCAATAGAAAGGATTCCAAGAATGTATGATATTTCCACAATAGAGGCATTCAAATTTGATTAGTTTAATTAACAACCTTAGTCATTTAGTGATTTAGTGATCTATTTTTGTTCAGTGCTTTGTTGCACATAAAGCATCCCAAAATGGGGCATCTATAGACACCTAAATCATGTAAATCAGATAAGACTACTAGTGCATCACATGTGCCACTCTTATCGACATCATATATCTCCATTTGACACCCCTCTAAGATTGCATAAGGCTCCAAAACATATTTGGAAATGTTCCCAATAGTTTTGGGGTATTTCCTGGTGACCGTCCCACCAAGGGACGGTCATAGATGGTGACCGTCCCACCCAGGGATGGCCATCCAAAATCATCCCTAGGTGGGATGGTCCCTAAATAGACCCTCCAAAAAGTCAATAGACGCATGAAATGGCAATCAAAGACTGCCATTTCCATGTCTAATCAACCCAAATTGATTTGGGACCTACCATGGAAGTCAGGAACTCCAAATTAGGAGCCCCAAAGGGGCAACCTTCCCCCACCCAATGCATGCAAGGGTTTTGACAAGTGGTGACACTTGCCTCGCATGCCAATACTTGCCCCTTTGCCCTAGATGCCCTATTTGGGCTATAAAAAGAGGTGTATTCACCCATTTTCAAGGAGGAGAGTTGAAGCATTTTAGCAATGAAGTGTTTCCCAATTCCATCCTCACCTTTTGCAAACCATCATTTGCCCTCCTTTGGCCTTGAAATCCTCTTCATATGAAGGTGCTTTTAGGGGAAATAGAAACTGATCCAAACCATTCTAAACCAACCAAATTGAATAGAAATTTAGCTCCATCTACCAACACAATCTTTAAACCTATTTTGGACCAAATCCTATTAGTATTGGTGGTAAACATTGAGCAAATTTGTAATCATCCCAACTAGGGATGATTAACAGCAGTTAGGTGCACCACCTAGGGACGGTTAGAAAATAGTAGATAATTTGGAAGAAATTCCACGTAGACCCTTTAGAAATGTTTATATTAGCCTATGGTCCAAATTTGATGAGATTTGGAGTAGTTTTGATGGCACTTTTGAAGTTCTCTTTGTTGCAGGTCTAGATGCCCCTGTCAGGGATGGTCACTACTTTTGCTAACAAATACCTTCAATATGGTGTTCATATCTCTCCAAAAGTATCTAGATTACATCATATTCCATTCATATATCATTTAGAACAATTTGCATGCATTATAGATTAAATTTGTTATTGCTAGATTAATGCTTTTCTATGTTTTCAAGGCATTGATTCTATAACGCATATGATATTAACCCATTTTAAATACCTTGTGTATAGGTGCAGGTATTCTATACAGAAGGGAGGAGCTAAAGAGGCAAGTAAGAGAAGCCCAAGACTAGCTCTCAAGTGTGGGAACATGAAATGAACACTAGAACATCGCTTTAAGGCCTTGCAAGGGATGAGATCCATTTGCACGTTGTAATGTTGAAATGTATCAAATTGTAAAGCCCTCAAGGGGAGGCATTGTAATCTTATTTTGAATCCATGAGTGAATGAATACAAGGATAAATCCACCTCTTCTATTACACATTTTGCTTCTTTTAAATATATTACATATTTATGAACCTTTTTCCCTTTTATGCTTTAATCTGCTTTACATTGCAATAAAGTGCCCATAAGGCAATGTCGTAAATTTCACTTCTTCAGACTGGTTCTATCAAATACGAGATTTCTTAAAACTTGGTAATATCCTTTTGGATTGTTGCATGCCATGAAATGTAGATTTAAGAAAAAGTGACTAGATATGTCTTTTTAGGAGATATATTGTATCATCGAAGCTATGATGGTCTTCTTCTTCATTTCTCATAACCCCAAGAATTTACTTGGCTCATTTCTCAAGCTCACGATGGTACTTGTGGTGGCCACTTTATTAACATCGATATAACAATGTGCATCCTTCGTATGGTCTATTATTGGATCATTATGAAGCAATATTATTGTTCTTATGTCAAAATGTGTGTCAAGTGTTAACATCATGCTAATCTATCACATGGACCATTGTAGGATTTACAACTAATATATTTATTGTAGCCTTTCTCACAATGGGGATTTGATCTAATCAACAAAATCTCACCCTCATATTCAGGTCAACACATGTTCATTATAATAACCATTGGATACTTCACCAAGTAGGTTGAGGCTATTCCACTTACCACTATGATGGAAGCATGCATTGTGGAGTTCATACTTCATAACATCATATGTTATTTTGGTATTCCATATAATATCATCTCAGATAATGGGCCACCATTTAAAAATAAGGATGTTTGAGCTTTGTACAATAAGTATCATATCCAACATAACTTTTCAACTTCTTACTATTCATAGATTAATGGGCAGGCTGAGGTGTCAAATAAAATTATTATCGTCATCCTTAATAAAATGGTTAATAATCATCACAAGGATTGGTATCTTCGACTACCTCTAGCACTATATCGTTATAGAATGAACAAAATAACACCAATAGGGGAAACTCCATTTTAATTAGTATATGGTATGGATGCCATCATTCCCTTGGAGCTTGAAATTCCCTCATTGCACATCTCATTACAAGAGTTCATCAATGACGACATTGCATGACAGGATCACCTGGATCAACTCACTCTTCTTGATGAACGATCCATTAACGCTCTTGAATATCTGTACGTTTATCAAGATCCCATTAAGTAAACCTATGATACAAAGTTTCATCCTAAGTAATTTCAAGTTAGTGATATTGTGTTAAAGGAGAATAAACATAATTCTAACATTCCTAGCCATTTGCATGATAAATTTACTACAAATTGGTTAGTCCCATTCATCATCACACACAAGCTAGGACCGAAAACTTATTAGTTTTTTTACACTTGATGATTTCAAGAAACCTAAACCACTTAATATTCTCCACCTATAGGTATTTTATGAATAAAAAAATAAAACAAAAAAACATAAAATAAAATTGCATACCGTCATCCACCACACTTTTCATTATACATCATTAATGCATTGTATATCACCATGTATTACACTTTACATTTGATCATCATCGTTTATTCATGAATTTGGCTAGTTGCATGATTAGTTGTATTACATTAGGTATTTTTTTCACCATAGGTGCATTCATCTCATCTTTTATTCAATATTTTGTGTAGCATCATGTTTGTACAAAGGTCACTAGTCTTGATGTAATATTTTTATCTTAAACATACACCCCATTTCATTAGTCATACACACTCACATTTCCATGTTGTCTACTCACTGCTTGCTTGCTCCCAAGTAGTTATTGTATGGTGTCTACTATGGTCTTTTGATCATTCAACCATTATTAGTTTTTTTTTTTTTTAGATTTTTTTGCAAAACATCTTGATGTTTGGCAATAGAATATCACTTTGGTCATACTTTGTTTATCTCAAAATTCTAACGTATTTTCACAATATTAATTATGATTTTAAAAAAGGAAATATGACACTACAAATTAAGTCTTACCTTTTAATAAAATAGTTTCCCCTACTCTTCCTATCATTCACATGGTCTAAAAGTTGATAATTGACAAAAGGACAAGTTCACTCCCACAAAAAAATCCCTTTGCTCCACTACAAAACAAGAAAAATCCCAAAAAGTAAAATAATACCCCATTCAAAAAAAATTCTTTTACTCCTCTACAAAATGAGCAAAATTTCCCAAAAGAAAAATACTTAAAATCCCAAATAAAAATAAGAAAAAGATCTTGAATCCCTAGAATTCTTAATTTTTTACAACCATGGGGTAATATCCATCGAGGCTATAGACACTTGACTAGAAATGGAGTAGCCTTATGCATGGTGATATGTTTGTCACACTAGCGACCTTATTTTGTATAGACCAATGTCAAATTATGGTTGAGCTAGCTTTTTATGGCTTGCATTCAGAGTAGTTAAGTCCAACCAAGTACAAAGTTAGGATAATAAACTTCACCATGCACACATAGGAATATTGAATATTTTGGTCTTCCTAGCAAATTTTTATGTTTTAGATTCTTGCATGGGTAGTATACGACTTTTGATTGGTCAAATAGGGTGCTTAAGTCTCCTAAAAGCCTTGTTCTTACCTTGTGACTTCTCACTTTTTATCATACACTCTATGCATGCTTCTCCATTACATATATTTTATCGCTTGGATTTCATTAGAGTGTATGCTTTTGATGAAATTATTTACATCTTGACTTGTGATGCTTATACATTATGCAGTGCCTACACTTAGTTTGTTATTGCATCACAGATTCATTTGATTTTTCCATTATTTAAACATATATTCATAGTTTACATTATTCAAATTATCATATGTCACTAGTCCATCACATACATACCTAGTTATCTACATACATAATATCTCTATCATCTTATTCATATAACATGCATACATGCATCATCATATATATAAATCTAGGCATACATCTATACCCATATATCATTACATGTATTCATCCATTTCATCCATACACAAGCACAAATTAAGAACACAATAAGTGCAATAAAGGATCATCTCGTATATATAAAAGGAAAAGTATATCCATGGTAAAAAATACTTATAGGTTATAATGTAATGGGTCCTCAAACCTCACATTCAAAAATGAGCTCATAGATAGGCTCTCATATTAGGCTAGCCCTACACCACCACTCTCCCTACTATCCTCAACCTTATCTCTACGAGGCTACCTGGATCTATTGGTCCCTAATATTTGTGATATCCTTGATGATGCAAATAATAAAATAGGTGGTCTCAGTGATGGTTATATAGATACCTTGATCCATTTACTCCATTGAGACTAGGATTATGTTGATCATTGTGAGGGTAGCACCCCACCCAATATATCTACCTCATACTATAGCCACCTAACATAGTCCCAACCTACCTAATACCAAGCATGATAAATGGTCACCTTGACCTATAAGCATACAAACTCTACCTAAATTTTGACCACCTTAGCTATGATCTATCCACCTATGAAAGGTTGAGTCTACCTAGTCAACAACCCTACCACCTGAGTCCATAAAGCATCTCAATTTGCTATGATACTACCTCTCTCCTATTGTAGGCTTAGTACCTAAGCTCATAGGGTTTCCCTCTCCTCCTTCTAGCTCTACCATTGCTACCTATCTACATCCAACAACTTTGCTTGGTGGTATGTGTTGTGTCTACCTTTGTCCATCACCCCTCTAGGATGTGAACCTACTCTCTCAAGGTAATGATATACTTCTATGGGTCCTCCTCAACCAAATCATCACCCCTGTCACTCCTCACAAGTGTCTCTACACCCTTAGTGGCTCCCTATTATGTGACCACATCCCTATCCACTCGATGATTCACTTATTGCTATGATGGATCCTCCACCGTATTGGTTGCATCCTCAACTCTAATTATTGTCCTTCCCTAAAAATATCAAGCTATCCACCAAGTATTATAATCTAGTGTAGTCCCAAGATCCTTAGTGTCTATATCTATCAAGGCCTCATCTACCTCCTTGCTTAGAGGATCAACTCATGACCATGCTTGTTAGGTCTTAATGCCCCTCCACATGTACACCATTGTAACCTTAGAAACACCCTACCTAAATCTAAATTATGGATCACTCATGAGTACTAAAAGTACTCATGCTCTATCCTATGGTGACCAATCAACCACCTACCCATTGCACTCACCTTAAGTGCTCAATCTCCTTAGTCCAGGTTAACCCTACCTATCATGATCTCCATATAATTTGTCTCAACTATAGTCTAGCCTATGTGTCTATGTAGTGCTACAAGATACCCTAAATTGGGTGTATCTTGCCCTACTCTTAGTCATGAATCCACCTTATCACATATGGGACCTTTGTATCCCTCACATCTTGATGTGCCACCTAGGATAACCCAATAGGCCTATCTACTAGAAAGTGTTCACATCCCTATATCTATAAGAGGAAGCTACACCCTAAGTGTAGTCAACCTCACTGGAAAATATCATATAGCTCCTTGTACAAATGCACAAGCAAGATGGAGATCCATGCCATGATTCTAGGCTCCTCAGTCAAGTCCATCACAAGGCCTAGCAAGTTTTAGGGGAACCTCATACCTAATTTTTTTTTATAGAATAAACTTAGATATTAGTTACATAAGCACTACCTATCTATATATTAGTAGTATTATCTCATATCCAGTTCCCATTCTCACCCCATCATTGTTAGTGTTGAAGTCCACATACTGTAAGTGCTCTTGGTATACTCTTTTTAGGATAGCCTCTCTTGCTTATCGCAATAATAACTATCTACTCGCCCTCTATAGGAACATGTATATTCCAATAGACATCCTCTAGGGTAACAATGATATCTCCTATAAGCATGTCTAAGGTATTCATATTGTTATCCTATTTTTTGATAGAGACCATCAGGTATGTTTGGTCTACGTGTACTAACTCAAGTTGAGTCATGTGCTAAAGTTTGATGTCCTTTAGCCACATCCAATAATCACTAGATAACACATCACATACCATATTGAAGGTGTTTGTAAATCAATGTTGGGATCTAACAATCTTCCATGAGCACATTCATTAAAAAATACAAATCAAACCATATCACCTTGATATGATCACACAAACAAACCATCTCGAGTCAAGATGGCCACAAAATGAAACCATCTTGAGTTGAGATGACCACAAGTCAATACGATCACAAAAAGGAGCCATATCGATCTAAGATAGTCTCCATTTCACATTAAATAATAAATAAATAAATAAAAATAATAATAAAGTAAGAAGAGAGAAAAAAAGATGCATTAAATACTATCTGCTCATCCACCATCCATATTTTCATCTCACATAAAGCTACCCATTTTACCCATCCCACCCATTGATTTCATTTTAATTTTAGTTTGGTTCATTTCATTAATAATAAAAAGTTAGGATTTTTATCTTTACCTTTCTTGCATAGGCTCCATCACTCATTGATGTACCCAATGGGTCCATCATCTCTATCGAATCATCCATCATCAGCACTTCATTATGAAAAAGTAGCTCTCCTCCTCCCCGTATTGCTCTTCTCTCATCTCACACAGTGAAAATGAACCTTTCCCAAGAAGTCCACTATTTATACTTTTGCATAGGTAAGACTATTTGGGACGATCACATGGCATGGTGTGACCATTCAGGATGATCCTATTTTTGCAAAGAAAATAAAAAATTACATAAAAATAAACCATCTCGGGTTGACATGGTCTCAAAATTTCACTTTTTTCCAGGGAAACTATGCTAACAATCCCATTTTTATCAAGTGTTTCGTCATTATCATAATTTCACATCTCCTCCATTGAATCATTGCTTGAGGGGGTAATAAATAACTATAAAATTTGCATCTCAAAGTCAAGCCAGTAATCAAACACTCAAAAGTGGAAATTACGTTTATCCAAGAATCATTGCCAAAATCTATCATACAGCTTCCTTGCTAAGGCAAAAGCAAAAATATCAATAAAAAAACTCTAAGTATACTTAAAGCCTAGATACTATAGACTAATAATATCTACATGTGGATGAAAGGTTACCAAGATCAAAGAAAATATATCAATATGCTAGAAGAAATGATTCAATGATGTGTGTCCTTTCTATGCTTGGGGTATCTCACATTGAAAATTTCAATTAACATCATCCATCCTTAACTCAACCATTTTAGATAATCTATTTTTTCTTTGCATTGTGCTTTCATGTAAATCATCCCAAAAGGGCCATTTTTAGACACCTAAAATACGTCATCTTGAGGAGGCTCCCAAAAAGCATCCTTTCTAACTCACACCATCCACCTTGAGTAGCCTCAAGGTTAATTTAGTGATTTTCTCTAGTAGTAGGCAACATTTCCCATGGGAAGCCTGATCATATCGATTTGACATGATCTCGAGATCATGATTGTCTCAACCTGAGATGATCATGTGAAATTGAAAAAAAATAATAGATAGCAAAATTGCTTGTCAGCATTACACCTAATTTCACGGGGATGCTATATGCCCTAAAAGTGATAATTTCACCTACCATATATAGTTATTTGGTGGTATCCAATTAGGCTACACATTATTAACACCTGCCACTTTGATTGATTGCCAAGAGACATTTAAAATAATGCCTCCCCCACTTTGTTAAAGAGCCTGGATTTCAAATTCCAAAGCCATGAAGTGCTACCAAAATAATCTATCAGGTTCTTCCACTACCAAACCATTGTTGTTGGATCACAACTTTGCATTTGAATCTTTCTTCCTTTCCCTTGCATGATTGCTTGCATTACTTCGGTGATCACCTGCACCCTCTCACTCACCTCCACACTCTTGAAGATCTATGATAAATGATATTCTATATTGCCCAAAACACTATATAGAGTTCGTTACATCGAAGCTTAGACCCACGATAGTGATCATATCACCCTGATATGGTTCATAGATAGCAACCATATTGATCCAATATGATCTCGATCAGGTGACTAGTTTTTCCCTTTTCTATGAATCTTAGCTTAGATCCATGCATTTTTCATTCCTACATTATTTTAGATCTCATACACCACATGCATGCATCTGCTTTCTATTTATTTTTCCATTTTTAGATCGAATATAGGTCCAACCTTGGTGGGCCCTTCATATTATATTGATTCTCTTTGGTTTTATTTATGTGAAAGTAACAGGACTTAAGGATCGTAAAAGAGATCGAATATAACTCTCGCTCGATGATCGCAGAGAAACCCACTCTCCCAATAATGTTCTGGTATGAAGATATTCATATTGCACCCATACTCTTTTTAATAAAATGGGGAGTAACAACCTTATTGTATCTATTCTATCAGTAGTTAAATCCCCTCGAGGGGATCCTATACACTTTGAAAGATCAATACAAAATAATACATAAAAGATTCATTTTACTGGTTAATCATTGTGTTTATTCTACTTTGTTTTATGGAGCAAATTTTCATCCTTCAATCCCAAATTATGCGAGTCATTTCTATTTGGATGAAAATGGTTCCCTAGGTGGTAGGATCTAAAGCTAAGATCTTGAATAGTGAAATATAGATTATTTTGGAAAGTGGGGAGAGGGGAGAAGGCAATATTTTGGATAAATTCATGGGATCAATACCCACCTATCATTGTTGAATTTTTAGAATTACAACCAATAAAAACAACCATGGAAAGTAGGGGTTGGATCAATATTGAAAGGTTTTTCAACACTACTCAACTAGGAATTATATTTCTAAGAAACTTAAGAAATTAGATGAGTGGCCAATTCTAATCCCTATGAAATTGGCACCCATCATGGCTAAAATATTGGTAGAAATATTTCTCATAGATAGAAATGAGGAGGATGAATTAGCTTGGGGCTATGGGAGCCTTGGAGTCTAAACGGTGAAGGATGGATAAGAAAAGTTTCTTCCAAAACCTCCTCCTCATGCATATCAATTTGAGGATTGGATAAATATTTGGTAGTCCAAGGGTGACAAAAATTAAACTTATTTTCATGGTTTTTCATGCACAATGAAATTCTTACATGATGTAGGGAAATAGCTGGCCCATCTGAGTGTATTTTATGCTATAAAAGTGAGGAAACATCTGACCACGTGATTTTTGACTACCCATTCACATGGCAGATTTGGGAGAGATGATTTTTAGCTTATAAAATATGTTTCAATGGTGATATAAACTTAAATAATATTTTGGAAAGATGGAAGAGGGGAAGATTTAAATATGAAGTTCTTTGTATTGGGTGGAAGCTTGGTTTAAAATTTATTTGGTGGTAATTATTGTTGGAGAGAAATGACAACTCTTTTATAGAAACCTTTACATCCTTAGATGGCATATGGTGGGTCATTTTGAGTAAAGACATGAAAATTGGTCATGTATGCTAAAGAGGAAACTCAAGCTAATATAGAGATGATGGAACAAGAAGTTGAAGTATATGAGGGGTAGGATAAGGCTAGTTGGAAAACACCTCTAGAATGATGGATTAAAATTAATATTAATAGAGTTGAAAAAGGTAATATGAGTAGAGCTAGAATTGGAGTGGTCTACAAGAATCATGTTGGGATAGTGCTCTATTGGAAACTATAGAGCATGGATAAGGTCACAAAAATGAAGCAAAATCCTTAGCTATCAAATCTGCTTCTATCTAGAATTTAATACAAGGTTATAGAAGGATAATAATATAATCATATTCTCAAATATTGGTAGGAGCTTTGGATTGCTTAAGGAATATTATTTTAGAGACATGGAGGTTGAGGATTCTTGTCACCCAAATTAAGAAGGTATGAAGGTAATTGGATAATGTGATCCTTATTTATGTGAGTAGAGCTCTAAAGATAATTGTAGACCTCTTGCCTAAGTTAGGTATCAAGAAAGAGGTAGGGGTTCAATGGCACAATAGTATGGCTATTGAGGATGAGAGGATGAGATAGGTTGGTAATAAATAATACTAAAGATGAGAGGATTAGATAGGTTAGCAAGCAAATCCAGTGTTTGGCTAATTTGGACAACTATTGTAGATATATATGATTTAGGAGATGATGAGTGCCAAAGTGTCACTATATATACACTAGATTTACTTATATATTTCTTTATACATGAATTAATATGAATACTTTTTATTGTTATTTTATCTTAACATTGTCATTTAAGTGTTAATTAGATTAATTATTATAAATATTATATGTGTATTTTATATGGATTTTGTGTAAGTTTATGTGTTATTAGGTAACTATGTATGAAGTTGGATTATTGATTGTGGATGCTGAACCAGAACACATATGAATGTAGATTAGTTGGGCACATGGCACACCTAAAAGCATTATGGATAAAGTATTATTGAAGCATTTACAAAGAAGAGCTATAGAAAATTTAGTCAAAGGTTGACTAAGCATTAGTGCCACATCATGACCAATAAAGAACACACCTTGCACAGTAACTCATTCTAGATATCCATATGATCAAATGAATATTTGTCAAATATTTGATAAAAGTTTTAAATATTTATTAGAATTTGGAAAGGATCCAAACTTCTTATTTATACCAACTGAATATTCTCTTTTCTTGAGAATACGACATAAGACTATTTTTGTTGTCTTTTATATTAAGAAAATTTGTTAATATTAGTGCCACTTGGCCTCATAATGATTAGTTCAAGTTGTATTTTTTAGAAATTCATGTTTGTTTAGAAAAAGTCAGTTGCAAATGTGTTAGCACTGATTAGTCAAAGTTATGTCTTGTTACAAAATTATATTTATTTTAGCAAATTGTTAGTATGTAGTTAGGATTTAGATTTTGATTAGCTGGAGAAAACAAAAAATGTTACAAAAAGACTTCTTTGAATATTATTGTATAAATTATAGTAAGGAGGCCATTGAAAAGTTCCTAGACTTGCCTCGCATTTTGTTCACATTATTTTCTGATTAATTTGTAATATGAGTTGAAGAAGTCGACTATGGTGTAATATTCAACAATGTACCCATTCAATTTCCAGCAATAAAATAGTATTACTTTTCTTTCATGTATTTTGCAATGATTATTTAGTTTTTATAATGATTTACTTTTATTTGTAATACTTTTATTTTCCTGCAATAAATGAATAATCAATAGGTAGAATAAGTAGATGAAATACTAAAATATTGAAGTAAATTAGCGTAGAAGGAGAAGATAAAAAAAATAATCTTTTCAAAGGTAGGGCCCACTTCTAGAAGACCAGTCCCTATTCTCCCACTCCTATAGTGTAGTGTAGTATAGGGTAGTAGAATAAAATAGAATTAGATTAATATTAAATAGAATTTATAGAAATTAATCTGCATTATTTCTTTTCTAAAGTAAATAGTTAAAATCATAATTAGCTACACGTGGATCCACACAATTAGCTTAAATATTCATATTTATTAAGTAAATTTCATTTTGCATTTAAAAGTATTTTATTTCCTGTAACCTGATATTAAGGAAATGAATCAAAGTAAACTGGTTATTGTATTGGGATAATCTATACGGGATTGTTGTTCTTTAAATTGAATTGACCTAGATTGATAATTAAATGATTAGCTTGACAAGCTAGACATTTTTGGTATTGTTTCCAGGGAGATCAGCACCATTACATTAATCTGTAAGCTATTGGACCGCATAAGGAAGGAAAGCTTACCTAAATGTGGAGGGTGGTGCAAGTAGTGATCAACGCACGTGAGGACCTGTGTGTGGAGGGTGGCGTGAGTAGTGACCAATTCATATGCACAAAAAACATCCTCCACCTTAGGTAGACCAGGTTTTAATTTTATTAAAATCAGTTTTTATTGTTTTCCTAGAATTTAGTCTTTTATTTTCTAGTATTTATTTTCCAAAGTTTTTTTTTTTTTTTTTTTTTTTTGAATTTACATGGTGGAATCGTGTCGCCCCCCCCGCCCGGGGGAGCTTATACCACTTTTTATGGCCGCCCCCCACATTGTCCCCCCGCATCAGCCAAAACATAGATCATCTTCGTGTAGTCCGCCCCTATCCAACATTTATTTTAAAAGCATTTACTTTTCAAAAATTTATTTTCTTTCATAAGTGTCGTTGTTCCTAGTTTAAAATCTAATTTTTTGGCCTATAGAAACACAGGGTAGTATAGGAATTAGGTGTGATTGAGTGACACAGCCATAATGAAAACATCCCTTAGAAGTAAAACAATAACAACCACACTTGACTTAAATTTTTCAACAATTTCCTTTTTAGTAATTTATTTTTTTAAGAAAATTATTTTCTTGCACAGTGTGGTTGTTGCTAGTTTAAATCTAAAGACTTTGGCCTATAGAAATACAAGGTAGTGTAGGAAGTGGGTGTGACTAAGTGACATATTCACAGTAAAAACATTTCTTAGAGATAAAATAGTACCAAAAAATACTTTACTTTTTCTTATTATGCTAAAATTAGATGGCCAATCCATTTAGTTTCAGTACAGTAGGAATTGTTTAGAAAAACAAAAAAAACAAAAAACAAAAACAAAAATAAAACCAAATATATATATATATATATATATATATATATATATATAAAATATATATAGATAAGTGAAAGTTTCTATATGGTGGAAAATAGTAAACAATTTGCATCCATGACCTCATAAAATTATTGATTGAGCAAAATTCCCTAATCCACTTCTCAGATAGGCTTTTATTGTCTAATTGATTACTCTGGTAACAAAATACTTTGGGTTTAACAAAGAGCATCATATGACTCCTAAACAACTCGAACCAATCAACTATATCTATAGGTTGTTCAAGGAAGACTAAAATTTATTTTAAAGTTTCATGTTTAGACCTAGAGACTCAAAGGGTAGATTCATTAAAAACAGTAAACTAGAAGTAGATTGCCAAGAAAACCATTGTCAAAAATCTATAACTTCTGAGTTAAAAGAAATTGAAATTGCATCTTTTGATTCTACGATAGCTAAGAAAATTGAAATTCTAGAACAAGATTCCAAAACATATTTTTTATCCAAACCAGATTTTGATGATCATATAGATCCCTCATCTATTTTTACTGATCCTATACCAGGTCCAATTAATTAAATAAATTATATTCAGTCATGGATGATCAGGTTAGTGAACAAGGGGAAGTAAATAGAAACCCAAGGTGAGGAAAAATATATTTGGGGGAAGTAGAAAACCAAAGGATGGATGGGCAGAGAAAGAATTTTACCTTTCCAATATCTTCTCTTGAAGATAGGCTAACAAGAGAACCGAAACTAGTCTCTATTATTGTTTTTCCTACTTTCCATGGAAAACCACACAAAGATCCCAATGCTTTCCTTTTTTAATTTGAAATGGTGTTCCAGACTTACTTTTACACCACAGATGAGCAAAAAATAAGACTAGCCCCTTCTACACTTAAGGATGTAGCCTTAAGATTGTTCATGGGTCTAGGGGAAAATATTTTTAATAGATGGGATGGAGAACAAGGAATTCATTGAAATATACCATTACTATTGTAGGGTTCAGGATAAGAAATAATTTTTTTTATGAATAAAAAAGATGATGAATTCCTTGAGGACTATCTTGAGAGATTCTTATTTGTGGGATCTAGGGTAAATATCGCATTGGATGAAGAAGTTCAAAAAGAAATTTTTCTAAAA
Organism: Wollemia nobilis; assembly: GCA_028583015.1. NCBI lineage: Eukaryota > Viridiplantae > Streptophyta > Pinopsida > Araucariales > Araucariaceae > Wollemia > Wollemia nobilis. Next base: position 1,990,933 of record JAQPPZ010016349.1, read on the forward strand.
GGGCTTAAGGAATATGTCTTCGACATACTAAACCTTATGGAAAAAGAATATATCCATCATATGGCATTATGAGAGATCATAAATCTTTGTAAAAATGACTCAATAAATAAACCATTAAGGAGTAATAAATATCCATCATCAGGAAGAGGAGTAACACAATCTAAAATCGATAATATGCTAGAAAATATCAAAACTTATTTATTAAGCACATTGACATCATCCCTCGACCTCATGGATAAGAAACCAAAGGACCAAAAAATTAAAGAGATATATTACCATAGATGCATAAATAAACTTAATCTAAGGGAATACCGTTTGAATGTTACAAATATTTCTAACATTTTTTCCTATTGCAAGATCTGTGAAAAAAACCATAATACCAAAAATTGCAAATATATCTTAGATTTCAAAAATGCTATCAAAGATCCTAAGGTCGAAGAGGTAAAATATATCTAATTCATAGCTCAAAGAATGAATGGCCCATTTAATGGTCCATCCAATTGGTCAAATACTCCAAATTGGTAAAATTGGAATTAGTATAATCAATATTGGAATATGCCTCCTTGGGCACAATTCATGCCCAATGCATATGGATATTCATCTCCATGTATGGCAGGCCAAAATCAAAACATACCTAGTTGGAATGGCCAATACAATCAGGTAGGACCTAGCTGGTCTCAAGGGTAGACCCAACAACAAAATTTTCAAAATCAATTTAGGGGGCAAGTACCTCAAAACCATCCTCAAAATAGACTCCTTCCACCTTCAAACAATAATCCTCCTAAATAGATGCCTTTACCAGATCAACCTATACCTAATCCCATTAATAATAAAAATACTCAACATGTCTATGAAACAAACGAGGCATGTTCAATATCTATAATGCCCTGTCAATAAATTCAATTAAAATCTAGAAAAGTATTGGAAGATCATAGAGCAACCCTCACAAAACTTGATGAATCTATCAAAATATTAAGCAAAGAAAAAGGACAAGATGATAAATGTGAAAAAGGAATAGAAATTACCCTAGAAGAAATTTTGGATCAAAATAAAGAAGTTCAAATTTCTCAAAAAGAAATAAGAGCTCCATTTCCTGAAAGATTAACTATACCTAAAGAATCATCTAAACCAACTTTTGATTTTCTTCAAGAATTGGAAAATGTCTCTATTAGAATTCCTCTTTTACAAGCTATTAAAGACATTCCCATCTACTCCAAATTGGTAAAAATATAACAAGTTCACAAAAGAGAAATAAGAATGTGCCTAAGACTACTCAAGTTATTACGCAACTATCTAAAATCATGATTGGTGAGAAATTGTTACCAAAGTATACAAACCCTGGAGTACCTATACTCACATTTCACATTGGTAGGACAACCTTGCATAATGTCTTAGTAGACTTGGGGGTTTCCATAAACATCATGACAAAGGAAACAATAGAATATTTAGGGATACACATGATTCAACCAACCTCTATAGTGCTTCAACTTGCAAATAGGTCTAACATTAAACCAAAAGGTAAACTAGAAGACATCATAGTTTTTGTAAGCTCATGGTAATACCCTATAGAATTTATAGTCTTAAAACAAAATAGAAAGTTAGGGGGGCACTCATTGATATTGGGAAGACCATGGCTTGCAACAGTCGATGCTTATATTAGCTGTAGATATAGGAATATGACTATTTCTAATGGCAAGTATACCAAAAGTCTCAGTTTATTTCCTGAGTCAATAAGAGACAATGATGTTTTAAAACAATTTTGGTATGATTTTCCTAAATATTTGGATGATATTCAAAAATTATCTATCAATATGCTAGGAGAATGTTTTTAAAGAGAAATTGAAGGGCCCTTAGCTTCACTTCTTAATGAGGAACAAGGTGCTAATGAAGTTACCATGACTAATAGTAAAGTAAGCACAAGTTACCCTCACCCGATGGCACCTTACAGTTATCAATTAAATACTCTCAAGCATGAAATAATGAGTATAGATATTAATTATAAACAAATAGATATTACATCTGGAAAATCTTTTAATATAAGAAATGAACTTACAAACATTCATGGATCACAATTGATAGAAGTCTTAAAAAAGCATTGGACAACATTTACATGGAATTATGAGGATATGAAAGGAATACATCCGAGTGTTTGTACCCATCGTATTTTCATCCAAGAAGGTTGTCACCCAATAAGACAACCTTAAAGGAGATTAAACCTATTTATGAAGGATATAGTCCAGGAAGTAATAGTTAAGCTCTTAAATGTAGGATTCATATACCCTATCTTTGATAGTCAATGGGTTTCACCATTGGTAATATTTCCTAAAAAGAACGATAAATGGAGAATCTATGTGGATTACAGAGAATTGAACAAAGTAACAAAGAAGGACTATTTTTCATTACCTTTCATTGATCAATTCCTTGACACTCTACCTGGTAAGAAATACTTCTACTTTTTGGATGGATTTAGTGGATATAACCAGGTCTCCATTGTTGAAGAAGATCAAGAGAAAACCACTTTTACATGTACCATAGGAACTTATGCTTATAAGGTAGTACCTTTTGGACTATGCAATGCACCTTCTACATTCCAAAGAGTTGTTCTTTCTATTTTTTCTGATTTTATTAATGAATTTGTAAAAGTTTATATGGATGATTTTACAATCTACTATGACACCTTTGAAGAAACTTTGGTAAATCTACAAAAAGTCCTATCTATATGCACAAAATAAAACCTTTCTCTAAGTAATGAAAAGTGTTTCATGATGATGAGGGTAGGTATTGTTTTAGGATATTACATCTCCGAAGAAGGTGTTAGGGTAGATCTTGCAAAAATACAAGTCATTCAGTCCCTTGAACCTCCAAAAACTCAAATAGAGGTGAGAAGATTTATAGAAAATGTAGGATACTAACAAATATTCATTAAAGACTTCAACAAAACTACATCTCCTATGCTTAAAATTTTAACTAAATATTGTGATTTTGAATGGACCGAAGCATGTCAAAAAGCCTTTGAAATCATAAATAAAACTTGAAGAATCTACCAAAATCTTGAGCAAAGAAAAAGGACAAGATGATAAATGTGAGGAAGGAATAGAAATTCCCCTAGAAGAAGTGTTGGATCAAAAAAAAGAAGTTCAAATTTCTCAAAAAGAAATAAGAGCTCCATTTCCTGAAAGATTAGCTATACCTAAAGAACCATCTAAACCAACTTTCGATTTTCTTCAAGAATTGGAAAATGTCTCTATTAGAATTCCTCTTTTACAAGCTATTAAAGACATTCCCATCTACTCCAAATTGGTAAAAAGTATAACAAGTTCACAAAAGAGAAAGAAGAATGAGCCTAAGACTATTCAAGTTATTGGGTAACTATCTAAAATCATGATTGGTGAGAAATTATTACCAAAGTATACAAACCTTGGAGTACCTATACTCACAGTTCACATTGGTAGGACAACCTTGCATAATGTCTTAGTAGACTTGGGGGCTGCCATAAACATCATGATGAAGGAAACAATAGAATATTTAGGGATACACATGATTCAACCAACCTCTATAGTGCTTCAACTTGTAGATAGATCTACCATTAAACCAGAAGGGAAACTAGAAGACATTATAGTTTTTGTAAGCTCATGGGAATACCCTATAGAATTTATAGTCTTACAACCAAATAGAAAGTTAGGGGGACTCCCCTTGATATTGGGAAGACCATGGCTTGCAATAGTTGATGCTTATATTAGTTGTAGATCTGGGAATATGACTATTTCTAATGGCAAGTATACCAAAAGTCTCAGTTTATTTCCTGAGTCAATAAGAGACAATGATGTTTCAAAATAATTTTGGTATGATTTTCCTAAATATTTGGATGATATTCAGAACTTATCTATCACTATTCTAGGAGAATATTTTCAATGAGAAATTGAAGGGCCCTTAGCTTCACTTCTTGATGAGGAACAAGGTGCTAATGAAGTTACCATGACTAATAGTAAAGCAAGCACAAGTTACCCTCACCCGATGGCCCCTTACAATTATCAACTAAATACTCTCAAGCATGAAATAATGAGTATAGATAGTAATTATAAAAAAATAGATATTACATCTAGAAAATCTTTAAATATAAGCAATGAACTTACAAACATTCAAGAATCACAATTGATAGAAGTCTTAAAAAAGCATTGGATAACATTTACATGGAATTATGAGGACATGAAAGGAATACATCCGAGTGTTTTTACCCATCGTATTTTCATCCAAGAAGGTTGTCACCTAGTAAGACAACCTCAAAGGAGATTAAACCTAGCTATGAAAGATATAGTCCAGGAAGAAATTATTAAGCTCTTAAATGCGGGATTCATATACCCTATCTCTGATAGTCAATGGGTTTCACCATTGGTAATAGTTCCTAAAAATAATGATAAATGGAGAATCTATGTGGACTACAGAGAATTGAACAAAGTAACAAAGAAGGACTATTTTCCATTACCTTTCATTGATCAAGTCCTTGACACTCTAGATGGTAAGAAATACTTTTACTTTTTGGATGGATTTAGTGGATATAACCAGGTCTCCATTGCTAAATAAGATCAAGAGAAGACCACTTTTACATGTCCCATAGGAACTTATGCTTATAAGGTACTACCTTTTGGACTATGCAATGCACCTGCTACATTCCAAAGAGTTGTTCTCGCTATTTTTGCTGATTTTATTAATGAATGCGTAGAAGTTTATATGGATGATTTTACGATCTACGATGACACCTTTGAAGAAAATTTGGTAAATCTACAAAAAGTCCTAGCTAGATGCACAAAACAAAACCTTTCTCTAAGTAATGAAAAGTGTTTCATGATGATGAGGGGAGGTATTGTTTTAGGATATTACATCTCTGAAGAAGGTGTTAGGGTAGATCCTGCAAAAATACAAGTCATTCAGTCCCTTCAACCTCCAAAAACTCAAATAGAGGTGAGAAGATTTCTAGGACATGTAGGATACTACCGAAGATTCATTAAAGACTTCAGCAAAACTGCATCTCCTATGCTTAAAATTTTAACTAAATATTATGAATTTGAATGGACCGAAGCATGTCAAAAAGCCTTTGAAATCATAAAATAAAAATTGATTACTACTCCCATATTAAGAGGACCAAACTGGAAACTACCCTTCCATATCCATTGTGATGCCTCAGCATATGCAATAGGAGCAGTGCTTCAGCAAATAGAAAATAAGATACCTTATGCTATCTATTATGTAAGTAAGAATTTACATGGGGCCAAATTGAACTACATAGTTACTGAGAAGGAATTCTTGGTCGTAGTTCATGCCATCAATAAATTTAAATATTACATAATAGGGTATGAAGTGTTTGTTCATACTGATCACTCTGCCATTAAGTACTTAATGAACAAAGCTACAATAGGAGGTAGGGTGGTTAGATGGCTTCTTTTGCTTCAAGAATTTAATATTACAATCATAGATAAAGTAGGAAAAGATAATGTCATTGTATATCATCTATCTCGTATGCAAATACTTGATGATGATGAATTAGTTCCTGATAGCTTTTCGGATGAGCACTTGTTTGCTCTTTCTATTTTCACTCCATGGTATGTTGATATAGTAAATTATCTAGTAATAGGAAAGATGCCTCAAAATTTCACACCTTATGAGTGAAGAAGGTTAGTACATCAGAGTGCCCCTTACATGTGGATTAATGGAATTTTATTCAAGTCTTTCCCAGACCATGTAGTTAGGAGATGTGTGCATGAAGAAGATGTGTATGATATCATTAGGATAGCACATGAAGAACCTTGTGGAGGTCACTATGCAGCCCAAAGAACAATGAGTAAAATATATCAAATTGGATACTTTTGGCCTACTATAAATAAGGATGTTCACCAATTTGTTGATAGATGTGATGCATGCCAAAGGGCTAGTAAACCAACCCCTACAATGGAGATGCCCTTAGTACCTCAAGTTATGTTTGAGCCATTTGAGAAGTGGGGAATTGACCTTTTTTGGACCTATAGATCCTCAGGGTGCAAATAATAAACATATACTTGTGTGCACAGATTATATTACAAAATGGGTAGAGGTAGAAGCTATGCCACGAGCACAAGTTGAACCTGTTTCTAATTTTCTCTATTCACACATTATTTTGCACTTTGGAGCACCTAGAGAACTAGTCTCAAATCAAGGAACTCAATTTCTCTCTAAATTAATAGAACATTTCACCACAATCTATCAAATAAAACACAAAAAAACTTCACCATATCATCCTCAAGCCAATGGACAAGTGGAAGTAACCAATCGAGAGCTTGAAAAGATAATAACTAAAATTGTGGCCACTAGTAGAGTAGATTGGGCAAAAAGGGATTAAAAGAAGTTGTATGGGCCTATAACACAACTTGGAAGACTACCACTAGTTTAACACCTTATGATATGACTTATGGTAAGCAAGCCATCATGCCCATCAAGTTTGAGATTGAGACTCTTCGCATAGCAGTACAACTCGATATGAACTTAGATCGAGCACAAAGGGCTAGGTTGGAGAAGTTAAATATTCTTGATGAAAGGAGACTCAAGGCACTTCATAGAACTGAATTAACACAACAAAAAAGGAATAAATGGAATGATAAACACATTGTACCTAGAATGTTTCAACCAAGAGATTGGGCTTTGCTATTTGACTCCTGCTTCAATGATTTTCAGGGGAAGTTAAGGACAAGATGGCTTGGGCCCTATGAAATTGAAGAGATATTCAAAAATGATACAGTAAAACTCAAGCCTATTGATGACTCAACCAGAAAATTGCTAGTTAATGGACATAGGCTTAAATTATATAAAAATCCACATTCTAAAGAAGAGTTCATGCACCATCTTAAGCAACAAACTGATTTGCAATGTATATCTAAACTGCAAATCACTACTATTGAATAAATACTTCTCTTTAATAAGCAATGAATACACTACCTATTAAATAAGTTGTTGATTTATATCTAAAATATACATATGTATAAAATATATTCATATAAATAATATATATATATATATATATATATATATATATATATATATATATATATATATATATATATATATATATATATAAGAGAGGAAAAAAGGATTATGCTTCTTTTTGTTTCATAAAAGAGTTCCAATGTTTGCATCACTTTCACTTTATTCTCCATTAGAATTTTTAGTCTCAATGTTGTTTCAAAAATATCCTAAAAAGATATTTCTTTATTTTGCATCAACTTGAGAGTTTTGTAGGAAAGTTACTACCACATCTTGCATGATACTTTTTGCTTGCTAAATAAAAAAAATCTAGGTGTTTTCAATTACTCAGTCACCACTAGTGTTTTGAGTAAATTTTCATTGAAAATCAAACAATATTTGGATGTTATAAGTTGCTCCTAATCAATCAAGTTTCCTCTTGGACTACACACTTTATAATAAATAAAACATTGTGAAGTTTGGAAAGACTAACCTATGAGTTACTATTGCCATAAGAGTGAACGGTTTCCCTTGCTTATCCAAATTTTGTGCATGGTCTAGAAAGCTAATGAATTGGAAAAAGGACAAGCTCCCCCTTCACCCTTGAAAAAAAATCCCTTGCTCTCTCTCTAAACGAGCAAGTATCCCAAAAATTATCTTCTTGCTTCCTCTTAAATAAGCAAGAATCCCAAAAAGTAATCAAAATCCCTTGCTTCCTCTCAAAATAAGCAAGTATCCCAAATAAAGTTAAATAAAAGAAGGGTGAAGAGCTTGAATCCTTGGAATTCTTAGTATTTCAAAAACCATGGGGTGATCCTCATTACAACAATGGGTTGAATGAAACCCGCCTGGCAATAAGGTATCCTTATGCAATAGTGCTAAGTATGGACAATACCTATGGATGCTCATAGATAAGCTAGCTTGATGGCATAAGTGACCATTGGTTTACTCAATCCCTACTCATGATAAGGAATGAACATTCACTGCACACATAGTTGGTCCTCGAGAGGCTTGAAAACATTAGGACACCCTTAGCATCATATTGATTCATGAGACAAATAGATGAATTTGTTCAAAGTCTCTAGGATGTTTGAGTCTTTGTAAAACAACCCTAGAATGTTGTAAGCAAGCAAGAGTCATAAACTAATTCCTAAGTACTATGGTTTATCCCATCCTACAAAAGTGTGGTTTGTATTTTCCAAGAATCCTAATATCTTGTTGAAATCATCTAAGCCTTTGATAAAAGCCCCATTTTATATATTGATGATTGATATTCGATTTGTATCCATTATTTTTTCTCACATGGAACTCCTTATGAAATTAAAAGAAGAAAATCTTCCATGAAAATAATAATAAATAAAATAAAATAAAATAAATTATATATAATAATAATAAAATAAATAAATAAATAAATATATATAATAAAAAAATAAAAATAAATATATATAATAATAATAAATATAATATATAAAAATATAATTAATAAAATATATGAAGATTTTCCATAATATAAGCCTTTATAAATAAAAATCTCCCTCTCCCTATCTTGTTTTAGCTATATAGCCAAAAACACAGTTTGGGAGGAAGTAAAGGCTTAAAACAATAAAATCCTTGATACAATTCATCACACAAAAAAAAAGGTTGGATGCAACCTTGTATATATCAAATATCCATCCTAAGCTAGCAGAATCAAACAATAAAAGTAGGAAATGCTAAAATGGCAACTTAAGAACAAATGATTGATATTTTCACTGGCTTTAATCTCAATAGGTAGATGCATATGAGATATAGGAAGACCTAAATAAAATCTAAAAGCATAATACCATTGGAAACTCACCTTCCTTGCAGCTTCATACTCCTCCCTAAATCTCTTATACATGTTTCGTTTCTTCAACACCTGCATTTGATTTTTAAGTGAATTAATATGGACACTTAAGGAACCATATTCTAAAAAAATCTTGGGTGTCTAACTGTGTACCTTCTTTTCAAATTCCAAACACTTAGTAGCTCGAACATCTACATGGAAAGTGAACTCTTGGATATCTGTAACAAAAAGGTTAAATTTGTCATAAAATAAATAATTGCATATATTTTGTCCAAAGGTACTTTCATAAAATAACCTACAACCATTAACTAGATAAAAGATTCAATTACTTAAAAAAAAATATTGTACTATTTCAAAATACCACTGCAGATTCCAAAGTTGTACTAGCCATTCCAGAATAAGCAACCACATATTATGTAAATTCAAACACCATCACATGGATCTGATCTCCAAATGCTAGTGCATTAATTCTCATAAATTTAAACATAAGTTGTTTACAAAGCGCTTGGCTTTAGATAACATTCCTTGAAATATAGACATAACTATTACATGCATACTACTATCAAATTGAATTCATTTGTGAATATTTATTGTCAATACAAATGGGTTTTTGGATCCTTCTTGCACTAAATTAATTTTTGTAATTAATATCCCAAACACAATATTCTTTTACATTAAAAAATATATCATCATGTATTCCATTAACTAATGGCCTTTGTATTTAACCCTAGGTTATCATGCATATTAACATGGAATACATAATCCATGCAAAAGTAACTAAGGAAGCCCTTTAAACTAGTAATAAATGCCTATGCAATATACTATTTCTTATAGTACATAAGGAAGCACTTGAAGATAAGGTCATTGGTGAACACAAATAAAGGCTTTGGAAGGCTACACTAAAGAGATAAGGTCATATCAATCCCAAAAGACATGCCCTAGTTGAATGATGATCATCGTACACATGGTGATATCAGTGGTCCTTCCTCTTGAATTTTAGGTCCATTTATGATGACCAGCTTAATTCCAATGCTTGTTAAGTAGTCCAACAGGCTAATTTCCTATTTTGACACCATATGCACAATTTTATATATACACATTCCCTATGTAGATTTCCTCATCATCATTTTTCACTTTGTAGAGCCTCCATGGGATTGGGATTTTGAATAAGAGAAGAGAAGACAACAAAGATATTTTAACTTGGATAGAATCAACATTCCTTGATTGAAATCCCCATTTAGAACCAAAATTAGACAATGATGGAGACAAGAATGATTAGAATGGAGGTTTGGTTGGACTTCATATTCTCTTACCCAACTGGAGGTTTTGGTATGAACTTTTGCTTATAGAACCACTCAACAAGTGATGCATCAGTTAGTGCGGTTGTGTATTCTAAATCCGTGGATGGACTGATAGTAATTTTGATTATATCATGTTTGCTTTATGATGAGCCATCATTGAGAATGGTCTAGTGTGATATATTAAGTTGGAAAGCATTATGGACATGGAAAGTGATCATAGATAGGAGTCCATGATGTTTACATAGATCAGGTAAAAGAGGTACATATCCATCTATGTAATTGGCTGAGAATTTGGGAGTTTGGTTTTGTTTTAAGCACACAATGAAATATGAACCAGTAACTAGTTCATTACATGATGGCTAAAATCCCTTATGCTTTTAAGCTAAGAGACTCTGAGGCACTGAATTTTAGCACCTTGTGCTAATGACCTACTTGAAGGGGTAGTTAAGATCATGTAGCATTCACTTTTGGAGCATCATATGGGGATATTTATCTTATGTCATAGTTATTTCTAGAGGTAACTCAAGTGGCCTTTGTATAGACAATGTTGGACTTAATCATTTCACCCACCTGGTTTATTGGATGGGCATGCATCATAGGGTCACCCAAAAGAAATGGTAAGTACCAGATGAGAGCATATGGGGGATATTTTTTAATTTAGAGTTTTTAAAATTGGTAAAAATAAGGGTAGGACTGTAGAAGGAGATCCTAAATATAAGAGGGTAAGATAGAAAATAAAAATAAAAATAAATGAAGAACACAAGCTTATACTGAGAGGGGGGGTGAACAGTATAAGACCTCTTTTTACTTTTTCCTTTATACTTCAAAACAATAAAGCAATATATCCAAAGCAATATCAAAACAATGCACAAGATCATCCACAAAGTGACACCAATTTTAACGTGGTTCACCCAGAAATCCTGGGCTACGTCCACAAAACTTTTCTCTAAAAGTTATCTCAAAGTTCTTTGGGAAACCTTCCCAATTACAATGTTTATGAGCCTCGGCCCAAAGGAGATACCTTCCCCCAATCTGAATTTATGAGCCTCTGCTCAAAGGAGATACCTTCCCCTAGCTCTCGCTCTGGCTGGTGATCCTCTAGAAGACCTCTCGCCTCCGCTGCCCTTAGCAAATGGAACTCTATCCACAGAAGACACCTGTCTTCCCTGCTCTGGTTGGAGACCTCTGTCCTCAACTCTATCACCTCCAAAGCTGGTCCTCGAATTTGCACTAAACACAGTCCTTCGGTCTAGCACAAATGTCCTCGGGTTCTTCTCATAGAACCAATGCACCTCTGTCCTCAAGTTCTCTGATAGAACTATCAAACTCAGCTTCACAAGTCCTCTGCTAGGACCTGTCCAAATCTGCTCACAAGTCCCCAATGGAACCTATCCAAAACCTGCTCACAAGTCCCCACCAGAACCTGTCCAAATCTGCTTACAAGTCCCCAACGGAACCTGTCCAAAACCTGCTCACAAGTTCATCAAGAAAAACTTGCTTGGCATGAACCCACAAAGAGAATTGTTAGAGACCCAATGTGATTCATCAACCTCATAGAAGCATAAAGAGAATTGTTAGAGACTCAATATGTTCTATACTTAACTCCCAATCTCAATCTCAAATCTCATAGAAACATAAAGAGAATTGTTAGAGACTCAATATGTTCTATACTTAACTCCCAATATCAATCTCAACTCAATCTCAAATCTCAAAAGAATAAGATAGATGTAGTATGCTTTTCTCAAGAACATGAAACACAACCCAACAATTGCCAACCATGCAATATCTCATATAACAATGATACTCATGTTCTTTTCACCAAACAATTTGGGTTTCAACAACAATGCTCATCAAACAAGGTTTAGTCAACCAACACCATTCAACTCAACATCAACCTTGAAGCATTCACCCAACCACTTTCGAAAAGGAAACCACAAACAATCCTTTTCCCTCCAATGATATTTCAGAAATCAACCACCATAAACAATTAATAGGAGAATGTGCCCATACCTTTTTGAAGTGAAGAAACCCCTTTGGAAATCTGCCACACTCAACACACTTTGAAAAAGAGCACAACAATCTTCACTTTTGAACCTCTTTACAAAAAGAAATATCTCTTTCTATATACACCTTATTTCTCCTTCTAAATGAGTTAGTCAAATAGCCCTCGAAATAAGCTTTCTAGTGATATATAATATGATATACTTTTATAAGGAAAAACACCAGAAATCTCTCTTTTTCTAATCATGCATCAAGCTCCTCTCAAATAATATCCAACACCATGGGATATTTAATTTATTCCTTAAACAATATTGAAAATCATAGAACAAAGACCTTCCTCCAAAATATAATTGACATCAAAATAAAATTCTAAGCATTTAAATCATCCTCAACACCATACACCCTTTTCTCTCCATTACATTTTAATAAAACCAAAAGGATAATATTAATTTTGCTAACCTTATACCTCCCAAACCAACTTTGGAAATACCATAGACAATGAAAAAATATGTTTTATTCACTACCCTTCCGCATAAATTGCATTTCATGAGCATACCTCTTACACCCCTAAAAAGGGGATTCGGCGTGATTTGATCCGCCGTCTCCTCTAGCCAAGTTGCTTGGCTAAACCGCATGGGCTATCCACGCCCACGTGAGGAAGGGAGAGGGGCCTCCCTCTTATCTCCGAACAAGTCTCTTCCTTGGCACGAAAACCGAACCCTTCATCAACTCAAAACTGTCCACGACCACCTTGTCAAAAGTTTTGTCACGCGTGCTCAGTGATTCGACCTCAACACCCTGTCTCTGCCACGATCTCCACACGAGTAGAATCCACCAACTAAGCCAAGCATTCAGACAAAAAATTCTTCTTCGTCACATTCCTTTAAAAAGCCACAACCTCCTAATAATCCATGCAGTCATTTTTGCCTCCCCAAAGTGCATGAGGGAATATTTTATTGGTCTTCACAAATCACGATGGTGGCATAACCGGAGAGTGCGCCTTTCGAAAAACCATCTCAATCTCCTTAGCCTTTTTTTTCTTTGCTGAAAATTAATCACAAACCTCCATTCGTTGATCAACCAACATCCTTTGACCATGCAATGTTTGTCTTCCTCCTTCACTGATGTAGGGGCTTCGATGTCAAGAACGAAAATGCACAGGGATTAATCTCAAACTCTTGGCCAAACATTAATGAATTTATTTGCCTCATTTTATATGCACTTTGATGCATTTCCAAACACGTCGGCCCTTTTTAACATGATTTTCGTCGGTGGAAAATATTTTAATTTAAATTTTAAATAATTAAAATTTAAACTAAATATTTAAAATTAAATATCTCCATCACCGGGGCACCTTTTTCAACGAAACGAAAAGCCAACTTGGGTTTTAAGAAAAACCCATTTCAAATCTGTTGTCCATGGTTTTAAATAAAACCTTTTATTTTGTCTGCCTTGGTTTTCACAAAAACCCTTCCTTGAACTTAGATTCTTTTGACATCAAATCAAATTCCTTCAAAAGCTTCTTGACATCAATGACAACTTATACACTTGAGCAAAGGCAATGTACCCAAGGTACCCAAAATTGCCAACAATCTCCCCCTTTGTCATTGATGGCAAACCTTTATTGAAAACACTTCTCAAGAGCCAAAACTGAAACCAACTGTGCCAACAACTGAGAATCTTCCTTTGAAGTTTTGCTCCCCCTGACTTGAAGCTTTCCTCTTCACTTTGAAGCTCTCCCCCTTACTCATATCTCTCCCCCTTTGTCATCAATGGCAAAGGGCCACCTTTGGGGCTCGGGACTAAGAATGAGCCTCTTAGCTTAGTCCCTCCCCCACCTCCTGTTGAGGTGATTAATTCTTGGGTGGGAGTAAAACTCCCATTAGGCACTGATCATCATCAGCGTCTATAACTTCCTTGTCGGGCCTTCTCTTGTACTCTTTGTCCATATTCCTGTTCTTAACCATGCCTTGATCCTTGGACCTGTTCATACCACTGTTTCTGTTCCTGTACCTTGGAAGTTCAGCTCTACACTGTCTAGCTGTGTGACCTTCATTGTTGCACTTGTAACAAGTAACAATGTTATTTCTTTGAGGCATACCTGTTCTTTGAATCCACCTATTCTGACTAACCCTGTTCTGGCCAAACCTGTTCTGACCAAACCTGTTCCTGTTATTTGCCTTGCAATGAACTGCCTTGTGCCCAAACTGTTGACAAGAGTAGCAATACCCTTGAAAGTAACTAGCACTTCTGAAATTGTCATTTACCTCCTTCACTTGAGCCATGCAATGTGAAGCCATGTGACCAAACCTGTGACAAGCAAAACATCTGCCTTGAAACTTTCCTTTAATTGACCTCTTAGGTTCTGAAAACTTCTTCTCATTCTGAATTCTGTTTTCTTTTTGGAATCTCTTACTAGATTCCCCAACCTGTTCCTTGTGATTCTTACAAAAACCAATACCTATTTTATCTGTTGCCCTTCTTTGATCTTTGATGATGGACTTTACCTTTTTGGAGCTATCTTGAAACCTGTAAAGCTTATCCTTGTACTCTTTAGTTTCCTCATTCAAAGAAGCCATTTTCTGTTCTAACTCACTATACTCAAGAACCTTAGACTCTAACTCATCCTTGAGTTCTTGTGTCTTAGCCATAGAGATGTCAAGACTTTCTATAAGATCATCTCTCTCCATACAACATTCATCTAACTTATCCTTGAGTCTAGCATTCTTCTTTCTTTCCTTTTTCAAAGCACTAAGAGCACTAATAAGTTCACTTTCAAGATCCTTTATTTGATTTCCTTTTGAATCATCAAAGCCTTTTTCAGATTTCTTATCACTAGAGGTGCTACCCTTTTCAAAAACCATACATGCATCTTCCTTATAGTTTTCTGAAGCATCCTCATACATACTAGAAACCAAATCATTATTTGTGCAATCATCCTCAAGGTGACCAAAATTTCCACATCTAAGACATTTCATGATAATGAATCTATGTTTCGGTTCTTCCTCTTTTTCTGATATGAACAACATCTCATTTTCATTATCACTTGAAGAACATTCACTATCACTACTAGAACACTTACTTGCTTTGTCTAGGTAGAAACTCTTCTTGTGCTTGTGAGAATACCTCTTTCCTTGATTGTTGTGCTCATCTTTGCTTCTCCTGTGATGCTTGTGCTTTTTAGAATCCTTGCTCATAGAATCTTTTTATCTTCATCACTTTCATTCTTGGGAACAGTACAGTTAGTAGCATAATGACCAAAATTTTCACAATTGAAACATCTTACATTTTTCATACTTTTGTGTTTTCTAGAGAACTTGCCTTTCTTGTTGTAATATGCCTCTTCATCACTAGAAGACTCATCACTATCTTGAAGTTGTTTACCCTTGGAATAATCCATTGTGTTCTTCACTAGCTTTTCCTTCAAGCTGTTAAACTTTTTCGAAGGCACCGGCTCTGATACCAATTGAAGAACACAAGCTTATACTGAGAGGGGGGTGAACAGTATAAGACCTCTTTTTACTTTTTCCTTTATACTTCAAAATAGTAAAGCAATATATCCAAAGCAATATCAAAACAATGCACAAAATCATCCACAAAGTGACACCAATTTTAACGTGGTTCACCCAGAAAGCCCAGGCTACGTCCACAAAACTTTTCTCTAAAAGTTATCTCAAAGTTCTTTGGGAAACCTTCCCAATTACAATGTTTATGAGCCTCGGCCCAAAGGAGATACCTTCCCCCAACCTGAATTTATGAGCCTCCGCTCAAAGGAGATACCTTCCCCTAGCTCTGCTTCCTCGGTGATCCTCTAGAAGACCTCTGCCTCCGCTGCCCTTAGCAAATGGAACTCTATCCATAGAAGACACCTGTCTTCCCTGCTCTGGCTGGAGACCTCTGTCCTCAACTCTATCACCTCCAAAGCTGGTCCTCGAATTTGCACTAAACATAGTCCTTCGGTCTAGCACAAATGTCCTCGGGTTCTTCTCATAGAACCAATGCACCTCTGTCCTCAAGTTCTCTGATAGAACTATCAAACTCAGCTTCACAAGTCCTCTGCTAGGACCTGTCCAAATCTGCTCACAAGTCCCCAATGGAACCTATCCAAAACCTGCTCACAAGTCCCCACCGAAACCTGTCCAAATCTTCTTACAAGTCCCCAACGGAACCTGTCCAAAACCTGCTCACAAGTTCATCAAGAAAAACTTGCTTGGCATGAACCCACAAAGAGAATTGTTAGAGACCCAATGTGATTCATCAACCTCATAGAAGCATAAAGAGAATTGTTAGAGACTCAATATGTTCTATACTTAACTCCCAATCTCAATCTCAAATCTCATAGAAACATAAAGAGAATTGTTAGAGACTCAATATGTTCTATACTTAACTCCCAATATCAATCTCAACTCAATCTCAAATCTCAAAAGAATAAGATAGATGTAGTATGCTTTTCTCAAGAACATGAAACACAACCCAACAATTGCCAACCATGCAATATCTCATATAACAATGATACTCATGTTCTTTTCACCAAACAATTTGGGTTTCAACAACAATGCTCATCAAACAAGGTTTAGTCAACCAACACCATTCAACTCAACATCAACCTTGAAGCATTCACCCAACCACTTTCGAAAAGGAAACCACAAACAATCCTTTTCCCTCCAATGATATTTCAGAAATCAACCACCATAAACAATTAATAGGAGAATGTGCCCATACCTTTTTGAAGTGAAGAAACCCCTTTGGAAATCTGCCACACTCAACACACTTTGAAAAAGAGCACAACAATCTTCACTTTTGAAACCCTTTACAAAAAGAAATATCTCTCTCTATATACACCTTATTTCTCCTTCTAAATGAGTTAGTCAAATAGCCCTCGAAATAAGCTTTCTAGTGATATATAATATGATATACTTTTATAAGGAAAAACACCAAAAATATCTCTTTTTCTAATCATGCATCAAGCTCCTCTCAAATAATATCCAACACCATGGGATATTTAATTTATTCCTTAAACAATATTGAAAATCATAGAACAAAGACCTTCCTCCAAAATATAATTGACATCAAAAAATTCTAAGCATTTAAATCATCCTCAACACCATACACCCTTTTCTCTCCATTACACATTAATAAAACCAAAAAGATAATATTAATTTTGCTAACCTTATACCTCCCAAACCAACTTTGGAAATACCATAGACAATGAAAAATATGTTTTATCACTACCCTTCCGCATAAATTGCATTTCATGAGCATACCTCTTACACCCCTAAAAAAGGGGATTCGGCGTGATTTGACCCGCCGTCTCCTCTAGCCAAGTTGCTTGGCTAAACCGCGTGGGCTATCCATGCCCACGTGAGGAAGGGAGAGGGGCCTCCCTCTTATCTCCGAACAAGTCTCTTCCTTGGCACGAAAACCGAACCCTTCATCAACTCAAAACTCTTTGCAGCCACCTTGTCAAAAGTTTTGTCACGGCGTGCTCAGTGATTCGACCTCAACACCCTGTCTCTGCCATGATCTCCGCACAAGTAGAATCCACCAACTAAGCCAAGCGTTCGGATGAAAAATTCTTCTTCATCACATTCCTTTAAAAAGCCACAACCTCCTAATAATCCATGCAGTCATTTTTTGCCTCCCCAAAGTGCATGAGGGAATATTTTATTGGTCTTCACAAATCACGGTCGTGGCATAACCGGAGAGTGCGCCTTTCGACAAACCATCTCAATCTCCTTAGCCTTTTTTTTTCTTTGCCAAAAATTAATCGCAGGCCTCCATTCGTTGATCAACCAACATCCTTTGACCACGCAATGTTTGTCTTCCTCCTTCGCTGGCGCAGGGGCTTCGATGTCGAGAACGAAAATGCACAGGGATTAATCTCAAACTCTTGGCCAAACATTAATGAATTTATTTGCCTCATTTTATATGCACTTTGATGCATTTCCAAACACGTCGGCCCTTTTTAACATGATTTCCGTCGGTGGAAAATATTTTAATTTAAATTTTAAATAATTAAAATTTAAACTAAATATTTAAAATTAAATATCTCCATCACCGGGGCACCTTTTTCAACGAAACGAAAAGCCAACTTGGGTTTTAAGAAAAACCCATTTCAAATCTGTTGTCCATGGTTTTAAATAAAACCTTTTATTTTGTCTGCCTTGGTTTTCACAAAAACCCTTCCTTGAACTTAGATTCTTTTGACATCAAATCAAATTCCTTCAAAAGCTTCTTGACATCAATGACAACTTATACACTTGAGCAAAGGCAATGTACCCAAGGTACCCAAAATTGCCAACAATAAAAATAAATAAAAATAAATAAGAGGTAATATTTAGAACCATGTGAATGATAGGTGGTTTGAGAGAGTTTTATCAAATGAATCCTAACGTTATGCATTCACTATTTGAACCAATAGAAATTTCTATTTTGTCAGTGTAAAGTTATAAGGGATTGTTTTGGCCTATTCATTGCATATTAAAAAAATTATAGAATTGTGACTTGGCATACTTCTTATATGAAAATAATTTTATCATGCTTGATATTAACCTTATGCTCTTTACTTCATTGCTTTATCTATTAATTGGATCTATTGCATGTTACTCCTTACCATTCTATTAATCTAGTGTTATAAATTTTTAGATATATCTGAACTATGATGTGCAGAAGTTAATGGAAATGGGAGCTCAGGTGCAATGCAATAATTGTTTGTCATGTTTTGATTCCAAGAAGGATGTATGGACAGATATAAAAATGTCAATGAATCTTGGAGATGTTTGGCCAGCCTGTGGCACAAAGATGAAAATCTTATGAGTTCTATCTCAAAAATAGTCACATGATACACCTAGGACTAGTGATAGTAACTTCACAACTGGAAACAAAATCTATGAAAAGAACTTGCATATTGTGTTCTGAGAAGAATGATCCAAGTAAATAAAATGGGTTTTAACCAGGCTTTTGATTCTTAAATTCTTATATTTCATAGATAAATATAGTAAGGTAAAAGATGCACATGCACAATACACATTACATTATATAGTATATAGGAGCATGTTTTTGTTTGGTACGGAGACTGCTAACTAGTGGAAGCATGCAGTTTAAGTTGGGTTGGTATGAGGTCCTATTGTTGTGTCCTCTTTAAGAAGCGTTAGATGTTTGTCATAAATCTAGCATGGTTGGTACCCTGAGTTAAAAAGGGTGACCTACAAGACCTCAACTAATGTGATGCGACATAAAATAAAATGTAAATTATTTAGTTTAAGTGCAAAACACAAAAATAATTTCATCCTGCCAATGCTGATTTGAAGATCCAAGCTTCAGTAGATCTCTTTTTAGTGGTTACAATAGAAATGGGAGAAATATCATGATTCAAGGAAGACATTAATATTAAAATATTGGTTGTCTAGTTGCATACCTCTTAACAACATGGTAGGCATTTCTTATTGAAATACATTAAAATTTTCATCTGGCGATCACTCTCACAATCACTAATTATTATTGTAGATGTATCCATCAACCAAAAAGAGCATAAAACAAAGAAATATGCAATATACACACAAATTTAATGACAATCATCTCAATTGGTGGTGTATGTGTCACACTCTGAGCATAATTTTCTGATCACCACCGGGAAAGGATGTTGTGACACCAGATGGAAAGAAATCAGCATAAGTATACTCTATATTCATGAATTATATCATGATGGGGGCCACAAAATAAGGAAAGTGAAGATCATGAATTATATACCATTTTTCCTAAGACATCGTCGTGGTAATGCAACACCAAATTTAGCAAGTTTGTTACCACATATCATGGAAAGGTGGCAGGATGATAGTTTTTATTGGGAAAAGGTAATAAAATGATACCAACCTGGAATTCATGCTAGGTCAACGTGGCATAAGTCACACTAGGTCAATAATTAGTTCTAATAAATGGACATTCTATAGTGGGAATCTCTTTAAACACATTTAAAATGGATAAACAATTGTATCCCTTGATATATGGAGGGGATGCATCTAATATTTCTGGTGGATTTACTTTGCAAAACTCAAGCTACTATCATATAAATTTGCTATATTAAAAGAAGGTTGAAGGGAAGATAGTTCTTTGCCACATGGATTCAGATAGTCATGCAGATGAAGAGGTTTTTGAATATAGTTGTGTGGGTGTTATTAAAATTTCTCCTGAGAATAGTGGTATAAATTTCTTCTCTAAATTCTTGCAACAAAGACATTAAATACAAAAGGAGAAATCATCAAATCCTACATAAAATATAGCAACCTTCCTCTTGCAAAAATCTTGAAAACTACTACTCAGAATGATGTGCCTATGCCTATAGTGGCTTCATTCTCATATTGAGTTCCTAGGCCATCATAATTTCTGAGCGATGAATATTATGAAATTTTATTAGGAGAGGTTACCACAATTTATGGTATCTACTTTGAAGTCAATTTTGTTGAAATTAAACTCAATCCCAAATGGTTTGTTATAGAGGTATCTAATAGCAACATAGAAATCGCTATCCAATTTCCTTAGAAATTTCAAGATTTTGATACACAGAGCAAATTAAAAAACATAATAGAGAAATAAATAAATAAATAAATAAATAAATAAAAATAAAACGAGTGATGGTGGAAGAAGAAGCCTGAATGGTGTAACCCAAGTGGAGGAAGATGGCCAAAGTGGAAACATGGCAAACCAACAAGATGAGCAAGAACAAGATCACACAAATAACTGCAGACCGACTTATACTCTTCCTCTACGTGTCAGGGTTTCCATTTCTGGGTATGCTACATTGCAAATCCTTTGTCGTGGCTTGGATTGGCAAGGATTACTCCGTGATATAGAATCCGATATGGCATGCCTGAAATGGAATTTTTATGGCCATAAAACCTAGGAATTTGAAGAACACAAGCTTATACTGAGAGGAGGGGTGAACATTATAAGACCACTTTTTACTTTTCTTTCTCAATCAACATTATGTAATGTATATATAGAAATATCAATAGCAATAATCAAAGCAATGCACAAATCACCACACACAATAGAGACACCACAATTTACGTGGTTCATCCAATGTGGACTACTCCACGAAGAAAATATTTCACTAAAATTTTCTCAATCAATATCTTGGGAATCCTTTCCCTATTACAATGTTTATGGACCTCTATCCAAAGGAGATACCAATCCCCTAAATAAATTTCATGGATATCTATCCATTGGAGACACCAATATACTAATATCTGCTCTGGCTGGTGGTCCTTAGAAGACCTCTGCCTCCACTACACTTAGCAAATGGAACTCTATCCACAAAAGAAACCTATCCTCCCTACTCTGGTTGGAGATATATATCCTCAAATCTATCACCTCCAAATCTTTGTTTCAAATATTCACTAAACACAGTTCTTCAGTCTAGCACAAATCTATCCTCAATCTCTATATCTTATCTAGTACAAATTTATCCTCAAATTTGCACCAAACTTTGTCCTTGAATCTACATTAAACACAGTCCTTCGATCTAGCAAAAATCTATCCTCAATATTTGTCCTCAAGTATTAACTCAAATATTGACTCAATATCAAATTAACTTTTTTGGATCTGCCCCAAACCTTAAATCAAGGTTTGAACAAATCAATCAATCAACTCTGCTCTCAAGTCTTCTCAAAGACTTTTCTCAAATCTGTTTTGTAAGCTTCCAAAAAAGCTCACACTAATTTATCCTAAAGTCCTCTCTATAACTTTTCCAATTTGCTCAATAAGTTCTCACAAGAACTTATCCAAATTTTATCTCAATTTGTATTGTAAGATTTAACAAAAGCTTACCCAAATTTGTTCACAAGTCTTCTCAAAGACTTGGCTCAAATCTGCTCAAAAATTCCACACTAGAACTTGTTCAATCTCATAGAAACATAAAGAGAATTGTTAGAGACTCAATATGTTCTATACTCATCACAATGCTCAATCATTTTCAATCACTCTTTTAAAAACATACAGAGAATTGTTAGAGACTCAATATGCTTCAACTCAATACTCAATCACTTTCAATCACTCTTTCAAAAACATATAGAGATTTTTTAGAGACTCAATATGCTTCAACTCAATACTCAATCACTTCCTCAAATAAATTTATAATATAGAATAGTTTGCTTTATGGAACTTGAACAATCACTTCACACATTCACTTGGCTAGGCTCAACCAACTCTACTCAACCAATCACTCAATGAAACAATCCTTTCTTACAAACCCTAGTCCAAGCATGTGATCCTTTACTCAAAATTTTTCCAAAAATACTTATCAACTACTCTCATTTAAAAATGATACTCATGGTCTTTTCAAACCCTAGTTCAAGTTTTTTACTCAACCAATGGCTTCAACAACAATGCTTATAACACTATAACACATAACAATTATACTCATGTTCTTTTCAAACCCTAGTTCAAGTTCTTCACACAACCAATGGCTTCAACAACAAGGTTTTAACTACAAATATTTATTCCAAAAAAAATTGAATCATTAACTCAACACATTCAATAAGGAAACCCTAATCAAGTCCTTTTCACTCCAAAATTAATTTCCAAAAAACCTCAAATATCTGCCACAACTACAAATACTTATTTTACAAGCTCAAAGGATTTAGAGGATGATAAACTATCTCAAAGATACAATGCAAATATCAAAGCACACATACACCTTATCACTCCATCTTAAAGAAAGCATCCATCAACATATACAAAAATGATTGACCAAATACACCTTATAATATCCCAATTAAAATAATATTTAATACTAGAAATAATATCAATACAATCTCCTTTTTAAAATAACTCAATGGCAAGAAGTCCTCTCAACACTATAAATATTCAATAAACCATGTCAAAAATACTTTATTTAGAAAATAAATCCAACTCCTTATTCCTCCAATTAACCAATAATAATAATTAATTAAAAAAAAAATTAACTAACTCTTTTAACTCCATAGGACCTTATGTCAAAACCTTAGACATCACAACACATGAAAAATTTTATTACCTTTGCCTTTGTGGGACTCGAAATCATGATGCCGCCTCTATCAGCGTCCTAGCCATGACTCCAACCACCATACAAGCGAGGCACTTGTTTGGAGATCAAGAGCACAACGTGCTTGATATTCCTCTCCACATGTTCTAAAATAGAAAATCATGTGTCGCTTCCTCGATGCTTCAAAACACACATACCAAGCGTTGCTGCTGTGAATCAATCGTGGATCACTGCACCCACTAAAACCTTAGCACTTCATCCACTTGCCACTAGGCCACACTGCCTTGATGGATATTATGGTTTAGCCCATGGCAATCTTAACCCTTTCATTGGTGCTTAAGACAAGGTGTTTGTCTTCTTGCTCGCACGAATTCTCACAACAATAATTTCACACTTTATTATTTTTAATGAAGGATGATTTAAATGCCACTAAGGAATACAATATATATACTAATTTTCTCCTTTAATTTTGAACATCGATGCCTTCAAAATTTGAATAATTAGTTTATAAATTATTTAAATTCTTTAGAATTTAAAATTTATAAATTAAATTTTAAATCCTTTTGGCTTTATAAAAGCCTTCTTTGATTTTACCACTTTGTATAAATAATATTTATTTATAAAATATAAATTCAATTTAAATTTAAATATTTTATAAAATAAATATTAAAATATCCTTGGGCTTCCTTGGGTTTTTATGAAAGACCTTTTATTTTTTCTCAACCATGGTTTTAATGAAAACCCTCTTAACTTATGCTCTTGATATTTTGACCTTAATGATAGCTTATTCCTTGACATCAATGACAACTTCATTCCTTGACATCAATGAAAAATTTGACTCAAAATGTCCAACAATCTCCCCCTTTGTGATTGATGGAAATCCAAATTCTTTTTACCAGAAACTTAACCTTTTATTTGTTCTGCTCCCCCTGGCTCAATGCTCTTTTCAAATACCAAATATCTTCCCCTTTAACATCAATTGCAAAGGGTCACCTTTGGGAATCAGGGCTAAGAATGAGTCTCTTAGCTTAGCCTCTCCTCCACCTCCTCTTGAGGTGGTTAATTCTACGGTGGGAGTATTTCTACTCCTAGAAAGCATTGGTATTTATATTTGTCTTGTTTCCTTCTTATCTTATCCTTATGATTACTTTTTCTATTCTTTTCCATGTCCATGTTCCTGTCCATATCCATTTTCTTGTTCCTATTCCTGTTCATGTTCTTTTTTATATCCATGTTCATGTTCTTGTTCATATCCATGTTCATGTTTCTATTCCTTTTCATACATGATTCTAGAATATCTTCTCTACACCATTTTGCTATGTATCCATCATTATTGCACTTATAACACTTAATGTTAATATTTATTGGAGGTGCAAATGTCTTAGGATTTCTCCTAGTGAATCTACATATTCTTCTATCTTGAACCCTACAATTCATTGCTTTGTGACCAAACTGATTACATGAGTAGCAATACCGATTGAAAAGTTGTCTATTCCCATATTCCTATCTTTCATTTGTCTTGCACTATGAAGCCATGTACCCAAACCTGTGACATGAAAAAAATATTCCATTGAAGTTTCCTTGTCTTGACCTCATTGGTCTCTTAGTCTCTCTTGACCTATTATAATTGGTGTTCCATTTGTTTCTTCTTGGTGCATTGTTCGTATCCTTGTTGAAATTTGTATTGTCCAAATCATCGTCAGATGTCTCATTTTCTCTTATACTGCCTTCTTCTGAAGTGTCTTCTCCTTTAGAACATGAGGTTGACTTTCCTTCCCATTTATTTGGTTCCTATTCAAATCCAAGACTTGTCTTGCTTGATGTAGGCTTTTGTATCTTGATGAACTTATCTAAGTTATTTGAGCTATTTTTGAACCCTTGTAGTTTGAATTTGGATTTTTTAACTTCCAACCTTAATAAAGCTACTTCTTGTTCTAGCTTTTCACATTCTAAGACTTTTACTTCTAGATTATCCTTGAACTTCTTTGTATTAGACTTTGATTTTTCTAGATCCTCTATAAGCATTATTATCTCTTCATCATATTCTTGAAACTAAGATTCTAATTTAGAGTTTTCCTTTCTTACCTTCTTTACTATTTCAAGAGTATAAATAAGTTCTCCCTTGAGATCATATTCTTCTTTATCTGATTCTTCCTCTATTTTTTTGCATTTTTCCACATCTTTATTTTTTTGACTTGTCTTATATAGGATCACTTTTTTCATTCTCTAGAGCCATTAGAATATTTTCATCTGGTTCTTCAAGTACATCCTCATATTCATCATCACTAAAACTATAACCATTCCTTGTAAAACTATCTTCAATATGTCCAAAATTACCAAATCTAAAATACTTGAGAATTATTGGTGCCCTTTTCTGGACTTCGTTTTCTTCAATCATAAGTAGGACTTCATCTCTATCACTATTTGAAAAACTAGCATCACTTTCACTTGAGTATTTACTTGCCTTATCTACATAGTAGTTCCTATTTTGTCTTTGAAAGAACTTATCTCCTTGTCTTCTTTGTCCATCCTTGATTTTCTTTTGGTGCTAGTATTATTTTGATTCCATGTTTATGTGATCCTATTTTTCTTCATCATTGTTATTATTTTATTCTTGACAATTAGTTGCATAGTGACCATACTTTCTACAATTGAAATATTTAACAGATTTTATATCTCTAGATCATCTTGAATCCTTATTCCTTATGCCCTAGTTAGCTTCTTCATCACTATATGACTCATTGTTTGATTATGACTTCTTACCCTTTGTATTATTAATTGCTTTGAAGGCTACTTCCTTATGGGGATTAGGTTCTTTTGTTCTCATCTCAAAAGCTATAAGAATACCAATCAACATCTCTTGTCAAAGTATCACCATCCTTTGATTCTTTTGTAGTTGAAATTGTTTCACTAAACCTTGTTGGAAGATACCTTAAGATCTTATCACAAACATATGATTCATCCACATTAAGTCCAAGTCCTTGCATAGCATTAACAACCTCATCTACCCAAAGTAGATAAGAACTAATGTCTTCCTCATTCTTCATTCTTAATTCTTCAAATTTTCCTTTGAGATTTCATATCTTTGCTTTCTTGACATCTTTATCTCCTTCATATATACTTTGCAACTTATCCCACATTCCTTTTGCATATTGATAATGAATAATTTTTATGGACTCTATTATATGCAAACCTCTCAAAATTGCATTCATTGCTTTTTAATTGTAATGTTGTAGCAGCTCGCCTTCCTTTTCTGTAGGTGGATCAACTGAGGGCTCGTATCCATTTTCAATTGATTTCCAAATTTCATTGCCAAGTGCCTTCAAATAAATATTCATTCTTAAAATCGAATATATATAATCACTTCCATAAAATATTGGTGTTGTATTATCTGATGATACATTTTTAGAATCCATTGTGTTCTTGTAAGTTTTTTCTTAAATTTTTTAAACTCTTTCGAATGAACCCGCTTTGATACCAATTTAAGAACACAAGCTTATACTGAGAGGGGGGTGAACAATATAAGACCGCTTTTTACTTTTATTTCCCAATAAGTATTATGCAATGTATAGATAGCAATATCAATAGAAGTAATTAAAGCAATACATAAATCACCACACACAATAGAGACACCACAATTTGTGTGGTTCACCCAATGTGGGCTACTCCATGGAGAAAATATTTCACTAAAATTTTCTTAATCAATATCTTGGTAATACTTTCCCTATTACAATATTTATGGACCTTTGTACAAAGGAGATACCAATACCCTAAATTAAGTTCATGGATCTCTATCCATGGGAGACATCAATATCCTAATATCTGCTCTGGTTAGTGATCCTTTAGAAGACATATGCCTCTACTAACCTTAGCAAATGGAACTCTATCCATAGAAGACACCTATCCTCCCTACTCTAGCTGGATATCTCTGTCCTCAACTCTGCCACCTCCAAATATCTATCTCAAATTTGCACTAAACACAGTCCTTCGGTCTAGCACAAATCTATCCTCAATATCTATCTTTGATATGGTACAAATCTATCCTCAAATATACACTAAACATAGTCCTTCAGTCTAGCACAAATCTGTCCTCAATCTCTATCCTCAAACCTTAACTCAAAGCTTGACTCAATCTCAAACCAATTTTTCTAGATCTACCCCAAACCTTAACTCAAGGTTTGAACAAATCAATCAATCAACTCTGCTCTCAAGTCTTCTCAAATACTTGTCTCAAATTTTCTTTGTAAGCTTCGACAAAAGCTCACATCAATCTATCCTCAAGTCCTCTATAGAATTTTCCAATATGCTCAATAATTTCTCACAAGAACTTATCCAAATCTGCTCTCAATCTATATTGTAATCTTTCATAAAATATTAGCCAAATATGTTCACAAGTCTTATCAAAGACTTATGTCAAATTTTCTCAACAAGTCCACACTAGAACTTGTTCAATATCATAGAAACATAAAGAAATTTGTTAGAGACTCAATATTTTCTATACTCATCACAATACTCAATCACTTTCAATCACTCTTTTAGAAACATACAGAGAATTGTTAGAGACTCAATATACTTCAACTCAATACTCAATCACTTTCAATCATTCTTTTAGAAACATACAAAGAATTTTTAGAGACTCAATATTATTTAACTCAATACTCAATCACTTCCTCAAATCAATTTAGAATTATGGAACTTGAACAATAACTTCACACATTCACTTGGCTATTCTCAACAAACTCTACTCAACCAATCACTCAATGAAACAATTCTTGCTTACAAACCCTAGTCTAAGCATTTGATACTTTACTCAAAATATTTCCAACAATGCTTATCAACAACTCTCATATAACAATGATACTCATGTTCTTTTCAAACCCTAGTTCAAGTTCTTTACTCAACCAATGGCTTCAACAACAATGCTTATAAAACAATATCACATAACAATGATACTCATGTTCTTTTCAAACCCTAGTTCAAGTTCTTCACAAAACCAATGGCTTCAACAACAATGCTTATAAAACAAGGTTTTAACTACAACTATTTATTCCAGAAAACCTTGAATAATTAACTCAACACATTAAATAAGGAAACCCTAATCAATTCCTTTTCACTCGAAACTTATTTTCTATAAGACCAACCAATCAACTCAACTATGGAAGAATATGCTCATACATTTTATTTATGATGAAGGAACCTCAAATATCTGTCACAACCATAAATACTTATTTTCCAAGCTCAAAGGAGTTAGAGGATGATAAACTATCTCAAAGATACAATGTAAATATCAAAGCACACATACACCTTATCACTCCATCTTAAAGAAAGCATCCATTAACATATGCAAAAATGATTGACCAAATACACCTTATAATCTCCCAATTAAAATAATATTTAATACCATAAATAATGTCAATACAATCTCCTTTTCAAAATAACTCAATGGCAAGAAGTCCTCTCAACACTATAAATCTTCAATAAACCAACATGTCAAAAATACTTTATTTAAAAAATAAATCCAACTCCTTATTCCTCAAATTAACCAGAAATAATGATTAACTTAAAACATTTTTAACTAACCCTTTTAACTACCTAGGAACTTATGTCAAAACCTTAGGCAAAACAACACATATGAAAAAATCTATTACTTTTGCCTCTATGGGACTCGAACTCACGATTCCACCTCTACCAACGCCCTAGCCATGGCTCCAACCGTCACACGAGCTAGGCACTTTTTTGGAGAGCAAGAGCACAACATGCTCTATATTCCTCTTCACATGCACCAAAATAAAAAATCACGCATTGCTTCCTCGATGATTCAAAAAACACACACCAAAATTTGCCACCATGAATTGATCATGAATCTCTCCATCCAAAAATGCCTTAGCACTTCATCCACTTGCCACTAGGCTATGCTACCTCGATGTATATGATGGTTTATCCCACAATAATCTTAACTCTTTCGCTGGCATTTAAGACAAAGTGTTTGTCTTCTTCCTCACACGAATTCTCACAACAACAATTTCACACTATATTATTTCGAACGAAGGATGATTTAGATTCCACTAAGGCATATAGTATATGTACTAATTTACTCCTTTAATTTTGAACATCGAAACCTTCGAAATTTGAATAATTAATTTATAAATTATTTAAATTCTTTAGAATTTAAATTTTATAAATTAACTTTTAAATCCTTTTGGCTTTGTCAAAGCCTTCTTTGATTTTACCACTTTGTACAAAATAATACTTATTTATAAAATTTAAATTCAATTTGAATTTAAATATTTTATAAAATAAATATTAAAACCTTGTTAGGCTTCCTTGGGTTTTTATGAAAGACCTTTTATTTTTTCTCAACCATGGTTTTAATGAAAACCCTCTTAACTTATGCTTCAATATAATATTAAAAATATTATGAAGCTCTTTTGCATTTAACCTTTGCATTGTTCCTCTTGACATTTTGACCTCAACGATAGCTTATTCCTTGACATCAATGACAACTTCATTCCTTGACATCAATGACAACTTTGAATCAAAATTTCCAACATAATTGGCTCATGGGTTTAATCATGTTTGCGATGGAAGGAATTATC
Organism: Wollemia nobilis; assembly: GCA_028583015.1. Lineage (NCBI taxonomy): Eukaryota > Viridiplantae > Streptophyta > Pinopsida > Araucariales > Araucariaceae > Wollemia > Wollemia nobilis. The sequence goes on from JAQPPZ010016349.1 coordinate 2,020,663, forward strand.
CTCATACTATTGGAGTATGTAGAAGATATTTTCAAGGAGAATGGGAAAAGCATGGTGTTGTATCTGCCATGATTCTGATTCGCGTGTGGGTGAATCATAGAAGATGTTGGTGTTGCCTTGTGGGCATTCATATCACCCTAAAAATAAAACATATGTCCTATCTATAGGTATGAGGTGCCTATGTGCCTAAAACACTATCCCACAGTTTATATATATATATATATCTGTGTGTGTGTGTGTATTTATATATATAATTATTTTTTCTGCATTAATGTTGTGGTATAAACCAACATGAAAATTTAATTAAAACTAAGGGATTATAAAGGCCCATAATTACAAAAACTTCTCCTACGAAGAAGCAACAAATTCCCAATTGGGAATGTTGGCACTCATCCGAAAGTAGTTTATTTAGGGATTGATAAATATCAATCCAACTAGCCTATTCTAGAAGGTGGCTACATGAGCACCAAGTCTCACATAAAATATTAAATATTTAATTTAAAATTGGACTAAGCCCCTAACTATGACTTAGCCTTATAAGGTTTTATTCAACCTAGAACATAAACCTTAGATTATTATTTTATACCCTCATCATACCTCCCCACAAAGGAAGCATTGGAATCCAATGCTTGTACAATAGTAGTAGATGAAGGGTGAAAAACTTGAGCTAGAGCAAGTAGAAGTGAAAAATAAGGTGTTGTACAGGCAGAAGCACTGAAGATGTCGAGAAGTCCAAGTGATGTCGATGTTGGAGGGCATCGCTTGGTCACGACTGGAGGTCCAACTTGAGTGAAAGCCTGTGGATGAATCTCCTATGGTGGTGACTGCAAGGTCTTCTTCAAATCAAGAACTTGGTGCATAGTGGAAACATGAGAAGGAGCAACTGGAGCAATAGGAGGAGGTACTAAAAAAGGAGGAGGAACCTCCTTGTGTGTGACTATAGCTGGTGTGTCCTTTGGCTTATGGAAGACCAATGTTGTATGGCATGGACCTGCATAACTGTATGTGGGCTTCATAGAAGAGATGATAAATTTCTTGTTCTCATGATGTAATGTATAGGTATTGTTATAAGCATCATATTGAGCCCATTTTTCAAATTGATAGGGCTTTCCAAGAATGAGATCACAAAAATCAATTGGAGTCACATCACAAGTGACTTTATCCACATAGTGTGGCCCAAAGGCAAAGGACATGGTGTAGGTTTCTGTAATCATGGATGAGGTGCTCGCATACTTCCATGCAAGTGGGTATGGATGAGTATGGGGTTGTACAAGAAGCTTCAACTAATTGACAATGACTTTGGAAATAAAATTTGTTTGGGAGCCATTGTCGATTATGCAATCTACAAAGTAATTGTTCTTTAAGTGGACACATGTGATAAATAAATTGGCACGATCTCTTTCAATCATATTGTGTGTCAAAAAAGTATGATTTTTAAGCCCTCAAAGCTCTGGATAAGGGTGACATTCTCCCGTAGCCTCAATAGGCCCATCTTGTGCTTCCTTTGGTTGACCTTCTATAATAAGATTTTCTTCTTTCTAAAACACTTAGATTCTATATGGCATCTCTTCTTACAATAATCACAAAATTTCTTAGGATCAAAAGAAGGAGTAGAAAAAGTGTTAGAATAATGGAAAGAAGAAGAGGAGGAGGAAGAGGAAGAAGTCTTCTTCTATTGTTGTGTATATTGCTTTTATTTGGAAACTTTGGTGGAGTCTGAAGAACAAGATCCACCTGATTGAACAACAAGCTTCTCCTTTTCTAGTTGTGCTTGATTGTACATGGTATTAAAATCTATGATATGAGTATATTTCAACTCCCTAAAAATTGGTTCCTGCAATCCACTCTTGAATTTGGTGATTAACTTAGAAGTAAAGTCCTGAATACCATTCAAAATTCTCAATTTTTTTAATAGGCCGATGTAGTTTTGGATATTCATGTTGTAGCCCTACCTCAATAAAAGCCATCAAAATTAAAGATCTTCTACATAGTTTGAAGGATAAAAAGTGTCCATCAAAGTCTTCACTAAATCACCCTAATTATCAATTGGATTTTGATTGCTTAGGCAGTCCATGATAAAAAATTTGGCCATTCCAAAAAGTTTTAAGAGAGCAAATGAAAGTTGTTCATATTTTGGTATTTTGCTATAGGAAAACCACGTGTTTGAGGATCCAACTATTTATAACCTTAGGATCAGGGAGCCATCATAAATTTTGACCTCGTATTTTGTTTTCACACGAAGGTTAGGGGCTTGACTGGGACCACTATAAGAAGTAATATCGTTGACCTTATCGGCCAATGTACTAATGACTACAGTGATTACAACCATTTTCTCCACCAAATCCTAAGACATTTGTCTTATGGTGTATGCCAAGAGTATTACAATGAGGGTTTACAAAATATGCAAAAAAGGAATTTACAAAATAAGTGCTATTTGCCAAAATAATTGCAAAAATCAAAATGATTTAATGTAATTTTACAATGTTTGAAGGGAAAAAATTGAAGTTAGAACTAAATAAATAAAATACCTCTTCTTTGCAAAAATAAAATTACCCCCCTTTTTCTAATGTTAAAAATATTTTATCCCCTTTACAATAATTTTATAAATGACCACTTAGGCAGAAATTTGTTTTTAACTAGTCAACAAGAGTTGACTTTCTGCAAGTCAAATAACCACCAAGTCGACTTTGGAAGAGGCACGTACAAATATTCTTGGACAATGCATGGCCAATAGAAATGCTTTGTATCTCATGAAGATATTAGCCCATGTGTGCACTGGCCTAACCTATGCTAGCATGTGTGAGCTGGTTATTAACAAAAGGTATGTGAGCCTTTTTAAAGCCTACAAAGGTTTTTTCCCACTAAAAGTGGGATTAAAACCCTTGTACTTAGTGCACCTAGCAAAATCGAAGATGATTTCATTTCCTTCTTCTTGTCAAAACACAAACGAATGCCTCAAAACTCATGCTAAATAATCCTATAGAGTGTAGGGAATCCATTTCAATTTTTACGTATGACCTTGGTGTATGTGCCTCGAGTTTAGGTCATCATCTCCAGTTCTCATGGCCAAAAAAATTTGATGTGCTTGTCTAGTTTTCTTGTAGGAGTTCTACAATTCGGTAGAGGATTATGATATTTCAGGCATCAAGCACAAATCAGAGTTAGACATTAGAAAAAAAAGAACTAAACTCCAACTAGTTTTGTTAGGGAAGATTTAAATTTGTTAGTGGAATCTGTGGCAAATGTTAGATATGATTTTGAAAACTTCAAGATCAGTATCCATTGGTTGTAGATGTACGTCAGATAAAAAAATATAGGTAAATATGGTAGTAGATGAGCAATAAATGTCTCATTTTCAACAAAATTTATGTCAGTATATGTAGTTGATATCCGTCGGTCACTACAGATGTAGCATATTGGCTTAGATGCCAGAACTAGATATCATGCATAGAGCTACTGTGTCTCGTATGAAATGTTAGGGCTATAAGGGAGGGTCAATAACGATAATTTTTAGATCAAGCAGCATTCTAACAAGGTTGGCATCTTTGGTTGATGCAAGTGCAGATGACGTAATCCTCTACATTTGTGTGAGCCCAAAGGGCTTTCTCACACTGGTAGCCAGGATGATGACCTCATATCATTGATGGCTATCAACCAATCAGCAGCTCAGCACTAGAAGCTAAGCTTAACATGGGTACCGAGATGAGAATCCTCGGCCCTACCACAACATGGGTTCCTAGGTCAAGCATCTCACAAAGTGGAAGGTGTCAAATTTCATACACCGATGCAATGCTTGTTGGAGACCACACAAATATCCATGCTGATTCAATGTAAGCATGAAATTCATAGTGGAAAATGGTGCTATTCTCGATGTGCTATAGAACTGGATGTTGACAGAACTTGTCACTGAAAAAATTATTGACAAAATGTGGTCGACAATTATCCAAAACAAAATTGCAGCAATTTTCATCAACAAGAAATACTGTAGCAAGATTTTTAATAAAAATTGTGAATGTCAACAAAAACTGTAAAAAATAATTGGACAATAATTTACTACAAAAATTGCTGATGAGAACAGCAAAACGCAAAAATTTTTAGCAAAATGGAAGAGCTTCAAATAGAATAAAATTGGTTGTAAATAACCCAACCCAAGACTATGGAGGTCAAAAATGATCCAGAACCTCCAAAATTTGCCTTCTCTGATACCACTGTTGTGGTATAAACCAACATGAAAATTTAATTAAAACTAAGGGCTTATAAAGGCCCATAATTACAATGAATTCTCCTATGAAGAAGCAATAAATTCCCAATTGGAAATGTCAACACTCATCCAAAAGGATTTTATTTAAGGATTGATAAATATCAATCCAACTAGCCTATTCTAGAATGTGGCTACGTGAGCACCAAGTCTCACCTACAATATTAAATATTTAATTTAAAAGTGGACTAAGCCCCTAACTATGACTTAGAATTCTAAGGTTTTATTCAACCTAGAACATAAACCTTAGATTGTTATTTGATGCCCTCATCAATTAAGAATATTTATTATTTAATTATTTATTTTAAAAATATTGGTAAGTCATGGTTGACTTGCTATACAAGGAAACCTTCTTAATTTGATTTTCTTTAATTAGAATTAAGTTTGATATGATTCCATACCTCTCTATTAGGTATAATGCTTGATAAATATTTTTTTATATATATTAAATAAATAAATTGCATATTCTTTAAAGTATTTTATTTTATGACTTTTAATAATGTATTTAAAATATTATTTATATTAATATTATTTAAATTTAATGAACTTAAAGTTTTCATGAAGATTAATTTGTCCAAAGGTCTTAAAAGTATATTTCCACTATAGCATTTGTGTGAGGCAAAGTGATTGATAAGGAGGAAAAACATGAGCATATAGTCTTATTACATGTAGTACATGATATTCTTGATGATCACACATGAAATCCCTAATTTTCAAACCCATATTTTCCATAAAATATATAGGGCAAAACCTTGGTTGTTCAACAATGATCTCACATGAAATATAACTTAATTGCACCTGAACATGCTATACAAGGTATAGAATTGAGTATGTTGATTTCATACATTTGCACTATTTTCTCCATAAATAATTACACCATTTCATTTTATACATATGCAGAGTTATTTCTATAAAACCGCATCATTTCATTCATCATATATTTTTTTGTATCTCATCTATAATATTTGCAATGTTTTACGTTGTGATATTCAAGACTTGTATGCATGAGGACATGCATTTCCTTCAGTTTAGGGGAATGATGAGTGCCAAAGTGTTACATTATTTACACCGGATTTACTTATATATTTATTTATACATGAATGGATATGAATACTTTTTACTATTATTTTACCTTAATATTGTCATTTATGTGTTAATTAGATTAATTATTATAAATGTTATTATATGTGTATTTTACATTGATTTTGTGTAAGTTTGTGTGTTATTAGGTAACTATATTTGAAGTTGGATAAATGACCATGGATGCTGAACCAGAACACAAATGAATGAAGATTGGTTGGACACATGGCACACCTATAAGCATTATGGATAAAGTATTATTGAAGCATTTACAAAGAAGAGCTATGGAAAAGTTAGTCAAAGGTTGACTAAGCATTAGTGCCACATCATGACCAACAAAGAATGCACCTTGCACAGTCACTCATTCTGGATGTCCACGTGATCAAAGGAATATTTGGTAAACTATTATTTTATTTGATAAAGTTGTAAAGATTTATTAAAAGTTGGAAAGGATCCAAACTTCTTATTCCACCAACTAAATATTATCATTTCCTTGGGAAAAAGGCATAAGAATATTTCTATTGTCTCTTATATTAATAAAAATTGTTAATATGGGTGCCACTTGACCTCATAATGATTAGTCCAAGTCGTATTTGTTAGAAATTCATGTTTGTTTAGAACAAGTCAGTTGCACATGTGTTAGTGTTGATTAGTCAAAGTTACGTCTTGTTACAAAATTATATTTGTTTTAGAAAATTGTTAGTATGTAGTTAGGATTTAGATTTTGATTAGCTGGAGAAAACAAAGAATGTTACGAAAATACTTCTTTGAATATTATTGTATAAATTACAGTAGGGAGGCCATTGAAAAGGTCCTAGCCTTACCTCACATTTTGTTCACATTATTTTTTGAGTCATCTATAATATGAGTTGAAGAAGTCGACTGTGGATGTAATCTCCAATGATGTACCCATTCAAATTCTAGCAATAAAATAGTATTACTTTTCTTCCATGTCTTTTGCAATGATTATTCTATTTTCATAATGATTTAATTTTGTTTGTAATACTTTTATTTTCCTGCAATAAATGAATAATCAATAGTTAGAATAAGTAGATGAAATAGTAAAGTACTAAAGTAAAATAGTGTAGAAGGAGAAGAGAAATAAACTGACCTTTTCTAAGGCAAAGACCACTTTTAGAAGACCAGTACTTGTTCTCCCGTTCATGTAGTGTAGTGTAGTTTAGGGTAGCAGAATAAAATAAAATTAGATTAATATTAAATAGAATTTATAGAAATTAATCTGCATTATTTATTTTCTAAAGTAAATAGTTAAAATCATAATTAGATGCACGTGGATCCACACAACTAGCTTAAATATTCATATTTATTAAGTAAATTTCATTTTGCATTTAAAAGTATTTTATTTCCTGTAACCTGATCTTAAGGAAACAAATCAAAGTAAATTGGTTATTGTATTGGGATAATCTATACGGGATTGTTGTTCTTTAAATAAAATTGACCTGGATTGATAATTAAATGATTATACAGCTAGACAGGATATTTGTCTCCAATGAAAATTTAGTTTTAGTGTTCTAACCAAAAGTGGCTAGTGTAGGCCCAAAATACCACATACTTAGCAATTTTGTAAAATTGGCTAATTAAATCTCATGAGCAAGGTTAAAATTAGCTAAGGCGCAGAATCCATAGTTAGTGCAATCAAAAAACACTCAAAGAAAAATGAAGTGGTAAAATTTAGAAGAGCAACTTCAGCATAAGGTTATTTTCTATGGCAAAAAAATACACGCATAGCATATTTGGTAAAGAATCAGCTAAGCATCAAAAAATATATCTGATAAGTGTTGATAGTGTTATAATTTTCCAGAATGCAAAGTCCATAGTCAACACAATCAAACAAAGGCTAGAAGAATTCAAAGTAGCAAATTCCAAATAAAGAAGAGTCATGCAGTACTAAAGTCCACCAAGAATCGATGCATGATTGAAATTCCATGGTCAACACGATCAAACGGTGCTCAACAGAATTCAAAATAGCAGAATGAAGGTAAAACACTACGAAAGCGAAATTTGTAAGGTTAGTTTGGATAATACATAATGTTAAATTCTGTGGTCAAATTGGTCAAACCTGGCCCAACAGAATTTGAACCAACAAATTTTGTAAAATGATGTATGTTGCTTTAGAGCCCTCATTCCATGGTCAACTCGGTCAAACCTGATCCAAAAAAAAAGTAGCAGATCTTAGAGGATGACACAATTTTCTCAAGAACTCCCATTCTGTGGTCAAATCAATCAAACCTAATCTAATAGAATTTGGAGTAGCAAATTTCAAATATGAAATAAATGGAGTGGAACCTGAAGAGTGTAGTGGAAAGAACCAAGGGAGACCAAGCATCTTTGGAATCAAGACTTTCCTGCATTTTTAGTTATAAATCTATGAAGGAAAAGCTTGATCAAGAACGAAGGACGATCTAGATCAACCTGCAACCATTTCAACTACCAAATTCAGTTGAGGTTCGAGAAAGTTGCAGAGCTTAGATTCATAGAATTCATGGATCACAGTTTCATTCTTTTTCTTGTAATCCAATTAGAGGCCACCCCCTCAGCATCTTGTTGTTCAAGTAGAAAAATACTTGTAATATTTCTAGTTTTTACTATTATTGTAAAATATATATGAAGAGGTCGAACCCTCATTTTTAAGGGTTAGCTATAGAGTGTTTTCCTGATATATTATTGTAATTTGCTAAGAAATCAATAGAAGGAGCATTACTTGGATGTTTACCTCAAGATTTTTATCTTCATAAATTGTGATTTTATTTTGTGAATGTATTTTTGCTACTGTTGTTATGATTAGTCAATTCTTCTAATATTGGATTTCTAATTTGGAGTAAATTGGAATGGTTTATACCTAAACAAATGTTGTAGAAAACTTTTATTTTTGTTAGTCTGGAGGTTGATCTAATTTTGATATTTGGATTATTAACATTTTAGATGTTTGAAATAGTTTTCTAAGTGTTTCATTATTCCTGAATGGTGAAGATAATGAGTTTTGAATATTTTTAGTCTTAAGTGTGGCATACTAAAAATGTGATTGATCAGAGATTCTTAATATTTTTAATATTGTTAGCTTTATCTGGCCATTATTTATTCAACTATTTTCTAACCCTTACCTCATTTCTATCCCTAAACTTACACTTTTATTTGAGCTTAATTGAGTCATCACCTATATTAATTTACAAGGTATACCAACTTACTTTGGAGGTTATATTGAAGCAATCTTTGATCCATCCAATATCAGGGTTTAAGCTATGACTAGCGGGTGTGCACCTCCCAAAAGTTATAGATTCATAGTCATAATTCATGTTTTCCTTAATGTCAATCTAGACCCCAAGATTTTTGACATGCCTGGTGGGACACTATTTACAATAACATTAGTTAACCCACAAAGTATCTTTTTCTCATTCCTAGAGGAATTAATATTTAGTGAATTTTCTTGACTTCATTAAGTGGTGACCATTAAATTCACTTGGTGACTCCCTGAGTGCAAGAAACTAGAAAATCCATTCCTATAGCTCATATTTTTTCATGAATACTAGGTCGTCTACAAAGAACAATCTAGATTCTTTTATTTTTTATGAGCTATATTTAAGAGGATGCAATATCATAAGAAACCTAACCTTAGATTTCCAATCAAGAGAGTACCCAAATGAACCACCCATGAAGCACCTCCAAGACCACCTCTAGCAAGAAAAATACCTGGAAATATGGCTAGATAGGCTAATGTGGTTCCAAACTAGCCTTTGTAGAAATACCCCAATTGGAATATAGTCAGTCCCTTGAGACTTGACCATATGCATGATATCCCTCAAGTTATATCCAAAGCTATACCCACTTATGATGGATCAGGAAAAACTACATATGAGCATTACCAAGATATCCTAAATCTAGCAACAATCTATAATATTAGAAATGAAGACACGATTGTCAGAATATAAGGCCTATATTTCAAAGAAAAAATATTACATTGGTTCAGTACATTAGAGGACAACATAATTACTTCATGGGATGCATTAGTCGAGCCTTTTGTAGAAGAATTCAATGAGTCTGTTGATCCATTTTCTCTCCTAAACCAGTTCACATCTATGCAAAGGCGTAAAAAAGATTCAGTTTTAGATTTCAATCTAAGATTTAGGAGAACCTAAAAACGCATTCCATGTGAATATAGGCTCATTGTCCCACTTGATTTTGTGTACTATATCAGATATCTGGGGTCAAAAATTGGATTACAAACTCAAAATTTTAGAGTACACACCTTCCCCCAGGTTTACAATGCAGTTGTGTAGGCTGAGAATATCCTCATTAATGTAGTAAGATTACCTCCAAATACTATCATACCCTATTCTTCTGAAATTCCTTACCCCCAAAGTCATTCAACTACATCGTCCTACATGGATCCTCCTCCTTTGTCATCATTTCTCCCTTAGATGGCTCCAATTCTACCTCCTAAAATACCATCTACTTCAATACCCTTTCCACCACTATCATCTCAAGCACATCAGGAATCCACTGTGCTACTTGATATTTAGATTACTTTAAAAACACTTAGTAATAAGATGAATGCGATGGAAAAGAGAGAGATAAAAAGGCCTCAAACAAGGATATTTTCCTATATTAACCAAGATCAAAATCTTGGTGCTAGCAATAGTGCAGGGATCATAATTAATGTGAATAAATAAGATCAATAATATGCTCTGAAACTACAAAAAACCACAACAATCCATATTGATCAAATCATAGGTGACCTTCAGGGCTCTGCTAGGGTTTTACAAGGAAAAACTACTTTGCTAGGGTTTGATGAAGAAAAACTGCTCTGCGGGGATGGTGTAGCTTCTAGAGGAGGTCTAAAAAATTGGATGAATGTCATGATGGCATCAGGTATAGCATAGAGAGTGCATGCTTGTGATGTTTTTTCATCTGAAAATGACTATAAGGAACATGATTTTCTAGTGCATGTCAAGAACCGCTTGTTAAATAACAATGGATGTTTGGAATGATGTGAATCCAGACCAGTTCTAGTGGTTCAACCAGACTCGATGGTGGAATATATGGACTATCTAACCAAACATGCCATTGTTGGCAAATTTTTGGGCATCCAAATTTCTCTCCCCTTTGTGGAGGCTTGGGTTAGGAATACTTGGAATCCTGAAGGCAATGCGTGATATTCTCACAATGACACTGAGAGGGGGGGTGAATCAGTGTAGCTAAAAATCTGATCTGCAATTCTTAAAAATTGAAGCAAATGGAAGCTAGAAAATAGATAAAGCACTAAACACAAAATAGCACACCACAACACACAATGTAACGAGGTTCACCAATTTGGCTACTCCTCAAAAATGACTGCTTGGACTTCAATCCAAATCCAGCCTTTGCAAAACACCAATTTTACAATCAATTAATCTGCACCTACAGAAAGGAGCACCAACCCATGATTTACTAGCACCAACTGGAAGGAGCACCAACTCCTAATTCCAAGCACCAACTTGGATTGCAATTCTGATTTAATTCAGTGACATAAAAATGCCTTCGCTGTTTACATGACCCTGACTGGTCTGCAATTAAATAAATCTGATTAATCTCTGCACACTCTCACGGCTCTACTTATTTCTCTCTTGGCTCTCTTCTAACCCTCTTTGCATAGCAAATTCTCACTTACAGTGGCACTTTTCACAACAACAGCAGCAACAATATTCTTCACATAGACCTATTTTTATAGCATGAAAGTCTCTATTTTTAGCTTTCATAAATTCGCATGCAACTCGTAACTGTTTCTTTATAAAAGATCTCTTTCGCCACTTGTCAACTGTAACTGCTTTTAATCTTTCTCATGCGCCACTTGTCAGTTGTATCACTTTCTAATTGTAACTGCTTTTGTCTAATTATAGAGTAGGCCTTTTGTCAAACACGTTGCATGTTACGACTCTATTTATGCGACTGTTCGATTTCTCCTTCTATGACTATTCTTTAAAAAGTTGCATGAATTCTAACTGAAATTACACCTGTAACTATCGCTTTTACTCCAGTTGACTCTTCTAAAATTGGCTGCATGTTTTTCTTCTACAACTGCCCCTTTAACTGTCGTTATGTTCCAGTTAATCGCCTGTTCAACGTGCAGTTGCGACTTGTCACGATATCGCGACACTTCTGTCTCTTTCTGCCCTTCTTCGCCTTTTACCCATGAAAACAAGACATGTCACGATATCGCGACATTCTCCGCCTCCTTGTTCACTTCTTCGCTTGCAGCCACAAAAACCAGACATGTCACGAAATCGTGACGCATCCGCCCTCTCGCTACTCTTCTTCGCTTGCAACCGCGAAAACCAGACATGTCACGAAATCGCGACGCATCCGCCCTCTCGCTACTCTTCTTCGCTTGCAACCGTGAAAACCAGACATGTCACGAAATCGCGATGCATCCGCCCTCTCGCTACTCTTCTTTGCTTGCAACCACGAAAACCAGACATGTCACGAAATCATGACGCATCCGCCCTCTCGCTACTCTTCTTCGCTTGCAACCGTGAAAATGGAACATGTCGCGAAATCGTGACCTCTTCGTTGTCTTGTGCCTTTTCTACCTTTTGCCAACAAAAATGGAACATGTCGCGAAATCGTGACACTTTCGCTGCCATACACTCTACTTCGCAAGTCTCAGCGAAATTGGACCATGTCGCGAAATCGTGACATCTTTTTGCCTTAGCGCTTTTCTTTGCCTTTCGCCCGCGAAAATCCAACATGTAGCGAAATTGCTACACTTCTGTTCCTTGGCGCTTTATCTCTGAACATGTCGCGAAATCGTGACAGTTTTCTTGCTTGGCCCTTTTTCTCCGAACATGTCATGAAATCGCGACAGTTTTCTTCCTTGGCCCTTTTTCTCCGAACATGTCACGAAATCGCGACAGTTTTCTTCCTTGGCCCTTTTTCTCCGAACATGTCACGAAATCGTGACAGTTTCTATCCTTGGCGCTTTCTTTCCAAACTTGTCATGAAATCATGACAGTTTTCTTACTTGCCTTCTTTGCTTCCAACATGTCACGAAATCGTGACAGTTTTTCCACTTAGCTTCTTTGCCTGCAACATGTCGCGAAATCGTGACAGTTTTGCTTGCACCTTCTCTCTCCTCGTCCATGTCACGAAATCACACAATTTCTCCTCTCTCTCCTCGTCCATGTCAGAAATCAGACAATTATCTTTGGCCTCTCTCTCCCGACATGCTGAAATCATGACAATTTTCTTTGTGCCTTCTCTCTCCTCGTCCATGTCATGAAATCGTGACAATTTTCTTTGTGCCTTCTCTCTCCTCCGACATGTCACGAAATCGTGACAATTTTCTTTGCGCCTTCTCTCTCCTCGTCCATGTCGCGAAATCATGACAATTTTCTTTGCGCCTTCTCTCTCCTCCGACATGTCACGAAATCATGACGTTTTTTCTTTCTGCCTTCTAACTTCTCAACCTGTCGCGATATCGCGACAGAAAACATGTCGCGATATCGTGACATTTTCTTACTTGTCTTTTTCTTGGATTTTTTGGATCTGGGTCACTTTTGTTTTCTTGGATTTTCACTGTACATGATCTGACTGATCTCTGAACTCCTGTCCACTGCTTCAACTGCATCAACTGATCCTGCTTCATCTGCATCAACTGATCTATCTGTCTGTGTTGACAACAATGACAATACTTTTGCTGCAACTTGCTCAACAATCTCCCCCTTTGGAATTGTTGGCAACACTCATGCACTCTCCTGTACTTCTTCTCCCCCTTTGACAATAATACCAAAGGGCTGCTGCAGACTCCCCCTGAGTCTATGCACAACATTCTCAGATACACATTGTTATAGTTAGCAAAAATGATGAATATGAGCAAAACTATAAACATAGGCATAAGTACTCCCCTTGAGAATGTGATCCCAATTAATAGTTAGTTCTTTGGAAATGTGACTACTCCCAACTTACTCCGAAGGTACTCAAAAACTTCCTTGGGCAATGGTTTTGTGAATATATCTGCTACTTGCTCTGTAGTTGGAACAAAATCCAATTTGACCTCTCCTTACGCAACTTTATCCTTCAAGAAGTGATACCGGATTGCAATATGTTTGGTTCTAGAATGCATAACCGGATTCTTTGATATGTTAATAGCACTAGTGTTATCACATTTAACTGAAATGGGCTCATTGAAGTGAATGCCAAGATCTTTTAGAGTTTGTCTCATCCATAATATCTATCCGAGTACAACATGTTGTTGCTGCAATGTATTCTGCCTCTGCTATGGATAGAGAGACTGATTCTTGTTTCTTGTTGTGCCATGCTACTAGCTTGTCTCCAAGATAAAATGCTCCTCCACTGGTACTCTTTCTATCATCAATGCATCCTGCCCAATCTGCATCAGAATATGCAATCAGAGTGAAGTCCTTACCTTTTGGGTACCATAACCCATACTCCATAGTGCCCTTGAGGTACCTAAAAATCCTTTTTACAGCTGTCACATGAGTCTCTTTGGGACTAGCCTAAAATCTTGCTACCATGCATACTGCCTGTAATATATCTGGTCTAGTGGCTGTCAAATACAATGAGGCTTCCAATCATAGACCTGTACATGGTTTGATCTACATCCGGAGACTTGTCATCCTTGCTCAACTTGCACCCTATTGTCATGGGAGTGCTGACAGGTTTACTATCCTCCATTGTGAACTTTTTCAGCATTTCTTTCACATATTTTACTTGAGAGATAAAAATCCCCTTTTTACTTTGATTAACTTGCAGTCCAAGGAAATAAGAAAGTTCACCAATCATTGACATCTCAAATTCTGTCTTCATTTTATTTGCTATGTCTCTACAATATTCATCCATGCTGCTGCCAAATATTATATCATCTACATAAACAACAAGTACAATAAGATGGCCATTATCTATTTTGATATATAAATTGTTGTCCACCATACCTTTCTTGAACCCCTGTTTAATAAGATAGTTATCCAACCTTGCATACCATGCTCTGGGTGCCTGTTTCAAACCATACAATGCTTTCTTTAACCTACAGACAAAATCGGGATTGTCACCGAGTTGGAAGCCATCTGGTTGTTCAATGTACACCTCTTCTTCCAGTTTTCCATTCAAAAATGCTGATTTTACATCCATTTGGTATACTTTAAAATTTTTATGGACTGCTAAAGCCAGGAACATTCTGATTGCTTCTAGTTTGGAAACTGGTGCAAATGTTTCCTCAAAATCAATGCCTTCAACCTGAGCATAGCCTTTACAGACCAATCTTGCCTTATTTTTGACAACCTGTCCATCTTCATTTAATTTATTTCAAAAAATCCATTTAGTGCCAATTATGTTTTTATTTTCTGGCCGTGGTACTAATTCCCAGGTTTTGTTTTTCTCAATCTGATCTAGTTCTTCATTAATTGCCTTCATCCAACTTTCATCTGTGCTTGCTTCAGCAATATTTTTGGGTTCAATGTTGGATAATAAAGAGTAGTTTCAAATTACTGCTCTTCTTGTCTGAATACCAACTGTTGGGTCCCCAATAATTTGTTCTCTGGGATGATTTTTTTGCCAGCTGCCTGTTTTGAATTTGTTGTTCTCTTCTTCTTCTGAGTCGATTCTTAAATTAGCTATGTCAATTTTTTGATTTTCTTCTTTTTCTATTTCTTCATCTCCTTCAATGACGTCTTCATAAATAGGGTAGTTTTCTTGATATGTAACTTCTCTTTCTCTACCTTCATCAACTTTAACATCAGCACTTTCAATAATTTTCTTTAGCCGCTTGTTGTAACATGTGTAGGCTTTGCTTTTAGTTGAGTAACCGAGAAAAATACCTTCATCAACTCTATCTTTGAACTTACCGAGATTATCTTCAGTTCGTTTGATATAACACTTGCTATCGAACACTTTGAAGTATCTTGTTGTTGCTTTCCTGCTGAACCACACTTCATACGGTGTTTTGCTTTCATGTGTTCTTAGCATGCACTTGTTTTGAATGTAAATTGTAGTATGTACTGCCTCTTTCTAGAATATGTCAGCTATTTTGTTCTCAGCCAACATTGTCCATGTCATTTCTTGCATAGTCCTGTTCTTTCTTTCAACAACACCATTCTACTGAGGTGTTCTTGCTACTAAAAACTGTCTTCTAATCCCATATTTTTGATAGTATTCTGCAAACTCCTCTGAGATAAACTCTCCTCCTCTGTCTGATCTTAGGCATTTAATTCTTTTTCCAATATGATTCTCAACCTGCTTTTTAAAAATCTTGAACATTTCAAAAGCATCTGATTTAAGCTTTAAAAATAGTACCCATGTCATTCTGGAGTAGTCATCTATGAACAACATAAAGTATTTGTCACCATTTATGCTTTGTGTTCTCATGGGTCCACATAAATCAGTATGAATCAGCTCTAACGGTTTGCTGGTGAAATATTCCTTTGCTTTAAATGTGGATCTGGTTTGCTTCCCCTTTTGGCATGAAGCACAAATGCTATTTACCGGTTTGCCAATGGTGGGTATATCTCTTACTACTCTTTTTGAACTTATTTTTACCAGATTGTCAAAGCTGATATGCCCGAGCCTCTTGTGCCATAGCTAGTTTTCATCTTCCTGTCCAATCAAGCATGATCCTTCTGAAGTTTCTGAGAGTGTGTACAGATTTCTAGAAGTCCTCAATCCAGTAGCTACCAGCTTCCCACTGTGTGCTTTTCTTACTTCATAGCCCTATTTTTTAAAGATGACTTCATGACCTCTGTCACAAATTTGACTTACGCTCAATAAGTTGTGCTTCAAACCAACTACAAACATAACTTCTTTGGAATTGATCTTTCCATCACTTATCTTGATTGATCCTTTTCCAACTATTTTGGCTCCATCATTATTTCCAAACTTTACCGAGCCACCTTCATATTTTTGTAAATTTTCAAATTTTTGTTTATCTCCTGTCATGTGACTGGAGCATCCATTGTCCAATATCCATGGTGCTGATTTGTTCTGTGCTTTGAATGTTGTCTGGACAATCAAGGATTCCTTTTCTTCTTTGAGTTGCTCTTTTTCTTTCCATTCTGATTTGGCTGTAATTTTGGTCATTTGTTTAGACTTTTCTTTGTCAGTGGCCTGTGCATGTTTATCTGGGAATTTTCTATTTTGCTTTACATTGTTTGGTTGAGTTCTTCTTCCCTGATATTTATTTGCTGCATATGTGCTTCTACAGTTTCTTGCAATATGTCCAAAGTTGTGACAGTTATAGCATTCTACTGCATAATCTATCAAGGGTGAAAATACATTTCTACTGGAGAAATTTCTCTGTCCTATATTATAAATGCAGTCTGAAATCTTATGACCGTAAGTATTGCATTTAAAACAATAACCAAAAAAAGAATGATTGAACCTGGGAGTTGATCTTTGCCAATTTGTAGAAAGAGCCACAAATTTTCTTCTCCTTTGATGAGTGACTTTTGTGAATCCCTCATTGTCAACAGTCTTCTTGTGCTCGGCATTGTTGCTTTCTTTTGCAAGATTCATTTTTCTTTGGTCAACCTTGATTTTATCCTCTTTCTTTACTGGTTCTACAGTTATGGCCTTTAATTCACTTGATGATTCTCCTTCGACAAACCCCAAGCCAAACTTGATGTCTGTAGTTCTCTGACTATTTATAATCTTTTCAAGCTTTGTAGAACTTCCTTCAAGTTTGTGATAGCAGCTCAGTTTTTGATTCTTTTCTTCTAGCCGCATTCTTAAAATGACAATCTCTTCTTCTAATTTGCTGCACTCATCTATTCTCATGGTTAACTGTACTTCAAGTTCTTCAGACATTTTCTTAAATTCTTCTCTTTGTACTTTTAAACTATTTATTATGTCATTCGCATCTTCAAGCTTTCTTGAGACTTTATTATTCTTTTTCCTTTTTGACTTCAACTCTTTGAGTGCCGCAACCAACTCACCTTCCAGATAAACTTCAGCCTCATCCTTATTTTTTGTATCATCTTCCTGTTTTTCTTTTGTTTTTGCTTCTTCAAATGCCATGAACAGAGCTTCACCTGTTTCTTCTTCAGAATCTTCTCCTGAGCTCTCTTTAGAAGAGCTGACATTTTTGGATATGAAACTTTTCTTTTTGAAATTGCTTTTCTTGAAGTTTGGTTTCTTTTTTCAGTCACTTCTTTCTTTGTGTGACCCTTCATTACTATTAGTTTTCTCATTCATGGGACACTTAGCCACAAAGTGACCGACCCCTCCACAGTTGAAGCACTTAAAAGGTAATTTTCCTCTATATTTTCCTTTTCCCTTTGTGAGCTTTCGAACAAAGTTGGCTTCAGTTTCATCCGATGTTTCTTCATCCTCAGATTCTTGTTCAGCTTTTATATTCTTGTGTGCTTTGAAAGCAGCTTCTCTGTCTATGGGCTTAGTTTGTCCTATTCTCATTTCGTATGCAGTTAAAGAACCATGCATCTCATCCATGCTAAAATTATTTAGGTCTTTAGCCTCTTCTATTGTAGAAACTTTAGAATTAAATCTTTTGTGAAGAGTTCTAAGTACCTTTTTCACGACAACCGCATCTTCCATTTCTTCATCGAGTCCTCTGATTGAATTAATGATTCCATTTACCCTCAGCATATAGGCCTCTATGTTTTCATCGTCAGTCATTTGTAATGCTTTGAACTGAGCTCGATGCGTTTGCAGCTTGGCTTCCTTGATCTTGTTGTCTCCTTCATGGATGCTCTTCAGTTTATCCCACATGTCTTTTGCTGATTTACAGCTCATGACCCTTATTAGTTCACTGTCTACAAGCCCACACATTATGGCATTCTTTGCTTTGGAGTTATTCTTAGCCTTTTTCTTCTCAGCAGTATCTATTGGAGGAGTAGTGGGTGCAGTGTATCCGCTTTCTACTGACTCCCAAATGTCGTATCCTAACGCACTCAGATATGTCTGCATCCTGAGTCTCCAGAATGAGTAATTAGTTCCATTGAACAGAGGAGCTTTGTTTGATGAAAATCCTTCACTACCTGCCATTGTGTTCCTTCCAAGATCACCTTAGCTGATTAAGCTTGTTCAGGAACCTTGCTCTGATACCAATTGATATTCTCACAATGACACTGAGAGGGGGGGTGAATCAGTGTAGCTAAAAATCTGATCTGCAATTCTTAAAAACTGAAGCAAATGGAAGCTGGAAAATAGATAAAGCACTAAACACAAAAGAGCACACCACAACACACAATGTAATGAGGTTCACCAATTTGGCTACTCCTCAAAAATGACTGCTTGGACTTCAATCCAAATCCAGCCTTTGCAAAACACCAATTTTACAATCAATTAATCTGCACCTACAGAAAGGAGCACCAACCCCTGATTTACCAGCACCAACTGGAAGGAGCACCAACTCCTAATTCCAAGCACCAACTTGGATTGCAATTCTGATTTAATTCAGTGACATAAAAATGCCTTCGCTGTTTACACGACCCTGATTGGTCTGCAATTAAATAAATCTGATTAATCTCTGCACACTCTCACGGCTCTGCTTATTTCTCTCTCGGCTCTCTTCTAACCCTCTTTGCACAACAAATTCTCACTTACAGCGGCACTTTTCACAATAACAGCAGCAATGATATTCTTCACGTAGACCTATTTTTATAGCATGAAAGTCTCTATTTTTAGCTTTCATAAATTTGCATGCAACTCGTAACTATTTCTTTATAAAAGATCTCTTTCGCCACTTGTCAACTGTAACTACTTTTAATATTTCTCATGCGCCACTTGTCAGTTGTATCGCTTTCTAACTGTAACTGCTTTTGTCTAATTATAGAGTAGGCCTTTTGTCAAACACGTTGCATGTTACGACTCTATTTATGCGACTGTTTGATTTCTCCTTCTACGACTATTCTTTAAAAAGCTGCATGAATTCTAACTGAAATTACACCTGTAACTATCGCTTTTACTCCAGTTGACTCTTCTAAAATTGGCTGCATGTTTTTCTTCTACAACTACCCCTTTAACTGTCGTTCTATTCCAGTTAACTGCCTGTTCAACGTGCAGTTGCGACTTGTCGCGATATCGCGACACTTCTATCTCTTTCTGCCCTTCTTCGCCTTTTACCCATGAAAACAAGACATGTCACGATATCACGACATTCTCCGCCTCCTTGTTCACTTCTTCGCTAGCAGCCACGAAAACCAGACATGTCGTGAAATCACGACGCATCCGCCCTCTCGCTACTCTTCTTCGCTTGCAACCATGAAAACCAGACATGTCACAAAATCATGACGCATCCACCCTCTCGCTACTCTTCTTCGCTTGCAACCGCGAAAACTAGACATGTTGCAAACTTTCGCTGTCATACACTCTACTTCGCAAGTCTCAGCGAAATCGGAACATGTCGCGAAATCGTGACATCTTTTTGCCTTAGCGCTTTTCTTTGCCTTTCGCCCGTGAAAATCCAACATGTAGCGAAATCGCTACACTTTTGTTCCTTGGCGCTTTATCTCTGAACATGTCACGAAATCATGACAGTTTTCTTGCTTGGCCCTTTTTCTCCGAACATGTCACGAAATCGTGACAATTTTCTTCCTTGGCGCTTTTTCTCCGAACATGTCACGAAATCGTGACAGTTTTCTTCCTTGGCCCTTTTTCTCCGAACATGTCGTGAAATCGTGACAGTTTTCTTCCTTGGCCCTTTTTCTCCGAACATGTCATGAAATCGTGACAGTTTCTATCCTTGGTGCTTTCTTTCCAAACTTGTCATGAAATCGTGACAGTTTTCTTACTTGCCTTCTTTGCTTCCAACATGTCGCGAAATCATGACAGTTTTTCCACTTAGCTTCTTTGCCTGCAACATGTCACGAAATCGTGACAGTTTTTCTTGCGCCTTCTCTCTCCTCGTCCATGTCATGAAATCGTGACAATTTTCTTTGCGCCTTCTCTCTCCTCGTCCATGTCGCGAAATCGTGACAATTTTCTTTGCGCCTTCTCTCTCCTTCGACATGTCGCGAAATCATGACGTTTTTTCTTTATGCCTTCGAACTTCTCAACCTGTCACGATATCACGATAGAAAACATGTCGCGATATCGCGACAGTTTTCTTACTTGTCTTTTTCTTGGATTTTTTGGATCTGGGTCACTTCTGTTTTCTTGGATTTTCACTGTACATGATCTGACCGATCTCTGAACTCCTGTCCACTGCTTCAACTGCATCAACTGATCCTGCTTCATCTGCATCAACTGATCTATCTGTCTGTGTTGACAACAATGACAATAATTTTGCTGCAACTGGCTCAACAATGTGGAGGTGATGTTGAGTGCGAATAGCTATTTTATGATGGTTTTCTCTTGTATTGTAGATCGTAACAAAGAATTTGAAGAGGGTCCTTATTTCTATAACAAAGTGGGATTCTTTATTAAACCCTAGCATGTGGTTTTCAACCCATCAAAGGAGCGTCCATCGTAGGTTCCAGTATGGGTGCGGCTTCCATGGATTCCATTAGAATTTTGGAGAACTGATATCTTGCATAAGATTGCCCTTCTGCTTGGGAATTCGGTTGGACCGTCACAATAGAAAATGGATAAAAATGTAATATTTGTTGCTCGTATTTATGTTGAAATTGACTTAAATAATCCTATTCCAGATTCTATTGAAATACAATTTGGATCAACTAAATGGGTTCAAAAACTTGACTATGAAGCTCTTCTATTTCGTTGCTAGATTTACTGTGAATATGGCCACCTACAAAGAAAATGCCCTAAGTTTATCCTGCCTATGGCTTCAAATATTAGGCCCTATCGATCTGGAAAAATTTTGGATAAATGAAAAGCCCCGATAAAGGAAGGGGAATGGGATAAGGAAGGTTTTGTTTTGGTAAAAGCCCGAAACAGAGGACAAACGGCAAAAAAATACCTTAAGGATAGCCAGCCAGATTCTCTACTCAATCATTTTGAAATATTATATGATCTTTATCAGTGCATGGAGATACATGAAATGTCGCTACCTGATGCAAATATAACAAGGCCAAATCAGATGTCTCTTCTTAAGGGGAAACTTAAGGAATCAGATCTAAGGGGTTTAAATGAATAACAAAGGACTTTGGATATGAGTATAGGGGACATGGTTGGGTCTAGCCCTATAAGGGAAACTATTTTAGAAATTGGTACATATTTAGTTATGCCCTCTCCTAATCAGGCACTGATGTAGTTATCCTTGGACTGCAAAACTCCTACGGTGTTGGGATTGCAACAGAAAATAATAATAAAAAAAATGGATAATAATATGAAGGTGGGTCAAAAGAAGGACCAGGATAAAATTAAGTTAATGGGGAAGATTTTGGTGGAGTCAGGCTTGGTGAGAACATTGGACTCCCATTTTTATAACCCCTAAAAATGATTATCCTCTCATGGAATGTAAGGGGGTTGAACAACATCCCCAGATTAAAATGTATTCATGATTTGGTTTGTGTGCATTCTTCGGATGTGGTGTTTATTCAGGAGACTAAATTTGCTATAGATAGTATGTTCAATATTTCTCCCAAGTTGTGTAGAAGGGGTAATTCCAGTGTATTGGTGCATCTGGATATGCTGGTCGTGTCACTTGTTTATGGGATCCGGTTAAGATATCCCCTCTTACTTGGATTTCCAATAGATGGTCTATTTCGATGGTTGTGAATATGGTGAAACCATCCTACTTACAAATGTGTATGCTCCTATTGATTACAATGGTAAAGTGAATTTTTGGGAGCACATTTTCTTTCTTAGAAGTTTTCTTCCCCTGTACCCATGGATTTTGGCTGGAGACTTCAACTCTATCACTTGTCTGGAGGAAAAACATGGTGGGGTGGACTATCTCAAGCCTTTTTCTTCTATCTTCAATGCTCATATCCAGGCCCTAAACTTGGTTGACATCAAGCCAGATAATGGGATCTTTACTTGGTACAATAGAAGGTGTGGAAAATATTCCATCTCAGAGAGACTAGATAGGTTTTTGATATCCAGTTATTGGATGGGTAATAACAGAAGTGCTAGTTCTATGATTATGGAGGGTAGGGGATCTGATAGTTGGCTTATCAAACTCTCTACTTTGGATTTAGGGCTAAAAAATAATCCTTCCTTTAAGTTTCAACTCATGTGGCTTCATGATCCTAAGCTTCATGATTTCATGTGAGGCTAGTGGACCACTGGCAAACCTCCTCATGGCACCGCTATGTATTCCTTTATGAAGCAACTACAATTTATAAAACATAAATTGAAGATATGGAATAGACTAAATTTTGGGAACCTTTCCTTGGCTAAGTTGGCAGCTCTTAGTAGTATGGAAGAAGATTCAAGGAATATTAGAGATTAGGGATTCACGAAGGAGGTTCTTGTTGAGGAATCTGAGGCTACGAACGACCTTGTTGAATGGGAACTGAGGGAAGAATTTTTTTTTGAAACAAAAAGCTTGAGTATATTGGCTTCAAGAAGGAGATAGGAACACAACCTTCTTACACCATTGTATCACCTTTTTACCCAAGGAAAGGTAACCTGATTACCTCTCTTGTGAATTCTCACCATAATGGTAACCTGATTACCTCTCTTGTGAATTATCAGAGTGCCATGCTCTCTTCTTTCAGGGATATTTTAGAAGAGACTAAAAGGTATTTTTCCTCTCTCTTCAAGGAGGAATCCCTATCATATGATGATAATTAAAAGTGTATCGCTCCAAATTTTTTGCATCCCTACCTTCAGGCTATAGGATCCGTGCCCGGAAGGAGGATGGGAAAAGGATGGTGCGGTACCTCAGACTGAGAGGCCTTGCGAAGGTCCCGTCTCTCAAGGGAGGTGTATTATGGTGATTTTTCGACGGATGGTGGGTTCACCAAGAAACTTTTAATGGCAGTTTCCACGCCTAGGTTGGGAATGTGTTTTATGTGTTTAATTTTAGCTTAAATCATCCAAGTCCTAGGTTTGGCAAAAATGCATCTAAGCTATTCTATATGAAATGTAGATTTAATGAATATAGAAGAACGAATTAGGATAGAAAATAGAGAAAGTAAGCAAGATTAAAAAGTCATACCTGATCCGGATGTCTAATGAAGATTCTAATTCTTGAAGTAGTCAGGATCACCTCTAATTTGATAGGATCGTCTGCTATCAGACAAGATCGTCTGAGATTCGACGAATTCGTCAGAGACCTGCAATCAGAGAAGTAGACACAAAATGTAGAAAATGCAACTATTCTAACAGAGGGAAATAGTGTAAAATGACAATAACAATATCAAACTAAGAATTATAAATAGAAACATGAATGCATTATACTGATTTAATGACAATTATAACTTAATTATGCATTTGATCTAGATGGGTGAACTCCAAAATATAGAATAGCAAAAAATAATGAATAAACTAGCTAATTGCAGAATAACACAACAAAAAAGGATGAAGAAATGCAAACTCTGGGCACTGGTTGCCCCCAATGTGGACTGCAGTCGAAATCATCTCTGATTCGACAGGATCACTTATGATCTGAATAGGATCATCTACGACAATGTAATCTTGCTCCGGCTGAAAAATACTAAGGTACCTACAACAAAATTTGGATAGAACAAGTGCAAATAGTAATTTAGGATGTCTATTACATGTAGAATTCAAGTTACAGGGAATTTCAGCTAGGGGGATGCTAAGGGGAGGGCTTAGGATTAAATAGGATTAGGAGGGAGGTTAGGAGGTTGGAGATCATACCTATTTGGGAGATCTCCAATGGGGAGGGTCTCTAACGGTGCAGACACGCTTCTGCCTGAATTAGAGACGTCATTGGAAAAGAGAATAATTGTGCAAAATTAGTTTTAGGACAAGATCGTCTAAACGTCCTAGCCTAGATGAAATCGTTCGATCTGAGGCGATATCGTCTGATCGACGATGATATCATCAAAAAGTCAAAACAAACTCTAAAAATGGCATGAGAAACAAGGAAACAGATTAAACGGCGGTTTGGAAGCGGTTTTGGAGGTTAAAATTTGAATTTGAATTATTTACTAGAGTAATTGTAATTATGAAGGTTTTACTGCACCAATTTTAAGGTGCTACATTTTGCCCCCTCTTTAGCAAATTTTTTGAAGAAAATGCGTTAAAGATGAGTTCTTCTCAATTTACGAGAAAGCAAAAATTATTTCCATTTTTAAGTGACAATTCTTGGTCGAATCGTATGACAACTTACTATGGTGCCCCCTTCGTGTTTTTACCCAAATCGAACGTTTGAGGTAAAAACGTGAAAAAGCAAAAATTTTAAAATGTTTTTAATTGTATTTGAATAAAATTAAGAAAAATAGGGTAAAACCCTAATTCATTTTTACTGTTCCTTTTTTTGGTTTTTAGAGCTCTAGAGAAAAAAATGGTCGAGACAGCACACAGATCGACAGAGGTCCGGCACGAGCTACGGGTAAGAGTCTAAACTTAGTTTAGAATGCTTTAAGTTGAATTTACATGCTTTTTAGGTTGATTTTAAATAAATTTTGAGCATAGCGGCCATTTTTGGGCTGTCGATGTCATCGGGACGAAATTGTCCTGATTTCGATGAAATCGTCTCAAGTTCGCCGATTTCGTCTAAGGGCGAAATCGGCGAAAGGGGGTCGATTTTGTCAAATAAGGGACGATTTCGACTTGCGAAATCGAAGACGATTTTGCTCAAATTTGGGACGATATTGTCCAATAGTGGACGATATCATCCTTTGTACGAAATTGAATCTGATTTTACTTGCATTATTAATCACTTGAGTTTGTATTAATGCTTTTTTTTATTGTGTTTGTTGTTTATGTTGTAGAGAGGTTTACTAAAGAGGAGAGAATGGAAATACGACGGGTTGAGAGATGACTTGGCTGCTCTATCACAGACAGAGCGAGATCAGCTGGCTTAGGTCGGCTTACAGCATGTGGCAGAGATGCCACAAGTTTCTACAGACATGGGGCTACTAACAGCCCTGGTAGAGATGTGGTATCCAGGTTCTTATTTTTGGTTATCGATAGGGGATATGACTCACACATTGAAGGATGTATGGAGGATTCTGAGGATCCCCATACAAGGACAGTTGATCACTCTTACGGCCAATCAGGGCCATGCTATGATGTGACTGTGTGGCGATCCGAGCTTCACCCTGGAGAAGGGCAGAGTGAACATCGAGGCACTACGTCAGATTCCTGGGGCATCCAGACTCACACAGGTTTTGGCCAAAGTGGTGGGTGGACTTCTGCTATGCCACCAGAGCAGGTGTAGGGTACCATGGGTGCTATTAGATGTGATCTACAACATGCATGACCATGGTTATAGATTTTCTTAGGGCAACTTTATGCTATGCTGATTGTACAGGATCCTGCACGGGGTCGTGTACAAAGACAGCCGATGTTTGGTTATGACATCGCTTCTATAGGTTTGGTTTTGGGAGCACATTGTAGTGCGAAGGCCGGTAGGGCTTCCTTTGATAGGGATTGACAAGGAGAGGCCCCGAGTTTTCTACTAGTGGCTCCAAAGAGGGGCATAGCGATGGATTGATCTGTCGGTGTCCCAAAGACTGCTAGATGACCTTGTCCCAGACTAGATCACCTAGAGGCCTTGGAGGGATCATTCAGGGTGGGCCAAGGATGGATAAGAGCTGGCTCGCATCAGGCGAGTATACTGGCTGAGGATGGAGAGGGGAGAGGTGGAGCTCCATCGGTACGACTGAGTTTTGTGACAATTTGATCTACAGTAGGGGATCCCATCTCTCAGGGATTACGAGTTTTCTCGGATTGTCTAGGATAACACTACGGTCATCGGGGCTCCAGATATGCAATGCTTCTAGAGTCAAGACGTAGATGATGCCCCCATTTAGCCAGTGGATGGGGACAACGTAGGGGTAGCCGATGGCTACGATGCCTGGTACATAGGCATTCGCCCTCCTCGGATGACAAGGGCTCAGGGTTTGATTCACGTAGTTGTGCATCAGATGGGGAGGCGATGCCAGAAGGCTATTGAGGTAGCCCAGGGTCACGACCGAAGAGAGCTGAGGAGAGCACAGGCGCAGTAGAGGCCGCAACAATAGGAGAGGAGGGAGGAGAGACCCCCTTCTCCACAAAGAGAGAGGCCACCATTGCTCGATAAGGGCAAGGGTGTCGACATTGGGGAGAGTAGCGAGACAGTGACTCTCTGAGCAGATACAGTCCATCTCTAGGCACAGGTGCAGACCCTACAGGAGGAAGCTACACAACATTGAGCTGAGGTTACACAGCTTAGAGATGAGATTGCATGCCTCAGAGCACAGGGCAGAGGGGCGAGCACTCGGGAGCTAGCATGGGCTATTTCCTAGATCATTTTTTATCAAACATTATACCACCAGATGGTGCCAAAGGAGGAGATTATTACCACTGCTGGCTAACATCGTGGATTCGATTAGGATGGGGTCATCAAGGACTTCATCTCGATCCACGACTAGGACTTGGAGTACCACACATACTACGATGGGGCCACCTCGTCCACATCAGGGCGGGGGAGGAGATGAGGCTAAGAGCTCGAGGGGTTCTCGAGGCTAGACTACTGCAGATTGCACTGTACATATTGAGACATAGTTTTTATTATTTTTGATAGAGGATTGAGTATGCCGAGGTATAGATTGTGGCATACCGATCCAATTTTGAGATGATGTATATATATTTGTGATATATATAGATGAGATATTTTTGATCATATGACTTGTCTTATGTATTTTTATGATGCTTTTATGTTTGATTGATTGATTTGATGATTCATTTAATTACGTCATTAGAAATATTATGGTTGAAATGTCATGTTTTTAAAATTTAAATAAAATAATCTAATGTAAACAAATTGGTTGTTTGTGATGTGATGTGATAAAAGATAAAAAGAGACTTCTAACAATAATTTCAAAGGACATTTTTGCTATTATAGACCATTTCATGGAGTTGTCACTCACTCGGTCGTCAAGCTAATCCCAGTATAGAAATATTGTGAAAAGTAAAAGAGTGCTTAAGAGACTGTCTTAAGACTTTGGTGCAATGGTGCAAATGATGATGATGATGATTTGTTTTTAGAGTTTCATAAAAATAGTATGCATGAAATAATGTTAAAATGATTTTTTCTAGGCATAAATTCCTAAGTGTGATAAATTTTTTAGATAATTCCCTAAGAATTATACCATCATTGCAAAATTGAAGGTTGACATAATGACATGAAATAGTGATAATGTTTGTTTGTTTTAAAGCATAACTGTGTAACATAATGATTTAAGTCATATGGTTTTCATGATTTTTAAATAAATGAGGAATAAAAATTGTTACAATGGTTTGCACTAGGCATAGAATATGTAGGTATAGACTTATACCATCATCACGAAATCCAAAAAGAGATAGTTTTATTGCATGGTTGATTTTTAATAAATAGAAAAGATGAAGAGGAAGACTTGCGCTAGGCATAAAATTCTAATTTTGGTTTTGGAACTATACCATCGTCGCGAAAGTCGACAATATGTATATATGTGTGTTTTGATTGTATGGTTTTGAAAGAAATTTTGATTTTTTCTATTATGCATGTAGTTGTCTTTATACTAAACAACTATACTTTAAAGAAAAAAATGAATTATTCCAAACAATTTGCAAAAAATATTTCAAAGTATCTTAAAGACAAAAGTTAGATTTATAAGGAATCCCATGTGCATATGTGAGTTCATTTCCAATCTTGATTTATCATAATGATACACAAAATCTCTAAAATACAAATGTGTGTGCAATTGCATTTGAGCAAGATAATATGATACAAGTGATTTGAATGAACCAAATAAGTGTTCATTAATTATGATTTAGATGCATATAACCATACTAGACTACTATGTAAGTCGGATTATCAAGAGCTAGCTAATCCATAAGCAGACATAGGTCTATACAAAAGAAGGTCGCTAATGTGACAGACATATCGCCACGCTAGGAGTTACCCAAGGCCAAGGAGGTTGGGCACAAACCACCTGTTATGGGGCTTACCTCACAGTTTTCGAATAATTGAGAATTCCAAGGATTCAAGCTCATCAACCCTTCTTTTATTTTCAAAGGGTAGGGAAAGGGATTTTATTGCTTTTTGCTTTTGCTTTCTTTTGTATTTTTTGCTTGATAATGCTGTAATGATAAAAATAATATTTTTCTTTTTTTCTCTTTTTCTTGAACTTTGCTTTTTCTTTTTGTTCTATGCTAGGGATACTTGCTCGGATTAGCTGTAGAGCAAGGGATTTTTATTCTGGGTAGGGGTGAGCTTGTCCTTTTTCCAATTCTCAAATATTCTAGACCATGTGCATGATAGGATAGCAGAGGAAACTTTTCGCTCAAGAAACCACTTCTACTATGTAGCAAAGCATGGAAATTACAAATATAATCATTTTATTGTGAAAAAGATGTGCTTGGTTTAAGTAAATAACAAGATCAATTCTCTGTGCTCAAACTTTATTTAATTGAATTTTGTGAACTTTGATATAAGAGAGATTAGTAATCATGACAAATAAAATCAAGATATTTATTCATGTGAATGTGAAAGTGCGGGATTCCAAATAAATGTTCATTTATCCAAAATAATTGAAAATATAACTGCAAAATTTGTAAGAAGATATATATAAATACTTTTTGAGAAGTTTTGAGAATGTTGACTCTCTCTTTCTTCTTTATGTTGTTTTGGTTTCGAAAGAGTCAAGAATATTGCTGTTTTTTTTTATTTTCATTATTATTTTTTTGTTTTTTTGAAAGAATTAACAAGTGCCATAAATAAATGCAACAAATAGTTTTGAATATTTTGATGATTATGAATGTTTTTGGTGTTTTTGAATTTATAAATTGAAAGAAATACAAGATAGTGATTTTGAAATATTTTAAACAAATATATATAAGGATGAAATGACCAAATTTATACATAGTAACGTTTAAGATGCAAAATGTTCATGGGTTCTTTAAGTTCTTTACCATCTAAGGTAGATAATTTGTATGCTCCTGATTCAAATTTAGCAGTGATAATGTATGGTCCAAGCCAGTTGGGCTCAAATTTACCTTTAAGGCTTGTAGTTGCATTAGTATTTTTTTTTTTTGAAGATTTTGAGGATTTTGATTTTTTTGTATTTTTATTTTAATTTATGAATTGAAATTGGTGGTATATACAAGATGATCTATATACACTATACAAGGTTATTTGAGTATAGCATGTCTAAGGTTGCTTCAAAATCAAAGGAGGTTTTGAAGGATAATTTGGTTGAGGTGAAGGTAAGAACAAAAGGTGATGAATAAAAGGTAGTGATAACAAAAGCTTTGTTATAATGTAAAATAATGTAGCAAAAGATTTGACTTTTATATGTGTAAAATTGATCATGTTACAAAATAAAATGTAAGAAGGATAAGAAAGTTCTTCATTCTTATCACTATATTCCAGGTCTTGATAAGATAGAGGGAGCATATATGAAATATATGCATGGGTGTTATTTGGTAAACAAGGATGATCATATATGGATGAAGAAAAGTGATGGATAGAAGATAATTGTGACAATAAAGAATGTATAGAACTTAATGTTGCAACCATTAAATATTCTTCAAATGGTGTTGGGTCATTATGTATGGTAACAATTTTACTTGCAAGCTCAAACTTCAAACATTGGTGAAGAGTGGAATGGGCAACCTTCATCGTATGAATCCAAGGATTTCTGAGAAGTAGGTTGTAAGGTGAAGGGCAATATGCTACATAAAACAGAGTATCCAAGATCTTGGATCCAATATTAAAGGGAAGAATTATAATACCTTGGGCTTCTTGAATTTTATTGTTAAAAGATTTTATAATAACATTTGATTCATTAATATCTTCTTCCTTTAATTTGAGTTTTTGGAATAATTGATAAGTGCATAAATTAAGAGAGGAGCCATTATCTACCATGATAGTTTTAACAAATGTTTCTTTACTAGATCTTGTAATGTAAAGATAATAGTCTTCTTGTGGAGTAGAGGAAGGAATCTCCTCATCATAGAGTGAAATATGGTTAACCTCAAGAGGGTTTACGCCATTAATTATGTTCTTAGAGAAAATATGATGAGGAACAAATTGTTGGCTAGGTATTTCGAACAAATTTTCCTTATGAGAACTTTGTAATACCTCTAAAAGCGATATATTTGCTTGAGGAGTAATCACTTGTTGTTGGATATCAAAGTGTATTTCAGATTGAGATTTTGATTCTAAAGATAAGCTTTCTATGCTTAAATTCCATTTTGAAGGATGGTCAAATGAGGAATCCATATCTTGAATATCGGATTGAGTTGATTGAACTTGAGGTTGCTCATTTGTAGTTTCTGTTACAATATTAATAATATCATCATGATGGGACACATTAACATGCAATATTTGATTGGTTTCTTGTTGTTGATAATTGAATAGGGGTTCTTGGGAGATCCCCATGTCTTGATTTATCATTGGTATTTATTGTGTAGGAGTTTGATTATTTAATGGAGATTTATAATCAGTTGTAGATTGTAATTCCTTTATATTAAAAAAACCCTTATCAATCAAATCTTGAATTGCACATCTTAAATCTTTACAATTTTGTGTCATACATCCATCTACTCTATGATATTCACAATGTAGCTCAGGTTTAAACCAATCTACTGTGGTATCAAGTTGTCTTATGGAAGGGAGTTCAATCCTATTTGTGTCAAGTAAATGCTTGAGAATTATATCCATTGGTTGATTGATCTTAGTAAATTTACATGATGAAGGTTTTTGAGAGGTTTTTGATAAATGCCTTAGGACTTTCGTCATAAAAGGACCTAATGGTTTCTCACCTCTACTTTCTTTATTATGGGTAGAATGATGACAGGAAGATTGCGAAGTATGAGATGAGTGCATGGTAGAATTGGAAGAATAAGAATTTTCTTGTTGAAATGGATGTGTTGTATTGAAAGAAGAATATTGAAATGGTGGTGGAGGATTATATGTGGATTGATAGACATAATATGGATATATGGGAGAATAGATAATATCGTTATGAAGAGGATTGGAAAAGGGATTGTTTTGTTGGGGTAAGGATGAAAAATGAGAAAAGTGTGATGGAGGTGGTGTTGAATAGGGATGAGGTTGGTCATAATCAAAAAATGTATTTGGCTGAATTCTTCCAACATTATTGATGGGCTCATATGGATTTGAGTAAAAACTCATGGTTTCTTTAGTACTTCTAAAAGTAATATTTAGTATCTATTATTTAGAATTGAATCTAAAACATGCAAACTTGGGTCTATTATAATCTACCATCTAAATATGACATGCAATCTTTGATTCTAAATGCATTTATGTTTTGTTTTTTATGTTTTTGTTTTTTAGATTGAATTTTTTTCAAAAGGTTTTTTGTTTTAACATCGGGTTCACCAAAATGTATCGCTCCAATTTTTTTGCATCCCTACCTTCAGGCTATAGGATCCGTGCCCGAAAGGAGGATGGGAAAAAGATGGCACGGTACCTTGGACTGAGAGGCCTTGCAAAGGTACCGCATCTCGAGGGAGGTGTATTATGGTGATTTTTTGACGGATGGTGGGTTCACCAGGAAACTTTTAATGGCAATTTCCATGCCTAGGTTGGAAATGTGTTTTATGTGTTCAGTTTTAGCTTAAATCATCCAAGTCCTAGGTTTGGCTAAAATGCATCTAAGATATTCTATATGAAATGCAGATTTAAAGAATACAAAAGAACAAATTAGGATAGAAAACAGAGAAAGTAAGCAATATTAAAAAGACATACCTGATCCAGATGTCTAATGAAGATTCTAATTCTTGAAGCAGTCAATATCACCTCTGATTTGATAGGATCGTCTGCTATCAGACAAGATCTTCTGACATTCAACGAATTCGTCAGAGACCTGCAATCAGAGAAGTAGACACAAAATGCATAAAATGCAACTATTCTAACAGAGGGAAATAGTGTAAAATGACAATAAAAATATCAAACTAAGAATTATAAACAAAAACATGAATGCATTATACTGATTTAATGACAATTATAACTTAATTATGCATTTGATCTAGATGGGTGAACTCCAAAATGTAGAATAGCAAAAAATAATGAATAAACTAGCTAATTGCAGAATAAAACAACAAAAAAAGGATGAAGAAATGCAAACTCTAGGCACTGGTTGCCCCCAATGTGGACTACAATTGAAATCGTCTCTGGTTCGACAGGATCACCTTTGATCTGAATAGGATTGTCTGCGATGATGTAAGCTTGCTCCGGCTAAAAAATACTAAGGTACCTATAACAAAATTTGGATAGAACAAGTGCAAATAGTAATTTAGGATGTCTAATGCATGTAGAATTCAAGTTATAAGGAATTTCAGCCAGGGGGATGCTAAGGGGAGGGCTTAGGATTAAATAGGCTTAGGAGGGATGTTAGGAGGTTAGATATCATCCCTATTTGGGATATCTCCAATGGGGAGGGTCTCTAACGATGCAGACATGCTTCTGCTCAGATTAGAGACGTTGTTGGAACAGAGACTAATTGTGCAAAATTAGTTTTGGGACAAGATCGTCTAGACGTCCTAGCCTAGATGAAATCGTTCGATCTTAGGCGATATCGTCTGATCGGCAACAATATCATCATACGATCAAAAAAACTCTAAAAATGGCATGGGAAACGAGGAAACAGATTAAGCGGCAGTTTGGGAGCAGTTTTGGAGGTTAAAATTTAAATTTGAATTATTTACTAGAGTAATTGTAATTATGAAGGTTTTACTGCACCAATTTTAGGGTGCTACAAAAAGCTTATTCTAAACTGTATTTGACGATTGTTTTAGAGATATGAATGAGCATTTGATGGGTCCAATTTCCCTTGATGAGTTGGAAAATGTTGTATTCAAAATGGAAAAAGGAAAAGCCCCAAGTCTAGATGGATTCCTGATTGAGTTTTATCATGATTTTTGGGATTTAATCAAATTTTATCTTTTAGAGGTGGTCCATGAGTCCCAAAAGAACAAATAGATGCTAAGGGTCCTAAATGCTATCTTTGTGGTTATTATACCAAAAAAAGAGGGAGAAAATTCCTTGGATATGTTTAGGCATATTGCTATCTGCAATGTTGTGTATAAGATCATCACAAAAATTATTTCTAAGAGGCTAAAGATATGGTTGAGAAAAATCATCTCTAAGGAGCAAGGAGGGTTTGTTTTTGGTCGAAAAATATTTTATGGGGTTGTTATTGCTATAGTATCTATTCAATCGATGGAAAATTCTAATGAGAAAACTATGTTCATTAAGTTGGACATGGCAAAAGCCTATGATCAGGTCAAATGGTCATTTCTTTAGAAAGTTCTTGCTACTTTTGGATTTGAGGAGGAATGGATTAGATGGGTGATGAGTTGTGTTTCTTATTCCTCATTCTTTGTTATTGTTAATAATGATCCATCAAGGTTGTTTGAGGCCTCAATGGGATTGAGGCAAGGAGATCCTTTATCTCCTTATTTGTTTATCATTATTGCGAAAGGGTTGAGAATATTTCTCAAGCCTCAAGTCATGTAGGGTCTCATTCAAGGGTGGAAGTGGGATAGTAGTTTGCCATCTATTTTCCACATTAAATTTGTTGATGATACTACTTTGTTGGGATTTGCCACTATTAGGGAATATGGAAATATTAGATAGTCTCTTGAAATATATCTTGGTGCTTCTGGATAGTTGATTAATGAGGACAAATATTCTATTTTCTTCTTCAATACCCCTCCTCTTATTCAATCCAGGATTGCTCGCATTATAAGATTCTAGGTTGGGACTCCCCCTTCATTTATCTTGGTATTCCAATTTCATCTCATCCTCTATCTAGATCTTCTTGGCAGTCTATGCTTGATAAGTTTAGAAGGAAGGTGAATCACTGGACTTTCATATGGCTATCCACTATAGGTAGAGTGTTGCTTTTAAAATTTGTTGTTCAAGCTTTATCCATTTATAGATGTTTTTTACAAATAGCTCCCTCTCACTTCATCATGAACATTGATGCTTTGTCAAGACATTTTTTATGGTTTGGAAAACTTGATCAATATAAATGGAGTTTGGTTAGGTGGGATTCTATATGTAGGCCGATGCAAGAGGGAGGCCTTGGGTTGTGACAGACAACTCTTTTTGGGTAGGCTTTGGCTGCAAAAATTTATTGGAGATGGTGTACCTCTCAAGATCAGATTTGGGCTAAAATATTATCTTGTAAATACTTGAGAGGTATTTCTAAGGTTGATATCCCTAGAGTCAGCTTGGTTGAGAAAGATTCAGTTATCTAGGACACTCTAAAAATAGGAGCTAATTTAATCAAGTAGGGTTTGTTCTAAATTTGCAATAAGGGATCAAATACTCTTTTTGGGAGGATTCTTGGGATGGTCACCCTCCTATATTAAATAAATATCCTAGGTTACATTACCTAAGAATTTTTTCTTGGAAGAAAGCTGGTCTCGTGTGGAGGACTTAAAAAAATCTAGTCTTTTGGAAATATGGAGATGTACAGGTGGAAAGATCCATAAGAATGGCCTTGAGGAGGACTGGCCAAGGACAAATAGGTGCTTGCTCTTATTCTTATAGGGAGGCCTTATTATTCATGGAGGATTAAAGATATTATGGTTTGTAACCCTGATCCTAAGGGAACTGTTGGTCACGAATCTGCCACAGGAAAGGATTTTTACAATTGCGCCCTAGACCCGGCCAACATTGAAAGGTTGGAAGCAAGAAATGGCTCCCAGACCAATCTCCAGTGTGGGCTGGTTCCCTTCACTACTCTAAAAATGGGTTTAAGATAGGGTTCTTTGGAAAGAGATTTAAAAGGTTGCGAGAAAGAAATGGGAAATATGGCCACGAGGCCGAAGTGATGGGATCGGAAAAACAACGACGAGGAAACTACAAACGCAACAACGACAAGTAACATAAGAAATCAGCTTCATCCTCGCACAATCACATGCCGCAAATCCCTCCAAACCCACATTCCAGGAATTGTACCACGACCGCGATATTTAAATCCGGTATGCAGAATTTAAATGTAATAGCAATGCGGGAGTACGAATGCTATTAGAAATGCAGAAAACGAGAAAGCAAATTCATCCATGCGATGCTTGAAAAATAAGAAGTCGATCCTTGTATTCCCGCAAATACAATTCCAGTTTCTAGCGGCAAGTTTTTCCAACCTTTGCAAATGAAAATTACATTGGTTTTTATAGAGGTCCGTCCTCTTTGCGGCATTAAATAATTAAAACCAACTTCCTCGTGATCTACAATCATGCTAAGGAAACGAGGAACATGATCCCCTTAATCGCGGCCTCGAAGAAATAAAAATTAAATTCCATGAAACGCTCGCGGCCCTTCATTAAATTCGATTCTTCGAACATGTGCATGAAAAACCGTTGAATTAATCCACGAACCGCAACTTTGAACCAATAAATCCTTTAATTTTGGTGGCACGGGCACTCTTCGACCTTAACCGCATCGGAAATCCGCAAAATATTTAATTCGGGTCAGCATTAAATCATCGGAAATCGAAAAAACCCTTTCGGCCGTTCATACTGCACTTGGCGGGAAAACTACGCAGGTCGCGAAAACGCGACGGGTCGCGAAATCGCGACGGGTCGCGAAATCGCGACGTCTTATCATGTCGTACGCTTTGACCACCGTTGACCCGCGAAAATGGAACATGTAGCGATTTCGCTACATGTTCCCGTCGTTGCTCCTCCCTGCGCTCTGCCCCGCGAAATCGGAACATGTAGCGATTTCGCTACATGTTTCCGTCGCCATACCAATCGCCTTTTTCGGTCGCGATTCGCTGACATGTCAGCGACGCGCTGCAAATTTTGACTTAATGCCTTCGAAGCTGCCCGGGTCGCGATTCGCTGACATGTCAGCGAATCGCTGCATGTTTTCAACTTAATGATTTTTTGCCCGCCGACCCGCGATTTCGGAACACGTCGCGATATCGCGACGGTTCCGCCAACCTGCCTGCGTTGACTGCGTTGACCGCGATTCTGCAACATGTCAGCGCGTCGCTGCAGTTTTCAGACTTAACCATTTTTTGCTCAATTTTTCTCCTTTTTTCGCCCAAGCTGCATCAATCAAAGGTCAGATCCCCAACAATACATCAATGCATTCATCAATGAGAATCAATGTGGCAAAAATGCCAACATTCTTGGCGGCTCGCGGGGTATACAGCTCGCTGTATGCAAGAATCCAGGCCTTAGTCCATTGGGCACAGAGTCATATTGGAACTGTAAACAAGCTGCTGCAAAACATGTCAGGGGACTGCTGCCAAACTTCTTCTGCTGTGGAAAACTAGAACTGGAAGAACCTGCATAGAAGCGGTTATAAACTGAAGAAATGGAATGTGATGGTGGAGTGAGCTCTTGCGATTGCGCAAGCGGTGACTGCAATGGAATGATGAAATGAAAATGAACGAAGTTATGGAGTGGGAATGGAACTAGGAAAGCTGTGAAATGAAATGAACTAGACTGCGAAATAAGCATAAAAGACTGAACTTAGAGGAAAGGGATAAGAAGGGACGGGGAAAAACAGAAAAAGGGAAAAGAAACAACAGTTGTGGCTTATTTTGTTTTAATGCAGAAGAAAAAGAAGGAAGAAGATGAAGAAAGGAAAGAGAGGAAACGGGGAAGGGAAAAGAAGAAAGTGCTAGAAAGCCACCAAACTGTTGGGAGGAGAAAAACAAAGGAAAAAACAAGCATCTACGGCTCGTAGGCAACAAGAGCCGAGATGAACAAATAAAAACAATACCAGTTTTTTTTTTTTTCTCTTCTTCTTTTTCTATTTTTTTTTTTTGTTTTTTCAAAATACTATATACAATAATGCACGACATGATTGGCATGTCGCCACCAGACATCCAATCTCAGAATGTTATCCGGTAAATCTGCAATGTCCCGACCAGATCTGATCATACTTAAGTCGGTCCTTGAAATTAGGCTGGCTCCTTCTTGAAGTTCTCCATGGTGCTGATAGGATGCAATTCAGCAGATTATCCTTCTTACTAGTACCCATATGGAAGACTTCTTCAGGTACTGGATGTAGTGGTTGGAACCAACACCACCACTTTGCAGACTTTACTGGCTGTGGGTTGAGTACAGGCTCCTCTAACTCCTTGATGTGATCACAGGGCTCTTCAAGTGAGAACTCGGATTCTGGGATCTCCTCAGGTTCTGGAATTTGAACTTGTTCTTCTACTTGGCCCATCTCTTGATGAAAGCGCAAGCAACCATATTGTTCATTCTTTGGAAAAGTGCTTGCATGTCCCAATCCTTGACTTTGGACGAGATCTGTCCCTTGAAATTCACATGACTGCATCTCGGGGGATCGGCATGAATGTGCGGGGTAAACGGGAGCGGCAACCATCGGAGAAGGTAATGGAGTTTCTCCCCACGGTAATTTTCCTGATAAGAGCAACATACGTTCTGCTCGCCTTGCACTGCTTCCTCAAAGATTTGTGGGAAGCGTTGTTCACCTGACTGCAGCAAAAAGAGACCTATGTCAGGATGGAAAGCTCGAACATAAAAGAGGTGGGCTTGGGTGGGTGATGGACGGATCTTCTCTGGAATTCTCTTCCAACTTATCAAGAATCGGACATTGAAGTCCGTGATGCTCTCTTGAGGTGCTCTCTTGATGTACATGAAAAATTGGTAGAGATCCAAAGAAACTGTAGAAAGGATCTTCGTCAAATCTTTTGATCAGTGCTCCCGCTAGATCATCCCATGGTGATGCTTTGACGTTTGAGCGATCTGTACCATTGCAACGCTCTTCCTTCCAAATACTGAACCAGAAGTCGGATCATGACATCTTCGTGTTCTATGACATGGATCATGGACAGAATAGCAATATCTTCAACATGTGTCAGAGCCATGCCTTCGGTACCATCATATTTTGCCAGATTTTTCAGGGCACCTTCGGGAATTTCATGCCGAACTTGCAGATTCAGAGGGCCAGGATCATCCCATCTAGAAAAAACCCTCGCCTTTGTGGCAGTGGTCTGCGGAATCACGGCCATCGCCATTAAGTCAGAGTCGCCAGATGAACATTCTTTGAAATTTTTTTTTTTTTTTTTTTTAAACAAAAACAGGCGTCCACGAACAGATCTTCAACTCAGCAAAGTCGCCAGATGAACTTAAAAATCTCCGCTGTGAGGCCAAGACAGCTCATCAAATCTTGAGACCTTCGGGTGTTAAAACGTGCCAAAACTGTTGGCACCGGTGGGGTTATCACTTTGGAAAATTATGCGTATCCCACCGATTATGAATTCTTGGAGACGAGACATGATCTGTCCCACCGTGCGTGCCAAAAGCGTTGGTCACGAATGCGCCACGAGGAAAGGATTTTTACAATTGCGCCCTAGACCCGGCCAACATTGAAAGGCTGGAAGCAAGAAATGGCTCCCGGACCAATCTCGAGTGGGCTGGTTCCCTTCACTACTCTAAAAATGGGTTTAAGATAGGGTTCTTTGGAAAGAGATTTAAAAGGTTGCGGAAAGAAATGGGAAATATGGCCACGAGCCGAAGTGATGGGATCGGAAAAACAACGGCGAGGAAACTACAAACGCAACAACGAGCAAGTAACATAAGAAATCAGCTTCATCCTCGCACAATCACATGCCGCAAATCCCTCCAAACCCACATTCAGGGAATTGTACCACGACCGCAGTATTTAAATCCGGTATGCAGAATTTAAATGTAATAGCAATGCGGGAGTACGAATGCTATTAGAAATGCAGAAAACGAGAAAGCAAATTCATCCATGCGACGCTTGAAAAATTAGAAGTCGATCCTTGTATTCCCGCAAATACAATTCCGAGTTTCTAGCGGCAAGTTTTTCCAACCTTTGCAAATGAAAATTACATTGGTTTTTATAGAGGTCCGTCCTCTTTGCGGCATTAAATAATTAAAACCAACTTCCTCGTGATCTACAATCATGCGAAGGAAACGAGGAACATGATCCCCTTAATCGCAGTCTCGAAGAAATAAAAATTAAATTCCATGAAACGCTTGCGGCCCTTCATTAAATTCGATTCTTTGAATATGTGCATGAAAAACCGTTGAATTAATCCACGAACCGCAGCTTTGAACCAATAAATCTTTTAATTTTGGTGTCCTGGGCGCTTTTCGTCCTTAACCGCATCGGAAATCCGCAAAATATTTAATTCGGGTCAGCATTAAATCATCGGAAATCGAAAAAACCCTCTCGGCCGTTCATACTGCACTTGGCGGGAAAACTGCGCAGGTCGCGAAAATGCGACGGGTCGCGAAATCGCGACGGGTCGCGAAATCGCGACGTCTTATCATGCCGTACGCTTTGACCACCGTTGACCCGCGAAAATGGAACATGTAGCGATTTCGCTACATGTTTCCGTCGTTGGCTCCTCCCTGCGCTCTGCCCCGCGAAATCGGAACATGTAGCGATTTCGCTACATGTTTCCGTCGCCATACCAATCGCCTTTTTCGGTCGCGATTCGCTGACATGTCAGCGACGCGCTGCAAATTTTGACTTAACGCCTTCGAAGCTGCCCGGGTCGCGATTCGCTGACATGTCAGCGAATCGCTGCATGTTTTCAACTTAATGCTTTTTGCCCGCCGACCCGCGATTTCGGAACACGTCGCGATATCGCGACGGTTCCGTCAACTCACTGCGTTGGTTGCGTTGACCGCGATTACGCAACATGTCGGCGCGTCGCTGCGATTTTCAGACTTAACCATTTTTTGCTCAATTTTTTCTCCTTTTTTCGCCCAAGCTGCATCAATCAAAGGTCAGATCCCCAACAATACATCAATGCATTCATCAATGAGAATCAATGTGGCAAAAATGCCAACAGGAACCTACTTGATAGCCTAAGGTTATCAGGTTCTTGATAAGCAAAAATATGGGAGTCTTCCTGTCACTTGGTGGAAAAAGGTGTGGAAAAAATTTGCTTGGCCAAAATGTAACTTCTTTCTTTTGTTGGTAGCTCGTAATAAATGCCTCACTTGGGATAATGTGAGGAAGAGGGGAATTCAGGGTCCCTCTTTTTGTGTCCTTTACGATAAGAATGAGGATGACTTTTCTCATTTAT
Source organism: Wollemia nobilis (assembly GCA_028583015.1). NCBI lineage: Eukaryota > Viridiplantae > Streptophyta > Pinopsida > Araucariales > Araucariaceae > Wollemia > Wollemia nobilis. The sequence continues at coordinate 2,061,052 of JAQPPZ010016349.1, forward strand.
TTTTCCAATGCTCCTTTTCCAAAGACATTTGGCACCATTGGTGGAGCACTTGGAACCATCCATGTTTTCATGTGTTATCCCTGGTGGAGTTTTGGAGTAGTCTAGGAAGACCTCTAAACAAGGCCTCGTTCTTTCGGGTGGCTTGGAATTTGGGCCCTTATTGCATCATCTAGAAAATTTGGGTCAAACAAAATCAGTGCATATTTCAAGGCAGTTATTTGGTTATTCAATAGATCTAGCAAAGGATCCTATATATGGTTCAGGAAACCATCCATAGCAAATGTGATGTGGACCCTATTTTGGATTCTAGGGAGGATAAGGTACAAAAACACCTTGGTATCTTTGGGGATGGTGTGAAATCTTCTAGCCCTAGTAGGGTTCCTCAGCTCAACAAGAAGGTTAGGAGAGATGGTGGGTGGAGGCCACCCCCTAGAGGAGTTTTAGAAATTAATACTGATGGATCATCCAAGGGTAATCTTGGACATGCTGGTATTTGCGGTATTGGAAGAGATTTTACTGGTGGTGCCAGTTTTTTCTTTTCCATTTATAAAGGTGTTCACTCCAAAAATTTTATGGAAGCTCTTGCAATTATTGAGGCCTTACATAGGGAGTTTTGTCTTGGTTGGCATAGGATTATATGTGAGTCTGACTCTCAAATTGTGGTTAATATTTTAAAAAATAAAAGGATGGAGGAATTTAATTGGCAGTTGACCTCTGTAGCCATTCAGATTCTCATAATGAGTGAAGAGTTTGAATTTATATCCTTTGTGCACATTCCAAGGGAATGGAATATGGTTGCTGATTACTTGGCCAAAAGGGCTTCTGAGCTGCTAGATCCTTGGAGTATCGATAATTGGGAGAGTCTCCCATTTGGGGACTCTCAATGCCTGTGGGAGTTGATCCACAAGGATGTATAGACTTAATGTGGTTTGTTCTTGTTGTCTTTTCCAGGTTTCATTCTATTCCAGTGGTTTTAGCCTATCTGGTTTTTTATTTGAGTCCTGGTTGGAAGCTTAGTTGTACTCTGTAATCCAGAATTTTTATCAATAATTTTTACCCCTTTATTTAAAAAAAATATATATGCTCTTGAAACCAGTCTTTTTAATGTATGGTGTATAGTATGCAATGATCCTCATGATTCAAAATCTTGTGCTATATACCAAATCCATGTGCAACAAGGAATGGAAAGGGTAGAAAGAAATAAAAAATGGAGTTATCATCTTGTGGTAGTACAATCAAGTCATGACTAGATAAGATTTTATTGAAGAAGAACAAGTCTCTGTCATGACTAGGTCTGAAAAGAAACCCTTGCAAGTGGACCCACAAAATATGGGTAGTTTCCAAGTGCCTTCTCAAAAGAAGAGAGAGCCACCATTGTAGGGGAATGATAAATTCCCCATTTTGTAAATTGTTGATAAAAGTAATGTAGTGCCCAAGAGATAATAGAGGGAGATAAATTCTCCAAGATGAGGTGAAAATAAAAGAGTAAATATTAAGAAAGTGCTAGAATGGAGGTCTAATAAAAACTAATTTTCTCTTTCATAACAAAAATCCAAATAATTGAGACCACTCAGCAGAACAAAAGGAACTATAGGAAATCAGAAAAAAGTTATGAAAGACCTCCACCAGTTTAGGCAGAATATAATATTGTGTATGAGTTAAAAATAGTTTCATCTCGAGTAATCCTATATGATACACTTTTTCTCCCTGGCCAAATAGATTTGTTGAAAGCCTCTCTATATAATAAATCCCAAGGAAAAGAAATTGCTACTATTTTTAATGTGGCATAAGATAAGAAAAATATGTCTCCTACCACCTTGAAGAACAAGCCTACTTTGTTCTACATTTCTCTTAGAATGGAAGGATGAGTAGTTATTAATTATATGATAGACTTTGGTGCCTCAATAATTGCTATGCCAAAAGAAATTTGTGATGATATGTGTATGGAGTATTCAAGATATTTTCAAGGGATTTTACAAATTTATGGTACCCTGGTTAAGACTATGGGAGTCATAAAATATGTATTAACGAGGTTGCATAAATCCCCATAAATTACCATTATTGAGAAAATTGTGGTAGTAGACTTGGAACCCTATTTTGGTATTTGCCTTTCAAGATAATTCATGGTCAATATGGGAGGATATATGTATTTAGACTACTCCACTATGATAGTTCCCTACAAAGGTAAAAGGATAAGAATAACCCTAAAAAATATAATATCCTTCCATATTGGAAAATTTTGAAGAAGACTTGTATAATCATTTAGTGATGGAAGAACCAGAATTGGTGGAAATCTTGGAAGACTTGGAATTTGAAGATGATTTATCTTTCAAGGATAATTATAGCCTATCATAAATTGGTTTGGGTACATATAGTATCTTCGTAGAGGTAGAGAAGAATGTCCCTATCATATCTAACCAATTACTCAGGCATACAGAGGTTTAGACAATGCATTTTTATGGAGAAAGATGCAAAAATGGAGCTAGAGTCGGTGGTGTTGAAGTCTCCTTCAAAGGAAGTGAAGATTTTTTTTTTATATTCACTTGGGCTTGTACAAACAACACTGTAGAATATGAAGCTCTATGATTGGAGTTGATGCAAGTGGAAAAAAATAGAAATAAATATACTAGATATTTATGGTGACTTAGAGCTAGTGGTAAACCAAGTAATAGAGAAGTGCAGTAGTAAATATCACTATATGAAGACATATAGGAATAGATTATGGGACTTGATGGAAATATTTGATGCACTAAATCTCTTCTCTATCCCTAGATAATAGAATACACTAGCAGATGCTTTTGTGTTTAAGGTATCTAATTTTATTCCTTTGTTGAACCTTAGATCATCTGCAAGTGAAAGGATCAAATTAGTCTTCAGACTAGTGGTCTTGGATAGACAAATATTCTAGCAGGTCTTTGAAAATCATGATCAGATAATTGAATTTCTGGTCAAAGAAGCTTTTCTAGCCAATGTGTAGGTAGACCTTTCCCAAGAAATAAACCAACAAGACATCATCTAGTTGAACAATAATCACATTCCTAAAGGTCTGATCGCATTGGAAAGTCTATTTGAAAACAAGGATGAAAATAATTCAAGGACTATGGAAGTATATGATAAGATCTATAGTGAAATTGAAATAGAAGAAGAAAATAAGATTAATGTTGGAATAAGGTGATCTCTGGAAGTAGTTGAGGGGATCAAGGAACTATGTTCTAAATATCCAAACATTATTGACCGGTATTCTGAGGACCTTAAATTTTATGATAAGAAGATCATCCAACATACTATTGAGCTAGAGTATGATGCAAAGCCTTTCAAAAAAAGGAAAAGGCCTATGAATCCTAAAATTGAAGCCATAATGAGGTAGGAATTGCTTAAAATTTTTAAGGGGAAGAAAATTTATCCTAATAAATATTCTAAATGGGTTTCCAACCTGGTCCCAGTGATACAAGAATGGAGACATCCTATTATGTGTAGATTTTTGGAACTTGAACAAAGCATCACTGAAGGATCATTATTTGCTTCCTTATATGGATCAAATTTTGCAAATGGTATCAGGAGAAGAAATATATTTCTTATTGGATGGATTCTCTAGATACAACCAGATCTAAGTCAAAGATGAGGATTAGTTCAAAACAACCTTTACCACTAAGTGGGGCACTTTTTCTTATCATAGAATTTCGTTTGGCTTATCCAATGCAAGATCCACCTTTTAGATGTCCATGGACTATGCTTTTGGCGATATGATCAATAATATTATTGTGATTTGATAGTTTTTTCTCACATAAAAGAATTGCCTCTTGAAATTTTTGAGAAAGTTTTCTAGAAGTGTCGAGAGTTCAACATATCTCTCAATCCAAAGAAATAATTCTTCATTGTTCATGAAGGTAAATTATGGGGGCATGTATTCTCAAAATAAGGGATGGTGATATATCTAGATAGAATAAAATTAATGGCCCTTCCCCTGCCTACAAACAAGAAAGGGTTATTGTCTTTCTTTAGGCAGATTAAATTTGTGAGGAATTTCAATTTAAACTTTTCTCAAGGGGTCAGGCCCATATCAAAGTTACTTAAGAAGAAAATGGAGTTCAAGTGGACTAAGAAAATAAATCAAGCCTTTGAGGCTATAAATAAAGTAGTTGCAATTGCACCAATATTGATAAATCTTGATTTCAAAAAAGACTTTATTTTGTACACCTATGGAGCTGAGGAAAGCTATGCATTAATACTCACTCAAAAGGATGTGAATGGATAGGAACACCCCTTTTAATTTTTGAGTTAAACTTTGCATGAGTATCATACCAACTTTATTGAGAGGTAGGTATTTTTTGTGATGAAATCTTTAAAAAAATTTAGGTAGTACTTGGTTCAAAGTAAGACACTTATCTACATAGTGCACCCAGATGTAAGAAAATGTATCCTTCAAATGGAACTAAGTGATAAAAGAGCTATATGGATTACCAAAATACAAGAGTATGATGTAGAAATCCACCCTACCAAGTTGGTCAATGGAAGAGCATTATGTCAAGAACTCATAGCTAAATCAGGTCTAGAATAGATAGAAGATTTCTAACGAGAATAGGATGATCAAAATGTTAGTCTTCTAGGAAATTTTGATTGGGTAGATCAATTTATAACCTATTTATAGTTAGGAGTGTGTCCTAAAGGTCTTAACCCTTAATAAAGGAGAAGATTCATATTACAATATTTGAATTATGTTCTGCTCCCTAAAGGATTATATAAGAGGAACTTAGATGGAGTACTTATAAACTGTTTGAGAGATAATGAAATATAGAATGTCATTGAAGAATTCCATGGAGGATTATCAGGAGGTCACTTTTTTAGGAAGGATAATTGCCATGAAAATAATTAGGGTAGGATACTACTAGCCCACTATATTTACAGACATCTTCAAAGAAACTAAGTCTTGTGATAAGTTTCAAAGATATGTGGTAAGAACCAAGAATGCAACATTTCTACTCAAAAAAAATCAATTAGAGGAGCCCTTCAAATAATGAGGATTCAAATTTATTGGATTCATTAATCCTAATTCATAATTAGGTCATATGTTCATCCTTACTACCACTGAACTACTTCACTAGATGGGTTGAAGCTATCCCAACCAAGAAATAATACTAGGAATTAGTGATTGAATTTCTAGATAATTTGATCACAAGGTTTGGAATTTTAAAATCACTAGTGAGTGACAATGGCCCAAATTTCATAGGGATAAAATATATTGAGTTTAAAAGAAAGTATGGCATAAATATAACCCTTATAGAAATGGATTGGTGAAATCCACCAATAAAAACTTGCTCAAAATTCTTAAAAGAATACTAGAAGAGAAAAAAAGGAGTTGGCACCTATTATTAGACCAAGTTCTATGGGCAAATAGAATCACTGTTAATAGATCTATCAAGACATCCCCTTATGCATTAGTTTATGGCAAGGAAGTTTTTCTGCCTACTCATCTGGAGATACCAGCTTTAAAATGGTCCATTCAAGATTAAGAGTTCAATCAAAATCTACTAGAGACCATATTGATGCATATGTTGCACTTGGAGGAATAGAAAACTTAGGCATATGAGAATTTTCAAAAATAATCTATGAATACCAAAGAGTGGTTTGAAAAAAAAATTAAGGTTTAGAAAGTTCAAAGAAGGAGTTTTAAGGTGGAATGTTGAAAAATCTAAGCCAGGAAACCACCAAAAATTTTATTCTTTCTAGGAAGGACCATTCAATATTTTTGAAGTGAAGGAGAGCAATTTTTTTTAGCTCCAAGATGACAAAGGAAATATACAACACTTTCCTGTAAATGGGTATCATATGAAACTATATTTCTAGTTAGATAATATTTCCTATTATAATATATGTACATGTTTTATATTATACTCTCTTATGTATGTATTTTTCATTATAATTTCTTTATTGAATCCAAAAAAAATCAAAAAGAAAAAATAGAGAAAAATAGGTTATTTTTCGCTTTCATGGTGAGACTGTGCTATAATCCACAAAGAAGCAACGTAGTGCAAAATCCATAGTTAAAAATGTTAAACTAGCTCTTATGAAAATTAAAATAGCAAAATGTAAGGTCCAAAAGAATTTTCCAAAGAGGACACAACTCTTGGTGATGCCTAAAGTGAAAATGATCTCAAAATACGTATTCAAAATGGCCAAATAGTACCTAAAGAAAAGTGGAGGAGCAAAACCTAGAAGAACAAATCCAGTTTAAGGATAATTTTTGCACTGAAAGGTTTACAATGTTAAAATCCACTGAAATATAGAATCCACAGTCAACATGGTCAAATAGTGCTCATCAAAATTCATAACAGTGGAATTCAGAGTCAAAAGAATTTTTCAAGAGGCTATAAATGCCTTGATAGTTTTCAAAACTAATAAAGTTCTAAAATCCACAGTCAAATTGGTCAAAGTTGTCATTGTATAAATACAACTAGTGTAACTAATGGAAAGTACCTAAAAGAAACATGTAATGCTTAAAGAGTGAAATTGAGAAACTAAAGATAGTGCTAAAATCTACCTAGTCCATGATTCCATTGTGAAAGTGGATGAAGAAATATGCCTTGAGAAGTGTAATAATAGATAGTTTATCATCATCTATCATGAATTCTATCCAATAAAATATGCATTATTCAATTACAATCCATGTCTCACAACATATGATTCACTCACTTGAAATTATGGGAGGTAACCACCCACTCATTTTCATTAATGGCCGAGGAGTGCTCAAAAATCTATTTAAGAAAATAAATTCAATTTTTCAATCATTTACGAATAATTGAGTTGAAGAACCAAGGACCTATTGATAAATTTCTTTTGCAAACTCTTGAGAGCAATTTGTGAAGATATAATTCCTTAGAAACAAAGTAGCATCATATTCAACAAAGCAGATCAAGTAATCTAGCAAGGTGGAACGAGTAAACTACACAAATAGAAAGGTAGGGGTTATGGATACAAATATGACATATACGACCAAAGACAAACTAAGGCTAAAATATGAGGATAAATTCTTCAAGGAGGAGTTTCTTCTAGACCAAGGTATTAGAGCTATGTACTCTTTTCTTGCTTATTATATTTGTGATGCAGTCCATAATTACCCATAGCTAGTCTTTTCCATAACCACATTTTATGATCCTGCATCTAGGTCTGTGAGAATGTTCCATGACAAGGTTTTTATTTCATATCACTAAGAAATATTACTGAGATTTTTTTGTAATGGGATAGAAACCCCCTCTGTACCCCCAGATAGTTTATCTTAGAGCAGTAGGTCAAATATTACACCCTAAGGAACCATGCGTATAATGGCAACCATTTTATGGCCTAGGTGTATATCTAGTTTAGTACCATTAAGTACATATCCAATACTAATATGTATAGGACACAACAAGGGGATAACAATAATGCTCCAATTTACTTCAACTGGCCTACATTCCTTTCCAAGAAAATGCATGAGAAACTGGTGGACATGAAGGAGAATGAGAAAAATCCAATATTCAGGTATTGTTCCAATTCAGTGTAGATGTTCTTCAATGCTACCAAGGATGATTATCCATGGATATTAGTAGTTTATAAAGATGTAGATGGACATACACTACTAGTGTATTATTGTACAAGGGTTCTAAGCATAATCGAGTCCTATTATACTTTCAATTTTGAGTTCCTCAAACCAGGTTTATGAGTTATATATGGTAGATGCCCTAGGCTAGCCCTAAAATTAAAGATAAAATAAGAGTCATAGGTGTTGAATAAGAATATTAGTACCTCTTAATAGAGGGTACGATCATTAGGTTGTATGGTTTAACTAAGAAGTCATTCTTATTTCCCCATTATGCCACCCACCATACGTTCACACTAGAATATTGTAGGCAAGTGGACTACATAAATTGCAGGTTTGGTTTTGAAAATAAAAGGAAAGCAACAGTGGAATATGGTTTCAAAGAAGGTGATATCACCATATGGAAGAAATGGAAATGTTATAAAATCATGACAACATTGGATAAATTAGGTCTTAGCCAACTTCCATAGAGATTTGTTAATGGAAATAATTAAAGAGCTGCATGGAGAGAAGAAAGCTAAATTGGTAAAATCCAAGTGCACACACATAAAGAAACACAAAAACAATAGAGATCAATCCCATCTCCAATAGAATATGAATGCCATAGAACCACTCCCACCCTGGAGATATTTCTATATGCATACAAATTACTATGACCCAACCAAGAGTTCTCATCAACTCAGTGATTCCAAAAGGAAAGAAATGGAAGAAACCTACAAATGGTCTCAAGCCAAAGTTCTTGAATGATGGAAAATGAGGGTTGAGAGAAATGCAATGAAATGCAAGTATCCCAATTCCAAAATTGATGAAGAGTTTGAAATGAGGTACGATGAGCACATTACAACTTGGAAGGTTAAGAAAAACAAAAACATAGAACTAATTCTGGAAAAAGCGGAAACGAGTGAGGCTAAAAAGGGTAAAACAAAAAACAAAAAGGTTGAAGAAGATAGAAAGTAGTAAGAGTCAACTTCACCATTCACTACTTGTTTATAGTAAAATGGAGATACCATGAAAGAAGCAGGTATAGTAGATGATACCCCAAGGAGGAGAATATCTGAGCATAGAGCTACCGAGGCAAATAAATCGGTCCTAGTTACAAAATTTGAAGAAGCACTTCCTCAATGAGAGCTAAAAAAAACTGTAGTATTCAAGAGGAAAGTAGAAGGTTTTGTATTGGAAATTGACATTGTAGTCCTTAAGAAGAAAAAATTGAGTGGAGCAGAGGAAGTGACACAATATATAAGGAAAGAAAAAAACTCAACGAAAGTAGAAAATGAGTGTTGAGGAGATTCTCAAACAATATACTATGGTAGACTCAGGTATGATTTCTAGTCCCTCTCCTCCTCCTTATCCTACTTATTCTCCAAAAAAATACTCTTCCCCTTCTCAAGTTAAAAATATGTTGGAAATATCATCGTTAGAATCTAATTCCCCATAAACATCTCCATCTCATCCATATTTTCTTCCTCATCCAAATTGCACTCCACCTCATATCATTGAGAGTCCTAAACCATCTTTCCCACATCCTTCATCACAAGTTCCAATGTCATCTCCACCTACAACTTTGATACATCCAAATCCTCCATCATCACTGCCTCCATTTATGATGGCAATATACTACCATTAACCCTGCCATCAACTGCAACCACAAAACCCATTCTATCTGCTACTTCTGGTATGGATACAAAATCCACTATTATCACTAACACTCCCCTATTAGCTACAATGGCTCCCTTATTTACTACAAATTTCACTCCATATACCCCCATCGATCAAACCATAATAGCATCTTTGAAGAAGGTCAAAATTACTTCGCTAAGAGCCTAAAAAATCTAGAGCATAAAACTAGCTTAGTCTTCTAAAGGAGCTGCTAAGGTGAGAAAAGAAATAGTGGTTGATCTTGTGTCTTGAAAAAGGAAAAAATATAGGATGATTCCCTTGGTTGTAAAACCAAATATAGATATGATATTGGAAGACTATCGAATAGAGGAAAAGACTGAAGATATCACATAGCTGGTCACGGAGGACATGTTGGTCATCACCAAAGTTGGATTAGAAACCATATTTTTCAAAATTGACATCTACAGGGAGTAGTCCACCAAAATGGAAGAAAATATTTCCAGGATTCAACATCAAGGTTATGCATAATCGTGAATATTCACAAATTGGGAAAATATTAGGATTTAAAAAATTAGAAATTGGTGAATATGAGGACCCTCGATGTTGGCCCATTCATCTAAAAGTTTTGGAACCAATTTTTTCATAGGGTCAATTCACCACAATATATATCCAAACATAGACATATTTGTACTTGTTTAAAAGCTCTTTTTTATATTTATCTAATGCTAGGTTTTTATGAAGTTGTAAAGTGATTTAATAGGTGAAAATTTACCTCAAATATGACCTTAATTTTTAGAGCTTCAAATACCACCAAATTTTGGTGTGAAGATGATTGATTTTATTTTCTTAGGATTTCCCTTAATTTCAATTAGGATTATTCATAGTTTTACAAGTACATTTTGGGTCCAACCCCTTATGCATAACCCTAGCCACCATCAAAGATCAAAATAAAGAAATACAAGATTTGGTGAATGATGCTAAAAATGGTAGAATAAATTTGAGAAGATGGTTGACTTCAAAGAGCATGTTTAGCAGTTGCAGGAGTAGAATAAGGAATATGAGAAGCATATACAGGCTTTGTGGTAATAGCTACAAGTTGAGAGAACCATGACTGTAGGATACTCTAGGACTAGGGTGAAGTAGGTTATAAAGGAATTTTTTTTTGAAATCTTGAAGAAGTGCTCTGGAATCCAAAACATCTTTGACTTTATGGATGATACCATCCAAGTGTTGGAGAAAAACAAAGGAGATATAGAGACCATCACCAAACAAATATAACCAATAGCTCCTTAGGCCAATGAAATCCTCAATTTATCAAAAGCTAAGTGTAATCAACTTAGTATGCCCATCCCCAGTAAGGACTGAAGCACCTCAAGGATCATAGTCAAAATCATGCTCAAGAAAATAGTTTGCTTCAGAAGGGGTGGTTTTTGATTGACAAATTAAATGATAAAATTCAGAGGATCATAGATACCAATGAAGAGATTATGCAATACAGCTTCAAAAATTTTTGGGATGAAAAAATATGATGGTGGCAAAGGATGAGCTCCAGAAAATCATTCAAGCAATGATTGAATATGAATCTAAAGTGGATGCATGGAAAGAGCTAATCAACCAAGAGAAAGTAACCCAAATGATATAATTCTCAACCAGATTGAAATATTGCAAATTTATTAGAATGGGGAACTTCTTTCCCCTATTATAAGATGATGTAATTACAATATGTCCATCGATAACTTTTAAAAATACAAAATTCCCATCTAGCATATTGGAACAAGGCCATGAGTACCTTAAACCAAGCTAACCATATTTTGAAAGGGGAAGCAAAACAAAAAGAGGCCAAGGAAAAGGACATATAGGAGCATAAAAATGAATTGAAGGAGAAATAAGAACATTAATATGAATAGGTAGAGTATGAGGAATGGAAATAAAATGAAGATGAGGAGCAAGAGGATCAAAATTAAAATACACATGAAGAAGAACAAGAGGAAGAGAGTTAGGAATAGGATGAAGAATATTAAGAGACACACCAAGAAAATATTTAAACCATAGAAATATTGAATGAAGAGACATCAGAAGATGCTTCCAAAGAATAGGACCAATAATAAAGGCATGAGAGTGCCAAGCAATTTTATTGTAATATAGTTCAATTTTTTTGAATAATAATGCTTAGTGGAATAGCTATAGAGGCATATTTTGTAAAATATTTTTGGAATCTAACAATGTCAGAGGGTAGAGGAAGCATGAGCCTATCTGGACAAATAAAAGTTGTGAATTTGAGTTTTTATGAACAATTGTTTGACTAGGTATATAAAGAAGTATGATTCCATGCATTTTGAACATAGTAATAGCTACTTCTAGCATGGCATCCATATGAACCTTTACTCTTTGAGTATTCCTATAATATATTATAGATTGAGGTTTATAAGGAAGTTATTCCTAGAGAAATAATCTATAACTAGCATGAGTGGATTCCCCCTACCCATGAGGAGGTTAGTCAGGAAAGCATTAGAAAATGGATTGTAGAGGTACATGGTTATGGTGCTAGCCCACCTGTTCAATTTTTTACTCTAGTTCCCAATGGATAAGTATCTGAGTTCATAATTATTGCTAGCAATGCACCCTAGGAGGCACCAAAATGTAGGTCCAAAAGACCACATACTTAGAAATTTTGTAAAATTGGCTAAGTAAATCTCATGAGCAATATTAAAATATACTAAGGTGTAGAATCTGGGGTTAGCGCGGTCAAACAACGCTTAGGGAAAAATGAAGTAGCGAAATTTATAAGATCAACTTTACTACAAGGTTATTTTTTGTAACAAAAGACCACAAGCATAGCATGTTTGGTAAATAATCGACTAACTATTGAAAATAATATCCACTAAGTATTGACAATGTTAAAATATGTCAGAATGTAAAATCTACAGTCAATATAGTCAAATAGAGGCTAGCAGAATTCAAAATAGTGGATTCCAAATAAATAAGGGTCATGCAGTACTAAATTCCACCAAGAATCAATGCGGGATTGAAATTCCATAGTCAACATGGTCAACACAGTCGAATGGTGTCCTCTTAAGATGCATAAGAGAAAATCAAAAGCATAAAGTCCTAAAGGAATTTTATGATGGACCATCTAGAGGCCATTATTAAGGAATATCTACTGCACTAAAAATTATAAGGGCAGACTATTTGTGGCCTAATATTTTTGCTAATGCCTTTAAAATTGCTAGAGCCTGTGATAAAGATGAGAGATACACAAGTAGAAATAAAAATTTTGTAATGCCTCTATAGCCGATATAGGTTGAGAAACCATTTTAGCAGTGGGGTTTGGAATTTGTAGGATAAATTAGTCATAATTATTTAATAGGGCATAGATATATCTTGACTACCATAAATTATTTTACTAGATGGATGGAGGAAATACCAATCAAGAGGTATGATCAAGATGTAGTGCATAAATTTCTTGAAACTCTAATCACTAGGTTTGGAATTCTTGAAGCTCTAGTAAGTGACAATGGCCTAGATTTTATAGGAGTCAAGTATATATATTTTTCTAGCATATACAAAATTTACTTGAAACATTTTTCCAAATATTACCCATAGGGAAATGGCTTAGCAAAATCAAGCAATAAAAACCTTCTCAAAATGCTTAAAATATTGCTAGAAGATAATAAAAAATTGTCATTTATTGATGAACCAAGTACTATGGGTAGATCAAATCACCATGAAGAAATCCATAGGTACATATCCCTATACTCTAGTCTATAGGAAAGAATTTGTGCTACCAATCAATTTCGAGTTGTCAATTTTGAAGTACATCAACAATAATGATCCTGATAAAGGAGATCCTATCAAAGAAAGATTGCTTCAACTATTACAGTTGGAAGAATAGAGGGATTAATCCTACAATATATTCCAAAGGTACTTGTCATATACAAAGGGTTGTTTCAACAAGTGGACTATATTCAAAAGGTTTAAAGTTGATGACTTGGTTTTAAAATGGAATGTAGACAAGACCATGTTAGGTAAACATAAGAAGTTTGACTCGTTCTGGGAAGGTCCTTTCCAAATAGAATCTATCAAATAGAAAAATACTTTCTAGCTAAAAAATAAATAAGGAGAGGTGATAGCCATCCCAATGAATGGATATCACCTCAATAAGTACATACAATAGTGAACTATCTCATGTGTATCATATGTATCATAACGTATAATTATTTTCCTTTTTGACAATTTATTTTATTATAAAGGTAAAATATTCTCCATGGTGGCAAGTATTTTTTCAATCCACAATGTCCAACTTACTCATGATTCAATCATATTACATGGATCATAGTGGCACCACCTCATTACAAGAAAGGATTTATTTACTACATAAACAAGAAAAGGGATACCCAAGGAAGATTGCACTCAATTAGGAAAAGACTCAATAAATGTAGGATATGTGATCCAAAATAGAGTTAGAATGGTATTTTATAATCTCAAGTATGAAAGGTGCTTACGTTTTAAAGAAATACCGTCAAAATCTAGGGTGATCCAATTATAGGAATAAATGGCATTGATATTATTTTGCATGCAGATGAACATTACAACCACCTAATTTAAATTGTATGTTTTGAGATAACTGTATGATCAACGCCACTCAATAGAATCCTCTCTTGTTACGTAATTTGATTTATGAGAATTGTGCAAAAGAATAGAGTAATCTTGTATGGAATCAACAAGAGTATAAATTTTCTCTTTCAAAGAAGAGTAATCCAATTTCACTCAAAGCCATGTCTTCATCATATGTTGCTATCAAGAATGTCACCATTGAAGAAGCTCAAACAAGTAGTTGTTTCCACGATGATGCAAACAAGATTGCAGATACTATCACCACCTTCAAGGGAAAATCTTAGATGAGGATGGAAGTAGAGTAAAGATTTTCTAAGGGTATATCACATTTGAGTCAAAGGGCAATTATGGTAAGTTAATTACTATCTTTCTATATGTGTGATTTTGTACACCCATGCTCTAAACTCATTCAAGCCATTGTTGAATATTATAATCCTAAGAATAGGATGTTATAGATAATTCAAGGTAAAACCCTAATGCATTTCAAAGATGAGTCCTTCAGTAATGCCTTTGCCCTAGGGATAAAACCAGGCTAAAGAGCCAAAATATTTTCCATCAAGGCCCAAACTCAATACTATGCCCTGAGTAAGCATGCCAAAGGGGGAAATAATTTTCTAAATTGGGTGATAGTCCAGTTAGACAAAACACCAAGTTTCAGTACCCTACCTTTGACCCCATCAAGTTGGATAAATTTGAAGAGGTAGAGCTTTACTCCATGTTGGTCATAATTTTTGGGTTACCCATAGATAAATAAGTGTAAAATTGGTAAATAGCTATGACTCACTACATTTACAACCCTAAGAATTATGAGTCTTCTGGGTACAGTAATAACTCGATATTCTTTGATTGGCCACAATTCTTAGCAGTCATATCTCAAGACTATCTAATCCAAATAAAAGATAACAAGGAAGGAGCATCCTTCAGGTGCTATTCCCATTTGGCTTGGTTCTTCTTCTAATTCAATCATGGAGAATTGCCATTCATACCTAAAAATAGAGTGAACCCTAATGGAACTACACACCCTATCTATGCATGGGTAAATACTTTGAGTAAAATAGTCTTTTTTATAATTTCAATAGAGAGTTCCTTGGGAAAGCCCTGAAGTTGATTAAAGTACAAGTGCCTAGAATTTCCAAATTAGCAAAGTATATATTGAGAAATAAAGTCAAAGAAGAGGGTGATTGGTACATCCTAACTAAAGGAGCAGTTATTTGTATATATGGTTTTACTGAGAAACCATTATTTTTGTCTCACTATGTCACTAAGTGAATGTTCACTTTAAAATATTGTTTTCAAAAGGATTATACAAACGTCATATTTGGAATGGGAAAGGGTAGGAAGTGCACCTACAGTTACCCCCTTAAGGTGAGCAATATTGCTTTCAGCAAATGGTAACACAAAAGCATCATCGGATACATGCAAGAATTGGGGCTGGTTGAACTCCCCCATAGATGGAGATATAATTGGAAAATAAGTTTTCAAAAAATATTAATGATCCAAAAAGTAAAATTCAAAGGTTCAAGAGGAATATCTAACCCCACATAGATAAGTGTAGAAATAACAATAAAAAATCAAAATTATAATGGGATGTTCAACATATGGAAGTATTGTCTCCTTGGAGAGACTTCTATGATCATGTAGTATATTACGATCCATTGAACAATCCAAAATATGTTTACATAGAGGTTGATACTAAGGATTTGGTAAAATTGCAAGCCTAAAATCTTGTAAAATTGTTTGAATTTTGGAGAATGTGAGTAGAGATAGATACTATAAAATTTATATTCTTGATTAATATTGATATAATTTTTGAGGAATATTATGATTTGTATGCTAGAACTTGGCAGGGCACTAGATTTTTTTTGGAACTAAGCTTTAAGAGGACTACGGGCCAAAGAGAGGTAACAAATAGTAATCATGTCATCAGGTCAAAATTGAATCCATTTACCATTTGGACACCTCCATCCTCTCCTCAATGGACAAAGGATTCTATGGAGAATATCCCTAATGGGAAGGGCAAACAAGTTTTTTTCCAATACTCAATAGAGGAATTACAAATATATTGGTTGGGTATATACCTAATGTAGATGTAAGGGTACCAAGGAGGAGGTTTTGTCCCTAATGAGTTAGACAATATAGGACCTATCCCAGTTGAACAAAGGTCGAAAAGGTTACCTCTAAGATAATTTGCTAAAGGTTATGTAGAACCTAGATATAGAGAATACTAAGATCAAGTCATGTATGGGACCAATTTGGTAATATTCACGTGACCCATTATATCTCAGTAGCAAGATCAACCTGGGAACTCACAAACCTAGAATTAAGGAACTGTTCAAAATGAAAAACAATAACTAGTTCCTCTAGACCACAATCATTAGTAGCTACTTTTAGAATGGCTCAAGTGACTTAAGAATAGGAGCAATAAAAAGAAGAGGAATAGCAATAAAAGGAACAAACTTAGGCTCTATTGATAGAGAAATCAAGCATGGATCAAGACACATGTCAGTCCCCACTAAGGAACTTAGGTATGTTCTCTATCCCTTCTCCTTATAATATTTCATCTCTAAGTTTCCAATAAGAGCTTCCCTCTCATTCTAAAGGACAATCACAAATATTTGAAGCCCCCTCCAGTCACATCTTAGGTTTGGGTACCCAGGCCACCTTCATCCATTCAACATACATCAATTTCTATTAAGTCCCCATTTTTGCCTCCCTAGTCATAAGAGCATCATATATTTTCATCTATAGTATCAGTAGGACCTCAACTCATAGTTCCTCTCCCTATCCCTTCATCAACTGAGGCTATAAAAGGTACTTCTTCGTGACAATATTATGTTGAGCAAGGTGTTGCAAGAAGTTTTTCATTGTTGTCAACACAGGCAGTTAAATCTAATGATGCAGTGGACAGACAGTTCAGAAGTCACTCAGAGGTAGAGGATAGAAGTACAAAGGTCAGTCAAATCATGTATAGTGCAATTCCAAGAAAACAGAAGAAACCCAGATTCAAAAAATCAAATAAAAAGACAAGTAAGAAAACTGTCGCGATATCACGACATGTTTTTTGTCGTGATTTTGCGACATGTCGGAGGAGAGAGAAGGCACAAATAAAATTGTTGCGATTTTGTGACATGGTCAAGGAGAGAGAATGCGCAAGCAAAATTGTCGTGATTTCGCGACATTATGCAGGCAAAGAAGCCAAGTGGAAAAACTGTCATGATTTCACGACATGTTTGGAGAAAAAGCACTAAGGCAAAAAACTGTCGTGATTTCGCGACATGTTTGGAGAAAAAGCGCTAAGGCAAAAAATTATCGTGATTTTGCAACATGTTTGGAGAAAAAGTGCTAAGGCAGAAAACTGTTACGATTTTGTGACATGTTTGGAGAAAAAGCGCTAAGGTAAAAAACTATCACGATTTCACAACATGTTTGGAGAAAAATCGCTAAGGAAGAAAACTGTCGTGATTTCATGACATGTTATGTTTTTGTGGGTGAAATGCAGAAAAGATCTTAAGGCAGCAAAAGTGTCACGATTTCGCGACATGTCATGTTTTCGTAGGTGCAAGCCGAGAAAAGGACAAAGAGGCAGAAAGTGTCATGATTTCGTGACAGGTTGCAAGAAAAGCCTCCAAAAGTTGAAAGCGTCACGATTTTGTGACAGGATGAAAGAAAGATGTACAAATGGAAAAAGTGTCATGATTTCATGACAGACAGCAGTAAAGAAGCTAGCAGGATGAAGATGTCACATTTTCATGACATGTCACAGTTTCGTGACTCTAGGAGGAGAGAGACTGTACGGCGCCAAAAATATCGTGATTTCACGACACAAACGGAGAAGGCCTAGAAGCAAAAAGGGTCACGATTTCGTGACAAGAGTGAGGATGACGTCAACGAAAGTTAGAAGCATCACGATTTCATGACAAGAATGGTGGCAAAGCAGACAAAGGCCAAAAGTGTCGCATTTTCATGATAGCAGGGTAAAGAAAGCATACGACCGCAAAATGTGTAGTGATATCGCGACATGTTGTAATTTCATGGGTGAAGTTATAGTAAAAATGACAAAGGCGACAAAGGCGGTTGAAGCTAACAAAGTTGCATTTGGGCTGACAGAGATTAGGGTTTTGCAGCCAACAATTTTTAGGGTTTACAGTCGACTAAAATTAGGGTTTTTTTAGTCGACTAAGTTTAGATCTTTGCTCATAATTTTATGCTATAAAAGAAGGATAGTTTCAAGATTTGAAGTATCAAATGTATATCAAATTTGTGCAAGTAAAGTCTACATTGAGCAGAGAGTGATATGTGTCGATCTAAGTGTGAAGGGAGAGTGAAATGAGTGTAGAAACATCCAAAGGAGCAGAGGCAATCAATTGTTGTTGCACGGGACTGTTACGCAGAGGCAAACTATTGGTGCGAAGAAATTGTGTAGAAGCAGCAGAGTATGCAAAAACAACAGATAGTTTGCATAAGGTTGAAGGTATATTTCTATTATTTTCTTTAAATTCCAAGTTGCAGCTTGGCATAAGGGGTTGGTGCTCCTTCCAGTAGGTTCTGGTGAATTAGGGGTTGGTGCTCCTTTTTGTTGGTGTAGAAAAATTGAGGGGTTGGTGCTCCTTCTAGTTGGTGTTGGTAAATGAGTTGTAAAGTAGTTGCTTTGCAAAGGTTGGATTTGGATGGTAGTCCAAGTAGTCATTTTTGAGGAGTAGCCACTTTGGTGAACCTCGTTAAATCTGTGTTGTGTGTGATGCTCTCTTGTTATATCTGATTTAAATTTGCTTCATTTCTGCATTAAGTATTGCTAGTTTAAAATTTTAAAATATCACACTGATTCACCCCCCTCTCAGTGTCACTATAAGTGCAACAATTGGTATCAGAGCCAAGTTCTTGAATAGGCTCAATCAGCTAGGGTGATCTTGGAAGTGACGTAATGGCAAGTGGTGAAGGTTTCTCCTCAAACAAAGCACCATTGTTTGATGGAACTAAATATGCTTTCTGGAAAATAAGGATGCAGACATATCTTCATGCTTTGGGTTTTGACATCTGGGGTGCAGTAGTTAATGGTTACAAAGCTCCCGCCACTGATCTAATAAACACTACCGATAAAAATGCATTTGAAAATGATTCGAAAGAAAAAAAATGCCATCATGTGTGGATTAGTGGACAGTGAGCTAGTCAAAATCATAAACTGTGAATCTACAAAATATGTATGGGAAAAAATAGAGAACATTCATGAAGGAGACGATAGGATCAAGGAGGCCAAGCTTCAAACACATCGAGCTCAATTCAAATCCTTAAGGATGGACAATGATGAGAATAGAGAGGCTTTCATGCTAAGAGTCAACAGAATCACTAATTCTATTAGAGGTCTTGACGAAGATATGGATGATGCTACGATCATGAAAAAGGTATTAAGATCTCTCCCTCCAAGGTTTGATTCGAAAGTCTCAGCCATAGAAGAAGCTAAAGATCTAAATCACTTTAGTATGGATGAGATGCATGGTTCTTTGACTGCTTTTGAAATGAGAATAGGAAGGTCTAATCCCACATATAGAGAAGTAGCTTTCAAAGCCTTAAAAGGCAAAGACACAAAACAAGGATCTAAAGAAGAGGATGTATCAGATGAAATGGAAGTGAATTTTGTCAAAAAATTGAGAAAGGGAAAAGGAAAATATAGAGGAAATCTACCATTTAAATGCTTTAACTATGGAGGCATTGGGCACTTTGCGACAAAATGTCCAATCAATGAAAAGAACCAGGGTGAGGAAACTTCGCACCAAGAAATAAGTGACTGGAAGAAGAAATCAAACTTCAGGAAAGGCAACTTCAAAAAGAAAAGCTTCATCTCCAGGAATACAAACTCTTCAGAGGATAGCTCTAGTGAGGATTCTGAAGAAGGAACAGGTGAAGCTCTATTCATGGCATTTGAAGTAGAAAAATTAGAAGAGGTAGAAAAATCAAAGAAAAGAGAAGAAATGAACTCTAAAGCATGTGTTGAAAAACCTGAGGCAGAAGTTGATCTAGAAGGTGAACTGGTCTCTGCTCTTGTAGAATGGAAATCTAAGAAAAGAAAAAATTATAAACTTTCAAGGAAGCTTGAGGATGCAAATGACATCATAACCAGTTTGAAAATACAGATAGAGGAATACAAGAAAATATCTAAGGATCTCGAAGTTCAGATAACCATGAAGATAGATTACTGCTATAAACTAGAAGAAGAGAATGTCAATCTACGAATGCAGATGCAAGAACTAGATCAAAAAATCAGTTGTCATCAAAAGCGTGAAGAAAGTTCAGTGAAGCTGGATAAAATTTTAAGTGATCAAAGACCTTTTGGCATCAAATTTGGTCTAGGCTTCATGGAAGGAGAATCGTCAAATGGACCAAAATCCAGAAATTTAGAAACTGTGAGGAATGAAGAGAAGAAACAAACTAATGAAAGAAAAACAACTCAGGCAAATAAAAGCAGTAATGCCAGGCCCGAAAGGAGAACTGACAATTATGGTTTTACCAAGGTCACAAATCAAAGAAAAAGAAGATCTATGGTTCCTACTACAACCTGGCAAAGACCATATTTCAGGTTCAATCATCACTTTTTTGGTTTCTGTTTCAAATGTAACGGTTATGGGCATAAAATTGCAGACTGCAAGTATATTGTAGGACCAAGAAGCTTTACTAGTAGAAATGCTTTTGCTCCTCTAACAAATTATGTAGTAGAATGTTTTAACTGTCACAACTATGGGCATATTGCAAGAAATTGTTGCAGTACCTCTGTTTCAAATCAATTTTAGAAAAGAAAATTTCAATCACAGATGCCAAGACAAAATGAATTTTTTTTTTGAAAGATATACAAAAGATATTAAAAAAAGGAAGTCCAAACTAGAACCCGATATCATAGTCAAATCAGAATAGAAGTAGAAAGAACAATTTAGGGAAGAAAAGGAATCCTTAATAGTTCAAATAGCTTTCAAGGCATAGAGCAAAAGGGTACCATGGATACTTGACAGTGGATGCTCAAGTCATATGACAGGTGATAAATAGAAGTTTGAAAAATTATAAAAATATGAGGGTGGTTCTGTAAAATTTGGAAATAATGATGGAGCTAAGATAATCAAAAAAGGATCAGTTAAAATTAGTGATGGGAAGATCAAGTCAGAAGAAGTTTTGTTTGTCGATGGTTTGAAGCACAACTTTTTGAGTGTCAGTCAGATCTGTGATAAAGGACATGAAGTTGTTTTCAAGAAGCAGGGTTGTGAAGTCAGGAGATCAAACAACGGAAAATTGATAGCTACTAGATCAAGGACATCTGGCAACCTGTACACTCTCTCAAAAACCTTAGAAGGTAATTGTTTCATTGGACAGGAAGAAGAAAACTGGCTATGGCACAAGAGATTTGGTCACATTAGTTTTGATAATCTAGTGAAAATCAGCTCAAATCAGGCGGTAAGAGACATTCCAACCATTAGAAAACCTTCAAATAGCTTTTGTGCTTCATTTCAAAAAGGAAAGAAAACCAAAACCTCATTAAAAAAAAAAGAGTACTACACCAACAAACCTCTGGATCTTATACATACAGACTTATGTGGACCGATGAGAACTCAAAGCATTAATGGTGATAAATACTTCATGCTATGTATTGATTATTATTCCAGAATGACATGGATATTTTTTTTAAAGGATAAAACAGAACAGTACAGGAAATGGCACGTTCTATGCTGGCTAAGAACAAAATCGTAGACAGATTTTGGAAAGAAGCAGTCCACACTGCAGTATACATTCAAAATAGGTACATGCTGAGAACTCATGAAAGTAAAATTCCTTATGAGCTATGGTTTGGAAGAAATGCAACAACAAAACATCTCAAAGTTTTTGGTTGTAAGTGCTACATCAAAAACACTGATGATAATCATGGGAAGTTTGAAAATAGAGTAGATGAAGGTGTCTTTGTTGGGTATTCGATAAAAATCAAAGCTTATAAATGCTAAAACAAGAGACTCAAGAAAATTGTGGACAGTGCTAATGTTAAATTTGATGAAGGAAGGGAAAGAACAGTTAACTATGAAGAAAAATACCCAATTTATGAAGAAGCCATTGAAGGTGATGAGGAAAATAAAACAGAAAAGAAATCAACACTTGACTCAAATGACTTATCTTATGACTTGGAGGTGGAAGAAAACAAGAAATTCAAAACAGGCAACTGGCAGAAGAATCATCCCAGAGATCAAATAATTGGAGATCCCACAACTGGTGTTCAGACAAGAAAGAACGTAGTAAGAAATTATTCTCTTTTATCCTGATTTGAGCCCAAAAGTATAGCTGAGATAAGCAAAGATGATAGTTGGATGAAGGCAATAAATGAAGAGTTAGATCAGATTGAAAAGAACAGAACTTGGGAATTAGTTCCTAGACCAGTAGATAAGAATGTAATCGGCACCAAATGGATATTTCAAAATAAATTGAATGAAGATGGATAGGTAGTTAGAAATAAAGCGAGATTGGTCTGTAAAGGGTATGCACAAGTTGAAGGCATTGATTTTGAAGAGACTTTTGCACCTGTGGATAGATTAGAAGCAATCAGAATGTTTCTGGCCTTAGCAGTTCATAAGAATTTCAGAGTTTACCAGATGGATGTAAAATCAGCTTTCTTAAATGGGAAACTTGAAGAAGTGTACATTGAACAACCAGATGGTTTCCAAATTGGTGAAGATCCCAATATTTTTTGCAAATTAAAGAAATATTTATATGGCTTAAAACAGGCACCCCGAGCATGGTATGCATGGCTAGATAACTATCTCTCTCAACAGGGGTTTAAGAAAGGTATGGTGGACAGTAATCTATATGTCAAAATAGAAAATGGGCATCTCATTGTTCTAGTTGTTTATGTAGATGATATCATATTTGGCAGCAACAAGGATGAATCATGTAAAGACTTAGAAAATAAAATGCAGAAAGAATTTGAAATGTCTATGATTGGTGAACAGTATTAATTTCTTGGGTTACAATTTAATCAAAATGAGAAAGGCATATTTATTTCTCAAGTCAAATATGTGAAAGAGATGCTAAAAAGATTTACAATGGAGGACTGTAAGCCAGTTAGTAGTCCTATGGTGACAGGCTGTAAGTTGAGTAAAGATAACAAATCTCCACCTGTAGATCAAACCATGTACAGATCAATGATTGGAAGCTTACTTTATTTAATAGCTACCAGACTAGACATTCTACAGGCAGTTTGCATGGTAGCAAGATTTCAGGCCGAGTCCCAAAGAGACTCATGTGACGACAATAAAAAGGATTCTCAGATATCTCAAGGGAACTATGGAGTATGGGTTATGGTATCCGAAAGGTAAAGACTTCACCCTTATATCTTATTCAGATGCAGATTGGGCAGGATGTGTTGATGATAGGAAAAGTACAAGTGGAGGTGCTTTTTATCTCGATGACAGGTTGGTTGCTTGGCACAGCAAGAAACAAGATTCAATTTCTTTATCAATAGCTGAGGCAGAATATATTGCAGCAACAACTTGCTATACACAAGTTTTGTGGATGAAAAAAACTTTGAAAGATCTAGGTATTAATTTCAATGAACCAATATCAGTTAAGTGTGATAACACCAATGCAATTAACATCTCCAAGAATCCATTAATGCACTCACAGACAAAACACATTGCCATCAGGTATCATTTCTTGAAGGAAAAAGTTGCAGAAGGAGAAGTTAAATTGGATTTTGTCCCAACCACAGAATAAGTAGTAGATATTTTTACAAAACCATTGCCCAAGGAAGTGTTTGAGTACCTTCAAAACAAATTGGGAGTAGTCACACTTCCCAAGAAGTGACTAGCTATAGGGATCACTTTCTCAGGGGGAGCATTTGAGTATTTGCCTATTCTTTTTCTCATGATCATAATTTGTGCTAAGTGCAACAAATTGTTCCTGAGAATTGTGTGTATGGACTCAGGGGGAGTCTACAGCAGCCCTTTGGTATTATTGACAAAGTGGGAGAAGAGTTACAGGAATATGCACAGGTGTTGCCAACAATTCCAAAGGGGGAGATTGTTGAGCAAGGTGTTGCAAGAGGTTTGTCATTGTTGTCAACACAGGAAGTTAAATCTAATGAT
Organism: Wollemia nobilis; assembly: GCA_028583015.1. Lineage (NCBI taxonomy): Eukaryota > Viridiplantae > Streptophyta > Pinopsida > Araucariales > Araucariaceae > Wollemia > Wollemia nobilis. The sequence continues at coordinate 2,084,965 of JAQPPZ010016349.1, forward strand.
GCAATGGATAGACAATTCAAAAGTCAATTAGAGGCAGAGGACAGAAGTTCAAAGGTCAGTCAGATCATGTACAGTGCAATTCCAAGAAAACAGAAGAAACCCAGATTCAAAAAATCAAAGAAAAAGACAAGTAAGAAAATTGTCGCGATATCGCGACATGTTTTCTATCGTGATTTCACGACATGTCGAAGGAGAGAGAAGGCACAAAGAAAATTATTGTGATTTCATGACATGGTCGAGGAGAGAGAAGGCACAAGCAAAACTGTCATGATTTCACGACATGTTGCAAGAAAAGAAGCCAAGTGGAAAAACTATCACGATTTCACGACATGTTTGGATAAAAAGTGTTGTTGAGTGGTGTTTTCACCCAATTGTGAAAGCACACTCTCCGGTAGGATCTGAGTCCCAAAATCCTCTGCTTGCAAAGAAAGTAATTTCTCCAAGGTTCCTGTTATGTTGATTCTTTAACACCAATGATGTTGTTCAATGTAAATGCTGGGAACACCTTAGGGTTGCAAGTGGATGTTAACAAGGGGCACTGTAGTTTACTTTAATTTGAATTTGCAGTGGACTCAAAGAGAATAAATCTAAGAAATAAATATATTTTGATCCTTAGTTCTGATGGATTTTCAGTTGTTTATTTGAATACAGTAATTAAAATGCAAAATAAAATAAGGGTTTGAAAATAAGAGAAATGCAAATGAAAGTAAAACTAAATTATATCCAGAGTGCGACCATTCTCGATTGATAAAACCGAAGCTAATGAGGTTTCTCGCATGCAACCTAACCTACTGAACCTCCGTAAATTCACACAATCCAGGATAAGCTAGGTGCGGGTTTTGGGGTTTTTAATGTAATTTCAGATTCAGACATTCGCATGAAGCAACCAAGAACACTTGCATTCAACTTCACCTATAAGCCTAGAAATCTGAAAGGGAAAGATAACACATTGAATCATGCATGCAAAAATGACTCCTTCTTTCTCATCAATGAAATGCCAACTCTCTGTATTTCTCGCATTAAAATGATGTATCAATTATAATTACAGACTGTTCCAAGTTTTATAAATCCAGAACAAATGAAGGAAATTGCCCAAGTGTAGGCCCGGAATGGCATGAAGCCCTTGTCTCTGCAACTCTGCAAGCAGCAATTTCCAACCCTTCCTTCAATCTGCACTTCTGGTTTTATACTGACTGAAACGGCTCTTCGGTTCTCCCTGTGTCGCTTCGTTTCACCTTCCAGCATGCGGCTTTTCAAATTCCCTGCCTTTTCGTTGCTTTTATTCCATGCTTTATGTCGAAACGTTCGAAATCTTCCGTTGCATGTAACGCTTCTGCAACTCTGACACCTGTATGCCACGTGTCTCACGCTTTCCGGCACCTTCCGTAACGCGTCTCCATGAAAATCGTGACCAATAATACGCATGCAAGCTCTCGCTTCACCTCCGTCAACAACGGACACATGTCACGATATCGCGATGCTTTTTCTCGCCAATGACCTCCTTGCCTTCTTGCCCAGCAAAAATGTGACATGTCGCGAAATCGTGACATGTCACGAAATCGTGACGCCTTTCCCTGTTCCGTACACTCTCGACCACAACCCGTCGTGAAATCGCTACGCATTTGCTTTTTTCCTCTTTCGTAGCTTTCTGTCGTGAAATCATGACACTTTTCTATTCCATGCCCTTTGCCTATTTTTTGTCGTGAAATCATGAGAACTTTCACTTTCGAATGCTCTGCTACAACCTGTCGCGATTTCGTGACATTTTTTTGCTTGATACACCTTTGGCCGCAATCGGTCTCGAAATCACTATGCTTTTCCATTCTGTACCCTTTTGCTCGATATTTCATGATTTTGTGATGCTTTTGTGCTTTGGACCCCTTCGCTCGATCCTGTCACGATTTCGCTATGCCTTTCATTCGACGCTGCTCTCTGTCGTGAAATCGTGATGTTTTTATGCCTTGGACTCTTTCGCTTGATTCTATCGCGATTTCGCGACGTCTTTCTCATTCTACACTTGCGCTTCGCAACTTGTCATGATTTCACGATGCCATTCACTTCATCTTTTCTTCGTCATGATTTCGCGACCATTTTTGTACTTCATGCCTTTCATCACTCCATCTTCTCCCTTTTTCACGATCACCCCTCCGAAACAATTTTTTCCAACCTTGTCGCGATTCACGACGATTTCTCCTTTATGCCTTCTCGCTCAATTCTGTCACGATTTCACGACGTTTTTCACTCGGCACCTCTTTGCTCAATGCTGTCGCCATTTCGTGACATTTCTCTTCTCCATACGCCATGGCTACTTCTTGTCATGATTTCGCTACGTTTCTCCTCTTCGACATGCTTTGTTGCTTTCTATCGCGATATCGTGACCATTTTCACTTCATTGCACTTTGCCAACTTTACGTCGCGAAATCGCTACGCTATCTTGCTTCGGGCTACCCTTGTTGTATTTGGCAGCGAAAACGTGACATGTCGCAAAATCGCTACGCTATTTTCATCCGTACAACTTCTGCAGCAACACGTCGCGAAATCGTGACACTTTTCATTCCCAAGCAGTGGCAGCTCAATACGTCGCGAAATCGCGACAAATTTCATTTTGCCTTTCTCTCTCCTCTCTGGCCTACGATGGAGCAACATGTCACGATTTCGTGACACCTTTTCATTTTTTGCCAGTGACGGAGCGACATGTCGCGATATCGCGACACTTTTTATTTTTCGGCAACGATGGCGTGACAGGTCACGATTTCGTGACATTTCGCGATTTCGTGACATGTCGCGATTTCGTGACACTTTCTACACTTGTGCATTTTTTGCCTCTTTTCTTCATTTTTAGCATCTGGGTCACTGAGATTTTCTCTGCAAGCCTGCAAAAAGGTGGGTCCCCAATTTTGGGGTGTGTTGTGGATCAGCCACAACAAATGGCGACTCTGCTGTCAAATGCTCTTGAGCATTTTAGTGAGAACCCAATCTGAAACATATCACAAACTCGAAAACATGTGTTAGCACATAAGCAATATAAACAAATGCCCAAAGATCAGAAGTACATGAATCATCAGAATCATCAAGTATTAGCTCAGTGTGTGCAATGAATTTCTTTCCCTATCATTTGAAATTGATCCACACTCCATTGTCAGTTTTGCATGAATGCATATATGAGATTGTGAATGATTTGTGTAACCTAATGAATATGCTAGGAGATCTTGCTTTTATAAAATGCATAGTCTTTCTTCTAGTATCATGTACAAACATTCAAGATTGCCAAACCCTCTTAGGATCCACTAATGAATTGCCTTATTATATCCCAAAGTTGGTTATGAGTCCCTACTATCTTGAACCCATGTGCAAGTGAATGTGAAATCAGAACTTTGGGGAATCAGACTCCCAACCAACCGAGATGAGAGTTTAACCCTATCCTTACTATTCTGATTTAGAGTTCATTACCTCACTTTGAGCAAAATAATTAAACCAATTATGGAAGAAATGGTCATGCTAGTCTAACCCTTTGGACAATCAATGGTCTTGTTTTTTAGACAAGACATGTTGCCATGCATGGGCATATCTAACCCCACAATCCAAAACTTATCTTCATTTCTTTGGACCTTGGGGATGACTACCCATCCTTTGCAGAGGACAAGTAGTACGATCCTTCCAATCCAATATAAATATGAGATGGGAAAATTTTATTTTTTACTTCTTGGATCTTAGGGATGACTACCCATCCTTGCTAGGGACATGTAGTACGATCCTTCCAATCCAAACTTTAGATGTAAATGGAAAATATTAATTTTGTTGCTTAGACCTTGGGGATGACTACCCATCCTTTGCAGAGGACAAGTAGTACGATCCTTCCAATCCAAACTTTAGATTTATTATGAAATGAGACATAAGAGCTTTGGGGAATCAGATTCTCAACCTAAGCGAGATGAGAATTTATGCCCTATCCTTACTACTCCATGTGGGTCAAATCAAAGCTTTGGGGAATTGGATCCTCAACCTAAGTTCGATGAGGATTTAACCCTATCCTTACTACTCCGATTTTAGGCTTTAAGCTCTATGGAAGTGGTCAAAACCACTGTTTTAAGGATCATGTTGCATAATAGGATAGACATGAAAAACTTCTTTCGCCCAACCTTTTCCTCCAAGTTAGGTTTTGATCATTTTGCTCAAGATCCTTTTTAATGTATGAGACGTGCTTGGTTCTAGATATCTCAAGACTCAGTTTCCAACCTTAGGATTTTTCTTACATTTATGTTATAACACAACCCTAAGAGGATTTGACATACTTTAATGATTTGCACCTAAGATGCATATGCAACTAAGATGAAATGTATGTAAAGTGAGATGGAACATGAATGCATTATCTCTTGAATTGCAAATGAAATGATTTGTCATGCAAAACTGACTCTTTCATGCATCACAAAATCAAACAATATAACTTAAGATGTTTGTGTTACTTGTGGAGCTTTTACAGGACAATTCCAATATTTCATATTCTCCTAACCTTAAGCATAAGTTGACATCTCAATTTTTTATTTTTTATTTTTTTATTTTTTTATCAAAATTAACAAAACATGTCAATTGAAATCAAATCCACAACCAAAATCCTAGCTAGACTAACAATCCTAAACAATAAAAACAAAAACTGAAAATCCCCACCAAAACCGAAAGAATAATATCAAAATCTCACAACCTAAGGGCTAAAATAATGCTTTAAAATCTGCCCATTAACCGGTAGCATGAAATCTCTCCCTTCTAAAGTTTTTAGCCTCGAAGGTATTCTTCCCAAGAATCTCTGAAATCTGATATGGGCCTAACCAAAGACAATCAAACTTTTGATGATTCCCTTTTTCCTCATGTCTTTTGTCCCATAGTAATACCAAATCTGAAATTCTGAATGATTTAACTTTGGCCCTTCTGTCAAACCATATTTTGATAACTTCCTGGTGTTTATTCATGTGATTCATGGCCTCTTCTCTCTTTTCATCAAGGTGCAGCAAATGACTTGACCTGGCTTCAACTTGATCATCTGTCCCCAAGTACTCTTGTATGAAATGTAAGGTCTGCAACTTCAAATTTGCAGGAAATATCGGGTCTTGCCCATAGACCAAATGATAGGGAGTATTCCCTATGGATTCTTTCACTGGTCCTATCTCGCCCAAAGGGCAAACTTCAATTGGTCTGTGCCAATCCCGAGGGTTCTTTTCCAGCAACTTCTTAATGGTATTCAACAAATTCTTATTTGAAGATTCGGCCAAACCATTTCCTTGAGGATAATAATTAGATGCAAACTTTAAGCTCACTTTGTTATCATATGCCCAATCTGCAAATTGTGTAGAAATAAATGCTTTACCATTGTCACTGACAATAGAATCGGGCATTCCAAATCTTGTTATAATTTGGTCCTCAAGGAATTTAATTACAACGTCTGTGGTGGCATGTTTAGTAGGAATCGCTTCTGTCCACCTTGTACAGTAATCTGTAGCTGTCAATATGAATTTATGGGAATCAAAAGAATTTGGGTTAATAACCCCGATGAAATCTAGTCCCCACTGTGCAAATGGTCTCATTTCAACTACAAGTTGTAACGGCATGGCTGCATTTCTTTCTCTATTGGCAGCCACTTGATAGATATGACAAGATCGTACATGGGCATGTGCATCTTTGAAAATATGCGGCTAGTAGTATCTTGCTCTCAAGATTTGATGTGCTGTAGCATTTGCCGCACCATGACCAGCTCCATGTTTCCCGTGAAATTCTTGCAACACCCCGGCAACCTTCTTCTTTGTTCAAGCACCTCGGGTAGATACCTTCATGATTCTTCCTGTAAAGCACACCAGATTTCATCGGATAATTGACAGACTTAAGCCTTAAAGCTCTTCTCTTGGTTGAATTCAGATTAGAAGGACACTTACCAATCAATAAAAATTGCACAATATCAACATACCAGACATCCTTAGCAATGTATTCTGTATTCGAGCATTGGCCTGTTATTTGCGGATTATTTTCTGCGATCGCCTTCGCCAGTCCCTGTCCTCGAACTAGTTTCATAGGTTGGATTTCGAGATCAAATTCTTGGATGGTGGAAATCCATTTTCCTCTTTTCTCACCTAGTTCATTTTGTAAAAACATGGTCTTGACAGCAGAGTCGGGCACGATGGCAATAACTCTGCTGTGTACAATGTAGTGCCTAAATTTTTTCACCGTTTTAAAAAGTGCGTACATTTGCTTATCAAGGATTGAATACCTTAATTGAGCATCTTTCAGGGGGGCACTTAAAAATGCTATGGGTTTTTCGGCACTATCCTCGCCTTTTTGGGTTAAGACACTCGCAAAGGAGTGTTCTGATGCAAAAGCATAAATATAGAAAGGCTTGGAGTAGTCTGGACTTATAAGGACAGGGGCTCTGGAAATGGCATCTTTGATGTTCTGGAAGGCCACTCTACTTTCCTCGTTCCATTTTACATCCACATATTTCTTGAGCATCTTGTTCAGAGGTTTGGCTATCTCAGCAAAGCTAGAGATAAACTTCCTCACAAAATTAACCTGCCCAAAGAAAGATCTCAATTCTTTTTTACTACTCGGGAGAGGTAGGTTTTGGATAGCTTGTATCCTTTCTGGGTCGATGGATATGCCCTCTTTTGAAATGATGTGACCCAGCAATTTTCCTTCTGTTACTCCGAAAATGCACTTTTTGGGATTTAAGGAAATTCCATGTTCTCTGCATCTTTGAAGCACTTTCTTTAAATCTTTGACATGGTCCTCTCTCTTCTTCGAGAAAACTGGGATATCATCCACATACACGATGATGCATTTGCCTATGAGCCCTTTGAATGCATAATCCATGGCGCGTTGAAAAGTTGCACCAGCATTTAACAATCCGAACGACATTCTCTTATATGCAAATGTCCCCCACTTGGTAGTGAAGGCTGTTTTCATCCTCGTCATCTGGATGTATAAGAATTTGGTTGTACCTAGAATACCCATCGAGAAAGGACATCATTTCAGATCCATTTACCATTTGTAGAATTTCATCGATTGATGGCAATGGATAATTATCCTTTTGAGAGGCTTTATTAAGATTTCGAAAATCTATGCACAGCCTAATCTCTCCACTCTTTTTTCTCACTGGAACGAGGTTAGCCACCCAGGTTGAGTGCCTAACAGGAAAAATGATTTTCGCTTCCAATAATATTTTAACCTCCTTTTCGATCAAAGGCTCCAATAGCGGGTTAACAACTCGCTGTCTTTGCCTAAAAGGCTTGGAGTCTGGCTTCAAAGGGATGGTATGTGTGATAATGTCTTGGTTGTATGTCTTCAACTCATTGTAGTTCCAAGCAATACAATCTATGTAATGCTTCAATGCCCGCATTATATTGCTCCTTTCTTCCTCTCGTACATGCCTTTGCTATGTACACCTCCTTTGGATTGTCTGCACTCCCTAGATTAATTGAATCACATGCATCTTTAGGGAGTGGGACTCTTTCTCCTTTCTTGGTCTTGCATCCCATGTCGAACATCTTTTCCAATGAAACCACGTCTTTAGGAATTTTGTTGGATTGATACGCAGCTTCAATTTCATCTTCTCGTTTCATCCCTGCCACCTTTGCTCCTCATCAATCACCTCGTTTTCAAAAATACCCGAGTTCGTGACAAATTTGAAAATGTGTCTGTCACTTTCAAAAACCTGGAAATTCTTTACATTATCGGGTATTGATGGACAAGGAACCAATTCAATGGAAAACTTTTTACATCTTTTTATATCAACCGGGTTTAACATGCCCGCGGTGACTGCAAGAGAGTCTGCTATTCGATTTCCTTTCCTAGAAATAAGGGCTATATTGAATGCATCGAACTCCTCCATGAGGTCCATAACCCTAGTTCTATAAAGGCTTAGTCTCCTGTCATGGCATGTATACTGTCCTTTGATTTGCTTGACTACCAACTCAGAATCTCCCAAAACCTTCAAGCATTTAACATGCTTGCTCAATGCTAGACGTAAACCAAAGATCAATGCTTCGTATTCTGCCACATTGTTCGTGCAAGGAAATTGCAGTCTGTAAGCAGCTAATAATGGTTTACCTCCTGGGCCAGTGAGCTCGACTCCAGCTCCTGCTCCCTGTCTAGATTTTGATCCATCGAACCTGAGCAACCACGTGTAATCATTTTCCTCAGAAGAGCCACCATGACACGCCTCCTCTTTAGGCTCTTCAACAGCTTCCTCAACATCAAGTGCATAAACTCCTAGTTCTGGCTCAGAAAACTGAACTTCATTCGGCTTGTTAAAATCTGTTATAATCTCCTTAAGCCTCGGTTCATTTTCCACTCTGATTTGGTTTGCAATTCCCTTCCATGGTAGCCACATATGTGAGCAATCTGTTGAAAAATAGCCATTCAGAGTTTTCATCCAATCCCTCGCAAGTAACATTCCATACCTACTTGGGATATTAACCACCAGAATGTCTACAACCTGCTGGACCCTGGGTTCAGAATTTAATTGAATCTTGACATCATATAAGGTCCCTACCACATTTACCTCTGAACGGTCCAATTGCAAGACCGTACATTTGGATGAAACAGGTTGCAGACCTAGCATTTTACATATTTCTGTAGGCATGAGGTTGCTCGTGGCACCTGTGTCCACCAAATAGTTATGCAAATTCTTACCCGCAATTCTCAGAGTCAGTAAGAATGGCGGGACATCCCTTCTCTCCTTTCGCAAAATCAGATGGGATTCAACTCCTTTTCCTTTCCACGTTTGATCAGGTGAGTTCAAAGCTTTTATCAATGCCTCCTTTTGGCCCGGCAATCTAGCTGCGTCCAAGAATGAAAGGCTAGATTTGGACTTCTTTAGATCCTCCACTATGTCATAGTTTGGCTTTTCGAATTTGACTGTCTTCTGCACATCATTAGACATTTCTCTTCTGAGTGGAGGGGGAGGATTATTATTTGCCTTAGTATCCGGAGGAAGAATAGAATTGTTTGGAGGTGTCGATGAGGTTTTAGGGGCTTTAGATTTACTTCTCAAATGGTATCCATGATTCCCCTTTCTAAAATCTCGAAAAGCTTGCACCTCCTGTTCCAAAATTTCGTCTTCTTCTTCCTCACTCTCACCTTCTTGATGATATACAGTTTCCATCACCATAATATTATCATCTTGATGTTGTGATGGACCCTCATTTGATACCAGTTCCAAATCATCAACTTGTGCCTGAAGACAATGAGTGTATCTAGCAATTTCAGGACAATTCCTCTCATTGTGTTCTTTGGTGTTGTGCAACCTGCACCCCCTTTCCCACGCCAAATCTGAAAGATTCAAAAGAGAATTGGATTGGCTAGGTCCTACAGAAGTATCTAGTTGATTAGCAATGGGAGCGGGAACTCCCCCATTGTTTGGCTTGGTGTTCCAGTGCCTCCCTCTATTGTTAAAATTTTGATTTGGGTGAGGGGCATGGGACTCATACTTCAGCTGTTGAACCCTGTCATTGCTCAGTTTATGAACTAATTTCTTGAGCTCTTCGACTTCTGAATAAATCTCCTTCGGTGGAATCATATTGTTGTTAACCCCCGTTGGATTCGCATAATTAATGGGGTCTTGATTCAACACTGGGGTCGGGTTCTGAGGAATTTGATTCTCGTATGGATTGACACTTTGAATCGGGGTTGGATTTGGAAAAGGAACTATGGCTCGAGGATTGACTTGGCTAGTTCCTTGCATAGTTGATTGACTATTCTACAAAAATGCAGGGACAGGTGGAATGGATGTGATTGGTTGGATTGGAATGGGTGCATACGCGGGGTTGGTGGATACGGTCGTCGATATGGGAAGGCATTCATGCTTGGCATTTGAGGTGCCATGATTTGATTTGCCAAGGGAGCTTGACCATATGGAGCATACTGTCCCATCATAGGCATCTGGGTAAACCCGTAGCCTTGTGGTGTCATTTGTTGCTCGATAGTCATGGCTTCATTATAGGCCAAAGCCAGCGTGGTGACCTGAGGATTGCGTCTTGCAAACATGGCTGTCATGGGGTCCAATGCCCCAAAATATATCTGCAAAGCCACTACGGGATCAATGGCAAAGTGCCTAATTGCTCTATTATAGCACTTTTGGAATCTCTGATTAAACATTCTGATCGGTTCCCCTTGGCCCCTTTTGCATGTAATAAACTGATTGTAAATAGTTGCGGGATCCAAGGGTGACCTAAATTGATTAACAAAGGCATTTTCCATTTGTGTCCAAGAGGTGATTGAACCAGTTGGCAAGCATATATACCATTCATATGCTATTGGATCTAAGCTCATGGGGAAAAGTCTGCAGGCCACATCTTCATATTGAACTTGCAGCCTAATTAAAACATCCCTATAGGCTTGGATATGTTCTTCTGCTATTCTTGGGCCATCTGGTTTGTATTTAGGCAGAAATATTTCAATGTTCTTGGGGATTTCATGGATATCCCCAGCAATATTCAAAGGAGTATTGTTAGCTCCATACCAAGGAGTTGCTGGAGCTTGAGCCATTTGACTCAAAATCGATGAAGACAAACCTACAATAGCAGTAGAAATATTACTGACTATAGGCACACTAGGGGCAACTGATATTACTGGCGTAAGTCCACTCGATGTTCCTAGAGAAAATAGGTCTTTTGTGACTGGTGAACTTACGACTTGCTTGGTTTTATTCTTGGGAGTACCAGTAAGGTCATGAAAAATGGTTTCTCCGGTTGTTTGGGACCTGGTCGCAATACGACGCGGTGGGTCCAGCCTGCCTGATGAAACCCTCGACTATTTCAAAGAAAACCTGCAACAAAAAAAAACAAATGTTGCAGTTTAGCTGTCTGTGAGATTTAACAAATGATTTCAAAATTAGATCAAAAAGATACTATTCAGGTATGAAAATCAAAATAAAATAAACCAATTCGGGCCCTCCTTCTAGCGCCAATCTGTTGAGTGGTGTTTTCACCCAATTGTGAAAGCACACTCTCCGATAGGATCTGAGTCCCAAAATCCTCTGCTTGCAAAGAAAGTAATTTCTCCAAGGTTCCTATTATGTTGATTCTTTAACACCAATGATGTTGTTCAATGTAAATGCTGGGAACACCTTAGGGTTGCAAGTGGATGTTAACAAGGGGCACTGTAGTTTACTTTAATTTGAATTTGCAATGGACTCAAAATGAATAAATCTAAGAAATAAATATATTTTGATCCTTAGTTCTGATGGATTTTCAGTTATTTATTTGAATACAGTAATTAAAATGCAAAATAAAATAAGGGTTTGAAAATAAGAGAAATGCAAATGAAAGTAAAACTAAATTATATCCAGAGTGCGACCATTCTGATTGATAAAACCGAAGCTAATGAGGTTTCTGCATGCAACCTAACCTACTGAACCTGTAAATTCACACAATCCAGATAAGCTAGGTGCGGGTTTCTGGGGTTTTTAATGTAATTTCAGATTCAGACATTCGCATGAAGCAACCAAGAACACTTGCATTCAACTTCACCTATAAGCCTAGAAATCTGAAAGGGAAAGATAACACATTGAATCATGCATGCAAAAATGACTCCTTCTTTCTCATCAATGAGATGCCAACTCTCTGCATTTCTGCATTAAAATGATATATCAATTACAATTACAGAATGTTCCAGGTTTTACAAATCTAGAACAAATGAAGGAAATTGCCCAAGTGCAGGCCCAGAATGGCATGAAGCCCTTGTCTCTGCAACTCTGCAAGCAGCAATTTCCAACCCTTCCTTCAATCCGCACTTCTGGTTTTATACTAACTGAAACGGCTCTTCGGTTCTCCCTGTGTCGCTTCGTTTCACCTTCCAGCATGCGGCTTTTCAAATTCCCGCCTTTTCGATGCTTTTGATTCCATGCGCGATGCCGAAATGTTCGAAATCTTTCGTTGCATGTAACGCTTCTACAACTCTGACACCTGTATGCCATGTGTCCTACACTTTTTGCACCCTTTATAATGGTCCCACGAAAATCGTGACATTATTCTGCATGCAGCTTGTTCCTCTGCCAGCACAACGAAAATGAGACAGGTCACGATATCGCGACGCTTTTCGCCCAACAGCCTCCTTGCCTTCTTGCCCAACGAAAACGTGACATGTCGCGAAATCGTGACATGTCGCGAAATCGTGACGCTTTCTTGTTTCGTACACTCTCGGCCACAACCCGTCGCGAAATCGCTACGCAATTTGCTTTTTTCCTCTTTCGCAGCTTTCTGTCGTGAAATCGTGACACTTTTCTATTTCGTACCCTTTGCCTGTTTTTCGTCGCGAAATCGTGACAATTTTCACTTTCGAATGCTCCGCTGCAACCTGTCGCGATTTCGCGACGTTTTTCACTTGATACACCTTTGGCCGCAATCTGTCATGAAATCGCTACGCTTTTCCATTATGTGCCCTTTCGCTTGATCTTTCGTGATTTCACGACGCTTTTGTTCTTTGGACTCCTTCGCTTGATTTTGTCGCAATTTTGCAATGCCTTTCATTCGGCGTTGCTCTCTGTCACGAAATCATGACGTTTCTCCACTTCTTGCTCCTTTGCTGCAACCTGTCACGATTTCGTGACGTTTTTATGCCTTGGACTCTTTCGCTTGATTCTGTCACGATTTTGCGACGTCTTTCTCATCCATACTACTTCGCTGCTTTGGAGCCGCGAAATCGCAACCTGTCGCGATTTCGCGATGCCATTTCGCTTCATCCCCCTTTGCTGTTTTCTGTCGTTATTTTGCGACCATTTTTGCTCTTCATGCCTTTCGATAGATTCTGTCATGAAATCACGACAATTTTGCGCTTCATACACCTTTGCTGATTTTTGTCACGATTTCGCTATGCCTTTCTATTATGTACAACTATGCTGCAATCTGTCGTGAAATCATGACAATTTTTCATTCCATACACTTGGGCTACAACCTGTCGTGATTTCACGACGATTTTGCACTTCATGCCTTCTCGCTCAATTCTGTCATGATTTCACAATGCTTTTCACTCGACACCTCTTTGCTCAATGCTGTCGCGATTTCACGATGTTTCTCTTCTCCGTACGCCATGGCTGCTTCTTGTCACGATTTCGCTACGTTTCTCCGCTTCGGCGTGCTTTGTTGCTTTCTGTCGTGATATCGCGACCATTTTCACTTCATGCCTCTTCACCCACAATCTGTCGCGATTTCGCTACATTTTTCACTCTTGTGCACTTTGCCAACTTTACGTCGCGAAATCGCTACGCTATCTTGCTTCGGGCTACCCTTGTTGTATTTGGCAGTGAAAACGTGACATGTCGTGAAATCGCTACGCTATTTTCATCCGTACAACTTCTGCAGCAACACGTCGTGAAATCGTGACACTTTTCATTCCCAAGCAGTGGCAGCTCAATACGTCGCGAAATCGCGACAAATTTCATTTTGCCTTTCTCTCTCCTCTTTAGCCTCCGACGGAGCGACATGTCACGATTTCGCGACAACTTTTCATTTTTTTCCAGCGACGGAGCGACATGTCGCGATATCATGACGTTTTTCTATTTTTCGACAGCGATGGCGCGACAGGTCACGATTTCGTGACATGTCGCGATTTCGCGACATGTCGTGATTTCGCGACACTTTCTACACTTGTGCATTTTTTTGCCTCTTTTCTTCATTTTTAGCATCTGGGTCACTGAGATTTTCTTCTGCAAGCCTACAAAAGGTGGGTCCCCAATTTTGGGGTGTGTTGTGGATCAGCCACAACAAGTGCTAAGGCAGAAAACTATCACAATTTTGCAACATGTTTGGAGAAAAAGCGCTAAGGTAGAAAACTATCACGATTTCAGGACATGTTTGGAGAAAAAGCGCTAAGGTAGAAAACTGTCATGATTTCACAACATGTTTGGAGAAAAAGCGCTAAGGAAGAAAACTGTCACAATTTTGTGACATGTTTGGAGAAAAAGCGCTAAGGAAGAAAATTGTCGCGATTTCGCGACATGTTATGTTTTCGCGGGCGAAAGGCAAAAAAGAGCTTAAGGCAGCAAAAGTGTTGTGATTTTGTGACATGTCATGTTTTCGCGGGTGCAATCTGAGAAAAGGACAAAGAGGCGAAAAGTGTCATGATTTCATGACAGGTTGCAAGAAAAGCCTCCAAAAGCTGAAAGCGTCGCGATTTCACGACAGGATGAAAGAAAGATGTACGGATGGAAAAAGTGTTATGATTTAGCAACAGTTAGCAGTAAAGAAGCTAGCAGGATGAAGATGTCACATTTTCATGACATGTCATGATTTCGTGACTCTAGGAGGAGAGAGACTATACGACGCCAAAAATGTCGTGATTTCGTAACACAAACAGAGAAGAAGGCCTAGAAGCAAAAAGGGTCACAATTTTGTGACAAGAGTGAGGATGACGTCAGTGAAAGTTAGAAGCATCGCAATTTTGCGACAAGAATGGTGGAAAAGCAGACAAAGGCCAAAAGTGTCACATTTTTGCGATAGCAGGGTAAAGAAAGCATACAGCCACAAAAGGTGTAGCGATATCGTGACATGTAATTTCGTGGGTGAAGCTACAGGAAAAATGATAGAGGCGGCAGAGGCGGTTGAAGCAGACAAAGTTGCATCTAGGTCGATAGAGATTAGGGTTTTGTAGCTAACAATTTTTAGGGTTTGTAATCGACTAAAATTAGGGTTTTTTTAGTCGACTAAGTTTAGATCTTTGCTCATAATTTTATGCTATAAAAGGAGGACAGTTTCAAGATTTGAAGTATCGAATGTGTATCGAATTTGCGCAAATAAAGTCTGCATTAAGCAAAGAGCGAGATGTGTCAATCTAAGTGCGAAGTGAGAGCGAACTGAGTACAAAAATGTCCAAATGAGCAAAGGCGATCAATTGTTATTGCACGGGATTTTTGTGTAGAGGCAAACTATTGGTGCAAAGAAATTGCGCAGAAGCAGCAGAGTATGCAGAAATAGCAGACAGTTTGCATAAGTTTGAAAGTATCTTTCTGTTATTTTCTTTAAAGTCCAAGTTGCAGCTTGGCATAAGGGGTTGGTGCTCCTTCCAGTAGGTGTTGGTGAATCAGGGGTTGGTGCTCCTTTCTGTTGGTGCAAAAAAATTGAGGGGTTGGTGCTCCTTCCAGTTGGTGTTGGTAAATGAGTTGTAAAGTAGTTTCTTTGCACAGGCTGGATTTGGATGGTAGTCCAAGCAGTCATTTTTGAGGAGTAGCCACTTTGGTGAACCTCGTTAAATCTATGTTGTGTGTGATGCTCTCTTGTTATATCTGATTTAAATTTGCTTCATTTTTGCATTAAGTATTGCTAGTTTAAAATTTTAAAAGATCACACTGATTCACCCCCCTCTTAGTGTCACTGTAAGTGCAACAGATTCCACCATTTTACCCTCTCTTCTTACCCCTATCAATATGCTATCATCTTTGGTCACCACGTCTATTCAAACTACTAACCCTATTACAACTCAACATCAAAGAATAGAGGAGATTTCCTTTAATGCAGTATCCTATTGGAATGAGTAGCTAGAAAAATATTGAGAATATGCAACATGAAAAATAAAGACTAAAAGTGTTGATCCAATGTCTAGGAAAAGAAAAAAAATCATTGTTACTCCAAAAGTGAAAAATACAAGAAATAAAATGACCATGGAAGACTATGAGATACTTGAAAAAATTGTAGATATCATGTAGTTACCAACTTCTAATGAGTTTGTAATGGCCAAAGCTCATGTGGATACAATATTCTTGCAAAGATATGTGAGAAGAGAGGAAAATGAAGATTCAAAGCAAAATATAGAGCAACTAGAGATTTCTCTTAGAGAACATGAAGACCTGCAACTCTATCAAATATGAGGTAAAGGAATGGGAAGATAAATATCAAAAAATGGCTAAATTTGAAGAGAAAGTAGAAAGTCTTAAAACTTAGATAACAACCCATGCAACCCAAAATGAGTAGTTGCACCAGCAACTATTGTTAGAAAGATCTAAATCTACTAGATTCTCGAAGGATTCTATAAAACAAACTCAAAAAGAGATATTTTCAGAGATAAATATGAAAATATTAGAAGCAAAAACATTTTTTGTCTTTTTGGATGAAGCTACAAATGAGTTAGCAAGTGCAAGGAATACCCTTCAAAAGGTGAAGGATGAGCTTCAACATATATTGGCTCCAAAAAATAAAATTTGTAGATTGGCCAAAATTAGGTCTAGAGTCATGGCCAGACTAATTTTGAATAAATAATGGTGTATAGCTGATGGTATAGTCAAAGATATCCTAGCCAAAAATAAGTTACTAGTGAAGGGTCTACTGTTGCAGGATATACTGGAAGAGAAAATGAATAAAATGATGAGCAAAATTTCTCACATTAGATTGCTCAGATTCCCTAATTACTTTAGGGAAGACCATCAATTCATTGGAGAGATAGTAATGTCATATTGTTTGGACTAGATCATAGAAGATGACTCTAAAATAGAGATGTGGCCCAAGTCAATCCAATAAGAGCAAATAATTCATATGATTAAGAACTTAACAAAAAAATAATATGTTAAATCTGAGTTGGGTAACGACATTTTTGAGCCTTGTCCATATTGCAAAGGCTCCATAAAAACATTTTATTGTTACCAAGGATTCCAAAAAATACCTGGGAACAAGCCTTTAGTATGCTAAGTAATATCATCCAATTACTTAGCAAAAAGGATGATGATGATGCTAAGGCCAGTATGGAAGATAGTGAATAATATGGGTCTAAGAAAAACAAGTCCGATGAAGATCAGTGGGAGGAAGAAGAGCAGATTGATGATGAGGTTAGGGAATATGAAGAAGAAAATTAAGTCTAGGAAAATATTCCTGATAGGCCCACAGTCGAAGTGGTTCATATCAAAGAAGAAGAAGATGAGGAACAAGGTGAATAAATGGTCTAAGGAAAGGACCCATCAAAAACATATTTTTGATGAAGTTTTTTGTAGTTTGATAGAATTTAGAGAAATAAATAAAGCATGAACCTATATAGAGCCTCACGCATATGGCATTGAAAATTGTTGAGAATAGCCTACAAGAGAAACCCTCCTTAAAACTAGGAATCACACATTTTGCTTCATGAATAGTTTCTATATGACTATCAGCTAAAATATGTTTTGTATTTGATCATGAAGTTGGTAGTCACGAAGGAGAAATTTTTGAACAATAATAATATAAAAATACAGAGTTTGATTCACCACCCATTTCTCTTCATATCATTTCCTTCATTCACTCGTCATGCTTCCCTACCATTTTACAACTTCACATTGTTCATATCACTCCCTATTTTCTATTTTCCCTCTTTCCATAAACCATTTATCCCCTTAGACTCTATAAAACCCAATGAATAAGGCTCCAAGTTCTAAAAAATTGAAATCAAGATTGCCCAGGAGGCACCAATAATGTAGGCCAAAAATGACTACATCCATACTTAGCCAAAATTTTGCAAAAATTGACTAAGTGTGAAGAAGGGATGTGAAAGCACTAGAAATCATCTAAAACTAAGAAGCACTGAAATCATCCCTAAAGTGAGAAGTCTAGCGAATAGTGCGTCTCAGTGCTCTTTGTATCTACCATGCAAAAGTGGATAACATCCAAAAATATAAAAGTACCGCAAGAAGGATGAAAACAAGAGAGCACTAAAATGAGGCCAAATTAAATAATAATAGTAGACCACACTTCTTAAATTCCTTTGTATTGAGTGCATGGAAGAAAAGCATTGAAAAGAACTTGAATCTAAGAAGTGCCAATATCAAACCCAAAGTAATAATTCTAGCAAGGCTGCACTTCTTAACTTCCTTTGTATTGAGCACATGGAAGAAAAGCACCAAAAAGAGCCCAAAACTAAGAAGCATTGAAAACAAAGAAAAATGAAGAAGCTATGCAAGCTACACTTCTTGGCCATATTTATAGTAGCCACACAAATAGGAAAGCAATGGAAAATATCTAAAAGGGAGAAGCACTAGAAAATGGGTTGATGTAAGAAGAGTGGAAGATCACACTTTCTTGTCCATTGTGAATCCATACCATAGATCAAAAAAGGTATGAGAAGGATCCATAGTCCAAGAAGTTGATAAAAATCCAAGGTCGTGATTCTCTTCCACCCCACAAATTAGAAGCAACACTACAACCATCTGATAAAGTTAGATCTATGATGGATATTGAACCTCTACCTACTTTGAATATTTTCAGTGAAATTCTACACACGTGATTCAAATAATAGGAAAAATATCAAATTGACTACATAGAATCCAAATCAAAGTGGTTACAGTCCAAAAACTTCCAAAACCTCATGATGAACTAGATTTAGTTGCAATATCAGTGGGTAAGGTTGGATTTCAAGAATCACCTATGACAAATATGATCTCGACCAGAAGGTCGTTGCAATAATATCAAAAAATGTGTAAGCTAGTGGGCATCATGAAAGGCAAAGTATTTAAGAATATTAGGAGAAAATCAATTCCTTGTAATTATTAAGAGTAAAGTATGATTGTAAAACCTATAAATAAAGGTAGCAACCTCCTTCCAAATGGTTGACTTTGGAGTGTTTGCTTGCACCACTATGTAATTTTTTGTAAAATAATGAATGAAGCATTACAAGGGATTTTTACCTCAAATTTATGCCTATGTTGAATGGTGGACTTAATTCTTAGAAGTTATCTCATCTTGTTGCTATGGTTAGTCTATTCTGTTAATTTGAAAAGTTAACTTAGATTAGATCGAGGTAATTATTTCTACATACATGTTTTTTTGATAATTCTATTTTTTTTAAATCAGTGCATTGATATTATTCTATTAAATTAGATAATCAATGTTTCTATATGCTTGGAATAATTATATGAACATGCAAAATCCATTTAATAGTGTAACTGCATAATTTTTTAATGTTGTTAATCCCTTAAGCTACTTCTAAAATCAATTTGTTAGAGATACTATGTGGATGTCTATGTTGTTAGCTTATTATATCCATACATTTTTAACCCTACCATTTCTATCCCTAAGATTTCAATATTTGAGATAAATAGAGTCATCATTCATAAAGTTGATAAGGTATACCAACCTTCTCTAGAGGTCAAATCAAAGTAATTTGATTCTTCCAACATTTATTCAGGGTTGTGATTAGTGGGTGTTCATATTCATATTTAGAAAGATAATGATCACAGTTCTAGCATTGGATATATGACAAACTGGACTACAACAGTTTGCATATATAGAAGCTTTTGTCAATGATCTAGTTCCTTTTTCTAAACTCAAATTGAGTGGGTTAGCAAAACTAGTCATCATGGATAGACAAAAATACCAAAATCCCATTACCATTTGGGAAGAATTGGTCCAAGCATTGAAGGATTCATTTTATCCTTTTGATTATGCCAAATAATTAAGAGTAAAATGGTGTCTATTACACCAAAATTCTAATATATCTATGTAGTATTATATTTATTTTTTCAACATGTTACGCATTTTACTTCGTGTAAAATATCTTGTAGATGAATTGATTGTAAAATTTACAAGTGGCCTTCAAGAGCACTTATATAGGGATCTCAAATATAATTCCTTGGAAGAAATTGATGTGGCCTTAAAGAGAACTTGTATAGGGATCTCAAATATAATCCCTTGGAAGAAATTGGTGTGGCATTCAACCATGCACAACTAGTCGAAGAGAAGTTTGCCACTCAGGCACATGGAGTTTCTCACTCTTACAATCAGTAGTTGTCTTCAAAGATCAAAATGCCTTCCAATTCTTCTCCTTCTTCTTCATCTAGTTATTCTTATTCATCCTCTTCTCCTACTTATAATGAAAGAAAATATTATAATCATTGTAAGAGATAGGAATACTTAGAATCTGAGTATTTTAGGAATCTAAAGAACATACTTGTACAACCTACAATGGAGGAACCCCCAAAGGGTCTCATTATGGCTATGGAAGAAGGGAGAAAATATATTGAATTAAGCGGTAAAGTGAATAATGTCACACTATTGCATCAAAAATATGGTCATGATAATTTGTTTGTCATAAAATCCCACCTCAGTCATGACTTCTTTGTGGATTGTATTATTGATAATGGATTGCAAACAAATTTGATTGTATAATCTATTATTGATAGGCTTAAATTGACTTTGGAACCATATCCTAATCCATATCCATTGGGATGGAAGGATACAGATTCTAACTCATATATCACAAAGGCTTACACTGTGTCATTTAATTTTGGGCCTCATTATATAAATAGATTCACTTGTGATGTGACTCCCATAGACTATTTTGGTCTAATTCTTGGTCAGTCCTATTAGTTTGATAAAAGGGCTATTTATTATGCATACAATCAAACCTATACATTACATCATAAGAATAGATAATATTTTATTCATAGTTAGCCATAGACCATATTTATACCTTATTGCTATCTACCATATAAGATATCCTTAGTCTTCAATAGGCCTCATGACATACTTGATTCTACTACATTGCCTCCTCCAAAGGTAGCATTTTCATCATCTTTCACTGCATTGCCTCCTCCTCCAGAGGTGATTTATTCATTGACACCTCCTACTACTACTTCTGCTCTTCTTCCTCCTATTTCAGAGTGGCCTTATTCATTACCACCTTCATCAAGTCCTATTCTACAACAAACTTCATCGATTCCACAACAAACTATTGGTGCTTCATCCTTGTCTCATTAATATCCTACATAGATTGGTGATAGATATGTGCCATGACATTATACTACAACTCATGGCCTCCATAACCTTGTTCATAATATAAATTAATTTGTTTTTTAGCGTGCAATATCTCAACCTCTCACCCCTATTGTAAAAGCATTGGAGTCCAATGCTTCTATGGTGGAGAGGGATGATGTGGATATCATTAGACCTAGGCTATTATTTATTAGGATTAGTTTATTTTATCATTTACTAAAGTCTAAGTCTTAAGTCTAAGTTAGAATATGTGTTCTAGACTAGGTGTTAGCTTTTACTTATTTAATTAAGTATTAATTCCTAAGTCTAGGTTTGATTTAATAATATCCAATTCCAATTTGTAAATATTGGCACATTTGGAAAACATTGTCTTTGGATTAGATTTGTTCACTTAGTGAGAGTTAACAATTTGCTTTTGAGTGCTTAGTAATATTTTATGGTTAAACATCTTCCTAATTTGGAATATTATGGTTGTAAATAATGCTATTTAAGCACAAATTGGAAATAAGAATTGGTTAGTGTATTTTTAATTAAGTTTCCTCATCAAAAACTATAGTAGTTGTAGTGAAAATTGACCCTAAAAAATGCTCAAATACCACTTGTTAAGAAAATGCTATTAAAAATAAATTCACTCACACAAAATGCTAAAAATAAAGAAAGATTCATGCAATAACAAAATATCACAATGCAAAAAGTAAATGTAAAATTAAATACTCTCAAAACACTCACATAAATACATGCATTTTCAAGGGGGCAACCTCCTTCAATACTTCATTAATTTGCAAAAAGATACATTCGTACATGACTCCATGTATTTTAAAGAAACACTTCATACAACCCTAACCTAATTCTCAAGAGTTGGCTTACATTCAAAATGCCAGTATAGCTAGAATCTTCTACCAAACATTGGTTACATTCTTGATAACGGTTACATGAAATGGCCTCACTTGTCTAGGCACATTACTTGCCACAAACCGTTACAAAATATTATAAAATAATATTATAAAGGGGTATCTATGTTGGAAGTAGATCATTATATAATCATATAATAATTACAAAATTAATGTTATGATGGGGTCTTAACATGTATTTCCCATTCAAAAAGCTTTCTCATAAAAGCTCTAGATGACAAACTATTGTTGGAGCTAGTGGAAAGACTCCCATGTAGCATCTTCCAAGTGTATACCATGTCATGGACAAGGACCACAGTAATGGATTGCTTGTAAAGAGTGCACATCCCACAATTTAACAATTTTTGTAACTCAAGCAAGATAGAACCTTCTTCATCCAATTTTGGTAGGGTAGATTGAACTTGTACCTAATTTCCTATAAATTTCTTGAGAGAGAATACATTAAAGGTAGGGTGAATCTTGGATGTAGATAGTAGAACCAATTTATAGGTTCTTGCACCAATTCATTGTAAAACCTGGTAGGGGCCATAATATTTGGTAGCAAGTTTGGATATTGGTGTAGACACCTAAAAGTCGCACATAGCTACCTCTACATACTTGTAGATCATTTTGGACACTTGTAGGTTTACATATGCCATCCTATACACCTCTAGGATTTTGTATACCATATTATACTATTATAGACTCCTTTAGACCTACGTATACTATTATAGATATGCATAGACTAGCATAGATCACTCTAGAGTAGTGTAGCATATTGTAGACTTACATAGACCACTTCACTAGTTTATAGGTACAAAACCCTATTAAACTACTCAATCCACATCATAACCACCTTGTATCCATCAAAGGACCACTTATCAATAACCTAAGGCCACTTAACCCCTTCCTAGACCTATTTAAGACCCCATGGGACTATTAGTTTCCAAAATTTCTTAATTAAAGTTTATTCAAATTCTAATTTTAAAGTGACTTCACTTAAAGTGCACTTTTTGGATTAAAAAGGTTAATTAGGTTCCTAAAACCTAACTAGTCCTAATCATTCCCTCCCACATGTGTTTGCACCAAGTTAGTTAGGATATTTCTTAAGAAACCCTAACCTAACCCTCATCTAACCTTAGAGTTGTCTAGTCCTAGTTAAACCTAATCTCTCCTCACACATATGTGAGGATGAGATATTTCCTTAGGGAATGTGGGGATGACACCTCACAAACCCTAACCTAACCACCATATAACCTAACCTTAGGGTTTAATTCTCCTAACCACAACCCCTACACCTTAGGTTTATCTATAAATAGTGAACCTAAACCCTCATTCTACATCTCTCTCCCCTTTTAGTTGAAGTACAAAAACTCTATCAAAATATGACCAGAAATGCAAACAAGGACATTTGATCTATACCAAAAAAATTGTAGCACCTGAGAAGCCCATCCATGCAGGGATTTCCAAGAGAAAGTGCTTACATTTCAATTTTCATCCCATCTTGTAAATCAGACACCAATTCACCCCTCAACTTGCAAGTTGGGTCTAAAAAACTCATTTCACTTCAAATCTATCAGGTAAGCTCCATTTAATGTTTTTATGCAAATTATTTAAGTTTTCATTAAATATTTTGAGTTGATTTGTCCTTTTTACTTTGGGGCCTAACTAAGGCAAGCCCCCAAACATACTATCTCAATTTTGTAGGCCTCACACATATGCAAAGAGGAAAACAATAGCAAATACAACTAGTGGTGGCACACGTTATGCATGAAGCCCACCTAAATTGAGGAGCCCAAGAGAAAGCATTAGACTTATTATAAAATTCATGAAATAAAGAAATGGAGATTCTCCCAATTTGTAACACAAAAGCACTTCAATCATGAATAAAATTGACAATTCTGTATAATCTATGTTTTAGGAAATTATTAGATCAAATGCATTTTTTTGTACGTTTCCTTTTGGAACGCCCAGTGGGACCCCATAAAGGATTGTGTTAGAATAGTTTTATAATGAATATAAATAAATTTGTTGTTTTTTTTTTGTTACAGGTACAAAATATAGACATATCAAAGACCCTTTAAGCCTTGACAACCTCCCTAGGACCTCAGAATAGGAATTTCAAGCCCCTAGATCTGATTCACACCTCAACCTACAAATCTAGATCCAGTTTTCCCCTCAACCTATGAATTGGTCCTACAAATATCAAAAACCCTCAAACTTGCAGGGGTGAGTAGAGAATAAGCAAAGCAGACCACTTGTAGCATCATAAACTAGGTATTCCCCCCAAATTTCTTTGTTCTAACATTTATGTGCGAAGAAATATTTACTAGTAAATGCATAGATACATTTGGTAAATTTCCCTTTAGTTGTAGAAACCTGTGCAAAACTAGAAAGTTTGATTTCATCCATTTTTGAGAAAATTTTTATTTCTTTTTGCAAATCACATGTTGCATAAGTTTTTCATGTAATTATTGTCCTTTCACATAAATTCCCATTTACAAGCATTTTATATTTTAGTTCTAATAGTCAAATTTAGAATTAGATCTTTGCAAATCTCTTTTGCACATTTCTTGAAGCAATTTTGAATTTCTTTGTTGTACAAAAATCAAACTCAAATTTCTTTCATGCATTTAAGAATTAGGATTTTCCAAATTCTTTTTGCATATTTAAGATTCCTATTTGAAAATACAAAGTTTACATCCATTTTTTTTTTTAAATTAGGATTTCCCATCCCTTTTGTAAATCCCTTGAGTAAATCACAATTGTCATATTTCTTTCTACATATTTAGTTTAAGATTGTCTATTTATCTTTGTATAAATATTTCTTACATTTCTTTCATGTTCCAAAATTAGGGTTCCATAAACCCTCTTCTCACATGTGTCACATGTTTACACACTTTTATAGAATAGGCCTTAGTTTATTTCTAAAAGGGCATATAAGATTAGATTTATTTTTACAAAACACATCTTACTTTAGCCTTTTGATTCCAAAAAGTGCATCTAGGATTAGAATTTTATTTCAAAAGGTATTTAGTTATATTTTTTTCTTTATACATCATCGTTAGAAAACTCAAACCCACACACACGTGGTTTAAAAAAAGTGGTGAGATTGGATTTCATCCCCAATCCATTGCTCGAGACTGGTGCTAGTAAAGTTGTACCCTCCATGAACTCTCACCTCCATAGACATCTATCAGCCCCACATGAGTGGTTTTATAGACTTCATCACTAGAAAACCCCCCACTTTTAACATTGGGATTCTATATTTCCTTACCAGAAGTTACCTTCATAGTGGGATAGGATTATATGCCTTTGTCCATAAGGCTCACATAATTCATGGACATGGTAACTGTCGTTATTGACTAAGCCCACCCAAGGGTGAAGTAAAATCATGGATATGTCAATAATAGGTCTCATACAATGCCACATCTTCTCGTGATAGGATATAGCGAGCTTATTTTAGTATAGTGAGTTCCCTCCTTTAGGTTATCATTTTATTATGCCTTCCATACATGTAACCATTCACACGTTACGATATTGTTCTATTCTATGCATATTTGGGTGTTACAGGAGGTTCAATACTGATGACACTCTTGATATTCTAGAGTATTCACTCCACTACCTATGACTCTACCTAGGAAATATCAACATCAAACACACCAAACAAACAAAACAACTTATTTTTTGCATTTAGAACTAATTCTAGTTTCACATTGTTTGCATGATCACAAAATAGTTTCACCACATTACAACACTTAGTAATTTGTTTTTCATTTACACACATTTTATCATTGATTTACTTTTATATTAGATACAGTCAATTCCACACTTCATAAGGTTTCTCCCAACCCCCTTTACACATTGTATACATAACCACAAATCCTATTTTTTGTGTGATTCTAAAGCTTCATGGCATGACACACATCATCATGCCTATTGTTACCCATAGTTGTGTGCATGAGCAAGCATTCCCTATAGAGGAGGCACCTAGAAAACCTTCTAGTCAAACCATATCTCCTCCTTCGATCATGAAGATGAAGTCCACATACACACCCAATCCACTCATAGAGTTTCATCTACACTATACATACACGACACCTCACAATGAGATGCCCACTTCAAGTGAAGCCCTCACTACTTCACTCATATAATATTATCCACTCCTTTTACCTGTATCATTACCTAATCCACTCACCATGTTCTATAATTATGTGATCTATAGTGCTCTAGGATAACCTAACCCATTCATCACCATAGTTTAGGAGACACTACCAACATTCCCCAAATTTGCACACCCTTTCTTCTAGAGTTTATTTCAATCCCTATTTGAGAATGACTCCTTCCTATTGAACCACACTTTCCTCGAGGTTGCATCATTTTACCCTATTGTAGGAATGATATCAGAACCTTCCTCATCTTCCATAGGTACATAGATGCCATCATTCCAAACCACACAATAGCAACCCTCCTTATAGGAGCAACAAACACCCCTTCAAACATCACACCCATACTCTTCTAAATAGTCTCAACCATCATCATCCCTATCACCTTTCTTCCCAAATTTTAAATATCTATCACAACCACATATTCAAACCCAAACCATGTAATATCAACAAAAAAAACCAACAACTCACACCCAATCAGGAGTGGATGCATTCCTCACTCTAGCTTTCAAATATTCTACCCTAGAAACTTACCCTCCTTCCTCCTTATCATTCCCACCTCCATATTAGGTGTTTGTAATGTACCCTACCCAATCCTTTTCTCAACCTTCATCTAAATCAAAATTTAGGTTACCTCCTCCTCCTTTTTATGCCCCAACTACTAGTCTTCTTTCCACCTATGTATCAAGACCCGCAACCTACACACCTACCTATCTAGGCTACTCTACATAGTTTAGTTTTACCACCTCCCATCCTTCAGGATAGATATAGGTCCTATCCTTTGACACATTATCTCAACCACCCCTAGCATCGGTAGCCTTGATACCTCCACCATTATCTACTGGATCTACATTATTTACACCTCCCCCTTTGTGGTCATCACCACCTATAACCTAGCCATTACAGGAGGCTTCTACTAGTAGGTATCCATGCCACAACAACACATCCTACAATCACAATACTAGTATCCCCAACAAACATCTATTCCATATCCTACTGTCCCACTAGCTATGACATCATACATCACCCAATAACAACCTTACCAATATCAGTTGCCACACTTCCCCCCTTGGTATTGGGAATAACAACAACTCCAATACCCATTGCATTCCTTGGCTCAACCCACCTTAGCACAATCCTCCATACCTTTAACACCTAAGATTTAGCTCCTATGAGATGAGGTCAAGATGTTAAACCTATGCACGACCAGTTATGGACCACAAAAACAAACATATGATGAACTCTACAACAAGCTAGTCCATACATTAGTTCCTATCCCACCTTACCCCTATCACTTTAATATCCCAAAGTTTGATAAGTACAAAGGTAAGTAAGATGCTAGAGAACACGTCAGTAACTATCTCTCAGCTTGCTACCAACTTCATAGTAGCAACCCCCTTATGTTATGTACCTTCTCCCTCTCACTTGTGAGACAAGCCTTATAATGGTATAACATGCTCTTGTGCCATAGCCTATATACCTTCGAACAGTTGGCCAACTCCTTTTTAGAATACTTCATAAATATTAAAAAATAAGACTAACTTCTCAGATTTCTATGCCTTATGACATGTTCATGATGAACCCATCATCAAATTTTTGTTGATATCGATATCAATCATCCATGACCTCACCCATAGCCTCCCTACCACTGAGCTAGTGACACTTTTCTCCAAGATTTGCCACAAACACATTTCCACCTCCCTACAGCTTCATAAAAGTCATAACTTTGAAGAAGCCATTTCCTAAGCCAAAGTAATGAACGACATCAAGGTCCATTTAGGAAAAGCAAGTTAATATAGAATCCCAAATACAATCCTAAATTTCATTTTAATATAAATACTCCTAACCAACCCTTCCCTCGACCACCATAAGATAATCAAGTGGAGGTCACTACCTTAGCACCTACACCAATTCCACAACCCCCTCTTCCTCAATGAAAAATATTTCAATCCAATGCGAATCCCCCTACTAGGCCTCATAAGTCTCATGGCATGTGCTCATAGGTCCAACAACACAATCTCACACTACTTTCCAAACCTTTTATAGCCCTCTTCCAAAGGTTATATGAGGGATGTCACATCCTATTTCCTGAGATTCAACCACTGGATCCAAACCTACCTAAGCCTCATGGATACAATGAGCAAGCCTTCTACCAATATTACCGATAGCATGGCCATGATATTGATTCTTGTCACTCTTTTTGTGGTCAATTCCAAGAATTAATTGATTGGAGTACCATCCAGGTTTCAAACCCCCTTCCACAAAATCAAAACCTAGGGATCTTCCATAACCCCTTACTTGACCATAGGGGAACTAACCCCCAAATATCACCATTCAATTCTCTAGGGCCACCTAGGAAAGTAAACAATGTCCAAAATGATCCCACATTGTGTGATGTAGTGGGTATGATAAACCTTACTCTTGTAATCAATGATACCCCTCACACTAGACAACACCTATTGTTTCCCCATCGGTCCATTTCACATCACCATAGTCCTTCATGACTCCTAGAACCATACAACCTCCACCATAAAATGTCCTTACAATTCATGGTAGCCTTACCCACCAATTACATAATGCCCCTACCTGACTATCCATTTTAAACCTCCTACAACAATCTCAATCCGATCATGAGGCATTGAATGACATACTACACTCCATTGATATGGAGACAAGTGACACGAATGCCTTCGTAAACTTTGTAGAGAACATCCCACAATACCTTCACCCCCATTAGTTTCCACGATCATGAGATTACATAGTTTGTGGGAGAAGGAGTGGATCCTCCCCTCCATATCCAAACAACCATAAATAACATCACCTATAAGTGTGTCATTGTTGATACTGGTTCTTCCATTAATATTATCTCCATAGCAGAATTGCATCACTTGCATATCCCACTAGATCATTTTACCACTCCATCTCTTGAAATTCATGCATTTTAGAGTTCCATGACATCCATGGTAGGATCCACCATATTACCCATCCAAGTAGGTATCCATACCATTTCCATCATTTTTCAAATAATCCAAGGCGAGATGCAGTATAACATCCTCCTTGGTCACCCATGGATTAGAGACATGCAATGCATCCCTTCCACACTACATCATTACCTTAAATATGTCCATTATGGACTTCCCCATTGCATTCCTATCGACGGGGATCCTTTCAAATTCTAAAACATCACAAATATTCCACCCAAACCCTTCTCTTCTTCAACACAACTCTTTCCCGTATCTTCCCATCAATCTATTGGAGCATCGACATCTTCCCCAAAATCCATTTTGCTACAAAAATCCTCATCAAAGACACACACCTCGATTTTAGCACCATTAGCACCACCTTCTGTAGAACCTAATCCTACTACCATACCTTTCTCACCACAATCCTTGTGGCCACCACCACCATTGTAGCCATCATCATCATCCATAATTCTAGCCATGTACATCCACCTATCATCCAATCCACATAAGACTTTGGTCATCCCTTAGTATTAGTTTTAACCATCATAACTATTATACAATTAGGATCCCCTGATAATCACACCAACTTTTTCTGTGCATGATTCAATTATTCACTCCCACCTATAGTTCCTCCACCACCACAATATAGATTTTGTGGTACATTAGACCATATGTCCAATTCCTAGTTTACCTTACACTATCTTCGGTGCTTCCATTGGAATATATTTGGATTAGGCCGCTATAAACAAGGGTTTCATACACCCATTAACCCCCATGTACAATTACCTATGGATAAATATGGATTAGGTTATCACCCAACTATGGCCCACACACTTAAGGATGAGTTACAGGATATATCCTTGTGTCCTTCTATGCTTCCTACACACACCTTGGAAGAATACATCGACATGGACATCCCAGAGAAAAACCCATCACCCCAATCTACCATCATAGTTCCATGTGATTTATTCCAAGAAATCCCTTGTTTAGACACCACATGATCATGTTATGTCGATGAATTGATAAGAAAATTTGCCACCCTATCCTTAAATACTCATTACCCAGAGCATGACATGACATCTCCACTACCATTGCCAACATATTTAGCCATGTTCCTGCCTATCCATAGGTAACTCCACAACTTTTTTACTAGACCACTACTCCATCAGTTATCTTGTGCCCTCCATTAAGCCTCTTAGAAGACTCGTAGATTATTGAGTCATCATCATCAAAATATTTACCACCCACAACATCAGTTAATATGGTCAAAGTGGATATTTTCTCCCCTCTTTGATACACACACTAGTCAACCTATGATGACACACCAAACCCTAATTTCATTTATCTCATACACATATCACCCATATCGATACCCCAATATTTCTTATTTCCACCTCATGTCTTGCATGCTACAAATGCTCTTTCACCCTCTACACCACCTCACATCTCATAGGTGTACCACACATACATCTACGTAGATGATGAGTATGAGATTATTGAGTCAATTTATGACCTCCACTTCATTCCAATGCTAAAATATCTTCATGATAGTTCTCACATTCTCATAGAAGAAACCATAAATGTGGATATCGATGATGACCCTAAAAATCCCCACATCATTAAACTAGTCGTAAGCCTTTCATTCGAAGAGCACATTTTGTTCACTACTTTCCTTAGAAAGTATATCAGAATCTTAGTGTGGTCCTACAAGGATATGCCAGGCCTTGATCCTACCCTTGTAGTCCACAACCTAATTATAGACAAATATGTCAAACATGTAAGACAAAAACTATTATGCATGCACCCAACAATTGCGTTACTAGTTAAATCTAAGCTACAAAAGCTCTTAGATGTAGATGTTATAGTACCAATAGATTATCTCGAATGGCTCTCCAACATAGTTCCAGTACCAAAACCATCTGGAAAAGTACATGTCTGCATTGACTTTCATGATTTAAATAAATATTATCCTAAAGACAACTTCTCATTACCTTACATTGACTCACTCATCGACTCTATTGTAGGCCATGAGATGATCTTCTTTATGGATGGATTCCTCTAATACAACCAAATTAAGATCAACCTTGTTGATAAACATAAAACATCATTCACAACCCCTTAGAAAAATCTAGAAACTTCACCATTATATGTTAAACCACACAACCTTTGTCATCACTCGAGACAATCCCCTTCGATACATGATGAAAAAAATCTATCACAACTCCTGAATAGCAAAATGGATCATGCTTCTAACTAAATTTGACCTAGAGTTCATTTCCCAAAATCCATTAATGAATAGGTTACACAACAGACCAACTTGCAAAAGCTCCCTTGCTTGATGACCAACCTCTCCTCATTCAGTTTCTAATGATTCCATCTTCCACTTAACAGAAGCTGAAGAGTATGTCAAGCCAAAGACACTAGCTAACCTAACCCTATTCTTTTATGGCTCCCGATGCACACACTGGAGGTGCAAACATTATTTTCTTCACAATCGTAGGGGAACCATTCCATTTCTCATTTAAATTGGAATTCCCTTATAAAAACAATAATGTAGAATATGAATCCTTAATCTTCGAATTAAAATAGGCCCATGCCATGCATATCAAATGCCTCCACATCATAGGTGACTCCCTCTTGATAGTGACCCAAGTGCAAGAGATCTATAAATGTCATTGTCCAATTATCCAACAATACAAATAGATTGCACAATAGCTTCTTTCCTAATCTGAGTGGTATGATATCAAATCTGCTCCATGATTCATAAAACTATTTTATGGATACAATGGCCTCCTTAGGATCATTTATACCACAAAAACCATCATCAAAAACCACATCAGTATCCATTTACACACTCACCTAATCTACAATATCCTCTAAATCTCCCATAGATGATGATGGTGGCATTCACGTAGTCGATACCAAACCACATGACCCTTGGTTCACGTAAATAAAATATTATATAAAGTTAGGATTACTACCATGCGACCTACCACATGCTCATTGTTGAGAATTCAAACAAAGAGTGATTTACTATACATTATTGGGAGACATCCTCTATCACTGTAGCTATGATGGCATCCTATTACATTTCTAAGAACCCCATGAATCTTAGTGGTTTTTACAAGAAACCCATGATGGTACTTGCGGTGGCCACTTCAGTGGCATGGCAATCACAAAATGTATCCTTCTCATGGGATATTACTAACCAAATATGGAGCATTATTGTTGTGAATATGTGAGGCATTGTGTCAAGTGCCAAAAATAAGTAAACCTCACACAACTTCCATATCAAGTACTCCAATCTATCTAGTCCATGTAGCCTTTCTCTCAATGGGAACTGGACCTTATTGGAAAAATTACACTCACTTCATCAAGCAATAACATATTCATAATTATAGCCACATAATATTTTATGAAGTGGGTCAAATCCATCCCACTTGTCGAGATCATAGGAGCTAAGATCACGATATTTATCATAGACCATGTCATTTTTTGCTTTGGAATTCCTTCCCAAATTATCTTTGATAATGGGAAATCCTTCAAAAACAAAACTGTTTGTGCCCTTTGTGCCAAATTCAACATCCATCACATTTTATCTACCCCATACTACCCACAAGGTAATGGTCAGGTAGAAGCTACAAATAAGACAATATGTTCCATAATTTACAAAATAGTAGCAAAAATTCACCATGGTTGGCATAACCAAATGCCCTTAGCTTTGTGGGCTTACTGTACGAGTATACGTACTCCCACTGGGGAAATCTCGTTCTCATTGGTCTATGGTGCTAAAGCCATCATGCCCCTTGAACTCAAGATACCTTTATTGTGGGTATATATGAAGGAATTTATTGATGATGACACTACTCATCAAGCCCACCTTTATCAACTAACACTCATCGATAAACATTGTATTCATGCCATCGAACACACATGTGTCTACCAAGATCACCTTCATCGTGCCTACAATAGTAAGGTAAATCAACATGAATTCTAAATTGGTGATCTAGTTATCAAAGAGAACTAGCAAATCACAAGTCAACCTCACCAACAATGAGATAATTTTACCCCAAACTGGTTGGTCCCATTCATAATCACACATAAATTTTGTTTAGGTGCCTACTTCTTGGCTAATCTCGAAGGTCTCACTGAACTCGAACCTATTAATATCCTTTACCTTCATGCATTCAATGCATAGACCACATAGTAATTCACTATCACAAATATTGCACATTACTAATTCACAAACATATCACCCACTATGCACATCGTGATACATGCATACCTTTTATTTTACAGTTGCATTATACATGTAGATTTTCTTTTTGTCATTTATATGCTGCTGGTATCTATTTTTTTTGCAATATTCACATCATCTACTAATATGCCATAAGTAGAGATACATGATCATACACACTCACTACCAACATCCCACCATGTAGGACCATCCAGAACCACCCCCAATACCAATTACAATGGCTAACCTCGCTAGGCCACCTGTTACTCTTCACACTAGATAGTATTCATGTTCATTCCATTCATACCATCACACTCCACCTCAATGCCTTTCACCTCACCTTAGTAGTTTGTACTATTCACCTCACTCAAGAGATAGTCATGTTTCCATATCCTTATTTTATGATAAGGAGGAAGTCACCCACATCCATGCACAAGGGTATCCTCGCCATCTACTTGGGGATACAAAGAATCCTTATTCACCATACACTCCCCCACACCATCCATTAGGAACCTACTACCCATCCAACAGAAGCTATATGCCTCACCTAGATTGATCTTCATGTTTACCTTCCCCACTCTCAAGTGGGATGTCTTATTACACCCATATCCTTTAGTCACATGCTTCCCAAGCCACTTCTACATGCATACCTCCATATAGCACACATAGTTATCCACAGTCATCTCCTGCACCACCCATCCTTCAAATACCACCCTCACTACTTTGAGGCTTACCCTTTTAACAAGCCCTATAGTTGCCAAGGTCATTCAACTCCTCCCCTTCATCATCACAACCATATTTATCTTCCCATGGATACCACACTGCTCCCTATACATTAGAGTCCTGCTCCCCACCTTCACCAATCCCATCACCTCCCCATTATGACATCCAGCACATCCTTTCCTACCTTGAGGCTCTCAAGATAAATCTGATCCATTACCATTACCATACTTCCCCTCATCAATTCACACTCACCTATACATCTCCACATCCCTGTAGGACCATTCCTCATCCTATGATCTAATTTGCATCATATTATAGACCCACACCTCTAGCATTTGACCTCACTCCATACTCCACCTGCTCACCTCCTAGGGAGCCCTACATTTACCCTATGCCACTTACATCTACCCCTCTATCCAAAATGTTTTATCACCTCATGCACCAAGGCCTCCTTGCACTGCCTAAAATCTAGCCTATTGATCCATCATGTCCTAAAACACAAAAATACCATGAGAACCAGTTTTATATATATCATCACTAGCTAGGACATGAAATTTAAACGTGTAGAATATTTAAAAATTTGGTTCACAACATGTTTCATGGTGACCACACTACCTCACTAGAATTTTCCTTCCCATCTAGCCAACTCCAAAGTCCCCCACACTACATTGTCCCTCAAAATTTTCCATCACACAAATATTTGATAGTGCCATCATTTTTTTTGGTATATAATATACTATAGCATTAATACCAAGTTTTACAGGTTGACCCAAAAGCTTTTACAAAAATAAGCCTAGGGCTTTTGATGAGCATGTCCTTACTAAGGATCCTATATATATAAAATCTACATGCTACCAAAGCCATTACATACGGTAAGGCACATAGCTTGTTATCAAAAAGGAACTTCCCATACAACATTTTGGGTATACCCCAAGAAAACACACCTGCATCATAATTACAAAAATAGAAACAGACACAAATCCCTTCCTTGAAACAGTGGAGAAACAAAAAGCTACAGAAACACATAACAGAGTACTAAAAAATACTCCCACAAGCTCTGTATTGATAGTTACTCTTAATAATTCTTTTGTAATTGATTTCTTTCATATATGACATGCTTTGAGACCACATCCCATCTTGGCAAATCAGCCTTGGAGAAGTGAACTAGTTGGCTAGATTTATGGCGATGGCTATCTGGTGGTCCATGTGGCTTTGGTTCAAAGTCTTATATTGTCATTTATTTTCTGCCCTGTGATTATCAACCAATCTCAAATTACTAAGATGACTAGGATCCATGTTATCTGACATGTGACTATCCCCATTAGTCTTTGTGGTATTTCCAAGCAGCATCTACAATACTAACAACTCAGATAATTTTTATTGTGAGTCCATTTCAAAAAAGAGATGGGAATACTCATAGCCTTCGAACTTACAGTGCCTTCCCTATTGGTAAATTTGACTATCATTCTTGGTATTCTTGTTGAATAAGCTCCTCTACTTCACTCGAGACACCATGTTCCCATTTGAAAATTCCATCACCATCGACACCCAAATTGGCCAGATTATCAACAACTTTGTTAGCTTCCCGAAAGACATGTTGGGATTTTCTATCCTGTCTTCCCTAGAAAAGGATCCTAGCCTCTTCAACAATTGTTTTAATCCTCCATGGAGGTGTTTTCCAATTATTAAGGAGATTTATAACATGCATAGAGTCTCCTTCTATGATCAAATTGCCTTCTAAGTCTTGAGTCATTTGAAGGCCTCTCCACATAGCTTTAGCTTCAGCTTCGTTGTTCGTCCTTGTTCCCAAATATTAGGAAAATGTAAGCATTATATTCCCATTATGATCTTGTACAATGCCAACAATGCTTGCTTTTCCAAGATTTTCCTTAGCTTCTCTATAAAAATTAAGATTAAACCAACCTGTAGGATGTGGGGATCACTTAACATTGGCTCTAGGGTTGACTACCCTACGCATAGACTCATCTAACAAGGTTAAGCTTAAATATTGAGCAATCCTGGTCTCCTGTAGATGATTTTTATAGCTAGCAAAAGGGATAAGGTTCACATTCTCAATGGAAAAGGATAGGATCCTGGAAATGATAGTTTTATGATCATGGATAGACTCATTAAAGACTCTATGGTTCCTTTCTAACCACACCTGCCAAAGATAGTGATTGAGATAAATTTTCCACATATATCTAAGTCTTTGGCTTGAAAAGGGGCAAGGCCACTAGACGAACAAATCAAGTATGATGGCTGGTTTAACCCAAGAAATATTGAAGGCCTAAAAAACCCCACTTAGGACAGTCAAGGAAAAAAGGCACTCAAGGAAAATGTGATAAATGGTCTCCCAATTAGCCCTGCATAGATAACAATGATTAGTGACACAAATACCTTTACGCATCATATTATCAATGGTTAGAATTCTTCCTTGGATAACCAGCCATAAAAAGACTATAATTTTTGGAATTAATTTTTTTATCCAAACTAAGTCCTTTTGGAGGACGAAATCCTTGTCATCAAGCAGAAGCTTGTAATCTGATTTAACAGTGAACTAACCATTTTCTGTAGGAGCCCAGGTCACTTGATCTTCCTTGGATCTCATGGGGATAAACTATTTCTCGAGAATTTTACAAATATTATTTGATTCCACTTGAAATCCTTGAATCCTTATTTGCTTCCACTTCATTCTGCCTCTATCCTCAACCATATAATTGAAGACTTTTCTACCAATGAATTCTTCTATGATATCTCTAATTTGTGCTAAGTTAAGATATTGCATCAGTGGTTTGTCCTTAGCCCACCTGTCATTCCAGCAATTTTTTCCTCTCACCATTGCCTAAAATCCATCTTAAACCTTTTTTGATGCTTTCCAAAAAGTAGAAACTTTGATTGGAACTGAGTCACTTAGAAATTCCATATTTTGAAGATACTTTCATTTGATGATAGCTGTCCATTCATTTTCTTCACCAAAAATGATGTGCCACGCCTGCTTAGCCAATAAAGCTAAATTCATATGAGCAATTATCCTTAGACCTAAGCCCCCATTTTCCCTTGGTTTGTACACTTTGGTCCATCCTACAAGGTGTATCCTTTTTTTCTCCTTTGATCTAGTCCATACAAATTCTTTTTGGAGTTTCTCAATTTTTTGGAAAACCTTCACAAGGGATTTGAAAATAGAGAGGAAATAGACTAGAATGCTCTGAAGAGAGGCCTTAGTGAGGGTCAGCTTTCCTACTTGAGATAGAATATGACCTTTCCATCCAACAAGTTTTTTTTGAATTCTTTCAATAACCCTGTCCCACATTGACTCTCTCGGAGAACCAATGAAAAGAGGAAGACCAAGATATGAAGTGGGGAGGTTTACTATATCACACCCTAAAATTTCTGCAATCCTTCCTTACCTCTGAATGAAGGTGTTCAAGAAATATAACTTGCTTTTACTAAAATTAACTTTCTAAACAACAACGTCCTTGTAAAGTTGCAAGATGTATTTAATTCGTTTGGCCTCAACCATCGACACCTTAGTCAATAGAAGGGTATCATCAATGAATTTTTAGTGAGAAACAACCCTAGTGAGAGATGTTGCCTTGATTCCTGATATTAGCCTTGAATTGCAAGCATTTTTTTATGGTTTTGCCTAAATCTTTTGTCATAATGATGAATAACATGCGGCTGATAGGGTCCCCCTACCGAATTCCTCTATGACTTTGAAAGTAACCAGCAGTTGTTCCATTAACCAGAATTGAGAACCATGCTTTAGAAATGCATTCTTTGATCAAATTAACCCATTGGTGGTGAAAACCAAACTTAAGGAGGACAACAATAAGAAAGTCCCAATTTAGCCTATCAAATGCTTTGTTCATATCAAGCTTGAGGTAAAAAATAGATATTTTAGTCTTATGAGCAGAGTGCAGAGCTTCATGAACTATGATAAATCCATCCAAGATTGACTTGCCATGGACAAAGCTTCCTTGGCATGGATCTATGATGTGGGGCATAACATCTCTCATTCTATTTGCAATGGCTTTAGTTAGGATCTTGTAAGAAATATTGCATAGAATGATTGGCTTGAAGTCAACCATATATTTAGGGGTTTTCTTCTTAGGAATTAGAGAAATAAAAGTAGAGTTGAGAACTTTTGGGATATGATTGCTTGCTTGGAATTCTATGACAGCAAAAATTACATCCTCACTTACGATTTCCCAAAAATCTTGATTGAAATTAGGGGGAAAGCCATCGGGTCCCGGGGCTTTGTCTAGATCCATGCTAAACAAGGCTTCCTTAATTTCCTCATCAGAAAAGGGAGCTATAAGCTTAAGTTTGATATCCTCATTTGTTATTATAGGAATGGATTTCAATATAATATCTTTGGCCTCCTCATTGCACTGTGATTCCTAACCAAGGATAGAATTGAAATAAGTTACTACCTCCTTTCTGATTTCTGTTAAGTCCTAAGTAATAGAACCATCTACTTTTTTTTTAATTTTTATCTTGTTATTGCTTTTGTTTCTAAGTGTGGTGATGTGAAAAAACTTGGAATTTGAATCTCCATATTTCAACCAAAGAGCCCTTGATTTTTACCTCCAATAGATTTCCTCACAGGCCAAAATGTTATGAAACTCTGCTAGTTTTGTTCATTCCTCCTACCTAGTAGTTTCATCAGCATCACCATGTTGAATCCTATGATCAATTATCTTCAAAATTTCAACAACCTATTTTTTATTTTCAAATAGGTTCCCAAAGACCTCTTTGTTCCAAATTAGAAGCTTTTCCTTAACAAAATTTAATTTTCCAGCAAGTTTAAAAGTTGCACTACCCCTGACAGGCTACTGCCACCACTGAATTAAGTTATCTCTAAAATTGAAATGTTTGATCCACATAGATTGAAATTTGAAAGATTTCTTGAAGGATAGAGAGTTATAGATCTCCAACAAAATAGGATTATGATCAGAGGTAATTTTAGGAAGGGCTTGCAGGGTAGAATCATCGAACAAAGTTGTAGCCTCCTTTGATAGAAAAAATCTATCAAGACTTTCTTGAATGAGATGACACCCTATCCATTGATTGATCCAGGTATAATTCACTCCTCTAAGTTTTACATCCATAAACATGTTGGATTTCACAAAGTCATTGAACTCATCCATGCTCCTAATAGGTGGTCCATTTCCACCCATTTTATCTGAAGGGTAAAGAGGAGTGTTAAAATCCCCAACCAGAATCCAGGGGATATTATGGAAGATTTCACTTAGATTGCCTAAGTACTCCCATAGTATAGCTCTCCCTTGAATTGAAGTTGGGGCATAAATATTTGAAAAGATCCACGACCTGTTGTTGTTTATTTTCTTAAATAAAACATTAATAACCCTATCATATTTCTGAATAATGGTGCCTTCTACTATTCGGGGATCCCACAAAGTCATAAGGCATCAAAAAGCTCCTTTGGATGATTTGCAAACCATATCTCCTTGATTCCAGATTTTTTTTGCTACTTTTTTGGACTGAATCTCATCAATTTTTATTTCTTGCAACATGATAATAGTTGGATTCACTTGATTTATTATTGCAATGAATTCCCTATGTTTGGGTAGTCCATTGAGGCCTCTCACATTCCATGAGAGGAACTTCATTTATATTGTTTGGGATTTATTCCTCTCCCCCTCCATTGAGGGGGTTTTCCTATTTTATTGTCTTCAAAACCTGAAATAACCTTTTGAAACAAGGTTCTCTATTTTCCATTGGCAATGTCATTATCAGTTTTAATTTTTTGATGCTCAGCATTTGATATTCTCCCTCTTCTTTTTCATTGCCAAAATCTATAGGGGACTTAACAGTGCTCCTAGTTTGTTTAGGACTAAAATAGGGGGAGGCAATTTTTTGCAGAACCGAACTACCATATTCCTCAATATGAAGATTTTCACATATCTCCACCCCTACATACAAATCTTCTCCTTTTTTCTTGTATTCCCTTGGTCTGTGGGATGACCTCTTAGTAGGATTCACTTGGCTCCTAGTGATGATGTTAGAGAGATGAGATTTTTTATTTTCCAATGCCTCAACTTTCTTCCTAAGTTCTTCAGCATTAGGGTTTGGATTTGGGATGCCCACTGGGATTGAAGTATTTTCAACATTGGGGTTTAGGGATCCTAAATTGTATGGGAATTATAGATATTGGGCATTAGGGTTTGGCTTTATGATTCCCACGAGGTTTACAATAATTTTAGCATTAGGGTTTGAGGATATTGACTTGTATGGGGATTCTAGAAAGTCAAAAAGGTTAGCTTGAAGGTTCTATGCTTCCATGTCTTGCGATAATCCTCCTACTACCATATTGGATAGAATTAAATATTTATCTGAAACTAGAGGATTGGAACTTACCTGAGTATTTTGGTTGCCAAAAACCTATTTTTTTCCTTTGTCTTGTTGGGACCCTGCACCCTCTCTTTTATTTTTTTGGTAGACATAGTTTGCCTGATTGAAATCACCTCTACTAGGGAAACTCCTCAAATTTTTGTTGTCTAGAATTATTTACTTCTGCTTTTCTCTGTTCATTGCTAGGTTAGGGCATTGATTGCATAGATGTCCTTGATTTTTGCATTCTGCATAGAATGTCAAATTTGTTCTTGTATTCTAATGGCTATTTTTGATAGTATTCTCCATACTCTAGCTCCACAAACCTTGGAAATTCATTATCTAAATTAGCATTTATGTAGATTCATGCATGATTCATCCTTGTCCTGGCCAAGGTCACATGGTCAATGGATATCAGGTTCCCTATAGTTCTGTCTATGCCCTACAACCAATATTCATTGAAGAACTGGGCAGGTAAACTTAGGAGATGAACCTAAATAGGGGAAATATTAATATTTTGATTTTCAAGGTCAAAATCTTCATCCCATTTTCTGAGAAAAAGGCTCATTTTACCCAAAAACCAAGGACATCCTATTAAAATATGGTTAGCATCCTCCATATTACTAAAAAATATAATGAAGAACCCTTGAGTTAGAGCTACAAACTCCAAGCTACCTACCCGTCACCATTTACCCGTCGCCCAAGCCCTGATAGTCTCCATGTTTGGCCTACCTCCCAAAAAATTACCTACTAGGGAGAATTCTTCCATTGAAATAAAAGGGCTCATGGAACTTGTCGAGGTCAAAATTTTATTATTTATTGGAACTAGGGGCGGAAGAGAGAGAACCTCATTTCTTTTTCCTCTAAGAGTCTCAACAAAAGACAACCACTTCTTGGGCCCCACATTGTCATTCATATATTTTTTGTCGAGGTATTTCTTAGGAGGGTCATGCCCCCGCATGATGCTCACCTCCAAATATACCATAGCCTAACCGCCTTCCTCTGGATCCTCGCTTGATCCATGCTCAAGGTTCCCACCACCCCTTCCATACCTACTCTACCTCTACTACCTTGGCTGAGATTCCTGCCCAAAAAATTCAAACCCTCACTCATGCCACTCCTATTAAACCTCAACTCACTCATTCCTGGTCAAATATAAATTTTTGGGATAATTTTGGGTTTTAATCCAACTGTATATCCCCCTTTGCATCGTTGATGTTTGAACAGTGGACCTCCTATTCAATAGGTCCAAGATCACCTTATCCTCACCACTTGTGATACAAATATCATATTTGACAGTGCCATCCTACTATATTCACCAAATGTCCAATTATACAAATCACCAAAGCCCCAGCCGCATCGTCGCTTCACCTCCTCACTCACGACCTGACCCACGTCACTTTACTTGTTAGTAGTTTTCTTTTATCATCCTTCTTATCTCTTCTTCTACTTCTTCTTACTTCCTTGCATAGTTGTATGGTCATTCTTAGATTAGTTAGATACCTATGCTAATTTACTTTCTTTCTTATATCATACTTTATCTTTGGTAATCCCCTCATCTTGTTGGTTACCAAAGCTTATTTCTTCTCATTTCTTCCATATGTAAATTCCACCTTTACATACTTCCTTTTTTTGGTATTACCACATGCATTTCCACATGTCATAGTTTATTTACCTATTACACACACCCCACACGCTGGAGCAACCATTATCACATCATTTTGCTTTTGTCATTACGATAAACCATACTCATTTGTAGATAAGTTTTCCAAACTTCTCCCTCTACACTTCATGAGCCTCCTCTTATAGATATTGCATTTTCCACTTGCATCATTTAAATTACACCCATTGCATATATCCATATGTTTTTCATTATAATTTCATTTCAAGTTTGTACATTCTTCCCCCAAAAATGTGCCTTCAATAGGAGTAATATATGTGCTTGTTAGCATCACCACCTGGATGTCCATTCCCCCTTTTCAATATTAGGGTATACATAGGTGTCTTGTCAAGCTTTGACCACTCACTAGTTCATTCAATCAAATTTCACCTCTAGTTGATAGGTTTTACACACTCATTATAGTTCTTTAGGTTGGTTCAACTTTTCTGATGGACCATTCACATAGGTTACACATTAAATAGGTTTTGAGTCTAGGTAATATAACACCTTGTGTAGATATAACCATCTAGAAAATGATTTACCCTGCTCATCCTACCACTTGAATGGTAAAAATATGACCTAGGTATAAACAAAGGGATAAGCATAAAAAAAATAAGACAAACATGTAGAAAACAAAAGACAACACCCATACAAAAAAAAATGGAAAAAGAGAGAAAAGAAGGAAAAAGAGCACCACAAAACAAACACAAGAAATAAACAAGGGGTATAAAACAAAAGGAAAAGCCTCCATATATCACCATTGTTATGCTTCATCACCTTTTATCCTTAGGTTCAATATAACATCATGGTAAAATTTCCATCGCTAGCAATAGGCTCCAAGAGCCTGCCTACCAGTGGAATAGTCTTATAAGTGGTGATATATCTATCACATAAGTGACCTTTTTTGTACAGATAAATTTTCTCTTATGGATGAGCTAGCTAGTTCAGCCATGTCTACAATGAGTTAATCCTACCTCCTTAAAAATGGATAAATGAACCTCATTCATTTACACACATAGGTCCATGATAGACTTTGAACCAGTCAGATTAGTTATGAGTTATTACCAACACTTGCATAATTTTTGGTCTAATATTTGATTACCACATCTATGTTTTTCAAATTCATCACATATACCTTATACCATCCTACATCCCTGAGATTATGGAATGGATCACATTCACATAGGTACATGCAATGATACATGTTCTTCCTTTACACATTTCAATCCTCTCATACATGCATCTAGGAATCTATGTTACATAGAGTTCTAAAACATTATATCACTACATTT
Source organism: Wollemia nobilis (assembly GCA_028583015.1). Lineage (NCBI taxonomy): Eukaryota > Viridiplantae > Streptophyta > Pinopsida > Araucariales > Araucariaceae > Wollemia > Wollemia nobilis. The sequence goes on from JAQPPZ010016349.1 coordinate 2,127,952, forward strand.
ATTCTACATACATTTACTACAAATTCCATTCACATCACATTACGTTGCATTGCATTCGATACACAATACTTCATATAATTCTACAATATATCTATACTATAGTATGATCATATATCTACACCTTACCACATATGTATATCCATTCATTTTACATACTCACAAATTATACTATGTTATCTATGCAAACACAATTCAAACACATGCAAATCAACATCATAACACATGTATATATAATATTTGAAATCAAAAAGTATATATATATGTAGTCCATCAATGCCTGGAGGCTATAACCTGGGACCATTCCCACCATACATCATCCAAAAATACCCGTAGGCTACAATAATAAGAAAACCTAACTACCATTAGGAGCATATCACTCCCTTCATGGCTTGTCCTCCCTAGTGCTATCCCACATGCTATTGCAGCCCTACTAGACTCCACCCTCACTCCTAATCCTTGAGCCCCTATAGGATAGAGCACCACCTCTAAAATAGCAGCCACATATGCACCCTATACCACATCCTACACCTCAACTATAGTATCTCTTTGACCCACCGAAGCTACACTATGATGACTACTGAGACTATGTTTGTACTCAAAATTGTATCCCAAACTATAACACCACTTGGTCACAAGTTGCCTTCTTTACTACCTCTATAGCCAGTAGGCCTCTCCCAATATCACTACCATTCCATAACTGATCTATCTCTACCCTCAGAGCAACCACATCAACCAAAACATCCCCTACCACCTGGGCTCCCTTAGCATCATCTTGTACCTATTGTTGCCTTGTCATCTCAACCCATAACTCTATAATCTCTACATATTCAGCCTCCACTACAGATCATTTCCTCTATACCTTTGCCACTTAGCACATCTAGCCTTGAAGGTCTTTCAATCAGTATCACTAGTAGTATCCAAGGATATCATCCTCTCCTCTAAATCTATCATACCTCTCTCACCCTCACAAAGCTCTACCTCCAAATACCATACTCGATCCTACAATAATAGCACCTCCTCATTTATATACTGCATCTCCTATTATTAGATGGAAAAATCCTCCATATAACCAAAAAATCCCACATACACAGTGTCATTAAAACCACACATTACAACAACCCTACTTACCTCTTCCATGGTCACTCCCTCCCCCATAGGTTGTGCCTCACTACTCATAGGAACCTCCTGTACTCTCTCTACAAAGGAACTTGAGGCACCACTCAATCATTACCTGGATCATCAAAGAGGCACCTCTATCTCACTACTAGATCTATCTTGTGATCTGGATCGAGAACCTCTTGTTTCCCTCCCCCCTGCTATAGGTACCGCATCACCATGCGATACCCATTGATAAACTACTCCCACACTTGGCTCCTAGCTCTGCATCACCTACTAGACATCAAACTCTATTGTCATCCCTATAGTATCCATATCTAGGATTACCATATATGGATCTATCTCACCAATCCATGGTAGGACCATAGGTTGCTCACCCCTGTCACCCCATCACTGATAGTACACAACATACACCTCTAGAATGTCTTTTCATAGTCTGTATTGTCGCCTAACTTGACTAAACTAAAATAACTCATCCTGTTGAGTGTACCAATCCACCAACCACCTCCCATAATGAATAACACCCAACCGCACATCATAATGCTACCATACCACCCCACCCCTCCAAGACCTCCATATAATCACACCAAGTACGAACTTCCCAAACTCCACATTCCAAAATAGAGGATCACCCTCATGTGGCCTCTTAATGTCCTTCTCCTCATCGGTCCACAAATGTGTCTATCCCTCAACATGCGCCTTATAGGGCAACAATGATGACCTCTCAATGGCTATGTGCTCTCATGCCCATACCTATAACAACGGATTCCAACTCAATCCCTTCCACCCAACACATACCACATCTTGCAACTTTCTATATACGTGGGCCAACAACGTAGGTGCCCATGCAAACATAATGTTGCACTCAACCATATCACTCACTACATCCAACATATTCTAGGTAAAAAAGACCCCAGAAGTGTTAGGCAAAACATAAGTGGATATCATCATCATCACCACACACTGGCACTTAGATAAAATCTTATTGTACCATAGAAGCTCATAATCCATCTTCTTTATATTCAACTCCCCCCACTTATCCCAAAATAACTTCTCCATCATAGCTACCTGACCGTCATCTGTCACTACCCATACTGGAACACCCTCAATAGGTAACTTATATATTTTATATACATCCTCCAGGATGATAGTCATTGCACCCATCAAAAAATAGAAATTTTTACGATCCACATCCCACTACTCACAAAAATTAGATATGTATACCATTTTGGTTTGAATACTATTGCACTCCTACACACCTCTAAAACACACTGCGTCCAACCATACCTCATCATTCTTTTTCTCCATGATCTTATCCAACTCGCCCTTCATAGTACAAACCCGATGTCATGGCTCAATCATCTTTGTCTGTTTATACACAAACAAGAACAACAAAATTCACATCAGTTTAATACACAATCCTCCAATTAAATAAAATTTAATCTTATTTAAATGCATATCATAAAAAATCAAAAACACAGTCACATATTTGGATACCCATTTTCATTTCATGGTAAAAGTTCAAACATATGTGAAAAATAGTACATATTTGGCGTCCAGAAGCCAAATTTACAATTATCCACATACTCACTATGGCACAAAATTAAAAAAAATATCAATATGCCACACATACAAAAACAAAATACATTTTTGAACCCCCATATGGCCACTTCATAGTGAAAGTATCGACAATTTTCAAAAATAGTATACAAATACGCATAAAGTTTGAGGATAAAGTCAACACAACCCCACAAAAATAGTGCAAATACCAAATCACACCACATCAAAAACACAATCACATTTTTGGATACCCATTTGGCCACTTTACAGTGAAAGTTCAAACAGAAATAAAAAAAATGCAAATTACGCTCCCAAAAATCAATTTAAAATTCAATCCTATCTACATCATGGCACGTAATTCAAACATATGCCAAATGCAATCACACACCAAAACAACATACATTTTTGAATACCCATTTCGCCCTTCTATGGTGAAAGTGTCAACAATTTTCAAAACTAGTATACCCATAGTGGAAAACTTAACACTCAAATTTTCTTAATTTACATCTTAATGGCTCACATTCAGATAACATGCCAAACATGAATAAAATAAAAACACAGTCACACAATCAAATATTTATTTCCTACTTTTACTAATGAAATTCAACCACATTTCAAAAATAGTGCACCATTCTCCAAAAATGGAAAGTCAAACTACGAGACTATCCTACCAGTTACCCAGTCAAACTATAGCAAAAACTGGTCAAACCTAAAAAGTGATCACACTTTTGGGTACCCATTTAGCCTGTTTAACACTTTGTGTTCCAATTTCAATTAAAATTTGCAAATTTTTTAAAAATAACATGAAAACCTCCCCCCTATTTCATGCTTTTCCAAAAATAAAATTAGAAAACAAATATAATAAAGAGCACTTATCAGTAGATCTCTACATCAAGTGCCAGCACCAATGCATCCTATCACCATCCTACTACTCAGACCGATCAACTGTAAGAGATTTGCGTCACCAAATATCACTCACTACTCACTCTCCAAGTTTACCACTATCAAAATGACCCTCCACGCTTCCAAAAAGGTTTAAATATACCTAAAAATCCTAGTTAGGTCCAATTCACCCCCCGACCTGTGAATTAGACCCAATTCACCCCCTGGCCTATGAATCCAAAAGCCCCAAAATCACCCAAATTTGATTCCAAACCATTGGAAACCTGTCCCTTTTCTTGCCCATCTGATTTTTCATCAATCTAATCATGCATTTTTCTTCTATCAATCGATCCATCATCACATCACCACATTTCATTCACCTCATTATTAATTCCTCTTTTGAGGGGGTATTCATATCTAAAAGTCAGCTTTGTATGCAACCAAACAACCAAATATCCAAATCACAGATATCACATCTATCTACAAAAATGTTTGCTAAAGATTATCTTATGATAATAATATCAAATACCAACTAGATATTTTTTAGATCATGAGAGTTGTGCGCAATAATAGAGATGTCACTCTGGAATTCATGATACATAATGAATGACATGTTTGAATAACCCATGCACAACATTGGAGATGTCACTCTAGAGTTCATGATACATGATGAATGACACATTTGAATAATCCATATGTTAACTAGCTCAAATGGTTTAACACTTGTCACCATGCACTCATCAATCAATCAACAACAAAAATTTGAATAAGCATTTTTTCTATTCGTACTTTGGGCCATCTTGCATTGGTCACAAAAGCAAAGCAATCAAAAGTTTCCCCTAAAATAAACCAATATGACATCAAGAAATGTCATACAGACTTAGAAAAATCATCGCATTGCATCTGCAATCATCCATTTCTATTCACTGACATTGTTTTTAATTTTATTTTCTTTATTTTTCTCTTCTCTCCTTGGATTCCTAATAAATATTGTATGGTCATGCTTCAAGCAGCTACATACTTTTTATTAGATTCCATTATTTTATCTTCTCTCCTTGGATTCCCAATCAATGTTGTATGGTCACACTTCAAGTGGCTACATACCTTCGATTAGATTTCATTCTTTATTTTCTCTCCCTAGATTTCCAGTCAATTTTGTTTGGTCACACTTCAAGCGGCTACATACATTTGATTAGATTCCATTATTTTCTCTTCTTCCACCTAGATTCATAGTCAATGTTGTATGGTCACACTTCGATCAACTACATACCTTTGGTTGGATTCCATTCTCCTTCTTTCCCTTATCCCCTAAACATCCCTTCAAATTTTTTCATTAAACTATGTTTCACACAATATAGTACAAAAAGGAGAAAAATATAGACACCTAAAAGTTACGTATAGCTACACCTTTGGACACTTTTAGGTTTACATAGGCCATCCTAGATACCTCTAGTCTATTGTATACCAACGTAGACTATTTTAGATTCCTCTAGACCTGCGTAGACTAGCATAGACATGTGTAAATATGCATAGACTACTGTAGACATGTGTATACTAGTGTAGATCACTCTAGATTAGTGTAGCATATTGTAGACTTACATAGACCACTTCACTAGTTTATAGGTACAAAACCCTATTAAACTATTCAATACACACCATAACCACCTTGCATCCATCAAAGAACCACTTATCAATTACCTAAGGCCACTCAAGCCCTTCCTAGACCTAATTAGGACCCCACGAGACTATTAGTTCCCAAAAAGTCTTAATTAAAGTTAATTCAAATTCTAATTTTAAAGTGACTTCACTTAAAGTGCACTTTTTGGATTAAAAAGGTTAATTAGATTACTAAACCCTAATTAGTCCTAATTATTCCTTACCACATGTGTGTACACCAATCTAGTTAGGGTATTTCTTAGGAAACCCAAACCTAACCCTAATCTAACCTTAGAGTTGACTAATCCTAGTTAACCCTAATATCTCCTCACACATGTGTGAGGATGAGATATTTCCTTAGGGAATGTGGGGATGACATTTTAAAAACCCTAACCTGACGACTATAGAACCTGAACTTAGGGTTTAGTTCTCCTAATCACACCCCCTACACCTTAGGTTTATCTATAAATAGTGGACCTAATCCCTCATTCTACATCTCTCTCCCCTTTTAGTTGAAGTGCATAAACTCTATTAGAATACGACCAAAAATGCAAAAAATGACATCTGATTTGTACCACCAACATTACAACACTTGAGGAGCCCATCCATGCAAGGATTTCCAAAAAAACGTGCTTACAGTTCAATTCGCCCCCCGACCTACGAATCTGACACCAATTTGTCTCCCGACCTACGAGTTGGATCTATAGGACTCATTTCACTCCAAATCTATCAGGTGAGCTCCATTTGAAATTTTAAGGAGGTTCTATGCAATTTATTTCAGTTTTTATTATATATTTTAATTCAATTTTTCCTTTGAGGCAAGCCCCCAAACATACTAGCTCCATTTTGCACGCCTAGCATAGATGCAAAGAGGAAAACAACAACAAATACAACTAGCGCTGGACCATGTTATGAATGAATCCCACCTACATTGAGGAGACCAAGATAAAGCATCATAATTATTGTAAAATTCATGAAATAAATAAAGGGGAATTCCCCCAATTTGTAACACAAAAGCACTTCAATCATGAATAAAATCAGCAATTTTGTATAATCTGTGTTTTAGAAAATTATTAGATCAAATGCATTTCTTTTGTACGTTTCAATTGGATATTTAAGTCAAATATGTTAGAAAATCCACTAGTGGTGGATCATTCGATAGATTTGAATATGTTATCATTTTTACAGACACAAATATTATGCTCTTATATTCAAATTTTACCAGTTTTATAAGAACATATTGTTTTTGTTTTTTTTAGCCCACTAATAGGACCACATCCAACTATGAGTGTAGTTAAATATATTTATTATTATTATTTTGATAATTATAGAAGGGGTGTTGAAAGGTCCTTGAACCTTTCACAATAAGAAGAAATACAATCCTACAAGATTATAAAAAGAGGCACGAACAAAGAGCAGTCCACGCATGGACTTAAAACTAGCTAGCCCACTAGGGCATAATGAGAGAAACTCAAAAATAAGAAGACAACCCATACTAATAGATCCCTTACCAATCCAGCTAAAATAGAGAAGAGACATCCTCAAAATAAAAGGAATGTAAACATAGGGACAAAGAGATAGGGAAAAAAAAATCCCTTGCAACCTAACTATATGAACCCACAACTAAATCTACTCTTTAGAAGGCACAAGATCATGGATCTCCCAATCAATAACTACAATGGGATTCAAATTCCAACAAAAAATGGATCTATCCATAATAATGTGTATGAACCCCATAGAAAATAGAATGACATTATCAATAAAAATCATCAAATAAACTATTCACCTTCTATGGGAAAATTCTCCCTCCAAATAGAGAGATTATCCTTGCTTAACCCTAGATTAGCTAATAAATATGCACTCTTGTTACCTTATCTAAAGGTGTGCCTAACTTGAATTCCATCCAAATTTTGATAGAATCTTTGGGATTTCTTAATTAGATTGAAGATGTTCTAATTAGGATTTTGATCACGAGAAAATGCCTTAATTTACATTTACGAAGTCTCCTTCAATAATAATTTTTATACAATTCAAATATTCCATTAACGTAGTGCCTTGATATAATGCCCTAGATTCAAAAAATGACAATTTTGTGGACCCAAGTTTTCCTCAAAGGCAATAATAATTTTCCCATTGTGATTCCTAATGAGACCACTTGGCCCCACTAGCCTCAGATTCCCTTTTGACACTCCAGCAAAATTAAATTTAATCCAATCCTAAGGTAGAGGTTACCATTTAACAAAGGTTATGATATCTGTAATATCTATCATTCTAGCATGATTGAAAAACCTATTTTTTCAAAAGAGAAATCTATACTACCCCTCCATGACTAAGAAATAAAGTTGGATTCCCCATATTTTCAATAATTTTCATTAACACTCTAAGCCATACTGATTCAGTATTTCTCTCCATTCTTTTGAAACATATTATATTTCTTTCCTTCCAAATACCCCAAAGGATATGTGGGATGCTAAAGGACCAAAAGGAGCATAAAATATGGTTTAAAAATGGAGAGGTCCATTGATGAATAACATATTATAGTGAGCCAGGAAACACCCATAAAACAACCTAAAAATTCATCAGGAGAGAAAACACTTCTCGTAAAATTGAGCATTGGAAAAATAAGTGATTGGTGGATTCATCAAAAAATTTAGAGGGAACACCAATTTGTAATTATCATACCCCTTCTTTGTAAGTTTTCCATTGTGAGAATTTTATCCTATGATGCCAACCAAAGGTAAAATTTCACTTTTAGTGTAAGTACTTTAATCCATATTTTCTTAAAAATAGAGACTTCCCTATGACATTAGTAGCAATATTATAAGTTGACTAAAAGGAAAATAACCCATAACTTTCATTCTTCCAAATTAAGTTGTCTTCCTCTTATATGTTCCTTATAAATTGTAGCCTTAATAAGTCTTCAATGAGTCTAAAATTTCTTTATTCTAGCATATTCATATTTTGCATTCTAAGTGATTTCCAACTTTAAACCCCCTATTGAATATGCATATAATCAGCCACCTTAGTACCAAATATAGTAGTGGTTATAGGTTTAACTTCAACCAATTATTGGGAGGATATTAGAGGTTGATCCTAGATCCAAGGATCCTTCTAGAAATAAATAGCATTCCCACTACCTAGAATCCATCTATACCCTCTACAAAATATGATTTTCATTTTCAAAATATTGATCCAAAAGGGCATTCCTAAGGCTGATGAAGGATCATTCAGGAAATTAAAGCTAGTAGAAATATATTTAGCCAACACAATATTCACCCAACCAATGTTTTATTTCTTAAACAACTTCCATGCCTACTTTGCCATTAAATCTTAATTCATCCACTTGACCCTTTTAAAACCTAGACCCCCAACTTTGATTTCTTTACAATATTACTCTCTAAACCAAACCATAAGAAATAATTTTGAAGCTACTCAATATTTTGAACTACTTTCATCAAGGATTTGAAAATAGAAAAGGAAATAGGTTGGTATGCTCTGTAGAGTTGTCTTAACTAAATACACCTTTCCATCCTGGCTAAGAAGAGCCCCTTTCTAGCTAGTAATATGTTTTTCAATCCTATCTAATATTGGGTCCCAAATATTCTCTTTCATTCTACCACTAAATAGGGGTATCCCTAAATAAGAAGATGGTAGAGCCACAATATCACAACCCAAAATTCTAGTAATCTTCCTTTGCCTATCGAGGGGGTATTCAAGAAAAAAATTCTACTCTTGTGGAAACTAATCATCTGACCCACTACCTTTTCATAAAAGGTAAAAATATCTTTAATATTTTTGACCTAGGGAATGGATGCCATAGTGGACAAAAGAGTATCATCTACAAATTGGTTATGAGAGATGCAATTAGAGTGTAAAGTTAGACTAATACCCTTGATACTAAGATTATATTTTATAGCTCTACAAAGAATAGGAAGGATGAATAGAAAGGGGGAGAGAGGGACCCCTAGTGAAACCCCATTTGGATATTAAAGTACCCAATTGTAGACCCATAAATTAATTCCAAAAACCAAGACATTAAAATACATTCTTTGATAAGACTGAGCCACTGCTGGTGGAACCAAAATTTATGCATGAATTTTATTAAAAAAATTTAGGAGACACGAAAATGATCTTTTTTCATATCTAATTTGATAAAAAGACTTGATTTTCAAATTTTATGCATAGAATGAATGATCTCATGCATAACAATAATCCCATTTAATATTTGTCTTCCATCCACAAAACTTGCCTAAGCTAGATCAATGACCTATAGGAGAAAAAGTTTTAATATATTAGAAAAATTTGTACACAATATTCCATAGACTAATAGGTTTAAAATCATTAAAATCCTTTATCCTATGAGACTTAGGAATAAGCAAAAGAAAATTTGGAATTAACATCCCTCAGAATACATCCCTTTCTCTGAACCTATTTCAAAGCATTCAAATATCTTTCCCCACAATATGCTAGTATCTTTAGAAGAATATAGGAGAGAAGCCATCCGACCCTACATTTTTCAACCCTCCCATGGAAAATACCACCTTTTAAATCTCCTCATCTCTAAAAGGGCTAATCAAAATAGAGTTCATCTCTTCTATAACCAGCTACAGAATGCTAGATATAACTTAATTTCTACATGTTCATACCCATTTGACTTATTTTATAGCAAGGATTCAAAGTATTCTACCGCTTTCTCTCTAATTTCATGAATATCAACAGATTTCTAGCCATTTGACTTTAAAATTTTATTAATATTATTAATACTCCTACACTTCAAAGTGGACACATAAAAAATTTTGTATTCTTATCTCCTTATTTTTCAATCTAGCATTTCCTCACATGCCAGAGTGTTGTGTAGGTCTGCCAATAGAGTCTTATTTTTCAATCTAGCTTCCACTAAAAACTCACTAATTTCAATCTTAGCTTCCAAAGTTTTAAGTTGAGCCTTCAAGGATTATTTTTTCACATTCACATGACCAAAAACCTCTCTATTCCAAATTTTAAAAATAAATTTAACCCAAATTAATTTATTAGCCACTTGAGAGATTAATGTCCCAAAGAATTTTTTAATCAAATAGCATTACCATTACCTTATACATACTAATATTAATAAGGTATGCCATAATCCATACCTTCCTAATGGATAATTTGAAGTCAATTTCTAGGATCTCCAAATACACTTTTTTTTTCTCCTATTTTAGCATTGATATAAATTATTTTTCTTTTAATTGACTATAAATTTGACCATAGATCCTCTTAAATGAATATTGTGGTCTTATTGTTCTTTCTACCTTCCTAAAATAAATTTTTATGCCATTAGAAAATTCAATCATTTGTTCATCCTAGAAATGGGATAAATAAATTTGGTAGGGAGATACTCATTCTTGTCTATGCTTTGAGGTTTTAGGTGGATCTCATCCTAGATATAATATCATTATTATCTAATACAATTTCCCCTATAAGCCCTATTCAGTGCACTACATTAGTATTATGTATATAGTCTACTTCCATGTGTCCTAGTTTCCTTTATGTGAAGTAGGCTTTGGGTTGGTTGGGATAAATTATTCTATTCAAATTCAAACCTCAAAGAAGCAAAAAAATGGATCTAGGAATTTTACCATCTAGGTTCATCTCCACACAAGCATGAGGGTGAACCTAAAACTTAGGGACTTATCTTTCCCATTTTAATACCATACTACTCTACCTTATATACTTGTAATTTCTTTTAGATAAAATTAAAATGCAAGAATCAAGGAGTGAAATTCCATTCACAAAGGAAATATGACCCTAGAATACCCTTTAAGGTAAAAATTAAAAATAGGCTTGCATGTAGAAGACTTGGACATAGATAATACAAGTTTGACACTATGAAAATAGTTCCTCTATTATCTTATATTAACAATTCATATACTTTCTACTCAACCATCTAATTTGTATATAACTCAACTTTTATTTTTGTAACTTATTTTTTCCAATTATAATATTCATGATCAACATGAACCTCATGCAATAAAATCACTATTTTCTTTTTGAATTCTATAATTTTTCCAATCACTATCCTTGGAATGAAAAATTTCGGTACTTTACTTAACACTGAAGGTTTGACAAGATGGTGTTCATGATTAGTGGCCCTTGACACTAGATCTTAACTTTGAATCGACCAATTTTCCTTTCTACTTTGCTCCTTGTATATACTAATTGTGATGACTAAGAGTGAACCACTAGAGAAGTATTTGAATCCCAATTCATAACTTTAGGTGGAATAGAAAATAATGTTGGATATAGAAAATGGAAAAAATAAGAGTTACAAATAGGTAATATTATTGAATACGGGGTATATAATATTCCAAATAGACAACAACAAGCCTTACATAGATCAAATGCTCTTGCTAAAGGGAAGACATAGTCACCATTCATGGAAGGAAAAGTGCAAATTAATGTTAGTTGCTATGGTTGTAAAACTTTGGCCTTACATAGGTGACCAAAATATACATGCAAAAGGTACAAAAACACCAAACATGTGGGTATTATTAATAGATTCATATTTTTTCTACATTAATAGATGGGATATAAAATAAAACCCTAACAATTATACTTCTACTAAAATAATAATAGATAAGATATTATCAATAAAATAGGACAAATACTACTCCAAGTTATTACTATTGTTAAACATGACTATAGATATATAGAAATGTGAGGGGAAAATGAAGGGCTAATGTAGAACTACTTGGAGTGGAAAACATAAATGTTAATAGATGAGGGCATGATCAATGTAGAGTGTGGCTAAGAAGATATTTCTCAAAGATTGATGGTAATTCCTAAATTTTTGAAGCCATGGTATTAGGATGGTGTGTCCTAATAGTTTTTATTAATTTATTGTAACTATTTAGATTATAGTTATTGGGCACTCCTTTTGAATGTAAAGGTGGCCCTTGATCAATAGTGTTAAGGTTAGGTACCTCCAATAATTATTTTTGACTAATCCTAGAGCATTAGTGTTAAGATAAATTATATTTTTATTTCATTGTATGAAAATCACAAGCATCCTGAAGAATTATATTATATTGACCTTTGCTCATAAAGGAGGTTACCCCTTAAACCGACTTGCAACATAGTTTAATTTCTTTGGTATTTATAATAATTTTCTTTACATATTATGTTCATTTCATATATTGTGATTATCTTGTGTGTTTCATGAATATTTTTATTGCTACATTACTTATTACAAGCAAAATTATTACATTTGATAACATATATATCTAGAGATATTTTCTTCGCAACATCAAGATTATATTGATGAGTGTTTATCACTAAAAAGTTACTCATATTGTACCTCAATGAAAAGCTGATTTGGAATTGGATTTTGGACTACTAAGGGAGCTTAATGGTTACAAGGGACTGTAAAATGACCAAATACAATTATGTTTGTACTTGAAGAGTCTCACAATAGTTTAACTGCATCTTGTTGGGAAGATTTATGGTTACTTTGAAGTCTATAAAAGGGGACCAAATTTATTAATTGGGGTTTTGAATCTTTGGATTTTCGTATGATATTTTAAATATTGAAGAGTTAGAGTTTTGGAGTTGAGGTGAAGTAGGGAAGAGTCATAGGTTGAAGTATTTTATGATAGTGTAACTAAATTAATCTTGAATTGGAAATGTTTTTTATTATTCAAACCTTTTGAGCCTATGTAACCAATACCATTTACTGGTGTTAATACCATTTGAGATATTTTATAGAAATTTTTACTCATTTTATAATTTGCACTATAAATACTATGTGCACTAGGTGTAGGTTTTGGAATACTTATTGAATTTTGTTATTCATGTATGTGTTAAATTCAATATTGACCTATTTAACTTCATTAGGCAAATAATATGAGTAGTAATTTAATTTTACAAATTTTTATTCTGTAAGCACTTGGAGTGAATCCCTAGTTTAGGCACTTGATTATAGATCAAGTGGTATCAAATCCAATTTTTCTATGGACTATGTGTATGTAGGGTAGAAGATAATTGTGTGAGGTGTTATTTCCATATGATCTTGAATCTAGTTATTGAAGGCATACATAAATTATGGTCAAAGAGGGCACAAAACAACCACCATTGTCAACTAAAGAGTTTGGTCTATGGTTCCTGAATATGTAAAGCACTCTAAAAAACTTGATGGAAATGCTACAAGGGGAATCGATTAGGAAGGACGAAAATAATTCAAAGTAGGTACACGTTCCTCAGCTCATAAGGAGGAACAAACCTCTACTTCCAATTCCCAACCTTTGGTAATATACCCATTCAATATGGAAGTAAGGCTATATATTTTATTCTATAGTGGAGATCTTTATCTAGATAAATTGGATGGATTATTAAATAAATTAGAAGTATAATTTAGCACAAATAACTACACAAGATCTTAGAGAACTAGTTTCACTAGATTGAAGCTCGAAGACCATGCTCTCAAGTAGTGGGAAGCATGGGTTGTAGGATTATAATTTAACATGAAACCACTTGTTCATACTTAGGATTAGTTTGTTTCTTCCCTTAAAGACTATTTATATCCTATTGGATATCAAGATAAGTGGTAATTTTTGAGACATAAATAGGGTCAACATGTTCAAGACTACACCATTGAATTTTAAAATAAAGTGATGTTGCTAAACATAAATCTACAAGATCCCTAGGTACTAACAAAATTTAAAGGAGGATTAGTTTATTATGTTAGGATATAGTTGATACATTTTAATGTCATAAGTATTGATGAGGCATGTGTCAAGTATAGGTACCTTGAGATGAGAAGTGAACACCCAAAGCAAGATAAATCGACACCAATTCAAATTAGTCCTCACAAGTTGTCGATAAGCTGAAAGGTTTTAAGATCAATAAAAAGAATAGCATAGGTAGAACTTGGAAAACTAATGATATCATGGATAACACCATGGAAGTTGATGACAAGTTGGTTTATGTAGCCAATTTACATATAGACAATAAAATTTATAATCATAATGGAAAAGACATGGCTATAACCCAATCCCAATGGGAAGGTGATTTTGAAGTTAGAAAAATAGAGTTATTTTGGATTTACATCCAACTCAAGATGATGAAGGCAGTTGCATTGTATGACTCTAGATCATAGAGAATTTTTATCACAGAGAAATTTGATCAGTAGCTAGGATTAGAGGTTAAACCTCATCCTCAACCTTATCCATTGGGATGGTTGCACAAAGAGGCTAAGCTATAGGTCATAAAGTAATGCAATTTTAAATTCACCATCAATAAGAAGTTGAAGGATGAAGTTATTTATGATATTTTACCCTTCAAAAACTATCAAGTTATGTTTGACAACCCATTCTATGGGAAAGAGATGTGATATCCTACCATCAATCGAACCCATGGTGATTGGTCAAATACATTAAAATATTTTTGATTAATCCTTTACTAAGGTGAAAATAAATTATAGCTAATCACCATGCAATATGTAAAGCACATGGAATAGTAAAAAAAAATTCTCTCGATGATAAGAGGTATAGGATGGGGACAAAAAATCTAGGAGGAAGTTCATATAGTAGATTGTACTCCATAATAGAAGTAGTTTAAGGAGCTACTTTAGGATTTTTAGGTAGTCATGTCATTGCCATAAGGACTACCACTTAGAAGATAAGTGGAGCATAAGATTCATCTACTGCCTAATTTATCAGTACCCAACATTGGGATTTATAGGTAGTTAGTATTATAATTTGATAAAGTGAAGAAGCAAGTTCAAGAGCTTCTATATCAATGGTTTTTCTAGTCTAGTGCATCATTAGAAGAATCTCCAATAGTCTTGATCCCAAATAAGTAAAAAATCTAACAAATGTGTATTGATTAGTGAGATATTAATAAAATCACCATCAAGAACCAAAAACCACTTCCAAAAATTGATAATATTTTGGAAAATTCAAAATATGTCAGGTATTTTACCAAGCTAGATTTGAAATTTGGGCATCACCAAGTTTGGATCAATGATATCTAGAAAATATAATTCAAGACCAAACCAGTTATGTTAGCTTTTAATGCTATAATACTTAATACAAACAACCACATAAAAGTAATCATAGGATCAAATATAATAAATTTGCAATTTAATGAATCAAATATAAGATCTCAAAATATAATATCAAATAAATAAATAAGAATGGAGCATAGTGGATCTCCTCAAGCCTTCAGACGTTTATGTTTTGAATCTTAGAAGGGTGGAAATAATTCTCATCCTGATTACAGGAGGCTTGTGTTTTTTTGGCTAACATCCTTTTTTATTGAATGTTGGGACTCCTCCAGCTTCAATCCTGAGAATTAGAGTATCAATGTTGCTCCTATTTGGGTTAGACTTCTTGAGTTGTTGGTTCATTTATGGGAAGAAGGTATTCTCAGGAGCATTGCTAGTGCTATCGGTGACCTTGTTGTATTTGATCCTACAACCAAATACCTGTCTCAAACTCTTGAGCTCTCCACTTTCATTGATCTCACTAATGGTTCCTACCACAGGAATTAAGCTTTGAATATAAAAACAAGCCTGCATTATGTATTGAGTGCAAAAAATAGGGCCATCTTAGAGTGTAATGTCCTCTCCTTAAGAAAGATCCTAGAGTTGCTCGACCAATATTTAATAACCAAAAGGGTCTTGGACATTGTCAAAATGATGGTCCCTACTTTAAAGGGGTGTTGATAGACAAAATTAAGCACATTGTTTCAAGTCCCTCCTCCAAGCCTCCTTCTTAGTCTCATAATCAGATACATTCTTTTTTTACAAAACCTAATCCTTTTAAGGTTTTGTTTGATGATGTCAACCCAAGTCCAAGTGGGATAATGGTCCCTACCACAAATTATCCCAAAGTAGATACTATCATTGAACATGTTTTTCCTCTTAATCCTTCACTCATAAATCAAGGTGTGGTTGAGGACGGTCCTCCTTGCACTGATACTATAAGTAATAATATCTAGTCTAGTTCCCCTAGCTTTTCTAATAACCTATCCTCTAAAATATCTCCTTTTATTTCTCCTAGTAATAGGTTGTCAAGTGATGTTGTTTGCCCCTCCCCTTCCTCTGGTTCTAGTATTCCTTACTGCTCCCCAAATTATGGAGTATATCCTTCCAAGGACCTCACTTTTCTTCTTTTGGGTGAATCTTCTAGTCCTCCCATGTTCAGAACTAGAAGCCATAATAAGCCTCAAGCTAATTTTAGGATTGATAAGAAAAAAGGTAGACCATTCGGTTAGGATCAAAGAAGAAAGAAAACTGAAGATATTGCAAATGGTATTCATACAGTATTGATATCATCTCTTTCACCAATCAAGGAGATGACCAAAGAAGAAGGTAAAGGACCCAAACCCTCCCAACCTAAAGGGGGAAAAATCTTCATCTAAACTTATCAAATGATAGTCCTCTCATGGAATACGAGAGGCCTCAATGGATAAATGAAACAATGGGTCATTTCATCCATGAGGAAATATCTTAAACCATCAATAATGATCCTCCAAGAAACCAAGTTAGATCCTTTAAATATAGAAAGGGTGGTCAAATATCTTTGGAAGAATTTCAAATTCATCACTAGTCTGGCTCGATGTGCCTCAGGTGGACTCCTATATCTCTAGGATCCTCTCAAAGTTGATGGACAACTAGTATATCATATTGACAGGGTCATCAACACCCTTTTTTGTTGCAAAGAAACCAAGGCTTGTTGGGTTCTATCCAATATCTATGTACCCAATATTCTAATTGAAAGAGCTTCTCTTTGGACATCCTTGTCTCAAATGAAGATTTCATTCCCCCACAAAGAATGGGTTCTTGTTGGTGATTTTAACAACCCCCTTTACCCTACATATAAATATAGAGGAATCTCCCATCATGCCTTGGTGTTATGAATAGTTTACTAATTTTGTTGACTCCAATGAACTCATGGATGTTGAACTGAAAGGCTCCAAATATACATGGATAAAATAGAGATAGGGAGATCATCTCATCCAACTCATATTGGAAAAAAAAATCATATCTAAATATGGCATTCCCATTTTTGGCGATGCCTCCCTTTTTTCCCTTTTGAGAATTACCTCAAATAACAATCCTCTAGTTTTTAAAGTCCAAAAACTTGGCCCTTTTTACAAGCCTCATTTCAAGTTTGAATCCATGTGGATCCAATACTATGAACTTAGGCCTAGGATCATGGAATGGTGGTAATAGAACTTTAATGGATTCCAAGCTTTCTAGGTTTTCATGAACCTCAAATTAGTTAAAGATAAACTTAAAATTTGGAATAAAGAGGTATTCAACAACATTTTAATCCAAAAGTTTATTAGTAGTCAACTTAAATAGATTGAAGACCAGTTCTAGTCTAGGAATTCTAGTCACAATATTAGACTCAGAGAGAGGACCCTACTTTTAGAATTCGATAACATTCTTGGTAGAGAAAAAACATTTTAGAGGTATAAATACAGGGAATTATAGCTTAAATAAGGGGATGCTAACACCAAGTATTTTCATGCATCCATGTTAAGTCATAGGAGTGCTAATAAAATTATAGAACTTTGCAAAAGAGATGGATCAACAACCAACAACATATATGACATCAGAACAGAAGTTGTAGAGCATTTTCAGGATATTCTAGGCCCATCCCAACCTTGTCTTGATCATGTGGTTAATTCTATTCTCCATAATATTCCCTCACTCATAAGCCGAGATGTTAATGATTTCTTACTCCAACCCTTTTCTAATGATAAAATAAAAGAGTATGTTTTATATTTTTCTAGATAAATCCCCTAGTATGGATGGTTTTCATCCTATTTTTTTCAATCTTTTTGGGACATTTTAGAGAGTGATGTTACTACAACCATCCAATAAATCCAAAGAACTAATTTTGTCCCAAGGGACATCAATTCTATTATTTTAACCCTTACTCCCAAATCCCATTATGCTTCTTCCCTATCTAACTATTGTCCTATTAGCCTATGTAATGTGTTCTACAAAATCTTAACAAAAACTATGACTAAGAGAATGAAATTCATTTTTCCTTCTATCATTGACCCTTTCCAAGGGATTTTTAATAAGGGAAGGGTGATCATTGACAACATCACTACCATACATGAGCTTATTCATTCTGTTACCAAAAGTAGGAAATCAAAATTTTCTTAAAAATTGACATGAATAAAGCCTTTGATAGGGTATCATAGGAATTTCTCTTTTCTAACCTTTCCAGTTTTGGTTTCCATCCCAAGTGGATTAACCTTATAAAAACCTACATCTTGTCTACCTATTTTTCTATCATTATTAATGGATCTATTGTAGGGTACTTTAGAAGTGGTTGTGGCTTAAGGTAATGTGAACCATTGTCCATTCTTCTCTTAATTATTCTTGTTGATTCCTTGGGAATGATCCTTCAAGCTACATGTTCTTCTAGAGCTATATTTGGTATCAAAGTTTCTTCTAACCTTCAACTAATTTCACACCAATAATTTATGGATGATACCATCCTCGAAAATCATTCCATAGAACTTGAAGCCATATTAATTAGTTCTATTATAGAATATTATGAACAAGTAGATGGTCAGAATATCAACTATATCAAAAGAAACCTTTTTTTCATCAAAACTTGCATCCAAAGATAGATCAAAATTTCTTGAATTATGGAATGTAATATCTCTCATTTTCCTTCCATATACCTTAGCCTCCCATTATTCCAAGGTAAGCTTGCTAAGAGTATGTGGAATGGTGTTATTAAAATAATTATGAAAAAACTTGTGGTATGGAAAGGATCTCTCCTTAGTTAAGCTAGAAAATCCACTCTTGTTCATTCATATCTTAAAAGCATCCCGATATGTTTATTTTCTTTTTCAAGGCTCCCCAGTTAGTGTGCTGCAAAATAAAACCAATCCAAAAATGGTTCCTTTAGTTAGGGTTAGAGAATAAATCAAGATTTCATTTGTTGGTGTTGGATAAAGGTCTACCTTAAAAAATAGTAGGGAGGACTAGGTTTTAGGAGAATCCATAGAATACATTTGGAAATGATTAGCAAGGAAGGATGGAAAATCATTAAGAATTCCAGAGCTATTTGGGTTAACATCATTAAAATAAAATATATAAGGAGAAGATATATGCTTGAAGACACTCTATACCTAAGGGATCTACCTTCTGGAATGCTATTACTCAATTTTTCAACATCCTCAAGAAAAGCATTAGGTGGCACCTTGGAAATGGTTCTCTAATCATATTTTGAGAATGGTTAACTAGCCAGTTATTTATTTATAATCCTTGTTTACATATTTTCAAGATGATTGCTGATAGTATTTTTGGTAATAAGGTTAGTAAATTCATATCTAATGATTCATATGTTCATACTATTTGGAAATCCTTGTCCCAGGATGAAGGTGATCTTGAGAAATTCTTGTCTATAAAAACTCTCTCAGCTATGCTCCAAAGTGTTTTCATCCCAAGAATTTCTTCACAAGATTGTCCTTTCTAGAAACCATGTGATTTGAGCCTCTTATTTATTAAGATTGCATATCTCCTTTAGGATGATCCCTCCTAGAGTTGGTTCCCTGTTATAAGTTTTTGGATAAGAAACCTTATCCCTAAAATTGCTCACTTATTATGGTTAGTTGTTCAAAATAGGATTCTAACTACTAACAATCTTATTTCATGAGAAATGGTCATTTCAAATCGGTGTTATCTCTTCCTATAAGCATGGAAGTCAGTCAACCACCTCTTCCTTAAATTTACTTTCTCTATTGGTATTTTGTCTTCCCTGATTATTTTGCTTGAGTTAGCACGATACAACCCCAAGTCTATCACAAATATTTATATCTAGTGGCCCTCTCTGTTCCAGTTCACACACCTTAAATCCTGGTGGTCCTTTAAACTTCCTTATTTTTTATGGTAGGTTTAGTTGGAGTATAATAAAAGAGCTTTTTGAGAGGAGGTTAGAAGTACTGAATCTATATTTTCAAGGAGCTTATCTATGGTTGTAGAGAATGCTAACTTGGTCCCTATATCTTAAAGGTCTACCATTCAATCTGAGTCTAAATTGTTGAGTTTACATAACCTTTCTCCTGACCCCACTATTCAGATACATCCCATTATGGATAATTACTTGGTATCTCGGACCCCACCTCCATTGGATTGGATTAAACTTAACTTTTATGGGGTAGCAAAAGCCAATCCTCGTAGGGAAAATTGTGGAGGTGTAATCAAAGATGCTAAAGCCATGATTGTCCTAGCATTTGTAGAGAGCTTGGGTCTTTAGTCTTAAAACTTTGCTAATGTTAGAGGAGTGTTCAAGGATATTATTGCTACTAAACATATCCACCTTCAAAATCTCATTGTAGAAGGATATTCACTCAATACTATCAACTTCCTAAGAGGTTCTATCAATCTTCCATGGAATTTTGCCACTCTTATTGAAGAATCGAAGACCCTTATTCAAATATTTAATAATTTTTTATTTCAACATGTGTATCAAGAAGGCAAAAAAGTGGCTGACATCATGGCAAACCATAGGATTATACAAAATACTAAAGATATGTATAGGTCATTTTCTCCAATTCATATTGAACACGTGTATCACCAATGGAAAAGTCTCTTATGCTTAAACTCTACAATCCTCATGGTATGAATGCAAGGCAATTTGACCATATTATTATTGAGGTGAATGTAAGCTGGTTATTCCCCTATTTGAATCTCATTACTTGGACCCCCAACCTCATCATAGTTCCTATACCCGATACATGTCTTGGTATTTCCAAGTTTAACCTGCATTGTCATCAAGAGAGCTATCCTAAGTTTCTACATAGGAAATGGAAAGTTAATTTCCATGTTGTTCTCTGTAATAGTGATTGGAAGAATATTTCAAATTATTTGTGTGTGTATTGGATGAAGGAAACTTAGAAGGAGGTTCTTCTCTAGAATAGGTTTTCCAAACCATTGCAATTTACAAGATACCTTGAGCATGTTGACCATTGGAATATTTTATCTTCCAATTTTTTTTTTTCAATGGCCTATTCTTAGCACTCACTCATATCACCTTAATTCCACCAATCCTATCATATTTTCTATCTGAGATGTTGTTATGTGCATATCCTTCTTTCCTAATGCCTTGTCTTGGTTATTTGTGATTACACTTCCTAGAAACATCATTATTATTTATCATGTTGTGGTACATGTGGTAATGCATCCCCATGTCATATCAAGACATCAAAAACTATGTTTTCTTGATGCTTCCAAATCTAGTGGCATGTCTTTCCCATGCTTCAGCATACCTTTAAATTATTTTTTCACTCAAGTCATTTTCCAATTGCCTGTGTATTTTGTGTTGAGTGAATACCATCATTGGGGAGGTGTGGGTATTTTTGTAGAGGGTTTGAGTGATTAAAGAAGGTTTGATATGGCTTTGTTGGAACCTGAGTCTCTCCAAGTTGACTCTATGGTGGAGGATATTCTAGGTACTCATGATCTACTTCCCTTTTTGAGAAAATTCACTGGGAATAACTTAGAACTTTCAATGGAGTTTGTTCATTCCTAGGAAAATGGTACTATTTCATTGTATGACTTCAATTTTACTGTGAAAATTGATTTACTTATGAAGATCTCTAGTCTTTCCAATGATGGATATAATATCCATCAAGATAAACATGCCATGGTGGTAGAGCTAATGCACTTTAGGGATAAAGGAAAATTCCTTTCCAAGAAGGATAATGGAACGTGAGGGAAGACCTCCCATCTCCATGGAATTATGTGCTGGTTTCAATATGCAATACCTAACCATTTATGAACCATTGTCACCTTTGTGAAGCTTCCATATTGAATTTCTTAATTTTTTAAGAGACGTGAAGATGATTAATATCTTGAATACTTCTACTGCTCAATGGAGATTTTTGTGAATAGTGTGAGAAAGGGGAAATCTATCCATATGAAGCATCAAGGATTAAATATATTGATATTCAAATACATGGTCTATAATAGGGCTCAAAGAAATGTTCTTCCCATGGATTCCAACCTAGATATTCATCCTTCTAAACCCAACCCTAACATGGACATTATAGAGAATATCAAAGTGATGAGGTTAAGCCTATGAGGGTATCATCAAGCTGAGTGGGTAACCAATTTTTTTTAAGGCTGCCTACTTCATCACCTTCTCCCAGTTGACACTCCACCAAATATAAATTATCTACTAAGAAAGGTAAGAGTGTTATTATGATGGGCTTAGTGAAGCTCAAATTCCCCTCTCCTGCTTTTAAGATCTAGAAGACTATTATTGGTCCTTCCCTTGGGTCAAAGTCAATCCAATTGGGTGATGAGATTGACCCTATGGTTGATTTGGATGAAATAGTTTCTCTTGCTACCACAATGCTCCTTCATGTGGAGAAGTTGATTATTTAGATCAAAAGCCATTACGTATCTGGGTAGATTGAGGTTGCACCCACTATGGAATATGGAAACCAAGATAATATCAATATCTCAGACTAGGTGGGATGGTCTCTAGTCCTTTTTGGTTATGTTGTTTCATTCTGAATGTATTTTTCTTCAAAATATTTTTGTAGGCTCTGAGCCCTTCTTTCTTGTTTGTCTTTGCAGTTGGGTGGCCTTATATATTTTTGGTTTTGTTGGTGTGGTTGGTTGAGGGTTTCCTTTCTCTTGGATCCTCCATAATTTTTTTTGTAGATGGCGGAGGTCTTCCCATAGTCAAGACCTTCCCTTATCATGTTGTTGTAAAAGTTTTAGGATCCTCTTAAAACCCTATTATCAATAAAAAATATAATATCAAATATAATAACTCATAGATACTCACATAATAATCACATGGGAATTCTCACAATATTGTACATAGAATACTAAAAATACCATTGAATAAAGGTCTACTAATGCAAGCATAAAGCTATGCATATTTGATAAATATTACAATGCTTTATCACAAATATATAATTATGTGATTCCTCATATGTTGCACTCTTGATCTTCACTCTTATTTTCAACTCTTCACTTTCTTATTCTAAGGACACATGTGCACACTTACATATTGGAAACTTGTGCACATTTACACTCATAACACTTGCACACATATTTACATGACACTTGTGCATTTCTTGCATATTATTACATTACATAAAATATTAACTCACTCACTAATATAAGATAAAATTGTAATCTAATAATTACAATGATGTACCAAGGTGGTACATTGGCATGCACCAAATAATGTAATATTCTCTAACAAGGTATTTAAAATGGCTAGTGATGTCATTCGATTTAACAAATGCTCTGACAATATTTATGAGATTGACAAATATAATATTATGGTCATTTCTTGAAAATTGTGTGCTAGTATATCTTGATGATATATTGGTATAAAATAATATTTTGGAGGAGCACATGCAACACTTGTGGGCTATGTTAAAGGTTCTTGTGAAAAATCAACTAAAATTAAATGTCAAGAAATGTGAATTTAGTAAGACATCACTAATGTATCTAGATTATATTATTGGTAATAGGAAAATGAAAATTGAACTAGCCAAGGTGGTAGTAATCATGGATTGGCCTCAACCTAGGACACAAATAGAGATGAGGAGCTTCATTGGAGCAATCCAATAATTGAGGAATTTTTTTTATGATTTCTTGCATACAGCAACCCCACTCTTGAATTTGTTACATAAAAATAGGAGCATAGTATGGGTTGAAAATAGGAGGAAGTATTTCAAAAACTCAAAGAAAAGGTCTGTAAAGCACCTATCTTGGCCATGTCAAATATGCAAATTCCATTTGAGATGGAGACTAATGCTTTTAGTCATTCCATGGGAGTAACATTAATTTAGGGTGAAAAACTAGTATGCTACCATTGTAAGTTATTTTTTGGAGTTATCCTTAAATACCCTACATATGATAAGGAACTATATATTTTAGTTCAATATATTCAGAAGTGATGAAAATACTTGATGGGAAAATATATGGTGGTGCACATCAATCATGAACCAATCATGTATTTGTAAACTTAGAGAAAACTACAACAAGCCATACATTTTAAATGGATGGGTTTTCTTAAACAATTTAATCTCTTGATTGAGTATCAAAAGGGGAATATGAACAAAATTATCGATATGCTATCTCAAACTATGATCAAAATGATATCAATAGTTATTTAATTGAAACCATTTCTATTAGATAATTATAGGGAGAAATATGTGGATGATGATTATTTTAGAAATAAATATAGGACATTGATTACTAGAGAACAATACAACTCAATGGAGGATTACCACCACTTAGATTAGGGATTATTTTATGAAGTTTGAGAAGCTTTGTATTCCAAAAAGGGATAGTTAGACTCAATTGATATGAGAGGCTCATACATCACTGGTTGTTGAATATTTTGGTATGCATAAGATAGTGGTAAATTTACATAGGTACATATATTGGCCAAATATATAGAATGATGTTGGAATATTCGTTAGAGGTTTCCAAACATGTATTATCAATAAACTAAGCTATTAAAAAATGGGATTGTACACTCCCATACTAGTTCCTAGCTAGCCTTAGGAAATTATTTTCATAGATTTTTTGGGTGGCTTGCTAACCAGTCGAAAGAGCAATGATTATTTATTTATAATAGTAGATAATTTCAAGAAAAACCTAGCTAGAGAGTCGTAGGACTGCCCAAACTTCCGAACTCGTTTCGGCCATATCTCACTCATCCGAACTCGGATTGAGCTGAAATTTTGAGGGTAGATGCCTGAAAAACCCTAGAACGTCTCCACCAATTTTCATATCATTTGGAGCAACACAGATCCTAGCGCAGCCCTATGTGTGAACGATATATTTGGCAAGCGGCTATGCGAGGGTTTCATCTGGGTTGAGTGCAAGCAGCTCCAGAGGTTGGTTTTTAGGGCCTTCGGGCCCTAGTGGCCAATATTTTTGTGGTTTATGCTCAATATTTTAGCAGGAAATGTTGCAGGGGATACAAGATGGGTTAGAAATTTGTCTTTCAATAGATCATACTGTGAACTTGAGTGACAACGGCTTCCAATTTGTTGCTCAAAAGAAAAGTGAAAACCATACCTTTCCACGACGTCTAGGGCAAGGATTAAAGAGATCTCGAAACAAGTTTCAAGAAGTTGATCAAAAAATGGCTCATATCTCAAATGAATCTGGTGCTAAGGTGCACCCACAAAATAATTCTACTATGAAAACCCCTGTCAAGGGTAAGAATTTTGAAGACTCAGTCCCAAAAATGAATTTTAGGGATGCCCTTCATGGTGGACAGCCTCAGCCCAATGCTAATATCAATATTAGGGCTTCCCATAAACCTCTAAGAATGCCTAAGATTGATCCCGGGAAAACAAAGTCGGGATGTCTTAAAGCAGGTGATGGAACTCCTATTGTTAAGCTTGATATGGGGAACATTCGGATCGGCATTGAAGATTTGGAAAAAAGAGGACTAATTTGTCGGTTCGTGGGTTTTCGTTCGAGTCTATCTGCTTTCAAAGTCTGGGCTGCAAAAAGCTGGAAAACTAAAGGTGAGTTACAAATCTCTATTTATCCAAATGGTTATTTTCTTGTTTTATTTGCTAATAATGAAGATAGAGAGAAAACTTTTCAAGGGGGTCCTTGGTTTTTTGGAAGGGCGGGGCTTTTCATGAAGCCCTGGCATACTAAATTTAAAGCCGAAGAAGAGATGCCTTCTATAGCTCCCGTGTGGGTTAGACTCTTTGGCCTCCCTATTGAATTTTGGAATCCTACTATTTTTTCTTCAATTGGAAACTCTTTAGGAACTTTTATGATGACTTTTGATTGTACTCAAAATTTTGAACATATTATTTATGCTCGAATTTGTGTTTTAATGGATTTTGACAAACCCCTTCCTAAAAATATCACATTACAATTTGGGGAAGACACTTGGGAGCAAGTAGTGGACTATGAGAACATTCCTTTTCGTTGTAGAATTTGCCATGAATATGGTCATTTGGCCAGTGCTTGCCCAAATAAAATTCCTGATCAAAAGAAAGAAGATATAAACTCAGCAGGTTTCCAAATACCTAAGAAGAAGAACACTCAAAAAAAAATAGTTATGAAGGATCAATCAAAGTCATTTGCTAATATGTTTGAAATACTTTCCACAAATGATGTCCCAAGTGAGGAAGAGGAAATAATGGAAACACGAAATCTTAGAAACACAATTTAAATATGAAGGGAAGAACTCGAGAGACAAACCAACAAATCAAAGGTTTTCAAGAGAAAAAAAAAGGAGAAAATTTACACAAGAAAAACAATATTTCAAATGTCAAAACTTCAAATAATGCAGGTCCCAATATAGACTCCATTGAACCATCTAGTAAAATTTTGGGAGTGTATGAGCATTCTTCAAGGTTAGAAGCCATCTCAGATTCAATTGGAATAAGTCAAGAAACAAGGAAAAAAAAATTGAAGATGGATTCCAATCAAAAAATAGGTCGCAAGACCAATCAATATCATATGGTAAAAGAAGGTGAAAAGCTTGTAGAGGAAGGTAAGATTAATGCCCTTCCCAAATTTTTTAGCCCTGGTATTAATGAAGATCATCACTTGGAATATTAGAGGACTCAAAGGGAGTCTTTCAAAACAAAATGAAATTAGAAGAATGATTCAAATAAATCATCCACATCTTGTTTTCCTTCAAGAAACAAAGATGTCAATGGAGGATATGGACTTAATTGCCAATAAAATTTGGCCAGCTGGAAAAGTGGTTTCCCTCGGTTCCCAAGGGACTTCGGGTGGCATTGCTTGTCTTTGGGACCCAAAAGAGGTAGTTATTCACCATATGGTTGGCAGTTGGGGTTTGTTGGCTATAGCTATTCAAAGTAGACATTCCAACCAGATTATGCTCTGCATTACTGTTTATGCCCCGACTTCTTTAGAGGAAAAAAGAAGACAGTGGAAGGATATTACTCATATTATCTCTCATTTTCCTAAAGCTTGGATCTTGATCGGAGGAGATTTCAATACCATCCTCTCTCTGGATGAGAAAAGGGGGGAAATAGAAATTTGGACAAAAGCACCGACCTCATGAGCGAATATATTGCAAACCTCCATCTTGTGGATATCCAACCGAGATAATGGCCTTATGACTTGGTCTAACAGAAGGCAAGGCTTAGCTTGTATAATGGAGAGATTGGATAGGTTTTTGCTCTCTAAAAATTTCTTAATCCATGGTCACATTCCTAAAGTGAAGACTCTTAATAATGTTGGTTCGGATCATTGGCCGATCATGGTGGAAATGTGGAAAACCAATGTGAGTTTCTCTCCTTTTCATTTTCAATTAATGTGGCTCAGAGACATTTCCTTCAGACCTCGTGTGCAACAATGGTGGAAGGAAGGTAAACCTAGGCATGGGACTAAGATGTTCTGTTTTGCCAAAAGACTGCAATACATTAAATCCAAAATCAAGACTTGGAGCTCGGAAAGAGTTTGGGGATGTTCATAAAAAAAAACATGAAGTTATTGCTCATCTTGAAAATTTGAATAAGAAAATCCATTTAGATGGCCTCACGAGAGAAGAGAAGTGCAGATGAAATTAAACTCACAACTCGGTTAGAGGAATGGGAAAAAAGAGAAGAAATCTTATGGAAGCAAAAATCTAGAATTCAATGGCTCAAAGAAGGAGATCGAAACACAAATTTCTTTCACAAATCTCTTCTAGCTCGAAGATCTCACAACTTTATTTCTTCCTTAACTTCAGAATTTTGGAGATGTTGTTTATACTTGGGATGGCATGAACTCTATTGTTGTTGATTACTTTTCCAATATTTTTGTTGCTACTCCTCTTGACTCAGCTTCTCAACAAAATGTTCTTCAAGCAATCCCTTCTCTTATCACTTCTGAGGAGAACTCTATTTTGACTGCTCCTGTTACTATCAATGAGCTTCAACAAGTAGTTTTTAAAATGCAAAAAGGGAAAACCCCAGGTCCTGATGGTTTTCCTATTGAGTTCTACCAAGAGTTATGGGATATCCTTCATGTTGATTTATTAGAGGTGGTGGAAGAAGCCGGGAAAGCCAAAGAAATTTTGAAGGTTATCAATAAAACTTATATTACTCTTGTTCCAAAAGCTCAAGAGGTTGATCATATCTCAGCTTTTAGACCTATTGCTTTATGTAATGTTCTTCTCAAAATCATTACTAAAATCATGGCGAGAAAAGGTTGAAGCCTCTTTTGCATAAGATTATTTCCCCAGAGCAAGGGGGATATGTGGAAGGACGTCAAATAGTAGATGAGATAGTTCTTGCTCGGGAAGCCATCCATTCCATGGATATGCAAAATTCTCCTTCTATGTTCATTCGGTTAGACTTATCCAAAGCTTATGACAGAGTGGATTGGCACTTCCTTATCAAAGTTTTGAGGCAATTTGGTTTCTCTAAGGATTGGATGGATTGGATTATGGGATGTATCTCTTCAGTTTCCTACTTAGTTCTTATCAATGGCAGGCCTTCTCGGTCTTTCCCAGCTTCCAGAGGTATTAGGCAAGGTGACCCGCTATCCCCTTATTTATTCATCATTCTTGTTGAATGCTTGGGTAGGACTATAACCAAAAAGAGGGAAAACAAAACCCTTGAGGGAGTTACCATTGCTCATGGAGCTAGACCTATCTCTCATCTTCAATTTGTGGATGACTCTACTCTTTTAGGTAAAGCTACGAGTTAAGGAAGCTTCTAATATTAAGCAAATAATTAGTTGTTTTTCTAAGGCTCTTCGGGCGGTTGATCAATGAAGACAAATCTAAAGTTATTTTCTTTCATCTGCTCTGCTAGACAGGAATCCATGGTCTTGGATAAATTAAGATATAAGAAGACCTCTCTTCCAATCACTTATTTAGGTATTCCCATAAATATTCAAAGGCAGAAAAATAAATATTGGAATTGGTTGTTGGACAAAGTCAAGAAGAAAATTGGAAAGTGGACCAACAAGTGGCTTTCTTCTGGGGGTAGAATCACCTTGGTAAAATCAGTCCTTCAAGCTATTCCTATTTATGTTTCTTCCATTTTGAATATCCCAAAGGTTGTTCTTCGAGAATTGGATCAAATCAGTCATCGTTTCCTTTGGAGTGGTACTAAGGAGAAAAGAAAATGGGCCTTGGTGAAATGGGATACTTTATGTCTTCCTAAGAGTGAAGGGGGGTTAGGATTCCAGGTCTTCAATTAATAACAACAAAGCTTTAGCTGCTAAATTATATTGGAGGATGTTGCATAACCCCAATGCTCTTTGGGCCAATAATCTCCGTGCTAAATATGCTGAGAACAAAAGTCCTGAAGACCTTGTTCGCTATCAACTTCCTACCAAAGGTTCTCCCATTTTAGCAGTTCTTAAGACTGGTGAGGATTTGATAAAGAAAAAATTATTTTGGATCATTCATAATGGTCAACATGCAAATTTTTGGACAGATTCTTGGGATGGTCACAAGCCTTTGATAACTCAGTTTCTCGATTGGAGGCCTTTGATGGAGGAGCTTCACCGAGCTAATTGGATAAAGGTGGCTAATTATTGTCGGTACCATATTGGTAATTCAAAGGTTGGTAGATATTGGATCCCTATTGAGGACTGGCCTATTCAAATCCTAGAAAGGCAAAGACAAGATATCCAAGGCATCCTTCATATGAGATCCCTCTCTTGGTCCCATGAAAAAGATTGTTTTGGATGGAACAACACTACTAAGGGTGAGTATTCCGTTGCTCAAGGTTATTTGACCTTATGCCATAATAATCCCAACCATTCTTCTGACATATTTTCTCAATTGTGGGCTCAAAAGCTTTGGCCTAAGGTGAGGTTCTTTAATTGGCTTTTATTGCATCGTAGGGTGCTTATTGGTGAGCAACTTATGAAGCGTGGTTTTCATGGCCCTTTTAGATGTGAAATGTGTGAAGAGAATGTAGAAAATATCAACCATATTTTTATTGAGTGTACTTTAGCCTCCGAGCTATGGAGGAGAATGGCCACTTTACTTGGCTTACAGTGGTCCAATTTTTTTACTTTTGAACAGCTTTGGAGGGATTGGCCTAATCAAGAGGGTGTTGATCATTTTATTAGGCGTTAGTTTGGATGGGTTCAACCATTCTTCTTTGGAATATTTGGAATGAAAGGAACAACCAAATTTTTAATCAAGATAGGAAGGATATTCACTATATTTGGCAAAATACCATAGCCAACTTAGTTGAATCAGTCCATCAACTCCTTAATCACCCTCAAAACTCCCACCAAAGATGGGATCAAGTGATGCAAAGATTGAAGATTAAACCTTCTAAGGGCAACCAACTTAAAGGGAATGTGAGTATTAGTAAGATGGATAGGACTAGAAATTGGCAACCTCCTCCTAAGGATTTTGGAAAAGTCAATACTGATGGAGCCTCTAGAGGGAACCCTGGAAAAGCCAGTGTGGGAGGAATTGGTAGACTTTCAGATGGCTCCCTGGTTTTTACTTTTGCTGAGAATTTGGGTATTCTTTCCAATAACCTTGCTGAGGGGTATGGTATCCTCGAGAGGCCTTCAAGAGGCTACTAAGGTTGGATGGGAAAAGGTGTTAGTTGAGTCGACTCTCAACTTATGATTAATCTCTTGAAGACTCCTTCTAAGAATCATAAGGTGGATTGGAGAATAAAAAGAATTATTGAGAAGATTCGGTTAATCCAGGATGGGATTTTTGAAAGTTGATTACAGTCATGTGGTCGAGAGATCAAAACAAGAGTGTTGATGCTTTAGCTAATTGGGCTTTGGACAAAGGTGATCTTACTTGTTATGGCCACCCTCCTATATGGTGGGCTTCTCAAATTAGGGAAGCTCTTCTTTCTATCATTTCTTTGGATGGCTCCAGTTCTGAAGGTACCTAGTTTCTTCTTGTTTTTTTTTTGCTTCTCTTTGGTTCATTCAGTTTTTTTAGTTCCCTAGCTCATTCTATTCTTTATTTTGTTTCCTCTGTTGATTCTTGCCTTAATAGTCTTCTGGTCTAGATAGGTCATTGTTTTGTTCATTGTTTTTTTTTCTTTTTTCTTCTTTTTTTTTTTTTGTTTAGTTTTTTAAGGTGGGTGGGTTCTTTTGTTTTGTTTTGTTTTTGTGTTCTTTGTGTTGTTTTTCGTTGTTCTTGTGTTTTTGTTGTTTTTTTTTTTATGTTTTTTGTTATTGTTCTTGTGTTTTTTTCGTTCTTGTTCTTGGGTTTCTCTTTGTTTGTGTTATTTCGTGTTTTTATGTGTGAGTGTCTTCTATGTTTTTTGTTTTTGTTTATTGTCTATTGTTGGTTGTTTTTTATTTTTATTTTTATTTTATTTATTTTATTTTTTAGGTTTTGGTTGTGTTTATTTTTCATGTTTTTTTTGGGTTATGTCTTTGTAGTGTTCTGTTGTTTTTGTCTTGTTTGTGTTTTGTTATGTGGTTCTTGTGTTTTTCTATGTGGTTTGTGTTGTGGTTTCTTTTTTCTTATTGTGCGTGTTTGGTTGTGCTTTTGTTTTTGACACACTCAAGGAGCATGTTTTTTATTTTATTTTATTATTTTTGTTGTTATTTACTTATTTTTAAATTGGTTTTGTGTGTTTGTTTGCTCCTTGAGTATGTCAAAGGTGGTAGGCCAGGTCCGAGTCCTGGGCATTTTTGGTGGAATGGATACCCCTGCCTCCTTGGGTCTTACCCGAAAGTGGCATCCCTTTTGGGATGTTTTCCACAAAAAAAAAAAATAGTAGATAATTTCAATAATATGGAAATCATCATTCTTTACCAGAAAACTATCACAAAATAAGGGGTAATGAATTTGTTTTTCCAATAGGTGTTTATACATTTTGGACTACTCAACAGTATCATAAGTGACCATGATACTCGGTTTCTTAGAAAATTCTAGAATGCACTTTGGATAATGTTGGGTACAAAGTTGAGAAGGTTTACAATATTTCACCCATACATGGATGGTCAAACCAAGGTCGTGAGCCAAACACTAGAGCATTTACTAAGGGGCTATAATTAGAAAAATCTTAAATGATTGAGAAAGGGAAGGAATAAGGTAGTTGGAACTTGGTGAACTGATGATTCCATGGATGACACCATGGAAGTTGATGATAAACTTGCTTATGTAGCCAATTGACATCTACAAAAGTAAAATCATAATTATAATGGGAAATTTAAGGCTCTCATCCAATACCAAACGAAAGGTGATTTTAAAGTTAGAAATAAAAGAGTTATTTTGGTTTTATATACAAATCAAGATGGTAAAAGTAGTTCTATTGTATGACTCTAGATCATAGAGAAACTTGATCTTAGAGATATTAGTGTAATAGCTAAGATTATAGGTTAAACCTCATCCTCAACCTTATCCATTTATATGGTTGCACAAAGAGGCTAAGCTATAGGTCACAAAGTAATGCAATTTTAAATTTACCATTAATGGGAAGTTCAAGAATGAAGTCATTTA
This sequence comes from Wollemia nobilis, assembly GCA_028583015.1. Classification (NCBI taxonomy): domain Eukaryota; kingdom Viridiplantae; phylum Streptophyta; class Pinopsida; order Araucariales; family Araucariaceae; genus Wollemia; species Wollemia nobilis. Next base: position 2,160,597 of record JAQPPZ010016349.1, read on the forward strand.
TGATATTGTACCCTTGGACATTTATCAAGTTATCTTCAAAAACCCATTTATATGGGAAAGAGATGTGATATTCTATTTTTTATCAAGCCAGTGATAATTGATCAAAGATATTAAAGGATTCATGATTAATCCTTAGTGAGGTGAAAATAAATTTTAGCTAATCGCCATGCAACATGCAATGTGCATGGAAATAAATAGTAATAAATTTGTTCTCTTAATGATAAGAGGTGTATGAGGGGGACAATGAATCTAGGAGAAATTTGATATAGAATATTGTACTCCATAATAGAGGAAGTATTTCAAGGAGTTACTCTAGGATTTCTAGGCAGTCATGCCATCACCGCAAGACCTACCACCTAGAAGAGATGTGTGGTATGATATTCATATAATACTTGAATTATAAATACCCAAATTTAGGATTTATAGGTAGTTGGTCTTTGAATCTGATGAAGTGGAGAATCAAATTCAAGAGCTTCTAGGTCAAGGGCTTATTTGGCCTAGTTCATCATCAATAGAATCTCTAATAGTCTTGATTCCCAAGAAGTATTAAAACTAATTAATGTGTATTGATTAATGGGATCTTAATAAAATCACCATCAAGAACCAATACCTACTTCCATAAGATAATAATTTTTTGGAGAAGCTAAAACATGATAGGAATTTTACCAAGATAGATTTAAAATCTAGGCATCATCAAGTTTGAATACATGATGATGATATCTAGAAAATATAATTCAGAATAAACAAGGTATTTAAAATAGATAGTGATGCCATTCAAGTTAAAAATTGCTTTGACAATATTTATGAGATTGATGAATGAAGTCATATGGTCATTTATTGATAATTGTGTGCTAGTATTTCTTGATGATATACTAGTATACAATAATATTTAGAAGAAACACATGCACCACTTGTAATCTATGTTAAAGGTACTGGTGAGAGATCAACTAAAATTAAACCTCAAGAAATGTGAATTCAACATGACATGACTAATATATCTAGGTCATGTTATTGGTAATAGGAAAATGAAAATTGAACTAGCCAAGGTGGCAAAAATCATGGATTGGACTCAACCTAGGACACAAAAAAAGATGAGGAGATTCATCAGAGCAATCCAATACTTGAGGAAATTCATTTAATATTTCTTGCATACAACATCCCCACTCCTGAAATTACTACATAAAAAGAGGAGCATAGTATGGTGTGACAAATAGGAGGAAGTATTTCAAATCTCAAATACAAGTCCTGTAAAGAACCTATCTTTACCATGTCAAGTATGCAAATTCCATTTGAGGTAGAAACTAATGCTTTTAGCCATGCCATGGGAGTAATATTACTTTAGCATGACAAACTAGTATGTTATCATTGTAAGTTATTTTTTGTATCTATAATTAATTATTACACATATGATACGAAACTATAAGTTTTAATTCAATCTAGTAAGAAGTGGAAGCACTACTTTATGGAAAAAGAGATGGTGGTGCACGCCAATATTGAACCCCTCAAGTATTTGCAAACTCAAAGAAAATTATAGCAAGGTAAATATTTTAAATGGATGGGTTTTATTTAGCAATTTTAATATCCTTATTAAGTGTAATAAGGGTAAGACAAGCAAACTTGTTGATATGCTATCATGAACTTTGATCAAACTGGGATCAATAGTTATGGAATTAGAACCATTCCACTAGACAATTATAACGAGAAATATTTGGAGGATGGTGATATTGTAGAAAAAATTGGGTTTTTATGATCGCATAGCAATCCAAATCAATGGAGGACTACCATTTTGATAAGGTCTTATTATTAAAATATGATAAAATTTGTATTCGAAAATAGGATAGTCAAAATCAATTAATATGAGAGGCTCATACATCATTGGTTGTTGGACATTTTGGTGTGTAGTAGATAGTGGTAAATTTATAAAGTTACATATACTAGCCAAATACACAAAATGAGGTTGCAAGAATTATTTGAGGTTGCCAAACATGCAATATCAATAAAACAAGTCATACAAATTTTAGACTCTACACTCTCCTATCATTTCCTGGCTGGCCTTGGGAAAGTATTTCCATGTGTTTTTTATGTGGCTTTCCAACCACTTGAAATGGGAAAGATTATTTATTTATGATAGTAGATAGGTTATATATATGGTGATCATCATTCCCTACAAGAAAACTACCACAGAAGAAGGAAAAAAAACTTGTTATTCCAGTAGGTGTTCATACATTTTGGACTACCCAAGAGTATCATAAGTGACCATGATACTCAGGTTTTTAGCAGATTCCATAATGCACTTTTAGGAATTTTGGATACAAATTTGAGAAGGTTTACAATATTTCACCCATAGTTGGATGGTTAAACCAAGGTCATCAATTGAGAACTAGTGCATTTGTTTAGGTTCTATAACAAGAGGAATCCTAATACCTTGGATGATAGTTTGCCCTATATTCAATACTACTACAATAGACAAATACACTCATCCATACAACTTTCTCCATTCAAGGTATGTTATGGGTTTTTACATCATTCACCTTTTGATAGAGCTTTTAAAAATTATCCACAAGAACCAAGAAGCTCTATGTCAAAGGAAAAATAGGCACTTCATTTCATTATATAAATTTGGCTTATTTATTAGAATATTGAAGAAAAATTAAAAATAACTCAATAATAATATAATAATTACCATGACTGCACACCAATACGAAGTTAAAATTTTGTGTGGCTTCACCTGATAAAGGAGCATTTATAGGGTCCACATAATAAATTAAATCGTATATGTTATGGACCTTTTAGAATTCTAAATCAACATGGCAAAATTATTTTGAACTTGAATTACATAGTTACATGTAAATGTGTTTGGTGGTCAATGTGGAAAATCTAATTTTGTTTAAGCTATGAATGCTATATAACAAAGGAAGAGCCTCTCATTGTTCCTAAATTACATAGTTTAGAACCTATAAGACTCGAATAATTATGGAAGACATGGTACTAGAGAAAAAAACCAAATATTCTAGGCAAGGAGAACAAGAGTATTGGAATTTTTTTCTAAGGATAAGATGCCAAACAAATCCAAGTGGATACCCTTTGATCAAGTTAGGATACAATATCCTCATCTATGTTCTAAAAATTATTTGAGGAGCCAAAATATTCCCATAAAGGAGATCAAATTCAAACTAAAATTTCAAACTACTAAGGGAGTTAAATTGTTACAAGGGAATGTAGAAAGACCAAATATTATTATGGTTGCATGTGAAGTGTCGAACAATATTTTAACTCCATATTCTTGGGAATACTAAAGTCTACTTCAAAGTATCTAAAATAGAACCAACTTTATTGAAATGGGGTTTTGAATCTATGGCTTCTTAGATGATCTTTTAAATATTGGAGAGTTAGAATTTTGGATTTGATGTGAAGTAGGGAAGATTTATAGACTTAATTATTGTATAATAGTGTATTTAATTGAATATTGAATCAACAACGTGTTTTACTATTCAGACATTTTGAGGCTATGTAACCAATTCCATTTGCTAGTATTAATCCTATTTGGGATTTTTTACTATAAACACCTATTAGAGTATGTTAAATTATTTGATATATCCTAAGTGAAGATCAAGAGTCTCTTAGAAAAATGGCATAGTGATAATTCAAAGGTCATTTTGTAAGACTATATTATGGAGATAAAGCTCAATAGTTTTATGTACACCTTCATATAATGAAATTCTTTAGATTATGTTATTTTAGATTGTTTCTATAAGTTTCTTTCTATATTGTTGGTTCATATAATTATCTTGACCTTATTTTATTGTGACTGTATTATATTGGATCTTGTGAAATTTAACTTAAAATATTTTTGGTAGTATTAAGGCTTAAAAATTCATTCGTGGTATCAGAGCTACCACCTACCCAGGTTGATAGAGTTATTTTAGTCACTTAAAAACAATAATTTTGTCAAGTTTGATAAATTTGATTAAGAGTCTATTTGATTTGAATTTAGTAAGACTAAGACTTTATTATAATATCATATTGAGTAGAAAGGCTAGAGTCTTCCCATGATTAAAGAATAAATAATGAATACAAAGACTAAACTATATTGAAAGGTGTATTAACTATAAGAGAGTTTATCATTCAAGGTCATAGCCAACCCTTGACATTGAAGGTTGAAAATGAATGAACTTTGAAATATTTGTTCATTCAGGAAAATAGACAACCATTGATATTTGATTGAAGAATTAGTGACATTCAATATCACCTTGACATTGATAAATAAATCAGGGATATTCAAGTCACCTTGACATAGATTGAAGGAATTAGGGACATTCAAGTCACCTTTATATTTTTTTTTATTCTTAGATGGGATCTAATACATTATTGATTTCAAATAAGAGCAACAATATAAGGGTGAGTACCTTCCTACAATTGATAGAGAAGAATTTCATCTTCTATTTGCAGTAAAAATGTTAGCAGTAAATTAAGAAAGAAAGAAAGCTAAACAGGAGAAAGATATATTAGGTCTTGAGAAAGATACAATAATCTCAAGATAGATATATAGTTCTTGCAGAAATATAAGTAATGTTCAACATTCATATGAGCAACAATATATAAAGGAAAATTATTCAGACCATAAGGATATTAATCTTGAAATTAAAATATAAAGATAGAGATTTAGGTCACTATGACCTTAACATTGGCAACAAGTAGCATCAAGATATAAGGAAAAGGTTTTAGGTCATAGTGCTATTGACCTTGACATAGTAAGGTACATTGAATAAATAAAAGGTATTGAAAATAGTTGTTAAGAGGTTTGTTATAAAGCATAATACATGTCCTAATTTTGAGGAAATCAAAGCAGATGATACCCAATAAGAAGAATATCTAAGGTCTAAGGAAAGAAACCATTCAAAGCTTAGAGAAGATGATGAAGGTTTGATATAGAGGCCCAAGGCCAAAGCTTAGATAATAATTTCAAGGAACCGAGTTACAAAAGTAAGTGGTCCAAGGTCCTACCTAAAGAGAAGATGCCTAAATTTTGTATTATAATAAAAAGAGGAGATTAGAGGTAAATAAATAAGTTCAATATTTGAGGTATAGTAGGTGGCTAAAAAAGTTTTTTCATACTACAAAAATATTAAATCATATTCAAGTATTCTACATAACAAAGTAGAAAAAAATATAAAATACATGCCAAGAAGTCATCAAAATAGAAATAGAGGAAGCATAATATTAAAAACAACTTATCAAGGAAAGTTGTGAAGAAGAAATTGGATCAACAAGATTGAAACTTACTATAGAAGCAAAGCATCAAGTTCAAACTAGTGCAACATTAGAAGCATCAAGGTGGATTGCAATGCAACGTAGGAATAACCATATTTTAACATAGGTGCAATGTTGGGATACCTGTTTCAAAACAAAAAGTAGTGAAGTTGAAATGAAGTCATGGAAGGTGAGTAGTCAGATCACTTTATTAAAACTAAAGTGAGTCGATCACCTCATAGAAAGGAGAAGAAAAATCAAGTGCCTCATAGAACAAATGTGAACATGGAAAGATAATAACAATCAAGTGTCGAGTATTGGAAGAAGTGATCGAGTGCCAAATATTACAAATGGGAGTGCAATAAAGTACCAAGAGATAAATTAGAACTATAACATAGAACACATGCTTGGAGAAACTCATTTGCTAATGCAGGTAAAATTTAGGGTTTTATAAAGATAGTTTATGAAGTTTGAAACATAAATTTAATGTTATATTTTTGGAGTGAGAAATTTTAAAGACTTACAATATTTTATTAAAGTTTTATTAAGTTCTAGGAGTAATAAGGAAAGCCATGTTAATTAATATTAATAAGGATTTGGAGTGATAAGATAATTTTGTGATATTGAAATTTTTTTATTATTTTAAAGCTTTTTTGAATTATTACAAATTTATTTATTTAAGAGACAAAAGGATTTCAACACGATATTTAGGAAAAACATAAATTTACAAAATTAGTTCTTTAGTTTCTAAATCTAGGGAGATGTAAGGTATACTACTCCATTGGATTGATTTTTTTTTTAAACTAGAAATCATAGTGGATTATTAGTACATAAATTTTGGAGCAAGTTTTCATGACCCTCCCTTGGAAAACAATTTCATATAAGGTACTTATGAATTGTTATGTTATCTTGAAGATGGATTAAATGTTATTAAGTTGATTATTTGCAATGTATGATTGGTTTATTTAAAAATATGGTAGTGTTGATAGTATGCATTAATCTACATGGTTGCAAGAATAGGAATCTTTCAAATAGAGTGAATGAGGGAGTCAACACTAAGTATGAGAAAGAAGGAAAATATAGATGAAGATCTATAATGGTCTTAATGATGATTTAATACTAATTACAAGTTTAATCAATTAATTATGATTAGCTTTAATTAGATGATTTTATTATTTAGCCTTTTTTGTAAAATAGGAAATTGAGTTGGAATTGGGTGACAAAGACCTCTTCTAAACCAAGGGAGGAGAAAGAACATCTTCCCATTGGAATAAAATAATATTTGACCAAATTGACCCCTCCTCCAAATGAAGGGAGGAGGATTGGTATATTTTATAATGGGAATTTAATATTCACTAATTTAAAGCATCTTAATATTTTAATAGTAGTACTTTTAAATTTAACAAAGGGGCTAAATTAGGGAATGACTAGAGAATATGGACACCCTCCAAATGGATGGAGGAGAGGGGAAGGGCTTAAAGTAGCATCTTTATAATATTAAAATAAGAGTCACTTGATGGCTCATAAATGAGGATAAAGACTTTTATAAAAGGGGAGGCTTTGTTTCTTAAAATAAGGGCACTAGAAGGTAGATAAGCAAGGAGGATATTAGGAGACTGAGGAAGGAGCTTAAGGAGATAAACCTTGCAAGAGTTTTAGGTTGGGGGTTCTCACTCTTGCTTTGTTATATTTTTATATTCCCATATCGATGGATTATTAATCAATTATAACATGATGAATCTCCCTTTATTCTCCTTAATACTCCATGTAATTGCCTCTATTTTAGAGCTTTTGGTGAATGCAATCCTTGAGTGATTGTAGTCCTATTTTAAGCATATGAAAACTATGTTTTTATAGCTCTAAAATTTGTTGTTAGTGGAATAAATGGTACATAATGTTGTCCTACTAAATTTATGGATGATTTTGTTCTTAATACTTAAGTAAAACCATATGAAATCTCACTCCTTTTCTTTGTTTTCTAGTATCACAGTCGGTTATAAATTATAGGTCTCTTTTTGGTGGTTTTTAATACCTCTTTGATCCCTGATGTGTGAGTAAGCAAACCACCCTTATTCAAGATCTATCATACCTCTGTGTTGCATATACAATGAGTGTTTAATCGATATTAGCAAGTGTATGACCTTGAGGATTCACATGATTCCGTTGTGATTAAATTTGAAGGTTTGGTATTGTTATTTTAAGGCTGAAAAAGGAGGTATGAGCTCTTTGTGGTTAACACTACCACCCTATTATAGTCGCTAAAATTTTTCCCTATGTTACATTGAATTGCTTTCTTGACCAGGTAGTAGGGATGTCCAGGGCATACCTCTATGTTTTTAACCTCCTCTAAACAACATGTTTAGCTCTTTAAGGTAGCATTAGGGCCATTATGGTGAGGCCTAAATCCTCTATGATATGGCCTTTGAGTGGGTTGAATCATTGGTTTGCACTTAGCTCCACTTATATGGAATAATTTTAGAAATTATTCCACGAGAATTGTTCAACATGGGATGTGCTCGAATGGCTGAAAGGATTAAAGTGGGCTTAGCTTCATAAGCTTTTGAACTAGCAAGTGGTGGTCATGAGACTGAGCCACTTGGTTTTTGGTTAAGTTCCAATTGGAGGCACATGGTTATTTATTTTCCTCCCCCATTATCATCACCTGGTACCATTTAAAGTTTCCATGACAACATTCAACCTTTTGACCTTGCATAAAATTCTACCACGTGTTGGCTAAGGCTTGGTTATCAATTTTGAGGTATGTATTTAAACCAATTTTTGTTATATGTGGGATGAATTATTCCACACTGGTTGTGTAGGAGCTAGTTAGGAGATTATAAGGGATTTGGCCACCTTAATAAAGTGACCACCACTGAGTGGTCAAGGTGGCCACCGAGTAGGGCCACTACACACCAATTGAGGGTGCTTTGGACATGTGGTAGTTTTGGTTGGTTGCTGACCTGCTCATAGATCCGCTTGTGTCTGCCATGTGGCATGATTTATTTTTTTATTTTATTTATATTTGGTGGTTGACTATGCTTAGTTGATTGGGGGAAAATTAACTCAATATATTTTGTAATTTAATGTGGGATTTATCCCACATGCTTCGAGCGAGGGCATTTGAAGGCTTTAAAAAGGGGAAACTATCCCTTAAGGCCTAACCACCAGGTGGTAGTTAAGAAGGCCACCACTTGGAAAGGCCAAAGAACCAATTTATGGGTACTAATTTGGGGTAGTTCAACCATTGAACTAAAAATCTTGATCATAGAATTTTTTGACCTAGTTTGACCTGATTGACTATGGATGAATCTCCCCTTTTGGAATACTTAGAGATTAAATAGACTAATATCTTCTTTTGGAATAATTTGAGATTAAATGAAGTAGAACTAAGATAACACACAAAAAAAATCATGCAAATTTCATTAACAGAGGTTTCAAATTTGGAAAATACAACAGTTCCCATTCAAATGGCCAAAAAGTCCCTTTTACAATGTATGCATTTCTTTTATAACAGACCCGACCCCCTTCAGACATCATTACATAGAATGAGAGATTCCCTATAATCACCCACATGAGTGTTCTATCACCGCATGCATGTTGTGGCTAGGTATCTTCCATCATCATGGCATGGGATGGCGGAGTGCCCTGCAGTCGCCTGTGCATCCACCTACCGAGTCATCATTCAAAGGAATGCTCCAGCCATCTATAATCTGCTACCACGTGCCCTCCTGCCATGGCTTTTGTAACCGCCTAGTGCTATATGTACACCTGTAATTTGATGCCATGTGCCCTTCTGCAATGGCCTCTACAATCATCGACTGGTCTAGAGTCGTGAGAGTTTTGTTGTGATATCGCGACGTGTTTGCTTCCTTACGCCCTCTCTCCTCTTCAGTCACGATATCGCGACGTTTTGGCATTTGGCCTCTATTTTCTCCTTTAGGTCATGAAACCATGACATGTCACGATTTCGTGACCATTTTACCCCTTGGTGCATTTGCCTCAAAAGTGTCATGATTTCGTGACCACTTTGCACCCTATCACCTTGCTCTTGAAAGTGTCACGATTTCACGAGAACTTTGCGCCTTCGAGTCTAGCTTCCGAAAGTGTCATGATTTCATGACCACTTTGTGCCTTCGAGTCCAGATTTTGAAAGTGTCATGATTTCATGACCACTTTGTGCCTTCGAGTCTTGCCTCTGGAAGTGTCATGATTTCGCAACCACTTTGCACCTTCGAGCCCAGCTTTCAAAAGTGTCATGATTTCGTGACCACTTTGCGCCTTCGAGTCTTGCCTCTGGAAGTTTCACGATTTCACAACCACTTTGCACGTTCGAGCCCAGCTTTCGAAAGTGTCACGATTTCTTGACCACTTTGTGTCTTCGAGTCTTACCTCTGGAAGTGTTGCGATTTTGCGACCACTTTGCGCCTTCGAGCCCAGCTTTCGAAAGTGTTGCAATTTTGCGACCACTTTGTGCCTTCGAGTCTTGCCTTTGAAAGTGTCGTGATTTCATGACCACTTTGTGCCTTAGAGCTTTGCCTCCGAAAGTGTCATGATTTCGCGACCATTTTGCGCCTTGGTTCCATTGCTTCGAAAATGTCATGATTTTGTGACCATTTTGCGTCTAGGCTGCTTTGCTTCGGAAATGTCATGATTTTGCAACCATTTTGCATCTAGGCTACTTTGCTTTGAAAATATCATGATTTCATGACCATTTTGCATCCAGGCTGCTTTGCTTCGAAAATGTCATGATTTCACGACCATTTTGCATCTTGGCCCCTTTTCTCAAAAAGCGTCGCGATATCATGATAGTTTGACCCTTTGGCACCCTTTATTAAAAAGTGTCACAATATCGCGACAGCTTTGGCACTTAAAGAAAAAAAAAAAGAAAAAAATATTTTTGGGTGATGCAAGATTTCTTTTCCACCTTCGGATGCTCCTGCATCAGACACCCGGGGTGAATTGAGAAGTGACCTTCACTTCTGATCTGTTTGAGGTAGACCCAGGTGATCAACCTCTGCCTTCGACAACCAAGTCGCATCTTCAATGGGCCTACCCTTCCTCTTGATCAAATACTTAAAATAACATCTATTCTGAGTACTTCGGCCCTCACGCATATCAAGGACTTCTTCTATCTCATCTGCGACTAGAGTAACCGCGGGAATGCTCCACAAATCCAGGCTTGGTGTTGCACTGCTATCTCCTTCATGAAACTCGACCAAATCCAAAATGTTAAAAATTGGTGAGATGTTAAGTTCACTCGGCAACTCCACCTCATATGAATTACCCGAATCCCATTTCCCAATGATCTTGCATGGCCCAAATTTCTTCATCTTCAGCTTGTTATAGGTCTTGGCAGGAAACCTCTCTTTTCTTAAATGGACCATGACAAAATCTCCTACTTCAAACTCCTTAGCCCGACGCTTCTAGTCTGCCCTGGCTTTATACTGAGTATTCATCTTAGCAATGTGCCGTGTCACCTCCTCATGCACTCCCTTCAGGTGTTTAGCAAAGTATTCTGCCTCAGCACTGCATTTTTCTCTTTTATCTATCCTTCTCAACTCTGAAGCATTTCTTGGGATGCTCCCATATATTATCTGGAATGGTGATTTATTGGTACTCCTGTTGACTGAGCTATTATAAGCAAATTCTGCCTATGGCAAAACTAGATCCCATCCCTTGGGCTTGTCTCCGACCAAGCATCTCAGTAGATTGCCTAAACTCCTATTCACCACATCTGTTTGTCCATCTGTTTGGGGGTGGTATGCAGAACTAAATTTTAGATCCGTCTTCAGTTTCTTCCATAGGGTTCTCCAAAAATACCCTACAAACTTGGTATCCTTGTCCGACACAATGCTCCTTGGCAGCCCATGAAGGCGTACCACTTCCTTGAAGAATAAACCAGCCACATGGACCGCATTGCTAGTCTTCTGGCAAGGAATAAAATGAGCCATTTTTGAAAACCTGTCTACTACCACAAATATGGAGTCGTGTCCCCTCTGTGTCCTGGGTAAACCAAGAATAAAATCCATGCTAATATCCTCCCATGGAATTTCAGGTATAGGTAGTGGTTGATATAAACCAGTAGGCTGCCTCACACCTTTTTCCATCTGGCATATCCTACAAATTTGCACAAATTTTGCCACATCTTGTTGCAATTGTGGCCAGTAGTAGTTTTCACTAACAAGTGAGATGGTCTTGTCTCGACCAAAGTGTCCAACTAAACCTCCACTATGCTTTTCCTTGATGATATTCTCCCTCATTGAGCTCCTCAAAATGCATAATTGGTTCCCTCTGAACATAATTCCATCTTGAATCAAAAAATTTAACCACTTAGTCCTGTCCAATGTAACAGGCGCAGTGCAGGCTTTCCAAGCTTCTGCGAAGTCGGGGTTTGCAGGGTATAAACCCTTGAGCTCAGCAAACCCTACAACCTCCACCTTCATCTACATAAATAAACATTGCCTCCTACTCAAGGCATATACAACTTTGTTGGACCTTCTGCTCTGATGCTTCAGCACAAAGGTATAGATCTGCAGGAACTCAACCCATTTCAGGTGCCTCTGATTCAATTTCCCTTGACTGTTAATATACTGTAGTGCCTGATGATTAGTATAAAGGACAAACTACTTTGACAACAAATAATGCCTCCATTTCTTCAGAGCCTAAACTATGGCATAGAACTCCTGATCATATACCGAATACTTCCTTCTGGCATCATTGAGCTTCTCGCTAAAATAAGCAACAGGCTTACCCTCTTGGCTCAATACGACCCCTATGGCACTACCACTCGCATCACAGTCTACCTGAAACACCTTGTTAAAATCAGGAAGTGCTAAGACAGGTTGCTCCATGACCTTATTCAGCATGGCAAAGCTTTTGTCTGCTCCAGCTGTCCACTTGAATTCCTTCTTGTTCCCCTTCATTGTCTTCGTAAGGGATGCACAAATACTGCTAAAGTTTCTAATGAAATTTTTGTAGAAACTGGCCAAAATGTGAAACGATCTCACCTCAGTCACGCTTCTTGGAGAAGGCCATTCTATTATAGCCCTCACCTTTTCGGGGTCCATTTTGAGACCATCCGTTGAGATAACAAATCCTAGGTATACTAACTCCCTCTTCACAAAGTTGCACTTCTTCAGATTGATCAGCAACTGCTCCTCCCGCAGTTTATCAAAAACCCTCCTGATGTGCATCAGGTGCTCCTCCAGGGTTCTGGTAAAAATCAATATATCATACAAGTAGACAATAACAAATTTGCCTAGAAATTCTTTCAGGACTTCATTCATTAACCGCATGAAGGTACTCGATGCATTGGTTAGCCCAAATAGCATGACCAACCACTCATACAGCCCCTCCCTGGTTTTAAATGTTGTCTTCCACTCAGCCCCTTCTCTAATGTAGATCTGATGGTAACCACTTTTCAGGTCAATATTCGTGAAGTACTCAGCTCCATTTAAGTAGTCCATGATATCATCCATCCTAGGCAATGGGAATTTGTATTTGATAGTGATCTTGTTAATTTCCTGAGAGTCTGTGCACATTCTCCATTCCCCATCCTTCTTGGGTGCTAGCACTATAGGTACTGCACATGGACTAAGACTCTCCCTAATCAATCCCTTCTTTAGTAGATCTTGAACCTATCGGTTTAACTCCTCAGTTTCTATAGGCGTCATTCTGTGTGCAGCCTTATTTGGCAAGCTCGATCCAGGCACCAAATCTATGTGGTGACTAATCTTCCTAACAGGTGGTAAACCTTTAGGAACATTATCAAAAATGATATCTGGAAACTCCTCTAATAGCCCAATGACTTCCACTGGAGTTTCCTTGCATTCTTCTTCCCTAACCCTAGGGATTATTGCATAGCACATATGATCTTGCTTCAGGCCATCTAAAAATTTTCTTCCATCAACTAGATAGACTCGTGCACTGCTGCATACCTTCTCATCCGCCTCCTTCAGGGGTTTCAACTTATGCCAAACTCCATTTTTTGACAAGGAATATGTATTAGCTCGACCATCATGTATAGCACTTCGATCAAACTTCCATGGTCTCCCCAGCAGCAAGTGACATGCATCCATAGGCAAGATGTCACATAAGACCTCATCTCCATAAGTTCCAATGTTGAACTTCACCAGGCATTGCTCACTGACTAGCACCCGATGGTCCTTTTGCAACCATGCAATCTGATAAGGGTGCGGGTGTATTCTCCTCTCCAGCTGCAGCTTGGCAACCATATCCTCAGAAACCAAGTTGTCAGTGCTTCCATTATCGATGATGATGTTACAGACCTTGCCTACGCACTTGCATCTTGTTCGAAACATGCTGTTCCTTTGGTCTGCCTTCTTTTCTTCGTTCAACAAGACTCTTTTGATGATCATCGCTTCCCCTCATTTTTCCTCCTCAGAGTGCTTGAATTCTACACCTTCTTCTGCTATAGCAGCTCGGGCCTGACTCTCAGGTCTTTGATTTGGCCTTTCTTGATGCTACGGGCAGTTGTATGCTCGATGCCCTTCTCTATAGTTGAGGCAGGTTCCTCGAAAGACACCTCTTTCAAACCCTCACCCAGGCCTACCTATTCCCCTCGGGTAGTTGTTGTTTTGATTGCATGGGCATTGGGTATTCTCCTCTTTCTCCTATTTCTATTTCTGGCTACTGCTTGCTTCACCAGTCTTCCCCAAATCTCTATATCTTCCTCCATTGGTTCTTCCACCAGCTCTTCCACCCCTATCCTTTCCTCTCTACTTACCATCAAATCTCCTATTTATTTTCTCTTCTACTTTTAATGAAAACTGGTATGCATCCTCCACCATGCGACTTTCTCCTTATTCGCCTCAGAATGGCCAGTTCTAATCGAGATCTGATAGAACTCCTCCATGTACTCCTTGACAGATTTACTTGCCTGTCTAAGACTCTCGCATCTTTCTCAACAAATCCAACTCATAATCTGTAGGGATGAATTGCCTTTTCAACTTCTCTACCATCCTATCCCACCTGGTGATCTTTTCCTTTCCCCTCTTTTTCCTTTCTAGCTGTACTCCTTTCCACCAAATGCTAGCATGTCATTTCAGCTTTGTTTTTGCAAACATGATCCAATTTGGGTCTGAGATCTCTTCATACTCGAAATACTCCTCCATGTCGTTGATCCAATCTATCAACTCCTCAAGGTTGAGATTCCCAAAATAAGTAGAGACATTTAACTTTGGATTCTTCTCGATCTGGGATATGGCCCTATACATCCTAGCCTCTACTAGATCCAATGCTTCTTCCTCATCAAATGGACCCTCTTCTTCCCAAACTTCATCTTCACTGGGTTCCTCCCTTCTTGGCTCAACTTCTCTTTTGATTTCCTCCTGCAGGTCTTCAAATTGCCTCTGCAAGGCTCTAAGATCGACCTCTGCTTGCCTATTCCTCACACCACAATGGTTCCTATGCGGGGGCATCCTGTTCGCTTCCTCACACCCACAACCACAATCCTGGTGCAAACTGCCTCATTGTCAATGATCAGTTTGTGTACTCAAAACCTTTTGGCTTTGATACCACTTGAAGCAAAACTAAGATAACACACAAAAAAATTCATGCAAATTTCATTAACAGAGGTTTCAAATTTAGAAAATATATTAGTTCCCATTCAAATGGCCAAAAATTCCCTTTTATAATGTATGCATTTCTCTTATAACAGACCTGACCCCCTTCGAACATCATTACACAAAATGCAGGATTCCCTGTAACTGCCCGCATGAGTGTTCTGTCACCGCATGCATGTTGTGGCTAGGTATCTTCCATCATCATGGCATGGGATGGCGGAGTGCCCTGTAGCTGCCTATGCATCCACCTACCGAGTCATAATTCAAAGGAATGCTCTAGCCATCTGTAATCTTCTACCATGTGCCCTCCTGCCATAGCCTCTGTAACCACCTGGTGCTCTATGGCCACCTGTAATTTGATGCCACGTGCCCTTATACAATGGCCTCTACAATCGTCGGTTGGTCTGGAGTCGTGAGCATTTTGTCGTGATATCACGACGTGTTTTCTTCCTTACGCCCTCTCTCCTCTTCGGTCACGATATCACGATGTTTTGGCATTCGGCCTCTGTTTTCTCCTTTGGGCCACGAAATCATGACATGTCGTGATTTCATGATGGTTTTACCCCTTGGTTCCTTTGCCCCAAAAATGTCATGATTTCACGACCACTTTGCACCCTATCACCTTGCTCCCAAAAGTGTCACGATTTCGTGACAACTTTGCGCCTTCGAGTCCAGCTTCCGAAAGTGTCACGATTTCGCAACCACTTTGCACCTTCAAGCCCAGCTTCCGAAAGTGTCACGATTTCATGACCACTTTGCGCCTTCGAGTCTTGCCTCCAGAAGTGTCACGATTTCGTGACCACTTTGCGCCTTCGAGCCCAGCTTCCGAAAGTGTCACGATTTTGCGACCACTTTGCGCCTTCGAGTCTTGCCTCCAGAAGTGTCTCGATTTTGTGACCACTTTGCACCTTCAAGCCCAGCTTTTGAAAGTGTCGTGATTTCGTGACCACTTTGTGTCTTCAAGTCTTACCTTTGGAAGTGTCACGATTTCGCGACCACTTTGGGCCTTCGAGCCCAACTTTCGAAAGTGTTGTGATTTTGCGACCACTTTGTGCCTTCGAGTCTTGCCTCTGGAAGTGTCACGATTTTGAGACCACTTTGTGCCTTATAGCTTTGCCTCCGAAAGTGTCATGATTTCGCGACCATTTTGCGCCTTGGCTCCATTGCTTCGAAAATGTTGTGATTTTGCGACCATTTTGCATCCAGGCTGCTTTGCTTCGAAAATTTCATGATTTCGCGACCATTTTGCGTCCAAGCTGCTTTGCTTCAAAAATGTCACAATTTCGCGACCATTTTGTGTCTTGGCCCCTTTTCTCAAAAAGCGTCGCGATATCACGACAGTTTGACCCTTTGGCGCCCTTTCTCAAAAAGTGTCGCGATATCGCAACAGCTTTGGCACTTAAAGAAAAAAAAAAAAAAAAAAAAAAAATTTGGGTGATGCAAGATTTCTTTTCCACCTCCGGATGCTCCTGCATCATTAAATGAATTAATATTTCCTTTTGGAATAATAAGTGACTAAGTGGATTGATATCCATTTTTTATTAACCTCCTCTTGGAATTACTAAGAGATTCAATGGGCTAATATCCCTTTTGATTTAATGAATACATATGTTTTTAAAGGTATGTTTTATTGTATTTTGGAAAATGAAACTTGGATTTCCTTAAAAATGAGAAGGTCTTGTTTTATAATGAAAATCGTTAATGAAAATGGCTACTTAGACAAATGTATTTATGTTTCCAAATGATATGATTAAGTGCTTGAATCTATGCTTAACTTTTGGTTAAGGAAAGATAGATTGTCTAAGAAACATATGGGTTTCTCTTAGAGTGTCCCATAGAAATTAAATAAATGTCTAGGATAGGTAGGGGCTTCTCATAGTATGCCATTTAATCATGGTTTACTTATTGAATGGATGTAACCATTCATAGATAGAACTGTGGAAGTTCTAAACTAATAATAGAACTATGGAAGTTCTAAGTTATGATAGAACTATGGATGTTTTAAACTAATGATAGAATTGTGGAAGTTATAAAATGATGATAGAACTATGGAGGTTCTAAATTAATAATGGAACTATGGAATTTCTAATATGATGATAGAACAATGGAAGTTATAGGTTTTTGATAAAACAATCTTTGGAAAAGAATGAATGTAGAGTTCATTCTTGAAGGAATTATAGGGTCCATTCTTGAAATTTATTTTATACAATATGATATAAAAATGGAGTTCATTCTTGAAGTATTATAGGATCCCTTTCTGAAATTTATTTTATACAATATAATATAAATGTGGAGTTCATTCTTGAAAGGATTATAGGGTCCCTTATTGAAATTTATTCTTTATAATATGATAAGAACATAGAGTACATTCTTGAAGGTATTATAGGGTCCCTTATTGAAATTTATTTTATTCACTATGATATGAACGTAGATTTCATTATTTATGGGATTATAGGGTCCCTTCTTGAAATGTATTTTATACAATATGATTGTTGAATACATGAAACCTTGTTTGATGAAAATAGGTTGTTACTGAATATATTTGGAAAAAATGGTGTTCTTTCATAACATAAAGAATTGTGGAAATTCTTGTGTAATATATGGATGCTTTTGGAAAATAGAATTGTTGAAATTCCTTAAATTTATTTTTTTGAAGAAAATTATGATTATATAATGAAAATATATCTTTCGAGGGTGGGTTTTTCTACTAGGGATTTTCGTAGAATAAATGTGGTGTTATCTTTGATACTTTTATCTACTATTTTAGTTTATTGTATGCTCTTTATTAAAATTTTATTAATATAAAATATGCATAGTATTTTGCTAATACAAAATATGAATGAATTCATTTCTTGTTTATATGATGTAAATATTATTGTTGCTTAATTGTGATGATGGATATCTAATGTAATAATTGGAAATTATGAAATATTTACTTTGAGACTTTTTTAAAAGTGTAGTTATGTAATGGAATAGATATATTCTTTATATTGCTTGGATGGAGAGAATCTTGGGCTTGTGTATATCTATATGATGCAATATTAGAATTTTATGCATTGATTAATAATTTAAGAAATTGATAGACTTCTCATAAGTTATGTAATTTTCTTATTCACAATTATAGATGTTCCTTGAAGGTTATTATTTAATAATATAAATTATGGGTAGATATTTTTAGAGGTTAATAATTATATTAGAGACTCTTAATACATTATAAAACCTAAAACATAATGTTTCCAATACTTGAGGGAAGTTGCGGTAGGCAACACTCAAGTATCTATACGTTTGATTACTCTGGGTGGCATAGCCGAGAGGGTTCCCAAAAGTAGATTAGATTTGGAAAGGTCCTACGCAGAAAAGTTTGGAAAAGATAGCCTATCGTGGACGTATGGAGTATCATCACAAGTTTGGTGTTGGAACTTTGAATAGGGAGGATCGGGTGGTCAAGCTATTTATTATGATGAGTGATAAATACCTTAATTAGCTAGTTTAGTAATTTATTAATAAGCACTATATAGATCATTGTGGGGGTGTAGGTATCTAGGATCTAAGGAATTATATTTACATCTATAATTTAATATAGGATATTGCCACATCTTGACCACTTGAGTGTTGTCTGCAATGACTAGTACCAGTTATGGTATGCCTAGGAATGAAAAAATAATTTGGAATACATCTAATCGTACTATGGATGGTGTAGCCCAAAATGGATATTTTATACATCTATGTGAACATCATATATTGAAATTAACATGTGTTGTTAAAAAAAATTATTAGTTTATCAATGGGATTAACATTGGGGTTGTTATAGTTGGTATCAGAGAATGCTAGCAAATGGATGCTAGTATAAGGTTTAGGCTAGTAAAAGAATGCCATTTATTTTGGTTCCATCATAGTTGTTAGCCACTCCTCATAGTTAACTATTTATTATATAGATAAATAGCAGTATATTCTCATGGTAAAGATATTTAGAAAATATTGATACAATGGTATTCTAGTCTAATTTGTTGTGTTCAATACTTTGTGGTCTTATTTTATTTTTTGTAAGTTAGAGAATATCATTAAAAGGGTTTTAACTGGGTCCCTATCCTAGATTTACATAAAAAATGCATACATAACTCCCAAAGAGAAGGATAGTGATAAACCTACACAGGGGACAAACTTGTGACAACCCATTGCACATAAACAACAAAATAGGAAGAACCACAATTCAGGACGTAAACCACCAGACATGAACTGAACAAAACCACGGGGGGAGGAAGCCACGTGGGAAGCATTGAAAGGGCGCAAAACCCCTTGGGACACAACATAGATAGACCTTGTGTTGCAGCTGCATAGAAGACTCATGGTAATCAAAGCTTTGAGAATCGTCATGACATAGAGGCAATTATGGTATGTCTATCACGGGTTTCTGAGAGTGCCAATCGAAGGACATCAGGCAGGAAGGAGTGGTGCCACACTTCCAAAGAATGTTTACCCAAGTCGATATTTGCCAACCTATCAACAATCCTATTCGCCTTCCTAAACACATGATTGGTTTCCACTTGGATGTGACTACATAGAAGGGCCAAACACTCATTAATTAGAGTCCTAATGTTCCATGGGGGGTCCTTGTTAGAAGTCAAGTAGCCAATGATGATGGCAGAATCATCTTCAATGTGGATCCTAGAATGATGATCCTTGGTGAGCTAGAGGCCATGCCAAAGAGCCCACGCTTCAGCCACATTGTTGGTATTGTGGTGAAGGTTCTCCGCAAAGGCAAGAATAATGGAGCCATTGTGATCCCTCACAATACCCCCCACAACAGCCAACTCAGGATTTCCATTAGAAGAACCATCAAAATTGAGTTTGATCCAACCTGCCATGGGGAATGCCAAATAATCATGGAACAAGGATGGGGGGTAGGGGGGTCCCACTTGGGTATGGGGATGACAAGGGAGGTAAGGATGGAGACTTCCACGGGGCTAAGGGGAGCACAAACCTAGGGGATGAGCTAGAAATTCTTGATGGCAAAGGTCATGGATTTGATGGTCATCAAGATAGGGTCGATGGAGGTCTTCGAAAAGACTCGAGAATTTTATTCAAGCCAAACTTTCCAAAAAAAGTGATGGAGGCAAATCTTCCACAGGAAGGCAAGCTTGGGGTGATGGAATGGGGTAGGCCACTAGGCGAAGAGTTGCAAAAATGAATTGGGATGGACCCATTGTATCTAAAAGGAGGAGTTCAAGAATTTGAGGCCCTCTCTAGTGAACGAGCAATCCAAAAATAGATGGTTAACCGATTCCCAAGAAGATAAACACAGGTGACATATGTTGGGGATAGGGATCCCCCTTTTCATCAAATTATCAATGGTGAGTGCCTTATTCTGGATAGCAATCCACACAAAAAAATTGATCTTTGGGATGAGATGCTTGATCCAAACTACAACAGGAGGAAAGGATGTTTTGGGAGCAGCCCCAATGAGGGAGAACGTGGACTTGACAGAAAAATCACCATTGTCGGTCTTGGCCCAGATCAGACGGTCACACGAAGCAATAGTGGGTATGATGATGGTTATTAACAATTTGGATAACCAGGTTCCAACCCTTCCTGGGAAGCCCCTCCATTGATTTTGGCCGTCAATGTAATCTTTCACTCTTCGGACCCAAGCTCTCTCAGAGTCCTGACGTAACACAAAAAAATAGGGATAGTCATTGAGGTGTTTTTCCTTAATCCAAGTGTCGTACCAAAAGCTAATAGATGAACCATCCCCTAACAGCCATTCGATTCCTTTGGAGATGAGGGGTCTGGAGTGGAGAACTGCTTTCTAGAAGGCTAAACCATTGGAAGGGATGTTATTGTTTAGCAATGAGTTGTGCTTCAAGTATTTGTCATGAATCATGGAGACCCACTCCACATTGAAGTTGGTGAGCACCTTTCAAGTTTGTTTAGCCACCAAGGAAAGATTCATATCAGCTGACCTTCTCAATCCAAGGCCCTTGAGAGCCTTATGTTGACACACATTTTCCCACCTGACCAGATGAAACTTGCAAGAATTTTTAAGTCCACGCCAACGGAAGGATCTCTAGATTTGCTCAATCTTAGAATGCACCAAAATAGGAGCTTTAAAAATTGATATGAAATAGACAGGGATGCTTTGGAGAACTGCCATAGTGAGCATGGACTTAGTAGCTTGGGAGATAAGGGAGCCTTTTTAGGTTGCTAACTTACACCTGATTCTATCGACAACCCCATACCACATAGCAGCCTTGGGGCTTTTGGTGAACAGAGGAAGGTCGAAATAGGACGTGGGAAGATCTCCAATGGAAAATTGAAGGGTGTGAGCAATCCTTCGTTGTCTAGGACCCATAGTGTGGAGAAAATAACAGTTGCTTTTCATGTAATTAATCTCTTGGCCAGCAGCAGAAGCAAAGGTGTCAAGGATCCACTTGATGTGTTTGGCTTGAGGGACAGAAGCTAGAGTTACAATTATAGTGTTGTCCATGAACTATTGGTGGGATAAGGGGAGGAGCGTGAAGACAACTAGAGCCCAAAAATACCTCGATCAGTGATAGCCTTATTGATAGTTCTACCCAGGGATTCGACTAAAATGATGAAGAGGAAAGGGGACAAGGGGTCGCCCTGACGAATTCCCATGGAACTTGGAAAGTAGCCATCCGTCGACCCCTTGACTAGCACAAAGAACCATGGGGCTGAAATGTAGCCTTTGATGAGAGTAATCCAGTCCTTGTGAAACCCAAATTTATCCATGACTTTTAGCAAAAAATATTTGTCAACTCTGTCAAAGGCTTTGCTGATGTCTTGTTTGATAAACATGGCAGCTTTCTTATTGCAATGGGAGGAGTGAAGGGATTCATGGAGGGAGATGATACTGTCAGTTATGGACCATCCTTCGATAGAACTCCCTTGGCAAGGGTCAATGATGGATGGGAGGATTTGCTTGAGCCTTTGATCCAGGGATTTGGTTAAGATTTTATAAATAATGTTGCACAGGCTAATAGGTCAAAAGTCATTCATGGATTTGCATTGGGGGCTCTTAGGAATCAAAGCAATGAAAGTGGAGTTGGTCCCATGGGGGATGATTTTAGTGTGCTGCATCTCTCGAATGGCACATAAGACCTCATCCTTGATCACCTCCCAAAAGGTTTGGAAGAAGAGTGGAGGAAACCCATCGGGCTCGGGGGCCTTATCACCCTTCATGGAGAAAAGGGCATCTCTAATTTCTTTGGCCTCCAAGGGTTGAGTCAAGAACTGGTTCATATTCAAGGTGATGAGAGTGGTAATGTTGTTGAGGAGGGAGGCTTGGGAGGGCCCATCATGGGGAAGCTCAGAATTCAGCAAGTTGTTGAAGAAGGAGGAGGCTTCATGGTGAATCCTAACAATGTCCTGGGTGGCTATGCCATCGACGAGAGAAGCTCCTTGATCTTGTTGGTATTTCTATTGTGGAGGGTGGATGCATGAAAAAAACTAGTGTTGGTATCCCCTTCCTTGAGCCACAGAGCCCGAGACTTCTGCCTCCAGAAGGTTTCTTCTTTGGCATAGGTCATGGACCCCTGCGCGGTCTTATTTTTGAAAAGTACATTTTAAAGGCATATTATAGCCTTGGTAATCATTTTGCTATTACTAGAATAGTTGTTGGTACATACTTTTTAAGGAAGAATCAAGTACATGAAGTCTACTTATGTTCAAGTATTTTTCTCCCACTATTGGAACCATTGGTGAATCAAAGTGGAAGAGCTAAGCAAACCCTCCACATATTGTGGGTCTTAAGTGGTGTACCTTAGACTCTTTTGAGGACCTCACTTGGAATTTGTGTCTCTTGGCTAAGATCCCTCCTTACATATTAATTTATTATAGGACTATAAGATTCCATATATGAGCTCTATATCATAGGACTATAAGCTTCCATGAGTAAGCTAAAGATTACTTAAAATTTATCCTAGGAAAGGTAACTTTATTTTGATCTGATACCTTGCGTAAATCAAGAATGACCATCATTATTAGGTGAGTGATAATGTATAAGCCTACCTAGGAGTAGTATCTTGCATGGAGAAAGAATAACTATAGCCATTATCAGATGAATGATAATGAGGAAAGTTAGTTCATAGGGATAAATACCTAACTATAAATAATTAAACTCAAATTTTTAACCTTAATCATTATATAATAAATGATTAAGTGCAAATACATTGAGATGACACCTTGAGAGTAGGAAAGTGTGACCTAGATCATTACCAATAGAGTGATAATGGTTAGAATTAATAGTGACACCCAAGGATAGGGAGTATAAATAGATTTATATAGGATAAATTAATGGAATTATATGATGAGACATAAAATAGGATAAGATGCCATAAAGGTGGGATATGTGTGAAGAAATAATAGGATTTCAATCACATTGGAAAATGTTGTAGCCTTATTTAGCTTATAGGAATGATGTGTTCCAAGTTTATTAATACGAGAATGGTGATGGGTGATGTAAGAGGAATAAGTTAGCCTAAGATGATTGACACATGATCCATGGAGGATGAATGTGGAAATTTGAGATGTTCAAGATGTGATCAACTAGACAATTAATTAAGATCAATGTGTCATAAACCAATGATTGGTTAGACACTTGGCAATAATAAAATGAATAATTCAAATAATTAATGTTTTAGCTTTGAATGTTGAGATGAAAACTTGGATTTTTATTTATTCAACTTTGAAGGGAGGAAAGAGTTAACCTATCAATTTCCATGAAGTATAATGTAGTTATAATTATATTAGGGTTTTCATTATTGAGTTTGAGTGTATTTGGAGCAAGCCCCATAGTATGCTTGGTGATTGTATCGCTATTTATTGCTGACCTACTAGTGCATACACTTTGAGAAGAGAATATGGCTTATGGTGGTATTGAATCGAGTCAAGAAGGAAATGCAAAGCCAAAGGAAATACTACCATTAAAATTTGTAAGACTACATCGCTCATTTACAA
Source organism: Wollemia nobilis (assembly GCA_028583015.1). NCBI lineage: Eukaryota > Viridiplantae > Streptophyta > Pinopsida > Araucariales > Araucariaceae > Wollemia > Wollemia nobilis. The sequence goes on from JAQPPZ010016349.1 coordinate 2,184,407, forward strand.
TAATATTTTGAAATGTGAGGGATATGCTGAATGATGATGATTGGATGAAAAATCATGCTATATGAGTATTTTAAATATACTTAATTATTGTGATAGTTTGGTATTATACAAAGAATATTGGATCCACATATGATCTATATGCGAAAGGAGAGGAATATAATAATACCATCATGGATAGAACCATTGACCATTTATCATATGAGGATATATGGATCCTAGATGATGATGATGCTGGTACAACCCTAGAGTATGATAGATGGTGGGCCAATCAGTAGTGGAAAAAATATGAAGATACAAAGGAAGATGTAGATATGAAGAAAGCTAGTGAAATAGCTAGGGAAATAGTGGAGGCTATTGATAGTGAAGAGGAGCTTCCTAGATGATATGTACTTTATTGAGTAGAGACAAAAAAATTCCATCTATTTATTAAGAAGATGATGGAAGGAATGCATGAGGTAAAGTCTTTAAGGAAGCAAGTTTGATAACTTTAATCACAATAGTTTGAGCAAGAAGGATTGTGGGCACAAGAATATACGAGGCTTGAGGATGAGAGATATGTCATCATAGTAGAGAAAAATAGGTCCCATTTGGATGTGGAGAGCAACAATAGTGGTATCCATACAAGCAAAGAATGCACAACTACAACAAGCAAGGGAAGTATACAAGACTGCATTCTTGGTCTCATATTTTTATGCATTGGTGAGCCATGGTTTGATCCTCCCCTTAGAACTAGTTAGAGAACAATGCAAGATGGGAGGATAACATGAGCAAGATAAGAAATGTCACAGATCAAAGCTTAGGTAGCTTCTCAAATAGCTTCTTAAATAAATTCTCAGGTAACTTCTTAGATAGGAGGATTAGGTATAACATAAAGTTTTGAAAGGATCGAGAGGTAATTTCTGTGAAGTTATCTTTTTTTTTATGCTTGGAAAACCACCTTTTTATGTGCTATAAGGATGCATGGTGTGTAGGCCAGTGGATTTTATAAAATTTAACCAATAAAAATGAATTAATAATTTTTTGCAAATTAATTCTTGGTTAATTTTTTATCATCATCTCATTATGTATGATAAAGTATGTTTCAAAATGTGAGGTTTATGAGTTATAGAAGGTACACAAGTCCATATTAGGAATGAATTCTAAAACTAAAATGGGGTAAACCTATTCAAGTTTCCCTAAAAAGGGATTAGAACTATTTTGAACTATAGTCATATTGACTTAACAGACTAATTCAAGAAAATGCAATCTTAGGATGGCTATTGTAGTGAAATTTAGGCCAAAATGGAAGAAATTATGAGGATGAGGATTTTGACATAAGGAATGGACTCTTGTACTAGAGATCAGGTAATTATACCCAAAATTAGAAAAAAGAAGAGATTTATTATGTAGGAAGTATATAGTTCCCTTATTTTACTCATCTTAGAGGGGTTAAGATGAGTGAGAGCATGAAAAATACCTTCTACTAGGAAGTTATGAAGAATAATGTCATTGATTTTGTTGCTCAATGATTTGGAATGACACCTTATGTAGAGTAAGTGTGACCATTGCTATTATCAATGAATGATAAAATTATGGAATGACACCTTACGTGCAGTAAGTGGTCATATATATTATTAGTGGATGATAATATTCTTGGAATGATACCTTACGTGGAGTAAGTGTAGTCATAGATATTATCAGTGGATGATAATACTTTTGGAATGACACCTTATGTGGAGTAAGTGTAGTCATAGATATTATCAGTGGATGATAATATTATTGGAATGACACCTTACATGGAGTAAGTGTAGTCATAGATATTATTAGTGGATGATAATATTCTTGGAATGGCACCTTACATGGTGTAAGTATGACCCTTAATACTTTTGACGGATGGTTAAGAAGAGGATATTCTTAGAATTCATTGTTAGCTAGTTAGGATGAAACTAAAATTAGACCTCAATGGGATAGTTTGAGGAATCTCAATTGAGAGATGGAAAGTCTCACCATCATAGCTTATGGATATTTTGAAGTGAGATTTATGAAAATATGTTTTTGTCTTTGATGACACCTATTTCGTATGAGGTTAACTCATGATAAGGGTCATCAAGTCATAGGTTGGAACTCCTTTGTGAGATATTTTGATAAACCTAGTTGCATTTAGACTTGTTGTGTCTAAACTATTATGGAAATATGATTTTATATCATCTCTATGAAAATAAAACAAAACAATGTTGAACAATGTGCCACTTGTGAAAAGTGAGGTTATGAAAACCTATGTTCATATATGCTTTATATTTTAGGTAAACATAAAGGACTATATTTATTTAAGAGGGATAGTATGTCATGACCCTCCCTTAGCAATCTTTTTAATATGATGGACTTATGAATTATAATGTTGTTTTGAAGATAGATTAAATGGCATTAAGTTGATTATTTGTAATGTATTGTTTAAGAATATGGTACTACTAATAGTATACATTAGTCTGCATGGTTGTAGAAATAAGAATCCTTTAAATAGAGTGGATGACAGGGTGTCACCACTAAGGATGAGAAAGAAGTAAAATATGGATGAACATCCATAATGGTCTTAATGATAATTTAATATTAAATACAAGTTTAGTTAATTAATTAATTGTGATTACATTCAATTAGATGATTTGATTATTTAGCCTATTTTTGTAAAATAGGAAATTGAGTTAGAATTGGGTGACAAAGGCCCCTTGCAAACCAAGGAGAAAAAGCATCCCCCCTTGGAATTGCAAAACTGACCCCTCCTCCAAATGAAGGGAGGACGATTGGTATCTTTGCTAATGGGAATTTAATATTTATTATATTAAGGCATCTTACTATTTTAATAGTAGTCATTTTAAATTTAGCAAAGGGGTCAAATTAGGGAATGAATGGAGTATTTGGACACCCTCCAAATGTATGAAGGAGAAGGGAAGGCTTAAAGTAGCATATTTATAGTATTAAAGTAAGAGCCATTTGATGGCTCGTAAATAAGGAGAATACCTTTTATAAAAAAGAGGCCTTAGTTGTTAAAAAAGGGTACTAGAAGCTAGACAACCAAGGAGGAGACTAGGAGACTGAAGAAGGAGCTTATAGAGACCAACCTTATAAGATTTTTAGATTGGGGGTTCTCACTTTTTCTTTGTTATATTTTTGTATACTATGATGCATGGATTATGAATTAATTATAACATGATGAATACCTATAATTTCTTCTATTTTAGATATTTTGGTGAATGCAATCCTTGAGTGATTATAGTCATATTCTAAGCATATGAAAAACTATGTTTTTATAGCTCATTTTTTTTTTTTCAATTAAAGATATGGTACATCATGCTTTCTTACTAAATTGATGGATGATTTTGTGCTTAATCCTTGAGTAAAACCATCTAAAATATCACTCTTTTCTTTTACTATCTGATGTCACAGTCGGTTATAAATTATAGGTCCCTTTTTGGTGGTTTTTAATACCTCTTTGATCCTTGATGTGTGAGTAAGAAAACCACCCTGATTCAAGCTCTGTTATACCTTTGTGCTACATATACAGTGAGTGTTTAATCAAAATTACTGAGCATATGACCTTGAGGATTCATATAACTCAATTGTGATTAAATTTTAAGGTTTGGTATTGATACTTTGATACTGAAAAGGAGATTTGAGACCTCTATGGTTAATGCTACCATATTGTTACAGTCATTCAAAACTTCCCCTATGTTTTTTTGAATTGCTTTCTTAACCAGGAAATAGAGACTTCCAAGGCATATCTCTATTTTTTTAACCTCATCTAGATGGCATGTTAAGCTCTTTAAGGTAGCATTAAGGCCATTTCGGTGAGGCCTTAGTCCTTTGTGATATGACCCCTGAGTGGGAAAAATCACTAGTTTGCACTCTACTCTACTTATGAAGAAGGCTTTTAGAAAGCCTTCCGCAAGCATTGTCCCACATAGGGCGTGCTTAGGTAGATGAAACACTTAAAGGAGCTTGGCTCTCTAATATTTTCAACCACAAAGTGGTGGTCATGAGATTGAGCCACTTGGTGGTTGGCTAAGTGCTAGTTAGTGGTATGTGGTTGCTTTCTATCTTCATCTTGATGTCACTACTTAGCACCATTCAAAATTTCCACAAGACTAGTTGACCTATTTATCTTGCATAAAATTCTTCCATGTGTTTTCTAGGGCTTGGTTATCAATTTTAAGGTGCACAGTGGAAGCCATTTTTTGTTATATGTGGAATGAATTATCCCACATTGGTTGTGTAGAATCTATTTAGGAGGTTATAAGGGATTTATCCCCCTTAAGAAAGTGGCCACCACTCAATGGTAAAGGTGGCCATCGAGCGGGATCACTATGTGCCAGTTGAGGATGCTTTGGACATGTGGTAGTTTTGGTTGGTTGTTGACCTACTCGTAGACATACCTGTGTCTGCCATGTGGCACAATTTGCTTGGTTGGTTTATTGGTCTTTAGTGGTTGACTATGCTCAGTTGATTGGGGTTAAAATAATTCAAAATATTTTGTAATTTAACATGGGATTTATCCCACATGTTTTTGATGGGAGAATTTGAAGTATTTAAATAAGGGAAACCACCCCTTATGGCTTGACCAACAAGCATTGGTTAGGAAGTCCATCGCTTTGTGGGTCCAAATTTCTAGTTGATGGGTACTAAGTTGGGGTAGTTTAGTCGTTGACCTTAGACTCTTTATTGTGGACTTGTTTGACTTGGTTTAACCTGAATGACTATGGATTAATCTTACCTTTTGGAATAATTAAAGATTAAATGGACTAATCTCTTCTTTTGGAATAATTTTAGATTAAATGGATTAATCTCTTTTGGAATAATTAGTTATTACATGGATTGATATTCCTTTTTAATTAACCTCCTCTTGGATTTACTTAGAGATTAAAAGGATTAATCTCCCTTTTGATTTAATGAATGCATATTTTTTTAAATACAAGTTTTATTGTATTTTGGAAAATGAAACTTGGTTTTCCTTACAAATGAGGTCCTATTTTGTAGTAAAAATAGTTAATGAAGATGGATGTATTAGATGAATGTATTTATGTTTCCAAATGATATGATTAAGTTCTTAAATCTATGCTTAAGTTTTGGTTAAATAAATATAGATTCTCTAAGAAAAGTATGGGTTTCTATTAGAGTTTCCCATAGAAATTAGATGAATATCTAAGAGAAGTAGGGGTTTCTATTAGTATGTAGTTTAATCATGGTTTGCTTATTGAATGGATGTAACAATTCATAGATAGTAACTGGTGAAGTACTAAGTTATGATAGAATTGTGGAAATTCTAAACTAATTATAGAACTATGGAAGCTCTAAGTTATGATAGAACTATGGAAGTTATAAACTATTGATAGAACTATGGAAGTTCTAATTTATGATATAATTGTGGAAGTTCTAAATAAATTATAGAACTGTGGAAGTTATAAAATGATGATATAACTATGGAAGTTCTAAATTAATGATAGAATTGTAGAAGTTCTCAGATGATGATAGAATTTTGGAAGTTATAAGAAGATTATAGAATTGTGGAAGTTCTAGGTTTTTGATAAAACAATCTTTGGAAATGAATGAACATGGAGTTCATTCTTGAAGGGATTATAGGATCACTTCTTGAAATTTATTTTATACAATATGATATAAATGTGGAGTTCATTATTGAATGGATTATAGGGTTCCTTATTGAAAATTATTTTATACAATATGATATAAACATGGAGTTCATTCTTGAATGGATTATAGGGTCCCTTTATGAAATTTATTTTATACAATATGATATGAACTTAGAGTACATTCTTGAAGGGATTATAAGGTCCCTTCTAGAAATTTATTTTATACAATATGATATGAAAATAGGGTTAATTATTGAAGGGATTATAGGGCCCCTTCTTAAAATTTATTTTATACAATATGATTTTCGAAAACATGAAACCTTGTTTGATGAAAATAGGTTGTTATTAAATATATTTGGAAAGAATGGTGTTCTTTCATAAAATAAAGAATTGTGGATATTCTTGTGTAATATATGGATGCTTTTGAAAAATATAATTGTGGAAACTCCTTAAATTTATTGTATTAAAAAAATTATTATTATATAATGAAAATATATATTTGAGGCTGGGTTTTTCCCTTAGGGGTTTTTCTAGGATAAATCTGGTGTTATATTTCATACTTGCATCTACTGTTTTAGTTTATTGTATGCTCTTTAATGAAAGGTTATTAATATGAAATATGTAGAGTCTTTTGATAATATGAAATATGAATGAATTCATGTTTTATTTATATGATGTAAATATTATTGTTCCTTAAATATGATGATGGATATCTAATGTAAGGATTGGGAATTATGAAATATTTACTTTGAGACATTTTTAAATGTGTAGTTATGTAAAGGAATCGATATATTCTTTATATTTCTTAGATAGAGAGCCTTTTGATCTTGTGTATATCTATATTATGCCACATTAGTATATCATGCATTGATTAATAATTTAAGAAATTCATAGACTTCTCATAAGTTATGTAATTTTCTTGTTCATAATTAGAGATGTTCCTTGAAGATTATTATTTAATAAGAGAGATTGTGGGTAGATCTCTTAGATGTTAATAATGAGAGTACAGACTCCTAATACATTATAAGACCTAAAACATGATTTTTCCAATACTTAAGAGGAGTTGCGGTAGGCAACACTCATGTCTCCCTATGTTTTATTACTATGGGTGTCAGCCTAGAGGGTTCCCAAAAGTGGGTTAGCTTTTGGAAGGTCCTAAGTGGGAAAAATTCAATAATATGTCCTAACATGAAGGTATGGAGTGTCATCTCAGGTTTAGTGTTTGCACATTGAACATGGAGGATCGAGTGGCCAAGCTATTTATCACGGGGAGTGATAAATACCTTAATTAACTAGTTTAGTAATTAATCACTAAGAACTAGATAGCTCACCATGGAGGTGTAGGTATCTAGGATCCAAGGAGTTATTCTTAGATCCATAAGTTAATACAGGATGTGGCCACATATTGACCACTTGAGTGTCATTTACAGTGACTAGTCTCAATTGTGGTATACCTAGGAATGAAAAAGAAATTTGGAATACATCTAACAATACTATGGGTGGTGTATCCTAGGGTGGGTATTTTATACATCTATGTGAACTTTATATATTGAACTAAACATGTTTTGTTTAAAAAATTATTCATCTATAAATGTGGTTTAGTTAAAATTGGGGTTGTTACATAAGTATACAAATGGTAGGAAATAAACAATGGTTTAATAATTTCCATGAAAAATACTAAAAACCATTTATCATTGCTGATAGTATGACTTATGAATTCAAAGGAGTAGAAAATGTTATAGTTGACCTAACTAATGTAAAAGGAGTAATTAATAATATGCTATATATTTTATGATTAACTACTAATTTTCTTTTAGTATCTCAAATTATGGATCAAAATTTAGTAGTTAAAATTTAAAGTTGCCAACGGAAAATATATCTTATTATCGAGAAAGCAAATGTAATAGCCTCAAGATCTTATAGAGTTATTTTGTTTACTCTAGACACAATAACAAATATAGCTATATTACTTGGAATCTCAAAAGCAAAACAGGTTTGGCATAAAATACTAGAACATACAAGTGCATCATCATTGAACAAAATAACTAAATATAAAATAGTTAAAGGGTTGCCTAATATTTTATTGGAATCTAAAATCTATCTAGAATGTCTACCAGGAAAACAACATAGGATGCCTTTTGAACTTTGCCAACATAGAGTTAAAAAACCATTGGAATTAATCTATAGAGACTTGTGTGGACCTATGAATGTTACTAGTTTTTTAGGACACAATTACATTCAACTATTTGTCAATGATTATTCTATAAATATGTGGGTGTACTTCATGAAATACAAATATTAAGCATTTAGTTGTTTCAAACAATTCAAACTTGTAGTTGAAAAATAATTAGGAAAAACTATTAAGAATATTCATTGAGATAGAGGAGGTGAATTCCTATCAAAATAATTCAATCAATTTTAGAAGAAAATGGAATAAAAAGACAACTCACTACCACAAATTCACCACAAAAAAATGGTATTGTAGAAATAATAAATAGATCAATAATGGAAATTGTTAGGTGTATGTTAAAAGAAGATCATCTTGATCATAAATATTGGGAAGAGGTAGTTAAAACAACTATATATTTATAAAATAGAATTTTGATATGGGAGCAAATTACAATGGACAAAGGAAATAGAAGACAATCACAAAACTTGATATTCCATTGATAACAGATGCCTATAAATAGGTATTTACAAGACATGAATGGATAAGGGTGCATTTAATAATAATGACACCTTAATCATTACAACAACTAGCATTTATTAAATCATACACCTAATTTCCTATCAATTTTCTACAAGAATACTTAAGAGTGTTACACATGAAGAAGTATGGTCAGGACAAAAACCAAATGTAGAGTGACTAAGAATTTTTTGGATGCAAGGATTATATACATATTCCAAAGAAAAAAAAAGATAAAATTAGACGAAACATTATGTGCGGTATATTTCTCGATTTTGATGACAACTCTACAAGGTACAAAATAATTGACACAATAACAAAGAAAATCTACATAAGCAGAGATGTAGTATTTGATGAAAAATAAAAAATGATATTAAAGAACATAAATATAATTCAAAAAATATTTTAAATTGCTTAGAAGAAAACTCATTAAAAGAATATTTAGAGTTAGAATTTCAAAAAGAACAAATGAAAACATAGAAACTACTACAAATTTATAGATAAAAGAACCTATCTAGCTTAGAAATACACTTAGAGATTCAAATTTAGATTAAATGTCAAATATTACTACTATAAGACCTCAAACTCATAGTCTAACTAGGATAAATAAAGAATTGTTAAGCTCTATAGCAGAACCTACAACAACACTTTAGAATCTAAATCATACCAATTGAAAGGTAACTATGGAATCATAATATAAATCATTATTGAAAAAAGAAACATGGAATCTAGTTGAGTTACCTCAAAGAAATAAAATATTTGGATGTAAATGGATCTGCAAGATCAAGCATATAGCAAATATTTTTCTTGAAAAGTACAAGTCTCGACTAGTTGTAAAAGGATACACCCAAACAAAAGAAATTTATTATGAAGAAACTTTTGCACAAACAACAAGAATGACTATTATCAAAATAATTTGTGATTTGGTAGCACATCATGGATGGAAACTTCATCAAATGGATGTAAAAAAATGCATTTCTTAATGGTGATCTTGAAGAAGAAGTATATATGTCACAACTAGAAGGATTTGTAATTAAGGGACAAGATCAAAAAGTTTGTAAGTTAAAAAAATCCTTATGTGGTCTAAATCAAACCCCAAGAGCATGGTGTATAAAAATAAATAATCCCTTATTGTAGCATAAATTTAAAATAAGTTTGTCAGATCCTAATCTCTATACAAAAAATGCTGGAAGTGACATAATTATATTTGTGCTATATGTCGATGATATAGTAATTAAAAGAAGTTCAAAAAGTTTAATAAATGAAGTTAAAAAGGATCAAGAAAAGGATTTTGAGATGAAATATTTTAGACCTCTGCATTACTATCTTGGTTTAAAATTTCATCAAAACGAAGACAATATTACAATAACACAAACAAAGTATGCAAAATTCTTACTTGAGAAATATAGAATGAATAGTTGTAAACCCAAGGATACTCCTATAGAATAGGGACTACATTTATCTATATATGATAAAATATATTTTGTTTCATCGATAAACTATCATCAATTAATTGGAAGTCTCTTATATTTAACAAATACATGACTAAATATAGTTTTTATTGTAAACAATATCTCATTATTTATGCAAGAATATAGAGAAAGTCACTGGAAAGATAAAAAAATAATATTACAATATATCAACATAACTACACAGTATGTACTTACATACAAAATGGATGATAAGATTTTTTTTCTACAAGGATACTTAGATTATGATTATACTAGATCTATAGATGATAGAAACTCTACTTCAAGTTACATTTTTATTGTGGTTCATGGTCAATTTAATGGTATATCAAAAAACATGCAGTAGAACTTTTATCTACAAAAGCAGAGTATCATACAACAAAGGATGTAGTCTATGAAGCATTATGGTTACAGTACATACTATCAAATATGAGAATAAAGAGATTTCCAATGATAATAAATTGTGATAATCAAGGAGTATTAAATTTGATCATAAATCCAATTATTCATGAACAAACAAAACATATTAAAGTCAAATACCATTTTATTTAAGATCATTTTCAAAGTGATCATAGTTAGTTGAAACTTATTACTACCAAAGATCAGATTGCAAATATTTTTAAAAAGGCACTGGGTCAAAGCAAGTTTTAGACATTAAGAGATCATCTATGTAGATCAAGAGAAATACACATCAAATAATGTAATACAAGGGGGTATTAGAGTATATTACATTATTTGATATATCCTAAGTGAATATAAAGAGTCTCTTAGACAAGTGGCTTGGTAAGAATTCAAAGGTCATTTTGTAAAACTATATTATGGAGATAAAGCTCCATAATTTGATGTATATCTTCATATAATAAAATTCTCTGGATTACATTTTTTTAGATTGTTTCTCTAGGTTTATTTCTATATTATTAGTTCATATCATTATTTTGACCTTATTGTATTGTGAGTATATTATATTCAATCATGTGATATTTAACCTATGATATTTTTGGTAGTATTAAGGCACCATGTTCACAAAATGCAGGTTTTGGAATACTTATTGAATTTTGTTATTCATGTCTGTGGAAAATTTAATATTCATTTTTTCAACTCCATTAGGAAAATGAAGTGAACAATAATTTAATTTCACAAGTTATCAATTTTTAAGCAATTGGAGTGAAACCATAGTTTAGAAACTTGAATATGGATTACATTTAGTGTGACTATAGGAACAACAGAGTCTTCCATAGTTAGTTATTTGAAATAATAGATTGAACAAAGTCTATGAATGATATTACTATATTTGAAATCCCAAAAACTAGATAAACCCCAACTTAGCACACTCACAATAAACCTCATAAAGACTCTTCTAATATTTCTAAGAGAGTGATTCAAATACTACTATAATTCTAACTTAGCTTGGGTACTTAAAGTATATTACATGATTGTTCCAATAGAGAAATATTTTTCAAAGGCCAAAGTAGGTAGAAAGATCTTATAAAGTTATATATATATATATATATGTGTGTGTGTGTGTGTGTGCACGCGCGCGCGTGTGTAATATGGTACTTTTGTAGGGTATATAGCAATTATAACAAATTATAGGGAAGAAGTGATATAGTAGTGTATAGATAATTTATATAACTGCAAGGATTTCTAGAAGTGTAGAGTGAAATTTAAAATATTAGAGCCTAATATATCATAAACCATGAGGAATTTGATAGTTATAACAAAATGGACCCCTTGAAGGGTGTTGCAACTAAGGCCAAAACCCACATGTAAAGAAAAATATAGGGTGATAGAAAATGTAAATTTGGGACTTAGCCCTTTGAGATTGTCTTGTCACAATGATTTTTTTGATATACAAAATTGGTAGCCATTTTTTGGTCATCCAAAATGGTCAACTTTTGGTTGTGTATTACAATCACACATTCAAGCTTATCATTTCTATGTATAACACCCAAATAACTTTATTTATCCTTGTCTACCTAAAATAAAAGCATGATGCAAATTATAAGATATTACATTTCTAAAAGAAATTGGTTATGTGAAGAAAATAAAATAATTGATGAACTAGAACAAAATATAGCCTCCCTCTAGTCAACCACTTCCAATATCTACACCATTATTAGTCAACCATGATAAATAGTGTTGTAGAATGGTCTAAATAGAATATATCGACAAATATTGAAACACAATGATCAAATTTAAATTAAATAACATAGATAAACCAAATTTACAAGAAATGAATGCCTCATTCCTGTGGGGTAGTTTGGCCACAATGGCCTTCTTCGAGATTGAAGTGAAGATATTTCAATTTAGTGATGACTAATTTACCCTAAATGACCTTATGGTAATTTACTCATATTTTCGTATTACATGGAGTGCAAGTCGCTACAACCACCAAGTGTGTAGGGTAAATAATTGGACACGAGGTGCATTTGAATTTTGAATTATGTGATGTTTTTGTTATTTTTACAATTTTTGAGTTTTCTAGACCAGTGAATATTTTTTATTATGCATTTTGAAGCTTTACACGGTAAGAATTTTGGAGCATTTATTATTGCCTACTAGCCACGATCATCAGTTGTAGCTAGTTTTGGCAATTTTTCTAGTCACGTTTGACAACCGTGGCAGAGGTTACCATAACCTACGCTCGTGGCTGACATTAAATGAAACTAATTAAATTGTTTGCAATTAATATCTCCTTAGCTTAGGATTATCCTAGAGGGGTTGGGTTTTTAATTTAGGTTCAGTTTGGGTGGCAATTGACCTTGAATGAGGCCTTTCCCGTAGCTACGGGTGGTAGTCATGGCTCCCAATTTGCTAGGTTCAAACTCCAATGATAAAAAAAAAATGATCATTGGTACTAGCCACGGATGAAAACCATGGCTACGATTGTGACAATGACTAGGCAACTTTAGGAAAATTTTGCTAATTTTTATATTTTTTTGGAATTTTGCTAATTTTTTTATTTTTTTGGAATTTTACTTGATTTTTTTATTTTTTTGAAAATTTTGAAGTGCTTTTTTATTTTTTTTGAACTTTTTGACTTATTTTGCATTATGCTACCTCCCTTCAGACCTTGAATGTGTGGATGTGTGATCCTAATTTACTACACATGCTACTACCCTAGCTGATCTAAGAGAACCTATATTGGTTTGGGGCCATGGGCCTCGACTATGTCTTGAGATTGCCCACCATTAGTGTAGACCAGGCCTACATGACTACCTTAGCCCATAGTTGGGATACACAGACTAACACCTTTCATATTCTTACTGGGGAGATGATGGTTACACTAGAGGACATGTACCAAATTTTTAGGAACCCTATAAATGGACATGCCATCACATCTTCGACTACCATAGCGAAGGTCATCATATTCCAAAGGTTTTTGACAATCGGTGCGATGAGGCACTAGAGGATATAGAACATGGTAGGGTACCAATAGAGCACTGGTATAGAGTAGATGTATTTTCATGGCACCAAGCCATGTTGATGTATATTATTTACAATGTTGTCCTACCAGATGCATTAGGAATGAGGTTCCCTTAGAATCTCTTGGCCATAGTACTACTCAAGAGCATGACATATTGTCTGCTTATCTTATCATGGGGGAGTGCTCTCCTCATGTAGCTCTATGATGATATCTACCACATCACATAGTGGGGGAGAGTAGGGGTAGGATGTAGTCTTCTACTACTAATATGGATGTGGGAGAATATTCAAATAGACCACCCAAGATGACTACCACTAAATATTGCTATATTAGCATCCATTACTTAGTGCTACGGGGCTTGGCAGTCATGGGATTCAAATAATTACCATAGTAGATCTCACACGGGATATCTTAAGTACTACATGGACTGAATGATAGGGATATAAGCCATCCAGATCATATGGTACCCTTACCTATACTTCCAAGCATGGAAGGATACTGACTGCTACTTGAGACATGCCAGGCATAATCACTAGGTCATCAGGTGTAAGCTCGATGTGTGAGAGTTTTTCATTTTTTCTAAATGACCAGATAGTTTAGGATACTCCAGGATATCTTAGAGGATATAGTCTTCTACCACCACCTAAAGGTGGAGATACAACTAGCATGGCCTCAGGTTATAGCATTGATTGAGGAGGATAATGCCATAGAGGACAAAGGGGTTGTAGATGTTAGGATGACTCCAATTTATGATGCTTTGTGGACTACTAGGCTAAGGTAGGGTAACAATCGCCTTGGCAGATCCAAGGATGGTGAGGCTACAAAGGTAGTAGGTGACGACCCACATGGGAGGTGAGTTCACCAGAGGACTAAGGGTGAGTGGGGATAGGTAGCTACTCTAGAGGATGAGGTACAAGATGAGGAAAAGGGTGAGTAGGAGGTTTATGATGAGATATCTCAACTACGGGTCCAAATACATGTCCTGCAAGCACAACTGTAGATGAATCAATAGTAAATTCTAGATAGGGATACCTCTATTGCTACCCTATAGGCTCAGGTGAGTGCACTACAAGCACAAATAATAGTAGGGAATACTCATTGGCAAGAATATAAGGAGGAGATGACTACTCTCTAGGAATAGGTTGACACACCACCACAGAGATCAATAAGATCACTACATAGTGGGATATTGTATAGGTAAAACTTGGATCTCTAGATTGTAGATCAATATACGCTCAATTTTATGAGAGGGCCTCCTTCTACTTCTCAGGATACAACACTTATTCCAACTACTCTAAGACTAGCAGGTTTAGATGTGGATGCAAATATCAGGTGCTTGAGGGAAATCTTAGAGGATGCTATAACTCAAATGGCTAAATATGTTGGATACATCGTATCCCTGCAAGGTTAGGTCAGGATACTAAGTGGTACTCCTTGAGAGTGTTCTACAGCAAGGAGCTCCCACCGAAGTAGGTGTATTGAGTTAGGGTATTCATCAATGCAACCCAATCAAAGGTTATGGATCCTATTAGAGAGATCAATAGGAACTAACTCTAGACAACCCTATAGAGAGCATAGAGAGGGAGGAGGTGACTTAGGTGGTGTAGGCCACTCATGATTGTATCTTGATGACACTATATAAATTTTTAATGTAAGGTATGAGGACCTACACTGTTGTAGCCTATGAGCATTTTGTACCTCTATGTATACATTTTGACACACATATATATGATATTATAGTTTGATTATGGCTCATTATGTGTGTTAATTTATTGTTTTATGTTTATGTTATGCATATGGATGCAATGCTTATGATTATTGATTATGCTATATGGATGTGATGTATTGATGACATGCACTAGATAGACGATAGATGTATGCTTAGATGTTATGATGTACATGTATGGATGCACTATGATGATGAGTACATATATGGATGTATTGATTATTATTAAATGTATGTTTAATTTGTTTCAATTTTTTATACACCTACTTATATGATATGATACATTATGTGTAATGGAATGCATTAATTACATGATGAATGATCTAATGAAAATGAACCTATATGCTTTAATCACTAAAAAATAAGGAATGAATGTATTATGTATTTTATAAACTAATGGATAAAACCACAAAATGTATGAAAGTCATGAATGCAAATATTAAATATTATCATAAGAATTAATCATTTTAGCATCCATATGTGAGATGATATGATTGAGAGATATATGGTTTTCCCTCATAAGATTTTGTAATTTAAAATATATGTACAAAATAGTCAGTGACCATCTACATAGCATTACTGATATCCATATGGTATCTAACCTATGTCATGAACACCCTTTAATAAATACAAACTCATAAAGATAATTTGATGATTGAATGATTGATTTGACTTGTTGCTATAAGGGATTTTGGAGGTTTTCCATGGGACTCAAACACCCTAGTTGATTAATCAAAAGTTGTATAATGACTAAACATGATTCTTGAAAGATAAACATTATTGTTATGATGACAAATATATTCATTATCCTTATCTATGAAAATGAATATATTAGATGAGACATAATACTACCTCATTGCTAGGTGGTATTCATTCAACCCATTACTATAATGAGGATCACCAAATGTTCATCATGATCCTAATTTTTGATGCAGTTGGACTAGACCACTAGGTAATACTGGCCACCTAAAGCTAGCTCATTTGTAATTTTTTTAGAACTATCCCAATTCCATGTGGGATCCATTCAGCCCATTTTTGTATTGGGGATCACTCAATGGCTTCAAGTAGTGACCATTCCAGGGATTCAAGCTCTTCACCCCCTTATTTTCTTCACATTTATTGGGATACTTGCTCATGCTTAGTTATGACTAGGACTAATTTGTAGTGTTCATATTTCCTTATCCAGACTAGGATTGTTAATGTGTTATTTAGTGATGGGATTCTGACATATGTTAGGTGCTATCAAAACTAAATCTCATCTCCAAAAGTGAAGTTATCCTTCTACAAAATCTGAGAAGATCACTAGGTATGGCTGAATGATAGAAAAACCCTAGTATATTCCTTATAGAAATAGGAGGGGTTGTGTTGAAAAATACAATTACTCACAAGGGTGATGGATGATGTTGATGAATAGATGCATGATTAAGATACAAACATAGTTTTGTTTGTATGATTGTAAAAACAACCTATCCTAGTGAAAGTGCAATGGATGAAAATACCTAAATGCAATGCACTTAAATGAATGCATATGGTGCAATACAAAATGTAATTTTTTTGTAATTTTGATGTTTTGCAATGTTTTTGGATTTTATTGCTTTTTTATTTATTTTAATTTTTGCTTTTTAAGTTGTTTTTGAAATTTTGATTGTTTTTCAAATGTTTTTGAATTATTAATTTTTATGTGCCTTTAGATGAAGAATTTTGAGAGGTTCAGGCTCTTCAACACCTTCAAGTGATGTTAGGCAATACGTCACAAGTCCTATATTCTCTAAGATAATGAATGGACCTAACCAATTGGCCGTAAATTTGTCTCGTAGATGCGGCAATAGGTTTGATTTCTATTGGTTTTCTTTCAACACAAGATCCCTAACTTTAAAGTCCCTCAGGTGGAATTTACTATTGTAAGCTTATTTTAGGCGTTGCTAATAAACATGGAGATGCTCAAGGGAATTCACGTGAAGTTCATCAAGAAGCGTCAATTTATCGAGGTGAGCTTGTCATGCAATATTGTCATCGATAGAATATTTCAATGCAACACATAAGGTTAGAATTTCCAATTCCAAGGGCATAATGGCCTTAGTGCCATATACTAGTGAAAATGGGGTTGCCCTAGTGGACATCCATATACTAGTCCTATAAGCCCATAATGCAAGGGGCATCTAGATATACCAATATTTGTGGTTTTCTTGAAAAATCTTCTTTAATATTGCTATCATTGTCTTGTTAGAAGCTTATGCTTGCCCATTTTTTTATGGATAGTATGGAGTCACAAAACTATGTTGGATGTTATACTTGGACATTAAAACCCTTACAGTTTTGTTTTTGAGTGGCATTCCATTATCTAATATTATCTTGGATGGTATCCCGAAATGACATATGATATTATGGAGTATGGACTCCACAATACGTGCTCCTATCATTGTTGTCAAAGGGATCACTTCCAATAATTTGGTAAAGTACTCAGTTGTCTTTATAATAAACATGTGTCAACTTGACGATGGGGGAGAGATCTTACTAATTAGATCCAAAACTTACTAAGTAAATGACCGATCGACTTGAATGGGTTGTAAGGCCTACGATGGCAAGTGCATAATATTAGGATGATGCTAAAATTTGATTTATTTATTTATAGACACTATGTAATCATTTTCCATAGTGGCTCAATAATAGTGCATTCGAAGGATGCACTTGATGATGGTCATGCCACTGAAATGGCCACTACATGTACCATCATGAGCTTGTGATATTTCCCAAGTTGATTCTTGGAGCTCAAGGAAACAAATGAGAATTCCATCATAGCTATGATGATACAAGATGTCTCCTAGTAAGACATATCTTATCACTTTTTGTTTGAATGCTCATTTTGTGGTATGCAATAATCCCTATGTGATTATACCAAGCTTAAGAAAATCATGTAATTACAACATCCAATATTTATAGACAATAACTTCAACTTACTGAATGACATGTTCCCGCTGTAGTTTGACTTGTACAAAATCCAATTGGAAAACAACCTTATGGAGAATAGTGTTACCATTCTTTGTAGGATCCTGCAAAAGCAAGGATCCCAATGTACCTTTTTAGAAATTCTTTAGCTTTGTAGAACCATCCATGAGTTGGTTATATCTAAATAATGTGGAATAATTATTGATTATCCTATCCTCACATCATATCATATATTATGATAGTATTTTCACTTGAATGGTAGTGAATTCAGTAGACGAATTCTGGGGATTTAAGGATCCTAAGGATGCCATGGTGTCTTCGATGTCATACCATTCCAACTAGGCTAAATATGTGTCAACAAGTTTTTTATATACCTTCAATATGGGACATATACACTAATATATCCCCTAAACTTGATTAAAAATGAACAAGGAGTCGTCAAAGATATTTAACTTCTTGATATTCATGGTGAGTGTTGTTTGGAGACCCAATATTAGGGCTTCATATTAAAAATTATTATTAGTGTAAGGGAAATTGATTATAAATGACAAGGGCACTAGAGCACATTGTGGCATGAAAAACATAATTCCTACACCACCCCTTCCTCACATTTGGAACCGTAAAAGAACAAACATATTTGCTTAATTATTAGGTTCTTTGGGTTCATGAGACTTCAATAATAAAAAAGATAATATCATAGGAAAGCTCAATGACAAGAGGTCTATGATCCTGAATAGGAGCCTATGCCATTTGATCTACTATGAATTATCCCTTGATAGAATTTTGACTTATGAATTATAGATCGAATTTCATCAATAGCATGATCCACTTTGCAATATGCGTATTATGATACGTTTTACTCATCATATACTGCAAAGGATTTTTTTTACACTACATATGTCGTATGGCTCAACATGTACTGGCACAACTTCTTCATTGCAAAGACTACCACTAAGCATAGTTTTTGCACATATGGATATCCTTAGTTATCAATTTTGAGTTCATGTTCGAGTTCGACACTCTTGAAGTTCGAAATAAATTCGACATGTTCAAAAATTTGAAATAAAATTCGACATAAAATTTGATATATTATAAATGTACATATATATCTATCTTATAGCTTATCTCAACATTTAACTTGATTAGATAAAAAAAATTATTCCTTCCAATTCAAAATACATAATAAATTTCACTTATAATTAAATAAATTTTTTAAATAATTATTAAAATAATAAAAACGTAAAATTATTATTTTTAATTATAATAATTTAAATTATAATTTAAATTTTATATTCAAATATTAAAAAAAAATTATTAAAAAGTTTATGCATAACCTAAAATCATGCTAATGCTATAGTCTTTTGGGCCCTACAAATTCTTGGCAGCATAGCAATCTTCGCCACTGGCTGAGAAATATGATAAAGGATAGGAGAGCATTCAACGAGTGAGGAGTCCTTGTACAATAGTGATCGAATAGTAGTAGTGCCTCTACCTCCCTTGCAATGTTACCTGTTCATCCCATCATTGCTGCCACAGGTGTTGGACATGATCATTAAAATGATAGCTTTTTGAATTTAAACTGTATCTACAAAAAATAATATAATGGATGGAAATTGTTATCAATTTTCTAATTAACCTTTCATGGTCTTCAAATACCTGATCTTCTTTAGGGTAATGGATAAAATTTGAATGCCAATGTTAAAACATAATTTATATTAGTACGTTGTTGTTTAATAAAGAAAATTATATGTCACGGTCCATTCTCTACAACACATAGAGGTAAGGTAGGGAAGGTTGTTACTATGTACTATTTGATTTCTTCTATCTATTCTGTAGAAAACCCAGTGAATGTGAAGTGGTTCCAGAAGTCTACGACTTAAATGAATTGTAAAGAACTCACTTTGTACCTTTGGAGAAAGAATCCCTACGCTAAAATATTTAATCAAAATATTTTACATACTTTGGTCGCAGTCATTTTTCACCTAATTTCTACCAATTTTTGTTGTGCCAAATTTAAGGGTTGGTTTGTCGAATTTATTGCCAAGGTTTTATATTCAAAAAATTTCAAATTTTATCTAAAAAAATCATCAAATTTGAAAACTAATTGCATATCGTAGCTCGTAGTTGACCAGTGTTTGGTTATTGTAATATATTACCTGTTATTTGCCTTACATGTTATTTTGGGATAACATGGTTTCCAAAGCAAATTCAGTGGTAGATATATATAGCAAAAATGGTACATCTGGTCTAGGTGGAGCTAGTACTAGTGGTGTTGCCAAATATTGCTTAATCTTAGTAAAAAACTTTTGGTCACGAATCTACCACAGGAAAGGATTTTTATAGAAAATGCACCCTAGACCCGGCCAACATTGAAAGGCTGGGAGAAAGAAATGTCTCCCATACCAATCTCTAGAGTGGACTGGTTCCCTTACTATTCTAAATTTTTTTTAGATCAAATTTGCAGGAAAGAAATTGTAAATATGCGAAAAGAAACGGGAAATATGGCCGTAGGCCGAATTTATCTGATCGAGAAAGAGCAACAATAGATAACTCTAAGTATGCAAACAACAAATAACAGAATACAATGACGTGATCCACTTGCAATCTTGCATAAATGACCTCCAAAATAACATTCCAAAACTCACTCCTTTACTAGCAATTGTTAAAACTCAATACAGAATTAAAACTAAGCAGCAAATAAAAGATCCGAGCACAAATTAGGAATGTAGTATGCAGAAGGGAAAATACATAGAAAATCACTTGTGAAACCAAAGAGCCAAATGTCTTATATTCATGCAAAGCACTTGAAAAGCTTTCAGCAAAAGTATCTCTCACTCTCGATCCTTGCTAATGAGATTTACATTGGTTTTTATAGAGGTCTTGCCTCTTGGCAGCATTTAAAACTTACAACGGACCTCCTCGAGATCTACAATTATGCAACGAAAACAAGGAAATGATATCCTTAAACAGCCTCGGAGAAACTAGAAATTAAATGCCATATGGAAGAGTCGACCATTTTCATTAAATGATGTTCTTGAAAATATGCATGAAACTGTTAGAAAAATCATGAACATCAGCTTCAAAATATGGAAATCTTCAATTCTGGGAGCTTGAGCGCGTTCTTCTACCTTGACCGCATCAAAAAATAGAAACATATTTAATTCTAAAGTGCTTTGAATCATTGGAAATTACAAAATTGCATCGGGCCGTTTAAACTGCTTTTAGGCGTGAAACTGCAACAGGTCATGAAAATGTGACAGGTCACAAAATCGTGATGTCTTTCTGCTTCGTACGCTTCTGCCACTTCGAACCTACGAAAAACAAACATGTCACGAAATCGCTACCATTCGGCTTCTTTATCTCCTTCGCTACCCTTACACCGCGAAAACACAACACTGCACGATTTTGCTACAACTTTTTTGCATACTGTACGGTCTTGCTCTTAAGCTGCAAAAATGTGACACTTTTGCCTTAGAATGTCTTCAACTTCACCCTGTTGTGATTTCACTATATTTTCTCTGCCCTCTGTACGGTTCTCCCTTTCTGTCATGATTTTGCGATGTCTTGGTCTTGCTGGAACGTTTCCTCAAAAAGTTGCACGATATCGCTATGCCTTAGTGCCTTAGACTCTTTTTATTCAGGTGAACCGTGATACCAGAACACGTAGCGATTTTGCTACGCTCTTTGCTTTGTTTGGCTTCATTTTCTAACTATAGAGAAATCGCTACCATTTTACCACTTAAGCCTTTTAATCCACCCGCACTGCGAAAACGTGACGTATTGCGATTTCACGACGCCTTTTGACTTATGCACTTTGTGTCAGTTCTTGTCACGATTTCGCTACACTGCTGGGCCTTATCGCCTTTGGCTCGATTTTGTCACGATTTCGTGACCATTTTATATCTTATGCCTTCTACCCATTGCAAACCGCGAAAATCAAACACGTCGTAATTTCGCTACGGTTTTGCCCACCTATTGTCATTGACTGCGTTGACCATGATTTTGTGACACGTCACGAAATCGCACCAATTCTGCGTTTATTTTCTCTCTCCTTGTTCGACTCGCAATTTTGCGACATGTCGTGATATCACGAAGGTTTTTTGACTTGGCTCTCTATGCTATTTTTTTGTCTTGATTTCATGACAACTTTCGGACTTAGCCATTTTTTTGCATCAAAACCTGTAGAGAAGTTAGAATTGCAATAGCTTAAGCATGAATAATCAGCAATCAAATCAATGTGGCAAAAATGCCAACATTCTTTGCGGCTCACGGGGTATACAGTTCTACTGTATTGAATAATACCAGGCCTAAATCCATTGGGCAACAGAGTCATGAAAAACTTAGAATAGAAAACTAGCTGCGGGGATTCATCTCGATGGACTGCTGCAACATCGTTTGTTGAAACACTGAAACTTCAAGAACCTACATTTGGCTCAACTGAGTATGAAATGGAAAATAATGGAATGAGATCCTATGGATGCACAGGTGGTGAAATGCAAGTGGAATAGTGATATGATGGACTGATGGATGGATGAAAAAGAGTAATGCGATAGAAAGTAACAGAGAGTTGTTGTACTACCAACTGCTATGGAAGGGGAATGGAAGTGAATGAAATCATGGAATGGAAGTGGAATGTGTTGAGCAAAGTGCAGAAAATAGTATTGTCATTGTTGTCAACACAGTCAGACAGATTTATTGATGCAATGGACAATAGTTTATTGAACAACAAGGTGCATCCAAAGTACAATGGATAGGAGTTCAGTGTTGAGCAAGGTGTTGCGGGAGGATTGTCATTGTTGTCAATACAGTCAGTTAGATCTAATGATGCAATGGATAGGCAGTTCAGAAGTCACTCAGATGTAGAGGATAAAGTTCAGAAGTTAGTCAGATCATGAGTCCTTAAATGATAGATGCACAGAAACAGAAAACATAATTCAGAATGAGAAGAAGAAGTCTTCAGAACCTGAGATGTCAAGAAGCGAAAAGGTTTTTTGTGAAAACCAAGGTAGTAAGAATAAAAAGTTTTATTTAAAACCATGGATAACAGATTTGAAATGGGTTTTTCTTAAAACCCAAGTTGGCTCTTCGTTTCGTTGAAAAAGATGCCCCGGTGATAAAGATATTTAATTTTAAATATTTAGTTTAAATTTTAAAGGTTTTTTGTGAAAACCAAGGCGAGTCAAAATAAAAAGTTTTATTTAAAACCATGGATAATAGATTTGAAATGGGTTTTTCTTAAAACCCAAGTTGGCTCTTCGTTTCGTTGAAAAAGATGCCCGGTGATGAAGATATTTAATTTTAAATATTTAGTTTAAATTTTATTTTATTTAAAATTAAAATTAAAATATTAAATTAAATTAAAAGGGCCGACATGTTACTATTTCGCGGCAATAAGCTACAGGAAAGTGACGAAGGTGGAAGAAGTGTTTGAGGCCGACAAAGTTAAATCTGGGCCGACGGATTTTAGGGTTTGGCAGCTGACAAATTCTAGGGTTTCTCAACCAACGTTCTTTTAGGGTTTGTTCCTAAAACTTCTTCTATAAAAGCAAGGGTACTTCGAGTTTGAAAAGTGGGGTGTAAAGATAAAGTGCGAATGTGAGCATAGTGTTTGTGAAAGTGAAGTTCATGTTGAGCAGAGAGCGAGAATGTGAAACGACACGAGTGTGCGAAGTGTGTGAGCAAAGAAAGTAGAGTGTGCAGAGAAGCGCGAAGGGCAAAGTTGATTGCAAAGTCCAGCTGTAGTAGTGCAGCAAACTGTGTGAAGTGATTATGCAAGAGAGAGCAGAGTGCACATAGATTGCAAAGGTGATGTAGACCAGTTAGAGTCTTGCAATAACAAAGGTATATGTCAAACATTTGGTATCAGAGCCAAGTTCCCAATTGGTATCAGAGCCAAGTTCCCAATTTTGGCTAAATCAATCAGGGTTGATCTTGGATTAGTACACAATGGCTAAGAAGAATAGATCCTCATCCAAAAAGGCATCCCAGTCAGTTTCGATTCCTGTAGAAGAGAAATTTGAACCGAAAAAGGTAGAAGAAGTGAATCCTGAAGTTTGTGATGAAAATCTTGAGGCTGAAGTAGATTTTGAAGGAGAGTTGATATCTGCTCTTGAAGAGTGGAGAATAGAAAAGAAAAAGAACAAAATACTATCCAAGAAATTAGAAGAATATGAGGATGAGATTGAAGATCTCTTCCTACAAGTTCAAAAGGCCAAGAAATTAGAAGAAGCCTTGAAGACACAGCTGGATAATAAGAATGATGTATACAGCACAAGTGAAGAGGAATATAAACAGGTTATTGTTGATCTAAAGTGACAAGTAGAACAGAACAAAAGGATTGAAGATATTCTTAGGTCTCAGATCAATGAGAAAGAGACTGTATGCTGCCAACAAGAAGAAGAGATTGTTTCATTGAAGAAACAACTAAAAGAGGCCAATATAAATCTCAAATTTGAGAAGAGCACAGAGTTGCTAGATACAATGATAAATCAACAAAGAAGCTCCACAGATAAGTTTGGTCTTGGATATGAAGTCGAACAACCTTCATCCTCCAAATATGCAGAGAAGAAGAAGTCCTCGGTTGAAGGATTGAAACAAGAAAAGTCTGAAGCTGAATCCTCAAAAGGAAGAAAATATCAAAGAAGATCTACAGACAAAGCAACCACAACAAAAGAGGTTCTCTCACTCTCACTCTTTTAATAATAATGCTTTTTATGGCTATTGTTCTAAATGCAACCACTTTGGTCACAAGGCAATTTATTGTGGACTGAACAATAGATCAAAGAGTTATGCTGATAAAAATACTTCTATTTTTTTGAGTGAACACCCTGTGCAATGTTTTAAATGTAATGGCCATGGGCACATAGCAAGGTTTTGTTCAAGCACTTCTATATCCAATCTAAGGCAATACCATAGATTTCATCATACACATAGAATGCACATAAGACAGGGAATAAAACATGTGCAATGTTTTAAATGCAACGGTCAAGGGCACATAGCAAGGTTCTCTCCAAGCACTTCTATATCTAATCTAAGGCAAAACCCTAGATTTCATCTGACACAAAGAGGACAACACCGACAAGGAACATATCATGTGCATAAAAGAAAAGAAAATAATCATCCATCAAGAATGCACAAGAGACAACCCCACAAGAGAAATGTTCAAGTTCACGAACAGGAGCAAAATAGGGATGTTGTTGAAAAACCCAAGCCCAAGTTCAGGAAAGTCTGGAGAAAGACAGAAGAAAGGAAATTGTGTCTCCTTGGCGAAGGAGGCTACTTTGCCATTGCTCTAAGCAACTCCGTGTGGCACTCCAGGAGGAGGAACAATATTAAAGTTTTATTTTAATGCTCCTATGTATTTGTCTAGGTATCCGAGGATGAAAGGTAAGCAGTCGAGTTAATGTTGTATAGTTGTTAAAGTGTGTTTTTCAGTTTATATAGTGGTTTGTGGAAATGCCGTGAAGTGTGGTGTTTAATTTGAGAGTTGTCACCATTGGTAGTTTTGAGATATGTCACTATTGTACTGTTGATGATTCTTAATACCACTGTTCAAAATTATGAATCATAATAGTCCAGATAATTTGCTCAACGAAAGAATGCTTGCCCTAGCTGTGTATTTGTGTTTCGAGCAACATGTATTTGTTTTTACTCTTTGATGTGAAGATTGCCAGATCTTTCATGACACCTTGGTGAATATATTTAATTCACAGACAATTTTGTTTTAACTATTGATTTAATGCCAGTCCAAGGATAAGAAGCTTGAGGCTGAGTAAGGTGCACTACGGTTGGCCATAAAGTGTTTGACAAAATGTCTTCTTCCGACATGCATAGTTGAAAGTAAGAGTTGGCAGCAAAATTGCAATCGTTGGACAAAAATTGGTACAGATGTGAGTCACTTGTCAATTCTGTTGACAAAAGTGAAATCAGCATGTTGAATGGGAAGATTGAAGAAAAAAAAAAGGTTTTTTAATGAGCAGCCGGATGATTTCCAGCCTGGTGATGAATAGTTGAGTTGCTTTCATAGTGGTTGTTTTTCAAGCTTATGCTTCTTGTTTTGGTCAGATGTTTTTTGTTGGTGGGGTGTTTGGTACTTGCACGAGTTGAAAGTGGATTGAGGTAGCTTGCTGGATTCTCACTCGTAGAGAGAGACAAACAACTATCATTGGGTTCAAGCTTGTTGAGAATATATCCAAGATGCATGGTGAAGTTGTATGCAGATGTTGCTGGCATTGCAGAACAAAAAGTTGGCTATATAAGATTATTGTATGCCTTCACTAACAGTGGACAAGTTTGAGTTTGCAAAGCAACAGAGGGTAGTTGCATAGAAGACAACGTGGTTCAATCATGTTCTTACACATGTTATATTGGTGAAGTTGACGGTGATGGTGTCATTCACCTGCTATTCACATTGTTGATTTTATTGATGCCTATTATGCTTATCATGATGTTGTCAATCAGTGAAATGAAGTGGTCTTGGACTCAGGGGGAGCATTTGTGTACTTGTTTTTCTTCTTGTTCATGCTTGGAATATTTGCTAATTGTAATAATTTGTGTCTAAGAATATTGTGCATAGACTCAGGGGGAGTCTGCAGTAGCCCTTTGGTATTATTGTCAAAGGGGGAGAAGATTTACAGGAAAATTGCACATGTGTTGCCAACAATTCCAAAGGGGGAGATTGTTGAGCAAAGTGCAGCAAATAGTATTGTCATTGTTGTCAACACAGTCAGACAGATTTATTGATGCAATGGACAAGAGTTTATTGAACAGCAAGGTGCAGCCAAAGTACAATGGATAGGAGTTCAGTGTTGAGCAAGGTGTTGCGGGAGGATTGTCATTGTTGTCAATACGATCAATTAGATCTAATGATGCAATGGACAGGCAGTTCGAAGTCACTCAGATGCAGAGGATAAAGTTCAGAAGTTAGTCAGATCATGAGTCCTTAAATGATAGATGCACAGAAACAGAAAACATAATTCAGAATGAGAAGAAGAAGTCTTCAGAACCTGAGATGTCAAGAAGCGGAAAGGTTTTTTGTGAAAACCAAGGCAGTCAGAATAAAAAGTTTTATTTAAAACCATGGATAACAGATTTGAAATGGGTTTTTCTTAAAACCCAAGTTGGCTCTTCGTTTCGTTGAAAAAGATGCCCCGGTGATAAAGATATTTAATTTTAAATATTTAGTTTAAATTTTAAAGGTTTTTTGTGAAAACCAAGGCAATCAAAATAAAAAGTTTTATTTAAAACCATGGATAACAGATTTGAAATGGGTTTTTCTTAAAACCCAAGTTGGCTCTTCGTTTCGTTGAAAAAGATGCCCCGGTGATGAAGATATTTAATTTTAAATATTTAGTTTAAATTTTATTTTATTTAAAATTTAAATTAAAATATTAAATTAAATTAAAAGGGCCGACATGTTACTATTTCGCGGCAATAAGCTACAGGAAAGTGACGAAGGTGGAAGAAGTGTTTGAGGCCGACAAAGTTAAATTTGGGCCGACGGATTTTAGGGTTTGGCAGCTGACAAATTCTAGGGTTTCTCAACCGACGTTCTTTTAGGGTTTGTTCCTAAAACTTCTTCTATAAAAGCAAGGGTACTTCGAGTTTGAAAAGTGGGGTGTAAAGATAAAGTGCGAATGCGAGCATAGTGTTTGTGAAAGTGAAGTTCGTGTTGAGCAGAGAGCAGAATGTGAAACGACACAGAGTGTGTGAAGCGTGTGCGTAGAGAAAGTAGAGTGTGCAGAGAAGCGCGAAGGGCAAAGTTGATTGCAAAGTCTGGCTGTAGCAGTGCAGCAAACTGTGTGAAGTGATTGTGCAAGAGAGAGCAGAGTGCACAGAGATTGCAAAGGTGATGTAGACCAGTTAGAGTCTTGCAATAACAAAGGTATATGTCAAACATTTTTTTATTCAATATTGAAGTCCAGTTGGTGCTGGCAAATTAAGGGGTTGGTGCCTCTTTCCAGTTGGTGCTGGTAAACAATTTGTCCAGTTGGTGCTGGAAAATTAAGGGGTTGGTGCCTCTTTCCAGTAGGTGCTGGTAAAATAGGAGTTGGTGCTCCATTCTGTTGAAGCAGATAAAGTTAAGGGGTTGGTGCTCCTTCCAGCTTGGTGTTGGTAAAGGATTATGTAAAGTTGTAGCTTTGCATTGACTGGATTTGGATGGTAGTCCAAGCAGTATTTTTGAGGAGTAGCCACATTGGTGAACCTCGTTAAAATGTTGTGTTATGTGTGATGCTTTCTTGATGCATTTAGTATCTCTTTTATCTGCTTTAAACCGATCGTTGGTTTTATAATCTAATTGTTTTAGAAGTTTTTAAAGAACACACTGATTCACCCCCCCTCTCAGTGTCATTGTGATTACAACAATTGGTATCAGAGCCAAGTTCCCAATTTTGGCTAAATCAGTCAGGGTTGATCTTGGATTAGTACACAATGGCTAAGAAGAATAGATCCTCATCCAAAAAGGCATCCCAGTCAGTTTCGGTTCCTGTAGAAGAGAAATTTGAACCGAAAAAGGTAGAAGAAGTGAATCCTGAAGTTTGTGATGAAAATCTTGAGGCTGAAGTAGATTTTGAAGGAGAGTTGATATCTGCTCTTGAAGAGTGGAGAATAGAAAAGAAAAAGAACAAAATACTGTCCAAGAAATTAGAAGAATATGAGGATGAGATTGAAGATCTCTTCCTACAAGTTCAAAAGGCCAAGAAATCAGAAGAAGCCTTGAAGACACAACTGGATAATAAGAATGATGTATACAGCACAAGTGAAGAGGAATATAAACAGGTTATTGTTGATCTAAAGCTGCAAGTAGAACAGAACAAAAGGATTGAAGATATTCTTAGGTCTCAGATCAATGAGAAAGAGACTCTATGCTGCCAACAAGAAGAAGAGATTGTTTCATTGAAGAAACAACTAAAAGAGGCCAATATAAATCTCAAATTTGAGAAGAGCACAGAGTTGCTAGATACAATGATAAATCAACAAAGAAGCTCCACAACTAAGTTTGGTCTTGGATATGAAGCTGAACAACCTTCATCCTCCAAATATGCAGAGAAGAAGAAGTCCTCGGTTGAAGGATTGAAACAAGAAAAGTCTGAAGCTGAATCCTCAAAAGGAAGAAAATATCAAAGAAGATCTACAGCAAAGCAACCACAGCAAAAGAGGTTCTCTCACTCTCACTCTTTTAATAATAATGCTTTTTATGGCTATTGTTCTAAATGCAACCACTTTGGTCACAAGGCAATTTATTGTGGACTTAACAATAGATCAAAGAGTTATGCTGATAAAAATACTTCTATTTTTTTGAGTGAACACCATGTGCAATGTTTTAAATGTAATGGCCATGGGCACATAGCAAGGTTTTGTTCAAGCACTTCTGTATCCAATCTAAGGCAATACCATAGATTTCATCATACACATAGAATGCAATACAGACAGGGAATAAAACATGTGCAATGTTTTAAATGCAACGGTCAAGGGCACATAGCAAGGTTCTGTCCAAGCACTTCTATATCTAATCTAAGGCAAAACCCTAGATTTCATCGGACACAAAGAGGACAACACCGACAAGGAACATATCATGTGCATAAAAGAAAAGAAAATAATCATCCATCAAGAATGCACAAGAGACAACCCCACAAGAGAAATGTTCAAGTTCACGAACAGGAGCAAAATAGGGATGTTGTTGAAAAACCCAAGCCCAAGTTCAGGAAAGTCTGGAGAAAGACAGAAGAAAGGAAATTGTGTCTCCTTGGACTGAAGGAGGCTACTCTGCCATTGCTCTAAGCAACTCCAGGTGGCACATCCTCAGGAGGAGCAATATTAAAGTTTTATTTTAATGCTCCTATGTATTTGTCTAGGTATCTGAGGATGAAAGGTAAGCAGTCGAGTTAATGTTGTATAGTTGTTAAAGTGTGTTTTTCAGTTTATATAGTGGTTTGTGGAAATGCCGTGAAGTGTGGTGTTTAATTTGAGAGTTGTCACCATTGGTAGTTTTGAGATATGTCACTGTTGTACTGTTGATGATTCTTAATACCACTGTTCAAAATTACGAATCATAATAGTCCAGATAATTTGCTCAACGAAAGAATGCTTGCCCTAGTTGTGTATTTGTGTTTCGAGCAGCATGTATTTGTTTTTACTCTTTGATGTGAAGATTGCCAGATCTTTCATGACACCTTGGTGAATATATTTAATTCACAGACAGTTTTGTTTTAACTATTGATTTAATGCCAGTCCAAGGATAAGAAGCTTGAGGCTGAGTAAGGTGCACTACGGTTGGCCATAAAGTGTTTGACAAAATGTCTTCTTTCGACATGCATAGTTGAAAGTAAGAGTTGGCAGTAAAATTGCAGTGCTGGACAAAAATTGGTACAGATGTGAGTCACTTGTCAATTCTGTTGACAAAAGTGAAATCAGCATGTTGAATGGGAAGATTAAAAAAAAAGTTTTTTAATGAGCAGCGAGATGATTTCCAGCTCGGTGATGAATAGTTGAGTTGTTTTTCTCTTCTTGGTCAATGTTTGGTACTTGCACAGAGTTGAAAGTGGATTGAGGTAGCCTGCTGGATTCTCACTGCAGAGAGAGACAAAAAATTGTCATTGGGTTCAAGCTTGTTGAGAATATATCCAAGATGCATGGTGAAGTTGTATGCAGATGTTGCTGGCATTGCAGAACAAAAAGTTGGCTATATAAGATTATTGTATGCCTTCACTAACAGTGGACAAGTTTGAGTTTGCAAAGCAACAGAGGGTAGTTGCATAGAAGACAGTGGTTCAGTCATGTTCTTACACATGTTATATTGGTGAAGTTGACGGTGATGGTGTCATTCATCGGTTATTGTTGCTATTCACATTGTTGATTTTATTGATGCCTATTATGCTTATCATGATGTTGTCAATCAGTGAAATGAAGTGGTCTTGGACTCAGGGGGAGCATTTGTGTACTTGTTTTTCTTCTTGTTCATGCTTGGAATATTTGCTAATTGTAATAATTTGTGTCTAAGAATATTGTGCATAGACTCAGGGGGAGTCTACAGCAGCCCTTTGGTATTATTGTCAAAGGGGGAGAAGATTTACAGGAAAATTGCACATGTGTTGCCAACAATTCCAAAGGGGGAGATTGTTGAGCAAAGTGCAGCAAATAGTATTGTCATTGTTGTCAACACAGTCAGACAGATTTATTGATGCAATGGACAAGAGTTTATTGAACAAGAAGGTGCAGCCAAAGTACAATGGATAGGAGTTCGATGTTGAGCAAGGTGTTGTAGGAGGATTGTCATTGTTGTCAATACAGTCGGTTAGATCTAATGATGCAATGGACAAGCAATTCAGAAGTCACTCAGATGCAGAGGATAAAGTTCAGAAGTTAGTCGGATCATGAGTCCTTAAATGATAGATGCACGAAAAAGAAAACATAATTCAGAATGAGAGAAGAAGTCTTCGAACTCTGAGATGTCAAGAAGCGGAAAGGTTTTTTGTGAAAACCAAGGCAGTCAGAATAAAAAGTTTTATTTAAAACCATGGATAACAGATTTGAAATGGGTTTTTCTTAAAACCCAAGTTGGCTCTTCGTTTCGTTGAAAAAGATGCCCCGGTGATAAAGATATTTAATTTTAAATATTTAGTTTAAATTTTAAAGGTTTTTTGTGAAAACCAAGGCAGTCAAAATAAAAAGTTTTATTTAAAACCATGGATAATAGATTTGAAATGGGTTTTTCTTAAAACCCAAGTTGGCTCTTCGTTTCGTTGAAAAAGATGCCCCGGTGATGAAGATATTTAATTTTAAATATTTAGTTTAAATTTTATTTTATTTAAAATTTAAATTAAAATATTAAATTAAATTAAAAGGGCCGACATGTTACTATTTCGCGGCAATAAGCTACAGGAAAGTGACGAAGGTGGAAGAAGTGTTTGAGGCCGACAAAGTTAAATTTGGGCCGATGGATTTTAGGGTTTGGCAGTTGACAAATTCTAGGGTTTCTCAACCGACGTTCTTTTAGGGTTTGTTCCTAAAACTTCTTCTATAAAAGCAAGGGTACTTCGAGTTTGAAAAGTGGGGTGTAAAGATAAAGTGCGAATGCGAGCATAGTGTTTGTGAAAGTGAAGTTCGTGTTGAGCAGAGAGCAGAATGTGAAACGACACAGAGTGTGCGAAGCGTGTGCGCAGAGAAAGCAGAGTGTGCAGAGAAGCGCGAAGGGCAAAGTTGATTGCAAAGTCTGGCTGTAGCAGTGCAGCAAACTATGTGAAGTGATTGTGCAAGAGAGAGCAGAGTGCACAAAGATTGCAAAGGTGATGTAGACCAGTTAGAGTCTTGCAATAACAAAGGTATATGTCAAACATTTTTTTATTCAATATTGAAGTCCAGTTGGTGCTGGCAAATTAAGGGGTTGGTGCCTCTTTCCAGTTGGTGCTGGTAAACAATTTGTCCAGTTGGTGCTGGAAAATTAAGGGGTTGGTGCCTCTTTCCAGTAGGTGCTGGTAAAATAGGAGTTGGTGCTCCATTCTATTGAAGCAGATAAAGTTAAGGGGTTGGTGCTCCTTCCAGTTGGTGCTGGTAAAGGATTATGTAAAGTTGTAGCTTTGCATTGACTGGATTTGGATGGTAGTCCAAGCAGTTTTTTGAGGAGTAGCCACATTGGTGAACCTCGTTAAAATGTTGTGTTATGTGTGATGCTTTCTTGATGCATTTAGTATCTCTTTTATCTGCTTTAAACTACTGCTGGTTTTATAATCTAATTGTTTTAGAAGTTTTTAAAGAACACACTGATTCACCCCCCCTCTCAGTGTCATTGTGATTACAACAATTGGTATCAGAGCCAAGTTCCCAATTTTGGCTAAATCAGTCAGGGTTGATCTTGGATTAGTACACAATGGCTAAGAAGAATAGATCCTCATCCAAAAAGGCATCCCAGTCAGTTTCGGTTCTTGTAGAAGAGAAATTTGAACCGAAAAAGGTAGAAGAAGTGAATCCTGAAGTTTGTGATGAAAATCTTGAGGCTGAAGTAGATTTTGAAGGAGAGTTGATATCTGCTCTTGAAGAGTGGAGAATAGAAAAGAAAAAGAACAAAATACTATCCAAGAAATTAGAAGAATATGAGGATGAGATTGAAGATCTCTTCCTACAAGTTCAAAAGGCCAAGAAATCAGAAGAAGCCTTGAAGACACAAATTGGATAATAAGAATGATGTATACAGCACAAGTGAAGAGGAATATAAAAAGGTTATTGTTGATCTAAAGCTGCAAGTAGAACAGAACAAAAGGATTGAAGATATTCTTAGGTCTCAGATCAATGAGAAAGAGACTGTATGCTGCCAACAAGAAGAAGAGATTGTTTCATTGAAGAAACAACTAAAAGAGGCCAATATAAATCTCAAATTTGAGAAGAGCACAGAGTTGCTAGATACAATGATAAATCAACAAAGAAGCTCCACAACTAAGTTTGGTCTTGGATATGAAGTCGAACAACCTTCATCCTCCAAATATGCGGAGAAGAAGAAGTCCTCGGTTGAAGGATTGAAACAAGAAAAGTCTCGAAGTTGAATCCTCAAAAGGAAGAAAATATCAAAGAAGATCTACAGCAAAGCAACCACAAGAAAAGAGGTTCTCTCACTCTCACTCTTTTAATAATAATGCTTTTTATGGCTATTGTTCTAAATGCAACCACTTTGGTCACAAGGCAATTTATTGTGGACTGAACAATAGATCAAAGAGTTATGCTTGATAAAAATACTTCTATTTTTTTGAGTGAACACCCCGTGCAATGTTTTAAATGTAATGGCCATGGGCACATAGCAAGGTTTTGTTCAAGCACTTACGTATCCAATCTAAGGCAATACCATAGATTTCATCATACACATAGAATGCAATACAGACAGGGAATAAAACATGTGCAATGTTTTAAATGCAATGGTCAAGGGCACATAGCAAGGTTCCGTCCAAGCACTTCTATATCTAATCTAAGGCAAAACCCTAGATTTCATCAGACACAAAGAGGACAACACCGACAAGGAACATATCATGTGCATAAAAGAAAAGAAAATAATCATCCATCAAGAATGCACAAGAGACAACCCCACAAGAGAAATGTTCAAGTTCACGAACAGGAGCAAAATAGGGATGTTGTTGAAAAACCCAAGCCCAAGTTCAGGAAAGTCCGGAGAAAGACAGAAGAAAGGAAATTGTGTCTCCTTGGATCGAAGGAGGCTACTCCGCCATTGCTCTAAGCAACTCCAGGTGGCACATCCTCAGGAGGAGCAATATTAAAGTTTTATTTTAATGCTCCTATGTATTTGTCTAGGTATCTGAGGATGAAAGGTAAGCAGTCGAGTTAATGTTGTATAGTTGTTAAAGTGTGTTTTTCAGTTTATATAGTGGTTTGTGGAAATGCCGTGAAGTGTGGTGTTTAATTTGAGAGTTGTCACCATTGGTAGTTTTGAGATATGTCATTGTTGTACTGTTGATGATTCTTAATACCACTGTTCAAAATTATGAATCATAATAGTCCAGATAATTTGCTCAATGAAAGAATGCTTGCCCTAGATTGCCAGATTGCCCTGTATTTGTGTTTCGAGCAGCATGTATTTGTTTTTACTCTTTGATGTGAAGATTGCCAGATCTTTCATGACACCTTGGTGAATATATTTAATTCACAGACAGTTTTGTTTTAACTATTGATTTAATGCCAGTCCAAGGATAAGAAGCTTGAGGCTGAGTAAGGTGCACTACGGTTGGCCATAAAGTGTTTGACAAAATGTCTTCTTCCGACATGCATAGTTGAAAGTAAGAGTTGGCAGAAAATTGCAGTGTTGGACAAAAATTGGTACAGATGTGAGTCACTTGTCAATTCTGTTGACAAAAGTGAAATCAGCATGTTGAATGGGAAGATTGAAAAAAAAGTTTTTTAATGAGCAACGATGATTTCCTAGCTGGTGATGAATTTAGTTATTCTTTCATAGTGGTTGTTTTGATCATTAATCCTTTTCTTGACACTAGATTGGGGCCCCCCCCCTGGGGTTGTTTAGGTTTTTTCCCCCCCGGGGTTTTTTGGGGGGGGGCCCCCCCCCCAAAACCCCGGGAGAGGGGCCCCCCCCCTTTTCTCTTTGGGGGGGGGGGGGGGCTAATATGGGGGGGGGGGGGGGGGACCCTCTCTATACACAACCCCCGGGGGGGGGGGGGGGGGGGGGGGGGGGGGGTGTTTGGTACCCGCACAGAGTTAAAAGTGGATTGAGGTAGCCTTATGGATTCTCACTACAAAGAGAGACAAACAACTGTCATTGGGTTCAAGCTTGTTGAGAATATATCCAAGATGCATGGTGAAGTTGTATGCAGATGTTGTTGGCATTGCAGAACAAAAAGTTGGCTATATAAGATTATTGTATGCCTTCACTAACAGTGGACAAGTTTGAGTTTGCAAAGCAAAAGAGGGTAGTTGCATAGAAGACAGTGGTTCAGTCATGTTCTTACACATGTTATATTGGTGAAGTTGACGGTGATGGTGTCATTCATTGGTTATTGCTGCTATTCACATTGTTGATTTTATTGATGCCTATTATGCTTATCATGATGTTGTCAATCAGTGAAATGAAGTGGTCTTGGACTCAGGGGGAGCATTTGTGTACTTGTTTTTCTTCTTGTTCATGCTTGGAATATTTGCTAATTGTAATAATTTGTGTCTAAGAATATTGTGCATAGACTCAGGGGGAGTCTGCAGCAACCCTTTGGTATTATTGTCAAAGGGGGAGAAGATTTACAGGAAAATTGCACATGTGTTGCCAACAATTCCAAAGGGGGAGATTGTTGAGCAAAGTGCAACAAATAGTATTGTCATTGTTGTCAACACAGTCAGACAGATTTATTGATGCAATGGACAAGAGTTTATTGAACAACAAGGTGCAGCCAAAGTACAATGGATAGGAGTTCAGTGTTGAGCAAGGTGTTGCAGGAGGATTGTCATTGTTGTCAATACAGTCAGTTAGATCTAATGATGCAATGGACAGGCAGTTCAGAAGTCACTCAGATGCAGAGGATAAAGTTCAGAAGTTAGTCAGATCATGAGTCCTTAAATGATAGATGCATAGAAACAGAAAACATAATTCAGAATGAGAAGAAGAAGTCTTCAGAACCTGAGATGTCAAGAAGCGAAAAGGTTTTTTGTGAAAACCAAGGCAGTCAGAATAAAAAGTTTTATTTAAAACCATGGATAACAGATTTGAAATGGGTTTTTCTTAAAACCCAAGTTGGCTCTTCGTTTCGTTGAAAAAGATGCCCTGGTGATAAAGATATTTAATTTTAAATATTTAGTTTAAATTTTAAAGGTTTTTTGTGAAAACCAAGGCAGTCAAAATAAAAAGTTTTATTTAAAACCATGGATAACAGATTTGAAATGGGTTTTTCTTAAAACCCAAGTTGGCTCTTCGTTTCGTTGAAAAAGATGCCCCGGTGATGAAGATATTTAATTTTAAATATTTAGTTTAAATTTTATTTTATTTAAAATTTAAATTAAAATATTAAATTAAATTAAAAGGGCCGACATGTTACTATTTCAAGGCAATAAGCTACAGGAAAGTGACGAAGGTGGAAGAAGTGTTTGAGGCCGACAAAGTTAAATCGGGCCGACGGATTTTAGGGTTTGGCAGTGACAAATTCTAGGGTTTCTCAACCGACGTTCTTTTAGGGTTTGTTCCTAAAACTTCTTCTATAAAAGCAAGGGTACTTCGAGTTTGAAAAGTGGGGTGTAAAGATAAAGTGCGAATGCGAGCATAGTGTTTGTGAAAGTGAAGTTCGTGTTGAGCAGAGAGCAGAATGTGAAACGACACAGAGTGTGCGAAGCGTGTGCGTAGAGAAAGCAGAGTGTGCAGAGAAGCGCGAAGGGCAAAGTTGATTGCAAAGTCTGGCTGTAGCAGTGCAACAAACTGTGTGAAGTGATTGTGCAAGAGAGAGCAGAGTGCACAGAGATTGCAAAGGTGATGTAGACCAGTTAGAGTCTTGCAATAACAAAGGTATATGTCAAACATTTTTTTATTCAATATTGAAGTCCAGTTGGTGCTGGCAAATTAAGGGGTTGGTGCCTCTTTCCAGTTGGTGCTGGTAAACAATTTGTCCAGTTGGTGCTGGAAAATTAAGGGGTTGGTGCCTCTTTCCAGTAGGTGCTGGTAAAATAGGAGTTGGTGCTCCATTCTGTTGAAGCAGATAAAGTTAAGGGGTTGGTGCTCCTTCCAGTTGGTGCTGGTAAAGGATTATGTAAAGTTGTAGCTTTGCATTGATTGGATTTGGATGGTAGTCCAAGCAGTCTTTTTGAGGAGTAGCCACATTGGTGAACCTCGTTAAAATGTTGTGTTATGTGTGATGCTTTCTTGATGCATTTAGTATCTCTTTTATCTGCTTTAAACTGCTGTTGGTTTTATAATCTAATTGTTTTAGAAGTTTTTAAAGAACACACTGATTCACCCCCCCTCTCAGTGTCATTGTGATTACAACAATTGGTATCAGAGCCAGGTTCCCAATTTTGGCTAAATCAGTCAGGGTTGATCTTGGATTAGTACACAATGGCTAAGAAGAATAGATCCTCATCCAAAAAGGCATCCCAGTCAGTTTCGGTTCCTGTAGAAGAGAAATTTGAACCGAAAAAGGTAGAAGAAGTGAATCCTGAAGTTTGTGATGAAAATCTTGAGGCTGAAGTAGATTTTGAAGGAGAGTTGATATCTGCTCTTGAAGAGTGGAGAATAGAAAAGAAAAAGAACAAAATACTGTCCAAGAAATTAGAAGAATATGAGGATGAGATTGAAGATCTCTTCCTACAAGTTCAAAAGGCCAAGAAATCAGAAGAAGCCTTGAAGACACAGCTGGATAATAAGAATGATGTATACAGCACAAGTGAAGAGGAATATAAACAGGTTATTGTTGATCTAAAGTTGCAAGTAGAACAGAACAAAAGGATTGAAGATATTCTTAGGTCTCAGATCAATGAGAAAGAGACTGTATGCTGCCAACAAGAAGAAGAGATTGTTTCATTGAAGAAACAACTAAAAGAGGCCAATATAAATCTCAAATTTGAGAAGAGCACAGAGTTGCTAGATACAATGATAAATCAACAAAGAAGCTCCACAACTAAGTTTGGTCTTGGATATGAAGCTGAACAACCTTCATCCTCCAAATATGTAGAGAAGAAGAAGTCCTCGGTTGAAGGATTGAAACAAGAAAAGTCTGAAGCTGAATCCTCAAAAGGAAGAAAATATCAAAGAAGATCTACAACAAAGCAACCACAACAAAAGAGGTTCTCTCACTCTCACTCTTTTAATAATAATGCTTTTTATGGCTATTGTTCTAAATGCAACCACTTTGGTCACAAGGCAATTTATTGTGGAGTCGAACAATAGATCAAAGAGTTATCTCTGATAAAAATACTTCTATTTTTTTGAGTGAACACCCTGTGCAATGTTTTAAATGTAATGGCCATGGGCACATAGCAAGGTTTTGTTCAAGCACTTATGTATCCAATCTAAGGCAATACCATAGATTTCATCATACACATAGAATGCAATACAGACAGGGAATAAAACATGTGCAATGTTTTAAATGCAACGGTCAAGGGCACATAGCAAGGTTCTGTCCAAGCACTTCTATATCTAATCTAAGGCAAAACCCTAGATTTCATCGGACACAAAGAGGACAACACCGACAAGGAACATATCATGTGCATAAAAGAAAAGAAAATAATCATCCATCAAGAATGCACAAGAGACAACCCCACAAGAGAAATGTTCAAGTTCACGAACAGGAGCAAAATAGGGATGTTGTTGAAAAACCCAAGCCCAAGTTCAGGAAATTCTGAGAAAGACAGAAGAAAGGAAATTGTGTCTCCTTGGATCGAAGGAGGCTACTCTGCCATTGCTCTAAGCAACTCCGGGTGGCACATCCTCAGGAGGAGCAATATTAAAGTTTTATTTTAATGCTCCTATGTATTTGTCTAGGTATCTGAGGATGAAAGGTAAGCAGTCAGGTTAATGTTGTATAGTTGTTAAAGTGTGTTTTTCAGTTTATATAGTGGTTTGTGGAAATGTCGTGAAGTGTGGTGTTTAATTTGAGAGTTGTCACCATTGGTAGTTTTGAGATATGTCACTGTTGTACTGTTGATGATTCTTAATACCACTGTTCAAAATTACGAATCATAATAGTCCAGGTAATTTGCTCAACGAAAGAATGCTTGCCCTAGCTGTGTATTTGTGTTTCGAGCAGCATGTATTTGTTTTTACTCTTTGATGTGAAGATTGCCAGATCTTTCATGACACCTTGGTGAATATATTTAATTCATAGAAAGTTTTGTTTTAACTATTGATTTAATGCCAGTCCAAGGATAAGAAGCTTGAGGCTGAGTAAGGTGCACTACGGTTGGCCATAAAGTGTTTGACAAAATGTCTTCTTCCGACATGCATAGTTGAAAGTAAGAGTTGGCAGCAAAATTGCAATGCTGGACAAAAATTGGTACAGATGTGAGTCACTTGTCAATTCTGTTGACAAAAGTGAAATCAGCATGTTGAATGGGAAGATTAAAAAAAAAAAAAAAAAAAATTTAATGAGCAGCCAGATGATTTCCAGCCTGGTGATGAATAGTTGAGTTGCTTTCATAGTGGTTGTTTTGACTCATTCTTTTGCTTTTTGTGTTTTCCTTCCCCCTTTCCGGTTGAGAAGGGGGGGGGGGAGGGTGTTTGGTACCTGCACAGAGTTGAAAGTGGATTGAGGTATCCTATTGGATTCTCACTATAGAGAGAGACAAACAACTGTCATTGGGTTCAAGCTTGTTGAGAATATATCCAAGATGCATGGTGAAGTTGTATGCAGATGTTGTTGGCATTGCAGAACAAAAAGTTGGCTATATAAGATTATTGT
Organism: Wollemia nobilis; assembly: GCA_028583015.1. NCBI lineage: Eukaryota > Viridiplantae > Streptophyta > Pinopsida > Araucariales > Araucariaceae > Wollemia > Wollemia nobilis. Next base: position 2,224,160 of record JAQPPZ010016349.1, read on the forward strand.
ATGCCTTCACTAACAGTGGACAAGTTTGAGTTTGCAAAGCAACAGAGGGTAATTGCACAGAAGACAGTGGTTCAGTCATGTTCTTACACATGTTATATTGGTGAAGTTGACGGTGATGGTGTCATTCACTGGTTATTGCTGCTATTCACATTGTTGATTTTATTGATGCCTATTATGCTTATCATGATGTTGTCAATCAGTGAAATGAAGTGGTCTTGGACTCAGGGGGAGCATTTGTGTACTTGTTTTTCTTCTTGTTCATGCTTGGAATATTTGCTAATTGTAATAATTTGTGTCTAAGAATATTGTGCATAGACTCAGGGGGAGTCTACAGCAGCCCTTTGGTATTATTGTCAAAGGGGGAGAAGATTTACAAGAAAATTGCACATGTGTTGCCAACAATTCCAAAGGGGGAGATTGTTGAGCAAAGTGCAGCAAATAGTATTGTCATTGTTGTCAACACAGTCAGACAAATTTATTGATGCAATGGACAAGAGTTTATTGAACGACAAGGTGCAGCCAAAGTACAATGGATAGGAGTTCAGTGTTGAGCAAGGTGTTGCAGGAGGATTGTCATTGTTGTCAATACGGTCAGTTAGATCTAATGATGCAATGGACAAGCAGTTCAGAAGTCACTCAGATGCAGAGGATAAAGTTCAAAAGTTAGTCGGATCATGAGTCCTTAAATGATAGATGCATAGAAATAGAAAACATAATTCAGAATGAGAAGAAGAAGTCTTCGAACTCGAGATGTCAAGAAGCGAAAAGGTTTTTTGTGAAAACCAAGGCAGTCAGAATAAAAAGTTTTATTTAAAACCATGGATAACAGATTTGAAATGGGTTTTTCTTAAAACCCAAGTTGGCTCTTCGTTTCGTTGAAAAAGATGCCCCGGTGATAAAGATATTTAATTTTAAATATTTAGTTTAAATTTTAAAGGTTTTTTGTGAAAACCAAGGCAGTCAAAATAAAAAGTTTTATTTAAAACCATGGATAACAGATTTGAAATGGGTTTTTCTTAAAACCCAAGTTGGCTCTTCGTTTCGTTGAAAAAGATGCCCCGGTGATGAAGATATTTAATTTTAAATATTTAGTTTAAATTTTATTTTATTTAAAATTTAAATTAAAATATTAAATTAAATTAAAAGGGCCGACATGTTACTATTTCGCGGCAATAAGCTACAGGAAAGTGACGAAGGTGGAAGAAGTGTTTGAGGCCGACAAAGTTAAATATGGGCCGACGGATTTTAGGGTTTGGCAGTTGACAAATTCTAGGGTTTCTCAACCGACGTTCTTTTAGGGTTTGTTCCTAAAACTTCTTCTATAAAAGCAAGGGTACTTCGAGTTTGAAAAGTGGGGTGTAAAGATAAAGTGCGAATGCGAGCATAGTGTTTGTGAAAGTGAAGTTCGTGTTGAGTAGAGAGCAGAATGTGAAACGACACAGAGTGTGCGAAGCGTGTGCAGAGAAAGCAGAGTGTGTAGAGAAGCGCGAAGGGCAAAGTTGATTGCAAAGTCTGGCTGTAGCAGTGCAGCAAACTGTGTGAAGTGATTGTGCAAGAGAGAGCAGAGTGCACAGAGATTGCAAAGGTGATGTAGACCAGTTAGAGTCTTGCAATAACAAAGGTATATGTCAAACATTTTTTTATTCAATATTGAAGTCCAGTTTGTGCTGGCAAATTAAGGGGTTGGTGCCTCTTTCCAGTTGGTGCTGGTAAACAATTTGTCCAGTTGGTGCTGGAAAATTAAGGGGTTGGTGCCTCTTTCCAGGTAGGTGCTGGTAAAATAGGAGTTGGTGCTCCATTCTGTTGAAGCGGATAAAGTTAAGGGGTTGGTGCTCCTTCCAGTTGGTGCTTGGTAAAGGATTATGTAAAGTTGTAGCTTTGCATTGACTGGATTTGGATGGTAGTCCAAGCGAGTATTTTTGAGGAGTAGCCACATTGGTGAACCTCGTTAAAATGTTGTGTTATGTGTGATGCTTTCTTGATGCATTTAGTATCTCTTTTATCTGCTTTAAATTGTTGCTGGTTTTATAATCTAATTGTTTTAGAAGTTTTTAAAGAACACACTGATTCACCCCCCCTCTCAGTGTCATTGTGATTACAACAGAATGAAAATGAACTGAACTATAAATAAATGCGTAAAACAACAAAGAACTTAGAATAAAGGGATAAGAAGGAGCGAGAATAATAGGAAAGGGGAAAAGAAACAACAGCAGTGGCTTTTTCTTTACTGCAGAAGAAAAGGAAGAAGAAGAAGGAAGAAAATGAAGAAAGGAAAGGAAGAAAAAGGGGAGGGGAAGGAAGAAATTACTAGAAAGCCACCAACTACTAGGAAGGGAGAATAAAAGAAAAACAAAAACAAGGGGCACTCACGACTCGCATGCAAAAAGAGCCGAAGTGATAAAATAAAAACAATACTTCTTTGTTTTTGCTTTATCTCTTTTCTATTTTTTTTTTCTTTATACGATATACAATAGTTTACGACATGATTGGCATGTTGTCACCACAAACCCAGTCTCAGAGGGTTATCTAGTAAATCGACAGTGTCCTGACCAGATCCAATCATACTTGAGGCGATCTTTGAAATTGGGATGACCTCTTCTGAAAGTCCTCCATGTTGCAAGCCGAGGCAAGTTATTTTGCATGCTAGTACCCATACAATCGACAAAGAATGTAGCAAAGAAATTTGCCACTTTGAAAGCTCTTGTAGGTACCCATTGTAGTAATGACTGAAGCCAATCCCACCATCTTGAAGGGTTTCTTGGTTATGGACTGAGAATAGGTTCCTCCATCTCCTGGATCCGATCACAAAAATTGTCCAGCAACAGTCCTTTCTCCAAGATCTTTTTAGACTCTTCCTCTTGATGAGGTGTGTTTATTGGACTCTAATTGAACACTTGCATGCTGTGCATGGTTATGCCCTCTGTATGCTTCGGTTCTGGAACTTGACTCTGTTCTTCTTCTTCACTTATATCCTCTGGATCCATCTCCTGATGAAAACTACAAGCAACCATATGGTTCATTGCTGATACCATGCTTGCATATGCCCCTCGTTGTCTTTGGAAGAAATTTGCCTCTTGAGCTCCACACAGCTACATCTCTGGTTTTGGCACAGTATGTGGGATCTAGTGTGAAAAATGTTGTACATAATAGATAGGAGCAGCAACTATCGGATAAGGTGATGGAGCTTCTCTCCATGGTAATTTTCCTGATAAGAGCAAAAGCTATTTCGTTCGCACTGCTTCCTCAAATATTTGAAGGAACCTTCATTCACCTGATTGCAGCAAGAGGAGGCCTATGTCAGAATGGAAAGCTCGAACACAGAAGAGGTGGGCTTGGGTGGGTGTCAGTCGGATCTTCTCTAGAATTCTCTTCCAACTTCTCAAGAATCAGACATTGAAGTCTGTGATGCTCTCCAGGTGTGCTCTTGCGATGTACATTAAAAATTGAAAGGGATCCTGAGAGCCGTTGAAGGGATCTTCATCAAATATTCTGATTAATGCTCCTGCTAGATCATCCCATGAGCTGATGCTTTGATGCTCGAGCAGTCTATACCACTGCAATGCCCTTCCTTCCAGAGACAAGACCAGAAGTCTGATCATGACATCCTCATGATTTATGCCATGGATGGTTGACAAAGCAACAATATCTTCAACATGCTCCAGATCCATGCCCTTGGTACCATCATATTTTTTTAGGGCCTTTAAAGCACTTTTGGGAATCTCATGCCGTATTTGGAGATTCAGAGGGCCAGGATCATACCATCTAGGACAAACCCTCACCATTATAGCAGTGGTTTGCGAAATCATGGCTATTGCCATTAAGTCATAGTCGCCAGATGAACATTATTTTCTTCGCTTGTAAGGTCAAGGCTGCTCACCAAACCTTGATTCCTCCGGGGTATCTTATTTTAGCTTGAAAATGTAGGCATCCACGATCAAGAAATTTGGATCTTCAACTCAACAAAGTCGCCAGATGAACTTACAAATCTCCGCTATGAGGTCAAGACAGCTCATCAAAATCTTGAGACCTCGGGGAATAAAACAATAAAACAATCAATTTTATCGATTATGGATCTTTTGAGACAGAAAAAGTCTGTCCCATCAGGCATGCCAAAAAATGTTGGTCATGAATCTGCCACAGGAAAGGATTTTTATAGAAAATGCACCCTAGACCCGGCCAACATTGAAAGGCTAGGAGAAAGAAATGTCTCCCAGACCAATCTCCAGAGTGGGCTAGTTCCCTTACTATTCTAAATTTGTTTTTAGATCAAAGTTGCAGGAAATAAATTGTAAAGCTGCGAAAAGAAATGAGAAATATGGCCGTAGGCCGAATTTATCTGATCGAGAAAGAGCAACAACAGATAACTTTAAGTACGTAAATAGCAAATAACAAAATACAATGATGTGATCCACTCGCAATCTTGCATAAATGACCTCCAAAATAACATTCTAGAACTCACTCCTTTACTAGCAATTGTTAAAACTCAATACAGAATTAAAACTAAGCAGCAAATAAAAGATATGAGCACAAATTAGGAATGCAGTATGCAGAAGGGAAAATACACAAAAAATCACTTGCAAAACCAGAGAGCTGAATGTCTTATATTCATGCAAAGCACTTGAAAAGCTTTCAGCAAAAGTATATCTCACTCCCGATCCTTGCTAATGAGATTTACGTTGGTTTTTATAGAGGTCTTGCCTCTTGGCAGCATTTAAAACTTACAACGGACCTCCTCGAGATCTATAATTATGCAATGGAAACAAGGAAATGATATCCTTAAACAGCCTTGGAGAAACCAGAAATTAAATGCCATATGGAAGAGTCGACCATTTTCATTAAATGATGTTCTTGAAAATATGCATGAAACCGTTAGAAAAATCATGAACAGCAGCTTCGAAATATGGAAATCTTCAATTCTAGGAGCTTGGGCGCGTTCTTCTACCTTGACCGCATCAAAAAACAGCAACACATTTAATTCTGAAGTGCTTTGAATCATTGGAAATTACAAAATTGCATCGGGTCGTTTAAACTACTTTTAGGCACGAAACTGCAACGGGTCGCAAAAACGCAATAGGTCACAAAATCGTGACGTCTTTCTACTCTGTACGCTTCTGCCACTTCGAACCCAAGAAAAACAAACATGTTGCGAAATCGCTACCATTCGACTTCTTTATCTCCTTCGCTACCCTTACACCGCGAAAACACAACGCTGCGCGATTTTGCTACAACTTTTTTGCATACTGTACGGTCTCTCTCTTAAGTCGCAAAAATGCGACACTTTTGCCTTAGAATGTCTTCAACTTCACCCTATCACGATTTCACTACATTTTCTCTGCCCTCTGTACGGTTCTCCCTTTCTGTCGCGATTTCACGACGTCTTGGTCTTGCTGGAACGTTTCCTTAAAAAGTTGCGCGATATCGCTACACCTTAGTGCCTTAGACTCTTTTCATTCAGGTGAACCGTGATACCGAAACATGTAGCGATTTCTCTACGCTCTTTGATTTTTTTGGCTTCATTTTCTAACTGTAGCGAAATCGCTACCATTTTACCACTTAAGCCTTTTAATCCACCTGCATCGCGAAAACGCGACGCGTCACGATTTCGCGATGCCTTTTGACTTATGCACTTTGTGTCAGTTGTTGTCATGATTTCGCTACATTGCTGGGCCTTATCGCCTTTGTCTTGGTTTTGTCGCAATTTCATGACCATTTTATATCTTAGGCCTTCTGTCGTTTCACATGATTTCGCTACGGTTTTGCCCACCTACTGTCGTTTACTACGTTGACCGTGATTTTGTGACACGTCGCAAAATCGCACCAATTCTGTGTTGATTTTATCTCTCCTCGTCCGACCCGCAATTCTGTGACATGTCGCAATATCGTGACGGTTTTCCAGCTTGGCTCTCTATGCTATTTTTTGTCGAGATTTCGCGACAACTTTCGGACTTAGCCATTTTTTTGCATCAAAACCTGTAGAGAAGTTAGAATTGCAACATCTTAAGCATGAATAATCAGCAATCAAATCAATGTGGCAAAAATGCCAACAAGACCTTTTGACAGTACTTATCCTAATTAAATAGGATCCCCTTGTGTAGCAGGTAATTCATGGGTCGATATTTATCTGATAATTGTATGATGAATCACTTTATGGATGCTACTTTGCCCTATAGGCTTCTTAATTCTTTGATGTTCATGGGAGGACATATTTCTAAAATGGCCTTGACCTTCATGTTGAGTGGTAATTTTTCCCAAGTGCAAAACCACACTCACAGTTAGGATTTCCATCGAAAACCCTCTCTTGCAAAGAAGTATAAGCTTCTCCAAGGTTCCTTTTACTTTAATGTGTACATGTATGTTTGTATAAAGGTATAAAAAAGTTCTTGGAATACCTTAATGCTCTACAAAACAACTGTTAACAAGGGGCCTATACTGGGGTCACTTTATTATGTTATGCTATAATTATTTATGAAACTTAAAAGGAAACTAAATATGATTGGTCCTCATATGACTGCGATGTAGGAGTGAAATTCCTTTTAGCTTGAAAAGTTTTAGGTATATTTTATCCTTATTTATTAAGTAATACTTAACCAATTTTATCCTTTATTAGCTTTGCTTTAGACATGAAATAAAAGATAAAATATGCTTCTAAAATGTGAATCCAAAAATGATGCAAGAATTCCTTTATGTTACTTCAAACATGGAAATGGAATGATTTTATATGATTAGCTTTGTAGATCTAATAGCCTTCAATGTGCCTTATAACTATCTTTAATGAAATTGATTTCCATTAAAGAGATTTAATTGCTTGAATTGTCTTACCAACTACCCCTTTCCATGAAACTGTAATCTTCAGGAAGGAAGTCGATTTCTTGCTTTTAATATAATGGCCTATGAAATATTTTATAAGTTAGCCTCCCTTTATATGTATGTATGTATGTATCTATATATATTCTATTTTACTTTTGCAGAGATTAAAACAAATGAAAAGGTCAAGGTTAGAAGATAAAATTAAAAAAAATGAAAATAGAAACTGAAATGAACTAAAATACTGCAACTCAAAATCACCATAGGCCCTGCAATGTTAGTATCCTGCACAGAAAACCACCATTAAAGTGACCCGCATTTGTGCAATCCAACCTTTAATGGGGTGCTATCTCCTAAGGAAAGTAAACAATACATCAAAATATAACATGCAAGCAACCATATATACACATAAACTCACTGTATATCAATGTATTGCAGAGCTGTAGATTTTCAATAAGCTTAAAAACAAATGCAGAATACAACTTCAGACTTGGCATCAATGGTGGACCACAGTCCAGATCTAGATGGAAAGAAAAACATCAGAAAAGAAACCCAACTTTCATTTTTTGCATTCTCTATTTCCAAAGGTTTCCAACCCCAATCTCAAAAATTTTCTCTTCTTTTAAAGCTCTCTATGACATTTTTTCTCCATATTTTTGTAATGCTTCTCTTTAATCTCCTTTATTTTATTAAAATTATAACCAAATGAACACTTTAAAGTAAATTAGGTGCTCCACTTATTTCCAAAATATGGAAACAACCTTTAACGGATTCCTATGTGGTGTGATTTCTCTATTGCATGGAAAATGTATCCGACCCTTTATCCTCTGCATGAGTTTTATCGCAATGTATGCTTTGCGTCTAGCCATCAGATGGCCATTAACTCTAATAACACCTTTGCCATCCACTGTAACTTGTCCTGTGCATCCATCCTCACTAGTATCAATGGCATTTCCTACTATTTTACTACATCATTTCTCTTTGATTATTTGACCTTCTTCAAAATGCCTCGTCCTGCTGTACTAGAGTGCACAGGTCGCACCGATGTCTTGGCCTTCCTCACTATCACCCACATGGATACCACTGTCAAAATCATTGCCACTACTTTTAGAATGAGCAATCATCATTAAACAATACATGGGGTTTTATATCCTAAGGAAAGTAAACAATACATAAAAATATAACATGAAAGCAACCATATATACGCATGAACTCACTATATATCAATGTATTGCAGAGCTGTAGATTTTCAATAATATTAAAAACAAATGCAGAATACAACTTCAGACTTGACATCAATTTTGGACCACATTCCATATCTAGATGGAAAGAAAAACATTAGAAAAGAAACCCAACTTTCATTTTTTGCATTCTCTATTTCCAAAGGTTTCCAACCCCAATCTCAAAAATTTTCTCTTCTTTTAAAGCTCTCTATGACATTTTTTCTCCATATTTTTGTAACGCTTCTCTTTAATCTCCTTTATTTTATTAAACTTATAACCAAATGAACACTTTAAAGTAAATTAGGTTCTCCACTTATTTCCAAAATATGGAAACAACCTTTAATGGATTCCTATGTGGTGTGATTTCTCTATTGCATGGAAAATGTATCCGACCCTTTATCCTCTGCATGAGTTTTATCGCAATGTATGCTTTGCGTCTAGCCATCAGATGGCCATTAACTCTAATAACACCTTTGCCATCCACTGTAACTTGTCCTGTGCATCCATCCTCACTAGTATCCATGGCATTTCCTACTATTTTACTACATCATTTCTCTTTTATTATTTGACCTTCTTCAAAATGCCTCGTCCTGTTGTACTAGAGTGCGCAGGTCGCACCGATGTCTTGGCCTTCCTCACTATCACCCACATGGATACCACTGTCAAAATCATTGCCACTACTTTTAGAATGAGCAATCATCATTAAAAAATACACGGGGTTTTATATCCTAAGGAAAGTAAACAATACATAAAAATATAACATGAAAGCAACCATATATACGCATGAACTCACTGTATATCAATGTATTGCAGAGCTGTAGATTTTCAATAATATTAAAAACAAATGCAGAATACAACTTCAAACTTGACATCAATTGTGGACCACATTCCAGATCTAGATGGAAAGAAAAACATCAGAAAAAAAACCCAACTTTCATTTTTTGCATTCTCTATTTCCAAAGGTTTCCAACCCCAATCTCAAAAAATTTCTCTTCTTTTAAAGCTCTCTATGACATTTTTTTCTCCATATTTTTGTAATGCTTCTCTTTAATCTCCTTTATTTTATTAAACTTATAACCAAATGAACACTTTAAAGTAAATTAGGTGCTCCACTTATTTCCAAAATATGGAAACAACCTTTAATGGATTCCCATGTGGTGTGATTTCTCTATTGCATGGAAAATGTATCCGACCCTTTATCCTCTGCATGAGTTTTATCGCAATGTATGCTTTGCGTCTAGCCATTAACTCTAATAACACCTTTGCCATCCACTGTAACTTGTCCTGTGCATCCATCCTCACTAGTATCCATGGCATTTCTTACTATTTTACTACATCATTTCTCTTTGATTATTTGACCTTCTTCAAAATGCCTCGTCCTACTGTACTAGAGTGCGCAGGTCGCACCGATGTCTTGGCCTTCCTCACTATCACCCACATGGATACCACTGTCAAAATCATTGCCACTACTTTTAGAATGAGCAATCATCATCAAAATAACATAACTCTTCAATAATGTAATCGTAAATCACAATATGTTGGCACTCCCATTGCACTGTTTGACGTGTTTGCTTGCTATACATCACTATTTGTTTTTTTTTGTTTTTAAAGCAAAAAAAAAACATTTCGGAGCTGACTTGGTCTGAGAGACCACAAACATGAGGTTATACACCGGCAAAGTCACCTGACAGTCGCAACCGACCCTGCCCACACTAACATTATCAATTGGATTTTAGATATCCAATTCAACTTTTTGGTAGGGTGGAGATTTGAACCTAAGACCTCCTTGGAGGATTGCCCTCTCCTCTCCAACTCACCTACAACACCTGTGTTGCTATACATCACTATACCCACCATAATTTGTTGATTATTTTCATCATATTTTGACGTTGCATGCTACTGTATCAAATTGCCAATTCTAAAATGTCGTTCACTACAATGAAATCGATGGCAAATTTGGCTTTGAATAGTGAACATAATAACAGCATATACTAGGGTCTCACCAAATTATACCGAAGATATCTTCATTTTGTCTCCTATAAGTATTGCTATTCTAGTTCCTACACCTACTTCCAATTACTATGCAAACATTTCTTGTTTCCTGCCTCGAATCTGCCATGCTGGCCGATACTATTATCATATCCCACCAATATTTGTATTTCTTTTGCCAAAACTCCAACTATCACCAACGATTTCTCCATAATAACCTACCAATGATGCCACGATTGATGTCCAATCCTTCTATCCAAAACATCAGCCTGAGCACTGTGCTCCTCCTGTTCATGAATGTCTTAAACATCTGTGTCTTCATTTCACCAATGACATCCAATGCATGTTCGCCATTATCACTATCTGTCACATCTTTCGTTTGCATCTATACTATTCATAAGGAAGGTTTGGCCGGCAATGATCTGTTTCCACTGTGCTACCATGATTTATATCCCATTACTCATGTGTTCTCCATGATATATAGTTCACAGCCTTCAACCTCAGGGATCCATATCATCCTTCCCCATACGACCACTCTGTATTGCATCCACACAGTGCAGCATCACTGCCACGCTATCCTTGTCACGAATTGCCCCTTAGTCCTTAATATACATTCTCCCCATCATATTTCATGATACATTGTGTCATGATCATGAGTTGAGAATTTTTTTTTTCCATACTTTAGTTAGTCCTGCATGTCCGTTTCTCTAATTTGCAATCCCACTTGTTCATTTGCTACTGCCATGAATCCCTGAGACATGTTTAAATCCCCATTCTTGATAAAGAAACTTTACCCCCTCGATAGTCTATCATTGTGTATAATCTTACTTTGGTAATGTTAGTTTATGATGACCGAATAAAATATCCTCTTGTCGTCCACATTGAAGCTCATAGTTGGTGTTAATACCGCAGTATTTGACCCAACACTGAGGAGATTTCCCCTGTCTAATACTATCATGGAATCCTGCTACCACCATTAGCCTTATCCTCTATGACACATGTGGTGAAACTTACTCATCCTCATTTCTATGACGTACCACGCACCCATCAACCAAAGATTCATAGGTATGAGGTTGTCTTTACTGGCCATGTACACATTCAACACTAGCACTGCCCAAACTCTTAACTACCATTGTCCACGTCTTTTGCCATATCACTTATATTTTCAGTGATCTCTCCACGTAATTCCTATCTACCAACAATGCTTTTTCATTGCCCAATCATCACCAAATCACCCTTGACATAGATGGTTACTGTCCAAGTCCCTCTACCCTATGATTTTTTAAAGGGTCAATCACTCTCCGTGTAACAAAATTCATTTGATGTCATTGTTGGACGTATCACTGAATACCAAGTAAGCTACCCACCGACGTTCATTGTGTAAAGCCCAACTATCTACCTTGATACATGTCCACATCATCACTACTGAGCTTTCATCCAAGGTGATATATCTACGTTAGAAAACATTCGTCTGCCATCCATATTGTCTCCTATTCGGTGCTCCACGATACCTATCTGTCCATCATATTCTGTTTTGTATTGCGTTAGTGACGCCCTACATCATATCAAAGGGTTAGTTCTCACCTTTGGTTTACCTGCATGTACGAGTGAAAATAAATTAGGAATAACATATATCATAATGCCTAACCATATAAAAACTTGTACCCTATAAGCATAAGATAAAACCAAGGCACACGCTACATATTTCATTTATTATCATTATTCTTTTGTAAATATTATATATAATATAAAATTTATGTATATATAATAATATTTATATTATTTTTTTCATTTTTATTTTATAATATACATGTATATATAATATGCATATATATTATAGTTTTATTTTATCTTTTTTTTTTTATTTGTTTTTTTTATTTTATTATTATATATGAAGCATATAATTATAATATATTTCATTTTTATTTTATTATTATTATTATTATATATATATATATATATATATATATATGATTTAATTAAAATTCAAATTTTAATCAATTTCAACATTAAAATTGATCAAATCCACCTATAAAACCTTACACCTAAGCAAACCCAAATAGGCACAAGCAACCCACAAGCAAGCTAACATAACAAGCACCAAACTATTACTCAAAGACAACCACAATGCCACTCATAGGGAGAAATCTATCACAATTAATACTCAAGCAAGACCCAATCTCTCAAAGGATTTAAAACAAAAAGGTGGGTCCCCAAAATTTGGGGATAGTTATCGTGAGGCCATAATAAATTGTGACTCTACTAGGGAATGCTCCTAAGCATTCCAGATGAACACCTAGAATATTCAATTCTGAATACAAAAAAACCCAAGATTATAAATAAAATTATTCGACAACATCTAAAGATGATGGGGATAGACAATTTCAATCGAAAACACATGAACCATTGCTTTAGCGAGGTGTGTGATTTTGTTTTTATTTTAACATTCTTGAAAACCATCCAGATTACATCATATGTTTCACATTAGGCTATAAAAATATTACTCATGAAAAAAAATATGCCTTTGCATTGCTCCACAGCCAGTCAAGCATATATAGTCCCTGTGGATATGCCCTCACTTAGCCAGATATCAAGCTTAATTTGGGTTTGCACCTTTCCTAAACATTTCTCCACTACCATCAAGGCATCTATAGCCATAGTGGATATGCCCTAGGCCATTCGATTTATATGGATGTCTTATTTGTTATTTTTTTTTAGAATTCATCATTTTATTTCTTTGCAAATTCCACCTGCCACCTGGGTTAGAGATAAAGTAAGGTTAAATATTGAAGACATAAAATATTTTTGCTTTAATTTGCAAACTAAATAACTTCATATTTCAATATTTCAAGAATGCTCTTTAAATTGATGTAGTCATGTGTATCCTTAGAAAAATGATTCACAGTTCCCAAAATTTACTATCTTATCCCCCACAATCTAGGAGTAATTACTAAATTATTCTATAAACTTTTTCTTGATCTAAATTCATCATTCAAGAGGTAAAACATTAGAGACTACCATAGAACACAACCACCAATAGAGGAACCAACCCAAACTCAAATCTTGCAAACAAAAAATTGGAAACAAATCCAAAACCTAATCTAATACTAAGAAAACAAACACACAAAACTCACCAGAACAAAAATTAGAAACAACACCTAAAACAAAAAACCAAAGAAAAAACATGAAAAACAAAACTAATATACAATAATACACAAGATGATGCAAAAAGTTTGGACCATTATTTCCCTGGGTCCCACACCTGATTCGCATATTTTAAAACACATGTATCATTGTATGGGTACCAAGATTTGCAAAAATCCTAGCAAAACAAGATTATATCAAGCCATGCAACACCTCTAATATTTCCTATCTCACGTAACCACTTTGATTCAAGTTTATTAGTAATTCCATGTTGGATATTTGATTCATTAAACTTGAAAGTGAATACATGATTTTCAATAAACTTTTTCTTACTCAATAAGATGCACATTTCAAAGTTAGATTCATTTTCACAAGCATGTATGATTTCCTTCAAATAGGAGGCTATTTCTAAAAATTTTAAAGCACATTCATCATCCATGTATTTAGGCCAATCATACTCTTGTAACAATTTGCAATTATATAGGATGTTTACTAAATGAGAATCATTATAATATTGTATCCTATATTCAATTGTTAATTGTTTATGAACATGATTCAACAATTCAAACATGTCTACTTCTCCTTCATTTAATAGAGTAATATAATTAGTGGGGTGAGTAAAAATCCACTTTAATTCTTCATTCACTTCTAGTGGCATTTCATCATAAATAGCATTTGAATCCAATAAATGATTATACAAATTTTCACCTGAAGATTGGATGTTTAGACACAAAAGGTTAGATTCTACCTCTTGTACATTTTTATTTACCAACACTCAGTGAGATATTGTAATCTTTGATTCTTCTTCATGGCCTTCATAATCAACATCTTGTAACACTTCATGTGATTTAGCAATTTTAGCATCCTGCATATCAAATGAGACTGAATTTCATTAGTAGGAATGTGAGAAATAAATAAATCCCCATATCTTCACCAACCATTGTAATGATCATCTTCTAAAATCATGGGATGGATTTCTTTCATGTTTTCCAAAGGCATATGATTCTCTAATGGTTCAGGAATTGTAGGCTCTTCATTTAATATGGCAACTTTAGTATCTTGCACATAATATGAAGAAAAAAATTTATCGGTATTCGTGAAAGGAACACATTCCTCATACTCTTCCCAAACATCATCACCATTATCTTTTAAAATCAAAGAATTAGATTCTATCAAGTCTTTGTATAAAATTCAGATTCATCTATTGAGTCACCTTATTCAACTTCAAAGAATTCCTCTTCTTTAGATTCATCTCTTTCTATTTCAAAAATTCATCTTCCTCAGATTCATCTATTGGGGGGTTAAGGTTTTCTTTAGTGGATTCAACTCTTATATTTTGCTTCCTATGATTCTCCCAATACTCCTTTGTGAATAAAAATGGACCAATATCTATGTCTTTATGGGTTTGCTTACTAAAATATTCATTGGTGGACATTAACCTTGATACTTGCACCTCCTCTTGGATGATATCTAAGGTGGTTTTAATATATAGAAATTCAACCCTATCACTTTGATTGCTCGCATTAGATCTCATTGAATTCAATGGTACTCGATTAGATGGTTGGTGTAGGTTGTTATATATAGCTCCTGAAACATAATCCATCATAGGATAAGGTGGGATATCAACTTGACTCATGAATTAATTTAGTTCTTTACAAATGGAGATAAATAGATTTGATATCATATTCGGGTCAACAAGATTTCCAAAATGTTCAAAAAATGTTGATTCTAGTTGATCCCAAGAAGTGATAGAACCTGTAGGTAAACCAAGATACCAATCATAAGCAAATTCATCTAATGTGAATGGAAACATGTTACAAATGACATCTTCATGCATCTTTGGCCATTGAATTAAAGTGTTCTTGTATGCATGAATATGTTCCTCAACCCACACTATTCCATCATATCTAAACTTAGGTAGATGATCCAAAAAATCTATAGACATAGGATGTGAAGGCCCAGGTATGTTCAAAGGACAACCTACCCTTAAAAAAGAAAGGAATGCCATTAAATAACCTCAAATAATATGACTTTAAAACCAATTTTGTTAGTCAAAGAAATGTCTCACAAAGAAGTGTGAAATGACTAACAAATATCAAAATATATGCATAAATTAAATCATGATATTAAAGACCATTATCCAATTAGCAAAGATTAGTATCCATGCATCATCAATTTCAAAAAAAATCAAATTAATGGATACGATCAACAAAAACTCATTAATCAAGATAAATGCCTTCAAATCACTCTTTCAAATAACATGAACAAGTTAGCCTCTATAACACAAATAACCAAATCAGACCCTCCTTCTAGAGCTAAAATGTTGAGTGGTAATTTTTCCCAAGTGCAAAACCACACTCACAATTAGGATTTCCATATAAAACTCTCTCTTGCAAAAAGTATAAGCTTCTCCAAGGTTCTTTTTACTTTAATGTGTGCATGTATGTTTGTATAAAGGTATAAAAAAGTTCTTGGAATACCTTAGTGCTCTGCAAAACAACTGTTAACAAGGGGCCTATGCTGGGGTCACTTTATTATGTTATGCTATAATTGTTTATGAAACTTAAAAGGAAACTAAATATGATTGGTCCTCATATGACCGTGATGTAGGAGTGAAATTCCTTTTAGCTTGAAAAGTTTTAGGCAGATTTTATCCTTCTTTATTAAGTAAGCTTTAACCAATTTTATCATTTATTAGATTTGCTTTAGACATGAAATAAAATATAAAATATGCTTCTAAAATGTGAATCCAAAAATGATGCAAGAATTCCTTTATGTTACTTCAAACCAGGAAATGGAATGATTTTAGATTATTAGCATTGTAGCTCTAATAGCCTTCAATGTGCCTTATAACTAACTATCTTTAATGAAATGGATTTCCATTAAAGAGAGTCATTTTCTTGAAATGTCTTACCAATTACACCTTTTCATGAAACTGTAATCTTCAGGAAGGAATTTGATTTCTTGCTTTTAATATAATGGCATATGAAATATTTTATAAGTTAGCCTCCCTTTGATGAAATGGTAACTTTCATAAAGGAAAAATAATCTATAAATTTGAATGCAATGGCCTTGGAAATGCCTTCTAAATTACCTCCTGTCAATAAAATTGTAATTTTCACAAAGGAAGCCCATTCACTGCTTGAAAATGAAAGCAATATTCAAAATGTAAAATTATGCAGAATTGAAACTACAAAATTCCTTTTAAACTTGCAAACTTCAAGTGATTTGGAACTTCGAAAATGCTTTAGAACAAAACCAAAACTGCTCTAAATGAAATTTTAGAGCTTATTCCTTGAATCCATGAATCTATTTTGGGATTTGATATATATATATATATATATATATATATATATATATATATATTTCTATTTTATTTTTGCAGACATTAAAAAAATGAAAAGGTCAAGGTTAGAAGATAAAATAAAAATAAAATTGAAATGAACTAAAATACTGCAACTTGAAAATCACCATAGACCATGCAATGTTAGTATATTGCATAGAAAACCACAATTAAAGTGACCTGCATTTGTGCAATCCAACCTTTAATGGGGTGTTATCTCCTAAGGAAAGTAAACAATACATCAAAATATAACATGCAAGCAACCATATATACGCATAAAATCACTGTATATCAATGTATTGCAGAGTTGTAGATTTTCAATAATATTAAAAATAAATTTTGAATACAACTTCAGACTTGGCATCAATGGTGGACCACAGTATAGCTCTGGATGGAAAGAAAAACATTAGAAAAGAAACCCAACTTTCATTTTTTGCATTCTCTATTTCCAAAGGTTTCCAACCCCAATCTCAGAAATTTCCACTACTTTTAAAGCTCTCAATGACCATTTTCCTCCATATTTTTGTAACACTTCTCTTTAATATCCTTTATTTTATTAAATTGTAACCAAATGAACACTTTAAAGTGAATTAGGTGCTCCACTTATTTCCAAAATATGGAAACAACCTTTAACGGATGCCCATGTGGTGTGATCTCTCTATTACATGGAAAATGTATCCGACCCTTTATCCTCTGCATGAGTTTCATCGTAATGTACGCTTTGTGTCCATCCATAAGATGGTCTTTCACTCTGATAACACCTCTGCCATCCACTAAAACTTATCTTGTGTATTTGTCCTCACTAGTATCCATGATGTTTCCTACTATTTTACTGCATCATTTCTATTTCATTATTTGACCTTCTTCAAAATGCTTCGTTCTATTGTACCGAAGTGCACAGGTCGCACTGATTTATTGGCCTTCCTCACTATCACCCATATGGATACCACTATCAAAATTATTGCCACTACTTTCATAATGAGAAATCATCATTGAAATAACATAAATCTTCAATAATGTAATTGACAATCACATTATGTCGACACTTCCATTGCACTGTTTGATGTGTTTTCTTGCTATACATCACTCTGCTGACCATAATTTGCTAATTATTTTCATCATATGTATATGTTGCATCCTATTATATTAAATTGCCAATTCATTGACATCATTCACTGCAATGAAATTGATGGCAACTTCGGCTTCAAATAGTGAACATAAGAACAACATATACTAGGGTCTCACCAAATTGTGCTAAAGATATCTTCAATTTGTCCCTTATAAGCATTTTTATTCTAGTTCTTGCACCTAATTCCAATTATTATGCAAATATTTCCTATTTCTTGCCTAGAATCCACCATGTTGGCTGACACTGTTATCGTATCCCACCAATCTTTGCATTTATTTCACAAAAACTCAAACTATCTCCATAATTTCTTTATTATTTTTTTTATTATTATTCTAAACTATCATAGGATGCTGTAGTTCAAATTTCATGCAATTTGGAGGTAAATTGGCCGAGATATCACATTTTAAAGTTTTTGTAGGTTTGTAGGGCCCATCCGGGCACCCTAGTTGTATGCAGGTGGATCAGCACCTCATTTTTAAAATATAGCCATATGGGTTGTCTTAAAATATTTATTTATGTATTATTTCCAATTTTCAATAGTTTTGGACATGTTTAGGGGTGGTAATTGCTTATCTTGGTTTTCGTAGGTTGCAGACGGGTCGCACAAAATTGAGGGGTCTACGGATGTAATTTAATATATTTTTTTGGTGATATCACTTAAAATACTTATATTTAACATCCCCATAAATTTTCAAGTCATTTTGAGTTTATTTGATATATTTTTAATATATATGCCCTTTTGTGAATGTGGGGATTACATGTTTTCATTCACACACACTTGCTATTTGACCCTTTTTGCTTCCTTGTGTGCAGGTGTAGGTTACTATAAGGTATTGGGAAGGAATATCATACATCAAATGTCAGAGATACTAGTAGCAATGTCATTGGCCCGCCCACCTTGATTGTGGGTACGAGGAAAGACACTGGATGTGCACCTGGATTTCTTGAAGGATTTGATCCTTGGGCACCCAAAATTTATAAAAATTGTATCACTTTAGGGTACTGCTATTTAACCTTGGATATGATCCACAAAATTAATAAGAAGGATACTCGCTTTATTTCATATCTTGTTCTTTGGTTTTTGCTTCCATTTCACATGCATGCTTCCGTTTGATGCTCATACACTATAGGGGATAGATACATATATTGTTCATCATCATTAGGTGCACAATTTTTCCCTACTTAATTAGTACTATGTTTTTTTTCCTTCATCAGGGTCACCTTTGGTTTAGCATTAGTCACCAATCCATCAATCGCAATCATTTACAACTTTCTAAGTGGTCTTTTGGTCATTAACATATTCACAGAACAAAATATTAGATTTTTTCAATCACTCATCCAATCCTTGGTGTTTCAAAAAAACTTAATATAAATTCAAATAATATTTAGATACAACATGTTATTTTTGGTCAATCAAGTTTTCTCTTGTAGCACACACAACAAAATACATTTAAAGCATTGTGAACCTTGGGAATAATGAAGTCAAAAGTTTCTATTGCAATAAGTGAAAGGTTTCAATTGGTCATCCAATTATGCACATGGTCTAGAAAGCTAAGATTTGACAAAAGGACAAGCTCCTCCTTCATCCTTCAAAATAAAAATAAAAAATAAAATCCCTTGCTCTTCATCAAAGCGAGCAACTATCCAAAAAGTATTCCAAAAATAATAAAAATACCTTGCTCATATTCAAAGCAAGAAAGTATCTCAAAAGCATTTCAAAAAGCAATAAAAATCCCTTGCTCATATTCAAAGTGAGAAAGTATCCCAAAAGTATTTCAAAAAGAAATAAAATCCCCTTGCTTTTACTCAAACGGAGTGAGCATTCAAAAAGCAATAAAAATGCATGTTGCTCCATTACAAAAATGAGCAAAATCATAAATAAAATCGAAAATCCAATGCAAAAAAATAAGGGAAAGAAATTTAAATCCTTGGAACTCTTAGTATCTCAAAAATCGTGGGGTGATCCCCATTACAAAAATGAGCTGAATGAATCTGCTTGGCAATGGGGTATCCTTACATGTGGTGCCACATCTGTCACATTTGTTACATTCTTTTGTATAGATCTATGGTCGCTCTCGGATGATCTAGTTTATTGGAATAAGTTACAAGTGATTAGTTTGACCTAGATCATGATGGGAAATGAATAATCATTGGACACACAGTTGGTCCTTGAGAAATTTGAAAACACTAAGACAACCTTATCATCATGAAGATTTGCAAGATCATAGATGAGTTTTTTTGAGATCACTAGGATGACTGAGTCTTTGCAAAAAAAATCTAGATCCTTTATCCCTAAGGATAATAAAATTATAAGTAAGCTTCCATTCCATACCACCATCGCATAGATATAAATATCATAATCCATTTCATCCATGTGGTCATACCAATAGTATCATATTGGTACCCCTGATTAAGCAATAAATGCAAATATTGCTAAATAATGGTTCAAAACCTCTTTTAATAATGATTAATAAGGCAACACAATTCAAATGGTTCAAAACATATTTGAACAATGATTAATAAAGTAACACCATTCATTCAAATAGTTCAAAACCTCTCTGAACAATGATCAATAAAGAAACACCATTCATTCAAATGGTTCAAAAACTCTTTGAAAAATGATCAATAAAGCAACACCATACATTCAAATGGTTCAAAAAATATTTGAACTATGATCAATAAAGCAAAACCATTCATTCAAATGGTTTAAAATATCTTTGAACAAAGATCAATAAAGAAACACCATTCATTCAAATGGTTCAAAACCTCCTTGAAAAATGATCAATAAAGCAATACCATTCATTCAAATGGTTCAAAATCTCTTTGAGGAACAATTAATAAGGCAACAACATTCATTCAAATAGTTCAAAACCTCTTTGAACAATGATTAATAAAGAAAAAATAATAAGTCACTTGCATACATCACCACCAATTGCATTCATTCATAATATTGATTTCATCATATTCACACTAAAAAAAATATAAACAATCCAATTCAAAAAACTCCAAAGGAATCAAACTCCTTTGGTCACATACAATTCAAAAATCTCCAAAGGAATCAAGCACCTTTGGTCACATTCAAGTCAAAATTCTCCAAAGTAATCAACCCCTTTGGTCACATTCAATTCAAAAGGCTCCAAAGGAACAAAAACTCCTTTGGTCACATTCAATTCAAAAGGCTCCAAAGGAATCAACCCCTTTGGTCACATTCAATTCAAAAATCTCCAAAGGAATCAACCCCTTTGGTCAATCCAATTCAAAAAGTTCTAAAGGAATCAAACTCATTTGGTCACATTTCAACTCAAAAAGATCCAAGGGAAAAAATTCCTTTGGTCAATTCAATTCAAAAGGCTCCAAAGGCACCTATCATTTTAGTCCCATCAATTAAAAAAAAATCTCCAAAAGTAACACAATTCCTTTGGTCAAATTCAATCTCAACAAGGATTTCAAAAGAATTGAAATGCTATATTCTCAATTCCCTAAGAATGCCATGTGTCTGGACTACTCCAAGGGATAGAGGTGTACATTTCATTCTTCCACTTAGCCTCAAGTGATCCTCATATATAGTAACTTATCCTATACACCTGGTGGTTGTAGCGACTAATTATCCATGCAATCTAGTAGGATGAGTAGGTTACCATAAGTCCCTTGAAAAGTGATTTGCCTCAATCAAAAAATGAATTGTTATCATCTCAATTCCCTAAGAAAGCCATACGACTGGACTTCTCCAAGGGATATAAGTGCACACTTATCAACAATGGCCGAAATTATAGTTGAAACAAAAATAAAAACATCCATTTCATTCCAAACATTGTCATATTTTTAATTGCTTTCATCATTTCATATCTTCTCCATCAACTCATCATTCGAAGGGATAGAAAAAACCAACAAATTCTAGTTTCATAATCAAAGTCAACACTCAAAATAATCAATCATGCAAATTACGCTTATTAATCTGGGCATCTTTTCCATGATTAGGGAAACAAAAGTTGATTTTTATTTGTGACCATCTTACACAACTCCCCTTGAAATGAAAATGGCTAAAAAAAACATTGCGAAACCCTTAAAATCATCATTTCACATCATCATCATCTCAAGTGAACCTTGTATCTAGTAATTTACTATAGAAACCTAGCGATTGTAGTGATTGGTTATCCATGTAATCTGGTAGGATGGATAAATTACCATAAGTACACTAACAAAATAATTTCACATCATCATTGTTGACATTAAATCGGGTTGGTCCTTAAATTTGTTTAGTGGCCTATGTTCAAGTAGATTTTTCCAAGGTTTTCATTGACACCTACTTTAAGGGGTTACAAAACACAAAAAAATTATACTTCAACATTTTGCATTAAGGAATTGCTAACAGTCACTAGGACAATGGTCTCTTAGGGTGATTGGTTACTTTACTTCGTAATATTGCATGTCAATCAAACCAACAAATAAATTTACGATGATACAAGTCCACCTCAAACATGGGTATCCAACTTGATCTTGATTTATAGTATTTGCATCCATCACATCATACATTTTTACAAATATGGTCTTCATCATCATCACATAATTTAGTGAACCTCGTATCTAGTGGTTTACAGTATACACCTAGCGGTTATAGAGACTAGAAATCCATGCAATCCGGTCATATGGGTAGCTCACCATAAGGACACTCATTCAAACAATCTATATCAAATTACTATGACATTAAATCAGCTAGGTCCCTCAATATTTGAGCTTAGTATTTCAAATAAAATTTATACAAGGTTATCCTTAAGCCCTTTCCATTGGGTACAAAAGCAAAAAATAATCAAACCAAAATGTGGTATAATCAAAAACCATTCGAGTATCAAATTCATGAATGATTGATTTTTTGAACCCATCATTTGAAAGGAATTGCTAAAGTCAGAATGGAACAAGAACTCAAAATGTGATCAAATATTATACCACACATTTTGCACATCAATGAAACCAAAGGTAAATTTACAAAAATACAAACAATCCCAAACTTACGACATCAAGTTGATCATAATTTCATATATTTGCATACATCACATCCACATAATGCAATTATCCATTTCTTTCATGATCCACATTTGGTCAATTGTTTCGTGGGTTTTATTCTTTACCAATTTTCCAATTGAAGGGGTAAGTTAGAATAAAAATTTTCAAGTCATTAGTTCTTTGTATAGAGAAGATCTAAGCCCATTTCTCCATCCAAAATAATCTAGGTGTCTTTATTTTTTGCACCGCATTGTGTTTTACACAACATGGTACAAAAAGGGGAATCTATAGACACCAAAATCTAGGCATTTGCATTTCATCACACAATTATGCATAATATTATATGCCTAAGTCTAGACTTAGGTATATAATTCATGCACATCATACATTCACATTGCACATTTCAGTTCTACATAACATTATGTGACGAAGTTTTGACTTAGACATAAAATCCTGCACATAATTATATTTTCTAGATTTTATTAAATTTGGGAAATATCCTCCTAGGATACCCTCTCTCCTTACTTGATACATGTCCTAGCCACCACTACCCCTCACCTTGCCACATCTCACACACTTCACTCCACTTCAACCTACCCACTTGCTACATCTCACACCTCACTTCACACTTCACTCCACTTGTACCTACCCATTTGCTACATATCCCTAGTTAAGTGAGACACTTCTAGTGACTCACTGCAACTGCCTAGGATAGGTAGCTGCCTAGTCCCTGCCACTTGGCATCCATATCTTGCCATCTATCCTTCCCTCCAAAACCCTCAAAGGTCTATAAATACAATATCATATGATCAAGAAAAGGAGGAAGGGAAAGCTAATTTTATGCTGCTAAAATTGTCACTCTTGTAAGAAATCATCATAATCATTGTTCATTTTCAATTTACATTACTCATTTTATAATATTTATTGTGATAGCTGCTACTAAACCCTTTTCTATTTGCATGTGTGTAGATTATTGGAAATATGAGCAGGATCTTTTGTCATTGATGTTAAGAGTCAGTTTCAGTGAGCAGGACAAAAGGAATGATGTCAAGAGTTAGTTGTGCAAGAAAAATATTGCTTCTAGACCTAAGAAAAATAATATTATAATATCCCTAATTATAATATTCAAGGTGGTCAGATGAGGTCTAAAGAGCAACAAGAAGGCCCAAGAAAAATAATATTATAATATTTTATTATAATATTATAGGTCTAAGGTTGAGACCTAAATATTAAATTAATTATAATAATTTCATTATAAATCAATTTATAATTTAATTTGATTAACTCTAAAGAGTTATTAAATTAATTATAAGTTAATTATAATTTAATTATAAGTTAGTTTATAACTTAATTTAATAAACCCTAGAGTTAGGTTATAAAGGGCATATACAAAGCGTCAACGTCATATTCTATCTCCTCCATCGATGTCAATAATTTTGAAAGAATGGGTATAAATACCCAAGACTAAAAGGTTTCAAAAATCATCCACGATTTTAGTAATATCCTAAGCAAAAATCGTGTGAAAAATTTTTGTAAAGCAAGAGGGAAGAAATCCTCATTTGACCATTTTCAGTAGGTAGCGAAGGAATAAGAGGCACAAGGTAAAAAGGTCTTATCACCACCTAGCCATGTGGGCTAGCGGTAAGTGGAAGCACCTTGGGAATGTGAGGTTTCGTGTTTGACTCGCAACAAGGTTGGTTGTGCAATGTTTTTTGGGCACCAATGACACCAAAGCCTTTTGGCTTCAGGCGTCGAAGTAGAATATAAAACATTGTGAGTGCTTTTGTTTTCCACATGAGCACTTAGCTCACATCACTTGGAAGTCATGGCTAAGGCACTGAAGGCACTATGTTGTGGGATTGAATCCCACCAGGAGCACTTTGTGAGGTAATAAATTTTTTGTTATAAATTGATTTGTGCTTTTAAGTTTGTATGGTGTATTTTTGAGCTTAGGGAGATATAAGGTTGATGAAATTAAATAATTTTTTATTTAATTATTTGGTGGTTTGAGTTGTTTAAGAGTGGAGTTATAAGGTTTAATAAAATATTTATTTTATATGTTTTGGTGAATGTTTATTTTAAAGGAGTAATAAGGTGTATTTGAATTTAATTATTTTTGTAATTGTGAAATATCTTGAGGGAGTGTTAAAGTGATATTTTTTTTGTCATCTAACCTTTGAAATTGACAAAGAGGGAAATTGTGTTTAAGACAGGTTTTGACGTAAATTATTCAAAAAAAAAAAAAGGTATGGGCACATCTTCCTTATGAGTGATTGTTTGATGTTGTGAATACTAAGTTGGAGAGAAAAGGGTTGTTTGATAAGCATTATTGAGTTTTATTGTCAAAGGTTTTTTTGAGTGAGATTTGTTTATAAAAACCTTGTTTGATAAGCATTATTGGAAATATTGAATGAATATTTATATGCATTATTAGGGTTTGTGCAAGATCATGAGTATCATTGTTATGTGAATTTGAGAACTATATTGAAACTAGGGTTTGTGCAAGATCATGAGTATCATTATTATGTGATATTGTTTGATAAGTATTGTTGGAAATAATTGAGTGAGTGTTCATATGCTTAGACTAGGGTTTGAGAGAAAGAAGTGTTTTATTGAGTGATTGGTTAAGTGGAGTTTATTAAGCCTATTCAAGTGGAATGTTGAAGTGATAGTTCAAGTTCTGTGAAACAAATTGTTCTATATTCTAAATTTATTTGAGAAAGAGATTGAAAGTGATTGAGCATTGTTATGAGTGTGAATTATATTGAGTATCTAACAATTCTCCATATGTTTATGTGATATTGAACAAGATTCTCGGTAAATCTTCTTTGTGTGATTGAAGAGGAATTTTTGTTAGATTGAGTTTAGTTGAGTAAGCTTTTGTGGAAGATTACAATACAAATTTGAGGTAAGTCGTGGTGAAGACTTGTTGAGCAGATTGGACATATTCTAGTGAGGACTTGTTGAGCAAAATAGACAAGTTCTAGTGAGGACTTATTGAGTAGATTTGAGGTAAGTATTGGTGAAGACTTGTTGAGTATATTGGATAAGTTCTAGAGAGGACTTGTGGATAGATTAGTGTGAGCTTTTGTGAAAGCTTACTAGGCAAATTTGAGACAAGTCTTCGAGAAGACTTGAGAGTGGAGTTGATTGATTTATTTATCCAAATCTTGAGTTAATATTTGGAGCAGATCTAGTAGAGTTGATTTGTATTTGAGTCAATATTTGTGTTACAGATTGAGGATAGATATCAAGGATAGATTTGTGCTAGACCGAAGGACTGTGTTTAGTGTAAATTTGAGGATAGATATTGAGGACATATTTGTGCTAGACCGAAGGACTGTGTTTAGTGTATATTTCAAGATAGATATTGAGGATGGAATTATGCTAGACCAAATGACTATGTTTAGTGCATATTTGATGATAGAGATTGAGGATATATTTGTGCTAGACCGAAGGACTATGTTTAGTGCAAATTTGAGGACATAGATTGAGGTTAAGTTTGTGCTAGACCGAAGGACTATGTTTAGTATATATTTAAGGATAGAGATTGATGATAGATTTGTGCTAGATAGAAGGACTATATCTAGTGCAGATTTGAGGATAGATATTGAGCATATTTTTGCTATATCGAAGGACCGTGTTTAATGCAAATTTGAGACAGAGCTGAGAGTAAGCTTTGTAGGCGATAGAGTATAAAGGATGACAATCTCTAGTGGATAGAGGTTCATTATCCAGGGTAGTGAATATAGGTCTTTTGAGTGAAATCATGAGTCTTTAGTGGATAGATATCCATAAGCCAATGCAGTGGAGGTAGTAGTTCTTCTAGAATATCACCATCCAGAGTAGATGGGATTGGTGTCTCCTGTGGATAGAGATCCATGAACTTGATTAGGGTATTGGTGTCTCATGTGGATAGAGATCCATGAAATTGATTAGGGGATTGGTGTCTCATTTGGACAAAGGTCCATAAACATTGTAATAGGGAAGGATTCCCAAAGATATTTGTTGAGAAAATATTAGTGAAAAATGTTTTTCCGTGGAGTAGCCCACATTGGGTGAACCATGTTAAATTGGTGTCTCTATTGTGTGTGGTGATTTGTGCATTACTTTGATTACTACTATTGATATTTCCATTGATATATTGCATAATATTGATTGGGAAAGAAAAGTAAAAAGTGATCTTATACTATTCACCCCCATCTTAGTATAATATTGTGTTCTTCAATTGGTATCAGAGTGGGTTCCTTCAAAAGATTTTAATAGCTTGAAGGAAAATATTAAAAGAACACAAATGGATTGTAAGAGTGGATCATTAGATAATTCAGAACTAGTATTGGATGAGAGTGATTATGTATTTTAGAGTATGAGAATGAAGATTCACTTTATAGCACTTAGAAATGAAATATGAGAAGCAGTTGAAAATAGATACACACCACCAGCTACTCCACCTACATATAAATATGGTAAGCTTCTACATAATTACAATTTAAGAGTAATGAATGCAATCTTGAGAGGGTTTCATAGGACATAGTTTGTTAAGGTTATGCACTGCAAGTCAGAAAAAGAAATTAGGGATAAGTTGCAAGGCATATATGGAGATAAAAAGGTCAAAAAAGTAAAGTTGCAAAATCTCAAGGGATAATTTGAAGATCTAAAATTGAAGGATGGGGAAAAATTAGTAATTATCTACTTCATGTAGATGAGGTTTTTAAATCCATGCAAGGACTTGGACTTGAGGTTCAAGAATATTATGTTTGTGACAAGATATTAAGATCACTCCTAGAAAGGTTTAGTAAAAATATTTTAGCTATAGAGGAATCAAAATATGGTGATATTTTGACAAGAGATGAATTACTTGGCATTCTTACAACTTTTGAGATGAGAACAAAAGAGGAACCTAATCTCCAAAAAGAAGTAACCTTCAAATATACTAAGAAGATTAAGCGTAAGAAGTCAGATTCAAGCAATGAGTTATATAGTGATGAAGAAACAAATTATGGCAGAAGGAACAAAGATCCAAGAAATTCTAAAGATAAAAAATTAGTTAGATGTTTCAATTGTGGAAAGTATGGTCACTATGCAACTAATTTTTAAGAATATGGAAATAACAATGATGATGAAAAAAGGATCATAAGAACAAGGAATTAGAAAATGCATCTACCAAAATAAAAGTAGGGATGGACAAGGCAAGCAAGGAAAGAAGTTCTTTCAAAGACATAAGAAGATTTTCTATGTAGACAAAGCAAGTATTCAACTGATATTGATGATAGGTCCTTAGATAATGATAAAGATGAAGTTCTATTTTTGGCAAAATAAAAAGAAGAGGTTAAGAAAACATCACCAATAATTCTCAAGTGTTTTAGATGTGGTAACTTTGGTCATCTTGAAGATAGTTTTACAAGGAATGGTTTCAGTTTTAGTGATGATGAATATGAAGATACACTTGAAGGACCAAAAGAGAATATTCTAATGGCATTAGAATAAGGAGGTGATCCTATAAAATATGAGTCAGAAAAGAATGAAAATGTTTTCAAAGGAAAAAATATATAGGAATAATTAGAGGAATGAGAAGTTGATCTTGAGGTAGAGTTTATTCATGCCCTTGATGCATTCAAAAAGGTAAGAAATCAAAACTCACAACTTAAGCTTTAGTTTCAAGATTGTGATGAAGATAAAGGAAAGCTTATAGAGGATCTAAATAAGTCAATGGCTAAGACAATAAAGTTCAAAGACAAGTTAGAAGCAAAGGTCTTAGAATATGAAATGTTAGATCATGAAGTAGCTTCACTAAGGAAGGAAGTAAAAGATTCTAAGGAAAGGTTATATAGGTTTGGAAGGAGCTCAAAAATCATAGATAAGATGATCAAGGTATAAAGACGATTAACAAACAATATAGGTCTTGGTTTTGAAAAGTTACAAAAGAAACATGGAGAGGAGTCAACCTCAAGTTCAAAATAAGAAGAAATTTCAGAAGAAGAGAGTGTAAGAGAGAGTGATACTTCTAAGGATGAGTTGGAAAATAGAAATGTCAACAAGGAAAAAAACAATGCACAAAAGAGGAACAGATGGAATAGGAACCAGCACATGGTAAAAGAGACTAAAAGACCCATGTTATCAAGGTAAGGTAATTTTAATGGATGATGCTTCTCATGTCACAGGTTTGGGTACAAAGCTTCTCAATGCAAGACACATGAAAGACAAGAATATGGGAACTTCAGAAACAAGCAGCTATTTCAAGGGTATTACTACTCTTGTAATCAGTTTGGTCACAAGGAAATGAATTGTAGGGTTCATGATAGGAATAGATATGGCTTCACCAGGAGAAATCCTAAGATATTTGCACCTCCAAGGAATAATAACATTGTGTTTTAAGTGCAATAATTATGAACATACAACAAAGTGGTGTAGAGAAGAAATTCCAAAGACAAGAAAAAATAGGAATAGTCAAAGGAATCAGAAGGATTAGATGAGAAGGAAAGTGGAAAAAGGTAAAGATCAATGCATGCTGGGAGTAAAAATACTCCCACCCCAGAATTAACCACCTCAAGAGGAGGTGGAGGAGGGGATAAGCTAAGAGTTTCATTCTTAGCCCTAAGCACCAAATGTGACCCTTTGCCATTGATGAAAAAGGGGGAGATATTTTATTAAGGGGAGAGATATTTGAGTTAGGAGGAGAGCATTCATTTAGGAGGAGCATAACAGGAAAAGGTAAAAGGAATGGTAAAAATAAAGTGTGTTGCCATAAATGACAAAGGGGGATATTTTTGGAAATATGAGTAGGATTTGTTGTCATTGATGTCAAGAGTCAGTTTAAGTGAGCAGGACAAAAGGAAACATGCCAAGAGTCAGTTGTGCAAGAAAAATATTTCTTCTAGACCTAAGGAAAATAGTATTATAATGTACCTAATTATAATATTCAAGGTGGTCAGATGAGGTCTAAAGAGCAACATGAAGGCCCAAGAAAAATATTATTATAATATTTTATTATAATATTAGAAGTCTAAGGTTGAGAGCTAAAGATTAGATTAATTATAAATTAATTATAATAATTTCATTATAAATTAAATTTTTAATTTAATTTGATTAACTCTAAAAATTTATTAAATTAGTTATAAGTTAATTATAATTTAATTATAAGTTAGTTTATAACTTAATTTAATAAACCCTAGAGTTAGGGTTATAAAGGGCATATACAAAGTGTCAACGTCATATTCTATCTCCTTTGCCGACATCAATAATTTCCAAAGAATGGGTATAAATACCCTAAGCCTAAAAGGCTTCAAAAATCATCCATGATTTTAATAATCTCCTAAGCAAAAATCATGTGCGCAATTTTCGTAAAGTAAGAGATGGAAGAAGTCCTTGTCTGGCCATTTTCAACAGGTAACGAAGGAATAAGAGGCACAAGGTACGAAGGCCTTGTCACCACCTAGCTAGGTGGGCTAGCAGCAAGTGGAAGCACCTTGGGAATGTGAGGTTCCATGTTCGACTCACAATAGGATTGGTTGTACAATGTTTTTCGGGCACAGAAGATGCCAAAGACTTTTGGCTTTGGGCACCAAAGTAGAATTTAAATCATCATCGACACTTTTTCCTTCCACATGAGTGCTTAGCTCATGCGGCTTGGCAACCATAGCTAAGGCACTGGAGGCACTATGTAGTGGGATTAAATCTCGTTAGGAGCACTTTGTGAGGTAATAAATTTTTTGTTATAAATTGATTTGTGCTTCTAAGGTTGTATGGTGTATTTATGAGCTTAGGGAGATATAAGTTTGATGAAATTAAATAATTATTTATTTAATTATTTGGTGGTTTGAGTTGTTTAAGATTGGAGTTATAAGGTTTGATAAAAGATTTATTTTATATATTTTGGTGAATGCTTATTTCAAAGGAGTAATAAGGTGTATTTAAGTTTAATTATTTTTGTAATTGTGAAATATCTTGAGGGAGTGTTAGAGTGATAGTTTTTTTTCATCTATCCTTTGAATTAGCAAAGATGGAAATTGTGTTTAAGACAGGTTTTAAGGTCAATTCTTCAACAAACAAAAGGTATGGGCACATCTTCCTTGTGAGTGATTGTTGGATGTTGTGAATGCTAAGATGGATAGAAAAGGGTTGTTTAATAAATATTATTGAGTTTGATTGTTAAAGGTTTTTCTGAGTGATATTTATTAATAAAAACCTTGTTTCATAAGCACTCTTCGAAAAATTGAGTGAATATTCATATGCATGATTAGGGTTTGTTTAATTACATGAGTATCATTGTTATGTGAGATTGTTTGATAAGCATTGTTGGAAATAATTGAGTGAGTTTTCATATGCTTGGACTAGGGTTTGAGAGAAATAAGTGTTTTATTGAGTGATTGGTTAAGTGGAGTTTATTAAGCCTAGTCAAGTGGAGTTTTGAAGTGATAGTTCAAGTTTTGTGAAGCAAATTGTTCTATATTCTAAATTGATTTGAGAAAGATATTGAAAGTTATTGAGCATTGTTGTGAGTGTGAAGCATATTGAGTCTCTAACAATTCTCTATATGTTTATGTGAGATTGGACAAGATTCTATGTGAAGCTTGTTTGTGTGATTGAAGAGGATTTTTTGTTAGATTGAGTTTAGTTGAGTAAGCTTTTGTGGAAGATTACAATACAAATTTTTTGTTAGATTGATTTTAGTTGAGTTTGGATCCACAAACTTGATTATAGGATTGGTGTCTCTTGTGGATAGAGATACACAAACTTGATTAGAGGATTGGTGTATCCTTTGGACAGAGTTCCATAAATATTGTAATAGGGAAGGATTCCCAAAGATATTTTTTGAAAAAATATTAGTGAAATATTTTCTCCATGGAGTAGCCCACATTGGGTGAACCACATTAAATTGGTGTCTCTATTGTGTGTGGTGATTTGTGCATTGCTTTGATTACTTTTGTTGATATTGCCATTGATATATTGCATAATATTGATTGGGAAAGAAAAGTAAAAAGTGATCTTATACTATTCACCCCCCTCTTAGTATAAGCTTATGTTCCTCAGATTGCAGGTTCCAAGATTCAACAAGTTCAAGTCCAACATGGTGGTCATGAAAAACCCACCTCCAACATTGATTATGGTATAGAAGAAGCGAAAGACACCATCATTAATTTGTAAAAAGAATTCCCCTTTTGGCACATCTCTTTTTTAAGTGCAGCCTAAAAGGGTTAAAGTGTATCAAAATGGGATTTTTTAATATAATACAATATGTCATTTTTATTGTAATGGTGTTCTTTTTTTGTGTTACAAATATGACACCTTATCTAAGCAATATCGGCAGGAACTAAATAAGTTGTAAAATGGAAGGCTAAATAAGGTCGAAAGGCTAAAAATCTCCAAAATCCTAGTAATAAATCTAATGGAAATTAGAAGAATTTCAAGAAGAACTTCTACAAGAAAGGCATCAACCCCAATAATGCTAAGCCTCAATCGTAGAAACCATAAAATTCAGTTCCAACAATCAAAGGAGAGGAGTAGAAGTTAAAAAAGTGGTAAGGGCCCAAATATGGGTTCTACCATTGTAGGGGCCCACATTTTGCTAATCAGTGTCCACACCAACCAGGGCCAAGCACATCCAATGCTAAAGGAAAGGAACTTGCACACCATATCTATGTTGCAACTGGGAGTCAAAATCTTGAGGGGTAAACTACCCCATTGATTATTAAAGTTAAGATTTTTGATATGCAAGTGAATATTTAATTGATAGTGGGGCCACTAATAGCTTCATTTCTTGTAAATTAGAAAATTAAATGTTTGAAAAGATAGGATATTTGGCTCATGGATGGAAGGTTGAGTATGGTTTTAGATAAACCTACTCAGTAAACCAGTGTTTTCCTATGATAGAAATTTATTTAGCTAGTGGAACCACAAAAGGTTTCTTACATGTAGCTTCACTTCCTTCGATGTGATCCTAGGGATGGATTGGTTATAGGCCCATAAAGTTGTAATCTATTTCCAAGATAGAAGGATTGAGTTTTTAGAAGAAGGTAAGAAAATATTAAGAATTCATAGTGAGCAGGGGTATTCAAATCTTGAATGTTGTTATCTATGCAATTAAATACAACCCTTAGGAAAGGAGGGATAGTCTATGTGATTAAGCTAAATCAAGTTGGAGAAGACCAAAATAAAGAGGTGTTGGAAACACACCCAATTTTATAGGATTTCAAGGATGTATTTCCTAAGGATTTACCTAGACTTCCTCTTATGTGGGAATTTGATTTCACTATTGATCTTATGCTAGGAGTGAAACCAATTCATAGATATCCATATAGGATAACTCCTATCAATATGTAGGAATTAAAGGTACAATTACAAGGGTTATTAGAAAATGAGTTGATAAAACCAAGTGTGTCACATTGGGGTGCACCAGTTTTATTTGTGAAAAAGAAAGACAACTCATTAAGGTTGTGTATTGACTATAGGATGCTATATAAAGAAATCAAGAATCAGTATCCTCTACCTAGAATCAAATATTTATTTAATAAATTGAGATATGCCACAATGTTTACTAATATTTATTAGAGATCGGGGTATCACCATTTGCGAATACATGAGGAGGATACTCACAAGACAACATTCAAGACTAGGTATGGGCACTATGATTTTACAGTCCTACCCTTTGGACTAACTAACACCCCAACTATCTTTATGAATTTAATGATCAATATGTTCAAAATGCACATAGACCATTTTATCCTTGTATTTATAGATGATATCTTGATAAACTCTCAAAAAAAGGAAGAAAACAATAAAAATATCAAGATCGTGTTAGATTTGTTAAGGGAAATCCAACTCTATGGAAATCTAAGCAAGAGTGATTTCTATGTTTTAGAGGTATGATATCCTAGACATATTATATCAGCAGAGGGAATTATTGTGGATCCAGAGAAGATTTAAGCTATATTAAACTGGTCATCCCCTACTAATGTTATTGAGATACAGAGCTTCATGGGGTTAACGGGCTACTATAGATATTATATAGAAGATTTATCCAATATTTTTGTGACAGTAACTAAAATTCAGAAGAAAGAGAAGTAATTCAAATGGATGGAAAACTGTGAAGGTTTCTTTCCATTATTGAAGCAAAAACTCACTATCGCATTGATATTGAAAATTCTAGACCCACAAAGGGATATTTTAGTATGCACTAATGCATCACTGGAAGGGTTAGGAGGAGTTCTCATGCAAGAAGATTTAGTAGTAGATTATACTTTAAGAAATATTAAAAATCATGAAGTTAATTATGCTACTCATGATTTAGATCTAGCTACTATGGTTCACGCTCTAAAGGTATGACACCACTATTTGGTTTGGAGACCTTTTGAATTAAAATCTAACCATCAAAGTCTAAGGTACATATTTACCCAACCAATACTCAATGCTAGATAGAGAAGATGGACCGAGTTCCTCACTGAGTATGACTTTGAAATTGACTACATAAAGGGAAAATAGAATAAGGTTGTTGATGCCTTGAGTAGAAGGAGACACATAGCAACCATAACTAAAAGTCACACGAAGTTAATGGACCGAGTGAGAAAAAAGAAATCTCAGGACAAGTATTGCCTAGAAATTTGAACTAGAATGGATAGAGACCATGAGGGTAGTAAGGAGTTTGGGATGATAACATATTGTGCTACAAAGGTAGGGTTATCATACCAAATGTGGGTGATTTAAGGAAACCATTAATGCAAGAAGCCTATAGATCTCCTTACTCTACTCACCCTAGAGGAGCCAAAATGAGGTAGAACATGAAAAGAACCTTCTTCTGAGTAGGGATGAAGAAGGATATCATCAATTTTACTACTTGGTGCCTTGAATGTCAAAAATTTAATTCAAAATGCAAGCATCCCAAAGGAAATTTGTATCCACATAGTGCACCTACGTAGAAATGGTAGGTCATATCTATGGATTTTATAGTAGGTTTACCTAAGACTAGGTACTAACGATGAAATCCTTGTAGTATTTGAAAAATTGATTAAGGTTGCACATTTTATACTTGGGAGAACCAAGGATAATTTACAAGTGGTGGCTAATAGATTTGTTAAAGAAGTATTTCAATTACATGGGTTTCCTGAGGTAATTATCTCATATAGGGATTCCAAGTTCACTTCTAAGATTTATAAATCCCTTCATCATGCAATAGGCATAAAAATAAATATGATTTCATCATACGACTCTAAGATAGATGGTCAAATAGAATCAATAAACCAAGTACTAGAGGACATGCTCTACATGTACTACATGGATCACAAATCTCTTTGGTAAGACTATCTACATCTGGTAGAGTTTAACTACAATAATGGGCATCACTCATCTCTAGGAATGGCACCTTTTGATTTCTTTTATAAATGAAAGTGTAGGATGCCATTATCTTGGGACAACCTAGTAGATAGAGTTGTGATTGGGTCAAAAATGGTTAGAGAAATGGATTATCAATTGAAGGTAATCAAGCAAATACTTCAGGAAGCTACTCATAGGTAGAAGAGTTATGTTGATTTAAAGATAACTCCAAGAGAGTACTCGATGGGAGATAAAGTATTCCTAAGGGTTAAAACAATGAAAAGTGTTATTAAATCCATAAATTTGAATCCATGGTTTGTAGGACCCTTTGAGATCACTGAAAATATCAATTTGGTTGCATATCAACTTGCATTGACTTCTAATATATCAAAAATCCATGACACTTTCCACATATATTTTTTTAGAAAATATGTTGTTGATCCTGAACATGTGTGGGATGTTTCTAATTTGCAAATGGCAAATCCATAGGCAATTTAAGTTATGCCAATAAATATTCTTGAGTTCCACTCTAAGACTATGTGGAATCTAATTTTTGAGTAATGTAAGGTCTAGTGGGACTATTTCTCAGAAAGGAATGCCAATTAGGATAAAGTGAAGGATATGCAAAAATGTTTTCCCTTCTAGTTTTTAAATGTAATAGTTTGCTTTTATTTTTTATTGCTATAAAACTGAAAACACTCAAGACAATGTTTAGTCCTAGTGGGGTAGGATGTCATAAACCTCACTGATGGACTTTGTGATATGGAAAACAATGTATTAATTTGATGGTGCTTTAATACTTGATTTTGTGCAATTAAGAATCTATGCGATGTTAGTTGATATTGAAGAATATGATATTGTTAACAGATTACCAATGTGTAGGATCATGTATGCTCATGGGTGGAAGAAGTTGAGCCATCCACAAAAATCAAGGGTAATTGAGTTTGGGGAAGTGATGAAAAGGTATCTTGAGGATAAAAATGCTAGATACCTTCATATAAGCATGCATTATCAGTTAGGGATAATCATAAAAAACTAGCCACCTTGAGCCCCAAATTGATTCCCTAGTAGCTATCATAAATTATAGAGGCTAAGATAGGTGACTAGGTTGATGGAAAGATTCCCCTATTTTTTTTGCACATTTTTTATTTTATTTTACTTCAGCACTATTTGCCTCAATAGTTTGGGAAGCATGCATAATTTGGTTGTTTTCAAAAAATTCCTTGTTTTACGTATATTCCCTCAAAGGAATAGCATGGCGATAGTATATGATGAGAAAACCTTTTACTTTGTAAGTGTATGTATAAATTGCACATATGTAAAATAATTGTATTATTTTAAAATGATAACGAAAATTCATTTCTAAAATAATTATATTATTTTAAAAAATGATAATATAACCTTATTTCTAAAAATAATTGTATTATTTTTAAAACATTATTTCTAAAACAATCGTATTATTTTTTAATGATAATAGAACATCATTTTAAACATATTTGTTTTATTAATAATAAAATGTCATTTATAAATAATGATTATGTTTGTTTTAGATAATGATAGATGTTCATTTGTAATCAATAAATGATAATAGATTTGCCATTATTAAAAGACCATTGTTTTCAAAAAATGAAAAGTGAGAGAATTATTTTATCTCTCCTTTGGGAAATGGAAGATTGTATTTGGGCTGAGAAGATTCTGATCGATGTGAATTTGTGTTGTGCAAGGACCTCGAAATAAGGAAATATTATTTGTTTTAAAAAAAAGTTATCTTCTCAACCATCAAGGGACAAGGGATAAGTAAATTTGAGCATCTAGAAAGTAATGGGGATGCATAGCAAGTGGGTAAGGTTGGTCACAAAGTCCCAACCCATTTAAAAGTAAGAAAAGAAGAAAGAGAATGGTTACACACTGGGAATTCATTGCATAAGAGAAGGGTGAAGTATAAACTAGAGGACAAGTTGTGATGATAACACTTCAAGGAATCGAGCTCTACCTCTTGGAAGAAAGTACCAAGATCGTACTATGGGATTTTCCTTTGGCAATGTTATATTTTAAGGAGTTTGACCTCCTTTAAACATTCTTCTTGTGCCCTTCCCTTTGCTTTTGATGCTTTCCTTGGGTCTGATTACTCCTAATACCATTTTGAGAATTGTTAGATCTTAGATTTCTCCTCTCCTTTGTGTGGTCATTTGGTTAACGTTTCTCTTCCTCTTGTTGAGTTGCCTTCCCTTTGTTATCACCTTGTTGCCCTTATTTCATAGGTTGGAAGCCCTTTATGCTATTTGGAATACTACTACATCACGACATGATTTTTGTAGTCGTCCCAACCCTCTTTTGATGACCCCATGGTTAAGCAGTACCTTTTTGGAATCAAGCTCAACTAAAGTTATATTTATTGCATTGTCACCTAATCTAGAACCCCTATGGAACCATTTGGGAATTAACTTGGGTTGCTTCCTTGTCATTGGGCATAAACCTTCTCATCGCCCATTCTATTTTATCATTGTTAATCTAGGGATTGGGGTGATAGGTACCTAGTTGGTTCATGCTGGGTATAGTCAACCTGTGGCTATCCATCATGGCACAAACTGTTTGAGGGTTATTACCATTGTATCTCCTTTACTACCAGAATAACCCTATGTATAAAGAGAAGTGTCATGTGGGATTTTTTGGTTGTCACACCATTGTTGAATCCCACTAGTTCATGGACCATTGTGCCTAGTGATGTGTGCTCAACTTCCAAATCTATGTCGTCTCTCTAGTTTATGCCTACATCATCCAATATTAAGTCAAAATAAAATCCTAGCCTATGTTCATTTGACCTGCATGTGGGGTTGAACCCAACCATTCTTACTTTCGGTGATGGCGTTGTTTATGTGAGTTTGATTAGTTTTTGAAATGAATTCCCTTGTGTGGGACTTTTAATTAAACCTAAAACACTTTCAAGAATTCAATGATATTTTATATTAATGGAAAGAAATGATTTAAATAATTTTATTATTTTAAGTTGTAAACTTTATATTATTGAAAATAAAAGATAGTTTATTTTTTAAATTGAAGTTATGGGGCTTTAATTTAGTAAATAAATGGTTAAATGATTGTATAAGTTAAATTAAGGGAAGCTTTACCCAGGTGTTGTAGGTGAGTTGGAGAGGAGAGGGCAATACTCCAAGGGAGGTCCCAGGTTCAAATCTCCACCCTACCAAAAAGATGAATTGGGTGTCCAAAATCCAATTGATAATGTTGGTGCGGGCAGGGTCGAGTGCGACTCCCGGGTGACTTTGACGGTGTATAACCCCCTGTTCATGGTCTCTCAGACCAAGGCGGACCCACAAGGGGTTTTTTGCTTAAAAAAAAAAAGGAAGGGAAGCTTTTATCTATGAAATAAAGAAAATATATTATTTATATAAATTGAAAGTGTAAGCTTTAGTTTATAGAAAATAAAGGAAATATTTTTAACAGTTTCATTAGTTAAAGTTGTGAACTTTAGATTAGTGAAACTGAATGCTTATAATAAAGAAATGGTGTATTGATGGATTAGGGTAGGTGACCTTGATTCATTAATAAATGGTAATAGTTTATTTGTAAACTAAAGGTATGGGACTCTGGTTTATGGAATGAATGGAAAAAGTTCTATTTTTAAATTGAAGGAGTAAAGTTTTAATTTAATGAATAAATGAAAGGATTATTTTAGAGGTCAAAGGTATGGGACTTTAATGTGTTAAGATAAGACTAGGTTTATTTTAAGCAATAACTATGATCCAAATGGTGCATGTTGAATAAATATCTAAGGGTATTGAGAGGATATAGTAAAAGTAATGATTATTTTATGATATCAACTATGCTATTAGATGGTTAAAGACTTGATTAAATTGTATAGTTACAATTTGGTAAAGTAAAGAAAGTAAATGCATTTAGAGGTATGCCTATCTTGAACCATGAGTGTCTTGATCCTCTACTATCCTCAAATGATCGATGGAAAGAGGTGGATGACCAAGGATGTTAGTTGGATCACTTGTATTGGTTTGTCTTACAATTTCCTTACTTGTGCTCAAATAGATTATATTTACAGGGATATTTCCTTGATGAAATTTATGTAATATATTCTTTACTAGTATGGAGGATTTTCCATACATGTTTATATGTAATAATTGCTTTTTTTGAAATATGTACCTTGAAATTACTATTTTATTTACTTATGTCCTATATTTATTTCTTCTAGTTAATGTTTAATTCCTTAAATGTTGTTTCTATCTAGTACCTTTGCATGGTTTATGAGTTATGTTTTGTTAGATTTAGTATCTAGGTCTATCCTTGTTTCTTTGCTAATATTAATAATAAGTAATAATTTCTAGGGTAAAATTAGAGTATAACCTAAGGGATTGATACCCCCTTAGGGTGAACATAATGGACCTAAGGGATTATGACCCTTTAGGGAGATTGGTAACTAGGTATGTAGAAAGACTACATCTGAGTTAAGATACCTTGTCGAAAGACGAGATTGATATCTTAACTCGCAATACACATAGCATACCTATGCATAATGGCTTATGTAGAGTATGGATATGTGTGTATACCTTTTAATGGCTGAAGGTGATAAGTCTAGGTCATCAATAATGCTAATATTGATGGACTTATTTGCATGACATATGATGTGCCTACGCAGATGGACTTGTATGAGTAAATATTATGAGATATAGATCTTTGAGAAAATTAGGGGTTTTTATAAACATTAAGTTAACCTAATATTAGTTAGGGGTTTATGCATCCCTCTCCTTAGTCAAAAAAAAATTATTTCTTTTCTGTGTGTTTCTTGTTTCTTGTTTTGGGGTGTTACAATTTTCCTTGAAATATGGAAAAAGTTTCACATGGAATTTACTCCTAGTAAAATACCCCCCCAACCATTGTATAAGTGGGGAAGCAATCTACACCTAAGGGGGTTTTAGAATTCAATTAAGTATTATATGTTTTCATAAGTTTGAACAAATAAAAATACTTAAGGGTTCAATTTTAATTTTGAAGGTTACCTTCATAGAGTTATTGTTCATACAAGAGAGTTAATTAAAATAACATTTTGATATGCCCATAAATCAGACATCTAGATTAAAACCTTAGATTTCAACTATGATATATGGATCTTACATATGTTTAAAATGTTAAATTTGTGTAAGGAAATATTTATTATACAATAATTTTAAGTCAAATACGTAGTTTAAGCCTTCAACCCATCTTTAAAAAAGGCTAAGTATAAAAACAAATAAATATTTAAGAGTACATGAAAGCAGATTTCAATTATACCAATACTTTTTTTTTTTAATTTGGTTATATAGGATTGCAACAAGCATCATTTATACTACATCATGACTATAGATCGATATTGAAACAACTCGGCTATTATGCTTGTATTGTTTAGAAAGATTTGAACCTAGATATCCTTCCTGAAAGTTAGTGAATTTACACATTTAGCTAATGCCATTTTGATTATTATAGCAACACATGAATTAATTATGCATTATTTTGACATAATTTTAGCCCATTTTATATAATTGTATTCTTTCAAAATTTAGTATGCTCAACTTTA
Organism: Wollemia nobilis; assembly: GCA_028583015.1. Taxonomy (NCBI): domain Eukaryota; kingdom Viridiplantae; phylum Streptophyta; class Pinopsida; order Araucariales; family Araucariaceae; genus Wollemia; species Wollemia nobilis. The sequence goes on from JAQPPZ010016349.1 coordinate 2,264,680, forward strand.
TCAAGTAATAACTGCAATGTTGGTTTAGAGGCATGTGTAAACTTACCAAAATTTATAAATGATGTGCCAAAATATAAAAAAATTAGATAGATATATAAAATTATGGTTTTTTTTAATAGAGGTTGTTTGAGTGCAATTCATGTATAATTGTAAATACCATGATTTTCATGACCCTCCCTTGGCAATATTTTTCATATGATGGAATTATGAATTGTTATGTTGATTTGAAGATATATTAAATGGCATTAAGTTGATTATTTGCAATGTATGATTGGTTTATTTAAGAATATGGTATTGTTGATAGTTTGCATTAGTCTACATGGTTGCAAGAATAGGAATCCTTCGGATAGAGTGGATGAGGGAGTCACCACTAAGGACGAGAAAGAAGGAAAAGATGGATGAAGATCCATAATGGTCTTAATGATGATTTAATACTAATTATAATTTTAATTAATTAATTATTTGTGATTATATTTAATTATATTATTTAATATTAATTATAATTTTAATTAATTAATTGTGATTAGCTTTAATTAGATGATTTGATTATTTAGCCTATTTTTGTAAAATAGTAAATTGATTTGGAATTGGGTGAAAAAGACCCCTTCCAAACCGAGGGAGGAGAAAGAACATCTTCCCCTTGGAATAAAATAATAGTTTACCAAACTAACCCCTCCTCCAAATGAAGGGAGGATGATTGGTATAATTGCTAATGGGAATTTAATACTGATTAAATTAAGGCATCTTACTATTTCAATAGTAGACTATTTGGATTAGGGAAAAGGACCAAAAAGATAAAGGGCTAATGAATTAGGACTCCCATCCAAATGGATAGAGGAAGGCCTAAATGGTGGCTAGGAAAGGGCCAAATTTAAAAAAGATAAAATAATAAAGGAAATCTCAATTCTTAAAACACCTTTCAAGAAAGGAAATAAAATATTATAATAATATTAATATAATAATATTATATTAATATTATAATATTGAGACACCTTCATGACTCATAAAGGTAGTGAATTGGCATAATTAGCTTAACATATTAATGATGTTTAGCATTAATAAGAGGGTTTAATTAATTGTCATAAGGGATTGTGCTATGACAAGGACCCTAACCATGCCTATTAAATACCTATTTTTAATTCAAGGGTAGAGAATTAACATCTTTACTTAGGAATTAAATATGCTTTTCAAAATAGACCCCCTTTCCAAACCAAGGGTGGAGAAAGGGCATATTAATTAAAGCATTATTAAAATAAGAGGCATAAACCCTTTTTATGGAGACCTTATCCAAATGAAGGGAGGAAAGTAAAAGGGGCCATAATGAAGGATATTTCTATCATTTAATATTAAATTACCTTTATGACTCATAAAGGAAGAAATTAATAGTTTAATAAAGGCATCTTTCAAGAAAATATTTATATAAGCCTAAGAGGGCTTAGTTGGGAGTTAATGAAGCACAAGGAGAAGACTAGGCTAAGTAGAGCATGAGGAGGACTTGGAGGCTAGCATGAGAGGGCAAGCATGAGGAGGCAATCTTGGAAGGAAACCTTGGGAGTATTATAAGGAGGTCTATTGGAGGAGAATGCAAATTCAGGTGGACTCCTTTCAAGATTTTAATTTCTTCCTAATTGCCTTTATATTTAAAGGATTTTCTCTCCTTCTATACTATGGATGTTTTCCATTAATACATACTTTGTCTTTGAGTAACTAGGTAATATAGAATATATTCTACTTTAATACATGCTTTGTATGTGATTACTCTCAAAATATTAGTAATGAATGATTTCTTTAGAGGATAGATAGACTCCATTAATGGTGGCTTTTATGCTCTATTTATGCAATATGGGGTTATAGAAAATTGTTTATAGGGAAAGGAAAACCCTATTGTTTGAGACTAGTTGGTCTCTAAATATAGGAAATTGTTTATAGGGAAAGGAAAACCCTATTGTTTGAGACTAGTTGGTCTCTAAATATAGGAAATTGTTTATAGGGAAAGGAAAACCCTATTGTTTGAAGACTAGTTGGTCTCTAAATATATGGAATTAATTTTAGGGAATGAAAGACCCTATTGTTTAAGATTAGTTGACCTTTGAATTAAATGGACTAATCTCTTCTTTTGGAATAATTAGAGATTAAATGGACTAATATCTTATATTTGAATAATTTGAGATTAAATGGATTAATCTCCCCTTTAAAAATAATTAGATATTAAATGTACTAGTCTCTTCTTTTGGAATAATTATAGGTTAAATGGACTAATATAATTTTTTTGGAATAATTAGAGATTAAAAGGATTAATCTCTTCTTTTGGAATAATTAGAGATTAAGTGGGTTGATCTCCCTTTTTGATTAATCTCCTCTTGGATTTCCTGAGAGATTAAGTGGATTATTCTCCCTTTTGATATAATGAATGCATATTTGTTTTGAAAGGAAAATTTTATTGTATTTTGAAAAATGAAACTTGGGTTTCATTACAAATTTAAAGGTTTTGTTTTGTAATAAAAATAGTTAATGAATATGGATGACTTAGATGAATGTATTTATGTTTCCAAATTATACGATTAAGTGCTTGAATCTATGCTTAACTTTTGGTTATGGAAAGATAGATTGTCTATGAAAAGTATGGGTTTCTCTTAGAATATCCCATAGAAATTAAATGAATGTATAAGAGAAGTAGAGGCTTCTCTTAGTATGCCATTTAATCATGGTTTTCTTATTGAATGGATATAACCATTCATAGATAGGAAATATGGAAGTTATGAACCAATGATAGAACTATGGAAGTTATAAGTTATGATAGAACTATGGAAGTTCTATATTAATGTTAGAACTATGGAAATTCTAAGTTATGATAGATTTGTGGAAGTTCTAATTTATGATAGAACTGTGGAAGTTCTAAGTTATGATAGAACTGTGGAAGTTATAAACTAATGATAGAACTATGGAAGTTCTAAGTTATGATAGAACTGTGGAAGTTCTAAACTAATGATAGAACTATGGAAACTTTAAAATGATGATAGAATTGTGGAAATTCTAAAATAATGATAGAATTGTGGAATTTCTAATATGATGATAGAACTGTAGAAGTTCTAGGTTATTGATAAAACAATATTTGGGAAAGAATGAACATGGAGTTCATTATTGAAGGGATTATTTTTTTTTGGTAAGTGGTTGGAATTATATTAAGTGGGTTTTAAATGGTGCCCAAAACTAGATACATAAGCATATGACAAAAGTGTGTAGAGAAGCACCCTAGCCGCTCCATGGACCAAATCATAGAAAGAACATACCCACATAGGGGTTGATCAACAAAAAATGTAAAACCAAAATAAATAACCCACACAGGGGCAAAAGGATATAATAAAGCACAACCAAAATAGAACCCATGTAGAGGTCAAAATATTTAAGCCACCAATCCCATGCAGGGGAACAAAACTTAAAATAAAAAGCAACCCAACTCTAATCATCGACAATCTCTTCAACTGTAGAACTCTTTTGGTCCTAATTCTTGATCAAGTTTTTAGGAGGGAACTAATGGTATCCATGATACTGATGATTCTACTAAGAATGACATTGTGGAACTCTCAGGTCCCATTGTGCATATCCAGGTAAACAGTAGTAGCATTAATAATATTTTGATAAAAATCTTGATACCAAATGGATAAATTTCTATGACTATCCCAAAATTTACATGTAAATCAGTAGGTTTGTTAGCTTCCCTATACACATGGCAAGTTGTAGTGTTGCTAAAATTCTCCATCAAAACCTTAGCTTCCTAAATAATAGTGTGCATATTCCATGAGGGAATTCTATCACTGATAATAGAGTTTGTAACATTCATGGAGTCACCATCTATTTTTTTAGAATATTATAATGTGCACTATGCATTTTGTTTTACACTTGTCATGTTTTTCACATAGGCTTATGCCTATATATTGTACTCTTTTCATGTGTAATATATATTATCTTTTTCCATTCCCAATATTTGATATCAGAGCAAGATTTCCCTGCATTGTTGGTTTAAAGGGGGGATTTCCCTCATGGAAATCCCCTCCCCCCATATTTTCCCTCATTTTATCTTTCCACCCATTTTTTTTATGTTGTGGTCACCCAAATATTTTTTGAAATAAGGCCTAGTCAACAATAAAGTCGGGCTATGGAGGCAGTCACAATAGTTATGGTTACAGAAGCAGTAGAGGCTATGCAGTAGTGGTGATGGTAGATCCCGATTTGGAGGTGGTGGCTTCTCTGACCATGGTGAATGGAAAAATTAATTTAGTTTTCCCATTTCAATTTATGCCCCCGCCACTTGTTTGATCGCTTGCTTCACTAATGCTTGTTACTATTATTCCATAATTCTCAGTATGTCCTGAATATGTAATCATGCTCATTTTTATTTTACCTTTATTTTTCTATGGGGCACTTTAATTGATGAGGGGGAATTTTTTAAATATATTAATATTGCTTGAAAATTAAGGATATAGAAGAGTGGAAGAGTGGAAGGGCCAAAGGACCTTCATTGTATTATTTCGAAGGTTATTTTAGAAAAATTGAGAAATTTAATTTTTTTCCCACGAAGGTGTGATACTGGAATATTCTAGGGGAATATTCTCTAATGCCAAAAATATTTTATTCTTGATTTTTATTTGCTTCCTAGATAGGCATGCTATTTTTCCAACAAGATGAAGGCCCCATTGACACCCGAACATAGAGGTATTTATAGTCATCAGAAAGATTTCTTCGATATGGACACATTGGTAGTGTCCAAATTTTATTTTGAGGTAGTTCTATATGAATTCTTTAGACTCAAATATTTTTGTATCATGGAGTGCACTCTCAGTTGAACCCAACACTTCCAAAGCACTTGTATGTTATCCTAGTATCTATTCACTTTCTCTATACAATCTAGTGGATGCAGCGGTAGGTTACCCATGAATTCTATTAGGTTGAAGAGGTCACCATAAGGACACCTACTCTAGGGACTACAAACATAGACATCCTAAAATCTATCTGAGGAATTTTCTAGATCAACTTTTGAAGACTAAAAACATAGACACTGAGAAACAATGGTGAAATTGTTCTATTGATTAGCAATGCATTACATAGTTTTATAATTCTTGAAACAACTAAAAATAGACATAGTGGTTGAGATAAATCCTCTTAAAATTATTACAAAAAACTAACTTAAAGATATATCTTATCCTAACAACATGCTAATATTGGACTATGGTCAAACATTGACCAACCAAGCCAAAACCTCAATGTATGCTAATCAAATTAACTAGAAATATGTAAATCAAAACATTAAACTAAAACTAAATACTAGGACTTAATACTTAGGACAAAGGAGGCAATGTTGAAAATATTCCAAAATTCTCCCCCTTGATGCTAAATAAACTCATGCAAGAGTTCTTTAAGCATCATAGAATTGGAAGAAAAATATTTCTCTTATGTTTCCTCCAATCTTGAATCAAGAAATTAGAATTTACAAAATACTTATGGTGGCACTCCTTCCACTCTTCATGTGGAATTTCCTTCAAATGCTTGAGTGCCTTATTTTATTGATTAGATCCCCCTTCAACAAAAGTATCTCCTCTTGTGGTTTTTAGAAACCACTCTCTTACATATTTATAATTATGGTCTTTAAACCATGCTCTCACATTTTGATCTTCTTTTACATCTTCAACACTAAACAATACTCCACATGAGTATTTACAATTAATCATCTCACATAGATGATTATACCATACAACTCTTTCACATATTTCCACACAAAATATTACAACAAATATGGCCATATAATGACCAACTACATATGCAACATAAAGTTGCTCCTCACACAAATATTCTCTCAAAAAAATAACTTTAGAAGAATCCTTCTCCCAAGGAATTTTGAACACATCATTTTGATCCATGTGACCCAAGTTCTCCATCACTGTCTTCTCTCCAAGAAGACTCTTCATAAAAGTTGTCTCAATGAGACAATCACCTTTATTTTCATTCTTGCTCACAAAAAACAAATCATTAATCATAAAAACATTACCTTTAGTATGAGTAGATTCGGTGCTTCCCATAGAGCTATTTTGTAGCAGTTCTCCTTCATTGTATGGTGCTTCAATATCAACCATCAAATCTTCACTAATAGTTCTCCTCCTTTGTTCAATCCATGGTGTGTTGAAACACCATTCATTCAAGCAATCATACATAGTTGCCTTTTCAAGACAACTCTCTTTATGTAATTTAGTCACTCCAAGTGAGTGATCATCATCCATGAGTGATGTTTCCTTTGCCATTACAACAAGAAAATCAGCAATCTCATTTTCATTTTCTATTTCTATCCTATTTTCCCTCTCACTTTCCATATACCAAATGAGATATTCTTGTGTGTTATTTTCTTCACACAACACATCTGTCACCCTTGATGAGTGATCTTCAAACAAGAAGCCTATCACTTCCATATCCTCTTCATAAATCTTTTCTTGTGGATCAACATCCCACATTACTTTATTTGATCTTTCAAGAGAGCACATATCCATTCCAAGTGAATGGTCTTCAATAAAAATAAGCCAATAGTCTTCCATGAACATTGTTTTTCCATCATCATATTCTTTATTCTCCTCCATGAGAATTTTAGATGCATTCTCCATAATACACTCTTCATTTATCTCCTCCATGAGACATTCTTCATCATACATTTCACTTTGATGGTCTTCAAGCAAGGAACACTCCAATTTGAGTGTTTCTCTTCCTTCATCTTCAAAGTCTTCTTCCACTTTTGAGTGGTCTTCACTACAAGTTCCTTGAGCAATTGTATCTCAATGAAGACATCCATCCTCTTTTCTATCAATGTGAATGCTTTCCAAGCATGCCATTCCTACAAAAAAATTATTAGTACAATTTTTCTTTTCATATTTTTATCCTCCTAAAAGAAATAATTGACTATTATAATTTTCCATGCCATTACAAGACATGTTTGCAACTATGGGTGTCTCACAATAAATCTCTCCAATGAGAGCTATACAAGGCTCCTTCGCCTTCTCATCCTCTTCTCCATGAAGGCATTCCTCATCTTAGTCTATCTTCTCTTCAAGAATTCCATCATCACTCTTTTCTTCAAACATGTCTTCCTCTTCAAGGAAGAATTCACCATCATAAGAATGTATGTCTTCATATGAGTCTTGAAAAGACTCTTCAAAAACTCCTTCAAAAGGATCTAATTCAGAAACTTCTTCAAGGAAGCAAGGATCCTCCTTGCTTAAACAATATTCATGATTGTCACACATGGCTTTATGGGTGTCCTCATCAAACCCATAAGCATCCTTCAACACTTTCCATGCCATTGTAGCTGATCTACAATTTGCTATGAGAGGAAAAACATTATTTTCCATTCCTCTCCTCAAATCCATAAGAGCTAAGCAATTTGCATATTGCTGCTCCTTATTCTATTTTCTCTCCTCACCTTGTAGCTTGTTCCAAGGGGGTTCCTCATAGCCTTCTTGAACTATATACCATAAGTATTGAGCCTTCAAGAAGGTCTTCATCATTATGATCCAAATAGCATAATTATCTCCATTGAATTTGGTCACTTCCAATTCTTTATACATGGTGGCCATTCTACAATCCACCACTCATCAATATTCCATCGAGCTCTTAGCAACTCCTTTCCTCAGGATGCATGAGATATTAATGATTTACTCGAGCTCTTTCTTGTAACTCTACTGAGTGATGGCCACTTGAGTTTATCTGACAAAGTGTATGCTTAAGATCTCGTCACGCCACTCTCCATAGGTTTTGATCCATTTGAGCAAACATGCTCTGATACCAAATGAGAAACAATGGTAAAATTGTTCTATTGATCAAAAATGCATTACATAGTTTTATAGTTATTGAAAGAACTAAAAATAGACACAGTGGTTGAGAGAAATCCTCTTAAAATTATTACAACAAACTAACTTAAAGATAACTCTTATCCTAACAACATGCTAATATTGGACTATGGTCAAACATTGACCAACCAAGCCAAAACCTCAACGTATGCTAATCAAATTAACTAGAAATATGTAAATCAAAATATTAAACTAAAACTAAATACTAGGACTTAATACTTAGGACTAAAGATGCAATGTTGAAAATATTCCAACAGACACTTCATAAGATTCTATTCTCTTCTTTCTTCTTCTCCTCCATGTTTGGATTCTATGGCTCAATGTTATTGTTTTTTTTTAGTGTATTTTTGGTAGAGATTGACACTCTTATATGTCTTGTTTCTTTTGTATTAAGGTGATTTTTTGGTAGATACCAACACCTATATTGTGTTTCACCATGAGGGGATATGATATTCATGGTGAACCTAGTCAATGACATACGAAAGGCAACATACCTAGATGATGACCTCCAGAGGCAATAGACCCATGGAAGTGCCTGACCCTAAGCACCTAGGATGATCCTAAGACACTTATATGGTTGACCCAGAGGAAACAAACCCAAGGAAGTGGTTGAACCTGAGGCAACAGACCGAAATGTATACACCGCTGATCTAGCATTGTTCATAGTTGGAGAGCCAAATGAAAAGAGCACAAGCCTAGTCCAAATTATGTAATAAATGAGGATATTAGGGTTATTTTAGAGAAGTAAACATTAAGGGGGAATGTTATCTAATTTTGACTTATTTTTTTCTCTATATTTAGGATAATGCACATTAAGGGGGAATTTTAGAATATTATAATGTGCACTATGCCTTCTTTTTGAAACTTGTCATGTTTTTCATATAAGCTTATGCCTATATATTGTACTTGTTTCATGTGTAATATATATTATCTTTTCCCATTCCCAACATATTTGTAGATTTCTCATGTAATTTTTGAGAAATTCTAGACCTCTTCATAATGCACGGGTTTCAGCATAATGGTTAGTTTGGATGCCCAAAAATTTAGCCTAGACCATGATGAATTGACCAGTGTGATCCCTGACTAGATCTCTAGCACATACAGCCCCCATATTACCTTTGGAAGCACCATCATAATTGAGTTTAAGCCATCCTTCAGGAGGAGGAGTCCAATGAGCACCTAATCTAGGATGAGGAACATAAGGAGAATGGCTTGGACTATAGGGAATACTAAGGGACTAAAAAGAGTGGACTCAAGGGTAGACTCAGGTGGTTTGGTGCATGGGAAAATATTGGAATTTTCAATAGCAAAGGATATGGCTTTGTTTGCAACAGATATGGAGTCCCTGAGGATGTTAGAAAAGATTCTACTATTTCTCTCAAGCTAGATCTGCCACAAAATATGATGAAGATAAACTTTCCACAAAGAAGACAACTTAGAATTTTTAAAAGGTATGGGCCATTGATAGAAAAAGAGATCCAGGGAGTTGGGTTGGACCCAAGAAATGTGAAAAGTGGACATAACATGATTCAAGGTAGAGTGGAAAAAAGAACATTTCATAAAAAGGTGATTGACAGATTCCTAGGATGCCAAACAAATATGGCATCTATTCAGAACAACCATTCCTCTCTTCATGATATTATCTGTAGTGAGGATCCTATTTTGGATGGCTAACCAGGAGAAAACAATAACTTTAGGTATGAGGTGTTTAAGCCAAACTAGATTGAAAGGAATGGGAGAAGCTTGGGGATTAAAAGTCAACAAATGATGAGTAGATTTGACAGAAAAAATACCAGAGTTAGTTTCTTTCCAAAAAGGGGTGTCATGAGACATACCAGAAGGAATTACAGTTGCCCTTAGTAAGGTTGATAATTCTATGAATGTATTTAAAATTTGAGCATTAACATTTGTAATGTGAAACTCTTTCCAATGTTTGGGCTGGATTGAAAATTCTATAAAATAAACCACATTTGTACCTATGAGAGTATCCAGCAAAGGCTGCAACACTGAGACTCCATTGTTCTCACTAAGAGGTTGATTGGAGATCCATATGTTTGACCAAAAATTTATCCTATACCCTGTTCCAAGCTGCCATCTGGTTCCCTTTTGAATAAGGAACCTGGTTTGAAGAATGGATTTCCAAAAAGTGGACCCAATTTTGGGAATATTTTCATCCATAAAATTCTAGGTGTGAGTGTATTTTTTATTGATGATGGAAACCCATTCGATATTGCAATTGGTAAACACCCTCCAATCTTGCTTGGCCAAAAAAATCATGTTCATATTGTTGATTCTTTTGAGGCCCAGCCCTCCTTGAATTTTGGGTAAACAAACCTTTTCCTAGCTGACCAAATGAAACTTTTTCCTATCCTATGAACCTGCCCAAAGGAATCTCTTTTGAATTTGCTCAATTTTATTGTAGACAACAATAGGAGCTTTGAAAACTAACATGAAATAAACAAGAATACTTTGAAGACATGCCATAGTGAGAGTAGCTTTGGCTGCTTGGGATAGAAGGACTCCTTTTGAACCTGTAAGTTTTTTATTGATTATTTCGATAACATTGCTCTACATGGAATCTTTGGGATAATTGGTGAACATGAGAATATCCAAGTAGACAGTGGGAAGCTTAGATATTACACACTAAATAATACGAGTAATATTTATATATATAGGTAGAGAGGTATTGAGAAAGAAAACTTTACCCTTGGCATAGTTGATATTTTTCCCTACAGCCTCTTCATAAAGATCTAAAATACCTTTGACCATATTTGCTTCCCAAACTGAAGCATGGGTGGCTAAAATAGTGTCATCAACAAACTACTGATGAAAAATGGGTCTCATATTGGAAGAATATTGAATTCTAGAGATTGTGCCTTTCGAGCAAGCAACTTTGAGAGCTCTACCAAGGGATTCAACAAGGATGATGAAAATAATAGGGGATGGGGGATCACCTGCCTAAGTCCTTTGTTTCTATGGAAGTAACCAACTGCAGATCCATCAACTAACACAAAAAACCAAGGGCTATAAATGCAACATTGAATAAGTTGGACCCATTCTCTATGAAACCCAAACTTGAGAAGAACATCAAGCAGAAATTCTTGGTTGATCCTATAAAAATATTTCTTCATGTCAATTTTAAGGACTAGGGTAGCTTTTTGTTGTTGGAAATATAATGGAGGACTTAATGAAGAGTTATGATGCCATCAGTTATAGATATTCGTTTTATTGAACTGCCTTGGTAGGGATCTATGATGTGGGGAAAACATTCTTTCACTCTAGAAGCCATAGCTTTAGTTAGGATTTTATATAGCACATTACAAAAACTAATGGGTCTAAAGTTTACCATAGATTTACACACAATTACTTTAGGAACAAGAGCTATGAAAGTGGAGTTTATACCTCTAGGGATGGACTTAGTATGTTGGAGTTCACTGATAGCCTTGCATACATCTTCCCCAACAATATCCCAAAAGGTCTAAAAAAACCTAGGGGAAAAATCATCAGGCTCGGGGGCTTTATCAGGGTGCATAGTGAATAAAGCTTGCTTGATCTCATCTGAAAAGAGAGGCTTGATGAGCAAGGAATTCATTTTTGGAGTGACCAGTGCAGGAATGTGACTGAGTAATTGATTCTTAGCTCGATCAGAATTTTGAGAATGGGTTCCCAAAATATCTTCAAAAAAATAAGAGGCTTCATATCGAATTTCAAAAATATCCTTAGTAGTGGAGCCATCACCTCTGGTCAACTCCCTAATTTTGTTTGAACTTCTATGCCTGAGGCTAGAAGCATGAAAAAATTTCTTGAAGTGATTATAGGTTTCCTTCTTGAAATTTATTTTATAAAATATAAAATGAACATGGATTTCATTCTTGAAGGGATTATATAGTCCCTTCTTGAAATTTATTTTATACAATATCATTTTTCAAATCATGATACCCTGTTTGATGAAAATAGGTTGTTACCGAATATATTTAAAAAGAATAGTGTTATTTCATAACATAAAGAAATATGGAAATTCTTATGTAATATATGGATGATTTTGGAAAATGGAACTATGTAAATTCATTAAATTGATTGTATTGAAGAAAAATATGATTATATAATGAAAAGAGATGTCTTTGAGGCTAGGTTTTTCTCTTGGGGGTTTTCGAGGATAAATGTGGTGTTATATTTGATACTTGCATCTACTATTTTAGTTTATTGTATGCTCTTTAATGAAATGTTATTAATATGAAATATGCATAGTCTTTTTCTAATATGGAATATGAATGAATTCATATCTTGTTTATATGATGTAAATATTATTGCTCCTTAAAGGTAAATATGGATATCTAATGAAAGAATTTGGAATTATGAAATATTTACTTTGATATATTTTAAAAATTATAGTTATGTAATGGAATCAATATATTATTTATATTGCTTAGATGGAGAGCCTTTTATATGCTACAATATTATTATTACATGCATTGATTTATATTTTAATAAATTGATAGACTTCTCATAAGTTATCTAATTTCCTTATTCATAACTAGAGAAATTCCTTGAATATTCTTATTTAAGAATAGATATTGTGGGTAGATTTATTAGAGGTTGATAATGAGAGTAGAGACTTTTAATACATTAGAAAACCTAAAAAATGATGTTTCCAACACTTGGGGAAAGTTGCAGTAGGCAACACTCAAGTATCTCTACATTTGATTACTCTTGTGGTGTAACCCAGAGGGTTCCCAAAAGCATATTAGCTTTGAGAAGGTCCTAAGTGAGAAATCTTGGAAAAATTATCCTACGATGGAGATATGGAGTAAAATTGCAAGTTTGGTGTTGGCACCTTGAATGGGAAGGATTGGGTGGCCTAGCTATTTATTAGATTTTGATGTAATGGACACAGGGAGATAACAATTATGAGATGCAAAATAATATGAAATAAAGTAAATCTACTAGATAACTGAGATATGCACAAATAGAAATGATATAAATGAATACAATGTAGCTATGGAGTAAATGAACACTCCATTAATAAAGCTACTAAACTACATTGCACCCATCACTAATGGATGGTGATCTACACAAATCTATACTATGATCTAATATACTATGTCCCCAACTATCTCTGTCTCTTTCAAAATATGTATTACAATGAGGCCTTTATTATATAGGTAAAATAGATTCTTTGTCCAACATCTACCTAACTGTGCAAGGGATAACTTGCACATTGACACTTGTACATTTGTTACATTGTATGAAGTAATTAGATAACTTCCCTCTAAATTAATCTAATGTCCTAAGTATGTAACTTGGAATATACATTTACATAACCCAAACGATGTAATATAATCTATTTCTAAAACCTCCCTCTATTACATTATTTGGGTATTGAAGACTTTAGTCTTCAATATGGATCTTCTTCTTCTTCATCTCGAGCTTTGTATTCTTCCTCTGCATTCTTTGTATTTAGGTTCAACATGTAATATATATCTTCATATGATGTAGAATATGTTGTAGCTGAAGCTAAACATTCTTCTTTCATTAAAATATGATATAGTTTTTTTGTAAAATATAGTTCAATTTATGGTTGATTTTGCACAGTTTTGTAAATATAAAAAATCATCTTTTCTAACACCTTATTACTCCTAATTGAAGTAAGCACTTTTCCAATTTTGAAGAGGTTTTAATGTTGGATTTCTTTTATCCCTTTTGAGAAATTTTAATACAATAAAATTATGAACTTCCAAACTTAAAAAAATCTTTTATAACCTCTTTTGTAACCCTTAGGATTTTATTCAAATGTTTCTAATTTCCAATAACCTAGTTTGATGTTGTAACCCTTATCACTCCCAAATTTGGAAAATTAGAAAATTAATAATATTTGTAAAATATTAAAGAATTTAATCCAAGTAGAATTCCTTATTTCTCCTAGGTTGTATTGCAAATATTATTTCAATTTGATAAGTTATTCCTTATAGCTTTTGATTTCAAAAATCTAAGATTTAATCTTAGCTTATAACCCTTATATCTCCAAAAATGAAAGAAATAATAAAATGAGATTAAACCTTACCTTTGGATGTTAAATATCCTCATTGTTCGGTGGTTATTCTGGTTGGATATAACAACAGTATTAAGGTTACCTATGGAATCAATGGAGATTACTTGTCTTCAATGTTGAATGTAGGCACTTATGGGATTCAAAGTCTCATTTGACCTGCACTTTCCTCTCCCTTGTATGGTTCTCCTTATCCATATTAAAATGTATTGTCTCCTTCTAAATTTAGGTGTTGGCTTATGATAGTGCTTTACAAGCACTCTTTACATAGATGAGCTATTTGTTGTCTTCCATATTACTTATTTGACATCCTTGGTGCCTTAAATAGAATGAGCTTCTTGTACTTTGCGACAAGTGTCACCTAAAACCTTTTTTGTAGATGCGTTCAATGTAAACCTTGAAATCATGAGGTTAGTGGTAACCTCCTAAGATTTTTAACTCCTCCCAAGCATGTGTAACATCTTCTTGGTGAGTTTTTGAGTCTTCACGTATGTTGGAGAGTATAGAGCATATGTGCCATGTGGCACTCAAGGCTTATGCATGTGAGACTCCCTTGTAACATTTCTTAGAGCCTTTATCTTACCTTCTATGTAAACTTACCTTATTTATTTAAATTCAAGCAATCTCCTAGTGTCCTTGGATTCTTCTATGTATTGGTTCTTGGATCTTTGGCACTCCTACATAGTGGTTGTATTGGCTCTTGGATCTTTGGTACTACTAAAAAATGGTTGTATTGGCTCTTGGATGTTTGGCTCTCCTCCACGACGGTCCTATGGTAGCTCTTCATAGTCTTTAATGGTGGATGATCTCCTTTCCTTTTCCTTTGTAATATGCTATTGGTTTATTTTTACCATAGTGAAATCCTTCCATTTTGATTTATTTTGATAATGCTCCTCTTACATAGGTAATTTCTTCCTTATAATTTTCTCTTCTACATAATCTTCGACTAATTTTTGGCTCCTTTTTATGCTTCCAATGTTGTAGGTGATATGTACTCTTCGAGGGCTTGATTTGAAGATTGAAAACTAGCATTTGTAAACACTTTGAATCCTTGGACGTATGGGCACTTCGATGGCTCCTTTCTCTTGCTAGATAAAATGTCCTTGCATATTCCTTTAGATAATATTTTTTTCTTCTAAAATAACAAAAGTAGTGCTCCTGTAATATATAGTTTTTGCACCAAAATGAAGAGTTGTTTTTTTTACGTAATATTTTTTCCTTTTCTTGTATGATAGATGATCTAAGATAATGATTTTTTTGAATAGGAATTCATGTTCTCTACATTAAAATGAACCCTTTATAATTTTCTTGAATATTGAGACTTCCAAGGTCTTTATTTAAGGCTTCATTAAAGGACTTCAATGGTGGTTTTATTCACCTTTTGCTTCCAATGGTGTCTTCAATAGGCCATATAAGTGCTACAAATTTATGCTTTCAACAACATAAATCAATTGAGATAACCAGTTAACAAATCAACTAGTATGGTGATTAAAAATGTACCTTTTACTAGTAAAAATAATATCACCTTATTGCTCCACTAATCTCTTAAAAAATACACTTAATAATTTCACTGCAACCTTTCAAGCATAATCTAGAATGAGCCCATGCATATTTCACTAAAAAATAGTTGTAGGATCAAGTCTTCTTTTCTCTTTTTCAAAGTAGAATATAGATAGTTTATATATAAATCTGAAATCTAATCAACCCCTAATATGCAAATGAACCTTTTAGTTTTGTACTTTTGAAGAATTTAATTTTGCTTTCCCTTCTTCCAAATTTAATCTAAATAAAGTGCTTCAATGAATATAATAAGTAATCCAATTTATGAGTTAGCTAGCACCAATAGTTGAATACATTTTTAAAATATTATGTAGATATTTTCCCACTTCTGGAGAAGATGTGGATCTTGGTTTCTAATATCACCAAGTTGCTACTTTGGGTAGGATCTTGCAGCTTTTTGTAGACTATTTTGAATAGCTCCTTCTTCACAAAAATATGATCTCAAACTTTCTTTCACAATCCTAAGATTTTATGGATTTTTATCCTCTTGTGTTCTCCTTTTCCTACAGATTTGGAGAAGTATTTGTCTTTGAAGTGGTGCCTTCTTTCTGTGAGAGGTAATCTTCAAATCTCCTATATTTGGTGAGCTTCTTTTATCTTCAAGTCTTCTTATCAAATTCTGATTTTAAGAAATATCTTCTTCTCAATATTTTGAATATCTTGAGGTCTTTCACTGGATTCTTCTTCTGGTATTTGGCACTCCTTGCCAAATTCTCCTTCTCTTGGGATTGTTTTTGGATGGAAACAATTATCCCAAGTCCTTCACTATTAGGAAATTCTCCTTGGTAGTGGATTTCTCTAGTGAGTTCTTTCATGATTTCTTTAGTAAGGCTCTCTTAGCCTTTTATTGGATTCTCAATGAGTTCTTCCTAACGTCTTTGA
This sequence comes from Wollemia nobilis, assembly GCA_028583015.1. Classification (NCBI taxonomy): domain Eukaryota; kingdom Viridiplantae; phylum Streptophyta; class Pinopsida; order Araucariales; family Araucariaceae; genus Wollemia; species Wollemia nobilis. Next base: position 2,281,054 of record JAQPPZ010016349.1, read on the forward strand.
TATTACAGCTTCTACTGGTATTTCCTTGAGACCTCTTCAACCTTCTACTCTTGGAAGTGTTGGTGGTGGGATCTTCTTCTGGATATATGATTTTGCTACTTTTAAATTTAAGCAGGACTATCCTAGTCCTACTTCTTCCAAGTCTAAAATTCCTTCAATGAGATATTCTCCTGATTTATTTTGCTTTAGGTGTTGAATTGATTCTTAAGAAAATACTCTTCCTAAATTTCTTATAGGAATTTTCCCAACTAACTGAATATTCTTTCCCCACAACAAAGATATTAGTACTAAAATCTTAAATTGCTTTTGAATTGGATATTATTTTTTAATTCTTCAATATCAAGGCTTTTGGAGCCTTTTTGAGTATCTAGGCTTCTATAGCCTTTTTTAGTAACAAAGCTTGTGTGGCCTTTTCAATACCAAGGCTTCTATGGCCTTTTCAATATCAAGTATTCTATGGTATTTTTAATATAAAGGATTCTATGGCCTTTTCAATATCAAGATTTTTTTGGCTTCTTATTCAATGCTTCTATGGCCTTTTATTCAAGGCTTTTATGCCCTTTTTGTATCAAGGCTTCTATGGCCTATTATTCAACTATTAAGTTCTTCAATATAGCAATGGAGATATTCAATCTCCTAACTTCACCATAGCTCTTCTTCATAAGTCTTATTCCATAATTTTCTTCTCTTGCACAAGGAACTAATCTCTATACCATGAGGTCACGCTGACCTTCAGGTAATGAAGTTGGAGTCTCCTAGATTTTTGTTGTAGGAGTACCAATCCTTTGAGAATTAATTATCTATAACAAAAGAAACTTTAGGTAATATTTAGAAAGTTCCAGATATCCCGAATGATCTTCACAAGATGATATGTCAATCTAGTGGATTGAATATTGAGTCCTAGTCTTCACGAGTTTTTTCTGTAACTTTGTGGAAAGACTCTAGTCAAATGCAATCTTATTATTTTTTGGATCTAAGATTTTTTTAGTCCTCACTTGTGACTCTCCCTAATTCTACAACATATATTCTTCTGAGATATTTTTATAGTGGTTGGTCTAGCAACACGTTAGGTTGAAAAATACTTAGGTTCAATGATAATGATGGTTTCCCTATTGATCTACATAGACTAGATCTATCGTGGCTCTAATACCACTATTATATTTTGATGTAATGGCCATAGGGAGATAACAATCACAAGATGCAAAATAATATGAAAGAAAGTAAATATTCTAGATAACTGAGATATACACAAATAGAAATGATATAAATGAATATAATGTAGCTATGGAGAAAATGAACTCTCCATTAATAAAGAAATTGAACTACATTGCACCCATCACCATTGGATGGTGATCTACATAGAACTGTACTATGATCTAAGATACTATTTCCTTGACTCTCTATATCTATTTCTATATATGTATTACAATGAGGCATTTCTTATATAGGTAAAATAGATTCCTTGGCCAACACTCTACCTAGTTGTGCAAGGGACAACTTGCACATATACAACTTACACGTTAACACTTGTACATTTATTACATTGTATGAAGTAACTAGATAACTTCCCCCTTAATTAATCTAATTTCCTAAGTATGTACCTTGGAAGATACATTTACATGACTTAAATTATGTAATATACTATATTTCTAACACTATTTATCATGGGGAGTGATAAATACCTTAATTAGTTAGTTTAGTAATTAAGCACTAAGCACTAGATATCTCACCATGGAGGTGTAGGTATCTAGGCTTCAAGGCATTATTCTAAGATCCATAAGCTAATATAGGATGTTACCACATACTAACCACTTGATTTTCATCTACAGTGACTCGTCTCAGTTTTTTTATACCTAATAATAAAAAAAGAAATTTGGAATACATCTAATAGTAATCTAGGTGGTCTAGCCCAAGGTGTGTATTTTATACATCTATGTGAACTTTATCTAATAAAATTAACATGTGTTATTAAAAAAAATATAGGTCTATCAATGGGTATTAGTTAAAATTGAGGTTGTTACATTCAGTATCAGAGCACACGCTACAAAATGGATGCTAGTGTAAAGTCCATACTAATAAAATGATGCTAGTAAAAGAACCAAAGGTTGGTTCAAGACCAAAGGTTGCTCAATTTAAGTTTAAGGTTGTTTGAACCATTGATAACAACATTTCATTTGTTAATGCTCTAGGTCGTAGGACAAAAATATTTCATGAATAAGCTAAATATTTCTTGAAAATTAATCATAAGAAAGGTAGTTTTACTTTAATATGGTACTTTATGTGAAGCAAAAATGACCATCATTATCAAGTGAGTGATAATGGTCAAAATTAAAAATGGCACCCAAGGATAAGTTGTATAAATAGAATTTTATGAGATAAATTGATGGAATTATATGATGATACATCAAATGGGTTAAAATACCATAAATGTGGGACACAAATGAAGAAATAATAGAATTTCAATCATGTTGGATAATGTTGTAGCCCTGGTAAGCTTAGAGGAATGATGTATTCCTAGTTAATCAATACGAGAATGATGATGGGTGACATAAGCGGAATGAGGCAGCCTGAGATGATTAACATGTGATCCATAAAGGATGAATGTGAAAACTCAAGATGTTTGAGATGTGATCTACTAGACGGTTGAGCAGGATCGGTGTATCGTAAACCGATGATTGGTTAGGCACTTGGTGATAATCAAAGGAATAATTCAAATCATTAATTATGTATGATATAAAATATTGGATTTTTATTTATTCAACTCCAAAGGGATAAAAGAGTTAACTTGTCATTCACCATGAAGTATAATGCAGTTATACTTATATTAGGGTTGTCATTATTGATTTTGAGTGTATTTGGACAAGCCCTAGAATATGTCATATTGCTAATAATTTTCAACCTACTGGTGTATCCACTTTGAGAAGAGAATATGGATTCTAGTGGCACTAGATCAAGTTAGGGAGGCAATGCAGAGCCAAAGGAAATAAGGCCATTAAAATTTGTAAGACCACATCACACATTTAGAGCAATATTTTAAAATGTGAGGGATATGTTGAATGATGATGATTGGTAGTGGTTGAGTGTCATGACCCTCCCCTAGAAAACCTTTTCAAATAAAATATTTATGTATTTATGTGCAATTAGTAATGACATATTTTGTGGTTTTATGAGATTTTGATGATAATTGATATGGTACTAATAGAGTTGTACTTATTGTAAGAATAGACACATTCACAAGTGGTTAAAAATTTTATGGCTTAAATGGTCAAAAAGATCTGACATGTGTTATCTAATTTAGATTTGGCCTACCCTTTCTATTTTATGTCTCTTTTCTATATTTGAATTCTTTTTTATATTAAGTTAATACTTTTAACATACTTTAAAAAATAAAGAAACTATGTTAAAAAAAATTAAAATTATTTCATTAAAAGAAAAATGAAGAAAGGAAATGAATAATCAGATTCTCAACTTTAGAATAATTGAAATAATGACATAGCCTTTGCTTCAAATTGGAAAACAAACTCAACTTAGCAAAGTATAATAGCAAACATTTTAGGGTTCATTATTTTTCAAATGAAATCTCATTGAGGTCTCTTCAAAACCCTTAAGGAAGGAAATAGAAGGGGATACAGATTAATGATTGTATTCGAGGGATTTGATTAGAGAACATGTGAAATAGGGAGGAAATTTTTGGACATTCATATTTGAATGAGGAAGGAGTAGTAAAGGATCTTTACACTGGTGAGAACTTGAGTCTTCTCCAAAAATAGCTTCTTCTAAAAATCAAAGGTACCTCTTTCTGTAAATGTTTAGAAAATAGTGTTTTAGTCTTGTGAATTGGAACTAAATATATGGCTAATATAAATTCATGTATGTAAATAATGGTTGAATAAAGTAATCCATTGAGATACTTCTAGTATTTGGATAACTTTATCCATTTAGAGAACTAGGTTCTATTTTTTGTGAGCACCCGAGAAGAAAAAATAATGTAGAGCTTAGAGGAGGTTATCCTCTAGTTTGCTCACTGCCATACATATCAATGGATGTTACTTTATGTACTCCAACTATTTTCTTATCCTCATTAATGTTGTTCATAAGTCATGCAAAAAAAGATACTACAATATTATTTTTTAACCTATAGCAAGATATCCAAGTTAAAAAAGTAGCACACATCTGATTGTATTTTGTAGTTATGAAGATCATGTTTTGGTTGGAATGAGGGTTAAAATATTTGGTGGTCCTTTCCTTTAGGATCCATAAGATTGAAGCTGAGCATATGACCTATTTAGGTTTATGAATACTATAATACAATGCTTGATGTATGAAGAAATGTATTCCTCATGTGATGATGTAGGATGAGAATTAAATTAAATAAATCAAAACATAAGGTTTTATGTAAATATTCCTTGAAGAGTACAATCCACCAAGTCTATTGTATGGCACTATTTGGAGAATAAATGTGGAATAAAACCTAAGGAAGGAAAAAGGTTTGCAATCTTAAATTTCATAGTTATAATGTGAAGACCCTTGAGTGCTTGAAACACCCCTTAGCCTAGAGATATGGTTGAATACCTTTCATGGTAGTCATGGAACCTATGCTTGGCACCTTATAAACCTTGATCGAGCTATGTGGTAGGCACAATAATTAGAAAGTAAGACCATATTAGGTTTAGCCATATGTCATTTGTAATATTTAATTGAATTTTTTAGCTAGGGTAAATATAGTTGAGTGTAATAAAATGTAATGTTGTACGTTGAAGGGATTTGTAAGATATTTTTTTATGTTGAAAGAGGGTAATGTTGACACATGGCTAGATAGATATGGCTAGGAAAAATGGAACATAAACTCCTTTAGGAAATCTAAAAGGGAATTCAAAATTTGAATTGAAATTAAGGTCCACAAGAATCAAACCTTTGGATTTAACATAATAATGTTATTATGAAACCATCTATGAAGCACATTCTCTTATGAATTTTATTAAATGTCAAATCAAATGATGTGGGTCTATTTACTAATGTTAGTGTAATAAAGAAGATTAACCAAAGGATAATTACTTGATTATTAGAATTAAGCTTTGACATATGATTTGTTTAATAGATTAATGGTTATATTAAATCCACATTAAAAGAGAAAAAAATATCCATTTTGGAAGTTATAATTAAAGGAACAAAAAAGGATATAATTTTATTCTAGAGGTTTATAAATATGGTTTCCTCTTTAGATTATTTTGTCTTACATTTTGGAGTAACTTATAGAAGTTTTATAAGCTTTGCAAAGGATAGAATTTTATTAATCGATTGTGAAAAGTTTGATCGAATTTATTGTATAAAATCTAAGATACTTTTGTAATGTACAATAACCCTTTATGCTGAACTTACTTTACTTTGAGAAATGGAAATAAAAACATAAAATTAACAAGAAATTGGGAAGAGGGCCCAATAAAAAGGAAAAATAAACTTATGGGGGTTCCATATTTTGCAAGATATTACCTAGGAAGTGGACTTCTGAGTAATAATAGATTAGAATATGAAATGAGCTTAATATGAGGGAGCTATGAAGATTACCTTTCTCCAAATTAAGAAGGTTCAAATAAATGTATTAGGAGAACATAAGAATAAGGAATATTCTTATGTAGTAGACTGCCACTATGGCAAAGAAATCTTGAAAATTCCTTTTGTAAATTGACAAATGGAGTGGCAATGGAAATTTAAATATGGAAATTTTAATTTTAGGTTTTCTCCTTGGATAGGGTTCCTAGGATACATGATGTGTCTATTGGTTTATCTTTTGTGGTACTTGTTATGGAATTTATTATTTACATTTATTGCTTTAATACTATTAGAATGAATGAAGAAGAAATGAATTGGTTTATTCTGCTTTTATGAAAAGTAACATTGTTATATGGTTAGAATCTATTTATCTACTGCAAGAGCACATGGATTATGCAATTATGTTTCTTAAAAATGAATGAATGTTATAAAATAGATAAAGATATATCTTGTTTTACTAGGGGTATGGGTTTTACTTTTTGCAATGGTTATAATAAAGGAATGCTAATCTAAATAGACCCTACGGTTAGGACTAGAACTAAGGAAAAAATAATGGGAAAATCCCTTAGAGATACAATGGTAACTTTAATAATGGATCATTTAATTGTGCTCCAAGGTAAAATGAGCTTGGAATTCCATTGTATCTAATTATTTGTGATGGGATCCTTCAATAGGCAGTAAGATACCCGTATGAGAGAGATATCATAAAAATATTAGTCATAGAGACCCAAATGAATGAGGAATAATTCCTATGGGGGATGTCATTTGGTGTGGAGGTCATTTTAAATCTCCAAGTGAATGATGGAAGACTCAATAAGATCTTCCACATAAATTGTAATCACCTACATTATACTATCCATAGGATAGTTTAATGGTGCACAATAGTTATATACTAAAAGAGATGTGTCCAACTATAATAAGCTTACACCTATGACACTAGTATGGAATGACAAACATTGTTCAAGGAATTGGCACCCCTTTTCTCAAATAAGCAAGATAAGGTTAACCCTTGCACCGTGGTCAAGAAGTCCTTCAAGAAAAAGAAAATAAATTTTGGGTGACCACACAAATGTGTCCTTTAAGCTGTATGGGCGGTGTAAAAGGTAAAACTTAAACCTAATATGGGATAATTGCCACTCCTACCCACCCGAGGGATGTTGTATCATCTAAAACATGGAAGTGGAAGAAAAATATTCTAAGGAATATATTTTCCTAGGTTACCTCCAAAAAGGAAATTTAATTTCACCATATAATGGATGCTTAGAACAAAGTCAATACATAGGGTCCCATATAGGATGAACCCCATAGAGATTCAAGAGTTAAAGGTTCAACTACAAGGTTTGATAAAACCTAGTGTGTCACCTTGGGTGCACTTATTCTCTTTGTAAAGAAGAAAGATGGATCACTAAGATTGTGTATTGACTATAGAATTTTTGATATGGATTTGGATGTTAAAGAACATAAAATACTTGAATGATTTGAATTGAACATAAAACATGTATTTATAGGTATTATGAGACTATTACAATCCACATCTTTGGTTAAAACCATCAAAAAATACCATTATTGGCCAACTAACCTATTAAATTCTAATATTATCTAACATTTGACAAATTATAAGATTTTATAAGATATTAAATAATATCACATGATTCCTTATATATTATTTACGTATTCTAAAATTTTGTAAGGCATTATTAAATATCCTATGATTCCTCATCATTCTTCCCCACCATAGAATCATCGAACTCCAATGCATACAAGGGAAGGAAAATATTGAATCATCTGGTGGTGAGAGATCCATTGAGCTTGATGTGGAAGTTATCCTCATATAGAAACAAGGTAGGAAGTGACAGATCCCTAGCAGATGTGGCATGTCCTAGTGTCAAACAAATGATCATCCTCTAATGGAAACTAAAAATTAGGTACAACATTTATAGTATGGTTGATGACTGGTGTTGTCTCTAATGTGGACTCATGATATGGTTTGAGTAAGTCATCATTGAAAACATCATGGATGCCCAAGTGTGTTGGAATATCAAGGAAAAAAGTATTATATGACACCTACTACATGATAGTGTAAAGTCCATATTGAAGAGGTTTAATCTTGTTATGTGACTTATCTAGGAATTGATAGTGGTCAAGGTACAACCAAAATCGATATCCAACCTAGAAGTGATGTGGAACATGAAGTCAATCCATGGCTTGCTTCTATTGATGTTGAGTATTTTGCAATATCTGAACACCCTTTGACTGGAATTACTACAAATGTTGAATTAAAGAGTGGACTTTGTCTTGCTCTTTGTGGATGTGGATAGTGACAAGAGATAGAAGTGATAATGGTAACTCATATGGTGCTAATGTCTAAAAATATAGATACACTTCAAATAATGAATGACCTGTGGATGAATGAAAAACCCTATTATATGTATGCTCAATATGTGTAAGACTTAAATACCACTTAGATGAAAATGAATAATGGAAGATGCAAAGAATTTGGACAAGAGTATAATTGATAACTTTAGTTTAACCATAAAACTATGGATGAAATGCAGTAGAAAAAGTAAGAGGGACACCTAAGAGTTTCCACAATGAATACCAAAAATTATCAACAAAATATGAATCATGATTAGACATGATATTGGTGGAAATACCAAAATAATGGCAAACAACATCAAAGAAAAGTTTGACTAAGTTAACAACAGAACTGGTTTTAAGACATTATTTAATGTCATACCATATCAATTTTTAAACAAAGTGACCATAAAAGATATCCCTTGAATAGAATAGAGTATTTTTTTGACAAATAAAAAGGGGCAACCATATTCTCTAAAATTGATTTAAAGTATGGCTATCATCAGTTAAGAATTCGTGAGGAAGATACTGATAAAACTACATTCAAGACTCATTATGGGCATTACGTTTTTATGATGCTACCATTTGGGTTGTCTAATGCACCAATAACCTTTATGAATCTAATGAACAATGTATTCATAAGACAGTTAGATTGATTCGTATTAATATTTTTATATGACATACAAATATATTCTAAGAACAAGGATGAAAATGATAAGCACATAAGGATAGTGCTTGAGTTGTTAAGATAAAAATAATTTTATGGTAACCTCTCGAAGTGTGACTTTAATGCCCCTGAAGGTCCAATATCTTGGGAATATTATTTCTATAATGGGATAGTGGTAGACCCAAATAAAATTGAGGCCATTATGAGTTGGCCGTGACCCACCAATGTGATTGAAGTACAAAGTTTTATGGGCATCATAGGATATTATAGATGCTTTGTCAAAGACTACTTTAAAATTACCTATACAATAACAAGTATTTAGAGGAAGGGAGAAAAATTTAAACAGATAGATAAGTGTGAGGTAAAATCTGAGTTATTAAAACAAAAACTCACCATTGCACCTATCTTGAAAATTCCATACCAACAGGGAAATTTCTAAATATGTACAAATGCATAATTAGAAGGATTAGGGGGAGTACTATCCCAAGAGGAATAAAAAGTAGCATATGAGTTAAGGAAACTCAAGAAATATGAAGTAAATTACACTACACATGACTTGGAACTGGTAACAGTGGTGCATGCCCTTAAGATTTGGGACACTGTCTATTAAGAAAACCATTTGAGCTTAGAACCGACCATTAGATTTTTAAATATATCTTCACTCAACCATTGTTGAATGCAAGATAGAGATGATGGAGAAAATTCTTAGTAGAATATGACTTTGCTATAGAATGTATCAAAGGTAAAGAGAAAAAAGTTGTAGATGCCCTAAGTAGACAAAGACATATAACTACTTTGATCTGTAGCCATGTAGAATTGATAGACCAAGTAAAAAATATGCAAACCCAGGTTCGAATTTATAATGATATCCAAAAAAATATGGAAAGAACTCCTAAAGAAAACAAAGATTATAATATTAAGTATGGACTCTTATGCTTCAAGGATAGGACCATCATACCAAAATATGGTGACTTAAGGAGAAATATTATTCAAGAGGCACATAAATATCCTTACTTGGCTCACCCTAGAGGAGCCAAAATGAGGGGAAAAATAAAAATACTTTCTATTGGATGGGGATGAAGAATTACATAAATTAATTTGTCTCTAGATGCATGTAATATTAGAAGGTGAAGGCTAAAAAGTGATATTTGATAGGCTACCAATACCCACATAATATGCCTATTAAAAAATGGTAGGTCATATCCATGGACTTTATTGTGAGATTGCCTAAGAATAGATTCCAACATTATGCAATCCTTTTTGTAGTGGACATGTTGACCAAGGTTGGATATTTCAAACCTAGGAGTACTATGAATGATGCATTTGTAGTGGCTAATATATTTGCCAAGGAAATCTTTAGATTACATGGATTTCCTAAAATAATTATATCTGATAGAGATTCTAGATTCACATCTACATTCTAGCAAGTCCTACATTGGACTATAGGTACAAAACTAAATATTATTTTTTCTTACCATTAGATACCGATGGACAAAGTGATATTTAACTAGGTTTTGGAAGACATGCTTCACATGTATTGTATGGATAAAAAACCTAAATGGGAATATTTTCTACACCTGGTTGAATTTACCTATAAATATTGGAATCATGCTTCTTTGGTAATAGCTCCATTCAAAGTGTTGTATGGTAAAAAATGTTGAACAACCCTCTCATGGGATAATCCAAAATATCATATTTCCATCAAACTAGATATAGTTCAAGAGATGGAGGAACAACTAAAACTGATTATATTAAGGCTAAATAAAACCTCTAATCATAAAAAGAGCTATGCTAACAAAAAGTGCACCCTTAGATAATTATCTATAGGGGACAGAGTATTTATTAGAGTAAATCCCATGAAGAGTGCCATAAAATCAACCAAATTGGATCCTAGCTATGTTGGAACCTTTGATATTATTCAAAAGAAAAGTCCAATTTCCTACCATATATCCTTTCCACCCAACTTATTCAATATCCAATATACTTTCCATGTATCCTTGCTTAGGAAGTATGTAGCTAATCCTAACCATGTATAAAATTTTTCTAAATTATAGATAAATGACCCTATAATGATTGAAGTACAACCAGTAAATATTTTGGAGTTTTCTTCCAAACAGATGACGAACCAAACTCTAGAACAATGTAAATTCCAATGGGATTATTAATAAGAAAAAAATGCTACTTTGGAGAAAGTAGTTGATATGCAAAAACATTTTCCATATTTATTTGAATGAATAAATATAATTTTGGTCTTATTGCAGGATATTGGTGAAACACAGAGGACTGTGTTTAGTCCAAGGAGGTAGTATGTCATGGAAAATTTTATGGTTTTATGATATTTTTATGATAATTAATATGGTACTAATAGACTTGTCCTTATTGCAAGAATAGACACCTTCGCAAGTGGTCAAAAAGTTGATGGCTTAAATGGTCAAAAAGATCTGACATGTGTTATCTAATTTTAGATTTGGCTTACCCTTGCTATTTGATGTGTCTTTTATATATTTGCATGCTCTTTAATATTAAGTTAATACTTCTAACATACTTTAAAAAAAGAAACTATGTTAATAAAATTTAATATTACTTCATTAAAAGAAAAATTAAGAAAGGAAGTGAATAATAAAAAGCACAACTTTAGAATAATTGAAATAATCACATAGAATTTGCTTCAAATTGTAAATAAACTCAACTTAGAAAAGTATAATATTGAACAATTGAGGGTTTGTTATTTTTCAAATGAAATCTCGTTGAGATCTCTTCAAATCCCTTAAGGAAGGAAAGAGAAGGGGACAAAGGTTGATGATTGTATTTGGGAGATTTTATTAAAGAACATGTGGAATAGAGAGGATATTATTGGACATTCATATTGGAAGGAGGAAGAAGAAATAAAGGATATTTACATTGGTGAGAACTTGAGTCTTCTCCAGAAATAGTTTCTTCTAGCAATCAAAGGTACCTATTTTTGTAAATGTTTAGAACATAGTGTTTAAGTCCTATGAATTGGAACTAAACCTGTGGCTAATATAAAGTCATGTATGAAAAAAATGCTTGAATATAATAATCCATTGAGATACTTCTAGTATTTGGATAACTTTATCCTTTCAGAGAACTAGGTTCTGTTTGATGTGAGCACCCAAGAAGAAAAAAGAACATAGGGCTTGGAGGAGGTTATCCTCTAGTTTGCTCATTGCCATACCTATCAAGGGATTTTACTTTGTTTACTCCAACTCTTGTCTTATCCTCATGAATATTATACATAAACCATGCAAAAAAAGACACTGGAGTGTTTTTTTTCAACCTATAGCAAGATATATAGGTTAACAAAGTAGCACATGTCTAACTATGTTTCACAGTTATGAAGACCATGTTTCATTTGGAATAAGAATTTAAAATTTTTGTGGTCCTTGAATTTAGGATCCATAGGATTGAAGCTAAGTGTATGGCATGTTGAGGTTGTTCATGAATGTTGGAATACATCACATGATTATGTAGGGTGAGAATTAAATTAAATTAATCAAAACATAAGGTTTAATGAAAATATTCCTTGAGGAGTAGAAGATATCAAGTGGCTATTGATAGAACCTTTGTGTTTGTTGCATGGCACTATTCGTAGCATATACATGGAATAAAACCTAAGGAAGTAAAAAGGTTTACAATATTAAATCCCATAGTTATAATGTAAGACACTTGATTGCCTAAAATACCCCTTAGCCTAGAGATATGATTGACTACCTTTGGCACTAGTCATGGACCCTATGATTAGGTGCCCTCTAAACAATACTCAAGCCATGTGGTGGGCATGACAATTATAAAGTAATACCATAGTAGGTTTAGGTGTATGTTGTTTGTAATATTTAATTAAATTTTTCAGCTAAGCTAAATATGGATGAGTGTAATAGGATGTAATGTTGTACGTTGAAGATATTTTTAATATATTTTGTTATGGTAAAAGAGCGTAATGTTGACATGTGGCTAGATAGATATAGCTTAGAAAAAATGGAACATAAAATCCTTTAGGAAATATTAAAGGAAAATCAACATTTGAATTGAAATTAAGATCCACAAGAATCATACCTTTGGATTTAACATAACAATGTTCTTATGAAACCATCTATGAAGCACATTCTCTTATGAATTTGATTAAATATAAAATAAAATAATGTGACTCTTTTTACTAATGTTAGTGCAATAAAGGAGATTAACCAAAGGATAATTACTTGATTATTAGAATTAAACTTTGACATATGATTTGTTTAATGGATTAATGGTTATATTAAATCCTCAATTAAAGGGAAACAGATATCCTTTTTGGAAGTTATAATGCAAGGAACAAAAAGGGACATACTTTTATTCTAGAGGTTTATAAAGATTATTTCTTCTTCATAGATGTTATGTCATAAATTTTGGAGTAACTTATATATGTTTTGTAAGCTTTGCAAACGATCAAAGTTTGTTAATTGATTGTGAAAATGATCAAATGTATTGCATAAAATCTAAGCTAATTTTGTAATGTACAATAAACCTTTATGCTAAACTTATTTTACTTTGATAAATGGAAATAAAAACATTAACTTAACAAGGAATTGGGCATAGGGCCTAATAAAAAGAAAAAAGGAACTTATGGGGGTTCCATATTTTGTAAGATATTACCTAGGAAGTGGACTCCTGAGTAATAATAGATTAGAATATGAAATGAGCTTAACATGAGGGAGCTATGGGGATTCCCTCACTCCATATTAAGGAGGTTCAAATAAATGTATTAGGAGAACATAAGAACAAGGAAGGTTCTTATGCAACATATTGCCACTATGGCAAAGGAATCTTGAAAATCCCTTTTGTAAATTGGCTAATGGATTGGTAATGGAAAGATAAATAGGGACATTTTAAGGCTAGGTTTTTTCCTTGGATAGGGTTACCTATCTACATTATGTGTCTATTGGTTTATTTTTTGTGGTACTTGTGAGAGAATTTGTTATTTAAATTTATTGCTTTAATACTATTAGAATGAATGAAAAAGAAATGAATTGGTTTATTCTGCTTTTATGAAAAGTAACATTGTTATATGGTTAGAATTTATTTATCTACTACAAGAGCACATGGATTATGCAATTATGTTTCTTAAAAATGAATGAATGTTATAACATGGATAAATATATATCTTGTTTTTCTTGGGGTACAGGTTTTACTTTTTGCAAAGGTTATAATAAAGGAATGCCAACCTAAATAGACCCTAAGGTTAGGACTAGAACTAAGGGATATGTGATGGGAAAATCCCTTAGGGATACAATGGGAACTTTAATAATAGATCATTTAAGTGTGCTCCAAGAGAAAGTGAGCTTATAATTCCATTGTATCTAATTATTTGTGATGGGATTATTCAACAGGTAGTAAGATACCCATGTGAGAGAGATATCATACAAATGTTAGTCATAAGGACCCAAATGAATGAAGGAGAATTCCTATGGGATATGTCTTTTGGTGTGGAAGTCATTGGAAATCTCCAAGTGACTTTATAGGGGACTTATGGGTGAAATTTTGTGTCTCCTCACCCACTATTCCTCTTTGAGGATGATGGCATATTAGATCCAGCCAATTTTGAGGTATTAATGGTTGAGCTAGATTTCAATGGATGGATGGAAAAATGGGTAGGGACATGCTCAAAAGAAGATCCCAGAACCTCACCCTACTTGGATGGAATATTGGAATCCTAAATTCTCGGATGGAAAAATAGGACTACAATGAGGTGATCACAAGCCCCAAGTTCCTATCCACAAAGTCAAACAGAACCTTGGGAAAATGATATTAAAATTTTAAACCTAATTTTCCATCCTCATGAAGATATGATGAGCAGAAGACTGGGATGTTGGTGCATGAAGGAGCATACCCAAAATCCCATCTTAGGCTAAAAACATCACACATCAGTATGAAATATTTGAGGATCCCTAAAAGGGAGCATTAATGGCCTCATATACCTAACGTAGACAGCTAATGGGCACGAAGAAGAAATTTGAAATGAATAATCAATATCTGATCTTTCTGTAGCATGAGAAGGTAAAGTAGATCAAAATTTAAATTTTTTTCAAAATTATTAAGGAACTAGATCTCTGCAGAATCATATGACCTCATCCGGAAAACCACCATCCCTCTTGAAATAGAATGTCAGTAGATCTTCTGACCATTCCAAAAAAAATCTCCCAACTAATACCATTAATATTGTAATTTGAATGTATTGTAAAAACTTCTATAAATAGTGGAATGCTCACCATTCCAAGGGTGGCTTTGTGGCCTTTATAATTCATATGTAATTCTTTGTTGACTTGTAAGTAATAGTGTATCAATGTTTGGTCTCTTAGTTTGTCTTCGCTTATATTTTTTCTCATGTGTAAATTTTTATTTCTATGATGGTTATCTGAGTTGGTTCACTTAATTTTACTATCTAGATTTCATGGGTCTATTTGGGTGATTATGTAATTCACATCTACCCTTGGACGTCGAAGTTTATTTCTACTAAATCTAGTCAAGTGGGAGTGCTCTAATTTTACTATCTAGATTTCATTCACCCTTTCACTGGTTCTCAAATTCACCCTTGCCTGTTGCATTGAATGAGGAGTGAATATGGGGTGGGTTAATTTGTTAGGTGATCCATTATTGTTTGCACTAGTGATGTCGAATGTAGTGTGTCTTGATATGACCATATCCCATCCTTATTAGTTCTAGCTATGAGATCCCTTTTCTTTCTCTCTCATTCTCTTTCCCCCTTTTCCTATTTGTAGTGTAGGTATCTAGAACCAAAGGAGCTAGTCTTCTTTGGATATCGATCAACCCTACCTCTCTCAGGTCAGGTGATCATTCAATGTTACTCAAGGACATTCAAGTGTGCCTTCCACTCATTTGGTGATAGTTTTTGGTGACTCTACTACGAAACTCATTAATTTTCCATATTTTTAGAAATCAGATTTTGGTGATACTCTGGTTTACCCACATCTTTGCAAATCACTTGGTGAATATAATTGTGCAAAATATCTAGATCATGAGATCAATAGACTTTATGTGTTGAAGATCCAAATATCTCAAAGGACTCAAGGCTTGATGAATAGCCTTGACCTCATTAGCGAAGATATTATGTTCATTTGGAAACTCCAATCCAACTTTGATGCATGAATCAAGACTTCTAAATTCCAGTACCTTAATGGGTCAATTATGTTGCCCATAGTAGAATGATTTTGGTCCACTAGATCTCCAATTCTAGCAAGATATGAAAGTACCCTGAAGCACCTGATAAAATATGATGGCACTTTAGAAATTTCTTGAAAACATCTTTAAGATGTCACTGCACTAGCACCCCTCCATGGCATAACCCATGAAAATTTCATGATTAGGCTCCTGGTCTTGTCTCTAAAATGAAGGGATCTATGGTGGTGCCATACTTTTTGGAGGAAAATCATCCGCTCATGAAAATATTTTATGGGAACTCTTGTTGAAACATTCAATGGCTTTGAGGATCCCTTCCAACTCTTTGTGCACCTCACACTCATCAAGATAGATCCTTTTGAGTCTATAATAGAATTTAATATTCAATTCATAAGGAGTTGGGAGGGGATCCCCTTTGAATACCAGTCGTCCCCTATCCAATATTACATGTACTACGTTATATCTTTTAGTTCAAACATGAGCCTCCTTCTATATCAATTAGGGGAAATGGATTCCCTTAAATATTTCATGAGATCATATGGATAGAGTGACTCCTACTTCAATTAGGAAAGACATCTTTAGAAGATCCCATCCTCCATTTACTCTTCTCAACCATTTTTGCTTCCTTCCCAAGTGTATATTACTTTTCATAGATGCCATCCCAATCTGTGCAGGAATAGGAGATGTGGTTCTATGAAACACAATGGGTGGATCTTTTCTCAAACCCATGTAGGATAAATGAAAGCACCAATTTTGCAATGGATAATCTCATTGCTTGCACCTTTTCCCAAGGAACAGAGGATCTAGACCAGGGTGGTAATTTCACTCACAAAGAGGGAATGTTTTGCACCTTTTTGTATATAGGAACATAGTGAGCATGAGTTGGGTCATATTCACAATGGCTTCGTTGGTCAACATATATATCCTGAGGAGGTCCTACCAGTAGTAGGGTCGATTAATGAGGTATTCAAGAAAGTGTATGCAAGGATAGTGGAGGCATATGAAGTTG
The DNA here is from genome assembly GCA_028583015.1 of Wollemia nobilis. Lineage (NCBI taxonomy): Eukaryota > Viridiplantae > Streptophyta > Pinopsida > Araucariales > Araucariaceae > Wollemia > Wollemia nobilis. The sequence continues at coordinate 2,297,826 of JAQPPZ010016349.1, forward strand.
GTATCTCATAGCAGGTGGATCCCAAGGAGTGATGAGCCTATTGCCACATAAACTAGTACTAAAAGAAGGCTCCCTTGTGGTAAAATTCACTACCACTCTAATCATCAACCACATAAGTAATGGTATGCATGATGATATACCAAGATGTAACCTATTAGCAGCTTATAAAACATTTGGGCAATATCAACCAAACTACAAAAGGTGACCCAAGTTCAACACAATTTGGTCTGGGTATTATAGATTCACTGGATAATTTCTAGGATGGGTGAATGGTTGTGGCATACCAATTGCACCACAATTTTATTTACATAAGCTGATGAATAAACAAAAGTATAGTAATAGCATGGCCAATGACATCATCCTATTCATTGGAGACTCATGAAGGATTTCTAAAAATATTAGTAATATTGAAACACTTCCCTTTGTTCTTAGTATTCTCTTTTATTTTTGTTGTGACCCCATGCCCAATGGACCACGACTTTAAATTCATGCATCATGTCATACAATATTCTAAATAGTATCTGCTATGATTCTCACTCAAACAATGGGATGATTGGTCTATAAATAACACCTCCAAGGTAGAAATAGCATATGTAAGAAGCATAAAACTAGAATGAGATTGCAGTCAAAGATTTCTTACAAGAGTGGTGGTAAGCTAATAATGTTTTTATGTGATTGCATCAAGAAAAGGTGTTGCAAATACCCTAGGCATAATTATTCTTTTCCTTTGTTGGGTATGTTGATGGTAATGTGATCTACAAGAGTTTTCCATGGATCACCTTCCCTTTTGTTTCTTTCATTTAGTTGTATTCTTCCATTCTTTATCTTTCCTTAGTTATTTGTTGTTGCCAATCAACAAGGTTAGTAGCAGTTACCCTCCTGCTTCTACTTCTTGTTTCCCTCCCTCCCATATTCCCCTCTTATTCCCCTTTCTTTGTTTTTATTGTCTCCTTTACTTTCTTCTCTTTCACCCCCTCCCACCTTGTTTTCCATTCGCTTTTAACAACCTTCCTTCTTTGTCTTGCAACCTTGATAGGTTATTTTTTTTGTGCCCTCATTGTCCCCTCCCTCCTTATTCTATGTGTTTCAAGATGAATCTTTTATGAGTCGCCAAGAGTGTGGTTGAAATTTTGTGCCTCCTCACCCATTCTTCCTCTTTAAATATTATGGCATATTAGATCCAACCAATTTTGGGGCATTAATGGTTGAGATAGATTTCAATGGACAAATAAAAAATCGGTAGGGGCATGCTCAAAATAAGACCCCAAAATCCCACCCTACTTGGATATAATATTGGGATCCCAAATCCCCAAATGAATAAATTATACTACGATGAGATGATCACAAGCCCCAATTTCCCATCCAAAAATTTGGATGAAACATTGGGAAAATAACATTAAAAGTCTAAACCTAATTTTCCATCCCCATGAAGATATGATGAGCAGAATATTGGGAGTTTGGTGCATGAAGGAGCATACCCAGAAGCCCATCTAAGGCTAAGAACTTCACACATCAGGATGAAAGCTTCGAGGATTCCCAGAAACAATAATTAATGACTTTAGCTACTTGATTTACATAGTTGATGGGCATGAAGAAAAAATTTGAAATTAAAAATAAATCTCTAACCTTTATACAACACAAGAAGCCAAAGTAGATTGGAATTTAAGAAGCTATTATAATGATCAAGTAACTGGATCTCTGTAGAATCATCTAACTTCATTTGGATAACTGTAATCCCTCCTAAAATAGAACATCTGAAGATCTTCTAACCATTCCAAAACAATTCTCCCACCTGATGCTATTAATGTTGTAATTTAAATGTATTATAAAAAATTCTATAAATAGTGGAATGCTCACCATTCCAAGGGTGGCTCTATGGATTTTACAATTCATATGTAATTCTTTGTTGCCTTGTAGATAACAGTGTATAACTATTTGGTCTCTCAATATGTCTTTGCTTATATTTTTTTCTTATGTGTGGATGGTTATTTTTGTTATAACTATCTGAGTTGGTTCACTTAATTATGCTATCTAGATTTTGTGGGTTTGGTTGAGCAGTTTTGGAATTCGCATCCACCCTTAGGCATCAAAGTTTATTTTTGCTAAATTTGATCAGGTGGAAGTGCTCTAATTTTGATATCTATATTTCATGCATCCTTCCACTAGTTTTGGAATTCTTCCTTGCCCACTATACCAAATAAAGAGTGAATATGGGGTAGGCTGATATGCTAGGTGATTCATTGATGTTTACATCATCAAATTTGAACGTAGTGTGTCTTGATGTAGCCATATCCCATCCTTGTTAGTTTTAGCTATGACATCCCTTTCCTTTCTCTCTTATTCCCTTTCCCCCTTTCCCCATTTATGATGTAGGTAGTTGGAGCCAAAGGATCCATACTTCTTCGAAGATCGATCGGCCTTACCTATCTCAGGCTAGGTGATCATTCAATGTTGGTCGAGGATAGTCAAGAGTGTCTTTAACTCGTTCGATGATAGTTTTTGTACCAAAAATACTCAATAAGAACTACCACATAAATTATAATCACCTCCATTATATTACTCATGGGATATTTTAATGGTGCACAATAGTTTTATACTAAAAGAGATGTGTAAAACTATAAGAATCTTACACATATAACACTAGTATGGTATGATGGACACTAGTCAAGTAATTGGCATCACTTTTCTCAAATGAGCGATATAGTGTAAAAATTTTCACTGAGGTCAATAATTCCTTTAAAAGAAAGAAATAAATATTGGGGTGACCTCACAAAAGTGTCCTTTAAGATATATGGGTAGTGTACAAGGTAAACCCTAGAACTAATATGTGAGGATGGCCATTCCTATCCACTTTGGAAATGCTATACAATCTAAAACTTGGAAGTGGAAGAAAAAGTTTCTAAGGAATATATCTAGAATATTAGAACTTGTATTTGAACCTTTAAAAGAAAAAAATTTGTTTGGGTAGATTTTAGGGTTGTTACAATAAGAGTGATAGGATTGGAAAAAGCTATGCATCTATAAGTGGTGCACATAGATAGATATTATCTATCGGGATTGATCAAAATATGGGATCCAAATAGGGGGCCATTCTAGTTATACAATGGAGAGATGACCATAATTTTAGAATATGTATATCGAGTATATGCATTACCAGTAGTGGGATGTACAATAATCATTATAGGTGAAGCAAAGAAAGGATGGTTATTAGAAAGAGTGTTTAGATCAAACTGGAGATATGTGAACACTATGAAGGATAGTATAATGTATGAGTTGAATTATGTGTCCCCTTGAGCATGCTAGGAGTGGTGCAAGACCTAGTGGAGAGTTCAATAGTGTTTGCATGGGCACTAACCTTATTGAATTATACTTATAGAGATTTATTTGAGGTTTGAATAATGATGTGATCAAGGATTAGCTATAGCCTCTTACTATAAGTATGGGCCTGGGAACATGTGGCTATGGAAAGACCTCAAGGATTATCTTATGATGCACACAGTTTTTTGGGACTAGAGATACCTAATGAATTAAGATGAAAAAGAGGGAAATATGTGAAGGTTAACAGACCACATGAACGAGATAGATAGTGGTATCACTCTATATGTGAAAATTAATTCTTGGTTAAGTTTTGATCATACTTAATGAGAAGGAATAGATATTCTTGGTTAAATTTAAAGAGAGAATAGAAATGAAAATCCTATTCTTAGTTAAGTTTTTATTGTACTTAATTGTATCCTTATTGAGCATGCAAATGACACATTATAAAGGGTATGCCAACATACTTGGAACATAGATCTATTTTCTCTTGAAAGGAAAAATTATTTCCTCTAAGGTTCAAGTATTCCAGGTCTTGGCTAGCATGGATAGACTCAGAGGTCATTGATAATTGTTCCTTCAAGGGGCCTTTACTAGTTTGGTCTAAAAAATATAAGTTTCTTGGTACAATGCTTGAAAAGAAAATTCTTGACTGTATGAAAGTCATTTCTATTGGGAGTGTTGAATGCCTGGAGAACTTAGAAAATTAGTAAATCACTATCCTCCTCATATATAATTCATTGCAATTGAAATATTTCACATATATGGTAGCAATGATTCTACTGAAGCTGTATGAAATTTGATAATGCATTATAGGAAATAGCTTCAACGCTTTGAACAAAAGCTAATCTACTCCTAACCTAAACAATTTTCGAATAAAATTCAAATGTTTAAGGGTTAGAGAAAATAAAATAAATCAAGTGATACTACCCTGAAATCCAACTCAGATCCAGTAAAGCAAACAAACCCAAATTCAAACTAATCCCAACCCGACCAATATTCACACAGCCTAAGGTTCGAGATGGTGTAATATTTAGAGGAACAACAAACTATGAAATGGACTAAGTACAAGCACCATAAACATACACATATTGGACACAAAAAATTCCAAAGCCTTTATATTAAAATATATATCATTGAGTATATAGTTTGAGGTTTATCCACTCTGGTGGATTATAAATAACTAAGCTCAAAAAAGCAATAGAAACTTGGTTTAAAATTACCATCCATATACAAAAAGAAAGAAGCAAAGAAAAATAAAAGTGCCACTCCTAATAGATAGTATCTGAACCTTGTATCCAGCTAGTGAGCCAATATTTATATGATTTTAGGCCCCATCTAGCATTGCATTTTACAATTAATTTTCCATCTACTTCTAGGACAGACTTTTTGAAATTGAATTTCCCACCCTATGGTAGCCAATCCTCATTAAATATGTGGTACTTTGGACATGCCTTGTGAAGTCTTCATTTGTAGGGAGCCCTACAACTATTTAAAATCATTAATTTCCAATGTACACAATGCTCAAGAGTTTTGAAATTGTCATATTGCATTAATCCCCCATTATGCAAAATCTAGTGGGTCACTGATTTCCTGCATTTTTTTATTTTTGCACAATTGTACTCACTTGGTTCGCATTTAAAATCCACACCTACCAGTACATCCATAATTTACTATGACCACCAAAAAAACTCCTACAAAAATTTAAAAGAAGGCGAAAGCTAGAACATTAATATTATTATTAATATAATTATTTTAATTTTCCTAAGGTTTTATTTTAATTTTTTTAATTTTTTAAAACTTTTCTAAGGTTGTAAAACCTTTGATTTTTTAATTTTTTGTTATTTATTTATTTATTTTTAATAATTCATGAGGCAAAAAGGTTCAAAGATCATGTTTTTCTGACATTTTAGTCATTACATCATTCAAGGCATCAAATTTGAGTAGCTTCCAATTGTTGGATGCAAAACTTCATAGGAAGAATTCATTTTATCATTGTTGGATTTCATTTCCATTGTCGAATCTCATTTTTCAGTTGGGAAGATTTAATTCCATGGGTGGATATTTCCAGGTGGAGCTTTGGGTTCCTCACTTTATTGCTATTTTCTTATTTTTCTGACCAAGTGCATGGGTGACACTTTGGGATGGTGATTTCTTCAATGGAGCTCTATTTTTTGACCCAAGAGAATGGGCGGGATTTTTTTTTTTATTTGTGGAAAACATCCCAAAAGGGATGCCACTTTCGGGTAAGACCCAAGGAGGCAGGGGTATCCATTCCACCAAAAATGCCCAGGACTCGGACCTGGCCTACCACCTTTGACATACTCAAGGAGCAAACAAACACACAAAACCAATTTAAAAATAAGTAAATAACAACAAAAATAATAAAATAAAATAAAAAACATGCTCCTTGAGTGTGTCAAAAACAAAAGCACAACCAAACACGCACAATAAGATAAAAGAAACCACAACACAAACCACATAGAAAAACACAAGAACCACATAACAAAACACAAACAAGACAAAAACAACAGAACACTACAAAGACATAACCCAAAAAAAACATGAAAAATAAACACAACCAAAACCTAAAAAATTAAAAAAATAAAATAAAAATAAAAATAAAAAACAACCAACAACAGACAATAAACAAAAACAAAATACATAGAAAACACTCACACATAAAAACATGAAATAACACAAACAAAGAGAAACCCAAGAACAAGAATGAAAAAAACACAAGAACAATAACAAAAAACATTAAAAAAAAAACAAAACAACAAAAACACAAGAACAACAAAAAACAACACAAAGAACACAAAAACAAAACAAAACAAAAGAACCCACCCACCTTAAAAAACTAAACAAAAAAAACAAAAAACAAAAAAGAAAAAAAATGAACAAAACAATGACCTATCTAGACCAGAAGACTATTAAGGCAAGAATCAACAGAGGAAACAAAATAAAGAATAGAATGAGCTAGGGAACTAAAAAAAAACTGAATGAACCAAAGAGAAGCAAAAAAAAAAACAAGAAGAAACTAGGTACCTTCAGAACTGGAGCCATCCAAAGAAATGATAGAAAGAAGAGCTTCCCTAATTTGAGAAGCCCACCATATAGGAGGGTGGCCATAACAAGTAAGATCACCTTTGTCCAAAGCCCAATTAGCTAAAGCATCAACACTCTTGTTTTGATCTCTAACCACATGATTGTAATCAACTTTCAAAAATCCCATCTGGATTAACTGAATCTTCTCAATAATTCTTTTTATTCTCCAATCCACCTTATGATTCTTAGAAGGAGTCTTCAAGAGATTAATCATAAGTTGAGAGTCAGACTCAACTAACACCTTTTCCCATCCAACCTTAGTAGCCTCCTGAAGACCTCTGAGGATACCATACCCCTCAGCAAGGTTATTGGAAAGAATACCCAAATTCTCAGCAAAAGTAAAAACCAGGGAGCCATCTGAAAGTCTACCAATTCCTCCCACACTGGCTTTTCCAGGGTTCCCTCTAGAGGCTCCATCGGTATTGACTTTTCCAAAATCCTTAGGAGGAGGTTGCCAATTTCTAGTCCTATCCATCTTACTAATACTCACATTCCCTTTAAGTTGGTTGCCCTTAGAAGGTTTAATCTTCAATATTTGCATCACTTGATCCCATCTTTGGTGGGAGTTTTGGGGGTGATTAAGGAGTTGATGGACTGATTCAACTAAGTTGGCTATGGTCTTTTGCCAAATATAGTGAATATCCTTCCTATCTTGATTAAAAATTTGGTTGTTCCTTTCATTCCAAATATTCCAAAGAAGAATGGTAGAACCCATCCAAACTAACTGCCTAATAAAATGATCAACACCCTCTTGATTAGGCCAATCCCTCCAAAGTTGTTCAAAAGTAAAAAAATTGGACCACTGTAAGCCAAGTAAAGTGGCCATTCTCCTCCATAGCTGAGAGGCTAAAGTACACTCAATAAAAATATGGTTGATATTTTCTACATTCTCTTCACACATTTCACATCTAAAAGGGCCATGAAAACCATGCTTCATAAGTTGCTCACCGGTAAGCACCCTACGATGCAATAAAAGCCAATTAAAGAACCTCACCTTAGGCCAGAGATTTTGAGCCCACAATCAAGAAAATATGTCAGAAGAATGGTTGGGATTATTATGGCATAAGGTCAAATAACCTTGAGCAACTGAATACTCACCCTTAGTAGTGTTGTTCCATCCAAAACAATCTTTTTCATGGGACCAAGAGAGGGATCTCATATGAAGGATGCCTTGGATATCTTGTCTTTGCCTTTCTGGGATTTGAATAGGCCAGTCCTCAATAGGGATCCAATATCTACCAACATTTGAATTACCAGTATGGTACCGATAGTAATTAGCCACCTTTATCCAATTAGCTCGGTGAAGCTCCTCCATCCAAGGCCTCCAATCGGAAGCTGAGTTATCAAAGGCTTGTGACCATCCCAAGAATCTGTCCAAAAATTTGCATGTTGACCATTATGAATGATCCAAAATAATTTTTTCTTTATCAAATCCTCACCAAGTCTTAAGAACTGCTAAAATGGGAGAACCTTTGGTAGGAAGTTGATAGCGAACAAGGTCTTCAGGACTTTTGTTCTCAGACATATTTAGCATGGAGATTATTGGCCCAAAGAGCATTGGGGTTATGCAACATCCTCCAATATAATTTAGCAGCTAAAGCTTTGTTGTTATTAATTGAAGACCGGAATCCTAACCCCCCTTCACTCTTAGGAAGACATAAAGTATCCCATTTCACCAAGGCCCATTTTCTTTTCTCCTTAGTACCACTCCAAAGGAAACGATGACTGATTTGATCCAATTCTCGAAGAACAACCTTTGGGATATTCAAAATGGAAGAAACATAAATAGGAATAGCTTGAAGGACTGATTTTACCAAGGTGATTCTACCCCCAGAAGAAAGCCACTTGTTGGTCCACTTTCCAATTTTCTTCTTGACTTTGTCCAACAACCAATTCCAATATTTATTTTTTTGCCTTTGAATATTTATGGGAATACCTAAATAAGTGATTGGAAGAGAGGTCTTCTTATATCTTAATTTATCCAAGACCATGGATTCCTGTCTAGCAGAAGCAGTGAAAGAAAATAACTTTAGATTTGTCTTCATTGATCAACTGCCTAGTAGCCTTAGAAAAATAGCTAATGATTTGCTTAATATTAGAAGCTTCCTTAACCGTAGCTTTACCTAAAAGAGTAGAGTCATCCACAAATTGAAGATGAGAGATAGGTCTAGCTCCATGAGCAATGGTAACTCCCTCAAGGGTTTTGTTTTCCCTCTTTTTGGTTATAGTCCTACCCAAGCATTCAGCAAGAATGATGAATAAATAAGGGGATAGCGGGTCACCTTGCCTAATACCTCTGGAAGCTGGGAAAGACTGAGAAGGCCTGCCATTGATAAGAACTAAGTAGGAAACTGAAGAGATACATCCCATAATCCAATCCATCCAATCCTTAGAGAAACCAAATTGCCTCAAAACTTTGATAAGGAAGTGCCAATCCACTCTGTCATAAGCTTTGGATAAGTCTAACCGAATGAACATGGAAGGAGAATTTTGCATATCCATGGAATGGATGGCTTCCTGAGCAAGAACTATCTCATCTACTATTTGACGTCCTTCCACATAACCCCCTTGCTCTGGGGAAATAATCTTATGCAAAAGAGGCTTCAACCTTTACTGCCATGATTTTAGTAATGATTTTGAGAAGAACATTACATAAAGCAATAGGTCTAAAAGCTGAGATATGATCAACCTCTTGAGCTTTTGGAACAAGAGTAATATAAGTTTTATTGATAACCTTCAAAATTTCTTTGGCTTTCCTGGCTTCTTCCACCACCTCTAATAAATCAACATGAAGGATATCCCAGAACTCTTGGTAGAACTCAATAGGAAAACCATCAGGACCTAGGGTTTTCCCTTTTTGCATTTTAAAAACTACTTGTTGAAGCTCATTGATAGTAATAGGAGCAGTCAAAATAGAGTTCTCCTCAGAAGTGATAAGAGAAGGGATTGCTTGAAGAACATTATGTTGAGAAGCTGAGTCAAGAGGAGTAGCAACAAAAATATTGGAAAAGTAATCAACAACAATAGAGTTCATGCCATCCCAAGTATAAACAACATCTCCAGAATCTGATTTTAAGGAAGAAATAAAGTTGTGAGATCTTCGAGCTAGAAGAGATTTGTGGAAGAAATTTGTGTTTCGATCTCCTTCTTTGAGCCATTGAATTCTAGATTTTTGCTTCCATAAGATTTCTTCTCTTTTTTCCCATTCCTCTAACTGAGTTGTGAGTTTAATTTCATCTGCACTTCTCTTCTCTGTGAGGCCATCTAAATGGATTTTCTTATTCAAATTTTCAAGATGAGCAATAACTTCATGTTTTTTTTTATGAACATCCCCAAACTCTTTCCAGGTCCAAGTCTTGATTTTGGATTTAATGTATTGCGAGTATTTTGGCAAAATAGAACATCTTAGTCCCATGCCTAGGTTTACCTTCCTTCCACCATTGTTGCACATGAGGTCTGAAGGAAATGTCTCTAAGCCACATTAATTGAAAACGAAAAGGAGAGAAACTCACATTGGTTTTCCACATTTCCACCATGACTGGCCAATGATCCGAACCAACATTATTAAGAGTCTTCACTTTAGGAATGTGACCATGGATTAAGAAATTTTTAGAGAGCAAAAACCTATCCAATCTCTCCATTATACAAGCTAAGCCTTGCCTTCTGTTAGACCAAGTCATAAGGCCATTATCTAGTTGGATATCCACAAGATGGAGGTTTGCAATATATTCGCTCATGAGGTCGGTGCTTTTGTCCAAATTTCTATTTCCCCCCCTTTTCTCATCCAGAGAGAGGATGGTATTGAAATCTCCTCCGATCAAGATCCAAGCTTTAGGAAAATGAGAGATAATATGAGTAATATCCTTCCACTTTCTTCTTTTTTCCTCCAAAGAAGTCGGAGCATAAACGATGAATGCAGAGCATAATCTGGTTGGAATGTCTACTTTGAATAGCTATAGCCAACAAACCCCAACTGCCAACCATATGGTGAATAACTACCTCTTTTGGGTCCCAAAGACAAGCAATGCCACCCGAAGTCCCTTGGGAACTGAGGGAAACCACTTTTCCAGCTGGCCAAATTTTACTGGCAATTAAGTCCATATCCTCCATTGACATCTTTGTTTCTTGAAGGAAAACAAGATGTGGATGATTTATCTGAATCATTCTTCTAATTTCATTTTGTTTTGAAAGACTCCCTTTGAGTCCTCTAATATTCCAAGTGATGATCTTCATTAATACCAGGGTTAAAAAGTTGGGAAGGGCATTAATCTTACCTTCCTCTACAAGATTTTCACCTTCTTTTACCATATGATATTGATTGGTCTTGCGACCTACTTTTTGATTAGAATCCATCTTCAAATTTTTTTCCCTGTTTCTTGACTTATTCCAATTGAATCTGAGATGGCTTCTAACCTTGAAGAATGCTCGTACACGTCCAAAATTTTACTAGATGGTTCAACGGAGTCTATATTGGGACCTGCATTATTTGAAGTTTTGACATTTGAAATATTGTTTTTCTTGTGTAAATTTTCTCCTTTTTTTTTCTGTTGAAAACCTTTGATTTGTTGGTTTGTCTCTGAGTTCTTCCCTTCATATTTAAATTGTGTTTCTAAGATTTCAGTTTCCATTATTTCCTCTTCCTCACTTGGGACATCATTTGTGGAAAGGATTTCAAACATATTAGTAGATGACTTTGATTGATCCTTCATAACTGGTTTTTCTAAGTGTTCTTCTTCTTAGGTATTTGGAAACCTGTTGAGTTTATATCTTCTTTCTTTTGATCAGGAATTTTATTTGGGCAAGCATTGGCCAAATGACCATATTCATGGCAAATTCTACAACGAAAAGGAATGTTCTCATAGTCCACTACTTGCTCCCAAGTGTCTTCCCCAAATTGTAATGTGATATTTTTAGGTAGGGGTTTGTCAAAATCCATTAAAACACAAATCCGAGCATAAATAATATGTTCAAAATTTTGAGTACAATCAGCAGTCATCATAAAAGTTCCTAAAGAGTTTCCAATTGAAGAAAAAATAGTAGGATTCCAAAATTCAATAGGGAGGCCAAAGAGTCTAACCCACACGGGAGCTATAGAAGGCATCTCTTCTTCGGCTTTAAATTTAGTATGCCGGGGCTTCATGAAAAGCCCTGCCCTTCCAAAAAACCAAGGACCCCCTTGAAAAGTTTTCTCTCTATCTTCATTATTAGCAAATAAAACAAGAAAATAACCATTTGGATAAATAGAGATTTGTAACTCACCTTTAGTTTTCCAGATTTTTGCAGCCCAGACTTTGAAAGCAGATAGACTCGGACGAAAACCCATGAACCGACAAATTAGTCCTCTTTTTTCCAAATCTTCAATGCCGGTCTGAATGTTACCCATATCAAGCTTAACAATAGGAGTTCCATCAGCTGCTTTAAGACATCCCGACTCCATTTTCCTGGGATCAATCTTAGGCATTCTTAGAGGTTTATGGGAAGCCCTAATATTGATATTAGCATTGGGCTGAGGCTGTCCACCATGAAGGGCATCCCTAAAATTCATTTTTGGGACTGAGTCTTCGAAATTCTTACCCTTGACAGGGGTTTTCACAGTAGAATTATTTTGTGGGTGCACCTTAGCACCAGATTCACTTGAGATATGAGCCATTTTTTGATCAACTACTTGAAACTTGTTTCGTGATCTCTTTAATCCTTGCCCTAGACGCCGTGGAAAGGTATGGTTTTCACTTTTCTTTTGTGCAACAAATTGGAAGTCGTTGTCACTCAAGTTCACAGTATGATCTATTGAAAGACAAATTTCTAACCCATATTGTATCCCCTGCAACATTTCCTGCTAAAATATTGAGCATAAACCACAAAAATATTGGCCGCTAGGGCCCGAAGGCCCTAAAAACCAACCTCTGGAGCTGCTTGCACTCAACCCAGATGAAACCCTCGCATAGCCGCTTGCCAAATATATCATTCACACATAGGGATGCGCTAGGATCTGTGTTGCTCCAAATGATATGAAAATTGGTGGAGACGTTCTAGGGGTTTTTAGGCATCTACCCTCAAAATTTCAGCTCAATTCGAGTCCGGATGAGTGAGATATGGCCAAAACGAGTTCGGTAGTTTGGGCAGTCCTGCGAAAAATGTCTAATATGATTTTCTTTTGCATGGGTGGGATTTTAGGTTTCTAGATTTTTCAATAATATTTTGTTTCTATGCCCAAGAGCATGGATAGGCTTTTGGATGCTCATTTTCTTTTTTCAATGTACCATTTTACCACTCATAAGAGCATGGGTGGGAGCTTCGGGTTTCACTTTTCCTGATGACTTCTCATATTTCTACCAATGTAGTAGGACGGGATTTCGGGAGGTTTAATTTTTATGCCAATTTCTGAAATATCCACCCAAGAGTATGGGCAGAATTTTATAAGATTTATTTTCTCTATCAATTTCTGAAATATCCACCCAAAAATACTTAGCAAATTTTATTTTCTCAAGGTGGACGGAACTTTAGGACTTCACTTTTCCTGATAACACTCTAAATCTCCACCCTATATTTACTTTGAAGAGTGGGTGGAACTATGGGACCTCATTTTTCCCACCAATTTCTAAAACTTCCACCCAAGCTTCCTTTGCATAAAGTGGAGGGGTTTTAGTTTTTTCTCGGAGTGTGGCGACATTCCATTTTTCCTCTCTTCTTTTAAAAAATTGTAGCATGGTGGAATTTTGGGTTTTCTATCACTCGCATCCATGTCCCATATCCCATATTGTAACCCTTCTCATTTAGCCAAATTTTACACATCTTTGAACGATAGGATTTTAGGTTTCCATCGAAGCACAATGATGTCCCATTTTTCCACTCTCCAATAATACTTAGCAACTTTTTATCCAACATTATATGTTGGTTTCAAATACATCCTCCCTCATGTATTTTACATGTTAAAGTTCTACAAGGGATTTCCACTGGTGAGTAATGACTTTTAATGTTCACAAATAAATTCAAAAGTCTTGTAGATAAAAAGATGAAGAGCAAATTATGGTAAAAATAAAAGTTTCTATAATTTAATGAAACTTGGCTGATGTCTAAATGAGCCAAATGGGTACTCAAAACCACCAACATAATTATAAAATGTATTACAAAATCTGAGATATTACACTTAGAATTTCTAGGGCTGCAAATGGAAACTATTATTTTTGGTAAATATTTCATGCCTAAAATTTTATAAATTTGAAACCTTTATAAACATAGTTTCTCAATATTTCCACCAAGATTTGAATCACCTAAAACAGATTTTCCATTCAAAAGATATGGTATTTTTAAATTTGCATCAAAAATAGGTCAAGATGAAGCATTTTAAAGAGCCCTAAAATTTGATTTTAATATTTTTGACCTTAGGAAAACCTTTGAAAATAAAAATTTGAAACATTTAATTCAAAATAATTCCATATAAAGAGTAAAATTAAAAATTATCACTGCCAACTATTTCAAAATTATCTATACAAGAAAATTCAACACCTTGATGCAATCAATTTTTAAAAAGATGCAAGCAAAAATAAAAATCTTGATGCAAACCAAAAATTTTAGATTAAAACAAAAAAATTTAGTGGGTCCCCAGTACTTATTGGGGCATTTTGTGCAAGTGTAACAACAAGTGACGACTCTATTATAAAATTCTCCTGAGCATTTTGGGAATAGAAATAACCCCCTCTAAAAGCAATGAAACTCCCAAACCAATAAAACCATTTTTTTGGCATCCACCCAAGGCTGGGGTTAGGAAATTTTATTTGAAAGCAATACTCCATTTTATTTTAGTGAAATTGTGTACATGTGAGTTCATTTTCTTCTAGAATTGGTTAAAATTTACCACCATAGTTTGGAAAATGGTTTGGTTTACCCTTGAGCAAACATTGATCTACTCATTGAGCTTTGTCACTAGGTGGACATATCACCAATTTACCTGGAAATTATTCCATTGCTAGTAGAGTGTATATAGCCCTAATGGAGTTATCTCTAATCCCAATCTAGGCCTTGTTCTACTATCATTCAAGCATTCATAGCCTTGGTAGAGGTTGTCTGAATCACCCAACGATTTTAACCTTTCTTTTATTATTATTTTTGAACATAGATTCTCTTTTTATATATATACAAAATATTTCAATAAGCACTAGGTTTTGCTTTTGGGTTGGGGATTACTATGGAAAATAAGAGGGTAAACACTTAAATGAAATTTATAATAAAAATACCAAACCATAATGGTTTCATTCCTCCCAACTTGAAACTTTTCTTAAAGTGTGCCTTTCAATGTGGAGCTGCAACATCATTTTGCATCACTTTTAGATTCATTTGCTTTGTCCCAAATAATGAACAAATATCAAATAGTTGATTAAGCCAATTTTAATTTTATTGAACTCAATTTGGGATATTTCACCCCCATATCGTACAAAAAAACTTTCCAGCTTATTGCAACCATAGGCATGTTGCACTTGGATGATTTATAACAGCCCCAAGAAAAATATAGAATGAACCAGAATTGAAAATGATGAAAAATTGAAACTAGCATAAAATAGACTGATACTTAAAAAAAAAAAAACAAAAGAAATACAAAGCCATATCTATGTACAACATTATTTATAGAAAAGGACTTGATATTTATGATATTTGAAATGGTCCTTGGACAAAGAGGTAAAATTTTCCATGATTAAATTTTCCAGGATCCTAAACACGATTACCACAATTTGAAATATACCTATCACAATAGGCATACAAATTTTCATGGGTATCATCCCATAGTATCACTAGATATAAAATCTCAAAGGCCTTCATTTTACCTCTCTCACCCCACTAGTTCAATTTAATTCCATCACTACCATGCTTGGACTTTGATCCATTAAACTCAAGGACCCACAACTGGTCTTGAATTTTTTTTTGGTATGTGGGGTATTTGATATTGAATAATCACCTTTAGTTATGGCTTCCACCACTACAATTTAAACTCCCCATTTTGACACTGTGTACATAACCTCATTGATGTTATCATACTCGGTGATGAGCTTCTTCAACACTGGCTCTATTTTGGAAAAATCAGTTGTATAACCATTCAATATTTTTGACCAATCATAACTGAGCAATAACACATAGGCATATGAGATATTCACAACTTGAATATCAATATATTATTGCATCCTAGGTTCAACAACCAACTACAGGTGAGTTTGATGTAATGACCCAACCATATTCACCTTCATCATATCCAATGCATAAACCTTATTGCTTGAGAAGGTAGGGGTCAACCCTAATATATTTTCAATGACACAAGGTATTACATTATCAAAAGCACCTAAATCCACAAGAAAATTATGTAAATTTTTTCCAACAATTCCAATAGTCATAAGGAAAGGTGGATATTCCACCTCTTATTTGTATAGAGCTACCTAAGCATCAACAACATTTGTGGTTTCTTCTTTCTCAATCAACAAATCCTTGTGGTCATTTAACTGAAATGCCACAACCAAAGGACTATTTTCCTTGGTTTCCTTAGGGTCTTCAATAATATCATATCCCATATTACTTTGTTCTAGAGTTTCCTCTATCTATGGTAATGACATATTGACTTCTAGTAGCAGAGGCATTACAAAATCCTTATGTGGAACAGGAATTTCAATTTCTTGCACATCAAGTGGGATGGAAGTTCCTTTGGGACTACGAAAGAAGTGAGTTATTCCCTTTATTTATCTTGAACAATATAATAAGTATCCTTCTAAAACATTTGGTGAGAGTCCATACCTTCTTCCATGTCATCTTTAAATTCCTCTTCAGATTCATTTTCCTCCACTTATGAAGATTCATATGTTTCTAACTAGACCTATCCCCACATATTGAATGGATTGATTTCTACAACCCTCATTGGCAAGTACTAAATTTAAAACTTTCACCTCTTTTTGGATAATATCCAATGCAGTTTTAAATTTTAGGCAGTCAGTTTCACCATGCTGAGCAGTGGGATGTAAGTCAATGTTCCTATTTTGAATGCTATTTGTAGGTGATTTTTGGGGAACTTGCCTTTGCAATTGAAGCATACTGTTGCTAATTTTTTGAACCATATTTTCTATGTTTTCCAACTTAGGACTTATGTTATTAAGTTGACTTGGTCTCAATTGAGCCATTATATTATTTGTAGTTGCAGATGTGTTCAAAAATATAGATAAAATTGGTTGAACATTTGTTAGAAGTGTATGACTGAGAATGTTGTTCATGGTCACCTAATTGTCCAAATGTGTTGGGATGGTCTATTGACTACTCATGTTAGGCATAATTTGATTCAAGGGTTCTAGATTGAAAGGTTGGTACTGGTTGGTATACATAACACCTGAAAATGGGTGCAACATAGGAAGATGTTATGCAAGAGTTGGATTTATTTGTGGTATCTAATTGTAAGCTCTAGATTATCCAAGTTATGGTAATTGACCAATACCAAAAACTTGATAAATCAATTATTGTTCAAATATTACTACCTCATTATATGATTTCGGTAAATGTTACAACCCGTACCATTTGAACCTTGTCAAAAGGATATTAATTGATCATAGGGATCAATTAATTCCCAACAAAAATGGGTCATAGACCCTAAATAATTCTACAAAATTCTAATTTAGGGATTTTGAAGGGTTTTGGAGGAATAGTAATTTAATTAATCGTGTTTGATTAGGTTAATTGCATTTAATTTTGAATGCAATTAAATATCTAATTCTTATTGGACAAAATTAGACACTAGTATTATTTAATGTTTAAAGGTTATCTTATTCATCTCATGGCCTAATCTTGTTGGTGGAGAGAAAAGAGAGATTATCTCCTCTATTTTTTATTAGGGACAAATTTGTAGTATGTGGTCCAAAGAGGGCACAAAACAAAACAAGGCCACCTACCTTATCTTTATTTGGATCCTCTTCTACTTTTTGAATTATCCTTCACATGGCATGATATGTCTTATTTGGTCCAAGGCATATTTTAATTTTAAAATAATAAACCCACTATTTTTTTGGTGGGAGAGGAAGGAATATCCATTAAAAGAGAAGATAAAGGATAACCAAACAGAGAGAGGAAGGAGATAGTTAGCTTTTGAGAGGAAGGAAGGAAGGAGGCAAGCAAGGAGGACTTACGAAATGAAAGGAAGGGGTGAAGGCAACAAGGAATATTAGGAGATAAGTAAGGATGAGAAAGGCTTAAGGAGGATATGCAAGCAAGGAGATTCAAGATCTTACAGGAGTCCAGGTGGGAAATCCCTTCTGTAGCTTTGCATATTAATACTTTATTGAACAACAATTGGCTAGCTTATCTCTTTATGTTCCTTAGCTTAAAATTATTTGGTAAATGTTATGAAATGGTGATTGGTTGTAACCATTTTGAACATGCTTTATTTATTCTATGTAGCACTGAAATCAAGACTACAAATTTCGATAAATTTATAAGTTTAAATTGAATGTCACGATTTTGGGTTTGCTCTTCATATAATTTAAATACACCATTAACCTCATTATTAAGCTACCCACTAGGTGGTATTATCATCAATAAAATTTTTAATCTATAGAGTTGCCACAAGTTGGGGAAAACCCAACTAAACCTTTTGAAAACCCTACTAAACACTAGTTGAACACCTCCGCTAGTATAGACCATTCCGCCTTACCACCGGTAGAACCCCCATCACCACCATTCAGTGGTTAACCCCTTACCAATGCGTAAGCATTGTTATAATGATTCTTTACCCATAAAATTATGAATGTGAGATATAATGTACAATTAAAATTGAGTTTGTTTAGTGTAAAAACCCTAACTCACTAGCGATAAGTTGTGTTGATTGTATCAAATTCATATTTGTGATCATTATCTAGTACAATATTATACATTGCTGACATCATTACTTATCACCTATGATGGAATTACTTTATAGACGATGCTCTTATTGGAATATTAAACCCTGAATTAAACGTTCATAGACACCCTCGATGGACCTCCTGATAACAATTAAAATTTGTGACATCGACACTATTGAAGCATATGATAAAAATAGTAAATTTGAAGATACATAGGTTTTAGTGTAATTCCATAGGAATAATGGTCTACCTATCATATTTTTGCATGAATCTCATCTGTAATCCTCTGAAGATATCTACTGCTTAACCTTACATGATCGACTTGACCCTCAAGTCGGTATAGGGGACAAGATGGGTAAATCGAGTATTCCATCTCATAAAAAGCCTTGACAGCATAGTGAACTTGTAGTCTTACCAAGAGAGTGAATAACAATAGTTGAATCTTAGCCTATTAGTAATTTATTAATTACATTGATAGGTGGCTTACAAACGAAGCTTCATTTGATGGAGATACTACTTTTATTTTTTTATCATGGGCTAATATCCTACATGAATAGTGTACTAATCATACCATGCTCAGTAATGGGCTAAGATCCTTGAAGAACATGTGCTTATACTGAGAGGGGGGTGAATAGTATAAGATAAAACTTTTGCTTTTTAATCCATATGATAACATCAACAATAATAAAGTAGTAATCATCACACAAAGCATCACACACATGAGAGACATGATTTAATGTGGTTCACCCAATGTGGGCTACTCCATGGAGAAAATATTCCTTATAAATTTTTCTCAAATAAATTCTCTTGGGAATCCTTTCCATTTTACAATGTTTATGGACCTATGTCCAAAGGAGACACCAATCCCCTAATCTCAGTCTCAAATATGTACTAAACATAGTCCTTCGGTCTAGCACAAATTTTCTCAATATCTATCTCTGATATGCACTAAACACAGTCCTTCGATCTAGCACAAATCTGCTCAATATCTATCTCTGATCTACACTAAACACAATCCTTCGATCTAGCACAAATTTGCTCAATATCTGTCTCTGATCTACACTAAACATAGTCCTTCGATCTAGCACAAATATGCTCAATATCTGTCTCTAGTTTGGCACAAACCTATCCTCAAATCTACACCAAACTCTATCCTCAAATCTATCCTCAAGCCTTAAACAAGGATTGACTCAATCACAAATTAACTCTGCTAGATTTGATCCAAACCTTAACCAAGGTTTGAACAAATCAATCAATCAACTCTGCTCACAAGTCTTCTCAAAGACTTATCTCAAATCTGCATTGTAAGCTTCCACAAAATCTCACACTAATCTATCCACAAGTCTTCACCAAGACTTGCCTCAACTCTAATTTACAAGTCCTCACTAGAACTTGTCCAATCTGCTCAACAAGTCTTCACCAAGACTTACCTCAAATCTGCTCAACAAGTCCTAACTAGAACTTTTCCAATCTCACATAAAAATATAGATAATTTTTAGAGACTCAATATGCTTCACACTCATCACAATGCTCAATCACTTTCAATATATTTCTCAAATCAAATTAGAATATAGAACAATTTGTTTCACAGAATTAGAACTATCACTTCAACACATCCACTTGACTAGGCTCAATCAACTCCACTCAATCAATCACTCAATGAAATACTCCTTTCTTACAAACCCTAGTCCAAGCATATGAACACTCACTCAAATATTTCCAACAATGCTATTCACAAAAAAGAACTCATGTTCTTCCCAATTTCCAACAATGCTTATCAAACAAGGTTTCTATCTTCAACCTTTATTCCAAAAAAAAATTGAAGCATTAATACAAAACCAAACTCAAAAATGCTTACCAAACAATCCTTTTCACTCCAACTTAGCATTCACAACATCCAAAAATCACTCACAAGAAAGATGTGCCCATACCTTTTTTTTTTATGAAGAAGTGCCCTTAAAAACCTATCTCAATCACAATTATTCTCTTTGCCAATTTTAAGGGTTAGGTAGTAAAAACCTTCTTAGAATTTAATCAATAATTTCCTCACAAATTATTTTCACCATTCACAACATGAAAACTCAATTAACCTTATTACTCCTTTCAAATATTAAACAAAATAAAACTTTATTTTACAATAACATTCAAAACCATATAATACCTTATCACTCCATTCAATATTCTAATTACCCAAAAATCACAATATAAAAATCAATTTCCATAGCCCTTATATCTCCCTAAAAACCTTATGTCAAAACAACCTTAGGATAAAATTAAATTTGAAAAATTTAAATACCTTTTGCCCTTGGTGGGAATCGAACCCACGCTATGCTTCCACTAGCACCCTAGCCACGGCTCCAACTACCATGTGAGCTAGGCACTCACCTTGGGAGAAAAGAGCACCACGTGCTCTTTATCCTCCCCTCTTGGCACCTAAACAAAAAATTTTGTTGCTTCCTTTGGTGCCCAAGCAAAACACTCATGACCACTACCGTTGAGATTCGATCGTGGGTCCTCCTGCTTCCAAAGCCTTAGCTCACAACCGTTTGCCACCAGGCCAAGCCGCCGGATGGATATGAGGCTTAGAGCCTTGCCGAATTTACTCCTTCGCTAGCGCACACAAGACAAAAAATTTATCTTCTTCCTCACACGAAATCACATAAATCACATTAATCACAGGCCTTTTAGAATTCAAACAAAGGTAAGATATTTGCCACTAAGGCATATGGTATTTATACCATTATGCCACCATTGTTTTTAGACGTCGGTGGAGGGATTTTCTTTATGACGTTGGCGCATTTATTTTTTCCTTGCAACCCTAACTTTATTTTAGGATAAATTAAATTATATTATAATTTAATTAATAATAAAATTATTATAATTAACTTATAATTAATTTAATAACCATAGGGTTAATTAAATTAAATTACAAATTAATTTATAATGAAATTATTATAATTAATTTAATTTTCTTAGGTCTTTCCATTAGACCTTTAATATTATAATAAAATATTATAATATTATTTTTCTTGGGCCTTCTAACTTCTCTTGTAGACCTTATCTGATCACCTTCTTATTTTTGAAACTGACTCTTGAAGTCCTTCCTCTTGCACTGCTCACTAAAACTGACTTTTGACATCAATGACAACAAATCTTGCTCATATTTCCAACAATCTCCCCCTTTTTCATTTATGGCAACCCATTTTCCTTTTACCATTCCTTTTACCTTTTCTGTTCTACTCCCCCTAAGAAACTACTCCCCCTAACTGAATGCTCTCCCCCTAACTCAAATATCTCCCCCTTTGTCATCAATGGAAAAGGGTCACCTTTGGGGTCGGCTAAGAATGAGACTCTTAGCTTAGTCCCTCCCCCACCTCCTCTTGAGGTGGTTAATTCTGGGGTGGGAGTATAACTACTCCCAAATTTTCTCACAGATACTCAAAAGTCTCTTTCGAAAGTGGCTTAGTGAAAATATCTACAATCTGCTCCTTTGTAGTAACATATTCCAACCTAACCTATTTATCTATCACTTGCTCTCTCAGAAAATGATACTTAATCAGAATGTGCTTTATCCTGGAGTGCATCACTGGATTCTTTGAGATATTTATAGCACTTGTATTATCACATAGTATGGGAATAGGATGATCATATTTTATCTTAAAATCCTCTAGAGTTCGCTTCATCCACAATACCTGTGTACAACTGGCAACCACTGCAATATACTCTACATCTGTTGTAGATAAGGAAATTGATGCCTATTTCTTGCTTAACCAAGAGATCAAACAGTCTCCAAGAAATAATGCTCCTCCACTTGTACTTTTATATCATCAATACTGCCAACCCAATCTGCATCTGTATAAGTTGTGAGAGTGAAACTATCACTTTTGGGATACTAGAGCCCAAAATCCATAGTCCCTTTTAAATACCTGAGAATCCTTTTTACTATTGCTACATGTGTTTCCTTGGGTGCTGCCTGAAACCTTGCCACTAATCCCACTACCTGCATGATATCTGGTCTAATAGTTGTGACATACAATAAACTGCCAATCATAGATTTGTATAATTTTTTATTTACCTCTGGAGATTCATCATATTTACTTAACTTACATCCTATAACCATGGGGGTACTTACTAGTTTGCAATATTCTAACTTGAATTTCTTTAGCATCTCTTTTATATACTTGGTTTGTGAAAGAAATACTCCTTTCTTTGATTGTGAAATCTGAAGTCCAAGAAAGAAGGACAACTCACCAAGCATAGACATCTCAAATTCATTCTGCATGTTCTTTGCAAATTCTTTACACATCTTATCATTGTTTCCCCCAAAAATGATGTCATCAACATAAACAACCATAATTAATAGATTATTTCTATCATTTTTGATGTATAAGTTACTGTCCACTATTCCTTTCTTGAAACCCTATTCTTGTAGGTACTTATCCAATCTTGAATACCAAGCTCTAGGAGCTTGTTTTAATCCATAAAGTGCCTTTTTCAATATGCATACATAGTCTAATTTATCAGTCAAGTTGAAACCTTTTGGCTGCTCAATGTAGACCTCTTCTTCTAAAACACCATTTAGAAAGGTTGATTTAACATCCATCTGATATACTTTGAAGTTTTTGAAGCTTGAAAAGGCCAAGAACATTCTTATAGCTTCAAGTTGTGCAACTGGAGAAAATGTCTCATCAAAGTCAATTCCCTCTACCTATGCATAACCTTTGCACACTAATATTACCTTATTTTTGATCACCTGACCATCTTCATTTAACTTGTTTCTGAATACCCACTTAGTACCAATCACATTTTTGTCTTTTGGTCATGGAACAAGTTCCCAAGTCTTGCTTTTTTCTATCTAATCTAATTCCTCATCCATTGCCTTAATCCAAAACTTGTCTTCACTTGCCTCATTGAAGTATTTTGGCTCAATATTAGATAATAAAAAAATATTGCTTGTTGAGATGGTGTTATTATCCTTCTCCTTGTCTATCTCTCATCTGGATTCCCAATGATTAGTTCTTTTGGATGATGTTTTTGTACATACCTTGATGGAGTCTTAGGAAGAATTCTTTGTGTTTATTCCTCTTCTTCATCTGATTCCTCATGAAACTCTTCTTGACAACTTCCATCTTCTCGATACACAATTTGTTGAACCGGTTCTCTTGAATCTATATTTTCATCAATTGTTACATTTATACTTTCTACAATAGTACGTGTCCTTTTGTTGTAGCATCTGTAGGCTTTAATCTTAGTAGAATAACCAAGAAAAATACCCTCATCACATCTTGGGTCAAACTTGCCCAAGTTTTGTTCTTCCCATCTTATGTAACACTTGCTTCCAAAAACCTTGAAGTGTTTTACAGTGGTCGATCTTCCTTTCCAAAGCTCATATGGAGTCTTGTGATGGTTTACCCTCATTTGAGCCCTAGTGATTATATATATTGTTGTGTTGATTGCTTCCCTCCAAAATCCATCTGAAATCTTTGACTCATTCAACATAGCTCTAGCCATATTCTCAACAGTCCTATTTTTCCTTTCAACTACTCCATTTTGTTGAGGAGTTCTTGCAGTTGAGTATTCTCTCTTGATTCCATGTTGTTCACAAAAATCTACAAATTCATTTGAGGTAAATTCTCCTCCTCTATCAGATCTCAAACACTTAATCCTCTTGCCAGTTTTATTTTCAACACGTTCTTTAAATGCTTTGAATTTTTCAAAAGCTTCTAACTTATCTTTTAGGAAAGCTACCCAAACCATTCTGGAGTAATCATCTATAAACAATATGAAGTAACTCTCACCTTGAATACTCTGTGTTCTGGTAGGACCACATAGATCAGTATGTATTAGACTTAATGACTCATATGACATATATCCCTTTGATTTAAAGCTTGTTCTAGTTTGCTTTCCATGTTGGCAAGGTGCACAGATTGTGTTTTGGGGTCTTTTTAGCTTGGGTAAATCTCTGATAGCCTATTTATTGCTTATGTTGACTATGTTGTCAAAATTCAAATGACCCATTCTTCTATGCCACAACCAAATCTCATCTTCTTGTGATAGAAAACACTTTCCCCCTTTAATCTCACTAAGCATATAGAGGTTGTTTGGAGTTCTACTTGCATTTGCAATGACTTTTCTAATTTCTTACTTTCTTATCTCACATCTATCTGGGTGAAATGTAACCATATGACCTTGATCACAAAGTTTACTTACACTTAGCAGATTGTGTCTTAATCCTTTGACATATAGTACATTTTCTGTTCTTGTTTTCCCATTATCTAAACTCAAAGTTCCTCTTCCACCAATTTTTGTTGATCCATTATCACCAAAACTTACTAATCCTCTATTAGTTTCTTTGAGTTCAAGAAATTTATCTTTGTCTCCTGTCATATGTCTAGAAAAACCACTATCAAGATACCATTGTTCTTCTTTATCCTGAGCATGAAGAGTTGTTTGAACTAACATTGATCTAGCTTTTTCATTTCCCTTTTTCTCTTTCCTAGTTGTTGAGGTTGTACTCCTTTTACTAGACTCAAGAAGTACCATCTTGCACCATCTAGCCTTGTGCCCAAAATTATTGCATTTGTAACATATGATATCATTACTCATAAGAGGTGCAAAAGAGTTGAAATTTCTATTTACATCATTTTTCACATAACTAGTGCAGTGTACAACTCTATGACCATATTTGTTACAAGAAAAGCAATAGCCATGGAAGAAATTATGTAACCTGTTTGGATGCTTTTGAGATTGTGGTTGAGTGCTTCTCCTTCTGGGATTAACTCTCATCCATGGTTCTTCTTTGCTTTCTTCCTTTCTGATGTCTTTTCTTTTTGGAGTATACATCACTTGCTTATCTTTATTTGAATTTTTTATTTCTTGAAGACTTGGCTCCTCTTTCTATTTCTCAACATTTATATCTAGTAGTACCTTGGTCTTTTCAACTTCATTCCTTAGATAAACAATTTATGCTTCTAATATTTCACATTTTTTTTCTCTTGTTCTTAATAGATCTATCATATCCTATTCAATTTTCTTTCCCTCTTCTACCTTTATCTTGAGTTCTGTAATACTTTGTAGAAGTTCCATATTTGCTTCTTCATCTTCTTGAATTTGTTCCTTCAAACTTGAGTTCTTCTCTCTAATATTTTCCAAATTCCTGAGAGCAGTGAAGAATTCCTCTTTTATATCAAACATGGTCTCTTCTTCATTTTTTGAAGTCATGTGTGTTTCTTATGGATCCTCCTCCAAGTTGTTAGTCTTTTCATGGAGAGACCCACTCTGATACCAATTGAAGAACATGTGCTTATACTGAGAGGGGGGGTGAATAGTATAAGATAAAAATTTTTACTTTTTAATCCATATGATAACATCAATAGTAATAAAGCAGTAATCATCACACAAAGCATCACACACATGAGAGACATGATTTAACGTGGTTCACCCAATGTGGGCTACTCCACGGAGAAAATATTCCTTATAATTTTTTCTCAAATAAATTCTCTTGGGAATCCTTTCCCTTTTACAATGTTTATGGACCTCTGTCCAAAGGAGACACCAATCCCCTAATCTCAGTCTCAAATCTGTACTAAACATAGTCCTTCAATCTAGCACAAATTTGCTCAATATCTGTCTTTGATCTACACTAAACATAGTCCTTCGGTCTAGCACAAATCTTCTCAATCTCTGTCTCTGATCTGCACTAAACACAGTCCTTCAGTCTAGCACAAATATTCTCAATCTCTATCTCTGATCTATACTAAACACAGTCCTTCGGTCTAGCATAAATCTACTCAATCTCTATCTCTAGTCTGGCACAAACCTGTCCTCAAATCTACACCAAACTCTTTCCTCACATCTATCCTTAAGCCTTAACACAAGGCTTGACTCAATCACAAATCAACTCTTCTAGATCTTCCCCAAACCTTAACTCAAGGTTTGAACAAATCAATCAATCAAATCTGCTCACAAGTCTTCTCAAAGACTTATCTCAAATATACATTGTAAGCTTCCAAAAAAGCTCACACTAATATGTCCACAAGTCTTCACCAAGACTTGCCTCAATGCTCCACAAGTCCTCACTAGAACTTGTCCAATCTGCTCAACAAGTCTTCACCAAGACTTACCTTAAATATGCTCAATAAGTCCTAACTAGAACTTTTCCAATCTCACAGAAACATATAGAGAATTTTTAGAGACTCAATATGCTTCACACTCATCACAATGCTCAATCACTTTCAATCTCTTTCTCAAATAAAATTAGAATATAGAACAATTTTTTTCACAGAATTAGAACTATCACTTCAACACATCCACTTGAATAGGCTCAATCAACTCCACTCAATCAATCACTCAATGAAATACTCCTTGCTTACAAACCCTAGTCCAAGCATATGAACACTCACTCAAATATTTCCAACAATGCTTATCAAACAAAGTTTCTATCTTCAACCTTTATTCCAGAAAAACCTTGAAGCATTAATACAAAACCAAACTCAACAATGCTTACCAAACAATCCTTTTCACTCCAACTTAGCATTCACAACATTCAACAATCACTCACAAGAAATATGTGCCCATACCTTTTTTTTTTATGAAGAAGTGCCCTTAAAAACCTGTCTCAATCACAATTATTCTCTTTGCCAATTTTAAGGGTTAGGTAGTAAAAACCTTCTTAGAATTTAATCAATAATTTCCTCACAAATTATTTTCACCATTCACAACATGAAAACTCAATTAACCTTATTACTCCTTTCAAATATTAAACAAAATAAAACTTTATTTTGCAATAACATTCAAAACCATCTAATACCTTATCACTCCATTCAATATTCTAATTACCCAAAAATCACAATATAAAAATCAACTTTCACAACCCTTATATCTCCCTAAAAACCTTATGTCAAAACAACCTTAGGATAAAATTAAATTTGAAAAATTTAAATACCTTTTGCCCTTGGTGGGAATCGAACCCACGTTGTGCTTCCACTAGCATCCTAGCCGTGGCTCCAACTATCGTGTGAGCTAGGTTCTCACCTTGGGAGCAAAGAGCACCACGTGCTCTTTATCCTCCCCTCTTGGCACCTAAACAAAAAATTTTTCTGCTTCCTTTGGTGCCCAAGAAAAACACTCACAACCACTGCCGCCGATATTTGATCGTGGGTCCTCCTACTTCCAAAGCCTTAGCTCACAACCATTTGCCACCAGGCCAAGCCGTTAAATGGATATGAGGCCTAGAGCCTCATCAAATTTACTCCTTCACTGGTGCACACAAGAAAAAAAATTGTGTCTTCTTCCTCGCACGAAATCGCATAAATCACATTAATCGCAGGCCTTTTAGAATTCGAACGAAGGTAAGATATTTGCCACTAAGGCATATGGTATTTATACCATTATGCCACCATTGTTTTTAGACATCGACGGAGGGATTTTCTTTATGACATCATGCATATTTATTTTTGCCTTGCAACCCTAACTTTAGTTTAGGGTAAATTAAATTATATTATAATTTAATTAATAATAAAATTATTATAATTAACTTATAATTAATTTAATAACCATAGGGTTAATTAAATTAAATTACAAATTAATTTATAATGAAATTATTATAATTAATTTAATTAATTTCCTTAGGTCTTTCCATTAGACCTTTAATATTATAATAAAATATTATAATATTATTTTTCTTAGGCCTTCTAACTTCTCCTGTAGACCTTATCTGATCACCTTCTTATTTTTGAAACTGACTCTTGAAGTCCTTCCTCTTGCACTACTCACTAAAATTGACTTTTGACATCAATGACAACAAATCTTGCTCATATTTCCAACAATATCCCCCTTTGTCATTTATGGCAACCCATTTTCCTTTTACCATTCCTTTTACCTTTTTCTATTCTACTCCCCTTGAGAAATCGCTCCTCCTGACTGAATGCTCTCCCTCTAACTGAATGCTCTCCCACTTTTTCATCACTGGCAAAGGATCACCTTGGGATTGGGGCTAAGAATGAGATTCTTAGCTTAGCCCCTCCTCCACCTCCACTTGATGTGGTTAATTGTAGGGTGGGAGTATAACTACTCCTAGATTTTCTCATAGATACTCAAAAGTCTCTTTCGGAAGTGGATTAGTAAAAATATCTGCAATCTACTCGTTTGTAGTAACATATTCCAACCTGACTTGTTTATCTATAACCTAATATCTTAGAAAATGATACTTAATTGAAATGTGCTTTGTACTGAAGTGCATCACTGGATTATTTGAGATATTTATAGCACTTGTATTATCACACAGTATGTGAATAGGATGATCATGTTTTATCTTAAAATCCTCTAGAGTTCACTTCATACATAATACCTGTGTACAACTAGAAACCGTTGTAATATACTCTACCTCTATTGTAGATAAGGAAATGGATGCATGTTTCTTTCTTAACCAAGAGACCAAATAGTCTCCAAGAAATAATGCTCCACCACTTGTACTTTTTATTTCATCAATACTGCCAACCCAATCTACATCTGTATAGGCTATGAGAGTGAAACTGTCACTTTTGGAATACCAGGGCCCAAAATCCATAGTCCTTTTTAAATACCTAAGAATACTTTTTACTATTGCTACATGTGTTTCCTTGGGTGCTACTTGAAACCTTACCACCAATCCCACTCCCTTCATGATATATGGTCTAGTAGCTATGACGTATAATAAACTGCCAATCATAGATCTATATAATTTCTGATTTACCTCTAGAGATTCATCATCTTTACTTAACTTACCTCCTATAACCATGCGGGGTACTTACTAGTTTGCAATATTCTAACTTGAATTTCTTTAGCATCTCTTTATATACTTGGTTTGTGAAATAAATACTCCTTTCTTTGACTGTGAAATTTGAAGTCCAAGAAAGAAGGACAAATCACCAAGCATAGATATCTCAAATTCATTCTGCATGTTTACAAATTCTTTACACATCTTATCATTGTTTCCCCAAAAAATGATGTCATCAACATAAACAACCACAATTAATAGATTATTGTTGTCGTTTTTTATTTATAAGTTATTTTCCACTATTCCTTTTATGAAACCCTATTCCTGTAGTTACTTATCCAATATTGAATACCAAAATATAGGAGCTTGTATTAATCCATAAAGTATCTTTTTCAATCTATATACATAGTATAATTTATCAGTCAAGTTGAAATCTTCTTGTTGCTCAAGGTAGACCTCTTCTTCTAAAACACCATTTAGAAAGGCCAATTTAACATCCATCTGATATACTTTGAAGTCTTTGAAGCTTGAAAAGACCAAGAACATTATGATAGCTTTAATTCATGCAACTAAAGCAAATGTCTCATCAAATTCAATTCCATCTACCTGTGCATAACCTTTTCACACTAATCTTGCCTTATTTCTGATCACCTGACCATCTTCATTTTACTTGTTTCTAAATACCCACTTACTACCAATCATATTTTTGTATTTTGGTCATGGAAAAAGTTCACAAGTCTTGATTTTTTCTATCTAATCTAATTCCTCATCCAATGCCTTAATCAAAAACTTGTCTTAACTTGCCTTATTGAAGTATTTTGGCTCAATCTTAGATAATAAAGAAAGAATTGTTTGTTGATATGGTGTTATTATCCTTCTCCTTGTATCTCTCATATGGATTCCAAATGATTAGTTCCTTTGGATGATGTTTCTATACATACATTTATTTAGTATTAGGAATAATTCTTTGTGTTTCTTCATCTTCTTCATCTGATTCCTCAAAAAACTCTTCTTGAAAACTTCTATCTTCCTGATACACAATTTGCTAAACTAGTTCTCTTGAATTTATCTTTTCATCAACTGTTACATTTACACTTTCTACAATAGTATGTATCCTTTTTTTGTAGCATTCGTAGGCTTTAATATTAGTAGAATAACCAATAAAAATACCCTCATCACATCTTAGGTCAAACTTGCCCAAGTTTTTTCTTCCTGTCTTATGTAACACTTGCTTCCAAAAACCTTGAAGTATTTTATAGTGGCTGATATTCCTTTCCAAAGCTCATATGGTGTCTTGTGATGGTTTACCCTTATTTTAGCCCTAATGATTATATATACTACTATTTTGACTGATTTCCTCCAAAATCCATCTAAAATATTTGACTCATTCAACATAGCTCTAGCCATATTCTCAACAATCCTATTTCCTTTCAAATATTCCATTTTGTTGAGGATTTCTTGCAGCTGAGTATTATCTCTTGATTCCATATTGTTCACAAAAATATACAAATTCATTTGAGTTAAATTCTCCTCCTCTTTTAGATCTCAAATACTTAATCCTCTTGACAGTTTCATTTTCAACACATTATTTAAATGGTTTGAATTTTTTAAAAGCTTCTAACTTATCTTTCAGGAAAGCTAGCTAAACCATTCTCGGGTAATCATATATAAAAAATATGAAGTAACTCTCAAATTAAATACTCTATATTCTGTTAGGACCACATAGATCAATATGTATTAGACTTAACTTAGATGACATTGTAGCACCCTAAAATTGGCGTAGTAAAACCTTAAATAATTATAAATACTCTAGTAAATATTCAAATTCAAATTTCAACCCCCAAAACCGCTTCCAAACTGCCGTTTAACCCGTTTCCTTCTTTCCCGTGCCATTTTTAGAGTTTGTTTTGACCGTTTGATGATATCGTCTCCGATCAGACGATATCGCCTTAGATCGGACGATTTTTTCTAGACTAGGACATCCAGACGATCTTGTCCCAAAACTAATTTTTCTCAATTAGCCTATGTTCCAACGACGTCTCTAATCCGGGCAGAAGCATGTCTGCGCCATTAGAGACCCTCCCCATTGGAGATCTCCCAAATTGGGATGATCTCCAACCTCCTAACCTCCCTCCTAAGCCTATTTAAACTTAGGCCCTCCCATTAACCTACCCCTAGCTAATATTTCCTGTAACTTGACTTTACATGCACTAAAAAATCCTGAATTACCATCTGCACTTGTCCTATCCAAATTTTGTTGCAGGAACCTTAGTATTTTTCAGCCGGAGCAAGCTCAGTTCGTCGTGGATGATCCTATTCAATTCAACATGATTTCGTACCAATCCGAGATGATTTCAACTGCAATCAACATTGGGGGCAATCAATGCCTAGAATTTGCATTTTTCTCTTTTCATCTGTTGTTTTATTCTGCATCTAGTCAGTTTGTTCATTATTTTATGTTATTCTGCATCTTGTAGTTCACCCATGTATTTTAATTACACAATGAAATCATGATTAACTATTAAAACATTGTAATTTGCTTGCATTCCTATTTAGGATTATCTTATTAACATTCCTATTATTGTTTCACATCATTGCCCTCTGTTTGTATTACTGTATTTTCTGTATTCTGTGCCTATTTCTCTGTTTGCAGGTCTCTGACGAATTTTTCTGACAAATTTGTTAGATCTCAGACGATCCTGCAGGTCGGAGATGATCCCATCAAATTCCAGATGATCTGGACTGCTTCAAGAATCAAAACCTCTATTAGACATCCAGATCAGGTATGGCTCTATAATTTAGTCTTTTCTCTCTATTTTCTGTTCAAATCTGCTTGTTGTATTTCATTTAGTCTGCATTTTCATAATAGAACAACTTAGATTCATTTGGGCAAACCTAGGACTCAAATGTTTAAAGATAAAACCAAACACATTAAACACATTCCCAACCTAGGCATGGAAACTACCATTCAAATTTTTCTTGGTGAACCCACCATCCATCGAAAAATCACCATAATACACCTCCCCCAAGAGGCGGGACCTTCGCAAGGCCTTTCAGTTTGAGATACCGCACCATCCTTTCCCCACCCTCCTTTTGGGAACAGATCCTATAGCCTGAAGGTAAGGATGTGAAAAATTTGGAGCGATACATTTTGGTGAACCCGATGTGAATGCATTTAAAACCTTTTGAAAAAAAAAAAAACAAAAAACAAAAACTTAGATGCATTTAAAATCATTAGAAAATACTAAGTTTCATATCATTTCTAGATGGTAGCTCCTAATAAAATATTAGCAGTTACTATCAATGTTGAAAACCAATTAGTAGCCATAGAAATCAATTTTGTGCTTAGTGTGCCTGAAACAGATAGAAATCAACTTTTGTGGGACGAACTTGATAGAAGACTAGGTGTCATTTCATCTAGGTCAACAAAACTTAAACAAATCAAAATGCGTGTCCTAGATAGAATCCTAGATACTCATCAATTTATCTTTTATCATGAACTTCAGAGAGCCTGCCATAAATGGTTAGCTTATAGGAGAGCTCTTGTGTCTTCAGAATTGTTCACCTTCGAGGAATACCTCGAGAACGTAGCCACTATACACCAGTTCCTAGGTCGTGTAGAAGACCAAGAGGTCATTCTTACGGATAGGGAAATATGGAATAGAGTTCCTCGAGCTGTGTTATATCGAGAGTATTGCCACGAGCTTTACTTCTATCAACCAGAATCTGAGACAGATAATATCACTATAGCCCTTTTCATTAAATTCTTGAAAGAAATTTTTCAATTTGAAGAAGAACACTTCATGACTCCTGAAGAACTTGAGCCCATTAATGACATTTATAAATTATTTATAGAAAACTAGATCATTGCTTTCATTATTATTTCTTGCATTTATTGTGTTGTTTGTTATCTTTACAATATTATTACAAAAACAAGAAAAACTAAAAAACATAACAAAAACCAAAACATTTCATTTTAAATATTATAGTAGGTATATAATTAAAATATATACCTCTTAAGCTTATAGCATATATATATATATATATATATATATATATTTGCTGAAATCTAAGTTAAGCACAATGCCTAAACTTAGGAATGGTAAACAAACTGAAGGAGAAGAAGATTGGTTAGGAGACAAAACAAGAAACCCAAATTTCCTTCTTGAGGATCCAATCATGGAAGAAGAAACTCTACACCAGCAAGACGATGAGCTTGTTGTAGATGAACAAGAAGAAAATGTTAAGGAGGATGGATCCTCATCCCCTAGAGTAGCTCCAAATGGAACTATTGCTTTTGATAACTTAGATCATTTCTAGAAATTTTTCAATAATAACATTGGTGCCCTTAATATGGCAGTTCGTATTGATAAAAGACAAATTAGTGACACTCAAGCAGCTATGGAACATATGTTTGACATACACACTAATCCCTTGTCTTTTATTGATCAAGAAAGTGATAATGCTGGACCATCCAATAGAGATATGGTCACTATGATTTAGAACATGCCAAAACAACAGGTTACCCGACCTCCTAAGGAACCTGTTATTGAGCCTAAAATCATTCCCACATAAAATAAAACTTCCTTCACTGCTTTACTTCGCCAAACTATTGATCAATATGCTTCAAGTAAACAAAAACCTAAAATAAAGCCAAACACCAATTTTCAACAATCTGGGATACAACATAATACAACTTCAAAATTTCTTCATAACACCTTTCCTACCAACAATTTACACAATAGCAACATAGCATCTAATCTTCATGTCCCTCCATCATATGCTCACAAATCCCATATTAATGCCCTACCGAACCAATATGGTGGGAAAAATAGTAATCTGGAAGCCATGGTGAAGCAGTTAGCTTCCCGTATGGACCAGATAGATCCCTACCGTCCCTCGTACAATTATCAAGAGATATGTAGTCAACCTTTGGATCCCATAGTTGTAGCACAACCGTACCCTAAGCATTTTCCCATGCCCGTCCTGCCTATATATAAAGGAACTGAAGATCCCATAGAGCATCTTCGCATGTTTAGGATAGCATGTCATGATATATCACATGATGACTTGCTATTACTAAAAATGTTCCCGAAAAGCTTAGGTGGAATTGCATTAGAGTGGTACTATCAATTGCCCACTCATTCTTTGAGAAACTATAAAGAAATAGCTGAATCTTGTGTCAATCAATTTAGTGCCTACATCGAGAGGCATGTAACCATTAAAGATTTATACAACTTAAAACAAGACAAAGATGAATGTTTTGCTGATTTCTTAGCTAGATGGAGGCAATTGACAGGAAAACTGCACTTTGTGCTACCTTATAGGGAAATGTTGGACATTTTTATCAATAATTTGCAAGAACAAATATCTTATGAGTTATCAACTGCTACTTTAACTACCTTTGATCAGGCTATAGATTTATCTGAAAGAGTAGAAGATTACCTCATTAGGAGAGGCCAACTTAGGAAGAAGGATGATGAGAAAACATCTAGAAATCAATATAAAAACAAACAAGTCGTAGGTGACAGAGTCACTGACAACATAAATGTTACTAATATCAATTCAATGAAGACAACAGAAAAATTTATATTGAAACCTCCTGATAAACCTCCTCGAGAATTTACTAGATTGAATCAACCATTATCAACTATTTTACCTCAATTACTCGAACGAGTTTTGATTCAATTACTAGCTATCCAAGAACCTGATCCAACCATACCTGGATACAGAGTTGACTTACACTGTGATTTCCATAGAGGACCTAGACACTCTACCAACGCTTGTAAAAGGTTGAAACATAAAATACAAGAACTGATTGATAATAATGAAATGGAGGTGCAAGCCTTCCAACCTAAACAAAATGCTCCTAATAACGCTCAAAAGAACATTCCCCAAAATCAAAATCAAAATGCTAATCAATCATTAGACATATTTCAACATCCTTTACCAAGACATGGTAAAGAGGTGGCCAATAAAATCAAACATCATAATGTTCCTCCTCCTACCCGATATGTAGGGACTATTAGTGGACAATTACCTGTTCAGGATCCTCAAAAATTTGACACAACTTTATCCCTGGTCACGACCAGGCCCCTACATAATTTTCAAACTCCAGATCCTAGTGATGTAGAATCAGATACTAAAAGTGAAATAGACATCACCTCAAACCAATCGAATAGTTCTAAAAACGAATCAAATCTTATTCAACCCATCACAGATGCTATGGTTCCAGAAGAACCATTTCCTAGAAGAGTTACTACTCGACCCTCTTCTAATCAATTCCTCCCTAATGAACAAGCCATAAACGCTCAACCGAGACCAGTTCAGCGTCTTCAATATAACATTGTAGGTACCATCGAAATCATTACCCGACAACAAGCTCAAAAATCTCAACAAGAACCAACTCAGAATGGTGGATCAACTCCATTTGTTTTGAAAAATCCCAATAAAGGGAATCATGCTCCTAATGTTCAACCTAAACCTCCTTACAATATTAATGAGCAATTATCCAATACTATAGCCAAAATTTCCCTTTTGGATTTATTAAGATCTTCTCCTACCCATAGGGATGAGTTAATGCTTACATTAAGCCAAATGATGGTACCTCAAAACATTCAACCTGAAGCCATGGCCAATACTATCATCACTAGAGAAGTCGATTGTATTGACTTTCGAGATAAATATATACCACAACACATTTTACATAAGGATAACCCCTTATATATTACTGCCCTAATTGGAGATGTAGCTGTTAAAAGAGTCTTGATTGATAATGGTTCATCTCTAAACATTTGCACTTTTGACTTCTACCAACAATTTGGGTTTAGAAGTGATGAAATGAAGAAAACTGACATGATCATCAAATCTTTCAATGATGAAACACAAGAAATGTGTGGAGTTATTACCATCCCATTGCAAGTTGGTCCTAGAACCTTAGATACGACCATGTTTATTGTACATTGCCCCGCATCGTACAATATACTCTTGGGTAGTCCTTGGATCAATGCAATGCGGGCCGTCCCATCAAATTTACACCAATGTGTTAAATTCGAATTAAAAAATCAGTTGGTCACTATCCATGGTGATCCTAGACCCTTTGATATGTGTGCTTTGGCAGAACCTGTTGGAGTGCAATTTTGCCCTGCTTTGTCATCCACACATCCTAATTCTTATTTTTCATCTAAAACTATGAAACACACACCCATAGCTTCACCTATTTCTCCTCCATTCATTTCACCCTCATATATAGATCAAAAATCTTCTAAACAAACCACTCTAGAACCTCAAAAGGATCTTAAGTCCACAACCAATCCTTCATGTTCTGTCCCTATAATTTCAAAACCTATAGACCCATTCATTAACACTTCCACATTATCAACATCTATCATACCTTCCACATCTAAAGATATAGGGAATGATCCTTCTACATCTTATGCTCTTTTTGATGAACTTTTATTAGATTTATCCACAATCTTAATATAAAAAAAAACAAATGCTTCTATGCAAAATTCTATTCTTTTAAATAACTTGCCACCATCTCCTCATACTTTGGGCCTCCCACAACCTATGGGAAGTACTTACCAAGTCGGGAGTTGTGCTTTTATTTATAAAGGATATGACTGGGGAAGAATACCCTAAAATATTAAAACTCATCATGATGGATATGCTCGGTGTTATTTTACTAATGAGTATATTAAATCTAAACCCATAATGATTAAAATGGGATATAAATGGAAAGGCTTGGGACCTTTCCAAAATGGCATGAAAGAACCTTTCGAGGTAGAACCATGGCCTGCCCGTTGTGGTGTGGGCCTATTTCCTAGTAAGGGTCAACCCTTTCCTTTTGAATATGATGATCAACTCATATGTTATCAAGATTATTTGGATGGGCATGATGATTTGCCTCTAAAAATTCAGCCATTTACATGTAACATGCTATCCATAGCTTACCCTGAATTGATTGCTGACTCTGATGAGGAGTTGTAAGGATATATCTTCCACGATGTCTCCGTTGAAGAGATGTTACACAATGGATTTTATTTTGATGGTTCTATACCAACTATAGCCCAACTTGAGGCCACTAATCCTCAAGATGAATTATCCAACTTAACCTTAAAATAATTACAAGAATTGGGCGTCTCACCCGCCCCACCTAATTTTGAAAGAGATCTACACATGGAAGTCAAAAACGTCATTAAAGTTAACATTGGAATTGAGGATAATCCTCACATAATCAATATTGGGTCAGAATTAAGTCAAGAAAAACAAGAGCAATACATTGCATTCCTTAAAGAATATGAAGATGTCTTCACTTGGACATACGAAGATATGCTAGGTCTGGACCCTTCCGTAGTCATGCATCATCTAGTAGTCCATCCGAATGCTAAACCTGTTAAACAAAAACTTAGAAAAATGCATCCCAAAGTGGCCCTGCTAGTCAAAGGGGAGTTAGAAAAACTCTTGAATGTCGTTTTTATACAAGCTATTGATTATGCTTGAATGGATCTCAAATGTAGTTCCAGTCACCAAGAAAGAAGCCACCAAAGTTAGGGTTTGCATAGATTTTAGAGATATTAATGCTGCATGCCCTAAAGATGATTTTCATCTTCCAAACATGGATCAAATCATTGAATTTACTGTCGGGAGTGGGATGATGTCCTTAATGTATGGATTGTCTGATTATAATCAGATTAGGATAGCTCCTGAAGATCAAGCTAAAACAACCTTTATTACCCCTTGGGGTACCTTTTGTTGGAAAGTGATGCCATTCGGCTTAAAGAACACATGTGCAACCTATCAACGAGCTATGACTTATATCTTTCATGATATGATGCATGATATCCTACATGATTATGTAGCTGATATTATAGCTTGCTCTATTAATGAAGATAACCATTTAGATGATTTGAGAAAAGTTTTTAATTGGTCAAGAGAATATCTTATTCGATTAAATCCATCCAAATGCATATTCGGAGTTAAGTCTGATAAGCTATTAGGGGTTATAGTTTTTTTATGTGGTATCGAAATTGACCCTCTCAAGATTGCGACTATCACTGATATGCCCGCACCTACCAATATATCTGAGTTACAAATTTTACAAGGTAGACTTCAAGCTATTCGTCGCTTCATCGATAAGTTGGCGAACAAAATTGGTCCCTTTCTTAAGCTCCTTAAGAAGGATGTCCCTTTTAATTGGGATGAAAAATGTAAAGAAGCTTTTGAACTTCTCAAACAATACCTCCTTAACCCACCTATGCTTTCACCGCCTAGACCTGATCGTCCATTTCTCCTGTATATTTCAGCTTCAGATTCTGCCTTAGGAGCTATGTTACCTCAGCTTGATGATGAGAAGAGAGAACATGCTAATTATTATATTAGCCGAACCTTCATCAGTTATGAAACCCGCTACACAATGTTTGAAAAAATATGTCTAGTAGTCGTGTTTGCTATGCAAAAATTACGCCATTATATGCTTAGTCAGAAAACCTATGTCATTGCTAAATATGATCTCTTGAGGTATCTCATGATTCGACCTTATTTATCAGGTTGTACAGCCAAGTGGGTTCTTTCTCTAAGCGAGTTTGACCTCACGTTCATAGGACATAAGTCTGTTAAGGGTCAAATCATAGCAGATCAACTAGCTGTTGCACCCTTAGAGTCTACCCATCCTCTCATCATTGAGTTTCCTGATGAATGCCTTCAATTAGAGGCAAACCATATTGAACAATGGTCATTATACTTTGATGGAGCCCGATGCATGAGTGGGGCTGGTGCGGGTATTATTTTAATATCCCTACAAAAACATCTTATTCCTCTGTCCTTCAAATTAACATTTGCTTGCACCAATAATACTACTAAATATGAAGCTCTAATCCTCGGATTACGAGCTGCCTTGGCGCTAAAAATTAAACATCTGTTAGTTTTTGGTGATTCTCAACTTGTCATAAACAAAATTAATGAAGTTTATCAGACCAGAGATGATAAAATGCACCCATATAAAGCCTATGTTTTACAATTAATGTCTCTATTTTATCAAGTTACCTTGGAAGCTATTCCTTGAACTTGCAACTGTGCAGTTGATGCTATGGCTGTAGCTGCATCTCTCATGCCCTTGGAGTTAGATGATGAATATGCCACCATAATTATTCGTCGACTCCAGGAACCTGCTTCAAATAAGTCATGCTTAGAACCTTTGGATGTGTTTCTAATCAATGAAACTACTCCTGAACCTTGGTATACAGATATATTTGATTTTCTTCAAAATGGGACTTTCCCTGCCAATTCTAATAGAAACTAGCGTCGGTTATTATGTAGACAAGCAAGTCGATTTGTAATAATTGGCAATACTTTATATAGGAGATCTTTTGAAGGTATCCTATTAATATGTTTGAATTTAGAAGAATCCAAATTAGCCTTGAGTGAAGCTCACAATGGATCTTGTGGAGGACACTTCAGTGGCAGTGTCATTGCTAAAAAGCTCCTTAGGATAGGATAATTTTGGCCTACCATGGAAAATGATGCACATGAGTATGTGTGCCATTGCAACAAGTGCCAAAAACATGCTGACCTTGTCGACGCACCTGCACAAGAACTGCAGGCTATTTCATCTCCTTGGCCCTTTTCAAAATGGGGCTTAGACATTATTGGCAAAATCAATCCTGTTTCATCTGATGGACACAAATTCATGATAACCGCCACCGAGTATTTCATGAAGTGGGTTGAAGCTATGCCTTTAGCTTCCTACACTGGCACACAAGTCTCTAAATTTATTTTCAATCAAATCATTTGTAGGTTCGGAATTCTTGCAAATCTCATCTCTGATAATGGAACTTGTTTCAAAAATAAATATGTCAATAAATTATGCCAAAAATATAAGATTCAACATCACTGGTCCACTCCCTATTATCCTCAGGGTAATGGTCAAGCAGAAGCATCTAACAAAACCTTAATAAAAATTCTCAAAAGATTGGTCAATAAATCTGGCCGTGACTAGCACATTCAGTTATATCCAGCCTTGTGGGCCTATCGAACTAGTGTTCGAACCCCCACTGGAACTTCACCTTTTGTTTTGGTTTATGGTTTTGAAGTCGTTTTCCCCTTTGAATTAGAAGTTCCTTCTTTGGATCTACTACTTCAAGATACCAAAGTAGGAGATGAATATCGAGCTGGCAGACTCAGTTAGCTGGAACTCCTAGATGAAAAGTGCATCAATGCTTTGGAGCATCTCCGTGCCTACCAAAACAAGCTTAAAAGATCATATGCTAAAAAATTTCATTATCGATCCTTTGAGATCAGCAACCTTGTTTTAAAAGAAAATAAAAAAATACTAATGCAACTAAAGACCTTAAAGGTAAATTTGAGCCCAACTGGCTTGGACCATACATTATCATTGCTAAATTTGAATCAGGAGCATATAAATTATCTACCTTAGATGGTAAAGAACTTAAATAACCCATGAACATTTTGCATCTTAAACGTTACTATGCGTAACAAAAAATTAGTCATTTCATAATTTGTACATATTTTGCATGTTGTCTTATTTTAAAAATATATCAAAATGTTTACACAAAAACAAAAACAAACAAAAATAATAAAAATAAAAACAACAATATTTTTGACTCTTTCGAAACCAAAACAAAATAAAGAAGAAAGAGAGAGTCAACATTCTCAAACTTCTCAAAAAATATTTGTTATATATATTTCTTCTTAAAAGTATTGCAGTTATATTTTCAAATTATTTTGGATAAATTAACATTTATTTAGAATCCCTCACTTTCACAAACACAAAATAAATATCTTGATTTTTATCTGGCATGATTACTAATCTCTCTTATATCAAAGTCCACAACATTCAATTAAATAAAGTTTGAGCACAGAGAATTGATCTTGTTATTTACTTAAACCAAGCACATATTTTCATAATAAAATGATTATATTTGTAATATCCTTGCTATGCTACATAGTAGAAGTGGTTTTTTGAGCGAAAAGTTTCCCTGCTATCCTATCATGCACATGGTCTAGAATCTTTGAGAATTGGCAAAAGGACAAGCTCACCCCTACCCAGAATAAAAATCCCTTGCTCTACAACTAATCCGAGCAAGTATCCCTAGCATAGGAAGAAAAGCAAAGTTCAAGAAAAAGAAAAAAAAAGAAAAATGTTATTTTATATCATTACAGCAATGTTTCAAGCATTATCTCAAAAATCAAGCAAAAAAATACAAAAAAAAGCAAAATAAAAGCAAATAAAAGCAAAAGAAAGCAAAATCAAAAGCAATAAAATCCCTTTCCCTACCCTTTAAAAATAAAAGAAGGGTTTATGAGCTTGAATCCCTGGAATTCTCAATTATTCGAAAACTGTGAGGTAAGCCCCATAACAGATGGTTTGTGCCCAACCTGCTTGGCCTTGGGTAACTCCTAGCATGGCGATATGTCCGTCACATTAGCGACCTTCTTTTGTACAGACCTATGTCTGCTTATGGATTAGCTAGCTCTTGATAATCTGACTTACATAGTAGTCTGGTATGGTTATATGCATCTAAATCATGGTCAATGAACACTTATTTGGTTCATTCAAATCACTTGTATCATAGTATCTTGCTCAAACTGGTAAATGAACAATGCAATTGCACACACATTTTGTATTTGAGAGATTTTGTGTATCATTATGATAAATCAAGATTGGAAATGAACTCACATATGCACATGGGATTTCTTATAAATCTAATTTTTGTCTTTAAGATACTTTGCAATATTTTTGCAAATTGTTTGGAATAAATTCATTTTCTTCCTTGAAGAACAGTTGTTTAGTATAAAGACAACTATATGCATTATCAAAAATCAAAATCATCTTCACAACATACAATCAAGTTACATCTATATATAAATTTTGACTTTCGTGACGATGGTATAGTTCCAAAACTTAAATGGGAGTCTTATGCCTAGCGCAAGTCCTCCTCTTCATATTTTTTGTTTATTTTCAACAATTAAAAATCAACCATACAATAAAACTATTATATCAACTTTTTCTTTGGATTTCGCAATGATGGTATAAGTCTATACCTACATATTCTATGCCTAGCGCAAACCATGGTATTAATTTTATTCCCCATTTATTTAAAATCATAAAAACCATATGACTTAAATAATTCTGTTATACAATTATGCTTTAAAACAAACAAACACCTATTCTATTTCATGTCATTATGTCAATATGCAAATTTGCAATGATGGTATAATTTCTAAAGAATTATCCAAAAAAATTTATCACACTTAGGAATTTATGCCTAGCAAAAGTCATTTTAAAATATTTCATGCATAATATTTTCATGAAAATTTTGAAAACAAAATCATCATCATTTGCATCATCACACCAAAGTCTTAAGACAGTATCTTAAGCACCATTTTACTTTTAGCAATATTTTTATAATAGGATTAGATTATTTTTAAAAGTCCCTTTTATTTTTTATTTTTATTTTTATTTTTTTTATCAAATTATCATCACAACAACCAATTTGTTACATCAGATTATTTCATTTAAATTTTTTAAAGCATGACATTTAAACCATAATATTTTCCAATGACATAATTACATGAATCATCAAATCAATCACACTTCAAACATTAAAGCATCATAAAAACATATAAACAAGTCATATCATCATAAGACAAGTCATATGATCAAAAAAATATCTCATCTATATATATATCCAATATATGTACATCATCTCAAAAATAGATTGGTATGCCACAATCTACATCTTGGCATACTCAATCCTCTCAATCATATATCCTTTGTGCAGTGTCTCGACAACCCCTCGAGCTCTTAGCCTCATCTCATCCCCTGCCCTAAGGTGGACGAGGTGGCCCCATCGTAGTATGTGTGATGTGAGTCCTAGTTGTCGATCGAGATAAAGTCCTCGATGACCCAATCCTAATCGGATCAGTAATGCAGGCTAGCAGTTGTACCCTCTAATCCTCTGGCACCATCTAGAAGTAGATAACCTAGTAGAATGTAGTCTAAAAATTTGATTGTGCTAGCTCCTGAGTGCTCGCTCCTCCGCTCTGTGCTCTGAGGCATGCAATCTCATCTTTGAGCTGTGTAGCCTCCGCTTGGTGTCGTGCAGCCTCCTCCTACAAAGTCTACACCTATGCCTAGAGACAGACAGTCTTCGCCTAGAGAGTAGCCATCTCACTACTCTCTCCTGTGTCCACACCTTTGCCCTTATCAGGTGATGGCGGTCTCTCTCTTTGTGGAGAAGGGGGTCTCTCCTCCCTCCTCTCCTGCTACTGTGGCCTCTACTAAGCCTATGGCCTCCTCTGCTCTCTCCCACCATGAATTTATGCTGCCTCAATGGCTGCCTAGTGCTACCTCTTGATTTGATGCACAACTGCATGAATCAGACCCTGATCCCTCGTCATTCGAGGAGGGCGGATGCCTGTGTACCAGGCATTATAGTCGTCGGCTACCCCAACATCATCCCCATACACTGGCTGAATGGGGGCATCATCTATGTCTTTACTCTAGAATCACTGCATATCTAGAGCCCCGCTAACTATAGTCTTATCTTGAACAGTCTAGGAAAAATCATAGTCTCTCAAAGATGGGATCCCCTGCTATAGACCGAATTGCCTCAAAACTTGGTCATACCAATGGAGCTCCACCTCTCCCCTCTCCATCCTCAGTCAACAGACTCGCCTGATGCAAGCCAAATCCTATCCATCCTCGATCGACCCTGGATGATCTATCCAAGGCCTCTAGGTGATCTGGTCGGAGACGAGGTCGTCTAGTAGTCTTCGAGACGCTGGTAGATCTATCCACCGCTACGCCCCTCTTCAAAGCCACCAGTAGAAAACTCGGGCCTCTCCCTGTCAATCCCTACCAGCCTCCACACCATAATGTGCTCCCAACACCAAATCTATAGTAGTGATGTCATAACCATACATCGGCCACCCTTGTATACAACCCCATGAAGGATCCTATACAATCGGTAGAGTGCAAAGCTCCCCCAAGCAAACCTATATCTGTGGTCTCTCATGTCGCAGACCACATATGTCAATACCCATGGTACCCTGCATCTGCTCTAATGGCATAGAAAAATTCCACCTACTACCCTAGCCAAAACCCGTGTGATTCTAGATGCCCCAAGAATCTGGCGCAGTGACTAGATATTCACTTTGCCCTTCTTTAGGGCAAAGCTCGGATCGCCACACAATTGCATCATCACGTGGCCCTAATTTGCCGTGGGAATGATCAACCATCCTTGTATGGGGATCCTCAAAATCCTCCATACATCCTCCAGTGTGGGAGTCATCTCCCCTATCGGTAACCAAAAACAGGAAGAACCCGGATACCACCTCTTTGCTAGGGCTGTCAATAGCCCCATATATGTAGAAACCTGTGGCATCTCTGCTACATGCTGCAAGCCGACCTGAGCCATCTGATCTCTCTTTTCTTGAGACAGGGCGGCCACGTCATCCC
The DNA here is from genome assembly GCA_028583015.1 of Wollemia nobilis. NCBI lineage: Eukaryota > Viridiplantae > Streptophyta > Pinopsida > Araucariales > Araucariaceae > Wollemia > Wollemia nobilis. Next base: position 2,342,344 of record JAQPPZ010016349.1, read on the forward strand.
TTAGTCCGTCATATTTCCATTCTCTGCTCTTTAGTAATCCTTTCTGCAACATAAACAAAATCAACAATGAAAATCATTAATAAATCATTAATTAAAAAAAATAAAAATGCAAGTCAAAATAAAGTTCAATTTCATAAATGATGATATCGTCCACTATTGGATGATATCGTCTCAAATTTGAGCAAATTTGTCTTCAATTTTTCCAGCCTAAATTGTCCCCTTTTTGACGAAATCGTCCCCATTTCACCGATTTCGCCTCTAGACGAAATTGGTGATATCAAGATGATTTCGACGAAATCGAGACAATTTCATCTTGATGACGTCGATGACCCAAAAATGGTCGTGATGCTCAAAAATCAATCAAATTTAATCTAAAAAGCATGAAATTCTAAGTAAAGCATTCTAAATTCAGTTTAGACCCTTACCCGTAGCCCACGCCAGAGCATTGTTGATCTGTGCGCTGTCTCGACCATATTGTCTCTAGAGCTCTAAAAACTAGGAAAATGAATAGTAAAAATGAATTAGGGTTTTACCCTATTTTTCTTAATTTTATTCAAAAACACTTAACAATTTTTTTAAAAAAATTTGGCTTTTCCGCGTTTTTACCTCAAACGTTCGATTTGGGTAAAAACATGGAGGGGGCACCATAGTAAGTTGTCGTACGATTCAACCAAGAATCATTGCCTAAAAATGGGAATAATTTTTGCTTTCTTGTAAATCAAGAAGAACTCATCTTTAATGCATTTTCTTCGAAAAATTCGCTAAAGAGGGGGCAAAATGTAGCACCCTAAAATTGGGGCAATAAAACCTTAAATAATTACAATTACTCTAATAAATATTCAAATTCAAATTTCAACCCCCAAAACCACTTCCAAACCATTGTTTAACCCATTTCCTCCTTTCTTGCACCATTTTTAGAGTTTGTTTTGACCGTTTGAAGATATCATCATCGATCAGACAATATCACCTCATATCGAACGATTTTGTCTGGACTAGGACATCCAGACGATCTTGTCCCAAAACTAATTTTTTTCAATTAGCCTCTGTTCCAATGGTGTCTCTAATCTGGGCAGAAGCGTGTCTGTGCCATTAGAGACCCTCCCTATTGGAGATCTCCCAAATTGGGATGATCTCCAACCTCCTAAACTCCCTCCTAAGCCTATTTAAACTTAGGCCCTCCCCTTAACCTACCCCTGGCTGATATTTCCTATAACTTGACTTTACACGCACTAAAACATCCTGAATTACCATTTGCACTTGTCCTATCCAAATTTTGTTGCAGGAACCTTAGTATTTTTTAGCCGAAGCAAGCTCAGTTCATCGTGGATGATCCTGTTCAATTCGAGACGATTTCATACCAATCCGAGATGATTTCGACTGCAATCAATGTTGGGGGCAATCAGTGCCCAAAGTTTGCATTTTTCTCTTCTCATCTGTTGTTTTATTTTGCATCTAGTCAGTTTGTTCATTATTTTCTGTTATTCTGCATCTTGGAGTTCACCCATGTAGTTTAATTGCATAATGAAATCATGATTAACTATTAAAACATTGTAATTTGCTTGCATTCATATTTAGGATTATCTTATTAACATTCCTATTATTGTTTTACATCATTGCCCTTTGTTTGTATTATTGTATTTTCTATATTTTGTGCCTATTTCTTTGTTTGCATGTCTCTGACGAATTCGTCTAATGAATTTGTCAGATCTCAGACGATCCTGCAGGTCGGAGACGATCCTGTAAAATTCCAGACGATCTAGACTACTTCAAGAATTAGAATCTCCATCAGACATCTGGATCAGGTATGGCTATGTAATTTAGCCTTTTCTCTCTATTTTCTGTTCAAATCTCCTTGTTGTATTTCATTTAGTCTGCATTTTCATAATAGAAAAACTTAGATTCATTTGGACAAACCTAGGACTCGAATGTTTAAAGATAAAATTGAACACATTAAACACATTCCCAACCTAGGTGTGGAAACTGCCATTCAAACGTTTCCTAGTGAACCCACCATCCATCAAAAAATCACCATAATACACCTCCCTCGAGAGGCGGGACCTTCGCAAGGCCTCTCAGTCCGAGGTACCGTGCCATCCTTTTCCCATCCTCCTTTTAGGCACAGATCCTATAGCCTGAAGGTAAGGATGCAAAAAGTTTGGAGCGATACAGACATATATCCCTTTGATTTAAAGCTTGTTCTAGTTTGCTTTCCATGTTGGCAAGGTCCACAGATTGTGTTTTGGGGTCTTTTTAGCTTAGGTAAATATCTGACAACCTATTTATTGCTTATGTTGACTATGTTGTTAAAAATCAAATGACCCGTTATCCTATGCCACAACCAACTCTCATATTCTTGTGATAGAAAATACTTTTCCCCTTTAATCTCACTAAGCATATAGAGGCTGTTTGGAGTTCTACTTGCAAATTTTAATGACTTTTCCAGTTTTTGATTTTCTTATCTCACATCTATCTTGATGAAATGTAACCATATGACCTTGATCACAAAGTTGACTTACACTTAGCAGATTTTGTCTTAATCCTTTGATATATAGTAAATTTTTTGTTCTTGTTTTCCCATTATCTAAACTCAAGGTTCCTCTTCCACCAATTTTTGCTGATCCATTATCACCAAAACTCACTGATCCTCTATTAGTTTCTTTGAGTTAAAAAAAAAAAATCTTTGTCTCCTGTTATATGTCTAGAACAACCACTATCAAGATACCATTGTTCGTATTTATCTTGAGCATGAAAATTTGTTTGAACTAACATTGATCTAGATTTTTAATTTCCCTTTTCACTTTCCTAGTTGTTGAGGTTTTACTCCTTTTACTAAACTCAAGAAGTACCATATTGCTACATCTATCCTTGTTCCAAAAATTATTGTATTTGTAACATATGTTATCATTACTCATAAGAGGTGCAAAAGAGTTGAAATTTCTATTTACATCATTTTTCACATAACTAGTGCAGTGTACAACTCTATGACCATATTTGTTACAAGAAAAGCAATAACCATGGAAGAAATTATGTAACCTATTTGGATGCTTTTGAGATTACGGTTGAGAGCTTCTCCTTCTGGGATTAAATGTCATCCATGGTTCTTCTTTACTTTCTTCCTTTATGATGTATTTTATTTCTAGAGTATACGTCACTAGCTTATCTTTTTTTGAAGTTTTTGCTTCTTGAAGACTTGGCTCCTCTTTCTATTTCTCAAAATTTATATCTAGCAGTACCTTGGTATTTTCAACTTCATTCATTAGATAAATGATTTCTACTTCCACTATTTCACATTCTATTTCTCTTGTTCTTAATAGATCTTTCATATCCTATTCAATTTTCTTTCCCTCTTGTACCTATATTTTGAGTTCTATAATACTTTATAGAAGTTCCATATTTGCTTCTTCATCTTATTGAATTTATTCCTTCAAAATTGAGTTCTTCTCTCTAATATTTTCCAAATTCCTGAGAGCATTGAATAATTCCTCTTTTATATCAAATATTGTCTCTTTTTAATTTTCTTAAGTCATGTGTATTTTTGATGGATCCTCCTCCAAGATGTTAGTATTTTCATGGAGAGACCAACTCTAATATCATTTGAAGAACATGTGCTTATACTGAGAGGGAGGGTGAATAGTATAAAATATTTTTTTTTGCTTTTTAATCCATATGTTAACATCAATAGTAATAAAGTAGTAATCATCACACAAAGCATCACACACATGAGAGAAATGATTTAACATGGTTCACCCAATGTGGGCTACTCCACAAAGAAAATATTCTTTATAATTTTTTCTCAAATAAATTCTCTTGGGAATCCTTTCTCTTTTACAATGTTTATGTACCTCTATCCAAAGGAGGCACCAATCCCCTAATCTCAGTCTCAAATATATACTAAACACAGTCCTTAGGTCTAGCACAAATTTGATCAGTATTTATCTTTGATCTGCACTAAACACAGTCCTTTGGTCTAGCACAAATCTACTCAATATTTGTCTCTGATCTGCACTAAACATACTCCTTCGGTCTAGCACAAATCTACTCAGTCTCTATCTCTGATCTATACTAAACATAGTCCTTTGATCTAGTACAAAACTGATCAATCTCTATCTTTGGTCTAGAACAAACCTATCATAAAATCTGCACCAAACTCTGTCCTCATATCTTACCTCAAGCCTTAACACAAGTCTTGAATCAATAATAAATCAAATCTTCTAGGTCTGCCCCAAACCTTAACTCAAGGTTTGAATACATCAATCAATCAACTCTGCTCACAAGTATTCTAAAATACTTATCTCAAATCTACATTGTAAGCTTCTACAAAATCTTACACTAATCTATCCACGAATCTTCACCAAGACATACCTCAACTCTACTCCACAAGTCCTCACTAGAACTTGTCCAATCTGCTCAACAAGTCTTCACCAATACTTACCTCAAATATTCTCAACAAGTCCTAACTAGAATTAGTCCAATATCACATAAAAATATAGAGAATTGTTAGAGGCTCAATATGATTCACACTCATCACAATGCTCAATCACTTTCAATATCTTTCTCAAATCAAATTAGAATATAGAATAATTTCTTTCATAGAATTAGAAATATCACTTCAACATATCCACTTGATTAGGCTCAATCAACTCTACTCAATCAATCACCCAATGAAATACTCATTTCTTACAAACCCTAGTTCAAGCATGTGAACAATCACTCAAATATTTCCAAAAATGCTTATCAACCAATCTCACATAACAATGATACTCATGTTCTTTCACAAACCCTAGTTCAATATAGTTCACAACTTCACATAATAATGATACTCATGTTCTTTCACAAACCCTAATCATGCATATGAAGGTTCATCCAATATTTCCAAAAATGCTTATCAAACAAGATTTCTATATTCAACCTTTATTTCAAAAAAAAATTGTAGCATTAATACAAAACCAAACTCAACAATGCTTACCAAATAATCCTTTTCACTCCAACTTTGCATTCACAATATCCAACAATCACTCACAAGAAAGATGTGCCCATACCTTTTTGTTTTATGAAGAAGTGCCCTTAAAAACTTGTCTCAATCACAATTATTCTCTTTGCCAATTTTAAGTGTTAGGTAGTAAAAACCTTCTCAGAATTTAATCAATAATTTCCTCACAAATTATTTTCACCATTCACAACATGAAAACTCATTTAACCTTATTACTCCTTTCAAATATTAAACAAAATAAAAATTTATTTTGCAATAATATTCAAAACCATCTAAAATACCTTATCACTCCATTCAATATTCTAATTACCCAAAAATCACAATATAAATATCGAGCCTTCCAATCCCCAAGTGCCAAATTAAAATTGCTCCATTATGTTGAATAATGGCAACCTCTAGTTTTTGTGGTGTTTTTATCAAGCTTCCATCCATAAATTCACCATTGCTCCTCCTCGCATAACCATCATGTCCCTGGTTGTATTCTATCCTCATCGACATTGTAAACCTTGTGATCCTCTCACCCTTGTTCTTCCTTCTAGCTCCTTCCCCAACCCCATCACCTTTTCACCATGAGTTTCATCAAACCCAACAATTTCATCTATGACCCCCTTGCTGAGATAATTCTCAAAGACCATTATTTTTTCCTTTCCTCCATCTGTTCTCTAGCGAGGAGCTTGACATAACCATAGCCTTTATGGAATCCTGGGAGAATGGATATATCATTGTTCAAGGAATGAGCTTCTGTGTGGATCTCCACATTTTGTCCATGATTACTGGGAAAAATATGAAAGGACGTTCTATCCATAGACATAAGCACAATTGGGAGGTTTAACTCAAGGATTTCAAGGATAAAAAAAATATTTTCAAATATTCCAAAAAGGGAATCTACAGGAGCGACTTGAACACCCCCTGGAATGACGTGATGAAGCTAGTCATGGATTTCATCACTATCGATGACCCCAAAAAAGCCCTCTGCACTTATCATTTGGCCTTCGTGAATCATTTCCATGATATCAATCCCCTTAGCATCCCCCAGTTTTTCCTCAATTCCATCAATTATTCAATAAATTCCTATAGGAACAAGAAAGGCCAAGACCTTCCTCTCCATCAAGGCTTATTCAAGGTAATTTACACCTATGTCCTGGCTCACAGTCCTAAATCCAACCCAATCATCCCCAGCGTAGTCAATACTGTGAGGTCCTCTGCCCATCTTTCCCTTGCTAAAATAATGAGTAAGGTCATGTGGGGCATTGAATTACATCAAGTTTTACTCAATATTGCGGTTGTCTATCTTCCTACTTTCTGTCTAGGCACGCACCCGATAGCTATAGCTTAGCACTTAACATTGGATGGACCAAAATAGGGGTTTCAAATCCAACCTCCAAAGTATGTTGGTTCCTTGTCAACTTGAACAAGGTGTTGACATAATTATGCTCACTTAGGATTTTAAATATTAGGGTAAGAAAATATTAGGGTTAGAAAATGCGAACAATAGTAGTGGACAGGTAGACTAAAAATATTATTACTACATTAAAAGGATCCCATAAACCAACTTAGACACACATTACTCAGATAAACATTATCCCAAATTAAATGCACTTTCATTCATTAGACAACAGTAGAGAAATATTGTAGACAACAATTTCAATATCCAAACAAAGATAATCCAAATAGCAAAATTAATCAATATCTAGATTTTACAGAAATACATTCCCTAACAACAAAGATCTAATTCAGAAGCAAATTTCAATTACCCTAGTAGTTAGTAATCCATTAATATGTCACAAACTAACCATTCAAGCATTTATAGAAATACAACTTAGGAATTCGAACCTCTGATATAGAATTATGAAGACACAAAATTTGAGGTAAAAATCAATGTAATGCTCCTTTTATTAGCCCTTGGGAATATTTATAGTAGCACAGGCGAACACACTAGAGTTGACCCTTAAAAATAAGGGTTTGACCTCTATTTATAGTTTGTAGAATTAAAAGTATTAGGAAACATTACAAATATTTATCCTTTATAGCTCTGCAGAGAGTTCTAGCTAGCATTTTCTTATTTGTTCATTCTCCACGAAATCTGCTTCAAGTGGACTACCATGGAAGCTCAGACCCTCTACAACTTGTTGGATATTCAATGTCAACTAAAGTCCTAGTCTTTGGATACCATGAATACATCATTGATATTTCTTGGGAGCCCTTTGCTGCTATCGATCTATAATCATCTCTAGTTCTCATCTTCTTGAAACCCTCAACACTTTGGCTTCCCCCTCCAACTGATTGCATTTCATTTCTGGTGAGAAATTGCTTTTATATGCTTCAAAATTCTTGGAAAAATCTCAATCGTTGATCTCCTCCATCGTATGGCTATGATTTAATATAAAATAAAATTGATACAATGGCAAGGAGAGATCACAGTGCCATCCTACTTTTAAAATCAATGATGTCATATTTTATACTTCAAAAATTGCGAAATGCCAATTCAGTATAAAAGTACTCTGAAACTAAAGTGGGATAAAATCCACTCCTTATCCTTTGTTTTCTCTTGTTGGCCTTTAAAGATTTCACAAATCTGCACAAAAAGGTTGATGATGTCATGTTCTCTTCAAAACTTTTGTATATTCCATTCTGAACCTCGACAAGTGCATTAACTCAGAACACCGTTCCAGACCTGCTGTAGTGTAAAGTAACTTTTACCTCATTCCACACTGGCCTTCATGAAAAACATTGTGTGTCACTAATTTGGAAGAAAGTTAGTAAAAATTACCTTTGTCATGAGTCCGCATGCCTTTGTTATGCTTTCTTCCTCCTATCACCATTCCAGATAAAAATACTTTATGTGATCTCCAGAATCAGGTTCTCCAACACTATGTCGCTCAAAGGATATTAAAAATATAAAGTGGTCACCAATATGCACCCTTTTTATGCTGTCATCATCCTTCTCCAAAAACTTTTGCAGATTCAGGACATGCCACCAGTCTAGAGCCAAAGACATAAGAAACTATGTGGAATTGCTACAAGTGCAAAAATAAACTAAGTGTTAGGCGGATTTGTAGGCTTTGTTGTGGATCTGATCCAAAATATACTGAAATGTGTGCAGAATGGGAACTTCATGACTTAGGTAGAAAAATTCAAATTTTTCCTAAGTATGTGACCATTTTGGGCCTACATTCTAGCACCTCCCGGGTGGATTTGCTTGCAAATACGTAGAACTCAGAATCTTATCCATTAGGTCTCAGGAGTCGAAAAATGCTCATCTTCAAAAATTATGCTTTAAAGAATAATTTCTATATAAACACTACCCTCTAAAAAATATAACAGTTTATTTAGAGAGTAAAGGTTCATATGGAGACCATGCCAAAAATATTGTAACTTATCTGCTCATATGGAGACTATGCCAAAAATACATGCCTATTGAACTATTTTTCAAAATCTGTCTCTAAGGATAATTTCAATAAGAAAATTACCCTCATAATACTCTATGGAAATCTTCCAAGGATAAACATTTATATTGATACTATGCAGGAAACACCAATATATGTGCATCTTCAACAAAACTACTTCTTTGTTCTAGCAAGACATAGCTCTATTCCTCTTATAAGGCCTTCTCACAAAAATGCCTTCACACAAAATTTGTTGCTCTATGTGCCTCTGTAGGCTTCATGCCTTTATTGTTTATTTTTGACCATGTCATAGAAAAAAACAAAAAAAATTGTGTATATGTACAAAATAAAAAACAAATTAAGTGTGTCCCTTCTGGGCCTGTAGTGGTTCCATCCTGCTCTTCTTCTTGGTGGGCATCTTCCTCAGCCTCCTCTTCATTTTTTTCTTGTTCTTCTTCTTCATTTTATTCTTCATTTTCTTCTTCTGGAGAATATTGTTTTTTATTTCTTCTTCCAGAATTATCACCAAAAAATTGAGTCATAAATTTTAAATAATGTAAATCTTGATTCCAGGCTACTCTAGAGGGGTTTGATATCTCTTTCAGCTATTTATAAACACACTACAATTATCAAATATCCTCATAGTTAGCAGAATTCCCTCTGCTTACTAGATCTTCCATGAGATATCTCAACCTCGTAAAATCAATGATCAATTGAGTAGCTTGCTCTTGGTTTAGCGGCTCTTCAAGAGAATCAAATTCCAAATTCATCCTACATATTCTCATCAATGCTCTTATGGATCTCTTCCATAGATATCAAGTTGTGATCCTCCATCCATAGACCTTTGAAACCAACTTGAATTATTTTCTTGTTTACATCCTCAACATCCTTAATCACTTCTTCAATCTTATAAAATAACATCCAAGGTTTTTGAAGTGCCCTGTGCTTCTTGACCATGGTTCTAACAACAAATCTGGCAAGATTCCATTATTTATTTAGAATTGGTTTAGCAAAATCACTGAGTTTTCTATCAACCAGATTGTATATCTATTCTACTAGAATCACCATAGGCTACAACTCTTCAGTGATTTGATCTAAATATTTTTGAACATTGAAGAGTAAGCAGCTGACATCATCTAGGTAGTCAATCATAAGCCAAAGCCCTAAAAATTTCTCTTGACCTTGGAGAGCAATTATTTTCTAATATTATTTAATCCATATTTAGAAAATCTAGAAGACTTAGCTTTCTCAATTTGAAGTTGTTGTATCAAACTTTGAATTTCTTTTGCTTGTTCTTCATTCAGCTTCTTTTGCTCTCCTAGTTGATCTTTGAGCTTATTGGCTTCTTGGAACTTTTCTTGCCAACTCTTGGCCTATTTTTTCAAATCCTTTTCCACTTCCTTTTGATTACTCACAGTCTTCTAAAGTTTTTCAATCTATTTCTCTAGTTTACCCACCTTCTCTTTGGATATATAATTCTTTACATAGAAGGTTTCTAAGTGGGCTTTGGCCATTACCAGCTCATCTTCTTCAGGAAGATTCTCAATTTCCTCTATTATTTCTTCAACTTGATAATCTTGGATAGTCATATCAGTCTTAGGCTTGCTCACAAGTTGGGTCATGGATTTAGATATCCTCTACCTAGAAACTGGATCAACATACATGCTCCTTCTTCTTACAGCCATCCTACTGGAAGGCTTAGATAGCTTCTATGCCCAAAAATCATTTATTTTTTGTGGCTACTTTCTCCTTTGTTAAAGTTATAGGACTTGAATAACTAGCATCTAGGGGAGATGAAGACACTAGGAATGCAAGGGTGAACTCAAATGCTGATAATGGTGGTGTGGAAGTAGTTACATCAATTTTTGTAACAACAGTGGACTTTGTAACTACTATTGTGGTTACTACTAGTAAACTCATAGAAACTAAAGCAAGACTAACATTTGAATGAGTGGGGGTACTTGGAACAATTTTCTCCTTTGATGGGGGTGATGATTTTAATGGTTAAGATGAAATTATGAGATATGATGAAGTGGGATTTGGGGTGAATTTGGGGGAGAAGGGATGACTTGTACTTCAGTGGTGACCAATGAAACAAGGGGTGAACTACGAGAGGGAGAAGGTACAAGGGTCATAAAATTTAACTATTATAGCTATTAATTCTATAAAAGGGTGAACATAATTACAAATGTAAAAAGATAGGTAAGAGAGAACAACATATCTATCTTCCATCGAGAAAGCTACTATTTTCTTGAATCTATTGTTCACACTCCTTCTGAGCCTTGTTCTCTCTATCAAGACCATTTTGGTATCCACCACAGCTTCCACTCTATCAATGTATGGATCTACTACCCTCCTCTATGAGGTCTCAACTTCTTGGGTATCTTCGAAAGCCATTTTTCTAGCAACAATCTTGGTGTCCTATTCAAAATTCATAGTGGATATTTTTTAGTACCGTTTCACTCTTTTCTCCTATATGAACGTGATTTTCCACTAAATGGGCATTGCTTGTGCTTTTAAATTCTTTTATTTCCTAGTACATGCATATCTTATACCATTAATGTGACTACTATGCAATATATTCACTGGTACGCTTTCCAATTCCTAATTATTCCTTTTGGTGGCTCGAAGGTGGCATTCTGGTCTCTTATTGGCTAAAAATTCAAATATGGCTACCACCTCATGGCGTTGCTTTGTCTTCTCTTTGGTTCGATTATTGGATCATTAGCATTGAATGTAGGATTTTTCCCTTCTCTCCACATGGCACAAGCATGTAATCACCACTTCACTCCACCTTAGTCTTGAAACTGGTATACTGATGATGCCTTTGATTCCATTGATGATCACTTCATTTCATGTGTAGACAATCACATTGGTTTTGTTTCGCTGAGATCTTCTTGCATTTTTTATACGGATTTGAGATGTTCAATATTTCACTATACTTTGTGTATTTACGTGCATAATGGAACCTTGCTGAATTCTTTTCCAAAACTTAGCCATTTTTTTGAATATTTTTCTTTTTTCAAAATGTTAAAGATAAAATTAAATACAAAGTGTAGAAAGAAAGGGAAATACAATACAATGTATATACATATGTTACAATGAGATCATATTTCAAATATAGTAGATTTTGATATGGAAACCATCTACTAGAATCAGTTGTATGTTCCCCTCTGGATCTTCAAGTTGGAACACATTGGATTCCTTGGCCTCCACTACTTTTAAAGGGCCATCCCAAAAAAGAATTGAACCTCTCATGTTTGCCTGATTTTGCTCTATCAACATTCCACATGAGAACTAGATCTCCAACCTAGAATTTCTTGAATCTGGCCTTCTTATTGAACCATACCTTGATATCTGAGGAATGATTTTGAAAATTATCATATGCCTGAGTTCTATTCTCTTCAAGTTGAAGTAATTGGGTCAACCTGGTTTTTTACCAGATTTCCCTCTAACTCTTCTTATGTTGACAAGCTTAAGTGCTAGAATTTCCAAATGGATAGGTAATACTACCTCTTTGCCATACACCAGAGCATAAGGATAAGTTTTAATGGACTTATTTATAGTAATCCTATCAGCCCATAGAGCTTGGTCCAGTAACAGGTGCCAACTTCTTTTGTTCACTTCAAGTGATTTCCTCAAAATCCTTAACAAGTTTTTTTTTGTGGATTCAGTAAGTCCATTACCTTGTGGGTAATAATTTGAATTATTCTTAAGAATGATGCCTTACTTGCTAGAAAATTCAATATACTTGCTCCTATAAAATTTGGGCCATTGTCACTCACCAAGGCTTATGGAACTCCAAACCTTGAAATCAAGTTCTCCATAAAAATTTTTTTTGATTGGTAGAAAGGGTTTTGAAAGGTCCCTGAACCTTGAACAAGAGAGGTTACAATAAAATTATAGCGACCGAGGAGGTCCCAGAAGAGAAGAGAATAGAGTTGATAAACCTCCGCACAAGGGGAGGTGTCGCGAAATCGTGACCAAAAAGATGATGTCTCGAAATCGCGCCAAGAATCGCCGAAGAAGCCACGGGAAGAAGAGAGGTCGCGATATCGCGACAAGAATCACCATCGGAACCGAAGGAGGAAGGAGGTCGCGATATCGCGACGTGAAGCAAGGTGTCGCGATATCGCGACGCGAAAAAAGACCACAGCCGAAGAAGAAGGAGAGCTCCGAAAACCCGTTGCAAGAAGAAGCCTGCTGCCAAGAAGAAAGGATGTCACGAAATCGCAACAAAAAAGGACCGCCGTTGAAGAGAAAAACGGTCATGATATCGTGACAAAAAACGAGACCACTGCTAAAAAGAAAAAAGGTCACGATATCGCTACCACTTGGAAGACTACCGTTGCCGAGATAAGAAGCATCGAGAAATCATGACCAAATGGAGGTTCGTCTTTGGAGAGAGAAATTCATCACGAAATTGTGACCGAAATGCGTGAAGGCACCTGGAGAGAAAAAGTGTCACGATATCGCGACAAGATTGCACAAATGCACCCGGAGAGAAAAGGTGTCGCGATATCGCGACCGAAAGGAAGACCGCCTTTGAAGATGAAACTTGTCTCGAAAACTCGATCGAAAGAAAAACCGCCACAGGAGAGAGAAAGGGTGTCGCGAAATCATGACAAAAAAGCAAGCTCGCGCCTGGAGGCCAAAGGTGTCACGAAATCGCGACCAATTTGCGGAACTGCACCCAAAGGGAAAAGGTGTCGCGATATCGCGACAAGTTTGCCAAGAAGCACCTGGGAGGAAAAACGGTCGCGATATCGTGACAAGTTTGCCAAAAAGCACCTGGGAGGAAAAAAGGTCGCGATATCACGATAGGAAGCAACCCCGCAGCCAAAGCAAAGAGGAAAGTTGGCGAAGACGCAGCAAACTGAGGGTTCACGACCGACTTAGAGAAAAGACGCCAAGATGATCAAAGGTGCCAACTCGTAGCCACGAGACCAAAGGTCCAGGAACCCACTCACATTGAGCATACATTAGAACTTGAAGGGTCATCTCTTAGATCAATTGGGAAAGAATCTCTCCAAACCTGAAGATCGGTTGCGTCAACTCCTTTATTGGCAAGCCAGTCCGTAGCTCTATTTCCTTCCCGGTATTGATGTTGAATGATTAATTCAGGATAAACACCAATTAGAGTCTTGCAGACATCGAAGATGGAAGCAAGGGCCCAGGGAGGCATCGAGGTTCCATTGAGCCAGTTAATGCAATTCAAAGAATCTCCTTCAATGATGAGTTTATTGATGGTCAAACCTTCCAAAAGAATCAAGCTTTGAAGTAAGGCTCGGGCTTCGGCCATATTGTTGGATTGGCAACCTAAATTCTGAGCAAAGGCCAAAATTATTTCTCCTCTATGATTTCTGAGAATTCCACCAGCACCAGCCGCACCAGGGTTGCCTTTGGCTGTGCCATCGAAGTTAAGCTTGAGCCACCCAGAAGGAGGTAAGACCCATTTGATACCAGACCTGTCAACAGAAGGACGGGGTGTTGCAGAGAAATTAAGCAAATTGAACTGATTTGCCAGATCCAATTCCAGCCCAGGAAGGGGAGGTTTGGATGATGAGATGAGAGAAGCATTCTCTACCGCCAGGGCCAAGATTTTGGCAACAACAATCTTCTTGTCCATTGCAATGTTTTGAAAAATTCTGGCATTTCTCTCTAGCCAAATCTGCCACAGGTAAATGAAAAGGCAAGCCTGCCACATGAATTTGAGTTGACTGCTTTTAAAAGGCCGGGGCCATTGTTGGAAAAGGAGGGGAATGGAGTGAGGGAGGGCTACGAAAATGGTGAAGGTGGTGAAAACCTGATTGAGCACTTCGAGGGAAAAGGGACATTCCAAAAAAACATGACCAACGGACTCACAGGCATTTTTGCACAGTATGCACCAGTTGGGAATGAGAAGCCCGCGATTTATTAGATTATCAATTGTGAGGATTCTATTTTGAATGGCCAGCCAACAGAAGAATTTAATCTTAGGAATGATCTTTGGAACCCAGGCAAGAGAAGAGGAATCTCGACCATCACTGGGAGCTTCTTGGCTGTAGTAAGCAGATTTAACAGAGAATAGCCCAGAGTCTTCGAGGTTCCAAACCAAAGAATCTTCTTTGTGAGAACTGGGAATCACGCAACTCCGCAATAAAATTTGAAGACTCCTAAGCACCTCAGTGATAATTCTAGGTCCATTCAGAACAAGTTGTTTCCATTCGGGTCTTGTAGTGCTTGTGTTGATAAAATGGCAAACCTTATCACCAAAGGTTGCTTCGGTCACATTCTTGAGAACAGCAAGCTGAGGATCATGACTGAGGGGTTTGTCACGGATCCAAGGGTCATCCCAAAAATGAATAGTCGAGCCATTTCCAAGGCACCACCTTAGACCTTCCATGATGATCTTCCTTGATTTAGAAACGCCATTCCAGAAATGAGATCCGCTAGGAAGGTTGTGCTCTCCTGAGAAAGGGAACCTGAATGAAGGCTGTGCTCTCCAGAAATGAAGTTCTCCATAAAATTGATCATAACTTCTTGATCTGATTTCTTTGTAGGAATGGCCTGTACCCACCTGTTAAGGTAATTCATGGCAGTTAGAATAAACTTATGTTCTTCTGAGGAATTAGGGTTGATGAACCTTATGAAGTTTAAACCCCATTGTTGAAAATGTTTTTCAACCTGTATTGACCTAAGGGGTAATGAAGCATTCCTTATTATTCCAACATATCACTGATATTTGTCACATGCCCTTATAACCCTAAAAGTATGAGCCAATATGGTAAGCTAGTAATAGCCAACTCTTATGACTTTCAAGGCTATAACTCTAACTGAGCTATTTCCTCTAGCTAGTTATCCATGGAACTCTTTAATAACCCTCTATTGTTGATCATATTTTAAGCATTTCAAAAGGACTTCATCCAAGTTTCTTTTATCCAAGCCTTCTGGAAGCAATATATATTTCAAATCCTATAGCCTATATCTCCTTCTTTGGGATGTATTTATATTAGGAGGGTATACTTCAGTTTGAAAGTATTTTATCATATGATCAACCCAATTAGAGTCTCCTCATTGTGCTTCTTCTACCTGATCCTCTTCTGCTAATGTTTTTGCCTCTGTCAGACCTTGGAACATGGTCCTACCTCTCACCAAATTTGTGGTATGTATTTCCATATTATATTATTTTATTTTGGTAATCCAACCAGCCCTTTTATCTTCTAGTTCACCCTACAAGATAAAATTTCTTACATCTAGATGAACAACATATACCAGGGTTTTACTCTATACCAAGTACTGCCTAAACTTCTTCAATGAATTGAGAATAGCAAGTACTTGTCCTTCAATAAATTTATATTTGACCTGGTAGTCATGGAGTGTCTAGCTCTAAAATAATACAGGATGCTCCTCACCTTGATAATATTTTCGAGTGAGCACTGAGGCATAACTCTCCTCAGATCCATAAGAATAAAGGATAAAATCTCTACTAAAATTTGAATTTACTAGTAATAGGGCCACTGCAATAGATTTATTTATAATCTCAAAATATTACTTCTTGATCTCAGTCCACTTAAACTCATCATTCTTCTTGAATAACTCAGATATAGGCCTTACTTTCTATGCAAACTCAAAAATGAATTTCTTGACAAATTTTATCTGACCCAAAAAGGAATGTAAGGCCTTCTTGTTCATAGGAAATGGGAGAGAAAGAAAGGACTTAATTATTTTAGGATCTATGACCATACATTCTTTTGAGACCACATGACCTAGCAGCTTTCCTTCATGAACTACAAAGAATGATTTCATAGCATTGAGTGAAATACCAAATTCTCTGTATTTTTGAAAAATTTACTCCAAATGTGATAGGTGGTCATTATTATCATGGGAAAACATAGTCATGTCATCTAAATATATCATAATGACTTTTTTGATCAGTTCCCCAAAGGCATAATCCATGGCTCTTTGAAATATGGCTCTCGCATTGGAGATACCAAAATGCATTCTCTCGTAGGCAAATGTGCCCCATTTTGTGGTGAATGTTGTTTTATATTGATCTTCATATTTCACCCAAATTTTATTGTACCCAGAGTAGCCATATAATAATGAGAAAATTTTTGCACCTATCACAATCTATAAGATTTGATCAATCTGTGGGAGGGGGTAGTGATTCTTAAGGGAAACTTGGTTAAGATTTCTGAAATCTACACACAAATGAATATCCCCATTATTTTTTATCATGAGTACCAGGTTGGCTACCTATGTTGAATGTTTTATAGGATATATGATCTTAGCATTTAATAACTTTAATATATACTCTCTCATAATGGATTTTTTCTTAGATTTACTAGCCTTTTCTTCTACCTAAAAGGCTTTGCATCAAGCTCTAGATCAATAGTATGTTGAATAACTTTCTTGTCATATACCTTGAGGTATTCATATAACCAAGCCACAATATCTTGGTACTTTAGGCATAGGGCTTTGATATCTTCTACTTCCTTTGGTGAACATCGAACTCCAACATTGAGCTTCTTTTTAGTACCAACCTCAACTTTTTTATAATTTTTTCATTGACTTTCATAGCTTTGGTATTTTTTTTGTCCTGATTATCAAACAAGATCTCTAGGGTGACCAACCCTCTAGGAATGTGATTTTTCCTTAGTTGAATAACATATTTTTTATCAATATCTTCTAGATTCTCTTCTTGAACATTTGAGAGACATGCTTCTATTACCAGAAAATCAATTATCTGCTCATCACTTTCAAAAACCTGCTAGAAAATATGCTTGTTTGGTATTGCAGGTCTAAAAATCATTTTAATTCCCTTGGATTTCTTGATTCTAAACTATATAGAAGGGTTGAAGTTATCTCCCTTTGTTGATAAGGAATATTCTAGAGGATTCTTCTCTCTCAGAACAAAATTTAGATTTAGGGCATCAAATAATTCGATTAGATCTCATACCCTATTTTTGTATTCCTTTAGGTAATGTTGCTTGCTACTACACCTTGTTCTTACATTATGGATGATTAACTCATAGTTGCCATATATTTAGAACTTTAATGCTCATGCTTTCTGCTTACATCAGTCCAAGGCATAAAGCCTCATATTCAGTTGCATTATTTTTACATGACCATGTTAGTCTATAGGCTAAAATTTTTGTCCCCTTTTATTGGGACTGTAAAACCACACCAGCTCCTACACCATTTCTGCATTTAGCACCATAAAAGTGGATGATCCATATTTTATTTTCCCTCATAGATTGATTGGATATAGCAGGAATTTCCTTCTCATATTTAGATGAGATACTATATGTCCCCATACCCATTCCAAACTGACTATAATCATCTCTAAAAGACAACTCATCCTCAATATCCAACTCCTCAAAGTTTCCAACAATCTCAAATTCTTCCAAGGGATAAAGATTGCACATTTCTTCCTCAATATTTTAAATATGATAAGATACTAGATTTTTAGGTTTTATCCTTATTCTCTTTCCTTTGAAAGGGATTACCATACTAGAATAATACATGTACATACATCCACTCAATTTTGCAGTAAACTCCTTTGAAAGGCATAAACTAAAGTAGGGTTCAAGATAAACCACTACTATTTCTTGTACTATTGTTACCTTAGGGGCTCTATGTAGCCTCATTAATACATCCTTTATGACTCCAACTATCTTAACAGGTGTCTCATCTAATTGTAATACTTTAGGATAAGATCAGGCATACTCCATAGCCATTTCTTCATAGACTACTTTGGCTACTTTGGGCATAACTATGGTTGATGCTCTTGAATCTATCATACAATTTTGGACTCTCCAACCTTCCATCCTTAGAGAGATATAGAAAGGATGGGGCTTGTTATTTAAAATAGCATGGGACATATCTTTCTTTTCTTATGGTATACTGAGGATTATGGTGGCCTACTTATCTTGTGGATGCTTATTGAAGGAAGCCTTTGTTAGGGTAAAATAGGTAGTATATTGCATTATACTACATAGATTATTATATTTACCTTTTACTGCATACCATGAGATATTTACTGTTATAAATATCTATTGGTTAACCTAGAGTAAATCCTAAAATATCCTAGGTTAGATATTTTAGGTTAGTTTTTCAGTTAGACTTCTCTACCTAGGTTAGTGGTTATCATCATGTTTCTCTCAACCATTTGGTTGGTGTGATTATAGCTAATCAATTTACTTTGTAAATATGTTTAAGATTATAATTTCCTAAGCTGAAGCTAATGTTAATTTGATAATATTTTTATTATTATTATTTTGGTGCATCTTCTCACTACATTACTACATTGGCATCTGAGCCATTTTTTTGGCTTACTCAAAGGATGATTTGGTGACATTTTGTCACCACCAAAACCACCTTGATAGACGAGCTAGATGTCTGGAGCGACTGTAGGCCCATTTATAGATAGGTAAAATTGACCTACCAAGGCCTAGCCTAAATTGGGGTCGATCGATCATGATCGATCACCATGGTGATCAATGCTGATCGACCACCCATAGTGCTTTTGACCTTCATGGTCGAATCCTACTAGGCCCATGATCTCGGCCATCACTAGCCAATCAAGACCGAGCCCCCCATAGACCAGCCAACAGGATCGTCAGGAGGGTAGGAGCGCCCTCTCGATCTCAAGTGGATGTGGTCCATAGGCTAAGTCTGGAGGGTAGGTACACCCTCTAGGCTCACCAAACAAGATCGATGATCCACTCAAAATATTAAAATTGACACTTGGACAAAGAAAAACTAGAATTAGACACGTGGTATGGTGCCATGTCTGACCATCTAGACTGCTGACACTAGATCCTAGGACCTATTCAACTCAACACATGGCATGCTCCTTGAGGTGATATGTGGTAAATCTAGACTGCTCACTCTTGGACAGAAAGCCAACTATGTGGTGACACATGACAATGGAAGTAGATCAAGCAGGGACAGTTGGATGACACAGTGGTGGAGAAATTTTTTTGCGTAGGTATTGAGCTGCCATGTGGCGAGGAGACATTGGTCGGTGAGTTACAAGTGGCAGAGGGGTGTCATTGTTTGGTAGGCAATTTTTTTAATTCAATTGAGAGGTCAATGACATGACGAGGTTTTTAAACACCCTTGCATCCCTTCACGGGATGCATGTGGGATTATTCCCATGAAAATCTTAACTTGCTCGTGCCTCTCTTCATATACTGCAATTGTGGGATGGCTTTCAAAGCCGCCCCAGTAGTGTAGTGGTCAAGGCTTTTGCCTTGACAATGCTAGATCTAGCACTCGAATCCCGCCCACACCATTTTTTTGACCACGTGACATTTGATTTCAAAAATTACAAAAAAAAAAGGTACAATTTTTTATTCTAAGGTTTTAATTTATATATATATATATATATATATATATATATATATATATATATATATATATATATATATATTGATATTTCATTATATAAATTAGAATTTTTTGAAGGAAATTGATTAATTTAAGTAAATTTGAGATTTATTTTTCTCAAAAAGCTTTGTTATATAATTTTTATCATTAATTTTTTAAACTATTAGACCTTACAAATTGTTTTCTTTAAAAAAAATCCTTTGCAAAATCTTTATTTTTTTAAAGCGAAAAACCCCTTATGGGGCCACCTTGGTCTAAGAGACCATGAATAGGGGGTTCTATACCATCAAAGTCACCCGAGAGTCGCACCCAGCCCTGCCCACACCAACATTATCAATTGGATTTTGGGTACCCAATTCAGCTTTTTGGTAGGGTGGATATTCGAACCTGGGACCTCCCTTGGAGGATTGCCCTCTCCTCTCCAACTCACCTACAACACCTGAGCATATCCTTTGCAAAATCAAGCCATAGAAAAGTTCTTTAGTTTTTTCTTCCAAATTTGGAGATAAAAGAGACAGAGCAAAACAATTTTTGTTGGCAAAACAAAGGATATCTTCAACATTTTTTTTTACAATACCTTAACAAAGTTCTATAGTTTTCTTCACACATTTTTTTTGGAGATAAAAATACATAGAAACTCAAACTTCTATTGCAAAACAAAGAGCTTGAAAATATTGGGCAAGGACAAAGTTCATTTTTCTTTTTGCAACAAAATCATAAAATTGCTTTTATTTTCTCCTTCACAAAGGAGATATAAGACATAAAATTGCAAATTTTTTGTTGTAAAATTGAGAAGAATTTGAACCTATTTTTTGATCCTAATCCTCGAGTGTTGAATACATAAACCAAGTTGTGTGTCGACTGGTCTGAAAGCCTCTCAAACACGGGTCGTGTGTCGACTTATCTTGAAAGGAGTGCTCGAATTTTTCAATTTTGTAAAAATTAAGGGGGGATAGAAGTCATATTTTGTGATTCTATTTTTTTGCAAAATTGTAAAGAGAAAGGGGGGATATTTCAAAGTAAGAAAGGTGCATTCTCTATTGTACTCAACACCTTTTCTTAAAAATTGACTATACTAGGTGCATTTTTGGTTGCATCCGACACCTATAGTGATAATAATTTTGGTTGCTCTCATTTTTTGATTATTGCACTAAGCATCATGTTTTTTGTGTGTAATTAAACAATCATAAGAACATTGAAGAGCATTTCAGAAACCCAACTTTCACTAAAATTGTGCTACACCTTGCATAGGTTTCACAAGTCAATTTTTACTCCCCATCAAAGGTCAAAATCCAAACACCTTGAATCACTCTGTTTGTTTGGCTTAATTTCCTCAAAAGTTCCATCCTTCTTGAAGGGTGTTAAGGCAGGTGCCATTAAATATCCTAGAGAGCAAAATCAAAAGTTTTCCAAAACCTACCCCTTTAATTTGCTCTATTTGTTTGGCTTAATTTCCTCAAAATTTTCATCCCTTGTTAAGGGTGTTAAGGCAGGTACCATTAATTATCTTAAAGAGTAAATTAAAATATTCCATATACTCTTTTGAGGGTATACTGCAAGATAAAGTCATATTAGTCACATCAAATTTGAAACCTTCACCATGGCCATGATCAATAAGTATCTCAATAAAATCCAACTGCTAAAAGGTTTAAATTTTTTTTCCTATAAAACTAAGATGAAAGCTATTTTAACTGTAGAGGAGATGTGGGGAATAGTGGATGGCATTGATCCTAGACCCACATCATCGGGAGTATATTAGACATCATATGATAAAAAGGATAAAAGACTTTCCTTATTGATCTTGCTAGCTATTATTGATGACATAAAACCTCATATAAGTGAAGCTAAAAATGGTAAAGAGGCAAGAGATGCCTTAGCTACCATTTTTGAAGGAAAGAATCAATCAATAATTCTTAACCTTCAAACAGAACTTCATACTCTTCATATGAAATCTAGAGAGACAGTAGAGTTATTCCTATGCAGAGTGGCAGATATAAAAACAAAACTAAACGCCTTAGGAGAAAAAGTGGAAGAAAATATCTTGACCTCAATAATTTTAAGGGTTCTTCCAAACTCCTATAGAATGTTGATTACTTCACTACAAGTCTTTGGAAGGACAGTAACTTTTGAAGAGTTGGTAAATTTGCTTCAAACTGAAGAAGCTAATCAACTCGAAAGAGATGAGGCATCCAACAATGCCATTTTATCAAACAAACAAGGTGGAAAGAAAAAGTGGAATCAATAGAAAGCATCTTATTCTAAAAAAGACAAGGGCAAAGGCAAAGAGATTAAGAAGAAAAAGCAGTATTGTAAAATTTGTGATATGGACACTCATGAAACCAAAATATGTTGGTTTAAGAACAAACTGCCCAATGAACAAGGACAAAAGAAGGGCAAAGGAAAACAAAATAACAAGAACAAACAACAAGGACATGTTGTTGTCATTGAATATTCTAGTTCAGACTCTAAACGAGCACACAAAGTGCTCATGACACATACAAATTCCCCTCAAAAGGATACTATTTGATACATAGATTCAGGTGCTAGTAAACATATGACTGATGATAAGTCCTGGTTTGAAACATTTGAGGCTCAAGAAGGTAGACCGGTAACCATTGCTGATGATCAGACCTATTGAGTTTAGGGATAAGGAAATGTTTCTAACTCCCTTCCAGATGGATAATGTAATATTCAAAAAGTTCTTTATGTACCATGATTGAAAAATAATCTCTTGTCAGTTCCACAAATCCTAGACAATAGCATGAATGTCAATTTCAAAGTGGAAAAAGAAAATAAATGTTGCTTTATCACTCATAAAGAAAAATAGATAGCAAAAGTTTCATACAAACATGGTTTTTTAACTTAGATGCAATTACCTCTATACACACTACAATGACAGTAACCACAAAAGAGGCCACTTCTCTATGGCATAAGAGATTTGGGCATCTAAGCTCAGGGTATTTACTAGAAATCAGTAAATATCAAATCGTGAAAGGACTACTTACTCTTTCATCTACTTTTCTAGTGTTTTTATATTGCTTGTTAGGAAAGCAACATAGACTACCTTTTGAACCTAGCTCTTTTCGAGCTAAAGTACCTTTGAAGTTAGTTCACACAGATTTGTGTGGTCCTATGTCTACTAGTTGTGGAGCAAAAAGGTATTTTCAATTTTTTGTAGATGATCACTCACAGAAAATGTGGGTCTTCTTCTTGCAGTTGACTATTTTTAGCAGTTCAAGAAACTTGTTGAGAAAGAATCAGGATGTTTCATAAATACCCTCCATTCAGATTGAGGGGGGGAATACACATCATAAGAAATTTTCTCATTTTTACAAAAACATGGGATAAAAAGATAGTTAACAACAACCTATTATCCTCAATCAAATGGAGTTGCTGAGAGAATATATCATTCCATTATGGAAATGGTTCGATGTATGCTTAAGGGAGCCAATCTTGAGTACATTTACTAGGCTGAAGCTATAACAACTATAGTATATCTTCTAAATAGGGCTCCCACATGTGCTCTTGAAGGTATGACTCCTTAGGAAGCATGGAGTAGAAGGAAACCCTCCAATATCTCATCTATGAGTATTTGGGTGTAAGGCTTTTATGCATATACCTAAGGAGAAAAGAAAGAAGTTAGATGAGAAGACCCTACAATGTGTTTTTTTTGGATATGATGAATTCTCAAAAGGCTATCGGTTGATAGATCCATTCACCAAGAAAATACATGTTAGTAGAGATGTAGTGTTTGATGAAGCTTTCACATATAACACTACATCAATATACATGGAATATGAGGAGCAACATCCATAGACTCCTCCACAATAGAAAAAACCTCCAAAATGGTATACAAGTACTATGAGAGATTCCAAACTCACTTCACCTCCATATATCACTCTCAATCATCCAAAAACATGAAGCATGTCTCGATAGAGAACGGTAGAAGCATCTACTTCAGTTGATGATCTTTGTGCATATTTTCAAGAGCTTTTTTTTGATAGAGATTTAGAAGGTAGAAATGAAATGGAAATTGATGAGGAGAGGGTTTACATGTTTTCATATGATGAAAATGAACCTTCTACAGTTTATGAAGCACTTAGTCAGCCTCAGTGGAAGGTAGCTATGGATATTGAACATAAATCCCTCATTAAAAACAAAATGTAGCACCCTCAATTTGTGCAGTTAAACCATAAGTAAAAAGATAAAATTTGAATTTTAACCCTGAAACCATTTGTTAACCACTCACCTCATTTTTTGTGTAATTTTTAGAATTTGTTTTGACCATTGGACAATATTGTCACCGATCTGACGATATCATCCCAAATCGGATGAATTCATATAGAATAGAATGTTTGGACAATTTCGTCCAAAAACCAAATTTTCATAATTAGCTTCTGTTTCAACAACCTCTCCAACTCAGGCAGAAGCATGTCTACGCAGTTGGAGATTCCTACGTTGGAGATCTCCTAGATTGGGGTGATCCCCAACCTCCTAACCTCTCCCTAATACTATATAAACTTGGGATTTTTCTAGTTTATCCCCTTGGCTGATCATTTCCCTGCAAATCTAGTTTTTGTTGTATTCCTCGCCCCCATAATTTGCATTTGTATTTTCAGGTTTTATTGTAGGATTTTATTGTGTTTCAGTCGAAGGAAGCTCAGATTGTCACAAGTGATCCAACACGATTTCAGACGATCCTGTCGAGATCAACGATGATCTTGTATGATTGCAGATGATTTTGACTGCAGTTCAGATTGGGGGCAACCAAAGTGATATTCTCACAATGACACTGAGAGGGGGGGTGAATCAGTGTAGCTATTTAAATTCAAATCTACAACTCTTAAAGCTGAAGCAAAGAGAACTTAAAAGCGAGGTAAAGCAATTATCACAAGAGAGCACACCACAACACACAATGTAACGAGGTTCACCAATTTGGCTACTCCTCAAGAATGACTGCTTGGACTACGGTCCAAATCCAGACCTTTGCAAAACACCAATTTTACAATCCGTTTACCAGCACCCACTGGAAGGAGCACCAACCCCTGATTTATCTGCACCAACAGAAAGGAGCACCAACCCCTATCCAAGCACCAACTTGGATCATAGTTTTGAAAGCTATATCAATGACATAAAAATGCCTTCACTTTTACAAGACCTTGACTGGTCTACAATTTATCAAAACACAGTAAACACTTATGGCTCTGCTTGTCGCTCTCTTACAACACTCTTCTAACCCTCTTTCGGTAGCACTTTCACACATTTGACAGCAACTTAATTCTCTGCGCGACTGCCCTTTTATAACCCTATTTCTCATTGAGACTCCTCGTCTTCTTGTACTTTTTAATCCCATGAGCCTATAAATAGCCACTTTGATGGTAACTCCTTTATCAGCATAGTATTTATTACATGCAACCTATTAATAGATCTGTCTCTTGTTTCAAACTGTCAGTATAACTGTCGCTCGATGGTTTCACTATGACACGTGCCCTGTAACTGTCGTTCTTCCTTTAATGCACTATTCTTATTTTAGCTTGCATGATTTCTATCTATAACTGCCCTTGTAACTGTCACACTAACTTCAGTTGACTCTTCTTATTTTGGTTGCATGATTTTCCTCTGCAACTGCCCCTGTAACTGTCGTTCTACTTTAGTTAACTATCCATAATCGTGCTGAAACTTTTGTCTCTTTGTACTCTTCTCGCCTTTTACCCATGAAAACATGTCGCGATATCGTGACACTTTTTGCCTCCTTGTCCTTTTCTCAGCTTGCACCCGTGAAAACACAACATGTCGCGATATCGTGACACTTTTCGCCTTCGTACACTCTTCTTGGCTTGCACCAGTGAAAACAGAACATGTCACAAAATCATGACACTTTCACTGCCTTGAGCTCTTCTCTGTCTCTTGCCCATGAAAATGGAACATGTCACGAAATCGTGACACTTTCACTTCCTTGCACTCTTCTCTGCTTGCACTAGCAAAAACATGACATGTCATGAAATCATGACACCTTTCACTTTCGTACACTCTTCTTTGCAAGCACTAGCGAAAACATGACATGTCACGAAATCGTGACATCTTTCGCTACCTTGCTCTTCTCGGCATGCACCAGTGAAAACATGACATGTCACGAAATCGTGACATCTTTCACCTCCGTACACTCTCTCTCCTCTTCGGGTCGCGAAAACCCGACATGTCACGAAATCGTGACACTTTTTCTCCTTAGCGCTTTTCTTCCCTTCGGGTCATGAAAACCCGACATGTCACGAAATCATGACACTTTTTCTCCTTAGCGCTTCCTTTTGCAAATTGTCACGAAATCGTGACACTTTTCCTTGCAAGCTCTTTCTCTCGATCATGTCGCGAAATCGTGACACATTTTCGTTCATACTACCTCTCTTGCAGATTGTCGCAAAATCGTGACACTTTCCTTGCTTGAGCTCCTTCTCTCCAAACATGTCATGAAATCGTGACATTTTTCTTTGCTCTTTCTCTTTTTTCCAACATGTCACGAAATCATGACAGTTTTCTTTGCTTACGCCTTCTCTCCGAACATGTCGCGAAATCATGACAGTTTTCCTTGTGCTTTCTCTCTCTTCGAACATGTCACGAAATCACGATAGTTTTCCTTGCGCTTTCTCTTTCGTCCAACATGTCACGAAATCATGACAGTTTTCCTTATGCTTTCTCTCTCTTCGAACATGTCATGAAATCACGACAGTTTTCCTTGCACTTTCTCTCTCATCCAACATGTCGCAAAATCATGACATCTTTTTCTCTCTCCTCTTTCTCTTCGCTTCCGATGAAACATGTCGCGAAATCACGACATCTTTTTCTCTCTCCTCTTTCTCTTTGCTTTGGACCGCGAAAATGAAACATGTCACGAAATCACGACAGTTTTGCCAGCATTTTCTCTCTCCTCCGATATGTCATGAAATCATGACAGTTTTTCTAGCATTTTCTCTCTCCTTCGATATGTCGCGAAATCGCAACCAAACATGTCGTGATATCGCGACAGTTTTCTTACTTGTCTTTTTCTTTGATCCTTTGAATGTTGGCCACTCCTATCTTCTTGGAAATTCATTGTACATGCTCTGACTGACCTCTGAACTCCTGTCCACTGCATCAACTGATCTATCTATCTGTGTTGACAACAATGACAATACTATTTCTGCACCTTGCTCAACAATCTCCCCCTTTGGAATTGTTGGCAACACATGTGCAATTTCCTGTAATTCTTCTCCCCCTTTGACAATAATACCAAAGGGCTGCTGTAGACTCCCCCTGAGTCTATGCACAACATTCTCAGACAAACATTGTTATAGTTAGCAAAAATCATGAATATGAGCAAAACTATAAACATAGGCATAAATGCTCCCCCGAGAATGTGGTCCCGATTGCTAGTCAATTCTTGGGAAGTGTGACCACTCCCAACTTACTCCGAAGGTACTCAAAAACTTCTTTGGGCAACGGTTTTGTGAAGATATCCGCTACTTGCTCTATAGTTGGAACAAAATCCAATTTAACCTCACCTTCTGCAACTTTATCCTTCAAAAAGTGATACCGGATTGCAATATGTTTGGTTCGAGAATGCATAACCGGATTCTTTGAGATGTTAATAGCACTGGTATTATCACATTTAACTGAAATTGGCTCTTTGAAGTGAATACCAAGATCTTTCAGGGTTTGTCTCATCCATAAAATCTATGTACAACATGTTGTTGCTGCAATGTATTCTGCCTCTGCTGTGGATAGAGAGACTGATTCTTGTTTCTTGTTGTGCCATGCTACCAACCTGTCTCCAAGATAGAATGCACCTCCACTTGTACTCTTTCTGTCATCTATACATCCTGCCCAATCTGCATCAGAATATGCAATAAGAGTGAAGTCCTTACCTTTTGGGTACCATAACCCATACTCCATAGTACCCTTGAGGTACCTAAAAATCCTCTTCATAGTTGTCACATGAGTCTCTTTGGGACTAGCCTGAAATCTTGCTACCATGCATATTGCACCGTAAGATATCTGGTCTAGTGGTTGTTAAATATAGCAAGCTCCCAATCATAGATCTGTACATGGTTTGATCAACATCTGGAGATTTGTCATCCTTGCTCAACTTGCAACCTATCGTCATGGGAGTGCTAACAGGTTTACTATCCTCCATTGTGAACTTTTTCAGCATTTCTTTCACATATTTAACTTGAGAGATAAAAATGCCCTTTTCATTTTGATTGACTTGCAGTCCGAGGAAATATGAAAGTTCACCAATCATAGACATTTCAAATTCTTTCTTCATTTTATTTGCTATGTCTCTACATGACTCATCATTGTTGCTACCAAAAATGATATCATCTACATAAACAACAAGTACAATAAGATGGCCATTCTCTATTTTGACATACAGATTGTTGTCCACCATACCTTTCTTGAACCCCTGTTGAATAAGATAGTTATCTAGCCTTGCATACCATGCTCTGGGTGCCTTTTTCAAGCCATACAAAGCTTTCTTCAACTTGCAAACAAAGTTGGGATTATCACCGAGTTGGAAACCATCTGGCTGCTCAATGTAAACCTCTTCTTCCAGTTTTCCATTCAGAAATGCTGATTTCACGTCCATTTGATATACTTTGAAATTTTTATGAACTGCTAAAGCCAGAAACATTCTGATTGCCTCTAGTCTAGCTACTGGTGCAAAGGTTTCCTCAAAATCAATACCTTCAACCTGTGCATAGCCTTTACAGACCAGTCTTGCTTTATTCCTTACAACCTGTCCATCTTCGTTCAATTTGTTTTGAAAAATCCATTTAGTACCGATTATATTTTTATTTGTTGGCCTTGGTACTAACTCCCAGGTTTTGTTTTTCTCAATCTGATCTAGTTCTTCATTTATTGCCTTCATCCAACTTTCATCTGTGCTTGCTTCAGCAACATTTTTGGGCTCAATGCTGGATAATAGAGAGTAGTTCCTTACTACTATTCTCCTTGTCTGAATACCAACTGTGGGGTCCCCAATAATTTGCTCTCTGGGATGATTTTTCTACCAGCTGCCTATTTTGAATTTCTTGTTTTCTTCTACTTTTGAGTCAATCTCCTTATTCTCTTCTGTTTCCTTTTCTTCATCTCCTTCAATAACTTCTTCATAAATAGGGTAGTTTTCTTCATAGCTAATTTCTCGTTCCCTACCTTCATCAACCTTAACATTAGAACTCTCCACAATTTTCTTTAGCCTTTTGTTATAGCATGTGTAGGCTTTGCTTTTTGTCGAATAGCCAAGAAAAATTCCTTCATCGACTCTATCTTCAAACTTACCAAGATTATCTTCAGTTCTTTTGATGTAGCACTTGCTTGCCAAAGACTTTGAAGTATCTTGTTGTTGCCTTTTTCTGAACCATAGCTCATAAGGAGTTTTGCTTTCATGTGTCCTCAACATGCACCTGTTTTGGATGTAAACCGTAGTATGAACTGCCTCTTTCCAGAATCTGTCTGCTATTTTGTTCTTTGTCAACATTGTCCATGCCATTTCCTGCACTGTCTTGTTCTTTCTTTCAACAACACCATTCTGCTGAGGTGTCCTTGCTGCTGAAAACTGTCTTCTGATCCCATATTTTTGATAGTACTCTGCAAACTCCTCTGAGATAAACTCTCCTCCTCTATCTGATCTTAAGCATTTAATTCTTTTTCCTGTTTGATTCTCAACCAATTTTTTGAAAGTCTTGAACATTTCAAAGGCATCTGATTTAAGCTTTAAAAATAGTACCCATGTCATCCTGGAATAGTCATCTATGCACAGCATAAAGTATTTGTCACCATTTATGCTTTGTGTTCTCATGGGTCCACATAAATCGGTATGTATTAGCTCTAAAGGTTTTTTGGTGAAGTATTCCTTTGATTTAAATGTGGATCTAGTTTGCTTCCCTTTTTGGCATGAAGCACAGATGTTATTTAATGGTTTGCCAATGGTGGGTATATCTCTTACTGCCCTTTTTGAACTTATTTTTACCAGATTGTCAAAGCTAATATGACCGAGCCTCTTGTGCCACAGCCAATTTTCATCTTCCTATCCAATCAAACATGCTCCTTCTGAAGTCTCTGAGAGAGTATACAGGTTTCCAGAAGTCCTCGATCCAGTAGCTATCAGCTTCCCACTGTGTGCTTTTCTGACTTCACAACCCTGCTTCTTAAAAATGACTTCATGACCTCTGTCATAGATTTGGCTTACGCTCAGTAGGTTGTGCTTCAAACCAATCACAAACATGACTTCTTTGGAATTGATCTTTCCATCACTTATCTTGACTGATCCTTTGCCAACTATCTTGGCTCCATCATTATTTCCAAACTTTACAGAGCCACCTTCATATTTTTGTAACTTTTCAAACTTTTGTTTATCGCCTGTCATGTGACTGGAGCATCCACTATCCAATATCCATGGTGCAGATTTGTTCTATGCTTTGAATGTTGTTCTGTACAATCAAGGATTCCTTTTCTTCCTTGGGTTGCTCCTTTTCTTTCCACTCTGGTTTGACTACAGTTTTGGTCACTTGTTTAGACTTTTCTTTGTCAGTAGCCTGTGCATGTTTTTCTAGGAATTTTCTATTTTGCCTTAAACTATTTGGTTGAGATCTTCTTCCTTGATATTTATTTGCTGCATATGTGCTTCTACAGTTTCTTGCAATGTGTCCAAAGTTATGACAGTTATAGCATTCTACTGCATAATCCATCAAGGGTGAAAAGACATTTCTACTGGTGAAATTTCTTTGTCCTATATTATAAATGCAATCTGAAATCTTATGACCGTAAGCATTGCATTTAAAACAATAACCAGAAAAGGAATGATTGAACCTGGGAGTTGGTCTTTGCCATTTTGTAGTAGGAGCCACAAATTTTCTTCTCCTTTGATGTGTGACGTTTGTGAATCCCTCATTGTCAACACTCTTCTCGTGCCTGGCATTGTTGCTTTCTTTTGCATGATTCATTTTTCCTTGATCAACCTTGATCTTATCTTCTTTCTTTACTGGTTCTATAGTTATGGCCTTTGATCCACTTGATGATTCTCCTTCGACAAAGCCCAAGCCAAATTTGATGCTTGTAGTCCTCTGACTATTTATAATCTTTTCAAGCTTCATAGAACTTCCTTCAAGTTTGTGATAGCAACTCAATTTTTGATTCTTTTCTTCTAGCCGCATTCTTAAAACAACAATCTCTTCTTCCAGTTTGCTGCACTCATCTATTTTCATGGTTAATTGTACTTCGAGTTCTTCAGACATTTTCTTAAATTCTTTTGTCTGTACTTTCAAACTGTTTATTATGTCATTCGCATCCTCAAGCTTTCTTGAGACCTTTTTATTCTTTTTCCTTTCTGTACTCAACTCTTTAAGTGCAGCAACCAACTCTCCTTCCAGATATACTTCAGCCTCATCCTTAATGTTTTTATCACCTTCCTATTTTTCTTCTATTTTTTCTTCTTCAAATGCCATGAACAGAGCTTCACCTGTTTCTTCTTCGAATCCTCACCTGAGCTATCTTCAGAAGAGCTGACATTCTTGGATATGAAACTTTTCTTTTTGAAGTTGCTTTTTCTAAAATTTGGTTTCTTCTTCCAGTCACTTCTTTCTTGGTGTGACCCTTCATCACTTTTGGTTTTCTCATTCATTGGACACTTAGTTGCAAAGTGACCGATGCCTCCACAATTGAAGCACTTAAATGGTAACTTTCCTCTATATTTTCCTTTTCCCTTTATAAGTTTTCGAACAAAGTTAGCTTCCGTTTCATCCGATGTCTCTTCATCCTCAGATTCTTGTTCAGCTTTTATATTTTTGTGTGCTTTAAAAGCAGCTTCTCTGTCTATGGGCTTAGTTTGTCCTATTCTCATTTTGTATGCAGTCAAAGAACCATGCATCTCATCCATGCTAAAATTATTTAGATCTTTAGCTTCTTCTATAGCAAAAACTTTAGAATTAAATCTTTTGTGAAGAGTTCTAAGTACCTTTTTCATGACGACCGCATCTTCCATTTCTTCGTCGAGTCCTCTGATCGCATTAATGATTCCATTGACTCTCAGCATATAGGCCTCTATGTTCTCATCGTCATTCATTTTTAATGCTTCGAACTGAGCTCGATGCATTTGTAGCTTGGCTTCCTTGATCTTGTCGTCTCCTTCATGAATGCTCTTTAGTTTGTCCCACATGTCTTTTGCCATTTTACAGCTCATGATCCTTATCAGTTCACTGTCTACTAGCCCACACATTATGGCATTCTTTGCTTTGGAGTTATTCTCAAACTTTTTCTTCTCGACAGTATCTGTTGGAGGAGTAGCGGGTATTGTGTATCCACTTTCTACTGACTCCCAAATGTCGTATCCCAATGCACACAGATATGTCTGCATCTTGAGTCTCCAGAATGAGTAATTAGTTTCATCAAACAAAGGAGCTTTGTTTGATGAGAATCCTTCACCACCTGCCATTGTGTTTCTTCCAAGATCACCTTAGCTGATTAAGCTTGTTCAGGAACCTTGCTCTGATACCAATTGATATTCTCACAATGACACTAAGAGGGGGGTGAATCGGTGTAGCTATTTAAATTCAAATCTACAACTCTTAAAGCTGAAGCAAAGAGAACTTAAAAGCAGGTAAAGCAATTATCACAAGAGAGCACACCACAACACACAATGTAACGAGGTTCACCAATTTGGCTACTCCTCAAGAATGACTGCTTGGACTATGGTCCAAATCCAGCCTTTGCAAAACACCAATTTTACAATCCATTTACCAGAACCCACTGGAAGGAGCACCAACCCCTGATTTATCTGCACCAATAGAAAGGAGCACCAACCCCTATCCAAGCACCAACTTGGATCATAGTTTTGAAAGCTATATCAATGACATAAAAATGCCTTCACTTTTACAAGACCCTGACTGGTCTACAATTTATCAAAACACAGTAAACACTTACTGCTCTGCTTGTCGCTCTCTTACAACACTCTTCTAACCCTCTTTCGATAGCACTTTCACACATTTCTAATAACTTAATTCTCTACACAACTCCCTTTTATAACCCTATTTCTCATTGAGACTCCTCATCTTCTGTTACTTCCATAATCCTACATGCAGCCTATTAATAGCCACTACTGTAAGTAACTCCTTTATAGCACAGTATTTATTACATGCAACCTATTAATAGATCTGTCTCTTGTGTGGGACTTTCAGTATAACCGCCGCTCGATGGTTTCACTATGTCACGTGCCCTGTAACTGTCGTTCTGCCTTTAATGCATTGTTCTTATTTTAGCTTGCATGATTTCTATCTATAACTACACCTATAACTATCACACTAACTTCAGTTAACTCTTCTTATTTTGGTTGCATGATTTTCCTCTACAACTGCCCCTGTAACTATCATTCTACTTCAGTTAACTATCCGTAATCGTGCTATTGCGACCTGTCGTGAAATCGTGACACTTCTGTCTCTTTGTACTCTTCTCGCCTTTTACCCGTGAAAACATGACATGTCGTGATATCATGACACTTTTCGCCTCCTTGTCCTTTTCTCAGCTTGCACCCATGAAAACACATGTCATGATATCGTGACACTTTTTGCCTTTGTACACTCTTCTTGGCTTGCACCAGCGAAAACAGAACATGTCACGAAATCGTGACACTTTCACTACCTTGAGCTCTTCTCTGTCTCTTGCCCGTGAAAATAGAACATGTCATGAAATCGTGACACTTTCGCTTCCTTGCACTCTTCTCTGCTTGCACTAGCAAAAACATGACATGTCACGAAATCGTGACACCTTTCGCTTCCGTACACTCTTCTCTGCAAGCACTAGCGAAAACATGACATGTCACGAAATCATGACATCTTTCTCTACCTTGTGCTTTTCTCTGCCTTGCACCTACGAAAACATGACATGTCACGAAATCGTGACATCTTTCGCCTCCGTACATTCTCTCTCCTCTTCGGGTCACGAAAACCCGACATGTCACGAAATCGTGACACTTTTTCTCCTTGGTGCTTTTCTTCCCTTCGGGTCGTGAAAACCCGACATGTCGCGAAATCATGACACTTTTTCTCCTTAGCGCTTCCTCTTGCAAATTGTCATGAAATCGCGACACTTTTCCTTGCAAGCTCTTTCTCTCGATCATGTCACGAAATCGTGACACATTTTTGTCCGTACTTCCTCTCTTGCAGATTGTCACGAAATCGTGACACTTTTCTTTGCTAGCTCCTTCTCTCTGAACATGTCACGAAATCATGACAATTTTCTTTGCTCTTTCTCTCTTTTCCAACATGTCACGAAATCACGATAGTTTTCCTTGCTTGCACCTTCTCTCCGAACATGTCACGAAATCGTGACAGTTTTCCTTGCACTTTCTCTCTCTTCAAACATGTCACAAAATCGTGATAGTTTTCCTTGCACTTTCTCTTTCGTCCAACATGTCACGAAATCGTGACAGTTTTCCTTACACTTTCTCTCTCTTCGAACATGTCGCGAAATCGTGACAGTTTTCCTTGCGCTTTCTCTTTCGTCCAACATGTCACGAAATCGTGACATTTTTTCTCTCTCCTCTTTCTCTTCGCTTTGACCAATAAACATGTCACGAAATCGTGACATATTTTTCTCTCTCCTCTTTCTCTTCACTTTG
The DNA here is from genome assembly GCA_028583015.1 of Wollemia nobilis. Lineage (NCBI taxonomy): Eukaryota > Viridiplantae > Streptophyta > Pinopsida > Araucariales > Araucariaceae > Wollemia > Wollemia nobilis. Next base: position 2,376,740 of record JAQPPZ010016349.1, read on the forward strand.
CCACGAAATGAAACATGTTGCAAATCATGACAGTTTTGCCTACATTTTCTCTCTCCTTCGATATGTCGCGAAATCATGACAGTTTTGCTAGCATTTTCTCTCTCCTTCGATATGTCACGAAATCGCGATAGAAAACATGTCGCGATATCGCGACAATTTTCTTACTTGTCTTTTTCTTTGATCCTTTGAATCTGGGCCACTCCTGTCTTCTTGGAAATTCACTGTACATGCTCTGACTGACCTTTGAACTCCTGTCCACTGCATCAATTGATCTATCTATCTGTGTTGACAACAATGACAATATTGTTTCTGCACCTTGCTCAACACAAAGCCTCAAGTTTGTATTTTCTACCTTTATTTCTTATTTAATTGTACATTAGATCGATTTATTTCTATTCTGCATCTTGGAGTTCACCTCATTTAGCTTATTTGCATGATAAAATTTAAAATAAGTTATTAAAATAATGCATCCCATTTGATTTGCTAATCTGGATTTATTATTTAAGCATCTATACTATTATTTCTATCATTTTGCATCATTATTGCAATTGCATTTTTAGTTTTTGGTGTCTGTTTCTATGATTACAGGTTTCTAATGAATTCGTATGACAAATCCATCAGGTTTTCGATGATCTTGTCTAATCTCAGATGATCACCTATGATTTGGGATGATTTTGTGCAATTAAAGATGATCTTGTCATATCCGGGATGATCTGGACTCCTACAAGCTTCAAAATCTTCATCAAACATCAAGAATTAGGTGTAGTCCTCTCCATTTCACATAGTCTTTGTATTTAGGATTCATTCATGTTTTTTGTCTTCATATAAACCTAAAATTTCATATATAATAGCTTAGATTCATTTTGGCCAACCTAGGAATATGAATGATTGAATATAAAATGAACACATCAAACCCATTCTCAACCTAGGCATGGAAAGCGCCACTTAAAGTTTCCTGGTGAACCCCACCATCCATCAAAAATTCACCCTTATACCCCTCCCCCGAGAGGCGCAACCTTCAAAGGGCCTCTCCATTCGAGGTATTGTCCCATCCTTCTCGCATCCCCATTCCAGGCACGGATCCTTTAGCTTGAAGGTAAGGGTGCAAAAAATTTGGGCGATACATTTTTGGTGAACCCGACGTGAAACTAAAACACCTTTTGAAAACAATCCAAAAAAAAAAACACATTATTAAGAACATCTAGAATCATTAGAAAACTGTTAAATTTGCATATCATATTTAGATGGTAGATTATAATAGAAGACGAGCTATCACCATAAATGTTGAAAATCAATTAACGGCCATAGAGATTACTTTTGTGCTTAGAATACCTCAAAAAAATAGAGTCCAACCTTTGTGGGATGAAATTGATAGGATATTGGGTATTATTGAATCTAGATCTGCAGAACTTAGGCAAATTAAGAGGTTTGTCCTAGATAGAATCTTGGATCCCGATTAGGTGACTTTGTACCATGAACTTCAGAGAGCTTGCCATAGGTGGTTAGTAGATAAAAGAGCACTTGTGTCTTCAAAATTGTACACCTTTGAGGAATACCTTGAGAACATAGTTGTAGTACATAAGTTTCTATCTCGTATAGAGGATCAAGAAGTCGTTCTTATAGATAGAAAAATATGGAATAGAGTTCCTAGAGCTATGTTGTATCGAGAGTATTGCCATGAACTTTATTTTTACAAGTCATAGTCTGAAGTAGATCATATTACCATAGCACACTTTGTCAAGTTCTTGAAAAACCACTTCCAATTTGAAGAGGAGCATTTCATGACTCCTAATGAACTTGATCCTATCAACGATATCCATAAACTATTTATAGAAAACTAAGTCATTATTTTTACTATTTCTTGCAACTAGCATACTGTTTGTTATTTTTATACTTATGAAATAATAATACAAAAAAAAAATAAAAACAAAAAAAAAAAAAACAAAACATTTCCTTTTTAAGTATTATAGTAGGTATATAGTTAAAATATATACCTCTCAACCCTACCGCATATATGGTTGACACCATCATAGAAATATATATATCATCTAATCCTTATGTCACACCATCATACACTCATAAATCGCATACCTATGTCCCACCGAACCAATATGGTGGACAAACTAGTAATATTGAAACCATGGTGAAATAGTTAGTTTTTTGCATAATAGATCATCTATTCCTACCAACACTTTGCATAATAGAAATATATCATCTAATCCTTAGTAATATTGAAACCATTAGTGTTGGTAGGAATAGATCATCTATTCCTACCAACACTTTGCATAATAGAAATATAGCATCTAATCCTTATGTCACACCATCATACACTCATAAATCCCATACCTATGTCCCACCGAACCAATATGGTGGACAAACTAGTAATATTGAAACCATGGTGAAATAGTTAGTTTTTCGCATGGACCAGATAGATCCCTACCGTCCCTCGTACAATTATCGAGAGATGTGTAGTCAGCCTTTAGATCCTATAGTTGTAGCACATCCGTATCCTAAACATTTTCCTATGCCTGTCCTGCCCATATATAAAGGAACGGAAGATCCCATAGAGCATCTTCGTATGTTTAGGATAGCATGTCATGATATATCACATGATGACTTGTTATTACTAAAAATATTCCCGAAGAGCTTGGGAGGAATGGCATTAGAGTGGTATTATCAATTACCCACTAATTCTTTGAGGAATTTCGAAGAAACTGCCAAGTATTTTGTTCATCAATTTAGTGCCTATATCGAAAGACATGTGACCATTAAAGATTTGTATAACTTAAAACAAGACAAAGATGAATGCTTTGTTGATTTCCTAGCTAGGTGGAGACAATTGATAGGAAAATTGCACTTTGTGTTACCTTATAGGGAGATGTTGGACATCTTTATTAATAATTTGCAAGAGCAACTATCTTATGAATTATCAACTGCTACCTTGACCACCTTCGATCAGGCTATAGACTTAGCCCGAAGAGTGGAAGATGCTCTCATTAGGAGAGGTCAGCTTAAAAATAAAGACGATGAGAAAACATCCAAAAATCAATATAAGAATAAACAAGTTGTGGGTGATGGAGTCATTGATAGCAGAAATATTGCTAATGTTAATGCTACAAAGACAACGGAGAAGTTTGTACTGAAACCTCCTGATAGACCTCCTTGAGAATTTACTAGGTTAAATCAACCTTTATCAACTATTCTACCACAATTATTAGAACGAGGCTTGATTCAATTACCAAATATCCAGGAACCTGATCCAACTATACCCGGATACAGAGCATATTTACATTGTGACTTCCATAGAGGACCTGGACACACTACCAAATCTTGTAAAATATTAAAACATAAAATACAGGACTTGATTGATAACAATGAGATGGAGGTACAAGCCTTTAAACCTAAGCAAAATCCTCCTAATAATGCTCAACAGAACACCACACAAAACCAGAATCAGAATGCCAATCAGTCATTAGACATCTTTCAACATCCCTTACCAAAACATGGTAAGGAGGTGGCTAATCAAATTGAACATCATAATGTTCCTCCTCCTGCCCGATATGTAGGAACTATTAGTGGGAATTTACCTATTCATGATCCAAAAATATTTGACACAACTTTATCCATGGTTACAACCAGGCCTCTATATAATATTCAGATACCTGATCTTAGTGATACAGAATATGAGACTGAGAGTGATATGGAAATCACATCAAATCAATCGAATAGTTCTGAAGATGAATCGGATACTATTCACCCTATCACAAGTCATATGGTTCCAGAAGAACCATTTCCAAGAAGAATCACTACTAGACCATCATCTCACCAATTACTTTCTAATGAGTTAGCTATAAATGATAGACCAAGACCCATTCATCATCCACAGAATAATATTGTGGGTACCATCGGAGTTGTTACTAGACAACAGGCTCAAAATTCTCAACAAGATCAAATGCAGAATGGTGGATCAACTCCATTTGTTTTGAAGGTTCCTAATAAAGGGAATCATGCACCTAATGTTCAACCTAAACCTCCTTATAATATTAATGAACAATTATCAAATATTACAGCTAGAATTTCCCTTTTGGACCTCTTAAGATCTTCTCCTACACATAGAGATGAATTAATGCTCACATTAAGCCAGATGATGGTACCACAAGACATTCAACCCGAAGCCATGGCCAATACTATAATAACTCATGAAGTTGATTGTATTGAATTTTGGGATAGAGACATACCTCAACATAGTTTACATAAAGATAACCCCTTATATATTATTGCTTTAATTGGAGATGTAGCAGTCAAACGAGTTTTGATTGATAATGGTTCATCTTTAAATATTTGCACTTTTGACTTCTACCAAATATTTGGGTTTAGAAGTGAGGAAATGAAAAGAACTGATATGATCATAAAAGCTTTCAATGATGAAACACAAGAAACGTGTGGAGTTATTACCATTCCATTGCAGGTTGGTCCAAGAACCTTGGATACGATTGTGTTTATTGTACATTGCCCTGCATCGTACAATATACTCTTGGGTCACCCTTGGATCAACGCAATGCGAGTTGTTCCCTCAACCTTACATCAATGTGTTAAATTCAAATTTAAGAATCAGTTGGTTACCATTCATGGTGATCCAAGACCCTTTGATATGTGTGCATTGGCAGAACCTATTGGAGTTCAATTTTGCCTTGCTTTGTCATCCACACATCCTAATTCTCATTACCCATCTAAACGTGTGAAACTTGCACCCACAATGTCATCTACTTCTTCTCCATCAGATGCACCTTCACATATAGCTCAACCATCTTCTGAACAAACCGCATTAGGACCTAAGAAAGATCCCAATCCCACAACCAATGTCTCTTGTTCTACTCCTATAACTTCTATACCTATAAAAGACCCATCTATTGACACCTCTACACCGTCTATATCTACCAAATGCATATTCTCCACATCAAAAGACGTAGGAAATATTCCTTCTACCTCTTATGCTCTTATTGACGAGCTCTTACCCGATCTATCTAAAATTCTTATATCAGAAGAAACGAATGTTTCTATGCAAGATTCCCTTATTTTAAATAATTTACCACCATCTCCTCGTACCTTGGGCCTCCCATAGCCTATGGGAAGTATTTACCAAGTCGGGAGTTGTGCCTTTATTTATAAGGGATATGACTAGGGTAGAATACCCAGAAACATCAGAACTCATTATGATGGATATGCTCGATGTTATTTTACTAATGAGTATACTAAAGCCAAACCTATAATGCTTAAATTGGGATATAAAGGGAAAGGTTTGGGACCTTTCTAGAATGGTATGAAAGAACCTTTTGAGGTAGAGCCGTGGCCCGCCCGATGTGGTGTGGGCCTATTTTCTAGTAAGGGTCAGCCATTTGAGGATGATGACCATCTTATATGTTACCAAGATTATTTAGATGAACGCGATGCTTTGCATTTAACGAATAAGCCATTCACATGTAATATGCTATCTATAGCTTATCCTGAGATGATCGTTGAATCCGACGATGAGTTGGAGGGAGATATCTTCCATGATGTCTCCATTGAGGAATTATTACATAACGGATTTTATTTTGATGGCTCTATACCTAGTATAGCCCAGCTTGAGGCCACGACTCCTCAAGACAAATTATCCAAGTTAACCTTGGAAGAATTACAGGAATTGGGTGTTTCACCCGCCCCACCTAATTTTGAGAGAGATCTACACATGGAAGTAGAAAATGTCATAAAAATTAACATTGGAACCGAGGATAACCCTCACATAATCAACATCGGATCAGAATTGAGTCAAGAAAAATAGGATAAATACATTGCATTTCTTAAAGAATATGAAGATGTCTTTGCTTGGACATATGAAGATATGCCAGGTTTAGACCCTTATGTAGTTATGCATCACCTAGTAGTCCATTCGGATGCTAAACCTGTTAAACAAAAACTTAGAAAAATGCATCCTAAAGTGGCCTTACTAGTCAAAGGAGAGTTAGAAAAACTCCTGAATGTTATTTTTATACAAGCCATTGATTATGCTTGAATGGATCTCGAATGTAGTTCCAGTAACTAAGAAAGAAGCTACTAAGGTTAGGGTTTGTATAGACTTTAGAGATATTAATGTTGCATGCCCTAAAGATGATTTTCCCCTTCCCAATATGGATCGGATCATTGATTTTACTTGTTGGGAGTGGAATGATATCCTTAATGGATGGATTTTTTGGTTATAATCAGATCAGGATAGCTCTTGAAGATCAGGCTAAAACAACCTTTATTACCCCTTGGGGGACCTTTTGTTGGAAAGTGATGCCATTCGGTTTAAAGAATGCAGGTGCAACCTATCAACGAGCCATGACTTATATCTTTCATGATATGATGCATGATATACTACATGATTATGTAGATGACATTATAGCTCGTTCTACTGAAGAAGATGACCATTTAGATGACTTGAGAAAAGTATTTGATCGGTTAAGGGAATATCTTATCCGATTGAATCTAGCCAAATGTATATTCGGAGTTAAGTCTGGTAAATTATTGGGGGTTATAGTTTCTTTATGTGGCATCAAAATTGACCCTCTCAAGATTGCGGCTATCACTGATATGCCCGCACCTACGAATATATCGGAATTACGGAGTCTACAAGGTAAGCTTCAAGCCATCCGTCACTTCATCGATAAGTTGGTGGATAAAACTGGACCCTTTCTTAAGCTTCTTAAGAAGGATGTCTCTTTCCATTGGGACAATGAATGTCAGGAAGCATTTGAACTCCTCAAACAATATCTTCTTAACCCACCTGTACTTTCGCCACCTAAACCTGATCGCCCATTTATCTTGTATATTTTTGCTTCAGATTTTGCTTTAGGAGCTATGTTAGCTCAACTTGATGATGAGAAGAGAGAGCGTGCTAATTATTACATTAGCAGAACATTAATTAGTTATGAAACCCGCTACACAACATTAGAGAAGTTATGTCTAGCAGTCATATTTTCTACATAGAAACTACGCCATTATATGCTCAATCAAAAAATGTACGTTATTGCTAAATCCGATCCCTTGTGGTATCTCATGAGTCGACCTTATTTATCTGGTCGCACAACAAAGTGGGTTCTTGCCCTAAGCGAGTTTGAACTCACATTTATAGGACAAAAGTCTGTTAAGGGTCAAATCATAGTAGATCAATTAGTTGTTGCACCCTTAGAGTCCACCCATCCCCTCGTCATTGAGTTTCCTGATGAATGCCTTAAACTAGAGGCAGATCATTCAGAGCAATGGTCCTTATACTTTGATGGAGCCCGATGCATGAGTGGGGCTGAGTGCAGGTATTATTTTGATATCTCCACAGAAACATCTCATACCTCTATCCTTTAAATTAACGTTTGCCTGTACTAATAACACTACTGAATATGAGGCTCTCATCCTTGGATTACGAGCAGCCATGGCACTAAAAATTAAAAATCTATTAGTTTTCGGTGATTCTCAACTTGTTATAAATCAAATTAATGATGTTTATCAGACCGAGAGATGATAAATTGTGCCCATATAAAGCATTTGTATTACAATTAATATCTTTATTTGATCAAGTTACCTTGGAAGCTATTCCTAGAACTAGCAATCGTGCGGCTGACGCTATGGCCGTAGTTGCATCTCTTTTACCCTTGGAGTTAGATGATGAATATGCTACCATCATTATTCATCGACTCTAGGAACCCGCTTCAATTAAAACATGCTTGGAACCTTTGGACGTGTTTCTAATCAATGAAACTACTCCCGAACTTTGGTACACTGATATCCTCAATTTTCTTCACAATGGAACCTTCCCTGAAGGTTTTAATAGAAACCAACATCGGTTATTACGTAGACGAGCAAGTCGCTTCGTCATAATTGGCAATACCTTATATAGGAGATCTTTTGAAGGTATCCTACTGAGATGTTTGAATCTAGAAGAGTCTAGATCAGCTTTGAGTGAAGCCCACGATGGATCTTGTGGGGGACACTTTAGTGGTAGCGCCATTGCTAAGAAGCTCCTTAGGATAGGATATTTTTGGCCTACCATGGAGAATGATGCACATGATTACGTGCGCCATTGCGACAAGTGCCAGAAACATGTTGACCTTGTCCATGCACCTGCACAAGAACTGCAGGCTATTTCATCTCCTTGGCCCTTTTCAAAATGGGGCTTAGACATTATTGGAAAAATCAATCCTGTGTCATCCGATGGACACAAATTCATCATAACCACCATCGAGTATTTTACGAAGTGGGTTGAAGCTATGCCCTTAGCTTCTTGCACTGGAACCCAAGTTTCCAAATTTATTTTTAATCAAATTATTTGTAGGTTCGGAATTCCTGCAAATCTCATCTCGGATAATGGAACTTGTTTCAAAAATAAATATGTAAAGAAACTATGTCAAAAATATAAAATTCAACATCGTTGGTCCACTCCCTATTATCCTCGGGGTAATGGCCAAGCAGAAGCATCTAATAAAACATTAATTAAAATCCTCAAAATACTGGTCAATAAATCTGGCCGAGATTGGCACATTCAATTATATCCTGCTTTGTGGGCTTATCGAACTAGCGTTCGTACTCCCACGGGCACTTCACCTTTTGTTTTGGTTTATGGCGCTGAAGTTGTTTTTCCCTTTGAATTAGAAGTTCCTTCTTTGGCTCTGCTACTTCAAGATACTGAAGTAGGAGATGAATATCGTGTTGGCAGATTTAGTCAGCTGGAACTCCTAGATGAGAAGCGCATCAATGCTTTGGAGCATCTTCGAGCCTACCAGAACAAGCTCAAACGAGCATATCTTAAGAAAGTTCATCATCGATCCTTTGAGATCGGCGACCTCGTCTTAAAAGAAAATAAAAAAAATACTAATGCAACTAAAGACCTTAAAGGTAAATTTGAACCTAACTGGCTTGGGCCATATATCATCACTGCTAAATTTGGATCGGGAGCATACAGATTAGCTACCTTAGATGGTAAATATCTTAAAGAACCTATGAACATTATGCATCTTAAGCGCTATTATGCATAATTCTGGTAATTTTGTCACTGTATATATTGTACATCTTGTCTCATTTTAGTAAATTCATATAAAAATTTCAAAAAAATAGTAATATTATGTATTCTCTCAATTCATAAATCAAAATCAAAATATAAAAACATCAAAATCATCAAAATCTTCAAAAACATCTTTTATTTTTGCACCTGTCAATTCTTGAAGTATTGCAGTTATATTTTCAGTTGTTTTGGATAAATTAGCATTTATTTGGAATCCCTCACTTTCACACTCACATGAATAAATATCTTGATCTTATTTGGTATGATTATTAATCTCTCTTATATCAAAGTCCACAGTTGAATTAAATAAAGTTTTGAGCATAGAGAACTGATCTTGTTATTTACTTGAACCAAGTATACCTTTTCACATTAAAATGATTTCATTGCAAATTCAAAACGATGCTACACAGTAGAAGTGGTCTCTTGAGAAAAAATTTCCCCTGCTATCCTATCATGCACATGGTCTAGAATCTTTGAGAATTGACAAAAGGACAAGCTCACCCCTGCCTAGAATAAAAATCCCTTGCTCTACAGCCAATCCGAGCAAGTATCCCTAGTATAGCAAGAAAAAGAAAAAGAAAAACAAGAAAAATCATGAGAAAAAGAGAAAATTATTCAGAAGCATTATCATTTTGTACCATCTCAGCAATATTTCCAGCATTATCTCAGTGTCAAGCAAAAATACAAAAAAAAAATAAAAGAAAAAGAGCAAAAGAAAAGAAAAAGCAAAAAGCAATAAATCCTTTCCCCTACCCTTTGAAAAGAAAAGAAGGGTGAATGAGCTTGAATCCTTGGAATTCTCAATTATTCGAAAACTGTGAGGTAAGCCCCATAACAGGTGGTTTGTGCCCAACCCGCTTGGCCTTGGGTAACTCCTAGCATGGTGATATGTCTGTTACATTAGCGACCTTCTTTTGTACAGACCTATGTCTGCTTATGGATCAGCTAGCTCTTGATGACCTGACTTACATAGTAGTTTGGTACGGTCATATGCATATAAATCATGGTTAACGAACACTCATTTGGTTAATTCAAATTACTTGTATCAAATTATCTTGCTCAAAATCGGTAAGTGAACAATACAATTGCACACACATTTGTATTTGAGAGATTTTGTATCATTATGATAGATCAAGATCGGCAATGAACTCACATATGCACACGGGGTTCCTTATAAATCTAAATTTTGTCTTTGAGATAATTTAAAATATTTATGCAAATCTTCTGGAATAATTTGATTTTCTTACTTGAGAATAACTGCTTAGCGTAAAAACAATTACATACATTTTTTTTCAAAATCCAAAATTTCTTTCAAAACATGTTCAAAAATCTAGCAATAAAGTCACATTTATATATTTTCGACTTTCGCAATGATGGTATAGTTCCTAAACCTAAATTGGAATTTTATGCTTAGTGCAAGTCCTCATCTTATATTTTTTATTTATCTCAAACTCAAAACTCAACTATGCAATAAAACTATTGTATCAATTTCTTCTTTGGATTTCGCGATGATGGTATAAGTCTATACCTAAATATTCTATGCCTAGCGCAAACCATCATTTTAATTTTATTTCCCATTTTTATCCATAAAAGCATATGGCTTAAATCATTATGTTACACAATTGTGCTTTAAAAAGAATGAAAACTTTCCTATTTCATTTCATTATGTCAACATTCAGTTTTTTTGCGACGATGGTATAATTCCTAGGCAATTGTTCAAATTTCTATCACACTTAGGAATTTTATGCCTAGAAAAAATCATATTTTTAATATCTCATGCATAATATTTTCATGGAAATCTGAAAACAAATCATCACCATCATCAATTTTCATCATCACAACACAAAAGTCTTAAGAAAGTCTCTTAAGCACCCTTTTACTTTTAGCGATATTTCTCTACCGGGATTAGCTTAATGACCTAGCGAGCGGTGACTCCATGAAATGGTCATGTAACAATGACAATGTCCTTTGAAATTATTGTTAGAAGTCCCTTTATTTTTTCATCAAATCACACCACAACAACCAATTTGTTTACATCAGATTATTTCATTTAAATTTTATGGCATGACATAAAATTATAATATTTTCAACGACATAATTACATGAATAATCAATCAACAATTAAAATATTAAAGCATCATAAAACATATGCACAAGTCATATCACAAAAAGAATATATATATATATATATATATATATATATATATATATAAAAAGTATGTACATCATATATCAAAATGGATTGGTATGCCACAATCTATACCCTGGCATACTCAATCCTCTCAAACATATATGGTCTATGTACAAAAAGCAGCTAGTCTCGAGAAGCCCTCGAGCTCTCAGCCTCATCTCCTCTCCCGCCCTGACATGGAGGAGGTGGTCCCATCGAGGTCCGTGTTGTATCATGGGTCCTCGATGTCGATCGTGAGGATGTCCTCGATGACCCCATCCTGATCGGCTCTGTAATGTCGGCTGGTAGTTGTATCCTCTGGCCCTCTAGAACTAGCTAGAAGTATACTCCCTGATAGAACGTGGTCTGAGCAATAGCCCGTGCCAGCTCCTGCATGCTCGCCCCTCCGCTCCGAGCCCTGAGTCATGTAGCCTCATCCTGTAGCGTCTGCACCTGAGCTCATAGGTGGGCATTCTCCACTCGGAGAGCCACCATCTCACTGCTCTCCCCCACCTCGATACCCTTGCCCTTATCGGGTGATGGTGGCCTATCCCTCTACTGAGAAGGGAGTCCCTCCTCCCTCCTCTCTGGCTGCTATGGTCTCTCTAGAGCCTGTGGCACTCTTTGGCATCTCTCTTGAGGAGGCCGTCACTGATCCCTCCCTCCGTGACTCCTCGCTGCATCGATGGTAGCTTGGCGCTACCTCCCCATCTATTGCACAACAGCATGCATCGGACCCTATGCCCTCGTCATCCGAGGAGGGTGGATGCCTGCATACCAGGCATCATATCCATCTGCTACCCCAACGTCGTCCCCATCCACTGGCTGAATGGGGGCATCATTAGCGTCCTGACTCTAGAATCACTGCATGTCTGGAGCCCCACTTAGTGTGGTACTATCTCAGATAGTCTAGGAGTACTCGTAATCCCTAAGAGAAGGGATCCCTTGTTGTAGACCGAACTACCTCAAAACTCGGTCATAGCGGTGGAGCTCTACCTCTCCCCACTCCATCCTCAACCAGAAGACTCGCCTGATGCGAGCCAACTCCTGTCCATCCTCTCCCCACCCTGGATGCTCTCTCCATGGCCTCTAGGTGATCTGATCTAGGATGAGGTCATCTAGCAACCTCCGGGACATCGACAGATCTATCCACCACTGTGACCCTCTCTGGAGCCACCAATAGAAAACCTGGGGTCTCTCCCGGTCAACTCCTATCAGTGGAAGCCCTACCGGCCTCTGCACCGCAATGTGCTCCCAGCACCAAACCTATAGCAGCGATGTCAGCACCAGACATCGACCTCCCTTGTATACGACCCCGTAAAGGATCCTATACAAGCGGCATAGTACAAAACTGCCCCAAGCAAACCTATAACCGTGGTCTCTCATGTCGCAGACCACATCTAAGAGGAGCCACGGTAACTTGCAACCACTCTTGTGGCATAGAAGTAGGCCACCTACCACCCCTACCAAAACTCGAGTCAACCGAGACGCCCCAGGCATCTACCACAAAGACTCGATGTTCACTCCGCCCTTCTCCAGGGTGAAGCTCGGGTCCGCACACAGTCTCATCATAGCATGGCCCTGATTGGCTATAGGAGTCATGAATCGCCCATGTATGGGGATCCTCAAGATCCTCCATACATCCTCTAGAGTGGGAGCCATCTCCCCTATCGGTAGCCGGAAGTAGGACGACCCCGGATACCATCTCTCTGCTAGGGCTGTCAGTAGCCCCATGTCTATAGGAATTTGTGGCATTTTTGCCACATGCTGTAGTCCAACCTCTGCTAGTCTATCCCACTCGGCCTGATCGAGCGTGGCTACATCGTCTCTGAGCCCCTCGTATTTCCATTCTCGACTCTTTAGTAATCCCCTCTGCAAAATAAACAATAAAACAACAAAAACAAAATCATTAGTACATAATCATTAAAATCGATTAAAATTAATTTCATCTCATAAAAATATGATATCGCCCATTATTGGATGATATCGTACCAAATTTAGCAAAATCATCCTTGGTAGGACGAAATCGTCTCCCTTTTATTCAATTTAGGGATCGTCCTTTATTGGACGGAATCGCCCCTATTTCCCCAATTTCGTCCTTAGACGAAATCGGCGATATAGGGACGATTTCGTCCTGACGTCGTCGATGGCCTAAAAACGGTCGCGATGACCAAAAACAATTAAAATTTAAAGTAAAAAATTAAACAAATCAAGTTAAAAACATAATGTATCAGGTTTAGATCCTTACCCGCAACCCGCGTCGGACCTCTGTCGATCTGTGTGCCGTTTCCACCATTTTGCCTGCAGAGCTCTGAAACAGTGAAAGTGAACAGTAAAAATGAATTAGGGTTTTACCCTATTTTTCTTAATTTTATTTAAAAAAAAACAACATTTTTTAAATTTTTGCTTTTCCGTGCTTTTACCTCAAATGTTCGATTTGGGTAAAAACTCGGAGGGGGCACCATAGCAAGCAGTTGTACGATTCGACCTAGAATCGTCGTCTAAAAAATGGAATAAATTTTTGCTTTCTCGTAAAGCGTGAAGAACTCGTATTTAATGCATTTTCTTCAAAAAATTCGCTAAAGAGGGGGCAAAATGTAGCACCCTAAAATTGGCGCAGTTAAACCATCAGTAAAAAGATAAAATTTGAATTTTAACCTCGAAACCGCCCATTAACCGCTCACCTCATTTTTTGCACCATTTTTAGAATTTGTTTTGACCGTTGGACGATATCGTCGCCGATCTGATGATATCGTCCCAAATCGAACGAATTCGTCTGGAACAGAACGTCCAGATGATTTCGTCCCAAAACCAAATTTTCATAATTAGCTTCTGTTTCAACAACCTCTCCAACTCGGGCAGAAGCGTGTCTGCATGGTTGGAGATTCCTACGTTGGAGATCTCCTAGATTGGGATGATCCCCAACCTCCTAACCTCCCCCTAATCCTATATAAACTTGGGATTTTCCCAGTTTATCCCCCTGGTTGATCATTTCCCTGCAACTCTAGTTTTTGTTGTATTAGAACATCCTCGCCCCCATCATTTGCATTTGTATTTTCAGGTTTTATTGCAAGATTTTACTGTGTTTCAATCGGAGGAAGCTCGGATCGTCGCAGGTGATCCAACACGATTTCGGATGATCCTATCGAGATCGGCGATGATCTCATACGATTGTAGATGATTTTGATTGCAGTTCAGATTGGGGGCAACCAGAGCCCCGAGTTTGCGTTTTCTACCTTTCTTTCTTATTTAATTGTGCATTAGATCGATTTATTTCTGTTCTGCATCCTGGAGTTCACCTCATTTAGCATATTTGCATGATAAAATTTAAAATAAGTTATTAAAATAGTGCATCCCATTTGATTTGCTAATCTGGATTTATTATTTAAGCATCTATACTATTATTTCTATCATTTTGCATCATTCTCGCAATTGCATTTTTGGTTTTTGGTGTCTGTTTCCATGATTGTAGGTTTTTGATGAATTCGTCTGACGAATTCATCAGGTTTTCGATGATCTTGTCTGATCTCAGATGATCGCCTATGATTTGGGATGATTCTGTGCAATTACAGATGATCCTGTCATATCCGGGATGATCTGGACTCCTACAAGCTTCATAATCTTCATCAAACATCAGGAATCAGGTGTATTCCTCTCCATTTCACATAGTCTCTGTATTTAGGATTCATTCATGTTTTTTGTCTTCATATAAACCCAAAATTTCATATAGAATAGCTTAGATTCATTTTTGCCAACCTAGGAATATGAATGATTGAATATAAAATGAACACATCAAACCCATTCTCAACCTAGGCATGGAAACTGCCACTTAAAGTTTCCTGGTGAACCCCACCATCCATCAAAAATTCACCCTTATACCCCTCCCCCGAGAGGCGCGACCTTCAAAGGGCCTCTTCATCCGAGGTATTGTCCCATCCTTCTCGCATCCCCCTTTCGGGCATGGATCCTTTAGCCTGAAGGTAAGGGTGTGAAAAATTTGGGCGATACACAAAACATGGAAGCTAGTCAATTTACCTAAAGGAAAGAAACCCATAGGCTATAAATGGGTTTACAAAGTCAAATATAATGTATATGGTACCATAGACAAGAATAAGGCCCATCTTGTGGCAAAGGGTTATGCTCAAAAGGAAGGCCTTTATTATGAGGAAACCTTTGCACCCACTACAAGGACGACCACCATTCGAGTTCTTTGTGCTATGACAACATAGTTCAGATGGAAATTACATCAGATGGATGTAAAAAGTGCCTTTCTAAATGGTGACTTAAAAGAAGAGTTATACATGACTCAACCTCTAGGATTTTTTGAGGAAGGCCATGAGAAACAGGTTTGCAAGTTGTTCAAATCATTATACAGGCTAAAACAAGCCCCAAGAGCATGGTACATCAAAATGGATAGTCACCTCCTACAACACGGTTTCAAGAAAAGTCCATCTAAAGAAAATATCTATATCAAGAACATAGGTTATGAAATAGTGATTCTTGTATTATATGTAGATGATCTGATCATTACTATAAATTTAGAGAACCTGATTAATGTCATGAAGGATGACTTGAAAGAGTCATTTTATATGATAAATCTTAGACTTCTCCACTATTGTCTTGGCCTTGAGATAGAACAAAAGAAGAATCATCTTAGAGTGACTCAGAAAAAGTATGCCAAGAATTTAGTAGAAAAATATCGTATGACTGATTGTAAGCCCAAAGTAACACCGATGGAATCAGGGCTTCAGTTATCATGGTATGATGACTCACCATAGGTATATGGCATGCTATATCGACAAATTATTGGAAGCCTCATCTATATGACCAATACTATACTAGATATTACTTATGCTATAAAATATATTTCTCGGTTCATGCAGGAACCAAAGGTCTCTCACTGGAAAGAAGCTAAGCATGTTCTTCACTAAATTCAGGGTAGTGTCGATTATGGTCTAGATTATAAGAAGAATAACTCATTCTTCTTATAGAGTTACACTGACTCTGACTACGCTAGATCCATAGATGACAGAAAATCAACATCAAGATATGTATTTCATCTTGGATCTAGTCCTATCTCATGGCATAGTAAAAAGCAATAGGTGGTTGCTTTATCTTCAACATAGGAAGAGTATCGTGCTGCACATGGAGCAGTGTGTGAAGTGATATGGTTAACTCACATATTGGCTACCATGGGCCTACCAAAGAAACTTCCTATTCACATGTTTTGTGACAACTCGAGTGTTTTTAACTTGGTCAAGAATCCAGTACATCATGAATGTACAAAGAATATTGACACAGATTGTCATTTCATTCGTGATGAAGTTCTTAAACATAGAATCAAGCTCCAACACATTCCCATCGATGAACAGGTTGCTGAAACCTTCACAAAGGCACTTGGACATGTCAAATTTGAACTGTTTTGAAGTAAACTTTGTATATCAAAGTAATTTAATAAAGGGAGATGTTAGGATGAAATAGGTAGTATATTGCATTATACTACATAGATTATTACATTTACTTTTTACTGCATACCATGATATATTTACTATTATAAATATCTATTGGTTAACCTATATTAAATCATAAAATATCCTAGGTCAGATATTTTAGGTTAGTTGTTTAGTTATACTTCTCTACCTAGGTTAGTGGTTAGCATCACATTTCTCTCAACCATTTGGTTGGCGTGATTATAGCTAATCAGTTTACTTTGTAAATATATTTAAGTTTATAATTTCCTAAGCTGAAGCTAATGTTAATTTGATAATATTTTGATTATTATTATTTTGGTGCATCTTCTCAGTACATTACTATAGCCTTAAGCAAATCAATCTAATTAAGAATGAACAGAGTGTCATACAGACTAGATTTTTATGGAATATTTTTTATCTCTTCAACAATATTATACTTATACCTAGCCAGGGTAGGTATTTCAGGCCTTCTTTCTGTCTCACCATATTTTATTTTATATTGATGAGTGGCTTCTATTATTTATATTTTGGTAATAGATGGGAATCTAAGTCTTTCTTGAGCCTCATATTTAGATTTCATCTGGTCTCCTTCAGTTTTATTTTCCAACATCTTAGGAATACTATATGTATTCTCTTTCCCTTTATCCTGGGGAATGGGAAAAGTATCATCACTTTGGGGAAGAGGATCATTTATATTTTGGGAAGGGACTTGGAATTGTCCCATATTTTATGTATCTACTTGTAAGGTTTTCTTTCCACACCTTGTCATAACAGCAATTGGACTATCTTCATACAACTCTTTTGGTACATAATACAAGATTGTGATTCATGAGGATTATTGTATACCAAACACTAGATATTTGTAAGAGTAGTATCGAAAGAACACTTAGGCTCCTCATATGCCACATTCATTCTGACCCCAGTACTATTACTAGGACTCGATATCTAATCCTTGTTCATACAGGGAAATCTCCTTTGATATGACCTTTCTTGGTCTCTATTTTCCATTGAATTCATTCTGTTACTTAGAGTTTTCAAGGTATTTTGTATATCAATAATAGCAAAAAACTCTTGGGATACCTAAGAAGGAAAAGGAGGGAAAGGAAATACAGAGGATGGTGGTTTTGGTCGAGGTATTATGTTCATTTACAGAGATGAATATGATAAAGAAAGAGGATCCATGTAAGATGGGTTCGCAGCTTGGCTTTGGCCATTAGTGATTTCTAAGTTATAAGGTAGCACAGTTTTAGGGGGGAGTATCCCCATATTAATTAGGATATTATCAGCATGAATTGCTACATTATAAACTTGGGGGAAGGTTTCCACTCCAGTTTGTTGTGTCTACAAACTTAGATATGATCCAAGATCTTAGATATAATACATATAGGCCAAACATGTAGTTGGTATAGCTATGGGGGGAATTTTCTTTCATATTCTACTAAATCTCAAATTGAAATCTAAGATAGTTTCTTTCTAAGATTTCTACATGGATGTAAACTGGTTGAGCAGGGAGAAAGGATCAACAGATTCATTAAATTCTTCCACAAATGGCTCAACCAATGCTTACCATGAGGTGATGGTGTTATCTTCCAAAGTTCTAAACCAATACAAAATCTTTCCTCTAAAGGACATGGATAGAATTATTACAATAATATCCTCATAATTTATGTTGTGAATTGTTGCTAGATTTAAAATATCCTAAAAGTGCTCATATGTTGTTTTCCTTGATCCATCATAAGTGGGAATAGCCTTGGATACAGACTGGGGAGTAGTATTCATTTGGGCTAACCTTAGGGGAAAAACTGTGTTCCATTTGGGGTACTTCTATAATTTCTTATTAGGAACCACATTTTGTGCCATATTTTTGGGTGTAGGTCTTTTTGGAGGGGTAATTATTTTTTTGTTTCACAGACTAGGGAGTCGCTAGGTGAATTTTCTATTCTCCACTTATAAGGTTAATACAATTCACCAAATCTTGATTCCTCTAGGTAGAGATAAAACAATAACTCATATGATGGGTTTTTGTGTTCCTTGTGAACTGGTCCCATCGGGTGTGCCAAAAACTATTGGGCACTGAATTGCATCAAGTTTTACTCAATATTGCGGTTGTCTATCTTCCTACTTTCTATCTAGGAATGCATTCGATAGCTACAGCTCAGCACTCAACATTGGATGGACAAAAATAGGGGTTTCAAATCCAACCTCTAGAGTAGAATGGTTCCTTGTCAACTTGAATAGGGTGTTGACACAATTATGCTCACTTAGGGTTTTAGATATTAGGGTTAGAAAATATGAAAAATAATGGAAAAATAGTCTAACAACATTGTTACTATGGTAAAAGTCTCTCATAAACCAACTTAGACACACATTACTCGAATCAAAATTATCCCAAATTAAATTCACTTTCATTCATTAAAGAACAACAGAGAAATATTACAGACAACAATTTCAATATCCAAACAAAGATAATCCAAATAGTAGAATTAATCAATATCTATATTTTATAGAAATGCACTCCCTAACAACAAATATCTAATTCAAAAGTACATTTCAATTACCCTAGTAGTTAGTAATCCATTAATATGGCATAAACTATATCTAATATAGAATTATGAAGATACAAAATTTGAGGTGAAAATCAATGTAATGCTCCTTTTATTAGCCCTTGGAAATATTTACAGTAGCACATGCAAACACACTAGATTCAACCCTTAAAAATGAGGGTTTGACCTCTATTTATAGTTTACAAAATTAAAAGTATTAGGAAAAATTACAAAGATTTATCTTTTACAAATCAGCAGAGAGTTCTAGCTGGAATTTTCTTACTGGTTCATTCTCCATAAAATTTGTTGCAAGTGGACCGCCATGGAAACTCAAAGCCTCTACAACTTACTGGTTGTTCAACATCAACTGAAGTCCTAGATGTTGGAGACCATGAAAGCATCATTGATATTTATTGGTAGCCCTTTTCCACCATCGATCTATAGCCATCTCTGGTTCTCATCTTTTTGAAACCCTCAATGCTTTGGCTTCCCCCTCCAACTGACTATGTTTCAATTTCGATGAGAAATTGCTTTTATATGCTTCAAAATTCTTGGAAAAATCTCAAACATCGATCTCCCCCATCGTATGGCTATGATTTAATATAAAATAAATTTAATGCAATGGTGGGGATATATCATAGTGGCATCCCATTTTTATAATCAATGGCATCACATTTTATACTTCAAAAACTATGGAAAGCTAATCCAATACAAAAGTACACTAAAACTAAAGTGGGATGAAATATGATCTGTATCCTTTGTTTTCCTTTGTTGGCCTTTGAAGATTTTATAAATTTGCACAAAAAGGTTGATGACATCATCTTCTCTTCAAAACATCTACGGAATCCATTTCGAACCTCGGCAAGTGTATTAACTCAGAACATCATTCGAGACCCACTGCAGTGTAAAGTAAATTTTCCCTCATTCTGCATTGGCCTTCATGAAAAATGTTGTGTGTCACCAATCCAAAATAAATTTAGTCAAAATTACCTTTGTCATGAGTCTGCATGCCTTTGTTTTACTTTATGCCTCCTGTAACCATTATGGACAAAAATACTCTATGTGCTCTCAAAAATCGGGCTCTCCAACACTTAGCCACTCAAAGGATGTTAAAAATATAAAGCGGTCACCAATCTGCACCCTTTTTATGCTTACTTCATCCTTCTCTAAAAACTTTTGTGGATTCAGGACATGTCACTAGTCCAGAGCCAAAGACATAATAAACTATACGAAATTTCTCCAAGTGCAAAAATAGACTAAGTGTTATTTTCAAAATTCACTGAAACATGTGCAGAATGGGAACTTCATGACTTAGGTAAAAATTTTCAAAATTTTCCTAAGTATGTGGTCATTTTGGACCTATAGGTCCTTGAGGCTATCACGGAATTGAAGGTGAGGAAAAATATAAGTTTTAAAAGCATGGAAGGGCCCATGGGGAAATATACTCACCTCCAAAACTTGGTAGCGAGACGTAATATTATTAACATAAAAACTAAGGATGAAGAGGCTGATGATGAGATGAAGTGGATGAAAGAATTCATTATTTCTTCCATGATAGGTATGATGAATGCCATGGTCAACTCGATGATTGATATTATGGAAGGCCTTCAAAAGCTATTCTTTGGAGGGTAGAGTGACCAAGAGGTCAATGGAAAATATGAAGCTAAGAAGGTGGATGCGGTCAAAGAGGAGCCTAAGTAAGCTGGTCAAGGTGATACCAAGGATGAGGACAAGATCTTTGCTGAGGAATATTTTCCTCAATTTCTTACTTTTTGCTTCTTTGGCTACCCTATATGGAGCCTATTCCTTTTTCTTAGATATTTGTACCCTATTCCCATGTCTACCCTCCATGGAGCCTTTTCCTTTTTGCTTTGCGGGATTATCTTCTTAGGCAACATCCTTTGTTCCTATTTCCTTAGGTCTGAGGTTGCATCCTCTATTTTGGTTTTCTCTGTTCTAAGCTTAGGGTATTGTACCTTGTTGTTAATATTTTCTACTCACAGCAAGCATGGCTATTTTTGTATCAAGGTTTTGGGAAGCTTAAAACATGTTTAAGCAATGCAATCCTTTTAATTACTAAAAAAAAATTGATATATATATATATAAGGATAGTTAAATTTATGCTTGCATAAATATATATTTAAAATAAAATATGTGAATATTATTATGGAACAAAAATGTTGGAAAGTATATTGCACATGTTTATATGCATTATAAAATAAAATAAAAATAAAATAAGTACTAATACTCCATTGCCCATGAACTAAAGGAGTGGGAACATGATTGTAGTGTTAGAATTAATGTGCACTATGCCTACCTACTTTTTGACACTTGTCAGTTTCACTTGACACTTGTCATGCTTGTCATATAGGCTTATGCCTATATATTGTAACTCATTTCATTTGTAATATATCTCTTCCATTTTGTGGTGTTGTGTGTATTTTCTCTACACACTGTAGCGGCCTACAAATCATCGTTGATAAATTTTTTCGAAAGAGGGGGCGCCATTATTTGAGATTTTTTTTAATATTTTTTGATGGTGTATGTGTTTCATTTTATGCTATTATCTTTTGGCCATCACAAACTAGAGAATGCAGGTACGACGGTAGTGTCAAATCATGGAGACATAGTTCAGTTGTTTGGCTGTGAAGGCAACTTGCAGTTTGGTTAATTTATTTTGATCAAGTTTTTAAAATAATAATGTGATACTCTGCTGCACGTGGGTAATCCTGAGGAGCAATTTGCAGTTGGCCTAACAGCTTGGCTGAAAAACTTATTTATTATTTTTCAGAGATAGAATTTGGATTATGTGCTTCTGTGTACGCATGAATCAAGATTGTGATGAATTTTTCATGGTGGCTAGGTGTGGAGATTTGTTTTGATAGAGCGAAGATTTATTTTATGGTCATCACAAAAAATGGAGGCAACATAGAATGGTGGTGTCCAATTGTAATTTTGAGGCAGTTTCATTTGTATTTTTTAGCCTCAAAAATTTTCTATCTTGGAGTGCATTTTCGGTGGAACCCAACACTCCCAAGAAATTTGTAAGTGATCCTAGTATTCAATTACCTTCTCTAGATAACCTAGCGAAAGCAGTGGTTGGTTACCCATGTATTCTGATAGGATGAGATGGTCACCATAATGACACCTACTCTAGGTACTACATATATAGACACCCTAGACACTATCTGAGGATTTTTTTGGATCAACTTCTAAATACTACAAACAAAAACACTTTAGAATATTCTCTTCTATTCTTCTTTCTTCTTCTCCTCCATATTTGGCTTCTATGGCTCATTTTATTGTATTTCATGGCTCATTTTTTCTTATGTATTAAGGTGCATTTTTGATAGAGACCAACACCTTATAGATTGAGTTCACCATGAGGAAGAATTTGATATTCATGGTGGATCTAGTCAGTGACCTATGAGAGGCAACATCCTATGATGATGACCTATAGAGGTAACATACCCAGAAGTGGCTGACCTTGAGGCACCCATGATGACCCTGAGGTAACTAGATGGCTGACCTAGTGGCAAAAAACCCATAGAAGTTGCTGACCTTGAGGCAACCGACCGAGATGTATACACTATTGATCTAGAATTATTCACAACTGGAGAGCCAAGTGTAGAGAGCACGAACCTAGACCAAATCAGCAATAAAGGAGGACGATAGGCTTCTTTTAGAGAAGTCAACATTAAGGGGGAATATTACCTAATGTTGACTTGTTTTTTTTTCCTATAGTTAGGATAGTGCACATTAAGGGGGAATGTTAGAGTTAATGTGCACTATGCCTACTTTTAGTTTGACACTTGTCAGTTTCTCTTGACATTTGTCACCTTTTCATATAGGCCTTCTGCCTATATATTGTAACCTCATTTGTATCAATATATCTCATTAGTTTCTATTCCTAATAGGTAGACTAGTCTCTAAGATATTAAATAAATAAAGTGATTGTTTTTTAAAACAAATTCATGTTTTTCCATACGTGGGAAGTGAGGAAGTTAAAAAAATTAATAAAAAAACATTGGAAGGCAATATTAAGGGAGATTTGGTAAATACTAGAAGTATGAGAGTAATTGGGAAAAGTGGCAGTTTTTCTCTAAGTTTGGTAGAATTTTGAGAGAGAGAGCTTGAGGAAAATACCTTGGATAGCAAAGGATAGCGATAATAACCAGGATGGATTATTGCTAATGAAAGTTGAAATAATTTTAAAAGTTTTTTGCCTTTGTATTAGTGAAATTTGATGTGAAAATAAAAATTGTTTCATTGTGTCGATATTGAATTTGTATTCTATGAAAATATGAAAAATTCATCTAGAATTGAAATTGGATTTAGACTGCACAACGTATTTTCCATCACTACTTGAATTGAATATGTTCCACTGTGTGAGTTATGCATGATCTTTGAAGTAATTAGAGAGCTTGAACAAAATTAGAAATGGTTTTGAGTTGCATAGATTATTGCTTTGATTATTGTTGCTTGGAAATATTGAACTACAATGAAACTATTATTTGAGATAGTTTGGTAATGGAAATGTTGGTATTATCATGAAGATTGGTTTATTTACTGCATGATATTCTAGTTGTAAATTTTATATTTACATGTATATTAAACCCAATTCTGATCCCCTATCATTATAAGTCCTAAGACAACGATCTCATAAATCATGGAGAATGACATGCAGTGAGGGCAAAGGAATTCCACTCTTCAGATAACCAATCATATCTTGGAGGGATGCATGAATCTGATATTGCATTTGTGAGTATAGAAATTTCCCAAGAATAGTTCATCTTGCTGTGATACTAGTTTGATACCTAGTAGAATTAAATTTGAGTCAAACTACCATTAGAGAATGGTCTGTGTAATTTCATTTGGATAGCTATACATATGTATGTAATAGATGGAGAAATATAGAATATATGTAATAAAACATTTTTTGGATAGCCATATCTATTTGATTTAGTCTTTACAAATAATGAGAGTTTGTTTAATTTTGTATAAGAGGATTATTCTATGGTTTATATTGGGGATATAAGATTGTAATATAATGGTATAAATTATACTCCATATATGTGTAAACAAAGGATTTTCTAGATGATGTATTTTATTTCTGAGTGAATAAAATAAGGATAAGTTTTTTATTGTTGAAGAAATTATCTTAAATATTATCTTGGTTCTCTAAGCTAGTCTAATAGTGTTTGTGCCTAGCAATGGACTATGTCATTAATCTAGCTTTCTTGATAAATTTTATAATTATTTAATGAGGATCAACTATTATCTTTTGATAATTTTAAACCAATTATGTTTTTTTTGGTCTACCTTTGATTTCAATTTAGTTCATCTTAAATCTAGATAAAAGCCTACATTGAAATTCTTCTAGAGAACCTAGGACAAAAATGTCTTTTATTTTCATCTTGAGAAAAATGTATTTTATTTTTACCTCGAGTAAAATTACATGGAAATGTAAAAGCTTAAGTTTTGTATGTCGATAGGAGTCATAAAATTAAAAGAAATAGTTTGCAGAATTACCTTGTAATCCATCTTCTAGTAAATCAAAGAAAGTTGGAGCTAAGACAAATCATTATCATGAGTAGGGTTAGTGGTCTGAGTAGACTTGTATGTGAGTGTAGACCTTAACTGTGAAACTCCAAGAAACAATGTTAAGCATTTGTTTCTAATTATTATTCTAAAATAGTTGTCTTTATCCAAATCATATGGGTATGTAATGATTTCATATTGTAGTCTTTATTTACCATGTATTGGAATAAGAGAGAATAAAGTAGAGATGACTATTGCAAATCAATATTTTCTATAATAGATTAATGATTTGGTTAAAGTTATTTCGTATTTTTAAAGTAATACTTGTTATAGAATTTAGGATTGGTGGGAAAAAGTAACTATTGAAAACATATTCAAAATTTATGATTATTGTGAGATGCTTAAAAGATAAATAGTTCATAAAGCACTTACATAAAGTAGGGATGTGATTTGATATTTAATGAAATGGACTAGAGTTAGTTTATGTATGATATTAACATTTAATAGATTGGTTATATCAATAAATCTTATCATTAAAGAAAAAATTGAACATGTCATTGGTTCATTTTGGAATGATAGAACTTAGTGGTTTTACGTATAATAACTTGCAGTTTTATCTTATTATAATTGTATTAAAAATGTATGTATTAACATTGAAACCTTATACCTCAAATAGTATTTTAAGGAGGAAAAAATTAGAACCCTGATAATTTTACTAGTTGTATAGGTTAAACACAAAACTAGTGTTTGAACCTCATACTTTCCAAAGTGAATAATATAAGCCTTAAATGCTTGATGATGTTGAGATGCGGGTATGCATACAACATGACGCAAGAGTGACTATAGTCTAACAGAATGGTTTAGGGTAAGAGACCTACTCATTACTTATAACAAGAGACAATATGGTGTTGGACATTTTGAGTCTCTAAGCTAAAATGTTGTCATTGATGTCAAAAGGTTATTTGATGTCAAAAGGATCTATGATGGCATTCACTATGTTTTGTGAAAAGTGAAAGGAAAGTATTTTTGTGAAAACCAAGGAAGGCAAAATAAAAGGTTTTATTTAAAACTATGGATGGTATATTTGAAATGGGTTTTTCTTAAAACCCAATTTGGCTTTTCATTTCACCGAAAAATGTGCCCCGATGATGGAGATATTTAATTTCAAATATTTAGTTTAAATTTTAAAATATTTAAAATTTAAATTTTAATTTTAAAATTAAAGTGTTATGGTTGATCCAAAACACACCCCAAAATTGTGGACCCACATTTTTTGCATGCTTTCAAATAAGACTGCAATGACCTAGATGCTAAAAAAAAAATCAAGAAAAAAGCAAAATTTCACAAAAGAGAAAAAGAGTCGCGATATCGCGACATGTTGCTCCGTCGTGGCCAGAAATGAAAAGTTGTCGCGATTTCACGACATGTTGCTCTGTCACGGCTAAGAAAAAGAAAGTGTCACGATATTGCGACGCGTTGCTACTCAAAAAAAGAAAGTTGTCATGATATTGCAACGTGTTGCTGCAGGGAAATGAAAAAGCGTTGAGATTTCATGACATGTCATGTTTTCGTGGCTAGGAGTAGCAAAATGCAGCGAAGGATAAAAACGTCATGATTTTGTGACATGTCACATTTTCGTGGCCAGGAGTTACAAAATGCAACAAAGGATAAAAACGTCGTGATTTCGTGACATGTCACGTTTTCACAGCTAAGAGCAGCAGAATGCATCATGAAGAGAAAATATTGTGATATCACGACGTGTTGTGAAATCGCGGTTCATAAAGGAGAGAGAAAGACAAAATAAAAAATGTTGTGATATCATGACTTGTCATGAAATCGCGGCATAAAAATGAGGAAGGAACGAATGAAAGAAAATGTCACAAAATCGTGACATGTCTCATTTTCGTGATTCACGACGACTGACAAGCTAAGAAAAGGAAATATGTCACGATATCACGACATGTTGCGTTTTTGCGACTTGGAGCAGCCAAAGTGAACATGGAGAAAAGGTGTCACGATTTCGCGACAAAAAGCAGCGAAACAGCCTGAAATAAAAAAGCGTCATAATTTCACGACAGAAAGTAGCGAGAGGGTATGGAATGAAAAGGCGTCACGATTTCGTGACAGAAAGCAGCGAGACAGCCCAAAAGAGAAAAGTGTCACGATTTTGCGATAGAAAGCAGCGAGATGGTTCAGAATGAAAAGGTGTTGCAATTTCGTGACATGTCATGTTTTCACGGCCAAGTGCAACAAAACACAGCGAAGGAGAAAATCATTGTGATTTCGTGACAGGTTACATCCATGTGGCCCTAAGGAGAAACACGTCGCGATATCGCGACATGTCTCATTTTTGTGGTGCATGAAGGCAGACAAGGTTGTGGGCATAAAAATGTCATGATTTTGTGACATGTCTTATTTTCGCTGTGCATGAAGGCAGACAAGGTTGTTGAAAGAAAAACGTCACGATATCGCGACATGTCTTGTTTTCATGATGCAGGTAAAGGAACAAAGCTGTAGATAGAAAATGTCATGATATCACGACATACTATTTTTTATCACGATTCACAGTGGGACGTTACATAACATGCAGAGAAGCACGGAACATGTGGCATAAATGTGTAAGGGCTATAGAAACATTATAGTTCACAAAGAAGATCAAGCGTCTCGATGTCAAGCATAAAGTCAAAAACAACAAAGAGGCAGGGAAGGTGAAACAAAGTGATCTAGGAGATGAAGCGAAGCGTCATAGGGTGAAACAAAGAGCATTGCTAGAAAGTATAAAAGCAGGAGCTCAGATTGATACAAGGGTCAAAAAATTGCTGCGAACAGTGTTGCAGAGCTGAAGGTGATAGGCTATTCTAGACCTGCTTTTGGAGCGTTTTCCTCCACTTGTTCTGGTTTTGATAAACTGAAGTTTTTGTTGATGTAACTGACATATTTTTTATACATAAATTACAGAGAGTTGCATCTCATTGGCAAGAAAGAAGGAGTTATTTTTTGCATTCTATATTTAATTTTCATTTTCCCTTTTTAAGATTTTTAGGCTTATAGGTGAAGTTTAATACAAGTTTTCTTGGTCGCTTCATGTGAATGTCTAAATCTGAAAATCACAATTAAATCCCCAGAAACCAGCACTTAGCTTATCTGTATTATGCATGTTTACAAGTTCAATAGGTTAGGTTGTATACAGAAAACCTCATATCTTTGGTTTTGTCAAAATAGGAATTGTAACACTCTGAATGTATTTTGATCTTAGTTTCTTTGCATTTTATTTTCATTTCTTCAAAAGTTTACCCTTAGTTTAATTTATAGTCATTAGAATAAAATACTTGAAAATTTACCGAAATTGAAATTCACATTGAGTTCATGAACAATCATTCAATTTCAGAATAAAATAAACTATAGTGCCCCTTGTTAACATTTACTTGCAATCACTAAGGTATTCCAAGAATTCAAATTTAACAATATTATTTGTGCAAATGCTAACATAGCGGAGACCTTGGAGAAATTACTTGTCTAATTTCTTTGCAAGAGGAGATTTGGAACCTAAATCCTATCGGAGAGTGTTCTTTCATAATCAGGTGAAAATACCACTCAACAGATTGGTGCTAGAAGGAGGGCCAAATTGGTTTACTTTATTTTGATTTTCATACAGAAGTAATGTGTTTTTGATTCAATTTTGTAATTATCTTTTAAATCTCATTAATGGCTAAACTGTAGCATTCCTTTTTGTGTTGCAGGTTTTCTTGGAGATATCGAGAGTTTCGTCAGGCAGGCTAGACCCATCGCACCGTATCGTGACTAGGTCCCAAACAACTGGGGAAACCATATTCCACGATCTTACACTCACTTGTACTCCAAAGAATAAAACCAAGAAAACTGTAAACCTACCAGTCACAAAAGATCTTTTTGCTTTAGGAACATCGAGCGGACCTACACCGGTGGTATCAATTGCCACCAGCGTACCTATCGTCAATACCATTTCCACCGCTCTTGTAGGGGTGTCCTCATCAATTCTAAGTCAAATGGCCCAACCTCCAACAGCTCCTTGGTACAGAGCTAATAATATTCCTTTGAATATTGTAGGGGATATCCATGAAATCCCTAAGAACATAGAAATATTCTTTCCCAAATATAAACCAGATGGCTCAAGGACTGCAGAGGAGCATATCCAGGCCTATAGGGATGTTTTGATAAGGTTGCAAGTCCAACATGAAGATGTGGCTTGCAGAATTTTTCCCATGAGCCTAGATCTAGTAGCCTATGAATGGTATATATGCTTGCCTACTGGTTCAATCACTTCATGGACGCAAATGGAGAACGCCTTTGTCAATCAATTTAGGTCACCTTTGGATCCCAAAACCATCTACAATCAATTTATTACATGCAAAAGGGGCCAGGGTGAACCAATCATAACTTTTAATCAGAGATTCCAAAAATGTTATAATAGAGCAGTTTGGCATTTTGCCATAGACCCCGTATTAGCCTTGCAAATATATTTTGGGGCATTGGATCCAATGACAGCTATGTTTGCTAGGAAAAATCCTCAAGTCACCACACTTGCCTTAGCTTACAATGAAGCTATGACCATTGAGCAGCAAATGACACCATAGGGCTATGGGTTTCCCCAGATGCCTATGATGGAATAATATGCTCCATATGGTCAACCTCCCATGGTAAATCAGATCATGGCACCGCAAATGCCAAACATGAATGCTTTCCCATATCAACAACCATATCCACCAGCACCTACCTATGCACCCATTATGATCCAACCGATCACATCCATTCCACCCGTTCTCGCATTTTTGCAAAATAGTCAATCGACTATGCAAGGAACCAGCCAGGTTAATTCTCAAGCTATAGTTCCTTTCCAAAATACAACTCCGATCCAAAGTGTAAATCCATATATGAATCAAATTCCTCAAAATCTGATTCAAATGTTAAATCAGGATCCCATGAATTATGCAAACCCGAAGGGAACTAACAATGATGTAGATCCACCGAAAGAGATTTATTCGGATGTTGAAGAGCTCAAGAAGATAGTTCACAAGCTGAGTAACGACATGGTTCACAAATAGAAGTATAAGTCCCATGCCCCTCACCCAAGTCAAAACTTTAACAATAGATGGAGACATTGGAACATAAAGCCAAACAATGGGGGTGTACCGGAACCTATTGCCAATCAACTAGATACTTCTGCAGGACCCAGTCAATCCAGTTCCCTTCCGAATCTTTTTGATTTTACATGGGAAAAGGGGTGCAGGTTGCACAATACAAAAGAGCACAATGAGAGGAATTGTTCTGAAATCGCTAGATACACTCATTGTCTCCAAGCCCAAGTAGATGACCTGGAACTTGTGCCAAATGAGGGTCCACCCCAACATCAAGATGATAACATTATGGTGGTGGAAACTTTATATCGCCAAGAAAGTGAGAGTGAGGAAGAAGATGAAATTTTGGAACAGGAGGTGCAAGCTTTTCGAGAGTTTAGAAAGGGGAATCACGGATATAATTTGAGAAGTAAATCTAAAGCCCCTAAAACATCATCAACACGACCAAATAACTCTACCCTTCCTCTGGATACTAAGGCATATAATAATCCTCCTCCTCCACTTAGAAAAGAAATGTCTAATGACACGCAAAAGATAGTCAAACTTGAAAAATCAAACTATGACATAGTGGAGGATTTAAGGAAATCTAAGTCGAGCCTTTCATTTTTAGAGGCGGCCAAGTTGTCGAGCCAAAAAGAAGCATTGGTAAAGGCTCTGGACTAACCAAGTCAAGTGTGGAAGGGAAAGGAAGTTGAGTCTCCGTTGATTTTATGAAAGGAGAGACGGGATGTCTCGCCATTTTTATTGACTTTGAGAATTGCTGGTGAGAATTTGCATAATTGTTTGGTAGACACGGGTGCCACGAGCAATCTCATGCCTTTAGAGATATATCAAATGCTAGAACTACAGCCTGTTTCATCCAAATGCAAGGTTTTGCAATTGGACCGATCTAAGGTAAATGTGATAGGGACCCTATATGATGTCAAAATTCAACTAAATTTTGAACCCAGGATCCAACAAGTGGTCGACATTTTGGTTGTTAATATCCCAAGTAGATATGGAATGTTACTTGCAAGGGATTGGATGAAAACTTTGAATGGCTATTTTTCAACCAATTACTGACATATGTGGCTACCCTGGAAAGGAATTCCAAATCAAATCATAGTAGAAAATGAATCGAGGCTTAAAGAAATCATAACAGAATATAATAAGCCAAATGAAGTTCAATTTTCAGATCCAGAATTGGGGGTTTATGCATTTTATGTTGAGGAGGATGCTGAAGAGCCTAAAGGGGAAACATTTCACAGTAGTTCTCTTGAGGAAAATGATTTCATATGGTTGCTTAGGTTTGATGGATCCAAATCCAGACAGGGAGTAGGAGCCGGAGTTGAGCTCACTTATCTAGGAGGTAAACCTTTACTTGCTACCTATAGGTTATAATTTCCTTGCAAAAATAACGTGGTAGAGTATGAAGCACTGATTTTTGGTTTACAACTGGCATTGAGCAAAGGGGTTAAATGCTTGAAAGTCTTGGGAGATTTTCAACTGGTAGTCAAGCAAATTAAAGGACAATATACATGTCGTGATAAGAGACCGAGCCTTTATAGAACTAGGGTAAGAGACCTCATTGAGGAATTTGATGCTTTCAATATAGCCCTTATTTCTAGAAAAGGAAACCGCATAGCAAACTCTCTTGCAGTCACCGTAGGTATGTTAAATCCAGTTGATATAAAAAGGTGTAAAAAGTTCTCCATTGAATTGGTTCCTTGTCCATCGATACCTGATAATGTCAAGAATTTCCAAGTTTTTGAAAACGACAGACACATTCAAATTTTTCATGAACTCAGGTGTTTTTGAAAACCAGGTGATTGATGAGGAGCAAAGATGGCAAGAAGAAGCAGAAAACGAAAGTAAAACTACATATCGATCCAACAAAATACCAAAAGACATAGTTTCATTGGAGAAAATGTTCGATATGGGATACAAGGCTAGAAAAGAAAAAAAGGTTCCACTCCCCAAATATGCATGTGATCTAATTAATCTAGGGAGTGCAGACAATCCACGGGAAGTGTACATCGCAAAGGCATGTACAGCTAAAGAAAGAGAAAATATAATACATGCACTAAAACACTACGTGGATTGCATTGCTTGGAATTATAACGAATTGAAAACATACAACCAAAATGTCATTACACATACCATCCCTCTAAAGCTAGACTCCAAGCCTTTCAGACAAAGATAGCGAGTTTTTAACCCGCTATTGGAGCCCTTGATAGAAAAGGAGGTCAAGAGATTATTGGAAGAAAAGATTATTTTTCCCGTTAGGCACTCAACCTGGGTTGCTAACCTTGTTCCAGTAAGAAAGAAGAGTGGAGAGATTAGGCTATGTATATATTTTCAAAATCTTAACAAGGCCTCTCAAAAGGATAACTATCCATTGCCATCAATTGATGAAATTTTACAAACAGTGAATGGATCTGAAATGATGTCTTTTCTTGATGGATATTCTGGATATAATCAAATTCTTATTCATCCCAATGACAGGATGAAAACAACCTTCACAACCAAATGGGGGACATTTTCCTATAGAAGAATGTCGTTTGGACTATTAAATGCTGGTGCAACATTTCAACGTGCCATGGACTATGCATTCAAAGGGCTTATAGGCAAGTGTATCATTGTGTATGTGGATGATATTCTAGTATTTTCAAAGAAAAGAGAAGACCATGTCAAGGATTTGAAAAAGGTTCTTCAAAGATGCAAAGAGCATGGAATTTCTTTGAATCCAAAAAAATGCATCTTTGGAGTAACAGAAGGAAGATTACTCGGTCACATCATTTCAAAAGAAGGCATATCCATTGACCTAGAAAGGATAGAGGCTATCCAAAACTTACCTCTCTCGGGTAGTAAAAAAGAGTTGAGATCTTTCTTCGGGAAAATTAATTTTGTGAGGAAGTTTATTTCAAACTTCGCTGAGATAGCCAAACCATTGAACAATATGCTCAAGAAGGATGTAGATGTCAAATGGAATGAGGAAAGGAGGGTGGCCTTTCAGCACATTAAGGATGCCATTTCCAGAGCCCCTGCCCTCATAAGTCCAAACTATGCTAAACCTTTCTACATTTATGCTTTCGCATCGAAACACTCTTTTGCAAGTTTCTTGACCCAGAAAGGTGAGGATAGCACATAAAATCCCATAGTTTTTTTAAGTTCTCCTTTAAAATATGCTCAATTGAGGTATTCTATCCTCGATAAGTAGATGTACGCACTCTTTAAAATGGTAAAAAAGTTCCAACATTACATTGTGCACAACAAAGTTTTTGCCATTGTGCCTGACCCTGCTATCAAAACTATGTTTTTACAAAGCGAGCCAGGTGAGAAAAGAGGTAAATGGATTTTTACTATCCAAGAATTTGATCTTGAAATCCAACCCATGAAACTAGTTCGAGGACAGGGACTCGTGAAGATGATTGCTGAGAATAATCCGCAAACGACATGTCAATATTCAAATGCAGAATACATTGCTAAAGATGACGGGTATGTTGACATTGTACATTTTATATTAAATAGTAAGTGCCCATCCAATTTGAATTCTACTCAAAGAAGGGCTTTAAGATTTAAATCTGTTAATTATCTAATTAGATCTGGTGTTTTGTACAAGAAAAATCATGAGGGGATCTACCTGAGATGCCTGAATAAAGAAGAAGCTGTCAAGGTTCTGCAGGAATTTCATGGGAAATATGGAACTGGCCATGGTGCGGAAAATGCTACAACGCATCAAATCTTGAGAGCAATATACTATTGGCATCACATTTTTAAATATGCACATGCTCATGTACGATCTTGCCACATTTGTCAAGTAGCTACCAACAGAGAAAGAAATGCAGCCATGCCATTACAACCTGTAGTTGAGTTGAGACCATTTGCACAATGGGGATTAGATTTCATTGGGGTTATTAACCCAAATTCTTTTGATTCCCATAAATTCATACTAATAGCTACAGATTATTGTACAAGGTGGACAGAAGCAGTTCCTACAAAACATGCCACTACAGACGTAATAAAATTCCTTGAGGATCACATCATAACAAGATTCAAAATGCCTGATTATATCATTAGTGATAATGGTAAAGCTTTTTTTTCTATGCAATTTATAGATTGGGCATACGACAATAAAGTGAGTTTAAAATTTGCATCTAATTATTACCCTCAAGGAAATGGTTTGGCCGAATCCTCAAACAAAAATTTGTTGAACATCATTAAGAAATTACTGGAAAGGAACCCTCGAGATTGGCACAACCAGTTAAAGTTTGCTCTTTGGGCAGATAGGACCAAAATAAAAGACTCAATAGGAAACACACCCTATCATTTGGTCTATGGACAAGACCCAATATTTCCTACAAACTTGAAGCTGCAAACCCTACATTTCATGCAAGAATACTTGGGAACAAATAACCACACTGAAGCCAGACGAAGTCATTTATTGCACCTCGATGAAAAAAGGGAGGAAGCCATGATTCACATGAATAAACACCAAGAGGTTGTTAAAATATGGTTTGACAGAAGAGCTAAAATCAAGTCCTTCAGAATTTCAGATTTGGTCTTACTATGGGATAAAAGACATGAAGAAAAGGGAAATCATCAAAAATTTGATTGTCTTTGGTTAGGCCCTTATCAGATTTCAAAAATTCTAGGGAAAAATACCTTTAGGTTGAGAACTTTAGAAGGGAAGGATCTGACGTTACCAGTTAATGGGCATGTTTTAAAGCACTATTTTAGCCCTTAAGTCGTAGGAGATTGGTATCATTTTTTTTCAGTTTTGGTATGGATTTTCAAATTTTGTTTTTTTTTGTAGAATTGCTAGTCTAGTTAGGATTTAAGTTGTGTGTTTGATTTCATTTGACATGTTTAATTTGTTTTTATAAAAAAAAAAAAAAAAAGAGGAAAATTTTGAGATGTCAACTTATGCCTAAGATCAGGAGAGTATGAAACATTGGAATTGTGTTGTAGAAAGCTCCACAAGTAACACAAAAATCTTAAATAATATCATTTGAATCTTGTAATGCATGAAGTTGTTAGTTTTACACATTATGGTAAATTAGATGATATATTACATCCACATTTCAAATAAGTAGTGCATTCATATCTCATGTCACATTCCTCATTGCATATACATGCCATCTTAGGTACATTTTCATTTCATGTGCAATCATTGAGAAGGTGTCAAATCCTCTTAGGATTATTACATAACATATATTAAAAGGATCCTAAGGTTGGGAACTGATGCCCGAACTATCTTGAACCAAGCACGTTCTATGCACATTAAAGAAGATCTTGGGAAAAATGATCAAAACCATGCTTGGAAGAAAAGGTGAGGTGAAAAGAATATTTCATGTCTGTCCTATCATGCAACATAATCCTTAAAATAGTGGTTTTTACCACTCCCATAATGCTTAAAGCCTAAAGTTAGAGTAGTAAGGATAGGATTAAATCCTCATCTCACTTAGGTTGAGGATCCAATTCCCCAAAGCTCGGATTTGACCTACATGGAGTAGTAAGGATAGGACATAATTCTCATCTCACTTAGGTTGAGAATCCGATTCCCCAAAGCTTCCATTTTTCCCATTTCATCATAAAGCTTGGATTGGAAGGATCGTACTACATGTCCTCTGTAAAGGATGGGTAGTCATCCCAAAGGTCCAAGTAATAAAATTAACTAATATTTCTCATTTATTCTTAATATTGGATTGGAAGGATCGTACTACATGTCCTCTGCAAAGGATGGGTAGTCATCCCAAAGGTCCAAGTAATAAAATTAACTAATATTTCCCATTTATTCTTAATATTGGATTGGAAGGATCGTACTACATGTCCTCTACAAAGGATGGGTAGTCATCCCCAAGGTCCAAAAAATAATAATAATAATAAATAAATAAAAATAAAAATAAAAATGTTTTCCATTTCATCCATAACAGGTTAAATCATTTTTTTCAAGATGAAGGAATGAACTCCAAATCAGAATAGTAAGGATAGGGTTAAATTCCCATCTCGCTTAGGTTGGGAATCCGATTCCCCAAAGCTCTAATTTCACTTTCACTTGCACATGGGTTCAATATGGTAGTGACACATAACCAACTTTGGGATCTAGTAAATTAATTTAGTATACATATATTTGGTCCTAAGAGGGTTTGACAACTTTAATATGTTTGTTCATGATATCAAAGGTTTGAGCCTTTGTAAAGCAGGTTGTTATATCTCTAGCATCTTCATCATACATCAAATCCTACACAAATCATTCATAGCCTTGCATACAAATCATAGGTGAAATTGACAATGGAATGTTGATCAAGTTTAAGTGATAGGGAATGAAAACACATGGCACACACCGAGCTGATACTTAATGATTCTGATGTTTCATGTATTTTTGATCTATCGGTATTTGTTTATCTTTTATGTGTTGATGCCTGTATCTAAGCTTGTATATTTCAGGTTGGGTTCTCACCAGAATGCTCAAGAGCATTTGATAGCAGAGTCGCCATTTGTTGTGGTTGATCCATAACACACCCCAAAATTGGGGACCCACCTTTTTTGCATGCTTTCAAAGAAGACCGCAATGACCCAGATGCTAAAAAAAAATTCAAGAAAAAAACAAAATTTCACAAAAGAGAAAAAGTGTCACGATATCGCGACATGTTGCTCCGTCGCGGCCAGAAATGAAAATTTGTCATGATTTCATGACATGTTGCTCTATCGTGGCTAAGAAAAATAAAGTGTCGCGATATCACGACGCGTTGCTACTCAGAAAAAGAAAGTTGTCACGATATCGCGACGTGTTGCTACAGGGAAACAGAAAAGCGTCGCGATTTCGCAACATGTCATGTTTTTGCAGGCAAGAGTAGAAAAATGTAGTGAAGGATAAAAACATCGTGATTTCGTGACATGTCGCATTTTTGTAGCCAAGAGTAACAAAATGCAGTGAAGGATAAAAACATAGCGATTTCGTGACATGTCGTGTTTTCACGGCTAAGAGCAACAGAATGCATCATGAAGAGAAAATGTCATGATATCACGACGTGTTGTGAAATCACGGTTCAGAAAGGAGAGAGAAAGACAAAATAAAAAATGTCACGATATCGTGACTTGTCATGAAATCATGGCATAAAAATGAGAAAGGAACGAATGAAAGAAAACATCACGAAATCGCGACATGTCCCATTTTTGTGATTCACGGTGACTGACAAGCTAAGTGAAGGAAATATGTCACGATATCGTGACATGTCACATTTTCGTGACTTGGAGCAGCCAAAGTGAACATGGAGAAAAGGTGTCATGATTTCACGACAAAAAGCAGCAAAACAGCCCGAAATGAAAAAGCGTCACGATTTTGTGACAGAAAGTAGCGAGAGGGTATGGAATGAAAAGGCATCATGATTTTGCTATAGAAAGCAGTGAGACAACTTGAAAGAGAAAAGCGTCATGATTTTGGGACAGAAAGCAGCGAGATGGTTCGGAATGAAAAGGTGTCACGATTTCATGACATGTCGCATTTTTGTGGCCAAGTGCAAAAAAACACAGCGAAGGAGAAAATCGTCATGATTTTGCGACAGGTTGCATCCACGCGGCCCTAAGGAGAAACACGTCGCGATATCACGACATGTCTCATTTTCATGGTGCATGAAGGCAGACAAGGTTGCGGGCATAAAAATGTCACGATTTTGTGACATGTCTTATTTTCGCTGTGCATGAAGGCAGACAAGGTTGTTGAAAGAAAAACATCATGATATCATGACATGTCTTATTTTCACGATGCAGGTAAAGGAACAAAGCTACAGATAGAAAATGTCATGATATCGTGACATACTTTTTTTTATCGCGATTCACAGCGGGTCATTACAAAACATGCAGAGAAGCATGGAACACATGGCATAAAGGTGTAAGGGCTACATAAGTGTTACAGTTCATAGAGAAGATCAAGCGTCTCGATGTCAAGCATAAAGTCAAAAACAACGAAGATGTGGGAAAGGTGAAACGAAGCGATCTGGGAGATGAAGTGAAGCATCACAGAGCAAAACAGAGAGCATTGCTAGAAAGTATAAAAGCAGGAGCTCATATTGGTACAAGGGTCAAAAAACCACTATGAACAGTGTTGCAGAGCTGATGGTGATAGGCTATTCTAGAATTGCTTTTGGAGTGTTTTACTCCACTTGTTCTGGTTTTGATAAACTAAAAGTTTCTGTTGATGTAACTGACATATTTTTAATACAAAAATTATAGAGAGTTGCATCTCATTGGCAAGAAAGAAGGAGATATTTTTTGCATGCTAGATTTAATGTTCATTTTCCCCTTTTCAGATTTTTAGGCTTATAGGTGAAGTTTAATACAAGTTTTCTTGGTCGCTTCATGCGAATGTCTAAATCTGAAAATCACAATTAAATCCCCAGAAACCAGCACTTAACTTATCTGGATTATGCATGTTTGTAGGTTCAATAGGTTAGGTTGTATACAAAAAACCTCATATCTTTGGTTTTGTCAAAATAGGAATTGTAACACTCTGAATGTATTTTGATCTTAGTTTATTTGCATTTTATTTTCATTTCTTCAAAAGTTTACCCTTAGTTTAATTTACAGTCATTAGAATAAAATACTTGAAAATCTTTCGAAATTGAAATTCACATTGAGTTCATGAACAATCATTCAATTTCAGAATAAAATAAACTACAGTGCCCCTTGTTAACAGTTACTTGCAATCACTAAGGTATTCCAAGCATTCAAATTGAACAATATTATTTGTGCAAATGCTAACATAGCGGAGACCTTGGAGAAATTACTTGTCTAATTTCTTTGCAAGAGGGGATTTGGAACCTAAATCCTATCGGAGAGTGTGTTTTCACAATCGGGTGAAAATACCACTCAACATAAAGTAAAAGTAATTCGTTGACATCGTTGAATATGAGGGAGAAGACTATAAAATGATTACTAAGGTTTATTATTCCTTATCCCTACTCATGTGGTTAATGAGATTATTAGAAAGTGAAAAAGGCTCATGTGAAAAATGTTTAAAGGCAGAGGCAACAAATAAGTTGAGGTGTGGTCGAATCCAAATACATCATGGGTAGTGTGGCCTGTTGGCAAATCAAGAAGTGCAAAGGAGTTGGGAGGAAAGTGGTTAAGTTTTCGAATCATACACACTTCATTTTGATTGAGAAATGAGGAATCTATTTTGCATTGGTTGTTGCATGAAGGATAAAGGATAGGAATGCTTTTGGTTTTGTGTGGAGCGCTAGCTCATGTGGTGCGCAAGTGTCTGTTAGGACGCCAGAGTCATAGGACTCATGTTCGAATCCTACGAACTCCCTTTTGCTATGTAAAATGGAAATAGTGTGCTGGTTGTGGTTTTTTGTGGACATGCTACCAAGATTTATATGCTATGTTTGATATTCCAAAATTCATGCCAAGGTATGCATTAAAGTTGTAAAAGAAAATTAAAATAAATTTTTTGTTTTATTGGGTGCTAAAAGTTAGTTTAAAAATTGTGCATAAATTTTACAGTAAAAGATGTTTTTGGAGAGATAAGTAAGTGGGCATAGATTTTAATTTCTTTTAGGGCATAAGTGGTTTGAGGAGTAATAAGGATTATTACTTATTTGGCACATTGTTGAGATGTTATTTGGAGAGTGCTTTTAATTATTGAAATATTCTTGAGAAAAATATTTTGCTTGAGGGTTATTGAATATATCTTTGGTGGATGTGATTATTGAGTTGGAGTAAAAATATGTAAATTGGGTTATGCTTTATTTTACGATTATTATTTGAAGTCCACTAACCCTCATTGAGATTGGAAAGGAAAGTTGTGTTGAGTGTGGCAGATTTTATGGACAACTTCTTGGCATCAATAAGGTATGGGCAATATTCTCTATTGATTGTTTATGGTGGTTGATTTTTGAAATATCATTGGATAGAAAAGGATTGATTGTGGTTTTCTTTTTGAAAGTGTTGGTTTAAATGCTTCAAGGTTTTCTGGTTTGAGTGTTGTGATTAAACCTTGTTTTATAAGCATTGTTGTTAAAGCCCATTGGTTGAGCAAATAACTTGAACTTGAGTTAGAAAAGAACATGAGTATAATTGTTATGTGAGATTTGTGGTTGAGCTTTGTTGGAAATATTTTGAGTTGATTGATTCATGCTTGGACTAGGGTTTGTGAGAAAGAGTTGTTCCTAGAGGTGATTGGTTGAGTAGAGTTGTTTGAGCCTAGTCAAGTGAATGTGTGAAGTGGTTGTTCAAAGTTCTATAAAATAAACTATTCTATATTCTGATTTGAGTTGATATTGAGTTGAGAAAGAAATTGAGTTTGTGAATAGAACATATTGAGTCTCTAACAATTCTCTTTATGCTTCTATAAGATTGAGCTGAGTTGAGATTGATTTGAGTTGAGATTGGGATTTGAGTATAGAACATATTGAGTCTCTAACAATTCTCTTTATGCTTCTATGATATTGAATTGAGATATTGATTGAGCATTGAGTTTAGAACATATTGAGTTTCTAACAATTTTCTTTATGATTCTATGAGATTGGACAAGTTCTGTGTGAGCTTGTTAAGCTTATTTGAGGTAAGTCTTTGAGAAGGCTTGTGGACTGATTTTGAGTAAGCTTTTGTGAAATCTTACTATGCATATTTGAGCAAGTCCTAGAGAGGACTTATTGAGCAGATTTGAGTAGGTTATGAGTGAGCCTATTGAGCATATTTGAGCAGTTTTTGAGTGAGCCTATTGATCAGATTTGAGTAGGTTCTAAGTGAGCCTATTGAGTATATTTGAGTAGAATCTGAGTAAGCCTATTGAGAATATTTGAGAAGGTTCTGAGTAAGCCTATTTAGTATATTTGAGTAGGTTCTGAGTGAGATTATTGAGTAGATTTGGGCAGGTTCTGAGTGAACCTATTGAGAAAATTTGATAATGTTATGAGTGAGCCTATTGAGCAGATTTGAGTGGGTTATGAGTGAGGCTATTGAGCAGATTTGAGTAGGTTCTGAGTGAACCTATTGAGCATATTTGAGGAGGTTCTAAGTGAACCTATTGACATAGCTTTTGATGTGATAGAGTATAGATGATCGAGTTTCAGTGGATAGAGATCCAGCATCTAGGATAATTAAAGATAGATCTGAGTGAGGAGTCTTCAAGTGGAGAGAGATCCACAAGTCAAAGCAAGAGAGAGACAAAGTCTTCTAGAAGATCACTAGCCAAAGCAGAAGGGAAAAGATTTATCCTGTGGAAGAGATCCATGAACTTGAGATTATGGAATCAACATATCCTTTGGACAAAGGTCCATAAATATTGTAATTGGGAAGGATTCCCAAAGAGATTGATTGAGAAATTTTTAGTAAAATATTTTCTCCATGGAGTAGCCTACATTGGTTGAACCACATAAATTGTGGTGTCTCTATTGTGTGTGATGATTGGTGCATCACTTTGGTTATTGCTATTTATATTGCTATTGATTATATTGATTAATACTATTTGGAAAAAAAATTAAAAAGTGGTCTTATACTATTCACCCCCCCTCTCAGTATAAGCTTGTGTTCTACAATTGGTATCAAAGTCGGTTCTTTCAAAGAAGTTTAATAGCTTGAAGGAAAATCCTACAAGAACACAAATGACAAAGAAAGGTAAGATTAGAAGCATGAGACACAAGAAGAAAAGAAATCCCATGGTCATGAAAGAAAAGGAATATGAGTTTAATATTGTTGTGTTAGGAGGAAAAATGGAAATAGATTCAAGAGATGAATCATGTAATGGAGAAATATCAATATTGATAAAGTTTTGTACCAGATGTGGGAACACAGGTCACCATGCAACTTATTGTCCACAAGAATGTTTTTTTTGTGGTCAACTCAGTCATGACGCAAGTTATTGCAATGGGTTTGATAGTAGTGAAGATGAATATGATTCTCTCAAATTTGAAGTTCTAAATAATGAGTCAAAAAAAGGTACCAGGAATAGTCAAATCAGGTATCAAGAAGAAACTCTACTTTGGACAATAGAAGAAATTGAAGAAGAGGAAGATTCAAAACAAAAAAAAAGGAAGCCACTCTTAAGGAACTTGGTGAATTGAAAATAGAGAATTTAGAATTGAAGGCTCAAATACAAGAATATGAGAAATGTAAGACAAAGCTTCTACAAGATATCTCTGACTTGAGAGATAAGGTTGAAAAAGTAATAAGAGTTGAAGAAGGTATGATTGAAAAGTCAAAGGTAAAAGAGATAGAATGTGAAAGGCTTATGATTACTCTTGAAGAATTAAAAAGGAATAACTTAGGATTAAGGGTTCAAGCTCAATAATATGAGAAATCAAAGGAAAGGCTTCTACAGGAGCGTACCAAATTCAAAATAAAAGTTGAAGATACAAGAAAAATTGAAGAAGGTATGGCAAAAAAATTAAAGATAAACGATCTAAAGTATGAAATATTAGAGCATGAGATAGTTGCACTAAGGATGGAAGTAAAAGGTTCCAAGGACAAGCAACACAATTTTGAGGAAAATTCAAAGACTTTGGATAGGATTATCGATGCACAAAAGTCATCAATCACCATGACAGTTTTAGTTCTAAAAAGGAACAAGGGGAACAGGAAACATAAAAAGGATATTCAAGCTCAAACACAAAAAAAGAATAAGAGTCAAAAGAAGTAATTAAAAGAGAGAGTGATAATTCTAAGGATAAGTTGGATAATAGAAAGTTCAACAAGGAAAGGAACAATGCACAAGTAAGGAACAAATGGAAAAAGAAACATGTAGAAGAGACTAAGAGACCAATGGAGTCTAGGAAAGGTTTCTTCAATGAAATATATTTTTCATGTCACAGGTTTGGGCACATGGCTTCACAATACAGGACACATAAAATATAGGAATATGGGAAAGGACAATTTTTCCATGGGTATTGCTACTAATGTAATAAGTGTGGTCACAAGGCAATGAATTGCAAGGTTCATGACATAAGAGGATATGGCTTCACTAGGAGAAATCCTAAGATAGTTGCACATCCAAGGAATAATAATATTAAGTGTTATAAGTGCAATAATGATGGTCACATAGCAAGATGGTGTAGAGAAAATAGTCCAAAAGCAGGCATGAACAAGAAAAAGAACACGGATGAGAATAGGAACATGAACATGGATGAGAAGAAGAACAAGAACAGGAACATGAATAGGAATAGGAACTTGGATGAGAATAAAAATAAGAACAAGAACATGGATGAGAACAAGAACATGAACAAGAACATGAACAAGAACATAAGTTATGATTACTTGGAAAGAAACAGTGAGATGATTCAGAAAACTCAGAAAGGAAGAGAGGAAGATAAAGGTAAAGAGCAGTGCTTTCGGGGAGTAGAAATACTCCCACCCCAAAATTAACCATCTCATGTGGAGGTGGGGTAAGGGATAAGCTAAGAGGCTCATTCTTAGACCCAAGCCCCAAAGGTGACCCTTTGTCATTAATGACAAAGGGGGAGATATTTGTGTATATTAAGGAAAGTTTTGATATGGGGAGAGATTTGTGTATATTAAGGAAAGTTTTGATATAGGGAGAGATTTGATTTTTGAGAGAGCATTGAGCCAGGGGGAGCAAAAAATAATGTCAGATTTTAGTAAATGAATATAGATTGCCATCAATGACAAACAAGAAAATTTTTGGACATTTTGAGTCCCTAAGCTAAAATTTTGTCATTGATGTCAAAAGGTTATTTGATGTCAAAAGGATCTATGATGGCATGCACTATGTTTTGTGAAAAGTGCAAGGAAAATATTTTTGTGAAAACCAAAGCAGGCAAAATAAAAGGTTTTATTTAAAATCATGGATGGTAGATTTGAAATGGGTTTTTATTAAAACCCAAGTTGGTTTTTCGTTTCATCGAAAAATGTTCCCCGATGATGGAGATATTTAATTTTAAATATTTACTTTAAATTTTAAATTATTTAAAATTTAAATTTAAATTTTAAAATATTTAAAATTAAAATTTAAATTTTAAAATATTTAAAATTTAAATTTAAATTTTAAAATTAAAATAAAATTAATTCGCCAACATCATTGAATATGAGGGAGAATACTTTAAAAGGATGACTAAGGTTTATTATTCCTTATCCTTTCTCGTGTGGTTAATGCGATTATTAAAAAGTGAAAAGAGCTCGTATGAAAAATGTTTAAATGCAGAGGCAATGAATAAGTTGAGGTGTGGTCGAATTTAAAGACATCGTGGGCATTGTGGCATATTGGCAACTCGAGCAACACAAAGGTGTTGGGAGGCAAGTGG
Organism: Wollemia nobilis; assembly: GCA_028583015.1. Lineage (NCBI taxonomy): Eukaryota > Viridiplantae > Streptophyta > Pinopsida > Araucariales > Araucariaceae > Wollemia > Wollemia nobilis. The sequence goes on from JAQPPZ010016349.1 coordinate 2,420,895, forward strand.
TTGAGTGTTCAAATTGTGTGCACTTCATTTTTCTTGAGAAAGGAGAAATCTGTTTTGCATTGGCTATTGCATGGAGGATAAAGGAGAGTGAGGCACTTTTGGTCTTGTGTGGAGTGCTAGCTCAGGTGGTGCGCAAGCATATATTAGGATGCAGGAGCTGTAGGACTCAGGTTCGAATCCTGCGAACTCCCTTTTGCTATGTAAAAGGGAAATAGTACATTGGTTGTGGTTTTTCGTGCGCATGCTGCCAAGATTTATATGCTCTGTTTGATATTTTGAAATTTGTGCCAAGGTATGCATTAAAGTTGTAAAAGGAAATTAAAAAAAAAAATTGTTTTATTGGGTGCTAAAAGTTAGTTTAAAATTTGTGCATAAATTTTATAGTAAAAGTGGTTTTTGGAGAGATAAGTAAGTAGGCATATATTTTAATTTCTTTTAGGGTATAAGTGGTTTGAGGAGTAATAAGGATTATTACTTATTTAGCACATTGTTGAGATGTTATTTGGAGAGTGCTTTTAATTATTGAAACATTCTTGAGAAAAATATTTTTCTTGAGGGTTAATGAATATAACTTTGGTGGATGTGATTATTGAGTTGAAGTAAAAAGGTGTAAATTGGGTTATGCTTTATTTTTTTATGATTATTTGAAGTCCACTAACCCTCATTGACATTGGAAAGGAAAGTTGTATTGAGTGTGGCAGATTTTTTAGACAACTTCTTGGCATCAATAAGGTATGGGCAATATTCTCTATTGATTTTTTATGATGGTTGATTTATGCAATATCATTGGAGAGAAAAGGATTGATTGTGGTTTCCTTTTCGAAAGTTTTGGTTTAAATGCTTCAATATTTTCTGGTTTGAGTGTTGTGATTAAACCTTATTTTATAAGCATTGTTGTTAAAGCCCATTGGTTGAGAAAAGAACATGAACTTGAGTTAGAAAAGAACATGAGTATCATTGTTATGTGAGATTTGTGGTTGAGCATTGTTGGAAACATCTTGAGTTGATTGATTCATGCTTAGAATAGGGTTTGTAAGAAGGAGTTGTTCCTAGAGGTGATTGGTTGAGTAGAGTTGTTTGAGCCTAGTCAAGTGAATGTGTGAAGTGGTTGTTCAAAGTTACATAAAACAAACTATTCTATATTCTGATTTGAGTTGAGAAAGAAATTGAGTTTGTGAATAGAATATATTGAGTCTCTAACAATTCTCTTTATGCTTCTATAAGATAGATCTGAGTTGAGATTTATTTGAGTTCAGATTGGTTTAAGTTGAGATTGATTTGAGTTGAGATTGAGATTTGAGTATAGAACACATTGAGTCTCTAACAATTCTCTTTATGCTTCTATGAGATTGAATTGAGATACTGATTGAGCATTGAGTTTAGAACATATTGAGTTTCTAACAATTATCTTTATGTTTTTATGAGATTGGACAAGTTCTGTGTGAGCTTGTTAAGCTGATTTGAGGTAAGTCTTTGAGAAGGCTTGTGGGCTGATTTTGAGTAAGCTTTTGTGAAAGCTTACTATGCATATTTGAGCAAGTCCTAGAGAGAACTTATTGAGAATATTTGAGCAAGTTCTGAGTGAGCCTATTGAGCAAATTTGAGGAGGTTATGAGTGAACCTATTGAGTATATTTGAGTAGGTTTTGAGTGAGCCTATTGAGCATATTTGAGAAGGTTTTGGGTATGCATATTGAGTAGATTTGAGAAGGTTCTGAATGAGCTTATTGAGTAGATTTGAGCATGTTCTAAGTGAACCTATCAAGCATATTTGAGCAGGTTCTCAGTGAGCCTATTGAAAATGTTTGATTAGGTTCTGAGTGAGCCTATTGAGTAGATTTTACCAGGTTCTGAGTGAACCTATTGAGCATATTTGAGGAGGTTCTATGTGAACCTATTGACAAAGCTTTGGAGGTGACAAAGTATAGAGGATAAAGTCTTTGTGGATAGATATCCAACAACCAAGACAATTGAAGATAGATCTGAGTGAGGAGTCTTCAAGTGGAGAGAGATCCATAAGTCAGAGCAAGAGAGAGATAGAGTCTTATATAAGATCACTAGCCATAGTAGAAGAGGAAAGAGTTCTCTAGTCGAAGAGATCCATGAACTTTATAATAGGGGATCAATGTATCCTTTGGATAAAGGTCGATAAATATTGTAATTGGGAAGGATTCCCAAAGAGATTTACTAAGAAATTTTTCGTAAAATACTTTCTCCGTGGAGTATCCCACATTGGGTGAACCACGTATATTATGGTGTCTCTATTGTGTGTGATGATTGGTGCATTGCTTTGGTTATTGTTATTTATATTGCCATTGATTATATTGATTAATATAATTTGGGAAATAAAATTAAAAAGTGGTCTTATACTGTTCACCCCCCTCTCAGTATAAGCTTGTGTTCTACATATGAGATGTTTTCTTTAGGTCATTGCTTGGGAGTATAATGATATTTATATGCATCATTATGATTATATATATTAGCATGAATATATAAAATAATCTACCACATTGTTTGGTATGGGATAAAAAATGTGAATTAAAGTATGCATTTGAGACTAAGTCTAGAGTTAGGGTAATGACATGGATCTAGTTGGTTTTGAGAAGTTCAAAAATTAGATAGACACATGGTATATGTACATTGAATCCTTGCATAATAAAATAAGAAAAATATTATCGGTTTGTCAAGTTTCATTATGTCAAGGAATGGGGAAAGACAACATCCATCCTTTAGGTATTAAGAGCCCTAAAGGATAACCCCTATCATGGTTCGAACCTTATGCCAAGATCAAGAGGATAATAAGTGAGTTAAGTTGACTCCACAAAGTGGTAACCTTCATAGGATGTGGCCAATTTTATCCACTTGGGTGGCTGCCAAAAATCTGAGAAAAGTGGTAATATCTAAATTTAATGGAAAAGGTGATGGTGATGCAATAGAGAATTGGTTGAATGAACTGGAGTCATACTTTTCCTTGGTGATTTTGTCACCAAAATCTAAAATTGCCTTGGCTGTTATGAATATGGTTGAAGTAGCCCTAGATTGGTGGAAGAATTTCAAGAGAGGGTAAGGTATTGAAGCTATGGATCTCAAATGGGAAGATTTTGTTAAGGAATTTAGAAATAGATTCCTGACTAAGCAATATTATGTGGAAAAATTTGGAGAATTCACTAATCTATAGCAAGAAGCTACATCAGTACGTGACTATCATCAAAAATATATCCAACTGCTTAAATATGCCACCCAGTATGAGAGTAATGAAGAAATGAAAGTTCAAAAATTTATTTTGGGACTGCATCCCAAGATTGGGATGGTGGTGAACATGCATAATCCAGTAGATCTTCCAACTACCTTTGACTTAGCCCGAAAAGAAGAAGTAAATCAGGAGACCAAAAAGGCATACTTTAATTATCAAAAGTTGTCAGATAAGGAAAAATATGAGCTTAGGAAGCAGAAAAGCATTGGATTTATGAAGTGGGAGAAAGATCAAAACAAGAAACCAAAATTTGGAGATCAGAATAGACAAGGAAGTAAGAACAAGAATAATTTTCAAGGGAATAAGTTCAGGAAAGAGGGCAAAGGATATCCTAGATGGAATGATCAAAGGACATCAAACCAGGAGAAACCTAAAGATGTTGCACCTCAAGGCAAGAATGGGAATAATAATAGAAGTGATAGAGCTCCTCCAAATGGTTGCTATGTATGTCAAGGACCTCATTTTGCCAACAAGTGCCCCCATAGAGCTGATCTTTGCTAGAAAGCACCAGAGGAAAACACTCATAGAATCTTTGCAGTGATAGGTAGTCCCATTCTTGATGGTCAAATTACTCCTTTTTTATTAAATGGTAAAATTTATAATAAGGATGTACGTATTTTGATAGATAGTGGATCAAATGATAGTTTTATTTCCACTAGATTAGTGAGGGACATACCTGTAAGACCTGGATATTTGGCTAATGGTTGGAAGGTGGAGTATGGGTCAGGGTAAACTTATCAAGTAAACCAATGTCTATTTGACCCTCACATCATCTTGCCTCAAGGAGAAACCAATTGGCATTTGTATGTGGCACCTTTGCATACCTTTGACATCATTCTTGGTGTTGATTGGTTAAAAGTTCATAAAGCCCTTTTGAACTTTGAGGATAGATGGGTGGAGTTTATAGATAAATCCAATCAAAGGATTAGGATTCATTGTGATCGTGGTGCAATTAGACCACATCTATTATCTGCAATGCAGATAAAGAAAGCTATTAGAAAGAAGGGAATGATTTTTGTAGTTAAAATGAATAAGAAAGAAGAGTCTGAAATGGAATCTGATCTATTCCAAAAGCATCCTATTTTGGGAGAATTCAAATATGTGTTTTCGAAGGACCTTCTAGGATTACCTCCTCAAAGGGAGTTTGATTTCTCTATAGAATTATTACCTAGAGTTGCACCTATTGCTAGAGCACTATATAGAATGACTCCTATTGAGCTACAAGAGCTCAAGATGCAACTACAAGATTTATTGGAGAAAGGGCTAATCAAGCCCAGTGTGTCACCTTGGGGAGCTCCTATTTTATTTGTTAAAAAGAAATATGGAACCTTAAGGATGTGTATAGACTATCGGATGTTGAATAAGGTTACTATCAAAAATAGGTATTCGTTACCTAGAATAGATGATATTTTTGATCAACTGAAAGGAGCAACCATCTTCTCAAAGATTGACCTACGATCAGGTTATCATCAGTTGAGGATTCGAGAAGAAGACACTCACAAAATAAATTTTAGAACAAGGTATGGACATTATGAGTTTACAATCCTACCTTTTGGGTTAACTAATGCCCCAACTGCATTCATGAATCTCATGAACAACATTTTTAGAAAATAGTTGGACCAGTTTGTGCTTGTGTTTCTTGATGATATATTGATTTATTCTAAGAATAAGGAAGAACATGATCAACATATGAGGTCAATACTTGAAATTCTTAGGAAAAATTAGTTGTATGGAAAGTTATCAAAGTGTGAATTCTACACCCCACAAGTACAATATTTAGGTCACATAGTATCTACTAAAGGGATTGCAGTTGATCCCAAGAAAATAGAAGCAATTATTGATTGGCCTACACCTACAAACATAATAGAAGTGTAAAGTTTTATGGGAATTGTAGGCTATTATAGGTGATTTGTTAGAGGATTCTCAAGAATTGCTCAACCTATTACTAATATTCAAAGGAAAGGAAAGGTTTTTATATGGATAGAATAGTGTGAAGAAGCCTTTCAAATCTTGAAAGAGAGGTTGACTACCATCCCAATTTTACAATTACCTGATCCAACTAAGAAATTTATTGTATGCACTAATGCATCAATTGAAGGATTGGGAGGGGTTTTGACCCAAGATGATGTGGTTATTGCTTTCAAATCAAGAAAACTTAAGAAGCATGAGGTGAACTATGCCACCCATGATTTGGAGTTGGTAGCAATAGTAGTACATGCTCTTAAGATTTGGAGGCACTATTTTCTTGGGAAACCATTTGAACTTAAGATAAATCACCAAAGTTTAAGATACATATTTACTCAACCCTTATTGAATGCTAGGCAATGATGTTGGATGGAATTTCTAGCTGAGTATGATTTTGGCATTGAGTACATTAAGGGTAAGGAGAACAAGGTAGTTGATGCTTTAAGTAGAAGAGGGTGCATCGCTGCAATGACAAAATGTCAATATGATTTGTTAGATCAAATTAAATATATGCAACAAAAAGATGAATTTTATCAGTCTTGTAGTGCTCAAGTTGAGCAAGACCCTAGAAAAGATACAAGCTTCATGTATAGATATGACTTACTGTATTATAAGAATAGATTAGTTATTCCAAATTTGGATGGATTGAGGGAAATAATCCTTAAGGAGTCACATAATACTCCCTATTCAGTGCATCCTAGAGGGGCAAAGATGCATGAGAACTTGAGAAAGGCCTATTACTGGCCAGGTATGAAAAAATATATCAATGAATATGTGGCCAGGTGCTTGGAATGCCAAAAAGTGAAAGTAGAACATTTGCATCCGCAGGTCGATTGTACCCACATAGCATACCTACACAAAAATGGCAGGTGATTTCAATGGACTTTATAGTAGGTCTACCTAAAACAAGGTTTAGGCATGATGCAATCCTGGTAGTTGTGGATAAGTTAACCAAGGTTGCACATTTCATACTTGGAAATGTACAAGATGATGCTCCTACTGTAGCTAGTAAATTTTCCAGAGAGGTGGTGTGATTGCATGGGTTTCCTAAAGTCATAATTTTAGATAGAGATTCTCGCTTCACCTCAAAATTTTGGTAAGCATTGCATGAAGCATTGGGTACTAAATTGAACATTAGTTTAACATACCACCCTAAGATAGATGGATAGACTGAGAGGGTGAATCAGGTTTTAGAAGATATGTTGAGAATGTATTGCATGGATCAACACACCAAATGGGAAGATTACTTATACCTAGTTGAGTTTGCATACAATAATAGTTATCATGCATCACTAGGTATGGCACATTTTGAAGCATTGTATGGTAGAAGATGTAGGACTCCCTTGACTTGGGATAATCTAGAAGATCGAGTAGTGATCGGGCTGAAAACTATAAAAGAAATGGAAGATCAATTAAAAAGAATTTAGCAAAATTTGAAAGAGGTCGTAGATCACCAAAAGAGCTACACGGATCTCAAAAGAACACCGAGAGAATATTCTGTGGGAGATAGAGTATTCTTAAGGGTGAAACCAACTAAAATTTCTATAAAATCTTCCAAACTTGACCCTAGATATGTGGGTCCATTTGAAATTGTGGGCAAGATAAGCCCTATTGCATACAAACTTGCTCTATCGCCAAGCTTATCCAAAATCCATAATGTCTTTCATGTGTCCCTCTTTAGGAAGTATATTTCTAACCCCACTCATGTTTGGGATGTTTCTAACTTGCAGATGTTCGACCCGCTAAAAATTGAAGTTCGACCTATTCGTATACTTGGTTATAGAACCAAGAACCTGAGAAAGAGGAATATAGAGCAATGTCGGGTCCAATGGGACCACTACTCGAATAGAAATGCCACATGGGAGAACGTGGCAGATATGCAGCAATAGTTTCCTTATCTATTTGAGTAGACATAGACATTCTAAAATATTTTATATGGATTGATGATGTATATATATATATATAGATGTGTGACTGGACTACTAAGTAGAGTAGCTTTGTATATGTTTTGGTTTGAACATAAATATGTGGTTTGACATATTATGAACATCATGTGAGTAGACTATTCGAACAAGTTTGAATTACTAATGGGATTGTGAATGAATGAACTTGCATGATGTATAATTTATGAAAGGAATTCTATTGTGGATCAAATGAATGAATATGTTTTAAATTTTTCTAACCATGTATGAAACACAGGGACTGTGTTTGTTTCTAGTGGGGGAGGATGTAACGACCCTCCTCGCATGACCTTTGATTAGCAATTAAATGGATGATATGAACTTACCTTTTTCTTTGGAATGTGGTACTGCTAATGGTTTTGTATACGCAGGACCAAGGACATTTCTTCGACAGATAGGAAAAGTTGACAGAAAAGGTAAGAGGGGAAGTGATGATTTGGCTCATGAGCACATGGAAGCTCACATAGTTGAGATTCATATAGGTGCATTGGGAATGAAATGCATTTTGTATGTGTTTTGTTTTAAAGTAATTTATTTGTTGCTTGTTGAAAAGATATATGCATTCATATACTTTAGGAAGGTAGTGAAAGTGCCAAAAAGGCATGGGAGCCTTCATGCATTGAATATTGATGAATAGGAAATTTGCTTATATGTAGTTGTCAATAAAATTTGATATATATAGGGATAGTTAAATTTATGCTTGCATAAAAATATATTTAAAATAAAATATGTAAATATTATTATGGAACAAAATGTTGGAAAGTATATTGCACATGTTCATATGCATTATAAAATAAAATAAAAAGAAAATAAGAACTAAGCCTCCATTGCCCACGAACTAAAGGAGTGGGAAAATGATGGTGGAGTAATCTCTAAGATATTAAATGAAGAAAGTGATTGTTTTTTAAAACAACTTCATGTTTTTCTGGACATGGGAAGTGAGGAAGTTAAAAAAATAATAAAAACAACATTGGAAGGGAATATTGGGGGGATTTGGTAAATACTGAAAGTAAGAGAGTAATTGGGAAAAGCGACAATTTTTCTCTGAGTTTGGCTGAAGTTTGAGTGAGAGAGCTTGAGGAAAACACCTTGGATAGCAAAGGATAGTGATAATAACTAGGTTGGATTATTGCTTATGAAGTTTGAAATGATTTTAAAAGTTGTTTGCCTTTGTATTAGTGAAATTTGATGTGAAAATGAAAATTGTTTCATTGTGTGGATATTGAATTTGTATTCTATGAAAATATGAAAGCTTGGTCTAGAATTGAAATTAGATTTAGACTGCACAATGTATTTTCCATCACTACTTGAATTGAATTTGTTCCACTATGTGAGTTATGCATGAGCTTTGAAGTAATCAGAGAGCTTGAACGAAACTAGAAATGGTTTTGAGTTGCACAAATTATTGCTTTGATTATTATTGCTTGGAAATCTTGAACTGTAGTTAAACTATGTGTTTGTGATAGTTCGGTAATGGAAATGTTGGTATTGCCATGAATATTGGTTTGTGTGCTGCATGATATTCTAGTTGTAAAATTTAGATTTGCATGCATATTAGAGCCAATTATGATCCCCTATCATTATAAGTCCTAAGACAATGATCCCAAAAATCATGGAGAATGACATGTAGTGAGGGTGGAGGAATTCCACTCTTCGGATAACCTGTCATGTCCTGGAGGGACGTATGAATCCGATATTGCATTTGGGAGTATAGAAATTTTCCAAGAACAGTTCATCTTGTCGTGATAGTAGTTTGACGCCTAGTAGAATTAAATCTGAGTCAAACTACCATTAGAGAATGGTCTGTGTAATTACATTTGGATAGTTGGACGTCTGGTTGTAATAGACGGAGAAAGATAGAATAGATGTAATAGAACATTGTTTGGACAACCATATCTATTTGATTTAGTCTTTACAAATAATGAGAGTTGGTTTAATTCTATGTAAGAGGATTATTCTATGGTTTATATTGGGGATTTCGGATTGTAATATAATGGTATAAATTATACTCCATATATGTGTAAATAAAGGAGTTTCTAGATGACGTATTTTATGTCTAAGTGAATAATTCAAGGATAAGTTTTTTAATGTTGAAGAAATTGTCTTAAACATTATCTTGGTTCTCAAAGCTAGTCTGTTAGTGTTTGTGCCCAGCGATGGACTATGTCATTAATCTAGCTTTCCTGAGAAATTTTCTAATTATTCAATGAGGATCAACTATTGTCTTTTGATAATATTAAACCGGTTATGTTTGTTTTGGTCCACCTTTGATTTCAATTTAGTTAGGCTTAAATCCAGAGCAAAGCTTACATTGAAATTCTTCTAGAGAACCTAGGAGCAAAATGTCTTTTATTTTCATCTTGAGTAAAATTACTTGGAAATGTAAAAGCTTAAGTTTCGTATGTCGATAGGAGTCACAAACTTAAAAGAAATAGTTTGCAGAATTGCCTTGTAATCCATCTTCTAGTAAATCGAAGAAAGTTGGAGCTAAGACAGAACATTATCATGAGTAGGGTTAGTGGTCTGAGTAGACTTGTATGTGAGTGCAGACCTTAACCGTGAAGCTCCAACAAACAATGTTAAGCATTTGTTTCTATTTATTGTTTTAAAATAGTTCTCTTTAGCCAAAACGTATGGGTATGTAATGATTTCATATTGTAGTCTTTATTTACCCTATAATGGAATCAGAGAGAACAGAGTAGAGTCAACTATTGCAAATCAATATTTTCTATAAACTTAGATTAATGATTTGGTTATAGGTATTTGGGATTTTTAAAGTAATGCTTTTTATAGACTTTAGGATTGGTGGGAAAAAGTAACTAGTGAAAACATATTCAGAATTTATGATTATTGTGAGATGCTTAAAAGGTAAATAGTTCATAAAGCACTTACATAAAGTAGGGATGTGATTTGATATTTAAGGAAATGGACTAGAGTTAGTTTATGTATGATATTAGATTTTAATAGATTGGTTATATCAATAAAGCTTATCATTAAAGAAAAACTAAACATGTCATTGGTTCATTTTGGAATGATAGAACTTAGTGGTTTTGCCTGTGATAACCTATAGTTTTATCTTATTATAATTGTATTAAAAATGTATGTATTGACATTGAAACCTTATACCTCAAATGGTCTTTTAAGGAGGAAAAACTTAGAACCCTGATAAGTTTTACTAGTTGTATAGGTTAAACACAAAACTAGTGTTTGAACCTCATACTTTCCAAAGTGAAGAATATAAGCCTTAAATGCTCAATGATGTTGAGATGTGGGTATGCATACAACATGACTCGAGAGTGACTGTAGTCTGATAGAATGGGTTAGAGCAAGAGACCTAGTCAGTACTTATAACAAGAGATGGTATGGGACGTCTTCTTTAGGTCACTGCTCGGGAGTACAGTGATATGTCTATGCATCATGATGATTATAGAGATTAGCATGAATACATAAACTAATCTACCACATCATTTGGTATGGGATAAATGAATGTGAATCAAAGTGTGCATTTGAGACTAAGTCTAGAGTCAGGGTAATGACATGGCTCTAGTTGGCTCTGATAAGTTGGACAATCAGCTAGACACATGGCATATGTACGTTGAACCCTTGCACATTAAAATAAGAACAAGATGATCGGTTTGATCAAGGTTCATTATGTCAAGGAATGGGGAAAGAAAGCATCCATCCTTTAGGTATTATGGGCCCTAAAGGACAACCCCTACCATGGTTCGACCCTCATGCCAAGATCAAGAGGATGATAAATGAGTTAAGTCGACTCCACAAAGTGGTAACCTTCATGGGATGTGGCCAATCTCGTCCACTTGGGTGGCTACCTACAGTAGTCCTGATACCCAAAAGTGGTATGTTATGCTAGTACTACATAAATTGTATGATGATGATTCATTGAGTGAAATATTTAAACTATGTTTACTAGGGAACTTTTAGGTTTTAACAATAACTTAAAAAACAATACCTTGGTAAAATTGCTTGGCTTGGTTTTTAATGGTACAATCAGGTGAGCAGACTTGGGTTGTTACAAAATAATTAATTTGCAAATATTTTATAAAATAATTAAATTTTAAATTTAACAATAATAACAAACTAAACCTTATTACTCCATTTTGATAAGAAATTAAATATCAAACCTACTTATTGCTCCAACTTAAAGAAACTTGATTAATTGCTCCAAACTCAATTAATCCTTATTTCTCCTTAACCTTAACAATTAACCTTTATAAAATATAAAATATTAAATGCAAAACCTTATCACTCCTTATGTGCCTTTTGAAAAAACCTAAAATTTAAAAATTACCTTCAAGAGGCTTGCAATCAAACATTTCACCTGCACTCTCGAATTGCACTTGAATGGCTTTGAGATTCCACCTTTCCACTTGTATGAATGATATTATGCTTTCAAAATTGAACCGTTTAATTTCATATTCTATCTTAAATAGACCTTTTTATTTCCTCCATTTGATATGTTAAAGAGACACATTGTATTCTCCTGCTTGGGCACTTAGCATTATACTGTTCAAAATGTTACATGAAAGCATTATATTTTTCTTGCTTATGTTACTCTAGCTAGAGAATGATTGTTGGAGTTACACTCATCTCCTTTGCTAATATTTTAACATTCCTTTGGCACTATCCTTTGGTGTTTTTCTTGTTGTTCTTTTTCTTCTCTTCTATCTAGTCCTTAAGTGTTTCAAAAACTATTATAACTTTGGCGATCCTTTGACTCTTCTCTGACTATTGGAACTCAATGTTTCATTTCCATATGCTTTTTCTTCTTCATTGCCACTTCACTTATTTATGCACTTGGATCTTGATTGGAGTTTCACTTACCCATGCATTTAGCTCTTAGGTGGTGCTTCATTTCTTTGTGCATTCAACTCTTCATTAGTGTTTCATTTTATTACGCATTTAGCTCTTTGTGCCTATGATTTCCTGTACATAGCTTCCTCTTAGAATGCAATAGTCTCTTTATTTTTCATAACACTTTTGATTGTAGTGACTTCTATTTCAGTTGTAGGTCTAGATGTTTCTTGGCACTCAGAATTCATTGCTTAAATATTCTTGCACCTCAAAATTAAAAAAATTAATAGTAATGCTTTAACAAACAATTCACTGCTACAAACATAGATATTTATTTTTCTTCAATGTAGATGCATTCAATTTTTTTATTCTTCCATGACGACTATGATTCCTTCTACTATAATTTTCTAGATAGCTACCACCTAATATTCTATTAAATTCTTGTTGTATACTACCTTGCTTTGATGATAAATCTTGTTGACTACTTAGGCTTCTTATCTAGAGCCTTCCTTTGTAAGTCTTCTTCCACGAGCCTTCATTCCCTAGTTACACTTTCTTTTGACCTATTGGTGCATAATCTGCATTTGGTTACATTTGTGCCCAAGATTTTGCCAACATTGAAAGACCAGGTTCAAAACAGATTTTACTCGATTCAATATCCAGAGGAGACTGGTTCCTTGCTTTATTTTAGGAAAATAGGGGAGAGTAAAGTGCATAAAGAGGGAAATATAGCTATTGCTAAGAATGTTTAGATGGTGTAGATTAGATAACAACAAAGAAACATCTACAACCTTTTACAGATAAGCATTATTTGAACCATAAAATTATAATAACTAGTCCTCTGGTGTAGATTTAATCAAACATAAGCCTATTGGAACCATTAATTTCAAAGCGAGATGAACTTTAAACGTATAAATTTAGAATGAGAATTAAGGCGATTTCTATTCAATGTAACTTATACAACAATCAAAAATCCATAAATACTTGATAACAACACAAGTGAGCTAGAAACCAGAATTAGTAGTCTTTATTTTCTTTCAAAAGTTTATGTATATTGCCTTGTAAACATCCAAGAGGTGACCATTTTTTAGGGTCACTCATCCTATATATATCTTTTACATAACATAAAAATCAAAAGTTGTTACAATAATATGCCTATAGGATCATTCTAATAAAGTGGCAATTAAGAGAGTATGGGATATTCAACAAAAAATGGATGAGATATTCTTGTTACTGCATATCTACTTTGATCTTTGTGGAAATGTCATGGTCCATTTGTCTTCCACTTATTTTCTTTTGGTTCATCAGTATGTGAAATCATGACATTTCATGAAATCATGATGTTTTTCTTGGAGGTGAACTGCGGATGCAAAAATGTTAAGATATCATGATGTTTTGTTTAACTTGTCTTCTAGGATCCAAAATGTTACGATATTATGATGTTTTTCATGACTTGGCTTTTGAGATTCCAAAATATTATGAGATTGTGACATTTTTCCTAGATTTGCTTCTGAGCTCCAAAATATGACAACATCGCAATGTTTTTCATGACTTGAATTTTGAGCTTCCAAAATTTTGTAAGATAACAACATTTTTCCTAGCTTGGATTCTGAGCTCAAAAATGTTGAAATATCATGATATTTTTTTTGGCTTGGCTTTTGAGCTCCAAAATATTGTGAGATCGTGACTTTTTTCATGACTTGGCTTCTGAGCTTCCAAAATATTGCGAGATCGCAATGTTTTTTCTTACTTGGCTTTTGAGCTTCCAAAATATCACGAGATCATGACGTTTATTCTACACTTAGAAAAATTTTGAGAAGACAAATCCTTACTCCCCTTGATGTAGTTATTTCAGTCTACATTATTGGTGCCTCCTGGGGAAATTCTACTAGTTGAATGTTAGAATCTAGAATTTTTATCCATTGGGGAACGAAGTAAAATGAATGACAAAAAAAGAGAAATAGGAGTGATACCAAGAAAAAAATGTGTTTCTTTATCTGTATGATCATTTGTACAAAGTGTCTTCATCGATTGATTTCTCTATCTTCTTGCTTATGTGTCGTTGTACTGCTTGTTGAAGTTTTCTTAACATTTTCATGTTTTTCTTTTTCCTAGACAACTTCATTGTAAGTGGCACAAGCCCTTTTCCAATTCTCTTCATCTGGTTCTAAAGTATCCATGAAATTTAAATACAAATACTCTAATTCTTCCACTTTGTCATAAGACAAAACTTTTGACCTCATGTATAACTCATGCAAACATGAGTTGATCCGGGTGAAGTCTTGAGCTATACTAAATATTTTTCTTCATGGACTAGCTCTTCCTATATGTCTATATTTGATTCATCTTCTATGAAATCTTTCCAAGAAGCTTTCAGCTCATCTTCTTCCAAGAATTTTGAATCTTTATTCCAAAAGCTCAGCATGCTACAATTTCCCACTATGTTTACATGTTTTAAAATTCCTTTGGCTTCTACCTTGAGAATCTATATTATTTTCACACTCTCTATCATCATTTTATGCTTTTTGAAGAAAATTCTAGCATCTATTTTGGATTGGGACCATTTTTCATCTTGGGCCCTATATCCAAATTTTCCTTGCATGCTTTCTGCTAGAACTTGGATTTGTGTGGCTATAGATAGCCTTTCTTTTAGGAAGTTAAAAGATGCAGTGAAATCATCTTCAAATTGACCCAAGGTCTCCTTAATATTTTCCAAGTATGATAACATAGTCCTTGCTTTCAAGCCTACCTTATGGATGTCATTAAACATTTCTTTCTTGACCACCTTGGCCTTTTCTTTGGAAATTCCACTGGTCTTGTAAGTGCCATCTTGGATCTACTTCTAAAGGTCTTCTACATGCTTATTCAATGCCTAATTTTTTTTAGTGGCTTTATTTGGTTCCTCATTATATGGTGTCACTTCATTGAATATTTATTCCCATTTCTTTACCTCATTTTTAGTGCCTTTTTAATTGTTTTTTTCTCATTTAAGGCTTCTTCCAAACATTTTCTTGTTTGCTTAGCTTTGAGGTATGTTTCCTTGTAATACTCAGTATTTAAGTATATAGTACTCATGTGAGCTTGAGTTTTTCTCCACTCATCTTCCATTGGCAGTTGAGTGATATCTTTGAATATTATCTCAGGTTGATAATCTTCCAAGGTAATTTCTCCTTCAGGATTTTGAACTAGCAGCGTCATATTCGTAGTTGAACGTTGCATAATGATAGGATCTAGGGATATTTCTTCCCTAGGGTGAGCTATATTCTTAGAACTTTGAGCATTGAATGAATTCAACCAGGCTGAAGCATTCAAGATTACATTCTTTAATTTTTTATCTTAGAAATGGTAGGGTGACTTTCAAAAGAGGAGGTGGGAATAGATTTGAAGTTAGAAAAGTTAGCCGTATAAGGGAAATAAATGGTGGCTATTGAGACATCCATGTTTTGTTGTTCTATGAGTGTATTTTGGGGTGCAACTGAGAGTGCTTTTGTGTCAGGTTGATTTGATGATGGCAATGGTGGAGGTTGCTGATTAGAAGGGGAAGAAGCATCATCTTGACCTACAAAATGGGAAGGAGAATTTATCTAGGGAAAATAAGAAGAAGAAGATGTAGTAAGATTGATAGAAGATATACCTGCTATATTTTGTGGGTTTGTACCTCTAGTATTCGATGCATCTTTAGTAGGGATCGGTTATTCGGAAGGGGTTTTTGCTATCTATTGTGGGATGTTGTCTCCAGTATCCAGGGCATCTTTAGCAGGGAATTGTTCTTCATTAGAGTTTTATTTATTAGGGATAGACTCTTTAGTTGCTTCATTCAAATATTGGTTGCTCGTGCTCTATTACTCAAAGAGTTGTTCTATGTTTTCCCATGTAACCTTTTATTTGTCCCCTACCTCAAGGTTTTTATGTGGTTCATCCTACTTTATTTTCTTCTATCCCCATGCCTCTGTCAATTATGCTTTTCTCTTTCTCTAGAGGAGAGAAACATCATCATAAAATTTTACGTCTGATGGAGGGGGGGATGAATTTGTGAGCTACCTTTTTTGGTATTTTCTCTTGATCAATAACAATTTCTTTTCCTTTACATTGGCTAGTTTCAACCTTTTCAGTGGGCACAGCTAAAATGTCATTGATGCTTGGAGGGACATTGTCTGTAATATTCTTAGACCATTTATTGTGATATTTTTCATATCTATTGACAAATTCATAATCAAATTTTATCCCATATCTAGAGCTCATTTCGATCTGAATCCTCATATTCCACCAAGCTAAGATCTTTTCATGTGTCCAATATTTCCCTCTTTTCTTCATTTTTTTTATGTGTTCAATTCATGCTTAGAAACATCATTTGCATCCACCATTTTCTATCTTCTGCATTTTACTCATGAAGTTGCAGGATTTTTTCAAGATTGGATCATCCGATATCTGATCGGATAGTATAGTTTTGAATCGTATTCATACGATATTGCTCAATTCATATGATTTTTCCCTACTGCATATGATATGGACTGCAATCAAAAAATCAGAACCTCCATCAAAATTTTGGATACAAATAAGGGTCTTTTATCACTTTTTAAGCATTGCATCATTCATTAGGATTCTATTTTTTTATTGTTTGTTGCTTACATATGAAATAAAATTGCATATAGATTAAAGTAGTTGCATATTGGCCAAAAATAGGTGTATTTGAGATTTGAAAAAAGGAACACATCAAAACAAATCATAAAACCTAGGCATAGAAACTGCCATAAAATGTTTCCTAGTGAACCCTAAACAATTCATCGAAAAATCACCATAAGAAGGTAAAATTAACTGCCTCTTTTGAGTTGTAGACCTACTATTCCCCCACTCCCCTTTAAGGCATTGATCCATCAACCTAGAGGAAATGAGTGCATGAATTTTAGACCTACATTATTTGGTGAACCCGAAGTGAATACATTAGGCATATTTCTGATTCATAAAAATATAAAAAGACATAAAAATTACAAAAAAAAACAAAAGTCCAAAAAGAAAAACCATCAGTTAAACTTACATAATTTAGAAAAATTCATAGATGGTAGATTACAATAGTAGAAGAGTTGTACTTATAAATGTTAAATTATTATTAGACACACAAGAAATTGCTCAAATACTTGGACCCACCGACGTTTTCTCCTTAGAATAGTGGAACAAAATTTGGAAAAGATTAGACATCATAAAATATCATGAACTTGAACTTAAGAAAATCATAAGGTTTGACTTGTCTAGAATCTTGGATATCAATAGTGCACCTTTCTACTTTGAACTTTAGAGATCATGTGATAGGTGGCTAGCAGATAAGAGAGCTCTCATTTCCCCAAGTTTTTAATCCTTTGAAGATTATCTTAATGATGCAGTAACGGTACATAAATTTTTATCACGTGTGAAAAATCGAGATGTTGTCTTAGATGATAAGAGAAGATTCAATAGATTTATTAGATCTGTGATTTATCAAGAATATTATCATGAATTATACTTTTATAGGTCAAACTGTGAAGTTGATTGCATCACTATAGCTCATTTCATAAGATTCTTAAAAGTCAAATTTTAGTTTGAATAAGAACACTATATGACCCCTAAGGAATTAGAACCTGTTAATGATATCTATAAGGTTTTCTAGGAAAATTAGAGTATAATATTTATAATACTGTAAGTTTTGTTCTATAAGTCTTTTTTTTGCAATCCAAAACTACAAAAACCCCAAAAACATAATATAATTTAATTAGGTATATATATAACATATATACCCCAAGCCATTAAAGACATATATATAATCATATATATCTGCAAGATAAAATATTTTAAGTGATAATTCCCAAATTAAGAAGTGGAAAAGAAGTAGAACCTGACTATATGGGAGAACAAGATCAAGAAAATTTTGAATATGAAGTTCGAGTTGAGGATTATGTATCATAAGAATCATATGGGGGAAACCATGCTAAAAAAGAATATTTTTTCTATCATAAACCTCAAGTAGATGAAGCAGGTAATATTACATTTACCTCCACACATCATTTTACTATATTCTTAAAAGACAATATAGATGTCATCAATCATGTAATACAAATAGAAGCTCAAATTCCTATGGGAGATTATTCAATGGAGGATTCCTTAGAGGTTGCCCTACGATTGAATGGGAATTCATTAACATACATGAACAAGAATAAAAATCAAGTTGATACATCTCAGAATGTAAATCAAAATGCAAATTAGAAATAACACAACCACCACCAGCAATAGCTACAAATTCTAAATAAAAATAACCAGTTTCTACCTCACAAAAGGTAAGATGCATAAACTTAGTCAGAATCAACAAAAGGTCCAACAAAACAAAATTCTATATCATCTTCATAATAATCCTCCTAGCAACACTCTACATAATAGTGTTTCATTTAGAAATCAATATACAATAGCACCAACGCATTATCCAAGACACGACAACAATGTGATGCAACAAAACCAATTTGGTGGACAACAACAGGGACTTGAAGCCTTGGTTAAAAAGTTAGCTTCAATACTAGATCAGATAGATCCTTACCATCCCTCTTATAGTTATAGAGATATGTGTATCCAACCCTTGGATCCCATTGTAGTTTCTCAACCCTATCCTAAGAATTTCCCTATGCCTGTCCTCCTAATATATAGAGGCATCGAAGATCCTATTGAGCATCTTCGCATGTTTAGGATAGCATGTCATGATATATCTCACGATGACTTATTGTTGCTAAATATGTTTCCTAAAAGTCTTGGAGGCATGTCCTTAGAGTGGTATTATCAGTTACCTACAAACTCTTTAAGGAATTTTGAAGAGACAATAGATATGTTTATTCATAAATTTAGTGCCTTTATAGAGAGGCATGTCACTATCAAGGGTTTGTATAATTTTAAACAAGGAAAGGATGATATTTTTTTTGAATTTTTGACTAAGTGGAGACAAGTCTTAGGCAAATTATATTTTGCATTACCTCATCGTGAAATGTTGGATATATTCATTGGAAATTTACAAGAGAAATTATCTTATGAAATTTATATTGCTATAGTAACCACTTTTGATCAAGCCATTGATTTAGCAAGAAGGGTATAAGAATCCCTTATTAGAAGATGTCACTTTAAGAAGAAATATGAAGACAAGAATTATAAAAATCAATATAAAAATAAACAAGTAGTGGGTGACAGAGTTACTGATAGAAGGAATACTTCCATTGTTAGTGCTGCAGAAACATTTGAGAAATTCTTATTGAAAGTTCCTAATAAACCACCAAGAGAATTCACAAGGTTGAATCAATATTTAACAATAATTTTACCTCAATTATTGGAACAAGGTTTGGTTTGATTACCTGAAATAAGAAAACCAAATACTACTGCAGCCAGATATAGTGTTGACTTGAATTGTAATTTCCATAAAGTAGATGGACACTACAAAAAATCTTGCAAAATATTAAAACATGTGATACAAGACTTGATTGATAAGGGTATAATGGAAGTTCAACAATTTTCTGCAAATAAATACTCAAAATACCCAAAAATAAACAAATCAAAATGCAAATCAAAATTTATATATTTTTCAACATCCCTTACCAAAGCATGGTAAAGAAGTAGTAAACCAATTAGATCATCATAATGTTCCTCATCCAACTAGATATGTGGAAACAATTAATAGTTTTTTTCCTCAATAATAATTACAAATATCCTCATATGTAGTTACAACTAGATTAATACAACATTATAAAAATAATACGAAAAGTGACATAGAAAGTGAAACAGGGAGTGAACTAGAGATTACCCCAAATAGTTTGGAATATGAATCAGATAAAATCACCCCTATTACAGATTTGTCAGTTCTAGAAGAGTCATTTCCAGTAAGGATAACTACTAGACCATCATCTCAACAATGGCTTTCAAATGAGCAAGTAGAAAATACTATATCCCACTTTGGTGATCATTGATATAGCATCATTATAGGCACCATTGGAGTTGTCACAAGAAAACAAGCACAAGTTCAAAATTCACAAAATCAAAGCCAAAATGAGAAAACAACTCCTTTTGTATTAAAACTCCCTACTAAGGGAAATAATATATTAAATTCACAACAAATATCTCCATATGATATCAATGAACAATTAGCTACCATCACAGTGAGTATTTCTCTCTTGGATATCCTAAGAACTTCCCCCATACCTAGGGAAGAATTAATGAGAACCTTAAGTAAGATGACGGTACCTGAAGATATTGAACCTAATGCAGTGATAAATATTGTAACCTTGGATGAAACAAATTTCAAAGATTTTCATGATAAAGATATTCCTCCTCAAAGTATGTATAGAGATATCCCTTCATACATTACAACATTAATTGGAGATGTAGGAGTTAAAAGAGTTTTAATCGATAACATATCATATTTAAATATTTTCACATATGATTTCTTTCAAATATTTGGATTTAAAAAAGAAGATATGAAAAATACTAAAATTATTTTTAAAGCATTTAATGATGAAACTCAAAAAACATGTGGAGTTATGACGATACCATTGCAAGTTGGTCTAATAATTTTGGATATGACTGTATTTGTTGTACCTTGTTTTACATCATACAATATTTTTCTAGGTCGACCTTGGATCAATGCAATAAGAGCAGTGCCCTCCACATTACATCAATGTGTCAAATTTGAGTTCAAAAATAAATTAGTCACCATCCATGATGACCCTAGGCCATTTGATATGTGTGCTCTAGCGAAACCTATAGGAGTTCCATTTTGTCACGCTATGTCTTCTTCTCATCCTAGTCCACCCACATCATCAATAATTTTTAAATCTAAATCACCTTCTAAACCCACATCCTAAATTTTTTTTTCTAAACCACCATTACCAACAAATTATAAGACATTCTCATCTTCTAAACCTATATCCAATCCATTTTCCAAATCCTCATTATCAAATCCACCTCATGAGTCTACAATGTTTAAATTCACAACATCTAAAGAACTAGTTAAAGAAGATATTCAATCTACTTCATACGCTCTTTCGGATGAAGTATTACCAGACTTATCTTCAGTTCTTGCAAACTCAGAAGAAGTTAATTTTGCTACCCAAGATTCCTTGGTGTTATCTAAGTTACCTCTATCTCCCCGAACCTTGGGCTTATCGAAAAATGGAAGCATCTGCCATATTGGAAATTGTGCTTTTGTATATGTGGGGTACAATTGGGGTAAAATTTCAGTTGTAAAAAATACAGTAGATTAGGATGGATTTGCTAAATGTTATTTTTTTTATGGATATAAAATCAAAATCTATGATGTGTAATATGGGTTATAGAGGTAAAGGTTTAGGACCTCATGAAGATGGTATGAAATAATCTTTAGAAGTTGAATATTGACCTTCTCGATGTGGTCTTCGCTATATCCCCACAAAATAGAACCATTCCCATATGAAGATGATGATCACCTTATAACATATCAAGAATATATGGAACAACAAGAGTCCTTTAAAAAGATATATAGTTGTAATATTTTAACTATAGTTTATCTAGAAATGATTGTTTCTTCGGATGAATGTTTAGAGGGCGATATTGTTCATGACATTCTCTTGAGGAAGTATTAAGGAATAAAATTTTCTTTGATGGATCTATGCCATGTATAGCTAATATTAAAGCTACTACTCCGTAAGAAGAACTAACCAAATGCACATTAGAAGAATTACAAGAAATGGGTGTTTCACCCGCACCACCCAACTTTGAAAGAGACTTAAATTTTTTTGTAGGAGGTAATTTAAAGGTTAATATTGGAATAGAAGAGAACCCTCTCTTAGTCAAAATTGGATCATAATTAAGTGAAGAAAAACAAAAACTATACATTGAATTTCTCACAAAATATGTTGATGTATTTTCTTGGAAATACACAGATATGCCAGGCCTAGATTCTTCTATAGTTATGCACCATCTAGTAGTGCGCCTTGATGCTAAACTCATAAAACAAAAACTTAGAAAAATGCATCCTAAAGTATCACTACTAGTCAAAAGAGACTTGGAAAAACTTTTGAATGTGATTTTTATACAATCCATAGACTATGTCGAGTGGATATCGAATGTTGTTCCAATAACTAATAAAGAAGCTACTAAGATCAGAGTTTGTACTAATTTTAGAGACATAAATGTTGCATGTCCTAAGGATGATTTTCATCTTCCTAATATGGATCAAATCATATATTTCACAGTTGGGAGTGGGATGTTATCCCTTATGGATGGATTTTTAGGATACAACCAAATCAAAATAGCTCTTGAGGACCAACCTAAAACAAATTTTATTACCCCCTGGGGCACCTTTTGTTGGAAAGTAATGCCTTTTGGGTTAAATAATGTAGGAGAAACCTATAAAAGAGCTATGACATATATCTTTCATGATATGATGTATGATATTTTACATGATTATGTAGATGATATTATAACTCGTTCAGCAAAATAATATGATCATATTAATGATTTAAGAAAAGTATTTGATAGACTAAGAGAATATTTGATATGATTAAATCCCGATAAATGTGTGTTCAGAGTAAAATCAAGAAAATTATTGGGGGTTATAGTTTCTATGTGAGGGATAGGAGTAGATCCTCTCAATATTAAAGCTATCATTGATATGCCACCTCCTAAAAACATATCAGAGCTAAGAAGTCTACAAGGAAAACTTTAATCTATTCATTGTTTCATTGATAAATTGGCAGATAAAATAAGACCTTTTATTAAATTACTTAAGAAGAATATTCTCTTATATTGGGATAAAGAATGTCAAGAAGCCTTTGAGAGTATTAAACACTACCTCCTTACTCCTCTAGTGCTTGTTCCTCCTAGACCATATCATCCATTCATTTTATATATTTTTGCTTCGAAAATTGCATTAGGAGCTATGTTGGATCAAATTGATGATGAAAAGAAAGAATGAGCCACATACTACATAAGTAGAACTTTGATAAGCTATGAAACCCGATACACTCCAATAGAAAAACTTTTTTTAGCAGTTGTGTTTTCTACGCAAAAATTATGTCATTACATGCTTAGTCAGAAAACATATGTTATTGCTAAGTATGATCCATTAAGGTACTTGATGAGTAGATCGTACTTTTTAGGACGCACAACAAAGTGGGTTATTGCTCTTAGTGAGTTTGAACTCATACTTATTGGCCAAAAATCCATTAAAGTCCAAGTCATAGCAGATCGATTAGTTGTTGCACCTTTAGAATCTACTCATCGCATTAACATTGAATTTCCTAATGAGTGCCTTAATCTAGAAGAAGATCATTTCGAAACATGGTCTTTGTATTTTTATGGAGCTAGATGTATGAGCGACATAGGTGCTAGTATCATATTGAAGTCTCCCCAAAAGCACCTTACACCTCTATATTTTAAGTTATAATTTGCTTGTACTAATAATACTGCAGAGTATGAGGCTCTAATCCTTGGATTACGAGCTGCTTTAGCTTTAAAAATTAAGGTTTTGTTAGTTTTTGGAGATTCTCAACTTGTGATAAATAAAATTAATGAAAAATATCAAACACAAGATGAGAAAATCCATCCCTATAAGTACTATGTCCTTAAGCTTATATCGTTATTTGAGAAAGTAACTTTAGAAGCTATTCCCAAAACTAGCAACCGTACTGCTGATGCTATGGTTGTGGTTGCTTCATTGTTGCCTTTGGAGTTAGATGATGAGGATGCTACCATTATTATTCACCAAATCCAATAACTCGCTTTCTCTAAGTCATGCTTAGAACCATTAGATATGTTTTTGATTTATGAAATTACCCTAGAATCTTGGTATGCAAATGTCTTTAATTTTCTCCAAAAAGGAACTTTCCCTGAAGTATTAGATAGAAACCAATGTAGGCTATTATGTAAGTGAGTTGTTCGCTTTGTAATTTTTGGTAATACCCTAGACAAAATATCCTTTGAAGGTATCTTGTTAAGATGTCTGAACCTAGAAGAGTCTAAAAAAGCCTTAAGTGAAGTTCATGATGGGTCTTGTGGATGACACTTTAGTGGAAGTGCCATTGCTAAAAAACTTCTTAGAATGGGGTATTTTTGGCCTTCCATGAATAAATATGCTCATGATTATGTGCATAATTGTGATAAATGTCAAAAGCATGTTGAATTTATCCATGCTCCTGCTCAGGAACAACAAGCCATATCCCCCCATTGGTCATTCTCTAAATGGGGTTTATATATTATTGGTAAAATCAATCCTATTTCATCTGATGGTCATAAATTCATAATAACAACAACATAATATTTCACAATAGGGATTGAAGCTATGAATTTAGCTTCTTGCATAGGAGTTCAAGTTTCTAAATTTATTTTTAATCAAATCATTTATAGATTTGGAATTCCATCTAATCTCATCTCTGATAATGGAACTTGTTTTAAGAACAAATATGTTAATAAATTATGCCAAAAATATAAAATCCAACATAGATAATCCACTCCTTATTATCCATAAGGTAGTGGCCAAGCTGAAGAATCCAATAAAACCTTAATAAAAATCCTAAAAATATTATTTAATAAATCTGGACATGATTGGCATATTCAATTATATCCTGCTTTGTGGGCTTATCGAACTAGCATTCATACTCCTACAGGCACTTCATATTTTGTCTTGGTTTATGGGGTTGAAGCCATTTTTCCATTTGAATTAGAATTTCTTTCTTTAGCTCTTCTACTTCAAGATGCCGAAGTAGGAGATGAATATCACGCTGGAATATTTAGTTACCTATAAATTTTGGATGAGAAGTGCATCCATGCTTTAGAGCATCTGTGTGCCTATCAAGACAAACTTAAAATATCATATGCAAAGAAGGTTCATAATCAATCCTTTGAAGTTGGAGATTTAGTCTTAAAAGAAAATCAAAAAAATACTAATGCAATAAAATATCTAAAAATAAAATTTCAACCTAATTGGCTTGGGCCATATGTCATCACTGCTAAATTTGGATCATGTGCATATATATTGGCTTCCTTGGATGGGAAATATCTCAAGGAACCCATGAATATCATGCATTTGAAGAGATATTATGCATAAAATTGAAAAATTCTATATTTGTACATAAGTGTAAATAAAACTTCTTCATCATTTGCAACCCTCTTATTATCAAAATACCAAAAAAAATCAGCAAACATAAAAATTCCCAAACATATTTCAAATTGTTCTTGCATCAGTGTGTGTTGTTTTTCCAAAAATCAAGTTATATTTTATTTTATTTTAGATAAATTCAAAAGTTATCTTAAGCCATGCACTTAATTTACATATTTAAATGATCTTGATTTGTCATTTTGATTATAAATCTCTCTTGTATCAAAAATCACCATTACTTCATTAAATATATTTTGAGTTTTTGGGACAATGATCTTGCTAGTTATTGAACCAAGAACACTTTCTCACATCTTAAAAATGATTTGTTGCTAAATTTAAAATAAGATATTACATAGTAGTCTTAGTTCCATAAGTGAAAAGTCTCCCTTACTATCCTGTTATGTGCATGGTCTAGAATACTAAGAATTGGAAAAAGGACAAGCTTCCTCCCTACCCGAATAAAATACCTTGCCCTACGTCTAATATGGGCAAGTATCCCCAAAAGAAAAAAAAAAGAAAAAAGAAAAATGAAAAGAAAAAAATAAAAGTGAAAGCAATAAAATCCTCTTGTTCAAAATAGACAAGAAATCCCTATTCCAAAAATTTGAAGAAAATAAGGGGGTAGTGAGCTAGAATCCCTAGAATTCCTTAGTTATTTGAAAGCCATAAGGTAAGCCCCATAACAGGTGGTTTATGCCCAACCTACTTGACCTTGGGTAATCCTTTTCATGTGGTGACATGTCTATCATATTAGCGACCTTATTTTGTACAGACCAATGTCCACTTATGGATTAGCTAGCTTGTTTTAACTTGACTTACATAGTAGTTTTGTACACTGGCATGCACAAAATCATGGTAAATAAATATTTCACTTGCACACACATTAGTTCATAAAATCTTCTTGTATCATTACCTTACTCGAAATCGGTAAATCAATTTCACAAGCACACACATTTGATTCTTGAGAGATTTTGTATCATTATGTCAAATCAAATGAACTCACTCATCACACACTAGTTCTTGATAAATTTGACTTTGTATTAGAAATAAGTTAAAATATTTCTTTGAACTTTGTTAGACAACACTATTTCTTGATAAATTTGACTTTGCATTAGAAGAAGTTAAAAGGAGTGCGTGAATTTTAGACCTACAACTAGAAAGTCATAAGGCATGTGCTAGTTTTGCCAATGTCTATGCCAAATTTATTATTGATGTATTTTGTTTGCCTTATATATTCTAAGGTGAACAATAACTCGGTGATATAGTAAGGGAGAAAGAAAGCATTCCTTGTAAAGTCATATAACCTGATGACTACTCCATGCGTTAGTAAAAACCCATCTACTTCTTATGCATGGGTATGTTGCAATGTATCCTGCACTTTCTGAGGATGTCTCTCTACTTTTCCATACATGATTTGCAAGGTAGGACCCAAGAATTCCATGTTAAAACAATAATATGAATCAACCTTTGAGAGCACTTTTGTCCATTTGTACATGGGAAAAAACTTTCCTTCTTTGTCCTTCTGAGTTGTAGGAATGAATTCTAGTTTATTTTCTTGAAGGAAAAATAAAATCCATATTAGGTAAGAAGAATACCTAAAATTTTCTTGGGAACCCCTCTATAACTTGAGCAGGCCTGCATGTATCTGTTGAGCTAGATATGTTGGCCAATTGAAGTAAATCGACATCGTGTCCTTATCTATATTGGAAGTGTCATTGAATTTAGAGTTTGACATACACTATGCAACCATAATCTACCATACATAAACTAGTACGTCTGATTCTAATCCTGCCACCATAGCTAGCATGGAGAAAATTTCTTTACTTTTAAATTTTGATAGGGGAATTGGCGATTCTGGCAGGTTTCCTATTAGAGGGGGTTCCGAAATATGCTCTTGCAAAAGCAATTTGATATTGGGAGTGGGGGTATAATATTTAGCAAAAATAATTGGATTGAATATTATGGGATTTATAGTGGGTTTTCTATTATAGGTGGAAATGACCCTAATTGTATCAGCATCTAGGGTAAAAATGGTGTTCTCCTTGGAATTTCTAACAAATCTATGTTTCACATCATAAAACATTGCCATACCTCTGACTAATTCAGGGTAAGGATGGACAAGGGTGCAAATATACCAAGAAAGCATAAAGTGAAAAGAGAATGTACTTGGAATTGATGGGGTGGCATTTTTTGCTACTCTGGCCTCCACATCTCTTTGAATATTCTTTGGATTTTTCCATGTTATGATGGTATCTACGATGTGAGAGTCTATATCCGTGAAACTACTCCTGCCTTTCTCAGCCCTATGCTTTCTTCTAGTAGCTGAAGTAGATGCGACCATGGCTATTTGTTGTTATTCTGTTGCACGAAGAATTTTTTTTGAAATAAGCTCAAAGAGGTTCAAAGATCTTGGAAGAATTTGGGAATGCTAGATGTAGAGGAAGCATTTCATAGAATAGAGAGGTGAAAAAAAAGCTTTAGAAGCATTAGTAGACGTGCATGCATGTGTTAGGGTGCCATGCATTAATTACGATTGGTGATACACATTCCTCAAAAAAATTCAAATGTTACTGGATGCCTCACTTCATGTGCCACCTTCTAAAAAATCAACCATCATGTATCGCCCATTTTTTTGGCCAATAACTTCGCATCAACTCTCCTGGAGCCAATAACTTTGCATGGTGGTACTTTGAGAGGCGTGCATTCAAAATTTTGAGAAAACTATTTTTCCCACAAAAAATGTATTATTGCTTGACTTTGACCTTCGAATGACCAAAATGTCACGATATCATGAAAATTTTATTTGAAGTGGTTTTTGAATGCCAAAATATTGTGATTCATGATAATTTTCCTTGGAGTGGCCTTTGAATGCCAAAATATCACAAAATCATGAAAATTTCTTTGAAGTGGTAGCTAAATAGCAAAATATCGTGATATCGCAAAAATTTTCTTTGAAGTAACCTCTGAGTGGCAAAATGTCGTGATATCACAAAAATTTTCTTTGAAGTGACCTTTGAGTGGTGAAATATTGTGAGATCGCGATAATTTTCTTTAAAGTATTTAGAAAAAGAAACAATATATTTACATATAGTACATGCAAAGGGAAGGAAAGCACCTCACTTATAGTACAACTTCAAATGGAAGTCATTGACAACAATGGGTTAAAGTTGACCCTATCCATATTTCAATTAGAAATAATTCTATTATTTTTCTTCGATTATTTCGAAGGGGCCTTCCCAGAAAGCATCAAATTTTTTATGCTTTCTAGGTTTTGATTTCTTTTCATCCCACCTTAAGACCAAGTCTCCTAACCTAAAATTCCTGGGGTAGTCCTTTTGTCAAACCATTTATTCGTATCTCACATATGCTTTTGATAATGGCTATAGGCTTATTATTTTTATTCTTCTAATTTTAGAAGTTGAATCAACTTATTTTCCATTGATTCTACTTCTTTTGTACTAGTTTGATTGAGCAACTTTAAAGTAGGCATTTCTATGTGTATCGGGAGGACTACTTCCTTACCATAGACTAATGAGTAGGGAGAGGTGTTTATAGACTTCTTGATAGAGATCCTATCAGCCCATAACGCTTGGTTTATTAGACAATATCAATTTATCTTATTATATTTCAAAGTCCAATTTAAGATTTAGAGCAAGTTCTTATTCATTGATTCGGTTAATCCATTTCCTTATGGATAATAATTTGAGGATGTCTTTAAGTAGATCCCAAATTTACACATAAAATCAATCATTTTGGCATCTATGAAAGAGATGACATTGTTAATGACTAATGCATCTAGGATATCGAATCTTGTGATCAAAATCCCAATGAATTCCATCACAACTTCCTAGTCCGCTTTCTCAGTGGCACTGCTTCAGCCCACTTAATAAAATAATCCATAGTGGTTATGATGTATTTATATCTAGTGTATGAGTTGGGTTCTATCATCCCTATGAAATATAAACCCCATTTTTGAAAAGGTTCCTCAATCTAAATAGATTTCAAAGGTATTGAAGTGTTTCTATTTCTCCGTACCTCTAGCACTTCCCATAATTTTTAGTTACTCTAAAAGTATCTAAAAAAATGGTTGGCCAATAGCACCCAGTTTTGATGATTTTTAAAGTAGTGGTTCTCCCTGAGTAATGTCCTCTTGATGGACCTCCATGGAACTCATATAAGATCTTTTAATTTTTATCATCATTTATACACCAAAGTAGTACCCCATCGAGGTTCTTTATATACAATCCTTTAGGTAGTAAAGTGTACTTCAAAGTTTAGATCCTGTATCTCCTCCTTTGTTAAGTGTTCAAGCTTACTAGACATCTTTCAATTTGAAAATATATGATCAGTTCATGATCCCAGTCAGTAATTTCCAAGGGTGGATCATCCTTTGGGACTATTTCTTGCATTTAGTAGGCCACATATTTTGATGAGGCTTGTTTGTAAAGTTCTTTGCATAATGCTCTACCTCTCACTAGCCTGGTCAAGTGGATCTCAACATCATACTATTGTATATTTGATACCCAAACAACTCTTTTCTTTCCAAGCTTCCCTTGTATAATGGAATTTCTAACATCAAGGTGGACCACATACACAATGGTCCTAATCTATGAAAGAAAATGTCTGAACTTATTTAATGATTATATTATTGCATAAAATTGCTTTTCGATGAAGTTGTACTTCTCTTTGTATTTTTGCATTGTCTAACTTAGAAATGTTATAGATCTCTCTTCATTGTCAGACCCTTTCTAAGTAAGTACTGTAGTGTAACTCTCTTGCTCACATAAAATATATAAGATGAAACCTTTGGAATAGTCTAGATTTACTAATATGTATGCTTGGGATAGCTATTATTTTATCTATTTGAAAGCCTTCTTATGTAATTCCATCCACTTGAATTCAGCATCCTTTTTTAACAACTCAATAATTGGTTTTATGATTTAAGCAAAATATGCTATGAATTTTTGTACAAAGTTGATTTGCATGAATAAGGATTGCAAGCCTTTTTTATTTGGAGGTATGGGAAGTTCAAGAAATACTTTCACTATGGTAGTATCTATAGCCACCCTGACCTTAGAAATTATGTGGCCTAGTAAAATCACTTCTTCCATTGCAAAAATGGACTTCTTTGGGTTTAAAGAGATACCAAACTCCCTACACTTCTTTAAAAATATTTTGAGATGGTCAACATGATCTTTTTTGTGATGGGAGAACACCGTCATATTGTATAAGTATATTATTATGATCTTATTGATGAGTTCACCGAAAACCACATCCATTGCCCTTTGAAAATTCACTCTAACATTGGATAATCCGAAAGGCATCATATGATAAGTGAATTTTACCCACTTGGTGGTGAATGCAATTTTGAATTGATCTTTGTTTTTGACCCAAACCTGATTAGACCCAAAAAACCCATCTAAGAGTGAGAATATTTTTGCTATTTCTATGTAATGTAGGTTTTGGTCGATCTGTGGATGAGGATAATGGTATTTTAGTGAAGATTTGTTTAGGTTTTGAAATTCGACACACAATAAAATGTCTCCATTATTTTTCCTAATGGGGACCAAGTTAGCTACCCAAGTAGAATGTTTTATGGGGTAGACAATATTGGATTCAAGCAACTTCAATATTTATTATTTCATTAGAGCTTTGATCTTGAAATCCATCGGTATTTTATTTTGTCATAAGAGTTTTACACCTACTTCAAACTCGATAGTATGTTGTATGGTCTCTTTAGAGTAGACCATAATATCACCATAACTCTAGGCTATGATTTTAGGGAATTCTTTGCATAATCCTCAAATTTGGTCTAATTCCTCCTCTGTAGTGTTTACTTGCACTTTAATAGATTTATTTGATTCCATTTGAACCTCCTTATATCCATTTTTGTCAAATTTCATATTATGGCTAGTCGACCTATCATTGTTATAAAATAGGATTTCGAGAGTGATCAATCCTTTTGGGATATGATTATTTTTCAATTGGATCATGCTACATATTCCTCATATTTAGACACTCTTTCATTTGAGCAATTCATCTCATGGAAAAGGAAGTCCACTATATGTTCATAATTTTTGAATACCTACCAAAAGGTATCTCTATCTAGCATGGAAGGCCTGTAGACCAATATAATTATTTTAGACTTCTTGATGATGCTGCTGATAGGAAAAAAAATTGCACCTACTAAAGATAATAAATCTACATGAGTGTTCTTTTATCTAGGAATCACTCTAAGGTTTAAAGCTTCAAAGGCTTCTAGCAAGTCCCAGATTTTGTTCATGTAAGCTTTAAGGTAATGTTGCTTATTCACATATTTATTAGTGACTTGATTCACTATTAATTCAAAATTTCTAGAAATCTGGAGTTGTTTAATACCCAACTTCTCAATTTTTTTAAGGCCTAGGCAGAGTGCTTCATATTCTGTTGCATTGTTATTACAACTCTAGGTTAATCGATAAGAAAAAACTTTCTCTTTGTTTGTCGGAGAGTTTAAAATAATACATACTCTGGTTCCATTTTTACATCTAGATAGAAATTGTCTTCTTCTTGCAATTGAAGAACATAAGCTTATACTGAGAGAGAGGTGAATAGTATAAGATCAACTTTTACTTTTCTTTCCAAACAATATTATCCAATATTATCAATGGAAATATCAACAATAGTAATAAAAGCAATGCAAAAATCATCACACA
This sequence comes from Wollemia nobilis, assembly GCA_028583015.1. Lineage (NCBI taxonomy): Eukaryota > Viridiplantae > Streptophyta > Pinopsida > Araucariales > Araucariaceae > Wollemia > Wollemia nobilis. The sequence continues at coordinate 2,452,712 of JAQPPZ010016349.1, forward strand.
CAATAGAGACACCAATTTAATGTGGTTCACCCAATGTGGGCTACTCCACGGAGAAAATCCTTCCACTAAAATTTTCTCAAGAAATCTCTTGGGAATCACTTCCCTATTACAATATTTATGGACCTCTATCCAAAGGAGACACCAATCCCCTAATCTCTGCTTTGTGGATCTCTATCCATAGAAGAGATCTTTCCTCTTTCTCTGGTTCATGGAACTTTATCCAGGAGAACTCTTTCTCCTCAAATAGTTTTTGGATCTCTCTCCATAGAAGAAATCTATCTTCCCAATTGGTTCGTGGATCACAATCCATAGGAGAACTCTTTCCCCTTGCTATAGTTTGTGGAACTCTATCCATATGAGAACTCTTTATCCTCTACTCTATCTGGTGATCTTCTAGAAGACTTTTACCCCCACTACATTGGATTATGGATCTATCTCTATAGAAGACCTCTATCCTCGCTACCCTAGATAATGGATCTCTATCCCCTAGAGAATTTTATCCTCTGCTCTCTCACCTCCAAATATTACTCTCAAATCTATCTCATATCTGCACCAAAATCTATCCTAAGTGTAGTATAAATCCACTCTAACTCTGCCCACAAATCTGCTCATAAATTTTTGTCTCCAATCTATCCTCAAGCCTTAACACCAAGATTGATCAAATATACCTAGATCTACTGCAAGCCTTAGAAAAAATCTTGAAAAAATAAAACCTGCTCTTAATGTTGTCTCAAGTCTTCACAAGACTTACTCAAATCTACCTATAAGTCTTCACAAAGACTTGCTCAATTCTGCCTTCAAGTATTCACCAAGACTTGCTCAAATATTCCTACAAGTATTCACCAAGACTTTCTCAAATCCACCTTCAAATCCTCTCAAGAAATTGCTCAATATAGTCTCAAGTCTTCACCAAGACTTGTTTAATCTACCTTCAAGATTTTAAAAAATCTTACTTAAATCTATCCTTAAGCTTTCACAAAATCTTGCTCAACTTTGTCCTTAAGCTTTCAAAAAAGATTACTCAAATCTATCCTCAAGCTTTCACAAAATCTTGCGCAACTTTATCCTCAAGTACCCTCAAATACTTGCTCAAATCAACACTCAAGCTACTCACACAACCTGTTCAAATAATTCCAAAACTTGCACACAACACAACTTAAATATATTTCAGAAAACTCTCTTCACACAAAAAATCTACTCAAAATCTTGTTTAATCTCAGGAACATATAGAGGATGATAAGCTCTATCAAAACCTCAATATGTTTCACCCTCACACAGTTTGTACTTAATCAATCAATCTCTATCACTTGCAAAATCTCTCTCAAAATAGTTCAGAATAATGTATAAATTGTTTTACAAAACTTGATCTACTACTCCCATACTCTCAATCAATATTTCTTAGATCAATGCTCATCCAACTCCACACAATAATTCAACCAATGAAACACAATCCACTCACAAACCCTAGTATATGTGTTTCATCTCATTTCAACAAATATGCTTAATGTAGGCCTCAAACCCTAACTCAAAACTTTCCAACAAATAGATCTCAAACTCAAAACTTTCCAACAATGTTCTACCAAACAACCCTTTTAACTCCACCTTATATTTCAGAAAACCTTGCTCAATAACACACGCCAAATAAAGAGAGAAATACCCACACCTCTTGCTTGATATTATGGGGATATATCTTCAAAACCTGTCTCACAAAAATAACCAATACTTCTTGTGCCACTTCTAGGGTTAGATAGCATGAGATCATTCAATACTTCAACATAATTTTCTTTTTCAAAATATGTGTTCAATGAAATCTGAAAATGAAGTTATATGGACCCTTTTTTGATTAGAATGAAAATGCATTAAAAATTAACAAAACCCCACAAAAATTCTTTTCACAATACAAGAGGTACAAATAAATTTCAAACCACTTTTTACACCTTATAACTCCTAACTTTAAAAATAATGCTATCACAATTTCAAAATCATTCCATGCAAATTTTACAATATCAAATATTCCTTTTAACACCTTATTGCTCCTTCAAAATTATTTCAAATCACAAAAAAGAATATCCTTTGTTGCAACTTATGGCTCCCTTTAATTAAAATATCAAAATAAATACTTTGCCCTTAGAATTTTTCAATCATACACAACGCACAAGACACTTACGCACTTAATTTTTAATTTAAAAAAACATACCTTTCATGATTCTGTGATATACGAATATCCTTTGTTGCAACTTATGGCTTGCAACTTATGGCTCCCTTTAATTAAAATATCAAAATAAATACTTTGCCCTTAGAATTCTTCATTCATACACAGCGCACAAGACACTTAGTCACTTAATTTTTAATTTAAAAAAACATATCTTTCATGATTCTATGATATACTCCTTTTAGCCCTTGCAAAATATTTTTCGTAGGATTTGACCCTCTGATCTATTCCTTCACATCGCTCTCGGTTGGGCTAGCCTCCAACTTTGAAATATAACCCGTATAACACTTACTTTATTTCTCTTGCATGGACCAAACAAAAATGCTAAATTCACCATCAAAACTGTCCTCTACGAGATTTGAACCAGTGATAAAATCCTCACAAACCTTAGCGTGAGGCCAAGCACCATACAGTCCATCCGATGGACGATATCGAAAGGGCTGATAGTTATATTTGTTTGCTTTCTCTTATATTTTCTTTTAAAATCATGCACATCAATATTTGCTACTGCATTTGTTTGGAAAACGAATCACTGTGCGATTAGCCTTTGCTGTTGCACCGAGCACGAGTATTCATTTTTCATGCACATTAAAAAAAAACCCGAATATGTTCGTAATTGCATCAATTTATCTTCAAGTTGCATGCATCTCAATCTTTGACATTCATTGTTTATTTTGTTTTAAATAAATAGTAGAAGAAAATGAATTATGAGCTTCTTAAAATATTTATAAGGTTTTTACCGTCACTTAATATTATCCCATATCCAACTTCGAAAAGCAATAATTTCATCCTTTCTTATACACGTTCCCAAAAGAGGCTCACTTCCATTATTATAAAAAATCTTTTTCGAAACGTGGAGATCCTTAATATAAGGTATAACATTCAATTTAAAACATCGGTACTTTGACATAGATAAAGTTGCTTTCCATAAAGAAGACATCGACGGGCAAGAAAGACTTACTAAACTTTTAAAATATTTAAATATTTAACTTTAAATTATTTAAATATTTATTTTAAATTATTTAAATATTTAATAATTTGAATCTTTAAAACCGTAATACCTTTGAGACCTTTCTTGAACCAAGGTCTTAAATTTAGGCCTTCAACTCTTCTTCAAATCTTTGGTTCATATATTTAAAACTCATAGTTCTAATTGCTTTGGAGGGAACCTTGCCTTGCATTCATAGCATATTAACTTTTGACATCAATGACTATGCACCTTTGACATCAATGACAACTCAATAAAATCAAATTTCCAACAATCTCTCCCTTTGTCATTGATGTCAACCCTTACTAAAAAATATTCTTTTAGTGCAACTGGATACCAAAATTGCTCCCCTTGATTGAATGCTCTCCCCCTTACTCAAACCTCTCCCCCTTTGACATCAATGGCAAAGAAACTCCTTTGGGGCTAAAGATAAGACTATTATCTCAGCCCCCTCCCCACCTTCTCTCCTTGAGGTGATTAATTTTGGGGTGGGAGTATTTCTACTCCCAGCATGCAATGCTCTTTTTCTTTGTTCACCTTCTTTGTTAAGTGGTCCTTCTGATTCTTTTGAATATCCTTGTTCTTGCTTGTCCTTGGAAATTTTGTTCTACACCACTTGGTCGTATGCCTAATATTATTGTACTTATAACACTTAATGTTGTGGTTCCTAGAAGATACAAATGTATTGAAGTTCCTCTTAGTGAAGCCATACCCATTCCTGTCATGAACCCTACAATGAATTACTTTATGACCAAAATGATTACAAGAGTAGCAATACCCTTGAAAGAGATGTCCATTTTTGAAAATTCTCTTAGTCAAAATACATTCCTTATTTTCATGAGACCTGCATTGCATATCCTTGTGACCAAATTTGTTACATGATAAGCAACATCTTTTGAAGAAATCTTTCCTTGGACCCATTGGTCTCTTAGCCCTTCCTTATTTGTGATGATCCTTGTACCTTGTTTGTGCATTGTTTCCTTCTTCTTTGATGTTGTCACTTCTCAACACATCAACGTAAGTCTTAGGTTCTTCTTAAGTCACTTCTTTTGATGTTTTCTCTGATACTTCCTTTTATTCTAGATCTTCTTCATGTAAGAAAAATATTGAAAAATAATATTTTATCCCAAGAATAGATATGCAAAGCATTACAAAATTTTTGAAGAGAAGAGTGAAAACTGATTGATTATTCCATGGGATCAACTTTGTATAAATAGCAAAGTTGATCAATGTGAGCCATTGGATTACAAAAACTAGACAGATCTAAGCTAGTCTTAACTGGGAGTTTACCTGCCCCATGCAAGAGTGGTAACTCAAGCTAGACTATCCTAGTAGAACTTAAGATTTATTATAAAACCCCCCTTAAGTGATACTAGGGGTAAGGGTAGTAGTAAGAAATGAGTCCTAGCAACAAGGTCTGATTGGGTACTCATGTACATAATGTGAGGGGCATATAAACTAAAAAAATGAGTCTTGAAAAAAAGGCATGCTTAGGTACTCATGTACAACATATATTGCAGATTTAGGAGAGATGGTGAAAAACCACATGGAAAAAACTATCTTCTAATAGAATAATAAGAAGAATAAGAAGAAGAAGAAGTAGTAGAAGAAGAGTGGAGAGGTTAAAACCTCTACAACACTCCTCTAAGACAACTGCCTTATCCCAAGTTTCTCATGCAATTGAATGTAACATGGAGAAGAAAATGGTTTTGTGAAGATCTCTACAATCTGACTCTCTATAGGAATGAACTCCAAACTTAGATCCCCATCCTGAATATGTTGTTGAATGGAGTGCATGTGCTTGGTGTGTTGATGCTCAACTATATTTTGAGCAATATGAATTGTACTTTGGTTATCACACCAAAGTATAATATGTTGGTCATGAAAAAAACCAAAGTCCCTTAGTACCTAACGAAGCCAAAGAGCCTCCTGAATGGCAAAAACTATTACCCTATACTCTACCTCTGTAGATGATAATGCAACAACCTATTTTTTTGCATGACCAAGAAATAAGGGAAGAACTAAGACAAAAAACATAGTTAGAGGTGGAAAATTTATCTGCAACTGAACCTACCCAATCAAAATATATGTATCCTATAATATCTGTAGATTAATTCTTATAAAACAACCCAAAGTGAGTGGTCCCTTGTAAATAGTGAAGAATTAATTTTGCTTCATGTCAATGGATGAAATGAGGTGCCTGAGAAAATCTAGAAATTGAGCCAACGACATAGGAAATATCTGGGAGAGTATGGGTGAGATACAATAGGCTCCCTACAAGCTGTCTATATAGAGTAGCATCACATAGAGGTGAAGTGCAAGAAGAAGTTAGAGTTACCCCAGACTGAAAAGGCATTGAAGAAGGATTTCAATCAGCCATATTAAACCACTGAAGAATATCTATAGTATACTTATATTCACATAATGAAATCCCTACATCGGTTTGAGTTATCTGAAACCTAAGGAAGTAATGAGCTAAACCCAGATTAGCCATCTCAAATTTCTCAGAAAGAGAGTTTTTGATAGTCTAAATGTGAGAAGTGGCACTACTAGTGAGTAGTAGATCATCAACATAGAGAACAATAATGGTGATGTTATCTTCTTCATGCCAAATGTAAACTATAGCATCAGACTCACAAAGAGAAAATTCGATGCAAAGGAGGAAAGAATCCATATTTTGTACTAATCTCGAGGAGCTTGTTTGAGACCATAGAGAGACTTTCTTAGTCTACAAACAAGGGAGGAATCTTGAATAAATCCAGCAAGTTGCTCCATAAATATTTCTCCCTTCAATTCACCATGCAAGAAAGTACTTTTGACATCCATATGAAAAATAAGCCAATATTGTGAAGCAACAAGTGCAAGTACCAACCTAACAGAATCCATCTTTGCAACTAGGGCAAAGGTCTCAAAATAGTCAATGCCCTCAACTTGGAAAAAATCCTTAGCTACCAAGAGAGCTTTGTGTTTGTCAATTGTTCCATCTATTGCATACTTGGTTCGGTAAACCCATTTACAACGAACTAATTTTATTTATTTAGGAAGAGGGACTAGATCCCAAGTTTGATTTTTGATCAAAGAAGAATATTCAGTTTCCATGGAATCATCCTATTCTTGTATTCCATTTGCATGATTAAAGGATTGAATATTAGTAGAAATTTATTAACAGACAAGACCAGAACCCAAGGAGTGACTTAGTTTGGATGGTGGAAGATCTTGAATATAAGGGGTGGCATCTTGAACTATAGTGCGGGCCCACTTTGGCATTGTTGGAGAAGTAATGGGTGTGGTAGGAATTTGTGTTGGAGTTTCAAGAATATGATCTTTATTGGGAACATTTATCTCAAGCATGGGTTCTTCATCAGATTAAGGTTCAAATAATGGAGATATTTCTAAGGAATCAAGGTTGGTATAGGAATATGAATGAAGATATTTAGAAGGGAATGTTTCATCAAATTGAACATTTCTATGAAAAATATCTCATGAGTGGTAGGATCAAGGAGCCTATAGGCTTTCATATCCTCACAATAACCAACAAAGATAAGTTGCTTACTTTTCTTGTCTAGATCCTTCATCTTTTACTTTGGGATGTGGGCCTATTGGTCACGAATCTGCCATAGGAAAGGATTTTAAGATAAATACACCCTAGACTCGGCCAACATTGAAAGGCCGAGAGAAAGAAATGTCTCCCGGACCAATCTCCAGAGAGGGTTGGTTCCCTTACTAAATCTAAGCTTGATTTCAAGACTAAAGTTGCAGGAAAGAAATAGGAAATATGCGGAAAGAAATGGGAAATTACGAAAAGAGATGGGAAATATAGCCACAGGCTGAATTTGTTAGATCAAGAAAAGAGTAGCAGCAAGAATTTAACCTTAAGCACATGAACAACATATAATAAAAGAAAGTAACATGATCTACTTACAACCTTGCACGGATTGCCTTCAAGATTGCATTCCAGAACACACTTCTTCACCAGCAATATTCAAATTCGGATACGAAATTTAAATCCTCACAACGAGATTAGAAAGTATGAGCATAAACGAGAAATGCATGAGATAGAAGGAAACCACACGGAAAAATGCTCCGTAGAATCGGAGGCCAAATATCTTTTATTTATGCAAGAGCTTGACAAGTTTTCAAGCAAAAGTCCTTCTCGAACTCCCAATAGTTGTTCTTGAGATATACATTGATATTTATAGAGGTCTCGCCTCTTTGCAGCATTCAAAGCATGAAACAGACTTTCTCGAGATCCACAAAATATGTAACAAAAAGAAGGAAATGATCCCCTTAAACCAGCCTCGAAGAAATGACAAACCGAATGGAAACAAGGAACCATATGTCTTCATTAAATGGTCGTTCTCGGAGCAAGCTTGAACGAACAGGAAATCATGAACAGGAGCTTTTAATAATGGAGGCATCTTCAATTCTGGTGGCTTCGAAAGCTACAGGCCTGAGCACGTTCTTTCATCTTGCATGCATTGGAAAGCAACAAAACATTAAATTCTGGAGAGCTTTTAATTCTGGGAAATCGCAATACTTCATCGGGCCGTTGAACTGCTTCTTGGCGCGAAACCGTGATGGGTCGCGAAACTGTGACATGTCACGAAATCGTGACATTTTCCCTCTCCGTACGCTTTTGCCACTTTGGGTCGCGAAAACCAAACATGTCACGAAATCATGACGTATTCGGCTCTTTGTTCTCCTTCGTCACCTTAGGTCGCGAAAACGCGACGCGTCGTGAAATCGCGACAATTTCTTGCTCTTTGCCTTCTTCCTTGCTTTGCTCCCGCGAAACTATGACATGTCACGATTTCACGACGTTCTTTTCCCATGTTGTCCTTTCGCTATTTCAAGCCACGAAAACGCGACATGTCACGATTTCGCTACATCTTTCTCTCGCTTGGCTTTTCTTCCTCCTTCCTTCCCCTTCTTCACTACTCCAAGTCACGAAAACTCACCATGTCACGAAATCGCGACATCTTCTCCCTTCTGTGTCCTTTTCTTCTGTATACCCGTGAAACCGCGACATGTCACGAAATCACGACATTTTCTCTTCCTTGGCCTTCATCCTCTTGCAAGTAGGGAAAACGGAACATGTCACGAAATCGTGACATTTCATACCATTTTGTTCTTTTCGATTTCTACATCGCAAAAACAAGACATGTCATCAATCGTGACATTTCTTGTGTTCTCCTTCATTGCCGCATTTGTCTCATGTAAACGGAACATGTCGCGAAATCGTGACATCTTTCTCTATTTAGCCTTTTCTCCACAATATGTCGCGAAATCGCGACATTTCCTTGCTTTCTCTAGTGTTGCCATTTTCTATTGCGATATCACAACGTCTTCCTCTTGCTTGGCCTCATCTTCAAAAATGTCACGAAATCATGACATATTTCATGCCTTATGCTTTTCTTTCAACCTTACCACGATAATGCGACATGTCGCGATATCACGACATTTCTACATTTTGCTCCTTGTTCACTTTTCTATCGTGATATCACGACAATTTTCATTGACATTGCCCTTTGCTCAATTATGTCGCGATATCGTGACATTTTCTATCACTCTATTCCATTGCCATCGCAAGTCATGAAAACGTGACATGTCGTGATATCACGATATTTCTGCTGCTTTGCTTCCGTTGACCACTTTGACCGCGATTTTGGAACACGTCGTGATATCGTGACATTCTTCGACTTTGGCTTCTCTCTCCTCTAAAAACCCGTGATAGCGCGACATGTCACGATATCGCGACAGTTTTGAACCCGTGCTCTCCATGTTTGAGCTACTTTTGGTACCAAAACTCATAGAGAAACATAGAGGAGTGAGAACTTCAACAATTTATGCATGAATAAACAACAATCAAAACAATGTGGCAAAAATGCCAACATTCTTGGTGGCTCACGGGGTATACAGTTCTGTTGTATGCACGAACTCCAGGCCTGAATCCATTGGGCAACAGAGTCAAGAAAAATTGGAGGAACAGAATGTTGACTGATGGGAGACATCTCTATGGACTGTTGCAACAAACTCTCGTCGATATTCAGAACTCAAATAGATCTGTATTTGGCCTAGCTTGAGTGAGTTTAATCACCGGGTGTTGTAAAGGGATCTCCATGACAGTGATGAAAGCACCGGGGTTGCAAAAAAATGAACGAAATGAAGGAGTGATGGCCGCAGATGTGCAGGCCATGGAATGGGAATGAAATGGTGGAATGATGAAAATGGAGGAGTGAAAGTGGTAGATACAACAACTGAAGAGGGAGCTACTGTGTCACCAGCTGCGGGGATGGAGGAAAAATGAATAATGGAATGGAAGTGGATGGGATGATGAAAGCGGTGAGAACCGTGGATAAATGCTGAAATGACAATGGATTAGAAGAAAAGGAAAAGGAGAAACAGGAACATCAGAGAGGAGAGAAGAAACAATAGAAGTGGCTAGATTACGGATAGAGGGAGAAGGAATGGAAGGGGAAGGAAATGAAAAATAAGGAAGTGGAAGGAAGAGAGAAAGGAAAGCCACTATCTGTTGGGAAGGAAGAGGAAAAAAGAAAGAAATAACGTACCTGCGGGCTCGCATACAAAAAGAGCCGAAGTTGGTAATCTGTGTACACAGAGGAACTCCACAATATTTTTTTTTTTTCTTTTTTCTTTTTTCTTTTTTTTTTTTACAAAAGCAAAATAACTGTACAAGGTAATACTGGACTCATACTTCATGGAGTGTAGGCTTTCAGATGAAAGTCATTCACTAAAATAGGAAGTGGGCTGCCATCCAGATCCTCTAGATGAAACGAATTTGCTGCACCTACACTGATAATGTGGAATGGACCCTCCCATAGAGCGTCAAACTTCTTGTGCATTCCTGGCTTGGCTTTCCTTTCATTCCATTTCAGGACCAAATCACCCACCTTGAGTGTACGATCAGCAGAATTTTTATGGAACCATTTTGAAACAACCTGTGTATGCTTAGCAAACTCCTCATAGGCCAAAGAACGTTGCTCTTCCAACTGCAACAACTGAGCCAACCGCATATCCATGGAATCCATATCTGCTTCATCATCCTAAAATCCCTGCAACTGTTGCAATACTGGCAATTCTAGATGAACAGGCAACCTTGCCTCTTTTCCATATACCAGGGCATATGGTGAAGTCTTGATAGACTTCTTGATTGAAATCCTATCTGCCCATAAGGCTTGATTCAGCAGAAGGTGCCACGATCTCTTGTTATCCCCCAAGGATCTCTTCAAAATCCGTAGCAAGTTCTTGTTTGTGGACTCCGCCAAGCCATTCCCCTGAGGGTAATAGTTAGAGGATGTCTTCAGGAAAACACCATACTTGTTTGCAAATTCCGCTAGCTCAGCTCCAATGAATGGAGTTCCGTTATCTGTGATAATAGCATCAGGAACGCCAAAACGCGTGATCAGCCCTTCGATGAAAGAAATCACCACATCTTGATTTGCGACCCTGGTCGGAATAGCCTCAGACCATCTTGTGAAATAATCTGTAGCCGTCAAGATATACTTGTGTCCAACTGAAGAATTCGGATCAATGATCCCAATAAAGTCCAGTCCCCACTGTTGAAAAGGTGCTTCAACCTGAATTGGATGCAGGGGCAATGATGCATTTCTAACCCTTCCTGTATACCTCTGACATCTGTCGCATGCTTGGGCAATCCTGAAAGCATCCGTGAACAAAGTTGGCCAATAGTAACCAGCCCGAATAATTTTTAAAGCCATAGGCCTACCTGCATAGTGTCCTCCTGATATGCCAGAATGAAACTCCTCCAGGAGTCTAGCCTTCTCTGATTCCTTGACACACCTTAAAAGAACGCCATCAATATTCTTGAAAAACAATCCTTCGGGCAGCAACACATACCTGAGAGCTTGCAGGCGAAACCTTCTCCGTTGTGAGGCATTTAACTGTGAAGGGCATCTGCCAGTTGTGAAATAGTTAACCAGGTCATCAGCCCAATCTTGTCCTTGTGCTAAGAGGTTCACCAGATTCCTATCTCCAACAAGATCATCTGCTTGATAATCAACTATCCCAGATGCTGCAGTCTTTGCTAAGTGTTGGCATAAGGCCTTACCCCGCACCAGCTTGGTCGGATGAATCTCAACATCAAATTCTTGAATTTTGGTGACCCAACCAGCGCGTTTATCACCCATCTCACCCTGAATGATGAAATTCCTTACATCGAGATGTATAACATAAACGACTGTCCTACTCTGAGATATGAAGTGCTTGAATTTCTTAAGAGACTTCATGACAACATATACCTACTTTTCAATGAAATTATATCTTCCCTCATGAGGTAAGATAACCTGACTAAGGAAAGCAATGGGCCTTTCATTCCCATCATCTCCTTTCTGTGTGAGTACTGCAACATAGCTTTCATCTTCTCCAACTGCATACAGAATGAAATCTTTTGAATAATCAAGATTAATTAATATGGGAGCCTGCGCGATTCTGTCTTTAATCTCCTAGAATGCCTCCTTCCTCTGAGTCGTCCACTTAAACTCTGTGTCCTTCTTCAACAACTCAGTCATGGGCTTGACGACCTGGGCAAAGTCAAAAATAAACTTCCTGATAAAATTAATCTGCCCAAAGAAAGACTGCAGCTCTTTCTTATTGGTAGGGAGCGATAGTTTCTTCAATGCTTCGACTCGAGATGGATCAATTGCCAAACCATCTTCTGAAATGACATGCCCCAAGAGTTTACCTTCCTTCACTACAAAAACTGACTTCTTTGGATTAATGGAAATACCAAACTCTCTACATTTTCCAAATATTTGCCTCAAATGAGAACAGTGATCTTCCCGTTTATGTGAAAAGACAGTCATATCATCAAGATAAATGACAATAATCTTGTTCAAAAGCTCCTCGAATGCAATGTCCATGGCTCTCTGGAATGTGGCCCCAGCATTGGACAATCCGAAAGGCATGCGCTGATAAGCAAAAGTGCCCCACTTGGTTGTGAATGCAGTCTTGTACTGGTCCTCATCCCTAACCCAAATCTGGTTATATCCAGAGAAACCATCTAGCAGTGAGAAACGCTGAGCCCCAGCAACAACATGGAGTATCTGATCAATGCGAGGCAAGGGATAGTGATCTTTCAGAGATGCACGGTTCAGGTTTCGAAAATCTACACACAGTCGTATGTCTCCATTTTTCTTTCGAACCGGAACCAGATTAGCAACCCAAGTCGAGTGCTTAACCGGATATATAATCTTGGCCTGCAACATTTTCACAAGTTCGGCCCTCATGAGAGTCTCAATCTTTGGGTTCATTGGTCGTTGCTTTTGCCTGAAGGGTTTGACTCCTTCTTCCAACTCGATAGTATGCTGAATAATCTGTTTGTCATATCCCCTCAGATCCTCGTAGCTCCAGGCCACGATATCAAAAAATTCTTGACACAGTTGCCTGATCTCTTGCAGTTCATCAGGAGTAGAATCAGTCCCAATCTTAATGACCTTATTGGGTTCCAACTGTAGCTCCATATACTCTTTCTTGTCGATCTCAATCCGATGTTTCTTGGACCGATCATGTTGATCAAACAAGCTTTCTAGAGTGATAAGACCTTTCGGAATATGATTATTCCGCAACTGAATCAGACCATCGGTTTCTTCGTGCTCCAAGGTTCTTCCTTTGATAGTGGCAGCTTCTTGAATCAAAAAGTTAACGATTTGCTCATCGCTCTCGAAGACTTGCCAGAAAGTGTCCTTGTCTGGGACACTAGGCCTGTACACCATCCTTACTATTTTTGGTTTCTTCACTACCTGCTCAATTGGAGAAAAATTTGCTCCAAGAGATGCTAGAAGATCAGCATGCTTATTCAGCTCTCGTGAAATGGCTTGAATACTCAGAGCTGTGAAAGACTCGAACAGGTCCCAAACTTGGTTGCGGTATGCTTTGAGATAATGCTGCTTGGAAATACACCTGTTTGTTACTTGGTTTACAATCAACTCAGAATCACCAAAAATCTGCAACTGTTCAATTCCCAATTTTCTTGCCTTTTTCAAGCCTAGGCATAATGCTTCGTACTCGGCAGCATTGTTAGTACAATTCCAAGTGAGACGGTATGAATATGTTCTTTGTAAGCCAGAGGGAGAAATCAGAACAATACCTGCTCCTGCACCATTTTTGCATCTTGCCCCATCAAAATACAACTTCCATAATTGATCGGGGACAGAGCTCTGATCATCTTGGTTAAGGGGTACCTTCATTGCGACCTCTTCGGGCTTTGTGATAGAATAACAACCGATTTCGGTCTCCAGCATAGCATTGAAATCAAGCATTGAAAACTCGTCCTCCAACTGAAGCTCATCCAAAACCTCATTCATCAAATCAGAACCTTCTAACTCTTCGGTTAGCATGTTGACAGACTGCATGGTCTTTCCTGCTTCATCCAACCTTTCAATATGAAAAGAGGAAGGTTTTTCATTATGAATCCGGATTCTCTTTCCTTTAAAAGGGATCTCCAAGTGAGAATAATCCAGTGAAAGGTAGCCTCCCAACTTAGCAGTAAATTCTCTTGATAAGCACATACTGAAATACGGTTCTAGATCGACCACAACTATCTCCTGAATGACTGTAATCTGAGGCATACTGTGTAAAACAATCGGGACATCCTTGATTACACCCACTATTTTCATAGGAGTCCCATCCAACTGCAAGACTCCAGGGCTACTTCGTGTGTATTCCATACCCATAACTTCGCAAACTGCCTTTGGCATGACAGTTGTAGCGGCACCGGAGTCAATCATGCAATTATGCACGATCCAACCCTCCATTCGAAGTGACAGATAAAATGGGGGTGGTCTATTCTTGCCAGTGATTGAAGTGGTTAACGCTTGAGCATAAATTGTCTGGGTAGGACTCTTCTCACTATCCTTCACAGATTTCAAGGATTCTTGCAATAAATCTACCTGCCTAGGCAATTGTAATGCATCATAAAGACTAACCTTAGCTGGGATCTTCTTCAATTCTTCGACAATGTTGTATGCAGCTGCAAAGATTCCTTCTTTTCAATGGGGGGTCATATCTGCTTCGATACTGCTGAGTGGCTTCTACCCTCAGCCTTTTAGTCAATGATGGGTACTTCAGCTTTTCTCTTGCTTGTTCCTCTGTTTTAGCTCTTGCCTGTGTAGCTGAAGCTTTTTCTTGCACTCTGTGTGGAACAGGATCTTTCGGTAGAACAGGCCCATCTAGCTTTGATACTGACACAGGAGTTTTCACTTGTTTTCTCAAATCAGCTGGCACTTTTAATGGCTCTATCTCAGCAGGATCTACTATGACAGGCCTCTTTCCAGTCCTCGTGAGAACTGAAACTTGTTCTTCAGATGGAACCATTAAGTTATGATCTACCTCAGAGATCATGTTGACTTGCCCTCCCGAAGAGCTAGCGGCCAATGTCTGCACATAATTCAAATGAACCATGCAAGTGTCTTCGCCATGTGGATCATTACATGTTGAACACCAATATGTTCTTTCTGCAAGGACTGCATCTTCATTTGCCAAAATAGTCAGGTTCTTCTCGGGTGCTTTGCTTGTTGAAGCAGCTTGTTCTCTAGTAATCGACGGAGGCTGAAATCTCCTGGGTTGGAAATCTCGCTCAGCTTGCTTCCTTTCAATAAGTGTGATCTTATTACCCATTGCTCTTATTGCGGAATTGGCAGATTTTACCTCTTGCAAGAGTGTCGTATAAGGATCAGGATTTACAGGTGCAGGAGGTGCTGGTAAGGGCAAAGGTGCTTGCGGCGTCGGTAATGCTGGGAACGAAGTGGAAGCGGGGAATGGCAGAATGCTGGGTGCAGGCAACTGGGGATTTGCTGGAGTAGGGAGCTGAGGAACTGGGATGGGTGCAATCTGAGGTGCACTGGAGCTCCATGATGGAACAGGGTACATGGAAGACATAGATTGCAAAAATGAACTAGGATATAAATGTTGTGGAATATCAGGTAAAATGGGCATTGTTACCTTTGGAGGAAGCCTACCGATTGCAATCAAGTCTGCCTCCACCTTTTGTGCTTGTTCGAACAGCTTCGGGAAGGTCATCACATTGGACTGCCTGATCGCCAAGCCAATGTCTGTGTTGAACGCTCGAAGATAGTAGAACGTAGCTTGCTCATGGGTAGGGCGAAGACCTTCAGGCACTCGTTGCCAGCTTCTGGTAAATCGAACATTGAAATCTGCTATCGCCTCCTACGGGTGCCTCTGAATTGCGTTAAACTGATGCAGCAATGAAAATGGATCAGCCTGTTCATGAAAATTCTTAATTAACAGTTCTCCTAGCTGATCCCATGACGCAATAGTGCCTGGTTGCAGAGATCGGTACCAATACAACAATTTTCCTCTCAGGGATAATACTAATAACTTTACCATCACATCTTCGTCTGTTATATCATGAATGGCTGCCAAAGAAGCTACATCATGAATATGTTCATATGCAGTCTTACCAGTACCATCATAGGTTGGCAAGGCTTTCAAAGCAACCTGAGGAACTGGATTTTGAGCCTGCAAATTCAAGGCTCCTGAACTATTCCATGCTGAAAACTGCCTGGGTGGAGGATATTGGGCCATTGGGACTAGTGTATGTGATTGAGAAGATGGAAAACTAGTAACAATACCAGGGATTTGTGTGGATATGGCAGATGATGCAAGTGATGGGGAAACCAACCTAGAGTGTTCACCTATTTTTGTGCTGTCAAGTTCAAAAAACTCAACAAGATTTTCAACTTTTTTGGACTTCGATCTCGTGATCATGAAGTACAGCTTTCACTGTATCCACGTTCAAAGATTTTTGGGTACTGCAGAGTCACCAAATGTTCTAACTATATAGCATGAAGGCGAACATTAAACCTGAATACTATGGAAAAATACGGGGACTAAAAGGATCTTTCTGAGACAGAAACAGTCTGTCCCACCGGGCGTGCCAAAAACTGTTGGTCACGAATCTGCCACAGGAAAGGATTTTAAAATAAATACGCCCTAGACTCGGCCAACATTGAAAGGCCGAGAGAAAGAAATGTCTCCCGGACCAATCTCCAGAGAGGGCTGGTTCCCTTACTAAATTCTATTCTTGAAGACTAGAGTTGCAGGAAAGAAATAGGAAATATGCAGAAAGAAATGGGAAATATAGCCACAGGCTGAATTTGTCAGATCTAGGAAAGCTTAGCAGCAAAAAAACACCTCAAGCACATGAACAACATATAACAAAAGATAGTAACATGATCTACTTACAACCTTGCACAGATTGCCTTCAAGATTGCATTCCAACACACTCTTCTTCACCAGCAATATTCAAATTCAGATACAGAATTTAAATCCCCATAGTAGATAAAAGTATGAGCATAAACGAGAAATGCATGAGATAGAAGGAAACCACACAGAAAATTGCTTGTAGAATCAGAGGCCAAATATCTTTTATTTATGCAAAGAACTTGATAAGTTTTTCAGCAAAAGTCTCTCGATCCCTTTTCTTGAGATATACATTGATATTTATAGAGGTCTTGCCTCTTTGCAGCATTCAAAGCATGAAACAGACTTTCTCGAGATCCACAAAATATGTAACAAAAAGAAGGAAATGATCCCCTTAATCCTACCTCGGAGAAGTCACAAGTTGAATAGAAACAAGGAACCAGATGTCTTTCATTAAATGGCCGTTCTCGGACCAAGCTTGAACCCTTAGAAAATCATGAACAGGAGCTTTTAATAATGGAGGCATCTTCAATTCTGGTGGCTTCAACAACTACATGCCTGAGCACGTTCTTCCATCTTGCACACATTGGAAAGCAGCAAAACATTAAATTCTGGAGAGCTTTTAATCCTTGGAAATCGCAATACTTCATCGGGCCGTTGAACTGCTTCCTGGCGCGAAACCGTGATGGGTCGCGAAACCGTGACATGTCACGAAATCGTGACATTTTCCCTCTCCGTACGCTTTTGCCACTTTGGGTCGCGAAAACCAAACATGTCACGAAATCGCGACGTATTTGGCTCTTTGTTCTCCTTCGTCACCTTAGGTCGCGAAAACGCGACGCGTCGCGAAATCGTGACAATTTCTTGCTCTCTGCCTTCTTCTTTGCTTTGCTCCCACAAAACTATGACCTGTCGTGATTTCATGACGTTCTTTCCCCATGTTGTCCTTTCACTGTTTCGAACCACGAAAACATGACAAGTCGTGATTTCGCTACATCTTTCTCTCACTTGGCTTTGTCTTCCTGATACGTCACGAAATCGTGACACTCTCCTTTGTTTGGACTTCTTTCCTCAACATGTCACAAATCGCGACAATTTCCTTCACCTGCCTTCTTCACTACTCCAAGTCACGAAAACTTCACCATGTCGCGAAATCGTGACATCTTCTTCCTTCTATGTCCTTTTCTTCTATATACCCGTGAAACTGCAACATGTCGCGAAATCGCGACAGTTTTCTCTTCCTTGGCCTTCATCCTCTTGCAAGTAGTGAAAATGGAACATGTCACGAAATCGCGACATTCCATACCATTTTGTTCTTTTCGCGCTTTCACATCGCGAAAACAAGACATGTCACGATTTCGCGACATTTCTTGTGTTCTCCTTCATTGCCGCCTTTGCCTCACGAAAATAGAACATGTCATGAAATCGCGACATCTTTCTCTATTTAGCCTTTTCTCCACAATATGTTGCGAAATCGCGACATTTCCTTGCTTTCTCTAGTGTTGCCGCTTTCTGTCGCGATATCGCGACGTCTTCCTCTTGCTTGGCCTCATCTTCAAAAATGTCGCGAAATCGTGACGTCTTTCATGCCTTATGCTTTTCTTTCAACCTTACCGTGATAATGCGACATGTCGTGATATCACGACATTTCTACATTTTGCTCCTTGTTCACTTTTCTATCGCGATATCGCGACGAGGTTCATTGACATTGCCCTTTGCTCAATTATGTCGCGATATCATGACATTTTCTATCACTCTGCTCCATGGCCATCGCAAGTCGCGAAAATGCGACATGTCACGATATCATGACATTTTTACTGCTTTGCTTTCGTTGACCACTTTGACCGTGATTTTGGAACACGTCACGATATCGTGACATTCTCTGACTTTGGCTTCTCTCTCCTCTAAAAACCTGCGATATCATGACAGTGTTGAATCTGTGCTCTCCATGCTACTTTTGGTACCAAAACTCGTAAAGAAACACAGAGGAGTGAGAACTTCAACAGTTTATGCATGAAATAAGCAACAATCAAAACAATGTGGCAAAAATGCCAACAGGGCCCAAGCTGTACACCCAAAAATTTGAAAAAATGAGACATCAGGTTTTGAGCCAGACCAAGCTTCTTTTGGAGTCAAATGCCCAAGTGCTTTGTGTGGTATGCAGTTTTGAATGTAATTTGCACAGTTTATTGCCTCAACCCAAAAAACTATTGGAATATCCCTTGAGTGGAGTATATAGTTAGCCATTTCCTTTAAATACCTATTCTTTCTCTCTGCTACACCATTTTATCATGGATTATGGGATATGTTTATGAATAATACCATGAGTTGAGAGGAACTTAGAGAACTCATTACTGAAGTATTCTCCCCCATTATCTATTTGAACCTTTTTGATCTTGCAAATGGATTGATTTTCAACTAAGGCTTTATAAGTTTTGAAGTGAGATAGGACATCACTTTTATATTTTAGAAAATACACCCAAGTTTTCCTTGAGAAATAATTAATGAAGGTTAAGGCATATTTTGCTCCATTAAAATATGGATGTGGGAAGACCATTAAGTCACTATGGATGAGTTCTAGTGGGGAAGCAGCTCTTTAGGAGCCACTTGGGTGAAAAGGATCTTGATGTTGTTTCCAAAGAGCAAATCCAAGACACACTTCATCAATAGAAGAAAGTTTTGGCAACCCTGTTACCATTTCATGTGTACTCAACTCTCTCAAATAGCTATAACTGAGATGCCCAAACCTTTCATGCCAATTTTTTCTTTCAAGGTCTCCATTAGAAACAAAATAGGAGGCTCTATCAGAATATTTGAAACCCTTAAAGTGAAATAGATGAGCTTTATGATTAAAGTCACAATTTGCTATGAGGGAGTATGGTTCTTGGAAGTCTCTTATTTCAACTCCTGTTAGTGAAAATAGAATTTTTTTGACCTTTCCAGATATACAAACTTGATAGATAGAGAGAATATTTGTAGCAATATCTGGCACATAGAGAATGTTATTGATATGATCACCATCAATGGTTATGTCACCTTTTCCTTTTACAGGGATAAAATATGAGTCACCAACTTCAATGCTGTGAGTTGAGCTTGACGAGAGAGAGGTAAATGACTCCTGTGAAGAAGTCATATGATGAGTTGCCCCTGAATCTAGAACCCAATATTTTTATGAGGTTTTAAAAAAATTTCCTCGAATATTTAAGGCTTTTCCAATTTTCTTTTTCATGTCTATATTGCGATCCTTCATTGCTACCTCAAGTTGTTGTAGTCTTTTCCAACATCTTCTTATAGAATTACCATCCTTTTTGCAATGAGTACAAGTTATAGGTGCTCTTTATTTCTTTTTGAATTTATCTTTATTAGAGTTGGAATCTACTAAGGCTTTGGATGAGGAGGGAAAGATATCATATTTTGAAAGCTTTATTTCCTCTCTAGTTAGCCTATCACAAAACTCCTCTAAAGTGGGCATTTTAAAACTTGTACCAAGTGCATATTTTGTAGACAAAAATGTGGTTGCAAAAATTTAAAATTCTCCATTTAATTTGGAAATAATAAGATAGATGCATTCTTCTTCTATTTTATTGTTTCCACTACCTTTTAATTGTGTGAGGACTTCCTTAAATTTGGTGAGAAAATCAACAATAGTGATGAAGTCTTCATGAGATAAAGCTATTAATTTTACCTCTAGCTGCATTGATCTTATTTGATCCACTTTACCAAATAAGGTTTTAAGTTTCTCCCAAATCTCAAATGGATTTTTACATTTAGAAATGTGAAACCATAAGCTTTCACTTACATTTGTACTTATAATACCCATTGTTTCATACATCTTTCCTTTATGCACAAATATTTCATATTCCTTATCAAATGCAGGCTATTTTTCTTCTAGCAAAAGTGTGAGACCTTTTTGAGATATAAGGTTTAATATCCTGGGTTTCCATGTGTGATAGTTATGAGGGGTGAGTGGGTCAATTGTATTTAGAGAATTATTTTTGCCCAGAAAAAATTACCAATAACCCCCCCAAAACTTCCTAAAAAAAATGCAGCAATTAGCTACAAGAAGAAACCCCCCCTTGAGTAAATGAAGCAAATAGGTGCAAGAAGCAACACCAAGAAAACCTCTCCCACAAAAAATTGAATTGATGAAAGTACAAGGAGACTCTTCACTATTTTATTGCCTTTATAGAATAGGCTCAAAATATTGAGAGGAGTCCAAAAGAAGGAAGATTACAAGGTTACAATGCTTCTTCACAGAACATGCCTTTAACAAAAATATGCTAGGTAGAGTGCATTAACATAGCATGGCCAATGGATCAAAAAATTATGATAAAAAAAAAGAACAGTGCCCATGCAACAAATTGGTAGCTACAACAAATGTGAGATAAAATCTTCCAAGCTAGAGAGTTCTGACTGTGACTATGAGAATTATATTCTCCAGAATGCTCACTGCCTTATTCTAATCATTGAATGGAAAATATTGAATGCTCACCACACCATTGATGCAGCTAGTAGAATGCTCACTACATGCTTCTTGAGCGGGATGATTCCAATGTTGAATGGTCACCGTTAGGGTTTAAGAAAGCAAAAAGCCATACTTATGGAGATCCAGAGAAGGAGATGCACAGTCAGAGGTTCACCATTAAGTAATAGGCCAAAATTGCACTAGTCGAGTGCTAGCTTCTATAGCTTAGTTTACAAACCAAATAACTTACAAAAATTGCTCTAGCATCGATGATAGTGGCTAGTGTGTTGCTGGCTCCATAAGAATTGTGCTCCGCTCCATGAACAAATAAAAAAATTGTATCAACTTTTCCTTAGATACAAAAAAGGTAATGTGAATCCTGTAATGGATGTTCTTAAATAGTGGTGAAAGAGTATATATAAAATATTTTAGATACCCCACAAAAATTAATGGATATTCATGTGGATCTGAGATCTATAATTGGCTAAAAAACTTGGATGCTTGACTGAAAGCTAACTGAGTAGAAAAAATGTCATTGATGCTCTCTAAGAGCAACCCAAAGAAAAAGAAATGATTACAAAGATCAAATGAGATTTACAAAGAATATCTCATGATTATAGTTTGTTCTCCACATCCTACATATATGAAGGTGATTTTAATAAATATTAGTTGTCTCTAAGTTTGGATCTTATCACACAATTTCTTTCGCTTCAAGTTGATGTTTGGCGGTCACAAAAACAGAACTAGCCATCCATAAAAATCATTGTAACTTTTAGAAAACCACATTTGAGCTCGACAATGTCTTCCTCTTTACGACTGACTATGTTGGACACCACAAGAAAATAAAGGACCATCCAAAAGTAGTAGAGCCATCTTTCAATCTTCTTTTGCATAGCTCACTCTACGAAAAAAGTTTTCTCCCTCATTGAAATTTGTAGTAGGCATTGTCATTCGATTCGTTCTCTTATGTGTAGCTCGGTCCATGAAAAATCATGTCCCTTCATCTTTCGATCTGCCTTTCTTGTGTGCATTTAGCTCTAAGATAAAATCATGTTCCTTTTTTTTGTTTTATACTCTTAGATAAAAAATCGTCACTTAGCCTCCTTTATGCACCCATTGCCATGACCCTTTCAAAAAAGGTATAAAAAAAACCATAGATGTCACTTAAAAGTGAGTTGGGCTAAGCACAAAAATTTATATGAAAACAAAAATATATTTTGAAAAAATACAACCACCATGCTCTATATTTTGTTGGTTGTCAAAGCCAACTTTGCGAGGGAATCCAATGGTGAGATCCAATGGCTGATTTTGACCAGATTCGGTATAAAAAAACTTTAAAAGGCTACCCAAAAAAAACTCAAAGGGAGTATAGACAAAAGCTGAACTAGTTTTAAAAAAATACTTCAAAAATAATACTAAGAAAAATCTAAACCACTCTAATACCATGTCAAAAAAATATTGAAAAATAATATTTTATCCCAAGAATAGATATGCAAAGCATTACGAAACTTTTGAAGAGAAGAGTGAAACCTGATTGATTATTCCATGGGATCAACTTTGTATAAATAGCAAAGTTAGTCAATGTGAGTCATTGGATTACAACAACTCGATAGATCTAAGCTAGTCTTAACTGGGAGTTTACCTACCCCATGCAAGAGTGGTAACTCAAGTTAGACTATCCTAGTAGAACTTAAGATTTATTATAACACTTCATTGCCTAGCCCTATTTTGATAAAAGAAGATCTTTGTGCTTTGGTAATGTTATCCAAAGCTTTTGAACTTTTCTCAAACCTATGTAGCTTGTCTTTATAATCTTTCACTTTATTCCTTAGTGAAAATACCTCATGTTCTAATCTTTCACATTCTAAGACTTTTACATCTAACTTTTCAATCATACCTTATTCAATTTTCCTTGCCTCTTCAACCTTAACCTTAAGGTTAGTGAGATATTGTAGAAACGTTGCCTTTGTTTCCTTATCTTCTTGTACTTGGGCTTTAAATCTTAAGTTCTCCATTTTTAACTTAATAAGTTCCTTAATTGTGGCTTCCTCTTTTCTTTTTTCTGAATCTTCCTCTTCTTCTAGGCTTTCAATAGCATCTTCATACTCTTAAAAATCTAAAAGAATTCCATCACTGTCACTTGAAGCACTGATTTCTAATTCAACAGGAGTTCAAATCACAATAAAGAATATCCTTTGTTGTACCTTATGGATCACTTTAATTATAATATCAAAATAGATACTTTACCCTTAGAATTCTTCAATCATACACAATGCACAAGATACTTAGGAACTTAATTTTTAATTAAAAATAAAAACATACCTTTCATGAGTCCATGATATACCCCTTTCAGCCCTTTCAAAAAGTGTTTCATAGGATTTGACCCTGTGATATCTTCCTTCATAGTGATCTATAGCTAGCCTAGTGACCAGCTGGGCTAGCCTCCAAATTTGAAATATAACCCGCATCATGCTTGCTTTATTTCCTCCTCCATGGACCAAACAAAAATGCTACCTTCACCATCAAAACTGTCCTCTACGAGATTCAAAATAGTGATCAACTCCTCACAAATATTAGCATGAGGCCAAGCACCATCTGGTCTATCTGGCGGATGGGATCAAAAGGTTTGATAGTTACGTTTGTTTGCTTTCTCTTATTATTTCTTTGAAAATCATGCACATTGATGTTTGTTGCCATGTTTGTTTGAAAAATGAATGACTGTATGATTAGTCTTTATTGTTGCACCGAGCACGAGTGCACATTAAAAAAAACCCAAATATGTTTGTTGTTGCATCAATTTATCTTTGAGTGCATGCATCTCAATATTTGACATTCATTGTTTATTTCATTTTACCACCGATCTCATCATCCATATTTGTTGTTGCACTGTAGAATAAAATGAATTACGAACTCCTTAAAATATTTATAAGGTTTTTACTATCACTTAATCTTATCCCATATATAACTTCAAAAAGAAATAATTCGTCCTTTCTTATACGCATTCCCAAGGCTCACTTCCATTATTCAATTTTTTTTTTTCAAAACTTGGATCTCCTTTATATAAGGTATGATATTCAATTTAAAACGTTGGCACTTTGACATAGATAAAGTTACTTTCTATAAAGAGGATGTTGGTGGGAAAGAAAGACTTACTAAAATTTTAGAATATTTAAATATTTAACTTTAAATTGTTTAAATATTTAATTTAAATAATTTAAATAATTTAAATTTTAAATAATTTTAATCTTTAAAACCATAATACCTTTGAGACCTTTTTTGAACTAGGGTCTTAAATTCAGGCCTTCAACTCTTCTTCAAATATTTTATTCATATATTTAGAACTCATGGTTGTAATTGCTTTGGAGGGAACCTTGTCTTGCATTCATAGAATATTAACTTTTGACATCAAT
Organism: Wollemia nobilis; assembly: GCA_028583015.1. Taxonomy (NCBI): domain Eukaryota; kingdom Viridiplantae; phylum Streptophyta; class Pinopsida; order Araucariales; family Araucariaceae; genus Wollemia; species Wollemia nobilis. The sequence goes on from JAQPPZ010016349.1 coordinate 2,476,987, forward strand.
GACTATGCACCTTTGACATCAATGACAACTCAATAAACTCAAATTTCCAACAATAGTACATTTAGAGCTTCCTCCATCAAGTTTAAGTCTTCCAATTCCTCGGTCATCATTTTTACTATAGTGGTCTGTTTCCTTTTTTCTTCAAGTTTTTCGATATGAAAGGTTGAAGGTTTGTCATTGAATATCTTTACTCTTTTACCCTTGAATGGGATTTCTAAATGCTAGTTATCCAATGATGGATATCCTACTATTTTGGCACCAAATTCTTTGGAGAGACACATACCAAAATAGGATTTTAGGTCCACTACCACTACTTCTTATATTACTATGAGTTGAGGTAATCTATGAAGAACTATTGGGATATATTTAATTACCCCTGTAATTTTATAGGGTTTTCATCCAATTGCAAGACACTAGGGTTGCTCCTTGTATATTCCATCCCCATGATGTTGCATACAGATTTGGGTATCACAGTAGTTGCAGTTCTCGAGACTATTGTAGAGATAGATAGAAGGGAGGATATTTATTATTTCATATAGAATATGTCAGACTATATTGCACATAATTCAACTGAGTAGGAGTTCTATTCTTATTTTTCATAGATCTCAAGGATTCCTACAATAAGTCAATTTGTCCTAGAAACTGCAATGCTTCATACATGGTTTCTTTGGAGGGAGTTTTTTTCATTTCTTTGACTATGTTGAATGGGAGAGGTTCAAATATTTTCTCTTTTACAACTTTGTTGTGCTTATTTCTATATCCTTTAGTAGCATCTATCATTTGATGCTTATTCAATGAGGGGTATCTCAATTTATCTCCTGCTTGTTCTTTCATCTCCACTTTCTTCTACAGGGATGTTTCTTTATGTGCTTTTACTTCTTTCTAATCTAAAATTTAGGGAAATTTCTCATAGGAGGTTCTTCTCTCAACTAGGTTTCTCACTGGTGAAGGTAATTTTAGGGGATTAAGCTCTTGGGGGTCCACTTGAAAATGTTTCTTTCTCGATCTGGTCAGAATAGCCACTAGTTCAATAGAGGGCATTATGAAATTTTTATTTTCTTCCTTGATCATATTAATCTCTCATTAGAGGGTTTTCTTAGCCTTCTCAATATCTATCTTCTAAACATGATATTGATGGATCATACATGATTTTTTATCGTGTGGATCATTACATGTAGAACACTGGAAGTTAGACTCTATTGAAGTTTTAGTGGGTTCACTATCTTCATTGGTGTAAACCACATTTGAATTTTCATGATTTCTACCACTCATGGAGGCTTGGTCTCTTGTTACTTGTGGATATATCCTTGGATAGAAATTTATCTCCGTTTATCTTCTTTCCATTGAAGTCATCTTATTTGTTAGAGTTTTCAAGGTTAATTACAGATCTTGTAGAGCTGCAAGTTGAGGATTTGGAGTCGGTGAAAATACTACCATAGGAAGTGTAGAGATGATAGGAAGAATTGGAGGAGTGAGGGATGTCTGTACCATTGGGATAGTAGGCTACCCGATCCATTTGAGGAGACCTGCATTAGAAGTGGAATGTTACACACCAAATATAAGTCGGTTGTATTCCAATAGTTGAATGCAAGATTTTTAATAGGATAATTGATTTATTTTTATTATTATCTTTATCATATTTCAATTATTTAAAAGTTTGCAGAGGATTGTGCCCTCATAGCAGTGACGACCAACCCTCCTTAAGTGGAAAAATACATTTATTTGATTTATTTTATTTCTATTGAATTCCTTCAATTTATACATTGAATCTTATGTTCTCTGGTTGCTATGTTCCATGGGATGATTGGATATATTATATTGAGTAATTAATTTTTGGGAGCCTGGTAGTTATACCACTCCAAGTCGTATCAGGGACATCGAATCCTGCACTAGTGGAAGAATATGTGCTCCATCGATGGACTATGAATGAAATACTAGATTGTTTATAACTGGTTGTACTTTCATCACCTATTTAGATGAAGCGAAGTGTAACACATTCTCAGCTCTCGAAAGGTATGATGTCATTCATAAGATCCAGTGAGCATGGGTACTCACTTGTCATCTATAAAAATTAAATACAAACTCACGATAGCATGTACAAAAGCAACATCGTGTGTGACGTGCAAAATATCATGGTGTGATTTAGGGAGGTAGAAAAAGAGGTGTGACGCAAATATTTTTTGAGAGCAGGAAATAACCATGTAATTCATAACAAATTCATCAATCATGGTTTAAATCTAGAATTCATTGTATCACCACAAGGAATTGGAGTTAGGAGAAATGAAAATAGTGGACCAATCAAAATCATACGAGTTAAGAAAATAAAAACCTAAGGTACATTGGCAAATAAATTAAAGTGACATCATACACGTTTTTTTTTTAATTTTGGATTCTAAACAAATATGCCACATGAAGTGTGTAGAGCTCATAAAGGGAAATAAAAGTTAAGAGTAGTAAGGTATTAACCGTGACTTTGGTCATGCATGAAACCTCCCTACGTGTAGCCCCCTTTCATATAATTCATCCATGTATCCCATCGCTCTCTATTTGGATGTCAATCTGTTGTCATTTCCCTGTCTTTCACGTCAATATGGTCACATAGTAGCATACTCATACCCAAGTGTCAGTACTATCATCGTAGTCTTATCACTGTAGTCGTATTGTATTACTATACCTGTGTAATATCTTCATGTTCCATGGGGTGTCAGTCCATAGCATTCGCGTATCTAATTGGCTCTGAGTTTCAGCCATATACCTACCTTGTTGTCATGTCCTTACATTCAATTGGTGTTATCCTACATCAAATTTATCGCCTAGCTAGTCAAAAGAGTATTTTATAGCTTGTTATTATCTCAATCTTGTCACCTATTCCGATTGGGGTTGTGTCATCCCAAAATCCTATCATATAACCTTGTCCCTCGGGTTGAAACACATGCTCTAGCCTCACCCCATGGTCTTGGAACCTAGCCAATCATGGGTCGTGTCAATTGGTTGGTCAAAAGTGATTTGTCTAGTCCATTACACCATAGTCTTATGTGAAAAGGTATTTAATTGCAAGACACTAGCCATTTTAAATTGGTCGTTGAGAAACTAGCCATTGGATAGAATATTGTGGATATAATTTGTTGAAGTAGTCATTGAAATTTGAAATTTTGAATTTGAAATTTCACGTCACAGTTGAAGCGATAGTTGAAGCAGAGGACAACAAAATTTTACCAAAATTTATCAAATTATTTTGCAGAAATTAAAGGCGATATTGGTTAAGAAAGACTTCTTGATAAATGCATGAGTGGAAGGTGGACAAAAGGACCAAAAAACTGATTAACAATCTCAAAGAATTCAAATGAAGGGTACTTGAAGTCACAAAGAAGACCTCCTATAAATGAAGGTACACATTATTCTTCTCCTTTACGAATTAATAGTTTTGATCCCAGTCATCCATTGCTTAACACTATGGAATCCAATAATTCTCCTAATTCTTCTCATGAGAACCTCACACATGAGGAAATAAGGAACCCCAATATCACCACCTCGGCCATTCAAACATTATTAGACAGTATGCACAACTTAACCACATAAGTGACCCAACTAATGGAAAGACAAAGCCAACCAAACCCTCGTATCCCAATCACCCCCAAAGACACTGGAACAATGAGGATACAAATAAAGAAGAAGTTTATGTACAACAAAGAGGTCATAATGGTAATACCCCAAATCACTTCAATAGAAAATGGAATAACGAGGATCTAGACAATGCAGAATTTTATGAACAACAAAGAGGTCCTACTCAAGTTCCCAAAATCGCTTCCATAGACATATGCATAATGCAGACCAAGATATATATGAATATTACCAACAACCAAGAGGTCCTAATGGGGTTAATTTTCTATGCATTGATATTCCCAACTTTCAGGGTCATGATCCACATGGGTGGATAGCCAAATTTGGAAGGCATTTTAGACTTATACCAAATTCGAGATTCATAAAATGTTTCTTTTACTACCTCCAAACTAGGTACTAAAGCTTATCAATGGTTTTTATGGCTCAAAAGCGTGAAGTGAAACACCATCTACTGGGATGATTTCACCAAATATTTTTAACAAATTTGACGAAGGATCATCATCTTCTTACATGGTGCAATTATTATCACTTAAGCAAATAGGAGTGGTAATGGATTATATCTCAAAATTCACTAGCCTGCTTTCCTATGCAAGAAACTTACAAACCCATATGGTATCTACTTTTCAAAATGGATTGAAAGAGAATATTAAATTTGAAGTGGATCTACAATATCCATCCTCCTTAGATTCCTATATAATGATTTCCAATTTGGTCGAGAAGAAGGTGCAAATGGGGACATCCACACAATGTGATTCATATGGTCAACCTCAATACCGCAACAACTCTTTTCACAAAAATTATCAACCATCAAAATATTTTTGCTATAAATGTCACAATCACCATCTAAAATATCAGGCATGTGTACCACAACAGAACTTTCAAATCAAATATGTTGATTGGGTAGATGAAGAAATAGAGGATACCAGCTCACCTGACTGTCCCATAGACAAAGACCAAATTGAACATGAAGAGGTCAAAGTTGAGGAAGATACTATGGCAATTTTAGTACATGCCCTTATGGGGTTATCAACTCACCATACAATCAAGGTAGTAGGGTTCATTTGACAAAGAAAGGTAACTGTATTAATTGATTCATGAAGTACTCATAAATTTATTGACACAAAGATTTCCAGGGCATTAAACCTACACATCAACTCCTCCAATAAATATAGATTTCAATTTATAACTACAAATGGGAGAAGTGCTCAATGTTTAGGAAGAACATCTTCAATTTCATTACAGAATGGAAGTTATACTTTGTAGGGTCCTCTTTTTGTGATGAATTTAGGGAATTCAAAAGTTATCTTTGGAGTCGCATGGTTAGAACAAATGAAAACCATGGTCGGTTTTAATTACAAGAAATACTTTATTGAATGGAAATAAAATGGGAAGACCATTCACCTCCAAGGAATTCCAACACCCCCATAAAAGATAGTAAGTTCACACAACATGGAAAAATAGTAATAAAAGGTAGCTATAGATTCATTGATCAAATTAATTGTATGGAAATGTAAGCACAAGACACTCCAAAAATCCAATCAGGAGATCTACAAAATATTATGGCAAACTATGATGAGGTATTCCAAGAACCAAATGGACTACCCCCCAAAATATCCCATGATCATGTCATACACCTTGTTCTAGGAAGTCTTCCTCCTAATGGCCATCCTTATCAATATCCCCAGCCTCAAAAAATAGAAATTGAAAATATTGTCCAAGAACTATTAGAACATGGTGTCATCTATCATAGCACTAGCCCCTATTCTTCACCAGCAGTTTTAGCCCGTCGTAAAGACAATTCTTGGTGTATGTGTTTGGATTTTCGCCCTCTTAACAAAATCACCATCAAAGATAAATTCCCTATACCTATCATTGATGATTTATTATATGAACTACATGGTGCAAATTTTTTTACAAAATTGGACTTACATTTAGGGTTTCACCAAATTAGAGTTAGAGAAGAAGATATTCCCAAAATGGCTTTTCGTACCCATGAAGGTCATTATGAATTCTTGGTCATGCCTTTTGGTCTCACTAATACCCCATCCACATTCTAAAGTCTCATGAACCATGTGTTTCATCATTTCCTTCATAAATTTGTCCTAGTCTTCTTCGATGACATACTCATATATAGTAAATCATGGAATGATCATCTGTTGCATGTGGGAAGGGTTCTTCATATATTACACAAGGAAAAATTGTTTTTCAAGCACTCTAAATGCTCTTTTGGTGTTCAATAAGTGGAGTACCTAGGTCATATAGTTTCTCAGTAAGGTATTAAAGTGGATCCCAATAAGATAAAGGTAATTTAGGATTGGCCATTACCTAAAACCATCAAGAAACTTCGTGGTTTCTTGGGTCTCACTAGCTACTATCAAAAATTTGTGTGTAACCATGGTAAAATTGCAGCTCCTCTCATAGCTCTAACAAAAAAAGATGTTTTTCATTGGTCATAAGTAGCCGCTCAAGCCTTTGAGTCTCTCAAAGAAGCAATGTGTACTACAATTTTGGTGACTCTAGATTTTCACAAACCATTCGTAATTGAATGTGATGCTTCAGCAATAGGTATTGGGGTAGTACTAATGTAGGAAAGTCATCGCTTGATATTCAAAAGTAAACAACTTTCAGGAAAAAATTTGGGAAGATCTACATATGGGAAAGAAATGTTGGCTATTCTACATGTAGTGGAGAAATGGAGATATTACTTAATCAACAATCGTTTCATTATAAAAACTAATCATAGTAGTCTCAAGCAATTTCTAGAACAATGATTTTGTTATCCAAAATAAAACAAGTGTTTAACAAAATTGTTGGGATATGATTTTGTTATCGAGTACAAGAAAGGGAAAGAAAACATGGCAACTGATGCATTATCTAGAAAATATGAATATGCAGTGGTTATTAATGTTATTTCAAGTCCTTGTTCTCAATAGGTATCTCATCTACAGGAAGAATGGTTGTCCAATAGTGAAACTGCTCAAATAATTCAGGATTTATTGTTGGGTTCATCCAAGCACCCTCTTTTCTCCTATGAAGACAAGATATTAAGAAGGAAGAATCACATTTACATTCCACACATTGCGACAATCAAATAAAATATTCTAGATGAGTCACATGCCTCTCCATCAGTAGGACATTAAGGGTTTTTGAAAACTTATATTTGGATTAAACAATCCTTTTGTTGGAAAGGATTAAAAGTAGAGGTCAAACAATGGGTGGTTTAATGTGAAGTATGCCAATGCAATAAGGGTGAAACAATCAAATCACCAGGGTTGCTTCAACCATTACCCATTCTAGATTGTTAGTGGGAACACATTTTAATGGATTTTATTGAATGTCTTCCTAAGTCAGAATGTAAAACAGTAATTTTCATGGTAGTTTATCGCCTCTCCAAATATGCTCACTTTAAGTCTCTACAACATCAATTTTCAGCAAGAAAAGTGTCTAAGGTATATATGGAATCAATTTTCAAATTACATGGAATGCCAAAAAATATTGTAAGTGATCAGGATCTCATATTTACTAGCAATTTCTGGAAATAATTATTTTGACTTAGTGGTACCAAATTAAATATGTCCTCTACATACCATCCACAAACAAATGGCCGAACAAAGGTAGTTAACAAATGTTTGGGTACCTACCTAAGATGTTTTGTTCAGGATAAACAATATCAATGGAGTCATTGGATTTCCTTGGAAAAATGGTGGTACAAAACTTCGTACAATTACTCCATCAAGATGTATCCCTTTGAATAATTATATGGAATTAAGCCACCAACAATAGCAAATTATGTACCAGGATCTTCCAAAGTGGCCCAAGTAGATGATTGGTTTCAACAACGATAGTAAATGCTCACCATTCTCAAATATAATTTGGCCCAAGCACAAAATCATATGAAGCAACAACAAGACACACACAGTTTGAAAAGACAATTCAATATTGGTGATATGGTGTTCATGTGTTTGCAGCCCAACAAAAAATTGTTATTGAAGATTAAGTCCAATTAAAAGTTGGCTCCACAATTTTATGGCCCTTACAAAATTGTGTGTCATATTAGAGAAGTGGTATATCAACTAGAGTTACCTCCCTCATCATTTACACATCCAGTATTTCATGTTTCCTATCTCAAGAAGGTGATCATCCAGAAAGTGCAATCTCATTCAAAATTACCAATACTCGATGAAGAAGGGCATATATATCTCCAGCCTGAAGAAATTTTATAAAGTAGAACACGTATACTGATATCTCATCATATCCAAGAATTTCTCATCAAATGGTAGGACCTACCTAAAAAATATGCTACATGGGAACCTAAAAGTATTTTCCAAAAATTTCCAGCTTTGAGGACAAAGCTTTTCGAGGAGGAGAGCTATGTTACACATAAAATATAATTCAAATGTATTCTAATAGTTGAATGCAACATTATTAATAGGATAATTGATTTAGTTTTATTATTATATTTATCATATTTCAATTATTTGTAATTTTATAGAGGATTGTGCCCTCCTAACGGCGAGGACCAGCCCTCCTTGAGTGGCACCATATATTTATCTAATTTATTTAATTTCTATTGAATTCCTTTTATTTATACATTGAATCTTATGTTATCTGGTTGCTATGTTCTATGGGATGATTGGATATATTGTATTGAGTAATTAATGTTTGGAAGCCTGGTAGTTATATTGCTCTAGGAAGCAGGACCTAGGAAAGTAATATTGGATGCTTATGGTAGATCCAAGAAGATAGGCATTATCATATTTGCAGGGAACCTTCCAACAACAATTATATCTCTTTCCATTTTTTGGGATTTTTGGAAAATCATTGGGAAAGTAAATACCTAGGATTTCCTGATAGCCATGCTTATGTATAATTTAAAAGCCCTTAGGTAATAATACATTGATTGTTCATATATTGGCCTTAATATATTAGGTACTCTTTGTCAATTTTAGTTGAATTTGATATTGAAGTTGACTATTTCCTCCTAAGGGTGCTTCTGAATGACAGTGAACTGATTTAGCAAGGAAAATGGATCAGCATGTTCATTGAATTCTTCTACTAATTTACTGGTATGTTGAGCCCAAGTGGATATGGTTTGGTTTACGAGGAATTTATACTAGTAGGGCATTTTCCCTTTTAATAAAATGACTAACAGTCTTATCATGACATCCTCCTTAGTGATGTTATGTATCGCTGCAAGTGCGACTACATCTTGAAATTTTTTATAGGTCATCTTCCTAGTACTGTCATACTAGGGTAATGCCTTTAAGGCCTCTACTGGAATCGGGTTCTGAGCTACTAAATTTAGGGGGCCTGTATGGTTCCATAAAGGGTAAGGTAGATTTGGTTAATTCATGACCATTGTAGCTATGGTTCTACCTGATATTATAGGAATATGGGTAGCTAGAGTTATTGTCCCACTAGCAACAGTATTAGGGGGAGTTGTAGAGGAAATATTTATAGATCCTATAGTGATGGTAGAAGAAGAAGTTGTCCTAGAAACTAATATAGGATTAGATCTAAGGCTACCAAACTGTAATTCAAAGAACTCAATGGTTTCTTCAAAAAATTTTGCTTTAGATCTAGTTTTCATAAAAAAATGATATTCAACCAAAAAATAGATAATGATTTTCTTAGGGTTTCTCTATTGGATAGATTCACCAAGTGATTCATAAAAAAGGAACAGGACAAAGATAATCATCAGAACATTGGTCTATATATATCATGCGATTGGGTCCCACCGGACGTGCCAAAAATTATTGGTGCAAAATCTGCCTTTGGTTACATTTGCACCCAAGACTTTGCCAACATTGAAAGACCAGGTTCAAAATAGAGTTTACCCGGTTCAATTTCTAGAGGAGGTTGGTTCCTTGATTTATTTTAGGAAAGGGAGGGAGATTAAAGTGCATAATGAGAGGGAAATGTAGTTATTGCTAAGAACGTTTAGATGGTGCAGATTAGATAACAACAAAGAAATATCTACAACCTTTTACAGATAAGCATTCTTTATTAGAATAACTAGTCCTCTGGTGTAGATTTAATAAAACATAAGCCTTTTGGAACTGTTAATTTTAGAGCTAGCTAAAATTTAAATGCAAATATATAGAATACGAATTAAGGTGATTTCTATTCAACATAACTTATACAACAATCAACAATCCATACATACTTGACAACAACACCAGTGAGCCAGAAACTAGAATGAGTAGTATTTATTTGCTTTCAAAAGTCTGTGTATATTGCCTTGTAAAAATCTAAGAGCTGACCATTTGTTAGGGTCAATCATCCTATATATATCTTTTACATATTAGAAAAATTGAAATTTTTTACAACAATTACCTTGTAGGCTCATTCTGGTAAAGTGGCAGTTAAGAGAGTATGGGATCTTCAACATAAAATGGTTGGGATCTTCATATTACTGCATATCTACTTTGATATTTATGGATATGTCGTGGTCCATCTATCTTCCATTTATTTATTTTTGGTTTGTCGGTCTGCAAAATCATGATATGTCATGAAATCATGATGTTTTTCTTGGAGGTAAACTGTGGACGCAAAAATATTGTGATATCATGACGTTTGAAGTCATCATAAAAGTACTTGTTATTGGAAGAAGATTCTTGAATGATGACCATTTTATTGTTTCAATAGTTCTATTTGAGAGGTTAGAGTTTGAAGTACATTAAAAATATATTTTTATGACACAAAATGTATGTGTTGAAAGATAGGATAAATTTAATAATTGCATAAGAAGAAGGTTGATACATTTGGGTGTATGATGTTGAAGGTGGCATCATATAGTTTTTCCCAAGGTATTTAAGATAAAGTGATTAGAATATGATATGTGAGATATTATAAGATTAATATTTTGGATGAAACCCCATTCTTGCCTATGTGATATTAGAAGGAAGGTTATTGATATGAGTATTAGAAGTTGGGACACAATGGTACATCCTAATTAGGGATTTATCTTGTACCTAATTATTGAGATATAGGATAACTTATATTGCCTTACAACAATTTATAAAGAGTAGGTAAAGATGAGTTATGTACCAAAGAATATGGGAGGGTTTACCTCTCAACATCCATGGAAGTAATATTGATCGAAATATTTTAATAAATGAAATTAGAGGTTGATGCATTAAATTTTATATTTAAAGATCTAAAGGGTGGATCTAGATGATTTAGAGGTAAAGGTATTGAGATAGAATTTAGGGATAATCCATGATTGAACCTTCCTCTATAGAGATGCCTATGATGTTATGACATTCCCTAAGAAAGGATTCCACAACCTCCCTATGTTTCTATAAAGAGAAATCCATGCGAGTAGTAGATTGGAAATCCACGCTTTCTTTCTCATAATGGATAGGGGTTATACAAATTGAAGGTGTAGAGACCTTATCTTCATCCTCAAGTTTTAGGTTCTTAAATGCAAGTTGATCATTAAGATATTCCACTAGAGGGTTAGGTGGCCAACTGATGAGTAGTGCTATGGGTTAAGTAGCATATCTTGACCATTGTTTGGAAGGAAAGGATTTAATTAATTAAATTTAAATTTTATAGAGTTTATTAAAGAAGAAAAAGAAGATGATTTAAATATCTTATAACCCCTTCCCTCTATATACAAAATTTTATCTATATACATGAAGGTCTCCTATATGTCCAAGGTCCCTATATACCTAACTCCTTTATATATACCCATAAATACATGAGAGAGAAACAATATTTAGGTTGTCAAAAATACATGAAAGTGGTTGCTTTTATACATGTCCAAGATGGCATGTGAATAGTGATAGTATGCCAACTTATGAATCCCACTAGCCCACTATAATATAGTCCTTACTAGGCATAAGTATGTATGAGACCCTATATAGAAGTCTAGTGTCTTGAGCTTTTTATATACATAATATACCATGGTAGCTTGTATAGAAGTTCATCAAAGGATCACAAATACTCTTAGTAGGATTATCAAATAGTTATGTTTTTATTATCTTAGATTCAATGTCATCTATTCTGAGCAAACAAGATAAAAAAATCTTGATTAAAACTTGATCAATTCTAGATTAATTATGTTTAGCTTAGCCAAAGAAAATATTGGGACTTATGTTGGTGTTCATGTTGGTTGAATGAAAATGTGATAAGGGGTAGAAATGAAGGGGATCATGAGCAAATTATTCTTGATTCTTCCCACTCCTCTATGTCACTTCAAGATTAAGGTTTTTTTGACATTAGAGCTTAGTGTTTGATTGATTAGTTTGAAGAACACCTATGTTTATCCTAGGATATTTCTTTAACTAATATTAACCCTAATATAGCCCTAGTGCAATATACAAATGTGACAATCAAGGTCTAGAACTAAAATAATTTTGCTTCTTGATGATAAAATAAATAATAATTTTCTCTTTTGAAGGTAAATGTGCAAGGAGAATGCAACAAATAAGTCCTAGATGTGGCTATATATGATTTTTATTTAATTCTTAATCTTATACTTAGTTGGTCCCCTATATAATTAGGACTAGACTAGTTTCCTATTTCCCTTTTGTTATGTTACCAACCAAACAAAAAATAAAGACTAGTACAACAATCAAAAAACAAGATTAGGCCCTACATGCAAAAATAATAGAAATTATGAAGTAGGAAAATATATTTCTAAGATAAAGGTAGAAGTCCTTCCTATGCTTTTTCCTATAAATGGTGCTTTTTCTTTATAATAAAATAGATAAAATAATTTTTATTAGTAGCAGAGGGGCCTTTATAAGCTAGTAGAGGATGATGCACTCACTTGAAAAATGATTAGGTCCATATTAAAAAGGATAAGAAAACTATTATAAATAACAAATGCATGAAATAAAGTCTAAGTGGCAAAAAAACTGCATAATGCCAATTCTCTATGTAAACCAAAGAATAATAAAGCCATTAGAATTACAATCTAAAGATTTTTTCACTTTTGTGAGTAACAAAGCAATATTAGATGTAAGATAGTCTAATTGAATGATTGAAATGATAAGGGTCTTTGACTTGAGAGTACAAAGACTCTATCAAATGATAGAAAAATATATTTAGTTGCATAATTTAAAGATTGAAATGATACTAAAATATGCTAACTAGATGTAAATGCAATGTGTAAGTTAAGATAACGTGCAACAAGATTAAGGATTAGACCTACAAGACAAAGAGTATATAAAAAGGAAATTAGAGGAATGATCACAATCCAAGTTACTAAGGTTGTTTTTCCCTTATTTTTGAAATCTTAATGAAAGCTTGTTGGCTTACTTATGGACACTTGAAAGCTTGAGCTTGGAGTCTTGCATTCTTGACTACCTGGAGATTAAGTTTTAAAAAAAACTTACTTGAAGAGATATTGGATGCTTAGAAGCTTGTAATAATAAGAGATTGAATGCTTGCAAGTATGGACTTCACAATAATTTGGTAAGATTTTAACATAACCTTGTCATGGAAATGATGAATTCCTATGGTTCTAGAATTTTTTTGATAAACTTGTGTTGCTTTCATAAGTCCATGGATTGGGCCCTCCAATGTATTGGCTTTATAGGAATCCATGGTTCCTTGGGGGAAGAATTATACTAAACATGATAAGATTGGATATAGTAAGAATTGAAAAGGGATCAAGATGCCATTAGTGAAGGAAAATTAAAAATGAAAAATTTTAGACTTGGGATTTCTATTTGGATTTATGAATCATACCATACATATCTTATCCATTAACATACAATGGCTTGGAGGTTATAAAAGTCTAAATTCCTTAATTTTGACACATGACAGTCAAAGGCATTAGTGGTGCTTTTGTGATGGCACTTTCATTGCCATGATCATTAGAGGTCAAATTTGGTTGGGAAAGGTCAAAAGTAAAACAATGACAAAAGCACCACTAGGTTAGCAAAATCATTGGTGGATTTATCACTCATGTCCCAACATTTTTGCTCTTGGAGAAATAAATGCTCTAGATCTAATAAAAGGAGGATTGATTTAATTTGGGTGATTGAAAGGCTAATGGATGAGGTGATTGACAAGCTTGAAGATTAGAACTACATATAAAATTGGGTGTCTACACATATTTTACCAGAAATATTATTTAAAATTGTGATTAGTTGTATGGAACACTTTGATGACATTATTAAAATAATACTACACTTTAAATTATATAGCAATTACATTACATAGAAATGTTCAAAAATTATTTCAATTGAATAGATTTTCTAAGAAGAATCATAAATATTTTATTTATTATATAGTTAATATAAAATATTATATATACAACACTTCTCAAAACTAAATCTTATATCAACTAGTAATAAACCAAAAATAGGTGAAAGAGATGAAAGGTCTGTATCCCCTAGGCTAAAGTTTAAAAAATGCAAGTTAGCAATATACAACCATAACACCTATTTGTTACAAAAAATCATGTATTACACTAGTCATATACAAAAAACATAACTATTGAAACCCTTGATTGCTATTACAACAACATAATCTCTTTGATCAATACTCTTCATAGTTATCTTGATGTTAGAGAGGGATGTGGAAATATGAGTCACATGTTCAACTAAGTACTCACTAATCTTTCTATTCTTATGCGTATGATATTTGAACTAGTGATGAAGATATTCTAACTTCTTCATTGCCATGGGAAGGACATTAGATGTAATATAAACATATGCATGAATGTTGGGGATCTAAAAAAGTAAATGTATAAGTTTGATATAAATACCTCCAAGGAGTAATCAAACATATAAAAACTCTTTGAGCTTTCAGCTTTCAAATAAAATTAAGGATAAGTCTACTAATTTCCCTTAATGAACTTACATCATCATGTTTGGATCTATCAATAAGTGCAATCTTCTAAGAAATTTTTATGTGGGGAAGATAGACCCTATAATGGACTAGACCCTTTGTGCAAATGTATATTACTAGAAATGCTAAGGGATGGTTTTCTAACTCCAATAAAAAGTATAGAAGGAGGAGATTCAAGTAGAGGTATAAGCATGGTGAAAGTTGTTTGTTCAAACTAAAGGAGTTTCCATATTACACCATGATAATTTTTATCCATATTAACATTCTAGATGTGAGATAGAAGATGACATGAGTCTTATTCAAATAAGGAAAAATGTTTCAATAAAAGCTTAAGGGATAGAGAAAATGGATCAAGCAATCAAAGGTAAATATATATATGGATTTATAACTATGATGGATTGTACCATTAGGTCAAATCCAATCCCATAGAATGCTCATAAAAGAGGTACCAAATTTGATAGTAAATTTATAATGGATAAGAGCACATATGGAATCAAATGATGTTCATAGAAAATATAATAGATTATATCTAACTTTGGTTGTATTGTACAACATAAAAAAGTAACCAAGTGATCCCAAACATCTAGCATAGTATTCATTCATTTTTTTAAGAATGTTAGACCATTAAGGTTTGATTGCTAAAGGCTTTTGGTTACATAATACCATCATGTTCAACCACAAAATTGACCTTCCAATATTGAGTCCATGTCTAAGAGTATCAATTTTCCAAGACAATGAAGGACTTATCCCTCCCTAGGTAGACCAATTCTTGACAAGAGATAAAGAATTTATAAATATTTTGCATTTAACACATTATCCTCCTATGGGATACTTTATCATTTTATTTGAAATAATCTTGAGAGATTGCATGCTAAAATAGTACTCTATAAGATTTTCTACCATATAAAGCTTGGGCCACCCATTTAGAAGCAAGGGATTTACTTTGAATTAAGGGTTCCACTATTCCAAAACCCCTTTAACCTTAGGAATAGTGTAAATTTTCCATGATACACCAACCATGTCATTGGACCTATTCCACCTAGACTGTAAATATATGTACATAATGTGAGTAAGGTCGAGGTAGGCATTATGGGAGGTAAGCTATGAAGATGAATGTTAAACATGTGATGTCACTAGTACTTTGCTTACAATCTATATATTATCAAAAAGAAAGAGAAATTTGATCATCCAAATATCAAAAAATACTCTTCAAAATTTAACCATTACCTAATCCCACATATCTTGGGGAAAAATATTGATGCCAAATGGTATCCTCCAACACCAAATAATTTGATCATACGGAATTATTTTTCATAAGGAAGGCACATTGTCTAGCATAGATGGAAAAGATCAAAATTAAACTTCAATTTTGTAATGATTGATTATGGAACCTCAAATTTAATAATAAATTTGTAAAATACCCCATGTAGTAGAAATTTACTTTTTTTTGTTTTATAAAATAGTAGAAATATCATATGGATTAGTAGTCCTTTAGTATGAGCCTTCTTCAACAAATGGTCCAAGGCATTTATAGTGATTACTTAATAAAGAGTGGTTAAAGGATAAATGTGTCTAATAGATATTTGTAACTAAGAGGTGCAATACATGGTCATAAGCCTTCTTCAAAACCCATTTAACTAAAAATTGAAAGAATTGAATCCTAGTAAAGTTTGTCATAAAATTTATCAAAATAAAATTTGGTAAGGATGACATCTTGTTTAGACTTATGAACCCATTGATAACCCTTCGATATAAGCATGAGGTTGTCAATAATTTATCAGCCTTCAATAAATCTTATTTGCTCAATACTAACAATTCTATGTATAATAAGTCTTAGATGAATGACCAAAGCCTTTATTATGATAATATATATAACATTGAATAAAATTATTGAACGCTATCCTAAAATATTACCCTTATTATAATTTTTACAAATTAATTTAATCATCCTCAATTAATAAAAACACAAGATATCCTTTAGATAAAGCCTTCTTGTATATAAATCAATACGAAGAACATGTTAAAGTTTTTGATAAAATTCTGTGAACAAATCATCCATCCCAATATTTTCTTTTCATACAGCTCCTAATAAATATTATCATAACCCATAAATGCATTATAAACAATTTTAACGCAATAAATACTTTCTTTAACTAACTTTATTGGTTTTTGTGGTATACCACCTATACATAATCTCCATATTCACGAAAATGTAATTTGAATACATATGCTTTGGTATTTGTCTTTGCGATATATTATTTTAAATAAAAGGGTAAATCTAATGTGGTGATGTCCCTTATTGATATATGTTCATATCACCAACGCACCCACGTCCTAGAGTGTTATGTCTGATTTGATTATCTTTTCATAAGAATATACAAGTTTGATTGAAGTTGAATTTGAATTAATGTTTATCGGTGACTAAAAGAGTTCAATAAGACTGTGATTGAAGTTGAATTTGAATTAATGTTTATCGGTGACCAAAAGAGTTCAATAAGACTGTAAAGTAAAGTAAGAAAAACAGTAAACAAAATGACATATGATATACAAGATATGTGGATCAAGGATTACTCCCAACATTCAAGGCTGAAGAGAAGTGAGTGATATAAGAGTTGGATGTCATCGTAAATGTTCTTTGTTAGAGTCGATAACGAGTTGATCTTATTGTATCTCTGTGATCGTCCTTGCGTTTCCTGGTCATGGCTTGTGGAGGTTGGAAGAATGATTGGTAAAAGTTTGATTGCCAAAATATCTACCAAGAAGAGATCTAGGTTCAAACCTATGGGCACGCTGCCAGCTTTAGCAAAGGTGATAGTCCATGTTAAATCCTCTGAATACGCGTCAGACAAACGACAATGGTATAAACCCCGAGCAAGCAACCGGCAGTCTTAACAGAAGAGCGAGCAACCGACAGTCTCAACAACAAAATCTGTTAGGAAAAGTCCTTGTGATTTAATCAACCTATATTTTATAGATGCATGAACATAAATTTGCACGTGATTTATTTTCATCTTCTTGTGGAGGAGTTTAGTCTATATCCAACTTTTTCCGAGGCGGTCAATGAAACTAACAAATACCAATGTTTTCGCGTGGAGTGTAGTCTATATACAACTTTTTGGAGGCGGTCAATGAAAATAACAAATGCCGATCTTTCGAACATTCAATATACGAATTCAATGTGCACGTGACGCCAGCATAATTGACGAATTGACCCGTCATCATCCACGGTGTGAATACTCATAAGCGTTGAAAAAACCGTACAACGTGAACAGAAACTTTTAGCTATAGATAGTCCTCTCTGGTGAATATCGGCTTCAGGTGAACTCAATGGGCTTACAATGAGAGAGCAGAGTCCCAAATTCCTCTTATTCCATCCATCCCACTCCCTTAGTCCAAAATATAATGTCTTTGAAAGAATGAGGCGTTGTAGTTTACCATCTAAATATTTGTTCAGCCACATAACTGGTTTTTTCTGGATTTATACCTTGGAGGACAAGGAGAAGTTAATAGCTGCTGGAACGGGAGGCCGAGGAAAGAATCTGCATATTTCTTTTTATTTAATACAACTTTACTATATACAAATGTTGTAGGATTTCATTTCAGATCACCAGGCCTCGCCAAGTGTTGTTGTTTTGTGTTATGTGTGATTGCTGCAGAATCCGCCGGAGTGAGAATAAATTTCTGAATATTTGCATTTTGGTGCAAAACAAAGTTCGCTCATGAAGTCTGACTAATGACAGTAATGATGATTTTTGAGATTTCAAAGGAATGGAAGCAGCACCATAATTTGAACAAGAGCGCACGAGTTTCTGATTAGAGAAGTGGAGGGAAGGCGCAGTGTTATACGCTTGGAGAGGTTGATTTGAGACGAAGATCTTGAAATCTGGCCAATTAATGGAAAAATTGATTATTGAGACTCTGATGTGGTACCAGTGCATATAAGACGTGTAACAGTTGGTGACGTGAAGTAAGAGTTGCATTGAGGTGCAACGTAACAGTTTGGATTTTGGTTTTTTTAGAGAGGTCCAAGGTTCAATCGGTGAAGTGAGTGTGTGAAGGGGCGGGTGAGTGTCTCCCTAGTAGAATTGTAGTAACAGATTATGGGATTCTTCGTCAAAAATTTTATGAGATATAAAAATATTTAATAAAAAAACATATTTTAATGATTTTTAATTTTTAAAATATTAATATATTATTAATCTTTAATTTTTTATTATTTAAAAAAATCAAATTTAATTTTTTTAATTGAGTTATTGTGAAAAATATGATAATAGGGTTGAGCAGTGAGTACTCGACCCAGTTAAAAAAAATTGATAATCCATAGTCCATATTATTAGTCTTTAATATTCTCTCTCTAGAAAGTGCAATTTGCAATTTTGTTGTCCGTAAGAGAAAGGGAATAAATGTTTAACCTTCCAATTTTTGGTTTAAGGGGTTTGACTCTTCAATCTACGTTTTTAAAATTTTCTTTCAAAGCTTTTCTTTAACTGTTTATTTAATAAAACTTTTATGAATATGCATGTTTTAATGTAAAAATTAATAAAATTAATAACATAATCATTAAGTTAAGGATAATATTTAAATTATATGTTGTGCAAATTTTAATATCTATGTTTTTTTATTAGGTAAGAGAAAGAGTTTTAAAGGATCCCCAAACCTAATACATATAGGACTGAGAAAGAGTAAGAGACAATGCATCATTCTTAGAGAAAAAAATCCTTAAGCAAAAGAACATATTCACATATAAAACTAGTATTAAACTCTCCAAAAGAAAAACAAAGTGGGGAAAAAAATTGGCTACAATACCCAAAAGGAGATCAGAAGATACAATATACAATACCAAAAGGTGTGTGAAGCTCGTTGTCCTTTGGGGAGAACCTACGAGAACCCACACGCTAAAGGAACACCTTCACATATGCCACCGAAAAAGACCTTGATGCCTTGAGAAGATCTTGGCACCCATGTACACGAGACACCTATAGATGGCACCAAATCCCTACTAGCAAGAAAACGTCCAAAAAAAAGAGGCTCCAAAAAGCATAGAAAATATCCCCCTAACCTCCTAAACTCCCATAACCAGCGCCTATGCCAAACAATGATCATCAATAGTTAAATTTTGAAGACTCTGAGGAAAGTTTATCATCCAAACCATAAAGCCTTGTTGTGATAGCCCAATATTCACAGTTAGATCCACTGCTTTGTTTCCTTCACAAAAAATATGTTGAATTAGAGCCTTCGAATAGAAAATTTTGACTGTTTCTACCATGATATTTGCTATCTTCTAGTGTGGGGTGCAAGACTTCTTGACTAGATTAACAATATTTAATGAATTGCCCTCCAATGTAACTTTAATAAAACCCAAGGATTCCACCAATAAGAGGTCTTGAAGGAGTGCTCCATAAAATGGGAGGTCTGGATTGAAATATTTTTGACAAAGGCATCTAGAAAATCCCCTTTATCATTTTTAAGTACACCACCTGCCACAACAAGACCCGGGTTAAAGAACACAAGCTTATACTGAGAGGGGGGGTGAACAGTAGAAGACCACTTTTTACTTTTTTTTCCAATGAATATTATGCAATGTAAAGATAACAATATCAATAGCAATAATCAAAGAAATGCACAAATAACCACACATAATAGAGATATCAATTTTACATTGTTCACCCAATGTGGGCTACTCCATGGATAAAATCTTTCACTAATATTTTCTCAATAAATCTCTTGGGAATTCTTTTCCTATTATAATATTTATGGAGCTTTATCCAAAGGAGACACCAATCCCCGAATCAAGTTCATGGATCTCTATCCACATGATAAATTTTTTCTCCTTAGCTCTAACAGGTGATCTTCTAGAAGAACTATTACCCCCACTACTCTGGCTAATAGATCTCTATCCACTGAAAACACTTGTCCTCACTACCCTGGCTAATGGATCTCTATCCACTAGAGACTATCGTCCTCTATACTTTGTCACCTTCAAATATTTGTCTCAAATCTGCACTAAACATAGTCCATCGATCTAGCACAAATCTACTCAATCTCTGTCTCTGGTCTGGCACAAATCTATCCTTAAATCTGCACCAAACTCTGTCCTCAAATTTGTACTAAACATAGTCCTTCGATATAGCACAAATCTATCCTTAAATCTACACCAAACTCTGTCCTCAAATTTGTACTAAACATAGTCCTTCAGTCTAGCACAAATTTATCCTCAATCTCTATCCTCTAATCTGCACTAAACACAGTCCTTAGATCTAGCAAAAATTTATCCTCAATATCTATCCTCTGATCTGTACTAAACATAGTCCTTTAGTCTAGCTTAAACCTATCCTCAATATCTATTATCAAGCCTTAACACAAAGCTCGAATCAATCTCAAATCAACTCTGCTAGATCTACCCCTAATCTTAACTCAAGGTTTGAACAAATCAATCAATCAATTATGCTCACAAGTCTTCTCAAAGACTTGTCTCAAATCTGCTCAACAAGTTCACACTAGAACTTGTCCAATCTCATAGAAACATAAAGAGAATTTTTAGAGACTCAATATGCTTCACATTCATCACAATGATCAATCACTTTCAATCACTCTTTTAGAAACATATGGAGAATTGTTAGAGACTCAATATGCTTCACATTGACCTCAATGCTCAATCACTTTCAATCACTCGTTTAGAAATATACATAGAATTTTTAGAGACTCAATATGTTTCACATTCACCTCAATGCCCAAACACTTTCAATCACTCTTTTAGAAACATACAGAGAATTTTTAGAGACTCAATATGTTTCACACTCATAAAAACTAAACTTCTTTCTCAAATCAGTTCAGAATATAAAATAATTTGTTTCATACAACTTGAACTATCACTTCACACATCCACTCGACTAGGCTCAACCAAATCTACTCAACCAATCACTTAATAAAATAATCCTTGTTCACAAACCCTAGTCCAAACATATGAACACTCACTCAAAATATTTCAAACAATGCTTATCAACCAATCTCACATAACAATGATGCTCATGTTCTTTCCAAACCCTAGTTCAAGTCTTGTACTCAACAACTCACTTTCAACAACAGTGCTTATAAAATAATTTTCACATAACAATGATACTCATGATCTTTGCAAACCCTAGTTCAAGTTCTTCACTCAACCATTCACTTCAACAATAATGTTTATAAAACAAGGTGCATAGCATTCACTTCTCAATAGCTCAATAACTCAATAAGGAAACCTAATCAAGTCCTTTTTAATCCAAAGTTGTTTTCAAGAAAACCAACCAATCAAATCAATCAAGGAAGAATGTACGCATACCTTTTTTCTTGATGAGAAGTAGACGATACAAATATGCCACAATCATAAGCACTTCTTTACCAAGTACAAAGAGTTATATGACAAGAATTATCACTCTAAATTTTTTCATAATTTACCTTAATCACAAAGATAAATTAAATCTCAAATACACCTTATTGCTCCATTCTTAAAATAATATCCAACACCACAATATTTAATTAATCACTTCTTCAAAACTCTAACTCTTCACAAGATCATCTCAACCATTCAGATTTAACATAACTCACTTCAGAAAATTATATTCAAAGAATAAACCAATCTCTACTTATGACTACCTACTTTAATATTGCATTTATTAAATAACTCACTTGTAAAACAATGCAATAAAATAACTTTCCCTTTTTCTAAGATAAAAAGATTTTTACCCTCAAATCTATCTCAAAAAAATAACCTGTCAAAAAATTAATAATATTTCCCTTATGAATTTTGGCTAATCCTTCAAAATAAAACTATCACCTTATTTCTCCTAACTTTAACTTTAGCCCATGCAAAAATTAAATCATAAACCTAAATGTTAATACTTTAGCATGCGCAGGAGTCAAAAATGGAACTTCTCTCCAATGAGTGCCTTGGTCGCAGCTTCCAAACCATGTGAGCCATGTATTTTCTTGGAGCCACCAACCGCCTACCGCACTTTGACCTCCTTAGCGACCACAATCCAAAAGGCTCCTTCACCCTCACTTTTCAAAAAATGACCCCTTGCACGAACTGTTGCTGAGAAATATGCACATGAGTCTTAGGCGTTAACATTAACGAATGAGGATGGATGCTTTGGCCTTTGTAAAGGCTATGGTTTAAATACCATACACCTTCCAATAATCTCCTACGTCGGCAGAGGGAGTACGTCGTCTTCACATGCAAAAATATCGGTGCCAAACTTAGACTTTGGCCTTGTAATTATTAAATATAATAATTTAAATTCTTTTAGAATTTAAATATTATAATTTAATAATTAAATAAAATTTGGGCCTTTTAAATCAAATTAAAAGCCTCCTTGGTTTTTAGAAAAACCTTATGACTTGCCCACCATTGGTTTTAAAGAAAAACCTTTTATTTTTGCCACCATTGGTTTCAAAGGAAAACCTTTTATTTTTGCCACCTTTGGTTTCAAAGAAAAACCTTTAAAATCATGCTCCACATAATATTTAAAAATAAACATTATGGAGTTCATCTATCATCAACCCCTTGCATTGCTCCTTTTAACCTTTTGACATCAACTATAGCTCATTCCTTGAAATCAATGACAACTTCATTCCTTGACACCAATGACAACTTCATGGACTCAAAATGTCCAACATGGGTTCCCCTTAGAAGCACCATCGAAGTTGAGTTTAACCCAACTTGTAGGGGGAGGGGACCAAAAAATCATGGATCTCAAAGAGGGAGGAGATGGGTCATTATACATAGTTTACTAAGGAAGACCAAGTTTGAGCTCTATGAAGGCTTCATTAAGGAGCCCAACATGCAGATCTAGGAAACAAGAGGTCACATTCTCCATAGAGGTCCCAATCACTCTAATAAAATAAATTCAGGATCATACTTTTAGTTCTTGAAGGCTCTTTAATTAGGCTCCCACCAAATGCTCCAAAATAAATGGAGGAGCAAGAAAGTCCAAAATTTGATCAAGTTGGGAGATTTAAAATGTGAAGTTCACTGCAAAGAGACCTCCAAAATAGAATTTGGCAAGACCCAATGAACTTCTAGGTACGAAAAAACATGGGCTACTAGTGTAGCAGAGAAATGGAAAAATAGGTAGAAGCACAATTCTTCAACAACATCACAAAGATAACACCTATTTTTTAAACACATACCCCTCCTACCGAGATTCTCAAGAGTGAGACATCTATTCTATATGGCCATCCAATAAAATACATTTACTTTGGGGTCAGATTCTTCAACCAAACTTTACCAAACATAAACCATTGAGGAGAGAGTTAGAGTGGATGAAGAGGTAGGCTGACTTGACTGAAAATAAACCCTTATTTTCTCCTTTCTAAATGAGAGAATCCTCGGTTTTATGAATTTTCAAATTTCATAAATTTTCAAAACCTAAAACTTAAATAAATTTGAAATGACAACCCAACCATTAAATTCCTCCCTTTTTATCATCCAAAAACATAAATATTAGTAGAATTAGTAGAATTTTCAATATCTATGTTATTGGGTTAAAAACATGTTTCTATTTAAAAACTGAAAACCCATTACAATTGACATGACAACATATAGTTTTCAAAATCGAAGTCATTGAATCCATTTTAGAATAAGAATTTGATATTGATATAATTCTATTGGGTCACAAAATCTTATTAATAATGCATGTTTCTATTTAAAATTGACAGGACACCATATAGCATGTTTCTATTTAAAATTGACGGGACAACGTATAGTTTTCTATATCGAAGTCATTGAATCCAATTTAGAATAGGACTTTGATTCTATAAAATAAGTCATTGAATCCAATTTAGAATAGGACTTTGATTCTATAAAATAAAATTAGATAAGACAAACCACGAACACTCAACCAATATTATTTATTTTAAGTGAAGACTTTAGAGATATTTGTCACCGCCAAAATCCACCTGTCACTTATCTAATAGATAGTCTAGTTTAGTTCCGTCTAATGTGGGATGCTACCAGGCCTGGAATTTGGCATCTACCCTGACTTTCCAAATAAAATTTTTATGATGGATAGACACTCTGAGAGCCTAATTTTATAGCGAGACGCTTGTTTTAGTGATCATCCACTATCTATTGTTGTCTAATTTTTTATTATACAATATCTTTTATTTTTATGTATTTATATTTAAATTTACATGATGGAATTGGTATCCATTATAAATTTGGGTAGGTTGTTCAGCTTTTTATGGTCGTTATTTGCGCTGTCCGCCCAGAAGCCACCAGATATTTGCATAGTCTACCCTTATAATCACAAGCCACCACATAGATCTTCATGCAGTCCATCCCTATAACCACTATACCACAATCATTTTAAACCTTTTACGCCGTAGTTTTTTATAGCCGTCACAGTATTTTGCGTTATCCGCCCCAAAAGTTGCCACAAAGATTGATGTAGGGTCAGGGTGATCAATCCTTACCTACACGGCACCACAGCTCCTAAGCCTCACTTAGGCAGCGTGGACTACGCCTCCAAGTGTTCGTACCTGCACAAGCCAACAAACAGACAAGCCAAACAATATTTGTATTTATATAGCGGAAGCAAACAACACAAGGTTAGCACAATATGGCAATGCACAAGATAGACACCCACACAATGGCCAACACAAGAGTTGCAAGTAGCAAAAGCTTTATTTATATTGGATATGCCAATAAATGGATTACAATGCAAAATGGCCCAACGGCCTGGCGCTATCGGCCCAGTTACAACACAAGTAGCCCAAAGGCACACACTCTCTGACCGCCCAACGCCCGTAGATCGGTACGCTGAACGCCTCCTGATACTATGCCCGGTGAGTCCCGATACGCGTCCACTCGTATCACTCACAACCTCGGACAACTCCCTCCACCTTGCTCAACACACACGACAACTTGGCAACACACGACAACTTGGCAACACACAAAACCGACAATGAGCTTGGCAGGAGCAATGGACGTAGGAAGCAACTTGCAGGAGACTCAAGTTGCTCATATTCTCCCCCACTTAAGCGGGCGACGCCCTCGTCGCCAGTAACAGGTCCCTCTGAACATTTGGTCTGCAGCCCTCTGAACATCAGGTCCCACACTGAACACTTCGGCACCTCCCACCTTAGGGAAAGAATCTTTGAGCTCTAATAGGCGTAAAGTGGGTCTGCAGCCCTCTTCTCAAGGAAGGCGTGCAACTTCTTTCTAGCACTCCACAAGGCTTCTTCTCGTTCCCAGCTGTCGGATTCTTCACCCTTCCAACTGACCAAGAATTCCCTGTGTTGTCTGTTACCCCAGCCAACTGTCTTCATATCCCAAATTCGCTCCACCTCCCGTTCATGCTTATCAATCACATTCGCAGGGGGTCGACTCGGCTCACCTCTTTCTGGCTCCGCCTCATCAGCATAAAATTGTCGCAGTTGACTCACATGGAAGGTCGGATGAACCCTCATGTGTGACGATAACTCCAGTCGATAGGCAACTTTGCCCACTCTAGCCACTATCTTGTACGGTCCATCATAACGGCGGATCAAGGCCTTGGACTTGCCCTTCTTGGCTTTGAACACTTCAGGTTCCATCCTTAACAAGACCTTGTCCCCAACATTGAACTCCACGGACCGTCGACTTACATCTGCAAAATTCTTCATTCTTTCAGCTGCTTTCAACAGATGAAGTCTTGCCAGGTCCACCCTTTCTTGCCACTGCTTCATGTAGTCGGTAGCTGATGCGCACCCCTTTAGGTACCCTCCAAGCACTGTATGGGGCGACAAGGGTTGCTGCCCTGTCGCTAGCTCGAACGGTGAGTGCTTACTTGACCTACTCTTCTGGCTGTTGTAGCAAAACTGTGCCATATCAAGTAGATCCGGCCAATTCAATTGGTCGCTATGTACAAAGTGTCTTAGATAGGTCTCCAAGATGGCATTGATCCTCTCTGTCTGCCCATCTGTCTCTGGATGAAATCTTGAAGACATCAACAACTTCGTACCCATCAGCTGAAACAACCTCTGCCAAAACCGACTCGTGAAACGAGTGTCTCTATCCGAAATGATACTCAAAGGTACCCCCCAATACTTGACCACATTCTTGAAAAAGAGCTCTACGGCCATCTCTGTTGGGCATGGTGACGGATAGGCGGTGAACACTGCATACTTTGAAAATCGGTCTACCACTACCATGATGGATGCAAACCCCTTCGATTTGGGTAGACCAGTGATGAAGTCCATACTCACACTGGCCCACGGCCTGATTGGAACTGGAAGAGGTTGTAACAAACCACCTGGCAACCGATACACACTTTTATCCTGCTGGCAAATAAGACAAGACTGGACATACTCATTGACATCCTTCCTCATCTTCGGCCAGTACAGTCCCCTCTCCAACAATGCCAAAGTACGTTGCTGACCTAGATGTCCCCCCGATAGAGAATCATGGCATTCCTTTATAAAGTCTCGACGGAGACTCCCCCACTTAGGGATATAGACCCGATCCTGGCTGAACCATAGAATTCCATCTAACATGCTAAACTTGTTCAACCGACCCCTTCGAGTCTCATCTTTCACAGTGTCGACCAACGCAGCTGCTTGGGGATCATGAACCAATCCCTCCTTGATCTTTTCCAACAACTCCTCTCCAAGTACAATCTTACTTTCACCATGGACAGAAGCTGGGCTCTCTGACGCTATTGTCAACACTGCTAACTGTTGCTTTCTACTGAGTGCATCCGCCACCACATTCTCTTTTCCTACGGTATGCACTATGTCCATATCGAACTCAGCTAGAAAGTCTTGCCACCTGGCCTGCTTGCCAGTCAACTTGCTCTGAGTCTGAAAGAAAGTGTTGGACACATTGTCCGTTTTGACCACAAAGTGTGCACCAAGAAGATAGTGTCTCCACGTCCTCAAACAATGCACTACTCCGGTCATCTCTTTCTCATGCGTAGGATATCTCCTCTCTGCATCGTTCAACTTCCTCGACTCAAAAGCAACTGGGTGCCCTTCCTGAATGAGCACTCCCCCAATGGCAAAGTCCGAAGCATCCACATGTAC
This sequence comes from Wollemia nobilis, assembly GCA_028583015.1. Taxonomy (NCBI): domain Eukaryota; kingdom Viridiplantae; phylum Streptophyta; class Pinopsida; order Araucariales; family Araucariaceae; genus Wollemia; species Wollemia nobilis. The sequence continues at coordinate 2,504,461 of JAQPPZ010016349.1, forward strand.
CTCAAACGGCTTACTGAAGTCTGCCAGAGCTAACACTGGTGAGGAGGTTAGCTTCTCTTTCAACAGCTCAAACGCTGCTTGGCACTTTGATGACCAGTCCCATTTTTGATCCTTCTTCAATGTCTGTCAAAGGCGATGCCAACTTCGAAAATCTGCTTACAAATCGCCTGTAGAAATTAGCGAGTCCCAAAAATTGGCGTAAACCATGTACATTGCTCGACGACTCCCAATTCCTAATTGCCTCTAACTTCTTCGGGTCTGGCTTGATGTTACCTTGACCAATCACATGCCCGAGAAATTTCACTTCTTGCTGAGCAAAGGCGCACTTCTCTTTCTTTACATACAGGCTGTGCTCACGTAACAAGTCGAAGACCTCTGCTAAGTGTTTCCTGTGTTCCTCAATGTTCCTTGAATATACCAATATATCATCGAGGTAGACCACCACTGACTTGTCCAATAATGGTCTAAAAATGTCATTCATGAGAGTGCAAAACGTGGCCGACGCATTACACAATCCAAATGGCATCACAAGAAACTCGTACGACCCATACTTTGACACACAGGCCATCTTCTCAACGTCTTTCGGAGCAATTCTTACCTGATAGTACCCTGATCTCAAATCCAGCTTAGTGAACACCTTCGCCCCTGCTAGGCGATCAAAACAGTCATCTATTCATGGAAGCGGATAACTATTCTTGATGGTAAGCTTATTCAATGCTCTATAATCCACACACAAACGTAAGCTCCCATCTGCTTTCCTCACGAATAGGACCGATGCTCCAAAAGGTGAGCGCGAAGGACGAAGATACCCTGCAGCCAACAACTCTTCCAGCTGCTTCTTCAATTCAACCATCTCTGGCCCACTCATCCGGTAAGGAGCCTTTGCTGGAGGCCTCCCCCCTGGGGTCAACTCAATCCGATGGTCTATCGCCCTTCTAGGCGGCAACTCCCATGGCAGTTCCTTCGGCATCCTATCTTGGTACTGTCTAAGTACTCCCTCTACGACAGGTGGGATTGGAACCTTCTGTTCATCTTCATCCCAACCTCCTACCAATGCAGCAAGCATCATTGGCTGCTTGCCCATCTTCCTTGATGCTCTTCTCATACTCATTGCACTGCACAGCTGCCCCTTTCCCTTTCCTTTCGCTCTCGACGGTTCGACTAGCTCCTTCGCCGACTGTCTTCGTCTAATGGTCCTCACAGTGCACGTCTGCCCTGGGTTGAACACAAACAATGACTCCAGATGCGGGAAAATAGCTACTCTCTCCGTCTTGAACCACTCCTATCCCAATATCATCTCAAATTCATCCATTCTTAATACTGAGAAGGTGGCTCTCCCTTTCCACTCGCCAGCTTCAAAATTCACATCCTTTACTACGTCGACGGTCTTTATAGTGGAAGAACTAACCAGCTGAAGCTTATCACCTCCTCCTGAATACTTGAGGCCCAACCGCTTCGTCGTTCTATCACTGATGAAGTTGTGAGTAGCCCCCGGGTCCACCAGCGCAACAACTGTCTGCCCTCTCGCCATCACCTCCACAAACATCAGATCGTTCTTCCCATCCACTACGGGGGTTCTCCCATTTTGGCCAGCCTCCCCTGTTGGGACAGGCTGCCATACATTCTTGCCTTTCGGCCTTCTTCCTTGGGCCCCTTGCCCGACTTTCTGCACATCTTGTCCTCTGTCCCTGTTGGACATCTCCACTGTTGAACACTGCCCCATGATGACTCCAACCTGAGCTCCATCACATTCTGCCTGTTCTGCTGCCATCAATCGACGTGGATGAGGACAATCCTTCTGTAGATGAGGTCCATGGCAATTCCAACAATCCATCCATGTTTTCTTGTCACCGCCTTTGTTGTTGTGGGACGACTTCTTTCCTTTGTTGTTGTTGGAATGCTGCTTCTTCGACCCTGATGTGCTTGTTGAGGACCAATTCCCTGACTTCTCCCCTTGAGAACCATTGCCCTTCGCCTTCCATGACTGCTCCTTATAACCGCCACCAGAACTCTTCGTTTTGGTGCTCGGATCACGAGTGTCCTTCTTCATGACCGATTCTTGTTTGAAGTCATGGAACGAATCTGCCATGGCAATAGCCTCATATATATCCTTGGGGTTTCGACGCCTTAGTTCAACCTTTGCCCAATTCTGTAGACCTCTCTCAAAATCTATCAACTTATCTTGTGGGGTTGATGACTTTACTAACACCATAGTGTCCTGGTATGCTTGAGGTCTCTCAGTCTATTCATTGCCTCCCATTCGGAGTTGGCTGGTCTGAACTGCTCTTTGAGCGCCTTCTTGAAGTCTTCCCAATTCTCTATTCTCACCAAGGTCCTCTTCTCCTCCATATCTTCTGCCAAGCCACGCCACCAAGTCTTGGCTATCCCTGTCAAATAACTGGCGGTCGTTTCTACTTCTTCTATGGCAGACAAACCACCCACCTTCTTCAAGTACTGCCCAACGTCCTAGAGGAAATCATCCAACAGACGATCATCCCTGGCACCATCATAGCTCTTGGGCTCTACAAGTTTTGGTGGTCTCTTCTTCTGCTCTGAACTGCTCTGCCCTCGGTCACTACTATAAGCACCCACAACTGCCGCACGACAATAGGTGACCTCTGCTTGGACCTTCTCAAGGGACTTTACCAAATCGGCATGTGAAGTCTCCCATGCCGTCTGGGCATTCAGGCTATCCTCCAACCTTCTCCTCAACTCGAACATTTCCTCTATCATTGAGGAGCGCCATCGTCCTGCCTCCTCCATGGTCTCGTCAAATTGGGACCTCCATTCCCCCATGGACTCGTCCATAACATGAACTTGTCCTTCTATCTTTTCAAACTTTTTTGAGACTCTCTGTTCGAGGGACTCGATGGCACGGTTCCTACTGGCATGGCGTCCTCCACCACGAACAATATTCACTCCTTCAGCTCCTTCGTGACCCATTCTTGGTGGGTCCAAAGGTAGCTCATGCTCTGGTCCAGACTCGGCCATATTGCTTTCACAAACTAGACCGGTCCAGCTGGTCGCTTGCTCAAAGAAGGGAGCAAGTAGAATAGGGGTACTAAACGTACAGACCCTGTAAAGCTTTTCAAACACACCGACAAAGGGGTAAGCTCGAACCCTTTAGGAAAACAAAACCTAATTCACCTAAGGCTTGACTTGACTCAAGGCAAAACGAGGAGAAGTTCCGATTGCGGAACGACTCCTTGCAGGCACAAACTGAAACAGGATACGAGCGACAAAGTAGCTCTGATACCAACTGATGTAGGGTCAGGGTGATCAATCCTTACCTACACGGCACCACAACTCCTAAGCCTCACTTAGGCAGCGTGGACTATGCCTCCAAGTGTTCGTACCTGCACAAGCCAGCAAATAGACAAGCCAAACAATATTTGTATTTATATAGCGGAAGCAAACAACACAAGGTTAGCACAATATGGCAATGCACAAGATAGACACCCACACAATGAGCCAACACAAGAGTCTTAAGTAGCAAAAGCTTTATTTATATTGGATATGTCGTTAAACGGATTACAATGCAAAATGGCACAACGGCCTGGCACTATCGGCCCAGTTACAAAACAAGTGGCTCAAAGGCACACACTCTCTGACCGCCCAACGCTCGTAGATCGGTACGCTGAACGCCTCCTGATACTATGCCCGATGAGTCCCGATACGCGTCCACTCGTATCACTCACAACCTCGGACAACTCCCTCCACCTTGCTCAACAACTCATGGCAACTTGGCACAGCACTTGGCAACACACGACAACTTGGCAACACACAAAACCGACAATGAGCTTGGCAGGAGCAATGGACGTAGGAAGCAACTTGTAGGAGACACAAGTTGCTCATACAGATCTTTGCGCAATCCACCCTATAACCACCATGCCACAATCATTTTAAACATTTTACGTCGTTGAAAGCATCAAGAAAGGGACAAACGTTTAATTCGATGAAGCTCAAGATTTGAACATTGACCTCCGCCCCCTTACAAGGTTTGGTTGGACCAATTGATCTACACCTCGAACCTCAAATGATTTTTTATTACAAATATCATGCAACACAGTTTTCGAGGTGGACCAAGGAACTTGCTCGACACAAAGTGGTCAACACTCGGTGCTAGATACAATATTTTTATATGAGACATTGCAAGGAATATTTTAGGAAAATTTTAACTCCTTAAAATCCATTTGAATGAGTATCTTTTTTGGGGCTTGAATCTTACTTTATAACAATATTCTTATTTATTATTATATCAATATTTTATAATTAAATTTTTATAACAATTACTTTCATTTACCATTAAAAATATTATATAAAAGATTTTTAACCTTTTACATCAAATATTCCTACTCATTATTATATACCATACCATTATGTTAAGACCTTATGGTCTTGTTACCCTTTATGAGTATTTTCCCTTCAAGCTTAGAATTTGGTACAATCCACTCACCATTACTCACAAAGAATATTTTAGGAAATCCTTGATTTTTTTATAGTTAATACTTCATTTATCATTATTAACTATTACGTTAAGATCTTATGATGTCCCTCTTCTCTTTATTTTGAAAAGGGAAGTTAGGGTAGCAACACTCAATTTTTTGATCTTTTGTTTGGGTTTTTTAAAGGGTCTTTCCTTTCTTATCCTTCTTAAAAACATAATGGGGAAACTACTTTAAAGTAGAGTTTTTATATTTTATATTTTAAGAGGTTGGATTGAGTGAGTTGAATTGGATTGAATAGAGATCTTTGAAGAGGGGATTGGATTAGGAGATTGGAGAGGATTGATTGAACCGGAGCTGCTGGAACACCTTTTCCGAGATGCGGACATGGTTCGAGCGCGGACCTTATATATAGTCGGTTGAGTGCCTCGACCTCCTCACCCCTTTTTTCTTAAAGAGCAGAAGTGATAGATAACTTAGAATGGCTTCAGTAGGCGCATCAATGACTTCAGCATGGCTCAATGACCTGAATGATGCAGGATTTATTCACCTCTATTTCAAGGGCTCTCTAATAAATGGAGGTCGAGGGAGCGGCGATCACCCCTACTTTTAGAAGCGGAGCAAGCCCCTATTTCAATAATAGAGGGCCCCCGCCTTTTATTCTATTTTAAGAGAAGTTGGGTTTTAAAGGAAATGAGATGCGTTATAAAGGGGAGGGAGAATCTTGATATGCTAGCTTGGAAAAGATATGCTCGCTTGGAAAAGATTGAGCTCGGCGAAGACTGACCCGCCATGAGGCCCTTTTATTTTAAGGAGCTCGACTCCGGGAATGAAGACTAAATTACTAATGCTCTCGGCCCGGGCCTTTTGAATACCCTTTTAAAATAGAGAGCCCGCTCCTCATGCCTTTTAAAGAGATAAAGGCATGAGTTATAATAGACAGGGCTCCTGCGTTTCAAAGGAAGAGGAATGGCTTGTTTTTATAAGGGCCAGGAATCTAGATGATGAATAGAAGAAATGCTCTCATAATTCCGAGAGAAGTGATCTTGAGGGGTAGAGACCTTTAAGTCGATCTCCTCTCCCGGCTCACGCTCTCCTTTGAGAAGTTGTTAATACGTATATAATTGTTGACTCGACCTTGCGCCTGGGGTAAGTCGGTTAAATCCTAAACCATCCAGGTGAATGCAATAACTTTAAAGGGGTAGAGTAATTCCGGTCAACTCGGCTTTTGAAATAGAGAGCCCGAAGACCATAATCGAACCCTTAAAACCGCCGATCCGTTCAGTGGTGAATCTTACTCAGAGGATAGTGCATAAAAAGAAAAGACCTAAACTACCACAACCCACCCCATAGGACCCTTGATGAGGAAGATAAATTAATCGGACTTATTGTTTCAACACTTGACCTTATTGAGGCTATAGCTATGCATGGATATAATGCAATATTTGATTGTAATTTATGTCTATGACACTTCTATGTATTTATGGTTTTGCAAGGATAACCATGTGTGTAGGTGCATAATTTCAAATTTTCAATCAGATAACAACATTAATGATGTTTTAAAAATGACCATCAAAGGAGCTGAATAATCAGTATTTGCTTGAAATGGTTTTTTAAATTAAATTTGACTAACCATTTAAACATGATGAGACTTTAAATGGGTTTAGTAAAGGAAATTTTTTATTGATGTCTTGAATGCATAATGGTTAGATTGAATGATTTGACATTACATTGGATTTTAATTGGTAAATTAATATTTAATTTGATATTCACTTTTAATTTAAATTAAGAAAAAAATGGATTAATTAATAATTGTTTTATTGCAAAGATGGCTCCTTCAATATGGTAGACTCATGAGTATTTAAATATTCTTTATATGTGTGAGCCTCATTTGACTTTACATAAGAGATAAGTGTGTAGTCCACTTTGGGCAGTGGCCATTTTGGTGAAAGAAATGTGTGAGCTCAGGCCAGTCATGACTACTGGCCATAATCACAAGTTTTGTCACTTCTACCTAAAAAATAAAGAGGAGGCCCTCTTAGAAAAAGGGGGATGACATTTGGGAAACCATGATACCTAGGGAAAGTTGGTTCAAATAAAATAGAAGGGAACCAAGAAGGAGCATGAATGGAGGAGACCATCATGCCTTGGGGAAGCTTAGCGTAGGTTGGAATTTCAATCTTGTTTTGTTTAAATAAAATAATTGTGTAGCTTCCTAATTCTATAATAGTTGAATGATGCTTTTTGTTTTGAATCTTTATTTTTGTCTCATGTTATTTCTCTTTTGCTCTCTATGAAATTTGGTTCTATGAAAATGAGTGAAACATAGTGGATGACAAAGGAAGGACAATGATGGTAAATCATTATTTATATGTGCATGGGAAAGGTGGCTCATCTACTTCTATTATAATACCATCATTCATCATAATTGGGTGAATATAAAGGTAGACATTTTTTCAATTGCTGAGTTCCACTTGGACAATGGGTATCTATTAGGGGAGCTAGAAAACTATGTCCAAAATATATGGATACAAAATTAATTTTAAATCTCTTATGAGGGAATGTTTCCCATGCAATCCATACTTTCCTTTCTTGGCATTGGAATCGTCTAGTTTCTGTTAGAGTAAGCGAACAGGAATGTATTGCAATAGAAGAAATAAATAATACATGATAGCCTGAGAATAGTCCGTAACAGACGGAACTACCAGAGACTGGAATAGAAGATGTTAGAACAGAATAACAGTAATGTAATATACGCTAACATCCCCCCTTATTACATTATTTGGGTAATAATATAACTACTAGCTATACTAACATCCCCCCTGATTACATCATTTTGCAACCACCTAGGATATATTCTACCTCTGTTGATGATATAACAACCACCGGTTGCTTCTTGTTGTGCCAAGATACAGGACCGGATCCAAGATGAAAAATATATCCTGAAGTTGACTTGCGATCATCAAATGATCCGGCATAGTCGGAGTCCATGTATCCTTGCAAGAATAATTTGTTGTTCCTCTTGTATTCTAGGCCATATTCCATTGTGCCATGGACATAGTGAAGAACATGTTTTGTTGCTTTCCAATGAGTGGTCTTAGGCTCCTGCATGAACCTTGAAAGATAGTTCATAGCAAATAAAAGATCTGGCCTAGTATTCGTAAAATATATGAGACTCCCAATCAACTGTCAATAGAGAGTACCATCTACCTAAGGTGAATCATCATATCATGATAACTGAAGTCCAGTCTCCATCGGAGTTGCCATTGGCTTGCAATCAGTCATGCGATATTTTTCCAACAATGTCTTGGCATATTTTTTTTGAGACACTTTGATGTAGTGCTCCTTCTAGCTGAATTCCAGACCAAGAAAATAATGGAGAAGTTTGAGATCTTTCATCTCAAAAGATTGACACAAGTCTCTTTTAACAGTAGATATCATAGTTTTTGAACTCCCTGTAATGAGAAGATCATCAACATAGAGTACAAGCAACACTATCTCAGAACCTTGTTTCTTGAAATAGAGGTTTGCATCTGACGGACATCTCTTAAAACCATGCTGTAGGAGGTGATTGTCCATTTTTATATACCAAGCTCGAGGAGCTTGTTTCAGGCCATATAAGGATTTGAACAATTTGCAAACTTTCTGCTGTTGGCCTTCCACTACAAATCCTTCTAGCTGAGTCATATAGAATTCTTCTTGGAGATCACCATTCAGAAAGGCACTTTTGACATCCATCTGGTGAACTTTCCATGCAAACTGTGCTGCCATAACACAAATAACTCGAATTGTGGTCATCATAGCAGTAGGTGCAAAAGTTTCCTCATAGTCAATGCCTTCCTTTTGAGCATAGCCCTTTGCAAAAATACGGACCTTATGCTTATCAATTGTCCCATATGCTTTGTACTTGACTTTATACACCCATTTGCAGCCAATGGGTTTCTTTCCATGTGGCAGATCGACAAGCTTCCAAGTTTTATTTTTCATCAAAGACTTATACTCTACATCCATAGTGGCCTTCCACTGAGGTTCACCGAGAGCAACTTGTACTGATGCAGGTTCAAGATCGTTTATTGAAGAAATAAATACCTTATCATTATCAATATCCATATCTTCTGTATCTCTCTCTGGATCTACAAAAATTTCCTCAAAATATTGACACAGATCATCAACCCCAGTATTCTCTATTGCAATTTTCTCCTATCGAGCCATGTTGCAAGTACGAGGTTTATCCAATGTCAAATCTGGTGGAGTGGATAGCTTAGAGTCTTTGATTGTATTTGTACACCACTTTGGATTCTTCTTATTAGGTGTTGAATATGAAGAAGAACCTCCAAATTTTGATGAAGGAGATTTAGCAACCTGTGTTTCCAGAAGGTCTAGGTATACATCTGATGTGTTTGCTGATGTGAAAGCCTCATCAAAAACTACATATCTACTAATGTGTATCTTCTTGGTCAAGGTATAAATCAAATGATAACCCTTATAATGCTCATCATAGCCAAGAAGAATACACTTCAATGTCTTCTCATCTAGCTTCTTCCTTTTTTCTTTTGGTATGTGCATGAAAGCTTTACATCCAAAAATGCATAGATGAGAAATGGAGGGTTTCCTACCACTCCATGCTTCCTGTGGAGTCATTCCTTTTAGGGCCTTTGTGGGTGCCCTATTCAATAGATATACTACTATGGTGACAACTTCTGCCCAATATAGTTGCTCAAGTCTAGCTCCTGTGAGCATGCAACGAACCATTTGCATGATGGAACGATTCCTCCTTTCAACAAATCTATTTTTTTGAGGAGTATAACCAGTAGTTAACTGTCTTGTGATCCCATTTTATTTCAAGAATGCAAAAAATTCTTTAGATGTGAACTCCCCCCATCGATCTGAGCGGAGGGTCTTTATAGAAGTCCCTGACTCCTTCTCAACAGATTTCTTGAATTGCTGAAAGAAGCTAAATGCTTCAGATTTCAGTTGAAGAAAGAATACCCACATATTTCATGAGTAATCATCCAAAAATAACTAAAAATACATCTTACCCCCGCAATTGTTGGGAGTGAAGGGACCGCAAAGATCGGTATGAACCAACTCTAGAGGTTTCTTTGCTCTTGTAGAGCTCTTTACAAAAGGCACTCTATGCTGTTTTCCTGCCAAGCAGTCAAAGCAAACTGGTAAAGTGGTAGAAAGGGAAGGAAGACCCTTTACCATATCATACTTACTTAACTCAAGTAAGTAACCAGAACTCAAATGTCCATATCTCTTGTGCCATAGGGAAGTTGCCTCCTTTGTAGAGACTGTCATGGCAACATGTGGAGTAGAGATAGTATCTAAGGCAAATAAGCCATGCTTATATGAAGCGGTTGCAATGTTCTTACCCCTCCTAGTAATAGAACAACACTTCTTGCCTCCCTCAACACTAAAGTTCACAACCATATCTTTGTCCAGAATTTGTGTGAATAACAAAAAATTGTTTGCCAATCCTGGAACATAGAGAACTTTATCAATATGACACTTGCCATCAGGAAGAGTGACTGAAACAATACCTTCTCCCTAAACCTTGTAGATTTTATCATCAGCAATAGTGACAAGTTTGCCCTATTTGGCCTCAAAAGACTCAAACCATGATTTTTCACTAGTCATGTGCTTACTGGATCCAGAATCAACATACCATATATGATTTGTCTACTTGGACACTGTGGTAGTCATGAGAACTTTGTGGGCTCTCTCAAAATCCATGTCATATTCTTCAATAGCAACATTCACTTATTGTTTGTTCTTTTGTGGTTTGTTCCGGACTTTCTGTTTTGATTGCTTATTCTTATGCCAACATCTGTTTTTATCATGACCTTTTTTGTCACAGATCTTGCAATATCTCTTTTTATGTTGAGGTTGTTTCCCTTTTGAATTTTTTTGTGAATTCCCTCCCTTCTGAAAATTATCCTTCTTCTGGTTCTGCCCTTGCCTGTTGATGTAGAGGGCAGTGTTAGAAGAATCATCTCGCTGTAGTTGGCGTGCCTCCTCCTCTTGAAGCATATTAACCAATTCTACAAAAGTAACTTTTCATTGTGATACCTGAAGGGAAGTGATCAACACCCGATAAGAATCAGGTAAAGCTCTCAATACAACTGAAGTAAGGAGCTTGTCTTCAACTGGTTCTCCCAAAGAATTCAACTTTGCTTTCAATTCAAAAACTCGCAAAGAAAGAATTCAACTGTCTCACCCTGCTTCATGCTTAGACTGTGTAATTGAGATTGAATAAATAGAATGGTGGAATCATTCTTTCCCTCATATATAGTATTAAGGGCATCCCATGCCTCTTTACTATTTTCACAGTCAGCAATATGGGGTTGAACTTCATCAGACACTGCAAGCAAGATGAGCACCTTTGCTTTGCTGTCTAGCTTATCAAAGTCTTTTTGAGTAGTTGAAGGAGTTGTAGCACCAGTAGCAGATGAAGGTCTGGTTTTTGCTCCAGATACAACATCCCATAGATCATCCATTTCTAGGATGGCCTTCATCTTGTTTTTCCATGGTGTGTAATTAGGACCTTTCAACAACTGATGAGAATCAGTCATTAGTTTTGTAGACATGATGAAGGTTCCTTATAACACCAATTGGTCCCCCTTTCGATATACCTTTTTCTAGGTCGTTATACCGTACTAAATACCCACCCTTATGTGAGGGAAACTATAGGTATTTAGAAAGATAAAAAAAATCACCCGCCCTGATGTGAGGGAAACTATAGGTGATTTTTAGAGATCATACGATACGTGGTACATAAGTAGTACTGAAAGGGAATAGTCTTGTTGATGGCACCTACCATAGAAAGTTCGCAATCTGCATGCGTGGGGCGTAACTTCCCCTAAACACTTTGGATTTCATAACTCTCGTCAGGATTTACGCCTAAACACAAGAACTATTAGGGTAGTGGATGGAGTAAAAAAAATGCAAAATGGCGTACTTATTCCTCCTCGATGATTTATAAATAACAAGCTCAGACGTCATTGTTGCAGCTATGTTAGGCAATAGATACAGTAGCCCAAAGCATGAAAAATTTACCTGTAAGTGTGGGCCAGAGGTACCGTTGTTACCGAACGCTGCAGTGCAAATAAATTGCACAGATGGGTTTGAATTATTCCGGGGACTTAGGGAGTGATTTTGAATTTTAATGAAGTAGTGCACAAAAAATGGAAATGCAACATACATTCAAAAAAATGCCCACAGAATGAAACCCAAAGGTGTCGGACACAGCCAAAAATGCACCTTTTACAATTCGCCAAATTGCTATTTTTCAAAAAATTACTCTCTATCCCCCCCTTTTTATGGTATTTTAACAATTTATAAATTTTGAAAAAAGTAAAATTTAATCTTTTAATAAAAATATTTCATATTTAATTAAATAAGTTTCTAATTAAATTTTAAAAAAATAATTAAGAAACAATTTAATTAATATAAAACATTAATTATTAAAAAATTAAAACTTTAATCAAAATTAAATAAAAGGATTATACCTGATTTTATTGTAGGTGGGTTTGAACCCCCGACCTTGTGCTCCGCAGCGCCTTAGCGCTTGGCCTCCAACCGGCTGAGCTAGGGACGTCGACAGGTATATAAGGAGAGGATTTTTGTTTTATGTTGGTCCAAAATGCCAGCAACCAAAAAAAAAAGAAGGGCTTCGCCACCACCACTCCGACGCTCCGCCATGCGAGCGTCTTGCCCAAGCTACCTCCACATTTCACCGATGCTTATGATTTGACAGGTAAAGATTCTTGTCATGCAAATATCTCCACCAATGGCATCCGATTTCTTATCGCATCGTGTTTGTTAGCGATCAGGCAGAAAGGGGCGAATCTCCCTGAGTTGTCTTTGGACAATGATCTCACTGCCCACATGGACACTTTTGCAACACAGCTCACATCTGACTCCCGTAATGAAGCAGTTGTCTAGACTACAAACGACACTCTAAAAACAATTTCATGGCTCCCATAGATATGATAGTTTAAGCGGTGATCACTATGGCTGCAACCTCCGTTGCGATTTGGCACAGATTCGATTGGCAAGAAAAACTTCTAACACAAGGAGTATAACACTGTCATAATCGAAGTCTCTAGCAAATATACTACCAAGGTAGTTACAGTGAACTGCACAGATGGCTCCGATACCATGTTAGAGTAAGCGAACAGGAATGTATTGCAATAGAAGAAATAAATAATACATGATAGCCTGAGAATAGTCCGTAATAGATAGAACTACCAGAGACTGGAATAGAAGATGTTATAACAGAATAACAGTAATGTAATATATTCTAATAGTTTCATCTACCAAGTTCTCATGCAATCATGTCATTGTCATCCCTTACTTGTCAATATATTACTACCACATGGACATTTTATACACTTAGCATTTTGAATAAAATCCTTCCACATGAGTACTCTAGCCATTACATGTTGAAAGATGTTATCTGGTGCTAAGTAACATTATGGTTACCTACAAATTATATAGCTACTAGTGTAGCAAGGATCAATGTTATGTGCCCATGCTCAACCACATGATACAAAAAAAAATAAGAAGATTTTTGACAATGGAGAGAATGAAAAATCACATCTATCCCTTTGTGTTATGGAATTATATATTGAGAAAAATGAGATTAGGGTTAGGATTCCCAAATCCATATTACATGAAAATGAACATCAAATGACATTACACATTAAAATAACCTATTCTAATGAGGTCTTATTAAATGCTCATAACAATTAATTAGGAACCTAACTAATAAACATGACCTTGTAGCATTAACATATCTTCAATACCTACTTAATGGTATAAGGTCATTTTAATTTAGTAGATGAGTGGTTGAGGTGGCTCTTTGAGTATTCAATTAGCCAATTATCCATAAAATGTAGCTACAATTCATTGGGTCTCCATATACCATTTTGTCATCCTCCATACCCTTTCAAGTTTTCATAAGTTTCAATTTTCCAAACCTAGTACAACCCTTATCCTTTTGTGTCCATAAGGAGTTTTTATTAATGTGATAGACAAGAGACTAACCAATATTTTTTTCCCACATGAAGGTGGTTTTATGAATAAGCATTATCCTTGCTATTCCTATTGCATATCCATTATCAGGGGGAGATCGAGGCTCTCAAAACTTATGGTTATCTGAATTGTTCAAACTTCACCCTCTAGAGTGGCTTGGTGAAGATGTTGATTATCTGATCTACTATTGGATAATAGTGCATTTGTATTGTGCCATATTGAACAAGTTATTGAATCTTATGGACTTTTTACTGATGTGTTTGGTTCTATCATGAAACATATGATTCTTTTCCATGTGGATTGTTGATTGATTATCCATATGTATTCTTGTAGGACCTTTTTGAGTGATTTCAATAATGTGTAACAACATTCTCAACCATACCACTTCTTTGCTTGTCTTAGTTGTAGCAATATATCCGTCTTATACTAAAGAACTTGTTATAGTTTTTTATCGCTTTGATCTCCATGAAATTTGTACTGAGCCAAGAAATATCAAGTACCCAAACATAGATATACCAATGTATTTATCTCCTACAAAGTTTGATTCTATTTATGTAATGAGTTTCAAATCTACATTATTTTCATATAATAGGCCATAATTATGAGTTATCTTTAGGTACCTCAACACTCATGTTGTTGCTTGCTAGTGACTATCCTTTAGCTTGGTCATGTACCTTGATAGAATCTGCAATATATAAGTGATGTTATATCTTGTGTTAGTAACATAGATGAGACTACCAACCAGCCTTCCATAGAGTTTTGCATCTACATTTGGTGTGTCATCATCTATGGTAAGTTTTATATTGGATTCCATTGATGTTGTCATCAGGTATGCATATTTGAGTTAAAAATTCTCCAAAATATCAGTATTCTATTTCTCTTGGGTCAAGAATATTTTACCATTTTCTTGAATTAATTCTATACCCAAATAAAATTTCATCAATCCCAAATCAGATATATCAAAAGTCTTTGCAAGGTCCTATTTCACTATGTTGATGATATACTCACTATTACCTATTAGAAGCATGTCATCCACAAAGACTATAAGGTATGTGACTTTGTCTTTATTGCACTTAATGAACAATTTTGCATCAATGTCTTGGTAATCACACACTTCAAATTCAAGTTGATTCATCCAATCTAAAATCTTGTTGAACCAAGCATGAGGGGCTTGCTTCAATCCATATAAATAATTTATGAGACTACATACCTTGTGCTTTTGTCTTGCAATCTCAAAACCTTTTGGTTATGCCATTTATATTTCTTCTTTCAAATTTCACTCAATAAAGTAGTATTTACATCTAGTTGATGAATCTTCCAACCTTGCTATGTAACTAAGGCTACACGAGTCCTAATTGTGGGCCATTTTGTGGTAGGTGCAAATACCTTAGTGCAATAAATATCTTGCTTTTGTGTGAAGAATTTAGCCACTAATATTACCTTGTGTTTGTTAAGGGTGCCATCTAATTTATACTTGTTTTTGTACACCCATTTATTTCAAACTATATTTCTTCCAAGTGGTAGATCGACTAACTCCCAAGTACCTATTTTGATCAAAGATTCATACTCTTGGTTCATTTCATGTCTCCAAGTTGCGTGTTTGACAAAAAAAAAATTTGGTAGATAAGATACTATAGCATTAATACTGGGTTTTACAGGTTGACCCAAAACCTTTTACAAAAATCAGCCTAGGGCTGTTGATGAACATGTCCTTACTAAGGATCCTATATATGTAAAATCTACATGCCGCAAAAGCCATTACATATGGTAAGGCACATATCCTATTATCAAAAAGAAACTCTTCATACAAAATTTTTGGTATACCTCGAGAAAATACACCTGCATCATAATTACAAAAAAAAAAAAAAACAAACATAGATCCTTTCCTTGAAACAGTGGAGAAACAAAAAGTTGCAGACACACATAGCAAAGTATTGAAAAAAACTCCCACAAGCTCTATATTGATAGTTACTCTTAATAATTCTTTGGTAATTATTTTCTTCCATATATGACATGCTTTGGGACCACATATTGTCTTGGCCAATCAGCCTTGGAGAAGTGAACTTGCTAGCTAGATTTATGGAGGTAGCTATCTGGTGGTCCACGTGGCTCTGGTTCAAGTCTTATATTGTCATTTATTTCCTACCCTGTGATTATCAACCAACCTCAAATCACTAAGATGACTAGGAGCCATGTTATCTGACATGTGACTGTCCCCATTAGCCTTTATGGTATTTATAAGCAATATCCACCAAGACTGACAGCTCAAATAATTTTTATTGTGAGTCCATTTCAAAAAAGAGACAGGAATACTCATAGCCTTCAAACTTATAGTGCCTTCCCTATTGGTAAATTTGACTATCATTCTTGGCATTCTTATTGAATAAGATCCTCTACTTTGCTCGGGACACCGTGTTCCCATTTGAAAAGTATGTCACCATCGAAACCCAAATTGGCCAGCTTATTAGCAACTTTGTTATCTTCTCAAACGACATGTTATGCTTTTCTATCTTGTCTTCCCTGGAAAAGGATCCTAGCCTCTTCAACAATTTTTTTAATCCTCCAAGGAGGTGTTTCCAAATTATTGAGGAGATTTATAACATGCATAGAGTATCCTTCTACGAACAAATTGCCTTCTAAGTCTTGAGTCATTTGAAGGCCTCTCCATATAGCTCTAGATTCAGCTTCGTTGTTCATCCTTGTTCTCAAATATTTTGAAAACACAAGCATCATATTTCCATTATGATCTCGCACAATGTTGCTAGCACCTGCTCTTCCAGGATTGTACTTTGCCGCTCCATAAAAAATAAGCTTAAACCAACCCATAGGAGGTGGAGACCACTTAACATTGGCTTTGGGATTGACTACCCTAGGAAGAGACTCATATAACAAGGTTAAGCTTAAAAATTGAGCAATCATGGTCTCCTGCAGATGAGTTTTACGCCTATCAAAAGGGATAAGGTTCACATTCTCGTTGGCAAAGGATAGGAACCTGGCAATGATAGTTTGATGATCATGGATAGACTCATTAAATACTCTATGGTTTATTTCTAACCACAACTGCCAAAGATAGTGATTGAGATAAATTTTCCACATGTATCTAAGTCTTTGGCTTGAAAAGGGGTAAGTCCATTGGATGAAAAAATCAAGTACGATGGCTGGTTTAATCTAGGAAATATTGAAGGCCTAAAAAACCCCACTTAGGACAGTCAAGGAAAAAGGGAACTCAAGGAAAATGTGATAAATGGTCTCCCAATTAGCCCTGCACAGATAACAATGATTAGTGATACAAATACCTTTACGCATCATATTATCAATGGTTAGAATTCTTCCTTCGATAACCAGTCATGAAAAGACTACAATTTTTGGAATTAAACTTTTTATCCAAACTAAGTCCTTTTGGAGGACAAAATCCTCATCATAAAGTAGAATCTTGTAATCTAAATTAACAGTGAACTACCCATTTTTTGTAGGAGCCCAGGTAACTTGATCTTCCTTGGGTGTCATGGGGATAAACTGTTGCTCAAGAATATTACAAATATAATTTAATTTTTCCTGAAATCCCTGAATCCTTATTTGTTTCCACTTCATTCTACCTCTGTCCTCAACCATATAATCGGAGACTTTTCTACCAATGAGTTCTTTCGTGATATATCTAATTCGGGCTAAGTTAGGATATTGCGTTAATGGTTCGTACATAGCCCACCTGTAATTCTAGTAATTTATCCTCTCACCATTGCCTAAAACCCATATTAAACCTTTTTTTATGTTTTCCTTACAATTGAGAATTGCTTTCCAAAAAGTAGAACCTCTGATTGGAACTGAGTCACTTAGAAATTCCATATTTTGAAGATACTTTCGTTTGATGATAGCTATCGATTAAATTTCTTCACTAGAAATGATGCGCCATGCCTGCTTAGCTAGTAAAGCTAAATTCATATGAGCAATTCTCCTCAGACCTAAGCCCCCATTTTACCTGGGTCTGCACACTTTGGTCCATCCTACAAGGTGTATCCTTTTTTCCTCCTCTGATCCAGTCCATACAAATTCTTTTTGGAGTTTCTCAATTTTTTGGAAAACCATCACAGGGGATTTGAAAACAAAGAGGGAATAGAATGGAATTAGGGAGTCCTAGATGCATTTTAACCCACTTAACAACTTATCTAGTCTTACCCGAGGTACACCCATCACTACATCTTGCATAAGTCTGGCTACACAAGTGTACTAGGTGCAAGGCTAGTATTTACAAGTTATCCTTCTTGTTGGCCCCACGAGCTAACTTGCCTTCCCTTTCATTCTATCAAAGGGGTATGCTCTTAGCTATCCCCTTCTCATGTCCATCTGAGTGGGTTAGAGCGTATTGAACTTGACTATCCCTCTCATCCAAAGATGAGCTAATCAGTTCCTCACTTGCCTCATTAAAACCCTATCCGTAGGAATACCTTAGATTAGTTTAGACAACAATGTCGACCATCAAAGTCAATGAGGTATTCAACTTCCCTTCAAAACACCTCATCAAATTCCCTTATGATGTGTATTTGTAATCTTATAGTTTTTCCAATGAAGGTACTAACCTCATCCTAATATTCACCCATCAAATTCCTTTATGATGCACATGAATATTTCCTAGGTTTTTATCCCTTCAAACATCTACTTATTATGATATTAGATACCAATCCAACCTTTAGCTACAATGGTCCATAAATTATACTTCTTAGTAGAGCATGAGTTTATTCACTCTCATCCTTTCGAGAGGTTCATCTAATTTACCTATCCACTTAATTTAATGAGGTCAAAGTTTCTAAACACATTTATATTAATTTAAACAACCAAAGCATGGAATAAATAATCTTTTAAAACTTCCCAAGGCTCAACCTTTCCCAAGCAATAATTACAATTCTAATCTTTACTTTCTCTTATAAACATAAATAACCAATACCATAACATATTTGCATGGAAAACACATCTATCAAAAATAGATAATTTAACATTGAAATAATTTATAAGCCACAACAAACCACATCAACACATAATTTATCTTGGGAGAAACCCCATGGGGAAACCCAACCTCAAAATAATTCCATCAATTTCATTCATCAAACTAAGTCTTTACATAGGTATGGACAACCCATATTGTCCAAAATATTCACTATGGAAACCTATCATGTCTAACTAGTTTCCCTCTATGAGATGGTCCTTCATCTCTCACAATCATCGTTGTAACTACGTCTTGGAGATCTGTTTCCAAAACCCCCAAACCTATTGTCATAACAATGGTTGGATTACATAGAACACATTCGGCAAGCCCCATAGGCAGCTCGATATAACTCTAGCCATCCATCCAAGCAACCACACTCGACCCAAAACTTGATGTCTATTGAAGAGTACAACACTGTAGCACCCGGGGTGGAACCTACCCATCGCGTAAGCACAAATCTAGTGCTACCAATCTTGGGAACCTTATACTATTACAAGTACAACCAAACTTTCCCAACTAAAGCACCCATTGCACTGACTCACCAATGCCATCTAAACATAATAGAGTTGAATCACACATATCTACTACATGTAATTACTAAAGCTATCCAACGCATAATAGAACTGGAACACATATCCATCTTATCTATTCACCAATGCTAACTAGTGCATAACAGAATTTGGAACAATATTTTCATTTTAACAACTCATCAATGCTATCTAATGCATAGCAAAACCGAAACAACAAATTCATTCTATCATTTCACCAACGCTATCTATTGCATAATAAAATTCGGGTCTACATATCCATTTATCAATTCCAACGCTATCTACTACATAATGAAATATGAAAAACATATCCATTTATCAATTCACCAATGTTATCTATTGCTTAACAAATTATAGAACAACATATCCATATATCCATTCCAATGCTATCTACTGCATAATGAAATCTGAAACAACATATCTATTTATCAATTTCACCAATGTTATCTATTGCTTAACAAAGTCTGGATTGAAAACATTTGATGCTACAAAGGAAACTCTCACTAAGCAATTAAAAAATTCCAAAAATACCTTACATAACATGCAGAGGACTCCACCTCCAAACTACCAAAATTCTTAGATGAACTCACAAGAACAACCAACTCGGCTTCTAGATTGATTTTGAGTGAATCGCTCTAACATCCAAATGTTTCTCACAACAACCATAGTTGTTTAGGCTCAAGAGGGTAACATACTCCCTCTTCATCAGAGAACAACACAAGACACATGCAAATGGTTGTTCCAAGAGGGCTCCTCATCTTGGACTCACCTCTAAATAAGTGGTGAACTCAACAACAACTCGAGATGAAACTTCCATCTCTACAATAATAAGAGCATCAACCCAAGTTCGATGCTATGTCCAAGCATAGTATTTAATCCTCTGATTGGGTAGAAAATGGGTCTTAAAGCTTCTCATAGTTTCATATACCAAAATACACAACAAATAACACATGCAAGGGTACCAGGTTGATCGGTTTACACAACTCAAACCTAACATCCCAACTCAGCCATCCTGATGGCTTACTACACCAAAAGGGAGAGTCTTAACAAGAAAGAATAAAACCATCTACTAGCTAGCTCAACCGGCCAACTCTAGGGCCTTCTATTCTATTCTATCTCATAGGTCAAATGCACATCCAGTGTTGAACAATGAGTGTAATGAAATATCTCTCACTACTATAGTAAAAGAATAACACTCCTACCAGGGTATTGGAAACTCTTTTACTACCATTAAAATAGTAAGACAAGACATCAATTTAAAGTGCATGCCTACTTGTGTTCCAAGGTTATTTTGCAGTGTTCTGGGTCTTTCCTCAGCATCACCACCCAAGACTTCCTTTCACGGAGTGATTCCTCCCCACTTCCTTTCATGCACCTCCCAAACAACCTCCCTTCTTCCTAGTTTTCTTGGGCATCCCAAATGGAACCGCCCAACCTCTACTTCCCACTACTCCATCACCTTTAGATTCAGAGACTCTCAATGTGGGTTCTTAGCTGATCATACCATAAAGTTTACTCCCTTGCTCCCACGTCTACCAAGGATTCAGTGCCCTACCAAACACTTAGCAAACCTAACCTTTTAATTAAGCAGTAATCTAATAAAAGGAAAGCCAAGACTCTTGTATTTATCTCTTATGAATTTGCACAAATATAAATAAAAATACTTTCCCACCAACAACATTATGAACTAACAAATTAGCAATAGCAATAAAAATATATCCACTCAAATTCTTACTAGGTCCTTTAAACAAAATACTCATAGCAAATTTTTTTTGCAAAGCCATTAGGCCTAAAGACAACTCCTAATGAAATATTACCTCTTTTTTTTTATAATCGATAATAAAGGAGTCCACCATACTAATTATGCTTACCAAAACTTTTCCTTCATTCTCTTTCTTTGAAAGAGATTATATTTTTAAGACACAATATAACTCAAATCATATTCACTAAAGTTTTGTAGTTAATAACCAAGCAAGCAAAATTTGATCTATTTCTTATATGTAAATTATGCCAAGTCACTTAATAAGAAAAGAGAGCATCTCTCAGGTTGCTTCTTTGTCAAATAATATGCCCATATATAAGACATCTTGATCCTACATCAATGAAAATTTATTAGCAATATCATATTTTATCCTTAAAACCTATGTTGCAGAAATTAAACATAATTTGTCAGTCATTCCTTTGGTTAGAAAGGTATCTAACTGCAATAAAATATCCATCATGCATAACCTAGCATAAATCCAACCAAAAAAAGGGTCTTCCAAGAGAGGGTCATGACATACTCCCCCCATAGGCTTAACATAGTCCTCTATGTTTTCATCAAAGTTCTTTAAACAATAAACAATATTCAATTTGCTTTTTCAAATAAAAATGGAAAGTGTTTCTGCATCTCTGCTACTTTTTCCCAAGTAGTGTTCCTCTCAAAAAAGTGGTCCCACTGGACCTTGCATTGCTCCAAAGTCCCTTTTCGCATCGATTTGGATCGAAACTCAAGGATTTTTATTGGTCGAACCTCGATAGCCTCTAGGTTTACCATCTACAAATTAGAAAAGTCCCACACATGCTCAGGATTAGCAACATACTTTCTAAGCAAAGAGATGTGAAAGGTGTCATGAATCTTGAACAGGTTAGGTGGTAAGGCAAGTTGGTATGCCATAGGGCTGATATTTTTTATAACTTCAAAGGGTCCCACAAAGCATGGATCTAGCTTGGTAGACCTAATTGCACTTTTCATTGGTCTCACCCTTAAAAACACCTTCTCTCCTACTAAAAACTCATATGAAGATCTTTTAAGATCGGTGTAGCTCTTCTATCGATCTACGACTTCTTTCAATCATTCCTTGATCATCCTCAACTATTGTTCCATCTCCTTGACCATGTCTGGACCAAGTACAATCTGATATTCTAGATTATCCCAAGACAAAGGTGTCCTACATTTCCTACCATAAAGTGCCTCAAAGGGAGCCATGCCTAAAGTTGAATGGTGACCGTTATTGTAGGTAAACTCTACCAGTGCAAGTAATCTTCCCATCAGGTTTTCTGGTCCATACAATACATGTGAAGCATGTCCTCTAGTACCTGGTTCACTCTTTCAGTTTGACCATCGGTTTTAGGATGATAAGCAGAACTTATGTTCAATCTAGTACCAATGGCACGATGCAAGGCTTACCAAAACTCGGATGTAAATCTTGAGTCTCTATCCGAGATTATTACTTTTGAAAAGCCATGAAGCCAAAATATCTCTTTGGAAAATCTATTAGCCACAATCACGACATCATCTTTAGTGCTTCTAGGTATAAAATGTGCAACCTTGGTCAGTCTATCGACCACCACTAAGATTGCATCATGTTGGAACCAATTTTTAGGCAATCCTACAATAAATTCCATTGAAATTACTTGCCATATTTGCATAGGTACCTCGTGTGGATACAACAGTACCATAGGGTGTTTGTGTTCTACCTTCACTTTCTAGCATTTGAGGTATTGGGTGACAAATTTAGTTATGTTCCTTTTCATCCTAGACCAATAGTTTTTTTTTTCATATTCTCCCTCATATTTGCTCCTCCTAGATGAGCAGAATATGGTGATCTATGTGCTTCATTCAAGATCATTTTTCTCAGATTTCTAGTTTTTGGAATAACTACTCTATCCTTGAAGCATAAGAAACCATATTTGAAGCTAAAATCTTGGTTTTCTCTTAGATTTCTTTCTATATTTCCATGAACTTGGTTGCAGTAAGCATCCTACTTTTGCATCTCCTTGACTTGTCCCATAAAATCCATGTGGGCATGAGACAAGGCTACTATGTGCCTTCTTCTACTAAGTGCATCAATGACTTTGTTCTCCTTTCCTTTTATATACTCAATATCAAAATCATATTCTGCTAGGAATTCCATCCATATCCTCTACCTAGCATTGAGTAAAGGTTGAGTAAATAAGTATCATAGACTCTGATGGTCTATCCTTAGCTCAAAGGGTCTCCCAACCAAATAGTATCACCAAATCTTGAGGGCAAACACCACTACTACTAGTTCGAGATCGTGGGTTGCATAATTGACCTTATGTCATTTTAGTTTCCTTGACCCATAGGCTATCACTGACTCTTCTTAAGAGAGCACTCCTCCCAAACCTTCCAATGATGCATCCATACAAATAAAAAAACTTCCCTGAGGATCGGGTATCCTGAGTATAGGAGGGGTAGTAAGCTTTCACTTAAGAAGCTCAAAATCTTCCTCACATCTATCTATCCACTTGAATTCTTTCCATTTCCTCTAAAGGTTAGTCATTGGGGAGGTAATTTTAGTGTAATATTTCACATAACACCTATAATAGTCGATCAGACCCAAGAAACTTTAAACTTCCATCACATTCATGGGTGGTGGCCAGTTCAAAATTACCTCTATCTTTTTAGGATCTACCACAATTCCTTCTACTGACACAATGTGTCCTAGATACTGTACTTCTATTACGTAAAATTCACATTTGGACAAATTCTCATACAACTAGTTTTCCTTTAGCAATTCTAACACAATCTTGAGGTGTTTGTCATGCTCTACCTTATTTTTAGAATATATCAAAATATCATCTAGGAATACCAACACAAATTTGTCTAGTTGCTTTCTAAAGATACTATTCATCAAGTTCATAAATGTGGTTGGGGCATTTGTTAAGCCAAAAGGCAAGATAATAAACTCATAGTGTCCATAATGAGTTTTAAAGGTTGTCTTGTGAGTATCTTCCTCATGGATCCTCAATTGATGGTATCCTGATTTTAAATCAATATTTGAAAATATTGTGGTATCCTTAAGTTGATCGAAAAGGTCTTTGATTCTAGGTAAGGGATATCTATTCTTGGTGGTGGCCTTGTTCAACATTTTGTAATCAATACACAGTCATAGGGAACCATCCTTATTTTTGATAAACAAGATTGGTGCTCCCCAAGGTGACACACTCGATCTGATTAATCCTTTTTCCAATAATCCCTATAATTGCACCTTTAGTTCTTGCATCTCTATGGGATTCATCCTGTAGGGGGCTCTATGAATAGGTTTTGTGTTGGGTTGGAGCTCGATTGTGAAGTCAAATTCATATTGGGATGGTAGCCCTGGTAAGTCCTCTAGAAACACATCCCTATATTCTTGTAGTAGTGGATGTTTCTCGAGCACCTCCTCCTTCTTCTCCTTGCCTATATTTTTTAGCTTCACAATAAATACCACTCCTCATTTCTTAATGGCTTTCTTGAGTTGCATTATCAAAATAATTTAGGGTTGAAAAGCTCCTTGTTGGTTGTACTCCCTTCAAAAATTTTTGTTATCTTTTGAGAACTCAATCCATCGATCTTGAAAGTTAATTACAGCCCTATGCACTTGTAGCTAGTCCATTCCTAAGATTACATCGAAAGAATGCAAGGGAGCAACATAAAGGCAACCTATGGTCATACTACTAGACAAGGTAATATCTACCATAGGGTAACACTGATTTATAGAAAAGGTTTACCTTGAGCCATACTCTACCTTCCATCCATGAGCTAAGATTCTTGGTCTTTTTGATATATATTTAATTAGGCTAGTTAAAATAAAACTATCTATAGCACCACTATCAATCAGAATATTAACATATTTATTAAAAATCTTACCCTTTATTAACAAAAGAGTGGCTTGCCCATCAAGTTCCTATTTCCTTATTGCTACATAAATTTTGTGAGTCGATTCTTTGCATGCAGGTTATTTGTACATAGGTTCCTTTCCTTTAGAGTTCAATCCTATTCTGAGTAAACAATTGGTGGCGTAATGTGGTCCACCATAATCATAGCATCTGATCTTGGGTCCTAGATGTATTTTATATTTTTGTACAACTTTTGTTTTCTCTATTGAGGGAGGATTATCCTACCCTTGAGATGGTTTGTTGTTACCACCCCTATGATAATTAGCATTATAATTCCTCCATTGGAACATTCTTCTATTATTTACTTGTATCATATCATTCCTTTGGTCCTACCCTAAGGGATTCTTATTTACCTTCTCTCCTTCCCACTTAATGAACCATGCACTATTTTATTTCCTTAATGCCTCCTTGCCCTGCTCATCCAACCCTTCATAGTCAAAGTAGGGTTTGAGATAAGTTTTAGCCTTTCTAGCCAAATCATAGGCCTTCTACAAGGTAGCAGGTTCTTGCATGTCTACCTCCTACCCTATTCAGGGGTTTGCTCCTAATATAAACTTGTGGATCTTCATTTTCTCATTATAAGTAGGGACATACTTAAGGAGTTTAAAAAATATTTGATGGTATACCTCCACTATCCTCATTCCTTGTCGAAGTTTAGTGAACTCCTCAAATTTTTAAGAATAAAAGTGCTCTATGAGGAATCTATCCTTAAAGGCCTTCACAAACGCTTCCCAACTCAAATCAACTATAGTCGTAAGTCCTAGTCCATCACTATATGTTTCCAACCAACTCACAACTCAACATCACCCTTGAAGGTGTAGATGTGGAGGGGGGGGGGTTCTAAAGGTTTCCCGCCTTTGTCACCATCTTCCTCCCCATTGAACTTGGAAGATCTTAAATACTTCATATATTTTCCCAACTCGACCTCCAGATGAACCCTAGCCCATTGTGCTTCTGTAAGGGGTTCATTTGCCTGCTCTGTCCTAGAGTTTCTAGTTGGTATTTCCTAGTTCATCATGGTATCCAACATCTATCTCTATGTTTCTACCTAATCATGAAGTTGAGCCACTATCATTGTGAGATCCTCTCTTTCCTCACTAGGGTTCTTTGAACCTACATCCAGATTTCCATCTTCTACATTGGTCTATCATGTCTACCTCATCATTGGGGCAACACCTCTCCTTATTCTCTTTGGTGGTATTGTTCCTACCACACATAGGAGAGTCAATGAGAATCAATCTACTAAAACTACTATAGTCCTAGTTATGCTAGTCTTTAAGCAAACAAGGTCATCCTCATACCTAGGTAGGTTTTTTTTTACAACCAATCTAGTTGTGGCATAGTGAACCTATCCCACTACAAACCTAGGCTCTGATACCAAATGTCACAACCCAATTTCTATCCTATATATATATATTTTAGGGAGTCCTAGATGCATTGTAACCCACTTAACAACTTATCTAGTCTTACCCGAGGTACACCCATCACTACATCTTGTATACAAGTGTACTAGGTGCAAGGCTAGTATTTACAAGTTATCCTTCTCGCTAGCCCCACGAGCTAAC
The DNA here is from genome assembly GCA_028583015.1 of Wollemia nobilis. Taxonomy (NCBI): domain Eukaryota; kingdom Viridiplantae; phylum Streptophyta; class Pinopsida; order Araucariales; family Araucariaceae; genus Wollemia; species Wollemia nobilis. The sequence continues at coordinate 2,530,700 of JAQPPZ010016349.1, forward strand.
TTGCCTTCCCTTTCATTCTATCGAAGGGGTATGCTCTTAGCTATCCCCTTCTCATGTCCATCTGAGTGGGTTAGAGTGTATTGAACTTGACTATCCCTCTCATCCAAAGATGAGCTAATCAATTCCTCACTTGCCTCATTAAAACCCTATCCATAGGAATACCTTAGATTAGTTTAGACAACAATGTCGACCATCAAATTCAATGAGGTATTCAACTTCCCTTCAAAACACCTCATCAAATTCCCTTATGATGTGTATTTGTAATCTTATAGTTTTTCCAACGAAGGTACTAACCTCATCCTAATATTCACCCATCAAATTCCTTTATGATGCACATGAATATTTCCTAGGTTTTTATCCCTTCAAACATCTACTTATTATGATATTAGATACCAATCCAACCTTTAGCTACAATGGTCCATAAATTATACTTCTTAGTAGAGCATGAGTTTATTCACTCTCATCCTTTCGAGAGGTTCATCTAATTTACCTATCCACTTAATTTAATGAGGTCAAAGTTTCTAAACACCTTTATATTAATTTAAACAACCAAAGCATGGAATAAAGAATATTTTAAAACTTCCCAAGGCTCAACCTTTCCCAAGCAATAATTACAATTCTAATATTTACTTTCCCTTATAAACATAAATAACCAATACCATAACAGATTTGCATGGAAAACACATCTATCAAAAATAGATAATTTAACATTGAAATAATTTATAAGCCACAACAAACCACATCAACACATAATTTATCCTGGGAGAAACCCCATGGGGAAACCCAACCTCAAAATCATTCCATCAATTTCATTCATCAAACTAAGTCTTTACATAGGTATGGACAACCCATATTGTCTGAAATCTTCACTATGGAAACCTATCATGTCTAACTAGTTTCCCTCTATGAGATGGTCCTTCATCTCTCATAGTCATCATTGTAACTACTTCTTGGAGATCTATTTCCAAAACCCCCAAACTTGTTGTCATAACAATGGTTGGATTACATAGAACACATTTGGCAAGCCCCATAGGTAGCTCGGTATAACTCTAGCCATCCATCCAAGCAACCACACTCGGCCCAAAACTTGACATCTATAGAAGAGTACAACACTTCAGTGCTCAAGGTGGAACCTGCCCATCGCGTAAGCACAAATTCGATGCTACCAATCTTGGGAACCTTATACTATTACAAGTACAACCAAACTTTCCCAACCGAAGCACCCATTGCACTGACTCACCAATGCCATCTAAACATAATAGAGTTGAATCACACATATCTACTACATGTAATTACTAAAGCTATCCAATGCATAACAAAACTGGAACACATATCCATATTATCTATTCACCAATGCTAACTAGTGCATAATAAAATCTAGAACAACATTTTCATTTTAACAACTCATCAATGCTATCTAATGCATAGTAGAATTAGAACAACAAATTCATTCTATCATTTCACCAGTGTTATCTATTGCATAATAAAATTTAGGTCTACATTTTCCATTTATCAATTCACCAATGTTATCTATTTCTTAACAAAGTCTAGAACAACATATCCATATATCCATTCCAACACTATCTACTACATAATGAAATCTGAAACAACATATCTATTTATCAATTTCACCAATGTTATCTATTGCTTAACAAAGTCTAGATTGAAAACATTCGATGCTATGGAGGAAACTCTCACTAAGAAATTAAAAAATTCCAAAAATACCTTACATAACATGCAGAGGACTCCACCTCCAAACTACCAAAAGTCTTAGACAAGCTCACAAGAACAACCAACTTGGCTTCCAGAGTTATTTCAAGTGAATCACTCTAATTTCCAAATATTTCTCACAACAACCATAGTTGTTTAGGCTCAAGAGGGTAACATACTCCCTCTTCATCAGAGAACAACACAAGACACATGCAAATGGTTGTTCCAAGAGGGCTCCTCATCTCGGACTCACCTCTAAATAAGTGGTGAACTCAACAACAACTTGAGATGAAACTTCCATCTCTACAATAATAAGAGCATCAACCCAAGTTTAGTGCTATGTCCAAGTGCAGTATTTAATCCTCCGATTGGGTAGAAAAGGGATCTTAAAGCTTCTCAGTTTATCATGTACCAAAATACATAAAAAAACACATGCAAGGGTACCAGGTTGGTCGGTTTACACAACAACTCAAACCTAACATCCCAACTCAGCCATCTTGATGGCTTACTACACCAAAAGGGAGAGTCTTAACAAGAAATAATAAAACCATCTACTAGCTAGCTCAACCAGCCAACTCTAGGGCCTTCTATTCTATTCTATCTCATAGGTCAAATGCACATCCATTTTTTAACAACGAGTGTAAGAAAATGTCTCTCACTATAGTAGTAAAATAATAACATACCTACTAGGGTATTGGAACTCTTTTACTACTATTAAAAGAGTAAGAAAAGACATCAGTTTAAAGTGCATGCCTACTTATGTTACAAGGTTTTTTTGCAGTGTTCCAGGTCTTTCCTCAACTTCACCATCCAATATTTCCTTTTGTGGAGTGACTCCTTCCCACTTCCTTTCATACCTCCAAAACAACCTCCCTTCTTCCTAGTTTTCTTGGGCATCCCAAACGAAACCACCCAACCTCTACTTCCCACTACTCCATCACCTTTAGATTTGGAGACTCTCAACGTGGGTTCTTAGTTGATCATACCATAAATTTTACTCCCTTGCTCCCACGTCTACCAAGGATTCGATGCCCTACCAAACACTTAGCAAACCTAACATTTTAATTAAGCAATAATCTAATAAAAGGAAATCCAAGACTCTTGTATTTCTCTCTTACAAATTTGCATAAATATAAATAAAAATACTTTCCCACTAGCAACATTATGAACTAACAAATTAGAAATAGCAATAAAAATATATCTGCTCAAATTCTTACTGGGTCCTTTAAACAAAATACTCATAGCAAATATTTTTTGCAAAGCCATTAGGCCTAAAGATAACTCCTAATGAAATATTGCCTTGATTTTTTTATAATCGATAATAAAGGAGTCCACCATACTAATTATGCTTACCAAAACTTTTCCTTCATTCTCTTTCTTTGAAAGAGATTATATTTTTAAGACACAATATAACTCAAATCATATTCACTAAAGTTTTGTAGTTAATAACCAAGCAAGCAAAATTTGATCTATTTCTTATATGCAAATTATGCCAAGTCACTTAATAAGAAAAGAGAGCATCTCTCAGGTTGCTTCTTTGTCAAATAATATTCCCATATATAAGACATATTGATCTTGCATCAATGAAAATATATTAGAAATATCATATTTTATCCTTAAAACCTATGTTGCAGAAATTAAACATAATTCCTTAGTCATTCCTTTGGTTAGAAAGGTATCTAACTACAATAAAATATCCATCATGCATAACCTAGCATAAATCCAACCAAAAAAATGGCCTTCCAAGAGAGGGTCATGATGATGACTAAGTGAGGCAAAATGTGCCAATAATTAATGAGCTAAGTGATGGTAATGAATGAATGTGATCCACTAGACCTTGCTCACTTTCCAAGTGGAATCTCTTTTATAAATGATGGATTGTATAAATAAGTGGCTATGAGTTATATTGCAACAAGATGGTGATGTGGCTAAATCTAAAGTACTAAACAAAAGTTTGTGGACCAAACTAAAATATTGTAGATGAATATAAAACCTAATATCTCCAATAGATGAATGTGTAGGCCAATATCTCCAACACTAGATTACACAACTAAATACCAAAGGATAGGATGTGCAAAACTAGTAATATCAATCTTATGACTACAAGTAGGTGAGGTGCTGAAAGTTGGAGAGGTATAATGAGCTTATCTCAAATTAAGGCCTTCATCTAGATACCCACATACAAACTCTCGATGATGAAATCCAATCCGTGATGGATCCCAAGTCCTACCAGTCTTCACCCAATTTACTATTGTCAATGATATACTCTTTGAAGATAAGTACATGCTCTATTCCATAGTTATGATGGATATTGGATTGGATTAATTTTAATCTTGGTTAAGAGTTTTTAGTTTTCCAAGAACAAGAGAAAGGATGATCCATTTCCAAAGGTTCATGGGTATCGCTAACCCCCTTCACTATGTATTATCATTAAGTCCAGTCTAGCTTTGCCTCATAGGGTCTTTAATGTAGATTTTCTACCACAAAGGAAGTGGCACCATATCATGAGGCTAGGATAGAAAATGATTTATTGGATGCATTCCATTTAAGGATAATGTAAATGTGTGAATACATTTATAATTAAATAAAGAAAATAAAAATTAAAAATAGACATGGAGTGCAGAGAGAGTGTTACTACAGTGCTAATGTGGTAGTATGTATGTTAGATGTGATCCACCAGGCCTTGCTCACCATCCAACTGGAATCAATTTTACAAATGAAGGCTATAAGTTAGCCAAAATAAATTTATAAAATTCTATAAGCCACTTCTACAAGTACAATGGAGAGGCTAGAATCTTGCTATGCTATAGAAAAAACATAGCCAATCTACATAGAGGTGGATCTGACCATATGGTTGTGTAAAAATAAACATGGTCAGTTTACATAGAGGTTGCAAAACACCATTAGATCTAGATTTTGGATACTATATGGTTGTGTAAAAAAATTAACATGACTAGTTTACATAGAGGCCACCAAACTTGGTCAGATCTAGATTTTGGATATTGTATGGATATGTAAAAAGAAACATGATCTGTTTACATAGAGGCCACCAAAATCATTCAGATATAGATTTTGGATACCTACAAACAACGATACAAGCTAATATCTACAATAAAAAGAAAATCTATGGAGGTTTTATGAAATATCATGTAACATCCTCATTATTTCATTCAACTCAACACAAATTTATGGAGGAGAGGATGGGAATGCAATGATTCTCCAAGTTTGGTTGTGGAAGGAGCAAGCATACAAGCTCTGATACCACTTGTAATGAGGATCAATGCTATGTGCCCAAGCTCAACCACATGAAACAAGAAAAAAGGAGGAGAATATTTTTGACAATGGAAAGAATGAAAAATCATGTCTCTCTCTTTGTGTTATGGAATTATATATTGAGAAAAATGAGATTAGTCTTAGGATTCCCAAATCCATATTACATGAAATTCAAATGAACATGAAATGACATTACACATTAAAATAACCTATTCTAATGAGGTCTTATAAAAGCCTCATAACAATTAGTTAGGAACCTAACTAATAAATATGACCTTGTAGCATTAACATATCTTCAACCAGACAAGTTTGATGTCTAACCAAGGGGTAAAAAAATACTCATGCTAATCAAATAAATTCCAATCATTCAAGGTCCCCTATGAAACCCTAATTTTGTGCACCATAGGATATGATATTGCTATGACTATATTAGACAAAGTAAATGGAGAAAATATACCTTACTAGAAAAGATTAATCATGATGCCATCAAGTCAAGATAGAATTAGGGTTAAAATAAAATAGAGAAATACAAGGGCACATACCAAAACACACATATTATATCTATGTATCTATCTACCAATATATATATATATATAGAAGGAATCACCATTTTTTATTTTCAATTCACTTCTGCCATAATTGTGTCCACAAGGGATTTTCACAACCAAGTTTTATTTTCAAGTCTAATAAATTGAAAACCAGTTTTCATACTATTCTTGGTCCAATGGTGCCCCCAAGGGGATTTTAACCATTAGATCTCTTTTCTTTATTTTTTACAATAAGACACAATCAATTGTTCTTTTTAGTGGGAGAGTAAGTCTCCCTTACTCCATACATGTCAGACTATAAAAGTAAGTACATAGAGAATATTAATAGAAGGAACCACTTTTTTTTATTTTCAATTCACTTCTGCCATAATTGTGTCCACAAGGGATTTTCACAACCAAGTTTTATTTTCAAGTCTAATACATTGAAAACATGTTTTCATACTAGTATCGATCCAATGGTGCCCCCAAGGGGATTTTCACCATTAGATATATTTTCTTTGTTTTTTACAATAAGACACAATCAATTATTCTTTTTAGTGGGAGAGGAAGTCTCCCTTACTCCATACATGTTAGACTATAAAATTAAGTACATAGATAAATCCTCTATTTTCATTGGTTTTTGATATAACTTGAGCCAATATCCATTTACAACCATATTTCTTCTTGGGCCATCCATAGGTATTAATCATACAACACAATTATCAAAAACTTGTTGAATATCATATGGTCTAAGTCATCTAGTCTAAAAATTTCTCTTGAAATCAAGGTAACATGAATCAAACAAGAATATCCAATCACCTGCCTTGTACTTATTGGATTTTATGTGCTCATTATGCTATAATTTTTGTTGCTACTAAACCACCTCTATCTCATGAAGGGCATCCCTTCATAGCTTATTAAGTGCATTCAGGTACAAGATCCTTTCCTATTGTACATACAATAACTCAATACCCACACCAAATGCAATGCATTAAGTTTATAATTATAACTCAATTGGTAAAATGGGTTTCTTTCCATAAACTAGATCATAAAGGGTGAGTCTAGTGGTGGATTTCCAAGTAATATGATAAACCCACACAACTTCAAATAACCTATCATCCCAATATTTTCTATGTGAAGCTACAATTTTGTTAAGATGTTCTTTGAATCCCTATAACCTCTACTTGGCCATTGACTTGTGGGTGATGTGGTGAGGAATTTCTATGTTTCACTTGGTAGTGTTCCATGAATTAATGGGTAATATTTAATATAAAATAGGGTCGTTGATTTGACATAATCTCACAAGGGGAACTAAAGTATTGAAATATATTATTATGTAAAAGTTAGCCACTTTCTTCTCTTATGTGTATTAGAGAGACACTACCTTAGCTTATTTAATTACATAGTCTAGGTAGACTAGGATGTGGTGATTTCCTTGTGATGGAATAATAATTGGTCTTATAAAATCAATGTCCCACTTCTCAAATGGTTCAAGAATAATTTGATGTTGAAGAGGCATATTTTTCTATGTCATAGATTTTCCCATTCATTAATAGTGATCATAATGGAAGATATACTTCTTTACATCCTTGCTAAATGAAGGATAATAGTACCTTACTCCCAAAAAAATTTGTGTGGTTAATTTTATGGAATAGTTCCTCCTGAAAGGTTCATCGTGACATTCTTGGAGGATACCATAAAATTCATCCTCCCTTACACATATTCATAAAATAATGCCAGGTCCACATTTAAATAGTAATAACTTTGTTCGTTCGAAGGATGAAATTTGTCAAACTAGTTGGTGTTTCTCATTTGGGATAAGATGGGAATGAATATTTCCAATTACTAGGTAGTTAGCAATATTTTTGAACTATGGAGAGTGCATTGATATTGTAAACAAAAGTTGGTTAGGGAAGGAATCATTCATTGGTTCTTGTTCTCTGGTAGTATTTAATCTAGATAGAAAACCAGAAACTATATTTATCCTATTGGGTCTATCTATTATAGTGATCCTAAAGTAATAAAATCCATCTAACCACTCATGCACTTATCATTGGTTTATTCATTATATATTTGATTGTATAGTGGTTTGTATGATCATATACAAGGTAACCTATACTACAGTGATAAAATTTATTGATGGTATATATTACTACTAGAAATTCCATTTCAGTTGTGGTGTAGTTCATTTTGATACCCATTAAAGTTTTAAGTTCATTTTGATACCCATTAAAGTTTTACTAATATAGTAAATAGCATAGTTTTTCCTATTATGTTTATTTTGTTGACCAAGAACTACACCAATAGTGATGTGGGAAGAATCTATGTGTATATAAAATGGGAGCTTCTAATTGGGTCCCTTTAGTATAGGCATAGTGGTAAAATTTTATTTGATAGCTTCAAATGTTGCTTGTCATTACAACGTCCATTTGAACTCAACTTCTTTGGTAAAACGAGTGAATAATTGAGCCACAAATTTCTTAAAATTTTATATGAAGCATCTATAGTAACTAACATGTCCCAAGAAGATTCAAACATTTGTTTGAGTCTTAGGTGAGGGTAATCGATTTATAAATTAAATCTTTATAAGATTTTCCTTTATTCCTAATATTGAGATATGATGTCCCAATACGATGCCTTTGTCCATCATCATTAAGTACTTTTCATTTCTTAAAGATAGATTATGAGCTTAACATAAATTAAGGACTTGATCTAGATTATGGAGGACCTCATCAAAGGTTTCTCCATAAAATAGCCATCCATGTACACCTCAATGCATTCATTCGTATGATCTACAAAAATAGAAAGGACTTCCCACTAGAAAGTTGTAGGATCATTGCATAACCCAAAAGGTAAAAATATATAAGTGAATGTTCCCTAGGGACACGTGAAAGTATATTTGTCTTGATCCTTAGGTTTCACCTATATTTAGTTATACCCACTAAAATCATCTATAGAGGAGTACTTATTTCGAAAGAGGGTATTGAGTACCTGATCTAATAATGGTAGTGGAAATGATCCTTTTGAGTGGCTTTGTTGAGTTCCCTATAGTCAATGGACATTCATATTTTACTTTTATTTTTTGAAACAATAACCAATGGTGATATCCATTGGCTATTAGAAATTGGATAGATGAATCTATCTAACAAATTCTTAATTTTTGTTTTTATTATGTCCCTCAAAGCATGATTTATCATTTTTTGGGATTGTCATACTAGTTTCTTTTAAGTTTTATAAATTTTATTATTGCATATGTTAGGATGTATCCCCTTAATATCACTATATTCCCATGCAAAAACATTCACACGTTGGATTTATACATCAAATAATTTTATCTCTTCTACTTCTAACAACTAACTATTAATGTTAATATATTTTCCTAGTTGTCACTCAATATACTTGGTTCTTGGAAACTCCCAATTGATTTCTTTGCTTATTAATGACTTTAGAGTATAATGATGGGGTAGAAGGGAATGAAGAATTCAAGTATTTTCATTGAAGGTAATCCTTGTAGGGATAATATTGTTTAAGGGACACTTGAAGGATGTAAGGAGGTTCCTTTGTTGTCTATGTGGAAATGTGAATGAACTTTCCTATAATGATATAGGTGACAAAGGCTTAGTGATTTCTTCCTCATTCTTCCACAAAAACTCATGAACTATAGTCTCTTCCTCATCTAAGCTAGGATCGCTTGAATAATCCTTCAAATGATTTCATCTTCAAAAAGGGCTTCCTCCCATGGGTCTAGCTCTTCAACATACTCTTTTACGATGACCATAAATTATTGAACAAGATCATTTTGTTCCTATAAACACCAAAATTTAGCTACTTATCATCCATTTGTATCCTCCAATCATAGTTGTCCATTATATATATCTATATATCTATATATATATATATATATTTATATTTATATAATATATACAAAGTATTAATATTTTATATTTATATTTATTTAATAAATATATATGTATTTATATGAATCAATACTAGCCCTCCACCATGACTTAATCTCAGCCATCCATCCATATCAATCCATGTCACTTGATCAAATTTAATCTCCAACCTTCCTCATGTTTTAATCTCAGCCACCCATTGGTGTAATCAAAATCCTAACATGTTCAAGGGTAGATTATATAAGATGATTTATTTTGATGAATCAATATCCATGAAAAACATTTGGAGGTCCCAAACTTGAACATTTTTCCATTCACCAGCTCTAGCCACTTTGCTACAATCCTTTTCCCTCATCACCTCCATCGCCCCTTCCGTTATCACCACCATAAAACCATCGTGAACCAGATCTAGTTCTGCCTCACTCCCATCCACCCTCATGATGAATGTTTATTTAACATGTATTATTTGTGATATGTTTTCTAATTTCTATATTTAAATCATGGATGTAATATATTTTAATGGTTATTTCATCTCATTTACGTGATTTATCAGTTAAAATAATGGATATGGTTAATCTGATAAATATATGGATTTTACATGAAACGTGTGCAATTTGTGTATACTTGGACAGGAAAATTGGTGAAGAAAATTTCATAGGAGTTTGATGCGGCAACACAATAATTAAAATTATATCTTGAACGTGAGAGAAGATAGATATAAGGGCGATGCGTTGAGAAGGATTTAGGAATAGGTTATAGAATACAATTGTTAAAGTATGTTACAAAAGATAGTTGTTGAAGACTATTACCAATGATGTCTACCACCAAGAGTTATGGAAATATTTGACCAAGTCAATTGACCAATATTGCATGCCACATCAGTGATAGTCTGGAACTCTTACATTGTAGCATATTGTTATGAAATATTTCCAATCAGCAAAGTTGGTTGACTTGTCAAATATTATGCACGAGGAAATTATGATTATTGAAGTTGTTATAAAGTTGTTTTATAAAGTTGTAAAATTAGTATGTTGTTAGGTTGTCTAGATTCTGATGCAATATGTTATGTCCTCTCCATGAATAAAGGGGTATATAGTTGTATTGTTATATCTTGTGAATATTCAAATTAGAAGATTTTTGTTATGTTTGTTTGTAAGATGCCACTTAGACAACTTAGATTATGATTGAGTCCAAGTAGGTTAGGAAACTATGTTAGTTTAGATTATTTCTATTAGGAAGTTAGCTATCGCATTATAAAAACAAAAAAGCCACATGGAAAATACGTGGAAGAATTTTATTCATAATTTCCAAGCAACATTATATATTACAGGAGAGAAAAAATATCAGCTCTAGAGTTATGAAAGTTTGAGATGGTTGGTTCCAACTGTGGTTGTGAGACTTCTGGATTTCAAATTGTTGAAGGTGGGAAGGAATTTTTTCAAATTTTTAGAAGGTGGGAGGATGGCTATGATTCTGCAGTTGTGGGAAAATATCTATCCTTTGTTTAGGATGTGGGCTCCATTAGTTCCCTCGATATTGGAAATTGTCTTACTGAAACTCTTGAAGGGAATGAGGTAGATCCAAATGTTGGTTCCTTTTCTATGTCAGCTAATAAATATCCTTCCTTTGAAAAGGATGTGGGCTCCATTGATCCCCTTGGTGACCGAAAACTTCTCACTCAATCTTCTAAAGGGATAAAGGTAGGCCCCATTTCCATTTTTGGTCCGCTGAATTCCACTGTCGATGACCCAAATATTCCTTTTAGGTGGGAGGATCAATTTAAAATATCTGAGAATAGCAAGGATTTGGTTCATTCTACTTCTGGTAAGGTCGAGCCTTCATGGGGGGACCGCGTTCCTTCCTCTCCTAAACCTTCCTTTGCTAAGGTCCTAGGTGTCCCTTCCTCCTCTAGCTTTTCTTCCCCCCTTTTGAGGTTTCTGGGAATAGGGTCAAGATTCCTGCTAGTATCATCGAGAAATTTATTGTTGAAGAATCCTTCTCCTTGGTCGGGAAAGTGGTGGGAGGAAATCCCAACCTTGATATTATTAGGCACTGGGCCTTTTCTAGGTGGAAATTTTGAGGGTCCTTGCAAATTTTTGGCCTATCGAATGGCTTCTTTGGGGTCCGCCTCAATACTAAAGAAGATGTTGCACAAATACTTTTATGGAGGACCCTAGTTCCTTGGGTCTAGAAGTGTCTTTCTGATGAAATGGAATCTTGATTTTAACCCAAAAATGTAGAGCATCAACTTTGCTCCTATTTGGGTTAGATTTCTAAATTTACCTTGGCACTTTTGGCAGGAATCTGTCTTCAAATCCATAGCCTCGACCATTGGATATTTGTTGCTTATTGGTAGGGTAACCTTATCTAGATCAAGGATGCATGCTTCCAACCTTTGAATCATGGCTAACCTTGATTCTGTGCTTCCTACTTTTGTGGAGTTGGAATATGGAGCTTCTCTTCACAAGCAAGCTATTGAATATGAGAACAAGCCTCATTTTTGTATTGAATTTCGGACTCAAGGCCATATTTGAGCTCAATGCCCTTCTCTTATGAAACATGTGGCCCCTTCTGAGCAAATGAATGAAATGACTTCCATGGCTAAAGGTAAGGGTTTTCAGACCCCGTCAAGGAAGGATCGAAGGAATTTTATTCCATCCAAAGGAATTAGCTTCAAGCCAACCAAGGAGTACATAATCAAAGAAGCTCAAAGCAATGTCCCTTCTATCAAATCTCCAGATGATAAAGGGAAAAATATTTCTTAGGCAAATGCTTCTAATGAGGTTAGTCTCTTTTCCCTCCCCAATCAATTTCAAATTTTGGTAGATTTAGACACTGAGGATGTTTTTGATAAAAATAATGACCTAAATTCCAATCCCAATCCTCCTTTGGACCCCAAAAGAAAGCCTTCAAGAACCATTCACTAAACCTCTAAATGATAATATCTTCTTACCGACTGCTCTTAAGGATGATCGGCCTATGATTGAAGATTTTTATATTCCTTCATCCTTTTTTGAACCTACGAGTGCTGTGGTTCAAAGAATTTCCACTTCTACCTTCAGTCCCAAAGTCCTTCAGATTCAAAAGAAGTCTCCCATAGATTGTGGAGACAAAAAAAAGAGGGTAAGACCTTCCAAATCAGATCAAAAGAAGTAAGATGTGAATGAGGATATTGCTAATGGAATAAAGAAAACCCTATTTTCTACTGGAATTAATATCTCTAAGGAAGAAACAAAGTGCACCAAACCTCCCCAACCACAAGGAAAGGGAGGCAAAAGAATCTCTAAATATTCAAAATGAAGATCCTCTCATGGAACGTGAGAGGCCTTAATGGCTTAGCTAAGCAGTGGCTAGCTAAATCATTAAGGAAAGAAATCAGACCTACTATTTTTGTGATTCAAGAATCCAAGGTTAGTGAACCTCTTGATAAAAAGATCTGCAATTATATCTGGAAAAATTGTGAATTATGTGCTTGCAATGCCAAAGGTGCCTCTAGAGGTCTTTTATGTTTATGGAATCCTAGTCTTGTGGAAGGAAATCTCGTCCATTCTAATGATGAGATTTTGAGTATTAATTTTTTTGATAAAGACAACAATTGTTCATGGGTCCTGACTAACGTCTATGCTCCCAACTCCATGTTTGGGAGATATCATATGTGGAACATGTTATCTTCAGTCAGAAGTGCATTTCCTACCCTTCCTTGGATTCTCATAGGTGACTTCAACACTCCCCTATTTCCTTATGATAAAAGGGGAGGGGTTGGTTCCTTTTATAAAAGTATGGAGGACTTCCAAGATTTTATCAATGCACAGAACCTGATGGATGTCAATTTAAAAGGCAATCAGTTCACTTGGTCGAATAGAAGATGTGGATCCCAGCTAATTCAAGTCAAACTAGATAGGGTACTATTTTCTTAGGAAGCCATTGACTTGTGGGGAGATGCCAACCTTCAATCACTCCTTAAAATCAGCTCTGATCATAGTCCCATCCTTTTAGACACAAACAATCTAAAAATTTATAAAACCCCTTTCAGGTTCGAAGCAATGTGGATGCAGCATCCTGATTTCAAGGAAAGAATCAATCAATGGTGGCAAAATGACGTTCAAGGAACTCCTTCCTTTATTTTGGCTCAAAAACTCAAAATTGTCAAAGAGAATATCAAAGTATGGAATAGAGATATATTTGGGAACCTTTTCCACAATAAGCAAGATATAATGTTGAGGTTATCATTGATTGAAAAAGAAAATCAGGAGAATGGTGATTATACTTCTGAGATGAAAAATGAAGAGAAGGAATTGTTAGCCAAGTATCACAATATTCTCCAATGTGAAGAAATATTCTGGAGACAAAAATCCCATGACTTATGGCTTAAAAAAGGATATTCTAACACCAAATTCTTTCATACATCTACCATGAGACATCGAAGCAACAATAGAATTAAAGAAATCCATAACAAGAATGGAGAGATCATCAATGATATCAAAGAAATCAGGAATAATGGAGTAACTCATTTTATGCAATTACTTCAGGAAGAGAACAAACCTAATTCACGTGTGGAAAAGGAATTCTTCATTCAATTCATCCCTCATATTATTTTTGATAATATTAATAATAGACTCATTGCTACCCTATCTGATGAGGAAATCAAAGATGCTTTGTTCTCAATGAATCCTGACAAGGCTCCTGGTCCGGATGGCTTTTCTCCAAGATTCTTCCAAGCCTTTTGGGATCTTGTCAACAAGGATGTTTGCAAAGCTATAAGAGAGATCCAACATTCCAAAATTATTCCAAGGGGCTACAATTCCACATTCATTGCACTCATGCCAAAAAATACTAATGCAAGTAATTTCAATTATTTCAAACTGATCAGCCTCTACAATGTCATTTACAAGATTCTAACTAAAGCCATCACTATTCACATGAGGGAAGTGATGCCCTTGATTATAAATTAGAGCCAAGGAAGTTCTGTCAGAGGTAGATCAATCTTAGACGACATCATTTCAGTGCATGAAGCAATTCACTCAGTCTCAATCAACAAAAAAGTTGCTTTTCTACTCAAACTTGATATGAATAAGGCTTATGACAGACTCAACTAGGACTTCCTTTTTGCCATCCTGCACAAGTTTGGCTTCCATCCTGAGTGGATTTCTCTAATTAAAGGATGCATATCTTCTGCCTAGTTTTCTGTCCTCATTAATGGCTCTCCTATAGGATACTTTCAAAGCAGTCGAGGTTTAAGGCAGGGAGACCCTTTATCTCCTCTCTTATTTATTATTGTTGCTGAAGCTTTAGGAAGATCAATCATAGCAGAAAAAAATGCAGGTCTCTTATCTAGAATCTAGATTACTTCTCAATGCGATCCTATCACACATCAACAATTTGTTGATGATACTCTGCTATCCACTTCTACCTCTATCAATGAAGCAAAGATCATCAAGCGGATCCTCTTCCTTTATGAGCATGCTGCGGGCCAAAGGATAAATTTTCAAAAGAGTAAAATTTATTTTCTCAATACTCCTCCAAGAAGATAAAATATTATTGATGAAATACTTATTTGTTCCATAGCTCTATTGCCTTCATCTTATCTGGGTTTACCTCTTTTCAATGGAAATGTTAAAGATAGCTTATGGGACAATGTCATTGAGAGGCTACAAAAAAATCTTACTACTTGGAGAAGTAATATTTTATCTCAAGCAAGTAAAATCACTCTCATAATGGCTTGCATTCAAAGTATTCCTATTTATTTCCTTTCTCTATTTAAAGCTCCTATGAGTGTTTACCAAAAAATAGAAAAAATCCAAAAACAATTCCTATGGACAGGATTTGAAAACAAACATAGATTTCATCTGGTTTCCTGGGATAAAGTGTGCAAGCCCAAATATCAAGGAGGCTTAGGGCTCAGAAGAATTTCTCCTCTCAATATTTCTCTTCTCACCAAACAAGCCTGGCGCTTGGTTTCCAATGAAAATGTCCATTGGGTCAAGATCATAAAAAGGAAATACCTTCAGGACTCTCACTTCCTTCATGGGGAGGTACCTTCTTCCGGGTCTGCATTCTGGAAATCTATTTGTGAGGCTCATTCCCTATTGAACAAAGGTCTAAGGTGGCAACTTGGCAATGGTAATTCTATTTCATTCTGGGATGACAAATGGCTTGGAGACCGACCTCTTAATCAGAATCCCATGTTTCAAAGGTTGAGAAACATCACTAATCAGTTGGTTGGACCTTTAGTGGAAAATTTCATTTCCTTTAGTAATGGTCATAAGATATGGAGAAGGATTGTTGTCCCTGATCATGAAAATGAAATATCTTGTTTATATGATCAACTTTCCTCTGTCAAAATTCCTCCAGGTGACCCCATTGACTGCCCAATCTGGGAACCTACTGATTCTGGATATTTTACAGTCAAGTCAACTTATATGCTTTCTCTCAACATTCTTGAAACTCCTATCCCATTCAAGCTTGTTTGGACTAAATATTTGATCCCCAAGATTACCTCCTTTTCCTGGTTATGCATTCAAGATCACATCCTAACTATTGAAAACCTTATAAAAAGGGGCATTCTTCTTCCTAACAGATGCCATCTTTGCCTCTCTGATTGGGAATCTACCTCTCACCTTTTCTTATTGTGTTCCTTCTCAAGAATGGTGATTAATAAACTTTTCCTCAAATTTCATATTGCTTGGGCCTGTCCTCCTTCCATTGTCGATTTGTTCCAACAGTGGCCAAATCCTTTCAAAAATCCTGTACTTAGAGGATTTTGGAAATTTTGTTTGCAACATTTCCTTTGGAAAATATGGTTAGAATGCAATAGAAGAATTTTTGATATGAAAGCCTTGGATGCCAACATTGTTGCTAGTAAAATTATCCTTTATGCTAAGGAGAATGTCCTTGCTGCTCCTTTCGATCCTTTTCCTTGCTCACCTTTTGAGAAAGCCATCCTGAATTCTTGTAATATCTTCATTGATATCCCAAGCCCTACTAATCACTCTTCGCCTAGGGCCAATATCAAATGGTAGCCTCCTCCAGTGGGTTGGGTTAAGTTTAATTTTGATGGTGCTGCAAAAGGTAATCCTGGCATTGCAGGAGCTGGAGGAATCCTCCGTGATCATTTTGGCAACTCCATTTTTACATTTTTGAACCCTTAGGCATCCTTTCCAATCATTCCGTAGAAGCCAAAGCTGTTTGGAGAGATCTTCAGTTCATAAAAGATATTCCAAGAAAAGTTATTATTGAAGGAGATTCCCTTAACATCATCAATTACTTAAGAACCTCCAAACTCAGCAGCTGGAGGATCAAAAATCTTGTCGAAGAAAGCAAGCAAATTCTTCGCCAACAAATCAATGTTGTAGTCCAACACACTTTCAGGGAGGGCAATTTTGTGGCTGACAAACTAGCCAACATTGGCATTAATGCACAAGGATTGATGACTTGGATGGATGTCCTTCCCACTGAAGTTACCGAGCTGGTCAAACATGATCAAAACATTGTCAGTTATGATAAACCTAGTAATCCTTAATTATTCCATTGCCCAAGACCTCCTTTTTTTGTGATTCATTGGGTTTATGTCCAAAGTTTCAAAAATATCCAAAATGGAGATTTTATTCATCATTTGCATTATCCTTCTTTGAAATGGGGTCATGTGTTTATATTTCCAAGTCCTCCACCGCCTCTCATATGTGCCCCTTATTTTTTGATAATTGTTTCCCTGAAGAATCCCGATGCTAAGTTCACCTCAATTTTAAATCATTTCTATCTCATGTGGAATGATTTTTGTCCTTTTGCATTTTTGAGAACTATATTCCAACGCTCTATCTTTCGCATTCTCCCGAGGCCTCCTGTGATGAGCATCCCAATTCTCTCTGGTTATCATGCTTGCTTCTTCTATTGGCTTCATTGTGTGAGTTTTTCCAGGAGTTCCCCTTTTCATTGGATGGTGATAATCCCTATTGCTTCCAACCACATTTATCACCCCAATTTGTGTCATGCCTATTGCCCTAACCAATCCACTTCCTTCAGGTAGTATTTTCCTTTTTTGTCAAGCATTACTTTCTATTTATCCCTTCTACGACATTTCCAGTGGATGCTTATTTCCATATCTATTCTTTTGGGCCTATGTTTGTTTAACCCTAATTTTTTTCCTTCCTCAATTCCTCTCACAACCATGAAGGAAGGGAAAACTATTTTCATTGAGCCTGAGACTCTTGAGTTGGATTCTATTTCCACTGACATGTTCAAGGATAAAAAAGGAATCATTGATTTTTTCAAGATGTTCTATGGTGTGGACGAGGAGGTTACCAAAGCCTTCATGACTACTTGGGACAATGGCATCATTTCCATCCATGGTGTGTAGTTCCAGATTTCCTTTGAGCTATTGGTGGACCTGATGGGGCAATATTTGGACGAAAAAGTGATCAGAAGAAATAAGCACAACTGGGAGGCAGAGCTATCGCTCTTCGAAAAGAATTCACCCATCCACAAGAAGGTTAAAAAAGGTTTGTTTCGTCACCATTTGTCAATGCCTTGGAAGGAAATTTTAAAACCTATAATGCAATATTTTACTTGTGACAACCCTGAGTCTCAACTCTGCTGTTACCATTTAGCCTTTGTAAATCATTTTTGGGACTCAAAAATGATGAACATCCCTGCTGCCTTATTCTGGTCAATGGACTATACTATCACTTCCAATCGCTCTAAAAAAGAAGAGGGCAAACCCTATCATCAAGGTCTTTTCAAAGTCCTATACAAATTCCTCCTTCTAAAATTCCCCATAGGTAACCTCCCTGCCCCTGAGTCTGAGGAAGAAAATTCTTCCTCAACCCCGAGTCCGAAAGCTACCAGATCCAAAATAAAAGACAAAGGTGACAAATCCTTCTCTGATTTCACTGCTAGGAAAAAGGTCAAAGTTGAAATGACCCCTGTCCGTAGCTCCCAGAGGCTGAAATGCAAAGAAATTGTCAAAAATCCTCCGTCCACCTCTGTCAAAACTCCAAAGGAAACGTCCAACTCCCCTGACCTAGTTGAAAGGTACCTTCACAAGTTAGTCGTCCATGCAACTTTCGCCACCATTGTTCATCTTGAAACTGCTCACTTGGCCATTGGGAAGGCGATCTCAACTCTCAAAGAACAACGCCATGCGCTAAGTCTCTTGTTTTTCTATGATAATTTTGAAAATGTTCCAGTCATGTCCGGTGTTGAGGTATCCTTTGATACCAAGATTGATGTCAAATATGCTGTCAATGATGAAGAGGTAGTGGAAATCACCAAGGAGGCCTGTACCAATGTTCATAAGGACAACACTAAAGAGGTTCCACAAACGGATATGAAAGACACCGGCTTGGAAGGTGTTGTTTCATCTCTCATGCAGATGGACATCCCCCTCGATGGTTGACGGCTTTTCCTCTACTTTCAAGTTCCTGTGTGGCAGAGGTTCACTTATTTTTGGGCTCTGTTATCTTTTTGCCTATTTATCTCTATTCCTTTTTGTCAGAGATTGCAACCTTGTTTCGAAAGGCTTTCGCCTACTTCTTTTTGTTCCTTTTAGTCTGAGGATGTAACCTTTTGTTCTTGCAAGCAGTTTTGTGGTTCCTTTTTCCTCTCTATTCCTTTATGTTCCTTTGATGTACAAGGCGTTGGGGCACCTTTCAAATGCCCTATTTTTAATATAATTAATTTACCAAAAAATATATTACAGGAGAGACCTCTAAAAAGGTCTAATATTGAAAATGTTCAAATATTCTAATCTATGAAAGTAATCTCCTGTATGTAATTTTTGAGAAAATAATTCACAACAATGTATATTTGAATTTCTAGTAATAAAGTAGAAGCACTTTTGTTATGCTTATGGTAACTGTATCAATTACTTTCTTTATGCTTTGCTTGCTTTGGTAACTTCCCTTTCTTTTATTTTTCTTGTAACCATGAAATAACTACTGTTATATTCTTAATGAAATAAATTATTGAAGTTAAAATAGAGTAGAGAAAGGAAGGGAGGTTAATACTAATATTTCGAAGGTAGGGCATACTCCGAAAGGTTATTCCCTAAATATCTTCCCACAAAAAACATGGTAGATAGATTTAGAATGTAGAATAAGTATTAGAGGATTAATTTAATTAAATTGCACAATAAATAATTATGAATTATACTATGCATAATTAAATAATACGTGGATCCACACATACTCATATAGACTTAGTCTAAATTTCATATTTAATTTAAACATTATTTTATTTTATTTTATTTCTTGCAAACTTTAATTTCCTATAAACTTTAATTTCTTGCAAAACGTGAGACTAAAGAGAACAAAATCAAGTCTAAGTATTAACCACTATGGTAAAATCTATATTGAATTTATACTCTTTAAATATAACCTGGATTACCCTGGATTAATAAAATTAAATTTAAGCAACTGTAGCTAGATATTTTTAGCATCATTGTCGGGGAGAGTAGTGTCGTAATTGTTAATTAGAAAGGTTGTTTGGCTGCACAAGAAGAGAGTCTTACTTGTATGTGGAAAGAGGTATGTATGATTCCTTGGTGTGCATATGAGTCAAAGTGACACGAGATGGTCCCAACAAACCCCTTTGTTCAATGTTCCCAGCTTCTTTCTCCTTAGAATCATTTTACTGGTTTCAAAGTTAAAATTTTATTTCCTACAAATTTTTCGAGCTTTGGGTGATTGCTATCACTTGATTTGGTCTAGGTTATCCTATAGAAACAGAAAGTAGGTATGATTGAGTGACACAATCATAGTTAAATTCTCCTAAATAATCAAAGAAGTGATAGCAAAATAACCTTTTATTTCAACAATTTTATTTCCAGCAAAATTTACTTTTCAAGCATTTTACTTTCCTCCTATTGTGCTAAAATTAACTGTATGGATTCATTGACTGGGTCGTACTTAATTTTAGTAACATTAGGATTGTTTTAGAAATAGGATTTTACTTTCTTCCTATTGTGCTAAAATTGGTTGTATGGATTCATAGATCATGAGTCACACCTAATTTTAGTAAACATTAGGATTTTTTAGAAATTTTATTATTTTCCTATTATACTAATATTGGTTGTATGGATTCATGGACCGTGAGTCACACCTAATTTTAGTTATAGCAGGATTGCTTTAGAAAATAAAAATTCTATTTCATTTCTCCTATTGTGTTAAGGATAGCTATAAATTCATTTGTTGTGAGTTGTACCTAAACTTGACAATAGTAGGATTATTTTGAATTAGTGATAAAAACAAAAACTAAAACAAAACAAAACCCAAAAAAACCAAACACTAAAAAAAAAAGAGAACAAGGAAAAGCAAAAGAGAAGTAAAAGTTGCTAATGGTGGATAGTTGCAGGAAATTACTACTAGAATAAGAAATTACTCTACTAGGAAAGAGTCAATTAGGTCAAAAGAGTTGGGTATTTAAAAAAAAATATATATATATATATATATATATATATATATATATATATATATATATATATATATATATATCTGTGTGTGTGTGTGTGTGTGTGTGTGTGTGGGATTAGGGGCATTACATAAACCATCTTAAGCAACAGGTTGATTTGTAGTGCATTTTTGAACTGCAATCAACTATTATTAAATAACAACTTCTCTTTCCTTCATAAAAAAAATTATGCTTCTTTTGTTTCATAATGGAGTTCCTATATTTGCAATACTCATATCTTATTTTCATCAATTTTTAGTCTCAATAGGATTTCAAAAATATCCCAAAAAGACACTTCTTTTACTTATATCAGTTTGAGAACTTGTAGGAAAATTACTGCCACATGTTGCATACCACTTTATTTTATAAATAAAATTTAGGTGTTTTCAATTAATCAACCACCAATAGGTTTTGAGAATTTTTCATTGAAAATCAAACAATCTTGTGGTGTTATAAGTTACTCCTAATCAATCAAGTTTCCTCTTGGACTACACACATTATAACAAATAAAAACATTGTGAAGTGTGGAAATACTAACTCATGAGTTACTATTACCATAAAGTGAATGATTTTTCCTACTTATCCATCTATGCAAATGTTCTAGAGAACTAACGAATTGGAAAAAGGACAAGCTCCCCCTTCATCCTTGAAAAAAAAAAATATAAATAATAGTAAATATAGGATCAAATTACCATTTGAACTTTGATAAAGAGGTTGGGAATCCAACTCCCCAAAGTTCTAACTCCTTCAAAACATAAAAAATAAATAACAATTAAAAAAATCCCTTGCTTTCTATCTAAACAAGCAAGTATCCCAAAATTATCTTCTTGCTTCCCCTAAAAATAAGCAAGAATCCCAAAAATAAAAAAATATCCCTTGCTCTCTCTCAAAATGAGCAAGTATCCCAAGAAAAATTAATAAAAGAAGCGTGATGAGCTTGAATCCATGGAATTATTTGTATCTTGAAAACCATGGGGTGATCCTCATTAGAACAATGGTTTGAATGAAACCATGTATCCTTATGTAGTAGCACTAAGTCTGGACAAGACCTATGGATACTCATAGATAAGCTAACTTGTTGGCATAAGTGACCATTGATTTACTCAATCCTTACTAATGATGGGAAACAAACATTCATTGCACAAACAGTTGGTCCTTGAGAGGCTTGAAAATATTAGAACACCTTTAGCATCATATTGATTTGTGATATGAAGAGATGAATTTGTTTAAGGTCACTAGGATCTTTGAGTCTTTGTGAAACAACTCTAGAATATTATAAGCAAACAACAGTCATAAGCAAATTTCTATTTCCTATTTATTCTATCCTAAAAAAAAGTGGTTGTATTTCCCAAAACCTTGATACTCACTTATAGGGATAAAGCAATAAGGATTGGGTTACAATTCCCATCAGGACTCTCACAGAATGGTTGTAAATCCAATTCCCCAAAATACTTTGTACCCCTATAAGAACAACAAAAATATGTATACTCCCAAAGAAAAGAAAGGTCATCAAGATGATATCATAATATCTATCCCACTTTTCTATTCACAACTAGTGTTAAAATCATCCAAACCTTTGATAAAGATCTATTTTGCATATATTGATGACTGGTATCAAGTTTACAATCATTACTTTTCTCTCACTTGGAACACCTTAATGGAATTAAAGAAGCACAATCACCACACACACACACACACACACACACACACACACACACACACACACATATATATATATATATATATATATATATATATATATATATATATATATATATATATATATATATATATTATAGTATAATTAGAATAATTCCCCATAAATAAAACAAATTACTATATACAATTCACCATAACATAAGTTTTTACAAAGATAAAACTCTTTTCATTAAGTTTTGGCTATATAGCCAAAAATACAATTTGGGTGTGTAGTAAGTAAAAGATATTCAGAATTCATAATACAGTTTGGGGGGAAAAATTAGGTAAAGTATTTTCTCAACTCTATAATTACAGTTTCTGTAGCTAGATTCTATAGACAACTTCTATATATAGTTTATGTAAATTTCTTTTGTAGAAAGTTTCTATAGACAACTTTTATAAATGTTTTCTGTAACCAGGTTCTATAGATTGATTCTGTAGATATCTTCTGTAGATGTTTTCTGTAGTCAGTTTCTGTAGAAATCTTCTATAAACAACTTCTGTAAGCACCATCTGTAGACAGTATTTACAGTGCATCTCATGAAATTTTTCTAAGTTTTAATATTGAGACTCGTTCCAAGTAAAAATGACACATGTCAATGTAGAATATGAAAGAATGTGTCAAAGTAGAATATGAAAGAACATGCCAAAAAAAAATAAAATAAACTTATCAATGTTATTTTAGGGGAAGAGAAAGGGTAAAATTTCATAAATATTTATAAAACTTCCTTTGACCACCTTTTGAAATTTGTGGATTTTTTGTATAATTATTAAGGTATGGCATTAAAATTAATTTTAATATATACAATGTAAAATTAATAAGCGATACCAGAATGTGTGCCAAGAATATTCCATGAATGCCTAAGGTAAACAATTGACGTATACACCCACGATGATGCCACATACGACACTTTAGAAAAAATTGTTAAGTCTTCTTTTGGAAACATGGATGCTATGGAAGTTGATCATAAAAGACTTAAAGACATCGACTACTAGGCACACATGGATGTCAATTATGAAGGTGAATGAAAATGACTATGGAGTAGTCCAAATAATGACATGATAAGATAAAATACAATGAATAATAAAATTAAAGCACATGGGCATTAACATCAGTAATGTGATTGAGAAAAACACAAAAAAATATGATGTGGGCATTAAGACCAGTGATACGGTGGAAGAAAAAAGGATTACATGGCATATATGTGTAAGAGCAAGATTTTAAAAGAAAATTTATTAGTTGCCATGGTGATTAAAGTTATAAAGTCTTAAGATATAAAAAAATATTATAACACTTGGCACCAAGAACTAACCCTCACCATGCAAGGTGGCAGGAAGTCTCGTACCAAGGAAAATATCAATAACCTCAAACTAATGACAATGAACACCATGTGTTTTCACAAATCTAATAACAAACAATGCCATGAATAAACTATTTCGACTATTGATTAAATTTAAATTTAAAATCCATGATCAAAGAGTGGATAAGACATACACCAATTCCAAAAAATTCCTTTGAAAGCTATTCATGACTCTCATTTCCAGATGTCATTGATCACTGACACGTAGTTATCACAAACCAATCGTAAGAAGGATACACAGACCAATATTCACAACCATCAATTAAAATAAAATGGAGGGCTAAGATGCATTGCATGGCTAGGTTACATGCAAAGGAAAATAAAAACCTAAATTTTACTTTTCCTTCCATAGAAGGCTCTCCAAACTTGGATGAAAAATTCTCTGCAAACCCGAAATGAAATTGAAACTTTGAAAAAAAATTTGACTAAATGAAATTGTACATCGAAAGGAGAAATTGCCTTTTTTTGTATTTTTTTGGTAGATAAGATACTATAGCATTAATACCGGGTTTTATAGGTTGACCCAAAATATTTTAAAAAAATTAGCCCAGGGATGTTGATGAACATATCCTTACTAAGGATCCTATATATGTAAAATCTACATGCCGCCAAAGCCATTACATCCGGTAAGGCACATAGCCTGTTATCAAAAATAAACTTCCCATACAACATTTTAGGTATACCCCGAGAAAACACACATGCATCATAATTACAAAAAATAAACAAACACGAATCCCTTCCTTGAGACAATGGAGAAACAAAAAGTTGCAGACACACATAGCAGAGTACTGAAAAAAACTCCCACAAGATCTGTATTGACAGTTACTCTTAATAATTATTTGGTAATTGCTTTATTCCATATATGACATGCTTTGGTACCACATACTATCTTGGCCAATCAGCCTTGGAGAAGTGAATCTGCTGGCTAGATTTATGGCGGTGGCTATCTGGTGGTCCACATGGCTTTTGTTCGAAGTCTTATATTACCATTTTTTTCCTTCCCTATGATTGTCAACCAACCTCAAATTACTAAGATGACTAGGAGCCATGTTATCTGACATGTGACTATCCCCATTAGTCTTTGTGGTATTTCCAAGCAGCATCCATGAAGACTGACAACTCAAATAACTTTTATTGTGAGTCCAACTCAAAAAAGAGACGAGAATACTCCTAGCCTCCGAACTTACAATGCCTTCCCTGTTGGTAAATTCGACTATCATTCTTGGCATTCTTGTTTAATAAGCTCCTCTACTTCACTCGGGACACCGTTTTACCATTTTAAAAGTCTGTCACCATCGACACCCAAATTTTCCAGCTTATCAACAATTTTGTTAGCTTCCCGAAAGACATGTTGAGCTTTTCTATCTTGTCTTCCCTAGAAAATGATCCTAGCCTCTTCAAAAATTGTTTTAATCCTCCAAGGAGGTGTTTTCCAATTATTGAGGATATTTATAACATGCATAGAGTCTCCTTCTACAATAAAATTGCCTTCTAAGTCTTGAGTCATTTGAAGACCTCTCCACATAGCTCTAGCTTTAGCTTCATTGTTCATCGTTCTTCCAAAATATTCAGAAAATGCAAGCATTATATTCCCATTATGATATCACACAATGCCACTAGTGCCTAATCTTCTAGGATTGTCCTTAGTTTTTCCATCAAAATTAATATTAAACCAATCCATAGGATGTGGAGACCACTTAACATTGGCTTTGGGGTTGACTACCCTAGGAACATACTCATCTAACAAGGTTAAGATTAAATATTGAGCAATCATGGTCTCCTACAAATGAGGTTTACAACTATCAAAAGGGATAAGGTTCACATTCTCATTGGCAAAGGATAGGATCCTGACAATGATAGTTTAATGATCATGGATAGACTCATTAAAGACTCTATGGTTCCTTTCTAACCACACCTTCCCAAGATAGTGATTGAGACAAATTTTCCACATGTGGGGCAAGTCCAACGGATGAAAAAATCAAGTATGATGGATGTTTTAACCCATGAAATATTGAAGGTCTGAAAAACCCCACTTAGGACAGTAAAGGAAAAAGGGCACTCAAGGAAAATGTGATAAACGGTCTCCTAATTAGTCCTACACAGATAACAATGATTAGTGATACAAATACCTTTACGCATCATATTATCAATGGTTAGAATTCTTCCTTGGATAACCAACCATGAAAAGACTGTAATTTTTGGAATTATTTTTTTAATCCAAACTAAGTCCTTTTAGAGGAAAAAATCCTCGTCATCAAACAGAAGCTTGTAAGCTGATTTAACAGTGAACTACCTGTTTTCCGTAGGAGCCCAAGTCACTTGATCTTCCTTGGATCTCATGGGGATAAACTATTGCCCGAGAATGTTACAAATATCATTTGATTCCACTTGAAATCCTTGAATTCTTGTTTCCACTTAATTCTACCTCTGTCCTCAACCATATAATTGGAGACTTTTTTGCCAATGAGTTCTTCTATGATATCTTTGATTTGGGCTAAGTTAGGATATTGCGTCAGTGGTTCATCCTTATCCCATCTGTCATTCTAGCAATTTATCCTCTCACCATTGCCTAAAACCCATCTTAAATCTTTTTTGATGATTTCCTTACAATTAAGAATTGCTTTCCAAAAAGCAAAACCTCTGATTGGAACTGAGTCACTTAGAAATTCCATATTTTTAAGATACTTTCATTTGATGATAGTTGTCCATTCATATTCTTCACCAAAAATGAGATGCCATGCCTACAAAGCTAGTAAAGTTAAATTTATATGAGCAATTCTCCTCAGACCTAAGCCCCCATTTTCCCTAAGTCTGCACACTTTGGTCCATCCTACAAGGTGTATCCTTTTTTTCTCCTCTGATCCAGTCCATAAAAATTCTTTTTGGAGTTTCTCAATTTTTTGGAAAACCTTCATAGGGGCTTTGAAAATTGAGAGGAAATAGACTAGAATGCTCTGAAGAGAGGCCTTAGTGAGGGTTAGATTTCCTTCTTGAAATAGAAGATGACCTTTCCATCCACTAAGTTTTTTTTTGAATTCTTTCAATAACCCTGTCCCACATTAACTCTCTCGGAGAACCAATGAAAAGAGGGAGACCAAGATACGAAGTGGGGAGGTTTGCTATATCACACCCTAAATTTTTTGCAATCCTTCCATACCTCTGAATGAGGGTGTTCAAGAAATATAACTTGCTTTTACTAAAATCAATTTTCTAACCACCAGCGTCCTCATAGAGTTGCAGGATGTATTTAATTATTTTAGCCTCAACTATTGATGCCATAGTCAATATAAGGGTATCATCGATGAATTTTTGGTGAGAAACAACCCTAGTGAGATATGTTGCCTTGATTCTCGATATTAGCCTTGAACTGCAAGAATTTTTTATGGTTCTGCCTAAATATTCTGCCATAATGATGAATAACATGGAGCTGATAGGGTCCCCCTACCGAATTCCTCTACAACTTTGAAAGTAACCAACAATTTTTCCATTAACTAGAATCGAGAACCATGCTTTAGAAATAAATTCTTTGATCAAATTAACCCATTGGTGGTGAAAACCAAACTTAAGGAGGACAAAAATTAGAAAGTCCCAATTTAGCTTGTCAAATGCTTTGTTCATATCAAGCTTGAGGGAAAAAACATACCTGTTAGTCTTATGAGCAGAGTGCAGAGCTTCATGAACTATGATAACTCCATTCAAGATTGACCTGCCTTGGACAAAGCTTCCCTGGCATGGATCTATGATGCGGGGCAGAATATCTCTTATTCTATTTGCAATGGCTTTAGTTAGGATCTTGTAAGAAACATTGCACAAACTGATTGGCCTGAAGTTAGCCATAGATTCAGGGGTTTGATTCTTAGGAATTAGAGAAATAAAAGTAGAGTTTATACCTTTTGGGATATGATTGCTTGCTTGGAATTCTTTGATAGCAGAAATTACATCCTCACTTACGATGTCCCAAAAATCTTGATAGAAACAAGGGGGAAAGCCATCGGGTCACGGGGCTTTGTCTGGCTCCATGCTAAACAAGGCTTCCTTAATTTCCTCATCAAAAAATGGAGCTAGAAGCTTAAGGTTTATATCCTCATTTATTATGCTACGAATGGATTGCAAGAGAATATCTTTGGCCTCCTCATTGCACTGCAATTCTTGACCAAGGATAGAATTGAAATAAGTTACTGCCACCTTTCTGATTTCTGTTAAGTCTTGAGTAATAGAACCATCTGATTTCTGATTACCTCCTTTTTGTTGTTCATGTGTTTTTGTTGTTTTGTGTTTTTTTTTATGTTTTTTGTTATTGTTGTCTTTTCTTTGTTCTTGTTCTTGTATTTCTCTTTGTTTGTGTTAATTCGTGTTTTTATGTGTGAGTGTTTTCTATGTTTTTTTGTTTTTGTTTATTGTCTATTGTTGGTTGTTTTTTATTTTATTTATTTTTTATTTTTTTATTTTTTAGGTTTTGGTTGTGTTTATTTTTCATGTTTTTTTTTGGGTTATGTCTTTGTAGTGTTATATTGTTTTTGTCTTGTTTATGTTTTATTATAGGGTTCTTGTGTTTTTCTATGTGGTTTGTGTTGTGGTTTCTTTTATCTTATTGTGCATGTTTGGTTGTGTTTTTGTTTTTGACACACTTAAGGAGCATGTTTTTATTTTATTTTAGTATTTTTGTTGTTATTTACTTATTTTTAAATTGGTTTTGTGTGTTTGTTTGCTCCTTGAGTTTGTCAAAGGTGGTAGGCCAGGTCCGAGTCCTGGGCATTTTTGGTGGAATGGATACCCATGCCTCCTTGGGTCTTACTCAAAAGTGGTATCCCTTTTGGGATGTTTTCCACAAATAAAAAAAATAAAGGGGAAATTGCAACAAATGAGAAAATTTGTGAGTGAGAAAGGTAGAAATATGGGCAAAGAGCATCGTTGTGGGGTGACATAGAAAGTGGAAAAAATGAAAGTGAAAGAAGGTAAAACTTATGATTATTTAAAAATTTTATCTCTAATAATAAACGGTTGCATAAAAACAAAGATATCTTATATCCTAATCATTCTACTACAATATTTTTTTTTAAATTATAATCATTTTTGTTGTCAAAAGGAATCATTGCAGAATATAAAACTACTTTTAAACCTCTACATTTTTTGCAAAATTATTTTCTAAAAATATAGAATTCTTTTTCTATTTTACAAAATATAAATTAGTTTTTGTAAATGGAATAAATGTTGTAGGTTTTCAACTGCTGAAACCGATTTTGAAACCACCCCATTAAAATTTTAACCCTTATCCTGTCTACCCTTGCTTAAAAATACCCCAGTCTATGTTTCACAAAAGAAGTGAACCCCCTTCCATCCAAACACAAAATCCTAGTGATTATGTGAAAAAACTATTTCAAAACGCTCGGTGGTGGGATACCCTCACAAAGTATCAAGGGCACAACCAAGGCTTGATGAAGTAGTTTATCATGAACTGCGACCCATGACTATGGTCACCCATGTTGGGGAAATCCAAATTGTTGTAAATACTTGTATAATTTTTGAAGTGTTGAGTTTTCCTGAGGTAGGAATACCCTATTATAAAAATTCTTTCAAGAGTATTACTCAAATGGTAGAAATTTTTTGAGAAAAGTGCACTATCACCTGTGACAATAAGAGGTGGATAAAAGAATCACCATCTCCTCACTCCCTATCAATTGGAAAGAAGTTGTTCTAATTATCAAAATTTTCACACTAGAAGGGAGATTTTCCAATTGTGGGGGGGTATCACCTTAAGATGCTATTGAACCTAGAGTACCCATAATAAAGGGATTGCATCATAAAATTATTGTATTTCCTATTATAGTTTCTAAAATCTATAGTTCTTCACGTACACCCTAAGAATATTGATGATATCCCTAAGTTTCATTTTATTGCACATCACGAGCTTATTAAACTATAGGTTTTACAAAAAGTACATGAAGTTAAAATACCCTGGGAAAAATTGTAGAAGAATCTAACCTACCAAATCATTTTGAGTCCAGTGACAGTGAGACTCATGAAAATGGTGCATAATGGGATGAATTGGAACTAGAGAGTCAGGAAGAGTAACCCAAAACTCCAAAATACAAGCACCGTACCCATACCAAGTCTACCAAATCTTCCCAACCTGCATAGAAAAATTGACATGAAAATATATTACTGAAATCCATGAAGTGGGAGAGATGTCTCGATATGAGTCTAACCTACCTACATTTGATCTAGACATTGATTCTTTGTTACATATTTGGGTGTAACAGACTGTGCTACAAATCAAAATTGATAAGCTTTGAGAAGATTTTATAGAACACTCAAAATTGGTTCAATGTGCTCTCACTCCCCAGATAGACTTGCTAAAGAAAATTTCTATAGATAGGGTGATGAAACCTACTGAATCGATCAACCAACCACCATCTATTGATGATGCCTCTCCTAAAAAGAGTTCCAAAACTGGTATAAAACAACACAAATCAGTTAAATTTGGCAAAACCATTGACTTTACCAAGGTTCTCAAAGAAGATAGTTCACTGCCACTTGCCAGTCTGCTTCAACAGAATTGACCTCAAGAATTGGACCCCTCCACCAAAGCTGTAACCTCACAAAGAAACCTAGCCTTGAACATTGGGATACCTCCATATATTGACATAGTCATTTACAATGTGGTTGTTTCAGTACAACAACCTTCATCTTCCAAGACATAGGATACAATGCAGGAGGAATCCATTGAGGTAGAACATGTAAATATTGTTATGGTTGAAACCCCTAAAGAACAGGTGTAGAAGGTGAAACATGAACAAAAATTTCCAACAGTATGATTGCCATCATCATGAATTTCTTCTCGATGATCACAAGTCGGATAAAACTAAAAATTGATAAATTATTTTCATGATTTTACAAATAGACTTTGTTTAATATTTAATGTTTATATGTTTTCATTTTTGTAGAATACTTAGAATGATTTATTTTCATGTGTTTGTAGATATATTATTTTCATGTATATATATATATATATATATATATATATATATATATATATATATATATATATATATATTCAAAAATAATATTGCAGGTAGTGTTTATTCTTATGCTTGAAATTGTTTGATTACCATAATTGTAGTGTTGATGATTGCATAATTGATGTGTCTTTCAGCTTTAAGGAATTTTCTCTATGCAATACTATGAAGTGATTCTGATATTTTATTTAGAGACCTGTTCTAAAATTTTCTTTGCAAGAGATAGAGATATTATTTGGAGGACTGAAACAATTTATTTCAACTATAGAAATTCACCTGAAAAATGTGTTGTCATATTGTCATATGTTGATATATAGTTTAATTAATTTTTGAAAGTGTTCATTTATTATTGTCGTACTGCTATTTTTTTATTTTCATTTTTTAAAGCGAAAAACCCCTTGTGGGGATGCCTTGGTCTAAGAGACCACGAACAGGGGGTTCTACACCATCAAAGTCACCCGGGGGTCGCACCCAGCCCTACCCGCACCAACATTATCAATTGGATTTTGGGTACCCAATTCATCTTTTTGGTAGGGTGGAGATTCAAACCTGGGACCTCCCTTGGAGGATTGCCCTCTCCTCTCCAACTCACCTACAACACCTGGGTGTACTGTTATAAGTCTCTTTGCATAAATTATAATTTTTGATCTATTTGATTGTTCCTATAATAATCAAACTGATATTTTTATAAAAATTGTAGGGAAATTTATGAAGAAAGTGTAAAATTTTATTTATTTATTCATATTTTAATTACCTGCAGAAATCTGAAGTATAACATCTAATATATGTGTAATATTTGTGATATTTTTTAATCTCATTTTCTCCATATGCATGAGGACATGCATATCTCTTAGTTTGGGGGAAAATTATGAGTTTTTATTTAGCATATATTATCTGTGATATATTATCTTATTTCTATCTTTAAATCATGGATGTAATGTATTTTAATGGTTATTTTAGCTCATTTATATGATTTATCAGTTAAAATAATAGATATGGTTAATCTGATAAATATATGGAATTTACATGAAATGTGTGCAAGTTATGTATGGTTGGACAGGAAAATTGATGAAGAATATTTCATAGGAGTTTGATGCAACAACACAAGGATTCAAACTAGATCCTAAACATGAGAGAACACAGATATAAGGATGACGAATCAAGAAGTTTGTAGGTGTGAGTTACAAAAAATAGTTGCTAAAGTATGTTACAAAAGATAGAAATTGAAGACTATTATCGAAAATGGCTACCACCAAGAGTTACGAAAATATTTGACCAATTCAATTGACCAACACTGCATACCACATCAGTGACAACCTGACACTCTTACATGGTAACATATTGTTACAAAATGTTTCTAATTAGCAAATTTGGTTGAATTTTTAAATATTACGCACGAGGAATTATGATTATTTAAGTTGTTATAAAGTTGTTTTAAAAATGTTGTAAAGTTAGTATGTTGTTAGGTTGTCTAAATTCCGATGCAAGATGTTATGTCCTCTTTCTAAATAAAGAGGCATATAGTTGTATTGTTATATCTTGCTAATATTCAAGTTAGAATATTTTTGTTATGTTTTTTTTTAAGATGCCACTTAGATCACTTAGATTATGATTGAGTCCAAATAGGTTAGGAAACTATGTTAGTTTAGATTATTTTTGTTAGGAATTCAGTTGTCACATTATCAAGCCAACAAAGCCACATGGAAAATACATGGAAAAATTTTATTCATAATGTCCTAGCAACATTATATATTATAAGAGAGACCTTTGAAAAGTTCTAATGTTAAAATTTTTAAAATATTCTAATCTATGCAAGTAATATCTCGTATACAATTTCTAAGGAAATAATGCGCAATTATGTACGTTTGAATTTCTAGTAATAAAGCAACAACACTTTTGTTATGCATATATGGTAACTCTGTTAATTACTTTCTTTATGCTTTGCTTGCTTGGTAACTTCCCTTTCTTTTATTTTTCCTACAACCATGAAATAATTAGCATTAGATTAATTTAATGAAATAGATTATAGAAGTTAAAATAGAGTAGAGAAAGGGGAGGAGGTTAATACTAACCTTCCGGAGGTAGGGCCCACTCCAAAAGGTTAGTCCCTAAATCTCTTCCCCCAAAAACATGGTAGATAGAGTTAGAATGTAGAATAAGTCTTAGAGTATAAATTTAATTAAATTGCACAATAAATAATTATGAATTATACTATGCATCATTAAATCATATGTGGATCCACACATACTCATATAGACTTAGTCTAAATTGCATATTTAATTTAAACACAATTTTATTTTATTTTATTTCCTACAAACTTTAATTTTTTGCAAAACCTGAGACTAAAGAGAACATAATCAAGTCTAAGTATTAACCACTACGGTACAATCTATATTGGATTTATACTCTTTAAACCTAACCTGGATTACCTTGGATTGATAAAATTAAATGTAACTATAGCTAGATACCTCAAACACTGCCGAGAGTTTCACAGAAAACTACTGAGCATTTTTGGGATGCTGATGGGTGTTCATAGCCATCACCGAATGCCTCTGGGTATTTCTTGTAGTAGATTTTACAATATGTAAGCCCTAGGATACTTTTGGGCTTTCTTGCAACCTTCAAACATAGAAACAAGAGAACAAATCAACATTAACAAGGTAATATATTAGTTGCAATTATTCATATTTCTTCATTTTTGTTTACAGTTCAACATTGCTGTATGTAGGATTTACAAGTTTTATCATTTGGAGGGCCTCACCCAGTGGATCCCTCGTAGGTGATACTAACTCTTGTACATTGTTTTCTATTTTTAGATGTAAGAATCACATATTTGGAAGCTATTTCATCTAGGGTGGTCTTGTAAGGATACACAACCCCAACCACACACTTGTTTGAAGCAGAATATGATGTAGAAGACACCATATGTTCAATTGTGAATAATGGTTTTTAAAACCTATATTTGTAATCATTGTATCAATACAACATCATATTATAACATTGGATATTAAGGCTCCCCCCATAATAATATCGATATTATTGTCTTCATTTGTGCAATAATTTTTTGTGTTGATTTTGTTATCTATTATTTTTGTATTATCATTTTTTGCTTTACAAAATGGTGATCACGGTGGGATCATCAAAGGGTTCCTTATTTCGATTTACCTTATCACTAATTTATTTTTATATTTTTATTTTGTAGGTTTATAGAAGTTTGATAGTGTGAAAGTCATGAAAACTAGAATTTTTGGGAGTTGCAAAGTTCGATTAGTGGTTGTGTAGATGCCCTGCAGTGTTTGAGGGATACCCTATAGAGTGAAAGAGATGTATCACAACACTTAGGAGACTCTTTTTAGAATTTATAATAGTGGAGGATAAATACATAGGCTTCCTCGTAAGCCTCGTTCAAACCCTAACTCCATTTTGTTTTTATTTTTTTGCTTTCAAACAGTGGAAACTAATAGGAAAAAATTCATTTTCTATTTTAAAATAGTTGCATTTTTTTATTTTCATTTTAGGCATTTACATATTTCATATGGTTTGCATATAGAGTAGAGTTGTATTTGTGCATTCATTTTAGTTGCATCATCATATTTGATTTAGATTTCTATTGTTTTATGGTGTTTCACTTATTATTTTATATGTTTTTTGTAATTGAAATGATAAAAGCATTAATAGATGCATTTTAGGGCTAAAGGCTTCCATTTTTTATTTTCTAATCTAGAACAAGTTCATAATACCTAAGTACACTCCCATTTTTGGAATCACTTAATTATTTAGGATGGAAGAACTAGGCAAACCCTTCACTGTTGGAATCACTTTATGATTTAGGGTGGATCTTAAATGGTGTACATTGAGTTTTATTGAGGAACTTGGTATTAATGTCCTTGGATTCTAGATTAGAAATGTGAATTAGGATGTTTTTAGCATTGAGTGAACACCATAGAAAACATAAATTTTAAAAATGAATCACACACTTTGCAAGTTACACATTTAACAACAGTGATTTGGATTTCATCACCAACCATTATTCAAGATTGGTGATAGTGGGATTCATCTCCATCCATCATCTCACCCCATAGAATCCATAGTCACTCATGATCAATATTTCTATATTTCATAATGATAAAGGTTCTCATTTTCCATTTAGCCTTAGATTTCACCTTGCATATTAGCTTAGGTTTGTACAATATAACACATAAAACCTCATAAAAAAATTGCAAAACATAGGATTGAGTTACTTTTTTTATTATGTGTGATTTTCATTGCATGTTTTCTGCACATTCCACACATTCACCATCCCTAACCAACTTATTATCTTATGGTTTCAACTCGAAGCCAAGAAAAAAATTTGAGTCAAGCCTTTGTTATCCAAACCACTTCATCCATGGAGTGTTCCACATCTTTCCCTGCCACTTCTATGGTTAATCCCATAAGTGTGATATAGATAAGCTATTTTGGTTTATCTATGGGACCTTCAGACGCTGTGTATACCTCAAATGATGATGTCTTACATAAAGCCATAAATACCCCAATTCTAGAGACTGAGTCATCATCTCCTACCAACCCTAACATCACTTGCATAGATATGGGTAAAGTTGGAGCTTTTCTAAGATCCATTAACCTTAAATCAATACCCCACCTAAGAATAATCCTTCTTCTTAGAAGAAAATTTCCCACCTGCAATCTTCCAATTTCACCTAGGTGTATATCAACCCTCTTTTTGAGCTATCATCTAAACCTTCCCATCACTTGTCTCTTCCACAACAATCATGTGGTCAAAATATTTCCATCCCATATTCCTATACCATCGCTTATGGAAATCTATTGTATGAAGCACATATCAATGCTACTTCACATATGTCAGTATCCACTCCATACAATGTTCATAATTTAGTTGCAATCACTATTGCAACCTATCCTCCACCTACCTCTTTTATTTCCACCACACCTACACCATCTGCCTCAAAAATTGCCATACATCAAACATGTCAACACCTCAACAGGATCAACAAGATGCTCATTCTTGTCCCCAATATCAAATACATGTCACATATTTTAAGCCACAACCTATTCCAACCTAGCCTACCTTCTTCACCTCAAATCCATCATGGGTATCACAATCTTCTATGATTTCCATTCCCACAAGTCAAAACATTCACAGTACTCAAACCTCATCTTCATTCCATCATCCACAATCATTCATTCATCAATCCCAACATCATCAAATATAATCAAATCCATAAAACCATTAAAATATCATCACACTTCAACATTTCACCACTTCATCTTCGTACAATAACCAAGTAATTCATGGATTCCATATACTTGGGGAAGATCCTAGAATTCAAGAAATGCAATAGCATATTGATAGCTTGATACACCACACTCCTAGTATGATGAACCAAAATCCTACTTTAAGATAGATCATCAATCAATCCATTAACTTTTTGGTGCCATCACCGCAATATCTGATAGATTTTATAATGCAAAACTTTGATAAATTTAAAGGGATTGAGGACCCTAGAGAACATGTAAGCACATTCATACACTCATGCTTCAGAATCCAAACTCAAGATGCTTTAATGCATAGAACCTTTCCTTAGACATTGGGATGAGATGTCATGGAGTGGTATAACCATCTACCTCATCATAGTATTTATACATTTGAAAATTTGGTAAACCAATTCCTAGAAATATTCTCCCTCAATGTTCATACAAAAATCACATTGTCTAACTTATGTAATCTTAAGAAATTTAATGATGAGTCAGTATACAATATTAGCAACCATTTGAGGACCATTATCTCAAAAATTCTATTATCCCTACCAATGGAAGAGTTAACTTGATAGTTCACCAATATTTGTTTAAAACCCATCTCCTGGTTATTGCAATTGCAACAATATAGCTCATTTGAAGAAGCTCTTACCTAGGCTAGCATAATTAAGGAAATAGAATTCCAATAAGGTGTGCTAAATTCTAAGAAGAAATAATGGTAGAACAATGGCCAAACAAGGAAGTTATTTTGGCCAATCTAAGCTAAATCAAGTGAATCAAGTGGTCATGCGTTAGTGAGTAATGGCTCAACAACAAAAATCAATGCAATAAAAACTACAATAAATTTTATATCAAGTAGTTCCTCCACCCCAAAAAGTTCATAATACAATACCAACTATGAATAATCATCAACATCAATAATATGTTAAACAAAATCACCACTACACACCTTTGTCTGAGTCATATGCTTCCATATTTCATAGGTTGTATAACACAAACAATTTTCCTTACCTAAGGTTAAACCAGATGATATTACCAAGCATATTAAAAGCTATGGGGAAAATTTAGTTTACCCTTATCATCAATATAATGGGTATGATATTAATGCTTGCTATCAATTTAAATATATAGTTCAATACTTAATTGACCTAGGGGTCATCAAGGTTGATAGTTCCTTGGCTCAGTAAAATTAGAACCTTGGTATTTATAAAACACCACTTCCTCATAATGAGGAGGTGCAAAAGACAATAGGAGGGTCAAACATCAAGAATCTTAATAAAGCCAACTATGTGCAACAATACCAAGGTTTTATGGGTGTTTTTCATGTAGTCATCCAAGGTCACAAATGCACCAATAAACAAAATGCATCATAGCAAATTGTCCAATATCCCATAGCACCTCAGAAAAATGTGTCTCCTCAACCTACAAATTCATCACCACCCATTCATTTCTCCACCAATTCTTTCCAACCAATTCACATTCCAAGCCATCCATCTCCACCCACTCATCTTTAAAATCATCCATAATAACCAATCATTTCTCTAAGTAGTCAACTAACCACTAGCCTTAAAATAGCTTTAGTCAAACTATCTATTTATGAGCTAATACAAATGTAGAAGGGGAAAATTGCCCTACCGTGTATAATTTCCAAAAATTTTGGATCCGCAAGAGGTAGAAAACCTTATGGGGTGAACCACAGGGTATGTGTTATTCTCTACACTTTGTGCTAGGGGAAGGGTTCACAAGGAACAATTTTAGGACTCGTTCCAAGTCCTCAAGAATTTTGGGATATTTTGATGTATTCAGTTTCAAGCAATCACCTAAGTTTAGCCTTTTTAGATCTATGCTATGAAATATAAAGGAAAATGCATAAAATAGAATGCAAGAATACACGAGCTAACATAATATGATTCTTCCTTTGAATTCTTGCTAACCTAAGGTTTTATCCAAAAAAACCTTTAGATTAAGAATACAAGAGAGATACACAATATTAGCCCTAGATGCATACTATATGCTATTTACTTTTAGATTCCTAAAAATAAATAATCAGATTAGATCTTCAACTAATAAAATAATTAGGGAACTTTTCTTAACCAGTGGTTGACTTATCATTTTCTACCTCTTGTCCAATGATATCAAGATATCTATTTTTGTAAGATATCTTATGAAACACTTGAAAATGGAATTAGCATTAGGAGGCCTTCTTAGGTCGTTGTACAACAATAATTTAAGGTGTAGAATTCAAGCCCCATAGGTCCATTTAGATAATATTTGGAAATAAAAATGGAAGTAGAACTTTGGAGAATTAATCATAAAACAAAAATGCAACAACATAGAAACAAAAATAGTCTATGCTATCATACCCTAAATGCAATTTAGAAAATATTCATGTAATCAAAATCTGATAGATGCCCCTAGTTTAGTCCTGATCAAAAGCATACCTTGTATATGACAGGTGTGATAACGCTATAGGTGAAGTTGTGCTCCAAAATAACGAGGCATGATTTCACTTTTGTGAGCGAAAAACCTAAATTAGGGTTAGCAAAGTCATGCCCCACTAGGACATGGTGCAATTTCACTTCAGAGACACAAAAAATAAAATAAAGATGCATAACGTAAATAAATGTAGAAAAAAAAGTGTGCACAACCTAATGGCTAATGTAGAAGCAGGTAGAAAATTTTGAGGTATCCAAACAAGCACTCTTTCCTTTTGAACTACAACACAAATCCACCAAACCACATAGCAATCCAAATCAATGCAACAAAAGATCAAAATTTGAAATTTGCACTTCAGGGTTAGCTTGTAGAAGAAATAGGAATTAGAGTGAAAGTAATAATACGAGGACTAAAAAATCATAAAAATCTCAAGCTTAATTATTCCTAAGATCGATCACATATATCTCTAAGGTGGGATTAACCCCTCCTTTTATAGATGAAAAATGAGCTAAAATATGTGGTAAAATAATTATGAAATGATGCCTAACATGCAAAAAAGGTTAAACCTAGGTTTTAATAAATTAAAACCCTAAAATGGTGAAATCATGCCCCGTGCTAACGGGGTGCGATATCACATTTGCAAAGGTGTGCCCCATCATAACTGGGTGTGATTTCACTAAAAGGTTGAATAAAGGAAAGGCAGGGGGAAAAAAGGCTTATCCTTTACTAGGGAAAGGGTTAAGGACCTCTTAGGGGCTCTAAGGAAGATTACCCACTAAAAGTGGGTCAATTTTCTGTGTATACATTTTTCCCCCTCTTTTATGTATTTAAGTCCAAGTAAATACGCCAAATAAATATGTAGACTCCTATGGGCAAAAAGGGCCACAAAAATAGAAAAAAGGGGGTGGCTAGGTTTTAGGAAAAATGGAAAGATATTAATACCATTAATTTCTCTATGGCTAAGGTGCCCCCTAGAGTTTCGAAAGGAAAGAAACTTCTGTAAGAAACTCGAAAAAGGTAAAGAAAAAACAAAACACATAAACACAAATATCAAAGCAAGAAAATAGAGAACAAATAAAATATTGCTGGGTACAATGCGAACCTAATATAGCTAGCATGAAATGCATAGAAGAAAGGGAAATACAACAACAAGGAAGAGAAGAAGAATGATAAGAAGAAGAAAAATAAGCTCTAAAGGTCAATCATCTACAATAAAGAAGAAGGCTAAATAAGAACCCTAACTAGAGTGTGTTATGCTCAAAATTTGGTCCATGTATGGAGTGGAAAAACCGCTATGGGTGTAGTACTTACTAAGATGGATATATGGGTAAAATATAGAGTGTAACCTATTATGGATGATTGCTCAAATGATCAAATTATGAAGCGTAACCTGCTATGGATGATTTCTCAAATGATCAAATGATGGATCCTAACCCACTTTTTATAATTGCTCTCTAGTGACTATTATGGTGTGATTACCCGCTAGGATGTATGTTGAGACCTACTAAAATGGCCAAGGACCTTATCCTATAATGGGATGTTGAGCCCGCTGAGTCAAAGAGAGACATAACTTCATAGGGGTGATATATTATGTATTACTAATGTGAATTATGTATATGTGAGTACTACCCAATAGGGTGTATGCAAATGTATATATGAGCCAATCAATATGAGCATAACACAATATGTGTGTGCATGTGCTAGAAGAAGTAAGTGGAATAAAATGAGGAGAAAATAATTGTGCATGTGTGTTCCCTACTTGCTATTTTAGCAAGTGAAAAGTCAAGAGGGAGGAAGTGATCAAACAAAGAAGAGAAGAATGTATATCCTTTTATAAATAAAAGAAAGCAAAAAATAAGTAAGAAGCATGCAAAATACAAGAATATACAAAAGGAGAATCGTATTCCTTGACTTTGATGAGAGATGATGAACATTATAAAATTTTCAAATTCAAAGAAGATAGGAAGAGGAGAAAAGAAGAAAAATGTAAGAGAATTTGAGAAGAGAGGAAGAAAAGAGATAGAGGTTCCTAGGTTGGGGTTTCGCTAGGCATTAGAGCCCTAGTGAAAATGCAATACATGTGAGCTACAACCTAACTAGGTATCATCACCTGCCATTGTTGTGAATCCCTAGTAACTATATGAACAAGCATTTATAAACAAGAATCCATGCAATTATGACAAGAAATATGCAAGAACATAATTTCAAGCAATCATACAAAATATGATAGGCAAGCGTACAAAATATGTCAATAAAACATGCAGTATGATCTAACTAAATGCATATACAATATGAAAATGGATCAAGAATAATATATTTTTAAATGCATTATATTCATTAGTTACTTAAGTTATGCATCATCCATAGAAGCTAACTTCTAAGAACCTGAGCCAAACTTAGCTATTATGACAAAGAACTCCAACCAATTAGGTTGAAACTTACCTCAAAGATCAATATGAGCGTTAGTGTTCTTTTGATTTTATTTGAGGACAAGGTCCCTAACCTCAAAGTAATGGTTGTGAAATATCTTAGAGTAATATCATTAGATCCTATCCTGATAGGCTCACAAATGCTCTAAGGTATGAATGCACTTCTCATCCAGCAGCTCCAATTGGCACAAATGATCTACATGATACTCATCACCAACCTCAACATCTTGCAATAAGATGTGCAAAGAAGGAAACTCAAGATTAAAATGAAACACCGCCTCAGAACCTTACACCAATATATATGGTGAGATACCCGTGGGAGTAAGCACACTAGTACGATAGGCCCAAAAGGTAGGATAAATCTGAGTGTGCCAGTCACGATCGATCTTACTAACTAAATTCTTAAAAATCTTGATCAAGGATTTATTGCATGATTTGGCTTATTCATTACCCTAAATATAATAAGGATTTGACCATATATGCTTAATATTGTACTTAGTATAAATATTACAGACATCCCTGTTCTTGAAAGGAGTGTCATTTTTAGAAAAAATCACCGAAGGAATCCCAAAGCTATAAATAATCTAGTTGAAGATGAACTTAGAAACTTGAGTTCTAGTTACTGTAGCAAAGGGTATGGCTTCAACCCATTTAGTGAAGTACTATGTCATAGTAATGATAAACTTGTGGCCATTAGATGACACTGAGTTAACCTTCTCGATAATGTCCAACCCCCACATGGCTAATTGCCAAATAGAAGAAATAACTTGAAGGTCTTGAGAAGGAGCATGAATAAGATGATCATAGCATTGACACTTG
Source organism: Wollemia nobilis (assembly GCA_028583015.1). NCBI lineage: Eukaryota > Viridiplantae > Streptophyta > Pinopsida > Araucariales > Araucariaceae > Wollemia > Wollemia nobilis. The sequence goes on from JAQPPZ010016349.1 coordinate 2,572,584, forward strand.
TCACATTTCCAAATATAATTAAATGCATCTTTCTCCATGGAATGCCAATAATACCCCATTCAAAGGAGCTTTTTGGCAAAAACATTACCACTAAAATGGCCTCCACATGAACCTTCATGACCATCACTAAGAGCAAGCCAAACTTCATCATAGTTAATTAATCACAAGAGGATGCCTTCAAAATAATGTCAATACAAAGTATTTCCTATTATAACAAATCGACATGCTCTTTTATGCAATAGTTTGCATTTATTGCAATACAAACCATCAAGAATTAAACCATATTTGAGAAAATTAAATACGTTATTAGACCATGTTTCAGGAGGGGAATCTTCGATGGTAAAACACTATAGGGGGTCCAAACAAGAAATCAAATGTGTAGGTTCCCAAAGTTGTTGAATGATAATCGAAGCTTGATCATATTCCAACTCCAAAGGGAACAAAGATGCAGTGAAATCCATGGCATCCACATGTCGGTTTGAGGATCTAGGGATAGACTCTATGGTTGCCTACTCAAAATAAGACAACAACTTGGTAAAAATATCCTTATATGGTTTAATTTTATCATACCGAGTCTAATAAATATTGTTGATTTGATTAACCACAAGTTGAGAGTCACCAAAGACTGAAACAACCCTAAAATACAAATCTAAGGTTGCTCTAAGACCAAGGATAAAAGCTTTATATTATGTAGTGTTGTTTGTGCAATAAAAATGAATCTTGAAGGACAAGGGGATGAGTTTTTTTTGTGATGTAACTAGAATGACTCTAGCTTTACTTCCCTTCATGCAGTGGGCTCCATAAAAAAACAAATTCTAAGACTCAGACTCTTCAATTTTGACATTGAAGCACTCATCAAGAAAATCAATAATTATAGGATGGGCAAATTCTAGGGGAGTGGAGGCTAACTAATCAACAATTACCTTACCCTTGATAGCCTTCTAACCTATGAATTTTAGGTCAAAATCACTAAGTACCAACACCAATTTAGTAGCTCAACCTAACAGGTGGGGTTTAGACATCAAATAACACAAAGGATCAAAATTTGCAACCACTAGTATCTTATGGCTTAGCATATAGTGTCTTCACTTTTGGGAAGAAAACACTACGGCTAGATATATCTTCTCTAAGGGAGTGTACCTAGTTTCATAGCTAACCAAATTTCTACTAATATAGTAGATAGCTCTTTCTTTATTTTTGTCATCATGTTGAGATAACATGGCTCCCAAAGAGTGAGTTGTGGCTGCTACATAAAGCAACAAATGCCTACCAGGAATAGAGGGAGCTAAAACAGGGAGGTGAGATATATTTTGAGGTCATCAAAAGCTTTTTGACACTCAAAATCCCATTGAAAAACTACATCCTTCTTAAGGAAGTGAAGGAAATACTGACACTTATCAGCTAATTGGGCAATGAACTAATGAATAGACTAAAATTTACCTTGTAGACTATGCAATTTAGTTAGGGTGCAGGGAGGAGGTATATAAATGATAGCTACTATTTTAGTAGGGTCCACTTCAATGCCTCACCTAGACAATATGAAGCATAATAGCTTGCAATATGTGACCTCGAATACACACTTAGCTGGTTTAAGATGAACTTTATATTTCCGAAGTCTTTCAATGATTCGTCTTAAATCATGGATATGATCCTTTCATTATAAGGAATGATCCAAAAGGTCATCCACATATTCCTAGAGAATATCATGCATCATGTCATGGAAAATATAAGTCTTGGCCTGTTGATAGGTAGCTCTCACATTTTTTAAGACAAAAGGTATGACTTTCCAATAGAAGGTACCTCATGGAGTAGTGAATGCTATCTTGGCCTGATCTTCAGGGGTAATCATAATCTAATTGTAACATTAAAAACAATCCATGATCGAAATCATTCCATATTTGGTAGTGAAATCCATAATCCGGTCTATGTTGGACAAGGGAAATAATCCTTGGGATATGCTAAGTTAATTTCCTAAGAGTTGGTACATAATATGATTGTCCCTTCTTTCTTAGCTACAGGAATGATATTAGAAATCCAATCAAATTTTCTAGAGCTCCTCCTTGACTGAAAGGATGACATTTAGATGCATCTTTCGAAGTTTCTACTTAACAGGATTAACATTAGGCTTAGCTACCAAATGATGCATGAAAAAGGATGGATCAAGCCCTGGCATGTCAACATATGACCAAGAAAAAATATCTTGATATTCTTTCAAGAAATTGGTTAATTTCTCCCATTCATCCATGGTCAGGGCTTTTCCTAACTTAAGGATTCTAGGGGCTTCCTCATAGCCTATGTTCACATCCATGGTATCCTCAATGAGGATGGATAAATTATTATCAAGAGGAGGTGGGGCAGGAATAACCCCTAATTGCTCAAGGTTTGTGGGAGACATAGAACCAAAGTCCACTTGATAATTAGAATACTAAACCTGCATTGTGCAAGGGATAAACCCATCAAAGTAGATGTCATCCTGAGGTAAATCCTCATAAATAACATGTGACTTTGGGATTAAGACCATAGGAGAGGGTGGACCCTCATCCTCAACACTCCACTCTAAAACTTGATGAGATTCATCAAATACAAGCTCTAGGTAAGAAAATTCATCTTGATCATGTGATGAAACATTTGTAGAAAATTTCTTAGAGGAATATTTGGAGGAATGAATTTGGGCTAAATCCTTCGGTGAAAAAAATTCAAATGGATGAGGATTGCCCATAACATAAATTATTTGGTTTTAAAATTAAAACTTCACACGGTGATGAAAAGTAGAAGGGACAACCTTCATCGCATGAATCCATGGTCATCCAAGAAGAATATTAAAATATGTAGGACAAGACACCACATAGAAAATTATATTCAAGATTTTAGGTCCAACTCTAAGAGGGAGTAATATAGTAACACAAGATTTTTGAGACTCATTGTTGAAATTTTTAATTATGTCACTAGTTACAATTAAATCTTCCTCTTTCAATCCAAACTTATAAAAGAAATTGTGTGTACATACATTAAGCATAGAACCCTTATCAATCACAAACTTTTTGGTGAGAGTATCCCCAATAAGAGTAGTGATATATAAAGATGAATCTTCTTGCATTTTTTGAGAAAGAAATCATTATCTAAAAATGTAAGGTGAGGTATCCCAAGATAACTTACAACCTTTTCCATATCACTAGGAGAAATATCATGAGGTATTGGTTGCTACTTCAAAATGTTTACCATAGCTTCCTCATGGGCTTGAGAATTTTGTAAAATTTCTAAGAGAAATATTATCTGACATACTCATCTCTTGTTGAGATTGTTGAAATCACTAATTTCATACTAACTTTTCTAAAATAACTATTATCATTCTAATCATATTGTTATCATACTGGTGTAGCACATTATTATAGGATACTAGGTTGTTTTGTCTAGCCCTATCATGATTCTATTGATTGTTGGAAGACTAAAACTACTAGTGTGAATATGATCAACATCAATTAGATCCTGAACCACATGCTTCAACTTCTTACAAGAGTTTGTCTAGTGTCCTACTTTGTGATATGTGTAATATTATCCTTCCTTATACCAATGAGCTGTAGTATTTGGTTATCGTATATGAAGTAACTCAATTACCTTAGCTTCTAACAATTGCTTCAAAACTACTTCCATAGGCATATTAAGTCTGGTAATATTCCTTTGAGGAGGTTTATGAAGTACATTCCTTTGTAGACTATTGGTGGCATTATTAACAGGTCTACTATCATATTACCTCCTATATGCTTATTCGTATATTGAGACTTAGTAGATTTTTCTTATTTATTCTTAACCTGACCTCTTCTTATGAGAGCTTGTTCCACTTTCCTGGCTAACTCAATTACTTGATCAAGAGAGGTAACAGTAGTAGTTTCCAATGCATACAATATCTGTTCTTGTAAATTACTAATGATTATATCAAGCATATATTTTGAGACACAGGTTGTCTTAATCGTCCAACTAAAATTCTCCAACGAGCTAAGAATTCAGAAAAAACTTTCTTCTTTACTTTTATTAAAGTCATATAGGTCTCTCATTGTCACTTCCTTTTTAATTTAAGCACTAAATTTATGAACAAACATTTTGCAGTCTTTTAAAATCTCTTTAAAGAATAGTTGGGAAACCGATAATACCATTCTAATGCAACCCCAAACAAACTCTTTGGAAATTTTTTCAATAGAAGCATATCATCATAAACAATATCATGACAAGATATCTTGAATCCTCTTATATGCTCTATTGGATATTTTTTCCATTTATATATTGGTAAAACTGGCATAGAAAAATTCTTGGGATAAGATCTAGCAGAAACAATAGTATCCAATGGTTGACTACACATTTCCTTATAATTGTATGTAAATCCTAAAGTTTAAATCATATCCATCCTTGAAATCAACTGATTCACTATATTTGCCAAATTCTACATTTCTGAATTATGTCCATTTCCCATATTCCCTTGAATTAAGTTGGACATGAGAAGGTTTTTGTTATATGTGGTGTCTTGTGATAATGAAAGACTAACTTGTGGTGGAACATAAGCAATAGTGTTGACATTATAAGATAAAGGATGAAATTGAAAGTAATTTTGGGTGCCACCACTAGTTGGAGGAACAGGTGGATTCCATCCAATGTTGGTGGTCATAGTAGTGGCATAAATAGGTTGAAATGTTTGATTACCACGATTCAAAGGTTCACTCAAAGTATTTTCTTGAAGTGGAATATCCTTTTCAAATAATGCTTCTTCCTCTAAGGCTATATCCAATGTATGTTTATGATATTTATAAAAAGTCCATACATGGTCAAAATATTTAAATATGAGATTCCCATTGGGATCTCAAATAGGGTCAAGATGATTATCAAAATATTCTTCTAGGTTATGATTATCTCTATCAATTTGATCATTCTCATGAAAAATCTCATCAAACCTAAGGAGTCTTGGTGCTTTCCCAAATTGAGAAAAAGGAAAAAGACAAGAAGAGGAACTAAGACTAAAGAGACTTATGCACTTACACAAGGAGATTATATTTTTAGATATTTGGCACATAAATTAATGATATTGCTTATTGTTTTTAAAAATAAAAATGAGATGTTCACATTGGGTTCACCAAAGATGTAGAGGGGAAAATATGCCCTACCATGTACAATCCCCAAAAAGGCTAGATCTACTAGAGGTAGAAAGCCTTATGGGATGAACTATGGGAGATGTGTTATCTACACTCGATGCTAGGGGAAGGGTTCACCAGGAATGGTTTTAGGACTCGTTCCAAGTACTCAAGAATTTTGGTATAGTTTGATGTATTTAGTTTCAAGCAATCGCCTAAGTTTGGCCTTTTTAGATTTATGCTATGAAATATAAAGGACAATGCAAAAAATAGAATGGAATAATACAAGAGCTAACCTAATATGATTCTTCCTTTGAATGATTGCTAACCTAGGGCTTTATCCAAAAAACCTTTAGAGAAAAAGCACAAGAGAAATGCATAATATTAACCTTAGATGCACACTATATGCTTTTCACTTTCAGATGCCTAAGAATAAATAATCAGATTAAATCTTCAACTAATAAATTAATTAGGGCACTTATCTTGATTGGTGGTTGACTTATCGTTTTCTGCCTCTTGTCCAATGATATCAAGAATACCTATTTCTACAAGATAACTTATGAAACACTTGAAAATGAGATTAGCATTAGGGGGGCTACTTAGGCTGTTGTACAACAATGCTTGGAGGTACAATAGTCAAGCCCCCTAGGTCCTTTTATATGATATTTAGAAACAAAAGCAAAAATTGACCTTTGGAGAATAAATAATAAAACAACAATGCAACAATAAAGAAACAAAAAATAGATTATGCTATCATATCCTAAATGCAATTTAGAAATACTCATTCAATCAGAATCTGATAGATACCCCTAGTTTAGTCCTGGAAAAATCATGCCTCATAGATGGTGGGTTTGATAACACTACAAGCAAAGTCACACTCTATTAGAATAGGGTATAATTTTGATTCTATGAGAAAAAACCCTAAATTTGGGTTAGCTAAGTCGTGCCTCATTGGGATAAGGTGTGATTTCACTTTAGAGACATGAAAAAAAAAATATGCAGAATGTAAATAAATCTAGAAATAAAGTACGCACAACGTTATGGATGACATAAAAGTAGGTAGAAGAGATCGAGGTATCCAAATGGGTACTCTCTTTCCTTATAAACTACAACACGAATCCACCAAACCATACAAAAATCCAAATCAATGCAGTAGAAGATCAAAATTCAAAATTTGCACTTTGAGGTTAGCTTATAGAAGAAATAAGAAGAAAAGTGAAATTAATAATGCAAGCACTAAACAATCATAAAAATATTGAGCTTAATTATTTCTAAGATTGATCGCATATATCTCTAAGGTGGTATTAACCACTCCTTTTATAGATGAAAAATAGGGCAAAAGAAGCAAGAAAACAAACATGATCCAATTCCAAACATGTAAAAAAGGTTAAACCCATGTTTTAATAAATTAAAATCCTAAAATTATGAAATTGTGCCCTGTACTAACATAGCATGATATCACTTCTGTGAAGTCGCACCCCATTGTAACCGAGTGTGATTTCACTAAAAGGCTGAAGAAAGATAATGTAGGGAGAACAAAGGCTTACACTTGCCTAGGGCAAGAGTTAGGGACCTCTTAGGGAATCTAAGGAATATTTCCCACTAGTTTTCTATGTCAAAAAAAATAATATCCCCAACATTATGAGGCATTGATGGATATTTTAATATCCATTGAACTCCAATATCAATATTAGGGAATATCTAATGTGTGGTGCCTTCCATTATATTTTACAGTTTTGAAATTAAACCAATATTATCAAAATTAGTGGACCATCCATTACACATTATGGCTCAAATTGATATGAATCCATTCAAATGAGTTTTGATTGATATAAAATATTCCATCAATATCATCACCATCTCTACTCTTCAACATCTTGATCTTCCATCATACGATTTAACCAAATACTCCACCTTGAAAGCATTCAATGATGCTCTTTGTTCCAAATTTGGCACTATTGTTTTACCCATAAAAGTGGGGGTAAAAAAGTTACATACAATGTTCCACATCTTGGAAGGATCCATGGCATAAAATGTACTCCTATATGCCCATGTATTATAGAAATGATATATGTTCCTTCTATACTTCATCAATGTCTAAAATATGTACATGAGGGCCAAATTCATTGCATACCAGAAAATGTCAAACCGTTTAAGTATTGCAATTTCATCTCAAATCCCTATAAATCCACTCTTTCATCCACTCATATTTTCTTGACCCCATCAACCACATCATCCACCACACCATCCATATCTTCATCCAAATATCCCATTCCTGAGGATCCCCCTATAACTACTCCACATCAAGCTTCCACCTTCATGCCCCCATCCTCATCACCATTGACTACATGTACATGTGGTCAAGACCAATCCACATTATCCACATCATCAACATCAACATCCCCCATAATTATTTCCTCCACATCATCACCATTCATGAAACACCTCTACCAAATACACCTTCATCCATATTAGCTCATGTATCACAAGTCAAATTAATGGATTGTGATATGGCATTCCAATCCACACCCCTCCCATTATCAGAGCCAAAATCCAATCATGGGTTTTTCACATTTACCTCCACCTCCACCTCCACATCCATATCATCTCAAGTTGCAGTCCACCTCACTAGTCCTAGAATTGATGAATACGTGGTCCAAGACATCACTATTACATGACTTTGCATCCAAACTACTAGGTATTATGGTTTCCCAAGTGATCCACCCTTATCCATAGGAGTAGTGTATAACATGGGTTCAATGCCTAGAAACATAAATTTTATGTATGGGGGGATTGATTCATCATCCAATCCATATTTCCTAGATGAACCCAAACAACCAAAATTTTCCAATATACATCACATGTCAGGTTTTACATCTTGATACTTCATCGAGTCAATTGGTAATGATATGGCCTAGGATGATATGAATAGGACATGCATGAGATCATCGATAATTCATATCGAGGAGTGCATGGCCATTCATGTTTAGGCTATCACTCTCATTTTTCCACTTCTTGTTTTGAAAAAGCTTTTAAAAATATCTATTTGAATTAATAAGAATAAACCCATCATACTAATGAATTTGATTAGGATATCTATGAATAATATGATGTTATGTCGATAGCGTCTAATGAATCTGATGAGGAATCAATACCCATCATTCTATTCACCGAATAGGATGAGTATTACCTCAAAATTTTCCTCATCCATCAGCCCATATTTCATTTTCTCATCCCTAGGGAGTGATTTAAACAAACCAGTAAACCACCACCTCCACTTAATTGATCCACCTCACCAAAAATTTTTATAACATATGTACATAATTAAAAAAAAAAATCAAAAAACACACAAAAATTAAAAAAATCATCACTGCATTGCATGTACAAGGATTTTTACCTATTGTATTTATTTATGTTTCTGCACTTTTATTTATAGTTCAACATTGTAGCATTTATGGTTACATGTTTTACCATTTAGAGGACATCACACAATGGAGCCCTCATAGGTGATATTAACCCTTTTATGTTGTTTTCTATTTACAAGTGCAGGAATCACATATTTGGAAGCTATTTTAGCTAGGGTGGTCCCGTAGGGATACACAAGCCCACCCACACACTTGTTTGGAGAAGAAGCTACCATATATTCACTTGGGAATAAGTGTTTTTAAAACCTATATTTGTAATCATTGTATCAATATGATTAATATAACATCATATTGTAACATTGGAGATCAAGGCTCCCCCCATAATAATATCAATATTATTGTCTTAATTTGTGCAATAAGTTTTTATGTTGGTTATATTATCTATTGATTTGGTATTATTATGTTTCGCTTTACAGTTCCCTAGGTTTTTCCACCCTTAGATTTTGAGAGAAAACCATAGAAGGTCCAACTAGGAGATAAAGAGAAAATTTCTTGGAGTTCAATCTATTGGAGATTGTCATGTCCCCCAAATGACAATATATGAAGGCTATAGCCATAGCCAACCAAGGTCCTCCAAGAATCAATAGATAACCATTCATGTTGAATCTTGGCTAGAGAATCATGAAATCAAAGTGATATTCCTAAGATTCCATAGTTATAAGTGTATCCTCTACTATTCCCTCAAGTTGGGCTATCAATTAATTAGATAGTTTAAGTATAGTAGAGTAGACCACATATTGGTCAAAGATATTATATTCATGGTTTCAGTGGTCATTACATTAATTGTTTCTCCTAAGTCAACTACCATATTTGGTATTCTTATTGTACCAATGAAAACAATTATTATTGGGTTTCCAATTTCTCCATATTTTGGTGGAATAAGATTTCCTTCTAAGAGGTCAACTAGCTTTCCATCTACTTGTATGGTTTTGGGGTAAGCTTTTTGTTTTCTCCATGTCTTAGTTATGTACATTTCCTAAAATACCTTATTTAATATTGGTACATCCTTAATAGCTTGTAGCAAAGGGATTGTTATTTTTAAGCATTTTAGCTCTTCTAATAGATCAAATCTCTTGGAAGGTTCTTCTTTAGATTCTAATCTTTCAAGGTGTGATGTTTTTTGAGTTTCTATGGGCATACTTTTTGAAATTCTCCTTCCTTTCTAGCTATGGGATTGGGTTTTAATAAATTCAATTGCATTTTCTCTTATAATTTTTAATCTTGGGAGGTTATGGCCCTGAAAAAACCTTCCTTGAGTGAAGTTGCACATTATCATAGTCAATGACATTAATATTGATTGTGTCACAATGTCATGTATCATAGACAGGGATTACTTATCCATTATTATTTGGGTTGGCCACATGTTAGGCCAATAATGGAGGTTGTTTAGGTGGTTGTGACTACATTGGTTGAGAAGCACCCATGGGTGTTGGAAATAATGCTTGTTTTGTATTTTGAAATTATCAATTTTCCCTATAATATTGGTTGTTTTGGGATGGTCCTAATTATTTCTAGCCTTGGTTTGACCATGAATAGTTTGGTATTGGTAGTTTCCATGGTAGGTTAAAAAAGCCTTAACTTTCCCATATTGGAGATGAAGTCCAAGGATACTAACCCTATGGTTTTTGGGGTGGGCATATATTCCATGGAGCATTCCATGGATTTTCCCCATGGTGTTATTTGCTAATGGGAAAAATTACTTCTTTGTCCCACATAATTGAGTTCCTGTACAATAAGATGACTCTTTACATGGTTGGATTTTATTTTAGGTAGGAGGTCACACAAATCTATAGAGTGAATTTTCTCACAATTACTATAAATATTGGTCTTATGGATAGAACATTCTTTTAAGGTATGCTTTTACCTACATCTTGGATAGTATATAGCTAATTTTTTTTTCGATTTAGCTTTAGATTTTATTTTTTCCAATGTGATGCTTAAATATAAAAGAATATTAGTTTTAAAATTGGAAAATTCCTCTAGGAGCTCTCCTCCCAACATCCCGTAAACATTGTTGAGAATTCCAAGAATGTTGCAGGGCATTTACCACCATTATCGAATGATTTTGAGCATTTCACAACCTTTTGATTTACAACTTCCAAACCCTTGAACACTTTTAGGCATTCGTACACCAAAAAATTGTAAATACATGAACACACATTAGAACAACAGGTATAATCTTGACAAGGTAAAAATATTTATTGCATTTATAATTTTTTTTTCCTGTATTTCACTTGCATTTTAATATTTCTACACCTAGGATTTTAATAGACTTGATTTTATAGAGGGCCTCACATAGTGGAGCCCTCACATATGCTATTGACCTCTTGGTGTTTTTGATCTATTTGAAAGTTATAAAATATATTTTTGAAGGTTGTTACAACTCAAGTGGTCCCATAGGGATACTCAAGCCCACCTACAACTTGTTTGGAGTGAAATATGATGAAGAAGACACCTAGTATTATTTGTGAACAAGGGTTTTAGAACCGTTGTATTGTAATTGTTTTATGAATACAGATTCTATTGTAACATTGGATATCAAGAATCCCACCCCACTAATAAAATATTGTTTCTCTTAATTGTGCAATGTATATTTTATGTTGATTCTTTTATTGCTATCTAGGTGTTGTCAATTTTTAATTTATGGTCATCACACATGGAAATAACAAGTTTTAAACAATATCCAAAAACTCTTAAATCTAGGGACGTGGGAGGAATATGAACTACCATTAGACCAAGTAGGATTGCAATGAATGAGCCTTATAAAATTGTACAATATCATTCTCCTATTGTATGACAAGTCACCATTGTTTGTATAATAATGATCATGTATACAAAAATAATTAAGTGTATATCATTGATCAATTGTATGAAAATGATCAGTTATTTTTGGTCAAAATCAACCATTGTTAATTAATCAATATGAAATTTTATAGAATGAATTAGGCTCATATTAGCTCGTAGCAAATGAAGCAAATATCATTCGAGTAAAAAATATGCTAACAACATCTAATATAAGCATATGCTAAGAAATTAAGTTGGCATATTAACAATAATGTAATAATAGATTATACGATATATCCTATAGCCTAAAATCGCCCCTTATTATATTATTTGAGGTACATAGAGATTTGAAAAACAAATCAAATTTGACATGTGCAAGTGCCTTAGTGAAAATATCTGCAACCTGTTCATCGATGGGAATGTACTGGAGTTGAATCTTGTGCTTTAGAACTTCATCTCGAATAAAGTGACATTGTGTATCAATATTCTTGGTGCGTTCATGGAACACTAGATTCTTGACAAGTTTTGAAACACCTTGGTTATCACAATTCAAGCATATTAGAATATTCTTTAGAATATCCATACTTGAAATAATACGATGTAACAATATCACCTCACACACTACTCCTTGTGCTACGCGATATTCTACCTCTATAGATGAAAGTGCAACAACTCACTCCTTGTTGTGTCAAGAGATAAGACCAGATCCAAGATAAAATATGAATCCTAACATTTATTTTTTATCATCTATAGATCTAACATAATCTAAGTTTGTGTATCCTTGCAAGAAGAACTTATCTTTCTTGTAATCCATGCCATATTTTGGTGTGCCATGGACATAGTGTAGAAATCACTTCACCACCTTCCAATGACTGAACTTAGGATCTTGTATGAATCTTAAAATATAGCTTACAAAAATATGATATCTGGCCTGGTATTCATCAGATATATGAGACTCCCAATCAACTATCGATAGATAGTTCCATGTACCTAAGGAGAGTTGTCGTATTGAGATAGTTGTAACCCAGTTTCCATTGGAGTTGCTTTGGGATTACAATCTATCATTCGATATTTTTCAATTAATTCCTTGGCATACTTCATTTGTATAACCTTGATATGGTTCTTTTTATACACAATTTCTAAGCCAAGATAATAACGGAGAAGTCTTATATCTATCATTTCAAATAATTTTTTCAAGTCACCATTCACTACTCTAATCATCTCTTCTAAACTACCAGTGATGATTAGATCATCAAAATTGAGCATAAGGATCACTATTTTAGAATCACCTTTCTTGAAATAGATATTGGCATCTGATGGACTTATCTTTAAACCATGCTATAGAAGGTGATTATCAATATTTATGTACCAATATCTTAGATCTTATTTCAACCCATACAAGGACTTTATCAGTTTGTAAACTTTTTGTTCTTGTCCTTGTACAAAAAATCCTTCATGTTGATTCATTTACACTTCTTCTTTTAAATTACCATTTAAGAAAGCACTCTTCACATCCATCTTATGAAGCTTCCATATGAACTATGTTTCTATTACATAGAGTACACGAATGGTAGTAATTTTTGCAGTTGGTACAAATGTCTCTTCATAGTCTATAACTTATTTTTTAGCATAGCCCTTTGTAAAAAGGTAGGATTTATGCTTATAAATAGTTCCATATACCTTATACTTGACTTTGTATACCCATTTATAGCCAATGGGTTTCTTACTAGTAGGCAGATCAACTAACTCCCATGTTTTATTCTTCATAAGAGATATATTTTTTGCATCCATAGCTACCTTCCATTGAGGTACACTAAGGGATTCTTGCACTAAAGTTGGTTCATGCTCCACAATTGTAGTCATAAAACTATAATCTTCTTCTTCACTCCTTTCTTCTTCTCCTTCATCATCTAAATCTTCAACCTCTTCTATTTCTTGATGAGACATACTTTGAGTACACAACTGATCTGAAGTGAGAGCAAGTGGTGCATCCAATTTTGCATCTCTCATAGTTCTAGTATACCATTTTGGCATTTTCTTCTATTTTGGTGGAGTCCTTTCCTTAGTATCTTCAAAATACAAGTATATAGAAAGAGATACATCTTTGCTAGTTTTTGGTGTATTCAAATTGGGAGATTCATCGAATACCACATCTCAACTTATATGAATATTCTTGGTTTTAAGGTCAATAAATCGATACCCCTTGGATCCTTCACCATAAACAAGAAAGATACATTGTAAGGTTTTCTCATATAACTTTTACCTTTTCTTCTTTGGAATGTGTATGAAGGTTTTGCATACAAATATTTTTAGATGAGAAATGGAGGGTTGTATTTGACTCCATGCTTCTTGTGGTGTGACTCCTTGAAGAGCTTTTGTGGGTGCTCTATTCGAGAGGCACACAATAGTAGTGATAAATTCTACCTAATATTGTTTCCCAAGATGTGCACTTGTGAGCATATATTGAACCATATCCATGATGGAATGATTCCTCCTTTCAACAACTCCATTTTGCTTAGGGGTATAGGTAGTAGTAAGTTATCTTTTTATCCAATGTTTAGTAAGTTATTTGAAAACTCATTGGAGGTAAATTCCCCCATTCAATCTAAGTAGAGGGCATTTATTGAACATCCCGATTATTTCTCAATAAGATTCTGAAACCTCTAAAAATATATGAATGCATCTGAATTTAGCTATAGAAATAAAAACCACATATTTCATGAGTAATCATCAATAAATAACTAAAAGTACTTCTTTCCACCATAATTATTTCGTATTGGTTCACACAGATCGATGTGTATAAACTCCAATGGTATTTTGGCTCTTGAAGAGGTCAATTCAAATGGTAATCGGTGTTGCTTTCCTACTAAGCAATATGAGAAAATAGGCAAAGTATGAGAAATGCTTTTCAGACCTAACACCATCTCATGCTTACTAAATTTGAGTAGATAGCCTAAAATTAGATTCCCATACCATTTGTGCCATAAGGAAGTAGCTTCCTTTGAGTTTGTATCCATGGAAACATGAGGAGTATAGATAGAATCTAATAAAAAAAAACTATATTTGTAGGAAGCCATTGTGATATGTTTACCCTTCTTGGTAATGTAGAAACACTTTTATCCATTAACAAATTTAAAGTCAACCACCATATGTTTATCCAGAATTTGAGGCACGAACAAAAAGTTGTTGGTCAATATTGGTACATATAAGACCTTCTCAATTTGGTATTTTCCATAAGGAAGAGTTACTAAAATATTTTCTTCTCCTTGGATTTTGTATGTCTTATCATCAATTATTGTTACCATTTTGCCTTCTTTTGCCTTAAATATGTCAAACCACCTTTTATCACCAGTCATGTGTTTACTAGAACTAGAATCAATATACCAAACATTATCTTTTTGTTTGGGATTTGTTTGAGTCATGAGAACCTTGCGTGCCCTCTTAGAACCTGAATCTGATCCTTCTATATTAAAATTTCATTTCTGTTGTCTATTTCTTATTCATGGTTTGTTTTGGTCATTTTTTTATTGTGATTGCTTGTTCTTGAACAAATAGTTATCGGTACAATTTGAACTTGTGACCTCTTCATGATAAAAATTTTAATTCCCAATGGCAAACCGACTGGGTTGACTAGCTCATCGAGAATGATCGAGCAGGATCTTAAATTTGAAATGCACATTCTTCCTCAATGAAAAAGCAAATCTAATTTTCTCCATGTGGCATATAGGGATTTGAGGGTTCTCCACTACATCTGATTGGGCAATGATAAAACCTTTCAAAGTATTCTAATTTTTTATTTTTTTTAATGTCGATGATGGAGTTTCTATGTAATGTCTATGAGTTATCGATAATCATATCTACATCAAGGATTTTTTCTACTCTTGCACAATCATATCACTCCAATCCATCCATGATACAATATGCCATAGGTTGCAATATTGTCAAAAATCCATGGTGTTCGGATCGGGGGTCTCACTTGGCCTAGGCTGCATCTGGTCACAAGATGCAACCATTATGGATATGGTTGTGCGTAGTGGTGTACACCATATTTTCTATGGATCAAGTACTATGTGGCTTCATTGACGATAGGGTTGCTCTAGCCATGTAGGGGTTGCAACCCCCTATGGTTACGCCTTCTACAACTATGCTAAGGTGAGGAAACCAAGCTTACTATGAGCTGTGGTAGCCTACTACCTATATTATTTTTTTAGCTATATAAAAAAACAAGGGTGGCCTCCAAAAATGAATAAGGGTATGGAAAAACCCTCTAAAAGAGTAGGGTTAGCAACAATGTTAACATGGTAAACAAGGACAAAATTATAGGGTGATGACTTGATCTATTTTTGCCTCTTATGCCAAGTTGTAGGCTTGCAAAGATGAGCTTACGATCAGTTTGGAAGAGCAAGATCAAAATTAAGAGCCATGACCTATATGGTCTAATACCAATGTTATTCATAATCAACCATTGTTCATTAATCAATATGATAATTTATACAATGAATCAGACTTAGATTAGCTCATAAAAAATGAAGCTAAGATTAGCCAAGTAGAAAATATGCTAACAATATCTAATCTAAGCATATGCTAACAAATTAAGTTGGCATATTAACAATAATGTAATAATAGATTATATGCTATATCTTATAACATAACAATTATATGAAAATATTATGATATGGCCAAGTAGAAATATTATGATGATAAATTCTCATTATTATGACTTGCAAGATGGTAAGGTATTCGCACATGAATGGTAATGCTTCTCCTTTATATAGTCCTTATTGATTGACATGTAGTTTGAATGGCAATATTAATTTTTCTAAATTTTACTTGCATGCTCTCCACTTTGAATGGCACCCTAGGTATGGTTTGAATGGTAGTTTAGTTTATAGGTATATCAATCTTAGTTGATCAACACCATATTTAACAAGTACATGTATGGTCATCACACATACAACATGTTGGAAGTCGAACAACAATGCCTCCTTGAATAATTCTCCATCATAATAGGCATGAAAATTTCCACTTGAACAAGAGAATACAAAATTTTCCTTGGGATCCAATTGAACTACAATAACTTTTAATCTGCAATCTTGTAACACACAAGCATCTAGCATACAAGATTCTAACATTCTATATTCACCATTCAAAAAATAATGAGAAAACTAAATATCATTTTAATTTTTAATATATATATATAGGCTACACAATACATCAAATTAAATTATTTATGTCACAATAGCTCTCTAAAATAACTTGTCATTGCTCATTATTTATACATATACTCTAGTATGGCTAATTTTCTCTTCTAGGCTATTGAAAACCTCCCTACCCTTCTTCTACCCTAGTATTTTTTAGATGCCTACATCTCTCAATACCATGTTCTCTTACTATTCTCTTCTTATTCCGTATCTCCATCTTCCACTTATCTTCCCCATGTTATTCTCTCTTCTTCTCCCTAGCAAGTATTATTTTATCCTTCTCTAAATCTTCCTCTTCCTCTTATATTTAATTTTTTTCCTTCGCATTGTTTCACTTTCTTGTTGATAGTTATAAAAATGGTCCACATTTCATTGGATTCTCTTGCATCATACTAGTCGAGTAACAGGGAATGTTCCATGAGCTCTAGATCATGAACATGAATTGTTCATCCAATATATTACCATTTTAGCTTGGTGGTCTCCACATGGACAACTTTTATATCTTGTACTTACCTTCCTCTAAGAAATAAACCTCCTTTTATAAAATACACTAAACATTTATTTTACTTTATCTCATTCCATCACTTCCATCCAACCACAATCAATATGTATTTTTCTTACCACTTTCTCTTGGTCCAACTCCTTATATTGGGGTGATTATATCCTTCACACGTCTCACAAGGATTAAGGTTCCAACACCTAGTTTCTACATGTCTATATATTCCACATAGACTCCAAAAACCCATCCTAGGATCTTCATTCCTTGTACTATTCTATCTTGTCATAAATTTAGTCTTATTGCTTCTTGTTTGACCTATATATCCAAGGTATTCATTCCTTGTCCATATAATTGGTATTATGGAACTTTTCATTCATTACCCATATTTTCGTAATCCTTTTCCATCATATCCCATTCTTCTTATTAACATGGAACTAAAACATGTGGTGTTTATTTTATAGCACCCAAATTATTCATCGTTTATCTATTCTCTATCATCATTATTCAAATACCAAACATCATCATGAGGTCCTTCACCACAATTTGAAGTACCACTATTACTATCAACTCAAGAAACATGGAATTTATCATGGTCAACACAAACTCAATTACATCATGACATTTATCTTCTATTTATTTATTCTTTTTTTCTTTCTCTTTATCTACAACATGAATCGTTATAAAATTGTCTTAATAATCACTAATATAGATGAATTGGGTCAAATACCTCTTCCCTATGCTTCTTTATTTTCTTGTTTTACCTTTTTCTCCACTTGCTTCAAAACTTATCTCAACGTTAACTTTTCTCCCTTCAACTTGGTATCATAACCCTTCAAGAAATATTTATCTATAATTAGGCACACTATAGGATTGTTGTCCATAGTTTCTTCATTATCATTCCATGGACTTAACATATTCTCTTTACCATATTTTTGAAAAGTGTAGATGTTCACACTACCATCATGCAAGGCTTTTCTATCAAACTACCATGGCCTCCATAATAATACATGACAAGCATCTGCATGCATAACATCACATCATTATAAGAACCAATTTTAAAAATCACCATACATTATTTAGTTACAAAAATTTGATGTCCCTTTTGCAACCATGATACTTTGGTATTCAATTATCTCCAACATAAGCTTTTCTATCATATTTGTAGACACTAAATTATTTGTAATTCCATTATCAACAATAACTTTGAAACATTTACCTCTTAACTTACAAATGGTCTAGAACATGATACTTTTTTGCATAGGTTCATGCACCTCCTTTATGGGGTTTAATAACACCCTCTTCATCATAAGTGACTCTCCTTGCTCTTGTTATTCCATTTACTTTGGTGAAGCAATATTCTATTCATCTACTTGTGTAATTTGGTTATAGTATTCCATCTATGTCTACTATTTTGTTGTGCTTTATGATAATAATCTGATAAATTCCCTTCTTCTAAGAATCATAATACTTTTATGTAAAACCAACTCTTCTACCTCTATCAAATCCACCTCGTCCTTTTTAAAATTCATCATTTTCTTTGGTATCTCCATTGAAATCACTTTGATATGTACTATATTTTCCTTCTTACATATGTTGCTATCTACCACTATTTTTTTATTCTCTTCTTCTAGATAATTGTATCCTTCCTCTAGAATTATTTTATTACTTACAGACCAAATTTTATTTCTCTTTGAGTGCATGTAGAAAATCTTCTTCAATTGTCCTAATTTGAAGCATACCAATTTCACCTTGTATGAACAACCTTAGTCCTTTTATGTATCTCATCACTTTCTCATCATCATATTCAATGTGACCTACCCTTATGGTCAATTTATAGAACTCTTCCATATATTCTATAGATTCTAACTCTTTTTGCTTAAGTTTTTGAAGTCTCCTAAACTATCCAATTTGATAATTTGCAAGTAAAATCCTCGATATTAACTTAGATACACATATTTCCCATGTTTAGATTATATCCTTATCTTTTCATTGTCTCTCTATTTGTACATGATCCCAAAAAATAAAAAAATATTCCTTCAACCTCATACACATAAAAATTTGGATTCTCCATAGATTCATAATCAAATAATCTTTCCATATCTACTATCTTGTCTATAAACTCTTTTGGGTTTAAAATTACATTAAAATTTGAAGTATGTAACTTTGGTTTATGTCTCTATAGACACCAAAATCTATCCACCTGTCATCCATCCATAGCTTCCTACCATATTTATCCATTATATATATAATTGTTTAATATATATTTAAATAATAATATTTTATATATTATATTTATATATTTAATAAATGTATATATATGTATGAATTAATGACAAAAATCCATCATGTTTTAATATTAGCCATACATCTGCCTTAATCCATGCCACCTACCAAAATCTAATCTCCACCCTTCGTCATGTTCTAATCTTGACCACACAAATTGTGTTGTTGAAACCCTAAACGTGACTTTGGAAAGATTATAAAGAGGAGTCATTGTAATGAATCAACCACTAAGTCTTCAAAGTTTGTCAAGTTTTCTTAGCTCTATCATACCCATACTTTCATCACCTCATTGCCATTTGCATCCTCTGCATCCACCGTAACCCACCTCGGGTGAACCAAATATGGTTTGGAAACCTTCTTCTCAACCACTAAATGCCCTATTGAGCTTCTTGAGCACCCACTAGAGTCTATAGAGTGTCCACCAGAGTCTGTAGAGTGCCCACTAGCACCCATCAAGAATCTTAGGGTATTTTTGGTTAGCACCAAGCATCACAGGTGTTTTCCATTTTAGTTTTGTAGACTTATGGACCTCAGGTGTCGTTAGAGCATCTGCATAACCTTCATCTACATCAATGATAAAAAAAAAATAGTATTATTCAATAAGGTAAAATCTTATTGGTAATCATTTTTACATTCTTAGATCTATTTACAGTTTTTATTTTGCAACTAGGGTTTAGGGATTTCATTTTTGAGGGTCTCACGTAGTGGATCCTTCATAGATATTACTGACTCTTGTTATTATTTTCTATGTGAAAGTCTAAGAATTACATTCATTAGTAGCTTTTGAAGCTCGAGTGACCCTACATAGGATACCAAAGCCCACTCACCACTCTGTTGGAATCAAATCAAGCATGAAGACACCACCCTCATTTCTAACTAGGGTTTTAGAGAATCCTAGTGCTTTGTAACAATTGTATCAAAATAATAAGTATTGTAAACCCCCTATTTGGGGTACATTTGATTGTAATACAAGATATCCATTGATGATAATAATAAAGTTTATTTCTTTGTGCAATAATTTGTGTTATTTAGCTCATATATTTATTTCATAGTTTATATTTTGGTGTTTCTTGATTTTGTATTCACAAATGGCGATCACGATGGGACCCATAATGGGCTTATTATGCTAATAATATTTTCATTAAATCACTATTTGTTTTTTCTATCTTGCAATTTTTTAGAAATTAGATTGCATAAATTTAGCAGAGTTAGGGTTTCTGAAGAGTTGCAGAAGTTGTGTAGATGCCCTATGGTGCTCGAGGGACGCCCTCCAGTGTTAAAAAAAATCCCAAGTGCATTTCAAAGGCACTGAGAGGTATTTTACAGATTGGGAAAAGGAATATGTATGCTTATCTGTAAGTCTACTTAAAAACCCTAACCCCTATGTTTTATGTTTTTTATATTTTATTTTTTCTACGTTTTTATAGACAAAGTGATAAAAATAACATTATTAAGTTTCTATTAAAAACAAGCATATTTAATATGCATCTTAGGTATTTAGAATAATTTTGC
Source organism: Wollemia nobilis (assembly GCA_028583015.1). Classification (NCBI taxonomy): domain Eukaryota; kingdom Viridiplantae; phylum Streptophyta; class Pinopsida; order Araucariales; family Araucariaceae; genus Wollemia; species Wollemia nobilis. Next base: position 2,593,405 of record JAQPPZ010016349.1, read on the forward strand.
ATCCATATTCATCTACACATTTACATTTCAGATTAAAATTTCATTGCTTTCTGGTGTATTGTACTCGAAATGCTGCATTATGTTTTCATATGAATTGATAAATTGCATGAAATAGTTTACATTATAGGGTTAGAAATATCTCTTTTTACTGGTCTAAGTAGGAACAATATCAATATATCAAATGTTTTCCTGCATTTGGTGATTCAAGGTGGAAGAGTAGACGAACCCTTCTCTATTCAAAGAGGGTCTTAAGCGGTGTACTCTACATATTTTGAGGATATTGATATTTTTGTTGTTTTCTTTTGATTTACTTGGAAAATTAGTTATTTCTAACATTGCATGTACACCATAAAATACCTAAAATTTTAAAAGGAACCATATACAACATGTATCACATTAAATAGTAATAAGTTGGATTTCATCACCAACCATTGCTTGAGATTTGGTAATGGTGGGATTCATCTCCATCCACCAATATCTTCCCTTAGCTACCATAGGATACCCATGAGCAAACTTTCTAGACTTTATCACTAGTAATAATCTCATTACCCAACCAAGCCATATATTTCACCCTTAATTCAGATTGGTGCATCAAAATACACACACAAAAAAGGAAGAACATTAAAAATGAGATAAAAAAAGAAGGTAAGATACATTTGTTGCAAAAACTGAGAATTGAGTTGTTTTACTTGATTTCTGTGAAGTTTTTAATGCATTATTGTATTGCATATTGCAAAAACTAGAAATAACAGAAAGAAAGAAGCATTGAATCAAATTTCCATCCCACAACACATTGCATCCATGGATAATTCATCATCCCTCCCTACCACTTCTATGGTCAATCCCCTAGTGTGATATATATAAGTCATTCAGATTTTTCTATGGATCCCTCACACACTGTGTCATCCGCACAATCATTCCACATAGTCATTCCACAAATAGAATCATCTTCACCTACCATTGACCATAACATCACCTATATAGACATGGCCAAAGTGGATGCTTTTAACAAATCTACTAACTATGTCTTAGAATCTATCCATAACTCCTCTAGGCATGATCCTTCTTTTCAATAGGAACTTATCTCCTCCCAACCTTCAAGCCTTACCTATGTGTATAACAATGTTTTTTTTGAGGTATCAACTAGAACTTCCCAACATTGGTCCATACCCCAATCATCATGATCTGTTGTAATAGCTTACATTTAATTTTATCAATCCGAGGGTAATCAAGATTAGATTTAAAGATTAGGAATCCAATATAGATTGTACCATGGGGATTATTTCTAAGCTTAGCTCAGATCTCTTTTAGTTTCAGATTTTGTAGAAAAATAATAAACAAAAATTAAATTGTACAAGAATGGAAATAAACTACAATTTATTATTTATGTAGTAAATATGATAATTAGCTATTTATGATTTTATCTATTTGTGAATTGATCTAATGATGAGTTGATATATGGGTGAGGATAGCTAATAGTAAGTACCTACTGATGAGGATCCTCGTGCAGTTAGTTTTAATTATCTATTTTGACTTTATGTTTTATAAAAATACAATTTAATTTATTTTATATTCTAAGGTTAATTAACTATTTCTAACCTATTTTAGGGGTGAGATATTAGGGACTAGTTGTAGAAGTGGGCCCTACCTTCTAGAGGATAGTGTAAGTATTTCTCCCCTCAAATATTTATTACAGTAACTAAGATACATAATTACTACTAACATTATTCTATTCTATAATTGTAGGAAAATTACAGTTACAACTACATAAAAGAAATAAAGCAGTAAATACTAATGACATAGTTACCATATGTGAAGAATGAAGTGTTGTTTTTATCTCTAGAAATTCAAATGTACATGCTGGCGCATTTCTTCAAAAATTGTACAGACACTTTGAATATTTGATGTTTCTCCCTTAGACTATTCAACATTAGACCTTTTCAAAGGTCTCCCTATATAATTTATAATATGAATTGGAAAATTCTAAATAATATTCTTCAATGTATTTTGTCATGTGGAGTTGTGGACTTGATAATGCGACAACTATGCACTAACAAAAATAATATAAACTAATACAATTCCTAATTTTACTTGAAATCAATAAACAACTTAAGTGGTCCAAGTGGCACTTTATGAATTAATATAACAAAACAATACTAAATTAGACATTTCACAAGATATAACACATAACTATATACCCCTTAAATCATGGGAAGGACATAATAATCTTGCATCAGAATCTAATCAACCTAACAATATTCCAATTATACAACCTTATGGAATAAATTTACAAACAATTTTATTAATCACAATATTCTCATTAGGAATATGTGACAAGTCAGCTAACTAAGTTGAATGTAATCATTTATTGCCATGTAAGAGTGTCGTACTATTGTTGATGTGGCATGCAATGTTTATCAACTGATTTGGTCAACTCTCTTCGGTAACTACTAGTAAAAGTTCTCTTCGACAACAGTCTTTGGTAGCTACCTTATGCAACATACTTCAGTAACTATCATCTGTAACATACTTCAGCTACTATATTTTGTAATAGTAATCAACCACCGTTCTGTCATCATACCTATAGCTTTCTTAATCCATTGTCCTTACATCTATCTCACATCTAAGGTATAATCTGAAGCTTGTATTGATGTGTCATATGCCTATAAAATAGTCTATTATTTTCCTATATAATTACTCAAAACTCAAACGTATTTTAATGCAATGCACACATTTTTTAGATTAACTACATCCATATTTTTAACTGATAAATCATAGAAATAAGCAAAAATAACTTACTTCAACTATATTATAAGCATAATTTAAATATATAAAATGAAACAATTTCCTATAGAAAATATATGCCAAATAATTACTCATAATTTTCCTCTAAACTAAAATATATGCATGTCCTCATGCATGTGAATAAAATGAGTTTTCAATAGAATATCATAGATATCATAATTATCAGACATGTTTTCCAATAGTGTACCATAAATATTTGAGAAATTTTACACATTTGTCCAAAAATTCATAATTGCATAAGATAGGAAAATATAATTATTTTTAGAAATAATCAGATAAATCTATTAGATATTTTTTCTAAAAATCAATGGTAACAGTACTGAAAAGAACAAGAACTAAACATTTTTAGAAAAAAAATAAAAATAGTATATGAAAATACAACACAGGTTCCAATCATATATCTACAGCTGAAAATACAATGTTTCAGATTAACAACACAAACGTTAAAGAATCTACCAAAAATATTTGAAAATACCAATATATAGAGTTGTTTGATGAAAACATACCTCTAACAGTATAATAATTTCAGCAGTTTCTAATCATTAAAACATCTATAGAGAAACGAACTATTTTTAATAGTCTTCATAGAACATCAAGAAATGTATATACAAATAAATTCAAATAGAAAACAATGTCTGTAATATCATAATTAGAGATGTGTATGTCACAAAGAAAATAAATCTATAGATTCAAAACATTCAAACATTTTTATAGAAATAATAACAATATATACATATCAAATATCTAAATCTACAAATCATGAAATATTTAAATAGTTTTTTAGTTTATTTGACTTGTGATCGTCGGGTGGAAATTCTTGATGATGGAGGTCTTTATAGAAGCAATTTGCGTTCCTATTTCAACTTCTATACGTGCTCTTTGGTATTCTCCTCACCAATCGGTGTTTCGACCATGACTTTTTTTATATGCTCAACCTTGAGGGAATCCTCTTCCTACACTATATCTTGTGTTTGAGAAGGCATAGGTTTCTCAACTAATGCAACTCTATTGTTGATTACTGTGTTAATATCTGGAGGTATCCCAACTTTTAAGATAAGATTCCCTGGTGCATTCCTATCTTGGTGGAAGGATCCGATTTTTTTGAGAGCTTTCTTCCTCAAGAGGCTTGGAAAAGTCAAAGGGCTTGTTGGTGTTGGTTGTTTTACTGAAATTAATAGACTTTTTTTTTCTTTCTACTAGTGGTGGAGCTTTTATTGGGATAATCATCGACAGGTGGTGGTCGATTGACAAAATTAATAGGTTTCATCATCTTATCCACTGATATTTTCTTAATAATATCTATTTGGAGGGCAAGGGCTTGTTGGACCAATTTTGAATGCTCTAAAAAATCCTCCCTCAGTTTATCAATTTTTATTTGTAAACTAGTGTCTTGTACCCAAATGTGAGATAGAATTTTAGTAGTTGGTTCAGGTGTGGGTAAGTTAGATTCATGTCCTAATATATATCCTATCTCATGAGTTTCAAGAGTGTTTTTCTTATACCGAGTCTTCTACATAGGCTGGGTTGGTTTAGCAATTTTGGTAGGTCAGCATTTACATTTTGGGGTCTCAGGTTCCTCCTATTGACTATTTGACTCATGATCTTCCTCAAACGAACTTTCTTCTTCAAGATCACTTTTGATAGACTTAGAATATTCTGATAGGTTTGACTCTTTGAATATTCTATTCCAGGCTACTTTTAGTTAATGTGCTTTTTTCAAGACTATTAATTTGATAAGGCCATCGTGTGCAATTAAATGCAAAGTTTTTTCTTGAGATTTTTTGGGTTAAACATGAACAACAGTGGATTTTAGAGACTAAAATAGAAAATATGGTAGGTTGATAACACAATCATTGTTTTCCAGGAATTTTAATTTTATTAACATTTAGAGATGGTAGGCTTTACAGGTGGACATTTGACCTTACAAAGTGAAAAATTTAATAATTAGGATGGAAAATTCTTGTCACATAAGAGGAAGTGAAGAAGTAGCAACACCCTTAATCCATCCCTCTTTATCTCGAATAATAGTGCATTTTTTTGAATTTTGCTACTAGATGGGTGATTCTTTTAGAGGGTTTTTATAATATAGTAGCCCTACTTCTGGTAAACCTACTACTTTAGAAATAAAACTCGGGTTTAGGTCAAACTGGAGACCTTTGAATAGGGTGGTTATCTTTGTAGGGTTATAGTTCAAAACAAATTGTTTGCTGACTCCCTAGTCGTACCCTTTGAATTTTGTGAGGGCATCCCATCACCTAGCACTTTGAAACAAGTCTTTTACATAATCACTAGGATTTTGTGTTTTGATAGATGGGGGCTCACTTCATTTCTGAAACATGGAACGGGGCATCACTTTAGGGTAAAGGGTAGATAGAAATTTGGTGAGGGAATTTCAAAATTTGTTTTCAGTAGCTAAGAGACCTGCAAAAGGTATTTCAATCACACATAAAAAAACACATCTTACAATTTTTACAAAATAGAATAATTCATTATTTCCATAAAAAATATGCAAAAACGTAAGATTTAGGAGTAATTTCCATAAAATATTGATAGGTTATTTTATCAGCATAAATATATTAATTTTAATCTATCCTTCTACGTAACTTCTAAAAAATATTTGTTAATTTCATATGTAATAGAATAATTAAGGTATTTAAAATATATGGTCTTCAGTGACTAAAAATAAAATTGAAATAGTAAAAAAAAATTACCTATCGCTTTCGCTTTTCACCTTGCTAAACTTTTGTCACCCTACAATGTTATTCTTTGAAATATCTTTTTTCACTTGTGCTTTCTCTCACAATTCTGAGGTTTCAATCTTACTTCACTGGTGAATCTAGTAGTGTTTCACTCTGTTTCGATTTGTAGAGAATTTTTGGCAATTTTACACGGCCTTCTATGGAAGGAAAGATAATTTTTAGGGTTTATTTTCCTTTGCATGGATTTTTAGCCATGCAAAGGTTCTAAACTGTTTGATTACCCTTATCCAATGACAATGACCACTTAACCCTCATTGACGATAGTGATCGCTTGACCTTAATCGAAGGTAAAGAAAAATATTGGTCTCGATGAATCACGTTCATCAATTTTGATTTTATCAATGATTTATGGTTTAAATACATGTTATTGTTGCATTATTGGCTAGTAAAAACCATGTGTCGGTGATCATCTCCATCCACTGCTACCATGGTGAAGTTTCTAAATTCATCGTGAGTTTCCTTCATTCCATCGCAACATTTCGTTTGAGATTTGATCAATAGCTAACCTTATCCTTCTGTGGCACCTCCCATGATTGGTGCAAGATTCCACTTGTCATTCATCGGTATAAGTTCTAGGGTGGTCAATTTTTTTGGCACAAAATTTATCTGCCACCATGCATGGTGAGGGTAGAATTATTATCGCCAAGTGTTATAATACCTTTTGATCACCCCAACGGCTAAAATAATAATATTTTATTTTTTTACCACATCTATGGCATGTCTTTTGTCCTCTATCATGTCACTAGACCATGTGTCTTCTTACTTGTCGTTCATTCCATGTTTTATTGATATGGTGTTCATCATCAATGCCTACATTTTATGACCAATTAGACTGGTCCACATCCAAACTTGTTTGCTTTTGCTTGCACATGTTCCAATAGACCATCATCTTTGAAACCTTTATTTCGAGCCCCCAAGAACATCTACGATTTCAAGAGGGGGTTTAAAATTTATGTGGTACCATTTTGGGTGTACACATCATAAGAGGGTTTCTCATTTACACCTTCGTGGATACACTTTAAAAGGGTTTCATTAATATATAGTTTTTTTTTTTTGTTCCCTTTTATTCTTCCTAAAATATTACTGCCACATTTTCCTTATAATATTTTTTGACACATCTTTATTACTCATCTTGTCATTTTTTTAATTGCCATGTGTCTCTTATACTTGGGCCAATTTAAGTTTTAACACTTAAGAACATTTCATGGTATGTGTTATGGATGACATCTACACATGGTGCTTATGGAAGATTACTATAGAATATTGTTATAGAAGATTATTACTAAATATTATTATAGAAGATACCTACAGAAAATATTTACAGAAGACATCTACAAAAGACATCTACGGAAGATTTCTACAAAAGACGTCTAAAAAATACCTCTATGTAATACCTCTACAGAAGACATCTATGAAAGATATCTACAGAAGATATCTATAGAAGATACCTACAAGAGACATCTATGGAAACTGTAGTTGTTAGAATTAAGAAAATACTTTAACTGTTTCTTCCCCCAAAACTGTACTGTGAACTTCATATGCCTCTATTTACCCCCCCACCAAACTATAATTTTGGCTATATATCCAAAAAAAGATGAAGGGTGTTTTATTTATATTGGTGGATAGTATAATAATTGATGAGGGTCATTGATCATTCATCATTTAGTAATTATATGTCAGTCCAGGGCGGTGTCCAAAGGTTGTATATGATAGGAGGTGTCACAGTTGTAGGTTCAGTTTTATCCAAGAATATGTTTTTATTGATGGATCAGTTAGTGGTTGGGGGATTTGGTGTATCTTCCTAATTTCTAACAAAGGAAATTAAATTGCAGAGGCTGAAACTGAATTTAAACTGCAGGAAAATGAAACTGCAAAATCTGAAATTGACAAGAAATAAAATGCTGCTAAATTGATCACAAAGAAAATTGTAGAAAAGTAAACTATAGAATGGAAATTCACACACACACTTGCAAAAATTAAACCAATGATAAAACTCACAATGATCTGAACATAAGTTGAACCAAATTAATGTTTATTTCAGTAAAACTAAAAATAACATAATTTTGGAAATTGCAAAAAATGCTGGAAATAGTGCCATTATAGGTCAAATGCTAAATATTGTTCTAACACATGATTGAACCTATTCTAGATGCTATGGTTCAATTCTAAAATGAAACTAATGCTACAAATAATTGTTGACAAAGTTCTGCTGATCTATTATAGCAAGAAATTAGCAAGAATTTCCTGTCATTGAGCTGCCCTTCCTCTGATCCTGTAAGTGGGCCCTTGCTTCCAGAACTAGAAGAGGGTGAAAAATTATACCAAGTAAATTAAATGTGCACTATAAACCATCAAATGCTAATAAAATCTGAAAAATGCACCTTTTATTCCATCTGCAACTGCATTACAGTAATGCAAGAAAAATCTGCAATTTACTGTAATGCTACAAAGTCTTTTCCTTCTGCTCACTTCTGCTAATGACTATCTCTAATTATATATTTATTATCTATTATTCTCAACCATGTTGGGAGATTTATTTATAAGACAAAGTTGATACATCTGTTTGTTGAGTTTTAGGGATTTCCAACTGTTTACAAAATAGTTTCCTGGAATGCAGGGTTATAATTTGTCAACCTTTATCCCTTTATCCCAGCTGGTCCGTCTATGGTGAAGGAACGGAGTCCAAATAGGGTGGAATAACTTCTTGGTCAATTTCAAATCATGATTTCCATGTTTTTGGCACATTTTGACCATTTTATGTTGTTCCTGCGCTATTCCCTATTCCTATGCCGCTTATTCCTGCAATGCTCCAAAATAATAGGCAGGTGACCATTCGTTGCTTATCTATGCTCCAAATGCATAGGGAGGAAGTTGTTGACTATTTGGATTGTTTTTCCCCTTATCTTGTACACCCTTCTGCATTGGTGGCACGTGTTGGAGTGACTGATTCCAAGCCTTGTTGTATATGTACAACTGGTTGGAACTGTCATAGTTACAACCTATTTTCCTACATAGTCAACTACAGTGGACAAGTTCTTGGCACCTTTTTCCATTTGAATTAGTTTAATCAGAGGAACACAATATTACTAAGCACCAAATATTCAACAAGGTCTATATTATAATTCTGAATTGCTATAATACTACTGATTAATTAACTGAAAACAAGTGAAATTGTAGTAAAAATAGTAAAATAGAGTATATGCACTTTGTCATTTTAGAATATGCAAACACCATTATATAATGCATTTTTCCCATAATTAACATAAAAACATAGTAAAAAGGGTGAGTCAAACAGTTATAATGTATCAAAAAGTGTTCATGGATGAGGCAATTCCTGGCCTCATCATTTCCCCCCAACTTATGGTAATGCATGCCCTCATGCATTCTATGCAGCTATAGTGGCACACAGATCCAGGTCTAGATATCTCTCATGAAATTTTAACAATGCACCACCAATTTTATAGAATCCATTGATTGCCTTTATGGACTGAAACCACTGTTGGAAGTGCATATCAGGTTGTGGGTCATTATCAAAGAAGTAGGGGACATGAGTGATAATTATGGGCATCCTGTATCTCAGACCTATCCAAAGCTCCTTGATTTCTAAGATAATTTGGACAATGCCTTCTCCCCTTCTCCTTGACCACAACAAATTAGTGGGAGAAATTGGCTCCCATTTTTGTAGAGAGATAGATAACTCACCCCATCTATTTTTATAGGTTGCCAAAGCATTATCAAAGAAGTCTGCACAAAAACTCTGAAATTGAGTTATACATCTGTGAAGGTTCCCTAGATAGAGTTGTTTCATTCTGATATCCCGCATGAAGGTATAATGAGCATTTGTACAATCCCTATGATTCAGGGGAGCAGGCCTGATAAGTAAAACAACTTGTGATTCCAATTCTTTAGTTAATTTCTTTTTTGTGTCCCAATAGATATGATTTTGTAGAGTGGACATGAAGGCTCTCAGTTGTAAGTCACCTATATAAATATGAGGCAGAAACATACTTTTTGTTGGCAAAAATAAATTATGCAAAAATAACTCACATAATAGGTTTTGTTGCTCTGCTGGACTCTGCACAAATGCCTCCACAAACTCTCTAGGAGTTTTCAACTGATGAGGCAGCTCAGAAGCAAGTCTCATGATTTTCCAGCGAAGGTATTTCTCCTTGAGTAAGAGGCTATAAAACCTAGGTGGTCTTCTGCACTGTATTGCATATTCTATAATTTGGCATACATCATGCACCTGTGCTTTTAACCTATTAATTTCTGTTTCCTTCTCTGCTACTTTGGCTATTACAGAGTTCAAAGTGGTAACCTTTCCCTCTAACTGGTGACACTGAGTCATCCAATATGCTAGGTCTTCATTGTACCTATTTAAAGACACTGTGTCTGGGGGCCTTAAAATGGGTTGCATTTGTGCCACTATATTTACTTGTACACCAACTTCCATAGTTGGTGTTACAACTGGTAAATCTGTTTGTGTTCCTTGTTCTACTATAACTGTAATAATTGGATTAGTAGAAACAAGAGGAGAGAGTGTGGATACCTGGTGTTGGGCTGCAACCTCTTGTTCCTCCATAGAAAGTGTTTGTGTTTCCTACTGAAGGGCAGTGTCATTTTTCATCAAAATTCCTGATGGACTCTCATGTTGAATCATACTATCAGATATTTCTATTCCTGCTTCCTCTCCAATAGGTGATCTTTGTGCAGGTGCTATGTTAGCCTCTGATTGTTTAGCTAAATCCAAGAGGATCTGTGCCCATTCATCAGGTGATGCCTCTACTAATGATGTATATTGATGTTCCAGTTGAAACAATTTTTTCTGCAGATCTTGAATTTTCTGTTGAAGTGGAGAAATTTGTTGATCCTTATGTTTTATGGTTTCTTCATCCTATTCAATCCAATGGGTATGAGTTTTAATAACACTCTTTGCAACATGCAATTGAGTGTGGATATCAATTTCTTCTTCAGACTTAGACTCAGAATATTTCTCAGACTCAACATGCACTAGAGTGTGCACATCAACCTCAGCTGGTTCAGAATCAGAATTCAACTACTCCTCAGGATCAGAGTCAGTATAATCAACTAGTGGACGTATAGGGCTCATTGGAGTTTCTTCCATAGTTGTATCCAGTTCCATTATCTATATCCCTATGTCTGTCATTTCTATTTCAATGTATTTTTCCTGTGCATCTTCTATTCTAACTTCTCCTTCACTTGATAGACAGATTGGGTCCATGATATTTATTGGTGTTTTTGGCAGGGTTTTAATTTTCTGAAGTCTAGCAGACCTTCTTAACCCTGTAGAACCTAGATTTCTTAGAAGGTGTAGTTTTTGGATGTTTTGGAGCAACTGCAGATGTTGCTATTGATTCAAGAGAAGATATAGGTTCTTCTATTGATTCTGGAGCAGATGCATGTTCACTTGAACTCCCAATTTCTCTACTGGGTTGTACAGTTTCTGCAAATGTTACCCTTTTTCTTTTTAACTGGGAACCAGATGTGGATGCTTGTTTTCTAGTTTGTGAATATGGGGGACCATCTGGAGAAGGAGAAATTTTGATCTCAGAGGGCTCTGGATTAGGGTTTTCTTCAGATTCTTCCTTTGTTTCCTCTTCCTCTGGTGTAGAGTTAGAATCATTTGTCTCTGCCCAAGGAGAGAAGAAGCGGTCAAAATTCCTAGGGTTTCCCCTAAAGTGATACTTGCAAATGAGTTTGATGAGCCCATGGTGTTTAGGGCTTCCCTTCCCTACTTGGTATTTTAGGGCCATAGCCTTTAGCTCCTGATAAAGATATAAGGGAATATTGACCCTATATTCTTGTTTTACTAATCCATGGCATAGATGGTTGAGAATACGAAGGTGTGGGCTAGATACAATAGGAAATTGGCCATCACAAGTGATGTATCTCATAACCCACATTGCCACTTCATCCCAAGGGGACGATAAACTAGGTCTTTTTACCCCCTTACAAACATTCCTATGCATCAAGAATTCAATTTTTCCATCCCCTTCTTCCTTAAACTGATTAACTAGGTCAACTAAAATATTTCTCCTAGTTTTCACAATCTGCAAACCCTGAAGGGGTAATTCAGTGATTTGGCTGAGTATTTCGGGAGTTACCTGGATGGTCATCCTGCTAATGTGCACTCGGTTGTTGTAGAAGGTGCGTACGAAATCTGCCACCAAGCCCTCGGTATAGCCATCAAATTTTTGTAGGAATGATAGAAATCCCCCATCAGTAAATATTTGTAGAGATGCAGGATCGCTCTCCAGGTAGCTGATATTTTTAGGTTTGGCTCTGATTTTCTTTCCCCCCATGGTGTAGTTTTTTGCCTTCTATTCTGTAGTGTCTATAAATTGGTGGACAGTATGAGCTTGCATCTAATTTTAGGGTTTTAATCATCTTAGCAGGAATAATTATAGCAGCGTAGGAACTGCTTCAGAACTTGCAGAGTAATCAGGGTAGGTGACGTGGCAGCATACGTGAAGTTGTCAAACTTAAATGTCACTTATTCTTGTTATGGATGCCAACTATCACATGCTACCTTGAGACCTATTCTTTTTCAAAACCAATTAAATCACTGCAGGCCACGTGTCGTAGACTTTATTGCACAAAACTTCATTCCTACGCTTAGTGATTTATTCCTGTGCTTAATAAGTTATTATAGCATTTATACATAGCTCGTTCCTGTACCTTAAGCATAAACAACTTATTCCTGCACTTGATGAATCATTCCTGCACTCTGGAATATAAACAGTTTATTCCTGTGCTTGATGGATCATTCCTGCGCTCTAGAATATAAATAGTTTATTCCCATGCTTCCCTTTTTTATTCGAGCGCACTTTTGTTTTTTTCATTCTAGGGCAGAACTAGGCAGAGGCATTTTTGAAATTCTGACAAGAAATTTCCATTTTTTATTCCCCTTTTTATATGCTTTTATACTAATCAAGGATATATACACTATATACTAATGATTTACATTATTCAAAAAATGAAAAAGACACATACCTGTTATAACCATTTTATCTACATTTCGGGGTGCTCCTACTGAGATTTCCAGCTAATCAATCTTTGAACTAAGGTAGGTGCAATCTAAAAATAGATGAGACAACGGTCATGAGACAAGACCGAACAATGATAGTGAAACCAACTAGGTAAACATGTCGAAACACCGATTTTCATGTAAACCCAACTCAGGAGCGCCTCAAAGAGGTTTTCACTTCCTGAATTTTTATTTTATTTTTATTTTTTTAACATTGTGTCAATCTGCTAAATTCGGTATGGAAGAAGTGTTTTCTTCCCAAATGTGTACATCCAAATTTTCCACTTGCTTGAGAAATTCTTCCCTGTTGTATGGTTTGTGGTACATACGAAGACGATGTCCATTCACCAACAACTTGCGTTGTGAGTCATAAATAGGGGTAAGGAGAACAACTCCATTGTCAAACACTTCCTCAATTTGGTATGGTCCAAGCCATCTAGTCTGCAACTTTCCAGGGAAATCCTTGTATTGTGAATCAAACAACAAGGCCCAGTCACCTTGCTAAAATTTTTGCTGCTTTATGTGACTATCATGCCACATATTTTGCTGTGCTTGGATTATCTTTGTCTGATGTAGTGCATCCATGCGTAGTTCATCCAATGCATCAAGTTGTAGAATGTGATCTTCTTGTGCCTATGATAGATCAATACCTACTTCCAAAGTAGTTCAAAGAGTTAGTAATTCAAACTCAATAGGCAAAAGAGGGTTTTTTCCATAAAATAATTCATATGGTGTAAATCTAGTGGTAGTTTTCCAAGTGGTATTATAAGCCCAAATAGCTTCTACTATGGTTTTGGTTAAAATTCATTCTAATTCCCTATTAGTCACTTCAACTTGGCCATTGGCTTGTGGATGATAAGGTGAGGACTTTCTGTGTTTGACTTGATAGAGTTGAGTGAAGGCTTCAATAAATTTTGAAGTAAACTAGGGTCCTTGATCTGTAGTGATGGATTGTGGGGCTCCAAAACATAGAAAAATCTGTGAATACAGAAAATCAACAACTTTTTCTTCTCTAGCATGCTTAAAGGCACGAGATTCTACCCATTTGGTAACATAATCAGTACATACCAAGATATGCACTTTGCCTTGGGAAGGAGGATTAATGGGTCCTACAAAATCTAAACCCCATATTTCAAATGGTTCTATTCCTATTTGAGGTTGTAATGGCATTTCATTAGTAAAGGTAGGTTTTCCCATTCGCTGGTAGGCATCACAATGTCTAATGTACCTTTTTACATCTTTGTGCAAAGATGGCCAATAGTATCCGGTACCTAAAATTTTGTGAATAGTGCTTTTGATTGAATAATGCCCTCCTGATGGTTCATCATGGCATGCCCGTAGGATATCATATACTTCATCTTGGTGGATGCACCTATGTAAAACATGATCAAGACTGCATTTAAATAGTAATCCTTCTATCCATTTAAAAGAAGAGCTTTGCTTGATTAATTGTTTCTTTTGTTTAGGGGTAAAGTGAAGAGGAATCTTCCCTGTAGCTAAGTAATTAGCTATGTCTACAAACCATGGAGATTGTACAGAGACAACAAACAAATTTTCATCTAGAAAGGTATCTTCCACCACTTCTCCTATATCTACATTTGGTATTCTTGACAAGAAATCTATGACTACATTAGATTTCCTAGGTTTGTTCACTATGGTAACATCAAATTCCTGCAACATAATCAACCAACGAATAATTCTTGCACTAACCAATGGTTTATTCATCAAATATTTGATTGCAGCATGATCCATATGGATAAATACTTGGTACCCTGTGATATAGTGTCAGAATTTGTTAATAGCATAGATTACAACCAAGAATTATTTTTCAGTGGTAGTGTAGTTTTTCTCAACTCCTGTCAAGTTTTTACTGATATAATAAATAGCATAATGTTCCCCATTTTCAATCTATCCTAACACAGCTCCAATAGCAGTATTGGAAGCATCAATTTGAATATGAAAAGGTAACTCCCAATTAGGACCTCTTAGTACAGGTGGAGTGGTTAACTTCTCCTTTAAGTCTTCAAAGGAATTTTGACATTCAGAAGACCAAACAAATTCAGAATCTTTCATGAGTAAGGCAAACATGGGATTTGCTATGGTACTGAAGTTAGCAATGAATCTACGATAAAAACCAATGTGTCCTAAGAAACTGCGTACATCAGTCTGAGTCTGTGGAGGAGGGAGGTTTTTGATGACTTCAACCTTCTTAGGATCAACCTTGATTCCATAAGAAGAGATATGATGTCCAAGAACAATTCCTTCCTCCATCATTAAGAAGCATTTCTCAGGATTAAGAGAGAGGTGGTATGTTTCACAATGAATCAACACTTTTTCAAACTGTTCTAATGCATATTCAAAACTATCTCCAAATACTGTGAAGTCATCCATATAAATTTCAACACTTTCATTTGTTAAATCAGAAAAAATTGCTAAAACAACTCTCTGAAATGTTGTTGGAGCATTACATAACCCAAAGGGTAAAACCTTGTAAGCAAAGGTTCCCCAAGGACATGTAAAGGTAGTCTTTTCTTGATCTTCTGGCGCAACTTGTATCTGGTTATACCCGCTAAAACCATCAAGAAAATAGAAAAATTTCTTTCCAGTAAGGGTATCCAATACTTGGTCTATGAATGGTAATGGGAAATGATCCTTATGTGTGACCTTATTTAACTCCCTATAGTCCACACATACTCTCATTTTACCATTTTTCTTTGGAACAATGACTAGTGGTGAAACCCACTTACTATCTAAAATTGGATAAATGAATCCAACATCTAAGAGTTTTTCAATTTCCTCTTTCACAATCTCCTTTAAAGTAGGATTCAAGCATCTCTGAGGTTGCCTTACTAGTTTTACATCTTCTATGTATATCCTATGTGTACATACCTCAAGATGAATTTATGTCATATCCTTATAGTTCCATGCAAAAGCTTGAACATGTTTTCGTAAGACTGCAAACAATTTGGTTTCTTGGTCCTCAGTTAGCCAGCTATTAATGTTCAAAAATCTACCTAGCTGTATTTCAATTTGTTTGATCCCTAGATAGATAGAACTAGATGCTTCATAGTTATTGATTAATGTATTTAATGGACAATGATGTGGTTTTAGAGTATGAAATACTCTAGAATATGTCTCAGAGATGATACCTGATGGAATCAGAGGACATTTGAAGGTGTTAAGGAGATGATGATGCCATCCATGTGGTAGTATGAATGATCTTTCCTGACTAGGCATGGATGATAGAGGTTCTAAAATTTGTTCCTCCTCTTTCCATAATAACCGATGAACAAGAATTTTATCATCAGTTAGTCCTTATGATTGTAATGTTTCAATTAGGACAGTTTCATTCTCAAATATTTCTCTTTTTTGTGTAGTGATTTCCTCAATATGTTCCTTCACTACAACTGTAGCCAAAGTGGCAATGGTTTCTTGTTCTTCATCAGATTCAGGATACCAAATTTGTCCAAAAAATTTAGTTGAAGGTTGAGCTGGTGGATACAAAGAATTTTTCTTCAGGTCAACACCATTAGAAATGGTCATTTCCCCTGACATGCAGTCTATAAAAGTTGTTGCAGTAGCCATCCAAGGTCGTCCTAGAATGATAGGGTATCCATTGACTGAATTTCTAGGCTACAACACTAAGAAGTCTATAGGATATTCCCAAGAAGAGACTTCAATGGCTATATATTCTAGGATACCTTCTGGTTTAGCAACTGACCTATCTACCATTTCCAAGACTGTGGTGGTAGGATTGAGATTTTTGAGCTACAATTTTTGCATTGTGTCCTTAGTCATGACATTAATTGTAGCTCCAAGATCAATTAGCACATTAGGAATTTGCATTAATCCAATAGTAATTGTAACTATTGGACTACCTGGGTCACTATACTTGGGAGGAACTAGTTTCCCAGATAATAAATCAACTAATTTTCCTTCTACCTAAACAGTTTTAGGAAAGGCCTTCTTTTTACCAGGTTTCTTGATACATAACTCCTGAATAGTCTTTTTGATTAAAGGCACATCCCTTATTGCTTGCAACAAAGGGAGAGAAATTGACATCTTTTTAAGTGCTGTCACTAATTCTGATTTAGAGGCAGTATCAATATGATCAAACCTTTCAGGGTATGGTAATGCTATTGGATAAGATTCCCACATTTTTTTTTTATTTCTTCTTTTTGTTTTTGTTGCACTATCTCCTGATTTGGAGGTTCTTGTTTCTCACTAATTTCTTCAATGGTGGGTGGAACAGGTTTAGGTAAAACCTTCCTTGAACGCAGCTGGATGTTACTATAGTCAAGTACATGAACTGCAATAGAGTCTTTAGACTCAACCTCATAAACAGGGGCTATTTGTCTGGTATTATTTGGGTTAGTCACAGGCTGAGCTGGGAGTGGAGGTTGTTTCACTGGTTGTGTTTGTTGTTGTTGTGTTCTTCCCTAAAAATTTGGATTAGGAGCGGGCAACAAGTTTTGAGCTTGCCCTTGATACCTTTGTTGTCCTTGATATGGTGGATATTGTTTTCCCCATATTTGTCCTTGTTGTGTCCATTGTGGATGAATTGTATGCCAAGGTGGGTTCATCCACCCAGAATGTGACCAATCTGGAGGAGTTGTCCAAGGTTGGTTCCAAGGTTGTGCAGGGACTTCTGCATGTCCCCATGGCATGTTCATATTCCAAGGAGATTGTCCCCAATTTGGAAACCGAGGAGCATTGGGATATTGTGTATAGCCACCACCGGATCTCTGCCCAATAGCATTAAGTTCTTCTGTTTGGGTGCCTAAAACAGATTTTAGATGAGGCAACAAAGGACATTTATCTATTGAGTGTTCCTTGGAACAAATTCCACAAATAGAAGTTTTTTTTAAAGGGCAATCCTATAAGGCATGCTTATTCCTGCATCTCGGGCAATAAATTGCCAAAGGTGGTGTAGAATTGGGTTTTGTGTTTCTCTCACCTAATGCAGAATTAAGTTGAACAAGGATATCAGTTTTTAAATTAGCCATTTCCTCCATCAACTCCTTTATGTCATTATTGCTAGAATTTCATTTCTTTCTTCGTTGGTGAGTGTGGGAATAATTTCTACATAACTCCACAATATCTTCAAGTTCAAGTTGATCTATGTCTCCTTTTCCCATTAAATCTAACACTTCCCTAGATTCATCCTACAATCCTCTTAAGAAGATAGGCTTTAAGAAATCAGGTTCTACAGGACCACATCTCTTTTGGACAAAGGCAAAGCGATCAAGATAATCCTCTAAACTCTCATCTTCTTCTTGCTTGATCCGAAACAACTCATCTTTCTTGTTTTGTACTCTACAATAATCTTGATATTTATGTAAGAATGCAGTCTCCATGTCATCCCAAGTATGGATTGAATTAGGTTCAATATTACTCATAAACCATCGGAGAGCAGCATCCTTAAGCATGGAAGGAAACAAT
The DNA here is from genome assembly GCA_028583015.1 of Wollemia nobilis. Taxonomy (NCBI): domain Eukaryota; kingdom Viridiplantae; phylum Streptophyta; class Pinopsida; order Araucariales; family Araucariaceae; genus Wollemia; species Wollemia nobilis. The sequence goes on from JAQPPZ010016349.1 coordinate 2,611,459, forward strand.
TTCAATTTTTGATTATCATTTATGTAGTCATAAGTCTGACATAACACTTTGAATTCAAACAGAAATTGATCAAGATCTTCTGAAATAGTTCCCCTAAAAATTGGTAATATGGATGGAGAAATAGTTTTCATGGGAGCATCTAGAGTTGGATCCAACCGTATGGGGTATTCAAAAGTCCTAGGAGGATCATCAACATACCCACCTGGTGGTGGTGGTGCTACTACCATAGTTGTTTTCTTTCTTGAGTTTGATGTGGATGGTTCAGGCTTAAGGGAATGTTTAGTAGAAAGTGCTACAAAAAGCTCTTGTTCTAATCTTTCCAAAGCTTTAGTTGGTGAAGAAGGTATTTCTTGCTCTGGAAATTCTTCATTTGATCATGAAGAACACCTTGGTGGTTCAGAACTAGTTCTGATAAACCTCCTCCTTTTGTCTCTTGGCCTATGCATTCATGCCTATTCACTAAATAAACTGAAATGCAGTATTTCAAAAATTGTAACACAATTCTTGACCTATTTCACTTTTCCTAACAACATCATTTGTTCCTCGAAAATGACACCAAAAATGATGAGGGTCGTTGATCATTCATCATTTAGTAATTATATGTCAGTCCAGGGCGGTGTCCAAAGGTTGTATATGATAGGAGGTGTCACAGTTGCAGGTTCAATTTATCCAAGAATAGGTTTTTATTGATGGATCAGTTAGTGGTTGGGGGATTTGGTGTATCTTCCTAATTTCTAACAAAGGAAATTAAATTGTAGAGGCTGAAACTGAATTTAAACTACAGGAAAATGAAACTGCAAAATCTAAAATTGACAAGAAATAAAATGCTGCTAAATTGATCACAAAGCAAATTGCAGAAAAGTAAAATGCAGAATGGAAATTCACACACACACTTGTAGAAATTAAACCAATGATAAAACTCACAATGATCTGAACATAAGTTGAACCAAATTAATGTTTATTGCAGTAAAACTAAAAATAACATAATTCTAGAAATTGCAAAAAATGCTGGAAATAGTGCCATTATAGGTCAAATGCTAAATATTGTTCTAACACATGATTGAACCTATTCTAGATGCTATGGTGCAATTCTAAAATGAAACTAATGCTACAAATAATTATTGATAGAGTTCTGCTGATCTACTGTAGCAAGAAATCAACAAGAATTTCCTGTCACTGAGCTACCCTTCCTCTGATCCTATAAGTGGGCCCTTGCTTCCAGAACCAGAAGAGGGTGAAAAATTATACCAAGTAAATTAAATGTGCACTATAAACCATCAAATGCTAATAAAATCTAAAAAATGCACCTTTTATTCCATCTGCAACTGCATTACAGTAATGCAGGAAAAATCTGCAATTTACTGTAATGCTACAAAGTCTTTTCCTTCTACTCACTTCTGCTAATGACTATCTCTAATTATATATTTATTATCTATTATGCTCAACCATGCTGGGAGATTTATTTATAAGACAAAGTTGATACATCTGTTTACTGAGTTTTAGGGATTTCCAACTATTTACAAAATAGTTTCCTGGAATGCAGGGTTATAATTTGTCAACCTTTATCCCTTTATCCCAGTTGGTCCACCTATGGTGAAGGAACGGAGTCCAAATAGGGTGGACTAACTGCTTGGTCAATTTCCAATCATGATTTCCATGTTTTTGGTGCATTTTGACCATTTTCTATTGTTCCTGCGCTATTCCCTATTCCTGCGTCGCTTATTCCTGCACTGCTATGGAATAACAGGCAGGTGACCATTCGTTGCTTATCTACGCTCCAAACGCATAGGGAGGAAGTTGTTGACTATTTGGATTGTTTTCCCCTTATCTTGTACACCCTTATGCATTGGTGGCACATGTGCTGGAGTGACTGATTCCAAGCCTTGTTGTATATGTACAACTGGCTAGAACTGTCACAATTACAGCCTATTTTCCTGCACAGTCAGCTATAGTGGACAAGTTCTTGGCACCTTTTTCCATTTGAATTAGTTTAATCAGAGGAACACAATATTACTAAGCACCATATATTCAACAAGGTCTATATTATAATTCTGAATTGCTATAATACTACTGATTAATTAACTGAAAATAGGTGAAATTGCAGTAAAAATAGTAAAACAGAGTATATGCACTTTGTCATTTCAGAATATGCAAACACCATTATATAATGCATTTTTTCCATAATTAACATAAAAACATAGTAAAAAGGGTGAGTCAAATAGTTATAATGTATCCAAAAGTGTTCATGGATGAGGCAATTCCTGGCCTCATCAATAATGATTTTTATCTACGGGGGTTTATTATAATTTTTGTGATTGTGCTTCTTGAATTTCATTAAGGAGTATCCAAGTGAGAGAAAAATAATAATTATAAAGCTTGATATTAGTCATCAATATACGTAAAAATAATTTTCTATCAAAGGCTTGGGATATTTTCAATCACTTAGAAAAAATGGAATAAATACTTTGATATTATGATGGCTTTTGCTAAGAGATACAAAATTTTGAGACATACAAGCCACATTTTTGTAGGAGAAAATGAACTATAGTACTTCCATAGGAATTTGCTTCTGAATTTTATCTACTTATGATATTCTAGAGTTATTTCTCAAAGACTTCAAACACCCTAGTGACTTTTAAATAAATTCATCTATTCATTTCACAAATCAATATGGTGTTAAAGTTATCCTAATGTTTTCAAGATTCTCAAGGACCAAATGTGTGTACAATGAGTATTCATTTCTCATTATGAGTAAGGATTGAGTAAGAAAAAGGTCACTTATGCCAAAATCTAGCTTATTTGTGAGCATCCATAGGTCTTGTCTAGACTTAGTGCTACTATATAAGGATACCTTATTTCTAGGTAGGTTTTATTCAATCCATTACTGTAATGAGAATCACCCCATGGTTTTTGAGATACTATGAATTCTAGGGATTCAAGCTCTTTTGCCATTCTTTTTACTCTTTTTTTGGGGATACTTTATCATTTTGAGAGGGAGCAAAGGATTGTTATTTTTTATTTTTAGAGGAAGCAAGAAGATATTTTTGGGATACTTGCTCTATTAGATGAGGAGCAAGGATTTTTTTTTGGGAAGGATGAAGGGCGAGCTTGTCTTTTTGCCAATTTATTAGTACTCTAGGCCATGCACATAGATGGATAAGCAAGAAAAACTATTCACTTTATGACAATAGTAACTCATGAGTTAATCTCTCCAAATCTCACAATGTTTTTTATATTTTCAAATGTGCGTAGTCCAAGAAAAACTTGGTTTACTAAGAATAACTTACAATATCAAAATATTGCTTGAATTTCAATGAAAATTCACTCAAAACACTGGTGTTGTTTGAATAATTTAAAACACCTAAATTTTATATAGAAAACAATGTATTATGCAACATGTGGTAGCCATTTTACTACAATATTTTTAAAGAAATATCCTCTTGGGCTATTTTTAAACATTGAGACTTAAAATTGATGAATATATATATATATATATATATATATATATATATATATATATATATATATATATATATATATATATATATATATATATGTATGCGTGTGAGAGAGAAGTCATTATTCAATAGTGGTTTATTGCAGTTCAGAGATGTACTGCAAATAAGCTTGTTGCTTAAGGTGGTGTATGAATTATTCCTTAGATAATGCCTTCTTGTAAAGTTTAATCCTATGCCCATTTACTAGTAGTTTCCTTTTTGAAACATCTATAGGCTTAAGCTTGATTGTACCATTTTTTAATATCTCTTTAATTTCAAAGGGTCCTAGCCATATTTTTCTCAATTTACCTTGAAAGTATTAGTAACGAGATTAAAACAACAAGGCCCAATCTCCTGATTGGAATGTACATGGTACAATGTGTTTGTCATGCCATATATTTTGTTGTTTTTGGGTTATTTCAGTCCTATGTAATACCTCTAGTCTTATTTCATCTAGAATGTTTAACTTTCCCAATCTAGCTTTCTATGCTTTATCTAAATTCATGTCAAGTTGTACCATTGTATGAAGAGTTTCTATCTCAAACTTGATGGGCATGATAATTTATTTTCCATAGACCATTTCATAAGGTGATAGTCCTGTGGTAGTTTTCCAAGTTGTGTTGTATGCCTATATATATATTTTCAATCTTTCAGCCCAATCGCCCATATTAACAATTATGATTTTGTAATGATCTTTTCATGTTATTTGTTCATAAATTCTACTTGTCCATTAGCTTGAGGGTGATATGGTGAGGTTTTCATATATTTTATTTGATATATGTCAACAAAATATTTAATTAATTTGAATAGAATTTGGGTTCCATGATATGAAACTAACTCTTCAGGTGCTCCAAAGTGTTGCATAATGTTTTCATAAAGGAAATCAACAATTGGCTTAGCTTGTGCTCATGGTAGAGCTTTAACTTCATACCATTTAGTAACATAATATTTACACACAATTATGTGTTTATTACCTCCACTTGGAGGGTCTATTATTTCAACAATGTCAATTATTCATTTCTCAAATGGTTCAAACACTACTTGTAGAACCAAAGGCATCTCCATCGAATGGGTAGTCTTACTAGCTCTTTAACAAGAATCACTGATGAGCACCAGATATGCTCATATTTTTGTATAAGTACTAACGGTTTTTGTGCGGAAATATATCATGAGTTGTATATTTTTATGAAACATTATGTATTTATTTAATGAAATCATGTGTATTATCTAATCCATGCGTGAAGTGTGTTTTGTGTAGTTGTTTCCCTGATTTTGTCATCTTTTGCTCAATCGAGGTCCTACATGGACCTGGCATGGTTTCGCTCAAACAGACTAAGGCATACAGAGGTAGGCACCTTACTGAAGTAGGCACCTTACTAAGGTAGGTGCATTACTAAGGTAGGCACCTTACTAAAGTAGGCACCTTATTGAAGTAGATGCCTTACTAAGGTAGGCACCTTATCGAGGTAGGCACCTTACTAAGGTAGGTGCCTTATTGAGGTAGGCACCTTACTGAGGTAGGCACATGACTCAAGTAGGCGCCTTACTCAAGCAGGAACCCGAATTATGTGTGTTGACCAAACAGATAGAGAAGGACCCCATTGACCACCATTCCATATCATCTATGGGAAACCATTGAATGAACAAGCTATCCCAGCTAGAGTGGATGAACATGTAACTACTCATAAAGCAAAACTATAATGAAGCAAAAATCATTCGATTTCCAGGAAATGATGCAAGAGCTGATTATCATGCATCAATTACTGAACTATCCCAATTTAGACTATAACCGGGATGCCTATTGTAATAGAACTACAATAGGAAGTCCTATGTGTGGTATATAAACACACAAACTTCTCTATAGTAGGGGAGGCATTTTTCAGAGAACATTATCACATGTAATATTTTATGCACTATTAATAAAATCTTGAGCATTCTTTCATCTGTGTATTGTCTTCATGATTCGTTGGGTGGGATCTACTAGAGCTCAGGCCCACTCCAAGCTAGTATTCCTCCCATAATTCTTAGTTACTTTCATAGATTTAATTATGTATGGTAGTATGTTCATTTCTTAGATTAAATTTAATTATTTTAGAGTTGTGTTATTTTTACGTAAAGTGTGTTATTACTTTCAATGTGGTGTGTTTATTTCTACGTATTTTATTTATGTGTAAGTTTTATTGGTGTGGATGAATCAACTACTATTTTACAAACACCCCCAATGATAGTTGAATGGATTCATCTCAAAAGTGGTAGTGTGAGTAGTCTCAACCATGGCACTTCAAAAGTCTATGAGCTCCCTGGTTTGACAATTTAAATGTGAGTGTTGTGACATATATAGGATAAATTTAACCAGTGTTTGGCACCCAATATTTTGGTGCCATTTTCAGGGAAGCATCACTAGTAGACTGATTACATTACCCCTTTAAAACCTTCTATTTGACCTTGTATGAGTCCGCCAAGAAAAAGAGGACCCGATAGTCATTTTATAAGATAGAGTCCATCAAAAAATTTTGAGTCAATCGAAGACCTAGAGTTTGAATTAGATTCTCTCGACTCATCACCAATAGTCCACTGGAGTGAGCATCCTCACTTTATGCAAAGTGCCTCCTCATCTCATCGACCTAGGAAAGAACAGATCATCCTAAACCCATTGTTTAAAAGGACACCCTCAGAGGAAGCCCTACTATGGAAAGTCATAGAGGATCAGACCGTAACACTAGATGACTTAGAGGCTCTAATACAAAAAGTTTTGAATGATCGAAAGGCCATAGAAGCTGCATTAGAGACCACACTTCCTTAAAAAATGGCCGAAGAAGTCTCATCTGGATTCAGCTTCCCAATAGAGGAAGGAGTAGGGGAAACCAAAATGAAGAATATATCCCTTACCCATATCCCTACCTTCAGGGGATACCCAACCGAAGACCTTGACCTATTTTTGTTTAAATTTGATGTGTTGTGTAGGTCTATCGACTATAAATCAGATGCTCAGAAGTTGAAACTCTTTCCATCGACATTAGATGACTCAACTCTACGATGGTTTATCGGGTTGGGGAACAAGTAGATCACCACATGGGAAGAGATGAGGAAGCTCTTTCTAGAGCAGTACCAGGACTTCGGTAGAGCATGAGATTCTAGGGAGGAAGTCCTCAACATGACACAGAAGGAGGATGAGTCCCTAGAAGAATATTGGGAGAGGTTCAATTTCAACCTGCAATGATCTCCTCATGCAAAGCTAGGAGATAAGTCCCTCAAAAGAATTTTTTGAGAGGACTCAACAACGAGTCATTGGAAGTGCTAAACATGATTTTGGGAGGAGACATTTACCAGCACGCCATGGAAGACATCCAACAATTATGTTGGAACTACTCATGGAGGAGAGGTAAGCCCACCTCCAGAATAGTGAAGGTGATCGCATCGGTCACAAAAATAGAGATAGGCAACATGTTGGAAGATTTAAAGAGTGAAATGCTATCCTCTCTAGCACTACAGTTGGATACACTCTTGCTGGAGAAGAAGAAACAAGAGAATGATGCAGCATTGACCTATTTTTACCCAAAATGTAGAGGAAAGCATGCTAGGAATGTGTGCCCAGAGAACAAGGTCAGAGTATGCATGGTTTGCCAATAGAATCATAAAACTTGACTATGCCCGTAGCTGCCCAATACCAAGGAGGATGCTGATGTAAGAGAAGCCTATTTCATGGGCAATCAAAGAAATTGGTAGCAACCCCCTATGGGGAATATGCCCATGGGGATGCTGCCCTATGGAGGAGGACCATATATGCCACAAGGGCAGCCACAACCACCCAATATGGGATGGTGGGGACCGCCACCTTGGATGAACGTACCTCTAGGAGCTGCATTTCCCAATCAACAACCATGGATGCCATATCAGCACTCTAGGCAATAATGGAGGAACCACATTCCATGGAACTCTGCTCCACAAAACATGGCATAGGTTCCACCTCAACAAGGCTTACCAGCCCTACCTACGATGAGACCTACATAGTTACCAACACAATCGATGGTGAACCCAAATAATAAGGTAAACCAGCCAACATACCAAGTAGAGGGAGAGATGTATCCAATGTATCATATTAGTTGTAATCCCATTCAACTTAGATCAGACAAGTAACTAGGAGTAGAGGCACCTCCCCTGGTAGAAGAGGAGGAAGATGTAGGAGATTCCCCTCTTATAGAAGAGGTGGAGGAAGAGAAAGTTGTTGAGAAAATAGAGGCTCCATTCCCTAAATGGTTGCAGGAATAGAGGAAGCCGACACAACCAGAATTTGATATCCTCTCTAGCTTGAGGAATCTCACAGTCACTATCCCACTTTTTCAAGCTATCCAAGATGTGCCCATATACACCAAAGCGATAAAAGAGTTGTGTTTGAGGAAACCGAGATGTAAGGTGGCACAAACCATCAATGTCATAGGAAAGTTAGCTGACTTGATGATGGGGAATGCATATCATCCCAAATATGCAGACCCAGGAAGCCCAGTGCTAATGGTAAAAATAGGAGGGCATTCACTGGAGAACACCTTAGTTGACCTGGGTGCAGCCATCAATGTAATGCCATAGGAAACCATGTAGAAGTTGGAGCTCACAAACCTGAAACCCACCAAGACGGTGTTACAACTGGTCGATCGATCAATAGTAGCACCAGAAGGAATGCTCGAGGATATCATTGTGATAGTTGATGCATGGGAATATCCGATGGATTTCTTGGTGCTACAGTCTAAAATAGGACTGGGTGGTTATCCACTCATCCTAGGGAGGCCATGGTTAGCTATGGTTGATGCCTACATCAGCTACCATGATGGACTAATGACCATTTCAAATGGGCAGAACATCAAGAGATTGACAATCTCTCCTCCTACTTAGTCTATGGATACATTGGGAGAACCCACATTGGAAAATCAAGAGGATAATTCATTATCTATGCTCCAGTTGGTGATGGCATTAATAGAGTTGGAGGAAGAAGCCAATGAAGATGGTATCATCATGAGATTCCTTCAAGGGGAATCCTCCCTCTCAGTTCTTGAGTCACCATTGGTCGGTGCTCAAGACCACCACACCAGGAAAATTGACATTGAGCCTGGTAGAACGTTGAACATCAATAGTGGGTTGACCTCCACACAACTGATAGAGTTGAAGGAGCTCCTAACTAGACACCAACAAGCATTCACCTAGGATTATTTGGATATGAAGGGAATCAGCTCGAAGATCTACACTCACTGAATTTACCTTGAAGAATAGGCAACTCCAGTTAGACAATCATAGAGAAGGATGAACCCGACCATGAAAGAAATCGTCAAAGTCGAGTTACAGAAGCTCTTGTCTATAGGGTTCATCTACCCAATCTTCGATAGTGAATGGGTGTCACCACTCATGGTGGTCCCCAAGAAGAATGGGAAATGGAGGATCTGCATTGATTATAGATCACTGAATAAGGTGACCAAGAAGGATCACTTCCCACTTCCCTTCATTGATCAGGTATTGGACACGTTATCTAGGAGGAAATACTTCTCCTTTTTGGATGGATTCAGTGGGTACAATCAGATTCAGATCAGAGAGGAAGACCAGGACAAAATGGTGTTCACCTATCCATGGGGAACGTTTGCTTATAGAGTGCTGCCCTTCGGGTTATGCAACACACCAGCCACATTTCAGAGGGTGGTGCTTAGCATATTTTTGGATATGATGGGGGAGGCAGTTGAGGTATATATGGATGACTTCACCATTTATGAAGAAACATTTGAAGAAGTGATGATGAACTTGGAATGAGTGCTCCAGAGATGCGAAGAGAACAACTTATCCCTCAACAATGAAAAATGCTTTATGATGATGCATGAGGGCATAGTGTTGGGACATCATCTCTCGATAGAGGGAATTAAGGTGGATCAAAAGAAAATAGAAGTTATTAAAGACTTACCCAACCCAAAAATGCAGAGGGAAGTAAGGAGTTTTCTTGGCTCTATCGGGTACTACAAGCGATTTATCACTGATTTTAGTAAGATCGCCAAACCGCTACACACCCTATTAATGAAGGATGTAGAGTTTATCTAGATGGAGGACTACGAGCAAGTATTTCAGATACTAAAGGAGAAGCTATTTTATGAGGCCCAAATTGGGTTATCCCATTTCATATATATTGTGATGCATCCAATAATGCAATTGGGGTAGTCCTCAGGAAGAAGGATGGCGAGGAATTCTATGCCATTTATTATGTTAACAAGAACTTAGTAGGGGCTGAGCTCAATTACATGATAACAGAGAAATAATTTCTCATAGTGGTGCATGCCATCAACAAATTTTGCCACTACATCACTAGGTACAAGGTGTTCGTTCACACGGACCATGCGGCCATCAGGTACCTAATGAGTAAACCAACGATCAGTGGTAGGATCATCAGGTGGATTTTTTGCTATAGGAATTCGACATTACCATAGTTGACAAGCCTGGGAAGGACAACATAGTCACAGACTTCCTATCCAGGCTAATACTAGCAGATCACGCAGTGGTAGAGGACCAGTTCCCGGATGAACATTTGTTCATCATCAGTGAACAGACATCGTGGTATGCAGACATCACCAATTATTTAGCCATCGGTAGAACATCCCCTACTCTTTCATACCGAGAGAAGCAAGGGGTGATTGAAAAGAGCGCTTCCTTTCAATGGATTGATGACCTCCTATTCAAAATAGGGCCCGACCAGATCGTGAGGAGGTGCATAGCAGAGCATGAGTTTTTGGAGATACTCAAAGCCTATCACAATGAGCCATGTGGAGGGCACTTCTTAGGGAGAAGGACTACATATAAGGTGTTACAGACTAGGTATTTTTGGCCCACTCTATTCAAAGACATAGCTGCAAATACCAGCAAGTGTGATGAATGCCAAAGAATGGGTAGGTCGACCCATAGGGATGAAATACCCCTTCAACCTCACATACACATCGAGCCCTTCGATAAATGGGGTATGGATTTCATAGGACCCATCAACCCACCTTCGACCGGGAAGAGGTATATTCTAGTCTGCACAGACTACATTACTAAATGGGTCAAAGTTTAGGCACTGAGGGACTCCAAGGAAGGGATGGTAGCCGAATTCCTATTTACCCATATTTTTATGAGGTTTGGGGTGCCTAGGGAAATTACAATGGACCAAGGGCCCCAATTTACCTCCAGGCTAATTGAGGAGTTGATGGAGTAGTATAGGGTTCGACACAATAGGACTACCCCCTACCATCCATAGGTGAATGGGTAGGTGGAAGTAACCAATAGGGAAATAGAGAACATCCTGATGAAAACCATGCAGTAGCACAAGAAGGATTGGGCTACAAGATTACCGGAGGTAGTATGGGTGTATAATACAATATGGAAATCAACCATAGGCTTTACACCCTTCCGACTGGTATACGGGAAGGATGCAATGATGCCCATCGAATTTGAGGTTAAGACACTCAGAACGGTAGTAGAACTAGACCTGAGCCTGGATGAAGCACAGAGGGAATAAATTTGGTAGCTAAACCAGTTGGAAAAATTTCAAATGGATGCCCTACAGAGAACAAAAATTATGTAGAGGCAAAGGAAGCAGTGGCATGACCACCACATTAAAATAAAATAATTCAAAGAAGGAGACTGGGTACTATTGTATGATTCTAGGTTCCAAGAGTGGAAGGGAAAATTGATGCAAATATGGATGGGACCATACGAGGTGGTGGAAATAATCAAAAATGGTGTTGTGCGAGTCAAGACAATTGATGATAGCAACACCATTCTAACAACCAATGGCCACTGGTTGCATCCATACCACACATCCGAAAGCTTGTTGGTGGAGTCCAGAATAGGCATGGGGGAGACCCCATCCAAGTAAATTTTTCCAGAGTTCTCAACAACATGGTGGACACAGAGGTGTCCACCAAAAATAAGTTAGTGTAGTTTCCCATTTTTTAGCTTACGATGTGTTTTGCAGGAACAACGCCCGCATGCAAGATGCAGGTATCCTGAGAGCCAGGGCCTAACAAGCATAGATTATATTTAACTACATTTTTTTTTCTCATTTTATTTTTGTAGGGAAGTGGCCTGATTGCTCGAACAATAGGCATCTTGGGGAACAAGGCCTAGACCGGCTCAACATCCATGAACCTGCATGATAGGAAGATAGTGCTGATCCAGGCATGGAGTGGGCACCAATTCCTTGCAAAGGAAAAATTATGCACCCTCATGCCTGGATGAAGTGGATGCTGATGTAGTACGAGGAGAATTTTAGGAGGCTTGATCAACCTCACATCAATAGACACATCAACCACTGCTGAATTTTCAATGATGAAGGAATGACTGACTTCAGAATGGAGGCACCTTACTCTCATGCCTTACTTTAGAAGGGAGGTGCCTTACTCCAAAAGGGAGGTGCCTTACTCCACCAAGGAGGCGCCACCTGGAGCATTATTTCATTATTATATATATATATAATTCAAATGTACCTTACTCAAGGAGGTGCCTTACTCTAGCACCTTACTCGAAGGGAGGCACCTCGAAGTGCCTTACTTCGATGCCTTACTCCAAAGGGAGGCACCTTACTCCACCAAGGAGGCACCACTCCAGATTTTAAAATATATCAAGGAGGCACCTTACTCTGGCACCTTACTCAAAGGGATGCACCTTACTCTAACACGTTACTCCACCAAGGAGGTAGCACTCCAAAGGTATCAAAAAAAATAATGGTCAAGGTGCCTTATTGAGGTAGTGCCTTACTCTAGCACCTTACTCAAGTAGGCACCAAGGCACCTTACTCAAGCAGGCACCAATTAGGTGCCTTACTCAAGTAGGTGCCTTACTCAAGCAGGTACCTCGATTGACTCAAAAGCACATGTGCAACTTGGTAGTACATGGAGCAACCGAAGCCAACACCATCATCTCACATGATGGAAATCTGAAAGCACCCAAAAATATTTTAAAATCATTGGATAGGATCTCTGCACATCCCAAGGCCAACCATCGAGGAGATATGCATCCCAACCTAAACCAATAGGATCCACCACATTTTTAGCGTAGGACCTCGAGAAAACTAGAAATGCAGTACCCAAGGTGATGTAATCAGCACATGGGAAAAATATTATCGAGTACCAAATTGGCATACTCCATGCAACATGAAATGACCAATCAGGTATGCACATGATTTCTCTTAGATATATACATAATTTTTCATATGATATGCTTCTCTAAAAATAATGTCGATGCAAGAATTGAATTCACCCCTCATGCCTAATACGTCATGCCAAAAATTAATTTGGGTGGCATACCTTGCCAACCCCAATGCGGAAACAATTTCTAGAGTTAGGCACCTGAGTTTATAAAAAGGTGCCTTACTGAGAGTAGAGCATCAAGCTAGTCAAAATCAATAGGGAATTCACCATGGGAGGATGATCGAAGAATCATGCACTCAAAAAGCATGAGCCCAGTGGCACTGAGGGGATTAGGGGAGAAGTCCGCAACTGGTTTGAAGTAGCTGGGTGGATGAATTACTATCACATGGTCAGCCAAGACCAGGATGTAGAGGTAGAAAAGGAGTTTGCTACCACTGTGAGTAGAGGAGTTGCTCGATTGCATGGACTGGTGATTCCAGTCACCCTAGAGCACATTGCTCATGTCATCGACCTCCCCCTCACTAGAGAATGTACATATAAAGATGGCACGACAAAGTAGTGCATAAAATTATTGCTCGGATAGGGGAACATCCCATGCGACCAAGGGGGCTCCCAAAGTAGAGACTCCCGATGCACCTGAGGAAGCTCTTTGAGTAGGTTGCGAGATACTTCACATGCACCGGGAAGTATTCACACCTGAATGCGAACCATATGCAATTCTTGAACCACCTGGTGCACGGGTGAGAAATTAACATCCCATTCTATCTAGAAAATGCCCTATAAGATGAGGCATCATGATATCAGAGAGGGGCGATCTCTACCCTAGCCCACCATGGGCTAATTATAGCCCTGATACACCATATAGAGGAGCACAGGGGAAGCTCATCGATGGTTGGGGCTAAACACTCTGGTGTGCAAGAGTAGGTGGCGGTCGAAGCAGAGCAAGAGGTCGAATTACGAGGAGTGGCCGAAGAAGTTAGGGTCAAACCTTCTGATGCATCGGAGTAGGTGGTAGTAGAAGTAGGACATGAGGCCAAACTAGGGGGAATTTCCAAAGGGGAACACCCCCAATTTTCACTAGATACTATGGAGGAAGGGTAGAGTTCTCTGCCCAATTATATGGAGGATAGGCCAGAATCCTCTAGCCCTGAACCCACAACATGATGGATAGAGCGCATACATGGTCAGAGATGACTATGATATCTAATCCTCTTGAGTGAGGAAGAAGAGGAAGATGTAGAGCTCAGCTTCATGGCCCAAACCCTACAGAATTTGGTTGCTCATAGTCCACAAGACCCATGCAGTCTTCAACAAGCCTATAATAGTAGTCCGAGGTGCCGATGGAAGAGGACCACGCTGGGTAGAGTGAGAAATTCATGATGTAGATATTGTTCAAAGAATATAAGGAGATGTCTATGAGAAGAATCTAGAGGTAGGAGGCCACCATCACCCAATTTTAGCAATTGATCCAGCAGCTTAGGGTAGAGAACCAGTAGTTGCAGGTCAAGGTGATCGAAAGGTGGGATGCCTCTACCCAAACTGATTGGGCAATTGAGGTGCCCATAAACTCTCCAACCTCACTAGAGAGAGTAGTCTCATCCAGGGTAGTTAGGTTAGATTCTCAAAATGAATAATTAGAGGTAGGAGAGGGTTCATGCCCCTCTGATAGAGTAATTGCAGAGGAACAGGGGAATTCTATTTTTCAAATAGAAACCCTTATTATCAACATTGATGATGATGAGGAGCCTTCAGGGTAGAGCCAAGGGAAAAAACCCTAAACTCGAGGCCAAGAAGGACTCTCTAGAGCATTCTAGGTACCCAAAATTGAGGGACCGCTACTCGAAGAACTAGAGGAGTAGGCACCGAATGACCAAGAAATAGGGGAAACAACCATGGGGGACCTAAGATTAGAAGGGTAGATCCTCAGATCCTCTAACAGGGAGGTAGCCTCCATGGGAAAGGAATATCTCCCCATGTAGGCCACTACAATACTAGATAGGAGAAAGGGGAAGGTACCTCAAACGATGTAGAAGAGGGCCAAAAGAAAGGCTAGAGTGACATTTATCAAACCAAACCCCCACTCGGATGAAGAATGGGAAGAAGGCGTACAGGCCTTCATGAAAGAAAAGAAAAATTTGAAAATCTCTAGGAAGAGTTCGAGGTGGCAAAGGTAGCTAGGAAAGCTACCAAAAAGGCCGAAAGAGGGCCTGGCATCTATGTGAACCCTGCTACGGATGATCAATTTTGGGAGATCTATGGTTCATCATAGGGTCGGCCCTCCAAGATGAGGAAATGGCTGGAAATATGGGGGATATATGGACCAGAGGCAGAGGCAGCAATGATCATAGAAGAAAATGTTAGCCTCAATCCCGAAGAACTTTGGTTGTACAAGGCCAGCATGGTCATTCGAAAGAGGGATGATTTCGACATTCCCTTCGAAGAGTTACGCCCTCAACTCATTGACTTGTGGTAGGAAGCAGAGGTGACCTTCCAGAAGGGAGAAATGATTGTGGTAGTAGCACCCAACATAGGTGTTGGGCCAAGCATGATAGGGAGGCATAGCCAGCACACTAGGAAGCCAATGCAGAATGAAGGCCAACCCAACACAATTGAAAGCCAGCATAGCCGGAGGTCAGCACAACCTAAGAATACCCCACAACAAACTAGTGCCTCGTAGTAGAAACAAAAGCCTCAGAGTGAAGGGAAAGCCAAGGCCACTAGTAAGAAAAATAAATAGGGAGAAGTGGCCTATACGAAGGAGGTGATTACCGATTTTAGGTGCCACGAGGGCGTGGCACATATTAGGCATGGGGGGATGATGAGCACCAGATATGCTCATATTTTTGTATAAGTACTAATGGTTTTTGCATGACAATATATCATGAGTTGTATATTTTTATGAAACATTATGTATTTATTTAATGAAATCATGTGTATTATCTAATCCATGCGTGAAGTGTGTTTTGTGTAGTTATTTCCCTAATTTTGTCATCTTTTGCTCAGTCGAGGTCCTACATGGACCTGGCATGGTTTCGCTCAATCAGATTAAGGCATATAGAGGTAGGTACCTTACTGAAGTAGGCACCTTACTGAGGTAGGAGCCTTACTAAGGTAGGCCCTATTGAGGTAGGTGCCTTACTGAGGTAGGTGCCTTACTGAGGTAGGCACCTTACTAAGGAGTAGGTGCCTTATTGAGGTAGGCACCTGAATCAAGTAGGTGCCTTACTCAAGCAGGTGCTCAGATTATGTGTGTTGACCAAATGGTTGGAGAAGGACCCCATTGACCATCGTTCCACGTCATCTATGGGAAACCATTGAATGAACAAGCTATCCCAGCTGGAGTGGATGAACACGTAACCACTCATGAAGCAAGTAATGAAGAAAAAATCATCCAATTTCTAGGAAATGATGCAAGAGCTGATTATCATGTGTTGATTACAGTAACTGAACTATCCTAGTTTAGACTATAACTGGGATGCCTATTGTAACAGAACTACAACAGGAAGTCCTGTGTGTGTTATATAAACACATGGACTTCTCTGTAGTAGAGGAGGCATTTTTTAGAGAACATTATCGCATGTAATATTTTTTGCATTGTTAATAAAAGCTTGAGCATTCTTTCATCTGCGTATTGTCTTCGTGATTCATTGGGTAGGATCTGCTGGAGCTCGGGCCCACTCCAAGCCAGTATTCCTCCCCTACTTCTTAGTTACTTTCATAGATTTAATTATGTATGGTAGTATGTTCATTTCTTAGATTAGATTTAATTACTTTAGAGTTGTGTTATTTTTACGTAAAGTGTGTTATCGCTTTCAGTGTGGTGTGTTTATTTCTACGTATTTTATTTATGCGTAAGTTTTATTGGTGTGGATGAATCAACCACTATTTTACAAACACCCCCAATGATAGTTGAACGGATTCATCTCAAAAGTGGTAGTGTGAGTAGTCTCAACCATGGCACTTCAAAAGTCTATGAGCTCCCTGGTTTGACAATTTAAATGTGAGTGTTGTGACATATATAGGACAAATTTAACCAGTGTTTGGCACCCAACAATCACATCTATCCACAAATTTATGAACATCTCTATTCATGGTAGGCCAAAAGTAACCAGTTTGAAGTATTTTACTAACTATCCTTTGGGTGGCATAATGGCCTCCACAGGGTTCTTCATGTGCTACCCGAATAATATCATATACATCATCTTCTTGCATACATCTCCTAATTACTTGGTCGGGACATATTCTAAAAAAGATTCCATGAATCCACATTTAAGGAGTGCTTTGAAGTATTAGTTTTCTACATTCATGTGGTGTATAAATTTAAGCATTTTTTCTATTACTAAGTAATTTATAATATCAACATACCACAAAGTAAAAATAGAAAGAGCAAAAAAAATTTTTTCTAGGAAATTATTAAGAATTAACTCGTCATCATCAAATATTTGCATACAAAATAGGTGATCTGAAATGATGTTATATTTTCCTTCCTTATCTATTATTATGAAATTAAAATATTGTAGCAAAAGAAGCCATATAACCACTCTACCTCCTACTATTGCTTTGTTCATTAAGTATTTAATGGCAGAGTGATCAATGTGTAAAAATACTTCATACCATGTTATGTAATGTTTGAATTTATTGATGGCATGGACTACAACTAATTTTTTTTAGTAATAGTGTAATTAAGCTCGGATCCATGCAAGTTTTTACTTACATAATAGATAGCATAAGGTATTTTGTTCTGAACATGTTACAATACTGCCCCTACTGTGTATCCCGAAGCATCACAATGTATGTGGAATGATAATTCCTAATTTGGTCCTCTCAGGATTGGAGCAGTAATCAATTTATCTTTTATAACTTCAAAGGGTTCTTGACATGCTTTAGTCCAATTGAATTCGCTTTCTTTGGTTAAGATCTTAAGCATGGGAGCAACAATTTTACTAAGTCTTTAATGAATCTACTGTAGTATCCTGCATGTCCTAGGAAACTTCTCACCTCTGTTTGTGTTTTCAAAGGTTGAAGGTATTGAATAACTGGTATTTTTGTACGATCTACTTTAAAACCTTCTTCTGATATAATGTACTAGAAAAATACCTCCTCTCATCATCATGAAATACTTTTCATGAATCAAAGAGATATTTTTCTCTTGGCATCTTAGCAAAAAAAAATTTAAGCTTGACAAGGTTTCTTCAAAGGTATTATCATAGACTCTGAAGTCATCCATATAGACTTCTACACACTCATTGATTAAATCAGTAAAGATAGCTAAAACAACTCTTTGAAAAGTGGTAGGTGCATTGCATAATCTGAAATGTAAGACATTATAACAATATGTGCCTATTGGACATGTGAAGATTATCTTTTCTTGATATTCCTCAGCTATGGAAACTTGATTATAGCAACTAAAAACATCCAAAAATAATAAATATTTATTTCTAACCAAGGTATCAAGAACTTGATCAATGAATGGCAAGGGAAAATAGTCTTTCTTTGTTACTTTTTTTAATTCCCTATAGTCCACACAAATATTCCATTTACCATTCTTTTCGGGAACTATCACAAGAGGTGACATCCATTGACTGTCAAAAATTGGATATATAAATCTTGCCTTCAAGAGTTTAATGATTTCTTCCTAAACCATGTCTTTCATAGCTAGATTCAATATTCTTTGGGGTTGTCTTACTGGATAACATATTTCTTGGATAAAAATGAAATGGGTACAAACATTTGTATGTATACCTCTCATATTCTCATAGTTCCATGCAAATTATGATTGATATTTCTTAAGCACATTATTAATTGTGATTCTTGTATGCTTGTGAGCTCATCACTGAGATTCAAGGTTATTCATAGTGTGATATCCATTTGCTTGCATTTTTATGTTTGCATCTATCCCCATTATCTCATATTCAAGAATATTTTAGTAATATTCACATGGTATCATTTGTTGAGACTAACTTGTGCTTGCCTCACTAATATCCATAATAGATTCAAATAAAAAACCATTATCTTGACCTTGATCTTCTTTTTGATTCCCTAACAGTAATGGTAATGATCCCTCAACCTCTTATTGAAGATGTTCACTCATAACATTGATTTATAAGGTTTGGATTTCATCAAAATTATGAGGGAAGTCATAACATAATTGCTTTGGAAATTCCTCTTCTATTGTTGATTCATGGAATAAGCTAAGGTCTTTAGTATTCTTGCCATCAGAAATAGTCATATTTCCTAATCTACAACTAATGTAAGAATCAACTGTTGTGAGCCATGGGAACCCTAGAATTAAGGGATGTCCCCTTAGCATTTTCTTGGTTTGTAATATTATAAAGTCTACAGGTTATTCCCATGAACTTACAGAGACTATAACATCTTCTATTTTTCCTTTTGGCTTAACAATAGACCTATCTACAAGTTGGAGTACAATATAAGTTGATTGTAACTTATGCACCCCTAAATATTTTGATGTTTCTTTAGTCATGAAATTAATAGAAGCTCCTAAATTGACCAAAATATTTTGCAAGGCTATGTCACCAATGTGTACCGTGAGTATAGGTATTCCAAGATCTGTGTATTTTGGTAATGACCTACCCCCCATTATTATCTCAGACAATTTTCAAATGACTTGAATAGTTTGAGCTTTGTTTCTATTTTTCCTTCCTAAATTTGTACATATTTTTTTAATGAGCTTAGAATATATGGGTATATAATTGATAGCTTGTAATAAAGGTATCTTGATAGTAACATTTTATAACTTCTAAAGGAAGTTAAAGGTTGGCTTAGATGGTTATTTTGGTATTGATAGTCTTTTAGGAAACTGTATCTCCACTTCCTTCCTTTGAGGAATTTGGATTTCTTGCTATATTTTTGGAATGTTTTTTGGCAAATTTTCTATTTTCTTCTCATTTTTATCCTCCTTTATGAATAAATATATAGTGGGGTTATCAAGTTCTATGAGAGTTACATTGTTTTCTAATACTTTTCTTGATATCAATAGAATCTTTTGACAAGGTGCTATAGATATAGAACACGTCTCACTCGTTTTATAGACTTGTTTAATATTCTTATTATTGTTAGGATTAGGGACTGGTTGAGCTAGAAGAGGAGGTTTTTTAGGAGGATTATTATTATTAACTAGAGGTGGAAGAAGTATATTTTGAAGTAGATTTTGAGGGGCTTGTCCCTTAAATTGGTTTTGAAATTTTTGTTGTTGCAATGGATTTTGAGACCAACCAAATCCTCCCTGGTAATATTGGCCATTGGTATTCCAATTATTTTGACTTGACATTCCCTAATTCCATGGAGGTGGATTTCCCTAGGTATTGGCCATAAAGTGGGTCCATGGGGTATGTTCCAGTATTGATTGTTTGAATAAGAGTTCCAATTCACCCAGTTTTGTGCATTAGACCATTGATCAAGCCTTTGAAAGTTGGAATAACTAGGGTTTGACCAATTTGGTGGTCCGTTGAATGGACCATTCCATATTTGAGCTAAAAAATAAACGTATTCTACCTCTTCGACTTAAGGTTCCTTTATGGTATCTTTAACAATAGAGATGTATTTGCAGTTTTTAATTTTGTGATTCTTATCACAAATTTTACAAGTAGCAATATTTGAAATGTTTGTAATGTTGAGAGGGCATTCTCTTAGGTTGCATTTTTTCCTACATCTATGATAGTAGATTTCTTCACTGTCCTATTATTTTGGCTTCTTGTCCATTAAATCCAAATATTTAGTCAAGGTACTTAACAAATAAATTTTTAAACCTTCCAACATGTTTCCAATTTTTGCTCTTATGACTCCTCTTGTAGATGTATACTTATTACTCCTTAGAGATTTATTTATTGAATAGTTTTTGTAAATATTTAAAATTTCTTCAAACATCAGAAGATGTATATCTCCTTTTTCCATAAGGTTCAGAACCTCAAGGACATTCTTTTAGTCTATTTAGAAAGATTTCTTTTAATATTTCTTCATTAAGGTCTATATTTACTGTAGATCCAACAAATAGAAATCTCTCAAGATAATCCTCCAAATATTTTTCTTCTTTTTTATTCATGAAGAATAGCTCAACTTTATTATCCCTAACTCTACAATAATCCTGATATAGTTCAAGGAATAGCTCTTTTAATCCATGTTCTCCATCCTATTGATTACAAATATTTTCTCCTAGACCCATGAACCATATTCAAACTACATATTTAAGAGTAGAGAGAAACAACCTTAGCTTTTGTTCATTGGTGGTGTAAAAGTAAGCTTGGCACACCACTTTGAATTCAAAAATAAAAGCATCCAGATCTTTGTGTGGTTTCCCATGGAAGGTGGATGATACAAAAATAGATATTGACTTTGGTTCTCTTGTTGTCCCATATGTATGTAAGATTGGGAAGGAAAATGTCTTTATTTTCTCATTTTGTCTTTTGTATTTATTCTATCTTTATCCATTCCCATTTTGGTTCTCTTCTACTTCTCCCTACCCACTTTGCTGGTCAGCCATAAATGAATGTAAAATTTCAAGAATTGGACCAGGTATGGGTTCAGTAAAAATAGAAGAAGGATCTATGTAATTGTCAAATTTCTCATCGGGTAATAAATATGAGTTGGGATCTTGTTCTAGGATTTCAAAATGATTGTTTTATGTTTTTGTTTCAAGTTCTTCTAAATTATAAGTTCCAGGTTGCCTTCTCAAGTCTCTTTAGAAGTTTTCTTCTGATTTTATGATCTTTATAAATCTTCCCTTAGAGTCTATGGGTTTTCTCATAAATTTCTAAGCTTTCTTTTTTTTGCAACACGTCTAATATTATTTGAATAGTCTATTAATATCGTTGATTGTATCAAGTTGTTCGGGTGTCATGAAGTGTTCTATTTAAAATTAAAGTGGTCTATCACTAATTGAATCAATTGAAAAAGAAAATCTTGGATTGGAATGGGGTTAGAATTTCCAAATTATAACTCACAATGTAAATCTTGACACAGCTCCCTAAAGTGCACAAATATAGGTATCTTGTGATATTTCTTGCTATATTCTAGGACTACTTCTCTCTTTTCTATTTTTGCAAGTAAGTTGTGAATGATGAGGGAGTCTTCAAACTATTGATTCCAAGGGTAAATTATTGGATTTACTGTTGCTCTTCTATCCCAAAGCCAACACTCAAAAATCTTTCCAAGATCTAGATAATATGAATAGTAGTTTGTCCCTAGAGTTTTTTCTGTCAATCCTCTTGATTTCCTTCAGCTCGTCTGATTTCTCTTTAATAATGTCAATGCGTTCACACAGAAACTCCCACTCCTTACTAGATGTTCTATTTTATTACTCAAAAATAAATTTAACCTCTCACTTTATCAATAGTTCTCTAAGGTATATAAGTGTAGATTGATTCAGACTATTTTCCACCATATAGCAATTCATATTTTATTCTCCTTTATCTCTCTTTGTTTTTGGTATTTTTTGGGTTTTGATTTTAATTTTTTGTTTTAATCCTATTGTTGTCAAGTTTAGATACAAATCATAGGAAATGAATTTATAACTATAATTAATATAACAGGGAAGAATTGAAATAAAATTTCAAAACAATCCTAATGTTTTTCTAAAATTAGATGTGACTTGTGTTCCTACAAATATTTATACAACCAATCTTAGCACACTAGGAGTAAAATGAAATATTGCTGAAAAAGAAAAATTTAACAATCCTAATGTTTTGCTAAATTTAGGTGTGACTCGTGTTCCAATGAATCTTTGTACAACTAATATTAGCACAGTAGGAGTAAAATGAAATATTGCTAAAAAAGTAAAATTTGCTAGAAATAAAAGGTTAAACTATTACTATTTGTTTGATTGTTTATGAGGGTTTCACTATGGCTATGCCACTCAACCATACCTACTTTCTTCTTCTTATAGATCCTAAATATTCAAGGGTGTTTCACTATGACTGTTCCACTCAGTCATACCTATTTTCTATTTTTCTCATAGGTCCTAAGTCAAACTAAACAATAATAATCACCCAAAGCTAGAAAATTTGCAGAAAATAAAATTTGTAGGAAATAAAATTTAAACTATGAAAGTTGTAAAATGATTCCTTAAGAGAAAAGAACCTAGCAACATTGAACAAAGCGACTTGTTGGGACCATCTTGTGCCACTCTGACTCATATGCACGCAAAGAACTCATACGTACCTCTTTCCACATAGAAGTAAGACTCTCCTTTTTGCACTACCAAACAATTTTTTTGATTAACCACTACGACACTACTCTCCCAGGAAACAATGCCAAAATGATTGGTTGTAATATCTTACATTTAATTTTATCAATCTGAGGGTAATAAAGGTCATATTTAAATATTAAGAATCTAGTATAGATTGTACCATGGGTATTAATTCTAAGCGTAGTTTAGGACTCTTTTAGTTTTAGGTTTTGTAAAAAAGTAATAAACATAAATTAAATTGTATAGGAATGGAAATAAAATGCAATTTATGATTTATGCAGTAAATATGATAATTACCTATTGATGATTTTATCTATTGGTAAATTGATATAGCTATGAGTTGATCTATGGGTGAGGATAGCTAATAGTAATTACTTACTGATAAGGATCCTTGTGTAGTTAGTTTTAATTATCTATTCTAACTTTATTTTTTAT
Source organism: Wollemia nobilis (assembly GCA_028583015.1). Lineage (NCBI taxonomy): Eukaryota > Viridiplantae > Streptophyta > Pinopsida > Araucariales > Araucariaceae > Wollemia > Wollemia nobilis. The sequence continues at coordinate 2,634,747 of JAQPPZ010016349.1, forward strand.
GAAAATGCAACTTAATTTATTTTATATTCTAAGGTTAATTAACTATTTCTAACCTATTGTAGGGGTGAGATATTAGGGACTATATGTAGGAGTAGGCCCTACCTCCTAGAGGACAATGTAAGTCTTTCTCCCCTAAACTACTTTATTTAAGTAACTAAGATACATAATTACTACTAACATTATTCTATTTTATGAATGCAGGAAAATTACAGTTACAACTACATAAAAGAAATCAAGTTGTAAATACAAATGACACAGTTACAATATGTGAAGAATGAAGTGTTGTTTTTACTACTAGAAATTAAAATGTACATGATAGAGTATTTCTTCATAAATTGTACAGAAACATTGAACATTTGACGTTTCTCCCTTAGACTATTCAGTATTAGAACTTTTCAAATGTATCCCTATGTAATATATAATATGACTTGGATAATTCTGAATAATATTCTTCCACGTATTTTCCATGTAGATTTGTGGACTTGATAATGTGAAAACTATTCACTAATGAGAAAAATCTATTCTAATACAATTCCTAGTTTTGTTTGGACTCAATAAACAACTTAAGTGGTCTAAGTGGTACTTTATGAACTAATATAACAAAACAATACTAACTTAGATATTTCAAAAGATATAAAACATAACTATATGCCCCTTAAATTATGAGAAGGAAATACAAATATTGTGCCAGAATATAATCAACCTAACAATATTCCAATTATACAACCTTACGGAATAAAGTTACAACTTTATTAATCACAATATCCTCATGAAGAATATGTGACAAGTCAACTAACTAAGTTGACTGTAATCCTTTATTGCCATGTAAGAGTACCATGATGTTGTTGATATGGCACACAATGTTGATAAACTAACTTGGTAAATACTCTTTGGTAATTACTGGTAAAATTTCTCTTTGGCAATAGTCTTTAGTAGCTACCTTATGCAATATACTTCAATAATTGTATTTCATAACATACTTTAGCTACCATATTATGTAATAGTAATCAACCACTATTCTATCACCATGCCTAGAGCTTTATTAATCCATTGTCGTTATGTCCATCTTCTAATGTCTTAGGTATAATATGAAGCTTGTACCGATGTGTCATACACACGTAAAACAATCTATCATTTTACTATATAATCACTCACAACTTGGACGTATTTTACATGAAATGCACACATTTTTTAGATTAATTGCATCCATATTTTTAACTGATAAATCACAAAAGTAAGCAAAAATAACTTAAAATATATTATAACCATAATTTAAATATAAAAATAAAACAATTTACGACCAAAAATATCTTCCAAATAATTACTCATCACATCATGTGCTCCAAGCACATCCATCCCATCATCTTACACCACTACCTATGGCAACCCTTTGTATGAAGCACATGTCAATGTTGCTTCATAGATGCCAACATCCACCTCATCCAATGTCACCCATCTAGTTGTAATTCCTATTGCAACTTGTCATCCACCCACCTCATCAGTTCCATCCACATCCATGCCATCTACCTCAGATATGGAAATACATGAAGCATGGGAACACCTTAATAAATTGCTTAAGAAGTGATAGAATGCTCAACAACAAGTTCAGGTGGTCAATCCTAAGCCTCAACCTATTTCCACTCAACCCACTTTTATCATCCAAAGTCCATCATGGGTACCACAATCTTCTATGGTTTCCATCCCCACACCACCATCAACCCATACCCATGCCATTCCCATCAATCATCACAATCATAGTCCTCATACATCATCTCCATTTCAACATTCACCATCATTCCTCCACCAACCTCATTATCATAAATTTCAATCCACTTTGCCACATCATCATAATCTTATTACACCTCAACATCTTTCCACCCCACCTTCACAGAATCATCAAGTGATTCAGGGTTTTTGCATTCCAGGGGAAGACCCTAGGATCCAAACTATGCAATAATAGATTGATAGTCTAATGCAACACACTCCTAGTTTGATGAACCAAAAGCCCACTTTACATCAAATGATCAATCAACCAATTCATCCTTTGGTACCATCACCACCATATCCGAAAGACTTCACAGTATCAAAGTTTGACAAATTTAAAGGGACTGAGGATCCTAAAGAACATGTGAGCACATTTATCCATTCATGCTTTAGAATCCAAAGTAATGATGCTCTAATGCTTCAAAAATTTCCTCATACATTGGGAGGAGATGTTGTAGAATGGTATAACCATTTGCCTCACCATAGTATTTATACTTTTGAGCAATTGGTTGACCAATTTCTTGAAATATTTTCCCTTAATGTTAGAAATAAAGTCTCATTATCCGATATATATGGTCTAAAACAATATGATGATGAGTCTGTCTATGAATTTGGAAACCGTTGGAGGGTCATTATTACCAAACTACCATTTACCCTACCAATGGAAGAGCTTACTAGATTGTTTACTAAGAGTTGCTTAAAACCCATCTCTTGGTTGTTACAATTACAACAATATCGATCATTTGAGGAAGCTCTTGCCCAGGCTAGCATCATTGAGGAAATAAAAATCCAAGAAGGTGTACTTAAGCCTAAAAATAAAGAATGGAAAAGTAAGGGCCAATATAAAAGTAATTATTCTGGCCAGTCAAAATCAAACTAAGGCCAATCCGGCCAACCAAGCTAACCAAGTTAATCAAGTGGTCATGAGCCAACTAGTAATGGCTCAACAACAACCTGTGCAACAACAACCATGAAAAATTGAATATCATGCGGTTCCCTCAACAACTCAATCAAGTCAAAACATGGTGCCAGATATGGAAAATCGACCACATCGACAATCTATTTGATAAAACCATCAATACACCCCATTAGCTGAATCTTATGCTTCCATATTTCATAGGTTATATGACACCAACCAACTTGCCTTACCTGAGGTTAAACCAGATGATCCCACTAAACGTGGTAAACACTACTAGGAGCATTTATTTTGCCCTTATCATAGGAAAAATGGGCATGATATTAACAACTACCATGTATTTAAAGATAGAGTGCAAGATCTCATTGAATTAGGGGCCATCAAGCTTGATAACCCCTTAGCTCAACAAAACCAAAACCTTGGTATCTTTCAAACACCACTTCCTCATCATGAGGAGGTGCAACCAACAATAGGAGGGTCTAACACCAAGACTCCTCCAAATCAAGTCAATCATGTGCAACAGTACCAAGGTTTTGTGGGTGCTATTCATGTAGTAACCCGAGGTCAACAACAATGCACAAATCAACAAAATGCACAATAGCAACCTATTCAACCACCCATAGCACCATAAGCAAGTGTGTATCAACCTACCACATCATCACCACCAATCCATATTTTGAGCCATCCAAATCCACCCATTCATCCCATCAATCGCCTCCCAAGGCCAATCATCTCCTTGAGTAGTCGGTTAACTACTAGCCTAAAAATAGCTTCAAAAAAACTATCTATATATGAGCTCATTCAACAATCTCCTCCACATCATGAGGCATTAATGGATATTTTAAAGTCCATTGAACTTCAATCCCAAGATCCTAATACCTTTAGCAATTTTGTGGGGAGCATCCAAACATGTATGGAACCTTCCATCACTTTCTATGATTTTGAGATCAAACCAATATCATCAGAATCGGTGGATCCTCCATTACATATTATGGCTCAAATTGATAGGAAGCCATTCAAAAGAGTTTTAATTGACATCAGCTCCTCCATCAACATCATCACCACATCCACCCTTCAACATCTCAAGCTTCCACTAGATCACATCACCAAATCCACTTTCACCTTGAAAGCATTTAATGATGCTCTCTGCTCCATAGTTGGCATTATTATTTTACCCATCGAAGTGGGGGTCAAAATATTGCATACCATGTTCCACATCTTGGAAGGGTCCATGGCATATAATGTACTCCTTGGATGACCTTGGATGAGGGAAATGAGATGTGTCCCTTCTATACTACATCAATGCTTGAAATACGTACATGAGGGACAAGTACATTGCATACCGATGGATGTTGAACCATTCAAGTATTGCAATTTTATCTCAAACCCCTATGAGTCCATGTTACCTTCCACTCATATATTTCTCACATCATCAACCACCTCATCAACCACCCCATCCATATCTTCATCAAAATCCCCTATTCTTGAGGAGCTTCCCATCACCACTTCACATCAAGCATCCACTTCCATACCCCCATCTTCATCACCATTGACTACATGCACATGTGGTCAAACTCAATCTACATTAGCCACATCATCAACATCATCACCTTCCATAATTATTCCTTCCACATCATCATTACCCATCCACCACAACCAAATCCATCTCCATCCCCATCAGCCAATGTCTCACAAGTCGAATTGATGGATTGTGAGATACCATCCTAGTCAACACATAGTCCATACCCTGAGCCATTAGCCAACCATGAGTCATCCACATATACATCCAATCCATCCACATCATCCCAAGTCGAGGTCCACCTCACTAATCCTGGTATTGGTGAATATGTGGTCCAAGACATCATAGTTACACCGCTCAACATTCAAACTACTAAGGATTACGATCACCCACGTGACCCACCCTTATCTATAGGAGTGGTATATAACATGGGTTCAATACCTAATAGCATAAATTTTGTGTATGGGGGGATTGATTCTTCATCCAATCTATCTTCCCTAGATGAACCCAAACAACCAACACCTACCAATATACAACATATGTTAGGTTTTCCATCCTGATATTTTCACATTATTAATTGGCAAGGACATGGCCTAGGATGGCATGAATAGGGAATGCATGAGATTATCGATGTTTCATATCGAGAAATGCATGATCATTCAGGTTTAGGCTATCATCCACTTTCATCCACTTCTTCTCTTGAACAAGCTTTCCAAAGCTTAAATTTGAATTTAGGAGAAGATATCCATCACATAGATGACTCTGAAGATGAAATCTATGAAGAATTTGACCTTATATCGATAGCTTCTGATGAATTTGAAGAGGAATCAAACCCCATCATTCCACACACTGAACAGGATGAGTTTTACCTCAGAATGTTCCCCATCCATCAGCCCATCATTCACTTGCTTCTTCCACAAGAGCGAGCCGAACCAAATGGTGAACCACCACCTCCATCCCATTGATCCACATCATTGGCTAAATTTGTAAATACATGTACATAAATTCAAATTTTATTTTCAAAAAAGTAACAAAAATAAAAAAAAAAACATTTTGCATTACATGTACATTGCATTTATTTGTGTTGCTTGTTGTTGTTCAGGTTTACCAGGAGTTCTAGCATCGATTCTAGCAAATAGGATCCATCCATCCATTCACCATTCACCAACCATCCACTTTCCCCTTAAGTCAACATGAATCCTGATGACTTATTCACCCCACTCCGTAATCCATACGATTTGGCAAAGCCAATTCCAATTGACATGAGCCTTATTGATATGGACCAGATTTCCTCACCACCATCCTTTTTTGAGTTTGTCCTATTTGAGGAATTGTTAAGGGCTTCAACCAACTACATTCCTCCATCACCTCCACCTTCACCTTCACCTTCACCTTCAGATCCTGAGGTTTTCCAGGTAGACATAGATGAGGTTGAGTCAGAAGAGTTTGATGATATCATAGATGACATTCATCTGATCCCAATGCCCCATCAACTTGAGGAAGGTTCTCACATGTCTATTGAAGATACCATCAATGTGAACCTTAGTTCAGATGCAGAAAATCCCTAAATTATCAAACTTGGTAAAATTTTATCCATAGATGAACAAGAGCAATTAATTACTCTCCTCAAGAAGAAGGATATTTTTGCATGGTCCTACAAAGACATGCCTGGTCTTGACCCTAACTTGGTTGTCCACAATCTCACCTTACACTTTGATGCTAAGTCGATCAAACAAAAACTTAGAAGGATGCATCCTACCATTGCCCTCATAGTCAAAGAAGAGCTTCAAAAGCTATTAGATGTGGGTTTCATTATCCCCATTGACTATCCTGAGTGGCTCTCAAACATGGTACCCATTCGTAAGCCTAACGGGGCGATACACATTTGCACTAATTTTTGAGATCTTAACAAAGCGTGTCCTAAGGATGATTTTCCTCTTCCAAACATTGATACTCTTGTTGAAACTTGCACTGGCCATGAAATGCTTTCTCTAATGGATGATTTTTTAGGATACAACCAAATTCGAATAAATCTTGATGACCAACACAAAACAACATTCACTACACCTTGGGGAGAATTTTGTTACAAGGTGATGCCCTTTGGCCTCAAAAATATAGGTGCCACTTATCAACGTGCCATGACATACATCTTCCATGATTACATGCATAATATCATCGAAGATTATGTGGATGATCTCTTGGAAAAATCTAAAACTTGACAAGAGCACATTGGTGTATTGGAAAAAGTCTTTGATCAACTTTTAGAGCATAATGTAAGGTTGAACCCCAAGAAATGTGTCTTTGGTGTTACCTCTGGAAAACTACTAGGGTTCATTATCTCCAAAAGAGGCATTGAGGTGGACCCAAACAAATTCAAGGCCATCATGGAGATGCCTCCCCCAACAAACTTAAAGGAATTGCGTAGTTTACAAGGAAATATTCAATCAATCCATCATTTCATTGCACAACTTTCTTGACAAATGTAGGCCATTCAATCACCTTATATAAAAGGGGGTGACATTTTCATGGATAGATGAATGTCAAAAAGCCTTTGATGATATTAAGCAATACCTAGCTTCTCCACAAATATTAACTCCTCCTCATCTGGGGGTCCCCTTCCATATTTATGTTTCAGCAATGAACTTTGCATTAGGGACAATGCTTGCACAAAAGAATGAAAATAATTAAGAGCAAGTTGTCTATTACATTAGTCGAACATTGGTAAGCTATGAAACTAGATATGCTTACGTGGAAAAATTGTGCTTAGCAATGGTTTTTGCCACTAAGAAACTCAGACATTACATGCTTAGTCACACCACATATGTCATAGCTAGAGAAAATCCTCTATGTTATATGATATCTCACACTTACAATAACACCCACACCGCTAAATGGATAATGCTTCTCACTGAATTTGATCTTGAGTTCATTAGCAAAAAATCCATTAAAGGTCAGGTCATAGCCGATCAACTTGCAAAAGCTCCACTTCCTAGTGATCAACCCTTGATTATTGAGCTCCCAGATGATTCAGTATTCACTATCACTAAACAAGAAGAAGATGTCATTCCAGAGGAAGACATCGATATCACTCTATTCTTTGATGGTTCTAAGTGCAAAAAAGGTCAAGGTGTTGGAGTCATGTTTCATACACCCCAAGGGGTGCCTATCCCCTTATCATTCAAACTAGACTTCCAATGCACAAACAACAATGCAGAGTATGAAGCCTTAATCTTAGGTCTTCAAGCAACTATAGCTATGGGCATAAAGCGTATCAAGATATTTGGTGATTCTCAACTTGTTGTTAGACAAATCAATGGAGAATACCAATGCAAAGAACCTACCATAAAACTTTACCATGAAGTAGCAATGACATTGCTCTCTAAGTTTGATTGGTATGAAATTGATAGTTTGCCATGTTCGACTAATAGATTTGCAGATGTGATGGCCTCTCTTGGATCATTGATTCCAAAGGACTCCTTAGGAGAGGTACAACCACTCATTATCACAATGATCTCTAAATATGCAATTATTCATGTTGAATCTAAGGATGAAAAGGATGTTTGCTTTATCCATTTAGAACCATATGAGCCTTGGTCAAACCAAATAATAGCCTTTCTCAAGTTTGGAACACTCCCATCAGATATGTCATGGACTGCTAAATGCACTTTCAAGCAAAAGGTAGCTTGTTTTACTCTCTTGGGGGACGTGTTGTATAGACGTGGTTATGATGGAATTCTCCTTCATTGTCTTGAGTCTGCTGAGGCACAAAGAGCCATAGCTGAAGCTCATGATGGTACTTGTGGTGGTCATTTTAGTGGAATGGCCATTGCAAAGCGTATTTTATGCATGGGTTATTATTGGCCCACCATGGAATGAGATTGTTGCACATATGTCAAACATTGTAAGCAATGTCAAGAGCATGCTAATTTAACTCATGTGCCATCACAAGCATTACAACCTATTCAAAGCCTTTGGCCCTTTTCACAATGGGGTCTTGATTTAATTGGCAAAATCTCACCTCCTTCCTTGGGATAACATACATTCATCATCACAACCACTGAATACTTCACAAAGTGGGTTGAGGCAATTCCTCTAACCAGTATGATAGGACCAAGAATTGTGGAGTTTATACTTCATCATATCATTTATCATTTTGGTATTCCCTCGAAAATCATCTCTGACAATGGCAAGTCTTTCAAGAACAAGGATGTTCAAGCACTTTGCAAGAAATATAATATCCAACATAGTTTCTCGACTCCTTATTACCCACAAGAAAATGGACAAGTTGAGGCTACCAATAAGACCTTAATTGCTATTCTCAAGAAACTTGTCAAAAAAAATCATAGATATTGGCATACACAAATTCCCTTGGCATTATGGGCTTATCGAACAAGCATCCACATGCCTACTAGGGCAACACCATTTTCATTGGTCTATGGAGCCAAAGCAATCATACCTCTTGAGCTTGAGATCCCCTCATTGTAAATTTCATTACAAGAATTCATAGATGATGATACTGCTAGACAAGCACATCTTGACCAACTCACACTTCTTGATGAGAGGTGAGTCAATGCTTTAGAGCATTTACGAGTATATCAAGACCACCTAAAGTGTGCTTACAATGCCAAAGTTCATCTACATGAATTCCAAGTAGGAGATCTTATTCTTAAAGAGAATCAACAAAACACCAATGCATTACCGCATCTTCATGATAAATTCATGGCTAATTGGTTAGGTCCATACATTGTTACTCAAAAAGTGGGTAAAGGAACTTATAGGCTTGCTAGTCTAGAGGGAGTTGAAGAGCTTGAACCACTTAATATTATACACTTGAGAGAATTCTATGCATAATGTGATTTATATATGTATATATACATGGCTATTACACAAAAACAACATTGCATTTCATACATTTCATTTTACATATTGCATTTTACACATTGCATTACACATATTTCATTTTTACATTTACACATATTTCATTTCACAAATCACATTTCATACATTGCATTCACAACCACAATCACATATTTACATTTCATATTAGGGATCATTTATTCAGTTTAGATATTAATTGGTCCAATACAGTCATGTTGCCTTAATCAGGGGCACCTTCAAAACATCATCCATTTCATTGCACCATTCCATAAAGCCAAATTATCATTTACAAAGCCACATGTCCATAATTCCTAGGTGTTTTTGGTCACTCAACCAATCCTAGTGTTTTAAGCAACCTCCAAATACATGTCAAGTTTTCTTTAGGACCAAGACACATTTTCACTAAGAAAATCTTGAGTTCTGGGAATTGACTCCAAAACATTCTTGAACCAAACACAATTACACATCTTAAAAACATCTTGTGTCAAAGAGGGATAACACCATACTTGGGTTGTACCTCAAAGTGAAAAGGGTATTCCTTGCTTGTCCCATCATGCAACATAGTCCACAAAAATAGTGGTTTTCACCACTATCACAATTTCAAAATAAAATAAAGAGTAGGAAAAAATCCCTAAAAACTCTAAATATTTTACACATCACACACCACAGATCCTCAAGTTGTAAGGATAGTACTACATTTCCAGTCAGACGGTTAGGTAGTCATCCCCAAAACTTAGAGATCAAATTCTTGGACTATGGAGATAATCTCCACCGAGGCTATAGACGCTTGACTAGCAGTGGAGTACACTCATGCATGGTGACACATCTCTTTCAAAGAGACCTCTGACCGCACATAAGGACAAGCTAGCTTCTTGGTCTTCTCCATAATAGGTTTCACCCAATTTACTCAAGATGAGTTAATGAACTCACTTGCACACACATTGGTTCTTGATTGCCTCGAGTCATTACCATGCTCATGATTCGGTAAATGAATTCACTGCACACACATTTGGTCTTAGAGAAATTAGGCAGTATTTAGTGAGTTTGTTTGATATCACTAGTATGTCCGAGTCTCTACAAAACAAATAATGTTTCCATATCAACATCCATATCTTCTTCCATATCAACATCCATATCAACATCCATGTCATTTCATGAGTCTTCCATTTCACATACCACCAGTTTGGTGCCCTTGATTAAACAACAATGCTAAACATGGCCAAGAAAAATCTAAACTATGAATGATCATTAGAACATTTGCATTCATACATATTATCACTTGCATTAATCATCCATATACACATGCATCCACATAAAAACATTCACACAAAAGCATAACACAAAAGTAAAATCCATGTATATATATATATATAAATATCGCATATACAATGAATGCCCAAAGGCTATATACAATGGAGCACCAAGGCTCATATACAAAAAGTGCATCTAAGCACTAGCTAATGCCTATAAGAGGACCCCTATGACCTTGAAGGAGCCCTAGACCTAGAGCTATGCCTAGACTCACTAGGCCTAATAGACCTAGATATGGATGAGGAGGGTGGATCTAGAAGCCCAATGTCGTGCTCCATCAATCGATCCTCCAACAACTGGATATATCCATCCTGAGCCCGAAGGTGGTGTACATCATGTCTCTACTGATGACTCTTCTCTAGTAGCTCTACCTAGAGCCTCGTGATCCTATCCTCACCTCCACCTATAGTTGATCATACCTCTAGCTCTACCCATAACCGAGCTATCTCCACATCTTGAGCCACCATATCCACATCCAACCAAGCTATCTCTACATCCCGAGCCACTACCATAGCATCCCACTCTACCACTAGCTACTCTAGCCTCACCCAATCCTCCTCACTCCAACCAAGAGGTCCATCCAAAATCTCCTCCCTATCCTCCATGCCACCTCCATCACCTCCAAAATCTAGAGCCTACTCTGCTATACCCCTAGACTACCTCCTTCGACTACTAGATCGAAGGTGCCTCTAGTGCTTAGGAGCCTCATTAGCCTCCTTGGCCTCTACCTCATCCCCATTCCATCCATCCACTACTAGACTCAGTACCCATGGTGGCTATGCAATGAACCATGCATCGTACTCCGTAGTAGTCCCTGCATCATCCACATTGAGGAGATCCATCTCCTCATCATCCTCATAGGTCATCCTCCATGCCTCAACACAAGGTAGACCTATCTCATCTCGATGACGCCTGTAGAGCATTGGCGCATCAAGAACTCCCTACCTCAATCCAAACTACCACAACACCCATGAGAACTGGATCAGCTCCACCTCACTCGTGTGCCTCCCAACCACCCACCTAGCCTACCAAACCCTCCATAGCTGCTCCCCATCACCTATCCACATGGCACCTCACCATGGCCTCCATATCACCTGAGATGATGTCAATCCAGCCCACAGATCCCTGTACCACTAACTCATCCAAATAGGATGACTTGGATGCACCTCCTCTACCACTAGCCACCTCATAGCATAAGGTTACTCCCTATCCCATGTCATAGTAGGTAAGCCCATAGGCTGAGCCACACTGAAGTGCTCCCAACCCCAACATTGTAGTAGAAAACTACACCCTAACCCCTTCCACCTCTATCTTCCTCATATCATACAACTCTTGGTACAACTACACCAATAAAGTAGGAGCCCATGCATAGACCTAAGGTGTGTCGATCATATCACACACCAACCCGATAAGGTTCCATGGGAACTGACAACCAATGTTATTTAGGACCACTATGTTGGCCAACATGAACATCACAAAAGTGGGTAGGGCATCCAACTTCTTGTCCATATACATGGACAAGTATGTTATCCCTCCACCCATCACATCCACATCCTACCACCCATATTTGAACAAGTGGCTCAGCTCATGTCCCTTATCATGTCCAACCTCGACATGTAAGCCCTCCACTAGTAACTTGAGGATGTGATATACATCCTCAAGTGTCACGATCATCTCTCCAGTAGGGAGCTAAAATTTCCCCTATCTAGATCCCATCTCTCTACCAAGGTAGAGAGATACCCCTCATCCACCCTCACCACATCTATCTAGGCTATCCCAACTAGCCCCACAGCCTCCAACCACTCCCACTAGTCCTCTTGCATCACCTTCCTCATCCTAGGGATGAGAGGTGAGAACCGATGTCGAGCCTCCAAAATCCTCAACTACAACACAATACATAAAGGTAAAACATTAATGTTACATACATTGCAAAAAAAATTTTTTTGCACAAAAAAAAAGAGCTTCAAAGGCACTTACCTTAGAAAAATGCACATCTGCTCCTACTATCACATCTACACCCTCCATAACCATAGCTTCCAACATAGCTTCCACAACACTTCACCCACTCACTCCACTCCACTCCACTCCCTCAAATGCAACTTCAAAAATTTACAAATACAAGAATGAACTTGTTTTCCATTCTATAGGCTATTTATAGCTATTTTAGGTGCATTGAAATACCCATGGGCACTTCTAAGTGCATTGAAATGCATATTTTTGCATTTGGAGAACAACAAACTTTTGTGGATTTTCACACATAGGGTAGGTGCCCACTAAAGTTTGGCATCAAAATTGAAAAAAGACAAAAATAATCAAAAAGGTAGCTTACCTCCACAAAATCATTCCAAATTGCATCCATAAATCACTTTCATCATAATATCATGTTTTGTGAAAACACAAATTGATTTGGATACATAATTTTTGCTTGCACCAAAAATATGCAAAAAATGCATATCAATGTTACAAAATGCTTCAAAATGGTCCAAATTTTCACAAAAATTACCATAATCATCATTATCATCATCACATATTCATTTCCACATTATTTTCATTCATCAATTATTACATTTGCACATTTTCCAAGTTCACATACAAATTCAAGTGAACCTCGTATCTAGTGGTCTATTCTATCTCCTTGGTGATTGTAGCGATTTGCATCCATGCAATTCGGTAAGATGAATAAATCACCATAAGGACACTTGGTCATCTTCATAATCACATATCTCATTGTTCAAAAGCAAAATCATTTTTGGTCCCTCATTTTCTGAGTGAAACTATGTCAAGACCAATTTGCTCAACAGTTGTCATTGATGGCCTTGTTCATGGGGCTTGAAACATGGATAAAATCATAACTCATCATTCCTTTTACATTGACAATCATCATGGAGACAAGCTCTAGCTAGGGTGATTGGTTCCAATTGTGGGAATTATCCGACAGTCACTAGAAGGCCCTCCAAAGTTAGTTACTTTTCTTGTTGTGTTTTCATCACTTTGCATTTCAATGACGTCGTACGACAATTTCTTCAACAACATGGAATCACCCCAAACTTGGGGTAACCAAAAATTAATTTTGATTTCCCACAATGGGATACATCTTACATGATCATGACATCTACACTTGGCAAAAACTCCTTTTCTCTGTTAGGGAAAAAATAGAATCAATCATTTGCATTTTACAACAACCCCCTTCCACCGTTGGGGCAAAAATGACATCACATTTTACATCATTCATATCATCCACAATTGCACCATTAATTCACACAATCATTTGATCAAATATGTCAATTGGCTCATGAGACTCATTCTTCACTCATTCACCAATTGAGGGGGTAAGCTACACACTCCAAATTCTTTTATCTTCAAGTTCATCTTTGCATCCCAATGAAAGAAAGTTGCATCTTCATCAGGCCAAACCAGGTGTCTCGTATTTTTGCACCACATTGTGTTTCACGCAACATGGTACAAAAAGGGGCATCTGTAGACACCAAAATCTAGCCACTTGTCATCCATCCATAGCTTCCCACCACATTTATCCATTATTTATATATTATATATATTTGTTTAATATATATTTAAATAATAATATTTTATATATTATATTTATATATATTTAAATTTTATATATATATATATATATGTATGAATTAATCCCAACCATCCATCATGTTTTAATCTTAGCCATCCATCTACCTTAATCCATGCCATCTGCCTAGATTTAATCTCCACCCTTCATCATGTTCTAATCTTGACCACACAAATTGTGTCATTGAAACCCTAACATGACTAAGGAAATATTATAAAGAGGAGTCATTGTGATGACTCAACCCCTAAGTCTCCAAATATTTCTAAGTTTTTTAAGCTCCATAATATGCATCCTCACATCCCATACCTATCATTTGCATCCTCCGCATCCATCACCACTCACCTCATGTGAACTAGATCTAGTTCCACAACCTTCTCCTCAATCATCGAACACCCTCTTGAGCTTCCCTAAAACCCACCAAATTATTTAGAGCACCCACCGGAATTTGTAGAGTACCCACCAGCACTCACCAAGTACCTTTGGGTATTTCTAGTTGGCACAAAGTTATCATAGGCATTTCCCATTTCAGTTCTACAGACCTACAACCCTCACGTGTCATTAGGGAATCTATGTAACCATCATCTACATCAGAAATGAAGATAAAAACAACATTATTTGACAAGGTAAAAGTTTATTTGTAATCATTTTCACATTCTTAGATCTATTTATAGTTTTTATTCTGCAACTAGGGTTTAGTGATTTCATTTTTGAGGGTCTCACGCAGTGGAGCCCTCACAAATATTATTGAATCTTGTTATTTTTTTTTGTGTGTAGGTCTAAGAATCACATTCATTGGTAGTTTTTGAAGCTTGAGTGGCCCTATATAGGATACCAAAGCCCACTCACCACTCTATTGGGATCAAATCAAGCATGAAGACACCATAATTTATGTCTAACTAGGGTTTTGAATAACCCTAGTGCTTTGTAACAATTGTATCAAAATAATAAGCATTGTAAACCCCCTATTTGGGGTAAATTTTATTTTAATACAAGAGATCCACCAACGATAATAATAAATTTCATTTGAATCTTATCTTTAGTAATAATATTGCTTGTCTCCCGAGAAAAAAACATGGCTGGTTATTTCAACTATGGAAGTGGGTCCTCTGGTTTTCAAATTTTTGAAGGCGGGAAGGATTTTATTCAAATTTTTGGAGGGCGGGAAGATGGCTCTGCCCCGCTTGGCATTGCTACTGCAGAGGAAATTGGCAAATCCTTCTCCTCTGAGTGGGAGGATGGTTTCAAAAGTGTTCTTGAAGGCGGGAAGAACCTCATTCAAACTTATGAAAGGTGGGATGATGGACCTAGGTCAAAATTCGTTCTTCTTAGTTCTATCGCTTTGGAGGATTCTAGTTTTTCCTCTAGGTGGGAGGATCTTCTCAAAATTCCTACATCCGCCAATTCCATTCCTTTGTCAAAGGTGGATCTGATTAACTCTGACTCTGGAAAGGTCAAGTCCTTTTGGGGGGATGACATTCCTTCTACCCCTAAACCTTCCTTTGCTAAGGTTTTGGGTAGTTCTTCTTCCTCTGTTGATACTTCTCCCCCACCTTTTGAAGTTTCTGGGAATAGAGTTAAAATTCCAGTCAGTGTTGCTAAAAAATTTCTCATCGAGGAATCTTTCTCTCTTGTTGGAAAAGTGGTGGGTGGAAATCCTAGTCTTGATATTATCAGACGTTGGGCCTTCTCCAGATGGAAATTTTGAGGGTCTCTACAAATTTTTGGCCTTTCTAATGCCTTTTTTGGTATTCGTCTTAATGCCAAAGAAGATGCTGCTCAAATCTTGTCTGGCGGACCTTGGTTCCTCGGGTCTAGAAGTGTCTTCTTGATGAAATGGACTCCTAAGTTTGACCCAGATACTCAAAGCATCAACTTTACCCCCATCTGGGTTAGACTTCCAAATCTTCCTTGGCACCTGTGGCGGGAATCTATTTTCAAATCCATTGCCTCGACCATTGGATATTTGCTCCTCATTGATAGGGTTACTTTGTCCAGATCAAGGATGCACGTTGCTCATCTTTGTATCAATGCAAATCTTGACTCTGCTCTCCCCACCTTTGTCGAGCTGGAACATGGAAATTTCCTCTATAAGCAAGCCATTGAATATGAGAACAAACCTCCTTTTTGTATTGAATGTCAGACTCAAGGCCATCTTCATGCTCAGTGCCCTTCACTCAAAAAACAAATAGTCACTGTTGAGCCAAATTCAGATACTACAATCACTGGCAAAGGAAAGGAATTCTAGACTCCTTTCAAAAAGGATAAAAGAAGATTTCCTTCGTCCAAAGGAATCATTTTTAGGCCCGTCAAGGACCAAAAAACAAAGGATGTTTGAGGCAATGCTTCCTTCACCAAATCTCCAAACTATAAGGGGGAAAATGTTGTTCCCTCAATGGCTACTTCCAATGAGGTTAGTCTTTTTGATCTTCCCAATCAATTTCAAATTTTTGGAGATTTAGATCTTGAGGTTGTTGTTGATGAAACCATTAATCCTGATCCTATTCCAAACCCATCCTCGGATCTAATGGAAGTCCAACAAGAAAATTTTTCTGAACCTTTGACTGTTAATCCCTCATCTCTAGCTGCTTTCAATGTAGACCAACCTCTGGTTGATGAAGTCTCCATCCCTTCCTCCTTTTTTGAGCCTTCCAGCCCTATTGTTCAAAAAATTTCTACCAACAATTTCAGCCCCAAAATCACTAGAAGCCAGAAGAAATCTCCTATTGATTGTGGAACGGAAAAAAAGAGGGGAAGGCCTTCCAATTCTGATCAATGGAAGCAAGGCGTAAATGATGATATTGCTAATGGAGTACAAAAGACCCTATTTTCCACTGGTATTAACATATCCAAGGAAGAATCAAAGTGCACCAAACCTCCCCAACCACATGGAAAGGGAGGCAAAAGAACCTCAAAATCTTCCAAATGAAGATCCTCTCATGGAATGTGAGAGGCCTTAATGGTTTAGCCAAACAGAGGTTAGCTAAATCATTAAGGAAAGAAATCAGACCTACAATTTTTGTGATTCAAGAAACCAAGGTTAGTGAACCTCTTGATAAAAAGATATGTAATCATATTTGGAAGAACTGTGAATTCATTGCTTGTAATGCTAAAGGTGCTTCTGGAGGCCTACTGTGTTTATGGAACCCAAACATTGTGGAAGGAAATCTTATCCATTCCACTGATGAGATGATGAGTATCCTCTTTTTTGACAAAGATAATAATTCACCCTGGGTTCTTACTAATATATATGCACCCAATTCCATTTTTGGGAGGTCTCGTATGTGGGGTAACTTGTCTTCTGTCAGAAGTACCTTTCCAAACCTTCCATGGATCCTCGTAGGAGACTTTAATACCCCTCTGTTTCCTTTCGATAAAAAGGGAGGTGTTGGTTCCTTTTCCAAAAGTATGGAGGATTTTCAGGAATTTATTAGTGAACAAAATTTAATGGATGTAAATCTGAAAGGAAATCAATTTACCTGGTCAAATCGAAGGTGTGGACCTCAACTAATCCAAGTCAAACTTGATAGGGTATTATTTTCACAGGAAGCTATTGACATTTGGGGGGATGCAAATCTTCAATCCCTTCTCAAAATTGGTTCTGACCATAGTCCTATTCTTCTAGACACAAATAATCCAAAAATATTCAAAACTCCTTTCAGATTTGAAGCTATGTGGATGTTACATCCTGATTTCAAAGAAAGGATCAATCAATGGTGGCAATCTGATGTCCAAGGAACCCCTTCCTTTGTTTTGGCTCAGAAACTCAAGAATATTAAAGAAAATATAAAAATATGGAATAGAGACATCTTTGGAAATCTCTTCCAGAACAAACAAGATATCAAGAACAGGTTAGCCATAATAGAAAAAGAGAGCCAGGAAACAAGAGATTATTCTATTGAGGTGAGAAGTGAAGAAAGGAACTTATTAGCTCAATATCACAATATCCTTCAATGTGAGGAAATTTTTTGGAGACAGAAGTCTCATGACATTTGGCTCAAACAAGGAGATTCCAACACAAAATTCTTTCATGTTTCTACCATGAGACATCGAAGCAACAACAAGATCAAAGAAATTCATAGCCAAGATGGAAGGACCATTAATGATATCAAGGAAATCAGAACTGAAGGGATAGCTCACTTCATGCAATTACTCCAGGAGGAATGCAGACCTAATTCTCAAGTAGGCAAGGACTTCTTCCTTCAATTTATTCCTCATATTATTTATGATGATATTAACAATAAACTTATTGCTGTCCTTTCTGATGAGGAAATTAAAGATGCTTTATTTTCAATGAAACCTGACAAAGCACCTGGTCTAGATGGGTTTTCTCCAAGATTTTTTCAAGCCTTTTGGGATTTAGTTGGTAAGGATGTTTGCAATGCCATAAGAGAAATCCAAGGTTCTAAAGTCATTCCCAGAGGCTTCAATTCCACATTTATTGTGCTCATACCAAAAATTCCAAATGCTTGCAATTTTAATGAATTTAGGCCAATTAGCCTCTGTAATGTCATTTACAAGATCTTAATGAAAGCCATCACTATCCGCATGAGAGAGGTCATGCCTTTAATCATAAATCAATGTCAAGGAAGCTCTATCAGGGGAAGATCCATCTTGGATGGTATCATTTCAGTCCATGAAGCAATCCACTCCATATCCTTCAACAAAAAAGTTGCTTTCCTTCTCAAACTTGATATGAACAAAGCTTATGATAGACTCAGTTGGGATTTCCTTCTTGCCATCCTGCATAAGTTTGGCTTTCATTCTGACTAGATTTCCTTAATCAAAGGATGCATTTCTTCAGCTTGGTTTTCTGTCCTCATTAATGGATCTCCTGCAGGTTATTTCCAGAGTAGTAGAGGTTTAAGGCAAGGGGATCCTCTGTCTCCTCTTCTTTTCATTATTGTTGTAGAGGCTTTAGGTAGATCAATCTTGGTAGAAAAATATGCAAGCTTAATTTTTGGACTTCAGGTTACCTCTCATTGTAACCCCATCACCCATCAATAATTTATTGATGATACCCTATTGTCCACCTTCGCCTCTGTTAATGAAGCCAAAATCATCAAGTGTATCCTTCTCTTGTATGAAGAAGTTGTTGGCCAGAAGATAAATTTCTAGAAAAGCAAACTATATTTTCTTAATACTCCCTTAAGAAGATAGAACATGATTGCCAACATACTTGAATGCTCCATAGCTAATTTACCTTCTTCCTATCTAGGTTTACCTCTCTTTATTGGAAATGCCAAAGAAAGCCTATGGGATAATGTTATTGAGAGATTACAAAAAAAGTTGTCCACCTGGAGAGGTAATATTTTGTCTCAAGTGGGTAAAATCACTCTCACCATGGCCTACCTTCAAAGTATTCCTATCTATTTCCTTTCTTTTTTTAAAGCTCCTACAAGTGTTTACCAAAAAATGGAAAAAATTCAAAAACACTTCCTTTGGACAGGGTCTGAAAATAGACACAGATTTAATTTAGTTGCTTGGGACAAAGTGTGTAAACCCAAAGACCAGGGAGGTTTAGGACTTAGAAGGATTTTTCTTCTCAACCTTTCCCTCCTTGCTAAGCAAGCCTGGAGACTCATTTCCAATGAAAATGTTGATTGGGTCAAGATCATGAGAAGGAAATATCTTCAAGCCTCTAAATTTCTCTATGGTGAGGTCCCCTCTGCTGGGTCTATTTTCTGGAAATCCATCTGTGAAGCTCACTCCCTTTTGCAAAAAGGGCTCCGATGGCAACTTGGGAATGGCAAATCCATTTTCTTTTGGGAGGACAAGTGGCTTGGTGATAGTCCTCTTATTCAGATTCCTATGCTTCAAAGGATAACCAACATAACTAAACATTTGGTTGGTCCTTTAGTGGCTAATTTCATATCTTCTATCAATGAAATCATGAGCTGGAAAATACTTGATGTCCCGAATCATGAGGATGAAATTTCTTGTTTGCAAGCTCAATTATCTTCCATCAAAATTCCAGCTGGTGATCCTAAGGACCATCCAATTTGGGAACCTACTGATTCTGGAGAATTTTCTATCAAATCAGCTTATTTGCTTTCTCTCAATCATCTTGAAACTCCTATTCCATTTAAGCTGGTTTGGACCAAGTACCTGATTCCCAAGATCACCTCCTTTTCTTGGCTTTGCATTCAATATCGTATCCTTACCAATAGAAAACCTAATAAAAAGGGGCATTCCTCTTCCTAACAGATGTTATCTCTGTCTCTCTGATTGGGAATCAACCTCTCACCTTTTCTTGTTTTGTCCCTTTTCAAGAATGGTGATAAGTAAGATTTTTCTAAATTTCCAGCTGGTTTGGGCCCATCCTCCTTCCATTGTTGAGTTGTTCCTTCAATGGCCCAATCCTTTCAAGAATCCTATGCTTAAAGGACTTTGGAAATTTTGCTTACAACATTACCTTTGGCAAATTTGGCTTGAGCGCAATAGAAGAATATTTGACAAAAAAGCCTTGAATGCTGATCTCATTGCTCATAAAATCATCCTCTATGCCAAGGAGAATGTCCATATAGCCCCTTTTGATCCTTTTCCTTGTCCTCCATTTGAGAAAGCCATCCTCAATTCCTGCAACATCTTCCTTGATACTTCAAGACCAGTCAATCCTTCAACTTCGAGAACCAACATCAAATGGCATCCTCCCCCAATTGGTTGGGTCAAGATTAACTTTGATGGAGTAACTAAAGGAAATCCTGGCAATGTTGGAGCTGGAGGAATTCTTCATGATCACCTTGGCAATTCCATTTTTGCTTACTCTGAACCTTTGGGCATCCTTTCCAATCATTCTATAGAAGCCAAGGCTGTTTGGAGAGGCCTCCAATTCATCAAAAACATTCCAGGGAACATCATTGTGGAAGGAGATTCTCTAAATATTATCAATTATTTAAAAACTTCCAAACCTAGAAGTTGGAGGATTAGAAAAATTGTGGAAGAAAGTAAACAAATCCTCTATCAGCAGCATAACACCATTGTTCAACATGCTTTTAGGGAGGCTAACTCTATTGCTGACAGATTGGCAAATATTGGAGCAAATGCCCAAGGATTGTTGACGTGGACTGACATTCTTCCTCCAGAGGTTGTTGAGCTTGTCAGGCGTGATCAAAATATTGGTAATCATGTTGAATCTTGAAAACCTCATTCAGTTCATTGCCCGATACTCCTTCCACGTGAAGCATTGGGTTCATGTCCTAATACTTTTGTTGTCTTTTTCATCAAGGGCTATGCCTTACCTTGAAATTTGGACACATGACCCCTTGTGTTTTAATTTTAAATTACCCACCGCCTTTATTCATGCTTGCACTTATTTCTTGATAATCGATTCCTTTTGGAATCCCAAGGTAAATCCTAGCATGATTTTTAATCATACCTCTCCCATGTGTTTTGATATTCGCAATCTAGCTTCATCGAGAACCATCTTCCACCATTTAGCCTGTTGCATTGTTCCAAGACCTTGTTTGGTGAACATCCCAATCCTCTCTGTGTCTTGCACCAGGACCTCTTGTTGGCTTCATTTTTTGAGCATCCCCAATGGTCAACCTTTTCATTTGACATTGATTCTCTCAATTATCTATTGCAATGTTCGATGCCTAAAAATCCGCCTTGTTATCTGCCCTAGCCAATCTCTTTCCTTCAAGCGGTTTTTCCTTTTTCGAAGCATCCTTTCTGGCTTTCCTATAGGACCCAGAGCTGCAACAATGCTTCCCTTTTATATGACCCTTTGCATGCTCTGCTTACTCATCAGCTCACTGCTAATTTTCCTGTCCTATTTATCCCTAGCCATTTATTTTGTCCTCCTTCTCACTATTTTATATCCGCAACCATGAAGGAGGGAAAACCTATTTTCATTGAGCCTGAGGTGTTTGAGCTAGAATCCATTGTCAGAGATATGTGGAAGGACAAAGGTGGACTTATTGATTTCTTTAAGATGTTTTCTGGCATCGATGAGGAGGTGACGAAAGATTTTGCTACGTCCTGGGACAAGGGCCTGGTTACCATTCATGGTGTGGAGTTCCAAATTACTATGGAGCTGCTGGTGGATCTGACGGGACAACCTCTAGATGACAAGGTGATTAGGAGGAATAAACATAATTGGGATGCGAAGCTGACATATTTTGAGAAGAGCTCGATGATTCACAAGATGTTCAAGAAAGGTCTGTATCATCATCATCTCTCTACTCCCTGGAAAGAAATTCTCAAACCCATCATGCAATACCTTACCACTGATAATCTTGAATCCCAGCTCTGTTGCTTTCATTTAGCTTACGTAAATCATTTTTGTGAAGCCAAAATGATGAACATTCCCGCTGCCCTCTATTGGTCCATAGATTACACCATAATTTCCACTCGGTCTAAAAAGGAAGAGGGTTTGCCCTGTCATCAAGGGCTTTTTAAAGTCCTTTATAGATTCCTCCTCCTGAAGTTCCCCAAAGGAAACATCCCCACCCCAAAGTCTGATGAAGAAAATTCTTCCTCAACCCCTAGTCCTAAAACTTCCAGACCTAAGAGGAAGGATAAGAATGACAAACCTCATTCTGATTTCAACATAAGAAAAAAGGTTAAGGTTGAAAATACGCCTGTTCGATGTTCCCAGAGACTAAAGCTTAAAGAAATTGTTGAAACCCCTCCTTCCACGTCTATAAAACCTATAAAGGATCATTCCAATTCACCTGATCTGGTTGAAAAGTACCTCCATAAACTTGTTGTCCATGCAACCTCTGCTACAATTGATCATCTGGAAACAGCTCACATGGCTATTGGAAAAGCAATTTCGAAGCTTAAGGAACAACGCCAAGCTCTCAGTCTCCTATTCTTTTGTGATACATTTGAGGATATTCCTACTATTTCCATTGTTGAGGTACCTTCTGATGCCAAGGGTGACGCTAAATATGAGGACGTGGTTGAGATTGCAAAGGAAGCCTGCATTGATGTTCTAAAGGAAAACCCAAAGGAAACTCTGAAGGATGAAGTGAAGGATACCATGCTGGAGGCCGTTGTCGCTTCACCTATGCAAACTGACGCTCCCCTCTAAGCATGGATGTGGACCCACCTACTGCTGTCTCTTTCCTTATTTTCTCTTGTTCCTTCGGTTTGGAGGTTTTGTTCTGGTTTGGTTTAGCTGGTTGTAGGCCTGTATCTTTTTGTTCCTTTCTGTCAGAGGATGTATTCCTTTTTGTTGTTGCAGGTTGTTTGCCTCTTTGTTGTGTTCCTTTCTGGGTTCCTCTAGTGTTTTTCATTCTGATCCACTATTGTACAAGGCATTGGGGCGCCTTTCAAATGCCCCCTTTTGTTCAATAAAATTATTAACTTACCAAAAAAAAATAAATTTCATTTCTTTGTGCAAATCATTTGTGTTATTCTACTTATCTATTTATTTCATATTTTATATTTTGATGTTTATTGATTTTGTATTCATAGTCCCATATTTTAGATTGCCTAAATCAATGGATGCTTTAGTTACTCTCCTTGATCTTCATATCAAACTTTTGCATGACATTTTTTCTCCTCTTCACTATCACTAATCTCCTCAAGATGAATGCTTCACATTTTGGACAGTCTCAATCATATCTTACCTAGCATCTCTAATATATCCATAGGTCAAGATCCCAAACCACATGGTATTCATATTTCTCATTGCACCATCTTCCTCCAGTATGTGTGCAATAAAATTTGATACTAAATTATGCAAACAAGAAAAGGTAATATTTGTATGAATGACTTTTTTAAGAAACAACTTATAAATTCAATATACTACAACAACATACATGGTCATAATATGTGTGAAAAACAAGTTCTAAAAAATATCCAAATAAATATTAAATCTTGATATATTAGAGAAAGAGTAACTATAATTGGACCAAGGATGATTGCAATAAAATATTCTCATACAATTGTATGATATCATTCTACTATTATATGGAAAGTCATATTATATTGTATGACAATGATCAATGACACAATCATAATCAAGTGTACAACATTGATCAGATATATGACAATGATAAGTTATATGGAAATATTATAAGATATTCAAGTCAAAATATTTTCAAGGTAAAGTCTCATGATGTTGACTTGCAAGATAGCAAGGTATTATCACTTGAATAGTAAGGATCCTCCTTCATATAATCTCTATTGGTTGACATGTAGTTTGAATGGTAATGTTTATTTGAATGGCACCCTCGGCCTAGTTTGAACAATAGTTTAGTTTATATGTATATCTATATTTTTTAATCAACACCCTCTTTGGAAAATTTATGTATGGTCATCACACATGAAATATGTTGATGCTTAGAAGATAAATATCTCAAACAATATTCCATTGTAATAGGCTTGAATGTTTCCAGTTGAACAAAAGCATTCACTTTATTGATAGTTTGCTTAATACCTAGTTGAACTATAGTGACCCTTCACCAATAATGCTATAGGACACAAGACTCTACATACATAATTCTAATAGTCTACATTCATCATTTAAAAAACAATATAAAAATAAAATATCATTTTAATTTCTAATATGCTTGTATTCTATACAATACATTAGCATCAATGCTCTATGTCACAATAGATCATCAGAACCTACAATTTATCACAAGCTAAACATACACTTTGCCATGGATATTTTTATCTTCCATGGTATTTCTTCTAGGATAATGTAGACCTCCCTCTATACCCTTCTCCTATTGTATTTTTTTCAGACCCCTACGTCTCTCAATATCATCTTCTCTCAATTTTATTTTATGCTTACATGTCTATCTCTTCCTCTTATCTTCCCTATACCATTCTCTCTTCTTCTTCCTAGCATGTCATTTCTTTTCCCTATCTAACACTATTCCTCCACTTCTCCTCTTTTCTTATTTTTCTTCATATTATTTTTTTGTTACTTTTTATGGTTAATAAAATGGTTCACATTCCATTAGATGCTCCTACATCATACTCATTATGTAAGAAGAAATGTTGCATGAGCTCCAAATCATGAACATGAATTGTTCTTCCAAGATATTACCATTTTAAATTAGTTATCTTCATAAGGAAAAATTTTCTGTCTTACCCTTTACTTCCTCTAAGAACTATAACTCCTTTTATATAATTCATCAAACATTCATTTCATTTTTCCCAATTCCATCACTTCAATCGAACTACAATTAACATATAATTTTTTGACTACTTTATCTTGGTGCCAACACATTATGCTAGAGTAATTATGTCATCCATAACTCTCACAAGGATGTACAATATAACACCTAGTTTCTACATGTCCAAATATTCCACATTGACTACAACAAACCATCCTAGGATCTTCATCCCATGTACTCTTCTCTCTTTTCACAAATTTAGTCTCATTACTTCTTGTTTAACCTGTATATTCAAAGCCTTCATTCTTTGGACTTATTTTTGGTATTATGGGTATTTTTACACCTTACCAATATCTTTCTAATGTTTTTCCATCATATCTAACTCATATCATTAAATTAGAACTGTAGTGATTCCTCACAATTCGTACATGACTAAAGCAAAACCTCAATTACATGTAATCAAAGAACTGTAGTGATTCCTAAGAACTCGTACATGACTAAGGTAAAAACTTGATTACACATAATAAAATATTTTTATTTTAGAGAAGGATAGACCAAAATAAATCTCGATAATTGTAGCTTGCACAATTTTTTTTCGTAACATAAAGTTTTAACAGCTAAAGTGAAGGAAGATAAAGGATCTTTTAAAATAAGTTCCAATATTAGAGATTTTATAATTAATGATGAAGCACTAGTGACAAAACACCTGACCAATTTGCAATATGATAATGGATCTGAAGGAATATCCAAGAAGTTAAGACACTGATGCCTAAGTAAAATGAAAGGCAACATAGGTGGATGGGTAGAGTTAATGTTTCCTTGACTAAGGAGACAAAAATCACCTACCAAAAGACACCTTTAGTAAATTTCTCATACAAAGACCACCTACCAAAAGATAAAAAATGATGTTGATAGTCCCAAGACTAACAATTATTATGGTTAAAAATTACTTCATTCAATGACCAATATTCCTAGAAAAACTAGATGAGATTATTATATTGATGTATACATTATTTTTGAGGGAATGTTTTTCTTGTTGTAAACTATAAATAATAGTAGCATAGATTGTAGAAAGGATTGACAAGTTTGTAGTTGTATTCTCTTGTAGAATTTTCCTTAATTTATTTTTGTAAAAACAATCGTCTCTTGAGTGGCTTTGTGGGAAATATCAAACCTATAATTCTAGCACAATCTATGTAAAATCTACTTGCATATATATGCATGGGAGCCTCTGTCAGGTATAACCATTTGTGGCCTCCTACTGACACATTTATATGTGTATGTATGTTCCTGTAACACTTTTTTTTACTTTTGGGTTGTATTAAGTGTATGTACATGTGAGGGATCTACATGTATTATTGGACCAATAATATGTTATTTTATCTCCTATAGGACCCATTTATTTATGCATGCATATAACAAGTAACTATTATATGTGCTTCAATGTATCAAGGAGAGGAAGTGTTCACCATCGGTACATAGTGTTTAGGCCTGTTTTTATAATATCTTAGTGCATCACCCCCTTTTTTAGTTGAGTTGTTTTTATGTATCCTCTTCCATCTATTTTCCCTTTGTTTATCACATGTTTACCTTGAAGATCACATATTAAAAAATATTCGACCTTGTAAAAACTCTTAGAGACCCCTAATTAAGCCAACCCCCATGCTCTCAATTGTGACCCCATTGTGTTTCTCCCTACAAGACCCAATTTCCTTTACAGGGATAATTATAGACAAAATTTGTTTAAATGGTACACTTGGTAGGATCCGATTGACACATCATTGATCCCAAAATTACAAAAATGAATAGGGATTAGACTTGGTGATGGTATTTGTCTATTCCTACTTATTGAAATTAATATTTACTCACCTAGCAACCTTGATCCATAATAAATATTATAAGAAGTTGTTAAAGACATCATAATGAGGTTTGGGTGAAGGCCTCAGTCTACCAACTTTCTAGATGCACAAGGTTGCATTCACTTGGCAAATTTGCAACAATAGAAGAAACCCAAAGGTATGTAGGAAAAATGATCTCTATTACTATATATATAAAACATCATTTGCTCACTATCCTATATCCCCTCATATTGTTAAGGTTGAAGTCATTTATGTCCCATAAAGAACCCTAATATATGGATGAAGCTACCATAATTTATATTGGCAATATTACCAAAATATACCAACAAAGGCCAACCATCCCACTAGAACACCTCAAAGAAATAGTATTTATATACCAGATGCATAGTATTGTTGAGCAATATGTGGCATTGAGTTTGTTAGCAAACTCTCTTAGAGAAGAGTTTCTTAAGAAACATGAATCTCTTCCTCTTCACTCAATCACAAAATGGGATCATGTGGCTTCATTATTCATGAATAATTCACAATAAATGATGAAGAAATGATGGTTGAAGTTAGAAATAAACCAACCCAATAGGAAAATATCCTTTCCATCATTCATGAAAAATAGAGCAGCCAACCAAATTTCCCCTAGTTCAAAAATAGTCAATAGTGCTTGGTCCATAACAAAGAAATGCTATCTAAGCAAATGATTAAGGAAGAAATCATCTTCCTATCATAATTAGTGTTGAATATTAAGGATATAAGGCCTAAAGTAACATGATGGATATTCTCAAAGTAAACCCAATCAAAAGACTTGTCTTCCCTACCTCCATTAATATATGAAAATATGCTATCAAGGGTAAGAAAGTGTTTAGAGGTGAATGTTTTAAAGCCTACATTTTGCATAGGCATACAAATTGAAAAATTATTATGTTTTATCACTATCAAAAACAAAATGGCTATGGTAAAATCAGAGAATATGATGATCAGGAGGCTTTGTATTCATGATGAACAAAAGAACTAAAAATTGAACATAACATGGGATCCTAGTCCAAACAAACCCAAAGTTGGAGATATGGGTTAATTAAAATTCATGTTTCCTTCTCCATTCCAAAATTATATGAGGAGGGGTAGAGCATGATCAGTGAAAGGAGAAATTGATCCTAAAATATACCAACCATAAAATTAAAGGATGGAATTCAAAATAAAGTTCTCCCATTAGATGAACCCATGGTAAAGAAAGTTGGTGGTTAGGATAAAAGTTTGCATTAAATGGAACCCCAAGTCTAAATCATATTTGTAAATAAAATTTTATAGGGAATATTGTGGGAATAATTTAACCTTGAAAATAATGAATATGCATGAAAGAATTCCCCAAAAATGTAGCATCCTATAAATTTTAGACAAGTGGTAGTTAATTCTTAACACATAAAAGGAAGGGTAAAAGGACTAACCATTCAACCATTAAAATGCATACATATTTTAGTATATGAAAAAAGCCATAGATAAAAACCTTATAATTAGTTAGAAAAGGAACCATGTCCAATATTAGAATGATGAAGACAGAGGACTCTCATGTTGATTAAATATCTGAGTTACCTATACCCACATATTCTTCCAACATCAAAGTTCTAACTGACATAGCTAAATATTGCTTTAACCCAAAAATTTGCAAAGGGGATAGAATATTGAGAATAGATGTCTATGAATACTTCAAAGCTAGCAATCATTCAACATTTAAATTGTAAAAAAGGACTAGTTTCTTGGCACAATATACATTATTTGAAGTGCATCTCTATTACAAACTAGTAAAATTGTGCATAATTTTATAAACCAATGGCCTAAGAAATAAGCCCTCCAAATGAAAAAATTAAATTTGAAATTAATGGTCCTATTATCATAGACGTGTTTTTGCCAAAATATAAAAATGAATAAATAAAGAGGAGCAAAGGAAAACTTTGAAAAGCCCTCTTATAATGAAAAGATGACTTTCTTAAGTTCAAAATGCAAAAATACAGGACAAAATAACCCAATTCTATAGGGTTTAATTTTCCTCAATTTTTTTAATGAAAGTACAAGGGACATACTCAATATGATGGCATTTCTCTTGGGTAAAGAAAATTATAGGACCATAAGCTCAAATTAGTTTGGTATTTTGTATAGAATGAATCAAGGGCCAAGAACCTTATATTTTGCCAAGCTAATAGCAAAATGAATCATAGAGGGCCTAGGATATTTTTAATCAATATAGATATTTAGGTACTCATAATTTTTGGTATATATTATTTTATATCAACATGAAAACATGTTCCTTGAATTAAGAATAAAATATAAGGATTTAAAAGGAAATGATATACTAGTTTATAATTGGGCAAAATATTTAAAAGGGATCCTTCCTACTATATTTTTGTTGATTATTTTTTACCCTATTAATTTCCTCAATAAAGAGGTCTCAAGCCCCAAAAGTTTCAAAATATTGTAAAAACATTTTATAGGGTACAATCCTAAGGTATTGGTTCTTTTCTAAGGAAGGAACCATAATCAAAATGCATGGTTATAGCTACCTACTTTATCTTTTGCTGAGATATGTTCCTAACTAGGTATTTTTTGTAGATGTGTTTAGGAAAATTGAGACTCTGTATTTCAAACATGGTAGTGGTAAGTAAAATATTTCATACTACCTACAACCTTTCAATTTAGTAAGAATAACTTTGCATAGAAAAGGAGAGATTCTTTTGTAGAAGGTAAATTGAGAAAGTTGAGTCTTGAAAAATTAAGGATAGATGGGAATATGATCCTAAGTAGAAATGAGAAAAATATAATTCATGAATAAAAGCCTGAGATTGAAAGGTCAATTCCACAAGATGAAAAAACAACTCATCCTCTGAGTGTACTTACCAAACCTCCACCAACCTTGAAATCCTATTAATTTTTTTATCAAATAAAGGATTTTTTAGTCCATGGAATAAATAAAAATAGGAGGATATATAAGAGCTAAGGGGATAACAATAGAAAATCCTCAAAATAGAGGAATGGTGTAGGATGGGACGACTGAGTCAATAAAAAGAAGCAAGTCATGATTCAATAAATGAAGACATAAGATTCAATGAATTATACAATGAAGATCATACAGATATAGAAAGCTATGAATCCATGAAATCTAGTGAAGAGAGAGTCATCGATGAAGCACTTCCAAAAATAGGGGAATCTAAGACAAAGTAAGAGGAAATTTAGGAGTTGTTGACCAATTCCTCCAAAAAAGTGTAAGTTATCCTACCCACCAAAATAAAGCAACACCTTCACCATCCTAATAGTAGCCTTTGCCCAAGCCATATAGGAAAAAAATGAAACCTATAAATAGTGCTAATAAAGGAAAAAAAGAGCAAAAAAATGATAAAGAAAATAAGTGGTAGAAGGGTATTAGTCCCCTCATGCAATTAATGAGAGATATTAAAAATCATGGAAACATCTCCTCCATGGAGGGCTAAAGATTACCATACTAATAAAATGATATTATCCCTTATGCATTCAATAATTTATCCAAATTATGAGGGACATATATTTCCTTCCTACAAAAGTTCTCCTCTAGCCTTAGCCGTAACTACTATAATATATCATGGTGTGGCTACCCTACTAATTAACTCATTGGAAGAATTTGTCTCATATTTAGGGTTATAGGAGGGAGCATTAGATAATCTAGAAGCCCTCAACCCTTGGAAAAATTATAAAAAATTCAACAATAAATGATAAAATAAAACCAAGAGAGGCAAGCTCAACAATATCAAATATATCAACCCTTCTTGGTAGGACTTGATCTTGATACTTGCCTTATGTATTAAGGAGTGGATATCTAATGCATAATATAATTTTATATTATAAATATGTGTTGGTAGTTTCAGTGTAATGTTTTAATTATACTACTTTTAGAATATGGTACCACTAATGGAATTTGGGGTTGTAGGACCAAGTAATCTCAGAAGTGGATTGGTATGGGACACCCACCAGAATTGAGAGAAAAAGGAAAATTATGGATGACTTGTTCACAAATAAATCAAGGGTAGAGGAATACCCTGATATCGATGCATTGCATATTTGTATGTTTTTTTTAAATACATTATCAGGCAAGGAGGTTCTTTTAAGGAAATCAACCATCCTTAGTAGGTGGATGATAACATTGTAGTTATCATAAAACCACCAGCTTAAGGAAAATGTTTATTGTCCATGTGTGATTTCCTAAAGATTTGTGTGTTGCTGCATGTCTTTGATGCATGGAATTAGTTGATAGATATTTCTATCAAACGCTATTAATAATAATGTTGGTATTATTAATACCTAATGAAATATTTAATATTAGATTTAATAACTAATATTAACATGTGGTATTAATGAAATTAATTATATGTATAATTAGTTTCATTTTTATGTTAGTAGCTCTCACTAGAATTAGAATAATATGATCTATTTTATATAAATCAAGCTCTTGGCACGTTAGAAATTTTCCAATGTAAGTCTCCAAAAGAAGATTTCTATCTATATTGTAATATTGCAAGAGATATTATGGACGTTGGGTGACATCCATGCAATTTTAAGGATGATAAGAATTTCTAGCCATGAAATACTTCTTGGTTATTCTCAGTAGATATATGAAGGAAGAATAACCAAAATATTGGTTTAGAAAAAAAAATATCAGAGATTGGAAAGGAAGAAGGATTATAAGGTGAAGTATTGAGGATAATTGCTTAGGTGGAGGTAAATATTATTTTGTTCTTCTTTAATGGCATTTTTTTCCTTCAAATCATATGGTTCTTGTGTTGTTATATTATTTTTTTATTGAGGTTTGCATTTGGGTCATTTTCAATTTGTTTTTTTTTTGGGACTAGTTTTGGTTGGGCTAGGGTTACAATATGGTTTGGTTTGTCTTTATATACTAGTAATACCTAGGGCATAGGTTTTGTGATTGGTAGGTTCAAACTGATTGGTTATATTTGTGATGCATAGCTTAAATTTCTCTTTTTGTAGAGCATTTTGAGGTTTAGTGTAGTGTAGTTTTTCTTTGTGTTGTTACTAGTTAGGTTGCTTTTTTTTAGTGATGTTCTTAGGATACCTTTGAAGTTTTAGTGACATATTTAACATTGGATTCACTCATCTCCTTGATTTTAGAGTTTAAGTTTCAATGTTACATCTAGTGGTGCTTATGTTTTCCTAGTTGCTATTGCTTGTGTTCTTTAGTAGATGTCTGAATTTTTATCCTTATAGACATCCTAGGGTTTTGGATAATATTTCAAGTATTTAGGGAGTTAGTTGTGACATCTCCACTGTTTTGTAGTGTTGTTATTTCCAAATATTTTCCAGTATGGTTTTTTATCTTCTTCAAATTCTTGCTTTTGGTGTGTGTTAAATAACATGTTTGGATATTTTTAAACCTCTTTATTTTCTATGTTGGTTGTTCAAAGTGGTTAGTCACAATGTGTTTGAGCTATGGATATATATTAATATTAATTTTATATTCTCTTGATTTTTTGGGGATAGTTCACCCTTTGGTTTGAAAGATAATTATATCTTAGCTTTTTTAAATGTGTGTTAAATATGAGATTTCATATTTTTAAAGTTAAGTGGAAATTATAGATTAATGATCTTTTTTAATTAAGAGGATTCTTTTAATTATTTAAAGGCAAGTGTTCTTACAAAATGTAATTTGGGTAATTTTAAGTTTTGGGTTTTAATTATGTAGTAGGTTATGAAATATGCCTAGGAACTGGTTTAAATTATTGATGTATTAGATTTATTGTTATTGACGTTTAATGAAATTTTTGCTATAGTAAGAAGGTGCATTGAATGAAATAAAGTTATGATTATTATTGGTTGCATGGTTGGAATTTTGGGATATGGGAAATTTATTTAAAAGAAAAATAAAATGTATGGGGTAGATAATTATTTGAAGAGAAGTATTATTTAAATGTTTTCCTAAGGCTTGAGTAAATAAGGGAACCATTGTTGATAGAAGTATGGGATTCCCTCAATACCATTGTATGGTTTTAATTTGGTGTACTTGTATCTTGTATGTTCCTTGTATAGTGTATGTTGGCTTGGATATGCATTAAAGAGTTGTCCTATTTCCTAAAATTCTAATCAAGCTCATGGTAGGAATCCTTAAAACTAAGGACCTTGAAAAAATATGGGGTAATGGACCTTTGATTTTGTTATGTAATATCAATTTGAAGAAGGGTTTTTTTTCTTGGAAAGTATTGTATTGTAAATTTGAGGAAAAAAAAATGATTTGTATTAATTCTTGCTATAGTATTTCAAGACTTGAGATAAGTTTTATGTGTTATCCTTAATGGATGTTCTTGGAATATGGATATATGCAAACTTGAAAGTTAAATGTTATTACTTCCTTATGTAAAATTTTGAGAATGCATTGTTATGATCAATTGGAAAGAATGTATGAAAATCTGATTCATGAGATATGAGTTACAATTATTTTAGATGATTTTAATTATTTTTTAGAAGGTATTTCTAGAAGCTAGCATTGTTTGATAAGAACAATGATTCTAAAAATGTGTTATATTTTAGCATGGTTTATTATAGCACTTTAGTCTTATTTTGGAATAGATGTTATATTTTTTATATATGATTCCTTGGATTTTTGGAGAGAGCTTGTGAAAAATTTAGAGCCTTTTTAAGAAAATTTGAGTCAAGAAGGTAACCCCAATCTTGGAAGAAATTGTGATGATGTAATAACCAATAAATTGTGAACCTTGGAAGGAGTTGCAATGATGAAATACCTAAGTTTTCACAAATCTAGTAGGAGTTTTTGTGATCCAAAAACCAACTAATTGTGAATGATGC
Source organism: Wollemia nobilis (assembly GCA_028583015.1). Lineage (NCBI taxonomy): Eukaryota > Viridiplantae > Streptophyta > Pinopsida > Araucariales > Araucariaceae > Wollemia > Wollemia nobilis. The sequence continues at coordinate 2,668,486 of JAQPPZ010016349.1, forward strand.
ACCTTGATCAGTGAGAATCAAGTGTTCCAAAGTGATGAGGCTTTTGGAGTAATTCACAATATAATTTAGTGGTGGTACCTTGAATGGTGAGGATTAGGTGAGCATATTTATTACCAAGTGAGTGGTAATAGCCATAGTTAGCCTATAGAGGTGTGGTAACTAAGCACTAAGGTATTACACCAGGGTAATCCTACATGGTGTAACAACCCCATTTTTTACCATAATTATATATATATACATATTCATATTTCATGAGACAAGGGTCATAATCATGGACTAAGATAGAATTATTCCATTTGGATTGTAAGCTATCAAAGAAAATAACATCAAGAGTTATTAAGACTTGATCAGAATCACTATTGAGTAGAAGTGATCATATTCTAAAAAAACCCTCATACCACTCAGATATGGGAATGTTGGCCAAGCGTTAAACTTCATCCCTCCTAAATAGGGAAATCACCCTTAACCATATTGTCCGCTAAGACCAGTATATAGGTGAATGCCTTGAATATGGAAACCCATCATAATGAAATAACCTCAACAATGGTTATTCATGGATCTTATATCCTACCCACATCTTCTTTATGGGATAACAAAATCACTACACGTGATTAAAATTACATAATCCTTGGAATGCCATGATTATATTACCTTATACTTATTAAGGCTTATTTTTCCACCCTTTTTATTTAGGCAACCATTTTTTTATGAATCAATTAAGTTCATTATAAAAGGACATTATTTTTCCATCATGGGAATGCTCACTTCGAGTTTCCACTTAGATTAATCCACAATCTATTATCATAATGATTTAGGTTATACCAAACATGAATGTTTATGAAGTGGACATGATTAAATTAATATTTGAGAAATATAATCCATTACATTATGATTCTTGAGATTGTAGCACACATGAGATATCCAATTGAGCAAGATTTACATTCCATTACATTCTTATTTTTGCATCCATACAACCATTGAATACATCAAGTGTTAGTTGTTGAAAGGTAAAGCTAGATAACATTCATAATTACCCAACATAATAAAAAAAAATTGATATAAAACATATTAAATTTAAGCATACATTCTTTGCATCATAGTACACATTGACATAATCTAAGAATTGCATCACTGTTTCATCAAGCATTTAACCATATCATCCACTTAAATTATTTTCATTTTGAAATAGAATCAACATGCATAAGAATTAACACATAAATCCACAAATAGAATGACACATTGCCTATCCTGGGAACCCTCATGGGGAATAAATCCAGCCTCCAAAATATGTACTTTCTTCATATTCATAAAAATTGGATGTCAAATATTACAAATATAGAAGGACCTCTATGGGTCCCTTTCAGATAATCATACATTGCAAGGAATACAACCATTCCTTATCAAATTCATGATGCAATTAGGGAATTTTCCTAATTCCCTTCTCTAAGTCATCATTGTATCATTAAGGTATTTACCATACCAATAAGGAATCCATTTGTCCTTTTTAAACTCATGATGCAATTAAGGAATTTTCCTAATTCCTTTCTCTAAGTCATCATTATATCATTAAGGTATTTATCATACCAATAAGAAATCCCTCTGTCCCCATGATGCAACTAAGGATTCTAATGATTCCTTCCTCTAAGCCATCCTAAGAATTTTTATATGTTTATGATAATCATTGGAAACTTATTTTGGAGAAGTCGTATCAATGTTAGAGAGAACCATATAAGTTCTCTCAAGAATGAATTCTAAATGTATTCTACATATCTGACATGAATTCAGTCCATGAATTAAAGTCCCATACATTTAATTCATTAAAATTTTCTTCCTATATTTATAGTTTAAACTAATAATTTAAAATATTTATTATTTCATAATCGTATCTGGTTTTAGCAACCCATGTAAACCATATTTCTCCTTAATATTAGGTTAATCAAATTAAACCCTTAGAGTTTTAGCATGGGTAATATAAAGCTCATTATATTAAATTTATTTCATTTTATTATGTTCAAAAAAATAGGATTTTAACTTCCTATTGAGTTCAACATATTGATCAGTCAATTAAAACTCAATTGCTATCAAAATTTCTTCCTAAATTTGATCCAAACTGCTTTTCATTACTTTTCAAATCCTATCAATTATTTTTCCAATTGTGAGCTAAAGATGTATCAAATACCCTATACATTTTTAATATTTCAATCCAAGGTTGGCTCTCAAATCAATTCATTTATGTAACTGGATACCAATATGCATTCAGTTATTTCATCCTCTATCATAAAGTTTTCAAGAATACATTTGTAAACTGTTATCAAATTTTTTCCAAAATATAATTCAACATAACCTCTAATTATCTTGCTAATTTGTCTATCATGTTCAATCCAAGGATTATTTATCTTATCTCCAAATGATACAAAATTTACCTCCAAGATTTGCTTTAATACTATTCAATTAATCTCTCAAAAGAGGGAATCCCCATAAATTCCCATAAATCATCTAGCATCACGGTCCATCTCTAAATAATTTACTTTTCTAATACCAATCATAAATGCCATTCCTTTTATTTTCAGGGATGTTTGGAAGAGTCCCATACCTCTTTCCGTATGGACACCAAGATCATACATTCTTCTAATGGATTCTATTCATTAAAAATTTCATAATAAATCATAATATGTATTTTATATACAAAATATAGAATTCCACAAAAATCATTACTTCCAACTACTTCTCATATTTAATATAGAAAACTAGAAAGCATGAATAAACAATTCATTCATAATAACAAGGATTAATTCTTAATACTATTCATCATTTATATGCAAACATGCATCACATCTTTGTATATCACATACAAAGAAATCACCAATCATGAATAGATGATTCATCCATATTTAATATTTTTGTAAATAAGATTGATTCATAATTCCAACCATCATTTGTTTGTATTATCAAAAAAAATTGGGAAGAGTCCCATACCTATTCTGAAGGAATGGATACCAATCCAATCCTTCCAAAACTAGAAGATTTTTTTATACTTCTAGTTGTAACTTCAGTTACAATTTTCATTATAGCATATATAATGAATAAAATACAAAGTATGTATAATTTTACTTTGTACATTCAATTATTCTCAATTCATAATAATAGTATATAATTTTCATGTCCTGTAGATCATTCAAATATTTACAATATTAGATAAATTAGATCGATATAATAAATATAACTTATAACATATAAAAGGAAGTTCATCAATTAATGAAAATTAATTCCCATAAAATATAAGATATAAAGGAAGAATTAGATGAAGCACTTTATGTCTAAAATTCATCCTTCTAGTCTAAAATAACTATCCATATGAATGGACTTTTACATCACATATAAGAGATAGGTTAAACACCTATTCATTGAAGGCATGAGATGCATTTCCAAATAGATAAATTTCCTTATGTTATTTGTGTATTACAAAACCTATTAATTAATATTTTTATTTATAAGGGCCTTAAGACGTCTAAAAATTATATGACATATATCACAAGCATAAGAATTGGCATAAACTAGGGTTAATTCACTATGTAATACGATGAGCATTGGACACTCTGCCCTCAATGAATTTATTTAAAATGTTGTATCCAATTTTGAGATAAGGGTAGGTTTGATGCCTAAACTTCAACACATAGTAAAGTATGGAATAGACAATCCATCTACAAATTTAAGGTAGGAGATTATTCATATGATATAACACTTTAGATTATACAAACCTACCATTCCTATTCAAATATGACAGGATTTATAACAATACCTAAATTTTGGAATTCACCCAAACATAAACAATCCAAGTAATTCAAAGGTTTAACTTTACGGTCAAATTTTAGAATGCCGGTTTTAACAATGCATAATTTTTGGATAAAGTTACACACAGGGAGTCTTTGGCCATTCAATTACATTGTAAATTACACAATGCTTGTATGACCCCAACAGGATACTAATGCTCATAAATACGGTGGTAATACAACATAACACAGTAAGTCATTCGGTATGATATTAAATATTAAGGTCTAAAAACTAGAAAAGAAGTGTTCAATTACATAACACCATTATTATAGTGTATAGATATCAAATATAGATTCACCATGCTAATGTAAACCATAAGAAAACAAGATCAATAGGGGTTTGATTGAAGTTGCTATGGGTTGCTCTAATTGTAGCTATCGTTATTTCCATCGCATGTGCTCAATCCTCAAGGAGGAGACTACCAATTTCAACATAAGTCCCATGTTATGGTACAAGTGGTACTGCATGTTTCAAACTTGTTTTTTATTCACACATAGCATGTAGAGGAATCCAACTGTTGACAAGGGAGACACAATACAAATTTTAGTATGTTTTGAAAATAATATTACCATTACCATAGTTCAAGTGAAAACCACATGCTGGTGGATGGTGACAGACTCCATGCTAATTATTTAAAGTTTTTTGTGTACGGGGTGACCCAAAGTACACATCCATGCACATATATTGTAATAGATTTCAGGTTGGATTCCACTAGAGGTGCACCAATGATTCTCGACAACATTGATGGTCAAAGGTTAAAGAAGAATATAATGTAACTAGGTCAATGTACCACACTGTGATTGATATAATACATGACCTCCTTTACCCAAGTGTTGTAGGTGAGTTGGATAGGAGAGGGAAATCCTCCAAGGGAGGTCCCAAGTTCAAATATCCACCCTACAAAAAAGCTAAATTGGGTATTCAAAATCCAATTGATAATGTTGGTGCGGGTAGGGTCGGGTGTGACTCTCGGGTGAATTTGACAATGTAGAACCCCATGTTCATGGTCTCTCATACCAAGGCAGTCCCACAAGGGGTTTTTCACTTAAAAAAAATGCAGGACCTCCTTTAAAAGAGGATAAATTCAATCACCGATTCCAAAAAGAGACAAGGGTATATTTTGACATTATAGGGCTAGAACCCGATGTAGTTGAAATAGCATATACTGTGCAAGGTTTTTAGAACATCACATAGGAAGGCCATTTAATTTTGTTAAATCAATCTTTTAAATATTAATCATAGATAAATCAGATATTACTCCAAATCATAGGTCTTTGTCCTCCATTAAATCATTACCATCATAATATGGCTAGGGCTAGCTTAATATTATATTCAAATGACTTTCGAGATTTATCAAGATAAAATTTACAGCCAGAGATGTTAAACAAGCATCCAATAGATTCTTAAATTCAACATAAGGGAATGTTCCAACATCAGCCTTCTACATAATAAAGCTTCCCTTGTGTCCAATCTCTTCTTCTTCTACAACCTTCTCCTTCCCTCCTAACATAGCATAACATAACATAATGCCCTTTTTCTCAACCTCAATGGCATTTTATAGCTCTCTTTCTTCTTAGACAAGAAATATGCTTCTAAATAAATATTTTATTTATTTTATTTTTGCTTTATTTCTTTCATAAAATATGCTTCTATATATATATATATATATATATATATATATATATATATATATATATATATATATATATATATAAAATTTATTTTATCTTCTTTTTCTCATCCCAATATAATGTTTCCTTTAATATATATAAATATTTTTAAATGGACAGGGAATCCATAGAGATAAGAGCAAAATATTATCTGCCATTTCAACCTTACCAAAGTAGCCATGTGGAGGGAAATATTTATATTTATTATTTTTTCAAATCTACAAAGTAGTTTTTTTTTTTTTTAATTTAATCCAATCAAAATTGGACTAGTTTATAAATGAAAAAAACTACCTGATTTCCTTCTCAAATGAAGGTAATTAAATTAACTTAGCACATTTAAAAAAAGTAAATGTCTACCCTTTAAATTGACCAATTTAATGCCCAATTTAATATTAATTGACTTCATAGAGAGATACCAACCTAGGAAATAAGTCTTATTCTCACACACAAAAGGGATTGCCAAAATGGGTCGACAGACTACCCCCTTAGACTAAACATAGTCCCTTGTGTTCGCTAAGGTCAAAGGGTAGAAAGGGTATATAATGCAACAATGTATCCTTTAGATCTTTAAAAGATATCAATAAAGCATTAACTATTATAAATTAGCAATCATAGGCAACCATGTAATCTCAAGTTTACCCCCTTATTTTATATTTCTATGGACGATCTCTGATAGCTCTTGCTATCGTCGTCCTACTCGATGCATCCATATATGGTAACCATCCATGTCATTACCCATAATATGGCATCATTGATCTTACTGTATCTCGTTCCTTATGGTTTGAGTAATTCTTCCCACCTATGAGAGTACCAGGACCTATAATGCAACAAGAATATCAACAGTACCATGTCCTATATGCAAATAAACATTCATATTGTCTCATAGATAAATGTTGATACATCCATCAATACATACATATTATCTTACATATCACAGGATCAATACATTCATTAATGCATATATATGTCATCAAAGCATCATCTAATACAATATAATTCAACAATAATCATATTGTTTTCAAACAAGAGAAATAGTCTTTATTTTTTTTCCACTTTTTCTCAAGTAGTTTTTTTTTTTATTGCATAGGTTCTACTAGTCCTTGCATTATTTCATAAAAAACAATAAAACATAGTTTTTGGCATAGTTTCCACTTTTGTCTAAGTGGTCCATAGTTCAACCTGTATTATTACATAACATCATTAAATAAACAAGGACAGTGTATTTTCAAAATATTGCGCTTCCTCATAGTCTTGGAGTGAAACTCTAGAATTTTAGTTGATTTCATTGGAATGACTAAGGGATTCACCATCATTCGTGAGTGATAGAGTAGCTTGCCCTTCCAAATTTGGAATTTCGGTGGCAACATAGATTTTGTGATTCATCACAATTTTACTTGTTCTTGCACGTTGTGGGCATCTTTTTGCATAATGTTGTCCCTTACATGTAAAGCATCCCCCTAGAGGACCTACATGTTTCTTTTTCTTTTCCTGCACAATGGAATATGATTCTTGTAACTCATTAGTCTCGATTTTCTGGAGTCCCTTCTTAAAGCAAACTTGCTTCTTTTTCCAATTTTGTTCTTTCTCCCACTTCATAAAACCAACACTCTTTCTCTTCCTTAAAATTTATCGTTCGAGTTCTAACAAAATGGCATAATTGAAAATAGGCCTCTTTTCTTGTGAATTGGACTTGCCTCACAATGTCCCAGATTTGCACTTTTGAGCTTCCAAGTTATCTAGCAGTTGGCCCTATTGGACCAGTTGTTTCTTAAGATCATTTACTTGTTCTTTCAACTCAAAATTCATCACAAAAAGGTCCTCCACCATTTGGTTTAATATTTTCAACTTTCCTCCAAGACTTTTATTTTGCTTCATCTTGCAAGATAATGCATCCTCTTTACTTCCTACTTTAGGGGCCATTTCCTGATATATAAAGAATGGTGTTAGATTACAATCTTTCCTCAAGTTGTAATTCTAACTTCTATCCCCTATATTTAATGTTTTAATTGATAAAAGTCACCTTTGTTCATGGCTACTATTGCTAGTCTATTAAGGCTATAACAAACTAGCTTACTCATGGAATAGTCACTTCTTATATAAAAATACATGTTTATGACCTTCTAGAGTTTAGTCTATTGATACATAGAACATATTTCCTTAAGACATGTTTCAATTCTTTAGATAGCGCAAAGCACATTATAACAAAGCAAGATGATATTTTCAACCATGGTAAAGGTTTGGATTGTGGCTATATTTGGGTGAACTATTGCTAAAAAAAATAGTAATCCACCAGAATTCATCATGGTTGAGATATTCAGCTTCTTGGCAAAAGGTCAAATTATAGTGAGAATTAATTAAAGAAAATATTATTTTATCTTGTCTTGCATACTATAGTATGCCAAATTTAGATATACCCATAATTTAATCCAAGAACATCTATAGTTTGATGATGGGTAGTTATGCGACTATGCTCTTTGGACTATATCGAAGATCTTTATCTTCTTTTAGGCTATCTTTAGGGACTAAATTTCAACTCACTTAATTCTTATTCACACAATATTCCACTTTGAGCCATTTGCCTAAGCAATTAACAAGTTATCCATAATAATTTGATAACCTTAATTCAAGGGGTTCTTTAGTTGATTTGTACCAACTTATGATCCCTCTTGTTCATACACACTAAGGAGTATAAATATCGAGTAGTTACCAAAAGAGTCTAAGGTACACCACTTAAAATCCATGGAAGGAGGGTTCGCTTTGCTTTTCCACTTATTGTGGTTGCTCCACAACTAGCCTGAAAACTTGGGGACCCACCTTTTGAAATTTTGGTTGTGAGTGATTTTGGTGTCCTTGGAGCGATATTGTTCGATATATCCCATCCTCGATATTTGCAATTTAATTCCAATGTTCCTTGTTGTGGTTGGGTGCTTTTGGTTTTGTCGTGAGTGTCGAATGTTTCGCTCAGTTTTGGGTTTGCAGTTTTTGCTTATTTCTTGTCGATGACTTTTTGTCGTCAATTTTCTTGTCGATGTTTTTTCTTGTCGATGATATTTTCTTGTCGATATTTTCTTATCGATGATATTTTTTTGTCGATAAATTGTTCTTGCCAATGATTTTTTCTAGTCAACGATTATTTTTCATCAAGCTTTTGTTAGAAGTTTTATTGTCATTGTGTTGTGTTTCCTTCCTTCATAAGTTTCCAAATAATTTGCAAAATGAAAATTCGAATAAAATATATATATATATATATATAAATAAATGATTAAAAAATATATTAAAAAAAAATTGAAAATTAAAAATATATATATTTCCTAATATATATATTTAAAAATAATAATAAAAAAAATCATAAAAATTAAAATATGGAACAAGATATTGTATATACATATATTTTATATATGTATACAACAAAAATTAAAATATTAAAATAAAACATGTCATATATAATATATATGAAAAAAAAAAAAAAATGAATTCTTAAACATATATTGTTATTATATAATAATAACATATAATAGTATATATTATTATATATAATAGTAGTATATATTATAAAGAAATCATGATAATAAAATAAAAACATAAGGCTCTATATAAGAGATTACCTTTTTATTTCCAAAGGTTTAAATCATATCTTGTTTTCAAAAGCGAATAAATGTTTCAAAGATTTCTGTAAACAGATTCAACTTCCCTCTTTATATAAGGTCTTAAGTTTTATTAAAAACATTTGTTTTGATTCCTTGTTTGTACATGCAGGGCTCGACGTCAGTGGCCATAGCAGGACAACGATGGGCAAAACACCAGCAATGCATGAGTGTGTGGTAGTAGGCAGTTGCAGCATTCGGCAGCATCAAGGATTTCGATGAAGACGATGGGGTATCCTTTCAACGGTGGATGTGGCACGGTAACGAGTCGATGAACATCGATCTCAAACCAATATGACAGAGGTAGTATAAAATACAATGAAGATGGGATCGTTGTGGGTTTTCGTTATCATTAGATTTGGACAGAATACCATTGATGGAAAAGATCATATAACGTGGATGATATCCATGAAATGTAGCATGTTATTAAAATTATAAATTCTCTTCCTCATGCATTTCAATCACATTGGAAGGTTAGATATTTAGAATATTGTCACTGTTTCAATATTGGCACTAAGGACGAAGGTTACGGCATGGGTGAAACAAATTGATAAAATTTTCACACACGGTATGGACGGTCAGCGCATCGACATGGTCTATGTGGGGCATAAACACAAGCACAGTGAGAACGTAGGTGTTTCGGAGGGGGCTTCTCTGCAGCGCAGTGATGATATATTTAAGCATACAGTGGATACCATCGATGGTGGACAGCTTACTGGGACGAGTGAATTACGGGAGCAATGGATGGATTTTATGAACAAACAGGTGCTGTCGAAGGTCATCCATAGAGCATGGTATGGAACAATGAGCCTTGGCATCAAACAAGGTAGCCAAGGAATTTTAGAAGTGTAAGAAAGAATTGGGGCTCGAATGAATGCTCTCATAGCTGTCGAAAGGGATAAGTCAGATATGTACGCAGATTGGCATAGCCAAAGAGATCAAAGATATTTGTTATCATGTTTGTGACTGAGAAGAGGTGCAGATTATCAAGTGGTAGATAAAACTAACGATATATAGCTATCGTTTTTTGTTTTAATGAAAATTGATATCAAAGAGGGGTTTTGTTATCATTTCCAACGGTGATCCTCATTGTATTGAACATGTGAACATTCAGGAAGGTGGAGTTGGTCGAAGTAGGTAGGATTTTCCTATTGGTGCAGTGGCCAAACAGACACAGTATTGAAGAGGGTTTGGACAACCGTGGCAGGTGAGCATCAGATGGATTTTCATTGTAGGCGTAGAGGTCACGATCGAGTTGAAGTGGAATAGCGACAGAAATGCAACCTAAGGACTATGGCTACGAGTATGAGGTGTGGACAATGGCTTATGTTAATTTAAAATTTTAAATACACTCGTGTATAGGTGAAAACAAGGTGTTATGAAATCCTTTCCATTGCCTTTAAAGAAATATGTTATAAAAGGGAATGTGGGGCACCACGTGGACATCTATTTGGATGTATTTTTGAATATTGGGCAGCATCGGGATGCTCCCATAAATAAGAAATTTCAGAGGAGCCCTAAAGATAGCATAATATTAGAAAATCTAATATGTAAAGTTATATTCAAAACGCCATCAAAGGGGAATGAAACGAATTTTGGTTACGAAAGGAAGAAAGGCCATTGCTCTTCAACGAAGCCATATGGAGAAAAATGGAAGTGTTTTGAATGATTACAAAGGAAGTCGAATCAAACTGATGGAACAAAGGGGAATCAACAGTCTCATATTAAAAACCAAGGAAAATGAAATTACGGGGGGAGGGGGCGCTGGATTTTAAAACATGATATATTTTTAATGCAGAAGTTTTATCTCAAAAATTAAAAGAAGGGTTTTTTTTGCATGCTCGGTTATAATTGTTTTATTTTTCTCTTTTCAGACTCTAAATTTATAGATGAAGTTTATGCATTTTTGGTTACTTCATGTGAATGTTTGAAATCTGAACTTTATTTTTGAACCCTAGGAGCTAGCACTTAGTTTATTTTAGGTTGAATAGGCTAGGTTGCATGTAAAAATTTCTCATATCTTCGGTTTTGCAGGATGGGGTGCTATCAAACTGATGAAGCTTTGCATTTCTACGTTTTCAGTATTTGATTTGTTGCAGATTTTTATTTTTTAGTTTTCAAACTTTTATTTCCAGAATTTTTTTAATTTTCAGGCATTAAAATAAAAATAAAAAAAAATTCAAAATACAAAAATAATTATATGGAGCCCTATAATGAACATCAATATTCAATACACAATAGATTCAGACTCATTCCGATGTCATTTCGATTTTATATCAATTTTTGAAAACTGCTATTTTTAGGGGTTTTTATAATTTCGAAAATTCATTTTTTACAGTTTTGGAGACAAATCACATTTTTAAATTCTACATGTTCATTTATAAGCCTATGATGACATTTTCTTTATGAAAATTTCAATTTCGTTGAAGAGGTTATGTTTATGTCATTTCACAAGATACCATATTTGGAGCAATAAATATACCTTTCTTCATCAAAATTATGATTTCATTGAAGAGGGGTAATTTTATAAATTACATAAAAAGGGTTGTTATTTTAAAGCATTACATTATTTTTCTTTATGAAAATCATTTCATTAAAGAGAGATAATTAAATGATATTTTAAAGCCCTTATTATAAGGCTATAAATTATTGTCTCTTTGAAAATTAATTTCACGAAAGAGGAATAATTTATTATTCATATCAAAGGCTTTCTTTATCTTCATGATAAAAACTAAATTTAATGGATATTTTCATCAGTTTAAATTCACTTTCATAGATAGATTTAATATTCTATTTCATGGTTAAAGTAGGATTTAATGCAAGATAAAAACTTGTTTAAAATATACTTAATTCAAAGGAAGATAAAATCAATCCTAAAACATCCAATATAAAAAGGAATCAAGGCTACATCGTGGTCATATGAGGTCCAATTCACATTTAATTTTATTCAAGGTTTATGAATGATCATTAAAGTAGCATGGTAAAATAAACCAACACATGCCCCTTGTTTACAGTTACTTGCAATCACTAAGTTGTTCCTAACATTCAATTGATACATTTTATTGAGATTACTAATACACATATGCAAATACTAATATAGCGGAGACCTTGGAGAAGTTATTTGTTTAACATCTTTGCAAGAGAGGATTTTGGAGTCCAAACCCTAAGGGAGAGTGTAATTTCACAATTGGGTAAAATTAACACTCAACACCACTTTTGAACGACAATGGATCTATTCATGGGAGAAAGGAACTCAGACATTGATAATCTCAAGTATTGAATTATCCTTACCAACCATGGATTATTTGAGATTTTATGTTTTGAGTTTCTCTCATGCTATTATTTCATGCCCATAATGTTTTGCTAACCAAGATCTATCTAGAATTTATTAGTTAGCCTAGGCTCTGATACCAACTGTAACAACCCCATTTGCTATCACAACTATATATATATATATATATATATACATATTCATATTTCATGAGATAAGGGTCATAATCATGGACTAAGATAGAATCATTACATTTTAGATTGTAATCTGTCAAGGCAAATAACATCAAGAGTTATTAAGACTTAATCAGAGTCACTCTTGAGTAGAAGTGATTAGCTTCTACCAAAACCCTCATACCACTTGGATATGGAAATGCTAGCCAAACATTAAACTTCATCCCTCCTAAATAGGGAAATCACCCTTAACCATACTGTCCACTAAGATCAGTATATAGGTGAATGCCTTGAATATGGAAACCCATCATAATAAAATAACCTCAATAATGGTTATTCATGGATCTTAGATCCTACCCACATCTTCTTGATGGGATAACAAAATCACTACACATGATTAAAATTACATAATCCTTGGAATTCCATTATTATATTACCTTATACTTCTTAAGGCTTATTTTTCCATCCTTTTTATTTAGGTAACCCTTTTGTTATGAATCAATTAAGTTCATTATAAAAGGACATTATTTGTCCATCATGGGAGTGCCCACTCCGAGTTTCCACTCGGATTAATCCACATTTTATTATCATAATGATTTAGGTTATACCAACCATGAATGTTTATGAGGTGGAAATAATTCAATTAATCCTTGAGAAATATAATCCATTACATTATGATTCTTGAGATGGTAGCACACATGAGATATCCAATTGAGCAAGAGTTACATTCCATTCCATTATTCTTTTTATATCCATACAATAATTGAATACATTAAGTGTTAGTTGTTGAAAGGTAAAACTGACTAACTACATAATTCATAATTACCCAACATAATCTAGAAAATAATTGATATAATCGTATATCATTAAATCATCAACATATTAAAGTTAAGCATACATTCTTTGTAACATAATACACATTGACATAATCTAACAATTGCATCACTATTTCATCAAGAATTTAACCATCTCATCCACTTAAATTATTTTCATTTTGAAATAGAAGCAACATGCACAAGAATTAACACATCAACCCACAAATAGAGTGACACATTGCTTATCTTTGGAATCCTCATGGGGAATAATTCCAGCCTCCAAAATATGTACTTTCTTTATATTCATAAAATTTGGATGTCAAATATTACAAATATAGAAGGGCCTCTATGGGTCCCTTTCAAATAATCATACATTGTAAGGAATACAAACTTTCCTTATCAAATTCATGATGTAATTAGGGTATTTTCCTAATTTTCTTCTCTAAGTCATCATTGTATCATTAAGGTATTTACCATACCAATAAGGAATCCATTTGTCATTTTTAAACTCATGATGCAATTAAGGAATTTTTCCAAATTCCTTTCTCTAGGTCATAATTATATCATTAAGGTATTTCCCATACCAATAAGGAATCTCTTTGTCCCCATTATGCAACTAAGGATTCTAATAATTCCTTCCTCTAAGCTATCCTAGGAATTTTCATATGTTTATGATAATCATTGGAAACCTATATTAGATAAGTCGTATCAATGTTAGAGAGAACCATGTAAGTTCTCTCAAGAATGAATTCTAAATGTATTCTACATATCTAACATGAATTTGGTCCATGAATTAAAGTCCCATACCTTTAATTTATTAAACTTTTATTCCTAAATTAATAGTTTAAACATCCATAACTCAAGGAGATCATGACAACCAGTTGCATCCACTACACAGGTATGAAACAAAATATTTAAAATTCAAAGAGCAGGAAGGCCCAAATTCAAATTTTTACACATCAAGACACCCTTGATTGCAACCAGGCTGGCATAAATTTTGAGGACAGGGGGACCCGTGACGCTGTTAATGATAACCTAATAGGATTTTGGGGGGATGAACCCCCCAAAAAATGTGATCCTCATGGACCTCTCCTTCCGATGGACCCAACTCAAAAAAGGTATTTTTTTCCAAGGTTGTTGGAAGAGGACAACAATGCATACCTGAGTCCCATCGTAATTTAGATCCCATTGGGTCAAAAGATAGAATTCCTAAAATTTTGATCCAAAAATATCTGTCTTATGAATCCTTTAATTTAGTCAGGAAAGTGATTGGAGGGCATCCTAATTTAGAAGTCATTTGTAGTTGGGCTCTTTCCAAGTGGAATACTATTGGGTCCATGGAGATCTTTGGCCTGACCCAAGGCTTTTTTAGGATTTGTTTGAGTAATCGTGATGATGCCAGTATAATACTTATTGGTGGTCCTTGGTTTCTAGGGTAGAAGAGTCTTTTTATATGTAAATGGGATCCTGAATTCGATCCTGAAACCCAAAGTATAAATTTTTCACCCATCTAGGTTGGGTTACCTAATATTCCTTAGCATTGTTGATATCCAAGTATTATTGTTACTATTGCCAAAACTATTGGAACCCTAGTTGCTATTGATCATGCTACCTTAGAAAGATATCAGATGACCACAACTAGAATATGTGTTAATGCCAACCTTGACTCTGAACTTCCAAATTTTGTGGAGCTTGAATATAGTGGTTTTTATCAAAAGCAGGCTATTGAATATGAAAATAAACTAGCTTTTTGTGTGGAGTGTCATACTCAAGGACATCTCAAGATTCATTGTCATCTACTAAAAAATAAACAGTCAGAAGAATCAGATAAGTAGCGTGAAATCCCTCCCTGCCAAGTGTAGGGATGGAATAAATTTGGACCTATTATTTTAATCCAAAATACCCAAGAGTAGAATATTTTTGGTTCTAAAAAGAGTTACATATAATTCAAGCAAGGGAAACATCAAGGTAATAAAGGTATTGTCTTTCCTGAAATGAAGAATTTTCAACCCCCATAGGATTGTATGGAGGCTGTTGGAAAGGGTAAGAAGATAGTTAAATCTCCAACTCCATATCTAGATTCAAGTTATTAGGTATGTCCTATTCCTATGATCCCCAGCAATTTTGAAATTTTTTTTGATTCCAACTTGTTTGATCAAGAAAATCAACAAGTTATCCAAAATAATGAGGTTCAACTCCCTCAAAATCTTGACTCTCCTAAAAATTTTGGACCATCCCTTCCTCCTCCTGAGACCTTTAGCCCTACTAAAATCTCAAATATTTTAATGTCCTTAGGCTCTATAGTTGAGCAAATAGTCCCATCCAAATTTAGTCCCAAGCACACTCGTAGCTCCAAAAAATTCCCAATTGATTATGGAAGTGATAAAAAAATAGGATGACCTTCTATAAGTGAACAATGGGAAAATAGAGTTCAGGATGACATTGATAATGGCATCCAAAAGATTTTATTTCCCCTTGTTGGATCTCAAGCTAAGGATGAACCAAAAATTACCAAACCTCCTAAACCGATTGGTAAGGGAGGTAAAAAATCTTCCAAGGTTTCCAAATGAAGCTCCTCTCATGGAATGTGAGAGGGTTGAATGGGTTAACCAAGAAAAGTGTGGTTAAATCATTAAGAAAACAAATAAATCCTACTATTTTAATCCTTCAAGAAATAAAAATTTATCCAAATAACTCTACTTCAGTTGCTCTCAAAATTTGGATTAGAGGAAAACTTATTTTTAATCCTTCCAGGGGTGCTTCAAGTGGACTCATTTGTTTGTGGAAACCAAGGAAGGTGGGTGGAGATTTGATTCAGTCTAGTGAAAGGATTATTAGTGTCAAATTTCAAGAATGATATTCCAATATTTCTTGGATTCTATGGAATATCTATGCTCTAAATTTTGTATCCAAGAGGGCCCTCTTCTAGGATATGCTTAGTAGCCTTAAATACTCCTTCAATAATGCTCCATGGATTGTTGCTGGAGATTTAAACACACCTATATACCCCTCAGATAAATTTGGGGGTTCAAGGTATCCTAAAAAGAGTATGGAGGATTTCTTGCACTTCGTAAATACTAACAATATTATGGATGTTAATCTCAAAAATACAAAATTTACATGGAGCAATAGAAGATCAGGAAATCAACTCATCCAAGTAAAACTAGATAGAATTTTCCTATCCCATGAAGCTATCCAAATATTTGGGGATGCCAACCTTCTTGCTCTCCCAAAAGTTGGATCTAATCATAGTCCACTCCTTTTGGATATTTTCAAGGATAACCCATTTAGAAGACCTTTCAGATTTGAATCAATGTGGATTCAACATCCTAAGTTAGGACTTAGGATCTCCCAATGGTGGCAACAAGCTAGCCAGGGTTGTCCTTCCTTTTACCTAGCACAAAAATTAAAGCATGTGCATCCTATTTCTAATAGAGGTCAATCATCTTGGATACCTCCTCCACTAGGATGGATTAAATTGAATTTTTATGGTGCTACAAAGGGTAACCCTGGTTATCTAGGAGTGGGTGGTATCCTCAGAGACAATAAAGGTAAGGTAATCCTTGCTTTTGTTGAGTTTTTAGAAATTGAGTCAAACCAAACTACTAAAGCTCAAGCTCTATGACATGGTCTGGTCTTGGCCAAAGATATTTTTGATAGGATTCTTGTCGAGGGTGACTCCATTACTATCATTAATTACTTAAAAAATTCTAAAATTCTTTCATGGAAAATAAAGAACCGCATAGAAGAAGCCAAAAATTTCAATATAAATTTTTAGGATATTATTTTCCAGCACACATTTAGAGAGAACAATAAAGTTGCTAATGCTTTAGCAAATTTTAGAACCCGAATCACTGACTTGATGAGTTGGACCATTGACATTCCTCAATTTTTGGCCCAAGTCATTGATCAAGAAAATTTGACTTCAGGCATCATTCTTGCAACTTAGCCATCCTCATGATCCTCATGCCAACGTGTCTTAATTTTCTAACCAATCATTCCCTTGCATTTTTGGGTTGTGGGCTTCACATGATTTTTAGTCTTGTCAACCTGGGATGTCGATTTTACAATTTTCAAAGAAATTTTTTTGGTGTCCTCCCTCATCTCAAAAAGGGATGTCAATTATCCATCCTCCAAAGCATTGCCTTTGCTATCCTTACTCATTTCAAATGTCACCAATCCATAGTCGTTACCCCTATCCATCCTCCCACCTTGTCCTTCCATGTCATCATCCTTTCGTGTGTCTCTCCTCATATTTTGATGTACCTCTTTGATATTACCCATTTATGGGATTTTGACTCAGATTCTCACATGATCTCCTGTAGCAATAAAAATTATAGCATCTATCAAGAGGGCTTTGAAGTGTGCAATTTTTCTTTTCATCATGCTAGGCGGAACTCATGTCGAGATTATCGTCAGTCTATTATTGTTCTTATTGTATCGATTTTTACTTTTATATTGCCCAGGTTTTAAACTTCCTTCACTACTTTGTCATTTAGTTTTTCATCCAAAAACCTTCCCATCTCTATGTGGTCATCATGGCTTTCATCAAACCTTCTAAGATCTATCTGCATTCCATTGCTGAGGGAATCCTTTCTGGTAAAGTGTTCCTCCTATTATTCCACAAATTTGAAGGTGAAGACCCCAAATTTATGTTGGCATTCATGGAGACATGGGACAATGGTAAGGTTACCATCCACAACAATACCTATATCCAAATAGCAATAACAATAGACAATACATACATACTTGATTTTAAAACACCAATGAGCCAAGAACTAGAATGAAGATATTTATTTAGATTTTAGAAGTCTATATACATAGCCTTGTAAATGCCTAAGAGCTAATCATCTTCTTAGGTCACTCATTCTATATATAATATTTTTATATAACAAAAAATTGAAAGTTGTTACAACAGTATACCTGTAGGCTCATTCTAGTACAAAAAATAGTTAAGTGATGGAGATTCAAATTGAAAGTGGTTGGGATATTTTTTTTATAGTGATATTTCTCCAATATCTTAGATATCGTGGTCCACTTGGCCTTAAAATGTTGCACCATCATGACTTTTTGCTTCAACTTGCTCACTGGGCCTTCAAAATGTCATGCTATCATGAATTTCTATCTTAGCTTGGTCCTTGGTCTTCAAAATGTTATTCTATCACTACTTCTAGCCTTAATCTGCTCCATGGTCTTCAAAATGTTGTCCTATCATGAATTTTGGCCTTAGTCTATCACCGTTTTTTCAAAATGTCACACTATCATGACTTTTAGCCTTAGTCTATCATCGAGCCTTCAAAATATTGTGCCATCACAAATTTTAGCCTTAGTCTGCTCCATAGCCTTCAAAATGTCACACTATCATGAATTTATGTATCAAATTGCTCCATGGTATTCAAAATGTTGTGCTATCAAAACTTTTGATCTTAGTATATCATTGGGCCTTCAAAATATCGCACCATCATGACTTTTGGCCTTAGTCTATCATCGGGCCTTCAAAATGTTGTACCATCATGACTTTTGGCCTTAGTCTGCTCCATAGCCTTCAAAATGTCATGCCATCATGACTTATGGCCTTAGTCTACTCCATAGCCTTCAAAATATCGTGCCATCATGAATTTTTGCTACACTTAGTATCTTGAGAAGATTATTCCTTCTTTCCCTAGATGTGGTCATTTTGACCAACATTCTTGGTGCCTCTTGGGGTAATTTTATTAGCTGAATGTTAGAACCTAGAGACTTTATCCATTTGGGAATGGACTTGAAAAATATAATATTAATAAAAAAAGGGAAAGAAGGGGAAAAATACCAAGTAGACAAAAAATGAAAAATCCTACTTTGGGACGATCATTCTTTTGGAGTATATTCATAGGATTTTTCTATTTCTCTTTGACCCGAAGGTGCTATGCTGCTCGATGAGGCTTTCTTAGCATTTATTTTCTTCTCATTTTCTTGTTTGTTCTTTTCTAGAACAACATCATTGTAAGTGGTGCAGGCCCTCTTCTAGGTCTCCTCGTTTGTATCTACATTTTATTCTAAGGTGATGTACAAGTACTCAAATTCCTTGACTTTGTCATATGATAGAGCTTTTGAACTTAAGAATAATTCATGTAGACAAGAGTTCATATCGGTGATATCTTGAGCCATAGTGAATATTTGTTCTTCTTGAACTAGATCTTCCTAGCTGTCAATCTCTGATTAATCCTCAGGAATTTTTCCAAGTGGATTTCAACTCATCTTCTGTCAGGAGGTCCATATTTTTATCCCAAAAGCTAGGCATACCACATTTTTTAGCTATACTCACATCTTTTACAATTTCTTTAGCCTCTATTATCAGCTCCTACATGATATTTGCACTTTTTTTACTAGCTTTTCTCTTGAAGAAATTCCTGGCAACCAATTTGACCTGGGACTAATTTTTATCATGAGATCTATATTCAGATATTTCTTGAGTGCTATTTGTTAAGACTTAAATTTTTTTAGCTGCTGACACCCTTTTTTCCAAGAGCTTGATTAATACTTCAAACTCATATTCTACCTAGTCCAATGTATCTTTGATTTTAAGGAGATATGCTAATGTGGGCCTAGCCTTCAGGGTTATCTTGCTGACATTTTCGACCATCTTCTTTTAGACCATTTTTACTTTTTATTTGGATAGCCCACTGGTTTTATTGATGCTATCAGATAACTTCTTATTAAGGTCTTTGACTTGCTGTTGCAGCAGTTGAATCTATTATTTGGCCTTCACTACTTTTTCTTTGTAGGGAGCGACTTCTTCTTAATGCTTCCTTTGCTCCCATTTCTTGGATTCATTTTTTAAAGCCTTTTCCATGGTTTGTTTTTGGTGGAGGGCTTCTTCTAAATGCTTCCTTGCATATTCTATTTGAAGGAACTTCTCCTTGTAGTATTCTACATTTAGATAAATTTTCCCCATATGGGTCTGAGCTTTGCTCCACTCATCATCCATTGGCATATGATTCATATCCTTTGTGGTCACATCAGCTTGGTAGTCTTCGAGAGTTATTTATTTCTCTGGATTTTGTACAAGTAGGGTCATCTTCATTGTAGACTATTGCATGCTAATGGGGTCTAGTACTATTCCTTCTTGAACGTGGGCTACATTTGTGGAACTTGGGGAGCTCCATGACTTTAGCCATGTGGCAACATTTATGGTGGCTTTATTCAATCTTTTGAACGTAGTAATAGTAGGGTTGCTTGTGGGGGAAGATGTTTGCATGGCCTATTAGCTTATAAGGTTGGTGGAAAAATGGAAAAGAGTGGTGACTAAAGATGCTTCCATACTTAATTATCTAGAAGGGGATCCTTTATGAGTAGGGGGAGATGTTGGTGGGGTCTGTTGAGTTAATGGTGAAGTTGGTGGAGTTTGTTGAGTGGATGGGGGAATTTTATGAACAGATGGTGGGGGTTTATGGGAAGATGATGGTGGAGGTTGATGGAAAGGTGATGGTGGAGGTTGATGATACGATAATGGTGGAGGTTTATGAGAAGGTGATGATGGAGGTTTATGGGAAGATGATGGATTGTCCTAACCTTAAAAATAGGGAGGGGAATTTATATTAGAATGAGCAGAAGAAGGAGTATCAAGATAAATTGGAGACATACCTGAGGCCTTTTATCGAGTGATGTATTCAGTTCCCTATAACTTTGTGGTGTAGAATTTTGCAATTTGCTTCAGGCTTGAGTTGTTAACATCAGTTGTTACCTTCATCAGGGTTTTCTCCTATCTAGGATTTTCCTCGAGGGGAGACTCCTCAGTTATTTTGATATTTTGTTCATCTATCTTTTGTTTCTTAGAATTTTGCTCTGAACTCTCCAATATTACCTCTTGGTCTTCAAATTTCTCATGCTCCTCTGATCCTACGTGTTCCTTGGACTCTTCTGGCTATTTCAATTCCTTGTGCTCTAACTCTTTAGAGGATATTTATTTTCTCCTATTCTTTTGAGCCCCTCCTTTCTCCAACTCTAATTTTATTTTCTTTTATTTCGCTATCCTTATCCTATGCTCTATCTGAGAAATATAATCAATTTTGTGTCTGATCTTGAAGGGGGGATGAACTCTTGACATTTTTTTGGGGGGACTTCTATTTGCTCAGTTGCTACTACTTTCCCCTTGTATTGTTTCGTATCAAATTTAGCTTATTTTATGGGAATGACATTGAATCCCAGGGGAAATTTATCTGCTAGGGTTTCAGACCATTCATCATGATTTGCATCATATATTATAGAAAATTTGATGTCCATATTTAAACCATACTTGGTGAATGTTTGAATGTGGCACCTCATTTGCCATAATACTAATATTTTAGCGTGATCCCAATATTTTCCATTCTTCTTCATTTTCTTGATGGTTTCATTAGTGAGCTTGTGGTCCAGGTTTGAACCTAGGCTCCAATCTTCTAGGTGCTCATAAAAATCATGCCACGGGGGTAGTGGCTGCATTTTCTCGACATGCCATTCGAGAAGCTTATCTTCATTATTATTTTTGCCATATTTGTTGATTTACCTATTAGATGCATGTAATTATTTAAAAGGATACTTGTTTAGGGTGGCCTACATCTAGGTGAATTTATATCAGGGTCATATTTCTATTTTTCTGGTAGCTCTACCAATTTTAGATCCTTTATAACTTGAGTGATTCACTCATGGTCTCTATTATTTGACACTATTACTCCCTTGTACTGGAAGAGCATGAGGCAAGTATGTGTCCTCTGAGCACCTATCCCAAACTTGTTGTTGATGAAATCTATTTACCTTATGTACCCTAGAGTAAAAAGTCACTTGGTGATGTAGTAAGGCAACAAGAAAGTCTTCTCCATAAATACAAAGATCCTAATGACTACCCCATTTGTCAGGATGAACCAGTCCCCTTATTTTGCATGGGGGTGTCTCAAAGTGTCTTGCATTTTCTTGGGAATTCTTGGTATATGATCATTTATGAGTTTAATAGTAGGGCCTAAGAATTCCACGTTAAAGTGGTAATATGAACCCACATTTAGAAGAAGTGGTGTCCATTCACATACATGTAGGTGCTCTCACTTTTGACATTTTCTATTGGTTGAAATAAAGCTCAAATTCTGGCCTAAAAGAAGAAAAATATCCATACTAGATATGAAGAATACCTGAAGGTGTCTTAGAACTTCTTTTGTAGCTTTAAAAGGCTCGTATGAAGTTGTTGGGTCAAGTATGCCAACCAGTCAAAAAATATATGCAATCTACTAAGATCTGTGTGCGCTTTTTCATAGAACTTGGGATTAGACAAGCACTATGCCACTACAATTTACCATCCATAGACTTAGATGTTGTATTTCAACCTCGTCATCATGGCCAACATGGAAAATAGTTATTTTTTTTTAACCTAGATAGGGGAATGGGGGATTTTGGTACAAATTTATTAGAAAGAGTGTATGACTGGTGTTGTTGTAGGAATACCCTAATGTTTGGGGCATTGATATAGTAATTCATAGAATTGACAGGATCAAACTAGATAGGGGGAACCACATGTTTCCTTCCACAGGTGAAGACAACCCTGATTGTATTGGAATCAAGTGTGAACATGGCTTCCCCCTTATATTTTATTACCATCCTATGCTTAATGTCATACATTTTTTCCATTGCATGGATTAGTTCGATATAAGAGTGGACTTGGGGGTAGACATACCAATAGAGTAAATAATGGTACAAAAATGTGCTCAGGCTAGACGGAGACACATCTGTGGCCATCCTGGCAAATATATCTTTTTGAATTTGCTTTAGTTCCCTCCATGTTATTTTTACATCTGCAATATGATTGTTTGGGTCCATGAATTTGTTTCCTTTTTTTCTTGAGATTTGTTCTTTTTTTGCAAGTGTGGATGAAGAAGCAACAGTTGGATTTGTGGCCTCGATGGTTATATTTCATATTATAATAGCTAGAAAAATTTTGGGGTATGATTAGCAAGGTGTTATAGAGCTTTATGAGCGAGCAAGGAAAACACAATGGGCAACGAGAAAAGAAAATGTGGAAGATGAAAAAAAGGGGGAAGGAAGATAAGTGGTATAACCAGCTATGGATGCTCATTCCAAAATGGCATGCAATAACTATCAAGGTGATGTGGAATAATTTTGGTTGGTGATACATGCCCCAATATATATTTCAAATATTGTTGAGTGCCTCGGTTCATGTGCAAGTATTTAAAGGGCCAACAACCCTATGTTGCTATTTTTTATTTGGACCAAAAATATGCTCTGTTTCTATACTGTACCAATACATTTGGCACTATTTTTGTCTTGGACCAATAAAATTGTGCCACTTTTTTTTTGGACCAATCAGTGGGTACAACGAACCTTAAAAAAGGGTGTTTTTTATAGTCTTGAGGTCACTGCTTTTATTACCAAAAGTCCCTAGTTGGTCTGACATGGTTTATAGCAGTTCAATAGTCCCCGACTATTCTGACATGGTGCTCTCTACCTGTCCAATAGTGCCAAGTTTGACATTGTGAAAAATTTCATTGAAGGGGCCATTATGCACAGAAAAGTCACACCATCACGTTATTTTACCTTGGTGAAGCACCCAACTGCCCAAAAGTCATGAGATTGTGATAAATTTCCTTGAAGGGGTCATTGTGCATTGAAAAGTCATGCAATTGCAATATTTTGCCTTGGCAAAGTGCCCAACTACCCAAAAGTCACAAAATCATGATAAATTTCCTTGAAGGGGCCATTGTGCACCGAAAAGTCACATGATCACGACATTTTGCCTTGGCTAAGCGCCCAGCTACCCAAAAGTCATGAAATAGTGATAAATTTCCTTGGATGGTCTATTGTGGATGAAGCTTTACATTTGTACGTTTTTCACCATTTGATTTGTTGCAGATTTTTATTTTTTAGTTTTCAAACTTTTATTTCGAATTTGTTTAAATTTTAGGTATTAAAATTAAAAAATAAATAAATAAAAATAAAAATATAATTATATGGAGCCCTATAATGTACATGAATATTCAATACGCAATAGATTGGGACTCAATCTGATGTCATTTCGATTTTATAAAAATTTTCAAAAACTGCTATTTTTAGGGGTTTTTGTAATTTTGAAAATTCATTTGCTACAGTTTTGGAGGCAAATCACATTTTTAAATTCTACATTTTCATTTGTAAGCCTATGATGACATTTTATTCATGAAAATTTCAATTTCATTGAAGGGGTTATGTTTATGTCATTTCACAAGATACCATATTTGGAGCAATAAATGTACCTTTGTTCATGAAAATTATGATTTCATTGAAGAGGGGTAATTTTATAAATTACATAAAAAGGTTGTTATTTTAAAGCATTACATTATTTTTCTTTATGAAAATCATTTCATTAAAGAGAGATAATTAAATGATATTTTAAAGCCCTTATTATAAGGCTATAAATTATTGTCTCTTTGAAAATTAATTTCACGAAAGAGGAATAATTTATTATTCATATCAAAGGCTTTCTTTATCTTCATGATAAAAACTAAATTTAATGGATATTTTCATCAGTTTAAATTCACTTTCATAGATAGATTTAATCTTCTATTTCATGCTTAAAGTAGGATTTAATGCAAGATAAAAACTTGTTTAAAACATACTTAATTCAAAGGAAGATAAAATCAATCCTAAAACATCCAATATAAAAAGGAATTAAGGCTACATCGTGGTCATATGAGGTCCAATTCACATTTAATTTTGTTCAAGGTTTATGAATGATCATTAAAGTAGCATGGTAAAATAAACCAACACATGCCCCTTGTTTACAGTTACTTGCAATCACTAAGGTGTTCCTAACATTGAATTGATACATTTTATTGAGATTACTAATACACATATGCAAATGCTAATATAGCAAAGACCTTGGAGAAGTTGTTCATTTAACTTCTTTGCAAGAGAGGGTTTTGGAGTCCAAACCCTAAGGGAGAGTGTAATTTCACAATTGGGTAAAATTAAAACTCAAGACCACCTCTGAATGACTATGGATCTATTCATGGGAGAAAGCAACTCGGGCATAGATAATCTCAAGTATTGAATTGTCCTTACCAAGCATGCATTATTTGGTATTTTATGTTTTGAGTTTCTCTCATGCTATTATTTCATGCCCAAAATATTTTGCTAACCTAGATCTATCTAGAATCTATTAGTTACCCTAGGCTCTGATACCAACTATAACAACCTCATTTTTTACCACAACTATATATATATATATATATATATATATATATATATATATATATATATATATATTCATATTTCATGAGACAAGGGTCATAATCATGGACTAAGATAGAATCATTCCATTTTGGATTGTAAGTTATCAAGGCAAATAACATCAAGAGTTATTAAGACTTGATTAGTGTCACTCTTGAGTAGAAGTAATCAGCTTCTACAAAAACCCTCATACAACTTGGATAAGGGAACGTTGGCCAAACATTAAACTTCATCCTTCCTAAATAGGGAATTTCTCTTTAATGATACTGTCCACTAAGACGAGTATATAGGTGAATGCCTAGAATATTGAAACTCATCATAATTAAATAACCTCAATAATTTTTATTCATTGATCTTAGATCCTACCCACATCTTCTTTATGGGATAACAAAATCACTACACATGATTAAAATTACATAATCATTGGAATTCCATTATTATATTACCGTATACTTCTTAAGGCTTTTTTTTTCACCCTTTTTATTCAGGCAACCCTTTTGTTATGAATCAATTAAGTTCATTGTAAAAGGACATTGTTTTTCCATCATGGGAATGCCCACTCTGAGTTTCCACTCAGATTAATCAACAATCTATTATCATAATGATTTAGGTTATACCAACCATGAATGTTTATAAAGTGGACATGATTCGATTAATCCTTGAGAAATATAATCCATTACATTATGATTCTTGATATGGTAGCACACATGAGATATCCAATTGAAATATTTACATTCCATTACATTATTCTTTTTTTATCCATACAATCATTGAATACACCAAATGTTAGTTGTTGAAAGGTAAAACTAGCTAACTACATCATTCATAATTACCCAACATAATCTAGAAAATAATTGACATAATTGTATATCATTAAATCATCAACATATTAAAGTTAAGCATACATTCTTTGTAACATAGTACACATTGACATAATATAAGAATTGCATCACTATTTTATCAAGAATTTAACCATATCATCCCCTTAAATTATTTTTATTTTGAAATAGAAGCAACATGACGAAGAATTAACACATCAACCCACAAATAGAGTGACACATTTCTTATCCTAGGAATCCTCATGGGGAATAAATCTAGCCTCCAAAATATGTACTTTATTCATATTCATAAACTTTGGATGTCAAATATTACAAATATATAAGGGCCTCTATGGGTCCCTTTCAAATAATCATACATTACAAGGAATACAACCTTTCCTTATCAAATTCATGATGCAATTAGGGTATTTTCCTAATTTTCTTCTCTAAGTCATC
Source organism: Wollemia nobilis (assembly GCA_028583015.1). Taxonomy (NCBI): domain Eukaryota; kingdom Viridiplantae; phylum Streptophyta; class Pinopsida; order Araucariales; family Araucariaceae; genus Wollemia; species Wollemia nobilis. The sequence goes on from JAQPPZ010016349.1 coordinate 2,695,392, forward strand.
ATTGTATCATTAAGGTATTTACCATACCAATAATGAATACATTTGTCCTTTTTAAAATCATGATGCAATTAAGGAATTTTTCCTAATTTCTTTCTCTAAGTCATCATTATATCATTAAGGTATTTCCCATACCAATAAGGAATCCCTTTGTCCCCATGATGCAACTAAGGATTCTAATAATTCCTTCCTCTAAATAATCATAGCAATTTTCATATTTTTATGATAATCATTGGAATCCTATATTAGATAAGTCATCTTAATGTTAGAGAGAACCATGTAATTTCTCTCAATAATGAATTCCAAATTCATTCTACACATCTGACACAAATTCAATCCATGAATTAAAGTCCCATACCTTTAATTCATTAAAATTTTCTTCGTAAATTAATAGTTTAAACATCCATAAACAAGGAGATCATGATGAGCAACTCCATCCATTGCGCAGGTAGGAAATAAAATGTTTAAAATTGAAAGGGTGAGAAGGTCCAAATTCAAATTTTTGCACCTCAGGACACCCTTGACTGCAACCATACTAGCAAAATATCTGAGGATGGGGAGGCCCATGAATCTGTTAATTATAACCTGATAGGCGTTTGGGGGGATGAACCCCCCAAAAAATTTGATCCTCATGGACCCCTCTTTCTGAGGGCCCCAACTCAGAAAAGGTATCTTTTGCCAAGGTTTCTGGAGGAGGACAACAGTGCATACTTGAGCCCCACTCTACTTTATATCCCATTGGTTCAAAATATAGAATTCGTGACAATTTGATCCAAAATGTTTGTCTTATGAATCCTTAAATTTAGTCAGTAAAGTGATTGGAGGGCACCCTAATTTAGAAGTCATCTACAGTTGGGCTCTTTCCAAGCTGACTAGAGGCTTCTTTGGGATTTGTTTGAGTAACTATGATGATTCCAACAAAATCCTTATTGGTGGTCCTTGGTTTCTAGGGTAGAAGAGTAATTTTATATGTAAATAGGATCTTGACTTCGATCCTGAAACCCAAAGTATAAATTTTGCACCCATCTAGGTAGGTTACCTAATATTCCTTAACATTATTGATATTCAAATATTCTTGCTACTATTGCCAAAACTATTGGAACCCTAGTTGCTATTGATCATGCTACCTTAGCCAGATCTCGGATGACCACAACTAGAATATGTGTTAATGCCAACCTTGACTCTGAACTTCCAACTTTTGTGGAGCTTGAATATAGTGGTTTTTATCGAAAGTAGGCTATTGAATATGAAAATAAGCTTGCTTTCTATGTGGAGTGTCATACTCAGGGACATCTCAGGATTCATTATCCTCTACTAAAAAGTAAATAGTCAAAAGAATCAGTTAAGCAGCATGAAGTCCCTCCCTCTAAAGTGTAGGGATGGAATAAATCTGGACCTATTATTCTAAGCCAAAATACCCAAGAGTGGAAGACTGTTGGTTCTAAAAAGAGTTACAGATAGTCCAAGCAAGGGCAACATCAAGGTAATAAGGGTATTTTCTTTAGTGAAAAGGAGAATTTTCAACCCCTATAGGATTCTATGGAGGCTGTTGGAAAGGGTAAGAAGATAGTCAAATCTCCAACTCGATATCTAGATTCAAGTTATGAGATATATCATATTCCTCTGAGCCCCAATAATTTTGAAATTTTTACTGATTCCAACTTGTTTGATCAAGAAAATCAACAAGTTATCCAAAATAATAAGGTTCAACTCCCTCAAAATAATGACTCTCATACAAATTTTGTACCATCCCTTCCTCCTCCTAAGACATTTAGCCCTACTAAAATGTCAAATATTTTAATGTCCTTAGGCTCTGTAATTGATAAAATAGTCCCATCTAAATGTATTCCCAAGCACACTCATATCTCCAAAAAATCCCCAATTGAGTATGGAAGTGATAAAAACGAGGATGACATTTTGTAATTGAACAATGGAAAAATAGATTTTAGGATGACATTGATAATGGCATCCAAAAGACTTTATTTCCCCTTGTTGGATCTCAGGCTAAGGATGAACCAAAAAGCACCAAACCTCCCCAACCGACTGGTAAGGGAGGTAAGAAATATTCCAAGGTTTCCAAATGAATCTCCTCTCATGGAATGTGAGAGGGTTGAATGGGTTAACCAAGCAGAGGGTGGTTAAATCATTAAGAAAACAAATAAATCCTACTATTTTAATCCTTCAAGAAATAAAACTTGATCTAAATAACTCTACTTTAGCTGCTCTCAAAATTTGGAGTAGAGGAAAACTTATTTTTAATCCTACCAAGGGTGCTTCAGGTGGACTCATTTATTTGTGGGACCCAAGAAATGTGGATGGAGAGTTGATTCAGTCTAGTGAAAGGATTATTAGTGTCAAATTTCAAGAATGAGATTCCAATATTTCCTGGATTCTATCGAATATCTATGCTCCAAATTTTGTATCCAAGAGGGCCCTCTTTTGGGATATGCTTAGTAACCTTAAAGACTCCTTCAATAATGCTCCATGGATTGTTTCTAGATATTTCAACACACCTATATAACCCTCAAATAAATTTTGGGGTTCAGGGTGTCCTGAAAAGAGTATGGAGGATTTCTTTGACTTCGTCAACACTAACAATCTGATGGATGTTAAGCTCAAAAATGCAAAATTTACATGGAGCAATAGAAGATCAGGAAATCAACTCATTCAAGCAAAAATAGATAAAATTTTCCTATGCCATGAATCTATCCAAATATTTGGGGATGCCAACCTTCTTGCTCTCCCAAAATTTGGATCTGATCACAGTCCACTCCTTTTGGATATTTTCAAGGATAACCCTTTTATAAGACCTTTTAGATTTGAATCAATGTGGATTCAGCATCCTGAGTTGAGACTTAGGATGTCCCAATGGTGGCAACAAGTTGGTCGGGGTTGTCCTTGCTTTTACCTAGCACAAAAATTAAAACATGTACATCCTATTTCTAATAGAACTTGGATACCTCCTCCACCAAGATGGATTAAATTGAGTTTTTATGTTGCTACAAAGGGTAACCCTAGTTGAACAGGAGTGGGTGGTATCCTCAGATACAATAAAGGTAAGGTAATCCTTGCTTTTGCCAATTTTTTAGGAATTCAGTCAATCAAAACTATTGAAGCTCGAGCTCTATGAAATGGTCTGGTGTTGGCCAAATATATTTTTGATAGGATTCTTGTCGAGGGTGAATCCCTTACTATCATTAATTACTAAGAAAATTCCAAAATTCCTTCATGGAAAATAAGGAATCGCATAGAAGAAGCAATAAATCTCAACATAAATTTCTAGGATATTATTTTTCAGCATACATTTAGAGAGAACAATAAAGCTAATGATGCTCTAGAAAATTTTGGAATCCAAATCACTAACTTGATGAGTTGGATGACTGACATTCCTTAATTTTTGGCCCAAGTCATTGATCAAGAAAATTTGAATTTAGGCTTCATTCCTATTGAAGTGGAGCAAGTCAGCCATCCTCCTCATGATCCTAATACCAGCGTGTATTAATTTTTCTACCAATAATTCCTTTGCCTATTTTTGTTGTGCGCTTCACATGATTTTTAGTCCTTTCAACCCGGGATATCGATTTTACAATTTTCAAAGAAATTTTTTTGGTCCTCCCTTATCTCGAAAAGGGATGTCAATTATCCATCCTCCAAAGCATTGCATTTGCTATCCTTAATCATTTAAAATGTCACCAATCCATATCCATTACCCCTGTCCATCCTCCCACTTTGTCCTTCCTTGTCATAATCCTTCTATGCGTCTCTCCTCGTATTTTTATGCACCTCTTTGATATTACCCATTTATGGGATTTTTACTCAGATTCTAACATGCTCTCCTGTAGTAATCAAAATTATAGCATCTACTGAGAGGGATTTGAAGTGTGAAATTTTTCTTTTCAACACCCTAGGTGACACTCATGTCGAGATTGTTGTCGTTCCTTTGTTTTTCTTATTGTATCGATTTTTACTTTTATGTTGCCCAAGTTTTAAAATTCCTTCTCTAATTTATCATTTAGTTGTTCATCCAAAAACATTCCCATATCTACATGGTCATCATGGCTTTCATCAAATATTATAAGCTCTGTATGGATTCCATTGCCAAGGGAATCCTTTCTGGTAAAGGGTTCCTCCTATTCTTCCACAAATTTGAAGGTGAAGACCCCAAAGTTATGCTAGAATTCATGGAGACATGGGAAAATGGTAAGGTTACCATCTGTAAGAGATAGAAGCACAATTGGGATTCTAAATTGAAGGACATCAAGGATAAGGATCTCTATAGAAGGGATCATCTAGGCATGCAGCGTGATGAGTTACCTTTTCTGTGGGGGAGCATTCTCAAGCCAATCATGGTGTATGTGACTATTGATGATCCTGGAAACCCTCTATGCTATTTTCACTTCTCCTTTTACAAATTTTTTTTGATGTAAGTGCAGTCAATATATTCTTTTAATTACACCATTGACCATTGTAAGGAGAAAAATGGGTCAAAACTACCAACACATTGTGGCCTTTTCAAATTTTTATTCAAAAATTGGTTAATTCACTGTCTTGAGGGTATTAATGTTACTCCTCTCTCCAAATACCTCTGAAACCTAGTTCATCCTAAACCACACCTCAATCTTCTTGTACTCCAAGGTTATCCGCCAAAAAGCAAAAAAAAATTAAAAAATTTTGGGAGTTAAGAAAGAGACCAAGAAGTACTTCACCTGAACCTGAGAGTGAGCCTAAAAAAACCCTTATGCTCCTTTGCATGATTGAAGAACAAAGCTATGCAGAAAGATTCACTGGTCATTGAGTCTAAAGATGAAGACAAGGAAAACCCTGATCACTATATGTAGACGTTCATCATCTAGTCTATAACAAATTACATTATATATTTGGTTTATTTATGTAATACCCTTAACTTATGGTTTTCTAAGAAGTCTTTTACTGAAAGCTTGGAAGAAGATCCTACTAAAAATTTGAATAAGGTGACTGTTAAATTTGAGGACATCCCTACCGAGGACAACACTGCTGATATGGACACCCTAAATATTGGAATATAATATGTTGAGGTCAATCCTAATATTGAAGGCTAAGGGCACCCACTCTAATCTGGAGGGTAGCTATTCAAATTTTTATGTTTTTTATTCTATGTATCAGTTTTTCCTAAAAAAAAATTTTTTGGTGCTGGATGAGGACATCCTTAGCGCTTGATCCTCTTTGGATAGTTCCCTTTGCTATTCTATGCTCTTGTAGTCATGGATTGATTTTTGTATACAAGTTTTGGGGCCCTGTTAAAACCCATATGATATTTAAATTTTAATCCATTTAATCGATCAAAAAAAATTAATAGTTTAAACTAATAGTTTAAACTATTTATCATTTCATAATCATATATGGTTTTAGAAACACATGTCAACCATATTTCTCCTTAATATTAGGTTAATAAAAGTAAACCCTTAGAGGTTTAGCATGGTTAATATGAAGCTAATTATATTAAATCTATTTCCTTTGATTATGTTAAAACAAATAGGAGTATAACTCTGCATTGAGTACAACGTATTTATTTTCCAATTGAATCTCAATTGCTATCAAATTTGCTTCCTAAATTTGATCCAAAATCCATTTCATTACTTTCCAAATCCTATCAATTATTTTTCCAATTGTGAGCTAAATATGCATCAAATATCCTATACAATTTTTATATTTCAATCCAAGGTTAGCTCTCAAATCAATTCATTTTCATAACTGGATCCCAATATGCATTCAGTTATTTCATCCTCTATCATAAAGTTTTCAAGAATGCATTTGTAAACTATTATCAACCTTTTCCAAAATTTGATCCGACATAACCTCTAATTATCTTGCTAATTTTGCTATCAAATTCAATCCAAATATTATTTATCTTATCTCCAAATGATACCAAATTTTCCTCCAATATTTGCTTTAATACTATTCAATATTCTCTTAAAAGAGGAAATCCCCATAAATTCCCATAAATCATCTAGCATCATGGTCCATATCTAAATAATTTAATTTTCTAATCCCAATCATAAATGCCATTACTTTGATTGTCAGGGATGTTTGTAAGAGTACCATACCTCTTCTTGGATGGACAACAAGATTATCCATTTTTATAATGGATTCTATTCATTAAAATTTTCATAATAAATCGTAGAATGTATTTTACATACAAAATCTAAAATTCTACTAAAATTATTACTTCCAACTACTTCTCAATTCTCATATTTAATATAGAAAACCAGCAAGCATTAATAAAAAATTCATTCATCATAACAAGGATTATTTCTTAATCCCATTTACCATTTATATGCAAACATGCATCACATCTTTGTATATCACATAAAAAGAAATCACCAATCAGGAATAGATGATTCATCCATATTTAGTATTTTTGTAAATAAGATTGATTCATAATTCCAACCATAATTTGTTTGAATTATCACCAAACATTAGGAAGAGTCCCATACCTCTTTCGAAGGAATGGATATCAATCCAATTCTTCCAAAACTAGAAGATATTTTTCATACTTCTAGTTGATTAACTTCAGTTACAATTTCCATTATAGCATATATAATGAAATACAAATGCAAAATATATATAATTTTACTTTGTACATTCAATTATTCTCAATTCATAATAATAATATATAATTTTCATGTCCTATAGATCATTCTACTAATATTTACAATATTAGATCTATATAACAAATACAACTTATAAGATATAAAAGGAAGTTCATCAATTAATGAAAACTAATTTCCATAAAATTGTACATAAGTGACTTATAAGATATAAAGGAAGAATTAGGTGAAGTTCTTTATATCTAAAATTCATCCTTCTAGTCTAAAATAAATATCCATATGAATGGACTTTTACATCACATAAAAGAGATAGGTTAAACACCTATTCGTTCAAGGCATGAGATGCATTTCCCAATAGATAAATTTCCTTATGGTATCTGTGTATTAAAAAACCCATTAATTAATATTTTGATTTATAAGAACCTTAAGACGTATAAAAATTATATGATATATATCTCAAGCATACGAATGGACTTAAACTATGGTTAATTAACTATATAATACGACAATCTTCGGACACTCTTCCCTCAACAAATTTATTTAAAATGGTGTATCCAATTCAAATATAAGGGTATGTTTGATGCCTAAAATTTAGCACATAGAAAAGTATGGAATAGATGATCCATATAGAAATTTAAGGTAGGGGCTTCTGTATATGATATAACACTTCAGATTATACAAACCTACCATTCCTATTCAAATCCGATAGGCTTAATAACAATACCTAAATTTTGGAATTCACCCAAACGTAAAAAATCGAAGCAATTCAAAGGTTTAAATTTACAATCTACTTTTAAAATGTAGGTTTTAATAGTGCATACTTATTGGATAGAGTTACACATAGGGAGTCTTCGATAATTCAATTATGTTCTAAATTACATAGTGCTTGTATGACCCCAACAAGCTACTAATGCTCATAAATTTTGTGGTAATATAGCATAACATAGTCAATCATTCAGTATGAAATTGAGGATTAAGGTCTAAAAGATAGCAAAGGAGTGTTAAATTATGTAACACCATTATTATAGTGTACATATATTAAATATAGAATCATCGTGCTAATATAAACCATATGAAAACTGGATCAATAGGGGTTTGATTGAAGTTGCTATGGGTTATTCTAAATGTACCTATCTTTATTCCCATAGCCTATGATTAGTACTCAAGGAGAAAACTGCCAACTTCAACATAAGCCCCATGTTATGGTACAAGCGATACTACAAGTTTCAAACTAGTTTTTTATTCACACACAACATGCACAAGAATCTGGTCCAACTGTTGACAACGGAGACACAATACAAATTTTACTATATTTTGAAAATAATATTACCATTACCACAATTAAAGTGAAAACTGCATGCTAGTGGACAATGACAGACTCCATGGTGATTGTTTAAGGTTGATTGCATATGACGTGATCCAAAGTACACATCCATGTATAGATATTTGACTAGATTTTAGGTTGGATTCCACTAGAGGTGCACCAATGATTCTTAGCAATATTTATGGTCAGAGGTTAAATAATAATATAATGTAACTAGATCAATGCACCACACTATAATTGATATAATATAGGACCTCCTTGAAAAGAGGATAAATTTGATCATCGATTCCAAAAAAAGTCAAGGGTATATTTTGACATTATAGGTCTAGAACCTGATGCAATTGAAATAGAATATACTGTGTAGGGTTTTTAGAACATCACATAGGAAGGCCCTTTATTTTTTCTAAAGCAATAATTCAAACATTAATCATAGAAAAATTGGATATTACTCCAAATCATAGGTCTTTGTCCTTGATTAACGCATTACCATCATAATATAGATAGGGCTAATTTAATATTCTATTCAAATGACTTTTGAGATTTATTAAGATAAACTCTACAATTAGAGATGTTAAAAAAACATCCAATAGATTCATTAATTCAACATAAGGAAAGATTCCAAACTAGGCCTTCCACATAAAAAAGCTTCCCTTGTATCAAAGCTCTTATTATTCTCCAGCCTTCTCCTTCCTTCCTAACATAGCATAATATAAAATAATTCCCTTTTTCTCAACATCAATGTCATTTTATAGCTCTCTTTCTTATTAGACAAGGAAGATTCTTCTAAATAAATATTTTATTTGTTTTATTTGTTTCAAAAAATATGCTTCTAATTATATATATATATCTATATATATAGATATATAGATATATAGATATATATAATTTATTTTATCTTCTTTTTTCTCACCCCAAGCTAAAGCTTCCTTTAATATATATAAATATTTTTTAATGGACAGGGAATCCATAGAGATAGAGAAGAATATTATATGCCATCTCAAACTTCCCAAAGTAGCCATGTGGAGGGAAAGATTTATATTTATTATTTTTTCAAATCTACAAAGTATTTTTTTTTAATCCAATCAAAATTGGACTAGTTTATAAAGGAAACAAACTACCTGATTTCCTTATAAAATGAAGGTAATTAAATTAACTAGGCAGTAAGCACATTTAAAAAATAAATGTCTACCCTTGAAATTAACCAATATAATACCCAATTTAATATTAATTGACTTCATAGAGAGATACCAACCTAGGAAATTAGTCATATTATTGCACGTAGAAGGGCTTGCCAAAATGGGTGATGACATATAGATGGACTTATGTAGGGATAGGGAAAAGGTACCCTATTTACGTGTTATGGGCCTTAAATAATAATCCCTACATCATGGTCAAATTGATTTATACCAATGAGGGTATATGAAAGGTGGATGAAACACTATTGGCGTCCTTTCTAAACAATGAGGTTTAGAAAGTTGAACCCCAAAAAACACAAGATGTTGGTCACTCCTATCCACTTGAGTGTTTAATGTAATGATAATGAACTCAAATTGTACCTATGCCTTACAATTCTAAACATTATTGAGACTTCTTGTGAACCTTACTTGTTAAAAAATATCATCTCTCTTGGTTTGGTTTGGTGAGTTATTATAGTTGGTATCAAATCTCTATGTCATATGACTAGAAGCTTCCATGGAGATAACCTAGGATAAGACTTTACTTTATGTGCTACTATGTGGATACTTACTCTTCTAGGGACCTTAACTTGATCTAGGATAAGATAGGTATTGCACGTTAGTTGGACTAGTCACACCAAGTAAAACTTATCGGGAGTATACTTTTGTATTGGGAATAAAACCTTGTGGTGAGGCAAGTGTGACCATGAATAATTATCATAAGAGTGATAATGGTCTAATATAGTTCATTGGGAAATGAAACTAACTAATTATATGCATAATTTATGAGAAATTATAACTTATCTAGCTCTTTTTTATGGATAGGAGATGTCACTTATTTTATAAGGAGGATCATCCAAGAAGGTACGGTTAGCTACATAGGAGGAAGCTATAGTACATCTTAAAAAGAAGTCTAGAAGAATAATGGGCTCGAGGAAGAGAATTGAATGAATAGTAGACTCGAATAAGAAGTCTAGAAGGATAATGGACTCCAACAAGAAAATTGGAAGAACATTGAACTCTACTGATATGGTGGAAGATCTTTCTTCCATAGTTAAGTTGCTTCAAAAACATATTGAGAAACAATGGAAAATTTTGGAGACCCTAATTAATAAGAAAACAAGAAATATGGATTTAAAGGGTCGACAGGAAGATAATCTTGTTAGAGTAAACCATGAAGAAAATCTCAAATCAAGGTTGAGCTATCCAAGGACCTTAAGAATGTTAAGGTATCCAAATTTAATGGAATATAAGGTGTTTATGTAGTAGAATCATGGTTGAATGATTTTGGGACTTTATTTTCTATGAAGACTTACTCACCTAAAACCTAAACTATTTGGTAAACCCTTCATATTTAAGATGTAGCCCTATAATTATGGAGGTATACTATAAAATATTTATTAAATTAATTCTTCTCAAAATCAATTTTATGTAGAGAATGTTGAATAATTCTCTATGATCCAATAGGGTACACTAATAGTGGAGGTATACTATCAAAGATTTGTTAAAATCTTAAAATATGTTTCTAAGTACAAGATTAATGAGCAATTGAAGGTGCATAAGTTCATCTTGGGGATAGATCATAAGATTAAAACAATGATTAATTTTATTAAACCTAAAACTCTCCAAAAGGCAGGTCCGAGGTGTAGACCAATTGGTTCATCCAAACCCCATAAGGGGGGCAGAGGTCCAAGGTTCAAATCTCGGGCCTCACCGGATTGAATGCTTGTCCCTTTCCTGGTGCTTTCAATGGCGTAAAAGGTTTAAAATGATTGTGGCATGGTGGTTATAGTGGCGGACTGCGTGAAGATCTGTGTGGAAACTTCTAGGGTGGACAACACAGAATACTATGGTGGCCATAAAAGCTAGACAGCCTGCCTGAATTCATGGCGGCTACCGATTACACCATGTAAATTCAAAAAAAAAAAAACTCTCCAAAAGGCTTATGATTTATCTTCATAGGAAGAGACCAATATGCAAATCAAGAAAATATTCTTCAACTATGCAGGGTTTACAAAGGTAGAGAAATAAAAACTTAAGAAAAGGAATATTGTTATGAAATGGGATAAGAAAAAACACAAGAAAATTAAAGGGAACCCAAAGTTTGAGAATAAGAAAAATGGGAATGAAGGGAATTATAAGAAATATTTTTACAAGAAAGATAATTCAAAACCCCAATCTTAGAAGTAGAAAGATCTAGCCCAGAAAGAGGGTATAGAGGATAAAATGTAGGAAAGGTCTCAAGAACACAATGTAAGTTGTTTTATTTATGGGGGTCATCATTATGCAAATAAGTATCTCTAGAATCTATAGTTGAGTAACATGACAGATGATCAACCATACCAAATCTATGTAGCCACAAGAAGTCAAAACCTAGATGGTAAAGCAACTCCCATGTTACCAAATGGTAAGTTGTTTAATAAGAATGTTAATGTTCTACTTGATAGTGGACCTACATATAATTTTATTTTCTCTAGTATTATTGGGGATATGTCAAAAAGACTTAGATTTTTGGAATGAGGGTGGAAAGTTGAGTATGGTTTTGGAAAAACTTAGTGGATCAATGTTTTTCTACCATCAATATCACCTTACCAAGTGAATCTACTATTTATAACTTATATGTAGCACCACTATATACCTTAAATATTCCTAAGGATGGATTTGTTAAAGGCTCATGGAGCCCTAATCAACTTCCAATAAATATGGATGGACTAGATGGATAAGGATAAGAAGAGGTAATGGTTAAAAGTAGACAAGGGTCTTTTCAACCACATTTATTGTCAACTATGCAGCTAAAGAAAAAAATCAAAAGGGATGGTATGTTGTGCATATTAAAGATAAATGACAAGATAGAAAATAATGGAAATAAGGAAATGTTTAAGAAACATCTAATTTTACATGAATTTGGGGATGTATTTCTAAAATATCTCCCAAGTTTACAACCTCAATGTGAGTTTGACTTCACCATTGAACTAATGCTTAAAGTTGAACCTATTGGAAGGACACCTTATAGAATGACTCCTATTGAGCTACAAGAGTTAAAGGTGCAAATCCAAGATTTTTTGAAGAAATATTTAATTAAACCTAGTGTTTTACCTTCGGGTGATCTGGTATTATTTATGAAAAATAAGTATTTTTCCCTAAGGTTGTGCATTGACTACAAAATAGTGAATAAATTCACCATAAAGAATAGGTATTCTTTTTCAAGGATTGATGATATATTTGATTAGATAAAGGATGCTACTATATTTTCAAATATTAGTTTATGATCAGGGTATCATTAGGTAAGTATTCATAAGGATGCTTATAATGTTACCATTAGTGTTGATAGATGTGTTAGTCTCACAATGACACTGCGAGGGGGGGTGAATCAGTGTAGCTCTTAAAAACTTAAATCTTCAATTCTTAATGCCTAAACAATGAAAGCTTAAAACTCAATAAAGAACATATACCAAAAGAGCATCACACAACACAAGATGTACCGAGGTTCACCAGTTTTGTCTACTCCTCAAAATTGACTGTTTGGACTCCCATCCAAATCCAGCCTTTGTAAAATACAAATTTTACAATCAATTTACTAGCACCCACTGGAAGGAGCACCAACCCCTAATTTATCTACAACGACAGAAAGGAGCACCAACCCATGATTTACCAGCACCAACTAGAAGGAGCACCAACCCCTGATTTACCAGCACCAACTAGAAGGAGCACCAACCCCTGATGCCAAGCACCAACTTGGACTTTTGTTATGAAACTAGAATATTGACATAAAGATACCTTCACTTTTACAAGACCTTGACTGGTCTATTGCTTTCTCAACATTGCCCACTCTTCACACAACACACACCGTGCTCGCTCGGCTCCAGCACACTCTCCTCATGATTCACATACTGCACACCTCTCTCGCTCTCCTCTTGCTCTCTTCGCAATATTATATCTGCCTCACGTTAATCCCAAGCGTTTTCACTCTGTTTCAACATCCATTTAATTCTCCATGTAGACCTCCTTTTATAACAAAGTTCTAACTCTATTTTTAACTTCCATATTCTCGCATGCAACCCGTAACTGCCCCTGTAACTATCGTTCTGACTTATGTTCACTGTTCTTATTTTAGCTGCATGATATTTCTTTGTAACCGCACCTGTAACTATCATACTGACTTCCGTTAACTCTTCTTATTTTAGCTACATGGTTTTATTTTGTAACGACACCTGTAACTGATGTACCGACTTCAATTAACTGTCACATATCTTCTTTTGGCTGGGTTCTCTTCTTAGCTCGTGCCAAAGCGACCTATCATGAAATCATGACACTTCTGCCTCTTTTTCCTCTTCTTGGCTTTCACCCATGAAAACACAACATGTCATGATATCGTGACACTTTTGCCTCCTTGATTCTTTTGTTTGATTGCACCCGCAAAAACACATGTCACGATATCGTGACACTTTGGCCTCCTTGCTTCTTCTGTTTGCTTGTACCCATGAAAACACATGTCGTGATATCGTGACACTTTCACCTCCTTGCTTCTTCTATTTTCTTGTACCCGCAAAAACACAACATGTCGCGATATCGCGACACTTTTGCCTCCTTGCTTCTTCTATTTTCTTGTACCCACGAAAACACATGTCATGATATCATGACACTTTTGCCTTTGTACTCTTCCTTTTTACTTTTGTCACGATATTGCAACACTTCTGCCTTCTTACTTTATATCTCCTCCTAGAGTCGCAAAAATGTGACATGTCACGATATCATGACACTTTTTCTCCTTTGCTCTTTCTCTTGCCTTCGAGTCGCGAAAACGCGACATGTCACGATATCGCAACACTTTTTCTCCTTTGCACTTTCTCTTACCTTCGGGTCGTGAAAACGTGACATGTCATGATATCGCGACACCTTTTCTCCTTTGCACTTTCTCTTACCTTCGGGTCATGAAAACATGACATGTCACGATATCGCGACACTTTTTCATTCTCTTCCTTCCTGCCCTTTCCGAGTCACAAAAATGCGACATGTCGAGAAATCATGACACTTTTCCTTCTCTGCCTTCCTACTCTCTTCAAGTCGTGAAAATGTGACATGTCACGAAATCATGACACTTTTCCTTCTCTACCTTCCTCTTTGCTTTGGACCGCGAAAATGCTACATGTCGTGATATTGTGACACTTTTTCCTCCTTGCATTTTCTCTTCACTTTGGACCGTGAAAATGCAACATGTCACGATGTCGTGACACCTTTTCTCTCTCCTCTTTCTCTTTGCTTTGGCCCACAAAAATGCAACATGTCACAAAATCGTGACACTTTTTCTTTCGGACTCTCTCTCTTGCAATATGTCATGAAATCGTGACACTTTTTCTTTCGTACAATCTCTCTTGCAATATGTTGTGAAATCATGACACTTTTTCTACTTGCCTTTTTCTCTTCCAACATGTCATGAAATCGTGACACTTTTTCTTTCGTACAATCTCTCTTGCAATATGTCGTGAAATCGCAACACTTTTTCTACTTGCCTTTTTATTTTCCAACATGTCGCGAAATCACGACACTTTTTCTTTCATACTATCTCTCTTGCAATATGTCGTGAAATCATGACACTTTTTCTACTTGCCTTTTTCTCTTCGAACATGTCACGAAATCGTGATATTTTTTCTTGCTTGCACCTTCTCCCCGAACATGTCGTGAAATCATGACAGTTTTGCTTGCTTGCGCTTTCTCTCCAAACATGTCACGAAATCATGACAGTTTTGCTTTCTTGCACTTTCTCTTCGAACATGTCACAAAATCGTGAGAGTTTTGCTTGCTTGCGCTTTCTCTCCGAACATGTCATGAAATCATGATAGTTTTGCTTGCTTGCAATTTCTCTCCGAACATGTCACAAAATTGTGATAGTTTTTCTTTCTTCTCAAAATGTCGCAATATCGCAACAGTTTTTCTTTCTCTCAACATGTTGCGATATTGCGACAGTTTTCTTTCTTCTCAACATGTCGCGAGATCACGAAAGTTTTCTTCCTTGTGATTTTCTTTTGATTTTTAGCATATGGACCACTTCAATATTTTGGATAATCACTACACATACTCTAAAGAACCTCTTAACTCTTGTCCACTGTATCACTGAACTCCTATCCACTACATCAACCAATCTGTCTGAGCATCAACCGATATGTCTGACTGTGTTGACAACAATGACAATACTGTTGTTGCACCTTGCTCAACAATCTCCCCCTTTGGAATTGTTGGCAACACACATGCAATTTCCTATAAATATTCTCCCTTTGACAGTAATACCAAAGGGCTGCTGCAGACTCCCCCTGAGTCCATGCACAACATTCTCAGGCACAAATTATTATAGTTATCAAAAATTACAAACATGAGCAAAAAGATAATCAAATATATAAATGCTCCCCCTGAGAATATGGTCTTGATAGCTAGTCAATTCTTAGGAAGCATGACCACTCTCAATTTATTGTGAAGGTATCCACTACTGACTGGTGGACCTCTCTCCAATTGTTATATTATAGAAGACTTTGTCTCTCTGTTGCACTAACTGGTGGACCTCTCTCCACTTGAAGAATACTCACATCAATTGTGTTGGCTGCTGGATCTCTATCCATTGAGATTCTATTCTGTACTTTGTTAATAGGCTCACATAGAACCTACTTAACAAGCTCACATAGAACTTGTCCAATGTTGAATAACAAGCTCATACAAAACTTGTCCAAATATGCTCCAACAAGCTCACTAAGAACCTGTCCAAAATTTGCTCTAGAATTCTGTCCCAACACTATCCTCAAATATTTTCCAAAGGCCTTCTCAAATGCTCAATCGATCATGCTCAAGTAGTATTCAAAATGAACTCAACAATGAATGACAATCTCAAATCAAATCCACTTCATAGAAGCATAAAGAGAATTGTTAGAGACTTAATATCTTCTAACCTCAATCTCAACTCAACATAGAATAATGGAATAATTTATTTCAGAGAACTTTAAAAATCACTTCACACATAACTTGACAAGGCTTAATCAAATCAACTCAACCAATCATCACCAAGCTGGAAACCATCTGGCTGCTCAATATAAACCTCTTCTTCAAGCTTCCCATTCAAAAACATTGATTTCACATCTGTCAACAAAATTGACAAGTGACTCACTGATGCAGGAGCATCCGACCACAATGGAGCAATCCTGCATCCTTAAAAATTTCTTTAAGTATTTGTATTTTAGTCCTTTCCCGGGGGGGAAAGTTTTGCAATGCAGAAGAGGAAGTTTGCAAAGTTTGGGATGAAGTTGGGGTGAGGTCGGGATATCGCGACCTCATTGGCTTCAACTATGGCAAGGGTCGGTTTCATCGCGATATTGCGACATCGCGATATCGCAACGTCATGATATCACGACATTACTTAGCAGCCGAAGCTAAGGGAAGTTTTCGTCGCGATATCGCGACGTCGCGATATCGTTGTGAGAGTTTGCAGCAAGAGCGAAGAGGAAGCTTCCGTCATGATATCGTGACGTCTTTCAAAGCAAAGACGTGTTAGTTTTGAAGATGAAAGGAAGCAGTGGCGGGGGAGCCACGAAATCATGACATGTCACGATTTCGTGACATGTCGCGAAGTCACGACTCCCGACGGCAAGGCAAGTATGAAAGGCATGGGGGTCGCGAAATCATGACATGTCATGATTTCGTGGCCCCAAAAGACTTTGGCATGGTGGAGGCGCTATGGGTCGCGATATCGTGACATGTCACGATTTCATGACTTGTCACGATATCACGGCCAGTCATAGGTCGACACGTGGCGCAACATTGGATAGCCGCAGAAGTTAGAGAAGATAGAGAACAGGGCAAGGCCTGAAAGGAGAATAGCAAACAGTCCAGCAAGGCCGAACTTGACACATGGATAGCCATGTGTAGCTTGAAAATTGTGAAGGACACGTGTTTGAAATATTTTACATCTAGGAGGAGGCATGGCATGTTTTGCATGCGAAAGTAGATGTGTATCAAAGTGAAGATGAAGGCCATGTATCATGGAATTAAAATTTATAGTCGTGTGCATTAAAGGGAGAGAACCACCTCATGAAGGTCTTTTTGAAAAAAACAACTATTGCAGGGCATGGCCGGTATGGAGGAGACGGCAGCGTAGAGGACAGTCTGACCGGAGCGGTGGTGCAGGTCAAGGGGGACATTAATGCAAGCTCTGGGTAGATCGGGCAGATGGCCCATTTATGTCAAAATTTTGAAAACCCGGAAGGGGGGGAAATTTTGAATTTGAAATCTTGTTTGGTGGAAGCATTGATGGCCGGGAGGACCGGGGGCCTCGTTAAAGACCCGAAATTTTGTAATAGTGTGGGGGGACGAAAGAACAGGGGAGTTACAGAGTGGAAGAACCGAGCCGAGCTCGGTCATTGTATGCCTGCGGGCTGTTTTTAATTCGAAACGCATGTAAATATTTTTTGCAAAATTTTAATGAAAAGTTGAATTTGTAAGGTGCTGGTTTTCCCGTCCCCATTAGTTGGTATCAGAGCCCATAGCTCCTGAGCATACAATAGACCACCGAAGGAGAGGCAGTTGTACCAGGACTTGTGGGAGGGCTTGAGATCAGGTGAAGATGCCTCCACAAAGAAACCGTGGTGGAGTAGGAAATGTGGTGCCAGCCGAAGATTTTCAAGCTTTGCAGCGGCAAGTCCAGGCCCTGCAAGAAGAACTGCGCAGAGGACATGAGCCGAGAAGGGATGCAAACAGTGAGGATGAATTGGAAGAGGAGAATGAGTTTGAATAAGAGGAAGAAGATGTAGATCCGACACAAGCCAGATTGTACAAGGCCATATCCCAGATCGGGAAGAGGCCGAAGTTAGAAGTTCCCACGTATTTCGGGAACTTGAACCCAGAGGAGTTGATAGACTGGGTGAATGATTTAGAAGAGTATTTCGAATACGAAGAAGTTGAAGACCCTAACCGGGTCAGATTTGCTAAGACCCGACTGAAGGGTCATGCTAGCATATGGTGGAAGGGGGTACAGTTGGAGAGGAACCGAAGAGGAAAAGAGCGGATAACAAGATGGGACAGGATGGTGGAGAAATTAAAAAGGTAGTTTATCCCCGTGGATTATGAACTGGACCTACTTCGTAAAATGCAGAGTTTGAGGCAGATGAACAAAATAGTTCAAGAATACACGGAGGAATTTTACAAGATCTCCATCAGAACCGGGCATTTGGAGGCAAGCAAAGAAAAAGTGGCCCGTTACATTAATGGGTTGAGGCCCAGTGTTCAGGAGGAACTGAGTTTGGTTCGGGTAAGCACCATTGAAGATGCTTACCAATTTGCTTTAAAGGTGGAAGAAAAATTGAACCGAAAGTTTGAGAGCAAGCAAAGAGTAAAAGGACCGGGAGGAAAGAACGGTGGAAAGAAAGAAGGAAAGGAAGAGAAGAAAGAAGAGGAGAGCAGCAGCCGAGATCAGAAAGAAGATGAAGAATCCAAACCGCAAGTTTAGAATGATGGCTACCCGAGAGGAAGAGGTAGATCTGGACGTGGGTATGGAAGAGGAGTATTTCGTGGAACATGTTTCCATTGTGGTGAAGAAGGACACCGGGCATTTGAGTGTCCACAACATCGAGAAAGGACAAACAAGCGGCCAGTGGGTCCTGCCAGAGTAGTTGTGGCAGTTGAAGATGCTGATTCAGAACATTCGAAAGAAGCTAAAAAGGGAGAAGCAATGATTGTGAGGAGGACCATGCTGGTGGAGGAAGACAAATCTAAATAGAGGAGAAGCCTGTTTTGCACCCGGTGCAAAAGTGCGGGCAAAGTCTATAATGTTATTATAGACAATGGGAGTACAGACAACTTAGTTTTCGAGGAGATGGTTTCTAAGTTGCAGCTGGAGAGAAAGAGGCACCCGCACCCGTACCGGATTGCATGGTTGCGAAAGGACCACAGAGCTTGGGTCCGGGAATAGTGTTTAGTCACGTTCCAGATTGGGAGATACCAGGATGAAGTCCTGTGTGATGTATTCCCCATGGATGCTTGCCATTTGCTATTGGGAAGGCCATGGCAGTTTGATCGGAGTGCAGTGCATGATGGTCATGCAAATACTTACACCTTGAAGAAAGATGGAGTGTGGCACAAGTTGAAGCCATTGCAGACCAAAGATGAGAAAGTGTGCAGTAATGCCAGAATTTGTCTGGTAGAAGGCAAAATTTTTTGCCAAGAAACGGGACTTGAGCAGATTGCAAAGGTCGATGGGTGTTCGGAAATATTGCAAAGGATGCAGACCAAACAACTTAGAAGTGAAGGTCACTTCTCTTGTTACCCCGGGTGTCTGATGCAGGAGCATCCGACCGCAATGGAGCAATCCTGCATCCTTAAAAATTTCTTTAAGTATTTGTATTTTAGTCCTTTCTCGGGGGGGGAAGTTTTGCAATGCAGAAGAGGAAGTTTGCAAAGTTTGGGCTGAAGTTGGGGTGAGGTCGCGATATCGCGACCTCATTGGCTTCAACTATGGCAAGGGTCGGTTTCGTTGTGATATCACGATGTCACGATATCGCGACATTACTTAGCAGCCAAAGCGGAGGGAAGTTTCCATCATGATATCGCGACATCGTGATATCGTGGTGAGAGTTTGTAGCAAGAGCGAAGGGGGAGCTTCCGTCGCGATATCGTGACGTCGCGATATCGCGACGTCACGATATCATGACGTCTTTCAAAGCAAAGACGCGTCAGTTTCAAAGACGAAAGGAAGCAGTCGTGGGGGAGCCACGAAATCGTGACATGTCACGATTTCACGACATGTCACGAAATCGTGGCTCCCGACGGCAAGGCAAGTACGAAAGGCGTGGGGGTCGCGAAATCATGACATGTCATGATTTCGTGGCCCCAAAATACTTTGGCATGGTGGAGGCGTTGTGAGTCATGATATCGCGACATGTCGTGATTTCGTGACCTGTCGTGATATCGCGGCCAGTCATAGGCCGACACGTGGCACAACGTTGGATAGCCGCAAAAGTTAGAGAAGATAGAGAACAGGGCAAGGCCCGAAAGGAGAATAGCGGACGGTCGAGCAAGGCCAAACTTGACACGTGGACAACCACGTGTAGCTTGAAAATTTTGAAGGACACGTGTTTGAAATATTTTACATCCAGGAGGAGGCATGGCAAGTTTTGCACGCGAAAGCATACGTGTATCAAAGTGAAGATGAAGGCCACGTATCATGGAATTAAAATTTACAGCCGCGTGCATTAAAGGGAGAGAACCACCTCATGAAGGTCTTTTTGAAAAACAACTGTTGCAGGGCATGGCCGGTATGGAGGAGACGAGCAGCGCAGAGGACAGTCTGACCGGAGCGGCGGTGCAGGTCAAGGGGGACATTAATGCAAGCTTTGGGTAGATCGGGCAGATGGCCCATTTATGTCAGAATTATGAAAACCCGAAAGGGGGGAAATTTTGAATTTTAAATCTTGTTTGGTGGAAGCATTGATGGCCGGGAGGACCGGGGGCCTCGATAAAGACCCAAAATTTTGTGGGGGGACGGAAGAACAGGGGAGTTACAGAGTGGAAGAACCGAGCCGAGCTCGGTCATTGTATGCCTGCGGGCTATTTTTAATTCGGAACGCATGTAAATATTTTCTACAAAATTTTAATGAAAAGTTGAATTTGTAAGGTACTGGTTTTTCCCGTCCCCGTCACTCACACTTGTACCAATTTTTGTCCAACACTATACCAACACTGCAATTTTACTGCCAACTCTGTGCAAGCATCAAACACAGTACCACAACACCAACCAAATCCCTTCTTACATTTTCAACTTGGTCTATGTTTTCTATAGTCATCGCTGGTCACACCTTACTTTCAACTATTCGAATTAGGAGACAATATTTTGTTAAATGCTTCACGGCCAACTATAGTGCACCTTACTCAAACTCATACTTCTGGACCATTACCTCTAGCGTTGGAACCTCAATCTGCGTGCAGTCATCAACTCTCAGTATTCTGCTTCCTGCTAGGGCATATGTCAGGGCTACTCAATGTCTTAGGCAAACGTTCTTCACACGATTCCAGGGAGCATTTCTCCTTACTGCGATCAAGGGATTCCTCGGGCAATATCTCGCATTCCTAAAATAATGCAATACTTTCTTAGGTGCATAGGCATCTTGTCCTCCTTGGCACTTCACCACCTGGGCACTATTCTCTTAATGTCTCTGCCTTGCATGTGCCACTTGGCACTCTTGAAGAACTGGGTACTAGTGCTACTGTTTGCTTTGACTCTAGCATCTCTTTGATAACGACTACTTCTTTAGAGAAAATTAACGCTCTCTTATACCAAACGATGTGTTGTATTTTTGGTTAAGAAACACACGCCTTCCCAGCTACACATTGGCAAAATTTTCATAATGATCATGAAGAGCTTTACCATAGTCCTCCCTCGATATTGGTAGATGAATCGAGACTACTCACAACATGGATTCTAAGTTATCTTCAGATTGGGAATGTTACAGGCTTCAAAACCAGCACCTACCAACTTATGCTTCCATGACACGACGACCTGTACTGCATGTTCTATCTCAGATAATGCCTATCAGCTATTGCATCGAAAACCTAGCTGTTCACCATGTTGTTCTGCTGAAGCACATCAGTTTGACACTATCTGCTATTGTAACCACCATCACTAGAGAGATTACATAATAATAAAAAACTGGCTCTATCAAGCCAACGTATCATGCTCCTGCTTATTAACTCCACAAACAACTACATGAACTGAAACACATTTTGATAACTATACGACAACTCCCCCTAACTACTTGCATTTCATCCTTAGATAACCAAACAACATAGGAGCATTAAAATAAAACTTTAAGATTGCTCCCCCTGAGGATGTGCTACCTGGATCTGCTTAGTGCAATAGAGGAGTAATCTCCTTCAGTCTAAGGAGACACAATTTCCTCTCTTCTTTCTTTTTCCAATCTTTCTTGAACTTGGGCTTGAGTTTTTCAACTGCATCCCAGTTTTGAACCTTTTTGTGAACTTGAAGATTTCTCTTGGGTGGTTGTCTCTTGTGCATCCTTGATGGATGATTATTTTCCTTTCTTTGATGCACATGATTTATTCCCTGTCTGTGTTGCATTATTTGTGTTTGATGAAATATGTTGTCTTGCCTTAGATTAGATACAAAAATTCTTGGACAAAACCTTGCTATGTGCCCATGACCATTACATTTAAAACATTGCACATGGTGTTCAACAGATGTATTTCTACTAGCATAACTCTTTGATCTATTATTCAATCCATAATAAATTGCCTTGTGACCATAATGGTTGCATCTAAAACAATAGCCATTAAAAGCATTATTATGAATAGAGTGAGAGTGATAGAACCTCTTTTGTTGTGGTTGCTTTTCTGTAGATCTCCTTTGAGATTTTCTTCCTTTTGAAGTTTTAGCGTCAAACTGTTCTTGCTTTGATCCTTCAGCAATGGACTTCTTCTTCTCTATAGATTTAGAAGATGAAGGTTTTTCAACTTCATATCCAAGACCAAGCTTACACATGGGGCTTCTTTCATGACGTATCATTTTATCTAGCAACTCTGTGCTCTTCTCAAATTTGAGATTTGTATTGGCCTCTTCTAGTTGTTTCTTCAATAAAACAATCTCCTCTTCTTGTTTGCAACAAACAATCTCTTTCTTATTGATCTGTGACCTGAGAGTTTCTTCAATCCTTTTGGACTCTTCTACTTGCAACTTTAGATCACTAAAAACTTTTTTAGATTCCTCTTCACGTTTTCTACATACATCGACTTTATCATCCAGGTGTGACTTCAAGGCTTCTTCTATTTCCTTGGCTTTATGAATTTGTAAAAAGAGATCTTCGATATTATCCCCATATTCTTCCAAATTCTTGGATAGTCTTATATTCTTTTTCTTTTCTATATTCAACTCTTCAAGTGCAGCGATCAACTCACCTTCTAGATATACTTCAACCTCAAGGTTTTCATTACATGCTTCAGAATTCACTCCTATCTTTTCTAGTTCAATTTTCTCTTCCACAGGAACTGAAACTAACTGAGATGCCTTATTTGAGGAGGATCTATTCTTCTTACCCATTGCGTACTAATCCTAGATCAACCCTAGCTGATTTAGCCTGACAAGGGAAACTAGCTCTGATACCAATTGTTAGTCTCACAATGACACTGAAAGGGGGGGTGAATCAGTGTAGCTCTTAAAAACATAAATCTTCAATTCTTAATGCCTAAACAATGAAAGCTTAAAACTCAATAAAGCACATATACCAAAAGAGCATCACACAACACAAGATGTACCGAGGTTTACCAGTTTTGGCTACTCCTCAAAATTGACTATTTGGACTCCCATCCAAATTCAACCTTTGCAAAATACAAATTTTACAATCAATTTACTAGCACCCACTAGAAGGAGCACCAACCCCTGATTTATCTACAATAACAAAAAGGAGCACCAAACCCTGATTTACCAACACCAAATGAAAGGAGCACCAAACCCTAATTTACCAGCACCAACTGGAAGGAGCACCAACCCCTGATGCCAAGCACCAACTTGGACTTTTGTTCTGAAACTAGAATATTGACATAAAGATACCTTCACTTTTACAAAACCCTAACTAGTCTATTGCTTTCTCAACATCACCCACTCTTCACACAACACACACTACGATCGCTCGGCTCCAATGCACTCTCCTCATGCTTCACATACCACACACCTCTCTCGCTCTCCTCTTGCTCTCTTCGCAAGATTAAATCCACCTCATGTTAATCCTAAGTGCTTTCACTCTGTTTCAACATCCATTTAATTCTCCACGTAGACCTCCTTTTATAACAAAGTTTTGACTCTATTTTTAACTTCCATATTCTTGCATGCAACCCGTAACTACCCTTGTAATTGTCATTCTGACTTCTATTCACTGTTATTATTTTAGCTGCATGATATTTCTCTATAACTACACCTGTAACTGTCATACTGACTTCCGTTGACTCTTCTTATTTTAGCTGCATGATTTTCTTCTATAACAACACCTGTAATTGTCGTACCGACTTTAGTTAACTATCACATATCTTATTTCAGCTGGGTTATCTTCTTAGCTCATACCAAAGTGACCTGTCACAAAATCGTGACACTTTTGCCTCTTTGTCCTCTTCTTGTATTTCGCTCGTGAAAACAAAACATGTCACGATATCGTGACACTTTCACCTCCTTGCTTCTTTTGTTTGCTTGCACCCATGAAAACACAACATGTCACGATATCGTGACACTTTTGCCTCCTTGCTTCTTCTATTTTCTTGTACCCACGAAAACACATGTCGTGATATCACGACACTTTCGCCTCCTTGCTTCTTCTGTTTGCTTGTACCCGCAAAAACATAACATGTCATGATATCACGACACTTTCACATCCTTGCTTCTTCTGTTTGCTTGTACCCATGAAAACACAACATGTCGTGATATCGCGACAATTTCGTCTTTGTACTCTTCCTTTTTACTTTTGTCATGATATCGTGACACTTTTGCATTCTTACTTTCTCTCTCCTTATAGAGTCGTGAAAATGTGACATGTCACGATATTGTGACACTTTTTCTCCTTTGCTCTTTCTATTGCCATTGGGTCGTGAAAATGCAACATGTCGTGATATCGCGACACTTTTTCTCCTTTCCACTTTCTCTTACCTTCGGGTCGTGAAAACATGACATGTCACGATATCATGACACTTTTTCTCCTTTACACTTTCTCTTACCTTTGGATCATGAAAACGTGACATGTCGCGATATTGTGACACTTTTTCATTTTCTTCCTTCCTAAAATGTGACATGTCGCGAAATCGTGACACTTTTCCTTCTCTGCCTTCCTGCTCTCTTCAAGTTGAAAAATGCGACATGTCGCGAAATCGTGACACTTTTCCTTCTCTACCTTCCTCTTCGCTTCGAACCGTGAAAATGCTACATGTCGCGATATCACGACACTTTTTCCTTCTTGCATTTTCTTTTCACTTCAGACCGCGAAAATGCAACATGTCACGATATCGTGACACTTTTTCTCTCTCCTGTTTCTCTTTGCTTTAGCCTGCGAAAATGCAACATGTCACGAAATCGTGACACTTTTTCTTTCGGACTCTCTCTCTTGTAATATGTCGCGAAATCGTGAAACTTTTTTTTCGTACAATCTCTCTTGCAATAGGTCACGAAATTGCAACACTTTTTCTACTTGCCTTTTTCTCTTCCAACATATTACGAAATCACGACACTTTTTCTTTCGTACAATCTCTCTTGCAGTATGTCGTGAAATTGTGACACTTTTTCTACTTGCCTTTTTTTCTTCCAACATGTCGCGAAATCGTGACACTTTTTCTTCCATACTATCTCTCTTGCAATATGTCACAAAATTGTGACACTTTTTCTACTTGCCTTTTTCTCTTTGAACATGTCACGAAATCATGATAGTTTTTCTTGCTTGCACCTTCTCCCCGAACATGTCACGAAATCATGATAGTTTTGCTTGCTTGCGCTTTCTCTTCGAACATGTTGTGAAATCACGAAAATTTTGCTTTCTTGCGCTTTCTCTCCGAACATGTCACGAAATCATGACAGTTTTGCTTGCTTGCACTTTCTCTTCGAACATATTGTGAAATTGCAACAATTTTGCTTGATTGCATTTTCTCTCCGAACATGTCACAAAATCGTGACAGTTTTTCTTTCTTCTCAACATGTCACGATATCGCGATAGTTTTTCTTTCTATCAACATGTCATGATATCATGAAAGTTTTTTCTTCTCAACATTTTGTGATATCACACCAATTTTCTTCCTTGTGATTTTATTTTGATTTTTAGCATATGGGCCACTTCGATCTTTTGAATAATCACTGTACATACTTTGAAGAACCTCTTAACTCTTGTCCACTGCATCACTGAACTCCTGTCCACTGCATCAACCGATCTGTCTGAGCATCAACCGATCTGATTGACTGTGTTGACAACAATGACAATATTGTTGCTGCACCTTGCTCAACAAGATGCACCAACAACTTTTATGAATCTAATCAACAATATGTTCAATAAATATATGGATTATTTTATTTTGATATTTTTGAATGATATTTTGATATATTCTGATACCAAAGAAGAACATGATCAACATTTGAGGTTAGTGTTAGAGGTGTTGAGGAAAAACCAAAATTATGAAAAATTGTCTAAATGTGAGTTCTGTGCCTTACAAGTTCAATATTTGGGGTATATTATATCTATAGAAAGGATTGTTTTAGATCCTAAGAAAATTAGAGTTATTTCATGTCTGCATTCATCCACTAATGTGTCATAAGTTAGAATTTTCATGGCAATTGATGAGTATTTATTTAGCATGTATTATTTGTGATAAATTGTTTAATTTCTACCTTTAAATCATGATTGCAATATATTTTAATGGTTATTTCTATTTATTCCTGTGATTTATCAGTTAAAATGATGGATATGGTTAATCTGACAAATGTATGTATTTCATGCAAAATACGCGTAAGTTGTGTATGATTATACAGGAAAGTGTTGAAGAACGTTTCACAAGAGTATGATGCAGTAGCACAAGATTCAGATCAGACCCTGGACGTGAGAAGATGGACATAAGGATGATGGATTAAGAAAGCTCTAGATACGGTTACAGAATACAGTAGTTGATGATTGTTATAGAATATAGTAGCTGAAGACGGTTACAGAAGATAGTTACTGAAGTATGTTACAGAAGGTAGTTGTTGAAGACTGTTACCGAAGAGATCTTTTACCAGTAGTTACAGAAGAAATTTGACCAAGTCAATTGACCGATGTTGCATGCCACATCAGTGACAACATGGCACTTTTACACGATAGCAAAGTATTTCTAGTCAGCATGATTAGTTGACTTGTCAAATATTATTCACGAGGATATTATAATTAATAAAGTTGTAAAGTTATTCTATAAAGTTGTATAATTAGATTATTGTTAGGTTGTCTAGATTCTGATGCAAGATTGTTATGTCCTTCCTGAGAATAAAGGGGCATATAGTTACATTGTATATCTTGCGAAATGTTCAAATTAGTATTGTTTTGTTATGTTCATTCATGTATTGCCACTTGGACCACTTAGGCTATTTATTGAGTCCAAGGAGGATTAGGAAATTGTGTCTATTTAGAATAATTAGATTATTTTTGTTAAGTACATAGTTGTCGCATTATCAAGTCCACAAATCCACATGGAAAAATACGTGGAAGAATATTACTTAGAATTGTCCAAGTCATATTATATATTACATAGGAAGACCTTTGAAAAGGTCTAATCATCAATCGCCTATCTAATGAAGAAATGTTCGAAGTCTAGCTAATGTTTGTACAATTTTTGAGGAAATGTGCCAACATGTACATTTGAACTTCCAACAATAAAAGCAGCACTTTACTTTTCACATATGGTAATTGTATCATTTGTGTTATTTACTGCTTGATTTCTTTTATGTAGTTGTAATTGTAATTTCCCTGCATCCATAGAATAGAATAATGTTAGTAGTAGTTATGCATCTTAGTTACTGAGATAAAGTAGTTTAGGGGAGAAAGACTTACACTATCCTCTAGGAGGCAGGGCCCACTCCTACAGTCAGTCCCTATTCTCTCGCCCCTACAATAGGTTAGGAATAGTTAGTACGTAAAAATTAACCTTAGAATATAAAATAAATTAAATTGCATTATCATAGATCAGAAAGTAAAAATAGATAATTAAAACTAATTGCACGAGGATCCTCACCAATAGATAAAATCATCATTAGATCAAATCATCAATAGGTAAATATCATATTTATTACATAAATCATAAATTACATTTTATTTTCATTCCTACACAATTTAATTTATATTCACTATAATCATTACTTTTTTACACAACCTGAAACTAAAAGAGATCTAAATTAAGCTTAGAATTGATCCCCATAGTACAATCTATACTAGATTTCTACTCTTTAAATCTAACCTTGATTACCCTAGATTGACAAATATTAAATGTAAGCTATTACAATCGATCATTTTGGCATCATTTAGGGAGAGTAGTGTCATAGTGGTTAATCAAAAAGTTGTTTGGATGCAAAAAGGAGAGGCTTACTTGTATATTACCAAGTTCTTTTCTCTTGAGGAATAATTTTAATGCTTTCATAGTTAAAATTTTATTTCCTACAAAATTTTATTTTCTAAATATTTTATTTCCTACAAATTTTCAAGCTTTGGGTGATTATTATTGCTTAATTTGGTTTAGGACCTATAAGAAAATAGGAAGTAGGTATGACTGAGTGACACAGTCATAGTGAAACACCCCTAAATACTTAGGCCCTATAGAAGTAGGAAGTAGGTATGGTTGAGTGACACAACCATAGTGAAACCCTCCTAAATAATCAAAGAAGTAGTAATAGTTTTACTTTTTATTTTCAATAATTTCATTTCTAGTAATTTCCAAGCTTTGGGTGATTGCTATTCATTTGTTTTGGTCTAGGTTCTCCTATAAAAAAAGAAGTAGGTATGACTGAGTGGCATAGTCATAGTGAAACACTCCTAAATAATTAGGACCTGTAAGAAGCATGAAGTAGGTATGGTTGAGTGGCACAATCATAGTGAAATAAAAGTTCCTATATAATCAAAGAAGTGATAGCAAAATAACCTTTTACTTTCAGTAATTTTATTTCCAGCAAATTTTACTTTTCAAGCAATATTTCATTTTATTTCCTATTATACTAAAATTAGTTGTATGGATTCATAGACCGTGAGTCACACCTAGTTTTAGTTATAGCAGGATTGCTCAAAAAATAGAAAATTTATTTCATTTTCCTACTATGTTAAGGATAGTTATAAATTCATTTGTTGTGACTTATATCTAAACTTGGCAATAATAGGATTAAAACAGAAAACAAAATCAAAACCCAAACAAAACCAAAACCAAAGAGAGAGAAAGGAGAATAAAATATAGGTTGCTAGATGGTGGAAAATAGTCTAAATCAGTCTATACTTATAGACCTTAGAAAATTACTAATACAACAAGAAGTTAACCTTATTTTTGAGCAAGGAAATAAAACATCAAGTCAAGAGTGGGAGTGTTTGTGTGAATGCATTGACATTATCAAAGAGAGATCAGATGAGCTGAAGGAAATCAAAAGAATTGACATAGCAAAAACTCTAGGGCCAAACTACCATTCATCTTATCTAGATCTTGGAAGGAGTTGTGAGCATTGGCTTTGGGATAGAAGAGCAACAGTAAATCCAATAATTTACCCTTGGAATCAATATTTCGAAGACTCCCTCATCATTCACAACTTCCTTGCAGACATAGAAAAGAGAGAAGTAGCCCTAGAATATAGCAAGAAATATCACAAGATACCTAGAGTTGTGCACTTTAGAGAGTTGTGTCAAGATTTACACTATGAGTTACAATTTGGAAATCCTGACCCCATTCCAACACAATATTTTCTTGTTCAATTGATTCAATTAGTGATAGACCACTTTAATTTTGAAGAGGAACACTTCATGACACCTGAACAACTTGATCCAATCAACGATATTCATAGACTATTCAAAGAAGATTAGACATTGTTGCAAAAACAAGAGAACTTAGAAAATTCATGAGCAGACCTAGAGACTCTAAGGGAAGATTTATAAAGATCAACAAATCAGAAGGAAATTTCCAAAGAGACTTTAATAGGAAGCCTAGAATTTATAAGTTAAAAGAACTTGAAACAACAACATCAACCAATCAAGCTAAAATCCTAGAACAAGATCCCAACTCATATTTATTACCTGAACCAAAATTTGACAATCACATAGATCCTTCTTCTATTTTTACTGAACCCATACCTAGTCCAATTCTTGAAATCTTACATTCAATCATGGCTGACCAACATAGTGAGCATGGAGAAGTAGAAGAGAACCAAAGGGAGGATAGACAAAGATATAATAGAGACCAAAGAAGAAATGGGTAAAGAAAGATATTTGCCTTCCCAATATTACATATAGATGGGACATCAAGAGAACCTAAGTCAATATCTATTTTTGTATTGCCCACCTTCCATGGGAAACCACATGAAGATCCAGATGCTTTTCTTTTTGAATTTGAAGTGGTGTGCCAAGCTTACTTTTACACCACCAATGAACAAAATCTAAGATTGTTTCCCTCTACTCTTAAAGATGCAACTTTAATATGGTTCATGGGTCTAGGAGAAAATATTTGTAATCGATGGGATGGAGAACATGGATTAAAAGAGTTATTCCTTGAATGATATCAGGATTACTATAGAGTTAGGGATAAGAAAGTTGAGCTATTTTACATGAATAAAAAAGAAGAAGAATATTTGGAGGATTACCTTGAGAGATTTCTATTCGTTGGGTCTAGAGTAAATATAGACCTCGATGAAGAAATCTTAAAAGAACTCTTTCTAAAAGGACTGAAAGAAGATGTCCTTGAGGTTCTAAACCTTATGGCAAAAGGAGATATCCATATTATGACATTTGAGGAGATTGTAAACCTTTGCAGAAACTATTCAAGAAACAAACCTCTAAGGAGTAATAAGTATACATCCATAGGAGGAGTGACAAGAGCAAAAATTGGAAACATGTTGGAAGGTTTAAAAACTGATTTGTTAAGTACCTTGACTACATATTTGGATTTAATGGATAGGAAGCCAAAATAATAGGACAATGAAGAGATTTACTATCACAGATGTAGGAAAAAGCACAACCTGAGAGAATGCCCTCTCAACATTACAAATATTTCCAATATTTTTGCTTGTAAAATTTGTGATAAGAATCACAAAACTAAAAACTGCAAATACATCTCCATTGTTAAAGCTGCCATAAAGGAACCTGAAGTTGAAGAGGTAGAAGATATTTATTTTGTAGCTCAAATATGGAATGGTCCATTCAATGGACCACCAAATTGGTCAAACCCTAGTTATTCCAACCCACAAAGGCCTAATCAATGGTCCAATGCACCAAACTAGGCAAATTGGAACTCTTATTCAAATAATCAAGACTAGAACATACCCCCATGGGCCCACTTTATGGCCAATACCTATGGAAATCCACCTCCATGGAATCAAGGAATGTCAAGTCAAAACATGCCTAGTTGGAATACTAATGGCCAATATAATCAGGGAGGATCTGGTTGGTCTCAAAATCTATCACAACAATAGAACTTTCAAAACCAATTTAGGGGACAAGCCCCTCAAAATCAGCCTCAAAATAGACTTCTTCCACCTCTAGTTAATAATAATAATCCTCCTAAGAAACCTCCTCTTCCAGCTCAACCAGTCCCTAATCCTAACAACAACAAGAATGTTCAACAAGTCTATGAAACTAGTGAAACATGTTCTATATCTATGGCACCTTGTCAACAGATTCAATTAAGATCTAGAAAAGTATTGGAAAACAATGTAACTCTCATAGAACTTGATAATCCCATTGAAGACTTGTTTGAAAAGGAGGATAACAATGAGAAGGAAATAGAAAATTCACCAAAAAAATTTCCAACAAAACAACAAGAGATCCAAATTCCTCAAAGGAAGGAAGTAGAGATACCATTTCCTCAAAGACTAGCAATACCAAAAGAACCATCTAAGCCAACTTTTAACTTCCTTCAAGAATTAGAAAATGTTACTATCAAAATCCCTTTATTACAGGCTATCAAGGATATCCCCATCTATTCCAAGCTCATCAAAAACATATGCACAAATTTAAGAAGGAAAAAGAAGAATGAAGCCCAAACTATTCAAGTCATTGGACAATTATCTGAGATAATAATGAGAGGTAGGTCATTACCAAAATACATAGATCCTAGAATACCTATACTCATAGTACACATTGGTGACATAGCCTTGCAAAATATTTTGGTTGATTTAGGAGCCGCTATTAATGTCATGACTAAAGAAACAATGGAATATTTAGGGGTACATAAATTACAATCAACTTCTATTGTACTCCAACTCGTAGATAGGTCTACTGTTAAGCTAGAAGGAAAACTAGAAGATGTTATAGTCTCTGTAAGTTCATGGGAATACCCTGTAGACTTTATAGTCTTACAACCCAAGAAAAAGTTAGGGGGACATCCCTTAATTCTAGGGCACCCATGGCTTGCAACAGTTGATGCTTACATTAGTTGTAGATCGAGAAATATGACTATTTTTTATGGTAAGAATACTAAAGACCTTAGCCTATTCCCTGAATCAACAATAGAAAAATATTTTCCAAAGAAACTATGGTATGATTTCCCTCATGATTTTGATGATATCCAAACCTTATCAATCAATGTTCTGAGTGAACATCTTCAACAAGAAATTGAGGGACCATTACCATTACTATTAGGAAATAAAAAAGAAGATCAAGGTCAAGACAATGGTTGTTCATCTGAATCTACTATGGCTATTAATGAGGCAAGCACAAGTCAGTCTCAAAAAATGATACCATATGACTATCACTTAAATATTCTTGAACATGAGATAATGGGGATAGATGCAAACACTAAAAAATGCAAGCAAATAGATATCACACCAGGAAGAACCTTGAATATTAGTGATGAGCTCACAAGCATACAAGAATCACAATTAATAGATGTGCTTAAGAAACATCAATCAACATTTGCATGGAACTACGAGGATATGAAAGGTATACATCCAAATGTTTGTACCCATCACATTTTTATCCAAGAAGGATGTTATCCAGTAAGACAACCCCAAAGAAGATTGAATCCAACTATGAAAGATGTGGTTCAAGAAGAAATCATTAAACTCTTGAAGGTAGGATTTATATATCCAATTTTTGATAGTCAATGGGTGTCACCACTTGTGATAGTCCCTAAAAATAATGGTAAATGGAGGATTTGTGTGGACTATAGGGAATTAAACAAAGTAACAAAGAAATACTATTTTCCCTTGTCATTCATTGATCAAGTTCTTGATACCCTAGCTAGAAAGAAATATTTCTACTTTTTGGATGGTTTTAGTGGCTATAATCAAGTTTCCATAGCTGAAGAAGATCAGGAAAAGATAACCTTCACATGTCCAGTAGGCACCTATGCTTATAAAGTCTTACCTTTCAGATTATGCAATGCACCTACAACTTTTCAAAGAGTTATTTTAGCTATCTTTGCTGATTTAATCAATGAGTGTGTAGAAGTCTATATGGATGACTTCATAGTCTACGGTAATACCTTTGAAGAAATTTTATCAAGCTTGCAAAGAGTTCTGGTTAGATGCCAAGAGCAAAACCTCTCTTTGAGTCATGAAAAGTGTTTCATGATGATGAGAGGAGGCATTGTTCTAGGATATTATATATCAGAAGAAGGTGTTAAAGTAGATCCTACAAAAATACAAGTTATTCAATCCCTTCAACCTTCGAAAACACAAACAGAGGTGAGAAGTTTCCTAGGACATGCAGGATACTACCATAGATTCATTAAAGACTTCAGTAAAATTATTGCTCCCATGCTTAAGCTCTTAACCAAAGAAAGTGAATTCAATTGGACTGAAGCATGTCAAGAAGCCTTTGAAGTTATAAAAGATAAATTAATTACTACTCCAATCCTGAGAGGACCAAATTGGGAATTACCATTCCACATACATTGTGATGCTTTGGGTTACGCAATAGGGGTAGTATTGCAATATATTGAGAACAAAATACCTTATGCTATCTATTATGTGAGTAAAAACTTGCATGGAGCTGAGCTTAATTACATTATTACTGAAAAATAATTTTTAGTTGTAGTCCATGCTATTAATAAATTCAAACATTACATAACAGGGTATGAAGTATTTGTTCACACTGATCACTCTACCATTAAATACTTAATGAAAAAAGCTACAGTAGGAGGTAGAGTGGTTATATGGCTTCTTCTATTATAGGAATTTAATGTTACAATCATAGATAAGGTAGGAAAATATAATGTCATTGCAGATCACCTATCTCGTATGCAAATATTTGATGATAATGAGTTAATTCCTGATAATTTCCTAGATGAACATTTGTTTGCTCTTTCTATTTTTACCCCTTGGTATGTTGATATTGTAAATTACTTAGTAACAGGGAAAATGCCTCAAAACTATACACCACATGAGCGTAGAAAACTAATACGTCAGAGTATCCCTTATATGTGGATTCATGGAGTCTTGTTTAAAACATGTCCTAACCAAATAATTAGGAGATGTGTGCAAGAAGAAGATGTATATGACATCATTCGGGTGGCACATGAAGAACCCTATGGAGGCCATTATGCCACCCAAAGGATAGTTAGTAAAATACTTCAAACTGGTTACTTTTGGCCTACCATGAATAAATATGTCCATAAATTTATTGATAGATGTGATGCTTGTCAAAGAGCTAGTAAGCCTACACCTTCAATGGAAATACCTTTGGTTCCGCAAGTAGTGTTTGAACCATTCAAGAAATGGGGAATTGAATTTGTTGGACCAATAGACCCTCCAAGTGTAGGTAATAAACACATACTTGTGTGTACATACTATGTTACTAAGTGGGCTGAAGTTAAAGCCTTACCACGAGCACAAGCTGAACCAGTAGCTGATTTCCTTTATGAAAATATTATGCAATGCTTTGGAGCACCTAGAGAGTTAGTTTCAGATCATGGAACCCAATTCCTCTCCAAATTAATTGCACATTTTGTTGACATCTATCAAATAAAACATAGGAAAACCTCACCATATCACCCTCAAGCCAATGGACAAGTAGAAGTTACGAATAGAGAACTTGAAAAGATCATTACAAAAACCATAGTTGTTAATAGGGGTGATTGGGCTGAGAGATTAAAAGAAGTTGTATGGGCATATAATACAACTTGGAAAACTACCACAGGATTATCACCTTATGAAATGGTCTATGGAAAACAAGCTATCATGCCCATCGAGTTTGAGATAGAAACTCTTCGCACAACGGTGCAACTCGACATGAATTTGGACCAAGCACAGAAAGCTAGATTGGAAAAGTTAAACATTTTGGATGAAAGGAGACTAGAGGTATTACATAGGACTGAAATAACCCAACAACAAAGGAAGAAATGGCATGATAAACACATTGTACCATGTACATTTCAATCAGGAGATTGGGCCTTGTTGTTTGACTCTCGTTACCAAGACTTTCAAGGTAAATTGAGGACAAGATGGCTAGGACCCTATGAAATTAAAGAGATATTCAGGAATGGTACAGTCAAGCTTAAGCCTATAGATGATTCAACAAGAAAACTACTAGTAAATGGGCATAGGCTTAAACTTTACAAGAAGCCATTATCTAAGGAAGAATTCATACACCACCTTAAGCAACAAGTCGATTTGCAGTACATCTCTGAACTGCAATCAACAACTATTGAATAAAAACTTCTCTCTCATAAAAAAAAATTATGCTTCCTTTGTTTCATCATGAAGTTTCTATATTTACAATATTTCTATCTTATTTTCATCAATTTTCAGTCTCAATATTTCAAAAATAGCCCAAAAGGATATTTCTTTAAGAGCTTGTAGGAAAATGACTACCACATGTTGCATAATACCTTGTTTGCTAAATAAAATCTAGGTGTTCTCAATTACTCAACCACCACTAGTGTTTTGAGCAAATTTTCATTGAAATTCAAGCAATATTTTGGTGTTGTAAGATATTCCTAGTCAATCAAGTTTTCTTGGACCATGCACATTAGAACATATAAAAACATTGTGAGAATTGGAAGGATTAATTCATAAGTCACTATTGCCATTGAGTAAAAGGTTTTCCCTACTTATCCATCTATGCACATGGTCTAGAGTACTAATGAGTTGGAAAAAGGACAAGCTCACCCTTCATATAAAAAAAATCCTTGCTCCTCATCTAATCGAGCAAGTATCCCAAAATATTCTTCTTGCTTCCTCTAAAAATAAGCAAGAATCCCAAAAAGGCAATAAAAATCCCTTGCTCCTCCCAAAATGAGCAAGTATCCCAAGAAAAGTCAAAGAAGGGTAAGAGAGCTTGAATCCCTAGAATTCTTAGTGTCTTGAAAACCATGGGGTGATCCTCATTACAACAATAGGTTGAATGAAACCTGCCTAGCAATAAGGTATCCCTATGCAGTAGCGCTAAGTCTGGACAAGACCTATGGATGCTCATAGATAAGCTAGCTTATTGGCAGAAGTGACCATTGTTTTACTCAATCCTTACTCATAATGAGAAATGAATATTCACTGCACACACAATTGGTCCTTGAGAAGCTTGAAAATTATTTCTCATTAGGACGACTTTAACATCATGTATTTGTAAATAATAATATTTGTTTGAATCACTAGGGTGTTTGGGTTTGGAAAAAATTAAATAAAAGTTTTTTTTTCCATGCCCCTGATTGAAAATATCCCAAGCCTTTGATAAAGATCTATTTTTGTATATATTGATGACTGATATCAAGCTTCATAATTATTTTTCTCTCACTTGGATACTTCTTAATGAAATTCAGGAAGCACAATCACAAAAATAATCATAATAATCCCCCATGAATAAAACTCATTATTATATCATCCACCATAATATAAATAAGACACCCTTCATTTTATTTTGGCTATATAGCCAAAATTACAGTTTGGGGGGAGTAAATAAATACATCCAGAGTTCATAATACAGTTTGGGGGGAAGAATCAGGTAAAAGTATTTTCTTAACCTTAACAACTACATTTCTATAAACAACTTCTATAGACGTCTTCCATAGATAGTTTCTGTAGACAACTTCTGTAGATGTCTTTCATAGAAATAGTTTTTCTAGATTTTTCATAGATTTTTTGTAGATGTTTTCTATAGATAACTTCTTTAATAATATTCTGTAGTAATATTCTATAAATACCATATATAGATGGTATCCATAACACACATCAT
The DNA here is from genome assembly GCA_028583015.1 of Wollemia nobilis. NCBI lineage: Eukaryota > Viridiplantae > Streptophyta > Pinopsida > Araucariales > Araucariaceae > Wollemia > Wollemia nobilis. Next base: position 2,732,359 of record JAQPPZ010016349.1, read on the forward strand.
GAAATATTTCTAAGTGTCAATACTTAAACTGGCCCCAAATATGAGTGACACATGGCAACCCAAAATATGATAGAATGTATCAACGAAGAATATGGTAAGACGTGTCAATGCAAAATATAAAATAAACTTACCAATGATATTTCAAGGGAAGAGAAAAGGTAAATTCATAAATATTTATAAGATTACCCATTGACCACCCTTTGGAATTCGAAGGCTCTTGTATAATATTAAAATTAAAACTCGATATACAATATCAAAGGGCATGTCAAAAGTCTTCCACAAAAATGATGTGTATGATCATGATAACACCACATAATACAACCTATAAGCAATGATCAATTGAAAGTATATTACATGGCATGAAAATCGATTACATAAGCCATGTCGACTACTAAGGATACATGCATGCAAAGGTAAAAAAATGTGAATGCAAACCCGTCTTAATAAGTGACACGTTGGAAGGAAGGAGTGACATGGCACAAGAGGCAACATTAAAAAGCATGAGTGACTAAAGGCACAAGGTATAAAAATTATTATAAATATTAATGCCTAACCCTTCCCATGCAATGTGGTGATAAAATTTGCACCAAGAAGGATGTCGACCACCCTAAACCCAATGATGATTAACACATGGCTTCATGCAACCAATGATAAACACCACCATGACTAGAAAATAGCAATCATTGATTAAGATTTCACAAATGGTTTTAATGAACGAAAATAAGATTCATGTTCAAACTTTGCCATACATTAAAAGGTGACCAACACATAAGTCTTTACCAATCAAATATAGTACATGGATTCAAGCCCTAAATCATTGATTAACTTCAAAATGAAGGGCTATGATCAAAAAGGGAAGAATCACGTTAAATATAGAAACTTCCTTAAAACCACCTCCAAAAAAACCACAAATTCTTATTTCAAGATGATGTCGATTATTGACATGTCATCACCATGAGCCAATTATGAGAAAAGCCATAGATTAGCATTCATGATCATCGATTAGAATTGAATGGAAGGTTGAGATGGACACATGAGTAAAACTTCATGCAAAATGAAAAAAAAACCTAAAAATCATCTTTTCCTTCTATAGAAGGCCCTATCAATGTGAAACACACTCAATTGAAACAGACCAACTATCTATAATTTCTTAATGAAATAAAATTGAAGCCTTGAAATGAATACAAAAGGGAAAACACTATAAAAGGATGGGGTTGTGAAGGCAAACGTGAGTGAAAAAATTTTGAAAACAACGTCGTAGGGTGACAAAAGTTTACCAAAACGAAAGCGATAGGTAAATTTTAAATCATTTCAATTTTATTTTTAGTCATAGAAGACAAGATATTTTAACACCCTAATTATTCTACTACATATACAACTAGTGTATACTCTTTGGTAGTTTACGTAGAAGGGTAGGATAAATTATAATTACCTCTATCGACGAAAGAAACTTCTACAAAAATACAAAATTATTTTTACATTTTGCAAATATTTTCTTGAAATGATAAATTTTTATTCTGCAAAAATGTAAAATGGTCTTTGTAAATGAAAAATTTATGTAGGTCTTTTTAGCTGCTAAAAACAAACTTTGAAACTACCCCCATTAAAATTTTGTCTACCCTTTACCCTAAACCATACCCCATTCCATGTTCCAAAAGAGAAGTGAACCCCCATCCATGGAAACGCAAAACCCCAGCGATTTTGTAAAGAAAATATTTCAAAATGTGAGGTGGTGGGATGCCCTCACAAAGTTCCAAGGGCATGACCAGGGGGTTGCAAAATAATTTATCATGAACTGTAACCCTGCAACCATGATCACTCGCATTGGAGATATCCAAATTGCCCTGAATTCTAATGTTATTTTTGAAGTCCTGAGTTTACCGAAAATAGGACTGCCCTATTACAAAAATTCCTCTAAAAGTGTCACCCAATTGGTAGAAAAATTTGGTGAAAAATGTACCATCATCCATGACAAGGAAGGATGGATAAAGGGCATTGCCACTTCTACACTTCCTCTTAAGTGGCAGGAAGTTGCCATCCTAATCATTAAGTTTTTCACTCTAGAGGGTCGAATGTCTACCTGTGCAGCCTATCACCTTAGAATGCTGATAAATCTGAAGTTTCCAAATTAGAAAGATTGTATTATCAATTTACCATATTTTTTGCTTCAATCCCTAAAATCTATAGTCGTTCATGTTCAGCCTAAGAATTCTCATGAAGAACCTAAATTTCATTTAATCGCACATCATGGTCTTATCAAATTATTGGTCTTGCAAAAAGAAAATGAAGTTAAAATTTCCTAGGATACAATAGTCGAAGAGTCTAACCTACAGGATTATTCTGAACCCATTGATAGTGAGTCCCAAGAAAATAGTCCATCTGAGGAGGATCCTGAATCAGAGAGTCAGGAAGAGGAGCCTGAAATCCCAAAATGAAAATGTTGAACCAACACCAAGTCTGCTAAATCATCCCAACCTGCATAGAAAACTTGACGTAAGAAACCCATTCCTGAAACTCATGACAAAGGAGAAATGTTAGGGCACAAGTCTAATTTACCCACACTTGAGCCAACTACTGAATCTCTATCACATCTTCACATGTAGAATATTATTCTACAGATCAAAATTGACAAACTTTAGGAAGATTTTGTAGAGCATTCAAAACTAGTCCAACGTGCTCTTACCCTTTAGATAGACATGATCAAACAACTCTCAGTGGATAGGGTGACAAAACCTGCTGACCCCATCAACCGACTACCACCTATCGATGCTTCTCCCAATAAAAGTTCCATGATCGATAAGAAACAAAAGAAGTCTATCAACTTTAGCAAAATCAACAAGACCATTGACTTTTCCAAGATTCTCGAAGAAGAGAGTTCATTGCCACTTGCCAGTCTGATGCAACAGAATCAACCTCAAGAATTGGGTCCCTCCACCAAAACTAGAACCGCACCAAGAAAATTAGTCCTAAATATTGGGATACCTCCAAAAATTGATGCAGTCATCGATAACGTGGTCGCATATATTGAGAAGCCTCCACCTTCCAAAATGTAGGACACAAAGAGATCTGGGACAGGAAGGATTCCATTGGGGAAATCAAAATAGTTATGGTTGAAACTCCTATCGATGAGCAGAAGGCTAAAGTATAGGTGCAGAAGGTCAAACGTGAATGCAAATTACCACCAATACGACCTCCATCATCAAGAATGTCTACCCGATGGACACAAGTTGGATAAACTAAAAAAATTGCTAAAATATTTTCATGATTTTCAGACTTGATATTTGATATTTATATATTATTATTTTTGCAAAATGTTTGAATGTTTCATATTTGTAGATATATATATATGAGGATGATATTATGGATAGTGTTTGAAATTGCTTGAACAATGCTTAATATTTTATGATTACAGTTTTAGCAGGTTACAATCATGAAATAATTCTGAAGACTCATTTTTCTTCCTGCCAAAAATCATTATGTTATTTTGCTCTTGTAGGAACTATTCTCTAAAAAAGTTAAGAAATATATATTTTTATGTAGATGTTTTAATGATTAGATGTTCTGCATTTATTGATGAAATTATTTCTATTACAAGCAACTACAAAAATCATTATTTTTAGATCTATTTCTGTAATACTTGTGTTGTCATAACAATGATCTTTGGAGACCTAAAATATTTCACTTTCAAACTGCAAAAATTTAATTAGGAACTGTGTGTTGTATCATAATATGTTGGTTTATATTTAGAGTGATTTCTGAGAATGTTCATTTGCTATTACCTATGATTTTCAAAGCCAAAATCGAATAGACCTATTTGATTGTTTCTAAAAAATAATTGTATTTTCTTGTTTCGTGCAATTGTACATTTCTAAAAAAATGAATATCTCAATTTGCAAAAATCTGGAATATAATATCTGAAACATTTGTAGTGTTTGTGATATTTTATTAAAACCTCATTTTCTCCTTAATGCATGAGGACATGCATACCTCTCAGTTTGGGGGAAAATGATGAGTATTTATTTAGCATGTATTATTTGTGATAAATTGTTTAATTTCTACCTTTAAATCATGATTGCAATATATTTTAATGGTTATTTCTGTTTATTCCTGTGATTTATCAGTTAAAATGATGGATATGGTTAATCTGACAAATGTATGTATTTCATGCAAAATACGCGTAAGTTGTGTATGATTATACAAGAAAATGTTGAAGAACATCTTCATAGGAGTATGATGCAGTAGCACAAGATTCAGATCAGACCCTGGATGTGAGAAGATGGACATAAGGATGATGGATTAAGAAAGCTCTAGACATGGTTATAGAATACAATAGTTGATGACTATTACAATACAATAGTTGAAGACGGTTACAGAAGATAGTTACTAAAGTATGTTACAGAAGGTAGCTATTGAAGACTATTATCGAAGAGATATTTTACCAATAGTTACAGAAGAAATTTGACCAAGTCAATTGACCGATGTTGCATGCCACATCAGTGACAGCATGGCATTTTTACACGGCAGCAAAAGTATTTCTAGTCAGCATGATTAGTTGACTTGTCAAATATTATTCACGAGAATATTATAATTAATAAAGTTGTAAAGATATTCTATAAAGTTGTATAATTAGAATATTGTTAGGTTGTCTAGATTCCGATGCAAGATTATTATGTCCTTCCCAAGAATAAAGGGGCATATAGTTACATTGTATATCTTGTGAAATGTTCAAATTAGTATTGTTTTGTTATGTTCATTCATGTATTGCCACTTGGACCACTTAGGCTATTTATTGAGTCCAAGGAGGATTAGGAAATTGTGTCTGTTTAGAATAATTAGATTATTTCTGTTAAGTACATAGTTGTCGCATTATCAAGTCCACAACGCCACATGGAAAAATACGTGGAAGAGTTATATTTAGAATTGTCCAAGTCATATTATATATTACATAGGGAGACCTTTGAAAAGGTCTAATCAAAAATTTGTATGATGCAGAAATAATGTTGAAATGACTTTGTACAATTTTTGAGGAAATGCACCAGCATGTACATTTGAACTTCCAGCAATAAAAGCAACACTTTAATTTTTACATATGGTAATTGTATCATTTGTGTTATTTACTACTTGATTTCTTTTATGTAGTTGTAATTGTAATTTCCCTGCATCCATAGAATATAATAATGTTAGTAGTAAATTATGCATCTTAGTTACTGAGATAAAGTAGTTTAGGGGAGAAAGACTTACATTGTCCTCTAGGAGGTAGGGCCCACTCCTACAATCAGTCCCTAATCTCTCGCCCCTATAATAGGTTAGAAATAGTTAGTACATAAAAATTAACCTTAGATTATAGAATAAATTAAATTGCATTTTCATAAAACAGAAAGTCAAAATAAATAATTCAAACTAATTGCACGAGGATCCTCATCAGTAGGTAATTGTTATTAGTTATCCTCATCAATAGATCAAATCATCAATAGGTAAATATCATATTTATTGCATAAATCATAAATTGCACTTTATTTTCATTCCTGCATGATTTAATTTTTGTTCACTATAATCATTACTTTTTGCACAACCTAAAACTAAAAGAGATCTGAATTAAGCTTAGAATTGATCCCCATGGTACAATCTATACTAGATTCCTACTCTTTAAATCTAACCTTGATTACCCTAGATTGACAAATATTACAACCTATCAGGAATCACTGGGTATTATAGGCATTTTATGAAAAACTATTCAAAAATTGCCTACTCTATTACCAACCTTTAGAGAAAAGGAAAGGAGTTCAAATGGATAGATAAGTGTGAGGTCGCTTTTGAAACTTTAAAATATAAGATAACTACAACACCAATTCTCAATATATTGAAACCTATTAGAAATTTTATAGTATGTACACATGATTTCTTAGAAGTTTTGGGAGGAGCATTATCCTAGAATGAAAGCTATGATAACTTATAAATCTATAAAAATCAAGAAGCATGAGTTGAGTTGTGCTACACATGACCTAGATTTAGCAATAATTGTGTATGCTCTAAAGGTATGAAGGTACTACTTTATTGGAAAACCTTTTGAGCTAAGGATAAACCACCAAAGTCTATGGTATATTTTTACCCAACCTATGTTGAATGCTAGGCAATTAAGGTGGATAAAGTTCCTAGTTGAATATGACTTTGGTATAGAGTATATCAAAGTAAAATAAAATAAGGTTGTAGATGCCTTAATTAGGAGAGGAAACATAGCAACATTGATCCAAAGCTATATAGACTTGATGGAAAAAATCATGGAAATGTAGTTATAGGATAAATATTGCATTAAATTTGGGTTAAAATTGAGAAAAGTCCTGAGGGAAATAAGAATTTTAATATAAAAGATGAAATTTTATATTTCAAATATAGGGTTTTCATGCCGAAAATTGGGGATATAAGGGGAATTATTATGCAATAGGTACATAGTTCTCCCTATTCTTCTCATATGAGAGGGCAAATATGAAAGAAAATATGAAAAAATCCTTGTATTAGTCATGAATAAAACATGATATTACTAGTTTCATTGCTAGATATTTAAAATGCTAGAATGTAAGGTAGAGCATAAACATCTAATAGAAAAATTATACCCACATGACATACTTACTTAAAATTCATAGGATATATATATGGATTTTATTATGGGTTTACCTAAGACAAGGTACCAACATGATGCAATACTTGCGGTAGTAGACAAGTTGACTAAAGTTATACACTTTATACTAGGAAACACCAAGGATGATGCACTAATTGTCGTAAATAGGTTTTCTAAGGAAATATTTAGGTTACATGGTTTTCTTGAGGTAATAATATTAGACAATGGTTTACATTGGAATTCTGGCAAGCTCTTCATCATGCAATGGGCACTAAATTGAATATTATTTCTACTTACCATCTAGAAATAGATGGGAAAATAGAGGTGGTGAACCAATTCCTAGAAGATATGCTTTGCATGTACTACATGGATCAAAAGTATAAAAGGGAAGCCTTTATACATTTATTTAAATTTAAATATAATAAGGGATACCACACATCCTTGTAAGTGGCTCCATTTGAGGACTTGTATGGCATAAGATGTAGAACACCTCTATAATGGGATAATTTGAAGGATCAGGTGGTGATCAGGTCGAACACTATAAAATAGATGGAGGAGCAACACAAAGAGATTTGGAAGAGGGTTAAGGAAGAAATTGATTGTTAGAAGAGCTATACCAATATGAAAAGATCACCAAGAATTTTTTTTGTGGGAGATAGAATTTTATTAAGGGTAAGAACCATGACAAGTGCCATCAAGTCAACTAAGTTAGATCATCATTTTATAGGGAATTTTGAGATCATTAAAAATATTATTTTAGTAGTATATATGCTCACCTTACCACCCAACCTATCAAAGATCCATGATAATTTCCACATATAATTACTTATAAAATATGTTGCTAATCCTTCTCAAGTTTGAAATACTTCAAAATTGTAAATGGTAGATCCCTTAGCCATTGAGGTGTGGTCGGTAATACATCTAGGGTTTTATTCCAATATGTTAAGGAAACAAATCTTAGATCAATGTAAGGTCTAGTGGGACCAATATTCTATATATTGTGCAACTTAGGAAGAATTTGAGGTAATGTGGAAGCAATTCTGATATTATTTGCAAGAAAAATGTATGCTTTATTTTTAGAAAACATAAGGGACCATGCCTAGTCTAAAAGGAGAAGTATGTTTCTCCTTGGAAGGAATTGACCTTGATACATACTTTATGTATTGATGAGTGTACATATATTGCATAATATTATTTTATAGTATCAATATGTATTGTTAGTTGCATTGTGATGCTTTGATTATACTACTTTTAGAATATGGTATTACTAATGAAATTTGTGGTTGCAGGATCAAGTATTCTCATAGGTGGATTGATAATGGAAAACCACCAGAGTTGAGAGAAAAATGGAAATGATGGATGACTTGTTCAACAATAGCTCAGGGGTAGAGGGACACCCTCATATAGATGTATTTCATGTTTATATGTTGCTTTTAAAATCATCATCAGGGAAGGAGGTTGGTCTAAGGAAATGATACTTCCTTAGGAGGTGGGTGATAACGATGCAGTTATTATAAAACCACCTACTTAAGGAAAATTTTGATTGCTCATATGTGATTTTCTAAAACTTTATGTGTTGTTGCATGTGTTTGATTCACGTATTTGGTTTACGGATGTTTCTATCAAATGATATTAATAATAACATTGGTATTATTAATACCTAATACAATATATAATATTGGAGTTAATAACTAATATATATATATATATATATATATATTAATTTACATGGTGGAATCGGTAGCCACCATGAATCCGGGAAGGCTATCCGACTTTTTATGGCCGCCATAGTATTCTGCATTGTCCACCCCAAAAACCGCCACACAGATCTTCATGCAGTCTTCCCCTGTAACCACCATGCCACAATCATTTAAAACCTTTTACGCCGCTGAAAGCACCAAGAAAGGGACAAAGTTAATAACTAATATTAACATCTGGTATTAATTGAATTAATTAACTGTATAATTAATTTAATTGTTATTTTAGTAGCTCTCACTAGAATTGGAAGAATATGTTTTATTTTTATTAAGTCATGCTATTGGAACATTGGCAAGTTTCCAAAATAAACCTCCAAAAAAATATAATTATCTATCTTGTAATGTTGCAAGAGAGAGTATAGATGTTGGATGGCATCCATGCAATGCAAAGTATGATAAGCTTGTCTAGCCATGATCTCCTTCTTGTTTTATATTAATGGATATATGAAGGGGGAACAACCAAAATTTTGGGTTGGAAAATAAGAGAAGATCAAAGCTTGGAAAGGAAGAAGGATTTCAAGGTGACAAATTGAGGAGAATTACTTAGGTGGAGGAAAATACTAGCTAGTTCTTCTTTAATTTAATGCTTTCTTTGAAATCATATGGTTGTTGTGTTGCTATTTTGATTATTTGCTAAGGTTTATATTTGAGCTAATTTTGCTTTGTTTTTTATTTGGGCCTAGTTTTTATTGGGAAAGGGTTGTAGTCTAATATAGTTTGTCTATTTGTACTACTAAGACACAGGGTATAGGTGCTACAATTGGAAGGTTTGCATTGGTTTTTTATATTTGTGATGCCTAGCTGAAGTTTATATTTTTGTAGACTATATGGAGGTTTACTACAGTGTATATTTGCTCTTCATTGTTGCTAGTTGGGTTGTATTTTGTTAGTGGTGTGCTTAGCATACCTTTGGAGTTTCAGTGATGTATTTGACATTGGGATAATTCACTTCCTCAATTTTAGAGCATAGGTTATCATGTTGTATCTAGTGGTGCTTATGTTTTCCTAGTCATTATTGCATGTGTTCTTCAACATGCATTCAGATTTTCACATTTCCTTGTATCCTAGGATTTTGGATTGTATTTTATGTGTTTAGGTTGTTAGCTATGATGTATCACACTTTGTTGTAGTGTTATTGTTTTTTTTTAGAATATTATAATATGCACTATACCATCTTTTTTATACTTGTCTTATGCCACTTGTCTTATGATTTCCAATTTGAGTTCTTCAACTGGATTTATGTGTCTTCTGCATGATACTTGGAGTGGAGATTATGACACTTGTCAAATATCACTCATAGGATAGATGCCTATATATTGTAACATACTTGATCAATACAATGCTTTTTTTCAGTCCCAACATCCAAGGGAGCAACTGTTTCATTAGTTAATTCAAAAGTGGGGGCCATAAGAGGAGGATTATATGGGGGATAATCATGAATGGTAACATCCCTAGATAAAAATATCATCTTGGAAACATGCTCATAAAACTTATAGGCATTAGCACTATCACTATAGCCAACAAAGATGTATTTTTGGCTCTTATGATTAAAATTATTCCTTTTATTATGAGGAATGTGAGCATAGGCATCACATCCAAAGACTTTGAAATGGCCCACATAGGGTGGCCTTCCACTCCACTTATAAATCAAGAAATTCCTCCACATGAATAACTCCCCATAAATGATCTGTCTTCCATATCCTTCTACTCCTCCATCTAATGATCAAGCCACATCATCTAATCCTTTACCTAAGTAGGTTCAAGAAACCATAGATGAAGCCCAAAGTCATTTGCCCACTTATATAGGTAAAAGGCCTTCAGAACTTAGACACCAAGTGAATTATGACCTCATGGCCAAAGTAATTAGCCAACCTAAACCTTCTAATATCAAAGAAGCACTTCGTGATACTAAATGGGTTCTTTCCAAGGATCAAGAATTGGATTCCATTGAAAGGAATCACACATGGGAATTAGTTGATTTATCTCAATATAAATATACCATTGGCACAAAATGGGTGTACAAGGTAAAGTATAAATAATGTCTCATTAGATAGCTACAAGGCACGCCTAGTAGCTCAAGGCTAAAAGCAACAAGAGGTAATTGATTATGAGGAGACTTTTGATCCTATGGAAAAGATGACTAGAATCTGCACGGTTATTGCTTTGGCAGCTCAAAAACATTGGTCTATATATCATATGGATGTCAAATGTGCATTTATCAATGGTAACTTGAATGAGGAAGTGTATGTAAACCAAACACCAGGGTACATAGTTGAAGGCCAAGAAAACAAAGTCATAAAATTGAAGAAAGCTCTATATGGGTTTAAGCAAGCACCCCAAGCGTGGTATGCAAATATTGACTCCTATTTCATCAACCTTAATTTCACTAGATCTACAGCAAAATCTACTCTCTATGTAAAACATTAGAAGAACTGCATAATTTTGGTTACATTGTATGTGGATGATCTTATAATTACAGGTGATGACACAGAAGGAATAATATTTCTCAAGGAGGACATTTGTAAAAAATTTGAGATGACATACTTAGACCTCATCCACTATTGCTTAGGCATAGAGGTATGTTAATAGCCTGGTAAGATCTTTATCTCATAGGCTAAATACATTTAGTCTATTTTGGAGAGGTTTTACATGGCAGAGTGTAATCCATCCCTCACTCCCATGAAAGCCAGGTTGAAATTGGTTAATAGTGATGATGAAGAAAGGGTTGATGGCACCCTTTATAGGTAGCTAGTTGGAATTTTGATCTACTTAACTTCAACTAGACCAGATATTTCTTATTCACTTGGCCTTATTTCTAGATTCATGCAAGATCCTAAGAAGAGCCATTAGATAGAAGCTAAGAGGATTTTGAGATTCCTCAAGGCCACCCCTCATCATGGCCTTATGTACACATCATGTGATGATTTTTATTTGATTGGGTACACATATTTAGATTGGGCTAGTTGTCTTGAAACTAGAAGATCCACATCAGGTTATTATTTTTAGTTGGATCAAGGCTCTATTTCATGGAGCACCAAGAAGTAGAACATAATTTTATTATCTTTAGCAGAGGCTAAATATACAGCAACAGTTGATACAACTAAGGAGGAAATTTTGTTGAGACAATTACTTTAGGACATTGGTATACCCATAGATGGTCCAAATTATATATATATATATATATATATATATATATATGTTGTGATAATCAAAGTACTATTAGTGTATCACTCCAAATTTTTCGCACCCCTACCTTCAGGCTATAGGATCCGTGCCCGGAAGGAGGATGGGAAAAGGATGGCGCGGTACCTCGGACTGAGAGGCCTTGCGAAGGTCCCGCCTCTCGAGGGAGGTGTATTATGGTGATTTTTTGATGGATGGTGGGTTCACCAAGAAACGTTTAGTGGCAGTTTCCACGCCTAGGTTGGGAATGTGTTTGATGTGTTCAGTTTTAGCTTTAATCATCCAAGTCCTAGGTTTGGCAAAATGAATCTAAATTGCTCTATATGAAGATGCAGATTTAAATGAATACAGAAGAACAAATTAGGACAAAAAATAGAGAAAGTAAGCAAGATTAAAGAGTCATACCTGATCCGGATGTCTGATGAAGATTCTGATTCTTGAAGCAGTCAGGATCGCCTCTGATTTGACAGGATCGTCTGCTATCAGACAAGATCGTCTGAGATTTGACGAATTCGTCAGACGAATTCGTCAGAGACCTGCAATCAAAGAAGTAGACACAAAATGCAAAAAATGCAACTATTCTAACAAAGGGCAATGATGTAGAATAATAGGAATAACATTAAAATGATGATAATAAACAAAATACGAGTGTACTACAATGACTTAATGACAATTGGTGACTTAATTATGCATTTAAAGCTACATGGGTGAACTCCAAAATGCAAAGTAATAAGAAATAAACTCAAATTTAACTAAATGCAGAATAATACAGCAGAAAAGAGTGGAGAAAATGCAAACTCTGGGCACTGATTGCCCCCAATGTGGACTGCAGTCGAAATCATCTCTGATTCGACAAGATCACCTCCGATCTGAACAGGATCGTCTACGACGATGTAAGCTTGCTCCGGCTAAAAAATACTAAGGTACCTACAACAAAATTTGGATAGAACAAGTGCAAATAGTAATTTAGGATGTCTAGTGTGTGTAGAATTCGAGTTACAGGGAATTTCAGCCAGGGGGATGCTAAGGGGAGGGCCTAGGATTAAATAGGCTTAGGAGGGAGGTTAGGAGGTTGGAGATCATCCCTATTTGGGAGATCTCCAATGGGGAGGGTCTCTAACGATGCAGACATGCTTCTGCCCGGATTAGAGACGTCGTTGGAACAGAAGCTAATTATGAAAAATTAGTTTTGGGACAAGATCGTCTGGACGTCCTAGCCCAGACGAAATCGTCCGATCTGAGGCGATATCGTTTGATCGACGACGATATCGTCAAACGGTCAAAACAAACTCTAAAAATGGCATGGGAAACGAGGAAACGGATTAAGCGGCGGTTTGGGAGCGGTTTTGGAGGTTGAAATTTGAATTTGAATATTTACTAGAGTAAGTGTAATTATTAAGGTTTTACTGCGCCAATTTTAGGGTGCTACATTTTGCCCCCTCTTTAGCAAATTTTTTGAAGAAAATGCGTTAAATATGAGTTCTTCTCGATCTATGAGAAAGCAAAAATTATTCCCATTTTTAGGCGACGATTCTTGGTCGAATCGTACGACAACTTACTATGGTGCCCCCTCCGTGTTTTTACCCAAATCGAACGTTTGAGGTAAAAACACGGAAAAGCAAAATTTTAAAATGTTTTTAATTGTGTTTTGAATAAAATTAAGAAAAATAGGGTAAAACCCTAATTCATTGTTACTGTTCATTTTTTTGGTTTTTAGAGCTCTATAAGCAAAAATGGTCGAGACAGCGCACAGATCGACAGAGGTCCGATGCGGGCTATGGGTAAGAGTCTAAACTTAGCTTAGAATGGTTTAAGTTGAATTTACATGCTTTTTAGATTGATTTTAAATAAATTTTGAGCATCACTGCCATTTTTGGGCCGTCGACGTTGTCGAGACGAAATCGTCCCGATTTCGATAAAATCGTCTCAAGTTCGTCGATTTCGTCGAAGGGCGAAATCGACGAAAGGGGGACGATTTCGTCAAATAAGGGACGATTTCGGCTTGCAAAATCGGAGACGATTTTGCTCAAATTTGGGACGATATCGTCCAATAGTGGACGATATCATCATTTGTATAAAATTGAACTGATTTTACTTGCATTATTAATCACTTGAGTTTTTATTAATGATTTTGTAATGATTTTTATTGTGTTGTTGTTTATGTTGCAGAGAGGTTTACTAAAGAGCAGAGAATGGAAATACGACGGGTTGAGAGATGACTTGGCCACTCTATCACAGGAAGAGCGGGATCAGATGGCTCAGGCTGGCTTACAGCATGTGGCAGAAATGCCACAAGTTTCTACAGACATGGGGCTACTGACAGCCCTGGCAGAGAGGTGGTATCCGGGTTCTTCCTATTTTTGGTTACCCATAGGGGAGATGACTCCCACATTGGAGGATGTATGGAGGATTCTGAGGATCCCCATACAAGGACGGTTGATCACTCCTACGGCCAATCAGGGCCACGCTATGATGCGGTTGTGTGGCGATCCGAGCTTTGCCCTAGAGAAGGGCGGAGTGAACATCGAGGCGCTACGTCAGATGCCTAGGGCATCCAGACTCACATAGGTTTTGGCTAGAGTGGTGGGTGGACTTTTGTTGTGCCACCAGAGTGGGTGCAGGGTACCATGGGTGCTAGCAGATGTGATCTGCGACATGCGAGACCATGGTTATAGGTTCTCTTGGGGCAATTTTGTTCTATGCTAGCTGTACAGGATCCTGCATGGGGTCGTGTACAAGGGCGGTCGATGTCTGGTTATGACATCGCTACTACAGGTTTGGTGCTGGGAGCACATTGCAGTGCAGAGGCCGGTAGGGCTTCCTTTGATAGGGATTGATGGGGAGAGGCCTCGAGCTTTCTACTGGTGGCTCTAGAGAGGGGCACAGCGGCGGATTGATCTATCGATGTCCCGGAGACTATTGGATGACCTTGTCCTAGACCAGATCACCTGGAGGCCTTGGAGGGATCATCCAGGGTGGGCCGAGGATGGACAAGAGCTGGCTCGCATCAGGCGAACCTACTGGCTGAGGATGGAGAGGGGAGAGGTGGAGCTCCATCGCTACGACCGAGTTTTGTGATAGTTCGGTCTACAGCAGGGGATCCCATCTCTCAGGGATTACGAGTTTTCTCGGACTGTCCGGGATAACACTACGATCAGCGGGGCTCCAGATATGCAGCGCTTCTAGAGTCAAGACGTAGATGATGCCCCCATTTAGCCAGTGGATGGGGATGACACTGGGGTAGCCGATGGCTATGATGCCTAGTATGCAGGCATCCGCCCTCCTCGGATGACGAGGGCTTAGGGTTCGATTCACATAGTTGTGCGTCGGATGGGGAGGCAGTGCCAGGCGGCCATTGAGGCAGCACAGGGTCACGACGGGAGAGAGCAGAGGAGGCCACAGGCTCAGCAGAGGCCGTGGTAGTGGGAGAGGAGGGAGGAGAGACCCCCTTCTCCATAGAGAGAGAGGCCACCATCGCTCGATAAGGGCAAGGGTGTTGACACTAGGGAGAGCAGCGAGATAGCGACTCTCCGAGCTGAGGTTGCCCGCCTACGGGCTCAGGTGCAGACATTGTAGGATGAGGCTACATGGCTTAGAGCTCGGGGTGAAGGAGCGAGCACTCGAGATTTAGCATGCACTATTGCCCAGGTTACATTCTATCAGGCTCTATACTACCAGGCGGTGCCAGTAGAGTAGAGGGTGCCATTACCAGCTCATATTGCAGAGCCTGTCGTGATGGGGTCATCTAGGACATCATCACGATCGGCATCCAAGACTCATGGCACCACACGGACTGCGATGGGGCCACCTCCTCCACCTCAGGGCGGGGGAGGAGATGAGGCTGAGAGCTCGAGGGGTTCTCGAGACACTACATAGAGGATATATGATTGAGAGGATTGAGTATGCCAAGATGTAGATTGTGGCATACCAATCTATTTTTGATATGATGTACATATATTTGATATATATATAGATGAGATATTTTTTGATCATATGACTTGTCTTATGTATTTTTATGATGCTTTTAATGTTTTGATTGATTGATTTGATGATTCATGTAATTACGTCATTGGAAATATTATGGTTGAAATGTCATGCTTGAAAAATTTAAATGAAATAATCTGATAGAACAAATTGGTTGTTTGTGATGTGATGATAAAAAATAAAAGGGGACTTTTAACAATAATTTCAAAGGACATTGTCGCTATTATAGACCATTTCATGGAGTCGCCGCTCACTCGGTCGTCAAGCTAATCCCAGTATAGAAATATTGTTAAAAAGTAAAAGAGTGCTTAAGAGACTGTCTTAAGACTTTGGTGCAATGGTGCAAATGATGATGATGATGGTTTGTTTTCAGATTTTCATAAAAATAGTATGCATGAAATAATGTTAAAATGATTTTTGCTAGGCATAAATTCCTAAGTGTGATAAAATTTTTGGATAATTCCCTAGGAATTATACCATCATTGCAAAATTGAAGGTTGACATAATGACATGAAATAGTGATAATGTGCATGCTTTTTGTTTAAAAGCATAATTGTATAACATAATGATTTAAGTCATATGGTTTTCATGATTTTTAAATAAATGGGGAATAAAAATTGGTACAATGGTTTGCGCTAGGCATAGAATATGTAGGTATAGACTTATACCATCATCACGAAAATCAAGGAAGAAGATAGTTTTATTGCATGGTTGATTTTTAATAAACAGAAAATATGAAGATGAGGACTTGCGCTAGGCATAAAATTCCAATTTTGGTTTTGGAACTATACCATCGTCGCGAAAGTCAATAATATATATATATATATATATATATATATATATATATGTGTGTGTTTTGATTGTATGGTTTGAAAGAAATTTTGATCTTTTTGATTATGCATGTAGTTGTCTTTATACTAAACAACTGTACTTTAAAGAAGAAAATGAATTTATTCCAAACAATTTGCAAAAAATATTTCAAAGTATCTTAAAGACAAAAGTTAGATTTATAAGGAATCCCATGTGCATATGTGAATTCATTTCCAATCTTGATTTATCATAATGATACACAAAATCTCTCAAATACAAAATGTGTGTGCAATTGCTATGTTCATTTACCGGTTTTGAGCAAGATAATATGATACAAGTGATTTGAATGAACCAAATAAGTGTTCATTAACCATGATGTAGATGCATATAACCATACTAGACTACTATGTAAGTCGGATTATCAAGAGCTAGCTAATCCATAAGCGAGACATAGGTCTGTACAAAAGAAGGTCGCTAATGTGACGAGACATATCGCCATGCTAGGAGTTACCCAAGGCCAAGCGGGTTGGGCACAAACCACTGTTATGGGGCTTACCTCACGAGTTTTTGAATAATTGAGAATTCCGGGGATTCAAGCTCATCAACCCTTCTTTTCTTTTCAAAGGGTAGGGAAAGGGATTTTATTGCTTTTGCTTTTGCTTTCATTTCTTTTCTTTTTGTATTTTTGCTTGATAATGCTTGGAACATTGTTGTAATGATATAAAATAACATTTTTCTTTTTCTCTTTTTCTTGAACTTTGCTTTTTCTTTTTGTTCTATGCTAGGGATACTTGCTCGGATTAGTTTGTAGAGCAAGGGATTTTTATTTCGGGTAGGGGTGAGCTTGTCCTTTTGCCAATTCTCAAAGATTCTAGACCATGTGCATGATAGGATAGCAGGGGAAACTTTTCGCTCAAGAAACCACTTCTACTATGTAGCAAAGCATGGAAATTACAAATATAATCATTTTATTGTGAAAGGATGTGCTTGGTTTAAGTAAATAACAAGATCAATTCTCTGTGCTCAAACTTTATTTAATTGAATTTTGTGGACTTTTGATATAAGAGAGATTAGTAATCATGCCAGATAAAATCAAGATATTTATTTTTTGTGTTTGTGAAAGTGAGGGATTCCAAATAAATGCTAATTTATCCAAAATAATTTGAAACATATAACTGCAACATTTGTAAGAAGATATATATAAATACTTTTTGAGAAGTTTTGAGAATGTTGACTCTCTCTTTCTTCTTTATGTTGTTTTGGTTTCGAAAGAGTCAAGAATATTGCTGTTTTTTTATTTTTATTATTATTATTTTTTTTTGTTTTTGAAAGAATTAACAAGTGCCATAAATAAATACAACAAATAGTTTTGAATATTTTGATGATTATGAATGTTTTTGGTGTTTTTGAATTTATAAATTGAAAGAAATACAAGATAGTGATTTTGAAATATTTTAAACAAATATATACAAGGATGAAATGACCAAATTTATACATAGTAACGTTTAAGATGCAAAATGTTCATGGGTTCTTTAAGTTCTTTACCATCTAAGGTAGATAATTTGTATGCTCCCGATTCAAATTTAGCGGTGATAATGTATGGTCCAAGCCGGTTGGGCTCAAATTTACCTTTAAGGTCCTTAGTTGCATTAGTATTTTTTTTATTTTCTTTTAAAACAAGGTCGCCGATCTCAAAGGATCGATGACGAACTTTTTTAGCATATGATCTTTTAAGCTTGTTTTGGTAGGCACGGAGATGCTCCAAAGCATTGATGCATTTTTCATCTAGGAGTTCCAGTGACTAAGTCTGCCAACTTCGATATTCATCTCCTACTTCGGTATCTTGAAGTAGTAGAGCCAAAGAAGGAACTTCTAATTCAAAGGGAAAAATGGCTTCAGCACCATAAACCAAAACAAAAGGTGAAGTTCCAATGGGGGTTCGAACACTAGTTCGATAGGCCCACAAGGCTGGATATAACTGAATGTGCTAGTCGTGGCCAGTTTTATTGACCAATATTTTGAGAATTTTGATTAAGGTTTTGTTAGATGCTTCCGCTTGACCATTACCCCGAGGATAATAGGGAGTGGACCAGCGATGTTGAATCTTATATTTTTGGCATAATTTTTTAACATCTTTATTTTTGAAACAAGTTCCATTATCAGAGATGAGATTTGCAGGAATTCCGAACCTACAAATGATTTGATTAAAAATAAATTTAGAGACTTGTGTGCTAGTGCGGGAAGCTAAAGGCATAGCTTCAACCCACTTCGTGAAATACTCGATGGCGGTTATGATGAATTTGTGTCCATCAGATGACATAGGATTGATTTTGCCAATAATATCTAAACCCCATTTTGAAAAGGGCCAAGGAGATGAAATAGCCTGCAGTTCTTGTGCAGGCGCATGGACAAGGTCAGCATGTTTTTGGCACTTGTCGCAATGGCGCACATAATCATGTGCATCATTCTCCATGGTAGGCCAAAAGTATCCTATCCTAAGGAGCTTTTTAGCAATGACACTACCACTGAAGTGTCCTCCACAAGATCCATCGTGGGCTTCACTCAAGGCTGATTTGGATTCTTCTAGATTCAAACATCTTAATAGGATACCTTCAAAAGATCTCCTATATAAAGTATTGCCAATTATTACAAATCGACTTGCTCGTCTACGTAATAACCGATGCTGGTTTCTATTAGAATTGGCAAGGAAAGTCCCATTTTGGAGAAAATCAAATATATCCATATACCAAGGTTAAGGAGTAGTTTCATTGATTAGAAACACATCCAAAGGTTCTAAGCATGACTTATTTGAAGCGGGTTCCTGGAGTCGACGAATAATGATAGTGGCATATTCGTCATCTAACTCCAAGGGCAGGAGAGATGTAGCTACGGCCATAGCATCAGCTGCACGGTTGCAAGTTCGAGGAATAGCTTCCAAGGTAACTTGATCAAATAGAGACATTAATTGTAAAACATAGGCTTTATATGGGCACAATTTATCATCTATGGTCTGATAAACTTCATTAATTTAGTTTATAACAAGTTGAGAATCACCAAAAACTAACAGATGTTTAATTTTTAGCACCAAGGCAGCTCGTAATCCAAGGATTAGAGCTTCATATTCAGCAGTATTGTTGGTGCAAGCAAATGTTAATTTGAAGGACAGAGGAATAAGATGTTTTTGCGGGGATATTAAAATAATACCCGCACCAACCCCACTCATGCATCGGGCTCCATCAAAGTATAAGGACCATTGTTCAATATGATCTGCCTCTAATTGAAGGCATTCATTAGGAAACTCAATGATGAGGGGATGGGTAGACTCTAAGGGTGCAGCAGCTAATTGATCTGCTATGATTTGACCCTTAATAGACTTCTGTCCTATGAATGTGAGGTCAAACTCACTTAGAGAAAGAACCCACTTGGCTGTGCGACTTGATAAATAAGGTCAACTCATGAGATACCTCAAGGGATCATATTTAGCAATGACATAAGTTTTTTGACTAAGCATATAATGGAATAATTTTTGCATAGCAAACATGACTTCTAGACATAGTTTCTCTAATGCTATGTAGTGGGTTTCATAACTAACGAAGGTTTGGCTAATATAATAATTAGCACGTTCTCTCTTTTCATCATCAAGCTGAGCTAACATAGCTCCTAAGGCAAAATCTGAAGCTAAAATATACAGGAGAAATGGGCGATCAGGTCTAGGTGATGAAAGCACAGGTGGGTTAAGGAGGTATTGTTTGAGAAGTTCAAAAGCTTCTTTACATTCATCGTCCCAATTAAAAGGGACATCCTTCTTAAGAAGTTTAAGAAAGGGACCGATTTTGTCCACCAGCTTATCGATGAAGCGACGGATGGCTTGAAGCTTACCTTGTAAACTTCGTAACTCAGATATATTAGTAGGTGCGGGCATATCAGTGATAGCCACAATCTTGAGAGGGTCGATTTTGATACCACGTAAAGAAACTAAAACCCATAATAGTTTACCGGACTTAAATTCGAATATGCATTTGGCTAGATTTAATCGAATAAGATATTCTCGTAATCGATTAAAAACTTTTCTCAAATCATCTAAATGATTATCTTCATTAATAGAGCGAGCTATAATATCATCTACATAATCATGTAGGATATCATGCATCATATCATGAAAAATATAAGTCATAGCTCGTTGATATGTTGCACCTACGTTCTTTAAGCCAAATGGCATCACTTTCAAAGAAAAAAGTACCCTAGGGGGTAATAAAGGCTATTTTAGCCTTATCTTCAGGAGCTATCTTGATCTAATTATAATCAGAGAATCCATCCATTAAGGACATCATCCCACTCTCGATAGTAAAGTCAATGATTTGATCCATGTTTGGAAGAGGAAAATCATATTTAGGGCATGCAGCGTTAATATCTCTAAAATTTGTGCAAACCCTAACTTTGGTGGCTTCTTTCTTGGTGACTGGAACTACATTTGAGATCCATTCAGCATAATCAATAGCTTGTATAAAAACAACATTCAAGAGTTTTTCTAACTCCCCTTTGACTAGCAAAGCCACTTTGGGATGCATTTTTCTAAGTTTTTGTTTAACAGGTTTAGCATCCGGATGGACCACTAGGTGATGCATGACTACAGAAGGGTCTAGACCTGGCATATCTTCATATGTCCAAGCGAAGACATCTTCATATTATTTAAGGAATGCAATGTATTGCTCTTGTTTTTCTTGACTTAATTCTGATCCAATATTGATTATGTGAGGATTATCCTCAGTTCCAATGTTAACTTTAATGACGTTTTCTACTTCCATGTGTAGATCTCGTTCAAAATTAGGTGGGGCGGGTGAAACGCCCAATTCTTGTAATTCTTGTAAGGTTAAGTTGGATAATTCATCTTGAGGATTAGCGGTCTCAAGTTGGGCTATAGTTGGTATAGAACCATCAAAATAAAATCCATTGTGTAACATCTCTTCAACGGAGACATCGTGGAAGATATCTCCTTCCAAATCCTCATCAAAGTTAGCAATCATTTCAGGGTAAGCTATGGATAGCATGTTACATGTAAATGGCTGATTTTTTAGAGGCAAATCATCACACCTATCCAAATAATCTTGATAACATATGAGTTGATCATCATCTTCAAAAGGAAAGGGTTGACCCTTACTAGGAAATAGGCCCACACCACAGCGGACAGGCCATGGTTCTACCTTGAAAGGTTATTTCATGCAATTTTGGAAAGGTCCCAAGCCTTTCCCTTTATATCCCATTTTAAGCATTATGGGTTTAGATTTAATATATTCATTGGTAAAATAACATCGAGTGTATCCCTCATGATGAGGTTTGATATTTCGAGGGATTCTTCCCCAGTCATATCCTTTATAAATGAAGGCACAACTCCCAACTTGGTAAGTACTTCCCATAGGTTGTGGGAGGCCCAAAGTACAAGGATATGGTGACAAGTTATTTAAAATAATTGAATCTTGCATGAAAGCATTTGTTTTTTTTTATAATAATATTGTGGATAAATCTGGTAAAAGTTCATCAGAAAGAGCATAAGATGTAGAAGGATCATTCCCTATATATTTAGATATGGAAGGTATGATAGATGTTAATAATGTGGAAGTGTTAAGAGATGGGTCTATAGGTTTTGAAATTATAGGGATAGAACATGAAGGATTGGTTGTAGATTGAAGATCTTTTTGAGGTTCTAGAGTGGTTTGTTTAGAAGATTGTTGATCTATATATGAGGATGAAATTAATGGAGGGGAAATAGGTGAAGCTATGGGTGTGTGTTTCACGGTTTTAGATGAAAAATAAGAATTAGGATGTGTGGATGACAGAGCAAGGAAAAATTGTACTCCAACAGGTTCTGCCAAAGCACACATATCAAAGGGTCTAGGATCACCGTGGATAGTGACCAACTGATTTTTAAATTCGAATTTAACACATTGGTGTAAAGTTTATGGGATAGCCTGCATTGCAGTGATCCAAGGATGACCCAAGAGTATATTGTACAATGCAAGGCAATGTATAATAAACATGGTGGTATCTAGAGTTTGAGGACCAACTTGCAATGGGATTGTAATAACTCCACATGTTTCTTGTGTTTTGTCATTGAAATCTTTGATAATCATGTCAGTTTTCTTCATTTCATCACTTCTAAAGCCAAATCGTTGGTAGAAGTCAAAAGTGCAAATGTTTAGAGATGAACCATTATCAATCAAGACTCGTTTAACAACTACATCTCCAATTAGAGCAATAATATATAAGGGATTATCCTTATGTAAACTATGTTGTGGGATATCTTTATCCCGGAAGTCAATACAATCGACTTCTCGAGTGATGATAGTATTGGCCATGGCTTCAGGTTGAACATTTTGAGGTACCATCATTTGGCTTAATGTAAGCATCAACTCATCCCTATGGGTAGGAGAAGATCTTAATAAATCCAAAAGGGAAATTATGGCTGTAGTATTGGATAATTACTCGTTAATAATGTAAGGGGGTTTAGGTTGAACATTGGAAGCATGATTCCCTTTATTGGGATTTTCAAAACAAATGGAGCTGATCCATCATTCTGGTTTGGTTATTGTTGAGAATTTTGAGCCTATTGTCGGGTAACGACTCCAATGGTACCTACAATGTTATATTGAAGATGTTGAACTGGTCTCGGTTGAGTGTTTATGGCTTGTTCATTTGGGAGGAATTGATTAGAAGAGGGTCGAGTAGTAACTCTTCTAGGAAATGGTTCTTCTGGAACCATAACATCTGTGATGGGTTGAATAGGATCTGATTCATTTTCAAAACTATTCGATTGGTTTGAAGTGATGTCTATTTCACTTTCAGTATCTGATTCTATATCACTAGGATATGGAGTTTGAATATTATGTAGGGGCCTGGTCGTAACCATGGATAAATTTGTGTCAAGTATTTGAGGATCATGATTAAGTAATTGTCCAATAATAGTTTCTACATATCAGGTAGGAGGAGGAACATTATGATGTTCGATTTGATTGGCCACCTCTTTACCATGTCTTGGTAAAGGGTGTTGAAATATGTCTAATGATTGATTAGCATTTTGATTTTGATTTTGGGGAATGTTCTTTTGAGGATTATTAGGAGCATTTTTTTTAGGTTGGAAGGCTTGCACCTCCATTTAATTATTATCAATCAGGTCCTATATTTTATGTTTCAACCTTTTACAAGCGTTGGTAGAGTGTCCAGGTCATCTATGGAAATCATAGTGTAAGTCAGATTTGTATCCGGGCATAGTTGGATTAGGTTCCCGGATAGCTGGTAATTGGATCAAACCTCTTTCGAGTAATTGAGGTAAAATAGTTGATAAGGGTTGATTCAATCTAGTAAATTCGTAAGGAGGCTTATCAGGCAGTTTCAATATAAAATTTTATATTGTTTTCATTGCATTGATATTAGCAACATTTTTGCTGTCAATGACTCCGTCACCTACAACTTGTTTGTTTTTATACTAATTTTTTGATGTTTTCTCATCATCCTTCTTCCTAAGTTGGCCTCTCCTAATGAGGGAATCTTCTACTCTTTGAGCTAAATATATAGCCTGATCGAAGGTAGTTAAAGTAGCAGTTGATAGCTCATAAGATATTTGTTTTTATAAATTATTAATAAAAATGTCCAACATTTCCCTATAAGGTAGCACAAAGTGCAGTTTTCCTGTCAACTGCCTCCATCTAGCTAAGAAATCGAAAAAACATTCATCCTTGTCTTGTTTTAAGTTGTATAAATCTTTAATAGTTACATGCCTCTCGATGTAGGCACTAAATTGATGGACAAAAGATTCAGTTGTTTCTTCAAAGTTTCTCAAAGAATGAGTGGGCAATTGATAGTACCACTCTAATGCCATTCCACCTAAAATTTTTGGGAACATTTTTAGTAATAGCAAGTCATCATGTGATATATCATGACATGCTATCCTAAACATGCGAAGATGCTCTATGGAATCTTCGGTTCCTTTATATATAGGCAGGATGGGCATGGGAAAATGCTTAGGGTAAGGTTGTGTTACAACTATGGGATCCAAAGGTTGACTACATATCTCTTGATAATTGTACAAGGGACGGTAAGGATCTATCTGGTCCATACACGAAGCTAACTGTTTCACCATGGCTTCTAGATTACTAGTTTGCCCACCATATTGGTTTGGTAGGGCATTGATATGGGATTTGTGAGCATATGATGGAGGGACATGAAGATTAGATGCTATATTGCTATTGTGTAAATTGTTGGTAGGAAAGGTGTTATGAAGGAATTTTGAAGTTGTATTATCTTGTATTCCAGATTGTTGAAAATTGGTGTTTGGCTTCATTTTAGGTTTTTGTTTACTTGAAGCATATTGATCAATAGTTTGGTGAAGTAAAGCAGTGAAGGAAGTTTTATTTTGTGTGGGAATGATTTTAGGCTCAATAACAGGTTCCTTAGGAGGTTGGGTAACCTGTTGTTTTGGCATGTTTTGAGTCATAGTGACCATATCTCTATTGGATGGTCTAGCTTTATGTTTTGAGGAAGGATTAGTGTGCACATAAAACATATGTTCCATGGCTACTTGAGTGTCACTAATTTTCCCTTTATCAATACGAACTTCCATATTAAGAGCACCAATGTTATTATTGAAAAATTTCCAGAAATGATCTAAGTTGTCAAAAGCAATAGTTCCATCTGGAGCTACTCTAGGGGATGAGGATCCATCCTCTTTAACATTTTCTTCTTGTTCATTGTCTTCACCTAGGTCATCTTCTGGTTGATCTAGAGTTTCTCCTTCCAAAATTGGATCTTCAGGAAGGACATTTGGGTCTCTAGTTTTATCTTCTAACCAATATTCTTCTTCTCCTTCAGTTTGTTTACCATTCCTAAGTTTAGGCATTGTGCTTAATTTAGATTTCAGCAAATATATATATATATATATATATATATATATATATATATATATGCAACGAGCTTAAGAGGTATATATTAATTATATACCTACTACAATATTTAAAATGAAATGCTTTAGTTTTTGTTATGTTTTTTAGTTTTTCTTGTTTTTTTTTTTTTTTCTTGTTTTTGTAATAATAACAAACACAATAAATGAAAGAACTAATACTGAAAGTATGATCTAGTTTTCTATAAAAAATTTATAAATATCATTAATGGGCTTGAGTTCTTCAGGAGTCATGAAGTGTTCTTCTTCAAATTAAAAGTTTTCTTTCAAAAATTTAATGAAAAGAGCTATAGTGATATTATCTATCTTAGATTCTGGTTGATAGAATTAAAGTTCGTGGCAATACTCTCGATATAACACAGCTCAAGGAACTCTATTCCATATTTACCTACCTATAAGAACAACCTCTTGGTCTTCTACATGACCTAGGAACTGGTGTATAATGGCTGCGTTCTCGAGGTATTCCTCGAAGGTGAACAATTTTGAAGACACAAGAGCTCTCCTATAAGCTAACCATCTATGGCAGGCTCTTTGAAGTTCATGATAAAAGACGAGTTGATGAGGATCCAGAATTCTATCTAGGACAAGCCTCTTGATTTGTTTAAGTTTTTTTGACCTAGATGAAATGACACTTAGTCTTCTATCAAGTTCATCCCACAAGAGTTGATTTCTATCTGTTTTAGGCACACTAAGCACATAATTGATTTCTATGGCTGCCAATTGGTTTTCAACATTTATAGTAACTGCTAATATTTTCTTAGGATCTACCATCTAAACATGATATGCAACTTATTAGTTTTAAATGATTTGAAATGCATCTATGTTTTGGTTGTTTTATTTTTTGTTTTCTGTTTTCAAAAGGTTTTAAATGCATTCACGTCGGGTTCACCAAAATGTATCGCTCCAAATTTTTTGCATCCCTACCTTTAGGCTATAGGATCCGTGCTCGAAAGGAGGATGGAAAAAGGATGGCGTGGTACCTCGGACTGAGAGGCCTTGCAATGGTCCCGCCTCTTGATGGAGGTGTATTATGATGATTTTTTGATAGATGGTCGGTTTACCAGAAAATGTTTAGTGGCAGTTTCCATGCCTAGGTTGGGAATGTGTTTGATGTGTTCAGTTTTAGCTTTAATCATCCAAGTCCTAGGTTTGGCCAAATGAATCTAAATTGATCTATATGAAGATGCAGATTAAATGAATATAGAACAAATTAGGACAGAAAATAGAGAAAGTAAGCAAGATTAAAAAGTCATACCTAATATGGATGTCTGATGAAGATTCTAATTCTTGAAGTAGTCAGGATTGCCTCTGATTTGATAGGATCTTTTTCTATCAGACAAGATCGTTCAAGATTTGACGAATTCGTCAGACGAATTCGTCAAAGACATGCAATCAAAGAAGTAGACACAAAATGCAGAAAATGCAACTATTCTAACAGAGGGCAATGATGTAGAATAATAGGAATAACATTAAAATTATGATAATAAACAAAATACGAGTGTACTACAATGAATTAATGACAATTGGTGACTTAATTATGCATTTAAAGCTACATGGGTGAACTCCAAAATGCAAAGTAATAAGAAATAAACTCAAATTTAACTAAATGCAGAATAATACAGTAGAAAAGAGTGGAGAAAACACAAACTCTGGGCACTGATTGCCCCCAATGTGGACTGCAGTCGAAATCATATCTGATTCGACAGGATCACCTCCGATCTGAACAGAATCGTCTGCGACGATGTAAGATTGCTTCGGCTAAAAAATACTAAGGTACCTACAACAAAATTTGGATAGAACAAGTGCAAATAGTAATTTAGGATGTCTAGTGTGTGTAGAATTCGAGTTATAGGGAATTTCAGCCAGGGGGATGCTAAGGGGAGGGCCTAGGATTAAATAGGCTTAGGATAGAGGTTGGGAGGTTGGAGATCATCCCAATTTGAGAGATATCCAATGGGGAGGGTCTCTAATGGCGCAGACACACTTCTGCCCAGATTAGAGACACCGTTGGAATAGAAACTAATTGTGAAAAATCAATTTTGGGACAAGATCGTCTGGACATCCTAGCCTAGATGAAATCGTCAAATCTGGGGTGATATCATTTGATCGGCGATGATATCATCAAAAAGTCAAAACAAACTCTAAAAATGGCATGAGAAATGAGGAAACAGATTAAGCGACGGTTTGGGAGTGGTTTTGGAGGTTGAAATTTGAATTTGAATATTTACTAGAGTAATTGTAATTATTAAGGTTTTACTGCACCAATTTTAGGGTGCTACAATTAGGATGACCAAGAATCTAGTATTCCATGCCAAAACAAAGCACATTGAGATCCATCATCACTTCATTAGAGAAATGGTCCATGAAGACATTATACACATGGAGTATGTACTAACTCAATATCAAGTGGCTGACATATTCACCAAGTCACATGGACTGGACAATTTTTCTCAGTTTGGTAAATTGCTCTATGTATGTAATAGAATTCAACATTAATGAGGAATATTATATAATGTTGAATTATTTTCTTTATATAGTTAGGATAGTGTACATTAAGGGGGAATGTTAGAATATTATAATGTGCACTATACTTTCTTTTTTAGTACAATACAAGTGGCACTATAATGTGCCACTTGTATTATACTTTCCAGTTTGAGTTCTCCAACTAGAGTTATGTGTCTTCTGTATGACACTTAGAGTGGATATTATGACACTTGTAAAATATCACTCATAGGCTTGATACCTATATATCGTAACATACTTTATTAGTACAATAAGTGCCTTTTTTCCAATCCCAACAATTTCCAAAGCTTTCCCACCATTATTTTTTGTCTTCTTAAATGTCTTGCATTTGGTGTGTGTTTGTGTTGAATAGCATGTTTGGTTATTTTTAAACCTATTTCTTTGCTAAATTGGTTGTTCAGAGTTGTTATCCATGATGTGTGTAAGTTATGGATACATATTAATTTTAATTTTGTCTCTCGAGCTTTTGGTGATAGGGCACCCTTGGTTTGAAATATTATGATATCTTAGCTTTTTTAATACATTATATATGAGCTTTCATATTGTTAAAGTTAAGTGGAAATTATAGATTAATTATCTTTTTAGAATTAAGAGGATTCATTTACTTATTTAATGACAAGTGTTCTTCCATAATGTCATTTTTGTGATTTTAAGTTTTCAATTTTAATTATGTAGTAGGTTACTGTCATGACCCATCTTGGTAGGACTTGCTAATTAAGCTAGACTATGTACTAGTGAATGATATTTAATTCTTAGCTTTATTGTTTTTATGGATATATGCTTTAAATATTGTGTCAATTTTGTGTAAGAATATGGTACTATTGATACTCTGCTTGGTTGTAGTATCAGGTACTCTTGTAGGTGGACAAGAGAATTGACCACAAGGAATGAGAGACCATATTGAAAGGAAAATGATGATGATGACTCATTCATCAAATATATTAGGGTAATATGAATGAATACACTTTCATGTAGGTGCATTGTGGTGTTCTTATAATCATTTTCATACCATTGAACCAAGAAATTTACTTGCAACAAGTCTCCTTAACATGTCTTGGTGATAGCTTATGTCTATCTTAAATAAGGAGCCACTCATTTTGGAATAAAACAATGGTATGAAACATCAAGTGAATGCATTTGTTATTGCATATGGCATGATGGTTTTGATTATCTCCTTGTGTATTTGTGATAGAATTATTAAGGTTGATTAATAATCTTCATTTGCCTAAGGTTGATAAATAATCTTCTTTTGCCTAAGGTTGATGTTGATCCTTTTGGAATACCTTGAGTTTTGTTTGTGAGCATTGATTTTATGTGCTTGTGGCAATTATGGGCCACCTTTGACCATGGAGGTGGTGGTGCATTTATTACCTTGTATAGCATAGTGGATTCACCTATGGTTTAACATATGCTACTTTGGTTCCTTCCTTGTTGTGTTAAGGGGTGTCAATGTAAGGTAGTGGAAGAGGGAGGAAATGTTGTAAATCTTATCTATAAACCCTAGCATGTAATGCTTTTAATTCCTCATTATTGGGATATAAGAGAGGATGTTGGGAATTATAGAGGGGGCTAGATGATCTAGGAAAGAGAACTTATCTTGTATGGGTATGGAGAGCTAGTAGTGTACGGAGCAAGGAAAATGAATTGAACACCACCATACTTCATTGTTGTGTTTCAATAATATCCATAGTATTTTGAGTGGTTTTTTTTCTTGGTGTTTTATTTATTCTATATTGTATCTTCCCTTATTGTGGTAGTTGACCTTTGTTCTCTTTTAACTACCTTAATGCATATTCATTAGACTTCCTTCATAGGTTATCTAAATATTATTTTTCACTAGTTTCGCATGGTAGCTCCTTCCCACTCAAAACATGTTATCCTTGTGTGGTGGAGGGCACTATGGGGATGGTGTAATTATAATATTTTTCATACATTCATGTCACTTACAAGAATTTCTTAGAATTTTCAATACAAAGCCCCTATTTGGTTGATGCCTTGGTGTGTGTGTTATGTCTGAGTTGTAGTGTGCATGGAACTCCTTGTTCATATTATCCTAATATCAGTTTGCTTGGTTTTGATGTGTGAATTGTAGTAGGGTTTGATTAAGTTTTTTTTCTTTGGGCATAGTGTTGAGGTGGTCTTAAAATTTCCTTCCATTGAAATGCAAGCTAAATCTCTCAAGCATTGTATGCTTTTCAATGACTTAATAGGGTTAAGTCTTTACTTGGTTTTGGAGCTAATCGTTTAGATAATTAAGGATTGATATTTATTATTCTATAGATTTAATCTAATGTATCCTTTATAATAATCTAAATTTAGATTAAAGTGATGTTGCTTTATTTTTTTCTATGTTAGATTAATTTTAATTAATCTTTAGTTTTGCTAATATAATTTAAGGTTAGAATAAAGCAATAGATTGGTTTAATCTAATGTAATATTAATAATAATTAATATTTAGTTTACAATTAATCTAGGGATAGATTAATGCAAGCAAACCTTAGCTTTGCTTTCAATCTAACGGAAATTATATTCATTTTTATCTTTAGATTTTAATTAATCTAATGATAGATTAATTATTTTTAATATTTAGATTTTAATTAATCAAATGATAGATTAATTATTTTCAATATTTAGATTGCAATTAATCAAATGATAGATTAGTTTGGAAATTAATCTAATGATAGATTAATAGATGGGTAACTAATCAGATGATAGATTAATTTGCCTCAATCCTTAGAATTGTAATTAATCAAAGATAGATTAGATTGGTATTTAATCAAATGATAGATTAATATTTAGTCTTGCAAATTAATGCCAAGACTTGCTAATGATGGATTGATTCATAACTAATTATGGATTGATTTTATCAATTTTGTTTGATATATTTGTGGAAAATATTTTGAAAAGAAGTATGGATTTATTTTGCTTATGAAATTTATGAGTTTAGAGATATATGGATTTTGATTTAAATATTTGTAGAAAATATTTTGGAAAGAAGTATGGGCTTCTTTTGCTTATGAAATTGATGAGTTTAGAAATATATGGATTTTGATTTAAATATTTATGGAAAATATTTTGGAAAGAAGTATGGGCTTCTTTGTTTGAGTATTGCTATATTGAACTACTTTGCATAGGATTGCAAGGCTTGTGTTTTAAAATATTTGTGGAAAATATTTTGGAAAAGAAGTATGGGCTTCTTTCACTTGTGGTTGTTATGCATTAGATCTTGTAGAATGCATTCATACCTATAAATGAGATGTTATTATCCCCATATTCCTATCAAACTATCATGGAGGCCAAGGAAAGAAGATGTTAGATCATGTTAAATTAATTCTTCATTATTCTTGAAGTATTGTTGAAAATCACTCTTGGTGAAAGAGAATTTATTGTAATATAAGTAAAGACTATTCTTTTGTAATCTAGACCTTTAATCGCATTACTATAATATGCCATGCTAATGAATGGTTTTATGGTTCTTATCCATGCTAATGCTTTGATCTAAAGGTTAGTTAGATTTATTTTGTAAGCTTAAGATAATTAGTTTTTCTTCCATCCTAGAAGATGCTTTTGTTTTAATGCTTGTAAAGTGTGAGAAAGAGTGTGTGTGTGTTATCCTTGGACTTAAGGATTTCTTTGGGAAGGACTCTAAAGATAACCTTGTATTAAACTCTTTTTTAACTTGGGTTGTGGAGTAGCAACACCTATAGTTTCAATGTCCATGAGAAGACAATCGTGAAAAGTAATTGTTGCTTAGAGATCCATCATGGAGATGGGAAAGATAAGAATGTATTTTAAGAGATCACCATGGAGGTGAAGTTTGTTGTGACTCCTTCATAACGACCTCAAAAATTGGGTATCCACTTGAAATTTGAAAATTGTTCAAATTGTTGTTTTCGCATATTGATTTTCTTCATCATCTGGTATCGAAAAAACCAATCTTCATAAATGTTGTCTTATAGTTGGTTTATATTTGGTCATATTTTAAAATGATTATTTTCTTTTTTGGTGTGGTCATGTTGTGATTTTTTGAGTTTATCATGTCGTTCTTTTATGTTATGCATTATTTTTTTATAAGTTTCTTTATATTATTCTTTATTTTTTTGTGTTATTCTTTTAGGTTATATAAATTTTGTTTATGTTATGTTTTATTTTGTAATTGTTTTTATATTGTTATGTAATGTTATGTTGTTTTCATAATTTTTAGTTTTTATGTTGTTCTTTGTTTTCATGTTCTTTTATTTAATATATGATTTATTTTATGTTATTTTAATATATGGTGTTATTTATGTTTTATTTGTTGTTTGTATTGTTATCTTTTCGTTATGTATTATTTATTTATTATGTTTGTTTATATAATGTTAGGATGAAAGGTTTTATTTAATGTTATTTTAACTAATAAAAGTTTTTTCTTATGACTTTGTAGGTGGACTCATCGATCAACATAGTCAACAAGACACAATCTGGACGGACATACGTTTTGAGATCAAGAGGCATGAAAGGATGATGAACTTGTCACTTATCATAGGGTGAATTATTATTAATAAAATACTCAAAAAAGGTTCCATATTGCATGTGGGATGGAAAACAAAATTATAGCCCTTGATACTATCAATCTGATGGTTAAGTGCGAATGGTAGAACCTCACAATGTATAGATGTTACTATCAAACGGGATAGTGTGAAATCATTAGCGCTATCAACATAGAGCGAGAATAGGTAGCAATAATCGATGATGTGGATTTTTGATAAATCTGAGGGTAGTTGGTCTTATAATTTCACTGGGTTTGTAAATTATAGCAATAGTTCATCTTCACACTAGGATGATATAAGTGAAGTATTTACTATGGGTTTAGAGTATAAGAATTAGAAGTTTGGTTATTGATTATGCATAGTGGTAATTTATATGAAGATGAGCCCATTCGAATGGAGGTAATGTTGGAGATGATATATAGCCAATCAAATGATGTAGAGGTAGTTTTGAACCAAAGCAATGGTAGAACGTGGTAGAAGACTTTTTATTTCTCCATTTTAATTACAAAGTAGTGTTGGGGTTTGGAGATTTTGAGAATTAGCAACGAATAGGGTAATGTTACATGATTCATGTATTTTATGGTGTGCATTTTCCACAAAGCATGGATCATTGGCGACTGAACTACAATTTTTCGCATAGTAGAATAAGATGCATGAAAATATACTAAGCCATATTATGAATAGAAATAGAGTGTCGATTGGTGCTGGATATTGGTGTTTCAAATAATGGATGGAGGTAAATCATGGAGAAACCTTCGTAGAAGGAACGCTAATAGTTGATGATAACATCATTTATTTTATGCAAAAAATGAAGGCTAGTAAAACCCCAATGAATGTATTAATGTTTACAATGTTCAAATTACATTTTTTCATCACCAAGATGCAAGACAGTATATTTCGGGCATAATTTCCAAGGTTGGTGTGGTCTCCAAAGAAAAGTTTGAGGTGTTTGATGTTGGAAGTTTAAAAAAATAAATGTTACATCTTACCCCACCTTTCACCTTGGTTGGACGACAAGCGGCTAGGGTGGACGACAAGCAACAAGTTGGCAAGATGTCGGCATTGTAGGAATAAAGTTTTGTTTAAAATTATTTGTAAGCCCTATTATTTCTCCAACAGACTAAGGGCTACTATATAAGCTTTGTAATTTAATTATTTTAATCTAATGCAAATTATACATTCACATCTGGTATTAGAACAAGGCAAGGAGGCAAGGCTATCTAAGGCCTATAGAAGCCACTGAAGCTAAGGAGGGATCACATCTCGAGGTCAAGCGAAGGGCCCACATCCCAAGGTCAAGCAAGAGGGCCCAATATTAAAATTCAATGCTAGACCAAGGAGGAATCACTAGATCGAGAGACAACTAGCGGATGAGGAGACCAGGTGACAGACCAAAGAACCTAACTGACGAACCAGGGACAACTAGTGGACTAGTAGATGTGGACTAGATGACAGTTAGTGAACAAGGATATGACTAGGTTACATGGAAAATTTAGAGAGATGGAGATATCATTAAAACTAGGGGATAAGGATCTAACCAGGCTACATGGAAAATCATGAGAGGTGGAGACAACATGTGATGTGGCGATCGAGGAGAGGTGGACAGAAGGAAAATGTAGGAATGAGGCCAATGTGGCATGATTGTATTGGGGTAAAGATACCAAAAGGTAGGTGGTTGATTACCCAAAGGTAATCAGACAACTTAATGCACCCTGAGGGTTTTAAAGACCTCAAACGCTCCTCACAAGGAGCATGTGGGGCTAAAGTCCCAAAAAATAAGGCATGGATTGCCTTCATATAAAAGGCATTTCCAACACCTTCTTTTTGAGTTCCTAGCTTCATTGGCTCGAGGATATAGCCTTAAGGTGCTTGCCCCCCACCTGGTTGCGGGTTTGAAACCCAGCAACGACAACCAAAGCAATTTTTAATTTTTTTTATATATAAATTCTAAGGGTGAAGCTATAAGGAGTAGTGGATGTGCTTATTGTTTCATCAGCCAATGTTGCCAAGGTGGTAAGGAGACTTTGTGCTATTGGCTAGGTCACAGGTTCGAGTCCCGATGACTTTTTTTTTTAAGTCCTCCTCCTAAAGTTTTTTTTATTAAAATTTGCAAATTTTTATTTACTTTATTAAATTGATTAATAATTTAGTTTAATATTTTTTATTAAAATATATATTTTAAAATTTTTTAATTAAAATATTTACTTAATTATTAATTAATAACTTGGTAAAGTTTTTTTTTTTGCAACTTTTATGGAAGGATATAAAGATTTCCTAAGAGGAAATATTTTGTAAAAATCCTGAGAGGCTTAAAAATTTCTTTGTAAAAATTTGAGAGGCAAAAGCATAAAATACTTGAAATTTGTAAAGGCACATTGAAAGGCAAAAATTCATGATACAATCCAGAGGTTGTTATCATGCCCTCTGTGCGCTTTTGCTAAGAGAAAACGCCATAGGTTTGATGAAAAAGTGCAAACTTATGGACTACATATTGTGTTTAGTCAATTGTAGAACATAGTAATAGCCCATCAGAGACATCCAGACTCAAGATACGAGGCAGAATCTGAAGATAACTCTTTCGGTATAAGATTTGAGTAGTCAAAATGTGCACCACAAGCACTAGTAAATCCACACTTCAAAAATAATTACTCCATTGAAATTCTAGAACCATAATCACTAGAGATAATCTTGATCACTGATGATGAAGAACAAGTAACAGAAAAAATTGTGAATCAAGTGATAGAAGCACCCCAACAAGAAGAACAAGATATCAGTGAAAGGATGAATCAAGAAAAATTTGATCTCAATTTGTAATTTCTTCTTATTATTTCTTATTTCTTTGAAAATCAGAGTGTTTTATTGTAATAGAGAAATAAAAGGAGTGTTTTTTATTTTATAACAGCTATGGCCTCACATAACAATCTACCTATTCTAGAATTTAACGAGAATGATTATGAGTATTGGTCCATCAAAATGAGGACCTTAATCATAGGCAAGGGATTATGAGACATAATTGAAGAGGGTTACACCGAACCCACATACTAGACAACATTAAGTTCCATAGATAAGAAAACAAAGAAAGAAACACAAAAGAGCAACTCTTATGCTATTTATCATCTCTAAGAAGCATTAGAGAAGAGTATATTCCATAGAATAGTCACTTGTACAACTGCAGAAGCTGCATGGAAAGCTTTGAAATATGGATTACAGGGAAGTGATCAGGTGAAGCAAGTGAGGCTTCAAACCTTGAAATGAGATTTTGAGAATCTCAAAATGAAAGAAGATGAAAAATTTGGTGACTACTACGTTAGACTAAAAGCAGTTGTCAATAAAATGGTTACTCTTGGAAAGGAAATTAAACTGGAAATAGTTGTAAATAAAGTGTTGCAAACACTTCTTCAAGGTTAGAATAACATATCCATAATAATATAAGAGTCAAAAGACCTTTCCACTTTAACTTTTTATACATTAATCGGTTCGTTAATGTCTCATGAAGAGAGATTACAGGAATCTCCTTCAACTAGTTATGGATGTGATTATAAAGCCTTCACATCCAATGAAAGTGCTGGAAGAGGACATGGAAGAGGTCAAGGTAGAGGTTAGAAAAGAGGTAGAGGCAAAGACAACTTTAGAGGAGACAATCCCAATAGAGGAGGAAATCAGAACAAAGGCAGAAACCAAAACAAAGGTGGAAATCCAGGTCGAAGTGGAAATCAAGGGTGAGGAGGTGATAAGTCCAAAAAGTCTTGTTTTAACTATGGCAATCCAGGTCACTTTGCTCGTGACTATTGGTCAAAATATTCTCAATGCAGTAGTAGTAAATATGGAAATTATGGTGAAGAATATGAAACCTCTAATATTTTTCTTTCATATGGACAATCATAACAAAATATAAATGATACATGGATTTTGTATACTGGTTGCTCCAACCATATCAGTGGAAAATAATAACTCTTTGCTACATTAGATTCCACTTATAAATCTCATATCAATTTAGGGGATGATAATTCCTTGCAAGTTGAAGGCATTGGAGCCATGGAGGTTCCAACA
The DNA here is from genome assembly GCA_028583015.1 of Wollemia nobilis. Lineage (NCBI taxonomy): Eukaryota > Viridiplantae > Streptophyta > Pinopsida > Araucariales > Araucariaceae > Wollemia > Wollemia nobilis. Next base: position 2,768,761 of record JAQPPZ010016349.1, read on the forward strand.
AAAGAAGGCATAAATAAAGTGAATGACATCTACTACACTCCAAATTTCCAACACAATCTACTAAGCATTGGGAAAATTATGGAGAATAATTATAAACTTGATTTTGATGAAGGAAAATGTATCATTCTTGATAAAAAAAATGGCAATAATGTCATCAAACAGGTAACAATGACCAAGAATAGGTTATTTCCCATCAATATTAGAGAAACAGGAGGAGCTCAAATTGCAAATATAGCTATAGAAAATCCAAGTGTGCTTTGGCACTTGCGATACGATCATCTTAATTCAGCCAACTTGAAATTGTTAACTTCTCAAGCTATGGTGACAGGACTTCCCAAAATAAATGAACATAAGGAGGTCTGCGAAGAATGTGCTTTGGGAAAGCACTCTAGGTCTAAGTTTCCAAAAGTATATGCATGGAGGGCCAACTATCCACTTCAATTAGTGCATTCGGATATCTATGGTCCAATGCAGACAAAGAGTGTAGGAAATAATTATTATTTTCTCACTTTCATAGATGATTTATCTAGAATGTGCTAGATATTTTTCTTGAAACACAAAGATGAAGCTTTTGATTGCTTCATATATTTCAAGAAAAATGTATAGAAACAAAGTGAGTTTTATGTAAAGTTTCTTAGGAAAGATCAAGGAGGTGAGTACTCGTCAAAAGAATTTTTGAAATATTGTAAAGCAAGTGGGATCAAAATGCAATTCACCACTGTCTATAACCCACAACAGAATGGTGTAGCAGAAAGAAAGAACCACACCATAGTCAATATGGCGAGAATGATGCTACAAAATAAGCATCTACCTAACATGTATTGGGCTGATGCTGTTAGAACTAGTGTATATATTCTAAATAGGAGCCATACTTCTAGTTTAGATGGAATAACTCCTTATGAGGGGTGGTATGGAAAGAAGCCAAATGTAAAACATTTCAAAGTTTTTGGTTCTTTAGCATATGCACATATTTTTGATAAAAAATAAAGAAGCTTGATCCCAAGAGTCAAACATGTATTTTTATAGGATATTGTGAGTCTACCAGAGTATATAGACTCTACAATCTAAAGACGTACAAAATTGTACTTTCTAGGGATGTAATTTTTGATGAAGGAGGAGAATGGGGTCATCAAATAATTTTTATTGATGATGAATCCCAAGATGTAAGTTCTTCACAAATACAACAAGTACCTCCCAATAAAAACAAAGGCACACCACCCTCTCCAAGCCCAAGTAGGAGTACTGCTTCGAGTACATCAACAGCCAATCCAAGTCCTTATCCATAGATATTAGTAAGTTCTTCACCTATGGATATTGATTCTCCATCAAAAGGAAAAAGAACATTACAACATCATCCATCTTTTCAAATGTTGGATAAAAAATTCTAGAAAAGATACACTAGAAGCCAATCTAGTGAAATGAATTCATTTTTGCATAAACTTGAAAATCTACATATGTATGGGGATGATGACTCTCAATATCCTAAGGGAGATGTAGTTAATTATGCTTTATTAACTAGTGCACAACTAGAAACATCTAGCTATGAGAAGGCTCGTACTCATAATCTATGGTAGGAAGCCATGAAAGAGGAAATAACCTCTATAAAAAATAACGATACTTGGGAGCTAGTAAAGCTTCCCAAAGAAAAAAAAGTGTTGGATGTAAATGAGTCTACAAGACCAAATTCAATGCTGATGGAAGCATTGAAAGGTACAAGGAAAGACTTGTAGCAAAATATTTTACTAAGAAATATGGCATTGACTATGAGGAAACCTTTGCTCCTGTTGCATGACAGGAAACAATCAGATATGTTATTTCCTTGGATGCCCATAAAGGATGGAATATTCAATACATGGATGTGAAGAGTGTCTTTCTCAATGGGTACTTGACTAAGGAGGTTTATGTTCAACAACCTCAAGGCTTTCAAGAACAAGGTAAGGAGAACCTTGTTTATAAATTAAAAAAAGCACTTTATAGCCTCAAGAAAGCACCAAGAGCATGGTACACTCGAATTGATGGCTATTTCAAAGAGTATGGTTTCACTAGAAGCAAAAGTGAACCTACTCTTTACTACGTAAAGCATGGCGTAGATATTATCATAGTTTTTTTATATGTGGATGATATAATATTTATGGGTAGCAATAATAAGATGAATATGGAGTTCAAACACTCCATGATGAAACAATTTGAGATGAAAGATCTTGGTTTAATGCAATACTTCCTGGGCATGGAAGTTCATCAATCAAATAGAGGGATATTCATATGTCAACATAATTATTCTCATGATATGATCAAGAAATTTGCCATGGAGCAGTGCAATTCAGTTGCAACTCCAATTGGATATGGGATCCAACTGAGCAAGGATGATGAAGCACAAAATGTTGACATGACCACTTACAGGAGCATGGTTCGGAGTTTGATATTTCTCACCAACACAAGACCTGATATACAATATGTTGTTTCTCTAGTTTTAAGGTTTATGGCTAGTCCATCTGAGTTGCATCTATAAGCAACTAAAAGAATCCTAAGATATGTAAATGGTACATTGGATTTTGGAATCAATTACCACAAATATAATTTTGTTAAATTATTTGGCTTCAGTGATAGTGATTGGGGTAAAAATATAGATGATAGGAAATCTACATCAAGGAAATGTTTTAGTCTAGGATCAGGACTAATTACATGGAGTTCCAATAAGAAGACTGTTGTAGCATTGTCATCTACAGAGGCTGAGTATATAGCCATCACATATGCTAGTACTCAAGCCCTATGGTTGAGAAAAATCCTTGAAGAGATTGGAGAAAGACAAAGTGGTCCGAATCAATTGTATTGTGATAACATGAGTGCCATTCAGTTGGCATATAATCCAATCCACCATACCAGATCAAATTTTTTTGATATGAATTATAAATTCATACGAGACATGGTGGAGCACCAGATCATTGAGCTTAAACATTGCAGTACTTTGGACAAAATTGTAGATATCTTCACCAAAGGAATGGCTAGAGATCAATATATAAAGCTGAGATATTGTATAGTCAGTACTCTCAACTTTAAGGGGGATAATGTTGGCAGTTAAAAAAAAATGTTACATCTTGCCCAACCTTTCACCTTGGTTGGATTTCAGGCGACTAGGATGGACAACAAGCAACAAGTCGGCAGGATGTCAGTATAGTAGGAATAGATTTTTGTTTAAAATTGTTTGTAAGCACTATTATTTCTCCAACAGACTAAGGGCTACTATATAAGCTTTGTAATTTAATTATTTTAATCTAATGTGAATTATACATTCACATTTGAAGGGTTAAAGAGGTTTCTAAACATTGTTTACATATTTTATCATTGAAGAAGTGGAATTTACTTTTTGTGTTCATGCATAATTGTTACATGCAAGCCATCACCGAAAGGATCTCAAACTATGAGTTTTGCAAAGAATATTGGTGGAATAATATAAGCGCATCATTTAAATATTACATATTTTTGTTATCAAAAATGATATTGATGAATTAAATGGAGGGGACATATTTCTGGTAGTTGGATAACGAAAATAAAAACATTTAATATAATATAGCTAAAGTTCTAAGATATATAAAAAGGAGGTATCGAGAAATATTAGGTTTAAGAAATATAATATACCTATATATCATAAGTTATACAAGGTGAATATGTTTGAATATTGCATCTACGAAACATGATACTATTAAGTGATTGTAATAATGTTTCTAGAAGTTCCTTTTAGAGATTATGGAAGAACGGAAAAGACAACTGAGCGAACCCATTACAATAATGAATTTTGAAGTTTTTAAAAGGAAGCATTGAAGGCCAAAGAGGGGATCAAATAGGTTGGAGAAAATATAAGAAGATTGAAAGGAGCCAAATAGAAGATAAATTATAGGAAATCTACATTTGTTGAAGGATATAGAGACTTTGAGGATTTTATTGTAAGATCTGATATTTTATATCAAATTCAATTTTTGTTAAAACAAGCACTATTGTGGTGTTTTAATTTGTAAATTGTTTGATATAATTTTAAATTAAAAGTTCCATAGAAGATAGCATCAAATTTATGGTAGGACTGTGTGAATTCTGGTTTGCCTAAGTTTGGTTTTTCAAAAGTTCTGTTCTTTTATTTTGTAGCAAATTATCCAAAAGTTTATTTTAATTTATTTCTTTTACCTAAATCCTTTTTAATTTATTTCAGGCATTAAGATTTAAATTAAACCTAGTTTATTATTATAAAGAGTTTCAAGTTTTATAACTAGGTTGAAGTTAAATTTATCACTCAAATATTTAATTTCATAAATATTTTGGGTGAATAAATTTCACAGTTAGAGGAAATCCTATGAGCTTTTGATTTCAATTTCATAAATTTAAAAGTTCATCAAGTTTAGTTATTGAAGCCCTAATTTGAATTTTAAAGATTCATATTTACAAAAAGGGTTGTAAATTTATTTGTGTCAAATATTTGATTTAATAAATATTTGACAAATAAATTTTAGGAAAGAAAGTGATTATATGGACTCTGTCTTTAATGCCATAAAGGCTAAAAGTTCATAATTGAGATTTTCTATGTTTAGGAAGTTTGTTTTATAAAGTTTTGAATCTCAAATCATAAAGTTTGAATTTTACTATTAAAGAGATCATATTTATTTATTTCAAATATTTAATTTAATAAATATTTGAATAAATGAATATTTGGTTTAAAAAGACTATGTGAATTCTAATTTTCATATTATAAAGTATAAACTTTATAATTAGAATTCATATACATTAAGTTTTCATATCTTATGAAAAGAAGCAAAGCTTATAAAGTTTAAAATATTTTAAATACCATAATATAATAATTATAAAGGTGTTTAACATTTTATAATTGGGGTTTTTATTTTATTTATCATTCAATTTGATTTTAAGCTTCATTCATGAAATTAATGTAAGTTTAATTAAAATGCTTTAAAATACATTCATGCAATTTTAATATAAGGTTAAAGCATTTTTAATTAAAGTTTGTGTTTAAAGTCTTAAAATAGATTTGCATTCTCAAACATTAGCTTTAGAGGTAAATTCATTCATTTTGATAAAGTAAGTTCTATTGATGAAATGCAAGTAATGATTCCAAAATCAAGATATTTGTTATGCTAGGCCCCTTGTTAATAGTTGATTGTTAATCCCTGAGATATTCTATGCACTTAATTGACATATTATCATAATATACATAACACGTTAAGTGAAAGAACCTTGGAGAAGTATATTTTCTTTACAAGAGAGGATTTCAATCCTAACTATAGGGTGATTTTGTAATTGGACAAAATCATACCTCAATAGAAATGGCACTAGAAGGAGGGCCCGAAATGAAAAAAAGGTTATTTGATTTTAATATTTAATTTGTGGTTATCAATCATTCACTTGTTCATCATTGAAGTTTTATACTTAAAATACATTACTTGGATACTGTAATTTCATTGTTACATTGATATCATATTTAAGTGTTGTATTTTTAGAAGTGATTAAGTTTCATTAAACTGGAGCCTAAGGAAATAATCACAAGATCTAAATCGACAAGATCCACTATTTTTCAAATTTTATCTCCTACTAAGAGGCATAGAAGAAGTCAAACTCAAACTGTAATCATTCCTAGTACTTCTAATACAAATTCAAATTTATTAGTAAACCCACCACTTATTACTATGGTTGCACCAAATTTAGCATGGATGGGAAACCAACAAAGTCCATTGAATATACTTGGCAATGTTCATGACATGCCAAATAACGGAGAGAAATATTTACCAAAATATAAATACGATGGAACACGTATAGCAGAAGAGCATATACATGCGTACACTAACGCATTGTCTAGATTGCAAATTGAATACGAAGATGTAGCCTATAGGTTATTCCCATTAATATTGGATGGAATAACCTATGATTGGTATGTATACGCCTTATAATATTGTAGAAGTAGTCACGATCCAAATATATTTTGGAGCTTTGGATCCATTAACTGCGATGTTTGTCAGGAGAGTAAGATAAATCACTACTCTTACGAGAGCTTACATAGAAGCACTTACGGTTGAACAACAAATGAAGCAATCAAGTTGTGTACTAGGTTAGTTACCATCAATTGAATATCTTGGTATGCACAATCAGATTCTGATGATTAATCATGCTTTATCTCATAAAATGCCAATGTTAAATGCAATTTTGCATGCTCCAAATCCAATGACATATGTACAGTCAAATAATCCTATGTTTTTAGAAAGTCAATATGTTGCACATAAGATAAGGAATAATGATGTACCTAATTTGAATACATTTGGAAATGTAGCAGCTAAAAAAAAATATGAATTTATTTCAAAACTTTTAGGCTCAACAAAATAATCCAATGCTTGCACAAAATTTACAAAATCATAGTAATTCAATGTATACAAATCCATGGTTAAATCATATTTTGTACTAAACCAAAATATTCCAAATGCTATGCCAAACCAAAATATTCTAAATGTTATGCCTAATAAAAATGTTCCAAGTTGGTTAAAAAAAAATACTCAAAATATTGAAAATCAAACCAATTCTACTAATAATGTTGTTTCTCATAATGAATCTAGTTTAGAATTAGTAGACTTGAAAAGAATATATCAAAAATTGAGTAGCGATATGGTCCAAATACAAAAATAGAATTCACAAACCTCACAACCAAATAGAAAAATCAACATGTAAAGCAACCATTTTAACTCAAATCCTAATAACATGAGTGTACCAACTCCTCTTACCAACAATAGTGGTGCTTCTAATAGTTCTAGCAATAAAACAACAACTATTAATTTATCTGAAGTTGTGTTGGATAATTGGTGTAGATTACATGACACTAATGACCATAATGAACTTGAATGTGCTGAATTTAGTCATGTTACAGATTTCATTCAACAAGGATTGAACAAATTGGTTGCTAATGATGTTTATGATGAATCTAGTACGAGTAAAGGTAAATTTTTTTCTTATTGTATTGATATTATTGGTTCAAGCGAAGATGATGATGATAATGAAGGATAATAGGATGAAGGTATTGAAGAAATTCATACATTGAAATAGTACAAAATATGGAATCATGCCTATCATTTGATAAGTAAAAGTCTTTCAATACTACTTCTAGTCATCCTAACAATGTTAATATTCATCTTGATGTTAATGCAAATAATAACCATGTTTCTTCATATTATCCTGATGCATATAAAATTATACATAAGGTAAAAAATAATGAAAGGATGACTTATAATATTATTGAAGATCTTATGAAAATTAAAGCCAATATCAATCTGTTTAAATCTACATAGTTTCCTAATCAACAAGAGTTATTAATGGAAGCTTTTGATAATCAAAGTAACAAAGAAGTTAAGAAATTCACCGAAGTACAATATGTTGCATGAAAAGAAAAAGAGGAGGCTCCTCATTTTATTTTAACTATTAAAATTATAGGTAAAAAGTTACATAATTGCATGGTGGATTCATGAGCTTCAAGTAATGTGATTTCTTTTATGATTTGCAAAAAGTTAGGTTTTAAATCGACATCTTCAAATAAAATTATTATGCAGTTAGATAAAACATAATTAAAATTCATAGGTATGCTTAAGAATGTTCACATACAATTGTCATTATAACCTAGAGTGAAAAAATATATAGATATTCATATTGTTGATATTATTGACGAGTACAATTTGTTATTGAGTAGGGATTGGAGTAGGTATTTGAATGGGAACTTTTCCACAGACTTTTCACACCTGTGGCTACCTTGGAAAGGTGTAGCCAATCATATTTGAGTATAAATGAAGCCTAGGTTAAGTAATATGATTATAGATTATGATAAAGAGTTTAATGAGATTCTTTATAATGATATTGAACTAGGAATATACACATTTGATATTGATTTGGTAATAGAGACTCTGGAATGACCAAGAATGGTTGTAGGTGACTTTGAATAATATTTTATTGAATAAATTGAATATTATGAGGAATATGCAATAGAGATTCATACCATGAGTCTAGATGATCATTTTTTGTTTAAAAAGACATGAAAAATCATTATTTTCTCATAATCCTATTGATAAAAGTTTTGGTTAACTTAATATGCAGGATATTGAAAATTCTACTTCAAATGAAGATTTTGAAATTTTAATACAATTCAAAAATGATGTGTTAGTTGCAAATATGTATAAGGCATTTGATGAAGACGAAGGATTACATGATGATAATGATAGAGCTCATGAAGAAAAACAAGAAATTGTAATGACTCACCAAATTTTGGTAAATGTTATCGATTATGTGTTGATCAAGGATGATAAGATAGAATCTTCACATTTATTATTGATAAAAATTCTAGGTAATAAGTGGTATGATGCTCCTTTGAATACCTATGATCTTGATAATAAGATATCAAGTGTTGTTGGCAAGGAATTGAAGATAACTCCTAATTTTTTTGTAATAAATATAATGAAGGAAAAAATTTGACTTTGAAGTTGGTTCAAATAAGTGCATACTTGCAAAATTTCATGTTTGAAATGATGAGTCTAACTCTAAGTCAGGAATTGAATTATGAAATTTGCATTATAAGGATTAGACAAGGAATTGAGAATCAGTTCTTGTCTTATTTATCTGCTGAATTGGAACTTCACTATGAGTTTCCTAATGGAATTAAAATACATTGGTGGGGTGAGAAAATGAGAGTTTTTGTTTGGTTTATTCTATTGTGGTTGGATTTATATGAAGTTGGGTATGCATACCATAATATGTATTATTCATCTTATGATAAATATGTTTGGAATCCAGGGATAGAATAGTCTAAATTTTTATATTTATCCATCTCATGTACATAGATTTTTTGGTATGTTTGTATATATTATATTTTTTGTTATTTGTTTTAGTTGCTTTGTGCATATTTTTTTATGTGTTTTTCAATTTGTTAAGGTTTAGGGTGTGTTGTCTGTTTATGTTGCAATAAATTGGATTTTGCCAAATTTTGAGTTTTGTTATTGTGATTGATGTTTGTTGTTGAGTTTGATAAATATTTCAGTGAGGTTTTCATTGATTGGGGTAGTTGTTACTTAGACACTAATCATTTGATGATTTTATCTGGTACTTTTTCCTGGGTCATATAGGATGAAATTACCTGTGTTAAAAACATGCAAAACCTGAAGAAAAAGGAAAATGAGATGTTAGTGTATATCTTTATGAATTTGGACTAAGATAATAAAATTTGAAATATTAGAATCATATTGCAAAAGCTTCACAAGTACTACAAACACATTAAAAGAATATCTTTTGAAATTTTGGAAGTATAAAGTTGTCAGTTTTGCAAATTAAGGTGAAAAATATAATATACTCAATCTCAATTTTAGCCTTACCTAATCTCTAACCCAAATGGTAGGTGAATTTTTTTTTGAAAAGCAACATATTACAGTATAAAAGAAAGAGAAAAAATAAATACAAATAAAAGTAAAATCAAATATGTCTCCATAAACTAGATAACCTTCGTTGGAGCTCTAGATGCTCGTGTGACAGTGAAGCTATGTCTAGAATTTAAAAAAAAGAGAGAAAAAAGAGAAAAAAAAAATGCAAAAAAATCATCTAAGATTTGGGTAATTCATATAATCTCTATCGAGGCTATAGATGCCTGGATGGAAATAGAGTACTATATCAAAGAGAGAAATTTGATCTTCACTAGAGCTATAGATGCTCATCTAGTAGTGAAGCAATACAAGGTATACATCAAAGAGAAAATGTTCATAGCCTAAATGTAAAACTAACAATGGAAAGTTGAATGGTTTCAGAGATATAGAATGAATCACTTTACACACACTAACCAAATGCTAATGATTCTACTATTTCATGTTGAATTTGTCTATTCACATTCTTTGGATATTATTGATGCTCATGGTTCTAATATTTGGGTTTTGTTGTTTTTAGAAATTGGGTTCTTAAGATCGAAATGTCAAAGGACATTTACCAGAAGAGTCGCCATTTTCTATGACTCCTTCATAATGACCCCAAAATTGGGGACCCACTTGAAATTTGAAAATTATTTGAATTGTTGTTTTCACATGTTGTTGATTTTCTTCATCATCTGTTATCGAAAAAACTAATCTTCATAAATGTTATCTTATAGTTGGTTTCACTGTTAGATTTGGTCATATGTTAAAATGGTTATTTTCTTGTTTGGTGTGGTCATGTTGTATTTTTTGGGTTTATCATGTTGTTCTTTTATGTTATGTATTATTTTTTTCTTTATATTATTCTTTATTTTTTTTGTTGTTCTTTTAAGGTTATATAAATTTTGTTTATGTTATGTTTTGTAATTGATTTTATATTGTTATGTTGTTTTCATGATTTTTAGTTGTTATGTCGTTCTTTTTTGTCATGTTCTTCTATTTAATATATGGTGTATTTTATCTTATTTTAATATATGGTGTTATTTATGTTTTGTTTGTTGTGATGATCGTATTGTTATCTTTTCATTATGTCTTATTTATTTATGATGTTTGTTTATATAATGTTAGGATGAAGGTTGTATTTAATGTTTTTTAATGACTTTGTAGGCGGACTCATCAGTCAACACAGTCAATGACGTACAATCAGGGTGAACATACGTTTTGAGATCAAGACGGATGAAGGGGTGATGAACTCGTCACTTATCATAGGGTGAATTCTTCTTAATAAAATACTCGACAAAGGTTTCATATTGCATGTGGGATGGAAAAAAAAATTATAGCCCTTGATACTATCAATCTGATGGCTAAGTGCAAACAACAGAATCTCACGAGGTATGCATGTTATTGTCAAATGGGACAGTGTGAAATCATTGGCATTGTCAACATAGAGAGAGAGTAGGTGCATTAATCGATAATGTGGTTTTTTGATAAATATGAGGCAGTTGGTCTTAGACGTTCGTTGAGTTTGTAAATTGTAGCAGTAGTTCCGCTCCATACCAGAGTGATATAAGCATAGTATTTACTATGGTTTTAGAGTAGAAGAAGCAGAAGTTTGGTGAATGATTATGCATAGTGGTAATTTATGTGAAGATGAGTCCATCCGATCGGAGGTAATATTGGAGATGGCAGATAGCCAATAAGATGGTGTAGATGTAGTTTTGAACCAAAGCAATGGTATAATGTGGCAGAAGGCTTCTTATTTCTCTATTTTAATTGCAAAGTTATGTCAAGATTTGGAGGTTTCAAGAAACAGTAGTTAATGGGGTAATTTTACATGATTTGTGTATTTTTTGGTGTGCATTTGCCACAAAGCATGGATCATTGGTGACTTAACTACAAATATTCACATAGTATAAGAAGATGCACAAACATCTACCAGGCTAGATTATGAATAGAAATAGAGTGTTGATTGGTGCTGGATATTGGTGTTTCGAACAACGGATGGAGGTAAATAATGGAGAAACCTTCTTTGTACGAATGATAATAGTTGATGATAACATCATTTATTTGATGCAAAAAATGAAGGCTAGTAAAACCCCAATGAATGTATTTATGTTTACGATGTTCAAATTACATTTTTTCATCACCAAGATGCAATATGGTAGATTTTGGGCATGATTTCCAAGGTTGGCATGGTCTCCAAAGCAATTTTTGAGGTGTTTAAAGGGTTAAAAATATGACTAAACACTGTTTGCATAGGTTGTCATTGATGTAGTGGAATTTATTTTTTGTTTTCATGCATAATTTTTACATACAATCCATCACTTAAAGGAGCTCGAACCATGAGTTTTGCAAAGAATATTGGTAGAATAATATAAGTGTGCAGTTCGAATATTACCTATTTTGGTTATCAAAAATGATATTGATGGATTAAATAGAGAGGACGTATTTCTGGTAGTTGGATAACGAAAATAAATTTTTTTAATATAATATAGATAAAGTTATAAGTTATATAAAAAGGAGGTACCAAGAAATATTAGGTTTAAGAAACATAATATAGCTATATATCATAAGTTATACAAGGTGAATATGTTCGAAATATTGCATCTAAAAAATATGATATTATTAAGTGATTGTAATAATTTTTCTAGAAGTTTCTTTTAGATATTATGAAAGAATAGAAAACACAACTGAGAGAACCAATTACAATAAAAAAATTTGAAGTTTTTAAAAGGAAACATTGAAGGCCAAATAGGGGTCGGATAGGATGGAGAAAAGATAAGAAGATTTAAAGGAGCGAAATAGAAGAGAAATTACAGGAAAGCTACATTTGTTGAAGGATACAAAGACTTTGAGGATTTTATTGTAATATCTGACATTTTATATCAAATTTAATTTTTGTTAAAACAAGCACTATTGTGGTGTTTTAATTTGTAAATTGTTTGATATAATTTGTAATTAAAGGTTTCGTAGAAGATAGCATCAAATTTATGGTAGGACTGTGTGAATTCTGGTTTGCCTAAGTTTGGTTTTTCAAAAGTTTTGTTCTTTTATTTTGTAGCAAGTTGTCTGAAACTTCATTTTAATTTATTTCTTTACCTAAATATTTTTAAATTTATTTTAGGCATCAAGATTTAAATTAAACCTAGTTTATTATTACAAAGAGTTTCAAGTTTTATAACTAGGTTTAAGTTAAATTTTTCACTCAAATATTTAATTTCATAAATATTTTGGGTGAATAAATTTCACAGTCGGAGGAAATCCTATGAGCTTTTGATTTCAATTTCATAAATTTAAAAGTTCATCAAGTTTAGTTATTGAAGCCCTAATATGAATTTTAAAGATTCATATTTACAAAAGGGTTGCAAATTTATTTACATCAAATATTTAATTTAATAAATATTTGACAAATAAATTTTAGGAAAGAAAGTGATTATATGGACTCTGTCTTTAATGCCATAAAGGCTGAAAGTTCATAATTGAGATTTTCTATGTTTAGGAAGTTTGTTTTATAAAGTTTTGAATATAATCCGAGTGATGTGGTCTACCAGCAAGGATGCCACTTGCATTAATGGTGATGTAACCTGGGTTCAATCCCCATGATGGATATGTATATGTATAAGAAGTATTTACTCAATATAAAAAAAAAGTTATGAATTTCAAATCATAAAGTTTGAATATTACTATTAAAGATATCATATTCATTTATTTAAAAATTTATTTTAATAAATATTTGAATAAATGAATATTTGATTTAAAAATATTATGTGAATTCTAATTTTCATATTATAAAGTATAAAATTTATAATTAGAATTCATATACATTAAGTTTTCATATCTTATGAAAAGAAGCAAAGCTTATAAAGTTTAAAATATTTTAAAGGCCCTAACATAAGGATTATAAAGGTGTTTAACATTTTATAATTGGGGTTTTTATTTTATTTATCATTCAATTTGATTTTAAGCTTCATTCATGAAATTAATGTAAGTTTAATTAAAATTCTTTAAAATACATTCATGTAGTTTTAATATAAGGTTAAAGCATTTTTAATTAAAGTTTGTGTTTAAAGTCTTAAAATAGATTTGCATTCTCAAACATTAGTTTTAGAGGTAAATTCGTTCATTTTGAGAAAGTAAGTTCTACTAATGAAATGCAAGTAATGATTTCAAAATCAAGATATTTGTTATGCTAGGCCCCTTGTTAACAGTTGATTGTTAATCCCTAAGATATTCTATGCACTTAATTGACATATTATCATAATATACATAACACATTAAGTGAAATAACCTTGGAGAAGTATATTTTATTTACAAGAGAGGATTTCAATCCTAACTATAGGGTGATTTTGTAACTGGAAAAAATCATACCTCAACACAGTTAAACTAGACTAAAGCATTATGCCTGATGGACCCAGCATAGACTAACTTATGGTTGGAAGAAGTAATTGGCATTGCCATATCTAAATTCTAAGAAGGTATAATCCTAATGCTAGGGTCAAGAAGTCTATATTTGTGGAGATTTCCAACAATATGTGGATACATTTTAAAAGCATCTTCTATACCATGAAAGTATATGAGGTAAACCCCAATTACCTATAGGAGCTTGGCCTCTTATGTCAACTTGAGTGATGTTTGCAACATATTAGACTCAAAATCTAGGTATGTCTAGTCATATGTGTATTCCATGGATACTCTTATAAATTTTATTTTGGTGTTGTTACAGTTGATATCAAAGCTCTAGGTCATAGGACTAGAAGGTTCCTTGGAAAGGACTTAGAGATTATTTGAATTTATGGATGACTTATGGGTATGAATATTTTCCTTGGGAGTTGGCATATTTATGTAGAATTAATAATTATCATCAATATTTTCAATGGATGATAGTATTTAGTTGTTAGTACATTGGGAAGATGTGACTAACTAGTAGGTAGGAAGCATGAGAAGGAGAACTACAACCTAACCTAGGAAATTTTGTGTGACTAGGAAACTATGGTACCAAATTTAAGGAGAGGAAGAAGAGGATCCTCCATACCATAAATATAGACTAGGCTAGATAGTGCCAAGGCAAGACCTCTAAGAGAAAGTTTGAGGAATTTCAGTAGATAGGTGGAGGACCTCATTGCTATTGTCTCACTTTTGCAAGAGCCAATAGAGGAATAGAGGAAAAATTTGGATCAATAGATATAGATGCTAGAAACCTTTGTAATTCATAATAGAAATCTCGAGGATAGATAAGAAGGAAACCCTCCTTCAGTTGAGTAAAAGGTTATGGATCTTATAGAGGTAGAATTAGCCAAGGATATGAAGAATAATAAGACCTCTAAATTCATCATAAAGGATCAGGATGATTTAGTTGAAGCTTGGATAAATGAGCTGGAGATCTACTTCTCCATAAAAAAACTATTCTTTAGTGACCTAGATCTATTGGTCCACTTTCTATTTGCAAGAGACTGGGTTAGAATGGTGGAATACTTTTAAATCCAATAAAAATATTGAGGTTATTCATCATAGGGGTTTGTGGAGGCCTTTAAGAAAATATTCCTTACTAAAAAATATTATGTGAATAAATTCAAGGAATTTTCCACACTTCTCCAAGAAACAATGACAATAGAGGTTTACTACCAAAAATTTTAAAATTTCTTAAGTATGTACCACTCTATGAGTAGGATGATCATATGAAGGTACATAAATTTGTCTTGGGAACTGAAACTAAGATAATATTTGTAGTAAACATGCATAAGCCTAAGACTCTAAATAAGGCATATGATCTAGCTCATCAAGTTGATTCCAACCTTCAATTGAAAAAGACCTATTTTAACTATGTGGTTTTGTTCGAAAGAGATAAATAAATCTTAAGGAAAATAAATAGTGATGGTTTTATGAATTGGGAATAAGAGCAGAGTAAGAAAAGAAAATATAATCTAAATATGGAAAATAAAAATAATGGAAAATAAGGGAATTCCTAGAACAAATTCCATAAGAGGAAGGATAATGGTGCCCCTGAAGCATAGAAAAAACTTGAACCTTCTTGAACTGAGCAGACAAGGTAAAAGAAATAGGAAAGACACCTAGGTCCAAGGGTGGTTGTTATAACTGTGGGGTACCTCACTATGTTAACAAGTGTATGAATCAAGTAAGACCAAGGAAAAATATAGAAGAGCCCAACCATAGAATCTAGATGGCCAAACCACACTTATGATTCTAAATGGTAAGTTGTTTGATAAGGAAGTTAAGATATTGATATATAGTGGAGTTATAGATAGTTTCATTTCTTCTAGTATAGTTAAGGATTTTCTAGAAAGACCAAGCTCTTTGGAACAAGGCTGGAAAGTCAAGTATGGGTGTAGAAAAACCTACTCAATGGATTAATGTTTTCTCACAACCAATATCACCCTACTGAATGACTCTACCCTTTAGAACTTATATGTAGCACCACTACATGCCTTCGACATCATCTTAGGAATGGACTAGTTAAGGGTTCATAAATCTATAATTAATTTTCAATATAGATGGGTATACTTTTCAACTAAGGACAAGAAAATACTAAGAATTCATAGTGAGCAAGGGGTTTTTAACCCTCATATGATCTAAAAAATATAGCTAAATAAATATATTAGGAAATGTGGTATGTTCTATGTCATCAATTTGAACTACAAGATTGGGGATGATAGGAAAGAATAATTTCTCAAGGAAAACCTAGTGTTGTAATAGTTCAGGGATTTTTTTCTTGAATACCTTGAAGAACACAAGATTATATTGAGGTGGGTGAACAATATAGCACCCACTTTTTACTTTATTTCCAAACCAATATAAATTAGTTTCCCCAATTGCAATAACCAAATATAGCAATGTGCATTAATAACATAGATAGCAATAGTAAGCATGTGCACAAATCACCACACACAATTGGTACACAAGATTTAATGTGGTTCCCCCAATGTGGGGTAGTCCACAAGATAATATCCTTATAACATTTCACAAATAAATAGGGATCCTTATCCTAATACAAATGATTACTTTGATCTACTCAAATCTAAGCTATCCTGATCTTCTCAGGTGGGCTCCAATGATCTTCTCATATAGGATCTCCACTGATCTACTTATCTAGGCTATCCACTGATTTGATCAACTAGGATATCCACTGATGTACTCAGCTAGGCTCTCCACTAATCTACTCAGCTAGGCTATCCAATGATCTTCTCAGCTAGGCTACCCACTAATATGATTAGCTAGGCTATCCACTGATCTTCTTAGGTAGGATCTCCAATGGTCTTATTAGCTAGGCTATCCACTAATCTGCTCAGCTAGTCTATCCACTGATCTATTCATCTAGGCTATCCACTGATCTGCTCATCTAGGAAACTGGTGTTGATGTGTTTTTTTTTTGTCCTGTCTCTTTCACTGCTCATAAATATGCCTTAATGCCTTCTCACAAGGCTCAAGCAATCCTGATCAAATGCTATCCAAAATCTATCCTCAAATACTTCACAAAAGTCTCAAACAATCCTACTCAAATTTTGTCCCAAATCTATTCTCAAAGCCTTCACAAAAGGCTCAAACAATCCTGCTCAAATACCATTCCAAATCTATCCTCACAGCCTTCACAAAAGGCTCAAACAATCCTTTTTAAATGTTGTCCCAAATCTATTCTCAAATCCTTCACAAAAGGCTTAAAAAATTAGGCTCAAATGCTTTCCCAAATCTGTCCATAAATCTGTTCCAAAAGCCTTCTCAAAGGCTCAACCAATCATACACAAAAGCCATCTCAAATCTGTCAAAAAATTATGTCCCAAAAGCCTTCCCAAAGGCTCAACCAATCATGCACAAAATCTATCTCAAATATTTCAAAAAATTCTATCCCAAAATCCTTCCCAAAGGCTCAACCAATGACTCTCAAGTAGCACTCAAATATCAATCACAAATCAACGAAGGCAAGGCTCAATGATGAACTTAATAATGGATAACAAATGGATGATGACAATACTCAACAATGTGCTCAACAATGTGCTCAAAAATGAATGGAAATGTACTCTTAAATGGATGACAACAATGATCCACAATGATCTCAACAATGTATGGTAAATGATCTCTCAATTGGATGATAGCAATGCTCAATAATGTACTCTCAAATGTATGGCAAATGAGCTCTCTAATGAAAACCTCTCCAAGAAATAACAATGAGGACTTCAACCAACCAAGTATAATCTCCACAAGTGATAGCAATAGGTTCTCAATAATATATTCCTCATGCAATGTCAATAAGATCTCAAGAAACAAGCACAACTCCCTCAAGCAAAGATCTCTCAAATAGCCAACAATGATCTCCTCAAATTAAATACAAATGTATCCACAAGTGAATAGCAAATGATCTCCTCAATGGTCTGAAATAGTGGTAATGGACTTAACAAGTAACCAACAATAATATCCTCAAAGCAATAGGAAAAACCTCCTCAATAATGGTAATAATCTCAATGAACTCCACTAAAGCAATCATAGAACTCAAGTATCAATTTTATCCATAAAATTAATTTTCTAATCCATCCACTTCATCTCAATAGCCAAGGCACATAATAAATAAATTTGTCTTCAAATTCAAACCCTAACTCATGTGCATGTCTTCTAACTCAAGGTATAAATGAACTGGGTCTCAAGTTCCTAGTTTAATTTCATAATTAAATCATGCACTAGGACATATAACAAGTTCAACACTTTTCAACCTTATGAATCCCTAATTTCATTAACATATATAGCAAGAACCTATGCATTTATTTTTAATTCCACACCTTATAACTCCACATATAGTAATCACAATGATTTAACTTCACACCTTATAACTCTCTAATCACATACATCAATCATTTATTTTCATTAAATACCTTATGACTTCCTAGTTATAATAGAAATGATTTTCAAAGCACAAAAAATTTGGCAATATCAAATATTACCATGCGCTAGAAATAAATACATTTTTAAAAAAATTGTAGCCTTCACAACCTTCAAAATAGTTCATGCCTTTTCCAAAATCAATGCGCCTTCACCACCTTTGAAATCGTTAATGCTTTGCCAAAAATCAATGTGCCTTCACACCTTCGAAATCGTCAATGCCTTGCCAAAAATCAATGTGCCTTCACACCTTCATGGGAGTCAAACTTTGTTCCTCTCACCTAGTGCTATGAGGTGCTTACCACGTGGGCACTAGCCCACATTGGGATTTTAATCCCAAACACCCAACTTTAACCTGCGCTCAAATATGAAACTTGATTTTACTTTCTTAGCAAAACACTTTGCCCTTGGTGGGACTCGAACAATGAACATGCCGTGTGCAATGTTCGTGTGCTGCCAACTACGCTAATGAGTCCTCCATGAAATTAATTTCCTATGTTGTTTACTTGACCTTGCTCTCAAATCAAAATTTATTTATCCTTCTTTCTTCGATAATCCCCTTTCGATGACTCTCTCTCATGCACTATGTCTAGTCTTCAATAATCAAAGGTTTTTACCTTTTATTTATATGCACCTCCATGCCTTCGAATGATGTCGGTGAATATTTATTTATCTCCCCAAACTTTGCACGTCATTGGATAATATAATACAACCTTAGACCTTAGAATTATTAAATAAAAATTTAATAATTCACCTTTTAACTTTGAATTGGGATATCTCCATTCTTTTGAATTTCGTCATGAAACTTTTTGCACCTAGGTTTTATGGGGAAACCTTTTCATCCATCATAATTTGGATAAGTCTTAGCATAGTGGTTTTAATGAAAAATCCTTTTCAATGGTCTTAATGAAAACCCTTTCCGTTGGTTTTAATAAAAAACCCTTACGTTAGTTTTAATAAAAACCCTTGCCATTGGTTTTAATAAAAAACTTTACCATTGGTTTTAATAAAAACCATTAATATAATATTTAAAAAATTAAATATTATATGCCTCTTGTGCCACAAAACCCTATAAATATCCATGCTCTCCAAAATATCATAAATGATTATTTATGAAGTGTTTTTGCCACCAAAACTCAATGTGATCCATGTGACATCAATGACAACACAAAATAACTCAAATTGCCAATAGACCTTCTAGGACTACCACCTAAGTGGGAATTTGACTTCACTATCAAACTTCTACTAGGTTCAAAACCCATCCATTTGAATCCTTATAACATGAATCCTATTGAGATGAAATATTTAAAGGTACAACTTCAAGGATTACAGGAAAAATGATTGATTAAACATAGTGTATCACCATAGAGTGTACCAATTCTTTTTTATCAAAATGAAGGATGGATATCTAAGGTTGTGTATAGATTATAGAATGTTGAGCAATGGAAATATTAATAATAGGTACCTTTTACCAAATATTGAGGATTTATTTTATCAACTCAAGGGTGCCACCATATTCTCAAATATTAACTTGAAATAAAAATACAATCAGCTAAGAATCCACAAGAAGGATACTCACAAGACCGCTTTCAATACTAGATATGGAAATTATGAGTTTATAGTCTTACCTTTCAGACTAACCAATACCCTAGCAGCATTCATGAATAATGAATAGCGTGTTCCTAGAATAAGGAAGAGCACAGTAGGTATTTGAGAATTGTGCTCAAGTTGTTTAGAAGAAACCAAATCTATGGGAATCTATTAAAATGTGATTTCTATGTTCCTAATGTACAATACCTATAACATATTATATATATTGAATGGATAATAGTAGATCCAAAGAAGATAGAGGTAATTTTGATCTAGACACTACCTACTAATATGCCTAAAGAGTAGAGCTTCATGGATTTTATAGAGCATTAGAGGTGGTTTGTTAAGGATTACTCCACGATAGCCTATTTCATAACTAACCTTCAAAGAAAAATGAAGGAATACAGATGGATGGACAAGTGCAAAGCTACATTTGTGTTACTTAAATAGAAGCTTACTACTACACATATTCTCAATATTTGAGACCCACAAGGGGATATTTTAGTCTACACTAATACTTTGGAAGGTTTAGGAGTACTATCCTAGGATGATTCAATTGTAGCTTATAAGTCAAGAAAACTCAAGAAGCATGAGGTCAAATATGCTACACATGATTTGGAACTAGAATTTTTTGTGCACACCCTTAATATTTAGTAGTATTGTCTAATAAGGAAGCCTTTTGATTTAAGAACTAATCTTCAGAGCTTAAGGTATATCTTTACCCAACTGATGCTCAATGTGAGGTAGAGAAGGTGGATCAAGTTTTTAGTAGAATATGATTTTGGTATAGAGTATATAAAAGTTAAGAAAAATAAGGTTGTTTATGCCTTGAGTAATACAAGACATATAGCTACTTTGACCCGATGTCATATGGACATAATGGACGAAGTCAAGGAAATGCAAGTGTAGGACTAGTTTTGTAGTGAAATTCAGGCCATGATGGAAGATAATTCTAAAGAGAATAAGAATTTTGGCATAAATGATAGAATTTTATTGTCACAACCCAAATTTTTCCTAATACACAAAAGGTTTTTTTTTTCCATTTTTCTTCAGATCCCTTAAGGCGTGAAAGCACTCATTACAATGTTCGATCATAAATAATTACGTCCTTAAATTCAGCCATTGCTACACTTACATAAGTCTATCTAAGCAAGTGCACTAGGTAAAATGCCCACTCTAGAACTATATTTATCATCATATTCAATGGATTAGATCTCACTTTGCTTTCCATATATCAAAGGGAATGCACTATTAGTTACACCCTACAGAGTTCCATCAATATAGGTGCCAAGCATAAAGGATATGACTATATTTCTCATCAAAGAGATGAGCTAATATTCCCATGTAGAGGTTTAATAGACATCACGGTAACATTGTATGAAACCTCACGTACTTCATCCTTAACTAATATAAGATAGAGTTCCTTAATTCCTTAACACCCTATTCCCAAAAAAAATACCCAAAGACAAATCTCAACCACTTCTTCTCAAGCTATATAAACACTTGAATTTAATTATCCTACAAAAGAAACCATAACATTGGAAAATGAACTTAAAATCATGCTAGACTATTGGAAAACAATTAAATCCATTATTAAAATATTAACACATTCATAGTAATTAGTGAAATATTTTAATCTTATATCTAACCTGCCATAAGCTAAGAAAAGCCTAATTATATAGAACATTTTACCAACTCAATATTAACCTTTCATTATCGAATAAACTTCCATTAATTCAAGAAAACCAATATTTTATCTAATAAATAAACAATTAAGAGGAGATAAATAACATCACATATATTTCAACTTATCAAATTACCAGTTTCACTGCAACATCAATACTATTAATATCACATTATTGATAACCATGTTTAACTCAAAATGGTTCTAAATAAATTTTCTAACTTTCAAGAGTTTATTTATTAATATATAGGTGTCCATTACTGCTTATACATTTACATAATTCATCATTGAATTTTGGGTGCTTGTAAAGTATACTATATAAAATTTCTAGAGCAACATTGAGTAAGCTCTCCTTTTCAGAACTAATACAACAAAATCTCTCTCTGCTATATCTAGTTTAGTTTACCTTCACAAGAACCAAACTCGGTTGAGATCTTTTGTGTAATATCTTCATTTGCTTCATGAAATGAAGAGATGTTATAGTTGTAAAGGATATGGATAGCCCCCTACTAAATGATAATGCAATCCTATAACCTAATTATTAAGTTTTAAAGTTATAAAAGAATGTGCCAAGTTAAAATTGGAGCTTACTCTTCCATGCTCGTTGGTTAGTCTCATTTTACTAACATGCACGACCATAAGGAAATGGTAAGCTAATATTTTCCAACTTACTCAAAAACCCAATAACATATTAGCATAAACTCATATTTTTTTCATATATGTTCCTCTATTTGTTCATAGATTCAATCAATATATTCATACAAGTGAACCAAATAAAAAAACATGTAAATCAATAATCAACAAATAACTCTATTCAACCTATGACTCATTTTATGTCTACATAATATGCACACAATAAGGTATTCTATCCTCATTGACTATTTACACAGTTTCCATAGCAATAATTTCAAGCAATAAGCTAGTCCTAACAACAACTATCACTGCTCAAGTTGACAACAATACATACCCACTAGTTATCACAATACTGTCCAAGTGGGGTAGTCTACTCTTTATAATGGTTATTTAAACTGAGGTTACCTAATTTATATAAACCAAGCTCTAGGAAAAGACAACCATGAAACCCTACATTTTTTTCCAATAGCATCTTCACAAGATAAAAGTCATCTAGTTAAGCCAGATTTACAATGTAAACACTATGAAGAACATTGAAACACTCTAAGGAATCACCACCAACAAAATTTCTCAAAAACCAAGTAATATTCTTATTACAATAGAAATGCACACAAGGTTTGGAGAATAGTTTTTCCAAAGACTTTATTTAAGGAACTTGGATAAACATAAGCCTCTATCAAATACTCAATGCATTTTCCAATCATGCAACCTCTTTATTGACCAACTTGACTCCCAATGCAACATTTCACAGGTACATTTTATAAGACTACAAATAACAGATTCATCATACATTTCTGAACATAAAAATAATACTACTTAACTTAAATGGTATCTTCATCAATAAACCTATGTATATGTTAAAGTAAAGTGCACTATGCCTTCCTTGACACTTGTCAGTTTCATTGACAAGTGTCATGTTTATCATATAGGCCTTATGCCTATATATGTAACCTATTTTTATCAATAAAATTAATCCCTTCAGTTTTCCCTCCTTACATTTGGTATCAGAGTAGGCTTTCCCTGCCCTGTGAAACCCCTTGAGGGGGGATTTCCCTCATGGAAATCCTCCCTCCCCTGTTTTTTTTTTCATTTTCCTATTTTAAAAAAAAAAAATTACCGAGGGATATGCTCTCCATCATTTGATGGATCAGAAACCAGATGGTAAGATTTTTAAAATTTTGGGAAATTTTTTCAAATTTTGTTTTTAGGTTTTTAGATCTGACGGAGGCTCCTCTTCTGAGATCTTGTTTGTGTGTTTCCGAATCTTCACCAGTGGTTGTTGTGTAAGAACCTAGTTTTCTGGATCTACTTTCTAGAATGGGTGGCCAATCCTAATTTTTTTTATAGAAAATATCAAGATTTCAACTAACACTGAATCAGTGTTGGCATCATTGAGAAAACTATTTTCTGCTTCTAACTCGAATTGGAGCCTGAGCTTCCAGTTCTTCTCAGATATATAACTCCTGAAATCCCACTATTCATCCATATTCGGCAATGCAGATGATGTCACTGCTGTTCTAGCTACACTATCCGATTTGTCAAAAAATAAGGGAAAACTTCGACACAGGAAAAGGGCAAAAACCCTCTTTTAACCGCCCGTGTAAGCCATGAGCCTGAGGGTTAGAGGTTTTGCACGGGGCTTACCGGGGGTCTAAGCACCCGAGGGTTAGAGGTTTCGAATTGGGTTGCACGCGTAGTAGCAGGTTTTCAATGAAGAGGGTGGAGTACTGGTACAGTTGATGGTAGCCATACTAAACCCTCGACCTCGTAGTTGGTTCTGAAACTCTAGGG
Organism: Wollemia nobilis; assembly: GCA_028583015.1. Lineage (NCBI taxonomy): Eukaryota > Viridiplantae > Streptophyta > Pinopsida > Araucariales > Araucariaceae > Wollemia > Wollemia nobilis. The sequence goes on from JAQPPZ010016349.1 coordinate 2,792,758, forward strand.
TTTACAGGGTGCCATGGCGGGTGCAAGTGAGGAGGAACTCGAGATGAGGCTTTCAGAAGCGGGGAAGAAACTCGAACATCCACCATAGTCCAAGGACGAACTTCTCGGCATTTTGGCATCGTTGCTGCTGCCGCTGTCAGCTCTAGGCGTCGAGAGCTCATGCAGCAATCTTCTACAGTAGGAGATATTTGTTGCTATTGTGTGATGGCCCCACGTGGAGAGTGGGATCGAGGTGGCTCGGCGAAGATAATGGACAACATCTCCCGGTGCACCGGACAGATCGGGATACCCTGGGGACGCTTAGTCAGATCTACTGGTATTATCCTGCATGGTATGCTGTATGCCTAGGATTGAAAGTTTTGTCTCCCTATTCATCAGAAGATGCATGTGGATTGATGAAAGCTGTCATCCGTGATCCAGATCCCATTTTATTTCTCGAAAATGAATTGCTGTATGGTGAGTCTTTTCCTGTGTCAGCAGAATGCATCGATTCTAGCTTCAGTCTCCCCATTGGGAAACCAAAGATTGAAAGGGAAGAAAAAAAATGAGATCATGGAAGGCTGCGAAGAAGTTTGAGCCCAATGAATTGCTGCCGTCAATATTGCAAAATGTTTGTTGATTGGCCTGATGTGGGGCTATGTCACCGACAAAGAGGACATCCGAGGCGATGCCATTGCTGTGAGGGGTTTCTACTAGAGCTTGATCCGCAGAGACGACTTGGACGGTTTCTAGAGCAAAAACTTCCAGCAGATCGCCTGTCCTGCAGGCGGGGAGATTTTCGAGCGAATTTGTAATGTCGGCCGGATATTTTGCATGGATGACCTGTGGTCATAGGTGTCTTGCTGTTTTTTGGTGAAAAGGTCTATTTTCTTGTTGTTTTTTGTTGTTTTCACTTGATGCGTGGCATTGATGGCGACATCGAAGGATACGTGGTCGTCAGAAGTAACTGGTGAAGTTATAATGGTTTGAAAAGAGCGGCAAGACGGTGGGACCCCTTCTTTGCCAGTTCATGACTGACCCACATTGTCACCACATGGCCTTGTATTTTTTCAAAATAGAAATCTTTTTTTTGAGGGGACCAATGGGCCTCTTTGGCCATTTGTTTCCACATGGAATGTGGGATTGGAAGGCTCTCATAGCCATTTTATTGTATTCAAAGATGGATGGTCACAGTAATTCCCTACGAGGGAAAATTGTATTGATGCTATTTTTTATTCTGCCTGAGAGTGATGTCGCTATTGAGAGATAAGTCTTTTTTGCCTTAAATAGGCATGATGTTTTTTCCACATGATAAAGGCCCCTTTGATGGTGGAATATAGGGGTATTTATAGTCGTTGGAAACGTTTTTCCGCAACGGACACAATGGAGGTGTCATATTGTAATTTTGAGGCTATTTTCATTGAGTTTTTTAGCCTCAAAGTTTTTCTACCTTGGAGTGCACTCTCGGTTGTACTCGACACTCCCAAGGTAATTTTATATGTGATCCTTGTACCTAGTGATCTTTTCTATACACTTGGCGAATGCAGCGGCTGGTTACCCATGCATTTTGGTGGGATGACATGGTCACCATAAGGACACTTATTCTAGGGACTATAGACATAGACACCCTAGACTCTATCCGAGGTTTTTTCGGATCTACTTCTGAAGACTACAGACGAAGACACTTTAGAAGATTCTCTTATTTTCTTCTTCTCTCCTCCTATTTTGATCTATGGCTCATTTTTATTGTATTGAGTGCATTTTCGGCAGAGACCGACACTCTTATATGGCTTGTTTTTCCTTTCATTAGGTGCATTTTTTGGCACAGAACGACACCTTCTAGATTGAGTTCACCATGAGGAGGGATTTCATACTTATGGTGAATCTAGTTAGTGACCTTCGAGTGGAAACATCCTCTGAGGATGACCTGTAGAGGCAATAGACCCAGATTTGGCTGACCCTGAGGCACCCATGATGACCCTGAGGCACTTAGACGGATAACCCAGTGGCAACAGACCGAGATGTATACACAGTGGATCTAGCATTATTCACAGTTGGAGAGCCAAGAGCACAAAGCACGAGCCTAGACCAAAAAAAATAGGATGATAGGTTACTTTTTTTGAGAAGTCAACATTAAGGGGGAATGTTACCTAATGTTGACTTGCTTTGTTTTTTTTCTTTAGTTAGGATAGTGCACTTTAAGGGGGAATGTTAGAGTTAAAGTAAAGTGCACTATGCCTTCCTTGACACTTGTCAGTTTCATTGACAAGTGTCATGTTTATCATATAGGCCTTCTGCCTATATATGTAACCTATTTTTATCAATAAAATTAATCCCTTCAGTTTTCCCTCCTTACAATATAAATATATTTGCTTTTCAAAATGGTTAAGAAAACCAAATGATATTATAAATTCAGCACATTCAACCAGCATTAATGGATACACACAAAAAGAAGTACCTGAAACTACTTGGTCATTTTTTGAGATTCTTCCAACAATTCCCACTATGCCTTTATTTTCTTCCACACTCTCTAATATTTCTTTCTTTCTTTTTTTCCTCCTTCAAAAAGAATCCCCCTTTCCTCACAACCAAATCAATATTTTTCTGCCTCACAACAACCTTCGAGTGGTTGGCCTCATCATGCCACATCCACCAGATACACTCATAGTGGTCAACAATGTGAGTGGTTTCTTACTCCACTACACTCTTGATTTTTCATAACAACAAAAATTACATAATCACATTGAAATAGAGAGGTAGAAATGACAATAATTATTAAAATTATTACTTTAACCAAACCAAAACCCAAGTTTTAATTAAAGAACAATATCTATGAACTTCAATCCAACGTTTACTTAGGCTTCTATTATTTATGAAGAAAGAATCCTTTCTTACAACACAAGTTTATTTTTTCATGAAAGCTTTCAAACTTGAAAAACTAAACCTTTAGTGCAAGGAAACCTAATAGCAAGGATATATACATATACATATACATATATATATATATATATATATAGAGAGAGAGATAGAGAGAGAGAGAAATAGATAAAAAAATACAAAAAAGAACAAGAGAATGACACTTATTCAAGGATCAACTAATCAACAGTCATAACTCATCTAAGCAGACAAAAACCTTTTATGTTATCAAAAAAATATTAACCTTTTTCTTCCTTGACTATTTTTTTCCCTTAAACAACCTCATTGCCAAAGGTATATTCTTCCACACAAAAAATATGCATTATACAAAACCAAACATGGTATGCAACTACATGAGAGGAAACTATGTTTTCCTCAGGGCTGTTATCTTTAAGATATTTCATCATTTCTCTTTTAAACATCTCACACTCAGTGGATCATTATTTCTTGACTTGTGAGAATGATCACTCCTACAAGCGTGCATTTTCATTAGCAGAATCCTATTAATTCATAAAATCATTACTTGCAGCACCTAATCATAAAAATTATCAATCATCTAGTCAACAAAATTCATAATATTTTCTATAAACATACATAGCTACTAAAAATACAATTTGACAAAATTAATCATTCTATCCAAAGATAACCTGGCCAAAACATAAATCTAACATGTAATAAGATCTTCCAAGAAAGGTTCATAAGGTGGTAATCCCTAAAACTAGTTATATAAGTAAATTGATCATGCAAGAGGAGCATAGATCTCCTTACTCCAATCACCCAGGAGGGGTAAATACGAGGAAGAACATGAAGAAGACCTTCTATTGGTTGGGAAGGAAGAAAGATATCATTGATTTTGTAGCTCATTGTCTAGAATACCATAAGGTGAAATCCAAGCATATATATACAATAGGACATTTATACCCACATGACATTCCAATACAAAAATGCCAAGTGATATATATGGAATTCATAGTTGGTTTACCTAAGACTAGGTACCAATATGATGCAATCCTTGTAGTGGTCGATAGATTGACCAAGGTTGCTCATTTTATTCCAAGAAATACCAAGTACAATACCTTTATAGTGGCCAATAGATTCACTAGAGATATTTTTAGGCTGCATGGGTTTTCTAAGATGGTCATTTTATATAGAGACTCTAGACTTATATCTGAGTTTTTAACAAGACCTTCATCGTGTAGTTGGCACAAAGTTGAACATTAGCTCTGCATATCATCCAAAAATAGATGGTCAAATAGAAAGGGTAAACTAAATCTTGGAAGACATGCTCTACATGTATTACAGAGACCAAAAGTCTTTATGGGAAGACTTTTTACATCTAGTTGAGTTTACTTATAACAATGGGATACCATGCTTCCTTGAAAATGGACCTATTTGAAGCCTTGTATGGCAATATATGTAGAACTTCCCTATCTTGGGATAACCCATAGGATAGAGTTGTCATTGGGATATATGTGATCAAAGATATGGAGGAGCAATTCAAGATGATCAAGCAAAGGCTTAAGGAAGCCATCGATCATCAAGAGAGCTATAATAATTTGAAGCATTCATCTAGATAATTCTTTGTGGGGATAGAGTTTTCTTAAGAGTCAAACCCATAAATATTACCATCAAGTCTTCTAACTTGGATATATATTTTATTAGGCATTTTGAAATCACTAAAAATATCATTCTAGTGGATTATAAACTTTCTTTACTACCCAACCTATCAAAGATCCATCACACTTTCCACATATCCCTGCTTAGGAAATAAATTATTGATCCTAATCATGTTTGGGTAGTGAAATATCCATTGGTCATTGAATTAAGGCCAATGAATATTCTATATTTTCATTCCAAAGCAATGATAAATGAACTCTAGCATAGTGTAGGGTCCAATGGGACTAATATTATAAGAAAATCACCACTTGGAAAAAAGTGAATGAGATGAAAATATATTTTACTTATTTTCTTGAATAATGATAAAATATAATGTCTTGTAGGAAACACAGTGGACTATATTTAGTCCAAGGGGGTAATATGTCATTACCCACCTTGCCAAGACTTTCTACTTAAGCTAGAATATGTATTAGAAAGTAATTTTTAATGCTTAGCTTTATTTTTTTGATGGATATATGCTTTTAATATTATGTCCATTTTGTGTAAGAATATGGTATTTTTGATACTTTGCTTGGTTTTAAGATCATGTACTCTTATATATTGATAATATAACTAGCCACAAGTAAGGGGAGACCATATTGAAGGAGAAATTATGATGATGACTCGTTCATCAAACAACTCAAGGTAACATGAATGAATACCCTTTTATGTAGGTGCATTGTGGTTTACTTATTCTTATGTTAATACCATTGGACTAGGAAAGTTGCTTGCAATGAGTCTCATTAACATGATTTTATGATAGCTTATGTCTATCTTAAATAAGGAGCCACTCATTTAGGGATAAAATAATGGTATGAAACATCAAGTGTTTGCATTTGTTCTTGCATATGGCATGATGGTTTTGATTATCTCCTTGTGTATTTGTGATAGAATTATTAATGTTGATTAATAATATTAATTTTCCTAAGGTTGATAAATAATCTTCTCTTACCTAAGGTTGATGTTGATCCCTTTGGAATACATTAAGTTTTATTTGTGAGCATTGCTTTTACGGGCTTGTGGTAATGATGGTATACCTTTGACCATGGAGGTGGTGGTGCATTTATTACCATGTAGAGTATAGTGGAGTCACCTCTAATTTAACTATGTTGATTTCATTCCCTCCTTGTTACATTAAGGGTACTAGTGTAAGGTAGTGGAAGAGGGGGAAGTACTTTCAGTGTTATCACTCTACCCTAACACATAATATTTTACATTCGTCTTTCTTGGACTTTAAGAGAGGATGTTGGTCATTGTAGAGGGGGTTGAAAGATCAAGGAAAGAGAACTTATATTAGATGCACAACAAGGTCTAGTAGTGTAGAGAGAAAGAAGAATAAATCAAATGCTTCCATACTTCATTGTTGTTTTTGATAGGTAATATTTACAATATTTTGAGCAGTTGTTTTTCGTGTTGTTTTGTGCCTTCTACATTATATCTTCCCTTGTGTTATTTGAACTATGTTATAATTTAGCTACCTTAATGCATGTTCATTAGAATTCCTTCATAGATTTCCTAACTATTATTTTACATTAGTTTCATGTACTAGCTCCTTTCCATTTAGAAACATGTTATCCTTGTGTGGCAAAGGGTATTGTGGGGATGGCATAATCAAAATGTTTTCCAATTATTCATACTATTGCAAAGAATCCCTTGGACTTTAGAATACGGACCCCTTGTTTGGATGAGGCCTTGGTGTGTGTGTTTTTTCTAAGTTACAATGCACATGGCGCTCCTTGTTCATCTTCTCCTAATGTAGTTTTTATTGGTTTTGTTGTGTTCATTGTAGTAGGGTCTCATTAAGTTCTTTTTATTTGGGTTTAGTGCTAAGGTGGTCTTTCTTCCATTGCAATACAAGCTAAAGCTCTCAGGTCATGTATGCTTTTGAATGAATTAATAGGGTTTAAATCTTTGCTTGGTTTTGGAGCTAACCCTTTAGCTAATTAAGGATTGATTATTATTATTCTTTAGCTTTAATCTAATATAGCCTTGCTAATAATATAAAGTTAGATTAAAGCGATGTTGCTTTGTTTTTGCTATGTTAGATTAATTTTAATTAATATTTAGTTTTGCTAATATAATTTAAGGTTATAATAAAAAAATAGATTGGTTTAGTCTAATGTAAGATTATTAATAATTAATATTTAGTTTAAAATTAATCTAGAGATTGATTAAAGCAAGAAGACCATAGCTTTGATTTCAATCTAATAGAAATTATATTCATTTTGATATTTGGATTTTAATTAATCCAATGATAGATTAATTAGTTTTAATGTTATATTTTAAATAATAAAATGATAGATTAATTGTATTCAATATTTAGATTGCAATTAATCCAATGATAGATTAGTTTGGTAATTAATCTAAAGATAGATTAATTCATTATTAATATTTAGATTTCAAATTAATCCAATGATAGTTTAGTTTGGAAATTAATCTAAGGATATATTAATGCTTATAATATTTAATCAAATGATATATTAGATTAAAAATCAATCTAATGATACACTATATCTTGATATTGCAATTTAGTTTGGCAATTAATCTAATGATAGATTAATAGATGGGTAACTAATCAAATGATAAATTAATTTTCCTCAATCCTTAGAATTGCAATTAATCAAAGATAGATTAGATTGGTATTTAATCAAATGATAGATTAATATTTAGTCTTGCAAATGAATGCCAAGACTTGCTAATGATGGATTGATTTATAACTAACAATGGATTAATTGTATGGCTTTTGTTTGAAATATTTGTGGAAAATATTTTGGAAAGAAGTATGGGCTTCTTTTGCTTATGAAATTGATGAGTTTAGAAATATATGGCTTTTGATTTAAATATTTATGAAAAATATTTTGGAAAGAAGTATGGGCTTCTTTTGCTTATGCAATTGATGAATTTAGAAAAATATGGCCTTTGATTGAAATATTTATGAAAAATATTTTGGAAAGAAGCATAGGATTCTTTGTTTGAGTATTGCTATATTGAAATTTGCATAGGATTGCAAGGCTTGTGTTTTAAAATATTTGTGGAAAATATTTTAGAAAAGAAGTATGGGCTTATTTTACTTGTGGTTGTTATGCATTAGATCTTGTAGAATGCATTCATACCTACAAATGAGTTGTTCTAATCCCCACCTTCCTATCAAACTACCATGGAGGCCAAGGAAAGAAGATGTCAGATCATGCTAAATTAATTCTTCATTATTCTTGAAGTATTGTTGAAAATCACTCTTGGTGAAAGAGAATTTATTGTAATACTATTCTTTTGTAATCTAGACCTTTAATTGGATGAATATATGGTGCCATATTAATGAATGGTTTTATGGTTATTATCCATGCTAATGCTTTGATCTAAAGGTTAGTTAGATTTATTTTGTAAGCTTAAAGAAAATTAAATTTTCTTCCATCCTAGAAGATGCCTTTTTGTTAATGCTTGTAGTGTGAGAGAGATAGTTATCCTTGGGCTTAGGGGTTTCTTTGGGAAGGGCTTTAAAGGTAACCTTGTCTTAAAATATCCTTTAAATTGGGCTATTGTGGGGTAGTAACACTAGTTCTTATTTCCATAAGAAGATAATCATGTGGAGTGATTGTTGCTTAGAGTTCCATTAAAGATATGGGGAAGACAAGCATTAAGTTTAAAGGATCACCATAGAGGTGCAATTAAACTAGACTAAGGCATTATATCTGATGGACCCAATATAGACTAACGTATGGCTAGAAGAAGGAATCGGTTTTCCCATCTCTAAAGGCTAATAAAAGATAATCCTAATTCCAAGGTCAAGAATTTTGCATTTGTGGAGATTGCCAAAAATATGAGGAGATATTTTAAAAGTGTTCTCTATACCACAAGGGTATACAAGGTAAACCCTAGTTACCTATAGGATCTTGGCCTCTCCTATCCACTTGAGTGAAATCTACAACATATTAGACTCAAAATGTGGATATGTCTAGTTATATGTGTATTCCATGGATACTCCTATGAATCTTATTAAGTTCAAAAAAAATATCTTTCGGGTTGGTTAGCTTTTGGGTTGTTACCATGAACAAAAAAATATCAACACCAAAATAACAATAACAAATAAAAAAAAGTAGTATACACAATGAAAGAATGATATTATATTGATTTAGGGATCCTAGATCTCCACTATTACAACATTGATATACCCCAAATCATGGGGGTTACAAAATATTGCTTGTTTTGATACAATGATTATAAAAGGGGGTGATAAAAATATTGATCAACAGAATATGGTGTCTTTAGATCCTCTTGCTCTAAAAAAGAGGTTGAGTGGGCTTCTTGAATATCCTCTATGGGGCCACTATAGTTGTGATAGCTATCAAATAAATCATAACATGTATCTTCACACAAAGCAAACCACCAAAAACAAGTCAATAGCACATGTGGGGCCTCCACAGTGTGAGGCCCTCCTTGATAAGAACTGTAAATCTATTAACCCTAGGTGGAATACTTATAAAACATGAAAAAAAGAAAAAGAAAAATAAATTAAATAAGAACAATTCCCTTATCAACTCCTAATCATGATTTACACTTTCGAGAGCTCAAAATAGTGTTGTACGAATGCTAGAAAGCATCTGTGGGCTCATTGGACATGGTGAGGTATCTAGTGGATCTCCTACAACATCTAGGAGATACTCTGTAGTATTTAGGAGATGCCTTAAAGTTGTTTCAGACTATGGAAAATTCTTGATAGAGTTTAAATTTGGTTTGTAGGGGTTGCAACGAGTGAATGACAATGATGGTGGTGGCTAGGGTTTACGCAAAAATGTGAATTATATCTCTTTGCAAATGTTTTCTGATCCTTATCCATAAAATGTGAATAATATTTTATGATTTTCCCTCATTCATGTTAGGGTTTTAATGACACCAATTAGTGGCCAAGATTAAAACATGATGAAAAAATGATATTGCAACTTTGTAAGTGACACATATTGCATTTATTGAGTAGCAAGGATTACCACATGGCTCGCTAGAATGGATTTTTAGTGGATGTCTTAGATATATATATATATATATATTTATATATATGAATGGCTAGGATTTGATGTAATGGACTCGATGCACAAGAATTTTTGAAAATTTTGTGGTTTTAGCTTACCCCATCAATTGGTTAATGTGTGAAGAATGAATCTAATGATCCAATTGACAAGATGTGGATGATTCAATGGATGTGTATGATGAATGCAAATGTTTAAAAAGCAAAGCCAATTTTTGTTACCCCAAGTTTAGGGTGATTCTGTGTTGTTGGAAATTTACATTTTGGTATAATTGAAATGCAAAATAAATGAAAAGAATAAGTAAAGGAAATTGCTTCACTACCCAATTATAGATTGAAATTACTTAATCAAAAATTATGAAATAGATATTTTTGCATTTTTGTAACCCCATAGAGAGGGTATCAATGACAACCTTGGGTAAATTAGCTTGAACATAGTCTCACTCTAGACATGAGGGATCCAATTGATTTTGTTTTTGAACAAGATGATGTTATATGATGATTTTGAACAAGCATCCTTATGGTGATATACCCATCCTACCGGAATGCATGGATAATCAATCACTACAACTACCAAGGGACTAGGGTAAATCACTAGATATGAGGTTCACTTGATAATGTAAGTGTATATGATAATGTGAGGGAATGATGTAAATGCATTGATGAGTGAATTTAAAAGTTTTATAAAATTTAGGATCATTTTGAGATTTTTTGAAATATTTTTGGGTATTTTAGCAACTTTTGGTCATATTCAAAAATTAAACGGCCAAATAAATTCTTGTTATCACAAAATATGATCTAAAAATGTAATGGCTTCTTGGATGAATTTTAGGATGATTTTGTGAGGTTTAGCCACGATTGAGGCCCTTGTGAAATATTTTGCAGCATGTTGAACACAAGTGATAACCTACATTTATATCTCCCTAGATACGAGATGTCATCTATCATTTTATAGACATGGATAGGCATTTGGGTATACCTATCAAATGCACTAGGACATCTGGGTGCACTAGTTAAACTATAAAAGAAGCCTCAGGGGGAAATATCATTTCATTCTTGCATTTGAGAGTTCAAGAAGTAGCATCTAAGCAAAGGATATTGCAATATCTTGGTGATGGAAATGGAGGGGGCTGGTGTGATGACTGGAGTTGATGCTCGAGTGGCAGAGGTAAGTTTTTTTAGCCCTATTGTTCATTTTGTAATGTTATTTGTTTATATTTTTTTATGACTAAAATAGGGAAGACAAACAATTTTTTTTTGCATGAGATACTGATGTTCATTTGATTTTGTGTTGTGCTATAGTTGATAATTCTAGAGGCTCGATATTGGTTTTCACTTATCCTACTAGGGGTGAAAAATGCATTACAAGAGGTTGACTAGGATTGGTTGGATGGAGTGGAATTGATTGGGTATACATGAATTGAAATGGTGAGGTTCGATGAGGGGTACCTCTCTACCTTAGTAGAGTGGTGGGATCTATATAATAGTACCTTATATATCCTGATACATGAGATTATAGTTATGCTCAAGGACATGCGTTGCATCTTCTATGTGTCTGTGAAGGGATTGCATATCCAAGTTGGATATGACAAGGGATATGAGATGATTTGGATATTCAATGATGGTTTGAGGGATGTTATGATCAATGGTGGTAGCATTCAATACCTAGATTTGTACTTGTAGAGGCAGTTGGAGGTATTACCAACCTATATCATGTTCTTGTTGGCTAATGTATTGGTACCTAGCAGCACCAAATACCTATTCTCATGGAACGTGATTAGGTTGGTGTTTGATATGATCAATGAGCCTCAGGTATATGCTTGGGTACATGCTTTACTAGCTTAAGCATACATGGAGCAATATGAGGTGAAGATGTAGGTGATGGCAAGCCGAGATTCACACAACAACACTTCACATTAATTTTTTGGTAAATTGCTTAATACGGTTTTACAAGACCATTTCTAGGCATAGAACTTTCCCTCTCAATCCCGAACTCACCATCCTCTGCCCTTACAAGTTTCAAGTTTTTATCGAGGCCTCGATCCTCTAGGCAATTAATGCCCTCGCCTAACAAAAAATTCAAATTCGATTTCCCCCCGGCCGAGTTTTCAAATTTTTTGCCATAAATGGGCAACTGCCCGATCCACCATGCAGCTCGCATTAATGGCCTTCCTTGACCTGCAACCGCCCTCTTGGTCAGATTGTTCTTCTGTACCGTGGTCTCCTCTATAATGTCCATCGCCTGTATCTATTACTTTGCCAACAATAAAAAAATATGTGCGGCCATGGCCCTCATCTTGATTTAATACACGTAGCTGTCCACGTGTTTAATTTGACCTTCCCTGGCTATCCATGTGCATACTTGGCTATGCCTTCTTCTTGTTGCAATATTTTTAAAATACGTGCCCCTCACAACTGTCTTGATACACGTGGCTATCCACGTGTCAAATTTGGCCTTGCTCGGCCATCCGTTGGTTCTCTTTTGGCTGTGCCTTCACCTAGCCACGATATCGCAATAGGTCACAAAATCGTGACATGTCACGATATCACGACCAAAAGCGCCTTCCTAATGTCGCAGCTCTTTGGGTTCGTGATTTCGTGACATGTCGCAAAATTGTGACATGTCACGATTTCATGACCCCCACTGCCCTCGCCTTGCCAAAGCCCCTTGGGGTCGTGATTTCACGACATGTCATGAAATTGTGACATGTCATGATTTCGTGACCCCCTCCCCCTTTGTCTTCACTTTGCTCTCCGCTTTGCCTTATTTGCTCTCCGCCTTGCCTTAGTGACTCTGCCACATGGTAGGTTCCCACTGGTCGTGATATCGCGACGGGACTTCTCCTCTCGCCTTTGCTTTGAAATATTGTCGTGATATCACGACATCGCGATATCGCGACGAAACTGGCCCAAGTCTTGCCAATGCCTTTTGAGGTCACGATTTCGCGACATGTCACAAAATCATGACATGTCGCGATTTTGTGACCCCTACCCATGCTTTGCAAAACTTTCCCCCCTTGCTCTACAAAACTTCCCCCTTGAAAAATATTGAAAATAAATCAAATATAAAGTACTTAGAAACTTTAGAAAATTTTTGGAAGATGCAAGATTGCTCTACTGTCGTTGGATGCTCCTGCATCAGACACCCAAGGTAAATAAAAAAAGTGATCCTCACTTCTATTCTGTTAGGGGAAGACCCAGGCGGTCAACCTCCTTCTTTGACAACCAAGTTGCATCTTCAATAGGTCTGCCCTTCCACTTTATCAAATATTCAGAATATTGTTTGTTTCTGGTGCTTCTACCTTCACGAGTGTCTAATATTTCCTCGACCTCGTCTGTGGTTGGAGTAGATGCTGGAATTTGCCATAATTCTGCACTTGGTACCTCTGTACTCTCTCCCTCATGATATTCCACTAAATCTAAAATATTAAAAATAGGTGAAATATCAAGCCAACTTGGCAATTCCACTTCATATGCATTTCCTGACTCCCGTTTTCCCAGTATTCTGCATGGCCCAAACTTTTTCATCTTCAATTTGTTATAAGTCTTGGCAAGAAATCTCTCCTTTCTAATATGTACCATGACCTCATCTCCTACTTCGAACTCCTTGAACCGTCGCTTCTGGTCTGCCCTTGTCTTATATTGAGTATTCATTTTTATAATTTGTTTCCTTACTTCTTCATGTAGACTTTTCATATGTTTCGCAAATTCTTCTGCCTCGGCACTGCACTTTTCTCTCTTATCCAACTTTCTTAGTTCAGACACATTTCTTGGGCTATTTCCATATATTATCTGGAATGGAGATTTATTTGTGCTCTTATTGACTAAACTGTTATATGCAAATTCTGCCTACGGTAAAACTAAATCCCATCCCTTGGGTTGATCTGCTATCAAGCATCTCAGTAAATTACCTAGGCTTCTATTTACCACCTCTATCTATCCATTAGTCTATGGGTGGTATGCAGAACTAAAATTTAGATCTGTCTTCAACTTCTTCGACAGAGTTCTCTAGAAATAACCAACAAATTTTGTTTCTCTATCAGAAACGATGCTCTTCGGTAGACCGTGAAGTCGTACTACTTCCTTGAAAAATAACCCTGCAATGTGAACTACATCACTTGTTTTTTGGCATGGGATAAAGTGTGCCATCTTGGAAAATCTATCAACTACTACAAATATAGAGTCATTTCCCCTCTGTGTTCTTGGCAATCTGAGGACAAAGTCCATGGTAACGTCCTCCCATGGCTGCTTAGGTACTGGTAACGGCTGATACAATCTCATGTTCTATATTTTGCCCTTTGCCATCTGGCATACTCTACAACTCTTTACAAACTTTTTCACATCTTTCTGTAGTTGTGGCTAATAGTAATTTTCACTCACTAGGGCAATTGTCTTATCCCGACCAAAATTTCTGGCCAGTCCTCTGCTGTGTTTCTCCTTGACTAAGTTTTCCTGCATGGAACTCCTTAGAATGCATAATTTACTTCCTCTGAACAACATTCTATCTTGGATTAGAAAATTCAACCATCTTGTCCTGTCCACAAGTAATGAGTGTCAAGCAAGCCGCCCGAGCTTCTACAAAGTCCGGATCTTCGAGGTACAAACCCTTCGCTTCTTCAAACCCCACTACTTCCACTCGTCATTTCAATCGGTAAATTTTGCCTTCTACTCAAGGCATCTGCAACTCTGTTTGATTTCTCGCTTCTGTGCTTCAGCACAAAGGTATAGCTTTGAAGGAACTCCACCCACTTCATGTGCCTTTGGTTCAGTTTTGTTTGACTGTTAATGTACTATAAAGTCTGATGATCAGTAAATAGAACAAAATATTTTGGCAATAAATAATGTCTCCACTTATTCAAAGTTTGAACTATAGCATAAAATTCCTGGTCATAAACTGAATACTTTTTTCGAGCATCATTTAGCTTCTCACTGAAATAAGCAACAGGTCTGCCTTCCTAACTTAGTACATCCCCTATTGCACTTGCAATCGGCATCACAGTCCACCCGAAATACCTTGTTAAAATCGTGGGAGTGCCAAAACAGGATGTTCTGTGACCTTTTTCTTTAATGCATCAAAGCTCCTCTCAGCCCCTAATGTCCACTTGAACTCTTTTTTATCCCCTCTCATTGTTTCCATGAGAGGTGCACAAATGCTGCTAAAGTTCTTTATGAACTTCCTGTAAAAGCTAGCTAGACCATGAAATGATCTTACTTCTGTTGTGCTTCTTGGGGTAGGCCATTCGATGATGGCTCTCACCTTCTCTGGGTCCATTTTTAGACCTTCTGCCGAGATTACAAACCCCAAGTATACTAACTCTCTCTTGACAAAATTACACTTTTTTTAGATTTATTAATAACTGCTCCTCCCACAACTTTTCAAAAACCCTCCTCATATGCATCAGGTGTTCCTCCAGGGTTCTGCTAAAAATTAATATATCATCTAAATAAACAATGACAAACTTTCCCAAAAACTCTTTCAGTACTTCATTCATCAACCACATGAAGGTACTTGGTGCATTGGACAACCCAAATGGCATGACCAACCACTCATACAAGCCCTCTCTTGTATTGAAGGTTGTCTTCCACTCATCTCCTTCTCGGATACGAATCTTATGTTAACCACTTTTCAGGTCAATCTTCGTGAAGTATTCAGCTCCACTTAAACAGTCCATGATATCATCCATCCTTGGTAATGGGAATCTGTATTTGATAGTGATTTTGTTGATTGCCCGAGAGTCTGTGCACATTCTCCACTCTCCATCCTTCTTGGGTGCTAGTACTGTAGGCACTACACATGGGCTAAGACTCTCTCTAATCAATACTTTCTCCAGTAGCTCCTAGACCTGTCTATTTAACTCTTCAGTTTCTACAGGTGTCATTCTATGTGCAACTTTATTTGGCAAGCTTGATCCTGGCACCAAATCTATATGGTGGCTGATCTTCCTTACTGGGGGTAAACCCTTAGGCACATTATCTGATACAATATCTGGAAATTCCTCCAATAGATCTAGGACTTCTGCCATGGTATCTTTGCATTCCTCCTCCCTAACTCTAGGAATTATTGCATAACACAAATTTTCATGCTTCAAACCGTCCAAAAATTTTCTCCCTTCAACTAAACAGATTTTGGAGCTGTTACACACATTTTCATCTACCTCCTTCATGGGTTTCAGCTTATGGCGTACACCATTCATTGTTAATGAGTAGGTGTTGGCACGACCATCATGCACCGCACTCCGGTCAAACTGCCAAGGACTCCCCAGCAACATATGGCAAGCATCCATAGGCAAGATGTCGCACAGGACCTCATCACAATAATTTCCAATATTAAATTTAATGGAGCATTGCTCATTGACCAAAGCCCTATGGTCCTTCTATAACCATGCGACCCGATATGGATGCGGGTGCTTCTTCCTCTCTAATTGTAACTTGGTAACCATTTCTTCTGAAACCAGGTTATCCATGCTACCATTGTCAATAATAATATTGCAAACCTTGCTCGTGCATTTACACCTTGTGCAAAATAAACTTCTTCTTTGATTTGTGTCCTACTCATTCAATAGGACTCTTCTTACGATCATTGCTTCCCCTCTCTCCGCTTCTTCCAAATGTTCAGACAGCATCTTCCTCTGCCACAACAGCCCTGGCTAGACCTTCAGGCCTCTTGTTCATCCTTTCTCGATGTTGTGGACACTCAAATGCCCGATGTCCTTCTTCACCATAGTGGAAACATGTCCCACGAAATACTCCTCTTCCAAACCCTCGTCCAGATCCACCCCGTCATCTTGGGTAGCTGTTCTGATCATGGGGCTGATAAACATCCTCTTCCCTTTGATCCTGGTTGCTACTGGCTTCACTAGTCTTCTTCAGATCTTTATACTTTTCTCCACTAGTTCTCCCACCAGTTATTCCACCATGCCCCCTTCCTCTTTGTTTGCCTTCAAACCGCCTATTCAGTTTTTCTTCCACCTTTAAGGCAAACTGGTAAGCATCCTCAATGGTGCTTACCCGAACTAGGCTCAGCTCTTCCTGGATACCAAGTCTCAACCTATTGATATAACGGGCTACCTTTTCTTTGTTTGCCTCTAAATGTCCAGTCCTAATAGAGATCTTGTAAAACTCCTCGGTGTATTCTTGGACAGTTTTGTTTTTCTGTCTCAAACTCTGCATTTTCTTTAGCAGATCCAACTCATAATCTATCGGAATAAACTATATTTTCAGCTTCTCCACCATTCTATCCCATCTTGTTATTCTCTCCTTCCCTCTTTTGTTCCTCTCCAACTATATTCCCCTCCACCAAATGCTGGCATGACCCTTCAACTTGGTCTTAGCAAATCTGACCCGATTAGGGTCTTCAACCTCCTCGCATTCAAAATATTCTTCTAAATCATTTATCCAGTCAATCACATCTTCTGGATTTAGGTTTCCTGAGTATGTAGAAACCTCCATTTTTGGTTGCTTTCCAATTTGAGAGATGGCCTTGTACAACCAAGATTGTGCAGGATCCACAACATCTTCTTCTTCCTCAGACTGGTCTGCCTCTTCATCAACTTCATCTTCACTTCCCTCATCCCTTCCGGGCTCGTGCCTTTTGCATAGCTCTTCTTGCAGGGCTTGAACTTGTCTCTGCAAGGCTTGGAAGTCTTCGATCGACACCACATTTCCTACTCCACCATGGTTTCTTCATGGAGGCATTTTTCTTTCTTCCCTTACAAATCCTTCCACAGATCCTGGTGTAACTGCCTCTCTTTCGACGATCTGTTACACACTCAGGAGCTCCCGCTCTGATACCACTTGATGGCAAGCCGAGATTCACACAACAACACTTCACATTAATTTTTTGGTAAATTGCTTAGTACGGTTTTACAACACCATTTCCAGGTGTAGAACTTTCCATCTCAATCCTGAACTCACCATCCTCTACCCTTACAAATTTCAAGTTTTTATCGAGGCCTCGATCCTCTAGGCAATTAATGCCCCCGCCTAACAAAAATTCAAATTCGATTTTCCCCTCCCGGTCGAGTTTTCAAATTTTCTACCATAAATGGGCAACTGCCCGATCCACCATGAAGCTCGCATTAATGGCATTCCTTGACCTGCAACCGTCGTCTTGATCAGATTGTTCTTCTATACCATGGTCTCCTCCATAATGTCCATCGTCTGTATCTGTTACTTTGCCAACAATAAAAAAATATGCACGACCGTGGCCCTCATCTTGATTTAATACACGTAGCTTTCCACGTGTTTAATTCGACCTTCCCTGGCTATCCGCGTGCATACTTGGCTATGCCTTCTTGCCACAAAATTTTTAAAACACGTGCCCCTCACAACTGTCTTGATACACGTGGCTATCCACGTGTCAAATTTGGCCTTGCCTGGCCGTCCGCTAGTTCTCTTTTGGCTATGCCTTCACCTGGTCGTGATATCGCGACAGGTCGCGAAATCACGATATGTCATGAAATCACGACATGTCACGATATCACGACCAAAAGTGCTTTCCTAATATCACAGCTCTTTGTGGTCACAATTTCACGACATGTCATGAAATCGTGACATGTCACGATTTCACGACCCCCACTGCCCTCGCCTTGCCGAAGCCCCTTGGGGTCACGATTTCGTGACATGTTTCGAAATCGTGACATGTCATGATTTCGCGACCCCCCTCCCCTTTGTCTTCACTTTGCTCTCCGCTTTGCCTTATTTGCTCTCCACATTGCCTTAGTGACTCTGCCACATGGCATCTTCCCATTGGTCACGATATCATGATAGGTTGTGATATCGTGACGGGACTTCTCCTCTCGCATTTTCTTCAAAATATCATCGCGATTTCGCCAAGTCTTGCCAACGCCTTTTGAGGTTGCAATTTTGTGACCCCTCCCCATGCTTTGCGAAACTTCCCCCCCATTGCTCTACAAAACATCCCCCTTGGAAAATACTAAAAATAAATCAAATGTAAAGTACTTAGAAACTTTAGAAAAATTTTGGAAATTGCAAGATTGCTCTACTGTCACCGGATGCTCCTGCATCAGTAGGGGTGAAAGGGATTAGACTGTAGTCTGCTAATTCAGATCTAGGATTGGGAGCATTTCAACAAAGCTCATCCTATAGGTCTACCATGAGAGTGGGATAGGGCTTAGACCTATGTGTTGAGATGGTAGGCAATGGAGGAGATACATTCAAGTCATTTTGATCACAATGACTAGGAGTATAGAAATTTTTGGGTAGGTTTGACACTTGATTAGGTGTATTGGAAACCATGGTGAGATGTTAGGTGGCCCAATAATGGGAAGCATATATGGTGGATTAGGATGAATAGATGGGTAGTTGGTTAGAATGGCAGTGAGGTGGAGATAATAAAGTTATAATGGGTTTTATGATAGTTTAGGATATAGCATGGGGTTCTTGATGATCTAGTGCTTTATAGATGTCAAGCCAATAAGTTGAGTCTACCTTGTACTTAGGTATGGTGGGTGGATTATGAGAATGATGAGGAGATGGATATCTTAAATATGAATGATGTCAAGACCATGACTGAGTATGATACTTGGTTTACTTCTAAACCTCCCTAGGCACTAATTCAGGTGGTGGATGAAGGTAGTGGTGAGGATGGAAAGGTGGTAACTAAGGTATAAGAGGCTCCTCGATGATAAATACACAATCAATCTATTTATTAGGAAAATATTTTGAGGGCTATGGTAGATCAACCTCCTAATATTTGAGGTGATGGTGAGGGTGGAGGATGTATAGAGGAGGTTCTAGAGAGACCTCCTAGGTAGAGTGAGGATAATTGGGTTGTGCACCAAGTTGAGAGAGATAGCTTTTTTAAGGAGCAAGATCGACTCCTATGGATGCTGGCAGAGTGGGATGCAATGGTAGTAGCTTAGGATATGGAGATGGATCAATTACAGAGGGATCTAGAGGTGTAGGCTACTATAGGTGGATGTGAGGATGTGATAGCTAGGCTTTGGGAAGATCTTGTAGGAAGGAATGCATGTTAGAGATATGACCTATCTCATATTTGGTCTTAAGATAGATATATCCAGGAGCTTGAGGATTATCTTATGCAATATGGCATTGGGTTACCAATGCAACCCTCCTCATATGTATCAGGATCTACTAGGCATATTGACTCTAGGTATAATAGTTATCACTTTAGGGCTCCTTTGGCCCCTGATCCTTTAGGATCATAGGGGTCTATCTTGGGGTACTAGCTAGTGCCTCTTAATGTATTTTGTTATATGAGCCTCAATCCTCTATTGTATACAACCTTTAGGTATACTTTGTACATGTGATATTTATTCATATATATATGGTATTTATTTTATGTATACTTTTTGTGTGATTGTATGTGTGAATGCATGTGTATATGATATTGTGAATGTATTATGATGACGATGTGTATACTTCATGATAATAGGGTAACTAAATTGATGCTTTGATGATCATTTGTAATAGTTTAGATTTTGCTTGACCATATTCATTACTTAATTAGGGACACCAACATCTAATTTTGGGATATGAAGTGGAAAACTCATGTAATGATGTGATTATGGTATGAATGTTATTTTGGCTTGTGTATGACATATATATAATTGTTTTGGGGAGACTACAACATCATAGTTATTTTAAATAAACTCATGGTTTTAAGTTCTATAAAATTTCTCAGAGACCAAAATGTATGTGCAGTGGATGCTCACTTACCAATCATGAGCATGGTAATAATTCAAGCCAATCAAGATCCAATGTGTGTGCAATTAAATTCATTTACCCATCTTGAGTAATGTGAGATTAAACCCAACATAGAGAAGACTAGGAAGCTAGCCTGTCCTTATGTGCAATCAGAGGTCTATTTAAGAGAGACGTTTCACCACACATGCGAGTAATCCATTTCTAGTCAGACATCTATAGCCTCGATGGATATTAAATCCATAGTCCAATGGGATATGATCTTTAAGCTTTGGGGAATCAAACTACATAACCATATGGATGGAAGTGTAATTCTATCCTTACTACTTGGGGACCTATTTTGTGATGTGTAAAAGAGTTAAATATTTGGGGAGTTGAATTATCAACCAAGGTGTGATAAGAATTTCACCCTATCCTTACTACTCACTCTTTTATTTGGAAATATTTTAAGTGATGAAAACCACTATTTTTGGACTATGTGCATAATGGGTCAAGCAAGAAATTTTCACTTTGAGGTTCAACCCAATCATGATGTCATCCGTCTTTGACACAAGATGTTATTAATTAATGTTTTATGTGTTTGGTTCAATAATGTTAGAGTCAATTCCCAAAACTCAAGATTTTCTTAGTGATAATATGCTTTGGTTCTAGAGAAAATCTAACATGCAATGGAGGCTACTTGGGACACTAGGAGTGGCTGAGTGACCAAAAACACCTAGGGATGGTGAAATTCTATTGCAAATGGTAACATAATTTATGAAATGGTGAAGTGGGACTGATGTAAGACCAAAGGTACCCTTGATGAATCCAACAAGACTTATTGGATTAACAATTATCCAAGATAATAAAATGACCATTAATAGGGTGGATTAAATGCATTGAAATGACATGAATGTGATTATGTAAAATGGATATATGGAATGAAGTATAAACTGTACTTTTTTATCCATGTATATATGTATATATAAATTATATTAAGCATAGAATGCTCTCAGTTGATAATGTTCAATGGCTTGGGCTCTTCTACTCCCTCTAGAATGAGAAGCCTATATGTTCCTTGACTCAATTTGTGTTTGACAATGTATGGACCTAACCTATTAGCCATGAATTTACCATGAAGATGCGACAATGCATTGGTGTTTTGCTAATTTTATTTAAGGACAAGATATCCTACTTGGAATTAATGTAGATGAACTTTGGTGTTCTAAGCGCACTTTAGATGGTCTTGATATACTTGTAAGTGCTCCAAGGAATTGATTTACCTTTCATCAAGAAGCATGAGTTTGTCAATATGTGCTTGTATAATAATATCATCATCTATGAATTTCTATGATGAAATACGTAGGGAGGGGATATCGAGCTCAAGAGGTATGATTGCTTCAGCACCATTGACCAATGAGAATGGAATTTTCCCAGTAGGTGTGTGAATGCTTGTTAGATAAGCCCATAATGCCAAGGGGATTTGAGTATAGAAATAACCATGATTTTATTTAAATATATTTTTTAGAATAGCGATCAATGTCTTATCGGTTGCCTCAGCTTGTCCATTTATTTATGGGTAGTAAGGAGTTGAGAAACTATGTTGGATATTATATTTTTTACAAAGTGCTCAAACATCCTTATTTTTAAAAGAGTTGCCATTTTTAGAGATTAATTTCAATGGAATACCAAAGCAATTGATGATATGTTTGAGTATAAACTCCATAATTTGAGGTCCTATCATGCTGGTTAGAGGAATTGCTTTGACCCACTTTGTCAAGTATTCTGTGGTACTGATGATGAATGTATGTTGTCCCAAGGAAGGAGGTAATATTTTAACAATCAAGTTAAAACACCATTGTAAAAAGAGACAAAGTCTTTGAATGGATTGTAATTCTTCTTATGGCACATGAGTTAAATTAGCATGTTACTAATATTTTTGAAACTCCTTGACATAAGCGCAATAGTAACATTCCATGGTGTGCCAATAGTAACACATGCATAAGATACACTTTGCAATGTCCATTCCACTAAAGTGACCACCACAAGTACCATCATTATCTTCATATAAGGTTCATTGTGCCTCTGTAGGATTGAGGTAATGAAGGAGGACTCCATCATAACCACATATATACAACACATCCCCCAAGAGAGTGAAATGAGCTTCCTTTTGTTTGAAAGTTCATTTGGAAATTCACAATATATCTTATGGGAGTGTTAAAAACATGAGAAAGTATTTTAAATGATTAATCTAAGGCTTGTATGGTTCTACATGGATAAAGAAAATATCCTTCTCATATTTAGACTCAGATTAAGAAATTATAGATTTGGAAATTATTGTGATGATCAAAGGATAAACCTATCCTATGAAATTATTTAGAATAAATGATCCTAAAGAGGCCATCACATATGCAAATATACTAGTCAAATGAGGTAGACTATCAATCTTATACCAGCAAAATTTTATGAGAAATCTCAATGCTACTTCAGGGTAAAGTTTCAATACTAGCTCTTTATAATGGTATGATATTTTTACTTGATGAACAACAAGTTAGGAATCACCAGATATCCTTATACACTTTATACCCATAGCTATAGCTAATTTAGGTCCTAGAATTAGGGCTTTGTACTCTACATTATTTTTCAGGTATGGGAAGTCAAGTTTAAATGTTAAGAGAATGGGTATCCCTTGTGGTGTATGAAACATAATTCTTGCTCCTTGTACTTTCTCACACTTGGAACCATAAAAAAATAGGATAATATCCACATCCTCATCAAGAATAATATCTTCCTCCTATTTATATATTTTAAATATAAAATTATCTAGAAGCTCAATAACCAAAGGTTGATCATTAAGTAGAGCTTTCACTAGTTGATTGACTATAACATGATCTTTAATGGATTTTTGGCTGACAAATTCAAGGTTAAATTTTGTTAGAAGTGTTATCCATTTTGCAGTATGGGTATTTTTGTATGTTTGAGTCATCATGTATCGTAGAGGATTTTATTTAGCTATGACACAAGTGGTGTGACTTAGCATGTAATTTCTGAGTTTCTTAGTGGCCAAAACCACTGCTAGGTACAATATTTCTACATAAGCGTATTGGATTTTATAGCTTACCAATGTTTGACTAATGTAATAGACTACTTACTCTCAGTTTTTTTCATTCTTTTGTGCAAGTATTGTCCTTAATGCAAAATATATTGCTAAAACATAAATATGAAAAGGGATCCCTAGGTGAGGCAGTGTTAGGACTAACAAGAGGCTAAATACTGCTTGATATCATCAAAATATTTTTTATATTCATTTGTCCATGAAAACATCACCCCTTTTTGTAACAGGTGATTGAATGACCTACATTTATCTAAGAGTTATGCAATGAAGCGATGGATTGATTAAATCTTCCCTTGTAAGTTGTAAAACTCTTTCAAGTTTTTTGGGGGAGGCATTTCCATAATGGACTTGACCTTATTTGGGTCCACTTAAATAACTCACTTGGACATAATGAACCCTAGGAGTTTTCATGAGGTGACATCAAAGACATATTTATTAGGGTACAACCTGACATTATGCTTGAGAATTCAATCAAAAACATTTTCCAAGACACCAATATGCTCTTGATATATTTTCAATTTGGCCAATAGATTATACACATAGTCTTCAATGATCTTATGCATATAATTATGGAAGATGCATGTCATGGCACATTGACATATAACACCCACATTTTTAATGCCAAATGGAATCACCTTGTAAAAAAAGGTTTCCCAAGGTGTTGTGAATGTTGTTTTGTGTTGGTCATTAGGATTAATTTGAATTCGATTGTATCCTAAGAAACCATCCATTAGAGATATCATTTCATGGGCAGTGCAAGTGTCTACAAGAGTATTGATGTTCGGTGGAGGAAATTCATCCTTAGGAAATACTTTGTTAATATATCTAAAGTCATTGCAAATACAAATAATCCTATTAGCCTTACGAATGGGTACCATATTTGAAATCCACCCAAGGTAGTCAATGGGTTGAATGAAACCCGCATCTAATAACTTTTGAAGTTCTTATTTAACCATGAGGACAATGATATGATGTAACTATCTTAGTTTTTATTTGACTAGCTTGGCATCAATATGTAAAGTTAAGTTTTGAACTACCAAGTTAGGGTCAATGCTAGGTATGTCTTTATCAAACCATGTAAATATACCCTTATTTATTGTAAGAAGATCTATAAGTTTCTCTTGTTAATTAGTGGATAAATGTATTCCAAGTTTTACAATTTGTGGATTGTTTGAATCTTTGCTTAGGTTCACATCTATAGTTTCTTCAATGGCCATTTATGAATCTTATTCAAGCTAATGGGGCATTTAAATCAAATGAATATCATCAGTGATGTTGTCAAACTATTTTGGCACAATCTCTTCCATTTTTGCCTAGAAAATAGTAGAAGTTGAGGATGAAGGCAAGGGTGAAGGTGAAGGTTGTAGAGGAATGTAAGTGGAAGAAGCTATTAACAATTCCTCCAAAAGGATGAATTCAAAAATGGATGGGAATGATTAAATCTATTCCATATCAATGAGACTTATGTCAATAGAAATTGGTTTTTCCAAATCATATGGATTGCAAAATGTTATGAACAAGTCAACAATATTCATGTTGACTTGGTGGGGGAATGGTGGTTATTATTGTCATATTTATTCAATAAATGAACCTTGAGAACCTGGATACCAGCAAGTAACACATATAAATGAAAATAACTAGGATATGCAAACGCAAAAATGTAATGTTATGATAATTTTTTATTTTTTATTTTTTCATATTTAAATCATATTTTCAATGAGGTGGTCAAGGTGGCTGTGGTGGTTCACCATTTTTCTCATCTCACTCCCTTAGGAGGAGCAAATGGAATATGGGATGGTGGATGGAAACATTTTAAGAAAGTACTCATCCTATTTAGTGAATGGAGTGATTGGGATTGATTCTTCTTCATATTCATCTAAGGCTATTGACATGACATTGTATTCCTCATACAATTCATCATTTTAATCATCATTATAATTATCCTCTTCTTATTTAGGTTCTAAAGTAAGTCATTTAAAATCTATTTCTAAAGAAGAAGAGGAAGATTGTGGACTATATCCTATGACAAAATTGTCATGTGTTTCTCGATATTGAGGTTTGACAATGTCATGCATACCCTATTCATATCATCCTAGCCCATATAGTTACCAATTAACCTGACAAAAATATCATGATGGAAAATCAAGGTTAGACATATGCTCAATATTGGTAACAACTGGTTGTCTAGGTTCATTGAAAGAGAGTGCATCGGATGACGAATCAAGATCCCCATATAATCCTAGTTGGTAAGGAACCCATATTGTAAACCACTTCTATGGATAAGGGTGGGTCACATGGGTGACCATAATCACTTACATTTTTAATGAATATCAATGTAATGGTAACATTTTGAACCACATACCTACCAATGGTAGGACTAGCAAGATGTACTGTAACTTGTGTAGGGGATGATGTGGATGGATTTTGTATAGAAGTATGGGGAACAGGAGTGTCTTGTTGCTCTAAAAAATTTGTATGCTAATGTGGTATCTCACGATCTAACAAATCAACTTGTGATATGTTGGTTGATTGGGGTGGAGGTAAATCAAGATTGGATGGGGTGATGGTAGGTTCTAGTGGAGTTGATTGTATGGGTTGTGATGAATGGCTAATGACAAATGAAGTGGATGATTGTACCTGACCACATGTACACAATACTTATTGAGATGAAGATTGGGATGTGGAAGTAGTGTGATGGGATGTAGAGGTGGAAGTCTGATTAGGATCAATGATGGGGCGTCCTTATAGAATAGGGGCTTTGGATAAATGATTTTTTTTATAGAATGGGTTGTATGGATGAAGGAAATTAGTGGTATATGTTTGGATGGTAATTATAGATTATAAATATTGGATATGAAGTTACAATACTTGAATGGTTCAATATCTATAGGTATACAATGTATCTTTCCCTCATGAACATATTTCAAGCATTTATGTAGTGTATAGGGAACACATTTTATCTTCCTAATCTAGGGATGTCCAAAGAGTACATTGTAAGCCATGTCCCCTTCTAGGATATAAAATATTGTATGTAATGTCTTAACCCCCACTTTTACAAGTAAGAAAACAATGCCAACTATGGAGAATAATGCATCCCGTAATGTAAGGGTGGATTTAGTGATATGAGAGGGTGGAATATTGAGGTGGTGGAGTGAAAAAGTGGTGATGATGTTGATTGATGAGATAGTATCGATTAGTACTCTTTTGAAATACTCCTAGTCAACCAGAGCCATAATATGCAATGAAGGATCAAATGATTCTTATGATATTATTTTAATTTAAAAATCATACAATACGATTGAATACTCCATGCATGTTTGGATATTCCCCATGAAATTATTGAAGTCATTAGAGTCATGATTTTGGAGTTCATAAAATTTTAATATCTCCATAATTGCCTTGTTATGTGGAGGGTATTGTTGTATGAGCTCATAAATTGATAATTTAGCTGAAGCTATTTTTAGACTATTTGTCAATCAATTGCTCAACGTAATAATTGGTCATGGAGAATGGATTGGAAGGTGGTGTTACTTGAGGTTATTCATACAATTATTATTTTTTGTTTATGCTTTTTTATCCTTAGGTTACCACATGGATATACCCCACAAAAAATTTGTGTTGGTGCACATGATTAACTTGGTTAGGAGTCCTAGTAGTTGACACCTTCATCATTTGTTATGCTTGTGCTTCCTCTCGATGAGGAAGTGGTGTCTAAAAAATACCAAGATTTTGGCTTTGTTGTGCCAAGGGGTTATCCAACTTAAAGGACCCTAAGTATAATAAATATTGCATGATATCCTTTAATTTAAAGCAATTATTTATGTCATGGCCTTTCTATCGATGAAAGGGCTAAAACAAGTTTTTCCTATAGCCCTTACCATGTTTTTTTGGGTCATCAAGTCTAAATTCTGGTAGGGTAATTGTGTGTGTGTCATACAACCTTTAGAAGATAGAGGTATATGAAATAGGAAATGGTGTATAGTTTTGACTTTGCCTAATAGACTATCCATGTTGATTGTTTTTTGTAGTGGGCATTGGATTTTGTACATCTTTTAGGGGTGGAACTACTTGATATGTTATCTATTGTGGTTGTAGCTGTGATTGTTAAATGTGGACTTGAGATTGTTGGTTTTGCATAGTGGAACAAGGCAAGACCACCTGGTTCACCTGACCAAATTTTGTTTGGCCATTATATTTCCCTTTACTTTAGCCCTTTTTATGCCATTTTTTCTTTTTGGGATTGATCTTACCCTCTTGGATCTTGATCTCTTCAATGACCCATGCTTGGGGAAGAGCATCTTCGAACGTTTTGCATGTTGTAGTTAAAATAAAAATGATATAGGTTCTAGATAATGCCTAGTGAACATTTGTGTTAGTTATCCTATTGGGAGGGAGAATGACAATTTCCTAATGACTGCCTTATTATCATAGGCAACATATTATTACATTATTTTATATTTATATGAATAAGCGCTTGTTTATTAAGTGCTAATTCATTTAGGTAGTTGGTGGGATAGTTTAGGTAGTTGCATAACCATATGAACTACCACCACTTGTTATTTAACATTGCTCAATGATCAATATGAATCTAATGCTTTATAATCTTAAGATGGTATCAGAGTGTATCTTCAATTTTTGGGTAAAGTGATAGGTTATTGGGTAAGGTGATGATCATTGATTAACCATTCCATAACTTACAAGACCTAAAGATTTTGTAGGCAACACACTCCAAAATTTATAGCACTTCATGATTGTTCATGTTGAAGGATATGATGTACATCAAAATATATAGTCTAGCTTGCAATACCTACAAACCTATGTATAATATTTGCAAGGCATGATCAGAGGGGGGAGATTTTATGTCCTAATTGATCATTTATATATGGTCACGATACCCAATATTGATCAAGATTCATGATACCCAATATTGATCAATAGTGAAAATGTATTTTGGGTGGGGATGGGTTGATGGTTGAAATCCACCACCTGTGACTATTGTTGCAAGAAAGGATGGGTGTTTTGATTGGTGTTACGAATAAGCAATTGGTTTAAATGTTACCATACTTATTATCTAGAAGTTCTAGATGTTGATTGAATGGTTGTATGGTAGTTACAGGTTGGTATGTTGTGAGTGTTAACGATATGAGTAGAATTTGGTGGAGGGTAAGTTGTGAAGATAATTGCAACCAAATGAGGAATGTTTTGTTGGGTTGTATCAACAAACCCAAATGATGTGAGTAGAATGGTTGATGGTATATATCAAGTAATGTTAGCTTTTGCCTCATAGAGTGGGTTGGAATGAATGGTGGTATAGTTAGGTGGGAGGGAATTGCATTAGCTAAATAATGATGGAAGAGTTTTATGTGGAGGTGCATATGTGGCCTCAAAGAGAGGGTTGGTGATAACTTGGTTAAAGTTGTTAGGGTATGAATGAGAGGGTTCCTACTGAAAAGTAGGAAAAAATTAGGGTGGAATCGTAAGAGGTTCTATAATCGGATTGGTCGAGATCAAATAGACTCTAAAAACATTAGGATCTAGATTTTGGAATTGCACTCTAGACGTTTTTCATAGGACTGCCCAAACTGTCGAACTCGTTTTGGCCATATCTCACTCATCCAAACTTGGATTGAGCTAAAATTTTGAGGGTAGATGCCTGAAAAACCCTAGAACGTCTCCACAAATTTTCATATCATTTGGAGCAACACATATCCTAGCACATCCCTATGTGTGAACGATATATTTGGCAAGCGGCTATGCGAGGGTTTCATCTGGGTTGAGTGCAAGCAGCTCCAGAGGTTGGTTTTTAGGGCCTTCGGGCCCTAGCAGCCAATATTTTTGTGGTTTATGCTCAATATTTTAGTAGGAAATGTTGCAGGGGATACAATATGGGTTAGAAATTTGTCTTTCAATAGATCATACTGTGAACTTGAGTGACAATGGCTTCCAATTTGTTGCACAAAAGAAAAGTGAAAACCATACCTTTCCACGACGTCTAGGGCAAGGATTAAAGAGACCACAAAATAAGTTTCAAGTAGTTGATCAAAAAATGGCTCATATCTCAAGTGAATCTGGTGCTAAGGTGCACCCACAAAATAATTCTACTATGAAAACCCCTGTCAAGGGTAAAATTTTGAAGACTCGATCCCAAAAATGAATTTTAGGGATGCCCTTCATGGTGGACAACCTCAGCCCAATGCTAATATCAATATTAGGGCTTCTCATAAACCTCTAAGAATGCCTAAGATTGATCCCAAGAAAACGGAGTCAGGATGTCTTAAAGCAGCTGATGGAACTCCTATTGTTAAGCTTGATATGGGTAACATTCAGACTAGCATTGAAGATTTGGAAAAAAGAGGACTAATTTGTTGGTTCATGGGTTTTCATTCGAGTCTATCTACTTTCAAAGTCTGGGCTATAAAAAGCTAGAAAACTAAAGGTGAGTTACAAATCTCTATTTATCCAAATGGTTATTTTCTTGTTTTATTTGCTAATAATGAAGATAGAGAGAAAAATTTTCAAGGGGGTCCTTGGTTTTTTGGAAGGGCAGGGCTTTTCATGAAGCCCTGGCATACTAAATTTAAAGCAAAAGAAGAGATGCCTTCTATAGCTCCCGTGTGGGTTAGACTCTTTGGCCTCCCTATTGAATTTTGGAATCCTATTGTTTTTTCTTCAATTGGAAACTCTTTAGGAACTTTTATGATGATCTGCTGATTGTACTCAAAATTTTGAACATATTATTTATGCTCAAATTTGTGTTTTAATGGATTTTGACAAACCCCTACCTAAAAATATCACATTACAATTTGGGGAAGACACTTGGGAGCAAGTAGTGGACTATGAGAACATTCCTTTTCGTTGTAGAATTTGCCATGAATATGGTCATTTGGCCGTTGCTTGCCCAAATAAAATTCTTGATCAAAAGAAAGAAGATATAAACTCAGCAAGTTTCCAAATACCTAAGAAGAAGAACACTAAAAAAAAACCAGTAATGAAGGATCAATCAAAGTCATTTGCTAATATGTTTGAAATCCTTTCCACAAATGATGTCCCAAGTGAGGAAGAGGAAATAATGGAAACTAAAATCTTAGAAACACAATTTAAATATGAAGGAAAGAACTCAGAGACAAACCAACAAATCAAAGGTTTTCAACAAAAAAAAAAGGAGAAAATTTACACAAGAAAAACAATATTTCAAATGTCAAAACTTCAAATAATGCAGGTCCCAATATAGACTCCATTGAACCATCTAGTAAAATTTTGGCTGTGTATGAGCATTCTTCAAGGTTAGAAGCCATCTCAGATTCAATTGGAATAAGTCAAGAAACAGGGAAAAAAAATTGAAGATGGATTCTAATCAAAAAGTAGGTCGCAAGACCAATCAATATCATATGGTAAAAGAAGGTGAAAAGCTTGTAGAGGAAGGTAAGATTAATGCCCTTCCCAAAATTTTTAGCCCCGGTATTAATGAAGATCATCACTTGGAATATTAGAGGACTCAAAGGGAGTCTTTCAAAACAAAATGAAATTAGAAGAATGATTTAGATAAATCATCCACATCTTGTTTTCCTTCAAGAAACAAAGATGTCAATGGAGGATATGGACTTAATTGCCAGTAAAATTTGGCTAGCTGGAAAAGTGGTTTCCCTCAGTTCCCAAGGGACTTCGGGTGGCATTGCTTGTCTTTGGGACCCAAAAGAGGTAGTTATTCACCATATGGTTGGTAGTTGGGGTTTGTTGGCTATAGCTATTCAAAGTAGACATTCCAACCAGATTATGCTCTGCATTATTGTTTATGTCTCGACTTCTTTGGAGGAAAAAAGAAGACAATGGAAGGATATTACTCATATTATCTCTCATTTTCCTAAATCTTGGATCTTGATCGGAGGAGATTTCAATACCATCCTCTCTATGGATGAGAAAAGGGGGGGAAATAGAAATTTGGACAAAAGTACTGACCTCATGAGCGAATATATTGCAAACCTCCATCTTGTGGATATCCAACCAGATAATGGCCTTATGACTTGGTCTAACAGAAGGCAAGGCTTAGCTTGTATAATGGAGAGATTGGATAGGTTTTTGCTCTCTAAAAATTTCTTAATCCATGGTCACATTCCTAAAGTGAAGACTCTTAATAATGCTGGTTCGGATCATTGGCCAGTCATGGTGGAAATGTGGAAAACCAATGTGAGTTTCTCTCCTTTTCATTTTCAATTAATGTGGCTTAGAGACATTTCCTTCAGACCTCATGTGCAACAATGGTGGAAGGAAGGTAAACCTAGGCATGGGACTAAGATGTTCTAGTTTTTCCAAAAGACTACAATACATTAAATCCAAAATCAAGACTTGGAACTGGAAAGAGTTTGGGGATGTTCATAAAAAAAAACATGAAGTTATTGCTCATATTGAAAATTTGAATAAGAAAATCCGTTTAGATGGCCTCACAGAGAAGAGAAGTGCAGATGAAATTAAACTCACAACTCGCTTAGAGGAATGGGAAAAAAGAGAAGAAATATTATGGAAGCAAAAATCTAGAATTCAATGGCTCAAAGAAGGAGATCGAAACACAAATTTCTTCCACAAATCTCTTCTAGCTCGAAGATCTCACAACTTTATTTCTTCCTTAAAATCAGATTCTGGAGATGTTGTTTATACTTGGGATGGCATGAACTCTATTGTTGTTGATTACTTTTCCAATATTTTTGTCTGCTACTCCTCTTGACTCAGCTTCACAACAAAATGTTCTTCAAGCAATCCCTTCTCTTATCACTTTTGAGGAGAACTCTATTTTGACTACTCCTATTACTATCAATGAGCTTCAACAAGTAGTTTTTAAAATGCAAAAAGGGAAAACCCCAGGTCCTGATGGTTTTCCTATTGAGTTCTACCAAGAGTTCTGGGATATCCTTCATGTTGATTTATTAGAGGTGGTGGAAGAAGCCAGGAAATCCAAAGAAATTTTGAAGGTTATCAATAAAACTTATATTACTCTTGTTCCAAAAGCTCAAGAGGTTGATCATATCTCAGCTTTTAGACCTATTGCTTTATGTAATGTTCTTCTCAAAATTATTACTAAAATCATGGCAGAAAGGTTGAAGCCTCTTTTGCATAAGATTATTTCCCTAGAGCAAGGGGGATATGTGGAAGGACGTCAAATAGTAGATGAGATAGTTCTTTCTCAGGAAGCCATCCATTCCATGGATATGCAAAATTCTCCTTCTATGTTCATCCGGTTAGACTTATCCAAAGCTTATGACAGAGTGGATTGGCACTTCCTTATCAAAGTTTTGAGGCAATTTGGTTTCTCTAAGGATTGGATGGATTGGATTATGGGATGTATCTCTTCAGTTTCCTACTTAGTTCTTATCAATGGCAGGCCTTCTCGGTCTTTCCCAGCTTCCAGAGGTATTAGGCAAGGTGACCCGCTATCCCCTTATTTATTCATCATTCTTGCTGAATGCTTGGGTAGGACTATAACCAAAAAGAGGGAAAACAAAACCCTTGAGGGAGTTACCATTGCTCATGGAGCTAGACCTATCTCTCATCTTCAATTTGTGGATGACTCTACCCTTTTAGGTAAAGCTACGGTTAAGGAAGCTTCTAATATTAAGCAAATCATTAGCTATTTTTCTAAGGCTATCGGGCAGTTGATCAATGAAGACAAATCTAAAGTTATTTTCTTTCATCGCTCTGCTAGACAAGAATCCATGGTCTTGGATAAATTAAGATATAAGAAGACCTCTCTTCCAATCACTTATTTAGGTATTCCCATAAATATTCAAAGGCAGAAAAATAAATATTGGAATTGGTTTTTGGACAAAGTCAAGAAGAAAATTGGAAAGTGGACCAACAAGTGGCTTTCTTCTGGGGGTAGAATCACCTTGGTAAAATCAGTCCTTCAAGCTATTCCTATTTATGTTTCTTCTATTTTGAATATCCCAAAGGTTGTTCTTCGAGAATTGGATCAAATCAGTCATCATTTCCTTTGGAGTGGTACTAAGGAGAAAATAAAATGGGCCTTGGTGAAATGGGATACTTTATGTCTTCCTAAGAGTGAAGGGGGGTTAGGATTCCGGTCTTCAATTAATAACAACAAAGCTTTAGCTGCTAAATTATATTGGAGGATGTTGCATAACCCCAATGCTCTTTGGGCCAATAATCTCCGTGCTAAATATGCTGAGAACAAAAGTCTTGAAGACCTTGTTCGCTATCAACTTCCTACCAAAGGTTCTCCCATTTTAGTAGTTCTTAAGACTGGTGAGGATTTGATAAAGAAAAAATTATTTTGGATCATTCATAATGGTCAACATGCAAATTTTTGGACAGATTCTTGGGATGGTCACAAGCCTTTGATAACTTAGTTTCCCGATTGGAGGCCTTGGATGGAGGAGCTTCACCGAGCTAATTGGATAAAGGTGGCTAATTACTATTGATACCATACTAGTAATTCAAAGGTTGGTAGATATTGGATCCCTATTGAGGACTGGCCTATTCAAATCCCAGAAAGGCAAAGACAAGATATCCAAGGCATCCTTCATATGAGATCCCTCTCTTGGTCCCATGAAAAAGATTGTTTTGGATGGAACAACACTACTAAGGGTGAGTATTCAGTTGCTCAAGGTTATTTGACCTTATGCCATAATAATCCCAACCATTCTTCTGACATATTTTCTCAATTGTGGGCTCAAAAGCTCTGGCCTAAGGTGAGGTTCTTTAATTGGATTTTATTGCATCGTAGGGTGCTTACTCGGTGAGCAACTTATGAAGCATGGTTTTCATGGCCCTTTTAGATGTGAAATGTGTGAAGAGAATGTAGAAAATATCAACCATATTTTTATTGAGTGTACTTTAGCCTCTAAGCTATGGAGGAGAATGGCAACTTTACTTGGCGTCCAATTTTTTCACTTTTGAATAGCTTTGGAGGGATTGGCCTAATCAAGAGGGTGTTGATCATTTTATTAGGTAGTTAGTTTGGATGGGTTCTACCATTCTTCTTTGGAATATTTGGAATGAAAGGAACAACCAAATTTTTAATCAAGATAGGAAGGATATTCACTATATTTGGCAAAAGACCATAGCCAACTTAGTTGAATCAGTCCATCAACTCCTTAATCACCCCCAAAACTCCCACCAAAGATGGGATCAAGTGATGCAAAGATTGAAGATTAAACCTTCTAAGGGCAACCAACTTAAAGGGAATGTGAGTATTAGTAAGATGGATAGGACTAGAAATTGGCAACCTCCTCCTAAGGATTTTGGAAAATTCAATACCGATGGAGCCTCTAGAGGGAACCCTAGAAAAGCCAGTGTGGGAGGAATTGGTAGACTTTCAGATGGCTCCCTGGTTTTTACTTTTGCTGAGAATTTGGGTATTCTTTCCAATAACCTTGCTGAGGGGTATGGTATCCTTAGAGGCCTTCAAGAGGCTACTAAGGTTGGATGGGAAAAGGTGTTAGTTGAGTCTCGACTCTCAACTTATGATTAATCTCTTGAAGACTCCTTCTAAGAATCATAAGGTGGATTGGAGAATAAAAAGAATTATTGAGAAGATTCAGTTAATCCAGATGGGATTTTTGAAAGTTGATTACAATCATGTGGTCAGAGATCAAAACAAGAGTGCTGATGCTTTAGCTAATTGGGCTTTGGACAAAGGTGATCTTACTTGTTATGGCCACCCTCCTATATGGTGGGCTTCTCAAATTAGGGAAGCTCTTCTTTCTATCATTTCTTTGGATGGCTCCAGTTCTGAAGGTACCTAGTTTCTTCTTGTTTTTTTTTTGTTTCTCTTTGGTTCATTCAATTTTTTTAGTTCCCTAGCTCATTCTATTCTTTATTTTGTTTCCTCTATTGATTCTTGCATTAATAGTCTTCTGGTCTAGATAGGTCATTGTTTTGTTCAATTTTTTTCTTTTCTTTTGTCTTTTTTTTTTTTTTGTTTAGTTTTTTAAGGTGGGTGGGTTCTTTTGTTTTGTTTTGTTTTTGTGTTCTTTGTGTTGTTTTTTGTTGTTCTTGTGTTTTTGTTGTTTTGTTTTTTTTTATGTTTTTTGTTATTGTTCTTGTGTTTTTTTCGTTCTTGTTCTTGGGTTTCTCTTTGTTTGTGTTATTTCATTTTTTTATGTGTGAGTGTTTTCTATGTTTTTTGTTTTTGTTTATTGTCTGTTGTTGGTTGTTTTTATTTTTATTTTATTTATTTATTTTTTAGGTTTTGGTTGTGTTTATTTTTCATGTGTTTTTGGGTTATGTCTTTGTAGTGTTCTATTGTTTTTGTCTTGTTTGTGTTTTGTTATGTGGTTCTTGTGTTTTTCTATGTGGTTTGTGTTGTGGTTTATTTTATCTTATTGTGCGTGTTTGGTTGTGCTTTTGGTTTTGACACACTCAAGGAGCATGTTTTTTATTTTATTTTATTATTTTTGTTGTTATTTACTTTTTTTAATTTGGTTTTGTGTGTTTGTTTGCTCCTTGAGTATGTCAAAGGTGGTAGGCCAGGTCCGAGTCCTGGGCATTTTTGGCGGAATGGATACCCTTGCCTCCTTGGGTCTTACCCGAAAGTGGCATCCCTTTTGGGATGTTTTCCACAAATAAAAAAAAAATTAGGATCTATATAGGTTATGTAATGGTCAGAAGGTGTTGATGATTCAGTTTCATGGATGGAGGTGTGGATTTATATTTGTGTCATATCTATATCCAAAGTGGATGCTATATGTGAAGGTATAGAAAATAGGTCAAGATGCATTGTCTACAATACACTAGTTGGGTTAGCAATGAAAGTAGCTGGGGTAGGAATGAATTCTCCATGGATGATAGTAGTTGGCTGATAGGTATCTGATTCATAGATCTAGTTTGATTACGATTCAATACCATAATCTAGAAATAAACCAAGGTAAAGAACATGAAAGTATATGTGTGAGAAATATAGTGAAAATAAAAATTAAATAGCACACAAATAATTCAAGCAAACAATTTTTTTTATCTTTACATTTTTTTTTTTTGTGTCTTGATGTAAAAATATAAGCCTGGAAAAACTATGTAATATGGATGATGAAATACAACTAAGAAGGTGTGTTTGAACACACCCTTATAACAAAGGATGAATCATGAATAGTTTAAAATATTTTCCAAGGTGGAGGATTGGTGCATGGTGTAACCTCTGGAAGTAAATAACCCCTGAAAGGGACCGTGTTGTCTAATGTTCTACTACCACCATAACCATGCTTTTGCTTAACCCACATGTTTAGGGTGTGAAAAATAATGATAGTTGAATCCACTAATTATTTGGAAAGCTCCATGGTAAAAGGGCTTGCTAATCCTTCCTACTCTAGGCACACCCAAAAGTAGGGGACCTTTCGGTGATGAAATCTAGAAAACCACTTGCTTGGGGATACTATGGTGTTTAGGGGATAAGATGGTGGAACGAGATGAATTTTAATGTCATAGGTCTAAATTTGGGGTTAGTTATGAAATTCATACATGTAGGTATGTGATGTTCTTTTTAAGTTTTTTTTTTGTTTTCTAGGGTTCTTGAACAATAAAGTGTAAAAATTATCCTAGAATGCAACTACCATGCAATTCAAATTTGTTGCCTATGAATGCAATTAGAATCATTCAAAAGCAAACAACACATCAAAGCAAGGTAGATTTGGAACCTTAATGCAATCTAAAATGTACTTTTGAATGCATATTTTTAAAATGCAACTAATATGAATTTTAAGATGCAGCTTTTTAAAATGCAACTAATATGCTTTTTACGATGCATATTTTTTAAAATGCAACTAATATGATTTTTAAAATACATATATTTTTTAAATGCAACTAATATGATTTTTAAATTGCACATTTTAAAATGCAACTAATATGATTTTTAAGATGCAGATTTTTTAAAATGCAACTAATATGATTTTTAAAATAAAACTAATATAATTTTTAAGATGCAGATTTTTTCAAAATGTAATTAATATGATTTTTAAAATGCATTTTTTAAAATGCAACTAATACGATTTTTAAGATGCTGATTTTTGAAAATGCAACTAATATGATTTTTAAAATGCAACTAATATGGTTTTTAAAATGCAACTAATATGATTTTTAAGATGCAAATTTTTAAAATGCAACTAATGTGTATTTTTATTTAAAATACAACTAATATGATTTATAAAAATATATATATATATATATATATATATATATATATATTAGATATTTGCAAAAATAACGACCTAAAATACCTACAAAAAACTTAATATGCCTATGCAATGCTTGATCTACATTGAGAACATAAATAAAATAGTAAATATTTCCCACTTTTTTTTTTTACCAGAACTAGGGTTTTAGCGAAAACTTACTAGGAAACCTTACACTTTTATCCTCAACCCTTTAGACACAACACCACATTTGCACATGTTATTAGATGTATATAAGTATCTACTCAGGTCTCCCAGATGTAGATGTGTATCTATGTGATCTCAGAATAAAACCCTAACAAGTCTTTGAAATATTGAAATGAATTTTCAATTTTTACATGATGGGGTTTTGAAACCTGCAATAAAATGAACATAGATAAGTAAATAAGAAAATAACAAGGTAGATCAAAAATAGAAACTATTTGGGGGTCCCACCATGATTATCATTTTGTAAGTAGTAAAAAAACACCCAAACAATAAAATATTAACACAAGTGATAATAATAAATTAAATACTTTTTGTATTCAACTCCTTTTACAATAATTGTTTACCCCAAATTGTAATGGATTTTATTACAATTTTTTTTTTTCACGTAATAAAAATATAATAAACTTGAAAGGAATAAATCTCCTTTGGTAGAGCCAATTAAAAATGGGTGTAAATTTTCTTTGCTGCTACAACAAAATTATGAGTGGGCTTGTGTATCCTTTGTCAGATCACTTCAATTTCAATAGCCATCCAATAACCTATAATCCACACCTACAATCAATCAAACAATATAAAAATAATCAATAGCATATGAGGGGCCTCCATTGTGTGAGGCCCTCTTTAATAACAATGTAGATCTATAAACCCTAATTAGAATGCTTAAAAAATGTATAACAACATATATAATTAAACAAATAAATAAAAATATCTTTCCAATACTTGACCTTGATCTATATTCATGAGGGTTTTGTAAGTGTAATCACATAGAAATATCTTGTTTGATCCTAGCATCGTATTGTTCATTCTCTTATTTAAAAAAAAAAAGTAAATACCATTTTATAACCCTTTTGATCAGGTTTAGGGTTATTATGGTGGCAATGAGCAACTTCGATTACTATTTGACGAATAATTGAGATTGATATTTTGATAAGTGGCTAGGATTACCACATGGCACACTAGGATTGAGGTTTAATGTATGGCTAAGATTTAGCATCATATATTGTATATATAAATATAAATATATATAAATAAATATATAAATGTATATATAAATATATGAACAACTAGGATTTGGTGATAATGAATGGATGATGAATGCCAAGGATTTGGTGTCTACAAAGGTATTTATCACTCCCCGTGATAAATAGTTGGGACACCCAATCCTCCTTGTTCAAGGTGCCAAAACCAAGCATGTGATTTTACTCCATACCTCCATAGTAGGATAACTTGTCCAAGCTTTTCGTCTTAGGATATTCCCAAAGCTAATCCACTTTTGGGAACCCTTTGGGCTATGCCATCCAAAGTAATCAAACATAGGGAGACTTGAGTTTTGACTATCGCAACTCCCCTCAAGTATTGAAAACATCATATTTTAGGTTTTATAATGTATTAAGAGTATCTACTCTCATTATCAACCTCTAAGAGATCTACCCACAATCTCTATTCTTAAATAAGAATCTTTAAAGAACATATCTAGTTATGAACAAGAAAATCACATAACTTATGAGAAGTCTATCAATTTATTAAGATATAAATCAATGCATATAATACTAATATTGCATCATATAGATATACACAAGCCAAAAATTCTCTTCATCTAAGAAATATAAAGAATATAATGATTCCATTACATAACTACAATTTTACAAATCTCAAAGTAAATATTTATTAATTCCAAATCCTTACATTAGATATCCATATTTACATTTAAGGAGCAATAATATTTACATCATATAAACAATAAATGAATTCATTCATAGTCTATATTAGTAAAATAATATGCATATTTCATATTAATAATATTTCATTAAAGAGCATACAATAAACTAAAATAGTAACTGCAAGTATCAAAGATAACACCACATTTATCCTGGGAAAACCAGTGAGGAAAAACCTAGCCTGAAATACATACCTTCTGATTATATAATCATAATTTTCATCAATACAATCAATTTAATAAATTTCCACAATTCCATTTTCCAAAAGCATCCATATTTTACATAATAATTTCCATAATTATTTATGTTACAAAAGAACACAATTATTTCCAAATATATTTAGTAAAAACTTGTTTTCATCAAACAAGGTATCATGTTTTCAAAAATCATATTGTATAAAATAAATTTCAAGAAGGGACCCTATAATCCCTTCAAGAATAAAATCCATGTTCATATCATATTGTATAAAATAAATTTCAAGAAGGGACCCTATAATCCCTTCAAGAATGAACTCCATGTTCATTCTTTCCCAAATATTATTTTATCAAAAACCTAGAACTTCCACAATTCTATCATCATATTAGAACTTCCAAAGTTCTATCATTAGTTTAGAACTTCCACAATTCTATCATGCTTTTAAAAGTTCCATAGTTCTATCATTAGTTTAGAACTTTCATAGTTCTATCATAACTTAGAACTTCCATAGTTCTATCATTAGTTTAGAACTTCCATAGTTCTATCATAACTTAGAAATTCCACAATTCTATCATTAGTTTAGAACTTTCACAGTTCTATCACAACTTAGAACTTCCATAGTTCTATCATTAGTTTAGAACTTCCATAGTTCCTATCTATGAATGGTTTTATCCGTTCAATAAGCAAAACATGATTCAAAGACTTACTACGAGAAGCCTCTACTTCTCTTAGACATTCATTTAATTTCTAAGGAACACTCTAAGAGAAACCCATACTTTCTTAGACAATCTATATGTCCTTAACCAAAAGTTAAGCATAGATTCAAGCACTTAATTGTATCATTTGGAAATATAAATACATTCATCTAATTAACTACTTTCATTACAAAATAAAACCTTCTCATTTACAAGGAAAACCAAGTTTCATTTTTCAAAATATAATAAAACTTCCTTCAAAAAAATATGTATTCATTAAATAAAAAGGGAGATTATTCCACTTAATCTCTTAGAAAATCCAATAGGAGGTTAATCAAAAAGGGAGATCAATTTACTTAATCTCTAATTATTCCAAAAGAGAATATTAATCCATTTAATCTCAAATTATTCCAAAACAAGATATTAGTCCATTTAATATCTAATTATTATAAAAGAAAAGATTAGTCCATTTAATCTCTAATTATTCCAAAATGGGAGATTAATCCATTTAATCTCAAATTATTCCAAAATAAGATATTAATCTATTTAATATCTAATTATTTCAAAAGAAGATATTAGTCCATTTAATTCAAATCTTAACTAATATTAAGCAATAGGGTATTTCATTCCCTAAAATTAATTCCATATATTTAGAGACAAAATAGTCTTTAAACAATAGGGTTTTCCTTTGAGTATAAATAATTTCCTATATTTATATATCAACTAGTCTCAAACAATAGGGTTTTCCTTTACGTATAAATAGTTTC
Organism: Wollemia nobilis; assembly: GCA_028583015.1. Classification (NCBI taxonomy): domain Eukaryota; kingdom Viridiplantae; phylum Streptophyta; class Pinopsida; order Araucariales; family Araucariaceae; genus Wollemia; species Wollemia nobilis. The sequence continues at coordinate 2,833,865 of JAQPPZ010016349.1, forward strand.
CTATATTTAGAAACCAACTAGTATCAAAAAATAGGGTTTTCCTTTCCCTATTTAAAAATTATTATAACCCCATATTACATAAACAGAGCATAAAATCCACCATTAATGGAGTCTATCTATCCTCTAAATAAATCATTCATTACTAATATTTTTAAAATAATCACATACAAAGAATGTATTGAAGGAGAATATATTCTAAATTACTTAGTTACTCAAAGATAAAATATGTGTTAATTGAAAATATTCATAGTATAGAAGGAAAGAAAATCCTTTAAATATGAAAGCAATTAGGAGGAAATTAAAATCATGAAAGGTGTCCACCTGAATTCTCCTTCTCCTCCAATAGGTCTCCTAATACTTCTAAGATTTTCTTCCAAGATTTCCTCCTCATGCTTTCCCTCTCATGCTAGCCTCCAAGTCCTCATGCTTTCCCTCTCATGCTAGCCTCCAAGTCCTCCTCATGCTCTACTTAGCCTAGTCTTCTCCTTGTGCTTCATTCCCTCCCAACTAAGCCCTCTTAGGCTTATATAAAGATTTTCTTGAAATATGCCTTTATTAAATTATTATTTTCTCCCTTTATGAGTCATAAAAGTGAGTTAATATTAAATTATAGAAATATCCTCCTTCATGGCTCATTTTTACTCTCCTCCCTTAATTTGGAGGAGGTTTCCATCAAAAGGGTTTCTGCCTCCTATTTTAATAATGCTTTAATTAATATGCTCTTTCTCCACCCTTGGTTTGGAAAGGGGGTCTATTTTGAAAAGTATTATTTTATTTCTAAGGAAATATGCCAATTATCTACCCTTGAACTAAAAATAGATATTTAATATGCATGGTTAGGATCTTTGTCATATCACAATTCCTTATGAAAACTAATTAAACCCTATTATTAATGATAAAAATCATTAATAAGTTAATCTAATTATGTTAATTCTCTACCTTTATGAGTCATGAAGGTGTCAATTCTCTAACTATAGTAGAATTACCCATTCCTAGCTTTAATAGAAAATTCTTAGCTACTCAGTAATACATACATAAAATTTTTGCATAAGAAGTTAGTAGGATTCCAGAAAACAATTCAATATTCATTCAAAAATGCATATAACCTCAATTAATATAATTATGCCAATTGTTTTTTTTTATATTGATAACGGGTTTTGAAAGGGACACAAAACCTTCAAAATATATTGAAAATAGGATCTCATGAAGGTTAAAATCTCTACAGGACAAGCCAAAAGTGGATCATATGTTGAGTCCATACAATAGAAACAAAAGCGAGAAAACCTATTACAAAACAGCCCATAGGCTCAAACATATAACCATAAAATGTAAAAAAAACACAGGGATATTCCTGACAACAAAATGGGACAATCTAGTGAGGGAACCACCTTAGGATTTTATTTTCATTTTGGGACATAATCCTCATCGTCGTCCACCCCAATATTATATCATATTAATATAATAATATTATATTAATATCATGTTCCATTATCAATATTATAATATTTTAATATTGAGTCATGAAGGTGTCTCAATATTATAATATTATAATATTATAATATTAATAATAGAATATGATATTAATATAATATTATTATCTTACTATTATTATAATACTTTATTTCCTTGATTGAAAGATATTTTAAGAATTGAGATTTCCTTTTTATTTTATATTTTTTAAATTTGGCCCTTTTCTAGCCACAATTTAGGCCTTCCTCCTCCATCCATTTGGAGGGGAGTCCTAATCCATTAGCCCTTTCTATTTTTGGGCATTTTCCCTAATTCAAAAGGTCTACTACTGAAATAGTAAGATGTCGTAATTTAATAAATATAAAATTCCCATTAGCAAAGATACCAATACTCCTCCCTTCATTTTGAGGAGGGGTAAATTTTGTAAATTATTATTTTATTCTAGGGGGAATATGCTCTTTCTCCTCCCTTAGTTTGGAAGGGCTCTTTGTCACCCAATTCCAACTCAATTTACTATTTTACAAAAATAGGCTAAATATTCAAATCATATAATTAAAGCTAATCATAATTAATTAATTAAACTTGTAATTAATATTAAATCATCATTAAGACCATTATGGATCTTCATCCATATTTTCCTTCTTTCTTGTCCTCAGTGGTGACTCCCTCGTCCACTCTATTCGAAGGATTATTGTTCCTACAACCATGCAGACTAATGCAGACTATGAATAATACCATATTCTTAAAAATAATTACTGGCTAGTGGAAATCCTTCGTAGATCTTTAGAGTACACAATACCTGAGGGTGGATGTCTTTGAAAAGTTGGAGAAAAAGTTTCTACGTGTTAATGGAGGGCGAAAAAATAGGACATCATTGTGCTCTGATGGAAACCTAAATTCCACTATTCAAATATGTGTAAAATTTTTCTAAGTGAGAAGGATGGAAAGACGAGACATGGGACATGGATGGGAGTAAGAGAAAACCTAAAATTATGCCATGCTACAATATTTTAAAATAAGAGCAGAGAAATGGAATGCCATCACACTATGAGAAGAACATAAAATCTTGCCACTTTATGCAAAGGAAGCTTGGGCAGAAGTTTTAGACATTGGTAGAAAAAAAAAGGTCCCAAAGTCCTACCTACTTTGCAAAGAAAATCTAGGGCAGAGAATTAAAGCATTATTAGGAAAAGTAAAGTCCTAAATTTCTACCCACCTTTATAAAATAAAATTTTCTAAGTATTGTTGGGTGGATATTTCAAACATTGATGGAGAAAATAAATATTATAAAATATCATCCATACTCTTGGACGAATATTTTAGACTTTTATGGAAAGAGTGAACCTCCCAGAACCCTGCCATACTATATTGGTAGAAATATGGGAAGTCATTGGGAAAAGTGAAGCCCGAAGCTCCCACCCATGCTCTTATGGGTGGTAAAATGGTACATTGACAAAAGGAAGTGAGCATCCCAAAGCCCACCCATGCTCTTGGGTAGAGAAATGAAATATTATTGAAGAAGTTAGCAACCTAAAACCTCGTCCATGCTCTTGGAGCAAAAAATAGAGCTGCATTGAAGAAATCACCATCCCAAAGTGTCGCCCATGTACTTGGTCAACAAATAAGAAAATGTCAATAAAGTGAGGAACCCAAAGATTTTTCCAGAAAGCTTTGCCCATGGAATTAAAGTTTCCCAACTAAAAAATGAGATTCAACAATAAAAATGAAATCCAACAATGAGAAAATGAATTCCACCTATGAAGTTTTGTATCCGAAAATTGGAAGCCACTTGGATTCAATTCCCTAAATGATGTAATGGCTGAAATGTCAAAAAAACATGATCTTTGAACCTGAAAAATATTTTATTGGAGCTCTTAAATTATTAAAATAAAATAAATACTTAATTTTTTTTAAAAAATAAAGGTTTTAAAACCTTAGAAAATTAAAAAATTAAAAATTAAAAATCAAACCTTAGAAAAATAAAATTATTAAATTAATAATAGTATTACTGTTCTAAATTTTACCTTCTTATAAATTTTTGTAGGATTTTTGTTGGTGGCTGCAGTAAACGATGGACGTACTGGTAGGTGTGGATTTCTAATGCGAACCAGGTGAGTACAATCATGCACAAAGAAAAAAATGTAGGAAATCAGTGACCTGGATTTTGCATAATGGGGGATTAATGCGGTATGGCAATTTCAAAAATCTCGAGCATCGTACACATTGGAAATTAATGAAGTTTAGCAGTTGTAGGGATCCGTACAGATGGATACATCATAAGGCCTAGGCAAAGTACCATATATTTAATGAGGTTTGGCTACCATAATGCAAGAAATTCAATTTCAAAAGGCCTATCCTTGAAATAGATGGAAAATGAATTTTAAAATGTAATGCTAAGTGGAGCCCAAAATAATATAATTATTGGCTCACTATCCGGATACAAGGGTCGTATACCATCTATTAGCAATGACACTTTTATTTTTCTTTTTTGCTTTATTTTTTTATACGTATGGTAATTTTGAACCAAGTGGCTATTGATTTTTTGAGCTTAGTTCTTTGTAATTCATTGGAGTGGAAAAAACTGAAACTATGTACTCAATGATATATATTTTAATATAAAGTCTTTTGAATTTGTTGTGTCCAATATGTGCAATTTGATGGTGGTTATACTTAGTCCATTTCATAGTCTATCATTCCTCTGAAGATTGCACCATATTTGAACTTAGGTTGTGTGAATACTGGTAAGGTTAGGATTGACTTGAATTTGGTTTTGTTTGCTTTATCAGATTTGAGCTAGAGTTCAGGGTAGTATCAATTGATTTATTTTATTTTTTCTAACCCTTCAATATTTGAATTTTATTTAAAACTTGTTTAAGTTAGGAGTAGATTAGCTTTTTTTAGAAGCATTGAAGCTATTTCTTGTAACGCATTATAAAATTTCATACAACTTCAGTAGAATCATTGCTGCCATGTATGTGAAATATTTTAATTACAATGAATGATATATGATGAGGATAGTGATTTGTTGATTTTCTAAGTCCTCTCAGCCTTCAACACTCCCAAAATAACTAGATTCCATACAATCAAGCATTGTACCATGAAACTTATATTTTTTAAATTGAATGAGCAAATGCCCCTTGAAGGAACAATTATCAATGACCTTTGAGTCTATCCATGCTAGCCAAGACCTAGTATACCCAAACCTTGGGGGAAATAAGTTTTTCTTTCAAGAGAGAACAAATCCTTGTTCCAAGTATCTTAACATACCCTTGCCAATATGTCATTTTCATGCTCAATAGAACTGGCACTAGAAGGAGGGCCTAAAGATTCTAAAACTTAAGTTTTTCTTGGAATAGTGTTTGTATCTCATATATTAAATATCTAAATTAGTACCAAAGGTCCATTAATGGTAGATCTTGCTCGATGGATGGTATGAAGTAGTCTTATAAACATAGTTGAGCCTACACATGATATACCTGGTGATTTTGAAAGGTATATTCCCTAGTCTGGGAATGATAGAATGAGGTTAGCTAAGGAACATATTTAGACATACAAAGACACCATAGTCCATTTACAAATTATGCATGAATATGTTGCTTGTAGAATGTTTCCATACACATTAGATGAGTTTTTTTATGATTGGTATATCAACTTACCTTCAGGATCTATCACTTCTTAGGCTCAACTAGAAGCACTTTTCTCAACCATTTTAGAAAACCTATTGACCCATTTATGATATACCATTAATTTACCTCTATATATAGAGAACCCAATGAATATTTGAAACTGTTCAATGATAGGTTTGATAATTTATACACTAGCTTGGTGACACCTTACATCCTTACAGAGGAAGTAACCATCCATATGTACTTTGGAGCCTTAGACCCATTAAATTCCATGTTTTTTAGGAGAATTCCTCAAATTACATCCTTACCCAAAGCATATAATGAGGCAAAAAAATTTGAACAATTTATTTCTCAAGGTTTTGGTATGGTTCAATTACCATCACTTGGATAATTTGGATCTTACAATCGAATATCATAAATGAATCCACCTCTTGCACAAAATCTTCCCATGTTGCACCCTTTTCTAGGAGTTATGTATCCCAACTAGTACCAACCTTTCAATCTAGTACCCTTGGATCAAATGATGCCTAACATGAGCAGTAAATAGACCATCCCAATACATTTGGACAATCAGGTGACCATGAAAAATATTCTTAGTCATACACTTCCAGTAATTATTCAACCAATTTTATCTATAATTTTGAACACATCTAAAACTGCAAATAATGTAATGGCTCAATCAATACCAATTCAACTTAATAGCATAAATATTGAGTTGGATAACTTAGAAAATATGGTTTCAAAATCGAGCAATGATATGCTTCAATTGTAAAGACAAGTTCCTCAAAATTCACCTACAAATAACATTTAAAATAGGAACCTTAACTTCCATCCCACTACTCAGCACGGTGAAACTGATTACCTAGAGTTTAAAATTGCATTGGATATTGTCCAAAATGAGGTGAAAGTTTTAGAGTTAGTACCTACCAATGAGGGTTGTAGGAATCAAGCCAATCAAAATGTGGGGATAGGTCTAGTATTAGAAACATATGAATCTTCAAAAGTGGAGGAAGATAAATCTAAATATGGCATGGAATAAGGGATGGAATCTCATCAAGTGTTTCAAAAGGATAATAATTATATTATTCAAGATAAATAAGGGAAATCATTCACTTCTTTCACACATCCTAAAGGAATAGCCATCCTTCTTGACGTGCAAGAAACTGAAAGCTCTGTTCCACATAAGGACCTTGCAATACCTCTACTACTAGAAGTCAATATGTCATGACAGTTCAGTTAACTAATCACAAAGATTTGTTGATTGAGAAAGAAGAAACCAAAAAGGTTGTTGATGCTTAGGTAGCTCTATACAAAGAGGTAGAAACTCCGTGTTTCCTTCTAAATATTGGAATTGTTAGAAAAATTCTACATAAGTGTCTTGTTGATTTAGGTGCTTTTGATAATGAAATACCATGTGTTATTGACAATAGATTAGGGTTGATCTTTGCTTTCTCATGTAATAAAGTTGTTGGATTGGATAGGATGAAGGTGCATATGGTTGGGTAATTATATCAAATTCACCTGTAGTTGGCTGTTGAACCTCAGATGCAAGAATACATTGATATTCAGGTTGTGAGTATCTCATATGCCTATGGGATGCTGCTTAATCATGATTGGTCAAAAATATCGAATGGTTATGCAACAACTAATTTTTCTAAAATAGAGCCAGTTTTGAATAAGCTCATCACTAAGTACGATAACATTAAATTCAAAATGAGGAGTTTAAATTGTAGTTATGGAAACCATAAATAAAGGTAATTATTCAATATCAAAGACCCCACATACCAAACAAAAAATATTTCAAGACTAGTTGTGGGTCCTCATGTTTAATGGATCAAAGTCCAAGCATGGTAGTGATGGGGTTAAATTGAACTGGTGGGGTGAGAGAGGAAAAATGAAGGCCTTTTATATTTTAGATCTAGTGATACTATGGGATGATACCCATGAAAATTGGTATGCCTATCATGATAGGTATCTTTCAAATTATGGTAAGCATGTTTGGGATCCTAGAAAATTTAATCATGGAAAATTTAACCCCTTTGGCCAAGGACCATTTAAAATATCATAAATATCAAGTTATTTTCTATAAATAACGTTGTACATAGTTGTGGATTTGTGTTTCCTTTGATTTTTGTTTTGTTTTTTTTTTTTTTCAGTGTCGGCCTATTTTATGCTAGTTTCAATTTATCATCATTTTCAATTCTAGTTTATTTTATGTTTTTCTTGGGGTTGGTCTAAATCATCCAAGTACCTATCTATGGTTTCTTTAATCTAGAAATTTTTCTATGCAATATAAGGGTGAAATATCAAAAAATGAGTTCAATAAAATTAAAATTGGCTTAATCAGCTATTTGGTGTTTATCCATTGTTTGCGACAAAGTAGATGAATTTGAAAGTGATGCAAAATGATATTGCAGCTCCATATTGAAAGGCACACTTTAAGAAAACATCCAAGTTGGGAGGAATGAAACCATTTTGGTTTGATATTTTTATTATAAGTTCCATTTAAGTGTTTATCCTCTTATTTTCCATAGTAATCCCCAACCCGAAAGCATATACTAGTGCTTATTGAAAATGTTTATTATATATATAAAAAGCAAATATATGTTCAAAAAATAATAATAAAAGAAATATTCAAATGCTTGGTTGATTCAAACAACCTCTACCAGGGCTATGGACACCCTGCTGGTAGTAGAGCAAGGTCTAGAGTGGGATTAGATATAACTTCATTGGGGTTATATACACTCGGTTGGAAATGGAGCAATGTCTAGATAAATTGGTGATATGTCTACCTATGTCACAAAGCTCATAAATCAGTAGACCAATGTTCACTCAGGGGTAAGCCAACCATTTTACAATTATGGTCACAAATTTTAAATGATTCTGGAACAAAATGAACTCACATGCACACAAATTTGCTAAAAAAAATTGGAGTATTTCTTTGAGATTAAATTGCCTAACCCCAGCCTTGGATGGATGCCAAAGTTTTGGTTTTGCTAGTTTGGGAGTTTCATTATTTCTAGAGGGGGTTATTTCTATTCCTAAAATGCTTAGGAGCATTTTATAGTAGAGTCGGCATTTGTTGTTGCACTTGCACAACATGCCCCAGTCAAGACTAGGGACCCAATAAAATTTTTCATTTTAATCTAAAATTTTTGGTTTACGTCAAGATTTTTATTTTTGCTTGTGTCTTTTTCAAAATTGATTGCATCAAGGTGTTGAATTTTCTTGTATAGATAATTTTGAAATACGTGGCGGTGAGAAATTTGAATTTTGCTCTTTAAATGGCATTATTTTGACTTAAATGTTTCAAATTTTGATTTTCAAAGTTTTTCCTAAGGTCAAAAATATTAAAATCAATTTTTAGGGCTCTTTAAAATGCCTCATCTTGACCTATTTTTGATGCAAATTTAAAAATGTCATATATTTTGAATGGAAAATCCATTTCAGGTGATTCGAAGCCTAGTGGGAATATTGTGAAATTATATTTATAATGGTGTCAAAGTTGTAAAATTTTAGGCATGAAATATTTTCCAGAAATAGTAATCTGTATTTACAGCCCCGAAACTTCTAAGTGCAATATCTCAATTTTTATAAGGAATTTTTGAGTTCTATTGGTGGTTCTGAGTACCCAGTTGGCTTATTTAGACATCTACAAAGTTTAATTAAATTCTAGAAAATTTCATTTTTACTGTAATTTTGCTCCTCACATTTTTATCTACAAGACTTTTGAATTTATTTGTAAGCACTAAAGATAATTATTGACCAATGGAAATCCTTTGTAGATCTTTAGAGTTCAAAATACATGAATGCAGATGTCTTTGAAACCAACATCTAATATCAGAGAAAAATTTTGGCTCCAATGGACATCATTATGCTCCAATGGAAATCTAAAATCCCATAGTTCAAAGATGTGCAAAATTTGGCTAAGTGAGAAGTAAGACAAGATGGGACATGGGACATGGATGGGAGTAAGAGAAAAACCAAAAATTTTCCATGCTACAATGTTTTAAAATAAGGGCATAGAAATGGAATGTTTCCAAACTCTGAGAAAAACCTAAACCCTGCCACCTTATGCAAAGGAATATTGGGAGGAAGTTTTAGAAATTTGTGGGAAAAATTATTTCCGAGAGTCCCGCCCACTTTGCAAAGAAAATATAGGTCAGAAAATTAGAGAATTATAAAAAAAAGTGAAGTCATAAAGTTCCTGACACCTTGAGAAAATAAAATTTGCTAATTATTGTTGGGTGGATATTTCAAACATTGATGGAGACAATAAATATTTCAAAATGGCACCAATACTCTTGCATAGATATTTCAGAATTTGGCAGGAAAAGTGAACTCCCGAAACCCCATGCTACTACATTGGAAGAAATATGGGAAGTCATTGGAAAAAGTGAAACGCGAAGCTCCCACCCATGCTCTTATGGGCAGTAAAATGATACATCGACAAAAGAAAGTGAGCATCCCAAAGCCTGCCCATGATCTTCAATGGACAAATGAAATATTGTTGAAAAACATAGCAACCTAAAACCCCGTCGATGCTCTTCGGGAAAAAAAGAGAGCTCCATTGAAGAAATCACCATCCCAAAGTGCGGCCCATGCACTTGGTCAAAAAAATAAGAAAATGGCAATAAAGTGAGGAACCCAAAGCTCCACCCATAAAGTTCTACCCATGGAATTAAATCTTCCCAACTAAAAAATGAGATTCGAAAATGGAAACGTAATCCAACAATGAGAAAATGAATTTTGGCTATGAAGTTTTGCATCCAATAATTGGTGGCCACTCGGATTTGATGCCCTGATGACTGAAATATCATAAAAGCATGATATTTGAACCCAAAAAATACGTTGTTGTGGCTCATGAATTATTAAAAATAAATAATTAATTAAATATTTTAAAAAATAAAAGTTTTTAAAAGCATAGAAAAATTTATAAAAATTAAAAATTAAAAATTAAAAATCAAACCTTAGGAAAATTAAAATATTTAAATTATTAATAGTATTAATATTCTAACTTTTTCCTTATTTTAAAAGTTTGTAGGATTTTTTTGTGGTTGCAGTAAATTATGGACGTACTCATAGGTGTAGATTTTCAATGTGAACCAGGCAAGACAATCGTGCAAAAAGTAGAAAAGGCAAGAAATTAGTGACCTATTAGATTTCACAAAATGGGGAATTAATATGGTGTGGCAATTTTAGAACTCCTGAGTATCGTACACATTGCAAACTAATGAATTTTGATAGTTGCAAGGCAACCTGCAGATGGAGACTTCACAAGGCATGGCCAAAATACTATGTATTTAATGAGGCCTGAAAACCATAGGGTGGGAAATTCAATTTCAAAAGGCCTATCCTAGAAGTAGATGTAAAATGAATTGTAAAATGTAATTTTAGGTGGAGCTTAAAATTGTATAAATATTGGCTCACTAGTCGGATAAAAGGATAGGATACCATCTATTAGTAGGAGTGACACATTTTTTCTTTGCTTCTTTCTTTTTGTAGATGGATGGTAATTTTTAACCAAGTGGCTATTGCTTTTTTGAGCTCAGTTCTTTGTAATCCATCGAGTAAATAAACCTAAAACTATTTACTCAATGATATATATTTTAATATAAAGGCTTTGGAATTTGTTGTGTCCAATCTATGTATAATGATGGTGGTTGTACTTGGTCCATTTCACAGTCTATTGTTCCTCTAAATATTGCACCACCTTTAACCTTAGGTTGTATGAATACTAGTCCAGCCAGGATTAGTTTAAATTTGGGTTTGTTTGCTTTACCGAATCTGAGCTAGAGTTCAAGGCAGTATCACTTGTTTTATTTTATTTTCTCTAACCCTTCAACCTTTGAATTTTATTTGAAACTTGTTTAGATTACGAGTAGATTATATTTTTTTACAAGCATTGAAGCTATTTCCTATAACACATTATAAAATTTCATACATCTCCAGTTTAATCATTGTTGCCATATATATGAAACATTTTAATTGAAATGAACGATATATGAGGAGGGTAGTGATTTTTTGATTTTTTGTCACTACCCATTTTGGAAAACCCTTCTACCTACAAGAATATGAGTTATTTCCTAGGTTAATATCACTATGTGAAGTCAATTAATGTTAAATTGAGCATTAAATTGGTCAAATTCTAGAGTAGAGATTTATTTTTAAAAAACTAGTTCAATTTTGATTGGATTAAAAAATAACTACTTTGTAGATTGGAAAAAAAAACATTTTTCCCTCCACATGGCTACTTTGGGAAGGTTTATGGTGGATAATTTATTGCTCTTATCTCTATGGATTCTCTTTCCATTAAAATTATTGATATATATATATATATATATATATATATATATATATATATATATATATCAAAGCATATTTATTGTCTGAAAGAAATAAAGCTATAAATTACCATTAATATGGAGAAAAATAATTTAGGATATGTTATGTTATGCAAAGGATATGCTAGGCTGGAGAAGGAAGAGTAGAAGGGAAGGCTCTACAACAAGTTGAGTTCGCAACTCTGTAGAAGGTCTAGGTGTGAAAGTCTCCACTTTTACTATGTGTTTGATGGTTTTATCAATTTGTATGGCATATTAATCAAGTCTTCAGAAATGCTATATAAGTTTTAGATTCTTTTTTTATGAGTGTTTGGGAATATAATTAAAATGGTTTTCAATTCTAAAAATTGTGTCTATTATAAACACCTTATAGAAGAGATTAATATATGTAAATTTGTTCTTTTTATCCTCGACATGCGAGTGAACATCTTTCAAAATTTTCCTTCTGCTGATCGAAGCCCTAGACAGATGTTAATTTTGAAATTCTATCCTATGTTATTCTCTGATTCTAGATTGACCTTGTCTTCCACCATATCCTATTGGATTAACCAGCACTATCACTAGACAAATATTATTATTTACGTTGTCTCACATGAATTATGATCAATAAAATTAATTGCACCCTTGCCTCAACGTATTTTCATTTTGTTTAATAAAATACTTAGCAAGTATTTCTTATATCAATTGCTTATATCAATCAGAGATTGCCTTCACCATAGGCTTGTACTGTTCTCTATCCTATTTTGTTGATGAAACTGGTTCTGGCATCTAAAAATAAACTAGTGGGTCAGCTGGAATTATATATTTATGTGTAAAAATCTATATAACCGTGTGGCAGATGTGGTTGAAGTCTGTCATCCAGATGTTCAAAAACCTTGGTCATCCTCATAAATTGGTAGATAGCATCAATGGTTACTCTCTGTTAAGAATTTGGTTTCTCTCTAACAACTCTTTAACTTTCGGTTATGTTGTTCTATCTTTAAAGCCTATTGGTCTCTTTCGGTATACCTTCAATGGTGTAACCTCCAACATTGCATCAATTTTGCTTCATTTCAGTGGACATCAGTTCTGGTTGTAGCCTTTCAAATTGTTGTTGCAAGACCATAGGGATGATCTGCTTGGTGTTTATAGACCTTGGTTTAAAATCTAAATTTTATGTTTAATGGCACAATTCGGTTATAATTGGAAACCCTCCACTATCGATGTGATGTCCATCAATTCTAGAGCATCACCGATTTCATTAGATGTATGCAGTAGTAACCTCTAAAGCCTATTAATATATATTATATATATATATATTATATATATATATATATATCTTTTAGTTTTTATCATTGAAATTCAAACATGGGTTGTATGTTTTCAAATAGTTCTCAAGTTTGGGTTAATACAACATAGATAGATGATGAAGTGATTTGTTAACTGAGTAAACAACCATAAGCCAATTAATCCTATCTTATATGTATCCCTTTAGAAACCAAATTATAAATGGGTCCTGTTAGATAAGATTCAATTGTATTGATAAATCAATTGTTTGATCTACAATATAAAGAGTTTGGATACAATTTTGGAATAAGAGAATGGGTTCTGATTTACAATAAATATATATATATATATATGATTAGTCTTGTAAAAAGTATTCTTTTTAAGGAATATAGAACCATGACTGTTGTATGATTTATCAGATTAAATATTTTGGGTAATATGGTATTGAAAAATGGTTTGAATATAATGGGAGTAAAATACCCCCTTTCTTCTTGATTTAAATATTAGTGTTGGGCAATTGATATGATTTGGAAACTTATTAGATAGTTAAATTGAATGAGCAAGTGGTAATATAGAGACTTGTACACTGTTGTGATAATAATTAGAAAAAAGAATAAGCTATCCTATGAATAGGAATGGTAATTATAAGTCTGTAGGAATAGATGCTATCATAAATTTATTGAAGATGATTTTGTTGATATATGATCCACATAGTTATATATACCACTTAGTGAAGGAAAAACCCTATGGAGATTTATAAAAGATTGTATACTCAATTAACTTATGAAATTAGAATAGATAATGGCTTTACAATTTAATAGGAATATTTCCTTCCTATTTGTAAATAGTAATTTTGATTTAATTGAAGTAGAGTTGATTGGTTTACTAAAATATAGAAACCAAATATTATTGGATACTCATCTTAGATAAGAAGGATGAATTATAGATTCATCTAATTCTTCCTCTATAACTTTTCTTTGTAAATGTTAGTTTTTCCGATCTAATGCTAGATTTAAATGAATTTATATAAAAATCAAATGATATTGGGTTATCTTACTAATTTTAATAATCAATTGATATTAAATAAAGTTATAAATCTTCTAGTGATGAGAAGGATGGATTGGTGTCCATTCCTTTGGAAGAGGTATGGGAATCTTTCTTTTGTTTGGTGTTAATCCAAACAAATGACAAATGGGATTAAGAATTAATCCTTGATATGAAAATATTAATGATGAATAAATTGTTTATTCATGCTTGGCTATTTTCTATGTTAAATATGAGAAGCAAATGGAAGAAATTATTTTAGTGAAATTGTAGATTTTGTATGTAAAACACATATTATGAGTTTTATGAAATTTCTAATGAATGGAATCCACTAGAAGCATGGATGATTTTGATATCCATCCATGAAGAGGTATGGGACTCTTCCAAATGTCCCTGATAGTCAAAGGAGTGGCATTCATATTGATTGGGTTTAGAAAATTAGATTATTTAGATATAGAACTTGATGTTAGATGATTTATGGGAATTTTTGGAGTTTCCCTCTTTTGAGAGATTAATAAAATAGTATTAAAGTAAAATATTGGAGGTAAATTTGGTATCGTTTTGAGATAAGAGAAATAATATTTGGATTAAATTTTGATAACCAAATTAGCAAGATAATTAGAGATTATGTTGGATCAAATTTTGGAAAAAAAATTATAACAGTTTACAAATGCATTCTTGTAAACCTTATGATAGAGGATGAAATAATTGAATGCATATTGGAATCCAGTTATGAAAATGAATTGAACTAAGAGCTAACCTTGGACTGAAATACAAAAATTGCATAGGATATTTGATGCATCTTTAGCTTACATTTGGGAAGATAATTGATAGGATTTGGAAAGTAGCGAGATGAATCTTTGATTAAATTTAGAAACCAAATTTGATAGCAATTGGGAATCAATTGAATAGATTAATATGTTGTATTCAATAGAGATTTAAACCCCAATTGGTTTGTATATAACCAAAGGAAATATCTAGAGAATAATGAGCTTTATATTATCCATGCTAAAACTCTAAGGTTTTACTTTTATTAACCTAATATTAAGGAGAAATATCATTTGACATGGGTTATTAAAATATGGTACAATTATGAAATGATAGATAATTTAAATTATTAGCTTAAATTATTAACTTAGGAAGAATGGTTTATTAATGAATTAAAGGTATGGGACTTTAATTCATAGATTGAGTTTGTGTCAATTATGTAGAATGAAATTGAAATTCATTCTTGAGGGAATATATATGGTTCTCTCTAACTTAGATATGAATTCCCCAAAATAAGATTTCGATGATTATCATAAACCTATAAAAATTCTTAGAATGGCTTAGATTCCTTAATTGCATCATGAGTTTAAAAGGACAAATGGATACCTTATTGGTATGGTAAATACCTTAATGATATAATGATGACTTAGAGAAGGGAATTAGGAAAAATTCCCTAATTGCATCATGATTTTGATAAGGAACGGTTGTATTCCTTTCCATGTATAATTGATTAAAAGGGACCCATAGTGGCCCTTCTATATTTGTAATATTTGACATCCTAAGTTTATGAAATGAGGAAAGTACATATTTTGGGGGCTACGTTTATTCCCCATTAGGGTTCCCAGGATAAAAAATGTGTCAATCTATTTGTGGTTTGATGTATTAATTATTGTGCATATTGCTTTTACTTCAAAAAAAAAATGATTTAAGTAGATGAGATGGTTAAATGTTTGATGAAATAATTTTATAATTCTTAGATTATGTAAATGTGTACTATGATGCAAGGAATGTATGCTTAAATATGATATGTTGATGATTTAATGATATATGATTATGTCAATTATTTTCCAAAATGTATTAGGAAATTAGGGATGATGTAGTTAGCTAGCTTTACCTTTCAACAACTAGCACTTGATGTATTCAATGATTGTATGGATGCAAATAAAAGTAGAATATAATGGAATATAAATCTTGCTCAATTGGATATTTCATGTGTGCTATAGTCACAAGAATCATAAAGTAATAGATTCTACTCCTTAAGGATTAATTGGGTTATGATCACTTCATAAACATTCATGATTGGTACTCCCATGATGGTTAAATAATGTCCTTTTTGTAATGAACTTAATTGATTCATGAATATAACAAAAGGGATGCCTAAATAAAAGGGGGGAAAAATAAGCCTTAAGAGGTATAAAGTTATATAATCACGCTTAAGATGAAATTCCAAGGATTCTATGCGTTGATCATGTATAGTGATTTTGTTATCTTAGTAATCCCATCGGGCAGATGTGGGTTGGATATAAGATCTATGAATAACCATTATTGAGGTTATTTCATTATGATGGGTTTCCATCTTCAAGGCTTTCACCTATATACTGGTCTTAGTGGATAGTATGGTTAAGGATGATTTCCATTTTAAGAGAGATGAAACCTAACACTTGGCCAACATTCTCATATCCGAGTGGTATGAGGGTTTTGTAGAAGTTGATCACTTCTACTCAAGAGTGACTATGATCAAGTATTAATATCTCTTGATGTTATTTTCCTTGATATCTTACAATCCAAATGGAATTATTCTATCTTAGATTATTATTGTGACCTTTGCCTCATGAAATATGAATATGTATATATTAAAAAAAATTGGTAACAAATGGATTTGTTACATTTGGTATCAGATCCTAGGCTAACTAATATACTCTAGTTAGATCTAGGTTAGAAAAATATTTTGGCATGAAATAATAGCATGAGAAAAATTAAAAACATAAAATTTTGCAACTTTAAACAATGTAGATTGGGTAAGAACAAGGTGAATACTTGAGATTGCTGATGTTTTATTTCCTATCCCCCATGAATAGATCCATAGTCATTTGAAAGTGGAAGAGCTAAGAGAAACCTCCTTCTATGGGTTTTAAGTAGTGTACCTTAGAATCTTTTGGAAAAACACTCGACATCTAAGTCTTTTGACTTACTCAATCCTTATTCTCAAGTATAAACCATAGGTCAATTTAAAATTTACTGAAGGATCACTTAGGTTAAGGTCATCAAATTATTATGGATAGCTTGTTAATTACCTAGGCTAAATGGCTCGAAGTGAAACATTGTGTGAATAAGAACTAAGTGAGTTGAAATTTAGTCCCTAGAGATAGTCTAAAAGAAGATAAAGATCTCAATATAGTCCAAAGAGCATAGTCACAAAACTACCCATCATCGAACTATAGAAGGTCTTAGGTTAAATTTTGGTTATATATAAATTTGGCATACTGTAGTACACAAGATAAGATAAAAGAATGTTTTTTTTTAAATAATTGTCATTGCAATTTGACCTTTGGCCAAGAAGATGAACATCTGAACCATGACGAATTCTAGTGGATTGCTATTTTGTTTAGCAACAATTCACCTAGAGATAGCCACAACATGAACCTTTTCCATGGTTGAAGATATCATATTGCCTTAATTTAGTAGATGTGCTTTGTGCTATTTAAGAAAAGCAACGTGTGTTAGTAGACTAAACTCTAGAAGGTCCTAAACATGACTAGCAATAGTAGTCATGAACAAAGGTAAATTTTAGAAATTTAAACATTAATGATATGAGATAGAAGTTAGAAATTAAAAATTTAGGAAAGTCTCGGAGGAAAGTTGAAAATGTTAAGAAAAATTGTGGAGAACCTTTTTGTGATGACTTTTGAATTGAAATAAAAAGTAAACGACCTTAAGGAACAACTGGTCCAAATAGGGCCAACCGCTAGATAACTTGGAAGCTCAAAAGTGAAATTTTGGGACATTACAAGTCGAGTCCAATTCACAAGAAAATAGCCCTATTTTAAATTATGCCATTTTTTTAGAACTCGAACAAAAAATTTTAAGGAAGAGAAAGAGTGTCAGTTTTATGAAGTGGGAGCAAGAATAAAATTGAAAAAATAAGCAAGTTTGCTTTAGTAAGGGACTCCAAAAAATTGAGACTAATAAGTTACAAGAATCATCTTCCATTGTGTAGGAAAAGGGAAAGAAACATGTAGGTCATTTGGGGGGATGCTTTACATGTAAAAGAAAACATTATGTAAAAGGATTCCCACAACGTGTAGAAATAAGTAAACTTGTGATGACTCAAAAAATCCATAAATTATGGTGAATCCTTTAGTCATTACAATGGAATCAACTAAGATTCTAGAGTTTTACTCCTAGACTATAAGAAAGTGGAACATTAAATAATGCAAGGTCTAATAGAACCTATGAAAAAAAAAAATTCCACTTGAGAAAAAGTGGAAGAAATAAAAGACTATTTCTCTTGTTTGAAAACCATATGTAATACTATTATTGCTGAATTATATTGTATTAGATGATGCTTTGATGAAATATATATATATATATATATATATATATATATATATATATATATATATATATATATATATATATATATATATATATATAGATGTGTGTGTACATTAATGAATGTATTGATTCTATGATATGTAAGATAATATGTATGTATTTATGGATGTATCAAAATTTATTTATGAGACAATATGAATGTTTATTTGCATATAGGACATGGTACTATTGATATTCTTATTGCATTACAGGTCTTGGTACTCTCATAGGTGGGAAGAATTACTCAACCACCAGGAATGAGATACAGTAAGTTTAATGATGCCATATTATGGGTAATGACATGGATGGTTACCATATATGGATGCATCGAGTAGGACGATGATAGCAAGAGCTATCAGATATCGTCCATAGAAAGATAAAATAATGGGGTAAACTTGAGATTACATGGTTGCCTATGATTGCTAATTTATAATAGTTAATGCTTTATTGATATATTTTAATGTTCTAAAGGATACATTGTTGCATTATATACCCTTTCTACCTTCTGACCCTAGCGAACACAAGGGACTGTGTTCATTCTAAGGGGGGTAGTATGTCATGACCCATTTTGGCAAATCCTTCTACATATGGGAATAAGACTTATTTCCTAGGTTGGTATCACTCAGTGAAGTCAATTAATGTTAAATCGAGTATTTAATTGATCAAATTCTAGTGTAGAGATTTATTTATTTTAAAATGCTTAATTAATTTAATTAAATTCATTTTAGAAGGAAATTAGGTAGTTTGTTTTTTAAAAAACTAGTTCAATTTTGATTGGATTAAAAAAAAACTACTTTGCAGATTTAAAAAAAAAAAATCTTTCCCTCCACATGGCTACTTTGGGAAGTTGGATGTTGGATAAGATTTTTCTCTTATCTCTATGGATTCCATTTCCATTAAAATTATATATATATATATATATATAGAAGCATATGAAAGAAAGAAAGCTATAAATTACCATTCAAATGGAGAAAAAGGAAGGAGAATATGTTATGTTATGCAAAGGATATGCTAGGCTGGAGAAGGAAGAGTAGAAGGGAAGGCTCTACAACAAGCTGAGTTCACAACTCTGTAGAAGGTCCAGGTGTGAAAGTCTCCACTTTTACTACGTGTTTGATGGTTTTATCAATATGTATGGCATATTAATCAAATATTCAAAAATGCTATATAAGTTTTAGAGTCTTTTCGTATGAGTGTTTAAGCATAGAATTGAAATGGTTTTCGATTCTAAAATTTGTGTCTATTATAAACACCTTATAGAAGAAATGAATATATGTAAATTTGCTCTCTATGTCCTCAACATGCGAGTGAACGTATTCCCGAATAATACTTTTGCTGATCAGAACCCTAAACAAAAATTAATTTTGTAATTTTATCCTATGTTCTTCTATGATACTAGATTGACCTCGTCTTCCTTCGTATCCTATTGGATTAACCAGCACTTTGACTGGCCAAATATTATTCCTGACGTTGTCTTACATGAATGTTGATCGTGAAATTTAATTGCACCCTCGCCTTACGGTATTTTTATTTTGTTTAAGAAAATCCTTAGAGAGTATTGCTTATATCGGTCAGAGATTGCCTTCACCATAGGCTTGTACTATTCTCTATTTTTTTTTGTCGAACAAAATTGGTTTTGACATCTAAAAAATAACTAGTGGGTCAGCTAGAATTATATATTTATATGTGTAAAAATCTATTTAACCATGTGGCATATGTGGTTGAAGTCTGTCGTTCGGATGTTCGAAAATCTTGGTCATCCTCATAAACTAGAAGATAGCATCAATGGTTACTCTCTGTTAGGAATTTCATTTCTCTCTAACACCTCTTTTACCTCTAGTTATGTTGTGCTCTCTTTAAAGCCTATTGGTCTCTTTAAATCCTATTCTATATATATAGGTCCTTTAAGGTATAAATCAATTGTATTGATAAATCAATTGGTTGATCTATAGTATAAAGAGTTTGGATACAATTTTGGAATAAGAGAATGGGTTCTAATTTACATATATATATATATATATATATATATATATATATATATATATATGTGTGTGTGTGTGTGTGTGTGTGTGTGTGTGTAAATTGTTAGTCTTGTAAAAAGTATTCTTTTTAAGGAATATAGAACCATGACTATTGTATGATTTATAAAATTAAATATTTTGGGTAATATGATATTGAAAAATGGTTTGGATATAATGGGAGTAAAATACTCCCTTTCTTCTTGATTTAAATATTAGTATTGGGCAATTGATATGATATGGAAACTTATTTGATATTTAAATTGAACGAGTAAGTGGTAATATAGAGACTTGTATACTTTTGTGATAATAATTAGAAAAAAATAAGCTATCCTTTTTTTTGGTAGATAAGATACTATAGCATTAATACCGGGTTTTATAGGTTGACCCAAAACTTTTTACAAAAATCATCCCAGGGCTATTGATGAACATGTTCTTACTAAGGATCCTATATATGTAAAATATACATGCCACCAAAGACATTACATTCGATAAGGCACATAGCCTGTTATCAAAAATTAACTTCCCATGTAATATTTTGGGTATACCCCGATAAAAAACACCTGCATCATAATTACAAAAAAATAAATAGACATAAATCCCTTGAAATAGTGGAGAAACAAAAAGCTACAGACACACATAGCAGAGTACTAAAAAAAACTCCCACAAGCTTTGTATTGACAATTACTCTTAATAATTCTTTGGTAATTACTTTCTTCTATATATGACATGATTTGTGACCACATCCCATATTGGCCAATCAGCCTTGGAGAAGTGAACCTGCTGGCTAGATTTATGGTGGTAGTTATCTGGTGGTCCATGTGGCTCTGGTTTGAAGTCTTATATTGTCGTTTCTTTCCTACCCTATTATTATCAACCAACCTCAAATTACTAATATGACTAGGAGCCATGTTATCTAACATGTGACTATCCCTATTAGTATTTATGGTATTTCCAAGCAACGTACACCAAGACTGATAGCTCGAATAATTTTTATTGTGAGTCCATTTCAAAAAAGAGATGGGAATACTCATAGCCTTTGAACTTATAGTGCCTTCCTTGTTGGTAAATTTGACTATCATTCTTGGCATTCTTGTTGAATAAGCTCCTCTACTTTTCTCGGGACACCGTGTTCCCATTTGAAAAGTCCATCACCATCAACAATGAAATTGGCTAGCTTATCAGCAACTTTATTAGCTTCCCAAAAGACATGTTGGGCTTTTCTATCCTATCTTCCATGGAAAAGGATCCTAGCCTCTTCAAAAATTGTTTTAATCCTCCAAGGAGGTGCTTTTCAATTATTGAGGAGATTTATAACATGCATAGAGTCTCCTTCAATGATCAAATTGCCTTCTAAGTCTTGAGTCATTTGAAGGCCTCTCCACATAGCTCTAGCTTCAACTTCGTTGTTCGTCATTGTTCCCAAATATCTAGAAAATGCAAGCATCATATGCTCATTATGATCTCGCACAATACTGCCAGCACCTTCTCTACCAAGATTCTCCTTAGCTACTCGATAAAAATTAAGGTTAAACCAACCTGTAGGAGGTGGGGACCACTTAACATTGGCTCTGGGGTTGACTAACCTACGCCCAGACTCATCTAAAAAGGTTAAGCTTAAATATTGAGCAATCGTGGTCTCTTGTAGATGAGGTTTACGTATATCAAAAGAGATAAGGTTCACATTCTCATTGGCAAAGGATAGGATCTTGGCAATGATAGTTTTATGATCATGAATAGACTCATTAAAGACTCTATGGTTCCTTTCTAACCACACTTGCCAAAGATAGTGATTGAGACAAATTTTCCACATGTATCTAAGTATTTGGCTTGAAAAGGGGTAAGGCCACTAGATGAACAAATCAAGTATGGTGGTTGGTTTAACCCAGGAAATATTAAAGGCCTAAAAAACCCCACTTAGGACAGTCAAGGAAAAAGGGCACTCAAGGAAAATATGACAAATGGTCTCACAATTAGCCTTGCACAGATAACAGTTATTAGTGATAAAAATACCTTTACGCATCATATTATCAATGGTTAGAATTCTTCATTGGATAACTAGCCACGAAAATACAACAATTTTTGGAGTTAAATTTTTTATCCAGACTAATTTCTTTTGGAGGACAAAATCCTCGTCATCAAGCAGAAGCTTGTAAGCTGATTTAATAGTGAACTACCCATTTTTTGTAGGAGCATAGGTCACTTGATCTTCCTTCGGTCTCATGGGGATAAATTGTTGCCCAAAAATGTTACAAAGATTATTTGATTCCACTTGAAATCCCTGAATCCTTATTTTTTTCCATTTCATTTTGCCTCTACCATCAACCATATAATCAAAGACTTTTCTGCCAATGAGTTATTTCATGATATCTCTTATTTGGGCTAAGTTAGGATATTGTGTCAGTGGTTCATCCTTAGCCCACATGTCATTCCAAAAATTTATCCTCTCACCAGTGCCTAAAACCCATATTAAACATTTTTTGATGATTTCCTTACAATTGAAAATTGCTTTACAAAAAGCAGAACCTCGGATTGGAACTGAGTCACTTAGAAATTCCATATTTTGAAGATAATTGTGTTTGATGATAGCTATCCATTCATTTTCTTCACCAGAAATGAGGTGCCATGCCTACTTAGCTAGTAAAGCTAAATTTATATGAGCAATTATCCTCATACCTAAGCCCCCATTTTCCCTGGGTTTGCACACTTTGGTCCATCCTACAATGTGTATCCTTTTTTTCTCCTCTGATCAAGTCCATAAAAATTCTTTTTGGAGTTTCTCAATTTTAGGAAAACCTTCACAGGGGATTTGAAAACGAAGAAGAAATATACTAGAATGCTTTGAAGAGAGGCCTTAGTGAGGGTCAATTTTCTTTCTTGAGATAGAAGATGACCTTTCCATCCAACAAGTTTTTTTTGAATTATTTCAATAACCCTATCCCACATTGACTCTCTCGGAGAACCAATGAAAAGAGGGAGACCAAGATATGAAGTGGGGAGGTTTGCTATATCACACCTTAAAATTTTTGCTATCCTTCCTTGCCTCTAAATGGGGGTGTTCAATAAATATAACTTGATTTTACTAAAATTAAATTTTTGACCAACAGCGTCCTCGTAGAGTTGCAGGATGTATTTAATTATTTTAGCCTCAACCACCTACGCCTTAGTCAATAGAAGGGTATCATCGATGAATTGTTGGTGAGAAATAACCCTAGTGAGATATGTTGCCTTGATTCCTAATATTAGCCTTGAAATGCAAGTATTTTTTATGGTTCTGCCTAAATATTCTGCCATAATTATGAATAACATGGGGCTGATAGGGTCCCCCTGTCGAATTCCTCTATGACTTTGAAAGTAACCAACAGTTGTTCCATTAACCAGAATTGAGAACCATGCTTTAGAAATGTATTCTTTGATAAAATTAACCCATTGGTGGTGAAAACCAAACTTAAGGAGGACAACAATCAGAAAGTCCCAATTTATCCTGTCAAATTCTTTGTTCATATCAAGCTTGAGGGCAAAGCAGACATGTTAGTCTTATGAGTGGAGTGCAGAGCTTCATTGAATATTGACTTGCCTTGGACAAAGCTTCCCTGCCATGGATCTATGATGTGGGGTAGGATATCTCTCATTCTATTTGCAATGGCTTTAGTTAGGATCTTGTAAGAGCACAGACTGATTGGCCTAAATTTAGCAATAGATTTAGGGGTTTGCTTGTTAGGAATCAGAGGAATAAAAGTAGAGTTGAGACCTTTTGGGATATGATTTCTTGCTTGGAATTATTTGACAGTAGAAATTACATCTTCACTTACGATGTCCCAAAAATATTGATAGAAACAAGGGGGAAAGCCATCGGATCTCGGGGCTTTGTCTGGCTCTATGCTAAACAAGGCTTCCTTAATTTCCTCATCAAAAAATGGAGCTAGAAGCTTAAGGTTTATATACTCATTTATTATTCTAGGAATGGATTGCAAAATAATATATGTGGCCTCCTCATTGCACTGCGATTCTTCACCATGGATAGAATTGAAATAATTTACTACCTCCTTTATGATTTCTGTTAAGTCTTGAGTAATAGAATCATTTGCTTTTTTTAAATTTTTTATCTTGTTATTGCTTCTATTTCTAAGCATGGTGATGTGAAAAATCTTGGAATTTGAATCTCTATATTTCAACCAAATAGCCCTTGATTTTTGCCTCTAATAGATTTCCTCATAGGCAAAAATGTTATGAAACTCTGCTAGTTTTGTTCGTTCCTCCTACCTAGTAGTTTCATAAGCATCACCATGTTGAACCCTCTGATAAATTATCTTCAAAATTTCAACAACCTATTTTTCATTTTCAAAGAGATTCCCAAAGACATATTTGTTCCAAGTTCAAAGCTTTTCCTTAACAAATTTTAATTTGCCAACAAGTTTAAAAGCCACACTACCCCTGACAGGTTTCTACCACCACTAAATTAAGTTATCTCTAAAACTGGAATGTTTAATTCCACATAGATTGAAATATGAAATGTTTCTTGAAGGATAGAGAGTTAGAGATCTCCAAAAAAATGGGATTATGATCAAAGGAAATTTTAGGAAGGGCTTGGAGGGTAGAATCACCGAATAGAGTTGTAGCCTCCTTTGATAGAAAAAACCTGTCAAGCTTTTCTTGAATGAAATGACACCCTATCCACCGATTGCTCCAGGTATAATTCACTCCTCTAAGTTTTACATCCATAAACATGTTGGAGTTCACAAAGTCATTGAACTCATCCATGCTCCTAATAGGTGGTCCATTTCCACCCATTTTTTTCAAGGGTAAAGAGGAGTGTTGAAATCCCCAACCATAATCTAGGGGACATTATGGAATATTTCACTCAGATTGCCTAAATACTCCCACAGTAGAGATCTCCCTTGAATTGAAGTCGGGGCATAAATATTTGAAAGGATCCATGACCTGTTGTTGTTTATTTTCTTAAATAAAACACTAAGAACCCTGTCATCTTTCTGAATAATAGTGCCTTATACTATCCGAGGATCCCACAAAGTCATAAGGCCTCCAGACGCTCCTCTGGCTGATTTTAAAACCATATCCCCTTGATTCCAGATGTTTTTTTCTACTTTTTTTGACTGAGACTCGTCAGTTTTTTTTCTTGCAACATGATAATAGTTGAATTCACTTTATTCATGAAAGCATGAGATTCCGAAAATAAAAGGAAAACTATAGCTATGCAATGTAAGACAAAATATAACGCTTTAATCCTATGCCTTTGAAATGCACGAAACAAAGAAAGGAGATAAATCGAAAATGAAAGAAAGATGTATGGAAAGCACAACCCTTTTTATTCAATTTTCTTATCCTCGGTTACAAAGACGTCTCCTCCCTTTTTAGGGGCTAGGAGCGTTAAATAGATCTTGGTTACAATTGTGACTTAGTCTTCCTCCTTCCGCATGCCCACATGCAAAATGGGCGGGCCAAAGTGTTGCCGCCATAGATGTTGATGAGTCCTTGGTTCTTGCTACTTCTCCTGCAATCAAAGAAACAATAAAGGAGGGTTAGTAGCACCTGCTGCAAACATGAAATTTTTATTCCTTGAAATTAGTGAAAGATGTATGCCTAAAATCGACTAAAATGATACATGAAATGATCCTAAATGACCTGCAAATCTGACAGAGGTCAGAAGACATTACCAGAGGGCCACTGCCATTGAAACAGTCGGCCAATCTACTTTCAACTAGAATTCGTCCCTGGGCAGGATGAATTTCGACTGTTATTCGTCCCCGGGTGGGACGAATTCTACTGTGATGAAAAGCCGAGTTGATGCCGCTCCAATGTCGAACCTCGGGACCTCCAAAACACCTGCAGACAAAGGGGTTAAGTAATTGGGGCCATTTTGGGATGACCCAGATGGTCGGATTCTCCCAATTTGGCCTCTATCCATGGGAATTCAATGTTGCCACCTGCAAGTTAGTGAGGGCCACAAAATCGACAAAGCATGATAAAATCTGATCAAAATGTTATGGAATTGAAGCTATGAATTATCTAGACAGCATAACATGAAATGCAAGATGAACAAATGATCTAGAATACTTTAGAATGAAACTTAGAAACATGCAGGGTGCCCGAGTGGGCCTCCCACCGTTGGCACTTGATTTCGGCGCCAATCCACTAGGGATGGGCCCAAAATCTCTTAGGATTGTGTTGTCGGCAAATTGGTGGATTAAGGTGGTCAAATGTTGGGTTTGGGTTCGGATCCACGCTTCCAAAAGCCACCCAATAACCTCTCTTGTGAAAGAGATTAATGGATGTGAAAAGGTGAATCAAAAAGGATGCAATAGGGTGTTCAATTGGGCAACACTTCGTTGCTTGAAAATGCCTCCAACCTCTCCCCTTTTTGGGTGGGAAAGTCCACCATTTTATAGACCCATGGGGTCTCTTTGGAGGGGCATGCAGGGATGCCATGTGGCGGCCATGCCTTCCCAAGAGGGAGGAGACTCCTCCTTGACTTGGGCTTCCATGACCGCCCTTGTGACAGTCCACTAACTGCCAACCTACCCACCTACACGCGCATGCACGGCAAGAGGCAATAATTGACTGTCCTTGGCTGCCACTTGGCGGCATTTTTCTTTTTGCCCGTTAAACCTGGAATTCGTCCTGACCAGAGACGATTTCAGAATTCGTCCCTGGGTGAGACGAATCCCAGTTAGTATTCGTCCCTGGGTGAGACGAATACTGGGCAAAGTGCCTGAATGTGCCAAATTGCTTCTTGACCTTACAAAATTGCTATGAAAGTGGTTAGGACCACTTTTTAACCTCTGAGGGCTGCCCTAGGGGCTGTGTGTGTCAAAGCGATCAGTGTTTGCAGTCACATAATCGGATTGGTGTTGTTTTGGTGTCTATAGATGCCCCTTTTTGGGATGCGTTGTGCATGGCGCAGCGTCGAGCAAAAATAGATAACCAAAGCACTAATGATTAGGGTTTCTTGGTAACCTAACCAACTTTTGATGCCCCAAGCATGGAAAGGGCATGCATTCTTGAATCCTTGCTTCCGACGAGCTAAGGAATTTGATTTCAAGTATTAACCTATTTTGGTGAGGTGTGACTTGAGCTTGGACATTGATCAGTCATGATTAGGCAAAGGGCGCAACCTTTTGTCCACAGGGGAACCTTGTGTTCATGCTTCAAGAATGCCAAGTGTTTGATCAATTTGATTGTTGCTTGTTTACTGCCCCAAGCAGGAGCGTAATTGTCTTTGTCAATGATTCTTTGAATGCATGTCATTTTCCTTGATTGGGTGTGTGCTTGTTGATTGGTGACTAAGTGTGACTACCCCCTCAAGCGACGAATCGATGAGGGAATGACCTTCGTGAGAAAAGCGACGAGTCGCTTGACCCAAGATGACTTGTGCAAGGGTGCCTTTAGATGGTTTATCGTTAAGCATGTGCAATTTTTCCAACATTTGGACCTGTTTTTGGTGGGTGTTAACCCTTTTTGCGATGTTGTTTGGAGCTGAAATTGGCGAAAATCCGTCTTCCCATGGAGCGGTCTGGCTAAGATAGCCTTCTTAGGGAGTAGGATAATGACAATTTGTGACCCCAACGTCTATTTTGTATGCCCGGGATGTCAAGTGCAACAAGCACTCACATCGGGCAAATTTATTGTCCTATTTTTAGTGCATTTTTGTTCATTTTTTGATGTTTTTGAAGTTTTTGGCCTGAATTCGTCCCAGGGTGGGACGAATTCCAGCTTTAGAATTCGTCCCTGGGTGGGACGAGTGCTAACCAGAGCGCTCATCCTAGTAAAGGATGAATTCCAGCTCAAAGGCCTATTTAAGGGCCAAAACTTGAGTTTGGGCTCATTTGTGTCTAATTTTTCTTGCGATTTGGAGCTCTGGGGAGGAGGAGGTTAATTCTACGAAGCGAAGCGCTACTGAGATTTTCCCTGCCATCATGAGTACACAAACTGGTTCGAGCGGCGGAGCCGAAGCGAGACCCGTAAGTGCTCCCTAGAGTTTATTTTTGTTTTTAAAACTGTAAGTGTGTTGTTTTTCTGTACAGTTCTTTTCCATGATTTTAATTAATTTTTTTGTTGAATTGTTTTCTTTTGCAGGTTGTTAGGAGCCGGTACCGTGTACCCACTACTTTCACTGAGGCATGGGGGGCACTGAATGAGGTTGACTAGGAGTGGCTTGATGCCCTTGGGCTCAAGCAGGTGGCTCGACTAGAGCCTGTGGTCCCGGATCAGGCCTATCTGACGGCCCTGATCAAACTTTGGGATCCACGGACCAACACCTTCCATCTCCCGATAGGGGAGATGACTGTGACTCTAGAGGATGTCTATCGGCTTCTTCGGATTTTGATAGATGGACTGCCCATCAGGACATCACCGCGTGATCAGCGGACCGCTATACTGACGAGATGCTTCGGGCATGGGGAGCGGTTGGGTGTAGAGAGCCCAGTGGAGACGGCCGAGGTGGACTGCCAGGTTGGCAGGATTTTGGTTGGATGGTGGCAGGAGAGGGGGTGTTAGGAGTGAGGCACGCATTCCTTATGGGCCTCATTTCTAACATGTTATTACCCGACTCATCAGGCACGAGGTTCCCATGGAACCTGTTGGATTTGGTGTGGCAGTTGGTAGAGTGCCCGATAGAGGCACCGCTGGTCCTAAGATGGGGACAGACACTATTGGCACAGCTCTACGGGGAGCTGTATGGGGTCCGCTGTCGGTAGCAGAAGGGGGTCAGCTATAGTTATCTATTGCAGTGTTGGGGTTGGCAGCACATAGCAGTTGAGAGGCCAACCGGGTTACCATGGATGACTCGGGCGGCGATGGAGGATAAGGAGATAGGTTATGCAGTTTTGTGGCGGTGGTCCGGAGAGCAGGGGCAGAGTCGACGGTGGGCAGGTGTCGTAGGGCACTATGTCGATGCCTTCTCTCGGCTCACTCTAGGGGAGGTGGTTTGGCACCCTTATCGGGACTGTCCAGCCTGGCCGGAGGCTGGAGAGTGGCTTCGATGGGTACGCAGGGAGCGGTGGTTGATTGGGCGGCACGGGACCGAGCATGAGTTCTTCTCATATAGCCGGGTGACACGATAGTTTGGGGTGTGCCAGGGGTTTCCTGGTGAGCCCGTGGTCTATCGGCACTGGGGAGATGAGAGGACTCTAGACCGATCGGTCATCGCGCCACTGGGCGAGGATTCAGACACGGTGATCGACGTCCCGGACGTGGATGACGTCGGGACTACCACTGAGTATGACTCGTGGTGGGTACTACGGCGATGGAGAGGAGAGGGGCCACTGGGAGGCGCGGAGGTGGCAACGGAGGGTGCTGAGGCACCAGGGGATGATTGGGGAGCTCCGTTGGAGGATGCGGACATGGTGGAGGTGGGGGATGAGGATGTAGATTTGGGGGCTCCGGATCAGTCGGAGATGCAGGACATGGTGGAGCAGTGGGAGCCAGAGCAGGCTGCTATTCTAGAGAGTCCTGTGCCTCAGGCGGATACGGAGGAGATGGAGTCCGGGGTATGCACTGAGAATGCACGGTTGGCGGAGCTGCTACGGATACGAGATCAGGAGCTGGGGGATGCGCTGCGGGAGAGGGATCTCCTGCGGGCTCAGCTAGCAGAGCGGGATAGGGTTTTGGCATAGCGCGACGATGCAGTAGCTTACTACCATCGACGGGAGGCAGAGTGGTTTCGACATCGGCTAGATTTGGAGAGGGAGGTCATCCGCCTCGGTGGGCGGCTACCTGAGCCATCGGGAAGTGGATCTTCACGTCGGACGAGGGATAGTGCTACTGAGCAGTCAGCATCATCTCATCGTAGGCGATTGGATGAGGGAGGCGATAGCAGGCATGATGTGGGGGCTAGTAGTAGCCACCCTACGGGGTCCCATAGGACCCACACCATGGGGGGTAGTTCCCGTCGCACCGATCCTGCGTGATCATGGTGGTCGACGCCTTAGGCTGGGTGGTTTTTGTTATATGATTGCGGGGTCAGAGGACCAGTTTTGTAGCCTGCGGGCATTTTTTTGATGATATATATATATATACCGGTTTTATTGTGGTTATGCACATGTGATGATTTGATCTTTATGCATGATGGTTGATGACTATGGATGTATGCATGTTTATTTATTTTGATGGATGCATATGCTATGATGAATGCAAATGTTTTTGATTTATATGTGATATGCAAAATGAAATGGATGGATGGAATTTGTGATGGTTGGTTATGGCACCATAGACTGTTTAGGACTCTGTTTATTTTGTTTTTAGGCGATTGCTGTGGTAAATGACTTTGTATGTATACATGTGGTTTTTCTTTCTTTTTTTGTATTTTCTGATGGTATTGCAAAGATGGAAAGTAGCGCAGTTGGTTTAGAAATGTAGCTAAGGTTTTCTGAGACTCAGACGGTTTTAACTCACTAGCCATGACTGTACTTTGTCTTACAAGACTTTTGACCAAGGTATGAATCGAACTCATTTTTGACCAAGCTATTTCACATCCCTGTGTGTGCAATTGAGTTCATTTATGTGGTATTTGTCAGGATACCGCCAGTGCCAGGTGGGCTTTCAACCGAACCTGTACTGAGGATCACCTAATTAGCTCCACTAACTCCTTTGTTGTATTTAGTTAGATTAATCTGCGGTGTTATCTAGGATACCATAAGCTAGCTCATCCACATGCAAACATTGATCTGTACACAAGTTAATGTGACAGATATATCGTCATGCGAGAAGTTTACCACCAGTGACCGATAGGCTATCAACCAAACCGATACTGAGGCTTGCCTCATGACCTGTCAAAATGCTGAGAGTTCCAAGGATTCAAGTTCAACTCCCTTCTTTTCTTCAATTGTATTGGGATACTTGCTCCTTTGTAGTGATAAAATCATTGTTTATTTTTGTTTTATTTGTTTTTCTTTTGAGCAAGGGATTTGGATATGGAGTGACGAGAATCACTATTGTATGTGCTTTTTGATGTATGCACTGTGGGATGTCAAATTTTGGTGTTTTGAATTTTGCAAATTTTTGATGTTTTGCAACTATTGAGAACTTTGGGATTCTTAGGGAATTGGGTAGGGAGGATGCTTGTCCTTTTGCCAACTCTCAGCATTCTTGGGGTCATTCGCACAGGGGGATGAGCAAGATAACCATTTCGCTTATGGTGACTTGGATTACTATGCAGGTTTCATCTTTCGTTCACACAACTTGGGAATTGTTTTATGTGTTTTAATTTGTGTTGGGATGTTACGTAACAAGGTGTATTTCAAGTATAACTCTACCTTCGTAAAATCTGTCTGACTTGGTACATTACGTGGCTAAAGAGCAAAATGATGACTGAATTACGAAAACTCTTGATACATTATAAGACCACTGACTCTATTGTGGTAAACAACAGTGAATGGCGTTTGTTTGTTATTTTGTAAAATGGAAAAATGTGGAACAAGATGGACTAGCAGAGTAATTACAGTCTATGGTGCCTTTGACCTGTACGACCACAAATATGCAATGTATGGATGCAATGCTTAATGCAGCTATATATTTTTGTATTTTTGATGGATTGATTTTTGTGAATATGAAGATGAGATGCGAGAAGAGCTCTCTATTGATGAATTTGAGCATGCCTAGAAATGAGATGCAAATTTTTGTTATTTTTGATGATTTTTGTTGTTTTTGAATTTTCTTGATTTTTGACCAAGCGATTGTGGAAATCCTTGGAGCATTTTTGGGGTTGACCAAGCGATTTTAGAGAATCCTTGGAGCATTTTTGGGATTGACCAAGCGATTTTAGGGATCCTTGGAGCATTTTTGGGATTGACCAAGCAATTTTAGAGATCCTTGGAGCATTTTTGGGATTGACCAAGCGATTTTAGGAATCCTTGGAGCATTTTTGGGATTGACCAAGCGATTTTAGAGATCCTTGGAGCATTTTTGGGATTGACCAAGCGATTTTAGGGATCCTTGGAGCATTTTTGGGATTGACCAAGCGATTTTAGGGATCCTTGGAGCATTTTTGGGATTGACCAAGCGATTTTAGGGATCCTTGGAGCATTTTGGGATTGACCAAGCAATTTTAGAAATCCTTAGAGCATTTTGGGATTGACCAAGCGATTTTAGGGATCCTTGGAGCATTTTTGGGATTGACCAAGCGATTTTAGGGATCCTTGGAGCATTTTTGGGATTGACCAAGCGATTTTAGGGATCCTTGGAGCATTTTTGGGATTTGGCTCTCTTAGATATGAAATGGGCGCAAATGACTGATGTTCAAGGGTTCTGTTTCCTTGATTCCATCAAGAGAAGCTAGCCGGTATGTCCCGGGTCCTATTTTGCTATCAATGACATATGGACCTAACCAATTTGCCATGAACTTGTCCCTTAGGTGGGACGGCAAACTAGAATTCTGTTGGTTTTCCTTCAAAACCAAATCACCAACCCGAAAGTCCCTCGGGTGAACTTTCATGTTGTAAGCTTTCTTAAGTCGCTCTTGATAAATACGTAAATGCTCGAGAGCATTAACGCGTCATTCATCAAGCAACGTAAGCTGGTCTAACCGGGCCTACTACGTAGAGTCATCATCGATGAACTCCTGCATTGATATGCGCAGGGAAGGAATCTCCAACTCTAGAGGCATGACTGCCTCGGAGCCATACACGAGCAAAAATGGAGTGGCCCTAGTGGGTGTCCGAATTCTAGTGCGATAGGCCCATAGGGCAAGTGGGATTTGAATGTGCCAATCCTTATGACTGTCTGTGACCGTATTTTTAAGGATGGCAACTAGCGTTTTGTTTGACGCCTCTGCTTGCCCATTCGCCTGCGGATAATAGGGTGTCAAAAAACTATGCTAAATTTTGTACTTTGTGGTCAAAGCACGCACGTCTTTGTTCTTGAATGGCGTCCCATTATCCGAGACTATTTTGGATGGAATACCAAAATGACATATGATGTTATGCAAAATGAACTCCACAATGCGGGGTCCTGTCGTAGAGGTAAGCGGAACTGCTTCCACCCACTTGGTAAAATACTCTGTGGCCATTATGATAAACGTGTGACGGCCTGACGACGTAGGGGAGATCTTTCCAATTAGATCGAAGCCCCACTACGAGAATGGCCAAGCAGACTGGACTGTCTGCAAGGCCTGGGAAGGTACGTGCATCAAATTGGCATGATGTTGACACTTCACGCACTTCTTGACATATGCGCAACAATCTCGCTCTAAAGATGGCCAATAATAGCCCATGCAAAGAATGCGCTTTGCGATGGCCATACCACTGAAGTGGCCACCACATGTACCATCATGCGCTTGGGCGACTGCCCAAGTGGACTCTTGCTGGTCCAAGCAACGAAGGAGGATTCCTTCATAGCTGTGACGATACAAAATGTCTCCTATCAAGACATACTTAGCCGCTTTCTGCTTGAGTGCTCATTTTGTGGCATGCGTCAATCCAAGCGGGAGATTACCTAACTTGAGGTAGTCTCTAATGGGTAAATACCAGTCCTGTTGATCAGAAACCTCGATAGTATGAACAGCCAATCCCTCTTGAAGTTCATCCCTAGCGAACGTTGAATGGGATAGAACCTGTAAGAATAGCATTGTGTTGCTATTAATGGGAGTAGGGGAGAACAAGGACCCCAGTTGGCATGTTTCAGATGATCTTGGATTCGAGAGAACTTATCCGAGGATGGTTCAATCTGGATCATGTGGATTCCTGGCGTCAAGTCTGAGCTTGCACGCTCCATCACGGATTGCGATAAGGTTTTGACTTGAATGGTTGTCATATCACCGGAAAGGTCTTGTGGGATTAGTGACCCCAAGGAGGCCATTGTGTCCGCAAAATGATTCGATGATCGAGGGAGTGCCTCGATGTCATACCACTCAAGTTTTGCCAAGAATTTGTCCACAAGGGCTTTATAAGCCTGCAGAACTGGGCATTTGCATTGATATACCCCTTTGACTTGATTGACTATTAACAACGAATCACCAAAGATGTTCAGTCATTTGATGTTCATGGCGATTGTTGTCTGAAGACCTATGAGCAAGGCTTCATACTCTGCATTATTGTTGGTGCATGGGAAGTTTAATTTAAATGACAGGGGCATTGGAGCACCCTACGGTGTGAAGAATACAATTCCCGTGCCACCACCTTGCTCACATTTAGAACCATCGAAGAATAGGGTTATGTCAGCCTGTGACTCAGGCTCATCAGAATCTAGCGATTCTGAGACATGGAAGACCCCATCATCGGGTAGTTCTATGACTAGAGGCTGATCGTCTTCAAGAGGAGCCTCCGCTAGTTGATCGGCTATGACTTGTCCTTTGATAGATTTTTGTCCAATAAACTCTATGTCAAATTTTGTCAACAACATGATCCATTTCGCCGTGTGACTACTATGATAAGTACGACTCATCATGTATCGCAATGGATTCTCCTTAGACACAACATACGTAGTGTTGCTCAACATGTAGTGGCATAGCTTTTTGGTAGCAAACACCACTGCCAAGCAGAGTTTCTCAACGTATGCATAGTTAAGTTCATAACCGACCGGGGTGCGGCTAAGATAGTAAGTAGCCTATTCTTTGTGAAGTTCATTCTTCTGGGCTAGCATGGCACCCAGTGCCACCTCAGTAGCTGAGATGTATAAGTAGAATGACACTCCTGGTCTAGGTGGTGCCAATATTAGCGGCGAAGCTAGGTATTGTTTGATTTCATCAAAGGTTGACTGGCACTCGTCATCCCAGTGAAATGTAACCCCCTTGTGCAATAATTTGTTCATGGGTCGGCACTTGTCAGATAATTGCGCTATAAAGCGTTTAATCGACGCGACCTTTCCCTGCAGACTTTTGAGCTGCTTGATGGTAGTTGGGGGAACCATTTCAAGGATTGCCTTGACTTTCTTTGGGTCCACCTCGATGCCTCGCTTTGAGACTATGAAACCCAAGAGTTTTCCAGATGTGATGCCAAATACGCACTTCTTGGGATTTAGTCTAACTTTATGCTCCATGAGGCGATCGAGGATCTTGCTTAAGTCATCGATATGATTTGAGCGCAAAAGAGACTTGGCTAACAAATCATCCATGTAATCTTCCAAAGTTTTATGCATGTAGTCATGGAAGATGTACGTCATGGCACGTTGGTAGGTGGCGCCAGCATTTTTAAGGCCAAAAGGCATGACCTTATAACAAAATGTCCCCCAAGGCATTGTGAACGCCGTTTTTAGTTGGTCTTCAGGATTGATACGAATCTGATTGTATCCTGAGAAACCATCCATGAGGGAGAGCATTTCGTGACCTGCTGTAGCGTCTACCAATGCGTCGATGCTCGACAAGGGGAAATCATCCTTAGGACTCGCTTTGTTTAGATCTCAAAAATTAGTGCATATGCGAATCCTCCCGTCGGGCTTTTTGACGAGCACCATGTTGGACAACCATGGCGGATAATCCACGTAGATGACAAACTATGCATCCAACAGCTTTTGCAATTTGTCTTTGACCATCAAGGCCACTATTGGGTGCATCTTACGTAGTTTTTGCTTTACGAGCTTGATTGTCGGATCAAGCGTTAAATTATGCGTGACTAGCTACGGGTCTAGTCCTGGCATATCCTTGTATGACCATGCAAAAACCTCCTTCTTCTCTTTGAGAAGGGCAATGTAGTCGGCTTGCTCTTCGGGGGAAAGACTTACCCCCAACTTGAGAATCTATGGATTCATTGGATCTATGCCGATATCTACGTCAGTCGTCTCCTCGACTGACATGTGGGATCCGTCCTCCAACTGATGTGGAGTCGGGATCAAATGGATATCATTAGCTGAATTTAAATCTACATTGGGAACCTCGGGTTCCTCTTCAGCCTAAAAAATATCTTGAGTTGTCCCTAGGGTAAAATGAGGCATCTTACCGAAAGGCCAATACTCTGATGGTGAGAGAGGTGAATTGACGTGATCCCAGTCGATGGCATCTGTGTCTAGATGCAATGACCATGCTGGATCGGCCGGATTGCGGATGGGTGCGGTCAAATCAATGGAGATCATGTGGATGGAATGAATTTGGTCTCCATTACCATGGGTATGATAACTTGAACATTCTGGATGCTCCCTATACTCTGGATCTGGCTCTAGGGGAACGGGCACGAACGGATCGGCCCTATGTGCTAATAGGAGGACAGGGTCTTCCCTCGACACTGATGTCATTATAGGGTCTCGGGGTGGACGGTGCTCATCGTAGATTTGGAGCCATGGATCCAACACTTGGTCCCACCCCACTGGGTCTACATACCACTCATGCCCTAACAGTATGCCCAATTGTCCCATCGGATCGTCATGAGTCTAAAGGGCGATTGTTGCCTTTGTTGCATCTATCGCATGTGGTTGAGATAGGCCATCTCAGTCTCATCTTTCGAATCACTATCGGAGATCCAAAAATGTTCATTTTCTTCAACAACTACTTGCGACATTAAGGGTTCACCTTGTTCCAACAAATTAATCTGGTCCCATTGCGGTTGTTCCACACTTGGTGGAGGGACCTGATTCTCTTGACATAGTATTGGCTCAACTGGAACCTCTAAAGGGAATAGTTTCAAAAAGATCTCTGGACACCGTTTATGTTCTCCTTGGGAGTTAGTGTCCAAACTTTCACCTCTCTCTAGCAAAGGAGAGGGATTACTGATGTTACCAAGGGTGTTTGTTGACCATGGGAGGTAATCTCCCAATGTATATTCTGTATTTGGGTTGGCATAAGGATCTGATGCCAATCCACCCTTGTTGCCTATTCCTAGGCCTTGCATGTTTTCCACCAAGATGTCTAAGGGCAGGGGGTGGTTGAACCCTACTCCCGACTTATCATATGGCATTTGGTATCTTGGTTGGCAAAGGACACGCATCCCTTGCTCATATCTTCCTAGCTCGTATCCATGCCAATTGCATTGGCCGAGATATCTCAGAGCGAAGTCCGGGTTTGACAGATAATTGATATTTTCAGCAAAAGGCTCTTCGTCTTCGTCCTTTTGCTTGCATGGTTCAACACCATGATCAAGGCCCCCATACACAAAATTAGTCTGGTTTGGTGGGTAACCTAGAGGAACAACTGTCCCTATGGGAAGGCGAGGTCTCCCCATGTCCTGTACTGATTCTAGCGTGGGCGTTGCCACAACATTCTACACTAGATACTCCCCCAGGCCCGTACTGGCCATTTCAACAGTAATTGTTGATGCTTGGGAGGGAGGGAACGGGAGGCCTTCCTGAGTCCATTCCATGTTTGGTGGGTTAGGAGTCTCAACTTCCGTTGTGCTAGGTGTTTCTTCTGTTGATACAGTTGATATTGTTGGCAACCCCTCTTCTAGGGGCTGAGCCTCTTCCAAGATCTGTTTTCCCTTGTCCTTCTGTTTAGCCATGACAGGTGGCATTGTTAGTGAAGGAGCAGATGATGAAGACTCACCTGGCTGGGATTTTGATGATTTGGTCACCAGTGGTGCTCGTGGTATTGGACCCTGTTTAGATGGATTTAACTGGAAATCCAAATGCGTTGAAGGGAGGGTCGATTGAGGCATTAATTGCATCGCATTGCAATATTTGAAGGGTTCTAAGTCCATCGGGACTACATGAACTTCTCCTTCAAATGCATACTTTAGACACTCGGTGAGCGATCGAAGGGACACACTTCATGTCCCTGATCCATGGCCGCCCTAGCAGTATGTTGTAAGCCATCTCGCCTTCCAAAACATGGCACAATGTTGGTATTGTCTTTTGTCCTACCTAGACAGGAAGAACAATTGTGCCGACTGTCGAGCATATTGCATCGTTGAATGCTCGTAGTGTGTATGTGGAAGCCGTGATATGAGAGGCTGGCAACTTCAGATGTTTTAATGCTACAGTGGTAATGATGTTACTGGACGAGCTAGTATCTACCAACACTCTCTTGTACGGGATCCCGTTGACCCGCGCGATAACGTGTAGGGGTGGATCTGCCATGTCATTCGATATTGTTTTAACTTCATCCTCTCTGAAGGTAATGACCGACTCCGTACATCGTTTCACATGTCCCACGAAGTTATTGAAAGAATTCGCTTCGTGAGGCTGTAACTCGATGGCTTTCAAAATTTCCATGAGAGCTTCTCTATGGGGTGTTGACTGTTGAATAAGCTCGTAAATGGAAAGCCTAGCCGATGTGGTCTGCAAACTCTGCATGAGTTTGGTCCGTATCGTGACCTCGGGTCTAGGCGGAGGCAACTGCACAGGGCGTTGTTGAGGTTGCGACGTTGTTGGAACTTCCCTTGTAGCTGCCTCGGGGGCAACTCCTAGGTACTTTTTGTTCCTCGGTCACTATGCTGATCATTCCCACAAATCCTTGCATGGGAAGATTCTGTCGCACCTCATTGACTTGAAGAGGTTTTGCCTATGCCTCGTGGGCAGGCAAAGGGTCCTTGAATACCCCCATCTGTTGATTATTTGGCGCTATGGGGTTGTCCACGGCCAATGTTTTATTATCGATCAAATCTTGGATTAATCCCTTGAATTTCCAACATCCATTCAGGTCATGTCCCCTTCGCCTATGGAACCTACAATATAATTCCTCTCTGTATCCCTTAGGCTTGGGAGCATTAGGATCTACAGTTTGGATTTCTGGAAGGGTGACTAAATTTGCCATTGACAAGCGGTCAAATAGGGAGTCCCTGGACTCCGCATAAGGGGTGAATTGTCGCCTAGGGCGATGCTGCTGATTTTGCTCCTATTTTTTATTATCTCTTTCATAATTAGGAGGCATTGCCTGATAATTAGCCTTTTGGGGCTGTATTTCTTGCACAGGCTTGGGGACATTTATCGCAACTTGATTAACCATAGCGGGTTGTGATTGCGTAGTCCCGGTCTTAGTGTTTTTATTCCACTCTTTCTTTTTAGGCTTGGCGATTGCGCCCTCACCTATTTTGATCTCTTCTATAACTCTGGCTTGCGCCAAAGCTTCTTCTAGGTTGGCGTATTGTTGCAACAGTAATAGCCCAAAGATCAATTTTAAGCAACTCCGTGCAAACATCTGTGTGAGGTCAGACATAGGGGGAAGGTAGGGTAGCTTAGAAAGCAAAGCCCTCCATCGATTCCCGTATGCTGCCATTGTCTCTTCCTCATATTGCCTGAGGCTAGCCAGATCACTCAGTGATGCCTTCTTCTTTGTGTTGAAGGCAAAGCATTCAAGAAACGCATCTACTAATTGATCTAGGTTGTTTATGCTGTGTTTTGGTAACTATGTGAACCAATCCGAGGTAGGGCCCATGAATGTGGTTATGAATGTCCTAAGCAACAATGCATCATTATCTTGAATGCCGAAGCATTGGCTCAAGAATCTTGTGACATGTTCTTGAGCATCCTCTTCACCTTTAAAGACTGCCAATTGAGGCAACTTGAAATGTTCGGGGTAAAGAGGTGTGGGCACTGAGGGATGCACTGGATGACTGCGGAGTTGACGTAATGTGGGATTTTGATGCCCAGAAGCTTTTGTCTCCACAGACTCCAAACGCTCTAATAGCGCTTTGTATGCATCGAAAGATTTGATCTCTTCCTCTTTTGTTTGCTCCCATTGTGAGTGATGGGAGACTGGAGGCCTATGGGGGGTGGCCGAATGGCAGCCCTCCCACCTTGATAGGGCATTTTGGCCCATTCTATTTTTGGTTCATATTCCTCATGAACTTCCTGAGGAGTCTCTGGGCGAGACCTATGACCCTGAGTGAATCCCCGCTGAGGGTATCCATCATTGTTTCGGGGAGTGGCCTCCCTCTCGGGTCTATAAGGTCTCGGAGGCAAAGCTTGACGAGGTCGCGGAGACCTGTCCTGCACCAAAGGGTTATGCCTCTCATATTGTTCTACTTTTTGGGTGCGAGGGGTTGGCACCCTCTCAGGTAGTTTATAACGTAGCTCATCCGCTTCGCATTGCATGCGCTCTTTATTAAGGCGGTATAAGTACTCTAACTCTTGATGACCTTGCTCAAGCCACGTGATTCGGGCTTGGCGGGCGGCATGTCTGGTGACTGTCGGGTCAATTTGGTCCGCCATATTTTGCTCAGGAGGCTTGAATGTTTCTCCTATGTATTTGCCTCGATCTTGATGATCTAAAATTTCAATGGGTCGCTTCCCTCTATCGAGGTAGGCGGCATTTACTTGAGGCTTTGGCCTCGATGGGTGACCATGATATCTAGCAGGTGCAAAAATGCAAGGTTCCCATGCTGTATGTTGTTCTCGAGGAATGCGATGGTCTTCCTCGTACTCCCTTTCATGGGTGTGAAAGGGGCGGGCGGAGTTAGCTCGCCTTGTGTGGAGAGCCCTGCGCTCTGGGTTTTGTCTTTCTATTCTAATGGGAGGCAAAGGAGAGGTACCATATTCATGTTGTCTCTCCTCATGGACACTGTGCCTCTCTAGCGCTTCATCGTGCTGTGGCCACTCAGATCTAGCCTCAAAAGGCGGTTTTCTATTTACATCGAGTGCCACATGTAAAGCTTCTTCCCGAAAGGGGCTGTGTTGAATGGGCATACTCCATAGAGGAGGGTCCCAATAATTCCTTCTTGATGTGGCCTGATGTGGACTCTCTTGTAGGCCAGACCGCCAAGGCGGTATGGCCAAGTCCTCAGGGCTAAAGCGAAGGCGACCAGCGCCCTCTCTTTGTGCACCTTCCACAGCATCCGCCCTTGATTGGGCTTGGCTACGGGTGTACACCATTGTGGTGCTTCTCTACTAGCTAAGCAGATTTTTATCTCGTTTATGATGATTTTTTTTTTGTTACACTAAGTAGAAATGAACACACACATACACAAACAATGATTATCTCTTTTAAAGATTTAATAGTGTGTCCTAAACTGGTTTAGTGCATTTTGATGTTTTGTTTTGTTTTTGCAAGTTTTGAAGAACGTTTAAATGCATAATGTTGGCTCATATGACTCCCATAAATGGTCGCCCCTTCAATATACCATTGCTCGGACGATATACCAACCTCTCTATATACCCGCCCTTACGAGAGGGAAACTATAGGTACGTGAGAGCAGATGGTACATGGAACATAGGCGGTACGGAAGGGGGATTGTCCTGTTAATGACACCTACCATAGAAGACTTATCCTCGCGTGCATGGGAATCACCCCAGTGACACTCGGTCAGCTTTCATCAGGATTTACGCCTAACAATAGTGACAATCGGGGAAATGGATGCAAAGCTAAGCCAAGGTGGTGATGAACCCACCGTTGGTCTTGCTCAAGGGCTGGGGTCTTACGACCAGCTCCTTGGTTAAAAACGTGCCACGTGATGTGTGTGTGGTTTATTTTACTTAAAATTGAAACATGCAAGCAACCACTATTTTCTTTAAGCATGCAAGAATTGACAGAAAATGAAAGCAAAAAATCAAAAAATGACAAAGACAGTTTTGGAACCTTACCTCTTTTCTGCCTGGACTTGCTGTTTCTGATCTTCGGCTCTAAAAATTTACAGACAAAAATTCGTCCCTCTGTGAGACGAATTACAGAACAGAATTCGTCCCTGCCAGAGACGAATTTGAATTCGTCTCAGGGTCAGACGAATTACAGTAAAGTATTCGTCACAGTCAGAGACGAATAACAGTCTGCTTTAAAAAAAATTGTACCTGTCAAGCACAAAACACAGAAATGGATCAGTTACTTGATCTAAAAACCAGGGGACAGAGTCCCACCGTGATCGCCACTGAAAGCATGAGATTCCAGAAATAAAAGGAAAACTATAGCTATGCAATGTAAGACAAAATATAACGCTTTAATCCTATGCCTTTGAAATGCATGAAACAAAGAAAGGAGATAAATCGAAAATGAAAGAAAGATGTATGGAAAGCACAACCCTTTTTATTCAATTTTCTTATCCTCGATTACAAAGACGTCTCCTCCCTTTTTAGGGGCTAGGAGCGTT
Organism: Wollemia nobilis; assembly: GCA_028583015.1. NCBI lineage: Eukaryota > Viridiplantae > Streptophyta > Pinopsida > Araucariales > Araucariaceae > Wollemia > Wollemia nobilis. The sequence goes on from JAQPPZ010016349.1 coordinate 2,875,888, forward strand.
AAATAGATCTTGGTTACAATTGTGACTTAGTCTTCCTCCTTTCGCATGCCCACATGCAAAATGGGCGGGCCAAAGTGTTGCCGCCACTGATGTTGATGAGTCCTTGGTTCTTGCTACTTCTCCTACAATCAAAGAAACAATAAAAGGGTTAGTAGCACCTGCTGCAAATATGAAACATTTGTTCCTTGAAATTAGTGAAAGATGTATGCCTAAAACTAACTAAAATGATGCATGAAATGATCCTAAATGACTTGCAAATCTGACAGAGGTCAGAAGACATTACCAGAGGGCCACTACCATTGAAACAGTCGGCCAATCTACTTTCAACTAGAATTCATCCCTGGGCAGGATGAATTTCGACTGTTATTCGTCCCTGGGTGGGACGAATTCGACTGTGATGAAAAGTCGAGTTGATGCCGCTCCAATGTCGAACCTTGGGACCTCCAAAACACCTGCAGACAAAGGGGTTAAGTAATTGGGGCCATTTTGGGATGACCCAGATGGTCGGATTCTCCCAATTTGGCCTCTATCCATGAGAATTCGATGTCGCTACCTGCAAGTTAGTGAGGGCCACAAAATCGACAAAGCATGATAAAATCTGATCAAAATGTTATGGAATTGAAGCTATGAATTATCTAGACAGCATAACATGAAATGCAATATGAACAAATGATCTAGAATACTTTAGAATGAAACTTAGAAAATGCGGGGTGCCCGAGTGGGCCTCCCACCGTTGGCACTTGATTTCGGCGCCAATCCACTAGGGATGGGCCCAAAATCTCTTAGGATTGTGTTGTCGGCAAATTGGTGGATTAAGGTGGTCAAATGTTGGGTTTGGGTTCGGATCCACGCTTCCAAAAGCCACCCAATAACCTCTCTTGCGAAAGAGATTAATGGATGTGAAAAGGTGAATCAAAAAGGATGCAATAGGGTGTTCAATTGGGCAGCACTTCGTTGCTTGAAAATGCCTCCAACCTCTCCTCATTTGGGTGGGAAAGTCCACCATTTTATAGACCCATGGGGTCTCTTTGGAGGGGCATGCAGGGATGCCATGTGGCGGCCATGCCTTCCCAAGAGGGAGGAGACTCCTCCCTGACTTGGGCTTCCATGACTGCCCTTGTGACAGTCCACTAACTGCCAACCTACCCACCTACACGCGCATGCACGGTAGGAGGCAATAATTGATTGTCCTTGGCTGCCACTTGGCGGCATTTTTCTTTTTGCCCGTTAAACCTGGAATTCGTCCCGACCAAGGACGATTTCAGAATTCGTCCCTGGGTGAGACGAATCCCAGTTAGTATTCGTCCCCGGGTGAGACGAATACTGGGCAAAGTGCCTGAATGTGCCAAATTGCTTCTTGACCTTACAAAATTTCTATGAAAGTGTTTAGGACCACTGTTTAACCTCTGAGGGCTGCCCTGGGTGCTATGTGTGTCAAAGCGATCAGTGTTTGCAGTCACATAATCGGATTGGTGCTGTTTTGGTGTCTACAATTTATTATTGCATTGATTTCCATGTGTTTGGGTAGGCCATTGAGGCCTCTCATGTTCCATGAGAGGAAATTCATTTAGATTTTTTTATATTTCTTCCTATCCCCCTCCCTTGAGGGGGTTTTCCTAATTTGTTGTCTTCAGAACCTGAAATAACTTGTTGAAACAAGGTTCTTTTTTTTCCATTGGCAATGTCATTATCAGTTTTAATTTTTTTATGCTCAAAATTTGATATTCTCCCTCTTCTTTTTTCACTACCAATATCTATAGGAGACTTCACAATGCTCCTGGTTTTTTTAGGACTAAACTATGGGGAGGCAATTTATTGCAGAACCGGAATGCCATATTCCTTAATCTAAAGAGTTTCACATATCTCCACCCCTACATCCAAATCTTATCCTTTTTTCTTGTATTCCCCTGGTCTACGGGACGACCCCTCAAAAGGATTCACTTGGATCCTAGTGATGATGTTAGGGAGATGAGATTTTTTATTTTCCAATGCCTCAAATTTCTTCCTAAGTTCTTCAGAATTAGGGTTTGGCTTTGGGATGCCCACTGGGCTTGAATTATTTTTAGCATTGGGGTTTAAGGATCCCGACTTGGATGGGGATACTAGAGATCGAGCATTAGGGTTTGGCTTTGTGATGCCCATGGGGCTTACAATAATTTTAGCATTAGGATTTGAGGATATTGACTTGGATGGGGATTCTAGAGAATCATAAAGGTTAGCCTGAAGGTTCTGGGCTTTAATGTCTTTCGATAATCCTCCTACTCCCATATTGAATAGAATTGAAAATTTATTTAAAACTAGAGTGTTGGAACTTACCTAAGTATTTTGGTTGCCAACAACCTATTTTTTTCATTTGTCTTGTTGGGACCGTGCACCCTCTCTTTTATTTTTTTGGTAGACATAGTTTACCTAATTGAAATAGCCTATGCCAGGGAAACTCCTCAAATTTCCTTTGTATAGCATTCCTTGATTCTAATTTTCTCTATTCATTGCTAGGTTAGGGCACTTATTGCATAGATGTACTTGATTTTTACATTATGCATAGAATATCAGTATGTTCTCATATTCTACTAGGTTTTTTTGATAGTATTCTTCATACTCTAGCTCCACAAACCTTGAAAATTAACTATTCAAATTTGCATTTATGCAGATTCGTGCATGAGTAATCCTTGTCCTGGCCAAGGTCGCATGGTCAATGGAGATCAGGTCCCCTATAGATCTGGCTATGCCCTACAACCAATATTCATTGAAGAACTGGGTAGGTAGACTCGGGAGACGAACCCAAATAGGGGTAATGTTAATATTTTTCTTTTCAGGGACAAAATCTTCACTCCATCATCTGAGAAAAAGGCTAATTTTGCCCAAAAAACAAGGACCTCCTATTAAAATATGGTTAGCATCCTCCATATTGTTAAAAAGGATAATGAATAACCCTCAAGTTAGAGCTACCAACTCCAATATGCCTACCGGTCACCATTTACCCGTCGCCCAAGCCCTGATAGTCTCCATGTTTGGCCTACCTCCCAAAAACTTGCCTACCAGGGAGAATTCTTCCATTGAAAAAAAAAATCTCATGGAACATGTCGGGGCCAAAATTTTATTATTTACTAGGACTAGGGGCAGAAGAGAGAGAACCTCCTTTATTTTTCTTATAAGAGTCTCAGCAAAAGATAGCCACTTCTTGGGCCCCACATTGTCCTTCGTATATGTTTTGTTGAGGTATTTCTAAGGAGGGTCGCGCCCCCACGTGATGCCTGCCTCCAAATCTGCCATAACCTAAGCACCTTCCTCTGGATCCTCGCTTGATTCATGCTCGAGGTTCCCACCCACCCCTTCTGTACTTGCTCTACCTCTACTACCTTGGTTGAGATTCCTACCCAAAAAATTCAAACCCTCACTCCCACCACACCCGCTAAACCTCAGCTCACTCATTCCTGATGATGCAATACTCGATTTTAATTGATCATTTTAGTCTATATGATAAAAAAAAAAGCCATCCTATGAATAGGAATGGTAATTGCAATTCTATAGGAATAGATGCTATCGTAAATCTATTGAAGATGATTTTTTTTATATATGATCCACATAGTTATATATATATATATATATATATATATATATATATATATATATATATATATATATATATATATATATATATATCACTTAGTGAAGGAAAAACCCTATGGAGATTTATAAAAGACTGTATACTCAATTAACTTATGAAATTAGAATAGATAATGGCTTTACAATTTAATAGGAATATTTCCTTCCTATTTGTAAATATTTCCACTCAATATAGTAAGTTAGTTGAAGAGGCATGTCTATTAAACTAGACATGTCTAAGGCTTATGATAGACTCCCTTGGTAGTTTTTCGATCAAATACTTCAAGAATTCAGCTTCTCTCAAGAATGGAGAGAGTGAATTATGAGTTGTTTCTCAATGGTTTTCTTCTCTATGCTCATCAATGGTTTCCCCTTGACCCATCTCCATGCTTCCAAGGGTATTTATTAAGGAGATCCTATTTCCCATTTTTTATTATTCTAATAGAAGTATTGGGTAAATTCCTCTATAGAAATCAGCAACAAGGAATTTTGGTAGGTGTGCAAACGGATGAGGTGACACTAAATCACCTTCAATTTTTTTGATGATACAGGTCTATTTGGAGAAGGTAGTATTTGGGAGGCTAGATGCTCAAAGTCATACCTATTTATAATTCCCTATCCCAATTGCCCCTATAGTAGGCTTGAAAGAGTTTGATTTGTTTATGAAAATTTTTTATGGGATGGTCCAAGGATGGGTAAGATGTGAGATCTTGTTAATTGGGATAAGATATCTCAACCTAAATATTGATGGAGTCTTCAATTTTATAAAGTATATTTAAACAATAATGCTCTTGTCAAGAATATCTATTGGGAATGGATCTCCAACCAAAAGGTTTTATTTAGTAAAGTCATCACTAGTGACTATTTGGTATTTATCTCTCATAAAGAATCTATATACACTCTTATGAGGGGTGCTAGATCCACTATTTGGAAGGTCTTGAAAGTTGGTCAAAAATTGATTAAACCTAATTTTTTTTAGAAAGTTGGTAAACGACACAAATCTAAATTTTATATTGATACTTGGGATCAACATCCCCCCTTAATCTATGATTTCCTTGAGTTGTAGACCTTGTAACAAATACTTAAAGGTAGATGATGGGTTAATATGGTTTCGTACATTACTTCTAGGCAGAATGAAGATTTTTATTTCTTTTAGTGGAAGAGGTTAGAAGAATGACATATTCATGCCCCTCTTCATCAAAAGATTCTTATTGATAATATCCTCAAGTAGAGGTACCTTACAATGAAATAGAAAAATGATACGATTGCTTAGGGCATTGGTAGTCTAGGTGTCTTCTTTATCCATGATGGTTATAATGATTTGATCCCTCCTCTGCTTATCATGTTGGATGCCTCTTGGGATAGATTTTGGGTGACTAAGGGTTGGATTTAAAGAAATTTCTTTACTTGGTAAATGATGCGTAGGAGCTATCTCACCTATGATAGCCTTATGAAGTCCATCATGTGTAATTAGAATGATATGCTTGATCATATGTGTGTCAAGTGTAAATTTACTAGAGTTATGGAAAAGGTAGATATATCTCTTTAAGGTTCAATTAAAATTTCAAGTGACTCTCACTAATATATGGTATATTTAGTAATGAATAAATTTCAAAAATATTTCCATTTGGTTGGGCTAGTCTCTATGCCCAAGCTTCATCAAATGGTACATTTGGCTACAACGAAATTCTATAATTTTTAGAGAGTTGTTCAATCAAATGGAGCTAGTTTGGCATAAAATTGTTATAATTTTTTTTGAAACTATTAGAGATCATCTTAGGGACAAAAAAACCTAGAAGAATGAGATGGATTTCACGTTATAGAAGATTGAATCATGGCATCCCCCTCCCCTAGGTTAGAAAAATGTCAATTCTAATGGTGCAACTAAGGATAAACCAGGGTCTATAGGCATTTATTTTATTACAAGAGAATTCAATGGGAAGATCCTTCATTGGGAGCTAGAGGGTCTTGTAATGGCTACTAAAAATGAAGTTGAAGGGTTATCTATTATACAAGGTTCTCTAAATTCTTCATAGAATGGGGTTTGAAAGGTCATCATTGAGTCTGACTCAAAAATAATGGTGAGGATCTTAGATGTAATTAAATTTTTAGACCTATGGATTAGAGGTTAAAGAAAATTGTAAGCCAAATTAAATCAATTTGATAGCAGTTTGAGTATTTCGTTTTGGTCTATTTTGGTAGACAAAATAATATTTTGGTAAATATTTTGGCTAAACATGGTAATGAAAGTCCCGTTGGATGCATGCTAAATTTCTATCATAATAGGAACACTTTTGAATGGTTCAAGATGAACCAAACAATTATTTTTTGGCCAAAAAAGACTTATGTAAGGATGGAAATAGGTATATATTCCACTTAGCCTTATGGGACAATGGAGGACGAGTAGCTATTGGTTATTTTTTTTGTTACCTCTTGCAACACTGTTTGGCCTCTTTTGGGACAACACTAGTAGTGTATGTAGGACTGTCAAGCCTACTAGGTTTCTTTGGATTAGCACAAAGAAAAATTTGGATTAGGCTAAGTGTATCTACTCTTCAGATGGTACTTAGTATTTGTTATTTTCTATTTGGAATGTTATTTTTAGGAATCTCTTCATGTTGTTGATCCATTTCATTAAAAATATTTTCATATATGGACTTTTCATTGTCGTGGATATGTGGAAGTGGAGGCATACCAAGGTCAACAATATTTTCTGTAGAGATAATACTAGATTCAATACCAGGGTCATTATCATTATTATTTTAAAAAGCATACCATTTTTTAAACAATACAAATAAAAAATGGACAAAGCCATCAACAAAAAATCACCCTTCTTAATGAACGAAGAAATTATATGTAAAATTAACAATGCATAAAAATTAACTGATTAGTAAGTAAAGGTGTTCATACCTTCATTTTGTGTATATATTTATGGCTGACTAGATTTCAAAATATTATGAAAGTATTTGAGGATACTCCTTTTATAAAAATATTGGCCTCCCTTCTTTCAACTGCTAGCAAGTGATATTTTACTTGTATAAACAAAAGAGTAACATGAACATCATTTTTAAAATAAAAATAACCAGTAAATAAGAGAACTACTATTCAAGACAAAAGAATATCTAACCCAAGCAATATTGATATTGGTGCCCAAATAATAGGAAAACCTCCTTATTGAGTGTCCATGAATAAAATGTTTAAAAAAGGAAATTTAATGGTAAAAAAAACTTATCGATAAATGGCTATCATTATATGTCAGTCACCTTCTAGCACTCACCTTCTACCACTCACTTTATATTAGTAACCTTATGGTAGTTACCTTATACCAGTTGCCATATGCCAATCACCTTATGCTAGTCGTATTTTGCCAATCACCTTATGACAGTCACCTTATGCCTGACCCCTTATGCTAATTATATTCTACCAGTCATGTTGTGCCAGTCGCCTTATACCAGCCACCTTTTACCAGTCGTGTTATGTTTATCACCTTCTACTAGTTACCTTCTACCAATCACCTTATACTAGTCGCCTTCTACCAATCATTTTCTACCAGTCACCTTCTATCAATCGCCTTGTACCAGTTGCCTTCTACTAGTCGCCTTGTTCCAATCGCCTTATATCAGTCATGTTGTGTTAGTCGCCTACTCTATATCACTCACTATTAGAGAAAATTAATGTTTTAATTGTATAAGTGTCATTTTTAGGGTTAGCTATATAATGGGATAAATAGGTAAATTGAGTGGGAAGATTTTTTAAAATAATTTTATGAAAAAAATTAGGTGGGAAAACTTATGATACCAGGGTGAATTTACTCTAAAAAAATTGATCCTAAAATTTTGAGTGATTGGACCGACCTCTAGGGTCCCCAAATTCTCAAAATTAAATTTGTGAAAATTTGAAGATTCATGCTAAATTGCAAAATTGGCCCCTATGCATAACCCTATTTCCTATATGAACTTCCCTTGAAAACACTAAGCATCCATGAACCATCTTGCATCCATTCTTATTGAATACCATAGTCATATCCATGTCATTAATCTTAGTTACATATATCATATTCCTCACCATACCTAGAATATGGAGCACACTAGGAAGGGTTTTAATTCTTCCATATTTTAACCTCAATTTGATTCTTCCTTTACCTATTATTATATCTGTTGAATTGTCTCCCAATAAGACTTTTCCTCCATATATATTTTCATATTCATAAAACCTATCCCTATGAGGAGTCCTATGAAAATAAATACCTGAGTCAATCAACCATGAGTCATGGTGTTCCCTTGAGCATGTTGTAACTATGTATACGTCCTCTAAATATTCATTTGTGATCTTCATTTCTATAGGTGTTCCTTCATTAGCATTTTTAGATCTATAGTCTCTTTTATAATGCACTATTTTACCACACTTCCAACATTTTATTTTTATTTGAAACAACAAATTTTCCACTAGATTTTGATTTCCTTTCTCTTGGTTTTTTTGTGCTTCTTTCTTGAGAATGGACTCTCACAAATAAGCAATCCTTCTAATGATAATCCTTAGAATATTTTCATCTTATTTCCTCAAATAACAATGTCCCAACTATATCCTTTACTTTCAATGTAGAAGTAGTATTAGGGATAGCCATAACTTGGTTATCCCAAGAATTAGGTAGTGAATAAAGTAAAGTAATACACTTTTCCTCTTCATCCATTTTCATATAAAAAAATTAATTGACTAACCATAGTGCTTAAAACATTTAAATATTCTACCATAGAGTCACCATCATTTATCCAAAGAGAATGAAAATTCTTTTGAAGAATATTTTATTTACTAGAAACTTTGTCTAATACAATTCTCTCAAATTTTCCCATAATAACTTTGACATGGTCTCTGTTGATACATTTAGCAATACCAAACCAAATAAGCATAATATAATAGTTCTCCTTGCCTTATTTAGACACTTCTCATCTATCATTCTTGTTGGTTTTACCCTAGAGACCACAACCCACTGATCTATATCCACAAAAAAATCCTCCATTTTGAGTTTCCATAAGTCAAAAGTTTATCCACTAATTTTTTTGGTCTCTATTTATGTGCTACCCATCATTTTTCTTTACCTAAATTATTTCTCACAATGCACCCTCATAAGAATCAATTTATCCTAGGGTTTAAAACCTTACTTGTCAAACAAATATAAAACCTAGCTCTGATTCCAAATGAAGATAAATAATAAATTGATAAACAAATTCTAGAAAAGTAATAAGTGTAGAATCTGTAGGAAAACTAAATAAGAAGAACATATTACACAAGAATTTATCCTTTGAAACCCTTTCAAGAAAAACCTAGTAAGAATATCTCATTATTGAATAAACTTGGTCATTTATAATACAATAATATACTTTCCCTTTCTTTTTGCTTGAAATTATGTTTCTTGCATATTACATTACCAAACCCTTATGCAAGTGTTGTTTTATATACCAACAATATAAGAAGAGGTTTTACAATACCATGGGTGCAAAACCATGGCATTAACCCAAAACTACTCATTTGGGTCTAAAAATAGCTTAAACCTCCCAAAACAATTCATTGGAGGCTACTACCCTTGGACCTCCGAACAAAGGATTCCACCCCTTACCCCCACTGAAGGCCCAACCCAACACCAAAGCTCAATGAAAATAGGCGCAAAGTGTCAATTCCTTTCAAATTTAACCCCACCTAAATAACATGGAAATTATTCAACACAATTCGAAGAAATGTTGGACCATAATACCCCCAAACCTTAAATTTTAAGAATTTATGGCTAGAAAGGAGGATATAAAGGAAAAAAATCCACATCTTGTGGGATAAGGGCCACCCTTCTCATGGAGAGCTATGCATGTTTTTTCCAAACAAATCCATCATGTCAAATATCATCTCAAATTCTCAAAAATAAGTTGTAAATATAATTTTTATTCCCAAAAGGTTTCTTTGTTGGAAAATATGGAGGAGCTAGCACTCTACTTCAATACTACATCAATCATCAAGGACCAGGAATATGAAGATGAACTGGTTATAAAGGAATTAGAGTCTATATAATTGAAAGGAAATATATTGGAAACAAAGAGAGAGAACTGATTGGCTACTGGAGGGGGAACAAATCATTAGTTTCTTCCATCGCTCTACCTTGATAAGTATACAAAGAAATATTTTACCTTACCTTCAAGACTATAAATGTTAGATGATGGACACCATACCAGGTATGCAACAAACAACAAATAAAATCCCCGAAAATATTTTTATTGCCTCTATTTTTCCTAATCTTATAATGCAGTAAAAGATACTTAAATGTATCCCCTACATTATTTTAGTTGAGCAAAACCAAACCCTTTTTATTCTAATGGATAATTATGAGGTGGGAAGAATAGTTTTTAGCATGAAAGCAAGGAAATATCTAAGGCCTTATGGTTTTCCAATTGTATTATCTAAGGATTTTTAGGATGTCATAGGTGAGGATTTAACCAAGGTTGTTCAAGGATATCATTCCAATAGAACTATACTTTGGTTTTTGAACCATACTTTCCTTACTTTTATTCCTAAAGTGGGACAAACCTCCAACCTTGAATATTTTTGAGTGATTGCTCTCTACAATATGACCTACAAGATAATCACAAAGATGATGGCTAAAAGACTTAAGAATATTATGGATAGCATAATTTCTAAGGAATAAGGAGGATTTGTGTAAGAGTATCAAATTCTAGATGGGATTATTCTTGCTCAAGAGGCTTTCCACTCAATATAGTAAGTTAGTCAAAGAGGCATGTCTATTAAACTAGACATGTCTAAGGCTTATGATAGAGTCCCTTGGTAGTTTTTGGATCAAATGCTTCGAGAATTTAGCTTCTCTCAAGAGTGGAGAGAGTGTATTATGAGTTGTGTCTTAAAAGTTTTCTTCTCTATTCTCATCAATGGTTTCCCCTTGACCCCTCTCCATGCTTCCAAGGTTATTTATCAAGGAGATCCTATTTTTCCATTATTTATTATTCTAATAGAAGGATTGGGTAAATTCCTCTAGAGAAATAAGCAACAAGGAATTTTGGAAGGTGTGCAAACGAATGAGATGACACTAAATCACCTTCAATTTATTGATGATATAGGTCTCTTCAGGGAAGGTAGAATTTCGGAGGCTAGAATGATCAAATTCATACCTATTTATAAATACCCCATCCCAATTACCCCTATAGTAGTCCTGAAAGAGTTTGATTTATTTGTGAGAAAAATTTGTGGGATGGTCCAAGGATAGGTAAGAAGTGAATTCTTAATAATTGGGATAAAATTTCTCAACCTAAATGTTGAGGGAGTCTTCACTTTCATAAAGTAGATTTAAACAATCAAGCTCTTATCATGAACATCTATTGGAGATGGATCTCCAACCAAGAGGTTTTCTTTAGTAAAGTCATCACTAGTAAGTATTTGGGTTTTATGCCCCATAAATAAGCTATATACACTCCTATGAGGGGTGTTATATCCACTATTTGGAAGGTCTTGAAATTTGATCAAAAATTGGTTAAACCTAAAATTTTTTGGAAAGTGGGTAAAGGACACAATGCTAAATTTTGGAATGACACATAGGACCAGCATTCCTCATTAATCTATGATTTTCTTGAGTTGTATTTGTTGTAACAAAGACTCAAATGTAGATGATGGGTTAAGATGGATTCCTACATTACTTCTAGAAATATTGAAGATTTCTCTTTTTTTAGTGGAAGATGGCAGAAGAATGACATGTTAATATCCCTCTTCATCAAAAGCTTCTTATTTATAATATCCTCAAGTAGAGGTACCTTACAAGGAAAGAGAAAGAGGATACGATTGCTTAGGACCTCGACAATCTAGGTGTCTTCATTATCCATGATGGTTATAATGATTTGTTCCCTCCTCTACTAATCTTGTTGGATTCCTCTTGGGATAGTATTTGGGTGACTAAGGGTTAGATTAAAACAAATTTATTTACATGGCAAGTGGTATGTAGGAGCTATCTTACCTATGATAACATTATGAAGTCCATCATGTATAATTTTTAGGAGGATATGCTTGATCATATGCATATCTAGTGTGAACTTACCAGAGTTGTGGAAAAGATAGATAGATCATTTTAAGGTTCATTTAAACTTTCAAGTGACTCTTGCTAATATATGAGATATTTAGAAATTAAGAAAGTTCAATAATATTTTCATTTGGTTGGGCTAGTATCTATGCCCAAGCTTCATCTAATGGTACATTTGGGTACAAAGAAATTCTAGAATTTTTAGAGGATTTCAATCCAATGGATCTAGTTTGGCATAAAATTGTTATCAAGATTTTTGAAACAATTAGAACTCATCTTAGGGACAAAAAAACCTAGGAGAATGATATGGCTTTCAAGTTATAGAATTTGGGATCATGGTAACCCCATATTTAGGTTGAGAAAATATCAATTCCGATGGTGCAACTAAGGATAAACCAAGAGCTATAGGCAATGATTTTCTTACAAGAGACTTAAATGGGACGATCCTTCATTGGGAGCTAGAGCGCCTTGGAATGACTACTAAAAATGAGGTTGAAGGGTTGGCTATTATACAAGGTTATCTCAATGCTTGGGAGAATGGGGTTAGAAACATCATCATTGATTCTGAATCAAAAATAATGGTCGGGCTTCTAGATGTTATTAAATTTTTTAGACTTATGGCTTGGAGGTTAAGAAACATTGTGAGCCAAATTAAATCATTTTGGCAAAAGTTTGAGGATGTCATTTCAGTCTATGTTGGTAGAAAAATAATATTATAGTAAATGTTTTGGTTAAACATGGTAGTGAAAGTCTGATTGGATGCATGCTGAATTTTAATCAGAATAGGAATATTTTTGAATAGTTTGATATGAACCAAACGGTTTTTTTTTGGCCAGGAAAGACTTATGTAAGGATGCAAATAGGTCTACAGTCCACTTAGCCTTGTAGGACATTGGAGGACGAGTATCTATTGGTCATGTTTTTTGTTACCTCTTGCAACACTTTTTGGCCTCTTTTGGAACAACACTGGTAGTGTTTTTAGGACTGTCAAGCCTACTAGGTTTATTTGGATTAGAAAAAAGCAAAAATGAGATTAATCTAAGAGTCTCTACTCTTTAGATGGTACTTAGTATTTGTTATTTTAAGATATGTTAATCCAAGTTTTATTCGGATTTAAGGATTTTTCAAAAGTGATAAACCTATGATTGTAATTTGAATCTTGCTCTTTTAAGCAATTTTTTAACCATTAAAAAAAAAAAAAACAATATCTAATATAAAATATTAGAAACCTGAACTTCTTTACTTTCACCTTATATATTATGAAGATAAAGAAACAATTGTTTGATAGTCAACTTTTCACAAATTAAACTTTTTATTTGTTTCTTTAAAAAAAATTAAAATATAAAACCAACAATAAAAACTTGCATATCCAACAAAAATAAATAAATAAATAAATAAATAAAATTAAAAACTAGGATCTAATGTTAAATATTAGAAGCCTTGAAGTTTTTTCTTTCACTTTGTATATTACCTAAGTAGTAGACAAGAAACAAATGTTTCACAGTTAACTCTTCAAATAAAACTTGTTTAATATTTTTCTTTTTAAAGATTTAAAAAAAATAAAACTAAAAAAATAAGATCTAATATAAAATATTAAAACCTTTAATATTTTTCTTTTTAAATATTTAAAAAATTAAAACTAAAAAAATAAGATCTAACATAAAATATTAGAAGCTTTGACCTGTGTAATTTCACCTTATATATTATCCACTTAGTACACAAGAAACAAGTGTTTTATAGTCAAGTATTCAAAAATGAAACTTGTTTATTATTTTTATTTTTTTAATATTTATAAGTTTGATAGTCAACTTTTTACCTATGAAACTTTTTATTTGTTTTTTTAAATTTAAAAATCTAAAATCAACAATAAAAATATAAAATATTAGTAGTTGGAACTCTTTACTTCCTTATATTATCTAGATAGTAGACAAAAGAAACAAGTGTTTTATACTCAACTCTTAACAAATAAAATTATTTATATATATTTTTAAACATTTAAAAATCGGAAACAAAAAACAATATCTAATAGAAGCATGGACTTCTGTACTTTCACCTTATATATTACCCATATAGTACACAAGCAACAAGTGTTTCAGAGTCAACTGTTAAAAAATGAAACTTTGTTTTTCTTTGACAATGAATTGGTCCATATTACCCATATAGCAACAAGAAATATTTGATGTGAATGCACCTTCACGTCACCAACGGTCACACCTTTATATGGAGTGGTACCACATCAGAGTCTGAATAGTCAATTTCTCCACTAACTGGCCAGATTTCATTTCAAATCAACCTCTCCAAGTGTACAATACTGCGCGTTCCCTCGGCTTCTGTATTCAGAAACTCTTGCGCTCTTCTGCATATTGTGCTGCTGCTTGCATTCCTTTGAAATCTCAAAATCGTCATTAGTGCCGCTAGTCAGCCTTCATAACCGAACTTTGCTTTGGACCAAAATGCAAACATTCAGAAATTTATTTCCTCTCCAGCAGATTCTGCAGCAATCACACATAACACAAAGCACGAACACTCGGCGAGGCCTGGTCATTTGAAATGAAATCCTACAACATTTATATACACTACAGTCGTATTAAATACCAAAAACATTGCTGATTCTTTCCTCGGCCTCCCGTTATTGCAGCTGCTAACTTGCCCTTGTCTCTATAAATCCAGAGTAAATATTTATATATTTATATTTGTTTGGTATAAATCCAGAACAACCTTTTGTTTGATTGAAAAAATATATGTGGTAAAACTACAACCCCTCATTCTTTCAAAACATTGGATTTTGGATCAAGGGAATGGGATAGATGGAATTAAATATTAGAAGCCTTGAACTTTTTTCTTTCACATTATGGATTAAGGGAATGGGATGGATGGAATTAGAGGAATTCGGCACTCTGCTCTCTCGTTGTAAGCCAAGTGAAAAGGCCCATTCAGTTCAATTGAAGCCGATGTTCACGAGAGCTGACTATTTATAGCTACAACATCCCAAGATCTTCGCCTTGTACGGAATACTCAACATCATTTAGCATTTACACAGTGGAGTATGACTCGTTATGCTTATGCTCGGGTCTTCCGCGCATTTACCCTTCGCCGAATTCCAACATGTGAATTTGTTATTTGGGTTGACTGCCGCAAGACTAAAAAAAATCAAGTGCAAATAGTGGAAATTGATCTGAGATTCACGAGTGCTCTTTATTTTGGACTCAATCAAATTGCTGAACTTTTGACTAAAAGGTGATCATTAGCAAAATGTATTTCTATACTTTTTAATATGAGAACGATAAGGTATGAGGTTAGATTTTTTTTTTTTTAGGTTTTTTTTTATCAACACAGGTCAAATTATTAAAGCTACGTTTTTAATCTCTACCTTTTTTCTCTTTCGGTAGTGAGGGGAACCTTCTGGTCAGATCATTGAAGCTGCCTCTATAACCCCTGCCTCTCTTGTGCGGGGAGTGAGGGAGACCCTTGGTTGCCTCTATAACCCCTGCCTCTCCTGCGCCGGGAGTGAGGGTGAGGGAGACCCTCTGTACCAACCATCATCAAGCTGACATGCAGACTCAGACTACTACCTTTGCTCTGATTGAGCATGACCCAAGATTTGAACCTTCATCTCCTTTTGATAAGTGCCCAAAGTCTTATCAATCCACTAGCAACAACTTGCAGCATATCATTTTACCCTTATTAAACATGATCCAAAATTTGAACCAAGTACCCAAAATTTTATCAAATCCATATCACTTTATTGAAATTCAGGGAATAGTGATGTTCATGTTTGTGCAAGCATTAGTAGATTGATGAACTATTAGGGCGGCGTGTTAACAGGGATGGTGTCAATATCAATGAAATATCAAATTGCTGCATTTTTTTAAGGAAACATTGATCAGTTAGGACATCCTATTAAATTTTTTTTGCATACTCTTTCTCTAAAAAAAAGTGCACTATAGTGGATGTCAGGGAATAGTGATGTTCATGTGTGTGCCATCATCACTAGTGAACAGAGTTGGATAATGTCAATATCAATGAAAATAAGCATAGATTAAGAAAAAAGTGAATCGTACAAGCCTATTAATGGCTACCCTTAGCGGGTTTTACGTTCATGCCTGCCGAGAATTGCAAGATCGGTAAAAAGAAGACGTGGTTGCTTGGGAAAGGATAAACCTATTGCACTTAATTGGTAAGTGAATGCAAGTAGAAGCGCTTTATGTTTTTTTTTTAATTGCAAAATGAAATTATTTTAATTTTGTTTATTAAATTCAAATAGTTTAGAAAATTAAGATTTTTAATATAAGATGGAATATATTGTATAACCTTATTTTATTTTGAATTTAAATCTTAGATTTCATATTTAATGTTTTAAATTTTTTTAACAAAGTCAAAAAGTTCGACATTTTTTTATCTTTTTTTTTGGAGTGCATTTGTTTTTTTGTTATTGATTTTGATGAGAAGTTTTCCTATTTTATCTATTTTTATTTTTATTTTTTTAAATTAGTAATAAGTTATTTTTAATGTGTTCTCATATGCAATCTTGATGTCCTTATAGGTTTCAAATTCTATGACAAAATATTTTCAGTTCCACTACTCGTATTGTGCAAAAGACATGTAATTGTTCTAACCATGCTACTTGAGGAATTGTCCATCTCCTAGTTTCGTATTTGAGATGGTGTGAGCTATATCTCAGTTGGGTTATAAGCATTTTTCCTTCTATTTGATCTTTGCACTTTTTTTTTTGTATTCACAGTTTGGGTTGAATTCATTGATGTATAATTATTTTCTCCTTCGTAAATTTTCAATCCAAGACTAATTTTTTCCTATACATAATATTTTATATTTTTGTTTGAGTTTGGAATCTCATTAAATTTATTGCTCCATTTTTCCATCTATTTGTTCTTTTGTTTCTTTCCTATATCTTTTTTCTATTCAACTTCAATTACCTGTTTTTGCATGATGCTTTCTTCCATTCTTTGTACTTTCTTTAGATACCCCAACAACCTTATCATAACTCATTCTTCTAGTTGAAAAGTCTCTATTTCAACAAGTAAAATGTCATATGGAGTTGATGCTTTAGTTCTAAAATTATTTTTAATCAGTCAATTTTGAGTTCTTTCTATTTGTATCTATTTAAATTTTGATGCATAACTAGCAAACATCTCACACCCATATAGCCCCACTAGAATAACTAATAACCCAAAAATGACCCTAATGGTTTTCCAATCCCACAACTTTGCTTTTCTACCCCTATTTAAAAATAAGTAGAGTGCCCTTTATCTTGTTTGTTTTTTTTTCATATTTTATATTTCCTAATTGATTTTGCACTAAAAATATAACCCAACCTATTTCTACTTTGTTACTACCTTTAAAGGATTTATTTCAAATAAAATATATAGTTTTTTTTTTCAAATCTCTCCAAGTATAGAAGACCATAATTTTAGTCTTGCTAGCATTTACCTGCATGTCAACTTCTTTATCAAAATGATCTAAAACTTTTTAATGTTTGTTTAAGGCTTTCAACATAGAGAAGAAGTTTCACTACATAATTAGCCAATTGTGTTCCCTCTCCTCCCACCCTTTGTATCCATTCCTCAACTTTGTCAATGTAAAGTCCAAATAAAGCATATGACTATGGACAACCCTGTTTCACCCTGATATTACTCCTAAAATTGTTTGATAGTCATTCTAGAGTTCTTATTTTTTCCATTACTTGCTCATTAATTTTGTGTATAGTTGGTTCATACACTAATTTGTTTCATTTTTTCCACACCTTACCTCTATGTACTTTGTCAAAAGCCTCTTTAAAGTCCACAAAATAATAATAGTTTTTTTTTTTCATTCCATATGCTCTATTGGATCCTTAAAGTAATGGAGTGATCTATTGTTGAATATTTTGGTCTAAATCCTATTTTCCCTATTTTCCTCTTTCCTTGAATTTTTACCCACTGACTGATTTTACTTTCTACTATGCTACCAAATAATTTTGTTGAAAGAGGATTAATCATGATGATGTGGTAATTTTAGGGATTCTTGGTGTCTCCATTTTTATGCGATGGTGTGACTAGGATGATTATATATTTTAGTTGAAATCCTCCTTTAATGTTACCAGTAAAAATATTTTGTATGTGTGGTGCTAATATGTCAACCCCACACTTAAGATGTTTGGCTTGCAAACATTCTATATATTTATCTTTACTTGTTGTTATTTTCTTAATTCCCTCGTTGACATATTTTAAAGAAAAATATCCTCATTTATGTCAAATATAGGAGGGGCATATTTTTCTTGGTTTAACTTATATAATTGTGTAGCTACTACAACCATTGTGTACCCATGATATTGTTTTATGTGTACCTATTGATTTCTTTTGTAGCTCTTCTAAAAATTGTCATAGACTATAATTTGCAAGATATATTAACTATTTTATCATTATTATTATGTATTCTTTATCTTTTGCCTTCACTAGATATTTATATATCTTCCTATTGTCTTATCTTTTATTTGATTTTTCAAGGTTCTCCTTACTTCTTTGCATTCTTCAACATACCATTAACTTAAGGGGAAGCTTTCATGTTTTCTTCTCCTAGGTTTTTATTATTTGCATAATTCCAAGACTTGTTTGATTATATGTATTATTTTATTGTTTTCAAAAGTATAAGTTCAAAAAATATTTGTCCTCTTTCTTTCCTCTCTTTGCATAATCTACATGTGTGATGTATTAAAAGTTTTAGTTTTTTTCTTGTCATAGATATGTTTGTTGTTGAATTTCTTTAAATTACTTTAATATGTTCTTCTTTACTACTTTATTGCATTTGGATATTTATGTACATTGGACTAATGATCAAATTTTAGCTCCATAAGAACTACAATTTCTAGATCTTTTATCCTTGAAATGAAATTTGGTGATAAAATAGCATAATAAACTATACTATATCTATTATGTGTTTAACACATGTATTTTCTAGATATTTTCCATATGTTTATACAATTGTAGATGATCAATCCCTCTATGTTACAAATTTTAACTTCCTCTCAATACTGTGTAATGGATCCTTGACTATCATCTAAGGATATTAACCAATGATGATCCATATTTCCTTCTATCCATAGTGGATTATCATCTATGTCTTCATTGATCTCTAAATATATTGGTTTTCTATTTGTCATTTTAGTATTAATGTCATCCACTAAATCCTTCTATCCAAGCTTATTATATTTTGTGATATCTTTTGCCAATGTCATATATGGATCCTAATGATCTATGCTATCTTTATTACAAAACTTTAATTATCATGGATTAAAATATCAACTATAATGCTAATCAATTTTTCATCATCTACGATTATAATCCATATATACCATTTATTTCAATATTAATTCTCAACCTATATGAGTCTACCCCAAGACCGTTTTATTACTATAGTTACTCCTCCATGTTACTTTTTATTTCTTACTTCATTATATACTACTATATTTTTGTACCCTTCATAATATAAAATATTACATCCATCATTCTCATGTGTTTCTATTATTATAATTACATCATTTATTTTTGTAATGGGTCCTAGACTATGACCTCTTCTCCATGGATATCCATGACAATTCTAAATCATTAATTTTAATTATTCTCAACGAGCTCCAATTTTCTTCTTTTTTTTATTTGTTATATTTATAATGAATGCTTTTCCATTTTCAACCATAGATTTTCCCTATAACTTCTTGCTATATTAACCTTTTTCTAGTTTCATATTATATTTTTGCATAGGAATAAGTTCCTCCTCTAGTTAAAAATGTTACCCTCATAGCAATCCACTATTTTGAGGAACATACCTTCTATATATTATACTAAATATTATTATTTGCATTGGTCTAACTCTCAAGCAATTCCTTAATTCTTCTAGTCTACATCCTTGATAAATATGTTTTCTCCAATGAAGTTGCATTGTGATTTATTTCTCTATTAAATATGTTTTATCCTTTGGATTTATTGTTGGATATCTTACCACCTATGTCCATGATCTAGTCTGCTCTAATTTATTTTGTAGTTATTGTTCTTTTATCATCATGTTTGCAATTGATGCCTAGATTTATTTTATCCGTAATAGATTTTCTTTATTCCATTTCATAATAAATAACACTTAATCTTTTTATAAGTCTTGAGGAACCCAAAATTGCCGATAGTTGATGAAGCATGCATTTCCTTCAAGAGTTATCATGATTAAAAAATTGAGGAATAAGATGGTGTTGAAGATATCTCAAATATTTTCCATCACAAGTGTATCTTGGGTATGAGGTAGTCTCTATTTGAAGTGTGATAGTCAAATTTTTGTAATCTAGAGTCCTTTAGCATATCCTATATAAGAGAATTAATCCATTGAGGTATGGGTAAAGAGATAACACATAACATACTCTTATCCTCAAATTTTTGAGAGAGAGCATCAACCACAATGTTCTCCTTACCTTTTTATATGTAATCTCATAATCATATCCCATTAATTTAGAGAGATACTTTTGTTCTTTGGGGATGGCAACTCGTTGCTCTAGAAATGATTTGAGACTTTGGTGGTCTATTTTGATGAAAAATGATGCCCAATAAGATAGGGTTATCAATGATTAATTGCATGTAGAAAGGAGCGCATATTATTTGCATAAGTTAATTTTTCTAAATTTTGATGTAAAAGTACTTTACTAGTGAAGGTCAATGGTCTTACCTCCTATATCAACATGGCTCCTATATCGTTGCCTGAATCATCACTTTCAATTACAAAGGGTTTTTAAAAATTAGGCATGGCTAACAATGGAGTGGTTATCATAACATTGTTTAGATCAAATAAATCCTTCTCAACTAGGTCTATCCAAGAAAAAGCATTCTTTTCAATAGTGTCATTAAAGGAGAAACTATTTTGCCATAGTTTTAGATAAATTTGTGATAATACTATGTATGTCAAAAAAATCCATGAAGTACCTTAAGAGTTTGAGGGTTCAACCAATCTTAAATTACTTGAATATTCTAATATAAACTTTAAATCCATATTTTGTGACAATGTATCACAAATAATATACTTTGACCAACCCAAAATAAAACTTAGACCTCTTAGCATAATGTTTATGTTGATAAAAAATCTATAGATTTTGATCCAAATGGATGAGGTGCTCCTCCCAAGAGTGACTATAAACCAAAATATCATCAAATAAAACTAAAATAAATTTGCAAAGGAATGGGTAGAAGATGTTGTTCATGAGGCTCTAAAATGTGGAAGGTGTATTTATTAAGCCAAATATAATAACCAAGAATTTATAATGACCCTCATGAGTGTGAAATGTTATTTTAGGAATATCCTCCTCGAGTCGTATCTAATGGTAACCCAAGTGATGATCTAACTTCAAGAAAAATATAGCACCATGCAGCTCATCCAACAATCCATCTATCATTGGGATATAAAACTTATCCTTAATGGTGAGATTATTGAGCTCATAGATATATATACACAACAAAAAAGAGCCTTATTTATTTTTAACCAATAAAACTAGAAAATAATAATGATCGTTACTAGGCCAACTGACTCCTAATTTTAATAATTCTTGTATTGATTTATCAAATTTTTACTTAAGTTCATAGGGGTACTGGTAAGGTTTGATTTTAGGTGGTGCAAAATTAGGTACTGATGAAATTTCATGATCATGGGAATGTTGGGGTGGTAATTCTGTTAGTTCTGCAAAAAATATATCATGCTTTATTAAAAAATTGTGAATATTTTGGGATTTTATCCTCTATAAAATTTGGTGGTTGAATTAAACATATCTTAGTGTCTACCCCATAGGAATATTTTTTTAAAAACTTCTCCATACAATTTGAACTAATAATCTTGGGAGATCCTACTTGCAAACCATGAAGAGTGTAGGACATACCATTCTATGAAAATTGCATCCATAACTATGTTATAGTTCCTAAAGCACCTAACAATTGAGGTCCTATAAAAACATCACATCCTCCTATTTTAAGAGTAAACATAACCATTTTGAGTTCATAATCAACTATCTTCAATTTAACATTACAACATTTGCATTTACAAGGCAATTTTTTGCCATTTGCCACCATAATATCAAAGGAGTTGCAAGCATGTATGTAATAATAGGTTTGGTTGGAGACTCAAGGATAAATATAGTTATGTGTATTACCTTAATCAATAAGAATTGTAAGATCTTGTCCTTTAAAAAAACCTACTACTTTAATTATCTAAGGGTAGTAATTATTATAAGAGCATGGCCATAAAATTTGGCTATGGTTCTTCTTGTATTTCACCCTCATACTACAATGGTTTATTTGATGGTTTTATGTCATCATAAATTTATTTATTGCTTATTGACTCCTCTACATCCAACAAAAATATCTTCTTTTGGATACATTAATATCATGGTAAATGCTTTTCATCACAATTATAATATAATCCTTGTGCATGTCATGCATCCATATTTTATATAGTCAAGAACTATTATGGGGTAGATTTATTACTATTATTGTGTGTGAAGTTGGAAGGAAATATGAGTTTGACCTATGACAATGTAGGTGGCCTCTTTTGAGTGAAAAATTATTCTTCAACCAATCACATCAATCCTATGGACTGCATCATGGATTTTATTTTGAACATCTTGATCTCTGAATTGATATCATATTTCAAGCCATTGACAAAACAACTTTTAAAAATCCTTTATTCAACCCCTTGGTCCTATTAGCTAGATTCTCAAATTAGGTCTAATATTAATGAATCATAGAGGTTTATTTTAGTTTGGTTCATGCTCCTATAAAGTCCACATACTCACTAGGTCCAATACAAGTAATTAATTGCATTTCAAAATATTACCAAGGGCTAAGAAGTATGTTTTGTAACTATTAATACCACTGGAAAGCTTATATTTAAAGTTGAAATATGTTGTAACACCCCAAAACTAAACCAACCTAGGGATACCACTATTTACTACTATAAATTTTGTTTAAAGTAATTAAAAACATCACATATTAACAACCACCATTAGTCATATTTAAAATAAATAAATAATAATATAAACCATGCACTAGATCAAATCAAAACATGAGGATTAACTAGAAAAGGTATATTAAAAGTAAATATAGAAACCACAACAAAGAAATACATAAAGTAAGATCAAAGAAGATACCCATAACACAATATTTATCCTAGGGAAAACCCTTAAAGGGAAAACCCAACCTCAAATATGTTTCATATATTGCATAAGTTTAATATTTTACAAATACAAGGATCCATAATCCTTTTTTCTCAACATAAGCCAATATAATGCGTAGAACACATAGTTCATTCAAATTTATTGTGGAATGCTCAATTCATCCACACAACAATCTCCACGATTGATTTTTCATACTTATACAATCAGTACTAGATTCCACATAAGAATATTTTCATTTACTAAACTAATTAAAGTCCCATACCTTTAGTTATTCTAATAATACATTTATTATTTTGTAAAATAACTAAAGTCCCATACCTTTAGTTAATATAATAAATCACTTTTCATTTACTAAACTAAATAAAGTCTCATACTTGTAGTTAACATAGTAAATCACTTTCCATTTGCTAAACTAACTAAATTCCCATAACTTTAGTTAATATAATAAAACTCTTTCCATTTACTAAACTAATTAAAATCACATAACTTTAGTTAATCTAATAAGCAATTTTTTATTTAATAAATTAATTAAATTCTCATAACTTTAGTTAATCTAATAAACCACTTTTCATTTACTAAACTAACTAAAGTTCCATACCTTTAGTTAATATAGTAAACCACTTTCTATTTACTAAACTAACTAAAGTTCCATACCTTTAGTTAATCTAATAAACCACTTTCTATTTACTACAACTACAATAACATCTTAGCATAATCATAATTTTCCTTTCAATTACAACTACACTAACATATTTGCATAATTATAACTTTCCTTTCAATTACATCTACACTAATATATTAGCATAATCATAAATTTCATTTTAATTACAACTACACTAACATATTAGCATAATCATAATTTTTCTTTCAATTACAACTACACTAACATCTTAGCATAATTGTAACTTTAATTTTTAATTACAACTACACTAACATCTTATAATAATCATAATTTTCCTTTCAATTACAACTACACTAACATCTTAGCATTAAAATAACTTTCATTTATAATTAAAACTACACTAACATCTTATCATAATAATAACTTTCATTTTTAATTACAACTACACTAACATCTTAGCATAATCACAACTTTCCTTTTTAATTACAGCTTCACTAAAATCTTACATTAACCACAAATTTCATTTTATTTATAACTACATTAACATATTAGCATAATCATAACTTTCCTTTCAATTATAACTACACTAACATATTAGCTTAATCATAACTTTACTTTAAATTACAACTACACTATCATCTTAGCATAATAATAACTTTTTTTTTTTAATTACAACTACACTATTATCTTAGCATAATCATTATCACTATTTTATCTAACATATAACATACTCCACAATTGTTCCGTTTAAACTATACTATATAACATAATCTACAATTATTCCTTTTAAACTATGTTATCTAACATATAACATAATCCACAATTGTTCCTTTTAACTATGTTATCTAACATATAACATAATCTACAATTGTTCCTTTTAAACTCAATCTATGCTAATCAAATCTAGCATAATCATATTTCCTTTTTAATACAATCTATGCTAATAAACTCTAGCATAATTATATTTCCTTTTCAATACAATCTATGCTAATCAACTATAGCATAATCATTGATTATTTTATTTAAAATATAATCTATTCTAATTAACCATAGCATAATCATATATCCTTTTCAATATAATATATGCTAATAAACTATAGAATAATCATATTTTCTTTTAAATAAAATATATGCTAATTAACCATAGTATAATCATATTTCCTTCCTTTAAAAACTATGTTAACAATAACAACATAATCATAATTTACTTTTAATTACAATCTACGCTAAACACTATAACATAATCATAATTTTTCTTTTAATTATAATCTATGTTAAAAACTATAACATACTCATAATTTTTATTTAAATATAATCTATACTAATCATCTTTAACATAATCATATTTTATTTTCTATAAAACCTAAGCTAATCAACTATAACATAATTAGCTCCAAGGTGTAGACCAATTGGTTAGACAAAAACCCGTAAGGGGGGCAAAGGTCCAAGGTTTAAATCTCAGGCCTCGTTAAACTAAATGCTTATCCATTTCCTAGTGCTTTCAATAATATTGAATGTTTAAAATGATTTTAGCATGGTGGTTATAGGGGAGAAATGCATGAAGATGTGTATGGTAGCTTTCAATGCAGATAGTGCAGAATACTATGGTGGCCATAAAATCCGGATAGCCTATTCGAATTCCTGGTAGCTACCAATTCCACCATGTAAATTAAAAAAAAAACTATAGCATAATCATATTTCTTTTTAAATACAATCTATGTTAATTAGCCATAGCATAATCAAATTTTCTTCCATTACAATCTATGTTAACAATAATAACACAATCATAATTTCCATCAAAATACAATCTATGGTAAATAACCTTAACATAATCATATTTCCATTAAAATACAAACTATGTTAACTAACTTTAACATAAAAATATTTCTATCTAAAATTTAATTTATGCTAATTAATTTTAACATAATCATATTTCCATTTAAAATACAATCCATGTTAACTAACTTTAACATAATCATATTTCTATTTGAAATACAATCCATGTTAACTAAATTTAACATAATCATATTTCCATTTAAAATACAATCTATGCTAATTAAATTTAACATAATCATATTTCCATTTACAATACAATCTATGTTAACTAACTTTAACATAATCATATTTCCATTTAAATACAATCTATGTTAACTAACTTTAACATAATCATATTTCCATTTAAAATATAATCTATGTTAACAAAATTTAACATAAACATATTTCTATTTAAAATACAATCTATTATAATTAACTTTAACATAATCATATTTCCATTTAAAATACAATCTATGTTAACCAGCTTTAACATAATCATATTTCCATTTAAAATACAATATATGCTAACTAGCTTTAACATAATCATATTTCCATTTAAAATAAAATCTATGCTAATTAATTTTAAAATAATCATGTTTCCATTTAAAGTAAAATCTATGCTAACTTTAACATAATCATATTTTCCATTTAGATACGATCTATGCTAACTAATTTTAACATAATCATACTTCCATTTAAAATACAATCTATGTTTTTTTTTGGTAAATAAAAGTCTTCATTAATTACCGGGTTTTGCAGGTTAACCCAAAATCTATTACAATATTGAGCCTTCTGCTGAGATTGTAGATCCTACTCATCCTTGAAACTTTCTTGCTAGAAACTGTGTTGAATCCCCTACAACATACTTTAACATAATCATATTTATGTTAAACAACATAAAACATTTTTTTTTTGTAATATTAAGAGATGGGGCTTTTGACCAGGAATCCCCTAACCTGTTACAACAACTCCACCAGGGAGACACACCCACCCCCTCACACACTCACCCATGCCATGGTTTGAACCTTGGACCTAAACAACATAAAACATTAATGTATAAATCTATGCGTAATTTCATTTAAAGCATATTTCATTAATATATAAATCTATGTTTATTTTCATTTAAATCATATTTCATTAATATATAAATCTATGCTTAATTTTATTTAAATAATATTTCATTAATATATAAATCTATGCTTAATTTCATTTAAAGCATAGTCCATTTATATATAAATTTATGCTTAGTTTCATTTAAAACATGTTTCATTACAATAAATTATTTAAAATACATTTAAATAATCTAAACTATTCTTATACCCATATCCTAAAGTTATGTAGCAGCCATTCCATAACTTTAGAAATCTTGTTGCCTAATTTATTCACCTAACAACATAATATAACATGTTATTTTTTTAAAAATATAATATAAGTTATAATTGGCCACTATGTTATTCTTCTAAGCAACATACCATGTTATAGGTTAAAATATTATTAGTCATGGTATTACCCCAAAAAAAAGGCCTTAGGTTATCGCCCAACCAACCGGTGTAAGATGGGGAACAAATCATAACATGTTGAGCAAACCATACTATGCAACCACAATTGCAGGTCAACAGCCAATTCCAAGGGCCCATCCATGTCTCAATTGATGCCTTGACCATGACTTGGTGGTACCTAAGACCACCAAGTGTTTTTTATTATTAAAGGGGTATTTCCTTTAATAAATCAGTCACAACCCCCTAATATATACCATGTGGTATTCCATAGATGAAAGCCATGTTTGGCCTTCCCCGACGAGTTGACCAGTGTAACCAGTGCATGCATAGTAGTCTATAGAGAAAATATAACAATTAAAGTTTAAAATAACCATATATCCTCCTTGTTTTGATGACAATACTAGCTCATCAATTGCAGGAGGTTCCAATTATGAAGCTAAAATGGATTACATCATCTTTAATGATAAGAAGTTGAATTCAAATCCTTCAACCAAGTGCAAGTTTTCTAACTAGGTTGGCAAGAATATACCAAGACTATCGCTAATTCTTGATTGAATCAACATCACACAGATATATTGTCATGTTGTAATGGGCCCAAAACATGACTTACTAGGTACTTAGAAAGAGAACTACATTACAAAGGGAGTTTTCATCACTGGACTACAGGTTGAAAGAGTTGTCGGTCTTTAAAATTATAGGACCAATCTAGCCATGTGGCCAAAAGCCTGCTAGTGAGGGTCATGACATCCTACACCCCTAGGGCTAAAAACTATCCCAGGTGTTTCTTGTAGAACCATATTTGCTCACTCAAATTTGAATGATCAAGGACACTATCCATTTTTTCTTTCTATTGATTTTAAATAATATTCATCACTCCTTGCTAAAATCAATATTATATTCACTGGAAAGAAGATGTACTACTAATTATTAAGTAACAGATATAGTATCATTCTTCTCTAAATTTATTCACAAGGAGGTTTTGTTTCTAGTTTTCCTATATAGTTGTATCTGTATAGCAAGAGAACAAGGGAAACATGGAAATTTTTGCATGACACATCACTCTTAATCATCAAGTTTTGGTAGAAACACCTCATCCTTAAAGCACCATAGTCCCTCATTAATGCAAAAATTTTACTTTTTGTAAAATTTCCTTCATGCTTGACATTCAAGTTCATTACAACTTATATGTAGAGATCACATTTCCTTGAATTATTTCACTAAATCTAACGGATTTCAAGTCAAATAATTATGGGTTCTTTTTAAGTTTTCAACCTAAACAAGATTTTATTGCTTCCTAGCCTCCAAGTTTGCTCTCTAGACCGACCCATTTATGCCCTAGAGTGTTTACTAAGCTCAAAATTTGGTTTATTCTTTAATCAATTTGAGGAGAGGATACCATAATTCTCTTTGGATTAGATTTCCAACCTACTTTTAGAATTGCAAGATCACATCCGAAGAATAGAACCCTACGTTTATTTTTAAGCATGACTAGCTTTAGTAAATTTAGTCACTTCACTTGTGGTGAGTTAACTTAAGCTATTTATCCCACCTTCATTGATGAGATAGCTAAATTTATCCATCCCATCCTTACTATGAGTTGATTCTATCCAATGAGTGAATCTTCGCAATTTGGGCGAAGATTAGCATTTTTGAAAATGCAAATTTATGATTTTGGTGGACCCTCGACGTCGGCCCTTCGCCCAAAATTTTTGGATCAAATTTTTTTAGAAGTATCTATTCGTCGTGCGTTGATAATAGTATTACGTATTATTTTTTAAATTCGCCGACACTCCCGCCTAAGTCGTGGACCATTTTCAAAAAAAAAATTAAAATTTTAAAATTATCCCGCCAAATTCGCTAACTATACCACTATATAAGTAACAAGCCAGAGATAGTTTTCATTTATAACATTCAAAAAGTAAAACTCTAATGCGAAAAGTGTGCTCGAATTCAGTCTTCAGAGTAGTTCTGTAACCGGATCGACACGACATAATTCTCCACCCGACCCGATGATAGGAACTTATATCTCCCAGATAGTCAGTTCCAACCGGGTCGTCTGCCGCACTGAATCTCCACCTGGACCGATTTTCGGATTGACAACTCCACCCGGACCACTGTCGGACTGACAACTCCACCAGATCGGATGCCAAACTAACAACTCCACCCGGATCGATTGTGGGTAAAAATTTCTGCCTCGACGATTACTGGTTTCTATTTTTACCCGGACCGCAAGAAGTTTAGACCATTCGCCCAGACCGACCGTCCGTTGGACCTTTTTTCCACCCAGACTGACTATCGATCCTCTGGGTCTCTTTTCAGATGGACCTTTTCCTACAATAGGTACTCTGTTTCTCTTCAGACATTTGAATCTGTGATCCTATTTTTTTGTCATCTAATATCTGGTTTTTATTTTGCTATTTTTTTACCATTTACTGAAAATAAGTCAATTTTCTGTTCTCCATTTTTCCCCAGATTTTCTATGTTAAAACTCTTTGATTCTCTATTTCCATTAAGATCCCCTTTTCTGTTACTAGATTTTTAAATAGACAAATACTTTGGTTCTCTATGTACATTGTGATGCTCTACTTCTTGTCCATTTTGTACAAGAATTTTATATTTTTCAACATTTGTATCTCTGATTAAATTTTGCATAAACAAAAAAAATTCTTATAATTTTTTCAAATTTTATATTGATTGGTTTTTTGCACTTATTAGTTACACTACTATCTCCAGAAAATAGAGTATCTGAATACTCTAAAAATATCACAATAAAGAATGACTGGAAACAGGTATCTATTTTCTACCAACCATCTATACGTTCATTCTAAATACAATATTGTGTTCAACATTTTATTACTTTTCTAAATTGAAATTTTTTTCTTTACAAGTAAAATGTCACCTACTGGCGATGCAAAGAAGGGGGCCAAATCTGAAAAGGGTATCCTAAATTATTTTAGCCATATGTTGAAATCGAGTGAGCCATCGACATCTGTGCAAATTCAAGGTACACATGATTTTTGAATACTTAATAGTTAGGTGTATTTGTTACTTTAAATAATGCCTTCTTCCTCAAATGGTTAGTGTGCCTCTATCCATATTGCATGATGATATAAATTATATTTCTGTTTGTTAGTTTATTTTGTTAAATTAAAAAATAATTAAGAATATTATTGTATGCTACTATGTAGAAAACCATGTGGACCCTGATATGCCTTCGCTTGAAGATATTCATCCCCAAGAGATGACTTCTATTGAAAATTCTCTTAACAATGACATCCAACAAACACTTGAAGATAATCCTCAAAATAACATAGTTGAAAATGAGAGCGATAAATCAAATACATTACCATCTTCTTTTGAATCTACAAGCGAAAAAAATAAAAAGCGGAAGGCATCTTACTGGGCTATTGGAAGGGCATTTAAGAATGAATGGGCAGAAAAATTTCCATGGATAGAGCCCATCCTAACTAATGACAACCAAATCGATGATAAAGTATGTAGATGCAAAATTTGTAGTTGGAAACTGGGCAAGGAGCATAGGTTGCAAAATAAGATAGATACAATAGAAAAACATGCTGGCAAAGTTTATGTAAAAGTTAAAGGAAGTGATGGAGAAATTATTAGAATAGTTAGGTGGAAGGATGCATCAGAATGTATGCATGTCAGATATGCAATAGAATATGAAAATCACTTTAAGGAACAACAATCTCTTGTTGAGAAAGGTGCAACAATTGAAGCCCATTTTCAAAAAATGGAAAAGATCACCTTAGGGGTAAAAGGATTACAGTTTGTTGTTGTACTTAGTATTCTCAAGAAGGGTAGACCCATGTCCGATTTTATTGATTATAAGCACCTATTTCAGTTGGTTGGTTTGCAAAAAAATTTGAGTTGCCATTGGTCTGATCGAAGTGGTTGGGAAATGGTAAAATGTCTATCATTAGTAGAGAAGGAGGACCTGAGGGAGAAAGTAAAACATTCCAGATTCATTTCACTATCTATTGATGAGGTGATGGTTGTGGACAACACATCCTAGATTTGTATGCATGTGTATACTTTCCAAAACAATGTCAGGCAACCTAGTTTGCTAGGATTACATAAGATGGTTGAAAATTCAAATGCATAAAATATTTATAATGTTGTTGTGACTAGTTTAAAAGATATTGCAGGAATGAATGACATGGACATAGCCACAAAGTTAATATGCATTGGAGCTGATGGAGCTGCTATTATGCAAGGGCATAGGAGTGGTCTCTGTGTTCGACTGCAAACCACAATTGCACCATATATGATACCCATTCATTGCATGGCTCATAGAATCAATCTTGCATATAAAATCATGAGCACTTTTGAAAATGTTGCGAGAGTGGAAGACCTCATTCATGAAATACATTCTTATTTTTCTTGCAGTCCAAAAAGGTTTTCAGAGTTTCAACAGTTTGCACTAGGAGTTACAGAAGGAAATAAAATGTTAAAATATGTAGATACAAGGTGGATTTCATTGTATAAACCTGCACATAGAGTTTTTATAGAATATCAATCATTAACAGGGTTTATGTACACAAGTAGTCAAGGAGTTGATAAGGCAAAATATTTGTTGTTTCGTTTGACTAACTTTGAAACCCTATTGACATTATGTGGTATTCTTCCAATGTTACAAGAAATGAATAGATTGATTAAATTTGCACAAGAGAGATCCATCTATATCATTGATTTCATAAGGATGAGAAAACAAATATGTCTTGTTATTGAAAATTTATGTGTTCAAAGCAGATTTTAAAGATCCCTTGTTTCATAGTTGGAATACATTGACAAACGTGAATGATCCAGGAAGCTATTTGAAGTTTGACATCAATGATCATCTTTGTATTAACAATCGAGGAAATTTGATACCTCTTTATTATTTTGAAAGGAAATCAAGTATAGGTATGGATGGTATTGAACAAGTTCCTATAACACACAATAGATTTCATGTTGTATTACAAAAAATTAGAACAAATTTGTCCAATATAGAAAAATATTTGACAAGTGAGATAAGAGATCGGTTTCAGAGAGATGAGTTGCTTGAGGTGATGGGTGTGGTTAACCCCATGTTTTGGGCTTCTAATAGTGACTTCAATTCTGCAAATGAGTTGTTTTTTAAATATATGATGATACTTATTCAGCATTTCAGTAAAATTATGGAAATCAATGGTGTTACAATCAATGGTATACTAAACAAAAATATTTTGAAAGAATAGTCAACACATTTTGGAAGAACAATGGTTGGGCAAACAACATTTTTGAAAGACATCCATGAGACTGGTTCCATTGCACGTTTGTGGCAAAAATTGTATCCAAGTACTATCCTACAAGATACTATAAGTGAATACTTCTGTTTATATGAATTATGTCAAACAATGATTCTGGGATCAGTGGAAGACGAGAGGGTTTTTAGTGCACTATATTTTGTGAAATCAAAGCTTCGCAACAGGCTAGACAAAAATTTGGAAAATTGTTTGAGAATTTATGTATCATCTTATCAGTTGGAAACTTTTCCCTATGATAGGGCAATTGTATTATGGAATTCCCTTGCAGATAGAAGGAGTGTGTTGAATATGACCGATATGGAAGATAATGATGCTCGTAGTGATCAGAATGCAGAGACACAACTATCCAGTATGCTATATATTGATGCTCAACAAGCAAAAAATTATTTGTTTAAGCTACCTGATTTGTGATTTTTTTCACAAGTTGAATTCATTTGACAACAGATTTGACAAGCTGAGCATTGTATGTTTCAGCTACCTGATTTGGGTTTTTACCGATTTTGTGATTTTTCCAGTATTTCACAATAAACTAGATTTGATTTGATATCAAATTTTACAATATTGTATCAGATTTGTTAGATTTCATAAAATTTGATTATGAAGAAGTTTTCATGTTTTGTCCTTTGTTGTTTTTGAAATGGTTTTAATTGCCTGATATATTAGTATTTGTTTGTTTCAATTACATGAATTGTAAGTTTTTTACAAGTATTTACAACATTGATCAATATGGATTTGTTAGTTATCATATTCATTTTCAATATGAATTTTTGGTTATTTGTCATCACAAGAGTGTTTCATCTATATGAATTGTAACTATGATTTATTACACAACATTGTCTTTCAAATTATATGTTTTATGATTTTTAACATAGCATTGTCTTTCATAACCGATTATAAATGTATGAGTATTGTTGTTTTTGAATTGATTTGAACTGCATTCATATTCATATTGAGATTATAAATAGTTAAAATCATTTCAAAAACAAGAAGTGCATTCATATTGACACAAGAAGAGCATTCATATTGATTTTATATAAAACAAGAAGAGCATTCATATTGAGACAAGCACAACATTCATATTTATCATTTTGGACAAGAATAGGATTCATACTGATTTTAACTGCATTCATATTGATTCTAACTGCATTCATATTCATATTGAGGTTATAAACAGTTAAAATCATTTCAAATACAAGAAGTGCATTCATATTGACACAAGAAAAGCATTCATATTGATTTTATCTGAAACAAGGAGAGCATTCATATTGACACAAGCACAACATTCATATTTATCATTTTGGACAAGAATAGCATTCATACTGATTTTAACTGCATTCATATTTTCATATTCATATTGAGGTTATAAATAGTTAAAATCATTTCAATCATATTCATATGCATATTGCCATAGACGAAAAATGCATCAAAAAATTATAAATAGGAAGAACAACAAAATTAAAATATATAGATTTAAAATATATAAAGATGTCTTTAAAGTTTAAATGTGTTGAAAAACAACACAAACTTCCTCCCAACACTGAAATTTTTGAGACTATGTTTGAATTTCTGGTTGTTCTGTCGATGTGTGTTCTACAGTGGTTTCTCCTGGAGCTGCCTGTTCTATTACTTTTTCTACTTCTTCTACACCAGGCGTTGGCAGTGCTCCGGATCTGACTAAACTTTCTTGTCCTTTCTTGAAATTTTCCAACAGCCCAACATCTTCTTTGGCAGGATCTTGAAGCTCTTTCAAACTAGGATTTTTCTCCAGTCCTTCCCTTATCAACAGTTCCGGATCCACTTTCAGTTTTTCCTATAAATATTTTTTTAGAATGTTATTATCTCTTACTTTCTGTTGGGTTGTTCTCTTCATTATAATGGACATTTCCAAAAATATTTTTGTAGCCTCTATGTTGACTTGCATGCTCTGAACCTGTAATTTCAAATTTTCAAAGTTTGACTGCAAAAAAAAACCATAAGTTAGTACAGTTATATGACATAATTTAAGCAACTTCAACAGTTTTAAGACATGAGTTAGTAGAGTTAGCAAAATAAAAAATGCAACTAAATTCTCACCTCGGCCACATCTCTAGCGGCTAAAGCAACATCAATAGTTTTCTTGTTGAAAGCCCATTGGTTATAGTATGCTTGGGCTTCAACATTGATGTTCTCAATTCTATTCAACATAATATTTAAAACTTCATCATCGGATGAAGTCCTGCACGTCACTAATCCTGATGTTGCCTACTGTAGCAGACCATTAAGCTTCTCTGGTTCGTTCTCATATCGAGAAAAAAATTCTCCCTTTTATTAAAATTTTTGTAATGGGCATTTATTTGCTTGATAAGCACTTTAGCCCGAATTTCCCATTGTTTCATAAATTGTAAATATTTAAGCACCCTCTCTTGGAGGATTGCTTCAATACCATCACACATAGAAGATTGAATATCAAATTTAACTTTGTCATCCTCGGATTGAGGATGACAATGGGCTTCCATCGCAGGAGCGGATACTGTTTGCTCAACTATTGGGGGTGTTGTTTCTTCTGCCTCTACATGTGCATCTTCAAGCACCTTTGTGGCATGAAAGCCCTCAATGTTTCCTTGCAAAAAAAATTCATCATCAAGTGAAATATTATCTAAACCATCATTTGCAGTGGACACATCCGGTACTTGACTTGTGTTAAAAGAAAAAGTGGGGAAAACACCCTATGATCTTGGTTGCAAAAGTATTTTTCCCCTTCCATGGGCCATATTGATTTGCCCTCTCATTTGCTGCACCTATGGTTGAGGTTGTGCTGGCGGTGGCCTCATCACTTGCTTTTTCGAGCTTCTCACGATTTGATCTTGAGAGCCACTTGACATTCAAATAAGAAATTGCCAAAATTATTTTCCAAAAACAAAAAAAAACTTTAATTTCAAGTAAATAGAATGATTTACCTGACGACGATTGAATCTCATTTACAATGTTGCGGATGAGGGTTGTGCACATTTCTGAAAACATAAAAATAAAAAAAAACTTAATATAATTATATGTAACGCACTAAGAAGTATAATGATAAAATATTGAAAGTGTAACTTACGTGCAGGACGGTTGATCTGACTAGATTCAATTTCAGGGCGATGAGGAGTAGTAACTATAACCTGTCGTGTACGTTTTGTTGGCCTCGACAATGGTGATGATTTTGATTCATTTTCTTCAGAATCACCACATGCCTCATGCATGTGACCCCTTACACCAACATCCTGTTTTTTAGTTTTTGTCACTAACTTTCTCTGCAATCATGTGCAAAACAAAATGAAAACAAAAAATAGAGCTAAAATATATTAAAAATTAGATTTGAAACATGGACTTACCCTCAACTCCTCTGAACTCATACCCAAGTTCAGAAATGTGGGATGCAACATTGTTGGTATTTCAATATTTTTTAAATCATAAAAACTTTCATAAAAAAGAAGTAAAATAAAATTAATGGTCGCCACCATTTTGACTTCTATTCCGATGTCGTGCAACTCTATTCTGATGTGTTCTGAAATGTACGAGCACCAGTTGAACTATGCGCCTTGAACAGTGTGAACGATATAGGTCAATGCCCATAATGGAAGTTTTGTTCTTCCAAGCAAAAATAGTCTTGCTTGGAAGAACTCAATAATGGCCTTCAGATTTTTATTTTCAACACAGCTGTAAGTTAAGCCTCTCTTAGACTTAGCAACGAAAGTTGCATAAAAAAAAATTAGATGAAAAAACATGTTGAAAATTAAATTTTGAACAATAATAGAAATAATTGACGAGAATTATACCTTCAACCACTTTCCAGGGAAGATCGAATTCATCCTCCAAGTATTTTTTGTCACGCTTACCCATAGTGAACCTCGAAGACACGATAGGGAAACTCTTGTGTGGAAGTTCTGTTAACCTCTGGATGTTCGTAGGTGTGACGGTGAATGACACTTGTTTATTCCAAAAAGTGACATTCACTGTTGCACGGTCATGGTCGTAACCATCAATGATACTCTGTAGAAGGTGCTTGTCGGTCTTGAGTTGTGGTACTGTTAGCAAGTGTTGCAAACCTGATGCAGAGAGCCACGTATTGTCATAACCAGGGGTGGTTGACAAATCAATCATGGTAGTGCAAGTAGCATTCTTGAACACAAAATTTCCAAAGGTAGTTTGAGTAGATGTGGTAGGATTGGCCATTGTTTGATAAAGTAAAAGGAGAAAGTGGATTGCAAAGAGTGTGGGGTGACGGTGTATCGGAAGGAGTTAGAGAGATCACAAAAATGTAACCAAAAAAATGACTTCCCAATGTCTATTTATAGATACAATTGATAGGATTTGGACACATGGTAGAATGCCATTCAGCATGCACTGAGGCTGACTGATCGACTGACATGTGGTAGAGTAAACATTGATCCAATGACGGATCTTTTCCACCCGATCGTATGTCGAACTTTGTTTTCACCCGATCCATTTACCAAACTTCAAAAATCACCCGGTCCATCATCCGGACTATGATTTCCATCCAAATCGATGTCGATCAATGTTATACATTCGGTTCACAATCCGGACCTCTATTTTCACTCGGCTCATAGTCGGTTCTCGAATTCCACCCGGGTCATCAAATGATCGAGGGTTTCCATCCGATCCATTACCCATCCTATAATTCCACCCGATCCGTTGGTCGGTTAACTATTTCCATTTAGGTCGTTACTCATCCTCGATTTCCACCTAGGTCGTTGGTCGTACATTTATTTCAACCTACCTATATCACCATTTCTTGCTTTCCACCCGGTCGGTCACCGGTCTATGTTTTGCACCCGATTCGTTTCCCGACTTTGTATATTACCCGGTACGTAATCGGGATGTGTTTCCACTAGGTCCATTCTCGGTCTGTGTTTTCCCTCTGTTCACCATTTTTTTCCAATTTTTTTCAAAAATTAAGATAATTCGCCATGTCTTCCGACATGAGGTTGACTTGGATTCACCAGGGATTCGCAACGGATTCACAATTTTTTTACAAGGACATTTCTAGTCCGACCCCTTATGCATAACCTTGAATCTATCTATCTATCTCATTCTATCTATGAAATAACTAAATTTATTTTTTCCATTTTTACTAGGATTTGACCCTATCTATCTATCTCACTTGAGTAGCTAAAGTCATTTATCTCCATTTAGCTACTATCTGAACCTATCCATCTATCTCACTTGAGATAGATAAATTTATATATATCCTTTTAGCTATGATTTGACTCTATCCATCTATCTCATTGTAGATATGATATGAATCTATCCATCTATCTTGCTTTGAGATAGCTAAAGTCATCCATTTTATTTTTGCTATATTTTAGTATAGAATGGCTAAGGTTATGCTTACTTTTTGCAAGATACTATACCAAAGTAGTGTTTCTTTTCCTTGCACCAATCCTTAGGAAATCCTTAGCTTATCCAAGGAATATTTTAGCCTGTCATACCTAGATTTTCATATAGGAAAGCTTATAGTCCTATGACTATGTGCTTTGATCGTAAGCAACTTTGTAGTTCAAGGTATTCTTGGCTTAAGATTAATTAAGCAAAGTCCTATTATAGAAATATACTTACCCTTTAGCACATTCTAAATGAACCTCTATTCCATCATCTCCTAGAGTTCCTTTCACATAAGTGTTTCATCCTATGCCTTACTACTTAGATACCATATGTAACACCCCAAAACTCAACCAACCTAGGGATACCATTATATATTACTATAATATTTTTTAAAAGTAATTAAAAACATCACATATTAACAACCACCAAGAATCACATTTAAAACAAATAAAGAATAATATAAACCAAGCACTAGATCAAATCAAAACATGAGGATTAACTAGCAAAGTTATATTGAAAGTAAATATAGAAACCACAACAAATAAATACATAAAGTAAGATCAAAGAAGATACCCATAACATAATATTTATCCTGGAGAAAAAACCTCAAAGATAAAACCCAGCCTCAAATATGATCCATATATTTTATAAGTTTGGTCTTTTACAAATACAAGGATCCATAATCCTTTTCTCTCAACATAAGACAATAACAATGCATATGACACATACTCATACGACTTTACTGTGGAATGCTCAATTCATCCACACAATAATCTCCACAATTGTTTTTTCATACTTATACAATCAGCACCAAATTCCACATAAGAATATTTTCATTTAATAAATTAACTAAAGTCCCATACCTTTAGTTAATCTTATAATCCAATTTTAATTTACTAAACTAAATAAATTCCCATACCTTTAGTTAATATAATAAACCACTTTCCATTTACTAAACTAACTAAAGTCTCATACCTTTAGTTAATCTAATAAACCACTTTCCATTTACTAAACTAACTAAAGTCCCATACCTTTAGTTAATCTAATAAACCACTTTCCATTTACTAAACTAACTAAAGTCCCATACCTTTAGTTAATATAATAAACCATTTTAATTTACTAAACTAACTAAAGTCTCATATCTTTAGTTAATCTAATAAACCATTTTCCATTTACTAAACTAACTAAAGTTCCATACCTTTAGTTAATCTAATAAACCACTTTTCATTTACTAAACTAACTAAAGTACCATACATTTAGTTAATCTAACAAAACACTTTCAATTTACTACAATTACAATAACATCATAGCATAATCATAACTTTCCTTTCAATTACAACCACACTAAAATCTTAGCATAATCATAACATTCATTTTAATTACAACTACACTAACATTTTAGCATAATAATAACTTTATTTTTTAATTATAGCTACACTAACATCTTAGCATAATAATAAATTTTATTTTCAATTACAACTACACTAACATCTTAGTATAATCATAACTTTCCTTTTATTACAACTACACTAACATCTTAGCATAATCATAACTTTCCATTCAATTACAACTACACTAACATCTTAGCATAATCATAACTTTCCTTTTATTATAACTACACTAACATCTTAGCATAATCATAAAATTAATTTAATTATAACTACACTAACATATTAGCATAATCATAACTTTCCTTTTAATTACAACTACACTAACATCTTAGCATAATCATAAAATTCATTTCAATTACAGCTCCACTAAAATCTCAGGATAATCATAACTTTCTATTTTAATAACATCTATGCTAACATATTAGCATAATAATTATCACTATGTTATCTAACATATAACATACTCCACAATTATTCTATTTAAACTATTATATAATATAATCCACAATTGTTCCTTTTAAGCTCAATCTATGCTAATCAACTTGTAATGACCCAAAAACACACAAACAACAAAAATACAAAAAGTTTTTTTTTTTTAATATGGAGAGAGGTACATGAAACCTTCATGGACCCCTAACCAAACCACTATTTGTCTAAATTTTCAATCCCTTAAGTTTTCTTGAAAGCTATATCTCACGAAGTACCCTAACACAAGTCCGTATGTGCAGGTGTATCATGTGTTACTACCAATAAGCCCATCTATCCCATCATTATTGATGAGCTAGAATTATCACCCTCATTCCATCAAAGGTATACACACATATCCATACCATACACAAATTACTATATGTAGGTATGCTATGATTATTGTGAGTTAAACTATCTATCTTGTCTCCACGATGAGCTATCTTAACTCAGATATAGTCTCTCCACAACTTAGTCATTTACCTCCCTAAAGGGGTCTCAATTCCCTTAGGTCTCCTATGTTCACCCTAAGGGGTTCTAAATTACCTTAGGTCACCAATGTTCAACCTAAGGGGTTATCAATTCCCTTAAGTCACCTCTGAGTTCATCCTAGAACTCTACTCTTCAATTTCTATCATCAAGCAACCAAAAAATAATACAACTAGATACTAAAACAACAAGGAGTAATCACTAAGCATCCAGAAAATAAAGAAGGGTCAACACTAAAATAGAATCAACTACTTAGCACAACAAAATATAGAAATAAATTAAAAGAACCTTCTCTAAATCAATAAACATTTATTGCATTAGAATTTGCATCGTAAATCCTTCTTACTTTAAATAATATTACAGTAACTACATTGGGGATATCTCCCCAAAATTCTAGTCTATTTGAGCATTAGTAAAGCAACACAAAATACAATTACCTATACTTTGCTTCCAATGAACTCCTAGCTTGTCCTTGTTTCCCATTTATTATTTGAGAGTAGTATGGTATTAGGGTACTCATGGTTGAGGATAGGCATACCTTTAAATGCATCTATTCATTTACTTTGCCAAATTGCAACTATACAAAATTCAATTGAGTTTCCAACCCTATAATGCATAATGGATATTATAAAAGCCCCTTTTC
This sequence comes from Wollemia nobilis, assembly GCA_028583015.1. NCBI lineage: Eukaryota > Viridiplantae > Streptophyta > Pinopsida > Araucariales > Araucariaceae > Wollemia > Wollemia nobilis. The sequence goes on from JAQPPZ010016349.1 coordinate 2,916,341, forward strand.
TTTTATCTTTACGTCTCAAGTTTCCTTAGAGAGTCATCCAACATGTACTACTTATATCAAGGTCTAACTTAATCAAATCCATTCATGTATTAAAACATTAAAGTCCCATACCTTTAACCTCTAAAACAATCATTTTGTTTTCATTCCCTAAATAAAAGCCCATTAACTTCAATTCTAAGAATAAATCTACATCTTTTTTAATTCACAAATTCCAATAAAATTAATTATTGTTTTAAAGCATTAAAGTCACATACCATTAACCTTTAAACAATCATTCATTCATTCCCTAAATCAAATCCCCATAAATTTATTTCAAATAATAAATATACATCATTTTTAATTAAAATCACCTAAGATAATGAAAGCACGAGATTCCGAAAGTTGAAAAGAAACACTAAAGCTATGCAATGCAAAACGAAATGTAACGCTTTAATCCTAGAAATTTGAAATGCATGAAATAGGGAAAAAGATATGAATTGAGACGAAATGAAAGAAGTATAGAAAGCACAACCCTTTTTATTTATACTCTCTCAATAGCGGTTACAAATACGTCTCCCGCCTTTTTAGGGGCCAGGAGCGTTAACATGTTTTGGTTACAATGGTGACTAGTGATCTTCCTTCCGCATGCCCACATGCAAAATGGACGGGCCAAAGCATCGTCGCCGCTAGTGTGAATGAATCCTTGATCCTTGCTGCTCCTCCTGCATTCAAAGAAACAACAAAATTGTTAGTAGCACCTGTTGCAAAGATGAAACGTTTGTTCTCTAAAAAACAATGAAAGATGCATGCAAAATATTGATTATAGCGATAAATAAACTGATTATAAACAACCTGTAAATTTGACAGGAACTAGGGAACATTACCAAAGGGCCACTACCATCAAAATAGTCAAAAAATTCACTGTCGATTCGAATTCGCTCCTAGGCAGGATGGATTCGACTGTAATTCATCTTGGGGTAGGATGAATTCACCTACGATAAAGCGCCGAAGTGATACTGCCCCAAATGTCGCATCTAGGGAGCTCCAAAAGACCTGTAAACTTGGGGTTAGCTAATTGGAGGCATTTTGGGAAGACTCATATGGTCATATTTCCCCAATTTGACCTCCATAAATGGTAATTTGACACTGCTACCTGCAAGTTAGTGAGGACAACACAAGCGATAAAACATGATAAGATTTGATCAAAGCATTATGAAATAGAAATTACAAGCTATTTAAGCAGCATAAGATGGAATGCAAAATAAAAAAATGACAAAAGAACAAACTACCATGAATTCCCAATCATTCTTAACAAAAGAAGATTAGACTCGCAGCAGTGAGGGACACCCAGGCGGGCCGCCCACTGTTGGAAACTGATTTCGGCACCAATCCACTTGGGATGGGCCCAAAATCTCTTGTAATGTGTTATTGGTGAATTGGTAGATCATTGTGGTCAAGTTTCAGGTTTTGGATCAAAGCGTAATTGTCTTTGTCAATGATTCTTTGAATGCATGCCATTTTCCTTAATTGGGTGTGTGTTTGCTGATTGGTGACTAAGTGTGACTACCCCCTCGAGTGACAAATCGATGAGGGAATGACCTTCGTGAGAAAAGTGACGAGTCACTTGACCCAAGATGACTTGTGCAAGGGTGACTTTAGATGGTTTAGCATTAAGCTTTAGCAGTTTCCTAACATTTGGACCTATTTTTGGTGGGTAAAATCACTTTTGGTGATGCCATAATGGGGTGAAATCATTGAAAACCCGTCTTCCCATGGAGCGGTTTGGCTATGGTAGCCTTCTTGGGGAAGTAGAAGAGTGACAATTTGAGCCCCGACATCAATTTTCTATGCCAATAGGTTAAGTGCAAGAGCACTTGTATCCGGCAATGCTTATTGCTGTTTGTTTGTGTTGCATTTTTTTTTTTGTTTTTGTTGTTTTGTTTTTTTGTTGTTTTCGAGTGGGTTTTGACCCTTTTGTGACGTCATTTGGGGGTGAAATTGTCGAAAATATATCTTCCCGTGGAGCGGTCTGGCTATGGTAGCCTTCTTAGAGATTAGGGTAGTGACAATGTAAACCCCAACATCAGCTTTCTATGCCATTGAATGTCAGGTGCAAAGGTGCCTTTGTTCGACACTTTTATTGCTATTGTTTGTGGATATTTGTTGTTTTTGTTGTTTTGATTTTCTTGCTTTGTGTATATGTCATAATTTATGTTATGCACAATGCTTAATGTTGATGGATGCATGCTACTTTATATTGATGTATGCTTATGGTATGATAAATGCGAATGTTGTTGATTTATATGATAGGTAATGGAATGGATGAAATGATTTGTTGATAACCTTGCATTGGCACCATAGACTATACAGGACTTATGGCTTTGTGTACTGGGTGATTGCTATGGTAAATGCTTTTGTGTATATATGTTGCTCTTTTTTTTTTTCTTTTTTCTTTTTTTTTATGGTGATATAGGGATGGATTATATGCAATGGTTGGCATAGAATGTAGCTAAGTGTTTCTGAGACTCAGATGGTTTAACTAACTAGCCAAGACTATACTGTTGTCTTACAAGATGTTTGAACAAGGTATGAATTGTGCTTGTTTTTGACCAAGTTATTTTACATCCCTATGTGTGCAATTGAATTTATTTTTGTGGTATTTGTCAGGATACCACCAGTGCCAGATGGGATTTCAACCGAACCTGTACTGAGGATCACCTGATTAGTTCCACTAACTCCTTTGTTGTATTTAGTCAAATTAAACTATTTTGCGTTCTAGGATAACATAAGCTAGCTCATCCATATGCAAACATTGATCTGCACACAAGTTCATGTGACATATATATCATCATGCGGGAGGTTTGCCACGAGTGACCGATAGGCTATCAACCAAACCAGTACTGAGGTTTATCTCATGACCTTCTGAATGCTGAGAGTTCTAGGGATTCAAGTTCAACTCCCTTCTTTTCTTCATTTGTATGGGGATACTTGCTCTTTTATAGTGATAAAATCACTGTTTATTTTTGTTTTTCTTTTTTTGAGCAAGGGATTTGAATTTGGGAGTGATGAGAATCACTATTGCTTGTGCCTTTTGTGTATGCACTTTATGGGATTTGATGTCGAATTTTTGGAGTTTTGACATGTGCAAATTTTGATGTTTTGCAACTTTTGAGAACTTGGGATTCATGGGGAATTGGGTAGGGAGGATGCTTGTCCTTTTTCCAACTCTTAGCATTCTTTGGGGTCATTCGCATAGGGGGATGAGCAAGATAACCATTTCGCTTATGGTGACCTGGATTGCTTTGCAGGGTTCATATTTCGTTCACACAACTTGGGAATGTTTATGTGTTTTTGAACTTGTGATGGGATGCTATGTAACAAGGTGTATTTCAAGTAAAACTCTACCGTTGTAACATCCGTTTGACTTTGTACAATTCTTGGCTAGAGATCTAATGACAGCTAAATGACGAAAACTCTAGATACATTGGATGACAACTGATTTATGATATGGCGAAATGGTGATTGTTGTTTATTTTTGTTGTATTGTTTTCAAAATGGAAAATGTGAAAGGTGGTGGATTTGCCAAGTAATGACAGTCTATGGTGCCTTTGCCTTGTGTGATCAACAATATGCAATGGATGGATGCAATGTTTATGCAGCTATATGTATTTTGAATTTTGAAGTATGCATGAATTTGAGATGCAGATTTTGTTTGTTTTTGATGATTTTGTTTGTTTTTTAATTTTCTTGACCAAGCGATTGCGACAATCCTTGGAGCTTTTGGGGTGACCAAGGGATTGTGATAACCCTTGGATATTTTGGGGTTGACCAAGAGATTGCGATAATCCTTGGAGATTTTGGTTTGACCAAAGGATTACGATAATCCTTGGAGATTTTTGGGATGACCAAGTGATTGCGATAATCCTTGGAGCTTTTGGGTTTGACCAAAGGATTGCGATAATCCTTGGAGATTTTTGGGATGACCAAGTGATTGCGATAATCCTTGGAGCTTTTGGGGATGACCAAGCGATTGCGATAATCCTTGGAGCTTTTGGGGTGACCAAGGGATTGCGATAACCCTTGGAGCTTTTTTGGATGACCAAGTGATTGCGATAATCCTTGGAGCTTTTGGTTTGACCAAAGGGTTTGTGAGCACCTTTGGGGCCTTTTTGGGATGACCAAGTTATTATGAGAATCCTTGGGGCTTTTGGGTTGACCAAGCAATTGCGGGAATCCTTGGAGATTTTTGGGTTGACAAAGCGATTGCGACAATCCTTGGAGCTTTTTGGGTTTTGACCAAGCGATTGTGATAATCCTTGGAGTTTTTTGGTTTGGACTATGGCTCTTCAGGGGATAGAGGTACCCCCATATTTTTGTCTTTGTGCTCCGGATCTGGCTCTAGAGGTACGGGCATGAATGGATCGGCCTTATGCACGGATAGGAGGATAGGGTATACCCTCGATACTGATATTGCTATGGGGTCTCTGGGTGGAAGTTGATCTCTGTGTGCCCAAAGTGGTGGATTCAAAAGTTGGTCCCACTACACTAGGTTAACATGCCACTCATGCCCTGGCATTATGTTTAGCTATTGAAGTGCATCATCAATATCTATAGGGTGTTGATGTTGTCGCATGTGATTGTTGTGGGCCATCTCTATTTTATCCTCACCTTCGGCCAATAAGTCCAGCTCATCAAAATATAGCAATTCTGAGACATGGAAGACTACATCATCAGGTAGCTCTATGGTCAGAGGTTGATCTTCTTCGAAATGAGCCTCATGTAAGTTGGGCCTTGGGAGCTCCAAAATCCTGGTCTATACCAACTCTAAGTGCTTTAGCACTTTGCATGTATTGAGGGATTTGAGATCCTCCTCTTTGGTTTGTTCCTATTGAGGAACTTGATGCCTATGGAGGTGTGGCCAGATAGCACCCCCCATGTCTTTGTAAGGTATTTCATCCCGCTCTCCTTCTCGCTTTGATTCCTCAAAGGCTTCTTGATGAATTTCTAAGGGTGGCCCATAAACCTGAGTGGGTTATTGAGGAAGGCATCCGTCATTGGTTATAGGAGTGGTCTCCCACTCATGTCTAGGAGGCGTCAAGGGTGATGCTTGATGAGGTCACGAAGACTTGTCTCGCACCTGGGGGTTGTGCCTCTCATAATGTTTTGTCTTATGCATGTGAGGGGTTGGAGTCCTCTCCTGCATAGTGTGTTGGAACAACTAATCCTTCTAGCACTGAAGGAACTCTTTGTTAATATGGTATAGTTCCTCTAACTGTAGTCGCTCTAGCTCAAGTTGCATGAGTTATGCCTGGCAAGCGACATGTTTGGCAAATTCTAAGATAGTTGGTCCTATCGTCTCATGTCTAGAAGGGCTAGACGCCTCTCCTACATATCTATCTCGGTCGTGGTGATCCGAGATCTCTATAGGCTGCCTCCCTCTATTGGGGGTAATGACATTCCCTCGGGGCTTTGGCCTCAGTGAGTGGTCCTAATAGATAGCAGGTGCGAAGTCGTATTGCTCTTGCACTATATATTGCTCTCAAGGAGGTTAGGGGTCTTCCTCGTGCTCTCTTTCATAAGTGAAAAAGGGACGGACAGAGTTGGCTCGCCCTACCTAAAGAGCCATGCACTCTAGATTTTACCGGTTGTTTCTAACAATGATGCGAGGTGTAGGATGGATGGCATAGTCATGTGGCCCCCCCTTATGGACCCCCTTCCATTCTAGCACTTCATCCCACAGTGGCCACTTATAACGGGCATCTAAGGGAGTTATCTAGTGGGTATACCTCTCTTGAATGGGTGTGTGCTAGGTGTTGTGCTAGTAGGAAGTGCCCCTAGAAGGGGTGCCCTTATAGTCCCATTCTGTCAGGGCACGGAGGGGACTGCCTTGTGTGTCAGGCCACAAAGGTGGTATGACCAAATCCTTGGGGCTGTATCGGAGGCGACTTGTGCCTCCTTGGATATTCCTCGCAGCATCTACCCGTGATTGGGCTTGGCTGTGGGTGAACACCATTGTGATACTTCTCTACAAAATGCATAAATTTTTGTCTTTTGTTTATGATTTTTTTGATTTTTATGCTACACAAAACAGAAAATATCACACACATGCAAGCAATGATTATCTCTTTTAAATATTAAAAGTGTGCCCTAAATCTGGTTTCGTGTGTTTTAATGTTTGTTTTTGAAAACTTTTTGAAGAACATTTAAATGCAGTATGAAGGCTCTTATGACTCCCATAAATGGTCGCCCCTTCGATATACCATTGCCAGGCCGATATACCAACCTCTCTATATACCCGCCCTTACGAGAGGGAAATTATAGGTAAGTAAGAGCAGATGGTACGTGGTGCACGAAAGGGGGATTGCCCTGTTTATGACACCTACCATAGAAGACTTATCCTCATGTGTTGGGAATCACCCCAGCGACACTCGGTCAACTTTCGTCAGGATTTACATCTAACAACAGTGAAAATCAAGGTAAATGAATGCAAAATTCAAGCCAAGGTGGTGATGAAATCCACCGTTGGTCTTGATCAAGGGCTGGGGTTTTATGACCAGCTCCTTGGTTTAAAAGTGCCACGTGATGTGTGTGGGGTTTATTTTAAGAAAATTGAAACAAGCAACAACATCTTTACCTAAGCAAGCAAGAATGGATAGAAAACAAAAAACAAAAACAAGAAAATGACAGGAACTGTTAAAAACTATTACCTCTTTTCTGCCCAAATCGGCTATTTTTGACTCTTGGATTTGAAACTGCACAGATAGAAATTCGCCTTTGGGTGAGACGAATACTAGAATAGAATTCGTCCCAGGCTGAGATGAATTCAAATTCGTCTTAGGGTTAAACGAATTCCAGTACTGTATTCGCCACAGGGTGGAATGAACAATAGTCAGAGTTCGAAAAACGGTTCCTGTAAGCAAGAAAACACAAATTTTTATCAGTTTCATCATCTCAAAAATTAGAGGGCAGGGTCCCACCGTGATCGCCACTGAAAGCATGAGATTTCGAAAGTTGAAAAGAAATAGTAAAGCTATGAAATGCAAAATGAAATGTAACGCTTTAATCCTAGAAATTTGAAATGCATGAAATAGGGAAAAAGAGACAAATTGAGATGAAATGAAAGAAGTATAGAAAGCACAACCCTTTTTATTTATACTCTCTCAATAGCGGTTACAAATACGTCTCCCACATTTTCAGGGGCCAAGAGCGTTAACATGTTTTGGTTACAATGGTGACTAGTGATCTTCCTTCCGCGTGCCCACATGCAAAATGGATGGGCCAAAGAATCACCGTCGTTGGTGTGAATGAATCCTTGATCCTTGCTGCTCCTCCTGCATTCAAAGAAACAACAAAATCATTAGTAGCACCTGTTGCAAATATGAAATGTTTTTTCTCTAAAAACAATGAAAGATGCATGCAAAAGATTGATTACAGTGATAAATAAACCGATTCTAAACAACCTACAAATTTGATAGGAACCAGGGAACATTAATAGAGGGCCACTGCCATCAAAACAGTCAAAAAATTCACTACCAATTCGAATTCGCTCCTGGGCGGGATGGATTCGACTGTAATTCGTCTCGAGGTAGGACGAATTCGCCTGCGACAAAGCGCCAAAGTGATACTACCGCAAATGTCGTGTCTAGGGAGCTCCAAAAGACATACAAACTTGGGGTTAGCTAATTGGAGGAATTTTGGGAAGACCCAGATGGTTGGATTTCCCCAATTTGACCTCCATCAATGGGAATTTGACACTACTACTTGCAAGTTAGTGAGGACAACAAAAGCAATAAAACATGATAAGATTTGATCAAAGCATTATGAAATCGGAATTACAAGCTATTTAAGTAGCATAATATGGAATGCAAAATAAACAAATGAAAAAAGAAAAATTTGCCATGAATTCCCAATCGTTCTTAAAAAAATAAGATTAGACTCGTAGTAGTGTGGGATGCTTGGGCAGGCCGCCCACCATTGGAACCTGATTTCGACACCAATCCACTTGGGATGGGCCCAAAATCTCTTGTAATGTGTTTTTGGTGAATTGGTAGATCAATGTGGTCAAGTGTCGGGTTTTGGATCCGGATTCACACTTCCAATAACCACCCAATGACCTCCCTTGCAAAAGATATCAAGGATGTGGAAGAGGTGAATCAAAGGTAAAGCGTGGTATCAAATTTGGCAGCACTTCGTTGCTTAAAAATTTTTCCAATCTCTCCTTTTTTGGGTGAGAAATTTCACCATTTTATAGACCCAGGGGGTCTCTTTGGAGGGGCATGCATGAGCGCCATGTCGCAGTCATGCCTTCCCATGAGGGAGGAAAGTCCTCCCTGACTTGGGCTTCCATGACTGCCCTTGTGACAGTCCTCTAATGTCCAATCTTCCCACCTACATGCGCATGCAAGGAAGGAGGCATTAATTGACTGTCCTCGGCTACCATTTGGTGCAATTTCTCTTTTTTCCCGTTGAACCTGGAATTCGTCCTACCCTAGAGCGAATTCAGAATTCGTCCCTAGGTGGGGCGGATCCCATTTTGAATTTGTCCCAAGGTGGGACAAATACTGAGCAAAGTGCCTGAATGTGCCAAATTGATTGTTGACCTTCCAAAATTGTTGTAAAAGTGGTTAGGACCATTGTTTAACCTCTGATGGCTGCCCTGGGGGCTGTGTGTGTCAAAGCGATCAGTGTTTGTAGTCACATAATCGAACTGGTACTATTTTGGTGTCTACAGATAATCAACATTAATCAAAGGTTCCATTTTTATTTAAAAACCCTAAGATAATCAACATTAATCAAAGGTTCCTTTTTTAATTAAAAACTCCTAAGATAATCAACATTAATCAAAGGTTCCATTTTTAATTAAAAACCCTAAGATAATCAACATTAATCAAAGGTTCCCTTTTTAATTAAAAACCCTAATATAATCAACATTAATCAAAGGTTCCCTTTTTAATTAAAAACTCCTAAGATAATTAACATTAATCAAAGGTTCTCTGATTAATTAAAAACTCCTAAGATAACTAAAATTAATAAAATTTATCCTTTTTAATTAAAAAATCCCAAGATAATTAACATTAATCAAAGTTTTTGGTTTAACTAAAACCATCCATCATATTTTACATAAATCTAAGGTCTCTATTTAATTAAATTTACACAAGGAACCTTTCTAATACAAGATTTATAACCAAAGGCTAATGCCCTTCATGGCGAATACTGAACAACCTCTGTAGAGCGATTAAGGGACTGCCAAGCCAAGAGTTCAACAAGGTAACACAGAGTAAAATAGGTGCTAGGATTTCACCTCTGTCACCACTGACTGTCCCCAAAGGGACCAAGCTCACGTAGCATCAGAGTTCCCCACATATGTAGATGGTTTTGCTAAGTACAATTTTCTAGATGCAACCCTTTATTAAGCCCACGTGTGTGTTCTCCCTATAATTGGTGCTCCCAAGTACAACACTTTGTATTGTAACCACGACAGCTTTCCCATTATAGCATATGTTTCTAAATAGGGTGCTCTCTCTCTTTGGATACGAAAGTCTTAGGCACATAGTGCGCTTAGATTCCCATAGTGCTCTCTAGACACACCCAATGCTCTTAAACTCACAGTGATCTCAAAGCACTAACATGGCTTTTAAAATCATGACATCTTCAACCACTCATAGGATCTTAGACTCACGACACTATTAAAAATTCTAACCAGGCTCTTGATAGCATTCATAGGCTCTTAGACTCTCAACATCTTCAAGACACTCGTAGTGCTCTATAAAAACACTAACAAGCTCTAAAATACATCTTTAAGGCACTCACAAAGTCTTTAAAACCACTAACAGACTCTAAAGAACATAATGTTTCCAAGATACTCGTAGGCTCTTAAAGAAACACAACGTTTTCAAGACACTCACACTGCTTCTCAAAAACACCAATAGGCTCTTAAAGAAACATAACATTTTCAAGAAACTCACAATGCTCTTCACCCAAGCACAGTGCCATTTAAACACACATTACAGTTCTTGTTGACAATTTTGGGTACTTTGGGTACATTGCCTTTGCTCAAGTGTATAATTTGTCATTGATGTCAAGAAGCTCTTGAAGGAATTTGATTTGGTGTCAAATAATTTGTTTTGATTAAGGTCACGGCATGACAGTTTCAAAGGTCTTTTGCAAACCCCAAGTTGGCAGGTTTAAATATTACAGGTGGATGCATTGGTTTAATGCATTTGGGTCCAGGAGGAACTATTTATTTAAATAATTAAAAACCTTGTTAAGGTTCCATTTAATTATTTTTAAATAAATAAATTATTATTTGCAATGGGTTCTAATCCATGGCACAAATGTTTTAACATTGTGGGCACTAGCCAAGACCTCTGTCGACGTGTTAAACTCCTCACCGACGTCAAAGAGCTTATGGTAAATTGCATATAAATCTCCCTCGATGAAAACAAAGATTGATCCCATCTGAATTTTGAAAGGAGTTGCTTGCTGTAAATTCGACTGTCTTCGTTGATTTTTGTGGATCCGCTATTTGTTTTTCTGCACTCGCCATCTATCAAATCCACCGTAAAGTTTATTTTTGTCATGTCACAACAGAGGAAAGGAAGGGACAGTTGTTTCATTTTATCCCTTGTGTAGAAGGATCAAGGTTAACAGTGTGAGGTTTAAACCTCACCGGGTGCCTTTGGCACACCGATAGCGGCTAGTCTGTTAGCGCGCTACCCGAACGAGAGGTTCCATGTTCGAATATCATGAAAGGGTTTTTTCGTCGTGAAGTGGATGTAGCGGGTGGTGTTAGAATTTGTGCGCAAATTTCCCCATAGTGATTTTTGATGTGGCTAAGGTATTTTCGAGATTAATTTTTGCTAAGTGTTTTTGTGGATGGAGGAAGTTTGTTAGAGGCAAAAAAAACTTAGGAGTTATAAGGAGTTTAAAGATTGTTTGTATTTTGATAAAAGATTCTTTTTGAAGATGTTGTTGAAATTTCTTATTGCATTCTTATGAGAGATAAATTTTATTTGTGATAAGACTATAAGAGAGAAATAAGGTGTATAAGGGTTAAATCTTTCTTGTAATGTTGAGAGTGCTTTTGGTTGTTTATGGAAATGAAAGCATGATGTTTTAAGGTCAATTGCTTCTTGTGTGAAGTTGTGAAACCTTAAGTGGGCAGCTTTGAGATTGATATTTGCTTTCATTAAATTGGTAATAATCAAGCTATTCTTTACTTGGTTAAAGTGTTGAGCTTACTCCTTTATTGATGATTTAAAAAGTTGTGTGTAATATTGTGAGTTGAGTTGGTGGATGCTTTTGTTCAAACAATATTGGAGAGAAAAGGAGTTCTACTTGTTACCTTTTCTGATGTTGATTGTGAAATGCTTCAAGGTTGTGTTTTGAGCTGAATGGTGTTGATTGAACCTTGTTTGATGAGCATTGTTGTTGAAAACCTAATTGATGGTGAAAAGAACATGAGTATCATTGTTATGTGATTATTTGCATAGTTGGCAATTGTTGGAGTTTCATTTTCTTGAAAGAAAACATTCTATCCTATCCATTTCAGATATTGAGTTGAGTTTTCAGATTTGAGATTGAGTTTGAGTTGAGTTTTTAGATTTGAGATTGAGTTTGAGCTGAGTTGATTTGAGTTGAGTTTTGATATTGGGAGTTGAGTATAGAACATATTGAGTCTCTAACAATTCTCTTTATGCTTCTATGAGTTTGAAAAATCACATTGGGTCTCCAACAATTCACCTTGTGATTTCCTACTAAGAAAGTTTTTCTTGGTGAGCTTGTTGAGGTTTTGGACAGGTTCCGATAGGGACTTGTGAGCAGTTTTTGGACAGGTTTCGATGGGGACTTGTGAGAAGGTTTTGGATAGGTTCTGGTGGGGATTTGTGAGGAGGTTTTGGGTAGGTTCTGGTGGGGAATTGTGAGCAGGTTTTGGACAAGTTTCGATGGGGACTTGTGAGCATTTTTGGACAGGTTTTTGTGGGGACTTGTGAGCAGATTTGGAAAGGTCCTAGCAAAGGACTTGTGAGTTGAGTTTTGATAGTTCTATAAGAGAACTTTAGGATAGAGGAGCACTGGTTATTTGAGAAGAACTTGAGGACAGATTTGGCAAGTCTTTGAAAAGGATTATGTGTAGAGGATTGATTTGTTCAAGTGTTGGACAGATATGACAGACAAAGGAAGACTTGTACTAGACCGATTGACTATGTTTGGTACAACTTGCTGAGTTGCTATGGTCGTGATCATAGAAGGTAGAGGTATCTTAGGCTAAGCATTAAGGACAGGAGGTCTTCGATGGAAAGGAGTTCCATGTACTGGCAAGAGGTAGAGGCAGTTTATCTTTTGAGGGATCATTTCCAGAGCATAGGGGAAGGTATCTCCATTGAGCAGAGGCTCATAAATTTAGATTGAGGGGAAGGTATCTCCTTTGAGTAGAGGCTCATAAATTCAAATAGAGGGGAAGGTATCTCCTTTGAGCAGAGGCTCATAAATTCTAATTGGGGGAAGGTATCTCCTTTGGGCTGAGGCTCATAAACATTGTAATTGGGAAGGATTCCCAAAGAACTTAGAGATAACTTTTAGAGAAAAGTTTTGTGGATGTAGCCCAGCTATTCTGGGTGAACCACGTTAAAATTGGTGTCACTTTGTGGATGATTTTGTGCATTTCTTTGATATTGCTTTGGGTATATTGCTTTACTATTTTGAAGTATAAAGGAAAAAGTAAAAAGAGGTCTTATACTGTTCACCCCCCCTCTCAGTATAAGCTTGTGTTCTTCAATTGGTATCAGAGAAGGTGCCTTCGGAAAGTTTAACAACTTGAAGGAAAAGCTAGTAAAGAACACAATGGATCATTCAAGTAGTAATATAGCACCTATTCTTGATGGGTCAGATTTTGGTCTTTGGAGTGCAAGGATGAAGGTTCATCTAATGGCACTTGGTAATGAGGTATGGGATGTGATTGAAGATGAGTACACTATTCCTGTACATGGTCCTAATACTAAAGAAGAAAGGCTCCTACATCACAACAATTCAAAAGCAATGAATGCAATCCCGAAAGGCTTACAGAAAGCATATCTCACCAAAGTGATTCACTACAAGACAGCTAGTGAAATGTGGAAACAGTTGAAGATGGTTCATACAGGTGATACAAATGTCAGAAAAGCCAAGTTAAGACACTTCAAAGGTATGTTTGAATAGCTCAAGATGAATGATGATGAAAATATTAGTGACTACATGCTTCGTATGGATGAGGTTGTTAACTCCAAGAAAGACTTAGGTCTTGAGCTTTCTGAAAATGATGTTTGTGATAAGATTTTAAGATCTCTTCCTAGTAGATTTAGTGAAAAGATTTCTGCTATTGAGGAAGCTAAATATTTGGATAAGTTGAAAAAGGATGAGCTCCATAGTATACTTGTAGCATTTGAGTTGAGAACTCAAGTAAAGGTTGATGTCAAGAAAGAGGTAGCTTTCAAGGCTACCAAGGAATCCAAGGGTAAACAGCTTCAAGATAGTGATGAGTCTTCTAGTGACGAAGAGGCATATTATAGCAAGAAAGGCAAGTTCTCTAGAAAACACAAAAGTATGAAAAATATAAGATGTTTCAATTGTGGAAAGTTTGGTCATTATGCTACTAACTGTATTGTTCCCAAGAATGAAAGTGATGAAGATAAACAAGATTCTAAGAGCAAGGATTCTGATGAGCACAGCAATCATGGAAAGAGGTATTCTCACAAGCATAAGAATATTTTCTACCTAGACAAAGCAAGTAAGTGTTCTAGTAGTGATAGTGAAAGTTCTTCAAGTGATAATGAAAATGAGATGTTGTTCATATTAGAAAAAGAGGAAGAACCAAAACATAGATTCATTATCATGAAATGTCTTAGATGTGAAAATTTTGGTCACCTTGAGGATGATTGCACAAATAATGATTTGGTTTCTAGTATGTATGAGGATGCTTCAAAAAACTATAAGGAAGATGCATGTATGGTTTTTGAAAAGGGTAGCACCTCTAGTGATAAGAAATCTGAAAAAGGCTTTGATGATTCAAAAGGCAATCAAATAAAGGATCTTGAAAGTGAATTTATTAGTGCTCTTAGTGCTTTAAAAATGGAAAGAAAGAATAATGCTAGACTCAAGGATAAGTTAGATAAATTTTGTATGGAGAGAGATGATCTTATAGAAAGTCTTGACTTCTCTATAGCTAAGACACAAGAACTCAAGGATGAGTTAGAGTTTAAGGTTCTTGAGTATAGTGAGTTAGAACAGAAAATGGCTTCTTTAAAAGAGGAAACTAAAGAGTACAAGGATAAGCTTTACAGGTTTCAAGATAGCTCGAAAAAGGTTAAGTCACTCATCAAAGGTCAAAGAAAGACAACAGATAAAACAGGCCTTGGTTTTGTTAAGCCACACAAGGAACAAGTTGGAGAGTCTAGTAAAAGACTCCAAAAGGAAGAGAGTTATGATGAGGAAAGTACTTTAGAAAAGGAGTCCTTGAATGATATATGCACAGAAATAGAAAACAAAATTCAGAGTGAGAAGAAGAATTTTTCAAGACCCAAGAGGTCAAATAAAGGAAATTTTCAAGGCAGATGTTTTGCTTGTCATAGGTTTGGTCACATGGATTCACATTGCATGGCTCAAGTGAAGAAGGTAAATGATAATTTCAGAAGTGCTAGTTTCTTTCAAGGGTATTGCTACTCTTGTAAACAGTTTGGGCACAAGGCAGTCTATTGCAAGGTAAATAATAGGAACAGGAACAGTGGCATGATCAGGTCCAAGGATCAAGACATGGACAAGAACAGGGATGAGAACAAGAACAAGAATATGGACAAAGAGTTCAAGAGAAGGCCTGGCAAGGAAGTTATAGACGCTGATGATGATCAGTGCCTAATGGGATTTTTACTCCCACCCCAAAATTAATCACCTCATTAGGAGGTGGGGGAGGGACTAAGCTAAGAGGCTCATTCTTAGTCTTAAGCCCCAAAGGTGGACCTTTTCCATTGATGACAAAGGTGGAGAGATATGAGTAAGGGGGAGAGCTTCAAAGTGAATAAGGAAAGCTTCAAGTCAGGGGGAAGAAAACTTCAAAGGAAGATTCTCAGTTGTGGACACAGTTTCTCAGTTTTTAGCACAATTGGTTTTAGTTTTGGCTCTTGAGAAGTGTTTTCAGTAAAGGTTTGCCATCAATGACAAAGGGGGATATTGTTGGCAATTTTGGGTACTTTGGGTACATTGCCTTTGCTCAAGTGTATAAGTTGTCATTGATGTCAAGAAGCTCTTGAAGGAATTTGATTTGATGTCAAATAATTTGTTTTTAGGAAGGTTACGGGATGACATTTTCAAAGGTCTTTTGCAAACCCCAAGTTGGCAGGTTTAAATATTACATGTGGATGCATTGGTTTAATGCATTTGGGTCCAGGAGGAAGTATTTATTTATATAATTAAAAACCTTGTTAAGGTTCAATTTAATTATTTTTAAATAAATAAATTATTATTTGCAATGGTTTCTCCTAATCCATGGCGCAAATGTTTTAACATTGTGGGCACTAGCCAAGACCTCGGTCGACGTGTTAAAATCTTCACCGACATCAAAGATCTTATGGTAAATTACATATAAATATCCCTCGATGAAAACAAATATTGATCCCATCCAAATTTTGAAAGGAGTTGCTAGCTGTAAATTCGACTGTGTCTGCACTCGTCGTTTGTCTAATCGATCGTAAAGTTTATTGTCGTCGTGTCATTGCAAAGGAAAGGAAGGGACTATGGTTTCATTTTATCCCTAGTGCAGAAGGATCAAGGTTAACAGTGTGAGGTTTAAACCTCATCGGGTGCCTTTGGCACACCGATAGCGGCTAGGTTGTTGGCACACTACCCGAATGGGAGGTTCCGCGTTCGAATATCATGAAAGGGTTTTTTCATTGTGAAGTGGAAGCAGCGGGTGGTGTTAGATTTCATGCACAAATTTCCCCGTAGCGATTTTTGATGTGGCTAAGGTATTTTCAAGATTAATTTTTGCTAAGTGTTTTTGCGGATGGAGGAAGTTTGTTAGAGGGAAAAACAACTTAGGAGTTATAAGGAGTTTAAAGCATGTTTGTATTTTCATAAAAGATTCTTTTTGAAGATGTTGAAATTTCTTATTGCATTTTTATGAGAGATAAATTTTATTTGTGATAAGACTATAAGGGAGAAATAAGGTGTATAAGGGTTAAATCTTTCTTGTAATGTTGAGAGTGCTTTTGGTTGTTTATGGAAATGAAAGCATGATGTTTTAAGGTCAATTGCTTCTTTTGTGAAGTTTTGAAACCTTAAGTGTGCAGCTTTGAGATTGATATTTTCTTTCATTAAATTGGTAATAATCAAACTATTCTTTACTTGGTTAAAGTGTTGAGCTTACTCCTTTATTGATGATTTGAAAAGTTGTGTGTGCTATTGTGAGTTGATTTGGTGGATGCTTTTGTTCAAACAATATTGGAGAGAAAATGAGTTCTACTTGTTTCCTTTTCTGATGTTGATTGTGAAATGCTTCAAGGTTGTGTTTTGAGCTGAATGGTGTTGATTGAATCTTGTTTGATGAGCATTGTTGTTGAAACCCTAATTTATGGTGAAAAGAACATGAGTATCATTGTTATGTGATTCTTTGCATAGTTGGCAATTGTTGGAGTTTCATGTTTTTGAAAGAAAACATTCTATCCTATCCATTTCATATATTGAGTTGAGTTTTCAAATTTGATATTGAGTTTGAGTTGAGTTTTTAGATTTGAGATTGAGTTTGAGCTGAGTTGATTTGAGTTGAGTTTTGAGATTGGGAGTTGAGTATAGAAAATATTGAGTCTCTAAAAATTATATTTATGCTTCTATGAGTTTGACAAATCACATTGGGTCTCTAACAATTCACCTTGTGATTTCCTACTAAGAAAGTTTTTCTTGGTGAGCTTGCTAAGGTTTTGGACAGGTTTCGGTAGGGACTTGTGAGTAGTTTTTTAACAGGTTCTGGTGGGGACTTGTGAGCAGGTATTGGACAGGTTTCTGTGGGGACTTGTGAGGAGGTTTTGGACAGGTTCCGATGGGGACTTGTGAGTAGGTTTTGGACAGGTTTCGGTGGGGACTTCTGAGTAGTTTTGGATAGGTTTTGGTGGGGACTTGTGAGCAGATTTGGACAGGTCCTAGCAGAGGACTTGTGAGCTGAGTTTTGATAGTTCTATTAGAGAACTTGAGGACAGAGGAGCACTAATTCTTTTAGAAGAACCTAAGGATAAATTTGGCAAGTCTTTAAGAAGGCTCATGTGCAGAGGATTGATTTGTTCAAGTGTTGGACATATCTGATAGACAGAGGAAGACTTGTACTAGACTGATTGACTGTGTTTTATACAGGTTGCTGAGCTGCTGTGGTCATGATCATAGAAGGTAGAGGTCTCTTAGGCTAATCATTGAGGATAGGAGGTCTTCGGTGGAAAGGAGTTCCATGTGCTAGCAAGAGGTAGATGCAGTTGATCTTTAGAGGGATCATTTCCAGAGCAGAGGGGAAGGTATCTCCTTTGAGCAAAGGCTCATAAATTCAAATTGAAGGGAAGGTATCTCCTTTGAGTAGAGGCTTATAAATTTAGATAGAGGGGAAGGTATCTCCTTTGAGTAGAGGCTCATAAATTTTGATTGGGGGAAGGTATCTCCTTTGGGTCGAGGCTCATAAACATTGTAATTGGGAAGGATTCCCAAAGAACTTTGAGATAACTTTTAGAGAAAATTTTTGTGGATGTAGCCCAGCCATTCTGGGTGAACCATGTTAAAATTGGTGTCACTTTGTGGATGATTTTGTGCATTGCTTTGATATTGGTTTGGGTATATTGCTTTACTGTTTTGAAGTATAAAGGAAAAAGTAAAAAGAGGTCTTATACTATTCACCCCCCCCTCTCAGTATAAGCTTGTGTTCTTCAGTGCTCTCAAAACATAGTGCTCTCAAAACATAGACATAGGTGGTTTCATTACTTACCAATGGCTTCTCATGCTACAGGGAGTATAACCAGGCTTCGAACTATATTTTCACTATACCAACGCATGTAAAAGAAAATAGGTTAAAATATAAAACACTCCAACTTTAAGACTCCTATAGAATGGAATTTTGTGGCATCTCAACTATCTCTCCCTTGCTTGTAATGCATTCCTCTCTTTTCCATGGTCCCTGCTCTGTGCCTTGCTCCCTTCCTTTGTCCTCCTGTCATCCTCTTTTTCCTTTTATTCCCCCTTTTCCTCTCTAGCACTTTACGTGCTTTCTTCCTCCAAGTGGTATGTCCACTATACTTTATCATACCTTGAGCTCTTCCTCGAGCCCCCTCTTCCTTCAATGCTTTATCCCTTCCTCTGGTGGTAAGGAATCCTTCTTCCTATAATTTCTATATTTGGAAACTTAGTATCCACCCTAGATTATTTTTGTAGCTTACACTCTACAGGGGAATTGGATATTTATATATTTTATATTATCCTTTTTTTTAAATAAGAATGGTACCCTTTTAAACAAATATTATTTATGTGATATTTATCACCATTAAAATATACTTCTTTTATTTAAACAATTTCATAATTGCTCTTTATTTAAACTAAAATACATCTATATCTTAAATGGATTTTTTTTTGTTTATTTCAATTAATTAAGGCCTTTTAATGAATTTTCCATTATCATTAAAATGCACACCTTTAATTAATTTAAAAGAACTCACATTCACTAAATAAAATGAAGTTTACTAATGAGCTTAATTAAATAAATAATTATTTAATCAAAACTTCATTAATTCTTTTAAATGAATCTTCATTTAGCATATAAATTTAATTTGCTTTTCTTTATAAAATGATGCTATTTCTTTACTTCAACAAGACAGTTTGATTTATGCATCCACATACATTTTGTAGTTGTTTTCCTATACAAGTTCCAATATTATGCTACTCAAACCATGATGTAGCAGAGATCCAACAAATTTATAAAACAACAAAGAGGGAATATTTACATCAACCTAATCACCTATCTTAGCCAGATATTTTATGATAACTACTAGGCTATCAACTAAGGCTCAATATGATCAGTCATCGATGATTATCCCTTGTGAGAGTGCATACCTATATAAAGGTATATATCCATGTTACCTTTGAATATGTTAATCATCATTTCCCCTGATCTTAGGTACCCTCATTTATGGTGGATGGTTCTACCTTCTCCACCTACGAGTGTACTTGATCCTGCACACATGATAATATGTTACCGATAACATGCCATTCTAAATCTACTAAACATCATATAGTTGGTTTAATTATTCAAACTAGGTATCACCACACCATAGGTTAATACATTATTTCTTTGTACCATAAATTCAGCTAGAAAGGGTCATGACATCCTCCCCCACTAGAATTAAACATTGTCCTCAGTGTTTCTGTTTTTCTTTGTTTTTAACTGAGAGTAAAAGTTATTACATCATAAAGTTTCAAACATAAAGGGAAAATGTTTTTGCATAACCTCCACTTTCTCATAAGTGGCATTTTCTCAGAGAACTGGTCCCACTAGACCTTACACTGTTTGAGAATCTGATTTTGTAGAGACTTGGAATAAAACTCAAGAATATTCATCGTTAGTACTTCAATGGTCTCCATATTTATCATCTATAAATTAGAAACATTCCACACATTTTCAAGGTTAGAAACATATTTCCTAAGAAAGGATATGTGGAAGATGTCATGGATTTTGGATATATTATGTTGTAATGCAAGTCGGTATGCAACCGAACTGATATTTTCCACGATCTCAAAGGGTCACAAAAAATGTGAATCCAATTTCATGGATTTGATAACACTCTTCTTTGGATTTACCCTTAAGAACACATTATCTTCAATAGAATACTCTCTTGGAGTCCTTTTTAGATCTTCATAACTCTTATGCCTATCCGTGATTTCTTTAAACCTTTGCCTAATTTCCTTTAGTCGATCTTCCATCACCCTGAGCATTTATGGAACAATCACATCTTAGTCCTCTAGTTTGTCCCAAGATAATGGTGTTCTACACTTTCACCCATATGACAAATCAGAAGGTGTCATTCCTAGTGAGGAGTGATATCCATTATTGTAGGCAAACTCTACCAATGATAGATAAACTTCCCAATGAGACTTGTGATCCAAGTAGTACATGTAGAGCATGTCTTCCAAAACTTGGTGTACCCACTTTTTTTGACCATATGTTTCAAGGTGGTATGTTGAACTCATATTAAATTTAGTACCAACTACACTATGAAGGGATTTCCAAAATTTAGAAGTGAATTTGGAATCTCTATCTAAGATAATTACCTCAGGTAATCCATGCAATCGAAATACCTCTTTGACGAATATTCTAGCCACCAACTGAGCATTTTCCTTGGTATTTCTCAGTATGAGATGGTTAAACTTAGTCAATTTGTCGACCACTACAAAGATGGTATCATGTTGTTATCGAGTCTTGGGTAAACCCACTATAAAATCCATGGATATAACCTATCATTTTTGCATAGGTATATCAGTCAGATATAGTTTTCCTATGGGATGCTAGTATTCTGCCTTAACTTTTTGACATTTGAGTCATCGATCAACAAAATTCATGATGTCCTTCTTCATTCCTATACAAAATAAGGTTATCTTCATGTTTTCTCGTATTTTGGGTCCTTTTAGAGGATTGGAATAAGGATATCTATGGGATTCTTTCATTATAAATTTTCTTAAATCACCCATATTAGGCATGATGACCTTTCCATTATAACATAGAAAGTCATATTTCACACTAAATTCCATATTTTATTTAGGATCTCTATTCATCTTAACTCGAATTCCTTGGTAATACTCATCTTGATACTGATCATGTCTTACTCGATCCATCAGGTCCATGTGAACTCTAGTTATGGTTGCTATATATTTTCTCCTACTCAAAGCATCAACTACTTTATTCTTTTTTCCTTTTAAGTAGTCAATATTGAAATCATACTCAGCAATAAATTCCATCCATCTTTGTATTGCATTGAGTATTGGTTGAGTGAATATGTATCATAGATATTGATGGTCAGTTTTTAATTGAAAGGGTCTTCCTACCAAGTAGTGGTACCAAACCTTTAAAGCATGAACCACTACAGTTAGCTCTAAATCATGCATATCATAATTAACTTCATGCTTTTTGAGCTTCCTTGAAGTATATGCCACTAGTGAATCCTCTTGTGAGAGCACCCCATCCAACCCATCTATTGATGCAACAGTGCACACTAAAAAGTCCCCTTATGGATCGGGAACCTTTGGCATTGGTTCTGTAGTAATATTATGCTTTAGTAGTGCAAAGATAGCCTCACACTTTTCTGACCACTTGAATTCCTTTTCCTTCTTCTAAAGGTTAGTTATAGGTCCAGCAATATTAGAGTATTCCTTTATATAACATCTATAGTAGCCTGTTAATCCCATGAAACTTTACACTTCGGGAACATTAGTATAGGATGGCCAATTTACTGATATGATGTGTCCAAAATATCATACCTCTGAAACATAGAATTCACTCTTAGCCAAATTTCTATAAATTTAATTCTTCCTTAACAAGTCTAACACGATCCTAATATGCTTATCATGCTCTTCTCTATCTCGAGAGTATATAAGGATATCATCTAGGAATACCAAGACAAACCAGTTCAAGTGTCTTTTGAACACATTATTCATTAAGTTAATGAAAGTAGTTGGGGCATTAATCAATCCAAAGGGTAGAACCATAAAATCATAATGCCCATACCTATTCTTAAATGTCATCTTGTGAGTGTCTTCCTCATGAATCCTTAACTGGTGATACCTTGACCTCAAATCAATCTTAGTAAACACCTTGGCATATTTTAATTTATCAAATAAATCTATCCTAGGTAAATGATACTGATTCTTGATTGTAGATTTATTTAGCATATTATAATCGATACACAATCTTAACAAACCATCCTTTTTCATGAATAATACCAGCACACCCCATGATGAAACACTTGGTTTTTTCAAACCCTTTTCCAATAATCCTTGCAATTGAACCTTCAATTATTGCATTTTGATAGGGTTCATCCTATACAGGGATCTAATAATAGGCTCGAATCTCATCATGAGTTTAATTGTGAGAAATTCCCATATCGAAGGTAGCCCAGGTAAGTCCTCTGGAAATACATATTGAAAATCCTGTAAGATCAGATGTTGTCTTAGTATTTCTCCTTTCTCATAGTCTCCCACTTGATTAATTTTTACTACATACACTATTCCTCCTCTCTTTAGGGCCTTTTTTAATTGCATAGCGAATAGTATTTATGGTTCAAATGCCCCTTGCTCTCTATAAACTCTTAGTCTTCTTCTGCCTTCTTCTAGATACTCAATCCATCAGTATTGAAAATTGACCAAGGTTTTCTAAGCCTATAGCCAATCCATCCCTAAGATCACATAAAAGGCTTGTAATGGAGCTACATATAAATAAACTTCTTTAGTCCCACTAGATAGAGTGATTTATGCCATAGGATAACACTAGTTCATCGAGTAAGTCTACCCTGAACCATACTCAACCTTTCACCCTTGAGCCAAATATCTAGGCCTTTCTTACACAGTCCTTGCTAGACTAGATGAAATAAAACAGTTTGTGGCTCCACTATCTATCAAAATTTTTACTTTCTTACTGAAAATCTTACCTTTCACAAGTAATGGGGTGGCTTGTCCCTCTAGCTTCTTCTTCTCAACTTTGGCATAAATCCAATGTTTTGGTTCCTTCCCTTTTGCATTAGTTGTGCTAGTACCTACTTAATATGGACACAAATTATACTAATGAGGTCCCCAAAAATTGTAGCACCATTTCTTTGGTCCTTTCTATTTTTTAGGTTTCTCATTCCCACTTTTAACTGTTGGATTTGGAGCCTGTGACTTCTATGGTTGAGGTTTCATGTTATTGGGTATGGTATCCTTCTTACAAAAGTTATTGTATATTCTAATTTTCATAAGGCTTCTTCTCAGGATTTTAGGGCTTCTTAGATTTTCTCTCTTGATCAACCCCCCACTTTACAAACCCATTACTTTTAATTTTATTTAGATCCTATCGAGCTTTCTCGGGTAGAGTGTCATATTTATAATAGAAGTGTGACTCTCCTTTCTTTGCCAGGTCATATCGCTTTTGCAATGTTTTAGGTTCTTGCATGTCTACATCATGCTTCAACCTAGACTCCAATCATAGAGTAAAATTCTGAACCCATATTTTATTATTATAAATAGGTACATATTTAAATAATCTTACCAAATTCTTATAGTACGCCTCTACTATGTTGGTTCCTTGTCTTAGGCTAGGAAATTCTTCAAAATTCAAGATATAGAAATGCCCTCTTACGAAAATATTCTTAAATATGTTTATAAATTATTCCCATGGGGTGTCAATGGGTTCAATCTTAGTTTCCTCATAGTGGGTCTCCCACCATTCGATAGTGGCCCCTTATAGGTTAATCATAGCCAAAAAAAATTGGGTTCCTGATGAGTAGCCTTTTATCATAAAGTGAACCTCTACTTCTCTCAGCCAAGCTTCCGCTGTGTCCCCATCACCCTCTCCGTAAAACTTGGAGATACAAATATTTTTCATGTTCCTAATTATTTCCTTTTCTACTAAGGTTCTTGGTTGCACTTTTTCTATAGTTAGTCCACTATTTAGACCAATATTTGAACCTCTAACTCGCTAATTCTAGATCATAGCTATTTCCAATAATTGTCTTATCTGATATTGCATAGCAATGATCATAGTGATGAGGTATTCTACCTTTCTATTAGGGTTTATTGGTTCTCCATCCTATTTTTATTCTTCAATATCACTTTTTCAAGTTTGTATAGGTGTAGGCCTTCCTATTATGGTCTTACATGGCATATTAACCTAATTCCATCCAATGAAGAAGATTAGATTATAGTTTCTTCATAAGTTGTATCTCTAATTCAAGCCATAATACAAATTTATTCTTACTAGATGCATTAACAATATAACTAGGGTAATATCCCAGGCTAGTATGTGTCACTGATACCAAAGACATGATCCATGATCCCTTAGAGCTAATCAACTCGTAACGATCCAAAAACACACAAAACAAAAAATACAAAATTAGAAAAAAAAAATTACTATGGAGAGAGGTACATGAACCCTTCATGGACCCCTAACCAAACTACTATTTTCCTAAAGTTTCAATCCCCTATGTTTTCCTAAAAGCTACATCTCATAAATTACCCTAACACAAGTTTGTTTGTGAAGGCGTATCATGTGTTACTACAAATAAGCCCATCTATCCCATAATTCTTGATGAGCTAGACTTATCATCCTTAGTACATCGAAGGTATAAACACATATCCATACCATGCATAAATAATTATGTGTAGGTATAATACGAGTATTGTGAGTTAATATATATATCCAGTCTCCATGATGAGCTATCTTGACTTAGATGTAGTCTCTCCAAAACTTAGTCCTTTATCTCCCTAAGGGGGTTTCAATTCTCTTAGGTCTCCTATGTTCACCCTAAGGGTTTATCAATTCCATTAGGTCACCTATGTTTACCCTAAAGGGTTCTTAATTCCATTAGGTCACCTCTGAGTTCACCCTAGAACTCTACTCTTCATTTTCTATCATAAAGAAACCAAAAAATAATACAACTAGATACTAAAACACCAAGGAGTAATCACTAAGCATCCAAAAAATAAATAAGTATTAACACTAAAATAGAATTAACTACATAGCACAACCAAATACATAAATAAAATAAAAGTACCTTCTCTAAACTAGTAAATAGTTATTACATTAGAGTTTGCATGGTAAATCCTTCTTACTTTAAGGAATATTACAGTAACTGCATTGCGGATACCTTCCCATAATTCTAGTCTATTTGAGCATAAGTAAAGCAAAATAAAATAAAATTACATATACTTTCCTTCCAATGAACTCCTAGCTTCTCCTTGTTTCCCATTGATTCTTTGAGGGTAGTGGGGGATCAGGGTACTCATGGTTTAGGATAGGCATACCTTTAAATGCATCTATTCATTTACTTTATCAAATTGTAACTATACAAAATTCAATTGAGTTTCCAACCATCTAATACATAATGGATATTATAAAAGTCCCTTTACTTTTATCTTTACCTCTCAAGTTCCTTTAGAGAGTCACCCAACATGTACTACTTCGATCAAGGTCTAACTTAATCAAATACATTAATGTCTTAAAGTATTAATTCCCATACCTTTAACCTCTAAAATAATCTTTTTCTTTTCATTCTCTAAATAAAGTACCCATAAATTCAATTCCAAGAATAAATCTACATCCTTTTTAATTCACATACCTTTAACCTTTAAACAATCATTCATTCATTCCCTAAATCAAAGCCCCATAACTTTAATTCAAAGAATAAATCTACATCCTTTTTAATTAAAATCCCCTAAGATAATCAACATTAATCAAAGGTTCCCTTTTTAATTAAAAACCCTAAGATAATCAACATTAATCAAAGGTTCCCTTTTTAATTAAAAACTCCTAAGATAATCAACATTAATCAAAGGTTCCCTTTTTAATTAAAAACCCTAAGATAATCAACATTAATCAAAGGTTCCATTTTTAATTAAAACCCTAAGATAATCAAAATTTATCAAAGGTTCCCTTTTTAATTAAAAACCCTAAGATAATCAACATAAATCAAAGGTTCTCTTTTTAATTAAAAACTCCTAAGATAACTAACATTAATCAAAGGTTTCATTTTTAATTAAAAATTCCTAAGATAATTAACATTAATCAAAGGTTCCATTTTTAATTAAAAACTCCTAAGATAACTAACATTAATCAAAGGTTTCCTTTTTAATTAAAAACTCCTAAGATAATTAACATTAATCAAAGGTTATGGTTTAATTAAAATCCTCCATTGTATTTTACATAAATCTAAGGTATATTTTTAATTAAAGTTACACAAAAAACCTTTCTAATACAAAATTTATAACCAAAGTCTGACGCCATTCATGGTGAATACTAAAAAACCTCTACCGAGATGAGAGTTCAACAAGGTAACACTAAGTAAAACAGGCACTAGGCTTTCACCTATGTCACCACTGATTGTCCCCAAAGGGGCCAAGCTCACATAGCATCAAAGTTACCCATATATGTAGATGGTTTTGCTAAGTAGAGTTTTCTAGATGCAACATTTCTTAAAGGAAACACTCCCAAGTGCAACACTCTCTCTTGGAACCACAATGGCTTTCCCACTGTAGTAGATGTTTCTAAATAGGGTGCTCCCTCTCTCTTTGGATGCAAAATTCTTAGGCACACAGTGCGCTTGGATTCCCATAGTGCTCTCTATACACACCCAATGCTCTTGAACTCACAGTGCTCTTTAAGCACTAATAGGGCTTTAAACTCACAATGTCTTCAACCACTTACAGGCTCTTAGAATCACTGTGTTATTAGAAACTTTAACCAGGTTATTAAGAACACTCATAGGATCTTATACTCGCATCATCTTCAAGACACTCGTAGTGCTCTTTAAAAACACTAACAGGCTCTAAAAACACATCTTCAAGACACTTGTAGGCTCTTTAAAAACACTAACAAGATCTAAAGAAACACAATGTTTCCAAGACACTCGTAGGCTCTTATAGAAACACAACATTTTCAAGACACTCATAGTGCTTTTCAAAAACACCAATAGGCTCTTAAAGAAACACAATATTTTTAAGACACTCACAGTGCTTTTCATCCAAGCATAGTACCCTTTAAACACACATTACAGTGCTCTCAAAACATAGATGTAGGTGGTTTCAATCCTTACCAATGGCTTCTCATGCTACAAGGAGTATAACCAGGCTTCAAACTACATTTTCACCATACCAATGCATGTAAAATAAAATAGGTTAAAGTCTAAAACACTCCAACCTTAATACTCCTACATAATGGAATTTGGTGGCTTCTTGATTGCCCTCCCTTATTTGCGGTGTGTTCCTCTCTTTTCCATAGTCCCTGGTATGCACCTTGCACCCTTCCTTCATCCTCCTATCATCCTCTTTTTCCTTTCATTCCCCATTTCATCTCTAGCATATCACATGATTTCTTCCTCTAGGTGTCCCATTTTCCATCCTTTATCATACCTTTAGCTCTTTCTCGAGCCTCATCTTCCTTCAATGCTTTGTCCCAATAATTATCCTCTATAGAAGTTACAACATTATTCTACTCAAATCATTATGCAATAGAGAGCAAAAAAAATTATAAAACAATGAAGAGAGAATATTTCCATCAACCCAATCACCTATATTAGCCAGATATTTTATGATAGTTACTAGGTTATCAACTAAGGTTCAAGGTGATCAGTTATCGATGATTATCCATATTACCTTTGATTATCTTAATAATCATTTCCCCTAATATTAGGTACCCTCATTTTTGGTGGATGCTTATACCTTCTCCACCTTCAAGTGTACATGATCCTACACACTTGGCAATATGTTAGTGATAACATGCCCTTATAAACCAACTAGACATAATATAGTTGGTTCAATTGTTCAAACTAGGTATCAACGCAACATAGGTTAATACATTGTTTCTTTGTGCCATAAATTCAGCTATGGAGGGTCATGACACAACTCTATATGTAGACACCAAAATAGCACCAATCCGATTAAGTGATTGCAAACACTGATTGCTTTGACACACACAGCCCTAAGGGCAGCCCCCAAAGGTTAAACAATGGTCCTAACCACTCTCATAGCAGTTTTGGAAGGTTAGAGATCAATTTGGCACCTTCAGGAACTTTGCTCAATATCCGTTCCACCCTGGAATGAATTCAAACTAGGATTCGCCCCACCCCGAGACGAATTATAGATTCACTCCAGGGTGGGGCAAATTGCAGGTTTGACGATCAAAAAGTCTAAGCTTGACAAATGGCAGCTCAGATCCGCTACTCAATGCTTCCTTCATCGCATGGGAGTATGGGTGAGCATTTTTGAGTGTTAGAGGTATTTACAGGGTCATTCATGAAGTCCTTATTTAGGGAGGAATCTCCTTCCCCCTGGGAAGTCATGATTGCCAAGTGGTGCCTATGCATGCCCATTTCAAGAGACCTCTAGGTCTATAAATTGGTGAGTTTCCTCACCCCAAAATAAGGAGAGAAGTAGCATTTTAGAGCAACAAAGTGCTGTCATTTTATTTATACACCTCACTCCTTTTGGATTTGTGCCTTTCACATCCTTGATATCCTTTAGAGGGGAGGTCATTGGGTGCCTATTGGGAGGATCAATACCTATTGGGAGGATGAATATTGAATCCAAAACCTAATATTTGGCCACAATATCCCACAAAATTTGCCAAAAATACCACACAAGAGGTTTTGGACCCATCCCAAGTGGATTGGTGCCAAAATCAGGCCTCAAACGGCGGGCAGCCTGCCCCATGGGTGCCCCCTCCCACACTGCCACAATACTAATTGCCCCATTTCAGAGTGATGGGAATTCCATGGTAGATTTGTTTTATTTCATTTTTGCATTCAATTTTATGATGTTTAGATAGGTTGTCATTTGAATTTCGTCTTGTTTTGAGCAATTTTGATCATATTTCTAGCTTTGTTCGCTTTTACTAACCTACAGGTAGCATCATAAAATTCCCATTTATGGATGTCAAATTGGAAAAATCTGACCATCTGGGTCTTCTCAAAATGCCCCCAATTAGCTAACCCCAAGTTTATAGGTATTTTAGAGCTTCCTAGGTAGGACATTGGGAGAGTACCTTTTCAGCATTTTGTTCTAGGTGAATTCATCCCGCCTCGAAGCGAATTCAAATTGGCAAGGAATTTCTCAACTATTCTTTTCATAGAGCCTTCTTGGTGGTATCTTGATGCCCTTGTCAAATTTTTAGAGCATTTGGACCTGTTTTAGTCATAGTTTAATTTGTTTTCTCATTTACTTATCGTAGGCTTGGGGATTGCATGCTTTGTTTTATCCGCAGGTGCTACTGATCGTTTCTTGTTCCTTTGAACATAGGGTTCAGACATCAGAGGAGTAGATAGGAGTCAAGACTCATCATTCCAAGTAGTGGCAATGTTTTAGTCCACCCATTTTACATGTGAGCACACGAAAGAAGGAAAGGCACCCATGGATGTAACAAGAACTCATGCTTAAACGATCCTAGCCCTTGGAAGGGGAGGATGCGCATTGTAACCGATTTTGAAACATATCAATAAAAAGGGCTGTCTTATTTATTCACATTTGTTTCATTTTGATGTGCTCATGCTTTTTTTCTCTTTTCATGCACTTTCAAATTCCTAGGATTTAGCGTTGAGTTTGGTTCAGTTTTGCATCGCATATTCACTTTCCTTTTTGTTTTTGTATCCTCGTGCTTTTAGTGGTGATCATGGTGGTACATTTTCCTCTATTTTTAAGATCAGATATCTGATCCAAATTTTGTTTTTTTTGCTTGCAGGTATCGCGTTTTCATACGTTGATTGTTGTTCATTCCATTAGAGGGCGAATACAGAGCTGTAATTCATCTCACCCAGGGATGAATTAGAATTCGTATCACCCTGGGATGACAATAGTATTGTAATTCATTCCACCCTAGGATGAATTCCAGTCTGTGAGTTTTTTGGGCAAAAACTCAGAACTGACAGATTCAGGCAAAGAAGAGGTAAGAATTCTGCACTTTTTTGTCATTTTTTGTCTTCAGTTTTTTTGTTTTTCTTGGTTTCTTTTTGCATGCATAGGAAAATTTGCTACATGTTTATTTTATTCCATGCATAATAAAAGGAAACCCACACACCACATGGAAAATTAAACACCAAGGAGCTGGTCGTAAAACCCCAGCCCTTGATCAAGACCAACGGTGGATTTCATCACCACCTTGGCTTGA
The DNA here is from genome assembly GCA_028583015.1 of Wollemia nobilis. Taxonomy (NCBI): domain Eukaryota; kingdom Viridiplantae; phylum Streptophyta; class Pinopsida; order Araucariales; family Araucariaceae; genus Wollemia; species Wollemia nobilis. The sequence continues at coordinate 2,946,213 of JAQPPZ010016349.1, forward strand.
ATTTTGCATTCATAAACCCCGATCGCTACTGTTACTAGATGTAAATCCTGATGAAAGCTGACTAAGTGTAGCTGGGGTGATTCCCAGCACACAAGGATAATTCTTCTATGGTAGGTGTCATAAAAAGGGTGATTATCCTTTTGTACCGCCTATGTTCCACATACCATTTGCTCTCACGTACCTATAGTTTCCCTCACATAAGGGCAGGTATATAGAGAGGTTGGTATATCAGCTTGGCAATGGTATATCTAAGGGGCAACTAATTTTGGGAGTCATAAGAACCCTCATTTTGCATTTAAACATTCTTTACAAAAACCTTCAAAAACAAAACACACTAAACCAGCTTTAGGACACACTTTTAATATTTAAACGAGATAATCACCTATTTGTGTATGTGTGTGTTCTTTTTTGTTTAGTGTAACATAAAAAAAATCATAAAAGAGATAAAAATCTGCTTAGATTGTAGAAGAAAAACACCATGGTGTACACCCATAGCCAAGCCCAATCAAGGGCAGAAGCTGTGGAAAGTGTACAAGGAGGGGGCACAAGTCGCCTTCGCTATAGCCCTAAGGACTTGGTCATACCGCCTTGGCGGCCTAACCCACAAGAGAGTCCGCATCATTCCATGTCAATATGGAACTATAGGGACACCCCTCTGGGGGACATGTCCGTTCATCATAGCCCCTTTCAGGAGGAGTCCTTACACATGGCACTCAACATAGATAAGAAAACTCCCTTAGAAGCTCGATATGAATGGCCACAGTGTGATGAAGCTTTAGAGCGGCATAGTGTCCATGAGGAGAGGCCACATGACTATGGCATCCCTCCTTTTCCCCCATCACTATTATAACCAATAGACAAACCCCAGAGCACAGGGCTCTCCAAGTAGGACGAGCTAACTCTGCCCACCCCTTTCACACATATGAAAGGGAGCATGAGGAAGACCATTACATTCCTTGAGAGCAATGTACAGCACGGAAGCCATGCGCTTCTGCACCTGCTAGATACCATGGTGACCCATTGAGGGAAGTGACCCATTGAGATCTTGGATCATCGCGACTGAGGTAAATGCATAGGAGAGGCATCTAGGCCTCTAAGACTCAATATGGCAGAACAAATTGACCTGGCAGTCGCCAGACATGCTGCCCACCAAGCCTAGATCACGTGGCTTGAGCAAGATCAACAGCAGCTAGAGCATCTATACCACCTTAGCAAGGAGCTCATTCAGTGACAAATAGATGAGCTGCTCCATAACCCAGTGCCTGAGAGGGTTCCAACCCCTCGCATCCAAAGAGCAGAACCATATGAGAGGCATAATCCCTTGGTGTGAGATAGGTCCTCGTGACCTTATCAAGTGTTGCCTCCAAGACCCCCTAGACCTAAGAGGGAGGCAAATCCCCGGAACAATGATGGGTACCCTTTGTGGGGACCCACCCAGGGTCATAGGTCTCACCCAGAGACTCCTCAGGAAGTTTACTAGGAGTATGAATAAGAAGCAGAGCGGGCCACAACACCCTACTAATGCAGAGGGGTTGCTATCCGGCCACCCCCCCATAGGCCTCAAGTCTCCCACAACCCACAACGAGAGAAAATTAAAGAGGAAGAGATTAAATATTTTGATGCATACAAAGTGTTGCTAGAGCGTTTGGAGTCTATGGAAACCAAATATTTTGGGCCCCAAAATCCCACGTTATGCCAACTCCGTAGTCATCCTATGCATCCGTCAGTGCCTGCACCCCCTTACCTTGAACACTTTAAGCTACCTTAGTTGGAAATCTTTAAGGGTGAGGAGGATGCCTAAGAGCATGTGACCAGATTCCTAAGCCAATGTTTTGGCATTTAGGACAATGATGCATTGTTGATAAGGACATTTATAACCACATTCGTAGGCCCTGCCTTAGATTGGTTCACTCAGTTGTCGAAGCATAGCATTAGTAACTTGGATCAGTTAGTGGATGCATTCCTCGAATGCTTCACCTTCAACACCAATAAGAAGGCATCACGAAGTGACCTGGCCAGCCTCAGGCAGTATGAGGAAGAGACCATGGTGGCCTATGAGAATCGGTGGAGGACTCTGCTTTCCAAGATACCCTACCTCCCTCCTATGTTTGACCTTACACAAATGTTCTCACGAAGTTGTTTGAGATCGATCTCTATGCTATTGCAGCTGCAGCAATATGCCACCTTAGAGGAAGCTTTGGCGCAAGCCAAAATCATTGAAAAGATCAAGATACAGGATGGCAAGATTGCCAAACCTAAGAAGAAATAATGAACAAGAACACAAAAATAGGGACTACGCAATAATAACCCACTGCATTTAATCAAGTTGCTATAAATATCCCTAAGACTGCATAAGAAACACAGCCTCAAAAGGCTAACTATCAGGTAGTGCCTCCTAATAATTATGAAAGAGAAAATTAGAAGCAAGAGAAAAATCAACAGCGTCACCCTAGGCGGTAGTACACACCTTATATGGAGTCTAGGGACTCCCTATTTGACCGCTTGTTAGCGACAAACTTGATCACCCTCCCAGAGATTCAAACCATAGATCCTAATGCTCCCAAGCCTAAGGGATATAAAGAGGACTTGTATTTTAGGTTCCACATGCGGAAGGGACGTGACCTGAATGCATGTTGGAAGTTCAAAGGATTGATATAAGACCTGATTAACAATAAGACATTGGCAGTGGACAACCCCGTAGAGCCAAACAACCAACAGATGGAATTTTTCAAAGACCCCTTGCCTGTCCATGAGGCACAGGAAAAACCCCTTCAAGTCAATGAGGTGCAATAGAATTGCCCCATGCAAGGGTATGTAGGAACGATAAGCATAGTGACTAGGAATAAGAAATACCCAAGAGTTGCACCCGAGGCAACCACAAGAGAGGTTCCATCGATGTCACAACCTCAATAGCACCCTATGCAACTACCTCTGCCTAGACTCATAGCCATGATTCAGACCAAACTCACATAGATATTGAGGACCACGTCAGCTAGGCTCTTGATATACGAGCTTATACAACAATCAACACCCCATCGAGAGGCTCTCATGGATATTTTGAAAGCCATCGAGTTGTAGCCCCACGAAGTAAATTCCTTCAACAACTTCATGGGACATGTCAAATGATGCATGGATCCAGCCATAACCTTCTAAGAGGATGAAATTAAATCAGTTTTTGATGACATGGCGGATCCACCCCTGCACGTTATCGTGTGGGTCAACGGGATCCCGTATAAGAGAGTGTTGATAGACACTGACTCATCCAGTAACATCATTACCACAGCAGCATTGAAACATCTAAAGTTGCTAGCCTCTCACATCACGACTTCCATCTATACACTATGAGCATTCAATGATGTGATATGCTCGATAGTCGGCAAAATTGTCCTACCTATTCAGGTAGGACAAAAGATGATACCTACATTGTGCCATATTTTGGAAGGCAAGATGACTTATAACATCTTGCTAGGGCGGACATGGATCAGGGACATGAAGTGTGTCCCTTCGATAGCTCACCAGTGTTTGTAGTATGTATTTGAAGGAGAAGTACATGTAGTCCTAGCGAACTTAGAACCCTTCAAATATTTCAATGTGATGCAGTTGATGCCACAATTGACCCTCCCATCGATGCACTTGGATTTTTAGTTAAATCCATCTAGATAGGGTCCGATGCCACAAGCACCACTGGTGATAAATCCATCTACATCCCAGCCAGGTACATCTTCATCGTCCGGTCCTTCACCAACAATGCCATCTATCATGGCTAAATAGAAGGACAAAGGGAAGCAAACCCTAGAAGAGGCTCAACCCCTAGGAGAGGTACTGCCAACAATATCAACCATCTCTATCGAAGATATGCCTAGCACAATGGAATTTGAGGCTCCTAGTTCACCCAAAATTGAGTGGACTCAGGAAGAGATTCCGTTCCCTCCCTCTCAATCACCAAAATTTACTTTTGAAATGGCCAATACAGGCCTGGTGGAGTATCTAGTGTAGAATGTTGTAGCAACGACCACGCTAGAGTCCATGCAAGACATGGGGAGACCTCGCATCCCCATCGGTACAATTGTTCCTTTAGGCTACCCGCCAAACCAAAAATATTTTGTGTATGGGGGCCTTGATCATGGTATAGTGCCATGCATGCAAAAGGATGAAGATGAAGAGCCTTTTGCATAAGATGTCAACTATCTGTCTAACTCAGACTTCGCTCTGAGATATCTTGGCCAATGCAATTGGCATGGATACGGGCTACATAGGTATGAGCAAGGAGTGCATGTCCTTTGCCAGCCAAGATACCAAATGTCTTATGACAAGTCGGGAGTAGGGTTCAACCACCCCCTGCCCTTGGACATCTTGGTGGAAAACATGCAAGGCCTAGGGATAGGCAACAAGGGTGGATTTACATCAGATCCTTATGCCAACCCAAACACAACATATACATTGGGATATTACCTCCCATGGTCAACAACCACCCTTGTTAACATCAATAACCCTTCTTCTTTGCTAGAGAGAGGCGAAAGTTTGTGGACTCACTCTCAAGGAAGATATAAACAGTGTCAAGAGGGATCATCGGATGATAAATTAAAATATGAGCCAACATCATATGATCCTTTCGAATCTGATAGTGATCACTCACAAGTTATCCCCATGAAGGACTGTTAAGAGAGCCTTTTGATAATGTTCCCTCTAGAGGCTCCAAGCGAGCCAGTGCTGCGTCAAGAGAATCAGGTCCTCCCACGGAGAGTGGAACAAACACAATGGGGCTAGATTAATTTGCTCAAGAAATATGAGCCTGTAATGCCCTAGATAGTTGTCAGATCCAACGAGGGCTTTTGGATCTTCGATAGTGATTACGAAGATGAAACATACATGATATATATTAATCACATGCGACAAAGGCTGCAACCATACCCATTGGATATTAATGACATATTTGAACAAATGGGCATAGTGCTATGAAATGAGTGGTATGTAGACCCAACAAGGTGGGATCAAGTGTTGGATCCACTGGTCCAGGTATACGAAGATCACCTTCTACTCTAAGACCCTAGGGTGATATCAGTGCCAAGGGTAGACCCTATCCTCCTATCAGCACATAGGGCTGATCCATTCATGCCCATACCTCTAGAGCTAGATCCGGAGCATAGAGAACATCCAGAATGTTTGAGTCATCACACCCACGGTAATGGAGACCAAAATCATTTCATCCACATTATCTCCATTGAATTAACCACCCCCATCCACAATCTGACTAATCCAACATGGTCCTTGCATCTAGACATAGATGCCATTGATTGGAATCGCATCAATTCACCCCCATCACCATCATAGTATTGGCATTTTGGTAAAATGCTTCATTTTACCCCTGGGTCAACTCAGGATATTTTTCATGCTGAAGAGGAACCTGAGGTTTCCAACATAGATTTAAACTCAGTAAATGATATCCATTTGATCCCAACTCCACATCAGTTTGAGGACGGATCCCACATGTCGGTCGAGGAGACGACTGACATAGACATCGGCTCAGATCCAATGAATCCACAGATCATCAAGCTGGGGTAAGCCTATCTCCTGAAGAGCAAGCCAACTACATTACCCTTATCAAAGAGAAGAAGGAGGTTTTTACATGGTCATACAGAGACATGTCGGGGCTAGATCCATAGCTAGTCACACATAATCTAACGCTTGATCCGATAGTCAAGCCAGTTAAGAAAAAACTATGTAAGATGCACCCAAATAGTGGCCTTGATTGTTAAAGATGAATTGCAAAATCTATTGGATGCACAGTTTGTCATCTGCATGGATTATCTGCCATGGCTATCCAACATGGTGTCTATCAAAAAGCCCGACGAGAGGATTCGTATATGCATTGATTTTTGAGATCTAAACAAAGCGAGTCCTAAGGATGATTTCCCCTTGCCAAGCATCGATGCATTGGTAGATGCTACAACAGGTCACAAAATGCTATCCCTCATGGATGGTTTCTCAAGATACAATCAAATTCGTATCAATCCCGAGGACCAACTAAAAATGGCGTTCACAACACCTTGGGGGACATTTTTTTATAAGGTCATGCCCTTTGGCCTTAAAAATGTTGGCGCCACCTACCAACGTGCCATGACATACATATTTCATGATTACGTGCATAAAACCTTGGAAGATTACATGGATGATTTGTTGGAAAAATCTCTTTTGCGCCCAAATCATCTCGATGACTTAAGCAAGATCCTCGATCGCCTCATGGAACATAAAGTCAGATTGAATCCCAAGAAGTGCATATTTGGCATCACATCTAGAAAACTCTTGGGTTTCATAGTCTCAAAGCGAGGCATCGAAGTGGACCCAAACAAAGTCAAGGCAATCCTTGAAATGGTTCCCCCAACTACCATTAAGTAGCTCAGAAGTCTACAAGGAATGGTCATGTCAATTAAGTGCTTCATAGTGCAGTTATCTGACAAGTGCCGACCCATGAAAAATAATTGCACAAGCGGGTAGCATTTCACTAGGATGACGAGTGCCAGTCAGCCTTTGATGAAATCAAATGATACTTGGCTTCATCGCTAGTATTGGAACCACCTAGACCAGGAGTTTCATTCTACTTATACATCTCAGCCACTGAGGTGGCACTGGGCACCATGCTAGCCCAGAAGAATGAACTTCACAAAGAACAGGCTACTTACTATCTCAGTCGCACCCTGGTCAGTTATGAACTTAACTATGCATACGTTGAGAAACTCTGCTTGGCAGTGATGTTTTATACCAAAAAGCTATGCCACTACATGCTAAGCAACACTATGTATGTTGTGTCTAAGGATAATCCATTGCGATACATGATGAGTCATACTTATCATAGTAGTTGCATGACGAAATGGATCATGTTGTTGATGGAATTTGACATAGAGTTTATTGGACATAAATCCATCAAAGGACAGGTCATAGCCAATCAACTAGCAAAGGCTCCTCTCGAAGACAATCAGCCTCTGGTCATAGAACAACCTGATGATGGGGTCTTCCATGTCTCAGAATCGCCAAATTTTGACGAGCCTAAGTCACAGGACGACATAACCCTATTTTTTGATGGTTCTAAATGTGAGCAAGGTGGTGGCATGAGAATAGTATTCTTCACACCGTAGGGTGCTCCAATGCCCCTGTCATTTAAATTAAATTTCCCATGCACCAAAAATAATGTAGAGTATGAAGCCTTGCTCATAGGTCTTCAGACAACAATCACCATGAACATCAAATGATTGAACATCTTTGGTGATTCATTGTTAATTGTCAACCAAGTCAAAGGGGTATTCCAATGCAAATGCCCAGTTCTACAGGCCTACAAAGCCCTTGTGGACAAATTCCTAGCAAAGCTTGAGTGGTACGACATCGAGGCACTCCCTCGGTCATCAAATCATTTTGCGGACACTATGGCCTCCTTGGGGTCACTAATCCCGCAAGACATTTTTGGTGATATAACAACCATTCAAGTCAAAACACTATAGCAATTCATGATGGAGCGTGCAAGCTCTGAATTGATGCCAAGAATCCACATGATCTATATTGAACCATCCTCGGATAAGTTCTCTTGAATCCACGATCATCTGCAACATGCCAATTCGGGGTCCTTGTTCTCCCCTACTCCCATTAATAACAACACAACACTATTCTTACAAGTTCTTTCCTGCTCAAAATTTCCTAGGGATGAACTTCAAGAGGGATTGGTTGTTCATACTGTCGAGGCTTTCGATTAGCAAGATTGGTATTTACCCATCAAGGACTACCTCAAGTTAGGTAATCTACCGCTTGGAGTGACACATGCCACAAAACGAGCATTCAAGTAGAAAGCGGCCAAGTATGTCTTGTTAGGAGACATTTTGTACCGTCATAGCTACAAAGGAATCCTCCTTCGTTGCTTGGACCAGCAAGAGTCCACTTGGGAAATTGCCCAAGCGCATGATGGTATGTGCGATGGCCACTTCAGTGGTATGGCCATCGCAAAGTGCATTCTTCGCATGGGCTATTATTGGTGATCTTTAGAGCGAGATTGTTGCGCATATGTAAGGAAGTGTGTGAAGTGTCAACATCATTCCAATTTGATGCATGTACCTTCCCAGGCCTTACAGACAGTCTAGTCAGCTTGGCCATTTTCATAGTGAGGCCTAGATCTAATCAGAAAGATCTCCCCTATGCTGTCAGGTCATCACACGTTTATCATAACGGCCACAGAGTATTTCACCAAGTGTGTGGAAGTAGTTTCACTTACCTCTACAACAGGACCTCGCATTGTGGAGTTCATTTTACATATCATATGTCGTTTTGGTATTCCATCCAAAATAATCTCGAATAATGGGACATCATTCAAGAACGAAGACGTGTGTGCTTTGACCACAAAGTACAAAATTTAGCAAAGTTTTTTGACACCCTATTATCTGTAGGCAAATAAGCAAGTAGAGGCGTCAAACAAAACGTTAGTTGCCATCCTCAAAAAGACCATCACAGACAGTCATAAGGATTGGCACATCCAAATCCCACTTGCCCTATGGGCTTATCGCACTAGCATTCGGATGCCCACTGGGGCAACTCCATTTTCACTCATGTATGGCTCCAAGGCAGTCATGCCTCTCGAGTTGGAAATTCCTTCCTTGCACATATCAATGCAAGAGTTCATCGATGATGACACTGCATGGCAATCCTGGTTAGACCATCTTACATTGCTTGACGAATGACATGTTAATGCATTGGAGTATTTACGTATCTATCAAGAGCGACTTAAGAAATCTTACAACATGAAATTTCACCTGAGGGACTTTTAGATTGGTGACTTGGTCTTAAAAGAAAACCAATAGAACTCTAGTTTTCCGTCCCATATAAGGGACAAGTTCATGGAAAATTGGTTAGGTCCATATGTAATTGATAGAAAAATAGGACCCGAGACATACCGGCTAGCCTCTCTTGATGGAATCAAGGAACTAGAACCCTTGAACATCAGTCATTTACGACCATTCCATATCTAAGAGAGCCACATCCAAAAATGCTCCAAGGATTCCCACAATCTCTTGGTCAACCCCAAAATGCTCCAAGGATTCCTAAAATCGCTTGGTCAACCCTAAAATGCTCCAAGGATTCCTACAATCGCTTGGTCAATCCCAAAATGCTCCAAGGATTCCTACAATCGCTTGGTCAACCCCAAAATGCTCCAAGGATTCCTATAATCGCTTGGTCAATCCCAAAATGCTCCAAGGATTCCTACAATCGCTTGGTCAATCCCAAAATGCTCCAAGGATTCCTACAATTGCTTGGTCAATCCCAAAATGCTCCAAGGATTTCTACAATCGCTTGGTCAATCCCAAAATGCTCCAAGGATTCCTACAATCACTTGGTCAATCTCAAAATGCCCCAAAGGTACCCATTACCGCTTGGTCAATCCCAAAGTGCTCCAAGGATTCCTATAATCGCTTGGTCAAACATAAGAAAATGCAAAAATAGTAAAATCATCAAAAACAACAAAAAATTTGCATCTCATTTCTAGGCATGCTCAAACTCACCAATAGAGAGCTCTTTTTGCATCTCATCTACATATTCACAAAAATATCAATCCATCAAAAATACAAAAATTTGTAGCTACATTAAAGCATCACATCCATACATTGCATATTTGTGGTCATACAGGTCAAAGGCACCATAGACTGTAATTACTCCGCCAATCCATCTTGTTCCACATTTCTCCATTCTATAAGTAGTCCATCAAAATTAAATGCCATTCACTTCTTTTTACCATACTAGAGTCAGTGGTCTTCTAATGTATCAAGAGTTTTCACCCTTTAGTCGTCCTTTTTATTTCTAGCCACGTACTGTACCAAATCAGACATATTTTATGAAGGTAGAGTTCTACTTGGATCACACCTTGTTATGTAGCATCCCAACAAAAATTAAAACACATAAAAATTCCCAAGTTGTCTGAATGAAAGATGAAACTTGCATAGCAATCTAGGTCACCACAAACGAAACGGTTATCTTGCTCATCCCCCTGTGCGAATGACCCCAAGAATTTTGAGAGTTGGAAAAAGGACAAGCATCTTCCCTACCTAATTCCCCAAGAATCCCAAGTTCTCAAAAGTTGCAAACATAAAAATTTTTACAAAAAGTCAAAACTCAAAAATTTGACATCACCACCATAGTGCATACATCAAAAAGCACATACAATAGTGATTCTCATCACTCAAAATTCAAATCCCTTGCTCAAAATAAAAATATAAAAATAAACAGTGATTTTTATCACTACAAAAGAGCAAGTATCCCAATACAATTGAAGAAAAGAAGGGAGTCAAACTTGAATCCCTAGAACTCTTAGCATTTCGACAGGTCATGAGGCAAACCTCAGTACCGGTTTGGTGGATAGCCTATCGGTCACTGGCGGTAAACCTCCCGCATGATGATATATCTGTCACATTAATTCATGTACAGAACAATTTTTGCATGTGGATGAGCTAGCTTATGGTATCCTAGATAGCACCACAGATTAATCTGACTAAATACAAAAAAGGAGTTAGTGGAGCTAATTAGATGATCCTCAGTATAGGTTTGGTTGATAGCCTATATGGTACTCGCGGTATCCTGAAAAATACCACATAAATGAACTCAATTGCACACATAGGGATGTGAAATAACTTGGTCAAAGACAAGTCCGATTCATACCTTGTCCAAAAGTCTTGTAAGATAAAGTACAATCATGGCTAGTGAGTTAAAACCATCTGAGTCTTAGAAAACCTCAGCTACATTTCTAAACCAACTACGCTATCTTTCATCCTCTCATTGTCATCAGCAATCGCCAAAAAAACAAAAAAAAAATCCCCACAAAAGGTCTAAACAGTCTATGGGGCTCTTGCCAAAACAACACAAATTCAATTCATCCATTACATTTGCATATCCTAAAATTTAGAAACATTTGCATTTATCATAACATGTGCATCCATAAAAATAAATCAACATGCATACATCCATACTTATTACTCATCATGCATAAAATCAAATCATCACTCGCATAAACAAAATAAATTCATCTATATATATATCATAAAAAATGCACCAAAATAGCTAATAAACTTGCTCGATGAGAGTGCTTTGGGGATACAAATTGTCACTATCCTACTCCCTAAGAAGGCTACCATAGCTGGACCGCTCCATGGGAGGATGGATTTCTGCCAATTTTAGCTCCAAAAAGCATCGCAAAAAGGGTTAACACCCACCAAAAATAGGTCTAAATGTCAAAAAATTGCACACTCTTAATGCTAAAACATCTAAAGGCACATTTGCACAAGTCATCTTGGGTCAATCGACTCGTCGCTTTTCTCATGAAGGTCATTCCCTCATCGATTCGTCGCTTGAGGGGGTAGTCACACTTAGTCACCAATCAAAAAACACACACCCAATTAAGGAAAATGACATGCATTCAAATAATCATTGACAAAGACAATTACGCTCTTGCTTGGGGTAGTAAACAAGCAATAATCACAATCTGATCAAATCACTTGGCATTTCGTGAATCATGAACTCAAGGTTCTCACAGACAAAAGTGTGTGCCCTTTGTCTATTCATGATTGATCAATGTCCAAGATCAAGTAACACCTCACCGAAAAAGGTTAACACTTGAGTTGAGTTCCTTCGCTCATCAGAAGCAAGGATTCAAGAATGCATGCCCTCTCCATACTTGGGGCATCAAAATTTGGTTAGGTTACTGAGAAACCCTAATCATTAGTGCTTTGGTTATCTATTTTTGCTCGGCTTTATGCTATGCACATCGCATCCCAAAAAGGGGCATCTATAGACACCAAAATAGCACCAATCCGATTAAGTGACTGCAAACACTGATCGCTTTGACACACACAGCCCCAAGGGCAACCCCTAGAGGTTAACTAGTGGTCCTAACCACTCTCATAGCAGTTTTGGAAGGTCAGAGATCAATTTGGCACCTTCAAGCACTTTGTTCAATATCCGTTCCACCCTGAAACGAATTCATACTAGGATACACCCCACCCCCGGGACGAATTATAGATTCGCTCCAAGGTGGGGCGAATTGCAGGTTTGACAAGCAAAAAGTCAAATCTTGACAAATGGCATCTCAAATCCGCTACTCAACGCTTCCTTCATCACATGGGAGTATGGGTGAGAGTTTTTGAGTGTTAGAGGTATTTACAGGGTCAGTCATGAAGTCCCTATTCAGGGAGGAATCTCCTTCCCCCTGGGAAGGCATGATTGCCAAGTGGTGCCTCTGCATGCCCATTTCAAGAGACCTCCAGGTCTATAAATTGGTGAGTTTCCTCACCCAAAAATAAGGAGAGAAGTAGAATTTTAGAGCAATGAAGTGCTGTCATTTTATTTATACACCTCACACCTTTTGGATTTATGCCTTTAACATCCTTGATCTCCTTTAGAGGGGAGGCCATTGGGTGACTATTGGGAGGACGAATCTTGAACCCAAAACCCAACATTTGGCCACAATATCCCACCAAATCTGCTGACAATACCACACAAGGTTTTGGACCCATCCCAAATGGATTGGTGCCAAAATCAGGCCTCAAACGACGGGCGACCTGCCCCATGGGTGCCCCCTCCCACACTATCGCAATCCTAATCGCCCCATTTCAGAGTGATTGTAATTCCATGGTAGATTTGCTTTCTTTAATTTTTGCATTCAATTCTATGATGTTTAGATAGGTTGTCATTTGAATTTCGTCTTGTTTTGAGCAATTTTGATCATATTTATAGCTTTGTTCGCTTTTACTAACCTATAGGTAGCATCATCAAATTCCTATTGATGGAGGTCAAATTGAGAAAATCTTACCATCTGGGTCTTCTCAAAATGCCCCCAATTAGGTAACCCCAAGTTTGCAGGTCTTTTGTAGCTTCCTAGGTAGGACATTGGAATAGTACCTTTTCGACATTTTGTTCTAGGTGAATTCATCCCGCCCTAGAGCGAATTCAAATCGGCAACGAATTTCCTGACTATTCTTTTTGCAAGGCCTTCTTGGTGGTATCTTGATGCCCCTGTCAAATTTTCAAAGCATTTGGACCTATTTTAGTCATAGTTTAATTCATTTTTCTCATTTACTTATCGTAGGCTTGGGGATTACATGCTTTGTTTTATCCGTAGGTGCTACTGACCATTTCTTGTTCCTTTGAACGTAGGGTTCATACATCAGAGGAGCAACGAGGAGTCAAGACTCAACATTCCAAGCAACAACGACGTTTTAGTCCACCCATTTTACATGTGGGCACGCGAAAGAAGGAAAGGCACCCATGGATGTAACAAGAACTCATGCTTAAATGCTCCTAGCCCTTGGAAGGGGAGGATGCACATTGTAACCAAGTTTGAAACATATCAATAAAAAGGGTTGTCTTCTTTTATTCACATTTGTTTCATTTCGATGTGCTCATGCTTTTTCCCCCTTTTCATGCACTTTCAAATTCCTAGGATTTAGCGTTGAGTTTGGTTCGGTTTTGCATCACATATTCGCTTTCCTTTTTGCTTTTGTATCCTCGTGCTTTCACTATAATAATCATATTTTATTTTTAATACAATCTATGCTAATAAATTCTAGTATAATCATATTTCTTTTACAATACAATCTATGCTAATCAACTATAGCATAATCATATTTTCTTTTCAATACAATCTATGTTAATCAACTATAACATAATCATATTTCATTTTAAATACAATCTATGCTAATCAACTATAGCATAATCATATTTTCTTTTAAATACAATCTATGCTAATTAACTATAGCATAATCATATTTCCTTCCTTTACAATCTATGTTAACAATAATAACATAATCATAATTACCTTTTAATTACAATTTATACTAAACACTATAACACAATTATAATTCTATTTTAATTACAATCTATGTTAAACACTATAACATAATCATAATTTACATTTAAAGATAATCTATGCTAATTAACTTTAGCATAATCATATTTCTTTTTAAATACAATCTATGCTAATCAACTATAACATAATCATATTTATTTTTAAATACAATCTATGCTAATTAACTATAGCATAATCATATTTTCAGCATTTACAATCTATGTTAACAACTATAACATAATCATAATTTCCTTTTAATTACAATATATGTTAAACACTATAACATAATCATAGTTTCAATTTAATTACAATCTATGTTAAACACTATAACATAATCATATTTTTTTATTAAAATACAATCTATGTTAATTAACTTTAACATAATCATATTTCTATTTAAATACAATCTATGTTAATTAACTTTAACATAATCATATTTCCATTTAAATACAATCTATGTTAACTAACTTTAACATAATCATATTTCCATTTAAATACAATCTATGCTAACTAACTTTAACATAATCATATTTCCCTTTAAATACAATCTATGCTAACTAAGTTTAACATAATCATATTTCCCTTTAAAATACAATCTATGCTAACTAACTTTAACATAATCATATTTCCCCTTAAAAAACAATCTATGCTAACTAACTTTAACATAATCACATTTTTGTTTAAAATACAATCTATGCCAACTAACTTTAACATAATCATGTTTTTTTTTAAAATACAATCTATGTTAACTAAATTTAACATAATCATATTTTCAATTAAAATTCAATCTACGTTAACTAAATTTGACATAATCATATTTCCATTTAAAATACAATCTAGGCTAACTAACTTTAACATAATCATATTTTAATTTAAAATACAATCTACACTAACTAACTTTAACATAATAATATTTTCATTTAACTTACAATCTATGCTAACTAACTTTAACATAATCATATTTCCATTTACAATACAATCTATGCTAATTAACTTTAGCATAATCATATTTCCATTTAAATACAATCTATGTTAACTAACTTTAACATAATCATATTTCTATTTAAATTACAATCTATGCTAATTAACTTTAACATAATCACCATTTAAAATACTATCTATGTTAACTAGCTTAAACATAATCGTATTTTGCTTTAAAATACAATCTATGTTAACTAGCTTTAACATAATCATATTTCTATTTAAATAAAATCTATGTTAACTAACTTTAATATAATGATATTTCCATTTAAAATACAATCTATGTTAACTAACTTTAACATAATCATAATTATGTTAAAAAACATAAAACATATATAATCTATGCTTAATTTCATTTAAAGAATATTTTAATTATATATATATATATAAATCATACCATAAATCTATGCTTAATTTTATTTAAAGCATATTTCATTAATATATAAATCTATGCTTAACATTATTTAAATCATATTTCATTAATATATAAATCTATGCTTAATTTCATTTAAAGCATATTTCATTAATAAATAAATTTATGCTTATTTTCATTTAAAGCATATCTTATTAATATATAAATCTATGCTTAGTTTCATTTAAAGCATATTTTATTACAATAATCTAAATTATTTAAACTACCTTTAAATAACCTAAACTATTATAATACCCATATCCTAAATTTATGTAGCAGCCATTCCATAACTTTAGAAAACTTGTTGCCTAAGTTATTCACCTAACAACAAAATATAACATGCTATTTTCTTAAAAATATAATATAAGTTATAATTTGCCACTATGTTATTCTTCTAAGTAACATACCATTCTATAGCTTAAAATCTTATTAGTCATGGTCTTACCCCAAAAAAGGGGTGTTAGGTTATTGTCCAACCAGTTCATGCAAGATGAGGAATAAATCATAATATGTTGAATAAACCATACTACCAAACTACAACCATAGGTTAACAACCAATTCCTAGGGCCCATGCATCACTCAACTGATACCTCGACCATGACTTAGTGGTACCTAAGACCATAAATCATAGTTGATTATTAAAGTGGACTTCCCTTTAATAAATCGACCATGGCCCCACCACGTATCCCATGTGGGATTCCATGGATAAAATTCAAGTTTGGCATTCCTTGACAAGTTGAACAACGTAACCAGCACACGTGTGGCGGTCGACAGGGAGAATATAACAATTAAATTTTAAAATAAACCTTATATAAATCTATGTTTAGTTTCATTTAAATAATATTTCATTACAATGATCTAACTTATTAAAACTACCTTTAAATAACCTAAAATATTCTAATACCCATATCCTAAAGTTATGTAGCAGTTATTCCATAACTTTAGAAAACTTTTGCCTAAGTTATTCATCTTACAATAGAATATAACATGTTATTTTCTTAAAAACATAATATAAGTTATAATTGACCACTATGTTATTATTCTAAGTAGCATACCATATTATAGGTTAAAATCTTATTAGTCATGGTCTTACCTAAAAAGAATGGGATTAATTTATCACTCGACCAACTAGTGCAATCTGGGGAACAAATCACAACATGCTAAACAAATAATTCTATGCAACAACAACCATAGGTCAATAGCCAATTCCAAGGGCCCATGCATCACTAAATGGATACCTTGACCATGACATGGTGGTACCTAAGACCACCAAGTGTGGTTGATTATTAAAGGGGCTTTCCCTTTAATAAATTGGCCATGGACCCACCACGTATCCCATCTGGGATTCCGCAGATGAAATTTAAGTTTGGCCTTCCTTGACAAGTTAGTCAGTGTAACCAACACACACAATGATGGTTGACATGCAAAATATAACAATTAAATTTTAAAATAAACCTTATATCATCCTTACCCCAACATCAATGTTGACTCAGTGATTGTAGGAGGTTCCATTTATGAAGCTAAAATGGATTTTGTTATCTTGAATTATAGGGAGTTGAATTCAAAACCTTCAACTTGGTTCAGGTTTCCTAACTAGGTTGGTGCAATTATACCAATCCTATCGCTAATTCTTGACCAAAGCAACATCATACATATGTCATATCATGACTGTAACAAACCCAAAACATGATTTTCTAGGTCCTTAAAAATAGAACTACAATAGGAAGGGGTAGGATTATGCATAAGGGGTTGGACTCGATATGTACTTGTAAAAAAATGGTGAATCTTAATAGAAATCAAAACAAATCTAGGTGAATCCTAAGCAAATCAAATCAATCATCTTCTCACCAAAATTTGGGGTATTTGAAGCCCTAAAAATTAAGGTCATATTTGAGGCAATTTTTGACCTATTAAGTCACCTTATAACTTTATAAAAACACCACCATTAGATCAGGATTGAAAAGATATTTCCAAAGAGTACAAATATTTCTATGTTTGGATATATATTATGGCAAATTCACCCTAAGAAATAATTAGTCCTAAAAATTTTAGGTGAATGGGCCAGCGTCGAGGGTCCTCATATTCGGAAATTTCTAATTTTGGAAATCTTAATATTAGCCCAATTTGTGAATATTCACCACTATGCATTACCTTGGGAAGGGGGGTTTTAGAACTGAACCACAAGTGGGAAGGGTTGTGGGTCTTTAAAAGTGTAGGCTATCTCTAGCCAAACATAATGCCAAGGAGATCATAGAGTGGGTTCACATACAACAATATCATCCACTTTCCACCTAGGTTTTCAGACAACCGGCTTGCATCTATGATTGAAACTGAAAGATTAAGTAGCATATCAAAAGATAATATTTCCCATCCTGGATTATCTCGAGGGTTGAATTCCACCATTGTTATTGCTTTCACATCCCATTTCTTTCCTCATACAATAGCTCTTCTCTCTATGCTCTCTTGTCCCTCATCCATTCAACATAACATAAAAAATATTCATTTTCCTCTATTGGTCATCACTCCTTTTTCCCTCTCAAGGCCCAACCACCCCATCCTCTACAATATTACTCCACCCATAAATGCACATCCGCTCACATTGAAGGATTTTTTCACCTTTGTCTTAAAGCCCATTATGATCTTTGAAGTAAAATTTGCCAACCCTTATCCAAAGGACATCAAAGCTATATATTTTAATATAAATGTCAAATTCTGAAGTCAATTCCAATATCCTGCATTGATTTGTAAGGGAAGATATTTTACATAGAGTATTTAAAATATACTTTTCTTGGAATATAATATTATAACAATATCCTTTATAATAGCATTTTATTATAAATGAAATGTTATCCTGAATAACCTTTTTATTATAAACTATAATAATATATCTTTATTTATAATAACATTTTATTATAAATAGATTACTATTATAAATAACCCTTCATAATAATAATACTCTAAGCTCATATTACCTTATGGTAATAAAAATTTCTAATCCAAAAGACTACCAAGGATGATCATGATATCTTACCCCCCTAAGGCTAAACACCATCCCAAGTATTTCTTCGAAAAGCATCTTTGCTCACAAAAAGTTGAATGATCAAGGATAATATCCAATTTTTCTTTCTATTGAGTTTAAACAAGATTTCATCACTCCTTGCTAACATCAATATTATAATCACTATATAAGATATGTACTTCTATTTATTGAGTAGCAGAGGTAGTATCATTCTTCTCGAGCATAGGAGGTTTAATTTCTAGTTTTCCTGTATATTTGTATATGTAAAGCAAGAGAACAAAGAAAAAATTGCCATTTTTGCATGATGCATCACTCTTAATTACCAGTTTTTGGTAGAAACATCCCATATTTAAAGCACCATAGTCCTTCATTATTGCAAAAAAAATCACTTTTTACAAGATTTCCTTTATGTTTGACCTTGAAGTTCATTGCAACTTGTACGTAAAGATCACATATCCTTGAATTGTTTCACTAAATCCAAGGGATTTAAACATAAATCATTGTGGGCTCTTTTTATGGTTTGAAGTTAAACAAGATTTTCGTGCTTCCTAGCATTCAAGTTTGTTGTATGGACCGACCTATTTATTCTCTAAAATGTTTACTATGCTAAAATTTTGGTTTATTCTTTAATCAACCTAAGGAGAGGACCCTATAATCCTCTCTAGAGTATATTTCCTACCTAATATTATTTTAGAATTATAATCTCACATCCAAAGAATAGAACCCTACATTTATTTTTAAGTATGATTAGCTTTACCAAATTTAGTCACTTCATCTCTGGTGAGTAAATTTGAGGTGTTTATAAAACCTTCATCGATGAGATATCTAAAGTTATCCATACCATCCTTAGTATGAGTTGAATCTATCCATCTATCTCACTTGGGATAGCTAAAGTCATTTATCTCATTTTAGCTATGAGGTAACTCTATCCATATATATCACTTGAGATAGATAAAGTCATATATCTTATTTTAGCTACAATTTGAATCTATCCATCTATGTCACTTGAGATAGCTAATGTAATCTATCTCATTATAACTATGAGTTGACTATGTCCATATATCTCACTTTAGGATAGCTAAAGTCATCCATATCATTTTTGCTACCTTTTATTAGCGAATGTCTAAGGTTATACTTGCTTTACGCAAGCTACTATACCAAAGTAGTGTTGCTTTTCTTTGGACCAATCCTTAGGCAATCCTTGGCTTATCCAGGGAATATTTTAGCCTATCATACCTACATCCTTATCTAGGAAAGCTTATAGTCCCATGACTATGTGCTTTGACCACAAGCAACTTGGTAGTTCAAGGTCTTCTTGGCTTTAGCTTAACTAAGCAAAGGCCTATTATAGAAAGATATCTATCCCTTAGCACATTCTAAAGGAACCTCTAGTCCATCATATCCTAGAGTTCCTTTCATGCAAGTGGTTTGTCCTACGTCTTACTACTCTAAAACCATATGTAACAATCCAAAACTCAACCAGCCTAGGCATGCCGCTATTTACTACTATTTTTTTTTCAAAAGTAATTAACAACATCACATATTAAAAACCACCAACAATCACATTTAAAATAAATAAATAACAATATAAACCAAGAACTAGTTCAAATAAAAACATAAGAATTAACTAGAAAAGATATATTGAAAGTAAATATAGAAACTACAACAAAAAAATACATAAAGTAAGATCAAAGAAGATACCCATAATACAATATTTATCCTAGGGAAAACCATCAAAGGAAAAATCCAACCTCAAATACGTTCCATATATTTTATAAGTTTGATATTTTACAAACAAAATGATCCATAATCCTTTTCTTACAACGTAAGTCAATACAATATGTAAAACACATAGTTCATATGACTTTACTGTGGAATGCTTAATTCATCCACAAAATAATATCCATGATTGCTTTGTCATACTTATACAATCAGTACTAGATTCCATATAAGAATATTTTCATTTACTAAAATAACTAAAGTCCCATAAATTTAGTTAATCTAATAATACATATTCCATTTACTAAACTAACTAAATTCCTATACCCTTAGTTATTATAATAAACTACTTTCCATTTACTAAACTAACTAAAGTTCATATACCTATAGTTAATATAATAAATGAATTTTCATTTACTAAACTAATTAATGTTCCATACCTTTAGTTAATATAATAAACCACTTTCTATTTACTAAACTAACTAAAGTTCCATACCTTTAGTTAAACCATTTTTCATTTACTAAACTAACTAAAGTCCCATGCCTTTAGTTAATCTAATAAACCACTTTCCATTTACTAAACTAACTAAATTCCTATGCCTTTAGTTATTCTAATAAACCATATTCCATTTACTAAACTAATTAAAGTCCCATAGCTTTAGTTAATATAATAAACCACTTTCCATTTAATACAACTACACTAACATAGCATAATTACAACTTTACATTTTGATTACAACTACACTAACATCTTAACATAACCATAACTTTCCTTTCAATTACTGTTGGACTAACACCTTAGCATAATCATAACTTTTCTTTGAATGATGACTACACTAAAATCTTAGCATAATCATAACTTTCATTTCAATTACAAATACACTAACATATTAGCATACTCATAACTTTCCTTTTTAATTACAACTACACTAACATCTTAGCATAGTCATAACTTTCCTTTCATTACAACTACACTAACATCTTAGCATAATCATAACTTTCCTTTCATTACAACTACACTAACATATTTAGCATAATCATAACTTTCCTTTCATTACAACTACACTAACATCTTAGCATAATCATAACTTTCCTTTCATTACAACTACACTAACATCTTAGCATAATCATAAATTTCCTTTCATTACAACTACACTAACATCTTAGCATAATCATAACTTTCCTTTTTAATTATAGCTACACTAACATCTTAGCATTATCATATTTCCTTTTCAATACAATCTATGCTAATCAATTCTAGCATAATTATATTTTATTATCAACACAATCTATGCTAATCAACTATAGCATAATCGTATTTCCTTTTAAATAGAATTTATGCATATTAACCATAGCATAATCATATTTTATTTTCAATACAATCTATGCTAATCAACTATAGCATGATCATATTTCTATTTAAATAGAATCTATACTAATTAACTATAGCATAATCATATTTTCTTAACTTTAACATAATCACATCTCCATTTAGAATGCAATCTATGTTAACTAACTTTAACATAATCATATTTCCATTTAAAATACAATCTATGTTAACTAACTTTATATTTCCATTTAAAATACAATCTATGTTAACTAACTTTAACATAATCGTATTTCCATTTAAAATACAATCTATGCTAACTAACTTTAACATAATCGTATTTCCATTTAAAATACAATCTATTTAACATAATCATATTTCCATTTAAAATACAATATATGTTAACTAACTTTAACATGGTCATATTTTCCATTAAATTACAATCTATGTTAACTAACTTTAACATAATCATATTTCCATTTAAAATAGAATCTATGTCAACTAACTTTAACATAATCATATTTATGTTAAACAACATAAAAATATATAATATATTCTTAATTTCATTTAGAGCATATTTCATTAATATATAAATCTATGCTTAATTTCATTTAAAATATATTTCATTAATATATAAATCTATACTTAATTTCATTTAAAGCATATTTCATTAATATATAAATCTATGCTTAATTTTATTTAAAGCATATTTCATTAATATATAAATTTATGCTTAATTTCATTTAAAGCATATATAAATAATATATAAATCTATGCTTAATTTTATTTAAAGTATATTTCATTAATACATAAATCTATGCTTAGTTTCATTTCAAGCATATTTCATTCCAATAATCTAAATTATTTAAAATACCTTTAAGTAACCTAAACTATTCTAATACGCATATCCTAAAGTTATGTAGAATTTATTCCATAACTTTAGGAAACCTATTGCCTAAGTTATTCATCTAACACTAGAATATAACATGTTATTTGTTAGAAAAATTAAATTAATCTTCACGCCCATAAATGCTTTGGCACGAAGCACTTCGAAACACATTTGAAAAATGCTTTGGCGTGAAGCACTTCCAAAAAGCATTCGAAAAATGCTTCGACGCGAAGCACTTCCGAAATGCCTTCGAGAAATGCTTCGCCCCGAAGTAAAATAAAATTGCCCTCCGAAGCAGAATTCAGCCGAAGCGGAAATTGGCCGAAGAAGAATTCAGGCGCGTAGATCGGGGCATTTATTGTTCAAGCGTGGGAGTAGTTGGAGTGTTCGGCAATTTTTTAGAAAGCCATTTCGGAATTTATTTCTTGTCAGTCGGTTGGTGGATTTATCCCGCCTTCTATCCTCATCCCCCGCCTATAAATACTGGGCCATTTTGTCATTTTGTATGCGAGGAGGATAGAGGTTGGAGTAGAGCAGTAGAGAGCAATAGCGAGTAGAGGGGCAGCCACAGAGCTAGGTTTTCAACCAGTAGAATAGCAGAAGGGTGAAACCAACAGTTGCCAACAGCCGGAGAGTGGAGCAGCAACCTCCAAAAAAAACCTGTGTTTTTATCCTACAAATGTTTATCTTACAGAAGTTTGTATTCGCTTCAGAAGGAAGCCTTTTGTAATCCAGTATTATTTTTAATATATAATATACTTATTCTGCAAATTTGGGTCTCCGCATATTCGTTCTCGATCTTGAAGTATTGTTTTGTCCACAGACATTTCTTAACTAGGGTTTTCCCTGAAGTGGAAAAATACCCGCTCAATCTAGAAGGGAGACTTGTTTATTTATTTGTGCCGAAGCATATTCTGGGACTCTGTCTTCTCGAAGTAGATTCCAACAGCCATTTTGTAGAAGCTATCAAAGTTGTTGAAGACTGTAGTGGTTTGCAGCTTTCCCATCCGAAGCAATCACTTTGGCTGGAAAATTCCCAAAGTGATTCTACTTCAGAAGTTTTTCCCCCGAAGTGTTTACTTCGGGAACTATTTTCCCGAAGTAGTTTCACTTCGGCATATTATTTCTGAAGTAGTTTTACTTCGGCAAAATATCCCCGAAGTATTTACTTCGGGAGCATTTTCGCAGAAGCTCCTCCCTCGCGTAAGAAATCCCTGAAGTATTTTATTGATGCAATTTAAATCGCTATTTAAATTTTATTCCCTTCAAAGCTCTCTCCTTCGTTGAAAAAACATCAAAGTGTTTGCTGTGACATGATTTAATTGTGAAATAATTATATTTTATTTCCTTCAAATTGGTATCAGAGCCTATGGTGTCGTGACACGGATATAGAAGCATGACTTCTGAAAGAAATTCCCTATAGTTGTAGATCCCATGATTTAATGACAAGAACTATGATTACTAGAGCATCCAGATGAAGATCCTCTTCGGGTATCAGGATTTGTGGGACTTGGTCGAGAATGGGTACTCGAAACCAGCATATGCAGCAGCATTGGCCGCCCTCTCCCAAGCTGACAAAGACCTTCTGAAGGAGAATAGGAAGAAAGACCAAAAATCCTTGTTCTATATCATGCAAGCGGTTGAGGAGACCATATTCCCGTAGATTGCATTAGCCACCAAGGCCAAGCAGGCCTGGGAAATCCTGTCAAGTTCATACCAAGGCACCAATAAAGTGAAGTTGGTGAAACTATAGATGCTCAAGAGGGATTTCGAGAACCTGCAAATGAGTGATTCTGAGTTCGATGAGTGATTTCTTCACCTGGACAATAGATTTCATCAACCATATGCAGTTGAATGGCAAGATTATGTAGAATTAAAGGATCATTGAGAAATTTCTATGAATTTTGCCAATGAAGTTTGATTTTGTGGTAATTTCAATAGAGGAGTCAAGGGATCTGACAATCCTCTCTGTAGATGAACTGATGGGTTCTCTGCAGACACATGAGTAGAGGCTTAGCCGCTCAACTCAGTCCTCTCTAGAGAAAGCATTTAAGGCATATGTCTTAGTATGAGACAGCAACAGATAAGACTCCCACCAAGGCGCCTCTAGTTCTTAAGGTGGAAGAGGCAGGAGAAGGTGTGGGAGAAGTAACAAGCAAGGAGGGTGATCAAACCCTCATGTTAGTGAGACTAGCTACAACTTTCATCAGCAAGGAGGAAGAGGCACTGGCAAGAACCAACAAGGTAGCTCTCAGTAGGACATGTCAAAGGTCCAATGCTACTATTACAAGAAGTTTGGTCATTACATCTCTCAGTGCAGAATGAAGATGGTGAACGAGAATCAGCAGCAAGCCCATTATACAGAGGAAGCTAGAAATGTTGTAGGAGGAAATGTGCTGCTGACTTACAGTATCGAGGAGAGCAGAAAAAACATTTGGTATCTTTACAATGGGTGCAGCAACCACATGACTGGGAACAAAGATATGTTCTCACAATTGGATGAGTTAGTCCAGTCCGAAGTCAGGATGGGGAACAACAACAATGTTCCTGTGATGGGGAAAGGAAAGATCCTCATCCAAACCTGGCATGGCAAAAGAAAACAAATTTGTGATGTTTATTATGTGCCTGGGTTGAAACATAACCTACTAAGCATAGGATAGCTTGTGCAGAAGGGACACACTATGCAGTTCAAAGATGGTGTTTGTTCCATCAAAGACAAAATGCATGGACAAATCGCAATGGTGTCCATCACAAAAAATAAAAATTTTCTATTGTAGATTCAGAATGAATATTTAATATCTCTGAGTGTAGTTGTGAAGGATGCTACCTGGTTGTGGCATCTCAAATTAGGTCACTTGAGTTTCAGTGGCATGAATTTGCTGCATAAGAAGCAGATGGTGAAGGTTTTACCCCTTATTGAGCAACCAAACCAAGTTTGTGAAGGTTTCTTGGTCAGCAAGTAGCACAGGGATGCATTCCTTGTTGGATAATATTGGAGAGAATCATGGCCATTAGAGCTGGTGCACTCAGACATTTGCGGTTCGATGCAAACCACCACATTTATCGGAAACAAATACTTCCTGACCTTCATTGACAACTTCAGCCAAAAGACCTAGATTTATCCTATCAAGTTGAAGTTAGAAGCATTTATGAAGTTTAAGGAGTTCAAGGCTCTAGTTGAGAAACAGAGCAAATATTATGTGAAGACTCTCAGGATAGATGTAGGTGGAGAATACATCTCCAACGAATTCCACAACTTTTGTTAGCAACATGGAATTCGAAGGCAGTTCACTTTTAGATACACACCACAACAGAATTGTGTAGCTGAGAGGAAGAACAGAACGATCATGGAGATGGCACAGAGCATACTGAAGATGAAAAATTTTCCACATGAGTTCTAGGTAGAAGTTGTAAGTTGTGCAGTTTATCTACTGAACCGATGTCCCACCAAGAGTGTGAGGGACAAAATTCCAGAGGAATCCTGGAGCAATCTGAAGCCAAGTGTGGCTCATTTATGAGTTTTTGGGTGTATAGCATATGCACATGTTCAAGATGAGAAAATACGGAAGATGGATGATAAATCTAAAAAATGCATCTTCACGGGGTACAACGAATAAGCAAAGGCATACAGGCTATACAATCCAATGACAAAGAAACTTATCATCAGTCGATATGTGAAGTTCTTGGAGAATGAAGCCTGGAACTAGAAGTCAAAGACTGGTGAGCCTGAACTAGAAACTGTTGAACCTATAAACTTGGAGGAAGATAGTGTATAGCCAACTGTAACTTCAAGTAGCAATAGTGGTGCCAGTAGTAGCACACCCTCATCATCATGGTCACCTCCACTTGCAAGTAGAATTCAAAATTTGAGGACACCTGCGAAGACTCACAGCTTGTAATATATTTATGACGTAACCCAAAATCAGCTAGATTCAAAATATTCTAACTTTGCTTTATTTATTGAATGTGATTCAATGGAATTTGAAGAGGCAAGTCAAAATTGAACATGGGTAAAAGCGATGGATGAGGAGATAGAAGCCATCGAGAAGAATGAGACATGGCAGCTGGCTAATCTTCTAGCAGGAAAGAAGACCATCGGGGTCAAGTGGGTGTATAAAACAAAGTTCAACGCCCAAGGAGAATTTGATAGGCATAAGGCCATTAGTGGTGAAAGGCTACAAGCAGAATTCAAGAGTTGACTATCATGAGGTGTATGCACCTGTAGCCCGAATTGACACAATTAGAATGATTCTGGCACTAACAGCTCAGAAAGGTTGGAGTGTGTACCAGATGGATGTCAAGTCTACCTTCCTGAATGGAGTGTTGGAAGAAGAGGTCTACATAGACTAGCCATCTGGTTATGAAACACAAGGACAAGAAGACAAGGTCCTAAAGTTGAAGAAGGCCCCGTATGGGTTGAAGTAAGCACCTCGAGCATGGTACAACCGGATTGATGGCTATTTTTAGGAGAAAGGGTTTCACAAATGCCCATATGAACACTCTTTGTACCTAAAAATAAATTAAGCAGGAGAGTTTATAATCGTCTGCTTGTATGTAGACGATCTGATATATACTAGCAATAGCAGTAGCCTATTTATGCAGTTCAGAACAACCATGAAGATCAAGTTTGAAATGATAGACATGGGGCTGATGAAATTCTTTCTTGGTATTAAAGTTGACCAATCAGCAGATGGCATCTTCATTTCTTAGGGCAAGTATGCAAAGGATGTCTTGAAGTGTTTCAATATGGAGGACAGCAAGTCTGCCATCACCCCGATAGCCACTGGTTTGAAGTTGAGCAAGACAGACAATAGCAAAAGTGTTGATCCAACTCTTTACAAAAGGTTAGTTGGAAGCCTGATGTACTTGACTACAACTTAGCCAGATATGATGTTTGGAGTCAGTCTGATTAGCCATTTTATGGAGACTCTGAAAGACACTCACTGGCAAGCAGGCAAGAGAATCCTATGATATGTTAATGGCATAAGGAACCACGAAATTCACTATGCTAAACAAGACCAGCTTGAGTTGATTGGCTACACCGATAGCGATTGGGCTGGTAGCGTAGATGACCGGAAGAGCACTTTAGGATATGACTTCCATTTTGGATCCAAATTTGTCTCTTGGTCCTCGAAGAAGCAACCAATAGATGCCTTATCTATAGTAGAAGTAGAGTACGTTACTGCCACCTAAGCCACCTGCCAAGAAGTCTGGCTGAGAAGAGTTATGTGTGAACTACATCATCCGCCCGAAGTAGCAACAACAATATTTTGTGACAACTCTGCCATTGCGCTCTCAAAGGACCTAGTATTCCATGGCCAAAATAAGCACATAGACATCTGGTATCATTTCATCAGAGAGCTTCTAAAATTCAATGAAGTGCAATTGCAGTTTTGCAGGTCGAAGGAGCAGCTAGCTGACATCTTCACAAAACCCTTGAAGGAGGAGGACTTCACCAGATTGCAAGAAATTCTAGCAATCATAGAACTCATGAAGTTCAATTTAAAGGAGGGTGTTAGAAAAATTAAATTAATCTTCACGCCCGAAAATGCTTCGGCGTGAAGCACTTCAAACGCATTTGAAAAATGCTTCGATGCGAAGCACTTCCGAAATGCATTTGAAAAATGCTTTAGTGTGAAGCACTTCTAAAATGCTTTCGAAAAATGCTTCGGCATGAAGCACTTCCAAAAAGCATTCAAAAAATGCTTTGGCACGAAGCACTTCCAAAATGCCTTCGAGAAATGCTTCGCCCCGAAGTAAAATAAAATTGCCCTTCGAAACAGAATTCGACCGAAGTGAAAATCGGCCGAAGAAGAATTCAGGCATGCAGATTGGGGCATTTATTGTTCAAGCATGGGAGTAGTTGGAGTGTTCGAAGATTTTTCATAAATCCATTCCGGAATTATTTCTTGTTAATCATTTGGTGGATTTATCCTGCCTTCTATCCTCATCCCCCACCTATAAATACTGGGTCATTTTGTCATTTTGTATGCGATGAGGATAGAGGTTAGAGCAGAGTAGCATAGAGCAATAGCGAGTAGAGAGGCAGCCACAGAGCTAGGTTTTCAACCAGTAGAATAGTAGAATGGTGAAACCAGCAGTTACCAACAGCCAGAGAGTGGAGCATTAGCCTCCAAATAAAACCCGTGTTTTTATCCTGCAAATGTTTATCTTGCAGAAGTTTGTATTCGCTTCAGAAGGAAGCCTTTTGTAATCCGACATTATTTTTAATATATAATATACTTATTCTACAAATTTGGGTCTCCGCATATTTGTTCTCGATCTCGAAGTATTGTTTTGTCCGTAGACATTTCTCAACTAGGGTTTTCCCCGAAGTGGCAAAACACCCGCTCAATCCAAAAGGGAGATTTGTTTATTTATTTGTGCTGAAGCGTATTTCGGGACTCTATCTTCTCGAAGTAGATTCCAGCAGCCATTTCGTAGAAGTTGCCAAAGTTGTTGAAGACTGCAGTGCTTCATAGCTTTCCCGTCCGAAGCAATCACTTCGGCTAGAAAATTCCCGAAGTGATTCTACTTCGGAGTTTTTACCCCGAAGTTTTTACTTCGAAAACTATTTTCCTGAAGTAGTTTCACTTTGGCATATTATTTCTGAAGTAGTTTTACTTTGTTAAAACATCCCTTGAAGTATTTACTTCAGGAGCATTTCTACCGAAGCTCCTCCCTCGCGTAAGAAATCCCTAAAGTATTTTATTGACACGATTTAAATTTTATTCCCTTCGAAGCTCTCTCCTTCACTAAAAAATCATCGAAGCATTTGTCATGATGCGATTTAATTACGAAATAATTATATTTTATTTCCTTCATTATTTACTTAAAAATATAATCTAAGTTATAATCGTCCACTATGTTATTCTTCTAAGTAACATACCATGCTATAGGTTAAAATATTATTAGTCAGGGGTCTTACCCCAAAAAATGGGGGTTAGGTTATCGTCCAACCATTTGGTGCAAGATGAGGAATAAATAAAAATATGTTGAATCAACCATACTACGAAACTACAACCATAGGTTAACAACTAATTCTTAGGGCCCATGCATCACTCAACTGATACCTCGACCATGAATTAGTGGTACCTAAGACCATAAATCATAGTTTATTATTAAAGGGGCCTTCCATTTAATAAATCAACCATGGCCCCACCACGTATCCCATGTGGGATTCCATGGATAAAATTCAAGTTTGGCATTCCTTGACAAGTTGACCAATGTAACCAGCACACGTGTGGCAGTCGACAGGGAGAATATAACAATTAAAGTTTAAAATAAACCTTATATTATTCGTGCCTCGACATCAATGTTGGCTCAATAATTGCAAGAGGTTCCTGATATGAAGCTAAAATGGATTACGTCAACTTGAATGGTAGGGAGTTGAATTCAAATCCTTCAATCAGGTGCAATTTTTCTAACTAGGTTGGCATGAATATACCAATTCTGTCGCTAATGCTTTACCAAAGCAACATCACACAAATGTCCTATCATGACTGTAACAGACCAAAAACATGATTTTTTAGGCTCTTACAAAGCAAACTACAACAACAAGGGGGTTTCAACACTGGACCACGGGTGGAAATGGTTGTGGGTCTTTAAAATTATAGGTCATATTTGGATTTTATAGAAGAATGCCAAGCAGATCATAGAGGGGGTTCACATAAAACAAGTTCATATGGTTTCCACCTAGGTTTTTGGACTACCAGTTTGCATCTATGATTGAGAGTGAAAGGTTAAGTAACAAAGCAAAAGATAATATTTCTCAACCTAGATTATCTCAAGGGTTGGCTTCCAACTTTGTTATCACTTTCACCTCCAATTTCTTTCC
The DNA here is from genome assembly GCA_028583015.1 of Wollemia nobilis. NCBI lineage: Eukaryota > Viridiplantae > Streptophyta > Pinopsida > Araucariales > Araucariaceae > Wollemia > Wollemia nobilis. The sequence continues at coordinate 2,976,264 of JAQPPZ010016349.1, forward strand.
ATATCATAGATCTCTTCTCTCCATGCTCCACTATCCCTCATATGTCGAACATAACATAAAAAACCTCCCCCTTCCTTCATCTGTTATCCTCATTTTTCCCTCTCAAGGCCCAACCACCCCAGCCTCTACAATATTACTCCACCCATAAATGCACATCCTCTCACATTGAAGGTTTTTCTTCCTTAGTTATAAATCACATACTAATATTTAAAGAAAAATTCATCCACCCTTATCCAAAGGATGCCAAAGCCAAATATTTTAATATAAATTTTGAATTCCAAAATCAAATGCAATCTCTCCAATCTCTTGCTTTGATTTGTAAGGGCATATATTTTTAAATAGAATATTTAAAATGTAATTTTTAGAATATAATGTTATAACAATATCCTTTATAATAAAATTTTATTATAAATGAAATTTATCCTAAATAACCTTTTTATTCATAAACTATAATAATATTATATTTATTTATAATAACATTTTATTATAAATAAATTACTATTATGAATAACCTCTTATTCATAAACTATAATAATATTATTTTTATTTATAATAACATTTTATTATAAATGTATTATTATTATTATAAATAACCCTTCATAATAATAATACTCTAAGCTCAACTTACCTTCTAGTGACACAAATATTTCTAGGCCAAAAGCCTTCTAGGGAGGGTCATGACAGATGCCATAGTGACCCACAAGTATTTAGGGACATTATGAAGTTTGAAAAATAAACCTTCTCAACATAACCACCCATTAGCACCCTTTCTACTAAAGTTTGGAAAGTCTAATTTAGGCATCCTAAAAATAGTATCTAGTTTGAAAAGCGAGTCAAATATTTCTCTCTCATTATGGATTCATTTCCTTCTACCTTGTTAGTAAATATTACGATGCTCAAACACCTTTGGGTCATCCTTAAATTTTTCATCAGACTCTAGGAATATTTCTTTACATGAATATTTGGAGCTTATGTTGTCACCTCTCAGAAATTGTATTTATTCCCTCATTTATTTAGTCTCACAGAGAAGGTTATTAATTGTGATATATATTTGCTCCAAAAAATTGGATTGTTTTATTTCCTTTTGGTTTCCTCTAGTTTTGCTATCCATTTTGGTACAATGTGAACTACTCCCACTAATTTATTAAAAATAGAAGTATGGTTCCAGGATTTAAAATTTTTAGTAATGAGCCAAATAACTATTTGGATGCTATATATCAAAATGATCAGTTTGAAAATATGATCATCATGGACAAGGCCCCAAAAGATGTTTTTTGGCACCCCAATAAAATCTATGGAGGATATATATCAAATTTATAAACTCAACAAGATGTTCATAATGGGCTACATATCACAACACTATTTTTGGGCACCATAGAATTATTTCATTATAGGGGAAGTGATGTCTTCAAGTGTTAGTTTTTCTCCTAGTAACTTGGCTCACTTAGAAAATTGGTTTCTTATCAAACAACCCCTTATGTGACTATGAACTATTTTTTACTCACATTATTTTATCATTGACATTATGAATTACTACTTTGATGACTATCTAGTCTGAATCTATCACTGACAACTCCCTATCTGTTATAAATTTTGAATGCCACAGACAACTATTATTGACACTAGCAACTAATAATTCTATCTTGACTATTAATTTCTCTAATTAAATTTATTCTTGATTGTTATACTCACAAAATCTATCCTAATTGTTACTAACTCTAACTAATTTTTTCTTAATTGTTATGTTCTTCTCCAACTTCTTTCATTTTTTTTATGTAGTAATTTTGGTATAGAAAAGTCTCCTCTGTATGCTCAATATTTATTGTAGGATTTATGGTTGCAAGTTTAACATTCAATAGAATAAGATTTTTTTTTTAGGTTTAACATTCAACATAATAGGGTACTCTAAGCCAAGGTGTATGTGCTACCCATAGTCCCTATGTTATACCACAATGAAAAATTGTAGTTCTTGGACCAATATTTTAGGTCACTACTCAAGGAGGATTCCATGCATACACTTGATCACACTACTTGTCTCTTTGAAAATATGGGAGGGTTATTTTTTTGGATGTTATATCTAGTGTACTATGAATAATGCAAGGGAAAACATATGTCTAAGATTAAATGTTTCTCCTAATCCTATGAGGACTCTCTATATACTTGAAGATACATGGGACCTCAATTTTGTAGATAGGTGTTGTTTGAGGCTTGAGTATTGGAGCCTAATAACTCCTTACTTCACTAGACACTTTAAGTGAATTATACCTTATCTAATAATAACATATCCTCCATGATATTTTAAAACCTTTAGCACAAGGTTTCTAACCTAATAAACTAATACAAAAAAAAAGTTGTCTTTTTTTTTAAAGTAAGAAAACAAGCAAAAAATTAAAAATACAAAAAATTATACCTAACAGTTGAAATAAAAGGGTAAGATCTATCACAGTCATAGTGAAACTTAGCCTTGGAAAGAACTCTGACACCACTTGTTAAGAACTTTAAAAACAACATAGAATCGTAGGCATCTTCGAGGAAGAAACATCCTACAATACTTTTATTAATTTGCAAAATGATACATTCATTCGTGGGCCCTTGTATTTTAAGTTACACTTGATGCAACCCTAATCTAATGCTCAATAATTGACTTACATTTAAAGTTCCACTCAAGCTAGAATATTCTACCAAATTTTAGTTACATTCTTTATAAGAATTACATGAAATGGCCCCACTTGTCTAGGTCCCTCTCTTACCAATTACCATTACAAAGAATTAAAAATAATATTGTAAAAGGATCCCTACATTGGAAGGGAGAGTATCTAATCATATGAGAATTACAAAAATAGTGTTAGGATGTGGTCCCAACATTATAGGATCAATCATATTTTAATTTATGTACCTCTATTTCTTTCAACCTTACCTCTACCACTTGGTGGGACTCACGTAGCTTTGATGTGATTTTTATATTTGGCTACTTCAGTGAATAGAAGATGATTTTCTTATATCCTTTGAAATAATTTAGGTCGTCCATGTAATCAATTTATTGAACAAATTATAAATTGAACATGTAGTTAGGTATACATGCAAGCGACACAAAAGGTATGGTAAAATATATTTAAAGATAAATGAAGGAGAGGGATTCTCTGCTAGGTCATTCCCTTGATATCATCATATATTATGTATTATCTAGTTGTATAAGTACTTTACCAATAAATTCTTCCTTGAAAACTTTAAACATCCTATCACAAAAGTGGAAGGATATCTTACTTTATTCTCGGTAGAGTACATTTTTGTGGTCACCACTAAAATGAGGTTTCTATTTATCCCTAATTAGCCCAACTGGACATTTGGAAACCAATGCTTCTTTTGGTATATAATTATAAATAAAAAGTAGGATATATAGCTAAAGTTTCTGTCTTTCCTAATGGTCTTTAGATGGATTTCCATCTAATCTATATTCTATTTAATACAATGAATAATTTATGAATGTTTCGGTAAGGTATGCATAATGTGATGTAGGAAAATATGCTCCTTATAGAGATTCTAGTTAATCCACTGCCATTAACATAGATATACTTGATATAACCATCTATACATACTCTTTAAATATATTCAACCTTGATGGAGTATCAATGTCAAACAATAGGTTTGACCTCTTAAGGTATGGGACTAAAAAATCCCTCCAATAGGTTATTGTGCATAAATAGTAGAAGTCAATAACTTTTAGGGTTGTAGTATACCCACATAGTCGAGTCATCTAATACCTAGAGGATATTCATTATAATATCCATCTCATATGTACAAGGAATTGTCACTACATTAAAGGAGTTTTAATTTTTTTATGAAGAGTAATATCTTTCAACACATGCATCCACAAATTTTGTGTATATCCATACTTATGTCACTAGGTTTATTGTCATCCCTAATGTCCACATATAAATTATATACCATGAATTAGTCGAATGAATCAAATTAAACTTTATTAAAGCTTTCATCCTTACCTAATTAGGTGAGTGCAATTTACCTCCTCAATTCTTTATTAGGGGCTACCAAATAGTTATTTTGATATCTTAGGATAAGAGGAGCCTTGTCTCTTTTTTCCCTTTTCTTCATTTATTTGCTCATGGATAAATATAGATAGCTCCTTTGGAAGTATAGTTACTAGTGAAGGCAACCCATATATGGATGGAGAAGTAGTAGTAGAACGAGGTGAAGTGGGGCATGCATTGGATAAGGATGATATGCTAAATATGAAAGTGTTATACATATTAAGTAGGGATGAGAGAAGAATAAAATGGAAGCAATATTGAAACTTTATAAAAATATGAAAATTTTCCAAGTCTAGGAAACCTACGCAAATTTGATAACAAATTGATGTAACTCACTCACTTTTAAAACATAAAAAGTTTTGGATGATGGAGTAATTTTCTTAAAATTGCAAGTGATTCAATTGCTAAAATAAGTCATTTTCTCATCTTGTGGAGCTTGACAAGTATTTTGACGTAGAACACACCTCTTGAAATTATAAGCAAATTGCTTGCATAAGTGAGTGATTCACTTGTATTATAGATTAGATGGATTTAGTTCTTTTTATGGTTTGGCCTTTAACCTAATTTGTTTCTCTTACTTCAAGAATATTTTTGGGTGAAGGTTATATCCATTTTAATCTATTTCACTTTAATAATAAGTAAAATGGCCATAATTTATAATTCCCTTTAGGGCTCAACTAGACCACTTTGTAACGACAGACTCAATGAGCCAATTGCATGGAAAGAGCACAAGATGCAAATAGATTGGGGTCACATGCAATTTTATTAATATAGGTGATTGGCATGCAAAGTGAAAGTAAATCTAAGGGGTGAGTGGGGTCTCCCTTTAGCACAAGGAATTTTATAACATCTTTGGTATGGTGGTCCTTGTTTACACTCTACACACTGGCCTATTTAGGCATGGTAGTTAGCTTGAGGAGGATGAATTTGCTTTTATGGTAAATTCACCCATGGCGATGGGGACTCAATTATTGGGCCACTTTATTTGTGTCTTGGAATTTTTTTTATATCCATGTTTGACACAACATATGAAGAAATATTATAATGTGTCAACCAAGTCTATGAGAGAAGAATATGAAAAAATATGGTGATTGGAAATTTTGGAAGAAGGAGAATGATCAAAGAAAGGTTTCAAAAAAAAAAGGGAAAAATAAATATACATATTTGTATATTATTTTGGTGAAAATTGATGTTATTATATTTAATGGAGGTGTTTTCTATTTACAAAAATAAGCATTTTTCTTCCTTCAATAGTGGCATGTTTGCAGATATTTGGATTGAAAATCTTGAAGTTTTGGTAAGGCCTACTCCATAAAGAACAAAAATTGTAATGTTATCTTACTTTTTTCTTGTATTCATCCCACTTGGATATGAGGGCATCTTGTTTGTAGTCCATCTTGTTGGTATTGCATTTTCATTTTAAATTACTTTTCTCTTTTTTTTTTTCTTTGGCAATTAATGCATTTTCCCTTGCTTGCATGGGCTCAATATAAATATATTCTAGTTTAATATACTATGAAATATAAAGGTAAGGAGTTCTAAATTTATTGGTAACACAACCTCCTTTCCATAGACTAGCTTGTAGTGTGATGCTCTAGTTCATATTTTTGGTGTTACTCATTATTCTCATGATTATTTACATAACTTTGTATGTCAATCCCTTTGTGATATTAATATTATTTTAATTAGACAACCCATTTCCACAAGAATAGTAATTGGAATATGTATTAAGTAAAAATATGTATTCTATGATAAAATTCATAACCTTTTCCCCCTTGAAGTAAGTAGAATTATCAATTGTTCGAATTGTGTTGAATATTTTCCATGTTATTCAAGTGGAATCTACTCTGAAATGACTATACACTATACACCTATCTCATTAGGATTAGGGGTTGGGTCGGGCCTTGAGCAAAGGTACATATGTAATAAACACTATTATGGGGTCTAGGGTTAGTAGCCCCTAGGAAAATTATTTATGAGGGTTTAAGCTATTTTTAGGCCCATATGGGTTGTTTTGGGTTAATATATAGTTGGTCCATGGTATTGTAAAATTCCTTATTGTGTTGTTTTTGGTAATATAATATGTAAAAAATTTAATTGCAAGTGAAAAGTAAACGAAAGAATATTATTGTATTGGATATGGTCAAGTTTATATAATAAGGAGATATTCTTGAAAGGTTTTGAGAAGATAAATTTTTGTTTAATGTGTTCTTCTTCTCTATTTTTATATTGATTATGTACTTACTATTTTTCTAAATTTAATTTTTTGGGGTATTATTTCTCTTCATTTGGTATAAAATCTAGGTTTTAGCTTTATTCGAAGAGTAAGGGTTTCAACCTTGGGATAAATCAATTTTTGATTGGGAGCAGTGCATAGAAAAACTTGGGAGAAGGAAAAATGATGGGAAACACATGGGTAGAGATAAAAAACTTCAATGGATAGAATTTTGATTTATGCAAACTCAAGATGGAGGATCTATTGGTGGATAGATATTAGTAGGTCATGGTCTCAAGAGTAATTCCAATAGGAATAACATATGAGGAGTGGATAAAGATCAATAGGAAGGCAAGGAGCTCTATCAGATTATGTTTATTTGATTTAGTATTTTTGAATGTATTTACAAAGTACATGAGAAAGTTGTTATAGGAAAGGCTAGGAGTATTATATTAGATACTCATTGGTAAATAAACTCTTTCTCCATAAGAAGTTGTATTCTATTTGGATGAATGATGGTGAATCTATGGTTGAAAATATGAATGTTTTTAACACTATGGCAAGTCAATTAAACTCTCTATATATAAATATGGATGAAGAGAAAAAGTGTATTACATGATTTTTTCAGTACTTGATACCTAGGATAACCTAGTATGGCTATCACCAATACTAATTATACATTGAAAGTAGAGAATATAGTAGGAATATTATTATGTGAGGAGATGAGACATAAATATTCTAAGGATTATCATTAGAAGGATGCCTTCATTGTGAGAGGTAATTATCAAGAAAGAAGTAAAAATAAAATAGGATAAAGGAAATCAAAATCTACGAAAAAAATTGTTGTTCCAAATAAAATGAAATTATGGAAGTGTGGTAAAATAGGGTATTATAAAAAAACTACAGATCTAAAAAGGTTTATGGAGGAATATCTACAAAAATGAATACCACAAATGAATATTCATGGGACCTATTCATAGTTGTAGCATGTTCAAGTGAACATCATGACTCATGATTGATTGACTCAAACACTTATTTTCATATGACTCCTCATAGGAATGGGTTATATGAATATGAAAATATAAATGGAGGTGAAGTTTTATTGGGAGATAATTTGACATATAAAATAATAGGTCGAGGAATATTCAAGTTGAGATTAAAATATGGAAGAACTAAAATCCTTCTTATTGTGTTGTATATTTTATGTTTGACAAGCAATCTGATATTTTTAATTAAGATGAGTGATTCAAGTGTAACTATGTTATTCAATAATGACAAATACAAGATGGTTCATGGATGCTTAGTGTTGGCAAGGGGATTTCATACATGAACTATGTTCAAAATTGATTCTAGAACTATAAGTATTGATTACAATAACTCTGTAGTTTTAAAGGAAATTAATATGATAGAGGAAACTTTAGTGTTCCCATAGTGAAGACATTGTTATGAAATCAACGCATGGGGTACAATGGTTAGAATGGTCCTAGAAAATTAAAATTAAAAGGTATGGTTGAAGGAATTTTTGATTCCCCATTAAATTTTAATTTTTTTAAGCACTGCTATTTTTGGAAAGAAAACCCAAGTCGATTTTCCTAGTAATGCTACAATATATAAAGGAATTTTACATCTAGTTCACAGTGATGTGTTTGGACCTGCAAAAGTACCATCACTAGGTAAATATATCTATTTTATTACATTTAAAGATGACTTCCCAAGAAAGACTTGGGTATATTTTTACAGTATAAATATGATATTTTCAATAAAATTGAGTTCAAACTAGCTCTTATAGAAAATCAAATAGAGATAAAGATAAATGATTTGAGAAGTGACAATGGTGGTGAGTATTGCTCTAATAAATTTGAGTAGTTTTGCAAGGGTTATGGAATATAAAGGTAGAGAACAACTCTATATACTCCACAATAGAATGAATTTGTATAACAATGAATATAACATTAATGGATAAGGATAGTGGTATGCTAAGTGACGCAAGGTTAGAAAAGAAATTATGGGGAGAAGCCATGTTAACTACTTTATACCTCATCAATAGATCTTCTACCTTAGATTTGGTGGATAAAAATCCATAGGAAATGTGGACTAGTAAGAAACCCTCTCTCAATCATATAAATGTTTTTGGTTGCGAAGCTTATATGTATGTCCCAAAAGAGAAAAAGACTAAGCTAGACTATAAATATAAAAAATACATATTTTTGGATTATATAGTAATGGTCTGAAAGGATATAAGTTATAGAACCTAGAAACATAGAAGATTGCTTACAGTCATAATGTGATATCTAGAGAAACATAAGGGGTTCCAAAACAAGAAATGCAACCAAGCAAAGAATCTAAAATAGTTTAGATAAAATTGGAACAATAGGAAGAACCTGATGCAATAAATAATATGAATTACAGAGACAGTATAAAGAGGAATATTCAAAGGAATAAAGTGATAAGGAAGTTGAAATTGCAGAATCTAAAACTCCAATTTTGAGAAGATCAGATCGAGTGAGAAAAATCCCATAAAGGTATATCCCTTCAAATTTTAATTTACATTTAATTTATCAATTATTGATGAATAACCCAAGATCGTAAAGGAGGCACTTTAGTCAAGTGAAAATAAGTCCTGGAAAAGGGCTATGGAGGAAGAAATGGAGTCCCTAGATAAAAGTAAGATAAGGTACTTGGTAAAATTACCCCTTGGAAGAAAACTTGTTGGTTTTAAGTGGTTATTCAAGAAAAATTACAATTTAGATGAAAAGTTGGAGAAGTACAAAGCTCATCTAGTAGGAAAAGAATTTTATCAAGTTGAGGGAATTGAATTTGGTGATATTTTTTCTCTTATGGATAAACTAACATCAATTAGAGTTTTATTGGCTATTTCTACTGCTTTTGATTTTTAAATTGAATAGATGGATATAAAGATAAATTTTCTACATGGTGAACTTGATGAAGACATATATGTCACAACCAGAATGCTTTAGGGTAAAAGTTAAGGGGGACATGGTATGCAATTTGAAGAAGACTATTTAAGGTTTGAAGCAATATTCAAGAATTTTGAACTTAAAATTTGAAAGGTTTGTTTTTACACTTAGGATTAGAAAAAGAAAAATAGATCCATGTGTTTATTTCAAAAAGGTAAAATTTTTGTTATCATTGTTTTATATGTGGATGACATGTTGTTAATTGGTAACAATAATAATATTATAAAGTTACTAAAATCTTAGTTATATTCTAAATTTGATATGAAGTATTTGGGAGCTACAAAATTTATTTTGGGTATGGAAATAATAAGGGATTGTGCAAATATAAAGTTGTGGTTAAATCAAAGATACTATGTTTATTTGATACTATAAAGGTTTAGGATGCATGATTGTAAACTAGTATGTACTCCATATCCTATTGGTAAAAAATTATCTATTGAATAGTATCCTAAAATAGATGAGGAAATTGAAGAAATGCATCATGTTCCTTATGCTAGCACTATTGGTAGTCTGATGTATGCAATGATTTATAATAGACCTAAAATTTCACATGTAATGGAATTATTTAGCATATTATCTTTTCAATCCAAGAAAATAACATTGGAATTCTATGAAGAGGATCTTCAAATACTTGCATGGAAATACATATTATGCTATCTATTACGAAGGAAAATTTGGAGATAATAATATTGTAAATATACAAGGTTTTATGGATTTTGGATGGCTAGAGATCTTGACAAGAGAATATTGATGAGTTCTTATGTGTTCAGTATTTTTGGAGGGGCAATAAGTTAGATGAGTAAAAATCAATTAGTTATTGCTTTATCCACTACAAAAGCAGAGTATATTACAAAAAATCATGCCTATAAAGGAGCAATGTGTCTACAGGTGTTGTGTTCAATAGTTGGACTTAAGTAAAATGCTATGAGAATTGATAGTGATAGTTAGAGTGCAATATTTTTGGCAAAAAATCTTGGTTTTCATGATCAATCAAAATATATTGATATCAAGTACCATTTTGTGAGAGAGATGATTGACGAAAACTAGGTGATATTGAAGAAAGTTAATATTTTTGGTGTTATTATTCTCATGATTATTTATACAATTTTGTATGCCAATCACTTTGTGATATTAATATTATTTTATTCAGACAACCCATTTCCATAGGGATAGTAATTGGAATATGTATTAAGCAAAATATGTATTGTATGACAAACTTCATCACCTTACTCCCCTTGAAGTAAGTAGAATTATCAATGATTATTGAGGCCAAAACCCTAAATATAATGAAGATATGCTCCAAAAATTGGACCATTTTATCCTAGTTGATTGACCTAGTTATAATGGTTTCAACCCATATAGTGAAATTATATATACCCATAAGGATTCATCCATTTTCGATACTTGAGAGTGGATTGATTTAACTTATAATTTTTGGGCACAATTATTGGAATGTTTTAGTGATGATAATGGGTTTTAGGGGCACTAATTTTATTCTCTTATTTCCTCTAAACATGCAATAGGATCTATAATTTTCGATTCATTGGTAGCAATCTCCAAAGATGGTAGGCTAGAAATATCTAATCCTTGGTATTTTATGAGCTATAGTGGGCATAATATAATGGCATCATTCATCATGGTATTGTTTGATTAGGGCATTTTTATTTTCTTATTCAATAAAATGTAGCAAGACACCATTATATCCTTTCCTAAATAATATGCCATCAAGTAAGTAATAGTATGCTACTTTCTACCTAGAATTAGCTCCCCTGTTAGTTGTCAATTTTTATTGTATATATCTTGTGGTCATATATCTGAACATGTCACCCATATAACCCCTTCTACAACCCACATTTATTCCCTCTACAAGTACGATCTGATCTTTAAGGGTTGTCATTACTAGGATTTAGCATATGATCCTTCTACTAATGAGCTTGATGGTATTGGTTTTAATGTATAATTTTTTAATTTTTTTTTATCCACTCAACCCTATTTTATCCTAAATCGTAATGAAGCATAGTAAATTAGACATCAATATGTACTAAAAATACTATGGTTTTGGTGTATGATAGATAGAACCTTAATATCTCAAGAGCTTTCATGATAGTGAACACTTATTTCTAAATAAGAGTGTATCTCTTCATAGTTATAGAGGACTTGGATCATGAATGATATGAAAGGATCCTAATATTTATCATTATTTTGGGTTAGCAAAGTGACAATAGTTTTGTCTAAACCAAACATTTATGACCTAATATCATTGGAAACTTCTATGTTGTTGAAGACTAGGAATCTAGTGATGGCATATTAAATCTCTTTAAAATTGTTTTATAATATTCAATCCACATTAGGGTGGTATCTTTACTTAAAATTTTTGTATATTCAATATATTTTTTTCATGGGTAAATAAGGCATCCCAATTTTCACTTTTTAGTGTCTTTTTAAACATTCTTCATGGATCATGTGTTAAGAACCTTAAAACAACACATAATCATAGGCCTCTTTGATGGGGAAACTTCCTTCAATACTTTAATTAATTTGTAAAAATAAATTCATTCATGGGTCCTTATATTTTAATTCTTCATGCAACCCAAACCTAATGCTCAAGATGTGTCTTTCATTCCAAGTGTCATTCAAGCTATAATATTCTATCAAACATTATTTATAATGGTTACATTAAATGACCCCACTTGTCTAGGTGCCTCACTTACCACATACCATTACCAAGTATTATAAAATTATATTATAAATGGGTCCCCACATTGGAATAACGTCATTACATAATCATATGATAATTATAAAATAGTGTTAGTATGGGGTCCTAACATATCCTTCTCCTTCAAAAAGATTTATCCTCAAATTTATAGATAATGAAACTAGTATTATAGCTACTATAGAGACTCTCAAGTGGTATATTATAGTTGTATTCCATACCATTGAACAAGAACCTTAGTGATGACATGGTTTCAAAGAGTTCATGATCCAGATCCATCAATTATTCCAACTCAAGCAAGATAGAACCTTCTTCATAAAGTTTTGATAAAACGGATTGAATCTATTTCTAATTTCACATAACCTTCTTGAGATAGGATACATGAAATACAATATGGAGCTTTTATGTAAATGGAAAGACCAATTTTTAGGCCATTGCACCAATCCACTATAAGACCTTATAGGGGCCTGAGTATTTGGTAGCTAGTTTTTGGCAATTACAAAGGTAAAGTGAGGATTATTTATATGGTTGCAAGTAGATAAGAACCATATATCCTACTTCATAATTTTTATATGAATGGTGTTGATCAACTTTTTGGAACATATGGTTTTGATCCAATTCTAGATTCATCTTTAGTTGATGGAATACTGCGACATGGTGGTTGATTATAGTGTCAACAATATGAACCTTGGATCTACCTATAATGTAGGAGAAAAGTGTTTAAGGAGGCTAACCATAAACTTATTCAAAATGGGTAACCTTGGTTATAGTGTAATATTAAGTGTTATACAACTATTCGGCCAAGGAAAGTCACTTTATCCACTATGTAGAATGATTAGAGGTAAAGCAATGAAGGTAGCTCTACAAGAATTTATTTACAATACTTATTTGACCATCCTTTTGTGGATAATATGATAAAATAATTTTGAGTTGAGTTCCCTACAACATAAAAATTATTTCCAAAAATGACTAGGGAGGGTAGGGTCTCCATCATACATAATGAATGAAAGCATTCCATGAAGTCAAAAAATGGAATCTAGAAATATTTGGCTGCTATTGAGGTTGTGTAGTGATGAGAGAGGAAATAAAATTGAGCATACTTCATGAGATGATCCACTATCACAAAAATAAATTATTTCCTTCTAACTTAGGTAATCCTTCAACAATGTCCATGGAAATATTTATCCATACTTGTTCTAGAATAAGTAAGGACTAAAGAGTTGTAGGGGAATGTACCATTTCTCCTTTCATTCACTGGCATATGTCACACTCTACCACAAAATGTTTAGTTTCCTTTTTCATTCCCTTCAAAAATAGAGTATGCTTAATTATTTTATATGTCTTGATGAACCCAAAATGGCCCAAAATTGGTGAATTATGCATTTCATTCAAGAGTAGTTACCATAGATGAGAATTTTAAAAAATAATAAGACATTGAAGATATCTCAAATCTTGTCCATCCCAAGTGTATCTTGGACATGAGGGAGTTTTTGTTTGAAGTATGGAAATCAAATTTTGCAACCTAGAGTCCTTGAGAATGTCATTTATAATATAATTAATCCATTAAGGTATGGGTGAAGAGATATCACATAGCATATCATGATCCTAAAATTATTAAGAGAGGGAATCAACTACAATGTTCTCATTGCCTTTTTTATATGTAATCTTATAATCATAGCCCATTAATGTAGAGACACACTTTTTTTTTTAGTGGTGGTGAATCATTGGTCCAGGAAGTATTTTAGACTTGTGTGTTTTGTTTTGACTGAAAAATGATTCCCAATTAGATAGGGTCATCTATGATTAGTCGGATGTAAAATGGAGATCATCTCCTTTGAATAAGTTAAATTTCCCAAATTTTTACTTGAAAGGGTTTTACTAGTGAAGACTAACAGTTTGTTTCCCTTATTGTATCAACATGACTCATATATTATTTCCCAAAGCATCACTTTCAATTACAAAATATTTTGAAAAATTAGACATACCTAAGAATGGAGTGCTTCCTATAACATGATTTAGGTTAAATAAAGCCTTCTCAGTTGGGCATGTCTAAGTAAAATAATTATTTTTTAACATGATCACTAAAAGAGGAACTATTTTGCCATAGTTTTAGATAAAATTGTGGTAATACCATGTAAGTCCCAAAAATCAATGAAGTCCCTTAAGGGTTTGAGGCTTTGGCCAATATTGAATGACTTGAAAATTCTTAGGGTCAACTTTAAGTCCAAATTTGGTGAAAATGTATCCCAAATACGCTACTTTGTTCAACCAAAAATAAAACTTAGATCATTTAGCATAAATTTGATGTTGAACCAAAATTTATAGAGTCTGATCCAAATGGAGTAGGTGCTCTTCCCAAAATCTATTATAAACCAAAATATCATAAAAAAACTAAAATAAATTTACAAAGGAATGGGTGGAATATGTTGTTCATGAGGATGTAAAATGTGGAAGGTGCATTTTTGAATCCAAATGGTATAACAAATAATTCATAATGGCCCTCATGAATGTGGAATGTTGTTTTAGGAATATCCTCCTCCTTGAGCCATATCTAATCATAACTCAAGCGAAGATGTAACTTCGAGAACAACATAGCACCATGTAGCTCATCCAACAAGTTATCTACCATTACAATATAAAATTTATCCTTAATGGTGATCTTATTGAACTCACAAAATTCTATACACAACTAGCAAGACCCTTCTTTATTTTGAACCAATAGGAATAGAGGATAATAAGGATTGTTACTAGGATAAATGACTCCTACTTGTAACAATTATTGTACTAACTTCTAATTTTTTTAATTAAGTGCATATGTGTGCTAGTAAGGTCTAATCTTAGGCAGCATAATACTGGGTACCAATGGAATTGCATAATCATGGGAATGCCGAGGTGGTAATTTTATAGGTTTTATAAAAAATGCATCATCATTAGTCAAAACAAGTTAAAAATATTTTTGGAATTTATCCTCTACTAAATTTTATGGTTGAATTACAAATATCTTAGTGACTAGCTGATAGGAAGATTTTTTTAACAACTTCTCCATATGGTTTGAAGTGATAATCTAGGAGGATCCTATTTGCAAACCACAAAGAGTGTAGGACCTACCATTCTATGAGAAATGCATCCATAACTCTACAAATTTTTAGGATATGTTTCCTAAACTTCCTAACCATTGTGCTCGTAGAAAAAAAACACATCCTCCTATTTTTTAAAGAGCAAACATATCCATTATGTGTTCATAATCCTCTATCTTCAACTTAACATTACGGTATTTAAACTTACAAGGAAATGTTTTACCATTTGCCACTATAACCTCAAAGGAGTTGTAAGCATGTATGTAACAATTAGCTTGCTTGGTGACTTGGGGATCAATAAAGTTATGCATACTAATTGAATCAATGAGAATTATAAGATGTTTTCCTTTGAAAAATCCTACTACTTTTATCGTGTATGTGGTAGTAATTCCTACAAGAGAATGGATTTAAAATTCTAGCTATGCTTCTTCTTGTGTTTCACCCTCATCCTAAAGTGGTTCCTTTTATGGTTCTGCATCATCATAAATTTGTTCACTACTTATTGACTCCTCTACATTTAAAAAAATAGCTTCTTTTAAATTTATTTATGCATTGGTGAATGTTTTTCATCACAATTATAATATAAGCTTTATCCACATAGGGCATCCATATATTCTATAGTTAAGAATTTGTAGGGGGTAGATTTATTACTAGTGTTGGGTGTGAACTTGGAAGGAAATATGGGTTTGGCATTTGGAAATTTAGGTGGACTTCTTTAAACCAAAAATTGTTCTTCAGCCAATCACACCAATCCTATGGCATGCATCATGGATTGTAGTTTTAACATATTGATATCTACCTTGATATCATATTTTAGGCCAATGATAAAATAACATTGAAAAATCCTTCATTCAATCCCTTGGTCCTATTAGCTAGTTTCTCAAATTGGGTCTAATAGTCATGATTCATAGAGTTTTATTTTAATTTGATTAATGCTAATTTAAAGTCCTCATACACACTAGGGCAAAAATGAGTGAGTAATTATGACTCAAAATATTCCAAGAAGGTTCAAGAATTATGTTTTGTAGTCATTGATACCACTCAAAATATTTATATTAAAATCTGAAAGATTCAATAGTGACCCACAAGTATTTAGGGACATTATAAATTTTGAAAAACTGATCTTCTTGGCATAACCACCCATCAAACTTTATATTGAACTTAGGAAAATCTAATTTAGGTATATTAAAGGGTGTATTTGGATCAAAAAGTAACTGAGAGCCTTCTCTCTTCTTATGGATTCATTTCCATCTACATAGTTTATCAATGTCATAATGCTCAAACACCTTTAGGTCATCCTCAATTTTTTCATCAAGTTCTAGTAATCTTTCTGCTAATGAATCTTTGGAGCTTATGTAGTAACCTCTCAAAATTAGTATTTCTTCCCTCATTTGTTTGGTGTCGTAGAGAAGGTTATTAATTGTGATATGCATTTGCTCCAAAAAAATGGTTTGTTATATCTCCTTTTGGTGTCCTATAGTTTTGCTAGCTATTTTGGTACAATGTGAACTACTCCAACTAACTTACTATAAATAGAAGTATGGTTCTAGAAGTTATTATTTTTAGTAATGAACCAAAAAATATTCTTGGTTTCTATATATTAGAATGATCAGATCAAAAAAGACAATCATAATGGACTAGGCCCTAGAATGACATTTTTTGGCACCCCAATTTTTTTTATGGAGGCTATATATCAAATTGATCAACTCAATGGGATGGTCGCAATGGGCTATGTATCACAACACTATTTTTGGGTACCTATTGGGGAAATATATTACACCCTTATAAGAATTTATTAATCCCAATTGCAAAATCTGGTGGATCTGCCTCTTTAACCCAAAAATATGCTTATATGATGACTCTAAATATACTAGGTTGGGTTAGGATACCCATTAGGTGGACCTAAGTATTGATAATTAATACCAAGCTCATCCAATTTAATTAAAATGATAAAAATCTTGGATGTTATTTCATCAAGATACACATAAACCTACCTATTATGTATTTACTAGTGAACAGATGCCTTGTCCATTTACTAATTATAGCAATATTTGTAAACACAATGTTGTTTAAGGATAAAAAGAGGAGAGAAATATTGGATTGATCACATTCATTCAAATTATGTAATAAATTTAATTAATTAACCAATAAAATAAGCATTAATTACACATTCAAATTATGCAACATGTAAATGAGACACACACAATACTAAACATAGTGAATTTGCCAAAGGAAGAAGTTGGAATTTGTATTAATATCAATATTTTACAAGATATTCTTGCTCAAAATGGCATAGGACTCAACAAATTAATATAAAATCAAGATTCTCATTCAAATTATGAAACAAAAATCCATCACCCTCCTATTCCAATGTGGTAATAGTAGGTTTCCTAGCTTCTAGTCCAATCATTGGAAATGATATTAGCTTTCTAAATTCTTACTTACAAATCTTACACATCAATGGGGAAGAATTAATGGATGAAAAAAAGATAACACAAAAAGGAGAAATAAAATTGGTAGAAAAGAACACTATATAATACATTTAAACAAAATTTGATATGTAAAAACTTGATCCCCAATCTATCTATAGTAGTTACTTTTATAACATCAAGATGCCCTATTTTAATTACAATTTTTTTCATCTAGGCCTTCCATCTATCATCATCCTCTGTCCTTTGATTGGTTGGGTGTGCTACAGTAAAATTACAACTATCTTCAACTATTTGTTTTTTCTTTTAAATCAATTATGGGTTGCTCTGTGGCCTTGGATTTTCAAAATGGGGTATAGTTGTGTGCCATTTGGACTCTTAAGGTTGACATGTTCTTGGGATTTTATCTCCTTTTGAATATTTATTCCACTCTATAGTGGGCCCCACTTTAGCTTTGTCCTTTTTCGATTGACTTACCCCAAGTATATTTGCAATTTGGATCTATACCTCATCACAAAAGGAGTTTGTAGATGTAATTGTATATTTTATGTTAAATTACTTGTTAGCATAGTATTTAGTTGTAATTTTATTTTCCTCGGTGAATCTGAATATAGGATGAACCATTTTGATAAGTCATTTAATTTTTGGGCTAATTACTTCTCATCTTTTTCATCACATTTGAACTCTTATATCCTTTTGGTTATCAGCTCATCAACCTTTTTTGTTGCTAAGATCTCTTCAAGTAGGATGCCAGCTTGAATTTTTTTCTCATCCATTACACTCACCCAATCCTCCATGTCTTGGAGATATTTTTTATAGTATGGTCTACTATAAACATAGGTATTCAGCTTAAGGAATTTTGCTTTGCATTCATAGCTTGCACCATTTGAGGTAGTCACTTGTCTATTATTTATCTAACTATATTCTTATTTGCACATTTTGAAATAAGCTTTAGAGTTATTGCCCTTTGGTTTATTCATAATTTGAATTATAGTCATGATATCAACAAGATCTTTAAGTAATTTTGTCATTTTTTCAACTATACTTCTAGCTTTAATATCAGTTCTTATTTATACTTCTTAAAAAACCAAGCATTATAAAATTGTTCTCCTATTTGTACCAGGGTTATGCATAGTGGCTATTTTCGTAAAATTGGCTAAAATTAGAATTTTCAAAATTTGGAATTGGTTAATATTTGGGATCCTTGACTAGGGTCCATTAGCCAAAAAATTTTGGGTGCAATTTTTTTTTGGGTTGATTCGCCTCAATTTTATAATAATTTGACCATTTTAAGTTTAAATTTTCAACATTTCCCTTAATAATAGTGAACCTTCTACATGTGTTTCGAAACTAGTCACTTGGATTTTGAAACCAATTCGCTAATTTTTTATAAAAATATTTTGGGGTTGACCCCTTACGCATAACCCTGATTTGTACCCATGGTGTCTGTTCTTGAATTCAGTTGACCTCTATTTGTATATTCTCATTTTTTACCTACAACTAATTTATTCTAGTTGTCAAGGCCTGGTTGCTTTTACAAAGGCTTTCAATTTTAGCTACTTGGGATTGAGCTTTTGATTTAGCTAAATTCAAAGGTTCCTCTTGATATTGAATAGTGGTTTGCCTAGTAGCCTTATCCATTTGTAGGGATGTAACTTTAGTCATCGATATTGTTGTTTCTACTACCACAAGGGGTACAATTTGGAATTGAGAGGTATTATCATCTTATTCCTCTACTATGTATTGTATTTGACCTAGATTTTTTCCTTCTTCCATATTTTAATTTTTTTCTCATCAATTAGATCAAATTGTATAGTTTCCTCTTGTA
Organism: Wollemia nobilis; assembly: GCA_028583015.1. NCBI lineage: Eukaryota > Viridiplantae > Streptophyta > Pinopsida > Araucariales > Araucariaceae > Wollemia > Wollemia nobilis. Next base: position 2,995,550 of record JAQPPZ010016349.1, read on the forward strand.
GTAGCACTATGATGATGCTTTTAGGAGTATCTAAAGAAGGTTTCATTTCAAGCATAGGATTTTTATGTTTTGGGGTACTTGAAGGAGAAGGGATTTGGATTTAGTGTCCCCTAAGAAAATTGGTCAATCCTCCCACATCATGGATATTTTTAATAACTACTGAGGATATTTTGTATTCCTTCCTATCTATAATGATACTCTTGGGAATTATTTGATGTGATCTTACTGCAAGTTCAAGCCCTTGTTTTGGAGTTATCAAGGCTTTAGTGAGTTCAAGGAGTCACCTAAATTTTTATGTAGGAAAAAATAACTCTGTCCTTCCCCTTTCGTCATATCTTCCAAAGTGTTAGGACTATGTTGAATAGTTTATTGTTCTTCTACTTTAGGTATAGCTGAGTCAATCAATATGTCCACATATATGGGGTATTTCTCTATGATTTCCAAGATAGTGTCCTATAGGTCTTCAAGAGGAATAGTGACAATTATTAGGGTATTTTACTCTACTATAGCCTTTTCAATACTCTCAAATAACTTGGGTAATTTCCCATTATTTCTATTCATGTGTGGGATTTATCCTTCATCTTCCACACCAAATTTAGTGATTATATTATCTTTATTGATCTTTGAATTGCATCCTCAAAGTCATATATTTTGTAAATGATCTAGGTAAAGATTAATTTTTTATTGATTCTTGATAATGCTCAACATGGTCATAGGGCCTCCAAGTGATTTTAGAAAATCCATAATAATCCATGTCTCAAATAGCCCTCAAAAATATAAGGTAGCCTTTATAAACATAATACCCTAATATACAAGGCATATCTAGCTAAGAATTTTTTTTCCTTTTTCTTGACTACCCTTATTTTCACTTCTTCCACAATATACCTTATGACCTCCAACATGAAAATGTACATGGGATAAAATTTTGATAGTGCTTTTGGTGGGGGCTAAGCTCCAAACACTTTGATGTAGGTGAATTCTTCCACAAATAAAATATCTTCTATTTTATCCCAATGTAAAAAGGTAGCTACACCACTATCAATTCCCCTAGGGTGACAACCACATAGTATTTCATAAGTGATTGGATGAAATAGGATAAAGAAGTAGGTTTATGTTAGAATGATTGAGTTGTCATTAATGTGAAGGCATATATCTTTAAGGGTGATTTAATGTTGTCATTGATGTCAAGGTAGATATCTTCAAAGGTGATTTTATATGCTTTAATATTTATGTAAAGAGGTCGAACCCTCATGTTTAAGGGTCGGATCTAGAGTGTTTGCTTGATATATTATCATAATTTCCATGATTTCAATAGAAGAAGCATTACTTAGATATTCACCCTCTAGATTTTATCTTCATCAATTGTAATTTTATTTTGTGAATATATTTCTACTACTATTGTTATTATTAGTCAATTCTGATGATTTTGGATTATTAATTTGGATCAACTTGGAATGGTTCATGCCTAAAAAAATACTACAAAAGACTTATATTTCTATTAGTCTAAGTGTTGATCTAATTTTAAAAGGGAGTGGGCCGACCTAAGCACCATATAAAAGTGAATTTGAAATTTAAATTTAAATATGCATGGGTTGACCTCCTTGGGTTGTAAATGACAAAGAGAAAGTATATTAATATGTGGTAGTAATTAATTTTGAGTAGAGAAAGCAATTCAAATATCCTTCGAGTGAAAAACGAGCAGCGAGTAGAAGATAAGGGAGGATGTCCCAGAGAGGAGCGCAAGCTGAAGATTCAGGAGGATGTTTGATGGCATAGCATTGATCCAAAGTAAGATTAAAATATCTAATTTTCTACTTTTAATTTCAAATATTGGGTTAGCCCAGTTGATTACCTAGTTTGTGCTAAGGTGCTATGGTGTAGAAGGTCCAATGTTTGAATCTTCTCGATGGCCTTTTTGTTGTGCAACTAAAGTGCAAGTATAGAAGGTTCAAGTATTTTATTGTGACCTTTGATATCAACCCATGGGTTAGCCTATTTGGTTATAAATCCATGTTAGGGCACTATGATGCAAAAGGTTCAAGGGTTAAATCTCCTCGATGCTTGTTATATTGTGTGTTTATTTTTCAAGATAGCACAATGAAGGGTTCAAATATTTTACTGTGCTCCTTGGTTTCATTTCTTGGGTTAGCTTATTTGGTCATGAGCCCGCATTAGGGCATTGCACTACTAGAGATCTAAAGGTTGACTCTCCTTTGTTGCTTGCTAAGTTTTGTTGTGCAAGGTAAAGGTAAAGTTTTTAATTAAATTTGATAAAAGGGAGATATAAGGAGTCATGTTGTTTTTATAAAGTCTTATTTTATAAGATTCAAAATAATATCATCATTATTAAGGTAGATTTAAAAAGCACATACAAAAGGAGGATCGTCATTATTGAGGCAGATTTGGAGAGCACAAATTTGAAACAAGTCAAGACATCAAATAATAGAGTAAGAGGATTAAGTGCACATATCATGTAATAATTCAATTAAAAAGTAAGGACAATTCAACCATCTCAAGAAGAAGAAAAAGTGCACATGATAGTGGAATAAAAGCAAGGTATTAGCATATCAAATTCAACACAAATATTTTGGATCATATTTGAGCAGTGTTTGTGAGCAGGTTTTGGTGTATATTTGAGCAACATTTATAAGAATATTTAGGAGCAATATTGAGCAGTGTTTGTGAGTATATTTTGGAGTAGATTTGAGCAATATTTGTAAGAAAATTTGGGAGCATATTTGAGCAGTGGTTGTGATAAATTTTAGAGTAGAATTGAGTGGTGACTATGAAATTGTATAGGGTATTGGTGTCTCATGTGGGTTGGTGCCCATGAAATTGTATAGGGGATTGGTATATCCTATGGGTTGGTGCCCATGAACTTGAGCAAGGGTATTGGTGTCACCTATGGGTTGGTTCCTATGAACAAGAGGAAGTGGATTGGTGTATCCTATGGGTTGGTGCCCACAAACTCGAGCAAGGGGATTGGTGTCTCCCATTGGTTGATGCTCAATAACATGAGCAAGAGGATTGGTATCTCCTATGGGTTTGTTCCCATTAACTTGTATAGGGTATTGGTGTTTCCTTTGGTTTGGTGCCCATGAAATTGTACTAGAGGATTGGTGTCTCTTTTGGGTTGGTGCCCAAGAAATTTTTTGATGAAATATATAAGCAATATTTTGTGATTTTCTCCCAAAATAGTGTTTCCACGTAAATCCTTATCTCTTGTGTGTATTATGATTATGCACATTGATTTATTATTGCATTGATATTATTTCAAGTTATTTCTTTGGAAAGAAAAGAGAAAAAATTGATCTTATATTGTTCACCCCCCATCTCAGTATAATCTTGTGTTATTCAATTGGTATGAAATAAGGTTCCTTCGTGAAAGCCTTACAACTTGAAGGAATATATTACAAGAACACACATGGCTTTCCAACAAGGTTTTTCATCAAATAGGGATCCATTGTTTTATGGAACTATATATGCTTTCTAGAGTGTGAGGATCCAAACTTATTTTATGGCACATGGCTATGATATATTTCAATCCATTAAGGATGGATTCACACCATCTACAACTCCTCCCATGGATAAAGATGACAAGAAACCATATGAAAATAATTCTAGGGAAATGAATGCAATATTAAGTGGGTTATGTGAATTAGAGTTTGTGAAAGTTATACAGTGCACCTTTTTAAAAGAAATATGGAACAAGTTAAAAATAACATATGAAGGAGATGACAAAGTTAAAATGGCAAAACTTCAAATACATAGGAGGAAGTTTTAATATTTGAAGATGAAATATGAGGAATATATTGTCAAATATCTACTTTGCATTGATGAAGTTTTCAACAACATTTGTGGACTTGGATAAAGTATTGAAGGCTCTAAGATTGTTAAAAAATCTTAAGGTCACTTCCTATGAGATTTGATGCAAAATTTTCAGCAATTTAAAAAATGAAGGATCTTAAAACCTTAAGCATGGATGACCTACACGAAATTCTCACAACCTATGAGATGATGACTGAAAAATATCAAAAATCCAAACAAGATGCCACTTTTAAAGCTTCAAAGAAGACAAATAATGAAGAACCAAAATCAAGTGAAGAATAAAGCAACGAAGAAGAAGCTAAATTTTTGAAAATAAATAATAAGGGTACAAGAAACATGCATACTATAAATATTTTAACTGTTGTAACATTGGTCACTATGCATCTAATTGCCCACAAACTAGAAGTAGTAGCAATGAAGAATAAAATGAATACAAGAAAAAGAAAAAACAAATAAAATTTTATTATGAAAAGAAAAATAGGCATGATCAAAGCAAGCATGAGAAGAATATATTTCAAAGGTACAGGAAGAGTCTTTATGTTGAGGAAGCAAGCAATTGTTATAGTAGTGATACAAGTCTCTCCAATAGTAAAAGAGAAGAAATCCTATTTTTGGCCATGGAAGTGAAAGAAGATGCTCCTGTTATTGAAAAACAAGAAAAGGAGAGAGATACAAAAAATGAAGAGGAAGCCATAGTTGAAATAGAAGAGGAACTTGTTGTTTATCTTGAAGAGTTGAAAAGGCTCCAAAAGAAGAAATCAATATTGAAGAAACAAGTTCTAGAGGATGAGAAGACAAAGGTAAATTTATCGCAAGAACTCATTGACTTGAATGTTAAATTTGAAGAGATAAAGAAAATTGAAGAAGGTATGCCTGAGCAGCTAAAGCAAAAGATTTGGAATATGAAAAACTGGAGAATGAGGTTGTCTCTCTAAGAAAGGAAGTGCTAATGATAAGCTACATAAGTTTGAGCAAATCACAAAAAATTATGGATGATATTATCAAAGCACAGATATATTTGATTATAAATATTGGGCTTGGTTTTGAATAAAGTCAAAAGAAACAAAATGCAGAGTCAAAAATCAAAAGGAATAAAGGCATAAAAAAACAATTAAAGAAGAGTCTAAGATCTATGTTGATGTGTTGAGAAGTGGAAGCATCAAGGACGAAGAAAAAAAAGCGTCATCAAGGAACAAAGTCCATCATAGAAACATCAGTGAGATAACCATGTGGCAATATTTTCCAAGGTAATCAGATAGGTTTTAATATTTCTTCCATAGTTATTATTTCTCATGTAACGAATTTGGTCATAAAACTATAAATTGCAAGGTATGTGCTCAAAATAATTTTGGATTCACCAAGAGGAATTTATATTCATTTTTATCTCTCATGGACTACAACTTCATTTGTTACAAATGTAATAATTTTGGGCATACAACTAGCTAGTGTAGAACAATGTTCTCTAAATTTACAAAATCAAGTAAGAAGGAGAATAGTCAATATGTTCAAAATAATATGACCTCCAAAGTTTAGAAAAATAAAATGAAACAAGAAAAAGAGCAAAGTAATTTGGATGTTTCACTCCCATCTCTTCATTGATTGTCTTAGTTAGAGCAGTGAGTAAGGGGGCATCATCAAGTTTCTTATCTTTCAATGCCAAGGATCCCTTGACATTGATGTCAAAGGGGAAGAATTTCAATAAGGAGGAGCAGCTTATTAGGGGGAGCAACTTATGATCATATTTCAGTAAAATATAGTTTCTTTGCAGGGTTACCATCAATGACAAAGGGGGATATTATTAGAATTATTGATTTTTCATTGATGTCAAGGAATATATATTCAAGGGTGATCTAATGTTGTCATTGATGTCAAGGCAAATATATTAAAAGATGATTTTATATGCTTTAATATTTAAATGAAATATTTAAATATTAAAGTGGAAGTTTTATATTTAAATCAAAAGATTTAAATAGATTTTGAATAAAAATTTAAATACTCAAATATTATAATATTTAAATCATAGATTTAATATTATAATATAAAAGTATTTTAAAAGAGAGTGGGCCAACTTGAGCACCATATAAAAGTGAATTTGAAATTCAAAGTTAAATATGCATGGGCCGACATCCTTGGGAGAAAATGACAAAGGGAAAATATATTAATATGAGGTAATAATTCATTTTGATTAGAGCAATCAATTCGAATATCCTTCGAGTGAGGAACGAGTAGTGATTAGAAGATAAGGGAGGATATCCCGAAGAGGAGTGCAAGTTGAAAATTTTGAAATAGATTCAGAAGTGTAGCAGTGGTCTAAAGGAAGGTTAAAATATCTGATATGCCCTTTTAATTTCAATTGTTGGGTTATCCCAGTCAGTTGCGTACCCTACATTAGGGTATTGCAGTGCAGAAGGTCTGAAGTCTGAATCTCCTCGATGGAGTTTTTGTTGTGCGACTAAAGTGTGAGGTATGGAATGTTCAAGTATTTTATTATGCCCTTTGATATCAATCAATGGGTTAGTCCAATCGATTACAAGACCATGTTAGGGCACTACAATGCAGAAGGTTTGAGGGTTTAATATCCTCGATGCCTATTTTTTTGTGTGTTTGTTTTACGATATAGCACAATGAAATATTTAAATATTTTTTTGTGATCCTTTGTTTCATTTGTTGGGTTATCTTAGTTCGTCATGATCCCACGTTAGGGCACTATGCTACTAGAGGTTCGAAGTTCGAATCTCCTATGTGGCTTGCTAATTTTTTTTGTGCAAGGTAAAGGTAAAGTTTATAATTAAATTTAATAAAAGGGAGATATAAGGAGTCATGTATAATAAAGTTTTATTTTGCAAGTTTTAAAAGGGATATATAAGGATTCATGTAGTTGTTATAAAGCTTATTTTATAAGTTTCAAAAGAAGATCATCATTATTAAGGCATATTTGAAAAGCACATACAAAAGTAAGATCATCATTATTGAGGTATATTTGGAGGGCACAAATTTGAAACAATTCAAGACATAAAAGAATAGAGTAAGAGGATTAAGTGCACATATTCACCCAAGAATTCAATTAAACATGAAGTAAAATTTAGCCATATCAAGAAGAAGAAAAATTGCACATGATAGTGGAAGAAAATAAAGGTATTAGCATCTCCAATTCAACACGTAATTTTTAGAGCATATTTGAGCAATGTCTATGAGCAGATTTTGGAGCAGATTTGAGAAATATTTGTTAGTATATTTGGGAGCAGATTTGAGTAGTATTTGTAAGCAGGTTTTGGAGTAGATTTAACCAGTTTTTGTGAGTAGGTTTTGGAGAATATTTAAGCAATTCTTGTAAGAATATTTGAAAGTATATTTGAGCAGTGGTTGTGATCAATTTTGGAGTATAATTGAGTGGGTTGGTGCACATGAACTTGTATAGGGTATTGGTGTCTCATGTGGGTTGGTGCCCATGAAATTGTATAGGATATTGGTGTTTGTTGTGGGTTTATACCCATAAACTTAAGCAAGGGGATTGATGTCTCTTTTGGGTTTGTGCCCATAAGCTTGAGCAAGGGGATTAGTGTCTCTTGTGGGTTGGTGCCCATGACCTTGAGCAAGAGGATTGGTGTTTCCTATGGTTTGGTACCCACAAAATTGAACAAGGATATTGGTGTCTTCTGTGAGGTGGTTTCCATGAAATTTTATAGGGGATTGGTATCTCATGTGGGTTGGTTCCCATGAACTTGTACTAGAGGATTGGTGTCTCCTATGGGTTGGTGCCCACAAAATTTGTTGAAGAAATATATAAGCAATATTTTGTCATGGTTTTCTCTTGAAAGGGTGTTTCCACATAAATCCTTGTCTCTTGTGTGTATGATGATTATGTGCATTGATTTATTATTGCATTGATATTATTTCAAGTTATTACTTTGGAAAGAAAAGAGAAAAGTTGTATCTTATACTGTTCACCCCCATCTTAGTGTAAGCTTGAGCTCTTTAGTTTAAATGGTCCAACATTCATGGATACATGGGATTCTATCTTGAACATATATAGCTTCTATCCCTCCCAATTGTTTAACTAAGGGTAGTTCCACATGTCCAACTATAACATAAATTAGGAAAGAATAATACAAAAAGGGGGGAATTATTTCTCTTTTTTATTTGATGGCATTTTGTAATTCTATTAATTCTATATTTATATTTTCACTTTAGATATTTTCTCACCTATACATAAATATCTATCTTATTTTATTGTACTAAACGACAAAAAATATAACTTCCTAACTGACCCATTCCAACTCTTTTCTTCTCAATGTAATGTTAATCATATCCTCATAATATTTAGCCCAATGGAGAAGGGTAGACTTGTGAACAAGGAATTTTCTTGGTATTTATTGATCATAATTAAAAAAATTAGTGTAAAAATAAGTACCAAGTATATATTTGGCTTGCACAAAAATTACTAATTTGTCCAATGCTAGAGTGTAGGTATTCAACTAGAAGACCTTGATTTTGTCTAGTGTAATTATGAAGGTTGGATGGTTGGTGTGATATCTCACTATTCTAGTCTTTAGATCATACATGACTTCCAACCAATATAATAGGTCTAAAAAGGAGAAAACCATAGGGTACATCAACATCTCTAAGTTACTCATCCATTTATTGCTTATAAGGATTTCTCTAAATTGGTCTCTATACACCCCCCTAAATAGCTCCTTCGTCAATGTTGTGTGTCATTGGTTGTCTTCTTATGTGGTCTCATAGATTTAAATAGCTATATTCTCCACTTATTCTTTTTGATAGAGTGTAATATCTCCACTCGATCGAAATTTTACTACAAAGTCCTTGGGATATCTTCCAATAGGCTTTCCTTTTAGTGATTGATAAGGTTCAGCTTCCACCAACCATTCAATTTAAGCTTTCATGTTCATGGTAGCAATGCAAGAAGTGCTTATAGATGCCATTACTGCAATTTTGGTAGCTCTATAAAATTTGATATCCTAGGTAGGTTATTATATGCTTCTCATGTTTACCTACAACTATAATATATAAGTGAACACTTTATGCAATTATTTATGGTAAGTGTTGCATGTACTAACTTTAATTATCCTCAACCATGTCCTTTGGTTGGCCATTTGAAAATTTCCACCTTTTTCTTCACAATTATATTAACGGTTATGACATGATGCTTAAGATTTGCTATTGGCGAGGAGATTCGATGTTCAATGTATTGTGGTATGTTTAAATCTGATTTATCATTGACTGTATCAAATGTTATTTCTATTTTTAATAGGTGTGGCAAATAAATTTAGTCTACGTTGTTTTCAAAAAGGTACTTTTGTTATAATTCCCTTATTATTTTTTTCCTTTCTGCTATATTTTTTTAATATTAGAAACTATTAAATTCCATCCGAGCCTTGGTTAAGATACTTCTTTTTTATTGCCCTTTTATAATCTATAAGCTTTTTAGTTCCTTTATCACCACTAAGGTTCATCTTATTCGTATTAAAGTTGCATGTGCAAAATTGGTGGGACAATAAAATCACAATGGTCTAGTTCTCATACTCAAATACACTCTTTTGGATTATTTGGTGAATGTTTTAGCCATCCATTTTCACATAAACTAAACTAAGGTATTAGTTAAAAATAAAATTCAAATAATTAAACTTGCAATTGCCAGTTGGGATACAGGTATTTATCACATAAATATGGACCATGCACTTCCTGGATAGCATTATCATCAGGGTTTTTTGTTCTTCAACCAATTAGATTGCAGTTCTCAAAGTCACCTAATTAAATTCACTTTGTTGATCTCCTATTTTCTGTTGAGACTTGATTCATTCATGTAGTAGCCAAGCGAAAGAAAACATTGGATTTTCTTCACTCAAAAGTGGGTCATTGATCTTCCTTTTAATGTTGTCATTTGAGTCATCTATTTGTTATCCAATAGGAATAGATAACTTAAGATTTTCCACATAGGTATGCACCATTCGATTCACAACCAATGAGATCATAGTGGTAAATTTCCCCACTCCAATGAGGTTAGAGTGCTTGAATATTTTGCTTTAATCCATATCATATTTTTTTGAGCAAATCAGGTTTTAGCATTGAATTCACCCACTCCAATGAGATTACAATAACCATTTCTCCCACTCTTATACTTTCCACATATTGTCTCTAATATAAACCTTTAGGTGAAGCTTTAATTATCCACAAATTTTATTATTTAGGGGTTATAAACATTAGACTTTAATATTTGCATTCAAACATAAGGTTAAGGAGGAAGTGGGGAATATTAGATATATGCGCTTATGACCCTCAAACCTTAGGAAATTAAGCAATATATTATTCATCAAGTGAAATAATATCAATGGTGTTCCTTGCTCCAATGATATTATAGTGGCCAAGGTTTCCCACTCCAATCAATTTGTATTATTTAAGTCCTTTGCTCCTATGAAATCATAACACTTATTTTTACCACTCCAATCATATTGTAGCAATTAAAGTATTTGATCCAATGAAATTATAGTGCTTAAGGATTTTGACCCCTTTATTTTAATAAAACCATAGGAGGGATTTTAATTATTTGGGGTATTAATCTTCTGGAAGACATGATGTTAGACTTTAATACAAAAGGTTAGGACGGAAGGGGGAAATTTTGCATTTATCTAATGAGGACCTTTAGAACTTGTATGAGGAGGATATTTTCAGGTATCTTCCAAGGTAACGGACACTAAAAATGGCATGGGAGGGAGAGGTACATATGAAGAAACTAATGATAATAGATGGACTTCAAAATTAGGGATTTATATTTTTTTCATGTGAATTAGGCTTTACCTTTAGTAATTGATTAGTAATTGGGATGCAACATTATTTATTTGGGATTTAAACCATATAAAAGGAAGATATGAGTAATTTATATGGACCTTGGTGAAATATTGAAATAATCCCAAACTCATTATTGTAGCCTAAGCCATTAAGGGACTTTAGTACATGACCATTGATTGTCATAGGTATGGAAGAGGGTTTTTTTTTTAAGATAAGATCTTTGTGAAGTAATTTAATTTTGAGGCTAAAAATAGGGAATATCATTTTCATGCACTAAATACCCTCAAACCTTAGGAAAGGAGGAAATGTATTCCCAATAAATTAGAATAGATAATGCAAAGTCAATTGCTTTAATCTACACCACATATTCTTTAGCCAATTAAATTGCAACAGTGAAGTTCCTTGCTCAACAAGATGAAAAACTCAAAATTCTCACTTCAATGATATTATAATCACTCAAGTCCCCAACTCTAATATACACCATCCATTCCTCATCCAATAAAATTGTAGAAATCAAATTCCCCATTGCAATGATATTAAGGTGGTAAAATTTCCTGTTCTAATCTATGCCATCCATTTTAAACCAATAAAACCTTAAGGAAGTTTAAATTACTTGGATATATGTATTCAGTGGGGGTGATGACTTTATGCCTTAGTATAAAGTAGAAATATTATTTTTTAGGTACCTATATTTCAGACTTAGGGGACAAGGCAGAAAGGAAGGACTCTATCCTAGGCATCAATATGATATAAACCTTAGGTAATTAAAGGTGATATTTTTTGGAGTATTATTTTAGGTGTAAACCTTACATGGAAGTGTGAAATGCACTATTAAGGTGGAAAGGAAAAATAAAGTGTGGATGACCTAAGGATCTTAAACTAGACATAAATTTAGAGGAGAATTTAAAGGACATGATCTTAAACTAGACATAAATTTTCATAAAGAGCAGTTGATAGGATCATGGAAAAAAAGAAAAATTTGACAAATGTGGCTTCTTTATGAATTATTACAATAGTTTGAAATTCACAAATATTAGAGTAGAAAAACCTTGACTTAGATGTAACCACACAACAACCTAGACCTAGGAAGTTACAAGACCATTACAAATTTGAAATTATGGATAACTCTCATGTTGTATTTTGAGGATCCAACATAGGCTTCAATTGGAACAAGTGATGAAAAATTGAAGCACTTGAGAAACTTAGAATATTTGGTTAGACTTTACCTAATATCACCTAATCAAAAATCATGATAGATTTTGTAAGAATAGATACTCTCCTATCTAGTCACCTATATGAATATATAAATAGAAATCGAGACACTCTTATATTAAATCACCTATATGTGCATAAAAAATAATGATCTAAAAATGGCCCTAAAGTCTTAATGAGTGAAAACACATTAGATACTACTTCCCCATACCTTCCCCATTTTTTAAGAAGTATAACTTCATTCTCTTTTGACCCCAAAATAGGAGTTATACAACTTTAGATGTTGGCCATTGAATGGAATATCCATCTCATTTCCTTTAAGGTTTTTAGCTTGTTAGTATTTTGGCAAACAAACTGAACTATTTGGTGAGGTCCAAGCCACATAGGATCTAGTTTACCTTTTCATTCTTGGTGTCCTAGTATATCACTATGTCTCCCTCAAGGAATGGGTTGCCTTTGGCCCTCTTTTTAAAAAATCACACTATTTTCTATTTTTTGTTTTGTCATCTTGGTGAAATCCTCTCTTCTCTCTTCTTGAAACTATGCTATTTGATATAACCTTATTTTTATTATGTCAGGTCTTTCATGATATTGCAATAGTACAGATAAAGTTTCTCTATCTACTTGAGGAGGTAATTGGGTATTTTATCCATACACTAGCTCATATAGGGATATCCTTGTACTTTTGATTGATAATTTGTTTACCCATAGAGCATATTTCAATTTATCGTCCCAACTTATGTAGTTTTTACCAAGTGACCTCTTAATCCTAGTAATAAAATTCTTATTTGATGATTCTCCCAAATTTTTACCTTAAGGAAAATAATTTGCATCATGAGAAAGCTCAATACTAAATTTAGCACAAAATTCAATCATTTTAAAAGAGGTAAAATAAGTGGCATTATCAATGACCAATTTCTTAGGGAAACCAAACTTAATCAAAATATTTTCTTCTAAAAAATTGATAAAAATTCTAGTTGTTGACTTATTTAATGGAGAAACTTCTACCAATTTAGTGAAATAATCATTTGTTGTGATAATTCATTTGTGGCCTCATGAAGAGTTGGGATTCATATCACCAATGAGGTCAATTCCCCACTATGTAAATGGATCATCACTAATCACTAGATTTATAGGTATGGTTGCTAAGCGCTTATTTCCTATAAAAAATTTACAATTATGAGAACCTCGCACATATAAATGAACATCTTTGAACAAAGAAGTCCAATAGTATTTTACTCTCATGATTTTGTTGGTAGTGGCTTTAGGTGCAAAATGACCTCCATAGAATCCATCATGGTATTGTTTAATCACCTCAATAATTTCTTTTTCAAATAATCATAGAAGTATAACTCCATATGGATATCTCAAATAAGTTTACCTTCCTCAACATAATACTTTTGGGATGGTTGTTTTATAGATATCATTCCATTTGTAGACATACCTCTTGGGAAAGATAAAGTCTAAATATATTATAATATATCATCATACCATTTTCATTATACAATGTAAATCATCCTAATATTGTGTATTTCATATACCAAGACAATTTTTTTCATGTTATCTCCTTCTTTGTTAGCCAAGTATCTTGTTAATCCCTATCCTCGGATGATATGAATTGCTCTAAATTCTACATCATACTGTAGTACTTTAAACATCCATATTATAAGACTACCTATGGATTTCAATTGAGTAAGGATGTTTTTTATGGCTATATAAAGAATTTAGCATATGGATTTATTAGATCCCAAAATATATTTGAAATATTCTAGTGCTATTATAATAGCGTAAAACTATTTTTATATTATGGTATATTTTAACTATCCTCCTTTCAACCATGTACTGATAAAGGAAATAGGTATTTCATTGTTCTCATTATTTTTTTGAGATAGGATTGTAGAAATGGTATGTTCTAGTGCAAAACAATATATATGAAAATATTTAGAATAGTTAGGACAATGAAAAGGATTGAAAATCCAACTAAGTGTTCTATTATTTACAATTCAATTTATAGGCTCTAATGGCCCAAAATACATAACCAAACCCATCAAATCATGGATTTGATCCAATATGCTTAACCATAAGCTAAAAAAGTGCAAGGGAGAATGCACGTAACTTCTAAGTTAAGAGAAAAGGAATAATGCTAACTAGAAGATCCATTTTAGCTATCTTGAAGTACACACTTCCTACTTTGAGTTCACACTTACTAACTAACACTCTAAATGACAACTAGAAGATAACTAGTGCCCACAAGTGCATGTGAGAAGGAGACTCACTTACAATTATTAATTTGCAAGAAATAAACTATGCAAACCTAGCTAGGAACTACTAGAGGGGTCATATGAAGGATCAAACATCAATCCTCATCATGCCTCCCCACAATAGAAGCATTGGACTCCAATGCTTTCAGAAGAGTAGGAAAGTCATGGGACATCTGATGAAAAGAAATCCAACGAGCCTGATGCGGCAGCTGTCCTCGCCGAGCCACAAGATATGAGGTGGTAGACCCCTGGCGAGTCTGTCGAATCTTTGTGTCATAGATCTGATCAGAATCCAATGGTAACTGAGAATCAGGAACCACGTCCATAGGATGACTGATAGCTGGTGTTGTCTCCAATGTAGAGTCAAAATACAACTTCAAAAGATCTACATTGATGACATCATGAATTCCCAAGTGTGCGGGAAGATCAAGGCGAAAAGCATTCTCGAACACCTATTGAAGAATAGTATAAGGCCCATAGCGAATCGGTTTGATTTTACTATGAGTCTTATCAAAAAAATGTCGCTTGTCAAGATGCAACCAAACTTTGTCACCAACCTGAAATGGATGAGGAATTCGATGTCGATCCATGGCCTTTTTTTGCTACTGCTGTGTCTTTTGCAAAATCTCAACCACATTTGATTGCAGATTGTGCAAATGCTGAATAAATGAGTGTGCCTTGTCTTGCTCCTTCTGAAGATGTGAAGTGACAGGAGAAGGCAAAGACAAAGGTAACTCATAAGGTGCCAAGGGCTGAAATCCCATACAAACCTCAAAGGGTGAATGACCTGTAGAAGAATGTAGGGCCCTATTGTAGGCATGTTCAATATGAGTGAGACTCAAGTCCCACTTTTCTGGTGAAGCGTGATGATAGATTCGTAAACTTTGCACAAGGGTATGGTTTACCACTTGATCTGCCCATCGGATTGTGGATGATAGGCGGTGGAAAAGTTAAGGAAAACTCCCAAAATTTTCCACAAAGAATGCCAAAAGTGACCCACAAAGTGTGAATCACGATCCGATATAATGATGGTAGGTAGACCAAAGGAACGCCAAATGCTGTCAAAGAAAAATTGGGCTAAGTCTGCTGCAGAACTTGTCTTGCGGCATGGAATAAACTTAGCCATCTTACTGAATCTGTCAACCACCACGAACACACAATCATGTTGGCACACTATCATAGGAAAACCACTAACCAAATCCATGGAAATGATTTCCCAAGGATGGGAAGGAATGGGCAAAGGCATGCCTAAGCCAAACTTCCTTTTAGCTAGTTTTGAGCGACAACAAACTGCACACTGTTTGAGAAATCTCAACACATCCCTCTGCATTTTAGGCCAATAGAAAAATCTTTGCAAGTGATGAAGTGTTTTGTGCTTCCCAAAGTGACCACCATAAAGTGTAGAATGAGCTTCCTTAAGAAGTGACACTCTAGGCTCACAAGGAACACAAACCTTGTCCAATTTGTAAAGAAGTCCTTCTTTGATGTAGAAATCTTGGAAAGGACGCAAATTGGAAGAAGAAGGCTTACTCACTTGCTCAAATATTTTCCCAAAATCAGGATCCTATGAATACTGATTAGGCCAAGTCTGAAATCCCAAGTGTGAAGTGGACATAACTATTAAGGCAAGAGCGGTAGGAGGCCTACTCAAACAATCAGCAACAGTATTACTCTTCCCCTTTTTGTACTTGATCACCAAGTGAAATTGTTGGAGGTAAGAGGCCCACTTCATATGTCTTGATTCTTCAATTTTACTTTGAGATTGTAAAAACTTGAGAGGCATATGATCAGTGTGTACTACTGTATCTTTTCCCAAAAGATAATGTCTCCAGTACTTGATAGCTTGAACTAATGCATACAACTCCTTGTCATATGTAGAATAGTTCAACTTAGCAGCAGAAAAAGTTTCTGAATGATAAGCAACTGGATGACCATTCTGTTTGAGCACAACTCCTAAGGCAACTTTAGAGGCATCCGTTTCAATCTCAAAAGGTTGAGAGAGGTCGGGTAAAGTTAACACAGGTGTTGTACAAAGTTTCTTTTTGAGTTTCTCAAAGGCAATCTCTTGGCTTTTCTCCCAATGAAATGGAACTTTAGACTTAGTGAGATAATGCAATGGAGCTGCAAGGGTGGAATATTGAGGAATGAACTTGCGATAAAAATTTGCAAGTCCTAGAAAACTCCTTAACTCAGTGAGAGTTGTAGGAGGGGACCACTTAAGTAAAACATCAACTTTTATGGGATCTACCTGAATTCCACTTTCACTAATCACATAGCCAAGGTAAGAAACTGAAGTATTGCCAAAAGAACACTTGGAAGAATTGGCATATAATTGATTCTTCGCAAGAAGATCAAGTGTTTGTTGGATATGCCTAAGGTGTTCCTCCCAAGTTTTTGAGAAAATCAATATATCATCAAGATATATTATTACAAATTTGTCAAGTACATCACGAAATACATCATTCATCAACCTCATGAAGGTTGCAGGAGCATTAGTAAGACCAAAAGGCATGACCAACCATTCAAAGAGGCCCATATTCGTCTTAAAAGTTGTCTTCCATGTATCCTCAGCTTGGATACGCACTTGATGATATCCACTTTTGAGATCTATTTTTGAAAAGAACTTAGCTCCTTGAAGCTGATCTAATAAATCATCAATGCGTGGTAATGGATATCTATTCTTTACAGAAATTATGTTCAAAGCATGAAAATCAATGCACAATCTCCAAGTGCCATATTTTTTAAGAACCAACAAAATAGGTGAGGCACAAGCAGAAGTACTTTCCTTAATGAAACCCTTAGACAACAAATCTTCTATTTGCATTTTTATTTCTTCATTTTGCAAAATAGATTGTCTATACATGGGTGCATTAGGTAGTGAAGAACCAGGAATGATTTCAATGTTGTGATTAATTGTGCGAATTGGAGGAAGAGACTTTGGCTCCTGAAATATGTGTGAATAACTTTGCAATATTTTATCCATTGAAGAGTGTTGCTTTGGAATGGATGTGGATGTAGAAGTGTTTTGAGAGCGAATGAAAATTAGAGCAACATCACCACCTTTTTTAATTACTCTTTTTGTTTGCTTGGAACTTAGAATGATGTTAGGAGTGTTGGTGCTTTTAATGAGAAAGACCTTACCATATTTTTGAAGTGTGTAGGTTCTTTTGAAAGCATCATAAACAACTCTCCTATCATACTGAAAAGGTTGTCCAAGAAAAATCCCACAACAATCCATAGGAGTCACATCACAAGTGACTTGATCTATGAAATGTGGGCCAAGTGCAAATTTTAATGTGCAAGTGTGAGTGATTTCTGAGCCTCTTCCACTATCCTTCCAACCCAAAGAATAAGGTTGAGGATGAGGCTCCATAGGTAACTTCAAATGCTCGACAATGGACCTCGCAATTAGATTTTTCTGTGAGCCATTATCCACTATACAATCTGTTGCAAAATTATGGAGCAAATGAGCTCGAGTGATGAACAAAGCATCACGAGCGCCCTCTGATGAACTTACATTTACCAAGGTAACTTCATTGAGCTTACCTCGTAATTTCGTGTATACTCTACTCTCTCCTACTGACTCAAGGGGACCTTTGGGAGCATCCTCCTCTTGAGTAGTAATGACTAAACTCTTCTTTTTAAGCTTAAAACAATCAACTTTTTCATGACCTTTCTTCTTACAATAGTTACAAAACTTTTTAGAAGAAGAAGAAGAAGAAGGTTTAGAAGAAGAAGAAGAAGGAGTAGAAGCGGAAGGGGAAGGAGAAGAAGGATATGGAGAAGAAACATTCTTCTTTTGAGCAAAATTCTTCTTTTGTGAGAAAGAATTATTCCCTTTTGATGAGTTTGCAACCACTTGAGTAACAGGTGCGCGGAATGCCTGTGAGTGCGCTTTGAACTTGTCCTCCACAAGTTGCACCTGGTTGAAAACTGAATCCAATGTTTCCATAGAAACAAACATAAGTTCTCTGTACAAGTGCTCTAACAAGCCACTTTGAAATTTGAGAATCAAAGCTGGAACATCATCCTCCACATTCACAAGTATCCTGTACCTGTTGAACTAAAAAATATATTCTTGTACAGTCATATTAGTTCCTTGCCTAAACCGAAACCACCTAATTACCAAATCCTTAGAATAATTGGAAGGATAAAAATTGGTTTTCAGACAGTCTACAAGTTCATCCCAAGTAGTGAGTTCATCATGACCTCTTTTTCTTTCTACAAGGACTTTAGCTAAACCAGAAAGTTTGAGCTTAGCATAAGGAACTACATCTTCATGTGAAAGCTGAGAGTAAGAAAACCAAGAACTCATGTCAAGAATCCAACTATTCAAGACATCAGGGTTCCTGGATCCATCATAAAATGGAACTTCACAATGAACTCTCAGGTGAGAATCAGGAGCAGAAGTTGAAGCATTATGCACAGAAATGTCATTTACCTTCATGGCAAGATTACCAAGGACTTCTGCCATGGTAGTATCATTAGCTTTATCTGCTAAAGCATTTACAACATGGGCAAGTTCTGCCACTTGGGTAGCCAAGTCAGAAGCCATGTTCAACCGGGTATAAGCCAGGAGTAAAAAAATGAGAAAGCACTAAATCAAGGTAAAAATTGAAATTTTCCTTGTTACAATATTGTGCTCCTAAATTTGAAAAATACCCCTAAGGCTCAAATTTGCAAAATTTTAAACTAACCTAAGGTGCAATTTATAATTTATTAATTTAAAAATAACTTAATTAAAAATTAAATTTTAATTAATCAAAGATTAATTAATTTAATTAAGTTATTAAAAATTAAATTAATAAAAACATAAAAATTACATGCAACCTTAGAATAGTAAAAATTAAAAAATTACAATAAATTACCCTGACTTACATGCAACTCCAAACTTCAGTGGCACTATTCCCGAGGCACTAATCTACTGGCTAGTTGTAGTGGCATGGTTCTCGAGGATCTAATACTGTAAAGTTTTCTAGACCAGGATCTAATCCACTCGATAGCTGGCCTGTCAGGCTCCAAGCCTAACGGTGGGTAATGCGGTGTGACCTCCAAGGTCGAGCACCCATGCGGCAATTGCCTCCAAATGCTGCTCGAATGCTGATAGTAGTCTGACAGCATAGCCAGGCCTCCTACCTGGTGATGAAACTGTCACGCCTGATAGAAAGTTAGTCCTAGATCAAGCTCGCCTGTCGCTGTCAATTTTGACAATAGGGGCCAGGTGGAACTGACGCTGTCAACAAATAGCGAAGGTCATAGGCCCACCTGACGTTGTCAGTCTGATAGCAAGGTTAGGCCAAAGCACTGATCGCTTCGTTGTCGACTCGACAAGCAAAGTCGAGCGATGAGGGCCCGACGCCAAGGTGGGACTCTCGCCTGGCGCTATCAGCAGCTGTCAGTGACAACGATGGCCGTGTCGTTTTCGCTCCTGACAGCGATGGCCACCGTCGCTGTCACTGTCATGCCGGACGGTGGCTACTGGCAGGCGTCGATGAACGGCCATGTCGTGAGTTACCAAAAAGGCATCGGTGCTATCGAAGGCAGTCGAAGCTTGCTATAGCATTTGAATCTCTCCAAATATATATATATATATATATATATATATATATATATATATATATATATATATATATATATATTATGGCATCTTTAATGCTTTAAAAAACTCTAATATTATATATTTTCCACCTTATATCTCCATATTTATTTATCATATCATTTATTGGATTAGCAATCTCAACAAAATTGGGAAGAAATCTCCTAAAAAAGTTTATTTTACCAAAGAAAGACCTGACTCCTTTTAGGTTCTTAGAGGTATGTATTTTGGTGATAGCTTTATTCCTCTATGGGTCAATACTAATCCCTTATTTTGATACTACATGTCCTAATAGATTTCCTTGTGTAGCCCCCAAAATAAACTTCTTTGGATTTAGAGGTATCTCATATTCTTTGCATCTACCAAACATTATGGCTAAGTTTTCAAAATATTCTTTTGTATTATTTGAAAATATAGTGATATCATCAAGGTAAATGATAACAATTTCAACCATCAAATATTTGAATGCAAAATCCATGGATCTATGGAAATTTGCATCTGCATTCATTAAACCAAAAGGTATTCTAAAGTTCTCCAAGGAGAATCAAAAGTAGTCTTATACCTATCTTTTGTATTCACAAATATCTAATTATAGCCTAAAAACCCATCTAACAGAGACATTTTTATAGTTGTTCCATGTTTGGAAGTGGGTAATTATATTTAAGTGAATTATTATTCAGATTTTAAAAATCAATACACAACCTGATCTCACCATTATTTTTCTTGATGGATACTAGATCTGCAATCCATGAAGAGAATTTAACTTTATTGATAATTTTTGCATCTAACAACTTCTATAACTCTTGCATGATAAAATGCAATGTTGGATTGAAATTTTCCTGCTTTTTTTTAAATGTATTTGCACCTTCCTAAAAGAGTATAATATGTGTCATTACATCTATATGTAATTTTATCAAGTCATCATAAATCCATGCAAAAAAATCCTTATAATTTTTTAGGAAGCTAATGTATTGTTTTATTTCTTCACCTATCAAAGTCTTGCTTATTTTTACCAGCCTAGGTTCTTCTTCAATTCCAATATTTACCTCTTCAACTTGTGATTCTTGAAATAATGGCTTGTAAGATCTATCAAATTCATCAAAGATAATTTCTAATGAAATGAATCCATGAAGTATTATGTTAGTTTTAAACTATATTACTTCCACAGGTTCTCCTATTACATCCTTTAATTTTGGTTCATCTTACTCATCACATATTAGATCGATGTACTAATTTTGGAGGGTCATGAAGTCTTTGAAATCTATATAATTCTTGAAAACATGAATATACACAACATCATCTGGTATAGAAGGTTTGTATATAGATATAGTGGGAAACATGTCCATATAATCTATCTATTTTTGCATAATCTATAGTTGAAGCATTAACAACTAAAATATTTGCAACCTCATTTTGATAATTCGAGATATATTACAAATTATATGCTAAATATTCATTGATCTAATCAAGCATATCCTATTTATACTATATCAACCTTGGTTATTTATTTTAGTACTTTCTTTTAACTTGTTTTATGATAAGTTCTACATCTCCAAACATAGATAAGAAATTGATACCTATTTCTTTGGATTTTATTAACCCAAGCAATAAAGCTTCATATTCTGATACATTATTTGTGTAAAGTAACTCATGTTTGTATGGTATACCAATATAATTTCCTTTGATGTTAGTTAAATTAATGCTAGAACCAACCCTTATTTGTGAATTTGCTCCACCAAAATTTAGGGTCCATATTTCTTTAGTTAAATATTTATCTAATTTTTCATCAACTTCTACCATAATCTTGGGATCCATATCTTTAGCTTCACATACATTTTTTAGGAAATATGTATGCTAGACAAAATATACCACCATCCCTTTTTATTCCATAAATATAACTACATTAATCATTTTGTTGTTAGACTTTCTTAGTTCTATAGAATACCTATTGAAGGGTTCACATCTGAGAGTAACATTTTCCTTTCTAGATATTGGGATGGTGGCATAAGACCAATATATTTGAATTGATCCACCTAGTTTTTTAGCCAAATTCCTACTTAACAACAACAAGAATAAATGATCTACATCCACAATTACCACATCCATAATTATTACTTTCTTGGGATATTGGTTCAAAAATACAAGCAGTCCAATTATTACTCCTACACAAGGAACTTTTCTGCTATCCATTACAAAAAATAGGTGGGGAATCTCTAGTACATGCTAATCCTAATAGATCTACTTTTTTTTTTAGAATAATATTATGTGAAGCTTTGTTATCAAGCATAGAATTATGGATTACATATTGATCTCCTAAATTGGTAGTATATCTGAGAGAAATATAAAATGACTTGACTGATGAAGGAGTTATAGTTGGTAGATTTTTAGATGTAGAGGCACTATATACATATCCATATACCTGATAAAATAACCCAAAATATTTGAAAATTTGATTTTTGTATTTAATAATAGACATCAATTCATCAAATGTAACATTAACCTTTTGCTTAGCCACTTCTAACCCAAAATAAAATTCTAGTTTCTTAACCTCTACTACCTTTTCAATTTCTTGTTGTTTTAGAATATCTTCATTTATTTTGGTAACTTCAAGAACAACTTGTTTTTTTTCACACTTTTTAGTATTTTTATCTCTATTCTAGATAGGTGTTCCTTTAGACTTTTTTTTATTCTATATAGTATATTTTTCTTCTTAAATTCATTGCATGAACTCTTTCCAATGATTTTATCTCTTCTAAAGTGGGAACTAGCTTGATTTTATTTCATTCTTTCAAATCTAATATCTTAAGGTTTTTACAATATATCAATATTATCAAGGATCAAAGCCCTAGGCGGTTAACTAGAAGTAGAAAAATTAGCCATCTCAATTTCAAACTGTAACTCTCTAGCTTCATCATATTGGAACCAAAAAATATTATTTCTTATATCTTCATCAGAATCATCCTTAATATTCATATTACCCTGCAAGCATAGGTATATACCACAATCAGTATAATTATGAGGAGCATCACAGACAGAACAATAGAAAGGGAAATATGTAGCTATATTAATTGAAGGAACTAAATCTAAATCTTTCTAAATTTCTTTATTATTCTAATTGTTATTATTATTTCTTGCATTCTTAACACTTTCATCTGAGTTATTTATATTCCAATATTTGTTGAATTTTCTTCGAAAAAGAGGCTTATTATCATTATAGGATGTTGAAGGTTGTCCATTTTTTGTTTTCCCTCTTCCAATCCTAGCCAGCCAGTTATTCATAGTGTTGAACATCTTTGTCATTTTATTAGCTAGTTTTTCCATTGGGTCATGTTCTATTTTTCTTAGCATTGTGAATCCTACCTTTTTGGGATTTTCTTAGAATGAATTAGTTCTAAAGAATAAGGTTTTATTTCTCCACTATCAATCATATTTCTTTCAATATCAATTGATTTTTCCATACATTCATCAGAAGTAATCACTCTTTCTTGTCTTAACTCATAACTAAAGTCTCTAGGAAATGCATTTTTATAAAAATAGATAGATTGGTTATCATTTGGCCTTAGAGTTGTAGGAATTTTATTTCTTATCTTAATAAACTTCCTGTTGAAATCTTCCACCGATTTTTTCTTTTTATTCTTCATAGTGGTCAAATCTATCAATAAAGACTATTCATTCTTTCTTTCTCCATACTTATTTAGAAAAACATCCTCTAAATTATGGAAATAAGGAATGTGATTATCTGGAATATTGGTAAACCAATCCCTATAATCTTCTTCTAATGTCTTGAGTAATAGTCTAAGAACTATATCCTCTTCTTCCACCTGAAGACTATCCATTTCATATAAGAAGCTTTTTATAAGGTCTTCCTATCACTGCATTATGTCCCTGAAATCTTGGCAAGTATTTATGAGCCTTACTAGGGAGATTATGCAATATTGTAGGTAATTGGAAGGGCCTATAAATATTAGTTCTTCATAGGCGTATATTCTAATTATTTCAGTTATTCTAATTTGGAGCGATATTAGCCATAATAACTATTGGGTTAGTGATAATAGATTTTAAGTTAACACTCACAGTAGAAATGATAGCGGATTGATTCTCAACTATAGCATAATCAATTTTATTTTTAGAAATAGATTTTTAGCTACAAGGCTTTTATGAGTATAGAGAAATACCTCTATATTTGATAGATATAGAAAAAAAATCTTCTCACTTCTTCTTGTGGATGAGAGATCAGATTCTTCTCTCTTTATTCTTCTTTTATTTTTTAATTTCTTGATTTTTTAAAAAAAATTCAAGTCGAAGTTGCCCACACCAATGTGCAGTTTAAATGACAAGAATCACTCCCTAGCTAATATTATTCATCCTAAAAACTCTCAATATCATAAATATTTTTAAGGTATTTTGAAATTTGGAAAGAAAAATTAGAAATTGAATGAACTAGCATAATCCATGACTGTTGTTTCTCAAATATTTGAAAAATTAAAGTATTAGGAAAAGACTAAAAAAAATATTAAAGATTAAAGACAAGCTCGTCCCTAAAAATGACAAAAAAAAAATATTGGGGAAATATCTTGCATCCTTAGATAGTCATGCTACAATAATTTCTAAATCCTAATATTTATTGAAGACTTCGGTGGATCTATCTCTTTAACCCAAAAATATATTATCTGATGACTCTAAATCGACTAGGTTGGGTTAGGATACCCCTAAGGTGGACCTAAGTATTGATAACTAAATTGATGCTCATACAGATTACTTAAACTAATAAAAAACTTGGATTTTATTTTATCAATATTCACATAAACCTACATATTTTGTATTTACTAGTGAATTGGTGTGTTGTCCATTTATCAATTATAGCAAGATTTGTAAACACAATGTTATTTAAGGGTAGAAAGAGGGAGAGTAATGTTGGATTGATCACATTCATTAAAATTATGTAATAAATGTGCTTAGTTTACCAATGAAAAAAGGCATCAATTATACATTCAAATTATGGAATATGTAGATGAGACACACACGCAATATTGGACATAGTGAATTTGCCAATGTAGAAGTTGGAATTTGTATTAATATCAAGAATTTACAAGAGAGTCTAGCTCAAAATGGAACAAGACTCAAAAAATGAATAAAAATCAATATTCTCATTCAAATTATGAAACAAGAATCCATCACCCTCCCATTCCAATGTGGTAATAATAGGTTTCCTAGTTTTTGGTTCAATCATTAGAAATAATCTCAACTTTCTGAACACTTCCTTATAAATCCTACACAACAATGGGGAAGAATTAAGGGATGAGGAAGAGTGAAGACAAAAAGGAGAAATAAACTTGGTAGACAAGAATACTAGGTAATACCTCTAGGAAAACTTTGCTATGCAAAATCTTGATCCTCAATCTATCTATAGCAGTTCCTTTTATAACTTTAGTATTCCCTATTTTAGTTACAATTGTTTTCATCTAGGCCTTCCATCTATCATCATCCTCTTCCATTTTATTGTATGGGTGTCCTATAGTACAATTACAACTTTCTTCAACTATTTTTTTTTTAGTGATGGTATGCTCTAGGGCCTTGGATTTTCAAAATTGGGTACAACTATGTACCATTTAGGCTCTTAAGGTTTAACTATTCCTAGGTTTTTATTTTCTTCTTTTAAATCTTTGTTCTCATATTTAGTGGGTCCTACTTCAACTTTCTCCTTTTTTGGTTGACTTGCTCCTACTAGATTTGCAATTTGACCCGATGCCTTATCGTAAAAGGGGATTATAGAAATAATTGCATATTTTATGTTCATTCACTTGTTGGCAAAGTCTTTGGTTGTAAATTCATTTTTTTGAACAAATATGACTATAGGATGAACCATTTTTGAAAATTTATTTAATTTGGGCTAATTATTTCTCATCCTTTTCATCACATTTAACTCTTGTATCCTTTTGGTTATCAACTCATCAACCTTTTCTACTACTAAGAGCTCTTCAAGTAGGATTCCAAAGTATTTTATTTTCTCATCCATTACACTCACCCAATCCTACATGTATTGGAGTAAGATTTTATAGTATGTCCTCTCATGAAGATAGGGATTGTGCTTAAGGAATTTTGCTTTGTATTCATAGCTTGTGCTATCTGAGGTAGTCACTTGTCTATTTTTTATCAGACTATATTCTTATTTGCATTTTTTCTAAATAGGCTTTAGAGCTACTATGCTTTGGTCTATACCTTGCAATTGTGCCTTCATACTTTGAAATATAGTCATGATATCAACAAGATCTTTAAGTATTTTTTATAGTTTGTTTACCTCTACCTCTAGATCTGATATCAGTTCTTCTTTATACTTCTTAATGTAACAAGTGTTATCAAACTATTATCCTATTTGTACCCATGGTGTATGTTATTGAATTTTGTGAACCTCTACTTGTAACTTCTCATTTTTAGCCTATAATTGATTCATTCTAGTTGGTAAGGCCTAGTTGCTTTTGTAAAGACTTTCAATTGTAGCTACTTGGGCTTGATATTGTGATTTAGCTAAAGTCAAAGGATCTAATTGAGAGCTCTAATCATCTAATTCCTCTATTATGTACTACATTTCATCTAGTTTTTTTCCTTCTATATATTGAATTTATTTCTCATCAATTGAATAAAATTGCACAACTTCCTCTTATACTTGTACCATGATGGGGCTTTTAGAAGTATCTAAAGAAGGTGTCATTTCAAACCTAGTATTTTTATGTTTTTGGGAACTTGGAGGAGAAGATATTTGGATTTGGTATACCCTAAGTAAATTGGCCAATCCTCTTGCATCTTAGATCATTTTAAGAATTAGTGAAGATATTTTACATTCCTTCATGTCTATAACTATACTCTTGGGAGTTATTTTAGGTGAGCTTACTACAAGTTCAAGGTCTTTTTTTGGATATATCAAGGCTTTAGTGAGCTCAAGGAAAGTCATCTAAACTTTTGTGGAGGAAAAATTAACTCTCTCCTTTGCCTTCATCATATCTACAGAGTGTTAGGACTATGTTGACCAACTGATTGTTACTCTACTTGGGGTGTAGATGAATCAATCAATATGTCCACTTGTTTAGGCTCTTTGTCTATGATTTCCAAGATAGGGTCCTATACATATTTAGGAGGAATAGTGTGAACTATTTGGTCTATTGAATCTATTGTATCACTTCTAAATACTCTCAAATAACTAGGGTAATTTCCTACCATTTATATTTGTGTATGGGGTCCACCCATCATCTTACACACAAAAATTGGTTATTATATTCTCTTCATTGCTCTTTGCATTGCATCCTCAAATCCATCTACTATGTGAATGTCCTAGGCAAAGCTCAACTTCTTTATTAATTCTTGACAATTCTTAATAGGGTCATAGATCCTTCAAGTAATTTTAAAAAAACTCCATAGTAATCCATATCCCAAATAGCCCTAAAAAATCTAAGGTAGCCTTTATAAACATAATACCCTAATATACAAGGCATATCTAGCTAGGAAATATTTATCTTTTTCCTAACTTCCCTTATTTTCAGTTCTTTTGCAATCTGCCTTGTGATCTCTAATGTGGCAATGGACATGGAAAAAAAAATGGTGGTGCTTTTGGTGTGAGCTTAGCTCCTAACACTCCGATGTAGGTGAATTATTCTGTAAAGAAAAAGTCTCTTATTTTATTCTAATGTAAAAAGGTAGCTACACCACTATCCATTATCCTAGGGTGATAGCCATGTAGTTTTCCATAAATGATTGGAATAAATTGGCTTAAGAAGTAATCATAACTAGGCCAACCTTCATTGATACAAGGCAATCTATCTTTAACCTTTATAGCTTCTATCCCTCCCAATTGTTTAATTAAGGTTATTTACATATGTCCAACTATAAAATGAATTAGGAAATAATAATACAAAAAGGGAGCCATTATTTCTCTTTTTTCTTTGATGTCCTTTTGTAATTATGTTAATTCTATATTTATATTATCACTTATGATATTTTATTATCACTTATGACATTTTTCCACTATACATTGGCATATGTATTATTTTATTGCATTGAACAACCAAAAACATTACTTCCTGACTAAATCGTTCTAACTCTTTGCTTCCTTATGCAATTTTGATTATATCCACATAATTTTTGGTCCAATGGAAAAGGGTGGACTTGTGAATGGATAATTTGTTCGGTATTTTTTTATCATAATTAAATAGCTTCGTGTATAAATAAGTACCAAGCATATATTTGGCTTTCACAAAAATTATCTATTTGTCCAAATAATAAAGTGAAGAAATTCAATTGGAAGAACATACCATTTATTTTAGGTGTAATTATGGAGGTTGCCTAGTTGGTGTGATATATCACTATTCTAGTATTTGGATCATACACAACTACTAGCCAAGACAACAGGTTTGAAGACAAATAAACCTTAGGGTATATCAACTTTACTATGTTACTCATCCATCTATTTTTGATAGGGCTTTCTCTGAATTGGTATCTCTATGCTCTCCTAAATAACCTCTTCATCAATATTGCATGCCACTGGTTGTCTTCTTGTATGGGATCATAGTGGTTGCATTCTCTAGTTCTTATTTGTAGGGAGATTCTGCAATAAAGTCCTTGGGATATCATCCAATGGGTTTTCCTTTTAGTGACTGATAGGGATAAGCTTCCACCAACCCTTCAATTTGAGCTTTGAAATTCATAGGAGTAGTGTGATAAGTGCTTGCAGATGACATTACTACAATTTTGGTAGCTCTCTAAATTTTGGTATCCTAGGTAGCTTCTTTTATGCTTCTCGCATTTGTTTGTGAGTATTCTCTATAACTGAATACTTTATTCAAGTATTTATGGTAAGTGCCACATGTTCTACCTTTAATTATACTCAACTGCATTCTTTGGTTGTTCATTTGAACTTTACCACCTTTTTCTTTCACAATTATATTAATGGTTAGGACATGGTGCTTAAAATTTGTAATTGGCAAGGAGGATCTATGTTTAGTGTGTTTTGGCATATTTAAATATGATTCATCATTGACTGTCTATCATATGTCACTTCCATTTTTAATAGGCATTCAAAATTAATTTAGTCTACCTTTTCTCAAAAAGGTACTTCTATCATGCCTCCCTCATTATATGTTTCCTTTCTTCCAAATTTATCTTCTAGTATACACTATTAAATTTCCTACTAACCTTGGTTAGGGTACTTCTATTTATCACACTTTTTTATTTCTAAGACTTTGAGTTACTTTATCACCACTAAGGTTTATATTATTCATATTAAATTTGCATGTGCTGGTTTGGTGGGCCAATCAAATCATAGTGCTCCAATTCTCCTACTCGAATCTACTCTATTGGATTATTTGATAAATATTTTAGTCATCCATTTTTACATAAACTGAACTAAGACATTAGTTTAAAATAATATAAATTTTAAAAAATGAACTTATAGTTTTTAGTTTGGATATAGGTCTTTGTATCATAAATTTGGACCATGCGCTTCTTGGTTAGCACTGTCATTAGGTTCATCCACTATTCGATGAAGTCACTCATTTGAATCAACTCTATTGATCTTATATTTTTTTCTAATACTTAAGTCATTCATCCAAATAGCCAATCAAAATATAACACTAGATTTTCTTCACTTGAAATTGGCTTGTCGATCTACTTTTTAATGTTGTCATCTGAGTCATTTTTTTAAAACCAATGGGAATAGAGCACTTAAGATTTTTTGCTTAGATATTCATTTTTCACTTCACAACCAATGATATCATAGCGGTGAATTTCCTCACTCCAATGAGGTCAGAGTGCTTGAACTTTTTGCTTTAATCCTTACCATATATTTTTTGTCCAATCAACTTTCAGTAGTAAAGTAACCCACTCTAATGAAATTACAATGGCCATTTCTCCCACTCTTATCTACATCACATATTCTATTTAATATAAACCTTTAGTCAAAGCTTTAATTATTTGTAGCTTTCATTCTTTTGGGAGTTGTAAACCTTAGACTCTAATATTTGCATTTGGACATAAGGTTAGGGAGGAAGGGGGGACATTAGATATATATGCTTAGGATCCTAAAATATTAGGAAAATGAATCACTATATTTTTCTTTGAATGAAATTTCAGTAGTGAAGTTCCTTGCTCCAATGATATTATAGTGGGTAAGGTTTCCCACTCCAATAAAATTATAGCATTTGAATCCACTCTTACGAAATAATAGTGCTTGTTTTTCTAGCTCTAATAATATTGTAATGGTTGAAGTCTTCATTCTAATGAAATCACATAAATTAAGGCTTTCACTTCCTTTATTTGAGTAAAACCCTAGGAGGGATTTTATTTATATGGGGAATTAATAATATGGATGTCATGATGTTAGAATTTAATATAGAAGGTTAGGGTAAAAGAAGAAAATTTTTCATCTGAAAGCATGAGATTCCGGAAGCTTTTAGAAAGAAAAACTACTTCGATGCATTCAAATCAAAATAACGCTTAAGTCCTAGAATACGAAATGCATTAAACGAAAGAGGCAAATTGATCGAAACCAGTTACAAGAATTTAGAGAGAAGTCACAGCCCTTTTATTAAACTCTTTAACCACGGTTACAAAATCGCCTCCTCCCCTTTTAGGGGCTAGGAGCGTTAAATGGATTTGGTTACAATCTTGATCATTGATCCCTCTTCCGCATGCCCACGTTTGAAATGGGCGGGCCAAATGTTGCCGCCGCTTATGCTGATGAATCCTCACTTCTTGTTGCTCCTCCTGCAATCAAAGAAACAAACAAGGCGTTAGTAGCACCTGTGACAAAAAGGAAAATTCATGCTTTGAAATTGCTAAAAGATGCATATGAACAGTTGTCTAAAACAGTGAATAAAGTAAACCTAAATGACCTAAAAACTTGACAGAGGACAGAGGACATTACCAGAGGGCCACTGCCATTGAAACAGTTGGCCAATCTGCTTCAACTGGAATTCGTCCCTGGGCAGGACGAATTTTGACTGCTATTCGTCCCTGGGTGGGACGAATTCTACTGTGTTAGAACGCCGAGTTGATGCCGCTCCAATGTCGAACCTCGAGACCTCCAAAACACCTACAAACAGAGGGGTTATGTAATTGGGGCCATTTTGGGATGACCTAGATGGTCGGATTCTCCCAATTTGGCCTCTATCCTCAGGAATTCGATGTCGCCACCTGCAAGTTAGTGGGACAACAAAGCGACAAAAGGCATGATAAAATCTGATCAAAATGTTATGGAATTGAAGCTATGAGTTAACTAAATAGAATAACATAAAATGCAACATGAACAAATAATCTAGAATGCTTTAGAATAAAACTTAGAAAATGCGGGGGTGCCCAAGTGGGCCTCCCACCGTTGGCACTTGATTTCGGCGCCAATCCACTAGGGATGGGCCCAAAACCTCTTAGGATTGGGGTGTCGGCAAATTGGTGGTTTAAGGTGGTCAAATGTTGGATTTGGGTTGGATCCACGCTTCCAAAAGCCACCCAATAACCTCCCTTGCGAAAGAGATTAATGGATGTGAGAAGGTGAATCAAAAAGATGCAAATGGGTGTTCAATTGGACAGCACTTCGTTGCTTGAAATCGCCTCCAATCTGTCCTCTTTTGGGTGGGAAAGTCCACCATTTTATAGACCCATGGGGTCTCTTTGGAGGGGCATGCAGGGATGCCATGTGGCGGCCATGCCTTCCCAAGAGGGAGGAGACTCCTCCCTGACTTGGGCTTCCATGACTTGCCCTTGTGAGAGTCCACTAACTGCCAACCTACCCACCTACACGCGCATGCATGGCAGGAGGCAATAATTGACTGTCCTTGGCTGCCACTTGGCGGCATTTTTCTTTTTGCCCGTTAAACCTGGAATTCGTCCTGACCAGAGATGATTTCAGAATTCGTCCCTGGGTGAGACGAATCCCAGTTAGTATTCGTCCCTGGGTGAGACGAATACTGGACAAAGTGCCTAAATGTGCCAAATTGCTTCTTGACCTTACAAAATTGCTATGAAAGTGGTTAGGACCACTGTTTGACCTCTGAGGGCTGCCCCTGGGGCTGTGTTTGTCAAAGCGATCAGTGTTTGCAGTCACATAATCGGATTGGTGTTGTTTTGGTGTCTACAGATGCCCCTTTTTGGGATGCGCTGTGCATGGCACAACGTCGAGCAAAAATAGATAGCCAAAGCACTAATGATTAGGGTTTCTTGGTAACCTAATCAAATTTTGATGCCCCAAGCATGGAAAGGGCATGCATTCTTGAATCCTTGCTTCTGACGAGCTAAGGAATTTGATTTCAAGTATTAACCTATTTTGGTGAGGTGTGACTTGAGCTTGGACATTGATCAGTCATGATTAGGCAAAGGGCGCAACCTTTTGTCCACAGGGGAACCTTGTGTTCATGATTCACGAATGCCAAGTGTTTGATCAATTTGATTGTTGCTTGTTTACTAGCCCCAAGCAGGAGCGTAATTGTCTTTGTCAATGATTCTTTGAATGCATGTCGTTTTCCTTAATTGGGTGTGTGCTTGTTGATTGGTGACTAAGTGTGACTACCCCCTCAAGCGACGAATCGATGAGGGAATGACCTTCGTGAGAAAAGCGACGAGTCGCTTGACCCAAGATGACTTGTGCAAGGGTGCCTTTAGATGGTTTATCGTTAAGCATGTGCAATTTTTCCAACATTTGGACCTATTTTTGGTGGGTGTTAACCCTTTTTGCGACGCTGTTTGGAGCTGAAATTGGCGAAAATCCGTCTTCCCATGGAGCGGTCCGGCTAAAGTAGCCTTCTTAGGGAGTAGGATAATGACAATTTGTGACCCCAACGTCTATTTTGTATGCCCGGGATGTCAAGTGCAACAGCACTCTTATCGGGCAAATTTATTGTTGGTTTTTAGTGCATTTTTGTTCATTTTTTGATGTTTTTGAAGTTTTTGGCCTGAATTCGTCCCAGGGTGGGACGAATTCTAGCTGTAGAATTCGTCCCTGGGTGGGACGAGTGCTAACCAGAGCGCTCATCCCAGTCAAGGATGAATTCCAGCTCAAAGGCCTATTTAAGGGCCAAAACTTGAATTTGGGCTCATTTGTGTCAAATTTTTCTTGCGATTTTGGAGCTCTGGGAGGAGGAGGTAAATTCTGCGAGCGAAGCGCCGCTGAAATTTTCCTCGCCATCATGAGTGCACAAACCGGTTCGAGTGGCGGAGCCGAAGCGAGACCTGTAAGTGCTCCCTAGAGTTTATTTTTGTTTTTAAAGCTGTAAGTGTGTTGTTTTTCTGTACAGTTTTTTTCTATGATTTTAATTAATTTTTTTTGTTGAATTATTTTCTTTTGCAGGTTGTTAGGAGCCGGTACCGTGTACCCGCTGCTTTTACTGAGGCACGGGGGGCACTAACTGATGATGACTGGGAATGGCTTGATGCCCTTGGGCTCAAGCAGGTGGCTCGACTGGAGCCTGTGGTCCCGGATCAGGCTTATCTGATGGCCCTGATCAAACTTTGGGATCCACGGACCAACACCTTCCATCTTCCGATAGGGGAGATGACTGTGACTCTAGAGGATGTCTATCGGCTTCTTCGGATTTTGATAGATGGACTGCCTATCAAGACATCGCCGCGTGATCAGTGGACTACTATACTGACGAGATGCTTCGGGCATGGGGAGCGGCTGGGTGTAGAGAACCCAGTGGAGACAGCCGAGGTGGACTGCCAGGCTGGCAGGATTTTGGTTGGATGGTGGCAGGAGAGGGGGGTGTTAGGAGTGAGGCACGCATTCTTGATGGGCCTCATTTCTAACATGCTACTACCTGACTCGTCAGGCGCGAGGTTCCCATGGAACCTGCTGGATTTGGTGTGGCAGTTGGTAGAGTGCCCGATAGAGGCACCGCTGATCTTGAGATGGGGACAGACACTGTTGGCACAGCTCTACGGGGAGCTGTATGGGGTCCGCTATCGGCAGCGGAAGGGGGTCAGCTGTAGTTATCTACTGCAGTGCTGGGGTTGGCAACACATAGCAGTTGAGAGGCCAACCGGGTTACCATGGACGACTCGGGCGGCGATGGAGGATGAGGAGATAGGTTATGCAGTTTTGTGGCGGTGGTCTATGGAGCAGGGGCAGAGTCGGCGATGGGCAGGTGTCGTAGAGCACTATACTGATGCCTTCTCTCGGCTCACTCTAGGGGAGGTGGTTTGGCGCCCTTATCGGGATCTGTCCAACCCGGCCGGAGGCTGGAGAGTGGCTCCGATGGGTACGTAGGGAGCGGTGGTTGATTGGGCGGCACGGGACCGAGCATGAGTTATTCTCATATAGCCGAGTTACACGATAGTTTGGGGTGCGCCAGGGGTTGCCTGGTGAGCCCATGGTCTATCGACGTCGGGGAGATGAGAGGACTCTAGATCGACCGGTCACCACGCCATTGGGCGAGGAGTCAGATGCGGTGATCGATGTCCCAGACGTGGATGACGTCGGGACTACCACTGAGTATGACTCGTGGTGGGTACTACGGCGATGGAGAGGAGAGGGGCCACTGGGAGGCACGAAGGCGGCAGTGGAGGGTGCTGAGGCAGCAGGGGATGATTGGGGAGTTCCATTGGATGATGCGGACATGGTTGAGGTGGGGGATGAGGATGTAGATTTGGGAGCTCCGGATCAACCGGACATGCAAGACATGGAGGAGCAGTGGGAGCCAGAGCAGCTGTTGTTCCGGAGAGTCCTATACTTTAAGCAGATACAGAGGAGATGGAGTCTGGGATACGTGCTGAGAATGCGTGACTAATAGAGCTACTATGGATGTGGGATCTGGAGCTGGGGGATGCACTGCGGGAGAGGGATCTCCTACGGGCTCAGCTAGCAGAGCGAGATAGGGTTTTGGCATAGCACGATGATGCAGTATCTTACTACCATCGACGGGAGGCAGAGTGGTTCCGACATCGGCTAGACTTGGAGAGGGAGGTCATCCGCCTTGGTGGGCGGCTACCTGAGCCCTCGGGAAGTGGATCTTCACGCCGGACGAGGGATAGTGTGACTGAGCAGTCAACATCATCTCATCGCAGGCGATTGGATGAGGGAGGCGGTAGCAGGCGTGATGCGGGGGCTAGTAGTAGCCGCCCTACAGGGTCCCATAGGACCCACACCACGGGGGGTAGTTCCCGTCGCACCGATCCTGCGTGATCATGGTGGTCGACGCCTTAGGGTGGGTTTTGTTATATGATTGCGGGGTCTGAGGACCAGTTTTGTAGCCTACGGGCATTTTTTTGATGATATATATATATATACCGATTTTATTTTGGTTATGTACATGTGATGATTTGATCTTTATGCATGATGGCTAATGACTATGGATGTATGCATGTTTATTTATTTTGATGAATGCATATGTTATGATGAATGCAAATGTTTTTGATTTTTATGTGATATGCAAAATGAAATGGATGAATGGAATTTGTGATGGTTGGTTATGACACCATAGACTGTTTAAGATTCTGTTTATTTCATTTTTAGGCGATTGCTATGATGCATGACTTTGTATGTGTAGCTGTGGTTTTTCTTTTTTTGTATTTTTTGATGGTATTGTAAGGATGAAAAGTAGCGCAGTTGGTTTAGAAATGTAGCTAAGGTTTTCTGAGACTCGGACGGTTTTAACTCACTAGCCACGACTGTACTTTATCTTACAAGACTTTTGAACAAGGTATGAATCGGACTTGTTTTTGACCAAGTTATTTCACATCCCTGTGTGTGCAATTGAGTTCATTTATGTGGTATTTGTCAGGATACCGCCAGTGCGGATGGGCTTTCAACCGAACCTCGTACTGAGGATCACCTAATTAGCTCCACTAACTCCTTTGTTGTATGTAGTTAGATTAATCTGCAGTGTTATCCAGGATACCATAAGCTAGCTCATCCACATGCAAATATTGATCTGTACACAAGTTAATGTGATAGATATATCGTCATGCGAGAAGTTTACCGCCGATGACCGATAGGCTATCAACCAAACCGGTATTGAGGCTTGCCTCATGACCTGTTAGAATGCCGAGAGTTCCAGGGATTCAAGTTCAACTCCCTTCTTTTCTTCAATTGTATTGGGATACTTGCTCGTTTGTAGTGATAAGATCACTGTTTATTTTGATTTGTTTTTCTTTTGAGCAAGGGATTGGGGATATAGAGTGACGAAAATCACTATCGTTTGTGTCGTTTGATGTGTGCACTGTAGGATGTCAAATTTTGGAGTTTTTGACGTTTTGCAAATTTTTGATGTTTTGCAACTATTGAGAACTAGGGATTCTTAGGGAATTGGGTAGGGAGGATGCTTGTCCTTTTGCCAACTCTCAGCATTCTTGGGGTCATTCGCACAGGGGGATGAGCAAGATAACCGTTTCGCTTGTGGTGACCTGGATTACTATGCAGGTTTCATCTTTCGTTCACACAACTTAGGAATTGTTTTATGTGTTTTAGTTTGTGTTGGGATGTTACGTAACAAGGTGTATCTCAAGTGTAACTCTACCTTCATAAAATCTGTTTGACTTGATACATTACATGGCTAAAGAGCAAAATGATGACTGAATCACGAAAACTCTTGATACATTAAAAGACCACTGACTCTAGTGTGGTAAAAGCAATGCATGGTGTTTTTGTTGTTCTTGTAAAATGGAACAGTGGGGAACAAGATGGACTAGCAGAGCAATTACAGCCTATGGTGCCTTTGACCTGTACGACCACAAATATGCAATGTATGGATGCAATGCTTGATGCAGCTACATATTTTTGTATTTTTGATGGATTGATTTTTGTGAATATGAAGATGAAGTGCGAGAAGAGCTCTCTATTGATGAATTTGAGTATGCCTAGAAATGAGATGCAAATTTTTGTTGTTTTTGATGATTTTTGTTGTTTTTGAATTTTCTTGATTTTTGACCAAGCGATTGTGGAAATCCTTGGAGCATTTTGGGATTGACCAAGCGATTTTAGAATCCTTGGAGCCTTTTTGGGAGTTGACCAAGCGATGATAGAATCCTTGGAGCATTTTTGGGAGTTGACCAAGCGATGATAGAATCCTTGGAGCATTTTTGGGAGTTGACCAAGCGATGATAGAATCCTTGGAGCATTTTGGATTGACCAAGTGATTATAGGAATCCTTACTTTTTGGGATTACCAACAATTTTAATCCTTACATTATTACAAGCATAATCTATTTTTGGATTGACCAAGCGATTTTATGGATCCTTGGAGCATTTTTGGGATTGACCAAGCGATTTTATGGATCCTTGGAGCATTTTTGGGATTGACCAAGCGATTTTATGGATCCTTGGAGCATTTTTGGGATATGGCTCTCTTAGATATGGAATGGTCGCAAATGACTGATATTCAAGGGTTCTGTTTCCTTGATACCATCAAGAGAAGCTAGCCGGTATGTCCCGGGTCCTATTTTGCTATCAATGACATATGGACCTAACCAATTTGCCGCAAACTTGTCCCTTAGGTGGGATGGCAAACTAGAATTCTGTTGGTTTTCCTTCAAAACCAAATCACCAACCCGAAAGTCCCTCAAGTGAACTTTCATGTTGTAAGCTTTCTTAAGTCGCTCTTGATAAATACGTAAATGCTCGAGAGCATTAACGCGTCGTTCATCAAGCAACGTAAGCTGGTCTAATCGGGCCTGCCACGTGGAGTCATCATCGATGAACTCCTGCATTGATATGCGCAGGGAAGGAATCTCCAACTCTAGAGGCATGACTGCCTCGGAGCCATACACGAGCAAAAACGGAGTGGCCCCTGTGGGTGTCCGAATGCTAGTGCGATAGGCCCATAGGGCAAGTGGGATTTGAATGTGCCAATCCTTATGACTATCTGTGATGGTCTTTTTAAGGATGGCAACTAGCATTTTGTTTGACGCCTCTGCTTGCCCATTCGCCTGTGGATAATAGGGTGTCAAAAAGTTGTGCTGAATCTTGTACTTTGTGGTCAAAGCACGCACGTCTTTGTTCTTGAAAGGCGTCCCATTATCCGAGACTATTTTGGATGGAATACCAAAATGACATATGATGTTATGCAAAATGAACTCCACAATGCGGGGTCCTGTCGTAGAGGTAAGCGGAATCGCTTCCACCCACTTGGTAAAATACTCTGTGGCCGTTATGATAAACGTGTGATGGCCTGACGACGCAGGGGAGATCTTTCCAATTAGATCGAAGCCCCACTGTGAGAACGGCCAAGCATATTGGACTGTCTGCAAGGCCTGGGAAGGTACGTGCATCAAATTGGCATGATGTTGACACTTCACGCACTTCTTGACATAGGTGCAACAATCTCGCTCTAAAGATGGCCAATAATAGCCCATGCGAAGAATGCGCTTTGCAATGGCCATACCACTAAAGTGGCCACCACATGTACCATCGTGCGCTTGGGCGACTGCCCAAGTGGACTCTTGTTGGTCCAAGCAACGAAGGAGGATTCCTTCATAGCTACGACGATACAAAATGTCTCCTATCAAGACATACTTAGCCGCTTTCTGCTTGAGTGCTCATTTTGTGGCATGAGTCAATCCAAGCGGGAGATTACCTAACTTGAGGTATTCTCTGATGGGTAAATACCAATCCTGTTGATCAGAAACCTCGACAGTATGAACAACCAATCCCTCTTGAAGTTCATCCCTAGCAAACGCTGAATGGGATAGAACCTGTAAGAATAGCGTTGTGTTGCTATTAATGGGAGTAGGGGAGAACAAGGACCCCCAGTTGGCACATTTCAGATGATCTCAGATTCGAGAGAACTTATCCGAGGATGGTTCAATCTGGATCATGTGGATTCCTGGCGTCAAGTCTGAGCTTGCACGCTCCATCGCGGATTGCGATAAGGTTTTGACTTGAATGGTTGTCATATCACCGGAAAGGTCTTGCGGGATTAGTGACCCCAAGGAGGCCATTGTGTCCGCAAAATGATTCGATGATCGAGGGAGTGCCTCGATGTCATACCACTCAAGTTTTGCCAAGAATTTGTCCACGAGGGCTTTATAAGCCTGCAGGATCGGGCATTTGCATTGATATACCCCTTTGACTTGATTGACTATTAACAACGAATCACCAAAGATATTTAGTCATTTGATGTTCATGGCGATTGTTGTCTGAAGACCTAGGAGCAAGGCTTCATACTCTGCATTATTATTGGTGCATGGGAAGTTTAATTTAAATGACAGGGGCATTGGAGCACCCTGCGGTGTGAAGAATACAATTCCCGTGCCACCACCTTGCTCACATTTAGAACCATCGAAGAATAGGGTTATGTCGGCCCGTGACTCAGGCTCATCGGAATCCGGTGATTCCGAGACATGGAAGACCCCATCATCGGGTAGTTCTATGACCAGAGGCTGATCATCTTCAAGAGGAGCCTCTGCTAGTTGATCGGCTATGACTTGTCCTTTGATAGATTTTTGTCCAATAAATTCTATGTCAAATTCCGTCAACAACATGATCCATTTCATCGTGCGACTACTATGATAAGTGCGACTCATCATGTATCGCAATGGATTCTCCTTAGACACAACATACGTAGTGTTGCTCAGCATGTAGTGGCATAGCTTTTTGGTAGCAAACACCACTCGCCAAGCAGAGTTTCTCAACGTATGCATAGTTAAGTTCATAACCAGAGGTGCAGCTAAGATAGTAAGTAGCCTGTTCCTTGTGAAGTTCATTCTTCTGGGCTAACATGGCACCCAGTGCCACCGTAGTGGCAGAGATGTATAAGTAGAACGGCACTCCTGGTCTAGGTGGTGCCAATACCGGCGGCGAAGCCGGGTATTGTTTGATCTCATCAAAGGTCGATCGGCACTCGTCATCCCAATGAAATGTAACCCCCTTGTGCAATAATTTGTTCATGGGTCGGCACTTGTCAGATAATTGTGCTATAAAGCGTTTAATCGACGCGACCTTTCCCTGCAGACTTCTGAGCTGCTTGATTGTAGTTGGGGGAACCATTTCAAGGATTGCCTTGACTTTCTTTGGGTCCACCTCGATTCCTCGCTTTGAGACTATGAAACCCAAGAGTTTTCCAGATGTGACGCCAAATACGCACTTCTTGGGGTTTAGTCTGACTTTATGCTCCATGAGGCGATCGAGGATCTTGCTTAAGTCATCGATATGATTTGAGCGCAAGAGAGACTTGGCTAACAAATCATCCATGTAATCTTCCAAAGTTTTGTGCATGTAATCATGGAAGATATATGTCATGGCACGTTGGTAGGTAGCGCCAGTATTTTTAAGGCCAAAAGGCATGACCTTATAACAAAATGTCCCCCAAGGCATTGTGAATGCCATTTTTAGTTGGTCTTCAGGATTGATACGAATTTGATTGTATCCTGAGAAACCATCCATTAGGGAGAGCATTTCGTGACCTGCTGTAGCGTCTACCAACGCGTCGATGCTCGGCAAGGGGAAATCATCCTTAGGACTCGCTTTGTTTAGATCTCAAAAATCAGTGCATATGCGAATCCTCCCGTCGGGCTTCTTGACGGGAACCATGTTGGACAGCCATGGCGGATAATCCACGCAGATGACAAACTGTGCATCCAACAACTTTTGCAATTCATCTTTGACCATCAAGGCCACTGTTGGGTGCATCTTACGTAGTTTTTGCTTTACAGGCTTGATTGTCGGATCAAGCGTTAAATTATGCGTGACTAGCTACGGGTCTAGTCCTGGCATATCCTTGTACGACCATGCAAAAACCTCCTTCTTCTCTTTGAGAAGGGCAATGTAGTCGGCTTGCTCTTCGGGGGAAAGACTTACCCCTGCATTGAGAATCTATGGATTCATTGGATCTGTGCCGATATCCACATCGGCCGTCTCCTCGACTGACATGTGGGATCCGTCCTCCAACTGATGTGGAGTCGGGATCAAATGGATATCATTAGCTGAATTTAGATCTGCGTTGGGAACCTCGGGTTCCTCTTCAGCTTGAAAAATATCCTGAGTTGTCCCTGGGGTAAAATGAGGCATTTCACCAAAAGGCCAGTACTCTGATGGTGATAAAGGTGAATTGACGCGATCCCAGTCGATGGCATCTATGTCTAGATGCAATGACCATGCTGGATCGGTCGGATTGCGGATGGGTGCGGTCAAATCAATGGAGATCATGTGGATGGAATGAATTTGGTCTCCATTACCGCGGGTGTGATAACTTGAATCTTCTAGATGCTCCCTATACTCTGGATCTGGCTCTAGGGGAACGGGCACGAACGGATCGGCCCTATGTGCTGATAGGAGGACAGGGTCTTCCCTCGACATCGATGTCATGATAGGGTCTCGGGGTGGACGGTGCTCATCATGAATTTGGAGCCATGGATCCAACACTTGGTCCCACCTCGCTGGGTCTACCCACCATTCATGCCCTAACCTTATGCCCATCTGTCCCATTAGATCTTCATGAGTTAAAGGGCGATTATTCCGTCGCGCATGTCTGAGATAGATCATCTCAGTCTCATCTTCTGAATCACTTTCGGAGATCCAAAAATGTTCATTCTCTTCAAGCAACTATTACTTGCGACATTGAGGGTTCTCCTTGTTCTAGCAAGTTAATCCGGTCCCATTGTGGTTGTTCCACTCTTGGTGGAGGGACCTGATTCTCTTGACACTATATTGACTCAATCGGAACCTCTAAGGGGAACAACTTCAAAAAGATGTCCGGACACCGTTGATGTTCTCTTTGGTGATTAATGTCTGAAATTTCACCTCTCTCTAGCAAAGGAGAGGGATTATCGCTTGTTGCCAAGGGTGTTTGTTGACCATGGGAGGTAATCTCCCAATGTATATTCTCGTATTTGGGTTGGCATAAAGATCCGGTGCCAATCCCCCCTTGTTGCCTATTTCTAGGCCTTGCATATTTTCTACCAAGATGTCTAAGGGTAGGGGGTGGTTGAACCCTACTCCCGACTTATCATATGGCATCCGATATCTTGGTTGGCAAAGGACACGCATCCCTTGCTCATATCTGCCTAGCCCGTATCCATGCCAATTGCATT
Source organism: Wollemia nobilis (assembly GCA_028583015.1). NCBI lineage: Eukaryota > Viridiplantae > Streptophyta > Pinopsida > Araucariales > Araucariaceae > Wollemia > Wollemia nobilis. The sequence goes on from JAQPPZ010016349.1 coordinate 3,037,255, forward strand.
GGCCGAGATATCTTAGGGCGAAGTCCGGGTTTGACAGATAGTTGATATTTTCAGCAAAAGGCTCTTCGTCTGCTTCCTTTTGCTTGCATGGTTCAAGACCATGATCAAGGCCCCCATACACAAAATTTGTCTGGTTTGGTGGGTAACCTAGAGGAACAACTGTTCCTATGGGAAGGCGAGGTCTCCCCATGTCCTGTACTGATTCTACTATGGGTGTTGCCACAACATTCTGCACTAAATACTCCCCCAGGCCTGTACTGGCCATTTCAACAGTGATTGTTGATGCTTGGGAGGGAGGGAACGGGAGTCCTTCCTGAGTCCATTCCATGTTTGGTGTTTTAGGAGTCTCAGCTTCCGTTGTGCTAGGTATTTCCTCTGTTGATACCATTGAAATTGTTGGCAACCCCTCTTCTAAGGGCTGAGCCTCTTCCATGATCTGTTTTCCCTTGTCCTTCTATTTAGCCATTATCGGCGGCATTGGTAGTGAAGGAGCAGATGATGAAGACTCACCTGGCTGGGATTTTGCTATTTTGGTCACCAGTGGTGCCTACGGTGTTGGACCCTGTTTAGATGGATTTAGCTGGAAATCCAAATGCGTTGAAGGGAGGGTCGATTGAGGCATTAATTGCACCGCATTGCAATACTTGAAGGGTTCTAAGTCCATCGGGACTACATGTATTTCTCCTTCAAAAGCATACTTTAAGCACTGGTGAGCGATCGAAGGGACACACTTCATGTCCCTGATCCAAGGCCGCCCTAGCAAGATATTGTAAGCCATCTCGACCTTCCAACACATGGCACAATGTAGGTATTGTCTTTTGTCCTACCTGGACAGGCAGAACAACTGTGCCGACTGTCGAGCATATTGCATCGTTGAAAGCTCGTAGTGTGTATGTGGAGGCTATGATATGAGAGGCTGGCAGCTTCAAATGTTTTAGTGCTGCAGTGGTAATGATGTTACTGGACGAGCCAGTATCTACCAACACTCTCTTGTACGGGATCCCGTTGACCCGCGCGATAACGTGCAGGGGTGGATCTGCCATGTCATTCGATATTGTTTTGACTTCATCCTCTCTGAAGGTAATGACCGGCTCCGTACATCGTTTCACATGTCCCACGAAGTTGTTGAAAGAATTTGCTTCGTGAGGTCTGTAATTCGATGGCTTTTAAAATTTCCATAAGAGCTTCTCTATGAGGTGTTGACTGTTGAATAAGCTCGTAGATGGAAAGCCTAGCCGATGTGGTCCGCAAACTCTGCGTGAGTTTGGTCCGTATCGTGACCTCGGGTCTAGGCGGAGGCAACTGCACAGGGCATTGTTGAGGCTGCGACGTCGTTGGAACTTCCCTTGTAGCTACCTCGGGGGCAACTGGTTGGGTACTTTTTGTTCCCTGGTCACTATGCTAATCATTCCCACAAATCCTTGCATGGGAAGATTCTATTGCACCTCATTAATCTGGAGAGGTTTTTCCCGTGCCTCATGGGCAGGCAAAGGGTCCTTGAATACCCCCATTTGTTGATTATTTGACACGATGGGGTTGTCCACGGCCAATGTTCTATTGTCGATCAAATCTTGGATTAATCCTTTGAATTTCCTAGCATCCATTTAAGTCATGTCCCCTTCGCCTATGGAATCTACAATATAGTTCCTCTCTGTATCCCTTAGGTTTGGGGGCGTTAGGGTCTACAGTCTGGATCTCTGGAAGGGTGACTAAATTTGCCGCTGACAAGCGGTCAAATAAGGAGTCCCTAGACTCCGTGTAAGGGGTGAATTGTCGCCTAGGGCGACGCTGCTGATTCTGCTCCCTGTTTCTTATTATCTTTTTCATAACTAGGAGGTACTACCTGGTAATTAGCCTTTTGGGGCTGTATTTCTTGCACAGGCTTGGGAACATTTATCGCAACTTGGTTAACCGCAGTGGGTTGTGATTGCGTATTCCCAGTCTTAGTGGTTTTATTCCACTCTTTCTTTTTAGGCTTGGCGATTGCGCCTTCGCCTATTTTAATCTCTTCTATAACTCTGGCTTGCGCCAAAGCTTCTTCTAAACTGTCGTATTGCTATAGCAGCAATAGCCCAGAGATTGATTTTAAGCAACTCCGTGCAAACATCTCGTGTGAGATCAGACATAGGGGGACGGTAGGGTAGCTTAGAAAGCAAAGCCCTCCATCGATTCCCGTATGCTGCCATTGTTTCTTCCTCATATTGCTTGAGGCTGGCCAGATCACTCAGTGATGCCTTCTTCTTTGTGTTGAAGGCAAAGCGTTCAAGAAACGCATCTACTAATTGATCTAGGTTGTTTATGTTGTGTTTGGGTAATTGTGTGAACCAATCCGAGGTAGGGCCTGCGAATGTGGTTATGAATGTCCTAAGCAACAATGCATCATTATCTTGGATGTCGAAGCATTGACTTAGGAATCTTGTGACATGTTCTTGTGCATCCTCTTCACCTTTAAAGACTGCCAATTGAGGCAACTTGAAATGTTCTGGGGTAAAGAGGTGTGGGCACTGAGGGATGCACTCGGATGACTACGGAGTTGACGTAATGTGGGTTTTTGATGCCCAGAAGCTTTTGTCTCCACAGACTCCAAACGCTCTAATAGCGCTTTGTATGCATCGGAAGATTTTATTTCTTCCTCTTTTGTTTGCTCCCGTTGTGAGTTATGGGAGACTGGAGGCCTATGGGGGGGTGGCCGAGTGGCAGCCCTCCCGCCTTGATGGGGCATTTTGGCCCGTTCTATTTTTGGTTCGTACTCCTCATAAACTTCTTGAGGAGTCTCTGGGCGAGACCTATGACCCTGATTGAGTCCCCGCTGAGGGTACCCATCATTGTTTCGGGGAGTGGCCTCCCTCTCGGGTCTATAAGGTCTCGGAGGCAAAGCTTGACGAGGTCGCGGAGACCTGTCCTGCACCAAAGGGTTGTGCCTCTCATATTGTTTGGCTCTTTGGGTGCGAGGGGTTGGCACCCTCTCAGGTAGTTTATAGCGTAACTCATCCGCTTCGCGCTGCATGCGCTCTTTATTCAGGCGGTATAAGTACTCTAACTCCTGATGACCTTGCTCAAGCTGCGAGATTCGGGCTTGGCGAGCGGCATGTCTGGCGACTACCGGGTCAACTTGGTCTGCCCTCTTTTGCTCAGGAGGCTTAAATGTTTCTCCTATGTGTTTGCCTCGATCTTGATGATCTAAAATTTCAATGGGTTGCTTCCCTCTGTCGAGGTAGGCGACATTTACTTGAGGCTCTGGCCTCGATGTGTGATCATGATATCTAGCAGGTGCGAAAATGCAAGGTTCCCATGCTGTTTGTTGTCCTTGAGGAATGCGATGGCTTTCCTCGTACTCCCTTTCATGGGTTTGAAAGGGGCGGGCAGAGTTAGCTCGCCCTGTGTAAAGAGCCCTGCGCTCTGGATTTTGTCTTTCTGTTCTGATGGGAGGTAAAGGAGAGATGCCATATCCACGTTGTCTCTCCAAATGCACACTATGCCTCTCTAGCGCTTCATCGCGCTGCGGCCACTCAGATCTAGCCTCAAGAGGCAGTTGCCTATTTACATTGAGATCTACATGCAAAGCTTCTTCCCGAAAGGGGCTGTGTTGAATAGGTATACTCCAATGAGGAGGGTCCCAATAATTCTTTTTTGATGTGGCCTGATGTGGACTCTCTTGTAGGCCAGACCGCCAAGGCGGTATGGCCAAGTCCTCAGGGCTAAAGCGAAGGCGACCAGTGCCCTCTCTTTGTGTACCTTCCACAGCGTCCGCCCTTTATTGGGCTTGGCTACGGGTGTACACCATTGTGGTGCTTCTCTACTAGCTAAGTAGATTTTTATCTCGTTTATGATGATTTGTCTTTTTGTCTACACTAAGCAGAAATGAACACACACATACACAAAATCGTGATTATCTCTTTTAAGGATTAATAGTGTGTCCTAAACTGGTTTAGTGCATTTTGATGTTTTGTTTTGTTTTTGCAAGTTTTGAAGAATGTTTAAATGCATAATGTTGGCTCATATGACTCCCATAAATGGTCGCCCCTTCAATATACCATTGCCGGACCGATATACCAACCTCTCTATATACCCGCCCTTACGAGAGGGAAACTATAGGTACGTGAGAGCAGATGGTACGTGGAACATAGGCGGTACGAAAGGGGGATTGTCCTGTTAATGACACCTACCATAGAAGACTTATCCTCGCGTGCATGGGAATCACCCCAGTGACACTCGGTCAGCTTTCGTCAGGATTTACGCCTAACAACAGTGACAATCGGGGAAATGGATGCAAAGCTAAGCCAAGGTGGTGATGAACCCACTGTTGGACTTGCTCAAGGGCTGGGGTCTTACGACCAGCTCCTTGGTTTAATTTACCACGTGATGTGTGTGGGATTCATTTTATTTAGCAAAAATGAAACAAGCAATCAATGACTTTCCCTAAGCAAATAGGGTAAACTAAAAATAACCAAAGAAATAGAAACAAAAACAAAAAAAAATTGACAGAGATTATAAAAATCCCTACCTCTTCTCTGCCTGGACTGGCTGCTTCTGACCTTCTGCTCTAAAAATTTACAGGCAAGAATTCGTCCCTCTGTGAGACGAATTACAGAATAGAATTCGTCCCTGCCAGAGATGAATTTAAAATTCGTCTCAGGGTCAGACGAATTACAGTCAGGTATTCATCACAGTCAGAGACGAATAACAGTCTGCTTTAAAAACTTGTACCTGTCAAGCACAAAACAAAAAAGGATCAGTTATTTGATCTTAAAACTAGGGGACAGAGTCCCACCATGATCGCCACTGAAAGCATGAGATTCTGGAAGCTTTTAGAAAGAAAAACTACTTCGATGCATTCAAATCAAAATAACGCTTAAGTCCTAGAATACGAAATGCATTAAAAGAAAGAGGCAAATTGATCGAAACTAGTTACAAGAATTTAGAGAGAAGTCACAGCCTTTTTATTAAACTCTTTAACCACGGTTACAAAATCGCCTCCTCCCTTTTTAGGGGCTAGGAGCGTTAAATGGATTTGGTTACAATCTTGATCATTGATCCCTCTTCCGCATGCCCACGTTTGAAATGGGCGGGCCAAAGTGTTGCCGCCGCTTATGCTGATGAATCCTCACTTCTTGTTGCTCCTCCTACAATCAAAGAAACAAACAAGGCGTTAGTAGCACCTGTGACAAAAAGGAAAATTCATGCTTTGAAATTGCTAACAGATGCATATGAACAGTTGTCTAAAACAGTGAATAAAGTAAATCTAAATGACCTAAAAACTTGACAGAGGACAGAGGACATTACCAGAGGGCCACTGCCATTGAAACAGTCGGCCAATCTACTTTCAACTAGAATTCGTCCCTGGGCAGGACGAATTTCGACTGCTATTCGTCCCTGGGTGGGACGAATTCTACTGTGTTAGAACGTCGAGTTGCTGTCGCTCCAATGTCAAACCTCGAGACCTCCAAAACACCTGCAAATAGAGGGGTTATGTAATTGGGGCCATTTTGGGATGACCCAGATGGTCGGATTCTCCCAATTTGGCCTCTATCCTCGAGAATTCGATGTCGCTACCTGCAAGTTAGTGGGACAACAAAGTGACAAAAGGCATGATAAAATCTGATCAAAATGTTATGGAATTGAAGCTATGAGTTAACTAAATAGAATAACATAAAATGCAACATGAACAAATAATCTAGAATGCTTTAGAATAAAACTTAGAAAATGTGGGGGTGCCCAAGTGGGCCTCCCACCGTTGGCACTTGATTTCGGCGCCAATCCACTAGGGATGGGCCCAAAACCTCTTAGGATTGGGGTGTCGGCAAATTGGTGGTTTAAGGTGGTCAAATGTTGGATTTGGGTTAGATCCACGCTTCCAAAAGCCACCCAATAACCTCCCTTGCGAAAGAGATTAGTGGATGTGAGAAGGTGAATCAAAAAGATGCAAATGGGTGTTCAATTGGACAACACTTCGTTGCTTGAAATCGCCTCCAATCTCTCCTATTTTGGGTGGGAAAGTCCACCATTTTATAGACCCATGGGGTCTCTTTGGAGGGGCATGCAGGGATGCCATGTGGCGGCCATGCCTTCCCAAGAGGGAGGAGACTCCTCCCTGACTTGGGCTTCCATGACCGCCCTTGTGACAGTCCACTAACTGCCAACCTACCCACCTACACGCGCATGCATGGCAGGAGGCAATAATTGACTGTCCTTGGCTGCCACTTGGCGGCATTTTTCTTTTTGCCCGTTAAACCTGGAATTCGTCCTGACCAGAGACGATTTTAGAATTCGTCCCTGGGTGAGACGAATCCCAGTTAGTATTCGTCCCTGGGTGAGACGAATACTGGACAAAGTGCCTAAATGTGCCAAATTGCTTCTTGACCTTACAAAATTGCTATGAAAGTGGTTAGGACCACTGTTTGACCTCTGAGGGCTGCCCTGGGGGCTGTGTTTGTCAAAGCGATCAGTGTTTGCAGTCACATAATCGGATTGGTGTTGTTTTGGTGTCTACAAGCATCTATGTGATGAGGACCTTTAAAAATTTTATGAGGAGGAAATTTCCATGGATCAATGGACATTACAAATGGTATAGGGAGGAGAGAAACATATGAAGGACCTAATAACAAGTGGATTTCAGACTTAAGGATTTATATTTTATGGCATGTAAAATAGGATTTATCTTTATGAATTGACAAATACAAGGGGGACACAACATGATTTATTTCAGATTTTAACCATATAAAATGAGGATATGAGGAATTTTATATGCACCTTGGTAAATTATTGAAAGAATACCAAACTCATCATCATGTCTAATCCATTAGGGGACTTTGGTACATGACCATTGATTCTCATAGGAATGAAAGAGGGGTATTTATTAAGAAATTTTTCAAGTACTATTATTTTGAGGCTAAAAAGATAGAACATTATTTTCATGCGCTCAGGACCCTCAAACCTTAGGAAAGGAGGTAACTTATTCCCAACCAAATAGAATAGAGCACTTTAAATCAACCACTTTAATCTGCATCACATATTCTTTAGCCAATGAGATTGCAGTAGTGAAGTTCCCCACTCAAAAAAATGACAATGCTCAAACTTCTCATTCCAATGATATTATAGTTCTCAAGTCCCTTGCTCTAATATACACTGTCTATTCTTCATCCAATAAAATTCCAGCAGTCAAATTCCCTACTACAATGAGATTGAAGTGATGAAATTTCCCACTCTAATCCATGTCATCCATTTTATTCAAGTAAAAATTTAGGGGATTTTAATTACTTGGATTGAATATGTATTTTGGTAGGGGTGATGAATTTATGACTTAGTAGAAAGTAGAAAAAATATTTTTTAGGTACCTATCTTTCAGACTTAGAGAACAAGGCAGAAAGGGGGGACTCTATCCTAGGTGTCAATGTGATATGAACCTTAGGTAATTGAAGGTAATAATTTTTGGAGTATTATTTTATGTGTGAACCTCGCATGTTAGTTTGAAATACACTAACAAGGAGGGAATGAAAAATTAAGTGTGGATGACCTAAGAATTTAGGTTTCAGGAATAATATTGGGAAAAAATGAGTGGAGGTTGATGGTTGTAAAAATTTCAAAAGTGATAGCAGGGACCATGGAAGAATTTTGGAGGATACTTTAATGAAGGACATGATCTTAACCAAGACAAAACATTTCATAAAGATCCATTTATAGGATCATGGAAAAAAATAAAACTTTGAAAAATGGTGGCTTAGTTAATGATTATTACAATAGTTTGAAAGTCATCAATCTTACAACAGAAAAACCTTGACTCATATGTAACCACAAAACAACTTAGACCTAGGACTTTACAAGACCCTTAAAAATTTAAAATTAGGGGTAGCTCTCAAGTTCAATTTTGAGGATCTAACAACACCGTAGAATTTTTTTTTATAGGGGAAGTGATGTCCTTAAGTATTATCAGTTTTTATCCTAGAGGTTTGGTTCACTTAAAAAATTGGTTTCTTATCAAACAACCTCTTATGAGATCTGAATTACTTGTTACTAACATTGTAAATTACTATTTTGATGACTATCTAGTATAAATATACAACTGGAAACTCCCTATATATTTTGAGTTTTGAATATCACAGATAACTATTACTAACACTGACAACTAACAAATTTCTTATGATTGTTACTATTTTTGATTGAATTTATACCTGATTGTAACTGAAACTAGCAATATCTATTCTAACTATTACTAACTTTGACTATTTTTCTCTTAATTTTTATGTTATTCTCCAACATTTTTTGTTTGTTTTATGCAGTAATTTTAGGATTGAAAAGTATCCTTTAAATGCTTAATTTTGTGGTAGTATTTTTTTTTTCAGGTTTAACATTCAACAAAACATTATTTTTTTGTAGGTTTAACATTCAACATAATAGGGTAGTCTATGCCAAGCTATATGTACTACCCTTAGGTCCTCTATTATACCATAGTGACAAATGATAGTATTCAAACCAATGTTTTAGACCACTACTCAAGGATAATTTCACACATACACTTGATCACACTACCTCCTTGTCTGAAAATACAAGAGGATGATCATTTTAAATGTTCAATCCATTGTACTATGGATAATACAATGCCAAAAATATTCCTAGAGTTAAGGGTTTTTTCATAATCCTACAATATCTCTCAATATACTAAAAGATAAATGGGATCTCAAGTCCATAGATGGGTGTGGTCTGAGGCTTGGGTAGTGGAGCTTAATCACCCCTTATTTCACTAGATACTTTATGGGTAATTACTTTAGCCAATAAGAGCAACTCCTCCATGATATTTTAAAACCCCTAGCATAGGTTTTATAACCTAATAAACTAAATTAGAAAAAAAGGGCTATGTTTTGTTTTTCTTTTTAGTAAGAAAAAAAATTAAAATACAAAAAAAATTATACGTAATAGTTGAAATAAAATGGAAAAAACTATTGCAGTCATAGTAAAAATAGGCCCTAGAAAGCACTCTAGTACCACTTGTTAGGAACCTTAAAATAACACAAAATCATAGGCCTCTTTGAGGGAGCAACCTCTAATACTTTAATTAATTTGCAAAAGGATGCATTCATTCATGGGCCCTTGTATTTTAAAGCTAGACTTCATGCAACCCTAACCTAATTATCAATAATTGGATTACATCCAAAGTACCAGTCAAGCTAGATATTTTACCAAATATTGGTTTTATTCTTGATAGCAGTTACATGAAATGACCCCACTTGTCTAGGTGCCTCACTTGCCACATACCATTACAAAGTATTACAAAATTATATTATAAAGGGGTCCCAACATTGGAAGGGGGTCATTATATAATGACATGAGAATTATAAAATACTGTTAGGATGGGATCATAATATCATAAGACCAATCATTTATTAATTGGTGTACCTCCATTTCTCTCAACATCACCTCTACCATTTAGTGGGACTCGCATAGATTTGGTGTGATTTTTATTGTTGGCTACTTGAGTGAGTAGAATATGGTTTTCTTCTATCAGTTGAAATACTTTAGGTCCATGTAATAAATTTGTTGCACATATTACAGATTGAACATGTAGTTAGGTATACATGAGAGCAACACAAAAGGCATATATAAAAATCTATAAATATAAATGAATGATAGAGATTCTCTACTTGACCATTCCATTGATTTTGTTATGTATTATGTATTATTTAGTAGTATTAGTACTTTACCACAAAATTATTTCATGACCACTTTTTACATCTTATCACAAAAGTGGAAGGAGGTATTTCTTGACTCTTGATAGAATACATTTTTGCGGTCACCACTAAAATGAGGTTACAATCTGTCCCTACTTAGCCCAATTGAAGAGTTGAAAACCAAAGTTTGTTTTAGTATATAACTATCAATACCAAGTAGGATATATAATTAAAGTATCTCTCTTTCCTAATGGTATTTATATGGATTCCATATAATCTATAATGTATTGAATACAATGAATCATTTATGAATGTTTGGGTAAGTATGCATAATATGATGTAGGAAAATATGCTTTTCATAGCACTTCGAGTTACTCCACTTACATTAACATGGCTATACTTGATATAACCATCTATACGTCTTATTTAAATATATCCAACCCTAATGGAGTATTAATGTCAAACAATAAGTTTACCTTCTTAAAGTATGGGATTAATAAATCTCTCCAATAGCTAATTATGCATCGGTAGTAGAATTATAAAAATGTTGCGGTTGTAGGATACCCATATAGTCGAGTCATCTAATACCTTGAGGATATTCATCATGATATCCCTATTTTATATAGAGGTAATCTTCACTCAATCAAAGGTGTTTGAAGTTTATTTATGAAGGGTATTATGTTTCAACACATGGCTCCATAAGTTTGGGGTGCCTCCATACTTATGTAACTAGATTTATTGTCATCCCTAATACCCTCTTATGACTTATATGCTAATATAAGGAATACAATTAAACTTTCTTAAAGCTTCCCTCCTTACTTACCTATTTGGGTGAGTGTAATTTACCTCCTCAATCCTTAAGTAGGGGTTACCAAATAGTTCTTTGGATCTCTTAGGAGAAATGGAGCCTTGTCCCTTCTTTTCCATATCTTCTTCTTTTGTTTTCTCATGGATAAACATAGATATCTCTTTTGGAAGTATAGTTACATGCAAAGGCAACCCATATATGGATGGAGCAATAGTAGTGGAATGATTTTAAGTAGGGCATGTATTGGATAAGGATGATCTACTAAAGGATAAAGTGTTATACATATTAACTAGGGATGAAAAAAGAATTAAAAGGAAGTAATTAATGAAATTTTTGAAAAAGATGAAAATTCTTCAAGTCTAGAAAACGTGAGCAATTTAATAACAAATTGGAGTGACTCAGTCATTTTTAAAACTCATAGAAATTTTTTCATGATGGAGTATTTTTCATCAAATTACAAGTGATTTAATTGCTAAAATAAATCATTTTATCATCTTGTAGATCTTGACAAGTATTTTTATGTGGAACACTTCTCTTGAAATTACAAGCAATTTTATTGCATAAGTGACTCACTTGTATTAAATATTTAGATGGATTTAGATATTTGGATGGTTTTGCCTTTAACCGAGATTTCTTATCTTACTTCAAGATTATTTTTGGGTGAAGGATACATCCTTTTTAATCCATTTCACTTTAAAAATAAGAAAAATTACCTTGAGATATAATTCTTTTTAGGTCTCATCAAGACTACTTTGTAACTATCAACATAGTGAGGTAATTGCATGGAGGGAGCACAATGTGTAAATAGATTTGGGTTACATTCAATTTACTTAATAGAGGTGATTGGCATACAAATAGAAAGTAAATCTAAGGGGACAATGGGTCTCCCTTTAGCATAAGGAATTTTATAACCACTTTGGTATTTTGGTCCTTGATTGCACTCTACACTGGCCCATTCAAGAAATGTAGTTAGCTCAAGGAGGGAAAATTGGATTTTATGGGAAATTCATCCATGCAAATTGAGCCTCAATGAGTGGGTCACTTTCCTTGTATCTTGGAAATTATTTTACATTAATGTTTGACACAACATATAAAGATATATTATAATATTTCAACCAAATATATGAAAAAATAATATGAAAATATATGATGATTGAAAAATTTGGAAGAAGGTGAATGATCAAAGCAATATTTCGAGAAAAAGGATGAATTTTTTTTCTAAAATAATAGCTATTGAAATGAAAATATACATATTTGCATATTATTTTGGTGATAAAATTATGCTATTATATTTAATGGAGGTGTTTTATATTTACAAAAATAAGCAATGTTCTTCCTTCAATAGTGGCAAGTTTGTAGATTTTTGGATTGACAATATTCAATTTTTGGAAAGGCCTACTCCATAAAGAATAAAAAATTTAATGTTCTCTTACTTTTACTTGTCTTCATCCCACTTTAATACAAGTTCATCTTCTTTGTAGTCCATCTCTATGGCCCACTCATTGATCCACATTTTAAATACTTCTTGGTATTGCATTATATTTTTTAAGTATTTTCCATTTCATTTTCTAGGGTTATTAATGCATTCATCCTTGCTTGAATGGGCTCAATATAAGTTTCTTCTATTTTAATATACTATTATATATATAGGGAAGGAATTCCAAATTGATTTGTAACCCAACATCCTTACCAAAGACTAGTTTTTAGCATGACGATCTAGTTGATATTTTTGGTGTTACTCATTCTTCTCATGATTATTTAAATACTTTGTATGTCAGTTCCTTTGTGATATTAATATTATTTTTTTAGAAAATTCATTTTCACATGGATAGTAATTGGAATATGTCTTAAGAAACAATATGTATTCTATGAAAAACTTCATCACCTTGCCCCCTTAATGTAAGTACAATTATCAATGACTATGGAGATAAAAGCCCTAAATATAATGATGATATGATACAAGAACTAGATCAATTTTTCCTTTTTGGGGCCTGGATAGAATCATTTCAACCCATATAGTAAAATTATATAAATCCATAAGGATCCATCCATTTTCTAGGCTTGAGAGTGGATTGGTTTTGCTTATAATTTTTGGGCACCATTTTTGGAATGGTTTAGTCATGATAATGGGTTATATAGGCATTAATATTCTTCTATTATTTCCTCTAAACATGCAATAGGATCTACAATTTTGGATCCATTGGTAGCAATCACCAAATATGGTAGGCTAGTAATATCCAACCCTTGGGAATTTATGAGCTATAGTGGACAAAAAGTTTTTTTTTAATAGTAAAAAGGGGTTTTAAAATGATCCCAAATATTTTACAAAAATGGTTTTGAAAGGATACATAAACCTTCAAAACAAAGGTAGACAAAGGCAGGGATCATCTCTAACCAACTAAAACAACAAATAGAAAAAGGGTGGACAAGCCTTATAGATAAATTAAAAAATAGAGGGTAAAAACAACAAGAGAAAGATAAACCACCTCAGAAAAAAACAACCACAAAAGGTAGGATTATTCTGACTAATTAGAGGATGTAGGTTGATCCTGATTTCTATCCCTAGGAGACTTTCTACACCAAGAAGCTTGGTTGATCCTCTTTGGGGATTTAATCTTACTGATAAATTTTATTGCCTAAAGGAGTATGGTTGAAGATAGATACACTAGGTCATCCAAATCAATGAGGGTGTCTAAGGATTCCATAGGTTGGACCAAGGTTCCTCCAAGAGAACCATCCACAACACTATATTTGAAGATTGCTCGACTAGGGACTACATCAGTCTTTAGCTTATTTCGATTTAGTGAAGATACCTCAAGGATACTCTAATATTGGTCAATGACCGTTACACCTTCAAGATTATCTCATGGGGATCTATTCCTAGTTGAATGTTAGAAATGTGTTAGCACTATATCAGAGGAACCATGGACATGCTTCCTTTTACTAGAATTGCTAGACCTAGTGAGCTCACCTTCCTCTTCAAAATAACTCACCTCAATTTGGGACAAGCCAAAGGTGACTCATGATTGGGAGCCAAAGCCTCAAGAAGATTTTAAGGGTTACCAACCATTAGGGTAATATTTTATACTTGGAGTTGAAAAACATGCTTGAAATTTATTAGGTGAAGCCCCTGGTGCCTTAGATGGTATGAATTCCCTTACCTTTTCCAATCGATATTTCCATGGAAATGTAAAGATATTTTGAAATATTAATAAATTTGACATCTCATGAATGATTGAGAAATGCCATGTGAAAGCTTCTCAGGATCAAATTTGGATCATTGATTGTAAAATACTGCATGATTGGGATAAACACCCCATCCTAAGGAGCAAGAAGATCCTTTCTAATGAAACCATTATTCTATTTAGTAAGGAATATTCCTTTATCCTGAAAAACTTGATCTCAATCACCATGAAGTGTTTATCCTGATGAATGACATCACTAGCACTGATAAACTCTATGATTTATACTAACATATTTATGGTTAGCTTGAAAGTACAATCATGGTGTGTCACTACTCTATTGTTCCATGAATTGATGAACTCCCTCGAAAGTTTTGCATCACTACCATCAAATTTGCATAGGAAGGGAAGAAATCTATGGGACCCAAGAATCTCTTCCACCACAACATCAGTTTCCAGAGATTTCAGCTCAAGCATAGCCATATTACTATAGCAATATAGTAAAACCACCCTTATGACAAATTCCTAACCCATAGATCAGAAATAGAACTTCAACCATCCAAAAAATGCCCTATATATAAAATCAAGTCTTTGACCTCCTATGTATTTGATGGCCTCTCTATCTTCCAATATTTATTTCATTATGATGTGCTCCATGTTCTTCAAAAATTTTAAATTCTCCTTCATTAAACCTAGCTCTCATACATAGTGGTGCATAAAAGAATTTTGATTCCTCTTAGTGATGGTTGACGCTCTTGTTTGAGAAGTGACAAGTGTCACTTGGACTATTGGTATGCACAAAATATGTTACATCATCCTTTGTTTCTTATCCTATTTGGAAATGGCTCTTCCTCCTCAATTCTTCCTCAATGGCACATGGCTTAGTAATTTATGTTATTTCTCAATGTCTACTCTTCAACACTTCCATTTGTTTTCTCATCAATGCTTGGTTTCTTTAGTATGTTTGAATTTCTCCTCAACACTTTGACTTCCTCCTCAATGTTCTCCTTCCTCACCGATTCCTCTTTGTATTCCTCTTCACTAAATAGCTATTATAAACATAGAAATTCTACCTTGCTTAACTTTCAAACTACATCCGTTCATTTTTTGATTTCTGCACTATTGGGAAAAACATTGGTTAGTTTTATATAGTTCAATTAATTGCCTCTCTCTAATTGTCAACCTGGGGTAGCTCGTAGACTTGTGAGCATCACACACAGTATATTCTTGTAGTGCGAGGAATGAGTCCCTCTATGCCTATTGGTTGGGTGTTTTATGTTTGTTGAAATTTTTATTCTAAATTTCAAACCAATAACCTACCCTACATCTATCAAAACAAGACTAAATGAATATAAAAATTAAAATGGTACTTTGCTGGAAATGACAGAAAATAGGAAAAATAACAAGGAAATAAATAATCTAAAAAAAATAGTAAATAAATTAACTACAAAAAGAAAAGTAAAAGGGGATGAGTACTATTTAGAGTGGGCTCAAGTTCCAACAATATTCTGCCCAATAAATTCATTTACCATATGCTAGTTTGAGATTAATAAAAACACTCAAATGAATATATTGTAGTTCCTTAAATTTATAGAATAATTCTCACATCTAGGATATATTTATCAGCGGTGGCCTTCATATTTATAAGATATGCAGCCATGCCTTATTAATTTGGAGCAAATAAATTCCTGATGGTTTGGTTACAAAAACACACATGAATAATGGAGATAAAGAAAAATATATTTAATTTGAGACTAATTTAACGTATTTTATTTTTATCAAAATAGAATATCTTTAATTTTATGCTTTATCCATTTGCATTGATATTTATCTATTTGATGGAAAATAGATAACACATGGTCTTTGATATTGTCCTCCATCTTCATATTTTCTAAAATATCATCCGTATCCATTGCTGAAATATTTGTTCTGTTCTATCGACAACAAGAGTTGCGCTATAATTTTACATCAACGAATGTCAGGTTGTAATTCTACATCAACGAGAAGCAGGTGTCTAACAGGAAGTAGACACCTATTGGAAAGTAGATGCCTATGGGATATAGGTGCCTAACAGGAAGCATATGCCTATGGTAATTAGTAACCTAATGGGAAGCAAGTGCCTAGGGAAAGTAGACGCCTAACAAGAAGAAATTGCCTAACGAGAATTAGGTGCCCATCAATTAAGTATCAAACAGGATTCATGCACTTGACTTAGTACTTCATACTAGTGTACTGTAGATGTTTTTTCTTCATCAAATTGAAAGTGCTAGGTCCAAATGGGATCTTGATGTAAACAGACTAAAATATCATAAAAACCACTAAATATGCACACAATTCACTTTAAAAAAATTATTAGATAATACACAATTTACTATTATATATATATATATATATATACAACTTTCATAAAATATACATTCTATAATAATAATGCCGCATAATATGTTAAAAATCCATGTATAAATATGAGCATTTTTGGTGTGTGTCACCCCTTATGCTTAAAATAGTGGCGCATCCTCATGCACCCCCCATGCTTAAAGAGTGGCAAACCCTTGTGATAGTCGGTGCTTATAATTTTCAGTTTTAACAATGGTTATCCAATAAGCTCCATTTTTCTTTCTCCTCTTTCTGGCTATGCAACTCATTATTTTCAGCAAATGACTTGTAGATTTCCCCCATGGTAAATCTTTGTAATTTTTCCAATTTTTAATTTTTTATTTATTTAAAAACTCTATCATTTTGTAAAGTATGTGCCAAATTTTTAATATGATGACCACAAGTGTTCTCCCAACATATTATTTGCATGTGGACAAAATACCAAATGGAGATAAATGGTTGGATGGATAAATTAATGGGGATTGTGCTAGCACTATTTTATAAGAATATATTTCTATGAAAATTATATATATACAAAAAATAAAATTAATTACACACCTATATTATATTTTGTGCATGCATAATGCACAAACATTCGTGGTGAAAGAAGGAAGGAGTCCATATTTTTATATCAAGCTCTAGCGGCTTGTTTGAGGCCATAGAGAGACTTTTTAAGCCTACAAACAAGATAGGAGTATTTAGTGAAACTAGTAGGTTATTCCATGAATATTTCTTCTTTAAAATATCAATGGAGGAAAACATTTTTTACATCCATTTGATAGACATACCACTTATGGAATGCAACCTGAGCAAGAACCAATCTATTAGAATCCATCTTAGCAACTGGAGAAAATGTTTCTACATAATCAATACATTAAATTTGAGAAAAACCTTTGGCTACTAGATGAGCTTTGTGTTTGTCTATTTATCCATTAGGCCCATATTTTGTTTTGAAGATCCATTTACAATGAACTAATTTCCTTCCTTTAGGCAAGGGAACTAAATCCCAAGTTTTATTTTTTATTAAGGAAGAAAATTCATTTTCCATGGCATCATCCCATTCTTTAATACCTGAGTTTTATTTGAAGGATTGATGATCAGAGAAAATATAATGACATACAAGACCAGTGCCTATGGGATTGGATGATCTTGTTGAAGGAATATTTTGGATGTAAGGAGTAGCTTCTTTAATAGTGGTGCGGGCCCATTTTGGTATAGAGGAAGGAGTGGATGGAGTTGAAAGATATTGAGTTGGAGTTATAGGTTTCTAATCTTGATTGTCAATGACTAAGGTAACTTCAAGAGTTAGCTCTTCACAATATTGAGGTTCTATTATAGGAGAAGACTCAATGGAGGAAGAGGGTGTTTGAGGATCTTTTTGAGGGAATGTTTTATCAAATTGGATATTCCTATGAAATAAGACGTCATGAGTTGAGGAGATACAAGAAAAATAATTATCTAAAGCAGTCATGTGATGAGTAGCTCCTGAATTTAGGACCTAGAAATTAGAGGAAGAATTGGAGGTTTTTTCTTGAAATTTAAGGGATTTTCCTATTTGGTTTTTATTGTCTATATTTTAGTCATTTATAGATGCCTCTAGTTGCTGTAATATTTTCTAAAATTTGTTTGCAGAGTGACCATTATTTTTGCAATAAGTAGAGATTATGGAGGTATTTTCCTTCTTTTTAAAATTTTCTTTAGAAGATGTGGAGGCTACTAAGGCTTTATAAGAAGAGGAAGAAGAAGATATTTCATATCTAGCAAGTTTTGTTTCTTCCCTAGTTAATAAATCATAAAGTTATTCTAAATAAGGCATTTTAAAGGTTGCACCAAGAGCATCTTTGGTAGATATAAATGTGGTAGAATTTTTTTTTAAAACACCATTTAGCTTAGAAAGGATTAGATAAATGTATTCTTCTTCAGTATTAGTCTTCCCACTACCTTTGTATTGAGTGAGGATTTCTTTGAACTTAGTGAGGAAGTCAACAATACTACTAAAATATTCAGGAGACAAAGATGTTAGTTCAGCTTCTAGTTGCATTGATATCATATGATCTACTTTCTCAAAAAAGGTATTTGGTTTCTCCAAACTTTCATGAGGAGTTCTACAATCTGTAATATGAAACTACAAACTTTCATGAAAATTAGAGATAATAATACCCATTGTTTCGTGCATCATTCCTTTATGAACAAAAAATTCATATTCTTTCTCAAATTATGGTTGCTTTTCTTCTAACAAATGAGTAAGACCTTTTTGAGATATAAGATTTAAAATTTTAGGTTTCCAAGTGTGAAAGTTATGAGGGGTGAGAGGTTCAATTGAATTCATCATTTTAACACAAGAGAAAAATTGAATTTTTAATTAACCAATATATCCCCCCTTAGAACTTCAATTAATTGATTAATGCAATTATTTTAGGAAAAAATATGAAGCTTCTCAATATTTAAAACTCAATATACCTGCCCTAACAAGAGGGAAACTATAAGTATAATGAGGTTTTAATATTGTTCACTTTTAGATATGCCAAATCCTTTTAGTTCCTCACAATACCCGCCCTTATTTGAGGGAAACTGTAAGTATACAGAAGAATTTGTCAAGGGTTTTGGCTTGAAGTGTAGTGTTATTAACCAGTTTAAATTGGATTTTCTCAATACTTGCAATTACAAGAGGGAAACTAGAAGTGAGAGATATTCCCAAATAAAATGGATGAATGAAAAATATATGCTAGGCCTTTATACCAATTGCCTCCAAAAACCCGTCCTTACGTGAGGGAAACTATAAGTTTTTAGTGGTAATGATACATGGAATATAGGCAAAGATATTTTGAGGGAAAAATTATAATTTTTAGAAAAAAGTTATAGATTTGTCTTTTAAGTGAAGTTTATTATATTTATAAAATATAAAAATGAGATTTTTCTAAATAATATATACCAAAATTTTAACATATATGAGTGAGAATATGAAAAAAATTAATTAAAAAATGAAGAGTCTTAGAGGTTATCTTCTTTATGAAATATGAAGAAATATTTCAGAAAAAAACACCTTTTAAAATAAAATTATTTAAAAGGAAATAAAGGAATGTATAAGAAGATTCAACCACCCCCCTTTAAATTTCTATTTAAAATAAAATAAAATAAAAGTTTTGATGAATTTTGAGTAACTTCTCTGTGAAATAAAAAAAAATTATATTTGAACAATTAAACCTTATAAATTTTTTTACTTAAAAGAAATTATAGAGCATAGATGAAGGTATACAGAAAGAAAAACGCAACCCCCCCTAAATCTTCGAAACAGAAATGTGCAATAAATTGCACGCACCCCCCCAAAGAATTTTTTTTTATTAGAATTGTTACAATATTGTCTCACGATCAAGAGAGCCTCTTCAAAAAAATAAAGGCCCTAAGAAACAGAGACAAAGGAGTTTCTTCGAACCACGAAGGATCGAAGGAAACTTAATAACCTATAGAAAAGAAATTTCTAGGAGGATATAAAATAAATTATACAATCTTGAGGCCTCAAAGAAAGATAGGCTGTTTGAAACATAGATATGCCTTATTAGATAGGAAATCAAAGATGAATTTATTCTCTATCTATTGTAGGAATCTTCTCAAGTTATGAGAACTAATTTTCTACAACAAAACCTTAGATAGTAGGAACCAAATACATCAAAATTTCTAGAATTCTAAAATATAAAAACTTCACCAATTATTTGTAAAAATAGTGGAAAAAATCTATACCAAGTCCTAGTCTTCATGAGCTTTCCTTTAACCTTGTGGAAGGACTCAAGTGAAATAGAGATATGAAATCTTCTTCTATCTATCAAAATTTTTAATAGGATCTCGTTCTTGGGTCTCTTAATATTAACAATGTCAAGGTCGATCTTGAAGACCTATAAATTTCCTTCTATTTCGAATTTGCTCTTAAAATAGTTAAATCTTCAATATTCACTAGATTTCCTTCAACATAGTAAGCATACTATCTTCCCTGGTTTTCCTTTTTTAGAGGTAATTTCCTCAACTTCACTGGTTTCTCCTTATCCAATGAAAATACTCTTTGCAAATTTATAAAAACTTGTGCAAGATAAAATCTTGTCGTAGCCTTGATACGACTATGAGTTTTTTATGCTAAATACATAAGATAAAATAACCACAAGATCCAAAATAAAGTTGCAATATAAAATATAAGTTAATGGTAATATTCTAAACATATAAAACTCATAAATAACTTATGAAACAACTCATAAAACTACCATTAACAAATGCTCATGAAAATAGTATCTTGATAGAATAAAGATCTCCAATACATCATACTTTTACACACTCTCACTCTCTACCTCACTTCCTATTGTATCTCTCACATACACACATATAATGGATTGTATCTCTCACACCATGCATTTCATTTACATAACCTAAAATTTTTTATATATTTATGTTTGAATTTGTTGAGTTTTTGAATTTATCATCTGGTGTCTTGCATTCTATATACTTTTAGCTACTGCATTCCATTCACAGTTATTAAAATGGCTAAAATTCAAATTTCTAGTACACCCTCCATCATCAACGATACAATAGTCATAGATCCTAGAACCAGACCTATTTTTTCTATTATCAAGATAAATAAATATGCTTGAATTATAATGATGCAAGAAAAAATCAACCATGCTCATGGATTATTGTTGGATATCAAGTCCATCATCAACAATGCTAGTGGAGAGTACAAAAATTAACGATGGAAGTTGAAATTATGAAACCGTATGATAACCATAGGACCTTGCTTGAGGGGAAGCAATACAAATAAAATGATTAAAATGATCAAATTTATGAAGAAATACTTTGTAGAAGATTTTCAAAGGTTGTTTGTGGATCCAAAACATAGTAATAAAAATATGCATGCCTACCGAAATGGATTTATCTCTATCAAGTCATCACTTGTGGAGAAATTCATAAACATTCGCTTCAATTCAATACATTTCTATTTATGAACTTAAAATTGTTCAAAAGTCTTTCCATTAGATGGAGATAATTGTTAATTTAACTACTTGATAGTTATATATCTACCTTTTAGAATTTGTATTTAAGGAAAAAAAGTTAATGATTTTGGGTTGTGGGTTATTGATCTAAAAAACTTCTTTTACTTTTATTGAAGTTGCGAAAAGGAAATAATGGGAATACTTTAGCTTTTTCATGCATGTCATAGCTTTAAATCTAATTCAAACTCAAGTCATGATAGATTTTGATGTTGCTTATAAGAAAATGTTTTATTTATTTCATGAATGTAAAAGTTTTATGTTTATATAAAATTAAAAGTAAACTCTCAATTAATAAGCTTTTAATACTTGATAGTTTACAATAGGTATATTAATATGTTTTACTTAATTCAAGTTTTTGATAAGTATATTATGCTACGTTGATTTTTAATTATTATTGGTTCTATTACTTTTTGAAAATAAATAGATCATAAATGTAAATTTCTAATTACTATTTATCTAAATATCTACTTTTGAAAGTAAATAAATTTTAAAAATATTTATAATTAAACATATATTAAAAAATTATTATAAAATAAAAGATAAAAACAACCGATAGACTAAAAGGTTGTAAAAACTTTGAACTGTTACCGTAAAAACAAATCAACTTTACGTAGATTATCGAATAACTTTAATATTGAAAACTACACAATATATAATTTAAATGTTGCACATTATTTCACTCCTCAATTTAAATGTTGCCCATTATTTCACTCATTTATATGTTGTCATCAATTTTTAAATAGAAACGTGCATAATTGATAAACTTAGTCTTAGTTCCAAAAGTTTTGTCGAATAAACAATAAACAATATTCATGACGTGTTCTAGAAAAGTTTTGCTCTAAAAGATTACAAATGAAGATGAAATTGTCAAACGATGTAGACCAATAATTGGGAGGTTGAATCTCCAGATTTCGGTGGAATTGTGGAAAAAAGATTAACAAGACATACAATTAAATAACATTAAAATATGTTTTTTTGCACTATTAAATATTTTACAGAATCACGTTTATATATTTTTACACGTAGATAGTTTTATACTTCACATAATCATAACTGATCAAGTGGGATTACCATATTCAATATTTGTACACTTCACATAATAATAACCATATAAAAGAAAATTTTCATTGATATAATACAATTATTAATGTTTATTTTTTTCTTCTTCATTCAAATATTTTTATAATCAACTCTTTTCAAATAAATTTTATTTATTATTTTTTTATTAATTTAAAAATTTAAATTTATTTATTTTTTAACTTAGAAACAAGTCTTTTACAATTAACTCTTTACATATTAAACATATTTAT
The DNA here is from genome assembly GCA_028583015.1 of Wollemia nobilis. Classification (NCBI taxonomy): domain Eukaryota; kingdom Viridiplantae; phylum Streptophyta; class Pinopsida; order Araucariales; family Araucariaceae; genus Wollemia; species Wollemia nobilis. The sequence goes on from JAQPPZ010016349.1 coordinate 3,059,626, forward strand.
TTATATTTATAAATTTAAAATAAAAGTTTAAAAGGTTTGACCTCTTTATTTTTACTTTATATTCAAATACAAATTAATGTTTCACAATCAACTCTTTACAAATAAAACTTATTTATTATTTTTCATTTTAAACATTTAAAAACCTAAAACCAAAAAATTAAAATTTAATATAAAAATTAGAAACCTTAATCTCTATATTTTAACTTATATTATTTTTTAACATTTATTTAATATAAAAAATTAGGAACCTTTAACTCTTTGCATTCAGCTTATATATTAAGCAGATAGAAAACCGAAAAAAACAAGAGTTTCTTTATTAAAAGTCTGAAAGATTCTAACACAAAAGATTAAAAGCCCTGAGCTTTTTACTTCACCTAATATTACGAGATTGTTAAAAAAAAAACAAATATTTCACAACCAACTCCCAATTTTTTATTTTTATTTTACCAAAAAAATCAAACAGATCTTTAAACCTTTACTTTTAACCTTATATATTACCAACTCAAGGGTGAACAATACTTTTCTCAAATGCACTCGCACGTCACCAACTGTTACACCTCTTATATGCAGTCAGCGTCTGAATAATCAATTTCTCAAATAATTGGACAGATTTCAACTTCTCCATCCCAAATCAACTTCTCCAAGCGTATAACACTGCGCCTTCCCTGCAATTTTCTATTCAGAAACTCCTGCGCTCTTGCACAAATTATGGTGCTGCTTCCATTCCTTTGAAATCTCAAAAATCGTCATTAGTGCCGCTAGTCAGCCTTTATGACCGAACTTTGTTTTGCACCAAAATGCAAACATTCAGAAATTTATTTACACTCCCGCGGATTCTGCAGCAATCACACATAACACAAAACAACAACACTTGGCGAGGCATGGTCATCTGAAGTGAAATCCTACAACATTCGTATATACTAAAGCCGTATTAAATACAAAAAAACAAATGTGGATTCTTTCCTCGGCCTTCCGTTCCAGCAGCTGTTAACTTCTCCCTGCCCTCCAAGGTATAAATCCAGAACAACCATTGATATGGTAAACTACAACGCATCATTCTTTCGAAGACATTGGATTTTGGACTAAAGGAGTGGGATGGATGGAATAAGAGGAATTTGACACTCTGCTCTCTCATTGTAAGCCAAGTGAAAAAGCCCAATCAGTTCAGCTGAAGCCGTTGTTCACAAGAGCGGACTATTTATAGCTAAAACTTCCCAATATCTTCACGTTCTCATTTACACAGTTTTGGATGACTTGTCACTCAATTATGCTGGCGTCATGTTCTCATTACATCCTTCGCCGAATTCTAACATTGAATATTATTTGTAGAGGGAAGATTGGGTAATTGTGATTTTCATTGACCGCTGCCTGCAAGGCCATACGCTTGGAACCGACCAGACTTTTCTTCCTCCAAGCATTCCACTTACCTTTTCTTTCTTCTCCTACCTCTTTCTTCCTTCAACCTCTTGGAGAGTATATAGGCTAAACTCATTAAAGAGGTAAGATATTCCTTTACGTAAGCATGAAAATAAAATAACGTGCAAATCGTGAAATGCCGAGTCAGAGTCAGTACATAAGATAACAAAATCGCGTTGACTGTTCCCCTTGGGCAAGTGGAAAAATAAAAAATAAAAAAATAAAAAAGCAGGAGTCAGTACATATAATAATATAATCCCGTTGAATGTTCTGGTGAAAGGGGCAACTGAAAAGGAGAAAGAAAAAGGAAGGGAACAACAACGTTTAAAACTGTTTATTTAGCAACTACACGGCTCCATTCATCTGTAGACGTTGACGTTTCTGTGTGCTTTTTATATTTAACAGGACCCCACCCAGCTATCAATTGTTTTTTTTTTTAATATAAACTTTTAAGTTAAAACATTAGTTTTTGAAAAGGGCAACCGAAAAGAGGAAGAAAAAAAAGGGAACGTCAACATTCGAGGGTTTATTTAGCAACTAGATGGCTCCATTTTTTCTGACGTTTCTGTGTATGTGTTTGTTTTCCTTTGCTTAAAAGAATTAACAGGACTCCATCCAGCTACTAAGAAGTTATATATATATATATATATATATATATATATATATATATATATATATATATATATTTTAAGTTAAAGGTTTCTGAAAAGGTAAAGCACAGATTTTTTGGGTCTTTGTTTTTTGTGTAATGGATTAAACTTGAGTCTCTTGAATGAAAACTCAAAAACATAACATTGTTGTCCCATAATTTGGGTGTCCCTTTCCAATATTTTAATTGGAAGTTAAACATTGTTGTCTCATATTTTGGTGTCTCTTTTCCCACCATCATAGTATCCTCTTTCAAGGTTCTTCCCTTTGTAACCAAATGTTTTGAAGTTTGAATGGCTTTTGGTGCTGTCCTATTCTATCCTCCCTCCAATAGAATGGGGAAGTGATCTAAGATTGACACCTACATAATCTTAAATTTTAGATTTCATTTCCCAAATGCTTCCTTAGAAATCAAAAAACTATTTAACTTCACCTTTTCACTATATGGATCCATCTAGGGAGTTTAATATCCACCAAATGTAACGCATGGACATGGGCATTCATGAGTCAATCCTCTAAGTCCAAAACTAGAGTTCCCTTTCTTGATAGTTTAGCATTAAAATACCCAACAACAATCCAATTTAGCTCCTCCTTTGAGACTCTAGTCTTTCATATTATTAACTGAATTTATCCATCTATGTTTCGTAGAAATTTGTGAGTAAAACTTGCTCAGTTGTCATATTGTTTCTAAAGAGGGATTTGAGGACACCCCTCCAAACTATATGCTCTATTGTCATTCATTCAAGAGACTTCCAAAAAATAACTATCCTCCCTAAGGTCCCTCACGCAACCACTTAAATATAACAAACTCCCGTCCAAAGTTTATTTAATATTTTTTACATGAGATCTAGTGACATATTGGTCTATTAAATAAGCAAAATATATGTTTTAGTTTTCTTGAAAAATTCGTACAATAGATTGATGTGTTCTACTATTTAAAAAATATACAATATTCCATGATTGTATAATCAATGGTTACCTTGAGACTAGTACGCGTCTATTGTCCTCATTGATCCCTTAGTGACATGATTGTCTCCTTCAGATGTTATCAATTCCTTTTTTGATTTTCTATCCACTCTTTGACAGTTGTTATTTTTCGATCTCGTATTCACTTGGATGATCCTTATGGTTGGCTTCTCTTTTATCTTTTTAACCGTATCCATGATGGCATCCTTTACTATCACCATTCATGATTATGCACGATCAATATCCATACCATATTTACCTATGGTAACTCATTGCACTCTATTAACTACTCAGGGATAAAAAGAAGGGTTTGGACATGAGTGTTTCTATTTTTGTTTATTTCCATCCAATCCTTCCATAAGTTTTTTTTCTTCTTGTGTCATTAGTGTCTTGAAGATCTCATACCTATTTGAGGGCTTGGGCTAGGTTTTTTCCCTACCATATTTTTTACTTTCCCTCATTTTGGGTTGTTCAAAATCATCTCCCTTTGCTTCTCCTACCTAAGAAGTGTTGGTTTCTCCTTTAGTGATCGTAGACTTATGCTCCATATGAGGATTCAAATGGGTATTCATTTCCATGATCATAGTGTTTAGGTAGGAGCAAGCCAAACACCCATATTTGTGGTAAAATCTATAGCTGAAGGGCAACACCTCATAACATAGTCATGGTTCCATATCTATCGAATGGCTAAGATCCATTATTTATAAAATTAACAAGATATCTAAAACATTGAATACTACAAGAAAATTATATAAAAATTTTCATTGTAATTATCTTTAAAAACATTTATAATCATATATCCCATAAGACTTCAATATAATAAAAAACTTTAAACCATACACTCCTATGATTTCCTTCAATAATATAATGATCAACAAGTTAGACAAGTGTCTATGGACAAGGCGAGTTGTACGAGCTTATAGTGAGTGAATAGCTATCCTTGGTGAATTTAATATCATCTTCATGAAGAAAGGATAATCAATTAAATTTAATTTGGGAAGTAAATGTGAAATGAAAGTAGAAATATTTTTCTTATTTATTTTATTTTAATAATTAAAAAAAATTAAATTTAGTTTATAATGTTAACTTTTTAATATTGTATAAAGTATATAAGAATATTGTACATATAAATTATTATTATTTTTATTCTTAAAATATAAAATTATATATATATATATATATATAATTTATAATAAAATTAATTAATTTTAAAAATAATAATAATATTAAGCATTCATAATACTTATATAAATTTATTAAAATAATAATTATAAATATTATTATAAAATTTAATTTATATTAATTAATTATTTTTAATATTAAAATATATTATTAAACAATTTAAATTATAATTTTAATATTTATCTTTATATAAAACAATTCGTTGTATCACACCTAATTACATACTTATCACAGTGAAAACCACTAAACTCAGCTCTTACAGGTTGAAAGCAAGAAACTATAACATAGCTCTAGTTTCTATTTATTTTTAAAATTAAAACTTTTTTCAATACAGCGTTGAGATTTCGTTAACGCATTAAAGAGTTGTTTCCGAGGTCAATAGTTCACATGGACAGATCCTTACAAAATCAAAATATACATCGATTAAATAAGTCTTAAGGTCCATCATTAAACAAATATAATTATCCTTAGTAAAAGGAGAAACCTAAATGTTTTTTTTTTTTTAAGTTTCATTATATTATATCATTAATTGGAACATTGCAATATTTGGTATTAGCATTGTCCACCAGCTAAAAAATAAAATGAGGTGGATTAGGAGTAAAGCAATCACAACTAAATATACATAAGAATAGAAGCTAATATCAACAAAAAGTCTATAGCTATATCTTATTGCAATACACCAGATATCAACATTCATTTGTTATATGAAAAAAATTTAGGCATGTCTTCCGTGCTATATTCTACAGTATTCAGAGATGAAAAAGAATTAATCAAACCCTAAACCTGTTTATCATTGTTAATTCTCTTCTTCTCAGTTTCCTGTTGGAGTTTCTGAATATCTTGAATCATATAAGAAATTTGATGAAGTCTGTCAATAACATCTCAAGCCGTGTTGGAAGGTCCATAGACTTGGGAATGAATGTGTCCCACATGTAGCAAAATATCAAAGGTCAAATCTATCAAAACTATATCCCATTGATGAGTAGATCCAGTAAACACCTTTTTGCATCTATAATTCGAAATATGCTTGAGAAGGATGAGTCTACAAACATCCCAAGGTTTGGGGTATTGATCCAGCCGAGAAAAACCAAGCAGAGTAAGCTTTCAAGATCTAGCAAAAGGGGGGAAAATAAAAGAGTAGAAGATATCCCAAAACAGTTTAGCCATGCCACAAAACCAAAACAAGTGAATAAGAGTTTCTAAAGCATTACAAAAATTGCATCAAGTGGGAATGTGTAAAATCACAAACAAACTTTTAGTTGTTGGTAATTTTTGATGCAAAATTCGCCAACCAAGAAATTGAGTTTTTGATTCAACAAGAGCTTTCCAAATGTGAATAGCAAGAAACTGCCCTTGGGCATTGGTAAAATTTACTTGCCACTTGACATTGAGCTTAGAGTCTAAAGAAGGTGGACACAAAAGATTTTTGTATAACCAACTAGAAGTTATGGAAGATATTGTATGAGCATTAAGCCATCTCCAGTCATTCCAAATATTATGGGCAGTTGTTCCCAACTTCATAAGGATATAACAATGGATGTAAGCCACAATTAAACCATAAGACTCTTTGAACCTAGAGGGAAGGGATCAATTATTATAGATCTAGTTCAACATAAGAATTGAGCAGCTACCCAGATCCTAGATATCTCTAATTCTATTAATTCCTTTCTTCAAAAAAGCTAGCCCATGAATAGCATTGCATAAAGCTAAAGGTTTATCATTATTGAGTATAATTTTATTTCACCAAAGACTGTTAAGACCAATGCTTAGATCATGTATCAAGGAGTCAAAATTCCAATCCAATAAATGAGAAACTAATTGCCAAGCTTTCTAGTTTTGTGTAACTAGAATAGAACCTTTAACTATAAAATAAGGTGCATTAAGGACCTTATCCTCCCAAGGGGTTTCTTTCCATTTACCTTTGTGAGTAGCTAGAGAGATTTTGTACAAAAATAAGTGTTTCCAATTTTCATCACCAATAATGGTTCTAGCAACCCATTTTGCAGCCAAAATTTTGCTCTGGATAAGAGGATCAATGATGCCTAGACCTCCTAAAGCCTTAGGTTGAGTACAAAGTTTCCAAGATATGGGTGTCATACCAACCTCTCCATCCCATTTAGTCCATAAAAATTTATGAATGGCCTGAGTTAATTTATTATAGGCTACCTTGGGAGCCATCCAACAAGAGGAGTAATAAACATTAGCGACTGCAATTATTTTATTCGCAATTTGAATTCTTCTTGCTAAGGAAAGAAACCGAGTTGGCCAAGCATTAATTTTTTTTTAAGTCTTTCCATAACCTAGTTCCACATATCTTTAGGAGAGATATTAATCCCAAAGAGAATTCTCAAATAATGCATAATCCTACCGTGAGGGATGATATTCCACTCAATTAAGGAGTTGCATCCATGAGGAGAGGAAGAGGTATAGAAGACTTCAGTTTTAAAATTGTTTATACGAGAACTAGAGACATCACAAAATAGTTGAACAATCTCTTTAGTTGTTTCCACCTCTTGTTGGGTATTTTGAAGAAAAATAAGGGAATCATCAACAAAATGAGAGTTAAGAGCATGCTTATACCCAGGAAGATTAATACCCTAAATTAGGCCATCATAATGACCCATATGAAGAAGATAACCAAGATCATCAGCAACCAAACACTACAAAAAATGAGCAAATTTAATTTGCATACTCAAATTATATGTGAGATTGGGTAATTCTCAAATTTGGAGAGTATTTTTTTATATTTGTCTAATAAATTTTATTTTTCTTGATGATAATGTTTAGAATTTATGTAAAGTACCAATGCCATTACATGTTTAGATCTTTATATCTTACTTCCTACAATACCTACCTCAAATTTACATTATATACAAATATTACCATAATCTTGTGAATGTCATCCTTGCAAGCATTAAATCTCTTGTTCTTGTAAAAAATATAGGCATATAAACTCTCTTCAAGTAATCAAGTGTATGAGCACTTAAGCATCCAAGCATCATGCATTGAAGCCTCCAAGATCAAACTTTCAAGTGTTCAACGGTAAGCTAGAAAAATTTCAACAAACATCCTCACAAGGGAAAAACAACCTTAATATCTTGGGTTGTGCTCTTTCCTCTTATTTGCTTTTGGAAATTTCTTTGTCTTGCAGCTTTAATTTTTAATCATGTTGTATATAAACCAATGTTGTTGCTCTCAAAAATAAAAATGTAGTCTGACTATAGGTTCAATGGTGCTATCACTATGTAGCTTACATAGAGTCACCACTCAATGATGCTCTTGTGACTTAACATTTATTTTATGCATTTTTCGTTTCTCTTATCTTTTTAAATAGGGGTTTTATTGTTGTTGAGGGGAGTCCAACATCCTCTACTACATGTAGGCCCCTTTTCTACTAATCAAGTTTTTCCTTTTTATGAGAAATTTGAAGTGCCATTGAAAGATAAAAGCATCCACAATAGATAGGCCCCTTTGTTATTAATCCAATTTTATTTTTTGTAGGAAAGTGAAAGTGCCATTGATATAAAAAAGCACTCGCAATAGATAGGCCCTTCTTCTACTAATCCATTTTTTTTGTAGGAAATTCATTAATAGATAAAATGCTTCATACTTCTATATCTATCGTAGAAATAGGTTTTTCTATTACATAATCTATATTATTTTAACATGTAAGGCAATATCTTAAAATTTACAACTTAAAAAAAATTCAGTAGCCTAAGTTTGTAGAGTACTTGATGACTTGGGAAAAACTTGACAATAACTCAACAAAAAATATTGAAGAAATTAAAATAAATAAACAAATAATATTTTAACCTCATTTCAAAATTAATACTATTTTTTAGACTAGATATGGGTATAATAATATTTTCAAGCATTTCAAAATTGACAACATGTATTGAAAGGTCTCAACCTAGATCCCACTCGAAATTTAAGTGTTGTGAATTAACTACCCTCCATATCTCAAAAGAAATCTAATAAAGTATTTAATTATGGCACCTCATCAAATTTATCACTAACAATAACTTTACTAAATTTATATAGTTAAATATTGTGGTTGTACAACTAAAATGAAATTTTAAAAATAAGATTTTTTTTTATCAATACGGTACTAATTTAAAACCACTAAAATTATTTTTTTGTCTCATTCCTATATAGCATATTTTAAGCCTCCCAAAATTTTCAGCTACCTTTAGAACCTCCAAGTAGACAATGCCAATAGTTATTAAGTGGTTTGTAATTTAAGACCTTATTTGATATTGAAATGAGTCCCAAAAATACTAAATCATGATTGCATAATGGGCATTAGAACAACTTGAACCAAATGTGAGTCTCTCTCAACTAGTTAAAACTATCATTGAGCAAGAACCAAACGTGAGTCTCTCTCCTTGAAAGTTGAGAATTTCAATTAGTTGAACAAATTGTATTTGACATTATCAAATTATATATTTCTTATAAAATAACATATCTAACATTTAAAAATGATTTAAACAATAAATACATATTTTTTAATTTATTAATATATCACAAGATTAAAATATAAAATTCACAATATTATAACACATTTGTTTAAATTATATTTTTAAAGGAATCATGGATGATGGTGGGAGACTACTAGTGTTGGTGTAGGAGAGTAGAAGGAGGAGAGGAACCCTTAGACTAGCAATAGTCATACAACGGTTTCACTAACAAGGTTACCTAGTTGGAGGTTCTGGGATATACTCCTACATATCATGTGATGATGAAGGGTTGGATAGTTTTTGTCTTCCAAAAGGTAGAATATGCTATAATCATAAAAATGGAAGATGTATTTGGGGCTCAATATTTAAAATTTAAAATTTTGGACTATTGGGTTTAATATATGCTTTGAGATGACTAATACCCAATCTATTTGGTTCAAGATACCCTCTTTGCCCTTTTAATTCTAGAGTGAAAGAATGTTGTGTGATATTGGAAACTTCTTGGTAGTTTTTCCTATAGTAGATAAAAAAACCTTAAATAGTATTTAGAAAATGGTAGCTTATATCTTAGTGGAGCTTGATCTTGGTTTAGAGTTGTAAGAAAACATAGATTTCATGCCAAGAAATTAGACACATTTACAAAATTTTATCTACATTGGCGTATTGTTTTGATGTAGTAATTGCCATCATTATGATAATATCAAGGTAAATTATGAAATGAAAGAGAGGAGAGGGAAAGGGACTATATAGAAGAAATTTTGAGGTTCTTTTATTCTAATAAATTCAAAAGGATTTAGCGATAGCCAAATAAAAGATATAAGAGTACCCACTCAATACCCCTAAATCGTTTAAAGAAAGGTTTCATAACATCAATGTCCAAATGGAGGATAAATATTTAGCTCCAAGCGACTACAATAAGGAAGTTTCATATGTGGGAACAAAGGTCATACCTATGATTTGTTAGAGTATATTACATCATTTGGGTCAAGAAATGTACCACCTTTGGTACATAACTAGAGTAAGAGTTTACTTTAGAGTAAAGTTAGTAAGTTACTTCAAGTATTTTAATAAATGTACAAGTGTCAAAGGTTCATGTTGTAAATGTACAAGGAGTCCTCTTGTACATCAGTTAGATAAGTACAGTAAGGGGAAAGTAATCTATCTTCTTATATAAAGACATCTTAGTGAGTGTTTTAGGAGTGCATATGTTGTAGCAATATAGGGGATCATATGTAGTAGTAGTATAGAGAGTGTATGGTACAATGCAGTTTTTCATATCTTCTTATGGAATATTCATATCCTCCATTACATAGCATTGTACTATTTTCATCACTTTCATTAATGGTATATTTTTGAGTTATTTGTATATGTTCATATTATTATTTTCCTACATATTATGGTGTCATTAGTTTATTGTTATCTCATATTTGTTATCTTGTATATTTTCGTTATATTCCCTCTATTACTGTGTCATCAAAAGCTATTAGTGGTATCAAAGCATGTGGTATATTATTTAGGATCTACTAAGAGCCCCATGATAGATCAGTCAAAAAATAGGAAGAGCCACATGTGAGATTGAGAGAAATCCAAAAATCTCATTTACAAAATTTTTGAGATTATATTTGGCTAGAATTTTTCCACAGGATTGTAGAAAAACTTGTGAAGACTAGGACTCAACATAAATTCCACTACAGTGATAAATCAACTAGTGAAGATTTATCATCTCTAGATTTAATAAATTCTTTGATTCTAGTTTCTAACATCTTGTTGCAGGAAAAGGATATTCATAAAAAGTTGGAAAGCTTCCTACATAGAACTAGGAACAATATATTCATCAAAATCATTCCAAAACTTGCAACAACAAGTAGAAGACTAAATATTTTAGAAGACATGAGGAAAGGTCACATTACTAGAGATTGCAGACCTATAGAGTGCAAAAGAAGAGAAGGCCATAACAACATTACTACTTATTCAATAGACTCCATAATAGAGTCCAAAAGAATATTGGAGGTTGATGATCTCCATTAAAGACTACAAACAACAGATTGAAAAATTAGCCTGAAGAAGTTGAAGAGACTCCATAGAAGAGTCTAGAAGAATATTTGAGATTCTCCATTAAAGCTTACATATTATAAAAGTGGATGAGGACTAACAAATATCCTATTCCATATTCTAGTAGTAGCATATTTTATAGATCCAAAAAGAAGATATCACTACCAAAACTTCCACAGTAGAAGGTTAAATAAAATATCTCATATGGAATGCCAAGAAGCTATGATATTGAAGACCTTAGTGAGGTTTCAAGAAGAAGGTTTGGAGAGCCTTATTCAGATAATTTCAGCAAAGGAGTTCTTAGAAGAACTTATTGGATAAATTTACTACCAAGAAGAAGTTCTTGATAGCAAAAGAACTTCATATAATTATCGTCATCAAAAAACAAGCCCAAAAAATAATTATTTGGTAAAGAATTACCCAAACATCAGAATACCTTAAGACTTTTAGATTCTTGAGAAGAAGGCCTAGATTAAAGATAATATTTGACAAAGATACTGAAGGATAAAGGAGGTAAACATTACTACCAAATCCAAAAGATTTGAAGAATTCTTTAGAAAGCTAGAAGGCTCACTTGAAGATAGGGTTTTGTTGAATCTTCAATAAAATATTGATGGGTTCTTGAAGGAAAATGCAGCTATGATTTTCCCTAGCAAATTTTTGAGTTTCAATAACAATAATTTAGTGTAAATTTTGACTACAAAAGAGGCAACAATCTAGGCAATATTACTAGCTACAAAACTTCAGAATTTACAAATTCCATCTTGAAGGCTAATCAAGTCACCTACTATTGTTTAAGGGCAATGAGTTAGAGGGTTTTTGGAGCTACAAAAATGTGATTTAAAGAGCTATATCAAAGAGCCAAAAATAACTCCAAGTTCATCCATGTAAAGGTAGTAATAAGGTGAGTCTAATCAACTATAAATCCTTCATATATAGAGATAATTAAGGTAAACAATTTGGGTGAAAATAGGTACATTACTTGAACTTTAATTTGGGCCCTTAACCAGTTCCATTAAGCACCATTTTAAGTTCTTTAAAATTTGCAAGGAGAAGGTTGCATATTATAGTCTTCAAATGGAGTGTGGAAGGAAGTTATTTTAAATTTTATACATACACATTAAAAATAAGAGTTAGATACATATAATCTTCCTATTATTTAGTTACAAAAAAGAAGACTATTTAAAGTTTCAAAAATTACAGTGCATTTAGGAGCAATTACTAGTGCATGATTTAAGGTTCATTTGAATGAGTAATAATATGAGATCAATACTGCACTATACTTGTTGTTCTTAAAGAGTTTTCTAATATGCACTAAATATACTAATTATAGATGTTCAAGGTGCACTAAGTATTTTACATTACAGTGAAAATTAGTGCATAGTATGGTTTACTTTGAGGGTTCATCTATAAGATTAATAAGGAGAAACTTTTATTTCACTATATTACTTATTCAAATGTCACTAAGTATTATTAGTTAAGGTGAACATTAGTGCAAACTTAAACCTCTAAAAATTAGTTGCATGGTTATAATATTGTATTCATTTCTTTTAAAATTATCCAAGTTAGAGGTTAGTGTTGTTTGAGAAGAAAGACAACAATACATTTTTGTCAAGGATTAGAGCAAGCAATCACCATTTCAAAGAAGTAAAATAAAAGCTTCAAAAAACCATCATCATTTATCCTCAATTTATATATTGAGGAGTTGCAATATAAAAAAAAAGAATAGCATAAAATGGAGACAAAGAACTCTCAAAAATTTGGTTAAAAATAAGGTATTTTATTTATGTTATAGTGATGCACCCTCCTAAAGAGGATTTAATATAGAGTGTCCAAATACACTAAAGGCAAAAAGCATCCTATGTCTAAGATCGATTGAAATATAGAAGATAAAGAAGGTGAGCCAACCTAGGGCACACAAGTATCAGTTTGGGGTGTCTAAAGATGCCATCTTTAGCAGATTATCCAACATCCATGATTGCATCAACCTACATCACAAGTACCTACATAAGGATAAATGCAAGGGCAATGAATAATAAGTGGTATATCAAGGAGAAAAAATATATGAGAGAAAACACCACATTCTACTACTAAATCTCCATAGGACCTCCACTCCATTGCCCTTGGTACCTCACAACCGAAGCCAATCACCTCCATTCTACTACTAATGAAGCATGCTTGAAAATGGTTGGAATGAATAGGTAGTGAGAAGGTCTTAAGCATAATTTTTGATACATTGAAGAGAGTGTGCATGCAAAGGAGATATGTACACTTGTCTTGAAAGAGGAAAAAATATTGTGACACTTTTCACAAAGGGATAATTAGCCTCTTATCTCCAATGCTTAGTAAAGGTGCTAATTCACATAACACTTCTCATCATTGTCCTAACATCCAAGTAACTTCAACACCCAACAAGGAGAATTTAATCCAATGCGACACAATGTAAAATGATCCACAAGGTCTAGCGAAGCTTGAGGAATATACTTAAGTAATTCCTACCACTAATTGGCACCTACTTCAAGAAATAAAAGCTTATATATAGTTGTTAGACAAGAAGCATATAGTGTGCAAATGAATGAGCAAGTGAGAATTAAATTAAAGGAAGCAAATTCATATCAAAAATTAAGTGAAGTGCATTCTAATATTGAAGTTAAGGAGTCAAAAGTTCATTTATACTATCATAAGAGAATGATCATCGAGTTTATCATAAATCAGTAACACACCAATGCTCACAATCAACACTCAAATTCAATACCAGTCAGTATGAATTCAAAGGTATATTTTCACTTACAATATTTTATTAAAGTTTAAAATGGAGGTATAAGGAAATGTATATTACCATGGTTTAAATAATTGGATTAGATATAACCTTAGAGAAAGCAATCATATAAATAGTGCATAATCTTAAGGGATAATTCAAGGATGTATTACATTTGCAAATAATTAAGTAGGAGAAATAAGGGTTTCTACTTAGACATTTAAAAATTATATTGCAAAAATTATTAATTTCTAATCTTCCAAACATTAGGGAGTTATATGGTATGCTACATCAAACATAAATAATTGGAATTTAGCATTATTGGATATAGGACACTAAACCAGATTTAGGACACACTTTTAATATTTAAAAGAGATAATCATTGCTTGTGTGTGTATGATATTTTCTATTTAGAGTATCAAAATCATAAAAAGAAAAATCCAAAAAAAAAAAGAATTTCCGCATCTTTAGGTTAACATCACCATGGTGTACACCCGTAGCCAAGCCCAATCACGGGCAGAATCTGTAGAGAATGCACCAAGGGGGTCAAGTCACCCCCGATATAGCCCTAAATACTTGGCCATCCCGCCTTGGTGGTAGGATACACAAGTTAGTCCACACCATGCAGTTACAAAACATGACTTTAGAGGCACCTCCTTGAGGGGCACTTCAACTCATGCCATCACTAGACAAGACTATAGAGACACCTCCTTAAGAGGTACTCCCATTTAGAAAAGATCCTTTCAAGAAGACAACCTACATGTAGCACTTGACCTAGATATAAGGCCTCCCTTGGAAGCTCGTTATGGGTGGCCTAGTGATGAAGTGCTTGAACAACAAAGGGTTCACAAGGAGGAACCATATGATTTTGTTACTCCTAATTTACCCCTGATTAATGTTAGACACACTAGACCATATCCAGAATATCAGGTTTTCCCGATAGGGCAAGACAATTTTTCTCGCACCTTTTATGCGTATAACAGAGAATGTGAGGAAGATCACTATGTTCCTCAAGAAAAGTACATAGCATAGGAATGATGCATGTCTGCACCCACTTTATATCCAGATCACTCATTAAGGCCAGAGCTTCAATTCAATGCTGCTAACCTCAATAGAGGAAAGAAACATATAGGGGTCTCAGAGTACCATGATCAAGAAGGATATGTAGGGGAGGCATCTAGGCCTCCTAAACAAGAGACGACGAAACAAAATGACTTGGCATTTTCCAAAATATCCACCCGCCAAGTGTAAATCATGCGACTTAGGAAATACCAACAGCAATTAGAACATTTGTGTTGCCTTAATCAAGAGCACATTCAGCGTCAGACAGCTGAATTGCTTCACAACAATACACCTAAGAATGCCCCAGTCCCTCATGCACATAAATCTGAGATGTATGTGAGGCACAACCCCTTAGTGCGAGATAGGTCTCCACGACTTCATCAAGCACTACCTCTAAGACCTCCTAGACCTGAGCGAGAGGCCACTCCCGAAATTGTGATGGGCATCCTCTGGGGGCACCCATCAATGTTTATAGGCCTACGCCAAAAACTCCTCAAGAAGCTTATGAGGATTATGAACAAGAAGAAGAGTGGGCTAAAACACCCTTTCATGAGCAGTTCTACAATTTGTAATATGAAACTACAAACTTTCATGAATATTAGAGATAATAATACCCATTGTTTCATGCATCTTTCCTTTATGAACAAAAAATTCATATTCTTTCTCAAATTTTGGTTGCTTTTCTTCTAACAAATGAGTAAGACCTTTTTGAGAGATAAAATTTAAAATTATAGGTTTCTAAGTGTGAAAGTTATGAGGGGTGAGAGGTTCAATTGAATTCATCATTTAAACACAAGAGAAAAATTGAATTTTTAATTAACAAATATATCCCCCCTTTGAACTTCAGTTAATTGATTAATGCAATTATTTTAGGAAAATGTGTGAAGCTTCGCAATATTTAAAACTCAATTTACCCGCCCTAACAAGAGGGAAACTATAATTATAATGAGGTTTTAATATTGTTTGCTTTTAGATATTTCAAATTGTTTTAGTTCCTCACAATACTTAGGAAACTGTAAGTATAAAGAAGAATTTGTCAAGGGTTTTGGCTTGAAGTGTAGTGATATCAACCAGTTTAAATTGGATTTTCTCAATACTTGCCCTTACGAGAGGGAAACTATAAGTGAGAGATATTCCCAAATAAAATGGATGAATGAAAAATATATGCTAGGCCTTTATACCAATTACCTCTAAAAACCCGCACTTACGTGAGGGAAACTATAATTTTTTAGTGGTAATGATACATGGAACATAGGCAAATATATTTTGAGGGAAAAATTATAATTTTTAGAAAAAAGTTATAGATTTGTCTTTTAAGTGAAGTTTATTATATTTATAAAAGATAAAAAAGGAGATTTTTCTAAATAATATATACCAAAATTTTAACATATATGAGTGAGAATATGAAAAAAATTAATTAAAAAATGAAGAGTCTTAGAGGTTATCTTCTTTATGAAATATGAAGAAATATTTCAGCAAAAAACACCTTTTAAAATAAAATTATTTAAAAGGAAATAAAGGAATGTATAAGAAGATTCAACCCCCCTTTAAATTTCTATTTAAAATAAAAGGTTTTGATGAATTTTGAGTAACTTCTCTATGAAATAAACAAAGTTATATTTGAACAATTAAACCTTATAAATTTTTTTACTTAAAATAAATTAAAGAGCATAGATGAAGATAGACAAAAAGAAAAATGCAACCCCCCTTAAAGCTTCAAAACAAAAATGTGCAATAAATTGCACACACCCCCCCAAAGAATTTTTTTTATTAGAATGGTTACAATATTGTCTCATGATCAAGAGAGCCTCTTCAAAAAAATAAAGGCCCTGAGAAACAGAGACAAAGGAGTTTTTTTGAAACACGAAGGATTGAAGGAAACTAAAAACCTATAGAAAATAAATTTCTAGGAGTTTATAAAATAAATTATACAATATTGAGGCCTTAGAGAAAGATATTCTTTTTGAAACATAGAGATGCCTTATTAGATAGGCAATCAAAGATGAATTTATTCTCTATCTATTGTAGGAATCTTCTCAAGTTATGAGAACTAATTTTCTACAACAAAACCTTAGATAGTAGGAACCAAATACATCCAAATTTCTAGAATTCTAAAATATAAAAACTTCACCAATTATTTGTAAAAATAGTGGAAAAAATCTATACCAAGTCCTAGTCTTCATGAGCTTTCCTTTAACCTTGTGGAAGGACTTAAGTGAAATAGATATATGAAATCTTCTTCTATCTATCAAAATTTTTAATAGGATCTCGTTCTTGGGTCTCTTAATATTAACAATGTCAAGGTCGATCTTGAAGACCTATAAATTTCCTTCTATTTCGAATTTGCTCTTAAAATAGTTAAATCCCCAATCTTCACTAGCTTTCCTTCAACATAGTAAACATACTATCTTCCCTGGTTTTCCTTTTGTAGAGGTAATTTCTTCAACTTCACTGGTTTCTCCTTATCCATTAAAAATATTCTTTGCAAATTTATAAAAACTTGTGCAAGATAAAACCTTGTTGTAGCTTTGATACGACTATGAGTTTTTTATGCTAAATACATAAGATAAAATAATGATAAGATCCAAAATAAAATTGCAATATAAAATATAAGTTAATGGTAATATTCTAAACATATGAAACTCATAAATAATGTATAAAATAACTCATAAAATTACCACTAACAAATGTTAATGAAAATAGTATCTTGATAGAATAAATATCTCTAATACATCATACTTTTACACACTCTCACTCTCTACCTCACTTCATATTGTATCTCTCACACACACACATATAATGGATTACATCTCTCACACCATGCATTTCATTTACATAGCCTAAAAGTTTTATATATTTATGTTTGAATTTGTTGAGTGTTTGAAGTTATCATCTGGTGTCTTGCATTCTAAATACTTTTAGCTACTGCATTCCATTCACATTTATCAAAATGGGTAAAATTCAAATTTTTAGTACACCCTCCATCATCAACGATACAATAGGCGTAGATCCTAGAACCAGACCTATTTTTTCTATTATCAAGATAAATAAATGTGCTTGAATTATAATTATGCAAGAAAAAATCAACCATGCTCATGGAGTATTTTTGGAGATCAAGTCCATCATCAACAATGCTAGTGGAGAGTAAAAAAATTAACGATAGAATTTGAAATTATGAAACCGTATGATAACCATAGGACCTTGCTTGAGGAGGAGCAATACAAATAAAATGATTAAAATGATCAAATTTATGAAGAAATACTTTGTAGAGGGTTTTCAAAGGTTGTTTGTGGATCCAACACCTAGTAATAAAAATATGCATGCCTACCGAAATGGATTTATCTCTATCAAGTCATCACTTGTGGAGAAATTCATAAAAATTCGCTTCAATTCAATGCATTTCTATTTATGAACTTAAAATTGTTCAAAAGTCCTTCCATTAGATGGAGAAAATTATTAATTTAACTACTTGATAGTTATATAACTACCTTTTAGAATTTGTATTTAAGGAGCAAAAGTTAATGATTTTGGGTTGGGGGTTATTGATCTAAAAAACTTCTTTTACTTTTATTGATGTTGCAAAAAGGAAATAATGGGAATACTTTAACTTTTTATAGCTTTAAATCTAATTCAAACTCAAGTCATGATAGATTTTGATGTTGCGTATAAGAAAATGTTTTCTTTATTCCATGAATGTAAAAGTTTTATGTTTATATGAAATTAAAAGTAAACTCTCAATTAATAAGCTTTTAATAATTGCCAGTTTACAATAGGTTTATTAATATGTTTTACTTAATTCATGTTTTTGACAAGTATATTATGCTACATTTTTTTTTTTTTTTTTTTTCTAAGCAAAAATCCCTTACAGGGCCGCCTTGGTCTGAGAGACCACGAACCGTCAAATTCACCCGAGAGTCGCACCCAACCCTGCCTGCACCAACATTATTAATTGGATTTTGGGTACCCAATTCAGCATTTTGATAGGGTGGAGATTCGAACCTGGGACCTCCTTTGGAGGATTGCCCTCTCCTCTCCAACTCACCTACAACACCTGGGTTTCTACATTGATTTTTAATTATTATTGGTTCTATTACTTTTTAAAGTAAATAGTTCATAAATGTAAATTTTTAATTACTATTTATCTAAATATCTATTTTGAAAGTAAATAAATTTTAAAAATATTTATAATTAAACATATATTAAAAAAAATTATTATAAAATAAAAGGTAAATAGTTCATAAATGTAAATTTTTAATTACTATTTATCTAAATATCTACTTTTGAAAGTAAATAAATTTTAAAAATATTTATAATTAAACATATATTAAAAAAAAATATTATAAAATAAAAGACAAAAACAACCAATAGACTAAAAGGTTGTAAAAACTTTGAACTGTTACCGTGAAAACCAATCAACTTTACGTAGATTATCGAATAACTTTAATATTGAAAACTACACAATATATAATTTAAATGTTGCACATTATTTCACTCAATTTAAATGTTGCCCATTATTTCACTCCTCATTTATAATGTTGTCATCAATTTTTAAATAGAAACGTGCATAATTGATAAACTTATTCTTAGTTACAAGAGTTTTGTCGAATAAACAATAAACAATATTCATGACGTGTTCGAGAAAAGTTTTGCTCTAAAAGATTACAAATGAAGATGAAATAGTCAAACGATGTAGACCAATAATTGGGAGGTTGAATCTCCAGATTTCGGTGGAATTGTGGAAAAAAGATTAACAAGACATAAAATTAAATAACATTACAATATGTTTTTTTTGCACTATAAAATATTTTACAGAATCACGTTTATATATTTTTATAAGTAGATAGTTTTATACTTCACATAATCATAACTGATCAAGTGGGATTACCGTATTCAATATTTTTACACTTCACATAATCATAACCATATAAAAGAAAATCTTCAGTGATATGATACAATTATTAATGTTTATTTTTTTTCTTATTCATTCAAATATTTTTATAATCAACTCTTCTCAAATAAATTTTATTTATTATTTTTTTATTAATTTAAAAATTTAAATTTAATTTTTTTTTTTTTTTAACTTAGAAACAAGTCTTTTACAATTAACTTTTTACATATTAAAAATATTTATTTATATTTATAAATCTAAAAATAAAAGTAAAAAAATTAATATAAAAGATTAAAAGCTTTGACCTCTTCATTTTTATTTTATATTCAAATAAAAATTAATGTTTCACAATCAACTTTTTACAAATAAAACTTATTTATTACTTTTCATTTTCAACATTTAAAAACCTAAAACCAAAAAATTAAAATTTAATAAAAAAATTATAAACCTTAATCTCTATATTTTAACTTATATTATTTTTTAACATTTATTTAATATAAAAAATTAGGAACCTTTAACTCTTTGCATTCAGCTTATATATTAAGCAGATAGAAAACCGAAAAAAACAAGAGTTTCTTTATTAAAATTCTGAAAGATTCTAACACAAAAGATTAAAAGCCCTGAGCTTTTTACTTCACCTAATATTACGAGATTGTTAAAAAAAAACAAATATTTCACAACCAACTCCCAATTTTTTTTTTTTATTTACCAAAAAATCAAACAGATCTTTAAACCTTTACTTTTAACCTTATATATTACCAACTCAAGGGTGAACAATACTTTTCTCAAATGCACTTACACGTCACCAACTGTTACACCTCTTATATGCAGTCAGCGTCTGAATAATCAATTTCTCCAATAATTGGCCAGATTTCAACTTCTCCATCTCAAATCAACCTCTCCAAGCTTATAACACTGCGCCTTCCCTCCAATTTTCTATTCAGAAACTCCTGCGCTCTTGCACAAATTATGCTGCTGTTTCCATTCCTTTGAAATCTCAAAATGATCATTAGTGCCGCTAGTCAGCCTTCATGACCGAACTTTGTTTAACACCAAAATGCAAACATTCAGAAATTTATTTCCACTCCCGCGGATTCTGCAGCAATCACACATAACACAAAACACGAACACTCGGCGAGGCCTGGTCATCTGAAGTGAAATCCTACAACATTTCTATACACTAAAGTCGTATTAAATACAAAAAAAAATACGGATTCTTTCCTCGGCCTCCCGTTCCAGCAGCTGTTAACTTCTCCCTGCCCTCCAAGGTATAAATCCAGAACAACCATTGATATGGTAAACTACAACGCATCATTCTTTCGAAGACATTGGATTTTGGATTAGGGGAGTGGGATGGATGGAATAAGAGGAATTTGACACTCTGCTCTCTCATTGTAAGCCAAGTGAAAAAGCCCAATCAGTTCAGCTGAAGCCGTTGTTCACAAGAGTGGACTATTTATAGCTAAAACTTCCCAATATCTTCACGTTCTCATTTACACAGTTTTGGATGACTTGTAACTCAATTATGCTGGCGTCATGTTCTCATCACATCCTTCGCCGAATTCTAACATTGAATATTATTTGTAGAGGGAAGATTGGGTAATTGTGATTTTCATTGACCGCTGCCTGCAAGACCATACGCTTGGAACCGACCAGACATTTCTTCCTCCAAGCATTCCACTTACCTTTTCTTTCTTCTCCTACCTCTTTTCTTCCTTCAACCTCTTGGAGAGTATATAGGCTAAACTCATTAAAGAGGTAAGATATTCCTTTACGTAAGCATGAAAATAAAATAACGTGCAAATCGTGAAATGCCGAGTCAGAGTCAGTACATATGATAACAAAATCGCGTTGAGTGTTCCCCTTGTAAAGGGGCAAGTGGAAAAATAAAAAATAAAAAAATAAAAAAGCAGGAGTCAGTACATATAATAATATAATCCCGTTGAATGTTCTGGTGAAAGGGGCAACTGAAAAGGAGAAAGAAAAAGGAAGGGAACAACAACGTTGTAAAGGGGCAAGTGGAAAAATAAAAAATAAAAAAATAAAAAAGCAGGAGTCAGTACATATAATAATATAATCCCGTTGAATGTTCTGGTGAAAGGGGCAACTGAAAAGGAGAAAGATAAAGGAAGGGAACAACAACGTTTAAAACTGTTTATTTAGCAACTACACGGCTCCATTCATCTGTAGACGTTGACGTTTCTGTGTGCTTTTTATATTTAACAGGACCCCACCCAGCTATCAATTGTTTTTTTTTTTAACTTAAACTTTTAAGTTAAAACATTAGCTTTTGAAAAGGGCAACCGAAAAGAAGGAAGAAAAAAAAGGGAACGTCAACATTCGAGGGTTTATTTAGCAACTAGATGGCTCCATTTTTGCTGTAGAAGTTGACGTTTCTGTGTATGTGTTTTTTTTCCTTTGCTTAAAAGAATTAACAGGACTCCATCCAGCTACTAACAAGTTTTTTTTTTTTTATAAATTTTTTTTTTTTAAGTTAAAGGTTTCTGAAAAGTTAAAGTACAGATTTTTTCGGTCTTTGATTTTTGTGTAATGGATTAAACTTGAGTCTCTTGAATGAAAACTCAAAAACATAACATTGTTGTCCCATATTTTGGGTGTCCCTTTCCAATAATTTAATTGGAAGTTAAACATTGTTGTCTCATATTTTGGGTGTCTCTTTTCCCACCATCATAGTATCCTCTTTCAAGGTTCTTCCCTTTGTAACCAAATGTTTTGAAGTTTGAATGGCTTTTGGTGCTGTCCTATTCTATCCTCCCTCCAATAGAATGGGGAAGTGATCTAAGATTGACACCTACATAATCTTAAATTTTAGATTTCATTTCCCAAATGCTTCCTTAGAAATCAGAAAACTATCTAACTTCACCTTTTCACTATATGGATCCATCATTTCATTAGTCCAAATATAGCTGGTTCTAGGGAGTTTAATATCCACCAAATGTAACGCATGGACATGAGCATTCATGAGTCAATCCTCTAAGTCCAAAACTAGAGTTCCCTTTCTTGATAGTTTAGCATTAAAATACCCAACAACAATCCAATTTAGCTCCTCCTTTGAGACTCCAGTCTTTCATATTATTAACTGAATCTATCCATCTATGTTTCGTAGAAATTTGTGAGTAAAACTTGCTCAGTTGTCATATTGTTTCCAAAGAGGGATTTGAGGACACCCCTCCAAACTATATGCTCTATTGTCATTCATTCAATAAACTTCCAAAAAATAACTATCCTCCCTAAGGTCCCTCATGCAACCACTTCAATATAACAAACTCTCATCCAAAGTTTATTTAATATTTTTTACATGAGATCTAGTGACATATTGGTCTATTAAATAAGCAAAATATATGTTTTAGTTTTCTTGAAAAGTCTTCGTACAATAGATTGATGTGTTCTACTATTTAAAAAATATACAATATTCCATGATTGTATAATCAATGGTTACCTTGTGACTAGTATGCATCTATTGTCCTCATTGATCCCTTAGTGACATGATTGTCTCCTTCAGATGTTATCAATTCCTTTTTTGATTTTCTATCCACTCTTTGAGAGTTGTTATTTTTCGATCTCATATTCACTTGGATGATCCTTATGGTTGGATTCTCTTTTCTCTTTTTAACCGTATCCATGATGGCATCCTTTACTATCACCATTCATGATTATGCACGATCAATATCCATACCATATTTACCTATGGTAACTCATTGCACTCTATTAACTACTCAGGGATAAAAAGAAGGGTTTGGACATGAGTGTTTCTATTTTTGTTTATTTCCATCCAATCCTTCCATAAGTTTTTTTTCTTCTTGTGTCATTAGTGTCTTGAAGATCTCATACCTATTTGAGGGCTTGGGCTAGGTTTTTTTCCTACCATATTTTTTACTTTCCCTCATTTTGGGTTGTTCAAAATCATCTCCCTTTGCTTCTCCTACCTAAGAAGTGTTGGTTTCTCCTTTAGTGATCGTAGACTTATGCTCCATATGAGGATTCAAATGGGTATTCATTTCCATGATCATAGTGTTTGATCATAGTGTTTAGGTAGGACCAAGCCAAACACCCATATTTGTGGTAAACTCTATAGCTGAAGGGCAACACCTCATAACATAGTCATGGTTCCATATCTAT
The DNA here is from genome assembly GCA_028583015.1 of Wollemia nobilis. Classification (NCBI taxonomy): domain Eukaryota; kingdom Viridiplantae; phylum Streptophyta; class Pinopsida; order Araucariales; family Araucariaceae; genus Wollemia; species Wollemia nobilis. The sequence continues at coordinate 3,083,195 of JAQPPZ010016349.1, forward strand.
CGAATGGCTAAGATCCATTATTTATAAAATTAACAAGATATATAAAACATTGAATACAACAAGAAAATTATATAACAATTTTCATTGTAAATATCTTTAAAAACATTTATAATCATATATCCCATCACAGTTCAATATAATAAAAAACTTTAAACCATACACTCCTATGATTTCCTTCAATAATATAATGATCAACAAGTTAGACAAGTGTCTATGGACAAGGTGAGTTGTACAAGCTTATAGTGAGTGAATAGCTATCCTTAGTGAATTTAAGTTCATCTTCATGAAGAAAGGATAATCAATTAAATTTAATTTGGGAAGTAAATGTGAAATGAAAGTAGAAATATTTTTCTTTTTTATTTTATTTTAATAATTAAAAAAAAATTAAATTTAGTTTATAATGTTAACTTTTTAATATTGTATAAAGTATATAAGAATATTGTACATATAAATTATTATTATTATTATTCTTAAAATATAAAATTATATATATATATATATATATATATATATATATATATAATTTATAATAATTTATAAAAAAATTAATTAATTTAAAAAATAATAATAATATTAAGCATTCATGATACTTATATAAATTTATTAAAATAATAATTATAAATATATTTTTAAAATTTTATCTATATTAATTATTTATTTTTAATATAAAAATATATTATTAAACAATTTAAATTATAATTTTAATATTTATCTTTATATAAAACAATTCGTTGTATCACACCTAATTACATACTTATCACAGTGAAAACCACTAAACTCAGCTCTTACAGGTTGAAAGCAAGAAACTATAACATAGCTCTAGTTTCTATTTATTTTTAAAATTAAAACTTTTTTCAATACAGCGTTGAGATTTCGTTAACGCATTAAAGAGTTGTTTCCGAGGTCAATAGTTCACATGGACAGATCCTTACAAAATCAAAATATACATCGATTAAATAAGTCTTAAGGTCCATCATTAAACAAATATAATTATCCTTAGTAAAAGGAGAAACCTAAATGTTTTTTTTTTTTTTTTAAGTTTTATTATATTATATCATTAATTGGAACATTGCAATATTTGGTATTAGCATTGTCCACCAGCTAAAAAATAAAATGAGGTGGATCAGGAGTAAAGCAATCACAACTAAATATACATAAGAATAGAAGCTAATATCAACAAAAAGTCTATAGCTATATCTTATTGCAATACACCAGATATCAACATTCATTTGTTATATGAAAAAAATTTAGGCATGTCTTTCATGCTATATTCTACAATATTCAGAGATGAAAAAGAAATAATCAAACCCTAAACTTGTTTATCATTGTTAATTCTCTTCTTCTCAGTTTCCTATTGGAATTTATGAATATCTTGAATCATATAAGAAAGTTGATGAAGTCTGTCAATAACATCTCGAGGCGTGTTGGAAGGTCCATAGACTTGGGAATGAATGTGTCCCACATGTAGCAAAATATCAAAGGTCAAATCTATCAAAACTATATCCCATGGAGGAGTAGATCTAGTAAACACATTTTTGCATCTATAATTCCAAATATGCTTGAGAAGGATGAGTCTACAAACATCCCAAAGTTTGGGGTATTGATCTAGCTGAGAAAAACCAAGCAGAGTAAGCTTTCAAGATCTAGCAAAAGGGGGGGAAATAAAAGAGTAGAAGATATCCCAAAATTGTTTAGCCATGCCACAAAACCAAAACAAGTGAATAAGAGTTTCTAAAGAATTACAAAATTTGCATCAAGGGGGAATGTGTAAAATCACAGCTAAAATTTTAGTTTTTGGCAATTTTTTATTCAAAATTCGGCAACCAAGAAATTGAGTTTTTGATTCAACAAGAGCTTTCCAAATGTGAATAGCAAGAAACTACCATTGGGCATTGGTAAAATTTACTTGCCACTTGACATTGAGCTTAGAGTCTAAAGAAGGTGGACACAAAAGATTTTTGTATAACCAACTAGAAGTTATGGAAGATATTGTATGAGCATTAAACCATCTCCAGTCATTCCAAATATTATGGGAAGTTGTTCCCAACTTCATAAGGATATAACAAGGGATGTAAGCCACAATTAAACCATAAGACTCTTTGAACCTAGAGGGAAGGGATCAATTATTATAGATCTACTTCAATGTAAGAATTGTGTTAGTCTTACAATGGAACTGAGAGGGGGGGTGAATCAGTGCAGCTATTTAAAATCTTAAATCTTCATATCTTAATTCAGAACTAATGAATGCTTAAAACCAAATGCAGCAAATGTAACAAGATAGCAAAACATAACACAATATTTAACAAGGTTCACCAGTTTTGGCTACTCCTCAAAAATAGACTGCTTGGACTCCCATCCAAATCTAGCCTTTGCAAAGCACCAACTTTACAAAAATTTTACCAGCACCAACTGGAAGGAGCACCAACCCCTGATTCCAAGCACCAACTTGGACTTTTATTTTAAATCTTGATTGACATAAAAATGCCTTCTGTGTTACAAGACCCTCATTGGTCTATCTTTACTCAAATAAATCTCATGGAAGCATATACTCTTTTAAAGCTCTTCTTGCTGCACACTTACAGCCTTTTCTTCTAGCTTACTCTTGCAGCTCTCACAGCTCTGTTGCACTCTTTATGCTGCACTCTCTATGCTGCACTCTCTATGTTGCACTCTCTCTATGCTGTATTCTCTCTGCTGCACTCTCTATATTTTTCTCTATCTCAGCCGTGCCCTTTTATTCATCCTTTTTCACAACACATTTCCTCTATTCTGCAACACGCTACTCTCTTTTCCTGCATAGAGCTCAACGCTCTTTTACAGCACACTTTTTCAACCTACTTTTCTCAAAGACATTTTCTCTCTATTTTTGTGGCACTTTTCACTATCAGTAGCACGCTGCTCTTTTTATTTATGCACGAAGCTCAACACTCTCTTATCGCCCGTAGCACTATCTCACTATCCTGCGGCTCTTTTTCTTTCGCAGCAACGCTCTCTCTACCCGCATAGTGCTTAACATTACTACCTCACACAAATCTGCTTTTATAATAGAGTTCTATTTCTATTTTTGACTTCTATATTTTTGCATGTAGCTTATTAATAGAAACGGCTTCTTTATTCTCCCATGCAATCTTATTAATAGAATGGTTCTTTGAAACATTTCTCTGTCCGACTCTTGGTCTTCTTCTGACGACTTTCAGTAACCACCGCTGCATGAAATTTCTTTATAATGGCTCCTGTAACTGTAGTAAAGACTTCTATTTACTGTCACTATAACTGCCCCTATAACTGCTATAATTACTTCAGATCACTATTCTTTTAGCTACATGATTTCTATCAGTAACTTCACATTTAACTATTACACTGACTTTAGTTAACTCTTCTAATATTGGCTACGTGATTTTCTTGTGCAACTGCATCTATAACTGTCATTTACCTCTAGTTAAATTTACTTCAGCTTTTACCCACAAAACTAAGACATGTCGTGAAATCGTGACAGTTTCTGCCTCTTTGTCCACTTCTTCGCTTGCACTTGCGAAAACCAGACATGTCATGAAATCGTGACACTTTCACCTTCTTTGCACTCTTTTTGGCTTGCTCTAGCGAAAACCAGATATGTCACGAAATCGTGACACTTTCACCTTCTCGCAACTCTTCTTGGCTTCAACCAATGAAACCGAAACATGTCACAAAATCGTGACATCTTTCTCAGCCTTGTGCCTTTTCTACCTTCTACACGCAAAAACGGAACATGTCACGAAATCGCGACATCTTCGTTGCCTTGTGCCTTTTTTGCCTTCTGCCTGTGAAAACGAAACATATCACAAAATCACGACATCTTCGCTGCCTTGTGCCTTTTCTGTATTTGGCACGCAAAAATAGAACGTGTCACAAAATCACGACATCTTCACTGCCTTGTGCATTTTCTGCCTTCTGCTCATGAAAATGAAACATGTCGCAAAATCGTGACATCTCTCTCTTCCTTGTGCCTTTTCTTCCTTTCGCCCATGAAAACAGAACATGTCATGAAATTGCGACACTTTTGCTGCCTTGTGCCTTTTTTGTCTTTGGCCAGTGAAAATGGAACATGTCACGAAATCACGACATCTTTCTCTTCCTTGCACTTCTCTTCGACCCTGTCGCGAAATCGTGACATCTTCTCTCCTTGGCACTTTCTCTTTGATCCTGTCATGAAATCACGACATCTTCTCTCCTTGGCACTTTCTCTTCGATCCTGTCACAAAATCGTGACATCTTCTCTCCTTGGCACTTTCTCTTCGATCCTGTCATGAAATCGTGACATCTTCTCTCCTTGGCACTTTCTCTTTGATCCTGTCATGAAATTGCGACATCTTCTCTCCTTGGCACTTTCTCTTCGATCCTGTTGCGAAATCGTGACACTTTTTCTCCTTAGCGCTTTTCTTCCCGTCGAGTGGCGAAAACCCAACATGTCACAAAATCATGACACTTTTTCTCCTTTGCACTTCTTCTCCGAACATGTCACAAAATCACGACAGCTTTTCTTGCAAGCACTTTTTCTCCAGACATGTCACAAAACCGTGACAGTTTTTCTACTTGCTTTCTTTTCTGCCAACATGTCACGAAATCATGACAACTTTCTTACTTGCCTTCTTTGCTTCCAACATGTCATGAAATTGCAACAGTTTTTCCACTTGGCTTCTGTGCCTGCAACATGTCACGAAATTGCGACAGTTTTTCCACTTGGCTTCTTTGCCTGCAACATGTCGCAAAATCACGATAGTTTTGTTTGCACCTTCTCTCTCCTCATCTATGTCATGAAATCATGACAATTTTACTTGCGCCTTCTCTCTCCTCGTCCATGTCATGAAATCGCGACAATTTTACTTGCACCTTCTCTCTCCTCGTCCATGTCGTGAAATCACAACAATTTTACTTATGCCTTCTCTCTCCTCCGATGTCATGAAATCACGACATTTTTCTTTTTTCCTTCTAACTTCTCAACCTATCGCGATATCACGACAGAAAACATGTCACAATATCATGACAGTTTTCTTACTTGTATTTTTCTTTGAGCTTTTGCATATGGGCCACTTCTGTCTTCTTGGAGAATCATTGTACATGCTCTGTATGATCTCTGTACTCTTGCTCACTTCATCAACCAATCTATCTACTGCTATGACTGCTCTGCACTCCTGTCCATTGCATCAACTGATCCTCTATCTGTGTTGACAACAATGACAATACTTTGGCTGCACCTTGCTCATCAATCAACTCCTGTCCATCACCTTGCTCATCAATCAACTCCTATCCATTCCTATCCATTGCATCAGCTGATCAACCTGACTGTGTTGACAATAATGATAATACTTTGGTTGCACCTTGCACATCAAATTGAGCAACTACCTAGATCTTAGATATCTCTATTTCTATTAATTCCTTCCTTCAAAAAAGCTAGCCCATGAATAGCATTGCATAAAGCTAAAGGTTTATCATTATTGAGTATAATTTTATTTCACCAAAGACTATTAAGACCGATGCTTAGATCATGTCTCAAGGAGTCAAAATTCTAATCCAATAAATGAGAAACTAATTGCCAAGCTTTCTAGTCTTGGGTAACTAGAATAAAACCTTTAACTATAAAATAAGGTGCATTAAGGACCTTATCCTCCCAAGGGGTTTCTTTCCATTTAACTTTGTGAGTAGCTAGAGAGATTTTGTAACAAAATAAGTGTTTCCAATTTTCATCACCAATAATGGCTCTAGCAACCCATTTTGCAGCCAAAATTTTGCTTTGGATAAGAGGATCAATGATGCCTAGACGTCCTAAAGCCTTAGGTTGAGTACAAAGTTTCCAAGATATGGGTGTCATACCAACCTCTCCATCCCATTTAGTCCATAAAAATTTATGAATGGCCTGAGTTAATTTATTATAGGCTAACTTGGGAGCCATCCAACAAGAGGAGTAATAAACATTAGCAGATGCAATTATTTTATTTGCAATTTGAATTCTTCTTTCTAAGGAAAGAAACTGAGTTGGCCAAGCATTAATTTTTTTTTGAAGTCTTTCCATAACCCAGTTCCACATATCTTTATGAGAGATATTAATCCCAAAGAGAATTCTCAAATAACACATAATCCTACCATGAGGGATGATATTCCACTCAATTAAGGAGTTGCATCCATGAGGAGAGGAAGAGGTATAGAAGACTTCATTTTTAAAATTGTTTATACGAGAACTAGAGACATCACAAAATAGTTGAATAATCTCTTTAGTTGTTTCCACCTTTGTTGGGTATTTTGATGAAAAATAAGGGAATCATCAGCAAAATGAGAGTTAAGAGCATGCTTATACCCAGGAATATTAATACCCTAAATGAGGCCATCATAATGACCCTTATGAAGAAGATAACCAAGATCATCAGCAACCAAACACTACAAAAAATGAGCAAATTTAATTTGCATACTCAAATTATATGTGATATTGGGTAATTCTCAAATTTGGAGAGTATTTTTTTATATTTGTCTAATAAAATTTCTTTTTCTTGATGATAATGTTTAGAATTTGTGTAAAGTACCAATGCCATTACATGTTTAGATCTTTATATCTTACCTCCTACAATACCTACCTCAAATTTACATTATATACAAATATTACCATAATCTTGTGAACGTCATCCTTGCAAGCATTAAATATCTTGTTCTTGTAAAAAATCTAGGCATATAAACTCTCTTCAAGTAATAAAGTGTATGAGAACTTAAGAATCCAAGCATCATGCATTGAAGCCTCTAAGATCAAACTTTCAAGTGTTCAACGGTAAGCTAGCAAAATTTCAACAAACATCCTCACAAGGGAAAAACAACCTTAATATCTTGGGTTGTGCTCTTTCCTCTTATTTGCTTTTGGAAATTTATTTGTCTTGCAGCTTTAATTTTTAATCATGTTGTATATAAACCAATATTGTTGCTCTCAAAAGTAAAAATGTAGTCTGACTATAGGTTCAATGGTGCTATCACTATGTAGTTTACATAGAGTCACCCCTCAATGATGCTTTTGTGACTTAACATTTATTTTATGCATTTTTCATTTCTCTTATCTTTTTAAATAGAGGTTTGATTGTTGTTGAGGGGAGTCCAACATCCTCTACTACATGTAGGCCCCTTTTCTACTAATCAAGTTTTTCCTTTTTATGATAAATTTGAAGTGCCATTGAAAGATAAAAGCATCCACAATAGATAGGCCCCTTTGTTATTAATCCAATTTTCTTTTTTGTAGGAAAATGAAAGTGCCATTGATAGAAAAAAGTACTCGCAATAGATAGGCCCTTCTTCTACTAATCCATTTTTTTGTAGGAAATTCATTAATAGATAAAATGCTTCATACTTCTATATCTATCATAGAAATAGGTTTTTCTATTACATAATCTATATTATTTTAACATATAAGGCAATATTTTAAAATTTACAACTTAAGAAAAATTCAGTAGCCTAAGTTTGTAGAGTACTTGATGACTTGGGAAAAACTTGACAATAACTCAAAAAAAAATATTGAAGAAATTAAAATAAATAAACAAATAATATTTTAACCTCATTTCAAAATTAATACTATTTTTTAGACTAGATATGGGTATAATAATATTTTCAAGCATTTCAAAATTTATAACATGTATTGAAAGGTCTCAACCTAGTCCCCACTCAAAATTTAAGTGTTGTGAATTAACTACCCTCCATATCTCACAAGAAATCTAATAAAGTATTTAATTATGGCACCTCATCAAAGTTATCACCAACAATAACTTTACTAAATTTATATAGTTAAATATTGTGGTTGTACAACTAAAATGAAATTTAAAAAATAAGGTTTTTATTAATCAATACGGTACTAATTTAAAACCACTAAAATTATTTTTTTTGTCTCATTCCTATATAGCATCTTTTAAGCCTTCCAAATTTTTCAGCTACCTTTAGAACCTCCAAGTAGACAATGCCAATAGTTATTAAGTGGTTTGCAATTTATGACCTTATTTGAGATTGAAATGGGTCCCACAAATACTAAATCATGATTGCATAATGGGCATTAGAACAACTTGAACCAAATGTGAGTCTCTCTCAACTAGTTAAGACTATCATTGAGCAAGAACCAAACGTGAGTATCTCTCCTTGAAAGTTGAGAATTTCAACTAGTTGAACTAATTCTATTTGACATTATCAAATTATATATTTCTTATAAAATAACATATCTAACATTTAAAAATAATTTAAACAATAAATACATATTTTTTAATTTTATTAATATATCACAAGATTAAAATCTAAAATTCATAATATTATAACACATTTGTTTAAATTATATTTTTAAAGGAATCATGGATGATGGTGGGAGAACTACTAGTGTTGGTGTAGGAGAGTAGAAGGAGGAGAGGAACCCTTAGACTAGCAATAGTCATACAACGTTTTCACTAACAAGGTTACCTAGTTGGAGGTTCTGGGATATACTCCTACATATCATGTGATGATGAAGGGTTGGATGGTTTTTATCTTCCAAAAGGTAGAATATGCTATAATCATAAAAATGGAAGATGTATTTGGGGCTCAATATTTTAAATTTAAAATTTTGGACTATTGAGTTTAATATATGCTTTGAGACGACTAATATCCAATCTATTTGGTTCAAGATACCCTCTTTGCCCTTTTAATTCTAGAGTGAAAGAATGTTGTGTGATATTGGAAAACTCTTGGTATTTTTTCCTATAGTAGATAAAAAAACATTAAATAGTATTCAGAAAATGGTAGCTTATATCTTAGTGGAGCTTGATCTTGGTTTAGAGTTGTAAGAAAACATAGATTTCATGCCAAGAAATTAGACACATTTACAAAATCTTATCTACATTGGGGTATTGTTTTGATGTAGTAATTGCCATCATTATGATAATATCAAGGTAAATTATGAAATGAAAGAGAGTAGAGGTAAAGGGACTATATAGAAGGAATTTGGAGGTTCTTTTATTCTAATAAATTCAAAAGGATTTAGCGATAGCCAAATAAAAGATATAATAGTACCCACTCAATACCCCTAAATCGTTTAAAGAAAGGTTTCATAACATAAATGTCCAAATGGAGGATAAATATTTAGCTCCAAGCGACTACAATAAGGAAGTTTCATATGTGGGAACAAAGGTCATACCTATGATTTTTTAGAGTATATTACATCATTTGGGTCATGAAATATACCACCTTTGGTACATAACTAGAGTAAGAGTTTACTTTAGAGTAAAGTTAGTAAGTTACTTCAAGTATTTTAATAAATGCACAAGTGTCAAAGGTTCATGTTGTAAATGTACAAGGAGTCCTCTTGTACATCAGTTAGATAAGTACAGTAAGGGGAAAGTAATCTATATTCCTATATAAAGACATCTTAGTGAGTGTTTTAGGAGTGCATATGTTGTAGCAATATAGGGGATCATATGTAGTAGTAGTATAGAGAGTGTATGGTACAATGTAGTTTTTCATATCTTCTTATGGAATGTTCATATCCTCCATTACATAGCATTGTACTATTTTCATCACTTTCATTAATGGTATATTTTTGAGTTATTTGTATATGTTCATATTATTATTTTCCTACATATTATGGTGTCATTAGTTTATTGTTATCTCATATTTGTTATCTTGTATATTTTCGTTATATTCCCTCTATTACTGTGTCATCAAAAGCTATTAGTGGTATCAAAGCACGTGGTAGATTATTTAGGATCTACTAAGAGCCCCATGATAAATCAGTCAAAAAATAGGAAGAGCCACATGTGAGATTGAGAGAAATCCAAAAATCTCATTTACAAAATTTTTGAGATTATATTTGGCTAGAATTTTTCCACAAGATTGTAGAAAAACTTGTGAAGACTAGGACTCAACATAAATTCCACTACAGTGATAAATCAACTAGTGAAGATTTATCATCTCTAGATTTAATAAATTATTTGATTCTAGTTTCTAACATCTTGTTGCAGGAAAAGGATATTCATAAAAAGTTGGAAAGCTTCCTACATAGAACTAGGAACAATATATTCATCAAAATCATTCCAAAACTTGCAACAACAAGTAGAAGACTAAATATTTTAGAAGACATGAGGAAAGGTCACATTACTAGAGATTGCAGACCTATAGAGTGCAAAAGAAGAAAAGGCCATAACAACCTTACTACTTATTCAATAGACTCCATAATAGAGTCCAAAAGAAGATTGGAGGTTGATGATCTCCATTAAAGACTATAAACAACAGATTGAAAAATTAGCCTGAAGAAGTTGAAGAGACTCCATAGAAGAGTCTAGAATAATATTTGAGATTGGTGATCTCCATTAAAGCTTACATATTATAAAAGTGGAGGAGGACCAACAAATATCCTATTCCATATTCTAGTAGTAGCATATTTTATAGATCCAAAAAGAAGATATCACTACCAAAACTTCCACAGTAGAAGGTTAAATAAAATATCTCACATGGAAGGCCAAGAAGCTATGATATTGAAGACCTTAGTGAGGTTTCAAGAAGAAGGTTTGGAGAGCCTTATTCAGATAATGTCAGCAAAGGAGTTCTTAGAAGAACTTATTGGATATATTTACTACCAAGAAGAAGTTCTTGATAGCAAAAGAACTTCATATAATTATCATCATCAAAAAACAAGCCCAAAAAATAATTATTTGGTAAGGAATTAGCCAAACATCAGAATACCTTAAGACTTTTATATTCTTGAGAAGAAGGCCTAGATTAAAGATGATATTTGACAAAGATACTGAAGGATAAAGGAGGCAAACATTACTACCAAATCCAAAAGATTTGAAAAATTCTTTAGAAAGCTAGAAGGCTCACTTGAATATAGGGTTTTGTTGAATCTTCAATAAAATATTGATGGGTCTTTGAAGGAAAATGCAGCTATGATTTGCCCTAGCAAATTTTTGAGTTTCAATAACAATAATTTAGTGTAAATTTTGACTACAAAAGAGGCAACAATTTAGGCAATATTACTAGCTACAAAACTTCAGAAGTTACAAATTCCATCTTGAAGGCTAATCAAGTCACCTACTATTGTTTAAGGGAAATGAGTTAGAGGGTTTTTGGAGCTACAAAAATGTGATTTAAAGAGCTATATCAAAGAGCCAAGAATAACTCCAAGTTCATCCATGTAAAGGTAGTAATAAGGTGAGTCTAATCAACTAGAAATCCTTCATCTATAGAGATAATTAAGGTAAGAAACTTGGGTGCAAGTAGGTACATTACTTGAACTTTAATTTGGGCCCTTAACCAGTTCCATTAAGCACCATTTAAAGTTCTTTAAAAATTGCAAAGAGAAGGTTGCATATTATAGTCTTCAAATGGAGTGTGGAAGGAAGTTATTTTAAATTTTATACATACACATTAAAAATAGGAGTTAGATACATATCATCTTCCTATTATTTAGTTACAAAAAAGAAGACTATTTAAAGTTTCAAAAATTACAGTGCATTTAGGAGCAATTACTAGTGCATGATTTAAGGTTCATTTGAATGAGTAATAAGATGAGATCAATACTGCACTATACTAGTTGTTATTAAAGAGTTTTCTAAGATGCACTAAATATACTAATTATAGATGTTCAAGGTGCACTATGTATTTTACGTTACAGTGAAAATTAGTGCATAGTATGGTTTACTTTGAGGGTTCATCTATAAGATTAATAAGGAGAAACTTTTATTTCACTATATTACTTATTCAAATTTCACTAAGTATTATTAGTTAAGGTGAACATTAGTGCAAACTTAAACCTCTAAAAATTAGTTGCATGGTTATAGTCTTGTATTCATTTCTTTTAAAATTATCCAAGTTAGAGGTTAGTGTTGTTTGAGAAGAAAGGCAACAATACATTGTTGTCAAGGATTAGAGCAAGCAATCACCATTTCAAAGAAGTAAAATAAAATCTTCAAAAAACCATCATCATTTATCCTCAATTTATATATCGAGGATTTGCAATATAAAAAAAAAGAATAGCATAAAAGGGAGACAAAGAACTCTCAAAACTTTGGTTAAAAATAAGGTATTTTATTTATGTTATAGTGATGTGCCCTCCTAAAGAGGATTTAATATAGAGTGTCCAAATACACTAAAGGCAACAAGCATCCTATGTCTAAGATCGATTGAAATATAGAAGATAAAGGTGAGCTAACCTAGGGCACACAAGTATCAGTTTGGGGTGTCTAAAGATACCATCTTTAGCATCTTATCCGACATCCATGATTGCATCAACCTACAACACAAGTACCTACATAAGGATAAATGCAAGGGCAATGAATAATAAGTGGTATATCAAGGAGAAAAAATATATGAGCGAAAACACCACATTCTACTACTAAATCTCCATAGGACCTCCATCCCATTGCCCTTGGTACCTTACAACTGAAGCCAATCACCGTCCTTAAGTATAATAGCTTGAAAGAAGGAAAATTTTTATTGTAAAAATAATGAAGCATGCTTGAAAATGGTTGGAATGAATAGGCAGTGAGAAGGTCTTAAGCGTAATTTTTGATACATTGAAGAGAGTGTGCATGCAAAGGAGATATCTACACTGTCTTGAAAGAGGAAAAAATATTGTGACACTTTGCACAAAGGGATAATTACCCTCTTATCTCCAATGCTTAGTAAAGGTGCTAATTCACATAACACTTCTCATCATTGTCCTAACATCCAAGTAACTTCAACACCCAACAAGGAGAAGCTAATCCAATGCGACACAATGTAAAATGATCCACAATGTCTAGAGAAGCTTGAGGAATATACTTAAGTAATTCCTACCACTAATTGGCACCTACTTCAATAAATAAAAGCTTATATATAGTTGTTAGACAAGAAGCATATAGTGTGCAAATGAATGAGCAAGTGAGAATTAAATTAAAGGAAGCAAATTCATAGCAAAAATTAAGTGAAGTGCATTCTAATATTGAAGTTAAGGAGTCAAAAGTTCATTTATACTATCATAAGAGAATGATCATCGAGTTTATCATAAATCAGTAACACACCAATGCTCACAATCAACACTCAAATTCAATACCAGTCAGTATGAATTCAAAGGTATATTTTCACTTACAATCTTTTATTAAAGTTTAAAATGGAGGTATAAGGAAATGTATATTACCATGGTTTAAATAATTGGATTAGATATAACCTTAGAGAAAGCAATCATATAAATAGTGCATAATCTTAAGGGATAATTCAAGGATGTATTACATTTGCAAATAATTAAGTAGGAGAAATAAGGGTTTCTACTTAGACATTTAAAAATTATATTGCAAATATTATTAATTTCTAATCTTCCAAAAATTAGGGAGTTATATGGTATGCTACATCAAACATAAATAATTGGAATTTAGCATTATTGGATATAGGACACTAAACCAGATTTAGGACACACTTTTAATATTTAAAAGAGATAATCATTCCTTGTGTGTGTATGCTATTTTCTATTTAGAGTATCACAATAATAAAAAGAAAAATCCAAAAAAAAAAAAAAAATTGCATCTTTAGGTTAACATCACCATGGTGTACACCCGTAGCCAAGCCCAATCATGGGCAGAAGCTGTAGAGAATGCACCAAGGGGGACAAGTCACCCCCGATATAGCCCTAAAGACTTGGCCATCCCGCCTTGGCGGCAGGATACACAAGTTAGTCCACACCATGTAGTTACAGAACATGACTTTAGAGGCACCTCCTTGAGGGGCACTCCAACTCATGCCATCACTAGACAAGACTATAGAGGCACCTCCTTAAGGGGTACTCCCATTCAGCAAAGATCCTTTCAAGAAGACAACCTACATGTAGCACTTGACCTAGATATAAGGCCTCCCTTGGAAGCTCGTTATGGGTGGCCTAGTGATGAAGTGCTTGAACAAAAAAGGGTCCACAAGGAGGAACCATATGATTTCGTTACTCCTAATTTACCCCTGATTAATGTCAGACACACTAGACCATATCCAAAATATCAGGTTCTCCCGATAGGGCAAGACAATTTTGCCCGCACCTTTTATGCATATAACAGAGAATGTGAGGAAGATCACTACGTTCCTCAAGAACAGTACATAGCATAGGAATGATGCACGTCTACACCCACTTTATATCTAGATCGCTCATTGAGACCAGAGCTTCAAGTCAATGTCGCTAACCTCGATAGAGGGAAGCAACATATAGGGGTCTCAGAGTACCATGATCGAGAAGGATATGTAGGGGAGGCATCTAGGCCTCCTAAACAAGAGACGACGAAACAAAATGACTTGGCATTTGCCAAACTAGCCACCCACCAAGCGCAAATCATGCGGCTTAGGAAAGACCAACAACAATTAGAACATTTGTGTCGCCTTAATCAAGAGCGCATTCAGCATCAGACAACTGAATTGCTTCACAACAATGCGCCTGAGAAGGCCCCAGTCCCTCATGCACATAAATCTGAGATGTATGTGAGGCACAACCCCTTAGTGCGAGACAGGTCTCCGTGAATTCATCAAGCACTACCTCTAAGACCTCCTAGACCTGAGCGGGAGGCCACTCCTCGAAACCGTGATGGGCATCCTCCGCGGGCACCCATCAATGTTTACAGGCCTAGGCCAGACACTCCTCAAGAAGCTTATGAGGATTATGAACAAGAAGAAGAGTGGGCTAAAACGCCCTATCAAGGCAGAAGGGGTGCTACCCAGTTATCCCTCCAAAGGCCTCAAGTTCCCCACAACCCACAGCGGGAGCAAACCAAGGAGGAGGATATTAAGTCCTCCGATGCATACAAAGTGTTGTTAGAACGCTTAGAGACTATGGAACTCAAGACTTTTGGGCCCCAAAAGCCTACTTTATGCCAACTCCATAGTCATCCTGTGCATCCTTCAATGCCGGCACCTCCATACCCCAAACATTTTAAGCTGCCCCAATTGGCACTCTTTAGAGGGGACGAAGATGCTCAAGAGCATGTGACTCGATTCTTGAGCCAATGCTTCGGTATTCAAGACAATGATGCATTGCTATTAAGAAAATTTATAACCACATTCGTAGGACCTACCTTGGATTGGTTTACCCATTTACCAAAGCATAGCATCTACAACTTGGATCAGCTAGTGGACGCGTTCCTAGAACGTTTCACTTTCAACACAAAGAAAAAGGCGTCACTAAGTGATCTAGCTAGCCTCAAGCAGTATGAGGAGGAATCTATGGTGGCATATGGGAATCGATGGAGGACGTTGCTTTCAAAGCTATCCTACCTCCCTCCTATGTCCGACCTAACTCAAATGTTCGCAAAGAGCTGTTTGTGAGCGCTCCCCGGGCTCTGGCGACACCGAAAAAAAACCCCCCTAGGAGAAAAGCCGGCGGGAAGGAGAAAAAAAAGGGAGAAGAAAAGAGAGGGGGGGGGAAAAGCCAAGCAAAAGGAAAGGAAAGAGAAAAGAAAAAAAAAAAAGAGGGACAACCGAGAGACACCCCGCGGGCAACCAAGCCACCCACCCCCCCCCCCCCCCCCCCCCCCCCCAACACCCCCCCCGACGAGGGGCGGGGGGGGGCGCCCCCCAAGAAAAAAAAAAAAAAGAAAAAGAAAAAAAACAACAGGAGCAGCGGGACCCCCCACCCAAGCCCCCCCCCCCACCCCCCCGCGGGCCCCCGCGGCCGGCCTGGGTGGGCGGCGGGCGCGGGGAAAACACACAAAAAACCAAAACAAGAGAACAAAAGGCGGGGGGGGGGAGGGAGGGGGGGGGGGGGGGGGTGGAAGGGAAGGGGGGGGGGGGGGGGGGGGGGGGGCGGAAGTTCAAAGGTTTAGTGCAAGATCTCATTGACAATAATACATTGGTAGTGGATAACCCCATCGCGCCCAACAACCAACAAATGGGTGTTTTCAGAGATCCTTTACCCGCACATGATGCACAAGCAAAACCTCTTCATGTCAATGAAGTGCAATAGAATTGCCCCATGGAGGGGTATGTTGGGATGATCAGCATAGTGACAAGGAACAAGAGATACCCAAGAGCTGCCCCCGCGATAGCCACAAGGGAAGTTCCATCCATGTCACAACCTCAACTAAACCCTACATAGTTGCCCCCACCTAGACCAGTGGCCACGATTCGAACTAGACTTACTCAAAGTCTAAGGACCACGTCGGCTAGGCTCTCCATATATGAGCTTATTCAACAATCGGTGCCCCATCGGGAAGCTCTCATGGAGATATTAAAGGCAATTGAGCTGCAACCCCATGAAGCGAATTCGTTCAACAATTTTGTGGGGCATGTAAAATAGTGTACCGAACCAGTCATCACCTTTAGGGAAGATGAATTAAAAATGGTGACTGGGGATGTAGCGGATCCACCCCTGCACGTTATTGCGTGGGTCAATGGGATTCCGTATAAGCGGGTGTTGGTAGACATTGGTTCGTCCAGTAACATTATTACAACCGCCGCACTGAAACATTTGAAGTTGCCAGCCTCTCACATTGTACCTTCCACTTATACTCTTCGAGCATTTAATGATGCGATATGCTCGACAGTTGGCACAATTGTCTTACCTATACAAGTGGGACAAAAGACCATTCATACATTGTGCCACATTTTAGAAGGTGAGATGGCTTACAATATCTTGCTTGGGCGGCCTTGGATCCGGGATATGAAGTGTGTCCCTTCAATTGCTCATCAATGTTTAAAGTATACATTTGAAGGACAAGTGCACGTGGTCCCCATAGATTTAGAACCTTTCAAATACTGCAATTCAGTGCAACTAATGCCGCAGTCGACCCTTCCTTCAACGCATGTGGATTTTTAGTTAAATCCATCTAAAAGGGGTCCGATTACGCAAGAATCTCCATTACCAAATCAATCAAATTCCTAGGTGGGTTCATCTTCTTCATCTGGTCCTCCCACAATGATGCCACCTATGGTGGCCACACCAACGGACAAAGGAAAGAAGCCCCTGGAAGCGGAACCACCCTTAGTCTCCAACATCTCGATAGAAGAGATGCCTAATAGAATGGAAGTCGAGACGCCTAGTTCACCCCACATGGAGTGGACTCAGGGAGAACTCCCATTCGCTTCCTCTCAATCACCAATGATTACTATTGAGATGTCTAACACAGGCATGGGGGAGTATATAGTGCGCAATGTTGTAGCAACGCCCACACTTCAGTCTATGCAAGACATGGGAAGACCTCGACTCCCCATAGGCTCTGTGGTTCCTTTAGGCTACCCACCTAATCAGACAAACTTTATTTTTGGGGGCCTGGATAATGGCGTTGAACCTTCCCTACAAGAAGAGGAAGATGAAGAGCCCTTTGTGGAGGATGTCAATTATCTGTCTAACCCAGACTTCGCATTACGATATCTTAGCCAATGCAATTGGCATGGATATGGGTTGGGAAGGTATGAACAAGGAGTGCGTGTTTTGTGCCAACCAAGATACCAAATGCCTTATGACAAGTCAGGAGTAGGGTTTAATCACCCTTTGCCCCTCGACATCTTGGTCAAAAACATGCAAGGCCTAGGGATAGGCAACAAGGATGGGTTGGCATCAGATCCATATGCCAATCCAAATACAACTTATACATTGGGGGATTATTTCCCATTACACACAAACAACCTTGTTGACCTCAACAACCCTTTCCCTTCGGTCGCAATGGGAGACAATTCCAGGACTCACCTCCACGAAGGATATGACCAAGACCAAGCAGAGTCTTCGGATGATGAGTTGGAGTACGAGGTAGCACCTTGGGATTCTCTTGAGTCAGGAAGCAATCATTCCCACATGCTTCCCATGGATGATTATCAAGAAAGATTCTTGACCATGTTCCCATTGAATGATCCCATTGAGCATAGATTACCTCAAGAAAATCAGGTCCCCCCGTAGAGAGCGGCACAACCTCGTTGGGACCATATTAATTTTCTCGAGCAAGATGAGCTTCCCATGTCGCAAGTAGTTATTGGAGCCAATGAAGGCCTATGGATCTCTGACAGTGATTACGAAGATGAAACCGAGATGGCCTATCTCAACCACATGCGACAAATGCAACAACAATATCCCTTGGACATAGATGACATGTTTGAACACTTACACATAGGTCCAAGACATAGGTGGCACCTCAACCCGATGCAGTTATAGCAATTACTGCACCCGCCACTCAGGTACATAGAGAGCATCTTCCACCTGGAGACCCTATCAAACCATCAGTGCCTAGGGCAGACCCTATTTGCATGTCCATGCATAGGGCTGATCCCTTTGTGCCAGTGCCTACAGAGCCAGATCCAACGCATCAAGAACATCCCGAATGTCAGAGTTATCACACCTATGGTAATGGAGGTTACAATCATTTCATAAACATGATCTCCATTGACTTGACCGCCCCCATCCATGATCCAGCCAATCCAACATGATCATTGCATCTAGACATAGAGGCTATAGATTGGGATCGCGCTGACACACCACCATCCCCATCAAAGTATTGGCCTTGCGGTGGGATGTTTCATTTCACTCCAGGACAGACTCAGGATGTCTTCCATGCTGAAGAGGAACTCGACGTTCCTAATGATGATCTTAATTCAGCAAACGATATCCATCTGATCCCAACTCCACACCAGTTGGAGGACGGATCCCACATGTCGATCGAGGCAATGACTGATGTAGACATCGGCACCGATCCAATGAATCCATGGATTCTCAAGCTAGGGGTAAGTCTTTCCCCCAAAGAGCAAGCCGATTATGTTGCCCTTCTTAAGGAGAAGAAGGAGGTTTTTGCATGGTCATACAAGGATATGCCGGGACTAGACCCATAGCTAGTCATGCATAATTTAACGCTTGATCCGACAATCAAGCCGATAAAGCAAAAACTATGCAAGATGCACCCAACAATGGCCTTAATGGTAAAATATGAGTTACAAAAGTTGTTGGATGCCCAGTTTGTCATCTATGTGGATTATCCTCCATGGTTGTCTAACATGGTTCCCATCAAGAAGCCCGATGGGAGGATTCACATATGCATCGATTTTTGAGATCTTAACAAAGCGAGTCCTAAGGATGATTTTCCCTTGCCAAGCATCGACGCATTGGTAGATGCCACAGTGGGCCACGAAATGCTTTCCCTTATGGATGGTTTCTCAGGATACAATCAGATTCGTATCAATCCTGAGGACCAACTAAAAATGGCATTCACAATGCCTTGGGGGACATTTTGCTATAAGGTCATGCCTTTTGGCCTTAAAAATGCCTGGCGCCACTTACCAACGTGCCATGACGTACATATTTCATGATTACATGCACAAGACTTTGGAAGATTACATGGATGATTTGTTGGCCAAATCTCTTTTGCGCCTAGATCACCTCGGTGACTTGAGCAAGGTCCTTGATCGCCTCATTGAACATAAAGTCAGACTAAACCCCAAGAAGTGCGTCTTTGGCGTCACCTCTGGAAAGCTCTTGGGTTTCATAGTCTCCAAACGAGGAATCGAGGTAGACCCAAACAAAGTCAAGGCAATCCTTGAAATGCTTCCCCCAACCACCATCAAGCAGCTCAGAGTCTGCAGGGAAAGGTTGCGTCGATCAAGCGCTTCATAGCGCAGTTATCTAACAAGTGCCGACCCATGAATAAATTATTGCATAAGGGGGTCACATTTCATTGGGATGACGAGTGCCAGTCAGCCTTTGATGACATTAAATAGTACTTGGCTTCATCGCCAGTATTGGCACCACCTAGACCAGGAGTGTCATTCTATTTATACATCTCAGCTACTGAGGTGGCACTGGGTGCCATGCTATCCCAGAAAAATGAACTTCACAAAGAACAGGCTACATACTATCTTAGCCGCACCCTGGTCAGTTATGAACTTAACTATGCATACGTTGAAAAGCTCTGCTTGGCAGTGGTGTTTGCTACCAAAAAGCTATGCCACTACATGCTCAGTAATAAGATGTATGTTGTGTCTAAGGAGAATCCATTGCGATACATGATGAGTCGTACTTATCATAGTAGCCGCACGATGAAATGGATCATGTTGTTGACGGAGTTTGACATAGAGTTCATTGGACAAAAATCCATAAAAGGTCAAGTCATCGTCGATCAACTAGCCGAGGCTCCTCTTGAAGATGATCAGCCTCTGACTTTCGAACTACCTGATGATGGGGTCTTCCATGTTTCAGAATCGCCAGATTCTGATGAGCTTGAGTCACAGGCTGACATAACCCTATTCTTCGATGGTTCTAAATGTGAGCAAGGGGGTGGCATGGGAATTGTATTCTTCACTCCACAAGGGGCTCCAATGCCTTTGTCATTTAAATTAGACTTCCCGTGCACCAAAAACAATGCAGAATATGAAGCCTTGCTCATAGGTCTTCAAACAACAATCACCATGAACATTAAACGTCTAAACATCTTTGGTGATTCGTTGTTGATTGTCAATCAAGTGAAGGGGATTTTCCAATGTAAATGTCCAGTTCTGCAGGCCTACAAAGCCCTTGTGGACAAATTCCTGGCACAACTTGAATGGTATGACATCGAGGCACTCCCTCGATCATCAAATCATTTTGCGGATACTATGGCCTCCTTGGGGTCACTAATCCCGCAAGACCCTTCTGGTGAAATGACAACCATTCAGGTTAAAACATTATCGCAATCTACGATGGAGCGTGCAAGCTCTGATCTGACGCCAAGAATCCACCTGATCCAGATTGAACCATCTCCGGATAAGTTCTCTCGAATCCATGATTGTTTGACTCGAGCCAACTAGGGGTCCTTGTTCTCCCCGACCCCTCTTAATAGCAACACAACGCTATTTTTACAAGCTCTTTCCCGCTCAGCTTTTGCTAGGGATGGACTTCAAGAGGGATTGGTCATTCATACTATCGAGGTTTCTGATCAGCAGGATTGGTACACACCCATTCGGGATTACCTCAAGCTAGGTAACCTCCCACTTGGATTGACACAAGCCGCGAAAAGATCATTCAAATAGAAAGCGGCAAAGCATGTCTTGTTAGGAGACATTTTGTATCATCAAAATTATGAAGGAATCCTCCTTCGTTGTTTGGACCAGCAAGAGTCCGCTTGGGCGATCACCCAAGCTCACGATGGTACATGTGGTGGCCACTTCAGTGGTATGGCCATCGCAAAGCGCATTCTTTGCATGGGTTATTATTGGCCATATTTAGAGCGAGATTGTTGTGCATATGTGAAGAAGTGCATGAAGTGTCAACACCATGCTAATTTGACACATGTACCTTCTCAGGCCTTGTAGCCGATCCAATCGGTTTGGCCTTTTTTGTAGTGGGGCTTTGACCTAATTGGAAAGATTTCCCCTACATCGTCTGGTCATCACACGTTCATTTTAACGGCCACAGAGTACTTCACCAAGTGGGTGGAAGCAATTCCGCTAACCTCTACGACTGGATCCCGCATTGCGGAGTTTATTTTGCATAACATCATATGTCATTTTGGTATTCCATCCAAGATCCTGTCAGATAATGGGACACCATTCAAGAACAAAGATGTGCATGCTTTGACCACAAAGTACAAAATCTAGCATAGTTTTTCAACACCCTATTATCCGTAGGCAAATGGGCAAGCAGAGGCATCAAAC
Source organism: Wollemia nobilis (assembly GCA_028583015.1). Taxonomy (NCBI): domain Eukaryota; kingdom Viridiplantae; phylum Streptophyta; class Pinopsida; order Araucariales; family Araucariaceae; genus Wollemia; species Wollemia nobilis. The sequence continues at coordinate 3,104,771 of JAQPPZ010016349.1, forward strand.
AAAATGCTAGTCGCCATTCTCAAAAAGATAGTTGCAGACAATCATAAGGACTGGCACATTCAGATCCCGCTTGCCCTATGGGCTTATCGCACTAGCATCCGGACGCCCACTGGGGCAACTCCATTTTTGTTGGTGTATGGCTCCGAGGCAGTCATGCCTCTTGAGTTGGAAATCCCTTCCCTGCGCATTTCAATGCAAGAGTTCATCGATGATGACACTGCGCGGTAGGCCCGGTTAGATCAACTGACGTTGCTCGACGAACGACACATTAATGCTCTCGAGCATTTGCGTATCTATCAAGAGCGACTTAAGAGAGCATACAACATGAAAGTCCACCTCAAGGAATTTTAGGTTGGTGACTTGGTCTTAAAAGAGAACCAACAGAATTCTAATTTGCCGTCCCATCTACGGGACAAGTTCACGGCAAACTAGTTAGGTCCTTATGTCATTGACAGTAGAATAGGACCTGGAACATACCGGCTTGCCTCTCTTGAAGGAATCAAGGAAACAAAACCCTTGAACATCAGTCATTTGAGGCCATTCCACATCTAGAGAGCCATAGTCCAACTAAAACTCCCAATCCAAGGTTCTTCAAATCCAAAAGCTCCAAGGATTCTCATAATCGCTTGGTCAACCCTAAATGCCCCAAAGGTATCTATAAACCCTTTGGTCAAGCCAAAAGCTCCAAGGATTCTCATAATCGCTTGGTCAACCCTAAATGCCCCAAAGGTATCTATAAACCCTTTGGTCAAGCCAAAAGCTCTAAGGTATTAAACTCCAAGGATTCTCATAATCGCTTGGTCACCCCCAAAATGCTCCAAAGGTATCCATAAACCCTTTGGTCAACACCAAAAGCTCCAAGCGTTACCATAACTGCTTGGTCAAAATAAATATTCAAAAATAAACAAAAACAATACAATCATCAAAAATAACAAAAACAATTGCATTTCAATTCCATGCATACTCATAAAAATCAAAAATCACAAAAACAATTGCATTTCAATTCCATGCATTCTCATAAAAATCAAAATACAAAAATATAGGTTGCATTAGGCATCGCATCCATACATTATATATTTGCTAGGTCATACAAGTCAAAAGCACCATAGGCTGTCATTACTTGGCAATTCCATCATTTTCCACATCAAATCCATTTTCATAAACGCATACATCCAACATATCACCATTTTCTTTTAGCATAGTCGATTGTCTCCTAAATGTATATAGGGTTTTCATCATTCAGCTGTCTTTAAATTTCTAGCCAAAAACTATACACAGTTAAACAGATTTTACATGGGAAAGTTTTACTTGGATCACACCTTGTTACGTAGCATCCCAACACAAATTAACACACATAAAATAATTCCTAAGTTGTGTGAATGCAAAAGAAACCTACAAAGCAGTCTCGGGTACCATAGGTGAAAGATTAGCCTATTCATCCCCCTGTGCGAATGGTTCCAGAATGCTGAGAATTGACAAAAGGACGAGCTCTTCCCTATCCATTCACCTTAATAAATAGTGGTTTTTACCACTACCAAATCCCAATCATAGTTGGTCCCCAAAGTTGTAAGGATTCGTACTACACGTCCCTGCCAAGGATGGGTAGTCATCCCCAAGACCTAAAAGGATCAACGCCATTCAAAAACAAAATTCCAACAAACCATCATCCTAACCATCTCCATTCACCTTTGGTCTCCAAGTTGTAAGGATTCGTACTATCCACCCCTAACCAGGATGGGTAGTCATCCCCAAGGCCTAAAAGATCAATGCCCTTACTTCATAATCTCCATTATCCCCTTGGTTCCCAAAGTCGTAAGGATTCGTACTACACGTCCCTGCACAGGATGGGTAGTCATCCCCAAGGCCAATAGGATCAAGGCCATTCACAAGCTCAAACTTACAAAGCTCAAAATACAAAATCAAATAACAGTGGTTATCACCACTATTCAAAATCCTTGCTCAAAAAGAAAAATAAATAGAAAAATAAATAGTGATTTTCATCACTATATAGACGAGCAAGTCTCCCAAATCATTCAGCCAACAAATAACCTGAACTTGAATCCCTGGAATTCTCAGCATTCGAAAACCATCTAGGTGATCCTCATTACAGGTTTGGTTGATAGCCTACCTGGCAATGGTGGTATCCTACCCGCATGACGATATGTCTGTCACATTAGCTTTGCATGTGTGCAGACCAATATTTGCATGTGGATGAGCTAGCTTATGGTACCTTAGATTGTCACGTGGATTAATCTTGCTAAATACAACAACGGAGTTAGTGGAGCTAATTAGGTGATCCTCAAGTACAGGTTTGGTTGATAGCCTATCTGGCACTGGCGGTATCCTGATGAATACCACATAAACGAACTCAATTGCACACACAGGGATGTGAAATAACTTGGTTAAATTCAAGTCGGATTTATACCTTGTTCAAAAGTCTTGCGAGATAAATGTATAGTCTTGGATAGTTAGTTAAAATATCTAAATCTCAGAAAAGCTTAAACTACATTTTAAAACAACTGTCACATTTCATTCCGTACATCACCATTCAAAAAATATGCAAAATACAAAAACAAAGTTTTCACATGCACAGGCATTCCACAAAGTCATCCCATTAATATAACAAGTCAGTCAAATCTTGTACAGTCTATGGTGCCTCGACACATTATCAACAACTCATTTCATTCATTCCATATGCATACATCATACAAATTAGAACCATCGCATCCATAATCGCATATGCATACATCAATGTAAAAACATGTACATAAAAACAAATCATGAAAAATGTATAAACATAAAAAAGAGTCATATGTATATATATATCATAACAAAAATGCCCGTAGGCTACAATGAGCCGGTCCTCGGACCTCGCTACCAAAATCCAAAAACTCAAAAACCCCAAGCCTAGGGCGTCGGCCACCATGATCACGCAGGATCGGTGCGACGGGAACTACCCCCTGTAGTGTGGGTCCTATGGGACCTCTCAGGGCGACTGTTGCTCGCCCCTGCATCGCGCCCACTAGCGCCTCCCTCATCTAGCCGCCTACGATGGGATGATGCTGACTGCTCAGTCCCGCTGTCTCTCGTTCGATACGACGAGCCACCTCCAGGAGGCTCAGGTATTCACCCACCAAGGCGGATAATCTCTCCCTCCATCTCCAGCCGATGCCATCACCAATCTGACTCCTATCACCAATGACTCCCGTCGGCCCCAATCTGCCTCTCGTCGACCCCACTCTACCTCCCACCGATGGTAGTAAGCTACTACATCATCGCGTTGTGCTAGCTGCACCCGCAAGAGATCCCTCTCCCGTGCAGCATCAGTATCCCCCTCCTACCGATGAGACGCAGCCCATGCGCTCTCCCGCTCTGCCAACTGAGTCCGCAAGAGATCTCTCTCCTACAAAGCCTCTCCTAGCTCCCCATATCACCTCTGTAGCAGGTCCTCCAATCATGCTATCTCAGCATTGAGCCTCGCCTCCACATCCTCCGAACCTGCCTGAGGCATAGGTGAATCCGGGACAACAGCCTGCTCTGGCTCCCACTGCTCCGGGACGTCCTGCATCTCCGGCTGGTCCGGTACCCCAAAATCCCCTCCAACATCCTCCACCTCTACCATGTCCTCATCATCACGTGGAGCACCCCAACCCTCATCTGGTACCTCTGTACCCTCATCCCCTACTGCTGCTATGGCACCCCCTAGAGGCCCCTCGCCTCGCCATCATCGTAGAGTCCACCACTGCTCATACTCCGTAGTCATCCCGATGTCATCCACATCTGGGACGTCAATCACCGTATCTGAATCCTCGCCAAGTGGCGCAACGACTGGTCGGTCCAGCGTCCTCTCATCTCCCCGACGTCGATAGACTACGGGCTCACCAGGCATCCCCTGGCGCACCCCGAACTATCGGGTCACCCGACCGTATGGGAAGAACTCCTGCTCTGTCCCATGCCTCCCAATCAGCCATCGCCCCCTTCGTACCCACCGGAGCCACTCTCCAGCCTCAAGCCAGGCTGGACAATCCCGGTAAGGGCGCCAGAACACCTCTCCAGGAGTAAGCCGAGCAAAGGCATCGACATAGTGCCCTACGACACCTGCCCATCATCGGCTCTGTCCCTGCTCCTCCGACCTCCGCCATAGTACCCCATATCCAATCTCCTGGTCTGCCATCTCCGCCCATGTCATCCAGGGCAGCCCTATCGGCCTCTCCACTGCTATGTGCTGCCAAGCCCAACACTGCAACAAGTAGCTGCAACCGATCCCCTTTCACTTTCGACAATGGACCTCATACAACTCATCATAGAGCTATGCCAGTAGCGTCTATCCCCATCTCATAATCATCGAAGTATCTGTCGGACACTCCACCAACCTGAATACCACCTCTAGCAGGTTCCACGGGAACCTCATGCCAGAAGAGTCAGGGAGCAACATGTTGGAAATGAGGCTCATGAGTAATGCATGCCTCGTTCCCAACACACCCCTCTCTAGCCACCATCGCACTAGTATGCCGCCAATCTGGCAATCGCCCTCCGCCATCTCCACAGGGCTCTCCACACCCAACTCCTCCCCATGCCCAAAACAACGTATCAGTACCATTGTCCTCCAAGCTCGTGGCATCGTCTGGATCGACAATCCGTCTATTGGAATCCGTAGGATCCGATAAACATCCTCCAAGGTCACCGTTATCTCCCCTATCGAGAGATGGAAGGTATTAGTCCGGGGATCCCATAGATTGATCAAGGTCGTCAGATAGGCCCGATCCGTGACTACCGGCTCCAGGCGAGTCACCTGCTTGAGCCCAAGGGCATCAAGCCAGTCCTAGTCCACCAAGGTCAGCGTCGCACGTGCTTCAGTAAAAATAGTAGGTACCCGATGCCGGCTCTTCACAACCTGCAAAAGAAAACAACACAAAAACATTAAAAACAATGAAAAACTGTACAACCCTAACATGTATATACAATAATGCATTAAAACTGTACAGCCAAAAACAAAGCAAAAATTCAATAAAATTATTTGTCAGTCCTAGGGTTTCTAATCCTAACTGATAAATTCAAAAACACTTAACAAAAATTCAAAAAAATTAATTTGTCAGACCTAAGGTTTTTAACTTTAACTGATTAATTAAACAAAAAACAAAATAAAAAAATTAAGTTCTCTAGGGTTCTTAATTCTAATGTTAACTAACAAAAACAAGTTTTTTTTAAACAAAAAAAAAAAAATATTCTCTAGGGTTCTTAATTCTAGTGTTAACTAACAAAAACAAGTTTTCTTTTAAACCATTAAAAAAAAAAAATAGTTCTCTAGGGTTCTTAATTCTAGTGTTAACTGACAAAAACAAGTTTTATTTTAAACCAAAAAAAAAACAACCAAAAACTGAATTGGTTTCCTACGGTTTAACCTAAGTTTAACCATTCACACAAAAAAATTCATCAATTTTTCAGCCTAGGGTTTTATTTTTAATTTTAAACACACAAAAACACTGACATGGTTTACCTACGGTTGCGACCTAAGTTTAACCATCGCCAAAATCACAACAAAATTTTTCATCCATTTTTCACCTAGGGTTTCATTTTAATCTTAACAACAACAAAAAACTGACCTGGTTTACCTACGGTTTTGACCTACGTTTCACTTTGGTTTATCCTAAGGTTTTCCATCTAGGTTTAAATTGGTTTACCCTACGGTTTGCATACACGTTTCATTTTTGTTTCATGGTCTTTAAATCAATTCATTCACCTTTTTTTAATTAATTAATTAGGGTTTCGTTTCTTAAACAACAGAAAAACACAATAAAAACAAATTACGATTTAAAAAAAAAAACTGTTCAAAATAAACCACAGGAGGAAGTGTACTTACTGGTCTCGCTTCGGCTCCACCGCTCGATGACCCGGTATGTGCACTCATGGTGGCTGAAAAAAACCGGCAGCGCTTCGCTTCGGCAAATCGACCTCCTCCTCCTCAGAGCTCCAAATCGCAGACGATGAACAACACAAATGAGCCCAAATTAGGATTTTTGCCCTTAAATAGTTTTTTTCGCTCAAATTCGTCCCTGCCCGAAACGAGCGCTCTAGTTAGCGCTCGTTCCACCCTGGGACGATTACCAGTTGGTGCTCGTCCCACCCAGGGACGAATACAAAGCAAAAAACTCAAAATAACAAAAACAATAAAACATAACAAAAAATGCAACAACAAAGAGCCATAAACATTGCCGGACAAAAGTGTTTTTACACTTGACCTCCTTGGCATACAAAAACTGATGTCGGGGTTTACATTGTCACTATATTTTCCCTAAGAAGGCCACCATGGCCGGACTGCTCCACGGGAGATCGGATTTTCGTCAATTTTAACCCCATATGACGTCCCAAAATGGGTTCCCACCCACCAAAAATAGGTTCAAAAATCGGGAAACTGCTTAAGCATTCAACGGAAAACATCTGAAGGCACCCTCACTTAAGTCATCTTGGGTCAAGCGACTCGTCGCTTTTCTCATGTCGGTCATTCCCTCATCGATTCGTCGCTTGAGGGGGTAGTCACACTTAGTTACCAATCAGCAAACACACACCCAATCAAGGCAATGGCATGCATTCAAAGAATCATTGACAAAGACAATCACGCTCCTGCTTGGGGCAGCAAACAAGCAACAATCACAAACTGATTAAACGCTTGGCATTCATGAATCATGAACACAAGGTTCCCATAGACAAAAGGTTGCGCCCTTTGCCTATTCATGACTGATCAATGCCCAAGCTCAAGTCACACCTCACCAAAATAGGTTAATACTTGAAATCCAATTCCTTAGCTCGTCAGAAGCAAGGATTCAAGAATGCATGCCCTTTCCATACTTGGGGCATCCAAAGTTGGTTAGGTTACTGAGAAATCCTAATCATTAGTGCTTTGGTTATCTATTTTTGCTCAACACTGCACCATGTGCAGCGCTTTCCAAAAAGGGGCATCTGTAGACACCAAAACAACACCAATCCGATTATGTGACTGCAAACACTGATCGCATTAACACACACAGCCCCCAGGGCAGCCCCAGAGGTTAAAACAGTGGTTCTAACCACTCACATAGCAGTTTTAAAAGTCAGAGATCAATTTGGCACCTTTTAGGCACTCTGCTACTTATTCGCTCCACCCAGGGACGAGTGCAGACTGGTACTCATTCCACCTAGGGACGATTACCAGCGCTCGCTCCTGGGTGGGACGAATGCCAGGTTTGACCTGCAAAAAGTCAAACCTCGGCACATGACAACTCAGAACTGCCACTTAGCTCTCCCTTCACTACATGGGAGTGCGAGTGAGTTCTTTTGACAACTCAGATCTGCCACTTGACTCTCCATTCACTGCATGGGAATGAGAGTGAGTTTTTAGGACAACTCAGATCTGCCACTTGACTCTCCCTTCATTGCATGGGAGTGAGAGTGGGCTTTTTCATGACAACTCAAATTAGCTACTTAACTCTCCCTTCATTGCATGGGAGTGCGAGTGAGTTCTTTTGGGCATGCAGAAGCAGTTATGGAGCCCTTAATCAGGGAGAAGTCTTCTCTTCCCTGAAAAAGCATTCATGCTAAGTAGCACTTCTGCATGCTAATTCAAAGAGACCCCTTGGGTCTATAAAATGGTGAGTTTCCTCACCCAAAAGATATACAGAGAAGGAGCATTTTGAGCAACGAAGTGCTGCCAGTTTACTTACTTACGATTTGTGCTTTTACATCCATAATCTCTTAATCGAAAGGGAGGTTATTGGGTGACTTTTGGAGGCACGAATCAAGACCCAAAACCCGAATTTTTTGACCACAATATCCTACCAATTTTTCGATAACACATCACAATAGGTTTCGGACTCATCCCAAGCGGATTGGTGTCGAAACAAAGTCTCAACCAGCGGGTGGTTTGCCTTCGGGCACCCCCTGCCTTATTGCAGGTTTATTCGTCTTACCCCGAAACGAGTACCAAACTATTGCAGGTTTATTCGTCCTACCCCAGGACGAATACGGATCTATATCGAATTTGGTGACTGTTTCTTTTGCAGTATTTTGCTAGTTACATGATTATGCTTCTGTCAAATTTTTAGTCTATTTAGATTCATTTTAATCATCGTTATATTTATCTTTTATATTCATTAACAATACTCTTTCAGATTTGCGAGTTTCATTATCATACACAGGTGCTACTGACGATTTGTTGTTTCTTTGAACGCAGGAGGAGCAGCAAGGATTAAAGATTCATCAATACCAGTGACGGCAACACTTTGGCTCGCCCATTTCACATGTGGGCATGCGGGAAGGAGGAACACTAAATCCATGATTGTAATTGAAACTATGTTAACGCTCCTACCCCCTAAAAGGGAGGAGACGTCTTTGTAACCGAATTGGAAGAGTATAAATAAAAAGGGCTGTGCTTTCTATACTTCCTTTTATCTCATTTAAATTCGTCTCTTTTCTTTCATTTCATGCATTTCACTTTATAGGACCTTAAGCGTTAACTTTGGGTTTTGAATACATCGCATTAGTTTTCCTTTCAATCTTCCGAAATCTCGTGCTTTCATAGGGATATAAAACAAAGTTAATTATTTAATTAGGGAGTTGGAATTATATATTTACATTTGTCTCATATTCATACTAAAGGGACAAAATAAATTCAACCATAGAGCTTCAAATTAAGTGCATAGTTCATTAGGAGAGATAAGGTGAAATACAAGTTGATTTTTAACAAAACATTAAAAAATCAACTCAAAAAGTAAACTATTACTTACTAAGCACTTTATTAAGCTTCTAGCTTATTCTAAATCACTAAGGAGACATAATGATTCTACAAAACTTGTGTTTGGAAAGGTTTTAACAAATTAGTTCATATACTCTAAACTAGGAAGTCATAAGGTAGTCTACTTTAAAATCCTTCGAAACAACCATACTTTAAAGGTTTTTATCAAGAAATTTCAGAAGAGTAATATCATTAAGTAAACTTTAAAATCCTCAAAATATTCTAAAATCAACTAGAAGATATAAGGAATTCTACTCGAAAGGTTAATAAAAGGAAACATGAAGGAAATAGTGAAGAATGCAATCAATAGTGAGGAACTATTTAATATGGTGATATTTTACTCCCAAAACCTAATAGATACTTTTGAAGGATACAAGTTTTTATAGCTTAGTGAAAAGGAAAGATTTTCTTCATTTTTGAAAGAAGCAATAGAAGGAAATTTCACAACATTAATTGGTTATATTTATAAAGTACTCTTCAAAGCATGGTGAAATACACAAAAAATAGTTATATTCATTGCAGATGAATGTTTAATGATATATCTATCATTAATTGTTTTTGGACTCATTCAAAACATAAATTAAACTAGCAATTCTAGTCAATACTATTGTGATGATGTACGTATTAATCATGAAGTATATATTTCTCTAAAAATGATGCAAAATCTTAGAAGAAAAAAGATAAAACTTGACAAACAAAAATATACTCGTCCAAATAAAAAGTATAATGATAAATATTAAATTGAATGAGTATGATAAATTCAAAGAACTAGAAGATCCTATAGATGATCATGAATTCAAAGCTCTCTTAGCAAATATTACATTTTATTAAGACACTAACTACTTGCTTCAACATGACACAAACAATAGAGAATGTGAATTTAAACTCTAGTACCAGATAGAAGATATCCAAATAATATAATACATGGGGTGTTAGAGTATATCACATCATTTGGATCATGTATATGCACCACCTTTCATATATAGCTAGAGTAGGAGTTTATTTTAGAGTAAAGTTAGTAAGTTACTTCAAGTAATGTATTAAATGCACAAGTTTCAAAAGTGCATGTTGTAAATATACAAGAAGTCCACTTGTACATAAGTTATATAGGTAGAGTAAGGGGTAATTAATTTATCTTCCTATATAAAGGCCTCATAGTGAGTGTTTTTAGAAAGTATAGGTAGTAGCAGTATAGGGGATCATATGTTGTAGTAGTAGTAGTATGGAGAGTGTATGGTACAATGTAGTCCTACATTATGTAGCATTCTACTATTTACATCACTTTAATTAATGGCATATTTTTTAGTTATTTGCAGATGTTCATCTTCTTATTTTCCTACATATTATTTTGTCATTAGTTTATAGTTATCTTAGATTAGTTATGTTGCAGCTTGTGGTTACATTTACCATACTACCAAGTCATCAAAAGCATCATGATTGATAAAGTGCTTAGAGGTATTTTATTAGGCATCCATTAAAGCTCAAAATTAATCTTACCCTTTTTGGGGAATAGGGATGGAATTTTGATAATGATAAACTTGCTATATCATCTTATCCTAGACTATGTTCTTATATGGAGGTCTTGTTAGACCATAGTTCTAATAAGATTTTGCAATAGAGTGGTGTTGTTTATTTATTTTGGGAAGGTAGATAGGATACATCTTATGATCAAAAGGAGAAAGAGGGAAGGGTTTTAAATCCAAGGGAGAATTTACAACCTCTTTTTTTCAAGGGATTAGAATAAGTAGAGAAGAAGGGTGTAAAATATAGTAAGTTAGTAACCTCTTTAGATGGTGATATTTTATGCCAAGGATGAAAGAAGGGCTTAAACAACCCTAGTAGGTTCTCTTCCCCTCCAAGTCCTCCAAATCACTATAATACAAGCACATCATCTAGATAATATGCCCTAAGAGCTTTAAAAAAGTTAAAGAAGATAATAGGTATGGTCAAGTATCAAGGGACTTAGGTCATGAGACAATTTAATATCAAGATTTTATAGTATGAAGGAAATGCTACTTTAAAATTGCACAAAAAACTAAGAAGGAATTGTTATTTTCCAAACAAAAATCGATATTTGGGGTCATTAGAGTAGGACAACCCCATGGCAAATAGAATCAATGATTGTCCTCTTTCTAAATATCTTAGGGCACAATGCCCCTCATCAAAAAATGAATTTAAATCATTTTTTGAACTTCATAAGCCAGATATAATTTTAATCCACTAGACATAAAGAAAGCTATATCCATTTTTTTCTCTCTCTTATTAAATTAGAACTTTGTAGGGTTGGACTCAAATGGAATATCAAGGGGAAATTTAACAAGATTAAATTCCTCCTCCAAAATAGTAGATAAGGTATGTATTGAGGTAGGTATGGTTATAGATTTGCATTTTATGGATATAGGAAATCAAATTTATGTAGTCAATTTGGATGGTCCTTATGGTGGTAGGAGGGAGTTTTTGGAAGAATTATTTATAGAATATTTTTATAAAAGTAAAATGTAATGGTTGGAGGGGACTCAATTTTTTTAACTAAAAGAGCATAAATGTAGGGAGAGAAGGCCATAATGGATCCTATCCCTGAAATTTTCCTATATTAAATCTAGATTGTAGGGTTGTGTGATATAGAATCCATTAAATTAGTTCCCACTTGGAGGAATCAAAGGACTAGAAGACAAGGCAATTCGAAAAGGTGAGATTTTTAGTGTGTAAAAACCTCAAAACTAAAGTAGAATGACTACTAACTTGGATAGATAAATGTGGTATTGTGATCATTCCCTAATTTTCTTTCAATTAGAAGAAAGATCAAGAGAAACTTGTAAGACCTTTCAAGTCCAGTGTTATTTTGTTATAAGATGGGGAATTTATAAATATAGTAAAATATGAGTGGACATGTTGCCCTAACCATAGAGGAGACAACTATGTTTTAGTTTTCTAAAAATATAATCAGAATCAAATCCATTACAATTGCATGAGCCAAAGGTAAATATTGGAAAGCAAAGACAGAGATACTTGATATAGAATCTAAATTGAATAAGTTGTATAGTCATGAATACAATAATATTTTTTTAGATAAGAAGAATTGTAGCTCAAAGAGCCATTAAAAAGAGAAGAGGTAATAGCTAGAATGAGAATATATAAAGTGGTTGGCCTTGGCTCTAAATTAGTGAGTGAAATGAAATATGCTCAAGTGGAGTCTCATCGTGGTATATCTCCTCCAATCTTCTTAAATGTTTTGTTTTCTCCTCAATTGTCTCAAGGTTCTCTATAGTAAACTCTAGGATCCATAAAACTCTCGACAATCAAATCAAAAAAGGATCTAGATTATCCAATCAAATTGTCTAGTAAGATTTAGTACCCTCCATGTATGTTTTACAAAGCCTAAAATTATATTACACAAATACAAGGTCATTAAATTGATCATGGCTCAACCTATTGCACTATTGGTGTGTACGGTCTCAAATAGAGACCAATTGTGCTCAATATAGGAAAGACATAAAAAGGAGCATTACATGACTCAAATTATATGGAGAAAATGAAAAGTCTTGTTTATGTCAAAAAAGTCTTTATAACTACTTGTACTAAAATTACTTATTTATATGACAATATGTATAAAATTACAATATAAATAATTATAATAAATCATAAAATATGTTTTATTTATAAATTGATAAGATAATTTATAATAAATCTTCTTTTTTATATAAAATGGTAAGAATTTTATTGAAATTAGAAAAGCATACAATACTCAAGAATTAGATTACAAAAAATAGACTCATCGAGGCATATCATTTTTTAGCAAACTTAAAAGAGATTGAGAGGACGCTAAAGAAAGCTTATGCCACTACCTAAAATTCCAACCTTCTTTAAATTCAGATGCCCATTTAGCCAAACAATTAGCAACACCATTCCACTCCCTTGGAATATGAGTAAAATTGATGAACTCCATATGATAGCGAAAATAGATAATCTGTCTAACCACCCTAGCCAACCTCTAATTAAGATTGGTAAGATTACAAGTATTCAAAAAATTAATTTGAATTTTAGAATTTGATTCACAAATTATCCTGCACCAACCCAAACCATATCCTTGTTCCAGTTCATAAAGAATAGCAAGGTCTTCCATATAATTGTTGATATGTCTTCAATTAAAACATGAAAAAAAACATATCGCACCACTGCAATCACGTCCCACTCCACCAATACTAGCATTTCTAGGATTACCTCTTGAAGACCCATCAATATTAATCTTAATAACCCCCATAGAAGGTGGGTTCCGTATACCCTCTCTCTGCACTCTGTTATTGAATCCCATCATGCTAAAACAAATAGTAGCACATATACCAGTCACCATCAAACCCAAACCATGCATAATCTATACCTCCACTGTATCTACAAAAAGACTAATATGATATTTGGTAGACATAGTTTCCTGGATCATTCTCAAAATTCTTTGCCAAACTTGATAAGCTAATAACTGTCTCCCTTGAAAAATTCTTTGATTCCTTTCAAGCCAAATTTGCCAAAAAATGCACAAGGGACCAATATGCCAAGTAACCTATAAAAAGAAGACCTTAGTTAGAGGCCTTCTAAAACTCCTCCAGAAATACAAAAGAGAAGAAGAATGAACACAAGACAGTTTACACACACCCCATCACAAATGCCAAAGTTGACACGTAAAACTGCATTGAAGAAGCAAATGACCAACATATTCCTCACTATTATCACATAGAAAACAATAGGAAGTACCATGAATACCTCTTGTTTGAAGGTTATCCCAAGTGAGAAATTGATTACGAGTGACAACCCATAAGTAAAAATTGCATTTAGGCCACACAAATGTTTTCTACACTTGCTTCCACCATGGAACATCTTGAGTACCATAACATTGGCAATCCAATTCACGGTATCTGGAGGCAATCAAAAAAATCCCTCTACTATACTAACCCCAAGTCAATATATCATTATCTTGCGAAGAAGAGCATTCTCTAGAAGCTAGAATGCATACCAACTCCTCTCTATTCTCCATAGAGTCTCCAACATGCCATTCATTAGGATCCCTCCATTGGAATAATTCCATATGACCAATTCTCTTAAAAAATTTAAAATCCATTACTATAGACCAACCACCAACCAGAAAGCATTGAGCAAGACCAAGAAGATGAGGATACTCGGTTAAAATAGTAGGAAAACCATCCCAATAATCATGCCAAAATATAACCCTAGAGCCTTTATGACAAATCCAAAATAGTCCCTATTTGATAAGAGAAGCTCCCTTCTTCATAGTATTCCAAACAAAAGAGCCTCTCCCAAACATGTTATAATGAGAAAGCTCAGTACCGTCCACTCCATAGAGGTATTTATAAGAAATAATTTTAACCTAGGTTTGGTCATGATTAATACACCAGCACCAATAAATTTTAGCATCCAGAGCTTTCCCAGAAAGAGACCTCAGGCAAAGACCCAAACCGCCCTCTTTTTTAGGTCTAAAAGAAAACTCCCATTTCACCAAGCTCCATTTAGAGGGATCCAAATTACCAGCCCACAAAAATATCTGTGAAAGAGAATCAAGATCATGAAGAAAACTTGTCAGAGCAACCTGAATTAAGCACCTGTACATAGGTGATTCTTGAACTATATATTTGAGGAGCTAAACACGACAAGCAAAAGAGAACCATATATAAGTTCAATGACTAAACCAAGTACAAAATTTCTCTAAAATTGTGGTCCAAACATTCTTAGGAAAAGGACTAACAAATATAGGAATACCCAAATACTTAAAACAGATAACTCCAACCTGAATTATGAGAATATGAAAAATTTTGGCTTGAATATGGGGATTAGTGTTAAAAAATAAAATGAAATATTTAGCCTCATTAATATTCTATCCTAAAAAAACCAAATAAATATCCAAGATTCTTCTAAAATTAGTTACATCCCTAATAGAAGAAACAACCATCATAGCAGTATCATCAACAAACTACAAATAAGAATATGTAGGCAAATTACTACCCCACCTCCAACCACGAGGTAGACCCTGATTCACTTGAGATGTTAACAACCTTCCCAAACCCTTAGCCATAATGATGAACAAGTACGAAGATAAGGGATCACCTTGACGTAGACCCCACGAAGCATGGAACAAAGAAGAATGATCTCCATTAATAAGAACAAAAAAAGGAGTTGTAATACAACTCATTACCTATTTAATCCAAATAGGATCAAACCCAAATACCATAAGAATTTTATGAAGAAATGACCATAAAACCCTATCATAAGCCTTAGCCATATAAAGTTTCATAAACATTGTTTTTCCTTAGATGGACCCATTGAATGAATGGTCTCAA
Organism: Wollemia nobilis; assembly: GCA_028583015.1. Lineage (NCBI taxonomy): Eukaryota > Viridiplantae > Streptophyta > Pinopsida > Araucariales > Araucariaceae > Wollemia > Wollemia nobilis. Next base: position 3,119,882 of record JAQPPZ010016349.1, read on the forward strand.
TAATAATAATATTATAAAGAATCTGATTGTCCACCATAAAACCTCCTTGCTCATCAGAAATAACCATCCCAAACCAAGATTTTAACCTCTCAACAATCAACTTAGTAAAGATTTTATAAACAATATTACACAAAACTATAGGCTGAAATAGATCAAAAGAATTTTCTCCCTCCCATTTAGGAATAAGAGCTCGAAAGATAGAGTTCAGAGCCTTCAACATCTGTTTGTTGTTGAAGGACTCATGCACAACCCTCAACAAGTCAAATTTGATGATTTTCCAAAACTCCTAAAAGAATTCAATTGGAAAACCATTCGGCCCTAGAGATTTCCCTCTTTTCATATGAAAAACAATACCTTCTAGCTCTTCAAGAGAAATAGGCCTTAAAATATTAGCATTTATCTCAGCAGAAATAACTGAAGGTATACAATCCAAAATAACATTTTCTTCAACATCCGCCCTAGAAGAATCCTTAGTATAAAGTGAGGAAAAGAAGGTAACTACCTCATGCAAAATATCATGGGTAGCTTTCAAATGAACTCCTTGAGAAGAGACAATGGAAGAAATAACATTCACATGTCTTCTAGCTTTAACCGAGTTAAAAAAAAGCAGTATTCCTATCTCCTTCATGCAACCAATCCACACGAGCTTTTTGCTTCCAATAAATTTCCTCACAAATTTCCCATTTTGTCATGTCCTTCAGAGCCTCTACTTCCTCTTCAATATTCTGTTCACAAAGTCTTTGTTCCTTGATTTGTCTAGTAATATAATCAAGCCGATCTTGAGCCTTAGCCTTAGCATGAAAAAAAATACCAAAATTTTTTTTGTTCCACTTTTTTAGAAAAAAATTCATAGATTGAAGTCTCTTAGAAAAATACTACATAACAGTCCCATATAAAAGTTTCCCTTGAGTCCACCAACCTTTTACCAAGTCATACAAAGAGGGTTCCCAGAGCCACATTAACTGAAAGTGAAAATGTGGATGGTGGATGATATGTTGATTGATAGCAACAAGTTTGATCGGCCAGTGGTCAGAACCTCTCCAGTCAAGAATTTTAGAGGTGGTGAGCCAATTATTACTAACCCAATAAGGAGAAACAAGAAATCTATCCAATATATTAGATATATATTTAATTCCACATCTCCTATTAGAACAGGTATTTATGTTTATTTTATTCTCATAAACAAAATAAAAATTATAAAATCACAATCCATTTTGTTTGTAAGTGTTGAATCCAATAAAACTTATAAAAATCTTATTTAATTTTTTTTTAAATCTTATAAATATAATAATTGTAATTTATAGTTTTTCATTGATAAAACAAATAATCTCATGTTTTCAATGCACTTTTCAATCCAATATGAGGACAAGCTTCTTATTAGGTTGTGCTCTGCAACATGAAAAAATAAATAGATTATAGTTTTTTCACTTATATTTAGATAATGGTTTGTGAAAAGACTGGCTGTGCATTTTTGGTAAGGGTTTCAGTGGGAAAATCTTGTCTACTGCATTAACATAGCCTTGAGGCAGTGTTAATTCACCCTTTTTAATGGTTGTCGCTCATGCAGTCGGTTCCATTTATTCTGAGTCTGTTGGAGAGCTCAATGGTATCGAGGAAGCGTACGTGCAAGTTCATTCTGAGAATGTATCACGAGGTAAAGGCCCTGTCCCTGAAGCTATTATTCCTTTGCATGAATTCCATACAGCTTGTGAATGGTTTGAGAGTCATACCCTGGTGGGTTATTTTTTGGGTCGTATCCCATATGATACCCTTATTCGTTCATGGGTCCAGCAAGTTTGGGGCCCATATGGAGTCAAAGTGGAGAATGTACAAAACCTTACAAAAGGGTATTTCCTTTTTCACTTTTTAGATCTAGCTCAAGCACAGAAGGTTCTGTCTAGGGGTCCATGGACTGTCCGTAATTCTCTATTGATTTTGCAACCGTACTCTCAAAATTTCCAATTCAATGATCAAGTTGCACTAGAAGTCCCGGTGTGGGTTGAATTCCTTGGTCTTCCTATTCCTCTTTGGGTTTTTTTATAGACTTTAGTTGCCCCCTTAGGTAAGTTTGTTTGCCTTGAGCTAGAAAAAATTTTCTCCGCTCAACCCACTAGAAGGGTTTGTATCAAAGTTGACCTTACTAAGGATTTGCAGGAGTTTATTGATATTAAAATCTAGGACCAATCCATAAGGCAAAGAGTTGCCTATATCAATTTAGCTAATACCTGTTATCGATGTCAATCTGTAGCTTAATTCAGGAGTGTCCTTTGATGGAATGAAAATATAATGCAAATCCCTCGCCCACTCCTATGACTCTTGCTAATGGCTCACGGGGAAACACTGAATAATGGACTACTGTCTCTAGCAAGAAATGTCATGGTACTAAGCAAAAAGAAGTTTCAATTTTTGCTACACAACCTACCCCTTCTCCTTCTCAAGACATGCAAGCTTCTGCTAAAGTTGTTCAGAATCCTATTGATATGGGCCCTCCGATTGTTGACATGCAACCCCCAGTTCCACTAGTGTCTCAATTTATTTGGTCGGGCCCTTCTTTGGCCTCAGTGGTAGCAGCTCCAGATAATTATTCAGTGGAGGAGGGTCGGGCCTTGAAGGTCCGTCGCTCTCGTAGCCTTATTCGGAATGATAAACATCGACAACTAAACAATGATGCTTTCCATGCGATCTCTAACTATTTTGGCTCACTTACAGGTTTGGGTGATTTAGAGGATGTCATGGATATCATGCATCCTAACAAATCCCAATGATTTTTTTATCATGCAATGTTCGAGGACTGACGGACCCGGTCAGAATATTTGGTCCAAAATGAGATGTCAAATGTTTCTCGAATGCATGGAAGCCTCGATATTTTACGTCTACAAGAAGTTAATATTTTTGATTTCAATCTGCAATGTACATGTATTTTTTGTGGCCACGAAGTACCTCTTTTGCCACAAAGCATTCCCCGAGAAAAGGAGGAGCCGTCACTATCCTTGGGCCTCGATTACAGAAGAATGTTGTGACTTGGGGTGTTGACCCATCCAATCAAGCTGTCTGGATTTTGCTCAAGATCTATGGAAAACCGCTTGGGGTGGTTAATGTGTATGCCTCAAATATCGCTTTTGACAAATGCGAGTTGTGGAGATGGCTTGCCATGAATCTGCCATTTTCCACTTGGGTGCTCTGTGGAGATTTTAATATGGTGGAGAAATCTTCTAATAAGGTCAGTCATGTCCCAATGCGATGGTGTTTACGTGAAAGAGAAGCTTGGTTTTTTATGAAAAAAAAGCTTCGCCTTTATGACCCTAGTTCCTGCTTCTCGCCTTCTGACTTCCCACAGGCTCATTGGTACACGTCATCCAATTTTTAGGCTGCTTATTCTAGGGTTTTGGTAAGATTGGATAGAGCCATGATTTTTGAGTGTGACAACTTTCAATTCTCCCATATTTTGCCTTCTTCATTGTATGTGTTGACTTTGTCTGGTACTACACTGTCTGATCATTCACCTATTTTATTCTCGGTGGCAATGTTAAACTTTCAACCTAGAGTGCATTCTTCACAATTTTACCTAAATGTTTCTTTTTTGCATAGCTTTAGCATGAAAGCTCATATATGCCGCATTTGGAATTTTATTCCTAGACCTGATGGTATTTCTAGAAGGATTGAATGGTGGAATGCTGCCATTCAATGAACCACTAAGGTGTTGCAAACTCTGGGTGTTGAAGTTGCAAAACGACAAAAACAGGCTAAGTCTGCCTTGCAAAGTGAGCTATCCAAAGCCTGTCTCAGGCTTGAAGCCTGTCTTTTCAACTCTGGTGCTCAATCCCAAGTTTCTTTCGTTTGGCATGAGCTAAAAAAGGTTGATTTGTATGAAGCCAATGGGGCTCAATTACGTGCTCGAATGCATTGGCTCAAAGTGGGGGATAGAGTGACCAAAGAATTTTTTCAACACCTCAAACCTCCTGCTCAACATTCTCAGTTTCAAGCCATTCAAGTTGATGGGTAAAGATTTACAGATCTTTTAGACATTGTCAAAGTATTTGTTTCACATTATCAAGGTGTTTTTGCTTCTCAACCCCTTGATGATGCTAGAAGGCAAGCTCTTGTTGATTGTACCACTATTGTCCCCAACAAGCTTTCTCCTGAGAAAATGTTATTTTGTGGCACTCCTATTTCTATGGAAGATCTAAAAATTGCCTTGTCACTTATGGCCAATGATAAGGCACCTTGGCATGATGGCTTCCCATGTGAATTCTATAAAGAATTTTGGGATATGGTTGGTTATGATCTCCACAAAGTTTATCTTGAAGCCCTGCAATGTGGTTCACTAGGTTCCATTATTAACAAAGGCAATGTTAAATTTATTCCTAAGTCTGGAGATCCTAATCTCATCACCAATTGGAGGTCTATAACCCTGCTTAATGTGATCTACAAGATTATTGCTAAAGCCCTTGTGCTTAAGCTTAAATCTATTCTGCCTTTGATTGTTAGACTTGAACAAACTGGCTTTGTTAAGGGAAGATACATTCTTGATAATGTTCTTGATGTTTGGGAAGGTATGGAGTGGGCAAGAAATTCTAAACAAGATGCTTTATTCATTAAGATAGACTTTGAGAAAGCCTATGATAAGATGGAGTGGTACTTCATAATTGCCATGCTTCAGGATCTAGGTTTTGGGCCAGTATTTGTGAGCACCATTCTTATGTTATTTCAAGATGCTTCAATTGTTCTTACCTTGAATAATAGTCAATCTTAGTCAATTTCTCTTGGTCGTTATGTGATACAGGGGTGGCCTCTTGCTCCATCTCTTTTCATTCTTGCTATAGAGGCTTTTGGCTATTTGTTGGCCCATAAGATGGATCAAGGATTAATCAAGGGTATTGCTCTCCCTAATTCTGATCGTCAGTTGGTCAATGGTCATTTTGTAGATGATTCCTTCTTAACGCTTCAAGAAGATGAGAAATCCATTTCCTCGGCTATTAGTTGCTTAGATGTGTTTTTTTTAGCCTCTGGTTCTTCTATACAATGGAAAAAAACATCCTATTTTTGGCAATCTCAATCTCAACTGCCACACTGGTTACATCAATTCCAATGGACTTGGATTCATCTAGGTGAGGTGTTTAAATTTCTTGGAATTCCTTTTGCATTTCATGGTTCCTCTGCTCAATTGTGGCAGTATGTTATTGATAAAGTGGAAAAGAAGCTTTCTTACTGGACTAGTAAGAAACTTTCTCTGGTAGGAAAATTTCAGATTTGTTCTAAGGTTTTAGCCACTACCCATGTCTATTATTCATCTTGTTGGGTTCCATCCAAATCTTGTTATAAAAAACTGGATAAGCTTTTGAGAGACTTCTTGTGGGCCAAAGACTCTATCAAGTAAGGTTTTCATCGGGTATCCTGGGAAATTTGTTGTTTGCCCAAGGATTGTGGAGGCATGGGTTTGTTTGATTGTCACCGACAAGATATTGCCCTTTGTGCTAAATGGATCACCTGATCTTTAATTGGGGATGAATCTTGGTAAGTGTTGGTCAGGAATTGCATTTCTTCTGGTTTGCTTCAGGGGAAGAAAATTTGGAAAGGGGTGGGATTGCAATCCATTATTGCTGCCCCTATCCCTATTAAATTTAAAGGTTCTTTTGTCATTCAGAGTATTTGGAAAGCCCGGGAGGCCTTCAAACCCTGGCTTAGTTGGAAAGGGAGTTTTCGCAAAGCAAGTGCCTCTTTGTCTTCCATGAATATTTGGTGGTCTCCTGTTATCACTTGGCAAGGTTCTCCCTTAGCTTTGGTGCAGTGGGTCAGAGCACAGAGGTTCTATAAGCATGGTATTGCTTCCATTTTTTATTTCTTCTCCCGACATGCCAAGTGTTGGATACCCTAGGAAAGTTTTCGTCAAATTCACAATTTAAATCCTGGTGATAGAGACACTTATGAGGTGGTTATTGATAGTATTCAATTTTCTATTTGGAGCAAACTACATAAGCATTTTCAAAAACCCTGGTGGTCAGATTGGTGTTGGCCTCGGGAGCTTCCTGTTTTGCAATATAAAGCTCATCTTGGTTACAAATGGCTCACCCCACAAGTTCCAATGGTTGATAAGCTCACTCTGAGATGGAATTTAGTCTCTCTTCCCTCCCAATGGAATAAGAGGTTTCAAATTGCTTGGGCTACTTATATTGAACCTAAATAGAGTTTTTTTGCTTGGAGTCTCTTACATCAAGGGTTACCTGTTGGCAGTAGGCTCAAGCATCTGGGTGTTCATAATATCATTTTCCCGATTTGTGGACAAGCAAAAAATTTACTGCATGTTTTTTGGTCTTGTGATCGGGCTCAGTCAACTTGGGAGTGGCTTCTTGATTTTTTTAGACCTTTTATGCAGGAGGATTTTACTTGGGTGCATGCTATTTTGGGTGACCCTATTGCTTTTTCCTTCAACTTGGATGTTGTTTGGAATATTTTTAGAATTGGTACCTTGTTTTATCTATGGAAGTCCCGGAATAGAGCTGTTTTTTCTCAGCAAGATGTCGGACATGTCTTCTCTGTTGCTGATAAATATGATATATTCTTTGATTGTTGGTTATAGATTCAAGTATAGGTTAAAAAAGTACAGGTGGAGCTGCAGTACTTGCGTACCCTCATGCATCATTGGGGGAATGCACCCTGCATTATGAGTCATGTGCATCTTCCTTCCCCTTCCAGGTGGCAGTAATTTCTCGGCTTCTTTCTTTCCGAATGCATATTTAATATTGTTTTGGCAGTTTGTGGGTTGTTTCTGACACTCTTGTATACTCTTAACCACAATGGTTAATGTATTGGTTTACGGGGTGTGCTAATCCCACCCACCCTTTTTTGTATGATTAAACATTATTTTATTAATATAATGGCTTTTTCATCCAAAAAAAAAAAAATCTTTTTAATCTTATCTATAAAATAAAAAACATTTTTTTTTTTAATTTTACATATAGTAGACGGATTTAATATTAAGTATTCACTCATATAATTTTTTACTATATTTAAAAAAAATTATATATTATTAAAAGAATATTTTGTAAAGATCATAAATTAACTTACATTACTTTTACGAGGAATCCGATACCTCTCCCAGTTGTATACAATCATGGAATAATCCCAGGGTGTATTGCCACTTGTGTACAATTATGGAGTAACCCCAAGGTAGAATATGAAACACTTATCATGAAAAACAAACACATTATCCATAACAGTGAGCGCAGAATTTCACTTTATCCAATTAATACCCTTAAATATATTTTATCCATATAATCCAATGCCCTGCCTCTATCCTTACAATTTATCTTATGCCCTGTCTCTGCATCTCCCTGCCTCTATCTGTACAATTTATCCCATGCTCATATTTTATCCATATAATCCCATGCCTCCGATCCCATGCTCATATTTTATCCATATAATCCCATGCCTGCCTCTGTCTCTCCTGCTTCTATTAGTACAATTTATCCCATGCTCTGTCTCTGTCTCTCCCTGCCTATATCCGTACAATTTATCCCATGCCCTGTCTCTCCCTCCCTGCCTCTATCGCTACAATTTTAGGCCCATGCTTCTAATCGTAGGGAAAATAATAATGTTTTTTTATTAAAAAAACTCGGAGGTCCCGCTGACCCGTGAGTTTTGGGGGTGCTCGAGGTTTACCTGCAAGTTTTAGAACACTGGTATTAATTAAATACATAAAAATATGCAAATTCATTTCTACGCCCACTGTTCCTGCGGCCGTAACGTGTCCTTGTCTTCCATTCCATATGGAAAGACCAAAGTTCAAATTTATAAAAGAAGGCTATTGTTTATATAAATAACTATGTGATATACTACATCCTTAGGGAGTGAGTGAATGGAGGAAATAAGAACAATTTGACAGTCTGTTCTCTTGAAAAAATATATTCTGATACTGTTTTTTTTTTAATATATTCACTGTATAATGGTTAAAATTTTAATTTAAAAAAAAAAATTATTTAAATTAAAATTTTATTTTTTTTAATTTTCATATAATCAACCACAACATATGTGTTAGAAAAAAAAAGAAAATATAAGAATCAACTATAACATATGTGTTAGAAAAAAAAAAAACATCCAATTCACAAGAGCGGACAATTTACAGCTTGAACTTCCCAAGATCTTCACCTTCTATGGATTGTTCACTAATAATAATTGTTTGTACAGTTGAGGATGACTTACTCAATGCTGGAGTGGTCTGCACATGGCATCCTGCACTGGATTCCTTCAACAATGATTATACTGTCAACATCAACGTGGGTATTTGTTAGTTTGGTTGACTGCAGCAAGTCAAGATTGAAAAGAAACCACGTGCAAATCGTGAAAACCCCAGACTGGACATGATAACCAACTCATATGAGTCTGGATGCAATGTTTCTCGTGTGGAAGAGGCAATCAAGATAAGAGTAAAAGGGAAACACCAATATTCCACTGTTTGTTTAGCAACTAGTCGGGTCGTTGTTAGACCGAGATTGATCTGAGATTCACGAGTGCTCTCTTTATTTTTGAATCAATCAAATTGCTGCACTTTTGAGCAGACATTGATTAGCGAAGATATCCTATCAAAATGTATTTCCATACTTTTTCTATAATAACGTGCAACATATCGTTATATTGGATGATAGGGAATAGTGATGCTCTGTGCGAGCATTGTCACAGCATTACTATATTGATGTACTATGACCCTGTGTGAATAGAGTTGCTAAATATCAATATCAATGAAAATAAACATGCATTAAGAAAAAGGTGAATCCTAGAAGGCTATGAATGGCTACCCTTAGCCGGTTTTACGTTCGTGTCTGCCGAGAATTGTGAGGTTGGTAAAAAGAAGGCGTGGTTGCTTGGGAAAGGATAAACCAATTGAACTCAATTGGTAAGTGAATGCAAGAAGAACTGTTTTAGGTTTTCCTTTTTAAATTGGAAAATAAAATAATTTTAAAGAGGTTTATGGGATTAAAATAGTTAAAAAAATTAAACGTTTTTAATGCAAGATGAATTATATTATATAATTTTATTCTCTTTTCAATTTAAATCTTAGATTTTGTTTATTTAAAGTTTTAAAATTTAACAATGTTCAATAAAATAATTATTCAATAAAATTAAAAAATTTAACATTTTTATATCACCTCTTGAAGTGTGTTTCTCTTATTTTCTATTATTTATTTTGAGTAGAAGTTTTCCTATTTTTATTTTTAATTTTTAATTTATTTTTAAAGTGTCTTTATATACAATCTTAATATCCTTGTGGGTTTCACATTCCATCACAAATATGAAATTGTTTAACTTCCAATTTTGCATTTAAGATGACTTGGACTAGATCTTAGTTGGGTTATAATCATTTTTCCTTTTATTTGATTATTGTTTTTTTTGTGTTCACAATTTGGGTTGAACTCATTGATGGATACCTATTTTCTCCTTCCTAACTTTTCAATCCAAATGATAAGTTTGATTTTTTCTCTTACATACTATTTAATTTCTTTGTTTGATTTTGGGACCTCGTGCATAGTAATTAAAATGGGTAAAATTCAAATTTCTAACAAAACCTGCATCATCAATGATATAATAGGTATAGATCCTAGAACCATATCTCTTTTTCCTATTATCAAGATAAATAGATGTGCTTGAATTATATTCATGGAAGAAAAAATCAACCATGCTCATGGATTATTTTTGGAGATCAAGTCCATCATCAACAATGCTATTGGAGAGTAAAAAACTTAACGATGAAAGTTGAAATTATGAAACGTAGTAAAAGGAAAATATCTAGAGCATGTTAGACAAAATGATTAAAATGATCAAATTTATGAAGAAATACTTTGTGGAATATTTTCGAAGGTTGTTTGTGGATCCAAAACCTAGTAATAAAAATATGCATGGCTACCGAAATGGATTTATATCTATGGAGACATCATTTGTAGAGAAATTCACAAACATTCACTTCAATTCAATTCATTTCTATTTATGAACATAAAATTGTTCAAAAGTCCTTCCATTAAATGGAGATAGTTGTTAATTTAACTACTTGGTAGTTATATAACTACCTTTTAGAATTTGTATTTAAGGAGAAAGGCTTAATAATTTTGGGTTGGAGTTATTGATCCAAAAAAAGCTTCTTTTACTTTAATTGAAGTTTCAAAAAGAAAATAATGGGAATACTTTAACTTTTTCTTGCATATTATAACTTTAAATCTAATTCAAGCTCAATCACGTTCGATTTTGATATTGTTTATAAGAAAATATTTTCTTTATTTCATAAATGTAAATGATTTATGTTTACATAACTTAAAAGGAAACTCTCAATTAGTAAGCTTTTAATACTTGCTAGTTTACAACAGGTTTACAGAGGTTTATTGATATGTTCTATGTGATTTAGTGTTTGATCAGTAAACTATATTACTTTGATTTTTTGATTTTTAATTATCATTGGTTCTATTATTTTTTTAAGTAGTTCATAAATGAACTTAAATATGTAAATTTCTAATTACGATTTATTTAAATAACTATTTTTCAAAATAAATAAATTTAAAAAATATTTATAATTAAATATATATTAAAAAAGTTATCGTAAAATAAAGGATAAAAACAACCAGTAGACTAAAAAGGTTGTAAAAGCTTTGAATTGTTACCATAAAAACCAATCAACTTTACGTAGATTTTCGAATAATTTAAATATTGAGAAATACAAAATAAATAATTTAAATGTAGCCCATTATTTCACTCCTCATTTATATGTTATCCTCAATTATTTAAATAGAAACGTGCATAATTGATAAACTTAGTATTAGTTGCCAGAGTTTTGTCGAATAAACAATATTCATGTTAGCGAGTGACGTGTTGGATAAACGTTTTGCTCGAAAAGATTAAAAATGAAGGTGAAATTGTCAAACGCTTTAGACCAATAATTGGGATTGTTGTACTTTACATAATCATGACCATATTTTTTATACGAATGACAGTCATTTTTGAAGATATTAATATATTAAATATTTTTACTTCAATGATCATTGGTCTTCACTGTAGTTTAATTTCACACCTGTAATGGATGGGATGTTCGCTTGCTTTCGATTAATCCAGTGACTGCATACACTTGTCTTTGTTTTGTCTTCTTTTCTTTACTTAGTTTTGATGTAATATTGGCTTTTTGAGTTGATTCATGTGATCCTGTAATTTTTGGGTGTGTGCCACCCGGTGTGATTATTTCCAATTAATATAAGGTCCTTTCATTCAAAAAAAAAAAAAGAATATATATATATATATATATATATATATATATATATATATATATATATATATATTTATACTTCACATAATCATAACCATGTAAAAGAAATTCTTCATTGATGCAATACAATTATTAATGTTTATTTCTTTTTCTTCTTCATTCAAATATTTTTATAATCAACTCTTTTCAAATAAATTTTATTTATTGTTTTTTTTTTAATTAAAAAAATTAATATAAAAAATTAGAAGCCATAGAAAGTGTTTTACAATCAAATCTTCACATATTAAACTTATTTATTTATTAATATTTATAAATCTAAAAATAAAAATAAAAAATTAATATAAAATATTAAAAGCCTTAACCTCAATTGTACGAATAAAACTTATTTATTATTTTTCATTTTAAAAATTTAAAAACATAAACTAAAAAAATTAAAATTTAATATAAAAATTGTAAACCTTAACCTCTATATTTTTTTATTTTTAATATTAAGAAAGAGGGTTTTGAAAGGAATCCCACAACCTTATACAGCAAATCCCAAAGGGACAAATATTCCAAAATAATCCAATAAACTAGTGTTAAAAGGATACCAACAACCAACAACCCCAAAAGAGATAAACTGCCAACAACATTGACCAAGAAACAACTTCTCTTCCTCGAAGCCAATGAAAATTTAAATTCTAAAATTTGAAATGCCCACCCGTCACCCGTCCAACCAAGGAACAGGTAGACTCCTTCAACTGTTGCATTGAATGCACTGCTCAATCGACAGGAAAGGGATTCCCACCACCCGAGGAGCACCAAAGAAAATAAAAGCAATTACAATCCACAAAAGACAACAAAATACCACTCAATGATTTAAAATTAAAAACCACTCCGGGATCCAAAATCATCCAATGAAACCAAAAACTAGAAATGAAACATGTTCCTGCAATTCCAAAGAATACAATTCAGAGAAACCCATCAGGAACTTGGATCATAGCCCATCACAACTCATACTCCCCTGGGAGAAGGACAAATTTTAAATGCGCCCATACCGAGTTGTGTACTCCAACATCTCAAGCTCATTTGTCTTGGCAAACTAAAATCGGGAAGACCACCATAACTAGCAACAAAAATGCAATCACTCTTCTTTGGTCTGCCCAATTTTATTTGGATGCTTGTGGAAATACAAGACTTTCGAAAGCTTTCAAAGAAAGGGCCAAGGGATCCCTTCTCCAGTCTTGGAGAATAGAAGGAACGATCAGCCACTAGCCCAACCCTACACTTTGGGGGGGAATGAACATCCACTGATCCATCACTGCAAGCATTTGAAGCGGGAGCCGTCACCATATTTGTACCCACCTAACAGTTCTCTAAAAAATCCAAAGGAAGAGACCCCAACTTAGTAGAAGAAACTAGGCTCTTCCTCCACACAAAAGGGGATAATGGAGGAAACTCCACTAGTTACTGAATAACAGACTCTTCCAATCGTGAGGAAACCAAAGAAATTATGGACCAAATGAGCATTAGAAAAATTAGCATTTAAAACTACCTCTAGGCTATCCAAATTTTGAGGCTGCTCATTCACGACCAAACATGGTGCTTCAACCTCTACAGGTTCACAAACACCCACCAAAGACCCATCCACACAAGAGGGAAGCTCGTCATTCTCCAAACCAATAACATTCCCCACAGCCTTCTTTTTCGGAACCCAATTTTTTTTCTTTTGTGGAGCTCAATTTTTCTTTTTTTCCCAAGGTTACATAGGGAAGAGCCTTGAAGGGCAAACACTTTGGACATGCCCACTTCTGCCACAAAGCTGACAGGTCCTAGGTCTCTCCTCATTTTCAATAGATTGGACCCATGAGCCTAAATGAGAAACGATCTCCACAGAAGAAGGCATAGAATTACCCCTATCCACCAACACACATTCAAACAAAATGTATTCAGGATCCACTCAAAGAGGAACAATCCAAGGAGACAAAGTCTCCAATGACACTAGCTCCTGCCTAAAAAACACCTTCATCCCACAAATACAGATTAAAATTAGGGAGCTTGACCCGACAAAGCAGATTTGCTGAGTTGTAGGATTGAAGTTAGGGCTCCACCTCCGAAGAAATAAACTTCGCTTCCCAAAAAATCAAGGGCCTCCTTCCAGAATTCGAGCAACGTCCTCCACACAGTTCAACTTGATGAGAAAAAAGTTCCTTGAAATATCCACAATATCTACAGAACCAAGGGGTTCCCATCTGGGCAGGGCCAATCTTTTCAGCAATATTTGGCGGACCCCCTTAAAATTTTTCAACCAGATTCCAAGCCCCTTTATCAATGATGTTGTTAACAACACAGGTCGGAACAAAAATCTGCTTGGAAATAGGATTGATTTTGCACCTAGAAAAACGATCTTGCTAGACAATCCAGAAACCACTTGAGCAAAAAAAATGGAGCACTTCCAAAAATAAGGCTGAAAAACACCAGAAACCTTTCCTGGATCCCATGGAGAAGGGACCAGATCCACAGACAAAGCCTTCGATCCACACTCACCAACAACATCAGAGTCCTGAACCAGGGATGCTTCCAATGACGCAACATCGAACCCGCCCGAATACCACATTGCTCCGTCCTAACCTCTATACTTTTAACTTATATTATTTTTTAACATTTATTTAATATAAATAAAAAATTAAAAGTGTTGAATAGTAAACCAAAAAAAACAAGAGTTTCCCAATCAAGTCTACACATTTTTATTAAATATATGAAAGATTCTAATACAAAAGATTAAAAGCCCTGACCTTTTTACTTCACCTAATATTACGAGATTGTTAAAAAAAAACAAATATTTCACAATCAACTCCCCAAATGATTTTTGATTTTTTTGCACCATGAAAAATTCAAACAGATCTTTAAACCTTTACTTTTAACCTTATATATTACCAACATAGCACACAAGTGCCCCGTTATTTATGCAGCTCAAGGATGGATAACACTTTTCTGAAATGCACATTCACGTCACCAACTGTTACACCTCTTATATGCAGTCAGCACCAACTGTTACACCTCTTATATGCAGTCAGCGTCTGAATAATCAATTTCTCCATTAATTGGCCAGATTTCAACTTCTCCATCTCAAATCAACCTCTCCAAGCGTATAACACTGCGCCACTCCTCCTGCGCTCTTCTCCAAATTATGGTGCTGCTTCCATTCCTTTGAAATCTCAAAATGATAGTTAGTGCCGCTAGTCAGCCTTCATGACTGAACTTTGCTTTGCACCAAAATGCAAACATTCAGAAGTTTATTTACACTCCCGCGGATTCTGCAGCAATCACACATAACACAAAACACGAACACTCGGCGAGGCCTGGTCATCTGAAGTGAAATCCTACAACATTTGTATACACTAAAGTCGTATTAAATACAAAAAAAAATACGGATTCTTTCCTCGGCCTCCCGTTCCAGCAGCTGCTAACTTCTCCTCGTCTTCCAAGGTATAAATCCAGAACAGCCATTTGTTTGGTTGAACAAATATCTTTAGATGGTAAACTACAACCCCTCATTCTTTGAAAGACATTGGATTTTGGACTAAAGGAGTGTGATGGATAGAGTAGGAGGAATTGGGCACCATGTTCTCTCATTGTAAGCCAAGTGAAAAAGCCATTCAGTTCATCATACTTTATAGCTAAAACTTCCCAATATCTTCAGGTTGTTCTCATTTACACAGTTTTGGATGACTCGTCACTCAATTCTGCTACGTCATGTTCTCATTACATCCTTCGCCGAATTCTAACATTGAATATTATTTATCTAGGGAAGATTGGGTAATTGTGATTTTCATTGACCGCCGCCGGCAAGGCCATACGCTTGGAACCGACCAGACTTTCACATTATATCCCTTCCTCCAAGCATTCCACGGTTCCACCTACCTTTTCTTCCTTCTCCTACCTCTTCGAGAGTATATTGGCTAAACTAATTAAACAGGTAAGATATTCCTCTACGTAAGCATGAAAATTAAAAACGTGCAAATCGTGAAATGCCGAGTGAGAATCAGTACATATGATAATAAAATCCCGTTGAGTGTTCTTCTTGTGAAGGGGCAACTGGAAAAATAAAAAATAAAAAATAAAAAAACAGTAGTCAGTACATATAATGACATAATCCCGTTGAATGTTCTCGTGAAAGGGGCAACTGAAAAGGAGAAAGAAAAATATGGGAACAGCAACATTCGTCTGTTTATTTAGCAACTACACGGATCCATTCTTCTGTAGACGTTGACGTTTATGTATGCTTTTTATATTTAACAGGACTCCACCCAGCTATCAATCGTTTTTTCTTTTAAATAAACTTTTAAATTAAAACTTGAGTTTTTGAAAAGGGCAACTGAAAAGAAAGAAGGAAGAAAAGGGAACGTCAACATTCGAGGGTTTATTTAGCAACTAGATGTCTCCATTTTTTCTGTAGACGTTGACGTTTCTGTGTATGTTTTTTTTTCTTTTTAACAGGACTCCGTCCACATACTAAAAAGTTTTTTTATATTAATATTTTTAGGTTATGTTATAGGTTTTTGAAAAGGCAAAGCACGAATTTTTTTTTAGGTCTTTGTTTCTTATGCAATGATTTAAACCTGAGTCATTGTCATCAAAAAAAAAATAAATAAATAAATAATATAACACTGTTGGTGTTATATTTTGGGTGTCCCTTTCGCTATATTTTCATTGGAAGTTAAACATTGATGACCCATATTTTGGGTCTCTTTTCCTACCATCATAGGATCCTCTTTCAAGGTTCTTCTTTTCTAACCAATTTTTTTGAAGTTTGAATGACTTTTGGTGCTGTTCTATTCTTATCCCCCTCCAATAGAATGGAGAAATAATCCAAGATTGACACCTACATAATCTTAAATTTTAGATTCCATTTCACAAATGCTTCTTTAGAAACCAGAAAATAATTTAACTTCACATTTTCACTATATGGATCTCTCATCTTATTAGTCCAAGTATAGCTAGTTCTAGGGAGTTTAATATCCACCAAATGTAATGCATGGACATGGGCAATCATGAGTCAATCCTCTAAGTCCAAAACTAGAGTTCCCTTTCTTGATCTATGCATGATAGTTTAGCATTAAAATACCCAACAATAATTCAATCTAACTCCTCCTTTGAGACTCTCATATTATCCACTGAATCTATCCATCTAGGTTTTGAGCCTCATAGAAATTTGTGAGTAAAACTTGAAATTTGTGAGTAAAACTTGCTCAATTGTCATATTGCTCCTAAAAACGATTGTGATGACACCCCTCCAAACTATATGCTCTATTGTCATTCATTCAAGAGACTTCCAAAAAGTAAGTATCCTCCCTAAGACCTCTCGAACAACCACTTACATATAACAAACACCAATCAAAAGTTTATTTAATATTTTTTACATGAGATCTAGTGACATTTGGGTCTATTAAATAAGCAAAATATATGTTTTACTTTTCTTGAAGAGTCTTATTACAATAGATTGATGTGTTATACTATTTACATCGACAATATTCCATGACGGTATAATCAATGGTTACCTTGAGACTAGTAAGATTCTATTGTCCTCATCGATCCCTGAAAGCACGAGGATACGGAAGCAAAAAGGAAAGCGAAGATGTGATGCAAATCAAAATCAGACTTAATGCTAAATCCTAGGAATTTGAAAGTGCATGAAAAGAGGGAAAAGCATGAGCGAATCGAAATGAAACAAATGCAAATAAAGAAGACAACCCTTTTTATTGATATGTTTCACAACTCGGTTACAATGCACATCCTCCCCTTTCAAGGGCTAGGAGCGTTTAAATAAGTGTTCTTGTTACATCCATGGATGCCCTTCCTTCTTCCGCGTGCCCACATGTAAAATGGGCGGACCAAACATCGCCGCCACTTGCATTGATGAGTCTTGACTCCTTGCTGCTCCTCCGATGTCCAGACCCTACATTCAAAGGAACAAGAAACAGTCAGTAGCACCTGTAGATAAAGTAAAGCATGCAATCCCCAAGCCTACGATAAGTGAATGAGAAAAATGAATTAAACTATGACTAAAATGAATCCAAATGCTCTAAAAATTTGACAGGGGCATCAAGGCATCCCAAAGAAAATACTACAAATGGAACAGTCAAGAAATTCCTCGCCGATTTGAATTCTCTCCAGGGCGGGACGAATTCACCTACAACAAAATGCCGAAAAGGTATTGTTCCAAATGTCCTATCTAGGAGGCTCCAAATGACCTACAAACTTGGGGTTAGCTAATTGGGGGCATTTTGGGAAGACCCAGATGGTCATATTTTCCCAATTTGGCCTCCATCAATGGGAATTTGATGATGCTACCTGCAAGTTAGTAAAGGCGAACGAAGATAGAAACATGATCAAAATTATTCGAAACGAAATGAAATTAAAAGGGGAACCTATCTAAGAAGCATAGAATTGAATGCAAAAATGAAAGAAAGTGAATCTGCCATATATTTCCAATCGCTCCGAAGAGGGGCGATTAGGACTATAGTAGTGCGGGAGGGGTCGCCTGGAGGCAGGCCGCCCGTCGTTTGGGGCCTGATTTCGGCACCAATCCACTTGGGATGGGTCCAAAATATCTTGTGGGGTATTGTCGACAAATTGGGTGGGATATCGTGGCCAAATGTCGGGTTTGGTTTCGGATTTGTGCTTCCAATAACCACCCTATGACCTCCTCTCCGAAAGAGATCAAGGATGTGAAAGACACAACTCAAAAAGGGTGTGGGTGTGAAAGTAAAATGATAGCACTTCGTTGCTCCAAAATGCTCCTTCTCTGTATATTTTGGGGTGAGGAAACTCACCAATTTATAGACCTGGAGGTCTCTTGAAATGGGCATGTAGAGGCGCCACTTGGCAATCATGCCTTCCCGGGGAGGAGGAGATTCCTCCCTGAATAGGGACTTCATGACTGCCCTTGTAATTGCCTCTAATGCTCGAAAACGCTCACCCACACTCCCATGCGATGAAGGAAGCGTTAAGTGGTGGATCTGAGCTGCCATTTGTCAAGATTTGACCTTTTTCCCATCAAACCTACAATTCGCCCCACCTTGGAGCGAATCTAGAATTCGTCCCTGGGTGGGGCGAATCCCAGTTTGAATTCATCCCTAGGTGGAACGGATATTGAGCAAAGTGCTTGAAGGTGCCAAATTGATTTTTGACCTTACAAAACTGCTGTGAGAGTGGTTAGGACCATTTTTTAACCTCTAGGGGCTGCCCTTGGGGCTGTGTGTGTCAATGCAATCAGTGTTTGCAGTCACATAATCGGATTGGTGTTGTTTTGGTGTCTATAGATGCCCCTTTTTGGGATGCACTGTGCATGGCACAACGTCGAGCAAAAATAGATAACCAAAGCACTAATGATTAGGGTTTCTCAATAACCTAACCAACTTTTGATGCCCCAAGTATGGAAAGGGCATGCATTCTTGAATCCTTGCTTCTGACGAGCGAAGGAACTTAATTCAAGTGTTAACCTTTTTTGATGAGGTGTTACTTGATCTTGGACATTGATCAGTCATGAATAGGCAAAGGGTGCAACCTTTTGTCTGTGAGAACCTTGAGTTCATGATTCACGAAATGCCAAGTGATTTGATCAACTTGTGATTATTGCTTGTTTACTACCCCAAGCAAGAGCGTGATTGTATTTGTCAATGATTCTTTGAATGCATGTCATTTTCCTTAATTGGGTGTGTACTTGTTGATTGGTGACTAAGTGTGACTACCCCCTCAAGCGACGAATCGATGAGGGAATGACCTTCATGAGAAAAGTGACGAGTCGCTTGACCCAAAATGACTTGTGCAAGGGTGCCTTCAGATGTTTAGCGTTACACGTGTGTAGCTTTCTGACATTTAGACCTATTTTTGGTGGGTGTTAACCCTTTTTGGTGATGCTTTTTGGGGCTGAGATTGTCAAATATCCATTCTCCCGTGGAGCGGTCCGGCTATGGTAGCCTTCTTAGGGAGTAGGATAGTGACAATTTGTGACCCCAACATCTATTTTGGATGCCAAGAATGTCAGGCACCAAGGCGCCTTCGTTCGGCAATGTTATTGCTATTTTTGATTGGATTTTGACCCGTTTTGACGACGTCGTTTGGGGATGAAATTCTTAAAAATTCGTCCTCCCGTGGAGTGGTCCGGCTATGGTAGCCTTCTTAGGGAGGAGGATAGCGAGGATTTGTGACCCCGACGTCCATTTTGCATGCCCGGTATGTCAAGTGCAAAAGCACTTTCATCGGGCAAGTTTATTAGCTATTTTGGTGCATTTTTGTGCAATTTTTGCTATTTTTTTTTTTGCTAGGTCAGAGGACCGATTATTGTAGCCTGTAGGCAATTTTGATGATATATATATATAGATGACTTTATTTTGTTGACATTTGATGTTATGCTCAATGATTGTTGAATGTGTATGTTTGCATGTTAATTTACATTGATGGATGCATGTGTTATGATGAATGCAAATGTTTCTTAATGTATAGGATATGCAAATGAAATGGATGAATTGAATTTGTGATTTTTGGTGATGGCACCATAGACTGTTTAGAACTTATGGCTTTTTGTCTTAGGCGATTGCTGTGGTAAATGACTTTTTATGTATACATGTTATTTTGTGTATTTTTTGATGGTGAAGCGAGGATGGAGGATAACACAGTTGGTTTAGAATGTAGTTAGGTTTTTTGAGACTTAGATGTTTTAACTAACTATCCAAAATTGTATTTTATCTTACAAGACTTTTGAACAAGGTATGAATTCGACTTGTCTTTGACCCAGTTATGTCACATCCCTGTGTGTGCAATTGAGTTTGTTTATGTGGTATTTGTCAGGATACCGCCAGTGCCAAATAGGCTATCAACCAAACCTGTACTTGAGGATCACCTAATTAGCCCCACTAACTCCTTTGTTGTATTTAGTCAGATTAATCTACGATGCAATCTAGGATACCATAAGCTAGCTCATCCACATGCAAACATTGATCTGCACACAAGTTAATGCGACAGATATATCGTCATGCGGGAGGTTTGCCACGAGTGACCGATAGGCTATCAACCAAACCGGTACTAAGGTTTATCTCATGACCTTTCGAATGTTGAGAGTTCCAGGGATTCAAGTTTGACTCCCTTCTTTTCTTCAATTGTATTGGGATACTTGCTCGTTTATAGTGATAAGAATCACTGTTTATTTTTGTTATTTTTCTTTTGAGCAAGGGATTTGAATAATGAGTGATGAGAATCACTATTGTATGTGCCTTTGGATGTATGCACTTTGGTTGTGATGTCAAATTTTTGGAGTTTTGACCTTTTGCAAATTTGTATGATGTTTGCAACTTCTTTTGAGAACTTGGGATTCTTGGGGAATTGGGTAGGGAAGATTCTTGTCCTTTTGCCAACTCTCAGCATTCTTGAGGTCATTCGCACAGGGGGATGAGCAAGATAACCGTTTCGCTCATGGTGACCTGGATTGCTTTGTAGGTTTCATCTTTCGTTCACACAACTTGGGAATTTTTATGTGTTTTAACTTGTGTTGGGATGCTACGTAACAAGGTGTGATCCAAGTAGAACTCTACCTTCATAAAATCTGTTTGACTTTGTACAACATTTGGTTAAAAAGCTATTGACAGCTGAATGATGAAAACTCTTGATACATTAAAAGTCAACTGACTATAGTATGGCGAAAAGATGTAAATGGCATTTATTTGTGATGGACTATTTATAAAACGGAAATCTATGGAACAAGATGGATTTGCCAAGTAATTACAGTCTATGGCGCCCTGACCTAGATGACCACAAATATGCAATGTATGGATATGATTCTTAATGCAGCTATATATTTTTGTGTTTTTTGATGGATTGATACTTATGAGGATGAAGATGAGATGCAAAAAGACCTCTTTCTTTTTGTGATGATTTTGAGCATGCATAGAGATGAGATGCACATTTTTGTTATTTTTGATGATTTTGTTGTTTTTTTTTTTTGGATTTGCTTATTTTTGACCAAGCGATTATGGGAATCCTTGGAGCTTTTTGGGTTGACCAAGCGATTATGGGAATCCTTGGAGCTTTTTGGGATGACCAAGCGATTTATGGGAATCCTTGGAGCTTTTTGGGATGACCAAGTGATTTATGGGAATCCTTGGAGCTTTTTGGGTTGACCAAGCGATTGTGGGAATCCTTGGAGCTTTTTGGGTTGACCAAGTGATTATGGGAATCCTTGGAGCTTTTTGGGTTGACCAAGCGATTATGGGAATCCTTGGAGCTTTTTGGGTTGACCAAGCGATTGTGGGAATCCTTAGAGCTTTTTAGGTTGACCAAGCGATTATGGGAATCCTTGGAGCTTTTTGGGTTGACCAAGAGATTGTGGGAATCCTTGGAGCTTTTTGTTTAGACTATGGCTCTTCTAGATATGGAATGGCCTCAAATGATAGATGTTCAAGGGTTCTAGTTCTTTGACTCCATCAAGAGAGGCTAGCCGGTATGTTCCAGGTCCTATTTTACTATCAACTACATAGGGACCTAACCAGTTTGCCGTGCACTTGTCCCTTAGATGGGGTGGCAAGCTAGAGTTCTGTTGGTTCTCTTTTAAGACCAAGTCACCAACCTGAAAGTCCCTCAGGTGAACTTTCATGTTGTATGCTCTCTTTAGTCGCTCTTGATAGATACGTAAATGCTCGAGAGCATTAACACGTCGTTCATCGAGCAACGTAAGCTGGTCTAACCGGGCCTACCATGCAATGTCATCATCGATGAACTCTTGCATTGAAATGCATAAGGAAGGAATCTCCAGTCGTAGAGGTAAGCAAAATTGCTTCCACCCACTTGGTGAAGTACTTTGTGGCCGTTATGATGAACGTGTGATGGCCTGACGATGTAGGGGAGATATTTTCGATTAGATCTAAGCCCCACTGCAAAAATGGCCAAGCCGATTGGATCGGCTGCAAGGCCTAGGAAGGTACGTGCATCAAATTAGCATGATGTGGACACTTCACGCACTTCCTGACATATGCGCTACAATCTCGCTCTAAATATGGCCAGTAATAGCCCATGCGAAGAATGCGCTTGGTGATAGCCATACCACTGAAGTGGCCACCACATGTACCATCGTGCGCTTGGGCGATCGCCCAAGTGGACTCTTGTTGGTCCAAGCACCGAAGGAGGATCCCTTCATAGCTACAACGGTACAAAATGTCTCCTAACAAGACATGCTTTGCCGCTTTTTACTTGAATGCTCATTTTGCGGCATGCGTCAATCCAAGTGGGAGGTTACCTAACTTGAGGTAGTCCCTTATGGGTGAATACCAATCCTGCTGATCAGAAGCCTCGATGGTATGAACAACCAATCCCTCTTGAAGTTCATCCCTAGCAAACTTTGAGCGGGAAAGAACTTGTAAGAATAGCGTTGTGTTGCTATTAAGGGGAGTAGGGGAGAACAAGGACCCCCAGTTGGCATGTTTCAGATGATCGTGGATTCGAGAGAACCTATCCTGAGGTGGTTCAATCTGGATCATGTGGATTCCTGGCATTAAGTTAGAGCTTGCAAGGTCCATCGTGGATTGCGATAGTGTTTTGACTTGAATGGTTGTCATATCACCAGAAAGGTCTTGTGAGATTAGTGACCCCAAGGAGGCCATAGTGTCCACAAAATGATTCGATGACCGAGGGAGTGCCTCGATGTCGTACCATTCAAGATTTGCCAGGAATTTGTCCACAAGGGCTTTGTAGGCCTGCAGAACTAGGCATTTACATTGGAATACCCCTTTGACTTGGTTGACAATTAGCAGCGAATCACCAAAGATGTTCAATCACTTGATGTTCATGGTGATTGTTGTCTGAAGACCTATGAGCAAGGCTTCATATTCTGCATTATTGTTGGTGCACGGGAAGTCTAATTTAAATGACAGAGGCATTGGAGCCCCTTGCGGTGTGAAGAATACAATTCCCGTGCCACCTCCTTGCTCATACCTGCCTAGCCCATATCCATGCCAATTGCATTGGCCAAGATATCTCAGAGCGAAGTTTAGGTTAGACAGATGGTTGACATCTTTTGCAAAAGGCTCTTCATCTTCGTCCTCTTGCATGCATGGCTCAGTACCATGATCAAGGCCCCCATACACAAAGTTTGTCTGGTTTGGCGGGCAGCCTAAAGGAACAATTGTACCGATGGGGAGGCGAGGTCTCCCCGTGTCCTGCATGGACTCTAGTGCGGGCGTTGCTACAACATTCTACACCAGATACTCCCCCAGGCCCGTATTGGCCATTTCAATGATGATTGTTGGCGATTGAGGGGGAGGGAACGAAAGCTCTTCTTGATTCCACTCCATGTTGGGTGAACTAGGAGCCTCAACTTCCATTATGCTAGGCATCTCTTTGGTAGAGATGGTTGATACTATTGGCAGTGCCTCTTCCAGGGGTTGAGCCTCTTCTAGGGTTTGCTTACCTTTGTCCTTCTATTTGGCCATGATAGGTGGCATCGTTGGTGAAGGACCAGATGATGAAGATGCACTTGACTAGGGTTTTGATGGATTTATCACCAGGGATGCTTGCAGAATCGGACCCTATCTAGATGGATTTAACTAAAAATCCAAGTGTGTCGATGGAAGGGTCAATTGCGGCATCAGCTGCACCGCATTGCAATATTTGAAGGGTTCCAAGTCTATCGGGACTACATGTACTTCCCCTTCAAATGTATACTTCAAACACTGATGAGCTATCGAAGGGACACACTTCATGTCCCTGATCCATGGCCACCCCAGCAAGATGTTATAAGCCATCTCGCCTTCCAAAATATGGCACAATGTAGGTATCATCTTTTGTCCTACTTGAATGGGTAGGAAAATTGTGCCAACTATCGAGCATATCGCATCATTGAATGCTCGCAGTGTATAGGTGGAAGCCGTGATGTGAGAGGCTGACAACTTCAGATGTTTCAATGCCATTGTGGTAATGATGTTACTGGATGAGCCAGTGTCTACCAACACCCTCTTATACGGGATCCCATTGACCCATGCGATAACGTGCAGGGGTGGATCTGCCATGTCATCAGACACTGATTTAACTTCATCCTCTCAAAAGGTGATGACTGGCTCCGTGCATCATTTGACATGTCCCACGAAGTTGTTGAAGGAATTCGCTTCGTGGGGCTACAACTCGATGGCTTTCAATATCTCCATGAGAGCCTCCCGATGGGGCATTGATTGTTGTATAAGCTCATATATGGAGAGCCTAGCCGACGTGGTCCTCAAACTCTACGTGAGTTTGGTCCGAATCATGGCCACGGGTCTAGGCAGAGGTGGTTGCATAGGGTGTTGTTGAGGTTGTGACATCGATGGAACCTCTCTTGTGGCTGCCTCGGGGGCAACTCCTGGGTATCTCTTGTTCCTAGTCACTATGATTATCATTCCTACATACCCTTGCATGGGGAAATTCTGTTGCACCTCATTGACTTGAAGGGGTTTTGCCTGTGCCTCACGGGCAGGCAAGGGGTCTTTGAAAACTCCCATATCTGCTGGTTGTTTGGCGCTACGAGGTTGTCCACTGCCAATGTCTTATTGTCAATTAGGTCTTGTATCAAACCTTTGAACTTCCAACATGCATTCAGGTCATGTCCCCTCCGCTCGTGGAACCTACAATACAAGTCCTCCCGGTATCCCTTAGGCTTCGATGCATTGGGATCTATGGTTTGGATCTCTGGAAGGTTGATCAAGTTCGCCGCTGACAAGTGGTCAAACAAGGAGTCCCTAGACTCCGTATAAGGTGTGTACTATCGCCTAGGGTGACGCTGCTAATTTTTCTCCTGCTTCTGGTTTTCTTTTTCATAATTATTAGGAGGCACCACCTGATAGTTAGCATTTTGAGGCTGTATTTCTTGTGCAGGCTTAGGGACATTTATGGCAACTTGATTTACCACAGCGGGTTTTTGTTGCGTAGTCCCTATTTTTGTGTTCTTAGTCCACTCTTTTTTCTTAGGTTTGGCTATCTCGCCATCCTGTATCTTGATCTCTTCAATGATCCTGGCTTGTGCCAGAGCTTCTTCTAAGGTGGCATATTGCTGCAACTGCAATAGCATAGAGATCGATCTCAAATAGCTCTTGGAGAACATTTGAGTGAGGTCGGACATAGGAGGGAGGTAGGGCAGCTTTGAGAGCAAAGCCCTCCATCGATTCCCATAGGCCACCATGGTTTCTTCCTCATACTACCTGAGGCTGGCTAAGTCACTTAGTGATGCCTTCTTCTTGGTGTTGAAGGCGAAGCGTTCGAGGAACACATCCACTAACTGATCTAAGTTGTTAATGCTATGCTTTGGTAATTGAGTAAACCAATCCGAGGCAGGGCCTATGAATGTGGTTATAAATGTTCTTAATAACAAAGCATCATTGTCTTGAATGCCGAAGCATTGGCTTAGGAATCTTGTCACATGCTCTTGGGCATCCTCCTCACCTCTAAAGACTGCCAACTGAGGTAGCTTAAAGTGTTCAGGGTAAGGGGGTGTTGGCATTGACGGATGCACGGGATGACTGTGGAGCTGGCGTAAAGTGGGATTTTGGGGCCCAAAAGTTTTGGTTTCCACAGACTCTAGATGCTCTAGCAGCGCTTTATATGCATCTAAAGATTTAATATCTTCTTCTTTAGTTTGCTCTCGTTGTGGGTTGTGGGAGACTTGATGCCTATGGAGGGGTGGCCGGATAGCAACCCCTCCACCTTGGTAGGGCATTTTGGCCTGCTCTACTTCTTGCTCATACTCCTCGTAAGCTTCTTGAGGAGTCTCTAGATGAGACCTATGACCCTGAGTGGGTCCCCGTAGAGGGTACCCATCATTGTTCTGGGGAGTGGCCTCCCGCTCAGGTCTAGGAGGTCTCGGAGGCGGCACTTGGTAAGGTCATGGAGACCTATCTCACACCAAGGGGTTGTGCCTCTCATATGGTTCCGCTCTTTGGGTGCGAGGGGTTGGAACCCTCTCAGGCATCGGGTTATGGAGCAGCTCATCTGTTTGGCATTGAATGCGCTCCTTGCTAAGGCGATATAGATGCTCTAGCTGCTGTTGATCTTGCTCAAGCCGTGTGATCTGTGCTTGGTGGGCGGCATGTTTGGCGACTGCCAGGTTGATTTGTTCTGCCATCTTGAGCCTAGGAGGCCTAGATGCCTCTCCTATGCACTTACCTCGGTCATGATGATCCGAGATCTCAATAGGTCGCTTCCCTCTATCGAGGTTGGCAGCATTTACTCGAGGCTCTAGCCTCGTAGATCATGGAATAGAAGGGCAAGCGCATGGCTCCCATGCTGTATATTGCTCTAGAGGAATGTAATGGTCTTCCTCATGCTCCCTTTCGTATGTGTGAAAGGGGTGGGCAGAGTTGGCTCGCCCTGCTTGAAGAGCCTTGCACTCTGGATTTTGTCTATTGGTTCTAACAGTGATGGGGGGCAAAGGAGGGATGCCATAATCATGTGGCCTCTCCTCATGGACACTATGCCTCTCTAGCGCTTCATTGCGTGGTGGCCACTCATATTGAGCTTCTAAGGGAGCCTTCTTATCTATGTTGAGCGCCACATGTAAGGAATCCTCCTGAAAGGGGCTATGATGAATGGGCGTGTCCCTCAAAGGGGTGCCTCTATAGTCCCATTCTGAAATGGGACGATGCGGACTCTCTCGTGGGTTAGGCCGCCAAGGCGGTATGACCAAGTCCTTGGTGCTGTAGCGGACATGACTTGTGCCCCCTTGTACACTCTTTGTAGCTTCTGCCCTTGATTGGGCTTGGCTACGGGTGTACACCATGGTGGTGTTCTTCTACAAGCTATGTAGGTTTTTTTTTTTTATTCTTTTTATGATTTTTTATGCTACACTAAATAGAAAAGGTCACACACACACAAAGCAATGATTATCTCGTTTAAAGATTAAAAGTGTGTCCTAAACCTGGTTTAGTGTGTTTTGATTTTTGTTTTGAAAGCTTTTGTAAAGAATATTTAAATGCAAAATGATGGCTCTTATGGCTCCCAAAATTGGTCGCCCCTTCGATATACCATTGCTAGGCCGATATACCAACCTCTCTATATACCCGCCCTTACGTGAGGGAAACTATAGGTACGTGAGAGAAGATGGTACGTGGAACATAGGCGGTACGAAAGGGGGATCGCCCTATTTTTGACACCTACCATAGAAGACTTATCCTCATGTGCTAGGAATCACCCCAGCTACACTCGGTCAATTTTCTTCAGGATTTACGTCTAGCAACAGTAGCGATCGGGGTTTATGAATGCAAAATTCAAGCCAAGGTGGTGATGAAATCCATCGTTGGTCTTGATCAAGGGCTGGGGTTTTACGACCGGCTCCTTGGTGTTTACATTACCACGTGATGTGTGGGGTTATTTTTATTTTGCAAAAGGGAATCAAGCAAGGAGTAAGACAAAACTTTCCCTAAGCAAACAAGTAACCTAAAAATAGAAAATGACAAGAAAAGTTTAGAATCCCTACCTTTTCTCTGCCCAAATATGTCGGTTCTGAGTTTCTGCCATGAAACTGCACAGACAAAAATTCATCCCGGGGAGAAATGAATTACAGGACTGTATTCATCATAGGGTGGGGCGAATTCCCATTCATCCCTAGGTAGGATGAATTACAGCTCTATATCCGCCTCTTGATGGAATGAACAACAGTCAGCGTATGAAAACTCGGTACCTGCAAGCAAAAACAACCAAGTTTGGATCAGATCTCTGATCTTAAAAGTAGAGGACAAGGTCCCACCATGATCACCACTGAAATCATGAGGATACGAAAGCAAAAATGAAAGCGAAGATGTGATGCAAACCGAACCAAACTTGACGCTAAATCCTAGGAATTTGAAAGTGCATGAAAAGAGGGAAAGCATGAGCAAATCAAAATGAAACAAATGCAAATAAAGAAGATAACCATTTTTATTGATATGTTTCACAACTCGGTTACAATGCGCATCCTCCCCTTTCAAGGGCTAGGAGCGTTTAAATAAGCGTTCTTGTTACATCCATGGATGCCCTTCCTTCTTTCGTGTGCCCACATGTAAAATGGGTGGACCAAATGTCATCGCCACTCACGTTGGTGAGTCTTGACTCCTTGCTGCTCCTCCGATGTCTAGACCCTACGTTCAAAGGAACAATAAATAGTCAGTAGCACCTGTAGATAAAGTAAAGCATGCAATCCCCAAGCCTACGATAAGTGAATGAGAAAAATGAATTAAACTATGACTAAAATGAATCCAAATGCTTTAAAAATTTGACAGGGGCATCAAGGCATCCCAAAGAAAATACCACAAATGGAACAGTTAGGAAATTCCTCGCCGATTTGAATTCGCTCTAGGGCGGGACGAATTCACCTGCAACAAAATGCCGAAAAGGTACTATGCCCAATGTCCTATCTAGGAGGCTCCAAATGACCTGCAAACTTGGGGTTAGCTAATTGGGGGCATTTTGGGAAGACCCATATGGTCATATTTTCCCAATTTGGTCTCCATCAATAGGAATTTGATGAGGCTACCTGCAAGTTAGTAAAGGCGAACGAAGATAGAAACATGATCAAAATTATTCGAAAGGAAATGAAATTAAAAGGGGAACCTATCTAAGCAGCATAGAATTGAATGCAAAAATTAAAGAAAGCAAATCTACCATAGATTTCCAATCACTCCGAAGAGGGGCGATTAGGACTGTAGTAGTGCGGGAGGGGGCACCCAGAGGCAGGCCGCCTGCCATTTGGGGCTTGATTTCGGCACCAATCCACTTGGGATGGGTCCAAAATATCTTGTGGGGTATTTTCGGCAAATTGGGTGGGATATCGTGGCCAAATGTTGGGTTTGGTTCCGGATTTGTGCTTCCAATAACCACCCTATGACCTCCTCTCTGAAAGAGATCAAGGATGTGAAAGACACAACTCAAAAGGGGTGTGGGTGTGAAAGTAAAATGACAGCACTTCATTGCTCCAAAATGCTCCTTCTCTCTATATTTTGGGGTGAGGAAACTCACCAATTTATAGACCTGGAGGTCTCTTGAAATGGGCATGCAGAGGCGCCACTTGGCAATCATGCCTTCCCGGGGGGAGGAGATTCCTCCCTGAATAGGGACTTCATGACTGCCCTTGTAATTGCCTCTAACACTCAAAAATGCTCACCCATACTCCCATGCGATGAAGGAAGTGTTAAGTGGTGGATCTGAGCTGCCATTTGTCAAGATTTGACTTTTTTCCCGTCAAACCTGCAATTCGCCCCACCCTGGAGTGAATCTAGAATTCGTCCCTGGGTGGGGTGAATCCCAGTTTGAATTCGTCCCTGGGTGGAACGGATATTGAGAAAAGTTCCTGAAGGTGCCAAATTGATTTTTGACCTTCCAAAACTACTGTGAGAGTGGTTAGGACCATTGTTTAACCTCTGGGGGCTGCCCTTGGGGCTGTGTGTGTCAATGCGATCAGTGTTTGCAGTCACATAATCAGATTGGTGTTGTTTTGGTGTCTACAATCCCTTAGTGACATGTTTGTCTTCTTGAGATGCTATCAATTCCTTGTTTGATTTTCTAGCCACTCCTTGAGATTTTTTATTTTATGATCTCTTCTTCACTTGGATGATCCTTAGATTTGGCTTCTCTTTGTTCTTTTTAACCGTATCCGTGATGTCATCCTTTACTATCACTATTCTTGATTATGCACTATCAATGCCCCTACCATATTTACTTATGGTAACTCATTTCACTCTATTAACTACTCAGAGATACGAGCTAAAAGAAGAGTTTGGACATGAGTGTTTCTATTTTTATTTATTTCCATCCAATCCTTTCATAAGTTATTTTTCTTCTTGTTTCACTAGTGTCTTGAGGATCTTATACCTATTTGAGGGCTTGGGCTAGGTTTGTTCCCTGCCAGATTTTCTATTTTCCCTCCTTCTTTTGGGTTGTTCAAAACCATATCCATTTGCTTCTCCTACATAAGAAGTGTTTGTTTCTTCTTTAGCGACTATAGACTTATGCTCCATATGAGGATTCAAATGGAACTCCATTTTCATGATCATAGTGTTTAGGTAGGACCAAGCCAAATGCCCATATTTTTGGTAAACTTTGTAAATGAAGGACAACAACTCATAACATAGTCATGTAAATGTTCCACCTCTATCATTCTAAAGAGGATGGTTAAGATCCGTTATTTATAAAATTGACCATAATATTTAAAACTTTAAATACAACAAAAAAAATATATAACAATTTTTATTGTAAATATCTTTAAAAAAAAAATTATAAACATCTATCCCATCACAATTCAATATAATAAAAAAACTTTAAACCATACACTCTTATAATTTCCTTCAATAATATATTGATCAACAATCTATGTGGATAAGGTGAGTTGTACGAGCCTATAGTAAATGAATAGATATCGTTAGTGAATTTAAGCTCATCTAAATAAAGGATAACCAATTAAACTTAATTTAAGGAGTAAATTTGAAATGCAAGTAGAAATATTTTTATTTATTTATTTTATTTTAATAATTTTAAAATTTTAAAATTAATTTATAATGTTAACTTTTTAAATCTTGTATAAGATATTTAAGAATATTGTACATATAAATTATTATTTTTTATTGTTAAAAGATGAAAATAAAATTATATATATAATTTAATCAATATTTAAAAAATTATTATTATTATGAACATGCATTATGTTATATAGGTTGTATCTAAAAATTTTCTTGAAGTCGTATATTCTTATCTAATGTAGTTTTCTCTAAGACATAACGCTTTATAAGATGTGGATACGTTGGTGATATGAACATAACACGAGACAAATACCAAATTACATTTTTTGGAATATGGAGATGATGTTTTGCATTAATATAATCATGAATACATAATTTGTAGTAACGGTGCACCACAAAAACTAATAATGTTCATAAATGTCTCGGGGAAGGTGAATATTCTCTAATATTTTTTTTATTCATTAATATTTTTTAAAATTTTAAGAAACTATTAATAAGATGTCATTAACATTATAGGTGATGTGACCCAGTTCAATCTTCATAATGAATGTATATAATGTGAATATTGAACTATGATAATATATATTATTATTATTATTATTTTTTAAATTTGTTTGTAGAAAACATCCCAAAAGGGATGCCACTTTCGGGTAAGACCCAAGGAGGCAGGGGTATCCATTCCACCAAAAATGCCCAGGACTCCGACCTGGCCTACCACATTTGACATACTCAAGGAGCAAACAAGCACACAAAACCAAATTAAAAAAAAGTAAATAACAACAAAAATAATAAAATAAAATAAAAAGCATGCTCCTTGAGTGTGTCAAAACCAAAAGCACAACCAAACACACACAATAAGATAAAAGAAACCACAACACAAACCACATAGAAAAACACAAAAACCACATAACAAAACACAAACAAGACAAAAACAATAGAACACTACAAAGACAACCCAAAAAAACATGAAAAATAAACACAACCAAAACCTAAAAAATAAAATAAAAATAAAAAAAACCAACAACAGACAAAAAAAAAAACAAAAAACATAGAAAACTCTAACACAAAAAAAATGAAATAACACAAACAAAGAGAAACCCAAGAACAAGAATGAAAAAAACACAAGAACAATAACAAAAAACATAAAAAAAAACAAAAGAAAAAAAAAACAAGAACAACAAAAAACAACATAAAGAACACAAAAAACAAACAAAACAAAAGAACCCACCCACCTTAAAAAACTAAACAAAAAAACAAAGAAGACAAAAGAAAAAAAAATGAAAAAAACAATGACCTATCTAGACCAGAAGACTATTAATGCAAGAATCAACAAAGGAAACAAAATAAAGAATAGAATGAGCTAGGGAACTAAAAAAACTGAATGAACCAAAGAGAAACAAAAAAAACAAGAAGAACTAGGTACCTTCAGAACTGGATCCATCCAAAGAAATGATAGAAAGAAGAGCTTCCCTAATTTGAGAAGCCCACCATATACGAGGGTGACCATAACAAGTAAGATCACCTTTGTCCAAAGCCCAATTAGCTAAAGCATCAGCACTCTTGTTTTGATCTCTGACCACATGATTGTAATCAACTTTCAAAAATCCCATCTAGATTAACTGAATCTTCTCAATAATTCTTTTTATTCTCCAATCCACCTTATGATTCTTAGGAGTCTTCAAGATATTAATCATAAGTTGAGAGTCAGACTCAACTAACACCTTTTCCCATCCAACCTTAGTAGCCTCTTGAAGGCCTCTAAGGATACCATACCCCTCAACAAGGTTATTGGAAAGAATACCCAAATTCTCAGCAAAAGTAAAAACCAGGGAGCCATCTGAAAGTCTACCAATTCCTCCCACACCGGCTTTTCCAGGGTTCCCTCTAGAGGCTCCATCAGTATTGACTTTTCCAAAATCCTTAGGAGGAGGTTGCCAATTTCTAGTCCTATCCATATTACTAATACTCACATTCCCTTTAAGTTGGTTTCCCTTAGAATGTTTAATCTTCAATATTTGCATCACTTGATCCCATCTTTGGTGGGAGTTTTGGGGGTGATTAAGGAGTTGATGGACTGATTCAATTAAGTTGGTTATGGTATTTTGCCAAATATAGTGAATATCCTTCCTATCTTGATTAAAAATTTGGTTGTTCCTTTCATTCCAAATATTCCAAAGAAGAATGGTAGAACCCATCCAAACTAACTGCCTAATAAAATGATCAACACCCTCTTGATTAGGCCAATCCCTCCAAAGTTGTTCAAAAGTGAAAAAATTGGACCACTGTAAGCCAAGTAAAGTTGTCATTCTCCTCCATAGCTTAGAGGCTAAAGTACACTCAATAAAAATATGGTTGATATTTTCTACATTCTCTTCACACATTTCACATCTAAAAGGGCCATGAAAACCACGCTTCATAAGTTGCTCACCAGTAAGAACCCTATGATGCAATAAAAGCCAATTAAAGAACCTCACCTTAGGCCAAAGCTTTTGAGCCCACAATTGAGAAAATATGTCAAAAGAATGGTTGGTATTATTATGGCATAAGGTCAAATAACCTTGAGAAACTTAATACTCACCCTTAGTAGTGTTGTTCCATCCAAAAAAATCTTTTTCATGGGACCAAGAGAGGGATCTCATATGAAGGATGCCTTGGATATATTGTCTTTGCCTTTCTGGGATTTGAATAGGTCAGTCCTTAATAGGGATCCAATATCTACCAACCTTTGAATTACCAATATGGTACCGATAGTAATTAGCCACCTTTATCCAATTAGCTCGGTGAAGCTCCTCTATCCAAGGCCTCTAATCGAGAAACTGAGTTATCAAAGGCTTGTGACCATCCCAAGAATCTGTCCAAAAAATTGCATGTTGACCATTATGAATGATCCAAAATAATTTTTTCTTTATCAAATCCTCACCAGTCTTAAGAACTGCTAAAATGGGAGAACCTTTGGTAGGAAGTTGATAGCGAACAAGGTCTTTAGGACTTTTGTTCTTAGCATATTTAGCACGGATATTATTGGCCCAAAGAGCATTGGGGTTATGCAACATCCTCCAATATAATTTAGCAGCTAAAGCTTTATTGTTATCAATTGAAGACCGCAATCCTAACCCCTCTTCACTCCTAGGAAGACATAAAGTATCCCATTTCACCAAGGTCCATTTTCTTTTCTCCTTAGTACCACTCCAAAGGAAACGATGATTGATTTGATCCAATTCTCAAAGAACAGCCTTTGGGATATTCAAAATGAAAGAAACATAAATAGGAATAGCTTGAAGGACTGATTTTACCAAGATGATTCTACCCCCAGTAGAAAGTCACTTGTTGGTCCACTTTCCAATTTTCTTCTTGACTTTGTCCAACAACCAATTCCAATATTTATTTTTCTGCCTTTGAATATTTATGGGAATACCTAAATAAGTGATTGCAAGAGATGTATTATTATATCTTAATTTATACAAGACCATGGATTCCTGTCTAGCAGAGTAGTGAAAGAAAATAACTTTAGATTTGTCTTCATTGATTAACTACCTAGTAGCCTTAGAAAAACAGCTAATGATTTGCTTAATATTAGAAGCTTCCTTAACTGTAGCTTTACCTAAAATGGTAGATCCATCCACAAATTGAAGATGAGAGATAGGTCTAGATCCATGAGCAATGGTAACTCCCTCAAGGATTTTGTTTTCCCTCTTTTTGGTCATAGTCCTACCCAAGCATTCAACAAGAATGATGAATAAATAAGGGGATAGCAGGTCACCTTGCCTAATACCTGTGGAAGCTAGGAAATACTAAGAATGCCTACCATTGATAAGAACTAAGTAGGAAACTGAATAGATACATCCCATAATCCAATCCATCCAATCCTTAGAGAAACCAAATTGCCTCAAAACTTTGATAAGGAAGTGCCAATCCACTCTGTCATAAGCTTTGGATAAGTCTAACTGGATGAACATAGAAGGAGAATTTTGCATATCCATGGAATGGATGGCTTCCTGAGCAAGAACTATCTCATATACTATTTGACGTCCTTCCACATATCCCCCTTGCTCTGGGGAAATAATCTTATGCAAAAGAGGCTTCAACCTTTTTACCATGATTTTAGTAATAATTTTGAGAAGAACATTACATAAAGCAATAGGTCTAAAATATGAGATATGATCAACATATTGAGCTTTTGGAACAAGAGTAATATAAGTTTTATTGATAACCTTCAAAATTTCTTTGGATTTCCTAGCTTCTTCCACCACCTCTAATAAATCAACATGAAGGATATCCCAGAACTCTTGGTAGAACTCAATAGGAAAACCATAAGGACCTAGGGTTTTCCCTTTTTGCATTTTAAAAACTACTTGTTGAAGCTCATTGATAGTAATAGGAGCAGTCAAAATAGAGTTTTCCTCAGAAGTGATAAGAGAAGGGATTTCTTGAAGAACATTTTGTTGTGAAGTTGAGTCAAGAGGAGTAGTAGCAAAAATATTGGAAAAGTAATCAACAACAATAGAGTTCATGCCATCCCAAGTATAAACAACATCTCCATAATATGATTTTAAGGAAGAAATAAAGTTGTGAGATCTTCGAGCTAGAAGATATTTGTGGAAGAAATTTTTGTTTCGATCTCCTTCTTTGAGCCATTGAATTCTAGATTTTTGCTTCCATAATATTTCTTCTCTTTTTTTCCATTCCTCTAACTGAGTTGTGAGTTTAATTTCATCTGCACTTCTATTCTTAATCCATGGTCACATTGGTTTTCCAAATTTCCAACATGACTGGCCAATGATCCGAACTAGCATTATTAAGAGTCTTCACTTTAGGAATGTGACCATGGATTAAGAAATTTTTAGAGAGCAAAAACCTATCCCATCTCTCCATTATACAAGCTAAGCCTTGCCTTCTGTTAGACCAAGTCATAAGGCCATTATCTGGTTGGACATCCACAAGATGGAGGTTTGCAATATATTCGCTCATGAGATCAATACTTTTGTCCAAATTTTTATTTCCCCCCCTTTTCTCATCCAGAGAGAGGATGGTATTTAAATCTCCTCCGATCAAGATCCAAGCTTTAGGAAAATGAGAGATAATATGAGTAATATCCTTCCCTTGTCTTCTTTTTTCCTCTAAAGAAGTTGGGGCATAAACAATAATGCAGAGCATAATCTGGTTGGAATGTCTACTTTGAATAGCTATAGCCAACAAACCCCAACTGCCAACCATATGGTGAATAACTACCTCTTTTGGGTCTCAAAGACAAGCAATGCCACCCAAAGTCCCTTGGGAACTGAGGGAAACCACTTTTCCAACTGCCCAAAATTTTACTGGCAATTAAGTCCATATCCTCCATTGACATCTTTGTTTCTTGAAGGAAAACAAGATGTGGATGATTTATTTGGATCATTCTTCTAATTTCATTTTGTTTTGAAAGTCTCCCTTTGAGTCCTCTAATATTCCAAGTGATGATCTTCATTAATACCTGGGCTAAAAATGTTGGGAAGGGCATTAATCTTACCTTCCTGTACAAGCTTTTCACCTTCTTTTACCATATGATATTGATTGGTCTTGCGACCTACTTTTTGATTAGAATCCATCTTCACTTTTTTTTTTCCCTGTTTCTTGACTTATTCTAATTGAATCTGAGATGGCTTCTAACCTTGAAGAATGCTCATACACAGCCAAAATTTTACTAGATGGTTCAATGGAGTCTATATTGGGACCTGCATTATTTGAAGTTTTGACATTTGAAATATTGTTTTCTTGTGTAAATTTTCTCCTTTTTTTTCTCGTTGAAAACCTTTGATTTGTTGGTTTGTCTCTGAGTTCTTTCCTTCATATTTAAATTGTGTTTCTAAGATTTTAGTTTCCATTATTTCCTCTTCCTCACTTGGGACATCATTTGTGGAAAGGATTTCAAACATATTAGCAAATGAATTTGATTGATCCTTCATTACTGGTTTTTTTTTAGTGTTCTTATTCTTAGGTATTTGGAAACCTGCTGAGTTTATATCTTCTTTCTTTTGATCAGGAATTTTATTTGTGCAAGCACTGGCCAAATGACCATATTCATGGCAAATTCTACAACGAAAAGGAATGTTCTCATAGTCCACTACTTGCTCCCAAGTGTCTTCCCCAAATTGTAATGTGATCATTTTAGGTAGGGGTTTGTCAAAATCCATTAAAACACAAATTTGAGCATAAATAATATGTTCAAAATTTTGAGTACAATCGATGATCATCATAAAAGTTCCTAAAGAGTTTCCAATTGGAGAAAAAATAGTAGGATTCCAAAATTCAATAAGGAGGCCAAAGAGTCTAACCCACATGGGAGCTTGATATTTTTATATGAAAACCTTCACAACAAAAAAATTCCACCTCTCTTATCTATTCATTTGTATAATTTTTGAAGCATCAAGCTCTCCAAAATATGGTGCTAAACGCAAATTACACCATTAAGTGCTCAAGAATGCATAAGCTCTATATCTTGACATCGATATAGGAGAGGAGAGGGCAATCCTTCAAGGGAGGTCCTAGGTTCAAATCTCCACCCTACCAAAAAGCTGAATTGGGTACCCAAAATCCAATTGATAATGTTGGTGCGGGCAGGTTTGGGTGTGACTCTCGGGTAAATTTGATGGTATAGAACCCCCTGTTCGTGGTTTCTCAGACCAAGGCGGTCCCGCAAGGGGTTTTTCATTTTATTAAAAAAAAAAAAAAAGATAATATGTATTATGAGTTGTAGGTAAGGATACAACATTTGGTATGGTGGTTTATTTGTAACATTTTGCTAAAAAAATTGGCATACGTTCTTCATAACAATCTATATACGAGGATGCTTTATCTAAAGGATACATTAGATTTTTTTTATTAATTAAGGGATGATTAAGCTAATATTTAAAACTATAATATAGATAATATATTAAGGTAGTTTTCAATCACCTGATTCAATATTACATATAAGATTAAAGTGAAGGTTTTGACCATTTTTCTAAGACCTATTATGAATAGAATTGTTAGGGTTAAGTAAATTAAATTTATCAAATGTTGATATATTATTGATAACCTCGTGCTTGCATACAAGGGTTCTTAATGGGCTCAAAATTCTAAGAAATATGTCATTCTTGTCAAATTTTATTACTATTTATCCTTAAAATAAGAGAATATATTAAGAGAGATTTAGAAATATTTTACAAATATCATAGGATCTTGTTCTTAGGATACTAGCCAAAATTGCAAACCAACTATATTTATAACTACTACAAACAAAATAGGGAGGGACCTCCCTTGCCAAAATCGTTATCCTCCATAGACCAATCTTGAAATGAGTTCCTCTAACATGCTTGATCATGGTCAAATATTATTTTAATAAATCTTATGAAAAACTCTACTAAAACTGTATTCTTCAAATTTTTAGTTATATGGATTTTGAGGAAGGATTTTATGACCATGCATATTACTCCTCTTATGTGACGTTTATGCATGTGTTCAAGTGAATAGAATACTATTACATAGTTTTTAGTTACAAATACTTACAAGACAAGTTTATATTTTACTCACTCTTCATTATATAATCACAATGGATTCCTTGTGCCATTTGTTGAAGGATCATAATTAAGGACTATTAATCCATTTCATATTTCTAGGATATTTCTACTACCTAGATATTTTCTAGCATTATTTTGAAATTTTAGGTTTCATAATCAATCATTACAAAATTGAAGTGTTATTTTGATCTAATCCACCCATACCAAAAAATGCACCTACCATATGGAAAATAACTCCATCTACTCAAATTGTTTATCACTCGAGGGTACCATTCAACATCAATGTTTAGCCCCAAGATATGTAACATTGGGTAATGCTCAAATTTGGAGAGTATTTTTTATATTTGTCCAGTTGAATTTTTTTCTTGATGATAATATTTAGACTTTAGGTAATGTAACATTGTCATTTCATGTTTAGTTCTATATTTCTTACCTCCTACAATGCCTACCTTAAATTTACATTATATACAAATCTTATCATAATCTTGTGAATGTCATCCTTGCAAGAATTCAAGCTCTTGTTGTTGTAAAACATCTAAGCATCTAAAATATCTTCAAGTAATCAAGTGTCTAAGAACTTAAGCATCCAAGCATCATGCATTTAAACCTCCAAGATCAAACTTTTAATTGTTCAAAGGTAAGCTGACAAGATTTCAACAAACATCCTCACAAGAGAAAAACAACCTTAATATCTTGAGTTGTGCTCTCTCCTCTTATTTTATTTTGAAAAATACTTTGTCTTGTAGCTTTAATATTTAATCATGTTGTATATAAAACAATATTATTGTTCTTAAAATTGAAAATTTAGTCTAACTATAGGTTCAATGGTGCTATCACTCTATAGTTTACATAGAGTCACCACTGACTGATGCTTTTGTGACTTAACATTTATTTTATGAATTTGTTATTTTTATTATATTTTTAAATAGGGGCATGAATGTTGTTGAGTGGAGTCTAGCATCCTTTGCTAGGTGTAGGCCCCTTTGCTACTAGTCAATTTTTTCTTTTTTTATAGGAAATTTGAAGTGCCATTGACAAATAAAAGCATCCACAATAGATAGGTCTTGTTTTTATTAATCTATTTTGTTTGTAGGAAAGTTAAAGTGCCATTGATACATAAAAACACTACCAATAGATATGCCTCTCTACTACTAATCCATTTTTTTGCAGGAAAGTGAAAGCATCATTAATAGATAAAATTATTCCTGCTTCTATCTCTATCATAGAAATAGGTTTTTTCTATTACATAATATACATTATTTTAACATGTAAACCAATATTTTAAAATTTGCAAATCAATAAAAACTCAGTAGCCTAAGTTTGTAGATTACTTGATGACTTGGGAAAATTTTGACAATAAGTCGACAAAAAATATCGAAGAAATTAACATAAATGAATAAATAAACAAATAATGTTTTAACCTGATTTTAAAATCCAATAATATTTTGCAGACTAGATATGGGTATAATAAGGTTTTCAAGCATTTAAAAACGGATACCATGTATTGGAAGGTCTCAACCTAGTCCTATAATATCCCCAATTAAAATTTACAAACCCTAGATAAAAATATTATAACTTTTCTCCAATAAAATTTTGTACCATGCAAATAAAAATCAGATCTGAAAATATGTGCAGAAAATTTGACACAAGAAACCCCAAAGTGGCAAATGTGGCCACACAAATTTATTAAAAATATTCTGCAAGTTGCAATGGATAGATCAGCCCAAATACATCTCAAATTCACCATAAAATTGCATAAAAGAGAAGCCCTAGGCTGGATGTCCTCCTCTAGGAGGTAGGGCACACAATAGACTCCACAAAAATCCCTCCAAACACCACAAAAAATTACCCAAAGTTGGGTGACCCTCCTCTAGGGTAAATCTGATCTGAAAACACACTAAATATGGCCCCCAAAATTGGGTGACCCACTCCAAGCACAACTACACATAGAAAATATTGAAATATGAAGCACAAATTGTGAATCCTGAGGTAGATCCACCAATCTCCAATCAAGAGCAAGGGCACATCACCTTGTCTACAAGATTGACTTCTCCTAAATACTAGGGCACATCACCTAAATCTGCAGAAGATGAGTAAGGGTTCAGCCCTCAACTCTCATACAATATCACAAATACCAAATAACCTCCTCAAATGGGGTGCACCTCTCCCTTATATAACATGAGCTTCTAATTCTTCATTAAGGGGGGCCCACTTTATTACTAACTTATGACACAAGTTTAAAACATAAAATAACTCCTACTAATACATAAAAAGTGTGTCCCACTTTTCCTAGTCTAATTTTACATTACATAACATAAGGATGAGTGGGGTCCACAAGACACACAAAAAGGGGATATTACAAGTCCGCCCCTCCCAAATTGCTTGTCCTCAAGCAATGCAAACTGAATCTGGTAATCCCTTCCACTGAATCAGGTATTTGGCAATAGCTTTGTTCATCACTTTCTTCTTCTTGGTCTCTAAAATAAGATCTGATACCAACTGAATCTCATTCCTGCCCAATATAGATGGTATATCAACATTGAAGCACTCTTTATTGTTCCAGGAAACAACTTCTCCTTCAATATATTTCAGAGGTGATTGCATGTTAGCTTCTTTTACCACCTGATCAAAGCCTAAAAATGTAGACATAACAACCAATTTTTATCCCATAGAAAATGTCATCTCAGTTGGAAAGAATGCTCTCACTCCAATCTCACATGGGCCATAAGTGAGTGTGTCTAATACACCTTCAACACTCCTCATGCTAGCTTCAATATGAAAATATGTCAAGCCTATAGATCCAAGTATGTTAGGTTTAAATATGAAACCATCATTCAAAATTTGAAGTAAAATATTGAAGATAATTGCTACATAAGGTTGTTTTGAAATCAGAGAGAACAAAATCTGATCATGATTGATATAACTCTAGGGGACTTCAACAACTATCTGATCTATTGTGTACAGCTGAATCAAACATCCATAGGACACTCTGCTATTCACTATATGTCTTCCAACAATGACCATTGAATGACCCTATTTGGGTGATTGTCTCTTGTCCATGTCAATCTCATTCATGGTAGGATTCTTTGAGCCACCAGTCACTCTAAGAACTTCAGATATCTGCATATTGACCACAACATCTTCTCCACCCAAAGGGATATCCATGGATGCAATACTTTCAAAATATCTTGTTTTAGAATGGCATTTTCCATTAGGATTCTGATTTGGAATGTTTAGCTTTCTTAAGCTTCTAGATACTTCTACTATGTCTGATGATGT
The DNA here is from genome assembly GCA_028583015.1 of Wollemia nobilis. Classification (NCBI taxonomy): domain Eukaryota; kingdom Viridiplantae; phylum Streptophyta; class Pinopsida; order Araucariales; family Araucariaceae; genus Wollemia; species Wollemia nobilis. The sequence continues at coordinate 3,161,416 of JAQPPZ010016349.1, forward strand.
TTGACTATGTTCCATACTTTGAGGATTTAAATTAGGCACAACTCTCACATGTTCTTAATAATATTGGTTAGAATGATGAAATTCATTCATGACTTCTAGGTACCCTTCAAAATTGCCACCTTGAGAACCACAACTGCTTCCACTACTTGATACTTGTAAATGACCTGAATTCATGTTTTCTTGTATACAACCATCTTTCAACCAATCCATTTGGAAAGCTAAAATAACTGAATGGATGTTTGACACAGGGTTTCTTTCCTATTGCATGCTTTTGAAGTTATGATGAGGCTCAAAGACTAGCACCAAATCTATCTTCCTTGCTTCAAGAATACGAGTAGGGATGTTTTCAATATCTATTTCCCCACCAAGGTGAACTACATCATAGCTTTCCTCTTTTGTAGTCTTGGACATCATAGCATGGAAACATATCTCAACAACTTCTACTTTATCCACCTGTTCATCATTTGCATTCAAAGTGAAAGGTGCAAAGTTTTCCAAGGATGATGACTCTTCATCACTCATTCCTAAGGAAGAACATCTTCCCTAGCTTTCACGATTTGAGCTTGAATATGAGAAGCATTCATCATTTGGTCCATTTCCTTTACCTTGTCATGAACATGACTTAACCTCATCTCTTCCCAGGTCAATGACAACATTATTTTGCTCTAAATTTCCTTTTGGTACAATGATTTTTTCAATTTTAGAGGAAGACTTTGATAGCTGAAGTGCTTTATTTGGTAAAGGTATGCTGGAGTCATTGGATGTGCAAGGAGATGAAGAAAAGCTAGCTGTGCCAGGTTCTATCATACGGAGGTCTGTAATAATCTCATACAACAAAGTCTAATCCACTACATTCCCAAGCTATAAAACTCCAAGTTTGAAATATTTATCAACTACAAGAATGGCTGTAGCTAACAATTGTGGAGGGTGAAGGACATTATAGAAGAAAATAGAAACAAAATCATAGTAAAACTGAGGCCATGCAAAGTTATGATTACCCTCAAATTTGATAATATTCTTGTCCCCCGCATATGATTTGAAAATGATGTTAGAATGGTGTGGCTGGATGAATGCATTCTCTATTGCATGTCCAAACAGTGCTGGAATGAAGGTTTTCGGAGCTATCTGAGTGACGTTTAGATTCATAGTATCAAAACTAGCTCTCTTTTGGATAACCCATCGCATATACTGGACAACTACCTTCACCGTAAACTTGGGAAGATGAATTTTATAGACATCCACCCGCTCCATCATGAGATCAAATAAATTAGAGAAAGGGCTATCCAATATCATTCCAGAAATCAATGGGTCTTCTGCTCCATATAAAAGGCTTGTAACAACTCCCATTGATCTTTCCCAAAGTCCAATACAAGAAATATTTTTCATATCATGCAGGTATGAAACAGTTGATTTAAGATCATCTTTCTCATGCCATCCGAGACTCACATATTCACCATCCCACAAACTTGATCCAGAGAAATCAAGAGTGAACATAGTTATGTTTGAAGGTAGAAGGATCACTACTGCCTCATTTGTATCTGCTCGACAACCACTGTTTCCATGGTAGTAAATAACACAAGGAAGTGGTGTATCTTTTAAAAAAGGGGATGGAATATAGTAACTACATTGCAAGACATGGCCACAACTATTTCTTATCTCCAAATATTGTCTACAGTACTTCCACCCTACGAGAGTAAATTCCTCCTCCCAAAAGTACTGATCTGAAGTGTACTCAACCACTTGTTGGAATCACCATTCAAGAGCAACATCCTTCTCAATACAGCATAGACCTCATCTTCCAAGCATAGGCTTCAAAAAGTTTCTTGTGTCCATAGATCCACTCATAGCACCTGCTCTAGCAACTATATGAATTTCATCAATAAAGAGAATGGTCTGTCCATTTGATGTTGTCACCTCTTTTAGAACAACTTTCAGTCTAAATTCTTCATGAATTTTGACTCTAGCTGTCTCTGCCTCATGACTACACATCACACCTAGATCCCATATTTCTCGTGTTACTAACATCAGGAGGTACATCATCTAATTCAAAAAGTGGATTGTCAAAAGATAGTTCAACATCCATCTTAGACAATGGGTTATCAACAAACTAATTTTCATCTTCTAGCTTTGGCCAATCCTTATGTAAGCTAGCAAACTATTTTTATACTTTTTTAAGAGCCCTTTGGGTGTTGGCTAAAAACATTTTGGTTACATTAATCTCATGGGTGAGCTCTTAAACCCTTGACCTCATTTGCTTAGATGTAGTGAGAAAATCATCTGTTGTTTTGGTAGCTACATCCCTATCACTTTTAGCAATGTCTTCATGGCTATCCCAAGACTCAAGTGCCTCTTCTTCAAAATATTTATTGATATACCCTAGATCAAAATCAGCTCCATGAAATAGTAATTCTGATTTATCTTTATCAGCACAATGATCAAAATTAGAAACATTACACTCTTCAATTTTATTCACTAAAGTTAGGGTAGATTCATGCTCAACCCATGAATCATCCCATGGCTGCAACTCCTCATCTACTATTATTTTATCAATGTCTACATTAGGGCACTTTATGATATCATCATCATTGAACACTTCTCCAGTAATGGATGCACAAGATGAATTAATTTCATCTTCTAGATCTACAACAATGTTAATTTCATTGGAAAAATCTCCTTCCAACATCCTTTTGATGCTTTCCAATTTTGATGCATCTTCTATAACATCAATTTATTCATTAAATTTAGGAGTTGGAGATCCCCTATTCCCACAAAATTCATAAAAAACACCACCATTATGCATGAAAGGATTGCTATTAGGAAATAAACATGTTTCCTCATACCTTTTATCAAAAATCTCACTATCTTCCATGGATGAAGACACATGCATTGTGGTAGATTCATTTTTGCATACCTCTTGAGACAAGGCATCTTCTTCCAAATATGAAATTGATGAAACTTTCACTTTAGGATCTGATTTTTCTTGCTTCTCTCCAAGCTCATCATCATTAATGGTAGATCTATGAGTGCTTGAATTTCCTCTCAAAATTCTTACCCAATGAGAAGCTAAGCTCTCACATCCATGATCTCTTGTAATCCCATGAGATGTGGGTTTTTGTGGCTGAGGGTTTCCACCTTGACCTAGCTTCGCATCCAATTTAGTTAACACATCAAGTATTGCATCCAATATTTTCTCATTAATCTTCATGGTGGATGATTTATTTGAGTTCCTCCTTGTGTAATAATTGTTCCCTAGCTGCATACAAAACCCTCATAGGCTAGCAAGAAACTAGCTTTAATACCACTATAATATCCCCAATTAAAATTTACAAACCCTAGCTAAAAATATTATAACTTTTCTCCAATAAAATTTTGTACCATGCAAATAAAAATCAGATCTTAAAATATGTGCAGAAAATTTGACACAAGAAACCCCAAAGTGGTAAATGTGGCCACACAAATTTATTAAAAATATTCTGCAAGTTGCAATGGATAGATCAGCCCAAATACATCTCAAATTCACCATAAAATTTCATAAAAGAGAATCCCTAGGTTGGACGTCCTCCTCTAGGAGGTAGGCCACACAATAGACTCCACAAAAATCCCTCCAAACACCACATAAAATTACCCAAAGTTGGGTGACCCTCCTCTAGGGTAAATCTGATCTAAAAACACACTAAATATGGCCCCCAAAATTGGGCGATCCACTCCAAGCATAGCTGCACATAGAAAACATTGAAATCTAAAGCATAAATTATGAATCCTGAGGTAGATCCACCAATCTCCAATCAAGAGCAAGGGCGCATCACCTTGTCTACAAGATTGGCTTCTCCTGAAGACTAGGGCACATCACCTAAATCTACAGAAGATGAGTAAGGGTTCAACCCTCAACTCTCATACAATATCACAAATACCAAATAATCTTCCTCAAATGGGGCGCACCTCTCCCTTATATAACATGAGCTTCTAATTCTTCATTAAGGGGGGCCCACTTTATTACTAACTTATGACACAAGTTTAAAACATAAAATAACTCCTACTAATACATAAAAAATGTGGGAGGTGAGCTCTTTGATACAAAGGTAAATTTGCATTAACAATTAACATTAGGTTACAAAGTTTAAATAAACATTATAATAACCATGCTATAGAAAAGGGGGGATAGGAGAAATTAAGGGAGAAGAAAATACAATCAAATTCTCTTGCCGCCCAAAGATGCTGCCGTCCAACTGCCGTCCAGGTAAGGTAAAAGGTAAGTAATCTTACCCAAGGTAAAATACATTTTTTTAACCTTTTACCAATGGTAATTTTCCAACATTCTCCCCCTTAAAGTTGAGAGGACTGACTATACAGTCTCTCAGCTTTATAAATTGAGCTTTAGCCATGCCTTTGGTGAAGATGTCTGGCTAGATTATCCAAAGTGCTGCAAGTATTGAAGCTCAACTATCTCGTTGTTCCACCATATCTCTTATGAAGTGATACTTCATATCAAAATGTTTTGACCTTTTGTGGTGGATCGGATTATATGCCAACAGTATGGCACTAATATTATCACAATTCAGTTTGGTTGGACCAATTTGTTTTTCGCCAATCTCTTCAAGGATTTTCCTCAACCGGAGGATTTGAGTACTAGCATGGGTAATGGCTATATACTCAGCTTCTGTAGATGATAATGCTACAACAGATTGCTTCTTGGAACTCCAAGTTATTAGTCCCGAACCTAGACTAAAACAGCTTCCTCGATGTAGATTTTCTGTCATCTATATTATTGCCCTAATCGCTATCACTATAACCAACTAACTTCACAGAGTTAGACTTGTGGTAATGGATTCCAAAATCCAATGTACCTTTTACATATCGTAAAATTCGTTTGGTTGCTTGAAGATGCAACTCTGATGGGCATGCCATAAACCTTGATACTAGAGAAACAACATACTGTATATCCGGCCTAGTGTTGGTGAGAAACATTAAACTCCCAACCATGCTTCTGAAATTGGTCATGTCAACTTTTGGTGCTCCATCATCTTTGCTTAGCTGGATTCCATGTCCTGTTGGTGTTGCAACCGATTTGCACCGCTCGCATAGCAAATTTTTGAATCATGTCACGAGCATATTTCTGTTGACATATGAAGATCCCATTCTTTGATTGATGTACTTCCATTCCTAGGAAGTATCTCATTAATCCGAGATCCTTCATCTCAAATTGATTCATCATGGAGTTTTTGAACTCCATATTCATTTTATTATTACTACCCATAAATATTAGATCATCCACATATAAACAAACTATGAGGATATCTACTCCATTCTTCAGGTAGTATAGAGTTGGTTCACTCTTGCTTTTTGTGAAACCATACTTGCTGAAATAGCCGTCAATTCGTGAGTACCACGCTCGTGGTGCTTGCTTGAGGCCATAAAGTGCTTTTTTCAATTTATAAACAAGGTTCTCTTTTCCTTGTTCTTGGAAACCTTGAGGTTGTTGAACATACACCTCTTCTGTCAGGTATCCATTTAAAAATGCACTTTTCACATCCATGTGTTGAATGTTCCATCCTTTATGGGCTGCCAAGGAAAGAACAGCTTCTGATTGTTTCTTGTCGAGCAATTGGAGCAAAGGTTTCCTCATAATCTATTCCATATTTTTGAGTAAAACCCTTAGCTACTAATCTTGCCTTGTGCCTTTCAATGCTTCCATCAAGCATTGAATTTGGTCTTATAGACCCATTTACATCCAACACATTTTTTTCCCTTGGGAAGCTTCACAAGCTCCCAAGTATCATTCTTTTTAATTGAGGATATTTCCTCTTCCATGGCATCTTGCCATATACTTTCAGGACATGCTTTTTCATAGCTAGATGGTTCTAGCTGTGCAGCAGCCAACAAAGCAGCCAACAAAGCATAATTGACTACATCACCCCTTGGTTCATGAGACTCATCATCTCCCGACATTTGAAGATTTTCAAGTCTTGACAAAATGTCGTCCATATCACTAGCTTGACTCCTAGTGTATCTTTGTTGGAAATTCCTATCCAACATTTGAGAAGATGGATGACTCTGTAGTATGCGCTTTCCTTTATTTGTCTCTTTCCTTTGAGAAACTGGATCAATATCCATCGGACTTGGAGCGCTTACAGATCTATGAAATCATTTTGGAGAGTTTGGGGGTGCCAACAAAGAAGTCCCTCTTGGACTTGGTGTACCACTTGATGTACTTGATGAAGATTCCAGATGTGGACTTTGTGGAGGGGGACTTTTTCCACTACTTTTCTTGGGTTGTACTAATGTGGAACTTTTCGAATTAGAGTCTATATCAACAAATTTTTTATGACCCCATTCTCCCCCTTCATCAAAAATTACATCCCTGGAGATAATTATTTTATGTGTCTTGGGATTGTACAATCTATACCCTTTGGTCGATTCACAATACCCTACAAAAATACAAGCTTGACTCTTGGGATCAAGCTTCTTTCTCTTCTCCTCAAGAATGTGTGCATAAGCTAAAGAACCAAATACGCAAAAATGTTTGACATTTGGTTTCTTACCGTACCATCCTTCATAAGGAGTGATACCATCTAAACTAGAAGTCGGACTTCTATTTAGAATATATGCACTAGTTCTCACTGCATCCGCCCAATAGCTGTATGTGAGATGCTTTGTCCGAAGCATTGTTCGTGCCATTTCAACAAGGGTGCGGTTCTTTCTCTCGGCCACACCGTTCTGCTATGGGGTATAGGCAGTGGTGAACTGCCTTTTTATCCCATTTTGCTTACAATAATGTAAAAATTCATTTGAGGAGTACTCTCCTCCTCTATCAGTGCGAAGACATTTGACATAGTAGTCACTTTGCTTTTCTACATTATTTTTGAAGTCTATGAAGCAATCAAATGCTTCATCTTTGTGTTTCAGAAAATAGATCCAACACATTCTAGAATAATCATCTATGAATGTTAGAAAATAAGAATTGTTTCCAAGGCTTTTTGTTTGCATTGGACCACAGATGTCCGAATGTACTAGCCGAAGAGGATAGCTTGCTCTCCACGCTTGGCCTCTTGGAAACTTCGTTCTGGAGTGCTTTCCCAAAGCACATGCTTCGCATACCTTCTTATGTTCTTGAATTTTTGGTAGTCCTGTCACCATAGCTTGTGATGTTAACATTTTCAAGCTAGCGGAATTGAGGTGACCATATCTCAAGTGCCACAATTCACTTGGATTTGTAATAGCAATGTTTGCAAGTTGAGCTCCCCCCGGCTCACCAAATTTTAGAGGGAATAACCTATTCTTTGTCATAGGTACTTCTGTGATGACTCGGTTACAATTGTTTTTATCAAGGATTGTACATTTTCTGTCATCAAAAACTAATTTGTAATGCTTCTCCATCATTTGGCCAACACTTAACAAATTGTGTTGTAGCTGTGGAGTATAGTATATGTCATTCACTTTTTTAAGGCCTTCTTTTGTTGGAACTTCCATAGCTCCAATGCCTTCAACTTGCAAAGAATTATTATCCCCTAACTTAACATGGGATTTGTAATTTGAATCTAATGTAGCAAAGAGATTTTCTTTGCCACTCATGTGGTTGGAGCAACCAAGTATCCAAAATCCATGTATCTTTAAGATTTTGATCTGATTGTCCATAAGAGAGAAAAAGATTTGATGGACCTTCTTCTTCTCCGTAGAATGAGCCATATTGACTGCTTTGATCCTTTGAAGACTTTGACCAGCAGTCTCGAGCGAAGTGTCCTTGTTTCCCACAATTGAAACAAGTTGTTTTAGTCTTGTTACTTCCTCGTCCTTGATTTCCATGGCCTGTAGTGCCGCTTTGGTTCTGATTGGCTCCTCTGTTTTGATTTCCACCTCTGTTTTGATTGCCTCCTCTGTAGGAGTTGCTTTGGCCTTTGCCTCTTTGTTGTTGTCCTCTGCCTCGACCTCTTCCTTGTCCTCGTCTTGCAGCCTTCATTCGAAGTGAAGGCTTTGTCATCACCTCCATAGCTTGTTGAAGGTGCTCCTTGAAGTCTCTCTTCATGTGATGTTAATGATCCAATCAAACTATCAAATGTAAGAGTAGAAAGGTCTTTGGATTCTTCAATTATGATGGCAATGTGATTCCACTTAGGAAGAAGTGTTCTCAACACTTTCTTCACAATTGTTTCAATTTTTGTGTCATCACCTAAAGTTTGCATCATATCAACTACCGCTTTAACTCGAACACAGTAGTCACCGACTCTTTCATTTTCCTTCATTCTGAGATTTTCAAAATCTCTTTTTAAGGTCCGAAGCCCGACTTGCTTCACTTTATCACTTCCTTGGAATCCTTCTTTCAAGGCATTCCATGCATCTGTGGCAGTTAAGAAAGATGCAATTCTAGGAAAGATACTTGGATCTAATGCCGCTTGAAGATGGTATAAGGCAAAAGAATTATTTTTCTCGTGCATCTTTGAAGATCTTCTTGTCGGTTGCACTTAAAGTAGTCCAATCTGTTGGAGCAGAGGTAACCGTCTTCAATACTATCCCATAGTCCTTTTCCTATGAGTAATGTCCTCATTTTGATGGACCAATACTCATAATTATCCCCACTAAATTCGGGGATTGGTAGATTGTTACTTGATCCCATTATTATCTAATAAAACAAGAAACCTCTCTTATATAGTCTTATTTCAAAAAGACTTTACAAACTATCAAGCCTTGCTTGATTTACAATCATAAACAACTCACTCTTGTTGTTGTGATTCAACAATTACAAAATTGTCGACGACTTGTTCGTCGTCGTCACTGATCAATATAATTTCAGGAGGAGTTTGTAGGATTTCAACTGAATTACTATAATGAGTATATTCAGATCCTTGTGAAGCAATCGCCACTGTGTCGGATTGTTCAAATCTGCTCCCAAAGGAGTTATCTTCTGAATCGCTTCGTATCCTAGATCAGGATTTCTCTGTTGTGCAATAACCGCGTTTTGCAACTGTGAAAAAACTGTATTTATGCCTAGTGTTCTTACGTGCTCATCAAAGCTTTCAGCGTTTGTTCTCAGTAACAAACTGCAAAGGGCTTGGTAACATCCTTCCGATCTTATCATTTAAGAAAATTTCCCAGAAATTTTCTTTTACAAGGATTTCCTCTTAGGAAATTTTTCTAAATTTTTTACCTCTTAAAGCGTAAAAAATTTTACAACTATTTCCTCTTAGGAAATGTCAATCATCAACTTTAAATGATAAATAAAAACCTTTCAAATTTTTTTTTTTTTTTAATTTTACAGCTATTTCCTCTTAGGAAATGTCAATCATAAAAATTCTTTAAAGTTTTACAGCTATTTGAATTTAACTTAAAGTTTTTTTTATAAATTTTTTTTTCCCCTTTTAAAAAAAAAACTATTGAACCCCCGCCGAGGTTCGATCGTGCGACCTCGCGGGCATCAAGGCAAAGGGTAGCCGCTGTGCTACCGGGCAGATCCGGGAGCTAAAGCAGGCTCCCTGCCTTTGTTGCTTTCGCAAGATCGCGCGAAGCAAAATAAAAATGACCCCGCCGAGGTTCGATCGTTCGACCTCGCGGGAGTCAAGGCAAAGGGTAGCCGCTGTGCTACCGGGCAGATCCGGGAGCTAAAGCAGGCTCCCTAGCCTTATTGCTTACGCGTCGAACGCGAAGCTATTATTGGCTTCGCGCTTCGGCGCGAAGCAAGGTTTTTTTCTTTGGGACTTTAGTCCCACATCGCCTCTACGACGATGTTTTTGCTCTTTAAAAAGAGCAAAGCACACTAAGTGCTTTGATTGCCTATGGGCAGTCGTAGGCTGTGAACAACCTTTTGCCTCGGGCCATGCGTAGGTCGCCACGTCAATGAACCTCGAGCTACATGCCACCTCGGGCCGCATGTAGGTCGCCACGTCAACGAACCTCGGCCACGTGTGTCGCCACGTCAACGAACCGTCCACCAGCCTCAAGAATCAGCTCCACCAAGCCTCGAGAATCGCTCGATCCGCTCCTACGCCGCCTCGAGATCCATGTCGCCCGCTCCACGGGCCGCCTCGAGATCCGTGCCGCCGCTCGAACTCTGGGCCCCATCGCCTCGGGATTCGGGCCGGTCTCGGCTCTCGGCTCTGATACCAAATGTGGGAGGTGAGCTCTTTGATACAAAGGTAAATTTGCATTAACAATTAACATTAGGTTACAAAGTTTAAATAAACATTATAATAACCATGCTATAGAAAAGGGGGGATAGGAGAAATTAAGGGAGAAGAAAATACAATCAAATTCTCTTGCCGCCCAAAGATGTTGCCGTCCAACTGCCGTCCAGGTAAGGTAAAAGGTAAGTAATCTTACCCAAGGTAAAATACATTTTTTTAACCTTTTACCAATGGTAATTTTCCAACAAAAAATGTGTTCCACTTTTTATTAGTCTAATTTTGTATTACATAACATAAGGATGAGTGGGGTCAACAAGACACACAAAAAAGGGGACATTACAAGTCTCCACATCGAAGTTAAGTGTTGTGCATTGACTACCCTCCATCTCTGATAAGAGATATAATAAAATATTTAACAATGGTACCTCATCAAAGTTATCAGTAACAATAACTTTACAAAATTTACATCATTAAATATTGTGGTTATACAACTAAAATGAAATTTAAAAATAAGGTTTCGGTTTATCAATCTGGTACTAATTTAAAATCACAAAAAAAAAATTGTCTCATTCCTATAATAACATATTTTAAGACTTTAAAACTATTCTGCTACATTTAGAACCTCCAAGTAGACAATACAAATAGTTATTAAGTGTTTTATAATTTAATACCTTATTTGAGATTGGAATGGGTCCCACAAATACTAAATCATGATTGCATAATGGGCATTACAAGAACTTGAAAACTATGCATCTATCATTGAGCATGGACCAAACTTGAGTCTCTCTCCTTGAAAGTTGAGAATTTTAACTAGATGACCTAATTCCATTTGACATTATCAAATTATTTATTTCTTATAAAATAACATATCTAAAATTTAAAAAACAATTTAAACAATAAATATATATATTTTTTAATTTATTAATTTATAAGAAGATTAAAATATCAAATTCATAATATTATAACACATTTTTTTAAATTATACTTTTAAGGGAATCATGGATGATGGTGGGAGAACTACTAGTGTTGGTATAGGAGAGTAGAAGAAGGAGAGGAATCCCTTAGACTGGGGTGGCCACATCAACATGAAGGTCAAAGACCAAAAGCATAGTACATATCAGTTAGGATTTTAAAAAATAGCAATTGTTTGCACTTGAGGAAATGAGGTTCTCATTGTTGAGTTTCGATCAATAGGTCCAAGAAGGAGAGTGCAAGACAAAAATTTCAAAATATAATTTGACAAAAAATTTCAAACAATGTATACATGACTAATTAATCACTGACAATGGTAGGACAAGTGAGTCAATGATGTATGAATAATATGTAGTGGACTATAGTGAATAGCTTAAAGAATATATGAAGGTCTCATTTTTTTTTTCTAAGGAAGAACCTTTTGACATCTAGAATAAGTGGGACAAGGTAAGTGGATGTCTTGACTTAAATACACTTAGAAGTCCCAATAAACTTCAAACCCTAATATTAGGTTATGTAATGGGGTTATGGTGAAGGGGAAGTGTCACCAAATAAAATAGAGGAAACACTAAAGGGTGATATGGCTATATTGGGAGATAAACATACTAAGAATAAAAGGGAGAAAAGAAATAAAAAATGTTATATAAATTTATGGAAGGAGCTACTCCAAATGCTTGTAGGTGAGGGTTTGATTCTAGAGAAATTTTAATCACTAAAGGATAAGGCTTGGATAGGTATATTTATGGTTGGCTACATTAAACTTACAAATCTACAAGAATAGATCAAGGTTACCTAGTTGGAGGTTCTGGGATATACTCCTACATATCATGTGATGATGAAGGGTTGGATGGTTTTTGTATTCCAAAAGGTAGAAGATGCTATAATCATAAAAATGGAAGATGGAGTTGGGGATCAATGTTTTAAATATAAAATTTTGGACTCTTGGGTTCAATATATGCTTTTAGAGGACTAATACAAAACCTATTTGGATCAAGCTACCCAATTTACACTTTTAATTCTAGAATGAAAGAATGTTATGTGAGATTGGGAACTTCTTGGTAGTTTTTCCTAGAGTAGATAAAAAAACCTTAAATAGTATCCAAAAAATGGTAGCTTGTATCTTAAGGATTTTAATATTGGTTTAGAGTTGTAAGAAAACATAGATTTCATGTCAATAAATTAGACACATTTATAAAATATTATCTACATCGAGGTATCATTTTGATGTAGTAATTATCATCATTATGATAATCTCAAGGTAAATTATGAAATGGAATAGAGTAGAGGGCAAGCGACTATATAGAAGGAATTTGGAGGTTCTTTAATTCTAAGAAATTCAAAAGGAGGTAGCTATAGCCAAAGAAAATATATAAGTACCCATTCAATACTCCTAAATCGCTTAAAGAAAGGTTTCATAGCATCAATGTGCAAATGGACGAGAAAGAGTTAGCTTCAAGTGATTACAATAAGGAAGTTTCATATGCGGTAAAAAGACCATACCTATGATTTGTTAGAGTATATTACATCATTTGGGTCATGTAAATGTACCACCTTTGGTACATAACTAGAGTAGGAGTTTACTTTAGAGTAAAGTTAGTTACTTCAAGTATTGTAATAAATGCACAAGTGTCAAAGGTGCATGTTGTAAATGTACAAGGAGTCCACTTGTACATCAGTTAGATAGGTAGAGTAAGGGGCAAGTAATCTATCTTCCTATATAAAGGCCTCATAGTGAGTGTTTTAGGAGAGCATATGTAGTAGCAGTATAGGGGATCATATGTAGTAGTAGTATAGAGAGTGTGTGGTACAATGTAGTCCTTCATATCCTCTCATGGAGTGTTCATGTCCTCCATTATGTAGCATTGTACTATTTTCATCACTTTCATTAATGGCATATTTTTGAGTTATTTGTAGATGTTCATCTTATTATTTTCTTGCATATTATTGTGCCATTAGTTTATAGTTATCTCAGAATAGTTATCTTGCATCTTGTGGTTGCATTCCCTGCACTACCGTGTCATCAAAAGCTAACAGTGGTATCAAAGCACATGGTAGATCAGTTAGGATCTAGTAAGAGTCCCATGGTAGATCAATCAAAAATAGGGAGAGCCACATGTGAGATTGAGAGAAATCCAAAAATCTCATTTACAAAATTTTTGAGATTACATTTGGCTAGAGTCTTTCCACAGGGTTGCAGAAAAACTCGTGAAGACTAGGACTCAGCATAAATTCCACTAGATTGACAAATCAACTAGTGAAGATTCATCATCTCTAGAATTAACAGATTCTTCCATTCTAGTTTCTAACATCTTGTTGTAGGAAAAGGAGATTCAGAGAAAGTTGGGAAGCTTCCTACATAGAGCTAGGAAGAATATCTTCATCAAAATCATTCCAACACTTGCAGCAACAAGTAGAAGACTGAATATTTTAGAAGACCTGAGAAAAGGTCTCATTACTAGAGATTGCAGACCTGCAGAGTGTAGAAGAAGAAAAGGCCATAACAACCTTACTACTGATTCAAGAGACTCTAGAGAAGAGTCCAGAAGAAGATTGGAGGTTGGTGATCTCCATTAAAGACTACAGACAATAGACTAAAAAATTAGCCTGAAGAAGTTGAAGAGACTCCAGAGAAGAGTCCAGAAGAATATTGGAGGTTGGTGATCTCCATTTAAGCCTGTAGATTGTAGAAGTGAAGAAGGACCAACAAAGGTCCTATTCTAGATTCTAGCAGTAGCAAATTTTAGAGATCTAGAAAGAAGATCTCACTACCAACACTTCCACAGTAGAAGGTTGAAGGAAAGGTCTCATTTGGAAGACCAAAGAAGCTACGAGATTGAAGACCTTGGTGAGGTCTCAAGGAGAAATAAGGAGAAGGCTTGGAGAGCCTTATTCAGAGAAGGCCATTAAAGGAGTTCTTAGAAGAACTCATTGGAGAAATTTACTACCAAGGAGAAGTTCTTGATAGTAAAAGAACTTGGGACAATTATCACCATCCGACAACAAGCCCAAGAGAGAAATATTTGGCAAGGAATTAGCCAAACTTTAGAATACCTCAAGACTTTTAGATTCTTGAGAAGAAGGCCTAGATTAAAGTCAAAATTTGATAAGGAGATTGAAGGAGAAAGGAGCCAAACATTACTACCAAATCCAAGAGATTTGAAGACTACCTTAGAAGGCTAGAAGGCTCATTCGAAGATAGGGGTTTGTTGAATCTTCAGAAAAATATTGAAGGGTTCTTGAAGGAAAACTTAGCTACAATTTGGGGGAATTCCCTACCAAATTTTTGAGTTTCAAGAACAACATTTCAGTGTAGATATTGACTATGAAAGAGGTAACAATCAAGGTAACATTACTAGCTACAAAAACTTCAGAAGTTACAGAGTCCATCTTGAAGGTTAATCAAGTCACCTACTATAGTTTAAGGGCAGCAAGTTAGAGGGTTTTTGGAGCTGCAAAAAGGTGAGTTAAAGAGTTGTTTCAGACAGCCAAGAAGAGTTGCAAGTTCATCCAATTAAAGGTAGCAATAAGGTGAGTCTAATCACCTAGCAATCCTTCATCTACAGAGATCATTAAGGTAAGCAACTTGGGTGCAAATAGGTTTATTAGTTGAACTTTAATTTGGGTTATTATCTAGTTCCATTAAGCACCATTTTAAGTTCTTTAAAAGTTGCAAAGAGAAGGTTGCATATTATAGTCTTCAAAGGGAGTGCAGAAGGAAGTTCTTTTAAGGTTTATACCTGCACATTAAAATAGGAGTTAGATACATATCATCTTCCTATTATTCAGTTACAACAAAGAAGACTACATTAAGTTACAAAAATTATAGTGCATTTAGGAGCAATTACTAGTGCATGATTTAAGGTTCATTTGAAGGAGTAATAAGGTGAGATCAATATTGCACTATACTAGTTGTTCTTAAAGAGTTTTTTAAGATGCACTAAATATATTAAGTTATAGTGAAAATTAGTGCATATTATGGTTTACTTTGAGGGTTCATCTACAAGAGTAATAAGGAGAAACTATTACTGCACTATATTAGTTATTCAAAGTTCACTAAGGATTCTTAGTTAAGGTGAACATTAGTGCAAAGTTAAACCTCTAAAAATTAGTTGCATGGTTAAGAGCTTGGATTCATTGGTGTTAAAATTATCCAAGTTAGAGGTTAGTGTTGTCTGAGAAGAAAGGCAACAATACATTGCTCTCAAGGATTAGAGCAAGCAATCACCATATCTAAGAAGCAAAAGAAAAGCTTCAGAAATCTATCTTCATTTGTCCTCAAGCTATACAATGAGGAGCTACCATATCAAAGGAGAAGAATAGCATAAAAGGGAGACAAAGAACTCTCAAAACTTTGGTGCAAAATAAGGTATCTTATTTATGTTACAGTGATGCACCATATCCCTCCTAAAGAGGACGTAATATAGAGTGTCCCAAGACACTAAAGGCAACAAGCATCCTACATCCAAGATCGACTAAAACATAGAAGATAGAGAAGGTGAGCCGACCTAGGGCACACAAGCATCAGTTTGGGGTGTCTAAAGACACCATATTCAACATCTTATCTAGCACCCATGATTGCATCAACCTGCAACACAAGTACCTACGTAAGGATAAAGGCAAGGGCAACGAATAACAAGTGGTATATCGAGGAGAAAAATGAAGGTGCAATACCCAGTAAGGAGGTCAAGAGAAAGCACCACATTCTACCACTGAAGCTCCATAGGACCACCACTCCATCACCCTTGGTACCTCACAGCTAGAGCCAACCATCATCCTCGAGTAGAACAACTTGCAAGAAGGAAATCATTCATTGTAAAAAGAGCGAAGCAAGCTTGCAAATGGTTGGAATGAATAGGCAGTGAGAAGGTCTTAAGCATAATTTTTGATACATTGAAGAGAGCATGCATGCAAAGGAGATATCTACACTTGTCTTGAAAGAGGAAGGAATATTGTGCCACTTGGCACAAAGGGCTCATTACCCTCTTATATCCAACGCTCAAGAAAGGTGCTCATTCATATAACGCTTCTCATCATTGTCCTAACATCCAAGGAACTTCAACGCCCAACAAGGAGAAGCTAATCCAGTGCCACACAATTTAAAATGCTCCACAAGGTCCAACGAATCTCGAGGAAGAGACTTAAGTAATACCTACCACCACCTGGCACCCACTTCAAGAAGTAGAAGCTTACATATAGCCACTAGACGAGAAGCACATAGTGTGAGCAAATGAGCGAGCGAGCAAATGAATGGAAGGAAGCAAATTCATAGCAAGCATTAAGTGAAGCGCATTTAGAGCCTGAAGTCAAGGAGTCAAAGGTGCATTTAAGACTATCATAAGAGAATGACCATCGAGTCTATCATAAACCAGCAAGACACCAACGCTCACAATCAATGCTCAGATTCAATACCAGTCAACACGAATTCAAAGGTATATTTGCACTTACTTGCTTTCATTAAAGTTTAAAAGGGAGGTATAAGGAAACATATATTACTAAGGTTTAAATAATTGGAGTAGATATAACCTTAGAGAAAGCAATCAGATCAAAAGTGCATAATCTTAAGGGATAATTCAAGGAAGTATTATATTTGCAAATAATTAAGTAGGAGAAATAAGGGTTTCTACTTAGACATTTAAAAATTATATTGCAAATATTATTAATTTCTAATATTCCAAAAATTAGGGAGTTATAAGGTATGCTACATCAAACATAAATAATTGGAATTTAGAAATATTGGATATTAAGGGATATAAAAGGAAGTTCATTATTTACTTAAGGAGTTGGAATTATATATTTACATTTGTCTCATATTCATACTAAAGGGACAAAAGAAATCCAACCATAGAACTTCAAATTAAGTGCATAGTTCATTAGGAGAGATAAGGTGAAATAGAAGTTGATTATTTACAAAACATTACAAAATCAACTCAAAAGGTGAACTATTACTTACTAAGCACTTTATTAAGCTTATAGCTTATTCTAAATCACTAGGGAGACATAAGGATTCTACAAAACCTAAATTAGAAAAGGTTTTATCAAATTGGTTCATATACTCTAAACTAGGGAGTCATAAGGTAGTCTACTTTAAAATTCTTTGAAATAGCCATTATGGAAACTCTAAAGGTTTTTATCGAGAAATTTTAGAAGCGTAAAATCATTAAATAAACTTTAAATCCTCAAAATTTTCTAAAATCAACTAGAAGATATAAGGAATTCTTCTCCAAATGTTAGTAAAAGGAATCATGAATGAAATAGTGAAGAATGCATTCAATAGTGAGGAACTATTTTATATGGTGATATTTTACTCCCAAAACCTAATAGATACTTTTTAAGGATACAATTTTTTATCTTTTAGTGAAAAGGAAAGATTTTCTTCATTTATTAGAGAGGCAAGAGAAGGAAAATTCACAACATTAATTGTTTATCTTCATAAAGTACTCTTCAAAGCATGGTGGCATACACAAAAAATAGTTATATTCATACACGAAAAATGTTTAATGGTATATCTATCATTAATTGTTTTTGGAATCATTCAAAATATAAATTAAACTAGTACTTATAGTCAATACTATTGTGATGATGTACTAATTAATCATGAAGCAGATATTCCTCTAACAAAATTGCAAAAAATTAGAAGAAGGAGAAATTGAAAACATGACAAACAAGAACATACTCATCCAAATAGAAAGTATAATGAGGAAATCTCAAAGATTGAATTGAATGAATATGATAAATTCAAATAACTGGAAGATCCTATAGAATATCATGAAGTAAAAACTCTCTTAGGCAAGATAACATTTTATGAAGACACTAACTACTTGCTTCAACAGGATACAAACAATAGAGAAGGTGAATTCAAACTCCAGTACCAGATATAAGACACATAAATAATGTAATACATGGGATTCTAGAGCATATTACATCATTTGACTCATGTATATGTACCACCTTTGGTACATAATTAGAGTAGAAGTTTAATTTAGAGTAAAGTTAGTAAGTTACTTCAAGTATTGTAATAAGTGCACAAGTGTCAAATGTGCATGTTGTAAATATACAAGGAGTCCACTTGTACATCAGTTAGATAGGAAGAGTAAGGGGAAAGTAATTTGTCTTCATATATAAATGCCTCATAGTGAATTTTTTCAGAGAGTATATGTAGTAGCAGTATAGGGAATCATATCTAGTAGTATAGAGAGTGTGTGGTACAATGTAGTCCTCCATATCCTCTCATGGAGTGTTCATGTCCTTCATTATGTAGAATTGTACTATTTTCATCACTTTTATTAATGGCATATTTTCAAATTATTTGCAGATTTTCATCTACTTATTTTTCTACATATTATTGTGTCATTAGTTTATAGTTATCTTAGATTGGTTATCTTACATCTTGTGGTTACATTCCTTGTACTATCATTTCATCAAAAGTATCATGATTGACAAAGTGTTTAGAGGTATTTTATCAGACATCCATCAAAGGTCAAACCTAATATTATCCTTTTTTGGGAATGGGGGATTGAATTTTGATAATGATAAACTTGCTATGTAATCTTGTCCTAGACTAAATCCTTATATGGAGGTCTTGTCAGACCATAGTTCTAATAATATTTTGCAATAGGGTGATGTTGTTTCTTTATTTTGGGAAGGTAGGGAGGATAAATATTATGATCACAAGTATGAAGAGGGAAGGGTTTTAAATCCAAGGGGGAATTTACAACCTCTTTTTTTCAAGGGCTTAGATTAATTAGAGAAGAAGAGTGTAAAACATAGTAAGTTATTATCCTCTTTAGATAGTGATATTTCAAGCTGAGGAAGTGAGAAAGGCTTAAAAAATCCTAGTAGGTTCTCTTCCCCTCCAAGTCCTCCAAATCACTATAATACAAGAACATCATCAAGATGATATGTCCTAAGAGATTTAAAAAAGGTAAATAAGATAATAGTTATGGTCAAGTATCAATGTAATTAGGTCATGATATAATTTAATATCAAGAGTTTATAGTATGAAGGAAATGCTACTTTAAAATTGCATAAAAAAATAAGGAATCATTATTTGGCAAACAAAAATCCATAGTTGGGGTTGTTAAATTAGGACAACCCCATGGGAAAGGGAATCAATGATCGCCATATTTCTAAATGTCTTAGGGCTCAAGTTCCATCATCAAAAAATAACTTTAAATCATTTGTTTGAACTTCATAATATAGATATAATTTTAATCCACTACACATAAGTAAAGCAATATCCATCCTTGTCTCTCTCTTATTAAATTAGAAATTTGTAGGGCTAGACTCAAATGGAAGATCAAGGGTAAATTTAACAAGATGAAATTCCTCCTTTCAACTAGTATATGAGGTATGTATTGAGGTAGGTATGGTTATAGAATTACATTTTATGGATCTAGGAAAGCAAATTTATGTAGTCAATTTGGATGGTCCTTATGACAGTAGAAGGGAGTTTTTGGAAGAATTATTTACACAAGATTTTATAAAAATAAAATGTAGTGGTGAGAGGGGACCCAAATTTTATAACTAAAAGAGCATAAATGTAGGGAGATAAGGCAATAATGGATCCTATCCCTAAAATTTTCCTATAGAATATCTATATTGCAAGGTTGTGTGATTTAGAATCCATTAAATTAGTTCCCACTTGGAGGAATCAAAGGACTATAAGACAAGGCACTTATAAAATGTTAGATTTTTAGTGTCTAAAAACCTCAAAGCTAAAGTAGAAATACTAAGGACTTGGATAGATCAAGATAGCGGGTGTGATTATTCACTAATTTTATTTCAATTAGAAAAATATCAAGAGAAACGTGTAGGACCTTTCAAGTTTATTGTTATTTGGTTAGAAGATGAGGAAATTATAAATATAGCAAAATATGAGTGAACATATTGACCTAACCATAGAAAAGAAAACTATGCTTTAGTTTTCTAAAAATCTAAGGAGAACCAAATACATTACAATTGCATGAACCAAAGGTAAACATTGGAAAGAAAATGCAAAGATAGTTGATATAGAACCTAAACTAAAATAGTAGTATAGTCATGAAGGCTATAATATTTTTTTAGATAAGAATAATTGTAGATCAAGGAACTAGAAAAAAGAAGAGGTAATAGCTAGAATGAGAAGATATAAAGTGGTTTGCCTCGGCTCTAAATTAGTGGGCAAAATGAAAGATGCTCAAGTGGATTCTCATCATGATATATCTCCTTCAATCTTATTAAATGTTTTGCTTTCTCCTCAATTTCCTCAAGGTTCCCTATAGTAAACTCTAGGATCCATAGAACTCTCGAAAATCCAATAAAAAATAGATCTATATTATCCAATCGAATTGTCTAGTAATATTTAGAAACCTCCATGTGTTTTTTACAAATCTTAAGATTATATTGCACAAATACAAGGTCATTAAATTAATCTTGGCTCAACCTATTGCACTTTGGTGTGTATGGTCTCAAATAGAGACCAATTGTGCTTGATATAGGCTAGACATAACAAGGAGCATTACATGACTCAAATTAGATGGAAAAAATAAAAATTCTGGTTTATGTCTAAACTACATTTATAACTACTTTTACTAAATCTACTTATTTATGACAATATGTATAAAATTATTAAAAAATAATTACAATCAATAATAAAATATGTTTTATTTAGATCAAGTCAAGATTGAAATAAACCACTTGCAAATTGTGAAATCCCTTTGGATGCAGTGTTTTTCATGTGGAAGAGGTAATCAAGAAAAGCGTAGAAGGGAAACACCAAGATTCCACTATTTTTTTAGCAACTAGATGACTCATTGTTAGACAAAGATTGATCTGAGATTCACGAGTGCTCTTTATTTTTGAATCAATAAAATTATTGCACTTTTGAGTAGACATTGATTAGCGAAGATATCCTATGAAAATGTATTTCCATACTTTTTCTATAATAACGTGCAACATATCATTATATTAGATGATAGGGAATAGTGATGCTCTTTGCAAGCATTGTGAGAGCAATACTATATTGATGTACTATGAGTCCGTGTGAATAGAGTTGCTAAATATCAATATCAATAGATAGATAGATATATAGGTATTAACGTGGAACAAAATTCCAATAAATGAAAATAAACATGCATTAAGAAAAAGGTGAATCCTAGAAGGCTATAAATGGCTACCCTTAGCCGTTTATGTTCATGTCTACCGAGAATTGTGAGGTTGGTAAAAATAAGGCATGGCTTTTTGGGAAATGATAAAACAATTGAAATCAATTGGTAACTAAATGCAAGTAGAAGTGTTTTAGGTTTGGAAAATGAAAAAAAAATTAATAGGTTTATGGGATTAAAATAGTTTTAAAAATTAAGAGTTTTAATGCAAGATGAAGTATATTATATAATTTTATTTTATTTTGAATTTAAATTCTAGATTTTTTATTTATAATTTTAAAATTTAACAACGTTCAAGAAAAAAATCATTCCACAAAGTTAAAAAGTTCAACATGTTATTATCATCGAAGTGTGTTTCTTCTATATTTTATTATTGATTTTGATTAGAAATTTTTCTATTTTATCTATTCTTAATTCTTGAAAAAGTTGTATTAATGAGTTTATTTTTAAAGTATCCTCATATGCAATATTAATATCCTTATTTGAATGAGTAATAAGGTAAGATCAATACTGCACCATAATAGTTGTTCTTAAAGAGTTTTCTAAGATGCACTAAATATATGAAGTTATAGACATTCAAGGTTAACTATGTATTTTAAGTTATAATTAAAATTAGTGCATAGTATGGTTTACTTTGAGGGCTCATCTATAAGAGTAATAATGAGAAACTATTATTTCACTATATTACTTATTCAAATTTCACTAAGGATTCTTAGTTAAGGTGAATATTAGTGCAAAGTTAAACCTCTAAAAATTAGTTGCATGGTTATGAGATTGGATTCATTGGTGTTAAAATTATCCAAGTTAGAGGTTAGTATTTTTTGAGAAGAAAGACAACAATACATTGCTCTCAAGGATTATAAAAAGCAATCACCATATCTAAGAAGCAAAAGAAAAGCTTCAAAAATCTATCTTCATTTATCCTCAAGCTACACATATAGGAGTTGCCATATCAAAGGAGAAGAATAGAATAAAAGGGAGACAAAGAACTCTCAAAAATTTGGTTCAAAATTAGGTATTTTATTTATGTTATAGTGATGCATCATATCCCTCCTAAAGAGAATGTAATATAGAGTGTCCCAATACATTAAAGGCAATAAGCATCCTACGTCTAAGATCAACTGAAATATAGAAGATATAGAAGGTGAGCTGACCTAGGGAAAACAAATGTCAGTTTGGGGTGTCTAAAGATACCATATTTAGCAGCTTATGTAGAACCAACAATTGCATCAACCTACAATACAAGTACCTATGTAAGGATAAAGGCAAGGGCAATGAATAATAAGTTGTATATTGAGGATAAAAAAAAGGTGTAATACCCAATAAGGAGATCAAGTAAAAGCACCACATTATACTACTAAAGCTCCATAGGACCTCCACTCCATCACCCTTGGTACCTCACAACTGCAGCCAACCACCATCCTCGAGTAGAATAGATTGCAAGAAGGAAAATTTTCATTGTAAAAAGAGTGAAACAAACTTGCAAATGGTTGGAATGAATAGGCAATGAGAAGGTCTTAAGCATAATTTTTGATACATTGAAGAGAGTGTGCATGCAAAGGAGATATATACACTTGTATTGAAAGAGGAAAAAATATTGTTCTAGTTGGCACAAAGGGCTCATTACCTTCTTATCGTAAATGCTCAAGAAATGTGCTAATTCATATAACACTTCTCATAATTATCCTAACATCCAAGTAACTTCAACATCCAACAAGGAGAATCTAATCTAATGCCACACATTTTTAAAATGCTACACAAGGTCTAGAAAATCTTGAGGAAGAGACTTAAGTAACACTTACCACTACCTCGAACCTGCTTCAAGAAATAGAAGCTTACATATAGCTGCCAGAAAAGAAGCACATAGTGTATAAATGAACGAGCGAGTGAGAAAACAAACAGAAGGAAGCAAATTCATAGCAAGCATCAAGTGAAGTGCATTCAAAGCTTGAATTCATGGATTCAAAGGTACATTTAATACTATCATAAGAGAATGACCATCGAGTCTATCGTAAACCAACAAGACACCAATGCTAAGAATCAACACTCAGATTCAATACCAATAAGTATGAATTCGAGGTATATTTACACTTACATGATTTTATTAAAGTGTAAGAGGAAGGTATAAGGAAATGTATATTACTAAGGTTTAAATAATTGGAGTAGATATAACCTTAGAGAAAGAAATCAAATCAATAGTGCATAATATTAAGGGATAATTTAAGGATGTATTATATTTGCAAATAATTAAGTAGGAGAATTAAGGGTTTCTACTTAGACATTTAAAAGTTATATTGCAAATATTATTAGTTTCTAATATTCCAAAAATTAGGGAGTTATAAGGTATGCTACATCAAACATAAGTAATTGGAATTTAGCAATATTGGATATTAAGGGATATAAAAGGAATTTCATTACTTACTTAAGGATTTGGAACTATATATTTACATTTGTCTCATATTCATACTAATCCAACCATAGAGCTTCAAATTAACTGTAGAGTTCATTATGAGAGATAAGGTGAAATAGAAGTGGATTATTTACAAAACATTACATAAATCAACTCAAAAACTAAACTATTACTTACTAAGCACTTTATTAAACTTATAGCTTATTCTAAAAAAATAGGGAAACATAAGGATTCTACAAAACCTATGTTTGGAAAGTTTTTATTAAATTGGTTCATATACTCTAAACTATGGAGTCATCAAGTAGTCTACTTTAAAATTCTTAGAAATAGCTATTAAGGATACTCGAAAGGTTTTTATCAAGAAATTTCAGAATAGTAATGCATTCAGAAGAGTAATTCTTAAAATCTTCAAAACATTCTAAAATCAACTAGAATATATAAGGAATTCTACTCCAAAGGTTAATAAAAGGAAACATGAATGAAATAGTGAATAATGCATTCAATAGATAGGAACTATTTTATATGGTGATATTTTACTTCCCAAACCTAATAGATACTTTTGAAGGATACAAGTTTTTATCTTTTAGTGAAAAGGAAATATTTTCTTCATTTATTAAAGAGGAAAAAGAAGGAAAGTTCACAACACTAATTGGTTATCTTCATAAAGTACTCTTCAAAGCATGGTGGAATGCACAAAAAATAGTTATATTCATAGCAGAAGAATGTTTAATGGTATATCTATCATTAATTTTTTTGGACTCATTCAAAACATAAAGTAAACTAGAAATTATAGTCAATACTATTGTGATGATTTACTAATTAATCATGAAGCATATATTACTCTAACAACAGTGCAAAAAAATAAAATAAGGATAAAGAGAAAACCTGACAAACAAAAACATACTCATCCAAACAAAAAGTATAATGAAGAAAGCACAAAGATTGAATTGAATGAGTATGATAAATTCAAAGAACTGGAAGATCCTACTAAATATCATGAATTCAAAGCTCTCTTAGCGAAGATAACATTTTATGAAGACACTAAATACTTGCTTCAATAGGACACAAAGAATAGAGAAGGTGAATTCAAACTCTAGTACCAGATAGACGATACCCAAATAATGTAATACATGGGGTGTTAGAGTATATTACATAATTTGGATCATGTATATATACCATGTTTGGTACATAACTAGAGTAGGAGTTTACTTTAGAGTAAATTTAGTAAGTTACTTCAAGTAGTGTAATAAATACACAAGTTTCAAAGGTGCATGTTGTAAATATACAAGGAGTCCACTTGTACATTAGTTAGATAGGAAGAGTAAGGAGAAAGTAATGTGTCTTCCCATATAAAGGCCTCATAGTGAGTTTTTTCAGATAGTATATGTAGTAGAAATATAGGAGATCATATGTAGTAGTAGTATAGAGAGTGTGTGGTACAATGTAGTCCTCCATATCCTCTCATGTAGTGTTCATGTCCTTCATTATGTAGCATTGTACTATTTTCATCACTTTCATTAATGGTATATTTTTGAATTATTTGTTGATGTTCATCTTCTTATTTTCCTACATATTATTGTGCCATTAGTTTATAGTTATATTAGATTAGTTATCTTGCATCTTGTGGTTACGTTCCCTGTACTATCATGTCATCAAAAGTATCATGATTGACAAAGTGCGTAGAGGTATTTTATCAGGTATCCATCAAAGCTCAAACCTAATCTTACCATTTTTTTTGGAATGGGGGATTGAATTTTGATAATGATAAACTTGCTATATCATAGTTATAATAATATTTTGCAAGAGAGTGGTGTTGTTTCTTTATTTTTTTAAGGTAGGGAGGATAAATATTATGATCAAAAGGAGGAATAGGGAAGGGTTTTAAATCCAAGGGAGTATTTAAAACCTCTTTATTTCAAGAGCTTAGAATAAGTAGAGAAGAAGGGTGTAAAACATAGTAAATTATTATCCTCTTTAGATAGTGATATTTTAGGATGAGGAAGCGAGCAGGGCTTAAACAACCCTAGTAGGTTCTCTTCCCCTCCAAGTCCTCCAAATCACTATAATAAAAGCACATCATCAGGATATGACCTAAGAGCTTTAAAAATGTAAAAAAGATAATAGGTATGGTCAAGTATCAAGGGACTTAGGTCATGAGATAACTCAATATCAAGATTTTATAGTATGAAGGAAATGCTACTTTAAAATTGGACAAAAAACTAAGAAGGAATCATTATTTGACAAACAAAAATCCATAGTTGGGGTCGCTAAAGTAGGACAACCGAATGGGAAAGGGAATCAATGATCGTCCTCTTTCTAAATGTATTAGAGCTAAAGGATCCTCATCAAAAAATAACTTTAAATAGTCTTTTTGAACTTCATAAGCCAGATATAATTTTAATCCACTTGATATAAAGAAGGCAATATCCATCCTTATTGCTCTCTTATTAAATTAGAACTTCGTAAGGTTGGACTCAAATGGAAGATCCAGGGTAAATTTAACAAGATGAAATTCCTCCTTCAAACTAGTAGATAAGGTATGTATTGAGGTGGGTATGGTTATAGAATTACATTTTATGGATCTAGGAAAAAAAATTTATATAGTCAATTTGGATGGTCCTTATGGCGGTAGAAGGGAGTTTTTGGAAGAATTATTTATAAAAATAAAATGTAGTGGTGGGAGGGGACTCAAATTTTGTAACTAAAAGAGCATAAATTTAGGGAGAGAAGGCCATACTGGATCCTATCCCTAAAAATTTCCTATAGAAAATGCAGATTGTAGGGTTGTGTGATGTAGAATCCATTAAATTAGTTCCCACTTGGAGGAATCAAAGTACTAGAAGACAAGGCATTTCTAAAAGGTTATATTTTTAGTGTCTAAAAATCCCAAAGCTAAAGTAGAAAGACTAATAACATGGATAGATCAAGGTGGGGGGTGTGATCATTCACTAATTTTATTTCAATTAGAAAAATATCAAGAGAAAATTTTAGGACCTTTCAAGTTCATTGTTATTTGGTTAGAAGAGAAATTTATAAATATAGTAAAATATGAGTGTACATATTGACCTAACCATAGAAGAGACAACTATGTTTTAGTTTTATAAAAATAAAAGGAGAATCAAATCCATTACAATTGCATGAGCCAAAGGTAAATATTGGAAAGCAAAGGCAAAGATAGTTGATATAGAATCTAAACTGAAACAGTTGTATAGTCATGAAGGCAATAAGGTTTTTTTAGATAAGAAAAATTATAGTTCAAGGAGCTAGAAAAAAAGAAGAGGTAATAGCTAGAATGAGAAGATATAAAGTGGTTGGCCTTGGCTCTAAATTAGTGGGAAAAATGAAATATTCTCAAGTTGAGTCTCATAATGGTAAATCTCCTTCAGTCTTCTTAAATGTTTTGATTTCTCCTCAATTGCCTCAAGGTTATATATGGTAAACTCTAGGATCCATAGAACTCTCGATAATCCAATCAAAAATGGATCTAGCTTATCCAATAAAATTGTCTAGTAAGATTTAGTACCCTCCATGTGTGTTTTACAAAGCCTAATATTATATTGCATAAATACAAGGTCATTAAATTGATCTTGGCTCAACCTATTGCACTTTGGTGTGTATGGTATCAAATAGAGACCAATTGTGCTCAATATAGGCAAGATATAACAAGGAGCATTACATGACTCAAATTATATGGAGAAAATAAAAAGTTTTATTTATGTCAAAACTTTCTTTATAACTACTTGTACTAAAATTACTTATTTATATGACAATATGTATACAGTTACAATATAAATAATTATAATCAATCATAAAATATGTTTTATTTATAAATTGATAAGATAATTTTATAATAAATATTATTATATAATATTTATGTTTATTTTATTTTCATATATTTATAGTTTTATCAAGCAAAATAAAAATTATAAAATCAAAATCCAATCCAATATGAGGACAAAATAAAATCGACAAAATAAATAATTTCATGTTTTTAATGCACTTTTCAATCCATTATGAGGAAAAGCTTTTTATTAGGTTTTGTTGTGCAACAAGAAAATTAAATAGATTATAGTTTCTTCACTTATGCATTAAGATAATGATTTGTGAAAACAAAAATCATTTTAATCATTATCCGTGGCATAAAAAACAAAAAAATTAAATTCTAAATATGGTTGGCCGATTTAATATTAGTTATTAGGTATTCCTTAAAATTTTAAAATTGGTTGGGAGAGAGACAGGTTGTGCATTGGTCATAGGGATTTTGGTGGGAAAATATTGTCTACTACATTATCACCTTAAGGCAGTGTTAGTTCACCCTTTTCAATGGATGTCGCTCATGCAGTCGGCTCCATTTATTCTAAGTCTACTGGAGAGCTCAATGGTACTGGGAAAGCATCCGCGTAAGTTCATTATGACAATGTATCATGAGGTAAAGACCCTATACCTGAAGTTGTTATTCCTTTGCATGAGTTTCATGCAACTTGTGAGTGGTTTGAGAGTCATACCCTGGTGGGTTATTTTATGGGTCGTATCCCATATGATACCCTTATTCGTTCATGGGTCCAAAAATTTTAGGGACCATATGGACTCGAAGTGGAGAATGTACAAAACCTTACCAAAGGGTATTTTCTTTTTTTCTTTTCATGCCTAGCTCAAGCACATAAGGTTTTGTCTAGGGGTCCATGGATTGTCTATAATTCTCTATTGATTCTATAACCCTACTCTCAGAATTTTCAAGTTAGTGATCAAGTTGCATTGGAAGTCCCAGTGTGAGTTGAATTCCCTGGTATTTCTATTCCTTTTTGGGGTTTTTTGCAGAATTTAGTTGCCTCATTAGGTATGTTTGTTTACCTTGAGCTAGAAAAGTTTTTTCTGTTCAAACCACTAGAAGGGTTTGCATCAAAGTTGACCTTACTAAGGATTTGCAAGAGTTTATTGATATTAAAATCGGGGACCAATCCAAAAGGCAAAGAGTTGCCTATATCAATTTATCCAATACATGTTATCGTTGTCAATATATAGATAACAAAATTTGGGAGTACCCTCTTATGAAATGGAAATATAAGGTAAATACCTCACCCACTCTTGTGTCTCCCACTAATGGCTCGTAGGGAAACATTAAAGAATGGAATATTGTCTCTAGTAGGAAATCCCATGGTGCTAAGTAGTAGGAATATTTGATTTCTACTACACAACTTGCTCCTTATCCTTCTCAAGACATACAAGCTTCTACTGAAGCTATTTGGACTCCTATTGATATGACCCCTCTAGTTATTAGCATGCAACCCCTAGTTCCACTGATGTCTCAACGTATTTGGCCAGGAATTTCTTTGTCCTTAGTGGTGGCAGCTCCAGATAATTATTTAGTGGAAGGTTGGGCCTTGAAGGTCTACTGCTCTCACACCCCTGTTCAGAATGAAAAACGTTGGTAGCTAAATAGTGATGCTTTCCATGTGGTCTCCAACTGTTTTGGCTCATTTACAGATTTGGGTGATGTAGAGGATGTCATGGATATCATGCATCCTAAAAAATCCCAATGCTTTTCTTCTGGTGGAATGTTCGGGGACTGACAGACCCGATCAAAAAACATTTGGTCTAAAATGAGATGTCAAATTTTTCTCGAATGCATGGAAGCCTCAATTTTTTATGTCTGTAAGAAGTTAATATTTTTTATTTCAATTTGTGGTGTGCATGTGACTTTTTGTGGCCACAAAGTACCTCTTTTGCCACAAAGCATTCCTTGATAAAAGGAGGAACCATCACTATCCTTGGGTCTTGATTACAGAATAATGTTGTGACTTAGGATGTTGACCCATCCAATCAAGTTGTCTAGATTTTTCTTGAGATCTGTAAGAAACCGTTTGGGGTTGTTAATGTGTATGCCTCAAATATCACTTCTGATAGATATGAGTTGTGGAGATGGTTTGCCATGAATCTGCCATTTTCCACTTGGGTGCTCTATGGAAATTTTAATATGGTGGAGAAAGCTTCTAACAAGGTCAGTCATGTCTCGATGCGGTGGTGTTTAGGTGAAATAGAAGCTTGTTTTTTATGAAAAACAAGCTTCACCTTTATGACCCTGATTTCTACTTCTTGCCTTCTAGATTTCCATAGGCTCTTTGTGTCATGACCCGTTACCCTCTGTAGACACCTAAAACGTATCATGTCGAGGACGACTACTCATATGGACATGCTACAAGACCATATGGAGGATCTTGGACAAACTCCAATATAGAGCAGTGGTTCTAACCACTCAATTTAGGCATTTTGACCTAAGCAGTCTGACTGAACCACAACCCAGACCTATGGTCTACAGTCTAAACCATGGTTGACACCTACGGTCTATAGTCTGGACCGCAATTATGACCTACGGTCTTAACTAAAGTTCATTTAGGCCTTCCATCCGAGCCAAATCGGTTGGAACGACCAAAATATCTAGAAGGAGGTAGTTGAAGGATGAATGATTCCAGATGCTTCCATACCAACTATCCCAACCAACCTTGTTGGTCTTGGCTTCTCCATGAAGCCACCCCTAGCCCTAGAGGCATGCTATAAATACCCCCTCTAAATGGGGAGAAAGAGAGAGCAAGCATTGGATATTTGAGCTATGAAGCCCTGGTGAATTATAAACCCAAACTGAGTATACTAGGAGATAGAGCTATTGCACTTAATCCCCGACCCTTTTGCCACCATTCATGATGAATTGCATTATGGATGCCCTAGGTTCTTAGGAGGATCAAGAAACACAAATCTGGGCAAACGAAGGCCCTTCACATAGAATTGACCACCAAATCAGTCTGAGGACAATGAAGGTGACCCTTGAACATCAATTTGGACAAGGAGATTGAGCCCAATGCCCCTGATTTTGAGGGAAAACTCATCATAGGTCAAACCATTGTTGTCAGCCATGGTTCACAGTGTAGACTGCTCACCAAAGTTGCGGTTTGTAACAGGTGACAGATCACCTTACTCTTTTCTTTTCTGTCTAGCTAGTTAGGTTAGATTAGCTATTTTGTTGATTTAATAGCATTTTAGAAGACTTCTGACTGTAGAACTAGGCTAGATTCATGTTTTATGCTTATGTTTTAATTAGGACTAAAATATTTTCTGTATGCATGTTTATGCTTCATTTTCTATATTTGATCCATGCATAGTGTAGATGCTACTTTTAATTTATGTAATTACATGAATCTAGATTCACTTTTGCATAGTTTAGCAGCTTTCTTTATGTTTTCTTGATTATGCATGTTAATGGTGTCATTACATTTTATCTAAAAGGGCCTCAACATCAGAGGCTACCTATTTTTTGACATTCTTATTATTTCTTGACCACAGGGAACAGTTCCAAAGGAGAGATAAAGCATCCAATCCCTTCCCCATTGCGAAGAAGAGGGTCATATACACCTTAGAGCAGTTCGTGTCACCTTGAGGGGCAATTTGATCACACCTACCCATGATAAGGGATTAAACAATATTGGAATTAATGTATCAAATGGGTATCCCTAAGAGGGACGAATCTGTAATTTGATTTCATTGAAATTAATAAAGAATTCCTTGTATTCACGTTATTTTTCATTATCAAAGTATGCATACCTATTTGTGTATTTTTATTTGATTATGATAGTTAGATCAGGTGTGAGCCTATTTGGTGGTTACAGATGGTGTGAGCCTGTTTGGTGGTTACAAATGGCGATCACGGTGGGACTCTGCATTTCTAGCCCCTGAGTGCTGATATTATTATTTGTTTTATCTCAGGTGCTAACCGCAGCTAACAGTTATGGTTATTTTTTGGATTATGGATATCACCTGCGGTTTACACTGCAGCCCATGGACCAGAGTTGCAGTTTATAACAGAAGTAGCAAACAACAGAGAAACCACTTGGCAGGAGATCAGGAGCTAAGGTAGGTTCTATTTTTATTCTATGTTCTATGTTTTCTCCTCTATATATTAACAGTAAGCAGCAAATCAATGGAAAATTAGGAACATTAGAGGAAAAGGATCAATGAATTAGTCCTAATTTTCTTTCACATTCTTTCCATTAGAAAGGCGTTGCTAGGAACAATAGACCTCTGATTGCAGTATGCCCTAGAATACAGTGACCTTGATAAAAATTGTGTGGTCGTTTGCATGCGTGAGGCCCAATTAGAGGCCATGTCATCATAATTGCATTTTCATAACGTCATGTAGGGCATAGCATGCATACCTTTGTGAATTTGAAATGTTCCTTCTTATGCATATCATGTAGGAATGATCATATGAATGCTCTTTTATGCATTTGTCTTTATGTAAAGTAAAACGAACCACACACACCACATTTTATTTTAAACATTAGTGGCATTGGGCTCTCACATCCAACCCATTTTATTGATACCAATAGTGGATGTCATTACCACTTGGTTGGCTCATTTGAAATTGTATTATCGGGACTCGCTCATTGCCAAGGCCGACCCAAGAACTATCCTATCCATGCAAAATAGCATGCACTCATCTTTGGAAGGGTGTATCACTACGCATAGTGTGTTGGGTGAGGGTTGGTAGTACCTATGATACTTTGTTGAGTATGGACTTCATTACCATATTTAGCTTGTGCGAGTATATAGGTGAAATCCAATTAAACTAAGAATAAAATCCAACAATTTTGTAAAACACGCGAGAGTTTCTCATACTGATACAACACATATTGAAACAACATCAAATAGTTTAGGGCACATTTTGAAATTTAAAAATAATATAAGCATCATTATATACCTTATTTTATAATAAAAGATACATCTAGATGTTAGGTACACTATGGTGGATACACGCGGTGGTCGACAAAGGTGTAAGCATGAAGTCGATGACCAAGCCCCAATCAATTCACAATTACACGTGTCTAGTCCTCAACCACATGAGCAAACCAAATGATGTTTGATGAGTATTAGAGGAGAAAACTTGACACAAGGGTATCCCATTGAGTGTACCCCTAATAGACTAGCATTAGTGCATATTGTTGGACATAGATTAGAGAATGGGGCTTCTCATCCTGAGGGTGCTCCACTCGAAAGCCATTATCGAGACCGTAGTGCATGCTCATCCACGGGATCGACCAAAGAGTATGTCATGCAAGGGACCAGATTGGTACCCATCCACACTAAGTCTACAGGGTGTACTATACCCCCACCTTCTGAGTATAGAAGGAATAGATATCTACCCATTTAGGAGCAAGTAGATAGGCTCCCTTTTGAGTGCAAGTCTACCCATACTCCCATGCATACTATAGCATGCAAGATCACCATCGATATGTTGAAGGTGGGAGCTAATGGAACACCACCCCATGAGAGGTGGAGGTCTAGACAACTAGATGGTCTAGGTAGTGTGCTAGAGTATCTAGGCTACAAGCCTTCAACTTTGCCCACTCGTGCTCCGAGTGAGCATAGCGGGAGCACCATTAGAACTACTAGAGAGCATGGAGAGGCTTCTAAGCACCCTCATGTCTCACATCCACCATCCATGCATGGTGGAATGCAACATAAGACACAACATGATGTCGATGCCATCTTCACAAATAGAGGCAAAAGCATAGCACATCAGTCCGATGGGTATAGAACCCACAAGGTCGCTCGTACAAAGTAAGCATATCAAAGGCCTCTAATGGATGACTAGGTCGAAAGGTCATATCGACTGGCCTTTGAGCAAAAATTCCAACTCCTCCAAGATCAATTTGAGGATGCTCACCTAGAGAGGCAGCGCATCAAAGATGAAGATCTTCAGGTGTAGAGGCTTACTAGAAAAAGGTTGTATGAGCAGTGCTTGCACTAGGAGCGCATCCTCATCTAGAAGGAGCATGTAGAGTAGGAATATAGGTTAGCTAGGGTCGGCCTATATTCTCAAGACAAGCATAGAGAGTAGGTGTACATGAAGGCTTTTTTGCAAGTCGACATGCATCATGAATGCATAAGCATTTACACTCATGTCAATGTCCATCATAGAGAATGACCACCATCAGTCGACAATCAAAGACAACAACATTATGAGGAATAAGAGGGAAACATATGCAACCAATAATATCTCAAGAGTTCCCAAGCTGAGGAGGAGGAATAGAAACACCCTTCACCTCGATAGAAGAGGAATGTACCTATCATACTGCCTCCGCATTGACTTAGGGAGGAGGACTTTATGTCTTCTGAGGCTTAGAAATATTTGGCCGAGAAGGTCAAGGCAATTGAGAAACAATGCACGGTTGTCCAAAAGCTGACACTAAGGAAAATTCACAATGAACCTTTAGATCCCTCGGTGCCTATGCCCCCATACCCTGAGTATTTTGAGATGCCTAGGTTGGACAAATTCAAGGGTGATGAAGAGGCGCAAGAACATATCATGAGCTTTCTAGATGCTTGCTTCTAGATAGAGAATAATGATGCACTGTTGTTGCGTATGTTGTCATGACACTCTCTGGGCTAGCCCGAGAGTGGTTTAATCAGCTAAAGAAACACAACATAATAAATTTTGAGCAATTATATGATGCCTTTCTTGAACGCTATTCCTTTGACATCAAGAAACAGGCCAACCTTTCCGATTTGGCTGTGCTAGCTCAGCATGAATACGATCCAATAGAATAGTATGAGAAGAGGTGGAGGAGATTAATGGTAAAGTTGCCATTCTCGATCCCTACCATAGAATTAACCTAAATGTTTACAAAGAGTTGTTCCAAGTACATCTCGCTATTGTTGTAGCTTCAACAGTATACCACATTCGAAGAATCTTGGGTGCAAGCCAAGGTAATTGAGGATATCAAGTTGTAGGAAGGCAACTTGAAGCTAAAAACCAAGAAAGAGGGATATAAGAAGAGTACCTCAAAGCAACAGGGCAAGCAAGCCCATGTGAATCAAGTGGTACTAAATCTCCAAAATGAGGATAAGGGGCAAAAGAAATAGAATTATCAAGCCCATCCTCCTCCTACATAATACGACCAGTGCAAGAATAACTACAAGGGCAAGAAAAAATAGCAATGCCCACCTCTCATATTCACTCCATTGACGAAATCAATGACATCAATTTTTTGTCAGCTCTACGAGGGTAAGGCAATAAGATTACTCAAATTCAATATGGTTGATCCAAATCAGCCCAAGCCTAAATACTATCGTGAAGAGTTGTTTTGCATATTTCATAGAGCGAAAGGCCATGACATCGAGGTGTGTTGGTCCTTCAAACACATTATGCAAAATATGATAGAAAAGGAAGAGCTTGTAGTACCAGGAAATCCCTAGGCACCAAACAACCAAAACATGGGGATTTTTAAAAATCCATTACCAAACCATGAGGTGCCCCATAACCACACTGGCCACATCAATCAAGTGTGATTTGAACCACCTACCCAAGGGTTTGTCGATATGGTCAATATTGTTACCATACATGGGAGGTATGAACAGCATAATCAACCTCATGCTCCCATTCAAATACAAGTTGTGACATAGCAACGGTAGGCACAAAATATTTGAGGCCCACCAACGAGACCGATGGTGACCATTAGGAGTAGGATAGTTCAAAACCTGCAAATAACTTCTAAGAAGTTGTCAATATATGAGCTTATACAGTAGTCCCCTAGGCACAGGGAGACTCTTATGGACATTCTAAGGTCCATTGAGGTATAGTCCCAGGACGCATAAGCATTCACAAACTTTGTGGGGCACGTACAATAATGCTAGGAACCAATGATCCAATTCTATGATCACGAAGTGAAAATGGTTTCTGCAAGCGTGGTTGACCCGCCACTACATATCATTGCATGTGTTAACCATGTGCCATTCAAAAGGGTCTTGATTGACACTAGTTCATTGATCAATATAATCATGACTAAGGCATTGCACCATTTGAAATTGCCTAAATCACTTGTCGTACCAACCACCTTTACATTGAGAGCATTTAATGATGCACTATGCTCTATGGTTGGCATGATTGTCGTACCTATTCAGGTGGGACTAAAGACCATTTCCGTAATGTGTCACGTGATAGAGGGCACCTTGCAATATAACATCCTATTGGGGTGGATTTGCAAAATGCATTGTGTTCCCTCGATATTGCATCAATGTGTCAAGTATATACATGAGGGACAAAGTTCACATGGTTTCATCATATGAAGAACCATTCAAGTTCATGAACTTAGCAAATTTGCAAGGGGGTTTCATGATCCCATCAACACACTTGGACATACGGCCCACATCAATGATGAGGGTTCCAAGAGGTAAACAGGTAGTGCATGTTCAACCATTGGTATTTGTATCAAACAAATATGAACATACCACTACAACTTCTCTAAGATCAAGTGCATCAGCAATGCGTCAAAATGACGAGAAATTAAAGGTGAAATTGGGTAGGAAAGAAGCAAAGAACACGCCCAAACTAGTAACCGTTGAGGCTGCCACTCCCATGGAGGTGGAGGAAGCCCAGGATCAAGTTGAGGAGGCACCTCAACCTACTTCGCCTACATCGTCAATAGGGTCATTCGCACCCCAGGTGACTATTCACCTAGCCTGTACAAGTTTGGGTGAATATCTTGTGCAAAATGTGACCTTCGATCCTATTTTAGAGACTGCACGAGATATGGGCCGACCGATAGCCCATAAATATCCAATTGGATCCATAGTACCATTGGGTAAGCCACCCAACCAAACAAACTTCATTTATTCCAGGTTGGATCAAGTTCCAACATGGGCACCCATGGAGGTGGATGATGATGAACAATTCATGGTGAATGTTTGGTACTTGTCCAACCCAGAGTATGCCATGCATATTTTTGAGCTCTATCATTGGTATGGATATGGCCTTTGTATTTTTGAACAAGGATGAAGAACCCCTCTTGAACCACATTATCAGTTGGCAACTGATAGGTTCAGATTGGGATTACATATTTATTGGATAGGATGATTTACTCACTGCATCGTTGGATCATTTGTACCTAGGTCTGGGGGATGACATGGATTTTAATATGTATCATCCTAACATGTCTAGCCTTTAGGGCAACAACCCAATGGTGTTAGTCATCACCATTGAGAGACCGAATATTGAACATGAAGAGTTCTCAAAGAAGAACCCTAGAGGCAACCTGGGTCATCAAAACCTTATCACAATCGACAATATCGGTATGTGGGGGCACAACCCCATCATTCTAGGTGATATTTATTTAGGAGATATTTGTAGTGAATATGTAGAGGATTCCACCTCCAAAATAAGTAGATCGAGTTATGATGCAGATGGCGAGTCCTCAAATGATGATCAATCCGAAGAGGAAATTGACCGAGCCTTCGTGGTTTTGGCATTTCTACGCCATTTGTTGCCTAGAGAGAAATTAGATGAGATACAAGAGCATTTCATGGTTGATAGTGATTATGAAGACGAGAGAGATAAGGCCTACTTAATGCCTCATCCAGCTAATCTCCCAATATTTGTGGACATGATAGAGTGGCCTGCTAATAGTAGAAATCATAGTGATGAGGTTGAGATGACCAATTCGAGGCTAGTATATCTACTACATCTATTGCATGTAGAGTCATAGTATGTTATATAAGAGGTGCCTCTTAACATAGATAACTTTGAAGAGGAAGTAGAGCCAATTTTTGCACTTGTATCGTATATACGATCATTTTATCCGGTCTATCCGGATAGTGATGATAGTGACTATAAAATCAAGTACATGGGGCCACATCTAGCAGATCACCCCTTACATATGGGGGGAAGTGAAATATTATATATTTATAATGATGATGAGGATTCATTGGAGATGGCCTATTTGGGGCCTCATCACTTGCATAATCAAAATCCACCTTGGGGTTCACCACCTATTACAGCTGTGGGTTTGCATCGAGAGATAAATCTCCAGTGCCACCTTAGAGAAAGAATAAATCTAGAAGAGGAATATCAAAGATTCTTTCCCCAACCTCCTACTTATTCCAAGTTGATTGAGCCGAGAGATCCCATTTTGTAGTCAGTGCACAAAGAGGATCCAGTTGTCCGAGCATCCCATAGGGAGGACCCTTTCATCCCCATGCCATCCGAGCCAGATCTTGGGTACGAAAGCTACACAGATGATGTAGAGTTTAGTCTGTGTGGTCCTAGAGATCAATTCCATTCCATCAACATGGTATCCATTGATTTGACCACTCCACTCTACAATCCAATAGATCCATCCAAACCATTACATCTAAACATGGATGCTATCGATTGGGATCGTGTTGATTCACCAATAGAGCCTAAATATTTCTTCCTGAATGAAGAGATGTTGCAAC
The DNA here is from genome assembly GCA_028583015.1 of Wollemia nobilis. NCBI lineage: Eukaryota > Viridiplantae > Streptophyta > Pinopsida > Araucariales > Araucariaceae > Wollemia > Wollemia nobilis. The sequence continues at coordinate 3,199,314 of JAQPPZ010016349.1, forward strand.
CATTTCATTTTTGACCAAGATACATTTATGATGTCTATCACACTAAAAATGCTTTCAACAAAGAACCTATAAATCTAGTTGATGACATCTATTTGATCCCTATGCCTCATCAACTTGAGGGGGGATCCCATATGTCAGTAGAGGAAACCTTCAAAGTGGATATCGGTAATGACCCCACCAATCCAAAGAAGGTCAAATTTGGAATGAGTCTCACTCCAGATGAGCGTGCTAGCATCATCCCTCTGCTGAAAGAGAGACCTAAACATTTTTCTTGGAAATACAAAGATATGCCCGATCTAGACCCAAAGTTGGTTACTCATAATATTTCGCTAGACCCATCCAAGAAGCCCATCAAGCAGAAGCTTAGAAATATGCATCCAACAGTAGCCTTAATGGTGAAATATGAATTGTAGAAATTGTTGGATGTAGAATTTATCATTTCCATCAACTATCCAGAATGGGTATCCAACATGGTGCCTATAGGAAAACCAGATGGAAGGATCCGTATTTGTACAGATTTTAGAGATCTCAACAATGCAACACCCAAAGATTCATTTTCATTGCCCAATATCGATGCTCTAGTAGATTCTACTACTGGTCACGAAATGCTCTCCTTAATGGACAATTTTTCTAGTTACAATCAAATTCGGATTAAGCCCAAAGACCAGCACAAAACTACATTTATAATGCCATGGGAAAAAATTTGCTACAAAGTTATGCCATTTGGTCTCAAAAACATTGGTGCTACATACCAGTGGGCCATGACATATATTTTTCATGACTATATACACAAAATTCTAGAATATTATATCGATGATTTGCTAGCCAAGTCATTTCTATGAGAAGAGCATGCAGAGGTCTTGAGAAAATTCTTCGATCGCTTGATAGAGCACAACATCAAGCTGAATCCTAAGAAGTGCATATTTGGCATAACTTCTGGAAAATTTCTAGGGTTCATTGTCTCCAAGAGAGGCATTGAAGTAGACCCAACAAAGGTCAAGGCCATTTTGGAAATGCGTCCTCCCACCAATATTAAGGAATTAAGGAGCCTCCAAGGAAAGGTAGCTTCGATAAAGTGATTTATCACCCAACTATCGGATAAATATCGACCCATGAATCGACTACTACATAAGAGTATCCCATTCAACTAGGATGAGGACTGCAAGGCAGCCTTCACTGAGATAAAGCAATACCTAGTAATGTCACCAGTGTTAGCTCCACCAATGCCACAAGAGCCTTTTCTACTATATATATATCGACAACAGACTTTGCATTAGGGACCATGTTGGCCCAAAAGAATGTACAAGGCAAAGAGCAAGCCATATATTACATTAGCCAAACCTTGGTGAGTTAAGAGCTAGGATATGCATATGTGGAAAATCTATGTTTAGCAATAGTGTTCGCTACTAAGAAATTGTGACACTACATGTTAAGTCACACGACATATGTGATATAAAAACAAAATCCTCTGTAGTATATGATGAGCAAGACATATCATAATACACATACTACAAAGTGGATCATTCTATTGATAGAATTTGATCTAGAATTCGTAAGCCATAAGTCCATTAAGGGATAGGTCATAGCATATTAGTTAGTTGAGGCACCACTGTCCAACAATAGGCCTCTGAAAATCGAGCTTTTGAATGATGCAATTTTTGTAATATCTAAAGCTCCCAAACCCGAAGAACCAGAGAACAATGTTGATATGACTCTTTTCTTTGATGGTTCAAAGTGAAAGCAAGGAGATGGTGTAGGGATAGTGTTTTTCATGCCATAAGGAGCTCCAATGCCCTTTTCATTCAAACTAGACTTCTTGTGCACCAACAATAATGCTGAATATGAAGCCCTACTTTTGGGTCTTCATATAGCCATCGCCATGAATATCAAGAGACTAAACATCTTTGGAAATTCCCTGCTCATAATTAACCAAGTAAAGGGACTATTTTAGTGTCGATGTCCAATAATGAAAGCCTATAAAGATCTTGTTGCCACATATCTGGCTAAACTAGAATGGTACGACATCGAGGCAATCCCTCGTTCATCAAATAGATTCATAGACACCATGGCTTCTTTGGGATCCTTAATCCCTCAGAATCCATCTACCGACTTCACTACCATCCATGTCAAGATGCTCTCGCATCCTACAGTAGAGCGTGTAACATTTGATAACAAAGAATCAGTCAACATGATTAGTGTGGAACCAAAATCTGATTGGTTCTGCAAAGCTGAAGACTTTCTCAAGAAAGCACCCTAGGGGTCTTTAACCTCCCAGAGTCCTATAGGGAGTGGTATAGTGGTACCACCATTCACCACAAGGCTATCTCCTAGTTTGCATTTGTAAAAGTAAATACGTAGGGGGTATAGGTTGTCTTAGCAGTCGAAGATGAGGCTCATCAGAATTGGATGTCATAGATTCAAGAATTCCTAAGACTTGGTTTTGTCTTACAGGGACTGTCATGTGCCGCAAGATGCACATTTAAATAGAAAGAGACTAAATTTGTCTTGATAGGAGACATTTTGTACCATCAAAGTTATGATGGAGTTCTCCTTCATTGTCTTGATCCCCAAGAGTCATCTTGGGCAATTTTAGAAGCTCATGATGGTATGTGCGGTGGCCATTTCAGTGGCATGGCCATCATCAAGTGCATCCTTCGAATGGGTTATTATTGGCCCACTATGGAGAAGTATTGCAATGTGTATGTTAGGAAATGCATCAAATGTCAACATCATGCTAATCTTATGCACCTACCATCACAAGCCTTATAGCCCATCCAAGTGGCTTGGCCATTTGCTCAGTGGGGGTTTGATCTAATTGGCAAGATCTCTCCTCCGTCATCAGGCTGACATACATTCATCATTACGACTACTGAGTATTTTACAAAGTGGGTGGAAGCCATTCCCTTAATAATAACCACTGGGAGCTCACATAGCGAGTTCATAATGGAGCATATCATAAGTCATTTAGGGGTACCACCCAAAAAGGTTTGGGATAAGGGAACTTCTTTTAAAAAAAAAAGGGGGGGGGCCTTTTTCTCCTGGCCCCCCCCCGGAACCATCTTTACCCCCCCCTCTATCCCAGGGGAAGGGGGGAGAGGGGGGGCCCAAGAAAGGCCGGGGGGGGGGGTGGAAAGGAAAAGAAGGCAGAAGCACAGCGAGAGGGGGGCCCCCCCGCCCCCCCCCCTATGGGTTTATCGCTCCAAATTTTTTGCATCCTTACCTTCAAGCTATAGGATCCACGCCTAGAAGGGGGATGCGAGAAGGATGGGACAATACCTCGGACTGAGAGGCCCTTTGAAGGTCCCGCCTCTCGGGGAGGGGTATAAGGGTGAATTTTTGATGGATGGTGGGTTCACCGAGGAAAATTTTGAGTGGCAGTTTCCACGCCTAGGTTGAGAGTAGGTTTGATGTGTTCATTTTGTGCTTTAATCATTCAATTCCTAGGTTTGGCCAAGATGAATCTAAGCTATTCTATATGCCAATGCTGATTTTTATGAATACAAAAAACATGCGTAAGTGCTAAACATAGAAAGTAGGCTAAATAAAATAGAACATACCTGATTCCGGATGTCTGATGAAGATTCTGAGTTTTGTAGAAGTCCAAATCATCTCAAATCATACGTAATCATCTGTAATTGCATAGAATCATCTCAGATCACAGTCAGTCATCTGAGATCAGATCGGATCATCATCGATCTAACGAATTCGTCAGAAACCTGCAATCATAGAAACAGATACAAAATACCAAAAATGCAACTGCAAAAGCAAGGGGAAATGATAGAAATAATAGTAAACTTGCCTAAATGATAAATCCAGATAGCAATTAAAAGGAAATGCATCAATTTGACAATTTATTTTGACTTTATCATGCATCTATACTAAATGAGGTGAACTCCAGGATGCATAAATATAATAAACTAAGATAATGCATAAAGAAATGCAGAGAAACGATAAGAAAATGCAAACTCTGGGCTCTGATTGCCCCCAATCTGGACTACAGTCGAGATCACCTCCAATCGTACGAGATCATCGTCGATCTGTGATAGGATCGTCCGAAATCATCTGGAATCGCCTGCGATGATCCAAGCTTGCTCCAGCTGAAAAATAGTAAGATTCCTACAAGAAAACTTGAAATACGCAATGCAAACAAAAGTATGAAGGTGTTCTAAGGCACAAGGAACTAAATTTGTAGGGAAATCAGTCAGCTAGGGGGTTCAAGGGGATAAACTGAGAAAATCCTAGTTTATATAGGATTAGGGAGAGGTTAGGAGGTTGGAGATCATCCCAATTTGGGAGATCTCCAATGGGGGAGACTCTAACCGTGTAGACACGCTTTCTGTCCAAGTTAGAGAAGTTGTTGAAACAGAAGCTAATTATGAAAATTCGGTTTTGGGACGAAATCGTCTGGACGTTCTGTTCTAGACGAATTCGTTAGATCTGGGATGATTTCATCTGATCATCGACGATATCGTCCAACGGTCAAAACAAATCCTAAAAATGGCATGAAAAACAAGGGAAGCGGGTAACAGTGGTTAACGGGCGATTTGGGGTTAAAATTCAAATTTTTATCTTTTTACTAAGGTTTAACTGTGCCAATTTTAGGGTGCTACATTTTGCCCCCTCTTTAGCAAATTTTTTGAAGAAAATGCGTTAAAGACGAGTTCTTCCTGTTTTATGAGAAAGCAAAAATTTACTCAATTTTCTAGACGATGATTCTTGGTCGAATCGTTCGACTGCTGACTATGGTGCCCCCTCCGTGTTTTTACCCAAATCGAACGTTTGAGGTAAAAGCATGAAAAAGCAAAATTAAAAAAAAGTTGTTGATTTAAAATAAAATTAAGAAAATAGGGTAAAACCCTAATTCATTTTTACTATTCATTTTTTACTTGTTTTAGAGCTCTACAGAAAAAATGGTTGAGACAATGCACCGATCGACAGAGGTCCGGCGCAGGCTATGGGTAAGGATCTAATCCTAGTGAATTATGTTTGGATTTAATTTGTGCAATTTTTTGATTGAAATTTTGACTGTTTGGGGCATCACGGCCATTTTTAGGCCGTCGACGACGTCGGGACGAAATCGTCCCTATTTCATCGATATCGTCTCTAGATCGTCGATTTCGTCTGAGGGTGAAGTCGATGAACTAGGGGCGATCTCGTCCAACAAGGGGTGATCCCCAAGTTGTGAAATAGGAGATGATTTCATCCTACAAAGGATGATTTTGCCCAATTTAGGACGATATCATCCAATAGTGAATGATATCATCATTTGATGAAATTAAGTTTGTTTGAATTGCATTTAATTGACTTTAATAATTGGTTTATTAATGAATTTTGTTGTTTTATTATTTGTTTTGTAGAGGGGATTACTAAAGAGTCGGGAGTGGAAATACGAGGGGCTGAGAGATGACATAGCCATGCTCGACTAGGCGGAGCGTGACCGACTAGCACAAGTCGGTTTGCAGCATGTGGCAGAGATGCCACAAGTACCGACGAACATGGGGCTACTGACAGCCCTAGCAGAGAGGTGGTATCCGGGGTCGTCCTGCTTTTGGTTATCGACAGGGGAGATGGCTCCCACACTAGAGGACGTATGGAGGATCTTGAGGATCCCCATACAAGGATGGCTGATGACTCCTATGGCCAATCAGGGCCAGGCGATGATGAGGCTGAGCGGAGACCCGAGCTTCACCCTGGAGAAGGGCGGAGTGAACATCGAGTCTCTAAGGCAGATGCCTGGGGCATCTAGGCTGACTCAGGTTTTAGTAGGGGTGGTAGGTGGCTTACTATTGTGCCACCAGAGTGGGTGCAGGCTACCATGGCTCCTTTCAGATGTGGTCTATGACATGAGAGACCACGAATATAGATATGCATGGGGTAGCTTTGTACTATGCCACTTGTATAGGATCCTGCATGGGGTCATATACAAGGGAGGCCGATGTCTGGTCTTGACATCACTACTATAGGTTTGGTGCTGGGAGCACATCATGGTGCAGAGGCCGATAGGGCTCCCACTGATAGGGGTTGACTGGGAGAGGCCCTAGGTTTTCTACTGGTGGTTACAGAGGGGGTCACAGTGGCGGATAGATCTACCGATGTCATGGAGGTTGCTGGATGACCTCATCCTAGACTAGATCACCTAGAGGCCATGGAGAGAGCATCCAGGGTGGGTAGAGGATGAGCAAGAGCTGGCTCGCATCAAGCGAGTCTACTGGCTGAGGATGGAGTAGGGAGAGGTAGAGCTCCACCGCTATGATCAAGTTCTATGATAGTTCGGTCTTCAATAGGGGATCCCTTCCCTTAGGGATTATGAGTACTCCTAGACTATCCGAGATAGTACTACACTGAGCGGGGCTCTAGACATGCATAGGTTCTGGAGTCAAGACATGGATGATGCCCCCATCCAGCCAATGGATGGTGATGATGTTAGGGTTACCGATGGATATGATGCCTGGTACATAGGCATCCACCCTCCTCGGATGATGAGGGCATAGGGTCAGATGCACACCATGGTGTGATGGATGGGGAGGTAACATTAGGCTGCTATTGAGGCAGTACGAGGTCATGATGGGAGAGAGCAATGACGGTCTCCATAGGAGAGATGCCAGAGGATGGCATGGGCTCCATAGAGGCCACAATAGATAGGGAGGAGGGAGGAGAGATTCCCTTATCAGTAGGGGGAGAGGCCACCATCGCTCAATAAGGGCAAGGGTGTCGAGGTGGGGGAGAGCATGAGATGATGGCTCTCTAGGCTGAGAATGCCCACCTCCGAGCTCAGGTGCAGACACTTCAAGATGAGGCTACACGTCTTAGGGCTTAGAGTAGAGGGGCGAGCATGGAGGAGCTAGTGTGGTCTATGATGCAGACCATGTTCTACCAGGGGGTATACTTCTAGCTAGTTCCAGAGGGCCAGAGGGTACAACTACCAACCGACATTGCTGAACCAATCAGGATGGGATCGACGAGGACATCCTCACGATCGACGACGAGGACCCGAGACACAACATGGACCTCTATGGGACCACCTCCTCCATGCCAGGGGGGAGAGGAGATGAGGTTGAGAGCTCGAGGGCTTCTCGAGACTAGCTGACTATAGACTACATAGAGATTGTATAGATTTTTGAGAGGATTGAGTATGCCAGGGTATAGATTGTGGCATACCAATCCAGTTTTGATATGATGTACATAATTTGATATATATATATGGTCTTGTTTTTGATGATATGACTTGTGTATATGTTGTATGATGCTTTAATTTTTGAATTTTGGTGATTGATGATTCATGTAATTATGTCGTTTGGAAATAAATTATAATTTTTATGTCATGGCATAAAATTGTAAATGAAATAATCTGATGTGAATAAATTGGTTGTTTTGTGGTGTGATTTGATGAAAATAAAAGGGACTTCTAACAATAATTTCAAAGGACATTGTCGCTGTTATAGACCATTTCATGGAGTCGTCGCTCGCTAGGTCGTCAAGCTAATCCCAGTATAGAAATATTGTTAAAAGTAAAAGAGTGCTTAAGAGACTGTCTTAAGACTTTTGGGTTGTGATGATGAAAAATGATGATGGTGATGATTTGTTTTCAGATTTTCATAAAAAATATTATGCATGACATATTAAAGAAATATGATTTTTTTGCTAGGCATACATTCCTAAGTGTGATAAAATTTTTGAATAAGTCCCTAGGAACTATACCATCATTGCAAAATTGAATGTTGACATAATGAAATGAAAAAAAAAATGTGTTCGTTCTTTTTAAAGCACAATTGTGTAACATAATGATGTAAGCCATATGTTTTTATAAATTAAAATGAATGGGAAAATAAAATTAGAACAATGGTTTGCGCTAGGCATAGAATTATAGGTATAGACTTATACCATCATCGCGAAATCCAAAGAAGAAATTGATATTTTAGTTTTATTGCATGATTGATTTTTGATTTTGAGATAAACAGAAAATAATAATATATAAACTTGACTTTATTTACTATATTGTGTAATATGTTGTTTGAAAGAATTTTGTGATTTTTGAAAACAATGTATGTAATTGTTTTTATACTAAACAGATGTTCTGAAATAAGAAGATAAAATTATTCCAAAAAGAGTTGCAGAAATATTTTACATTATCTCAAAGACAAATGTAGATTTATAAGGAACCCTCATGTGCATATGTGAGTTCATTGCCGATCTTGATTTATCATAATGATACAAAAATCTCTCAAATACAAATGTGTGTGCAATTGTATTGTTCATTTACCAATTTTGAGCAAGATAATTTGATACAAGTAATTTGAATTAACCAAATAAGTGTTCGTTGACCATGATTTATATGCACGTAACCGTACCAGACTACTATGTAAGTCGGGTCATCAAGAGCTAGCTAATCCATAAGCAGACATAGGTCTATACAAAAGAAGGTCGCTAATGTGACAGACATATCACCATGCTAGGGATTACCCAAGGCCAAGCGGGTTGGGCACAAACCACTTGTTATGGGGCTTACCTCACAGTTTTTGAATAATTGAGAATTCCAGGGATTCAAGCTCATTCACCCTTCTTTTCTTTTCAAGGGGTAGGGAAAGGGATTTTATTGCTTTTTGCTTTTTCTTTTCTCTTTTGCTTCTTTTTTTTTTTTGTATGTTTGCTTGGAACTGAGACAATGCTGAAATATTGCTGCGATGGTACAAAATAATATTTTTCTTTTTCTCATTTGCTTTGACTTTTCTTTTTCTTCCTATGCTAGGGATACTTGCTCGGATTGGCTGTAGAGCAAGGGATTTTATTCTGGGTAGGGGTGAGCTTGTCCTTTTGTCAATTCTCAAAGATTCTAGACCATGTGCATGATAGGATAGCAGGGGAAACTTTTCGCTCAAGAAACCATTTCTACTATGTAGCATCATATCGAATTTGCAATGAAATCATTTTAATGTGAAGAGATATACTTGGTTCAAGTAAATAACAAGATCAGTTCTCTATGCTCAAAAACTTTATTTAATTCAACTGTGGATTTTGATATAAGAGAGATTAATAATCATACCAAATAAAATCAAGATATTTATCCATGTGAGTGTGAAAGTGCGGGATTCCAAATAAATGTTAATTTATCCAAAATAACTGAAAATATAACTGCAATACTTCAAGAATTGACAGGTGCGAATATAAAAGATGTTTTTGAAGATTTTGATGATTTTGAATTTTTTATATTTTGATTTTAATTTATGAATGGAAAGAATAAATACTATTACTATTTTTTGAAATTTTTATATGGATGACGAAAATGAAATAATATGCAAAATAACAATATATACAATGATGAAATGACCAGATTTTATGCATAATAGCGTTTGAGATGCATAATGTTCATAGGTTCTTTAAGATCTTTACCATCTAAGGTAGATAATCTGTATGCTCCTGAGCCAAATTTAGTAGTGATGACATATGGCCCAAGCCGGTTAGGTTCAAATTTACCTTTAAGATCTTTAGTTGCATTAGTATTTTTTTTATTTTCTTTTAAGACAAGGTCACCGATCTCAAAAGATCGATGATGAACTTTCTTGAGGTATGCTCGTTTAAGCTTGTTTTGGTAGGCTCGAAGATGCTCCAAAGCATTGATGCGCTTCTCATCTAGGAGTTCCAGCTGACTAAATCTTCCAGCATGATATTCATCTCCTACTTCAGTATCTTGAAGTAGCAGAGCCAAAGAAGGAACTTCTAATTCAAAGGGAAAAATTGCTTCAGTGCCATAAACCAAAACAAAAGGTGAAGTACCTGTGGGGGTGCGAATGCTAGTTCGATAAGCCCACAAAGCAGGATATAATTGGATGTGCCAATCTCGACTAGATTTATTGACCAGTATTTTGAGGATTTTGATTAATGTTTTATTAGATGCTTCGGCTTGGCCATTACCCTGAGGATAATAGGGAGTGGACCAACGATGTTGAATTTTATATTTTTGACATAATTTCTTGACATCTTTATTTTTGAAACAAGTTCCATTATCCGAGATGAGATTTGCAGGAATTTCGAACCTACAAATAATTTGATTAAAAATAAATTTGGAAACTTGGGTTCTAGTGCAAGAAGCTAAGGGCATAGCTTCAACCCACTTCATGAAATACTCGATGGCGGTTATGATAAATTTGTGTCCATCAGATGACACGAGGTTGATTTTTCCAATGATGTCTAAGCCCCATTTTGAAAAGGGCCAAGGAGATGAAATAGCCTGTAGCTCTTGTGTGGGCGCATGGACAAGGTCAGCATGTTTCTGGCACTTGTCGCAATGATGCACATAATCATGTGCATCATTCTCCATGGTAGGCCAAAAATATCCTATCCTAAGGAGCTTCTTAGCAATGGCGCTACCACTAAAATGTCCCCCACAAGATCCATTGTGGGCTTCACTCAAAGCTGATCTAGATTCTTCTAGATTCAAACATCTCAATAGGATGCCTTCAAAAGATCTCCTATACAAGGTATTACCAATAATCACGAAGCGACTTGCTCGTCGACGTAACAACCGATGTTGGTTGCTATTACAACCTTCAAGAAAGGTCCCATTTTGAAGAAAATTAAATATATCAGTGTACCATGGTTCAGGAGTAGTTTCATTGATTAGAAACACATCCAAAGGTTCTAAGCATGATTTATTTGAAGCGGGTTCCTGGAGTCGATGAATAATGATGGTAGCATATTCATCATCTAACTCCAAGGGCAAAAGAGATGCAGCTGCAGCCATAGCATCAGCCACACGGTTGCTAGTTCGAGGAATAGCTTCCAAGGTAACTTGATCAAATAAAGCTAATAATTGTAAGACATATGCTTTATATGGACGTAATTTATCATCTCTGGTCTGATAAACATCATTGATTTGATTTATGACAAGTTGAGAATCATCGAAAACCAATAAATTTTTAATTTTCAGTGCCAAGGCAGCTCGTAATCCAAGGATTAGAGCCTCATATTCAGCAGTGTTATTAGTGCAAGCAAATGTTAGTTTGAAGGACAGAGGTATAAGATGTTTCTATGGAGATATTAAAATAATACCTGCACCAGCCCCACTCATGCATCGGGCTCCATCAAAGTATAGGGACCATTGCTCAGGATGGTCTGCCTCTAATTTAAGGCATTCATCAAGAAACTCAATGATGAGGGGATGGGTAGACTCTAAGGGTGCAGCAACTAACTGATCTGCTATGATTTGACCCTTAACAGACTTCTGTCCTATAAACATGAGTTCAAACTCGCTTAGCACAAGAACCCACTTTGTTGTGCGACCAGATAAATAAGGTCGACTCATGAGATATCGCAAAGGGTCGAATTTAGCAATAACATACGTTTTTTGACTGAGCATATAATGGCATAATTTTTGTGTAGAAAATACGACTGCTAGACATAACTTCTCTAATATTGTATAGCGAGTTTCATAACTGAGTAAGGTTCTACTGATATAATAATTAGCACGTTCTTTCTTCTCATCGTCAAGTTGAGCTAACATAGCTCCTAAGGCAAAATCTGAAGCAAAAATGTACAAGATAAATGGGCGATCAGATCTAGGTGGTGAAAGCACCGGTGGTTTAAGAAGATATTGTTTGAGGAGTTCAAATGCTTCCTGACATTCGTCGTCCCAATGAAAAGAGACATCTTTCTTAAGAAGCTTAAGAAAGGGTCCTGTTTTGTCTGCCAACTTATCGACAAAGCGACGAATAGCTTGAAGTTTACCTTGTAGACTTCGTAATTCAGATATATTTGTGGGTGCGGGCATATCAATGATAGCCACGATCTTGAGAGGGTCAATTTCAATGCCACGTAAAGAAACTATAACCCCCAATAATTTACCGGACTTAACTCCGAATATACATTTAGCTGGATTCAGTCGGATAAGATATTCCCTTAACCGATCAAAGACTTTTCTCAAGTCATCTAAATGATCATCTTCTTTAGTGGAACGAGCTATAATATCATCTACATAATCATGTAGAATATCATGCATCATATCATGAAAGATATAAGTCATAGCTCGTTGATAGGTTGCACCTGCATTCTTCAAACCGAATGGCATCACTTTCCAACAAAAGGTCCCCCAAGGGGTAATAAAGGTTGTTTTAGCCTGATCTTCAGGAGCTATCCTGATCTGATTATAACCAAAAAATCCATCCATTAAGGATATCATTCCACTCCCAGCAGTAAAATCAATGATCTGATCCATGTTGGGAAGAGGAAAATCATCTTTAGGGCATGCAACATTAATATCTCTGAAGTCTGTGCAAACCCTAACTTTGGTAGCTTCTTTCTTAGTTACTGGAACTACATTTGAGATCCATTCAGCATAATCAATGGCTTGTATAAAAATAACCTTCAAGAGTTTTTCTAATTCCCCTTTGACTAGTAAGGCCACTTTAGGATGCATTTTTCTAAGTTTCTGTTTAACAAGTTTAGCATCCGGATGGACTACTAGGTGATGCATAACTACAGAAGGGTCTAATCCTGGCATATCTTCATATGTCCAAGCAAAGACGTCTTCATATTGTTTAAGAAATGCAATGTATTTATCTTGTTTTTCTTGACTCAATTCTGATCCAATGTTGATTATGTGAGGGTTATCTTCGGTTCCAATGTTAATTTTTATGACATTCTCTACTTCCATGTGTAGATCTCTCTCAAAATTAGGTGGGGCGGGTGAAACGCCCAATTCTTGTAATTCTTCCAAGGTTAGCTTGGATAATTCATCTTGAGGAGTCGTGGCCTCAAGCTGGGCTATACTAGGTATAGAGCCATCGAAATAAAATCCATTATGTAATAATTCCTCAATGGAGACATCATGGAAAATATCTCCCTCCAACTCATCGTCGGATTCAGTGATCATCTGAGGGTAAGCTATGGAGAGCATATTACACGTAAATGACTTATTTATTAAATGCAAAGGATCACGTTCATCCAAATAATCTTGGTAAGATATGAGATGGTCATCATCCTCGAATGGGAAGGGCTGACCTTTACTAGGAAATAGGCCCACACCACATCGGGCAGGCCATGGTTCTACCTCAAAAGGTTCTTTCATACCATTCTAGGAAGGTCCCAAACCTTTCCCTTTATATCCCAATTTAAGCATTATAGGCTTAGCTTTAATATACTCATTAGCAAAATAACATCGAGCATATCCATCATAATGTGTCTTGATGTTTCTAGGTATTCTTCCCTAGTCATATCCCTTATAAATAAAAGTGCAACTCCCGACTTGGTAAATACTTCCCATAGGCTGTGGGAGACCCAAGGTGCGAGGAGAGGGTGACAATTTATTTAAAATAAGGGAATCTTGCATAGCAACGTTTGTTTTTTCTGATATAAGAATTTTAGATAAATCGGGTAAAAGCTCGTCAGTAAGAGCATAAGAGGTAGAAGGAACATTCCCTACATCGTCGGATGCGGAAAGTATGCCTTTAGTGGATGTAGATGTTGTAGGGATGTTGATGGATGAGTCTTTTATAGGTATGGAAGTTATAGGAGTAAAACAAGAAGCATTGGTTGTGGGTTTAGGATCTTTTTGAGGTCCTAATGTGGTTTGTTCGGAGGATGGTTGAACTATATGTAGAGGTGGAGTTGATGGAGAAAAAGTAGATGATGTTATGGGTGTATGTTTCACATGTTTAGGCGGTTGATGAGAATTAGGATGTGTGGATGATAAAGCAGGGCAAAATTGAACTCCAACAGGTTCTGCCAAAGCACACATATCAAAGGGTCTGGGATCACCATGAATGGTAACCAACTGATTTTTAAATTCAAATTTAACACATTGATGTAAAGTTGAGGGAACGACTCGCATTGCGTTGATCCAAGGGTGACCCAAGAGTATATTGTACGATGCAGGGCAATGTACAATAAACACGGTCGTGTCTAAGGTTCTTGGACCAACTTGCAATGGGATAGTGATAACTCCACACGTTTCTTGTGTTTCGTCATTGAAGGCTTTTATGATCATATCAGTTCTTTTCATTTCATCACTTCTAAACCCAAATCTTTGGTAGAAGTCAAAAGTGCAAATGTTTAAAGATGAACCATTATCAATCAAGACTCGTTTAACTCCTACATCTCCAATTAGGGCAGTAATATATAAGGGGTTATCCTTATGTAAACTATGTTGTGGTATATCTCTATCCCGAAAGTTAATACAATCGACTTCTCGAGTTATGATAGTATTGGACATGGCTTCAGATTGAATATTTTGTGGTACCATCATTTGGCTTAATGTGAGCATTAATTCATCCCTATGTGTAGGAGAAGATCTTAAAAGGTCCAAAAGGGAAATTCTAGCTATAGTATTTGATAATTGTTCATTAATATTATAAGGAGGTTTAGGTTGAACATTAGATGCATGATTCCCTTTATTAGGAACTTTCAAAACAAATGGAGCTGATCCATCATTCTGAGCTTGATCTTGTTGAGAATTTTGAGCCTGTTGTCTAGTAACAACTTCGATGGTACCGACAATATTATTTTGCGGATGATGAATAGGTCTTGGTCTAGCATTTATGGCTTGTTCATTAGAAAGTAATTGGTGAGAAGATGGTCTAGTAGTGACTCTTCTTGGAAATGGTTCTTCTAGAACCATAGAACTTGTGATAGGTTGAATAGGATCTGATTCATCTTCAGAACTATTCGATTGATTTGAGGTAATTTCCATGTCACTTTCAGTCTCATATTCTACATCACTAAGATCAGGTATCGGAGTATTATATAGAGGTCTGGTCGTAACCATGGATAAAGTTGTGTCAAATATTTCCAAATCATGAGTAGGTAACTGTCCACTAATAGTTCCTACATATCGGGTAGGAGGGGGAACATTATGGTGCTCAATTTGATTAGCCACTTCTTTACCATGCTTTGGTAAAGGATGTTGAAATATGTCCAATGATTGATTGGCATTCTGATTCTGATTTTGAGGGATGTTCTTTTGAGCATTATTAGGAGGATTTTGTTTAGGTTGAAAGGCTTGCACCTCCATCTCATTGTTATCAATCAGGTCTTGTATTTTATGTTTTAATATTTTACAAGAGTTGGTAGCGTGTCCAGGTCCTCTATGGAAATCACGAGTGTAAATCAGCTCTGTATCCGGGTATAGTTGGATCAGGTTCCTGGATATTTGGTAATTGGATCAAACCTCGTGCTAGTAATTGCGGGAGAATGGTTGATAGAGGTTGATTTAACCTAGTAAATTCTTGAGGTGGTTTATCAGGAGGTTTCAATATGAACTTCTCTGTTGTTTTCGTAGTATTAACAGTAGCAATATTTCTACTATCAGTGACTCCATCACCCACAACTTGTTTATTTTTATATTGATTTCTGGATGTTTTCTCATCATCTTTCTTTTTAAGCTGACCTCTCCTAATAAGAGCATCTTCCACTCTTCGAGCTAAATCTATAGCTTGATCGAAGGTGGTCAAGGTAGCAATTGATAACTCATAGGATAGTTGTTCTTGTAAATTATTGATAAAGATATCCAACATTTCCCGATAAGGTAACACAAAGTGCAATTTTCCTATCAACTGTCTCCACCGAGCTAGGAAATCAGCAAAACATTCATCTTTGTCTTGTTTTAAGTTGTACAAATCTTTAATGGTTACATGCCTTTCGATGTAGGCACTAAATTGATGAACAAAAGACTCGGTAGTTTCTTCGAAATTCCTCAAAGAATGAGTGGGTAGTTGATAATACCACTCCAATGCCATTCCTCCTAAACTTTTTGGGAACATTTTTAGTAATAACAAATCATCATGTGATATATCATGACATGCTATCCTAAACATACGAAGATGCTCTATGGGATCTTCGGTTCCTTTGTATATAGGTAGGACAGGCATAGGAAAGTGTTTAGGATATGGTTGCGCTACAACTATAGGATCTAGAGGCTGACTACACATCTCTCGATAATTGTACGAGGGACGGTAAGGATCTATCTGGTCCATGCGGGAGACTAACTGTTTCACCATGGCTTCCAGATTACTAGTTTGTCCACCATATTGGTTTGGTGGTATTTGAGCATATGATGGCATGACGTAAGGATTGGATGCTATATTGCTATTATGCAAATGGTTGGTAGGAAGAGTATTATGAAGAAGATTTGTAGTAGCATTATGTTGTATCCCAGATTGTTGGAAATTGGTGTTAGGTTTTGTTTTGGGCTTTTGTTGATTTGAGGTATGTTGATCAATAACTTGGCGAAATAGAGCAGTGAATGAAGGTTTCTTTTGTGTGGGAATAACCCTAGGCTTGGTAACAGGCACTCTAGGTGGTTGGGTCACCTATTGTTGTTGCATGTTCTGGATTATAGCGGCCATATCCAAATTGGATGGTCCAGCTTGATCACTTTCTTGATCAACGAAGGACAAGGGATTAGTGCGTGTGTGATATATTTCTTCTAGGGTTGCTTGAGTGTCACTAATTTGATCCTTGTCCATATGGACTGCTCTATTAAGGGCGCCAATATTAGTATTGAGGAACTTCCAAAAATGTTCCATGTTCTCAAAAGTAACAGCTCCTTTCGAAGACATTTTAGGGGATGAGGATCCTTCCCCTCTAACAGTTTCTCTTTGTTCATTTGCTTCAACAAACTCTTCTTCTTGTTGGTCTAGTGTTCCTTCTTCCTGAATTGGGTCTTCAGGAAGGACATCTAGTTTATTTATTGGTTTTCCTAACCAATCTTCTTCTACTTCAATCTGTTTTCCATTCCTGAGTCTAGTCATTATGCTTAAACTTAGATTTTAGCAAATATATATTTATATATATATTTGCAACAAATTTGGGAGGTATATATTTTAATTATATACCTACTATAATACTTAAAAGAAAATGTTTTGATTTTTGTTATGTTTTTGTTTTGTTTTTTTTTTTTTTATGTTTTTATGATGATAAAGACAACAAACAACACACTAAATGCAAGAAATAATAAAATAATGGCTTAGTTTTCTATAAATAGTTTATGGATATCATTAATAGGATCAAGTTCATCAGGAGTCATGAAATGCTCCTCTTCAAATTGAAAATGGTTTTTCAAGAATTTGACAAAGTGTGCTATGGTGATGTTATCTACTTCTGACTCTGACTTGTAAAAATAGAGCTCATGGCAATACTCTCGATATAACACAGCTCTAGGAACTCTATTCCATCTCTTTCTATCCGTAAGGACGACCTCTTGATCCTCTATACGAGATAGAAATTTATGTACTACAACTGCATTGTCGAGGTATTCCTCAAAGGTGTACAACTCGAAAGACACAAGGGCTCTTTTATCTGCTAACCACCTATGGCAAGCTCTCTGAAGTTCATGATATAAGGTCACTTGATCAGGATCCAGGATTCTATCTAGGACAAACCTCTTGATTTGCCTAAGTTCTGTTGATCTAGATGAAATAAGATTCAATCTCCTATTAAGTTCGTCCCATAAAGGTGGGACTCTATATATTTGAGATACTCTAAGCAAAGAAGTAATCTCTATGGCTGCTAATTGATTCTCAACATTAATGGTGACAACTCGTCTTTTATTATAATCTACCATCTAAATATGATATGCAACTTTAATTGTTTATCTGATGATTCTAAATGCATTTATTTTTTTTTTTTTGGATTGTTTTCAAAAGGTTTTTAGTTTTCACGTCGGGTTCACCAAAATGTATCGCTCCAAATTTTTTGCATCCTTACCTTCAAGCTATAGGATCCGCACCCGGAAGGGGGATGCGAGAAGGATGGGACAATACCTCGGATTGAGAGGCCCTTTGAAGGTCCCGCCTCTCGGGGGAGGGGTATAAGGGTGAATTTTCGATGGATGGTGGGTTCACCAGGAAACTTTTGAGTGGCAGTTTCCACGCCTAGGTTGAGAGTAGGTTTGATGTGTTCATTTTGTGCTTTAATCATTCAATTCCTAGGTTTGGCCAAGATGAATCTAAGCTATTCTATATGCCAATGCTGATTTTTATGAATACAAAAAACATGCGTAAGTGCTAAACATAGAAAGTAGGCTAAATAAAATAGAACATACCTGATTCCGGATGTCTGATGAAGATTCTGAGTTTTGTAGAAGTCCAAATCATCTCAAATCGTACGTAATCATCTGTAATTGCACAGAATCATCTCAGATCATAGTCGGTCATCTGAGATCAGATCGGATCATCGATGATCTGACGAATTCATTAGATGAATTCGTCAGAAACCTGCAATCACAAAAACAGATACAAAATACCAAAAATGCAACTGCAAAAGCAAGGGGAAATGATAGAAATAATAGTAAACTTGCCTAAATGATAAATCCAGATAGCAATTAAAAGGAAATGCATCAATTTGACAATTTATTTTGACTTTATCATGCATCTATACTAAATGAGGTGAACTCCAGGATGCATAAATATAATAAACTAAGATAATGCATAAAGAAATGCAGAGAAACGATAAGAAAATGCAAACTCTGGGCTCTGATTGCCCCCAATCTGGACTACAGTCGAGATCACCTCCAATCGTACGAGATCATCGTCGATCTACGACAGGATCGTCCGAAATCGTCTGGAATCGCCTACGACGATCCAAGCTTGCTCCAGCTAAAAAATAGTAAGATTCCTACAAGAAAACTTGAAATACGCAATGCAAACAAAAGTATGAAGGTGTTCTAAGGCACAAGGAACTAAATTTGCAGGGAAATCAGTCAGCTAGGGGGTTCAGGGGGATAAACTAAGAAAATCCTAGTTTATATAGGATTAGGGAGAGGTTAGGAGGTTGGAGATCATCCCAATTTGGGAGATCTCCAATGGGGGAGACTCTAACTACACAGACACGCTTTCTGCCCAAGTTAGAGAAGTTGTTGAAACAGAAGCTAATTATGAAAATTTGGGTTTTGGGACAAAATCGTCTAGACGTTCTGTTCCAGATGAATTCGTCAGATCTGGGATGATTTCGTCTGATCTGCGATGATATCGTCCAACGGTCAAAACAAATCCTAAAAATGGCATGAAAAACAAGGGAAGCGGGTAACAGGCGGTTAACGGGTGGTTTGGGGTTAAAATTCAAATTTTTATCTTTTTACTAAGGTTTAACTGTGCCAATTTTAGGGTGCTACAAGAGACAACACTGAAAGCGCGAGGACCACAAAAAAGAAGAACAAAAAGAAACCCCGGCCCCAAAAAACAAAATCTAAGTCCACAAAACACGGCCCCAATTATCCACGGCAAAGAGGCAAGTTGATGCCTCAAACAAAACTATGGTAATCATCTTGAAAAAGATAGTGCAAGAACACCACAAGGATTGGCATATACAACTACCCCTTGCATTATGGGCTTATAGGACTAGCATTTGGACTCCCATTGGGGCAACTCCATTTTCACTAGTATATGGCACTGAGGCCATTATACCCTTAGAGTTGGAAATTCCAACGCTGTGTGTCACATTGAAAGAGTTCATCGATGATGACATCGAATGGCAATCTCACCTAGATCAACTGGTGTTGCTCTATGAACGTCATGTGAATGCCCTTGAGCATCTTCGCATTTAAAAAGAGTGACTCAAATGAGCTTACAATATCAAAGTACACTAGAGAGACTTTTAATTTGGGTATATTGTGCTAAAATAACACCAACATAACTCAAATTTATTGCTCGATATGCGAGACAAATTTGTAGCTAATTGGCTAGGACTCTATATCATATCTAAAAATATTGGTTAGGGTACCTATCGTGGATGTCACTAGGGGGTGTTGAAGAGCTTGAAGCTCTCAACATAATCCATATTAAGGTGTTATATGTTTATAGAGTGTAGCAAAAAAAGCTCCAAAGGCATCTGGAAGCACTTTGGTCAGTCAAAAGGCACCAAGGATTTCTAAAAATTGCTTTGTCAACCTAAAGGCTCTGAGAGTTCCTATAGCTACTCGGTCATACCAAAAGTCTCCAAGCTCTCATTTGAGTGATTTGGTCATGTCAGAAAAATATCCAAAGGCATCTCTAATCCCTTTGGTCAGTCAAAAGGCACCAAGGATTTTTAAAAATTTCTTGGTCAACCCAAAGGCTCCGAGGGTTGCTTAAAGCCACTCGGTCATCCCAAAAAGGCACCAAGGATTTCTAAAAATCGCTTGGTCAACCCAAAGGCTCCGAGGGTTGCTTAAAGCCACTCGGTCATCCCAAAAAGGCACCAAGGATTTCTAAAAATTGCTTGGTCAACCCAAAGGCTTAGAGAGTTCTTGTAACTTCTTGGTCATCCTAAAAGGCTCCATGCCCTCTTGCTGAGAGTTTGGTGAAGTAAAAGGTTCCAAAGGCTTTTGTAAGACCTTTGGTCAATCCAAAAATCTCCAAATGCATATATACTCATCGTTTGGTCAAATATGAAAGCTCAAAAATGTATAAAAATATAAAAATATATAAAATTCGAAAAAAAAAATTGGTAAAGCATAAAATCCAAAAATATTTGCTTTTGCAGTTTGCATTTTCATACATGCATTCACATCATCACATTGCATTTAGGCATTTTTCATTCGTTGCATTCCATAGTAGATTGTAATGTGTCTATCAAAATCTTCCAAACAATCTCACGTTTGTGTTTCAATCATGCACCCTTGCATTTATCATAATTCATTGCATTCATACACGATACCTATTGCGGATAAATATGTATGTATATTAAGTTTTCCAGTCATTCAAACATACCTAGTGGGTTCTTCAGATATTTTAGAAAGCTTGCTTTGCTATTATAGATGAGGTCATTAGTTGGGATAGTGATTCAACATATCAGAATCTCGTCACTAAGCAAAATAATATAAAATCCTACTAAGACAAGAGATGATGAAAGCTATGAAAGTAGTCTTAGGTATCTAGAGAGATGGGTTTCATGACATGCTTATCTTGAAAATAGTCAACTTAGAAAGGTGAACTTTGGCAAAAGGACAAGAATTTCCCCTATAAATCCCAAAGTTACAAAGTTTAAATCCCAAGTTACAAAGTGCAAATTTCAAAATACAAAGTTCAAATCAAATGTAACGTGACATTGTGAATCAAAAGCACTCTAAAAATCCCTTGCTCAAATAAAATGGTAACACGTGGACTAACAGTGATTTTTATCACTACATATGAGCAAGTAAGAAGGGTGAGAACTTGAATCCCTGGATTTTCCACCTTTTGAAAGCCATAGAGTGATCCTCGATTGCAGCAATGGGTTGGAAGAGTCCCACTTGCAATCATAGGGGTAGTTCTATTGGGTGATCCCCAAACATAGCAATGGGTTGAAAGAGTCCCACCTGCATTTGGAGGGGTAGCCCTAATCAATTTGCAATATGAGCTAGCTCTAGGTACCTAGGTTTGTCTAGTTTTATAAGTCTAATAAAAGCTGAAACAAGGATGGTACGATCATATGAGGAACCCTATCTCACATATGGGTTGAAAGAGTCCCGATTGACATACGGGGTATGCTTATGATCTATCTAAAAATATTCACATGCACACACAGGGATAATGAATAGTTGGGTCTGTCATGACAAAAGCCTTGTCAATAAAAGCCTTGTCAATTAGTATGTGATTTTTAGAGAAGTCTACTAGGGTGTTTGTGTCTCAAGGAAAAGCCCAAAAAGTTATCTAATGGCAACAAGATACCAAATATCATTAGTCATAAAAAATATGAGTCATTCATTCATTAGAATGCATTTTGCAAATCACAATAAAACATATAGGATAGATACCGTATGAATATAAAAAATGATGTTTAGATGACCACTGACTATATAGTGCAGTAAAAAAATATACAAAATGACGTATTAATTCATTAGAATTATACCAATCCATTTCACTGCATTTCATAAATGGATGATTAATTGATTAAGTTCTTGTAATGATAATTATCAATTATCTTGCATGATTGTCATACATTTTGTGGTTTTGCATTTTAAAATTTATATACACAATTTACATTCATTCCTTATGTTTTAAGTGATTAAAGCATACAGGTTCATTCCCATTAGATTACAATTATGTACATAATGCATTACCATACATTTCATACCATACCATAACTTCGTAAAAATAAACACATGCCCACAAAGCAAAAATAAATATGCGTTCAAAATAAATACTGCATCCATTTGCATCCATCATATATGGCACATCTAATCATCTAGATCACTGCATCTCATCAACATTATCATAAATAAGATAGCTATCTAGTGCATTTCATCCATACATTGCATCATATAAACATTGCATAATATCAACATATCATCACATAAGCATTGCATCCATGTGCATCAAATAAACATAAAATCAAAATTAAATATCAGATACACATAATAAGCCAAAAAGACCAAGTCATATATATATGTGCAAAAAGAGTACATATGAGGAGTATAAAAATTCCCATAGGCTAAAAAGTGTGTAGGTCCTTGACCTTACACTAAAAATGAATACAACATAGAAAAACTATAGGCTACATCTAGCAAAATCCAGTTCTAGTATGCTCCTATTGTATCGGAGCTCTCATCGCCTCCCTCAGCACTGTTCTTTGGAGCCTGCTCTCCTATCTGTGCTAACACCTATCGTGGGTCCTGCTGTAGGTCCTGCCTGCCTCCAAATCCTAATGCACCCAACACATGAGAAACTAGTAACTGCAGTAGGCTAGTCCCCTGACTAATAGTCCCTAAAATATACCCTACATCTCTAGGCCTGGCATGCGATGTCATCCCATGTGTGCTAGAGGACCTATGCGTCCTCTTAGTCCTATGAGTCATGTGACCTAATCTCAGCATAGACTGCCCTAAGGTCCTAGACTTGATACATTGAGACTCTAAGGAGAAAGGATCCTTAGGAACCTGTAGCTCGTGCATCTCAATATAGCCAAATAGTTGATCAATACAAGCAAGTCAAGTTGCGTGCATATCATTGGTCCTCATGACCATACTACGTAGTCACTCTACCTCGGTCATCATATCCTGTATAGCTTCTGGTGCTATCAGAGGCCCCATAGTAGCCTAAGGAGGTGGCATAGCTCCCCTTGATACCCAAAGGAGATCCATCTCCACCTCTGCTACGGTTTGTTGTGCCTATGCTAACTCTAGAGAAGTCTATAATCTCTAAGCCTGGGCCTCTGCATATGTGGCCTACGTAGTCAGATCCTATATCTAACCTTGCACCTTAGTAAGGCACCTATCCCTATTA
Source organism: Wollemia nobilis (assembly GCA_028583015.1). Lineage (NCBI taxonomy): Eukaryota > Viridiplantae > Streptophyta > Pinopsida > Araucariales > Araucariaceae > Wollemia > Wollemia nobilis. The sequence continues at coordinate 3,222,482 of JAQPPZ010016349.1, forward strand.
GCTACTCTCACCTCCAGAGTGGTGATAGTAGTATCTCACTCTAGTTGTTGCATGTGGAATCATCCTAGCTAACTCTACAAGTCAGCCACCTGAGCTAAGAGCTGACCCTGTATGCTATTGGGAGGGAACTCACCCTCCTCTAGAGCCTCCTCATTGGGGTCAACCTTGGGAGCCTCCTCGACAGTGGTCTCTGCACCCCAGTCATCCTTTTTCTACTGGTGCACCCTGTGCCCATCAGGATTCGCCTCTACATCTACCTGATCTGGCTCTTGGTCCAAAGGCCCTGTGCCATACCATATGAATATGGACCACCACCTGTCATACTCTGGAGTGGTCCCAATAGTCTCAATTATAGTCTCCTAGTAGTCATCAACAACATATCCTAGAGGCTCAAGAATGATCCACTATAGATCATGCTTTGTGACAAAGCATCGATACTTGAGGGGGATATCTGTAATATCCTGCATGAGCCCAAACTGCTGCAAGACTAGAGAGTAGAACATGTAATCTCAAATATCTGGTGTGCCTATCTTATCCACTAGCTATCCTCTAGCCATGCTAGGCAATCCATATAGGGCCGCCACTAAACATCATTCAAGCCAAGTGTCGTGAACTGAGTGATATAGTGTTGGAAATCACTAGCATGGATCTTGTTGCAGGTACCCTCCTTCTCATGAGGCTAGAAGGTGGCATAACACTGACAATCATAAATAATAGTAGTGATCCATAGTGGAAGATCTATAGGACGCTCGATCCAGATGTGTTGCCAACCCCAGATCTACAACAAAAGACTACAAGTAAGGCCATTATGGCTACACTCTATAATCTGGTATAGCTCCTTGTAGAGATGACATAGTAGGGTGCTCCCCCAAGCTAGAAGTAGAGGCACCTATGTAGAACTCTATAGCACCCTCCAAGAGGTGGACAGGAGGTTCCAGGGAATCCTAACGCCTAAGGAGTCTAAAAGCACAATTTGTACTATGAGGTGCATAAAGAGGTCTTCCCATGTAGAGAAGACATCCTCGTGGTACCACTCACCAATGTGTACCCCTCCATGGTCAATTGCATCTTGAGCATTCTCGCTCTGGTCACCAAAGATAGTATCAAAAATAGCCTCCTTTACCTTGGAGGTAGAGGAGATGATGGCCTCGCCATCAGTGGGGATCCTGAAGATCCTGTAGATGTCCTCTAAAGTAACAGTCATTTCACATGTAGGCAGGTGAAATGTGTTGGTCCGTGCATTCCAGAATCAGGCCAACACAGTCAGGTAGGATTGATCTACCCTAATAGTGGACAGATCCATGATGTATCCGAACCCGACAACTCAAAACCAATCTCAATCATCGTCAGATAAAGCCTCATAGAGAGTCTTAAAAATATCTGGCTCATGGGCTCTAGAAGTCAATCTCTAGAATTAAAAGTATAATTTAAGACAAAATCTAGCTAACTAGAGCTAAAAAAAAGGCATTAAAAAAAAACCAACAACAGTAAACCATAGCTGAAACCTGTGGTCCCCAATTTGCAAATTAGGAACCGCAGCTTAAAACTATGGTACCCAATTTCTCAATTAGGAATCACAACTACTAACTATGGTTTAGGAGTGGCACCTATTTCGGGTACCCTCCTAGACCACTAAAACATTAAATCAAATTCCTAAAGCTAGCCTAGACTAGTGGGGTTCATTACCAGTAGTTTAATGAGGTCTCTTATCTACATTAATTAATGTGGTTCATTTTATTGGTATTGAATGCATGGTATCGGTTTCAAGTTACCTTACCAGCACCCTGGCCCTAGCTAGTAGATGGCTGATCAGGATCTGCCATCGAGGTCGATGAGTGTAATAACGGTAGAGTGTGGTAGAATTTTGGATCAGGAAATGTTCTCACTCTCAGAGCTCTTAGATTGCTAACGTTTACCAAGAAATAATAAAAAAATTCAAATGGGAATTAAATTTATAGGTTTTCCTAGTCTCGACGAATCACAACTGACACTTGTGATTCCAAAACTAGGGTTTTCCACCCGTAGGTCTGACCCACGGTTCTCAAAATTTTGAAATGTAAACTGTAGACTGTACTTGCGATCCAAAAATAGCATTAAATACACTCAAAACCCACCGTGGGAAGGTCTAAAAGAGCAAATTAATGACTTCCACCGGATAAAAATTCAAAATCAATGATTAAAGTTGCAAATTTGGTGATGTTAAAAGCACCAGGACCAATCAAATACATGCAAAATTAAAACAAAAAAATCAAATAATTAAAAATGAAATGCACCTCGTATTCAGTGATTTATCCTATAAACTTAGCGGTTGCAGCGAGTTGCGATGCATGCAATCCGGCAAGATGAGTAAATCACCATAAGGATATTTGGGGTAAAATTGTCATTTCTTTTACATATTTCAAAATATCATTGACAAATATGATTCAACATAAGTCTAATTTCATTTGTATCATTTTGATTCCTTAATACGACTATTGTAGCCTGACTACTTCAGGGGATAGAAATGTGCCAACACTACTAAGAGTTGCAATCATAAGATGAACTAGGCCTAGCCAAGGCATTAAAAGGCTTGAATCTTAATTTTTTCAAGCTCATTCATTATGGTCAAGAAATTTCATCGCTTCATACATTGTCATTACCCTCATCGACTCATCGCTTGAGGGGGTAGTCATAATTTCATAATCATAATCAAAGTCAGAAGAAGAACCCTAAGATCGTAGATCCCCTGATCTTGTCAAAATTGCATTCATTCTTGCAAATCATTATCAACAGCTATCATAAGCTTCCCCCTTTGTTTGGGGTAAATAAAAAATATGATAACTGGTTTGTAACTCTCATCCTTCATATTTATGGGTCATAAGGTACCCATACTTGACATTGATGCTATCCGAATGTCTGATGATGACTGGAGACTTGTCAAAATGTAAGCCTTTCAAAGTCTGGAAGCAATGATTCCAAGATGCATGTCCTTTTGTTGGACCTAGGGCATCTAATGTTGATCTGACTAATGATAATCATAGAATCTTAAACATCATTTTAGGATGTATATTTTTTCTCAGGGTTTTTTAAATCTCACAACGCATCTCTTTATTTTAGGATAGGTGTAATCAAATTGCCCCTCAGGGTGACATGAACTGCTCTAGGGTGTCGATGACCCTCTTCTTCACAATGGGGAAGGGATTAGATGCTTTAACTCTCCTTTGGAACTATTCCCTGTGGTCAAGAAACAACAAGAATGTCAAAAATATAGGTAGCCTCTCATGATGAGGCCCTTTTAGGTAAAATGCATAATGACACCATTAACATGCATAATCAAGAAAGCATAAAGAAAGCTGCTAAACTATGCAAAGTGAATAAATATTCATGTAATGACATAAAGTAAAATACCATCTACACTATGCATGGATCAAATATAGAAAATGAAGCATAAATATGAATAAAGAAAATTTTTTAGTCCTAATTAAAACATAAGCATTAAATGTGAATCTAGCCTAGTCCTATTTTATTGATTTAATAGCATTTTAGAAGACTTTTGACCATAGAACTAGGCTAGATTCACGTTTAATGCTTATGTTTTAATTAGGACTAAAACTTTTTATTTATGCATGTTTATGCTTCATTTTCTATATTTGATCCATGCATAGTGTAGATGGTATTTTACTTTATGTCATTACATGAATATTTATTCACTTTGCATAGTTTAGCAGCTTTCTTTATGCTTTCTTGATTATGCATGTTAATGGTGTCATTATGCATTTTACCTAAAAGGGCATCAACATGAGAGGCTACCTATATTTTTGACATTTTTGTTGTTTCTTGACCACAGGGAATAGTTCCAAAGGAGAGATAAAGGATCTAATCCCTTCCCCATTGTGAAGAAGAGGGTCATCGACACCCTAGAGCAGTTCATGTCACCCTGAGGGGCAATTTGATTACACCTATCCTTGATAAGGGATTAAACACTATTTTAATTAATGTATCAAATGGGTATCCTAAGAGGGATGAATCTGTAATTTGATTTCATTGAAATATATAAAGGATTTCTTTTATTCACGTTATTTCTTGTTATCAAATTGTGCATGCCTATTTATGTATTTTTCTTCGATTGCAATAGTTAGATCGGGTGTGCGCCTTTTTTGTGGTTACACCCTAATACCTTATTTAAAGGATATTAATTGATCTTGGGGATCCATTAAAAGGGCACTAACCCTAAATAATCCTACAAAAAATTCTAATAAAAGAATTTTATGAGGGATAGGAAGATATTAATTATCTTTTGGAAAAGATAATTAATTAGAAATTAATTAGGTCTTGTGAAAGATAAATTTGAATAATTATCTTTTACAAAATTATAACAATACAGTAAATTATGTGAAAAAAATCTAGTGGACCCAATTTAGAAGGGACTTAAAAGAACTAAGGGATTTTAAAATATTATATGAACTATATGGGGAAATACCCATATGGCTTCCCTATATTGGTGAAAATTAAAAGGGAGATACTTTACCTTATCAATAATAGTTATAACTTTGTTCCCATCCTATGCTTTAGTAGTATTATTTTTATACTTGCCCCTATCGAAAAAGATACAAGACAAAAATAAGGACACTTGCCTTATCCTTAGTAGGACCCTTTTTCCTTACACTCCACATGACTTGATAAGTCTAATGGGTCCAAGGCATATTTAAAAATAATAAAATAATAAGACCACTATTTGGCCATAAGTGGAGAAATTTTCCTATAAATTAGAGGCCAAATTGTGAAAGAGGACTATATAGGAAATCTAGGAGGACTAGGGAGTATGCTCTCCACCCTTGGGTGGATCAGAAACCAGAAGTCCTTTGAGAGCCTCCTATGGGCATTTGGCCAAGATAAATTGAAGGACTCTTGTGACTAGAAGAAAATGGATATGGGCTAGGAGGAGGGCTTTCAAGGTTTCAAGAAGAAAGAGAAACAGGTTGGAGCATTCTTTTCTTCACTATGATTTATTGATGGCATAAAATCAATTTTAGTACAAAGCCTTAATTAAATTGGGAAGTTGAAACTTGTATTTAAATCTATTTGGAAACGAAATGCATTAGCTTGTAAGCAAGAGATAGATTGGATTTATATGGGAGACTTTCATCAAAGTTTTATTAGTGATAAATACTATGTTTCGATATATGGTGCTTTCCAGCATAGTATCCTTTAAGTTTCTGGCATGATATAAAACTTCACTATTACTTACGTATAAAAGTTTATCCGGTGTGATAATTTAGTGAATGCAATGTACTTAATGTGGAACTTTCAATAAGAGTCAATCTTGCGAACCCCTACGGAACAACTTAACGATACAAAGCCGCATCAAACTGCCCTACAAGGTTGGACGAGATTAACAAGCTAAGGGTATGATTTATGGTTCATTCTAAGGTAAACTTTAGTTGTAAAAAAATAATAAAACCTTCAGATAAAATCGACCACATGGTCTGCCTGATGGAACTGAAAAATGCAACCCAATGTTGAAACTTAATCCCCTGATCGATATGTTTCGATATCATTGTGCAATGTAATCTGAGGATGAGCAACCAAATTCTCTATTATTTTTTATGTAAATTTTTTATCAATTTGCTTTACTTGGAGTTGCCTATACATTTTCTGTCAGGAAAGCCAGATCTCGATGGCCGAGACACTATAGGGAACTCAAATGCAAGATTTGTTATTTGAACTTTGGATTAATGATTGCTTTATCTAATCCATCAGGAGAGTATTCCATGCTAGGAGTCATCTGTTCTTTTTTTTACGGGTTTAATCTCATTTTCTATACAAAATCAAGACTAGAAAATGGCTGAATCCCTTGAGCTCAACGTGCCTTAACCGAGGTGTAGCCCATACCGACGGAACCAATCGCTGCAATCTTTGGGTATTTTTTAGTCATCTACGGGGGATACGATTCTATAGAATGGGCAAGCATCGATCAATGGTGAGTAGAATCATGAGGATATGTTCTAAACCATTAAGTGGGGTAGATTGAATTTGTCTACAACCTCCATCATTGAAGTCCCCTATGAATTCTAGTAAGAATTAAGTTAAAAAGGTTGTTAGTACCTCATGGCTTAAAAAGGACCCGCGTGGTCTAATAGATGCAAGTAAAAATGTTGAGATTCCAACTGGAACCATAGATGATATTTACCTAACATTGGGTTCCTTAATTATTGCAGTATTCCACCAACCAAACACCTTGGGGATAGTAAACTTTGGGAAACACCATATAATAATAAACAGATTTCATGAATGCATCCAAGGGACAGGAATAGCTCCAGTATAGAAGCTAACGTGAGAAACACCATTTTTCATGGTGAAAATGCATTTAGACAATGAAAAATTCCCTAAAGAAATGACCCTAGTTGGCCACCACTTAAAACGAGGAGATACTGCACATTTGAGTCAGTATAGATGTTGGTTATCATGTAGTGATTGAGATCCAATATTTGGAATATTTATAGGTTAGTATTTTATTGGTAGACTTAGATATGCCTTGTTGTTAGATATGACCCCCTTTTGAGCAGTGAAGGTCAAACAAAAGATACAGTATTATCCACATTCACTCGAAGTGGTTAAAATTTATATAGTGGATTAGATTGAAAGAAAACCCACAGCGAGGTTGGGAAGAAAACCTACAGTGAGTGGTCTCAAAAGTCGCATTGAAATGGTTTCGTATGATTGGATCATAGGCTAAGATTTAACTTTATTGATTATAAGCTTAGGATATGGGAAATTCCAAATACCCTTTTATAGATTCTTGTTAATTGCCTTGCTATTCAAAATATTGATAATGGGTATTATTACCATCAATTATATGATGGGTTTCGCAAATAACCTACTCTTTTAGTTACTAAGAAACTAAGAATATGTTGAAATGAAGGAGATGATATATTTAATGCATTTAATGACTTTGTGTCATTTATAGAGAATAGTAATTTGGGGTGGTTGCCATGTTAAGAATCTATAGGTTTGTTTACCTTAGGGGAGATTTATATATGTGTTTATGTTAAAGGAAATTAATTGTAAATATGAATTTATAGGTGGACATCATGGAATATTTATAAATTAATGGATTTTATAAATTAAGGGTATGGGACTTTAATTTATGAAGTGAAATTTGATTATATATCAACTTGAAAGAATGAAGCTGGAATTCATTCTTAAGAGAATTTATGAAAATTCCCTGTCATCTCCAAAATGTGGACCCAGTGATTATCATAAACCTACGCAAGATGTTACAAATTCTAAATTCTAAGTAAGCTTATAAAAAAAGTTTCATTTAATTGTATCTTAATTTAAAAAGGAATAGATGGGTTCCTTCTTTGTATGGAAACAAAATGCATTAGCTTGTAAGCAAGAGATAGATTGGCTTTGTATGGGAGACTTTCATCAAATTTTGATTAGTGATAATACTATGTTTCGATATATGGTGCTTTCCAGCATGGTATCCTTTAAGTTTCTAGCATGATATAAAACTTCACTATTACTTACATATAAAAGTTTATCCGGTGTGATAATTTAGTGAATGCAATGTACTTAATGTGGAACTTTCACTGAGAGTCGATCTTGCGAACCCCTACGGAACATCTTAATGATACAGAGCCACATCAAACTTCCCTACAAGGTTGGATGAGATTAACAAGCTAAGGGTATGATTTATGGTTCATTCTAAGGTAAACTTTAGTTGTAAAAAAATAATAAAACCTTCAGATAAAATCGACCACATGGTCTGTCCGATGGAACTGAACATTGCAACCCAATGTCAAACCTTAATCCCCTGATCGATATGTTTTGATATCATTGTGCAATGTAATCTGAGGATGAGCAACCAAATTCTCTATTATTTTTTATGTAAATTTTTTATCAATTTGCATTACCTGGAGTCGCCTATACATTTTCTATCATGAAAGCCAGATCTCGATGGCCGAGACACTATAGGGAACTCAAATGCAAGATTTGTTATTTGAATTTTGGATTAATGATTGCTCTATCCAATCCATCAGGAGAGTATTCCATGCAAGGCGTTATCTATTCTTTTTTTAATTGGGTTTAATCTCTATTTCTATACAAAATCAAAACTAGGAAATGGTTGAATCCCTTGAGCTCAATGTGGCCTAACTGAGCTATAGCCCATACCGACAGAACCAATCGCTACACCGAGTACTGCAATATTTGGGTATTGTTTAGTCATCTACGAGGGATACGATTTTGTAGAATGGGAAAACATCGATCAGTGGTGAGTAGAATCATGAGGATATATTCTAAACCATTAAGTGGGGTAGATTCAACTTGTCAACGGCCTCCGTCATTGAATTCCCCTGTGAATTCTAGTAAGAATTAAGTTAGAAAGGTTGTTAGTACCTCATGGCTTAAAAAGGACCCACGTGGTCTAATAGATGCATGGAAAATGATGATATTCCAACTGGAACCATAGATGAGATTTCCCTAACATTGGGTTCCTTAATTATTGCAGTATTCCACCAACCAAATACCTTGGGGATAGTAAACTTTGGGAAACACCATATAATAGTAATTGGATTTCATGGATACATCCAAGGGACAGGAATATCTCCAGTATAGAATCTAATGTGAGCAACACCATTTGTCATGGTGAAAATGCATTTAGAGAATGAAATATTCCCTAAATAAATGATCCTAGTTGGCCACCACTTAAAACGAGGAGGTATTGCACATTTTAGTCGGTATAGATGTTGGTTATCGTGTAGTGGTTGAGATCCAATATTTGGAATATTTATAGGTTAGTATTTTATTGGTAGACTTAGATATGCCTTGTTGTTAGATATGACCCCCTTTTGAGAAGTGAAGGTCAAATAAAAGATACAGTATTATCCACATTCACTCGAAGTGGTTAAAATTTATCTAGTGGATTATATTGAAAGAAAACCCACAGCGAGGTTGGGAAGAAAACCCATAGTGAGTGGTCTCAAAAGTCGCATTGAAATGTCTTCGTATGATTGGATCATAGGCTAAGATTTAACTTTATTTATTATAAGCTTAGGATATGGGAAATTCCAAATACCTTTTAATACATTCTTGTTAATTGCCTTGCTATTCCAAATCTTGATAATGTGTATTTTTACCCTCAATGATATGATGGGTTTCGCAAATAACCTACTCTTTTAGTTACTAAGAAACTAAGAATAAGTTGAAATGAAGGAGATGATATATTTAATGCATTTAATGACTTTTTGTCATTTATAGAGAATAGTAATTTGGGGTGATTGACATGTTAATAATCTATAGGTTTGGTTACCTTAGGGGAGATTTATATATGTTTATGTTAAGGGAAGTTAATTGTAAATATGAATTTAAAGGTAGACATCATGGAATATTTATAAATTAATGGGCTTCATAAATTAAGGGTATGGGACTTTAATTTATGAAGTGAAATTTGATTATATAATAACTTGAAAGAATGAAATTGGAATTCATTCTTTAAGGGAATTTATGAAAATTCCCTCTAATGATAAAAAGTCATCTCCAAAATGTGGACCCAATGATTATCATAAACTTACGCAAGATGTTACAAATTCCAATAAAGCTTAGAAAAAGGTACCATTTAATTGTATCTTAATTTATAAAGGAATATATGGGTTCCTTCTTGGTATGGAAAACACCATAAAATTATCTTGATGTCTTAGACAAAGGAACTAGACAAATCCTTAATTGCATCAAGCACTTGAGTTAAGAAAATTTGCATTCTTTGATTTGAATATTTGAGAAAAAAGGATCAATGGTGACCCTTGAGCGTTCCTAAGATAAATCATTGTGTTATTCTAATTTGTGGTTTGATGTGTTATTGTTTGTTCCTATTACTTTTACTGTTAAAATAAAATGGATACATGTGGATGGATAGTTTAAAATCTTACTACAATATTTATGTTGAATGTGATTTATTCAGTAGTTCAATATGATGCTAAAAGTGTATGCCTAATTTCTAATAGATTTCATGATATGTGATTGTGTCATTTATTTTATAGGTTAAATTGGTTAAATGAGTATGTTGTGGATAAATTTCTTGTAATTAATGATTGTGTGGATTTATAGAAGTTGTGCATAATGGAATATAATTCATGCTTGAGTGGAACTCTAATGTGATGTTTCAAATATATGGTTAGGATGAATAGATATTATCATAAAAGGCTTCATTGATTTATATTCTCCTCATAAACACTCATTATGGTTTAAATTAGAACACATTGGAATTTGGAGTGGAATGAAACCCACAAGAAGGTAAAATTGGTCTTGAACTATAAACCAAAACAAACCTTATAAGTTGAGTGTGCATGAGGAGGGGTATTTCCATGTTGGACAAGTATTGTCTTTAAATGACTTTGATGAATAAGCAAATTGGATACCTAAATGAAGGAATGGAAAAACAAGTTTTAAGAGGTTTAAAGTTACATAATATTGCTTAATATGACATTCCATGGATTCTTATCATGATAGTGATAATGTTGTCTTAGATATCTCTTCTAGATGAAGAGGACCAAATCTAAGATTTATGACTAACCATTGAGAAGGTTAGTTCATTATAATGGGATTCCATATTCAAGGTATTTTCCTGGTCTTGGTCGACCAATTGGTGATTTTTGCTTTTATGTGGGATGAAATATTACACTTGACCAGTGTTCTCATACCAATGGAGTATGAGGATTTCATAGAAGTTGATCACTTCTACTTAAAGATACTTTGATCAAGTCTCATTAACTCTTGATGCTATATACCTTGATAAGATTTATTCCAATAGGAATGAGTCTATGTTAGGTCATTATTATGTTTCTTACCTTATGAAAGATATAAGAATAAAAAAAATATTGAGTGGTTGAGTAGTGACAACTAGGGTTGCTATAGTTGGTATCAGAGCCCAGGATAACTGATAGACTTGAGTTAGGATCTAGGCTAGCAAAGACTCAAACATGAAATTGAACTCGAGAGAAAATACCACAACTTTAAAATACACACTTGGTAAGTGCTTGGGATGATGATGTTTGAGGTCATATCCTCCACGAGTAGATCAACAGTCGTTCAAAAGTGGAAGAGCTAAGAAAATCCTCCTATATGGATTTTAAGCAGTGTACCTTAGAATCTTTTGGGAAATTACTCGGCATTTATATCTTTAAGACTTACTTGTGTATGAGTCAAAGTTTAGATTTACTAAGGATTCACTTGAATTATAATTGTCAAACCAATTTGGACAACTTAAATGACTATAGTCATAACTAAAACTGAAACCTTAGGAGATACAAACATAAATTTAACCATGTAATTTAGTTGAAAACTAACTAGTGGAAGTTAAAAAAAACAATATTTTATTTATTTTCATTTTTGATCAATGTTACAATACACTCTAGAATTTTCCAATCAGAGGTTATGGTGCAATGGTGGAAGAAGTTGTCCGACAACACTAGAACTTGAAACTCCAATATGTTGGAGGAGAGCAAGGAGGGTGAAACTTCACATCTAAGTATGAAAATGTCCCAAATATCACCAGACTTAACTCTGACTTGAGAATTTGGTAACTCCACCAAGTATGCGCTAGAATTCCAAGAATCACCACCACATGTAGTTCTGCCAACCTCCCTAAGTATTTCAACTCATAAGAAAAATATACACTTGGCCACCTAAGTGGTGGTTGAAAAAAATAATGCATGTTAAGCTATTGGAATTAACCACTATGTCATGAATGTGGTATTAAAACTTATAAGAAAACTAGAGTATAGTTTTGAAATAGTTGGTTGGAGCATAGAAAACCACGTATAAGAAATCGGTGTAAACAAAATAATGAATTTAGAAGTAATATAATACAAAATTAATTGCAATTCTACCATATGACAATAAGGTCAATATGGGTACACTTTATAGTAATCATACCATGCGATAGACGCATTTTGTCAACAGAGAAGTAAGGTACGAAATCATCCGTTGGAGTCATCGAAGGATTGATGATGAGATGTGATACAAATTAAAGGAAGGGCACATGGGTTATGATGATGTATTCTATGCACATCAAAATATGATTACTCCCTTGGAAATTGGAGGAGAACCCAATAACTCAATTTGATGGATCTACAAATCTATGAAAATAAATGGACCTCGAAATATGATCCAATAATTAAAATTTAAGTAAAACTTCAACATCACGGAGTAAATAGTGTAGAATTTATCTTAATTTTAAATATAAAAATAACCTAAGCACTATTCATGGAAGTGAATATCATATTGCTTGTAGTAGGGTTTACCCTATTAGTACTAATGGTCTCAGGAATGCACATCATAGTGTGTCTCATAATTATCTTACTCCTTCTAGTCGATCTATTGGTACATACTCTTTGAGTTATGGCTCCTAAAAATGTCAAAATCAACAGTGGTAATCCTAAAAAAACAACAAAAATTTGACCATTAAATATCATCTGAGTGAGATATCCTCTAAAGTTGATCTTTCAGAATGCTAGAAATATACTGGATGCAAGCGACTAGCAATGGTTGAAAGAAGTAGGATTTGAGGGAGTGGCTCGATTAGAGACCATACATGTAGACAGATGTTATCTATCTACCCTAGTAGAAATATGGGATCCCAATAAAGGGACATTCTAGCTACCCATTGGAGAAATTAATGTTACATTAGAGGACATATATAGAATATATCAGATACTAGTAGAAGTACACATAGTAACCATCGCTAAGGAAGCTGAAATGGGGCATATTCTAAAAAGAGTATTCAGAGTAGAATAGAGGAATACAAGCACCGATAGGGGGTGTATAGAGCATGAACTTCACTATGTCCAGGGTATACTGAGACATAAGCATAAGCATGCAATTATAATGGAGCTCTTATCAAGTGTCATTTTACCCAAATCAAGAAGTGCATAATTTCCTTGGAATTTATTGGGAATTGTGCAATATATAGAGGTATAATTTGTGGTGTATGCATGGGCACCAACATTATTGGCCTAAACCTATAGAGAGTTATTTGATTTAAGAGCAATAATGAAAACCAGATTAAACTATAGCACTTTGCTATAATTTTGGGCATGGGAGAACATAGCGATAGCTATACCCAAAGGGCTACCTTATGATGCACACTAATTTATGGGTCTATAGATACCCTATGCATTGATATGGCAATGAAAAATGGAATGGTATAACTATAGACCCCTTGAGGGAAATAAAGAATGATTCTTCTCTATTTAGGAGGATCTACAATCCCATGATGTTATTTGGAGACCTTGGAGACAGGGCCTAGTTTGGGTAGAAGATGGTGTTCAACTCGCTTGGGTGAGATGAGCAAGATTGTTGATAAGATGTACTAGTATACAATATGAGTACTTTCAATATACTTAGGTATTGTGATAGTTTGATATTACACAATGAATATCGAAATCATCCATAGACTATATGAGGAAGGGACAAATAGTTGTGATACATCCACCAATAGAACCACTAGCTTTAGAACTTGATGAGGCTATATGGAAACTTGAGGAGGATGAAGAAGGTATGACCCCTAACTACAACATTTGGTGGACTACTCAGTGGGAATACCAAGAGGATGATTCCAATGAGGAAAGCAATTATAGAGAAATAGCTAAGGATATAGAGGAGGAACACTCATCTAGGAAGATAAATGAGGTAAAACCTTCTATAATATGTGTGTGCCAATGGTCAGATACATGAGCTGGACCATCCAACCTAAGAGAAGAGGAACCGATAAGGAAAACACAACATGAAGTAGAAGCACTGAAGAAACAAATTCGACTATTAGAAATTTAACAGTTGAAGTTAGTAGACAAATGGGCACAACAAAGGTTTAAGTTGGAGACTAAGAGAGAAGCCACCATATTAGAGTGAGAGAGGTTTTGACTGGAGTTAACACAAATTCACTACTAGAGAGATACAATAGGGATAATCTTGCAAGCAAAGAATGTACATTTATGCGACGAAAGAGATATATACTAAGTTGCATTCTTGAATTCTTGTATGGATGCACTTATAAGCCATGGTTTACTTCTTCCATCATAACCATTTTTTGTGGGATTGCATGAACAGGGAAATACAACTCAAGCGACTGGTCGAAATAGAACTCAAGCCACTTATCAGGTAGTTTCTCCAACAAACTCTCAAACTGGTAATGTAGTTATGGAATCGACGGGTGAAAGATCTAAGGGAGAACAACCTTGAGATCCGAAGCCACTAATATAGAAACTATATGTATTAGTATGCCAATGAGTTTTGCCAATTGTAAATAGAAATCATTTGTATATATATATATATATATATATATATATATATATATATATATATATATATATATATATATATATATATATATTTCTAGTATAAAAATGAAATATTGTGTTTTCTATCATGAAACTCAAAGTAGCTTATGAATGTAAAGCAAACTTATTTAAAATAACACTAAATAAATTTGAAGAATGGATTGGTGTCCATTCTTGGAGAAGGTATGGGACTTCTCCATGATGATATAAACCAGGAGACATCTGGGTGGATACTCTGGTATTAAAATGCATATTAGGGTATATGTGAATATCCTGAATTAAGATTCTGAAATTATGTTGTATCTCTATTAACACTTAATTTTATTAGGTTAATTCATGTTAAAGGTTAACCAAATTATACTATGATACTCCTTGGTGGGATTTTTGATAAAATTAATAAGACTTTTTATGTCTAGAAAGGTATAAATGCATAATATCATGATATCTCTGTAACATCATTTTGAAAATCCTCATACTACAGTTCTTTGGATCAATTGTTTATGCAATTTAAAATGAATTGAAATTGTAGTTTTGTGATTGTATTGTGTATTGGTCATGCTTTCAATACTTGTTGATATGCAAAATGGATGTTATATTGTTTATAAGGACATGGTACTGTTGATATTTTAAATTTTTGTAGGTCCAGGTACTCTCATGGATGGAAGGTGAAGCTTGCCATTAAGATTGAAGTGCTATATGAAAGAAGAATTTGATTGTAAAATAGCAATATAAATGCTAGCTCCTACTAGACAAATGTGTTTTTGTAAGGTAGATGCCCAAACACAGAGGATTTTGTTTAATCTAGCGAGGTGTATGTCATGACCCATTACCCTCCTACCTTATTTAAAGTGATCTTAGGTATCAATTAATTCTTGATAAAAAGGGCACTGACCCTAAATAATCCTACAAAAAATTCTAATAATTTTTTTTTATGAAGTATAGGAAGACATTAATTACCTTTTGGAGAAGAAAATTAATTAGGAGGTCTTGTGAAATATAAATTTGAAGAATTATCTTTTATAAAATTATAACAATACAGTAAATTATGTGAAAACAATCTAGTGGACCCAATTTAGATGGGACTTAGAAGGACTAAAGAATTTTTAAATATTATATGAACTATCCTATCCATGGGGAAATACCCGTATGGCTTCTCTATATTGGTGGAAATTAAAAGGGAGATCCTTTAACTTATCAATAATAGTTCTAACTTTGTTCCCATTCTATGCTTTAATAGTATTAGTTTTATACTTGTCCCCATGGGAAAAGATACAAGATAAAAATAAGGACACTTACCTTATCCTTAGTAGGACCCTTTTTCCTTACACTCCACATGACTTGATAAGTCTAATGGGTCCAAGGCATATTTAAAAATAATAAAATAATAAGACCACTATTTGGCCATAAGTGGAGAAATTTCCCTATAAATTAGAGGCCAAATTGTGAAAGAGGGCTATCTAGGAAATCTTGGAGGACTAGGGAGTATGCTCTCCACCCTTGGGTGGATCAGAAACCAGAAGTCCTTTGAGAGCCTCCTATGGGCATTTGGCCAAGATAAATTGAAGGACTCTTGTGACTAGAATAAAATGGAGATGGGCTAGGAGGAAGGCTTTCAAGGTTTCAAGAAGAAAGAAAAATAGGTTGGAGCATTCTTTTCTTCACTATGATTTATTGATGGCATAAAATAAATTTTAGTACAAAGCCTTCATTAAATTGGGAAGTTTAAACTTGTATTTAAATCTATTTGGAAACAAAATACATTAGCTTGTAATCAAGAGATATATTGGCTTTGTATGGGAGAGTTTCATCACAGATTCAAGAAGAAAGAAAAATAGGTTGGAGCATTCTTTTCTTCACTATGATTTATTGATGGCATAAAATAAATTTTAGTACAAAGCCTTCATTAAATTGGGAAGTTTAAACTTGTATTTAAATCTATTTGGAAACAAAATGCATTAGCTTGTAATCAAGAGATATATTGGCTTTGTATGGGAGAGTTTCATCACAGTTTGATTAGTGATAAATACTATGTTTCTATATATGGTGCTTTCCAGCATAGTATCCTTTAAGTTTCCAGCATGATATAGAAATTCAATATGACTTATGTGTAAACGTTTATCTGGCGTGATAATTTAGTCAATGCAATGTACTTAATGTGGAACTTTTGCCGAGAGTCGATCTTGCGAACTCGTGCAGAACAACTTAATGATACAAAGCCGTATCCAACTGCCCTACAAGGTTGGTTGAGATTAACAAGCTAAGGGTATGATTTATGATTTATTCTAAAGTAAAATTTAGTTGTAAAAAAATAATAAAACCTTTAGATAAAATTGACCGCACGGTCTGCCCGATGGCACTAAATATTGCAACCCAATGTAGAACCTTAATCCCCTGATCGATATGTTTCGGTATCGTTGTGCAATGTGATCCGAGGATGAGCAACCAAATTCTCTATTGTTTTTTATGTAAATGTTTTATCAATTTGCTTTACCTGAAGTCTCATATATATTTGTTGTCACAAAAGCTAGATCTTAGTGGCTGAGACACTATAGGGAACTAGAATGCGAGATTTATTATTTGAACTTTGGATTAATGATTGCTCTATCCAATCCATCAGGAGAGTATTCCATGCTAAGTGTCATCTGTTATTTTTTAATTGGGTTTAATCTCTATTTCTATACAAAATCAAGACTAGGAAATGGCTGAAAACCTTGAGCTCAATGTGGCTTAACCGAGGTGTAGCCCATACCGACGGAACCAATCGCTACACCAAGTCCTGCAATATTTGGGTATTGTTTAGTCATCTACGGGGGCTACGATTATGTAGAATGGGCAACCATCGATCGGTGGTGAGTAGAATTGGGAGGATATGTTCTAAACCATTAAGTGGGGTAGATTGAATCTGTGTACAACCTCCATCATTGAAGTCCCCTATGAATTCTAGTAAGAATTAATTTAGAAAGGTTGTTAGTACCTCATGGCTTAAAAAGTACCCGCGTGGTCTAATAGATGCATGGAAAATTGACGAGACTCCAACTGGAACCATAGATGAGATTTCCCTAATATTGGGTTCCTTAATTATTGCAGTATTCCACCAACCAAACACCTTGGAGATAGTAAAATTTGGGAAACACTATATATAAACAAATTTCATGGAAGCATCCAAGAGACAGGAATACCTCCAATATAGAAGCTAATGTGAGCAGCACCATTTGTTATTGTGAAAATGCATTTAGAGAATGAAAAATTCTCTAAAGAAATGACCCTAGTCGGCCACCACTTAAAACGAGGAGGTACTGCATATTTGAGTCAGTATTTGATGTTGGTTATCGTGTAGTTGTTGAGATCCAATATTTGGAATATTTATAGGTTAGTATTTTATTGGTAGACTTAGATATGCCTTGCTCTTAGATATGACCCACTTTTGAATAGTGAAGGTCAAACAAAAGATATAGTATTATCCACATTCACTTGAAGCGGGTAAAAGCTATATAGTGGATTAGATTGAAAGAAAACCCACAATAAGGTTGGGAAGAAAACCCACAGCGAGTGGTCTCAAAAGTCACGTTGGAATATCTTCGTATGATTGGATCATTGGTTAAGATTTAACTTTATTGATTATAAGCTTAGGATATGAGAAATTTCGAATACTTTTTTTTTTTTTTTTTTTTTTTTAGATTCTTGTTAATTGCCTTGCTATTCTAAATCTTGATAACGTGTATTATTACCCTCAATAATATGATGGGTTTCACAAATAACCTACTATTTTAGTTACTAAGAAACTAAGAATAAGTTGAAATGAAGGAGATGATATATTTAATACATTTAATGACTTTGTGTCGTTTATAGAGAATGGTAATTTGGGATGTTGGTTGTTAAGAATCTATAGGTTTGTTTACCTTAGGGGAGATTTATATATGTTTTTATGTTAAAGGAAGTTAATTGTAAATATGAATTTAAAGGTAGACATCATGGAATGTTTATAAATTAATGGGCTTTATAAATTAAGGGTATGGGACTTTAATTTATGAAGTGAAAGTTGATTATATATCAACTTGAAAGAATGAAGTTGGAATTCATTCTTGAGGGAATTTATGAAAATTATTTCTAATGATAAAGAGACATCTCCAAAATGTGGATCTAGTGATAATCATAAACTTATGCAAGATGTTACAAATTCTCAGAAATATTATAAAAAGGTATCATTTAATTGTATCTTAATTTATAAAGGAATAGATGGGTTCCTACTTGGTATGGAAAACACCATAAAATTATCTTAATGTCTTAGAGAAAGGAACTAGACAATTTCTTAATTGCATCAAGCACTTGAGTTAAGAACAGTTGCATTCCTTGATTTAAATATTTGAGAAAAATAGATCCATGGTGACCCTTATATATTTGTAATTTTTGATACATATTGATTTTATGAATATGAGGAAGGAATGCATTTTGGAGGCTGGGTTTCTTCCCCTTGAGGGTTCCTAGGATAAATCATTGTAAAATTCTAATTTGTGGTTTGATGTGTTACTGTCTGTTCCTAATGCTTTTACTAGTTTGATGAATGGATATTATCATAAAAGGCTTCATTGATTTATATTCTCTTCATGAACACTCATTATGGTTTAAATTAGAACACATTGGAGTGAAATGAAACCGACAAGATGGTAAAATTGGTCTTGAACTATAAAATAAAATAAATCTTATAAGTTGAGTGTGCATGAGGTGGGGTATTTCCATGTTGGACAAGTATTGTCCTTAAATGACTTTGATGAATAAGTAAACTAGTTAATAAGTAAACTAGTTACCTAAATGAAGGGATGGAAAAACAAGTTTTAAGACGTTTAAAGTTACATAATATTGCTTAAGATGAAATTCTATGGATTCTCATCATGATAGTGATAATGTGGTCTTAGAGATATCTTCTAGATGAAGAAGGCAAAATCTAAGATTTATGACTAGGCATTAAGAAGGTTAGTTCATTATGATGGGTATTCCATATTCAAGGCATTCACCTGGTCTTGGTGGACCATTTGGTGATTTTCCCTTTTATGTGGGATGAAACCTTATGCTTGGCCAGCATTCTCATACCAATGGAGTATGAGGGTTTCGTAGAAGCTGATCACTTCTACATAAAGATACTTTGATAAAGTCTCATTAGCTCTTGATGTTATATGCCTTGATAAGATTTAATCCAAATGGAATGAGTCTATCTTAGGTCATGATTATGTTCCTTGCCTTATGAAAGATATAAGAATATAAAAAAGAAAAATTGAGTGGTTGAGTAGTGACAACTGGGGTTGTTACACTTTGGTTCACCTGGTCTAATTTTTAGGCTGCTTTTACCAGGGTTTTGGTAATATTGGATAAAGCCATCATTTCTAAGTGTGACAACTTTTAGTTCTCTCATATTTTGTCTTCTTCGTTGTATGTGCTAACTTTACCTAGTACTACACTGTATGATCATTCACCTATTTTATTCTTAGTTTCAATGTTAAACTTTCAACCTAGAGTGCATTCTTCAAAGTTTTACCTGAATGTTTCTTTTTTGCATAGCTTTCACTTGAAAGCTCATATATGTCATATTTACAATTATATTCCTACACCTGATGGTATGTTTGGAAGGATTGAATAGTGGAATGTTGCCATTCAATGAACCACTAAGGTGTTGCAGACTCTAGGTGTTGAAGTTGCAAAATGACAAAAATAGGCTAAGTTTGCCTTGCAAAGTGAGCTATCTAAAGCCTGTCTCAGGCTTGAAGCCTCTCCTTTTAGCTCTGTAGCTCAATCCTAGTTTTCTTCAATTCGACATAAGAAAAAAAATTGATTTGTATGAAGCCAAGGGGGTTCAATTACGTGCTTGAATGCATTGGCTCAAAGTGGGGGATAGAGTCACAAAAGATTTTTTCAATGCCTCAAACCTCCTACTCAATATTCTTAGTTTCAAGTCATTCATGTTTATGGGTAGATATTTATAGATCTTCTGAACATTGTCAAAGCTTTTGTTTCACATTATCAAGGTGTTTTTACTTCTCAACCCCTTGATGATGCTAGAAGGCAAGCTCTTGCTGATTGTACCATTGTTTTCCCCAACAAGATTTCTCCTGAGAAAATACTATTTTGTGACACTCATATTTCTTTGGAGAATCTAAAAAATGCCTTGTCACTCATGGCCAATAATAAGGCACCTAGGCTTTATGGCTTCCCATGTGAATTCTATAAATAATTTTGGGATATGTTTGGTTTTGATCTCCACAAATTTTATCTTGAAGCCCTGCAATGTGTTTCACTGGGTTCCATATGGTTGATAAGCTCACTCTGAGATGGGACTTAGTCTCTCTTCCCTCTCGATGGAATAAGAGGTTTTTGATTGCTTGGGCTACTTATATTGAACCTAAACATAGTTTTTTTTCTTGGAGCCTCTTACACCAAGGGTTACCTATTGGCAATAGGCTCAAGCATATGGGTGTTCATAATCCCATTTGCTCGATTTGTGGAGAGACGAAAGATTTACTAATGTTTTTCAATTTTGTGATTGGGCTTAGTCGGCCTGGGAGTGGCTTCTTGAATTTTTTAGACCTTTTATGCAAGAGGATTTTACTTGGGTGCATGCTATTTTGGGTGAACCTATTGCTTTTTCCTTCAACTTGGGTGTTTTTTGGAATATTTTTAGAATTACTACCATGTTTTATCTATGGAAGTCCTGGAATAGAGCCATTTTTTCTCAACAAGATGTCGAATGTGTCTTCTATGTTGCTGATAAATATGATATATTCTTTGATTGTTGGTTACAAATTCAAGTAGATGTTGAAAAAGTACATGTTGAGTTGTAGTACTTACGTACCCTCATGGATCATTGGGGGAATGCACCCTGCGGTATGAGTCTTGTGCCTCTTCCTTCCCCTTCCAAGTGGCAGTGATTTCTCAGCTTCTTTATTTCTAAATGTATATTTGACAGCATTTTGGTAGTTGTTATCTGGCAGTTTGTGGATTGTTTCTGACACTTTTTTATACTCCTAACCACAGTGGTTACTGTATTGGTTTATGGGGTGTGCTAATGTCACCCACCCTTTTTAGTATGATTAGATATTATTTTATTAATATAATAACCTTTTCATCAAAAAATATTAGATATTCATTTACCTATTATTTTATTATTGTATTTAAAAAAAATTATATCATTAAAAATTATTTTGAAAAGATCAAATTAACTTACATTACTTTTATGAATCCAATACCTCTATCACTTGTATACAATACCCAAGAATAAAAATAAAAAATAAAATAAAATAAAATAAAATAAAATAAAATAAAATAAAATAAAATAAAATAAAAAATAAAAAATATATATGTAAAAATCAAAATTAACATACATTACTTTTACCTTTGACGAATCCAATACTTCTGACACTTGTATACAATACCTCGGTATGGAGTAACCCCAAGGTAGAACATGAAATACCTAACATGAAAAACAAACACACTATCCATAATTCACTTTTTTTACTATATTTAAAAAAAATAAATTATATATCATTTAAAAATTTATTTTATAAAAATCAAAATTAACTTACATTACAAGAAATCTTTTCTACGCCCACTGTTCCTGCGGCCGTTAACTTGTCCTTGTCTTCCATTTCCAAAGTTCATATTTATAAAAAGCAGGCTATTGTTTATATAAATAACCATGTGATATACTACATCCTTAGGGAGTGAGTGAATGGAGGGAATAAAAAGAATTTGGCACTCTCTTTTTTTTGAAAATATATTCTGATACAGTGTTTTTCTAAAAAAAAATATACTCTGATACAGTGCTTTATATATATATATATATATATATATATATATATATATATATATATATTCAGTTTGTACAATGTTTAAAATTTTAATTTTATAAAAAAATTATATTTAAATTAAAATTTAATTTATCTTTAATTTTTATATTGAAAAATAAACCATGTTAAAAAATATAAGAATAAAAAAAAAAACCATCCAATTCATAAGAGAAAAAATATAAGAATCAACCATAACATATGTGTTTGAAAAAAAAAAACCATCCAATTAACAAGAGCGGACAATTTACGGCTTGAACTTCCCAAGATCTTCACCTTGTATGGATTGTTCACTAATAATAATTATTTGTACAGTTGAGGATGACTTACTCAATGCTGGAGTGGTCTGCACATGGCTTCCTGGAGTGGATTCCTTCAACAATGATTATACTATCAACATCAACATGGGTATTTGTTAGTTTGGTTGACTGCAGCAAGTCAAGATTGAAAAGAAACCACGTGCAAATCGTGAAATCCCGAGACTGGACATGATAACCAAATCATATGAGTCTGGATGCAATGTTTCTCGTGTGGAAGAGGCAATCAAGAAAAGAGTAGAAGGGAAACACCAAGATTCCACAGCAACTAGACGACTCGTTATTTTTGAATCAATCAAATTGCTGCACTGTTGAGTAGATAATGATTAGCAAAGATATCCTATCAAAATGTATTTCCATACTTTTTCTATAATAACGTGCAACATATCATTATATTGGATGATAGGAAATAGTGATGTTCTGTGCCAGCATTGTGAGAGCATTACTACATTTATGTAGTATAAGCCCGTGTGAACAGAGTTTTTAAATATCAATATCAATGAAAATAAACATGCATTAAGAAAAAGGTGAATCCTAGAAGGCTATGAATGGCTACCCTTAGCCGGTTTTACGTTCATGCCTGCCGAGAATTGTGAGGTTGGTAAAAAGAAGGCGTGGTTCCTTGGTAAAGGATAAACCAATTGAACTCAATTGGTAAGTGAATGCAAGTAGAAGTGTTTTAGATTTTATTTTTTAAATTGGAAAATAAAATAATTTTAAATAGGTTTATGGGATGAAAATAGTTTAAAAAATTTAGAGTTTTAAGGTAAGTTTTAGTATATTATACAATTTTATTCTCTTTTGAATTTAAATTTTAAATTTTTTATTTAAAGTTTTAAAATTTAACCTTCAAGGAAACAATCATTCCACAAAGTTAAAATGTTAAACATTTTCTCATCATGGAAGTGTGTTTTCTCTATCTTTTATTATTGATTTTGATTAGAAGTTTTTCTATTTTACCTATTTTTAATTCTTAAAAAAATTTCATTAATGAGTTTATTTTTAAAGTGTTCTCATATGCAATCTTAATATCCTCGTAGGTTTCACATTCCATCACAAAATATTAAATTGTCCAACTTCCAATTTTAGGTTTGAGATGACTAGATCTTAGTTGGGTTATAAGAATTTTTCCTTCTATTTGATCATTATTTTGGTTGTGTTCACAATTTTGGTTGAACTCATTGATGCATAATTACTTTCTCCTTCCTAAATTTTCAATGCAATCTAAATAAGGACAAAATCATTCAAACAAAAATTAAAAACTTTTAGTCTTATCCTTAAGGAAGCCATATATAGAGAAGTGAAGAAATTACTGCATCCTAAGATTTCATTCCTAATATGACACTCTTAATAGGTAATAAACTTAGTTCATGTATGAGAAAAAGTGGCGAAATTAAACAATGTGTGGACTTCTAGAATTCTAAAGAAGGGTGCTTAGTCTTGTTAAGGAATAAAGCTAGAGCAATTTTGATCAATGGCTAGTCCCTTACTAAACTATTGGAAAGAGAACCCCAACTATTTTTCAATCACAAAAATTAGGAGAGATTTTTTTTGGGTCTACCTATGAATGGTCAATGCATGAGATATTACTTTGAATGACAATACACCTTCTTGTATGCATATATTTTAAATTTTAATTCTTATCTTATTTTCTTTTTGTTTCACTTATAATCATGTAAATTATTTCTTGTACAATTAAAACCTTAGAAAAATGAGTGGCTGTTCAACAACATATTTAGGGTATTACAAAATTTGGCCATTTTTATTTTTAATCTCAAGTATTTTATTTATTTGAGTTGCAATTTTTAAGGAAAAGAAGAAAATATTCATTAAATATTCATGATGTGAATAGGTTAATGGTGTTGTTTTATCCATAAGATTCAATTACTTATTTGTTATATATCTCAAGGTATTTTTATATTTATACCTATTGGCAATAATGTTCAAATATTTTATCATGATTTACATTTTGAGCTATTATATTCTTTATTAGAGTTATAAATGTTTGGTTGGTAGTAGATTAAGGCAAGTCTAAGGTAGTGTGCAAAAAATCTAAATTTCAAGTAATTAGAGATAAAACAAAATTGAGCATTATGTTAGATTTTGATGCTAAATACTTAAGGTAAATTAACCACAAGATCTAAAATAAAGTTGCAATATTAAATATAATTTGATGGCAATATTCTAAACATATAAAACTCATAAATGAAATATAAAAATAATAATAAAAATACCATTAAAAATGCTCACAAAAATAGTATCTTGATAGAATAAAGATCTCCAATACACCATACTTTTACACACTCTCACTCTCTACCTCACTTCATATTGTATCTCTCACATACACATATATAATGGAATGTGACTCTTTATATGAAGTACTCTTGGCGTTCACTCTTCTTGAGACTCTTCATTTTCCTACTCTATGGACTCATGTGCACATGGACTATTGTGCATATTTATATTATTGAATACTTTACACATTATAATAATACTTGTGAATTAAGGTCCGAGGTGTAGACCAATTGGTTAATCCAAAACCCATAAGGGGGGCAGAGGTCCAAGGTTCAAATCTCGGGCCTCGCTAGACTGAACGCTTGTCCCTTTCCTCATGCTTTCAGTGGCGTAAAAGGTTTAAAATGATTGTGGCATGGTGGTTATAGGGGTAGAATGTGCGAAGATCTATGTGGTGGCTTCTAGGGTAGACAACGTAGAATACTATGGCGGCCATAAAAAGTTGGACAACCTACCCGGATTTGTGGTGGCTACCGATTCCACCATGTAAATTCAAAAATAATAATAATAATAATAATTGTGCATTTATTACATTGCATACAGTAAATACGCACACTCTAATATAGGACACTCTCCTGGTCTAAAGATATTTCCATGATGTTACATTAGCATATGCAAAATAATGTAATATATTCCAACACCCCTCTATATTACATTATTTGGTTATCAAAGACTTTAGTCTTCAATATGGATCTTCATATTTCATATGACCTCTAGCTTGATGAGGTTCTTGTTCCTCTTATTTAATTTGTAGATGACCAAGTAGTCCAAAGTATTGACGTTCTCTTATCTTTCTCATTCTAAATATTTGATTTGCAAGTTGAATTTTATGAAGCATGCACTTTTCATTTCCTGGAAATTATTCCTTAGAAAATCCATTAGTGTTGTTTTGAACTACAATAATTTCTTGTGAAATCCCAATTGAATCTTAGAGCATATATATCATTGTAAAGTCATCTTATAGCTTATATCTCATTTTTATTTATGGTGATACACTTGTTGAATCCATTTACATATCTAAACTCGATCATTCTTTTGCTCTCAACCAATTTTGCTACTGAAATAAGACTTGTAAAATATGTACTAGGTGTCACACACACATATCCATGCACAATATAGATTTTGCCATCTGTAATTTTCAACCCAATATTGTTTGAAATCAAACCAATAAACCATTGTAAATTTCCTATCATGTGATGACTTGCACCCAAATCAATAAACCAAACATGATTCCCATTTTGACATGTAGAATTATTTGTTCTTGAAGTAATTTTGTATTTTGAATATGAAGAATTGCATGAAATTTGATCTTGAATCCTCTCATAGTATATTTTTTGATGATATGTCCCTCTTGCTAGATTATCCATTACTATCTTCAAAAAATAGTTTTATTATTATATTCATTATTTCTCCCTATTTTTTTTCTATCAAACAATAATTTTAATACAATTTCAAATTTTCCAACTTTATGTCTCTTTAATTTTGAATGAAATACTAGATATAAATGTAATTTTCAGATTTTAAATTTCTAAGTTGAATCCCTTTTGTCTCCCCAATGTTTGGATGATAATGCCTATAAGATATTCAAAATCTATTCCTTAAGGTAAATATCTTGTTTTTCCCAAGAAAAGACAATAATTTTGATAAAATTTTTAACTCTTCAAATCTCTAGATTGAATTCCTTTTATGTCCAAAATTTCAAAAATATGGTTTCTAAATTTAATAAACTATGTTGTTGTTGAATTCCTTATAACTTACCAATTAGAAATTTTCAAAAATAAGGTATTTTCAAATTTAATATTCCTATTTTGATGTAGAAATCCTTATTCCTCCATGTTAAACTATTTGCAAATATTTCTATGCACCTTGAATTTCAAAAATAGAATGGAGTAATTTCAAAACTTTTCAAATTAAATACTTCTCACTTCAAAAACCTTCCAAAGCATTCAATAAATCTTCTAAGGTTATAATTCATCAATTCATTACCTTATTTATAAATTCATTCAATTAATATCAATTATAATAGATTAATTAATCTTAATATCAATAATATTATTCTTTATACATCCTTAATATTTGAAAATATTAAATCAATTCAAATATTTTATACCTCCTTGTATATAGTGTGTTAAATTTGAGTCTCTGAATATTTGACCTCCTTCTACATATTTGTTGACCTATCTATCCTTCAATATTGGGAATTCAAGTATTTCACCTCCTTCTATGGATTTGATGGCCTCTCTATCTTCCAATATTTCTTTCTTTATGATGTGTTCCACGTTCTTTAAGAATTTTAAATTCTCCTTCACTAAAATTGGCTCTCATGTATAATGGTGCATAAATAAGTTTTGATTCCCCTTAGTGGTGTTTGGCACTCCTTTTTTAGAAGTGACAAGTGTCACTCAGACTATTTGTATGTACAAAATATGTTACGTCTTCCTTTGGTGCTTTTGCTCCTTACAAATGACTCTTCTTCTCAAGTCTTCTCTTTCTTTAATATTCAATATATCATCTTTGATCTCTTTCTCTCTTATTATTTCAATCTACTATGGGGACCTTTATCTTGGGTATCCTCAATATTCAATTTTTAGTCTATAATCTTCAATGAGATCTGTAGACACAAAAATAGCACCAATCAGATTATGTGACTGTAAACACTGATCGCTTTGACAAACACAGCCCCCAGGGCAGCCCTCAGAGGTTAAACAGTGGTCTTAACAACTTTCATAGCAATTTTGTAAGGTCAAGAAGCAATTTGGCACACTTGGACACTTTGCCCGAGTATTCGTCTCACCCGGGGATGAATTCAAAATAGAATCCGTCCCACCCCGGGACGAATTCTGAATCCGTCCCTGGGTGGGACGAATTCTAAGCTTAACGGGCAAAAAGGCAAATGGTGCCAAGTGGCAGCCCAGAACAGTCAGTTAATGACTCCTGCCTTGCATGCGTGTGTAGGTGGACAGAGGGGCCGTTAGAAGACTATCACAAAAGGCATTTATCAAAGCTCAAGTCAATGGAGGACTCCCCTCCCTCATGGGAAGACAAGACTGCCACATGGCGCCTATGACCAACACATGGCATTTGTGCTTCCCTCCCAAAATAGACCCCTTGGGTCTATAAAAGGTGGGACTTTTCTCACCCAAGAGAGACAGGTTGAAGGAGTTTTCAAGCAACGAAGTGCTACCGAGTTGAAGACCCACTTGCATCCCTTTTGGTTCAACTTCCCACATCCACCAATATCTTTTGCAAGGGAGGTTGTTGGGTGGCCTTTGGAAGCTCGAACCTGACCCAAATCCAACACATGGACACCTGAACCAACCAATTCGCCGACCCCCCAATCCTAAAAGGTTTTGGGACCATCCCTAGTGGGTTGGCACCGAAATCAAGTGCCAATGGTGGGAGGCCCACTTGGGCACCCCCACACTTTTTAAGTTTTAGAGAATTTTAGATTACTTTTCAAGTTGCATTTTGTGTTATTAGGTTTGATTAACCCATAGCTGCAATTTTGTAACTTTTGGTCAGATTCTAGTATGTTTTGTGTTGCTTTGTTGTTTCGCTGAATTGCAGGCGTCGAGGTCAAATTCCCGAGGGTGGAGGCCAAATTGGGAGAATCCGACCATCTGGGTCGTCCCAAAATGGCCCCAATTACATAACCCCCCTTTTTGTAGGCATTTTTTTGGTCTCGAGATTCGACATTAGAGCAACAGCAGATCGATTTCTTCAACACAGAAGAATTCGTCCCACCTAGGGACGAATTACAGTCAGAATTTGTCCTGCCCAGGGATGAATTCCAGTTAAAGGTAGATTGGCCAGATGTCTCAGTGGCAGTGGCCTTCTGGTAACTTTTCCTATCTTCTGTCAAGTTTTGAAGCCATTTGGACTCATTGTAATTATTGTTTCAGGCAAATGTTTACATGCATATTTCGTTAGTTTTAGAGAGCAAACACTTTTCATTTGCGGTAGATGCTACTAACATCTTGGTTGTTTCTTTGTTCGTAGGAGAAGCAGCGGAGGTTAGGAACTCATCGACATCAGTGGCGACATCATCTTGGCCCGCCCATTGCAATCGTGGGCACGCGGAAGGAGGAAGACTGAATCGCACATTGTAACAATGACAAATTTAATGCTCCTAGCCCCTAAAAAGGGAGGAGACGTCTATGTAACCGAGGATAAGATATTTGAATAAAGAGGGCTGTGATTTATTTACATCTTTTCTTTCCTTTCCAAATTGTCTCTTTCCTTTGTTTTGGTGCATAAGGTTAAAGCGTTACATTTCATCTTACATTGCATAATTAGTGTTTCCTTTGCCCGGAATCTCGTGCTTTCAGTGGTGATCACGGTGGGACTCTATTCCCTGGTTTTTGAAATCATAAAAAACTGATCAAAGTTTTGTGTTTGTGCTTGACAGGTACATTTTTTTGTTGCAGACTGCTATTCGTCTCTGACAGGGACAAATTCTTCTCTGCAATTCGTCTGACCCTGGGACGAATTCCAATTCGTCTCTGGGAGGGACGAATTATGTTCTGCAATTCGTCTCCCAGAGGGACGAATTCTTGCCTGCAGATTTTCAGAGCAGAAATTTAGAGACAACAGGAGCAGGCAGAGAAGAGGTAGGGATTTTCATGATCTTTGTTATATTTTTTTGTTTTTGTTTCTGTTCCTTTGATTGTTTTCATCTTGTCCTGCATTGCATAAGAAAAGTCATGTATGCTTGTTTCATTTTTGTTGAATAAAACGAATCCCACACACATCACGAAACAATTTTAAACCAAGGAGCTGGTCGTAAGACCCCAACCCTTGATCAAGACCATTTGTGGATTTCATCACCACCTTGGCTTGATTTGCATCCATTTACCGATTGTCAACTGTTGTTAGGCGTAAATCCTAACGAAGACAGACCGAGTGTCACTGGGGTGATTCCCATGCGCGCGAGGATAAGTATTCTATGGTAGGTGCCATTAATAGGACAATCCCCCTTCCATACCACCTATGTACCACGTACCTTCTGCTCTCACGTACCTATAGTCTCCCTCTCGTAAGGGCGGGTATATAGAGAGGTTGGTATATCGGCCTGGTTGGTATATTGAAGGGGCTACCGTTTTGGGAGTTATATGAGCCGTCATAATGCATTTAAATGATCTTCAAAACCTACAAAAACAAAACAAAACATCAAAATGCACTAAACCAGTTTAGGACACACCATTTAATCCTTAAAAGAGATAATCACGATTTTGTGAATGCGTGTGCTTAATTCTTCTTAGTGTAGACAAAAAAAAAAAAATCATAAACGAGATAAAAACTTATTTAGATAGCATAGAAGCACCGCAATGGTGTACACCCGCGATCAAGCCCAATCAAGGGCAGAAGCTCCGAAAGGTACACAAAAAGCAGGCACAAGTCGCCTTCACTTCAGTCCTGAGGATTTGGTCATACCGCCTTATAGGTCTAACCTACAAAAGAATCCAATTTAGAATCCTCGGTGGGGTATGCCTATTCAAAGCTGCCCCTTTCGAGAAGATGCCTTACATGTAGACCTTGACATAAATAGATAATCACCTCTTGAAGTTAGGCATGAGTGGCCACCGTGCGATGAAGCGCTAAACAGGCACACCGTCCATTTGGAGGGGCAACGTGGATATGGTGTCCCTTCTTTACCTATCATCAGAACAGAGAGACCAAATCCGGAGCGCAGGGCTCCTTACATAGGGCAACCTAACTCCGCCCAACCCATTTACACCCATGAAAGGGAGTATGAGGAAAGCCATCACATTCCTCGAGGGCAACAAACAATGTGGGAACCTTGCATTTCCGCACCAGCAGGATATCATGATCACCCCTTGAGGCCAGAACCTCGAGCACATACCGCCTTGCTCGACAGAGGGAAGCGACCCCTTGAGATTTTAGAGAATCAAAACCGAGGTAAACCCATAGGAGGAACATTTGAATCTTCTGAACAAAATAGGGTAGATCAAATTAACCCGGCTGTCGCCAGATATACCACCCGTCAAGCCCAAATCATGCGACTTAAACAAAGTCAGCAAGAGATAGAGTATCAATACCGCTTGGATAAAGAACACATGCAACACGAAGCGGATGAGTTACGCTATGAAATACCTGAGAGGGGGCCAACCCCTCGCATCCAAAGAGCTGAACAGTATGAGAGGCATAATCCGTTGGCGCAAGACAGGTCTCCACGACCTCGTCAAGCTCTGCCCCCAAGACCTCATAGATTCGAGAGGGAGGCAACTCCCCGAAACAATGATGGGTACCTTCAGCAAGAGCTTGATCAGGGTCATAGGTTTCGCCCAGAGACTCCTCAAGAATTTTACGAGGAGTATGAACCAGAAGAGGAATATGTTGAAACTCCCCATAAAGGCAGGAAGGATGCCATTCGGCCACCCCTCCATAGGCCTCTAATTTATCGTAACTTGTAACAAGAGCGAACAAGAGAGGAAGAAATAAAATCTTCTGATGCATACCAAGCGCTATTGGAGCGTTTGGAGTCTGTAGAGACAAAAGCTACTGGGCATAAAAAACCCACATTACGTCTACTCCGCAATAATCCGGTGCATCCCTCAGTGCCTACACCTCTTTACCCCGAACACTTCAAGTTGCCTCAATTGGTAGTTTTTAAAGGTGAAGAGGACGCACAGGAACACGTTACACGATTTCTAAGCCAATGCTTCGGCATCCAAGATAATGATGCATTATTGCTTAGAACATTCATAACCACATTCGCAGGCCCTACCTCGGATTGGTTCACACAACTTCCCAAACACAGCATAAGCAGCTTAGATCAGCTAGTAGATGTGTTTCTTGAACGTTTCACCTTCAACACAAGGAAGAAGGCATCACTTAGTGATCTTGCTAGCCTTAAACAATTTGAGGAGGAAACAATGGCAGCGTACGAGAACCGATGGAGAGCTTTGCTTTCTAAGTTACCCTACCGTCCTCCCATGTCGGACCTCACGCAAATGTTCGCAAAAAGTTGCTTAAAATCAATCTCTGGTCTATTGTTACTGCGACAATACAACAGCTTAGAAGAAGCTTTGGCACAAGCCAGAGTCATAGAAGAGATTAAGATAGGCGAAGGCACAATTGCCAAGCCTAAGAAGAAAGAGTGGAATAAAACCACTAAAACTGGGACAACGCAACCACAACACGCTGCAGTCAACCAAGTTGCGATAAATGTTCCCGCGCCTATGCAAGAAACGCAACCTCAAAAGGCTAACTACCAGGAAGTGCCTCCTGCTTACGAAAGAGATAACAGAAGATAGGAGCAGTATCAGTAGCGTCACCCTAGGTGACAATTCACCCCATATGCGGAGTCTAGGTACTCCTTATTTGATCGCTTGTCAGCGGAAAATTTAGTTACTCTGCCAAAAATCCAAATTTTTGACCCTAACATTCCCAAGCCTAGGGGGTATAGGGAGGAATTGTATTGCAGATTCCATAGGCACAGAGGACATGACCTAAATGGGTGCTTGGAAATTCAAATAACTAGTCCGAGATTTGATCGATAACAGAACATTGGTTGTGGACAACCCCATCGCACCAAAAAACCAACAAATGGGGGTATTCAAGGACCCCTTGCCTTCCCACGAGGCACAGACAAAACCGCTCCAGATTAATGAGGTGCGACAAGATCTTCCCGCACAAGGATTTGTGGGAATGATTAGCATTGTAACAAGGAATAGAAGATACCCAACAGTTGCCCCCGAGGTAGCTACGAGGGAAGTTTCGTCGACATCGCAGCCTCAACAACGCCCAACGTAGTTACCTCCGCCTAGACCTGAGGTCACGATACGAACCAAACTCACACAAAGTTTGCGGACCACGTCGGCTAGGCTGTCCATCTATGAGCTTATTCAACAATCATCTCCCCATAGAGAAGCTCTTATGGACATTTTAAAAGCCATTGAAGTACAACCCCACGAAGCAAATTCTTTCAACGCCTTCGTGGGACATGTGAAACAATGTACGGAGCCTGTCATCACATTCAAAGAAGACGAGGTCAAAACGATATCAAATGACATGCCGGATCCACCCCTGCATGTTATCACGCGGGTCAATGGGATTTCGTACAAGAGAGTGCTGATAGATACTGGCTCGTCCAGTAATATTATAACCACAACAGCGTTAAAACATTTAAAACTGCCAGAGCTTTTAATGATGCAATTTGCTCGACAGTCAACACAGTCGTTCTGCCAGTCCAGGTAGGACAAAAGTCAATACCTACACTGTGCCATGTGTTGGAAGGCGAAATGGCTTATAATATACTGCTAGGGCGGCCTTGGATCAGGGACATGAAGTGTGTCCCCTCGATTGCACACCAGTGCTTGAAGTATGCCTATGAAGGGCAAATACATGTAGTCCCAATGGACTTAGAGCCCTTCAAGTATTGCAATGCGGTACAATTCATACCTCAATCGACCCTCCCATCAACGCATTTGGATTTTCAATTAAATCCATCTAAACATGGTCCAATACCGTAGACACCACTAGTGGCCAACAAGGCAAAATCCCAGCCAGGTGAGACTTCATCACCTACTCCTTCATCATAAATGCCACCTACCGTGGCCCAACAGAAGGACAAGGGAAAGCAAATCATGGAAGAGGTTAAGCCTCTAGAAGAGGGGTTGCCCATAATTTCAACGATATCAATAGAGGAAACACCCAACACAACACAAACCAAGACTCCTGAACAACCAAACATGGAATGGACTCAGGAAGGACTACCGTTTCCTCCTACCCAATCATCAACAATCATTGTTGAAATGGCCAGTACAGGCCCGGGGGAATACTTAGTGCAAAATATTGTGGCAACCCCCACATTGGAGTCAGTGCAGGACATGGGAAGACCTCGCCTTCCCATAGGGACAATTGTTCCACTAGGCTACCCTCCCAACCAGATGAATTTTGTGTATGGGGGCCTTGATCATGGTTCTGAACCATGCAAACAAAAGGAAACATATGAAGACCCTTTTGTCAAAAACATCAATTATCTGTCAAACCCAGAATTTGCCCTAAAATATCTTGAACAATGCAATTGGCATGGGTATGGGCTAGGCAGATATGAGCAAGGGATGCGGATCCTTTGCCAACCAAGATATCAGATGCCATATGACAAGTCGGGGGTAGGGTTCAACCATCCCCTACCATTAGACATCTTGGTTGAAAATATGCAAGGCCTAGAAATAGGCAACAAGGGGGGATTGGCACAAGACCCGTACGCCAATCCAAACATAGAATACACATTCGAGGATTATCTCCCATGGTCTACAAACACCCCTAGAAATAGCAATAATCCCTCAACTTGATAGAGAGAGGTGAAAGTTCAGAGAGCAATCCTCAAAGAGAACAACAACGGCTTCCAGACATTTTTTTGAAACTGTTCCCCTTAGAGGTTCCAGATGAAATAACACAGTCTCAAAATAATCAGGTCCCTCCACTAAGAGTGGAACAATCGCAATGGGACCAGATTAATTCACTGGAATAGGAAGAGTCCTCAACATCGCAAGCAACAGATCTTTGAAGAGGATGAACAATTTTGGATCTATGAAAGCGATTTAGAAGACGAAACTGAGATGGACTATCTCAAACATGCATGACGACATCATTGAGATTTAACACATGAAGATCTAATGGGACAAATGGGTATACGGTTAGGACATGAATGGCACGTAGACCAAGCGAGGTGGGACCAAGTGTTAGACCTATGGCTCCAAATTCAAGATGAGCATCGTCCACCTCGAGATCCCATCATGACAGCAGTGCCAAGGGAAGACCCCGCCTTCCTTTTCACACATAGAGATGAATTTGCACCTAGAGAGGATCCATTCGTGCCTGTTCCCGTAGAGCCATATCCAGAGTATAGGGAACATCTAAAAGAATCAAGTCATCACACCCGTAGTTCTGGAGACCAAATTCATTCCATCCACATGATCTCCATTGATTTGACCGCACCCATCCGCAATCCGACCGATCCATCACGGTCATTGCATCTAGACATGGATGCCATCGACTGGGATCGCGTCAATTCACCATTGTCACCATCAGAGTACTGGCCTTTCGATGAAATGCTTCATTTTACCCAAAGGACAACTCAAGATATTTTTCAAGCTGAAGAGGGACCCGAGGTTCCAAACGCAGATCTTAACTCAGCTGATGATATCCATTTAATCCCAACTCCACATCAGTTGGAGGACGGATCCCACATGTCAGTTGAGGAGACGACTGATGTAGACATCGGCACAGATCCAATGAATCCATGGATTCTCAATCTGGGGGTAAGCCTTTCCCCCGAAGAGCAAGCCGAATATATTACCCTTCTCAAAGAGAAGAAGAAAGTTTTTGCATGGTCGTACAAAGATATGCCAGGACTAGACCCACAGCTAGTCATGCACAATTTAACGCTTGATCCAAAAATCAAGCCTGTAAAGCAAAAACTAAGAAAGATGCACCCAACAGTGGCCTTGATGGTCAAAGATGAATTGCAAAAGCTGTTGGATGCACAATTTGTCATCTACGTGGATTATCCACCATGGTTGTCCAACATGGTTCCCGTCAAGAAGCCCAACGGGAGGATTCGCATATGCACCGACTTTCGAGACCTAAACAAAGCGAGTCCTAAGGATGATTTCCCCTTTCCAAGCATTGACGCATTGGTAGACACTACAGCAGGTCACGAAATTCTCTCCCTAATGGAGGGTTTCTTAGGATACAATCAAATTCGTATCAATCCTGAAGACCAACTCAAAACGGCATTCACAACGCCTTGGGGGACATTTTGCTATAAGGTCATGCCTTTTGGCCTTAAAAACACTGGCGCTACATACCAACGTGCTATGACGTATATCTTCCACGATTACATGCACAAAACTTTGGAATATTACATGGATGATTTGTTAGCCAAGTCTCTCTTGCGCTCAGATCATCTCGGTGACTTAAGCAAGATTCTCGATCGCCTCATAGAGCATAAGGTCAGACTGAATCCCAAGAAGTGCGTGTTCGACGTCACATCTGGAAAACTCTTGGGTTTTATAGTCTCAAAACGAGGCATCGAAGTGGACCCAAACAAAGTCAAGGCAATCCTTGAAATGGCTCCCCCAACCACTATCAAGCAGCTTAGAAGTCTGCAAGGAAAGGTCGCGTCGATTAAACGCTTCATAGCACAATTATCTGACAAATGCCGACCAATGAACAAACTATTGCACAAGGGGGTCACATTTCATTGGGATGACAAGTGCCAGTCAGCCTTTGACGAAATCAAACAATACTTGGCTTCACCGCCAGTATTGGCACCGCCTAGACCAGGTGTGCCGTTCTACTTATACATCTCAGCTACTGAGGTGGCACTCGGCGCAATGCTAGCCCAAAAGAATGAACTTCACAAAGAACAGGCTACTTACTATCTTAGCCGCACCCTGGTCAATTACGAACTTAACTATGCATACGTTGAAAAACTCTGCTTGGAAGTGGTGTTTGCTACCAAAATGCTATGCCACTACATGCTGAGCAACACTACGTATGTTGTGTCTAAGGAGAATCCATTGCGATACATGATGAGTCGTACTTATCATAGTAGTCGCATGGCAAAATGGATCATGTTGTTGACGAAATTTGACATTGAGTTTATTGGGCAAAAATATATAAAAGGACAAGTCATAGTCGATCAACTAGCAGAGGCTCCTCTTGAAGAAGATCAGCCTCTAGTCATAGAACTACCCGATGATGGGGTCTTCCATGTCTCAGAATCGCCAGATTCTGATGAGCCTAAGTCTCAGGCTGACATAACCTTATTTTTTGATGGTTCTAAATGCGAGCAAGGTGGTGGCGCAGGAATTGTATTCTTCACACCGCAGGGTGCTCCAATGCCCCTGTCATTTAAATTAAATTTCCAGTGCACCAACAACAATGCAGAATATGAAGCCTTGCTCCTAGGTCTTCAAACAACAATCGCCATGAACATCAAAAGACTGAACATCTTTGGCGATTTGCTATTAATCGTCAATCAAGTCAAAGGGGTATATCAATGCAAATGCCTAGTTCTAAAGGCCTATAAAGCCCTCGTGGATAAATTCCTGGCAAAACTTGAGTGGTATGACATCGAGGCACTCCCTTGATCATCGAATCGTTTTGTGGACACAATGGCCTCCTTGGGGTCACTAATCCCATAAGACCTTTCCGGTGATATAACAACCATTCATGTCAAAACCTTATCACAACCCGCGATGGAGCACGCAAGCTCAGAATTGACTCCAGGAGTCCACATGATCCAGATCGAACCATCTTCGGATAGGTTCTTTCAAATTCGAGACTGTTTGAAACATGCCAATTGGGGGTCTTTATTTTACCCCACTCCCATTAATAGCAACACAACGCTATTCTTACAAGTTTTATCCCATTCAACATTTGTTAGGGAAGAACTCCAAAAGGGATTGACTGTTCAAACTGTCGAGGTATCCAATCAACAGGACTGGTATTTAACCATAAGAGACTACCTCAAGTTAGGTAATCTACCCTTTGGATTGACGCACGCCGCAAAACGAACATTCAAACAGAAAGCGACAAAATATGTCTTGATAGGAGACATTTTGTATCGTCGCAGCTACGACGAAATTCTTCTTCGTTGCTTGGACCAGCAAGAGTCCACTTGGGCAGTCACCCAAGCGCATGACGGTACATGTGGCGGCCACTTCAGTGGTATGGCCATTGCAAAGTGCATTCTTCGCATGGGCTATTATTGGCCATATTTAGAGCGAGATTGTTGTGCGTATGTCAAGAGGTGCATAAAGTGTCAACATCATGCCAATTTGATGCATGCACCTTCCCAGGCCCTACAGACAGTCCAGTTTTCTTGGCCATTTTCGTAGTGGGGCCTCGATCTAATCGGAAAGATCTCCCCTGCATCATCAGGCCGTCACACGTTTATCATAATGGCCACAGAATATTTTACCAAATGGGTGGAAGCAATTCCGTTAACCTCTACGACAGGACCCCGCATTGCGGAGTTCATTTTGCATTACATCATATGTCGTTTTGGTATTCCATCCAAAATAATCTCGGATAATGGGCCATCATTCAAGAACAAAGACGTGCGTGCTTTAACCACAAAGTACAAAATTCAGCATAGCTTTTCAACACCCTATTATCCGCAAGCAAATGGGAAAGCAGAGGCGTCAAACAAAATGCAGATAGTCATAAGGATTGGCACATACAAATCCCACTTCCCCTTTGGGCTTATCGCACCAGTATTCGGACGCCCACTGGGGCAACTTCATTTTCACTAGTGTATGGCTCAGAGGCAGTAATGCCTCTCGAGTTGGAAATTCCTTCCCTACGCATATCAATGCAGGATTTCATCGATGATAACACTGCGCGGCAGGCCCGATTAGACCAGCTTACGTTGCTTGACGAACGACGCGTTAAT
The DNA here is from genome assembly GCA_028583015.1 of Wollemia nobilis. Lineage (NCBI taxonomy): Eukaryota > Viridiplantae > Streptophyta > Pinopsida > Araucariales > Araucariaceae > Wollemia > Wollemia nobilis. The sequence goes on from JAQPPZ010016349.1 coordinate 3,260,676, forward strand.
GCTTTCGAGCACTTACGTATCTATCAAGAGCGGCTTAAGAGAGCTTACAACATGAAATTTCACCTAAGAGACTTTCGGGTTGGTGATTTGGTTTTGAAGGAAAACCAACAAAACTCTAATTTGCCATCCCATATGAGGGACAAATTCATGGCAAATTGGTTAGGTCCTTATGTCATTGATAGCAAAATAGGACCCGGGACGTACAGACTAGCTTCTCTTGACGGTATCAAGGAAACAGAACCCTTGAATATCAGTCATTTGAGACCATTTCATATCTAAGAAAGCCATATACCAAAAAAAAAAAAAAAAAAAAAAAAAAAGAGCTCCAAGGATTATCACAATCTCTTGGTCAATACAAAAAGCTCCAAGGATTTTCGCAATCTCTTGGTCACCAAAAAGCTCCAAGGATTATCACAATTTCTTGGTCCCCAAAAAAGCTCCAAGGATTATCGCAATCTCTTGGTCAATACAAAAAGCTCCAAGGATTAACGCAATCTCTTGGTCACCACAAGCAAAATGGTTATCTTGCTCATCCCCCTGTGCGAATGACCCCTAGAATGCTGAGAGTTGGCAAAAGGACAAGCATCCTCCCTACCCAATTCCCTAAGAATCCCTAAAGTTCTCAATAGTTGCAAAACACAAAAAGTTGCAAAATGTCAAAACTCTAAATTTGACAAACTACAGTGCAAACATCAAAAGGCACAAACAACAGTGATTTTTATCACTCCATATCCCCAATCCCTTGCTCGAAAGAAAAATAAATCAAAATAAACAGTGATCTCATCACTACAATGAGCAAGTATCCCAATACAATTGAAAAAAAGAAGGGAGTTGACCTTGAATCCCTGGAACTCTCAGCATTCTATAGGTCATAAGGCAAGCTTCAAGTACCAATTTGGTTGATAGCCTATCGGTAATGTATAAACCTCCCGCATGACGATATATCTGTCACATTAACTTGCGTGCAGATCAATGTTTGCATGTGGATGAGCTAGCTTATGGCATCCTGGATTACATCGTAGATTAATCTTAGTATATACAACAAAGGAATTCATGGAGCTAATTAGGTGATCCTCAGTACAGGTTCGGTTGAAAGCCCATCTGGCACTGGCGGTATCCTAACAAATTCCACTAAATGAACTCAATTGCACACATGGGATGTGAAAAATAAGCGGGTCAAAAACAAGTCCGATTCATACCTTGGTCAAAAAGTCTTGTAAGATAACGTACAGTCATGGATGGTGAGTAAAACTGACTGAATCTCAGAAAACCTTACATTCATTCCAAAACCATCTGCGCTACTTATCATCTTTATGATACCATCAAAAAATACAAAAAAGAAAAACAATGTAAATAAAGAGCTTCTTAAACAGTAATAGTACAATCATCACAAATGTCATTCATCCATTTCACCTCGCATACCACATAGACATCAAAAACATATACATTTATCATAACATCTGCATTCATCAAAATAAATAAACATGCATAACAAAAAAATCACATCATCACATGTACAAAACCAAAAATAAAACCGGTATATATATATATATATATATATATATCATCAAAAATATGCCCGTAGGCTACAAAACCGGTCCTCAGACCCCGCAAGCATATCCAAAAACCCAACCTAAGGCATCGACCACCATGATCACGTAGGATCGGTGCGACGAGAACTACCCCCCGTGGTGTGGGTCCTATGGGACCCTACAGGGCGGCTACTGCTAGCCCCCGCATCATGCCTGCTACCACCCTCCTCATCTAACCGCCTGTGATGAGATGATGCTAACTACTCAGTCAAACTATCCCTCGTTCGTCGAGAAGATCTACTGATCGAAGGCTCAGGAAGCCACCCGCCAAGGCGGATGACCTCCCTCTCCAAGTCTATCCGGTACAGACACCACTCTGCCTCTCATCGATGATAGATAGACAATGCATCATCGCGCTGCGCCAAAACTCTATCACGCTCTACCAACTGAGCTCGTAGAAGATCCCTCTCCAGATCCTGCATCCGCAGTAGCTTTGTAAGTCGTGCAACCTCAACGCTTACATCCAAACCCACCTCCTTTGTATCTGTCGGACGCATAGGACTCGCGGGGGCAGTAGCCTGCTCAAGCTCCAACTGCGCCTCCACATCCTGCATGTCCGGCCGCTCTAAAATGCCCAGGCCCACATCCTCATCTCCCACATCCACCATATCTGCATCATCCAACGGCCCCCCCAATCACCCCCTGCTGCCTCAGCATCCTCCACTACCGCCTTCGTGCCTCCCAGTGGCCCCTCTCCTCTCTAGCACCGCAATACCCACCACGAGTCATACTCAGTGGTAGTACCGACATCATCCACATTCGGGACCTCAATCATCGCATCCGATGCCTTTCCCAATGGCATGGTGACCGGTGGCTCCAGATCCCTCTCGTCTCCCCGATGTCGATAGCCTACGGGCTCACCAGGAAACCCCTGGTGCACCCCAAACTGTCGTGTAACCCGGTGGTACGAAAAGAACTCATGCTCCATCCCATGCCACCCAGTCAACCATCGCTCCCTCTGCACCCGTCAGAGCCACTCTCCAGCCTCAGTCCAGGCTGGACAGTCCTGATAGGGACGCCAAAATACCTCCCCTAGAGTGAGCCGAGAAAAGGCATCAATGTAGTGCTCAACGACACCTGCTCATCGCCGACTCTGCCCCTGCTCCGCAGAACGTCACCACAAAGCTGCATAACCAATCTCCTCATCCTCCATCACCGCCCGAGTCATCCACGGTAACCCGGTAGGCCTCTCAATAGCTATGTGCTGCCAACCCCAGCAGCCACTATCGAACACTCTACCAACTGGCACACCAAATCCAACAGGTTCCACGGGAACCTCGCACCTGACGAATCAGGAAGAAGAATGTTAGAAATGAGACCCATCAAGAATGTGTGCCTCACTCCTAAAACCCCCCTCTCCGTCCACCATCTCACTAAAATCCTGCCAGCCTGGCAATCCGCCTCGGCTATCTCCACTGGGTCTGCTACACCCAGCTCCTCCCCATGCCCAAAGCATCTCGTAAGTATAGCAGTCCGCTGATCAAACGGAGATGTCCTAATAGGCAGACCATCTATCGAAATCCGAAGTAACCGATAGACATCCTCAAGAGTCACAGTCATCTCCCCTGTCGGGAGATGGAAAGTATTGGTCCGCGGATCCCAAAGCTTGATCAGGGCCGTCAGATAGGCCTGATCAGAAACCATAGGCTCCAGTCGAGCCACCTGCTTGAGCCCAAGGGCATCAAGCCATACCCAGTCATCATCGGTCAATGCCAACCGCGCCTTAGTAAATGTAGCGGGTACACGGTACCGGCTCCTAACAACCTGCAAAGCAAAATATATATATATATATATATATATAACAGATCAAATTTTTAGTTCTAGGGTTTCTAAACTTAAATGTTAAACAAAAACATCACAAAAAAAATATTAAAGTTTTGAAAAGCGTCAACACAAAAACAATGCATTAAATAAAAGCAAAATAAACCCTAGGGTCACTTACAAGTCTCGCCTCGGCTCCGCCGCTCGAACCAGTTTGTGCACTCATGATGGCAGAGAGAATTCCAGCAACGCTTCACTTCGCAGAATTACCTCCTCCTCCCAAAGCTCCAAAATTGCAAGAAAAAAATGACACAAATGAGCCCAAAATCAAGTTTTGGCCATTAAATAGGCCTTTTGCACTGGAATTCATCCTTGACTGGGACGAGCACTTTGATCAGTGCTCGTCCCACCCAGGGATGAATTCTCCAGCTGAAATTCGTCCCACCCAGGGACGAATTCAGGCCAGCACAAAAAAAAATCAACAAAAATGACTAAAAATGCACTAAAAACAGATAATAAAATTGCCCGACAGGATTGCTATTGCACCTGACAACAAGGGCATACAAAATCGACATTGGAGTCACAAATTGTCACTGTCATACTCCCTAAGAAGGCTACCATAGCCGGACCGCTCCACAGGAAGACGGATTTTAGACAATTTCATCCCCAAACGACATCACCAAAAGGGTCAAAGCCCACTCAAAAATAGTACAAAATTCAACAAAAATACAGAAAAACATTGCCAGACATAAGTGCTCATGCACTTAACCTCTAGGCAAAGAAAATTTATGTCGAGGTCCAAATTATCGCTCTCCTACTTCCCCAAGAAGGCTACAATAGTCGGACCGCTCCACGGGAAGTTAGATTTTTGATGATTTCACCTCATTATGGCATCACCAAAAGGGTTAACACCCACCAAAAACAAGTCCAAATGTTGGAAAAATTGCACACGCTTAACGGTAAACCCTTTAAGGCACACCTGCACAAGTCATCTTGGATCAAGCGACTCGTCGCTTCTATCACGAAGGTCATTCCCTCATCGATTTGTCACTTGAGGGGTTAGTCACACTTAGTCACCAACCAACAATCACACACCCAATTAAGGAAAATGACATGCATTCAAAGAATCATTGACAAAGACGATCACGCTCCTTCTTGGGGCAGTAAACAAGCAACAATCAAATCAATCAAACGCTTGGCATTTCGTGAATCATGAACACAAGGTTCCCCCTGAGGATAAAAATGCCCTTTGTCTGTTCATGATTGATCAATGTCTAAGTTCAAGTCACACCTCAACAAAATAGGTTAATACTTGAAATCAAATTCCTTAGCTCGTCAGAAGCAAGGATTCAAGAATGCATGCCCTTTCCATACTTGGGGCATCAAAAGTTGGTGAGGTTACCAAGAAACCCCAATCATTAGTGCTTTGGTTATCTATTTTTGCTCAGCACTGCGTCACCCGTAGCGCTTCCCAAAAATGGGCATCTGTAGACACCAAAACAACAACAATCCGATTATGTGACTGCAAACACTGATCGCTTTGACAAACACAGCCCCCAGGGCAGCCCTCATAGGTTAAACAGTGGTCTTAACCACTTTCATAGCAATTTTGTAAGGTCAAGAAGCAATTTGGCACACTTGGACACTTTGCCCAGTATTCGTCTCACCGAGGGACGAATTCAAAATAGAATCCGTCCCACCCCAAGATGAATTCTGAATCCGTCCCTGGGTGGGACGAATTCTAAGCTTAACGGGCAAAAAGGCAAATGGTGCCAAGTGGTAGCCCAGAACAGTCAGTTAATGACTCCTACCTTGCACGCGTGTGTAGGTGGACAGAGGGGCCGTTAGAAGACTGTCACAAAAGGCATTTATCAAAGCTCAAGTCAATGGAGGACTCCCCTCCCTCATGGGAAGACAAGACTGCCACATGGCGCCTATGACCAACACATGGCATTTGTGCTTCCATCCCAAAAGAGACCCCTTGGGTCTATAAAAGGTGGGACTTTTCTCACCCAAGAGAGACAGGTTGAAGGAGTTTTCAAGCAACAAAGTGCTGTCGAGTTGAAGACCCACTTGCATCCCTTTTGGTTAAACTTCCCACATCCACCAATATCTTTTGCAAGGGAGGTTGTTGGGTGGCCTTTGGAATCTCGAACCTGACCCAAATCCAACACATGGACACCTGAACCAACCAATTCGCCAACCCCCCAATCCTAAAAGGTTTTGGGCCCATCCCTAGTGGATTGGCACCGGAATCAAGTGCCAACGGTGGGAGGCCCACTTGGGCACCCCCACACTTTTTAAGTTTTAGAGCATTTTAGATTACTTTTCAGGTTGCATTTTGTGTTATTAGGTTTGATTAACCCATAGCTGCAATTTTGTAACTTTTGGTCAGATTCTAGTATGTTTTGTGTTGCTTTGTTGTTTCGCTGACTTACAGGCGTCGAGGTCAAATTCCTGAGGGTGGAGGCCAAATTGGGAGAATCCGACCATCTGGGTCGTCCCAATATGGCCCCAATTACATAACCCCCCTATTTGCAGGCATTTTGCAGGTCTCGGGATTCAACATTAGAGCAGCAGCAGATCGATTTCTTCAACACAAAAGAATTCGTCCCACCCAGGGACGAATTGCAGTCAGAATTCGTCCTGCCCAGGGACGAATTCTAGTTAAAGGTAGATTGGCCAGCTGTCTCAGTGGCAGTGGCCTTCTGGTAACTTTTCCTATCTTCTATCAAGTTTTGAAGCCATTTGGACTCACTGTAATTACTGTTTCAGGCAAATGTTTACTTGCATATTTTGTTAGTTTTAGAGAGAAAACACTTTTCATTTGCGGCAGATGCTACTGACATCTTGGTTGTTTCTTTGTTCGCAGGAGAAGCAGCAGAGGTTAGGAACTCATCGACATCAGCGATGACATCATCTTGGCCCGCCCATTGCAATCGTGGGCATGCGGAAGGAGGAAGACTGAATCACACATTGTAACAATGACAAATTTAACGCTCCTAGCCCCTAAAAATGGAGGAGACATCTATGTAACCGAGGATAAGATATTTGAATAAAGAGTGCTGTGATTTCTTTACATCTTTTCTTTCCTTTCCAAATTGTCTCTTTCCTTTGTTTTGGTGCATAAGGTTAAAGCGTTACATTTCGTCTTACATTGCATAATTAGTGTTTCCTTTGCCCGGAATCTCGTGCTTTCAAGATCCTCTTTCTTTGGTCTCCTCAATATTTAATCTATAGTTTTAAATATTCAATCTTAAATGGGACCTCTTTTTTGGACATACTTATTCTTCAATGCCTACTCTTTTGTCGTAACTCAAAACTAATCCCTGCATGAGGAAAGTATGTATATTTTTAGGTAATCAAAGATGAATTTCTTCTCTATCTATTGTAGGAAGCTTATCAAGTTCTGAGAACCAATTTTGTACCACAAAACCTTAGAAAGTAGGAACCAAATATATCCAAATTTCTAGAATTCTAAAATTATTAAACCTCACTAGTTATTTATAAAACTAGTGGAAAGAAATCTATATTGAGTCCTAGTCTTTATGAGCTTTCCTTTAACCTTGTGGAAGGACTCTAGTGAAATAGAAATATGGAATCTTCTTCTATCTATCAAAATTTTCAATAGGACCTCTTTCTTGGGTCTCTTAATCTTATCAATATCAAGGTGTATTTTCAAGACCTGTAAATTTCCTTCTATTCTAAATTTGCTGTAGGAATAGGTAAATATTCAATCTTCATTATCTTTCCTTCAACATAGTAAAAATACTATATTCCCTGGATTTTTATTTTCTAGAGTTAATTTCTTCAACTTCATTGGTTTCTCCTTATCCAACAAAAATCTCCTTTGCAACTTTATAAAAACTTGTGCAATATAAAACCTTGTTGTAGCTTTGATATCACTATGAGTTTTTTATGCTAAATACATAAGGTAAAATAACCATAAGATCAAAAATAAAGTTGCAATATAAACTATAAATTAATGGTGATATTCTAAACATATAAAACTCATAAATAACTTATGAAATAACTCATAAAATTACCATTAAAAAATGCTCATGAAAATAGTATCTTGATAGAATAAAGATCTCCAATACACCATACTTTTACACACTCTCACTCTCTCACGTACAAACATATATAATGTATTATATCTCTCACACGATGCATTTAATTTACATACCCTAAAGGTTTTATATATTGGTCTAATATTTTATTTTGACTTCATTGAGTGTTTGAAGTTATCATATGGTGTCTTGCATTCTAAATACTTTTAGCTACTAACATTCCATTCACAGTCATTAAAATGGGTCATATTCAAATTTCTAACACAACCTCCATCATCGGCGATACAAAAGGCATACATCCTAAAACCAGATCTCTTTTTCCTATTATCAAGATAAATAGATGTGCTTGAATTATATTCATGCAAGAAAAAATCAGCCATGCTCATGGAGTATTGTTGGAGATCAATTCCATCATCAACAATGCTATTGGAGAGTGAAAAACTTAATGATGGAAGTTGAAATTATGAAATGCAGTACAAAGAAAGTATCTAGAGTATATCAAACAAAATGATTAAAATGATCGAATTTATGAAGAAATGTTTTTTGAAATATTTTCTAAGGTTGTTTGTGGATCCAAAACCTAGTAATAAAAGCATGCATGGCTACCGAAATGGATTTATATCTATGGAGTCATCACTTGTGGAGAAACACATAAACATTCACTTCAATTCAATGCATTTCTATTTATGAACATAAAATTGTTCAAAAGGCCTTCCATTAGATGGAGACATTTGTTAATTTAACTACTTGGTAGTTATATATCTACCTTTTATAATTTGTATTTAAGGAGCAAGACTTAATGATTTTGGGTTGGGGTTTATTGATCCAAAAACTTCTTTTACTTTTGTTGAAGTTTCTAAAAGAAAAGAATAAAAATACTTTAAATTTTTCATGCATGTTATAGCTTTAAATCTAATTCAAGCTCAGTCACCATCCATTTTGATGTTGCTTCTAAGAAAATGTTTTCTTTATTTCATGAATGTAAAATTTTCTGTTTACATGAAATTAAAAGTAAACTCTCAATTAATAAGCATTTAATACTTGCTAGTGTACAACAAATTTATTGATATGTTTTATGTGATTCAAGTGTTTGATAAATAAATTATGCTACATTGATTTCTAATTAACATTAATTCTATTTATTTTTTAAAAATAAATAGCTCATAAATAAACCTAAATATATAAATTTCTAATCACTATTTGTCTAACTATCTACTTTTCAAAGTAAATAAATTTTAAAAATATTTATAATTAAATACATATTAAAGACAAAAACAACCAATAGACTAAAAGGTTGTAAAAACTTTGTACTTTTACCATAGAAACCAATCAACTTTACGTATATTATCGAATTACTTTGATATTGAAAACTACACAATAAATAATTTAAGTGTTGTCCATTATTTCGCTCCTCATTTATATGTTGTCCTCAATTTTTAAATAGAAACGTGCATAATTGATAAACTTAGTGTTAGTTACGAGAGTTCTTGTCGAATAATCAATATTCATGACGTGTTGGAGAAAAGTTTTGCTCGAAAAGATAAAAAATGAAGATGAAATTGTCAAACGCTGTAGACCAATAATTGGGAGGTCGAACCTCCAGATTTCGGTGGAATTGTGAAAAAGATTAACACAGAAAATTAAAAACATTAAAATATATATTTTTTTACTATTAAATATTTTTGTATATTATAAAATCACGTTCATATATTTTTATACATAGAGGAATAAAAACTACTTTTCCTATAACAAAGTTAAGTGATATTACCATATTAAATATTTTTATACTTCATATAATCATAATCATATAAAAGAAATTCTTGATGTAATACAATTATTAATGTTTATTTTTTCTTCTCCTTCATTCAAATATTTTTATAATCAACTCTTTTCAAATAAATTTTATTTATTATTTACTATTTTTTTAATTTAAAAATTTAAATCCAACGAAAACAAAATTAATATAAAAGATTAGAAGCCTTATCTTCTTTAATTTTAGATAAGAAACATGTGTTTTACAGTCAACTCTTCACAGATTAAACTTATTTATTTATTAATATTTATAAATTTAAAAATAAAAATAAAAAATTAATAGAAAAGATTAAAACCCTTGATCTCTTTATTTTTATTTTATATTTAAATAAAAAATTAATGTTTGGCAATCAACCTTTTACAAATTAAACTTATTTATTATTTTTTATTTTAAACGTTTGAAAATATAAAACCAAAAAATTAAAATTTAATATAAAAATTATAAACCTTAACTTTTATATATATATATATATATATATATATATATATTTGTTATATTTGCTATAATCACTATTTTTAATAACTGACAATGTAAAGTTCAAACCACAGACTTAACCTCTATACTTTTATCTTATTAACCTCTTTCAGCGTATATATTACCCAGATAATAAACCAAAAAAAACAAGAGTTTCACAATCAACTCTTCACATTTTATTAAAAATCTGATATATTCTAATAAAAAATATTAAAATCCCTGACCCTTTTAGTTCACCTGATATTCCGAGATTTAAAAAAAAGAAAAACAAATATTTCACAATCAACTTCCAAATGAATCTATATAAAAATTGAAAGCCTTGAAACCTTCTTTTACTTTATATATTACCAACATAGTACACAAGTGCTCTGTTATTTATGCAGCTCAAGGATGAACAATACATTTCTGAATGCATCTTCACGTCACCAACTCTTACACCTCTTCTATGCAGTGGTACCACATCATCGTCTGAATAATCAATTTGTCCATTAATTGGCCAGATTTCAAGATCTCCCTCTCATATCAACCTCTCCAAGCGTATAACACTGCGCCTTCCCTCCACTTCTCTATTCAGAAACTCCTGCGCTCTTCTCCAAATTATGCTGCTGCTTCCATTCCTTTTAAATCTCAACGTCATCATTAGTGCCGCTGGTCAGCCTTCATGACTGAACTTTGCTTTGCACCAAAATGCAAACATTCAGAAATTTATTTCCACTCCCGCGGATTCTGCAGCAATCACACATAACACAAAACACGAACACTCGGCGAGGCCTGGTCATCTGAAGTGAAATCCTACAACATTTCTATACACTAAAGTCGTATTAAATGAAGGACGATTTTATCTTTTCCGCAGCCGTCAGGTGCCGAATCTCGCACAACGCTGGGCGCAGGGAGGAAGACGGACTTCACTGACGAAGTGCGAGCGTCGCCTGTGAACAGACTGCGCAAATTCCCGAAGTCCGTCAGGAGCGAAGTCGGGACGGGCGCAGAACGAGCTTCGCAGCGCAGTGCGGACTGCGCCAGTTCAGGGGGCGAAGTACGTACTTCGCAGTGAAGTGCGTATGTCGCACTTTTAATGAGCGAAGTGCATACTTCGCGCGAAGTGCGGATGGCGCACGTTTCTTGCGCGAAGTGCGGATGGCGCACGTTTCTTGTGCGAAGTGCGAACTTCGCACAGTCAGGAAGAAGAAACAACCGTCGGCAGCGAAGTGCGAACTTCGCTGGCACTCGGGCTGCGCTCGAAACTTGGGCGCAGTCGGATTTCGGCAGCGAAGTGGGAAGGCTGCTTCAGACTTGGCCAACTCTGGCCTTCGACTTCTTTGTCTTCCACGGCTGCCGCTGGGTTTGCCTGGCTTGGCAAGACCCGTATGAGAGGAGAGAAACACCGGAACAGAGAACAATAAATGTTAGCACATAAACTTCTGCAAACCCTAAAGATGCCACAAACAACAACAAAGTTTATTTATATCAAACTAGGGTTACAGTATTCCTCAATCGAGGAAATAACATCTGCAGGCAAAGTTGCACGATAAACCAAAAAGGGAATGTCGAGTCTGCTACTCGGACATTAATCAGTTGAGCCACACTGCTCACTGAATCGCTCGCCCTCCTTTCTCTTCTTTAATCTCTGCTTCCTCTTTCACGAACTTCTCTCACACACGCTCTGCTTCTGCTCTTTTTTCTGAAGACCCGAACTGCCCTTTTATAGCCACGGGGAGAAGAGGATAAGGTTTATCCTCTGACAGCTTCAGACAAAGGTTATCCTCTGACCGACCCTCATCTAGGGTTTCTGACAAACGCCGACTTGGCATTAACTCCTGCGGAGATCGGATCTGTCAGGTGTCAAATCTGTCAGAAGGTAGGTGTGACGTCATGTCACACTTTTGCCGGGATCTCGGACTGCGGCAGTGCAGCCCGACTTCGCCCATGTCTGGAGCGCAATCCGGTTTCGCCCAAGGTTCGGAGCGCAGTTGGGCACAGACATGAAATCTGGGTTTATTTTTCTAACACCCTCCTTTAAACCTGATTTCACAAGCACTTTGACTCCAAGCTGCTCTCGCAATCTGCTGAAGTCTTCCTCCTTCAAAGGCTTCATGAAAATATCTGCCAACTGCTCCTTGGATCTGCAAAACTATAGATGAATTTCTCCGGACTTCACCAACTCTCTGATGAAGTGATAACGAATATCAATGTGCTTCGTCCGGCCATGGAACACGGGATCCTTTGACAGTGCAATGGCTGAATTGTTATCATAGAAAATTATTGTCGCGCCTTCCGGAGGATTGTACAGTTCACTCAGAACTCTTCGTAGCCATACTGCCTGGCATGCGGATGTCATGGCGGCGACATATTCTGCTTCGGCTATGGACAACGCAACAATGGGTTGCTTCTTGGACGCCCATGAGACTGCCCCTAATCCGAGATGGAAAGCATACCCGGAGGTGCTCTTTCGATCATCGATACTGCCAGCCCAGTCACTGTCTATGTAGCCCACCAGTTCCAACTAGTCCCGTATGGCATAAAATAGGCCATGGTTCTATGTCCCACTGACATAGCGCAAGATCCTCTTTCCTGCTTGCCAATGCGTGTCCTTCAGAGTCTCCATGAAACGACTGATCAGACTGTCTTCGAACATCAGATCTGGCCGAGTTGTAGTCAAATGCATTAGACTGCCAACTAGCCTCTTGAACAAGGTTGGATCTACATTCCTCCTTGTATCCAACTTGCTCAGCTTCAAACCTGTGGCTACAGGTGTGATGGCAGGTTTGCTGTCCTCCATATTGAAGTGCTTCAGGACATCTTTTGCATACTTGCCCTGAGAAATGAAGATGCCATCTGCTGATTGGTCAACTTCAATGTCGAGAAAAAATTTCATCAACCCCATGTCAGTCATTTCAAACATGGACTTCATGGTTGTTCTAAACTACGCAAATAGGCTGCTGCTATTGCCAGTAAATATCAGATCGTCTACGTACAGGCAGACAATGATGAGCTCACCTGCTGCATTTGTCTTCATGTACAGGGAGTGCTCATATGGGAATTTTTGAAACCCATTCTCTTGAAAATAGTCGTCAATACGGTTGTACCATGCCCGGGGTGCTTGCTTCAACCCATACAGGGCCTTCTTTAGTTTCAATACTTTGCCTTCTTACCCTTGTATTTCATAACTGGGCGGTTGGTCTATGTAGATCTATTCTTCCAACACTCCGTTGAGGAAGGCAGACTTGACATCCATCTGGTACACGCTCCATCCTTTCTGAGCTGCTAGTGCTAGAATCATTATGACTGTGTCAAGTCGGGCTACAGGTGCATACACCTCATGATAGTCAACTCCTAACTTCTGCTTGTAGCCTTTCGCCACTAATCTGGCCTTATGCCTGTCAACTTCTCCTTGGGCATTAAACTTTGTTTTATATACCCACTTGACCCCAATGGTCTTCTTTCGTGTTGGAAGATCTATCAGCTGCCATGTCTCATTCTTCTCAATGGCTGCTATCTCCTCATCCATCACATTCACCCATTTGTGATTCTGACTTGCCTCTTCAAACTCCACTGGATCACATTTAGTAAAGAGAGCAAAATCAGAATAATCTTCATCTAACTAATTACGGGTTACCTCATAGATGTCTTGCAAGCTCCGAGTCTTTGCAGGAGTCCTCGGGTTTTAGAAATGCCCATATGAGCACTCCCTGTACATGAAGACAAATGCAAATCTATTTCTCAACCAGAGCCTTGAACTCCTTAAACCTTGCAAACGCCTCTGACTTTAACTTGATTGGATAAATCCAATTCTTTTGACTGAAGTCATCAATGAAGGTCAAGAAATACTTAATGTCGGCATATGAGGTGGTCTGCATGGGACCACAGATGTCTGAGTGCACCAGCTCCAAAGGTCGTGATGCTCTCCAAGACTGTCCTATAGGGAATGCGTCCCTGTGCTGCTTGCCGACCAGGCAACCTTCACAAACTTGATTTGGTTGCTCTATAAGGGGTAAACCCTTCACCATCTGCTTCTTGTGCAGCAGATTCAGGCCACTAAAACTCAGGTGATCGAATCTGAGATGCCACAACCTAGTAGCATCCTTCTCAACTGCACTCAGAGACATCAAAGATTCATTCTGAATATGCAGCGGAAACATTTTGTTTTTCTTCATGGACACAGTTGCTATTTGTCCATGGACTTTGTCTCTGATGGAACGGACACCATCTTTGAACAGTATAGTGTGCCCCTTCTGCACAAGCTGTCCAACACTTAGCAGATTGTGCTTCAACCCAGGCACATAAAAAACATCTTGAATTGTTTTTCTATCATCGTGCCAGGCATGGATGATGATCTTTCCTTTCCCCATCACAGGAACTTTGGTGTTGTTCCCCATCTTGACTTTGGACTGGACTGTTTCATCCAGTTTTGAGAACATCTCCCTGTTCCCAGTCATATGGTTGCTACAATCACTGTCAAGATACCAGATGTTTTTCTTGCTCTCCTCTTCAATACTGCAAGTCAGCAACACATTTCCTCCTACCGCATTTTTGGGTTCCTCCGAATAATGGGCTTGCTGTTGATTCTCGTTCGCCATCTTCTTTCTACACTGTGTGGCATAATGGCCGAACTTGCTGCAGTAGTAGCATTGGACCTTTGACATGTCCTTCTTCTATTGAGAGCCACCTTGCTAATTTTTTCCAGTGCCTCTTCCTCCTTGCTGATGAAAGTTGCAACTTGGCTCAGCGTCCTGAGGGTTTGATCTCCCTCCTTGCTTGTTCCTTCTCCCACTCCTGCTTCTGCCTCTTCCTCCTTGAGAACTAGAAGCGTCATTGTGGGAGTCTTGTCTGCCGCTATCTCGGACTGAGACTTGTGCTTTGAAGGCTTGCTCCAAAGAAGACTGAGTTGAGCGGCTCAGCCTCTGTTCATGGGTCTGTAGGGAACCCATGAGTTCGTCTGTCGAGAGGGTTGTCAAATCCCTCGACTCTTCGATTGCTATCACAATCGAGTCGAACTTCATAGGCAGACTTCTGAGAATCTTCTCCATGATTCTCTGGCTCTACACAATTTCTCCGTTCAACCGCATCTGGTTGATAATATTAGTCGTTCGGGTGAAGAAGTCACTCATCGACTCAGACTTGCTCATCTATAGGTTATCAAACTCTCCTGAGCATTTATAGTTTCACCAACTTCACTTTGTCGATGCCCTGATACGAACTTGCCAAGGTTTCCCAGGCCTGCTTGGCCTTGGTGGCGGATGCAATCTACGAGGAGATCGTCTCCTCAACTGCTTACATGATGTAGAAGAGGGCCTTCTGGTCCTTCTTCTTGTGCTCTTTCAATAGATCCTTGTCTGCTTGAGAGAGGGCAACCAATGCTGCTGCATCTGTCGGTTCTGGGTAGCCATTCTCGACTAACTCCCATAGCTCCTAAGATCCGAACAGGATCTTCATCTGGATGCTCCAGTAATCTTAGTTCTTGCCATTAAATCGCGGGATCTGCAACTGCAGGGAATTCCTTTTGGAATCCATCTTCTATCTCTACATAACGGCTCAATCAGCTCTAATACCATTTTGTAGGACAATTTTATCTTTTTCACAGCCATCAGGTGCCGAATCTCGCACAACGCTAGGCACAGGGAGGAAGACGGACTTCATTTACGAAGTGCGAGAATCGCCTGTGAACAGACTGTGCAAATTCTCGAAGTATGTCAGGAGCGAAGTCGGGACGGGTGCAGAACGAGCTTCGCAGCGTAGTGCGGACTGCGCCAGTTCAGGGGGTGAAGTACGTACTTCACAGCAAAGTGCGTATGTCACACTTTTAATGAGCGAAGTACATACTTCGCGCGAAGTTCGGATGGCACACGTTTCTTGTGCGAAGTGCGAACTTCGCACAGTCAGGAGGAAGAAACAACTATCGACAGCAAAGTGTGAACTTCGTTGGCTGACAAACTTCGCTGGCACTCGGGCTGCGCTCGAAACTTGGGCGTAGTCAGATTTCGACAGCAAAGTGGGAAGGCTGCTTCAGACTTGGCCAACTCTGGCCTTCGACTTCTTTGTCTTCCACAGTTGCCGCTGGGTTTGCCTGGCTTGGCAAGACCCGTATGAGAGGAGAGAACTGCCAGAACAGAGAACAGTAAATGTTAGCAAATAAACTTTTGCAAACCATAAAGATGCCACAAACAACAGCAAAGTTTATTTATATCAAACTAGGGTTACAGTATTCCTCAATCGAGGAAATAACATCTGCAGGCAAAGCTGCAGGATAAACCAAAAAGGGGAATGTCGAGTCTGCTGCTCGGACATTAATCAGCTGAGCCACACTGCTCACTGAATCGCTCGCCCTCCTTTCTCTGCTTTAATCTCCGCTTCCTCTTTCACGAACTTCTCTCACACACGCTCTGCTTCTGCTCTTTTTTTTGAAAACCCGAACTGCCCTTTTATAGCCGCGGGGAGAGGAGGATAAGGTTTATCCTCTGACAGCTTCAGACAAGGGTTATCCTCTGACCGGCCCTCATCTAGAGTTTCTGACAAACGCTGATTTGGCATTAACTCCTGTAGAGATCGGATCTGTCAGGTGTCAAATCTGTCAGAAGGTAGGTGTGATGTCATGTCACACTTTTGCCGGGATCCCGGACTGCGGCAGCGCAGTCCGACTTCGCCCATGTCTGGAGCGCAATCCGGTTTCGCCCAAGGTTCGGAGCGCAGTTGGGCACAGGCATGAAATCTGGGTTTATTTTTCTAACATTAAATACAAAAAAATATGAGGATTCTTTCCTCGGCCTCCCGTTCCTGCAGCTGTTAACTTCTCCTTGTCCTCCAAGGTATAAATCCAGAAAGAGCCAGTTATTTGGCTGAACAAATATTTATATGGTATACTACAACACCTCATTCTTTCAAAGACATTGGATTTTCCATTAAGGGAGTGACATGGATTGAATAAGAGGAATTTGGCACTCTTCTTTCTCATTGTAAGCCAAGTGAAAAAGCCCATTCAGTTCACCCGAAGCAGATGTTCACAATAGCGGACGATTTATAGCTAGAACTTCCCAATATGTTCACGTTGTTCATAAACAATCCGTATTTACACAGTTTTGGATGACTCGTCACTCAATTATGTTGGCGTCATGTTCTCATTACATCCTTCGCCGAATACGAACATTGAATATTATTTATCGAGGGAAGATTGGGTAATTGTGATTTTCATTGACCGCCGCCGGCAAGGCCATACGCTTGGAACCTACCAGAGTTTTACATTACATCCACTTACCTTTTCTTCCTTCTCCTACCTCTTAGAGAGTATATAAGCTAAACTCATTGAACAGGTAAGATATTCCTCTACGTAAGCATGAAAATAAAATAACGTGCAAATCGTGAAATGCCAAGTCAGAGTCAGTAGATATGATAACAAAATCTCGTTGAGTGTTCTTGGAAAAATAAAAAAATAAAAAAGCAGGACTCGGTACATATAATAACATAATCCCGTTGAATGTTCTGGTGAAATGAGCAACTGAAAAAAAGAGAAAGAAAAAGAAGGGAACATCAATATTCGACTGTTTATTTAGTGGCAGGACTCCACCCAGCTATCAATTGTTTTTTTTTTAATAAAATATTTAAAGTTAAAACATTAGTTTTTGAAAAGGCCAACTGAAAAGAAAGAAGAAACAAAAAAGGAACGTCAACATGCGAGGGTTATTTAGCAACTAGATGGCTCCATTTTTGCTGTAGACCTTGACGTTGACGTTTCTCTATGTGTTTTTTTTTTTACTTAAAAGGATTAACAGGACTCCATCTAGCTATTACTTGGTTTTTCTTTTATATAATTTTTTTTAAGTTAAATTATAGGTTTTTGAAAAGTTAAAGTATGGATTTTTTTTAGGTCTTATTCCTTGTGCAATGGGTTAAACTTGAGTCTTTTGAATGAAAATTCAAAAAACATAACATTGTTGTCCCAAGGTGTCCCTTTTCCAGGATTTTCATTGCACCGTTGTCCCATATTTTGGGTGTAAACTTTGTTTTCCCATATTTTGGATGTCTTTTTTTCCACCATCTTAGGATTCTCTTTCAAGGTTCCTCCTTTTGTCACCAAATGGCTTTTGGTGTTGTCCTATCCTGATCCCCATCCAATAGAATAGGGAAGTGATCCAAGACTAACACCTACATAATCTTAAATTTTAGATTCCTTTTCGCAAATGCTTCCTTAAAAACTAGAAAACTATCTATCTTGACTTTCTCACTATATGGATCCCTTATCTTATTAGTCCAAGTATAACTGGTTCTACGGAATTTAATATCCACCAAATGTAATGCATGGACACGGACAATCATGAGTCAATCCCCTAAGTCCAAAACTAGAGTTCCCTTTATTTATCTATGTATGCTAGTTTAGCATTAAAATACCCAATAACAATCCAATCTAACTCCTCCTTTGAGACTCATATTATTCATTGAATCTATCCATCTAGGTTTTGATCTCCATAGAAATTTGTGAGTAAAACTTGCTCAATTGTCATATTGATCCTAAAAAAAGATGTGAGGACACCCCTCCAAACTATATGCTCTATTTTCATTCATTCAAGAGACTTCCAAAAAGTAACTATCCTCTTAAGACCCCTCGCCGAACCACTTTCATATAATAAACACCCATCCAAAGTTTATTAGATATTTTTTACATGAGATCTATTGACATTTTGGTCTATTAAATAATCAAAATATATATTTTACTTTTCTTGAAGAGTCTTTGTACAATAGATTGATGTGTTCTACTATTTAAGTCCACAATATTCCATGATTTTATAATCAATGGTTACCTTGAGACTAGTAAGAGTCTATTGTCCTCATGGATCCTTTAGTGACATGTTTGTCTCCTTGAGATGCTATCAATTCCTTGTTTGATTTTCTAACCACTCCTTGAGAGTTGTTATTTTTTGATCTCTTCTTCACTTGGATGATCCTTAGAGGTGGCTTCTCTTCTTTTTAGTCATATACATGATGACATCCTTTACTATCACTATTCCTGATTATGCACTATCAATGCCCCCACCATATTTGCCTATGGTAACTCATTGCACTCTATTAACTACTTAGGGATAGGAGATAAAAGAAGTATTTGGACATGAGTGTTTCTATTTTTGTTTATTTCCATCTAATACTTCCATAAGTTATTTTTCTTCATATTTCACTAGTGTCTTGAACATCTTATACCTAATTGAGGGCTTGGGCTAGGTTTGTTCCCTGCCATCCTTTTTTTATTTTCCCTCATTTTGGGTTGTTCAAAACCATATCCCTTTGATTCTCCTATCTAAGAAGTGTTGGTTTCTCCTTTAGTGATCATAGACTTATGCTCCATATGAGGATTCAAATGGGCTTGCATTTCTTTGATCATAGTGTTTAGGTAGGACCAAACCAAATACCCATATTTATGATAAAATCTATAGATGAAGGGCAACACCTCATAACATAGTCATGTAAGTGTTCCAAATTTATCTAAAGAGGATGACTAAGATCCATTATTTATAAATTTTACCAAGATATCTAAAAATTTGAATACAACAAAAAAATTATATAACAATTTTCATTGTAAATATATTTTAAAACATTTATAATCATCTATCCCATCACACTTCAATATAATAAAAAAAATTTAAACCATACACTCCTATAATTTCCTTTAATAGTATAATGATCAACAAGTTAGATAAGTATATATGGACAAGGTGAGTTGTACAAGCCTATAGTGAGTGAATAGTTATTCTTAGTAAATTTAAGCTCATCTTTATGAAGAAAGAATAATCAATTAAACTTAATTTGGGGAGTATGCAAGTAAAAATATTTTATTTATTTATTTTATTTTAATAATTTTAAAAATTTTAAATTTAGTTTATAATGTTAATTTTTTTTATTCATGTATAAGGTGTATAAGAATATTGTACATACTAATTATTATAATTTTTTTATTGCTAAAATATGAAGATAAAATTAATTATATATATATTATAATAATAATTAATTAATATTTTTTTTGAAAATAATAACATTAAGCATTCATAATACTTATACAAATTTATTAAAATAATAATTATAAATATCTTTTTAAATTTTTTTATATTAATTATTTATATCTAATATTAAAATTTATTATTAAATAATTTTAATTATAATTTTAATATTTATCTTTGAATAAAAGAATTCGTTGTATCAAACCTAATCACATATTTGTCACAGTGAAAACCACTAAACTCAGCTCTTACAGGTGAAAGCAAGAAACTATAACATAGCTATAATTTATATTTATTTTTAAAATTAAAACTTTTTCAATACAGCGTTGAGATTTCGTTAACGCATTAAAAAGTTAATTCCCAGGTCAATAGTTCACATGGGCAGGTCCTTACAAAATCAAAATATATATCGATTAAATAAGTCTTAAGGTCCATCATTAGACAAATATTATTGGCGTTTCTATAAGTAGAAACCTGAATGTTCATGAACATGAATCTAGTTGTGTCTAAACTAAAGTCGTATATTCTTAGTTTTCTCTTAGACATAACTCTTTATAAGGCGTGGATACGTGACAAATACTAAATTACGTTTTGTATATTAATAATCATGAATACATAATTAGTAGTGGCGGTACACCACAAAAACTAATCATGTTCATAAACGTCTTTGGGAAGGTGAATATTCTCTAAAGTTTCAAGAAGCTTATACTATTTTTTTAATTAGCATGTCTAATAAGGTGTGAGAGGGGTACCGTTTATAATGTATTTATGTATGAAGGATAAGACATTTGGGATAGATGTTTTATTTGTAAAATTTTGGTAAAAAATTTGGCATGCGTTCTTCATAACAATCTATATACGAGGATTCTTTATCTAAACGATACCTTAGATTTTTTTCCATTAATCAAGGGATGATTAAATTAATTATTAAAACTATAATATGGATAATATATTAGGATAGTTTCTAATCACCTGACTCAATATTGCAGCTGTGCTGGTAGGTACTAAAAATTGTGATTGTAACCATTGCTTATATATATCAAAAAAATAAAAAAATAAAAAATAAAAATATTGTATACAATATTATAGTGAAGGTTTTGACCACTTGTCTAAGGCCTATTATGAATAGAATTGTTAGTCTTGAGAAAATTAAAATTTTCAAAGGTTGATATATTATTGACAACCTCGTGCTTGCATACAAGGATTTTTAATGGGCTCATAAGTCTAAGAAAATTGTCATCCTTGTCAATTATTATTACTATTTATAGAATATATTAAGATAAATTTAGAAATACTTTACAAATTTCATAGGATTTTGTCCTTAGGCTACTAGTCAAATTGCAATTCAACTATAATTAAAACTATAACAAAAATGCAACTATTGAGAAACAAAATAGGGAGGGACCTCCCTTGCAAAAATCCTTATCCTCCATAGACCAATGTTGAGATGAGGCCCTCTAATATGCTTGATCAAGGTCAAATATTATTTTAATAAATCTTCTGACAAACTCTAGTAGAACTATATTCTTCAAATTTTTAGTTATATGGATTTTGAGGAAGGCTTTTATGACCATGCATATTTCTCGTCTTATGTGACGCTTATGCATGTGTTCATGTGAATAGAATACTATTACATAGTTTTTAGTTACAAATATTTACAAGACAAGTTTGTCATTTACCCACTCTTCATTATATAATCACTATAGATGCATTGGGCCATTTGTTGAAGAAGGCTCATAATGAAGGATTATTAATCCATTTTAGATTCCTACTATTTTGTGTGAAACAAAAAAGAGGATATTTATACTACATAGATATTTTATAGCTTTATTTTGAAATTTTAGGTTCCATAATCAATCATTAAAAAATTGAAGTGTTATTTTCATCTAATCCACCCATGCCATAAAATATGCCTTTCATATGGAAAATAACTTTGTCTGCTCAAATTGTTTGTCCCTCGAGGGTACCATTCAACATCAATATTTAGCCATAAGATATGTGAGATTGGGTAATGTTCAAATTTGAAGAGTATTTTTTATATTTGTCTAATCAAATTCCTTTTTCTTGATGATAATATTTAGACTTTAGGTAAAGTACCAATGCCATTACATTTTTAGATATTTATATCTTACCTCCTCCAATGCCTACGTCAAATTTATATTATATACAAATATTACCACAATCTTGTGAATGTCATCCTTGCAAGCATTCAAGCTCTTGTTATTGTAAAAAGTTGTAGCATCTAAATTCTCTTCAAGTAATCAAGTGTATGAGCACTTAAGCATCCAAGCATCATCCATTGAAGTATCCAAGATAAAAAATTCATGTGTTCAAAGGTAAGCTAGCAAGGTTTCAACAAACATCATCACAGGGAAAAAACAACCTTAGTGGTGGAGAACGGTTCTTGCAATAGACAAGAAACCAGAGAAACAAGAGACAACAATTTCTTATTCGATACTTCGGAAGAATTTACAAGAATATACAGCCAAATTGCCATTTTCCAACCCCCTCTCATTACAATCCATGGGTTTTTATTGAGGTCCCGATCCTCTGTGCTTTCACACTTCCCACGATCTACAATTGCCACTTGGAACAATTTTGGAAAGTTGCATTGATGAGACTCTAGGTGAGGTGCACGACTGGCTGCCATATCCAACAAAATCTTCTTCTTGATCTGTTGCTTTTTGTTAGTTGCTTTAAACGTGTCTTCCAGATATCCTACGCGAGTGGCCAACATGCCCGTTGAAATCCTTCTTTGGAACTGCTGCTTCACTGCCTCTAACTTGTCGTGCATGAAGGGTCATCTTTATGAAAGCTGGAGTGCGTGTTTTTCTGTTTGGTCACGATATCACGACATGTCGTGATATCACGGCCATTTCCTTTCTCTATTTGGCCCACGATATCGTGACCATTTCCTTTCTTCGTTTTGCCCACGATATCACGACATGTTGCGATATCACGTCGTTTCTTCTATCGGACTCCGTTCTCCTGCTTTGGTCACGAAATCGTGACATGTCACGATTTTGTGACATTTTGTCTTCGTGCCTTGCCTTCCCTGCTTCGGTCATGAAATCATGACATGTCGTAATTTTGTGACCTTTTGTCTTCGCGCCTTGCCTTCCCTGCTTCGGTCACGAAATCGTGACATGTCGCAATTTCATGACCTTTTGTCTCCGTGCCTTGCCTTCCCTGCTTCGATCACGAAATCACGACATGTCACGATTTCGTGACCTTGTGCCTTCCGTGCCTTGGCTTCCATGCAGTGGCCACGATATCGTGACCTTGTGTCTCCTAGCCTTGCTTTTCCCTGCCTTGGGTCATGATTTCGTGACCCTGTGTCTTCTGGCCTTGCTTCCTTTGCCTTGGGTCACAATTTCGTGACCCTGTGTCTTTCGGCCTTGCTTTCTCTACCTTGGGTCACGATTTCATGACATGTCGTGATTTCGTGACCCTGTGTAACACTTAGAAAAAAAAATAAAATAACTTTGCCACTTAGAAATAAATAACAACAAAAGTTTGGTTGATGCTCGATTGATTTGCTACCCTCAGATGCTCCTGCATTAGACACATGGGGTGGATCGAGAAGTGATCCTCACTTCTGATCTTTGGGAGGAAGACCCAGGCGGTCAACCTCTATTTTTGATAGCCAAGTTGCATCCTCTACAGGTCTGCCCTTCCACTTGATTAAATACTCAGAATATTGTTTTTTCCTTGTGCTTCTGCCTTCACGAGTATCTAATATTTCCTTGATCTTGTCTTTGGTTGGGTTAGACGTTGGAATGCTCCATAATTCTGTGCTTGGTGCCTCTATACTATCTCCTTCATGGCATTCCACTAAATCAGATATGTTGAAAATAGGTGAAATGTCAAGCCCACTTGGCAATTCCACTTCATATGCATTGCCTGAATATCATTTTTCCAGTATTCTACATGGCCCAAACTTCTTCATCTTCAACTTGTTATAAGTTTTGGCTAGAAATATTTCTTTTCTGAGATGGACCATGACTTCATCCCCCACTTCAAACTCTTTGAACCGTCGCTTTTGGTCTACTCTTGCTTTATACTGATTATTCATTTTTGTAATTTGTTTCTTCACTTCTTCATGCAAGATTTTCATCTGTTATGTGAATTCCTCAGCCTCTGCACTGCACTTTTCTCCTTTATCTATTTTTCTCAGCTCAAAAACATTTCTCAGACTGTTTCCATATATGATTTGGAATGGATATTTGTTTGTACTATTATTAACAGAATTGTTGTATGCAAATTCTACCTGTTGCAAAACTAAATTCCATCCCTTGGGTTTATCTGCTATCAAGCATCTTAATAAATTACCCAGACTTATATTTACCACCTCTGTCTGTCCATCAGTTTGTGGATGGTATGCATAACTGAACTTCAGATCTGTCTTCAGCTTCTTCCACAATGTTCTCCAGAAATACCCAACAAACTTTGTATCTATGTTAGAAACTATGCTTCTTGGTAGACCGTGAAGTTGTACCACTTCTTTGAAAAATAACCCTACAATGTGAACTGCATCACTTGTCTTCTAGCAGGGAATAAAATGTGCCATCTTGGATAATCTGTCAACCACCACAAATATAGAGTCATTTCCCCTCTGTGTTCTTGATAATCCAAGAATAAAATCCATGCTTATGTCCTCCCACGACCTCTCAGGTACAGGTAACGGCTGGTATAATCCTGTGTTTTGCCTTATGCATTTTGCCATCTAGCATATTCTGCAACCTTGCACAAACTTTTTCACATCTTGCTGAAGTTGCGGCCAATAGTAATTTTCATTCACCAGGGCAATGGTCTTATCCCGACCAAAATGCCCACCCAGTCCTCCACTGTGCTTTTCCTTGATTATGTTCTCCCACATGGAACTCCTTGGAATGCATAATTTACTTCCCTTGAACAGCATTCCATCTTGGATTAGGAAATCTAACCATTTTTTCCTATCCATAGTAGCAGGTGCTAAGCAAGTCGTCCAAGCTGCTACAAAATCAAGATCTTCAGGATAAAGACCCTTCAGTTCTTCGAATCCTACTACTTCCACTGTCATTTAAATTAGCAAATTTTTCTTTCTACTTAAAGCATTTGCAACTCTGTTTGATTTCCTGCTCTTATGCTTTAACACAAAGGTATAGCTTTGCATAAACTCAACCCACTTCATGTGTCCCTGATTTAGTTTTTTCTGGCTGTTGATGTACTGCAATGCCTGATGATCAGTAAATAGAACAAAATATTTTGGCAACAAATAATGCCTCCACTTCTTCAGAGCCTGAACTATAGCATAAAATTCTTGGTCATAAACTGAATACTTTTTCCGAGCATCATTGAGATTTTCACTAAAATAAGCAACAGGTCTGCCTTCTTGGCTCAGTACAGCCCCTATTGCATTGCCACTAGCATCACAGTCGACTTGAAATACTTTGTTGAAGTCTGGAAGTACCAAAATAGGCTATTTTATGACCTTTTTCTTTAATGCATCAAA
Organism: Wollemia nobilis; assembly: GCA_028583015.1. Taxonomy (NCBI): domain Eukaryota; kingdom Viridiplantae; phylum Streptophyta; class Pinopsida; order Araucariales; family Araucariaceae; genus Wollemia; species Wollemia nobilis. The sequence continues at coordinate 3,285,857 of JAQPPZ010016349.1, forward strand.
GCTCATCTTAGCCCCTAAGGTCCACTTGAATTCTTTCTTATCCCCTCTCATTGTTTCTTTGAGGGGTGCACAAATGTTGCTGAAGTTTCTTATGAACTTTCTGTAAAAGCTAGCTAGACCATGAAATGATCTTACATCTGTTGTGCTTCTTGGGGTAGGCCATTCTATGATAGCCCTCACCTTCTCTGGGTCCATTTTTAGACCTTCTGCTGAGATTAAAAATCCTAGGTATACTAATTCTTTTTTGACAAAATTACACTTTTTTAGATTTATTAATAACTGCTCCTCCCTCAGCTTTTCAAAAACCCTCCTGATATGCATCAGGTGTTCCTCTAGGATTCTGTTGTATATTAATATATCATCTAAGTAAAAAATGACAAATTTTCCTAAAAACTCTTTCAGTACCTCATTCATCAGCCACATGAAGGTACTTGGTGCATTGGACAACCCAAATGGCATGACCAACCACTCATACAAGCCCTCTCTTGTCTTGAAGGCTGTCTTCCACTCATCTCCTTCCCTAACACGGATCTGGTGGTAACCACTCTTGAGGTCAATTTTGGTGAAGTACTTGGCTCCACTCAAACAGTCCATTATGTCATCCATCCTTGGCAATGGAAATTTGTATTTTATTGTGATTTTGTTGATGGCTCGAGAGTCGGTGCACATTCTCCACTCTCCATCCTTCTTGGGTGCTAGTACTGTAGGTACTGCACACGAGCTAAGACTCTCCCTAATCAATCCCTTTTCCAGCAACTCTTGGACCTTCCTGTTTAGTTCTTAAGTTTCTATAAGTGTCATTCTATGTGCAGCTTTATTGGGCAAGCTTGACCCTGGAACCAAATCAATATGGTGACTAATTTTTCTTACTGGGGGTAAACCCTCAGGCACATTATTAGATATGATATCTGGAAATTCCTTCAACAGCTCTTGGACTTCTACTGGGGCATCTTTGCATTATATATCCCTGACTCTAGGAACTAATGCATAACACATATGTTCATGCTTTAAATCATCTAAAAATTTTCTTTCATCAACCAAGCAAATTCTTGCACTGCCACATACCTTTTCTTCCATCTCCTTCAGGGGCTTCAAATTATGATGCATTCCATTCTTGGTCATGGAATAGGTGTTGGCTCGGCCATCATGAACCGTACACTGGTCAAACTGACATGGCCTTCCTAGCAGCAAATGGCACGCATCCATGGGCAGAATGTCACACAGAACCTCATCACGATAATTCTCAATACTGAACTTCACCAGGAACTATTCATTGACCAAAACCTTATGGTCTTTCTACAACCATGCAATCCGATATGGATGCGGGTGTTTCTTTCTCTCTAGTTGTAGCTTTGTAACCATTCCCTCCGAAACTAGGTTATCTGTGCTACCGTTGTCAATGATAATGTTGCAAATCTTACCCATGCATTTACACCTTGTGCAGAATAAGCTTTTCCTCTGATCTACAGATCCCTCTTCATTCAGTAGGACTCTTCTTGCAATAATTACTTCTCCTCTCTCAGCTTCATCAGAATGCTCAGACCCAGCATCTTCATCAACGACTGCTACTCTGGCATTTCCATCCGGCCTTCGATTATTTCTTTCTCGCTGTTGTGGGCACTCATATTGGTGATGTCCCTCTTCACCACACTGGAAGCAAGTCCCTTGAAATCTTCCTCTTCCTTGTCCATGTCCAGCTCTGCCTCTTCCCCCTCGGTAACCATTATTCTGATTATGGGGCGGTCTGTATTTTCTCTCCTTTGTTCTTGATTGCTGCTACCTTCTCCATTTTTCTAAGAATCTTCATTTCTTCTTCCACTGTTCCTTCCGTCGGTTCTTCCGCCATGACCTCTTCCTCTTTGCTTGTTTTCAAACCTCCTATTGAGCTTCTCTTCAACCTTTAAAGCAAATTGGTAAGCGTCCTCTATGGTGGTCATCTAGACTAGACTTAGTTCTTCCTGAATGCTTGCTCATAACCCATTAATGTAAGGGGATACCTTCTCCTTGTTGGCCTCTGAGTTTCCAGTTCTAATCAATATTTTATGAAATTATTCTGTGTATTCTTTCACAGACTTTCTTGATTGCCTCAATCCTTGCATTTTCTTCAATAGGTCTAACTCGTAATCACCAGGGATGAATGGCCTCTTTAGCTTTCCTACCATTGTTCCCACTTAGTTATTCTCTCTTTCCCTCTTTTATTTCACTCCAACTACACTCCCTTCCACAAAATGCTAGCATGACCTTTCAGTTTGGTCTTTGTGAATCTGACTCTATCAGGATCCTCAACCTCTTTGTACTCAAAGTACTCTTCTCAATCGTTGATCCATTCGATCAATTCCTCTGGATCAAGGTTCTTAGAATATGTGAAAACCTCCATCTTTGGCCTCTTCCCAATCTGGGATATGGCTTTGTATAGTCTGGCCTAAGCAGGATCTACAGCTTCTTCTTCTTCCTCAGGTTGGTCTTCTTCTTCATCATCTTCCTCTTCACTACCTTCATCTCTTCTTGGCTCCAATATTCTGCGCATTTCTTCTTGCAGAGCTTGCATTTGCTGCTACAAAGCTCAAACATCTTCTACTGCTGCCATGCCTCTCCCACCAACAGGGTTTCTCCTTGGAGGCATTCTGCTCACCCAATTCCAAGCCCTTCCATAGATCCTGGTGTAATTGCCTCTCCTTCGATGATCTGTTACACACTCAGGAACTACTGGCTCTGATACCACTTGGTGAAGAACAGTTCCTGCAATAGACAGGAAACCAAAGAAATAAGAGACAACAATTTCTTATTCGATACTTCGAAAGAATTTACAAGAATATATAGCCAAACTGCCATTTTCCAACCCCCTCTCATTACAATCCATGGGTTTTTATTGAGGTCCCGATCCTCTGTGTGTTCACACTTCCCACGATCTACAATTGCCACTTGGAACAATTCTAGAAAGTTGCATTGATGAGACTCTAGGTGAGGTGCACGACTAGCTGCCATATCCAACGAAATATTCTTCTCGATCTGCTGCTTGCTGTTAGTTGCTTTAAACGTGTCTTCTAGATATCCTACACGAGTGGCCAACATGCCCATTGAAATCCTTCTTTTGAACTACTGCTTCATTGCCTCTAACTTGCTACGCACGAAGGGATGTCTTTATGAAAGCTAGAGTGCATGTTTTTCTGTTTCGTCGTGATATCGTGACATGTCACGATATCGTGACCATTTCCTTTCTATGCCTTCTCTCTCCATTTTGGCCGTGATATCACGACATGTCACGATATCGTGCCATTTCTTCTATCGGCCTCTGTTCTCCTGCTTTGGTCTCGAAATCATGACATGTCACGATTTCACGACCTTTTATCTCCACGCCTTGCCTTCCCTGCTTCGGTCACAAAATTGAGACATGTCATGATTTTGTGACCTTTCGTCTCTGCGCCTTGCCTTACCTGCTTCGATCATGAAATCGTGACATGTCACGATTTCGTGACCTTTTGTCTCCGCACCTTGCATTCCCTGCTTCGGTCACGAAATCGTGACATGTCACGATTTTGCGACCTTGTGCCTTTCGCACCTTGGCTTCCCTACAGTGGCCACGATTTCGTGACATGTTGCAATTTCATGACCTTGTGTCTCTCGGCCTTGCTTTTCCCCACCTTGGGTCACGATTTCGCAACATGTCGCAAAATCATGACATGTCGCGATTTCGTGACCCTGTGTCTTTCGGCCTTGCTTCCTCTGCCTTGGGTCGCAATTTCATGACATGTCACGATTTCGTGACCCTGTGTCTTTCGGCCTTGCTTTCTCTGCCTTGGGTCGCGATTTCGCGACCCTGTGTAACACTTAGAAAAAAAAGAAAATAACTTTGCCACTTAGAAAGAAATAACAACAAAAGTTTGGTTGATGCTCGATTGCTTTGCTACCCTCGGATGCTCCTGCATCACTTAGTATCTCAGGTTGTGCTCTTTCCTCTTATTTGCTTTTGGAATTTTTTTTTCTTGTAGCTTTAATCTTTAATCATATTGTATATAAACCAATATTGTTGCTCTCAAAAGTGAAATCATAATTTGGCTATAGGTTCAATGGTGCTATCACTCTATAGTTTACATAGAGTCACCACTTTGATGCTTTTGTGACTTTTCTTATATTTTTAAATAGGGGCCTAATTGTTGTTGAGGGGAGTCCAACATCCTTTGCTACATGTAGGCCCATTTGCTAATAAATGATTTTTTATTTATTTTTTACAGCAAATTTAAAGTGCCATTGACAAATAAAAGCATCCACAATAAATAGGTCCCTTTGTTATTAATCCATTTTTTTTGTATGAAAGTGAAAGCACCATTGACAAACAAATGCACTGACAATAGATAGGCCCCTCTGCTATAATCCATTCTTTCACAGGAAAGTGAAAGCACCATTAATATACAAAATGCTTCATGCTTCTATATCTATGGTAGAGATAGGTTTTTCTATTACATAATCTATATTATTTTAACATGTGAGGGAATTATTTAAAATTTACAACTCAGGAGGAAAAACTCGGTAGCCTAATTTTATAGAGTGCTTGATGACTTGGGAAAAACTCAACAATAACTCGACAAAAAATATCTAAGAAATTAAAATAAATAAATAAATAAACAAATAATGTTTTAACCTGATTTCAAAATTAATAATATTTTGCAGACTAGATATGGGTATAATAAGGTTTTCAAGCATTTCAAAAATGATAACATGTATTGGAAGGTATCAACCTAGTCCCCACTCTGAATTTAAGTGTTGTCCAATCACTACCCTCCATATCTCACAAGAAATCTAATAAAATATTTAATTATGACACCTCATAAAAGTTATCACTAATAGTAACTTTACTAAAACTACATAGTTAAATATTGTGGTTATACAACTAAAATTAAGTTTAAAAAATAAGGTTTTGGTTTATCAATACGGTACTAATTTAAAACCACTAAAAACATTTTATATTGTCTCATTCCTCTAGTAACATATTTTATTCAGCCTTCCAAATTGTTATGCTATCTTTCAAACTTCCAAGTAGACAATGTCAATAGTTATTAAGTGGTTTGTGATTTAATACCTTATTTGAGATTGAAATGGGTCCCACAAATATTAAATCATGATCGCATAATGGGCATTACCACAACTTGAAAACTATGCATCTATCATTGAGCAAGAACTAAACTTGAGTCTCTCTTCTTGAAAATTGAGAATTTTAACTAGTTGACCTATTTTTATTTGACATTATCAAATTATATATTTCTTATAAAATAACATATTTAAAATTTAAAAAATATTTTAAACAATAAATATATATATATATATATTAATTTATTAATTTATCACAAGTATAAAATATCAAATTCATAATATTATAACACATTTGTTTAAATTATATTTTAAGGGAATCATGGATGATGGTGGGAGAACTACTAGTATTGGTGTAGGAGAGTATAAGAAGGAGATGAATCCCTTAGCTAGGGTGGCCACATCAACATGAAAGTCAAAGACCAAAAGCATAGTAGAGGTGAGCTAGGATTTAAAAGAAGAGGATCTATCTGAAATTTTGAATCCATTGAAGTGAAATAGGTGAGTGTTTTGATAAATATCTACTTTTGCTATGAGATAGTGATGTTCTTGAAATTCTCTTATTTCAACCCCTATTGGTGAAAATAGAACTGTTTTACCCTTTGAAAAAGTATAAATTTGATAGATTGATAGGAGATTTATAGCTATATTTAGGACATAGAGAACATTACCCACCATCAATGTATATTTCACCTTTTACTTTGACAAGGATAAAGGATGAGTCACCAAATTCTATGCTACAAGTTGAGTTGGAGGAGATTGATGAGAATGACTCATGTGAAGAAGTCATATGATGAGTTGCCCCTGAATCTAGAACCCAGTATTTTTATGGAGTTTTTATATTTTTGCCTTGACCATTTAAGGCTTTTCATATTTTCTTATTTATGTCTTTTTTGTGATCCTTCATTGCTGCTTCTAGTTGTTGTAGTCTTTTCCAACATTTGTTCACAGAGTTTCCATCCTTTTTGCAATGTGTACAAGTTATAGGGCCTCTTTATTTCTTTTTGAATTTTTCTTTAGTGGAGGTGGATGCTACTAATGCTTTTGAGGAAGAGGGAGAGATCTCATAGTTTGCAATTTGTGTTTCCTCTGTAGTTAGCCTATCACAAAATTCCTCTAAAGAGGGCATTTTAAAACTTGTACCAAGTGTATATTTTGTAGACAAAAAGGTGGTGGAAAAAAATTGAAACACTCCATTTAACTTAGAAAGAATAATATAGATGCATTCTTATTCTATTTTATTCTTTCCACTTCCTTTTAGTTGAATGAGGACTTCTTTAAATTTGGTGAGAAAGTCAACAATATTGTTGAAGTCTTCAGGAGATAATGTTGTTAATTCTACCTCTAGTTGCATTGACCTTATTTGATCCACTTTACGAAACAAGTTCTTTATTTTTTGTCATATTTCAAATAGGGTATTACATTCTAAAATGTGAAACCATAATCTTTCATTTATATTTGTGCTTATAATACCCATTGTTTCATACATCTTCCATTTATGAACAAATATCTCATATTCTTTTTTAAACTCAGGTTATTTCTCTTCTAACAATTGTGTAAGCCCTTTTTGAGAAATGAGATTTAATATTTTTGGTTTCCATGTATGATAGTTGTGATGGGTGAGTGGGTCAATTGTATTCATTTTTGCAGTGAACCAATTATTTCCCCATTTACTGCAGGAAGCTTTAGATAAGACAATGATGCACCTTCCTTCAATTATAGTAGTGTGGAGCACGAATTCCTGTGAAATAAGGCAATAGAAGCCAAACCTCTATACCAAAATTCTAAATTTATCTGCCCATACAAGAGGGAAAATATAAGTAAATTAAGGAGTTTGATATGTGGAATATAGGCAAATGGAAGTAAGAATAACCTACCAAACATTTATACCAAATATTCTTAATGACCTACCCTGATGTGAGGGAGACTATAGGTCAATGAGAAGAATGATACATGGAACATAGGTGATTATATCGAAGATATGGGCCAAAAATTTGGTGCCTTTATTTAATATGTTTGATTTCTTAGAGTAAAATTTTGAAGTGTATTGCAACTATAACACATATGAAATGATCCAGGTTGTTGTGCAAGCATCAAAAAACAAATTCCCAAGATAGTGTGTCAACACCAATGCAACAATTTGTGCTAAGTATCACCTTCAAGAAGCAAGCAGCAGTAGTAATGCAGTAAAAGCTGCAACAGTGCAATAGTAATAAGAGCAACAATAATAGAGTCTACAATTTATCAAGTTAGACACATGAAGAATCCCCCCTTGCTTGAATCTATTAAGGGTAGGTGCAATATGCAGCACTACTATAAACAACCCCCCCAAAAGATATTTTAATGATGACTTTACAAGGAGATTCTCACTTAGAATACCTCTAAAAATAGGTAGAGAACAGTGAGATGGTCTTTTAATAAAAATAATACAATGTTGTTCTTCTTTAAGAGGAACAATTGATATTAAAAAATATTGAGCTCACATACATATTCCAGCACCCGATAGTAGTAAATTTATACAAGGATGCCCATTGTTTTAAAAAAAATAGTGTCCTATCACTAAATAAACAAATAGCACCCTCAAACTTGGATTCTTACATAAATCTTATGCCCAAACACTTTGATTGTCTATCTTCTCTTAGTTGTAGTCAAATGGAGTCTCCTTGATGTGAAGGTACATATCCCCAAGCTCTACACTTGAATGATGTCCTAGCTCTATGGTCAAGTCAAATATTGCAAGGTTTGAGGGTGCCAAATTTGTTGGTCCACATTTGTTGCAGTTGAACCACATCCCAACCTTGTGCTCGAGTGGAATCTGAGAGGTATCGAAGGTGCCAAAGCTCCTAGTTTGCATCTGCTACAATCGAACGATGTCCCAAATCTATATTCAAGTGGAATCTACGAGGTTCAAAGGTGCCAAAGATCCTAGTTCACATCAAAAGTCTTCTTTACTGATGCAGAATAGAAGTCAAATTCTTTTCACTAGATCACAAAAACATTAGAGCATTTAAAATCTTTCCTCACTTGTGGTCAAGTATATGGATCCCTACAAAGTGGAAAAAAGTATGAATGCACTGCTACAGATGGGGTGACTCAATTTAAAGTTCAGATGTGGGTGAGATAGGATGAATAAGACCTCCACGATGAACATATAACTAAAGATATGCCAGCAGAGGTACCAAGGAGGAAGATGTTGAAAGATGTATGTTGGATGGATGCCAAGCTAATTGAGGGTAGGCTAATACTAAAAAAGGTCCAACACAACAATATCTAGTAACAGGTGCAATATAAGGGCATCAATGAAGACTCAATGGTGCATGTAATTCAAGGGTGCCAATGAATTTTCATCAACAAAATGGCACCAAGGAAGATAAGGGCACCAAGGTGATTTCATTACCATGGAGGAAATGTTTTGAAGGATGATGAGCTATATTTATGAAAATAAGCATGATCATGCCAAGAGAATGAGGCATGAACTTTGAATGGTGTTGAGCAATATTTTTTAATTTGATATTCACTAAGCGCAAAGCTTGCTGACCAAAACTATCAGTGACAAGGAGATCAAACTTCCACAAGAAAAACTATGGTAAAAATATTCATTCAACAAGAAAGAAATTGATGAGTAGCTTTGAGTGGAAAGTCTCGGGTCATAGGTGCATGATCTAAGAAATGTAGCAAAATATTTCTTCTTGAATGGTCTGCGAAGACTGTTAGAACATGCTTCTAAAGGAAATTGAAGTGTGTACTTTTCATGATAGTTATACCATATGGTAAATATTTCAGCTTATAAAAAAACCAATCTTTTCTAAATATTCAAAATGAGAATTAAGGCTTGAAATGTCAATAAAAATATCAGCGACAAGGAGATTGAACTTCCACATGAAAACATGTGGGAAAAATATTCTTTCAACAAGAAAGAAATTGATGAGGAGATTTGAGTGGAGAGTCTCAAGTCATGGGTGCATGATCAAAGAAATGTAGCAAAATATTTTTTCTTAAATGGTCTACAAATACTGTTATAACATGCTGCTAAAGGAAATTGAAGCATGTACTTTGCATGATATTTATACCATATCGTAAAATTTTCAACTTATAACAAAACCAATCTATTTTAAATATTCAAAATGATAATTAAGGCTTGAAATATCAGTACTAATACCATAAAATTACATTCATGCAATGAGATATACACAGAAGGTAAATTCAAACACTTTTCAGCAAAATAAAATAATTTTGTTGAAAAAAATGACTTACGAATAAAGATTGTGACTAATTTTAAATCTAAGCAAGTTTTTGTAGCAAAAAAAATTATCCAAATAAGGTGAACCAACTCTATGAAAACCTGAAAGAAAACAAAATCTAGCCTAGCTCTGGTACCATGTAGGAATTTTCATACTAGACATGTAAAGAATTACTAAAACATCAAGAACTGATTGCTTTATTCCATGGGATCAAATTTGTATAAATAGCAAATTTGATCAATGTGAGTCGTTCGATTACAACAACTCACCAAATCTAACCTAGTCTAAACTGAGAGTTCACCTGACTCATGGAAGCATGGTAACTCAAGTAAGACTATCCTAGTATAACATAAGAGAACAAATATTTATTCTAACAAAAGCATTGGTTCAAAATAAGGTATTTTATTTATGTTATAGTGACGCACAATATTCCTCCTAAAAATGATGTAATATAAAGTGTACCAATACACTAAAGGCAACAAGCATCCTACATCTAAGATCTATTGAAATATAGAAGATAGATAAGGTGAGACGACCTAGGGCACACAAGTGTCAGTTTGGGGTGGATAACGACACCATATTTAGTAGCTTATCCAGCACCCACAATTGCAATAATCTACAACACAAGTACCTATGTAAGGATAAATACAAGGACAACGAATAATAAGTGGTATATCAAGGAGAAAAAAAATGTAATACCCAATAAGGAGGTCAAGATAAAACACCACATTCTACTAATAAAGCTCCATAATACCTCCACTCCATCGCCCTTGGTACCTTATAGTTGGGGCCAACCACCATCCTCGAGTACAACAATTTGCAAGAAGGAAATTTTTCATTGTAAAAAGAGTGAAGCAAGCTTGCAAATGGTTGGAATGAATGGGCAGTGAGAAGATCTTAAGCATAATTTTTTATACATTGAAAAAAGTGTAGATACAAAGGAGATATATACACTTGTATTGAAATAGGAAAAAATGTTGTGCCACTTGGCACAAAGGGCTCATTACCCTATTATCTCTAATTCTCAAGAAAGTTGCTAATTCATATAACACTTCTCATCATTATAATAACATCCAAGTAACTTCAACACCCAACAAGGAGAAGCTAATCCAATGGCACACAATTTAAAATGTTCCACAAGGTCTAGTGAAGCTTGTGGTAGAGAATTAAGTAATGTCTAGTACTACCTAGCACATGCTTCAAGAAATAGAAGCTTACATATAGCTTCCAGATAAGAAGCACATAGTATGCAAATGAACGAGCAAGTGAGAAAATAAAAAAAAGGAAGAAAATTCATAGCAAGTATTAAGTGAAGTGCATTCTAATATTGAATTCAAGGAGTCAAAGGTGAATTTAATACTATAATAATAGAATGACCATTGTGTCTATCATAAACCAACAAGACATCAATTCTCACAATCAACACTCAGATTCAATAACAGTTAGTATGAATTCAAAGGTATATTTACACTTACATGCTTTTATTAAATTTTAAAAGGGAGGTATAAGGAAATGTATATTACTAAGTTTTAAATGTATATGACTAAGGTTCACATGTTGTAATAAATGCACAAGTGTCAAAGATTCATGTTGTAAATATACAAGGAGTCCTATTGTACATCAGTTATATAAGTAGAGTAAGGATCAAGTAATATATCTTCTTATATAAAGGTCTCAAAGTGAGTTTTTTAGGAGAGCATATGTAGTAACAATATAGAGGATTAAATGTAGTAGTAGTATAGAGAGTGTGTGGTACAATGTATTCTTTCATATCTTCTCATGGAGTGTTCATGTCCTCCATTATGTAGCATTGTACTATTTTCATCACTTTCATTAATGGTATATTTTTGAGTTATTTTCAGATGTTCATATTATTATTTTCTTGCATATTATGGTGTAATTAGTTTATAGTTATCTCATATTATTTATCTTGCATCTTGTGGTCACATTGCTTGTGTTACCATGTCATCAAGTGGTTTCAAAACACATGGTAGATCAGTTACTATCTAGTAATATCCCCAATATAAATCATTAAAAAAATAGGGAGAGCCACATACGATATTGAGAGAAATCCAAAAATCTCATTTACAAAAATTTTGAAATTACAGTTGGCTAGAATCTTTCCACAAGATTGTAGAAAAAATTGTGAAGACTATGACTCAACATAAATTCCACTACAGTGATAAATCAACTAGTGAATATTCATCACCTTTAGATTTAATTAATTCTTTCATTCTAGTTTCTAACATCTTATTGGAGTAAAATGAGATCCAGATAAAGTTGGAAAGCTTCCTACATAGAACTAGGAAGAATATCTTCATCAAAATAATTCTAGCACTTTCAATAGTAAGTAGAAGACTAAATATTTTAGAAGACATGAGAAAAGGTCTCATTATTAGATACTATAGACCTACAAAGTACAAAAGAAAAATACTATAACAACCTTACTGCTGATTCAAGACACTCCATAAAAGAGTCAAAGAATATTGGAGGTTGGTGATCTCCATTGAAAATTAGCCTGAAAATTTTGAAGAGACCCCTAGAATATTCCAAAAGAATATTTGAGATTGGTGATCTCCATTAAAGCTTATAGATTGCAAAAGTGAAGAAGGGCCAACAAATATTTTATTCCATATTCCAATAGTAGCAGATTTTAGAGATCCAAAAAGATCTCACTACCAACACTTCCATAGTAGAAGGTTGAAGGAAAGGTCTCACTTGGAATACCAAGAAGCTATGATATTGAAGACCTTAGTGAAGTCTCAAGGATAAGGTTTGAAGAACCTTATTTAGAGATTGTCAGCAAAGGAGTTCTTATAAGAACTCATTGGAGAAATTTACTACCAAGGAGAAGTTCTTGATAGTAAAAGAACTTGGTATGATTATCATCATCCAACAACAATCCCAAAAGAGAAATATTTGGCAAGGAATTAGCATAACATCATAATACCTTAAGACTTTTAAATTCTTGAGAAGAAGACCTAGATTAAATTCAAAACTTGAAAAAGAGACTAAAGGATAAAAGAGCCAAATATTACTACCAAATCCAAGATATTTGAATAATTCCTTAGAAACCTATAAGGCTCATGTTAAGATAGGATTTTGTTTAATATTCAATAAAATACTAAAGGGTTCTTGAAGGAAAAATTAGCTATGATTTGGGGGAATTCCCTACCAATGTTTTGAGTTTCAAGAAAAACATTTTAGTGCAAATATTTACTGCGAAAGATGCAACAATCAAGGTAGTATTACTAGCTACAAAAATTCAAAAGTTACAAAGTCCATCTTAAAGGTTAATGAAGTCACCTACTTCAGTTTAAGGGCAGCGATTTAGAGGGTTTTTGGAGCTTCAAAAATGTGATTTAAAGAGTTGTTTCAATAAGCCAAGAAGACTTGTAAGTTCATCCAAGTAAAGGTAGTAATAATGTGATTATAATCACCTAGCAATACTTCATATATAGAGATCATTAATGTAAGAAAATTGGGTGTAAATAGGTTCCTTAGGTGAAATTTTATTTGGACCATTATCCAATTACATTAAGCACCATTTTAAGTTCTTTAAAAGTTGCAAAGAGAAGGTTGTGTATTATAGTCTTCAAAGGGTGTGTAGAAGGAAGTTCTTTAAGTTTTATACCTACACATTAAAATAGGATTTAGATACAAATAATCTTCATAATATTTATTTACAACAAACAATACTATATTACGTTACAAAAATTATAGTGTATTTACGAGCAATTACTAGTGCATGATTTAAGATTCATTTGAAGGATTAATAAGGTGACATCAATACTGCACTATACTAGTTTTTCTTAAAGAGTTTTCTAAGATGCACTAAATATATTAAGTTATAGAGATTCAATGTGCACTAAGTATTTTATGTTACATTGAAAATTAGTGCATAATATGGTTTACTTTGAGTGTTCATCTATAATATTAATAAGGAGAAACTATTATTTAGTGCAAAATTAAACCTCTAAAAATTAGCTGCATGGTTATGAGCTTGGATTCATTAGTTTTAAAATTATTCAAGTTAGAGGTTAGTGGTGTCTGAGAAACAAGGCAACAATACATTGCTCACAAGGATTAGAGCAATCAAACACTATATCTAAGAAATAAACTAAAAGCTTCAATATCTATCTTCATTTATCCTCAAGTTATACATTGAGGAGTTGCCATATTGAAGGAGAAGAATAGCATAAAAGGAATACATAGAACTCTCAAAACTTTGGTTCAAAATAAGGTATTTTATATATGTTATAGTGATATCCCTCCTAAATAGGACGTAATATAAATTTTCCCAATACACTAAAGACAACAAGCATCCTACATCTAAGATCGACTGAAATATAGAATATAGAGAAGGTGAACCGACCTAGGACACACAAGTGTCAATTTGGGGTGTCTAAAGACACCATATTTAGTAGATTATCTAGCATCTACGATTGCAATAATCTACAACACAAGTACATATGTAAGGATAAAGGCAAGGACAATGAGTAATAAGTGGTATATTGAGAAGAAAAAAAGGTGTAATACCCAATAAGGATGTCAAGAGAAAAAACCTCATTCTACTACTAAAGCTCCATAGGACCTCCACTCCATTGACATTGGTACCTCATAGCTGGAGCCAACCACCATCCTCGAGTAGAATATCTTGCAAGAAGGAAATTGTTCATTGTAAAAAGAGTGAATCAAGCTTGAAACTATTTGGAATGAATAGGCAATGAGAAGGTCTTAAGAATAATTTTTGATATATTGAATAAAGTGTGCATGCAAATGAGATATATACACTTGTATTGAAAGAGGAATTGTACCACTTGGCACAAGGGGTTCAGTACCCTCTTATCTCTAATGCTCAAGAGAGGTGCTAATTCATATAACACTTCTCATCATTATCCTAGCATCCAAGTAACTTCAACACCCAACAAGGAGAAGCTAATCCAATGCCACACAATTTAAAATGCTCCACAATGTCTAGTGAAGCTTGAGGAAGAGACTTAAGTAACACCTACCACTACTTGGCACCTACTTTAAGAAATAGAAGCTTACATATAGCTACCATACAAGAAGCACATAATGTGCAAATGAAAGAGTGAGTAAGCAAAAAAACAAAAGGAAGCAAATTCATAGCAATTATTAAGTGAAGTTCATTCAAAGCTTGAATTCAAGGAGTCAAAGGTGCATTTAAGACTATCATAATAGAATGACCATCGAGTCTATAATAAACCAACAAGATACCGATGCTCACAATCAATGCTCAAATTCAATAGCAGTTAGTATGAATTCAAATTTATACTTACACTTACATGGTTTTATTAAAGTTTAAAAAGGAGGTATAAGAAAATGTATATTACTAAGGTTTAAATAATTGGAGTAGATATAACCTTAGAAAAAGCAATCATGTCAATAGTGCATAATCTTAAGAGATAATTTAAGGAAGTATTATATTTGCAAATAATTAAGTAGGAGAAATAAGGGTTTCTACTTAGGCATTTAAAAATTATATTGCAAATATTATTAATTTCTAACATTCCAAAAATTAGGGAGTCATAAGGTATGCTACATCAAACATAAATAATTGGAATTTAGCAATATTGGATATTAAGGGATATAAAATAAATATCATTATTTACTTAAGGAGTTGGAATTATATATTTACATTTGTATCATATTCATACTAAAGGGATAAAATAAATGCAACTATAGATCTTCAAATTAAGTGCATAGTTCATTATGAGAGATAAGGTGAAATAGACATTGATTATTTATAAAACATTATAAAATCAACTCAAAAAGTGAACTATTACTTACTAACCACTTTATTAAGCTTATATCTTATTCTAAATAACTAGGGAGACATAAGGATTCTACAAAACCTAACTTTGGAAAGGTTTTATCAAATTGGTTCATATACTCTAAACTAGGGAGTCATAAGGCATTCTACTTTAAAATCCTTCAAAATAGCCATTAAGGATACTCTAAAGGTTTAAATAAAAAAAAAATTAGAAGTGTAAAATCATTAAGTAAACTTTAAAATCCTCAAAACATTCTAAAATCAACTAGAAGATATAAATAATTCTACTCCAAATGTTAATAAAAGGAAACATGAATGAAATAGTGAAGAATGCATTCAATAGTGAGGAACTATTTCATATAGTGATAGTTTACTCCCAAAAACTATTAGATACTTTTCAAGGATACAAATTTTTATCTTTCAGTGAAAAGGAAATTAATTCTTCATTTATTAAAGAGGCAAGAGAAGGAAATTTCAAAACTTTAATTGGTTATCTTCATAAATTACTCTTCAAAGCATGGTGGAATTCAAAAAAAATAGTTATATTTATAGTAGAAGAATGTTTAATGGTATATGTATCATTAATTTTTGTTGGACTCGTTCAAAACATAAAGTAAACTAGAAAATTCTAGTCAATACTATTGTGATGATGTACTAATTAATAATGAACCATATATTCCTCTAACAACAATGCAAAAAATTAGAAGAAGTAAAAATAGAAAACATGACAAACAAAAACATACTCATCGAAACAAAAAGTATAATTAAGAAAGCACAAATATTGAATTGAATGAGTATGATAATTTCAAATAACTGGAAGATCCTATAGAATATCATGAAGTCAAATCTCTCTTAGTGAAGATAAAATTTTATGAAGACACTAGCTACTTGCATCAACATGACACAAACAACAAACAAGATGAATTCAAACTCTAGTACCAGATAGAAGATACCCAAATTATGTAATACATGGGATTTTAGAGTATATTACATAATTTGGGCCATGTATATGTACCACCTTTGGTACATAACTAGAGTAGGAGTTTACTTTAGAGTAAATTTAGTAAGTTACTTCAAGTATTGTAGTACATGCACAAGTGTCAAAGCTGTATGTTGTAAATATACAAGAAGTCCACTTGTACATCAGTTAGATAGGTACAGTAAGGGGTAAGTAATTTTTCTTCCTATATAAAGACCTCATAGTGAGTGTTTTCAGAGAGTATATGTAGTAGCAGTATAGGGGATCAATATAGTCTTCCATATCCTCTCACAAAGTATTCATGTCCTCTATTATGTAGCATTGTAACGTTTTCATCACTTTCATTAATGGCATATTTTTGAGTTATTTGCAGATTTTTATATTCTTATTTTACTACATATTATTATTCCATTACTTTATAGTTATCATAGATTAGTTATATTGCATATTGTGGTTACATTCCCTATGCTACCATGTCATAAAAAGTATCATGATTGACAAAGTTCTTAGATGTATTTTATCAGGCATCCATCAAAGCCCAAACCTAATATTACCCTCTTTTGGGAATGGGGGTTTGAATTTTGATAATGATAAAATTTATATATCATCTTGTCCTAGAATAAGTCCTTATACAAAGGTCTTGTCAGACCATAGTTCCAATAAGATTTTACAAGAGGGTGGTGTTGTTTCTTATTTTGGGAGGGTGGGGAGGATAAATATTATGATCAAAAGGAGGACGAGGGAAGGGTTTTAAATCCAAGGGGGAATTAACAACTTATTTTTTTAAGGGCTTAGAATAAGTAGAGAAGAAGGGTGTAAAAAATAGTAAGCTATTTTCCTCTTAAAAAAATGATATTTCAGGCCAAGGAAGCAAGTAGGGCTTAAACAATCCTAGTAGGTTCTCTTTCCGTCCAAGTATTCCAAATCACTATAATACAAGTACATCATCTAGATGATATGCCCTAAGAGCTTTAAAAAATGTAAATAAGATAATAGGTATGATCAAGTATCAAGGGACATAGGTCATGAGACAAGTAAATATCAAGATTTTATAGTATGAAGGAAATGCTACATTAAAATTGCATAAAAAAACTAAGAAGAAATCATTATTTGGGAAATAAAAAATCATAGTTGGGGTCATTAGAGTAGGACAACCCCATGGGAAATGGAATCAATGATCATCCTCTTTCTAAATGTCTTAGGGCTCAAGACCCCTCATCAAAAAATAACTTTAAATCATTTGTTTGAACTTCATAAGCTAGATAGAATTTTAATCCACTGGACATAAAGAAAGCAATATCCATATTTGTCTCTCTCTTACTAAATTAGAAATTTGTAGGGCTGAACAAAAATGGAAGATCAAGAGAAAATTTAACAAAATGAAATTTCTCCTTCCAACTAGTAGACAAGGTATGTATTGAGGTAGGTATGGTTATAGACTTACATTTTATGATATAGGAAAGAAAATTTATGTAGTCAATTTGGATGGTCCTTATGGCGGTAGAAGGGAGTTTTGGGAAGAATTATTTATTAAAATATTTTTATAAAAAGAAAATGTAGTGGTGGGGGGACTCAAATTTTGTAACTAAAAGAGCATAAATGTAGGGAGATAAGGTCATAATGGATATATAAAATCCATATTGCAAGGTTGTGTGATGTATAATCCATTAAATTAGTTCCTACTTAGAGGAATCAAAGGACTAGAAGATAAGGTATTTCTAAAAGGTTAGGTTTTTAGTGTCTAAAAACCTCAAATCTAAAGTAGAAAGACTAAGGACTTGGATAGATCAATGTGGGGGGTGTGATCATTCACTAATTTTCTTTCAATTAGAAAAATATCAAGAGAAACTTGTAGGACCTTTCAAGTTCAATGTTATTTGATTAGAAGATGAAGAATTTATAAATATAGTAAAATATGAGTAGACATATTGACCTAACCATAGAAGAGAAAACTATGTTTTAGTTTTCTAAAAATCTGAGGAGAATCAAATCCATTACAATTGCATGATCCAAAGGTAAATATTGTATAGAAAAGGCAAAAATAGTTGATATAAAATCTAAATTGAATCAGTTGTATAGACATGAAGGCAATAAGGTTTTTTTAGATAAGAAGAATTGTAGGTCAAGGAGCTAGTAGAAAAGAAGATGTAATAGCTATAATGAGAAGATATAAAGTGGTTGAAATTGGCTCTAAAATAGTGGGTGAAATGAAAGTGGAGTTTTTTCATGGTATATCTCCTCCAATATTCTTAAATGTTTTGTTTTCACTGCAATTGCCTCAGGGTTCTCTATAGTAAACTCTAGGATCCTTAGAACTCTTGACAATCCAATCAAAAATGAATCTAGCTTATCCAATCAAATTGTCTAGTAAGATTTGTTACCCTCCATGTATGTTATACAAAGCCTTAGATTATATTGCATAAAGACAAGGTCATTAAATTGATCTTGGCTCAACCTATTGCACTTTTGGTATTTATGGTCTCAAATAGAGACCAATTGTTCTCAATATAGGAAAGACATAACAAGAAACATTACATGACTTAAATTAGATGGAGAAAATAAAAAGTCTTGTTTATTTAAAAAATGTCTTTATAACTACTTGTACTAAAATTGCTTATTTATATGACAATATATATATAATTATAATATGAATAAATATAATCAATCATAAAATATATATTTTTTTTGGTTGGTAGAAGGGATTTTTTAAAGGGTTCCTAAATTTATTACAAGTAGAGTTTTGAAAGGTATCCCAAACCTTATATCTAGCACTAATATATCAAGAAAGTAAATACAAGAGATTACCATGGTCAAACAACCAACTGGTAATAGGGACTAGCATAGGATAAACTGACACCCAAAATAACCATGGGTGCTTAGAGAACCAGAGAACCAATAATCTCACCTAAAACTAGATCGGATCTGCAGCAACAACATCCAGCCTAACAAACAACTAAACCAAAAACAAACAAAAATCACTTTCTAGAAGCCTTTCTCAGTAAGGTATTAGGAGTCTTACCCACCTTTTTTTTTGACCCCCATAGAAAGAAATCATTTTTTTAAGCCATACTCCTGAACACATTTGTTTCAAGTCTCCACGATTGGAACAAACTCATTCTCTTCAATATGTAGAGCCTCAAAACTATCCATTAGAAGGGGTTTTCCTCCATTAGAAATATAAGAATCGATCTCCCTTTTGTTGAGTGCTCTATTGTTGGGTCTCCCCACTTTCCTTTCAACCCCTACATCAATACAAGATTTCCTATAACTTTTGGCCTTTGAACCCATAGAGCCTTTCTCAAAAATAGTTTTTGGAGAGGCTAAAGAGCTTTCCATTAAATATTGAAGATTCGGATGATCCATGTCAACACATTAAAAGGAATTTTGGAGGATAAAACTAGAGGGATTTACCTCTTCTCCACTCTATATGAATTTAGAAAGTTGAACAATATCCCCTGCTATTGGGCTCACTTCCATTCTATTCATAAGAACCATGTTCAAATCCTCTCCATCAAACATGATTGATGGAAGAAGGACTTCCTCTTGTAATTCCTCATTGAGCCCAACTTGAGAAATAGAAATTGAATCTTGTCCTTTAAAATTTTGAGGGTTTTCTTAGGCACCCACTTTTTACTAAGATTCTTACTGTTTTCCTTACAACTCAAAGAAGTACTTAGAGCTTTTGTAGGGGTCATAAGCTCTTATGGTCCCCACCCTTACCACACTCTTGGCAAAATTGGGGTTTATTTTCATATTTAATGTTTCGAAACCAGGTTTCAATATTAGAAAAGAGTTCAACAAATATCGATAGTTCCTTCTCAATATCTATCATCACATACATTCTAGAATAAAGCATTTGAGATTTGGAACTGGTAATCTGATCAAAGAAAAATAAATCCCCGATTGTCTTGGCAATAGCTTGGAAGATGCTCTCATGCTAGAGATGAAGTGGAAAGTCTAGTAGCTTGATCCAATGTGGGACAATATTAATGCTCTATGTTAGAGGATTGAAATTTGGGTCCCATTTACGTAGAAATAAACCTCGTTTACCAAAAAACCATGGACCCCCTTCTTAGAACCACTTGGAATCGTCCTCAGCATTAATCTTGATAAGGAAGAAATTTTTTGGAATGACCACAATTTCAAGAGACCCAATAGGTCTCCATCTTGCCAAAGCCCATCTCCTCAAAGAATTAGTCTCCAACCTCCTACCTTTGAATTTTCCCACAAGATTCCACAACCCATATTTCAAGATATTATCAATCAAGCTATCAAGGATATGGATCTAGTTCGATAGAGGAGAAATATCGAAGAGGGTATCAACTCCTCAATTACTGCCAGCAACCACTTTTACAAATGAAGGTGCACTAGAAGGGATGGGATCCTCATCGTAGGTTCTACTGGTCCCACCTCTGAGCTTACTAGGATCACACTTCTCCCATTTAAATGAAAAGTAGGGGTTGTGGTAGTCAAATGGAACCACCTTCATGAACTTAGCTTCTTCAGCAATAGGGTCAAAGTTGCCCAACAAGGCATCCACTTCCTATATTCTCCTCTGCAACACTCCTTCATGAACTTAGCTTCTTCATTATTCTCCTCTGCAACACTCCTCTCAAGCCCTAATTTGTCTCATCTGCAATGCTCCTTTGAAACCCTTATGTTTTATTTATAAATTGATTAGATAATTTTATAATAAATCTTATTAAATAATATTATGTTTATTTTATTCTCATAAACAAAATAAAAATTATAAAATCACAATCCATTTTATTTTTATTTATTTATTTATTTTAATAAAATAATAATTGTAATTTATAGTTTTTCATCAACAAAACAAATAATTTCATGTTTTCAATGTACTTTTCAATCCAATATGAGGACACAATTCTTATTAGATTGTGTTGTGCAACATGAAAAATAAATTTCTTCACTTCTGCATTTAGATAATGACTTGTGAAAAAATAAAAAATCATTTTAATCTTATCCATGGCGTAAAAACAATTTTTTTTAATTCTATATATAGTTGACCCAATTTAATATCAGATATTCACTCACATATTCTTTTACTATATTTAAAAAAGAAATTATATATCATTAAAGAAATTATAAAAATCAAAGTTAACTTACATTACTTTTACGAATCCAATACATATGCCACTTGTATACAATATATTATGAAGTAACCCCAAAGTGAAACATAAAATATCCAAGATGAAAAACAAACACATTTGCAGAATTTCACTTTATCTAATTAATACGCTTAAATATATTTTATTTATAAAATCCCATGCCCTGCCTCTATCCGTGCAATTTATCACATGCCCTGTCCCTCTATCCCTGCCTTTTCCCGTACAATTTATCCCATGCCCGGTCTCTGCCTCTACTGCCTCTATCCGTACAATTTTCGGCCCCTGCCTCTCCCTTGTCTCTAATCGTACCGCAAATAATAATATTTTGGCCCACTGTTCCTGCGGCCGTTAACGACCAAAGTTCAAATTTATAAAAAGCAGGCTATTGTTTATATAAATAACTATCACAGATATACTACATCCTTAGGGAGTGAGTGAATGGAGGGAATAAGAATAATTTGGCACTCTCGAGGGAATAAGAACAATTTGGCACTCTGTTCTCTTGAAAAAATATATTCTGATACAGTGTTTTTTTAAAAATATGTTCATTCTGTACAGTGTAATGGTTAAAGTTTTAATTTTTTAATGATTTATATTCAAATTAAAATTTGATTTGTTTTTAATTTTTATATTGAAAAATTAGAATAAAAAAAACCATTTACAAGAGAAAAAATATAAGAATCAATCATAACATATGTGTTTGAAAAAAAAAATGAAATTGTCCAACTTCCAATTTTGCATTTGAGATGACACGAACTAGATCTTAGTTGGGTTATAAGCATTTTTTCTTTTATTTTTTCCTTCCTAAATTTTCAATGCAAATGACAAGTCTGATTTTTTCTTTTACGTACTATTTAATTTCTTTGTTTGAGTTTGGGACCTTATGAAATTTAATGCTCTATTTTTTCATCGATTTGTTATTTTGATTCTTCCATGTATATTTTTTTCTATTCATTGTTTCTTTAAGTACTCATTTTTTGCAAGTTGTTATCTTTTCATTCTTTCTATTTTCTTTAGGTACCCCATCAATCTTATCATAGCTTCTACTTCTAGTGTAAAAGTCCTTATTTCAACAAGTAAAAACTTATACATGGTTGATGCTTTAATTCTAAAATTTCTATAATTAATCATTTTTAAATTGTTTCTATTTAAAATATGATGTAGTTATGGCCCACATCTGACACCCATATAGTCCCACCAGAATAGCTAATAACCCAAAAAAATACCCTAATGGTTTTCCAATCCCACAACTTTGTTTTTCTACTATAATTTAGCAATGAGGAGAGTGCCCTCCACCTTGCTTGTATTTGTTTCATTTTGCATATTCACTAATAGAGTTTACTTTGAAAATCTAACCCAAGATATTTGTGTTCAATTACTACCTCTAAATGAATTTCTTCAAATATAATAAAGGGATGCTTTTGCTTTCTCCAAGTAAATAAGACCATAATTTTAGTATTGCTAGTTTTTACCTACATCTTAGCTTCTTTACAAAAATGCTCTAATATTTTTTATATTATTTTAAACTTTCAAGTGTCTTGTTAATCTAGATAAGGTCAACAACATAGAGAAGAATTTTCACTGCAAAATTAGCCAATTGTATTCCCTCGCCTCCCATCCTTTGTACCCATTCCTCCAATTTGTCAATGTAAAGTCCAAATAAATTGACAACATAGAGAAGAAGTTTCACTGCAAAATTAGCCAATTGTATTCCCTCACCTCCCATCCTTTGTACCCATTCCTCGAATTTGTCAATGTAAAGTTGAAATAAATTAGTCTACAATGGACAACCATATTTCACCCTAATATCACTCCCAAAACATTTTCATCATCCTTCTAGTTTGAATTTTGATATCACCTACTCATTAAGTATGTGTATTGTTGTTATATAGTTATTTTATACACTAATTTATTTCATTTTTGTATACTTTAACATGTGGGTACTTTGTCAAAATCCCTTTAAAAGTCCACAAAACAATAGTAATTGTTTTTCATTCCATATGCTCTACTAGGTTCCTTAAATTAATTCAATGATATATTGTTGAGTACTTTTTCTAAATCCTATTTGCCCTATTGACCTCTTTTTTTAAATTTTGTTTTCCACTAATTGATCTTTATTTCTACTATGCTATCAAAAAAATTTGCTAAAAGAGGGGAGTTGCAAGCTTACTACAATGGTAAGGGATTTGGCATCTCTTTAGAAGGTCCAAGGTTCAAACAACACTTAGCATAAGGGGACCAAGACCCCTCATAAAAAATTGTGTAAACTCATTGAAAATATTTTGCAAAAATAGGATTAATCATGATCATGCAGTAATTTGAAGGATTGTTAGCATCTCCATTTTATGCAATGGTATGACTAGGATGGTTATACATTTTAGTGCAAAGCCTCATTTAATATTTTATTTTAAAAAAATTGGGTGTGCGGTGTTAAGATACCAACCTCACACTTGAGATGTTTAGCTTACAAACCATCTATATATTGATCTTTAACGGTGGCTATTTTATTAATGCCCTCCTTCACATATTTTAGAGAAAAATTTGCTCATTTGTGTCAATTATATGAGGGGTATCATTTTCTTGGTTTGTCTTATAATAATTACTTAGCTATTGCAATCATTGTCTACCTATGATATTGTTTTTTGTATGTATTTTTTTTCTTGTAGCTCTTTCCAAAATTGTCTTAGACTATGATTTACAAGATATATCAAGTATTTTTGCTTTGTTCTTATATATTCTTTCCTTTTTTTTACTATATATATATATATATATATATATATTATGGCTTTGCATTCTTCTTCATACCATGGCTTTACAAGGAAGCTTTCATGTATTATTTTCTTAGGTTTTAATTTTTTGCATGATTCCAAGGCTTCTTTGGTTATATCCATCAATTTACTACTATAAAATGTATAATTTTAAAAAATATGTCATCTTTCTTTCCTCTCTTTGCATAATCTACTTGAGTGATGTTTCAAAAAAATTTTCTATTTTTCATTGTCATAGATATGTTTCTTGTTGTATTTAGTTTAATCAATTAAAGAAATTATTCTTGCCTACTTTATTGCATTTTGATCTTTATATACGTTGGACTGTGATTAGATTTTAGCTCCATGGGAACTACTTTAATTTCTAGATCTTTTATCCTTGAAATGAAGTTTGATGAGCAAATATCATAATAAATTACACTATATCTATTATGTGTTTGAAAAGTATATTTTCTAGATATTTTCCACATATTTATACAACTACAAATGATCAATCCCTCTATGCTACATAGTTTAAGAAGTTCTTCTCCATAATGTGTGTTGGGTTCTTAACTATCATCTAAGGATATTAACCAACAGTGATCCATATTTTATTCTAGCCATTATGGATTATCATATATGTCTTCATTTATTTTTAAATACCTTCTTTGTCTATATTTTGTCTTAGAATTAAATATCACCCATTAAAACCACCTCTCTAAGCTTGTTATATTTTATGATATCTTTTTTGTATCCCATATATGGATCCTCATGATCTAATTCTTCCTTTTTATAAAACTTTAATTACTATGGAGTAAAATAAAAAGCTATAACTGATATGGTCAGCTCCTACAACTCCCTCTACATGTTGATATCCACTTGTTATACAATAATCATGTTAGTGATAAAATCTTAAAATATACTAGTAATCATGCAATCCAACAAACATTCATTTGTATAATGTTCCTTCCAACAATATCCTTTCTATCTTACAATGATCACCATCCTTGTATGACTAAATTTTATTGTGCAATCATCCTCAGTATATGATATTTTTTAATATACAATATTTTTTCTTGGTTGTATGACATCCTTAAATTTAACAACCTTTAGATTTGTATAATTATACCTTGGGTTAGATAGTTGGTCTTTTTATTCAATTGAAAACCAATGCATTCCTTGAATAGTAAAACAATTTATTCATGTTTCTCTACTTTGAATGAGTGTCTTTTCATCATGCTTTTAATAAAAACAAATTGAACACCTATTTGAATTGGTATCCTTATGTTGACTCTTTCACTTTTGATAAATCAGGATGGATGGTTCCATTTGTTTCTCCTCTTGAACAAATCACACAACAAAGGCTATAGTTAACAATAATATGATGGCTCATCTATTGGAATGAATTCAATATGAATAACCTTCTCTACTTGAACAATCCTCATCAATATTATTTCTCTTATAATGGAATGCTTTTGACTGTATTTGATTCTAAACTTGTACAATAACTTGTTTAAATTTATGGGATCCTATGGCACCCCTTTGTGCTTGCAAAAACTTCTTTAACAGATAATAATATTTCAACTATGTTCTTCTATGCTTCTACCTTATTTCCTATCACTTGCACACAACTAAACAACAACACAAGTGTTCTTCTAAATTTAATATTCACACATTCAACAAACACAAAGACTCAAATATTTATTGGTAAAATATATTTTTTTCTTCATTAATAATAAAATATAGAAATTTTGAAACCAATTTATCTCTCCTTATGTTTCTCTTTCCTAGTCTTATTTGGTTTCCTCTCTCTTAGGCCTTTAAATCCTCTTAAATTTTTACATCTTACCATTGTTTAGGCCCACTCTCTCTTCTTCCTTCCTTTAAACCCAATGGTACCTTCATTTTACTACTTTTAATTTGTTTTGCTATGTCTTTCATTGAATTATCTTTCTTCTCTTCAATATTTTATCTACATTACATTTTTTCTTACTATTTGTTCCACTTCTACTTCTCCTCGGTCTCTTCATTTTTACATTTTGTATCTCACATTCTAGGCAATATTGTGTATTTTATTTTTCTTACATTTGGGTGATAGTTACAAAAATATTCCATCAACTATTCCTTCCACCTAGCAGATGCTCCAACATCATACTTATTAGGTAAGAGAAAATTATCCATGATCTCCAACTCTTGAATATGAATTTTTCTTCCAAACTATGACCATTCTAGTTTATCTATCTCCATAAGGCCAACCTATTTGTCTTATCTTGGACTTTTTGTAAGGAGAAAAACTCCTCTTATAAAATGCACTCAATATCCTTTTCACTTTGTCTCATTGTGTCACATCCATCCAACTAAAATCCACATGCACTTTGTTGGTGACTTCCTCTTGGTGCCAACACTTTCTTTAGGAGTTGTAGACACCAAAACAGCACCAATCCGATTATGTGACGACAAGCGCTGATCGCATTGACACACACAGCCCCTAGGGCAGCCCCGAGAGGTTAAACAGTGGTCCTAACCACTCCCAAAAGTAGTTTTGGAGGTCAGAGGTCAATTTGGCACCTTTTTGGCACCTTGCTCTCTGCTCGTCCCACCTAGGGATGAATACAAACTGGCATTCGTCCCACCCAGGGATGAATAGCAGCATTCGCCCCAGGGTGAGGCGAATAGCAAGTTTGACTGGCAAAAAGTCAAACCTCGACAAGTCCGCCAGTTAACTGAGGCTTCAGGCCATGCAATTGCGAGGAATAGCTTTAAATCAAGGAGAGAGACTTTAGTCATGCATGTCTTTATTTTAGAGACCTCATGCAAGGAGATTCTAAATCAGGGAATTATCTTTTCTCTCAAAATAGGACAATCAACTCAAGTGGCGCCCTCGCATGCGCATTCCAAACAAAGAGACCCTAGGTCTATAAATTGGTGAGTTTTCTCACCCAAAAGATATACAGAGAAGGAGCATTTGAGCAACGAAGTGCTGCCAATTTACATACCTACTTGCGATTTGTGCCTTTCACATCCTTAATCTCTCATTCGAAAGGGAGGTTATTGGGTGATTATTGGAAGCACGAATCCAGACCCCAAACCCAAATATTTGGCCACAATATTCCACAAAATTTGTCGACAACACCCCATAAGAAGTTTTGGACCCATCCCAAGTGGATTGGTGCTGAAACAGAGTCCCAAACGGTGGGCGTTCTGCCCCTGGGTGCCCCCAAGTTATCACAGCCCTAATCGCCCCACCCCGGAATGATTAGAAATATGTGATAGATTTCTCTAATTTTTCTTTTGCATCTTATTCTAGGTCTATTAAATAGGTCTGTAGTTTAAATTTCACTTCATTCCCGAGCAATTTTGACCAGGTTTTTATCATTTCCCGCCTTTACTAACTTGCAGATGGCACCAGAAAAATCTGGGTGATAGAGGCCAAATTGGAGAAATCTGACCTTTTGGGTCTTCCCAAAACACCCCCAATTAGCTAACCCCAACTTTGCAGGTCATTTGGAGCTTTCTGGATAGGACATTGAAGAGGGTGCTTTCTGACAAGTTATTGCAGGTCTATTCGTCCCACCCTGGAGCGAATACAAATATGTGAGGAATTTCTAGACTGTTCCTTTTGTAGTGGCCTCCTGGTAACATATTTATGCTTCTATTAAAATTTTAGGTCGATCTGAGGTCATTTGGTTATCATTTTAATATTTTCATGCATACACTGACAGTAGGCCTTGGGAAATACATGTTTTATTCTATCTGCAGGTGCTACTAATATTTTCTGTTTCTTTGAACGTAGGTTTTTGACATCAGAGGAGCAGGAAGGAGTGAAAAATCATATACACAAGTGGCGGTGACATTTTGGTCCGCCCATCTTACATGTGGGCACGCGGAAGAAGGATTGCTATCCATGGATGTGATCAAAAACATATTTAACGCTCCTATCCCCTAAAAAGGAAGGAGACGTATTGTAACACGACTTTGAAAGCATATCAATAAAGAGGACCTCATTCCATATTGCTTTTATCTTGTGTCGATTCGCTCATGTTCTTTCCTTTTATGCATTTTTCAATACATAGGCTTTTGGCGTTAAGTTTGGTTTTAGACGCATCGTATTCAGCATATTCCTTTTTGTTTTCGTATCCTCGTGCTTTCAGTGGCGATCACGGTGGGACCTCTGTCCCTTGATTTTTAAGATTAACTTTCTGATTAAATTTGCTTGTTTTTTGCTTACAGTACCAAGTTTTCAAACGCTGGACTATTTAGAGCAGAAATTCAGAGACATCCGATTTGGGCAGAGAAGAGGTAGAGGTCTTAAACACCTTCTATAAAAATTTTGCTTTTTGTTCTCTGGTTATTTGCTTGCATAGGAGAGTTTGAATGCTTGTTTGCTTCATTTATGCAACTTAAAAAGAACCCCACACACCACGTGGTAAGTTAAAACAACAAGGAGTTGGTCGTAAAACCCCAACCCTTGAGCAAGACCAACGGTGGATTTCATCACCACCTTGGCTTGAGATATTGCATACATTACCCCGATCGTGATTGTTGCTAGACGTAAATCCTGATGAAAGCTGACCAAGTGTAGTTGGGGTGATTCCCAGTGCATGAGGATAAGTCTTCTATGGTAGGTGTCATAAACAGAGTGATTCCCCTTTCGTACCGCCTATGTTCCACGTACCATCTGCTCTCACGTACCAATAGTTTCCCTCACGTAAGGGCGGGTATATAGAGAGGTTGGTATATCGGTCTGGCAATGGTATATCGAAGGGGCGACCATTTTTTGGGAGTCATAAGAGCCATCATTTTGCATTTAAATGTTCTTTCCACAAGCTTTCAAAACGAACATCAAAAACACACTAAACCAGGTTTAGGGCACACTTTTAATCTTTAAACGAGATAATCATTGTTTTTGTGTGTGATATTTCCTGTTTAGTGTAGCATAAGAAATCCTAAAAAAGATAAAAATCTACGCATCTTTAGGTAAGCATCACCATGGTGTACACTCGTAGCCGAGCCCAATCACGGGCAAGCACTGCAGAAAGTGCACCAAGGGGGACAAGTCACCTCCGATATAGTCCCGAGGACTTGGTCATCCCGCCTTGGTGGCCTGACACACAAGATAGTCCACATCATGCCATAACAGAATAGGACTATAGAGGCACCTCTTTGAGGGGCACCCCCACTCAGCATAGGTCCTTTCAAGAAGAGAACCTACACGTAGCACTCAACATAGACAGGAGACCTCCCTTAGATGCTCGTTATGAGTGGCCTAGTGATGAAGTGTTAGAACAACAGAGGGTCCAGAAGGAGGGGCCACATGATTTCGTCATCCCTCCTCTACCCCATATTACTGTTAGAAACACTAGACCAAATCTAGAGTATCAGGCTTTCCAGACAGGGCAAGACAATTCTGCCCGCACCTTGCATGCATATGAAAGGGAGTACGAGGAAGACTACCATGTTCCTCAAGAGTAGTACATAGCATGGGAGCGATGTACCTCCACACCTGCTATGTATCAGGATCACCCATTGAGGCCAGAGCCTCGGGTTAATGCAGCTAACCTCGATAGAGGAAAGCAACCCATAGGGGTCTCGGATCACCACGACCGAGATAGACATGTAGGAGAGGCATCTAGGCTTCCTAAACAAGAGACGATAGAACAAAGTGACTTGGCATTTGCCAAACATGCCACCCACCAAGCGCAAATCACGCAGCTCAGGCAAGATCAACAATAGTTAGAGCATCTGTATCGCCTTAGCAAAGAGCGCATTCAGCGTCAGACAGCCGAATTGCTTCATAACAATGTGCCTGCGAAGGTCCCAACCCCTCGCGCGCATAAAGTAGAAGTGTATGAGAGGCATAACCCCTTGGTACGAGACAGGTCTACGCGACCTTATCAAGTATTGCCTCCGAGACCTCCTAGACCTGAGCGGGAGGCCACTCCCCGAAACAATGATGGGCACCCTCCACGGGCACCCACCCATGTGTATAGGTCTCGGCCAGGCACTCCTCAAGAAGCCTATGAGGAGTATGAACAAGAAGAAGAGTGGGCTGAAACGCTCTACCAAGGCAGAGGGGGTGCTATCCAGCTACCCCTCCATAGGCCTCAAGTTCCCCGCAACCCACAATGGGAGCAAACTAAGGAGGAAGAAATTAAATCCTCTGATGCATATAAAGCGCTGCTAGAGCGCTTAGAGTCTATGGAGATCAAGACTTCTGGGCCCCAAAAGCCCACTTTACGCCAACTCCGTAGTCATCCTGTGCATCCATCAGTGTCGGCACCTCCATACCCTGAACACTTTAAACTACCCTAGTTGGCACTCTTTAGAGGGGAGGAGGATGCCCAAGAGCATGTGACTAGATTCCTGAGCCAGTGCTTTGGTATTCAGGACAATGATGCTTTGTTACTAAGAACATTTATAACCACATTCGTAGGCCCTACCTCGGATTGGTTCACTCAATTACCAAAACATAGCATCAGTAACTTGGATCAGCTAGTGGACGCGTTCCTCGAATGCTTCACCTTCAACACTAAGAAAAAGGTGTCATTAAGTGACCTAGCTAGCCTCAGGAAGTATGAGGAAGAGACCATGGTGGCATATGGGAACCGGTGGAGGACGTTGCTTTCAAAGCTGCCCTACCTCCCTCCCATGTCAGACCTGACCCAAATGTTCTCAAAAAGTTATTTGAGATCGATCTCCATGCTATTGCAGCTACAGCAATATGCCACTTTAGAGGAAGCTCTGGCGCAAGCCAGAATCATTGAGGAGATCAAGATACAAGATGGTGAGATCGCCAAACCTAAGAAGAAAGAATGGACCAAGAACACTAAAATAGGGACCATGCAACCGAAACCCGCTATGGTCAATCAGGTTGCTATCAATGTCCCTAAGCCTGCACAAGCAACACAGCCTCAAAAGGCTAACTATCAGGCGGTGCCTCCTAACAACTATGAGAGAGAAAACCAAAGGCAGGAACAAAATTAGCAGCATCACCCTAGGTGACAATTTACACCTTACATAGAGTCCAGGGACTCTCTGTTTGACCGCTTGTCAACGGCGAACTTGATCAACCTTCCAGAGATTCAAACTATAGACCCCAATGCACCGAAGCCTAAGGGGTACCGAGAGGACTTGTACTATAGGTTCCATAGGCGTAAGGGACATGATCTTAATGCATGTTGGAAGTTCAAAGGTTTGGTACAAGACCTAATCGACAACAAGACATTGGCGGTGGACAACCCCGTAGCGCCAAACAACCAACATATGGGAGTCTTCAGAGACCCCTTGCCTACCCATGAGGCATAGGAAAAACCTCTTCAAGTCAATGAGGTGCAACAGAATTGCCCCATGCAGGGGTATGTAGGGATGATAAGCATAGTGACTAGGAACAAGAGGTATCCAGGAGCTGCCCCCGCGATAGCCACAAGAGAGGTTCCATCGATGTCACAAACTCAACAACACCCTACGCAACTTCCCCCGCCTAGACCAGTGGCCATGATTCGGACTAGACTTACCCAAAGTCTAAGGACCACGTCGGCTAGGCTCTCCATATACGAGCTCATTCAACAATCAGCGCCCCATCGAGAGGCTCTAATGGAGATTTTAAAGGCCATCGAGCTGCAGCCCCATGAAGCAAACTCTTTCAACAACTTTGTGGGACATGTAAAACAATGTACAGAACCAGTCATCACCTTTAGAGAAGATGAATTGAAAATAGTGATTGGTGATGTGGCGGATCCACCCCTGCACGTTATTGCATGGGTCAACGGGATTCCGTATAAGAGGGTGTTGGTGGACACTGGCTCATCCAGTAATATCATCACTACAATAGCATTGAAACATTTGAAGTTGCCAGCATCTCACATCATGGCCTCCACTTATACACTGCGAGCATTCAATGATGCAATATGCTCGATAGTTGGCACAATTGTCCTACCTATCCAAGTGGGACAAAAGACTATTCATACATTGTGCCACATCTTGGAAGGTGAGATGGCTTATAATATCTTGTTGGGCCGGCCTTGGATCAGGGACATGAAGTGTGTCCCTTCAATAGCTCATCAATGCCTAAAGTATACATTTGAAGGATAGGTGCATGTAGTCCCGATGGACTTGGAGCCCTTCAAATACTGCAATACGATGCAATTCATGCCGCAATCGACCCTTCCATCAACACATTTGGATTTTTAGTTGAATCCATCTCAACAGGGTCCGATTCCGTAGGCATCTCCATTGATTAATCCATCGAGTCCTCAGCTGGGTCCATCTTCCTCATCTAGTCCTTCAACAACGATGCCACCTACGGTGGCCACATCCAAGGACAAGGGAAAGAAACCCCTAGAAGAGGAACCACCTCTAGTCTCAACCATCTCGACAGAAGAGATGCCTAGCCGAATGGAAGTCGAGATGCCTAGTTCACCCCACATGGAGTGGACTCCAGGAAGGACTCCCATTCGCTCCCCCTCAACCGCCAACGGTCACCGTTGAGATGGCCAACATGGGCCTGGGGGAGTATCTAGTGAGGAACATTGTAGCAACGCCCACACTTGAGTCCATGCAGGACATGGGGAGGCCTCGACTCCCCATCGGCTCTGTGGTTCCTTTAGGCTACCCACCCAATCAGACAAACTTTGTTTATGGGGGCCTGGATAATGGCGTTGAAACTTGTATGCAAGAAGATGAAGATGAAGAGCCCTTTGCGGAGGATGTCAACTATTTGTCCAACCCAGACTTTGCATTGAGATATCTTGGCCAATGCAATTGGCATGGATATGGGTTGGGTAGGTATGAGCAAGGAGTGCGTGTTCTTTGCCAACCGAGATATCAAATGTCGTATGACAAGTCAGGAGTAGGGTTCAACCACCCCTTGCCCCTAGACATCTTGGTGGAGAACATGCAAGGCCTAGGGATAGGCAACAAGGATGGGTTGGCATTAGATCCATATGCCAATCCTAACACAACATATACATTGGGAGATTATCTCCCATTGCTAACAACCAACCTTGTTGACCATAACAACCCTTTCCCTTCGGTCGAACAGGGAGAAAATTCAAGGACTCACCTACAAGAGGGATATGGACAAGACCAAGAAGGGTCTTCAGAAGATGAGTCGGAGTACGAGGTAGCACCTTGGGATCCTTTCGAGTCTGATAGCAATCATTCACAAGTATATCCCATGGATGATGATCAGGAGAGCTTCCTAACAATGTTCCCTTTGGATGCTCCAATTGAGCATATGCCACCTCAAGAGAATCAGGTCCCCCTAGAGAGCGGAACAACCTCGATGGGACCACATTAATTTGCTCGAGCAAGATGAGCCTCATATGTCGCAAACCGCTGTTGGAGCCAACGAAGGCCTTTGGATCTCTGATAGTGATTACGAAGATGAAACTGAGATGGCTTATCTCAATCATATGTGACAACAACAATATCCCTTGGACATAGATGACATGTTTGAACAGTTACACATAGGGCCAAGGCATAGGTGGCACCTAAACCAGCGTAGTTATAGCAATTACTGCACCCGCCACTCCAGGTACACAGAGAGCATCTTCCGCCTGGAGACCCTATAAAACCATCAGTGCCTAGGGTGGACCCTATCTTCGTATCCATGCACAGAGCTGATCCATTTGTGCCAGTACCCATAGAGCCAGATCCGAAGCACAAAGATCATCTAGGATGTCCGAGTTACAACACCCGCGGTAATGGAGACCACAATCATTTCATCAACATGATCTCCATTGATCTAACCACCCCCATCCATGATCCAGTCGACCCGACATGGTCATTGTATCTAGACCTAGATGCTATAGACTGGGATCACGCTGACACACCGCCATCCCCATCAGAGTACTGGCCTTGTGGTGGGATGTTCCATTTCACCCCAGGACAGACTCAGGATGTCTTCCATGCTGAAGAGGAACCTGATGTTCCGAACGATGATCTAAATTCAGCAAATGATATCCACTTGATCCCAACTCCACACCAGTTGGAGGATGGGTCCCACATGTCGGTCGAGGAGATGACTGACGTAGACATCGGCTCAGATCCAATGAATTTGCAAATCATCAAGTTGGGGGTAAGTCTATCCCCCAAAGAGCAAGCCGACTACATTGCCCTTCTCAAAGAGAAGAAGGAGGTTTTTGCATGGTCCTACAAAGACATGTCGAGGCTAGACCAAAATCACTTGGTCAAACCCCAAAATGCCCCAAAGGGGTCCATGAACCCTTTGGTCAACCCCAAAAGCTCCAAGGATTTCCATAATCTCTTGGTCAAACCAAAAGCTCCAAGGATTTCCATAATCTCTTGGT
This sequence comes from Wollemia nobilis, assembly GCA_028583015.1. Lineage (NCBI taxonomy): Eukaryota > Viridiplantae > Streptophyta > Pinopsida > Araucariales > Araucariaceae > Wollemia > Wollemia nobilis. Next base: position 3,320,145 of record JAQPPZ010016349.1, read on the forward strand.
CAAACCAAAAGCTCCAAGGATTTCCATAATCTCTTGGTCAAACCAAAAAGCTCCAAAGGCGTCCATAAACCCTTTGGTCAAACCTAAAAAGCTCCAAGGATTCCCATAATCGCTTGGTCAACCCAAAATGCCCCAAAGGTATCCATAAACCCTTTGGTCAACCAAAAGCTCCAAGGATTCCCACAATCGCTTGGTCAACCCCAAAAATGCTCCAAAGGTATCCATAAACCCTTTGGTCAACACCAAAAGCTCCAAGGGTTACCATAACCGCTTGGTCAAAATAAATATTCAAAAACAAACAAAAACAATAAAATCATCAAAAATAACAAAAAAAATTGCATTTCAATTCCATGCATACTCATAAAAATCAAAATACAAAAATATAGGTTGCATTAGGCATCGCATCCATACATTGCATATTTGCTAGGTCATACAAGTCAAAAGCACCATAGACTGTCATTACTTGGCAATTCCATCATTTTCCACATCAAATCCATTTTATAAATGCATACATCCAGAATAACACCATCACCATTTTTAGCATAGTCAATTGTCTCCTAATGTATATAGGGTTTTCGTCATTCAATTGTCTTTAAATTTCTAGCCAAAAATTGTACAAAGTTAAACAGATTTTACAAGGGAAAGTTTTACTTGGATCACGCCTTGTTACGTAACATCCCTACACAAGTTAAAACACATAAAATAATTCCTAAGTTGTGTGAATGCAAGAGAAACCTACAAAGCAGTCTAGGGTACCATAGGTGAAAGATTAGTCTATTCATCCCCCTATGCGAATGGTTCAAGAGTGCTGAGAATTGACAAAAGGATGAGCTCTTCCCCATCAATTCCCCCTAATAAATAGTGGTTTTCACCACTACCAAAATCCCAATCACCATTGGTCCCCAAAGTTGTAAGGATTCGTACTACACGTCCCTGCCAAGGATGGGTAGTCATCCCCAAGGCCTCAAAGGATCGATGCCATTCAAAAACAAAATTCCCACAAGCCATCATCACAACCATCTCCAATCACCTTTGGTCTCAAAGTTGTAAGGATTCATACTACACGTCCCTGAACAGGATGGGTAGTCATCCCCAAGGCCTAAAAGATCAATGCCCTTACTTCATAATCTCCATCATCCCCTTTGGTTCCCAAAGTCGTAAGGATTCGTACTACACATCCCTGCATAGGATGGGTAGTCATCCCCAAGGCCAACAGGATCAAGGTCATTCATAAGCCACAAACATACAAGCTCAACCTTACAAAGCTCAAAATCCAAAATCAAATAACAGTGGTTATCACCACTATTCAAAATCCTTGCTCAAAAAGAAAAACAAGAAGAAAAATAAACAGTGATTTTCATCACTATGTATACGAGCAAGTATCCTAAACCATTGAGCAAACAAAAAACCTGAACTTGAATCCTTGGAATTCTCAGCATTCGAAAACCATCTAGGTGATCCTCATTACGGGTTTGGTGGACAACCTACCTAGCAATGGCGGTATCCTAAACGCATGATGATATGTCTGTCACATTAGCTTTGCATGTGAGAGACCAATGTTTGCATGTGGATGAGCTAGCTTATGGTACCTTAGATTGTCTCATGGATTAATCTTACTAAATACAACAACGGAGTTAGTGGAGCTAATTAGGTGATCCTCAATACAGGTTTGGTTGATAGCCTATCTGGCACTAGTGGTATCCTGACAAATACCACATAAATGAACTCAATTGCACACACAAGGATGTGAAATAACTTGGTTAAATTCAAGTCGGATTTATACCTTGTTCAAAAGTCTTGCGAGATAAATGTACAGTCTTGGCTAGTTAGTTAAAATATCTGAATCTCAGAAAAGCTTAACTACATTTTAAAACAACTGGTACATTTCATTCCGTACATCACCATCAAAAAATATGCAAAATACAAAAACAAAGTTTTCACATGCAAAGTCATTCCACAAAGTCATCCCATAAGTACAGCAAGCCAATCAATCTTGTACAGTCTATGGTGCCATCGACAAGTTATCAACAACTCATTTCATTCATTCCATATGCATACATCATATAAATTAGAAACATCGCATTCATAATAGCATATGCATACATCAATGTAAATACATGTACATAAAAACAAACCATGAAAAGTGCATAAACACCAAAAAAGAGTCATCTATATATATATATCATCAAAAATACCCATAGGCTACAATGAACCGGTCCTCTGACCTCGCAACAAAAGCCAAAAACTCAAAAACCCCCAAGCCTAGGGCATCGGCCACCATGATCATGTAGGATCGGTGCGACGGGAACTACCCCCCGTGGTGTGGGTCCTATGGGACCTCTCAGGGTGATTGCTGCTCGCCCCTGCATCATGCCTACTAGTGCCCCCCTCATCTAGCCGCCTACGACGAGATGATGCTGACTGCTCAGTATCATTGTCTCTCATCTGACGTGAAGAGCCACCTCTAGGGGGCTCAGGTAACCACCCACCGAGGTGGATAATCTCTCCCTCCATATCCATCCGATGCCAAAACCACTCTACCTCCCATCGATGGTAATAAGCTACTACATCATCAGCTGCCAATGTCTTCTCCTTATCTGCCAGCTGCACCCATAGGAGATCCCTCTCCCATGCAACATCGGTATCCCCATCCCCTCGATGGTACGTAGCCATGCATTCTCCCACTCCGCTAGCTGAGTCCGTAGGAGATCCCTCTCCTGCAAAGCCTCCCCTAGCTCCTCATCTCATCTCCATAGTAGGTCCTCCAATCACACTATCTCAACGCAATGCCTTGCCTCCACATCCTCCGAACCTGCCTGAGGCATCAATGAATCTGAGACAGCAGCCTGCTCTGGCTCCCACTACTCTAGGACATCCTGCATCTCCGGCTGATCCGGCACCCCAAACTCCCCTCCAACATCCTCAACCTCCACCAAGTCTACATCATCCAACGGAACTCCCCAGCCCTCTCCTGGTGCCTCTGCACCCTCATCCCCTCTACACCCCCTAGAGGCCCCTCACCTCGCCATCATCGCAAAGTCCACCACTACTCATACTCAGTGGTAACCCCGATGTCATCCACATCTAGGATGTCAATAGTTGTATCTGCATCCTCACCAAGTGGTGCAATGACTGGCCAAGCTAGAGTCCTCTCATCTCCCCAATGTCGATAGACCACGGGCTCACCAGGAAACCCCTGGTGCACCCCGAACTATCGTGTAACCCGACCATATGGGAAGAACTCCTGCTCAGTCCCATGACGCCCAATCAGCCACCGCCCCCTACGTACCCATCGAAGCCACTCTCCAGCCTCAGGCCAGGCTGGACAGTCCCGATAGGGGCGCCAGAACACCTCCCCTAGAGCAAGCCGAGCGAAGGCATCGACATAGTGCCCTACGACACCTGCCCATCATCGACTCTGACCCTACTCCTCTGACCTCCACCATAATGCCCCGTATCCGATCTCTCGGTCTACCATCTCCGCCCGAGTCATCCAGGGCAGCCCCACCGGCCTCTCCACTGCTATGTGCTGCCAAGCCCAACACTGCAACAAGTAGCTGCAACTAATCCCCTTCCACTTTTGATAGCGAACCTCGTACAACTCATCATAGAGCTATGCCAATAGAGTCTGTCCCCATCTCATAATCATCGGTGCATCCATAGGACACTCCACCAACCGAAACACCACCTCTAGCAGGTTCCACGGGAACCTCTGCCCGAAGAGTCAGGGAGAGCATGTTGGAAATGAGGCCCATAAGTAATGCGTGCCTCACTCCCAACACACCCCTCTCTAGCCACCATCGAACCAATATGCCACCAATCTGGCAGTCACCCTCTGCCCTCTCCATGGGGCTCTCCACACCCAACTCCTCCCCATGCCCAAAATAGTGTATCAGTACTGTTGTCCTCCGATCCCGCGATGTCATCCGGATCGATAGTCCATCTATTGGAATTCGAAGAATCCGATAGACATCCTCCAAGGTCACCGTCATCTCCCCTATTGGGAGATGGAAGGTGTTGGTCCGGGGATCCCACAGGTTGATCAAGGCCGTCAGATAGGCCCGATCCCCGACCACTAGCTCCAGCCGAGTCACCTGCTTGAGCCCAAGGGCGTCAAGCCAATCCTAGTCAACCAAAGTCAGTGCCGCACATGCTTCAGTGAAAACAGTGGGCACACGGTACCGGCTCTTCACAACCTGCAAAAGAAAACAACATAAAAACATTAAAACAATGAAAAACTGTACAACAATAACATGAATATACAACAATGCATCAAAATGTACAGCCAAAAACATAACAAAATTCAAAAACTAATTTTTAGTTCTAGGGTTTTTAACTCTAACTGATAAATTGCATTAAAAAATAAACAAAAAAAAACTCATTTTTCAGTCCTAGGGTTTTAACTCTACCTGATAAATTAACAAACATTCAAAAATAATTTTTCAGTTCTAGGGTTTTTAACTCTAACTGATAAATTAACAAAAAAAAAAAAAAAAATCATTTGTCAGTTCTAGGGTTTTTAACTCTAACTGATAAATAAAAAACAAACAAAAAATTCACAAATAATTTTTTAGATCTAGGGTTTTTAACTCTAAACTGATAAATTAAAAACACAAAAACACAAACCACAACAAATAACTAGGGTTAAGCTACATTTTTATGCTCAGTTTTACCCTACGTTTCTAACCTAAGTTTTGATCTTTGTTCAATTCAGGTTAGGCGAGGTTTTTAGGTTATGTTCTAAACTAAGTTTTTAACTAAGTTTTAAAATTTAACCTTTGATCTTTGTTTAACTAGGGTTATAACACTAAGTTTTAATTTTGATAGACTAGGGTTTCATTTTTAAAATTTAAAAAACAAAAAACAAAAGAACAAGAAATAAGCAAATTATGGTTTTCAAATTGCAACACAAAACAATAAAGAGGAAGGGCACTCACTGGTCTCACTTTAGCTTCACCACTGGATGATCCAGTGCATGAACTCATGGTCGCAAGAAAATTTTGGTAGCGCTTCGCTTCACAGAATTGACCTCCTCCTCCTTAGAGCTCCAAATCGCCAAGAAAAACAAATGCAAATGAGCCCAAAACTCAGTTTTGGCCTTTAAATAGGCTTTTTGAGCCTATAATCATCCCCCCTAGGATGAGCACTCTAGTTAGCACTCATCCCACCCTAGGATGAATACTAAATAGGAATTCATCCCACCCAGGGACGAATACAGAGCAAAAATTTCAAAAACAGCAAAAACTGCACAAAAATGCACCAAAAACAAGCACTAAAAGTGTCCAATAAGAGTGCTTTTGCACTTGACATTTCAAGCATGCAAAATAGATGTTGGGGTCACAAATCCTCACTATCCTACTCCCTAAGAAGGCTACCATAGCCGGACCGCTCCACGGGAAGATGGATTTTCGAGAATTTCATCCCCAAACGGCGTCACCAAAAGGGTCAAAACCCAACCAAAAATAGCAATAACATTGCCGAACGAAGGCGCTTTTGTGCCTAACATTATTGGCATCCAAAATAGATATTGGGGTTACAAATTTTCACTATCCTACTCCCTAAGAAGGCTACCATAGCCGGACCACTCCATGAGAGGACGGATTCTTGACAATTTCAGCTCCAAAATGCGTCACAAAAAGGGTTCAAACCCACCAAAAATAGGTCAGAATGTTCGAAAACTGCTTTAGCATTCAATGGTAAACAACTGAAGGCACCCTTACCTAAGTCATCTTGGGTCAAGTGACTCGTCACTTTTCTCATGTCGGTCATTCCCTCATCGATTCGTCGCTTGAGGGGGTAGTCACACTTAGTCACCAATCAACAAAAACATACCCAATCAAGGAAATGACACGCATTCAAAGGATCATTGACAAAGACAATCATGCCCCTGCTTGGGGCAGCAAACAAGCAATAATCACAAGCTGATCAAACACTTGGCATTCATGAATCATGAACTCAAGGTTCCCATAGACAAAAGGTTGCGCCCTTTGCCTATTCATGACTGATCAATGTCCAAGCTCAAGTAACACCTCACCGAAAAAGGTTAACACTTGAATTAAGTTCCTTAGCTCGTCAGAAGCAAGGATTCAAGAATGCGTGCCCTTTCCATACTTGGGGCATCAAGAGTTGGTTAGGTTACTGAGAAACCCTAATCATTAGTGCTTTGGTTATCTATTTTTGCTTGGTGTTGTGCCTTGCACAATGCTTCCCAAAAAGGGGCATCTGTAGACACCAAAATAGCACCAATCCGATTATGTGACGACAAGCGTTGATCGCATTGACACAAACAACCCCTAGGGCAGCCCCTAGAGGTTAAACAGTGGTCCTAACCACTCCCAAAAGTAGTTTTGGAGGTCAGAGGTCAATTTGGCACCTTTTTGGCACCTTGCTCTCTACTCGTCCCACCCCGGGATGAATACAAATTGGCATTCGTCCCACCCAGGGACGAATATCAGCATTCGCCCCAGGGTGAGGTGAATAGCAAGTTTGACTAGCAAAAAGTCAAACCTCGACAAGTCCGCTAGTTAACTGAGGCTTCAGGCCATGCAATTGTGAGGAATAGCTTTAAATCAAGGAGAGAGACTTCTGTCATGCATGTCTTTATTTTAGAGACCTCATGCAAGGAGATTCTAAATCAGGGAATTATCTTTTCTCTCAAAATAGGACAATCAACTCAAGTGGCGCCCTCGCATGCGCAATTCAAAACAAAGAGACCCTAGGTCTATAAATTGGTGAGTTTTCTCACCCAAAAGATATACAGAGAAGGAGCATTTGAGCAACGAAGTGCTGCCAATTTACATACCTACTTGCGATTTGTGCCTTTCACATCCTTAATCTCTCATTCGAAAGGGAGGTTATTGGGTGATTATTGGAAGCACGAATCTAGACCCAAAACCCAATATTTGGCCACAATATTCCACAAAATTTGTTGAAAACACCCCATAAGAAGTTTTGGACCCATCCCAAGTGGATTGGTGCCGAAACAGAGTCCCAAACGATGGGCGTTCTGCCCCAGGTGCCCCCTAAGCTATCACAGTCCTAATTGCCCCACCCCAGGATGATTAGAAATCTGTGATAGATTTCTCTGATTTTTATTTTGCATCTTATTCTAGATCTGTTAAATAGGTTGTAGTTTAAATTTCATTTCATTCTGAGCAATTTTGACCAGGTTTTTATCATTTCCCGCCTTTACTAACTTGCAGATGGCACCAGAAAAATCTGGGTGATAGAGGCCAAATTGGAGAAATCTGACCTTCTGGGTCTTCCCAAAACACCCCCAATTAGCTAACCCCAACTTTGCAGGTCATTTGGAGCTTTCTGGATAGGACATTGAAGAGGGTGCTTTCTGACAAGTTATTGCAGGTCTATTCGTCCCACCCTAGAGCGAATACAAATCTGTGAGGAATTTCTAGACTGTTCCTTTTGCAGTGGCCTCCTGGTAACATATTTATGCTTCTATTAAAATTTTAGGTCGATCTGAGGTCATTTGGTTATCGTTTTAATATTTTCATGCATATACTGACAGTAGGCCTTGGGAAATACTTATCTTTTTCTATCTTTTTTTTTTCTTTGAACGTAGGTTTTCGACATCAGAGGAGTAGGAAGGAGTGAACAATCATATACACAAGCGGCGATGACGTTTTGGTCCGCCCATCTTACATGTGGGCACGCGGAAGAAGGATTGCTATCCATGGATGTGATCAAAAACATATTTGACGCTCCTATCCCCTAAAAAGGAAGGAGACGTATTGTAACATGACTTTGAAAGCATATCAATAAAGAGGACCATATTCCATATTGCTTTTATCTTGTGTCGATTCGCTCATGTTCTTTCCTTTTATGCATTTTTCAATACATAGGCTTTTAGCGTTAAGTTTGGTTTTAGACGCATCGTATTTGGCATATTCCTTTTTGTTTCCGTATCCTCGTGCTTTCAGGATTGATCATGTCCTCCATAACTATCATAATGTGGTAGGTTCCAACAACTAATTACAATATTTCCAAATCATCCATATTGACTACAATAACCCATTCTCAAACCTTCATTCCTTGTACTACTCTCTCCTCTCACAAATTTCATTCTATTGTACCCAATTATTCTCATCAACTTGGATCCAATGCCTTTGCTATACCGTTAAAATCACCCAGATCCTTCATAACCATGGTAATCATTGCAATATCCTTCATCACAATCTAAAGTACCATTTTCACTACCAAATATAACAATATGACCTTTGTCATGGTCAATAATTACCTAATGAGGTTCATCTTCCTCTATTATCTCTTTACCACTTCTTGATCTTTCTCTTTGCCATGCTTATTCTCTTGTATGTATCTATTATTTCCTCCACTTTCTTCATTTATTTTTGCATTGGCTATTATTCCTTTAACTTGATCTCATAACTCTTACTACTAGTGACTTGGATTATCTACCCCTTTCTTATTCTTATTAGTTTGCTTATTTCTATCATTTCCTTCTTATTCTTTATTGGTATAGACTTATCATGTAAGCTCTATCTGAGACTTGAATTTATGTGATGATCCATGCTCCTCACCGATGGTAACTCATATTTTGAAAGAATCTATAAATATTATTCCAACAAATCCTTCACCTCATGTGGAGTTTTATCCATCTTGTCTACCATGCCATTTTATATGGGTTTAGTTATGAAAGCAAAGAAGGATTCCTTCTTCATTCTCTTCAAGGATTGTTTTTCTATACTCTAGAACATAGTAGGACTGCTATCCACTTCTTTTCCTTTGTCCTTAAATGGACTTAATGTGTTTCTCTTGTCATGCTTCTCAATTATGTAGGTGTTATCCCTACCATCATGCATTAACCTTCTATAAAACTACCATGGCCTTCCCAACAAGATATGACAAGCATCCATGGTATAAAAATTGCATAGTATATCATCCTTGTAAGAACTAATCTAGAAGTCAACCATACATTGTTCAGTTACCAAAATTTGATGCCTCTTCTACAACCATGAGACTTTGTATAGATTTGGGTGTTCAATATTATTCAACCAAAGTTTCTCCATAATCTCTATTGATACCAAGTTATTTATGCTTTCGCTATCTACAATTGTAGCATAGGGGGAGTATTCCTAGAGGGGAAGGTGAAGTGGAGGATTCTATAATGAATTCTTATGATATAATATCAATTTGACCCAAATCGTACAACTTGAATGATTTGCTAGGGAATGGTTTGCAATTTTATAAAACTACTTGTACGAACTACAAATCATACAACACCCTATCATGTATGATTTTTCACTTAGTCAATGCAATGGAATTCATTTTGTAAATTCAATTGATTAGTTTTGTAATCAATTTATCCAAAACCCTAGTTTTCCATAATTGGTAAGTTTCATCATGCAATTTACATTCCAGATTAGAAAAATGTTCAAATGTACAATTTAATTAATTGGTTGTACGATTTTAGCATAAAGCCTTACTGCAATTATCACTCCATATTTTCCATCTGTCTCATAGATTCTTCTCAGGGAGGTTTGGATGTACTTTTCTAATTGAATTACTAACATATTCCATAACACGTGAACCATAATTCACTGTCCATAAATTATTATCATCAAGAACATTTCCAAAAATTGTACAACAATGTAATAACATTTTTGTACAATAGTAATTTGTAGGATCAATCACTCATCATTCTCCAGGTTTAAGAGTTCATAATTAATATAATTCCATTTCCAAAAAAATTATATTCCACACTATTCTGGCCATAATTGCACATAATACACAATTCAAAATTACCATCCAATTGCACAAAAAAATTCCTAATAAATCACAATTGTAATATTGCTTCTATTATTATGGTTGAATATATACAATTAGCATGAACGACCATTGATGAACTATTAAGAATAAATAATGAATACCAACTATCATCAACCATCGATGAACATGAATGAAAAACCATAAAAATTGAATGGGGGGTCCTTATAATGCTTTCCCAGGCCATTCCAAAGTGGTTCCTAAGACAACCACCATTTACAACTACCATCCTCATAAACAATCAACTTGCATTAAGGTCTTCCTAAGTCTAATTTTATTATTATCAAATTAACCTTAAATGCATATTTCATCTAATTTCACTTAAATTCTAATTGCACATTTACAAATTTGTACAATTACACCCACTTGTAATTTTTATACTTTCTTATTTGTACAAGTAGACAAAACCTTACCTATTGTACATTTTGACAAATAGTACAGTTACCAAAATTGTCATACTAGAAAAACTATGCAAATCATGTTTTCACTTCTTTTTCTTCTTTCAGGAGGTGGATTTACTACCTACATCTACACTTCCCTTTACATCAAGTGGTGTCCTCATAGAATCAGTATTTCTAGTCTTGGCTGATGGATTTTGTAGGAAATCATCAAGCTAAAGATAAAGAGCAACACATTCATCTCGTAATTTGATCGTATAGTTGTTGAGTTCCAAAGCATTCAACCCGTATTTATTGGCCTTATATTTTGTGGTAGTCAAGAGTTGAACTAACTACTTCTATCACTTTGATGTTCCCTTGTGTATTTTCTCTATCAATGCTACTTCCATTCAAGCTACTATGACTAGATCTTCATTTTATCTGTGATGACCTTAAGATTTTGATTTATGTCAGCTTCACAAGTTGAAATATGGTCATTGTTGGCTTGAAGTTGAGCCTTATGATCCATGATCATCTCATTACAGTACTTGGCATCCATGGTCATCTCCTCAATCTTACGATCCTTCTATTCCAGTTGTTCCTTAGTTGCCTTCAACCAGACTTCTTGTTTAGCCAACTATTCTTCATGTGTTACTAGTTGTTCTTACAATTGCTTCATGTACTTGTAGGCTAGTTGGATCATAAGCTACTTATCCTGCTCTTGTGAGCATAGTTTTTTCTCATAGGCAGTCTTAATATAATTTCATTTAGCTTCTATCTTTTTCAATATTTCCACAACCTTGGTCTTGTTGCATTCTAATTCTTCTTCAATCATAGTCATTTCTTTTTGAGTAGCCTCCACTTCCTTTTACAATTCCTTGGCTTCATAAATAAGTTCAAGACCCAAGCTTAACCACTCAATACAATGTATCAAGAAATTCAATTTTCTTAGGGTGAAGACTAATTATAAAGGTGCCATTCAAAATTTCTTATCTGATGTATTCAACGGACAATTCTAGCATGTTGCCTAATCCAAATACACTCATGGATATATCATGTAATTCATCCTCACTTAATTGAGTAAATTTATAATTTCCAAAATTGTTGTTACCTCTCTCCTTGGTAATTACCATGGGTATTGTGCATGAATTTAGGCTATTTATCTTGTGCATTATTCACTACACATCCACTCCATCACCTTCTCTAATTTAGTGAAGGTTTTCTCCCTCTACTAATTTAGTTTTCCAACACCATAAATAACGATCTACAATTTGGTACTAGTGAACATCTCGCTAACTTGTTGAAAGAAGTGCTTCACCTGCCCGTCTGTGTCTTCTACATAATTCTTCAAAACATAAAATTGAGGCACTTCAAGCAAAAATATTGTACAAAGTCTCACATTCCTTTCCTATGGGAGAGTTTGTTCCTCCTCTTCCTCCTATGGATTCAAACTTCCTCCAATATATTTTATTGCACTAGATGCATTCTCTTACTATAGCAAAATTTGAGCTTCTTCTATTGATTTTATCTCTTCCACATCGATAATTTTTTGTGGAATTTTTGGATCTACCATCGATACCTAGACTTCCTCTTGTAATTTAGGCAAGTCATCCTTTTGAGTTTCTACCAACCTTTCAACTTGTGGATTCAGTTGCACTTCCATCATTATTGTAACTACTAGATTTTGATCATACCATTCTTGTTGTGGTTGTGTTCTTGTTTTCTCCTATTGAATATTATGTCCTTGCATGATAATATTTATCTAAGGATTTTTTTTTTCCTTAGCCTCCTTTTGTGGAGCTATCATCACTATTTTTTCTTTCATTTATAGCAATATCATTGTGGGTTCCCACTATATTTTAGATTAATATAAAAATCAAATTTAGTGGTTTGAAGCAATACAAGAGATCTCATTGCTTCTCCCATATATCATGTTCCACCTGGCACACTAATATCCATAAAATCCAAACCTTCCAGATCCAAGTGCACCTCATCTAGATTCTCAGCCATAGAATCAGATTGCTCCTTCTACACATTATTTTACTCACACATTTATTTCTCCCACTACCTGCATGTTCTTATATGTACTAGATTGGATATTGGTGTTACTACATCCTCCTCTTATTAAGATAGTGTTTTCTTGTATGACTGTTTTTCAATTACCTACTAGTCCAAAGTAGGTTTGAGTTGTCTTCATCTCTTTATTTGAGGATGAACTTCCTCATCTAATGAAGTTCACTTCTCTTCAATATTGGGTGGTTCTGGTTTCCTGGTTACCTACTTTGAGCAATATTTCTTTGGAGTTACTCTCTAAAGAGGCACAATATTCACCCATCACAATATAATAGGTTGATTTTACAATAAATTATGTGGTAGTTTCAAGCCTAGAAAGTGAATGGATATTTGTAAAATTGCATCCAACATGAGGGAAATAGCATGCAATACCATGGAAAAGGTCTTTGTCCTTCTAGAAAATAACATCTAAAATATTTGATCCAAATAGGTTTCCCAATCATACTTGACTTCATGGGTGATGCTCTCCACATACTATGCCATCTATATTGTCATCTCAAAATATTCTATTTCTCCTAACAAGAGATCCATTACTATATTCATTGCACACGCAAGTTCATCTATCTTCAACTAGCTATTTTTGATTCTGTGACTTCTACAACCATAAATCTTAGTTTATGCTAGAGACTTAACATTTTTTAGTGTAGTAATCAGCCTGTGGGTTTCAATTTGGTCCACCTTCTTTTTCAATATAGGCTATCCTTAGGTAATCTGAATGTCCTTCAAAATGATGTTACTGAGAATTCCACCTTAATATTTTGTTTATTCACCCACACATATATGTTATTATTACTTGTTTCATATAATTGTATGATCTATAACAAGTATTAATTATAAAATACTTTATCCTTAGGTGGGATATGTGCCATTATATTGACTCTAGATTTAGTCAATGCTATTCTTAATGGATGCCTATGGTCATATTTTTCCCACCACTTCCAAAAAAACAAAATTTTGGCTATCTAAAAGTGATATTCTTGATATCCACTTGTTCTTATTCTTCCTCACTATGCAGTTCCTCTTGCTCCTCTACGGTAGTCTCCCTATGAACCTCACTATAAATTTTCCAGTAGTAAGCCCTTGGTGGTTCCATATCTTCTCTTTGGAATTGCAATGATTCTCTTCCTCTATGACCAAACCACTCTCTATATCCTCTCCATGGCTTATACCCTCTCACTCTCCAAGGATGATAGTTGGGTCTTTCGTGTGACTAAAAATATCACCCTTGACTTTGTACTAGGTAGGTCACATTAGTTCATCTGTATTATGAATATATTTGGTGTAATGGTCCTAGTGAGCCTTCCACCTTAGTGGTTTCAATCCTTTATAAATTATCTTAAAATTCTTGTGTGAAGCTCATTATTCTTCCATGGTCGATTTGAAACCACTTTTGTAGAACTTGTATTCAACCTAGCAAGCACCAACTTAGCACAAATGGCTCCAAAATCCATACAATTGCTTCCAAAATGTATATATGCATCTAAAAATCATACACTACTGCTAAAAATCATGCATGTATGTTTAGAATCATACAATCACCTACCAAGTCATATAGGTATACCAAAAATCGTTCAACTACACCTAATTTCGTACAACTTCATAAAAACATACAATCGAAGATCCAAATCATACAAATCCACCCTAAAATTGTACAAGTAGTTCTAAATCATACAAGGGCTTCTCCTTTTCATACAAATACATCCAAATATATAAAATTTACCTCCAATTTGCACAAATCGGGTCTCCAGATGACTTGAAATCATACAACCTTCCTCCAAAATCATACAATCACTTCTCCAAATAATACAAATAACCCTGTAGAATTTTAATTGGTTGGGAATTCATGGTTTTATCAAATTTGTATGTTTTCCTTGGTACCCTTTTGCTAGTAATGTGTAATTCTTCCCTTCTAGTGTAATCCAAATATAGTTGTGCAATTCCCATTTCAATCAATTCAATTCCGCACCAAAATGAATTTACTAGGTCAATATGGTAAGTATTGTATGGCCTTTCCATTATCTCTATCACACATTAAATATTTTAAATATTTTTACTTTCTATGGCCAATTTTCCATGCACTAGGGTTTGCAATTTTTCCCTCAAGTTTGTTTGTTTTTTCAGAAAACCCAAACCCTAGAAATGTTTTTTCTGCACTAATGGTTTCCTCTAGTGCCCTTTCACTTCAAACCCTCATTTATACAATACATTTTTTCACCTAAAATACCTTTTTTCTGAAAAACCTATTTTTGGTAGTTTTCCCTCCAATCCAGTTTGCTTTTTTGAAAATAAAAAGTTTCTTGTGGTGCAAATGCATAATGGATTAAAGAAAAAATTAGTAATATGGTGTATTTTGCATGCTAATGTGGAATAAGATAACTTTCACACTTCTTGCTCTCGAATTCTTCGAAATTTTATGTTGCATGTGTATGATTTTTTATGTTTGTGAAATAATTTTGCATGGCGCTTTCTTTTTAAACCCTAACATCATTCTACATGAAATTTTTCCACCTTAGCAATCCTTGCATGGATTTTTAACCTTTTGCATATATGATTGCCAGCTCACCCCTTTTGGTATGTCATTTTGTCTTTTTCTTGCTCTTTGTCCATTCCTTATGTTTTTTGAATACTTTTATATATTTATTTTTCTTTATTTTTTCTTTTCTTTTATTTTTTATTCTCTTTTTTTTTCTTAGAAGGGGCCGCCATTTCTAGTTTTCAACCACCTCCCGTTTTAATTGCATCCTAAAGGATTTTTACAATTAATATTATATATATATATATATATATATATATATATATATATATTATATTTCAATTACCTAATTTTTCAAATTACCTTCTAGGAAATCATACAGTGACATTCACTTGTACGATCCCTTCCATTGATGTGTCATTGTGAAGTTCCACCACCTCATTCTGCACAATCATACGATCAGGTTTTGATCGATCATTTGTATGATTCACTCCATCCTATGGATTCTATCGATGGTCAAAAATCATACCAATGTCATTTGTACAATTTGTCCCTACTTGTTGGCTTATTGTATGATTTGAAATCATACAAGTGTTAATTTTAGTTGTATAGTTTAGGTTTGTGCAATTTCAAATTGTATGATTTGACATCATACCATGTCTTGCTTGCAAGGATATATTTTCCCACTTAATTGGTCGATATTGAGGTAGGGGTACTCATGTCAATCCACTTCTATTTGGTTTGCTTCTACTCCTATCTCCATGGACCAGGTCTACCTCTAAACTTGATGAGAAATTTCTTTACCTTCCTTGAATTTCCTTCACAAAGCATACTCTTCCTCGACCAACAAGTCCTCTACCATGCAATTATCTTTTGCAATCTTATCCTCTTGCTAGTGGGTCTCTTATCATATTAAATGGATTACCCTCTTCCTAAGGTGAACCTCTTCTTGTTGCTATCATTTGAGGTCCTAGCCGATGCATGGGTGGTCACCCCAATGGATATATTCCTATGAGATTTACTACTTGTCTCCCTCACACATAAAAACCATGTGCTTTCCTAGTCCAATTCAAACATGTGAGTGGTGCATCCCTAGCCCATATTGTAGTAGGATATTGAATCTTTCCCCTACTACCTCTAGGTGATCACTATCCTCCTTTGTGACCTGTATACTACCCTATGGAACTTGGGGTTATTTGTGATTGATCTTATCTTTGATCGGGTTACCCTTTTTTCCAAGTGTGTGAAGTGAACTCCACCAACTCTACATTGGCTATGTGCTCCTCCATTCTTGGTACTTGCAATATAAATTACTGTTATTCTCTTATCTAGTAGTGTGAATGCATCATTCATTTAATCCAACATTTTTCTTTGAAATGATGTTGTGGGGAGCAATTTACCAAGGTTTCTCTATAGTCATCTAAAAAATTGGACTTTGTACTTGAGTCATTATGACTATTTATTCCTTGTACTGACCACTCTGTTGGTAATTCCCTTATTCGTTAGAGTCTTATAACTTCCTTCCTTTGCCTTCTTAGTTTTTGATAGGTTATCACATAAGCATTTGGATCTAGACGAGCATGGAGTGCTTTTGGCTATACTAAGAGGTCATCATTACCACTTCCATTATCACTATCACTTACTAAATAGGGAATTCCCCCTCACACAAATCACTTAATCTAGAATGTAAGTTTCCTTTGGGCTTAGGAGATGTGAGGTCTTGCTCAATGTATCACCATACTACCTTAACTACTCCTCCTATAACTAGTGTCTCATGCATGGGACCTTGTGTTTCAATTTGGGAGGTTCCATCTCACTAAGAACATGTACCTACTTGTTGAATTTTCCTTTTCCAATGTACTTCCTTACTATTTTGACTGCTTGTACCCAATCCTCTCTATCATGCAACCTTTTGCTCCTCAATATGTTGTATGGTATCATCCATATCTTGGATGATCTATCCATAAATCCTTGCATTATGTGCTTGCAATACCTCATACTCCTCCTACAACTACTGTGTGTGACGCCACATTATTTGTTGCATCATACATATCTATGTTAATGGATTAAGTCTCACTAAATCTTCTTCTGTAGCTCCACCTTTGTTAGAATCTAGAATATCCATATAAAAGGTGTCAACTCTATCCTCATATTGTACCATAAGTCATATCCTACATCGATCTTCTAATATGCAACATAACTCTCTTTATTTAAGTTGTGTATACACTACTTCTACCAATTTATTGGCTTCTTCCTATCATTTCCAATTAATTGCTTATGGTACTAGTGCATGATTAGTTGGGGGATTTCATCTTTCTCCTCCATAATTTGGTTCAACCTATCTATGAACCTTACATGTACTTGCATTTGCCTTATTTCACCAAAGTGAGGTACTAATTCTTTCCTTTCTACAATTGGCCTCACCTCCTCCCATTTTGTAAATAGGCATGTGATCCCCATATTATCATGCTCATGTGGTGGGTCTTTATTACATAATGGTACTTCCCAAGGTTTACTCAACTCAGCTCCTTGTTGCTATTTTATTTCAATTTCATGTGTCATGATGAACATGCATTGAAACATTTCATACTCGTCTATCTACTAATGAAGAATTCCATTATCATATCAATATTTATCTTCACTACAGTATTCTAGGTACAACATCCCCTCTTAGTTAGGTTCATATTATTCTTCACCTAAAGAACTACACGACTCATATATCGTGGCTAAATCCTCGCTATTTTTTTTATTCTTCAAGTTAATCATATATTTATGCTATCCATACTTAAACGTGATCTGATTATTTCCCTAGTTGCGATTAACTTTGGTTACTCATAGCCAACCTCTTCCCAAAAATGCATCATATTTAGGCTTCTACATTGTAATCACAATGAAATCCAAGAAAATTTCTTGGTCATTTATTATCACTTGTTGTGCTATCAATACTCCCTTTGTCTCAATGTCGTACTGGTTAGAACCATATAATAAAAACTTTGGTGCCCACAAGGATGGAGCACCAATATCTCTCTAGGTCCTTTCTGGGTAGCACATTCATGCAGGACCCTCCATACATAGACACTTGTGTTTATTTGTGCCCTATTATCTCCATATGAACTAATGCTAGTTTCATTCCAACATCAATCAGATCCATAAAATATTATTTTTGTTCCTTATTTTGTATGGGTTGGCTTTCCATCTCCATTACTTTCTATAATTGCATCTCCTCTTCCATCACCTTATGTAATGATGGTATGGCTTCTAATAGACTAGCCATATTTATCTCAATGGTTGTATTCAAAACTTGTACTACCATATTTTGTACGGCTACCTCATATTTCAATGTGCAAGGCTTATTTATCTCCTATTTTCTAGAATCCTTACTTGCTTAGCCTTCTTGGCTTCTTCTTCAAGTACCTTTTTTACCACATACCATCTCTACTTCTCTTTAGAATGTTTCAAGTAAGTTTCTTTCTTGGCCTTACTCAATGTTATGGCTACTACTTCTTCCCCAGTCTTCTCTTTATTCCCTAATAATATGTCAATGTCTAGGTAATTTACATTATGTGAGCCACATGAACTCACTTTATTAGGACAATTGACTTTTTTGTGGTTCCCTGAACCACACCATATGCACATGTGTGTAATATTATTTTGTGTTGAATGCATCATTTGAGAAGGATAATTCTTTACAAAATACCCACACTCTTGGCAATTGCAACATTGTATGATTGGTATTCCTTCTAAATCATACTGTAATCAACTCTAACCTCCTTGTTGATTACCCTAATTTGGCCTCCCTCAATGTTGACTATTCTTGTAACCTCCATTGATTACAACTTGTCCACTCCCTTGAGGTTTTGTCTTCTCCTCTTGTTCTTGAATTGTGAGAGTTTATTGAAAAAATTTTGTATTAAAAAAACACCCTACCACTTCATGTCCCAATATATTACATATGTGGCGATATTCATTTCAAGGATAATTTGCATTTGAATTTCCTTTGGCCTTACATTTTGTACACCAGATATCATTTTGTTCTCACCATGTATCTTTCTTGGCTTCACTTATGATCTTATAAAATTCCTTACATAATGATTGGATATTCTGATTTATTGTATCCTCTTCATAGCTATCTAAATCTTCATGTCTAGTATGTGCTATGACTCCTACTATCATATATTTCACTTCACTCTCAAAATTATTTGCTTTTTCTAGAACTTTTTTGTAAGTTGAGGATGGTACTACCTTCATTTTCTTTTTGTATCTTGGTAGTAGACCATAAATAATAAACTCTTCACCAGAGCGTCTATTGGTGGTATCTACATATTATCGTCTAATTGCTTTAGTCACTGATTATATATCTTTATATCCTCATCGACGCCTTGCTTCATGGTGTATATCTTGGTGATGATATCACCTTCATCTCTCAAGGATTTTAATCCTTTGATGAAAGTATTCTTCATTGTATTTCATGCTTGGAATGTTGCCATATTCTTTCACTTTAGATACCAATCTATTGTGATTCCTTGTAGTGTGGAAGGAAATAATTACAACCATTCATCTAGTTGATTTACACCATTTTATTTCCAAATGGTTATCCATATCCTGATATGTCTTATTAGGTCCTCCTTTCCTTCCCCCAAAAAGGGTGGGCATATTTTCTTCCCAAATTTCTTAGCTTTACTAGCCATTGCTGGATTTCCTTCCTTGTCACTTGAGGAGGTATCTTTTGGAATCTTGAACTGATTTCTTACTTGGGTGAGTGTTTCACTACTCTAATATTCATCAAATTTTTCTACTTTTGGTCCCTTATTTTCACCAAATAGTCATCTTCCAACCTCCTATGCATCCTCAGTCCATGACCTTCTTTGTTAGAATATTGATTGTGGCCCTAGTTCTCCATATTGAGATATCGTGTCTTCTTGCTCCAGTGCCTAACTCCCATCCTCTACATCCCTTTGCAACATTCCTATCACTTATTCAAGTGTTACCATCCACTCACTATCTTATCAAATAGTTATTCCATCAATATCAATGTTCTATTTTACTCTTGGTGGTTCTTGTACCATTTCTTTTGTATCTACCAGCAACATCTCCCAACTTTCAGTATCTCCTTTTGAAGTCCATAATTATTTAATTATCGGTTCATATATAGAGTTTTTCATGGTCTCCATTTATGTAATTCTTTTGCTCCTTCTCACCGGGACTTCCTCCTCTCCTTGATTTCATCTCCTAAGCCCTCATGAACTTGTATCTATCATTCACCTTCAATTGGTTCTTACTCACCACTTGTCATAATACCACAAGTTATTCTAAATTGCATCAATTTGAAGCAATTTTTATAATAAATGGTACCAAATGTAGCATAGAGGAGAGTATTCCTCAAGGGGGGTGTGAAGTGGAGTATTTTGGAATGAATTATTATGATCTAAGATCAATTTGACCAAATTTTTACAACTTGTACAATTTGCTAGGGAATGATTTGCAACTTTACAAAACTACTTGTATAGACTGCAAATCGTACGATTGTATGATCCAAATAATACAACACTCTGGTATGTACAATTTTCCACTTAGTTGATGCAATGGAAGTTGCAATGGAAGTCATTTTTTAACTTCAATCAATCAGTTTTATAATAATTTTCTCCAAAACCCTAGTTTTCCATAATTGACAAGTTTTACTCAGGTGTTGTAGATGAGTTGGATAGGAGACGACAATCCTCCAAGGGAGTTCCCAAGTTCAAATATCCACCCTACCAAAAAGCTGAATTGGGTATCTAAAATCCAATTGATAATATTGGTGCGGGCAGGGTCGGGTGCGACCCCTGGGTGAATTTGATAGTGTAGAACCCCCTATTCATGGTCTCTTAGGCCAAGGCGGCTCCGTAAGAGGTTTTTCTCTTAAAAATAATAATAATAATAATTGGCAAGTTTCATCATTCAATTTCCATTCCAAATTAGGTAAACATTCAAATGTACAATTTTTAATTGGTTGTACAGTTTTAGAATAAACCCTTGCTACAATTCTCACTCCATATTTTCCATGTTTCTCATAGATTCTTCTCAAGAGGGTTTGGAGTTACTTTTCTAATGCAATTACTAACATATTCCATAACAAGCAAACCTTAGTTCACTATCCATAAATGATTATCATCAAGAGTATTTTTAGAAATCATACAACATAATGATAACATTTATGTGCAACAACAATAATGTGTAGGATATTTTTCTCAAAATTCTTCAAGGTTAAGAGTTCATAATTAATATAATTTCATTGTCACAATGTTTATATTCCACACCATTATGGCCATACTTGCATAGAATACACAATCTTGAATTACCATCCAATTGCATAATAGGATTCATAATAACTCACAACTATAATATTGCTTCCATTATTATGCTTGAATATGTATATTTACCATTAACAACAATATGATGAACTATCAAGAATCAATAATGAACAACAATTGTCATCAATTATCGATGAACATGAATGAACAACCATCAAAATTGAATTGGGGGTCCTTATAATTCTTTTCGAGGCAATTCCAAAGTGTTTCCTAAGACAACCACCATTTACAACTACCATCCCTGTAAACAAGCAACTTGCATTAAGGTCTTCCTAAGTCTAAATTGATTATTATCAAATTAAACTTAAATGTACAATTCATCTAATTTCACTTAAATTTTATTTGCACATTTACAATTTTGTATAATTACACCCACATGTATGTTTTATACTTTCTCATTTGTACAATTAGATAAAACCCTACCTTTTGTACGTTTTGACAAACCGTACAGTTAGCAAAATTATCATACTAGAAAAATTGTGCAAATCTTATTTTCACTTCTTCTAGGAGGTGGATTTGCTACCAACAACAATCACCTTGCAACATTTACCTCTATATTTACAAATAATTCTAAATAGGCTCCTTCTCTACATAGGATCATATATCTCCTTTGCTAGTTTCAATAATACCCTTTATATCATAAAGTATTCTCCTTGTTTGGGTTCTCCCATGTGCTTTAGTGTAATAATATTGTGTTCATCTACTTGTTAGTTTTATTATGAATTTCCTTCTATGTCTTCTAGTTTGTTGTACTTGAGGATATTTAAATATCATATGTCTAGCTTCACCACATATATAACACTTTCCAGTGAATCCTTTATTCCTTCCTCTACCAAATCCATCTTGTCTTCTCAAAAATTTACCTTTTTTCCAAGTACCTTGATTGGAATCACTTTGAGAAGTACTAACTTCTCCTTGCAAATGCTTCCATCTACCATTATTTTATTGACATATTTCTCAAGAGGATGATCTTTTTCTTCTAGAATTATTATCTTTCTTATGGGCCAATATTCTATTTTTCCTTGAATGTATATTGATATGCCTTCTCAATTATTCTATTTTGAAGCATACCAATTTAATTTTTTTTGGATAACCTTAGTCTATTTATGTATCTCGTAACTTTATCCTCATCATATTTTATGTGACCTACTCTTATGGTCAATTTATAGAATTCCATATAATACTCTCTCACTCCCAACTCTTTTTCCTTATAAACTTATTCCAAGTTAAAAAAATTTCATTCCCTTTTTGTTGCCTCTCTATTTGGACATGATCCCACCACAAGGACACATATACTTTTAGCTTCATATAGGTAAATTTTACCTTCATGGGATATTTTATCAATTCAAAATAAAAATATTTCTCTATCTTTGCAATCTAGTCAATGAGATTTTTAGTGTTTAAACTTCCATGATACGAAGGAGTTTCTAACTTTGGATTCCTTAGAATATTAGTGATTTATTGAATTAATATTTCTTCTGTCTCTTCCTCTCACACTTCATCATGATATTCTTGTTGACCTGCTTATTTACCTACACTATCAGTTGCATCTTCAACGTGAATGCCCCTCCTTTAAAAATTTTCAAGGTCATCCAATCAAGCAGTGACTCCCCTTAGCATTTTACCTATATCTATGGATCGAATACCTCATGTTCTTCTTCATTCCTATTGTGCCATCATTCCTTTGGCACTTGTCACACCTTAAAGATCTTCTAGATCTCATGCCAAAATGATGTAGTCAACTCTGGCAGTTCCCTCTATATGATGATGTCCACTTATAATTTGTAGAATGTTCCATCCAATGTTCTTGTTATTATACAATGACCACCATCCTTGTACTACTAAATTTTATCGTACAATATTTGATTTTTATGATTCTACCTTGTGTTGAATAGTTGGTCTTCCCATTCAATTTAAAGACCAATGAATTCCTTGAGTCTATCCCACGAATATTTTATTAGTGTTACTCCTCTATGGCTTTCTTTTAATTTTTTGCTTCTTCATTCCATACTAATATATTTTTGTATCCTATGCAATCTAAAATCGGTTATCTTTTGAGGATGTATATTAAATAAAATGCAACCACAAGATGTAAAATAAGTAAGCTATGATAACTATATGATAATGGCACTATAATATGTAGGAAAACTAGATGATAATCATCTGCAATAACTTAGTAATATACCATTTATAAAATCTCATCAAAATATTACAATGCAATGTAATAGAGGACATAAACACTCCAAAAAATTTAATGAAAAAATACATTGTACCTACTCACTAATCTATATCTTGACATCATTCCTCTCACTTTCAATATCATACTCTCAAAGGCCCATTTATAGGAAGATATGTTCCTTGAAATTTACTCTACCTATGACTCTTCATCTACCTATCCTATGAATCATGTACATGTGGACAACATGCACATTTACATCATTCCTTATTCTAACACTTGTGCATTTATTACATTGCATAAAGTAACTACTTAAACCTTAATCTAAGATAAACTCCTAATCTTGAAATGTACCTAAGGTGGTACACTGGCATGTATAAAATAATATGATATACTCTGAAAAAAATCTTACATCCATCATGTTCGTGTATTTTTATTAATATGATTACATCATTTGATTTAGTTGTCGGTCCTAGGATAGGATCTCTTCTTTATGGATGTCCATGAGAATTCCAACTCGTCAAACATTAAGTGTTCTTGATGAGGCCCAATTTCCTACTTAACTTGATTTATTCTATATATAATGTATGCTTTCCTATTTTTCAACCATATATTTTTACCATCACTTCTTGCTATCTTTAATTTTTTCTATTTTTCCCTCATTCTTTTTTGTTGCATAGGAGTAAGATCCTCATCCAAGTAAAAACGTAAATCTTGTAGCAATCCTCTACTTTGAAGAACCTAACTTTTATCTTGTATACTAAATATTGTGATGTGGGTTGGTCTAGCTCTCGAGTCTTTACGTACTTTTCCAATCTATATCCTTGATGAATGTGTTTTCTCTAATGAATTTTCATTGTGATTTTTTTCTCCATTGAATATTTTTTATCCTTTGGCTTGATTGGTGGATCTCCTACCACTTATGTCCATAATATAGTCTTGTCTAATTTATTTTGTGGTTCATGTTCTTTTGTCATCATGTTTGTAACTATTGCCTAAATTTATTTGATTTGTAATAGGTTTTCTTGTTTTTCTTTTCCTTTATTAATATACAACATATTTTAAAAATGATATGCATTTATAGAATTATTAATATAGCACAAGCCCATGGTAGTGGATCATTTTAGTTCCACTAGTGATGTCTCCAACAAATTTATTTGAATAACTTATTTTGAAATTATTTTATGTCCCACGATGAGGCTTTTTTGGGCAAACTATTACTTACTAGGCACTTTATTAAGCTTATAGCTTATTCTAAATCACTAGGGAGACATAAGGATTCTAAACAATCTAATTTTGGAAAGGTTTTATCAAATTGGTTCATATATTCTAAACTAGGGAGTCATAAGGTAGTCTACTTTAAAATACTTTGAAATAGCCATTAAGGATACTCTAAAGGTTTTTATCAAGAAATTTGAGAAGAGTTAAATCATTAAGTAAAATTTAAAATCCTCAAAGCATCCTAAAATCAACTAGAATATATAAATAATTCTACTCCAGAGGTTAATAAAAGGAAACGTTAATAAAATAGTGAATAATGCATTCAATAGTGACGAACTATTTCATATGGTGATACTTTACTCTCAAAACCTAATAGATACTTTTGAAGGATACAAGTATTTATCTTCTAGTGAAAATAAAAGATTTTCATCATTTCTTAAAGAGGCAAGAGAAGAAAATTTTACAACATTAATTGGTTATCTTCATAAAGTACTCTTCAAATCATGGAGGAATACACAAAAAATAGTTATATTCAAAGAATAAGAATGTTTAATGGTATATCTATCATTAATTTATTTTTGACTTATTTAAAACATAAAGTAAACTAGCAATTCTAGTCAATACTATTGTGATGATATACTAATTAATCATGAAGTGGATATTCCTCTAATAATAGTTCAAAAACTTAGAAGAAGAATGAGAAAGAGAAAATTTGACAAACAAAAACATACTCATCCGAGTAGAAAGTATAATGAATAAAGCACAAATATTGAATTGAATTAATATGATCAATTCAAAGAGCTGGAAGATCCTATAGAAGATCATGAAGTTAAAGTTCTCTTAGTGAAGATAACATTTTATGAAGACACTAACTACTTTATTCAATAGGACACAGACAATAGAGGAGAACTTAAACTCCAGTACTAGATAGAAGATACCCAAATAATGTATTACAGGGGGTGTTAGAGTATATTACATCATTTGGGTCATGTATATGTACCACCTTTGGTACATAACTAGAGTAGGAGTTTACTTTAGAGTAAATTTAGTAAGTCACTTCAAGTATTGCAATAAATGTACAAGTGTCAAAGGTGCATGCTGTAAATGTACAAGGAGTCTACTTGTACATTAGTTAGATAGGTAGAGTAAGGGACACGTAACCTGTATTCCTATATAAATGCCTGAAAGTGAGTGTTTTTGGAGAGTATATATACTAGTAGTATATGGGATCATATGTAGGAGTAGTATAGAGAGTGTGTGGTACAATGTAGTCCTCCATATCCTCTCGTGGAGTGTTCATGTCCTCCATTATGTAGCATTGTACTATTTTCATCACTTTCATTAATGGCATGTTTTTGAGTTATTTGAAGATGTTCATATTTTTATTTTCCTACATATTATTGTACCAATAGTTTATAGTTATCTTAGATTGGTTATATTACATCTTGTGGTTACATTCCCTGCACTACTGTGTCATCAAAAGTATCATGATTGATAAAGTGCTTAAAGGTATATTATCTGGCATCCATCAAAGCTCAAACCTAATATTACACTTTTTTGGGAATGGGGGATTGAATTTTGATACTAATAAACTTGTTGTATCATCTTGTCCTAAATTAAGTCCTTATATGGAGGTCTAATCATACCATAGTTCTAATAATATTTTATAAGAGGATGGTGTTGTTTCTTCATTTTGAGAAGGTAGGGAGGAGAAATATTATGATCAGAAGGAGGAAGAGGGAAGGGTTTTAAATCCAAGGGGGGATTTACAACCAATTTTTCATGGGCTTCTAATAAGTAGAGTACGAGGGTGTAAAACATAGTAAGTTATTATCCCCTTTAGATAGTGATATTCCAAGCCAAGGAAGTGAGCAAGGCTTAAACAACCCTAGTAAGTTCTCTTCCCCTCCAAGTTCTCCTAATCACTATAATACAAGCACATCATTTGGATAATATGACCTAGGATCTTTGAAAAAGGTAAAGAATATAATAGGTATGGTCAAGTATCAAGGTACTTAGGTCATGAGACGTCAATCTCAAGAGTTTATAGTATGAAGGAAATGCTACTTTAAAATTACACAAAAAACTAAGAAGGAATCATTATTTGGTAAACATAAATTCATAGTTGGGGTCGTTAGAGAAGGACATCCCCATGGGAAATGGAATCAATGACCATCTTCTTTCTAAATATCTTAGGGCTCAAGGCCCCTCATCTAAAAATAACTTTAAAATATTTGTTTGAACTTTATAAGCTAGATATAATTTTAATCCACTAGACATAAAGAAAGCAATATCCATCATTATCTCTCTATTATTAAATTAGAACTTTGTAGAGATAGACTCAAATGGAGGATCAAGGGGAAATTTAACAAGATGAAATTCCTCATTCCAACTAGTAGATAAAGTATGTATTGAGGTAAGTATGGTTATAGACTTACATTTTATGGATCTAGGAAAGCAAATTTATGTAGTTAATTTGGATGGTCCTTGTGGCAGTAGAAGAGAGTTTATGGAAGAATTATTTATACAAAAATTTTATAAAAAGAAAATGTAGTGGTGGGAGGGGACTCAAATTTTGTAACTAAAAGAGGATAAATGTAGGGAGAGAGGGCCATAATGGATCCTATCCCTAAAATTTTCCTATAGAAAATCCAGATTATAGGGTTGTGTGATGTAGAATCCATTAAATTAGTTCCCACTTGGAGGAATCAAAGAACTAGAAAACAAAGTATTTCTAAAAGGTTAGATTTTTAGTGTTTAAAAAACTCAAAGCTAAAGTAGAAATGCTAAGGACTTGGATAGATCAATGTGGGGGTGTGATCATTCACTATTTTTTTCAATTAGAAAAAGATCAAGATAAACTTGTAGGACCTTTCAAGTTCAATGTTATTTGGTTATAATATGATGAATTTACAAATATAGGAAAATATGAGTGGAAAAATATTGACCTAACCATAGAAGAGACAACTATGTTTTAGTTTTCTAAAAATCTGAGGAGAATCAAATCCATTACAATTGCATGAGCCAAAGATAAATATTTGAAAGGAAAGGCAAATATAGTTGATATAGAATCTAAATTGATTCAATTGTATAGTCATGAAGGCAATAAGGTTTATTTAGATAAGAAGAATTGTAGGTCAAGGAACTAAAAAAAAAAAAAAAGTAATATCTAGAATGAGAATATATAAAGTGGTTGTCCTTGGCTCTAAATTAGTGGGTGAAATGAAATATGCTCAAGTGTAGTGTCATCATGGTATATCTCCTCCAATCTTCTTAAATGTTTTTCTCTCTCCTCAATTGCCTCAAGGTTCTCTATAGTAAACTCTAAGATCCATAAAACTCTCAACAATTCAATGAAAAATGGATCTAGCTTATCAAATCGAATTATCTAGTAAGATTCAATACCCTCCATGTGTGTTTTACAAAGTCTAAGATTATATTGCACAAATACAAGGTCATTAAATTGATCTTGGCTCAACCTATTGCACTTTTGGTGTGTATGGTCTCAAACAGACTAATTGTGCTCAATATAGGCCAGACATAACAAGGAGCATTACATGACTCAAATTATATGGAGAAAATAAAAGTCTTGTTTATGTCAAAAATACCTTTATAACTACTTGTACTAAAATTACCTATATATGACAATATGTATAAAGGCACAATATAAATAATTGTAATCAATCTTAAAATATATTAAATTCCATATTGATAAGTGTAGCTCTCAACTTGAGCAGAGGTCATGGTTGGGAGGAGACGCATTGTTGAGCCCTTGTATGTCAGTCATATGGATTTCTCATAGTAACCAAATCATAAAATAAAAAATAACTTTATAATAAATCTTATTATATAATATTTATATTTATTTTATTTTGATATATTTATAGTTTTTATCAAGTAAAATAAAAAATATAAAATTACAATCCATTTTATTTTTATGGAGTTAGAATTCGATAAAACTTATGAAATATATATATATATATATATATATATATATATATATATATATAT
Source organism: Wollemia nobilis (assembly GCA_028583015.1). Lineage (NCBI taxonomy): Eukaryota > Viridiplantae > Streptophyta > Pinopsida > Araucariales > Araucariaceae > Wollemia > Wollemia nobilis. The sequence continues at coordinate 3,348,627 of JAQPPZ010016349.1, forward strand.
ATATCTTTTAACTTATAAACATAATAATTATAATTTATAGTTTATCATTGACAAAACAAACAATCTCATGTTTTCAATGCACTTTTCAATCCAATATGAGGACAACAAAATGAGAAATAAATAGATTATAGTTTCTTCACTTATGCATTTAGATAATGATCTATCAAAAACAAAAATCATTTTAATTTTATCTATCGCATAAAAACAAAATTTTTAAATTCTACATATGGTTGGACAATTTATTATTAGATATTCACTCACCTATTTTTTTTATTATATTTTAAAAAATATAATTTTTTTAAAAAAATATTTTATAAAAGTAAAAATTAACTTACATTTTACTTTTATCACGAATCCAATACCTCTGCCACTTGTATATAAGTATACAATACCTCGCTATGAAATAACTCCAAGTGGAACATAAAAAACAAACACATTATCCAGTTACACTTAAATATATTTTATGCATATAATCCATTCCATGCCTATGTCTCTCCCTACCTCTATCCCTGCCTCTGTCCCTCCCTGTCTCTACCCGTACAATGCCCTGCCTGTCTCTACCTGCCTCAATCCGTACAATGTATCCCATGCCCTGCCTCTGTCTCTACCCGTACAATGCCCTGCTTGTCTCTCCCTGCCTCAATCCGTACAATGTATCCCGTGCCCTGTCTCTGCCTCTATCCGTAACCCAAATTTTCGGCCCTTGCCTTTGCCTTGTCTCCCATGCCCTGTCTCTGCCTCTAATCGTACGGCACGAGGTTTACCTGCAAGTTTTAGAACACTGGTATTAAATACATAAAAATATGCGAATTATTTTCTACGCCCACTGTTCGTGCGGCCGTTAACTTTTCCTTGTCTTCCATTTCATATGGAAAGAGCAAAGTTCAAATTTATAAAAAGCAGGTTATTGTTTATATAATTAACTATGTAATATACTATTACTACATCCTTAGGGAGTGAGTGAATGGAGGGAATAAGAACAATTTGGCACTATGATCTCTTGAAAAAATATATTCTCTTGAAAAAATATATGCTGACAGAGTGTTTTTTAAAAAAATATATTCAGTCTGGTTTAAGTTTTAATTTTTTTAAAGATTTATATTCAAATTAAAATTTGATCTGTATTTAAAAATCAACCATGTTAAAAAAAATTAAGAATAAAAAAAAAACCATTTAATTCACAAGAGAAGAAATATAAGAATTAACCATAATATATCTGTTTGAAACAAAAAAACCATCCAATTTACGAGAACGGACAATTTACAGCTTGAACTTCTCAAGATCTTCACCTTTTATGGATTGCTCACTATTAATAATTATTTGTATAGTTGATGATGACTTACTCAATGCTAGAGTCGTCTACACATGGCATCCGTTCGGATTCACTGTATAAAATATAAAATACTAACAAGAGCAATAAACAAGCAAGACGAGAAAACATGACATATAATGTGGTTCATCAAGTGTGGGTTACATCCACTAAGAAACACGAGTCTTTTGCATTAACACCAATACAATATCCGAAGGGAGTAATCTTGCAACACAGCCAGTGGCAAATTCCTCTTCAAAACACGAGCATCTCCACACAATTACTCTAATAGTAATTCAACATGCAAACACCCTTGCATCAAGCTCTACACCAAGCTTCCTGATATCTCTACAGGAATGCACAATCCTATGCACTTCCCATAAACAAAATACAATTATCTCTGTCGAAGGTATTACATAAATAGTGAAACCCAGTTACATTCATGCTAAAACAAGCATCCTATAATTAATTCAATCCCCATTTAAGGCCTACTTCAAACTTAGAAGTTTACAATTAGAAAAAACTTAATTGTAGCTAATCCTAAAATTAACTTTTTCTTTTTCCACATCTGGTTTGGGATTGGTCATCTACAGTCCAGTTAAGGAACAAATAACTATTTTATCCATATTTAGTCGAGATTAGACTCCACAACCTAACAATCTGCCACTTAGAGACTGGTCTAAAACAACTCTATCATTTTTGCATCCGCCAAAGAACATCTTCAATCCAAACAAGGAATGTCAACTCCTCCAGATTGTTGTAACTATGCTTTGAACCATCACATGTGTTATTCACGTTTTTTTATGTGATAAAAAAGGAACACACAATATTACATACCACAAATTTCTGATATTTCAGCATCTCCACGATGGCCCATGCATCATGATGATACAACCATCACCATTGTGACATGATCGACATACCATTTTTACCCCCATAACATGCTCACACATGATGTGACTTACCACAACCACATCATGTGATCTATCTCACAATCATGCATCAAGATCGGTGCCATGTCCATCCCCCTAAACATGCATCTTTCTGACAGCCTACATAATCTTGTCATAGAATATGGGGAGCCCCTCGACCAGTGCCTTCACAATCCTCACATTACCACCTGGTAAGAAGCAGTGATCTCCACCCATGAACATCCCCAAATAATATGGATCTCCCGACCACGAGTGCATCACCAATATCACATGATTTATCTCCACCAGGTTCAGCTGCTTCTTCTCTAGGTCTGACACCAATCCCAATAGGTCAAAATTCCTCCTCGGGTACAACCACTTCTTCGGGTCCAGCTCAACATTCCTCACAAACTTGATATACCCCACCATCTACCTCGTGATGACTTTGATGTCATCCAAGATCAATGGTTTTCTGCTCCCTTCCCTAGCCCGAGCATCCACCACATAATTCACCAGCCCCAACACCTCCTACCTTGTCAAAACCTTCACCTCCAATTTCAGCGGTGACTTTTCAATATCACCAGTTTGAGCCTTCAAAATTTGGAGCTACATATAAAATATAGTGGCCTTCTCATCAATCCTCTCCTCAAAAGAATCCACAACCTTCATCTTCTTGCATTGTGCTACCACCTGGATCATCCGGTAGTCCTTGATTCGCATGTATGCCTCCATTGCCTTGTACTCATCCTTCAGCTCCTTCGATAAGTTGTGTAGCTCAACTTCAGAGGCCACGACAGAGGTGACCACTACGCTCACCTTCTTGTCCTACATAGAGACCACATCGGACATGAGGGGAGAATGGTGACAAACCAAGGCCTTTCTGCTCTTGGTGACAAACTAGTCGAAATCGCTTTACCCTCCCACCATCGCTTTATCCATCAAGGAGTCCACCATTGTAGATGTTGCCTTATCCTGGTCGTCACTTCAACCACTAAAACCCCCATCTTAACCATCGCCATCACTAGCACTTACGCCCTTGATCCAACTCAATCCTGAATCCCAAACTTGCTCTGATACCAATTATTCAGATTCACTTCATAAAATATAAAATATAGAAGAGATCAATAAACAAACAAGATAAGAGAAAACATGGCATATAATGCGGTTCACCCAGTGTGGGTTACATCGACCAAGAAACACCAATCTTTTACATTAACACTAATACAATCTCTGAAGGGAGTAATCCTACAACACAATCAGTTGCAAATTCCTCTTCAAAACACCAACATCTCCACACAATTACTCTAACAATAATTCAACATGCAAACACCATTGCATCAAGCTCTACACCAAGCTTCCTAATCTCTCCTTAGGAATGCATAATCCTATGCACTTCCCATAAACAAGATACAATCCTCTCTACCGGAGGTATTACATAAATAAGGAAACCCAGTTACATGCATGCTAAAACAAGCATCCTATAATTAACCCAATCCCCACTTAAGTCCTACTTCAAAATTAAAAAGTTTATAATTAGAAAATACATAATTTTAGCTAATCCTAAAATTAACTTTTCCTTTTTTAGCATTTATTTCGGGATTGGTCATCTACAGTCCAATTAAGGAACATATAACTATTTTATCCATATTTAGCCGAGATTAGACTCCACAACATAACAACATCCTGGAATAGATTCCTTCAATATTGACCATACTATCAACATGGATATTTGTTAGTTTTGTTCATTTCAACACTTCAAGATTAAAAAGAAACCACGTGGAAATTATAAAATCTTGAGACTAGACATAATAACCAAATCATATGAGTCTGGATGTAATGTTTCTCGTGTGGAAGATGCAATCAAGAAAAGAGTAGAAGGGAAACACCAAGATCCCACTATTTTTTTAGCAACTAGATGACACGTTGTTAGACTGGGATTGATTTGAGATTCATGAGTGCTCTCTTTATTTTTGAATCAATCAAATTGTTGTACTTTTGAGTAAACATTGATTAGTAAGATATCCTATCAAAATGTATTTCCATAATTTTTGTATAGGAACGTTATTCAAAAGGAAATGACTTGCCTCACTTAGATTCACCTATCCTAAATATTTACTAGTTAAAACTTTGTTGAATAAAGAAGATGACAAGGAGATCCATGACTAGTAAATATTTTCAACAAAAAACTTTATAATTTAGCTTTGATCTCCTCAGGCCCAACTTGATACAAGAGCATCTATATGGACACTCCATACAAAAGAAAAAACGGAAACTTCATGCAAAAAGAAAATCCTAACATGTAGCTAGAAAAATAATAGATAAGAATACTTAGTTGGCCCTAACAATCTAACCATCATGTGTATCTAGCAAGTCATTGCTTTTATGAGAAGCTAACGTATAGTTTTCAATGATAGTTTAACCATCATGCATAGCTAACAAGTCATTACTTTTCATGCTTATAAATAAGAAGCTAATGTAGAGTAGAGGAGAGTAGAGAAGCTCAAAAAAAAAATTGGCACTCTATGCAGTCCCTGTAGAATGTTTGTTATGTAATACCTAGAAGAAAATAATTAGCACTCTATGTACTACTTGTAGGAGGTTTGCTATGTAAAACCTCAAAGAAATAAATTGGCACTATGTGCAATGCTTGTAGGAGGTTTGCTATGCAAAACCTTAGAAGGACATTGGTACATTGAGAAGTGCTTGCATATATGTGATGCCCTATGAATAGTAATTGTGTAATGTTTGATGTGGCAGTTGAAATATAAAAATAGTTTTTTGTGTTCTTTTGTATTTCATGTGTTATGTTTCTACGTATTTTGTCCTTGCAGTTCATATATTTGCATATTAAAGTGAGTTTTATATTTACTATTTTTGTATAGTGGCATGAAGATGTTTAAGAAACTAGAAGAGGTTGTTGTTCAATTGACTCGCTCTTTACCATTGCATAATTTTTCTATCAAAATAGGCAAATATCTTATGAGAGTCAAAGGTTTATTCTTCATGGTGTACAACAAGAGTGGTGGGTCCATAATGAGGATGTTCATGAAGTAATGTGGCTAGTAGCTTCTGAGCTCACCAATTCTGGAGTATACATGGAAGACTTTAGCAATGTTTAGGGAACTTTTATTTGTTACCCAAATAGTATGATGTAGAAGCATCCATATGGTCACTCCATGCATAAATAAAAAGAAACAAAACTTGGAAACTTCATGCAAATAGAAAAACTTAACACATATCTAGAATAAGGTTCGATAAATTTGCTTAGTTGGCACTGATAGTTTAAACATCATGTGTAACTAGCAAGACATTAATTTTTATGAGAAGCTAATGTATAGTTATCACTCACCTTTTAACCATCATGCATAGCTAGCAAGTCATTGCTTTTCATTCTTATAAATAAGAAGCTAATGTAGATTAGAGAAGAGTAGAGAAGCTTAGAATAAAATTGGCACTCTATGCAGTCCTTATAGGAGGTTTGCTATGTAAAACCTAGAAGAAAAAATTTGGCACTTTATGTAGTGCTTGTAGGAGGTTTGCTATGTAAAACCTCGAAGAACCTCCAAGTAGAAAATACCAATAGTTATTAAGTGGTTTTCAATTTATGACCTTATTTGAGATTGAAATGGGTCCCACAAATACTAAATCATGACCACATAATGACATTACAACAACTTGAAAATTATGCATCTATCACTTAGCAAGAACCAAACTTGAGTCTCTCTCCTTGAAATTTGATGATTTTATTTGGTTGACCTAATTTCATTTGACATTATCAATTTATATATTTCTTATAAAATAACATATCTAAAATTTTAAAAATAATTTAAAAAATAAATATATATTTTTAAAATTATTAATTTATCACAAGATTAAAATATCAAATTCATAATATTATAACACACTTGTTAATAATTTTAAATTATATTTTTGAGGGAATCATGGATGATGGTGGGAGACCTACTAGTGTTGGTGTAGGAGAGTAGGAGGAGAGGAATCCCTTGGACTAGGGTGGCCACATCAACTTGAAAGTCAAAACCAAAAAAAAAAAAAAAAAAAAAAATGAGGATCTCAATGTTGATTTTGATCAACAAGGCCAAGAAGGAGAGGGTAGGACAAAAATTTCAAAAGAGAATTTCATAGAAACTTTCAACCAGTCTAGACTTGACTCTTTTATCACTAACAATGGTAGGACAAGTGAGTCAATGATGTATGAATAGGGTGTAGTGGACTATAATGAAGAGCCTAAAGAATATATGGAGGCCTTAGGTTTTTCTCCAAGAAATAACCTTTTGACATCTGGAATAAGTGGAACAAGGTAAGTGGATGTATTGACTTAAATACATGTTAGAAGGCCAAATCAACTTAAAACTCTAACTCTAGGTCATATAAGGGCGTTATGGTGAAGGGGAAGTATCACCAAATGAACTAGAGAAAACACCAAAGGGTAGTCTGGCTAGATTGAGAGATAAAAAACCAAAAATAGGATAAAAGAAAGAAAAAATGCTATATAAATTTATGGAAGGAGCTAGTTCGAAAGGTTTTGGGTGATGATCTAATGTTAGAGCAATTTTTATCACTAAAGGACAAGGCTTTGGTAGGTATATTTATGGGTGAATATATTAAACTAAAAAATCTATGATAATGGATCAAGGTTACCTGGTTGGAGGTTCTAGGATATACTCCTACATATCATGTGATGATGAAGGGTTGGATGGATTTTTTCTTCCAAAAGGTAGAAGATGCTATAATCATAAAAATGGAAGATGGATTTGGGGATCAATGTTTTAAATCTAAAATTTTGGACTCTTGCATTCAATATATGCTTTGAGTGGACTAATACCCAACCTATTTGTGTCAAGCTACCCTCTTTGCCCCTTAAATTCTAGAATCAAGAATGAAATATTATTGTGTGAGATTGAGAACTTCTTGGTAGTTTTCCTTAGAGTAGATACAAAAAACTTAAATAGTATCCAAAACCTGGTAGCTTGTATCTTAGGGGAGCTTGATCTTGGTTTAGATTTTCTAGAAAACATGGATTTCATATCAAGAAATTAGACATATTTACAAAATCTTATCTACATAAAGGTGTTGTTTTGATGTAGTAATTGTCATCATTATGATAATCTCAAGGAAAATTGTGAAATGGAAGAAACTAGAGAGAAAGGGACATTATAGAAGGAATTTGGAGGTTCTTCTATTCTAATAAATTCAAAGGAGGTAGTGATAGCCAAAGTAAATATATAAGAGTACCCACTCAAGACTCGTGAATCACTTAAAGAAAGATTTTATAGCATCAATGTCCAAATGGAGGAGAAAGAATTGGCTCCAAGCAAATACAATAGGGAAGTTTTATATGAAGTAATGAAGGTCATACCTATGATTAACAAAGTGCTTGGAGGTATTTTATCAGGCATCCATCAAAGCTCAAACCTAATCTTACCCTTTTATAGGTATGGCAGATTGAATTTTGATAATGGTAAACTTGCTATATCATCTTGTCCTAAACTAAGTCCCTATATGATGGTCTTGTCAGACCATAGTTCTAATAAGATTTTGCAAAAGGGTGGTGATGTTTCTTAATTTTGGGAAGGTAAGGAGGAGAAATCTTATGATTAGAAGGAGAAAGAGGAAAGAGTTTTAAATCCAAGGGTAATTCTACAACCTTTTTTTTCAAGGTCTTAGAATAATTAGAGGGGAAGGGTTTAAAATGTAGTAAGTTATTATCCTCTTTAGATAGTGATATTTTAGGCCATGGAAGCAAGTGGGGCTTAAACAACCCTAGTAGGTTCTCTTCCCCTCCATGTCCTCTAAATCACTATAATACAAGCACATCATCTGGATGATATGCCCTAAGAGACTTGAAAAATATAAATAAGATAATATGTATGGTCAAGTATTGAGGGACTTAGGTCATGAGACAATTAAATCTCAAGAATTTAGAGTATGAAATAAATGCTACTTTAAAATTACACAAAAAAAACTGAGAAGGAAATCTTATTTGGAAAACAAAAATCCATAGTTGGGGTCGTTAGAGTAGGACATCCCTAGGGGAAAGGAAATAAATGATCATCCTCTTTTTAAATGTCTGAGGGCTCAAGTCCCCTCATAAAAAAATAACTTTAAAGCATTTGTTTGAACTTCATAAGCTAGATATAATTTTAATCTAGGAGACTATGTTGGACATAAAGAAAGCAATAGTCATCCTTGCCTCTCTCCTATCAAATTAGAACTTTGTAGGGATGGACTCAAATGGAAGATCAGAGGGAAATTTAACAAGATGAAATTCCTCCTTCCAACTAGTAGATAAGGTATGTATTGAGGTAGGTATGGTTATAGACTTACATTTTATGGATATAGGAAAGCTAATTTATGTAGTCAATCTGTATGGTCCTTATGGCGGTAGAAGGGAGTTTTTGGAAGAATTATTTATACAAGACTTAAAATAAAAAATGTAGTGGTGGGAGGAGATTAAAAAATTTTAACTACAAGAGCGTAAATATGGGGAGAGAAGGCCATAATGGATCTCGTCCCTGAAATATTCCTATAGAAAATCCATATTATAGGGTTGTGTGATGTAGAATCCATTAAATTAGTTCCCACTTGCAGGAATCAAAGAACTAAAATATAAGGTATTTCTAAAAGGTTAGATTTTTAGTGTCTAAAAACCTCAAAGCTAAAGTAGAAAGACTAAGGACTTGGATAGATCAAGGTGGCGGATCTTATCATTCACCAATTTTCTTTCAATTAGAAAAATATCAAGAGAAACTTGTAGGACCTTTCAAGTTCAATGTTATTTGGTTAGAAGATGAGGAATTTATAAATATAGTAAAATATGAGTGGATACATATTGACCTAACCATACAAGAGACAACTATGTTTTAGTTTTCTAAAAATATGAGGAGAATCAAATCCACTACAATTGCATGGGCCAAAGGTAAATATTAGGAAGCAAATAAAAATATAGTTGATATAGAATCTAAATTGAATCAGTTGTATAGTCATGAAGGCAATAATTTTTATCAAATAAGAAAAAATGTAGGTCAAGGAGCTAGAAAAAGGAAGAGGGAATAACTAGAACAAAAATATATAAAGTGGTTGGGCTTGACTCTGAATTAGTGGGTGAATTGAAAGATGCTCAAGTATAGTGTCATCATGGTATATCTCCTCCAATCTTAAATATTTTGCTTCTCTTCAATTGCCTCAAGGTTCTCTATAGTAAACTTTAGGATCCATAGAACTCTTGGCAATCCAATTAGAAAGTGGATCTAGCTTATCCAATCAAATTGTCTAGTAAGATTCACTACCCTCCATGTGTGTTTTACAAAACCTAAGATTATATTGCACAAAGACAAGATCATTAAAGTGGTCTTGGCTCAACCTATTGCACTTTTGGTGTGTATGACCTCAAATAGAGACTAATTGTACTCAATATAGGTGAGGCATGACAAGAAGCATTACATGACTCAAATTAGGGAAAATGAAAAGTCTTGTTTATGTCAAAAAATTTTTATAAATACACTAAAATTAATTATTTATGTGTCAATATATATAAAATCACAATATAAATAATCAATCATAAAATATACATTATTTATAAATTTATAAAATAATTTTATAATAAATCTTATTAAATAATATTTATGTTTATTATATTCTCATATATTTATAATTTTAGCAAGCAAAATAAAAATTATAAAACCAATAAACCATTTTATTTTTTTAAAGTTGAATCCAATATAACTTATAAAAAACTTATTAATTTTTCTTTTTTTAATCTTATAAACATAATAATTGTAATTTATAGTTTCTCGTGCATAAAAAATTAATCTCATGCTTTTAGCGCACTTTTCCAATCCAATATGAGGACAAACTTCTTATTAGGTTGTGCGTGCAACATGAAAAATAAATAGATTATAGTTCCTTCACTTATGTGTAGATAATAGTACTTATGTCTATTAAGGTGTAAAAAAATTCCAATCATGAAATATGCCACTAAACTTACATCATCACATTAATTAAAATTAATACATTACTTTTATCACTACCTTATCCACTGGATCCAATTACTCTGCCTCTCCATTACGATATGTACTAACCCAATTACTCTGCCTCTCCGTTACGATATGTACTAATCCCAGGTGAAACATGGAAATATATAACCTAGAAAACAAACACATTATCCATGGCAAGGAATGCAACCTCTCCCCGGCCTCTAACTATACGAGTGCTGGCAAAAACTAGTCAAATCGACCAAATTTTTTTTTATTGAAAAACTCGCAGTCCCCGCTGATCCACGAACTCACGGTTTACCTGCTAGTTTTAGAACTATTTAAATAAAAATATGCGAATTCTTTTCTGTTTACCTGCGAGTTTTAAAACTATTAACTACATAAAAATATGCGTTTTCTTTTCTACGCCCCCTGTTCCTGTGGCCTTAACTTGTCCTTGACTTCCATTCCATATGGAAAGACCAAAGTTCAAACTTATAAAAAACAGGATATTGTTTATATAAATAAATATGTGATATACTATATCTTTGGGATTGAATGGATGGAATAAGGACAATTTGGCAGTTTGTTTGGAAGAGAACAATGTTTTTAAATATAATATAATGATTAAGGTTTTGGAAGATTTATATTCATATTATATTATAATAATAGTTTTTCATTTTTATAATAAAAAATTAATCATGTTAAAAAAAATATAAGAATAAACTACATATGTTAAAAAAAAAAAAACATCCAATTTACAAGAGCGGACAATTTACAGCTTGAACCATCTTGGGATTGTTCATTAATATATATATTTTTTTATTACGTAGAAGAGTTGGTCACAACCACACTATTTTTAGTAATTGAGAATGGATCAAAGTTACTTGGTTGGAGATTCTGGGATATACTCTTACATATCATGTAATCATGAAGGGTTGAATGTTTTTTGTCTTTTAAAAGGTAGAAGATGTTATAATCATAAAAATAGAAGATGGAGTTGGGGCTCAATGTTTTAAATCTAAAGTTTGGACTCTTGGGTTAATTATATTCTTTGAAATGACTAATACCCAACCTATTTGGGTGAAGCCACCCTCTTTGCCCTTTGAATTATAGAATTAAAGAATTTCGTGTGAGATTGGGAACTTCTTAGTAGTTTTTCCTAAAGTAGATACAAAAAACTTAAATAGTATCCAAAAAATGGTAGCTTGTATCTTAGTGGATTTTGATTTTGATTTAGAGTTATCAGAAAGCATAGAGTTCATGTCAAGAAATTAGACATATTTACAATATCTTTTCTAAATCAGGGTGTTGTTTTGATGTAGTATTTGTCATCATTATGATAATCTCAAGGTGTATTGTGAAATGGAAGAGAGTAGAGAGCAAGGGACTATATAGATGGAAGTTGAAGGTTCTTTTGTTCTAGGAAATTCAAAGGAGGTAGTGGTAGCAAAAGCAAATATATAAGAGTACCCACTCAAGACTCTTGAATCACTTAAAGAAAGGTTTCATATCATCAATGTCCAAATGGAGGAGAAAGAGTTGGCTCCAAGTGACTACAATAGGGAAGTTTCATATGAGGGAATGAAGACTATACCTATGATTGACAAAGCGCTTAGAGGTATTTTATTAGGCATACATCAAAGCTCAAACCTAATCTTACCCTTTATTGGAAATGAGGGATTGAATTTTGATAATGATAAACTTGCTATATCATCTTCTCCTAGACAAAGTCCTTATATGTAGGTCTTGTTAGACCATAGTTCTGATAGGATTTTACAACAGGATGGTGTTGTTACTTCATTTTGGGAATGTAGGAAGGATAAATATTATGTTCATGATGAGGAAGAGGGAAGGATTTTAAGTCCAAGGGCGACTCTACAACCTCTTTTTTCAAGGGATTATAATAAGTAGAGGAGACCGAGTGTAAAAAATAAAAGTTTTTTTTATTGGTAGAAAGGGTTTTGAAAGGGTCCCTAAACCTTGAACAACCAAGAACTGAAAGAGAAATCAGGAAGCAAAAAGTAAAACTCCCACTAAACTGATAGAGCTATGGGAGTTAAACTAGAACAACATAAACCCAATTGAATAGACCAAGAAGAGACAAGCAAACAAACTAGACAAAAAGAGACAAGTCCTACCAAGACCAACCAAAATAAAAAGACTTACAAAAGTGACCAACCAACTTACTCTAGAGTAAGGCCACCAACGTTATCCTTCTCAATGGGGAGGATGACCTGAAATTTCTTGGACTTACTAGCAATAATAGCCTTGGAGATCCTAATAGCATGATCGAGACCGGTTAGGGCCTTCGATTGAGTGCTGGTAGATGTTCTCCAACATCTTAGTGAGAATCTTTGAGAGATCATATTTGGAAGTGGCCATCGCTTTCGCATCCGCAAGGAATTGGTCCAATACAGGAATGGTGCTTTCAGAGGTGAGTTGGTCAAGGCTCTTCCTTTTCCCAACAATATTCCTCTTGCTTCTACGATTTTTTGAATTGTACTTGTGCATCACAACATCAACCTCAGTGAGCTCCTCCTCAGTGCACATGAAAGGGTTCGAATCCACCTTGGTAGCAATTTTTTGCAACATATGGTCGTAAATGACCAAGAACAACCCTTGATGTTTAATGTGTGAATCCTCCCTTTTCTGGTAATTCTCAATGGAAACTTCAACAGAGCATCTCAAATACTCAGGAATGTTAACCTCTTTAACATAATGGAGAACGTTTAGGAAATCAAGATGCAAGCTTCTGAATAGTTCGTCCACATTATCAATCATAATGTACTGCATGACTGGAATCAAAGCTCTGCACCAAGGATCTAGAAGCTTCTTGTGGATGATATCTTCGTCGTCTCTCACCAATTTATTCCCTCTATCCACAAAGTGTTTTAGTTCATCTTGAATGATATGATTATATCTGTGGAGCTTGAAACCCTCATTGGGAAGCTTGGTAATATTTGCTAATAGGTTGATAGAAACGATGAATTTCATACCCCTGACCAAGACTTGGCCATTAACCAAGGTGTTGGTAAAATCTTTGGTGATCACATCGTCATTCCCCCTAAATTTCTTAAGGAAAGGAATGAAGCCATGGTTGAAGAGGATTTTTTGGATATCATCCTCAATATTGAGAGTGTCAAGCTCAATGATGGCCATCGTAGGTAAAGGGTAGTAATTTCTAGTAGACGAGGGCTCACTGGATAAGACTTCATGCATAGGGATACTAAAGTGCCTGAGGAGTGTCGCATCATTGGAGTTAAAATATAGTTTAGGATAATCACATGGGAGCTTAAACCTTTTTTGGTTCCAATACCTTCTCGGGAAAAAAATAAGATGGACTTTGGTGAGGATAAATGTGGGTTTGGTGGAAATATTAATGTGGGGATGCCTACCTTTGATTAGGTGGCTTGGGGGAAAAACACCAACGCTGGATCCATTCTTGGAAAGGATTAAATACACATATGGAAAGGGGTGCCAATTCATAAGGGCCTTGATGCTGATATGTTGAAACACCGTGAACAATGTTAGACATGCAAAGTGAAGGACATTGGTGTGCTTACTCTTGGAAATGGCATGGGTACAAATGTTAATTATAACTAGGGATATGATATTATCCTCTTTGGATAGTAATATTTCATGCCAAGGAAACGAGCAGGGCTTAGAAAACTCTAGTAGGTTCTCTTCCCCTCCACGTACTCCAAATCACTATAATATAAGCACATCATCTGGATGATATACCTAAGAACCCTAAAAAATTAAAGAATATAATAGGTATGGTCATTTATCAAGGGACTTAGGTCATTTGACAAGTCAATCTAAAGACTTTATAGTATGAGGAAAATGCTATTTTAAACTTACACAAAAAAACTAAGAAGGAAATCTTATTTGGCAAACAAAAATTTATAGTTGGGGTCATTAGATTAGGACATCCCCAGGAGAAAGGGAATCAATGATCATCCTATTTTTAAATGTCTTAGGGCTTAAGGCCCCTCATCAAAAAATAAATTTAAATATTTTGTTTGAACTTCATAAACTAGATATAATTTTAATCCACTAGACATAAATAAAGCAATAGTCATCCTTACCTCTCTGCTATCAAATTAGAACTTTGTAGGTATGGACTCAATTGAAAGATCAGGGGGAAATTTAAGAAGATGAAATTCCTCCTTCCAACTAGTAGATAAGGTATGTATTGAGGTAGGTATGGTTCAGGGTTATGCATAGTGGCTATTTATCGCCAAATTGGCTAAAATTAGGATTTTCAAAATTTGGAATTGGCTAATATTTGGGACCCTTGACCAGGGCCCATTAGCCAAACAATTGTAGGTGTACATTTTTTTGAGGTTTGATTCACCCCAATTTTATAATAATTTGACCATTTTAAGTTTAAATTTCCAACATTTCCCCTAATAATAGTGAACCTTCTACATGTGTTTGGACACTATTCACCTAGATTTCGAAACTGATTCACCAAAATTTTATAAATACATTTTGGGGTTGACCCCTTACGCATAACCCTGGTATGGTTATAGACTTACATTTTATGGATCTAGGAAAGCTAATTTATGCAGTCAATATGTATGGTCCTTATGGTGATAGAAAGAGTTTTTGAAAGAATTATTTATACAAGATTAAAAAATAAAAAATAAAATATAGTGGTGGGAGGGGGACTCAAATTTTATAACTAAAAGAGCATAAATGTGGGGAGAGGAGGCCATAACTATCCCTGAAATTTTCCAATAGAAAATCTATATTGTAGGGTTGTGTGATGTAGAATCCATTAATTTAGTTCCCACTTGGAGATATCAAAGAACTAGAAGATAAGGTATTTCTAAAAGGTTAGATTTTTAGTGTCTAAAATCCTCAAACCTAAAGTAGAAATACTAAGGACTTGGATAGATTAGGGTGGGCGATCCGATCATTCACCAATTTTTTTCAATGAGAAATATATCAAGAGAACCTTGTTCCTCAAGTTCAATGTTATTTGGTTAAAATATAAGGAATTTTTAAATACGATAAAAGATGAGTGGAGACATATTGACATAACCATAGAAGAGACAACAATGTTTTAGTTTTCTAAAAACCTAAGGAGAATCAAATCCACTTCCATCATGAATGATACAATAAGCAGAGATCCTAGAGCTAGACCTCTTTTACCTATTGTCAAGATAAATAGATGTGCTTTAATTACATTCATGCAAGACAATCATGCTCATAGAGTATTGTTGAAGATCAAGTCCATTAATGATAATGCTACTAGAGATATGAAAAACTTAATGATGAAAATCAAAATTACAAAACCATATGACAACCATAGGGACCTAGTTGAGGACGAGTAATACAAATAAAATATCTAGAGTATATTAGACAAAATGATTAAAACGATCAAATATATGGAGAAATACTTTGTGGAATATTTTTTAAGATTATTTTTTGATCCAACATCTAGTAATGAAAATATGCATGGCTACCTAAATGAATTTATCTCTAACAAGACATTACTTGTGAAGAAATGCATAAAATTTAGCTTCAATTCAATGCATTTCTATTTATGATCATAAAAGTGTTCAAAGGTCCTCCCATTAGATGGAGATAAATTTTAATTTAACTACTCAGTATCTATCTAACTACATTTTAGACTTTGTATTTAGGGAGCAAGTCTTAATGATTTTGGGTTGGGTGTCATTGATCCAAAATATATATATATTTTTTGTAAAAATATTGCTTATATTAATACAAAAAAATCAAAATACAAGAAATTGCAGTAGATTACAAAAATCTGCTCAAAGACATCCAACCATCTGACTTGTCTTGAGCAGGGTAGTCTTTAAGATCTTTGATTATAAGCCTATTAAAGGCTCTATATTGGAACTAAATATCAATAACAACATTAGACACAATCCCATAAGCATGAATAACTTCATCTTAAAAAACTAAACTACATCTTGCCTTCCAAATAGCATACAAATTCGTTGCTCTGATAACAGTCCACACCCCCCTAAGATGCTGAGGGTAGCCAAAGGCATCTCCCAAGAGAACCAATTTCCAACTCCACCTATCACCTAGGATAGGATAATAGGTACACTTCAATATTTTCCAAACATTCCTTGCTACACTACAATCCCAAAAGATATGTTTAACAGTTTCTTTTCCGCCATAACTACTACTGAGATCTAAGATATTTGTCCACCTTGCCAACCTTATCTTGCAATGGATACCTTGGAAAATAAGCAGCCAAAGAAAAACCCTGAGCTAAGCAAATAATATGAATTTCCAAACTTGCTTTAGCCTCTTCTTCCACTTCTTCTCTAGACAGACAATGTCCTAGTGTCATTTAACAGGATATGCAAAGAAGTCATATGCAATAAGATTTTTGTAAAACTTAAACAAGTTTATTGATATGTTTTTTTCTTACTATTAAATATTCTTGTACTTTATAGAATCACGACCATATTAAATATTTTTAAATATTTTTATACTTTACAGAATAATAGCCTTATAAAATTTCTTAATAGGCGTAATACAATTATTAATGAAACAAGCCTTTTTACAATCAATTATTTTTTTTTTAATTTAAAAATTTGAAATTAAAAAAAATAATAATATAAAAAATTAGGAGCCTTGATTTTTTTATTTTCATTTTATATCTAAATAATAATGAA
Organism: Wollemia nobilis; assembly: GCA_028583015.1. NCBI lineage: Eukaryota > Viridiplantae > Streptophyta > Pinopsida > Araucariales > Araucariaceae > Wollemia > Wollemia nobilis. The sequence continues at coordinate 3,365,506 of JAQPPZ010016349.1, forward strand.
CAAGTATTTTCAGAGGGAAAAAGAGAATGAATTTGAACAATCGCATCCCTGTCAGAAGATTTCAACTTAAACTTATTGCAGATATCCTCGCACTTAATCCAATCAACGACTCCTAAATCCTGCAAATATTCCAATTTCTTAATTCACCTCTTAACAAAAATTTTGCATCTAAGATGACAAAGGTTCGAGACATACACCCCATTGTCTTTCCATAACCAAATAGACCTATATGGAAGCACCCAACCTCTATGCTCTTCCATATAGGCCCAATAAACCATAGAGCCAATCGTCTTTCATGTGTCCGAGATCCTTCTAATAAGGATACAACCTTGTATTTTAAATTGAACAGGATGACCCACAATATCCTCAATATGAAAATCCCCCTTAACACCATCAACATGAATATGATTCTAAATTCTATATCTCAATAGCCTTAGCAAAGGAAAAAAAGTGTCACGATATCGCGACATGTTGCATCATTGCGGCCAAGGAAGAAAAGGTGTCGCGATATCATGACATGTTGCATCGTCGCGGCCAAAGGAGAAAAAGTGTCATGATATCGCGATAGGATGCATCGTCGCGGATGAGTAGGAATAAGTGTCGCGATATCACGACATGTTGCATCGTCGTGGTCAAAGGAGAAAAAAGTGTCACGATATCGTGACACTTTGCATCGTCGTGGCCAAAGGAGAAAAGGTGTCGAAATATCATGACATATTTACTTTCACCATATATTATGTTTTTAAACATAATATAAAAAAAAAATCTAATATAAAAGATTAAGAGGTTTTATCTTTTACTTTCTACACAAAACAAAACTCTTCACAAACGAAACTTTTTTATTGATTTTCTTTTTTAAGCATTTAAAAATCTTAAAGGATCTAATACAAAATATTATCAACACGTCACAAATGAAATTTTAATTTTTTCACAAAATAAATAGAATCTATACAAAAGATTAAAACCTTTAACCTTTTAGGTTACCCATATAGTACACAAGTGCCCCGTTATTTATGCAGCTCAAGGATGAACAGTACATTTCTGAATGCACTTTCAGGCCACCTCTTGTTACACTTCTTATATGGAGTGGTACCACATCAACGTCTGAATAATCAATTTTCTCCATTAATTGGCCAAATTTCAACTTCTCCATCTCAAATCAACCTCAATTTCCATCAAATAAAATTTAATTCAAGCTTCCACCTGATATGAAGAGAACTTGCCCCTCTTCCATATTTCCTAAATATTATTTGATTTAGATCACCAGTAGCTCATATTTTCTACTCTAATAACCATCTCTTCCAAATTTGGTACATGAATGGGTACTCAAACATTAGGTGGTCAATTTTTTTTTCACTTATTTAGCATAACATATACCAAGATGGGTCAATGATTCCTCTATGTCTCAAATAATAATTCCATTGTGCATGAATTGCTATACAAAATATTCTACTTTTGACCAACTTTTGGACCATCAAATATTTCTCCAATCCTCAACCTGGTATGCATGAGGAGGAGGTTTTGGAAGGATATTTTCATATCCATCCTTCATCGTGTAGACTACAAGGATCCCATAGATGCAAGCTAATTCATGCTCCTCATTCCTACCCATGATAATTCTTTATTCCAATATTTTTGTCATGATGGATGCAAATTTTGGAGGCAATGGAATTGACCACTCATGCAACTTGTTAAGCTACTTAAACATATAATCCCCCAGCTATTTGGTGTTAAAATAAATTTTAATCTTGATCCAACCCTTACTTTCCATGGTATTTTTTACTTGTTGTAATTCTAAGAATTGAACAATGATAGGTGGATATTTATCCCATGAATCTATCAAAAAGTGTTCCTTATCCTCTTTACCCATTTTCCAAAACAATCCATATTTCACTAGTTGAGATCTAGATTTAGTGCTTGACACTGTAGGGACCCATTGTCATCCAAAAGGAAATGACTTGCCTTATTTAGATTCACCTATCCCAAATATTTACTAGTTAAAACTTTGTTGAATAAAGAAGTTGGCAAGGAGATCCATGACTAGTAAAGCTTTTCAAAAAATGCTTTATAATTTAGCTCTAATATCCTTAGGCTCAACTTGATACAAGAGCAATAGCATCCACATGGTTAGTCCATACAAAATAAAAAAGGAAACTTCATGCAAAAAAAAAATCCTAACATGTAGCTATAAAAAGGATAGATAAGAATGCTTAGTTGGCACTAACAATCTAACCATCATGCGTAGCTAGCAAGTCATTGCTTTTATGAGAAGCTAACATATAGTTGTTAATGATGGTTTAACCATCATGCATAGCTAACAAGTCATTTATTTTCATGCTTATAGATAAGAAGCTAATGTAGAGTAGAGGAGAGTAGAGAAGCTCAAAAAAAAAAATTGGCACTATATGTAGTCCTTGTAGGAGGTTTGCTATGTAAAACCTAGAAGAAAAACTTGACACTCTATGTAGTGCTTGTAGGAGGTTTGCTTTGTAAAACCTCAAAGAAATAAATTGACACTACATGTAGTGCTTGTAGGAGGTTTTCTATGTAAAACCTTAGAAGGAGATTGGTAAATTGAGGAGTGCTTGCATATATGTGAATCCCTATGGAGAGAAATTGTGTAATGTTTGATGTGGTAGTTGAAATATAATAAAAGCAGTATTTTGTGTTATTTTGTATTTTGTGTTATGTTGCTATGTATTTGGTCCTTGCAATTCATTTATTTGCATATTAAAGTGGATTCTCTAATTACTATTTTTTGTGTGGTGGCATGAAGATGTTTAAGAAACTATGAGAGGTTGTTGTTTAATTGACACCATCTCTACCATTGCATCATTTTGCTATCAGAATAGACAAAGATCTTATGAGATCCAAATGTTGATTCTTCATGGTGTACAACAAGAGTGGTGGGTCCATAACGAGGATGTTCACGAAGCAATGTGGCTAGTAGCTTATGAGCTCACCAAGTATGGAGTATCCATGGAAGACTTTAGCAATGTTTATGAAACATTTCTTTGTTACCCAAAGAGTATGATGTAGAAGCATGCATATGGTCACTCCATGCAAAAATAAAAAGAAACAAAAACTTGGAAACTTCATGCAAATAGAAAAACTTAACACAGTAGAATAAGGTTGAATAAGAATGCTTAGTTGGCACTGATAGTTTAACCATCATGAGCAACTAGAAATACATTCATTTTTATGAGAAGCTAATGTATAGTTATCACTCACAATTTAACCATAATGCATAGCTAGCAAGTCATTGATTTTCATGCTTATAAATAAGAAGCTAATGTAGAGTGGAGAAGAGTAGAGAAGCTCAGAAAAAAATTGGCACTCTATGTAGTGCTTGTAGGAGGGTTGCTATGTAAAATCTCGAAGAAAAAAATTGGCACTATGTGTAGTGTTGTAGGATGTTTGCTATATAAAACCATAGAAGAAGAAAATTGGTACATTAAGGAGTGCTTGCAGATGTGTGGTGCCTTATGGAGAGAAACTATGTAATATTTTATGTGGTAGTTGAAATATAAGAAAAGTAATATTTTGTGTTCTTTTATATTTCATGTGTTATGTTACTATGTAATTTGTTCTTGTTGTTCATCTATTTGCATATTAAAGTGGATTCTCTATTTACTATTTTTGTGTGTACTGGCATAAAGATGTTTGATCAACTAGGAGAGGTTGATGTTTAAATACTATCAGAGAAGGAAAATATATTATGAGAGCCAAAGGTTGATTCTTCATGGTGTACAGTAGGGTCCATAATGAGGATGTTGATAAAGTGATGTGATTTTGAGCTCGCAAAGTATGGAGTATCCATGGAAGACTTTAGCAATGTTTATGGAACATTTCTTTGTTACCCAAAGAGTATTATGTAGAATCATCCATATGGTCACTCTATGCAAAAACAAAAAGAAATAGAAAATTGGAAACTTCATGCAAATAGAAAAACTTAACACATAGTTATAATAAAGATGGATAAGAATGCTTAGCTAGCACTTATATTTTAGCCATTATGTGCAACTAGGAAGTCATTTTTTTTAATGATAAGCTAATGTATAGTTTTCACTCACAATTTAACCATAATGCATAGCTAGCAAGACATTACTTTTTATTCTTATAAATAAGAAGCTAATGTAGAGCAAAGGAGCTAAAAAATAATTGGCATCCTGTGTAGTGCTTGTAGGAGATTTGATATACAAAATCTCAAAAGAAGGAGATTGATACTTTAGGGAGTGCTTGTAGATGTGTGGTGCTCTATGAGAGCAATTATATAATTTTTGATGTGGTAGTTGAAATATAATAAAAATAATATTTTATATTTTTTATGCTTCATGTGTTATGTTTGTATGTAATTTGTCCTTGTAGTTCATCTATTTACAGATAAAAGTGGGTTTTATGTTTATTGTTTTTATTTGTGGTGACATGAAGATGTTTGAGCAACTAGGAGAGGATATTATTTAATTAACCGCCTCTCAACGGTTGCATCGCAAGCCTCTATTTGACTTTGTCTAGCTTGCTTTTTTCCAACCTACTAATACTCATTTTTTCCTCCTTTTGCCCCTACCCATAAAAATTGTCTATCCATATTATCCAACTCTTTCCATATGGTATGTGGAGCAACAATGATAAAAAAAAGTATATTATTGGCATGGCTTCAATGATCGATTCCTAAAATTGAAACTACCCCTTAAGGTTAACCATTTGTGAGACTAATTGATAATATTTTCTTTGATACTAATAGATTTCACCAAACAACACTCTTTAATTTTTTAAAATGTATATGGGCCTCCAAATAGACCATTGGGAGAAAAGTCCTTGTGAGTCCAAATATATCTAAAATTTTATCCTAAAGCCTTCAATATAGATTAAAGAAGACCACTTTAGATTTTTTATCATTGATGGCATGGGTTGTGGCCCTAAGATAAACATTAATTATAACTCTAATCATTCTTACTTCCCTAAGGTTGGTCACTCCCATCCATCCTATGTCATCCATAGACTATATGTGATTCAAAACCTCCTCACCCATGTTGATACCAATAAGCAAACCTTGTTGTCTTCTCCTTAATATAAAAATACCAAATACTTTAGCTAATACAAGAAAAAATATAAGGGGAACAAGGATCTCTATGACAAAAGCCTCTAGTTATTCCAAATGGTTATGAGGGAAGATCATTACTTTAAAATTTATTATGTTGGCATATGGACAGAGCTCATGACCCACTCTATCTAATCCTAAGAGAATACAAAGGCTATTATCATCCTCAACAAGAAGCTCCATTCCATCCTATCATAAGTCTTTAACATATCTAATTTTATGAACATTAATCTATTGATAAAATTATACATTGAGTCAATTACCTCTTGAGCTAAAACCAAACCATCCAAGATCTATCCGTCCTCTATAAAATCCTATTTTTTAGGAGATAATGTTATCTAGGAGATGATTAGTCACTTAGAAATTATCTTTGTGATTAGTTTGTATATGGCATTGCATAAGGCAATAGACATATAATATAAAATATGCATCCCCTTCTCCCCTTATAAAATTAATTCAATGAATGTTTGATTTAAATCTAAAATTTTGGATTCTTGGGTTCAATATATGCTTTTAGTGGACTAATACCCAACCTATTTGGGTCAATCTACCCACTTTTCCCTTTAAATTCTAGAATCAAGAATGAAAGAATGTTGTGTGAGATTGGGAACTTCTTGGTAGTTTTCCCTAGAATAGATACAAAAAACTTAAATAGTATCCAAAAATGGTAGCTTGTATCTCATAGGAGCTTAATATGGGTTTAGAGTTGCCAAAAAACATAGAGTTCATATCAATAAATTAGACATATTTAAAAAATCTTATCTACATCAGGGTGTTGTTTTGATGTAGTAATTTTCATCATTATGATAATCTCAAGGTAAATTGTGAAATGGAAGAGAGTAGAGGGCAAGGGACTTTATAGAAGGGAGTTGAAGGTTCTTTTATTCTAATAAATTCAAAGGAGGTAGTGATAGCCAAAGTAAATATATAAGAGTACCCACTCAAGACTTCTGAATTACTTAAAGAAATATTTCATAGCATCAATGTCCAAATGTAGGAGAAAGTGTTGGCTCCAAGCAACTACAATAGGGAATTTTTATATGAAGGAATGAAGGTCATACCTATGATTTACAAAGTGCTTGGATATATTTTATCAGGCATCCATCAAAGCTCAAACCTAATATTACCCTATTATAGGAATGGGATATTAAATTTTGATAATGATAAACTTGCTATATCATCTTATCCTAAACTAAGTCCCTATATGGTGCTCTTGTCAGAACATAATTCTAATAAGATTTTGTAAGAGGGTGGTGATGTTTCTTCATTTTGGTAGGGCAAGGAGGAGAAATATTATGATTAGAAGGAGAAATAGGGAAGGGTTTTAAATCCAAGAGGAACTCTACAACCTCTTTTTTCAAGGTCTTAGAGTAAGTAGAGGAGAAGGGTATAAAATATGGTAGGTTATTATCGTCTTTAGATAGTGATATTTAAGGCCAAGGAAGCAAACGAGACTTAAACAACTCTAGTAGGTTCTCTTCCCCTCCATGTCCTCTAAATAACTATAATACAATCATGACATCTAGATGATATGCCCTAAGAAACATGAAAAATGTAAATAATATAATAGGTATGGTCAAGTATGAAGGGAATTAGATCATGAGACAAGTCAATCTCAAGAATTTAAAATATGAAAGAAATCATACTTTAAATTTACACAAAAAAAAAAAATTCAGAAGGAAATATTAGTTGGCAAACAAAAATCCATAGTTGGGGTTATTAAAGTAGGACATCACTGGGGGAAAAGAAATCAATGATCATCATATTTTTAAATGTCTGAGGGCTCAAGGCCCCTCATCAAAAAATAAATTTAAATTATTTGTTTGAATTTCATAAAATAGATCTAATTTTAATCCATGAGACTATGGTGGAAATAAAGAAATAAATAGTCATCCTTTCCTCTCTCCTATCAAATTATAAATTTTTAGTCATGGACTCAAATGGAAGATTCATGGGAAATTTAAGAAGATGAAATTCCTCCTTCCAACTAGTAGATAGCGTATGTATTGAGGTAGGTATGGTTATAGACTTACATTTTATGGATCTACAAAAGATAATTTTTTTAGTCAATTTGTATGGTCCTTATGGCGGTAGAAGGGAGTTTTTGGAAGAATTATTTATACAAGACTTAAAAAAAAATATAGTGGTGGGAGGGGAATCAAATTTTGTAACTAAAAGAGCATAAATATGGGGAGAGAAGCCCATAATGGATCTCATCCTTGAAATTTTCTTATAGAAAATCTAGATTACAAGGTTGTGTGATGTAGAATCCATTAAATTAGTTCCCACTAGGAGGAATCAAAGAACTAAAAGATAAGGTATTTCTAAAAGGTTAGATTTTTAGTGTCTAAAAACCTAAAACCTAAAGTAGAAAGCCTAGGGACTTGGATAGATCAAGGTGGGGGATCTAATCATTCACCAATTTTATTTCAATTAGAAAAATATTAAGAGAAACTTGTAGGACCTTTCAAGTTCAATGTTATTTGGTTAGAAGATGAGGAATTATAAATATAGTAAAATATGAGAGGATACATATTGACCTAACCATAGAAGAGACAACTATATTTTATTTTTCTAAAAATTTGAGGAGAATCATATGCATTAGAATTGCATGGGCCAAAGGTAAATATTGGAAAGTAAAGAAAAATATAGCTGATATAGAATCTAAATTGAGCTAGAAAAAGGAAGAGGGAATAACTAGAACATAAAGATATAAAATGGTTGGGCTTGACTCTAGATTAGTGGGTAAATTGAAAGATGCTCAAGTGTAGTGTCAATGTGGTATATCTCGTCGAATCTTAAATATTATGCTTTTCTTCAATTGCCTCAAGGTTCTCTATAATAAACATAAATATCCATAGAACTCTCGACAATCTAATCAGAAAGTAGATCTAGCTTATCCAATCAAATTGTATAGTAAGATTCACTACCCTCCACGTGTGTTTTGTAAAGCCTAAGATTATATTGCACAAAGACAAGATCATTAAAGTGGTTTTGGCTCAACTATTGCACTTTTGGTGTGTATGACCTCAAATAGAGACCAATTGTGCTCAATATAGGCAATGCATAAAAAAGAGCATTATATGACTTAAACAGAGAAAATGAAAAGTTTCATTTATGTCAATTGAATTCTTTCTAAATACACTAAAATTACCTATTTATATGACAATATGTATAAAATCACAATATAAATAATCAATCATAAAATATACTTTATTTATAAAATGATAAGAAAATTTTATAATAAATCTTATTAAATAATATTTATGTTTATTATATTCTCATATATATATAATTTTATCAAGAAAAATAAAAATTATAATATTATTTTTATAGAGTTAAATCCATAACTCATGAAAAAGCTTTTCAATTTTATTTTAATCTTTTTATTGAGTAAATACTTCGTATACATATACATATCCACGTCCACCGTGGGGGTTGAACCTGGGTCACATCACCGATAATGCAAGTGGTGTCCTTGTCGGTAGACCAGACACGTAGTTAAAACAAATAATCTCATTAAAGATGATAATTGTAATATATAGTTTCTCATGGATACAACAAATAATCTCATGTTTTTAGCGTACTTTTTAATTCAATATAACAACAAACTTCTTATTAGGTTGTGCGTAATACTAAAAATAAATAGATTATAGTTTCTTCACCTATGTGTGTAGATAATAATATTTATGTGTATTAACCTGTAATGAAATTCCAATCATGAAATATGCTACTAAACTTGCATCATCACATTAACCTATTAGGGAGCCCCATATTAAAATCAAGTGGACCAACCTCCATATAATGGTTTGTGAAAAAAAAAAAACAAAATATTTTAGTTTTAACTATGGTATAACTGGGAAAAAAATTATATTAAATTCTACGTAATTAATAGATTTAATATTAAATATTCATTTACCATTTTTCATTATATTTAAAAAAATAAAATTATATCTCATAAAAAATCTTATAAAAATTAAAATTAACTTATATTACTTTTACCACTACTTTATTCCACTTGTGATATATACTAACCCAAGTAGAACATGAAAATATGTAACCTAAAAAAAGAAACACATTATCCATGGCAGGGAATGCAAAGTTTTGTTTTCTCCCATTAATACATTTAAATATATTTTATACATATATTCCCTTCCTCTATCGATACTCTCTACGTTGCCTCTATACGTACAAATTTCGGCCCCTGCCCCTGCCCCGTACGAGTCTTGCCATAAAAATGGCCGAAACTATTTAGTACATAAAAATATGCGACTTTTTTTCCACGCCCCCTTTTCCTGTGGCCGTTAACTTGTCCTTGTCTTCCATTCCATATGGAAAGACCAAAGTTCAAACTTATAAAAAGCAGGCTGTTGTTTATATAAATAACTGTGATATACTACATCCTTAGGGACTGAATGGAGGGTATAAGAACAATTTGGCACTCTGTTCTCTTGAAAAAAATATATTCTCGTAAAGTGTTTTTTAAAATATAATATAATAATTAAAGTTTTATATTTAAAATTAAAATCTGACCTGTGTTTTTATATTACAATAATAATCCTTAATTTCCATATTAAAAAATCAACCATGTTAAAAATATATAAGAATCAATTATATAGGTTAAAAAACAAACATCTAGAGCGGACAATTTACATTTTTAAAAGTTGTTTATTAATAATTATTTTTTGTGTTATATAGAAGAGTTGGTCACAACCATTATTTTTAATAATTAATAAAGTTCGATTCTTTTCAAAACCTGTTCCACCTAATTATTGTTGAAAGAATATTTATAGTAACAATGACTTAATCAATCCTGGAGTCGTCTGCACATGGCATCCTCGAGTGGATTCTTTGAACATTGACTATACCATAGTTAGTTCGGTTGACTGCAGCATGTCAAGATTAAGATAAAATCACGTGCAAATCGTTAATCCTGGAGTCGTCTGCACATGGCATCCTCGAGTGGATTCCTTGAACATTGACTATACTATAGTTAGTTCGGTTGACTGCAGCATGTCAAGATTAAGATAAAATCACGTGCAAATCGTTGAATCCCGAGACTGGACATTATAACCAAATCATATTAGTCTGGATGCAATGTTTCTCGTGTGGAAGAGGCAATCAATAAAAGAGTAGAAAGGAAACACCAAGATTCTAGTGTTTGTTTAGCAACTAGGCGGCTCGTTGTTAGAACGAGATGGATTTGAGATTCACAATTTGGGTTGAATGTGTTGATATATAATTATTTTTTTATATAATTTTTTTTATTGGAATCAATAATTATATTTAATAAAAATAAAAGATATTATAATAAATAGGGAGTTGAAAAAATTATAGGTGAGAGTAGTTGAGAGCGTAAGGTCATCGAAGCAATCAACATCAACTTTTAAAAAAGTGAATAAACAGAATAATTAAACAAAGGGGAGCACTCTAAGAAGAGACCAAACCCAACTATGGGAACTGACCAAACAACCTGATGATGGATAATATCATCCCCTCAACCTACAACGTCAAGGCCTCAAAGAAATAGAGGGACCTTAAGGTGGAGGGAGGTTAGGCAAAGTCATGTTGATAGTGCACGAAACCTCATTCCAAAACCTGACAAGATTTATCAAATGTGCTAACTCATGAGTCAACTTGGAAGCCTGCGAATGGAGCTAGACAATAATAGCATAAAATAATGTTATATTTTCATGTAAGGAAAACTGACTAGAAATTGAATCTCCAGAATAGACAACAACATTCCTAGCTTTCCAAAGTTGAAACAAAATAAAAACACAAAAGAAATTCCACAGAGCAACAATATAGGTAGACCAACAACTATTATCTCCAAAAAAGATCTTCTGCCATCTAAAAATTTAGGATGAAAGGGCTTGAATATTGAGCGAATCCAAGACCAAGCAGACTAAGCATGAGGGCAGAACCAAAATAGATGTTCGAAAGTCTCAAAATGACCACATGTTGGACACTTAGGATTAGGAAGACCAACCCTACTAAGTCTCTCTCGCATAGGAAGCCCTTGATAAATAAGAGACCAAAGAAAAAAAGTAATCTTGGGTTCAAGGTTAGACTATCATATATGGTTCAGACGAGCAATCCAAGTATAAGAGGTAGAGTGAGTTTACCATCTCTCATTAATTTTATCAACACCAAGGGAAACAATATTAAGAAGCTGATAAAGCAAGGAAAAATAGTAGTTCTTAAAATGAGTATCCACATTCCAGCGCCAATCCCTCCACCAAGCACTTGGGGGTTGAAGGCTGAGCTTATGAAGCATGACACCAAGTATGAGTTCTTGAATCTTAAGAACAGAAGGAAGATCTGAATTTTGAAGATTAAATTTATGTTTGAGACCAGGCCAAGGAATCCATTCGTGAGAGTGTACTAAATCATTAATATAGTAGATGCCCTTGCAAAACAACCTCAAAGCTTTAATACTTGGCATATCAGCAAGAAGAACTGAAGAGTTAGATAGAATAGGGGACCACCAGATATTATAAGAATTGAATGAAAGACCATTACAAAAACCATTACCAATCCAATGAAGATGAGGTTTCACCGCCTCAAAAGCTCACCAAATACTTTTAACAACAAAGGAACCCTAAATCTTAAGTGAAGCAAAAGTAATGATGAGAATATGGAGACCAATATTAGCCCAAGATTTGTGTCCATAAGGTAGCCCTGAAGAAATACAATGACGAATCAAAACCTTCAAAGCTTTAGGCCCTTCAATAGCTTTAACCACCCACTTAGCACATAGATTAGTGTTTTGCCTATAGATTTCAATAATGCCCATACCACACTTATCACTAGGCATGAAACAAATATCCCAAGCAACTCGATGAAAACCATGCAAATTCTTCCCCTTGGCCCAAAGAAAATCCCTAAGGAGTTTGGTCAACTTATTATAAGAATTCTTAGAAAGGGCCCAACAGGAGGAGTAATAAACATGGGTGGTAGCAAGAATCTTTTTGCAAACCTAAAAATTACCGGCAAGAGAAAGAGGATGTGAGGTCCAACAAGAAATCTTTTTTTCAATTCTATCAATGACATACTACCATAGTTCAAAGGGTGAGCTATCAAAAGAAAATGAGATTCCTAAGAACTTAAAACGCTCACCCTTTTGAATCCAATTCCATGAAAAATATCTAAGCCAAGCAGACACAGATGAAGAAGCAATGCAAAAACAAAGGGACTTAGACCAATTGATGTTGGATCTCGAGGCATACAAAAAGTGTCCAAATAAACCAAAGTAGTAGAAATTGAAACCTCATCTTCACTGATAGTGAGAAAAAAATCATCCACAAAGTGCCCATTAATAAGTTGGTATACCTTTGATCAACCCTTTAGATGCTTTATTTGCAAGAAGATAATCAAAATATTTAGCAGCAAGGATGTAAAGTGAGGGGGCCAAAGGATAGCCCTGGTGAATAGAATGAAACAAATCAAACTTCTCTAACCTAATTCCATTAATAGTAACACAAGTTGATAATTCCATTAATAGTAACACAAGTTGAAGCATCAACAAACAACATACTGACAAACCTAATAAAAAAGGGGTCAAAGTCGAGAGCTTGAAGCATGGCAATAGTGAAAGACCACTCAATACAATCATAAGCTTTTTTAATGTCTATTTTAAGGAAAACAGGCTTTTTTCTAGAGATACGAGCCCATTCTAAACATTCCCAAACAACAATAAGATTATCCAAGATGTGATACCCTTTCATGAAGCCCATTTGCTTCAATCTGATAAGCATAGGGAGAATGTTGCAAATATGAAGAGCTAAAGCTTTAGCCAAAATCTTGTAGGAGACATTAAGCAGAGTAATAAGATGCCAACTGGTGATAAGCTCAATATAGTCAGCTTTATTAATAAATTTAGTGTTTCCAAGATTGATAATATTACCCAAAGAATTATTGGCTAACGCTTCATTGTAGACATTGAGCAAATCAAGCCCAATAAAATTCCAAGTGGCTTTATAAAATTCACATGGAAACCCATCAAGACCAAGGGACTTGTCATCCGAAATAGTCATAAGAGCATTATGAAGCTCATCAAGTGAAAGAGGAGCCTCATAAAGAAGTTTGTCATAAGTAGACAACTTAGCAGGAACAACATCAAGACACTATTGGAGTGCCATCTAACATTCTAGAGAATCCTTTTGTGCTTGAAAAAAAAGCTTATAATGATCCACAAAGGCTGAAGCAATATCAAGAAGAGAAGTCAACCTACCATGAGAGACTTGAATAGCCTTTATCTAAATCTTGGCCTGCTTGAAATGAAGATACTTGAAAAAGGCTTTGGATAGGAGATCACCAACCTCATCCAGTGCAGACGAGCCCGAATTTGAGCAACCTAGCTTCATGTCATTCATGGACTATAATCTAGTGGTGAAGACTAGAAATCTTGGTTTGCAAATGTCAATCATACAGATTATTTTCCAACAACCGTAAATTTCATTGATACTGCTTTGTAATAGCCAAATGAGCATGCTTTCTAACATGTGCCACTTGATTACTAAAATGCCATATGAAAGATGCAGTATGAAAAATTGTTTCATTCCACTAAGAAATATAATCTACAGAGTGATGAGGTTGTGGTAATAAATTCCAAATTCGCTCAATCGTAGCAATGGTGCTAGGGTGTTGCAATAAAGAAGTATTTAAATAAAATTGATTGCACAAAAAATTAAATTGGCGACCACTCCACTCAATCTAAAAGGAAATTGGAAAATGATCGTGTAACAGGAATTGATCCCAAATTATCAAAATCTTGTTATTAATGGAGGAGAATAAAAAATTGTTGCTCTAACATCATAACTTGATCAAGGCGCTTGCAGACATTGTTATTACCCGCACAAAAATTGGACCATGTGAACCAGGGTGGAGGCATGCAATTATGTTGGAAAAAAATGGGATCAAACAGACCCCATCTATGTTTAAGAAAAAACCAGGCCTCATGCTCTCCAGCTCACCAGCGCATCGATATCTCATCAAATTGAATATTCCATTTTTTGTCCATTTGTTGTTTTTTTTCTTCCATGTATATTTTCTTCTATTCAATGTTCCTTTAATTATCTACTTTTTTACAAGTTGCTATCTTTCATTCTTTCCACTTTTTTTAGGTACGTATAGGTCAAAATGACCACATCAATGGGAGTAAGGAGTGGTCTTCTCAAAATTTAGCTAAGTATGGAAAAAATGTCACGGCTATGCGATATTTTTGATCCAAGAGACTAAGTGAAATGAAAACATTGAGGTATCATGATAGGTTTAATCTAGAAGGCTAATTTCGGGGAAAAATTCATGATGGCATGATGATTTTGAGCTAAAAGGGTAGACAAATGGAAAAAGTCATGATGGTGTGATATTTTTGAGCCTGAAGGCTAAGTTTGGGGAAAAGGTCGTGATGGTGTGACATTTTTGAGCCCAAATGCTAAGTCCGGGGAAAAGGTCACAATGGTGTGACATTTTTGAGCCCGAAACTTGAACAAAGAGAAAAGGTCATGATGATGCGACACTTTTCAACCCGAAGGATAAGTTAGAAGAAAACGTCATGATGGCATGTAATTTTTAATCCCAAAGAGAAGCATTGAAAGACAGCTGGGCCACAATACCTCCAAGAAGATAAAGACAGATTGTAGTAACAAGAATATCCCAACCATTTTTAGTTGAATATTCCATGCTCTATTAACTTCCACTCTACCAGAATGAGCCTACGGGCATATTGTTATAAGAACTTTTATATTTTTGTTGTATATATATATATATATATATATATATATATGATGAGTGACCTCAAAAAATGGTTGGCTCTTAGATGTTTACAAGGCAATGTACATAGACTTCTAAAATCAAATAAAGATTATCCATTATGGTTTTTGACTCACTGGTGTTGTTATCAAGTATGTATGGGTTGTTAATTACTATATAAAGTTAGGTTGAATAGAAACTACTTTAATTCTCATTCTGAGTTTCTGTGTTTGAAGTTTTGCTAACTCTGAAATTAATAGTTCTAATAGGCTTATATTTGATTAGATTTTCTCTAGAGGATTAGTTATTATGTTTTTATGGTTTCAAGAAGGCTTTTCTATAAAAGGTTGTATAAATTGCTTTAATGTTATCTAATTTGCACCATTTAAATGCTCCTAACAATAGCTATATTTTCCTTTCTTTATGCATTTCATTCTCCCTCCATTTTCTGTAAAAAGAAAAGAACCATCATCATATGGAGATTGAATCGGGTAAACTGTATTTTGAACCCAGTATTTCAATGTGGGTAAATTATTGGGTGCAAACGTAACCAACAGTAGATTTTGCACCAAAAAAATTTGGCATGCTCTATGGAACCCAATCCTATGATATATATAGATCAAAGTTCTGGTGATTACCTTTGCCATGTTTAAAATTTTTATGAATCACCTAGCGACTTCATCCAAGAAAGGAACCCTAAGAAAAACTTTACATACTTTTTTCTTGAATACCATTTTTTATGATAACTAGATCTAAAGCAAAAAATTTTGAAGAGCCCATCGAGTTCTTCAAATTACACCTTGGTAGCCTCAAAGCTAATCTTGTTTTAGTTGCTAGAACAACTTCTTCATTTACTATTAATACAGGATATGCAAATCTTTCCACTGTAGCATTCCCTAGTACTGCTGCTAGTGAAGCATTAAATATAGCTACCCATATACCCATAACATCCAACAGAACCATGGCTGCAATGGCCATGAATTATCCAGATCTACCCTACCCTTTATGGAACCATACAGGACCCTTGAATCTAGCATCTCAACATATGATTCCAGTAGTGGCCTTGACCCTAGTATGAAGGTACTGGAAAGATGACCTATGAACACTACCAAGATGTAGCTGTGATCGCTATGGTACATAACATTACTAAGAAGGATGTCATGATAGGACTGCTAGTCATTTTATTGAAAGAAAAAATGCTCTATTGGTATAGGGTCATCGATAACCAAACCATATCTACTTGGGCCTAACTTACCAGTAAACTAGTGGAAGAGTTAAATGAACATGCTGACCCTTTCTCCCCATTAAATCAATTTACCATCATCCAAAAGCACCCTCAAGTGGAGATAGTTGACTTTAACATCAAATTCAATCGAACTTGGTAGAGAGTACCTGACAGTTTGAGGCCGACGAATGAACAATCAATGTATTATTATCTAAGGGCTTTCAACTCAGACATAAGTATGGCTATTAGGCAATCCAAAGTATTTACCTTCCTAGAAATTTACCAAGAAGCTGAGAAATAAGAAAGAGATCTAATTGCTATTGGAAGGTTCCCTCTAAATATGATAATGCCTATTTTATCATATCTACTACAAGCATCAAAATAATACTTTCCCAACCCCTGCTCTCACTTCTAATACGAGTCTTCCCAAATGGACCGAATAAACTAATATCCTAGTGATACAAGCATCTCTCTCCTCCAATGCTTCCTGCCATTCCTACACTTCCTATGGAGACAATTTCATCAGCTCCAATCCTCAACTTGCATCTCTACAAGATTTGCATTCAACCTTGAAAACATTAATGAATTAGATGACCTCAATGGAAAGTAGATAAGCATAAAGAAATTTCCAACCAAGGATATTTCCAAAGGTAATGAGAGGTAAAGCCTCCACAAGAGGTAGAAACCATGATAAATCTAATGTAGTTTATGTCAATGAAGATAGTGAATCCACTAACGCTTCAACTAAGTCAAACTTCTCATGTTCTACATGTAACGATCCACATGGTGAAATCTTGTGTATGATCTATCAACATCATATTCAAAAGATAGCTATTGAGAAGGTTGAGAAAACCCTCAAGGGTCAGATTAATATGATTAGGGAAGATAATCAAAATTTCGTGATGCCCTATATTGAACAAGTGGCTATTCTAACTAGATCAGGAAAGAAACCTTTGTAGGTTGATTCCCAAGAACTCAACCTCTTGAAAGTGCCTTCACCTATGAGGAACCCAATTGAAAAAATATCCTCTTATAAGAAAGCTCCCCAGAATTCAAGTTAGAAAGGAGCATAAGCACATAAAGAAATACCCCTACAAAAAGAAGTAGAAATGTAGGATGAAGCTAGAGATAAATTGAGATACCCCTCACTAACTAAGTGTCAAAGAATAGATGCTACTCAAGGGTAAAGGAATAAGTATGACACAGTTGTGAAAGATAAAAGTGTCAAACCCTTCACATTCAACATAGTCAAGGAGATGAAGAAAATTCCCTGCAAAGCAACTATGTATGAAGCTTTATAGTTTCCAGTATAGATTGATTTATTGCAAGAATCCTTGATATCTGTGAAAAATAAGAATAGAACCCTAGCTCAGATAGATTCTACACAAGCCAGTTTGATGTCCATTACAAGCAAAAATTAACCTCCTCCCTTCTATCTATCTCTTCAAATGGAAGGATGGGTGGTACACAACTATATGATAGAATTTGAAGTTACAACCACTGTGATACCCAAAGATGTATGCAACATCATGGGAATGGAATACACAAGGAGCAGTCTTGGTGTCTTACAATTAGATGAAACCCCTATGAAAACCATAGGGGTAATTAAAGATATTCAAATAGTTCTTCATAGATTATATCATATCACAGTTATACAAGAGGTAGTGGTAGTGGATCTAAAACCTTATTTTGGTATGTGTCTCTCTAGAGAATTCATTATCAAAATAGGAGGGTATTTATCATTGGATTACTCGCACTTGAAAATTCCATTCAAGGGAAAAAGAGTGAAAATATTCAATGAGAAACCTTCAATTTTTCACATTGAAAAGCTTGAAGACGAAGGTAACCAATCCACCACAATAAATATGATGATCGAAGAACTGGAAGACTTAAACTTGATGGAGGAAGCTCTAAATGTGTTGCAAGAAGAAGACCAGTTCTCTCTCCAAGACTTCAATGACATGATCAAAACAAATATGGGGATTTACACAATTGTAAAACCTAAGAAAATCAATTCCACTCCTCTTCGTCAGGTAGACCCATCTACCGATCAACTATGAAAAATTTTCTTCGATGGTGCCAGATCCAAAAATGGATATGGAGCAAGTATTGTTTTAATCTCTCCAACAAGCGATAATTTTTTTCTTATCGGTTAACCTGGAGTTGCACTAACAATGCAACAAAATATGAAGCACTCTTCTTAGGCCTCAAGAAAGCTAAAAATATCAGTATCAAACATCTTTAGATATTTGGAGAGTATAAATTAATAGTAAATCAGGTCACTGAGAAATGTGTGAGTAAACAAAATTACCTTAAGGCTTACAAGAATAAAGTTTGAGACTTGCTAGAATCCTTTGAATCTTTAAACCTCAAAGAAATACAAAGAGAAAAGAACACTCATGCATATTTATTGGCCTTAGTAGGTGCAAATTTTTGTCCTTTTAGCAACATCATTCAGAATTCTAAGATAGACTAATCTACAGACCCTCCGTTCTAGGCAAATATACCTTTTGGTAGGTATTTGAAAATTACAAATATATAGTAGACTTCCTTATCCACAAAATGAACTGCTCAAGCGACAGAGTGTCTAAATGTTAAGAAGATATAGGTATAATCCAATTGAGAAACAAAATAACTCTCTAAATCCTATTTGATAACAATGATAGGTCAACTAGTCATAAAATTAAAGTTGACAAGCATAAATACAAAGAGGCTCAAATGGGATCAGATAAATGCATTAAAGTAGGGGTAAACACTATAGAGTAAGAATTGGACCAAATTCGAGGGTTGTGCAAGGAATTCCTTGACATCATCTCCTGGACTTATGGTGACCTTAAATTATACTCTAAAGAAACTATCCAACATACAATTGAACTCAATGAAGGTGCAAAACCTTTTTGAAAAAATCAAGGTCTAGTGAATCCCAATATCAAAGCTCTAATGAAACAAGAACTGCTCAAATTGCTTGAAGCCAATATTTTCTACCCTATCAAGCATTCTACCTGGGTAGCTAACTTGGTTATAGTTAGGAAAAGAATGGAGATATTAGGTTGTGTGTTGAATTTCAAAGGGAGTAATCCTGCAACACAACCAGTTGCAAATTCCTTTTCAAAACACCAACATCTCCACACAATTACTCTAACAATAATTCAACATGCAAACACCCTTGCATCAAGCTCTACACAAAGCTTCTTGATCTCTCTACAGGAATGCATAATCCTATGCACTTTCCATAAACAAGATAAAATCCTCTCTACCGAAGGTATTACATAAATAGGGAAACCCAGTTACATGCATGCTAAAACAAGCATCTTATTTTTAACCCAATCCCAACTTAAGTCGTACTTAAAACTTTGAAAGTTTACAATTAGAAAAAACATAATTTTAGCTAACCCTAAAATTAACTTTTCAATTTTCTGCCTCTGGTTCGGGATTGGTCATCTACAGTCCAGTTAAGGAATAAATAACTATTTTATCCATATTTAGCTGAGATCATAATCCACAACCTAACAACATCCTAGTGTAGATTC
This sequence comes from Wollemia nobilis, assembly GCA_028583015.1. Classification (NCBI taxonomy): domain Eukaryota; kingdom Viridiplantae; phylum Streptophyta; class Pinopsida; order Araucariales; family Araucariaceae; genus Wollemia; species Wollemia nobilis. Next base: position 3,385,115 of record JAQPPZ010016349.1, read on the forward strand.
CTTCAATATTGACCATACTATTAGCATGGGTATTTGTTATTTTGGTTCACTTTAGCACTTCAATATTAAAAATAAACCATGTGGAAATTGTGAAATATTAAGACTGGATATAATAACCAAATTACATGAGTCTGGATGAAATGTTTCTCTTGTGGAAGATGCAATGAAGAAAAGAGTAGAAGGGAAACACCAAGATCCCACTATTTGTTTAGCAACTAGATGACTCGTTGTTAGACTGGGATTGATCTGAGATTCATGAGTGCCCTATTTATTTTTGAATCAATCAAATTGCTATACTTTTGAGTAAATGTTGATTAGTAAGATATCCTATCAAAAAGTATTTCCATACTTTTTGTATAGGAATGTTATTCAAAAGGAAATGACTTGCTTCATTTAGATTCACCTATCCTAAATATTTACTAGTTAAAAATTTGTTGAATAAAATAAGTTGGCAAGGAGATCCATGACTAGTAAAGCTTTTCAACAAAAAAATTTATAATTTAGCTTTGATATCCTTAGGACCAAATTGATACAAGAGCATCTATATGGACACTCCATACAAAATAAAAAATTGAAACTTTATGCAAAAATAAAATCCTAACATGTAGCTATAAAAACGATAGATAAGAATGCTTAGTTGGCACTAACAATCTAACCATCATGCGTAGCTAGCAAGTCATTGCTTTTATGAGAAGCTAACGTATAGTTTTCAATGATAGTTTAACCATCATGCATAGCTAACAAGTCATTGTTTTTCATGCTTATAAATAAGAAGCTCATGTAGAGTAGAGGAGAGTAGATAAGCTTAGAAAAAAATTGGCACTTTATGTAGTCCCTGTAGAAGGTTTGCTATGTAATACCTAGAAGAAAATAATTAGCACTCTATGTACTACTTGTAGGAGGTTTGCTATGTAAAACCTCAAAGAAATAAATTGGCACTATGTGTAGTGCTTGTAGGAGGTTTTCTATGCAAAACCTTAGAAGGACATTGGTACATTGAGAAGTGCTTGCATATATGTGGTGCCCTATGGAGAGCAATTGTGTAATGTTTGATGTGGCAGTGAAATATAATAAAAATAGTTTTTTGTGTTATTTTGTATTTCATGTGTTATGTTTCTATGTATTTTGTCCTTGCAGTTCATCTATTTGCATATTAAAGTGGGTTTTCTATTTTCTATTTTTGCATAGTGGCATGAATATTTTTAAGAAACTAGAAGATATTGTTGTTCAATTGACTTGCTCTTTACCGTTGCATCATTTTCGTATCAAAATAGGCAAATATTTGCTATCAAAATAGGCAAAGATCTTATGAGAGCCAAAGGTTGATTCTTCATGGTGTACAACAAGAGTGGTGGGTCCATAACGAGGATGTTCATGAAGCAATGTGGCTAGAAGCTTATGAGCTCACAAATTCTAGAGTATCCATGGAAGACTTTAGCAATGTTTAGGGAACTTTTTTTTGTTACGCAAAGAGTATGATGTAGAAGCATCCATATGGTCACTCCATGCAAAATCAAAAAGAAATAAAACTTGCAAACTTCATGCAATTATAAAAACTTAACACATATCTAGAATAAGGTTGGATAAAAATTCTTAGTTGGCACTGATAGTTTAACCATCATGCGTAACTAGCAAGACATTTATTTTTATGAGAATATAATGTATAGTTATCACTCACCTTTTAACCATCATTCATATATAGCAAGTCATTGCTTTTCATACTTATAAATAAAAAGCTAATGTAGATTAGAGGAGAGTAGAGAAGCTCATAATAAAATTGGCACTCTATGCAGTCCTTATAGGAGGTTTGCTATGTAAAACCTAGAAGAAAAAATTTTGCACTCTATGTAGTGCTTGTAGGAGGTTTTCTATGTAAAACCTTGAAGAACCTCCAAGTAGAGAATACCAATAGTTATTAAGTGTTTTTCAATCTGTGACCTTATTTGAGATTGAAATGGGTCCCGCAAATACTAAATCATGACCACATAATGACATTAAAACAACTTGAAAATTATGCATCTATCACTGAGCAGGAACTAATATTGAATTTCTCTCATTTAAAGTTAATGAATTTAACTGGTTGACCTAATTTCATTTGACATTATCAATTTATATATTTCTTATAAGATAACATATCTAAATTTTTTAAAATAATTTTAACAGTAAATATATATTTTTTAAATTATTAATATATCACAAGATTAAAATATCAAATTCATAATATTATAACACACTTTTTAATAATTTTTTTTTTTTTTTAAAGGAATCATGGATGATGGTGGGAGACCTACTAGTGTTGGTGTATGAGAGTAGGAGGAGAGGAAACCCTTGGACTAGGGTGGCCACATAAAATTGAAGGTCAAAGAGTATCTCAATGCTGAGTTTGATCAATAAGGCCAAGAAGGAGAGGGTAGGACAAATATTTCAAAAGATAATTTGATAGAAACTTTCAACCAATGTATACTTTACTATCACTAACAATGGTAGGACAAGTGAGTCAATGATGTATTAATAGGGTGTAGTGGACTATAATGAAGAGCCTAAAGAATATATGGAGGTCTTAGGTTTTTATCCAAGGAAGAAACTTTTGACATCTGGAATAAGTGGAACAAAGTAAGTGGATGTATTGACTTAAATACATGTTAGAAGGCCAAATCAACTTAAAACTCTAACTCTAGGTCATATAAGGGGGTTATGGTGAAGGGGAAGTATCATCAAATGAACTAGAGAAAACACCAAAGGGTAGTCTAGCTATATTGGGAGATAAAAAAAGCAAAAATAGGATAAAAAAAAGAAAAAAATGCTATATAAATTTATGGAAGGAGCTAGTTCGAAAGGTTATGGGTGAGGATGTAATGTTAGAGCAATTTTTATCACTAAAGGACAAGGTTTTCGTAGGTATATTTATGGGTGAATCTAATAAACTAAAAAATCTATGATAATGGATCAAGGTTACCTGGTTGGAGGTTCTAGTATATATTCCTACATATCATGTGATCATGAAGGGTTGGATGGATTTTGTCTCTCAAAATGTAGAAGATGCTATAATCATAAAAATGGAAGATAGATTTGGGGATCAATGTTTTAAATCTAAAATTTTGGACTCTTGGGTTCAATATATGATTTGAGTGGACTAATACCCAACCTCTTTGGGTCAAGCTACCCTCTTTGCCCCTTAAATTCTAGAATCAAGAATGAAATAATGTTGTGTGAGATTGGGAACTTCTTCGTAGCTTTTTCGAGAGTAGATACAAAAAACATAAATAGTATCCAAAACCTGGTAGCTTGTATCTTAGTGGAGCTTGATCTTAGTTTAGAGTTGCCAGAAAACATGGATTTCATATCAAGAAATTAGACATATTTACAAAATCTTATCTACATCAGGTGTTGTTTTGATGTAGTAATTGTCATCATTATGATAATCTCAAGGTAAATTGTGAAATGGAAGAAACTAGAGGGAAAAGGACATTATAGAAGTAATTTGGAGGTTCTTCTATTCAAAGAAATTCAAAGGAGGTAGCGATAGCCAAAGTAAAGATATAATATTACCTACTTAAGTATCATGAATCACTTAAAGAAATATTTCATAGCATCAATGTCCAAATGGAGGAGAAATAATTGGCTCCAAGCAAATACAATAGGTAATTTTTATATGAAGGAATCAAGGTCATACCTATGATTGACAAAGTGCTTGGAGGTATTTTATCAGGCATCCATCAAAGCTCAAACCTAATCTTACCCTTTTATAGGTATGGGAGATTGAATTTTAATAATGATAAACTTGCTATATCATCTTGTCCTAAACTAAGTCCCTATATGGTGGTCTTGTCAGACCATAGCTCTAATAAGATTTTACAAGAGGGTGGTCATGTTTATTAATTTTGGGAAGGCAAGGAGAAGAAATATTATGATCAAAATGAGAAAGAGGAAATGGTTTTAAATCCAAGGGGAATTCTACAACCTATTTTTTCAAGGTCTTAGAATAATTAGAGGGGAAAGGTTTAAAATGTAGTAAGTTATTATTCTCTTTAGATAGTGATATTTTAGGCCATGGAAGCAAGCGGGGCTTAAACAACCCTAGTAGGTTCTCTTCCCTTCCATGTCCTCTAAATCACTATAATACAACCACATCATCTGGATGATATGCCCTAAGAGACTTGAAAAAGGTAAAGAAGATAATAGGTATGGTCAAGTATTAAGGGACTTAGGTCATGAAACAATTCAATCTCAAGAACTTAGAGTATGAAATAAATTCTACTTTAAAATTACACAAAAATACTGAGAAGGAAATCTTATTTGGAAAACAAAAATCCATAGTTGGGGTCGTTAGAGTAGGACATCCCTAGGGGAAATGAAATCAATGATCATCATCTTTTTAAATGTCTGAGGGCTCAAGTCCCCTCATAAAAAAATAACTTTAAATCATTTGTTTGAACTTCATAAGCTAGATATAATTTTAATCTAGAAGACTATGATGGACATAAAGAAAGCAATAGTCATCATTGCCTCTCTCCTGTCAAATTAGAACTTTGTAGGAATGGACTCAAATGGAAGATTCGAGGGAAATTTAACAACATAAAGTTCCTCCTTACAACTAGTAGATAAGGTATGTATTGAGGTAGGTATGGTTATAGAATTACATTTTATGGATATAGGAAAGCTAATTTATGTAGTCAATCTGTATGGTCTTTATGGCGGTAGAAGGGAGTTTTTGGAAGATTTATTTATACAATACTTAAAATAAATAATGTAGTGGTTGGAGGAGATTCAAATTTTTTAACTAAAAGAGCGTAAATATGGGGAGAGAAGGCCATAATGGATCTCGTCCTTGAAATATTCCTATAGAAAATCCATATTATAGGGTTGTGTGATGTAGAATCCATTAAATTAGTTCCCACTTGCAGGAATCAAAGAACTAAAAGATAAGGTATTTCTAGAAGGTTAGATTTTTATACTAAGGACTTGTATAGATCAAGGTGGACGATCTGATCATTCATCAATTTTCTTTCAATTAGAAAAATATCAAGAGAAACTTGTAGGACATTTCAAGTTCAATGTTATTTGGTTAGAATATGAGGAATTTATAAATATAGTAAAATACGAGTGGATACATATTCACCTAACCATAGAAGAGACAACTATGTTTTAGTTTTCTAAAAATGCGAGGAGAATCAAATCCCCTATAATTGCATGTGCCAAAGGTAAATATTAGAAAGCAAATAAAAAGATAGTTGATATAGAATCTAAATTGAATCAGTTGTATAGTCATGAAGGCAATAAGTTTTTTTCAAATAAGGAAAAATGTAGGTCAAGGAGCTAGAAAAAGGAAGAGGGAATAGCTAGAACAGAAATATATAAAGTAGTTGGGCTTGACTCTGAATTAGTGGGTGAATTGAAAGATGCCCAAGTATAGTGTCATCATGGTATATCTCCTCCAATATTAAATATTTTTCTTCTCTTCAATTGCCTCAAGGTTCTCTATAGTAAACTTTAGGATCCATAGAACTCTCGACAATACAATTAGAAAGTGGATCTAGCTTATCCAATCAAATTGTCTAGTAATATTCAGTACCCTCCATGTGTGTTTTACAAAGACTAAGATTATATTGCACAAAGACAAGATCATTAAAGTGGTCTTGACTCAACCTATTGCACTTTTGGTTTGTATGACCTCAAATAGAGACCAATTGTACTCAATATAAGTAAGGCATAACAAGGAGCATTATATGACTAAAATGAAAACTCCTGTTTATGTCAATCTTTTATAAATACACTAAAATTAATTATTTATGTAACAATATATATATAATCACAATATAAATAATCAATCATAAAATATACTTTATTTATAAATTTATAATATAATTTTATAATAAATCTTATTAAATAATATTTATGTTTATTATATTCTCATATATTTATAATTTTAGCAAGCAAAACAAAAATTATAAAACTAATAATCCCTTTTATTTTTATTTTTAAGTTGAATCCAATATAACTTTTGAAAAACTTTTTTAATTTTTCTTTTTTTAATCTTATAAACATGATAATTGTAATTTATAGTTTTCTCATGCATAAAAAAATAATCTCATGCTTTTAGCTTACTTTCCAATCCAATATGAGGACAAACTTCTTATTAGGTTGTGCGTGCAACATGAAAAATAAATAGATTATAGTTTCTTCACTTATGTTTAGATAATGGTACTTATGTGTATTAAGGTGTAAAAAAATTCCAATCATGAAATATGCCACTAAACTTTCATTATCACATTAACCGCTTAGAAAGCAAGAGAGTCAACCCCCAACATAATAGTTTGTAAAAAAATATACAATTTAATTTAAAAAAAAATCTACATAATTAACCGATTTAATATTAAATATGAATTCATCTATTTTTCATTATATTAAAAAAATAAAATTATATATCATAATTTTTAAAATTAAAATTAATACATTACTTTTATCACTGCCTTATCCCATTGAATCCAATTACTCTGCCTCTCCGTTACGATATGTTCTAACCCAATTACTCTGCATCTCCGTTACGATATGTACTAATCCCAGGTGAATCATGGAAATATATAACCTAGAAAACAAACACATTATCCATGGCAAGCAATGCAATCTCTCCTTTGCCTTTAACTATACGAGTGTTAGCAAAAACTAGTCAAATCGACCAAATTTTTTTTATTAAAAAACTCGCAGTCCCCACTGTTCCGCGAACTCACGGTTTAACGGCTAGTTTTAAAACTATTTAAATAAAAATATGCGAATTCTTTTCTGTTTACCTGCGAGTTTTAAAACTATTAACTACATAAAAATATGCGTTTTCTTTTCTACGCCCCCTGTTCATGTGGCCTTAACTTGTCCTTGACTTCCATTCCATATGGAAAGACCAAAGTTCAAACTTATAAAAAACAGGATATTGTTTATATAAATAAATAACTATGTGATATACTATATTTTTAGAATTGAATGGATGGAATAAGGACAATTTGGCATTTTGTTTGGAAGAGAACAATGTTTTTAAATATAATATTATGATTAAGGTTTTGGTTTTTTTAGAAGATTTATATTCATATTATATTAATAATAGTCTTTAATTTTTATAATAAAAATTTAATCATGTTAAAAAATATATACGAATAAATTATATATGTTAAAAAAAAAAAAACATCCAATTTACAAGAGCAGACAATTTACAGCTTGAACCATCTTGGGATTGTTCATTAATATATATATTTTGATTACATAGAAGAGTTGGTCACAACCACACTATTTTTAGTAATTGAGAATGGATCAAGGTTACCTGGTTGGAGATTCTGGAATATACTCTTACATATCATGTAATCATAAAGGGTTGGATGGTTTTTGTCTTTCAAATGGTAGAAGATGCTATAATCATAAAAATAGAAGATGGAGTTGGGGCTCAATGTTTTAAATCTAAAATTTTGGACTCTTGGGTTCATTATATGCTTTGAAAGGACTAAAACCCAACCTATTTGGGTCAAGCCACCCTCTTTGCCCTTTGAATTACAGAATGAAAGAATGTTGTGTGAGATTGGGAACTTCTTAGTAGTTTTTCCTAAAGTAGATACAAAAAACTTAAATAGTATCCAAAAAATGGTAGCTTGTATCTTAGTGGATTTTGATCTTGATTTAGAATTATCAGAAAGCATAGAGTTCATGTCAAGAAATTAGACATATTTACAATATCTTATCTAAATCGGGGTGTTGTTTTGATGTGGTATTTGTCATCATTATGATAATCTCAAGGTGTATTGTGAAATGGGAGAGAATAGAGAGCAAGGGACTATATAGATGGAAGTTGAAGGTTCTTTTGTTATAAGAAATTCAAAGGAGGTAGTGGTAGCCAAAGCAAAGATATAAGAGTACCCACTCAAGACTCTTGAATCACTTAAAGAAAGGTTTCATATCACCAATGTCCAAATGGAGGAGAAAGAGTTGGCTCCAAGTGACTACAATAGGGAATTTTCATATGTGGGAATGAAGGCTATACCTATGATTGACAAAGTGCCTGGAGGTATTTTATTAGGCATACATCAAAGCTCAAACCCAATCTTACCCTTTATTGGGAATGAAGGATTGAATTTTGATAATGATAAACTTGTTATATCATCTTCTCCTAGAAAATGTCCTTATATGGAGGTCTTGTTAGACCATAGTTCTTGTAGACACCAAAACAACACAAATCTGATTATGTGACTGCAAACACTGATCGCATTGACACACACAGCCCCCAGGGCAGCCCCTAGAGGTTAAACGATGGTCCTAACCACTCACACAATAGTTTTGGAAGGTCAAAGGTCAATTGGGCACCTTTCAGGCACTCTGCTCTCTACTCGTTCCACCCAGGGATGATTACAAATTGGTATTTGTTCCACCCAGGGACAATTAGCAGTATTCGCTCCAGGGTGGGGCGAATAGTAGGTTTGATGGGAAAAAAGTCAAATCTTGACAAATGGCAGCTCAGATCTGCTACTTAACTCTTCCTTCATTGCATGGGAGTGTGAATGAGTGTTTTTGAGCACTAGAGGCAGTTACAGGGGTAGTCATGGAGCCCCTAATTAGGGAGGAATCTTCTCCCCCATGGGAAGGCATGACTGCCATGTGGCACCTCTGCATGCTCATCCAAAGAGACCATCAGGTCTATAAAATGGTGAGTCTTCTCACCTCAATGAAAATATAGGAAAGGAGCATTTTGAGCAATGAAGTGTTGTCTTTTTATATCCTCACACATTTTGATTTGTGCCTTTCACATCTTTGATCTCTTTTGGAGAGGAGGACATTGGGTGATTATTGGAAGGGCAAATCCGGAACCAAAACCTGACATTTGGCCACAACATCCTATGAAATTTGTTGAAAACACCCCAAAAGAGTTTTTGGACCCATCCCAAGTGGATTTGTGCCAAAATAGTGCCCTAAATAGTGGGCGTATTGCCCTCGGGTGCCCCTTGCAATACTATAGTTCTAATCGCCCCGTCTCAAAGCAATTAGAAATCTGTACTATATTTCCTCTTTTTTATTCTTGCATCTAATTCTATGCTACTTAGATAGGTTGTCATTCAAATTTCACATCGTTTTGAGCATTTTTTATCATGTTTTTATCATTTCCCGCATTTACTAACATGCAAGTAACATCATCAAATTCCTGGTGATAGATGTCAAATTGGGAAAATATGACCTTTTGGGTCTTTCCAAAATACCCCCTTTTAGCTAACACCCAACTTTATGGGTGATTTGGAGCTTCCAAAATGTGAAATATGGGACTATGCTTTTTGACACTTTGTTACAGGTCTAATCGTCCCGCCCCGGAGCGAATACGAATCTGTGGAAAATTTTATGACTGTTCCATTTGTAGTGCCTTCGTAGTGATATTTTTATGCCCCTATCAAGTTTCCAGTTCATTTGTATCTATTTCAGCTATCGTTTCATTTGTATTTTGCATGTACTAATTGAAGGTGTGGGGATTGCATGTTTCATTTTATCTATAGATGCTACTGACCGTTTCCTATTTCATTGAACGTAGGGTCTCAACATTAGAGGATTAGCAAGGAGTCAAGACTCATCAACACAAGCGATGGTGACGTTTGGTCCGTTCACTTTACATGTGGGCACGCAGAAGAAGGAATAGCATCCATTGATGTGACAAGAACACATTTAATGCTTCTAGCCCTTAAAAAGGGAAGAGGCAAATTGTAACCGAGTTCTAAAGCATATTAAAAAAAAAAAAATTCTTCCATATTGACTTTCTATTTGGTTTTGATTCGTTTATGCTTCTCTCCTTTCATGCACTTTCAATTCATAGGATTTAGCATTATCTTTTGTTTCGTCTGCATCGCATCTTGGATTTTCATTTTTTTTTCCGTATCCTCATGCTTTTAGTGGTGATCATGGTGGGACCTTGTTCTCTATTTTTGAGATAAAAAATCTGATTAAAATTGCTTTTTTTTGCTTGCAGGTCCCAAGTTTTCAAACGCTGGACTGTTATTCGTTCTAGTCTGTGAAGAATACAGAGCTAGAATTCATATTATCCAGGGACGAATGGGCATTCACCCCACCCTGTGATGAATATAGTTCTATTATTCATCCCACCCAGGGATGAATATCTCTCTATGTAGTTTCAATACAGAAACTCAGAACCAGCCGATTTGAAGAGGTAGGGGTCCTAAACACCTTCTGTCATTTTCTGCTTTTAGTTTTTTGTTTTCTAGATACTTGCTTTCTTAGGGAAAGTTTTACTGCATGTTTAATTTCTTTTATGCAAAATAAAAAGAATCCCACACATTACGTGGCAATTTAAAATACCAAGGATTTGGTCATAAAACCTTAGCCCTTAATCAAGACCAATGGGGGATTTCATCACCACCTTGGCTTGAATCTTTACATCCATAACCCTGATCGCTACTGTTGCTGGACGTAAATCTTAATGAAATATGACCAATTTTAGCTGGTGTGATTCCCAGTGCATGAGGATAAGTCTTCTATGGTAGGTGTCAAAAATAGGGCGATTCCCCTTTTGTACTGCCTACATTCCACATACCATCTGTTTTCACGTACCAATAGTTTCCCTCACGTAAGGTCGGGTATATAGAGAGGTTGGTATATTGTCCTAGAAATGGTATATCGAAGGGGTGACCATTTATGGGAGTCATAAGAGCCATCATATTGCATTTAAATGTTCTTTACAAAAGCTTTCAAAACAAAAATCAAAACACACTAAACCAAGTTTAGGGCACACCTTTAATCTTTAAATGAGATAATCATTGCTTTGTGTGTGTGTGTGTGATATTTTCTATTTAGTGTAGCATAAAAATCATAAAAGGAAATAAAAATCTATGCATCTTGTAGGAAAACACCACCATGGTGTACACCCGTAGCCAAGCCCAATCACGGGTAGGAGCTACAGAGAGTGTACAAGGGGGCACAAGTCCTCCGCTATAGCCCTAAGGACTTGGTCATACCACCTTGGCGGCCCAACCCCCAAGAGAGTATGCATCATGCCATTTCAAAATGGGACTATAGAGGCACCCCTTCGAGGGGCACTCCCATCCAACATAGACCCTTTCAGGAGGAGTCCTTACATGTGGCACTCAACATAAATGGGAAGGCTACCTTAGAAGCTCGGTATGAGTGGCCACCGCATGATGAAGTGCTAGAACAACATAGGGTCCATGAGGAGAGGCCACATGATTATGTCATCCCTCCTTTACCCCCCATAATTGTTAGAAATAATATGCAAAATCTAGAGTGTAAGGCTCTTCAGAAAGGGCGAGCCAACTCTGCCTGCCCCTTTCACATATATGAAAGGGAGCACAAGGAAGACCATTACATTCCTCAAGAGCAATAGACAGCATGGGAGCAATGCACCTTCACACCTGCTATCTACCAGAATCACCTACTGAGGCTAGAGCCTCGAGTGAATGCCACCAACCTCGATAGAGGGAAGAGACCTATAGAGATATCGGATCATCATGACTGAGATAAATGCATAGGAGAGGCATCTAGGTCTCCTAGACTCAATATGGCAAAAAAAATTGACCTGGCAGTCACCAGACATGTCATCCGCCAAGCGTAGATCATGTAGCTTGAGCAAGACCAACAGCAGCAAGAGCATCTATATCACCTTAGCAAAGAGCGCATTCGGTGCCAAATAGATGAGCTACTCCATAACATGGTTCCTGAGAGGGTTCCAACCCCTCGCACCCAAAGAGCAGAACCATATGAGAGGCGCAACCCCTTGGTGCGATACAGGTCCCCGTGACCTTACCAAGCATTGCCTTCGAGACCTCCTAGACCTGAGCAGGAGGTCACTCCTAGGAACAATGATGGGCACCCCCCACGGGGACCCACCCATGGTTATAGGTCTTGTCCAGAAACTCCTTAAGAAGCCTATGAGGAGTATGAGCAAGAAGAAGAGAGGGCCAAAATGCCCTACCAAGGTGGAGGGGCTGCTATCCGGCCACCCCTCCATAGGCCTCAAGTTTCCCACAAACCACAATAGGAGCAAACTAAGGAGGAAGAAATTAAATATTTTGATGCATATAAAGCACTGCTAGAGGGCTTGGAGTCTGTGTAGATGAAGACTTATGAGACCCAAAAGCCCACTTTATGCCAACTCTGCAGTCATCCTGTGCATCCATAAATGTCGGCACCCCCTTACCTTGAACACTTTAAATTGCCTCAGTTGGCAATCTTTAGAGGTGAGGAAGATGCCCAATAACATGTGACTAGATTCCTAAGCCAATGCTTTGGAATTTAGGACAATGATGCTTTGTTGCTAAGAACATTTATAACCACGTTCGTAGGCCCTACCTCGGATTGGTTCACTTAATTGCCAAAGCACATCATTAGTAATTTAGATCAGCTAGTGGATGCATTCCTCAAACACTTTGCCTTCAACACCAAGAAGAAGGTGTCACTAAGCAACCTAGCCAGCCTCAGGTAGTATGAGGAAGAAACCATGGTGGCCTATGGGAACCGGTGGAGGACTTTGCTTTCAAAGCTGCCCTACCTCCCTCCTATGTTCGACCTCACCCAAATGTTCTCAAAGAGCTGTTTGAGATCAATCTTCATGCTATTGTAGCTACAACAATATGCCACTTTAAAGGGAGCTCCTTGTTTGACTGCTTTTTAGTGGCAAAATTTATCAACCTACCCGAGATTCAACCCATAGACCCCAATGCACCAAAACCTAAGGGCTACAGGGAAGACTTGTACTACAGGTTCCACAAACGAAAGGGACATGACCTTAATGCATGTTGGAAGTTTAAAGGCTTGGTGCAAGACTTAATAGATAATAAGAAATTAGCGGTGGATAATCCCGTGGAACCAAGAAATCAAAAAATGGAAGTCTTTAAAGACCCCTTCCCTGCCCATGATGCATAGGAAAAGACCCTACAAGTCAATGAGGTCACACAGAACTGCCCCATGCATGGGTATGTAGGGATGATTAGTATAGTGACTAAAAAAAAATAGGTACCCGAGCACAACTACCCCCGTGGTAGCTACAGAAGAGGTGCCAAAAATGTCACAACTGCAATAGCACCTTGCATAACCTCCTCTGCCTAGACCAGTGGCCACGATTTGAACCAAACTCACCTAGAGTTTCAGGACCACATCGGCTAGGCTCTCCATCTACGATCTCATACAACAATCAATGCCCCATCGGGAGGCTCTAATGGAGATACTAAAAGCCATCGAGTTGCAACCCCATGAAGCAAACTCCTTCAACAACTTTGTGGGACATGTCAAACGATGGATCGAGTCAATCATAGCCTTTAGAGAGGATGAATTGAAATCAGTGGCTGGTGACATGGCGGATCCACCCTTGCACGTCATTGCTTGGGTCAACAAGATTCCATACAAGAGGGTATTGGTGGACATTGGCTCGTCCATTAATATCATTATAACAATGACCTTGAAGCACCTAAAGTTGCCCACATCTCACATAGTGGCCTCCACCTATACACTGCAAGCATTCAATGATGCAATATGCTTGACAGTTGGCATAATTGTCCTACCCATCCAAGTGGGACAAAAGACTATACCTATGTTGTGCCACATATTGGAGGGTGATATGGTTTATAACATCTTTCTAGGTCGACCATGGATCAGGGACATGAAGTGTGTCCCTTTGATAGCTCATCAGTGCTTAAAGTATACTTTCAAAGGGCAGGTGCATGTAGTCCCGGTGGACTTGGAACCCTTCAAGTATTGCAATGCGGTGTAGCTGATGCCACAATTGACCCTTCCATCAACACATTTGGATTTTTAGTTGAATCCATCTAAATAGGGTTTGATTCTGTAGGCATCCCCGTTAACAAGTCCATCAAAATCCTAGTTGGGTCCATCTTCATCATCTGGTCCACCAAAAACACCACCCACGGTGGCCACATCGAAGGAAAAATGGAAGAAACCCCTGGAAGAGGCACTGCCATCAATCTCAACCATCTCTATTGAGGAGATGCCTAGCAGAATGGAAGTTGAGGCTCCTAGTTCACCCGACATGGTGTGGACACAGGAATAACTTTCGTTCCCTCCCCCTCAATCGCCAACAATCATCGTTGAAATAGCCAATACAGGCCTGGGGGAGTATCTGGTGTGGAATATTGTAGCAACACCCACACTGGAGTCCATGCAGGACATGGGAAGACCTCGCCTCCCCATTAGTACCATTGTTCCTCTAGGCTACCCATCGAATCAGACAAACTTTGTGTATAGGGACCTTGATCATGGTATTGAACCATACATGGAAGAGGATGAAAGACCCCTTGCCTACCCACAATGCACAGGCAAAGACCCTACAAGTCAATGAGGTCACACAAAATTGCCCCATGCAGGGGTATGTAGGGATGATTCGTATAGTGACTCAAAACAAGAGGTACCTGAGCATAGCTGCCCGCATGGAAGCTACAGGAGAGGTGCTAAAAATGTCACAACCGCAATAGCACCTTGCACAACCTCATCCACCTAGACCAGTGGCCACGATTCAAACCAAACTCACCTAGAGTTTGAGGACCACATTGGCTAGGCTCTCCATATACGAGATCATACAACAATCAATGTCCCATTGGGAGGCTCTAATGGAGATACTAAAAACCATTGAGTTGTAGCCCCATGAAGCAAACTCCTTCAACAACTTCGTGGGACATGTCAAACAGTGCACTAAGCCAGTCATCACATTTAGAGAGGATGAATTGAAATCAGTGGCTGGTGATATGGCAGATCCACCCCTGCACGTCATCGTGCGGGTCAATGGGATTCCATACAAGAGGGTATTGGTGGACACTGCCTCGTCTAGTAATATCATTACAACAGTGGCCTTGAAGCACCTAAAGTTTCCTGCATCTCACATAGTGGCCTCCACCTATACACTACGAGCATTCAATGATGCAATATGCTCGACAGTTGGCACAATTGTCCTACCCATCCAAGTGGGACAAAAGACTATACCTACATTGTGCCATATATTGGAGGGTGATATGGCTTATAACATCTTGCTGGGTCAGCCATGGATCAGGGACATGAAGTGTGTCCCTTCGATAGCTCATCAGTGCTTAAAGTATACTTTCGAAGGGCAGGTGCATGTAGTCCCCACGGATATGGAACCCTTCAAGTATTGCAATACGGTGTAGCTGATGCCGCAATCGACCCTTCCATCAACGCATTTGGATTTTAAGTTGAATCCATTTAAACAGGGTCCGATTTTGTAGGCATCCCTGTTAACAAGTCCATCAAAATCCTAGTCGGGTCTATTTTCATCTTCTAGTCCTTCACCAAAAATGCCACCTATAGTGGCCGTATCGAAGGACAAAGGGAAGAAACCCCTGGAAGAGGCAATGCCATCAGTTTCAACCATCTCTACTGAGGAGATGCCTAGCTTAATGGAATTCGAGGCTTCTAGTTCACCCGACATGGAGTGGACTCAGGAAGAACTTATGTTCCCTCCCCCTCAATCGCCAACAATCATCGTTGAAATGTCCAATACGGGCCTAGGGGAGTATCTAGCGTGGAATATTGTAGCAACACCTGCACTGGAGTCCATGCAAGACATGGGGAGACATCACCTCCCCATCGGTACCATTTTTCCTCTAGGCTACCCATTGAATCATACAAACTTTGTGTATGGGGGCCTTGATCATGGTATTTAACCATACATGCAAGAGGACGAAGATAAAGAGCCTTTTACTGAAAATGTCAACTATTTGTCCAACCCATAATTTGCTTTGAGATACCTTGGCCAATGCAATTGGCATGGATATGGGTTAGGCAGATATGAGCAAGGAGTGCATGTTCTTTGCCAACCAAGATACCAAATGTCATATGACAAGTCAGGAGTAGGGTTCAACCACCCCCTGCCCTTGGAAATCTTGGTAGAGAACATGCAAGGCCTAGGGATAGGAAATAAGGGGGGATTGGCATTAGATCCATATGTCAAACCTAACATGACATATACACTAGGGGATTATCTCCCATTGTTGACAACCAACCTTGTTGACCTCAACAACCCTTTCCCTTCACTTGAGAGAGGATAAAGCTCGAGAGCTCAGCCAAAAGAGAGATATAGACAAGGTCAGGAAGGATCTTTAGAAGACGAGTCAAAATATGAGGTAGCACCATGGGACCCCTTCTAATCAGATAACAATCACTCACAAGTGACCCCCATGGATGACTACCAAGAAAGACTCTTGGCAATGTTTCCTTTGGATGCTCCAATAAAACAAGTGCCACATCAAGAAAATCAGGCCACCCCACAAAGAGCGAAACAACCCCAATGGGGCTAGATCAATTTGATGTAGCAAGACGAGCCTCTAATGTCACAAACAGTTGTTGGAACCAACGAATGCCTTTGGATATCTAATAGTGATTATGAAGATGAGACTAAGATGGCATATCTCAATCACATGTGGCAGATGCAACAACAATACCCCTTAGAGATTGATGACATATTTGAACAACTAAACATAAGGCCAAGGCATGAGTGGCACCTAAACCCAGTGTAGTGGGACCAAGTGTTGAATCTTCCACTTTGGGCATACGAAGAACACCTTCCACCTAGAGACCCTATAGCGATATTAGTGTCGAGGGTAGACCATGTCTTCCTATCTACACATAGGGTCGATCCATTCGTGCCAATACCTCCAGAGCCAGATCCGAAGCATAAAGAACATCCAAAATGTTCGAGTCACCACACACATGGTAATGGAGACAAAAATCATTTCATCAACATGATTTCCATTGACTTAACCGCCCCCATCCGTAATCCGACTGATTCGGCACAACCATTATAACTAGACATAGATGCCATAGACAAGGATCGCGTCAATTCACCACCATCCCCATCAGAGTACTGGCATTTTGGTGAAATGCTTCATTTCACCCTAGGGCCAACTCACGATATCTTCAATTATGAAGAGGAACTTGAGGTTCCTAACGATGATTTTAACTCAGAAAATGATATTCACTTGATCCCAACTCCACACTAGTTGGAGGACGAATCCTACATGTCAATTAAGGAGACGACTGACGTAGACATCAGCTCTGATCCAGTGAATCCATAGATTATCAAGCTGGGGGTAAGTCTATCCCATGAAGAGCAAGCCAACTACATTGCCCTTATCAAGTAGGAGGTTTTTGCATGGTCCTACAAAGACATGTTGGGGCTAGATCCATAGCTAGTCATGCATAATCTAATGCTTGATCCAACAATCAATCTGTTTAAGAAAAAACTACGTAAGATGCACCCAATAGTGGCCTTAATGGTCAAAGACGAATTACAAAAGTTGTTGGATGCACAGTTTGTCATCTACATGGATTACCCACCATGGCTGTCCAACATGGTGCTCGTCAAAAATCTTGATGGGAGGATTCACATATGCACTAATTTTTGAGATCTAAACAAAGTGAGTCCTAAGGATGATTTCCCCTTGCCGAGCATCGACGCATTGGTAGACGCTACAATGGGCCATGAAATGCTTTCCCTTATGGATGGTTTCTCGAGATACAATCAAATTCGTATCAATCTCGAGGACCAACTAAAAATGGTGTTCACAATGCCTTGGGGGACATTTTGCTATAAGGTATGCCCTTTGGCCTTAAAAATGCTGGCGCCACCTACCAACGTGCCATGACGTACATCTTCCATGATCACATGCATAAAAATTTGGAAGATTACATGGATGATTTGTTGGCAAAATCTCTTTTATGCCCAGATCATCTCGATGACTTAAGAAAGATCCTCGATTGCCTCATAGAACATAAAGTTAGACTGAATCCCAAGAAGTGCTTATTTGGTGTCACATATAGAAAACTCTTGGGTTTCATAGTCTCAAAAAGGCATCAAGGTGGACCCAAAAAAAGTCAAGGCAATCCTTGAAATGCTTCCCCCAACTACCATCAAGCACCTCAGAAGCATACAAGGAAAGGTCGCATCAATCAAGCACTTTATAGTGTAGCTATCTGACAAGTTCCAACCCATGAATAAATTATTGCACAATGGGGTAGCATTTCATTGGGATGACGAGTGCCAGTTAGCCTTTGATGACATCAAACAATACTTGGCTTTACCACCAGTATTGGCACCACCTAGACTAGGAGTGCCATTCTACTGATACATCTCAGCTACTGATGTGGCACTGGGCACCATGATAGCCCAAAAAAATGAGTTATACAAAGAATAGGCTACTTACTATCTTAGCCACACCCTGGTCAGTTATGAACTTAACTATGCATACATCGAGAAGCTCTACTTGGCAGTGGCGTTTGCTACCAAAAAGCTATGCCATTACATGCTGAGCAACATGACGTATGTTGTGTCTAAGGAGAATCCATTGTGGTACATGATGAGTCGTACTTATTATAGTAGCCAAACAACAAAATGGATCATGTTGTTAATGAAGTTTGACATAGAGTTTATTGGAAAAAATTCCATCAAAGGTCAAGTCATAGCCGATCAACTAGCAGAGGCTCCTCTCAAATACAATTAGCCTCTGGTCATAGAACTACCTGATGATGGGGTCTTCCATGTCTCAGAATTGCCAAATTCTGATGAGCTTGAGTCACAGGCCGACATAACCCTATTTTTTTATGGTTATAAATGTGAGGAAGGAGGTGGCGTGGGAATTGTATTCTTCACACCGCAAGGGGCTCCAATGCATCTATCATTTAAATTATATTTCTTGTGCACCAACAACAATGTAGAATACGAAGCCTTGCTCATAGGTCTTTAGACAACAATCACCATTAACATCAAACGATTAAATATCTTTGGTGATTCATTGTTAATTGTCAACCAATTCAAAGGGGTATTCCAATGTAAATGCTTGATTCTATAGGCCTACAAAGCCCTTATGGATAAATTATTGGCAAAGCTTGAATGGTACGACATCTGGGCACTCCCTCGGTCATCGAATCATTTCATGAACACTATGGCCTCCTTGGGGTCACTAATCCCACAAGATATTTTTGGTAATATGACAACCATTCAAGTCAGAACACTATCACAATCAGCAATGGAGCATGTAAGCTTTGACTTAACACCAGGAATCCACTTGATCCAGATTGAACCATCCCCAAAAAAGTTCTCTTGAATCCATGATTGTCTGAATCATGCCAACTAGGGGTCCTTGTTCTCCCCTACTCCCCTTAATAGCAACACAACGCTATTCTTACAAGTTCTTTCCCACTTAGCTTTTTCTAGGGATGAACTTCAAGAGGGATTGGCTATTCATACCGTCAAGGTTTTCGATCAGCAGGATTGGTATACACCCATAAGGGACTACCTCAAGTTAGGTAACCTCCCACTTGGATTGACGCATGCTACAAAATGATCATTCAAATAGAAAGTGACAAAGCATATCTTGTTAGGAGACATTTTGTACCATTAGAGCTATGAAGGGATTCTCCTTCATTGCTTGGACTAGCAAGAGTTCATTTGGGCAATCACCCAAGCACATGATGGTACATGCGATGGCCACTTCAGCAATATGGCCATCACAAAGCACATTCTCTGCATGGGCTATTATTGGCCATATTTAGAGCGAGATTGTTGCACGTATGTAAGAAAGTGCATGAAGTGTCAAAACCATGCAAATTTGACACACATACCTTCTCAGCCATTGTAGCCGATCCAATCGATTTGGCCATTTTCGCAGTGGGGCTTAGATCTAATTGGAAAGATCTCCCCTACATTGTCAGGTCATCACATGTTTATCATAACGGCCACAGAGTACTTCACCAAATGGATGGAAGCAATTTCGCTTACCTCTACGACTGGAACCCACATTTCGGAGTTCATTTTACATAATATCATATGTCATTTTGGTATTCCATCCAAGATAATCTCGAATAATGGGACGTCATTCAAGAACAAATACGTGCATGCTTTGACCACAAAGTACAAAATTCAGCACAATTTTTTGACACCCTATTATCCACAGGAAAATGGGCAAGCAAATGCATCAAACAAAATGCTAGTTGCCATCCTCAAAAAGACAATCATAGACAGTCATAAGGATTGGCACATCTAGATCCCACTTGCCCTATGGGCTTATCGCACTAGCATTTAGACGCCCATTGGGGCAACTCCATTTTTGCTCGTGTATGGCTTCGAAGCAGTCATGCCTCTCGAGTTGGAAATACCTTCCCTATGCATATCAATGCAAGAGTTCATCGATGATGACACTGCGCAACAGGCCCAGTTAGACTAGCTTACGTTACTCGATGAATGACGCATTAATGCTCTCGAGCATTTACGTATTTATCAAGAATGATTTAAGAAATCATACAACATGAAGGTTCACCTAAGGGAATTTTAGGTTGGTGACTTGGTCTTAAAAGATAACCAACAAAATTCTAACTTACTGCCCCATCTAAGGGACAAGTTCGTGGTAAACTAGTTAGGTCCTTATGTCATCGATAGTAAAATAGGACCTGGAACCTACCGGTTAGCCTCTCTTGATAGAATAAAGGAACTAGAACCCTTGAACATCAGTCATTTGCAGCCATTACATATTTAAAAAAGCCTTAGCCCAACCCAAAATGCTCCAAGGATTCTCATAATCGCTTGGTCAACCCAAAATGCTCCAATGATTCCCGTAGTCACTTGGTCAATCCCAAAAACACACAAAAAGTGTCCACCAACCCTTTGGTTAAACCAAAAGGCTCCAAGGATTCTCATAATCACTTGGTCAAACCAAAAGGCTCTAAGGATTCTCATAATCGCTTGGTCAAACCAAAATGCTCCAAGGATTCTCATAATCACTTGGTCAACCCAAAATGCTCCAAGGATTCTCATAATCGCTTGGTCAACCCAAAATGCTCCAAGGATTCCCGTAGTCACTTGGTCAATCCCAAAAATGCCCCAAAGGTGTCCACCAACCCTTTGGTCAAACCAAAATGCTCCAAGGATTCTCATAATCGCTTGGTCAACCCAAAAAGCTCCAAGGGTTCCCACAATTGCTTGGTCAAACACAAAAAAAAATAAGAAAAGTCAAAAACAATAAAATCATCAAAAATAACAAAAATTTGCACCTCATCTCCATGCATATTCAAAATCATCACAACAATAAATAACTCTTTTTGCATCTCATCTTCATACTCACAAAAATCAATCCATCGAAAACACAAAAATAATAGCCGCATTAAGCATCACATCCATACATTGCATATTTGTTGATTATACAGGTCAACGACACCATAGAAGATAAATTACTCGGCAAATCCATTAGTTTCCACATTTATCCACTCTATAAATAGTCCATAAAAAATAAACGCCATCCACTATTTCACAATATCATGTAGTAGTTGTCTTCTAAATGTATCTAGAGTTTTTGTCATTCAGTTGTCTTTAGATTTCTAGCCAAAATACTATACAAAGTCAGACAAATTTTACAAAGGTAGAGTTTTACTTGGATCACGCCTCGTTATATAACATCCCTACACAAGTTAAAACACATAAAATAATTCCCAAGTTGTACGAATGTAAGAGAAACCTATAAAGCAGTCCAGGGTACCATCGGTGAATGGTTAGCATGTTCATCCCCCTGTGCGAATGGTTCGAGAATGCTGAGAATTGACAAAAGGACAAGCTCTTCCCCATCCAATTCCCCATAATAAACAATGGTCTTCACCACTAACAAAAAAAAAAATCCCAATTACCTTTGATCCCCAAAGTTGTAAGGATTTGTACTACACGCCCCTGACAAGGATGGGTAGTCGTCCCCAAGGCCTAAAAGGATCAATGCCATTCAAAAGAAAAATCCCAACAATCCATTATCACAACCATATTTAATCACCTTTGGTCGCCAAAGTCATAAGGATTCGTACTACACATCCCTAACAAGGATGGGTAGTCATCCCCAAGGCCTACAATATCAACGCCCTTACTTCATAATATCCCTAATTCCATTTGGTTCCCAAAGTTGTAAGGATTCGTACAACATGTCGCTGAACAATAATAACAGTGGTTATTACCACTATTCCAATCCCTTGATCAAAAATAAAAATAAAAGAGAAAAATAAATAGTGATTTTCATCACTATGTATACGAGAAAGTATCCTAACATGTTGAGCAAATAAAAGATGCCTGAGCTTGAATCCCTAGAATTCTTAGCATTCGAAAACCATCTAGGTGATCCTCATTACGAGTTTGGTGGATAGCCTACCCAGCAATTGTGGTATCCTAAATGCATGATGATATGTCTATCACATTAGCTTTGCATGAGAAGACCAATGTTTGCATGTGGATGAGCTAGCTTATGGTACCTTAGATTGTCTCGTGGATTAATCTTACTAAACACAACAATGGAGTTAGTGGAGCTAATTAGGTGATCCTCAGTACAAGTTTGGTTGATAGCCTATTTGGCACTGGCGGTATCCTGACAAATACCACATAAACAAACTCAATTGCACACACAGGGATGTGAAATAACTTGGTCAAACTCAAGTCTGATTTATACCTTGTTCAAAAGTCTTGTGAGATAAAAGTACAATATTGGCTAGTTAGTTAAAACATCTGAGTCTTAGAAAACTTTAACTACATTATAATTCAACTGTGATATCTTTCGTCCTTGCATGGCCATCAAAAAATACAATAACATGCATACATAAAAAAAAAGTCATTTACCACAGCAATCACCTAGAAGAAAAAGCCATAAGCAGTCTGTGGTACCACCGCCAAAAATTATAATTTCAATTCATCCATTCCATTTGCATATCATAAAAATTAGAAACATTTGCATTCATCATAACATATGCATCCATCAACATAAATTAACATGCATACATACACATTCAACAATCATTGTGCATAACATCAAATCATGACACATGTATAAATAAAATAAATTCATTTGTATATATATCATCAAAAATGCTTGCAAGCTACAATAACCAGTCCTATGACTCCGCAAAAAAAACAAAAACTCAAAAAACACCCAATCCTAGGGCATTGGCCACCATGATCACGCAGGATCGATGTGATGGGAAGTAACCCCATGGTGTGGGCCCTATGGGACCCCTTAGGGTAGCTATTGCTAGCCCCCACATCATGCTTGCTAGCACCTTCCTCATCTAGTTGCCTACACCGAGAGGATGCTGACTGCTCAGTATCACTCCCTCTCAAGCAACACGATGATCCGCCTCCACTATATGTAGGTATCCACCCACCGAGGAGGATAATCTCCACCTCCGTTCAAATCGATGCCAAACCAAATCCATTTCCCATTGATGAAATATCACCAAGTTATCATCACGCTGTGCCAATGCCTTCTCCCTCTCTGCTAGTTGCATCCGTAGGAGATCCATCTCCCATGCAGCATCGGTATCCCCCTCCCATCGGTGATACATAACAAATTTGTTTTCTCGCTTTGCTAGCTACATTCATAGGAGATCCCTATCTCGTAGCACATCCCCGAGCTCCTCATCCTACCTTCGGAGCAGCCCCGCCAATCATGCATTCTCAGTGTGTAACCTTGCCTCCATGTCCTTCGAGACTACTTGAGGCATTGGCATGTCTGGAACAGCAGCCTACTCTGGCTCCCACTGCTCCAAGACGTCTTGCATCTTCGACTGATCTAAAACCCCAAAATCCTCACCCACATCAGCCACCTCCACCATGTTCGTATCCTCTAGCGGAGCTCCCTAATCATATCCTTGTGCCTCTCCACCCTCCCCACCAGCTGCTGCTGCCTCTGTGCCTCCCAGTGGTCCCTCTCCATGCCATCATCATAGTGTCCACCACTGCTCATACTCAGTTGTAACCCTGATGTCATCCACGTCAGGTGCATCAATAACTATATCTACCTCCTCCTTTAGTGGCTCGATGATCGACTAGGCCAAGGCCCTATCATCCCCCTAGCAATGATAGATCAAGGGCTCACCAGGTAACCCCTGGTGCACCCCAAACTATCGTGTCACCCGAATGTATAGGAAGTACTCCTGCTCAGTCTCATTCTGCCCAATCAACCATCTCCCCTGTGCACCCATCGAAGCCACTCTCTAGCCTCAGGCTAGGCTGGATAGTCCTAGTATGGGCACCAAAACACCTCCCTTGGAGTAAGTCGAGTGAAGGCATCGGCATAGTGCCCTATGACACCTGCCCACCATCGACTTTGTCCCTACTCCTCCGACTGTCGTCACAGAGCTGCATATCCTATATATGTGTCCACCATCTCTAACTGAGTAGTCCACGACAACCCCATCGTCATCTCCATCGCTATGTGCTTCCAAGCCTAGCTCTGCAATAGATAGCTGTAGTCAATCCCCTTTTACCTTCGACAACGCACCTCATACAACTCATCATAGAGTTGTGCCAATAGTGTCTGCCCCCACCTCATAATAAAGGGCTCATGCATTGGATAATCCACCAGCTGAAATACCACCTCCAATAGTTTCTATGGGAACCTCGCACCCAAAGATTTGGGTAGCAGAATGTTGGAAATGAAGCCCATCAGTACTGCGTGCCTCACTCCCAACATGTTCCTCTCTAGCCACCACCGTACAAGAATGCCACCAATCTAGTCGTCACCCTCTGCCCTCTCCATTGGGCTATCCACACCCATCTCCTCCCCATGCCCAAAGAAGTGTGTCAACACTGTTGTCTGCTAATCCCACGGTATCATTCTGATCAACAGTCCGTCTATCAGAATCCATAGAATCCAATAGACGTCCTCCAAGGTCACTGTCATCTCCCCTATTGGGAGATGGAAAGTGTTGGTCCGGGGATCCCACAAGTTGATCAGGCTCCAGCCGAGTCACATGCTTGAGCCCAAGGGCATCAAGCCATTCCCAATCAGCCAAAATCAGCGTCTCCCATTCTTCTAAGAAAATTGTAGGCACACGATATCAGATTTTCACAACCTACAAATAAAACAAGACAAAAACGTTAAAAAAAATGATAAATTGTACAACAATAACATGAATATACAACAATACATAAAATAATGTACAACTAAAAATAGACAAATAACAAACAACAAAATTCAAAACAATTCAAAAAAAATAGTTGTCAGTACCTAGGGTTTTTAATTCTATGTTTAAACTGATAACTAAAACAACAACAAATTCAAAACATTCAAAAAAATCAAAAAAAGTTTGTCAGTACCTAGGGTTTCTAACTCTACGTTTAAACTGATAAACACAATTCAAAAAAATTCAAAAACAAATTTTCAGTTCCTAGGGTCTTTCACTCTAATTCAAACTGATAAATTAAAAACACACAAACAGTCAAAAATAGTTGCCAGTACCTAGGGTTTTAACTCTACGTTTAAACTGATAACTAAAAAAAAACAAAAACAAAACAACAAACAAAAACAAATTTTTCAGTTAACCTAGGGTTTACACTTAGTCTACACTGACAAATAAAAACAAAAACAAAAAAAACAAACAAAAACAAATTTTTTAGTTAACCTAGGGTTTACCCTTAGTCTACACTGACAAATAACTACAAAAACAAGCCAAAAAAATAAAAACAACAGTTAACCTAGGGTTGTTTATCCTAGTCTACCTAGGGTTTACCTTAGTTTAAAACAGACAACAAATTTCAAAATTTAATTACGTCTTTTCAAAATAAATTTAAACTTGGGTTTCATTTTTAAAATCACGAAACAAACTACAAAAGAAAAACAAATTACGATTTTAAATTGTAAAATCAAACAATTTCCAAATAATTGTGAGCTAATTAAACGAGGAGGCACACTCACCGGTCTCGCATCGGCTCTGCCACTTGATGACCCGGTTCGTGCACTCATGATGTCTAGACAAAGTTTGGCAGTGCTTCGCTTCATAGAATAGACCTCCTCCTCCTCAGAGCTCCAAATCGCCAGAAAAATCAAATGCAAATGAGCCCAAAACCAAGTTTTGGCCTTAAATAGGCTTTTAGGCCTGTAATCATTCCACCCTGGGATGAGCACTCTAGTTAGCACTCGTCCCACACTGGGATGATTACCAAACTAGTATTCGTCCCACCCAGGGACGATTATAGAGCAAAAATTTCAAAAACAACAAAAATTGCACCAAAATGCACCAAAACAAGCAATAAAATTGTCCAATAAGAGTGCTTTGGCAATCAACATTTCGGGCATGTAAAACTAGTGTTGGTGTCACAAATCCTCACTATCCTATTCCCTAAGAAGGCTACCATAGCCGGACCGCTCCACGAGAGGACGGATTGTAGAGAATTTCATCCCAAAGCGACGTCACGAATAGGGTCAAAACCCAACCAAACATAGCAATAACATTGTCGAGCAAATGCGCCTTTGCGCTTGACATTCTTGGCATCCAAAACAGACGTTGGAGTCCCATATCATCCTGATCCTACTCCCTAAGAAGGCTATCATAGTCGGACCGCTCCACGGGAGGACAAATTTTTGACAATTTCAAGCTCCAAAATGCGTCACAAAAAGGGTTAAAACCCACCAAAAATAGGTCAGAATGTTTGGGAACTGCATACGCATTCAAAGATAAACCTCTGAAGGCACCCTTAGACAAGTCATCTTGGGTCAAGTGACTCGTCGCTTTTCTCATGTATGTCATTCCCTCATCGATTCGTCGCTTGAGGGGGTAGTAACACTTAGTCATCAATCAACAAATACACACCCAATCATGGAAATGACATGCATTCAAAGAATCATTGACAAAGACAATCACGCCCCTACTTGGGGAAGCAAACAAGCAATAATCACAAGTTGATCAAACACTTGGTATTCATGAATCATGAACTCAAGGTTCCCACAGAAAAAGATTGCGCCCTTTGCCTATTCATGACCGATCAATGTCCAAGCTCAAGTAACACCTCATCGATAAAGGTTAACACTTGAATTAAGCTCCTTCGCTCGTCAAAAGAAAGGATTCAAGAATGTATGCCCTTTCCATACTTGGGGCATCAAAAATTGGTTGGGTTACTGAGAAACCCTAATCATTAGTGCTTTGGTTATCTATTTTTGCTCAACACTGCGCCATGCACAGCGCATCCCAAAAAGGGGCATCTATAGACACCAAAATAGCATCAATCTGATTATGTGACTACAAACATTGATCGCATTGACACACACAACCCCCAGGGCAGCCCCCAGATGTTAAACAATGGTCCTAACCACTCACATAGTAGTTTTGGAAGGTCAGAGGTCAATTTGGCACCTTTCAGGCACTCTGCTCTCTGCTCGTTCCACCCAGGGACGATTACAAACTAGTATTCGTTCCACCCAGGGACAATTAGCAGTATTTGCTCCATGGTGGGGTGAATAGCAGGTTTGATGGAAAAAAATTCAAATCTTGACAAATGGAAGCTCATATTCACCACTTAACTCTTCCTTCATTGCATGGGAGTGTGAGTGAGTGTTTTTGAGTGCTAGAGGCAGTTACAGGGGCAGTCATGGAGCCCCTAATCAGGGAGGAATCTTCCCCCCTTGGGAAGGCATGATTGCCAAGTGGCGCCTCTGCATGCTCATCCAAAGAGACTGTCAAGTCTGTAAAATGGTGAGTCTTCTCACCTTAGAGAAAATATAGGAAATGAAAATTTTGAGCAATGAAGTGTTGTCACTTTATATCCTTACACCTTTTGATTTGTGCCTTTCACATCTTTGATCTCTTTTGGAGAGGACGTCATTGGGTGATTATTGGAAGGGCAAATCCGAAACCAAAACCCAACATTTGGCCACAACATCCTACAAAATTTTTTGACAACACCCCACAAGAGGTTTTGGACCCATCCCAAGTGGATTGGTGCTGCAATTGGGCCCTAAATGATGAGCGTCCTGCCCCCAGGCGCCCTTTGCACTGCTATAGTTCTAATCGCATTGCCCCGAAGCAATTAGAAATCTATAGCAGATTTCATTTCCATTATTCTTCCATATGATTCTATGCTACTTAGATAGGTTTTAATTCAAATTTCACATCATTTTGAGCATTTTTTATCATGTTTTTATCATTTCCTACCTTTACTAACATGCTGGTAGCATCATCAAATTCCTGGTGATAGAGGCCAAATTGCAAAAATTTGACCTTCTGGGTCTTCCCAAAATACCCCCTTTTATCTAACCCCCAACTTTGCAGGTGATTTGGAGCTTCCCGGATGTGACATTTGGGACTGTGCTTTTTGACACTTTGTTATAGGTTTAATCGTCCCACCCCGGAGTGAATACGAATTTGTTGTGAATTTTCTAACTGTTCCATTTGTAGTGCCTTCCCGGTGATGTTTTTATACCCTTGTCAAGTTTCTAGTTCATTTGGATCTATTTCAGCTATCATTTCATTTGTATTTTACATGTACTAATTGAAGGCGTGGGGATTGCATGTTTCATTTTATCTACAGGTGCTACTGATTGTTTCCTATTTCCTTGAATGTAGGGTATCAACATTAGAGGAGCAGCAAGGAGTCAAGACTCATCAACGCAAGTGGTGGTGACGTTTGGTCCACCCACTTTACATGTGGGCACGCAAAAGAAGGAATAGCATCCATTGATGTGACAAGAACACATTTAATGCTCCTAGCCCCTAAAAAGGGAGGAGGTGAATTGTAACCGAGTTCTGAAGCATATTAATAAAAATGGTTGTCTTCCATATTGGATTTCTATTTGGTTTTGATTCTTTTATGCTTCTCTTCTTTCATGCACTTTCAATTCATAGGATTTAGCGTTATCTTTTGTTTCATCTGCATCGCATCTTGGCTTTTCTTTTTTGTTTTCGTATCCTCGTGCTTTTAGTTCTAATAGGATTTTTTAAGAGGATGGTGTTTTTCCTTCATTTTTGGGAGTTAGGAAGGAGAAATATTATGATCATAACAAGGAAGATGGAAGGATTTTAAATCCAAGGGGGACTCTACTCAAGGGCTTATAATAAGTAGAGGAGACCAAGTGTAAAAAATAAAAATAAAAATTTATTGGTAGAAAGTATTTTGAAAGGGTCCCTGAACCTTGAATAACCAAGAACTAAAAGAGAAATCAGGAAGCAAAAACAAAAACTCCAACTAAACTAATAGAGCTACGAGAGTTAAATTAGAACAACAGAAACCCAATCGAACAGACCAAGAAGCGACAAGTAAACAAACTAGATAAAAAGAGACAAGTCCTACCAATACCAACAAAAAAAAAATACTTATAGAAGTGACCAACTAGCTTACTCTAGAGTAAGACCACCAGTGTTATCCTTCTCAATGGCGAGGATGACTTGAAAGCTCTTGGACTTACTAGCAATAATAGCCTTGGAGATCCTAATAGCATGATCAATATCAGTTAGGGCCTTCGATTGAGTCTGGTAGATGTTCTCCAACATCTCAATGAGAATCTCTAAGATATCATGTTTGGAGGTGGCCATTACTTTTGCATCTGCAAGGAATTTGTCGAGCACAACATTGGTGCTCTTAGAGGTGAGCTGGTCAAGGCTCTTCCTTTTCTCGATAGCATTCCTCTTGCTTCTGTGATTGATAGAACTATAGTTGTGCATCACAACGTCAACCTTAGTGAGCTCCTCCTTAGTGTACATGAAAGAGTTTGAATCCACATTGGTAGCGACTTTCTGTAACATATGGTCATAAATAACCAAGAAAAACCCTTAATGTTTAATGTCTGAGTCCTCCATTTTTTGGTAATTCTCAATGGAAACTTCAACAGAGTGTCTCAAATACTCATGAATGTTAACCTCTTTAACATAATGGAGAACGTTGAGGAAATCAAGATGGAAGCTTCTGAATGATTTGTCCACCTTATCAATCGTAATGTACTGCATGACTGGAATCAAATATCTACACCAAGGATCTAGAAGCTTCTTGTGGATGATGTCTTTGTCATTTATCACCAATTTATTCCCTCTATCCACAAAGTGTTTTAGTTCATATTTAATGATATGATTATCTTTGTGGAGATTGAAACCCTCATTGGGAAGCTTGGTAATATTTGCTAATAGGTCAATAGAAACGGTGAATTTCATACCCCTGACCAAGGCTTGGCCATTAACCCAAGTTTTGGTAAAATCTTTGGTGATCACATCGTCATTCCCCCTAAATTTCTTAAGGAAAGGAATGAAGCCATGGTTGAAGAGGATTTTTTGGATATCGTCCTCAAGATTGAGAGTGTCAGGCTCAATGATGGCCATCACAGGCAGAGGGTAGTAATTGCTAGTAGAGGACGACTCACTAGACAAAACTTCATTCATAAGGATGTTGAAGTGCCTGAGGAGCGTGGCATAATTGGAGTTAAAATATAGTTCAAAGTAATCACATGAGAGTTTA
This sequence comes from Wollemia nobilis, assembly GCA_028583015.1. NCBI lineage: Eukaryota > Viridiplantae > Streptophyta > Pinopsida > Araucariales > Araucariaceae > Wollemia > Wollemia nobilis. The sequence continues at coordinate 3,415,362 of JAQPPZ010016349.1, forward strand.
AATCTTTTTTTGTTCCAATAACTTCTCAGGACAAAAATAAGATCGACTTTGGTGAGGATAAAGGTGGGTTTGGTGGAAATCTGAATGTGGGGATGCCTACCTTTGATTGGGTGTCCTGGGGGAAAAACATCTGAATGTGGAAATCTTATTTGGCAAACAAAAATCTATAGTTAGGGTCATTAGAGTAGGACATCTTGAGGAGAAAGGGAATCAATGATCATCCTCTTTTTAAATGTCTTAGGGCTTAAGGCACCTCATCAAAAAATAAATTTAAATCATATGTTTGAACTTCATAAACTAGATATAATTTTAATCCGCTAGACATAAATAAAGCAATAGTCATCCTTACCTCTCTCCTATCAAATTAGAACTTTGTAGGTATGGACTCAATTGAAATATCAGGGGGAAATTTAACAAGACAAAATTCCTCCTTCCAACTAGTATATAAGGTATGTATTGAGGTAGGTATTGTTCAGGGTTATGCATAGTGGCTATTTATTGCCAAATTGGCTAAAATTAGGATTTTCAAAATTTGGAATTGGCTAATATTTGGGACCCTTGACCAGGGCCCATTAGCCAAACATTTCTAGGTGTAAATTTTTTTGAGGGTCGATTCACCCCAATTTTATAATAATTTGACCATTTTAAGTTTAAATTTCCAACATTGCCCCTATTAATAGTGAAACTTCTACATGTTTTTGGACACTATTCACATAGATTTCGAAACTGATTCACCAAAATTTTATAAATACATTTTAGGGTTGACCCCTTACGCATAACCCTGGTATGGTTATAGACTTACATTTTATGGATCTAGGAAAGCTAATTTATGGGACTCGAATTTTGTAACTAAAAGAGCATAAATGTGGGGAGATAAGGCCATAATGGATTCTATCCTTGAAATTTTCCAATAGAAAATCTATATTGTAGGGTTGTGTGATGTAGAATCCATTAATTTAGTTCCCACTTGGAGATATCAAAGAATTAGAAGATATGGTATTTTTTAAAAGGTTATATTTTTAGTGTCTAAAAGCCTCAAAGCTAAAGTAGAAATACTAAGGACTTGGATAGATCAAAGTGGGCGATCCGATTATTCACCAATTTTTTTCAATGAGAAGAATATCAAGAGAAACTTGTAGGACCTTTCAAGTTCAATGTTATTTGGTTAAAATATGAGGAATTTTTAAATACAGTAAAAGATGAGTGGAGACATATTGACATAACCATAGAAGATACAACTATGTTTTAGTTTTCTAAAAACCTAAGGAGAATCAAATCCACTTCCATCATGAACGATACAATAAGCATAGATCCTACAACTAGACCTCTTTTACCTATTGTCAAGATAAATAGATGTGATTGAATTACATTCATGCAAGACAACCATTCTCATGGAGTACTATTGAAGATCAAGTCCATTAATGATAATCCTACTAGACATATGAAAAACTTAATGATGAAAATCAAAATTACAAAACCATATGACAACCATAGGGACCTAGTTGAGGACGAGTAATACAAATAAAATATCTAGAGTATATTAGACAAAATGATTAAAATGATAAAATCTATGGAGAAATACTTTGTGGAAGATTTTTTAAGGTTGTTTTTTGATCCAACATCTAGTAATGAAAATATGCATGGCTACCTAAATGAATTTATCTCTAACAAGTCATCACTTGTGGAGAAATTCATAAAATTTAGCTTCAATTCAATGCATTTCTATTTATGATCATAAAAGTGTTCAAAGGTCCTCCCATTAGATGGAGACAGATTTTAATTTAACTACTCAATATCTAACTACGTTTTAGACTTTGTATTTAGGGAGCAAGTATTAATGATTTTGGGTTGGGTGTTATTGATCCAAAAGAATTTTTTTTTTGTAAAAATATTGCTTATATTAATACAAAAAAAATCAAAATACAATAAATTGCAGCAGATTATAAAAATCTGCTCAAAGACATCCAACCATCTGACTTGTCTTGAGCAGAACAGTATTTAAGATGCTTGATTATAAGCCTATTAAAGGCTCTAAATTGGAACTGAATATCAATAACAACATTGGACACAATCCCATAAGCAGGAATAACTTCATCTCAAAAACTAAACTACATCTTGCCTTCCAAGTAGCATACAAAATCGTTGCTCTGATAACAGTCCACACCCCTCTAAGATGCTAAGGGCAGCCAAATGCATCTCCCAAGAGAACCAATTTCCAACTCCACCTATCACCTAGGATAGGATAATAGGTCCACTTCAATATTTTCCAAACATTCCTTGCTACACTACAATCCCAAAAGATATGTTTAATAGTTTCTTTTCTGCCATAACTACTACAAAGGTCTAAGAGATTTTTCCACCTTGCCAACCTTATCTTGCAATGGATACTTTGGAAAATAAGCAGCCAAATAAAAACCTTGAGCTAAGCAAATAATATGAATTTCCAAACTTGCTTTAGCCTCTTCTTCCACTTCTTCTCTAGATAGACAATGTCCTAGCATCTATTTAATAGGATATGCAAAGAAGTCTTATGCAATAAGAGTTTTGTAAATATTAGTGGATTTGTAAGTAATGACACTTCCCTAAAAGTTTCACCTCCAGTAACGCCAAATAGGGCCAAGAAAACCACCATTTAACTTATATTGTTGTTCGAAGGGAAGAAGAGAATGAATTTGAACAATAGCATCCCTATTAGAAGATTTCAACTTAAACTTATTATAAATATCCTCACATTTAATCCAATCAACGACTCCTAAATCCCATAAATCTTCCCATTTCTTAATTCCCCTCTTAACCAACCTCTTGCATCTAAGACGAGGAAGGTTCGAGACATACATCCCATTGTCTTTCCATAACCAAATAGACCTATATGGAAGCACCCAACCTCTATGCTCTTTCATATAGGGCCAATAAACTATAGAGCCAACCGGCTTCCATGTGTTCGAGATCCTTTTAATAAGAATACAACCTTGTATTTTAAATTGAACAGAATGACCCACAATATCTTCAATATGAAAATCCCCCTTAACACCATCAACATGAATATGATTCTGAATTCTATATCTCAATAGCCTTTGCCAAGGATCATCCCCTTCCGATGCTCTAACCACCCATTTTCCAAAAGACATCTTTTACTTTTATTGATGTTTCAAAAGAAAAAGAGTTGGAATACTTTAAATTTTTCTTCAATGTTATTTTGATGTTGCTTACAAGAAAATGTTTTCTTTGAATGTTATTTTGATGTTTCTTATAAGAAAATGTTTTCTTTATGTCATGAATGTGAATATTTTCTCTTCACATGAAATTAAAAGTAAACTCTCAATGGATAAGTTTTTCATACTTGTTGGTTTAAACAAGTTGATTGATATGTTTTAAGTGATTTAAGTGTTTGATAAATGACTTATAGTATATTGATTTCTAATTATCATTAGTCCTATTTCCTTTCTTTAAAAGTAAGCAATTGATAAATAAACCTAAATATATAAAATTTTAATTATTATTTATTTAAATATCTACTTTTCAAACTGAATGAAATCCTAAAATATTAATAATTAAATATATTATAAAAATACAATTTTTATTATTAAATAAAGAAAAAAAAAACAATAAAAGGTTATAAAACCTTACTGTTACCGTAGAAACTAGTCAACAACATAAAACCTTTACTTAAATTGACCCAATAATTTAGATATTAAAAACTACACAATAAATAATTTAAATGTTGCCTAATTTCTTTACTCCATAATTATATGTTGTCTTCAATTTTTAAATAATTTAAATATTAAAAATACAAAATAAATCATTTAAATGTTGCCGAATTGTTTCGTTCCTCTGTTGTCCTCAATTTTTAAATTAATTGACAAACTTGTGTCAGAGAGTTAGAGAAAAGCTTTGCTTCAAAAGATTAAAAATGAAGATAAATAATCAAACGTTGACTTGGTCTACCATGAATGAGGGTTCTACATCGTCAAAGTCATCCTAGAGTCGCACCCTACCCTACCGACACCAACATTATCAATTGGATTTTGGATACCCAATTTGGTAGGGTGGAGATTTGAACCTGAAACCTCCCTTGGAAGATTGTCCTCTCCTCTCCAACTCACCTACAACACCTGATTGAATATCCAAATTTCGATGGAATTGTGTAAAAGGTTAGCAAACTATTAACATTTAGAAAAAAAATATCAATAAAATATGTTTTTTTCTTACTATTAAATCTTCTTGTACTTTATAGAATCACGACCATATTAAATATTTTTAAATATTTTTATGCTTTACAGAATCATAACCATATAAAATTTCTTCATAGGCGTAATACAATTATTAATGAAACAAGCCTTTTTACAATCAATTATTATTTTTTAATTTAAAATTTTAAAATTAAAAAAAAAATAATAATATAAAAAATTAGGAGCCTTGATTTTTTTATTTTCATTTTATATCTAAATAATAATGAACAAGTATTTTCAAGATGGAATAAGAGAATGAATTTGAACAATGACATCCCTGTTAGAAGATTTTAACTTAAACTTATTGCAAATATTTCGCACTTAATCAAATCAACAACTCCTAAATCCTACAAATCTTCCAATTTATTAATTCCTCTCTTAACCAACCTTTTGCATCTAAGAGGAGGAAGGTTCGAGACATACACCCCATTGTCGTTCCATAACCAAATAGACCTATATGGAAGCATACAACCTCTATGCTCTTCCATATAGGCCCAATAAACCGAAGAGTCAACCGTATTTCATGTGTCCGAGATCCTTCTAATAAGGATACAACCTTGTATTTTAAATTGAACAGGATGACCCATAGTATCCTCAATATGAAAATCCCCCTTAACACCATCAACATGAATATGATTTTGAATTCTATATCTCATTAGCCTTTGCCAAGGATCATCCCCTTCCAATGCTCTGACCACCCATTTGCCAAAATACTTCTTTTACTTTTATTGATGTTTAAAAAAAAAAGAGTTGAAATACTTTAACTTTTTCTTAAATGTTATTTTGATGTTGCTTACAAGAAAATGTTTTCTTTGAATGTTATTTTGATGTTGCTTATAAGAAAATGTTTTCTTTATATCATGAGTGTGAATGTTTTCTCTTCACATAAAATTAAAAGTAAACTCTCAATAGATAAGTTTTTCATACTTGCTAGTTTAAACAAGTTGATTGATATGTTTTAAGCGATTTAAGTGTTTGATAAATGACCTATAGTATATTGATTTTTAATTATCGTTAGTCTTATTTCCTTTCTTTAAAAGTGAACAATTGATAAATAAATATATAAATTTTTAATTACTATTTGTTTAAATATCTACTTTTCAAACTAAATGAAATCCTAAAATATTAATAATTAAATATATTATAAAAATAAAATTTTTATTATTAAATAAAATAAAAATAAAAACAATATATTAGAAGTTTATAAAACTTTACTGTTACCATAGAAACTAGTCAACAACTTAAAACCTTTACTTATATTGACCCAATAATTTAGATATTAAAAACTACACAATAAATAATTTAAATGTTGCCTAGTTTCTTCACTCCATAATTATATGTTGTCTTCAATATTTAAATAATTTAAATATTAAAAATACACAATAAATCATTTAAATGTTGCCGAATTGTTTCGTTCCTCTGTTGTCCTCAATTTTTAAATTAATTGACAAACTTGTGTCAGAGAGTTTTGTCAAATAAACAGTACTCATATTAGCTAGTGACATGTTAGAGAAAAGCTTTGCTCGAAAAAGATTAAAAACGAAGATGAAATAATCAAACGGTGTAAACCAATAATGGGGAGGTTGAATATCCAGATTTCGGTGGAATTGTGTAAAAGGTTAGCAAACATTAAAATATGTTTTTTCCTTACTATTAAATATTCTTGTACTTTATAGAATCACCACCATATTAAACATTTTTAAATATTTTTATACTTTACAGAATCATAGCCATTTAAAATTTCTTCATAGCCGTAATACAATTATTAATGAAACAAGCCTTTTTACAATCAATTATTATTTTTTAATTTAAAAATTTGAATTTAAAAAAAAATAATAATATAAAAAATTAGGAGCCTTGATTTTTTAATTTTCATTTTATATCTAAATAATATTGAACAAGTATTTCACAGTCATATATTCAAAAGTAAAACTTATTTATTAATATTTATAAATCTAAGACTAAAAACAATTATTATAAAAAATGAAAAACATTGACCTCTTTACTTTCACCTTATACCCAACCAAATAAGAAACAAATGTGTTACAGTTGATTCGTCACAGATGAAACTTATTTATTACTTTTTTAATTAAACGTTTAAAATTTAAAAATAAAATTAAAATTAAAATTTAATATAAAAGATTACGACCTCTTTACTTTCACCATATATTATGTTTTTAAACATAATATTAAAAAAAAAAAATCTAATATAAAAGAGATTTTATCTTTTACTTTCTACACAAAACAAAACTCTTCACAAACGAAACTTTTTTATTGTTTTTCTTTTTAAGCATTTAAAAATCTGAAAGGATCTAATACAAAAGATTATCAACACCTCACAAATGAATTTTTATTTTTTTCACAAAACAAACAGAATCTATACAAAAGATTAAAACCCTTTAACCTTTTAGGTTACCCACATAGTACACAAGTGCCCCGTTATTTATGCAGCTCAAGGATGAACAATACATTTCTGAATGCACTTTCAGGCCACCTCTTGTTACACCTCTTATATGGAGTGGTACCACATCAGCGTCTGAATAATCAATTTTCTCCATTAATTGGCCAGATTTCAAGTTCTCCGTCTCAAATCAACCTCTCCAAGCGTATAACACTGCGCCTTCCCTCCACGTCTGTATTCAGAAACTCCTGTGCTCTTGTTCAAATTATGGTGCTGCTTCCATTCCTTTCAAATCTCAAAGTCATCATTAGTGCCGCTAGTCAGCCTTCATGACCCAACTTTGTTTTGCAGCAAAATGCAAACATTCTAAAATTTGTTTCCGCTCCTGCGGATTCTGCAGTAATCACACAACAAAAGACAAGAACACTCGGCGAGGCCTGGTCATCTGAAGTCAAATCCTACAACATTTGTATACACTAAAGTCGTATTAAATATTTAATTTTTGTTGTAGTTTTATTATTTTAATATTAATTTAAAAATAAATTAAAATATATTTATTAGAGTAAGATTATTTACAAATTGGGATGTGACTACTTCTAGTTGTAGCTAACAAGAGCATCTCTTATCTTTTTTTAACCTTTCAAAAAATTGCCTTCTAAAGCCCAAGAACCTAAGAACTAACCACTTTTGGTTACAACACTAAAATAAAATTTGCATTGGAGCTAAATCTCAAAAACCGTTTGTTTACATTAGATGTCTAAATCATTCCAATGCTATATTTGCTTATCAACCTACCCAACCCTCTCGTCCTCAATAGCCATGACACTATGCCATTGAGCCCTTACTTCCTTCTTAGTACCCATCTTAGCTAGGAAGACTACCATTGTATTGATGGATCTAACCACATAAATCAAGATCATGTCATCCAATTCCCTCCACAAATCCTACTGCTACTTCATTGTTCGTGGCCTTGCCTAGGCCCTACAATTATCAATAGAGCATTTTTCCAATGTAATTCCTATAGACCACTCCAATTCTATCTCTACCCGAATTGTATTTTGCATTTCCATCAATATTAAATTTAATCTAGTCTACCAAGGATGCTTTCCAACTAGCTTTGTCTTGCACCTCCTACACTCCAACTTCCTTCCCCTTCATCCTTATATCAGCTTGTATTTCCTTGTTAGCATACAATGCCACAAATTTTGTGACTTTGCTTTAAATGACTTGCCAAACTCCATCCAAGGATGAAAATATTTCTCTAAATAAAATTCCATTTCTCTCTAATCACAATTGCCACCAAATAAAATTTAATCCAAGATTCCACCTGATATGAAGAGAACTTGCCCCTCTTACATCTTTCCCAAATATTATTTGGTTTAGATCACGAGTAGCTCATATTTTCTACTCTAATAACCATCTCTTCTAGATTTGGTACATGAATGGATACTCAAACATTAGGTGGTCAAATTTTTTATCACTTCTTTAGCATAACATATACCAATATGGGTCAATTATCCCTCTATGTCTCAAATTATCAAAGGTAAGAATTCCATTGTGCATGAATTGCTATACAAGAAAGTCTACTTTTGACCAACTTTTAGACCATCAAATATTTCTTGAATCCTCAACTTGGTATGCATGAGGAGGAGGTTTTGGAAGGATCTTTTCATATCCATCCTTCATCGTGTAGACTCCAAGGCTCCCATATATGCAAGCTAATTCATGCTCCTCATCTCTACCTATGAGAATTATTTCTTCCAATGATTTAGTCATGATGGATGAAAATTTTGGAGGCAATGAAATTGACCACTCGTCCAACATGTTAAACTACTTAAACATATAATCCCCCAGCTAGTTGGTGTTAAAATAACGTTTAATGTTTATCTAACCCCTACTTTCCATGGTATTTTTTACCTGTTGTAATTCTAAGAATTCAACAATGATAGGTGGATATTTATCCCATGAATCTATCAAAAAGTGTTCCTTCTCCTCTCTATCCATTTTTCAAAATAATCCATATTTCCTAGTTGAGATATAGCTTTAGTGCTTGACATTGTAGGGACCCATTGTCATCCAAAAGGAAATGACTTGCCTCATTTAGATTCACCTATCCCAAATATTTACTAGTTAAAAATTTGTTGAATAAAGAAGTTGGCAAGGAGATCCATGACTAGTAAAGCTTTTCAAAAAATGCTTTATAATTTAGCTTTGATATCCTTAGGCTCAACTTGATACAAGAGCAATAGCATCCACATGGGCAGTCCATACAAAATAAAAAAAGAAACTTCATGCGAAACAAAAATCCTAACATGTAGCTATAAAAAGGATAGATAAGAATGCTTAGTTGGCACTAACAATCTAACCATCATGTGTAGCTAGCAAGTCATTGCTTTTATGAGAAGCTAACATATAGTTGTTAATGATGGTTTAACCATCATGCATAGCTAACAAGTCATTTCTTTTCACTCTTATAGATAAGAAGCTAATGTAGAGTAGAGGAGAGTTGAGAAGCTAAAAAAAAAAATTGGCACTCTATGCAATCCTTGTAGGAGGTTTGCTATGTAAAACCTAGAAGAAAAACTTGGCACTCTATGTAGTGCTTGTAGGAGGTTTTCTTTGTAAAACCTGAAAAAAAGAAATTGGCACTATGTGTAGTTCTTGTAGGAGGTTTTCTATGTAAAAACTTAGAAGGAGATTGGTAAATTGAGGAGTGCTTGCATATATGTGAAGCCCTATGGAGAGAAATTGTGCAATGTTTGATGTGGTAGGTGAAATATAATAAAGGTAGTATTTTGTGTTATTTTGTATTTTGTGTTATGTTGTTATGTATTTTGTCCTTGCAATTCATCTATTTGCATATTAAAGTGGATTCTCTATTTACTATTTTTTGTGTGGTGGCATGAAGATGTTTGAGAAGCTAGGAGAGGTTGTTGTTTAATTGACCCCCTCTCTACCATTGCATCATTTTGCTATCAGAATAGACAAATATCTTATGAGAGCCAAATTTTGATTCTTCATGGTGTACAACAAGAGTGGTGGGGCCATAATGAGGATGTTCACGAAGCAATGTGACTAGTAGCTTATGAGCTCACCAAGTATGGAGTATCCATGGAAGACTTTAGCAATGTTTATGGAACATTTCTTTGTTACCCAAAGAGTATGTTGTAGAAGCATCCATATGATCACTCCATGCAAAAATAAAAAGAAACAAAAACTTGGAAACTTCATGCAAATAGAAAAACTTAACACAGTAGAATAAGGTTGGATAAGAATGCTTAGTTGGCACTGATAGTTTAACCATCATGAGCAACTATAAATACATTCATTTTTATGAGAAGCTAATGTATAGTTATCACTCACAATTTAACCATAATGCATAGCTAGCAAGTCATTGCTTTTCATGATTATAAATAAGAAGCTAATGTAGAGTGGAGGAGAGTAGAGAAGCTAAAAAAAAAATTGGTACTCTATGCAATCCTTGTAGGAGGTTTGCTATGTAAAACCTAGAAGAAAAAAATTGGCACTCTATGTAGTGCTTGTAGGAGGTTTGCTATGTAAAATATCGAAGAAAGAAATTGGCACTATGTGTAGTGCTTGTAGGATGTTTGAGATATAAAAACTTGGAAGAAAAAAATTGGTACATTAAGGAGTGCTTGCAGATGTGTGGTGCCTTATGGAGAGCAACTATGTAATATTTTATGTGGTAGTTGAAATATAATAAAAGTAGTGTTTTGTGTTCTTTTGTATTTCATGTGTTATGTTACTATGTAATTTGTTCTTGTTGTTCATTTATTTGCATATTAAAGTGGATTCTCTATTTACTATTTTTGTGTGTACTGGCATAAATATGTTTGAGCAACTAGGAGAGATTGATGTTTAATTGCTATCAGAGAAGGCAAAGATATTATGAGAGCCAAAGGTTGATTCTTCATGGTGTACAATAGGGTCCATAATGAGGATGTTGATGAAGTGATGTGATTTTGAGCTCGCCAAGTATGGAGTATCCATGGAAGACTTTAGCAATGTTTATGGAACATTTATTTGTTACCCAAAGAGTATTATGTAGAATCATCCATATGGTCACTCTATGCAAAAACAAAAAGAAATAGAAACTTGGAAACTTCATGCAAATAGAAAAACTTAACACATAGCTATAATAAGGATGGATAATAATGCTTAGCTAGCACTTATATTTTAGCCATCATGTGCAACTAGGAACTCGTTATTTTTTATGATAAGCTAATGTATAGTTGTCACTCATAATTTAACCATAATGTATAGCTAGCAAGTCTTTATTTTTTATTCTTATAAATAAGAATCTAATGTAGAGCAAAGAAGCTAAAAAATAATTGGCATCCTGTGTAGTGCTTGTAGGATATTTGATATACAAAACCTCAGAAGGAGATTTATACTTTAGGGAGTGCTTGTAGATGTGTGGTGCTCTATGAGAGCAATTATATAATTTTTGATGTGGTAGTTCAAATATAATAAAAATAATATTTTATATTTTTTTATTCTTCATGTGTTATGTTGGTATGTAATTTGTCTTTGTAGTTCATCTATTTACAGATTAAAGTGGTTTTATGTTTATTGTTTCTAATTGTGGTGACATGAATATGTTTGAGCAACTAGGAGAGGATACTATTTAATTAACCCCCTCTCAACGGTTGCATCGTAAGCCTCTCTTTATCATGGGCTAGCTTACTTTTTTCCAACCTACTAATGCTCATTTTTTCCTCCTTTTGCCCCTACCCATAAAAATTGTCTATCCATATTATCCAACTCTTTACATATGGTATGTGGAGCAACCATGACAAAAAAGTATATATTGGCATGGCTTCAATGATCGATTGCAAAAAATTAAACTACCCCTTAAGATTAACCATTTGTGAGACTAATTGAAAATATTTTCTTTGATACTAATAGATTTCGCCAAACAACACTCTTTATTTTTTAAAAATGTATATGGGCCTCCAAATAGACCATTGGGAGAAAAGTCCTTGTGAGTCTAAATATATCTAAAATTCTATCCTAAAGCCTTCAGACTAGATTAAAGAAGACCACTTTGGATTTTTTATCATTGATGGCATGGGTTGTGGCCCTAAGATAAACATTAATTATATCTCTAATAATTCTTGCTTCCCTATGTTTGGTCACTCCCATCCATCCTATGTCATCCATAGACTATATGTGATTCAAAACATCCTCACCCATGTTGATACCAATAAGCAAACCTTGTTGTATTCTCATTAATATAAAAATACCCAATCCTTTAGCTAATACAAGAAAAAATATAAGGGTAACAAGGATCTCTATGACAAAATCCTCTAGTTATTCCAAATGGTTATGAGGGAAGACCACTAATTTAAAATTGATTATGTTGGCATATGGACACAGCTCATGACCCACTCTATCCAATAATGAGAGAAGTCAAAGGTTGTTATCATCCTTGAAAAGAAGCTCCATTCCATCCTATCATAAGTCTTTAACATATCTAATTTTATGAACATTACACTACTAATAAAATTATACATTGAGTCAATTACCTCTTGAGCTAAAACCAAACCATCCAATATCTATCTGTCCTCTATAAAATCCTCTTTTTGAGGCTAGGAGAGGATTAGTCACTTAGCCATTATCTTTGTGATTATTTTGTATATGACATTGCATAAGAGAATAGACATATAATATAAAATATACATCCCATTCTCCCCTTATAAAATTAATTCAATGAATGTTTGATTTAAATCTAAAATTTTGGATTCTTGGCTTCAATATATGCTTTGAGTGGACTAATACCCATCCTATTTGGGTCAATATACCCTATTTTCCCTTTAAATTCTAGAATCAAGAATGAAACAATGTTGTGTGAGATTGCGAACTTCTTGGTAGTTTTCCATACAATAGATACAAAAAACTTAAATGGTATCCAAAAAATGGTGGCTTGTATCTTAGTGGAGCTTAATATGGGGTTAGAGTTGCCAAAAATCATAGAGTTCAAATCAATAAATTAGACATATTTACAAAATATTATCTACATCAGAGTGTTGTTTTGATCTAGTAATTTTCATCATTATGATAATCTCAAGGTAAATTGTGAAATGGAAGAGAGTAGAGGGCAAGGGACTGTATAGAAGGAAGTTGGAGGTTCTTCTATTCTAAGAAATTCAAAGGAGGTAGTAATAGCCAAATTAAATATATAAGAGTACCCACTCAAGACTCCTGAATTACTTAAAGAAATATTTTATAGCATCAATGTCCAAATGGAGGAGAAAGTGTTGGCTGCAAGCAACTACAATAGGGAATTTTTATATGAAGGAATGAAGGTCATACCTATGATTTACAAACTGCTTGGAGATATTTTATCAGGCATCCATCAAAGCTCAAACCTAATCTTACCCTATTGTAAGAATGGGATATTAAATTTTGATAATGATAAACTTGCTATATCATCTTATCCTAAACTAAGTCCCTATATGGTGGTCTTGTTAGACCATAATTCTAATAATATTTTGCAAGAGGGTGGTGAAGTTTCTTCATTTTGGGAGGGCAAGGAGGAGAAATATTATGATCAGAAGGAGAAAGAGGGAAGGGTTTTAAATCCAATGGGAACTCTACAACCTCTTTTTTCAAGGGCTTAGAGTAAGTAGAGGAGAAGGGTATAAAATATGGTAGATTATTATCCTCTTTAGATAGTCATATTTTAGGCCAAGGAAGCAAACAAGGCTTAAACAACTCTAGTAGGTTCTCTTCCCCTCCATGTCCTCTAAATAACTATAATAGAAGCACAACATCTAGATGATATACCCCAAGAAACATGAAAAATATAAATAAGATAATAGGTATGGTCAAGTATGAAGGTAATTAGATCATGAGACAAGTCAATCTCAAGAATTTACAATATGAAAGAAATCATACTTTAAAATTACACAAAAAAAAAAAAATCAGAAGGAAATATTAGTTGGCAAACAAAAATCCATAGTTGGGGTCATTAGAGTATGACATCCCTAGGGGAAAGGAAATCAATGATCATCATATTTTTAAATGTATGAGGTCTCAAGGCCCCTCATCAAAAAATAACTTTAAATTATTTGTTTGAATTTCATAAAATAGATATAATTTTAATCCATGATACTATGGTGGAAATAGAGAAATCAATAGTCATCCTTGCATCTCTCCTATCAAATTATAAATTTGTAGGAATGGACTCAAATGGAATATTTAGAGGAAATTTAACAAGATGAAATTCCTCCTTATAACTAGTAGATAGCATATGTATTGAGGTAGGTATGGTTATAGACTTACATTTTATGGATCTACGAAAGAAATTTTTTTTAGTCAATTTGTACGGTCCTTATGGCGGTAGAAGGGAGTTTTTGGAAGAAATATTTATACAAGACTTAAAAAAAAAATGTAGTGGTGGGAGGGGAATCAAATTTTGTAACTAAAAGAGCATAAATATGGGGAGAGAAGGCCATAATGGATCTCATCCTTGAAATTTTCCTATAAAAAATCTAGATTACAAGGTTGTGTGATGTAGAATCCATTAAATTAGTTCCCACTTGGAGGAATCAAACAACTAAAAGATAAGGTATTTCTAAAAGGTTATATTTTTAGAGTCTAAAAACCTCAAACCTAAAGTAGAAAGCCTAAGGACTTGGATAGATCAAGGTGGGTGGTCTGATCATTCACCAATTTTATTTCAATTAGAAAAAGATCAAGAGAAACTTGTAGGACCTTTCAAGTTCAATGTTATTTGGTTAGAAGATGAAGAATTTATAAATATAGTAAAATATGAGAGGATACATATTGACCTAACCATAGAAGAGACAACTATATTTTATTTTTCTAAAAATTTGAGGAGAATCATATCCACTAGAATTGCATGGGCCAAAGGTAAATATTGGAATGTAAAGAAAAATATACTTGATATAGAATCTAAATTGAATCAGTTGTATAGTCATGAAGCAATGAGGTTTTTTCAAATAAGAAAAAATTTAGGTCAAGGAGCTAGAAAAAGGAAGAGGGAATAACTATAATAGAAAGATATAAAGTGGTTGGGATTGACTCTGGATTAGTGGGTGAATTGAAATATGCTCAAGTGTAGTGTAATTGTGGTATATCTCATCCAATCTTAAATATTATTCTTCTCTTCAATTGCCTCAAGGTTCTCTATAGTAAACATAAATATCCATAGAACTCTCGACAATCCAATCAGAAAGTGGATCTAGATTATCCAATCAAATTGTCTAGTAATATTCACTACCCTCCACATTTTTTTTACAAAGGCTAAGATTATATTGCACAAATTCAAGATCATTAAAGTGGTCTTGGCTCAACCTATTGCACTTTTGGTGTGTATGACCTCAACTAGAGACCAATTGTGCTCAGTATAACAAAGAGCATTATATGACTCAAATTAGATAGAGAAAATGAAAAGTCTCATTTATGTCAATTGAATTCTTTCTAAATACACTAAAATTACCTATTTATATGACAATATGTATAAAATCACAATATAAATAATCAATCATAAAATATACTTTATTTATAAAATGATATGATAATTTTATAATAAATCTTATTAAATAATATTTACATTTATTATATTCTCATATATTTATACTTTATCAAGAAAAATAAAAATTATAATATTATTTTTATAGAGTTAAATCCAATATAACTTATGAAAAATCTTTTCAATTTTATTTTAATTTTTTTATTGAGTAAATACTTCGTATACATATTACATATCCACATCCACCGTGGGGGTTGAACTTGGGTCACATCACCGATAATGCAAGTGGTGTCCTTTTCGGTAGACAAAACAAATAATCTCATTAAAGATGATAATTGTAATATATAGTTTCTCATGGATAAAACAAATAATCTTGTGTGTACTTTTTAATCCAATATAACAACAAGCTTCTTATTAGGTCGTGCGTAATACTAAAAATAAATAGATAACGTGTAACAAAACTCCAATCATGAAATATGCTACTAAACTTGCATCATCACATTAACCTATTAGAAAGCCCCATATTGAAATCAAGAGGGCCAACCTCCACATAATGGTTTGTGAAAAAAAACAAAATATTTTACTTTTAACTATGATATAACTGAAAAAAAAAATTATATTAAATTCTACGTAATTAATCAATCGATTTAATATTAAATATTCATTTAACATTTTTCATTATATTTAAAAAAATAAAATTATATATCTTAAAAAAAATCTTATAAAAATTAAAATTAACTTATGTTACTTTTACCACTACTTTATTCCACTTGTGATATGTACTAACCCCAAGTAGAACATGAAAATATCTAACATAAAAAACAAACACATTATCCATGGCAGGGAATGCAAAGTTTTGTTTACTCCCATTAATACATTTATATATATTTTATACATATATTCCCTTCCTCTATCGATACTCTCTACGTTGCCTCTATACGTACAAATTTTGGCCCCTGCCCCGTACGAGTCTTGCCATAAAAATGGCCGAAACTATTAAGTACATAAAAATATGCGACTTTTTTTGTACGCCCCCTTTTCCTGTGGCCGTTAACTTGTCCTTGTCTTCCATTCCATATGGAAAGACCAAAGTTCAAACTTACAAAAAGCAGGCTGTTGTTTATATAAATAACTGTGATATACTACATCCTTAGGGACTGAATGGAGGGTATAAGAACAATTTGGCACTCTGTTCTCTTGAAAAAAATATATTCTGGTAAAGTGTTTTTTAAAATATAATATAATAATTAACGTTTTATATTCAAAATTAAAATCTGACCTGTGTTTTTATATTACAATAATAATCTTTAATTCCCATATTAAAAAATCAACCATGTTAAAAATATATAAGAATCAATCATATATGTTAAAAAAAAACATCCAATTTACAAGAGCCGACAATTTAAAAATTGTTTATTAATAATTATCTTTAAAGAGTTGATCACAACCACTATTTTAGTAATTAATAAAGTTCGATTCTTCTGTTCCACCTAATTATTGTTGAAAGAATATTTATGATAGTTTAACCTACATTCAAAAAAAAATTCACTACATTTAACGATGACGAGTCGTCTGCACATGGCATCCTCGAGTGGATTCCTTGAACATTGACTTAGTTCGGTTGACTGCAGCATGTCAAGATTAAGATAAAATCACGTGCAAATCGTTGAATCCCGAGACTGGACATGGTAACCAAATCATATGAGTCTGGATGAAATGTTTCTCGTGTGGAAGAGGCAATCAAAGAAAGCGTAGAAGGGAAACACCAAGATTCTACTGTTTGTTTAGCAACTAGGCGGCTCGTTGTTAGAACGAGATTGATTTGAGATTCACAATTTGGGTTGAATGTGTTGATATATAATTATTTTTTTATATAATTTTTTTATTGGAATCAATAATTATATTTAATAAAAATAAAATATATTATAATAAAAAGGGAGTTGAAAAAATTATAGGTGAGAAGAGCGCAAGGCCATCGAAGCAATCAACATCATCTTTTAAAAAAGTGAATAAACAGAATAATTAAACAAAGGGGAGCACTCTAAGCAGAGACCGAACCCTACTGTGGGAACTGACCAAACAACTTAATGATGGATAATATCACCCTCTCAACCTACAACGCCAAGGCCTCAAAGAAATAGAGGGACCTTAAGGCGGAGGGAGGTTAGGCAAAGCCATGTTGATAGTGCACGAAGCCTCATGCCAAAACCTGACAAGATTTATCAAATGCGCCAACTCATGAGTCAACTTGGAAGCCTACGAATGGAGCTGAACAATAATAGCAGAAAATAATGTAATCTTTTCATGTAAGGAAAACTGACTAGAAATTGAATCTCCATAATAGACAACAACATTCCTAGCTTTCCAAAGTTGAAACAAAATAATAACACAAAAGAAATTCCACAAAGCGACAATATAGGTAGACCAACAACTATTATCTCCAAAAAAGATCATCTACCATCTAAAAATTTAGGATGAAAGGGTTTGAATAATGAGTGAATCCAAGACCAAACAGACTGAGCATGAGGGCAAAACCAAAATAGATGTTCGAAAGTCTCAAAATGACCACAAGTTGGATACTTAGGATTAGGAAGACCAACCCTACTAAGTCTCTCTCCCATAGGAAGCCCTTGATAAATAAGAGACCAAAGAAAATAAGTAATCTTGGGTTCAAGGTTAGACTACCATATATGGTTCAGACGAGCAATCCACGTATAAGAGGTAGAGTGAGTCTGCCATCTCTCATTAATTTTATCAACACCAAGGGAAACAATATTAAGAAGCTGATAAAGCAAGGAATAAGAGTAGTTCTTAAAATGAGTATCCACATTCCAGTGCCAATCCCTCCACTAAGCACTTGGGGGTTGAAGGCTGAGCTTATGAAGCATGACATCAAGTATGAGTTCTTGAATCTTAAGAATAGAAGGAGATCTATTTTGAAGATTAAATTTATGTTTAGGAATCCATTCGTGAGAGTGTACTAAATCATTAATATAGTAGATGCCCTTGCGAAACAACCTCAAAGCTTTAATACTTGGCATATCAGCAAGAAGAATTGAAGAGTTAGATAGAATAGGAGACCACCAGATATTCTAAGAATTGAATGAAATACCATTACAAAAACCATCACCAATCCAATGAATATGAGGTTTCACCGCCTCAAAAGCTCACCAAATACTTTTAACAACAAAGGAACCTTGAATCTTAAGTGGAGCAGAAGTAATGATGAGAGTATGAAGACCAATATTAGCCCAAGCTTTGCATCCATAAGGTAGCCCTGAAGAAATACAATGACGAATCAAAACCTTCAAAGCTTTAGGGCCTTCAATAGCTTTAACTACCCACTTAGCACATAGATTAGTGTTTTGCCTATAAATGTCAATGATGCCCATCCCACCCTTATCAGTAGGCATGCAACAAATATCCCAAGAAACTTGATGAAAACCATGCAAATTCTTCCCCTTGGCCCAAAGAAAATCCCTAAGGATTTTGGCCAACTTATTATAAGAATTCTTAGAAGGGGCCCAACAGGAGGAGTAATAAACATGGGTGGTAGCAAGAATCTTTGTGCAAACCTAAAACTTACCGGCAAGATAAAGAGGATGTGAGGCCCACCAAGAAATCTTCTTTTCCATTCTATCAATGACATACTACCATAGTTCAGAGGGCGAGCTATCAAAATAAAATGAGACTCCTAAGAACTTAAAACGCTCACCCTTTTGAAGCCAATTCCATGAAAAATATCTAAGCCAAGCAGGCACAGATGAAGAATCAATGCAGACACAAAGGGACTTAGACCAATTGATGTTGGATCCTGAGGCCTTACTAAAAGTGTCCAAATAAACCAATGTAGTAGAAATTGAAACCTCATCTTCACTAATAGTGAGAAAAAAATCATCCACAAAGTGCCCATTAATAAGTTGGTATACCTTTGATCAACCCCTCACATGGGAACCCATCAAGACCAAGGGACTTGTCATCTGACTTAGTCATAAGAGCATTATGAAGCTCATCAAGTGAAAGAGGAGCCTCACAAAGAAGTTTGTCATAGGTAGGCAACTTAGTAAGAACAACATCAAGACAATATTGAAGTGCCATCTAACGTTCTAGAGAATCCTTTTGTGCTTCAAAAAAAAGCTTATAATGATCCACAAAGGCTGAAGCAATATCATGAAGAGAAGTCAACCAACCATGAGAGACTTGAATAGCCTTTATCTAAATCCTGGCCTGCTTGAAATGAAAATACTTGAAAAAGGCTTTGGATAGGAGATCACCAACCCTCAGACAGTGTAGACAAGCTTGAATTTGAGCCCCCTAGATTCATGTCATTCATGGACTATAAGCTAGTGGTGAAGACTAAAAACCCTGGTTTGCAAATGTCAATCATACAGATTATTTTCCAACAACTGTAAATTCTGTTGATACTCCTTTGTAATAGCCAAATGAGCACGCTTTCTGACATGTGCCACTTGATTACTAAAATGCCACATGAAAGATACAATATGAACAATTGCTTCATTCCACTAAGAAATACAACTTACAAAGTGATGAGGTTGTGGTAATAAATTCCAAATTCGCTCAATCGTAACAATGGTGCCAGGGTGTTGTAATAAAGAAGTATTTAAATAAAATTGATTGCACAAAATAATAAATTGGTGACCACTCCACTTAATCTAAAAGGATATTGGAAAATGATCGTATAACAGGAATTGATCCCAAATTGTCACAATCTTGTTATTAACGGAGGAGAATAAAAAATCTATTGCTCTGACATCATAACTCGATCAAGGTGCTAGAAAACATTGTTATTACCCACAGAAAAATTGGACCATGTGAACCAAGGTGGAGGCATGCAATTATGTTGGCAAAAAATGGGATCAAACAGACCCCATCTACGTTTAAGAAAAAACCAGGCCTCATGCTCTCTAGCACACCAGTGCATCGAGATCTCATCAAATTGAATACTCCATTTTTTTGTCCATTTGTTGTTTTTTTTCTTCCATGTATATTTTCTTCTATTCAATGTTCCTTTAATTATATATTTTTTACAAGTTGATATATTTCATTATTTTCACTTTTTTTAGGTACCTATAGGTTAAAAATACCACATCAATGGGAGTAAGGAGTGGTCTTCTCAAAATTTTGCTAAATATATAAAAAAGTTCACAGCTATGCAATATTTTTGAGCCAAGAGACTAAGTGAAATGAAAACATTGTGGTATCACGATAGGTTTAATCTATAAGGCTAATTTTGGGGAAAAAGTCGCGATGGCATGACGGTTTTGAGCTAGAAGGCTAAACAAAGGAAAAAAGTCACGATGGTGTGACATTTTTGAGCTCGAAGGTTAAGTCCGGGGAAACAATCATGATGGTGTGACATTTTTGAGCCCGAAGGCTAATTCCAAGGACAAGGTCACGATGGCACGACATTTTTGAGCTCGAAAGTTGAACGAAGAGAAAAGGTCGCGATGATGCGACACTTTTCAACCCGAAGAATAATTTGGAAGAAAACGTCGCGATGGCATGTAAATTTTAATCCCAAAGAGAAGCATTGAAAGACAGCTAGGCCACAATACCTCCAAGAAGGTAAAGGCAGATTGTAGTAAGAATAATATCCCAACCATTTCTAGTTGAATATTCCATGCTCTGTTACCTTCCACTCTACCAGAATGAGCCTACGGGCATATTGTTGTAACAAATTTTAGTTTTTTGTTATGTATGTCTATATATATATATATATATATATATATATATATATATATATATATATATATATATATATATATATATATATTATGAGGTACCCAAAAAAATGGTCGGCTCTTAGATGTTTACAAGGCAATGTACACAAACTTCTAAAAGCAAATAAAGATTATCCATTCTGGTTTCTGGCTCACTGGTGTTGTTATCAAGTATGTATGGGTTGTTAATTACTATATAAAGTTAGGTTGAATAGAAACTACTTTAATTCTTATTCTGAGTTTCTGCGTTTGAAGTTTTGCTAACTCTGAAATTAATAGTTCCAATAGGCTTATGTTTGATTAAATTTTCACCAGAGGATTAGTTATTCTGTTTTGATGGTTTAAAGAATGCTTTTCTATAAAAGGTTGTAGAAATTGCTTTAATGTTATCTAATATGCACCATTTAAATTCTCCTAACAATAGCTATATTTCCCTTTCTTTATGCCTTTCATTCTCCCTCCATTTTCTCTAAAAAGAAAAGAACAAGCATCCTATGGAGATTGAATCGGGTAAACTCTATTTTGAACCCAATATTTCAATGTGGGTAAATTATTGGGTGCAAACGTAACCAACGGTAGATTTTGCACCAAAAAAATTTGGCATGCTCTATGGAAACCAATCCTACGATATATATAGATCAAATTTTTGGTGATTACCTTTGCCATGTTTAAAATTTTTATGAATCACCTAGCGACTTCATCCAAGAAAGGAACCCTAAGAAAGACTTTACATACTTTTTGCTTGAATACCATTTTTTATGATAACCAGATCTAAAGCAAAAAAATTTGAAGAGCCCATCGAGTTCTTCGAATTACACCTTGGTAGCCTCAGAGCTAATCTTGTTTTAGTTGCTAGAACAACTTCATTTACTATCAATACAGAATAGGCAAATCTTTGCCCTATAGCCTTCCCTAGTACTGCTGCTAGCGAAACATTAATTCTAGCTACCCATATACCCATAAAATTTGATAGAACCATAGTTGCAATGGCCATGAATCAGTGAAATCTACCCTACCCTTTATGGAACCATACAGGCCCCTTGAATCTGGAAGCTCAAAATCTGATTCCAGCAGTGGCCTTGACCCCAGTATCAACGTACTAGAAAGATGACCTATGAACACTACCAAGATGTTGCCGTGCTCACTCTGATACATAACATTACTAATAAGGATGTCATTATAGGACTGCTAGTCATTTTATTGAAAGGAAAAATGCTCTATTGGTACAGGGCCATCGGTAACCAAACCATATCTACTTGGGCCCAACTTACCAGTAAACTAGTGGAAGAGTTAAATGAACATGCTAACCCTTTCTCCCTGTTAAATTAGTTTACCATCATCCAGAAGCACCCTCAAGTGGATATAGTTGACTTTAACATCAAATTCAATCAAAATTGGTAGAGAGTACCTGATAGTTTGAGGTCGACGGATGAACAATCAATGTATTATTATCTAAGGGCTTTCAACTTAGACATAAGTATGGCTATTAGGCAATCCCAAGTATTTACCTTCCTAGAAATTTACCAAGAAGCCAAAAAAGAAGAAAGAGAACTAATTGCTATTGGAAGGTTCCCTCTAAATACGATAATGCCTATTTTATTAGATCTACTACAAGAATCAAATACTACTTTCCAAACCCCTGCTCTCACTTCTAATACGAGTCTTCCCAAATGGACCGAATAACCTAATATCCCAATGATACAAGCATCTCTCTCTCCTCCAATGCTTCCTACCATTCCTACACTTCCTATGGCAACAATTTCATCGGCTTCAATCCTCAACTTGCATCTCTACAAGATTTGCAATCAACCTTGAAAAATCTAACGAATAAGATGACCTCAATGGAAAGAAGAGAAGCATAAAGAAATTTCCAACCATGGATATTTCCAAAGGTAATGAGAGGTCAAGCCTCCACAAGGGGTAGAAAACATGATAAATCTAATGTAGTTTATGTCAATGAAGATAGTGAATCCACTAACGCTTCAACCGAGTCGAACTTCTCATGTTCTACATGTAACGATCTGCATGGTGAAATCTTGTGTATGATCTATCAACATCATATTCGAAAGATAGCTATTGATAAGGTTGATAAAACCCTTAAGGGTCAGATTAATATGATTAGGGAAGATAATCAAAATTTCATGATGCCCTATATTGAACAAGTGGCTATTCTAACTGGATCAGGAAAGAAACCTTTGTAGGTTGATTCCCAAGAACTAAACCTCTTGAAAGTGCCTTCACCTATGAGGAATCCAATTGAAAAAAGATCCTCTTATGAGAAATCTCCCTAGAGTTCAAGTTAGAAAGGAGCATAAACACATAAAGGAATACCCCTACAAAAAGAAGTAGAAATGCAGGATCAAGCTAGGAATAAATTGAGATACCCATCACTAAATAAGTGTCAAATAATAGATGCTACTCGGGGGTAGAGGAATAAGTGTGACACAGTTGTGAAAGAGAAAAGTGTCAAACCCCTCACATTCAACATAGTCGAGGAGATGAATAAAAGTCCCTCCAAAGCAACTATGTATGAAGCTTTACAGTTTCCAATATAGATTGATTTATTGTAGGAATCCTTGATATCTATGAAAAATAAGAATAGAACCCTAGTTCAGTTAGATTCTACACAAGCTAGTTTGATGTCCATTACAAGCAAAAATTAACCTCCTCCCTTCTATCTATCTCTTAAAATGGAAGGATGTGTGGTACACAACTGTATGATAGACTCTAAAGCTACAACCACTATGATACGCAAAGTCATATGCAACATCATGGGAATGGAATACACAAGGAGCAGTCATGGTGTCTTACAATTATATGAAACCACTATGAAAATCGTAGGGGTAATTAAAGATATTCTAATAGTTCTTCACAGATTATCTCAACTCACAGTTATACAAGAGGTAGTCGTAGTGGATCTAAAACCTTATTTTTGTACGTGTTTCTCTAGAGAATTCATTACTAAAATAGGAGGGTATTTATCATTGGATTACTCACACTTGGAAATTCCATTCAAGGGAAAAAAAGTGAAAAATATTCAATGAGAAACCTTCAATTTTTCACATTGAAAATCTTGAAGAGGAAGGTAAACAAGCCACTACAATAAATATGATGATCGAAGAACTGGAAGACTTAAAATTGATGGAGGAATCTCTAAATGTGTTGCAAGAAGAAGACCGGTTCTCTCTCCAATACTTCAATGCCATGATCAAAACAAATATGGGGAGTTACACAATTGTAAAATTCAAGAAAATCAATCCCACTCCTCTTCGTCAAGTAAACCCATCTACCGATCAACTATGAAAACTTTTATTGGATGGTGTCAGATCCAAAAATAGATTTGGAGCAAGTATTGTTTTAATCTCTCCAACAAGCGAAGATAATTTTTTTTCTTATCGGTTAACTTGGAGTTGCACTAACAATGCAACAGAATATGAATCACTCTTCTTAGGCCTCAAGAAAGCTAAAAAACTCGGTATCAAACATCTTTAGATATTTGGAGACTCTAAATTAATAGTAAATTAGGTCATTGAGAAATGTGTGAGTAAACAACATTACCTTAAGGCTTACAAGAATAAAGTTTGAGACTTGCTAGAATCCTTTGAATCTTTAAACCTCAAAGCAATTCCAAGGGAAAAGAACACTCATGCATATTTATTGACCTCAGTAGGTGCAAATTTTTTTCCTTTTAGCAAATTCATCCAGATGTCTAAGATAGTTAATCTACAGACCCTCCATTCCAGACAAATATACCTTTTGGTAGGTATTAAAAAATGACGAACATATAGTAGACTTCCTTATCCACAAAATGAACTGCTTAAGCGACAAAGTGTCTAAATGTTAAGAATATGTAGGTATAATCCAATTTTGAAACAACAATATCCCAAAAGGTTTAATCACTCTCAAAATCATGTTTGATAACAATGATAGGTCAACTAGACATAAAATTAAAGTTGACAAGCATAAATACAAAGAGGCTCAAATGGTATCAGATAAATCCATTAAAGTAGGGGTAAACACTATAGAGTAAGAACTGGACCAAATTCAAGGGTTGTGCAAGGAATTCCTCGACATCATCTCCTGGACTTATGGTGACCTTAAAGTCTACTCTAAAGAAACTATCTAGCATACAATTGAACTCAATGAAGGCGCAAAAACTTTTTGAAAAAATCAAGGCCTAGTGAATCCCAAGATCGAAGCTCTAATGAAACAAGAACTTCTTAAATTACTCGAAGCCAAGATTGTCTACCCTATCAAGCATTCTACCTGGGTATCTAACTTGGTTATAGTTAGAAAAAGAATGGAGATATTAGGTTGTGTGTTGAATTTCAAAGGGAGTAATCCTGCAACACAACCAGTTGCAAATTCCTCTTCAAATGTACAATTTTTTAATTGGTTGTACAATTATAGCATAAACCCTTGCTACAATTCTCACTCCATATTTGCCATGTTGCTCATAGATTCTTCTCAAGAAGGTTTGAAGTTACTTTTCTAATGCAATTACTAACATATTCCATAACATGCAAACCTTAGTTCACTATCCATAAATTTTTATCATCAAGAGTATTTTTAGAAATCATACAACATAATGATAACATTTATGTACAACAACAATAATGTGTAGGATCTTTTTCTCAAAATTATCCAAGGTTAAGAGTTCATAATTAATATAATTTCATTGTCACAATGTTTATATTCAACACATTATGGCCATATTTGCATAGAATACACAATATTGAATTACCATCCAATTGCATAATAGGATTCACAATAACTCACAACTATAATATTGCTTCCATTATTATGGTTGAATATGTATATTTACCATGAACAACAATATGATGAACTATCAAGAATCAATAATGAACAACAATTGTCATCAATTATCGATGAACATGAATGAACAACAATCAAAATTAAATGGGGGGTCCTTATAATTCTTTTCGAGGCAATTCCAAAGTGTTTCCTAAGACAACCACCATTTACAACTACCATCCCTGTAAACAATCAACTTGCATTAAGGTCTTCCTAAGTCTAATTTGATTATTATCAAATTAACCTTAAATGTACACTTTACCTAATTTCACTTAAATTTTATTTGCACATTTACAATTTTGTATAATTACACCCACATGTACGTTTTATACTTTCTCATTTGTACAATTAGACAAAACCCTACCTTTTGTATGTTTTTACAAACCGTGCTGTTAACAAAATTATCATACTAGAAAAATTGTGCAAATCTTGTTTTCACTTCTTCTTCTAGGAGGTGGATTTGCTACCAACAAAAATCACCTTGCAACATTTATCTCTTTATTTACAAATAATTCTAAATAGGCTCCTTCTCTACATAGGATCATATATCTCCTTTGCTAGTTTCAATAATACCCTTTCTATCATAAGGTATTCTCATTTTTTGGGTTCTCCCATGTGCTTTAGTGTAATAATATTGTGTTCATATGCTTGTTAATTTGATTATGAATTCACTTCTATGTCTTCTAGTTTTTTGTACTTGAGGATATTTAAATATCATATGTCTAGATTCACCACATATATAACACTTTCTAGTGAATCCTTTATTCCTTCCTCTACCAAATCCACCTTGTCTTCCCAAAAATTTACCTTTTTTCCAAGTACCTTGATTGGAATCACTTTGAGAAGTACTAACTTATCCTTCTTGCAAATTCTTCCATCTACCATTATTTTATTGGCATCTTTCTCAAGAGGATGAACTTTTTCCTCTAGAATTATGTTGTTTCTTATGGGTGAATATTCTATTTTTCCTTGATTGTATATTGATATACCTTCTTAATTATTCTAATTTGAAGCATACCAATTTAATTTTGTGTGGATAACCTTAGTCCATTTATGTATCTCGTAACTTTATCCTCATAATATTTGATGTGACCTACCCTTATGGTCATGTTGAGTGGTATTTTCACCCGATTGTGAAAACACACTCTCCGATAGGATTTGGGTTCTAAATCCTCTGCTTGCAAAGAAATTAAACATGTAACTTCTCCAAGGTTCTCGTTATGTTAGCATTTTGCATCTGTGTATTAATAACTCAAAAAGATATTTAATTAAAATGCTTGGAACACCTTAGTGGTTGCAAGTAACTCGAAAACAAGGGGCACCGTGGTTTATTTTACTATGAAATTTAATGATTGTTCCTTGAACCCTAATAAAGTAAATGTGATTTGATCCTTAAATGACCATCTTTGTAACTTCAAAATAAAATTTAATGAAATGCCATAACATGAATGGAATTATTTATGGGTTTTGAAGTTTTTTAATTTTTAAATTTTATTTTAATGCTTGAAAATAAAATTGGAGTTTCTGAAAAATAAAATACAGCAAAAGAAAATAAAATGTAAAGAAAAGAAATTAAAAATTGCATCCGATCTGATGCTATCCCGTCCTGGCAAAACCGAAGATGTGAGGTTTCCATGCATGCAACCTAACTTACTGGACCTGCAAACATGCACAATCCCGATAAGCTAAGTGCTGATTCCTAGGGTTTGAAATAAAATTCAGATTTCAAACATTCGCATAATGCAACCCACAAAAGTGGCATTTAACATTATCTATAAATCTGAAATCCGAAAACAGAAAGAATAAACATTAAATCCATTAGCATGCAGAAGATCTCCTTCTTTCTTGCCAACAAGATGCAAATTTCTGAACACTCTGCATTAAAAATATATCATGTTACAATAGCAGACTCTCTGGTTTTCTCAAAACCAGCAAAAGGAAGGAAAACAGCCCCAAAGCAGGCCCAGAATGACCCTCTGGCCTCTAGCACTGCAACTCTGCTCCAGCGGTTTCCGACCCTTGTGCCAATCTATGCATCTGCATTTATACTTTCTGTTGAATTGATTCCCCTTCCATGACGGTTCATTTCATATTCCAGTGGCTACTCACTTCACCTTTCTTTGATTGCTGTATTTGGCTTTATGCTTGACATTAAGACGTTTGATCTTCTCTGTAACGCTTCTACAGCCTGTACGCCACGTGTCCCGCACTTTTTGCATGTTCTGTAACGGCTCCATGAAAATCATGACCAAAAATAGCATGCAGCCTTGTCCGCCTTCCTGGCCGTGAAAACGTGACATGTCGCGATATCGCGACATTTTCTGCCAGTAGCCTTTCTCGCCATCTTGCCCAGCAAAAACATGACATGTCGTGATTTCATGACATGTCGCAAAATCGTGACGCTTTTCTCCTTCGTACGCCCTCTTGCTTTCGTCACGAAATCGCGACACTTTTCACTTTCACCTTTGCAACTTGTCACGAATATCGTGACCATTTTCACTTCTACCTTTCTTTATCAAATCGACTTTTTTCCTTTTCTGAATCACGACATTTTTTCTTCCCTTTTTTCATGAAATCCACCATTTTTTTCTCCCTTTTTTCATCCTTCCGATATCGCCATTTTCTTCACCTTTCAATCGACATTTTCCTCCCCTTTGCTTTTGTCACGATATCGCACTTTTTCCTTCCGTTTGTTTGACCCATGATTTTGCGACATGTCGCGATATCGTGACACTTTTCTTCATCTTTCTCTCTCCTCTCAACAACGTCACGATTTCTTTCACTTTTCGTTGACTGCGTTGACCACGATTTTGCGACATGTCGCGATATCGCGACACTTTTCATTTTCTCTGACCGCAATTTTGCAACATGTCGCGATTTCGTGACACCTTTTCATTTTCGGCCGTGATTTCACATGTCACGATTTCGTGACACTTTTCATTTTTTCGCGATGGCGCACTGATTTTTGACACTTTGCGATTTCGCGACATGTCGCGATTTCGTGACACTTTCTATCCTTGTGCAATTTTGCCCCTTTTTCTTGATTTTTAGCATCTGGGTCACTGAGATCTTCTTTGAAAGCATGCAAAAAAGGTGGGTCCCCAATTTTGGGGTGTGTTGTGGATCAGCCACAACAAATGGTGACTCTATTTGTCAAATGCTCTTGAGCATTTTAGTGAGAACCCAACCTGGAAACATATATAAACTTGAAAACATGCGTTAGCACATAAGCAATATAAACAAATGCCCAAAGATCAGAAGTACATGAATCATCAGAATCATCAAGTATTAGCTCGGTGTGTGCAATGTGTTTTCATTCCCTATCGTTTGAAATTGATCAACATTCCATTGTCAGTTTTACATGAATGCATGTGTGAGATTGTGAATGATTTGTGTAACCTAATAAATATGTTAAGAGATTTTGCTTTTATAAAAGGCATAGTCTTTCTTCTAGTATCATACACAAACATTCAAGATTATCAAACCCTCTTAGGATCAACTATATGTATTGCTTTATTATATCCCAAAGTTGGTTATGAGTCCCTACTATCTTGAACCCATGTGCAAGTGAAAGTGAAATCAGAACTTTGGGGAATCAGACTCCCAACCTAATCGAGATGGGAGTTTAACCCTATCCTTACTATTCTGATTTAGAATTCATTACCTCACTTTGAGCAAAATAATTTAACCAATTATGGAAGAAATGGTCATGCTAGTCTAACCCTTTGGACAATCAGTGGTCTTGTTTTTTAGACAAGACATGTTGCCATGCATGGGCATACCTAACCCCATAATCCAAAACTTATCTTCATTTCTTTGGACCTTGGGGATGACTACCCATCCTTTGCAGAGGACAAGTAGTACGATCCTTCCAATCCAATATAAATATGAGATGGGAAAAATTTATTTTTTACTTCTTGGACCTTAGGGATGACTACCCATCCTTGCTAGGGACATGTAGTACGATCCTTCCAATCCAAACTTTAGATGTAAATGGAAAATATTAATTTTATTGCTTAGACCTTGGGGATGACTACCCATCCTTTGCGAGAGGACAAGTAGTACGATCCTTCCAATCCAAGATTTATCATGAAATGAGACATAGGAGCTTTGGGGAATCAGATTCTCAACCTAAGCGAGATGAGAATTTATGCCCTATCCTTACTACTCCATGTAGGTCAAATCAAAGCTTTGGGGAATTGGATCCTCAACCTAAGTTCGATGAGGATTTAGCCCTATCCTTACTACTCTATTTTAGGCTTTAAGCTTTATGGAAGTGGTCAAAACCACTGTTTTAAGGATCATGTTGCATAAATAGGATAGACATGAAATACTTCTTTCGCCCAACCTTTTCTTCCAAGTTAGGTTTTGATCATTTTGCTCAAGATCCTTTTTAATGTATAAGACGTGCTTGGTTCTAGATATCTCAAGACTCAGTTCCCAACCTTAGGATTTTCTTCTTATTTATGTGATAGCATAACCTTAAGAGGATTTGACACACTTTAATGATTTGTATTTGAAATGCATTTGCAACTAAGATGGCATGTATGTGCAAAGTGAGATGTAATATGAATGCATTGTCTTTTGAAATGCAGATGAAATATTGCCATATAAAACTGACTACTTCATGCATCACAAGTTTCAAACGATATTATTAAATTGTTTGTGTTACTTGTGGAGCTTTTACAAGACAATTCCAATGTTTCATATTCTCCCGATCTAGAACATAAGTTAGCATCTCAAGGCAACTTTTTCATCATCATTTTTTTTTTTATAGACAAACAAAACATGTCAAATAAACACACAACTTTAAATTAAAACTTATTCAATCCAAAACCAAATTGCAATCCCAAAAATGAAAATTTGAAAACACAAACCAAAAACCAAAAACCAAAATCTATATACAAATGTACACTATAATACAAGATGATGCAAAGCTTGGATTATCACTTTCCTGGATCCCAAACATGATTAGAACATTTCAACAAAAATATAACATGATATGCATGCCAAATGTTGTGGGAATCCAACAAAAACAAGACTAGACCAAACAATGCAACAAATTTCCACTTGCCATGCTCACCATACCAATTTGATTTAGTTCCAATAATACTCCCATAGGTGAGCATCAAATTACTAAAATGATTAGACAATAAATGATTTTCAATTTTATCATGTCTATTCTTTAAAATGTAAACTTCATAATTCCCTCCTTGATTTAGAATTAGGCTATCCTTTTCAAATATGCAATTTTGTAAGTAGGAGCCTATTTCTACAAATTTCAAAGCCAAATCATTTTCCAAATTTGTAGGCCAATCAAATTTGTGTAACAATTTACAAGCATCTAGGATATTTACTAAATTAGGATCATTAAAAGTTTTTATCCTAGATTCAATTAATAATTGTTGATGAATTTGATTTAACAATTCAAGTGCATCAACTTCTTTTCCATTCATTAAAACCATGTTATTAAAGGTGTGATTAAAAATTATACCTTGTTTTTCATTTACCTTTAATGACATTTCATCATAAACATTATTTAAATTCAAAATATGGTCATCCTTTTCAATCCTCAAACATTCTTGGTCAAAGTGTATGTCCCATGAAATCAGCTTTGATGATCCTTCATTTGAGTTGCTTCCAATTGATCAATCTCTTTATCATTTGGTTCTAATTCTTTGTTCACTATCCATGGTATCTCTTCATTTGAATCCTCAAAATCATCATGCAAACTTGCATCCACACTTTCAATGAATTTATATTCAACATGATCAAATTTTGTCACCTTTTCAAATCTTGTGAATATGAGATCTTCGTATGATGTAGAAGGTTCAACATCCTGCATATCAAGTGAAATATGAGTTTCATCTATAGGGATGTGAGAAAAGA
Organism: Wollemia nobilis; assembly: GCA_028583015.1. Taxonomy (NCBI): domain Eukaryota; kingdom Viridiplantae; phylum Streptophyta; class Pinopsida; order Araucariales; family Araucariaceae; genus Wollemia; species Wollemia nobilis. The sequence continues at coordinate 3,446,958 of JAQPPZ010016349.1, forward strand.
ATGCATTATCATATCTCCCCCAACCATTGTAAAAATCGTCATCCAAATCCATAGAATGAAACTCCATGATATTTGTGACATGATCTCTTGATTCATTCATCAATTCTTTTTCTTCTTTGTCCTTGGCAATAGGATCATTATAATCTTCCAAAATTTGATGAGATTTGAAACCCTCTTCCAAAACATCCTCAAATTGTACAGGAGTTGTAATATCTTCCTTTGAGTAGGCAATTATGTTGTCCTGTATATCAATTGGCACACAAGTTTCATTAGTAGTTTTGGAATGAGTGAAGTCTTCCCACTTCTTCCAAGCATCATAATAATCATCTTTCAAAATCAAGTGGTGACGTTCAACTACTTCTTCAACATCTTCCAATTCATCAATGTGCTTCTCATCAAATTCATCTTCACCTTCCTTAGATGGTTCAATTATTTCCAAAAGTGGGTTATTTCTTGAATTCAAATTTATAAGGCTATCATTGTCCAAATTAGTAACCCATGATTCATTATCATAATTTGGAGGGTGAAGAATTTCTTGATCTTTAATTTTACACATCTCATCAATAGTATCTTCCAAGAACAAGTGGTGAAATTCTATCATATCTTCAAATTTATTTATTGATTTTCTTTCCATTTCACTTTCAACCACTTCATTCAATTCTATGGTGGGTTCCATCCATTCACATATATCAAACATTGTTGAATTTAGAACCCCTTCATCTAGATAATCATGTATCTCTAGGCATGATCCTCACTAGTGGATGTTGTCTTAGCAATTTGCACCTCCTCTTGGACTACATCTAAGGTGGTCGTAAGATTTGGATATTCAAATTCATCCCCTTGATCATTTACCTTAGATATCATTGGAGTGGAGGGTGCTATGTTTGATGGTTGGTGTAGGTTGGCATCAAAAGAACAATCTCTCATGTGAACATGTTGTGCCTTTTCTTCTTCAAGACCTTGTCGTTCTATCTCTTCTAAGACCTCATGGATTCTCTCTAGGGACAAACCACTCAGTTTTTCCTCAATGAGTGAAGCAAGTGTGGGGTGTATGGCTCCTAGGTATACTTCCATGGCTTCCTCTTCCAATGTGTTAAAATTTTCCCACATTTGGGAGTGCAACTCATGAAATCTTCCATTGAATTGACTCAAGGATTCATTAGACTCTTTACATATGGAGGTAAACTGATTTTTCAATATTTCTAAGTCAACTTGATTACCAAAATGATAAAGATAGGCTGCTTCTAGTTGTATCCAAGAAGTCCTAACCTCCATGGGTAGTTGGCTATACCAAAAGAATGGTCTATCATCCAAAATGTATGCAAATAACTTACAAGCCACCTCCTCATAGAAAATCTGGAATTTACATAATGTATCCTTGTAGACATGCAGTTTTTGCAAGTATCCTAGTGGCACCTCTTGATTAAAACACCGTAAAAAATCCAATAACATTGTAGGAATTTGATAGGGTACCACATGTATGGATAAACCCTCATAATGATACTCTATCATTGATACCATTCTCTCTCTTAGAGACATTATTTCAGCTCTCAGGAATACCATTTGTTTCTCAAGTGTTGCCATTAGTGAAACTTAAAATGTAATTTTAGAACCAAATATGTTGAATATTCAACTTGCAATATAAAAAAAATCAAGTTAGCATCAACTAAGAGATGTATTCATTAAAATCAAATGAAAAGTAATTGCATGAAACCAAAATTTTCAAAATTAAATCAAATCACATAATTACGTATGAACAATCAGAAAAATATACAGCATACCTGAATTGCTTAAAATAGAACAGGTAAATAAATTCAGACCGTCCTTTTTACAATCTGCTGAATGTTAGAGGACTAAAGCATAAAAAATTAAATTTAAATAACACTAAAAATAAACCCGTTCGGCCCTCCTAGCACCAATCCGTTGAGTGGTGTTAGAGGCCGAAGATGCTAATAAAATGGACTTGAAATATTTAGCAATGTAAAGCTCTTAAACAATTATAAACCCGTAGCATCTAAAATCACGATAAAATAAACCCTTTCAGGCCCTCCTTCTAGCGCCAATCTGTTGAGTGGTATTTTCACCCGATTGTGAAAACACACTCTCCGATAGGATTTGGGTTCTAAATCCTCTGCTTGCAAAGAAATTAAACAAGTAACTTCTCCAAGGTTCCTGTTATGTGAGCATTTTGCATCATGTGTATTCTCAAAAGATATTTAATTAAAATGCTTGGAACACCTTAGTGGTTGCAAGTAGCGAAAACAAGGGGCACTCGTGGTTTATTTTACTGTGAAATTTTAATGATTGTTCATTGAACCCTAATAAAGTAAATGTGATTTGATCCTTAAATGACCATCTTTGTAACTTCAAAATAAAATTTAATGAAATGCCATAAATGAATGGAATTATTTATGGATTTTGAAGTTTTTTAATTTTTAAATTTTATTTTAATGCTTGAAAATAAAATTGGAATTTCTGAAAAATAAAATACAGCAAAAGAAAATAAAATGTAAAGAAAAGAAATTAAAAATTGCATCCAGTCTGATGCTATCCCGTCCTGGCAAAACCGAAGATGTGAGGTTTCCATGCATGCAACCTAACTTATTGGACCTGCAAACATGCACAATCCAGATAAGCTAAGTGCTGATTCCTAGGGTTTGAAATAATAATTCAGATTTCAGACATTCGCATGATGCAACCCAGAGAAGTGGCATTTAACATTATCTATAAACCTAGAAATCTGAAAAGAGGAAAGAATAAACATTAAATCCATTAGCATGCACAGAAGATCTCCTTCTTTCTTGCCAACAAGATGCAAATTTCTGAACACTCTGCATTAAAAATAAATCATGTTACAATAGCAGAATCTCTGGTTTTCTCAAAACCAAAAAAGGAAGAAAAACACCCCAAAGCAGGCCCAGAATGGCCCTACGGCCTCTAGGCACTGCAACTCTGCTCCAGCGGTTTCCACCCTTGTGCCAATCATGCTCGCATTTATACTCTGTTAATTGATTCTCCTTCCATGACGCTTCATTTCATCTTCCATCGCTTACTTCACCTTTCTTTTTCTTTTGCTTTATGCTTGACATTAAGACGTTTGATCTTCTTTGTAATGCTTCTACAGCCTGTACGCCATGTGTCCCGCACTTTTTTGCATGTTCGTAATGGCTCCATGAAAATCATGACAAAAAATTAGCATGCAGCCTTGTCCGCCTTCATCCCCAAAACGCGACATGTCGCGATATCGCGACATTTTCTGCCTCCTTTTCCATCTCCCAAACATGACATGTCATGATTCATGACACTGTCACATAAATCGTGACGCTTTTCTCCTTCTACCCCTCTTGCATTTATCGCGAAATCGCGACACTTTTCACTTTGCACCTTCTCGCATCTTGTCACGAAATTCGCGACCATTTTCACTTTCATCCCTTTGCTATTTCATCACAATCCCTTTCATTTCTCTCTTTTCGTGAAATCGCGACTTTTTTACTTCCCTTTACTTCATGAAATCGCGACATTTTTTTTCCCTTTCTTCATCCTGTCACGATATCGCACATTTCTCATTTCATGCCTTTCCCTGTCACGATATCATGACATTTTTCACTCCACCTCTTTGCTTTTGTCACGATATCGCACTTTTTTCCTTGCCGTTTGACCGTTTGACCCACGATTTTGACATGTCGCGATATCGCGACACTTTTCCATTCGCCTTTCTCTCTCCTCTGGCCACGAAATCAAACACGTCACGATTTCCACTTTCCCTTTTCTTCTCTTGACCACGATTTTGCAACATGTCACGATTTCGCGACACTTTTCATTTTCTGCGGAGCAACATGTCACGATTTTGTGACACCTTTTCATTTCCGAGCAACATGTCCGATTTCATGACACTTTTCATTTTTGCGCGATGGAGCAACAGTCACGATTTCGTGACATTTTGCGATTTCGCGACATGTCGCGATTTCGCGACACTTTTTCATCCTTGTGCAATTTTGCCCCTTTTTCTTGATTTTTAGCATCTGGGTCACTGAGATCTTCTTTGAAAGCATGCAAAAAAGGTGGGTCCCCAATTTTGGGGTGTGTTGTGGATCAGCCACAACAAATGGTGACTTCTATTTGTCAAATGCTCTTGAGCATTTTAGTGAGAACCCAACTCGGAAACATATATAAACTTGAAAACATGCGTTAGCACATAAGCAATATAAACAAATGCCCAAAGATCAAAAGTACATGAATCATCAGAATCATCAAGTATTAGCTCGGTGTGTGCAATGTGTTTTCATTCCCTATCATTTGAAATTGATCAACATTCCATTGTCAGTTTTACATGAATGCATATGTGAGATTGTGAATGATTTGTGTAACCTAATAAATATGCTAAGAGATTTTGCTTTTATAAAAGGCATAGTCTTTCTTCTAGTATCATACACAAACATTCAAGATTATCAAACCCTCTTAGGATCAACTATATGTATAATGAATTGCTTTATTATATCCCAAAGTTGGTTATGAGTCCCTACTATCTTGAACCCATGTGCAAGTGAATGTGAAATCAGAACTTTGGGGAATCAAACTCCCAACCTAATCGAGATGGGAGTTTAACCCTATCCTTACTATTCTGATTTAGAATTCATTACCTCACTTTGAGCAAAATAATTTAACCAATTATGGAAGAAATGGTCATGCTAGTCTAACCCTTTGGACAATCGGTGGTCTTGTTTTTTAGACAAGACATGTTGCCATGCATGGGCATACCTAACCCCATAATCCAAGACTTATCTTCATTTCTTTGGACCTTGGGGATGACTACCCATCCTTTGCGAGAGGACAAGTAGTACGATCCTTCCAATCCAATATAAATATGAGATGGGAAAAATTTATTTTTTACTTCTTGGACCTTAGGGATGACTACCCATCCTTGCTAGGGACATGTAGTACGATCCTTCCAATCCAAACTTTAGATGTAAATGGAAAATATTAATTTTATTGCTTAGACCTTGGGGATGACTACCCATCCTTGCGAGAGGACAAGTAGTACGATCCTTCCAATCCAAGATTTATTATGAAATGAGACATAGGAGCTTTGGGGAATCAGATTCTCAACCTAAGCGAGATGAGAATTTATGCCCTATCCTTACTACTCCATGTAGGTCAAATCAAAGCTTTGGGGAGTTGGATCCTCAACCTAAGTTCGATGAGGATTTAGCCCTATCCTTACTACTCGATTTTAGGCTTTAAGCTTTATGGAAGTGGTCAAAACCACTTGTTTTAAGGATCATGTTGCATAATAGGATAGACATGAAATACTTCTTTCGCCCAACCTTTTCTTCCAAGTTAGGTTTTGATCATTTTGCTCAAGATCCTTTTTAATGTATAAGACGTGCTTGGTTCTAGATATCTCAAGACTCAGTTCCCAACCTTAGGATTTTCTTCTTATTTATGTGATAGCATAACCTTAAGAGGATTTGACACACTTTAATGATTTGTATTTGAAATGCATATGCAACTAAGATGGCATGTATGTGCAAAGTGAGATGTAATATGAATGCATTGTCTTTTGAAATGCAGATGAAATATTGCCATATAAAACTGACTACTTCATGCATCACAAGTTTCAAACGATATTATTAAATTGTTTGTGTTACTTGTGGAGCTTTTACAAGACAATTCCAATGTTTCATATTCTCCCGATCTAGAACATAAGTTAGCATCTCAAGGCAACTTTTTCATCATCTTTTTTTTTTTATAGACAAACAAAACATGTCAAATAAACACACAACTTTAAATTAAAACTTATTCAATCCAAAACCATAATGCAATCCCAAAAATGAAAATTTGAAAACACAAACCAAAAACCAAAAACCAAAATCTATATACAAATGTACAATATAATACAAGATGATGCAAAGCTTGGATTATCACTTTCCTGGATCCCAAACATGATTAGAACATTTCAACAAAAATATAACATGATATGCATGCCAAATGTTGTGGGAATCCAACAAAAACAAGACTAGACCAAACAATGCAACAAATTTCCACTTGCCATGCTCACCATACCAATTTGATTTAGTTCCAATAATACTCCCATAGGTGAGCATCAAATTACTAAAATGATTAGACAATAAATGATTTTCAATTTTATCATGTCTATTCTTTAAAATGTAAACTTCATAATTCCCTCCTTGATTTAGAATTAGGCTATCCTTTTCAAATATGCAATTTTGTAAGTAGGAGCCTATTTCTACAAATTTCAAAGCCAAATCATTTTCCAAATTTGTAGGCCAATCAAATTTGTGTAACAATTTACAAGCATCTAGGATATTTACTAAATTAGGATCATTAAAAGTTTTTATCCTAGATTCAATTAGTAATTGTTGATGAATTTGATTTAACAATTCAAGTGCATCAACTTCTTTTCCATTCATTAAAACAATGTTATTAAAGGTGTGATTAAAAATTATACCTTGTTTTTCATTTACCTTTAATGACATTTCACCATAAACATTATTTAAATTCAAAATATGGTCATCATTTTCAATCCTCAAACATTCTTGGTCAAAGCGTATGTCCCATGTACTCATCTTTGATGATCCTTCATTTGAGTTGCTTCCAATTGATCCATCTCTTTATCATTTGGTTCTAATTCTTTGTTCACTATCCATGGTATCTCTTCATTTGAATCCTCAAAATCATCATGCAAACTTGCATCCACACTTTCAATGAATTTATATTCAACATGATCAAATTTTGTCACCTTTTCAAATCTTGTGAATATGAGATCTTCGTATGATGTAGAAGGTTCAACATCCTGCATATCAAGTGAAATATGAGTTTCATCTATAGGGATGTGAGAAAAGAATGCATTATCATATCTCCCCCAACCATTGTAAAAATCGTCATCCAAATCCATAGAATGAAAATCCATGATATTTGTGACATGATCTCTTGATTCATTCATAAATTCTTTTTCTTCTTTGTCCTTGGCAATAGGATCATTATAATCTTCCAAAATTTGATGAGATTTGAAACCCTCTTCCAAAACATCCTCAAATTGTACAGGAGTTGTAATATCTTCCTTTGAGTAGGCAATTATGTTGTCCTGTATATCAATTGGCACACAAGTTTCATTAGTAGTTTTGGAATGAGTGAAGTCTTCCCACTTCTTCCAAGCATCATAATAATCATCTTTCAAAATCAAGTGGTGACGTTCAACTATTTCTTCAACATCTTCCAATTCATCAATGTGTTTCTCATCAAATTCATCTTCACCTTCCTTAGATGGTTCAATTATTTCCAAAAGTGGGTTATTTCTTGAATTCAAATTTATAAGGCTATCATTGTCCAAATTAGTAACCCATGATTCATTTTCATAATTTAGAGGGTGAAGAATTTCTTGATCTTTAATTTTACACATCTCATCAATAGTATCTTCCAAGAACAAGTGGTGAAATTCTATCATATCTTCAAATTCATTTATTGATTTTCTTTCCATTTCACTTTCAACCACTTCATTCAATTCTATGGTGGGTTCCATCCTATCACATATATCAAACATTGTTGAATTTAGAACCCCTTCATCTAGATAATCATGTATCTCTACATGATCCTCACTAGTGGATGTTGTCTTAGCAATTTGCACCTCCTCTTGGACTACATCTAAGGTGGTCGTAAGATTTGGATATTCAAATTCATCCCCTTGATCATTCACCTTAGATATCATTGGAGTGGAGGGTGCTATGTTTGATGGTTGGTGTAGGTTGGCATCAAAAGAACAATCTCTCATGTGAACATGTTGTGCCTTTTCTTCTTCAAGACCTTGTCGTTCTATCTCTTCTAAGACCTCATGGATTTTCTCTAGGGACAAACCACTCAGGTTTTCCTCAATGAGTGAAGCAAGTGTGGGGTGTATGGCTCCTAGGTATACTTCCATGGCTTCCTCTTCCAATGTGTTAAAATTTTCCCACATTTGGGAGTGCAACTCATGAAATCTTCCATTGAATTGACTCAAGGATTCATTAGGCTCTTTACATATGGAGGTAAACTGATTTTTCAAGATTTCTAAGTCAACCTGATTACCAAAATGATAAAGATAGGTCTGCTTCTAGTTGTATCCAAGAAGTCCTAACCTCCATGGGTAGTTGGCTATACCAAAAGAATGGTCTATCATCCAAAATGTATGCAAATAACTTACAAGCCACCTCCTCATAGAAAATCTGGAATTTACATAATGTATCCTTGTAGACATGCAGTTTTTGCAAGTATCCTAGTGGCACCTCTTGATTAAAACACCGTAAAAAATCCAATAACATTGTAGGAATTTGATAGGGTACCACATGTATAGACAAACCCTTATAATGATCCTCTATCATTGATACCATTCTCTCTCTTAGAGACATTATTTCAGCTCTCAGGGATACCATTTGCTCCTCAAGTGTTGCCATTAGTGAAACTTAAAATGTAATTTTAGAACCAAATCGTTGAATATTCAACCTGCAATATAAAAAAAATCAAGTTAGCATCAACTAAGAGATGTATTCATTAAAATCAAATGAAAAGTAATTGCATGAGACCAAAATTCTTAAAAATTAAATCAAATCACTTAATTCTGTATGAACAATCGAGAAAAATATACAGCATACCCGAATTGCTTAAAATAGAACAAGTAAATAAATTCAGGCCGTCCTTTTTACAATCTGCTGAGTGTTAGAGGACTAAAGCATACAAAAATTTAAATTTAAATAACACTAAAATAAACCCGTTCGGCCCTCCTAGCACCAATCCGTTGAGTGGTGTTAGAGGCCGAAGATGCTAATAAAATGGACTTGAAATATTTAGCAATGTAAAGCTCTTAAACAATTATAAACCCGTAGCATCTAAAATCATGATAAAATAAACCCTTTCAAGCCCTCCTTCTAGCGCCAATCTGTTGAGTGGTATTTTCACCCGATTGTGAAAACACACTCTCCGATAGGATTTGGGTTCTAAATCCTCTGCTTGCAAAGAAATTAAACAAGTAACTTCTCCAAGGTTCCTGTTATGTTAGCATTTTGCATATGTGTATTAATAATCTCAAATAAAGATATTGAATAAAAATGCTTGGAACACCTTAGTGGTTGCAAGTAACTGAAAACAAGGGGCACCTGTGGTTTATTTTACTTGTGAAATTTAATGATTGTTCATTGAACCCTGATAAAGTAAATGTGATTTGATCCTTATATGACCATGCTGTAACTTCAAAATGAAATTTAATGAAATGCCATAACATGAATGGAATTATTTATGGATTTTGAAGTTTTTTAATTTTTAAATTTTATTTTAATGCTTGAAAATTAAAATTGGAGCTTCTGAAAAATAAAATACAGAAAAAAGAAAATAAAATGTAAAGAAAAGAAATTAAAATTGCATTCGATTTGATGCTATCCCGTCCTGGCAAAACCGAAGATGTGAGGTTTCCATGCATGCAACCTAACCTATTGGACCTGCAAACATGCACAATCCCGATAAGCTAAGTGCTGATTCCTAGGGTTTGAAATAAAATTCAGATTTCAAACATTCGCATGATGCAACCCAGAGAACTGGCATTTAACATCATCTATAAACCTAGAAATCTGAAAAAGGAAAGAATAAACATTAAATCCATTAGCATGCATAGAAGATCTCCTTCTTTCTTGCCAACAAGATGCAAATTTCTGAACACTCCTGCATTAAAAATAAATCATGTTACAATAGCAGAATCTCTGGTTTTCTCAAAACCAAAAAAGGAAGAAAACACCCCCAAGCAGGCCCAGAATGACCCTCTGGCCTCTAGCACTGCAACTCTGCTCCAGCGGTTTCCGACCCTTGTGCCAATCTGTGCATCTGCATTTATACTTGCTGTTGAATTGATTCCCCTTCCATGACGGTTCGTTTCATCTTCCAGTGGCTGCTCGTTTCACCTTCTCTTTGATTGCTGTTTTTGGCTTTATGCTCGACATTAAGACATTTGATCTTCTCTTGTAACGCTTCTACAGCCTGTACGCCATGTGTCCCGCACTTTTTTGCATGTTCTGTAACGGCTCCATGAAAATCGTGACAAAAAATAGCATGCAGCCTTGTCCGCCTTCACCGTGAAAACGTGACATGTCGCGATATCGCGACATTTTCCTGCCAGTAGCCTTTCTCGCCATCTTGCCCAGCAAAAACATGACATGTCACGATATCATGACATGTCGCAAAATCATGACGCTTTTCTCCTTCGTACGCCCTCGTTGCTTTCTGTCGCGAAATCGCGACACTTTTCACTTCTGCCCCTTCCGCAAACTGTCACGAAATCGTGACCATTTTCACTTCATACCTTTGCATTCTATCACATCCACCTTTCTTTCACCCTTTCTCTGAATATCGCGACTTTTTTACTTCCTTTGCCACGTCATGAAATCGTCACTTTTCTTTCTCCTTTCTTCAATCACATGTCACGATATCTCGACATTTTCTTTCATCCTTCACTTCACGATATCGCGATTTTCACTCGCCCTTTGCTTTGTCACGATATCGCGACCTTTTCTTTTTCCTTGTTTGACCGTTTGACCCACGATTTTGTGACATGTCGCGATATCGCGACACTTTTCATTCTTTCTCTCTCCTCTGCCGAAACAACATGTCACGATTTCGTACACTTTCCCTTTCTTCTCTTGACCACGATTTTGCGACATGTCACGATTATCGCGACACTTTTCACTTTCTGACCGCGACGGAGCAACATGTCGCGATATCGTGACACTTTTCATTTTCCGCGGATGCAACATGTCGCGATATCGCGACACTTTTCATTTTCCGATGGCGCAACATGATTTCGTGACATGTTGCGATTTCGCGACATGTCGCGATTTCACGACACTTTTTCATCCTTGTGCAATTTTGCCCCTTTTTCTTGATTTTTAGCATCTGGGTCACTGAGATCTTCTTTGAAAGCATGCAAAAAAGGTGGGTCCCCAATTTTGGGGTGTGTTGTGGATCAGCCACAACAAATGGTGACTCTGCTGTCAAATGCTCTTGAGCATTTTAGTGAGAACCCAACCTGGAAACATATATAAACTTGAAAACATGCGTTAGCACATAAGCAATATAAACAAATGCCCAAAGATCAGAAGTACATGAATCATCAGAATCATCAAGTATCAGCTCGGTGTGTGCAATGTGTTTTCATTCCCTATCATTTGAAATTGATCAACATTCCATTGTCAGTTTTACATGAATGCATATGTGAGATTGTGAATGATTTGTGTAACCTAATAAATATGCTAAGAGATTTTGCTTTTATAAAAGGCATAGTCTTTCTTCTAGTATCATACACAAACATTCAAGATTATCAAACCCTCTTAGGATCAACTATATGTATAATGAATTGCTTTATTATATCCCAAAGTTGGTTATGAGTCCCTACTATCTTGAACCCATGTGCAAGTGAAAGTGAAATCAGAACTTTGGGGAATCAGACTCCCAACCTAATCGAGATGGGAGTTTAACCCTATCCTTACTATTCTGATTTAGAATTCATTACCTCACTTTGAGCAAAATAATTTAACCAATTATGGAAGAAATGGTCATGCTAGTCTAACCCTTTGGACAATCAGTGGTCTTGTTTTTTAGACAAGACATGTTGCCATGCATGGGCATACCTAACCCCATAATCCAAGACTTATCTTCATTTCTTTGGACCTTGGGGATGACTACCCATCCTTTGCGAGAGGACAAGTAGTACGATCCTTCCAATCCAATATAAATATGAGATGGGAAAAATTTAATTTTTTACTTCTTGGACCTTAGGGATGACTACCCATCCTTGCTAGGGACATGTAGTACGATCCTTCCAATCCAAGCTTTAGATGTAAATGGAAAATATTAATTTTATTGCTTAGACCTTGGGGATGACTACCCATCCTTTGCAGAGGACAAGTAGTACGATCCTTCCAATCCAAGATTTATCATGAAATGAGACATAGGAGCTTTGGGGAATCAGATTCTCAACCTAAGCGAGATGAGAATTTATGCCCTATCCTTACTACTCCATGTAGGTCAAATCAAAGCTTTGGGGAGTTGGATCCTCAACCTAAGTTCGATGAGGATTTAGCCCTATCCTTACTACTCGATTTTAGGCTTTAAGCTTTATGGAAGTGGTCAAAACCACTGTTTTAAGGATCATGTTGCATAATAGGATAGACATGAAATACTTCTTTCGCCCAACCTTTTCTTCCAAGTTAGGTTTTGATCATTTTGCTCAAGATCCTTTTTAATGTGTATAAGACGTGCTTGGTTCTAGATATCTCAAGACTCAGTTCCCAACCTTAGGATTTTCTTCTTATTTATGTGATAGCATAACCTTAAGAGGATTTGACACACTTTAATGATTTGTATTTGAAATGCATATGCAACTAAGATGGCATGTATGTGCAAAGTGAGATGTAATATGAATGCATTGTCCTTTGAAATGCAGATGAAATATTGCCATATAAAACTGACTACTTCATGCATCACAAGTTTCAAACGATATTATTAAATTGTTTGTGTTACTTGTGGAGCTTTCTACAACACAATTCCAATGTTCCATATTCTCCCGATCTAGAACATAAGTTAGCATCTCAAGGCAACTTTTTCATCATTTTTTTTTTTTTATAGACAAACAAAACATGTCAAATAAACACACAACTTTAAATTAAAACTTATTCATATTCAATCCAAAACCAAATAGCAATCCCAAAAATGAAAATTTGAAAACACAAACCAAAAACCAAAAACCAAAATCTATATACAAATGTACAATATAATACAAGATGATGCAAAGCTTGGATTATCACTTTCCTGGATCCCAAACATGATTAGAACATTTCAACAAAAATATAACATGATATGCATGCCAAATGTTGTGGGAATCCAACAAAAACAAGACTAGACCAAACAATGCAACAAATTTCCACTTGCCATGCTCACCATACCAATTTGATTTAGTTCCAATAATACTCCCATAGGTGAGCATCAAATTACTAAAATGATTAGACAATAAATGATTTTCAATTTTATCATGTCTATTCTTTAAAATGTAAACTTCATAATTCCCTCCTTGATTTAGAATTAGGCTATCCTTTTCAAATATGCAATTTTGTAAGTAGGAGCCTATTTCTACAAATTTCAAAGCCAAATCATTTTCCAAATTTGTAGGCCAATCAAATTTGTGTAACAATTTACAAGCATCTAGGATATTTACTAAATTAGGATCATTAAAAGTTTTTATCCTAGATTCAATTAGTAATTGTTGATGAATTTGATTTAACAATTCAAGTGCATCAACTTCTTTTCCATTCATTAAAACAATGTTATTAAAGGTGTGATTAAAAATTATACCTTGTTTTTCATTTACCTTTAATGACATTTCACCATAAACATTATTTAAATTCAAAATATGGTCATCATTTTCAATCCTCAAACATTCTTGGTCAAAGTGTATGTCCCATGACTCATCTTGATGATCCTTCATTTGAGTTGCTTCCAATTGATCAATCTCTTTGTCATTTGGTTCTAATTCTTTGTTCACTATCCATGGTATCTCTTCATTTGAATCCTCAAAATCATCATGCAAACTTGCATCCACACTTTCAATGAATTTATATTCAACATGATCAAATTTTGTCACCTTTTCAAATCTTGTGAATATGAGATCTTCGTATGATGTAGAAGGTTCAACATCCTGCATATCAAGTGAAATATGAGTTTCATCTATAGGGATGTGAGAAAAGAATGCATTATCATATCTCCCCCAACCATTGTAAAAATCGTCATCCAAATCCATAGAATGAAAATCCATGATGTTTGTGACATGATCTTTTGATTCATTCATAAATTCTTTTTCTTCTTTGTCCTTGGCAATAGGATCATTATAATCTTCCAAAATTTGATGAGATTTGAAACCCTCTTCCAAAACATCCTCAAATTGTACAGGAGTTGTAATATCTTCCTTTGAGTAGGCAATTATGTTGTCCTGTATATCAATGGGCACACAAGTTTCATTAGTAGTTTTGGAATGAGTGAAGTCTTCCCACTTCTTCCAAGCATCATAATAATCATCTTTCAAAATCAAGTGGTGACGTTCAACTATTTCTTCAACATCTTCCAATTCATCAATGTGTTTCTCATCAAATTCATCTTCACCTTCCTTAGATGGTTCAATTATTTCCAAAAGTGGGTTATTTCTTGAATTCAAATTTATAAGGCTATCATTGTCCAAATTAGTAACCCATGATTCATTATCATAATTTGGAGGGTGAAGAATTTCTTGATCCTTAATTTTACACATCTCATCAATAGTATCTTCCAAGAACAAGTGGTGAAATTCTATCATATCTTCAAATTCATTTATTGATTTTCTTCCAATTTCACTTTCAACCACTTCATTCAATTCTATGGTGGGTTCCATCCTATCACATATATCAAACATTGTTGAATTTAGAACCCCTTCATCTAGATAATCATGTATCTCTATGAATGAGATCATAATCTTCACTAGTGGATGTTGTCTTAGCAATTTGCACCTCCTCTTGGACTACATCTAAGGTGGTCGTAAAATTTGGATATTCAAATTCATCCCCTTGATCATTCACCTTAGATATCATTGGAGTGGAGGGTGCTATGTTTGATGGTTGGTGTAGGTTGGCATCAAAAGAACAATCTCTCATGTGAACATGTTGTGCCTTTTCTTCTTCAAGACCTTGTCGTTCTATCTCTTCTAAGACCTCATGGATTTTCTCTAGGGACAAACCACTCAGGTTTTCCTCAATGAGTGAAGCAAGTGTGGGGTGTATGGCTCCTAGGTATACTTCCATGGCTTCCTCTTCTAATGTGTTAAAATTTTCCCACATTTGGGAGTGCAACTCATGAAATCTTCCATTGAATTGACTCAAGGATTCATTAGGCTCTTTACATATGGAGGTAAACTGATTTTTCAAGATTTCTAAGTCAACCTGATTACCAAAATGATAAAGATAGGTTGCTTCTAGTTGTATCCAAGAAGTCCTAACCTCCATGGGTAGTTGGCTATACCAAAAGAATGGTCTATCATCCAAAATGTATGCAAATAACTTACAAGCCACCTCCTCATAGAAAATCTGGAATTTACATAATGTATCCTTGTAGACATGCAGTTTTTGCAAGTATCCTAGTGGCACCTCTTGATTAAAACACCGTAAAAAATCCAATAACATTTTAGGAATTTGATAGGGTACCACATAGGTATAGATAAACCCTCATAATGATCCTCTATCATTGATACCATTCTCTCTCTTAGAGACATTATTTCAGCTCTCAGGGATACCATTTGCTCCTCAAGTGTTGCCATTAGTGAAACTTAAAATGTAATTTTAGAACCAAATTTGTTGAATATTCAACCTGCAATATAAAAAAAAAATCAAGTTAGCATCAACTAAGAGATGTATTCATTAAAATCAAATGAAAAGTAATTGCATGAGACCAAAATTCTAAAAAATTAAATCAAATCACTTTAATTATGTATGAACAATCAAAAATATACAGTATACCTGAATTGCTTAAAATAGAACAAGTAAATAAATTCAAGCCGTCCTTTTTACAATCTGCTGAGTGTTAGAGGACTAAAGCATACAAAAATTTAAATTTAAATAACACTAAAATAAACCCGTTCGGCCCTCCTAGCACCAATCCGTTGAGTGGTGTTAGAGGCCGAAGATGCTAATAAAATGGACTTGAAATATTTAGCAATGTAAAGCTCTTAAACAATTATAAACCCGTAGCATCTAAAATCATGATAAAATAAACCTTTCAAGCCCTCCTTCTAGCGCTCAATCTGTTGAGTGGTATTTTCACCCGATTGTGAAAACACACTCTCCGATAGGATTTGGGTTCTAAATCCTCTGCTTGCAAAGAAATTAAACAAGTAAACTTCTCGAAGGTTCTCGTTATGTTAGCATTCTGCATCTGTGTATTAATAATCTCAAATAAAGATATTTAATTAAAATGCTTGGAACACCTTAGTGGTTGCAAGTAGCTGAAAACAAGGGGCACCGTGGTTTATTTTACTTGTGAAATTTAATGATTGTTCATTGAACCCTAATAAAGTAAATGTGATTTGATCCCTATATGACCATGTCTGTAACTTCAAAATGAAATTTAATGAAATGCCATAACATGAATGGAATTATTTATGGATTTTGAAGTTTTTTAATTTTTATTTTATTTTAATGCTTGAAAATAAAATTGGAGTTTCTGAAAAATAAAATGCAGAAAAAAGAAAATAAAATGTAAAGAAAGGAAGTTAAAAATTGCATTCAATTTGATGCTATCCCGTCCTGGCAAAACCGAAGATGTGAGGTTTCCATGCATGCAACCTAACCTATTGGACCTGCAAACATGCACAATCCAGATAAGTTAAGTGTTGATTCCTAGGGTTTGATATATTTTTCAGATTTCAGACATTCGCATAATGCAACCAAGAGAACTTGCATTAAACTTCACCTATAAGCCTAGAAATCTAAAAAGGAAAGAATAAACATTAAATCTATAGCATGCACAGAAAAAATCTCCTTATTTTTTGCCAACAAGATGCAAATTTCTGAACACTCTACATTAAAAATAAATCATGTTACAATAGCGAAATCTCTGGTTTTCTCAAAACCAAAAAAAGGAAGGAAAACAACCCCAAAGCAGGCCCATAATGACCCTCTTGGCCTCTAGCACTGCAACTCTGCTCCAGCGGTTTCCGACCCTTGTGCCAATCTGTGCCTCTGCTTTTATACTTGTTGTTGAATTGATTCTCCTTCCACGACGGTTCATTTCATATTCCAGTGGCTGCTCGCTTCACCTTTCTTTGACTGCATGTATTTTGGCTTTATGCTCGACATTAAGACGTTTGATCTTCTCTGTAATGCTTTTGCAGCCTGTACGCCACGTGTCCCGCACTTTTCTGCACGTTCTGTAACGGTTCCATGAAAATCGTGACCAAAAAATAGCATGCAGCCTTGTCCGCCTTCCTGGCCGCGAAAACGCGACATGTCACGAAATCGTGACATGTCGCGATATCGCGACGTTTTCCTGCCAGTAGCCTTTCTTGCCATCGCGCCCAACGAAAACGTGACATGTCACGATTTCGTGACATGTCACGAAATCATGATGCTTTTCTCCTCCGTACGCCCTCGTTGCTTTCCTGTCATGAAATCGTGACACTTTCTCACTTCGAGCACCTTTGCTGCATGCTGTCGCGATTTCGTGACCATTTTCTCTTCATCATGCCCTTTGCTGATTTCTATCGTGATTTTGCTACGCCTTTCTGTTTCGTACAACTGGGCTCGTTTCTGTCGCGATATCGCGACATTTTTTTACTTTGGACCTCTTTGCCGCTTTCTGTCACGAAATCGCTACCATTTTTGTTCCGTACACCTTTGGCTACTTGGAGTCACAAAAATGCGACATGTCGCGATATCGTGACGATTTTTCGTTTCATGCCTTTCCACTGCAATTTGTCACGATTTCATGACATTTTTCACTCGACACCTCTTTGGCTTCAATCTGTCGTGATATCGCGATGTTTTTTCGATCTGTGCCGTTTGAACAGTTTGACCCACGATTTTGCGACATGTCATGATATCACAACACTTTTTTGCTTCATCTTTCTCTCTCCTCTCTGGGCCGTGAAAATCAAACACGTCACGATTTCGTGACGGTTTCGCACACCTGCTGTCGTTGACTGCGTTGACCGTGATTTTGCGACATGTCGCAATATCGTGACACTTTTCATTTTCTGGCAGCGACGGAGCAACTTGTCACGATTTCGCGACACCTTTTCATTTTGGCCGTGATTTTGCAACATGTCACGATTTCGTGACACCTTTCTGTTTTTCGACAGCGATGGCGCGACAGGTTGTGATTTCGTGACATGTCGTGATTTCGTGACATGTCGCGATTTCGTGACATGTCGTGATTTCGCGACACTTTCTATACTTGTGCATTTTTGCCTTTTTTATTGATTTTTAGCATCTGGGTCACTGAGATCTTCATTGAAAGTATGCAAAAAATGTGGGTCCCCAATTTTGGGGTGTGTTGTGGATCAGCCACAACAGGTCAATTTATAGAACTCCATATAATACTCTCTCACTCCCAACTCCTTTTCCTTATAAACTTATTCCAAGTTCAAATTTCTTCATTCTCTTTTTGTTGCCTCTCTATTTGGACATGATCCCACCACAAGGACACATATAATTTTAGCTTCATATAGGTAAATTTTACCTTCTTGGGATATTTTATCAATTCAAAATAAAAATATTTCTCTATATTTGCAATCTAGTCAATGAGTTTTTTAGGGTTTAAAATTCCATGATACGAAGGAGTTTCTAACTTTGGATTCTTTAGAATATTAGTGATTTCTTGAATTAATATTTCTTTTGTCTCTTCCTCTCACACTTCATCATGATATTCTTGTTGACCTGCTTATTTACCTACACTACTAGTTGCATCTTCAACGTGAATGCCCCTCCTTTACAAATTTTTAAGGTCATCCAATCAAGCAGTGACTCCCCTTAGCATTTTAGCTATATCTATGGATCGAATACCTCATGGTCTTATTCATTTCTATTGTGCCATCATTCCTTTGGCACTTGTCACACTTTAAAGATCTTCTAGATCTCATACCAAAATGATGTAGTCAACTCTGGAAGTTCCCTCTGTATGATGGTCTCCACTTATCATTTATAGAATTTTCCATTCAATGTTCTTGTTATTATACAATGACCACCATCCTTGTACTACTAAATTTTATCGTACAATATTTGATTTTTATGATTCTACCTTGAGTTGAACAGTTGGTCTTCCCATTCAATTTAAAGACCAATGAATTCCTTCAGTCTATCCCAAAACTATTTTATTAGTGTTACTCCTGTATGTTTTTTTTTTCATTTTTTGCTTCTTCATTCCATACTATATATTTTTGTATCCTATGCAATCTAAAATCAGTTAGATTTTGAGGATGTATATTAAAGGAAATGCAACCACAAGATGTAAAATAAGTAAGCTATGATAACTATATGATAATGGCACTATAATATGCAAGAAAACTAGATGATAAACTTATGCAATAACTCAGTAATATGCCATTAATAAAATCTCATGAAAATAGTACAATGCAATGTAATAGAGGACATAAACACTCTAAATTTTGTAATGAAAAACTACATTGTACCTACTCACTAATCTATATCTTGACATCATTCCTCTCACTCTCAATATCATACTATCAAAGGCCTATATAGAGGAAGATATGTTGCTTGGCCTTTACTCTACCTATGAATCTTCATCTACCTATCCTATGACTCATGTACATGTGGACTACATGCACATTTACATCATTGCATATTCTAACACTTGTGCATTTATTACATTGCATGAAGTAACTACTTAAATATTAATCTAAGATATACTCCTAATCTTGAAATCTACCCAAGGTGGTAGACTAGCATGTATAAAATAATATGATATACTCTAAAAAAATCTTACATCCATCATGTTCATGTATTTTTATTAATATGATTACATCATTTGATTTAGTTATCGGTCCTAGGATAGGATCTCTTCTCTATGGATGTCCATGAGAATTCCAACTCATCAAATGTTAAGTGTTCTTGATGGGCCTCAATTTCCTACTTAACTTGATTTATTCCATATATAATGTATGCTTTCCTATTTTTAAACCATATCTTTTTACCATCACTTGTTGCTATCTTTAGTTTTTTCTATTTTTCCCTCATTCTTTTTTGCTGCATAGGAGTAAGATCCTCATCCAAGTAAAAAAGTAAACCTTGTAGCAATCCTCTACTTCAAAGAACCTAACTTTTATCTTGTATACTAAATATTGTGATGTGGGTTTGTCTAGATCTCGAGTCTTTCCATACTTTTCCAATCTATATCCTTGATGAATGTGTTTTCTCTAATGAATTTTCATTGTGATTTTTTTATCCACTGAATATTTTTTATCCTTTGGATTGATTGGTGGATCTCCTACCACTTATGTCCATAATATAGTCTTGTCTAATTTATTTTGTGGTTCATGTTCTTTTGTCATCATGTTTGTAACTATTGCCTAAATTTATTTTATTTGTTTTTATTTTCCTTTACTAATATACAACATATTTTTAAAATGATATGCATTTATAGAATTATTACTATAGCACAATCCCATGGTAGTGGATCATTCTAGTTCCACTAGTGATGTCTCCAACAAATTTATTTGAATAACTTATTTTAAAATCATTTTATGTCCCATGATGAGGCTTTTTTGGGTGAACTATTACTTACTAGGCACTTTATTAAGCTTATAGCTTATTCTAAATCACTAGGGAGACATAAGGATTCTTAAAAATCTAATTTTGGAAAGGTTTTATCAAATTGGTTCATATATTCTAAACTAGGGAGTCATAAGGTAGTCTACTTTAAAATAATTTGAAATAGCCATTAAGGATACTGTAAATGATTTTATGAAGAAATTTGAGAAGAGTTAAATCATTAAGTAAACTTTAAAATCCTCAAAGCATTCTAAAATCAACTAGAATATATAAATAATTCTACTCCAAAGGTTAATAAAAGGAAGCATTAATAAAATAGTGAAGAATGCATTCAATAGTGATGAACTATTTCATAAGGTGATACTTTACTCTCAAAACCTAATAGATACTTTTGAAGGATACAATTATTTATCTTCTAGTGAAAATAAAAGATTTTCATCATTTCTTAAAGAGGCAAGAGAAGAAAATTTTACAACATTAATTGGTTATCTTCTTAAAGTACTCTTCAAATCATGGAGTAATACACAAAAAATAGTTATATTCAAAGCAGAAGAATGTTTAATGGTATACCTATCATTTATTTATTTTTGACTTATTTAAAACATAAAGTAAACTATCAATTCTAGTCAATACTATTGTGATGATATACTAATTAATCATGAAGTGGATATTCCTCTAACAATAGTTCAAAAACTTAGAAGAAGAATGAGAAAGAGAAAATTTGACAAACAAAAACATACTCATCTGTGTAGAAAGTATAATGAATAAAGCACAAATATTGAATTGAATGAATATGATCAATTCAAAGAGCTGGAAGATCCTATAGAAGATCATGAAGTTAAAGTTCTCTTAGTGTAGATAACATTTTATGAAGACACTAACTACTTTCTTCAATAGGACATAGACAATAGAGAAGGAGAATTTAAACTCCAGTACTAGATAGAAGATACCCAAATAATGTATTACAGGGGGTGTTAGAGTATATTACATCATTTGGGTCATGTATATGTACCACCTTTGGTACATAACTAGAGTAGGAGTTTACTTTAGAGTAAATTTAGTAAGTTACTTCAAGTATTGCAATAAATGTACAAGTGTCAAAGGTGCATGTTGTAAATGTACAAGGAGTCCACTTGTACATTAGTTAGATAGGTAGAGTAAGGGACACGTAACCTGTCTTCCTATATAAATGCCTCAAAGTGAGTGTTTTTGGAGAGTATATGTACTAGAAGTATAGGGGATCATATGTAGGAGTAGTATAGAGAGTGTGTGGTACAATGTAGTCCTCCATATCATCTCGTGGAGTGTTCATGTCCTCCATTATGTAGCATTGTACTATTTTCATCACTTTCATTAATGGCATGGTTTTGAGTTATTTGAAGATGTTCATATTTTTATTTTCCTACATATTATTGTACCAATAGTTTATAGTTATCTTAGATTGGTTATATTACATCTTGTGGTTACATTCCATACACTACTGTGTCATCAAAAGTATCATGATTGATAAAGTGCTTAAAGGTATATTATCTGGCATCCATCAAAGCTCAAACCTAATATTACCCTTTTTTGGGAATGGGGGATTGAATTTTGATACTGATAAAATTGTTATATCATCTTGTCCTAGACTAAGTCCTTATATGGAGGTCTTATCATACCATAGTTCTAATAATATTTTGCAAGAGGATGGTGTTGTTTCTTCATTTTGTGAAAGTAAGGAGGAGAAATATTAATATCAGAAGGAGGAAGAGGGAAGGGTTTTAAATCCAAGGGGGGATTTACAACCTATTTTTCAAGGGCTTAGAATAAGTAGAGGACGAGGGTGTAAAACATAGTAAGTTATTATCCCATTTAGATAGTGATATTTCAGGAAAAGGAAGTGAGCAAGGCTTAAACAACCCTAGTAAGTTCTCTTCCCCTCCAAGTTCTCCTAATCATTATAATACAAGCACATCATCTAGATAATATGACCTACGATATTTGAAAAATGTAAAGAAGATAATAGGTATGTTCAAGTATCAAGGGACTTAGGTCATGAGACATCAATCTCAAGAGTTTATAGTATGAAGGAAATGCTACTTTAAAATTACACAAAAAACTAAAAAGAAATCATTATTTGGTAAACATAAATTCATAGTTGGGGTTGTTAGAGAAGGACATCCCAATGGGAAAGGGAATCAATGACCATCCTCTTTCTAAATATCTTAGGGCTCAAGGCCCCTCATCTAGAAATAACTTTAAAATATTTGTTTGAACTTCATAAGCTAGATATAATTTTAATCCACTAGACATAAAGAAAGCAATATCCATCATTATCTCTCTATTATTAAATTAAAACTTTGTAGAGATAGACTCAAATGGAGGATCAAGGGGAAATTTAACAAGATGAAATTCCTCCTTCCAACTAGTACATAAAGTATGTATTGAGGTAAGTATAGTTATAGACTTACATTTTATGGATCTAGGAAAGCAAATCTATGTAGTCAATTTGGATGGTCCTTGTGGTAGTAGAAGAGAGTTTTGTTATAATCACAATGACACTGAGAGGGGGGGTGAATCAATGTGTTCTTTAAAAACTTAAAAGCAATTTAGACTTTTAAATAAACAGCAGCAGATTAAAACAGAAATAATAAAAGTACTAAGAGCATCACACATAACATGACATTTTAACGAGGTTCACCGATGTGGCTACTCCTCAAAAAGGACTGCTTGGACTACCATCCAAATCCAGTCAAATGCAAAGCTCCAACTTTACATAATCATTCACCAGCACCAACTGGTAAGAGGCACCAACCCCTAAGTTTTATCTGCTACAACAGAATGGAGCACCAACTCCAATTTTTCCAGCACCAACTAGAAAGAGGCACCAACCCCTTTTTCAAGCTACAACTTGAAGATAATAATAAAAATTGCAGAATGTAAACTTTCACCTCAATTATCATGATCTATTGTTTTTCTGTGATCTGCTGCTTGTCGACATTCGATCTGCTCGTGAAAAATGATTCGCACTTTTCAACCACTCCTCTATATCTCTTCGCGTTCTCTCTGCAACTTCACGAAATATCACTTCTACAATCGACTGCCTGTCATTTCACACTCGAAACACGACTTCTGCATATCGCGTTCTTATCTTCTCTTCGCACCACTCACACTGCTGCACCCGAACTTCATAAACATATATCACATCACGCTACCATGTTTAAACTCGAAGAACCCTTGCTTTTATAGAAGAAATTTTAGAGGCAAACCTTAGAAGAATGTTGACTGAGAAAACCTAGAATTTGTCAGCTGCCAAACCCTAAAATCTGTCGGCCCAGATTTAACTTTGTCGGCCTCAAACTCTTCTCCACCTTCGTTACCTTCCTGTAGCTTATTGCTGCAAAATAGTAACACGTCGGCCCTTTTTAATTTAATTTAATATTCTAATTTAAATTTTTAATAAAATAAAAATTTAAACTAAATATTTAAAATTAAATATCTTCAACATCAGGGCATCTTTTTCAACAAAATGAAGAGCCAACTTGGGTTTTAAGAAAAACCCATTTCAAGTCTGTTATCCACTGCATCCTTGGATCTGACTGCCTGTGTTGACAACAATGACAATCCTTCTTGCTCAACAATCTCCCCCTTTGGAATTTTTGGCAACACCTGTATACATTTTTGTAACTCTTCTCCCCCTTTGTCAATAATACCAAAGGGTTGCTGCAGACTCTCCTTGTGTCCATCCTCAATCTTCTCAGGCACAGTTTGACTCCCCCTGAGTCCATCCTCACACTTCTCAAGCACAATTTGACTCCCCCTGAGTCCATCCTCAAACACTCAAGTGCTCCCCCTGAGAAGGTGATCCCTGTAGCTAGTCACTTCTTAGGAAGTGTGACTACTCCTAATTTGCTTCGACGATACTCAAATACTTCCTTGGGCAAAGGTTTTGTAAAAATGTCTGCTACCTGTTCTATAGTTGGGACATAGTCCAATCTAACTTCTCCTTCTGCAACTTTGTCTTTCAAGAAATAATACCTTATAGCAATATGCTTTGTCCGTGAGTGCATTACTGGATTCTTAGAAATGTTGATTGCACTGGTGTTGTCACACTTTACTGATATTGGTTCATTAAAATTAATACCAAGATATTTCAAGGTCTGTTTCATCCACAAAACTTGTGTGCAACATGTTGCTGTTGTAATATACTCTGCCTCGGTTGTAGATAAAGACACTGACTCTTGCTTCTTACTGTGCCATGCAACCAATCTGTCCCCCAAATAGAATGCTCCTCCACTGGTACTCTTCCTGTCATCAACACATCCAGCCCAATCTGCATCTGAATATGATATAAGAGTGAAATCTTTGCCTCTTGGATACCACAATCCATACTCCATGGTGCCTTTGAGATACCGAAAAATCCTTTTAACTGCTGTTACATGAGTCTCTTTGGGACTGGCCTGAAATCTGCCTGCAAAATATCAGGTCTGGTTGCAGTTAAATATAGTAAGCTTCCTATCATTGATCTATACATGGTTTGATCTATAGGTGGAGATTTGTCTTATTTACTTAACTTACAGCCTGTTGTCATGGGAGTACTGACTGGCTTACTATCCTCCATAGTGAACTTCTTTAACATCTCTTTCACATATTTGATTTGGGAAATGAATATACCTTTCTCATTCTGATTAACCTGTAGTCCCAAAAAATAAGACAGTTCACCAATCATTGACATTTCAAATTCATTCTGCATCTTGTTTGCTAGGTCTTTACAAGATTCATCTTTGTTGCTACCAAATATGATGTCATCCACATAGACAACAAGAACAATGAGATGCCCATATTATGTTTTCACATACAGATTGTTGTCCACTAAACCTTTCTTGAATCCCTGTTGAGAGAGATAATTATCTAACCTAGCATACCATGCCCGTGGTTCTTGTTTTAATCCATACAGTGCCTTCTTTAATCTACAGACAAGGTTAGGATCTTTACTGATTTGAAAGCCATCTGGTTGTTCAATATAGACTTCTTCTTCAAGTTTCCCATTTAAAAATGCAGATTTAACATCCATCTGATAAACTCTGAATTTCTTGCAAACTGCTAGTGCCAAAAACATCCTAATAGCTTCTAATCTAGCTACTGGTGCGAAATTCTCTTCAAAGTCAATCCCTTCGACCTGTGCATAGCCTTTGCAAACTAGTCTTGCTTTATTTCTAATGACCTGGCCGTTTTCATTTAACTTGTTACAAAATATCCATTTAGTGTCGATTACATTCTTGTTTGCAGGTCTAGGTACTAACTCCCAAGTTCTGTTCTTTTCAATCTGATCTAACTCTTCATTTATTGCCTTCATCCAGCTGTCATCTTTGCTTGCTTCATCTATGTTTTTGGGCTCAATTTGGATAAAAGAGAGTAATTACTTATTACTTTCTTTCTTGTCTGAATGCCAGCTGTGGGATCTCCAATTATTTGGTTTCTAGGATGATTTTTCTGCCAATTGCCCATTCTAAATTTTTTGTTTTCTTGTACCTCTGAGCCATCCGATAAGTTATCTGCATTAGCCGTATCTATATTTTTTGTCATGTACTTCATCTCCTTCAATGACTTCTTCGTATATTGGATAGTTTTCTTGAAAATTAACTATTTGTTTCCTCCCTTCATTGAATTTAATTTCTGCACTGTCCACAATTTTCTTGAGTCTCTTTTTGTAGCATTTGTAAGCTTTCTTTGTGTGGAGAATAACCAAAAAACACACCTTCATCTGCTCTATCTTCAAACTTTCCAAGATTGTCATCTATTTTTTTGATGTAGCACTTGTAGCCAAATACTTTGAGATTTTTTGTTGTTGCTTTCCTACCAAACCACATCTCATACAGAGTTTTGCATTCATGAGTTCTTAACATATACCTTTTTTGAATGTATACTGTTGTGTGAACTGCTTCTTTCCAGAATCTATCTGCTATTTTGCTTTCTACGCGACATGGTGCGTGCCATTTCCTGAATTGTTCTATTTTTCCTCTCTGCTACACCATTCTGCTGAGGAGTTCTGGCTACTGAATATTGTCTCTTGATGCCATATTTTTCACAGTATTCTAAAAATTCATTCAAAATAAATTCTCCTCCTTTTTC
Source organism: Wollemia nobilis (assembly GCA_028583015.1). Taxonomy (NCBI): domain Eukaryota; kingdom Viridiplantae; phylum Streptophyta; class Pinopsida; order Araucariales; family Araucariaceae; genus Wollemia; species Wollemia nobilis. The sequence goes on from JAQPPZ010016349.1 coordinate 3,473,405, forward strand.
TGACCGCAAGCATTTAATCCTTTTCCCTGTTTCATTCTCTACCAGCTATCTGAAAGTTCTGAACATTTCAAAGGCTTCTGATTTATCTTTTAAGAAGAATATCCAAGTCATTCTGGAAAAATCATCAATGCACAACATAATGTACTTGTCGCCGTTTATGCTTTGAGTCCTCATGGGTCCACATAAGTCTGTGTGAATAAGTTCCAAATGCCTGCTAGTGTGATGTTATTTTGTTTTAAATGAAACTCTAGTCTGTTTACCCTTCTGACATGAAGCACACATACTATTTACAGGTTTTTTAATGATTGGAATATCTCTCACTGCTTGTTTAGCACTAACTCTTACCAGATTATCAAAACTTATGTGTCCAAGCCTCTTATGCCACAACCAGTTCTCTTCTTCTTGTCCCATGAAACACATACCTTCTAAAAATTTTGATAGTGTGTACAGATTGCCAGACGTCCTTGAGCCGATTGCTATTAATTTCCCATTCTTTGTTTTTCTGACTTCACAACCCTGCTTCTTGAACACCACTTCATGTCCTTTGTCACAGATCTGACTCACACTTAACAGGTTATGTTTCAGACCATCCACATATAGAACTTCTTTTGAATTGATTTTCCCTTCACTTATTTTGACCGATCCTTTACCTATTATTTTGGCTCCATCATTATTGCCGAACTTCACAGAACCACCCTCATATTTTTGAAGATTTTCAAATTTTTGCCTATCACCTGTCATATGACTTGAGCAGCCACTATCAAGAATCCACGGTACATATTTATTCTGAGCTCTAAAAGCAGTCTACACTATTAAGGATTATTGTTCTTTCCTGAGCTGTTTCTTTTGTTTCCACTCTGTCTTAACTATGTTGTTGGGTTCTAGCTAAGATTTTCCCTTTTCAGAATTTTGCATATATCCTTCAGAAGAACTACTATTGTGTTTTGCCTTATATGGTTGAGTTCTTCTTTTTTGAGGTTGAAATGAAACAGACATACTACGGCAATTTTTGGCAATATGCCCAAAGTTGTGACACTTAAAGCACTCTACTGCATAATTCATTAAAGGAGCAAATGCATTTCTACTAGTGAAACTTCTTGGACCTATATTGTATTTGCAGTCAGCAATTTTATGCCCATAATTATTACATTTAAAACAAAAACCATAGAAATAATGAGTAAACCTGAAAGATGGTCTTGGCCAGGTTGTTGCTGGAGCCTTGGATCTTCTATTCTTTTGATGTGTGACCTTAGTAAAGCCATCATTTTCAGTTGTCATTTCAGGTCTGGCATTATATCTTTCTTTTGCCTGATTCATTTTACTTTCCACAACCTGTTTCTTGTCTTTGTTCTTTTCACTTTCAACATTGCTTGTTTTTGGTTCAGTTGATGATTCTCCTTTAGTAAATCCAAGACCAAATTTGATGCCTGTGGATCTTTGATCGCTCAGAATTTTGTCCAGTTTCATCGAGCTTTCTTCACATTTTAGATGATAGTTGATTTTTCGATCCAGCTCTTGTATTTGTATTTGGAGACTCACATTTTCTTCTTCCAATTTGCAGTAGTGGTCTATCTTCATAGAAACCTGTATTTCCAGATCTTAAGACATTTTCTTGTATTCTTTAGTCTGTGTTTTTAAACTGGCAATAATGTCGTTTGCATCCTTAAGTTTCCTTGTCAGTTTTTCATTCTTCTTTTTCTCTGATTCCCATTCCGTAAGAGCAGACACTATCTCACCCTCTAAATCAACTTCAGCCTCAACTTCTTCAACTTCAGATTTCATCCCCTCTATGTTCTCTGATTCGTCTATTTCAAACGCCATAAAAAGAGCCTCACATGTTCCTTCTTCAGAGTCTTCACTGGAACTGTCCTCTGAAGATTCTACATTTTGGGAGATAAAGCTTTTCTTATTAAACTTACCTTTTACGAAATTTGATTTCTTCCTCCATTCTCCTCTTTCTTGATGTTGAGTTTCTTCACCTTTGTTTTTGTCATTGAAAGGACATTTGGTAGCAAAGTGTCCAATGCCTCCACATATGAAACATTTAAGAGGTAGCATTCCTTTGTATTTTCCTTTTCCTTTCTTCAGCTTTCTTACAAAATTTGCTTCCATTATATCTGAATCATTTTCTTCTTTAGATTCATGTTTTGTGCTTTTGCCTTTTTGAGCTTTGAAGGCTGCTTCTCTATTTGTGGGATTAGACTTTCCTATTCTCATTTCAAAAGCAGTCAAGGACCCACACATCTCATTCATACTAAAATGATTTAAGTATTTGGCTTCTTCTATGGCAGAGACTTTAGAATCAAATCTAGGAGGAAGTGATCTCAATACCTTTTTCACAATAGCAGCATCGGTTAATTCTTCGCCAAGACCTCTGATTGAATTTGTGATCCCATTGACTCTTTGCATGAAAGTCTCTATGTTCTCATCATTGTCCATCTTTAAAGATTCATATTGAGCTCGGTGTACTTGAAGTTTAGCCTCCTTGATCCTGTTATCTCCTTCATGAATTTTCTCTAGTTTATCCCAGATCTCTTTTGCTGATTCACAACTTATGACTTGACTAGCTCACTGTCAATTAGTCCACACATAATAGCATTTCTTACTTTTGAATCATATTCAAATGCCTTTTTACCTGTAGTGTCTGTTGGAGTGGTGGCAGGAGCTTTGTAACCATTGACTACCGCACCCCAGATGTCAAAGCCCAATGCACTGAGATAAGTCTGCATTCTAATTTTCCAAAATGCATAGTTTGTCCCATCAAACATTGGTGCTTTGTTCGAAGAGAATCCTTCACCACTTGCCATTGTGTAAATTCCAAGATCACCTTAGTTGTTTAAGCCTCTTTAGGTACTTGGCTCTGATACCAATTGTTATAATCACAATGACACTGAGAGGGGGGGTGAATCAGTGTGTTCTTTAAAAACTTAAAATCAATTTAGACTTTTAAATAAATAGCAGTAGATTAAAATAGAAATAATAAAAGTACTAAGAGCATCACACATAACACGACATTTTAACGAGGTTCACCGATGTGGCTACTCCTCAAAAGGATCTGCTTGGACTACCATCCAAATCCAGTCAAATGCAAAGCTCCAACTTTACATAATCATTCACCAGCACCAACTGGTAAGAGGCACCAACCCCTAAGTTTTATCTGCTACAACAGAATGGAGCACCAAATCCAATTTTTCCAGCACCAACTGGAAAGAGGCACCAACCCCTTTTTCAAGCTACAACTTGAAGATAATAATAAAAATTGCAGAATGTAAACTTTCACCTCAATTATCACGATCTGCTATTTTTCTACGATCTGCTGCTTGTCGGCATTCGACTGCTGCTATGAAAAATGATTCACACTTTTTCAACCACTCCTCTATATCTCTTCGCGTTCTCTTCTGCAACTTCATAGAAATATCACTTCTACAGCCAGCACACTGTCATTTCACACTCGAAACACGACTTCTGCATACCGCGTTCTTATCTTCTCTTCGCACCACTCACACTGCTGCACCCGAACTTCATACACATATATCACATCATGCTACAATGTTTAAACTCGAAGAACCCTTGCTTTTATAGAAGAAATTTTAGAGGCAAACCCTAGAAGAACGTTGACTGAGAAACCCTAGAATTTGTTAGCTGCCAAACCCTAAAATCCGTCGGCCCAGATTTAACTTTGTCGACCTCAAACTCTTCTCCACCTTCGTTACCTTCCTGTAGCTTATTGCCACGAAATAGTAACACGTCGGCCCTTTTTAATTTAATTTAATATTCTAATTTAAATTTTTAATAAAATAAAAATTTAAACTAAATATTTAAAATTAAATATCTTCAACATCGGGGCATATTTTTCAACAAAACGAAGAGCCAACTTGGGTTTTAAGAAAAACCCATTTCAAGTCTGTTATCCACTGCATCCTTGGATCTGACTGCCTGTGTTGACAACAATGACAATCCTTCTTGCTCAACAAGTTTATGGAAGAATTATTTATAAAAGAATTTTATAAAAAGAAAATGTAGTGGTGGGAGGGGAATCAAATTTTGTAACTAAAAGAGGATAAATGTAGGGAGAAAGGGCCATAATGGATCCTATTCCTAAAATTTTCCTATAGAAAATCCATATTGCAGGGTTGTGTGATGTAGAATCCATTAAATTAGTTCCCACTTGGAGGAATCAAAGAAATAGAAAACAAGGTATTTCTAAAAGGTTAGATTTTTAGTGTTTAAAAACCTCAAAGCTAAAGTAGAAATACTAAGGACTTGGATAGATCAAGGTGGGGGTGTGATCATTCACTATTTTTTTCAATTATAAAAAGATCAAGATAAACTTGTAGTACCTTTCAAGTTCAATGCTATTTGGTTAGAAGATGAGGAATTTACAAATATAGGAAAATATGAGTGGAAAAATACTGACCTAACCATAGAAGAGACAACTATGTTTTAGTTTTCTAAAAATCTGGGGAGAATCAAATCCATTACAATTGCATGAGCCAAAGATAAATATTGGAAAGGAAAGGCAAATATAGTTGATATAGAATCTAAATTGATTCAATTGTATAATCATGAAGGCAATAAGGTTTGTTTAGATAAGAAGAATTGTAGGTCAAGGAGCTAAAAAAAAAAAGGATAATATCTAGAATGAGAAGATATAAAGTGGTTGTCCTTGGCTCTAAATTAGTGGGTGAAATGAAATATGCTCAAGTGTAGTGACATCATGGTATATCTCCTCCAATCTTCTTAAATGTTTTTCTCTCTCCTCAATTGCCTCAAGGTTCTCTATAGTAAACTCTAAGATCCATAAAACTCTCAACAATCCAATCAAAAATGGATCTAGCTTATCCAATCAAATTATCTAGTAATATTCAATACCCTCCATGTGTGTTTTACAAAGTCTAAGATTATATTGCACAAAGACAAGGTCATTAAATTGATCTTGGCTCAACCTATTGCACTTTTGGTATGTATGGTTTCAAATAGAGGCTAATTGTGCTCAATATAGGCAAGACATAACAAGAAGCATTACATGACTCAAATTATATGGGGAAAATAAAAGTCTTGTTTATGTCAAAAATACCTTTATAACTACTTGTACTAAAATTACCTATTTATATGACAATATGTATAAAATCACAATATAAATAATTGTAATCAATCATAAAATATGTTAAATTCCCTATTGATAAGTATAGTTCTCAACTTGACGAGAGGTCATGGTTGGGAGGAGACTGTTGTTGAGCCCTTGTACGTCAGTCATATGGATTTCTCATAGTAACCAAATAAAATAAAATAAAAAGATAACTTTATAATAAATCTTATTAAATAATATTTAATTTTATTTTATTCTCATATATTTATAATTTTATCGAGCAAAATAAAATTTAGAGAGTCATAATCCATTTTATTTTTATAGAGTTAAAATCCGATAAAACTTATGAAAAATATATTTAATTTTTTTTTTTTTAACTTATAAACATAATAATTATAATTTATAATTTTTCATTGACAAAACAAACAATTTCATGTTTTCAATGCACTTTTCAATCCAATATAAGGATAGCAAAATGACAAAATAAATAGATTATAGTTTCTTCACTTATGCATTTAGATAATGATCTATCAAAAACAAAAAAACATTCTAATTTTATCTATGGCATAAAAACAAAATTTTTAAATTCTACATATGGTTGGACAATTTATTATTAAGTTTTCACTCACCTATTTTTTTTTTTTTTAATATTTTTAAAAATATAAATTTCTTTAAAAAAATATTTTATACAAATCAAAATTAACTTACATTTTACTTTTATCACGAATCCAATACCTTTGCCACTTGTATACAAGTATACAATACCTCGCTATGAAATAACCCCAAGTGGAACATAATATGAAAAACAAACACATTATCCAGTTACACTTAAATATGTTTTATGCATATAATCCATTGCATGCCTATGTCTCTCCCCACCTCCATCCGTAAAATTTATCCCATGCCCTGTCTTTGTCTCTCCCTGCCTCTATTCGTACAATGTATGCCATGCCCTGTCTCTGCCTCTATCCGTACCCCAAATTTTCGGCCCATGCCTCTCCCTTGTCTCCCCTGCTTCTAATCGTACGGCAAATAATAATGTTTTTTATTAAAAAAACTCGGAGGCCCCGCTGACCGGTGAGTTCTGGGGTACTCGAGGTTTCCTGCAAGTTTTAGAACACTGATATTAAATACATAAAAATATGCGAATTCTTTTCTACGCCCACTGTTCGTGCGGCCGTTAACTTGTCCTTGTCTTCCATTATTGTTTATATAAATAGCTATGTGATATACTACATCCTAGGGAGTGAGTGAATGGAGGGAACAAGAACAATTTGGCACTCTGATCTCTTAAAACAATATATTCTGATACAGTGTTTTTAAAAAAAATAAATTTAGTCTGGTTTAAGTCTTAATTTTTTTAAAGATTTATATTCAAATTAAAATTTGATCTCTATTTAAAAATCAACCATGTTAAAAAAAAATTAAGAATAAAAAAAAACCATTCAATTCACAAGAGAAGAAGTGTAAGAATTAACCATAATATATCTGTTTGAAAAAAAAACCATCCATTTACGAGAGCGGACAATTTACAGCTTGAACTTCCCAAGATCTTCATCTTCTATGGATTGCTCACTATTAATAATTATTTGTACAGTTGAGGATGACTTACTCAATGCTAGAGTCGTCTACACATGACATCTGTTCGGATTCACTGTATAAAATATAAAATACAGAAAAGAGGAATAAACAAGCAAGACGAGAAAACACGACATATAATGTGGTTCATCTAGTGTGGGTTACATCCATTAAGAAACACGAGTCTTTTGCATTAACACCAATACAATATCCGAAGGGAGTAATCTTGCAACACAGCTAGTTGCAAATTCCTCTTCAAAACACGAGCATCTCCGCACAATTACTCTAGCAGTAATTCAACATGCAAACACCCTTGCATCAAGCTCTACACCAACCTTCCTGATCTCTCTATAGGAATGCACAATCTTATTTAATTCCCATAAACAAGATATAATTCTCTATGTCGAAGGTATTACATAAATAGGGAAACCCAATTACATGCATGCTAAAACAAGATCCTATAATTAATTCAATCCCCATTTAAGGCCTACTTCAAACTTAGAAAGTTTACAATTAGAAAAAACTTAATTTTAACTAATCCTAAAATTAACTTTTTCTTTTCCCACCTCTGGTTTGGGATTGGTCATCTACAGTCCAGTTAAGGGCTCCATAACTATTTTATCCATATTTAGTCGAGATTGGACTCCACAACCTAACAATATCCCACTTGGAGACTGATCTACAATAACTCTACCATTGTTGCATCCACCAAAGAACATCTTCAAGCCAAACAAGGAATGTCAAGTCCTCCAGATTGTTGTAACCATGCTTTGAACCATCACATGTGTTATCCACAATTTTTTCATGTGATCAACAAGCAACACACTATCTTACCTGCCACAAATTTGTGATATTTCAACATCTCCACGATCGCCCATGCATCATGATGATACAACCATCACCATCGTGACAAGATCCACATACCATGTCTGCCCCCATAGCATGCTCACACATAATGTGACTTGCCACAACCACATCATGTGATCTATCTCAAAATCATGCATCAAGATTGGTGCCATGTCCATCCCCCTAGAAATGCCTCTTACTGATAGCTTGCACAGTCTTGTCATAGAATATGGGGATCCCCTCGACCAGTGCCTTCAAAAACCTCACATTACCACATGGTAGGAAGTAGTTATATCCATCCATGAACATCCCAAAATAATATGGATCTCTTGACCATGAGTGCATCACCAATATCGCATGCTTTATCTCCACTAGGTTCAGACGCTTCTTCTCTAGGTCCGACACCAATCCCAGCAGGTCAAAATTCCTCCTTGGGTACAACCTCTTCTTTGGTTCTAGCTCAACATTCCTCGCAAACTTGATATACCCCACCATCTACCTCGTGATGACTTTGATGGCATCCAAGATCAATGGTTTTTCGCTACCTTCCCTAGCCCGAGCATCCACCACATAATTCACCAGCCCCAACACCTCCTACCTTGTCAAAACATTCACCTCCAATTTCAGCAGTGACTCCTCAATATCACCAGTTTGAGCCTTCAAATTTTGGAGCTACATATAAAATATAGTGGCCTTCTCCTCAATCCTCTCCTCAAAAAAATCCACAACCTTCATCTTCATGCATTGTGCTACCACCTAGATCATCCGGTAGTCCCTGATTTGCACGTATGCCTCCATGACCTTGTACTCTTCCTTCAGTTCCTCCGATAAGCTGTCTAGCTCAACTTCAAAGGCCACGATAGGGGTGGCCACTATGCTCACCTTCTTGTCCTACATAGAGACCACATCGAACATGAGGAGATAATGATGATAAACCAAGGCCCTTATGCTCTTGGTGACAAACTGGTCAAAATCGCTTTATGCTCCCACCATCGCTTTATACATCAAGGAGTCCACCATTGCAGATGTTGACTTACCCTGGTCATCGCTTCAACCACTGCAACCCCCATCGTAACCATCGCCATCGCTAGCACTTATGCCCTTGATCCAACTCAATCCTGAATCCCAAACTTGCTCTGATACCGATTGTTCGGATTAACTTCATAAAATATAAAATATAGAAGAGATCAATAAACAAACAAGATACGAGAAAACATGGCATATAATGTGGTTTGCCCAATGTGGGTTACATCCACCAAGAAACACCAGTATTTTGCATTAACACCAATACAATCTCTGAAGGGAGTAATCCTACAACACAATCAATTGCAAATTCCTCTTCAAAGCACCAACATCTCCACACAATTACTCTAACAATAATTCAATATGCAAACACCCTTGCATCAAGCTCTACACCAAGCTTCCTAATATCTCTATAGGAATGCATAATCCTATACACTTCCCATAAACGAGATACAATCCTCTCTACCAGAGGTATTACATAAATAGGGAAACCCAGTTACATGCATGATAAAACAAGCATCCTATAATCAACCCAATCCCCACTTAAGTTCTACTTCAAACATAGAATGTTTATAATTAGAAAAAACATAATTTTAGTTAATCCTAAAATTAACTTTTCCTTTTTTCACATCTAGTTTGGGATTGGTCATCGACAGTCCAATTAAGGAACATATAACTATTTTATCCATATTTATCCGAGATCAGACTCCACAACCTAACAACATCCTGGAATAGATTCCTTCAATATTAACCATACTATTAGCATGGGTATTTGTTAGTTTGGTTCATTTCAGCACTTCAAGATTAAAAAGAAACCACGTAGAAATTATGAAATCTTGAGACTGGACATAATAACCAAATCATATGAGTCTGGATGCAATATTTCTCGTGTGGAAGATGCAATCAAGAAAATATTATAAGGGAAACACCAAGATCCCATAATTTGTTTAGCAACTAGATGACTCATTGTTAGACTGGGATTGATCTAAGATTCATGAGTGCTCTCTTTATTTTTGAATCAATCAAATTGTTGTACTTTTGAGTAAACGTTGATTAGTAAGATATCCTATCAAAATGTATTTCCATACTTTTTGTATAGGAATGTTATTCAAAAGGAAATGACTTGCCTCATTTAGATTCACCTATCCTAAATATTTACTAGTTAAAACTTTGTTGAATAAAGAAGTTGGCAAGGAGATCCATGACTATTAAAGCTTTTCAACAAAAAAAATTATAATTTAGCTTCGATCTCCCTAGGCCCAACTTGATACAAGAGCATCTATATGGACACTCCATACAAAAGAAAAAATGGAAACTTCATGCAAAAAGAAAATCCTAACATGTAGCTATAAAAACAATAGATAAGAATGCTTAGTTGGCACTAACAATCTAACCATCATGCGTATCTAGCAAGTCATTGCTTTTATGAGAAGCTAACGTATAGTTTTCAATGATAGTTTAACCATCATGCATAGCTAACAAGTCATTACTTTTCATGCTTATAAATAATAAGCTAATGTAGAGTAGAGGAGAGTAGAGAAGCTCAGAAAAAAAGTTGGCACTCTATGCATTCCCTGTAGAAGGTTTGCTATGTAATACCTAGAAGAAAATAATTAGCACTCTATGTACTACTTGTAGGAGGTTTGCTATGTAAAACCTCAAAGAAATAAATTGGCACTATGTGTAGTGCTTATAGGAGGTTTGCTATGCAAAACCTTAGAAGGACATTGGTACATTGAGAAGTGCTTGCATATATGTGGTGTCCTATGGAGAGCAATTGTGTAATGTTTGATGTGGCAATTGAAATATAATAACAATAGTTTTTTGTGTTCTTTTTTATTTCATGTGTTATGTTTCTACGTATTTTGTCCTTGCAGTTCATCTATTTTCATATTAAAGTGGGTTTTCTATTTACTATTTTTTTATAGTGGCATGAAGATGTTTAAGAAACTAGAGGAGGTTGTTGTTCAATTGACTCGCTCTTTACCGTTGCAAATATTTTCCTATCAAAATAAGCAAATATCTTATGAGAGCCAAAGGTTTATTCTTTATGGTGTACAACAAGAGTGGTGGGTCCATAACGAGGATGTTCATGAAGCAATGTGGCTAGTAGCTTCTGAGCTCGCCAATTCTGGAGTATCCATTGAAGACTTTAGCAATGTTTAGGGAACTTTTCTTTGTTACCCAAAGAGTATGATGTAGAAGCATCCATATGGTCACTCCATGCAAAAATAAAAAGAAACAAAACTTGGAAACTTCATGCAAATAGAAAAACTTAACACATATCTAGAATAAGGTTGGATAAAAATGCTTAGTTGGCACTGATAGTTTAACCATCATGCGTAACTAGCAAGACATTAATTTTTATGATAAATTAATGTATAGTTATCACTAATCTTTTAACCATCATGCATAGCTAGCAAGTCATTGCTTTTCATTCTTACAAATAAGAAGCTAATGTAGATTAGAGGAGAGTAGAGAATCTCAGAATAAAATTGGCACTCTATGCAGTCCTTATAGGAGGTTTGCTATGTAAAACCTAGAAGAAAAAATTTGGCACTCTATGTAGTGCTTGTAGGAGGTTTTCTATGTAAAACCTCGAAGAACCTCCAAGTAGAAAATACCAATAGTTATTAAGTGGTTTTCAATTTATGACCTTATTTGAGATTGAAATGGGTCCCACAAATACTAAATCATGACCACATAATGATATTACAACTTGAAAATTATACATCTATCACTGAGCAAGAACTAATCTTGAGTCTCTCTCCTTGAAAGTTGATCAATTTAATTGGTTGACCTAATTTCATTTGACATTATCTATTTATATATTTCTTATAAAATAACATATCTAAAATTTTAAAAATAATTTAAACAGTAAATATATATTTTTTAAATTATTAATATATCACAAGATTAAAATATCAAATTCATAATATTATAACACACTTTTTAATAATTTTAAATTATATTTTTCAAGGAATCATGAATTATAGTGGGAGACCTACTAGTATTGGTGTATGAGAGTAGGAGGAGAGGAATCCCTTGGACTAGGTTGGCCACATAAAATTCAAGGTCAAAGAGTATATTAGTGCTAAGTTTGATCAACAAGGCCAAGAAGGAGAGGTTAGGACAAAAATTTCAAAAGATAATTTGATAGAAACTTTCAGCTAGTGTAAACTTGACTCTTTTATCACTAACAATAGCAGTACAAGTGAGTCATTGATGTATGAATAGGGTGTAGTGGACTATAATGAAGATCCTAAAGAATATATGGAGGTCTTAGGTTTTTCTCCAAGAAAGAAACTTTTGACATCTGGAATAAGTGGAACAAGGTAAGTGGATGTATTGACTTAAATACATGTTAGAATGCCAAATCAACTTAAAAATCTAACTCTAGGTCATATAAGGGGGTTATGATGAAGGGGAAGTATCACCAAATGAACTAGAGAAAACACCAAAGTGTACTCTGGCTAGATTGGGAGATAAACAAACCAAAAATAGGATAAAAGAAAGAAAAAATGCTATATAAATTTATGGAAGGAGCTAGTTCGAAAGGTTGTGGGTGAGGATCTAATGTTAGAGCAATTTTTATCACTAAAGGACAAGGCTTTGGCAGCTATATTTATGGGTGAATATATTAAACTAAAAAAATCTATGATAATGGATCAAGGTTACCTGGTTGGAGGTTCTAGTATATATTCCTACATATCATGTGATCATGAAGGGTTGGATGGATTTTGTCTCCCAAAAGGTAGAAGATACTATAATCATAAAAATGGAAGATGGATTTTGGGATCAATGTTTTAAATCTAAAATTTTTGACTCTTGCATTCAATATATTCTTTGAGTGGACTAATACCCAACCTATTTGGGTCAAGCTACCCTCTTTGCCCCTTAAATTCTAGAATCAAGAACGAAAGAATATTGTGTGAGATTGGGAACTTCTTGATAGTTTTCCTTAGAGTAGATACAAAAAAATTAAATAATATCCAAAACCTAGTAGCTTGTATCTTAGTGGAGCTTTATCTTGGTTTAGAGTTTCCATAAAACATACTTTTTGCTTCTTGATTTCTCTTTTAGTTCTTGGTTGTTCAAGGTTCAGGGACCCTTTCAAAACACTTTCTACCAATAAAAAAAACTTTTTTATTTTTTACACTCGGTCTCCTCTACTTATTATAAGCCCTTGAAAAAAGAGGTTGTAGGGTCCCCCTTGGAATTAAAAACCTTCCCTATTCCTCATTATGATCATAATATTTATCCTTCCTACCTTCCCAAAATGAAGTAACAATACCATCCTCTTGTAAAATCCTATCAGAACTATGGTTTAACAAGACCTCCATATAAGGACTTTGTCTAGGAGAAGATGATATAGCAAGTTTATCATTATCAAAATTCAATCCCTCATTTCCAATAAAGGGTAAGATTAGGTTTGAGCTTTGATGTATGCCTAATAAAATACCTCCAGGCCCTTTGTCAATCATAGGTATAGCCTTCATTCCCACATATGAAACTTCCCCATTGTAGTCACTTGGAGCCAACTCTTTCTCCTTCATTTGGACATTAGTTCTATGAAACCTTTCTTTAATTGATTCAAGAGTCTTTAGTGGGTGCTCTTATATATTTTCTTTGGCTACCACTACCTCCATTGAATTTCCTAGAACAAAAGAACATTCAACTTCCATCTATATAGTCCCTTGCTCTCTACTCTCTCCCATTTCACAATACACCTTGAGATTATCATAATGATGACATACTACATCAAAACAACACCCTGATTTAGTTAAGATATTGTAAATATGTCTAATTTCTTGACATGAACTCTATGCTTTCTGATAACTCTAAATAAAGATCAAAATCCACTAAGATACAAGCTACCATTTTTTGGATACTATTTAATTTTTTGTATCTACTTTAGGAAAAACTACTAAGAGGTTCTCAATCTCACACAACATTCTTTCATTCTATAATTCAAAGAGCAAAGAGGATGGCTTGACCTAAATAGGTTAGGTATTAGTCCTTTCAAAGTATATAATGAACCCAAGAGTCCAAAATTTTAGATTTAAAACATTCAGCACCAATTCCATCTTCTATTTTTATGATTATAGCATCTTCTACCTTTTGAAAGACAAAAAACATCCAACCCTTCATGATTACATGATATGTAAGAGTATATCCCAGAATCTCCAATCAGGTAACCTTGATCCATTCTCAATTACTAAAAATAGTGTGGTTGTGACCAACTCTTCTATGTAATCAAAAAATATATATTAATGAATAATCCCAAGATGGTTCAAGATGTTGTTCACTCTTCTAAATTGGATGTTTTTTTTTTTACATATATAGTTTATTCTTATATATTTTTTAACATGATTAATTTTTTATTATAAAAATTAAAAACTATTATTATAATATAATATGAATATAAATCTTCTAAAAAATCAAAACATTAATCATTATATTATATTTAAAAACATTGTTCTCTTCCAAACAAAATGCCAAATTGTCCTTATTCCGTCCATTCAATCCCTAAAGATATAGTATATCACATAGTTATTTATTTATATAAACAATATCTTGTATTTTATAAGTTTGAGCTTTGGTCTTTCCATATGGAATGGAAGTCAAGGACAAGTTAAGGCCACGGGAACAGGGGGCGTAGAAAAGAAAACGCATATTTTTATGTAGTTAATAGTTTTAAAACTTTTCATTTGAGTCATATAATGCTCCTTGTTATGCCTTACCTATATTGAGTACAATTAGTCTCTATCTGAGGTCATACACACCAAAAGTGCAATAGATTGAGCCAAGACCACTTTAATGATCTTGTATTTGTGTAATATAATCTTAGTCTTTGTAAAACACACATGGAGGGTAGTGAATCAGACTACACAATTTGATTGGATAAGCTAGATCCACTTTCTAATTGTATTGTCGAGAGTTCTATGGATCCTAAAGTTTACTATAGAGAACCTTGAGGCAATTGAAGCGAAGCAAAATATTTAGTATTGGAGGAGATATACCATGATGACACAATAATTTGAGCATATTTCAATTCACCCACTAATTCAGAGTCAAGCCCAACCACTGTATATATTTCTGTTCTAGTTATTCCCTCTTCCTTTTTCTAGCTCCTTGACCTACATTTTTTCTTATTTGAAAAAACTTATTGCCTTCATGACTATATAACTGATTCAATTTAGATTCTATATCAACTATCTTTTTATTTGATTTCTAATATTTACCGTTGGCACATGCAATTGTAGTGGATTTGATTCTCCTCATATTTTTAGAAAACTAAAACATATTTATCTCTTCTATGGTTAGGTCAATATGTATCCACTCATATTTTACTATATTTATAAATTCCTCATCTTCTAACCAAATAACATTTAACTTGAAAGGTCCTACAAGTTTCTCTTGATATTTTTCTAATTGAAATAAAATTGGTGAATGATCAGATCCCCCACCTTGATCTATCCAAGTCCTTAGTCTTTCTACTTTAGCTCTGAGGTTTTTAGACACTAAAAATTTAACCTTTTAGAAATACCTTATCTTCTAGTTCTTTGATTCCTCCAAGTGGGAACTAATTTAATGGATTCTACATCACACAACCCTATATTCTAGATTTTCTATAGGAATATTTCAAGTACGAGATCCATTATGGCCTTCTATCCCCATATTTACGCTCTTTTAGTTAAAAATTTTGAATCTCCTCCCACCACTACATTTTTTATTTTAAGTCTTGTATAAATAATTCTTCCAAAAAATCCCTTCTACCGCCATAAGGACCATACAGATTGACTACAAAAATTAGCTTTCCTATATCCATAAAATTTAATTCTATAACCATACCTACCTCAATACATACCTTATCTACTAGTTGGAAGGAGGAATTTCATTTTGTTAAATTTCCCTTGAATATTCCATTTGAGTCCATTCCTACAAAGTTCTAATTTGATAGGAAAGAGGCAAGCATGACTATTGTTTTCTTTATGTCCATCATAGTCTTCTGGATTAAAATTATATCTAGATTAGGAAGTTCAAACAAATGATTTAAAGTTATTATTTTATGAGGGGACTTGAGCCCTCAGACATTTAAAAAGAGGATGATCATTTATTTCCTTTCCCCTAGGGATGTCCTACTCTAACGACCCCAACTATGGATTTTTGTTTTCCAAATAAGATTTCCTTCTCAAATTTTTTGTGTAATTTTGAAGTAGCATTTATTTCATACTCTAAATTCTTGAGATTTAATTGTCTCATGACCTAAGTCCCTTGATACTTGACCATACATATTATCTTATTTACCTTTTTCAAGTATTTTAGGGCATATCATCCAGATGATGTTCTTGTATTATAGTGATTTAGAGGACATGGAGGGGAAGAGAACCTACTAGGGTTGTTTAAGCCCCACATGCTTCCATGGCCTAAAATATCACCATCTAAAGAGGATAATAACTTACTACATTTTAAACCCTTCCCCTCTACTTATTCTAAGACCTTGAAAAAAGAGGTTGTAGAATTCCCCTTGGATTTAAAACTCTTTCATATTTCTCCTTCTGATCATAAGATTTATCCTCCTTTCCTTCCTAATATTAAGAAACATCACCACCCTCTTGCAAAATATTATTAGAACTATGATCTGACAAGACCACCATATAGGGACTTAGTTTAGGACAAGATGATATAGCAAGTTTATCATTATCAAAATTCAATATCCCATACCTATAAAAGGGTAAGATTAGGTTTGAGATTTGATGGATGCCTGATAAAATACCTCCAAGCACTTTGTCAATCATAGGTATGACCTTCATTACTTCATATAAAACTTCCCTATTGTATTTGCTTGGAGTCAATTCTTTCTCCTCCATTTGGACATTTATGCTATAAAATATTTCTTTAAGTGATTCACGAGTCTTGAGTGGGTACTCTTATATATTTAATTTGGCTATCATTACCTCCTTTGAATTTCTTAGAATAGAAGAACCTCCAACTTCCTTCTATAATGTCCCTTTCCCTCTAGTTTCTTCCATTTCACAATTTTCCTTGAGATTATCATAATGATGACAATTACTACATCAAAACAACACCTTTATGTAGATAATGTTTTGTAAATATGTCTAATTTCTTGATATGAAATCTATGTTTTCTGGAGTTAAACTAGAACAACATAAACCCAATTGAATAGACCAAGAAGTGACAAGCAAACAAACTAGACAAAAAGAGACAAGTCCTACCAAGACCAACCAAAATAAAAAGACTTACAGAAGTGACCAACCAACTTACTCTAGAGGAAGGCCACCAACGTTATCCTTCTCAATGGGGAGGATGACCTGAAAGGTCTTGGACTTACTAGCAATAATAGCCTTGGAGATCCTAATAGCATGATCAAGACTAGTTAGGGCCTTCGATTGAGTCTGGTAGATGTTCTCCAAAACCTTAGTGAGAATATTTGAGAGATTGTATTTGGAAGTGGCCATTGCTTTCACATCTGCAAGGGATTGGTCTAGCACAGCAATGGTGCTCTCAGAGGTGAGCTGGTCAAGGCTCTTCATTTTCTTGACAATATTCCTGTTGCTTCTGTGATTGCTAAAACTATAGCTATGCATCACAACGTCAACCTTAGTGAGCTCCTCCTCAGTGCACATGAAAGAGTTTGAATCCACCTTGGTAGCGATTTTTTGTAACAAATGGTCATAAATAACCAAGAACAACCCTTGATGTTTAATGTGTGAGTTCTCCCTTTTATGGTAATTCTCAATGGAAACTTCAACAAAGTGTCTCAAATATTCAGGAATGTTAACCTCTTTAATATCACGAAGAACATTGAGGAAATCAAGATGGAAGCTTCTGAACGGTTCGTCCACCTTATAAATCATAATGTACTGCATGACTGGAATCAAAGATCTACACCAAGGATCTGGAATATTCTTGTGGATGATGTCTTGATCGTCTCTCACCAATTTATTCCCTCTATCCACAAAGTGTTTTAGTTCATATTGAAAGGTATGATTATCTTTGTGGATCTTGAAACCCTCATTGGGAAGCTTGGTAATCTTCGCTAATAGGTCGATAGAAATGATGAATTTCATACCCTTGATCAGGACTTGGCCATTAACCTAGGTGTTGGTAAAATATTTGATGATCACATCGTAATTCCCCAAAAATTTCTTAAGGAAAGGAATGAAGCCATGGTTCAAGAGGATTTTTTGGATATCATCCTCAAGATTGAGAGTGTCAGGCTTAATGATGGCCATCGCAGGCAAAGGGTAGTAATTGCTAGTAGAGGATGGATCACTGGACAAGACTTCATGCATAGGGATACTGAAGTGCCTGAGGAGTGTGCAATCATTATAGTTAACATACAGTTCAGGGTAATCACATAGGAGCTTAAACCTTTTTTGGTTCCAATACCTTCTTGAGACAAAAATAAGATGGAATTTGACAAGGAAAATGGTGGGTTTGGTGGAAATCTGAATGTGGGGATGCCTACCTTTGATTGGGTGTCCTGGGGGAAAAACACCAATGCTGGCTCCATTCTTGGAAAGGATTAAAGACACATATGGCAAGGGGTGCCAATTCATAAGGGCCTTCATGCTGATAGGTTGAAATGCTATGAGAAATGCTAGACACACAAAGTGAAGGGCATTGGGGTGCTTACTCTTGGAAATGGCATGGGTGCAAAGGTTAATTATAACTAGGGATATGATATTATCCTCTTTGAATAGTGATATTTTAGGCCAAGGAAGCGAGTAGGGCTTAGAAAACTCTAGTATGTTCTCTTCCCCTCCAAGTCCTCCAAATCACTATAATATAAGCACATCATCTGGATGATATACCTAAGAACCCTAAAAAATTAAAGAAGATAATAGGTATGGTCATGTATCAAGGGACTTAGGTCATGAGACAAGTCAATCTAAAGAGTTTATAGGATGAGGAAAATGCTACTTTAAACATACACAAAAAAACTAAGGAAATCTTATTTGGAAAACAAAAATCTATAGTTGGGGTCATTAGAGTAGGACATCCCCAGCAGAAATGGAATCAATGATCATCCTCTTTTTAAATCTCTTAGGGCTTAAGGCCCCTCATCAAAAAATAAATTTAAATCATTTGTTTGAACTTCATAAACTAGATATAATTTTAATCCACTAGACATAAATAAAGCAATAGTCATCCTTACCTCTCTCCTATCAAATTAGAACTTTGTAGGTATGGATACAATTGAAAGATCAGGGAGAAATTTAACAGACGAAATTCCTCCTTCCAACTAGTAGATAAGGTATGTATTGAGGTAGGTATGGTTCAGGGTTATGCATAGTGGCTATTTATCACCAAATTGCATAAAATTAGGATTTTCAAAATTTGGAATTGGCTAATATTTGGGACCCTTGACCAGGACCCATTAGCCAAAAAATTATAGGTGTAAATTTTTTGAGGTTCGATTCACCCCAATTTTATAATAATTTGACCATTTTAAGTTTAAATTTCCAACATTGCCCCTAATAATAGTGAACCTTCTACATGTGTTTGGACACTATTCACCTAGATTTCGAAACTAATTCACCAAAATTTTATAAATACATTTTGGGGTCAACCCCTTACGCATAACCCTGGTATGGTTATAGACTTACATTTTATGGATCTAGGAAAGCTAATTTATGTAGTCTATCAGTATGGTCCTTATGGTGATAGATGGAGTTTTTGAAAGAATTATTTATACAAGATTAAAAAAATATATATATATATAGTGGTGGGAGGGGACTCAAATTTTGTAACTAAAAGAGCATAAATGTGGGGAAAGAAGGCCATAATGGATCCTATCCGTGAAATTTTCCTATAGAAAATCTAGATTGTAGGGTTGTGTGATATAGAATCCATTAATTTAGTTCCCACTTGGAGATATCAAAGAACTAGAAGATAAGGTATTTCTAAAAGGTTAGATTTTTAGTGTCTAAAAGCCTCAAAGCTAAAGTAGAAATACTAAGGACTTGGATATATCAGGGTGGGTGACCTGATCATTCACCATTTTTTTTCAATTAGAAAAATATCAAGAGAAACTTGTAGGACCTTTCAAGTTCAATGTTATTTGGTTAAAATATGAGGAATTTTTAAATATAGTAAAATATGAGTGGAGACATATTGACGTAACCATAGAAGAGACAACTATGTTTTAGTTTTCTAAAAAACTGAGGAGAATAAAATCCACTTCCATCATGAATGATACAATAAGCATAGATCCTAGAACTACCTATTGTCAAGATAAATAGATGTGCTTGAATTACATTCATGCAAGACAAGCATGCTCATGGAGTATTGTTGAAGATCAAGTCCATCAATGATAATGCTACTAGAGATATGAAAAACTCAATGATGAAAATCAAAATTACAAAACCGTATGACAACCATAGGGACCTAGTTGAGGACGAGTAATACAATTAAAATATCTAGAGTATATTAGACAAAATGATTAAAATGATCAAATCTATGGAGAAATACTTTGTGGAAGATTTTTTTCAGGTTGTTTTGTTATCCAACATCTAGTAATGAAAAGATGCATGGCTACCTAAATGAATTTATCTCTAACAAGTCATCACTTGTGGAGAAATTCATAAATTTTAGCTTCAATTCAATGCATTTCTATTTATGATCATAAAAGTGTTCAAAGGTCCTCCCATTAGATGAAGTCAGTTGTTAATTTAACTACTCAGTATCTATCCAACTACATTTTAGACTTTGTATTTAGGGAGCAAGTCCTAATGATTTTTGGTTGGGTGTTATGGCATCTCTTGTTACACCTCTTATATGGAGTGGTACCACATCAGCGTCTCAAATCAACCTCTCCAAGCGTATAACACTGCGCCTTCCCTCCACGTCTGTTTTCAGAAAATCCTGCGCTCTTGTTCAAATTATGGTGCTGCTTCCATTCCTTTCAAATCTCAAAGTCATCATTAGTGCCGCTAGTCAGCCTTCATGACCTAACTTTGTTTTGCACCAAAATGCAAACATTCTAAAATTTGTTTCCGCTCCCGCGGATTCTGCAGTAATCACACAACAAAAAACAAGAACACTCGGCGAGGCCTGGTCATCTGAAGTCAAATCCTACAACATTTGTATACACTAAAGTCGTATTAAATAAAAAAAAAAAAACATGCTGATTCTTTCCTCGGCCTCCCGTTCCAGCAGCTGTTAACTTCTCCCTGCCCTCCAAGGTATAAATCCAGAACAACCATTGATATGGTAAACTACAACGCATCATTCTTTCGAAGACATTGGATTTTGGATTAGGGGAGTGGGACGGATGGAATAAGAGGAATTTGGCAGTCTGCTCTATCATTGTAAGCCAAGTGAAAAATGCCCAATCAGTCCAGCTGAAGCCGTTGTTCAGAAGAGCGGACGATTTATAGCTACAAATTCCCAGGATCTTTACGTTGTTCAACACTGTCAAAGTCACCCGAGAGTCGCATCTGACCCTGCCCGCACCAACATTATCAATTGGATTTTGGATACCCAAATTCAGCTTTTTGGTAGGGTGGAGACCTCTCCAACTCACCTACAACACCTAGGTATAATTTTAAATATTTAATTTTTGTTGTAGTTTTATTATTTTAATATTAATTTAAAAATAAAATAAAATATATTTATTAGAGTAATATTATTTACAAGTTGGGATGTGACTACTTCGTGTTGTAGCTAACAAGAGCATCTCTTATCTCTTTTTAACCTTTCAAAAAATTGCCATGACTTTAAAGCCCAAGAACCTAATAACTAACCACTTTTGGTTACAACACTAAAATAAAATTTGCATTGGAGCTAAATCTCATAAACCGTTTGTTTACATTAGATGTCTAAATCATTCCAATGCTATATTTGCTTATCAACCTACCCAACCCTCTCATCCTCAATAGCCATGACACTATTCCATTGAGCCCTTACTTCCTTCTTGGTACCCATCTTAGCTAGGAAGACTACAATTGCATTGATGGCTCTAACCACATAAATCAAGATCATGTCATTCAATTCCTTCCATAAATCCTCCTTAATTTGAGTGGAAAAAATCCTTAACCTTCACATCTCCAATGTAAAGTTATCCATGTAATAGAAAACTCCTAACAAGATTTGAGAATCTATTTCAATGGTTATCCACCTATGGCCCTATCTTACTATGTACATAGAAGCATATTTGATAGCTACGACTTCTACTTCATTGTTCATGGCCTTGCCTAGGCCCTACAATTATAAATAGAGCATTGTTCCAATGTAATTCCTATAGACCACTTCAATTCTATCTCTACCTAAATTGTCTTTTGCATTTCCATCAATATTAATTTTAATCTAGCCTACCAAGGGTGCTTTCCAACTAGCTTTGTCCTGCACCTCCTACACTCCAACTTCCTTCCCCATCATCCTTATATCAGCTTGCATTTCCTTGTTAGCATACAATACCACAACTTTTGTGACTTTGCTTTAAATGACTTGCCAAACTCCATCCAAGGATGAAAATGTTTCTCTAAATAAAATTCCATTTCTCTCTAACCACAATTGCCACCAAATAAAATTTAATCCAAGCTTCCACCTGATATGAAAAGAACTTGTCCCTCTTCCATTGTTCCCAAATATTATTTTTTTTAGATCACCAGTAGCTCATATTTTCTACTCTAATAACCATATCTTCCAAATTTGGTATATGAATGGGTACTCAAACATTAGGTGGTCAAATTTTTTGTCACTTCTTAGAATAACATATACCAAGATGGGTCAATGATTCCTCTATGTCTCAAATTATCAAATGTAATAATTCCGTTGTGCATGAATTGCTATACAAAAAATTCTACTTTTGACCAACTTTTAGACCATCAAATATTTCTCCAATCCTCAACCTGGTATGCATGAGGAGGAGATTTTAGAAGGATCTTTTCATATCCATCCTTCATCCTGTAGACTCCAAGGCTCCCATAGATGCAAGCTAATTCATGCTCCTCATTCCTACCTATGAGAATTCTTTATTCCAATGTTTTTGTCATGATCGATGCAAATTTTGGAGGCAATGGAATTGACCACTCATCCAACTTGTTAAGCTACTTAAACATATAATCCCCTAGCTATTTGGTGTTAAAATAAATTTTAATCTTGATCCAACCCTTACTTTCCATGGTCTTTTTTACTTGTTGTAATTCTAAGAATTCAACAATGATAGGTGGATATTTATCCCATGAATCTATCAAAAAGTGTTCCTTCTCCTCTCTATCCATTTTTCAAAATAATCCATATTTCACTAGTTCAGATCTAGCTTTAGTGCTTGACACTGTAGGGACCCATTGTCATCCAAAAGGAAATGAATTACCTCATTTAGATTCACCTATCCCAAATATTTACTAGTTAAAACTTTGTTGAATAAAGAAGTTGGCAAGGAGATCCATGACTAGTAAAGCTTTTGAAAAAATGCTTTATAATTTAGCTCTGATATCCTTAGGCTCAACTTGATACACGAGCAATAGCATCCACATGGGCAGTCCATACAAAAGAAAAAATGAAACTTCATGCAAAACAAAAAGCCTAACATGTAGCTATAAAAAGAATAGATAATAATGCTTAGTTGGCACTAACAATCTAACCATCATGCGTAGCTAGCAAGTCATTGATTTTATGAGAAGCTAATATATAGTTTTTAATGATGGTCTAACCATCATGCATAGCTAACAAGACATTTATTTTCATGCTTATAGATAAGAAGCTAATGTAGAGTAGAGGAGAGTAGAGAATCTCAAAAAAAAATTGGCACTCTATGTAGTCCTTGTAGGAGGTTTGCTATGTAAAAACTAGAAGAAAAACTTGGCACTCTATGTAGTGCTTGTAGGAGGTTTGCTTTGTAAAACCTCAAATTGGTACTATGTGTAGTGCTTGTAGGAGTTTTTCTATGTAAAACCTTAGAAGGATATTGGTAAATTGAGGAGTGCTTGCATATATGTGAAGCCCTATGGAGAGAAATTGTGTAATGTTTGATGTGGTAGTTGAAATATAATAAAAGTCGTATTTTGTGTTATTTTGTATTTTGTGTTATGTTGCTATATATTTTGTCCTTGCAATTCATCTATTTGCATATTAAAGTGGATTCTCTATTTACTATTTTTTGTGTGGTGGTATGAAGATGTTTAAGAAACTAGAAGAGGTTGTTGTTTAATTGACCCCCTCTCTACCATTGCATCATTTTGGTATTAGAGTAGGGAAAGATCTTATGAGAGCCAAAGGTTGATTCTTCATGGTGAACAAAAAGAGTGGTGGGTCCATAACAAGGATGTTCACGAAGCAATGTGGCTAGTAGCTTATGAGCTCACCAAGTATGGAGTATCCATGGAAGACTTTAGAAATGTTTATGGAACATTTCTTTGTTACCCAAAGAGTATCATTCAGAAGCATCCATATGGTCACTCCATGCAAAAATAAAAAGAAAAAAAAAATTGGAAACTTCATGCAAATAGAAAAACTTAACACATAGTAGAATAAGGTTGGATAAGAATGCTTAGTTGGCACTGATAGTTTAACCATCATGAGAAACTATAAATACATTCATTTTTATGAGAAGCTAATGTATAGTTATCACTCACAATTTAACCATAATGCATAGCTAGAAAGTCATTGCTTTTCATGCTTATAAATAAGAAGCTAATGTAGAGTGGAGGAAAGTAGAGAAGCTTAGAATAAAATTGGTATTCTATGCAATCCTTGTAGGAGGTTTGCTATGTAAAACATAGAAGAAAAAAATTGGTACTCTATGTAGTGCTTGTAGGAGGGTTGCTATGTAAAATCTCGAAGAAAGAAATTGGCACTATGTGTAGTGTTGTAGGATGTTTGCTATATAAAACCATAGAAGAAGAAAATTGGTACATTGAGGAGTGCTTGCAGATGTGTGGTGCCTTATGGAGAGCAACTATGTAATATTTTATGTGGTAGTTGAAATATAATAAAAGTAGTATTTTGTGTTCTTTTGTATGTCATGTGTTATGTTACTATGTAATTTGTTCTTGTTGTTCATCTATTTGCATATTAAAGTGGATTCTCTATTTACTATTTTTGTGTGTACTGGCATAAAGATTTTTGAGCAACTAGGAGAGGTTGATGTTTAATTGCTATCAGAGAAGGCAAAGATATTATGAGAGCCAAAGGTTGATTCTTCATGGTGTACAATAGGTTCCATAATGAGGATTTTGATGAAGTGATGTGATTTTGAGCTCGCCAAGTATGGAGTATCCATGGAAGACTTTAGCAATGTTTATGGAACATTTCTTTGTTACCCAAAGAGTATTATGTAGAATCATACATATGGTCACTCTATGCAAAAAAAAATATATATAGAAACTTGGAAACTTCATGTAAATAGAAAAACTTAACACATAGCTATAATAAGGATGGATAAGAATGCTTAGCTAGCACTTATATTTTAGCCATCATGTGCAACCAGGAAGTCATTCTTTTTTATGATAAGCTAATGCATAGTTGTCACTCACAATTTAACCATAATGCATAGCTAGCAAGTCATTACTTTTTATTCTTATAAATAAGAAGCTAATGTAGAGCAAAGGAGCTGAAAAATAATTGGCATCCTGTGTAGTGCTTGTAGGAGATTTGATATCCAAAACCTCAAAAGAAGGAGATTGATACTTTAGGGAGTGCTTGTAGATGTGTGGTGCTCTATGAGAGAAATTATATAATTTTTGATGTGGTAGTTGAAATATAATAAAAATAATATTTTATATTTTTTTATGCTTCATGTGTTATGTTGGTATGTAATTTGTCCTTGCAGTTCATCTATTTACAGATTAAAGTGGGTTTTATGTTTATTGTTTTTATTTGTGGTGACATGAAGATGTTTGAGCAACTAGGAGAAGATATTATTTAATTAACCCCCCCTCAACGGTTGCATTGCAAGCCTCTCTTTGCATTTGTCTAGCTTACTTTTTTCTAACCTACTAATACTCATTTTTTCCTCCTTTTGCCCCTACCCATAAAAATTGTCTATCCATATTATCCAACTCTTTCCATATGGTATGTGGAGAAACAATGATAAAAATAGTATATATTTGCATGGCTTCAATGATCGATTGCAAAAATTTAAACTACCCCTTAAGGTTAACCATTTGTGTGACTAATTGATAATTTTTTCTTTGATACTAATAGATTTCACCAAACAACACTCTTTAATTTTTTAAAATGTATATGGGCCTCCAAATAGAACATTGGGAGAGAAGTCCTTGTAATTCCAAATATATCTAAAATTCTATCCTAAATCCTTCAGTCTAGATTAAAGAAGACCACTTTGGATTTTTTATCATTGATGGCATGGGTTGTGGCCCTAAGATAAACATTAATTATATCTCTAATCATTCTTGCTTCCCTAAGGTTGGTCACTCCCATCCATACTATGTCATCCATAGACTATATGTGATTCAAAACCTCCTCAGCCATGTTGATACCAATAAGCAAACCTTGTTGTCTTCTCCTTAATATAAAAATACCAAATCCTTTAGAAAATACAAGAAAAATTATAAGGGGAACAAGGATCTATATGACAAAAGCCTCTAGTGGTTCCAAATGGTTATGAGGGAAGACCATTAATTTAAAATTGATTATGTTGGCATATGGACACATCTCGTGACCCACTCTATCTAATCCTGAGAGAAGTCAAAGGTTGTTATCATCCTCGACAAGAAGCTCCATTCCATCCTATCATAAGTCTTTAATATATTTAATTTAATGAACATTACTCTATTGATAAAATTATACATTGAGTCAATTACCTCTTGAGTTAAAACCAAACCATCCAAGATCTATCCGTCCTCTATAAAATCCTCTTTTTTAGGAGATAATGTTGTCTAGGAGAGGATTAGTCACTTAGCCATTATCTTTGTGATTATTTTGTATATGACATTGCATAAGGTAATAGACATAATATAAAATATGCATCCCTTCTCCCCTTATAAAATTAATTCAATGAATGTTTGATTTAAATCTAAAATTTTGGATTCTTGGGTTCAATCTATGCTTTGAGTGGACTAATACCCAACCTATTTGGGTCAATCTACCCTCTTTGCCATTTAAATTCTAGAATCAAGAATGAAAGAATGTTGTGTAAGATTGGGAACTTCTTGGTAGTTTTTCCTAGAATAGATACAAAAAACATAAATAGTATCCAAAAAATGGTAGCTTGTATCTTAGTGGAGCTTAATCTGGGTTTAGAGTTGCCAGAAAACATAGAGTTCATATCAAGAAATTAGACATATTTACAAAATCTTATCTACATCAGGGTGTTGTTTTGATGTAGTAATTTTCATCATTATGATAATCTTAAGGTAAATTGTGAAATGGAAGAGATTAGAGGGCAGGGGACTTTATAGAAGGAAGTTGGAGGTTCTTCTATTCTAAGAAATTCAAAGGAGGTAGTGATAGAAAAAATAAATATATAAGAGTACCCACTCAAGACTCCTGAATTACTTAAAGAAATATTTCATAGCATCAATGTCCAAATGGAGGAGAAAGTGTTGGCTCCAAGCAACTACAATAGGGAAGTTTTATATGAAGGAATTAAGGTCATACCTATGATTGACAAAGTTCTTGGAGATATTTTATCAGGCATCCATCAAAGCTCAAATCTAATCTTACCCTATTATAGGAATGAGATATTAAATTTTGATAATTATAAACTTGCTATATCATCTTATCCTAAACTACGTCCCTATATGGTGGTCTTGTCAGACCATAATTCTAATAATATTTTGAAAGAGGGTGGTGATGTTTCTTCATTTTGGGAGTGCAAGGAGGAGAAATCTTATGATCAGAAGGAGAAAGAGGGAAGGGTTTTAAATCCAAGCAGAACTCTACAACCTCTTTTTTCAAGAGCTTAGAGAAAGTGGAGGAGAATGGTATAAAATATGGTAGGTTATTATCCTCTTTATATAGTGATATTTTAGGCCAAGGAAGAAAACAAGGCTTAAACAACTCTAGTAGGTTCTCTTCCCCTCCATGTCCTCTAAATAACTATAATACAAGCAAAACATCTAGATGATATGCCCTAAGAAACATGAAAAATGTAAATAAGATAATAGGTATGGTCAAGTATCAAGGGAATTAGATCATGAGACAAGTCAATCTCAAGAATTTACAATATGAAAGAAATCATACTTCAAAATTACACAAAAAAAAAAAAAATTAGAAGGAAATATTAGTTGGCAAACAAAAATCCATAGTTGGGGTCATTAAAGTAGGACATTCCTTGGGGAAAGGAAATTCATGATCATCATTTTTTTAAAGGCCCCTCATCAAAAAATAACTTTAAATTATTTGTTTGAATTTCATAAAATAGATATAATTTTAATCCATAAGACTATGGTGGAAATAAAGAAAGCAATAGTCATCCTTGCCCCTCTCCTATCAAATTAGAAATTTGTAGGAATGGACTCAAATGGAAGATTCAGGGGAAATTTAACAAGATGAAATTCCTCCTTCCAACTAGTAGATAGCGTATGTATCGAGATAGATATGGATATAGACTTACATTTTATGGATCTAAGACAACTAATTTTTTTTGTCAATTTGTACGGTCCTTATGGCAGTAGAAGGGAGTTTTTGGAAGAATTATTTATACAAGACTTAAAAAAAAAATGTAGTGGTGGGAGGGGAATCAAATTTTGCAACTAAAAGAGCATAAATATGGGGAGAGAATGCCATAATGGATCTCATCCTTGAAATTTTCCTATAGAAAATCCAAATTATAAGGTTGTGTGATGTAGAATCCATTAAATTAGTTCCCACTTGGAGGAATCAAAGAACTAAAAGATAAGGTATTTCTAAAAGGTTATATTTTTAATGTCTAAAAACATCAAACCTAAAGTAGAAAGCCTAAGGACTTGGATAGATCAAGGTGGGGGATCTGATCATTCACCAATTTTATTTCAATTAGTAAAATATCAAGAGAAACTTGTAAGACCTTTCAAGTTCAATGTTATAATTTTATTTCAATTAGAAAAAGATCAAGAGAAACTTGTAGGACCCTTCAAGTTCAATGTTATTTGGTTAGAATATGAAGAATTTATAAATATAGTAAAATATGAGAGGATACATATTGACCTAACCATAGAAGAGACAACTATATTTTATTTTTCTAAACATTTGAGGAGAATCATATCCACTAGAATTGCATGGGCCAAAGGTAAATATTGGAAAGTAAATAAAAATATAGCTGATATAGAATCTAAATTGAATAAGTTATATAGTCATGAAGGCAATGAGGTTTTTTCAAATAAGAAAAACTGTAGGTCAAGGAGCTAGAAAAAGGAATAGGGAATAACAAGAACAAAAAGATATAAAGTGGTTGGGCTTGACTCTGGATTAGTGGGTGAATTAAAATATGCTCAAGTGTAGTGTCATTGTGGTATATCTCCTCCAACCTTAAATATTATGCTTCTCTTCAATTGCCTCAAGGTTCTCTATAGTAAACATAAATATCCATAGAACTCTCGACAATTCAATCAGAAAGTGGATCTAGCTTATCCATTCAAATTGTCTAGTAATATTCACTCCCCTCCACGCGTGTTTTACAAAGCCTAAGATTATATTGCACAAAGACAAGTCATTAAAGTGGTTTTGCCTCAACCTATTGCACTTTTGGTGTGTATGACCTCAAATAGAGACCAATTGTGCTCGATATAGGCAAGGCATAACAAAGAGCATTATATGACTCAAATTAGATAGAGAAAATGAAAATTCTCATTTATGTCAATTGAATTCTTTCTAAATACACTAAAATTACCTATTTATATGACTATATGTATAAAATCACAATATAAATAATCAATTATAAAATATACTTTATTTATAAAATGATAAGATAATTTTATAATAAATCTTATTAAATAATATTTACGTTTATTATATTCTCATATATTTATAATTTTATCAAGCAAAATAAAAATTATAATATTATTTTTATAGAGTTAAATCCAATATAACTTATGAAAAAACTTTTCAATTTTTTTTTAATCTTTTTATTGAGTAAATACTTCGTATACATATACATATCCACATCCACATCCACTGTGGGGTTGAACCTGGGTCACAAAACCGATAATGCTAGCGGTGTCCTTGTCGGTAGACCACAACACGCAGATAAAACAAATAATCTCATAAAAGATGATAATTTTAATATATAGTTTCTCATGGATAAAACAAATAATCTCATGTTTTTAGTGTACTTTTTAATCCAATATAACAAGCAGCTTCTTATTAGGTTGTGCTTAATACTAAAGAGAAATAGATTATAGTTTCTTCACCTATGTGTGCAGATAACAATATTTATGTGTATTAACGTGTAACGAAATTCCAATCATGAAATATGCTACTAAACTTGCATCATCACATTAACCTATTAGAAAGCCCCATATTGAAAAAAAATTATATAAAATTCTACGTAATTAATCGATTTAATATTAAATATTCATTTACCATTTTTCATTATATTTAAAAAAATAGAATTATATATCATAAATAAAACTTATAAAAATTAAAATTAACTTATATTACTTTTACCACTACTTTATTCCACTTTGATATGTACTAACCCCAAGTAGAACATGAAAATATGTAACCTAAAAAAACAAACACATTATCCATGGCAGGGAATGCAAAGTTTTGTTTTCTCCCATTAATACATTTAAATATATTTTATACATATATTCCCTTCCTCTATCGATACTCTCTACGTTGCCTCTATACGTAAAAGTTTCGGCCCCTGCCCCGTACGAGTCTTGCCATAAAAATGGCCGAAACTATTAAGTACATAAAAATATGCGACTTTTTTTCTACGCCCCCTTTTCGTGGCCGTTAACTTGTCCTTGTCTTCCATTCCTTATGGAAAGACCAAAGTTCAAACTTATAAAAAGCAGGCTATTGTTTATATAAATAACTGTGATATACTACATCCTTAGGGACTGAATGGAGGGTATAAGAACAATTTGGCACTCTGTTCTCTTGAAAAAAATATATTCTGGTAAAGTGTTTTTAAAATATAATATAATAATTAAGGTTTTATATTCAAAATTAAAATCTGACCTGTGTTTTTTTATTATAATAATAATTTTTAATTTCTATATTAAAAAATCAACCATGTTAAAAATATATAAGAATCAATCATATATATTAAAAAAAAACATTTAATTTATAAGAGCGGATAATTTATATTTTAGAATTGTTTATTAATAATTTTCTTTCGTGTTATATAAAAGAGTTGGTCACAACCACTATTTTTAGTAATTAATAAGGTTCGATTCTTCAAAAAAAACCTGTTTCACCTAATTATTATTGAAAGAATATTTATAGTAGTTTAACATACATTCAAAAAAATTCACTAATAATAATTAGTGAATCCTAATACCTAGTGAATCCTGGAGTCATCTGCACATGGCATCCTCCAGTGGATTCCTTGAACATTGACTATACTATAGTTAGTTCGGTTGACTCCAGCATGTCCAGATTAAGATAAAATCACGTGCAAATCGTTGAATCCCGAGATTGGACATGATAACCAAATCATATGAGTCTGGATGCAGTGTTTCTCGTGTGGAAGAGGCAATCAAGAAAATAGTAGAAGGGAAACACCAAGATTCTACTGTTTGTTTAGCAACTAGGCGGCTCGTTGTTAGAATGAGATTGATTTGAGATTCACAATTTGGGTTGTATGTGTTGATATATAATTATATTTTAATATAATTTTTTTATTGGAATTAATAATTATATTTAATAAAAATAAAAGATATTATAATAAAAAGGGAGTTGAAAAAATTATAGGTGAGAGTAGTTGAGAGCGCAAGGTCATCGAAGCAATCAATATTAACTTTTAAAAAAGTGAATAAACAAAATAATTAAACAAAGAGGGGCACTCTAAGAAGATACCGAACCCTACTGTGGGAACTGACCAAACAACCTGATGATGGATAATATCACCCCCTCAACCTACAACGCCAAGGCCTCAAAGAAATAGAGGGACCTTAAGGCGGAGGGAGGTTAGGCAAAGCCATGTTGATAGTGCATGAAACCTCATTCCAGAACCTGACAAGATTTATCAAATGCGCCAATTCATGAGTCAACTTGGCAGCCTGCGAATGGAGCTGAACAATAATAGCATAAAATAATGTAATCTTTTCATATAAGGAGACTAGAAATTGAATCTCCAAAATAGACAACAACATTCCTAGCTTTCCAAAGTTGAAACAAAATAATAACACGAAAGAAATTCCACAGAGCAACAATATAGGTAGACCAACAACTATTATCTCCAAAAAAGATCATCTGCCATCTAAAAATTTAGGATGAAATGGCTTGAATAATGAGTGAATCAAAGACCAAGCAGACTGAGCACGAGGGCAAAACCAAAATAGATGTTCGAAAGTCTCAAAATGACCACAAGTTGGATACTTAGGATTAGGAAGACCAACCCTACAAAGTCTCTCTCGCATAGGAAGCCCTTGATAAATAAGAGACCAAAGAAAAAAAGTAATCTTGGGTTCAACGTTAGACTACCATATATGGTTCAGACGAGCAATCCACGTATAAGAGGTAGAGTGAGTCTGCCATCTCTCATTAATTTTATCATCACCAAGGGAAACAATATTAAGAAGCTGATAAAGCAAGGAAGAAGAGTAGTTCTTAAAATGAGCGTCCACATTCCAGCACCAATGCCTCCACCAAGCACTTGGGGGTTGAAGGCTAAGCTTATGAAGCATGAAATCAAGTATGAGTTCTTGAATCTTAAGAATAGAAGGAAGATCTGAATTCTGAAGATTAAATTTATGTTTGAGATTAGGCCAAGGAATCTAGTCGCAAGAGTGTACTAAATCATTAATATAGTAGATGCCCTTGCGAAACAACCTCAAAGTTTTAATACTTGGCATATCAGCAAGAAGAACTAAAGAGTTAGATAGAATAGGAGACCACCAGATATTCTAAGAATTGAATGAAAGACCATTATGAAAACCATTACCAATCCAATGAATATGAGGTTTCACCGCCTCAAAAGCTCACCAAATACTTTTAACAAAAAAGGAACCCTGAATCTTAAGTGGAGCAGAAGTAATGATGAGAGTATGAAGACCAATATTAGCCCAAGCTTTGTGTCCATAAGGTAGCCCTAAATAAATACAATGACAAATCAAAACCTTCAAAGCTGTAGGGCCTTCAATAGCTTTAACCACCCACTTAGCACATAGATTAGTGTTTTGCCTATAGATGTCAATAATGCCCATCCCACCCTTATCAGTAGGTATGAAACAAATATCCCAAGCAACTCGATGAAAACCATGTAAATTCTTCCCCTTGGCCCAAAGAAAATCCCTAAGGAGTTTGGCCAACTTATTATAAGAATTCTTATAAGGGGCCCAATAGGAGGAGTAATAAACATGGGTGGTAGCAAGAATCTTTGTGCAAACTTAAAACTTATCGGCAAGAGAAAGGGGATGTGAGGCCCAATAAGAAATCTTCTTTTCAATTCTATCAATGACATACTACCATAGTTCAGAGGGCGAGGTATCAAAAGAAAATGATATTCCTAAGAACTTAAAACGCACACCCTTTTGAAGCCAATTCCATGAAAAATATCTAAGCCAAGCAGGCAAAGATGAAGAAGCAATGCGAAAACAAAGAGACTTAGACCAATTGATGTTGGATCCTGAGGCCTTACAAAATGTTTCCAAATAAACCAAAGTAGTAGAAATTGAAACCTCATCTTCACTGATAGTGAGAAAAGAATCATCCACAAAGTGCCCACTAATAATTTGGTATACCTTTGATCAACCCCTTAGATGCTTGATTGGTAAGAATATAGTGAAAATATTTAGCAGCAAATATGTAAAGTGAGGGGGAAAAGGATAGACCTGGTGAATAGAATGAAATAAATCAAACTCCTCTAACCTAATTCCATTAATAGTAAGACAAGTTGAAGCATCAACAAACAACATACTGAAAAACATGATAAAAAGGGGTCAAAGTCGAGAGCTTGAAGCATGGAAATAATGAAAGACCACTCAATACAATCATAAGATTTTTTTAAGTCTATTTTAAGGAAAATGGGCTTTTTGCCAAAGATACGAGCCCATTCTAAACATTCCCAAACAACAATAAGATTATCCAAGATGTAATACCCTTTAATGAAGCCCATTTGCTTCGGTCTGATAAGCATAGGGAGAATGTTGTGAATATGAAGAGCTAAAGCTTTAGCCAAAATATTGTAGGAGACATTAAGCAGAGTAATAGGATACCAACTGGTGATAAGCTCAATATAGTCAGCTTTAGTAATAAATTTAATGTTTCCATGATTGATAATATTACCTAGAGAATTATTGGCTAATGCTTCATTGTAGACATTGAGCAAATCAAACCCAATAAACTTCCAAGTGGCTTTATAAAATTCACATGTAAACCATCAAGACCAAGGGACTTGTCATCTGACTTAGTCATAAGATCATTATGAAGCTCATCAAGTGAAAGAGAAGCCTCACAAAGAAGTTTGTCATAAGTAGGCAACTTAGCAGGAACAATATCAAGACAATATTGGAGTGGTGTCTAACATTCTAGAGAATCCTTTTGTGCTTCAAAAAAAAGCTTATAATGATCCACAAAGGCTGAAGCAATATCCGAAAGAGAAGTCAACCTACAATGAGAGACTTGAGTAGCCTTTATCTAAATCCTGGCTTGCTTGAAATGAAGAGACTTGAAAAAGGCTTTGGATATGAGATCACCAACCCTCAGCCAGTGCAGACGAGCCCGAATTTGAGCCCCCTAGCTTCATGTCATTCATTAACTATAAGCTAGTGGTGAAGACTAGAAACCCTGGTTTGTAAATGTCAATCATACGGATTATTTTCCAACAACCGTAAATTTCGTTGATAGTCCTTTGTAATAGCCAAATGAGCACTCTTTCTGACATGTGCCACTTGATTACTAAAATGCCATATGAAAGATGCAGTATGAACAATTGTTTCATTCCACTAAGAAATACAACTTATATAGTGATGAGGTTGTGGTAATAAATTCCAAATTCGCTCAATCATAGCAATGGTGCCAGGGTGTTGCAATAAAGAAGTATTTAAATAAAATTGATTGCACGAAAAATTAAATTGGCGACCACTCCACTTAATCTAAAAGGAGATTGGAAAATTATCGTATAACAGGAATTGATCCCAAATTGTCACAACCTTGTTATTAATGGAGGAGAATAAAAAAATTGTTGCTCTGACATCATAATTCAATCAAGGCGCTTGCAGACATTGTTATTACCCGCACAAAAATTGGACCATGTGAACGAGGGTGGAGGCATGCAATTATGTTAGCAAAAAATGGGATCAAAAATACTCCATCTACGTTTAAGAAAAAACCAGGCCTCATGCTCTCCAGCACACCAACGCATCGAGATCTCATCAAATAGAATATTCTATTTTTTGTCCATTTGTTGTTTTTTTTCTTCCATGTATATTTTCTTCTATTCAATGTTCCTTTAATTATCTATTTTTTACAAGTTGCTATCTTTCATTATTTCCACTTTTTTTAGGTACCTATAGGTCAAAATGACCACAACAATGGGAGTAGGGAGTGGTCTTCTCAAAATTTTGCTAAGTATAGAAAAAAGGTCATGGCTATGCAATATTTTTGAGCCAAGAGACTAAGTGAAATGAAAACATTGCGGTATCACAATAGGTTTAATATAGAAGGCTAAGTTTGAGGAAAAAGACACAATGCCGTGACGATTTTGAGCTAGAAGGCTAAACAAAGGGAAAAAGTCACGATGGTGTGACATTTTTGAGCTCAAAGGCTATGTCCGTGGAAACATTCATGATGGTGTGACATTTTTGAGCCCAAAGGCTAAGTCTGAGGAAAAAGTCATAATGGCGCAACATTTTTGAGCCCGAAAGTTGAACGAAGAGAAAAGGTCGCGATGATGCGACACTTTTCAACCCGAAGGATAAGTTCGAAGAAAATGTTGCGATGGCACGTAATTTTTAATACCAAAGAGAAGCATTGAAAGACAACTGGGCCACAATACCTCCAAGAAGATAAAGGTAGATTTTAGTAACAAGAATATCCCAACCATTTCTAGTTGAAGATTCCATGCTCTCTTAACTTCCACTCTACCAGAATGAGCCTACGGGCATATTGTTCTAACAACTTTTAGTTTTTTGTTATGTATTGATATGTATATATATATATATGATGAGCGACCCAAAAAAATGGTCAACTCTTAGATGTTTACATGGCAATGTACACAGACTTCTAAAAGAAAATAAAGATTATCCATTCAGGTTTCTGGCTCACTGGTGTTGTTATCAAGTATGTATGGGTTTTTAATTACTATATAAAGTTAGGTTGAATAGAAACTACTTTAATTCTCATTCTGAGTTTCTGTGTTTGAAGTTTTGCTAACTCTAAAATTAATAGTTCCAATAGGCTTATGTTTGGTTAGATTTTCTCTAGAGGATTAGTGATTCTGTTTTGATGGTTTAAAGAATGCTTTTCTATAAAATGTTGTAGAAATTACTTTAATGTTATCTAATCTGCACCATTTAAATGATCCTAACAATAGCTATATTTCCCTTTCTTTATGCATTTCATTCTCCCTCCATTTTCTCTAAAACGAAAATAACCAGCATCCTATGGAGATTGAATAGGGTAAACTCTATTTTGAACCCAGTATTTCAATATGGATAAATTATTGGGTGCAAACGTAACCAACAGTAGATTTTGGACCAAAAAATTTGGGCATGCTCTATGGAACCCAATCCTACGATATATATAGATCAAAGTTCTGGTGATTACCTTTGCCATGTTTAAAATTTTATGAATCACCTAGCGACTTCATCCAATAAAGCAACCCTAAGAAAGACTTTACATACTTTTTGCTTGAATACCATTTTTTATGATAACCAAAAATAAAGCAAAAAATTTCGAAGAGCCCATCGAGTTCTTCGAATTACACCTTGGTAGCCTCAGAGCTAATCTTTTTTTAGTTGCTAGAACAACTTATTCATTTATTTTCAATACAGGATATGCAAATATTTCCCCTATAGCCTTCCCTAGTACTGCTACTAGCGAAACATTAACTCTAGCTACCCATAACATCCAATAGAACCATAGCTACAATGGCCATGAATCAACCAAATCTACCCTACCATTTATGGAACCATACAAGCCCCTTTAATCTGGAAGCTCAACATCTAATTCCAACAGTGGCCATGACCCCAGTATGAAGGTACTGGAAAGATGACCTATGAACACTACCAATATGTAGTCGTGCTCGCTCTGATACATAACATTACTAAGAAGGATGTCATGATAGAACTTCTAGTCATTTTATTAAAAGGAAAAATGCTCTATTGGTACAGGGTCATCGGTAACCAAACCATATCTACTTGGGCCCAACTTACCAGTAAACTAGTGGAAGAGTTAAATGAACATGCTAACCCTTTCTCCCTGTTAAATTAGTTTACCATCATCCAGAAGCACCCTCAAGTGGAGACAGTTGACTTTAACATCAAATTCAATCAAACTTGGTAGAGAGTACCAGATAGTTTGAGGAACAATCAATGTATTATTATCTAAGGGCTTTCAAATCAGACATAAGTATGGCTATTAGGCAATCCCAAGTATTTACCTTCCTATAAATTTACCAAGAAGCCCAAAAAGAAGAAAGAGATCTAATTGCTATTGGAAGGTTCCCTCTAAAAACAATAATGCCTATTTTATCAAATCTACTACAAGCATCAAATACTGCTTTCCCAACCCCTACTCTCACTTCTAATACTAGTCTTCCCAAATGGATCGAATAACCTAATATCCCAATGATACAAGCATCTCTCTCTCCTCAAATGCTTCCTGCCATTCCTATACTTCCTATGGCGACAATTTCATCAGCTCCAATCCTCAACTTGCATCTCTACAAGATTTGTAATCAAACTTGAAAACTCTAACGAATAAGATGGACTCAATGGAAAGAAGAGAAGAATAAAGAAATTTCCAACTAAGGATATTTCCAAAGGTAACGATAGGTCAAGCCTCCACAAGTGGTAGAAACCATGATAAATCTAATGTAGTTTATGTCAATCAAGATAGTGAATCCACTAACGCTTCAATCGAATCGAACTTCTCGTGTTCTACATGTAACAATCCGCATGGTGAAATCTTGTGTATGATATATCAACATCATATTCGAAAGATAGCTATTGATAAGGTTGAGAAAATGCTCAAGGGTTAGATTAATATGATTAGGGAAGATAATCAAAATTTCATGATGCCCTATATTGAACAAGTGGTTATTCTAACCAGATCAGGAAAGAAACCTTTGTATGTTGATTCCAAAGAACTCAACCTCTTGAAAGTGCCCTCACCTATGAGGAACCCAATTGAAAAAATATCCTCTTATGAGAAATATCCCCAGAGTTCAAGTTAGAACGAAGCATAAGCACACAAAGAAATACCCCTACAGAAAGAAATAGAAATGCAGGATCAAGCTAGAGATAAATTGAGATACCCCTCACTAACTAAGTGTCAAATAATAGATGATACTCAAGGGTACATGAATAAGTATGACACAGTTGTGAAAGAGAAAAGTGTCAAACCCCTCACATTCAACATAGTCGAGGAAATGAAGAAAAGTCCCTCCAAAGCAACTATGGATGAAGCTTTACAGTTTCCAGTATAGATTGATTTATTGCAGGAATCCTTGATATCTATGAAAAATAAGAATAGAACCCTAGCTCAGTTAGATTCTACACAAGCTATTTTGATGTCCATTACAGGCAAAAATTAACCTCCTCCCTTCTATCTATCTCTTCAAATGGAAGGATGGGTGGTACACAACTGTATCATAGACTCTGAAGCTACAACCACTATGATACCCAAAGACGTATGCAACATCATGGGAATGGAATACATAAGGAGTAGTCCTGGTGTCTTACAATTAGATGAAACCCTTATGAAAATCGTAGGGGTAATTAAAGATATTCTAATAGTTCTTCATAGATTATCTCAACTCACAGTTATACAAGAGGTAGTTGTAGTGGATCTAAAACCTTATTTTGGTATGTGTCTCTCTAGAGAATTCATTACCAAAATAGGAGGGTATTTATCATTGGATTACTCGCACTTGGAAATTCCATTAAAGGGAAAAAGAGTGAAAATATTCAATGAGAAACCTTCAATTTTTCACATTGAAAATCTTGAAGAGGAAGGTAAACAAGCCACTACAATAAATATGATGATCAAAGAACTAGAAGACTTAAACTTAATGGAGGAAGCTCTAAATGTGTTGCAAGAAGAAGACCAGTTCTCTCTCCAAGACTTCAATGCCATGATCAAAACAAATATGGGGAGTTACATAATTGTAAAACCCAATAAAATCAATCCCACTCCTCTTCAGCAGGTAGACCCATATACTGATCAACTATGAAAACTTTTCTTCGATGGTGCTAGATCCAAAAATGGATATGGAGCAAGTATTGTTTTAATCTCTCCAACAGGTGAAGATAATTTTTTTTCTTATCGGTTAACCTGGAGTTGCACTAACAATGCAACAGAATATGAAGCACTCTTCTTAGGCCTCAAGAAAGCTAAAAATCTTGGTATCAAACATCTTTAGATATTTGGAGACTCTAAATTAATAGTAAATCAAGTCACTGAGAAATGTGTGAGTAAACAACATTACCTTAAGGATTACAGGAATAAATTTTGTGACTTGCTAGATTCCTTTGAATATTTAAACCTCAAAGCAATTCCAAGAGAAAAGAACACTCATGCATATTTATTGGCCTTAGTAGGTGTAAATTTTTGTCCTTTTAGCAATGCCATCCAGAATTCTAAGATAGTTAGACTAATCTACAGACCCTCCGTTCCAGACAAATATACCTTTTGGTAGGTATTCAAAAATGATGAACATATAGTAGACTTCCTTATCCATGAAATGAACGGCTCAAGCGACAGAGTGTCTAAATGTTAAGAAGATGTAGGTATAATCCAATTGAGAAACAAAAATATCCCAAAAGGATTAATCACTCTTGAAATCCTGTGTGATAACAATGACAGGTCAACTAGGCATAAAATTAAAGTTGACAAGCATAAATACAAAGAGGCTCAAATGGGATTAGATAAATCCATTAAAGTAGGGGTAAACACTATAGAGTAAGAACTGGACCAAATTCGAGGGTTGTGCAAGGAATTGCTTGACATCATCTCTTGGAATTATGGTGACCTTAAAGTCTACTCTAAAGAAACTATCCAGCATACAATTGAACTCAATGAAGGTGCAAAAACTTTTTAACAAAATCAAGGCCTAGTGAATCCCAAGATTGAAGCTCTAATGAAACAAGAACTGCTCAAATTGCTCGAAGCCAAGATTGTCTACCCTATCAAGCATTCTACCTGTGTATCTAACTTGGTTATAGTTAGAAAAATAATGGAGATATTAGGTTGTGTGTTGAATTTCAAAGGAAGTAATCCTGCAACACAACCAGCTGCAAATTCCTCTTCAAATGTACAATTTTTTAATTGGTTGTACAGTTTTAGCATAAACCCTTGCTACAATTCTCACTCCATATTTGCCATGTTGCTCATAGATTCTTCTCAAGAATGTTTGGAGTTACTTTTCTAATGCAATTACTAACATATTCCATAACATGCAAACCTTAGTTCACTATCCATAATTTTTTATCATCAAGAGTATTTTTAGAAATCATACAACATAATGATAACATTTATGTACAACAAAAATAATGTGTAGGATCTTTTTCTCAAAATTATCCAAGTTTAAGAGTTCATAATTAATATAATTTCATTGTCACAATGTTTATATTCCACACCATTATGGCCATATTTGCATAGAATACACAATCTTGAATTACCATCCAATTGCATAATAGGATTCACAATAGCTCACAACTATAATATTGCTTCCATTATTATGGTTGAATATGTATATTTACCATGAACAACAATATGATGAACTATCAAAAATCAATAATGAACAACAATTGTCATCAATTATTGATGAACATGAATGAAAAACCATCAAAATTGAATGGGGGGTCCTTATAATTCTTTTCGAGGCCATTCCAAAGTGGTTCCTAAGACAACCACCATTTACAACTACCATCCCTGTAAACAATCAACTTGCATTAAGGTCTTCCTAAGTCTAATTTGATTATTATCAAATTAACCTTAAATGTACACTTTACCTAATTTCACTTAAATTTTATTTGCACATTTACAATTTTGTATAATTACACCCACATGTATGTTTTATAATTTCTCATTTGTACAATTATACAAAACCCTACCTGTGTATGTTTTGACAAACCATACAGTTAGCAAAATTATCATACTAGCAAAATTGTGCAAATCTTGTTTTCACTTCTTCTTCTAGGAGGTGGATTTGCTACCAACAAAAATCACCTTCAACATTTATCTCTATATTTACAAATAATTCTAAATAGGCTCCTTCTCTACATAGGACCATATATCTCCTTTTCTAGTTTCAATAATACCCTTTCTATCATAAGGTATTCTCCTTTTTTGGGCTCTCCCATGTGCTTTAGTGTAATAATATTGTGTTCATCTGCTTGTTAATTTGATTATGAATTCATTTCTATGTCTTCTAGTTTTTTGTAGTTAAGGATATTTAAATATCATATGTCTAGCTTCACCACATATATAACACTTTCCAGTTAATCCTTTATTCCTTCCTCTACCAAATCGACCTTGTCTTCTCGACAATTTACCTTTTTTCCAAGTACCTTGATTGGAATCACTTTGAGAAGTACTAACTTATCCTTCTTGCAAATTCTTCCATCTACCATTATTTTATTGGCATCTTTCTCAAGAGGATGATATTTTTCCTCTAGAATTATGTTGTTTCTTATGGGTGAATATTCTATTTTTCCTTGAATGTATATTGATATGCCTTCTTAATTATTCTAATTTGAAGCATACCAATTTAATTTTGTTTGGATAACCTTAGTCCATTTATGTATCTCGTAACTTTATCCTCATCATATTTGATGTGACCTACCCTTATGGTCAATTTATAGAACTCCATATAATACTCTCTCACTCCCAACTCCTTTTCCTTATAAACTTATTCCAAGTTCAAATTTCTTCATTCTCTTTTTGTTGCCTCTATATTTGGACATGATCCCACCACAAGGACACATATACTTTTAGCTTCATATAGGTAAATTTTACCTTCTTGGGATATTTTATCAATTCAAAATAAAAATATTTCTCTATCTTTGCAATCTAGTCAATGAGTTTTTTAGGGTTTAAACTTCCATGATATGAAGGAGTTTCTAACTTTGGATTCCTTAGAATATTAGTGATTTCTTGAATTAATATTTCTTTTGTCTCTTCCTCTCACACTTCATCATGATATTCTTGTTGACCTGCTTATTCACCTACACTATCAATTGCATCTTCAACATGAATTCCCCTCCTTTAAAAATTTTCAAGGTCATCCAATCAAGCAGTGACTCCCCTTAGCATTTTAGCTATATCTATGGATCGAATACCTCATGGTCTTCTTCATTCCTTTGGCACTTGTCACACCTTAAATATCTTCTAGATCTCATACCAAAATGATGTAGTCAACTCTGGAAGTTCCCTCTATATGATGTTGTCCACTTATCATTTGTATAATGTTCCATCCAATATTCTTTTTATTATACAATGACCACCATCCTTGTACTACTAAATTTTATCGTATAATATTTGATTTTTATGATTCTAACTTGGGTTGAACAGTTGGTCTTCCCATTCAATTTAAAGACCAATGAATTCCTTGAGTCTATCCCAAGACTATTTTATTAGTGTTTCTCCTCTATGTTTTTTTTTCATTTTTTGCTTCTTCATTCCATACTGATATATTTTTTTATCCTATGCAATCTAAAATCGGTTAGCTTTTGAGGATGTATATTAAAGGAAATGCAACCACAAGAAGTAAAATAAGTAAACTACGATAACTATATGATAATGGCACTATAATATGCAGGAAAACTAGATGATATACATCTACAATAACTCGGTAATATACCATTAATAAAATCTCATCAAAATAGTCCAATGCAATGTAATAGAGGACATAAACACTCCAAAAAATTTAATGAAAAACTACATTGTACCTACTCACAAATCTATATATTGACATCATTCCTCTCACTCTCAATATCATACTCTCAAAGGCCTATATATAGGAATATATATTCCTTGGCATTTACTCTACCTATGACTCTTAATCTACCTATCCTATGACTCATGTACATGTGGAAAACATGCACATTTACATCATTGCTTATTTTAGCACTTGTGCATTTATTACATTGCATGAAGTAACTACTTAAACCTTAATCTAAGATAAAATCTTAATCATGAAATGTACCCAAGGTGGTACACTGGCATGTATAAAATAATATGATATACTCTAAAAAAATCTTACATCCATCATGTTCATGTATTTTTATTAATATGATTACATCATTTGATTTAGTTGTCGGTCCTAGGATAGGATCTCTTCTCTATGGATGTCCATGAGAATTCCAACTCGTCAAACGTTAAGTGTTCTTGATGGGCCCCAATTTCCTACTTAACTTGATTTATTCTATATATAATGTATGCTTTCCTATTTTTCAACCATATATTTTTACCATCACTTCTTGTTATCTTTAATTTTTTCTATTTTTCCCTCATTCTTTTTTGTTGCATAGGAGTAAGATCCTCATCCAAGTAAGAAAGTAAACCTTGTAGTAATCCTCTACTTCGAAGAACCTAACTTTTATCTTGTATACTAAATATTGTGATGTGGGTTGGTCTAGCTCTCGAGTCTTTCTGTACTTTTCCAATCTATATCCTTGATGAATGTGTTTTCTCTAATGAATTTTCATTGTGATTTTTTTCTCCATTGAATATTTTTGATCTTTGGGCTTGATTGGTGGATCTCCTACCACTTATGTCCATAATCTAGTCTTGTCTAATTTATTTTGTGGTTCATGTTCTTTTGTCATCATGTCTGTAACTATTGCCTAAATTTATTTTATTTGTAATAGGTTTTCTTTTTTTTTCTTTTCCTTTATTACTATACAACATATTTTTAAAATGATATGCATTTATGGAATCATTACTATATCACAAGCCCATTGTAGTGGATCATTTTAGTTATACTAGTGATGTCTCCAATAGATTTATTTGAATAACTTATTTTGAAATTATTTTATGTCCCATGATGAGGCTTTTTTGGGTGAACTATTACTTACTAGGCACTTTATTAAGCTTATAGCTTATTCTAAATCACTAGGGAGACATAAGGATTTTAAACAATCTAATTTTGAATTTTTTTTATCAAATTGGTTCATATATTCTAAACTAGAGAGTCATAAGGTAGTCTACTTTAAAATACTTTGAAATAGCCATTAAGGATACTCTAAAAAAATTTATCAAGAAATTTGAGAAGATTTAAATCATTAAGTAAACTTTAAAATCCTCAAAGCATTGTAAAATCAACTAGAATATATAAAGAATTCTACTCCAAAGGTTAATAAAAGGAAACATTAATAAAATAGTGAAGAATGCATTCAATAGTGATGAACTATTTCATATGGTGATACTTTAATCTCAAAACCTAATAGATACTTTTGAAGGATACAAGTATTTATCTTCTAGTGAAAATAAAAGATTTTCATAATTTCTTAAAGAGGCAAGAGAAGAAAATTTTACAATATTAATTGGTTATCTTCATAAAGTACTCTTC
The DNA here is from genome assembly GCA_028583015.1 of Wollemia nobilis. Lineage (NCBI taxonomy): Eukaryota > Viridiplantae > Streptophyta > Pinopsida > Araucariales > Araucariaceae > Wollemia > Wollemia nobilis. The sequence goes on from JAQPPZ010016349.1 coordinate 3,517,765, forward strand.
CATCATGGAGGAATATACAAAAAATAGTTATATTCAAAATTGAAGAATGTTTAATGGTATATCTATCATTAATTTATTTTTGACTTATTTAAAACATAAAGTAAACTAGCAATTCTAGTCAATACTATTGTGATGATATACTAATTAATCATGAAGCGGATATTCCTCTAACAATAGTTCAAAAACTTAGAAGAAGAATGAGAAAGAGAAAATTTGGCAAACAAAAACATACTCATCCAAGTAGAAAGTATAATGAATAAAGCACAAAGATTGAATTGAATGAATATGATCAATTCAAAGAGCTGGAAGATCCTATAGAATATTGTGAAGTTAAAGTTCTCTTAGTGAAGATAACATTTTATGAAGACACTAACTACTTTCTTCAATAGGACACAGACAATAGAGAAGGAGAATTTAAACTCCAGTACTAAAAAGAAGATACCCAAATAATATATTATAGGGGTTTTAGAGTATATTACAACATTTGGGTCATGTATATGTACCACCTTTGGTACATAGCTAGAGTAGGAGTTTACTTTAGAGTAAATTTAGTAAGTTACTTCAAGTATTGCAATAAATGTACAAGTGTCAAAGGCACATGTTGTAAATGTAGAAGGAGTCCACTTGTACATTAGTTAGATAGGTAGAGTAAGGGACACGTAACCTATCTTCCTATATAAATGCCTCAAAGTGAGTGTTTTTGGAGAGTATATGTACTAGTAGTATAGGGGATCATATGTAGGAGTAGTATAGAGAGTGTGTGGTATAATGTAGTCCTCCATATCCTCTCATGGAGTGTTCATGTCCTCCATTATGTAGCATTGTACTATTTTCATCACTTTCATTAATGGCATGTTTTTGAGTTATTTGAAGATGTTCATATTTTTATTTTCCTACATATTATTGTACCAATAGTTTATAGTTATCTTAGATTGGTTATATTACATCTTGTGGTTACATTCCCTGCACTACTGTGTCATCAAAAGTATCATGATTGATAAAGTGCTTAAAGGTATATTATTTGGCATCCATCAAAGCTCAAACCTAATATTACCCTTTTTTAGGAATGGGGGATTGAATTTTGATACTGATAAACTTGTTATATCATCTTGTCCTAGACTAAGTCCTTATATGGAGGTCTTATCATACCATAGTTCTAATAATAATTTGCAAGAGGATGGTATTGTTTCTTCATTTTGGGAAGGTAGAAATGAGAAATATTATGATCAGAAGGAGGAAGAGGGAAGGGTTTTAAATCCAAGGGTGGATTTAAAACCTATTTTTCAAGGGCTTAGAATAAGTAGAGGACGAGGGTGTAAAACATGGTAAGTTATTATCCCCTTTAGATAGTGATGTTTCAGGCCAAGGAAGTGAGCAAGGCTTAAACAACCCCATTAAGTTCTCTTCCCCTCCAAGTTCTCCTAATCACTATAATACAAGCACATCATTTGGATAATATGACCTAAGATCTTTGAAAAAGGTAAAGAAGATAATAGGTATGGTCAAGTATCAAGGGACTTAGGTCATGAGACGTCAATCTCAAGAGTTTACAGTATGAAGGAAATGCTACTTTAAAATTACACAAAAAACTAAGAAGGAATCATTATTTGGTAAACATAAATTCATAGTTGGGGTCGTTAGAGAAGGAAATCCCCATTTGAAAGGGAATCAATGACCATCCTCTTTCTAAATATCTTAGGGCTCAAGGCCCATAATCTAAAAATAACTCTAAAATATTTGTTTGAACTTCATAAGCTAGATATAATTTTAATCCACTAGACATAAAGAAAGCAATATCCATCATTATCTCTCTATTATTAAATTAGAACTTTGAAGAGATAGACTCAAATGGAGGATCAAGGGGAAATTTAACAAGATTAAATTCCTCCTTCCAACTAGTATATAAAGTATGTATTGAGGTATGTATGGTTATAGACTTACATTTTATGGATCTAGGAAAGCAAATTTATATAGTCAATTTGGATGGTCCTTGTGGCGGTAGAAGAGAGTTTATGGAAGAATTATTTATACAAGAATTTTATAAAAAGAAAATGTAGTGGTGGGAGGGGAATCAAATTTTGTAACTAAAAGAGGATAAATGTAGGGAGAGAGGGCCATAATGGATCCTATCCCTAAAATTTTCCTATATAAAATCTAGATTGCAGGGTTGTGTGATGTAGAATCCATTAAATTAGTTCTCGCTTGGAGGAATCAAAGAACTAGAAAACAAGGTATTTCTAAAAGGTTATATTTTTAGTGTTTAAAAACCTCAAAGCTAAAGTAGAAATACTAAGGACTTGGATAGATCAAGGTGGGGGTGTGATCATTCACTATTTTTTTCAATTAGAAAAAGATCAAGATAAACTTGTAGGACCTTTCAAGTTCAATGTTATTTGGTTAGAAGATGAGGAATTTACACATAGGAAAATATGAGTGGAAAAATATTGACCTAACCATAGAAGATACAACTATGTTTTAGTTTTCTAAAAATATGAGGAGAATCAAATCCATTACAATTGCATGAGCCAAAGATAAATATTGGAAAGGAAATGCAAATATAGTTGATATAGAATCTAAATTGATTCAATTGTATCATCATGAAGGCAATAAGGTTTTTTTAGATAAGAAGAATTGTAGGTCAAGGAGCTAAAAAAAAAAAAGGTAATATCTAGAATGAGAAGATATAAAGTGGTTGTCCTTGGCTCTAAATTAGTGGGTGAAATGAAATATGCTCAAGTGTAGTATCATCATGGTATATCTCCTCCAATCTTCTTAAATGTTTTTCTCTCTCCTCAATTACCTCAAGGTTCTCTATAGTAAACTCTAAGATCCATAAAACTCTTAACAATCCAATCAAAAATGGATCTAGCTTATCCAATCGAATTATCTAGTAAGATTCAATACCCTCCATGTGTGTTTTACAAAGTCTAAGATTATATTGCACAAATACAAGGTCATTAAATTGATCTTGGCTCAACCTATTGCACTTTTGGTGTGTATGGTCTCAAATAGAGACTAATTGTGCTCAATATAGGCAAGACATAACAAGGAGCATTACATGACTCAAATTATATGGAGAAAATAAAAGTCTTGTTTATGTCAAAAATGCCTTTATAACTACTTGTACTAAAATTACCTATTTATATGACAATATGTATAAAATCACAATATAAATAATTGTAATCAATCATAAAATATGTTAAATTCCCTATTGATAAGTATAGCTCTCAACTTGACAAGAGGTCATGGTTGGGAGGAGACTGTTGTTGAGCCCTTGTACGACAGTCATATGGATTTCTCACAGTAACCAAATAAAAAAAAAGATAACTTTATAATAAATCTTATTAAATAATATTTATGTTTATTTTATTCTCATATATTTATAATTTTATCAAGCAAAATAAAAATTATAGAGTCACAATCCATTTTATTTTTATAGAGTTAGAATCCCATAAAACTTATGAAAAATATATTTAATTTTTATTTTTTTAACTTATAAACATAATAATTATAATTTATAGTTTTTCATTGACAAAACAAAGAATTTCATGTTTTCAATGCACTTTTCAATCCAATACGAGGACAGTTAAATGAGAAATAAATAGATTATAGTTTCTTCACTTATGCATTTAGATAATGATCTATCAAAAACAAAAATCATTTTAATTTTATTTATGGCATGAAAACAAAAAATTTAAATTCTACATATGATTGGACAATTTATTATTAGGTATTCAGTCACCTATTTTTTTATTATATTTTAAAAAATATAAATTTCTTAAAAAAATATTTTATATAAATCAAAATTAACTTACATTTTAGTTTTATCACGAATCCAATACCTCTGCCACTTGTATATAAGTATACAATTCCTCGCTATGAAATAACCCCAAGTGGACCATAATATGACAAACAAACACATTATCCAGTTACACTTAAATATATTATATGCATATAATCCATTCCATGCCTATGTCTCTCCCTACCTCTATCCGTGAAATTTATCCCATTCCCTGTCTCTACCCGTACAATGCCCTGCCTGTCTCTCCCTGCCTCTATCCGTACAATAAATCCCATGCCCTGTATCTGCCTCTATCCGTACCCCAAAATTTCGGCCCCTGCCTCCCACTTGTCTCCCCTTCCTCTAATCGTACGGCAAATAATAATGTTTTTTATTAAAAAAACTCGGAGGCCCCGCTGACCGGTGAGTTCTGGGGGTACTCGAGGTTTACCTGCAAGTTTTAGAACACTGGTATTAAATACATAAAAATATGCGAATTCTTTTCTACGCCCACTGTTCGTGCGGCCGTTAACTTGTCCTTGTCTTCCATTCCATATTGAAAGAGCAAAGTTAAAATTTATAAAAAGCAGGTTATTGTTTATATAAATAACTATGTGATATACTACATCCTTAGGGAGTGAATGAATGGAGGGAATAAGAACAATTTGGCACTCTGATCTCCTGAAAAAATATATTGTGATACAGTGTTTTTTTAAAAATTAAATTCAGTCTGGTTTAAGTTTTAATTTTTTTAAAAATTTATATTCAAATTAAAATTTGATTTATATTTAAAAATCAACTATGTTAAAAAAAATTAAGAATAAAAAAAAAACCATTCAATTTACAATAGAAGAAATATAAGAATTAACCATAATATATCTGTTTGAAAAAAAAAAACCATCTATTTACGAGAGCGGACAATTTACAGCTTGAACTTCCCAAGATCTTCACCTTCTATGGATTGCTCACTATTAATAATTATTTGTACAGTTGAGGATGACTTACTCAATGCTGGAGTTGTCTACACATAGCATCTGTTCGGATTCACTGTATAAAATATAAAATACAAAAAAGAGCAATAAACAAGCAAAACGAGAAAACACAACATGTAATGTTGTTCATCCAATGTGGGTTGCATCCACTAAGAAACACGAGTCTTTTGCATTAACACCAATACAATATCCGAAGGGAGTAATCTTGCAACACAGCCAGTTGCAAATTCCTCTTCAAAACATGAGCATCTCCACACAATTACTCTAACAGTAATTCAACATGCAAACACCCTTGCATCAAGCTCTACACAAAGCTTCTTGATCTCTCTATAGGAATGCACAATCCTATGCACTTCCCATAAACAAGATATAATTCTCTCTGTCGAATGTATTACATAAATAGAGAAACCCAGTTACATGCATGCTAAAACAAGCATCCTATAATTAATTCAATCCCCATTTAAGGCCTACTTCAAACTTAGAAGTTTGCAATTAGAAAAAAATTAATTTTAGCTAATCCTAAAATTAACTTTTTCTTTTTCCACCTTTGGTTTGGGATTGGTCATCTACAGTCCAGTTAAGGAACAAATAACTATTTTATCCATATTTAGTCGAGATCAGACTCCACAACCTAACAATATCCCACTTGGAGACTGATCCACAACAACTCTACCTGCTGCATCCACCAAAGAACATCTTCAAGCCAAACAAGGAATGTCAACTCCTCTAGATTGTTGTAACCATGCTTTGAACCATCACATGTGTTATCCACGCACTTTTCATGTGATCAAAAAGTAACACACAATCTTACCTACCACAAATTTGTGATATTTCAACATCTCCATGATCACCCATGCATCATGATGATACAACCATCACCATCGTGACAAGATCCACATACCATGTCTGCCCCCATAGCATGCTCACACATAATGTGACTTGCCACAACCACATCATGTGATCTATCTCACAATCATGCATCAAGATAGGTGCCATGTCCATCTCCCTAGACATACCTCTTACTGACAACCTACACAGTCTTGTCATAGAATATGGGGATCCCCTCGACCAGTGCCTTCAAAAACCTCACATTACCATCTGGTAGGAAGCAGTGATATCCACCCATGAACATCCCTAAATAATATGTATCTCTCGACCACGAGTGCATCACTAATATCGCATGCTTTATCTCCACCAGGTTCAGCCGCTTCTTCTTCTCTGGGTCTGACACCAATCCCAGCAGGTCAAAATTCCTCCTCGGGTACAACATCTTCTTCGGGTCCAGCTCAACATTCCTTGCAAACTTGATATACCCCACCATCTACCTTGTGACGACTTTGATGTCATCCAAGCTCAATGGTTGTCTGCTCCCTTCCCTAGCCCGAGCATCCACCACATAATTCACCAGCCCCAACACCTCCTACCTTGTCAAAACCTTCACCTCCAATTTTAGCAGTGACTCCTCAATATCACCAGTTTGAGCCTTCAAATTTTGGAGCTAAATATAAAATATAGTGGCATTCTCCTCAATCCTCTCCTCAAAAAATCCACAACATTCATCTTCATGCATTGTGCTGCCACCTGGATCATCCGGTAGTCCCCGATTCGCACGTATGCATCCATCGCCTTGTACTCATCCTTCAGCTCCTCCAATAAGCTATGTAGCTCAACTTCGAAGGCCATGATAGGGGTTGCCACTACGCTCACCTCCTTTTCCTGCATAGAGACCACATCGAACATGAGAAAAGAATGGTGACAAACCAAGACCCTTCTGCTCTTGGTGACAAACTGGTCGAAATCACTTTACGCTCCCATCGTCGCTTTATCCATCAAGGAGTCCACCATTGCAGATGTTGCCTTACCCTGGTCGTCGCTCCGACCACTAAAACTCCCATCGTAACTACTGCCATCGCTAGCACTTACGCCCTTGATCCAACTTAATCTTGAATCCCAAAATTTCTCTGATACCAATTGTTCGGATTCACTTCATAAAATATAAAATATAGAAGAGATCAATAAACAAACAAGATAAGAGAAAACATGACATATAATGTGGTTCACCCAGTGTGAGTTACATCCACCAAGAAATACTAGTCTTTTGCATTAACACCAATACAATCTCTAAAGGGAGTAATCCTACAACACAATCAGCTGCAAAGTCCTCTTAAAAACACCAACATCTCCACACAATTACTCTAACAATGATTCAACATGCAAACACCCTTGCATCAAGATCTACACCAAGCTTCCTAATCTCTCTACAAGAATGCATAATCCTATGCACTTCCCATAAACAAGATACAATCCTCTCTACCGGAGGTATTACATAAATAGGGAAACCCAGTTACATGCATGTTAAAACAAGCATACTATAATTAACCCAATCCCAACTTAAGTCCTACTTCAAACTTAGAAAGTTTATAATTAGAAAAAACGTAATTTTAGCTAATCCTAAAATTAACTTTTTATTTTTTCACATCTATTTGGGGATTTGTCATCTACAGTCCAATTAAGGAACATATAACTATTTTATCATATTTAACCGAGATCAGACTCCACAACCTAACAACACCCTGGAATAGATTCCTTCAATATTGACCATACTATCAGCATGGGTATTTGTTAGTTTGATTCATTTCAGCACTTCAAGATTAAAAAGAAACCATGTGGAAATTGTGAAATGTTGAGACTGGACATAATAACCAAATCATATGAGTCTGGATGCAATGTTTCTCGTGTGGAAGATGCAATCAAGAAAAGAGTAGAAGGGAAACACCAAGATTCCACTATTTGTTTAGCAACTAGATGACACGTTGTTAGACTGAGATTGATCTGAGATTCATGAGTGCTCTCTTTATTTTTGAATCAATCAAATTGCCGTACTTTTGAGTAAACGTTGATTAGTAAGATATCCTATCAAAATGTATTTCCATACTTTTTATATAGGAACGTTATTCAAAAGGAAATGCCTTACCTCATTTAGATTCACCTATCCTAAATATTTACTAGTTAAAACTTTGTTGAATAAAGAAGTTGGCAAGGAGATCCATGACTAGTAAAGCTTTTCAAAAAATACTTTATAATTTAGCTTTGATCTCATTAGGCTCAACTTGATACAAGAGCATCTATATGGACACTCCATACAAAAGAAAAAATAGAAACTTCATGCAAAAATAAAATCCTAATATGTATCTAGAAAAACAATAGATAAAAATGCTTAGTTGGCACTAACAATCTAACCATCATGCGTATCTAGCAAGTCATTTCTTTTATGAGAAGCTAACATATAGTTTTCAATGATAGTTTAACCATCATGCATTGCTAACAAGTCATTAATTTTCATGCTTATAAATAAGAAGCAAATGTAGAGTAGAGGAGAGTAGAGAAGCTCAGAAAAAAAATTTGGCACTCTATGCAGTCCCTGTAGAAGGTTTGCTATGTAATACCTAGACGAAAATAATTATCACTCTATGTACTACTTGTAGGAGGTTTACTATGTAAAACCTCAAAGAAATAAATTGGCACTATGTGCAGTGCTTGTAGGAGGTTTGCTATGCAAACCCTTAGAAGGACATTGGTACATTGAGAAGTGCTTGCATATATGTGGTGCCCTATAGAGAGCAATAGTGTAATGTTTGATGTGGCATTTGAAATATAATAAAAATAGTTTTTTGTGTTCTTTTGTATTTCATGTGTTATATTTCTACGTATTTTGTCCTTGCAGTTCATCTATTTGCATAGTAAAGTGGGTTTTCTATTTACTAATTTTGTATAGTGGCATGAAGATGTTTAAGAAACTAGAAGAGGTTGTTGTTCAATTGACTCGCTCTTTACCATTGCATAATTTTGCTATCAAAATAGGCAAATATCTTATGAGAGCCAAAGTTTTATTCTTCATGGTGTACAACAAGAGTGGTGGGTCCGTAACAATGATGTTCATGAAGCAATGTGGCTAGTAGCTTCTAAGCTCGTCAATTCTGGAGTATCCATGGAAGACTTTAGCAATGTTTAGGGAACTTTTCTTTGTTACCCAAAGAGTATGATGTAGAAGCATCCATATGGTCATTCCATGCAAAAATAAAAAGAAACAAAACTTGGAAACTTCATGCAAATAGAAAAACTTAACACATATCTAGAATAAGGTTGGATAAAAATGCTTAGTTGGCACTGATAGTTTAACCATCATGCATAACTAGCAAGACATTAATTTTTATGAGAAGCTAATGTATAATTATCACTCACCTTTTAACCATCATGCATAGCTAGGAAGTCATTGCTTTTCATGCTTATAAATAAGAAGCTAATGTAGATTAGAGGAGAGTAGAGAAACTCAAAAAAAAATTGACACTCTATGCAGTCCTTATAGGAGGTTTGCTATGTAAAACCTAGAAGAAAAAATTTGGCACTCTATGTAGTGCTTGTAGGAGGTTTGCTATGTAAAACCTCGAAGAACCTCCAAGTAGAAAATACCAATAGTTATTAAGTGGTTTTCAATTTGTGACCTTATTTGAGATTGAAATGGGTCCTGCAAATACTAAATCATGACCACATAATGACATTACAACAACTTGAAAATTATGCATCTATCGCTGAGCAAGAACTAATCTTGAGTCTCTCTCCTTGAAAGTTGATGAATTTAATTGGTTGACCTAATTTCATTTGACATTATCAATTTATATATTTCTTATAAAATAACATATCTAAAATTTTAAAAATAATTTAAACAGTAAATATATATTTTTTAAATTATTAATATATCACAAGATTAAAATATCAAATTTGTAATATTATAACACATTTTTTAATAACTTTAAATTATATTTTTCAAGGAATCATGGATGATGGTGGGAGACCTACTAGTGTTGTTGTATGAGAGTAGGAAGAGAGGAATCTCTTGGACTAGGATGGCCACATAAACTTGAAGGTCAAAGAGTATCTCAATGCCGAGTTTGAACAACAAGGCCAAGAAGGAGAGGGTAGGACAAAAATTTCAAAAGATAATTTGATAGGAACTCTCAACCAGTGTATACTTGACTCATTGATCACTAACAATGGTAGGACAAGTGAGTCAATGATGTATTAATAGGGTGTAGTGGACTACAATGAACAACCTAAAGAATATATGGAGGCCTTTGGTTTTTATCCAAGAAATAACCTTTTGACATCTGGAATAAGTGGAACAAGGTAAGTTTATGTATTGACTTAAATACATGTTAGAAGGCCAAATCAACTTAAAACTCTAACTCTAGGTCATATAAGGGGGTTATGGTGAAGGGGAAGTATCACCAAATGAACTAGAGAAAACACCAAAGGGTAGTCTGGCTATATTGGGAGATAAAAAAACCAAAAATAGGATAAAAGAAAGAAAAAATGCTATATAAATTTATGGAAGAAGCTAGTTCGAAAGGTTGTGGGTGAGGATCTAATGTTAGAGCAATTTTTATCACTAAAGGACAAGTCTTTGGTAGGTATATTTATGGGTGAATATATTAAACTAAAAATTCTATTATAATGGATCAAGGTTACCTGGTTGGAGGTTCTAGTATATATTCCTACATATCATGTGATCATGAAGGGTTGGATGGATTTTGTCTCCCAAAAGGTAGAAGATGCTATAATTATAAAAATGGAAGATGGATTTGGGGATCAATGTTTTAAATCTAAAATTTTGGACTCTTGCGTTCAATATATGCTTTGATTGGACTAATACCCAACCTATTTGGGTCAAGCTACCGTCTTTGCCCCTTAAATTCTAGAATCAAGAATGAAATAATGTTGTGTGAGATTGGGAACTTCTTGGTAGTTTTCCTTAGAGTAGATATAAAAAACTTAAATGGTATCCAAAAAATGGTAGCTTGTATCTTAGTGGAGCTTGATCTTAGTTTAGAGTTTCCAAAAAACATGGATTTCATATCAAGAAATTAGACATATTTACAAAATATTATCTACATAAAGGTGTTGTTTTGATGTAGTAATTATCATCATTATGATAATCTCAAGGAAAATTGTGAAATGGAAGAAACTATAGGGAAAGGGACATTATATAAGGAAGTTGGAGGTTCTTCTATTCTAAGAAATTCAAAGGAGGTAGTGATAGCCAAAGTAAATATATAAGAGTACCCACTCAAGACTCGTGAATCACTTAAAGAAATATTTTATAGCATCAATGTCCAAATGGAGGAGAAAGAATTGGCTCCAAGAAAATACAATAGGGAAGTTTAATATGAAGTAATGAAGGTCATACCTATGATTTACAAAGTGCTTGGAGGTATTTTATCTGGCATCCATCAAATCTCAAACCTAATCTTAACTTTTTATAGGTATGGGAGATTGAATTTTGATAATGATAAACTTGCTATATCATCTTGTCCTAAACTAAGTCCCTATATGGTGGTCTTGTCAGACCATAGTTCTAATAAGATTTTGCAAGAGGGTGGTGATGTTTCTTAATTTTGGGAAGGCAAGGAGGAGAAATCTTTGATCAGAAGGAGAAAGAGGAAAGAGTTTTAAATCCAAGGGGAATTCTACAACCTCTTTTTTCAAGGTCTTATAATAAGTAGAGGGGAAGGGTTTAAAATGTAGTAAGTTATTATCCTCTTTAGATAGTGATATTTTAGGCCATGGAAGCAAGCGGGGCTTAAACAAACCTAGTAGGTTCTATTCCCCTCCATGTCCTCTAAATCACTATAATACAAGCACATCATCTGGATGGTATGCCCTAAGAGACTTGAAAAAGGTAAATAAGATAATATGTATGGTCAAGTATCAAGGGGCTTAGGTCATGAGACAATTAAATCTCAAGAATTTAGAGTATGAAATAAATGCTACTTTTAAATTACACAAAAAATCTAAGGAAATCTTATTTGGAAAATAAAAATCCATGGTTGGGGTCGTTAGAGTAGGACATCCCCAGAGGAAAGGAAATCACTGATCATCCTCTTTTTAAATTTCTGAGGGCTCAAGTCCCCTCATAAAATAATAACTTTAAATCATTTGTTTGAACTTCCTAAGCTAGATATAATTTTAATCCAGAAGACTATGATAGAAATAAAGAAAACAATAGTCATCCTTGCCTCTCTCCTATCAAATTAGAACTTTGTAGGAATGGACTCAAATGGAAGATTCGAGGGAAATTTAACAACATGAAATTCTTCCTTCCAACTAGTAGATAAGGTATGTATTGAGGTAGGTATGGTTATAGACTTACATTTTATGGATATAGGAAAGCTAATTTTTGTAGTCAATTTGTATGGTCCTTATGGCAATAGAAGGGAGTTTTTGAAGAATTATTTATACAAGGCTTAAAATAAAAAATGTAGTGGTGACAGGAGATTCAAAATTTTTAACTAAAAGAGCATAAATATGGGGAAGGAAGGCCGTAATGGATCTCGTCCTTGAAATATTCCTATAGAAAATCCATATTATAGGGTTGTGTGATGTAGAATCCACTAAATTAGTTCCCACTTGGAGGAATCAAAGAACTAAAAGATAAGGTATTTCTAAAAGGTTAGATTTTTAGTGTCTAAAAACCTCAAAGCTAAAGTAGAAAGACTAAGGACTTGGATAGATCAAGGTGGCGGATCTGATCATTCACCAATTTTCTTTCAATTAGAAAAATATCAAGAGAAACTTGTAGGACCTTTCAAGTTCAATGTTATTTGGTTAGAAGATGAGGAATTTGTAAATATAGTAAAATACGAGTGGATACATATTGACCTAACCATAGAAGAGACAACTATGTTTTAGTTTTCTAAAAATATGAGGAGAATCAAATCCACTACAATTGCATGTGCCAAAGGTAAATATTAGAAAGCAAATAAAAAGATAGTTGATATAGAATCTAAATTGAATCAGTTGTATAGTCATGAAGGCAATAAGTTTTTTCAAATAAGAAAAAATGTAGGTCAAGGAGCTAGAAAAAGGAAGAGGGAATAGCTAGAACATAAATATATAAAGTGGTTGGGGTTGACTCTTAATTAGTGGGTGAATTGAAAGATGCTCAAGTATAGTGTCATCATGGTATATCTCCTCCAATCTTAAATATTTTGCTTCTCTTCAATTGCCTCAAGGTTCTCTATAGTAAAATTTAGGATCCATAGAACTCTCGACAATAGAATTAGAAGGTGGATCTAGCTTATCCAATCAAATTGTCTAGTATGATTCACTACCCTCCATGTGTGTTTTACAAAGACTAGGATTATATTGCACAAAGACAAGATCATTAAAGTGGTCTTGGCTCAACCTATTGCACTTTTGGTATGTATGACCTCAAATAGAGATTAATTGTACTCAATATAGGTAAGGCATAACAAGGAGCATTATATGACTCAAATGAAAAGTCTTGTTTATGTCAATTTTTTATAAATACACTAAAATTAATTATTTATATGACAATATATATAAAATCACAATATAAATAATCAATCATAAAATATACTTTATTTATAAATTTATAAGATAATTTTATAATAAATCTTATTATATAATATTTATGTTTATTATATTCTCATATATTTATAATTTTAGCAAGCAAAATAAAAATTACAAAACCAATAATCCATTTTATTTTTATAAAGTTGAATCCAATATAACTTATAAAAAACTTATTTAATTTTTTTTTTAAATCTTATAAACATAATAATTGTAATTTATAGTTTCTCGTGCATAAAAAATTAATCTCATGCTTTTAGCGCACTTTCCAATCCAATAGGAGGACAAATTTCTTATTAGGTTGTGCGTGTAACATGAAAAATAAATAGATTATAGTTTCTTCACTTATATGTAGATAATGATACTTATGTGTATTAAGGTGTAAAAAAATTCCAATTATAAAATATGCCACTAGACTTACATCATCACATTAATTAAAATTAATACATTACTTTTATCACTACCTTATCTATTAATTAATAGATTATTTTTATCAACTACCCTATCCATTGAATCCAATTACTCTGCCTCTCCGTTACGATATGTACTAACCCAATTACTCTGCCTCTCCATTACGATATGTACTAACCCAATTACTCTGCCTCTCCGTTACGATATGCACTAACCCAATTACTCTGCCTCTCCCTTGCCTCTAACTATACGAGTGTTGGAAAAAACTAGTCAAATCGACCAAAATTTTTTTTATTAAAAAACTCGCAGCCCCGCTGATCCGTGAACTCACGGTTTAACTGCTAGTTTTAAAACTATTTAAATAAAAATATGCGAATTCTTTTGTGTTTACCTGCGAGTTTTAAAACTATTAACTACATGAAAATATGCGTTTTCTTTTCTACGCCCCCTGTTCCTGTGGCCTTAACTTGTCCTTGACTTCCATTCCATATGGAAAGACCAAAGTTCAAACTTATAAAAAGCAGGTAGGCTATTTTTTATATAAATAAATAACTATGTGATATACTATATCTTTAGGGATTGAATGGATGGAATAAGGACAATTTGACATTTTGTTTTGGAAGAGAACAATGTTTTTAAATATAATATAATGATTAAGGTTTTGGTTTTTATAAGAAGATTTATATTTATATTATATTATAATAGTAGTTTTTAATTTTTATAATAAAAAATTAATCATGTTAAAAAATATATAAGAATAAACTATATATGTTAAAAAAAAAAAACATCCAATTTACAAGAGTGGATAATTTACAGCTTGAACCATCTTGGGATTGTTCATTAATATTTTTTTTTATTATATAGAAGAGTTGGTCACAACCACATTATTTTTAGTAATTGAGAATGAATCAAGGTTACTTGGTTGGAGATTCTGGGATATACTTGTCATCATTATGATAATCTCAAGGTGTATTGTGAAATGGGAGAGAGTAGAGAGCAAGGGACTATATAGATGGAAGTTGAAGGTTCTTTTGTTCTAGGAAATTCAAAGGAGGTAGTGGTAGCCAAAGCAAAGATATAAGAGTACCCACTCAAGACTCTTGAATCACTTAAAGAAAGGTTTCACAGAACTAATGTCCAAATGGAGGAGAAAGAGTTGGCTCCAAGTGACTACAATAGGGAAGTTTCATATGTGGGAATGAAGGCTATACCTATGATTGACAAAGGGCCTGGAGGTATTTTATTAGGCATACATCAAATCTCAAACCTAATCTTACCCTTTATTGGAAATGAGGGATTGAATTTTGATAATGATAAACTTGCTATATCATCTTCTCCTAGACAAAGTCCTTATATGGAGGTCTTATTAGACCATAGTTCTGATAGGATTTTACAAGAGGATGGTGTTGTTACTTTATTTTGGGAAGGTAGGAAGGATAAATATTATGATCATAATGAGGAAGAGGGAAGGGTTTTAAATCCAAGGGGGACTCTACAGCCTCTTTTTTCAAGGGCTTATAATAAGTAGAGGAGGTCGAGTGTAACAAATAAAAAGTTTTTTTATTGGTAGAAAGGGTTTTGAAAGGGTCCCTGAACCTTGAACAACGAAGAACTGAAAGAGAAATCGGGAAGAAAAAAGTAAAACTCCCACTAAAATGATAGAGCTACGGGAGTTAAACTAGAACAACATAAACCCAATTGAATAGACCAAGAAGTGACAAGCAAACAAACTAGACAAAAAGAGACAAGTCCTACCAAGACCAACCAAAATAAAAAGACTTACAGAAGTGACCAACCAACTTACTCTAGAGGAAGGCCACCAACGTTATCCTTCTAAATGGGGAGGATGACCTGAAAGGTCTTGGACTTACTAGCAATAATAGCCTTGGAGATCCTAATAGCATGATCGAGACCAGTTAGGGCCTTCAATTGAGTCTGGTAGATGTTCTCCAAAACCTTACTGAGAATCTTTGAGAGATCGTATTTGGAAGAGGCCATTACTTTCACATCTGCAAGGGATTGGTCCAGCATAGCAATGGTGCTCTTAGAGGTGAGCTGGTTAAGGCTCTTCCTTTTCTCAATAGCATTTTTGTTGCTTCTGCGATTGCTAGAACTATAGTTGTGCATCACAACGTCAACCTCAGTGAGCTCCTCCTCAGTGCACATGAAAGGGTTTGAATCCACCTTGGTAGCAATTTTTTGTAACATATGGTCGTAAATGACCAAGAACAACCCTTGATGTTTAATGTGTGAATCCTACATTTTCTGGTAATTCTCAATGGAAACTTCAACAGAGTGTCTCAAATACTCAAGAATGTTAACCTCTTTAATATCACGAAGAACGTTGAGGAAATCAAGATGGAAGCTTCTCAATGGTTCGTCCACCTTATCAATCGTAATGTACTGCATGATTGGAATCAAAGCTCTGCACCAAGGATCTGGAAGCTTCTTGTGGATGATGTCTTGGTCATCTCTCACCAATTTATTCCATCTATCCACAAAGTTTTTTAGTTCATCTTGAATGGTATGATTATCTCTGTGGAGCTTGAAACCCTCATTGGGAAGCTTGGTAATCTCAGCTAATAGGTCGGTAGAAACAGTGAATTTCATACCCCTGATTAGGACTTGGCCATTAACCTAGGTGTTGGTAAAATATATGGTTATCACATCGTAATTCTCCCAAAATTTCTTAAGGAAAGGAAACGAGAGGATTGTTTGGATATCATCCTCAATATTGAGAGTGTCAGGCTCAATGATTGCCATCGCAGGCAAAGGGTAGTAATTGCTAGTAGAGGACGGCTCACTAGACAAGACTCCGTGCATAGGGATATTGAAGTGCCTGAGGAGTGTGGCATCATTAGAGTTAAAATACAGTTTAGGGTAACACATGGGAGTTTAAACCTTTTTTGGTTCCAATACCTTCTCAGGACAAAGATAAGATGGACTTTGGCGAGGATCAAGGTGGGTTTGGTGGAAATCTGAATGTGGGGATGCCTACCTTTGATTGGATGGCCTGGGGGAAAAACACCAACGCTGGCTCCATTCTTGGAAAGGATTAAAGACACATATGGCAAGGGGTGCCAATTCATAAGGGCCTTGATGTTGATAGGTTGAAACACCGTGAGCAATGCTAGATAGGCAAAGTGAAGGGCATTGGGGTGCTTACTATTGGAAATGGCATGGGTGCAAAGGTTAATTATAACCAGGCATATGATATTATCCTCTTTGGATAGTGATATTTCAGGCCAAGGAAACGATCAGGGCTTAGAAAACTCTAGTAGGTTCTCTTCCCCTCCAAGTCCTCCAAATCACTATAATATAAGCACATCATCTGGATGATATACCTAAGAACCCTGAAAAAGCAAAGAAGATAATAGCTATGGTCATGTATCAAAGGACTTAAGTCATGAGATAAGTCAATCTAAAGAGTTTATAGTATGAGGAAAATGCTACTTTAAACTTACACAAAAAAACTAAGGAAATATTTTTTGGCAAACAAAAATCTATAGTTGGGGTCATTAGAGTAGGACATCCCCAGGAGAGAGGGAATCAATGACCATCCTATTTTTAAATGTCTTATGGCTTAAGGCCCCTCATCAAAAAATAAATTTAAATCATTTGTTTGAACTTCATAAACTAGATATAATTTTAATCCACTAGACATAAATAAAGTAATAGTCAGCCTTACCTCTCCCCTATCAAATTATAACTTTGTAGGTATGGGTTCAATTGAAATATCAGGGGGAAATTTAACAAGACGAAATTACTCCTTCCAACTAGTAGATAAGGTATGTATTGAGGTAGGTATGGTTCAGGGTTATGCATAGTGGCTATTTATCGCCAAATTGGCTAAAATTAGGATTTTAAAAATTTGGAATTGGCTAATATTTGGGACCCTTGACCAGGGCCCATTAGCCAAACATTTCTAGGTGTAAATTTTTTTGAGGTTTGATTCACCCCAATTTTATAATAATTTGACAATTTAAAGTTTAAATTTCCAATATTGCCCCTAATAATAGTGAACTTTCTACATGTCCTTGGAAACTATTCACCTAAATTTCGAAACTGATTCACCAAAATTTTAAAAATACATTTTTGGGTCGATCCCTTACACATAACCTTGGTATGGTTATAGACTTACATTTTATAGATCTAGGAAAGCTAATTTATGTAGTCAATCTGTATGGTCCTTATGGTGATAGAAGGAGTTTTTGAAAGAATTATTTATACAAGATTAAAAAATAAAAAATAAAATATAGTGGTGGGAGGGGACTCAAATTTTGTAACTAAAAGAGCATAAATGTGGGGAGATAAGGCCATAATGGATCCTATCCCTGAAAGTTTCCAATATAAAATCTATATTGTAGGGTTGTGTGATGTAGAATCCATTAATTTAGTTCCCACTTGGAGATATCAAAGAACTAGAAGATAAGGTATTTCTAAAAGGTTAGATTTTTAGTGTCTAAAAGACTCAAAGCTAAATTAGAAATACTAAGGACTTGGATAGATCAGGGTGGGCAATCTGATCATTCACCAATTTTTTTTCAATGAGAAAAATATTAAGAGAAACTTGTAGGAACTTTCAAGTTCAATGTTATTTGGTTAAAATATGAGGAATTTTTAAATACAGTAAAATATGAGTGGAGACATATTGACATAATCATAGAAGGGACAACTATGTTTTAGTTTTCTAAAAACCTAAGGAGAATCAAATCCACTTTCATCATGAATGATATAATAAGCATAGATCCTAGAGCTAGACCTCTTTTACCTATTGTCAAGATAAATAGATGTGCTTGAATTACATTGATGCAAGACAACCATGCTCATGGAGTATTGTTGAAGATCAAGCCCATTAATGATAATGCTACTAGAGATATGAAAAACTTAATGATGAAAATCAAAATTACAAAATCGTATGACAACCATAGGGACCTAGTTGAGGATGAGTAATACAAATAAAATATCTAGAGTATATTAGACAAAATGATTAAAATGATCAAATCTATGGAGGAATACTTTGTGGAATATTTTTTAAGGTTGTTTTTTGATCCAACATATAGTAATGAAAAGATGCATGGCTACCTAAATGAATTTATCTCTAAAAAGTCATCACTTGTGGAGAAATTCATAAAATTTAGCTTCAATTCAATGCATTTCTATTTATGATCATAAAAGTGTTCAAAGGTCCTCCCATTAGATGGAGACAGATTTTAATTTAACTACTCAGTATCTATCTAACTACATTTTACACTTTGTATTTAGGGAGCAAGTCTTAATGATTTTGGGTTAGGTGTTATTGATCCAAAAGACATTTTTTTTTTGTAAAAATATTGCTTATATTAATACAGAAAAATCAAAATACAAGAAATTACAGTAGATTACAAAAATCTACTCAAAGACATCCAACCATATGACTTGTCTTGAGCAAAGCAGTCTTTAAGATCTTTGATTATAAGCCTATTAAAGGCTCCATATTGGAACTGAATATCAATAACAACATTGGACACAATCCCATAAGCAGGAATAACTTCATCTCAAAAAACTAAACTACATCTTGCCTTCCAAGTAGCATACAAAGTCATTGCTCTGATAACAGTCCACACCCCCCTAATATGCTGAGGGCAGCCAAAGGCATCTCCCAAGAGAACCAATTTCCAACTCCACCTATCACCTACGATAGGATAATAGGCCCACTTCAATATTTTCCAAACATTCCTTGCTACACTACAATCCCAAAAGATATGTTTAACAATTTCTTTTCTGCCATAACTACTACAGAGGTCTAAGATATTTGTCCACCTTGCCAACCTTATATTGCAATGGATACCTTGGAAAATAAGCAGCCAAAGAAAAAACTTGAGCTAAGCAAATAATATGAATTTCCAAACCTACTTTAGCCTCTTCTTCCACTTCTTCTCTAGATAGACAATGTCCTAGCATCTATTTAATAGGATATGCAAAGAAGTCTTATGCAATAATAATTTTGTAAATCTTAGTGGATTTGTAAGAAATGATGCTCCCCTAAACGTTTCACCTCCAGTAACTCCAGATAGGGCCAAGCAAACCACCATTTAAATTATATTGTTGTTCAGATGGAAGAAGAGAATGAATTTAAACAATAGCATCCCTGTTAGAAGCTTTCAACTTAAACTTATTGCAAAGATCCTCCCACTTAATCCAATAAACGACTCCTAAATCCCATAAATCTTCCCATTTCTTAATTCCCCTCTTAACCAACCTCTTGCATCTAAGACGAGGAAGGTTCGAGACATACAACCCATTGTATTTCCATAACCAAATAGACCTATATGGAAGCGCCCAACCTCTATGCTCTTTTATATAGGCCCAATAAACCGTAGAGCCAACCGCCTTCCATGTGTCCGAGATCTTTTTTTTTTTTTTTTTTGATGAAGAATATTTTATATACAACATATCCGCAACATGTGAGGGGAGAGATTTGAACCTGGGCCTCTCGATAACCCCGGAGAGTTTTAACTACCCACTTGTTCTCCAACTCCTCTACATGAGCGGATAAAATATATATTTATTAAATTATATTTTTATTATTGTGTCCGAGATCTTTTTAATAAGGATACAACCCTGTATTTTAAATTGAATAGGATGACCCACAATATCCTCAATATGAAAATCCCCTTTAACACCATCAACATGAGTATGATTCTGAATTCTATATCTCAATAGCCTTTGCCAAGGATCAACCCCTTCGAATGCTCTGACCACCCATTTGCCAAAAGACATCTTTTACTTTTATTGATGTTTCAAAAGAAAAAGAGTTGGAATACTTTAACTTTTTATTAAATGTTATTTTGATGTTGCTTACAAGAAAATATGTTCTCTGAATGTTATTTTGATGTTGCTTATAAGAAAATGTTTTCTTTATGTCATGAATGTGAATGTTTTCTCTTCACATGAAATTAAAAGTAAACTCTCAATAGATAAGTTTTTCATACTTGCTAGTTTAAACAAGTTGATTGATATGTTTTAAGTGATTTAAGTGTTTGATAAATGACCTATAGTATATTGATTTCTAATTGTCATTGGTCCTATTTCCTTTCTTTAAAAGTGTGCAATTGATAAATAAACCTAAATATATAAAGTTTTAATTACTATTTGTTTAAATATCTACTTTTCAAACTGAATGAAATCTTAAAATATTAAAAATTATATATATATATATATATATATATATATATATATTTATTTATTTGTATTTACATGGTGGAATCCGTAGCCACCACGAATCTGGGCAGGCTGTCCAGATTTTATGGCCGCCACAGTATTCTGCGTTGTCCGCCTCGGAAGTCGCCACACAGATCTTCGCGCAGTCCACCCCTATAACCACCATGCCACAATCATTTTAAACCTTTTACGCCGTTGAAAGCACCAGAAAAGGGACAAGCGTTCAGTCCGGCGAGGCCGAGATTTAAACCTTGGACCTCCGCCCCCATTATGGGGTTTGGATGAACCAATTGGTCTACACCTCGGACAAAAATTAAATATATTATAAAAAAAAAAAAATTATGATTAAATAAAGGAAAAAAAACCAATACATTAGAAGATTATAAAACCTTACTGTTACCATAGAAACTAGTCAACAACTTAAAACCTTTACTTAAATTGACCCAATAATTTAGATATTAAAAACTACACAATAAATAATTTAAATGTTGCCTAGTTTCTTTACTCCATAATTATATGTTGTCTTCGATTTTTAAATTATTTAAATATTAAAAATACAAAATAAATCATTTAAATGTTGCCGAATTGTTTCGTTCCTCTGTTGTCCTCAATTTTTAAATTAATTGACAAACTTGTGTCAGAGAGTTTTGTCAAATAAACAATATTCATGTTAGCTAGTGACATGTTAGAGAAAAGCTTTGCTCGAAAAGATCAAAAATGAATATGAAATAATCAAACGCTGTAAACCAATAATTGGGGGGTTGAATATCCAGATTTCGGTGGAATTGTGTAAAAGGTTAGCAAACTATTAACATTTAGAAAAAAAATAACATTAAAATATGTTTTTTTCTTACTATTAAATATTCTTGTACTTTATAGAATCATGACCATATTAAATATTTTTAAATATTTTTATACTTTACAGAATCATAGCCATATAAAATTTCTTCATAGGCGTAATACAATTATTAATGAAACAAGCCTTTTTACAATCAATTATTATTTTTTAATTTAAAAATTTGAAATTAAAAATAATAATAATATAAAAAATTAGGAGCCTTGATTTTTTAAGTTTCATTTTATATCTAAATAATAATGAACAAGTATTTCACAGCCATATATTCATAAGTAAAACTTATTTATTAATATTTATAAATTTAAAACTAAAAAAAATTATTATAAAAATGAAAAACATTGACCTCTTTACTTTCACCTTATACCCAAATAAGAAACAAATATGTTACAGTCGATTCGTCACAGATGAAACTTATTTATTATTTTTTAATTAAACGTTTAAAATTTAAAAAAAAAATTAAAATTAAAATTTAATATAAAAGTTTACGACCTCTTTACTTTCACCATATAAAAAAAAAAAAATCTAATATAAAAGATTAGAGGTTTTATCTTTTACTTTCTACATAAAACAAAACTCTTCACAAACGAAACTTTTTTTATTGTTTTTCTTTTTTAAGCATTTAAAAATCTGAAAGGATCTAATACAAACGATTATCAACACGTCACAAATGAAATTTTATTTTTTTTCACAAAACAAACAGAATCTATACAAAAGATTAAAACCTTTAACCTTTTAGGTTGCCCACATAGTACACAAGTGCCCCGTTATTTATGCAGCTCAAGGATGAACAATACATTTCTGAATGCACTTTCAGGCCAAGTGAAAAAGAGGAATTTGGCACTCTGCTATCTCATTGTAAGCCAAGTGAAAAAGGCCCAATCAGTTCAGCTGAAGCCGTTGTTCACAAAGAGCGGACGATTTATAGCTACAACTTCCCAAGATCTTTACGTTCTTCAACAACAATTCGTACTTACACAGTTGCGGATGACTCGTCACTCAATTATGCTTTCGTCATCATTTCGCCGAATTCCAACTTTGAATATTATTTATCGATTGAAGATTGGGTAATTGTGATGTTCATTGACCGCCGCCGGCAAGGCCATACGCTTGGAACCGACTAGAGGAAAAGTATATAATAACAAAATCCTTTTGAATGTTTTTGTGAAGGGGCAACTGAAAAAAGAAAGAGAAAGAAGGTAACAGCAACATTCGACTGTTTATTTAGCAACTACACGGCTCCATTTTTCTGTAGACGTTGATGTTTCTCTGTGTTTTTTTTTTTTTCTATAACAGGACTCCATCCTGTTATCACCTGGTGGTTTATTTTTTATCCTAGTAAATTTTGTTAGGTTAAATCATAAGTTTTTCAAAAGGGCAACTAGAAAAAGAAAGAAAAAGAAGAACATCAATATTGGACTGTTTATTTAGCAACAAGACGGCTCCATTTTTCTGTAGACGTTGACGTTTCGGACTATTTATTTAGCAACTAGAAGGCTCCATTTTTCTGTAGACGTGACGTTTCTGTGCGCATGATTTTTTTAAACAAAGATTCTATGTAGTTATTAACTGGTTTATTCTTTTATTTTTTATAAAAAATTATAAATTAAATCATAGGTTTTTGAAGAGAAAGTAAAGATTTTTTTAGTTTTCAACCTTATGCAATAGTTTAATTTTAGATTTCTTAAATAAAAACTCAAAAACATAATATTATAATATTTCAATAAAAACTCTCAATTATAATATCATATTTCATCCTTTCATGTAGAGGAGTTGGAGAGCAAGCGGGTAGTTAAAACTCTTCAGTTGAAATCGAAATCATCCCCTCACGTAGAGAGTTGGAGAGCAAGTGGGTAGTTAAAACTCTCGAGTTGAAATGAGAAGTCCCAGTTCAAATCTTTCCCCTCTCATGTGGGGAATATATTATATACATAAAATATTACAAATAAAATAAAATAAATATGTACAAATAAATAATAAAAAAAGTACTATTTCCAATCTTCGTTTCAAACAATGTCCCATTACAATATGGAAAAAAAAATCCTATTTCCAATCTTCTTTTCAAACAATGTCCCATTACCATATGGGAAAAAAAAATCCTATTTCCAATCTTCTTTTCAAACAATGTCAAGCAATACCATATGGGATTACCACGGACGCCTAACAACAAACATAATTTTAAATATTTAATTTTTGTTGTAGTTTTATTATTTTAATATCAATTTAAAAATAAAATAAAATAAATTTATTAGAGTAAGATTATTTACAAGTTGGGATGCGACTACTCCTAGTTGTAGCTAATAAGAGCATCTCTTATCTCTTTTAAACCTTTCAAAAAATTGCCATGACTCTAAAGCCCAAGAACCTAAGAACTAACCACTTTTGGTTACAACACTAAAATAAAATTTGCATTGGAGATAAATCTCATAAACCATATGTTTACATTAGATGTCTAAATCATTCCAATGCTAGATTTGCTTATCAACCTACACAATCCTCTCGCCCTCAAAAGCCATGACACAATGCCATTGAGCCCTTACTTCCTTCTTAGTACCCATCTTAGCTATGAAGACTACCATTGTATTGATGGCTCTAACCACATAAATCAAGATCATGTCATCCAATTTCATCCACAAATCCTCCTTAATTTGAGAGGAAAGAATCCTTAACCTTCACATCTCCAATGTAAAGTTGTCCATGCAATAGAAAACTCCTACCAAGATTTGATAATATGATTCTATGGTTATCCACCTATGGCCCCATCTTACTATCTACTTAGAAGCATATTTGATAGCTACTACTTCTACTTCATTGTTGCCTAGGCCCTACAATTCTCAATAGAGCATTGTTCCAATGTAATTCCTGTAGACCACTCCAATTATATCTCTACCCAAATTGTCTTTTGTAGTTCCATCAATATTAATTTCAATATAGCCTACCAAGGGTGCTTCCAACTAGCTTTATCCTGCACCCCCTACACTCCAACTTCATTCCCCATCATCCTTATATCATCCTGCATTTCCTTGTTAGCATACAATGCCACAACTTTTGTGACTTTGCTTTAAACGACTTGCCAAACTCCATCCAAGGATGAAAATGTTTCTCTAAACAAAATTCCATTTCTCTCTAACCATAATTACCACCAAATAAAATTAATTCAATATTCCACCTGATATGAAGAGAACATACCCCTCTTCCATCTTTCCAAAATATTATTTGGTTTAGATCACCAAGCTCATATTTTCTACGCTAAGAACCATCTCTTCCATATTTGGTACATGAATGGGTACTCAAACATTAGGTGGTCAAATATTTTATCACTTATTTAGCATAACATACACCAATATGGGTCAATAATTCCTCTATGTCTCAAATTATCAAAGGTAAGAATTCCATTGTACATGAATTGCTATACAAGAAAGTCTACTTTTGACCAAATTTTAGACCATCAAATATTTCTTGAATCCTCAACCTGGTATGCATGAGGAGGAGGTTTTGAAAGGATCTTTTCATATCCATCCTTCATAGTGTAGACTCCAAGGCTCCCATAGATGCAAGCTAATTCATGCTCCTCATCCCTACCTATGAGAATTATTTCTTCCAATATTTTAGTCATGATGGATGCAAATTTTGGAGGCAATGGAATTGACCACTCGTCCAAATTGTTAAGCTACTTAAACATATAATCCCCTAGCTAGTTGGTGTTAAAATAACTTTTAATGTTGATCTAACCCCTACTTTCCATGGTCTTTTTTACCTGATGTAATTCTAAGAATTCAACAATGATAGGTGGATATTTATCCCATGAATCTATCAAAAAGTCTTCCTTCTCCTCTTTACCCATTTTCCAAAATAATCCATATTTCACTAGTTGAGATCTACCTTTAGTGCTTGAAACAATAGGGACCCATTGTCATCCAAAAGGAAATGACTTGCCTCATTCAGATTCAACCATCCCAAATATTTAATAGTTAAAAATTTGTTGAATAAAGAAGTTGGCAAGGAGATCCATGACTAGTAAATCTTTTCAAAAAATACTTTATATTTTAGCTTTGATCTCCTTAGGCTCAACTTGATATAAGAGCAATAGCATCCACATGGGCACTCCACACAAAAGAAAAAAAAGAAACTTCATGCAAAATGAAAAGCCTAACATGTAGGTAGAAAAAGGATAGATAAGAATGCTTAGTTGGCACTAAAAATCTAACCATCATGTGTAGCTAGCAAGTCATTGCTTTTATGAGAAGCTAACATATAGTTGTTAATGATAGTTTAACCATCATGCATAGCTAACAAGTCATTTATTTTCATGCTTATAGATAAGAAGCTAATGTAGAGTAGAGGAGAGTAGAGAATCTAAAAAAAAAAAATGGCACTCTATGTAGTCCTTGTAGGAGGTTTGCTATGTAAAACCTAGAAGAAAAACTTGGCACTCTATGTAGTGCTTGTAGAAGGTTTGCTTTGTAAAACCTCAAAGAAAGAAATTGGCACTATGTGTAGTGCTTGTAGGAGGTTTTCTATGTAAAACCTTAGAAGGAGATTGGTAAATTGAGGAGTGCTTGCATATATGTGAAGCCCTATGTAGAGAAATTGTGTAATATTTGATGTGGTATTTGAAATATAATAAAAGTAGTATTTTGTGTTATTTTGTATTTTGTGTTATGTTGCTATGTATTTTTTCCTTGCAATTCATCTATTTGCATATTAAAGTGGATTCTCTAATTACTATTTTTTGTGTGGTGTCATGAATATGTTTAAGAAACTATGATAGGTTGTTGTTTAATTGACCCCCTCTCTACCATTGCATCATTTTTCTATCATAATAGGCAAATATCTTATGAGAGCCAAATTTTGATTCTTCATGGTGTACAACGAGAGTGGTGGGTCCATAACAAGGATTTTCATGAAGCAATGTGGCTAGTAGCTTATGAGCTCACCAAGTATGGAGTATCCATGGAAGACTTTAGCAATTTTTATGGAACATTTTTTTGTTACCCAAAGAGTATGATGTAGAAGCATCCATATGGTCACTCCATGCAAAAATAAAAAGAAACAAAAACATAGAAACTTCATGCAAATAGAAAAACTTAACACATAGTAGAATAAGGTTGGATAAGAATGCTTAGTTGGCACTGATAGTTTAACCATCATGAGCAACTAGAAATACATTCATATTTATGAGAAGCTAATGTATAGTTATCACTCACAATTTAACCATAATGCATAGCTAGAAATTCATTGCTTTTCATGCTTATAAATAAGAAGCTAATATAGAGAGGAGGAGAGTAGAGAAGATAAGAATAAAATTGGTACTCTATGCAATCCTTGTAG
The DNA here is from genome assembly GCA_028583015.1 of Wollemia nobilis. Lineage (NCBI taxonomy): Eukaryota > Viridiplantae > Streptophyta > Pinopsida > Araucariales > Araucariaceae > Wollemia > Wollemia nobilis. The sequence goes on from JAQPPZ010016349.1 coordinate 3,544,766, forward strand.
GAGGTTTGTTATGTAAAACCTAGAAGAAAAAAATTGGCACTCTATGTAGTGCTTGTAGGAGGGTTGCTATGTAAAATCTTGAAGAAAGAAATTGGCACTATGTGTAGTGTTGTAGGATGTTTGCTATATAAAACCATAGAAGAAGAAAATTGGTACATTGAGGAGTGCTTGCAGATGTATGGTACCTTATGGAGAGAAACTATGTAATATTTTATGTGGTAGTTGAAATATAATAAAAGTAGTATTTTATGTTCTTTTGTATTTCATGTGTTATGTTACTATGTAATTTGTTCTTGTTGTTCATATATTTGCATATTAAAGTGGATTCTCTATTTACTATTTTTGTGTGTACTGGCATAAAGATGTTTGAGAAACTAGGAGAGGTTGATGTTTAATTGCTATCAGAGAAGGAAAATATATTATGAGAGCCAAAGGTTGATTCTTCATGGTGTACAACAGGGTCCATAATGAGGATGTTGATGAAGTGTTGTGATTTTGAGCTCACCAAGTATGGAGTATCCATGGAAGATTTTAGCAATGTTTATGGAACATTTCTTTGTTACCCAAAGAGTATTATGTAGAATCATCCATATGGTCACTCTATGCAAAAACAAAAAGAAACAAAAACTGGAAAACTTCATGCAAATAGAAAAACTTAACACATAGCTATAATAAGTATGGATAAGAATGCTTAGCTAGCACTAATATTTTAGCCATCATGTGCAACTAGGAAGTCATTCTTTTTTATGATAAGCTAATGTATAGTTGTCACTCATAATTTAACCATAATGCATAGCTAGCAAGTCATTACTTTTTATGCTTATAAATAAGAAGTTAATGTAGAGCAAAGGAGTTAAAAAATAATCGGCATCCAGTTTACTGATTGCAGGAGATTTGCTATACAAAACCTCAAAAAGAAGGAGATTGATAATTTAGGGAGTGCTTGTAGATGTGTGGTGCTCTATGGAGAGAAATTATATATTTGATGTGGTAGTTGAAATATAATAAAAATAATATTTTATATTTTTTTTATGTTTCATGTGTTATGTTGGTATGTAATTTGTCCTTGTAGTCCATATATTTATAGATTAAAGTGGGTTTTATGTTTATTTTTTTATTTGTGGTGAAATGAAGATGTTTGAGCAACTAGGAGAGGATATTATTTTAATTAACCCCCTCTCCATGGTTGCATTGCAAGTCTCTCATTGCCTTTGGCTAGCTTACTCTTTTCCAATCTACTAATACTCATTTTTTCATCATTTTCCCCTACCCATAAAAATTGTCTATCCATATTATCCAACTATTTCCATATGGTATGTGGGGCAAAAATGATAAAAAAATTATATATTTGCATGGCTTCAATGATCTATTGCAAAAATTTAAACTAACCCTTAAGGTTAACCATTTGTGAGACTAATTGATAATTTTTTCTTTGATACCAATAGATTTTGCCAAACAACACTCTTTAATTTTTTAAAATGTATATGGGCCTCCAAATAGAAAATTGGGAGAGAAGTCCTTGTGAGTCCAAATATCTCTAAAATTCTATCCTAAAGCCTTCAGTCACAATTAAAGAAGACCACTTCAGATTTTTTATCATTGATGGCATGGGTTGTGGCCCTAAGATAAACATTAATTATATCTCTAATAATTCTTGCTTCCCTAAGGTTGGTCACTCCCATCCATCCTATGTCATCCATAGAGTATATGTGATTCAAAACCTCCTCACCCATGTTGATACCAATGAGCAAACCTTGTTGTATTCTCCTTAATATAAAAATACCCAATCCTTTAGCTAATACAAGAAAAAATATAACGGGAACATGGATATCTATGAAAAAATCCTCTAGTGGTTCCAAATGGTTATGAGGGAAGACCATTAATTTAAAATTAATTATGTTGGCATATAGACACAACTCATGAACCACTCTATCTAATCCTGAGAGAAGTCGAAGGTTGTTATCATCCTCGACAAGAAGCTCCATTCCATCGTATCATAAGTATTTAACATATCAAATTTTATGAACATTACTATATTGATTAAATTATACATTGAGTCAATTACCACTTGAGCTAAAACCAAACCATCCAAGATCTATCTGTCCTCTATAAAATCCTCTTTTTTAAGAGATAATGTTATCTAGGATAGGATTAGTCACTTAGCCATTATCTTTGTGATTTTTTGTATATGACATTGCATAAGGTAATAGACATATAATCTAAAATATGCATTCCCTTCTCCCCTTATAAAATTAATTCAATGAATGTTTGATTTAAATCTAAAATTTTGGATTCTTGGGTTCAATATATGCTTTGATTGGACTAATAACCAAACTATTTGGTTCAATATACCCTCTTTGCCCCTTAAATTCTATAATAAAGAATGAAAGAATGTTGTGTGATATTGGGAACTTATTGGTAGTTTTCCCTAGAATAGATACAAAAAACTTAAATAGTATCCAAAAAATGGCAGCTTGTATCTTAGTGGAGCTTAATTTGGGTTTAGAGTTGCCAAAAAACATAGAGTTCATATCATGAAATTAGACATATTTACAAAATTTTATCTACATCAGGGTGTTGTTTTGATGTAATAATTTTCATCATTATGATAATCTCAAGGTAAATTGTGAAATGGAAAAGAGTAGAGGGCAAGGGAATTTATAGAAGGAAGTTGGAGGTTCTTCTATTCTAAGAAATTCAAAGGAGGTAGTGATAGCCAAAGTAAATATATAAGAGTACCCACTCAAGACTCCTGAATTACTTAAAGAAACATTTCATAGCATCGATGTCCAAATGGAGGAGAAAGTGTTGGCTCCAAGCAACTACAATTGGGAAGTTTTATATGAAGGAATGAAGGTCATACCTATGATTGACAAAGTTATTGGAGGTATTTTATCAGGCATCCATCAAAGCTCAAACCTAATATTACCCTATTATAGGAATGGGATATTAAATTTTGATAATGATAAACTTGCTATATCATCTTATCCTAAACTAAGTCCCTATATGGTGGTCTTGTTAGACCATAATTATAATAAGATTTTGCAAGAGGGTGGTGATGTTTCTTCATTTTGGGAGGGCAAGGAGGAGAAATATTATGATCAGAAGGAGAAACATGGAAGGATTTTAAATCCAATGGGAACTCTACAACGTATTTTTTCAAGGGCTTAGAGTAAGTAGAAGAGAAGGGTATAAAATATGGTAGGTTATTATCCTCTTTAGATAGTGATATTTTATGCCAAGTAATAAAATGAGGCTTAAACAACTCTAGTAGGTTCTCTTCTCCTCCATGTCCTTTAAATAACTATAATACAAGCACAACATCTGGATGATATGCCCTAAGAGACATGAAAAATATAAATAAGATAATAGGTATGGTCAAGTATCAAGGGAATTAGATCATGATACAATTCAATCTCAAGAGTTTACAATATGAAAGAAATGATATTTTAAAATTACACAAAAAAAATTGAGAAGGAAATATTAGTTGGCAAACAAAAATCCATAGTTGGGGTCATTGGAGGAGGACATCCCTAGGGGAAAGGAAATCAATGATCATCATCTTTTTTAATTTATGATGGCTCAAGGCCCCTCATCAAAAAATAAATTTAAATTATTTGTTTGAACTTCATAAAATAGATATAATTTTAATCCATGAGACTATGGTGGAAATAAAGAAATCAATAGTCATCCTTGCCTCTCTCCTATCAAATTAGAACTTTGTAGGAATGGACTCAACTAGAATATTCAAGGGAAATTTAACAATATGGAATTCCTCCTTCCAACTAGTAGATAACGTATGTACTGAGGTAGGTATGGTTATAGACTTACATTTTATGGATCTACGAAAGCTAATTTTTTTAGTCAATTTGTACGGTCATTATGGCAGTAGAAGGGAGTTTTTGGAAGAATTATTTATACAAGACTTAAAAAAAAAATGTAGTGGTGGGAGGGGAATCAAATTTTGTAACTAAAAGAGCATAAATATGGGGAGAGAAGGCCATAATGGATCTCATCCTTGAAATTTTCCTATAGAAAATACAGATTATAGGGTTGTGTGATGTAGAATCCATTAAATTAGTTCCCACTTGGAGGAATCAAAGAACTAAAAGACAAGGTATTTCTAAAAGGTTATATTTTTAGTGTCTAAAAACCTCAAACCTAAAGTAGACAGCCTAAGGACTTGGATAGATCAAGGCGGGGGATCTTATCATTCACCAATTTTATTTCAATTAGAAAAAGATCAAGAGAAACTTGTAGGACCTTTCAAGTTCAATGTTATTTGGTTAGAATATGAGGAATTTATAAATATAGTAAAATATGAGAGGATACATATTGACCTAACCATAGAAGAGACAACTATATTTTATTTTTCTAAAAATTTGAGGAGAATCAAATCCACTACAATTGCATGAGCCAAAGGTAAATATTGGAAAGTAAAGAAAAATATAACTGACATAGAATTTAAATTGAATCAGTTGTGTAGTCATGAAGGCAATGAGTTTTTTCAAATAAGAAAAAATGTAGGTCAAGGAGCTAGAAAAAGGAAGAGAGAATAACTAGAACAGAAATATATAAAGTGGTTGGGCTTGAATCTAGATTAGTGGGTGAATTGAAAGATGCTAAAGTGTAGTGTCATCGTGGTATATCTCCTCCAATATTAAATATTTTTCTTCTCTTCAATTGCCTCAAGGTTCTCTATAGTAAACATTAATATCCATAAAAATCTCGACAATCCAATCAGAAAGTGGATCTAGCTTATCCAATCAAATTGTCTAGTAAGATTCACTACCCTCCACGTGTGTTTTACAAAGCCCAAGATTATATTGCACAAAGACAAGATCATTAAAGTGGTCTTGGCTCAACCTATTGCACTTTTGATGTGTATGACCTCAAATAGAGACCAATTGTGCTCGATATAAGCAAGGCATAACAAAGAGCATTATATGAATCAAATTAGATAGAGAGAAAATGAAAAGTCTCATTTATGTCAATTGAATTCTTTCTAAATACACTAAAATTACCTACTTATATGACAATATGTATAAAATCACAATATAAATAATCAATAATAAAATATACTTTATTTATAAACTGATAAGATAATTTTATAAGATAATTTTATAATAAATATTATTAAATAATATTTATGTTTATTATATTCTCATATATTTACAATTTTATTAAGCAAAATAAAAATTATAATATTATTTTTATAGAGTTAAATCCAATATAACTTATGAGAAAATTATTCATTTTTTTAATCTTTTTATTGAGTAAATACTTCGTATACATATACATATCCACCGTGGGTGTTGAACCCGGGTCAGGTAATGGATAATGCAAGTGGTGTCCTTGCCGGTAGACCACAAGGACAAAACTTGTATCATAAAGATGATAATTGTATTATATAGTTTCGCATGAATAAAACAAATAATCTCATATTTTTAGTACACTTTTTAATCCAATATAACAACAAGCTTCTTATTAGGTTATGCGTAACACGAAAAATAAATAGATTATAGTTTCTTCACCTATGTGTAGATAATGATACTTATGTCTATTAACGTGTAACGAAATTCCAACCATAAAATATGCGAAATTTCAGTCGTGAAATATGCTACTAAACTTGCATCATCACATTAATCAGTTAGAAAGCCCCATATTGAAAGCAAAAGAACCAAGCCCCACATAATGGTTTGTGAAAATAAAACAAAATATTTTAGTTTTAACTATGATATAACTGAAAAAAATTATATTAAATTCTACTCAATTAATCGATTTAATATTAAATATTCATTACCCATTTTTCATTATATTTAAAAAAATAAAATTATATATTATAAAAAAATCTTATAAAAATTAAAATTAACTTATATTATGTACCAACCGCAAGTAGAACATGAAAACATGTAACCTAAAAAACAAAACACATTATCCATGGCAGGGAATGCAAAGTTTTGTTTTCTCCCATTAATACATTTAAATATATTTTATACATATATTCCCTTCCTCTATCGATACTCTCTACGTTGCCTCTATACGTAAAAGTTTCGGCCCCTGCCCCGTACGAGTCTTGCCATAAAAATGGCCGAAACTATTAAGTACATAAAAATATGCGACTTTTTTTCTATGCCCCCTTTTCGTGGCCGTTAACTTGTCCTTGTCTTCCATTCCATATGGAAAGACCAAAGTTCAAACTTATAAAAAACAAGCTATTGTTTATATAAATAACTATGTGATATACTACATCCGTTGGGACTGAATGGAGGGTATAAGAACAATTTGGCACTCTGTTCTCTTGGAAACTGAATGGAGGGTATAAGAACAATTTGGCACTCTGTTCTCTTGGAAAAAAATATATTCGTGTTTTTTAAAATATAATATAATAATAAAGGTTTTATATTCAAATTAAAATCTGACCTGTGTTTTTATATTACAATAATAATAAGAATCAACCATATATGTTAAAAAAAACATCCAATTCATAAGAGCTGACAATTTACATTTTAGAAATTTTTATTTGTTTTTAATAAATTTTCTTTTGTGTTATATGGGAGAGTTGGTTACAATCACTATTTTAGTAATTAATAAGATTCGATTCCACTTAATTATTGTTAAAAAAATATTTGTCGTGGTTTAACATACATTAAAAAAAAATCAGTACAGTTAACGATGACTTAGTCAATCCTGGAGTCGTCTGCACATGGCATCCTCGAGTGGATTCCTTGAACATTGACTATACTATAGTTAGTTCGGTTGACTGCAGCATGTCAAGATTAAAATAAAATCACGTGCAAATCGTTCAATCCCGAGACTTGAATCCCCAGACTGGACATGATAACGAAATCATATGAGTCTGGATGCAATGTTTCTCGTGTGGAAGCCGCAATCAAGAAAAGAGTAGAAGGGAAACACCAAGATTCTAGCAACTAAACGGCTCGTTGTTAGAACGAGATTGATTTTAGATTCACAATTTGGGTTGAATGTGTTAATATATAATTATTTTTTTAAATAATTTATTTATTAAAATTAACAATTATATTTAATAAAAATAAGAGATATTATAATAAAAAGAGAGTTGAAAAAATTACAAGTGAGAACATCAACTTTTAATAAAGTGAATAAATAGAATAATTAAACAAAGGGAGCCACTCCAAGAAGAGATCGAACCCTACTGTGGGAACTGACCAAACAACCTGATGATGGATAATATCACCTCCTCAACCTACAACGCGAAGGCCTCAAAGAAATAGAGGGACCTTAAGGCAGAGAGAGGTTAGGCAAAGCCATGTTGATAGTGCACGAAACCTCATTCTAGAACCTGACAAGATTTATCAAATGCGCCAAATCATGAGTCAACTTGGAAGCCTGCAAATGGAGCTGAACAATAATAGCATAAAATAATGTAATCTTTCCATGTAGGGAAAACTGACTAGAGATTGAATCTCCAGAATAGACAACAACATTCCTAGCTTTCCAAAGTTGAAACAAAATAATAACATAGAAGAAATTCCACAGAGCAACAATATAGGTAGACCAACAACTATTATCTCCAAAAAATATCATTTGCCATCTGAAAATTTAGAATGAAAGGACTTGAACAATGAGTGAATCCAGGACCAAGCAGATTGAGCATGAGGGCAGAACCAAACTAGATGTTCGAAAGTATCGAAACGACCACAAGTTGGACACTTAGGATTAGGAAGACCAACCCTACTAAGTCTCTCTCCCATAGGAAGCCCTTGATAAATAAGAGACCAAAGAAAAAAAGTAATCTTGGGTTCAAGGTTAGATTGCCATATATGGTTCAGACGAGCAATCCAAGTATAAGAGGTAGAGTGAGTCTACCATCTCTCATTAAGTTTATCAACACTAGGGAAAACAAGATTAAGAAGATGATAAAGCAAGGAAGAAGACCAGTTCTTAAAAGGAGTATCCACATTCCAGTGCCAATCCCTCCACAAAGCACTTGGGGGTTGAAGGTCGAGCTTATGAAGCATGACATCAGGTATGAGTTCTTGAATCTTAAGAATATAAGGAAGATCTAAATTCTGAAGATTAAATTTTTGTTTGAGATCAGGCCAAGGAATCTAGTCTCAAGAGTGTACTAAATCATTACTATAGTAGATGCACTTGCAAAACAACCTCAAAGCTTTAATCCTTGGCATATTAGGAAGAAGAACTGAAGAGTTAGATAGAATAGGAGACCACCAAATATTTTGAGAATTGAATGAAAGACCATTACAAAAACCATCACCAATCCAATGAAGATGAGGTTTCACTACCTCAAAAGCTCACCAAATACTTTTAACAAAAAAGGAACCCTGAATCTTAAGTGGAGCAGAAATAATTATGAGAGTATGGAGACCAATATTAGCCCAATATTTGCATCCATAAGGTAGCCCTAAAGAAATACAATGACGAATAAAAACCTTCAAAGTTTTAGGGCCTTCAATAGCTTTAACCACCCACTTAGCACATAGATTAGTGTTTTTCCTATAGATGTCAATAATGCCCATACCACCCTTATCATCAGGCATGAAATAAATATCCCAAGCAACTCGATGAAAACCATGCAAATTCTTCCCCTTGGCCCAAAGAAAATCCCTAAGGAGTTTGGCCAACTTATTATAAGAATTCTTAGAAGGGGCCCAACAGGAGGAGTAATAAACATGGGTGGCAACAAGAATATTTGTGCAAACTTGAAACTTATCGACAAGAGAAAGGGGATGCGAGGCCCAAAAAGAAATCATATTTTCAATTCTATCAATGACATAATACCATAGTTTAGAGGGTGAGCTATCAAAATAAAATAGGATTCCTAAGAACTTAAAATGCTCACCCTTTTGAAGCCAATTCCATGAAAAAAATCTAAGCCAAGTAGGAACAGATGAAGAAGCAATACAGAAACAAAGGGACTTAGACCAATTGATGTTGGATCCCGAGGCCTTACAAAAAGTGTCCAAATAAACCAAAATAGTAGAAATTGAAACCTCATCCTCATTGATAGTGATAAAAGAATCATCTGCAAAGTGCCTATTAATAAGTTGGGTGGACATATTAGGAAAAATAATACCTTTGATCAACCCCTTAGATGCTTGATTGGCAAGAAGAATACAAAATCTTCAGTAGCAAGGATGTAAAGTGAGGGGAGCAAAGGATAGCCCTGATGAATAGAATGAAAAAAATCAAACTCCTCTAACCTAATTCCATTAATAGTAAGACAAGTTGAAGCATCAAAAAACAACATACTGACAAACCTAATAAAAAAAGGGTCAAACTCGAGAGCTTGAAGCATGGCAATAATGAAAGACCACTCAATACGATCATAAGATTTTTTAAAGTCTATTTTAAGGAAAAGGGGCTTTTGTACAGAGATACGAGCCCATTCTAAACCTTCCCAAACAACAATAAGATTATCCAATATGTAATACCCTTTAATGAAGCTCGTTTGCTCCGATCTAATAAGCATAGGGAGAATGTTGCGAATACGAAGAGCTAAAGCTTTAGCCAAAATCTTGTAGAAGACATTAAGCAGAGTAATAGGATGCCAACTGGTGATAAGCTCAAGATTGTCAGCTTTAGGAATAAATTTAATGTTTCCACAATTGATAATATTACCTAGAGAATTATTGGCTAACGCTTCATTGTAGACATTGAGAAAATCAAGCCCAATAAACTTCCAAGTGGCTTTATAAAATTCACATGGAAAGCCATCAAGACCAAGGGACTTGTCATCCGACATAGTCATAAGAGCATTATGAAGCTCATAAAGTGAAAGAGGAGCCTCACAAAGAAGTCTGTCATAAGTAGGAAACTTAGCACGGACAAAGAGTGCCATCTAACGTTCTAGAGAATCTTGTTGTGCTTGAAAAAAAACATTTAATGATCCACAAAGGCTGAAGCAATATTAGGAAAAGAATTCAACCTACCATGATAGACTTGAATAGCCTTTATCTAAATCCCGGCCTACCTTAAATGAAGAGACTTGAAAAAGGCTTTGGATAGGAGATCACCAACCCTCAGCCAGTGCAGACGAACCCGAATCTGAGCCCCCTAGCTTCATGTCATTCATGGACTATAAGCTAGTGGTGAAGACTAGAAACCCTGGTTTGCAACTGTCAATCATATGGATCATTTTCCAACAATAGTAAATTTCGTTGATACTCCTTTGTAATAGCCAAATGAGCACGCTTTCTGACATGTGCCACTTTTTTACTAAAATTCCATATGAAAGATGCAGTACGGACAATTGCTTCATTCCACAAAGAAATCCAATTGATAGAGTGAGGAGGTTGTGGTAATAAATTTCAAATTCACTCAATCGCAGCAATGGTGCTAGGGTGTTGCAATAAAGAAGCATTTAAATAAAATTTATTGCACAAAAAATTAAATTGGCTACCACTCCACTTAATCTAAAAGGAGATTGGAAAATGATCGTATAACAGGAATTGATCCCAAATTGTCACAATATTGTTATTAATGGAGGAGAATAAAAAAATTGTTGCTCTAACATCATAACTCGATCAAGGTGCTTGTAGAATTTGTTATTACCTACATGAAAATTAGACCATGTGAACCAGGGTGGAGGCATGCAATTACGTTGGCAAAAAATGGGATCAAACAGACCCCATCTACGTTTAAGAAAAAGCCAGGCCTCATGCTCTCCAGCACACCAGCGCATCGAGATCTCATCAAATTTAATATTCCATTTTTTTGTCCATTTGTTGTTTTGTTTCTTCCATTTTATTTTCTTCTATTTAATGTTCCTTTAATTATCTATTTTTTACAAGTTGCTATCTTTCATTCTTTCCATTTTTTTTAGGTACCTATAGGTCAAAATGACCACATCAAGGGGAGTAAGGAGCGGTCTTCTCAAAATTTTGCTAAGTATAGAAAAAAGGTCACGGCTACACGATATTTTTGAGCCAAGAGACTAAGTGAAAGGAAAACATTACGATATCATGATAGTTTTAAGCTAGAAGGCTAAGTTCAGGGAAAAAGTTGCGATGACGTGATGGTTTTCAGCTAGAAGGTTAAACAAAGGGAAAAAGTCATGATGGCATGATATTTTTGAGCCCGAAGGCTAATTTTGAGGAAAAAGTCATGATGGCACAACAGTTTTGAGCTAGAATGCTAAACAAAGGGAAAAAGTTGTGATAGTGTGACATTTTTGAGCCTGAAGGCTATGTCCAGGGACAAAGTCATGATGGCGCAACATTTTTGAGCTAGAAGGTTAAACGAATGGAAAAATTCATGTCGACACGATATTTTTGAGCTCGAAAGTTGATCAAAGAGAAAAGGTCATGATGGCACAACATTTTTGAGCCCAAAGGTTGAACGAAGAGAAAAAATCATGATGGCATGACATTTTTGAGTCCAAAAGCTGAATGAAGATAAAAGGTCGCAATGGCACAACATTTTTGAACCCAAAGGCTAAACGAAGAGAAAATATCACAATGGCACAATATTTTTGAGCTCAAAAGTTGAACGAAGAGAAAATATCGTGATGATGCGACACTTTTGAACCCGAAGGATAAGTTGGAAGAAAATGTCGTGATGGCACGACATTTTTAATCTTGAAGACAAGCATTGAAAGACAGCTGGGCCACAATACCTCCAAGAAGATAAAGGTAGATTGTAGTAACAAGAAGATCCCAACCATTTCTAGTTGAATATTCCATGCTCTTTGTTGTGGCTGATCCACAACACACCCCAAAATTAGGGACCCACCTTTTTTACAGGCTTTCAGAGAAAATCTCAGTGACCCAGATGCTAAAAATGAAGAAAAGGGGCAAAAAAATGCACAAGTGTAGAAAGTGTCATGAAATCGTGACATGTTGCTCCGTCGCGACCGAAACCAGAAAAGTGTCGTGAAATCACGACGTGTTGTGCGGTCGCTCCAAAAAAAAAAATAGAAAAGTGTCACGAAATCGTGACATGTTGCTCCGTTGCTGCCGAATGAGGAGAGAGAAAGGCAAATGGAAAGGCGTCACGAAATCACGATGCGTCGCAAAATCGCGGGTCAAACCGGTCAAACAACACGAATCAAAAAAACGTCACAATATCACGACAAAAAATGGCAAAGAGGTTCAAGGTGAAAAAACGTCGCGATATCGCGATAGGTCGTGGTTTCGTGGCTCCGAAGCAGCGAAGTGTACGGAAGTGAAAAACATCACGAAATCACGACAGGTTGCAGCCAAAGTAGCGCCAAGTGAAAAATGTCATGAAATCACGATAGGTTGCAGCCAAAGCAGCACCGAGTGAAAAACATCGTGAAATCGCGACAGGTTGCAGCTAAAGCAATACGTATGAAAAAACATCGTGAAATCGTGATAGGTTGCAGCAAAGCAGTCCGAAAGTGAAAAGCGTAGCGAAATCGTGACAGGCTGCAGCTAAAGCAGTACGGATGAAAAAACATCACGAAATCGCGATAGGTTGTAGCCAAAGCAGTGTCGAGTGAAAAACATCGCAAAATCGTGACAGGTTGCAGCTAAAGCAGTACGGATGAAAAAATGTCGCGAAATCACGACAGGTTGCAGCAAAGCAGTCTGAAAGTGAAAAGCGTAGTGAAATCACGACAGGTTGCACCTAAAGCAGTACGGATGAAAAAACATCGTGAAATCGCGACAGGTTGCAGCAAAGCAGTTCGAAAGTGAAAAGCGTAGCAAAATCACGACAGGTTGTAGCTAAAGCAGTACGAATGAAAAAACGTCACAAAATCACGACAGGTTGCAGCCAAAGCAACGCCGAGTGAAAAACATTGTGAAATCACGATAGGTTGCAGCTAAAGCAGTTTGAAAGTGAAAGGCATAGCGAAATTGTGACAGGTTGCAGCTAAAGCAGTACGAATGAAAAAACGTCGCGAAATCACGACAGGTTGCAGCAAAGCAGTTTGAAAGTGAAAAGCGTAGCGAAATCGCGACAGGTTGCAGCTAAAGCAGTACGGATGAAAAAACATCACGAAATCACGACAGGTTACAGCAAAGCAGTCCGAAAGTGAAAAGCGTCGTGATTTCTCGATGAAAAACGTGCAAAGGGTATAGAACAAAAAAGTGTCACGATTTCACGACAGAAAGCTGCCAAGAGGAAAGAAACGAAAGGCGTAGCGATTTCGCGACAAGTTGTGGCCAAGAGTGTACGGAACAAGAAAGCATCGTGATTTCACAACATGTCGCATTTTCGCTAAGCAAGAAGGCAAGGAGGCTGTTGGCCGAGAAACATCGCGATATCACGACCTGTTTCACTTTCACTGTGTTAACAAAGGAACAAGTTGCATGCATGAGAACATCATGATTTCCATGGGACCGTTATAGAAGGCACAGAAAGTGTGAGACACGTGGCATACAGGTGTCAGAGTTGCAGATGCGTTACATGCAACGACGGATTTTGAACATTTCGGCATCGACCATGAAGTAAAAGCATCAAAAAGGCAAGAATTTGAAAAGACGCATTCTGGGAGGTGAAGGGAAGCGACACAGGTGAACCGAAGAGCCGTCCAGACAGTATAAAATTGAAAGCGTAGATTGAACAGAGGGTTGGAAATTGCTGCTAGAAAAGTTGCAGAGACAAGGGCTGCATGCCATTCTAGGCCTGCACTTGGAACAATTTCCTTCATTTGTTCTAGATTTGTTATACCTGGAACATTCTATAATTGCAACTGATATATCATTTTAATACAGAAATACAGAGAGTTGGCATCTTATTGATGAGAAAGAATGAGTCTTTTATGTATGCATGATTTAATGTCTTACATTTCCTTTTCAGATTTCTAGGCTTTTAGGTGAAGTTTAATGCAAGTGTTCTTGGTTGCTTCATGCGAATGTCTAAATCTGAATTTACAGTAAAAACCCCAAAAACCCGCACCTAGCTTATCTGGATTGTGCGAATTTACAGGTTCAATAGGTTAGGTTGCATGCAAAAACCTTATTATCTTCGGTTTTATCAATCAAGATGGTAGCATTCTGGACGTAGTTTAGTCGCATCTTCATTTGCATTTCTTTTATTTTTCAAACCCTCATTTTAGTTTCTGCATTTTAATTATTCTTATTCAAGTAAATAACTGAAAATCCACCAAAGCCTTAAGATCAAATAGATTTATTTCTTACATTTGTTCATTTGGAGTCCATTGCAAATTCAAATTAAAGTAAACTACAGTGCCCCTTGTTAACATCCACTTGCAACCCTAAGGTATTCCTAGCATTTACATTGAACAACATCATTGGTGTTAAAGAACCAACATAACAGGAACCTTGGAGAAATTACTTTGTTATAATTTCTTTGCAAGTAGAGGATTTTGGGACTCAGATCCTACCGAAGAGTGTGCTTTCATAACTAGGTGAAAACATCACTCAATAGATTGGCTCTAGAAGGAGGGACCAAATCGGTTTACTTTATTTTGATTTTCATGCATAAGTAATATCTGTTTGATTTAATTTTGAAATCATCTCTTAAATCTCACAAACAGCTAAACTACAGCTTTTGTTTTTCTTTTTGTTGCAGGTTTTCTTTGAAATAATTGAGGGTTTCATCAGGCAGGCTGGACCCACCGCGTCGTATTGCGACCAAGTCCCAAAAAACCAGGGAAACCATTTTTCATGACCTTACGCTCACTGGTACTCCAAAGAATAAAACCAAGCAAGTCGTAAGTTCACCAGTCACAAAAGACCTATTTTCTCCAGGAACATCGAGTGGATCTATGCCAGTAATATCAGTTGCCCCTAGTGTGCCTAGAGTCAGTAATATTTCTACTGCTATTGTAGGGTTGTCTTCATCAATTTTGAGTCAAATGGCTCAAGCTCCAGCAGCTCCTTGGTATGGAGCTAATAATACTCCTTTGAACATTGTTGGGGATATCCATGAAATCCCCAAGAACATTGAAATATTTTTGCCTAAATATAAACCAGATGGCCCAAGAACAACAGAAGAACATATCCAAGCATATAGGAATGTTTTAATTAGGTTGCAAGTTTAATATGAAGATGTGGCTTGCAGAATTTTCCCCATGATCTTAGATCCAATAGCATATGAATGGTATATATGCTTACCAACTGGTTCAATCACTTCTTGGACACAAATGGAAAATGCCTTTGTTAATCAATTTAGGTCACCCTTGGATCCCGCAACTATTTACAATTAGTTTATTACATGCAAGAGGGGCCAGGGGGAATCGATCAGAATGTTTAATCAGAGATTCCAAAAGTGCTATAATAGAGCAATTAGGCATTTTGCCATCGATCCCGTAGTGGCTTTGCAGATATATTTTGGGGCATTGGACCCCATGATAGCCATGTTTGTAAGACGCAATCCTCAAGTCACCACGTTGGCTTTAGCCTATAATGAAGCCATGACCATCGAGTAGCAAATGACACCACAAGGCTACGGGTTTCCCCAGATGCCTATGATGGGACAGTATGCTCCATATGGTCAAGCTCCCTTGGCATATTAGATCATGGCACCTCAAATACCAAGCATGAATGCCTTCCCATATCAGCAGCCGTATCCACCAGCACCTGCGTATGCACCCATTCCAATCCAACCAATTACATCCATTCCACCTGTTCCCGCATTTTTGCAGAATAGTCAATCGACTATGCAAGGAACTAGCCAAGTTAATCCTCAGGCTATAGTTCCTTTTCCAAATCCAACTTTGATTCAAAGTGTCAATCCATATGGGAATCAAATTCCTCAAAAACTAACCCAAATGTTGAATCAAGACCCCATCAATTACGCAAATCTAACGGGGGTTAACAATAATGGGATTCCATCGAAGGAGATTTATTCAGAGGTTGAAGAGCTCAAGAAATTAGTTCATAAACTGAGCAATGACAGGGTTCAATAGTAGAAGTATGAATCCCATGCCCCTCACTCAAATCAAAATTTTAACAATGGAGGGAGACACTGGAACACCAAGCCAAACAATGGGGGAGTACCCGCTCCCATTGCTAATCAACTAGATACTTATGCATGACCTATTCAATCCAATTCCGTTTTGAATCTTTCAGATTTGGCGTGGGAAATAGGGTGTAGGTTGCACAACACGAAAGAACACAATGAGAGGAATTGTCCTGAAATTGCTAGATACACTCATTGTCTTCAGGAACAAGTTGATGATATGGAACTGGTATCAAATGAGGGTCCATCGCAACATCAAGATGATAACATTATGGTGATGGAAACTGTATATCATCAAGAAGGTGGGAGTGAGGAAGAAGAAGATGAAATTTTGGAACAGGAGGTGCAAGCTTTTCAGGATTTTAGAAAGGGGAATCATGGATACCATTTGAGAAGTAAATCTAAAGCCCTTAAAACCTCATCAACACCTCCAAACAATTCTATTCTTCCTCCAGATACTAAGGCAAATAATAATCCTCCCCCTCCACCCAGAAGAGAAATGTCTAATGACGTGCAAAAGACAGTCAAATTCAAAAAACCAAAATATTACATAGTGGAGGATATAAAGAAGTCCAAATCTAGCCTTTCATTCTTGGACGCGGCTAGATTGCCTGGCCAAAAGGAGGCGTTGATAAAAGCTTTGAATTCACCTGATCAAATGTGGAAGTAAAAGGGAGTTGAGTCCCATCTGATTTTGTGAAAGGAGAGAAGGGATGTCCCGCCATTCTTATTAACTCTGAGAATTGTGGGTAAGAATTTGCATAACTGTTTGGTGGACATGGGTGCCACGAGCAACCTCATGCCTTCAGAGATATGTCAAATGCTAGGTCTGCAACTTGTTTCATCCAAATGCAAAGTCATGCAATTGGATAGATCAGAGGTAAATGTGGTAGGGACTGTATATGATGTCAAGATTCAATTAAATTCTGAACCTAGGGTCCAACAGGTTGTCGAAATTCTGGTTGTTAATATCCCAAGTAGATATGGAATGCTACTTGTGAGAGATTAGATGAAAACTTTGAATGGCTATTTTTCAACAGACTGCTCACACATGTGGCTACCGTGGAAAGGAATTACAAACCAAATCAGAGTGGAAAATGAACCGAGGCTTAAGGAGATCATAACAAAATTTAACAAGCCAAATGAAGTTTAGTTTTCTGAGCCAGAACTGGGGGTTTATGCACTTGACGTTGAGGAGACTACTGAAGAGCCTAAAGAGGAAACATGTCATGGTGGCTCTTCTAAGAAAAATTATTGCACGTGGTTGCTCAGGTTCGATGGATCAAAATCTAGACAAGGAGTAGGAGCTAGAGTCGAGCTCACTGGCCTAGGAGGTAAACCATTATTGGCTGCCTACAGATTGCAATTTCCTTGCATGAATAATGTGGCAGAATACGAAGCATTGATATTTGGTTTACATCTAGCATTGAGCAAGCATGTTAAATGCTTGAAGGTTTTGGGAGATTCTGAGCTGGTTGTCAAGTAGATCAAAGGGCAGTATACATGCCATGATAGGAGACTAAGCCTTTATAGAACTAGGGTTATGGACCTCATTGAGGAGTTTGATGCGTTCAATATAGCCCTTATTTCTAGGAAATGAAATCAAATAGCAGACTCTCTTGCAGTCGTCGCGGGCATGTTAAACCCGGTTGATATAAGAAGGTGTAAAAAGTTTTCCATTGAATTAGTTCCTTGTCCATCAATACCTGATAATGTCAAGAATTTCCAGGTTTTTGAAAGTGACAAACACATTTTCAAATTTGTCATGAACTCGGGTATTTTTGAAAATCAGGTGATTTATGAGGAACAAAGGTGGCAAGATGAAACAGAGAATGAAATTGAAACTGCGTATCAATCCAAAAAAATACCTAAAGACGTGGTTTCATTGGAAAAAATGTTCGACGTGGGATGCAAGACCAAGAAAGGAAAAAGAGTCCCACTCCCCAAATATGCATGTGATTCAATTAATCTAGGGAGTGCAAACAATCCAAAGGAGGTGTACATTGCAAAGGCATGTACAGATGAAGAAAGGAGTAACATAATGCAGGCATTGAAGCATTACATAGATTGCATTGCTTGGAATTACAATGAGCTGAAGACATACAACCAAGACATTATCACACATACCATCCCTTTGAAGCCAGACTCCAAGCCTTTTAGGCAAAGACAGCGAGTTGTCAATCCGCTATTGGAGCCTTTAATAGAAAGGGAGGTCAAAAAATTATTGGAAGCGAAAATCATTTTTCCTTTTAGGCACTCAACCTGGGTTGCTAACCTCATTCCAGTAAGAAAAAAGAGTGGAGAGATTAGGCTGTGCATAGATTTTTGAAATCTTAATAAAGCCTCTCAAAAAGATAATTATCCATTGCCATCAATTGATGAAATTCTACAAATGGTAAATGGATCTGAAATGATGTCCTTTCTTGATGGGTATTCGGGATACAACCAAATTCTTATACATCCAAATGACAGGATGAAAACAACCTTCACCACCAAGTGGGGGACATTTGCATATAAGAGAATGTCGTCTGGACTGTTAAATGTTGGTGCAACTTTTCAACGCGCCATGGATTATGCATTCAAAAGGCTCATAGGAAAATGTATCATCGTGTATGTGGATGATATCCCAGTTTTCTCGAAGAAGAGAGAGGACCATGTCAAATATTTAAAGAAAGTGCTTCAAAGATGCAGAGAACATGGAATTTCCTTAAATCCCAAAAAGTGCATTTTCAGAGTTACAGAAGGAAAATTGCTTAGTCACATCATTTCAAAAGAGGGCATATCCATAGACCTAGAAAGGATACAGGCTATCCAAAACTTACCTCTCTCGAGTAGTAAAAAAGAATTGAGATCTTTCTTTGGGCAGGTTAATTTTGTGAGGAAGTTTATCTCTAGCTTTGCTGAGATAGCCAAACCTCTGAAAAAGATGCTCAAGAAGGATGTGGATGTAAAATGGAACGAGGAAAGTAGAGTGGCCTTTCAGAAAATCAAAGATGCCATTTCCAGAGCCCCTATCCTTATAAGTCCAGACTACTCCAAGCCTTTCTACATTTATGCTTTTGCGTCAGAACACTCTTTTGCGAGTGTCTTAACCCAAAATGGCGAGGATAGTGCAGAAAAACCCATAGCATTTTTAAGTGCCCCCCTGAAATATGCTCAATTAAGGTATTCAATCCTTGATAAGAAAATGTACGCACTTTTTAAAACGGTGAAAAAATTTAGGCATTACATTGTGCACAGCAGAGTTATTGCCATCGTGCCTGACTCTGCTGTTAAGACCATGTTTTTACAAAATGAACTAGGTGAGAAAAGAGGGAAATGGATTTCCACCATCCAAGAATTTGATCTTGAAATCCAACCTATGAAACTAGTTCGACGACAGGGACTGGTGAAGGCGATCGCAGAAAATAATCCGCAAATAACATGCCAATACTCGAACATAAAATACATTGCTAAGGATGACTGGTATGTTGATATTGTGCAATTTTTATTGACTGGTAAGTGTCCTTTTAATCTGAATTCAACCCAGAGAAGAGCTTTAAGGCTTAATTCTGTCAATTATCTGATGAAATTTGGTGTTCTTTATAGGAAGAATCATGAAGAGATCTACCTGAGGTGCCTGAACAAAGAAGAAGCTGCCAGGGTGTTGCAGGAATTTCACGAGAAACATGGAACTAGTCATGGTGCGGAAAATGCTATAGCACATCAAATCCTGAGAGCAGGATACTACTGGCCACACATTTTCAAAGATGCACATGCCCATGTATGATCTTGTCATATCTTTCAAGTGGCTGCCAATAGAGAAAGAAATGCAGCCATGCCGTTACAACTTGTAGTTGAAATGAGACCATTTGCATAGTGGGGACTAGATTTTATTGGGGTTATTAACCCAAATTCGTCTGATTCCCATAAATTCATATTGATAGCTATAGATTACTGTACAAGGTGGACAGAAGCGATTCCTACTAAACATGCCACCACAGACGTAATAAAATTCCTTGAGGACCAAATTATAACAAGATTCGAAATGCCCGATTCTATTGTCAGTGACAATGGTAAAGCTTTTATTTCTACGCAATTTGCAGATTAGGCATATGACAACAAAGTGAGCTTAAAATTTGCACAACCAATTGAAGTTTTCCCTTTGGGCAGATAGGACTAGAGTAAAGGAATCCATAGGGAATACTCCCTATCATTTGGTCTATGGGCAAGACCCAATATTTTCTACAAATTTGAAGTTGTAGACCTTGCATTTCATACAAAAGTACTTGGGGACAAATGATCAAGTTGAAGCCAGGTTAAGTCATTTGTTGCACCTTGATGAAAAGAGAGAAGAAGCCATGAATCACATGAATAAACACTAGGAAGTTATCAAAAGATGGTTTGACAGAAGGGCCAAAGTTAAATCATTCAGAATTTCAGATTTGGTATTACTATGGGACAAAAGACATGAAGAAAAAGGGAATCATCAAAAGTTTGATTGTCTTTGGTTAGGCCCCTACTAGATTTCAGAGATTCTTGGGAAGAATACCTTCAGGCTAAAAACTTTAGAAGGGAGAGATTTTATGCTACCGGTTAATGGGCAGATTTTAAAGCATTATTTTAGCCCTTAGGTTGTGAGATTTTGATGTTATTCTTTTCGGTTTGGTGGGGATTTTCAGATTTTGTTTCTGTTTAGGATTGTTAGCTTAGTTAGGATTTTGGTTGTGGATTTGATTTCAATTGGCATGTTTTTTTTATTTTGATAAAAAAAAAAAAAATTAAAAATAAAATAAATAAAAAACAATATATATATATATATATATATATATATATATATATATATATATAATAAAAAAATTGAGATGTCAACTTATGCTTAAGATTAGGAGAATATGAAATATTGGAATTGTCTTGTAAAAGCTCCACATGTCATACAAACATTTTAAGTTATATCGTTTGATTTTGTGATGCATGAAGTAGTCAGTTTTGCATGACAAGTATTTCATTTGCAATTCAAGAGATAATGCATTCATGTTACATCTCACTTTACATATACATTCCATTTAAGTTGCATATGCATCTTAGGTACAAATCATTAAAGTATGTCAATCCCTCTTAGGGTTGTGTTATAACATAAGTGTAAGAAAAAATCCTAAGGTTGGAAACTGAGTCTTGAGATATCTAGAACCAAGCACGTCTCATACATTAAAAAGGATCTTGAGCAAAATGATCAAAACCTAACTTGGCAGAAAAGGTTGGGCGAAAGAAGTTTTTCATGTCTATCCTATTATGTAACATGATCCTTAAAACAGTGGTTTTGACCACTTCCATAGAGCTTAAAGCCTAAAATCAGAGTAGTAAGGATAGGGTTAAATCCTCATCGAACTTAGGTTGAGGATCCAATTCCCCCAAAGCTTTGATTTGACCTACATGGAGTAGTAAGGATAGGGCATAAATTCTCATCTCGATTAGGTTGAGAATATGATTCCCCAAAACTCCTATGTCTCATTTCATAATAAATCTTAGATTGGAAGGATCGTACTACTTGTCCTCTGCAAAGGATGGGTAGTCATCCCCAAGGTCTAAGCAATAAAATTAATATTTTCCATTTTTTGGATTGGAAGGATCGTACTACATGTCCCTGGCAAGGATGGGTAGTCATCCCTAAGGTCCAAAAAAGTAAAAAATATTTTTTTCCCATCTCATATTTATATTGGATTGGAAGGATCATACTACTTGTCCTCTGCAAAGGATGGGTAGTCATCCCCAAGGTCCAAAGAAATGAAGATAAGTTTTGGATTGTGGGGTTAGATATGCCCATGCATGGCAACATGTCTTGTCTAAAAAACAAGACCACTGATTGTCCAAAGGGTTAGACTAGCATGACCATTTCTTCCATAATTGGTTAAATTATTTTGCTCAAAGTGAGGTAATGAACTCTAAATCAGAATAGTAAGGATAGGGTTAAGCTCTCATCTCGGTTGGTTGGGAGTCTGATTCCCCAAAGTTTTGATTTCACATTCACTTGCACATGGGTTCAAGATAGTAGGGACTCATAACCAACTTTGGGATATAATAAAATAATTCATTAGTGGATCCTAAGAGGGTTTAGCAATCTTGAATGTTTGTACATGATACTAGAAGAAAGACTATGCATTTTATAAAAGCAAGATCTCCTAGCATATTCATTAGGTTACACAAATCATTCACAATCTCATATATGCATTCATGCAAAACTGACAATGGAGTGTTGATCAATTTCAAATGATAGGGAATGAAATTCATTGCACACACTGAGCTAATACTTGATGATTCTGATGATTCATATACTTCTGATCTTTGGGCATTTTTTTTAATTGCTTATGTGTTAACACATATTTTTGAGTTTGTATATGTTTCAGGTTGGTTTCTCACTAAAATGCTCAAGAGCATTTGACAGCAGAGTCACCATTTTTTGTGGCTGATCCACAACACACCCCAAAATTGGGGACACACCTTTTTTGCAGGCTTTCAAAGAAAATCTCAGTGACCCAGATGCTAAAAATGAAGAAAAGGGGCAAAAAAATGCACAAGTGTAGAAAGTGTCGCGAAATCACGACATGTTGCTCCGTCGTAGCCGAAACCAGAAAAGTGTCACAAAATCGTGACGTGTTGTGCGCTTGCTGCAAAAAAAAAAATAGAAAAGTGTCATGAAATCGTGACATGTTGCTCCGTCGTGGCCGAATGAGGTGAGAGAAAGGCACATGGAAATGCGTCGCGAAATCACGATGCATCGTAAAATTGTGGGTCAAACCGGTCAAACAACACGAAGCAAAAAAACGTCACAATATCGCGACAAAAAATGGCAAAGAGGTTCAAGGTGAAAAAACGTCGCGATAATGCAACAGGTCGTGGTTTCGTAGCTCCGAAGCAGCGAAGTGTACGAAAGTGAAAAACATCACGAAATCACGATAGGTTGCAGCCAAAGCAGCGTCGAGTGAAAAACATCACGAAATCGTGACAGGTTGCAGCCAAAGCAGTGCCGAGTGAAAAACGTCGCAAAATCACGACAGGTTGCAGCTAAAGCAGTACAGATGAAAAAATGTCACGAAATCGTGACAGGTTGCAGCAAAGCAGTCCGAAAGTGAAAAGCATAGCGAAATCGCGACAGGTTGTAGCTAAAGCAGTACAGATGAAAAAATGTCACGAAATCGTGACAGGTTGCAGCCAAAGTAGCGTCGAGTAAAAAATGTCACGAAATCGCGACAGGTTGCAGCTAAAGCAGTACGGATGAAAAAATGTCGCAAAATCGCGACAGGTTGTAGCAAAAGCAGTCTAAAAGTGAAAACCGTAGCAAAATCATGACAGGTTGCAGCTAAAGCAGTACGGATGAAAAAACATCAGGAAATCACGACAGGTTGCAGCAAAGCAGTCTGAAAGTGAAAAGCATAGTGAAATCGCGACAGGTTGCAGCTAAAGCAGTACGGATGAAAAAACATCACGAAATCGTGACAGGTTGCAGCCAAAGCAGCGCCGAGTGAAAAATGTTGTGAAATCGCGACAGGTTGCAGCTAAAGAAGTATAGATGAAAAAACATCGTGAAATCATGACAGGTTGCAGCAAAGCAGTTCGAAAGTGAAAAGCATAGTGAAATCGTGACAGGTTGCAGCTAAAGTAGTACCGATGAAAAATGTCGCAAAATCGCGATAGGTTGCAGCAAAGCAGTCTGAAAGTGAAAAGCATAGCAAAATCATGACAGGTTGCAGTTAAAGCAGTACGGATGAAAAAACGTCATGAAATTGCAACAGGTTGCAGCAAAGCAGTCCGAAAGTGAAAAGCATCATGATTTTGCGATGAAAAACAGGCAAAGGGTACGGAATAGAAAAGTGACATGATTTCACGATAGAAAGTTGCCAAGAGGAAAGAAACAAAAGGCGTAGCGATTTTGTGACAAGTTGTGGCCGAGAGTGTATGAAACAAGAAAGCGTCACGATTTCACGACATGTCACATTTTCGCTGAGCAAGAAGGCAAGGAGGCTGTTGGCCGAGAAACGTCGCGATATCGCGACCTGTTTCACTTTTGCTGTGTTAACAGAGGAACAAGCTGCATGCATGAGAACGTCGTGATTTCCATGGGACCATTACAAAAGGTGTAGAAAGCATGAGATATGTGGCATACAGGTGTCATATTTGCAGATGCGTTACATGCAACGACAAATTTTGAACGTTTCGGCATCGAGCATGAAGTAAAAGCATCAAAAAGGTAGGAATTTGAAAAGACACATTCTGGGAGGTGAAGCGAAGCGACACAGGTGAACCGAAGAGCCGTGCCAGACAGTATAAAATCGAAAGCACAGATTGAATAGAGGGTTGGAAATTGCTGCTAGCAGAGTTGCAGAGACAAGGGCTGCATGCCATTCTAGGCCTGCACTTGGAACAATTTCCTTCATTTGTTCTAGATTTGTTATACCTGGAACATTCTGTAATTGCAACTGATATATCATTTTAATACAAAAATACAGAGAGTTGGCATCTTAGTGATGAGAAAGAATTAGTCTTTTATGTATGCATGATTTAATTTCTTACATTTCCTTTTCATATTTCTAGGCTTTTAGGTGAATTTTAATGCAAGTGTTCTTGGTTGCTTCATGCGAATGTCTAAATCTGAATTTACAGTAAAAACCCTAGAAACCCGCACCTAGCTTATCTGGATTGTGTGAATTTGCAGGTTCAATAGGTTAGGTTGCATGCAGAAACCTCATTATATTCGGTTTTATCAATCAATATGGTAGCATTCTGGACGTAGTTTAGTCGCATTTTCATTTGCATTTCTTTTATTTCTCAAACCTACATTTTAGTTTCTGCATTTTAATTATTCTTATTCAAGTAAATAACTGAAAATCCACCAAAGCCTTAAGATCAAATAGATTTATTTCTTACATTTGTTCATTTGGAGTCCATTGCAAATTCAAATTAAAGTAAACTATAGTGCCCCTTGTTAACATCCACTTGCAACCCTAAGGTGTTCCCAGCATTTACATTGAACAGCATCATTGGTGTTAAAGAACCAACATAACAGGAACCTTGGAGAAATTACTTTGTTATAATTTCTTTGCAAGCAGAGGATTTTTGGACTCAGATCCTACCGGAGAGTGTGCTTTCACAACTGGGTGAAAACACCACTCAACACTCTCTTAACTTCCACTCTACCAGAATGAGTCTACGGGTATATTATTTAACAACTTTTAGTTTTTTGTAATGTATATATATACATATGATAAGCGACCCAAAAAAATGGTCGGCTCTTAGATGTTTACAAGGCAATGTAGACAGACTTCTAAAAGCAAATAAAGATTGTCCATTTTGGTTTCTCGCTCACTGGTGTTGTTATCAAGTATGTATGGGTTGTTAATTGCTATATAAAGTTAGGTTGAATAGAAACTATTTTAATTCTCATTCTGATTTTCTACGTTTTAAGTTTTTCTAACTCTGAAATTAATAGTTCCAATAGGCATATGTTTGATTAAATATGCTCTAGAGGATTAGTTATTTTGTTTTGATGGTTTAAAGAATGCTTTTTCGTAAAAGGTTGTAGAAATTGCTTTACTGTTATCTAATCTGCACCATTTAAATTCTCCTAACAATAGATATATTTCCCTTTCTTTATGCATTTCATTCTCCCTCCCTTTTCTCTAAAAAGAAAGGAACCAGAATCCTATGGAGATTGAACTGGGTAAACTCTATTTTGAACCCAGTATTTCAATATGGGTAAAGTCTTGGGTGCAAATGTAACCAACGGTAGATTTTGCACCAAAATTTTTTTGCATGCTCTATGGGACCCAATCCTATGATAAATAGATCAAAGTTCTGGTGATTACCTTTGCCATGTTTAAATTTTTTATGAATCACCTAGCAAATTCATCCAAGAAAGGAACCCTAAGAAAGATTTTATCTACTTTCTGCTTGAATACCATTTTTTATGATAACCATATATAAATAAAAAAAATTTGAAGAGCCCATCGAGTTATTCAAATTACACCTTGGTAGCCTCAGAGCTAATCTTGTTTTAGTTGCTAGAAAAACTTCTTTATTTATTGTCAATACAGGTTATGCAAATATTTCCCCTGTAGCCTTCCCTAGTACTAATGCTAGCAAAACATTAAATCTAGCTACCCATATACCTATAAAATGTGACAAAACCATAGTTGCAATGGCCATGAATCAGCCAAATCTACCCTACCCTTTATGGAACCATACAAGACCCTTGAATCTTGTAGCTCAACATCTGATTCTAGCAGTGGCCTTGAAAGCATTACCCCAGTATGAAGGTACTAGAAAGATGACCTATGAACACTACCAAGATGTATCCGTGATCGCTCTGATACATAACATTACTAAGGAGGATGTCATGATAGGACTGCTAGTCATTTTATTGAAAGGAAAAATGCTCTATTGGTACAGGGTCCTTGGTAACCAACCATATCTACTAGGGCCCAACTTACCAGTAAACTAGTGGAAGATTTCAATGAACATGCAGACCCTTTCTCCCTGTTGAATTAGTTTATCGACATCTAGAAGCACCCTCAAGTGGAGATAATTGACTTTAACATCAAATTCAATCAAACTTGGCAGAGAGTACCTGATGGTTTGAGGTCGACGGATGAACAATCAATGTATTATTATCTAAGGGCTTTCAAATTAGACATAAGTATGGCTATCAGGCAATCCCAAGTATTTACCTTCCCAAAAATTTACCAAGAAGCCCAAAAAAAAGAAAGATATCTAATTGCTATTGGAAGGTTCCCTGTAAATATGATAATGCCTATTTTATCAGATCTAATGCAAGCATCAAATACTGCTTTCGGAACCCTTGCTCTAACTTCTAATATGAGTCTTCCCAAATGGACTGAACAACCTAATATCCTAGTGATATAGACATCTATCTCTCCTCCAATGCTTCCTGCCATTCCTACACTTCCTATGGTGATAATTTCATCGGCTCTAGATCGTCAACTTGCATATCTACAAGATTTGCAATCAACCTTGAAAACTCTAATTTATAAGATGACCTCAATGTAAAGAAAAGAACCATAAAGAAATTTCCAACCAAGGATATTTCCAAAGGTAATGAAAGATCAAACCTCCACAAACGGTAGAAACCATGACAAATCTAATGTGGTCTATGCCAATGAAGATAGTGAATCCACTAACGCTTCAATAGAGTCAAACTTATCGTGTTCTACATGTAACGATCCACATGATGAAATCTTTTGTATGATCTATCAACATCATATTTTAAATATAGCTATTGAGAAGTTTGATAAAAACCTCAAGGGTCAAATTAATATGATTAGGGAAGATAATACAAATTTCATGATGCCCTCTATTGAACACCAGATCGAGAAATAAACCTTTGTAGGTTGATTCCCAAGAACTCAACCCCTTGAAAGTTCCTTCACCTATGAGGAACCCAATTGAAGAAAGAACCTCTTATGAGAAAGATCTCCAGAGTTCAAGTTAAAGAGAAGAAACACATAAAGAAATACCCCTACATAAAGAAGTAGAAATGCAGGATCAAGCTAGAGATAAATTGAGATACCCCTCACTAACTAAGCATCAAATAATATATTCTACTTAGGGGTACAGGAATAAGTATGACATAGTTGTGAAAGAGAAAAGTGTCAAACCCCTCACTTTCAACATAGTCGAGGAGATGAAGAAAACTCCCTCCAAAGCATCTATGTATGAAGCTTTACAGTTTCCAGTACATATTGATTTATTGCAGGAATTTTTTGATATCTATGAAAAATAAGAATAGAACCCTAGCTCAGTTAGATTCTGCACAAGCTATTTTTATGTCCATTACAAGAAAAAATTAACCTCCTCTCTTCTATCTATCTCTTCAAATGGAAGAATGGGTGGTACACAACTGTATGATAGACTTTGAAGCTATAACCACTGTGATACCCAAATCCGTATGCAACATCATGGGAATGGAATACACAAGGAGAAGTCTTGGTGTCTTACAATTGGACGAAACCCCTATGAAAACCATAGGGGAAATTAAGGATATTATAATAGTTCTTCACAGATTATCTCAACTCAGAGTTATACAAGAGGGAGTGGTAGTGGATCTAGAACCTTATTTTGGTATGTGTCTCTATAGAGAATTCATTACCAAAATAGGAGGGTATTTATCATTGAAGTACTCACACTTGGAAATTCCATTCAAGGGAAAAAGAGTGAAAATATTCAATGAGAAACATTCAATTTTTCACATTGAAAATCTTGAAGAGGAAGGTAAACAAGCAACTACAATAAATATGATGATTGAAGAACTAGAAGACTTATACTTGATGGAGGAAGCTCTAAATGTGTTGCAAGAAGAAGACCATTTCTCTCTCCAAGACTTCAATTCCATGATCAAAACAAATATGGGGAGTTACACAATTGTAAAACCCAAGAAAATCAGTCCCACTCCTCTTCATCTAGTAGACCCATCTACCGATCAACTATAAAAAAATTTCTTCGATGGTGTCAGATCTGAAAATGGATACGAAGCAAGTATTGTTTTAATCTCTCCAACAGGCAAAGAGAATTTTTTTTCTTATCGGTTAACTTGGAGTTGCACTAACAATGCAGCAAAATATGAAGCATTATGCTTAGGCCTCAAGAAAGATAAAAATTTCGGTATCAAACATCTTTAGATCTTTAGAGACTCTAAATTAATATTAAATCAGGTCACTGAGAAATGTGTGAGTAAAAAACATTACCGTAAGGCTTACAGGAATAAAGTTTGAGACTTGCTAGAATCCTTTGAATCTGTAAACTTCAAAACAATTCCAAGAGAAAATAACTCATGCATATTTATTGACCTCAGTAGGTGCAAATTTTTGTCCTATTAGCAACGTCATCCAGAAGTCTAAGATAGTTAGACTAATCTACATACCCTCCATTCCATAAAAATATACCTTTTGGTATGTATTCAAAAATGACGAACATATAGTAGACTTCCTCATCCACGAAATGAACTGCTCAAGCGACAGAGTGTCTAAAGATGAATAATATGTAGGTATAATCCAATTGAAAAACAACCATATCCCAAAAGGATTAATCACTCTCAAAATCCTGTTTGATAACAATGACAGGTCAACTAGCCATAAAATGAATGTTGACAAGCATAGATACAAAGAGGCTCAAATGGGATCAGATAAATCCATTAAAGTAGGGGTAAACACTATAGAGTAATAACTAGACCAAATTTGAGGGTTGTGCATGAAATTCCTCGACATCATCACCTGGACTTATGGTGACATTAATGTCTACTATAAAGAAACTATCCATCATACAATTGAACTTGATGAAGGTGCAAAACCTTTTTGACAAAAGCAAAGCCTAGTGAATCCCAATATCAAAGTTCTAATGAAATAGGAATTTCTCAAATTGGTCGAAGCCAAGACTATCTACCCTATCAAGCATCTACCTAGGTAGCTAACTTGGTTATAGTTAGAAAAAAGAATGGGGATATTAGGTTATGTGTTGAATTTCAAAATTTGAATAAGGCTTCACTAAAAGATCATTATCCTCTCCCACATATCGACCAGACTATGCATACAGTAGCAAGAGAAAAAATATTCTCACTCCTTGATGGGTTTTCTGGGTATAATCAATTCTAGGTCAAAGACGAAGATCAGTTCAAAACCACATTCACCACCAAGTGGGGTACATTCTCTTATCAGAGGATACATTTTGGATCATCCAATGCTGGGATAACTTTTCAAAGAGAAATGGATGTGGCCTTTGGAAAACTTGTCAATAGGAATAGTGATATACCTATATGATATGATACTATTCTCTCTTCGAAAGGAATACCACATTGATCACCTCAAAATCATTTTTGAGAAATGCAAAGAGTTAGACATATCTTTACACCTGAAGAAATCCATTTTTACTATGAAAGAGGGGATCTTTCTAGGCTAGGCCATTTCCAATATTGGGATGGCTATAGATACCAATAGAGTGAAAGCACTGTTGGAACTCCCCCTAACCCATGAACAAAAAAGGATTGCAATCCTTCTTCAACCAAAATAACTTCATACACAAATTCATAGCATATTTTGTGTATATTGTCAACCCCATGACCAAATTGTTGAGAAAAAATGTTGAATTCAAGTGGACATACTTAAGGAAACAGGTCTTCCAATAAATAAAGAAAAATATAGTCCAAGCTCCCATCTTAGTGAATCCAGACTATTCTAGAGATTTCATCTTGTATGCAGTAGGTGAACAAGAGAGCTACACCATAGTACTCACTTAGAAAGGGCTTGACAATGAAGAGAGGCCTATAGTATTCCTAAGTCAGACTATGTAGGAACATGAAGAGAAGTACAACTTCATCGAAAAATAAGTTTATGCAATAATGAAGTCTTTGAAAAAGTTTAGGTATTTTCTTTCACATATTAGGACAATTGTGTATGTGGTCCACCCCAATGTTAGGAATTTCATCATATAGGGGGAAATTGGTGATAAAAGAGTTGGTTGGGTGTCAAATATACAAGAATACGACATTGATATCCATCCAACCAAGCTAGTAAGAGGTAGAGCACTATATCAAAATCTCACCAAAAAAGTCTCATTAGAATATGTGGCTTTCCAAACTCAAGAAGCAGCCTCAGAGGATGATCAACCCTTGGATGAGCTTGACTGGGTTGATGAATTGATTAGGTAATTCTAGACTAGAAAGTGTCTAGCAAGTTTGAATGCTTCACAAAGAGGGAGATACATGATCCAAGCTTTGGAATACACCCTGTTACCTAAAGGGTTAACAAAAAAAAAATTGGAGTATTGCTTCAATGTATAAAGTACGATCAAAAGTAGAAGATCTTGGATGAATTCCATGGGGGCCCGTTAGGAGGACACTACTCAAGAAGAACCATTACTTTAAAAATCATCAAAACTGGGTGCTATTGACCAACCATTTTATCAGATACCTTTACAGTGACAAGAAATTATGAGAAGTGCTAGAGATACATTGGGAAAAATAAAAACACTTCAATGCCTTTGAAATACATTCAATTTGAAGAGTCTTTTCAATAATGGGGGTTAGATTTCATCAGAGTGATAGAACCCAACTCGTCTATTGGACATAAATGCATCATGATCGCTATAGATTATTTCACTACATGGCCTAAGGTAGTACCCACTAAGAAAGTGGACCAAGAAGTTGTGATGGAATTCGTGGAGAGTTTGATCACAAGATTCGGTATCCCAGATGCATTGGTCACAAAAAATGACACATATGTTATAGGCACCAAAATGATTGACTTTACATGTAAATATGGGATCTATTTGAAGACATCCTCAAATTAATATCCATAAGGAAATGGATTAGCTGAATCGACGAATAAAAAATTACTCTGAATCTTAAATCAGACTCTAAAATACAATGAGAGGTTGTCACTCTTTGATAAACCAAGTGTTGTGGGCTGATAAGATAGCTATCAAGAAGTCTATAAATACCTCTCTCTACTCTTTAGTCTATGGTAAATAAGTAGTTCTTCCAATGCACACAGAAATACCAGCTTTAAATTTGTTCAATCAAAATGGTACATAAGAGGTAGAGCCAAAGGAAAACAGGTTGATCCAACTCATACAATTATAAGAATAGAAAGAACAAGCCTACGAACATTATAAAAAACATATGGTCACCACAAAGAAATGGTTTGACAAAAAGACTACCCTCAAGAATTTCAAGGTAGGCGACTTGGTTCTAAGGTGGAACGAAAGGAAATAAAAACCCGAAAACCACCAAAAATTTGATGCATTTTGGGAAGGACCCTTTGAGGTAATCAAATAAAAACAATAGAACTCCTTCAATTTAAGAAATGGAAAGGGTCAGGTCTATCCCATCCTTGTTAATGGCTTCCATCTGAAGTTGTACTACAATTAAAAGGTTTCTCTCCACTTTGCATGTATTATATGTAAATATGTTCTTATGTTTTTCTAAAAGGCCAATTCAAGGAAATATGTTGAGTTTTCACGATATTTCGACATCCAAAGGCCATCTCAAAGCAAATTATCATGTTTTTGTGACATTTATGCATCCAAAGGCCACTCCAAGGAAAAATATCAAGTTTTCACGATATTTTGGCATCCAAAGTCCAGTTCAAGGAAAAATGTTGAGTTTGCACAACATTTGTCATCCAAAGGCTATCTCAAGGTAAATTGTCATGATTTCACAATATTTCGGTGTCCAAAGGCCACTCTAAGGAAAAATATCAATTTTTCGTGACATTTTGGCATCCAAAGGCTACTTCAAGGAAACATGTCAAGTTTTCATGACATTTCGACGTCCAGAGGCCACTCCAAGAAAAATTGTTGTAATTTCGTGACTTGTTGATGTCCAAAGGCCTCTCCAAGGAAAAATGTGAATTTTTTGCAACATTTTGGCATCCAAAGGCCACCTCAAGGAAAATTGTTATGATTTCACGATATTTTGGCATCGAAAGGCCACTTCACAAAAATTATTTTGCAACATTCTTATCATCCGACAATAAAAATCATAGCAACCATACCTTTCGAGGGAAAATCAGTATTCTTGAACTTTTAAAATCCCTACCTCTCAAAGTACTGTCTTACCAAGTTATTGGCCAAGAAAAAGGGTGACACAAATTTATTGACCCAAGAAAATGATGAAGCAATGCCATTGACCCCGATAAAATGGTAATGCATGGTAGTTGGTTTTCTTGAAGGTGGCACACAAAACAAAACATCTAGTAATGTTTGAATTTAGTCGTAGGGTGTGCACCACCAACCATAATTAATGCATATCACCTTGGCACGTGCATGCACGTCTACTTATGCCATAGAAGTTTCTTCATCGATTATCTATCCTCTAAAAATTTTCCCTGGCTTGCAGCGTTCTTGGATTTCCCCCCCCTAAGGTTCTATGAGCTCTTCTATGTGTCTCTAAGGTTTTTCTATATGCCTAAATCATAGTAACCAACCATGAAAACATCTCCTTCAGTCATTAAGGAAAAGTGCAAGGTTGTAAAAAGTGAAAGCGGTTTCATAGACCCAGATTCACACATCACCGATACCAGAGTAACATGGAAAAATCTAAAGAAAATTCAAAAATATGTGGAAGCCAGGGTAGCCAAGCGTGTCATGACATAATGCCTAAGCACATTCTCTTACCACTCCCTGCTCTCTTGGTATGTTTGCACCCCTATTCACCCTTACCCTAAATTAATCAGAGCCATGGTAACTTTTTATGATGTAAAGCACATAATTCTCAAGAATTCTATGGGTGAGGTCAATAAAGATTGAAATGATAGTAGAGACTTATACTAAAGACTAGGCCCCTCATGAGAATGCACCAAACACTAGGGACTCAAATCCATAAAAGGAATCAGGTATATCTCCTATTAACCTTACTACATCTTCTTATTCTTCTCATCCCCAGAGAAACTCCCCTCCCCATTATATAGATCAGGGCGATGCTTCTTCTCCATTTATTCAGTAGCCTCCATGATCGCCACCATCAATCCAAACTAATATAAAATCATCCTCAGCTACACCCATAGACACACTCACTGAACAACCAAATTTGGATGCCTCCATAGCTACCATTACCTTCCCCTATACCACCAACCTTCCAAACTTCCAATCCATTCCTACCTCTTCTTCTGAAAGTCACCCCATAATTGCTAAATTGAAAAAATTGAAAAAAATGAAAATGGTAACCCTAAATTCTTATGCATGGTTGAAGTCATGCAACACTCAAAGTTCCAAGGATATATCTCACACAACGAAAGGGATAGCCCTAGAACCTATCAATATGTAGTGTTCTACCATGAATATGACATCGCTGGTCCAAAATCTTGAAAGGGAAATGACCTTGGAAGATTATCAAGATGAGATAACCACCAAAGATATCACTCAGCTGCTGATGGAGGACGATTGGGGAAAATTTAAACATCACATGAGGAAAATATACTTAAATGTTGAGTATTACAAAGAGTAATACCTTAGGGCTGAGCAGTAAAATAAGCATTTGGAAAAAGCCTTGAATCATCAAAAGACAATTTAAAAGGCATTGAAAAATGAAGTAAAGAAATGGGAACAAATGTTCAATGAAGCGGCCCCTTATAAGGAAGAAGCAAAGAAGGCCACAAAGCAAATCCAACTATTTAATAAATAGGTGGAATACCTTTAGAAGTAGATCTTAGACGACACTGATAAGACCAATAGTCTATCCAAGGAAAAGGCCAAGGTAGTTAGGAGAGAAATCATCAGGGTCATACAAAAGATGAGCTTAAAAGCAAGGCCTACATTATCATACTTGGTCAAAATTAAGGATACGTTGGGTCAGGTAGAAGATGAATTTGATGCATCCATCAACTTCCTAAAAGCAAGGTTATCCATAGTAACAAAAATCCAAGTCCTGGGAGAAAGCACACAAGCAATATTCGGATATATATCCTAGGATGAAAAATGGTCCCAAGCCAAACTAGATACTAGGAGTTTCTTCAAGAGACATAAGTTGGTAACATAAAGTGCTAAACTAATGCAAGAACCCAAGGCAGAGGCTAAGGGAATTTTGAAACATGTAAGAATAACAAAAAATTGCAACATGCCAAGCTTCTGGGATAATGATTTAAAATTCATAGAGGAAGATGAGCTGAAGGCTTCCTGGAAAAACTTTTGTAGAAGATGAATCAAAGATAGATAGTTGGGAAGACCCAGTCCAGGAGGAATAAATATTTAGTATGGCTTAGGGTATCATCCAAATCAAATCCTGCTTGCATGAATTGTACATGAAATCAAAAGTTCTAATGTATGACAAAGTAGAAGAACTAGAATATTTATATCTAGCTTTCATGGAAACTTCAAACCCAAATGAAGAGACTTGGAAAAAGACCTATGCCACTTATAATCAAGTTTACCAAGAAAAGGAGAAGCATGAAAAGGCTAAAAAAGCCTCAGCAAGCAGTGCAACAACACTTGGGCAAGAAGACACAAAGAAATCCATAGAAGAAGACACTCTTGATGAATGTCCACATACAACAATAAACATATTTTTACTTGCTATCACTCCCATTTATCCCATTCCTTATTTTTATTTATTCTTTTTATTCCATTCCCCAAGGGATAGAGGCTCTATATTCTAACATTCCACTAGAAAAATTCCCCGAGGAGGCACCAATAATATAGATAAAAATGACCACATCAAGGGGATTAAGGAGTGTTCTTCTCCAAATTTTGCTAAGTATAGAAAAAAGGTCGCAACTGCATAAAATTTTTGAGCCAAGAGACTAAGTGAAAGGAAAATTTTATAGTATCATGACAGTTTTAAGCTAGAAGGCTAAGTCTAGGGAAAAAGTTGTGATGGCACGACGATTTTGAGCTAGAAGGCTAAACGAAGGGAAAAGTCACGATTGTGCGATATTTTTGAGCTCGAAGGCTAAGTCCAGGGAAAATGTCATGATGGCATGATGAATTTGAGCTAGAAGGCTAAACGAAGGGAAATATTCGTGATGGCACAACATTTTTGATCTTGAGAAAAAGTCGTAATGTTGCGATAGTTTTGAGATAGAAGGCTAAACGAAGAAAACAAGTCATGATGATGTGATATTTTTGATCTCGAAAGCTGAATGAAGAGAAAAGGTCATGATGGCATGATATTTTTGAGCATGAAGGCTAAACGAAGAGAAAAATTCATGATGGTGCGACATTTTTGAGCCCAAAATCTGAACAAAGAGAAAAGGTCATGATGGCACAATATTTTTGAACCCAAAGGCTGAACGAAAAGAAAATGTCACGATGATGTGACATTTTTGAGCCCAAAATTTGAATGAAGATAAAATGTCATGATGGTGTGAAAATTTTGAGCCTGAAGGATAAGTCAGAAAAAAATATCGCGATGGCACAAAATTTTTAAGCCCAAAGAGGAGCATTGAAAGACAACTAGGCCATGATGCCTCCAAAAAGATAAAGGTGATTGTGGTAACAAGAAGATCTCAACCATTTCTAGTTGAAGATTCCATGCTCTCTTAACTGCCACTCTACCAAAATGAGCCTATGAGAATATTGTTGTAACAACTTTCGATTTTTTTGTTATGTATATATATATAGTATGAGTGACCCAAAAAAATGGTCAGCTCTTGGATGTTTACAAGGTAATGTACAAAAACTTCTAAAAGCAAATAAATATTATCTATTATGGTTTCTGGCTCACTAGTGTTGTTATCAAGTATGTATGGATTATTAATTGTTGACTAAAGTTAGGTTGAATAAAAAATTCTTTAATTCTTATTCTGTGTTTCTGCATTTGAATTTTTTCTAACTCTAGAATTAATAGTTCCAATAGGTTTATGTTTGATTAAATCTGCTCCAGAGGATTAGTTATTTTGTTTTTATGGTTTAAATAATGCTTTTTTATAAAATGTTGTAGAAATTTCTTTATTTTTATCTAATCTGCACCATTTAAATGCTCCTATAAATAGCTATATTTCCCACTCTTTATGCATTTCATTCTCCCTCCCTTTTCCCTAAATAATAAGGAACCAACCTCCTCTAGATATTGAACCGGGTAAACTCTGTTTTGAACTCAGTATTTCAATTTCGATAAATTCTTGGGCATAAACGTAACCAAAGGCATAATTTGCACCAATACAACCCCAACAACCTTATCATAGCTTATATTTCTAGTGGAAAAGTCATCAAGTAAAAACTTATACATGATTGATGCATTAATTCTAAAATTTCTACAATTAGTCATTTTTGAATTCTTTTTGTTTATCTCTATTTAAAATATGATGTACTTTTGACCCATATTTCACACCCATATAGCCCCACCAGAATAGCTAAAACCCAAAAAGGAGCCTAATGATTTTCCAATCCAACAAATTTGCTTTTCTACCTCTATTTAGCAATGAGTAGAGTGTCCTCCATCCTACTTGTATTCATTTCATCATGCATGTTACCCAATGGATTTTTCTTTGAAAATATAATCCAAGATATTTGTGTTGAATTACTACCTCTAAAGGATTTACTTCAAATAAAATATATGGTTTTTTTTGCTCTCTCCAAGTAAAGAAGACCATAATTTTAGTCTTGCTAGTATTTACCTACATCTCAACATTTTCACAAAAAATGCTCTAAATCTTTTTTATATTTCTTTAAAATTTCAAGTGTCTTGTTAATCGAGATGAGGTCATCGACATAGAGAAGAAGTTTCACTAAAAAATTAGTTTATTGTGTTCCCTCTCCTCCCATGTTGTGTATCCATTCCTCCAATTTGTCAATGTAAAGTCCAAATAAAGTAGGTGACAATTGAAAACCCTATTTCATCCTAATATCACTCCTAAAATATTATAATCATCCTTCTAAAGGTTTTATTTTTTCCATAACCTACTCGTTATGTATGTGTATTAATTCTCTATAGTTGGTTCGTACACTAATTTCTTCCATTTTGTTTTTATAGTTTACCTATAGGTACTTTTTCAAAACCCTTTTTAATGTCCACAAAACAATAGTAATTTTTTTCATTCTATATGCTCTATTAGGTTCCTTAATGTAATGCAATGATATATTGTTTATTACATTGATCTAAACCCTATTTACTCTATTACTATTTTTTTAAAATTTTGTTTTCCACTAATTGATCTTTATTTCTACTATGTTGCCAAACAATATTGCAAAAATAATATTAATCATAATGATGTAGTAATTTGAAGGATTGTTGGTATCCCCATTTTTATGCAATTGTATGACTAGGATGGTTATCCATTTTAGTGGAAAGCCTCATTTAATGTTAACATTAAAAATATTTTGGGTGTGTGGTGCTAAGATGTCAACCGTATACTTGAGATGTTCAGCTTGCAAACCATATATATATATTGATCTTTAAATTTTGCTATTTTCTTAATGCCCTCCTTCACATATTTTAGAGAAACAGATCCTCAATTGTGTCAATTATACGAGGGGGTATATTTTTCTTGGTTTTTATCATAATAATCGCTTAGCTATTATAACCATTGTCTACCTATGATATTTTTTTTGTGTGCTTTTTGTTTTCTTTTAGCTCTTTCCAAAATTGTTTTAGGCTATGATTTACAAGATATATCAAGTCTTTCTACCTTTTTCTTTCAAGGTTCTCCTTACTACTTTGCATTCTTCATCATACCATGGATTTACAAGGAAGCTTTCATATTTTTTTTTCCTAGGTTTTAATGTTTTGCATGATTCCAAAGCTTCTTTGATTATATTCATCAATTTATTTCTATCAAACTTATAAGTTTGAAAATTATGTCCTCTTTATTTCCTCTCTTTGCATAATCTACTTGAGTGTTGTTTCAAAAAATAATTCTGCTTTTATTTTTCATATAAATATTTTTTGTTGTATTTCATTTAATTAGTTAAAGAAGTTATTCTTCCTTACTTTATTGCATTTTGATATTTATATAAATTGGATTGTGATCATATTCTGTCTCCATGGGAACTACTTCAATTTCTAGATCTTTTATCCTTGAAATGAAGTTTGGTGAGAAAATGTCATAATCAACTACACTATATCTATTATGTGTTTGACAAGTATATTTTCTAGATATTTACCACATGTTTATGAAACTTTAGATGATCAATTTCTTTATGCTACATAGTTTAAAAAGTTCTTCTCCATAATGTATGATGGGTCCTTGACTATCATCTAACGACACTAACCAACATTGATCAATATTTTTTCTAGCCATTATGGATTATCATCTATGCCTTCAGTGATCTTTAAAGACCTTGGTTGTCTATATATTGTCCTAGCATTAAATTTCACCCATTAAAACCACCTCTCTAAGCTTGTTATATTTTGTGATATATTTTCTGAATGCCATATATGGATCCTCATGATTTAGTCCTTCTTTGTTATAAAATTTTAATTACTATGGATCAAAATAACAAGCTATAATGTTGATGTTGTCAACTCCTACAACTCATTCTATAAGATGATGTCCACTTGTCATATGATAATAATATTGGTGATAAAATCTTAAAACAGACTAGTAATTATTCAATCCAAAAATCATTCATTTGTATGATGTTACCTTCAACAATCTCTTTATTATCTTACAATGACCACTATCCTTGTATGACTAAATTTTATTGTGTAATCATCCTCATTATATGATATTTTTTAATGTACAAAATTGTCTTTGTTGTATGATATCCTCAAATTGAACAACCTTTATATCTGTATGATTCTAGCTTCAGTTCGATAGTTGGTATTTCTATTTAATTGAATGACTAATGCATTCATTGAATAGTGAAATAATTTATTCATGTCACTCTACT
Source organism: Wollemia nobilis (assembly GCA_028583015.1). Lineage (NCBI taxonomy): Eukaryota > Viridiplantae > Streptophyta > Pinopsida > Araucariales > Araucariaceae > Wollemia > Wollemia nobilis. The sequence continues at coordinate 3,583,970 of JAQPPZ010016349.1, forward strand.
TTGAATGAGTGTCTTTTAATAATGTGGTTAGTAAAAAAATTGAACATCTGTTTGAATCGACCTCCTTATGTTGACTCTTTCACTTTTGACAAATTAGGTTGGATGATTATGCTTACTTCTCTTGAAAATTTTCACAATGAAATCTATGGTTAAAAACAATATAATGGTTCCTCTATAGGAATGAATTCAATATGAATGACCTTCTCTACTTGAACAGTCCTCATCAATGTTCTTCCTCTTATAATGGAATAATTTTTAATGTCTTTTATTCTAAACTTGTACAATCACTCCTTTAAATTGGTGGGATCTTATGGCACCCCTATGTGCTCGCAATAACTTTTTTAATTGACAATAAACTTTCAACTATGTTCTTCTATGCTTCTATCTTCTTGCCTACCACATGCACACAACTAAATAACACAAGTGTTCTTCCAAATTGAATATTCACACATTCAACAAACACAAAGAATATAATATTTATTGGAAACATATTATTTTTTTATTCTTCATCAAGAATACAAGACAATTTGTTTGAAACTCTTTTCTCTCTCCTTGGGTTTGTCTTTCCTAGGCTTGTATGGTTTCCTCTCTCTCAAGCCTCTAAAGACTCAAATTTTTACATATTGCTCTTTTTCAGGCCCTCTCTTAGTTCTTCATCCCTTTCAACTCGATGCTACCTCTATGTCTTATTTTGTTTGATTTTAATCTATTTTCCTATGTCTGTCATCACATTATTTTCCTTCTATTAAATATTTTATCTGCATTACATTTTTCCTTAGTGTTTGTTCCACATATACTTCTCCTTGGCATCTTATTTTTTGCATTTTATATTCATTGGGTGAGAGAAAATGATCCACTTGGTGAATGCTCTAACATTATATTCATTGGGTGAGAGAAAATGATCCATAAGTTCTAGCTCATGAACATGAATTGTTCTTCCAAGCTATTATCTCCATAATGTCAACCTCGTTGTCTTGTCTTGGCGTTGTTTTGAGGATCAAACCTTGTATTATAGAATGCACTTAGTTTCTCTTTACTATATAGCATTGTGTCACATCCATCCAACTGAAATACACATGCACTTTATTGATGACTTCCTCTTGGTGCCAAAACCTTATTATGGAGTGATCATGTCCTCCAAAACTCTCATAAGGATGTAGGTTCAAACACCTAATTTTAATGTGTCTAGATCTTCCACACCAACTACAATAACCCATTCTCGAACCTTCATTCCTTGTAATGCTCTCTCCTTAAAAATTTAGTCCCATTGTACCCCATTCTTCTCATCAACTTTTATCCAATAAATTTGGTATGCCCTTCAAAGCTCCCAAACCCATCATCACCATGGTCATCATAGCAATGTCCTTCACCACACTCTAAAGTATCATTATCACTATCAACTCTAAAAATATGGCCTTTGTCATGGCCAAAAATGACCTAATGAGGTTCATATTCATCTATTATCTCGTTACCACTTATTTGCTCTTTCCCTTTCCCATTTTTATTCTCTTGTATGTGTCCACTCTTTCCTCCACTTGCTTCATTTCTTTTTGCACTAGTTCTTCTCCCCTCAACTTGGTATCATAAATCTTACTACTGGTGACTTGGGTTATCTACCTCTTTCTTATTCTTATTATTTTTTCTTATTTCTATCATTTCCTCCTCATTATTGATTGTTGTCGACTTATCATGTAATATCGATCTGAGATTTGAATTTATGTGATGATCCATGGTCCTGACTGATGGTAACCCATTTTTTAAAAGAATATCCAGACATTCTTCCAATAAATCCTTCACCTCATGTGGGGTTTCATTCATCTTGTCTACTAGACCTTGTCTATAGGTTTAGTGATGAAATCAAAGAATGTTTCCTTCTTATTTCCTTCAAGGATTATTTTTCTATACCTTGGCACATAGTATTATAGCTTTCCACTTCTTTTCCTGTATCCTAAATTAACTTAATGTATTCCTCTTGTAATCCTTCTCAATTGTGTAGGTGGTCTCCCTACCATCATGCACTACCCTTCTATCCAAATTTTATGGCCTTTGCAATAAGACATGACAATCATCCATGGCATAAAATTTTTATAATATCTCATCCTTGTAAGAACCAATATATAAGTCAACCATACATTTTTTAGTTACCAAAACTTCACATCCCTTCCACAACCATGATACTTTGTATGGATTTGGGTGTTCAATATTATTCAACCCAAGTTTCTCCACCATCTCTATTGACACCAAGTTATATGTGCTTTTGCTATCTACAATCATCTTGCAATATTTACCTCTAGATTTGCAAATCATTAAAAATATTTTCCTTCTCTACATAGGATCATACATCTTCTTTGCTAGTTTCAATAATACCCTTTCTATCATAAAGTATTCTTCTTGTTTGGGTTCTTCCATTTGATTTAGTGTAGCAATATTGTCTTCATATACTTGTGTAATCATGCTACAGGATTCCCTTCCATGCTCGCTAGTTTGTTTTACTTGAGAATATTCAAATACCTGATGTCCAAATTCATCACATCTATAACATTTCCCAAGGAATCCTTTATCCCTTCCTCTACCAAATCCACCTTGTCTTCTCGACAATTTACCTTTTTTCAAATACCTCATTTGGAATAAATTTGATAAGTACTAGCTTCTCCTTATTGAAAATGATACCCTCTACCATTATTTGATTGGTATCATCCTCAAGAGGACCACCCTTTTCATTTAGGATTATTTTTTTGCTTATGGGCAACTTCTATTTTTTCTTGAGTGCATATTGATATGCCTCCTCGATTGTTCTAATTTGAAGAATATCAATTTTATCTTATTTGTATAACCTTAGTCTATTTATGTATTTTATAAATTTCTCCTCATATTATTTGATGTGACCTACCCTTATGGTCAATTTATAGAACTCCTTTGTATAATACTCTTTCACTCCCAACTCCTTTTCCGTACAAACTTATCCCAAGTTCAATTTTTTTCATTCTCTTTTTGTTGCCTCTCTATTTGAACATGATACCACCACAAGAATGCATGCCCCTTCAACTTCATATAGGAAAAAATCACCTTATTAGGATCTTATATTGATTCAAAATCAAAATATTTCCCCATATTTTCGATCTAGTCAATGCATTTTTTAGGGTTTAAACTTTCATCATACGAAGGAGTTTCTAAATTTTGATTCCTTCCCAAGTTAGAGATTGCTTGAATTAATTTTTATTTTGTTTCTTCCTCTCACACTTCATCATGAGATTATTTTTGACTTTCTTCTTGACCTTCATTATCTCTTGCATCTTAAACATAAATGCCCCTCCTTTCGGTAGTTTTAGGGGCATCCAATTGAATGGTAGTTCCCCTTAGAATTTTAGCTATATCTATGGATCGAAGGCCTCATGGATTTCTATCCTATTGTACCATCATTCCTTTGGCACTTGTAATACCTTAAAGATATTCTTATCTCATACCAAATGATGCAGTTAACTCTTACAGTTTCCTTTATATGATGATGTTTAGTTATCATACAACAATCATCCAAATGATCAAATTTAAAAACAAACTAGTAATCATTTAATCCAAAAATAATTAATTTGTATAATGTTCCCTCTTATGATCTTGATATTATGCGATGACGATAATCCTTGTACTTCTAAATTTTATCATACAATATTTGATTTTATAATTCTACCTTGGGTTGGATGGTTGGTATTTTCATTCAATTGAAATACCAATGCATTCCTTGAATAGTGAAATAATTTATTAATGTCACTTTAATTTGAATGAGTGTCTTTTCTTCATGTGCTTACTATAAATTAATTGAATTCCTCTTTGAATCGACCTCCTTGTATTGACTCTTTCTCTTATAGTAAATCAAGCTAGACGACTCCATTTACATCTCCTCATGAACAAATTGCACAACAAATGCTATGTTTTAACATCAATATGATGGTTATACTATAGGAATGAATTCAATATAAATGACCTTCTCTACTTGAATGATCATAATCGGTGGTGTTCCTCTTATAATTGAATACTTTTGATTGTCTTTGATTCTAAACTTGTTTGATCACGACTTTCAATTTGTGGGATCGTATTGCATCCCTCTATGTTTGTAATTTAATTGTGTTCTTCTATGCTTCTACCTTCTTGCATAACACCTACACACAACTAAATAAAAACACAAACATTCTTCTAAATTGAATATTTACACATTCAAAAAACATAAAGACTCAAAAATTTATTGGTAAAATGTTATTTGTATATTCTTCATTGAGAATGCAAGACCAAGTTTTTGATACCCTTTTATCTCTCATTGGGATTCTCTTTCATAGGTTTCTTGACGAGGAAACTGAGAACAAAAATCACACTATATAATATTATTCACATAAGGATATTTTATAATCCATTTTACAACCATAATCTCCCAAAATAGGAGATGCTAATGAAAATCTATGACTAAGCACTCAAACTCAACTTGTTAACTCTCACTAAGCTAACAAATCTAATCCAAAGACTATGTTGTCCAAATGTGTCAACATTTACAAGTTGGAATTAGATATTTATTAAATCACTCCTAGAATTAGGACTTAATACTTAATTAAATAAGTAAAGCTAACACCTAGTCTAGAACACACATTCTAACTTAGACTTAGGACTTTAGGCTTTAGTAAATAATAAAATAAACTAAGCCTAATAAATAATAGCCTAGATCTAATGATGTCCACATCATCCCTCTCCACCATAGAAGCATTGGACTCCAATGCTTTTATAATAGGGGTGAAGGGGTGAGATACAACACACTGAAAACAAAGCTGACTAAGATGTTGAACAAGATCATGTGGACCATGAGTCACAATCGATGCTCGAGTAGAATTTCATGGTACATCTCGATCACTAATCCATGTAGGATCTTAATGAGGTAAATATGAAGCACCAATAGTCTACTGTGGAGCCAATGAAGTCTACTGAAAAATAGGAATCGATGAAGATGGAAATAAATATAGCCACTCTAAAATAGAAGGAAGAAGAGTAGGAGCAACAGGAGGAGGTGTTGATGAAGAACTTGCCTTCTTAGGAGGAGGTAATGCAATGAAAGATGAGGAAATTGCCACCTTGGAAGGATGCAGTGCAATGGAAGCAAGTGTGTCATGAGGCCTATTAAAGACAAGGGCTATCTTTTCTGGTAGATAACAATTAGATATAAGTGTAGTCTATGGTTGGGAATGAAGACAAAATTATCTATACTTATGATGTAAAGTGTAGGTCTGATGGTATGCATCATAAATAGCCCTTTTATCAAACTGATAGGGCTACCCAAGAATAAGACCACAATAGTCCATGGGAGTCACATCACAGGTGACTCTATCTACATAATGAGGCCCAAAAGCAAATGACATAGTGCAAGTCTTTGTGATGTAGGAGTTAGAATCTGTATCCTTCCATCCCAATGGATATGGATGAGGATGTGGTTCCATAGGTAATTTGAGCCTATCGACAATAATTTGTGCAATAAAATTATTTTGTGATCCATTATCGATAATACAATCCATAAAGAAGTCATGTGTGAGGTGGGATTTGATGACAAAGAAATGGTCACAACCATATTTTTGATGCAACAGTGTAACATTGTTCAATTTACCTCTCAATTCATCATATGCTCTCCCTTCTCCCATAACCACAATGGGGGCCTTTTGGGGCTCCTCCACTATAGGTTGTACAAGTAAGTTCTTCTATTTCCTAAAATACTTAGATTCTAAGTGTCCCTGTCTCTTACAATGATTACAATATTTCTTTGCATTATAAGACTTTGGAGAAGAAGAGGAAGAAGAAGAATAACTAGAAGAAGAAGGAGAAGAATTGGAAGGCATCTTGGCCTTCGAATACTACTACTGATTTGAAGAGCGAGAAGCTTCATGTGCTTGAGTGATGAACTTCTCTTCAACTAATTATGCATGGTTGAAGGCCGCATCAATAGTTTCCAAGGGAGTATATTTGATCTCCCTATACAAGTGCTCTTGAAGGCCACTTGTAAACTTGACAATCAATTCATCTACAAGATATTTCACGTGAAGCAAAATGCGTAATATGTTGAAATAAGATACATATTCTTGCACAAACATATTAGAATTTTGGTGTAATCTACACCATTTCACTCTCAATTCTCTAGCATAATCATAAGGATAAAATAAATCCTTTAATGATTGGACCAATTCTTCCCAAATGGTAATGGGATTTTGGTCTTTTTGTCTATCCATGATGACTATTTTTGCTAACCCAATCAATTTGAGTTTAGCAAAAGAAACTTGATCATTGATAGAAACTTTTGTGTATGCAAACCAGGTTTCCATGTCCATGATCCAGTTATTCAATACATCAGGGTTCCGAGACCCATCATACAATTTCACTTCACATTTTGTGTGGGCCTTAGCATCTCTAGTGGCTTTTTCTTTAGGAGCATAACGGATTGAAATGTCATCCACTTTGTTGACTAATTGCCCAATAGTTTACGCAAAGACAAACATTTGATCAACCAAATCGGATGCCATTTGTGATCTAGTGTAATCCAGATCAATTACAAAGAATAGCCTCTCCTAGGCTATTAGAAGAACTTTCAAAATTTTGTCGTCTACAAGAGGGATTACAAAGTTTGCCAAACACAATGAAGAAACTTCCTCTTTGCAAAATAATGTGTCTTATTCCCTACTGGACTACTGGTGATCGATAGTTGTGGCGGTCGGTTGTCGTTGTCGGTAAGAGGTCAAAAAAATATCTAACGATCATCAATATTGATGATGATTGGGAAAGACGTGCCCGAATTACCCTAAAATAGGGTTGATCTAATAAATTTTAAAACCTTCTTAAAATTTAATATTAATATTAATAATATATTAATATTAATAATAATATATTAATATTAATATTCAAATCTTAAAGAATATTTTTAATCCTCTAAACTAAATCTAACCAAAACTTGAAGATAAAATTTGGTATTTTTCTTTGCATAGAGGAAATTTTAACTCTTCTAAACTGATAGAAGACTAAATTTGAACCTAAAATTGGAAATTTTAAGGGGCAATTTGCAAGGGAATTAGGAATCTAAACCTATGTAAACTGGAGCTTCCTAGCTAAATTAGGAGTCTAATTATCACATGTCTGATTACAAGCTCTGATAGTGAAGAGGAAAATGAGAACAAAAATCACACTAAATAATATTATTCATATAAGGGGATTTTATAATCCATTTTACAACCATAATCTCCCAAAATAGGAGATGCTAATTAGAATATATGACTAAGCACTCAAACTCAACTTGTTAACTCTCACTAAGCTAAAAAATCTAATCTAAAGACTATGTCGTCCAAATGTGTCGATATTTACAAGTTGGAGTTACATACTTAATACTTAATTAGATAAGTAAAGCTAACTCCTAGTCTAGAACACACATATTAACTTAGACTTAGGACTTTAGGCTTTAGTAAATAATAAAATAAACTAAGCCTAATAAATAATAAGCTAGATCTAATGATGTCGACATCACTTCTCTATTTTCCTCTCTCTTAGACCTCTAAAGCCTTTGGGTTTCTTTGCTTACCCTTTTTTAGGCCTTCTCTCTCTTCGTGATCCCTTTCATCCTAATGCTACCTCTTCAACATCTTTTTTTTTCTTTTAATTTATTTCCAATGTCCATCATTGGGTTCTTTTTTTTCTCTTCAAAATTTTATCCATATTGAATATTTCCTCAGTTTCTATTTTACTTTTGCTTCTCATTGGCCTCTTCTTTTCCACATTTTATTTTCTCACATTCTAGGCAATAACACATTTTACTTTTCTTACACATGGATGATAGTTACGAAAATGGTCCATCAACCATTTCTTCCACCTGGTAGATTATCATGCATCAAATGTTAATCATTTTATCATTATATATGATTATAATACATATATACCATTTATATGGATCTTTTTCCTCAACTTGTATGAGTTTACCTCAAGAATTTTTTATTAGTATTGTTACTCTATGTTTTTTTCTATTTTTTGCTTCTTCATTTCATACTAATATCTTTGTGTATCCTTTGCAATCCAAAATATTACATCCATCATGTTCACGTGTTTTTATTAGTATAATTGCATAATTTTATTTAGTGATGGGACCTAGGATGGGATCTCTTATCCATATCCATGAGAATTATGGCTCATCAAATGTTAAGTGTTCTCGATGGGTCCCAATTTTCTACTTAATTTTAATTTATTCTATATATTATGCATGATTTCCCATTTTTCAACCATATATTTTTACCATCACTTATTGCTATATTTACCTTTTTCTAATTTTTCCTCATCCTTTTTTATTGCATAGGAGTAAGATCCTCATCCAAGTTAAAAAGTGAACCTCATAGCAACCCTCTATTTTGAAGAACCTACGTTTTATATCCTATACTAAATGTTTTGATTTGGATTGGTCTAGCTCTCAAGTCTTTCCTTACTTTTCCATTCTATATCCTTGATGAGTTTATTTTCTCTAATGAAGTTGCATTGTGATTTGTTTCTCTATTAAATTTTTTTATCCTTTGGCTTTATTTTTGATCTCTTACCACTTATGCCCATGATTTAGTCTCATCTAACTTATTTTGTAGTTCTTATTATTTTGTCATCATGTTTGTAACTATTTCCTAAATTTATTTTAGTTGTAATAGGTTTTCTTTATTTTTTTTCCTTTACTAATCTACAAGATTTTTGAAAATGAGATCCAATTATACAATTATTACTATGGCATAAACCCATGGTAGTGGATAATTTTAGTTCCACTAATGATGTCTCCAACAATTTGATTTGAATGACTTGTTTTAAAATTATTATATGGTGTTCCAGGATGAGGTTTTGCTATTCTCTCATGACTACTATTAATTCCATTATCTCATATTGCATGAATGCTATGTTTTCCTTTAAAACTATTAGTCTATCATGAGATGGAATAGGCATGGTATTATTTGATAGATTCAACTTAGTCTTAGTACTTATTTTGTGTCCCATTTGCACTATGGGTTTACCATTACTTGACTCAACCTTCCTAAAAAAAATAAACTAGAGTGTTTGGACACTTAGTTTTTCAAACCCTAGCCTTGGCCCTACCAAATGTAGTTATGCAACTTTCATAATTTTGGACCACAAAATAAAAAAATAACAAGAGATGATAGAATAAGGTATTTAGGTTTGAAGGTATTCCTTAATTTATCTTTAGTTTCTTTGTACAATTACCTTCATTTACACTATGATATTATCAAAAATAATATTTACACATGCACATAGATCTATAAAATATGCATGTGTCTATTAGCTACACTAGAATTTGCCTCCACCATTTGAATCTACCTCTACTATTGGAATCTAGCTCCACTAATCAAATCTATATCTACATCCCTAATTCTACCTCTGCCTCTACCTTTGGAATCTACCTCCACCACTTGGACCTATCTTTGCCTCCCTACTGTTACCTCTATATTTCTCTCTTTAATATGTTACCTATGACTATTATTCCTTACTTCTATCTTTGTATCTATAACAACCTCCCAAAAATATATTGAAATGAGATCTATCCTAACCTCTGAATTTTTAAACCAAATATGTAAAATCATGATATGGTAAGCTTCCTCCAAATCTGATATCTTAGGAATACCAGTAAATATAATCTACTCAATCATAGGCTTTCTCCCCTAAAAATAAATGTATATTCAAGTCTTCTAGGAACAACATGATCTTTATATATTATGCATGCATCTATCTGACAACATAGGTGTGTGCATAATATATAAAGGATAATAAAACCAAATATAGCTTCACATAAGGAATGTATATATTTATGATGTGAACATAGATTAAAATCAGGTATTACCATATAATATTTATAATTTTATTTAAAAGAATATACCACTAAGAAAATTACCATAACTACTGCACTTAATTTATGTGTTTAAATCTTTACTTTATCCAATGCCATTAGAAAATAATTATAATTTAATCATGAAAATAAATTTTAACTATATTTTTATTTGTCTATTACATATTCTTGAATATAATGATAATGTTTTTTCTAATGTAGTTGAAAAATAACAATTAAAAAATGTGTTATACCATGAAAACCCATCAAGTTCATAATTGTTTGATGAAAGCAAATATTCTTCAATTTTTTGGCAATTTTACACCATTTTTTCTTATAAGGCATACCAACTAGCATGTATAGAGGAGTATTTATTACCTTGATACTCTTTGTAAATATTTTTGAACTATGACTACATGTATAAGAGTTGTGTGCAATGCATTTATGAACTTAGATAATATTTGTCAATATGGCATCTTTATTACCACAAAGTCATTAAAAAAATCTTTAACACATCATTGGAGAGTGGTGTCTTAACCTATATCTAGATATAGTATTAATGTATTCTCCATGCCTAGGAAAACTACTTGTATTTCTCACCACAGGCTTAGTCCTATTAATAACCCTTTTTTGGCTCATAATATGGTTCTCTAAAATTTGCTTATTCAAGTTAGAAACTTTTGACGCTAAGCTCCTCCTACTCTTTCTCCATGAATGTGTTAGATATATTTTGTTTATAGAACTAATAGAACTCATGAACATGAACAAGTGGAGGATAAGTTTTAGCAAAACATGGCAACACAAAATCACAATCAAGATAAATACATCTATAGATGAGTCAAAATCAAGAAAAATATTCATAAGGATTAGAGAGACATGGCCGAACATAATTGAAATTAAAGTAGGGGAGGAAAGAACTACTAAATCTGATGTGGGAACTCTAGCTAATGAAATGCATCCAAAGTAGTTATGGGTGTATATTTCAACTCCATAAATATTGATTCCTAAAAACCACTCTTAAACTTGACAATGATTCCATTAGCTAAATCTTCCACACCAGTTAATATTCTCAACTTATTAAACTAAAAAATGTAGTCTTGGAAACTCATGTTGTATCCTTGCTTCAAGCAAAGCCATTTATAGCCAAATTCTTAGCTATAATTTGAAGGATAAAATGTATCCTTCAAAGCTTTTACAAGTTCATCCAAATTTTTGATGAGATTTTGATTGTGTTGGTGATCAATTATCAAAACCTTGGTCACACCTAAAAGATTCAATTTGAAAATGAGATTGTCATCTTCAACGATTTTACTATAAACAAACCAATTATCTAAGTCTAGGATCCAACTATTTAAGACTTCAATATCACATGAATTGTCATAAATCTTGACTTTGCATTTTGTATTTGGGTGAATTTCATTGATTTTGACTTCACTAGAACCACTTGGAATTGCTATATCATTCACTTTGTTAGCCAACATACTGATTATAACAACTAAATTGGTCACTTGATTTGTTAAATTAGAAGCCATTTGTAACCAAGCATAATCCAGTTGTACCTACTAGGCTACCATAAAGAGTTACAAAATTTTAGCCTTTTCCAATCAATTGCAACAATGGACTTTTATAGAAAGAGTGCTAATTTCAAGCACTTACAAAAATGATCTTCTTTAGGAATTTTTGTGCCTTTATCCAAGAAATTTACAAAAGTGCTTAGTTGGTCCCAAAAGGGTTACAAAAGGAGATTTAAAAATCCCAAATGGTTACAAAAATGCAATCTCTTGCATTTACACAATTCTAGTAGTAAAAAGTGGAAAATTATGCTTCCACTAATTACAATGGCAGTTTAATCCACAAACTTACAATATTACAACTAGGCACATAAAGGTGCACAAAGAAGCAAATGTGTAAATATCACAAATGCTCATAAAATAGCAATATTCATCTCTCTCTCTCTCTCTCTCTCTCTCTCTCTCTCTCTCTCTCTCTCTCTCTTCAGTATATTTATTTATTTACTCTTAAAATATTAAAATTAAATAAATAAATATGCACATTTTTCTTTTTCTTTTTTAATTTAAACTATTTATTTACTTTTCAACTATTAAAAGTAAAAAAATATGCATATTTATCTCTCTCTTTTTTAATAAATTTATTTATTAATTGTTCAAATATTAAAAGTAAATAAATAAATACATCTATACTTTTTTAAAATTTATTTATGTACTTTTAAACAATTTAAAGTATATATATAAATAAATGTGCATTTTTTAAAATAAAATATATTATATATTATACTAAATACAAAATATAAAATATTATAGTTCAATTTGAAATGCATGGAAAGTGAGTGCAACTCTTGTTCTCTAGAGCTCTCTATGCAAGTGGAGAAAAGAATTAAAAATTCATGCAAAAATAATAATTAAAAATTATTCCAAAGAGGAGAATAATTAAAATAAAAATGCATGTGATAGTCACCTTGCAAGCAATTGGAACTGCACCTGCAACACCAATGTCACCCCACAAGTAGGATTTTGTAGATAAAGCTTTTCCCAACAACAAAAATTTATTGATAAAACTTCTCCCTCATTTCAAATAGAATTCAAGTGATTAAACTTTCTACTATGAAAATTAAAGTTTTCATATTCACTCACTAGAGTTTCTAATTAGTGCAATGCACCAAATGATGGTCTAAAATACTTTTACCAATGCTAAGTACAAGATAAAACTAACACAAGCCTAATTACAAGATCTGATATCAAATTTTATGTGGGAACATTGACTAACAAAATGCATCCAAAATAAGCTAATGATTTTATTGATAATAGATGTTTAAATAGGATTATTACAACCATAATATTTCAAATATGGAAGATGCTAACAATATGACTATAAATAAGCTATATATGCTAACAACTTAGCTAGGGCTAAGTTAATAATTCTAAATTGCTCACAAATACTAACCAAAGACTATGCTATCCATATTTGCCAATATATAGTGTCAACTTACAATTTGTGAATAGTATTTTGTAAATTATTTTCTGACTGACTTAGGACTTTAGACTTTAAAAAATATTAAACATAAAATAATCCTAAAATATAAAAAAAAATAATCCTATGCGTAAATGTCATCCTTGTCATTATCATGGGTGTAGGGGAATTATGCTAGATTAGCTAAAACTAGACTAGAAGCAAGTAGGTATAAACTAGGGGTGATCAAAGAAACACATAGAAAGAAGAAGGTGGAGATAAAAACAATCATATCTAATACCATGGTTGGGTTAGAGCTTGGATTGATCATGGGCATGATCAAATGATATGCAATAATAGATTACAAAAAACAAGTGGACCAAAAAAGGGGTGGTTGAGACAATAATTTAAAGCCTCTACCTCTATCTAGTACCTATATGATTAGTAACTCTACTATATAAGATTCCTCCAGTATCAACCACCCAAGATCCCCTACGTTCCCAAATCCAACCCTTTTGGTAGTTTATCCACCACCCATATCCATGATTAATCCCAAGTATCTTATATCACATAAGCTTTCTCTCATATACCTACCCATATCCATGCCTCTTCCCATGTATACCACTCCCTACAAATTGCCACCTAAGATATATTTATATCATCATATACCTAGATATTTTCCTTAGTAAAAATGACTACTAATTCAGAAGCCCTTTGATTAATCCTTCACTTTCTAAAAATCCACCTCTAATATACTCTTTGCTTTACATCTAGAAGTTTCCATCTATATCCCATCATAAGATATCCCTAACACATTCACTACCTATGTCTCCCTTCATTCCAAATCTTAAATCTCTTCTAATTCATAGGTGTTTGGTTATTCCTCCAACCTTATCAAACCCTATATTGGTGTTTGTCTCCTTTAAGGATGTATACATCACCATGTCAAAGAAAAAATTATCAATCACTTCTCAACCTTTTCTAATAAGCACATTGTCATATCTAAATCACTATAGCATTTCACCAACCTGTCCATCATCCCAAATAATCTATCCATCATTAAAATATTTGACACTATTTTAGAAGCCACTTACAATTGTGTCTAAGCTACAAAACCATATTTTTTCTCCCTATTTTTACAAATCTCTATTGTTGCTACCATAATAAACTTTTTGGCTCATTGGAACCATGCTTTTTTTAAACAAGGTATGTCATCATATTACATTACCACACTGAATAGTTTATAAAAATGTTTAATCTATCGTCTACATATGTTGTAACCATCTAATATTTAATTACCTACTCAGAATAATGGGGATATTGACTTGTAATATATCACTATTTATATATACCATATATTGAACTATTTTTTTGTACTAATGTCTAACATTCATCTTAGATTATTTTATCAGTTTAACATTGAGTAAAGGGTGTGTTTATTATTTATCAATTTCAAGAAATGACTATTTTTAAGAGTTATATTAATGATAGTTATTAACAACATTTATTGAATTTTCTATGATGATATTGCAAGGATCCTTTTATAGATAACAATTATATTATATTGTATTATTCAATAAATTTATCCCTCTTATCTAACCTCCTATTTAACCCTCTTATTTTCTCTCTTATTCTTCTTATAAGTTTACGACTACCCTTGGGGTTGAACATGGTCTTAGAATAGTGAGCTAGTGATGATGAATTATAATGCACATGCCATATGACAATAGGATAAGGATGGGATGAGGTGGATATAGGGGCTTATAAATAATTAGAGGTGGCATGTTAGGGGGTTCTAGAGTAATTATGAAATATAATTATGATGATGATGCACAAAGGGTGTCTCTTAGATATATGTCATCTATGGCCTAAGGGTGCTTGAGCATATAAATCCTTTTAGATGACATGTCATTATAAATTCATTTAAAATAACCACATAGAAATAATATGTACCATATGGAAGTTCCATGATAAAAATAGAAGATTACCCACATTAAGAAAGCAATCAGAGAATTGACTATATAGTATTTCAAATTACATATAATCTCTATTACATCAATACAATTTTATATTATAAATAAAATCCTTCTTCTGTCAAAGTTAAGAATATGTTGCCATGTAATATTTATAAAAAGTTTTTTAACATGGAAATAATAGCAATTTCATATCTTCATCATCCTTTTTTGTTTTCCAACCGTAGCAACTTATCAAGTATAAATATCTTTTTTCCATTTCCTCTAATGAGGATTTGATACAACAATTTCCTTGTTAATTATCATTTAAATAAAGTATTATAAGGTCAATATGATATAACATAAAATAATAATTAAATATTGCAATGTACAAGGTGATTTTAATATTAGTTTTGTCATGGCTTTCCTTTGGCAAACTTTTATTTGTATGGTTTTAGGTTTTATTATGCCAACTTATTGATAAAATATTTAACTATCTCATGATTAGTTTTTGCAGACATATATATTGCAAAATGAAAATGATGTGTTTTATTGATGGATTGATTAACTATTTCATTATTAGCTACACAAAACCTATTTATTAAAGAACATGATGATGTTGATAGATTGGCACCTTTTGCAGGAATGAGTTTGATTCTATTGGAGGAAGAAAAAAATATAATATTTGTAAATGATATGTTGGTCTTCTTTTTCTTATCGAAACGTGTGTCATTAATCAATGAATGGTAAGGAAATATGGATGGATGTTTTTGCAGGTGTTTCTTAACATGGTCTTGTAAGAGAAAAATATTTTTTGATATGAAGGATTCCTGACAGAGGGAAGAAATATTCCTTCTATTTTTGGGTTTATGTAATATATATATATATATATATATATATATATATATATATATATATATATATATATATATATATATATATAAAGGTTTCCTTTTGATTTGTATAAGTACTTAGGCTTGTATAAG
Organism: Wollemia nobilis; assembly: GCA_028583015.1. Lineage (NCBI taxonomy): Eukaryota > Viridiplantae > Streptophyta > Pinopsida > Araucariales > Araucariaceae > Wollemia > Wollemia nobilis. Next base: position 3,599,746 of record JAQPPZ010016349.1, read on the forward strand.
GATGTTGCTTTACTAACAAGTTCTATCTTAAATCGGGAACTTTGGCTTCTATGTATGAGGTCAAGTTTTACCTCCATCAATAGAGAAGTGTAGTAGAAACATGAAAAGTGGAAAGAAAACATAAGGTAGTAATATTTGTTAGTATACTCATTACATCTCACGATGGATGTGTTAGTAAGAAAGAGGTACCAACGTACATCAAGGAGTGGAGTGATAACTCATTTTGAGGTGATATTCTAAGAAATAGGAATGACGAGTTAACCAAAAATGAAGGAGGATGATTATTTGGAGGAGGATAGGGAAGGGGAGAGAGAAGAGGAAGGTGAGGGAATAAGATTTGGCTGGTATGATATTCTTTAGAAAAGAGAACAAAGCTGGTGACATTAGGTACATTCATAATAACTCTAGTTCTTGTTTTATAGTAGAATGGAGATGACTTCTCTATGAAAGCTCTCTTTATTGGTTGTATGGTTTTTGTTTATTGGTTGGTTGAAAATACATAATTTAGGGAATAAACCATATACAAATATTCAATTGGAAACTTGTATTAATAAAGTTATTGATATCCTTATAAGAATTCCAGTCCTTGTTCTAGAATCTTCAAATTATTCTTAGCTGCTAGTGATGGACACCAAGTCCTATGAAGCTTAGTTAAGATGTTTTTGTGCTAAGTATTATACTTTAGCTTCCTATGTATAGCTTACTTTTGAAGAGTTATAGTTTAAACTTAAGTCTGCAGGAGTTTGTGACCGAAGGAAGTTTTATTGATGGCTTGTTTAGCTAATGTAGGTTTCCATAACCCTACCGAATAAGTTATATATATTTAGTGAGTGATGTAATTGAGTTGTATTGAGTGGTTGATTATTTTAGAGTTAAATATTTTATTTCTATTGACCATTACCGACTAATGAGTTGTTACTCATTTTGATGAAAACCAAGTATTAAGTGGAGTTAAGGTAGCTACCTTTGTCATGTTGCACTCAATGTTGAGGTAGGGAAGTCTTGACCATAGAAAAATCTAGTGCTTTAACAACAAGGTGCTAAAATAAAAATAGGAATTTGAGTTCGTAGCACATCTTTATCCTTTAATTTTGGAAGATTCGAACTGAGTATATTGTTAGCCTAGTTATTTAGTGGGTAGAATAGGTCTAGGTGGAGAGCCTCATTTGGCAAAGGAAATGCTTGAGTAGTAGAGTATTCAATGATATTTGGTCAATTTTTGTTACATAGGTTGCTTTTGAGATAGACTTCCATTATCCATTATCATTGGACATGTTTAAAATTTCACCATAGGAAGGTTTACGTTGTTATCTATGTTCTGGGTGAAGTATGAGGATATTCCAATAATAGAACTACAAAGATAAATGAATTCTCAATTTAGACTGAGTTAATAAGATATAAATGTATCTTTAAATTACCTGTCTAAAATAGACCAAGATGATTTTTAATAAATGAAACAATAGCATCTTATGGTGTTAGTGTTGCTCAATTGATTACAACCAAGTGGGGAGTGGTTAACTGTCAGGACTGATCAAACTTAAGGGATTAATTATTGATAAAAATAGGTTACAATATATATGAATAAGCCTATATTCAACACATGACACTTGTCAAGTGAAACTGACAAGTGTCAAGGTGAAGGCATAGTGCACTTTAACTCTAACATTCCCCCTTAAAGTGCACTATCTTAACTAAAGAAAAAAAAAAAGTCAACATTAGGTAACATTCCCCCTTAATGTTGACTTCTCTAAAAGCATTCTATATCCTCCTTTATTGCTGATTTGGTCTAGGCTCGTGCTCTATGCTCTTGGCTCTCCAACTGTGAATAATGCTAGATTCACTATGTATACATCTCGGTCTGTTGCCTCAGGGTCAGCCACTTCCACGAGTCTGTTGCCACTGGGTCAGCCGTCTAAGTGCCTCGGGGTCATCATGGGTGCCTCAGGGTTAGCCACATCTGGGTCTGTTGCCTCTGCAGGTCATCCTCAGAGGATGTTGCCACTTGTAGGTCACTGACTAGATTCACCATGAGTATGAAATCCCTCCTCAAGGTGAACTCAATCTAGAAGGTGTCGGTCTTTGCCGAAAATGCACCTAATGAAAGAAAAAATGAACCATATAAGAGTGTCGATCTCTGTCGAAAATGCACTCAATACAATAAAATGAGCCATAGATCCAAATAGGAGGAGAGAAGAAGAAAAGAAGAGAATCTTCTGAAGTGTCTTCGTTTGTAGTCTTCAAAAGTAGATCCGAAAAAAACCTCAGATAGAGTCTAGGGTGTCTATGTCTGTAGTCCCTAGTATAAGTGTCCTTATGGTGACCATGTCATCCCACCGAAATGCATGGGTAACCAGCCACTGCATTCGTCGAGTGTATAGAAAAGGTCACTAGGTACAAGGATCACATATAAAATTACCTTGGGAGTGTCGGGTACAACCGAAAGTGCACTCCAAGGTAGAAAAAGCTTTGAGGCTAAAAAACTAAATTGAAAACAGCCTCAAAGTTACAATATGACACCTCCATTGTGTCCATCGCGGAAAACCATTTCCAACGACTATAAATACCCCTATACTCCATTATCAAAGGGGCCTTCATCATAATGAAAAAACAACATGCCTCTCCAAGGCAGCAACTTAAAACCTCGCACTGTGGCGGCATCGCTCTCCGGCAGAATAAAAAAAAAAAAACATCATCAATTTTTTCCTCGAGGAAATACATGATCCTTCTAGGCTATCATCAGTTTTAAATTAAGGAGTACAATATGAGCCATGTGGGCCTCCCACTTTCCACTTTCACGTGGAAAAAATATTAAAAAGACTTTGAGTAGACTTTTAATTAAATATAGGACCCCATTCAACATCAACTAAAATGTCATGGAGTGCCCAGTAAGCAAACCCTAGATCGCCACTGTGTTCTTCTTTGTTGCCACGTAGCATGCTTCTGTAAAATGCGCGTCCATAAAAAAAATCACCACCATTCAACGGGCAGAAGCATTAAATATTACAATCAACGGCGAGGGCCAGGCTGGTGGATCGAACCCTCGCCACCAATAAGGGCATGACAGTTACCACAGAACCCCGTCTGAAGTCACAAAAATCTCAACGCAGGGCTAAATCCGTCAATCTGGTCCAGAGAGTGGTTGCCACTGCTATGAATGCAGTGGAGAGAACCTTCATCTTAATCACGGGTCTGGAGAAATGGCTATCCCTATCGGAGACCACCGCCTTCGTTGCCACAAACTTTGAGCGCTCCGCCTCCTGCTACGCCACCTGCTTCTGACATGACGGTGCTCCAATCCGGTACACATCCATGGTCACAGAACTTGATAGGCTTCCATATTAATTTATTTTGATTTGTTTCAGCTTGTTATGTCGGGGATGCCCAATCTCCTATGGGATTTGATTCCTGACCACGGTGTCACGTTCGATGACATTTTGGCCGACAGAATTAGGTTTAGGGCTAATATTCTTCTTTTTTGTCAACTAACAGGATTTATAGATTTTAACCCTTGTTGTAACACTCCCTCTCATTTCACCATCGGCCCCTATGACGTTCTTGCCTCCTCGGCTCTGAGTTTCTACCAAGTGACCATCAGAATTATGCTTCGATCTTGTTACATTTCTAGCACTCCGTCGATAGCTCCGGCGGCTCCGCCCTTGACTGGCGGTGCCGCTGCATTCACCAAGTTCTTCACGGCTACGCTGTAAAAAAAATATCCGTAGCCATATGCTCCAGCACTCCGTCGATAGCTCTTCTTGAAGCGGGTCACCATTCTTGTTCTTCGATTTTGCCCTTCTCCTCTCCGCTTCTCCTCTGTGGTCTGCCTTCGACGTTTACAGCACGCAGGCTAAAAATAGTTCTAGCTACTACTCAGACATCGCGTTAGCGTAAGCGCGGGCCATATCCTCGTCCATATCGAACGTCCCAAGCCAAACCCTCATCTTTTTCCATGGATCTCTGATCTCGACAGCAAATATTGCCCATTGCCGCATGCGCACGCCTCAAAAAATGGACCTCTTTGGTCATCAAACCGATTTTCACTGCCTCCACATCATGCCAGGCATTTTTGGTCTGCTGCGTGAGCATCTTCGAGCTAAACAACAAGCAAAAAAACTTTTCGGCCTGAAAACCTCACAAATGCCGCTGCGGCCAGCGGTCCGGCCGTAGGTGGAGACCATTTACCGCCCGAGCACCGTGGCTTGTCGCGGCCATCGAATTCCTTCAGATCTTTGTATGATAGGAACTTGTCCTGTCATTTCGACAACGCTTCTTCGATCAGGTTCTGATATCCAACCTAACCGCATAACTGTAAGCACTAAAAAATAGACTAACGAATCTCATATGAATCCCATCCAAATCGGAAAATACAATGGCAAGACTTGAAAAACAAAAATTTAACATATTTTTCTTAGAATTTCTGGTTTCTGATCCATCTCATGGATGGAGAGCATACTCCCTCAGTCAGAAAAAAAATGGGGAAAAATAAAAATCAGGGGAGGGAGGATTTCCATGAGGGAAATCCCCCCTCAAGGGGTTTCACAGGGTAGGGAAAGCCCTCTCTGATACCAAATGTTAGGAGGGAAAACTTAAGGAGATTTTTTTTATTGATAAAAATGTGTTACATATATAGGCAGAAGGCCTATATGATGAACATGACACTTGTCAATGAAACTGACAAGTGTCAAGGTGAAGGCATAGTGCACTTTAACTCTAACATTCCCCAGAATCGGAGGAGTTTCACGGATTCCAAATAAAATACACTATTTCCTTCACCAAGCGCTTTCGCAGAAGCACGACTCTACAACCAACGGGTATTTGAAAAAACATCATCACGACAGTCGAGAACGCAGATCCGGATCTCCAACGATGTCAAACAAAACTTTTTCATCTTCACCTTCCTCACGATCATGGAATGCTTAAAATAGTAAATAGCATTTTGGAATGCTTCCACACAATGCGGCTCGCTCAGCAAAGAAGAGCACGGCCTCACCGACTGTCGCCAAGAAGACACCGAAGAAAAAAATAGACAAGCCGTGGTCAAGGCGGAGGAAAAAAAATGATTGAAGACCATGCAGGATATCGCAAAATATCGTTGGGTCCTTTCCAGCATGTCCAATATTTAAAAAATAGCATCTCATCCAGCCTTCATCAGAAAACAAAACCAATGGCACCTCTATGCTCAGGTACAAAATAGATCTATCGATAATATAACCTGCATCAAAAATAATAATAAAATAATAGATAAAAACTCATGGCCCCAAGCATTTAAGCTTCAGGGGCAGCCATGAACTCCATTCTTTTTCCAATTGGCTTTCTGGTTTCTGATCCACAAATGTGGAGAGCATACTCCCTGAGCCATGGAGAAGGAAGGAATGGAGGAAAAAATGAGGGGGGAGGGAGGATTTCCATGAGGGAAATCCCCCCTCAAGGGGTTTCACAGGGCAAGGAAAGCCCGCTCTGATACCAAATGTCAGGACTGATCAAACTTAAGGGATTAATTATTGATAAAAATAGGTTACAATATATAGGCATAAGCCTATATTCAACACATGACACTTGTCAAGTGAAACTGACAAGTGTCAAGGTGAAGGCATAGTGCACTTTAACTCTAACATTAACGATATACATTTTGTTGAGTTTTGTGAATATTCATGATTGGAAGCATCTGATTGTGAAATCATTGGTTAGAGGATATGTCAATATCTATTGCTCATAAGAAGTAGTAGCTAGTATTGTTATGAATATTTTATTAATAAGATACATTTTGGTGCACTGTGTGAATCCATGTGATTCAAGGTAACTTATTGAGAAACCAATAGTTAGAGGATGCATCAATATATTTTGCTCATAAGGAGTAGTTGCTAATGTTGTTTTTTAATCATGTGAAAATGTATTCAATGATATTTCAAAGGCTATATATTGTTAGGTTCAAAATGGTGGCTCTGTAGTACTGATATGCTGGACTTATAGCTATTATAGCTATTTATTCTTGTCAAGAAGAATGGGTCCATAATGCTCATCTGCAAGATGGCGGTGGTCTTGTACGGGAAGTAAATATGAAATGATTTATCTTGAGTATTTATATTGATGAAAAGAGTTTAGTATGGGTAAAATAAAAAAGCATTTATTTTGTAAACTCTTATTGGCTATGAAGAATTTGAGTTAGTTGTATCTGCTTGAAAAGAGGTATTGAAACCCATTGTAAAGATCAAAGGACTTTGGAATTAATAAAGTTTCAACTTTAAGGTTGGGTTTTCCCCAAAGGGGTTTCTCCTATGGTAGTTATTGTGTCATGTTTTTATGGGATTTCTACTTTATGATGGAGATGTGTTTTATATGGAATGGTTATGAAATGTTTCTTTAATTATGGTATTAATTATTTATGGATGCATTGTCTAATGTGAAGTAGTGTTTGATAGTACAAAGGGACTAGTTGTATTTTATATATTAAATAGTAATTTATAAATTGTGTATGGGGGCTTATTAATAAAGGTATCATCTTAGAGCATTTTAATAATGTTGATCAATACTTCATGAATTTACGTGTCATGTTAAAAAATAAATCAATTATATAGATTTATTAGTTATTACTCGTAAATATTATTAAATACCTTGATGGGTGTGATTAAGAGATTGGCTCAAATGAATTAGGACGGGTTTATTCTTCATGTAAGAATGATAAGCCTAAAGAGTAATTAGATATATTAAAATTAAGTGAAATGAATGGTTATCCTTGGTGTTGATTCTCCAAGAAATAATTGGAAAATAGGCTTATGGGATGTCTAGCTCTAAAGTATATGATATAGATAGTCAATTCCTACACGCACGTACCACCTACATAGAGGGACTTATGGAGACTATAGATTTGACATGCACATTTCAAAAGAAAGAATGTGGAGTTCAATATTAGTTCATTGGATCCATGAGATAGATAGTTTGAACCAATAAATAAACACCTAGTACTCTTACATATCTATACTTATGTAAGATATAACTATGGGTGATCCTCAAGGAAGTTTTAAGTAGGAATTATTATTGTAACTTTATTAGTCATTTAAGAACCTAGATTCTAGAACCCCCAAACAAAAAAAAATAGGATGGGAAATTTGGGGTTGTGACATTTGGTATCAGAGCAGATTTCGTAGGGATACAGGTTTTCTTATGCAAGTATAGATGAGTGTATTAGGATATTGCATCATGTAAAGACTATACCTACAAGAAAGGAGGGTCTACTAAAGATAGACCTTGATTGGTGACTCAGGAAAACTAGGAAATAGTTGCTAGTAGGATAAAAACATTCAAGCATGTAATTATGAACTAATCCCTACTATCTATCCTATGTGTGGCTATGGACAATACCATCCAAGAGAAGGAGAGGAAATGCTACCCCATCGATGAGGCAAATACAACAAATTAATTTAGATATTGGGAACCCAAATATAGGTATGGATACTCCTAATAATGAGAGAGATGATCTTACTAGAATAGTTACCTTACTAAGGGAACATATGGAAGCATAGAAACAATTGTTGGAGGCTATAGTGAATCAAGATTCACTAGGTAGAAATTATAGAGTAGGACAAGTGAATGAGACCCATTCAGAAGCACAACAAGCTAGAATTCATCTAGAGGAAGAATTGGGCAAGGACATGAAACACCTAAAGTCTTCCAAGTTTAATGGAGAAGAATATGGTGATAAATTTGAAGCTTGGTTGAAGGAGATAGAGACTTTTTGTAACATGAATAACTATTCCACTAGTATATAAATCTCCTATGTCACTTTGCACTTATAGGGAGTTGGTTGGGATTGGTTGAAAACATATAGTGGAGAAAAATGGATTGAGGCTAGAGTTGATTTGAAATGGGATAACTTTGTGAAAGCTTTCAAATAAATATTCCTCATAGAACACTTCTACACCAAGAAATTTGAGGAATTCACAAACCTTAGGCAAGGTAATAAGATAGTGGAAGTTTATTATTATAAATTCATAAAGTTACTGAAGTATGTACCCACATATGACAAGAAAATGAAGGTACATAAGTTTATTCTAGGAGTAGATCCCAGAGTAGTACATGAAGTGAATATTTGGGAATCTAGTACTCTTCAGAAGGCCAATGATCTAGCCAAGAAAGTTGAAACTTACCTCAAGTCGTACTTAAATTATGAAGGGGCATCTAAGAAGGACATATATACATTGAGAAAAATAAATAGTGTAGGGATCATGAAATGGGAATGTGAACAAGCAAACAAGAGTACCCCTAGGCAAGAAGGAGAAATGATAGGAAGAAAGGAAATTTTAGGAAGAGATTCAAAGGAAAGAAAAAAAATCCTAACAACCGCAACAATGGTGATAACCGACCACTAGCACAAGGTCAAGCCAATCCCTCATAGGTAGTGAAAACAAAAAATGGAAAAAAACATAAAATACATATAGGATCCAAAGTAGGATGTTATGAATGTGGTGGTCTTTATTATGCCAATAAATATTCTCTTAAAGTAGGATCAAGTTTGAAATGAAAAGAACCAACTTATAAATAACATTTACACAAGATTTATGCAATAATATAGAGTCAAAATTTGGAAGGACAAGCCACTCCAGTACTGATAAAAGGTAAGATATTTGGTAGAAATATTAGAATTTTTATTGATAGTGGTGCCACAGATAATTTTGTTTCCACTAGATTAATTAAAAATATACCATAAAGGCCTATAATCGTGGCCCATGGGTGGAAGGTTGAGTATGGCTTATGATAGACCTACTCTATAGACTAGTGTTACCCCATGGCTGAAATTATCTTAATTAGTGGCACAATTGTAGGTTACCTTTTTGTAGCACCGCTATATGCTTTTGATGTAGTTCTAGGAATGGATTGTTTGCATGCACATAATTTTGTAATCAATTTCCAATATAGATGGATTGAGTACTCGAAATATGGAAAGAAATTACAGAGGGTGTATAGCCTACAGGAGGCTTTTCAACCCCATATCCTCTTCGCAATGCAACTTAAAAATGCAATGAAGAGAGGAGTAACAATTTATGTTGTTAAGTTAAATGAGATATAATATGAAAAGAAGGAAGAGGTGTTTGAGAAACACCCAATACTTCAAAAGTTTAGAGATGTATTTCTAGAGGATTTACCTAGATTACCCCTCAAATGTGAATTTGATTTCACAATTGAAATTTAGCCTAGAACATAACCTATTCATAGAGCTCCTTATAGAATGAATATGATTGAGATGCAAGAACTGAAAGTATAGTTACAAGGATTTCTAGAAAAGATATTGATTAGACCAAGTGTATCACTATGGGGTGCACCAGTGTTGTTTATCAAGAAAACAGATGGTTCCTTGCAACTATGTATAGACTATAGGATGCTAAACAAGGCAACCACTAAAAATAGATATCCTCCACCCATAATCGAAGATCTCTTTGAGCAAATTAAATATGCCACAATATTTTCAAAGATTGATATAAAGTCGAGATACCACCAGTTAAGGATTTGAGAAGAGGATACCCATAATACAACCTTCAAAACTCGGTGTGGACATTCTAATTTTACTATATTGCCTTTCGGTCTATCAAATGCTCTAGAAATATTTATGAATTTGATGAACAATATTTTTAGGAAAATTATGGACCAATTCGTTCCTGTATTCTTGTATGGTATTTGATATACTCCTGAAATAAGACTGAGCATGATAGACACATTGAGATCATGTTGGAGCTACTAAGGAAGAATTAGTTGTATGGGAATTTTTCAAAACATGAATTTTACGTGTTAGAAGTGCAATATATAGGGAATATTATATTAGTATAAGTGATTGCAATGGATTCTAAGAAAATAGAATTTATACTAAATTGGCCACCACCAAAAAATATGACAAAATTTTGAAGTTTCATGGCTTTGACTGGATATTATAGGCACTATGTGAAGGACTACACCAAGATAACTACTCCAATAACTAACCTTCAAATGAAAGAAAAATAATTGAAGTGGATAGATAAATGTGAGGAAGCTTTTGATCTTCTCAAATAAAGACTCATTACATATCTCATACTAAAGATACCAAACCCTTAGGGTAGCTTTTATGTGTGTACAGATGCATCATTGGAAGGTTTGGGAGGATTGCTCTCTCAAGATGAAGCAGTAATAGCTTACATATATAAGAAACTAAAATGAAATGAGGTCAATTATGTAACCCATGATCTGGAATTGGAAGCAGTGGATTTTCTCTCAAAATTTGGTGATACTATTTGATAGGGAGACACTTTGAGTTGAGAATAGACCATCAAAGTATGAAGTACATATTTACTCAACATTTTTTAAATACCAGGTAGAGAATATGGATGGAATTTCTCACTAAATATTATTATGTCATTAAATATATCAAAGGGAAAGAACATAATGTTGTTGATGCACTTAGTAGGAAAAGGCACATAGTTTTCTTGTATCACATCCATGTGGGATTGATGTAACAGGTTAAGGAAATGCAACAACAGGATGTGTTTTACAATCAAATCCAGAAAATGATGGAAAGAAAATTTGATGATAGTAAGGATTTCAGCATGAAGGATGGTTTCTTATACATTAAGGATAGGGTAGTACTTCTAGAGGCCGATAATTTGAATAAAATGATCATGAATTAATATCATAGATATTCATATTTTTCTCATCTAGGAGGGGAAAAAATGAGAGAGAATATGAAGAAAACTTTCTACTGGCCAAGAATGAAGAGGGACATAACTGAATTTGTTGCCCAATGTCTTGAATGCCAGAAAGTAAAGGCATAAAATAGACATCATGTAGGACTATTGTACCCTCATGATGTACCATCACATAATGGAAAGTGATTTCAATGGATTTATTATAGGTTTGGCAAAGACTATATTCCAACATAATGCAATCCTAGTTGTGGTCAATTGACTAGCCAAGGTTCTGCACTTTATACCCAAAAATACAAAGGATGATGTCATGGTTGTGGCTAACAAATATTCCAAGAAAATATGTTAGAGTTAGAGCATATTACATCATTTGGGTCATGTAAATGTACCACATTTGGTACATAATTACAGTAGGATATTACTTTAGGGGAAAGTTAGCTATTTACTTCAAGCAATGTAATAAATGCACAAGTGTCAATGTGTAAGTTGTAATGTGTAAGGTGTCCCCTTGTATAACTAGGTAGAGTTTTGGCCAAGGAATCTCTCTTCCTATATAAAATGCCTCATAGTGATAGATTAATAGAGCATGATACATATCAAGCATATAAATTGTATAGTAGTAGATAGTGGTAGAATTCCTGTATGGGGTACAATGTATCTCTTTAGCTTGTATTAATGGAGTGACCATTACCTCCATATTGCATTTTATTTTTACCACTTTCTATTTATAGTATATTTTAGTCATATTGCAGAATTATTTTATTTCATATTTTTTGCATCTTATTAGGACCTATGATAGATATTTCCCACTGTAGATATCCTCAAAAGCTAAAAATGACATAAGATTCATGATGAATAAATAATATGAGGGCCTGAATCCTTCATAAGAGATGTCCATTAGGTAAATATTAATAGGGAGAGTTACCATTTCTACTATTGGATTGCATCTTTGCAAACCAGATTTGCCATTGTGCATTGTTGCATGTAAACATTACCATTAGGAATCAATTGATAGAAAAAACCAGAGTAGTCAATAGGATTAGAGAATCACAAGTGAGGATTAAATTTTAATTATATTATATTTGACTAAAGTCTTTTCATAGATTTGCAAAAATAACTCGTGAAGGCTAGGACTTAGCATTCATTCCACTAGTTTAATGGATCAACTAGTGAATATTATTTTGTTCCAGTTTCTAGAAACTTGTTGTAGGGAAAGGATATTTAGAAAAATTTCAGGAAGCTTCCTATAAGAGAGTTAGGAATAATATCTTCTTAGAACCATTCCAACACTTGCAACAACAAGGAGAAGACTGAATATTTTAAATACTTGAAAAAATTTCCCATTACAAGAGCTGTAATCCTATAAATTGTAGAAGTAAAGAAAATATCACAGTTGCATTATAGCATAATCTAGGAAGAAGAGACTCTATAATATGATTCTATGAGAAGATATGAGATTGGTGATCTATTTTAATACCTACAAAGTACAAAAGATAAAAAGACCACATAAGCTTTGATCCAAAAGAAAAGATTGGATAAGCCTTGATCTAGAAGGAAAGGTCAGATAAACCTTTATCTAGAAGAAAAAAATCTAAAGAAGCCTTGATCCAAAAGAATAAAATGCTAGAAAAGCCTTGATATAGAATATAAGGCCATAGAATCCTTAATTATGAAGAAAACTTCTAAGAAGAATTCATGATTCAGAAGAAAAGTTCTTGATTTAGAAGAAGACTCCAAAGAAGATTCTATGAAATAGGATATTGGTGATCTTCATTAAAGCCTATAAATTTTAGAATAAATGAAGGACTAGAAAAGGTCCAATTCCAAAATCCAAAAGCAATAGGTTTTAGATATTCAAGATGAAGATATCATCACCAACACTTCCAAAAGCACAAGGTTGAAGAAAAGATCTCAATTGGAAGACCGAAGAAGCTGCAAGATAGAAGACCTTGCAGAAGTCTCAAGGAAGAAAATAAGAAGGCTTGTAGAGCCTTATTACAGAACTTATAGAAACGTTATCAAAAGAGTTCCTAGGAGAACTCATTGGAGAAATCCAAAACTAGGGAGAATTTCCTAATAGTGAAGGACTTGGGACAATTATCACCATCCAAAAACAAGCCCAAGAGAAGAAGAATTTGACAAGGAGTTCCAAATCCAGAAGAAGAAGAATCTAGTTTAGAGCACAATATATTCGGAATCTTATGGCTTTAGCAAAATTACATTATGAGACAGAGAACAAAACAATAGAACATCTTATTGAATGAAAATAAAGTGAGACATTTGAGTTATGGTGTGAGGCCCTTTATATAGGAACATGGATTTCTTGGCCAACATTATATCTAGCTGTACAAGTGACACCTTGCACATTTACAACTTGCACATTGACACTTGTGCATATACTATGTTGCATGAAGCTATTAGATAACTTCCCCTCCAAGTAATCTAATATAACCAAATGATGTAATATATTCTAACACCCCCTTGTATTATATTATTTGGTGTGAATTTTTTTGGAATCACACAGACGATATCTAAAAGTTTCAAATTTTATTTTTCCAAGAGCTTTTGTAAAGATGTCCACCAACTCATCTTATGTAGGAACATACTTGAGGGTGATGTGCTTGTTCTAAAAATATTCCTTGATGAAATGACACTGAGCTTCAATATATTTTGTTCTTTCATGTATTATTGGATTCTTGATTAGGTTTAGTACTCCCTGATTATCATATAATATCATGGTGGGGGTACATATGAATCCCATGTCAAATAGTATATATTGTAACCACAAATATTCACATGTAGTATTCCTTGTTGCTCGATATTCTACTTCAGTTGATGATTGTACTACTATATGTTGTTTCTTGTTGTGCCAAGATATGGGTCCTGATTTGATATATAAGACATAACCTAAGGTAGATTTTCTACCATCAATAGATATAACATAATATGAATTGGAGTACCCTTGTAAAAAAAATCTTTAATATTTTTCTCATATGTCAATCCATAGTCTGCAGGCTTTCTTGATATATCATAATATTCTTTTTGTAGCTTTCCAATGACTTTATCTTAGTTCTTGCATAAACCGTGCAACATAATTTACTACAAATTCTATGTTTGGATGGCTATTTTTAGATACAGTAGACTTCTAATCAACTGATGGTACATAGTTGATAAAAATAATGGTGTTTTATCAGTTTTGGATAATTGAATCTCTTGTTCCATTGGTGTATCTTTAGGCTTGCACTCTGTCATTTTGTACTTTCTGAGAAGATATTTTGCATATTTTGATTAAGAGATAAATATTTTATCCTTTCCTTGAAAAATATCTAAACCAAGGCAGTAGTTCATAAATCCAAGATCTATAATTTTGAATGTTTTTTCTAGATCCTTCTTGATATCACTTATTAACATCTTTGAGCTTCTCGTGATCACTATGTCATCAACATATACTATGAGGATCAAAATATCATTTCTAATTTTCTCAATATATAGACTTGGATCTGACATACTTCTTTTGAAATCATGATGTAGTAAATGATTATTGGTCTTTATACTCCATGCTCTGGGAGCTTGTTTTAAACCATATAAAAAAAATTTCAGTTTGCATACCTTGCTTTATTATCCTCGAATAATAAATCTTTCAGGTTGTGTCATATAGGCTTCTTATTCTAAGTAACTATTAAGGAATGCATTTTTTACATCCATATGATGAAGTTTCCACCCTTGATGTGCATCTAGTGCATAAAATGTCTGGATAGTAGTCACTCAAGCTGCTGGTAAAAATGTTTCTTCATAGTTGATTCATTCTATCTGAGTATATCCTTTAGTTACTAGTCTAGCTTTGTATTTTTCAACCGACCATTTTGCTTTGTATTTTATTTTGTAGACCCATTTGCAACCTACTGTATTTTTTCCTAGGGATAGATTTACTAGATCCCATGAGTGATGCATATTCAGATTCCATGGCTGCTTTCCAGTGTGTATATTTCAATGCTTTAAATATTGACGTAGGTTTTGTTGTGTTTTTTAGCATTCCTCTATTCATTATGGTCATGCTATGAGTTTGTGGTCCTATAGAAGTAATATTTGGAACTCTTTCTAAATTTTATTCTCTAAGAGTATTTCTAAGCTATATTGGTTCTTTTCTAGGTGGCTCTAATGATGCTTCTATGTCTTGATCCATTGATTTTGATCCTATGCTCATTGTATATTCTCCTGGTAGACTTAAAAGTGCTTCTATGTCACCACTGGATGTTTTATGTTGATTTTGGCATTTTTATCGAAGATTACGTCTTTGCTAATGTAATGTAGAATTTCTTTGGAGATGGATCTAGTATTTTGTATCATGTAGATTCACTGTCAGTCAACAAATATCTCTATTATAGTTTTTCATCAAGTTTAGTTCTTTTTTTTTGGGGGACATGCATGTAGGCCTTGCATCTGAAGACTTTTAATTTTTCTATATTGGTTTTTTGTCCTTACCATACTTCTTTAGGTGTAACATGCTTGAGTATCCTTGTTGGTAGTCTATTTTATATATAGATTGATGTTTGTACTACTTTAGCCCAGTATTTATGATCAAGTTGAGCTTCTTTTAGCATACATATTACCATTTCTATTATTGATCTATTTATTCTTTATGCAATTCCATTTTTTTGATGTTAATATGTTGTTATAAGTTGTCTTTTAATTCTATTTTCTTCAAGGAATGAATCAATTCTTTGGAAAAAAATTCTCTCCCTTTATCTGAGAGAAGTGCTTTTATTATTCTTCTTTATTTGTTTTAAACTTGAAGTTTGAAATGTTTGAAGTAAATAAATGCTTCTGATTTATATATCATGAAATATATCCACATTTTCCTAGTATGATCATCGACGAATAACTAAAAGTATTTATGTTGTCCAACACTATCAACATTCATTGGCCCACATAAATCTTTATATATAATTTCTAGAGTATTTTGAGCTCGGTGTTGATGAAGTTTGAAAGTAATTCTATGTTATTTTCCTACTAGACATTCTATACACAGTAGTTTCTAGAGATAGGCTGGGTAGTCCTTCTACCATTTGATACTTGAATAATTCCTTCATTGATATTTCACTAGTATGTCCTAGTTGTTTATGCCATATTTCTAAATCATTAATAGAAAAAGCTGAGTGAATAGTAGTATCTAAGAAAAATAGTCCATTTTTATATGAAATTGATGCTATAACTTTTCCCTATCTTGAAATGAGACATTATTTTATACCAGTGAAGACTTTGAATTCAAAATTTAAGTTTTGATCCATGAACTAAGAAACAAAAATGAGATTAGTAGTTAATCCTAGAACATACAAAATATTTTTTATCATACCTTTTCCATCCTTAAGATTTATTGGAATGTTTCCTATTCCTTTCATTTCATATGTTTTTTTGTCTGCTATTGCAACTGTATTTTCATTTATTTTCTTTAAATAATTAAACCAATCTATATTTTTTGCCATATGTGATGAGGCCTAAAAATACCTCATTTTTACACTATGTTTGACATATAAAAACTTCCATATTATTAAGTTAAATTCCAAATAGTTTATTAGAATATATATTTGTTAAGTGTTTGCATGATTTTATGTTAGGAGCATTATATCTCTATTTTTGATTATTTTCAGCATTTTGTGATTGCTTTTACTTGATTAACTAGCAAATAAAAATATGCATTTCAAACAGCCAAATGTGGTATGCTGATATCCATTAACTTAAAAATGTTTTATGAATGTTTTCCTACCCTTAAACTTGTTTGAAGTCCACATTGAAGCCAAATTATTAGGATTGTTCTAAATCTGAAAATCTGCAAAAAACAACCATATAAAAATCAGCAAGCTATCACTTTATAGGATCACCTTGAATTTGTCAATAAAAGCATGAGAAAATGGATGGAATATGTTTAGAAGGACTACAAAAGACATATGACCTATTTATAATCATCCCCACATGGTCTAAATAGGCAACAACAGGGTATAATAGAGTGGGGATAATTGTGTAGCATTGTTGCACTATTTTAGCATGGTTACTTGGTGAATAAAGTGTATAAATTTGGTAGCAACTTGATGTACTTATTCATGTTGATATTTGAATTATTTTCCCATGTTATAATTTTTTGAACTTGCAAGAAATTCCAACATTTTACAACTATGTAGAGAATCTAGAAAATGCAGTAGTTTACCATGTAAATTCTAGCCAGCTACCAATGAATAGCAAGGCATGAAATTCACACATGGAGAAGGATAAAAGATATTGAAATCAGTTCCTGAGAGATAAACCATCTGATAAAAGTAGCTGAGATCAATTGAATACCACACACTTATTCAATCCGAAGAGCATCGGATTGAGCAGACATCTTCAGATTGACAAAATGCAGTTTCTTCGGATTGAGCCAGTTATCTTTGGATTGACAACAGAAAGTACTTTTTGAATTTTTGACTATTTTCTAACGGTGGAAAAAGGGAAATAAGGTTGAGAAGGTTAAGGGAAAATATACCCCAGCTGTATTTTCCGTCCTTGCCATCCAAAAGCCACCATTCATGGGAAAATATCAATTGATCCTCTTCTAGGATAAAATCAAAAAATGTTACAGCATAATAGGTTGATCTGCAGGATAGGAATAGTATATTTTATATTTGTAAATAGATATTATTTATATATAAAATGATAGTTCCCTTATTGGTTGAGATAGGTAGGAATTAGAATAGAGAAGAGTAGAAGCAGCAACAAATAGGACTATACAACAATTAGCTATAACAATTTTTAGCATGTTTTGACAGTAATAAAAGTGCAATCTTTTTGTCAATTTTTGTCCTGAGTGTTAATTAGTTAAGGAGTATTTTTACACCTCCTTATAGATCATGAAGTATGGGCCCACTTTCATATCTAGAAGGAGGATTTTTATGGCAGGTTTTAATTTGTAATTTTGTTGCAACAGAATTAACACATTGCTTGCTAGATTTCATTTTCTTATTTTAATTTTGTATTATGTTATTTATGTTTTCTATTATTTTTGTGTACAAAATTTGTGTGTGTGTTAGCTGACAAATTAGATTAAAACATTTATTCCACTTTTTTTCTTTTATTTCCATGTTCTATTGTTTTTATGTTTCAGCAACCTTTAATTTTTCAACAGATTTTATTTTGTTGTCAATTCCTGTAGTAGAAGCTTGATGACCTTTTGTGGTAGGACATTGATAGGTGTTTTTATTTTCAAGCATCATTTCAATTTTGCAAAAGTAAATTAGGTTTTAATTCTACAATTTCAATTCCTGCACTTGTAGTTAACTTTCAATTTTTGCAAATTAGAATTAGATTTTATTTGTTGCAAGTTTCCATTATGTAGATTAGGCTTAGTGTGATACCAAAAGGCTAAACCCAATCTATCTCACCTAATAAATGCTTGAAATATGAATGCCTGAATTGCACTCTGCCCTAACTTTCTATCATAGACAACCTTGGACACCACCCCAGATTGATAAATCATTGATATTAAATGATGGAATTAACGACACTCATCAATATGCTTACTTGCACCTGAATCTATATACCAATACTCCATGATGTAGTTTTTGTAAAGTACCTAAATTTTTGGAGTAAAATATAGTGCTTTTGTAGAAAATTAAAGTTCAATTGATTGATTTTGTACAATTAAAATTCAATTTATCTAACACTTTATTTCTAATTGAACTTAGCACTTTTCAAATTTTCAAGAGGTTTTAATGTTGGAATCCTTTTGTCCTTTTTTTTTGAGAAAATTAAAGACAAGTAAAAATATAATTTCCCTTTTAAAAATAAATATTTAATAACCTCTTTTATGACCCTTAGGTTTCAATTTCTAATTTCCAAAGACCTAGTTTGATGTTGTAACCCTTATCACTCCAAAGTTTGAAAATTTAAAAAACTAATAATATTTGCAAAATATCAAAGAATTTAATCCAAGTTGAATTCCTTATTTCTCCTAGGTTGAGATGCAAATATTATTTTAATTTGGTAAGTTGTCCCCTATAGTTTTTCTTTCACTAAACTAAATTTTATACCTTAGTTTATAACCCTTATATCTCCAAATTTGAAAGCAATAATAATATGGGATTTCACCCTTACTTTTTTTGTATGTTAGACTCCCCACTATTCGGTGCTCCATTTGATTAAATATAATAGTGATGATATGGTTCCATTGGGAACTAGAATCAATGGATGTAGATGTCTTTAATAATGGAACATATACACTACTGAATATGGAATATTTGACCTTCAAAAAACCTAGAGTCTTAAATGCTCCTTCTTCCTTCCTTCCATGTTGTGCTGACTGGATTTGACTACATTTTTGCTCACTCTCTTCCTGCTATAATATTGAAAGCACGAGGATATAGAAACAAAATGGAAATGCCAAGTGCGATGTATGCAAAAGCAAAACGTAACGCTAAGTCCTACGAACTGAAATGCATGAAAGGAGAGAAACATCAACGAATTGAAACAAGATAGAAAGAAAATTTCGAGTACAACCCTTTTTATTAATTTACTTTAAAATCGGGTTACAATACGTCTCCTCCCTTTTGGGGACTAGGAGCATTAAGTAGGGCTCTATTACACCATGGATTGATACGCTTTCTTCCGCGTGCCCACATGTAAAATGGGCGGACCAAATGTCATCGCCGCTTGCATGAATATGTCTATGGTTCCTTGCTGCCCTCTGGTGTCGAGATCCTACGTTCAGAGAAATAGAAAAGGATTAGTAGCACCTGCGGATGGAGAGAAACATGCGATCCCCAAGGCCTACGGTCAGTGCATGCATAAAATGATTAAAACGATAACTGAAACATATCAGAATGAGCTAAAAATTTGACAGAAGCAATAAAACATTACCAGGAAGCCACTGCAAAAGGAATAGTCCAGAAATCTTGCACATATTTCTAATCGCTCCGGGGTGGGACGATTAGGACTGTCATAACCTGTCCGAAAGCCACCTCCTAAATGTCCGGTCCAGAGGCCTCCAAATCACCTACAAAGTTGGGGTTAGGTAAAACGGGGTATTTTGGGATGACCCAGATGGTCGGATTTTGCCAATTCGGCCTCTATCACCCAGAATCTGATGATGCTCCTTGCATGTTAGTGAAAGCGGGAAATAACAAAAGCATGATCAAAACTTGTTAGAATCACATGAAATTTAAATGACAGCATATGTAAGTAACCTAGAATCAGATGCAAAAGAAAAATCAGGGAAATCTACCATAGATTTCTAATCACTCTGGGGTGGGGCGATTAGAACTACGACAATGCGAGGGGCGCCCGGGGGCAGGACGCCCACCGTTTGGGACTCAGTTTCGACACCAATCCACTTGGGATGGGTCCAAAACCTCTTATGGGGTTGTGTCAAAAAATTTGGTGGGATATTGTGGCCAAATGTTTAGGTTTGGGTCCGGATTGCGCTTCCAATAATCACCCAATAACCTCCCTTCCAAAAGAGAGATCAAGGATGTAAAAGCACAATGAGGGTAAGGGTTTGATTTGGTAGCACTTCGTTGCTCCGAATGCTCCTCTCTGTTCCTCTTTTGGGGTGAGAAGACTCACCAATTTATAGACCTAGGGTCTCTCTCTTTGAATGCGCATGCGAGGGCGCCACTTGACTTGCTTGCCCTATTTTGGGAGAAAATATTATTCCCTGATTTAGAGTCTCTTTGCATGAGGCCTCCATGATCAAGGCATGCTTGACTGAAGTCCCTCTCCTTGATTTGAAGTCGTTCCTCGCAATTGCATGCCCTGAAGGTGCAGTTAAGTGGCGGACCTATCGAGGTTTGACTTTTTCCAGTCAAACCTGCTAATCGTCCCACCCTGGGACGAATGCTAATAATCATCCCGGGGTGGGATGAATACCAGTTTGTAATCATCCCAGGGTGGGACGAGTAGGGAGCAAAGTGCTAAAAAGGTGCCAAATTGACCTCTGACCTTCCAAACTATTGTGGGAGTGGTTAGGACCACTGTTTAACCATTGGGGGCTGCCCTAGGGGCTATGTATGTCAATTCGATCAGTGCTTGTCATCACATAATCGGATTGGTGTTGTTTTGGTGTCTATAGATGCCCCTTTTTGGGATGCGTTGTGCGTGGCGTAGCGTTGAGCAAAAATAGATAACCAAAGCACTAATGATTAGGGTTTCTTAGTAACCTAACCAACTCTTGATGCCCCAAGTATGGAAAGGGCACGCATTCTTGAATCCTTGCTTCTGACGAGCTAAGGAGCTTAATTCAAGTGTTAACCTTTTTCGGTGAGGTGTTACTTGATCTTGGACATTGTTCAGTCATGAATAGGCAAAGGGAGCAACCTTTTGTCCATGGGAACCTTGAGTTCATGATTCTAGAATGCCAAGTGTTTGATCAGCTTGTGATTATTGCTTGTTTTTTGCCCCAAGCAGGAGCGTGATTGTCTTTGTCAATGATCCTTTGAATGCGTGCCATTTCCTTGATTGGGTGTGTTTTTGTTGATTGGTGACTAAGTGTGACTACCCCCTCAAGCGATGAATCGATGAGGGAATGACCGACATGAGAAAAGCGACGAGTCGCTTGACCCAAGATGACTTATGTAAGGGTGCCTTCAGTTGTTTTTCGTTGAATGCTTATGCAGTTTCTGAACATTCTGACCTATTTTTGGTGGGTTTGAACCCTTTTTGTGATGCATTTTGGAGCTGAAATTGTCAAAAATTCATCCTCCCGTGGAGCGGTCCGGCTATGGTAGCCTTCTTAGGGAGTAGGATAGTGACAATTTGTGACCCCAATGTCTATTTTGGATGCCAAGAAGGTCAGGCGCAAAGGCGCCTTCGTTCGGCAATGTTATTGCTATTTTTGGGTGGGTTGTGACCCTTTTTGTGATGCCATTTGGGGATGAAATTCTCAAAAATCCATCCTCTCGTGGAGTGGTCCGGCTATGGTAGCCTTCTTAGGGAGTAGGATAGTGAGGATTTGTGACCCCAACATCAGTTTTGCATGCCAAGAATCGTAGGCGCAAAGGCCCCTTTGATCGGCAAGTTTATTGCTATTTTTTTGTGCAATTTGGTGCAGTTTTTGTTGTTTTTGAATTTCTTGCTCTGTAATCATCCCGAGGTGGGATGAATACTAGTTTAGTAATCATCCCAGGGTGGGACAAGCACTAACTAGAGCACTCATCCCAAGGGGGAACGATTACAGGCCTAAAATCCTATTTAAGGGCCAAAACTAGGTTTTGGGCTCATTTGCATTTGTTTTTCCTAGCGTTTGAGAGCTGTGAGGAGGAGGAGGTCGAGTTCGCGTAGCAGAGCACTATCAAATTTCTCGGACACCATGAGTTCATGGACCGGATCATCAAGTGGCGGAGCCGAAGCGAGACCGGTAAGTGATCCTCCTCTGTATTTTGGTTTGTGTTACAGTTTTAAAACCGCAATTCATTTTTTTCTTTTGTATTTTGTTTTTCAAATTAAAAATGAAAACCCTAGTTAAATGTGTGTTGTGTGTGTTAATTTTTTTTTGTTTTTAAGCTAAAAATAAAACCCTAGTTTAAACTAAGATTGAAAACTTAGCGTAAAAAAATGTTTTTATGTTGTTGTCTATTGTTTATCAGTTTTAGACGAATGTTAAACCCTAGGAACTGAAAACTTTTATTGTGTGTTGTATTTTTAGAGTTACAGTAAAATGAAAACCCTAGGGTAAATTTTTTATTTTTGTTTAACTAGAGTTAGAAACCCTAGTTGTTATTTTGTTTGATTTTTTTGTAGTTTAAACTAGAATTATAAACCCTAGGTTAGACTATTAATTTTTGTATTTTGTTTTTTTTTGTCAGTTTAGACTAGGATGAAAACCCTAGGTTAACTATTTGTTTTAGTGTTTTGTATTTTTGTCAGTTTAGACTAGGATGAAAACCCTAGGTTAACTATTTATTTTTGTTTTTATTTTTTGTTTGTTTTTATTTTCAGTTTAGACTAGGATGAAAACCCTAGGTTAACTATTTATTTTATTGTTTTGTATTTTTGTCAGTTTAGACTAGGATGAAAACCCTAGGTTAACTATTTATTTTTGTTTTTTTTTTTGTCAGTTTAGACTAGGATGAAAACCCTAGGTTAACTATAAATTTTTTTTTGAATTTTTTTGTTTGTTTTTTATCAATTTAGACTAGGATGAAAACCCTAGGTTAACTAAAAATTTTTGATTTTTTTTTTTTTTATTTTATCATTTTAAGACTAGGATTAAAAACCCTAGGTACTAACAAATTTGTTTTTTGAATTTTTTGTTTGTTTTTTAATTTATCAATTTGAACTAGAGTTAAAAAAACCCTAGGAACTGACAAATTTTTTTTTTTAAATTTTTTTTTTGTTTTTATTTATCAGTTTGATACTAGAGTTAAAAACCCTAGGTACTAACAAATTGTTTTTGAATTTTTTTGTTTGTTTTTATTTATCAGTTTGAACTAGAGTTAAAAAAACCCTAGGAACTGACAAATTTTTTTTTTTAATTTTTTTCTTGTTTTTATTTATAAGTTTGAACTAGAGTTAAAAACCCTTAGGTATTGACAAATTTGTTTTTGAATTTTTTTGTTTTTTTATATTTATCAGTTTGATACTAGAGTTAAAAAACCCTAGGTACTGACAAATTTGTTTGAATATTTTGTTTTTTTTTGTTTTGTACTAGAGTTAAAAAGAAAACCCTAGGTTAAATTGTTTTTTTTTTAAGTTTAAACTAGAGTTAAAAACCCTAGGTTAAAATGTTTGTGATGTGTTTGTTTTTTGGATGCAAAATAAGGTTAAAAACCCTAGATTGGAATTTTGTAATTTGTTTGTCTGTACAGTGTTGTTACTGTTGTTGTACATTTTGTAAATGTATTTATCTGTACAATTTGTATACATTGTTGTATATTGTTTTAGTGTTGTACAATTTTTTTGTTTGTTTTGTCATGTTTTAATGTTTTTGATTTGTTTTCTTTTGCAGGTTGTGAAGAGTCGGTACCGTGTGCCTACGGTGTTCTCAGAAGCATGGGAGGCACTGACTATGGCTGACTAGGAGTGGCTTGATGCCCTTGGGCTCAAGTAGGTGACTCGGCTAGAGCCGGTGGTGGGGGATCGGGCCTATCTGATGGCTCTGATCAACTTGTGGGATCCCCAGACTAATACCTTTCATCTCCCAATAGGGGAGATGATGGTGACTCTAGAGGATGTCTATCAGATTCTATGGATTTTGATAGACGGGCTTCCTATTTGGACTATGCCACGTGATCAGTGGATGGTTGTGCTGACATGGTGCTTCGGGCATGGAGTGGAGATGGGGGTGGATAGTCCGGTGGAGCGGGCAGAGGGAGATTGCCTGATTGGCAGTATCTTGGTGCGATGGTGGCTAGAGAGGGGCGTGTTGGGGGTGAGGCATGCATTACTGATGACCCTCATCTCCAACATGCTACTACCCGACTCTTCAGGCGTGAGGTTCCCATGGAACCTACTGGAGGTAGTGTTCAGATTGGTCGAGTGTCCGATGGAGGCACCCTTGATTATGAGGTGGGGACAGACGCTTCTGGCATAGCTTTATGATGAGTTGTATGAGGTCCGCTATCGGAGGCGGAAGGGGATTGGGTGTAGCTACCTGTTGTAGTGTTGGGGGTGGCAGCACATAGTTATGGAGCGGCCACAGGGTTTGCCATGGACCACGTGGGCAGAGATGGTTGACAGAGAGATAGGGTATGCGGCTCTGTGGCGGTGGTCTGAGGAGTAGGGGCAGAGTCGGCGGTGGGCAGGTGTCGTAGGGCACTATGTTGATGCCTTCGCTCGGCTTGCTCTAGGGGAGGTGTTCTGGCACCCATACCTGGACTGTCCAGCCTAGCCCGAGGCTGGAGAGTGGCTCCGACGGGTGCACAGGGGGAGATGGCTGATAGGGTAGCATGGGACCGAGCAGGAGTACTTCCCGTACGTCTGAGTGATGTGATAGTTTGGGGTGCACCAGGGGTTGCCTGGTGAGCCCTTGATCTATCAACGTCGGGGTGATGAGAGGACTCTGGCCTGGCCGATCATCGAGCCACTTGGTGAGGAGTCGGATCCTATGATCGATGTCCCTGACGTGGACAACATCGGGGCGACCGCTGAGTATGACCAGTGGTGGACATTATGATGGTGGTGAGGCGAGGGGCCTCTAGGGGGTCCGGAGGCGGCAATAGTAGGTGGTGAGGATGCAGAGGCATCGAGGGAGGGTTGGGGTGCTCCACGTGAGGATGCGGACATGGTGGAGGTTGACAGCTTTGGGGGGGATGATTTTGGGATTTTAGAGCAGTCGGATACGTAGGACATCTCAGAGCAGTGGGAGCTGGAGTAGCCCACAGTCCCGGATATGCCTATGCACCAGGCTATCCCGGAGGGTGTGGAGGTGAGGCATCACATTGAGATAGCATGAATGGAGGATCTACTTTGGAGATAGGATGAGGAGCTCGGGGAGGCTTTGTAGGAGAGGGATCTCCTATAGACTCAGTTGGCAGAGTGGGAGAATGCATTCGCTACGTACCATCGATGGGATGGGGACATAGATGCTGCATGGGAGAGGGATCTCCTACGAACTTAGTTGGCACAGCATGATGATGTAGTGGCTACATACCGTCGATGGGAGGCAGATTGGTTTCAACATCGGATGGATTTGGAGGCAGAGATTATCTACCTCGATGGGTGGTTACCTGAGCTCCCTAGAGGTGGGTCTTCATACCGGATGAGAGACAACGATACTGAGTAGTCAACATCTTCTCATCGCAAGTGGTTGGATGAGGGGGGCGCTAGTGGGCATGATGCGGGGGCTAGCAACAACCACCTTGAGAGGTCCCATAGGACCCACACCATGGGGGGTAGTTCCTGTCACACCGATCCTACGTGATCATGGTGGCTGATGCCCTAGGCTTGGGGGTTTTTGAGTTTTTGCTTTGTTTTGCTAGGTTAGAGGACCGACTTATTGTAGCCTACAGGCATTTTGATGATATATATATACATGACTTTTCTTTGTGTTTATACACTTGTCATGATTTATTTTTTTTATTTATGCACATTTATTTATGATGATGTATGCATGTGTTATTATGAATGTGATGTTTCTAATGATATGATGTATGCATATGGAATGAATGAAATGATTTGTTGGTAACTTGTCGATGGCACCATAGACTGTACAGGAGTTACTGGCTTTCTGTACGATGTGATTGCTTTGTGGAATGACTTTGCATGTGATAATTTTGTTTTGGTATTTTTCATATTTTTTGATGGTGATGTAAGTAATGAAATGTACCAGTTATTTTAAAATGTAGTTAAGGTTTTCTGAGATTCAGATGTTTTAACTAACTAGCCAAGACTTTACATTTATCTTACAAGACTTTTGAACAAGGTATAAATCAGACTTGAGTTTGACCAAGTTATTTCACATCCCTGTGTGTGCAATTGAGTTCGTTTATGTGGTATTTGTCAGGATACCACCAGTGCCAGATAGGTTGTCAACCAAACCTATACTGAGGATCACCTAATTAGCTCCACTAACTCCATTGTTGTATTTAGTAAGATTAATCCATGGGACAATCTAAGGTACCATAAGCTAGCTCATCCACATGCAAACATTGGTCTGCTCACATGCAAAGCTAATGTGATAGACATATCATCATGCATTTAGGATACCGCCATTGTCAAGTAGGCTGTCCACCAAACCCGTAATGAGGATCACCTAGATGGTTTTTTGAATGTTGAGAATTCTAGGGATTCAAGCTCAGGCATCTTTTATTTGCTCAACTTGTTGGGATACTTGCTCTCATACATAGTGATGAAAATCACTATTTATTTTTCTCTTTTGTTTTTCTTTTTGAGCAAGGGATTTGAATAGTGGTGATAACCACTATTATTTGATTTTGCATTTTAGGTTGCAAAGTTGAGCTCGTAGGGTTTTGGCTTATGAATGGCCTTGATCCTTTTGGCCTTGGGGATGACTACCCATCCTATTCAGGGACGTGTAGTATGAATCCTTACGACTTTGGGGACCAAAGGGGATTAGGGATATTATTATGTAAGGGCATTGATCTTTTAGGCCTTGGGGATGACTACCCATCCTTTTCAAGGGCGTGTAGTACGAATCCTTATGAATTTGGGGACCAAAGGTGTTTTGGGGATATGATTGATAGTGGTGAAAACCACTATTTATTATGGGGGATGGATGTGGAAGAGCTTGTCCTTTTGTCAATTCTCAGCATTCTTGAACCATTCGCACAGGGGGATGAATAGGCTAACCTTTCACCTATGGTACCCTAGACTGCTTTGTAGGTTTCTCTTGCATTCACACAACTTGGGAATTATTTTATGTGTTTTAACTTGTGTAGGGATGTTACGTAACGAGGCGTGATCCAAGTAAAACTCTACCTTTGTAAAATATGTCTGACTTTGTATAGTTTTTGGCTAGAAATCTAAAGACAGTTGAATGATGAAAACCCTAAATACATTAGGAGACAACTGACTATGCTAAAAAATGTGGATGGTGTTATTCTGGATGTATGTGTTTATAAAATGGATTGAATGTGGAAAATGATGGAATTGCCTAGCAATTACAGTCTATGGTGCTTGTGACATGTATGACCAACAAATATGCAATGTATGTATGTGATGCCTAATGCAACTTATATTTTTGTATTTTGATTTTTTTACGAGTATGCATGGAATTGAGATGCAATTTTTTTGTGTTTTTTGATTATTTTATTGTTTTGTTTGTTTTTGAATATTTGTTTTTGACCAAGCGGTTATGGGAACCCTTGGAGCTTTTGGTTTGACCAAAGGGTTTATGGATACCTTTGGGGCATTTTAGGTTAAAAAAAAACTTTTTTGGTTGACCAAGTGATTGTGGGAATCCTTGGAGCATTTGGGTTGACCAAAGGGTTTATTGATACCTTTGGGGCATTTTGGTTTGACCAAGCGATTGTGAGAATCCTTGGAGCTTTTGGGTTGACCAAAGGGTTATAAATACCTTTGGGGAATTTTGGTTTGACCAAGCGATTGAAACCTTGGACTTTGGGTTGACCAAAGGATTTATGGTACCTTTAGGCATTTTTAGGTTGACCAAGTGATTGTGAGAATCCTTGGAGCTTTTTAGGTTGACCAAAGGGTTTATGGATACCTTTGGAGCATTTTAGGTTGACCAAGCGATTGTAAGAATCCTTGGAGCTTTTAGGTTGACCAAGAGGTTTATGGATCCTTTGGGCTTTTAGGTTGACCAAGCGATTGTAGGAATCCTTGGAGCTTTTGGGGACAAATATTTGACCAAGCGATTGTAGGAATCCTTGGAGCTTTTGGTTTGACCAAAGGATTTATGGTACCTTTGGAGCTTTTGGTTTGACCAAGTGATTGTGAGAATCCTTGGAGCTTTTGGGGTGGGCTATGGCTCTCTAAATGTGGAATGGCCTCAAATGACTGATGTTCAAGGGTTCTAGTTCCTTGATTCCTTCAAGAGAGGTGAGCCGGTATGTTCCAGGTCCTATTTTACTGTCAATTACATAGGGACCTAACTAGTTTGCTATGAATTTGTCCCTTAGATGGGGTGACAAGTTAGAATTTTGTTGGTTCTCTTTTAAGACCAAGTCACCAACTTGAAAGTCCCTCAGGTGAACTTTCATGTTGTATGCTTTCTTAAGTCGCTCTTGATAGATACGTAAATGCTCGAGAGCATTGATGCGTCGTTCATCAAGCAACGTAAGTTGATCTAACCGGGCTTGCCACGTAGTGTCATCATCGATGAACTCTTGCATTGATATGCGTAGGGAAGGTATTTCCAACTCGAGAGGCATGACTGCCTTGGAGCCATACACCAGCGAAAATGGAGTTGCCCTAGTGGGCGTCCGAATGCTAGTGCGATAAGCCCATAGGGCAAGTGGGATTTGAATGTGCCAATCCTTGTGACTATCTATGATCATATTTTTGAGGATTGCAACTAGCATTTTGTTTGACGCCTCTGCTTGCCCATTTGCCTACGGATAATAGGGTGTTGAAAAACTATGCTAAATTTTGTACTTTGTTGTCAAAGCACGCACATCTTTATTCTTGAATGACATCCCATTATCCGAGATGATCTTGGATGGAATACCAAAATGACATATGATGTTATGTAAAATAAACTCCGCAATGCGGGTTCCAGTCGTAGAGGTAAGCGAAATTGCTTCCACCCACTTGGTGAAGTACTCTGTGGCCATTATGATGAACGTGTGACGACCTGACGATGCAGGGGAGATATTTTCGATTAGATCTAAGCCCCACTATGAAAATGGCCAAGCCGATTGGATCGGTTGCAAGGCCTGAGAAGGTACGTGTGTCAAATTGGCATGGTGTTGACACTTCACGCACTTCTTTACATATGCGCAACAATCTCGCTCTAAATATGGCCAATAATAGCCCATGCAGAGAATGCGCTTTGCGATGGCCATACCGTTGAAGTGGCCATCGCATGTACCATCGTGCGCTTGGGTGATCGCCCAAGTGGACTCCTGCTGGTCCAAGCAACGGAGGAGGATTCCTTCATAGCTCCGACGATACAAAATGTCTCCTAGCAAGACATGTTTTGCCGCTTTCTATTTAAATGATCTTTTCACGGCGTGTGTCAATCCAAGTGGGAGGTTACCTAGCTTGAGGTAATCCCTTATGGGTGTGTACCAATCCTGCTGATCAGAAACCTCGATGGTATGAACGGCCAATCCCTCTTGTAGTTCATCCCTAGAAAAAGCTGAGCGGGAAAGAACTTGTAAGAATAGCATTGTGTTGCTATTAAGAGGGGTCGGGGAGAACAAGGACCCCCAGTTGGCGTGATTCAGACAATCATGGATTCGAGAGAACTTATCCTGAGATGGTTCAATCTGGATCAGGTGGATTCCTGGCGTTAGGTCAGAGCTTGCACGCTCCATCATGGACTGTGATAATGTTTTGACCTGAATGGTTGTCATCTCACCAGAAGGGTCTTGCGGGATTAGTGACCCCAAGGAGGCCATAGTATCCACAAAATGATTCGATGATCGAGGGAGTGCCTCTATGTCGTACCATTCAAGCTGTGCCAGGAATTTATCCACAAGGGCTTTGTAGGCCTACAGAACTAGGCATTTACATTGGAATACCCCTTTTACTTGGTTGACAATTAACAGCGAATCACCAAAGATGTTTAAATGTTTGATGTTCATGGTGATTGTTGTTTGAAGACCTATGAGCAAGGCTTCGTATTCGGCATTATTGTTGGTGCACGAGAAATCTAATTTAAATGATAGAGGCATTGGAGCCCCTTGCGGTGTGAAGAATATGATTCCCGTGCCACCCCCTTGCTCACATTTAGAACCATCAAAGAATAAGGTTATGTCGGCCTATGACTCAGGCTCATCAGAATCTGGCGATTCTGAGACATGGAAGACCCCATCATCTGGCAGCTCTATGATCAGAGGTTGATCATCTTCGAGAGGAGCCTCTGCTAGTTGATCGGCGATGACTTGACCTTTGATGGACTTCTGTCCAATGAATTCGATGTCAAACTCCATCAACAACATGATCCATTTCATCGTGTGGCTACTATGATAAGTATGACTCATCATGTATCACAATGGATTCTCCTTAGACACAACAT
Organism: Wollemia nobilis; assembly: GCA_028583015.1. Classification (NCBI taxonomy): domain Eukaryota; kingdom Viridiplantae; phylum Streptophyta; class Pinopsida; order Araucariales; family Araucariaceae; genus Wollemia; species Wollemia nobilis. Next base: position 3,630,037 of record JAQPPZ010016349.1, read on the forward strand.
ACGTCGTATTGCTCAGCATGTAGTGGCATAGCTTTTTGGTAGCAAATACCACTGCCAAGCATAGCTTCTCAACGTATGCATAGTTAAGTTCATAACTGACAGGGTGCGGCTAAGATAGTAAGTAGCTTGTTCTTTGTGTAGTTCATTTTTTTGGGATAGCATGGCACCCAGTGCCACCTCAATAGCTGAGATGTATAAGTAGAATGACACTCCTGGTCTAGGTGGTGCCAATACTGGTGGTGAAGCCAAGTATTGTTTGATGTCATCAAAGGCTGACTGGCACTCGTCATCCCAGTGAAATGCTACCCCCTTGTGCAATAATTTATTCATGGGTCGGCACTTGTCAGATAACTATGCTATGAAGCGCTTGATTGACGTGACCTTTCCTTGCAGGCTTCTGAGCTGCTTGATGGTAGTTGGGGGAAGCATTTCAAGGATTGCCTTGACTTTGTTTGGATCTACCTCTATTCCTCGTTTTGAGACTATGAAACCCAAGAGTTTTCTAGATGTGATGCCAAATACACACTTCTTGGGGTTTAGTTTGACTTTATGCTCAATGAGGCGATCGAGGATCTTGCTTAGGTCATCGAGATGATCTGGGCATAAAAGAGATTTGGCCAACAAATCATCCATGTAATCTTCCAAAGTTTTATGCATGTGATCATGGAAGATGTATGTCATGGCACGTTGGTAGGTGGCGCCAACATTTTTAAGGCCAAAGGGCATGACCTTATAACAAAATGTCCCCCAAGGCATTGTGAATGCCATTTTTAGTTGGTCTTCGGGATTGATACGAATCTGATTGTATCCCGAGAAACCATCCATGAGGGAAAGCATTTCATGGCCCGTTGTAGCATCTACCAATGCATCGATGCTAGGCAAGGGGAAATCATCCTTAGGACTCGCTTTGTTTAGATCTCAAAAATTAGTGCATATGCGAATCCTCCCGTCGGGCTTCTTGATGGGTACCATGTTGGACAACCATGGTGGGTAATCCACGTAGATGACAAACTGTGCATCCAACAGCTTTTGTAGCTCATATTTGACCATTAAGGCTACTGTTGGATGCATCTTACGTAGTTTTTGCTTAACTGGCTTGACTGTTGGATCAAGCGTTAGATTATGCATGACTAGCTGCGGGTCTAGCCCCGACATGTCTTTGTAGGACCATGCAAAAACCTCCTTCTTCTCTTTGAGAAGGGCAATGTAGTCGGCTTGCTCTTTGGGGGATAGACTTACCCCTAGCTTGATGATTTATGAATTCATTGGATCAGAGCCGATGTCTACGTCAGTCGTCTCTTCAAGCGACATGTGGGACCCATCCTCCAACTGGTGTGGAGTTGGGATCAGGTGGATATCATTTGCTAAATTTAGATCTACGTTCGGAACGTTGGGTTCCTCTTCAGCATGGAAGACATCTTGAGTCTGTCCTGGGGTGAAATGGAACATCCCACCGCAAGGCCAATACTCTGATGGGGATGGTGGTGTGTCAGCATGATCCTAGTCTATAGCATCTAGGTCTAGATGCAATGACCATGTTGGGTCGGCTGGGTTATGGATGGGGGCGGTTAAGTCAATGGAGATCATGTTGATGAAATGATTTTGGTCTCCATTACCATGGGTGTGGTGACTCGGACATCCTTGGTGATATTTGTGCTCCGGATCTGGCTCTATGGGTACTGGCACAAATGGATCGGCCCTATGTGTGGATAAAAGGATAGGATCTGCCCTTGGCACTGATGGCTCTATAGGGTCTCCGGGTGGAAGGTGCTCTCTGTATACCTAAAGTGGTGGGTGCAGTAGTTGGTCCAACTATGCCTGGGTTTAGGTGCCACCTATGCCTTGGCCCTATGTGTAGTTGTTCAAACATGTCATCAATGTCCATGGGGTATTGTTGTTGTCGCATATGATTGAGATATGCCATCTCAGTCTCATCTTCATAATCGCTATCAGAGATCCATAGGCCTTCGTTGGCTTCGATAGCTATTTGCGACATGTGAGGCTCATCCTGCTCAAGCAAATTAATGTGGTCCCATCGGGGTTGTTCCGCTCTCTATGGGGGGACCTGATTCTCTTGAGGTGGCACTTGCTCGATTGGAGCATCCAAAGGGAACATTGTCATGAAGCTCTCTTGATAATCATCTATGGGGGTCACTTGTGAATGATTGCTATCAGACTCGAAAGGATCCCAAGGTGCTACCTCATACTCTGACTCGTCTTCTGAAGACCCTTCTTGGCCTTGTCTATATCCCTCTTGTAGGTGAGTCCTCGAACTTTCTCCTTTCTCGATCGAAGGGAAAGGGTTGTTAAGGTCAACAAGGTTGGTTGTTAGCAATGGGAGATAATCCCCCAATGTGTACATTTTGTTAGGATTGGCATATGGATCTAATGCCAACCCATCCTTGTTGCCTATCCCTAGGCCTTGCATGTTCTCTACCAAGATGTCCAGGGGCAGGGGGTGGTTGAACCCTACTCCTGACTTGTCGTATGGCATCTGATATCTTGGCTGGCAAAGAATGCGCACTCCTTGCTCATACCTTCCCAACCCATATCCATGCCAATTACATTGGCCAAGATATCTCAATGTGAATTCTGGGTTGGACAAATAGTTGACGTCCTCAGCAAAGGGTTCTTCATCTTCTTCTTCTTGCATGTAAGGTTCAATGCCATTATCGAGGCCCCCATAAATAAAGTTTGTCTGATTTGGTGGGTAGCCTAAAGGAACCACAGTGTCGATGGGGAGGCGAGGTCTCCCCATGTCCTGCATGGACTCAAGTGCGGGTGTTGCTACAATGTTCCGCACTAGATACTCCCCTAGGCCCGTATTGGCCATCTCAATGGTGATCGTTGGTGGTGGAGGGGGAGGGAATGGGAGTTCTTCCTGGGTCCACTCCATGTAGGGTGAACTAGGCATCTCGACTTCCATTCGGCTAGGCATCTCTTCGGTAGAGATGGTTGAGACTGATGGTGGTGCCTCTTCTAGGGGTTTCTTCCCCTTGTCCTTCGATGTGGCCACCGTAGGTGGCATTGTTGGTGAAGGACCAGATGATGAAGATGGACCCGATTGGGGATTTGATGGACTTAACAATGGGGATGCATGCGGAATCGGACCCTGGTTAGATGGATTCAACTAAAAATCCAAATGTGTTGATGGAAGGGTCGACTACGGCATCAGTTGCACCATATTGCAATACTTGAAGGGCTCTAAATCTGTCGGGACTACATGCACCTACCCTTCAAATGTGTACTTTAGGCACTGATGAGCTATCGAAGGGACACACTTCATGTCCCTGATCCATGGTCGACCTAGCAAAATGTTATAAGCCATCTCACCCTCCAAGATGTGGCACAATGTAGGAATAGTCTTTTGTCCCACTTGGATGGGTAGGACAATTGTGCCAACTGTCGAGCATATCGCATCATTGAATGCTCATAGAGTGTAGGTGGAGGCCATGATGTGAGATGCTAGCAACTTTAGATGTTTCAATGCCGTTGTTGTAATGATATTACTGGATGAGCCAGTGTCCACCAACACCCTCTTATACGGAATCTCGTTGACCCACGCAATGATGTGCAGGGGTGGATCCGCCACATCACCAGTCACTGATTTTAGTTCATCTTCTCTAAAGGTGATGACTGGTTCTGTACATTGTTTTACATGTCCCACAAAGTTGTTGAAAGATTTTGCTTCATGGGGCTACAGCTCGATGGATTTTAATATCTCCATTAGAGCCTCCCGATGGGGCGATGATTGTTGAATGAGCTCGTAGATGGAGAGCCTAGCCGACGTGGTCCTTAAACTTTGGGTAAGTCTAGTCCGAATCATGGCCACTGGTCTAGGTGGGGGAGGTTGCGTAGGGTGCTGTTGAGGTTGTGACGTTGATGGAACCTCTCTTGTAGCCACCACGGGGGTAGCTGTGCTTGGGTACCTCTTGTTCCTAGTCACTATGCTTATCATCCCTACATACCCCTGCATGGGGCAATTCTGTGTTACCTCATTGACTTGAAGGGTCTTTTCCTACGTATCATGGGCAGGCAGGGGGTCTTTGAAGACTCCCATCTATTGGTTGTTTGGTGCTATGGGGTTGTCCACCACCAGTGTCTTGTTGTCTATTAGGTCTTGCACGAAGCTCTTGAATTTCCAACATGCATAAAGGTCATGTCCTTTTTGCCTATGAAATCTATAGTACAAGTCTTCCCTATAGCCCTTAGGTTTTGGCACGTTGGGGTCTATGGGTTGACTTTCTGGTAGGTGTATCAAGTTTACCATGGACAAACGGTCAAACAAGGAGTCTTTGGACTCTATGAAGGGTGTGAACTGTCGCCTAGGGCGACGCTGCTGAGTTTGCTCTTGTCGATGATTTTCTCTTTCATAAGTGTCAAGAGGAACCGCCTGATAGTTAGCCTTTGGGGGCTGTGTTGCTTGTGCAGGCTTAGGCATGTTGATAGCAACCTGATTGACCATAGCGGGTTTTGGTTGCGTGGTCCCTGTCTTGGTGTTTTTAGACCATTCTTTCTTCTTTGGCTTGGCAATCTCGCCATCCTAAATCTTGATCTCCTCAATGATTCTGGCTTGCACCAGAGCTTCCTCTAAAGTGGCATATTGCTGCAGCTGCAATAGCATGGAGATCAATCTCAAATAACTCTTTGAGAACATTTGGGTCAGGTCGGACATGGGAGGGAGGTAGGGCAGCTTTGAAAGCAATGTCCTCCACCGATTCCCATAGGCCACCATGGTTTCTTCCTCATACTGCCTGAGGCTAGCTAGGTCACTTAGTGATGCCTTTTTCTTGGTGTTGAAGGTGAAGCGTTCGAGGAATGCATCCACTAGCTGATCCAAGTTACTGATGCTATGTTTTGGCAACTGAGTGAACCAATCCGAGGTAGGGCCTACGAACGTGGTTATAAATGTTCTTAGTAGCAAAGCATCATTGTCCTGAATGCCAAAGCATTGGCTCAGGAATCTAGTCACGTGCTCTTGGGCATCCTCCTCCCCTCTAAATAGTTCCAACTGGGGCAGTTTAAAGTGTTCAGGGTATGGGGGTGCCGGCACTGACGGATGCATAGGGTGACTACGGAGCTGGCGTAAAGTGGGATTTTGGGGCCCAGAAGTCTTGGTCTCCATAGAATCTAAGCGCTCTAGTAGTGCTTTATATGCATCAGAGGATTTGATCTCTTCCTCCTTGGTTTGCTCTTGCTGTGGGTTGCGGGGAACTTGAGGCCTATGGAGGGGTAGCCGGATAGCATCCCCCCTGCCTTGGTAGGGCATTTCAGCCCGCTCTTCTTCTTGCTCATACTCCTCATAGGCTTCTTGAGGAGTTCCTGGGTGAGACCTATAAACATGGGTGGGTGCCCGTGGAGGGTGCCCATCATTGTTTCTGGGAGTGGCCTCCCGCTCAGGTCTAGGAGGTCTTGGAGGTAATATTTGATAAGGTCACGGAGACCTGTCTCGCACCAAGGGGTTGTGCCTCTCATACAATTCTATCTTATGCGCGTGAGGGGTTGGGACCCTCTCAGGCATAGTGTTCTGGAGCAATTCATCTGTCTAACGTCGAATGCGCTCTTTGCTAAGGTGATACAAGTGCTCTAACTATTGTTGGTCTTGCCTGAGCTACATGATTTGTGCTTGGTGGGCGACATGTTTGGAAAATGCCAAGTCAATTTGTTTTGTCGTCTTGTGTTTAGGAAGCCTAGATGCCTCTCCTACATGTCTATCTCGGTCGTGGTGATCCGAGATCCCTATGGGTTGCTTTCCTCTATCGAGGTTAGCGGCATTCACCCGAGGTTCTGGCCTTAGTGGGTGATCTTGATACATAGTAGGTGTGGAGGTGCATTGCTCTCATGCTGTGTATTGCTCTTGAGGAATGTAGTGGTCTTCCTCGTACTCCCTTTCGTATGTGTGAAAGGGGCGGGTAGAATTGGCTTGCCCTATCTGAAGAGCCTTGTGCTCTGGATTTGGCCTATTGTTTTTGATAGTAATAAGGGGTAAAGGAGGGATGACGTAATCATGTGGCCCCTCCTTATGGACCCTATGTTGCTCTAGCACTTCATCGCATGGTGGCCACTCATAACGAGCATCTAAGGGAGCCCTCCCATCTATGTTGAGTGCCACGTGTATGGCCTCCTCCTAAAAGGGTCTATGCTGAGTGGGAGTGCCCCTCAAAGGGGTGCCTCTATAGTCCCATTCTGTAATGGCATGATGTGGACTATCTTGTGGGTCAGGCCACCAAGGCGGTATGACCAAGTCCTCGGGACTATATCGGAGGTGACTTGTCCCCCTTTGTACACTTTCTATAGCTTCTACCCGTGATTGGGCTCGGCTACGGGTGTACACCATGGTGATGTTTTTCTAAATATGTGTATGTTTTTATCTTCTTTACGATTTTTTATGCTACACTAAACAAAAGGAAACACACAATCAAAGCAATGATTATCTTGTTTATGGATTAAAAGTGTGCCCTAAATCTGGTTTAGTGTGTTTTGATGTTTGTTTTGAAAACCTTGTAAAGAAATTTTTGTTTGTATATGCAATATGAGGGCTCTTATATCTCCCAAAATGGTCGCCCCTTCAATATACCACTTCCAAGCCATTATACCAAACCTCTCTATATACCCGCCCTTACGTGAGGGAGACTATAGGTACGTGAGAGCAGAACAGTACGTGGAACATAGGCGGTATGGAAAGGGAATCACTTTGTTTATGACACCTACCATAGAAGACTTATCCTCATGCACTGGGAATCACCCCAGCTACACTTGGTCAGCTTTCATCAGGATTTACGTCTAGCAATAGTAGCGATCGGGGTTATGTATGCAAAAAAATTCAAGCCAAGGTGGTGATGAAATCCACCGTTGGTCTTGATCAAGGGTTGGGGTTTTACGACCAACGCCTTGCTATTTAAATTACCACGTGGTGTGTGGGGTTATTTTTACTTGCAAAAAGAAATAAATCATGCAATAAACTTTCCTATGCAAGCAAAGAAATATGAAATGACAGAGACAAAAAATAGAAAATGATAGAGGATGCTCAGAACCCCTACCTCTTCTCTGCCCAAACCGGATGCCTCTGAGTTTCTGCTCTAAAACTGCATAGAGAGCTAATCATCCTGGGGTGAGACGAATAACAGATCTATATTCATCATAGGGTGAGAAGAATTCCTATTCGTCCCTGGGTGACATGAATTCCAGCTCTGTATTCGCCACAGGGTGGAACGAGCAACAGTCCAGTGCTTGAAATATTGATACCTGCAAGAAAAAACACACAAATTTTGATCAGAATTTTGATCTTAAAATCAAGGGACAGTGGTCCCACCGTGATCACCACTGAAAGCACGAGGATACGAAAACAAAATGGAAATGCCAAGTGCGATGTATGCAAAAGCAAAACGTAACGCTAAGTCCTACGAACTGAAATGCATGAAAGGAGAGAAACATCAATGAATTGAAACAAGATAGAAAGCAAATTTTGAGTACAACCCTTTTTATTAATTCACTTTAAAATCGGGTTACAATACGTCTCCTCCATTTTGGGGACTAGGAGCGTTAAGTAGGGCTCTATTACACCATGGATTGATACGCTTTCTTTCGCGTGCCCACATGTAAAATGGGCGGACCAAATGTCACCACCGCTTGCGTGAATATGTCTATGGTTCCTTGCTGCCCCTCTGGTGTTGATATCCTACATTCAGAGAAACAGAAAAGGATTAGTAGCACCTGCGGATGGAGAGAAACATGCGATCCCCAAGGCCTACGGTCAATGCATGCATAAAATGATTAAAATGATAACTGAAACATATCAGAATGAGCTGAAAATTTTATAGAAGCAATAAAACATTACCAGGAAGCCACTACAAAAGGAAAAGTCTAGAAATATTGCACAGATTTCTAATCGCTTCGGGGTGGGACGATTAGGACTGTCATAACCTGTCCGAAATCCACCTCCTAAATGTCTAGTCCAGAGGCCTCCAAATCACCTGCAAAGTTGGGGTTAGGTAAAACGGGGTATTTTGGGATGACCCAGATGGTCGGATTTTTCCAATTCGGCCTCTATCATCTAGAATATGATGATGCTCCCTACATGTTAGTGAAAGCGGGAAATAACAAAAGCATGATCAAAACTTGTCAGAATCACATGAAATTTAAATGACAACATATGTAAGTAACCTAGAATTAGATGCAAAAGAAAAATTAGAGAAATCTACCATAGATTTCTAATCGCTCTGGGGTGGGGCGATTAGAACTGCGACAATGTGGGGGGGCACCCGGGGGCAGGACGCCCACCGTTTGGGACTCGGTTTCAGCACCAATCCACTTGGGATGGGTCCAAAACCTCTTATGGGGTTGTGTCAAAAAATTTTGTGGGATATTGTGGCCAAATGTTTGGGTTTGGGTCCGGATTGCGCTTCCAATAATCACCCAATAACCTCCCTTCCAAAAGAGAGATCAAGGATGTAAAAGCACAATGAGGGTAAGGGTTTGATTTGGCAGCACTTCATTGCTCTGAATGCTCCTCTCCATTTCTTTTTTGGGGTGAGAAGACTCACCAATTTATAGACCTAGGGTCTCTCTCTTTGAATGCGCATGCGAGGGCGCCACTTGACTTGTCTGCCCTATTTTGGGAAAAAATATTATTCCCTGATTTAGAGTCTCTTTGCATGAGGCCTCCATGATCAAGGCATGCTTGACTGAAGTCCCTCTCCTTGATTTGAAGTCGTTCCTCGCAATTGCATGCCCTGAAGGTGCAGTTAAGTGGCGGACCTATCGAGGTTTGACATTTTGCCAGTCAAACCTGCTAATCGTCCCACCCGGGGATGAATGCTAATAATCGTCCCAGGGTGGGATGAATACCAGTTTGTAATCGTCCCTGGGTGGGACGAGTAGGGAGAAAAGTGCTAAAAAGGTGCCAAATTGACCTCTGACCTTCCAAACTACTATGGGAGTGGTTAGGACCATTTTTTAACCTTTGGGGGCTGCCCTAGGGGCTATGTATGTCAATTCGATCAGTGCTTGTCGTCACATAATCAGATTGGTGCTATTTTGGTGTCTACAAATATTCATAATTTAGGTACTTTTATTGGAGGAGCAAACTTGGCTTGGTGACATGTGTCACATTTGTTATGTATGGGCTCCCTTCTACGTAACTCCTTACTATTGGTTACTTTGTAACACTTGCTTCATCATGTGGGACTTGTGAATAACAAGTGTCACCACTATGTTCATCCATTGAGAGTCATAGCTTCTAGTAACATGTTGAGAGTTAAATATTCTTAGTAACACTTGAGAATTAGAACAAAGTTTGAATGCTTGGGCATTTGAGAGGCAACACTATTGTAATGCTTTCTCTTGGAAGATAGATGCCAAGTGGCATTCACTTTCTCTACATTTAGACTACAATGCCTTCCAAGAAGATTATAACTCCTTAGGTATTTTAGTTTACCATTCCTTTTCTTTGCTACAATTATTGAGGAGAAAGCAACCTTGTTTTTTTTAGGTGGATTGGTGAGGCGCTATGGAGATTGAGTAGCAAATTTTATGCTTCATTTGGTGGATGATATTCACCAAGATAGTTTCTCCTTTTCCTTTAATGCTTCCAATATATTAAAACCTATATGTCTGTGTAAAGTTTATGATGTTTGTTTCTCCTTGATAGAGATAGATACCTTTTAGATGCTATCCATATTGTTGTTCATATCATGTTTCTATCCATATCATGTTGTTGTTCATCTCACATTGGTATTCATAATTCATTGTTGTCCGTCAGTAAATGTGCACTCCTTTACATAGGTTTGACAATGGCTTGTGGGCTTAGTTTTGCAAGTTCGTTCATCCAAGGTGCACCCTTCGAGTGGCTGCTATTTCTTGGAAAAAAGAATATTTACATTGTCTTATTTTCCTATTGATATTGTGACTTTTGAAGACACATCCAAATATGCTCTTGGACTATAAAAAAATAGATTTAAAATGGTGCAATAAAATGTACTATAGATTGCACATTAGCCTTCTTTTGCACTCTTATTTCAGATATAAATTTTTGGTTTTATGGCAGATTTATATTCCTACAATACATGGGTTTTGAGGTTGTATTTTCTAAGTAGACACCTTCCCTTTTTTCTTGGATACTTCTATATTAAATCCAAGCTTTAGACAAGAGTAGATAAAAGCTTTTAGTTTATGCATTTTTATGCATTTTTTTTGTGCATTCACTCTTGTAATGCTTTGGATTTGAGACTCACCAAGTCTCAATGAAGCTTCTATTTCTATTTTAGATTCTTCTCCAGGTTTTGGAGGATTCTAACCATTTTTTGTTGGGTGGCTTCTTTTGGAGACTACAAGTTGCATATTTTAGTGCTTCAATAGTGTCTTTAGACACTTGATACAAATTAGATTTTGTGCCCTTCAAGAAAACAAAAGCTAATTTTATTTTAATAGTAGTATACTAAAACATAATAAATATAATAAACCCTTTTTTAATGCACTAATAATTTCATCTTATCACTCCAATTTAACTCTCAAGATGATGCACTTTAATTAGTCTATTACAAATATTCAAAAATAACCTAAACTAAATATTTAGAAGTTATTCTAGAAATTCACTACAACTAATATTGTAGGACTTAATCTTCTTTTCTATTTTCTAAGTAGATGATAATTCTAAACTCTAATCAAATCCTAATTAATGTGCAAATGAACTTTAAAAAGAACCTCTTTCTATTTGCACTTTTTAAGACTGCAATTTACTTTTCTTTATGCAACTTTAATCCAAATAAGGTGCTCAAATTAATCTTAATTAACGACTTAGTTAGCACCAATAGCTGCATATATTTTTTAATATTCTATACTTATTTATTCCACTTCAATAGAGGATGTAGATATTGGTGCCTAATATCACCAAGTTGGTGCTTTGAGTAGGGTTTTGCAGCTCTTTGTAGATTGTTCTTTGAACAACCCTTTATTTACCAAATGATGGTCTCAAACTTTTTTTTACGAGCCTAGGATTTTATGGTTTTTTCTCCTCCTGTAATATTCTCATTCCACTGTATATTTGTAGAAGTCTCTATCTTTGAAGTGGTACCTTCTTGTTATGAGAGGTAATATTCAAATCTCCTAGATTTGATGATCTTATTATGTCTTCTAGTCTAATTGTCAAACTCTGACTTCAAGTAAGATATTCCTCTCAAGATTATGAATATCTTGAGACCTTTCACTGGATTCTTTTTCTACAATTTGACACTCCTTGAAAAATTATCCTTATCTTGGGCTTGTTATCGGATGACGACAATTGTCCCAAATCTTTCGCTAATTGGATCCTTCTTTATTCTTTCCGAGCTCTCCAAATGATCTTACAACAATAGATTTTGCAAGTGGTAGGTCCAAAATGTGCATCTATTTTGCAAAGCCTATAGTAATATTTTTCCTTATTTTTATATAGGGATGACCATAGATTTGATATCACTAATGTATTTAACAACATTACATTACAAGATAAAGGAACAAAGCAGTAAAACATCTTATTGAATGAAAATAAAGCGATATATATGAGTCATGGTGTGAGTCCCTTTATATAGGAAGATGGATTCCTTGGCCAACACTCTATCCAGCTGTACAAGTGACACCTTGCACATTTACAACTTGCACATTGACACTTGTGCATATACTATGTTGCATGAAGCTATTATATAACTTCCCCTCAAAGTAATATAATACAACCAAATGATATAATATATTCTAATATAATATTGAGAAGAAGAATATCCTATTTGAAGTCAAAATTTAACAATAATATTGAATGAAAATTCAAATAGAATAAGCCTACCAAATTCAAAATATTTTGAGATTACCTCTCACATATAGAAGGCATAATTCAAAGAAAAGAGTTATATAAATCTACAATGAAAAATAGAAGATCACTGGAAGGATTAAGCCACCAAACCTTAGGCTCAATAAAAAATGTTCAAGACCATAGTTTGGTGAAGCAAAATTTTTTTCTGGATAGCCAACAAGAAGCTACAAATTTATCCATTATAAGGCAGAAAATTGGTGAATCAAAACACTAATATCTACATCTACTATAGAAGACACTAAAGGTAAGAAACGAGGGTGCAATTAGTTGAACTTTAAATTAGGGTTCATTATCAAATTTCACTAAGCACCATATTTGGATTAAATTTGCAAGAAGAAGGCCTCATATTATAGTCTTCAAGAAAATGCAAAAATAAGAGTTCATTTTAAAGATATATTTGTACATTATAGGAGTTGGATATTTTTTGAAAGAAATAAAATTATCACATACCTATTAATCTATCTATAAGAAGACTATATCTTATAATATTTATTGTAGTGAAAACTATAGAATATTCATTAAGGGTTCTTTATAGATTACTCTTAAAATTTATAGATATTATTAAGTGCATTAGAATTAATTTTGAGAGTTTATTTATAGGAGCAATAAGGAGAGATTATTGTTACCATTAAAAGTAAATTATTAATCCATTAATCACTATACTAGTTGATATTTAAACTAGATACTCTCAATTAGTTTGTGTTGTTAAAGGCACAAAACTAGCATAGAATATGTAGCATTCATGGCCAAAAGAAGCCACCAATATAGATAAAAAGGTTGAGAAGGAAGCCACCATTAAATTCCTTGAAGGAAACCTCAAATTGAGACTTGGTGAGTCTCAAGATTCAAGGAAAATATAAGGGTTTCATTTAAGTGCAAAGTGCAAAAATCCTTACTTTAAAATAAGTATTAGCTTGGATTAACTCTCATTAAATTATCCAAGGAAGAAAGGAGTTGCCTCATAAAAATTAAAAAATGATTTCAAAAAGGTCCTTTATATTGGTGCAAATCTAACTATTACAAAGAACCTCTTTTGTTCCTTCAAAAGGATAAAAGTACTTATCTTTACACATAGTAACTCAATAATCATATTTAGCAGGTAGTAGGGCAAAGTTAGGGCAAGAAGAAAAAGCAACCGACAAGCACATACTTCACAAAGATCAAGGTGTTTAAATACACCATTCCTCCACATCCAATCCAACCTTAGAAGCAAGTGTATCACCTACAACATTAGAGAAATTACAAGATGCTATTATCATTTAAATTTACATAGATAAAGGATGAGATACAAAAGGAGATAATCTACATTGAATAGCACAATCGAGATAAGTACAAGGGACTATTACAAAATCTACAAATTAGCACCATCAATTAGTTATTATAAAGGATACACAAACAACATACTACAAGCATCAAGGTGCAAAGGTAAATGTGCTATACCCAAGGACATTACTTGGAGATAAAAACCACAAAAAATAAGCACAAGAAGTTTCCATAGGACCACCATTAGGAATGATATAGAACCATGGATTATTATAGTTGGAGCCACCCATTATACTCATCAAGACAACATGCAAACATAAGAGAATATGCTGGCATTTCAAGAATCGTTGCAAGCCAACGTACAATATAAATATATAGGGCTACAACGCTTATCTTTGGAGCATTAGAAGAAAGGCTATATGCACAATCCATGATTTCCACTTGGCACAAGAGTTATAAGCACCCCAAAGTTTATGAATAATCCAACACTCATCTAAAAAGAAGTTATAATTCTTTGAGAGGTTACCACCAAACTTATCATTGCATAGAGGAATGTTAGAATATCAATGTCTATTCGATAATTCTCAAGTGATATTTATCCACAATCAACAAGGAAATAGTCCTATTTAATATTCCCATTTTGGAAGAATGAGCAAGCACAAAGTCAAGGGAATTAAAAAATTGAATGGTGTGAAACACGTTCATAGGAGAAGGCTAATTCAATATTGTGTGTCATTTCAAGGTGTAAGCCTGCATTTAAGAAGTTATCATAGACTAGCTACACTAGTGCTCCATTCATAGAGGATATTCATCATAGACTAGCAACACCAGCATCCTATTCATGAAGGATATTCATCATAAACCAACAACATCAATGTCCTATTTGTGGAAGATATTCATCATAGGATCGAGTAGATATTAGTAATATATTAAGCAAGAATATTTATATTTAAAAATAATAAAGTAGGAGGAATAAGGATTTCAACTTGGAAATTAAATATATCCATTATTGCAAATATTATGGTTTTCTAATATTCCAAATTAGGGAGTTATAAGGAATACTACACCAAATAAATTATTAGAATTTAGAAACATTAAAAATAAAATATCAAAGGCTATAAAAAGAGTTTCATTAAGGAATATCAAGAGTTGGAAATTAATTGGTATACTTATCTCAAAATCACATTAAAGGGATAAAAGAAATCCAAATATTAGAACCTCATCAAACTAGAAAGTTCTTAAGTTCAGTAGGAGTAATAAGGTGTAATAAAAGTTGATTTTGGTATTTACAAAACTTTACAAAATCAACCCAAAATTGAAGTACTATTCTCACAAAGCACTTCATCACTCAAATAGCATATCCAAAAATACTAGGGAGTCATAAGGTATTCTAGAAAACTTGATAATAATAGCATTCATAAAAGTTTATCAAGTACTCAATCCATTTGGGAGTCATAAGTTTCTACAAGGATTTTATTAAATCAAATTCACATCTCTTAAACTAGAGAGACATAAGGAAGCCTACAAAACCTAAGCTCTAAAAAGGTTTTTATCAAATCAAATTCACATACTCTAAACTAGGGAGTCATAAGGTAGACCACTACAAAGGTTCTATTATACCACAATGAAAAGAAGAACATATTTTCACACAAAGACATAAGAAAATCATGCCACAAATGCAAAAATTATCCTAGCAATGAAAAATCAACAAAGCAAAATAATACTATTGGAAATATGAGCAAGGTTTGTTGTCATTGATGTCAAGAGTCAGTTTTAGTGAGCAGTGCAAAAGAAAGGATATCAAGAGTCAGTTTCAGTAAGCAATACAAGAGAAATATTGCTTCTAGGCCTAAGGGAAATAATATTATAATATATCCTATTATAATATTCAAGGTGGTCAGATAAGGTCTAAAGGAGCAATAGGAAGGCCTAAGAAAAATAATATTATAATATTTCATTATAATATTAAAGGTCTAATGGTAAGACCTAAAGTGGTTAAATTAATTATAATAATTTCATTATAAATTAATTTCTAATTTAATTTAATTAACCTTAAAGTTATTATATTATTATAATAATTTCATTATTAAATCTACAACTTAATTTAATTAAACCTAAGGTTAGGGTTATAAGGGAAAAGTTTATTTATTAATCACTGATGTCATACAAAATTTCCCTCTCCATCGATGTCCAAAGGGATATGGTACAATGGTATAAATACCATGTGCATTGGTTGACTTAGAACTTACCTTCGATTGATTCACATTGAGAGCTTGTAATTTTCATGATTTGCATGAAAGGAAAAAGATAAATTTTTGTTTTACTCAACAATCATCTAAGGAAAAAAAGGAGGAAGGCCTAAAAGCGTCATAGCCAACCAGATGGTTAGGCTAGTGATAAGCGACTATGTGTTGAGACATTGTAAGGTGGGAAGCCCTATGATCGAATCCTGATGACAGTGTTTTTATGGTGGTTGTTTTAACTTTGAGCACCCAACATAGAAGACAAAGTGCACATAGCACTTTTGCCTACCAAGGTGAGCACCTAGATCATGCGGCAGTTGAGCCACGGCTAGGACACTAGTGGCAACACAACAGGGGATCAAATCTCATCGAAGGCAAAAGAGGTATTTAATATTTTATTTAAATTTTATCCTCAGTTTTTTTTTGTGGCATGATTTTCGTGTGTTAAGAGGGATATATAAGGTTTATAAAAGTTATAATATTTTATTGTGATTTTTATGATTAGATTTTGGAAGGAGTAATAAGGTGACTAAAGAAAATTAATTGTTGTTTAATTTTTACTAATCATTTTTAAGTGTGGAGATTATAAGGTGTGATTGATATTAAAAGTTTTGTATGGTGAAATATTCTAAGGGAATATTTGAATGAAATTTTGAGAAAGTTTTCGCTACCTAACCTTTGAGATTGGCAAAGAGGGTAATTGTGATTGAGACAGGTTTTGAGGTCAATTCTTCATCAAACAAAAGATATGGGCACATCTTCCTTGTGAGTGAAATATTGTTGGATTGGATGTTGTGAATGTTAATTTGGAGTGAAAAGGATTGTTTGATAAGCATTGTTGGAAATATTTGATTAATCCTTCATGTGCATGATTAGGGTTTTATAAATATCATGAGTATCATTGATATGTGAGATTTTTTGATAAGCATTGTTGGATATATTTGAGTAATATTTGATATGCTTGAGTAGGGTTTGTGAAAATACCAAGAGTATCATTGTTATGTGAATTTGGAATCATCTTGAGTCAAGGTTGAGTTCCATAGTGTGAGTTGTTGAAAAGCATTGTGAAACATGTTTAGGATTTGTAAGAAAATTGTGTTTCATTGAGTGATTGGTTGAGTGGATTTGATTGAGCATAGTTTATTGAAAGTGTTGGAGTGATAGTTCAAATTCTATGAAACAATTTGTTCTTTACTAATTTGAGAAAAATATTGAAAGTGATTGAGTGTGAAACATATTGAGTCTCTTACCATTCTCTATATGTTTATGTGGTTAAACAAAATTCTGAGAGATATTTGTTTGTGAGATTGAAGAGGTTTCTTTAGAAGTGATTAAGTTGAGTTTTGTGAGTTTTTTGTGAGTGTGAAACATATTGAGTCTCTAACCATTCTCTATATATTTTTGAAGTCAAACAATATTCTGTGTGAAACTTGTTTGTATGATTGAAGAGGTTTTCTATGAGAGATTGCATTGAGTTTTATATGCAAGTTTGAAATTGATTTAAATAAGCTTTTGTAAAATATTGTGAGCTGATTTGAGTAAGTCATAGAGTGGACTTAAGGATAGAGTTGAGGAAGCTTTTGTGAAAGCTTAAGGACATATTTGTGTGAGATTTTATGGAAGCTTACAATGCAGATTTGAGGTAAGTCTTAGAGAAGATTTGAGAGCATATTGGACAAGTTCTAGTGAGGACTTTTTGAGAAGATATAAGGTAAGTATTGGTGAAGACATGTTGAGAATATTGGACAAGTTCTAGTGAGGACTTGTTTATCATATTTCAGGTAAGTCTTGGTGAAGACTTGTTGAGCAGATTGGACAAGTTCTTGAGATGACTTTTTGGACTGATTTAAGATAAGTCTTTTAAAAGACTTGAAGAGATGAGTTGATCAATTGATTTATTCAAGCTTTGTGTTAAGGCTTGCGATATATCTAGTAGAATTAATTTATGATTGGATATAGATTTGTGTTAAGGCTTGAGGATAGATTTGAGGAGAGTTTGGTGCATATTTGAGTATAAGTTTGTGCCACACCAGAGATATATATTGATAAACTTTGTGCTAGATCAAAGGACTATGTTTAGTGTAAATTTGAGAGAGAGATTGATAAAATTTGTGCTAGATTGAAGGACTATGTTTAGTGGATATTTGATATAGATATTAAGAAAAATTGTGCTAGACTGAAGGATTGTGTTTAGTGTAGATTTGGTATAGATATTGAGCAGATTTATTCTAGACCAAAGGATTATGTTTAGTGAATATTTGAGATAGAGTTGAGAGCAATTTTTGGAGGTGATAAAGTAGAGGATAGTAGTCTCTAGTGGTTAGAGATGCATTAGCCAGGGCAGTGATGATAGAGATATTTTGAGTGAGGACAGAGTCTTTAGTGGATAGAGATCCATAATCTAGTGCAATTGAGGTAGTAGTCTTCTAGAGGATCACCAACCAGAGTAGAGAAGAAGGAGTTCTCCTATGGATAGATATCCATAAATTATCTTAAGGGATTGGTGTCTCCTATGGATAGAGATCCATGAACTTGATTAGGATATTGGTGTCTCCTTTGTACAGAGGTCCATAAACATTGTAATAGGGAAGCATTCCCAAGATATTTGTTGAGAAAATTTTGGTGAAATATTTTCTCCATGGAGTATCCCACATTGGGTGAACCATGTTAAATTGGTGTCTCTATTGTGTGTGATGATTTATGCATTGCTTTGGTTACTAATGATGATATTGCCATTGATAATATTGGATAATATTATTTGATAAAGAAAAGTAAAAAGTGGTATTATACTATTCACCTCCCCTCTTAGTATAATCTTGTGTTATTCAATTGGTATCAGAGTGGTTTCCTTCGTAAAAAGTGTAATATATTAAAGGAAGATCTTACAAGAACACACATGGCAAAGAAATGCAACAACAAAACCATGAGACCTAAAAAGAATTGAACACAAATGGTCATTAAAAAAAGGAATATAAATTTAATTTTGTTATTTTGAGAGGAGAAATAGAAATAGATTCAAGATATGAATCAAGGAGTGGAGAAAATGCTAGATTAATAAAGTTTTGTAGTAGATGTAGGAAGACAGGCCACTATGTAGTTTATTTTCCACAAGATGGTGAATAATATATTTTTTTGGTCAAATCGGTCATGATGTAGGTTGTTGCAATGGGTTTAGTAGCAGTGAAGATGAAATGGAACTCATGTAAAACAAGCATAATCAAAACAGGTATGAAGAAAAAACCCTTTTTTTGATAATAGAATAAAATGCTCCTATTGAATACCATAGAAAAGAGAAAATTTTAGAAAAAGAAAAGGAGGAATCCACTCTTAAGGAACATGTTGAGTTGAAAAGGGGGAACTTAGAATTAAAGGCTCAAATACAAGAGGATGAGAATTGTAAGACAAATCTTCTACAAGATCTCTCTAAATTGAAAGATAAGACTGAAAAGGCAAGGAGAGCTAAAAAAGATATGGTTGAATAGTCAAAGGTAAAAGAGCTAGAATGTGAAAGACTTATTGTTGATATCAAAGAATTAAAAAGGGAGAAATCAGGATTAAGGGTTCAAGATCAAGAATATGAGAAAGCAAAAGCAAAGTTTCTACGGGATCTCACTAACTTCAAAATTAAGGTTGAAGAGGAAAGGAAAATTGAAGAAGGTATGGTAGAAAATAAAAAGACAAAAGATCTAGAGTGTGAAATATTAGAACATGATATATTTTCACTAAGGATGGAAGTGAAAGACTCTAAGGACAAACTACACAAGTTTGAGAAAAACTCAAAGACCTTGGACATGATTATCAATGCACAAAGATCATCAATCATCAAAATAGGACTTAGTTTTGAAGAAGAACAAAGGAAATAGGAAGCAGAAAAAGGAGATTCAAGCTCAAGCACCAAAGAAGAAGAAGCTTCAAAAGAAGAGAGTAAAAGAGAGAGTGAGACTTCTAAGGATAAGTATGACAATAGAAATATCAATAGGGAAAGGAACAATGCACAAATGAGGAACAAATAGAATAGGAAATAGGATGAGGTAGAAGATACTATGAGACCAATGGGGTCAAGGCAAAGTTTCTTCAATTGACGATGCTTCTCATGTCATAGGTTTGGCCACAAGGCTACACAGTGTAGGACACATGAAATATAGGAATATGAAAATTTCAGAAATAGGCATCTCTTTCAAGGGTATTGTTACTCTTGTAATCAGTTTGGTCATAAGGCAATAAATTGTAGGGTTCATGTTAGGAATTAATATGGATTCACCAGGAGGAAGTACAAGATATGTGCACCTTCATGGAATAACAACATTAAGTGTTTTCAATGTAATAATTTTGTGCATATAGCCAAGTGGTGTAGAGAAAAATTTCTATAACCTTCAAGGATGGTAAATGAAGAGTATTCTCAAAAGGTTCAAAAAGCCATGACTTCAAAGGTATGGAAAAAGAAGGTGGAAAAAATTAAAGAGTAGTGTATGCTTGGAGTAGAGATACTCCCACCCCAAAATTAACCACCTCAAAGAGAGGAGGCGGGGGAGAGGCTGAGCTAAGATGCTTATCTTTATCCCCAAGCCCCAAAGGTGACCCATTGCCATTGATGTCAAAGGGGGAGATATTTGAGTTAGAGGGAGAGCATTTATTCAAGGGGAGCGATTTCTCAGGGGGAGCATAACAGAAAGAGGTAAAGGAAATGATAAAAGGTAAATTGATCACCATCATTGAAAAGAGGAAGAGTTTTAGAAATATGAGCAAGGTTTGTCATCATTTATGTCAAGATTTAGGTTCAGTGAGTGGTGCAAAAGAAATGATGTCAAGAGTTAGTTTCATTAAGTGGTACAAGAGAAAGATTGCTTCTAGACCTAAGGGAAATAATATTATAATATCTCCTATTATAATATTCAAGGTGGTCAAATAAGGTCTAAAGGAGCAATAGGAAGGCCCAAGAAAAATAATATTATAATATTTCATTATAATATTAAAGGTCTAATTGTAAGACCTAAAGTGGTTAAATTAATTATAATAATTTCATTATAAATTAATTTATAATTTAATTTAATTAACCCTAAGGTTAGGGTTATAAGGGCAAAGTTTATTTATTAAGCACCGACATCATATGAAGTTTCCCCCTCCACCGATGTCCAAAGGGAGATGGCACAATGGTATAAATACCATGTACATTGGTTGACTTAGAACTTACCTTCGATCGATTCACATTTGAGAGCCTACGATTTTTATGATTTGTGTGCAAGGAAAATGATAAATTTTTGTTTTACTTGATAGCCATCGAAGGGATAAAATGAGGGAGATCTAAAAGCCTCATAGCCCACTAGGCGGTTGGCCTAGCGACAAGGAGTTGTGTGTTGAGATGTTGAAAGGCAGGAAGTCCTACAATTGAATCCCGATGGTTGTGTTTTTTTGGTGGTTGTTTTCATTTTGAGCACCCAAAATAGAAGACAAAGTGCACAAGGTGATTTTGCATACCAAGGTGAGTGCCTAGCTCACATGAAATTTGAGTGGTGGCTAGCGTACTAGTGGTAGTGCAATGGGGGATCTAATCACGTCGAGGGTAAAAGAGGTATTTAATTTTTTAATTAAATTTTCTCCTAAGGTTTTGTTGTGGCATGATTTTTGTGTGTTAAAAGGGAGATATAAGGTTCATAAAAGTTAAAATATTTTATTGTGATTTTTATGATTAGAATTTGGAAGGAGTAATAAGGTGAATGAAGAAAATTAATTGTTGTTTAAATTTTTCTAATCATTTTTAAGTGTGGATATTATAAGGTGTAATTGAGATTAAAATTTTTGTATGGTGAAATATTTTGAGGGAATATTTGAATGAAATTTTGAGAAGATTTTTGCTACCTAACCTTTGAGATTGGCAAAGAGGGTAATTGTGATTGAGATAGGTTTTGAGGTTAATTCTTCATCAAACAAAAGGTATGGGCACATCTTCCTTGTGAGTGAAATATTGTTGGATTGGATGTTTTGAATGCTAAGTTGGAGTGAAAATGATTGTTTGATAAGTATTTTTGGAAATATTTGAGTAATCCTTCATGTGCATGATTAGGGTTTGAGAAATATCATGAGTATCATTGTTATGTGAGATTGTTTGATAAGCATTGTTGGAAATATTTGAGTAAGATTTCATATGCTTGATTAGGGTTTGTGAAAAGACCATGAGTATCATTGTTATGTGAATTTGGAATCATCTTGAGTCAAGGTTGAGTTCCATAGTGTGAGTTGTTGAAAAACATTGTGAAACACTTATTTAGGGTTTTTAAGAAAGTTGTGTTTCATTGAGTGATTGGTTGAGTAGATTTAGTTGAGCATAGTTGATTGAAAGTGTTGGAGTGATAGTTCAAGTTCTGTGAAACAAATTGCTCTTTACTAATTTGAGAAAAATGTTGAAAGTGATTGAGTGTGAAACATATTGAGTCTCTTACCATTCTCTATATGTTTCTATAAACAAAATTCTTAGTAAGATTTGTTTGTGAGATTGAAGAGGTTTTTTAGGAAGATATTAAGTTGAGTTTTGTGATTTTTTTGTGAGTGTGAAACATATTGAGTCTCTAATCATTCTCTATATGTTTCTTAAGTAAAACAATATTCTGTGTGAAACTTGTTAGTATGATTAAAGAGTTTTTCTATAAGATATTATGTTGTTTTTATATGCAAGTTTGTAATTGATTTGAATAAGATTTTTTGAAATATTGTGAGCTAATTTGAAAGTCCTAGAGTGGACTTAAGGAAAAAGTTGAGGAAGCTTTTGTGAAATCTTAAGGATAGATTTGTGTGAGCTTGTGTGGAAATATACAATGTATATTTTACGTAAGTCTTAGAGAAGACTTGAGAGTAGATTGGACAAGTTCTAGTGAGGACTTGTTGAGAAAATTTGAGGCAAGTCTTGGTGAAGACTTGTTGAGCAGATTGGACAAGTTCTAGTGAGGATTTTTTGAGAATATTTGAGGTAAGTCTTGGTGAAGACTTTTTGAGAAGATTGGACAAGTTCTTGAGAGGACTTGTTGGAAATATTTGAGGTAAGTATTTGAGAAGACTTGAAGAGCAGAATTGATTGATTGATTTGTTCAAGATTTATGTTAAGGCTTGGGGTAGATCTAGCAGAGTTGATTTATGATTGGATCAAGTTTTGTGTTAAGGCTTGAGGATATATTTTAGGATAGATTTTGGTATAGATTTGAGGATAGGTTTGTGCTAGACCAGAGATAGAGATTGAGAAAATTTGTGCTAGACCGAAGGATTGTGTTTAGTATAGATTTGAGATAGATATTGAATAGATTTATGCTAGATCAAAGGATTGTGTTTAGTAAAAATTTGAGATAGAGATTGAGAAAATTTGTGCTAGATCGAAGGAGTGTGTTTAGTGTATATTTGAGATAGATATTGAGAAATTTTTTGCTAGACCGAAGGACTGTGTTTAGTGTATATTTGAGATAGAGCTGAGAGCAAGCTTTGGAGGTGATAGAGTAGAGGACAATAGTCTCTAGTGGATAGAGATCCATTAGCTAGGGTAGTGAGGACAAAGATCTTCTGAGTGAGGATAGAGTCTTCAATGGAGAGAGATCCACAAGCTAGTGCAATGGAGGTAGTAGTCTTCTAGAGGATCACCAACCAGAGCAGAGGAGAAGGAGTTCTCCTATGGATAGAGTTCCACAAATCAACTTAGGGGATTGGTGTCTCTTGTGGATAGATATCCATGAACTTGATTAGGGGATTGGTGTCTCCTTTGGATAGAGGTCCATAAACATTGTAATAGGGAAGGATTCCTAAGATATTTGTTGAGAAAATTTTAGTGAAATATTTTCTCCATGGAATAGCCCACATTGGGTGAACCACATTAAATTTGTGTCTCTATTGTGTGTGATGATTTGTGCATTACTTTTGTTACTGTTGTTGATATTTCCATTGATAATATTGGATAATATTATTTGGGAAATAAAATTAAAAAGTGATCTTATACTATTCACCACCCCTCTCTCGGTATAAGCTTATGTTCTTCAATTGGTATTCGTGTAGGTTCCTTTGAAAAAAGTTTAACAACTTGAAGGAATATCTTACAAGAACACACATGGCAAAGAAAGGCAAAAGCAAAACCATGAGACCTAAAAATAAAAGAACACACATGGTCATGAAATAAAATGAATATGAATTTGATTTTATTTTTTTCAGAGGAGAAATAGAAATAGATTCAATAGATGAATCAAGTAGTGAAGAAAAGGCTAGATTGATAAATTTTTGTACCATATGTAGGAATACAGGTCACCATGCAGTTTATTTTCCACAATATGGTGAAGAATGTTTTGTTTGTGGTCAACTCAATCATGATGCAGGTTATTGCAATGGGTTTAGTAGTAGTAAAGATTAAATGGAACTCAAGGAAAATAAAAACAATCAAAATAGGTATGAAGAAGAAGAAAATACTCCTATTGAATACCAAAGAATAGAGAAAATTTTAGAAAAATAAAAATAGGAAGCCACTTTTAAGGAGCTTGTTGAGTTGAAAATGGAGAACTTAGAATTAAAGGCTCAAATACAAGAGGGTGAGAAATGTAAGACAAAGCTTCTACAAGATTTATTTGACTTGAAATATAATATTGAAAATGTAAGGAGAGTTGAAAAAGATATGGTTGAACAGTCAAAGGTAAAAGAGCTAGAATGTGAAAGAATTATTGTTGATCTTGAAGAATTAAAAAGGGATAACTCAGGATTAAGGGTTCAAGCTCAAGAACATGAGAAAGCAAAAGCAAAGTTTCTATAGGAGCTCACTAAATTCCAAATTAAGGTTGAAAAGGCAAGGAAATTTTAAGAAGGTATGACCAAAAAATTAAAGACAAAAGATCTAGATTATGAAAGATTAGAACATGAGATAGTTTCACTAAGGATGGAAGTGAAAGACTCTAAGGATAAACTACACAAGGTTGAGAAAAACTCAAAGACCTTGGAAAGGATTATCAATGCACAAAGATCATAAATCATCAAAACAAGACTTATTTTTAAAGAAGAACAAGGGAAATAAGAAGAAAAAATAGGAGAGTCAAGCTCAAACACCAAAGAAGAAGAAGCTTCAAAATAAGAGAGTAAAAATGAGAGTGAGACTTTTGAGGATAAGTTTAACAATAGAAATATAAATAGGGAAAGGAACAATGCACAAATGAGGAATAGATGGAACATGAAACAAGATAGGGTAGAAGAGACTAAGATACCAATGGGGTCAAGGCAAATTTTCTTCAATGGACGATGCTTCTCATATCATAGGTTTGGACACAAGGATATATAGTGCAAGACACATGAAAGAAAAGAATATGGAAACTTCAAAAATATGCATCTCTTTCAATGGTATTGTTACTCTTGTAATTAGTTTGGTCATAAGATAGTAAATTGCAGGTTTCATGAAAGGAATGGATATGGCTTCACTAGGAGGAACTAAAAGATATGTGCACCTTTATGGAATCACAACATTAAGTGTTATAAGTGCAATAATGTTGGGCATATAGCCAAGTGGTGTAGAGAATTTTTTTTGAAACCTCCAAGGATAGGCAATAAAAAGGATTCTCAAAAGCTTTAAAAATGTATGACTTCAAAGGTATGGAAAAAGAAGGTGGAAAAAAGTAAAGAGCAATGTATAATGGGATTAGAGATACTCCCACCCAAAAATTAACCATCTCAAAGAGAGGAGGTGTGGGAGGGGCTAAACTAAGATGCTTATGTTTAGTCCCAAGCCTCAAAGGTGACCCTTTGCCATTGATTTCAAAGAGGGAGAGATTTGAGTTAGAGGGAGAGCATTTAGTCAAGGAGAGAAGTTTCTCAAGGGGATCAAAATAGAAAGAGGTAAAGGAAATGATAAAATAAAAATTGGTTGCCATCAATGAAAAAGGGGGAGATTATTGGAAATATGAGCAAGGTCTATTATCATTGATGTCAAGAGTCAGTTTCAAAGAGAAGTGCAAAATAAAGGTTGTCAAGAGTTAGTTTCATTAAGTAGTACAAGAGAAATATTACTTCTAGGCCTAAGGGAAATAATATTATAATATCTCCTATTATAATATTCAAGGTGGTCAGATAAGGTCTAAAGGAGCAATAGGAAGGCCCAAGAAAAATAATATTATAATATTTCATTATAATATTAAAGGTCTAATGGTAAGACCTAAAGTGGTTAAATTAATTATAATAATTTCATTATAAATTAATTTATAATTTAATTTAATTAACCTTAAATTTATTAAATTAATTATAAATTAATTATAATAATTTCATTATTAATTAATTTATAACTTAATTTAATTAACCCTAAGGTTAGGGTTATAAGGGCAAAGTTTATTTATTAAGCGTCAATGTCATATGAAGTTTCCCCCTCTACCAATGTCCAAAGGGAGATGGCACAATGGTATAAATACCATGTGCATTGGTTGACTTAGAACTTACCTTCGATCGATTCACATTTGAGAGCCTATGATTTTCATGATTTGCATGCAAGAAAAAAGATAATTTTTTGTTTTACTCAGCAGCCATAGAAGGGACAAAAGGAAGGAGGTCTAAAAGCCTCATAGCCAACCAGGCGGTTGGGCTAGCGGCAAGCTGGTTGTGTGTTGAGATGTTGCAAGGTGGGAAGTCCCACGATCGAATCCCAATGGTAGTGTTTTTGCAGTGGTCATTTTTATTTTGAGCGCCTAGCATAGAAGACAAAGTGCACAAGGCACTTTTGCCTACCAAGGTGAGCACCTAGCTCATGCAGAAATTGAGTCACAGCTAGGGTGTTGGTGGCAGTGTAGCGAGGGATCGAATCCTATCGAGGGAAAAAGAGGTATTTAATTTTTTAATTAAATTTTGTCCTAACGTTTTGTTGTGGCATGATTTTTTGTGTTAAGAGTGAGATATAAGGTTTATAACAGTTAAAATATTTTATTGTGATTTTGATTATTAGAAATTGTAAGGAGTAATAAGGTGAATGAAGAAAATTATTTGTTTTTTAAATTTTGCTAATCATTTTTAGGTGTGGAGATTATAAGGTGTGATTGAGATTAAAAGTTTTGTATGGTGAAATATTGTGAGGGAATATTTGAATAAAATTTTGAGAAGATTTTTGTTACCTAACCTTTGAGATTGGTAAAGAGGGTAATTGTGATTGAGATAGGTTTTGAGGTCAATTCTTCATCAAACAAAAGGTATGGGTACATCTTCCTTGTGAGTGAAATATTGTTGGATTGCATGTTGTGAATGCTAATTTGGAGTGAAAAGGATTGTTTGATAAGCATTGTTGGAAATATTTGAGTAATAATTCATGTGCATGATTAGGGTTTGATAAAGATCATGAGTATAATTTTTATGTGAGATTTTTTGATAAGGATTGCTGGACATATTTGGGTAAGCTTTCATAGGCTTGATTAGGGTTTGTGAAAAGACCATGAGTATCATTGTTATGTGAATTTGGAATCATCTTGAGTCAAGGTTGAGTTGCATAGTGTGAGTTGTTGAAAAGCATTGTGAAACACTTGTTTAGGATTTGTAAGCAAGTTGTGTTTCATTTAGTGATTGGTTGAGTGGATTTGATTGACCATAGTTGATTGAAAGTGTTGGAGTGATAGTTAAAGTTATATGAAATAATTTTTTCTTTACTAATTTGAAAAAAAAAATTGAAAGTGATTGAGTGTGAAACATATTGAGTCTCTTACCATTCTCTATATGTTTTTGTGGTTAAACAAAATTTTGAGTGAGATTTTTTTGTGATATTGAAGAGGTTTTTTGGAAGAGATTAAGTTGAGTTTTGTGAGTGTGAAACATATTGAGTCTCTAACCATTATCTATATGTTTCTAAAGTAAAATAAGATAATTTGTGAAACTTGTTTGTATGATTGAAGAGGTTTTCTGTGAGAGATTGTGTTGAGTTTTATATGCAAGTTTGCAATTGATTTTAAAGCGGAGGGGAGTCAGATGAGGAATATTTTGTGAAATATTAAGGACAAATTTGTGTGAGCTTGTGTGGAAACATACAATGCAAAATTGAGGCAAGTCCTAGAGAAGACTTGAGAGCATATTGGACAAGTTCTAGTATTGACTTGTTAAGTAGATTTGAGGTAAGTATTGGTGAAGACTTGTTGAGAAGATTGGACAAGTTCTAGCGAGGACTTGTTGGGCATATTTGAGGTAAGTCTTGGTGAAGACTTGTTGAGCAGATTGGACAAGTTCTTGAGAGGACTTGTTGGATAAATTTGAGGTAAGTCTTTGAGAAGACTTCAAGAGCTAATTTGATTTATTGATTTGTTAAATATTTTTGTTAAGGTTTGGTATAGATCTAGAAATGTTGATTTGTGATTGGATCAAGCTTTGTTTTAAGGCTTGAGCATAGGTTTTAGGATAGATTTGGGTGCATATTTGAGGATAGGTTTATGCTAGACCAGATACAGAGATTGAGCAGATTTGTGCTATATCGAAGGACTATATTTAGTGCAAATTTGAGATAGATATTGAGAAGATTTGTTCTATACAAAAGGACTATGTTTAGTTTAGATTTGAGAAAGATATTGAGAAGATTTGTTCCAGACCAAAGGACTATCTTTAGTGCATATTTGAGATAGATATTGATAATATTTGTGCTAGACCAAAGGACTGTGTTTAGTAAAAATTTGACAGAGTTGAGAGCAAGCTTTGGAGGTGACAGAGCAGAGGACAATAGTCTCCGGTGGATAGAGATCCATTAGCCAAGGGAGTGAAGATAGAGATATTTTGAGTTAGGATAGATTATTCAATGGAGATAGATCCACAAGCTAGTGTAGTGGAGGTAGTAGTCTTCTAGAGGATCACCAGCAAGAGCAGAGGAGAAGGAGTTCTCATGTGGATAGAGTTCTACAAATAAGGTTAGGGGATTGGTGTATCCTATGGATAGATATCCATGAACTTGATTAAGGGATTTTTATCTCCTTTGAAAAAAGTTCCATAAAAATTGTAATAGGGAAGGATTCCAAAGAGATTTTTTAAGAAAATTTTAGTGAAATATTTTTTCTGTGTAGCCCACATTGGGTGAACCACATTAAATTGATGTCTCTATTGTGTGTGATGATTTGTGAATTACTTTGGTTACTATTGTTGATATTACCATTGATAATATTGGATAATATTGTTTGTGAAAGAAAAGTAAAAAGTGATATTATACTATTCATCCCCCCTCTCAGTATAAGTTTGTGTTCTTTAATTGGTATTAGAGAGGGTTCCTTCGGAAAAAGTCTAACAACTTGAAGGAAGATATTACAAGAACATACATGGCAAATAAAGGCAAAAGCAAAACCATAAGACCTAAAAATAAAATAACTCACATGGTCATGAAAGAAAAGGAATATGAATTTGACTTTGTTGTTTTGAGAGGAGAAATGGAAATAGATTCAAGAGATGAATCAAGTAGTGGAGAAAGGGCAGATTGATAAATTTTTCTACCAGATGTAGGAATATAGGTCACCATGTAGTTTATTTTCCACAATGTGATGAAGAATATTTTTTTTATGGTCAACTCGGTCATGATGCAGGTTATTACAATGGATTTAGTAGTAGTAAAGATGAAATAGAACTCAAGGAAAACAAGCACAATAAAAATAGGTATGAAGAAGAAACCCTACTTTCAACAATAGAAGAAAATGCTCCTATTGAAGACCAAAGAAAAGAGAAAATTTTGGAAAAAAAAAGGAGGAAACCACTCTTAAGGAGCTTTTTGAGTTGAAAATAGAGAACTTAGAATAAAAGGCTCAAATACAAGAGGATGAGAAATGTAAGATAAATCTTCTACAAGATCTCTTTGACTTGAAATATAATATTGAAAAGGCAAGGAGATCTGAAAAATATATGGTTGAAAATTCAATTATAAAAGAGCTATAATGTGAAAGAATTATTATTGATATCAAAGAATTAAAAAGGGAGAACTCAAGATTAAGGTTTCAAGCTCAATAAGATGAGAAATAGAAAGTAAAGTTTCTACAAGATCTCACTAACTTCAAATTTAAGGTTGAAGAGGCAAGGAAAATTGAAGAAGGTATGGCCAAAAAATTAAATATAAAAGATCTAGAGTATGAAATATTAGAATATGATATAGTTTCACTAAATATGGAAGTGAAAGAATCTAAGGTCAAACTACACAAGGTTGAGAAAAACTTGAAGACCTTGGAAAGGATTATCAATGCACAAAGATCATCAGTCATCAAAACAAGACTTATTTTTAAATAAGAACAATGGAAATAGGAAGCAAGAAAAGGATAGTCAAGCTCAAGCACCAAAGGAGAAGAAGCTTCAAAAGAAGATAGTAAAAAAGAGAGTGAGATTTTTGAGGATAAGTATAAAAATAGAAATATCAATAGGGAAAGGAACAATGCACAAATGAGGAATAGATGGAACAGGAAACAAGATAGGTTAGAAGAGACTACGAGACCAATGGGTTCAAGGCAAATTTTCTTCAATGGATGATAGGGTTATGCATAGAGGCTATTTATCGCAATATTGGCTAAAATTAGGATTTTTAAAATTTAGAATCGAATAATATTTGGGACCCTTGACCAAGGTCCATTAGCCAAAAATTTCTAGGTGCAAAATTTTTTGGTGGTCGATTCACCTTAATTTTATAATAATTTGGCCATTTTAAGTTTAAATTTCCAACATTATCCCTAATAATAGTGAACCTTCTACATGTGTTTGGACACTATTCACATGGATTTCAAAACTAATTCGCCAAATTTTAATAAATACATTTTGGGGTTGACCCCTTACGCATAACCTTAATGGACAATGCTTCTCATGTCACAGGTTTGAACACAAGGCTACACAATGCAGGACACATGAAAGACAGGAATATGGAAACTTGAGAAATATACATCTCTTTCAAGGGTATTGTTACTCTTGTAATCAGTTTGGTCATAAGACAATAAATTGTAGGGTTCATGATAGGAATAGATATGGCTTCGCCAGGAGGAACTAAAATACATGTGCACCTTCATGGAATCACATCATTAAGTGTTATAAGTATAATAATGTTGGGCATATAGCCAAGTGGTGTAGAGAAAAATTTCCAAAACCTCCAAGGATAGTCAAGAAAGAGGATTCTCAAAAGGTTCAAAAATGTATGACTTCAAAGGTATGGAAAAAGGTGGAAAAAAGTAAAGAGTAGTGTATACTGGGAGTAGAGATACTCCCACCCAAAAATTAACCACCTCAAAGAGAGGAGGTCGGAGAGGGGCTGAGCTAAGATGCTTATGTTTAGCCCCAATCCCCAAAGGTGACCCTTTCCCATTGATTTCAAACAGGGAGAGATTTGATTTAGAGGGAAAGCATTTAGTCAAGGGGACCAGTTTCTCAAGGGGATCAAAATAGAGAGGTAAAGAAAATGATAAAAGGTAAATTGGTCGCCATCAATGAAAAGGGGGATATTATTGGAAATATGAGCAAGGTCTATTGTCATTGATTTCAAGATTCAATTTCAGTGAGCAGTGCAAAAGAAAGGATGTCAAGAGTCAGTTTCATTAAGTAGTACAAGAGAAATATTACTTCTAGGCCTAAGGGAAATAATATTATAATATATTCTATTATAATATTCAAGGTGGTCAGATAAGGTCTAAAGGAGCAATAGGAAGGCCCAAGAAAAATAATATTATAATATTTCATTATAATATTAAAGGTCTAATGGTAAGACCTAAAGTGGTCAAATTAATTATAATAATTTCATTATAAATTAATATATAATTTAATTTAATTAACCTTAGGGTTATTAAATTAAATATAAATTAATTATAATAATTTCATTATTAATTAATTTATAACTTAGTTTAATTAACCCTAAGGTTAGGGTTATAAGGGCAAAGTTTATTTATTAAGCGTCAATGTCATACGAAGATTCTCCCTCTACCGACATCCAAATGGAGATGGCACAATGGTATAAATACCATGTGCATTGGTTGAATTAGAACTTACCTTTGATTGAATCACATTTTAGAGCCTACAATTTTCATGATTTACGTGCAGGGAAAAAGATAAATTTTTGTTTTACTTGATAGCCATAAAAGGGACAAAAGGAGGGAGGCCTAAGAGTCTCATAGTCAACCAAGTAGTTGGGCTAGCAACAAGCGGCTGTGTGTTGAGACGTTGCAATATGGGAAGTCCCGTGATCGAATCCTAGTGGTAGTTTTTTTGTGGTGGTCATTTTCATTTTGAGTGCCCAACATAGAAGATAAAGTGCACAAGGTGTTTTTACCTACCAAGGTGAGCACCTAGCTCACACGGTAGTTGAGCCATGGCTAGGGCACTGGTGGTAGTGCAACTAGGGATCGAATCCCGTCGAGGGAAAAAGAGGTATTTAATTTTTTATTTAAATTTTATCTGAAGGTTTTGTTGTGGAATGATTTTTGTGTGTTAATGGGGAGATATAAGGTTTATAAAATTTAAAATATTTTATTTTGATTTTGATGATTAGAATTTGGAAGGAGTAATAAGGTGAATGAATAAAATTAATTGTTGTTTAAATTTTTCTAATAATTCTTAAGAGTGGAGATTATAAGGTGTGATTGAGATTAAAATTTCTGTATGGTGAAGTATTCTAAGGGAATATTTGAATGAAATTTTGAGAAGGTTTTTGCTACCTAACATTTGAGATTGGCAAAGAGGGTAATTGTGATTGACACAGGTTTTGAGATCTATTCTTCATAAAACAAAAGGTATGGGCACATCTTCCTTGTGAGTGAAATATTGTTGGATTGGATGTTATGAATGCTAAGTTGGAGTGAAAAGGATTGTTTGATAAGCATTGTTGTAAATATTTGAGTAATCCTTCATGTGCATGATTAGGGTTTGAGAAAGATCATGAGTATCATTATTATGTGATATTGTTTGATAAGCATTGTTAGAAATATTTCAGTAAGCTTCCATATACTTGATTAGGGTTTATGAAAATACCATGAGTATAATTGTTATGTAAATTTGAAATCATCTTGAGTCAAGGTTGAGTTCCATAGTGTGAGTTGTTGAAAATCATTGTGAACACTTGTTTAGGGTTTGTAAGCAAGTTGTGTTTCATTTAGTGATCGGTTGAGTGGATTTGATTGACCATAGTTGATTGAAAGTGTTGGAGTGATAGTTAAAGTTATATGAAATAATTTTTTCTTTACTAATTTGAGAAAAAAATTGAAAGTGATTGAGTGTGAAATATATTGAGTACCATTCTCTATATGTTTCTGTAGTTAAACAAAAAATTTAGTGAGATTTTCTTGTGATATTGAAGAGGTTTTTTTGGAAGCGATTAAGTTGAGATTTGTGAGTGTTTTATGACTGTGAAACATATTAAGTCTCTAACCATTATCTATATGTTATTGAAGTCAAACAAGATTCTGTGTGAAACTTGTTTGTATGATTGAAGAGGTTCTTTTGTGAGAGATTGTGTTTATTTTTATATGCAAGTTTCTAATTGATTTCAATAAGCTTTTGTGAAAGCTTGTGAGCTGATTTGAGTAAGTCCTAGAGTGTACTTAAGGACAGAGTTGGGAAAGCTTTTGTGAAAGCTTAAAGATAGATTTATGTGAGTTTGTGTGGAATATTATAATGCAGATTTGAGGCAAGTCTTAGAGAAAACTTGAGAGCATATTGGACAAGTTCTAGTGAGGACTTGTTGAGCATATTTGAGGTAATTCTTGGTGAAGACTTGTTGAGTATATTGGACAAGTTCTAGTGAGGACTTTTTGAGCAGATTTGAGGTAAGTCTTGGTGAATACTTGTTGAGTATATTGGACAAGTTTTTGAGAGGACTTTTTGGACAAATTTGAGGTAATTCTTTGAGAATACTTGAAGAGTTGAGTTGATTGGTTGATTTTTTCAAGCTTTGTGTTAAGGCTTGGGATAGATCTAGTAAAATTGAGTTGTGATTGGATAAAGCTTTGTGTTAAGGCTTTAGGATAGATTTGAGGGTAGAATTTGGTGTAGGATTGAGGATAGGTTTATGCTAGACCAGAGATAGAGATTAAGAAAATTTTGGATAGATCGAAGGACTATGTTTAGTGTAGATTTTAGATAGATATTAAGCAGATTTTTGCTAGACCAAAGTACTGTGTTTAGTGTATATTTGAGACAAATCTTGAGTAGATTTATTCTATATCGAAGGAATTTTTTTAGTGTATGTTTGAGATAAGGATTGATCATATTCGTGCTATACCAAAGGACTATGTTTAGTGCAGATTTGATAGAGCTGAGAGTAAGCTTTGGAGGTGATAGAGTAGAGGATAGTAGTCTCTAGTGGATGGAGATCAATTAACCAGGGTAGTGATGATAGAGATCTTCTGAGTGAGGATAGAGTCTTCAGTGGAGAGATATCCATAAGCCAGTGCAGTGGAGGTAGTAGTATTATAGAGGATAACCAACTGAAGTAGAGGATAAGGAGTTCTCCTATGGATAGAGTTCCACAAATCAACTTAGGGGATTGGTGTCTCCTATGGATAGAGATCCATGAAATTGATTAGGGGATTGGTGTCTCCTTTAGATAGAGGTCCATAAAAATTGTAATAGGGAAGGATTCCCAAGATATTTTTTGAGAAAATTTTAGTGAAATATTTCATCCATGGAATAGACCACATTGGGTGAACCATGTTAAATTGGTATCTCTATTGTGTGTGATTATCTGTACATTACTTTGGTTAATGCTATTGATATTTCCATTAATAATATTGGATAATATTATTTGGGAAAGAAAATTAAAAAATGGTCTTATACTATTCACCCCTCCCTCTCAGTATAAGCTTGTGTTCTTCAAATACATGGCACATTGACTCTGAATCTAGTCATCATATGACTAGAAATCTATAATGGTTTGACTATATTGAAATTACTAATGGTTATAGACTAAGAATTGTAGATAGCAAAACTTATCCTATACATGGATATGAATGTGTATAACCAAGCAAATAATTTCTAAACTTTCTACTACATAAAGTATTGTGTGTTTCTGGATTAACATTCAATCTCATTTCAATAAGCAAGCTAGTAGAAAATAATTGGATAGTTAATTTTATATATATGAATGAGGTTAATACATTCCTTATCATGAACCAAAATGAGATAGAAGCAACGTGATAAATCCATGAAAATACATATATTCTAGATTCAATGGAAAACTCATGTTGTATTTAATTTATTTCTTGAGGAACAGGTTGAAGAAAATGAAGAACTAGTACACCATAAAGGTAAGCATAGAATAATCAATATAAAAAAATATGAGAGGTAAAAAACACTATGCTCTACTCATCCAACTGCAATCTAAAGAAGTAGCAAATGTAGATAATCATAAAGAAGAAAATAAATGAGGATGGATAGAAGAAATTGTAGAACTAGAAGAAACTACAAATGGTTATGAAGTCAAAGCTCTTACAATAATAAAAATAGGTTATGAAGACACTAACTACTTGCTTGTACATGTTACATAGAATAGAGAAGAATAATACAAACTCCAAGACCAAGAATAAGATCCATATTGAATATTGAAATCTTCAATACCCAAATAATGTAATACAAGAGGGTGTTAGAATTAGAGCATTTTACATCATTTGGGTCATATAAATGTACCACCTTTGGTACATAGTTAGAGTAGGATATTATTTTAGGGGGAAGTTAGCTACTTACTTCAAGTAATGTAATAAATACACAAGTGTCAATGTGCAAGGTGTCCCCTTGTACAACTAGCTAGAGTGTTGGCCAAGGAATCTCTCTTCCTATATAAAGGGCCTCATAGTGATAGATTAGTAGAGCACGAGACATATCAAGCATATCAATTGTATTGTATTAGATAGTGGTAGAACTCATGTATGGAGTACAATATAGTTCTTCCACTTGTATTAATGGAGTGACCATTACCTCCATATTGCATTGTATTTTCACCACTTTCTATTTGTAGTATATTTCAGTCATATTGTAGAATTAATTTTTTTCATATTTTTTGCATCTTACTAGGACCTATGATAGATATCTCCCACTATATATATTCTCAAAATCTAACAAAATATTCAATATTCAAGGTTTTCTGGAAGTGGTCATATCAGACAAGGACTCAAGTTTCACATCAAAGTTTTGCTAAGCTTTGCATCGAACCATTGGCACTAAGTTAAATATCAATGTTGCTTATCAACTAGAAACTAACAAGCAAAATAAAATGGTAAACCAATTTTTAGAGGATATTCTTCACATTCATTGTATGGATTAAAAAACTGATGGGAAGATTATGTACACTTGGTAGAATTTACCTATAATAACGGTCATCATACGATCCTAGGTATGGCTCCATTTGAAGCTTTGTATGGAAGAAGGTGTAGGACACCATTGTATTAGATCCAATTATGGTGTAGGATAATATAGAAGATAAAATTGTGCTTGGACCCAATATGGTCAAAGAAATGGAACAACAATTGAGAATTATCATATAAAGGCTTAAATAAGGTGCAGATCATCATAAGAGTTATGCTAACCTAAAGAGACCACCAAGATATTTTAATATAGCTGATATAATATTTCTAAGGGTAAGACCAAATAAGAGTGCTACTAAATCCACAAAATTTGATCCACATTTTGTTGGACCCTTTGAAATTATAAAGAAGATCAATCCTATGGTATACTAACTTGCCTTACCACAGAGTTTGTCAAATATTCATGACACCTTTCATATTTCACTACTTAGAAAATAGATTTCTAATCCTGGTCATTTGTGGGACTTTTCTAATCTACAGATGGTGGATTTGGAGGCTATAGAGGTTCAACTAGTAAAAATAATTGAGTTACATTCCAAATAAATGAGTAAATGGACCCTAGAGAAATGCAAGATCCAATGGGATCGCTATGCTAAGAGGAATGCTAATTGGGAAAAAGAATCAAATATGCGAAGACATTTTCTATTTTTATGTGTAAAATATATGAATTATGTATAATTATTACTTGTACTAGAACCTTAAAGAAAACACAAAGGATTGTATTGAGCCTAAGGGGGGAGGATTTCATGGTCCTCCCTTGGAAAACTTTTATTTGGATGGTTTAAGGTTTCATTATGTTAGCTTGTTGATAAAATGTTTAACTATATTATGCTTAGTTTTTGTAGACATATATGTTGTGAAAATAAAATGATGTATTTTATTGATGGAATGATTGACTAGTTCATGATTAGCTACACAAAACCTATATTTTATGAAAGAACAAGATGATGTTGATATATCAGCACCTTTTGAAGAACACAAGCTTATATTGAGAGGGGGGGTGAACAGTATAAGACCACTTTTTACTTTTCTTTCCCAAATAGTATTATCCAATATAATCAATGGCAATATCAATAGCAGTAACCAAAGCAATGCACAAATCATCACACACAATAGAGACACCAATTTAACGTGGTTCACCCAATGTGGGCTACTCCACGAAGAAAATATTTCACTAAAATTTTCTCAATCAATCTCTTGGGAATCCTTTCCCTATTACAATGTTTATGGACCTCTCGTCCAAAGGAGACACCAATCCCCTAATCAAGTTCATGGATCTCTATCCATAGGAGAACTCCTTTCTCCTTAGCTATGTTTGGTGATCTTCTAGAAGAACTGTTACCTCCACTACATTGGCTAATGGATCTCTATCCACTGAAGACTCATATCCTCACTCCTCTAGCTAATGGATCTCTATCCACTAGAGACTATCATCCTCTATACTCTATCACCTCCAAAGCTTACTCTTAGCTCTATCTCAAATCTACACTAAACATAGTCCTTCGGTCTAGCAAAAATCTACTCAATCTCTATCTTTAGTCTAGCAAAAACCTATCCTCAAATATACACCAAAATCTATCCTCAAATCTACACTAAACATAGTCCTTCAGTCTAGCACAAATCTATCCTCAATATATATCCTCTGATATATACTAAACACAATCCTTCGGTCTAGCACAAATATATCCTCAATATCTATCCTCTGATCTACACTAAACATAGTCCTTCGATCTAGCACAAATATATCCTCAATCTCTATCCTCAAGCCTTAACACAAAGCTTGATCTAATCAAAAATCAACTCTGATAGATCTACCCCAAACCTTAACTCAAGGTTTGAACAAATCAATCAATCAAATTTGCTCTCAAGTCTTCTCAAATACTTATCTCAAATCTACCTTGTAAGCTTCCACAAAATCTCACATTAATCTATCCACAAGTCCTCTCTAGAACTTGCCCAATATACTCAACAATACCTCACTAGAACTTATCAAATATACTCAACAAGTCCTCACTAGAACTTGTCCAATATTCTCAACAATATCTATCCTCAAACTCTATATTATAAGCTTCCACAAAATCTCACACAAATCTATCCACAAGTCTTCTCAAGACTTACCTCAAATATGCTCAACAAGTCCTCACTAGAACTTGTCCAATCTCATAGAAACATAAAGAGAATTGTTAGAGACTCAATATGCTTCACACTCACAAACTATCAATCACTTTCAATCTCTCTTTTATCATAGAAACATATAGAGAATTGTTAGAGACTCAATATGTTTCACATTCATCAACACTCAACCTCTTTCTCAAATCAATTCAGAATATAGAACAATTTGTTTCATAGAACTTGAACTATCACATCAACACATCCACTTGACTAGGCTCAACCAACTCTACTCAACCAATCACTCAATGAAATAATCCTTGCTCACAAACCCTAGTCCAAACTTATGAACATTCACTCAAATGTTCCAACAATGCTTATCAACCAATCTCACATAACAATGATACTCATGATCTTTGCAAACCCTAGTTCAAGTTCTTCACTCAACTAATTGCTTCAACAACAATGCTAGTCTCACATAACAATGATACTCATGATCTTTGACAACTTCACATAACAATGATACTCATGATCTTTGACAACTTCACATAACAATGATACTCATGATATTTGCACAAACTCTAGTTCAAGTTCCTCACTCAACTAATCACTTCAACAACAATGCTTATCAAACAAGGTTTTATCAACTACCATTTATTCCATAAAAAACCCTTTTCACTCCAACTTAGCATTCACAACCTTCAACAATCACTCACTAGGAAGATGTGCCCATACCTTTTATTTGATGTAGAAGTGTCCTTAGAAAACCTGTCTCAATCACAATTTCCTTCTTTCTAGTTTTCAATGGTTAGATGACCAAAATATCACTCTAACACTTTCTCAAAATATTCCTTAGTCAAAAAAATAATCAAAGCTCAAATACACCTTATTGCTCCATCTTAAAATAATATCCAACACCACAAATATTTAATCAAAACACTTCTTCCAAAACTCTAACTCATCAAAAGAACATCTTAACAATTCAGTTTCATCATAACCCTTTTTAGAAAGATATCTCAAAAATAATCCAAACTCTACTTATGACTCCCTACTTAATATTGCATTAATTAAATAAATCACTTTATAAAATAATGCAATAAGTCAATCTCTCACTTTTCTAAGGTAAAACAAAATTACCCTAGCTTTTACTTTAGCAAAAATAACCCTTCATATATCAAAAAATATTTCCTCAACACTTAGGTTAATTTCACAACTTAACTTCCACCTTATCCCTCCTAAACCTTAGCAAAACAAATTAAAATAATTTCCAAAAAAAATATTACCACTTTTCGCAATCCATGGGGCTCGAAACTTGGCACAATACTCCCACAATGCCTTGGCCATGGCTTCCACGCCGTGTGAGCCACGTGCTCCACTTGGAGCCTCAAAGCACAATGTGTGCTTTGACTCCTTCAAACCCTTAAGAGCCCTTGGCTCTTCCTTTGATGCCGATGGAACCACACATTGCGCTATTCGGGAGGCACACATTTCAAAATTTGCATGAGCTTATTTTTGCTTAAGGTGGATGCAATAAAATTGATGCCAAACCTTAGGAATGGCTATGGTATTTATACCATATGCCTTCCCTTGTCACACACGTCGACGGAGAGGAAAATACATCGGGGAAACAATGTTGTCGTCGGCGCTACCAACTTTACCTTCGAAATATATTTATTTATAATTATTTAAATTCAAAGGAATTTAAATATTATAAATTAAATATTTAAATCTCCTTTGGGCTTTTAAAATAAAAGCCTCCTTAGGTTTTAGAAAACCTTTTTGATTTCCCCCAGGTTAAAAAACTTTTAGCCAACCAGAAAAAACTATTTTGCAACCATGTTTAAAAAAACATTTTATTTTGCCCAACCATGGTTTTAATAAAAAACTTTTATTTTGTCCAACCATGGTTTTAATAAAAACCTTTTATTTTGTGCTTCACATAATATTTAAAAATAAACATTATGAAGCTCTTTTGCCACCAACATTTTGCATTACTCCTTTTGACCTTTTGACATCAATGACAATTCACCTTGACATCAATGACAACTTCATCTACTCAAAATGTCCAACAATCTCCCCCTTTGTCATTGATGGCAACCCAATTATCTTTTCAAATTTTCTTAACCTATTTCTATCCTGCTCCCCCTGGGAAACTGCTCCCTTGACTCAATGCTCTCTTCTTAAATCAAATATCTCCCCCTTACTTAAATCTCTCCTCCTTTGACATCAATGGCAAAGGGTCACCTTTGGGGCTTGGGGCTAAGAATGAGTCTCTTAGCTTAGCCCCTCCCCCACCTCCTCTTGAGGTGGTTAATTCTGGGGTGGGAGTATTTCTACTCCCAAAAAGCACTGGTCTTTACCTTTGTCCATTTTTCCTTCTCATATGATCCTTCTAATTCTTTTGATTTTTCTTGTTCATGTCCATGTTCCTATTTTTTTATGTTGTATTCCTATCCCTATTCATGTCCATGTTCCTATTTATGTTCATGTCCATCTTCCTATTCCTATTGATGTCCATATTCCTATTCCTGATCCTATTCCTATTCATGCTTGGTTCTAGAATATCTTCTCTACACCACTT
Source organism: Wollemia nobilis (assembly GCA_028583015.1). NCBI lineage: Eukaryota > Viridiplantae > Streptophyta > Pinopsida > Araucariales > Araucariaceae > Wollemia > Wollemia nobilis. The sequence continues at coordinate 3,670,327 of JAQPPZ010016349.1, forward strand.
TGTTGTATGTCCATCATTATTGCACTTATAACACTTAATGTTATTATTCCTTGGAGGTGCAAATATCTTGGGATTTCTCCTGGTGAAGCCATATCTATTCCTATCATGAACCAGCAATTCATTGCCTTGTGACCAAACTGATTACATGAGTAGCAATACCCATGAAAAAGCTGCCTATTTCTGAAATTTCCATATTCCATACTTTCATGTGTCTTGCACTGTGTAGCCTTGTGCCCAAACCTATGACATGAGAAGCATTATCCATTGAAGAAACCTTGCCTTGACCCCATTGGTCTCTTAGTCTCTTCTACCCTATCTTGTTTCCTATTCCATCTATTCCTTATTTGTGCATTGTTTCTTTCCTTGTTGAAATTTCTATTGTCCAACTTATCCTTAGAAGTCTCACTCTTTCTTTTACTCTCTTCTTTTGAAGCTTCTTCTTCTTTGGTACTTGAGCTTGACTCTCCTTTTTTTACTTCCTATTTTCCTTGTTCTTCTTCAAAACTAAGTCTTGTTTTGGTGATTGATGATCTTTGTGCATTGATAATCCTGTCCAAAGTCTTTGAATTTTTCTCAAACTTGTGTAGCTTGTCCTTAGAGCCTTTTACTTCCATCCTTAGTGAAACTATCTCATGTTCTAATCTTTCACACTCTAGATCTTTTGTCTTTAATTTTTTAGCCATACCTTCTTCAATTTTCCTTGCCTCTTCAACCTTAATTTTGAAGTTAGTGAGCTCTTGTAGAAACTTTGCTTTTGCTTTCTCATCTTCTTGAGCTTGAACCCTTAATCCTGAGTTCTCCCTTTTTAATTCTTTGAGATCAACAATAAGTCTTTCACATTCTAGCTCTTTTACCTTTGACTATTCAACCATACCTTTTTCAACTCTCCTTGCCTTTTCAACCTTATCTTTCAAGTCAGAGAGATCTTGTAGAAGCTTTGTCTTACATTTCTCATCCTCTTGTATTTGAGCCTTTAATTCTAAGTTCTCCCTTTTCAACTCAACAAGTTCCTTAAGAGTGACTTCCTCCTTTTCTTTTTCTGAATTTTTCTCTTTTCTTTGGTCTTCAATTTCTTCTATTGTCCAAAGTAGAGTTTCTTCTTCATACCTATTTTGACTATCCATGTTATCCTTTTCTGAACCATCCTCTAGGACTTCAATTTTGAAAGTATCATCTTCATCTTCACCACTACTAAACCCATTGCAATAACCTGCATCATGATCGAGTTGACCACAAACAAAACATTCTTCACCTTCTTGTGAACAATAAGCTGCAAGGTGACCTGTCTTCCTACATCTGGTACAAAAATTTATTAATCTGGCATTTTCTCCATTGCTTGATTCATCTCTTGAATCTATTTCTATTCTTCCTCCTAAAACAACAACATTGAATTCATCTTCCTTTTCTTTCATGACCATGTGTGTTCTTTTCTTCTTGTGTCTCATGGTTCTACTTTTGCCTTTCTTTGCCATTTGTGTTCTTGTAAGATCTTCCTTCAAGTTGTTAAACCTTTTTCGAAGGAACCAACTATGATACCAATTGAAGAACACAAGCTTATACTGAGAGGGGGGTGAACAATATAAGACCACTTTTTACTTTTCTTTCCCAAATAGTATTATCCAATATAATCAATGGCAATATCAATAGCAATAACCAAAGCAATGCACAAATCATCACACATAATAGAGACACCAATTTAACATGGTTCACCCAATGTGGGCTACTCCATGGAGAAAATATTTCACTAATATTTTCTCAATAAATCTCTTGGGAATCCTTTCCCTATTACAATGTTTATGGACCTCTGTCCAAAGGAGACACCAATCCCCTAATCAAGTTCATGGATCTCTATCCATAGGAGAACTCCTTTCTCCTTAGCTCTGGCTAGTGATCTTCTAGAAGAACTGTTACCTCCACTACATTGGCTAATGGATATCTATCCACTGAAGACTCCTATCCTCATTACTCTAGCTAATGGATCTCTATCCACTAGAGACTATCATCCTCTATACTCTATCACCTCCAAAGCTTACTCTTAGCTCTATCTCAAATCTGTACTAAACATAGTCCTTCGATCTAGCACAAATCTACTCAATATTTATCTCTGGTCTAGCACAAAACTATCCTCAAATATACACCAAAATCTATCCTCAAATTTACACTAAACATAGTCCTTCGTCTAGAATAAATCTACTCAAAAATTTATCCTCTAATTATACTAAACATAGTCCTTCGATCTAGCACAAATCTATCCTCAATCTCTATCTTCTAATCTACACTAAACACAGTCCTTCGGTCTAGCACAAATCTATCCTCAATATCTATCCTCAAGCCTTAACACAAATCTTGATCCAATCATAAATCAACTCTGCTAGATCTACCCCAAACCTTAACTCAAGGTTTGAACAAATCAATCAATCAACTCTGCTCTCAAGTCTTCTCAAAGACTTGTCTCAAATCTACCTTGTAAGCTTCCATAAAATCTCACACTAATCTATCCACAAGTCCTCTCTAGAACTTGTCCAATATTCTCAACAAGTCCTCACTAGAACTTGTCCAATCTACTCAACAATATTTATCCTCAAACTCTGTATTGTAAGCTTCCACAAAAGCTCACACAAATCTATCCACAAGTCTTCTCAAAGACTTACCTCAAATATGCTCAACAAGTCCTCACTAGAACTTGTCCAATATCATAGAAACATAAAGATAATTGTTAGAGACTCAATATGCTTCACACTCACAAACTCTCAATCACTTTCAATCTCTCTTTTATCATAGAAACATATAAAGAATTGTTAGAGACTCAATATGTTTCACATTCATCAACACTCAACCTCTTTCTCAAATCAATTCAGAATATAGAACAATTTGTTTCACATAACTTGAACTATCACATCAACACATCCACTTGACTAGGCTCAACCAACTCTACTCAACCAATCACTCAATGAAATAATCCTTGCTCACAAACCCTAGTCCAAACTTATGAACTTTCACTCAAATGTTCCAACAATGCTTATCAACCAATCTCACATAACAATGATACTCATGATCTTTGCAAACCCTAGTTCAAGTTCTTCACTCAACTAATTACTTCAACAACAATGCTAATCTCACATAACAATGATACTCATGATATTTGAAAACTTCACATAACAATGATACTCATGATCTTTGACAACTTCACATAACAATGATACTCATGATATTTGCACAAACTCTAGTTCAAGTTCCTCACTCAAATAATCACTTCAACAACAATGCTTATCAAACAAGGTTTTATCAACAACTATTTATTCCAAAAAAACCCTTTTCACTCCAACTTAGCATTCACAACATTCAACAATCACTCACTAGGAAGATGTGCCCATACCTTTTGTTTGATGTAGAAGTGTCCTTAGAAAACCTGTCTCAATCACAATTTCCTTCTTTCCAGTTTTCAATGGTTAGATGACCAAAATATCACTCTAACACTTTCTCAAAATATTCCTTAGTCACAAAAATAATCAAAGCTCAAATACACATTATTGCTCCATCTTAAAATAATATCCAACACCACAAATATTTAATCAAAACACTTCTTCCAAAACTCTAACTCATCAAAAGAACATCTTAACAATTCAGTTTCATCATAACCCTTTTTAGAAAGATATCTAAAAAATAATCCAAACTCTACTTATGACTCCCTACTTAATATTGCATTAATTAAATAAATCACTTTATAAAATAATGCAATAAGTCAATCTCTCACTTTTCTAAGGTAAAAACAAAATTACCCTAGCTTTTACTTTAGCAAAAATAACCCTTCATATATCAAAAAATATTTCCTCAACACTTAGGTTAATTTCACAACTTAACTTCCACCTTATCCCTCCTAAACCTTAGCAAAACAAATTAAAATAATTTCCAAAAATTATTACCACTTTTCGCAATCCGTGGGGCTCAAAACTTGGCACAATACTCCCACAATGCCTTGGTCGTGGCTTCCATGTCGTGTGAGCCACGTGCTCCACTTGGAGCCTCAAAGCACAATGTGTGCTTTGACTCCTTCAAACCCTTAAGAGCCCTTGGCTCTTCCTTGCAACACCGACATAACCACACACTATGCTATTCAAGAGGTACACGTTTCAAAATTTTCATGAGCTTCTTTTCGCTTAAGGCATGTTGTGGAATTTTCTCGCTTACCCTTCAGATATTTATCACATCATAGGAAACTCAAGAGTCACAACCAGTATTGTGGATTCTGGAAAATCAACCTCTTTAACCCAGGAATAGATTACTCAAAAATGCTCTAGACAGACCATGTTGGGTAATAAAACCCTAGACAGTGGGTTTTAATATATCTAATTTAATGGTGCAATCACCCACTTATGCTAGAAAAAATAACTCTATACTATTTTGATTATTTTTGTGACCAAACCTAGCGTAAATGAAGCATATTAAGTCCAAACCGATGCCTTATCCATTAGGTAGTCATAACAGATTTATATTAAATGAAAAAAAAAGGAAAGAGACATAAGAACTAGTTCATTTTAATTCATTTGAATAACGTAATGAAATAAAATGATTAACTAGTTAAGAGAAAGTGGCATCCACATGTTTTTATTACAAGAACACATAAATGAGCATTACACAAACCATTCACATAGAATGTGCCAAAGGAAGAGTTGGAGTTTGTATTAATATTTATAATATTTACATAAAGTAGGCCCAATAGAGTGATTGGGTCTCGTATGTCAAAAATTTATAATAAACCCTTGGTTTGAATATTCATAACAAGGGGTGATTTCCCTCTATCCTGATTATAGTGATGTAAGGGTCTCCAATTCTGGTGCATCCAAAAGAAATAATTTTAGTGAACATCGCTCTTTGGTAGTCCTTGGAAATGGTAGAAAGAAAGGTCAATAAGATACACAGGCAAAAAACACAAGGATAATACTGTAGCACCCTAAAATTGGTGCAGTAAAACCTTAAATAATTACAATTACTCTAGTAAATATTTAAATACAAATTTTAACCCCCAAAACTGCTCCCAAACTACCGTTTAACCTGTTTCCTCCTTTCCTGTGCCATTTTTAGAATTTGCTTTAATCGTTTTACAATATTGTCATCGTTCAGACGATATCGCCTTAGATCGAACGATTTCGTCTAGACTATGATGTCCAGATGATCTTGTCCCAAAACTAATTTTTCTCAATTAGCCTCTATTCCAACGACGTTTCTAATCTAAGAAGAAGCGTGTCTGCGTCATTAGATACCCTTCCTATTGGATATCTCCCAAATTGGGATGATATCCAACCTCCTAACCTCCTTCCTAAGCCTATTTAAACTTAGGCCCTCCCCTTAACCTACCTCGGGCTGATATTTCCTGTAACTTGACTTTATACACATTGAGACATCCCAAATTACTATCTGCACTAGTCCTATCCAAATTTTGTTGCAAGAACCTTAGTATTTTTTAGCCAGAGCAAGCTCAGTTCGTCATGGACGATCCTGTTCAATTCGAGATGATTTTGCACCGATTCAAGATGATCTCGATTACAGTCTGCATTCAGGGCAATCAGTGCCCAGAGTCTACATTTTTCTCCTTTCATCTCCTGTTCTATTTTGCATCTAGTCAGTTTATTTATTATTTTTTGCTATTCTACATCTTGGAGTTCACCCATGTAGTTTAATTGCATAATGAAAACATGATTAACTATTAAAACATTGTAATTTTCTTGCATTCCTATTTATGATTATCTGTTAACATCTTTATTGTCATTTTACATCTTTATCCTCTATTAGCATTGCTATATTTTTTGTATTTTGTGTCTATTTCTCTGTTTGTAGGTCTCTGACGAATTCGTCTGAAGAATTCGTCAGATCTTAGACGATCCTACAAGTCGGAGACAATCTCATCAAATTCTAGATGATCTGGACTGCTTCAAGAATCAAAACCTCTATCAGACATCCGGATCAGGTATGGCTCTGTAATTTAGCCTTTTCTCTCTATTTTCTATTCAAATCTGCTTGTTGTATTTCATTTAGTCTGCATTTTCATAATAGAACAACTTAGATTCATTTGGCCAAACCTAGGAATCGAATGTTTAAAGATAAAACTGAACACATTAAACACATTCCCAACCTAGGTGTGGAAACTGCCATTCAAACATTTCCTGGTGAACCCACCATCCATCGAAAAATCACCATAATATACCTCCCCTGAGAGGCGAGACCTTCTCAAGGCCTCTCAGTCCGAGGTACTGCGCCATCCTTTTCCCATTCTCCTTCCGCACATGGATACTCCATCCGAGGTTAATTTCAAAACTTAACTTCCACCTTATCCCTCATAAACCTTAACAAAACAAATTAATATAATTTCCAAAAAGAATATTACCACTTTTCGCAATCCACAGAGCTAAAAACTTGGCACAATACTCCCACAATGCCTTGCCCATGGCTTTCACACCGTGTTATCCACGTGATCCACTTGGAGCCTCAAAGCACAATGTGTTCTTTGACTCCTTCAAACTCTTAATATCCCTTGGCTCTTCCTTTGATGCCGATGGAACAACACATTATGCTATTCAGGAGGCACACATTTCAAAATTTGCATGAGTTTATTTTTGCTTAAAGTGAATGCAATAATATTGATGCCAAACCTTAGGAATGGCTATGGTATTTATACCATATGCCTTCCGTTGTCACACATGTCGACAAAGAGGAAAAAACTTCGGGAAAACAATGTTGTCGTCGGCGCTACCAACTTTGCCTTCGAAATATATTTATTTATAATTATTTAAATTCAAATGAATTTAGATATGATAAATTAAATATTTAAATATCCTTTGGTCTTTTAAAATAAAAGCCTCCTTAGGTTTTAGAAAATATTTGACTTGCCCAACCATGGTTTTCACAAAAACATTTTATTTTCCTCAACCATGGTTTTAATAAAAACCTTTTATTTTTTCCAACCATGGTTTTAATAAAAACATTTTATTTTCCCCAACCATGGTTTTAATAAAAACATTTTATTTTGCCCAACCATGGTTTTAATAAAAACCTTTTATTTTGTGCTTCACATAATATTTAAAAATAAACATTATGAAGCTCTTTTGCAACCAACCTTTTGCATTACTCCTTTTGACCTTTTGACATCAATGACAACTTCATCTACTCAAAATTTCCAACAATATACCCCTTTGTCATTGATGACAACCCAATTATATTTTCAAATTTTCTTAACCTATTTCTTTCTTGCTCCCCCTGGGAAACTGCTCCCCCTGACTCAATGCTTTCTTATTAAATCAAATCTCTCCCCCTTACTCAAATATCTCATCCTTTGACATCAATGTCAAAGGGTCACCTTTGGGACTTGGGACTAAGAATGAGTTTCTTAGCTTATAACCTCACCCACCTCCTCTTGAGGTGGTTAATTCTAGGATGGGAATATTTCTACTCCCAACAAGCACTGGTATTTACCTTTGTCATTTTTCCCTCTCATATGATCCTTATAATTCTTTTGTTTTTTCTTGTTCATGTTCATGTTCCTATTTTTTTTTATGTTTGTATTCCTATTCCTATTCATGTCCATGTTCCTATTTATGTTCATGTCCATATTCTTATTCCTATTGATGCCCATATTCCTATTCCTGATCCTATACCTATTCATGCTTGGTTATGGAATATCTTCTCTACACCACTTTATTGTATGTCCATCATTATTGCACTAATAACACTTAATGTTATTATTCCTTGGAGGTACAAATCTATTGGGATTTATCCTGGTGAAGCCATATATGTTCCTGTCATGAATCTTGTAATTCATTGCCTTGTGACCAAACTCATTACATGAGTAGCAATACCTATGAAACAACTGCCTATTTCTAAAATTTCCATATTCCATACTTTTGTATGTCCTGTAATGTGTAGCCTTGTGCCCAAACCTATGACATGAGAAACATTTTCCATTGAAGAAACCTTGCCTTGACCCCATTGGTCTTTTAGTCTCATCTACCCTATCATGTTTCCTATTCCATCTATCCCTTATTTGTGCATTGTTTCTTTTCTTGTTGAAATTTCTATTGTCCAACTTATCCTTAGAAGTATCACTCTTTCTTTTACTCTCTTGTATTGAAGTTTCTTCTTCTTTGGTACTTGAGCTTGAATCTCCTATTATTACTTCCTATTTTCCTTATTCTTCTTCAAAACTAAGTCCCGTTTTAGTGATTGATGATATTTACACATTGATAATATTGTCCAAAGTCTTTGAAAATTTATCTCAAACTTATGTAGCTTGTCCTTAGATAATTTTACTTTCATCTTTAGTGAAACTATCTCATGTTTTAATTTTTCGCACTCTAGATCTTTTCTCTTTAATTATTCAGCCATACCTTCTTCCATTTTCTTTACCTATTCAACCTTAATTTTGAATTTAGTGAGCTCTTGTAGAAACATTGTTTTTGATTTCTCATATTCTTGAACTTGAAACTTTAATCCTGAGTTATCCCTTTTTAATTCTTTGATATCAACAATAAGTTTTTCATATTCTAGCTCTTTTACCTATGACTGTTCAACCATGCCTTTTTCAAATCTCCTTGCCTTTTCAATCTTATCCTTCAATTCAGAGAGATCTTGTAGAAGCTTTGTCTTACATTTATCATCCTCTTGTATTTGAGCCTTTAATTCTAAGTTCTCCCTTTACAACTCGACAAGTTCCTTAAGAATTACTTCCTCCTTTTATTTTTTTGAATTTTTCTCTTTTCTTTGGTCTTCAATTTCTTCTATTGTCCAAAGTAGAGTTTTTTCTTCATACTTGTTTTGACTATCCATGTTATCCTTTTCTGGACCATCCTCTAGGACTTCAATTTTGAAAGTATCATCTTCATATTCACCGCTACTAAACCCATTGCAATAACCTGCATCATGATCGAGTTGACCACAAATAAAATATTCTTCACCTTCTTGTGAACAATAAGCTACAAGATGACCTGTCTTCGTACATATGGTACACAAATTTATTAAGCTAGCATTTTCTCCATGGATTGATTCATTTCTTGAATCTATTTCTATTATACCTTCTAAAACAACAACATTTAATTCATCTTCATTTTCTTTCATGACCATGTGTGTTCTTTTATTTTTGCGTCTCATGGTTCTACTTTTGCTTTTCTTTGCCATTTGTGTTCTTGTAATATATTCCTTCAAGCTATTAAACTTTTTTCAAAGGAAGCAAATATGATACCAATTAAAGAACACAAGCTTATACTAAGAGGGTGGGTGAACAACATAACACCACGTTTGATTTTTCTTTCCCAAATAGTATTATCTAATATAATGAATGGCAATATCAATAGCAATAACCAAAGCAATTCAAAAATCATCACACATAATAGAGACACCAATTTAACATGGTTCACCCAATGTGGGCTACTCCATAGAGAAAAATTTTCACTATTTTTTTTTAATGAATCTCTTGGGAATCCTTCCTCTATTACAATGTTTATGGACCTCTGCCCAAAGGAGACACCAATCCCCTAATCAAGTTCATGGATATCTATCCATAGGATAACTCCTTTCTCCTTAGATCTGGATGGTGATCTTCTAGAAGAAATGTTGCCTCCACTACATTGCCTAATGGATATCTATCCACTGAAGACTCCTATCCTCACTACTCTAGGTAATGAATCTCTTTCCACTATATACTATTATACTCTATACTCTATCACCTCCAAAGATTACTCTTTGCTCTGTATCAAATTTGTACTAAACATAGTATTTCAGTCTACCACAAATCTACTTAATATTTATCTCTGGTCTAGCTCAAACTTATCCTTAAATATACACCAAACTCTATCCTAAAATCTGCACTAACCATAGTCCTTCGGTCTACAAAAAATTTGTCCTCTAATCTATACTAAACATTGTCCTTCGGTCTAGAACAAATTTATCCTCTAATTTTTACTAAACATAGTCCTTCGGTCTATCACAAATATATCTTTAATCTCTATCTTCTAATCTACACTAAACACAGTCCTTCGGTCTATAACAAATTTATTCTCAATCTCTGTCCTCAAGCCTTAACACTAATTTTGATCCAATCATAAATCAACTCTGCTAGATCTGCCCCAAACCTTAACTCAAGGTTTGAACAAATCAATCAATCAATTCCGCTCTCAAGTATTCTCAAATACTTGCCTTAAATCTACCTTGCAAGCTTCCATAAAATCTCACACTAATCTATCCACAAGTCCTCTCTAGAACTTATCCAATATGCTCAAGAAGTCCTCACTAGAACTTGTCCAATCTACTCAACAATATTTATCCTCAAAATCTGTATTGTAAGCTTCCACAAAAGCTCACACAAATCTGTCCATAAGTCTTCTCAATAATTACCTCAAATATGATCAACAAGTCCTCATTAGAACCTATCCAATATCATAGAAACATAAATATAATTGTTAGAGACTCGATATGCTTCACACTCACAAACTATCAATCACTTTCAATATTTTTTTTATCATAGAAATATATAAAGAGTTGTTAGAGACTCAATATGTTTCACATTCATCAACTCTCAATCTCTTTCTCAAATCAATTCAGAATATAGAACAATTTGTTTCACGGAACTTGAATTATCACATCAACACATCCACTTGACTAGGCTCAACCAACTCTACTCAACCAATCACTCAATGAAATAATCCTTTCTCACAAACCCTAGACCAAACTTATGAACTTCCACTTAAATGTTCCAACAATGCTTATCAACCAATCTCACATAACAATGATACTCATGATCTTTGTAAACCCTAGTTCAAGTTCCTCACTCAACTAATTACTTCAACAATAATGCTAATCTCACATAACAATGATACTCATGATATTTGAAATCTTCACATAACAATGATACTCATTATCTTTGACAAATTCACATAACAATGATACTCATAATATTTGCACAAACTCTAGTTCAAGTTCCTCACTCAAATAATCACTTCAACAACAATGCTTATCAAAAAAAGTTTTATCAACTATGCTTTATTCCAAAAAAAAACCCTTTTCACTCCAACTTAGAATTCACAACCTTCAACAATCACTCACTAGGAAGATGTGCCCATACCTTTTTTTTGATGTAGAAGTGTCCTTAGAAAACCTGTCTCAATCACAATTTTCTTCTTTCTAGTTTTCAATGGTTAGATGACCAAAATATCGTTCTAACACTTTCTCAAAATATTCCTTAGTCACAAAAATAATCAAAGCTCAAATACACATTATTGATCCATCTTAAAATAATATCTAACAACACAAATATTTAATCAAAACACTTCTTCAAAAACTCTAACTCATCAAAAGAACATCTTAACAATTCAGTTTCATCATAACCCTTTTTAGAAAGATATCTAAAAACTAATCCAAACTCTACTTATGACTCCCTACTTAATAATACATTAATTAAATAAATCACTTTATAAAATAATGCAATAAGTCAATCTCTCACTTTTCTAAGGTAAAAAAAAATTACCCTAGCTTTTACTTTAGCAAAAATAACCCTTCATATATCAAAAAAATATTTCCTCAACACTTAGGTTAATTTCATAACTTAACTTTCACCTTATCCCTCCTAAACCTTAGCAAAACAAATTAAAATTATTTCCAAAAATAATATTACCACTTTTCGCAATCCGTGGGGCTCAAAACTCTGTACAATACACCCACAATGCCTTGTTCGCGGTTTCCATGTTGTGTGATCCACGTTCTCCACTTGGAGCCTCAAAGCACAATGTGTGCTTTGACTCCTTCAAACTCTTAAGAGCCCTTGGCTCTTCCTGCAAGTCTGACATAACCACACACTATGCTATTCAGGAGGTACATGTTTCAAAATTCACATGAGTTTCTTTTCGCTTAAGGCATGTTGTGGAATTTTCTCGCTTACCCTTCAGATATTTATCACATCATAGGAAACTCAAGGGTCACAACCAGTATTGTGGATTCTGGAAAATCAACCTCTTTAACCCAGGAATAGATTACTCAAAAATGCTCTAGACAGACCATGTTGGGAAATAAAACCCTAGACAGTGGGTTTTAATATATCTAATTTAATGGTGCAATCACCCACTTATGCTAGACCAAATAACTCTATACTATTTTGATTATTTTCGTGACCAAAACTAGCGTAAATGAAGCATATTAAGTCCAAACCGATGCCTTATCCATTAGGTAGTCATAACAGATTTATATTAAATGAAAAAAAAAGGAAAGAGACATAAGAACTAGTTCATTTTAATTCATTCGAATAACGTAATGAAATAAAATGATTAACTAGTTAAGAGAAAGTGGCATCCACATGTTTTTATTACAAGAACACATAAATGAGCATTACACATACCATTCACATAGAATGTGCCAAAGGAAGAGTTGGAGTTTGTATTAATATTTATAATATTTACATAAAGTAGGCCCAATAGAGTGCTTGGGTCTCGTATGTCAAAAAATTACAGTAAACCCCTCGTTTGAATATTCATAACAAGGGGTGATTTCCCTCTGTCCTGATTGTAGTGATGTAAGGGTCTCCAATTTTTGTGCATCCAAAAGAAATAATTTTAGTGAACATCTCTCTTTGGTAGTCCTTAGAAATGGTAGAAAGAAAGGGCAATAAGAGACACAGGCAAAAAACACAAGGATAATACTATAGCACCCTAAAATTGGTGCAGTAAAACCTTAAATAATTACAATTACTCTAGTAAATATTTAAATTCAAATTTTAACCCCCAAAATCGCTCCCAAACTATCGTTTAACCTGTTTCCTCATTTCCTGCACCATTTTTAGAATTTGTTTTGACCGTTTGAGAATATTGTCGTCGTTCAGACGATATCGCCTTAGATCGAACGATTTCGTCTGGACTATGACGTCCAGATGATCTTGTCCCAAAACTAATTTTTCTCAATTATCCTCTATTCCAACGACATTTCTAATCTGAGAAGAAGTGTGTCTGCGTCGTTAGAGACCCTCGCTACTGGATATCTCCCAAATTGGGATGATCTCCAACCTCCTAACCTCCTTCCTAAGCCTATTTAAACTTAGGCCCTCCCCTTAACCTACCTCGGGCTGATATTTCCTATAACTTGACTTTATACGCATTGAGACATCCCAAATTACTATCTACACTAGTCCTATCCAAATTTTGTTGCAGGAACCTTAGTATTTTTTAGCCGGAGCAAGCTCAGTTCGTCATGGATGATCCTGTTCAATTTGAGATGATTTTGCACCGATTCAAGATGATCTCGATTGCAGTCTGCATTCGGGGCAATCAGTGCCTAGATTTTGCATTTTTCTCCTTTCATCTCCTGTTCTATTTTGCATCTAGTCAGTTTATTTATTATTTTTTGCTATTCTACATCTTGGAGTTCACCCATGTAGTTTAATTGCATAATGAAAACATGATTAACTATTAAAACATTGTAATTTGCTTGCATTCCTATTTAGGATTATCTTTTAACGTCTTTATTGTCATTTTACATCTTTATCCTCTATTAGCATTGCTGTATTTTTTGTATTTTGTGTCTATTTATCTGTTTGTAGGTCTCTAATGAATTCGTCTAAAGAATTCTTCAGATCTTAGACGATCCTACAAGTCGGAGACGATCCCATCAAATTCCAGATGATCTGGACTGTTTCAAGAATCAGAACCTCTATCAGACATCCGAATCAGGTATGGCTCTGTAATTTAGCCTTTTCTCTCTATTTTCTATTCAGATCTGCTTGTTGTATTTCATTTAGTTTGCATTTTCATAATAGAACAACTTAGATTCATTTGGCCAAACCTAGGACTCGAATGTTTAAAGATAAAACTGAACACATTAAACACATTCCCAACCTAGGCATGGAAACTGCCATTCAAACATTTCCTAGTGAACCCACCATCCATCAAAAAATCACCATAATACACCTCCCTCGAGAGGCAGGACCTTCACAAGGCCTCTCAGTCTCAGGTACCGCGCCATCCTTTTCCCATCCTCCTTCCGCACACGGATCCTCCATTCGAGGTTAATTTCACAACTTAACTTCCACCTTATCCCTCATAAACCTTAGCAAAACAAATTAATATAATTTCCAAAAAAAATATTACCACTTTTCGTAATCCACAGGGCTCAAAACTTGGCACAATACTCCCACAATGCCTTGCCCATGACTTTCACACTGTGTTATCCACGTGATCCACTTGGAGCCTCAAAGCACAATGTGTTCTTTGACTCCTTCAAACTCTTAATATCCCTTGGCTCTTCCTTTAATGCCGATGGAACCACACATTGCGCTATTCAGGAGGCACACATTTCAAAATTTGCATGAGTTTATTTTTGCTTAATGTGAATGCAATAAAATTGATGCCAAACCTTAGGAATGGCTATGGTATTTATACCATATGCCTTCCGTTGTCACACATGTCGACAAAGAGGAAAAAACTTCGGGAAAACAATGTTGTCGTCGATGCTACCAAATTTGCCTTTGAAATATATTTATTTATAATTATTTAAATTCAAAGGAATTTAGATATGATAAATTAAATATTTAAATATCCTTTGGTCTTTTAAAATAAAAGCCTCCTTAGGTTTTAGAAAATATTTGACTTGCCCAACCATGCTTTTCATAAAAACATTTTATTTTGCTCAACCATGGTTTTAATAAAAACCTTTAATTTTGTCCAACCATGGTTTTAATAAAAACATTTTATTTTTCCCAACCATGGTTTTAATAAAAACCTTTTATTTGTCCAACCATGGTTTTAATAAAAACCTTTTATTTTGTGCTTCACATAATATTTAAAAATAAACATTATGAAGCTCTTTTGCCACCAACCTTTTGCATTACTCCTTTTGACCTTTTGACATCAATGACAACTTCATCTACTCAAAATGTCCAACAATATCCCCCTTTGTCATTGATGGCAACCCAATTATCTTTTCAAATTTTCTTAACCTATTTCTTTCTTGCTCCCCCTGGGAAACTGCTCCCCTTGACTCAATGCTTTCTTATTAAATGAAATCTCCCCCCCTTACTCAAATCTCTCATCCTTTGACATCAATGTCAAAGGGTCATCTTTGGGACTTGGGACTAAGAATGAGTTTCTTAGCTTATAACCTCACCCACCTCCTCTTGAGGTGGTTAATTCTAGGATGGGAATATTTCTACTCCCAACAAGCACTAGTCTTTACCTTTGTCATTTTTCCCTCTCATATGATCCTTATAATTCTTTTGTTTTTTCTTGTTCATGTTCATGTTCCTATTTTTTTTATGTTCGTATTCCTATTCCTATTCATGTCCATGTTCCTATTTATGTTCATGTCCATCTTCCTATTCCTATTGATGCCCATATTCCTATTCCTGATCCTATCCCTATTCATGCTTGGTTATGGAATATATTCTCTACACCACTTTGTTGTATGTCCATCATTATTGCACTAATAACACTTAATGTTATTATTCCTTGGAGGTACAAATCTATTGGGATTTATCCTGGTGAAGCCATTAATGTTCTTGTCATGAATCTTGTAATTCATTGCCTTGTGACCAAACTCATTACATGAGTAGCAATACCTATGAAACAACTACCTATTTCTAAAATTTCCATATTCCATACTTTTGTATGTCCTGTAATGTGTAGCCTTGTGCCCAAACCTATGACATGAGAAACATTTTCCATTGAAGAAACCTTGCCTTGACCCCATTGGTCTTTTAGTCTCATCTACCCTATCATGTTTCCTATTCCATCTATCCCTTATTTGTGGATTGTTTCTTTTCTTGTTGAAATTTCTATTGTCCAACTTATCCTTAGAAGTATCACTCTTTCTTTTACTCTCTTGTATTGAAGTTTCTTCTTCTTTGGTACTTGAGCTTGAATCTCCTATTTTTACTTCCTATTTTCCTTATTCTTCTTCAAAACTAAGTCCCGTTTTAGTGATTGATGATATTTACGCATTGATAATCTTGTCCAAAGTCTTTGAAAATTTATCTCAAACTTATGTAGCTTGTCCTTAGATAATTTTACTTTCATATTTAGTGAAACTATCTCATGTTTTAATTTTTCGCACTCTAGATCTCTTGACTTTAATTATTCAGCCATACCTTCTTCCATTTTCTTTACCTATTCAACCTTAATTTTGAATTTAGTGAGCTCTTGTAGAAACATTGTTTTTGCTTTCTCATATTCTTGAACTTGAAAATTTAATCCTGAGTTATCCCTTTTTAATTCTTTGATATCAACAATAAGTCTTTCATATTCTAGCTCTTTTACCTGTGACTGTTCAACCATACCTTTTTCAAATCTCCTTGCCTTTTCAATCTTATCCTTCAATTCAGAGAGATCTTGTAGAAGCTTTGTCTTACATTTATCGTCCTCTTGTATTTGAGCCTTTAATTCTAAGTTCTCCCTTTACAACTCGACAAGTTCCTTAAGAATTACTTCCTCCTTTTATTTTTTTGAATTTTTCTCTTTTCTTTGGTCTTCAATTTCTTCTATTGTCCAAAGTAGAGTTTTTTCTTCATACTTTTTTTGACTATCCATGTTATCCTTTTCTGAACCATCCTCTAGGATTTCAATTTTGAAAGTATCATCTTCATATTCATCGCTACTAAACCCATTGCAATAACCTGCATCATGATCGAGTTGACCACAAATAAAATATTCTTCACCTTCTTGTGAACAATAAGCTACAAGATGACCTGTCTTCGTACATATGGTACACAAATTTATTAAGCTGGCATTTTCTCCATGGCTTGATTCATCTCTTGAATCTATTTCTATTATACCTTCTAAAACAACAACATTTAATTCATCTTCATTTTCTTTCATGACCATGTGTGTTCTTTTCTTTTTGTGTCTCATGGTTCTACTTTTTATTTTCTTTGCCATTTGTGTTCTTGTAATATATTCCTTCAAGCTATTAAACCTTTTTTAAAGGAAGCAAATATGATACCAATTAAAGAACACAAGCTTATACTAAGATGGGGGGTGAACAACATAACACCACTTTTGACTTTTCTTTCCCAAATAGTATTATCTAATATAATGAATGGCAATATCAATAGCAATAACCAAAGCAATTCAAAAATCATCACACATAATAGAGACACCAATTTAACATGGTTCACCCAATGTGGGCTACTCCATAGAGAAACATTTTCACTATTTTTTTTAATGAATCTCTTGGGAATCCTTCCTCTATTACAATGTTTATGGACCTCTGCCCAAAGGAGACACCAATCCCCTAATCAAGTTCATGGATATCTATCCATAGGATAACTCCTTTCTCCTTAGATCTGGATGGTGATCTTCTAGAATAAATGTTGCCTCCACTAAATTGGCTAATGGATATCTATCCACTAAAGACTCCTATCCTCACTACTCTAGGTAATGAATCTCTATCCACTATATACTATCATACTCTATACTCTATCACCTCCAAAGATTACTCTTTGCTCTGTATCAAATTTGTACTAAACATAGTCCTTCAGTCTACCACAAATCTACTTAATATTTATCTTTGGTCTAGCACAAACTTGTCCTTAAATATACACCAAACTCTATCCTCAAATCTGCACTAACCATAGTCCTTCGGTCTACAAATTTTTTTTCCTCTAATCTATACTAAACATTGTCCTTCGGTCTAGCACAAATTTATCCTCTAATTTTTAATAAACATAGTCCTTTGGTCTAGCACAAATATATCCTTAATCTCTATCTTCTAATCTACACTAAACACAGTCCTTCGGTCTATAACAAATTTATTATCAATCTCTGTCCTCAAGCCTTAACACAAATTTTGATCCAATCATAAATCAACTCTGCTAGATCTGCCCCAAACCTTAACTCAAGGTTTGAACAAATCAATCAATCAATTCCGCTCTCAAGTCTTCTCAAATACTTGCCTTAAATCTACCTTGCAAGCTTCCATAAAATCTCACACTAATCTATCCACAAGTCCTCTCTAGAACTTATCCAATATGCTCAAGAAGTCCTCACTAGAACTTTTAAAATCTACTCAACAATATTTATCCTCAAAATCTGTATTGTAAGCTTCCACAAAATCTCACACAAATCTGTCCATAAGTCTTCTTAATAATTACCTCAAATATGCTCAACAAGTCCTCATTAGAACCTATCCAATATCATAGAAACATAAAGATAATTGTTAGAGACTCGATATGCTTCACACTCACAAACTATCAATCACTTTCAATATTTTTTTTATCATATAAATATGTAAAGAGTTGTTAGAGACTCAATATGTTTCACATTCATCAACTCTCAATCTCTTTCTCAAATCAATTCAGAATATAGAACAATTTGTTTCATAGAACTTGAATTATCACATCAACACATCCACTTGACTAGGCTCAACCAACTCTACTCAACCAATCACTCAATGAAATAATCCTTGCTCACAAACCCTAGTCCAAACTTATGAAATTTCACTCAAATGTTCCAACAATGCTTATCAACCAATCTCACATAACAATGATACTCATGATCTTTGCAAACCCTAGTTCAAGTTCCTCACTCAACTACTTACTTCAACAATAATGCTAATCTCACATAACAATGATACTCATGATATTTGATATCTTCACATAACAATGATACTCATTATCTTTGAAAAATTCACATAACAATGATACTCATAATATTTGCACAAACTCTAGTTCAAGTTCCTCACTCAAATAATCACTTCAACAACAATGCTTATCAAAAAAGGTTTTATCAACTATACTTTATTCCAAAAAAAAACCCTTTTCACTCCAACTTAGAATTCACAACCTTCAACAATCACTCACTAGGAAGATGTGCCCATACCTTTTGTTTGATGTAGAAGTGTCCTTAGAAAACCTGTCTCAATCACAATTTTCTTCTTTCTAGTTTTCAATGGTTAGATGACCAAAATATCACTCTAACACTTTCTCAAAATATTCCTTAGTCACAAAAATAATCAAAGCTCAAATACACATTATTGATCCATCTTAAAATAATATCTAACAACACAAATATTTAATCAAAACACTTCTTCAAAAACTCTAACTCATCAAAAGAACATCTTAACAATTCAGTTTCATCATAACCCTTTTTAGAAAGATATCTAAAAACTAATCCAAACTCTACTTATGACTCCCTACTTAATAATACATTAATTAAATAAATCACTTTATAAAATAATGCAATAAGTCAATCTCTCACTTTTCTAAGGTAAAAAAAATTACCCTAGCTTTTACTTTAGCAAAAATAACCCTTCATATATCAAAAAAATATTTCCTCAACGCTTAGGTTAATTTCATAACTTAACTTCCACCTTATCCCTCCTAAACCTTAGCAAAAGAAATTAAAATAATTTCCAAAAATAATATTACCACTTTTCGCAATCCATGGGGCTCAAAACTTTGTACAATACTCCCACAATGCCTTGTTCGCGGTTTCCATGTTGTGTGATCCATGTTCTCCACTTGGAGCCTCAAAGCACAATGTGTGCTTTGACTCCTTCAAACTCTTAAGAGCCCTTGGCTCTTCCTGCAAGTCTGACATAACCACACACTATGCTATTCAAGAGGTACATGTTTCAAAATTCACATGAGTTTCTTTTCGCTCAAGGCATGTTGTGGAATTTTCTCGCTTACCCTTCAGATATTTATCACATCATAGGAAACTCAAGAGTCACAACCAGTATTGTGGATTCTGGAAAATCAACCTCTTTAACCCAGGAATAGATTACTCAAAAATGCTCTAGACAGACCATGTTGGGTAATAAAACCCTAGACAGTGGGTTTTAATATATCTAATTTAATGGTGCAATCACCCACTTATGCTAGACAAAATAACTCTATACTATTTTGATTATTTTCGTGACCAAACCTAGCGTAAATGAAGCATATTAAGTCCAAACCGATGCCTTATCCATTAGGTAGTCATAACATATTTATATTAAATAAAAAAAAAGGGAAAGAGACATAAGAACTAGTTCATTTTAATTCATTCGAATAACGTAATGAAATAAAATGATTAAATAGTTAAGAGAAAGTGGCATCCACATGTTTTTATTACAAGAACACATAAATGAGCATTACACAAACCATTCACATAGAATGTGCCAAAGGAAGAGTTGGAGTTTGTATTAATATTTATAATATTTACATAAAGTAGGCCCAATAGAGTGCTTGGGTATCGTATGTCAAAAATTTACAATAAACCCCTGGTTTGAATATTCATAAAAAGGGGTGATTTCCCTCTGTCCTGATTGTAGTGATGTAAGGGTCTCCAATTCTGGTGCATCCAAAAGAAATAATTTTAGTGAACATCTCTCTTTGGTAGTCCTTGGAAATGGTAGCAATAAAGGGCAATAAGAGACACAGGAAAAAAACACAAGGATAATACTATAGAATCCTAAAATTGGTGCAGTAAAACCTTAAATAATTACAATTACTCTAGTAAATATTCAAATTCAAATTTTAACCCCCAAAATCGCTCCCAAACCACCGTTTAACCCGTTTCCTCCTTTCCCGCGCCATTTTTAGAATTTGTTTTGACCGTTTGACGATATCGTCGCCGATCAGACGATATCGCCTCAGATCGAACGATTTTGTCTGGACTAGGACGTCCAGACGATCTTGTCCCAAAACTAATTTTTCTCAATTAGCCTCTGTTCCAACGACATCTCTAATCCGAGAAGAAGCGTGTCTGCATCGTTAGAGACCCTCCCCATTGGAGATCTCCCAAATTGGGATGATCTCCAACCTCCTAACCTCCCTCCTAAGCCTATTTAAACTTAGGCCCTCCCCTTAACCTACCCTTGGCTGATATTTCCTATAACTTGACTTTATACGCATTGAAACATCCCAAATTACTATCTGCACTAGTCCTATCCAAATTTTGTTGCAGGAACC
This sequence comes from Wollemia nobilis, assembly GCA_028583015.1. Classification (NCBI taxonomy): domain Eukaryota; kingdom Viridiplantae; phylum Streptophyta; class Pinopsida; order Araucariales; family Araucariaceae; genus Wollemia; species Wollemia nobilis. The sequence continues at coordinate 3,691,238 of JAQPPZ010016349.1, forward strand.
TTAGTATTTTTTAGCCGGAGCAAGCTCAGTTCGTCATGGACGATCCTGTTCAATTCGAGATGATTTTGCACCGATTCAAGATGATCTCGACTGCAGTCTGCATTGGGGGCAATCAGTGCCCAGAGTTTGCATTTTTCTCCTTTCATCTCCTGTTCTATTTTGCATCTAGTCAGTTTATTTATTATTTTTTGCTATTCTGCATCTTGGAGTTCACCCATGTAGTTTAATTGCATAATGAAAACATGATTAACTATTAAAACATTGTAATTTGCTTGCATTCCTATTTAGGATTATCTGTTAACATCTTTATTGTCATTTTACATCTTTATCCTCTATTAGCATTGCTCGTATTTTTTGTATTTTGTGTCTATTTCTCTGTTTGTAGGTCTCTGACGAATTCGTCTGATGAATTCTTCAGATCTCAGACGATCCTACAGGTCGGAGACGATCTCGTCAAATTCTAGATGATCTGGACTGCTTCAAAAATCAGAATCTCCATCAGACATCCGGATCAGGTATGGCTCTATAATTTAGCTTTTTCTCTCTATTTTCTATTTAAAATCTATTTTCTGTATTTCATTTAGCCTGCATTTTCATAATAGAACAACTTAGATTCATTTGGCCAAACCTAGGACTCAAATGTTTAAAGATAAAACTGAACACATTAAACACATTCCCAACCTAGGCGTGGAAACTGCCATTCAAACGTTTCCTGGTGAACCCACCATCCGTCGAAAAATCACCATAATACACCTCCCCCGAGAGGCGGGACCTTCGCAAGGCCTCTCAGTCTGAGGTACCCCGCCATCCTTTTCCCATCCTCCTTCTGCACACAGATCCTATAGCCTAAAGGTAAGGATGCAAAAAATTTGGAGCGATACATTTTGGTGAACCCGACGTGAATGCATTTAAAACCTTTTGAAAACAAAACAAAAAATAAAAAAACAAAAACATAGATGCATTTAAAATCATTTAAAACTAATAAGTTGCATATCATGTTTAGATGGTAGCTCCTAAGAAAATATTAGCAGTTACTATAAATGTTGAAAACCAATTAGCAGCCATAGAAATCAATTATGTGCTTAGTGTGCCTGAAATAGATAGAAACCAACTTTTGTGGGACGAACTTGATAGAAGACTAGGTGTCATTTCATCTAGGTCAACAAAACTTAAACAAATCAAGAGGCTTGTCCTAGATAGAATCCTGGATCCTCATCAACTCATATTTTATCATGAACTTTAGAGAGCCTGCCATAGATGGTTAGCTTATAGGAGAGCTCTTGTGTCTTCAAAATTGTTCACCTTCGAGGAATACCTCGAGAACGCAGCCACTATACACCAGTTCCTAGGTCGTGTAGAAGACCAAGAGGTCGTTCTTACGGATAGGGAAATATGGAATAGAGTTCCTCGAGCTGTGTTATATCGAGAGTATTGCCATGAGCTTTACTTCTATCAACCAGAATCTGATACAGATAATATCACTATAACCCTTTTCATTAAATTCTTGAAAGAAAATTTTCAATTTGAAGAAGAACACTTCATGACTCTCGAAGAACTTGAGCCCATTAATGACATTTATAAATTATTTATAGAAAACTAGATCATTGCTTTCATTATTATTATTTCTTGCATTTATTGTGTTGTTTGTTATCTTTACAATATTATTACAAAAACAAGAAAAACTAAAAAAACATAACAAAAACCAAAACATTTCATTTTAAATATTGTAGTAGGTATATAATTAAAATATATACCTCTTAAGCTTGTTGCATATATATATATATATATATATATATATATAATATAAAATTTCTGAAATCTAAGTTAAGCACAATGCCTAAACTTAGGAATGGTAAACAAACTGAAGGAGAAGAAGAAGATTGGTTAGAAGATAAAACTAGAAACCCAAATGTCCTTCCTGAGGATCCAATTTTGGAAGGAGAAACTCTAGATCAACCAGAAGATGACCTAGGTGAAGACAATGAACAAGAAGAAAATGTTAAAGAGGATGGATCCTCATCCCCTAGAGTAGCTCTAGATGGAACTATTGCTTTTGATAACTTAGATCATTTCTGGAAATTTTTCAATAATAACATTGGCGCTCTTAATATGGCAGTTCGTATTGATAAAGGGCAAATTAGTGACACTCAAGCAGCCATGGAACATATGTTTGATGTGCACACTAATCCCTTGTCTTTTATTGATCAAGAAAGTGATAAGGCTGGACCATCCAATAGAGATATGGTCACTATGATTCAAAACATGCCAAAACAACAAGTTACCCAACCCCCTAAGGAACCTCTTATTGAGCCTAAAATCATTCCCACACAAAAGAAAACTTCCTTCACTACTTTACTTCGCCAAACTATTGATCAATATGCTTCAAGTAAACAAAAACCTAAAATGAAGCCAAACACCAATTTTCAACAATCTGGGATACAACATAATACAACTTCAAAATTTCTTCATAACACCTTTCCTACCAACAATTTACACAATAGCAATATAGCATCTAATATGCATGTCCCTCCATCATATGTTCACAAATCCCATATTAATGCCCTACCGAACCAATATGGTGGGCAAACTAGTAATCTGGAAGCCATGGTGAAACAGTTAGCTTCGCGTATGGACCAGATAGATCCCTATCGTCCCTCGTACAATTATCGAGAGATATGTAGTCAACCTTTGGATCCCATAGTTGTAGCACAACCGTACCCTAAGCATTTTCCCATGCCCATCCTGCCTATATATAAAGGAACTAAAGATCCCATAGAGCATCTTCGCATGTTTAGGATAGCATGTCATGATATATCACATGATGACTTGCTATTACTAAAAATGTTCCCAAAAAGTTTAGGTGGAATGGCATTAGAGTGGTACTATCAATTGCCCACTCATTCTTTGAGAAACTTTGAAGAAATAGTTGAATCTTTTGTCCATCAATTTAGTGCCTACATCGAGAGGCATGTAACCATTAAAGATTTATACAACTTAAAACAAGACAAAGATGAATGTTTTGCTGATTTCTTAGCTAGATGGAGGCAGTTGACAGGAAAAATGCACTTTGTGCTACCTTATAGGGAAATGTTGGACATTTTTATCAATAATTTACAAGAACAAATATCTTATGAGTTATCAACTGCTACTTTAACTACCTTCGATCAAGCTATAGATTTAGCTCAAAGAGTAGAAGATGCCCTCATTAGGAGAGGCCAACTTAGGAAGAAAGATGATGAGAAAACATCCAAAAATCAATATAAAAACAAACAAGTCATAGGTGACGGAGTCACTGACAGCAGAAATGTTGCTAATATCAATGCAACGAAGACAAAAAAAAAATTCATATTGAAACCTCCTGATAAACCTCCTCGAGAATTTACTAGATTGAATCAACCATTATCAACTATTTTACCTCAATTACTCGAAAGAGGTTTGATTCAATTACCAGCTATCCGGGAACCTGATCCAACCATACCCAGATACAGAGTTGACTTACATTGTGATTTCCATAGAGGACCTAGACACTCTACCAACGCTTGTAAAAGGTTGAAACATAAAATACAAGATCTGATTGATAATAATGAAATGGAGGTGCAAGCCTTCCAACCTAAACAAAATGCTCCTAATAACCCTCAAAAGAACATTCCCCAAAATCAAAATCAAAATGCTAATCAATCATTAGACATATTTCAACATCCTTTACCAAGACATGGTAAAGAGGTGGCCAATCAAATCGAACATCATAATGTTCCCCCTCCTACCCGATATGTAGGAACTATTAGCGGACAATTACCTATTCAGGATCCTCAAATATTTGACACAACCTTATCCCTGGTCACAACCAGGCCCCTACATAATTTTCAAACTCCAGATCCTAGTGATGTAGAATCAGATACTGAAAGTGAAATAGACATCACCTCAAACCAATCGAATAGTTTTGAAAACAAATCAGATCCTATTCAACCCATCACAGATGCTATGGTTCCAGAAGAACCATTTCCTAGAAGAGTTACTACTCGACCCTCTTCTAATCAATTCCTCCCTAATGAACAAGCCATAAACGCTCAACCGAGACCATTTCAACGTCTTCAATATAACATTGTAGGTACCATTGGAGTCGTTACCCGACAACAGGCTCAAAATTCTCAACAAGAACCAAACCAGAATGATGGATCAGCTCCATTTGTTTTGAAAAATCCCAATAAAGGGAATCATGCTCCTAATGTTCAACCTAAACCCCCTTACAATATTAATGAGCAATTATCCAATACTATAGCCATAATTTCCCTTTTGGATTTATTAAGATCTTCTCCTACCCATAGGGATGAGTTGATGCTTACATTAAGCCAAATGATGGTACCTCAAAATATTCAACCTGAAGCCATGGCCAATACTATCATCACTAGAGAAGTCGATTGTATTGACTTTCGAGATAAAGATATCCCACAACACAGTTTACATAAGGATAATCCCTTATATATTACTGCTCTAATTGGAGATGTAGTTGTTAAAAGAGTCCTGATTGATAATGGTTCATCTCTAAACATTTGCACTTTTGACTTCTACCAACGATTTGGCTTTAGAAGTGATGAAATGAAGAAAACTGACATGATTATAAAAGCTTTCAATGACGAAACACAAGAAACGTGTGGAGTTATTACCATCCCATTGCAAGTTGGTCCTAGAACCTTAGATACGACCGTGTTTATTGTACATTGCCCCGCATCGTACAATATACTCTTGGGTCATCCTTGGATCAATGCAATGCGGGCTGTCCCATCAACTTTACACCAATGTGTTAAATTCGAATTTAAAAATCAGTTGGTCACTATCCACGGTGATCCTAGACCCTTTGATATGTGTGCTTTGGCGGAACCTGTTGGAGTGCAATTTTGCCCTCGCTCTGTCATCCACACATCCTAATTCTTATTTTTCATCTAAAACTGTGAAACACACACCCATAGCTTCACCTATTTCTCCTCCATTCATTTCACCCTCATATATAGATCAACAATCTTCTAAACAAACCACTCTAGAACCTCAAAAAGATCTTCAATCCACAACCAATCCTTCATGTTCTATCCCTATAATTTCAAAACCTATAGACCCATTCATTAACACTTCCACATTATCAACATCTATCATACCTTCCACATCTAAAGATATAGGGAATGATCCTTCTACATCTTATGCCCTTTTTGATGAACTTTTACCAGATTTATCCACAATCTTAATATCAGAAAAAACAAATGCTTTCATGCAAGATTCAATTCTTTTAAATAACTTGCCGCCATCTCCTCATACTTTGGGCCTCCCACAACCTATGGGAAGTACTTACCAAGTCGGGAGTTGTGCCTTCATTTATAAAGGATATGACTGGGGAAGAATACCTCGAAATATCAAAACTCATCATGATGGATATGCTCGATGTTATTTTACTAATGAGTATATTAAAGCTAAACCCATAATGCTTAAAATGGGATATAAAGGGAAAGGCTTAGGACCTTTCCAAAATGGCATGAAAGAACCTTTCGAGGTAGAACCATGGCCTGCTCGTTGTGGTGTGGGCCTATTTCCTAGTAAGGGTCAACCCTTTCCTTTTGAAGATGATGATCAACTCATATGTTATCAAGATTATTTGGATAGGCGTGATGATTTGCCTCTAAAAAATCAGCCATTTACATGTAACATGCTATCCATAGCTTACCCTGAAATGATTGCCGACTCCGATGATGAGTTGGAAGGAGATATCTTCCACGATGTCTCCGTTGAAGAGATGTTACACAATGGATTTTATTTTGATGGTTCTATACCAACTATAGCCCAGCTTGAGGCCACTAATCCTCAAGATGAATTATCCAACTTAACCTTAAAAGAATTACAAGAATTGGGCGTCTCACCCGCCCCACCTAATTTTGAAAGAGATCTACACATGGAGGTCAAAAACGTCATTAAAGTTAACATTGGAACTGAGGATAATCCTCACATAATCAATATTGGGTCAGAATTAAGTCAAGAAAGACAAGATAAATACATTTCATTTCTTAAAGAATATGAAGATGTCTTCGCTTGGACATACGAAGATATGCCAGGTCTGGACCCTTTCGTAGTCATGCATCATCTAGTAGTCCATCCGGATGCTAAACCTGTTAAACAAAAACTTAGAAAAATGCATCCCAAAATGGCCTTACTAGTCACAGGAGAACTAGAAAAATTGTTGAAGGTTATTTTTATACAAGAACTCAGTCAGCTGGAACTCCTAGATGAAAAACGCATCAATGCTTTGGAGCATCTCCGTGCCTACCAAAACAAGCTTAAAAGATCATATGCTAAAAAAGTTCGTCATCGATCCTTTGAGATTGGTGACCTTGTTTTAAAAGAAAATCAAAAAAATACTAATGCAACTAAAGACCTTAAAGGTAAATTTGAGCCCAACTGGCTTGGACCATACATTATCACTGCTAAATTTGAATCGGGAGCATACAAATTAGCTACCTTAGATGGTAAAGATTTAAAAGAACCCATGAATATTTTGCATCTTAAACGTTACTATGCATAACAAAAATTAGTCATTTCATCATTTGTACATATTTTGCATGTTGTCTTATTTTAAAAAATATCAAACTATTTACACGAAAAAAAAAAAAACAAAAATAATAAAAATAAAAACAGACAATACTCTTGACTCTTTCGAAACCAAAACAAAATAAAGAAGAAAGAGAGAGTCAACATTCTCAAACTTCTCAAAAAGTATTTGTATATATTTCTTCTTACAAATGTTGCAGTTATATATTTCAAATTATTTTGGATAAATTAGCATTTATTTGGAATCCCTCACTTTCACAAACACAAAATAAATATCTTGATTTTTATCTGGCATGATTACTAATCTCTCTTATATCAAAGTCCACAAAATTCAATTAAATAAAGTTTGAGCACAGAGAATTGATCTTGTTATTTACTTAAACCAAGCACATCCTTTCACAATAAAATGATTACATTTGTAATTTCCATGTTATGCTACATAGTAGAAGTGGTTTCTTGAGCGAAAAGTTTCCCCTGCTATCCTATCATGCACATGGTCTAGAATATTTGAGAATTGGCAAAAGGACAAGCTCACCCCTACCCAGAATAAAAATCCCTTGCTCTACAGCTAATCCGAGCAAGTATCCCTAGCATAGGAAGAAAAGCAAAGTTCAAGAAAAAGAAAAAAAAAAAAATGTTATTTTATATCATTACAGCAATGTTTCAAGCATTATCTCAAAAATCAAGCAAAAAAAGCAAAAGAAATACAAAAGAAAGCAAAAGCAAAAGCAATAAAATCCCTCTCCCTACCCTTTGAAAAGAAAAGAAGGGTTGATGAGCTTGAATCCCTGGAATTCTCAATTATTCGAAACTGTGAGGTAAGCCCCATAATAGGTGGTTTATGCCCAACCTGCTTGGCCTTGGGTAACTCCTAGCATGGCGATATGTCTATCACATTAGCGACCTTATTTTGTATAGACCTATGTCTCGCTTATGGATTAGCTAGCTCTTGATAATCCGACTTACATAGTAGTCTGGTATGGTTATATGCATCTAAATCATGGTTAATGAACACTTATTTGGTTCATTCAAATCACTTGTATCAAATTATCTTGCTCAAAACTGGTAAATGAACAATGCAATTGCACACACATTTGTATTTGAGAGATTTTGTGTATCATTATGATAAATCAAGATTGGAAATGAACTCACATATGCACATGGGATTCCTTATAAATCTAACTTTTGTCTTTAAGATACTTTGAAATATTTCTGCAAATTGTTTGGAATAAATTCATTTTCTTCTTTAAAGTACAGTTGTTTAGTATAAAGACAACTACATGCATAATCAAAAATCAAAATTTCTTTCAAACCATACAATAAAAACACATATTTATATATTGTCGACTTTCACGATGATGGTATACTTCCAGAACTTAAATAGGAGTCTTATGCCTAGCGCAAGTCCTCCTCTTCATATTTTCTGTTTATTTTCAAAAAATTAAAAATCAACCATGCAATAAAACAATCTATTTTCTTCTTTGATTTTTGCGATGATGGTATAAGTCTATATCTAAATATTCTATGCCTAGCGCAAACCATTGTATCAATTTTATTCCCCATTTATTTAAAATCATAAAAACCATATGACTTAAATCATTCTGTTATACAATTATGTTTAAAAAAAAAAAACATGCACATTATCACTATTTCATGTCATTATGTCAACCTTCAATTTTGCAATGATGGTATAATTCCTAGGGAATTATCCAAAAATTTTATCACACTTAGGAATTTATGCCTAGCAAAAATCATTTTAAAAATATTTCATGCATAATATTTTCATGGAAATCTGAAAAACAAATCATCATCATCATTGCATCATCACACCAAAGTCTTAAGACAGTCTCTTAAGCACCCTTTTACTTTTAGCAATATTTCTATACTGGGATTAGCTTGACGACCGAGTGAGCAGCGACTCCATGAAATGGTCTATAACAACGACAATGTCCTTTGAAATTATTGTTAAAAGTCCCTTTTATTTTTTTATCAAATTATCATCACAACAACCAATTTGTTCACATCAGATTATTTCATTTAAATTTTAAAAGCATGACATTCAAACCATAATATTTCCAAACGACATAATTACATGAATCATCAAATCAATCACACTCAAAACATTAAAGCATCATAAAAACATATAAACAAGTCATATCATCATAAGACAAGTCATATGATCAAAAAATATCTCTATATATATATATATCAAATATATGTACATCATCTCAAAAATAGATTGGTATGCCACAATCTACATCTTGGCATACTCAATCCTCTCAATCATATATCCTCTGTGCAGAGCTAGCCTCGAGAACCCCTCGAGCTCTCAGCCTCATCTCCTCCCTCGCCCTGAGGTGGACGAGGTGGCCCCATCGTAGTATGTGTGGTACTGCGAGTCCTAGTCATCGATCGAGATGACGTCCTCGATGACCCAATCCTGATCGGGTCAGCAATGCCGGCTGGCAACTGTACCCTCTGACCCTTTGGCACCATCTAGAAGTAGATACCCTGGTAGAACGCGGTCTAAGCAATCGACCATGCCAGCTCCTGAGTGCTCGCTCCTCTCGCTCCGTGCTCTAAGGCGTGCAACCTCATCTCTGAGCTGTGTAGCCTCCACTCGGTGTCGTGCAACCTCCTCCTGCAAAGTCTGCACCTGTGCTTGGAGACGGATAGTCTCCACCCAGAGAGTAGCCATCTCACTACTCTCTCCTATGTCCACACCCTTGCCCTTATCAGGCGATGGTGGTCTCTCTCTCTGCGGAGAAGGGGGTCTCTCCTCCCTCCTCTCCCGCTGTCATGGCCTCTACTGAGCCTGTGGCCTCCTATGCTCTCTCCCACCGTGACCCTATGCTGCCTCAATGGCTGCCTGGCACCACCTCCCCATCCGACGCACAACTACATGAATCGGACCCTAAGCCCTCATCATCCGAGGAGGGCGGATGCCTATGTACCAGGCATCGTAGCCGTCGACTACCCCAACATCGTCCCCATCCACTGGCTGAATGGGGGCATCATCTGCATCTTGACTCCAGAATCATTGCATATCTGGAGCCCCGCTAACTGTAGTGTTATCCCGGATAGTCCGAGAAAACTCATAGTCTCTCAAAGATGGGATCCCTTGCTGTAGACCGAACCGCCTCAAAACTCGGTCGTACCGATGGAGCTCCACCTCTCCCCTCTCCATCCTCAGCCCAACAGACTCGCTCGATGCGAGCCAGCTCTTGTCCATCCTCGGCCCACCCTGGATGATCTCTCCAAGGCCTCTAGGTGATCTGGTCGGAGACAAGGTCATCAAGTAGTCTCCGGGATGCTGGCAGATCTATCCATCGCTGTGCCCCTCTCTGGAGCCACCAGTAGAAAACTTGGGGCCTCTCCCCATCAATCCCTATCAGTGGGAGCCCTACCGGCCTTCGCACCGCAATGTGCTCCCAACACCAAACCTATAGTAGTGATGTCATAACCAGACATCGGCCGCCCTTGTATACGACCCCATGAAGGATCCTATACAACCGACAGAGTACAAAGCTCCCCCAAGCAAATCTATATCCGTGGTCTCTCATGTCGCAGACCACATCTGTCAGTACCCATGGTACCCTGCATCTACTCTGGTGGCATAGCAAAAGTCCACCTACCACCCCAGCAAAACTCGTGTGAGTCTAGATGCCCCAAGCATCTGGCACAACGACTCGATGTTCACTCCGCCCTTCTCCAGGGCGAAGCTCGGATCGCCACACAGTCGCATCATCACGTGGCCCTGATTGGCCATGGGAGTGATCAGTCGTCCTTGTATGGGGATCCTCAAAATCCTCCATACATCCTCCAATGTGGGAGTCATCTCCCCGTCGATAATCGAAAACATGAAGAACCCGGATACCACATCTCTGCTAGGGCTGTCAATAGCCCCATATCTATAGAAACCTGTGGCATCTCTACCACATGCTGCAAGCCAACTTGAGCCAGCTGATATCGCTCTACCTACGATAGGGTGGCCAAGTCATCCCTCAACCCACCATATTTCCATTCTCTGCTCTTTAGTAATCCTCTCTGCAACATAAACAAAATCAACAAAAAAAATCATTAATAAATCATTAATTAAAAATGCAAGTCAAACTAAGTTCAATTTTATAAATGATGATATCGTCCACAATTGGACGATATCGTCCCCAATTTGAGCAAATTCGTCTCCGATTTTGCAATCCGAAATCGTCCCCTTTTTGAAGAAATCGTCCTCATTTCGTCGATTTCGCCTCTGGACGAAATCGGCGATATCGAGACGATTTCGACGAAATCGAGACGATTTCATCTCGACGACGTCGACGGCCCAAAAATGGCCGTGATGCTCAAAAATCAATCAAATCTAATCTAAAAAGCATAAAATTCTAAAAATTAAGCATTCTAAATTCAGTTTAGACCCTTACCCGTAGCCCGCACCGGACCTCTGTTGATCTGTGCGCTGTCTCAACCATCTTGTCTCTAGAGCTCTAAAAACTAGGAAAATGAATAGTAACAATGAATTAGGGTTTTACCCTATTTTTCTTAATTTTATTCAAAAACAATTAAACATTTTTTAAATTTTTTTGCTTTTCCTCGTTTTTACCTCAAACGTTCGATTTGGGTAAAAACACGGAGGGGGCACCATAGTAAGTTGTCGTACGATTCGACCTAGAATCGTCGCCTAAAAATGGGAATAATTTTTGCTTTCTCGTAGATCGAGAAGAACTCATCTTTAACGCATTTTCTTGGGAAAATTCGCTAAAGAGGGGGCAAAATGTAGCACCCTAAAATTGGCACAATAAAACCTTAAATAATTACAATTACTCTAGTAAATATTCAAATTCAAATTTTAACCCCCAAAACCGCTCCCAAACCACCGTTTAACCCATTTCCTCCTTTCCCATGCCATTTTTAGAATTTGTTTTGACCGTTTGACGATATCATCGCCGATCAGACGATATCGCCCTAGATCGGACGATTTCGTCTGGACTAGGACGTCCAGACGATCTTGTCCCAAAACTGATTTTTCTCAATTAGCCTTTGTTCCAACGACGTCTCTAATCCGGCAAAAGCGTGTCTACGCCATTAGAGACCCTCCCCGTTGGAGATCTCCCAAATTGGGATGATCTCCAACCTCCTAACCTCCCTCCTAAGCCTATTTAAACTTAGGCCCTCCCCTTAACCTACCCCTAGCTGATATTTCCTGTAACTTGACTTTATACGCATTGAAACATCCCAAATTACTATTTGCACTAGTCCTATCCAAATTTTGTTGCAGGAACCTTAGTATTTTTCAGCCGGAGCAAGCTCAGTTCGTCCTGGACGATCCTGTTCAATTCGAGATGATTTCGCATCGATTCAAGACGATCTCGACTGTAGTCTGCATTGGGGGCAATCAGTGCCCAAAGTTTGCATTTTTCTCCTTTCATCTCCTATTCTATTTTGCATCTAGTCAGTTTATTTATTATTTTTTGCTATTTTGCATCTTGGAGTTCACCCATGTAGTTTAATTGCATAATGAAAACATGATTAACTATTAAAACATTGTAATTTGCTTGCATTCCTATTTAGGATTATCTGTTAACGTCTTTATTGTCATTTTACATCTTTATCCTCTATTAGCATTGCTGTATTTTTTGTATTTTGTGTCTATTTCTCTGTTTGCAGGTCTTTGACGAATTCGTCTGACGAATTCATCAGATCTCAGATGATCCTGTAGGTCGGAGATGATCCTGTCAAATTCCAGACGATCCTGTCTGCTTCAAACATCAGAATCTCCATCAGACATCCGGATTAGGTATGGCTCTGTAATTTAGATTTTCCTCTCTATTTTTTGTTTAAAATCTATTTTCTGTATTTCATTTAGCTTGTATTTTCATAATAGAACAACTTAGATTCATTTGGCCAAACCTAGGACTCGAATGTTTAAAGATAAAACTGAACACATTAAACACATTCCCAACCTAGGCGTGGAAACTGCCATTCAAACGTTTCTTGGTGAACCCACCATCCATCAAAAAATCACCATAATACACCTCCCCCGAGAGGTGGGACCTTCGCAAGGCCTCTCAGTCCGAGGTACCGTGCCATCCTTTTCCCATCCTCCTTTCGGGCACGGATCCTATAGCCTGAAGGTAAGGATGCAAAAAATTTGGAGCGATAAAAATACGACTAAAACACTAGATAAGGTTTATAGTTGGGCTTTTCTCTCTCAAAGATTTGATAAAAAAAATAGTGGCTGTAGCAGTATCCTTATAGTGCAGGCTCGCCTACATGCTGTAATTGTCTACCCTAGTTGGATCAATATTTTTGTACTAGAAAAAAATATGTAATAAAAAATGGGCACGTAGCACACACCCTTTCTCTTACGTAGATGGTGGTTGCATATCACCTCTTTTACTACCTTGGGATGGTGGTTGTGCATCTCCTGGTGCATGTGTGTTGGGAGAAATAAGACCCACTCCTCAAAGTTTTTGAATGACCTGGTCAACAAAATCCCATTCCTCGTCATGAAAAGTTAATGAGAATAACAACAAATTTAAATCCTGAGTGGCTTTATTGACATGGTCCCTCACCCACTACGTAGTGTTTTCAGTGAAGACACATAGGTGGTCCACCATCTATACCAAGGCTGTAAACTGCTTTGATAATTTACTGCTAGAGTCCAAGTCAAAGTCTTGGATCTTCTGGAGCACAAATTCCTTAATGTTGGGTGCCTTCATGAACTCTTCCAATTTGAAACCATAGTCTTCTAGCTCACTGTTGACCTCTTGTTCAACTTCTACCACCTCTTGATCCCACTTGAGCCAATTTGGTCTATTTTGCAAGAAGATGAAAACCTTGGTGTATTCCTCAACAAATAAGCAGTGGGAATCATCTGATAGCGTGGTTATCATCCTCGAAATGGTCATGTAGTCTTCCTTTAATTTTTGGTAGATAGGGAGTATGACATTCACCCAACTTAAATTGAGAGCTATAATCACCAACTGTTTCAATCCTACTATAAGGCCTCTCCTCCATCTTTCAAACAAGATCCAGGGACTAGTTATTTTTAAAAGCCTTCTGCATTTCATCTTCAAAATTATCCTTGCTATGAATGACTTGTAGAAGGGCAAGCTTACCAATAAAATTTTTCTTGTGATGGCTATATAGATCATAGGCCCTCCAAGTAACTTCTGGGAAGCAGTACGTATCCACGTTCCAAATGGCCCACAAGATGGAAAAGTGACCCAGGTATGTGTAGGGGACCATTGAGCAAGGGATGGGTAGCCATGGCATGGATCATTTCTTCCTCAGGTACCTAATTTTAACCTCCTTGACCATTTCAAGAAATCTCAAATATATAAATTGAAGTTGGGCAGTGTAAAGGGAGTGCCTTTGGAGGTAGTTTTGAACCATACAACTTGATATAGGAAAATTATTCCATGTAGAAGAAATCCCCTACCTGTGATTTGTGTAGAAACTCCCTTACTCCAACCCCAATTATGTTTGGCTCTTCCTCACATAACCGGAGATGTATCACAAGAAGAATTTTCTCAAAAAATGTCTTTTAGCTGGAACACCCCTCCTGGATGCATAGTAACTGATCTTGGATAGTGGGAGTTGTTACCCCCACCATCAAGGCCACTAAAGATTTGTCCAATTTTACCATGAAAAAATGGATAAAAAATGAGTAATAAGAGAAAGGAGGCATCTCCTCTTTACTAGCCAAAATAGCCTCCTATAAATCCTGCAATTCCTGGTCAATGTTAATGTTAATAACATTTTTGCATAAGTAGAGGAGGGTTTAATCAGTTCTATTTCACTGTAGGATTAGAAAAATGACCTCATTTTTAATTGGATCCAAATATTTAACACCCAACACCAATTTGATCATGTCTACATAATATTGTGCCCAAGGCCGAAGCATAAATTTCTTGATAGGAAATCCCAATGGTCTACATTTTCCCCTCTTTAGAAGTGTTTTTAGGAATGAGGTGTTTATCATGTAATTTTCATGGAGAGCTAATGTTTTAAAATCCAACACCCAAGATGATGTAGCAAGGCTGAATACCCACCTGATTCTATATTTTGTTACTTGGGCCATCGCCAAATTTTTATAGTAAAAAATGGTGTGACTTCTAGAATCATATGCTAATGCCAACTAGGCTAAGAGGTTTGATGAATGATAGACTTTAGGATAGGTTAAGCACTCCAAATTTGTGTTTCAATTGTTGTAAATAAGGGGAGGATTGGTGCTGTCTTATTAGACCCTCATGTACAGGCTTCTGAGCAACATTGGGTGTCGTTGGATGTCTTCCTCTGTGGGTTCGAAGGCATAAATGGTCACTCCCTCGACCTACTTCTGTTACTCTATAGTAATGTCCCTATTTGTGTTTGGTAAACTTTCTAGGGCCTTGGAGTCTTTTGCTCTCCCCATCCTCCTAGACACTGATGATACCCTAATAATTTTGGTAATTCTCCCTTTAAAAATCGAGACCTATGGCACGACTGAGCTCATGGAAGCCATGGGAATGGATGCGGAAGATGGCATGGGATCCTTCTCTTCTCCTTTGTGCTTGACCTTATAGAGAACAATTCTTGCATTGCATGTGCGAATGGTGTAGAATGGATCCCCCACCCTCATATTAAAGCATGAGCATTTAATTTTAGTAGGTGGAGTGCATGCACTTTTCCTTCTGATGAGGTAAGCTAATAATCCAAGCGTGCCATGTCATCCATGTTTTGGGAAGTAAATGGTACCTACAAGGAGAAATTTATAGCTAGGAGGCAACGCATTAGCTATGTGGTGGTTTGAGGTTGGTTGGGGAGGGGCACGCTTGAGTAAAGTTCACATGGTCTACGCTCAATTAAATCCTCGTGTGCTCCATTGGGGGGATAGGAGCGCACGGCCCTCAAGGTGAGCATATAGGTTCACGTGATCACTTACTCTTCATGTGCCCCAAGGGAGTGGGGCATGCAGGACTCAGTGGGGCACATAGGCTATGTGCATTCAAAATTTTCATGTGCTCCATAGTAGAGTGTACAACCCAAATGTGGGTGCACAACCTATGCGCTTGACTAAACTTTATGTGATCCAAAATGAACGGAGCACATAGACTCTATTTGGGGAGCATAAGCTTATGAACCCCATAGGAAGTTATGCTCTCCATTTAGGAGTAGAGTGTACCTATTGGGAAGGGAGTGCACTAATCATGCGCTCCAAAGCTTTCTATGTGCTACATTAGAACAAAGCATGCGATGGGGGGTGGGGAGCGTGTGATGGTGCATGCCCCTTAGATGGATTAGTGCACTCCAATTGAGAGTGGAGCACACGGGGTGGAGATAGGCATAAAAGGGTGCATGCCCATGGGGACTACATGGACTACATTTATAATGGAGCACACAAGGATTATTCGAGATGCATAACTTTGTGCACCCCTTTAGGATTTTATATGCTTCATTGTTTTATGGAGCATCCAAGCTTGATGCGGGGCACACAATTTTGTGTTCCCCTTTGGAATTTCATGTGCTCCACCTCCCTATGGAGTGTGTGGACTCTACACAGGGCACACCACTTGTGCACCCCCTGGGGGCTTTGTGCACTCCACTAAAGGAGCACACGAGATTATCTTATGGTACATGACTTGTGTGCCCAAGGGATTTTTAGCACACTCGACTGAGAGTGGAGTGCACAAGGGTAAGTAAGAGCGCACCACCTTGTGTGCCCTAAGGAGTGGGGGACTTAGACTCTTGAAAAAATGGATACTACCATTTTGGATTCAACAAGGTGGATGCAATAAAATCGATGCCAAACCTTAATAATGGCTATGGTATTTATACCATATGCCTTCTCTTGTCACACACATCGACAAAGAGGAAAATACATCAAGGAAAAAATGCTATCATTGGCGCTACCAAATTTACCTTCAAAATATATTTATTTATAATTATTTAAATTAAAATGAATTTAAATGTTATAAATTAAATATTTAAATCTTTTTTGGGCTTTTAAAATAAAAGCCTCCTTAGGTTTTAGAAAACCTTTTTGACTTGCCCAACCACGGTTTTAATAAAAACCTTTTATTTTTCCCAACCATGGTTTTAATAAAAACCTTTTATTTTTCCCAACCATGGTTTTAATAAAAACCTTTTATTTTGCCCAACCATGGTTTTAATAAAAACCTTTTATTTGTCCAACCATGGTTTTAATAAAAACCTTTTATTTTGTGCTTCACATAATATTTAAAAATAAACATTATGAAGCTCTTTTGCCACCAACCTTTTGCATTACTCCTTTTGACCTTTTGACATCAATGAAAATTCATCCTTGACATCAATGACAACTTCATCTACTCAAAATATCCAACAATCTCCCCCTTTGTCATTTATGGCAACCCAATTATCTTTTCAAATTTTCTTAACCTATTTTTGTCTTGCTCCCCCTGGGAAACTTCTCCCCTGACTCAATGCTCTCTTCTTAAATCAAATATCTCCCCCTAACTCAAATCTCTCCCCCTTTGACATCAATGGCAAAGAGTCACCTTTGGGGCTCGTGGCTAAGAATTATTTTCTTATCTTAGCCCCTCTCCCACCTCTGATGGTGGTTAATTTTGGGGTGGGAGTATTTATAATCCCAGCAAGCACTAGTCTTTAACCTTATCCTCTTTTCTTCTCATATTATCCTTATGATTCCTTTTACTATTCTATTCATGTCCATGTTCTTGTTTCTTTTCATGTTCGTATTCCTATTCCAGTTCATGTCCATGTTTTTGTTTCCATTCATGTCCATATTTTTGTTCTTGTTCATGTCCATATTCCTATTCCTGTTCTTGTTCCTATTCCTGTTCATGCTTGGTTATGGAATATCTTCTCTACACCACTTTACTATATTTCCATAATTATTGCACTTATAAAACTTAATATTATAATTCCTTGGAGGTGAAAATATCTTGGTATTTCTCCTAGTGAAGCCATATCTCTTCCTGTCATAATCTTGCAATTCATTGCCTTGTGACCAAACTCATTACATGAGTAGCAATAAATAACTCCCTATTTCTAAAATTTCCATATTCCATACTTTTATATGTCTTGCACTGTGTAGCCTTGTGCCCAAACCTATGACATGAGAAACATCGTCCATTGAAGAAACTTTACCTTGATCCCATTGGTCTCTTAGTCTCTTCTACCATGTCATGTTTGCTATTCCATCTGTACCTTATTTGTGCATTGTTTATTTCCTTGTTGAAATTTATATTGTCCAAATTATCCATCTCACTCTTTCTTTTACTCTCTTGTATTGAATCTTCTTCTTCTTTGGTGCTTGAGCTTGACTCTCATATTTCTACTTCTTGTTTTCATTTTTCTTCTTCAACAATAAGTCCTTTTTTGGTGACTAATGATCTTTGTGCATTGATATACCCGTCCAAATTATTTCTCAAACTTGTGTAGCTTGTCCTTAGAGACTTTTACTTCCATCCTTGTGAAAATATCTCATGTTCTAATTTTTCACACTCTAGATATTTTATCTTTAATTCTTCAGTCATATCTTCTTCTATTTTCCTTGCCTCTTCAACCTTAATTTTTAAGTTAGTGATCTCTTGTAGATTTTTTTTTTTTGCTTTATAATCTTCTTGAGATTGAAATATTAATCTTGAGTTCTCCATTTTTAACTCTTTGATATCAACAATAAGTCTTTCATATTCTATGTTTTTTACCTTTGACTGTTCAACCATACCTTTTTCAACTCTCCTTGTGTTTTCAATCTTATCCTTCAAGTCAGAGAGATATTGTAGAATATTTGTCTTCCATTTCTCATCCTCTTATATTTGAGCCTTTAATTATAAGTTCTCCCTGTTCAAATAAAAAAGTTCCTTAAGAGTGCCTTCCACATTTTCTCTTTCTAAATTTTTCTCTTTTCTTTGGTCTTCAATTTCTTCTATTGTCCAAAGTAGAGTTTCTTAGTTATAACTATTTTGACTATCCCTATTATCATTTTTTGAACCATCCTCTAGGACTTCAATAGTGGAACCACATTATCCACCAATAACCCTCATTGCAACTTCAATTTAGATCTATAATCACCAATTGTTTCAATCCTACTATAAGGCCTCTCCTCCATCCTCCAAACTAGATCCAGTGACTAGTTATTTTTAAAATCCTTCTGCATTTCATCTTCGAAATTATCCTTGCTATGAGTGACTCGTAGAAGGTTGAGCTTACCAATAAAATTTTTCTTGTGATGTCCAACTAGATCATAGGCCCTCCAAGTAACTTTTGGGAAGCAATACGTATCCATGTTCCAAATGGACCGCAAGACAAAAAAGTGGCCTAGGTATGTGTAGGGGCCCATTGAGCAAGACATAAAAATGTTATTGTTAATAATATTTTTGCATAAGTATAGGAGGGTTTAATCAGTTCTATTTCACTGCAGGATTAGAAACATGACCTCTTTTTAATTGGATCCAAATATTTAACACCCAAAACCAATTTGATCATGTCTACATAATCTTATGCCCAAGGCCGAAGCATAAATTTCTTGATAGGAAAGCCCAATGGTCTACATTTTACCCTCTTCATGAGTGTTTCTGGGAATGAGGTGTTTATCATGTAATTTTTGTGGAGAGATAATGTTTTAAAATACAACAACCAAGATGTTGTAGCAAGGCTGAATACCCACCTGATTCTATATTTTGTCACTTGGACCATCACCTAATTTTTATAGTCGCAAATGGTGTGACTTCTAGAATCATACGCTACTACCAACTAGGCTAAGAGGTTTGATGAATGATAGAATTTAGGATAGGTTAAGCACTCCAAATTTGTGTTTCAATTGTTGTAAATAAGAGGAGGCTTGGTGTTGTCTCAGTAGGCCCTCATGTACAGGCTTGTGAGCAACATTGGATGTCATTGGATGTCTTCCTCTATGGGGTCGAAGGCATAAATGGTCACTCCCTCGACCTACTTCTATTACTCTATAGTAATGTCCTTGTTTGTGTCTAGTAAACTTGATATGGCCTTTGAGTCTTGTGCTCTCCCCATCCTCCTAGACACTGGTGATAACCCGATAATTTTGGTAATTCTCCCTTTAACAATCAAGACCTCTGGCACAACTGAGCTCATGGAAGCCATGGGATGCGGAATATGGCATGGGATCATTCTCTTCTCATCTATGGTTGAACTCATAGAGAATAATTCTTGCATGCATGAATGGTGTAGAATGGATCAACCACCCTCATATTAAAGCACGAGAATTTAATTTTAGTAGGTGGAATGCACACACTTTTCCTTCTAACGAGGTAAGCTAATAGGCCAAGCATGCCACATCACCCATGTTTTTGGAAGTAAATGGTACCTACAAATTAAAAATTATAGTTAGGAGGCAACCCATTAGCTACATGGTGGTTTGAGGTTAGTTGGGGAGGGGCACGCTTGAGTGAAGTTCACATGGTCTATGCTCAATTAAATTCTCATGTGCTCCATTGTGGGGATTGGAGCACACGACCCTCAATGTGAGCGTATGGATTCGTGTGATCACTTACTCTTCATGTGCCCCAAGGGAGTGGGGCACGCAGGACTTATTGGGGCACACAGGCTATGCGTATTCAAAATTTTTATGCGCTCCATAGTAGAGTGTACAAACCAAAGGTGGGTGCACAACTTATGTGCCTGGATAAAATTTACGTGATCTAAAATGAACGGAGAACACACTCTATTTTTGGAGCATAAGCTTATGAACCCCACAAGAAGTTATGTGTTCCACTTAGGAGTAGACTGTACCTATTGGGAAGCGAGTGCACTTCTCATGCACTCTAAAGTTTTTTGTGTGCTCAACTAGAACAGAGCATGCGACAGGGGGTGGGGACATGTGAAGGTGCATGCCCCTTAGATGGATTAGTGCACTCCAGTTGAGAGTGTAACGCATGGCATGGAGATAGGCATACAAGGTTGCATGCCCATGGGGACTACATGGACTACATTTATAATGGAGCACATGAGGATTATTTGAGATGCACAACTTTGTGCACCCCTTTAGGATTTTACATGCTTCATTGTTTTATTGAGCATCTAGGCTTGATGCGGGACGCACAACTTTGTGCACCCCTTTGGACTTTCATGCACTCCACCTCCCTATGGAGTGTGTGGACTTTACACATGGAACACAACTTGTGCAACCCCTAGGGGATTTGTGCACTCCACTAATGGAGCACACGAGATTATCTTGGGGTACATGACTTGTGCACCCAGGGGATTTTTACCACACTCCACTGAGAGTGGAGTGCACAAGCCTAAGTAAGAGTGCACCACCTTGTGTGCCCTTAAGGAGGGGGGGACTTAGACTCTTGAAAAAATGGATACTACCATTTTGGATTCAAAAAGGTAGATGCAATAAAATCGATGCCAAACCCTAAGAATGGCTATGGTATTTATACCACATGCCTTCTCTTGTCACATACATCAAAAAAGAGGAAAATACGTCGGGGCAAAAATGCTATCGTTGGTGCTACCAAATTTAACTTTGAAATATATTTATTTATAATTATTTAAATTAAAATTAATTTAAATGTTATAAATTAAATATTTAAATCTCCTTTGGGATTTTAAAATAAAAACCTCCTTAGGTTTTAGAAAACCTTTTTGACTTGCCCAATCATGGTTTTAATAAAAAACTTTTATTTTTCCCAACCATGCTTTTAATAAAAAACTTTTATTTTGTCCAACCATGGTTTTAATGAAAACCTTTTATTTTGCCCAACCATGTTTTTAATGAAAACCTTTTATTTGTCCAACCATGGTTTTAATAAAAACGTTTTATTTTGTGCTTCACATAATATTTAAAAATAAACATTATGAAGCTCTTTTGCCACACACCTTTTGCATTAATCCATTTGACCTTTTGACATCAATGAAAATTCATCCTTGACATCAATGACAAATTCATCTACTCAAAATATCCAACAATCTCCCCATTTGTCATTTATGACAACCCAATTATCTTTTCAAATTTTCTTAACCTATTTCTGTCGTTCTCCCCCTAGGAAACTGCTCCCCCTGACTCAATGTTCTCTTCTTAAATCAAATCTCTCCCCCTTACTCAAATATCTCCCCCTTTGACATCAATGGCAAAGGTTCACCTTTGGGGCTCAGGGCTAAGAATGATTTTCTTATCTTAGCCCCTCTCCCACCTCTTAAGGTGGTTAATTATGGGGTGGGAGTATTTATACTCCCAGAAAGCACTAGTCTTTAAACTTATCCTCTTTCCTTCTCATATTATCCTTATGATTTCTTTTACTATTCCTATTCATGTCCATGTTCTTGTTTTTTTTCATGTTCGTATTCCTATTCCAGTTCATGTCCATGTTTCTGTTTCCATTCATGTCCATATTTATGTTCCTGTTCATGTCCATATTCCTATTCCTGTTCTTGTTCCTATCCCTATTCATGCTTGGTTTTGGAATATCTTCTCTACACCACTTTACTATAATTCCATAATTATTACACTTATAAAACTTAATTTTATTATTCCTTGGAGGTGCAAATATCTTGGGATTTCTCGTAGTGAAGCCATATCTCTTCCTATCATAGTCTTGCAATTCATTGCCTTGTGACCAAACTCATTACATGAGTAGCAATAAATAACTCCCTATTTCTAAAATTTCCATATTCCATACTTTTATGTGTCCCACATTGTGTAGCCTTGTGCCCAAACCTATGACATGAGAAACATCGTCCATTCAAGAAACCTTACCTTGATCCCATTGGTCTCTTAGTATCTTCTACCATGTCATGTTTCCTATTCCATTTGTCCCTTATTTGTGCATTATTTCTTTCCTTGTTGAACTTTCTATTGTCCAACTTATTCTTGGAAGTCTCACTCTTTCTTTTAATCTCTTGTATTGAAGCTTCTTCTTCTTTGGTTCTTGAGCTTGACTCTCCTATTTTTGCTCCTTGTTTTCCTTGTTCTTATTCAATAATAAGTCATTTTTTGGTGACTAATGATCTTTGTGCATTGATAATCCCATCCAAATTCTTTCTCAAACTTGTGTAGCTTGTCCTTAGAGACTTTTACTTCCATCCTTGTGAAAATATCTCATGTTCTAATTTTTCACACTCTAGATCTTTTGTCTTTAATTCTTCAGCCATACATTCTTCCATTTTCCTTGCCTCTTCAACCTTAATTTTTAAGTTAGTGATCTCTTGTAGAAACTTTATTTTTTCTTTATAATATTCTTGAGATTGAACTCTTAATCCTGAGTTCTCCCTTTTTAACTCTTTGATATCAACAATAAGTCTTCCAAATTCTATCTTTTTTACCTTTGATTATTCAACCATACCTTTTTCAACTCTCCTTGTGTTTTCAACCTTATCCTTCAAGTCATAGAGATATTGTAGAAGCTTTGTCTTCCATTTCTCATCCTCTTATATTTGATCCTTTATTTCTAAGTTCTCCCTATTCAGCTCAACATGTTTCTTAAGAGTGACTTCCTCATTTTCTCTTTTTAAATTTTTCTCTTTTCTTTGGTCTTCAATTTCTTCAATTGTCCAAAGTAGAGTTTCTTAGTTCTAACTATTTTGAATATCCCTATTATCCTTTTTTGAACCATCCTATAGGACTTAAATAGTGGAACCACCTTATCCACCAATAGCCCTCATTGCAAATTCAATTGAGAGCTATAATCACCAACTGTTTCAATCCTACTATAAGGCCTCTCCTCCATCCTCCAAACAAGATCTAGTGACTAGTTATTTTTAAAAGCCTTCTGCATTTCATCTTCAAAATTATCCTTGATATGAGTGACTTGTAGAAGGGTGAGCTTACCAATAAAATTTTTCTGGTGATGGCCATTTAGATCATAGGCCCTCTAAGTAACTTCTGGGAAGCAGTACGTAACCATGTTCTAAATGACCCACAAGATAGAAAAGTGGCTCAGGTATGTGTAGGGGCCCATTGAGCAAGGGATGGGTATCCATGGCTTGAATCCTTTATCCTCCTCAACCATTTTTCAAGTAATCTCCAATATATCGATTGAATTTGGGTAGTGTAAAGGGAGTGCCTTTGGAGGTAGTTGTCAACCATACAGATTGATATAGGAAAATTATTTCATGTAGAAGAAATCCCCTACCTGTGATTTGTGTAGAAACTCCCTTACTCCAACCCCAATTATGTCTGGCTCTTCCCCACATAACCGAAGATGTACCACGGGAAGAATTTTCTCAAAAAATATCTTTTAGCGGGAAAACCCCTCTTGGATGCATAGTAACTGATCTTGGATAGTGGGAGTTGTCACCCCCCCCCATCTAGGCCAATAAATATTTGTCCAATTTTGACATGAAAAATTGGATAAAAAATGAGTAATAAGAGAAAGGAGGCATCTCCTCTTTACCAGCCAAAATAGCCTCCTATAAATCCTGCAATTCCTGGTCAATGTTATCGTTAATAACATTTTTGCATAAGTAGAGGAGGTTTTAATTAGTTCTATTTCACTGCAGGATTAGAAACATGACCTCATTTTTAATTGGATCCAAATATTTAACACCCAACACCAAGTTGATCATGTTTGCATAATCTTGTGCCCAAGGCCGAAGCATAAATTTCTTGATAGGAAAGCCTAATGGTCTACATTTTCCTCTCTTCATGAGTGTTTCTGGGAATGAGGTGTTTATCATGTAATTATCGTGGAGATCTAATGTTTTAAAATACAACACCCAAGATGTTGTAGCAAGGCTAAATACCCACCTGATTCTATATTTTATCACTTGGGCCATCACCTAATTTTTATAGTCGCAAATGGTGTGATTTCTAGAATCATACACTACTAGAAACTAGCCTAAGAGGTTTGATGAATGATAGACTTTAGGATAGGTTAAGCACTCCTAATTTGTGTTTCAATTGTTGTAACTAAGGGGAGGCTTGGTGTTGTCTCAGTAGGCCCTCATGTATAGGCTTCTGAGCAACATTGGGTGTTGTTGGATGTCTTCCTCTGTGGGGTCGAAGGCGTAAATGGTCACTCCCTCGACCTACTTTTGTTACTATGTAGTAATGTTCCTATTTGTGTCTAGTAAACTTGCTAGGGCCTTGGATTCTTGTTCTCTCCCCATCCTCCTAGACATTGGTGATACCTCGATAATTTTGGTAATTCTCCCTTTAACAATCGAGACCTCTAGCACAACTGAGCTCATTGAAGCCATGGGAATGGACACGAAAGATGGCATGGGCTCATTCTCTTCTCCTCTGTGCTTGAATTCATAGAGAAAAATTCTTGTATGTATAAATGGTTTATAATGGATCCCCCACCCTCATGTTAAAGAATGAGCATTTAATTTTAGTAGGTGGAGTGCATGCTCTTTTCATTCTAATCAGGTAAACTAATAGGCCAAGCATGCCACGTCACCCATGTTTTTGGAAGTAAATGGTACCTCCAAATAAAAAATTATATCTAGGAGGTAACCCATTAGCTATGTGGTGGTTTGAGGTTGGTTGGGGAGGGGCATGCTTGAGTAAAGTTCACATGGTCTATGCTCAATTAAATTCTTGTGAGCTCCATTAGGGGGATTGGAGCGCACAACCCTCAAGGTGAGCGTATGGATTCATGTGATCACTTACTCTTCATGTGCCCCAAGGGAGTGGGGCACGCAGGACTCAGTGGGGCACATAGGCTATGCACATTCAAAATTTTCATGCGCTCCATAGTAGAGTGTACAACCCAAAGGTGTGTTCACAACCTATGCGCCTGACTCAACTTTATGTGATCCAAAATGAACGGAGCACACAGACTCTATTTAGGGAGCATAAGCTTGTGAACCCCTCAAGAAGTTATGCGCTCCACTTAGGATTAGAGTGTACCTATTGGGAAGGGAGTGCACTGCTCATGTGCTCCAAATATTTTTGTGTGCTCCATTAGAATAGAGTATGCGACAGGGGGTGGGTAGCATGTGAAGGTGCATGCCCCTTAGATGTATTAGTGCACTCCACTTGAGAGTGGAGTACACAGGATGGAGATAGGTGTACAAGGGCGCATACCCATGGGGACTACATGGACTACATTTATAATGGAGCACACGAGGACTATTCGAGATGCACAAATTTGTGCACCCTTTTAGTCTTTTACATGCTTCAATTTTTTATGGAGCATCTAGGCTTGATGTGGGGTGCACAAATTTATGGGCCCCTTTGGAATTTCATGCGCTCCACCTCCCTATGGAGTGTGTGGACTCTACACAGGGCACACAACTTGTGCACCCCCTGGGGAATTTTTGCGCTTCACTAATGGAGCACATGAGATTTGCTTGGGGTACATGACTTGTGTGCCCAGGGGATTTTTAGCACACTCCACTGAGAGTGGAGTGCACAAGGCTAAGTAAGAGCGCACCACCTTGTGTGACCTTAAGGAGGGGGGAATTTAGACTCTTGAAAAATGGATACTACCATTTTGGATTAAACAAGGCAGATGTAATATAATCGATGCCAAACCTTACGAATGGATATGGTATTTATACCACATGCATTCTCTTGTCACACACATCGACAAAGAGGAAAATACGTCGCAGCAAAAATGCTATCGTTGGCATTACAAAATTTACCTTCGAAATATATTTATTCATAATTATTTAAATTAAAATGAATTTAAATGTTATAAATTAAATATTTAAATATCCTTTGGGATTTTAAAATAAAAGCCTCCTTAGGTTTTAGAAAACATTTTTGATTTGCCCAACCATGGTTTTAATAAAAACCTTTTATTTTTCCCAACCATGGTTTTAATAAAAACCTTTTATTTTGTCCAACCATGGTTTTAATAAAAACCTTTTATTTTTCCCAACCATGGTTTTAATAAAAACCTTTTATTTGTCCAACCATGGTTTTAATAAAACCTTTTATTTTGTGTTTCACATAATATTTAAAAATAAACATTATTAAGCTCTTTTGCCACACACCTTTTGCATTACTCCTTTTGAACTTTTGACATCAATGAAAATTCATCCTTGACATCAATGAAAAATTCATCTACTCAAAATATCCAACAATCTCCCCCTTTGTCATTTATGGCAACCCAATTATCTTTTCAAAATTTCTTAACCTGTTTCTGTCCTGCTTCCCCTAGGAAACTGCTCCCCCTGACTCAATGCTCTCTTCTTAAATCAAATCTCTCCCCCTTACTCAAATCTCTCCCCCTTTAACATCAATGGCAAAGGGTCACCTTTGGGGCTCAGGGCTAAGAATTATTTTCTTATCTTAGCCCCTCTCCCACCTCTTAAGGTGGTTAATTATGGGGTGGGAGTATTTATAATCCCAACAAGCACTAGTCTTTAACCTTATCCTCTTTTATTCTCATTTTATCCTTATGATTACTTTTACTATTCCTATTCATGTCCATGTTCTTTTTTCTTTTCATGTTCGTATTCTTATTCTATTTCATGTCCATGTTTCTATTTCCATTCATGTCCATATTTCTGTTCCTGTTCATGTCCATATTCCTATTCCTATTCTTGTTCCTATCCCTGTTCATGCTTGGTTCTGGAATATCTTCTCTACACCACTTTACTATAAGTCCATAATTATTGCACTTATAAAACTTAATATTATTATTCCTTGGAGGTGAAAATATCTTGGGATTTCTCCTAGTGAAGCCATATATATTCCTGTCATAATCCTACAATTCATTGCCTTGTGACCAAACTCATTACATGATTATCAATAAATAACTCCCTATTTATAAAATTTCCATATTCCATACTTTTATGTGTCCTGCACTGTGTATCCTTTTGCCCAAACCTATGACATGAGAAAAATCATCCATTTTACAAACCTTACCTTGATCCCATTGGTCTCTTAGTCACTTCTACCATGTCATGTTTCCTATTCCATCTGTCCCTTATTTGTGCATTGTTTCTTTCCTTGTTGATATTTCTATTGTCCAACTTATCCTTAGAAGTCTCACTCTTTCTTTTACTCTCTTGTATTGAAGCTTCTTCTTCTTTGGTGCTTGAGCTTGACTCTCCTATTTCTACTTCTTGTTTTCCTTGTTCTTCTTCAACAATAAGTCATTTTTTGGTGACTAATGATCTTTGTGCATTGATAATCCCATCCAAATTCTTTCTCAAACTTGTGTAGCTTGTCCCTAGAGACTTTTACTTCCATCCTTGTGAAAATATCTCATGTTATAATTTTTCACACTCTAGATATTTTGTCTTTAATTCTTTAGCCATACCTTCTTCCATTTTCCTTGCCTCTTCAACCTTAATTTTTAAGTTAGTGAGCACATGTAGAATTTTTTTTTTGCTTTATAATATTCTTGAGCTTGAACTATTAATCCTGAGTTCTCCCTTTTTAACTCTTTGAGATCAAATATAAGTCTTCAATATTCTATATTTTTTACCTTTGACTGTTCAACCATACCTTTTTCAACTCTCCTTGTGTTTTCAACCTTATCCTTCAAGTCATAGAGATATTGTAGAATCTTTGTCTTGCATTTCTCATCCTCTTATATTTGAGCCTTTAATTATATGTTCTCCCTGTTCAACTCAACAAGTTCCTTAAGAGTGACTTCCTCCTTTTCTCTTTCAAAATTTTTCTCTTTTCTTTGGTCTTCAATTTCTTCTATTGTCCAAAGTAGAGTTTCTTAGTTATAACTATTTTGACTATCCCTTTTATCCTTTTCTGAACCATCCTCTAGGACTTCAATAGTGGAACCACCTTATCCACCAATAGCCCTCATTGCAACTTCAATTGAGAGCTATAATCACCAACTGTTTCAATCCTACTATAAGGCCTCTCCTCCATCCTCCAAACAAGATCCAGTGACTAGTTATTTTTAAAAGCCTTATGCATTTCATCTTCAAAATTATCCTTGCTATGAGTGACTTTTAGAAGGGCGATCTTACCAATACAATTTTTCTTGTTATGGCCATCTAGATCATATGCCCTTCAAGTAACTTCTGGGAAGTAGTACGTATCCATGTTCCAAATGGCCCGCAAGACGAAAAAGTGGCCCAGGTATGTGTAGGGTCTCATTGATCAAGGGATTGGTAGCCATGGCATGGATCCTTTCTTCCTTAGGTACCTAATTTTAACCTCCTCGGCCATTTTTAAAGTAATCTCCTATATATCGATTAAAGTTGGGCAGTGTAAAGGGAGTGCCTTTGGAGGTAGTTTTGAACCATACAGCTTGATATAGGAAATTTATTTTGTGTAGAAGAAATCCCCTACCTATGCTTTGTGTAGAAACTCCCTTACTCCAACCCCAATTATGTCCAGCTCTTCCCCACATAATCAAAGATGTACCATGGGAAGAATTTTCTCAAAAAATGCCTTTGAGCTGGAACACCCCTCCTGGATGCATAGTAACTGATCTTGGATAGTGGGAGTTGTCACCACCCCCCATCTAGACCACTAAATATTTTTCCAATTTTGCCATGAAAAAATGGATAAAAAATGAGTAATAAGAGAAAGGAGGCATCTCCTCTTTAGCAGCCAAAATAGCATCCTATAAATCCTGCAATTCCTGGTCAATGTTATTATTAATAACATTTTTGTATAAGTAGAGGAGGGTTTAATCAGTTCTATTTCACTGTAGGATTAGAAACATGACCTCCTTTTTAATTGGATCCAAATATTTAACACCCAACACCATGTTGATCATGTCTGCATAATCTTGTGCCCAAGGCCGAAGAATAAATTTCTTGATAGGAAAGCCCAATGGTCTACATTTTACCCTCTTCATGGGTGTTTTTGGGAATGAGGTGTTTATCATGTAATTGTAGTGGAGAGCTAATATTTTAAAATCCAACACCTAAGATGTTGTAGCAAAGCTGAATACCCACCTGATTCTATATTTTGTCACTTGGGCCATCACCTAATTTTTATAGTCGCAAATGGTGTGACTTCTGGAATCATATGCTACTACAAACTAGGCTAAGAGGTTTGATGAATGATAGACTTTAGGATAGTTTAAGAACTCCAAATTTATATTTCAATTGTTGTAAATAAGGGGAGGCTTGGTGCTGTATCAATAGGCCCTCATGTACAGGCTTTTGAGCAACATTGGGTGTCATTGGATGTCTTCCTCTGTGGGTTCGAAGGCGTAAATGGTCACTCCCTCGACCTACTTCTGTTACTATGTAGTAATATCCCTATTTGTGTCTAGTCAAATTGATAGGGCTTTGGAGTCTTGTGCTCTCCCCATCCTCCTAGACACTAGTGATTCCCCGATAATTTTGGTAATTCTCCCTTTAACAATCGAGACCTCTGGCACAACTGAGATTATGTAAGCCATGAGAATGGATGCGAAATATGGCATGGGATCCTTCTCTTCTCCTCTGTGCTTTACCTCATAGATAACAATTCTTGCATGCACAAATGGTGTAGAATGAATCCTCCACCCTCATATTAAAGCACGAGAATTTAATTTTAGTAGGTGGAGTGCATGCACTTTTTCTTCTGACGAGGTAAGCTAATAGGCCAAGCGTGCCATGTCACCCATGTTTTTGGAAGTAAATGGTACCTACGACAAAAAAAATATATCTAGGAGGCAACCCATTAGCTAAATGGTTGTTTGAGGTTGGTTGGGGAGGGGCATGCTTGAGTGAAGTTCACATGGTCTACGCTCAATTAAATTCTCATGTGCTCCATTGGGGGGATTGGAGCGCATAGTCCTCAAGGTAAGCGTATGGATTCATGTGATCACTTACTCCTCATGTGCCCCAAGGGAGTGGGGCATGCAGGACTTAGTGGGGCACACAGGCTATGCGCATTCAAAATTTTCATGCGCTCCATAGTAGAGTGTACAACCCAAATGTGGGTGCACAGCCTATGTGCCTGACTAAACTTTACGTGATCCAAAATGAACGGACCACACAGACTCTATTTAGGGAGCATAAGATTGTGAACCCCACAAGAAGTTATGCGCTCCACTTAGGAGTAGTGTGTACCTATTGGGAAGGGAGTGCACTGCTCATGTGCTCTAAAGCTTTCTATGTGGTCCATTAGAACAAAGCATGCGACAGGGGTTTAGGAGCATGTGAAGGTTCATGCCCCTTAGATGGATTAGTGCTCTCCACTTGAGAGTGGAGCACATAGGGTGGAGATAGGTGTACAAGGGTGCATGCCCATGGGGACTACATGGACTACATTTATAATGGAGCACACGAGGATTATTTAAGATGCACAACTTTGTGCACCCCTTTAGGATTTTACATGCTTTGTTGTTTTATGGAGCATCCAGGCTTGATGCGGGGTGCACAACTTTGTGTGCCCGTTTGGACTTTCATGTGCTCCACCTCCCTATGGAGTGTGTGGAATCTACATAGGGCACACAACTTGTGCACCCCTTGGGCGCTTTGTGCGCTCCACTAATGGAGCACACAAGATTGTATTGGGGTACATGACTTGTGCACCCAGGGGATTTTTACCACACTCCACTGAGAGTGGAGTGCACAAGGCTAAGTAAGAGCACACCACCTTGTGTGCCCTTAAGGAGGGGGGACTTAGACTCTTGAAAAAATGGATACTACCATTTTGGATTCAACAAGGCGGATGCAATAAAATTGATGTCAAACTTAAGAATGGCTTTGGTATTTACATCACATGCCTTCTCTTGTCAAACACATCGACAAAGAGGAAAATACATTGGGGAAAAAATGCTATCTTTGGCGCTACCATATTTACCTTCGAAATATATTTATTTATAATTATTTAAATTAAAAACCTCCTTTGGGCTTTTAAAATAAAATCCTCCTTAGGTTTTAGAAAACCTTTTTGATTTGCCCAACCATGGTTTTAATAAAAACCTTTTATTTTTCCCAACCATGGTTTTAATAAAAACCTTTTATTTTGTCCAACCATGGTTTTAATAAAAACCTTTTATTTTGCCCAACCATGGTTTTAATAAAAACATTTTATTTGTCCAACCATGGTTTTAATAAAAACATTTTATTTTGTGCTTCACATAATATTTAAAAATAAACATTATGAAGCTCATTTGCCACACACCTTTTGCATTACTCCTTTTGACCTTTTGACATCAATGAAAATTCATCCTTGACATCAATGAAAAATTCATCTACTCAAAATATCCAACAATATCCCCCTTTGTCATTTATGGCAACCCAATTATATTTTCAAATTTTATTAACCTATTTTTGTCCTACTCCCCCTGGGAAACTGCTCCTCCTGATTCAATGCTCTCTTCTTAAATAAAATCTCTCCCCCTTACTCAAATATCTCCCCCTTTGATATCAACAGAAAAGGGTCACCTTTGGGGCTCGGGGCAAAGAATGATTTTCTTATCTTAGCCCCTCTCCCACCTCTTAAGGTGGTTAATTCTAGGGTGGGAGTATTTATACTCCCACAAATCACTAGTATTTAACCTTATCTTCTTTTCTTCTCATATTATCCTTATGATTCCTTTTACTATTCCTATTCATGTCCATTTTCTTGTTTCTTTTCATGTTCGTATTCCTATTCCATTTCATGTCCATGTTTATGTTTCCATTCATGTCCATATTTTTATTCCTGTTCATGTCCATATTCCTATTCCTATTCTTGTTCCTATCCCTATTCATGCTTGGTTCTGGAATATCTTCTCTACACCACTTTACTATATGTCCATAATTATTGCACTAATAAAATTTAATATTATTATTCCTTGGAGGTGCAAATATCTTAGGATTTCTCCTAGTGAATCCATATCTCTTCCTATCATAATCCTGCAATTCATTGCCTTGTGACCAAACTAATTACATGAGTAGCAATAAATAACTTTTTATTTCTAAAATTTCCATATTCCATACTTTTATGTGTCCTGCACTATGTAGCCTTGTTCCCAAACCTATGACATGAGAAACATCGTCCATTGAAGAAACATTACATTGATCTCATTGGTCTCTTAGTATCTTCTACCATGTCATGTTTCCTATTCCATCTGTCCCTTATTTGTGCATTGTTTCTTTCCTTGTTGAAATTTCTTTGGTGCTTGAGCTTGACTCTCCTGTTTCTACTTCTTTTTTTCCTTGTTCTTCTTCAACAATAATTCCTTTTTTGGTGACTAATGATCTTTGTGCATTGATAATCTCATCCAAATTCTTTGTCAAACTTCTTTAGCTTGTCCTTAGAGACTTTTACTTCCATCCTTGTGAAAATATCTCATGTTCTAATTTTTCACACTCTAGATCTTTTGTCTTTAATTCTTCAACCATACCTTCTTCCATTTTCCTTGCCTCTTCAACCTTAATTTTTAAGTTAGTGAGCTCTTTCTTTATAATCTTCTTGACCTTGAACTCTTAATCCTGAGTTCTCCATTTTTAACTCTTTGAGATCAACAATAAGTCTTTCATATTCTATCTTTTTACCTTTGACTGTTCAACCATACCTTTTTCAAATCTCCTTGTGTTTTCAACCTTATCTTTCAAGTCAGAGAGATATTGTAGAAGCTTTGTCTCGTATTTCTCATCCTCTTATATTTGAGCCTTTAATTCTAAGTTCTCCCTATTCAACTCAACAAGTTCCTTAAGAGTGACTTCCTCCTTTTCTCTTTCTAATTTTTTCTCTTTTCTTTGGTCTTCAATTTATTCTATTTTCCAAAGTAGAGTTTCTTAGTTATAAATATTTTGACTATCCCTATTATCCCTTTCTGAACCATCCTCTAGGACTTCAATTCTGAAAGTATCATATTCATCTTCACTACTACTAAACCCATTGCAATAACCTGCATCATGACCAGGTTGACCACAAACAAAAAATTCTTCACCTTCTTGTGAACCATAAGCTACAAGGTGACCTGTCTTCCTTGTTGGAAATTTGAATTATTTTATGTTGTCATTGATGTCACATGAATCATTTATTTCATATGGATCACATTGAGTTTTGATGGGCAAATGATATCTTGGAAAGCATGGATAAAATCAGGATTTTTGTGAAAACCAAGGTAAGAAAAATAAAATATTTTATTTAAAACCATGGATGGCATATTTGAAACGGGTTTTTCTTAAAACCCAGGTTGGCCTTTTGTTTCATTGAAAAAGGTGCCCCTGTGATGAAGATATTTAATTTTAAATAATTATTTTAAATTTTAATTATTTAAAATTTAAATTTTAATTTTAAAATTAAAATTAAAGTTAGCGCCAACATCTGAAGAAAGAGGGAAAATCAATAATGCGCTGACGTCATAAAAATGAGGAGAAGACTATATAAAGGGGGATACTAAGTTTCATTTTAAATTAATCCTTGCTCGTGTTAATAATTGGCTAAGCATCCAAAGAGAGCTCGTGCAAAAATCATTTTGAAAAGGGAGATATCAAATAAATCTAAGGTTGGT
This sequence comes from Wollemia nobilis, assembly GCA_028583015.1. Taxonomy (NCBI): domain Eukaryota; kingdom Viridiplantae; phylum Streptophyta; class Pinopsida; order Araucariales; family Araucariaceae; genus Wollemia; species Wollemia nobilis. The sequence continues at coordinate 3,725,113 of JAQPPZ010016349.1, forward strand.
CAAAAGCCCAAGATATTGTGGGCAGATTGGTGCATTTGCAATTGGTATTTCGGTGAGTGGTGTGGCAACGCTTTATGTCAATGTTTGAATCTCCTTGACTGCATTCGAAGGCATTGGAAGGAAAGCGCTCGAAGTGCTTTTGGTTTGCATGGAAGGGAGGAAAGACTTAAGGAACATTGTGCCTTTTACCTTCAAATGAACGGCTAGCTCATGTGGCAACCTTAGCCACAGCTAAGGTGCTCACGGTGTGTGCAAGTTGGGGGTTCAAATACCCTTGAGGAGGTAATTACGTTTTGCTCTAATTCAATTTGGTTTATGCCCTAGGATAGGAGTTATAAGGTGGTTAAGGAATAATTAAAATTTTTAATTAAACTTAATATTTATAAGGGCTATGATTATTATTTTAGAGGTGGATGAGTTGTTGATTTATTTTGATATTCATGAAATTGAAAATAAAGATTTAGGAGAAATAAGGTGTTGTTATAAAATATTTTTGAGAGCCTTGTTGATTATTATTTTTGATAAGGGATTTTATTAAAAATGACTTTGATGGATGTGTTTATTAAGTTGGAGTAAAAAGGTGTAAATTGAGTTATGCTTATGTTGTGATTATTATTTAAAGTCCACTAAACCTTATTGATATTGGAAAGGAAAATTGTGTTTAGTGTGGCATATTTTGTGGACAACTTCATGGCATCAAAAGATATGGGCACATTCTCCTATTGATTGTTTATGGTGGTTGATTTCTGAAATATAATTGGAGTGAAAAGGATTTATTGTGGTTTCCTTTTTGAAAGTGGTTGGTTGAATGCTTCAAGGTTTTTTGGTTTGAGAGTTGTGTATAAACCTTATTTTATAAGCATGTCCGTTGAATCCCATTGTTTGTAAAATAACTTAAAAAGAACATGAGTATCATTTTAATATGAGATTTGTGGTTTAGTAATTTTGGAAATATTTGAGTTGGTTGATACTTGCTTAGACTAGGGTTTTGTGAGAAAGACTTATCCCTTGTGGTGATTGGTTAAGTTGAGTTGATTGAGCCTAGTCAAGTGATTGTGTGAGGTGATTGGTCAAGTTCCATGAAATAAACTATTCCATAATTATGATTTGATTTGAGTTGAGATTAGAACATATTGAGTCTAAAAATTATCTTTATGCTTCTATGATTTGATTTGAGTTGAGAGTGAGATTAGAAAATATTGAGTCTCTAACAATTCTCTTTATGCTTCTATGAGTTGACTTGAGTTGAGTTGAGATTGAGCTTAGAACATATTGAGTCTCTAACAATTCTATTTATGCTTCTATGAGTTGATTTGAGTTGAGTTGAGTTAAGATCATTTTGGATCATTGTTGTCATCCATTGAAGAGTACATTGCCATTCATTGTTGAGTTCATCTTTGAGCTTTGACTTGATAGATTTGTGGATGAGATTTGAGTACTACTTGAGCATGATTGGTTGAGCCTTTGAGAAGGCTTTGTGGAAAGCTTTGTAGATAGCTTTGTGACAGTTTTGGGACAACTTTGTGGACATCTTTATGGATAGTTTTGGGACAACTTTGTGGATAGTTTTGGGACAGATTTATGGAAAGCGTTGTGGATAGTTTTGGGATAGATTTTTTGGACCATATTTTGGGCAAGTTCATGGTGAGCTTGCTAGAGCAAATTTAGACAAGTTATTGGTGAGTTTGTTAGAGCATATTTGGACAAGTTCTGTGTGAGCTTATTATTCAGTTTTGGATAAGTTTTGTGTGAGCTTGTTGTTCAATTTTGTACAAGTTCTGTGTGAGCTTGTTATTCAGATTTGGACAAGTTCTGTGTGAGCTTGTTATTTAGTTTTGTACAAGTTCTATGTGAGATTGTTATTCAGATTTGAACAAGTTCTATGTGAACTTGTTATTTAGTTTGGAAATGTTCTATGTGAGCTTGTTATTCATATTTGGATAAGTTATGTGTGAAATTGTTATTACCTAACTTTGAGTACATCAAATAAATCATTGTATTAGATACAAATCCTTATTTTTGTGTGAAGTATTATAAGGAGATTATCTAGTGGAGTGCCCCACATTGGGGGAACCACATTAAATATTGTGTCTCAATTATGTGTGGTGACTTGTGCTCTTGCTTACTAATTACAATTAAGGACATTAATTAATATTGATTTGGAAATAAAGTAAAAGTGATCTTATACTGTTTAGTACCCATATCAATATAAGCTTGTGTTCTTCAATTGGTATCAGAGCGGGTTCCTTCTAAAAAGCTAATAGCTTGAGGGCAGATTCTACAAGAACATAGATGGCTTCACAGAATGGATCATCTACAAATAAGGCTCCATTGTTTTATGGTAACAATTATGCTTTCTAGAGCATGAGGATGAAGAACTACTTGATATCAAAATGATATGAGGTATGGCAAATGGTTTAAAAATGGTATAGGGTTGAAGGTGATCCTAAGGTAGATAAGACTATCAGGAAATTGGTTGAGATCAATGCAAGAGAAATGCATTTTATTTTGAGTGGGTTTCATGAGATAAATTTTGCAAAGGTCATGGTATGAAATTCATCTAATAAAATGTGGACCAAGTTGTAGAATACTTATGAAGGAGATTCCAAGGTAAAGTTGGGAAAACTACAAAATCATAGAAAAATATTTGAGGAATTGAAAATAGAATATTTTGAAGATATTGCAAAGTTTTTACTTTGTGTTGATGATATTACTAACACCATGATTGGCCTAGGTTTTGAGATGAAAGAATCAAAAGTTACTCAAAAGGTTTTGAGATCACTTCCCATGAAATATGATTCTAAGGTTTCAGAAATAGAAGAGACAATGGATATCAACAAGCTAACAATGGAATAATTGCAAGGTACTCTCACAACTTATGAGATGAGGGTAAGTAAGCATCAGGTTCCAATAAAAGATATTGCATTCAAGGCTTCAGATAAAGAGAAAGGGAAAGTTCCAGAGATAGATAGAGTATTAGATAATGATGAGGAAGCTAACTTCATCAAAAGGAATAAGGACTCAAGGAATTTTAGAGATATATGGAAAGTCATATGCTAAAAGTGTGGTGATCTTGGTCACTATGCATACAAGTGTCCACATGAAGAAAATAGTGATGATGAAAAATAGTGTCAAAGAAGAAAATAATATGGAAAGCATAAGCATGACAAAGATGAAAAGTACAAGCAAAACAGGTATGAGAAAAAGGAAATTTTTCATAAGGCAAACAAATCTTACTACATTGTAGAAGCAAGTGATAGATCAGATCATAGTGATAGAGACAAAGTGATAGAGACAAATAAGATGATGAAAACGAAGAACATCTATTCCTAGGAATAGAAGGTGAAAGAGAGAAGTTCTTTATGTGTGGTCAAAGAGATCACAGATCAGGATATTGCAATGGTTTTAGTGATAGTGAAGATGAGATGACACATCAAGGAAACAAGCATGGTCAAAGAAATCTTGAGAGTTTGTTTGTTATAGAAGATTATAATGGTCTTAGTGACAGTGAAAATAAATAAGTCTCACTTTTGGTAATAGAAAAGGAAGAGGATTAGCCAAGTAAAAAAAAATTAGAAATCAAAAGGCTAAAAGAAGAATACATGAATCTTGAAAATAAGATTCGAACAGATGTCAAAATCAAATAAGAACTACTTCAAACAATCAGTAATATTAGAGAAGGGCTTCAAAATGCAAAAATGATAGAAGAAAGGATGAATGAAGAACTAAGGGTAACCACGACAAGATATGATACATTAGATGAAAATGTTCAAAAATGAGTAAGAAACTTATTTTAAGGTTGTATCTTATTTCCAAGAAAATTCACACTCAAAAGGAAAGGAAGTTCTAAAAGATGAAAGCAAGAAAGCACCTAATATTTTTGAGGAAAGTTCCAAAGTTCCTATGGCTCCAAATATTCAATTTGGATCTTGTTTTGAGATAGGTAAATCAAGTTCAAAATAAAAATAAATTCTTGAAGAGGAAAGCAAGGAAGAAACTAAGGAAGAGGATATAGATGCTACAAAGAAGGTTCAAGGATGCAATGCACAAGTTTAAAATGATCATAAGGATAATGGTCAAGAAAGGTATGAGGAACCAAGGCATGAACAAAGGGATTTTCAAGGACATTATTTTTCTTGTAATGGATTTGGACACAGGGCTATACATTGCAGGGTCTATGGATCAAAGAAGTTTTATTTTTCTAGAAGGAAATTCAAAGGAAGAAGGTATAATTTTTAGGGACATTGCTTCTTATGTAACATAATTGGTCATAAATGTTTTCAATGCAAAGGAAATGAGCAACATGGTTTTGGTTTTAGAGCTTCACAATTCAGAAGTCATGGTCATAATGGTCATGAAAACAAAGCTTAACAATACAGGGTTTAGGAAATGAATGGATATGGAAATTATTTTAAGAATGAATTCAGGACATGGACACCATCCAAAGGCTACAATATCAAGTTTTTTAATTGCAATAACTTTGGGCATATTGCAAAATGGTGTAGGACTCAATTCCAAACAAGTTCAAGGTAAGAAGGTCAAACAGGTTCAAGGCAATAAGGTCAAACAGGTTCAAGGCAAGAAGGTCAAACAAGTTAAAGACAAGAAGATCAAGTAATTCATCAAGAGAAGGATATCAGAAAAACATAAAAGTAATTTGATAGAGGAAATAAACAATGTGATATGCGAGTAAAAGTACTCCCACCCCAAAATTAATCACCTCAAGAGAGAAGGTGGTGAGGGGGCTAAGTTTAAGATTCATATCTTTTAGCCCCATAGGTGTCCCTTTTGCCATTGATGTCAAAGGGGGAGAGCATTGAGTTAGGGGGAGAAACCTCCAAAGACAGTATTGAGTTAGGTGGAGCAGCGTCCATGGAGATTATTGAGTCAGGAGGAGCAACTTTGATTCTCAGAGATGGTTTTTGCAGTGATTGTAGTTTTTGATTTAGAGGTGTTGCGATCAATGACAAAGGGGGAGATTTTTGGAAATTTGAGTTATTTTATGTTGTCATTGATGTCACATGAATCATTGATGTCATATGGATCACATTGAGTTTTGATGGGTAAATGATATCTTGGAAAACATGGATAAAATTAGGGTTTTTGTGAAAACCAAGGCAAGCAAAATAAAAGGTTTTATTTAAAACCATGGATGGTAGATTTGAAATAGGTTTTTATTAAAACCTGGGTTGGCCTTTCGTTTAATCGAAAAAGGTGCCTTGGTGATAGAGATATTTAATTTTAAATATTTAGTTTAAATTTAAATTATTTAAAATATAAATTTTAATTTTAAAATTAAAATTAAAGTTAGCACCGACGTCTAAAGAAAGATGGAAAATCAATAATGCATCGATGTCATCCAAAATGAGGAGAAGACTACATAAAGGGGGATCCTAAGGTTCATTTTAAATTAATCCTTGCTCGTGTTAATCGTTGGATAAGCATCCAAAGAGAGCAAGTGTGAAAATCATTTTGAAAAGGGAGACAACGAATAAATCCAAGGTTGGTCAAAATCCCAAGATATTGTGGGTAGAGTGGCACATTGGCAATTCATTTTTTTTTTAAGGTGTGTGGTAGTGGCTTACGTCAAGTTTCGAATCTCCTTGACTGCATTCGAAGGCATTGGAAGGAAAGTGCTTGAAGCACTTTTGGTTTGCGTGGAATGGATGAAGGACTTAAGGCACGTTGTGCCTTTTCCCTTTGAACTAGCGGATAGCTCGTGTGGCAACCTTAGCCACAACTAAGGCACTCGTGGTGTGTGCAAGTTGCGGGTTCGAATCCCCTTGAGGAGGAAATTATGTTTTTCTCTAATTAAATTTGGTTTATACCCTAGGATAGAAGTTATATGGTGGTTAAGGAATAATTAAAGTTTTTAATTAAACTTTTTTTTTATGAGGGCTATGATTATTATTTCAGAGGTGGATGAGTTGTTGATTTATTTTGATATTCTTGAAATTGAAAATCAAGATTTAGGAGAAATAAGGAGTTGTTATAAAATATTTTTGAGAGCCTTGTTGATTATTATTTTTGATAAGGGTTTTTATTAAAAAGGACTTTGGTGGATGTGTTTATTAAGTTGGAGTAAAAATGTGTAAATTGAGTTATGATTATCTTGTGATTATTATTTGAAGTCCACTAACCCTTATTGAGATTGGAAAGGAAAGTTGTGTTTAGTGTGGTAGATTTTGTGGAAATATTCTTGGCATCAAAAGGTATGGGCACATTCTCCTATTGATTGTTTATGGTGGTTGATTTCTTAAATATCATTGGAGTGAAAATGATTGATTGTGGTTTCCTTTTTGAAAGTGGTTTATTGAATGCTTCAAGGTTTTCTCGTTTGAGAGTTGTGTTTAAACCTTGTTTTATAAGCATAGTCGTTGAAGCCCATTGGTTGTGAAAGAACTTGAAAAGAATATGAGTATCATTGTTATGTGAGATTTGTGGTTGAGCATTTTTGGAAATATTTGAGTTTTTTGATACATGCTTGTACTAGGGTTTTGTGAGAAATACTTGTCCCTTGTGGTGATTGGTTGAGTTGAGTTGATTGAGCCTATTCAAGTGTTTGTGTGAGGTGATTGGTCATGTTCCATGAAAAAAACTATTCCATAATTCTGATTTGATTTGAGTTGAGATTAGAACATATTGAGTCTCTAAGAATTCTCTTTATGCTTCTATGAGTTGATTTGAGTTGAGAGTGATATTAGAATATATCAAGTCTCTAAAAATTATCTTTATGATTCTATGAGTTGACTTGAGTTGAGTTGAGATTGATTTGAGTTGAGTTGAGTTGAGTTGAGTTGATATTGAGCTTAGAACATATTGAGTCTCTAACAATTATCTTTATCCTTCTATTTGTTGATTTGATTTGAGTTGAGTTGAGATCATTGTGGATCATTGTTGTCATCCATTGAAGAGTACATTGTCATTCATTGTTGATTTTATCTTTGAGCTTCACCTTGATAGATTATTGGATGATATTTGAGTACTACTTGAGCATGATTGATTGAGCCTTTGATAAGGCTTTATGGACAGATTTGTGGACAACTTGTTGGATAGTTTTGGGATAGATTTTTGGACAGTTTTGGGATAGCTTTGTGGATAGTTTTGGGATAGCTTTGTGGATAGCTTTGTGGATAGTTTTAGGACAGATTTGTTGGAGAATATTTTGGGGAAGTTCTTGGTGAGCTTGCTAGAGCAGATTTGGACAAGTTCTTGGTGAGATTTTTGGAACATATTTGGACAAGTTCTGTGTGATATTGTTATTTAGTTTTGGAAAAGTTCTGTGTGAGTTTGTTATTCAATTTTGGAAAAGTTATGTGTAAGTTTGTTATTCATATTTGGACAAGTTCTATGTGAGCTTGTTATTAAGTTTTGGAAAAGTTCTGTGTGAGCTTGTTATTCAAATTTGGACAAGTTTTTTGTGAACTTGTTATTCAATTTTAGACAAGTTCTTATGTGAGCTTGTTATTAAGATTTGGACAAGTTTTGTGTGAACTTGTTATTGCCTAGCTTTGAGCAAATCAAAGAAATCATTGTATTGGATAAGGATCCTTATTTCTGTGTGAAGTATTATAAGGAGATTATCTGGTGGAGTACCCCATATTGGGAGAACCACGTTAAATATTGTGTCTCAATTGTGTGTGGTTACTTGTGTTCTTTCTTACTACAATTATCTGAGTTATTAATGCACACTACTATATTTGGTTATTACAATTAAGGACATTAATTGATATTGATTTGGAAAGAAAGTAAAAATCGGTCTTATAATGTTCACCCTCCCTCTAATTATAAGCTTGTGTTCTTCATTCCTACATATAGTACACAACTTTATTAATTTGGCCTTTTCTCCACTACTTGATTCATCTCTTGAATATATTTCTATTATTCCTCCTGAAACAACATTGAATTCATGTTCCTCATGTGTGTTATTTTCTTCTTGTGTCTCATAGTTCTAATTTTGCATTTATTTACCATTTGTGTTCTTTTAAGATCTTCCTTCAAGCTGTTAAACCTTTTCTGAAGGAACCAACTCTAATACCAATTGAAGAACATAAGCTTATATTGAGGGGGGTGAATAGTATAAGACCACTTTTTACTTTTCTTTCCCAAATAATATTATCTAATATAATCAATGGCAATATAAATAGCAGTAACCAAAGTAATGCACAAATCATCACACACAATAGATACACCAATTTAACATGGTTCACCCAATATGGGCTACTCCATGGAGAAAAAATTTCACTAAATTTTTTTGAATGAATCTCTTTGGAATCCTTTCCCTATTACAATGTTTATGAATCTTTGTCCAGAGGAGACACCAATCCCCTAACCAAGTTCATGTATCTCTATCCACAAGAGAACCATTTCTCCTTAGATCTAGCTAGTGATATTCTAGAAGAATTGTTGCCTCCACTACATTGGATAATGGATCTCTATCCACTGAAGACTCCTATACTTACTACTCTGGCTAATGGAACTCTATCCATTGGAGACTATCATCCACTATACTTTTTCACCTCCAAATTTTTCTCTTTACTCTGTCTAAAATCTATACTAAACATAGCCCTTTTGTCTAGCATAAATTTGCTCAATATTTGTCTCTGGTTTTGCACAAACTAGTCCTCAAATATACACCAAAATCTATCCTCAAATATACACTAAACACAGTCATTCGATATGGCACAAATTTATCCTCAATATCTATCCTTTGATATGTACTAAACATAGTACTTTAGTCTAGCACAAATCTATCCTCAATCTATGTCCTTTTATCTGCACTTAACATAGTCCTTTAGTCTAGAAAAAGTTTATCCTCAATATTTGTACTCAAGACTTAAGACAAAGCTTGATCCAATCACAAATAAACCCTTCTAGATATGCCCCAAACATTAACTCAAGGTTTGAACAAATAAATCAATCAACTTTGCTCTTAAGTCTTCTCAAAGAATTATCTCAAATCTACCTTGTAAGCTTCCACAAAAGCTCACACTAATCTATCCACAAGTCCTCTCTAGAACTTGTCCAATATGCTCAACAAGTCCTCACTAGAACTTGTCCAATATGCTCAAAAATATCTATCCTCAAACTCTATATTATAATATTCCAAAAAAACTCACACAAATATATCCACAAGTCTTCTCAAGACTTACCTCAAATATGCTCAGCAAGTCCTCATTAGAACCTGTCCAATATCATAGAAACATAAAGATAATTGTTATAGATTCGATATGCTTCACACTCACAAACTATCAATCACTTTCAATATCTTTTTTATCATAGAAATATATAGAGAATTGTTAGAGACTCAATATGTTTCACATTCATCAAATCTCGATATCTTTCTCAATTCAATTCAGAATATAGAATAATTTATTTTACAAAAATTGAATTATCACATCAACACATCCACTTGACTAGGCTCAACTTACTCTACTCAACCAATCACTCAATGAAATAAACATTGCTCACAAACCCTAGTCCAAACTTATGAAATTTCACTCAAATATTCCAATAATGCTTATCAACCAATCTCACATAATAATTATACTCATGACCTTTGCAAACCCTAGTTCAAGTTCCTCACTCAACTAATTACTTCAACAATAATGCTAATCTCACATAACAATGATACTCATGATATTTGAAATCTTCACATAACAATGATACTCATTATCTTTGACAACTTCAAATAAAAATGATACTCCTGATATTTACACAAACTCTAGTTCAAGTTCCTCACTGAACTAATCACTTCAACAACAATGCTTATCAAACAAGGTTTTATCAACTACCATTTATTCCATAAAAAACCCTTTTCACTCCAACTTAGCATTCACAACCTTCAACAATCACTCACTAGGAATATGTGCCCATACCTTTTGTTGATGAAGAAGTGTCCTTAGAAAACCTGTCTCAATCACAATTTTCTTCTTTCCAGTTTTTAATGGTTAGATGACAAAAATATCACTCTTAACACATTCTCAAAATATTCCATAGTCACAAAAATAATCAAAGCTCAAATACACCTTATTGCTCCATATTAAAATAATATCCAACACCACAAATATTTAATCAAAACACTTCTTCCAAAACTCTAACTCATCAAAAGAACATCTTAACGATTCAGTTTCATCATAACCCTTTTTAGAAATATATCTAAAAAATAATCCAAACTCTACTTATTACTCCCCACTTAATATTGCATTAATTAAATAAATCACTTTATAAAATAATGCAATAAGTAGATCTCTCAGTTTCCTAAGGTAAAACAAAATTACCCTAGATTTTACTCTAGCAAAAATAACCCTTCATATATCAAAAAAATATTTCCTCAACACTTACGTTAATTTCAAAACTTAACTTCCACCTTATCCCTCCTAAACCTTAGCAAAACAAATTAAAATAATTTCCAAAAAAAATATTACCACTTTTCACAATCCATGGGGCTCAAAACTTGGCACAATACTCCGACAATGCCTTGGTTGTGGCTTCTACGCCGTGTGATCCACATGATCCACTTGAAGCCTCAAAGCACAACATGTGCTTTTACTCCTTCAAACTCTTAATATCCCTTGGCTCTTCCTTTGACACTGACGGAACCACACACTATGCTATTTGGGAGGTACACATTTCAAAATTCACATGAGCTTCTTTTTACTCAAGGTGAATTCAATAAAATCGATGCCAAACCTTAGGAATGGTTATGGTATTTATACCATATGCCTTCCCTTGTCACACACGTCGACAAAGAGGAAAATACATTGGGAAAACAATGTTGTCATCGGTGCTACCAACTTTACCTTCAAAATATATTTATTTATAATTATTTAAATTCAAAGTAATTTAAATATGATAAATTATATATTTAAATCTCCTTTGGTATTTTAAAATAAAAGCCTCCTTAGGTTTTAGAAAACCTTTTTGACTTGCCCAACCATGGTTTTAATAAAAACCTTTTATTTTTCCCAACCATGGTTTTAATAAAAACCTTTTATTATTAAATATATGTACACACATTTCATCAAACACTTTGCATACAATTACAAAATAACACAAAATACCAAAACTTATTCACCAAATGTAGACTTATCAATTTTCCTGCCTACATCTATCCCCTCCTCTATATCGGTCGGCGTTCTCAACAAAACATGAGCTAAACATTGGGAATAGAAGCACTGAACAATGTAACAAAATCTCTTGTTGCGCTCCTTCCACTTTCTCCTGTTCCATACATCTTTGGCAACATACTTCACTTCATAGTATTGCTCGGAACACCTTGTTCTTTGATTATGCATTCCACTTGCTGCAATCAATTGTAACATCAACTGGATCAATATGACCATTTTTATCTGATTGTTCACTTCACTTATTAGCCATATCATCAGCTTCAAGAACATGACCAACATAGCCAACATGACGAATATGACCTTCATGACTAACATGATCAAGATGAATAACATCATCAACATGACGGGCAATGCCCGTCGCCACCTATGTTGGGGGTCAAGGGGGCAGGAGCCCCCTTGCAGGGTCAAGGTACAGTGTCCCTTGTGGAGTTGAGGGACAAATCCCTTCATAACTCAATGACGAAACCACTGAAACCATCATTGTCTAAACTAAATTTTTCTCCTTGTCAACATTTTGGGAGCCTGCACTCGACCAACTGAAATAGCTTCCCCTCAACTCCAATTCACTACTTTCTTGATCCAATTGACTACTTGTCAGCATTTTATAGACATCTCCCTCGTCAGATAGTATTGCTAACGACAACTTCTCTTACTGCACTGTCTCAAATGGCAAGACCTCTGATGGCGGTTCCCATGATGACAATACCTCTGACGACAACATTGCTGACGGTAGGTCCATTGACTATAATGTCCATGATGGATGACTACATGATGATTGGTCTATGATGGATTGGCTTTGATGAATCTTAGGATAGATTCTTTCTAATGATAGATTGTCTAGACGGATGGTCCAGACGCATTGTTTGATGACGAATCAGTCCATATGGATGGACTGAGGACTGATAAGCTCTGATGGCTTGGATCTAATGGATTTGTCTTGATGGATGACTGATGAGCTCTGACAAATAGGTCTTGATGGATGACTGGTTCCTCCTGACGGATCCAGGCATGACAACTCCTGGTATGATGGTTCCTCCTCAGATGGCTCTAGGCATGATGACTCCTCAGACTACTCCAAGCATGATGACTCCTGGCATGATGCCTCCTCAGACGACTCCAAGCATGATGACTCCTGGCATGATGGCTCCTCATTCGAAAACACTTCAAATTGTAACCTCTCTGATGGTGGTTTATCAAATGACAACCCCTCTAACAACAACTCCTTTGACAGAAGCTCCTCAGATGATTGGTTTGTAGAAGACACCACTTTTGACAACCCTTTTGATGATAGCTCCTTAGATGACACTTGCTCATTTGTCAGATGTCTGCATTCTCCAACCGTCCTAGACTCATCCATCGGACCAGTCTCCTGACAAATCTCTATCATCTATCCTTCTTCTTGATATCACCCTGCTGTCTAACCTTCTTGCTGACCACATTCATCTATTTGGTGATTTGAGTGACTATATTTTGTTGTTCTATCATCCTTTTGATAGTCTTCTTTTAGATTGCACTCTATCGACGAACCAACCTCTTGATGACACTTTGCAACTCCTTCCTACGTAGTTTCAATGACTTGCGGGATTTCTACTTCTTCAATTGAGATCAAATTCACTTGCTCAATTTGAATCAAGCTCATCAAGTTCACCATATCAAGCAAGTTCACTTCTCAAATGCAATTGGCTTCACCATCGTTGCTTCCTAGCAAGGGCTATAAATCGTCTTCGACTCTTCAAACTCTCGATGAATCATTGGTTCATCCTGCTTTGCAACACTTTGACAATCCCGTGCAAAGTGCCCCCACAATTGGCATTGCCAACATTGCATAATAGGTCTACCCTCACTATCATATTGAATTCTTCATCTATAAGTTCTTCGATGGTTGTTATAGACTGGTTCATTAGTGGTATCTCTTCTTTGTATAATCTCCCTTGGTGTTGCATATACCTGTAGTGATGATTTTGCATTCTCTAAGTCATACTCATCCTCAAAGTCATCATTCATCTCTTGGGAATCGCTTCCTTCCTTGACTACTTGACCCCAACACTTGAACGATGAACTACTCTCCTCCCCAAAATCATCACTCTCAATGTTTGAATCAGTCTTAATAGAAGAATCACTTTCACCCTCAAGGTCACTTCCATTGGTAATAACATGCCAACCATACATTGATGATGTTTTTCCATCATTTTCCGAAATCAAGGCGTATTTTAGAAACTCTTGGTATGAAGTTGGAGGGACCATTCTTATATTATTTAGATACGGAGGAAGAAGTTCATCTATGAACCATCTTTGCTTCGATGCGTCTGATTGGTCTTTCTCAAAATGGTCAAACAACCCAGTCAACTTCCTGTTGTAGGAATGAACAAACTTGTTCTCAGCTTGTTTCAATCTATATATTTCAACAATGACTGCATCGTCATTGTCAAACAACCAAAATTATTGCACAAATGGATCTCTTAGTTCTTCCCATGTCTAGTACTTGTCAAGGAATTTCATGTACCAATCTATTACGAATCCATGAAATTTCACAGGAAACAACTACCTCCAATCTGCTTCATTATTTTGTCCAATCATTTTCCACATCATGCGACAGATTCTCCAATGCCTTACTGGGTCTTCTCTTGATTTGCCATGAAATAATGGACACTTACATGATATGCCCAAATTGGCCTTTGGTTTGATAGGTTGGCCTATTATTGGTTGCAGATGTTTGCGTATCTCTCCCTTATGCAAATCCTTACACGCATCACCTTGCAATTGCTCTTCTGTTGTACTCTCGTTCATACTATGAAACATTCCAACCTGCAGTTGCTTCGATGTCAAACTCCTATCTTGCTTATCATCAAGCACACTAACCTGTGATTCCCTAGTGTCAAAATCTTGTCGCACATTGTTGGACATGTCATCTATCTTTTGCACTAATCTCGGACTTGTGTCTTGCTCACCATCGTGCACCACAACTTGCAATTGCTTCAACACCAAACATTCTATGTCGGCATGCTTCTCATAGACACCTTTCATCAACTGTTGTGCTGAGTTTTTAGGCAATATTCCATCTAATCATCCCTCTAACGACACCTTGTCATTTGATGACCCTGGTGACAACATCCTGACATCAAGCCATCTTATTGACTATGTGTTCTATCAATTGATTTACAACCAACTCTCCTACCGTCATCTTGATGGCTACTCATCTTGTCTGATTGATGGGTAACTTCCCTTGTTGTCATCCTTACGGCTGACTGCTCCTCTTTTTGTGATGTTGTCTTCCTAACGGTTGACTAGTCTACCTATTATGTTGTCATTCTAACGGTTGACTATGCTTTCATTGTCAAGACTTTGGCAATCAGTCTGATGGTTGGCTACACTTTTGCCATCAGTTTGATGGTTGACTATTGTGCCATCGTCATCCTGATGGTTGACTGCTGTGCTACCATCATCTTGATGGTTGAATACATTTTTGTTGTTAATTTGATGGTTGACTATTGTGTTGTCGTCATCTTGAGCGCTAGCTTGACTGCACTTTTGTCATCAGTTTGATGGCTAGCTTGCCCTCTGTCATTTGAAACTTCTTAAGAAATGGCTTGGCATATTTCATTTGTGTAATGAAAATGTGATTCTCTGTCTGCGACATCTCCAAGCCAAGACAATATTGTGTGAGCCTCAAATCTGTCATGTCAAATGACTTCTCTAAATCATTCTTAGACCCTATAACCATCCTCTATGAACTAACTATGATGACCAAGTTGTCAACATATACAATTATGATCACGACCTCGCCAACTTTTTGTTTGATGTATAGGTTTGGATTATAAGGACTGTGACAAAATTCATTCCACATAAGATGCTTCATTATTTTTTATATACCAGGCTTTGGGAGCCTACTGCAGCCTACAGAGAGGTTTCATGATCCAACATACCTTCTTCTCCTACCTTGTATGACATATCCTGGTTGTCATATATAATTATTCTTTGAGGTATCCTTTGAGGAAAACACTCTTCATATCCATTTGGTTCAACTTCCATCCTAACTATTCTAACATTGCACACACCATTTGAATGATCTTGATATTCAATGTAGGAGTAAATGTCTCCTTGTAATCAATGCCTTCCTTCTATGTATAGCCTTTTGCAACAAGTCTTGGTTCGTACTTGTCAATATTGCAATCTACTTTATATTTGATCTTGAAAATCCACTTGCAACCAATGACTTCCTTAACTTGTGGAAGATCAACAAGCTTCCATATCTTGTTCTTCTTCAAAGCCTGATACTCGACATCCATAGCATCCCTCTACCCTTTTTATGTAAGGGCCTCAACAATTGATGGTTCAACGCACCACTATGTTCATAAGAGCGAGATTGACCTCATTATGGACTCTGATACAAATCATTGGCCTTGAAATTTATGTGTTTGGGACTCCATTCAGCTTCGCATCTTGAATTGTACTGAGGTGCCACTTGGGCTGATGTTTGATACTGGAAGAAGATAGCTCAGATGGCCCAAGACCATCAAAATGATCATTAGCACGATCATCTTCACCATTAAGATTGTTATGAACCTTTTTTTTATTAACAGAAATCATTCACCAATATGAAGAAATATTAAATAATTCAGCCACATTTTTAATCCGACTTCCTTAATTGGTGGAAGATCAACAAGTTTTCATGTCTCGTTCTTCATCAAAGCCTGATACTTGACATCCATAGCATCCCTCAACCCTTTTGATGTAAGGGCCTCAACAATTGATGGTTCAATGTACCACTATGCTCATAAGAGTGAGATTAACCTCATTATGGACTTTGATATGAGTCATTGGTCCTAAAATTGATGTGTTTAGGACTCCATTCAGCTTCTCATCTTGAATTGTACTGAGGTGCCACTTGGGCTGATGTGTGATACTAGAAGAAGATAGCTCAGATGGCCCAAGACCATAAAAATGATCATTAGTAATTTAGTACGATCATCTTCACCATCAAGATTGTTATGAACCTATTTTCTAATTAACATAAATCATTCACCAATATGTAGAAATATTAAATAAATCAGCCACATTAATTAATCCACACAAGACAAGATATGAAAATACCCTTTAGGTAGGGCAACACCAATAATAATTAAGGAAGGAATCACTCCACAATATCTCCAAGCTCCATGAGCCAAGACTGTTACAAAGAATACTTGATATGAATTTGCTTTTATAGTCAAGGGTGCATCTCTCTTTATACAAGAATTGGTGGGTTGGAAGTTGGAAGGTCACCCATATGGAAATGTGGTGGTTCACCTTCCATGAGTTACAAAGTGCATAATATTATAATATAACCAACCTTGGGTTATGTGTGACCCATGCCATAATACACATATACAATACAATATTATATCCCCACATTCCTATCCCTAGGTACCTAACATTCCACCCCTGTTACAAAATGTTTTGTCCTCGAAACATAGGAAGAAACTAAATAATACGATCTTTTAAGCAATGCTGACAACTAGTGCCAATCTTGATCATCCCTCCATCCAAGTGAAATCTTGATTGGTGGTAGTCTATGATGATGCAAATATGCCCTTGTGCCACGTGAATATCCATAATTATTCTTTTGGTTCCCTATATAACCGTCATAGCGCCTTTGTTGCTCTGTCCCTTGTTTCCATGATTGTTGCCTCTCATGGTGGTGTGGATGGCAATATGCTCCAACCTTAGCCCAATGTTATACTTTCTTTGACTCTTTAACCTTTTGCTCCTCTATTTTAGCTTCCTTTGCATTTTGTTCTCTTATGTACCCTTTGTTTGGTGTGCCCTTGTGCTCTTCTAATAGAGCTTCCTTGGACTTTGTTGTTGCTTCTTCCTTGGACTCTGCTACTGTCTCTACTGTAGATTCAATTTTTGTTTCTCTATTGGTTCTTTCTCCTCCTTAGGTTCTTGCTCCTTAAACTTCTCCTTAGGTCCTTGCTCCTTGCTCGATATCAATCTTTTTAGTGAATGTTGGCAACTCCATGACCTCAACCAATTTGTTTTTTTCCCAAAGCAGCTGGGATTCAAATCGACCAGGATTTTTTTTTTTTTTTAAATAAAATTTTTCAAATCTCATAAACAATTATATTTGCAATTTTCTTCAAAACAAAACAATTGGCAACTGATTTGCTTACCCAAATTGAGAGATGATTTTTTTCTCTTTTGATGAATTTTTGTGCAACCAAAAGACAACATCGATAGCTTAACTTCAAATAGCTATAACTCCCTCAACACTAATTAAAATTTAAAAAATGACAAGCCATTTTTGTAGTACTCGAAATAATCTACATGGTGGTGTAAGAATATTTTGAAAAGGATTGCTGAAAAGAAAAGAAAAGGATTATGTTCTTTTTTGACGAATTTCCACACAACCAAAAGTTGTAGATAACCCAAATTCAAACAACCATAACTCCCTCAATACTAATAAGAATTTAACAAATGACCTATCATTTTTGTAGTACTCCAAACGATCTACACGATGGCGCAAGAATCTTCTAAAAATGATTGCTGGAAAAAAAAGATACGGCTCCCACAAAATGAGATGTTTTCCAGAATAAGGAAGATTGCCTCCACAAAAAACACAATCACCACTTTGCCAAAATTGTTGCTCTAATACCAAATGTTATGAACCTATTTTCTCATTAACAAAAATCATTCACCAATATGCAAAAATATTAAATAAATCAGCCACAATAATTAATCCACACAAGACAAGATATGAAAATACCCTTCAAGTAGGGCAACACCAATAATACTCCTTAAGGAAGGAATCACTCCACAATATCTCCAAGCTCCATGAACCAAGACTATTACAAAGAATACTTGATATGAATTTGCTTTTACAGTGAGGGTGTATCTCTCTTTATACAAGAATTGGTGGGTTGGAAGTTGGAAGGTCACCCATATGAAAATGTGGTGGTTCACCTTCCAGGAGTTACAAAGTGCATAATAGCCTTGGGTTTTGTGACCCATGCCATAATACACATATGCAATGTAATATTATATCCCCATATTTCTATCCCTAGGTACCTAACAAATATCATTAGCATCATCAAAATCATCAACCTCTCTCTTAGAGGTTTCATCATCAGGAAAGAGAACAAGAGCTCTATCTGAAACATGTGGCTCATTAGAAGATGAGTTGGACTCATTCTTCTCATCAAACACATCTCTGTTGATGTACAACTTCTTGGTGTCAGGATCCATGAGTCATTAGGCTTTCGAATCATCACTATATCCAAGGAAGATGCATTACATGGACTTCTCTTCCAACTTTATCCATTTCGACTTTGGAATATGCAAAACCATTGTGTAGCCAAACACTCAAATGTGATATGAAAGGCTTAACCCCCATCCATGCTTTTTTGGGAGTAACAACATCCAATGTTACTATAGGTGCACAATTCAACAAATAAAATCGTGATGTGTATAGCTTTAGCCCAAAACATTGGCTCCAACTATGCGTCAGTCAGGATGCTTTGCATAGTCTCCCGAATGGTACAATTACACTTATCTGTAACACTATAATGTTGAGGCAATGCAACTACCAACTATCTTCTAATGCCATTTTGCTTCAATAAAGTAGAAAACTCATTGCTGGTGTCCTCCTCCCTTGGATTTGAGTAGAGCACATGGATATGGTGATTAGTGGACTTATCCACAAGAGCTTTGTAACTCCTTGAGAAGTGTAAAGCTTGAAATTTAGCATGCAAATAATACACCCACATGCCATTTGTATTATCATCGACATAAAGATGAAAATACCTAAGGCAATTGATATTGGGATCCATGGGTCCACATAGATTAGTGTGCACTAGGTCAGGTGGAATAATTTCTTGATGACTAATAAAGCCAAACAGGGCTTGGTGTTGCTTTCCAGCTAAGCAACTCAAACAAATATCACCTTATTTGTTGAGTGAGGAAAGGCCTCTCACCATAAGATGGATGTGGAGTGCTCCCAAGTAGTCGAAACTAAGGTGTCCATCTCGCCTGTGCGGAAAAGTGGCAGCATCATCAATCTTGGCATCAGCGCCTTCGGAGAGCATCCTAGGCTGGTCAAGCCGAATATCCCTCTGGATGAAGCGCCATCACTGGAGGCCGTAGTTGCTGAACAAGATCCAACATCCGATAGTACTGCAACCAACTATCCTCCAAATCCTCCAAACTCTCCGGACCATCAAGGGGCTCCTGTCCAGCCGAGCCCAATTGCTCCTGCCTGCCATTGCCGCCTCCCAATCAGTCGAATCCGAGCGCAAACATGGCGAACCCACCACAAAATCAGAATCAGCAATAGAATCAACAACAAAACCAACCGCCAAACCCGCCGCCCAAGCTGTTCCCAGCTTGGAATCATGCGGGGCCGTTGAACCTGGCAGCGCCAGTTGCCATCCCCGCTGTAGCGCTTAAGGCCATCCCTACCTATGACGGCACGGGAAAGACGGTGCAGGAACATGTCCAAGATGTTGCAGCTTTGGCCACCATTCACGGTATCACAAAAGAGAATATCATGGTAAGGTTGCTAGTCCTGTCCCTCAGGGGGAAGCTCCTGTACTGGTACAGAGCATTACCACCCGACACTATTACTACTTGGGACCAGTTAGCAGGCCTACTGATACAAGGGTTCAATGAGTCGGCGGACCCTTACTCTCTGCTCCATCAGTTCACAACCATCCAGAGACACCCGCAGGAGGAAGTCCCCGACTTCAACGTCAGATTTACTCGGACTTGGCAGAGGGTCCCCGATGGCTTGCGACCGACTCCCGACCAAGCTGCATTTTATTACCTCGGAGCATTCCACTCCGACCTTAGTATGAGTATCCGGTATTCCGGCGTCAACACTTTCCCGGATCTGTACACGCAAGCACAGAAGGCCGAGGCCGATCTGATTGCCATTGGCAAACTTCCGCCAAAGCCGACAATGCCAATTTTCCCGGATTTGCCTCAATACCAATACCCCAGTACATCCACTCAGTTCCTAGCTGCCTCTTCCATGTATCCGGTTCCCTCATGGAACCCAAGCCAAATGCCCAGTTATCCGTAGGTCCCAGCTCCTCAAGCCCCACAGCTTCCTCCCCCACCGCAATACCCGACCTTGCCTCCGCCAATAGCACCATTGCCATTACCTGCCCCTCCGACGGTTGACCCTTAGATGAGGGTTCTAAAGGAACTAGAGTCGCTTAACTCTATTGTGAGAACACTGTCCAACAATATGGCAATGATGAAGAAGCAAGCTCAGTAGGAATTCCTGCCAAGAAGGCCATATCCTCCTCCGGCGCTTACGAGAGACCAAGCTGTAAGAGAGCAAGCCGCTCAAGCTGGTAGGCCTCCTGCGAGGAATGCCTCCATGATTGAAGAGCCGAGCACTTCAGATTACGTGCATTGGTGTTCGAACTGCAATGAACCGCATGGGGAAGATACTTGTATGGTACACCAACATTATATTCAAACACTGGCCGGTAGCTCTTCTAGTGGCCAAGTCAACATTATTAGGGAGGAGGACCGTAACCTCGTGGTCCCCGAGGGTGAGCAAGTTTCGATTCTAACCAAGGATGGCAAGAAACCGATCGAGGTGGATGCGGCCAAGATGGAGCCTTTGAAGGTGTACACTCGACGAGAAAAGGAGCAGCCTCCGACAAAAGCTCCTGACAAAGTCCCCTTGCCCCCGCCAGTGAAAGAGAAACCATTACCGGCAAAAGCTCCAACGGCGCAACCTCAAGTCGAAACCAAGGAGCAAGCAAGGGAGAAGCTCAAGTACCCGTCGTTGACAAAGCGACAAAGGGTTGAGGCCATGCAGTAGTACCGCACGAAGTACGAGGCTGCGAAAGAAACGGAGGTGCCCACTACTTCGGCCTACAACATTGTTGATGAACTCAAGAGGACCCCAACCAAGATAAGCATGTACGACGTCCTGCAACTCCCCGGGTAGGTAGATCTGCTGCAGGAGTCGCTGAAATCTGTCAAAGGAGGAAAGCCAATGCAACCGGTGTTAGCTCAGACCTAGACTACCTCGGTCACGGGAAAAAACAGGCCGTCGTCGTTCTACTTTTCTCTTCGGATGGAGGGGTGTGTGGTGCACAATTGCATGATTGATTCCGGCGCATCGACTACCGTAATGCCAAGGGCTGTTTGCGAGGAGATAGGCATGGAATACACGCGAAGCAGCCAAGGTGTTCTCCAACTAGATGGCACTCCTGTGAAAACAGTGGGCGTCATTAAAGATATTCCCATCCAACTGCACAAGGCGCCTCAGATCGTTGTGATACAGGAGGTTGTGGTCGTGGACCTGGAGCCTTACTTCGGCATGTGCCTCTCAAGGGAGTTCACTACCAAGCTGGGCGGTTATCTTTCTCTCGACTACTCACATATGGAGGTCCCCTTCAAGGGGAGGAAAGTGAAAATCTACAATGAAAAACCCTCCACCTTCCTTGTCGAGAAGATCCCTGAGGAAGGGCAGCAGGATGAATCGGTGCACCTAATGACGGAACAGTTGGAAGAAGTAGACATAGTGGAGGAAACCATAGAAGAGTTGCGGGCGGAAGATGAGTTCTCCTTGCTTGATTTTAACGCCATGATTGAATCAGATATAGGCTGCTATTCTATCACCCAGCCTGAGAAGCCAAAGGAGACAGTAAAAGAAGACAAAGACCCTGCCCCGAACGAGCTTTGGAAGTTGTACTTTGATGGCGCCCGATGCAAAAACGACGTCGGGGCGGGGGTTCTTCTAGTTTCACCTTCTGGAGAGCAAAAGGATTATTGCTACAGGCTGGCCTGGAGTTGCACCAACAATGCGGCAGAGTATGAAGCCCTGTGCTTAGGGTTGAAAAAGGCAGAGAAGTTGGGAATCAAGCAACTGCAGATCTTTGGAGATTTAGAGCTGGTCTGCAAGCAAATTACCAACAAGTGCGTCTCAAAAAAGCACTATCTCAAGGCGTACCGCAATAGGGTCTGGGACTTGTTGGAATCATTCGAGGCCCTTAATGTACAAGCCATCTCCCGTGAGAAAAACAAACACGCAGACGTCTTAGCGTCTATCGGAGCCAGATACTCCCTGGCTGATGACATGATGCAGAAGCCTAAGGCGGTAAGAACCATTTACAAGCCTTCTGTGCCTGATAGGGACACCCACTGGCAGGTGTTCGACTGTGACGAGCAAATCGTCAATTTTTTAGTCCATGAAGCAAGTACTATAGAAGGTAGAGACCCTGATGACGAGGAGTATGAGGGGTTGATACAGCTGAAGAACAACCATGTCCCGAAGGGGCTAATCACTCTGGAGAGTCTGTTTGATCAGAACGATAGGGCGATATCTCATCGGATCAAAGTAGACGCCAAGTAGTACAAGGATCTGGAGCTTGAGCCCGGAAAGGTGATCAAAGTTGGAACAGACTGCACCCCAGAAGAGTTGGAGCAGATTCGGGCTTTGTGCATAAGGTACCTTGATATTGTCGCTTGGTGTTATCAAGACCTGAAGGGGTACAACAAAGAGATTATACAACACACTATAGAACTGGAAGAAGGGGTCAGACCCTGCAGATAGAAACAGAGTCCAATCAACCCGAAAATAGAGGTTATGATGAGAGCCAAACTCTTGAAGATGCTAGAGGCAAAAATCATCTACCCTATCAAGCATTCTTCTTGGGTCGCAAATTTGGTCCCTGTCAGAAAGAAGAACGGGGATATCCGCTTGTGCGTTGATTTTTGCAATTTGAATCAGTCCTCGGTGAAGGACCATTACCCGCTCCCGCAAATTGATCAGATCCTTCATGTGGCCACAGGAGCACAACGCTTCTCTCTCCTAGACGGTTTCTCTGGATACAATCAGATCTGGGTGAAAGATGAGGACCAGCACAAGACGACGTTCACCACCAAATGGGGGACGTTCGCCTACCAACGTATGCCCTTCGGCCTGTCCAATGCGGGGGCCACATTCCAGAGAGCCATGGATATTGCATTCCGTGAGCTGTTGAACAAAATTATTGTCATCTATTTAGATGACATGACTGTGTTTTCACACAGGAGAGAAGAGCATGCATCACACCTGCAGCAAGTGTTTGAGAGGTGCCGGGATTTCGGCATATCCATTAACCCGAAAAAGTATGTCTTTGCAGTGAAGGAAGGGAAACTGCTAGGCCATGTCATCTCTGAAAAGGGGCTTGCAGTTGACCTCGACAGGGTAGAGGCTCTCCTTAAACTTCCACTCCCAGTGAACAAGAAGGGGCTGCAATCCTTCTTCGGCCAGATCAATTTTGTAAGAAAGTTCGTGCCCGATTTTGCTCAAGTCATTAAGCCAATGGCCGAACTTCTGAAGAAGGATGCCGAGTTCGTCTGGACTGAGGAGAGAAAGAAGGCATTTGAGGAGATCAAGGCTAGGATCGCCCAAGCGCCTGTGCTGGTTAACCCAGACTATTCTAAAGATTTCATCCTATATGCAGTCGGGGAACCTGAAAGCTACGCGGCGGTCCTAACACAAAAGGGAGATGATGGCGAAGAGCGGCCAATAGCCTTCTTGAGCCAGGTAATCCAGCCGCACGAGGAAAGATACAACTTCATCGAGAGCACTAGGTGCATGCAGTCATGAGGTCCTTGAAGAAGTTTAGGCACTTTGTCTCCCAGAGCAGGACAACAGTGTTCGTGGTGCACCCAGATGTCAGGAGTTTTATCATCCAGGGAGAACTGGGTAACAAGAGGGTTGGCTGGATCGCCAAGATCCAGGAGTTTGACATAGAGGTTCGACCCACCAAGCTAATCCGAGGTCGGGCATTGTGCCAAGAGCTAGCAAGGAGTGCTGCCGTGGAAGTAGCCGCCTGTCAGTGGGAGGACCCAATACTAGAAGGCAACTTCGCCAATTCTTCGGCAGAGGACAACGACTGGACCGATGAGATAATTTGGTATTTCAACACTGGGAGATGTCCAGATCGTCTTAATGCCTCACAGAGGAGGAGATTCAGGCTCCAGTCCCAGAAGTATGTGTTGCGCCCCGAGGGGCTATTTTTCAAGAATGTTGACGGTGTTCTCTTGCGATGCGTCAGGGGAACAGAGAAGCAAAAGGTCCTTGACGAATTCCATTCCGGAATGTCGGGGGGACACCTTTCAGGAAGGCCTACGGCCTTGAAAATGATTAGAGCGGGCTACTATTGGCCCACTATTTTTGCTGATGCTTTTGCAGTCTATCGAAAATGTGAGAAATGTCAGAGATTCGCCGGCCGAAATAAGAATGCACCAATGCCCCTCCAACCGATCCAAGTTGAAGCTCCCTTCCAGCAATGGGGCTTAGATTTTATCGGGGTGATATCGCCAAATTCCTCGGCGGGGCATAAGTATATTTTGACTGCCACGGATTATTTCACCCGGTGGGCCGAAGCAGTGCCTACAAAGCATGCCGACCAAGAGATAGTCATCGCCTTCCTGGAGAGCCTGATAACCCGCTTCGGGATCCTAGAAGCAATCGTGATAGACAATGGTCCGGGGTTCGTGGGTGCCAAACTCACCGAGTTCGCTTACAAATATGGGATCTACCTTAAGGCGTCCTCCAATTACTACCCACAGGGAAACGGCCTAGCCGAATCAACAAATAAGAATCTGATGAAGATCATAAAGAGGACCCTGGAGAGGAACAAAAGATCCTGGCACTTGCACCTGGACCAAGCACTATGGGCAGACCGCATCTCAGTTAAAAAATCTATCAGAACATCGCCATATGCGCTGGTCTACGGGAAGGAGGTTGTTTTGCCCACACATGTCGAGATGCCCGCGCTTTGGTTGCTAGACGATGAAAAAGGTAACTTGGATCCCATTGATGCTAGGCTAGCTCAGCTGTTGCAGCTTGAAGAAGAACGAGAGAAAGCTTATGAAGCTTTCATGAAGCACACAGAGACTACCCGAAATTGGTTTGCAAAAGGGACTACAACCAGGGTCTTCAAGGTCGGGGATCTAGTGCTGAAATGGGATTCATGGAAGGCAAAACCAGGGAACCACGACAAGTTTGATGCCTTCTGGGAAGGCCCTTTTCAGGTTGCCTGGGTTAACCAGTTCAACTCATTTATATTGCGAGACATGGAGGGCCATACCCTCCCCATACCAATCAACGACCTTCATCTGAAGGCCTATCACCACTAAGAGGCATCATGAGGTTCCCTATGTACATAGTTTTATTTCTGCAGTTTTATTTTGTTTTTCTGAATGTAAATATGCTTTCCAATAAATGCCTTTTCCTGCTTTAAGCTCAGGCGTTCGGCTCTCAAGTCGAGCAGTTTTGTCCTAAGAAATGCAGAGCCAAGTTTCTCATACAGAAGACAGCCCTCTGTTAGCAGTTTAGGGACAAGGTTCGCAGGGTCCTAAGGCGAAGGCGAGTGTCGCTCATGAAGAGGGGGCAATAAGCAGAGCTGCGTAGGACGTAAGGGACAAAACTGAAGGTCAAAGAAAATAAAAATTCTACTAAGTCCCTTTACGGTGAAATCTGCAGAGGTTCGCCCAAGTATGGCAGCGATGACAGGGTTCGCAGGGAGTTTAGGCGAACTCCGGATGTGTTCAGAAAGCCAGGGTCTCCAATTTGCTAGGGTTCGCACGGCCGAAGGAAAGCAGCAACCAAAGCGCTAAGGGCTCGAGCATAAGTTAAAAAATCAGGATAAGGGTCGCTCAACTTTTGAGCGACTCTAGGAATCGCACAGGTTTTAGAGCGAACAGGAGCTTCAGGGAGGTGCGACGGCGAGGAAGGGAAATAAAAGCCGAAAATTTTCTAACTCCCCTCCTCCCAAGGTTCGCTCACATTTCGAGCGAATCCGGGAATTGCCCTAAGCCTTGAGCAAAACACGGGGTCGCCCAACCGGCAAGCGAACCACAGCCAGGCCGAAAGAAACCCAAATTTCGCCAAGTCTAAAAATAGCTCCAAGAGTCGCTCCACCTATGAGTGATTCTGGGAATCGCCCTAAGCCTTGAGCAAAATCCGAGGTCGCCCAACTGGCAAGCGAATCACAGCCAAGCTGAAAGAAACCCAAATTCCACTAAGTCTAAAAATAGCTCAAAGAGTCGCTCCACCTACGAGCAATTCCAAGAATCACCCTAAGCCTTGAGCAAAACCCAGGGTCACCCAACTGACAAGCGAACCATAGCTAGGCCGAAAGAAACCCAAATTCTGCTAAGTCTAAAGATGGCGCCAAGAGTCGCTCCACCTACGAGCGATTCCAGGAATCGCCCATGATTTCAAGCTATAACGGGGATCGCTCAACTTTCGAGCGAACTTCGGATAAGTAGTAAAATCAGGCCGAGAAAAGGAGCAGCCAACGGTCGCCCAAATTCCAAGCGAACCAGGAATCCCAGGCAAAGCGAACCCCACCAATGCGACCAACCCGACAAGCGTGGCGAAGGCCGAGCGAAGCCCAAGTCGCCACACCCGAGAACCGACGCAAGAGGTTCTCGGCGATTATGGGGCTAGGGATGAGGCAAAATAGTCAAATTTACTAAGTCATGAAATACCCGCCAAAAATCGCTCACCCTCTTCAGCGATGACAAAAGTCGCTAGCCAACCAAGCGAGAACAGGGGTTGCCGAAAGGGTCGGGCGACTCCAGGAGCAAAATGTTCGAAATTTTCCTAAGTCTCCCGACATCAGTCGCTCACCTATGGAGCGAACCCCATGGTTCGCTCAGATTCCGAGCGAAGCTAGGAATCGCTCAGGGTTTCGAGCGAACCTCAGCCTCATGCACCAACCTAGCTGAAGCGAACCTCGAGGCGTGTGAAAAATGGCGGCGGGTTAAAATTTCAAGGTGCACGTTATAAAGGAGGACATCTGCACGCATTTCTAAGCAGATCTTTAAGGAAAAAGGACAAGCCTTGGGATCGGCAATCGAGGAGTTGCGCCTCCAAGGAAGATCTTGCACACGGCCACCAAGGGATAACGTCTGCGCCCACCAACTCCGTGCTCCTGGAATTAAACTCAGGCACTCGCCATTAATGGCTAACCTCATGCCCACTCCCATAAAAAGCGCAGTCACTCAGTTCGCTCTATTAGTTAAACCTGAACTCACTCCGAGCTGCACCAGAAGCCGAATTCAGAGTATTTCATCCGAGAAAACAACATACCCAAATTCTTTCGTAAATCGCCATGGGCAAGAAAAGCATAGAAGAGAAGGGTAAAGCACCCAGGGAGGGAGCTTTGGGCACACCAAAAAGTGGAAAAAAGAGGGTCGAGGCTGGAAAAGAAAGGAAGGATAAAGGAAAAGAGCAGGCGTCAGAAGCAACGACAGGGCAGAAAGCCGAATCAGGGCCAGCAAAGGTGGTCGTCCATCCGCATGTAGACAATTGGGTAAAATACATGGACGACACCTAATCCCAAAGCATCGAGAAGCTGAGGCACACTATTGATGACAGGCGAGGGAAAGTTCCTGCCTCAAATCCCTACGCTGCAGCTTACCACTCTCACCTGTACTGGTTCTTATGCCCACCGGTGCACAATTGTCCAGAGCTAGTTGCGGCCATTGCCCAGTACTACAACCCGAAGACCAGACAAGTCCGGGACCATGGGGGAAACGTCCTGTTCTCACTTTTCTCTGACACTGTCCAGATGGCCTTCGTGCCTAATCAACTGCCGGAAAAGGACTATACCATCAGGAACATCAATCTCAACGAACAGGCTGACAGGTATGTGGACAACCCAAAGATGCGGCTCTTCATGGAGTCCCAGCTGCAGGACCCGATACCGCCCAAACATTTGCCAACGCTGCCTGTCCCTGAGGCACTTCAAGAGCACGGGCATATATATTATGTTGGCCTGGGTCTTGGACATTGGCACAGACGCTGTGGTCTTCCCCTACCAAGTTGCCATTGCAGAATGTATTTTGCATTGGGAATTCTACGACCCCAACGCCATGGGACCAAAAACTAAGCCGATGTTCTTTGATTGGGCAGATTGTATAGCGCGTAGTATACATTCACGCCTGCAAGACCTGGTAGAGGGGAAAGCCCAATCCTTCAGGCAATGTTCATTCCTGGCCTGGCTCTTTCTGTTCCATATGCACACCAAGTTGAAGTCAATTCCTATCCAGCGCACCGACGAGAAGGGCACGCGACTCCCAGTATACCAGTGGACCCAGATGCTGTTGAAGAGGGAGTCCTACTACAAGTTTAATCAAGCATTCCTGGGCCCTGCCTTAGCGCTCCTTCATGGCTCTTGCCCGCGTGTCCCCCGCCAGATGAGAGACAGGGTGATACGGCATAATATGGGCGACACTTTCCAATTAACGCAGGGGTTCGTCATCAAAATTTTTGGGTTCACTGGCAAACCCTTCCTC
Organism: Wollemia nobilis; assembly: GCA_028583015.1. NCBI lineage: Eukaryota > Viridiplantae > Streptophyta > Pinopsida > Araucariales > Araucariaceae > Wollemia > Wollemia nobilis. The sequence goes on from JAQPPZ010016349.1 coordinate 3,753,543, forward strand.
CTGCCCTATTACACCACGGAGTACCTGTTCGCCTTGGAGGTAGTCGTGGCAGACGGATTACACTGACCAGAATTACGGCCAGGGGAGGAAGTGGGGACATTTTTGAGTTCCGGATCAAATGGGGAGAAATTGAGGTCAATTTCATCGGACAGAACGAGTATCTCGCAGCAACGCTCCTGAGCTTCGGCTTAGTCGAGCTTCCCTAGCGATGGAGATATGATCCCCTGGACATAGTGAAGGGGTTCACAGAGATGAAGAATTTCCACGCCTGTCCCCGCCTGGAGATCATGGGAGAACGCAACAATCCGTTGGGGGGAGACCTTGAATGGAACATAGAGGAGATGCGGTCTTTTCCGCCATGGCACGACTTCTATCATGTGGAGGCGGAATATGACCCGGTTAATAACGCAACCCATTCTCGGGAATCCAAAGCCTTCAAAAGGATGTTGCCCAAATTGCAGAAGATGGGTTGGAAGCTAGAAAAGATTGCGGAATGGTGGGTCATGAGGGCCCATACAAAGGAGACGTCCGAAAAAGTCCTCGCTGGCGACCATCAGTTCTCTGCGCTTTACGATAAGCACCATGCCACGTGGCGGCCTATCATATTCAGAGACCTCGTGCCTCGAGGCACCCAGGACCTACAAAAGGCACAGGCCCCACCCAAGCAGCCACTTACACTGGGCGGAGGATCTAGCAGTGGGGCAAAGAAGAGTCAAGCGGCCGAGCACAAGGCACAACAACCCTCTGAAAAGCAAGGATCATCGAAACGGCCGGCTGAAGCAGCGCAGGCGACCTCGACGGCTCCGAAGAAAAAGATAAAGGTCACGATAAAATCGCCCAAGGCTCCTTCGGAGAAGGCCGCAGGCCCAACCTCTAGTACACCCATCCCAGCCGCTGTCCAAAAAAAGGAGGCCAGGCGCCAGAAGAAAAAGGAGGCCGAAAAGCCAAAGGAGAAGAAAGAGTGCCAAAGAAAGAGGCTGTGCAACAGGCAGAGGTTGCACCACAGAAGAAGGTTGCTCCCATAGTCCCCCTCAAGGAATTTATCACTGTAGAAGAAGACACCCCACCGGAGGAGGATGCGTGGGTGACTCAAATATTCAACACGCCAGCTCGAGCCGAGCACACAGGTACGCATTCCCTTTTCCTCCCTCAATATTCTGAACCGTTGTCCGCGGCACCATCCACCACCACTGCTGAGCCCATCCTCACTGCCGTTCCTTTAGGCAGCGAACCGGCGTCCGCCATTCCCCTTGCAATATCTCACCCTGTTCTTGAAGAAGCCCAGCCTTCCACCGCCACCCAACACGACCAGCAGGCTTTTGGCCTATTTTCCTCAGACCCCAATGCATTTGAAGCCCTTGCCCACATTCAATCAGGTGTTGCTCCCACAGGCCCATCCTCTTCAACCGAGGCACTAGTTGAAAATCCGTCCTCGAGTTTTGATAATCCTCCCGCCTCTGTCCAAACTGTGTCATCCCCAAAGGCGACTGAGTTCCCAAGCTCCGCTTCCCCTCATCTGTTTGCAGGAGAACAAATGCCTCAACAAGATCTATCTCTGATCAAGCCCATGTTTGGAGGCATGGAACTCATTGAGCGAGAACTGGAAATGGTGGAGGGCCACTCTGCAGCAGACAGCCTGGCTCAGGCTGAGTAGAGCTCCTTCAGGTGGATCCAGAGCCTCAAGAAGAGAAAGGCCGAGGAGCCTACCGGAGTGGAGAAGCGCGCCAGGTTTGACCTGGAAAACATGGTGTTGCACAAGGAGAAGAGAGTTCCTAAGGTCAAGAAGCCTCTGAAGGACATGATGCCTGCCTGAAGACTACACCTACCACCGCGTAGCCAAGGACTTGAACACAATCAGCGTGGAAAATGAAGTGGGGGCCATTCATCTGAGAGCAGACACGCTCTATGTGCATCATCACCAACTCAAGGAGCGCTTCTATGCCGTGGAGAACGAGAAGCTAAAGCTGCAAGAAGACATGGCAAAAATGCAAGCCCAGCTGGACGACTCCAAGAATGAATCTGAACAGCTGAGGCAGCAGATGGCAGCTTTGGAGAAACAAGTTGCTGATTAGAATGAAGCTGCAGATCGCCGCACCAGGGAGGGTGAGGAGGCACAGGCCAAGATAGTCGAGTTGGAGGCCCGACTTCAGGAAGCCTAGCAGCAGCTGGAAGAAAGGGCAGCACAAGTTGAGGTCTTCTCAAGAGACCGAGTCAAGGAGATCCGCGCTGGCCTGTTGAAAAATTTCCGAACCTAAACCTCCAGGTCCCTTTCGGTTCTTATGTTTGTTTAGGAAGTTAAAGAAGTGTCTGCCCAGGGTAAGCCTGTGGTAGAAGAGGCAGAACGCCAAGCAGGGCGTTGGCTCACCTTGGCCATTCAGGTCGAGGCTTATGAGCGCAAAGACCTCGAAGTACCCCCCATGACTCAGATTGCCCGTGATTGGGCCACTGCAAGGGCAACCTTGCATTCTTACTTTGAAAAATTGGAAAAAATCAGGAGGGCCAGGAGATTGTTGGATGCACTTGAACAAGAAAGAAGCATCTTCCTGGCGCCTTTCCAGATCCTTACGTCGCTTGGATTCCCCAACTTCACGGACAACAATGGAAATTGCCTACCCAGGGAAGAATTGAAGCTGGCATGGGACGCCTTCAAGGAGGATACAACGGAGATTGATAACTGGGCGGACCCGATTCTGGAGGCACAAGTGACGCAACTCATATCCAGGTTTTGCCAGATCAGCGCCTGCCTGACGGATTTGAGCCAGAGGGTCGACCAGACAGATATGCTCCAAATAGAGACCTTCAGGCGCCTGATAAAGGATATTCGCGATCTCGAGCCCTTCCAGGAGGAAGCTTGGACTCAGGTTCAGGCTACCTATGAACGCATTCGCGATCGCCTTGCTTCCCCAGATACCAACCCAGAGCAAGAGGGAGAGGAAGAAGGCGAGGAGCAATCTGAAGGGGAAACGGAGGAAGGAGAGGAAACAGAGGAGGAATCTGCTGATGGCAGCGATGAAGCAGAGCAGCAGGAAGAAGCAGAGACCGGGGGTGACTCCGGGCCCAAAGGATGAAGGCATGGGTCCTTGCATCGAGGCGAGCTCGATACCCCGCGAGCCGCCAGGAATGTTGCCACATTTTGCTAAGGGGTAAAAATTTTGAAAAATTGAAAAAACTGCTGCATTTTTTAGGACCAAGTCTTCTCCTTTCCTCCTTCCCAATCGTTTTTAGTCCAGGAAATCCTCGAGATTGCACTTTCAGGTGCCGATAGGTTCAGGTTTTTAGGTTTCAGCAAACTCCGACGAAGTCTGGGAAAAGGCCAAAAATCTCTAAGGCATGGGCACTCCCGGGTCGCACCCTTTTTGAGCGATTTCGGGAGTCGCTCCACTTTTGTGGCGATTCCCAGCTTCGCCCCGTTCCCAGGCGACCCTCGTCATCGCTCGATGGCGGCGAGCGGTAGCACGAAAGAAGAAAAAATCTCCAAGGTAGGCTCTCCCGCGGGTCGCTCCATTCTGGAGCGATTCCCGTCCTCGCCGCACCCCTCCAACGACCGCCGTCATCACTCCACTTTTCAGTGATCGTCGGCGAGTTAAAAAATGTAAAAAATGGCTAAGGCATGGAGCCCGCCCAAGTTCGCCCCTGCTCTTCGGTGACCCCCGTCCTCTCTTAGCCGACGAGCGATTCTTAGCATCGCTTCCCTCTGTGTGAGACCCCCAACTTTGCCTCAAGTCCCGGCGATCGCTAGCGGTTGAAGACAGAAGACAAGGACGGACTCCCAAAGTTCGCTCCGTCTGCCCAGCGACTCCCGGCGTCGCATCATTTTCTGGCGAACAACAGCAGAGGGATGGTAAAAATTTCTAAGTCGAAGAAGCCCGAGTTCGCTCCATCCCGGAGCGACTCCCGGATCGCTCCCCTTTCGATGTGACTCCCGGGTTCGCTCCACCCAGCAACGACTCCCCGGATCGCTCCCCTTTTGGTGCGACTCCCGGGTTCGCTCCACCCAGGAGCGACTCCCGTCGTCGCTCATGCAGCCCGACGAACCTCTACATGTTTTTTCCAAAGCATCCCCCCAACTTGGCTTCCCCAAATTCGCTCAAACACTGAGCGATTCTCAGCGTCGCTCCTTGGCGTCTGCGATTTTCAGCTCCAGCATAGGGTTGTGCGACTCTTAGCAGATTTTTAAGCGGACTCGGAGGACAGAGGTAGGTGGCATGTCAAACTCCATTAATGACGCGTCAGCTCAGTTTTCAACCCCAGGACATCTTGTCAGAGCCCTTAAACATCCCAAGGGGCAAATCGTACCTGCGGCATTGAAGAGACATGCCCTCTCAACAACCAGATCCGTCCGGAACCATACCAGACTCAGGAGAATCGTGTTGCAGGTACGCTCACGGCCAACAAGGGTCAAATCTCAGCAACTGTCGCAGTTTTGGGGTTTTGTGCATCAATGTATTTTGGGGGGAAAATTCTGCTATAAATAGCAGTGGACTTTCATTGTAAAAGGGGGGGAACATATTGCTAAAAGAGCTACTGTAAACAAACACTTGCTTCAATACAAAGGATCCTTGGCTCTAACTCTTGTCTCTTTCTTTTATGCTGCCTTCTGCAAGTATTTCTGCTTCATGTTCATTTATTTTTTTGATTGCTGTAATTCTGCACTCTGGATTAGGGCATTGGACATTAAGTGAATCTGGAATTCTGGCTGAAGGATACATAGGAAGGAATCGCAGTGTTAGTTTCTGTTACATGCTTTGTTTTGATTGTTGTTGGTTTGGGTATTAGTTAGTGATTGTGCTGCTTGTTCTTCCCCACCACTACTGCAATGCCATTTACATTTCTTTCTGTAATTTTTCAATCTCTTTCCAGTTCTCTTATCTCAAACCCTCAGTTAGAATAGGATAGGAGCCGGCCTTCTCCGGAGATTGGCATGGAAGGCATCCCTTCCTTCCGACCTTTCAATTTGTTGGGCGGGTCTAGGGCGCATAGATAGACCAAACCCTTTCCTAGTGGCAGATTCGTAACCAATAGTACTATGTGGTGGCTTCCGGGCGAACAACACGGAATACCACAGCGGCCATAAAGACGTACAACGTTTCCTACTGAAGTGCTTTGAAGAAAGTTAGAATTCAATTTAGGATGCCTATGTTCATTGTGACATAATACTTATGATTCTCTGAGCATTTTGGGGGTAGGCATTGAACTAACTTGTTTATTTTTGTGGTCCAATTTGTATGAAAACTAATCTCAACAAGCACTTGATATATAAAATCCTGATTGGTTTTATTGGAAGTACTAGATATTTCTAACTTAATTAACACACTAGGATGCCGCAAATGATAAATCTTTAAGAGAGCATGTTGTTTCTTGTTCTATGACATACCTATCAAGAAGTGCCCAACCTTCAACAAATTTGTTTCTTGACTCAGATAAAATTGTTAAATTTTTGAAATATAATAATGCTAAGTGACTGGAACTGTATCAAAAAGGTAGCAGCACTTGCAGGTTTGTTTTCACGTTGTTACCAATGTCTAGTACAAAAAATTGTAGCAACCGAGCACCTAATCAAGACACTTAAGATCACTTAAGATCTCCGAAAAAAATAATGTAAAATATAAGGTGCTTAGTAAATATTAACCCAACATTGTGAATCTAGGTACAACAGGTAGTAAAGGACCCTACAATTAATATGGGCCTAACAAAAATGTCAACTAGAATGGCTTCCAGACAGTTTACTAGTACATGGTGATAATTTTGCAAAAAACATTTCTAAGAAACTGGGCTTATATCCATCTAATGAATTTACTTCATGTTTTGATGGAATCAAAACTGAGTGAGTAATATTTAGTGTCCTGAAAACTAGCCGTGAAATTTTGGACTGTGCAACTATACAATGGAGATCAGATTTTACCACATGCCTGCCAACTTAGAAGAAAAATGGAAAATCCATAAGTTAAGAGTCTTGTTATGACACAAACAAATTGAAAGCTAAGTTGCTTCATTCATGTTCATGTTTATAGTTCAACAAGGATAAAAATTTGGCTTGAGAAATTGGCTATAAAATTTGTCATTAATGTTCCAAAGGCAAAAGGTCCGAGGGTTTGGTCGGTTGGTAAAGCACCTTGTTTGGCGTAACCTCGGTTCAAATCTCAGGGCCTCGTAGTATCGGAGGGCATGTCGCACCAGCGCTGCCGACTACATTAAAAAGTTTAATTGGCGCAACTGGAGGTTATAGTGGTAGCAAGGAGCAGGATTCGAACCCACGAAGAGGTGATGAAAAAATGTAATGAGTTACCGATTCCTCTAATATACGCACCAAAAAAAAAAAATGTTCCAAAGGCAAAAATGTTTTTCTTTCTTCTTTTGGGTATTAATGTAAATGTCTAAATATAATTGGGTTAAGGACAACATTTAGAAAAATGTATACTCTGAATAACTGAATTTATAAAAGTGCTTGACCTGTATAAATTGATAAGCAACAAAAGCATGTCATTGTTGTTGAGATTATCATGCCTCCCTGAATATCTACTATTAGCTTTGAGATCATTTTGAGTTGTGCTTGAGGTTGAAGTGTGAACTCAATGGCCTCCAGGTTGAAATGTGGGATGGAGATAAATAGGCATATGTAGGAGGAAGACGAGGAGGTAACATGAAAGAGAATAAAGGAGAAAGATATTGCAGACTTTCAAATTTTGACTTCCGTTTTTATAATCCATTGATTGCCTGTTTGACTACTGAATGATGATTCAAAAATGCATTTCAAGCAAATAAAATTGAATATGTCCAAGTTCGTTTCTAGTAAGAAGTCATGCTTGAGTTTGGATGATGAAATAAATTTGCCCAGGATTAAATTAGTTGATTTTTGACAATGAATCTTGTTTGACAAAGCAGGCAATATAGGTTGAAACTATCTTAAATTTCATGAATGATTAAAATAAATTCACAACACTAAAGTATAATTGTCAAAAATAACAACCACCAAGGCTTTCTAGAAAGGGAAAACTCTTCTTTTGAAGAATAAGGTGGAAGGAAATATAACAAGCACAAAACATGGAAAAATGGATACAATCTCTGCCTTAACCATATGAGTGTTGGAAGTATTACGTTTTTTGGTTCCCTTGTAAATATTAGTTTGGTAGAATGATTTATATTTTATATAATGTATGTGTCAATATGAGAGAAAGTGCAAGGTGTCAAGAGAGAGAATGAAGAGTCACATGATATGTGGCAAGATGAGAGTTTTGTCTTAATGAGAGGAATATGAAAGGATGCATCTCCCAAATGTTTGAGGAGAGCAATAGTTAGAGCATTGAAAAGTCATGTAAAGTTATATATTGGAGACAATGTTCTATGCAATGTAACGTCTCTGAATCATTCTTGTAATATTTGATATTGAATATATTTGAGATATATTTGTGAGATATTGTTGTTATTCCAATATTATGATTCATTGTTATTTTTATTAGTGGCATTTATTTGATTTACACTTGATCCTGGATAAGGCTTTCTATAAGCTTATCTAGCTGGAAAGCTAACCATGGTATCAAAGCCATTTTGGTTCAAAGAGCCACATGCAATGAAGAAGAGAGCCAGAAGTTGAAGATTGAACTCTGGAAACATAGAGCCTCAGCAGGAAGATTGAAGTATTTGAGCTGGAAGAATTGTAAGCATCTGTGTGAAGTGATTGTACTGGAAGAGAGTGCTTAAGCTAAAAGACTGCTTTTGTGCTTGAGCACCCGAGGAAGGAAAAAGATTACCTGATTCAGGGAGGAGAAAGTGGACAAGCGGATGTTACAGCAAAAACTGGAACACACGGACGTTACAGTGAGTGGAAAATAAAGGTATTAAATCTTTATTAATGAAAAAGCATCAATAAAGCACAGTGGCAGATTGAGAAGTTTTTTTAAGAAAGAGTTATAAATTCTTGGTAGACATAAGACTTTATTTTTTAATAAAAAGAAAGATTGGATTGTTTGTTAATTAAAAGATTCAAGAACTCCAAGATATATAAGGAGTTAGAGAATAAATAATTTGGAAAACGATTGGGGGAAGTTTAAAAAATGTGAAACGTGCAGGAAGATATCATTTCCGAATAATTAAAAAGATTCTGGATATTATACTTTAGCAATATTTTTTTTTAGAGTGAATCTATAAAGGTTTGTTTATAGGGGAGAAAACAATAAGATTGCTACACGGGAGATTTTTTTTTGGCTGGAAAAAGTAAACCGGGTGAAAATTATTCACGTATTGAGATTATACGTATCATTTCTGAAGGAAATTATTTCGAGCAGTTTTTGCTCTAGTGTTATTACAAAAATTATTAGTGAGGAGAAACTAGCCTCAAGAAGGGAAGAAAATCAAGTGTTTCTAGAGGAACTCGAACGAACAGTTACCTTGCTGTTTTTTAAGACACTTAATTATTCTCTTGTTGAGCGTATTAAAGTTTTTCATTTAAAGTTCAATTGACAGCTTTGAAAATATATGCTTGAGTAGAAGTTTTTGCAAGGAGTCGAGAGTAAAGTCCATCTCTAACAGATTTTCTAACGCTACATTCCACCTTTCTAATCCACCATTGCCCGCTACAAGCTAATTGTTTTTCCTACCAAATGTCTTCCATTCTATCTACGAGCTCGCTCTGTGTTTGTGTATACTGAGAGATTTCATTTGTAGAGTGCCACATATCATCTGTGGTAGAAGGCGTTTTTTTTAAAGAATGCAGTTAAGAAGCGTGTGAAGACATTTAAAGAAACTAACGTTAGTTTTTTTAGGCGACAAAAACGGAGAAGTGTGAACTCCGTCAACGTCGCAGGTGGTATATCTTCGGCCCTTCCTGTGATTGAAAGTGTCATGCAACCCTTCGAAAACAATGGAATAGGGGAGAATCAGTTACAAAAGAAAGAGTCACCATGCAAAGGTATTGACCTTTAAATTATTTAATTTAAGTAAAGGAACGGAGGAAACTAATTGGTGCCAATTATAAACAGTTAATTATTTGGAATTATTGGATTGCCCTGAGTGTTCCTCCCCATGCACTCTCCATTTCTCTACTGCTTAGGGTCACCTATTCAAGATTGGACTTCTTGGCTAGCGTGAGGTATTGTTATCATTCCGTCGGAGGCAAAAATAGATGGTATTTTTTTTCAGCCAATGCTTTATTAATTGAATATTAACAAGTGATTGATTAAAGCGCAAGGTTGAAAAAGAAAATTATTTGATTAAAAGGAAAACTTGTTGGGATTTTTTTTTTCAAAGGAAATATTAAATTGGGAAGCATTGAAGTCAAATTTGAAGAAAATAAAAAAGGGGGCTTTTATGAGAAGAAGATTTATTGAAGGAAATTTACTTAAGAAAGTTTATTTGGAAGGAATATTATTGAAGAATTTTTTGAGAGAAGATTAAAAGATTTGAGAAATATAAGGTTTAATAGTAATAATTATTAAATTGATGATTATTAATATTAAATTAAGATTTGAAAAGAATTTTAAAAGAGTTAGGAATTAGAAGAAGAGAAACAAAAATTGATAAAATTGAAGGGCAAAATTAATATAGAAGAAAATTTTGATTAAAGAAATTAAACTTTGGAGAAATAAGGTTTTCTACTCCAAAGGAATTAAATTGAAAAATTTGAAGAAATGGCAAATACAAGAAATTTCTATTCCGAATCTCAATTATTAAAAGGGCTTAATTTTACCCCATGGAAAAATAAGATGAGATCAATATTTATTGTTGAAAAACTCCGGGATGTAGTGAATGAACAAAGAAATGTTTCAGAAGATAAAACAAGAATTCAAAAGTTCAAAGATGATGATGCTAAATCTCTTATGTTAATTATGTTTGGCATATTTGATGAAATTCAAGCACACATTAGTGAAGCAGAAACTTCAAAAATTGCATGGGAAAAATTGTGTAAGATATTTGAAGGAAAGAATGAGGCAACCATTTTACACCTACAATCACAATTGTATGCACTAAAAGTTCATGATGGAGAAAACATAGAACATTTTCTTCGAAGGATATCATAATTAAAATCAAAATTGCATACCTTAGGAGAAAAGGTTGAAGATAAGCTCTTGGTTTCAATTGTACTTAGAGCACTTCCTGAATCATTCAAAATGTTGGTCACATCTCTTCTAGTATCAAACAAAAAGGTGTCATTTGAAGAATTAATAAATATTCTTCAACAATATGAACTTGAAAATCAATTAAGAAATGAGTCATCTAATAAGGCTCTTGTATTAGAAAAAGGATCTTACACTCCATCACAAAATAAAAAACAAAAGAAGTATTGTCATATTTGTGAAAAAGGACATAGTACAAAATCTTGTAAGTATAATGCATTGATCAAGACCAAGAATATCCTAAAGGGAATTAGAGAAGTAATCAACAAGCGTATGTTGCACAATAAGAATGTGTACAAAGGAATCTTATGGCAAATCAAATACTTATGTTATCAAGTAATGAGGATGACGTGGAATCAGAGAAGTAATCAACAGGGGTATGTTGCACAATCAATATGTGGACAGAGGAATCTTATGGCAAATCAAACATTTATGTTATCAAGTAATGAGGATGATAGTAAATGCATGTTGTGATGCAAAAATAAGAGATATAGAGTACAACTCAAATGATTTAAATATAGTTCATGATTGGTCAAAAAAAGCTTATGTTGTCAAAATCAATAATGACAATGACATGGATTCAAATGATGACAGGGATAGTGATGCTCAAAGTTGTCTTGATATTGAAAGAGATCAATGTGATGAAGAATTTGGTTATTTTGAAAGGCATACTAAAGGAATTGGTTCAAAATTGTTAAATAAAATGGGATACAAAGACACGGGTTTGGGAAAACATGGACAAGGAATGAAAGAGCCAATTGTACCAAAAATAAGACCAAAATGTGAAGGTCTTGGATATACAGGACATACAAGCAGTATTAATTTAGGAACTAAATTTGTGACAAGGATTGATAGAACTAGTAACAATGAAGGACAAACAGGAAATAATGAATCAAAGAATGGCAAAAGGAATCCTATAATAGGGAACATGTGTAATCATTGTGGTAGATATGGACATAAGATAGAAAAATGTTGGAACCTCCATTGTTGTGAAATTTGTGGACATAATCATTCTCAAAAATCTTGTCTACATAAAGAAAGGAAAAATCTTAAAAATGGATAATAAGATGAAAGGAATGTTGTATGGTTTCTACAAGAGGAAGCCAAGTGTAATGAAAAATCAAATTTTGTTGAATGTAAAGAATGATATTAATATTACTATGAAGAAATGTGAAACGAATAATTATAACCTCAATATAGCTTGGAATGTGACCTATAATGAAAGCATCTATAGTGATGATTCTACGAAAATGATAGCCTTATGATTGTTCTAGTGGATGACCCAGAGGCAATGATGATTGAGAGGCAACCTAGAGGCAGTGATCCAGAGGCAGAGATGCAAAGATCACTTAGATACATTGACCTAGAGGTAGACATAGACAATTTATAAAGACAAACCTAATGAAGGTTGCATATATCCAACCGTACCAAAGTCAGAGCTGAAGAATGAAGAAAAAGAAGAATCGGAGAATGAAGGCAAAAAGTCTTCCTACCAAATAATGTAATACCCATATTACATTATTTGGTAAGAAGACTTTTTGCCTTCATTCTCTGATTCTTCTTTTTCTTCATCCTTCAGCTCTGACTTTGATTATATTATTTTGCCCCCCATTGTAAATATTGGTTTGGTATAATGATTTATATTTTATATAATAATATGTGTCAATATAAGAGAAAGTGCAAAGTGTCAAGAGAGAGAATGAAGAGTCACATGATATGTGGCAAGATGAGAGTTTTGTCTTAATGATAGGAATATGAAAGGATGCATCTCTTGGATGTCTTGAGGAGAGCAATAGTTAGAGCATTGAAAAGTCATGAAAAATCATATATTGGAGACAAAGCTCCATGCAATGTAATCTCTCTGAATCACTCTTGTAATATCTGATATTGATTATATTTGAGATATATTTGTGAGATATTGTTGTCATTCCATTTTTATGATTCTTTGTTATTTTAATTAGTGGCATTTATCTGATTTACACTTGATCCTAAATAAGTCTTTCTATGAGCTAATCTAGTTGGAAATCTAATAAGGAGGTGCTAAAGATTTCGTGTTAACACCTAAACATCAGTAAGGAATGAGGCAGTCTTCCTTATTCTTAGAAGTTAGAACAAAGACTTGTTAATTTACTACTGAATACTTGCCAAAGAATATCATTTAGATAATTGCCTATGGACCTAATATTGATAGGTCCCTTAGGAGGATTTCTAGTGGTATCAAAGTGTTCGAATAGGGTATTTGATGAGAAAGTGGAAGAGGAAGCACTTCTAACAAACAAGGCTGAGGAACTGATAAAATTAAGAAAATTCAAATCTGTCTATGATTTAGAACCCTTTGAGGATATTGCCTTTGAATTTGTTCAACCCTTATCTAAATCCTAGAATGCCATGAGGCAATTGTCATGTAACTAGGGTCGAAGTGCATTGTTTAGTATACTTGTGGTTAACATCTTGACTAATAGCATTGAGTTGTAGGCTATTTTTTTTTTTGCTAGAGAAAAAGGGGTTGTACTTGGGTCCTCCACACTTGAAAAATCACAACTCTCTCCTTTAGAGCTTGAGATTTTACAAACATATTTAATTCTCATCTCAATTGAGTTGCTATAGCTAGATACCTGCATCTTTTTTCATAAAAAGTTTGAATTCTTGATTTTCATATTATTGGATCCTCTTCAATTATCTTTGTAAATACAAATATTCCAAAATTCAGCATCCTTCTTCTTGACATCTTCCTACAACAGCCTTCACAATACCAAAACTCCACCTCTTTTGTCTACGCATTGCTTCCTAGTAGAGTAATATTTCTAAAACTTTGCACCATCATATTCCGTTTTACCAGATTGGGACTGTTAGTTTCCTTCCTAAAGCATAAGTGCAACCACAAGAATTGTAATAAATAGTTTATATGAAAACACATTAATGTTATAAAATATAGCAAATATTACCAATGAAAAACATTAAAGTAAGTCTTAATCATTATTTGATTCAAACATTCATCATTTCTTGTCAGATTTAGCTAAACTTACTACTTCCTCTAACTATGGAAAAAAGAATTTAACTCCAGGATTCTCTATTATAACCCCTCTATTGGCTAGCCTATCTGCACATTTGTTCCCTTCCCTTAACCTATGTGTAAACCTGATTTCTTCAAACTCTTTAGAGTTGTAAGCTATTACTTGCAGCTAGTACATGATTTTATTGAAAGAAAAATATGTAACTATTGCAAGTGAATGCTAAACTAAGATGCCGTTAAAGCTAACTATATCTATGAGGAAGGATAGTTAATATGTTAGATAAGATAAAGATCCTCAAAAGTCTTTGAGAAGGCAATGAAATATTTTCTTGTCTCAAAATAAGTTGATCTAAATATAATGTGTTCACATCTTGTATAAACAGTCTATAAGATAAAGTAAGTTATTAATGCCCATGGATGACCAAAGTAGTTTAGTGAGACTAGCCAAAAAAGAACTGTTACGTACTATACTAATAAAAAATGTACTACGAGAATAATCTTAGGAAGGTGGTGAATGGTTTTTGCTGTGAGCTAGTGAGTATGTAGGTAGAGTTGATCACAATGGAATTGAAGCCTATGTGACTAATGATGTAGAAGTCAGTGTGGCCAAAGAACACCATTTTAATTATGCAGAAAGTGTATGTAAAGGTTAGTTTGGGACTGTTGGCAATTTTGCCACATTTAAATTTTTTGATAAAATTTGGCCTAAGTATGGAGCTTTAAAGCGGCAAAGAGCATGCAGAGGTGTTTGGGTTTTTGTGGGCCATAAATGGGGGTGATAAAATGGATTAAATAATCTTTGGATATTTTATCATTGTAGATATTTTCTCTAGCTTTTTGATGATATATTATAATAGGCGATTGGGTCAACGGATCAAAAGTTATGGCCTCGGGAAGTAGGACCAGGAAGCTCAATTTCGGGCCAAAAAATTGACAAAGTGTTGGGCCCCACCTGACTACGCTCATCCTCCCGACTGCGCTCATACAAAGGCCCAAAATTTTCTATGTTAGTGTTGTTGTAGCCCGACTTCGTAGCGAAGTCGAGTTGCGTCCTTCATTTTGTGCGCACTTGGGGAGCTGACATGTAGAGAGCTGAGCCCAAAATTTGACTAAGTATTGAGTGAACCCCGACTTCGCAGTGAAGTCGGGTTGCGCTCTCAGTTTTGTGTGCACCTAGGCATTATCAGTGAAGGACACCCCAAAAAAGTCTAAGTGTTGGATGCACAACCCAACTACGTAGCAAAGTCAGGCTGCACCCTCAAATTCGTGTGCAATTCGCCAGCTCACTTGAAGAAAAAAGCTAAGTGCTGGGACTGACTGACTTCACAGTGAAGTCAGGCTATGCCTTGGAAAAATAGCGCAGTTGGGCAACCCATCATGGTATCTCCAAAAAAATGAATAAGTGTTGCGCTGCCCGACTTCGCAGCGAAGTCGAGCTTCGCTCACTGACTTGTGCGCACTCGGGCAAAGAACGTTGCCCAAAAATTTTCTAAGGCATGGAGGCCTTCTCGACTACGCTCATCCGCCCAACTACGCTCATACAAATGCTGAGCTTAAAGATGATTTCTCCCCCCTCCATCAGATGCTGACAGGTGTCTAGCCTTGAGATTCGAGTCAAATATGTGATAGAAGGTGTGCCGCCAGGGTATCAGAAAGATGAGCATGACCTGACAGATTGTACTGCATCTGCCCCCATTCAAACTGACTCAACTTCCCACATACCAGATTTCCACGGAGCTGCAATGTTTTTAGGAGGACCTTGCTGCAAGTACATTCTTTACCCATAGAGGTCAACATCAGCCGCTTTTGTTAGGTCTGGGATTCTATGTCCAAAATGTAATCGAGGGGGAAAATTGCGCTATAAATAGCAGCCTCATTTCATTGTACAAGGGTGGAGGGGGGACATATTTCTAGAGGACTCTGCTATGATGGACCACCTTCTAATTAATTCAAAGCATCCTTGGCTCTGCTTCTTATCTCTATCTTTTATGCTGCCTTCTGCTAGTATTTTTGCTTCATGTCCATTTATATTTTTGTTTGTCTAAATTCTGAATTCTGGATTTGGGCATTGGTGATTATTTTTATCTAGAATACTAAATAGAATAATACATAGGGTAGAATAACAGCTGCAGTTTATGTTACATGCTTTGTTTTAATTGTTGTTGGTTCGGATGCAAATTTGTGATTGTGTTGCTTGTTCTCCCCCCTCCCAAAACGCATGATATTTACATCTCTTTCCTGTTCCCTTATCTTTTTCAATCTCTTTATAGTTCCCTTTACCCCCTTTTTTAATCTCTTTCCTGCACTCTTATCTAAAAACCCCCAAGTAGGTTAAGAAAGGAGCCGGCCTTCTCCGGAGATCGGCACGGGCATCCTTTCCTCTCGGACTTTCAATGTTGGTCTGTGGGTCTAGGGCGCATTGACACACCAAGTCCTTCCCAGGTGGCGGATCCGTGGCCAACAGGGACTACGAGGACTAGGTTGTGAGGAGCAAGCTGAAGCACCTATAAATTATTATTTATGTATGCTGGGACATTGGAATTGGGAATAGAGAGCTTCTTTAATTAAATAAGTTGGAAAAGTAGTTTCTTGTGACAGGATTACCTAATCTATACTTTTTGTATTGGGAATGAGTCAAATATTGTGATTTCAGCTCAAGGTTAGGAAGGCTAATTCAATATGTTGCAAGAATAAAAAGGGTGTCAATTCATATTAAAGTAAAAATTTTACATAAATCTTAATTGTTATATATAGTGTCAAAATTTTCATTAAATTTTTAAAAGGAATCAAATGTTTCAAATATAATGAAATATTACAAAGAAGGCTGTATATCAGAATGGCTATGCATACTCTCCCACTGTTAACTCTATTGGCAAGGAGGTTACAAAACACCAGAAAAGCCTCCATAAACCAAATGAAAATATATACAGATAGAAAATGCTTGAACAAACAGTCAAAGATAATTTTAAAAGTCAAACTTTGAAGTTTTTTCGAGCAGCTTAAGATGCCCACAAAAATCACAAACATCAAAATAATGATCTTGATTGCCATTGAAGATCCTGCTTGATTGTTAGTAGTAATACATGCCTTTGAAGTATTATAACTGTAAAATACTGGATTAAGAGGTGATCATTTAAGGGGAACTAATATGGTCATAGTAAACTGAGATGTTTATAATCATATGTAGTTAAGACCACATCATTTGTGCCATGTAAAGAGTAGACCTCGATCAATTTCTCAGGCCATGCAATGATCTTTTATGACTTTGCAGACTCTGTTCCAAGCTCTTAGACATAGCACCGTAAGCATCACCAAGAAGATAGTCAATTTGATCTTACAACTGTTGAAGAGAGGACTAGAAGATGCCCTGAAGTACAGAGATAAAGCTCTTATAGTCTAAGATATCTTTCCTGAATCTCTAAACAAAAACATTCTTGCCTTAATTTTGAAGAACATATTAAATATTTTTAATTTTAAGACATCTCATTTGTAAAAACTAATATTGAAGATTGTTGAAGAGGGGACTAGATGATGCCCTGAAGTGCAGAGATAAATCTCTTATAGTATAAGATATATTTCCTGAATATCTAAACAAAAACATTCTTGCCTTAATTTTGAACATATTAAATATTTTTAATTTTAAGACATATCATTTGTGAAAACCAATATTGAAGATTGTGCAGGTGATGATGCTAGATGCTATTGAAGACTTCAGAGAATTTCAATAAGTGACAATATGGTCAATCCATAATCATCCACACTAGCACTTGTTGGTTACGAATCTGCCATGAGGAAAGCATTTGGTATAATGTGCCCCAGATTCGCCCACCAGATTGAAATGCCGAAGGGAAGGAATGCCTTCCGTTCCAATCTCCAAAGAAGGTCGGATTCCTGTGGGTTTTAGTTTTTAAGATAAGAGTGCAGGGAAAGAGATAAAAGTGCAGAAAAAGAATCCAAATATGATTGGAGTTGGGTGGGTGGAATAACCAACACGACAACGATCAATCACCACTACTAACAACATTCCTATACAGAACATACATTGAAACTATAGCTATCATTCATCCTATGTATCCTATATCTATGCATTCCAGGAATACTTGATCATCAAATACCAGAGTCCAGAGTTCAGTACAACAGTAAGCAATGATACAAGAAACATGAGGTAGAAATGACAAGGAGAGGCAACATACAAGATAAAAGACAGTAAGCAGAGCCAAGTATATGCTTTGTATTAGAGGCAAACACATAGCTACAATGGTTCCCTAGTAGTATATTCCCCTTCCCCCTTTTCCAATGAAATTGCATGGCTATTTATAGCCTCAAGTTCCCCCTGATTACAATCACGGGCACAAAGTCCCAGACTAGACATTAGCTGACAAAAGCGGCAAAGGAGCTGCTGATGCTGACTTCTATCAGCGAGGACTATACCAACAGCATGGTCTCCCTGAAATCCATACATCTACGCAGCGGTGTGCTGGGTGGAACTTCAAATCAATGGATATGCGGGTAGTTGCGGCAGATGGCACTTCACATAAGCTTTAATGGTGGCAGTTGGCGTAGATAGTGCGGTCCATGCTTGTACTTTTCTTGGTCATGTCTTGGATCGAATCCTGAGGTTGTACACTTATCGGATGCTGATGAGTGGCACATGGCTGGCTTGAAAGGCAGTTTATCCAACTTTGCCCAGGATTAGAGCGTTATCGGGTCGCGTAAAACACTGGGGCTCCTGCCTTAGTCAATTTACTTCTCCCACCACACCACCTACTCACATGTCTACACAACTGCTATATTCTCGTTCCACCGACACTCTAAATCGGTACAACCATTTTCCACCTCCCACCCCCACCACTAGGTCCCACAGCAAGCTCATTCCACGCACACCCACCCCCCAACCCGGGCAGCCCCCTCATCGGAAAGGAACTCAGGAGAAAAAGAAGGAAGAAAAACCCCAAACAACAGACCCAGCAAAAGTGCAACAACACCTCTCTTATGGGAAACAAATAAAACCACAAGACCTTGGAAAACAGAATATTCCATTCAAACAAGTAACAGTTGATACACTCATTTGTACAAAATGTCTCTTGTCATCATTGGGTTAGATTGTCTGCTGAACAGTTTTAATGCCCAAAATGCTGAAGTTTAAGCTTGTATATCTTTAACTCATCCCGATAATATCATGAACAGGGGTCTGCAAAGTTATATGAGAAATAAAGTCCAATGAAGGATGATATACCCCAAGCTCAATCTGGTATCGCTGAATGTGATATCAAACACTGAAAGGAGCACAATGTGTTTCACTTTCATTTAGTAATAGGAGAGCTATAGGTAACAAATTTTATGTTGCAGTGACCAGCGAAGAAATATACTGAAATTCTTGTTAAGTATGTTGATTGTATCAAATGGCATGAGCTCAACTGGTTAAATACCTTGACTTTCAAGGAGGAGACCCAGGTTCAAATCTTGGCAGGTGATGCATGCATAATTGCCAAAATACCATAACATGGTCACGGTGTAATATGTGTGGGGTCATTTCAATCCCATATAACTATTTTTTTTCATTTATTTAAAAAATAAATAAAGCCTATGTTGATGACATTCAGTCAGAGGGTCAGACAATGAAGACTAAGCTCTAGATTGCTGCCTTATTTCCTTTAGATTCAATCACTTATCCTGATCATAAGGCCGGGTATGCTACTTAATTAGTTTTTTTCATCCAAATGATATTTTAATTTCTTTTTCAATGAGTTTACACGGTTTTGGGGGGCCCCGCCCCCCCACGCGGGGGGTTGAGCCCTCCACCCAAAAGGCCAAAGCCTCAATGCTTCAAATGATATTTTAATTTCTAATCACCTTTTTTAATCCAAGTGAAGAGAGACATATGTCACCTGACTCAAACTAATGTTATCTAAGTCATCTAATTTATGAAGAAGAGGATGCTT
Source organism: Wollemia nobilis (assembly GCA_028583015.1). Lineage (NCBI taxonomy): Eukaryota > Viridiplantae > Streptophyta > Pinopsida > Araucariales > Araucariaceae > Wollemia > Wollemia nobilis. Next base: position 3,772,607 of record JAQPPZ010016349.1, read on the forward strand.
CCCCTATCCATAGCACACATAAGATCATATTTCAAAATATCATTTGAAAACCATGTTTCCAATAAAATCATGCTGAACTAGATATCCAAACAACTTATTTTATTCTTGAGAATTTTAATACTTTGAGCTAACTGATTCTTATGCAATTTGACGTGTGTATAGGCATTCCTTCATTTTAAACCATGTCCTTAAATTGCAGGTGTTGGTACCATACTTTTTCAAGTTTAAAGGGATAATTTGGAGGGCAATCTCAATTAACATTGGCACTAAATTGTTCCAGAAAGAACAACTGGACTGTAACTCTAACCATCCTTCATCATGCTTTAGGCAATAAGCAAATGAACCAGTCTTTTAGCTACAAAAGCATTTCAAAGATGTTGATTAGTCCATCAATAATGTGAAGCAATTACTAACAACTTTGAAGCACAATTAATTTACAGGTCCTGAGGATTTATAGAATTCTCATGTGTACCACTAAGATTGATTTTGACTCTGCCTTTTGACCTTATATCCTTTTTAGGTCATCCATCCTATCAAGAGGTTTCTTTATTAAATCTGATAATTGTTTAGTAACTTTATCAATAAGAGACTAGTAATAATTTCTTTGAAGAAGAGGAAAGGAAGTTTTTAACCTCCTCAAACTCAAGTGATGAGTCTTTTAGAGTAATTTTGTTCATGTTTTTGGAATCAAAATGTCAAGTTCTTTTTTTAGACTCATCTTCAGGATTATCAATTGTTTATGCCACAGAAGGCCTTAAGGATTATATTATGCTATGAAAGGCAAAATTCTTGAGTTCTTTCTTTATTATAATGTCAAAGTTCCAGATTTTTGTTTATATTTGGATTTACCGTATTTTTGCATATATAATTTTTACTTGTATCTTTCAGACACACACTTTGGAAGAAGAGGCATATCCAGCACTGGATGAGTTGACATCTAAAATCAGTACTCTCAATCTTGAAAGAGTCAGACAGATCAAAAGTCGCCTGGTTGCAATATCTGGTCGTGTTCAAAAGGTTAGTTTACTCCACTACTAAATTATGATTCTTGGGATTATAAGGCATATAGACCAACAAAGTGCAAAGTTGATCTAAAAAATGTCACTGATGGCTTCTTAAAACCATCATAATGTGTAAAATTGTTTGGAAATGTTAGTCTTGTGCAAGAAATTTTTGGTTTTACCCAGATATGTCTACTGACGTTGAATAAAACCTCCCCAATATATAGGAAACCAGTGCAAATAAATATTTCAAATATATCAAGTGAACAATCAGAAATATCAAGTTTTACATGTGATCATATAATTATTGTGTCTAAATTTATCTAGAATGGTTATTTCACTTGGGATATTTAAATTTGCACTGTAATAACTTCCAAAAGGGAATCATTTCAGATGTCTTATGAATGGTGGGGAATCGGTAAAAGTAATGCTAGAATTAGTTTGGACTCAAAATCTGAAAACCTGCAGGCTTTTTAGAAATGTTGACATTGAAATCTTGCAGGCCTGACACAGGATAGTGAGCGGTTTATGGTGATATAAATTGACAAGATACTAGGCCAGTGTTAAATGCCTTTGATGTGAGATGACAATTCGGTCTTGCATTTCTACTATCCATGCTAGTATTGCCATGCATAATAGGTATACCTCCTGATTATCATTGACATAATCTTGACTGTCTACCATAGAATCCATTATTGGATTGGATGATTATCTAAATGGATTTATAACTTTGTATGCAACATGGATATCTCATTAAAACAAGGTATTCATAGTTCAATATTATATATTCTAGAGAGTAAGACTAAAAAAATTATCTTTGGGAAGTTTTGACTTGATCATCATTGCAGCAATGCTACTGCAGTTTATGTGCCTCATTGAATCGAATTATTCAAGCTGCATAATTCCCAGACAGCATATATCCTTTGCTATATCCCTTGAAAAAAGTTTTCCCAATAATAAGATTAGTCTTTTACTTGTGAAACACAAAGCATAAAATAGCATGCCTGCTGTCTATGTAGCTTTGTTCTCACTTAATGCTTGTCCTCAAGTGCTCAGACCGTTTTCAATATGAAAAGAATTTCCTTTGAAGATTTGTAGCCTGCATGTTCTCTCCACACTGTGAGGATGTTTTATGCCCCTAATAGGCACTACAGATAAGTTAAAGAATTCCTGTACCATATATCACCTTTGATATCTAGGGCTGTTTGTTTTACAATGTGCTTCCTATTGCATATGCTTCTTTTGCTTTGTTGGGTTCTAGTAATAGTAACTGTGATCCATGTGGCAGTTTGGAGATTCTTCATAGAAAGTCAGCTAGCTTGCCAGAGACTGAAGGCATAACATTCTGACCTTAGCTCCGAATTAGTTTGTTCCTTTTTGTAGTGGAAAGCTTAAGTGTGCTCTTAAGTCTTTAATGATTGTTTAGAGAGAAAATGCTCCAAAGACCTCAAAATGCAAAATACAATTTCTATCCTAGCTATACCCAATTTTTGAAAATCCTTTATTATCATTTATGCAGAAATTGAAAAACAAGCACATGTGATCTTGTTTTTCTTTAAATGTCACACAATAATCACTTCCTCCCATGGATGAGACACTTGTCAATTGGCCCTTTGGATTCCTCATATACATCATTTCATGTTCTTTTGTAATGTCCCCATCCTAGTCAGCATCATGATGCAGTGTGAGACTTGCCTACTCACGGGTTCCCGTAGGCAGGAGGGAGTTGTGTGGGGACCCACATGGACAGTTTGGATGATGTCAGGGTGGGTGGAGCTCTTGATTTCCAGTCTTCTGGACTGTTTTGGGCATCTATGCAAGGACTTACTATTTTTAGTAAGTCAATTCTCTGGAGGTTTTAGTGGAAGCGAATGTTATGGATGGACAATAGAGCTTAATGGGTATCTGTTTCCGTATTTTTTTTGGTGGTTGGGTGTTAGGAGAGCAATAATTTTAATTCCCGAAGATTTATAAGGTTATATTTAAATATAAAAGTTAATTATTTTAATGTTGGGCATATTTTATTGATAAAGGGGGGCCTTATGACCACTTGATTTAAAGGTCATATTATAAAGACTCGATTAAAAGTTATTTAAAATGTGTTTTTCCTCCCTAGGAAAGTGGGACGACCCCCTCAAGGGGTTCTTTTGAGTAAAGTGAACACAAATTATCCCACATTGCTCATGGAAATGGATTGACCAGTTTGAGAGAAGAATAAATAGAGCTTGTGAGAGCATTTGAAGACATCTTTGGCAATTGTATTCTCTTGGAGTATTTGAAGGAGAGCTTGCATTGTGCAGGATTTTCTCATTGCTTCTTTGTTGTGACAAAAACCACAGCAGAGGACACCATTGCTGAGTTTCTCATTGCTTCTTTGTTGTGACAAAAACCATAGCAGAGGACACCATTGCTGGGAGTGAAAGATCTCCTTAATTTGGTTAGTTGCATTCTCAATCCTTGGGAGTGAATTTGAGTAGAATTGGAGGCATACTTTAGTATCAAATTGATGTTTCTTGTGAGAGTTTGAAGACATTGTCAGATGTACATTATTTGTACTTCAACCCACAAGGAGGCCGTACCATTTTGAAGTGAAATCAGCTTGTGCAAGGGGAAAATTCAGCTAGGGTTTGATTGTATTGTAACCATACTTCCTCATACAGCCCAGCTACTTCATATAGGAGTGAATTTAGTCATGTTCATGGCAGATTGGAAGAGTCCTTGGCAGTCGTACAACTTCCCATCCTGGCCGTACAACTCAGAGAGGGACGTGGGACTTGGGTGTTGAGACGCATTGTTTTTTGGAGCTTTCCAAGATTGCATTGTCATTGTCTCAATAGAGCGTGTTTAAAACTGCCACTAGTTTTATGGAGAAGTTTGTAATTTGAAAGTTATGAGAAAAACAATGAGTTTCCTGTAGCTGACATGCAATTTCTAGTTTATATCAGACCTTCATATTTTTGGGTACTCTCATTTTAATGCAGTTTCCTTCATTGGGTTTGTTTATCTATATTAGAGGAAGCTTGTTTACAAATTTGGTAGCATCCGAAGTTGTAGAAACAAAGTTAGAAGCATTTCTTTATTTCAGAAGCGTGTTTCTTTTTTCTTTCATATATTGTAAAATACACAAAACCCAAACCAAAACACCAAACCGGAGTGATAAGTAGCAATCTTAGTTGCGGGTTGCACACTACAGTGGTATCAAAGCACAAGCTTAACTTTGCCATCCTGTGAGGTTTAGCACATGAGTGACAGAGAACAGAGATACCAGGAAAGGGAAAGAAGAAAGGTTGAATATCAGACTTATCAGAGAGGTACCCAATAGATACAGTGGTATAATACCGAACTGGAGGATCAACGAGTGTCACATATATTGGATATTCCTATAGGTTCATCTTCGGGTGACTCAGTTGGGATGGCTGAGCACAGGGATCCATATGGAAACAACAAGGATAACAGGAATGAGAGAGATGTAGATAGAGAGATGTTTCAGATGTTTTTACATGGCCAGCTACAGATCCAGTAGACCATGGCACAACTTTTAGGCCTAATGACGTGGCAAATGACTATGAATAATCAGAATAATAACCAGCACCACGATGGAAATGGGAACAATGGAGAATCAGTAGCTAACAGGGCCATGCCTGCTAGAGATAGAGCCACTTCCTCTAGACATTTGATGCCTACATTCCTCCTTAGGGCCACTCATGCAGAAGGGGAACTAGAACCATATTTGACTGAATTGCATAATCAGTTTAGACACGAGTATGTAGCTTTGGATGAGGAGTATCATGCACTCATGCCCTTTAGTGAGTATGTGGAGATGAGGGCTAGACAGGAACAGAGGACTCAGGGTAGAGGTAGAGCACCACATGATAACATGGAGTTGCAAAGAAGGATCGAAAAATAACCTGTACCTTACTTTGATGGTTCGAGTAAGACTTCAGCAAGAGCTTGGGTCTAGAAGATGGACACTTACTTTTAGTTGAGCCTGATCTTTGGAGGATGAGGCCATCAAGTTTGCAGCTCTACACTTGGATGGGATAGCTCATGAGTGGTGGCATCATGGATCTGCCACGATGGGACACAATCAGATTATCACATATGCCGAGTTCACGGAGAAACTCATGGAGCATTTTGATAAAAAAAATCCTGAGTTATAATTTAAGGAGTTAGAAAAATTGTGACAATGGAGTACAGTTGATGCTTATGTTTTGGAGTTCTAGAGATTATCAGTCATGGTGACAGATATTTCTGAGAGGCATCTTATTGTACTATTTTCAGATGGGTTAGCAAATCCCTTGAGAGGGCTAGTCAAAGCCTTCAACCCACCCACATTACACAAGGCCATCAGGAAGGCCAGAGATATGGAATCCACTTCATCAAAAGGTAAATTTTTCTCCAAGGGTAGTGATAACAAGAATTTTAAGGATAAGAAAAATTTTAGAAGAGATGAGGATTAGCATAAGGATAAATTTAAACCCAGGGAAAGTAAGAGCCTCAATGACTTAAGGAAGAAAAACTTGTGTTTTAAGTGCAAGGAGCCTTGGGCACCTTCTCATAAATTCTCAAAAAAGGCTAAGGCAAAGTAGATGGAGTATCTTACTATGGGGGAGTCTGTAGAAGAAGAATCAGATCAGCATTATGAGAGTTCTAGCAGTAGATCCGAAAGTGATGCGAAGAGTGACAAGGCCTCAATTGATGATGAGACAGTTGCACAGTTATATAGTCTTCAAAGGGTAAAGTCATTCAAAGTCCGTGGAGTACTTAATGGGCAGCGTGTGACTGTTGGCCAAAAATCTGCCACAGGAAAGGATTTTGCAATGTATACGCGCCCTAGACCTGGGCCAACATTGAAAGGCCGGAGGGAAGAGATGCCCTCCGTGCCAATCTCCGGAGAAAGGCCGGCTCCTGAACTAAACTACTCAGTATTTTTAAGACAAGAGTGCAGGAAAGAAATAAAAGGGAGTAGGGTAAGAAGTGAGAACGATTTTGGTGGGAAAGAACCAGAGCACGATTATCAACAAATACCTTGAAACAGCAGCAATAAATATGAAGAACGAAACTAAAATAAACACTGCGCTATCTCCCCTATGTATCCTCTGGAAGAGTTCCAGGGTTCAAGTATCTTCCTATGCCTAAATCCAGAATTCAGAATTACAGCAATTAGGAAACACAAGAACTTGACAGAAACCACTATCCACAAGCAGCATAAAAAGAATTTAACGCAATATTAAATCTCTTACATAACCCTCAAGAGGATTCCAAGGTTCAATCCCCCATTACACACCTAAATCCGGAAACGCAGAATTACAGTATGAAAATGAAGAAAAAGAATAACAAAAATCGACACAGAAGATAACATTCATGAGAGAAATGGAGCTCAAAGTCTTCAATATCTATTGCAGAAATCAAGATACAGCAATTCTCTAGCAAAAGTTCCCCCCCTTTTTCATTACAATTCGTGGGTTTTTATAGAGGCCCCGACCCTCTGAGCTATTAATGCACTTAATCTGGAGGTACGCTCTCGGGAACCTGGAAAATCTGCTTCTACTCCTCCTGCAACTGAGTTTTCACATCCTTTTCCATATTTACCCATTACGGCCGCATTAGCCCGGGAAACCTGCATTTATGGGCCGTTTGACTTGTCCTGGATTTTCTCGGGTGTGGGGCTCGAGTGGGTCTTCGAGTCCCTCTGGCTCTCCTCCGTGATTGATATTTCTTTTCCAGTTGCTACAAATGGGTACCGGGTCTTTCGGGCTAGTAAAGGCACATTTATGAAATACTCGATTGCCTCGGAAAAATGCCCGGCCTAGGAGTGTGTGCCTTTGAGAAAAGCGCCCTCGAAGGAGCTTCGCCAAACTCACATTCGGAGCTTCGCTTCGCAACGGACGTGGGCCGAAGCGGGAATGATCACCTTTCAAAACGTGGCTCCTAACTGTTTATTACTTCGCCAGAAAAACAAGTTGGATGTCGCTTCGCAGGGGTTTTTGTCCGAAGCGGCAGATAATTGCCAATGGGCCACAAAATGCTTCGCTGCGAACCTCCTTCAAGACAGTCGTTCGGGAGGTTTTTGGCCAAAGCACATTCTTGCCTTAGAATATTGCTTTGACTTTTCAAGGGCAACTAATGCTTCGAATGAGGGAGCTTCGCACAGAAGTTGGCCGAAGCGGATGCTTCGCAGCGGCCTAGGGCGAAGTAGATTATGCTTGGAAAAGTGGTTCGCCAGGAGAGGGGTCCGAAGCGGATGCTTCGCTTAAATTTTAGCGAAGCACTCTCTTAACACTTAGAAATTTCTGCATTTTCCGCTTCGCAAGGCTTTCACCCGAAGCGACTGTTTAGGCTGCTTCGCTAGCGAAGCTTCTTCCATGCCTTAGCAAATCTGGGGCTACGATCTGAGCTTTCCTGTTTTCTTTTCTTGGTGAAGCTATCTTTCTTTTTCCTGCGAAGCTCCTAAACCTGGTTTGCTTTGTGGCGAAGCTCTTACACATACAGTTTTATGTACAAGGGTATAAAAATGAAAGCCAAAATTGCTGCAATACTTAAAAATGTTCAAAAGCAAGGGAACAAATTCATGAAAACTTAGAAAATACTTTACAAAATTTTGATTTCCATTACCCCTCCAAGCAATGTGACAAAATTGTCAACATTCCTGGCGGCTCGCGGGGCAACGAGCTCGCCTCGGTGCAAGGACCCTCAGCCTTGATCCATTGGGCCAGAGTTGCCTCCAGACCCTTCTCCTTTCTGCTTTTCTCCCTCTGAGGGTGCCTCTGCAGCTATCTCTTCTTCCTCTTCCTCTTCTTCTTCTGGCGCTGTTTCGAGTTGCGGCGGCGAGGGAAGGCGATCACGGATGCGTTCCATGGTTCGGCGAACGTGGGCCCAGGCACCCTTCTGAAAAGGTTCCCGATCTTGTAGCGCCTTAACCAAAACATGGAACCGATCAATCTGCCCTATGTCGGCATATTTGGCTCTCGTGCTCAAATCATTTAAACAAGCCGCGATTTTGCAATACCTAAGGATAAAGTCCGTGACCTGCCCCTCTGTGACTGGCTCCTCCCATTCATCTATTTCTGAAACATCACTTTCAAAGTTGAGCCAAGCCGATTTAAGTTCTTCTTTTGTTAAAAGGTTCCCGTCATCATCGGTGAAACTCGGGAAACCTAATGCTGAAAGGTCTTGAAAATATCCCAACGATGTACGCTGCTCCTGTTCAAACATGTCCATGAGGTTCTTGGCCTTCTGAGCTTTCCTCACTTTGGAGAAGAAGGTGTGGACTGTAGCTTGGACAGTGGACCAATCCCTTGTTGTCCGACTCATGGCAGCGACCTGCAAGTCTTGATATTTGATGCTTTGTACTTCAAAGGCCAAATTGAGTCGGCTTCTTATCTCCTGTATGACTTCGTCCACTATTGGCCCTTTCTGTGCAGCAGCATACTGGGCTTCAGTGATATAGGATAAAATTGACAGGGCACTGGAGGCCCGAGATCTGAAGTTTTTAAGCAAATGCGAGCGGATTTCTTTAATTCTGCCTCTATCAAACAGCTCTAAACTCTCCTTCTCATACAACTGCTGCTGCATCTGCAAGATTCTACTTTCGAACTCCTTGGCCTTCACTTCGGATTCGGCCTGTATCTTGCTTTGATTTTCCGTTGCGCTCTGCAGTTGGTTTACCTGTTGCTTCAAGGCATCTACTTCCTTCTTCATTTGCTCGCACTGCTTTTCTGTATCTTCCAATTTTGAGCGTGTTCTGGCTAGATCTTCCTCTAACTTAATGTTGGCGCTCTCTGCTTCATACCGGCGCTGATTGGCGATCTTCGCATGTGTGCGGAATGTCTCTATCCTCACATGCATAGACTCGGACTCATTATCTACATCCAAGTGCTCTAGGTCCTTGACCTTCTCTTGATAGTCATAGTCAGCAGGGGTCATCTCGTCCAGGGGCTTTTGGACCTTGGGTATCTTCTTCACTTTGTGTAATTTTTCGCTTTTCAGGTCAAATACAGCGCACTTTTCTTCCTTCGCCAGAGAATGCCCCCTCTTTCTCCTTGCCTCCTTGAGCATCTTGTCGGTATTCTGCCGGGCTCGGATCAACTTCTCTGCTAGAGGACGCTCTTTGATCATAGCCAATTCATTTTCAAATGAGGCTGGGTCACCAGCCAAGGGGGTGAACAAGTACAATGACTGTATGGGTGACGCGTCGCCAGTGGGTTCGACGACAGGTGTGGTGGGGGTTCCGGTGAGCGAAACGATGGCATGCGCGACTGGGGAGCGAGAGTCGGGGTTTGGAAGTGGAATATTGCCTCCGATCTGACCAAATATTAAGGGAATGGTGGCGTGGGTGAGCGAAGTGGTGTTCGTGGACTCGTCCCGGCCTGACGACTCAGACGGGGTGGAGACGTTTATGAGGTCGGCGGGATTGTGAGACAGATTTGTGGTAGCAAAGGGTACCACGCGATGGGGCGACTATTCAGTTTGACAAATATTTTGGGGAGATTTATTCGAAAGAGCGGAAGACTCTTGGGGACCTTCGACCGGGACTACCGTAGACACGACTTGGGAAACCAGGGTAGAAGGTAAGGGATGCGTACCTGCGTGCTCTAACAATAGAGCAGAAGCGGCAAATACCTGCGTGTTTGGTTCATGTTCTCTCCCGGCCTCTGTACTTTCGACATCCTCGACTTCTTCTTCAACATTCTTTTCTTTTTGGAGGAATTCCTCCACATTAATGATATCCACCTCAGAAATCTCCTCCGTCCTTTGCGACGCTGTTTCTCCGACACCCACCTCAGCTGAGCCTATTGTAGACTGTTCGTTAGAAGCACCTGGAGGTCTGGTACGAGGTCGCTTCGGGTGAGGGGGAGGCATTTGGACCTGTTCAGGTCTCTTTCTCTTCTTTTTCTCCTCATTTTCTTGTTGTTGTGCTGACCCCACAATATTTGTGTCAGAACCTCCAATAGGTTCTTTAGGCAGCTCCTGTTGTGTCGTTGTTGCCTCTTCTTCTTCTTCCTGCTCGAAAACGTCATCAATTCTTCTTGGGCTTTCGCCCGAACCTGGGGCACTAGGAGGAACGAAGTCAGCGAAGGAGATGGGCTTCCAAGAGCCAGCATTAGCTTCGTAAAAAATTGCAAAATCCTTATCCATCTCCAAGAGCCCATATGATTTTTGCTTTCGACGATGGATTCTCATCACCCACCATTCTTTCAATTGTTCTTCACTCCAACCCCTTAACTCTCCCCTTAAATCATCCTTCATTTTTCTCCAGAATGCGGAGTCTGGGCCTGGAAAGGGGTGCCGAATCGGGTCATATTCAACCTCCATGGTGTAAAACTCATGCCACGGGGGTAATGTCTTCATTTTCTCCAGGTGCCACTCCAAATATCTCCCGGTGGGGTTGTTCCGCTGCTCCACTATCTCCGGGTGGGGGCAAACATGGAAGTTTTTAAATCGGAGGTGGTCCCTCATTACCCCCAAGGGGTCGTAGCACCACCGTTGAGGGATCTGCAGCAAGCCGAAGTCGGCAAGTTTATCCTCTAAGTAAACATGTTGTTTGAGGGCAAAAACCTCAATGACTCCCATCTTGAAGGGGAAATCACATGTGGGTGCCCATTTTCGGCCGTGGCCATAAATAACATTTGTTGCGTCGCTCTGGCGAGCAACCTCCAGTGCGAATTGGTACTCGGAAGGGTGAACAGGCAGCAGGAAGGGTTTCCCTGTAAATCCGAACAGGCGAACCACAAGCCCCTGTGTCAATTGAAAAACATCCCCCTTTTTCTCTTTAACTACCTTATCTCTAAGGCTCATGGGCACCCGAGGGCAAGAACCTTGCATTAGCTGAATAGCAGGTCCTAAAAACTGTTGATTGAAAGCATAATATGACTCCATCCTCGCCAGGAGGGGAGTCCACTGATATACTGGCAGAGGGGTTCCGTCTTTGCCACTCGGAGTAATAGCAATGTGGGGAAAATGCTTTTGAGTATGATAGAAAAAGAGCCAAACCAAGAAAGAGCAAGGCCCAAAATACTGGCCCGTTCCAGAATTTTTCATGCTAACCAGCCGCGTATGTAAGGTCCGGGCCACCCATTCCGCCCAGTCAAAGAAAACCGGGTTAGTGTTTGGCCTTGATGAGTCTGGAGCATAAAACTCCCCTCGTGAAATACACTCGGCCAACGACACTTGCCAGGGGTGTACAGAAGCATCGGTAGACAGGCCCGCGACCCACGCAATGATGGAGAAAATATTCGTGCTCTTAAAATCTTTCAGAGGGCGAGGCATTTGAGGCAGCTTGCCTGAAGGAAGCCCGTCCTTGAGGTTTTCACTTAAAAATTTTATGATGTAGCTGGAAGTGGTAAACCTCTCCATTTGTTCGCTCAGAATAACATTACGAACAAAATATCCTTTGGGCGGCCCTTGCTGCGGGGCGAAAGCTTCTTGTACATCTTCCTTTAAAATTGTGAACAATTTGTTGCCTGCGACGTCCAGAACCTGTCTGGTGGATGGTTGATAGTTTTGCGCGATAGCATAGACTAACTCGGGACAGTGGTGCACTGGCGGAGTCAGGTACCAGTATATCTGTGAATAATAAGCGGCGGCCCTTTTGTTCTCTGTAGAAAGTCGGCTTTTCATGAAATCGATGGTATACCGGAGCTCGGCAATGCTCTTCGAAAGTTCGGTGTCCCTTATCTTTTCCCACCCGTCAATAGGTGGTTCTGCGGGTTGCTCCTCCTCTGAATCTTCCCTTTCTTCCATAGCCTGTTTTTTAGGGTGGAGGTTGAGGTCAACCCTCTTGGGTCTATGCCTTCTCTCCTCCTTAACCTTTTTAGCCTTTTTCGGGCCGGCTACTTCAGGTTCCTTCCTTTTCTCCTTCGAATTTCTCTTTCCCATTTTGATTTTTAGTAGCAACAGAATTTTTGACGCAGAGAATTCGACGCAGAGAATGAGAGTACTGCAGACTTCTGGCCAGGGCCCTTATACTCGCGCTTATCAGCGGGTGAACAGTTTTTCACTACTACGACTTGGGTTTTATAGCTGTAGGTGGTAACTACCACCATTTATGGCGCCTGCCAAAATTAAATTCATAAATCGGGCCGAAGAGATCGCTTTGCTTTTTCATTGGCTTTGCGGCGGGGTTGCACGCGGGTCTATGTGCTTCGAGGACCTGGCCCGGATTCGAAAATCTAACTTCCTGCCACCTCGTACCTAGGCACAACTTTTAATCATAACTAAATTCTCTTGGGATACGCTCCGCCACCTTTGCATTAATCCCGCATGCCCTAAACGTTTTCCTAGGTTATCGCTGGCACACCTCTCGAAGCACATTTTAAATGCTTCTCGTTTTGCGCCTTATGATTTGGCGAAGCTGATCTTAACGAGGGACACTTCGCGGCAAACCTCCAGCGATCCACCGGTTTTCCATACTTCGGGCCCGAAGTTGTTTTACTCACGGGATTTGGGCTACCTTACTGCCTCGTTGTCTGCTTCGCGGAAGATCAACCCCGAAGTGGGGATTGAGTTGCCTTTTGAGCGAAGCGTTTATCTAACGTGTCTCTTTGTCTCTATCGCGTTTATAGACAGGGAAATGGTTCGCTGAATTTCTTTTGAAAGTCACTTCGCTCGGTCCCTTTTTCGCGAAGCATTTTTTAGGCAATTGGAGGCTTCGGAGAGGTATTTGCATTTGCTTCTCCAGCGAAGCTTGCTGCTGAGTGAAGCTGTTTATATCTGCTTTCTCCTTTGGGATTTGAGCATTATGAGCCATCCCTTGGTATTGGTTGTCGGCAACACGCCGTATTCTGGTCTCAGTCTTCATTTTGATGTTGTTTTGGCCTTCGAGGAGCCTTTCCACGTTTCAACGCCAAGGTACTTCGCAGCGAACCAACTTGCATCAGCTACTTCACGCGAAAAATTCCCGAAGGAGGTTCTACTAGACTTGGTAAAGCCGAAACCCATTGCTATGGCGGTATGAAGCTGCGATCCTCTTCTAATTGTCTATTTAACCTTTTGAAAGTCTTAGAACAGAGTATATACAAGTGCAAACAACAAGATATTATATACAAAGGCAAACAAAAATTTTAAGGGAATTTTTTTTTTTTTAACGATGGAAGGTCTTCAAATGAAGACCGTTTACAAAAATTGGCAAAGTCTGGCCGGTTGTGTCCTTGAGGATAAAGGAGTTAGCTGAATTTACCTTTGCAATCTCGAATGGCCCATTCCAGAAAGCGTCTAGTTTATCATGATTGCCAGGCTTGGTCTTCCAAGAGTCCCACTTCCATACCAAGTCTCCTACTCTAAATGTTCAGGCAGAGGACTTTTCTTGAACCAACTTTGGGTGATTTGAGCATGTTTTGCAAAGTTCTGGTAGGCCTTATCACGATCTTCCTCCAATTGTAGCAGTTGAGCTAGTCTATCCTCCATGGGACTGAATTCTTCTTCTTCATTGTTCAACAACCGTAATGCAGGAATTTCTATATGGGTTGGTAAGATAGCCTCCTTGCCGTATACCAGGGCGTAAGGCAAGGTTTTGATCGACTTCTTGACAGATATCCGATCAGCCCACAGGGCTCGATCCAGGAGAAGGTGCCAAGTCCTTCTATTCTTCTCTATGAGCTTTCTCAGCAACCTTAACAAGGTCTTATTTGTTGATTCTGCCAATCCATTACCTTGTGGATAGTAATTGGAGGTGACCTTGCAGTATATCCCATATTTGTAGGTGAATTCGTTGATCTTGACACCTGTGAACCCAGGACCATTATCCGTAACTATTGCTTCCGGGATGCCGAACCGGGTGATCAAGCCCTCTAGGAACGTAATGATCGTTTCTTGGTCGGCGTGTTTTGTGGGCACCGCTTCAGCCCATCTAGTGAAATAGTCAATTGCAGTCAAGATGAACTTATGTCCTGCAGAGGAGTTCGGCGAGATAACTCCTACGAAATATAATCCCCACTGTTGGAAGGGTGCTTCTACCTGTATTGGTTGGAGGGGCATGGGAGCATTTTTGCTTCGGCCAGCGAACTTCTGACATTGTTCGCATTTTTGGTAGACTGCAAAGGCGTCGACGAAGAGCGTAGGCCAATAGTAGCCTGCCTTAATTATTTTTAAAGTTGTTCTTCCTGCGAAGTGGCCCCCTGATAACCCAAAGTGGAATTCACCTAGGACCCTTTTCTTATCATCTTCTTTTATGCATCTTAGAAGAACACCATCAATATTTCTGAAGAATAGGCCTTCGGGACGTAATATGTATCGGAGGGACCGCATCCTGAAGTGTCTTCGCTGCGAAGCATTCAAATGTGGAGGACATCTCCCAGTGTTGAAATATTCAACTATTTCACTGACCTAGTCTTTTTCATCTTCTTCTTGATTCGCGAAGCACTCTTCTGCCATTAAGTCATCCCATTGACAGGCTGTCACTTCGGCTGCGACACTTTTTGCAAGCTCTTGGCATAACGCGCGACCGCGAACTAGTTTCGTGGGTCGAATTTCGATGTCGAACTCTTGTATTTTGTTGACCCAACCTACTCTTTTGCTGCCCAACTCTCCCTGGATAATGAAATTTCGCACGTCTGGGTGGATAACAAACACTGTAACCCGGCTTTGGGAGACAAAATGCTTGAATTTCCTCAGGGATTTCATGACAGCATGCACTTGTCGTTCTATGAAGTTGTATTTCTCTTCATGGGGCTGTATTACCTGACTTAAAAATGCGATGGGACGCTCTTCGCCATTTTCCCTTTTTGCGTTAGGACCGCGGCGTAGCTCTCTGGTTCCCCTACAGCATACAAAATGAAATCCTTACTATAGTCAGGGTTAGTTAGAACAGGTGCCTGAGCAATTCGGGCCTTGATCTCTTCAAATGCTTTTCTTCTATCATCTGTCCAAGTGAATTCAGCATCCTTTTTCAAGAGCTCAGACATCGGCTTAATGACTTGAGCGAAGTCTGGAACAAACTTCCTTACGAAATTAATTTGGCCAAAAAATGACTGCAACCCTTTCTTATTCGCTGGGAGTGGGAGCTTTAAGAGAGCCTCAGCTCTGTCAGGGTCTACGGCGAGGCCCTTCTCTGATATAACATGTCCCAGTAATTTTCCTTCATTCACTACGAATATGGACTTCTTCGGGTTAATTGAGATGCCAAATTCTCTGCATTTTTCAAATATTTGCTGCAAGTGTGAATGATGGTCTTCCCTTTTCCGGGAGAAGACGGTCATGTCATCCAAATAGATGACAATGACCTTATTTAATAGTTCACCGAATGCTAAATCCATAGCCCTCTGGAAAGTGGCTCCTGCATTTGAAAAGCCGAATGGCATTCGCTGATAAGCGAATGTTCCCCATTTAGTAGTGAATGTCGTTTTGTGTTGGTCCTCATCTCTAACCCAAATCTGGTTATACCTTGAAAAACCATCAAGTAGGGAGAAACACTGGTGATGCGTAGTCGTTATACCATCATTAATTCTCAATGAATATGTCAATCCAGGGCAGTGTACAAGGCTATCTGCGGGAGAAGAAGTGAAACAGCTATAACTTAGGTCAATCTATGGCAACAAGTCTTATTGGTGGAATCGATTTGGTGGGGGGTTTTGGAACATTCCTATCTCTAAATTGCATGAATTAAATCTTAATCTAAGTTGCATAATTGGAAACTAATCACTAACTATAGAAATGAAGTCCTAATTACAATTGCAGAATAAGACCTAATTATATTGCATAATTAACAGTTGCAGAATTGAAAGTCTGATTCTAATTGCAGAAAGGAAATATAATTACTTTTGTAGTAATGAAAGTCTAGATCTAATGTGGAAATAAAAATTATCAAAATTTTATAACAAAAGGTTGTCAATCCTCTGTTCTGATTTTGACAGCAAAACATAAAAATGCAAAAAATTGCTGAAAAACAGTAAATGCTGAAAATAACAGTCTGAAAATAAAGTGAAATCTTGGCTGGAAGTAAGATTGCAACTAAAACATTAAGCACAAGATTTATCTTAGCATAAATAAACTAATACTGCAAATATTGTCAACTATTCACAAGCAATTTACATAACAAGTTCTGCAACTCATTCTACTGCAGCAAAATCAGAATAAAAACATGTTCTGTTAGTCCTCCTCCTAGGTCTGGAAGTGGCCAGCCTCTTTGTCCAGAAGAAGGTGTAAGTCTCTATCTCTTTCTAAATCTTAATCACATTCATTTACAAATAATTTGAAATATAACTGGTGCACTTTATTGATCAAAAGACATGATTACAAGAATTATGCTGAAAAATCATTACAGGACTAGATCAATTCCTAGTTATACTCTGTATTTAGCTTCCTTACTCTATTTTCTATCTATCTACTATTTCTCTACCTCTCTCCCTAGCTCAACCTGAATGGGAGCAATATTTATAGCTATCCTATGATCTGATTACAAACAAAGAATATCTCAAAAGATCTAATCCTAAAATGCTGCAACAAATTCTGGTTTTATCCTATAAGAGGACTAAAACCTGATCTTTCACTTAATGACGGATTTGGTCAGTAATGACGACAAAGACAGATGGAGGATATTTTTCTTTACTTTTTCCAACCTTTATTTCCCTTTTTCCACCTTCAAAAATCGATCAAAAATGTCAAAAACACATTCTGTTCTTCATTTCGAAGATAAGTGGCTTCATTCCAAAGATAGTGTAGTTTTCATTTCGAAGATCGCTCATTTCAAAGATACTGCATTCTCATTTCGAAAATCGCTCATTCCGAAGATACTGCATGCTTCATTCCGAATATCCGCTCATTTCGAAGACGTTGCTTTCTTCATTTTGAAGATCCGCTCATTTCGAAGATGCTGTGTTTTCTTCTGCATCTCTCAGGTGGGTTATCTCCTAAGATCAAATTCTAATGGTCTTCATCCCTTTCCTCATTGAATTCTATGCCTTGCTATTTATGAATAGCTGGCTGGAATTTATATGGGAAAGACCGATTTTTCTTACATGGCAACAGTTTGCTTGCACTGTTGCTAGATTTAGGTGAAGTAAATGCTTGAAACAAATTAAAATATGATTAGTGAAATGCTGCTATTATTCTAAGCATATCCCATTGTAGCAAATCATAACAAAAAGAGCACAAAACTATGCAAAAAGCTATAAAATCAACATATAATATTTCAAATACATTGATCATGCAAAATGGTTAATATACAACATATTAAATCAACTTAACTAACATATCAGATAAAACATAAGAGTTTATAGGCATTTTTAGTGTACAAAACATGTTATAATTGAGGCATTTCCAGGCCTCATCATTTTCCCCCCAACTTATATTGATGCATGCCCTCATGCATTCTATTGGGCTATGGAATCACATATGTCCATGTTTAGATTCTATGACCTGTAGAATAACTTCTTGCCTATGTAATATCCACTCGTTTCCTGAATTTTTCTGAGCCAATCTTCAAATTGTTCATCAGGCTGTTCATTTTCTTCAAAATAAAATGGAACTAGAGTAATGATGGTTGGAGGCCTGAACCTGAGACCTATCCAGTTATGCTGCATGATCTGGATCAGTTGGACTACACCTTCTGCTCTTCTTTTGGACCACTCTAGATTGATGGGGGAGATAGGTTCTCTTTTCCTTAAAGACATGGAAAGTTCATTCCATCTGTCTTTGCATACTGATAATGCTGGAAAGAAATTATGATCACAGAAATTGTTAAATCTGGTCACACAGTCCCTCAAATTGTTCAAGTACATTCTCTTGATATCATCTCTGTTTATCATTGAGAAGTGCTGTTGAGTGATATTTAAGTGATTTGGCTGGATTGCTCTGACTAAAAACTCATCCCTTGTTTCAACCACTTTATTCTACCTTTTCTTATGATCCCAATAAAGCTGATTTTGCAAGGTAGACATAAATGCTCTCAACTGAACATCTCTAATGTAGATTTGAGGATGAGATTCAACTTCCTCTGGTATGAAGAAACTGTGCAAAAATAGTTCACACAGGATATTTTTCTGCTCAAAAGGACTGTCAAAATATGCCTTCAAAAAATCTTCAATAGTGTCCAATTTGTATGGAAGGTTTGAAGTAATCCTCATGACCTGCCATCTAAGGTATTTCTCCTTCAAAATAAGGCTGTAAAATTTGGCTGGCCGTCTAAATTGGACTAAAAACTCAGCAATTTGGCACAAGTCAGATACCTTTTCTTTCAATGCCTAAATTTCTGTGTCCTTGGCTTCTAGCTGTTTTGCCTCTAGTTTGAATTTTTTAGTTTTACTGGCAAGCTGTTCATATCTAATCATCCAGCTAGCTATGTCTGCATTGTACTGCTCTAGGGACACAGTATTAGGTGGTCTTACTACAGGGGGAATCCTAGGCACCAGATTTGTCTGAACTCCTTTTTCTGCCACTTCCATTGGCTATTCATCTGTCAATATCTCTACTTGCACCCCCTTATTTGCTATTTCTATGGGGTTATCATCATATAGTATTTCTACTTGTACCCCCTTATCTACTGTTTCTACTGGAAGTGTAACAAGTTGAAATGCAGGGACCTCAGTTGGAGTACTTACTTGAGCATTTTCTAATTTTTGGGACTGTTCCTGTGTTGGTGGCTCATTTTCAACATCCTCTACGATATTTCTCACCATTTCTAAAGCATCTTTAGAACAAGAAGGCACTACTTCAGAATGAATAGGCACTTTTTCAGAATGAAGGAGTGTTGTTTTAGGATGAACTTCTATATCTACCTCAACAGAGTCATCTGATCTTGATAAACCCAGAAGCAATTGAGCCAAACTGTCTTCATCATGGGATACAGCTGGCTGTTTTTTAGATTGTGACAACAACTTTTTTAGTTCTGCCACTTCCTGCTGAAGTTCTGTAATTTTTCTTGCTTGCATCTCAATGATGCTTTCTTTCTCTATGATCCATTTGGTCTGTGTTTTGACAACACTTCTTGCTGCCCTCAGCTGCTCAGTGATGTCTTCCTCTTTTGTTTCTGCTTCAGAAGTTGATGCAGACAAATCAGTTGCAGTTGGCTGTTCAACCAAATCTTCTTCTGCTGCAACAGTTTGTTCTTGTTCAGGAGGCTCTGTGAAACTGTCTATAAGGATATCTACCATATTTGTAGCCTGTTGAATTGTAGCCTCCTCCAAACCAACTTGCTCAGTTTCTGCCTCAGCCATCTATTCAGGGAATTCTGGAAAGTTATCAGATGCTGGTTGTATTTCTGTGACATCTGGGCTACTTGGTCTATCTTCTTCCTCCATGACCTGTTCTGCAGTTTCTTTCAAATGGATTCTTGTAGACCTCCTAGTTTCAGATGTAAACTTCTTCTTTTTGCTCTATTTTCTGGTGATAGCAAGGGTCATGGGGTCAGTATTTGATGCCTTTGTTTCCCTTGTTTCACTTCTCTGTTCTGACAAGTCAGTTGCAGCTTCAGCAAACCAAACTTTCTTTTGTTTTTCTGCTCTGCTGCTAGTTCCAGATCCTCTTTTCCTTTGTCTCTTAGCCTATGAAGTTGAAGGCTTAGGAGCAAGGTTTTCTGCTGCTACTGTGGGGTGTAGTTCTGTAACTGCTTCAGGGGCATCTTCTGCAGCCTCTTTTGTAGCATCCTCTACAACATTTTCTACAGTAGCTTCTATAATAATTTTTGCAGCAGTTGTTTCCTCTTCTGCAGCAACATCAACAGTACTTGGCTCCTCTTCTTCTTCACTTTCATCCCCAAAAATGACATCATTTAGGTTAGAGTAAAACCTGTCAAAACTCCTAGGGTTTCCTCTAAAATGATGTTGGCAAACTAATTTGATAAGGCCATGATGGCGAAGGCTCCCTTTACCCTCCTGATACATTTTTGCCATATTCTTTAATTCTTGATACAAATACAAGGGAAAATTAACCCTAACTTCAGGTTGTTGTCTACCATGTCTGAGATGGTTTAAAATTCGTAGATGATGCCCTGATAACAGCACATACTGCCCTTCATAGGTCAAAAACTTAATCACCTAGGTGGCTACTTCATCCCAGGGTTCTTGTAGGCTGGCCCTTTTTAACCCTTTGCATGTGTTGTTATGGGTTAAGTATTCAGGTTCCCTATCATTTTCTTCTACAAACTGATTAACTACATTTGCTAATGTGTTCTTGCTAGATCTAGTAATTGAAATTCCCTCTAATGGCAGCTCTATAATCTGACTTAAAATTTTAGGGCTTACCTCAATAGACATGCCATTGACATGTGCTCTGTTGTTTTTGAATGTATGGGCAAACATGCCAGCTAAATCTTCAGAAGACCCATTGAATTTGTCCAGAAACGTCATAAACCCTCCGTCTTCAAAAATCTGCACAACTGCCAGATTTTCTTGGAGGAAATCGGTATCTGTAGGCTTTGTTCTAATTTTTTGCCCCATTTTTCTCTGTTTAAAATTCGTACACTACGACTGCTGTTCTACTGCAGGATTTCTAGCTATTTCTTGTTGCAAATTTGCAAAGTTTTGAGTTAGAACCCTCGTTGCCCTGTTTCACGTCTTCTTCTTCGGAATGAGCCGTATTCTGTGCACTGTACCTCGCAACA
Source organism: Wollemia nobilis (assembly GCA_028583015.1). Taxonomy (NCBI): domain Eukaryota; kingdom Viridiplantae; phylum Streptophyta; class Pinopsida; order Araucariales; family Araucariaceae; genus Wollemia; species Wollemia nobilis. The sequence goes on from JAQPPZ010016349.1 coordinate 3,793,142, forward strand.
CATCTTCGGAAAGAAATATGGCACACATATCTATTTCTGCACTGTACACCTGTTCGTTGATAATTGCATGGATGTCCTTGCCGTCAGATCCACCTCATCAGTTTTGCAGATTCTCATGTGCATGTTAATTGACATTAAAAACTAGTGGCATATGGTTGTAGATTCTCTGTATTTCCAATGAGTGCAAAAAGAGACCATGTGCTGATTGACACGTGTCCCTTCCTTGCATGCAACTAAGAAAAAATATTAATTTTATCGTACCTTGAATTCTTGGATGCCACGTGGAAATGTTCTTTCCGAAAATGCAAATAAAATTTCATTCCAAAGATTATGACTTCATTCTGAAGACAAGTATTCATTCAGAAGACAAATCCTCATTCCGAAGATTATGACCTCATTCCGCAGACAAGTCTTCATTCCGAAGACAAATCTTCTTTGCAGAATTTTCATTCCAAAGATAGATCTTCATTCCAAAGATCAATACTCATTCCGAAGATTAATCCTCATTTTGAAGATCAGGCTGTATTATGAAAGTAAATCGTCATTCCGAAGACATACCCTCATTCCGAAGATAGATCTTCATTTCGAAGACATATCTTCATTCCGAAGATGATGCAGCAAGTCGTCATTCTGAAGACCAAGTTTCATTCTGAAGACAAATTTTCATTCCAAAGACAATTTTTCTTTCTGAAGACAAGATGCAACATTCATTTTTCTGTCATTCTGAAGACAATTTCATTTCGAAGATAATACAGCAGACACTGTTTTTGGCATTCTTGTTTCGAAGATTAGGCAGAAATCAATATTGTCATTCTTAAAACATGTTTTTAAGTATGCCAACTCTTATGAATACCTTTTATGCTAATGGTTAATTGTCACATACTATATACCAATCATTTTACAATGAAGAAATGTAAGAAATATATACCTGATAAAAACAATTAATGCCAGTTTTGAAGAATGACTGCTTTTGTTGATATTCTGCTGAGATTTTCTGCAACATTTCAAAACAAGTGCACTAGGTGAATTTGTACAATGATGGTTCAAAAATTTCTCAAGGTTATGCATGCCAGAAAACTGGTTTTCATGCATACCAACCCAGTAGTGCCTTAAAAATGTTTTCACTGCTGAGTTATTCATTTTTTTTTTTTTTTTTTCTTGATTTTCCCATTTTTTTATTTTTTTATTTTGCCTCTCCTTTTCTCTCTTTTTTCTTTTTTCTTTTTTCTTGATCCTGACTATGCCCATGAAGGAATTTCATGATTTCCCCTAAAACCATGCCCATGAAGGAATTCATACTCAGAATTTATTCATCTTTTTTTTTTCTATTTTTTTGATTTTTTTTTTGTATTTTTTGTTTTCTTGAAATCCACTGATCATATTTATTGTTTTGAAGTGGAAGAAGGAATCTCTTCCACCTGCTGTGTATCCAAACTCTCAATTTGCTGCAAGAAATCTTCTTTAGTCAGAGGTGTATGGTATACCCTGAGGCGATGTCCATTCACTACCAACTTTCTTCGTGACCCATCAATGGGGGATAAACGAGCTGCTCCATTGTTGAATACCTCTTCAATCCAGTAAGGTCCCAACCATCTAGTATTCAGTTTTCCAGGGAAGTCTTCATATTGAGAATCAAACAGTAAAGCCCAATCTCCTTGTTGAAGTTTCCTCTGTTGAATGTGACTGTCGTGCCATAGCTTCCTATGCTCCTAAATTACCTCAGTTTGGTGCAGAGCATCCAATCTAAGTTCATCCAATGCATTTAGCTGCAAAATCCTATCTGTCTGTGCCTGTGACAAGTCAATTCCAATTTCTAGGGTTGTGTGCAATGTTAGTAACTCAAATTCAATAAGTAAAAGAGGCTTTTTACCAAAGACTAGTTCATAAGGTGTGAATCCAGTAGTGGACTTCCAAGTGGTATTGTAGGCCCAAACTGCTTCAGGTAATTTTTCTAGCCAATTTTTCCTATGAAAAGCTACTATTTTTGTCAAGATGCGTTCTAGTTCCCTGTTTGTTACTTCAACCTGGCCATTTTCTTATGGGTGGTAGGGTGATGATTTCCTATGTTTGATTTCATATAATTCTGTAAATACTTTTATGAATTTGGATGCAAATTGGGGTCCTTGGTCTGTGGTGATGGACCGTGGAGCTCCAATTCTCTAAAAAATCTGAGTGTACAAGAAATCAACGACCTTTTCTTCACGAGCATGTTTGAAAGCACGCACCTCTACCCACTTTGTCAGGTAATCAGTGCATACCAAAATATGCACCTTTCCTTGAGAAGGTGGATCAATAGGTCCTAAAAATCAAGCCCCCACTTCTCAAATGGTTCTAAAACCATTTGAGGCTACAATGGCATCTCATTTGTATGAGTGGGTTTCCCCATTCTTTGGCATGCATCAAAATGCCTGATGTACTTTTTCACATCCTTATGAAGAGATGGCCAATAATATCCTATCCCCAAGATTTTTCTAACTGTGCTTTTTACAGAATAGTGTCCACCTGAGGGTTCATCATGACAAGCTCTAAGGATATCATATACTTCATCCTTTCGGATGCACCTACGTAACACATGGTCAGGACTGCACTTGAAAAGCATACCCTTAATCCATTCAAAAGAAGAACTCTGTTTGATCAATTATTTTTTTTGTTTTGAGGTGAAATGTGAAGGAACTTTCCCTGTGACCAAATAATTGGCTATATCTGCAAACCAAGGTGATTGAACTGATATAGCAAACAATTTTTCATCAAGAAAAGTGTCATCAACTAATTCCCCTTCATCTGTGTTCTGCAACCTAGACAAGAAATCTGCAACAACATTAGCTTTTCTTGGTTTGTTGATTATGGTGATATCAAATTCTTGCAGCAACAGCAACCAACGAATAATTCTTGCACTTACCATAGGTTTATTCATCAAATACTTAATGGCTGTATGATTTGTGTGAATAAATATTTGATAACCTGTGATATAATGCCTGAATTTGTTGATGGCATAAATCACTGCTAGGAATTATTTCTCAGTTGTTGTATAATTTTTCTCTGCTCCTATCAAGTTTTTGCTAATGTTGTAGATGGTATAATGTTCACCATTATCAATTTGTCCTAATGCTGCTCCAATTGTTGTATTGGAGGCATCAGTTTGAATGTGAAATGGTAATGTCCAATTAGGTCCTCTAAGCACAGGTGGAGTTATCAATTTCTCTTTCAGAGCTTCAAATGCTTCCTGACACTTTGCAGTCCAGGAGAATTCAGAATCTTTAGTCAATAAGGCAAACAGTGGACTGGCTATTGTACTAAAGTTGGGAATAAACCTGCGGTAAAAACCAATGTGTCCTAGGAAACTTCTGACATTAGTATGAGTTTTAGGAGGAAGGAGGTTCTTGATAATTTCAACTTTCTTTGGATCAACTTGGATCCCTTTAGGAGAGATGTGATGACCAAGAACTATCCCTTCCTTCATCATCATGAAGCATTTATCTGGATTTAAGGATAAGTGGTATGTTTCATAGCGAGTTAAGACATTGTCAAGATTTTCCAATGTAAAATCAAAAGTTTGTCCACATACTGTGAAATCATCCATGTAAATTTCAACACTTTTGGTGGTCAGATCAGCAAAAATTGCTAGTATCTGCTCATTGAAAAGTTGTTGGGGCATTACACAAACCAAAAGGTAAAACCCTATAGGCAAATGTTCCCCATGGACATGTAAAAGTTGTCTTTTCTTGATCTTCAGGTGCAATCTGAATTTGATTATACCCATTGAATCCATCAAGAAAACAAAAGTATCTTTTTCCAAGCAAGAGTATCTAACACTTGATCTATGAAAGGTAATGGAAAATGGTCTTTGTATGTCACCTTATTCAATTCTCTGTAATCTACACATACTCTCATTTTTCCATTTTTCTTAGGAACTATTACCAATGGAGAAACCCATTGACTATCGGAAATTGGGTAAATGAATCCTACTTCCAGGATTTTTTCAATTTCTTCCTTCACAATATCTCTTAAGGCAGGATTCAATCTTCTTTGAAATTGTCTGACTGGCTTGAATTCTTCGGTATAGATCTTATGGGTACATATATCAGGATGAACTCCTGACATATCTTTGTAGTTCCAAGCAAAAGCATGAACATGCTTCTGTAAAACAACTATCAAATTTTCTTCCTCTTCCCTAGTAAGCTGGCTGTAGATATTCAAAAATTTGCCTGGCTGGACTTCTATTTGTTTTGTATTTAGAAGGACTGAATTCACTCCTTCATACTTGGTGATTAAGGGATTAAGAGGACATTGCTGTGATTGGAGAAATGAAGCAGTTTCTGTTTCATTGCTACTTGAGGGAAGCATTTCTTGTATGGAACAGTGAGAAGGAAAAATCAGATGATGGTGCCATCCATGTGATAGTGAAACAGAGTTTCCTTGTGATAGCACAGATGATTCATCTTTAGATTTTTGATTCTCCTCATTACTTATCATTTGTTGGATATTTGTTGCTTCCTCTTCTAAACCTTGTTCATGTAGAACATTCATCAGGATTGTTTCATTTTCTAAGTTTTCTATGTCACTGAGGTCTTCTGTGTGTTCTCTTACTACTAAGGTAGCTAGTGTAGAGATGACCTCTTTCGGTTCCTCATCTGAGTCAGAAAACCATAACTGACCTAAAAATTTGCTAGATGGTTTTGTAGGAGGATATAAAGAAATTTGTTTCAGCTCAATACCATTTGAAATGGTCATATTTCCAGATCTGCAGTCTATGAAGGCTGCTGCAGTTGCAAGCCAAGGTCTTCCCAAAATAATGGGATATCCATGTGCTGAATTTCTTGGCTGTAAAACAAAAAAATCTACAGGGAATTCCCAAGAAGAAACTTCTATAGGGACATCTTCAATGATTCCTTCAGGTTTTACAACTGACCTATCAGCCATTTCTAAAACCGTAAATGTGGGGCTAAGATGTTTGAGCTATAACTGTTCCATTGTATCTTTAGTCATGACATTTATTGCAGCTCCTAGATCCACTAAAACATTTGATATTGGTACTGAACCTATGGTGACTATGATAACTGGGCTTCCTGGATCACTATACTTTGGAGGTAGTAGTTTTCCAGATAAGAGATCAGCTATCTTCCCTTCAACTTGCACAGTCTTGGGGAATGCTTTCTTCTTTCTCCCTATTCTTTTAATGCACAAATTTTGGATAGTACTATTAATTTTTGGTATTTCCTTAATGGCTTGCAATAAGGGTAGTGAGATAGTCAATTTTTTTAGTTCTTTGACCAATTCTGACTCAAAAATTTTTGGTATTGCATTAAGTCTTTCAGGATATGGAACTATCCTTGGTAATTGTTCTGCTTGTGTCTCTTTTTCTATTGTTGGATCCAATTTTTCTGTTTCTTTTTTTGGTTGGATTCTCTCTGGTTTTGATGATTCTTGCTCTTCATTATCTTTGATTTCTATTAAAACTGGTTTAGGTACAACTTTTCCTGAACGGAGTTGAATATCACTACAATCAAGAACATTAATTTCAATATTTTCTTCAGCTTCAGCCACATAGACAGGAGGTGTTTGTCTTACACTGTTTGGATTAGTGATTGGCTGAGCTAGCAATTGAGGTTGCTTCACTTGCTGTGTTTGTTGTTTTTCTTGAAAATTCTTATTAGGTGCAGGCAACAAATGCTGAGTTTGACCTTGATTCCTTTGCTGCCTTGGATAGGACTGGTATTGCTGATTCCATTGTGGTTGGTTTTGCATCCAATGTGGATTAGTCTGATTTTGATTCCAAGCTGGATTGTTTTGATTCCATGAGGGGTTGTTTTGATTCTGATTCTAGGTTGGGTTACTCCAATTTTACTATGGCCATTCTTGGGAATTTATCTATTGAGGATAATTCCAAGGACGTTGGGGTGGTTCTGATTGTCCCCAAGGCTTAGTACCAGGATTATGTCCCCAATTTGTAGGAAAACGAGGGGGATTTTGATATTGAGAGAAATTTCCCCCTTGTTTTGGTCTAATATAGTTGAGTTCCTCAGTCTGGTTTTCTAACACAGTTTTGAGTTGTGGTAGCAGGTGGCATTGATCAGTTGAATGTCTTTTTGAACATATACTACAAATGGCTGAGATGGTTGTTTTATTCAAAGGACATTCCTGCAAAGCATGTTTACTTCTACATCTTGGGCAATAAATTGCCAAAGGTTCTATGTTTTTAGCTTTTGTAGAGATTTCCCCTAAAGTAGTGTTTAAATGCACTAGGATATCAGTTTTGAAATTTGCAAGTTCCTCTATCAGGTCCTTTACATCAGTACCATTTGTGCGACTTTTTTTTCTTCTTTGCTTAGTGCGAGAGTAATTCCTGCAGAGATCCATAATTTCCTCATTACTGAGAGTGGTTACATCCCCTTTTCCCATCAAATCCAGAACTTCTCTGGATTCATCTTGTAATCCTATCAAAAAGATAGTTTTACACAATTCTGGTTCTACTAGTCCACATCTCCTTTGAACAAAGGAGAACCTATCGAGGTAATCTTCCAAGGTCTCATCATCTTCCTGCTTGATTCTAAATAACTCATCTTTTCTATTCCTTACAAGATAGTATTCCTGATATTTGTCTAAAAAGACAGTCTCCATTTGATCCCAGGTTCTTATGGAATTTGGCTCTAAGATCATGAAGCAGCGTAATGCTGAATCCTTGAGAGTTGAGTGAAAAACCTTAAGTTTTTTATTGTCATTTATATAATCATAGGTCTGACACACTACCTTGAATTCAAAAAAAAACTGGTCAGGATCTTCAGATACAACACCTCGAAAGGTGGGAAGTACTAAAGGTGAAATGGTCTTCATGGGAGAGTTTTGTGTTGGATTCATATGAATAGGATATTCAAATGTTCTGTATGGTTGGAGTATATCCTGATCATCCCCTTCATTATGAACATAGCCATGCTGGCCATCTACATTGCCTCCTTCTGCCATAGTTTCTTGTTTCTTAGGAGAATTTAAAGCTTCCCAAATTGTTCTCTCAAGATGTCTAAGCTTTTTTGTTGATGAGTTTGATGAATTATCTTCCTTAAGATATTATGTTGATACAATTGGTGATTTTCCTTTCTCAAAATGTCCTACTAATGGTGAGACAGGTGATTTTTCTATCAGTATTTTAGGTAGTTCAAACACAGGTGATTCACCCCTTAGGCATGAATATCTCCTTAATGGGACAATCCAAGGATCCTTTGGGGTCTCCATAGACTTACTCATTCATGTTTACTCCTAAATGACATAAATTAAGTCAATAGTTGTTATCTTACTCTGTTGTTATATTCAGATTTTAACCTGAATGTTCACAGTTTGGTCTGATTACATCTATTGAACTATTTATTTTCTTCTGACAACACTATTCCCAGAAAACGGTGCCAAAATGATGCGTAGTCATTATACCATCATTAATTCTCAATGAATATGTCAATCCAGGTCAATGTACAAGGCTATCTGCGGGAGAAGAAGTGAAACAGCTATAACTTAGGTCAATCTAGGGCAACAAGTCTTATTGGTGGAATCAGTTTGGTGGGGGGTTTTGGAACATTCCTATCTCTAAATTGCATGAATTAAATCTTAATATAAGTTGCAAAATTGGAAACTAATCACTAACTGCAGAAATGAAGTCCTAATTACAATTGCAGAATAAGACCTAATTATATTACAGAATTAATAGTTGCAGAATTGAAAGTCTGATTCTAATTGCAGAAAGGAAATCTAATTACTTTTGCAGTAATGAAAGTATAGATCTAATGTGGAAATAAAAACTATCAAAATTCTATAACAGAAGGTTGTCAATCCTCTGTTCAGATTTTGACAGCAAAACATAAAAATGCAAGAAATTGCTGAAAAATAGTAAATGCTGAAAATAACAGTCTAAAAATAAAGTGAAAGCTTGGCTGAAAGTAAGATTGCAACTAAAAAATTAAGCACAAGATTTATCTTAGCATAAATAAACTAATACTACAAATATTGTCAACTATTCACAAGCAATTTACATAACAAGTTCTGCAACTCATTCTGCTGCAGCAAAATCAGAATAAAAAACCTGTTCTGTTAGTCCTCCTCCTAGGTATGGAAGTGTCCAGCCTCTTTGTCCAAAAAAAGGTGTAAGTATCTCTCTCTTTCTAAATCTTAATCAGATTCATTTACAAGTAATTTGAAATAGAACTGGTGCACTTTATTGATCAAAAGACATGATTACAAGAATTCTACTGAAAAACTGTTACAGGACTGTAACAGTCAATTCCTAGTTATACTCTGTATTTAGCTTCCTTACTCTATTTTCTATCTATCTACTATTTCTCTACCTCTCTCTCTAGCTCAACCTGAACGGGAGCAATATTTATAGCTATCCTATGATCTGATTACAAACAAAGAATATCTCAAAAGATCTAATCCTAAAATGCTGCAACAAATTCTGGTTTTATCCTAGAAGAGGACTAAAACCTGATCTTTCCCTTAATGATGGATTTGGTCGGCAATGACGGCAAAGACAGATGGAGGATATTTCTCTTTAATTTTTCCAACCTTTATTTCCCTTTTTCTGCCTTCAAAAATCGGTCAAAAAGGTCAAAAAAACATTATGTTCTTCATTCCGAAGATAAGTGGCTTCATTCCGAAGACAGTGCAGTTTTCATTTCGAAGATCACTCATTTCAAAGATTGCTCATTTCGAAGATACTGCATTCTCATTTCGAAGATAGCTCATTCCGAAGATACTGCATGCTTCATTCCGAAGATCCGCTCATTTCGAAGACGCTGCTTTGTTCATTTCGAAGATCCGCTCATTTCGAAGATGTTGTGTTTTCTTCTGCATCTCTCAGGTGGGTTATCTCCTAAGATAAAATTCTAATGGTCTTCATCCCTTTCCTCATGTGAATTCCATGCCTTGCTATTTATGGACAGCTGGCTGGAATTTATATGGGAAAGACCAGTTTTTGCTGCACAGCAACAGTTTGCTTGCACTGTTGCCAGATTTAGGTGAAGTAAATGCTTGAAACAAATCAGAATATGATTAGTGAAATGCTGCTATTATTCTAAGCATATCGCATTGTAGCAAATCATAATAAAAAGAGCATAAAACTATGCAAAAAGCTGTAAAATCAACATATAATATTTCAAATACATTGATCATGCAAAATGGTTAATATACAGCATATTAAATCAACTTAAATAACATATCAGATAAAACATAAGAGTTTATAGGCATTTTTAGTGTACAAAACATGTTATAATTGAGGCATTTCTCGGCCTCATCAACTGGGCTCCAGCTACTGAGTGCAATATTTGGTCAATCTATGGGAGAGGGTAATGGTCTTTTAGCGAAGCCTGATTTGGATTGCCAAAGTCTACACATAGTCGAATGTCCCCATTTTTCTTCCTGACGGGAACTAGATTCGCTACCCAAGAGGAATGCTTTATGGGGTAAATAATCTTAGCTTCAAGCATTTTCAGAAGTTTGGCCTTCATCATGACTTCGATCTTTGGTTTAATAGGCCTTTGCCTCCGTCGAAAAGGTTTGACCCCTTCCTGTAGCTCAATTGTATGTTGAACCAATTGTCGATCATAGCCTTTCAGGTCTTGATAAGACCATGCCACTATGTCAGGATACCTTCTGCACAAATATCAGATCTATTCTAGCTCTGTCGAGGTGCAATATATCCCGAATTTTATCATTTTCTTAGATTCGAGCTCTAGATCCTAATATTGCTTAGCATTGACTTTGATTATGTGGGAAACTGCTCGATCATTTTGATCAAAAATGCTTTATAGAGTAATCAACCCTTTTGGAACATGGTTGTTTTTTAACTAGACCAACCCTTCATATTATTCATATTTTGGGTTTCTCCCTTCAACCATAGCTGCTTATTGGATTAAGAAATTGTTGATTTGTTCATCATTGTCAAAGACTTGCCAGTGCATGTCTCTATCTGGTACGAAAGGCCTATAAATCATTCTTACATCTTTGGGCTTGTGTACCATGTCGTCGGGTGGAGAATATCTAGCTGCGATGGAGGCCAGGACATCAACGTGTCTATTTTTTGGTATATGAGTCCCACCAACATTGGAATATTCATCATTATGACAAATGCAAACATCACAACTCTAATTTTTGGTTTGCTAGAATTCCTGTTGAGAAAGTAAAAAACATCATATTTGTTACAAGTATAGTTTGGGTGGACCACTCCTCTATTGGGAGAAAATTACTTCTACAATTTGAGGTTCTTAGGTTCATCATAGGTTAGAGAGTTTATGATATCTCAATCTCTAACATTCATGCCATGGGGACCATCCCTTTCTAGGGAGGGCTCATTGATCCATGTGACATTTTAGAACATTTCTTATAAAAAGTCAACTAGCTTTTTTGAGGCCAAGGTTCCATGAGTATGGGGGACGGGGGATTGGGGGGACAGGGATACGGGTTTCGAGGGATGGCGGGGGACGACTGGGGGGATGGCTAGTATAATACTATGAAAATTGAAATTAAAAAAAAAATTAGAATAATCTACACATTCAGAATTCTACATGCAACAAAAATGATATTAGGATATTCATATTGATATTAGTTAGTAAGTGCAGCCATTTAATTATTTCAACAAATATAACTTGAAGGTTCAGCCAAAGATATCAGGTGCAATCTGCCAATATCTAATGGTTAACCAAATTAGTTGCTATTGCTCAAGTAATGAATGCCACATTATTCAGCTTTTACAAGTCATCATTTTCAACAATGTACTAAAGAACATAAATAACATATTAAAGCAAAAGTTACAGTATTCTATGAATATTAAAGCAAAAGTTACAGTATTCTAAAATTACAGTGTTCTAAAATAAGTGGATTTGTTATTGAAGTCAATGTCCTAAAACAAAAGTTACAATGTTCTCATTGAAGTCAATGTCCTAAACTCAATGGGATTTGTATCTTTGTAAGAATAAGACAAGTTGATGCCAAGAATTCCTCATTTGTATTTTCTCAATGGAAGTGTATTCAAAGCAAACAATTTAGGCCACTTTGTAGCAAATATTTATAGCAACAAAGGAACACACATAAAAGCAAAATAGTGAACATGAATCTAATTGGATGCTATCTATTTTACAAAATCTTCATTCTTGAATATTAGATAAATCAGCAATAGAAGCATTTTGGACCAGGGTCTTTTTTCCCCACCAAATAAAATGCCATTCCAGTAAGAGTTATCATGCCACTTTTACTAGCCAATAACTTCATCATGTTTTTACCTTACATGATTTTCTAAATTATGAACCTAAATTAAGACATGCAAAGCCATGATCTTAAAATATTTTCAAAAATGCAGTCAAGAGGCACGTTGTTTAGATTCTTGTAAAACTTGCTTGTTTTACTTTTTAACGTCCTACAATTTAACTATTTAATTCCTTCTCAGCTTTCTTCTCAAAATATTTTGATTAACCTTGTTTAAAGGGATTTTGTAAATTTATGCTTATTAATTTTGTATTCTTGGTTTTTCTTTGGAACACTATTTCGAGCTCTCTCCAGATTTTTGTTACACTATGTCCAAATACCTGCTTTGATCATCTACGGACATTAAGAAACTTTCTTTATTTCTAAGTAATTTTCACTAGTATGAGTAGGGTCTCTCTTTGTTACTCTTTATGTTATTCAGTGATCTCTGCTTATTATATCAACATTCTTTATCCCTCACTTGTAATTTTAGAATACCTTAACATTTGCTTTAATATTCATAGAACAGATTGGCTGAGGACTTGCTTTAGAATACTATAATTTTTTCTTTAATATTCATTTGTGGAAAGTCATCATTTTCAACAATGTACTAAAGAACAGATTGAAGAACACAAATCTCTTACAATGTACTAAAGAACAGATTAAATTTTCATTTTTTTTTTCTTTTGGGGCTGAGGACACCCAACCATGGGGGACAGCTGGGGGACCCCGAGGACGGCCATAGTATCCCCAAAGGGACCCAACCATCCCTGGGGATGGCTAGCCATCCCTGGGGACATCCCAAAATAGGAAATGTCTCAAGGACGGGAGGCCGTAGGCCTCAGGCATCCCTGGGGACGTTTTCCAACCATCCCCCAAAAGGGGTATGGGGGAAACATCCCCAATGCTATGCCCCCATGCTGGGGGACTTGGGGGATGGGATGACGTGTCCCTCAGGGTGGGGGACGCATCCCCGTGGAACACTGTTTGAGGCATAACATTGTAGTTGTATTTCCAATTTATTTTGCTTTGGTAAATATTTAGAAAATAAAGTAAAAATCTAAGTAAATATGCATAAAAAAAATAGATAAAAACTCACCACACAAATGCAAACAAGATTTTTTGTTAGAAGGGAACTATTTGTGGGAAGAAAACCCCTCATGTATTGGAAGACAACAATGAATATCAACAATGAGATCTTTTCAATATGGAGGAATCAAAATAACAAGAGAGCATGGAATAGAATTTCTATGTATATTTTCTCTATACTCAAAATATGAGGAAGATGACTCCAATTAAAATGAAAGTAATACTAAGGAGTTACAAACAACTCCATCATGGCTTATGCCACCTTCCAACATGTGTATGTGTCCTAATTCCCATGAAAAGGGAATCTAAATGATGTGTATGAGGAGGAATTATGTGTCACTTCAAATATTCCTTCTCGTGAGTGTAGGCAATAGAGCTAGTGTCACACTATTGTTTAAACGTGTAATCTATCCCCATTTTATCAAGGCCGACATTGTATGATGTAATGTATTGTGCAAGCCTACAAGCTAACATTGTGTAGTGTAAGATTGGATTTATTGTATAAAAATATGGTCCCATAGTCACCTTGTACTCTAAGCCTAATAATATGTCAGGCATTTACTAGTGTTTATGTAAATATTAGAGGAATTTATACTCTTCCACCAATCCATTGTTATTGGTGTGTGATCATTATTATTATTATTTTTAATGTGCCTATGAGCATCCTTTCCATAATTTGTGCCGTTATTATCTCTTATCACTCTCTGTATTCCTCTTTTGCTATGATTTGAGTAATGTGATGTTTTTGTAACTTCTAGAAAACATCGCAAATTCCAAAATGGTATTATTGATCCTCGAAATCGTTGATAAGATATATGCAATTGCAAGATCACCATTTAACACAAAAAGGGGATTCGTGTATATATGAATTAAAAGTGCAAGTGGGTTTTAATTTCATGCAGAAATAACACTTGTGACTGTTGGTATTTTTGCCACATTAAATTTTTTGCCAAAATTTTTCCTAAGTATGGAGCTTTAAATCGGCAAATCACACGCAAAAGCATTGGCATTTTTGCATACCCTAAAATAGGATGATAAAGTGGATGAATTGATATTTTGATGTCTCATTATTGCAGATATTTTCACAAGATTTTTGGTGATATATTACAATAGGTGATCAGGTTAGCGGATCAAAAGTTATGGCCCCAGGAAGTACATCCAGCAAAAGTCCACATCGGGCTCGAAAAAAATTCTAAGGCATGACGGGCACTTCATCCAGAATGCTATGAAGTTGCCACTTCAGGATCTTTGGTCGCTGAACCTCCACTTTGGCCCCAAATCCAGTGAACCTCCCTATCCTGATGATGAAAAAAGTTTAAGGCTGGCAAGTCACTTCGTCAGCAAAATAGGGTAAGATAAGAAGCTTTGTTGAACAAAAAGAAGAAAAGGGGCAGCTTCACAAAGAAGGGACAGGAAAGCCTAAGTTCGAGCCCGGAAAAATTCTAAGGCATGGAAGGAGCTTCCCTTGCGAAGCTACCAAAGCACCTACTTCGGGCAGAAAAGTTGCGAAGCTGTGATTATAAGTTGCCAAGATTTTCTATGTCAGCGGGCTCACTTCACTAAAATTTTAGCGAAGCATTCAATTCGGCAACAATTTTAGTGAACCTTCGGTTGGCAGAAAAAGTTTTGAGGCAAGAGGGGCACTTCACCCAGAATTTTGTCGAATTGCCACTTCAGGCCTCCACTTTGCCAAAGCTCATTTCGGCTGCGAAGTTCAAGTCAGCCAAAATGTCTAAGTTGGCGAAAAAACTTCACTTCACCAGCAAAGCTCCATGTCGGCTCCAAACCTCATGTCGGCCGCAAAGCTCAAGTCGGCCCCAAAATTCCAAGTCAGCCACGAAGCTCAAGTCAACTGCGAATCCCAATGTCAGCTGCAAATCCCAATGTCGGCCAGAATCCCAATGTCAGCCAAAATCCCAAGGTCGGCCATAATTCCAATGTCGGCCAAAAATCCAACGAACTGCTAGTTCAGGCTAATTTCTTAGTAGGGCTTCTCCGAAACTTTTTTTGACAAGGATGCTTTCTCCAAAGGGCACACATCCCAAAGCTTGGTATTTTTTCGAGGCAATTGAGTGTTTCATAAATGCATTTTTTTTGGCCCAAAAGACCCGATGCCCATTTGTAGCAATAGGATACAAGTTATCAGCCGTAGATAAGGGCTAGGGCAACTTGTGCATCCACTTGAGCACCTCACCCCGGGGCAGTCCAGGACAATTCAGTGACTCATAAATGCAGGTTTCCCTGATTAATGCGATCATGGTAGCTTATTAGGGAAATAGATGTGAAACCTTAGTGGCATAAAAGGGCGAGCACACATTTTCTAGCTCCCAAAGGTGTACTTTCAAACCCAATGCATTAATGGCTCAGAGGGTCGGGTCCTCTATAAAAACCCTAGTATTGTAATGAAAAAAAGGGGGGGACATTTGCTAGAAAGTTGTTGTAACTTGAATTTTGCAATTGATATTAAGAATTTTGGGCCTCATTTCTCTCTTGTATGCTACCTTTTGTGATTATTTCTGCTATTATGTTTCTTCATTTGCATACTGTAATTCTGAATCCTGGATTTAGGTGTGTAATTGGGGATAGAACCCTGGAATTCTCCTGAAGGATACATATGGGAGAACATGCTATGTTAGTTTTCTTGTATGTTGCCTTTGGTTAGTGTTTCTGCTATATTCAAATATTTTCTAACCGCTGTAATTTTGAAATCTGGATAAATACTATAAATAGCCCGATTGGTAAATAAAGTGTCGAGGGCACTGTTGAGTGAATATTTTGTCCTAATACAAAATGAACACGCAACTGGAGTCTCAAACCCACAGACTCTTTCTTGCAAAGAAAATTTATCATTTTAATTTCTCCAAGTTTCCTGTGAACAAACATTCATATGCATATAACAAAATACGACATCAATACAAAACCTGAACATGTCAAAAAAAAACACAACTCAAATATCAAATCTGCACACACAAAAGAAAATAAAGCATGGCATAATTTACATATAATACAAAACCCAGCTGCTTCAAGCCTGGAAATAATGTTTCAAGTGCAACCCATTGAGAAAAGGATATTGCAATTTCATGTCAACATTATGAAGTCGCAGACATAACCAAAGATGAGTGGTATAAAGATGTGGTGTGTTTTCTAGTAAATGGTAAATGTCCACCGCATTTGAATTCTACTCAACGAAGAGCCTTGCGCTTGAAGTCTGCTAATTTCCTAATTAGATCCGGCACGTTATACAGAAAAAACCATGAAGGTATTTACCTTCATTGTCTTGACCAAAAAGAGGCAATGCAGATACTCGATGAATTCCATGGTAAACATGGGACAGGGCATGGGTCCGCTAATGCCACAGCTCATCAAATCCTCAAAGTCGGTTATTATTGGCCTCGACTGTTCAAAGATGCCCATACTCATGTGAGGTCATGTCATACATGTCAAATTGCAGCCAATAGAGACAGGAGTGCTTCTATGCATTTACAGTCTATAATCGAATCTAGACCTTTTGCACAATGGGGCCTGGATTTTGTTGGAATTATCAGTCCCAATTCATTCGATTCCCACAAATACATTCTGACAGCTACGGATTATTGCACAAGGTTGACCGAAGCTATCCCCACAAAGAATGCTACTTCGAAGGTTGTTATTAAATTCTTAGAGGATAATATTATCACTCGGTTCGGGATGCCTAACTCCATTGTAAGTGATAATGGTTCAGCTTTTTATTCTTTGGAATTTTCTAATTGGGCATTTGACAACGGTGTGAGTTTAAAATTCTCTTCCAATTATTATCCACAAGGCAATGGATTGGCCGAGTCTTCTAACAAGAATTTGTTATGCGTCATAAAAAAATTGTTGGAAAGAAATCCTAGGGATTGGCATAACAAACTTAAATTGGCTCTTTGGGCTGACAGGATCAAAATCAAAGAATCAATAGGAACATCTCCTTACCATCTAGTTTATGGACAAGATCCCATTTTTCCTACAAATCTCAAGTTACAAACGCTGCATTTCATGAAAGATTATTTTGGGACTGATGATAAACTTGAGTCTAGAATAACAAAATTAATGCATCTGGATGAAAAAAGGGATGAGGCTATGCTTCATTTTAGTAAACACCAGGATGTAGTAAAAAGATGGTTTGACAAAAGGTCTAGAGTCAAGGCTTTTAAAATATCAGATCTAGTACTGTTATGGGATAAAAGACATGAGAAGAAAGGGGAGCATGATAAGTTTGACTACCTTTGGTTGGGTCCCTACCAGATTTCAATCTCCTTTTGGTTTTGCACACAAAAGTTGCTCTTGCCAAATAACTCCTTTATTTTAAAATAATGCTTTCTTGCTACAATTTCCAGCCACGTATCTATCTACATTTCTGCTATTTAAACTTTCTGTTGCTGCTCTCGGCTGCTCTATGATGCTTCGTTTCAGTTCCCATGACGCTTCGCTTCATTTTCTTACTTTTTGGTGTTTTTAACCTTTCGCTTGAATCCGCAATGTTTGATCTTCTCTGCGACCAGTAACTGTCGATCTGAAGCATTACTCTGATCCTCATGCCTTTCTACCATGTGTTTAGTGCTCTCTGCATGTTTAGTAATGGTCCCATTAAAATCATGACCAAAAATAGCCTGCGGCCTTGCTACTTTGCTTTCACAGCGAAAATGCGACATGTCGCAAAATCGTGACATGTCGCGATATCACGACACTTTTGTTCTCCGTACGCTTCGTCGTAACCTGTCGTGAAATCATGACCATTTTCTCCTTCGGGCCCTCTCATCACAATCTATCATGATTTCGCTACCATTTTGATCTCCATACGCTTCGGCCGCAACCTGTCACGATTTCACGACCATTTTCTCCTTTGGGCCCTCTCATCGCAATCTGTTGCGATTTCGCCACCATTTCTTTGTTCCGTAAACTTTGCCAAAACCTGTCATGATTTCGCTACCGTTTCTCTATTTCATACACTGCCAAAACCTGTCACGATTTTGCTACCATTTCTCTGTTCCGTACACTTTGCCAAAACCTGTCACGATTTCGCTACAGTTTCTCTGTTCCGTGCATGGTCTTCATTTTCTATCACAATTTCACGACGTCTTTGTCTGGCCTAGAATGCCTCACCAAAATTTGCACGAAATCGCTACCCTTTTGTCACTTAGGCTTTTTTATCCACTTGCGCCACGAAAATGCGACACATCACAATTTCGCGATGCCTTTTGAACTATGCACTTATGTCCCAGTTTTGTCGTGATTTCACAATGCCTTTCCAATTTTTGCGTTCTGCTCGCAATCTAGCCACAAAAATCAAACACGTCACGATTTCGAGACCGTTTCGCCCCCTGCTGCCGTTGACTGCGTTGACCATGATTTTTTGACACATCGCGATTTCGCTATAGTTTTCCATTCTGCCTTTTTCTCTCCTCTCTGAGTCGCGATAGAGCAACATGTCACGATTTCGCTACACTTTCTATTTTTGGCAGTGACCGCACAACATGTCATGATTTCATGACACTTTTCTATTTTTGGTCGCGACGGCGCAACGTGTCGTGATTTCACGACACTTTCTACACTTGTGCATTTTTCCCCTTTTCTTCATTTTTAGCATCTAGGTCACTGGGATTTTCTCTGAAAACTTGCAAAAAGGTGGGTCCCCAATTTTGGGGTGTGTTGTGGAATAGCCACAATAGGCACTAAGTGTTGCTTAGGAGCTTAGGTACAGTTTCATGTTTAGTTTGTGTGTTTCTTTTTAGCACTCCAAAGAGATAGCAATTTTCAAGTGTTGTTTTTAGCATCCCCTAGAACAACAGTTCAGTGCCATATAAGGCACTGTCATTTTTAGATCAAGCACTTGGGCAATTGTATAGCCAGAATGGGAAAGAGGAGCACTAAAAAGAAAGAAAAGGCCCCAAAAGAAATAAAAAATTAAAAAATCTAGAGGAGTTTGTTGCCATTAGTGGATAGTCAAAAGGGGGACAGCAAGGATGACTCTGTTGCCCAATGGATAAAGGCCTGGGATCTCTACATCCAAACAAGCTAATTTCCCCATGAGCCACCAAGAATTTTGGCATTTTTGCCACATTAAATTTTTTGCCAAAATTTTGCCTAAGTATGGAGCTTTAAATCGACAAATCACATGCAAAAGCATTGGCATTTTCATGGGACCTAAAAGAGGATGATAAAGTGGATGAATTGATATTTTGATGTTTTATTATTGTAGATTTTTTTGCAAGCTTTCTGGCGATATATTACAATAGGTGATCGGGTCAGTGGATGAAAAGTTATGGCCCTGGGAAGTACATCGGTGGTGATCGGGGCAGTGACCGCACAACATGTCATGATTTCATGACACTTTTCTATTTTTGGTCGCGACGGCGCAACGTGTCGTGATTTCACGACACTTTCTACACGTGCATTTTTCCCCTTTTCTTCATTTTTAGCATCTAGGTCACTGGGATTTTCTCTGAAAACTTGCAAAAAGGTGGGTCCCCAATTTTGGGGTGTGTTGTGTAATAGCCACAATAGGCACTAAGTGTTGCTTAGGAGCTTAGGTACAGTTTCATGTTTAGTTTGTGTGTTTCTTTTTAGCACTCCAAAGAGATAGCAATTTTCAAGTTTTGTTTTTAGCATCCCCTAGAACAACAGTTCAGTGCCATATAAGGCACTGTCATTTTTAGATCAAGCACTTGGGCAATTGTATAGCCAGAATGGGAAAGAGGAGCACTGAAAAGAAAGAAAAGGCCCCAAAAGAAATAAAAAATTAAAAAATCTAGAGGAGTTTGTTGCCATTAGTGGATAGTCAAAAGGGGGACAGCAAGGATGACTCTGTTGCCCAATGGATAAAGGCCTGGGATCTCTACATCCAAACAAGCTAATTTCCCCATGAGCCACCAAGAATTTTGGCATTTTTGCCACATTAAATTTTTTGACAAAATTTTGCCTAAGTATGGAGCTTTAAATCGACAAATCACATGCAAAAGCATTGGCATTTTCATGGGACCTAAAAGAGGATGATAAAGTGGATGAATTGATATTTTGATGTTTTATTATTGTAGATTTTTTTGCAAGCTTTCTGGCGGTATATTACAATAGGTGATCGGGTCAGTGGATGAAAAGTTATGGCCCTGGGAAGTACATCCAACAAAAGTCCACTTTGGGCTCGAAAAATATTCTAAGACATGAGGGGCACTTCGCCCAGAATGCTGCAAAGTTGCCACTTCGGGCTCTTTGGTTGTCGAACCTCCACTTCAGCCCCAAATCCAGCAAACCTGCCTGTCCCGATGATGAAAAAATTTTAAGGCTAGCAAGTCACTTTGCCAACAAAACAAGATAAGATAAGAAGCTTCGCTGAACAAAAAGAAGGAAAGGGGCAGCTTCGCAAAGAAGGGACAGGAAAGCCTAATTTCAAGCCCAAAAAATTTCTAAGGCATAGAAGGAGCTTCACTTGCGAAGCTACCAAAGCACCTACTTCGGGCAAAAAAGTTGTAAAGATGTGATTGTAAGTTGCCGGGATTTTCTAAGTCAGCTGGCTCACTTCACTAAAATTTTAGCAAAGCATTCACTTCGGCAACAGTTTTAGTGAACCTACGATTGGCAAAAAAAGTTTTGATGCAAGAGGGGCACTTCACCCAGAATTTGGTCAAACTGCCACTTTGGGCCTCCACTTCACCGAAGCTCATGTCGGTCGCGAAGTTCTTATCGGCCAAAATGTCTAAGTCGGCCAGAAAACTTCACTTCTCCAGTGAAGCTCCATGTCGGCTCCGAACCTCATGTTAGTCGCGAAGCTCAATTCGGTCTTGAAGCTCCATGTCGGCCACAAAGCTCAAGTCAGCCATGAAGTAATGTCGATTGTGAATCCCAATGTTGGCCAGAATCCCAATGTCGGCCGTAATGCCAATGTCGGTCAAAGTCGGCCAAGTCGGCCAAAAATCCAACGAACTGCCAGTTCGGGCTAATTTATCAATGGGGCTTCTCCAAAAAAATTTCTAACAAGGGCACTTTCTCCAAAGGGTACACATCCCAAAGCCAGGTATTTTTTCGAGGCAATTGAGTGTTTCTTAAATGCATTTTTTTTGGCCCGAAATACCCGGTGCCCATTTGTAACAATAGGATACAAGTTATCAGCCATAGAGAAGGGCTAGGGAAACTTGTGCATCCACTCGGGCACCTCACCCCAGGGCAGCCCAGGACAATTCAGCGACTCCTAAATGCAGGTTTCCCCAATTAATGCGGCCATGGTAGCTTATTAGGGAAATAAATGTGAAACCTTAGTGGCATAAAAGGGTGAGCGCACATTTTATAGCTCCCAAAGGCGTACTTTCAAACCCAGTGCATTAATGGCTTAGAGGGTCGGGTCCTCTATAAAAACCCTAGCATTGTAATGAAAAAAGGGGGGGACTTTTGCTAGAAAGCTATTGTAACTTGATTTTTGCAATTGATATTAAAAATTTTGGGCCTCATTTCTCTCTTGTATGCTGCCTTTTATGATTATTTCTGCTATTTTGTTTCTTCGTTTGCATACTGTAATTCTGAATCCTGGATTTAGGTGTGTGGTTGGGGATAGAACCCTGGAATTCTCCTAAAGGATACATAGGGGAGAAAATGCTATGTTAGTTTTCTTGTATGCTGCCTGTCGTTAGTGTTTCTGCTATGTTCACATATTTTCTAACTGCTGTAATTCTAAAATTTGGATTTAGGCGTAGGGAGATAGGTGGATCCTGGAACTCTTACAGAGGATACATAGGAAATCTAGTGTGGTATCCATTTATGTTTTATCCTTTGTATTTATTGCTGCTACTTCAAGCTATTAGTTAGTGATCGTGTTGTTGGTTCTTCCCCTTTAAATCAACCATTTACATTTCTTCCCTTACTCTTTTTATTTCTTTCCTGCACCCTACTCTTTTTATCTCTTTCCTGCACTCTCATCTTTAAAAAATCAGTAGTTTAGTAAAGGAGTTGGCATTTCTTTGAAAATTGGCATGGAGAGCATCTCTTCCCTCCTGCCTTTCAATGTTGGTCCAGGTCTAGGGCATGTATACATACAAAATCCTTTCCTATGGCAGATTTGTGACCAATAGTTTCTGGCATGCTCGGTAGGACAAACTGACTCCATATTTTAAGGAAGCTTGCGTTTGGTGAATCTCTGGCTTGCCTTCATCCAAAAAAATCACCTGGAAACTCTGACTAAGCTGAAGATCCAGATTTCTCAATCGTAGATGCTTTTTAAAGCTGAAAGAAGAAACCCCAAAGGAATCAAGGTTTGGTGAGTAGCCTTGACCACACAAGCGAAGAAAATAATGTTCACCTTGTGACTCCGAATTAGTGGCAAGAACCATGATCTTTGTAGACCAGTGCTATAATTGCGTGGGTATGCTATCCCAACTAGGATGATCTTGGCCTTCTGAATCTCCAAAGTTGGCATGAGATTCCCAAAAGTGCCCTAAAAACCTTGATAAAATACAATGGCACCGAGGGAATGGCCCGAGAGCACCTTGAAGATGTTGCTACTCTAGCGACCCTCCATGGCATAACCCATGAAGATGTCATGATCAAAATTTTGGTCCTATCTCTGGAAGGAATGGCACTGCAATGGTACATACTGCTTGGGTGTAAGAGCATCTGCTCATGGGATGACTTAGCAAGAGCGCTCATCAACACATTTGACGGCTCTCAGGATCCCTTCCAGCTTTTAATGCACCTCTCCGCCATCACAAGAGCACCTCTGGAGAGCATCACAGACTTCAATGTCTAATTTTGCAGAAGTTGGAAGAGAATTCTAGGGGAGATCCAACCGACACCCGCCTAGGCCCACCTCTTCTATGTTCGGGCTTTCCACCCAAACATAAGCCTCCTCCTACTACAATATGGGGAATAGAGATTCCCTCAAATATTTGAGGAAGTAGTACAAGTAGAGCACCTTCTGCTCCTATCAGGAAAAATACCTTGGGGAGAAACTCCATTACTTTCTCTGGTAGTTGCTACTCCTTTCTATCCCACACAATATTCACCATGGTAGATCCCTCATACTGTGCAGAGACATGAAATGTAGTTGTGTGGAGCTCAAGAGGCAGATCTCGTCCAAGGCCAATGGTGGAAATATGCAAGCACTGCCCAAGCGATGAATAATACAGTTGCTTGCAGTTTCCATCAGGATATGGGAAAATAAGGGGAGTAAAGGCTAACAGAAATCTTTGAGTGTGAAGAGGGTGCCATTTTGCACCCTTTTTGTGTCCCAGGGCATATCATGCAAGTATCCAGCCAAAACCCAACAAGCATGCCTCATCAAGAGGCTGATCTTGAGGAGATCCTGGCAGAAGGCCTATCACCGAAAAACTATTGCTATCGCATCAAAGAGTTAGAGGAGCCCATACTCAAGAGCCCATAGCCAATGGACTCTCTAAAGTGGTGGTATTGGGGCTAGCCATTATCGTAAACATTACTCAAATAAGGCTTCCATGTGGCAAATCTATTTGCCACATTATTCACTAACTATATGAGTACTGGTATCCATGACAACTTGCCATTTTGCATCCTGTTCGCAACCTGGCAAACTTCAAGAGGCCAGTCAGACTTCAAAGATCTACTAAAGTACAATTAGATCTGGTTCAAACACTACAGGTTCATCGGATAGGCACTCGAAGCTAGGTTTGTGGAGGTGGCATGCCAATCATGTCGCAAAATCTTGTGTAAATACTGTAAATAGCTCTACTGGTAAATAAAGTGCCAAGGGCACTAAGTGTTGCTTAGGAGCTTAGGTACAATTTTTTGTTTAGTTTGTGTGTTTATTTTTAGCACTCCAAAGAGAGCAATTTTTAGGTGTTGTTTTTAGCATCCCCTGGCACAATAGTTTAGTGCCATATAAGGAACTGTCATTTTTAGGTCAAGCACTTGGGCAATTATACAGACATAATGGGCAATAGGAGTGCTGAAAAGAAAGAAAAGGCCCCCAAAAAAATAAAAAATATAAAAATTTGGAGTTTGCTGTAGTCAGTGGATAGTCAAAATGGGGGAAAACGGGGATGAATCTATTTCCCAATGGATAAAGGCCTGGGATCTCTACATTCAGACAAGCTAAATGCCCCGCGAGCCACCAAGAATGTTTGCATTTTTGCCACATTAAATTTTTTGCCAAAATTTTGCCTAAGTATGGAGCTTTAAATCGGCAAATCACACATAGAAGTGTTAGCATTTTAGTGAGCCCTAAAAGAGGATAATAAAGTGGATGAATTGATCCTTTGATGTCTCATGATTGCAAATATTTTCAAAAACTTTTCGACGATATATTACAATAGGTGATCGGGTCAGCAAATCAAAAGTTACGGCCCCAGAAAGTACATCTAGCAAAAGTCCACTTCGGGCTCGAAAATTATTCTAAGGCATGAGGGGCACTTCTCCCAAAATGCTACGAAGTTGCCACTTCGGGATCTTTGCTCGCAAAACCTCCACTTTGGCCCCAACTCCAGTGAACCTCCCTATCCCGATGATGAAAAAAGTTTGAGGCTGGCAAGTCACTTTGCCAGCAAAATAGGCTAAGATAAGAAGCTTTGCTGAACAAAACGAAGGAAATGGGAAGCTTCGCAAAGAAGGGACAGGAAAGCCTAAGTTCGAGCCCAAAAAATTTCTAAGGCATGGAAGGAGCTTCACTTGCGAAGCTGCCAAAGCACCTACTTCAGGCAGAAAAGTTGTGAAGCTGTGATAGTAAGATGCTTGGATTTTCTAAGTCAACGGGCTCACTTCGCTAAAATTTTAGCAAAGCATTCACTTCGGCAATAGTTCTAGTGAACCTTCAATTGGCAAAAAAAAATTTGAGGCAAGAGGGGCACTTCGCCTAGAATTTGGTCGAACTGCCACTTTGGGCCTTCACTTTGCCGAAGCTCATGTCGGCCGAAAAGTTCATGTCGGCCAAAATGTCTAAGTCGGCTAGAAAACTTCACTTCGCCAGCAAAGTTCCATGTCAGCTTCGAACCTCATGTTGGCCATGAAGATCTAGTCATCCCCGAAGCTCCATGTCGGCCATGAAGCAATTTCGGTCACGAATCCCAATGTCGGTCATAATCCCAATGTCGGCCATAATTCCAACGTCGGCCAAAGTTGGCCAAGTCGGCCAAAAATCCAGGGAACTGCCAGTTCAGGCTAATTTCTTAGCGGGGCTTCTCCGAAACTTTTTTTGACAAGGGCACTTTCTCCAAAGGGCACACATCCCAAAGCTAGGTATTTTTTTGAGGTAATTGAGTGTTTCTTAAATGCATTTTTTTTGGCCCAAAAGACCCGGTTCCCATTTGTAGCAATAGGATACGAGTTATCAACCCTAGAGAAGGGCTAGGGCAACTTGTGCATCCACTCGAGCACCTCACCTCGGAGCAGCCCAAGATAATTCAGCGACTCATAAATGTAGGTTTTCCTCGATTGACGCGGCCATGGTAGCTTATTAGGGAAATAGATGTGAAACCTCAGTGGCATTAAAGGGCAAGCGCACATTTTCCAACTCCCAAAGGTGTACTTTCAAACCCAACGCATTAATGGCTCAGAGGATCGTGTCCTTTATAAAAACCCTAGCATTGTAATGAAAAAAAGGGGGGGACATTTGCTAGAAAGCTACTATAACTTGGTTTTTGCAATTGATATTAAGAATTTTAGGCCTCATTTCTCTCTTGTATGCTGCCTTCTGTGATTATTTTTGCTATTTTTTTTCTTCATTTGCATACTGTAATTCTGAATCCTAGATTTAGGTGTGTGGTTGGGGACAGAACCCTGGAATTCCCCTGAAGGATACATAGGGAATAAAATGTTATGTTAGTTTTCTTGTATGCTACCTGTGGTTAGTGTTTCTTCTATATTCACATATTTTCTAACCGCTATAATTCTAAAATTTGGATTTAGGCGTAGGGAGATAGGTGGATCCTGGAACTCTTCCAAAGGATACATAGGAAAGCTAGTGTGGTATTCATTTATGTTTTATCCTTTGTATTTATTGTTGCTACTTCAAGCTATTAGTTAGTGATCGTGCTGCTGGTTCTTCCCCTTTAAATCAACCATTTACATTTCTTCCCTTACTCTTTTTATTTCTTTCCTGCACCCTACTCTTTTTATCTCTTTCCTGTAATATCATATTTAAAAAATCAGTAGTTTAGTAAAGGAGTCGACCTTTCTCCAGAGATTGGCACGAAGGGCATCTCTTCCCTCCAGCATTTCAATGTTGGTCCAGGTCTAGGGTGCGTATATGTACAAAATCATTTCCTATGGCATATTTGTGACCAACAGTGACTCCCATTGGGTGTGCCATAACTATTGATCCTAAAATTGTCTAATACGATATATGTGCCTATGAAATGTTTGTTCAACGTATAAAAGGGATTTACTAGATCCATAATCTATGTCAAACTGCAATATCGTGGGCACATATATCATATCAAACAATTTTGTGGATCAACAATTTGATCCCATTTCTATGTTAAATTTTGATCTCGTAGGGTACATAAATCATATTAGACAATTTTGTAGATCAATAAGTATTAGAGCAGGTATGAAGCACCATTGCTTGACTGTGTAGGATAGATAGATAGATAGATATTTACGTGGAATGGAATTCCAATCATGGAATATCCCACTAGATTTGTTCTTTTGGATTTCTTCTTGATAACATAGTAAATTATCTCATTCAAAGGTTCATATGATGTTCCAAAATAAGCAACAAAAGAACAAAGGGCGATTCTTTATTTATGGCAGCCAAGTGTAGTAAATCAGTGGGAAAAATTTAGAATTGCAAATGAAAACCTTTTATGCAATGAAGATGTGTTATTTTTTTCACAAATTCAACTGTCTAGCATAATTTGAAGCTTTGAGACCTTGCCCAGTTCTTTGGGGGGTGATCTAATTTTTTTTTCCCATTTGGGTGATAAAACTAAATTCCATGGTTTGGAGGAGTGGTTCAAAAATCAAAATTCAAGTTTTTGAATTTAATGGACTTTTTGGCACCATATGACATCCCTTCTATTTATTTTTTGGATTTTTGGTCAAGCATGCATCTATGGGCAACAAATGTCAGAAGGAAGGACAAATGTCAGAAGGAAGGACACACACATCAAGATGTGCAACCCTTTTTTCCTTGTCTCTTTGCTTGGGATGACTGGTATAACCTTTTTATATGGGAGCACAACATCCTAGGGTTGAATTACTCCTTGGGTCTATTTTTGCATTTGAAGACCTCAAGGTTGTAAGAGGATTTAGCTACGCCCATCAAGATGGCATCCTTGATCTCTTCTTGACATTCCTCCTTGGTGGATTAGTCTTTATATGCTTGCATCACTCTTTTTGTGTGAGGGGCTATTAGGGTCAAAACGTCTACTAGGTCCATTTTAGTGATGAGCAGTGTGTACAAAGGTGTGGCATAGTTGTGTCTTCAAGGACCAGTGCATTGATTTTTTTGAACAATTCTCCTAGCTAGTGTGTCCTTTGTGAGTGTGTTAGGTAGTTGGTCTTTGGGAGGTATCAGTTTCAATTCTAGCCTCCATCCCTTTTACTCTTTCAAGACGTGGCATTTGAAGGGGCTTGCTATGGATTTGAAGAGGAATGATGCAAGGAGCAGCGTCCTGCCCCTTCTTAGTGGTGTTGGCAATAGAATTGGTCATAACATGCTTGTTTGCATGTTATGCTTCAAGGGGTCTTGGGGTCAAGTCCTGCCCCATTTTGTTTTAGGAGACCCCACTATTTTGGTTGACAATGGTGGCCTTCCATTGAAGCTATGGAGGTGTCATTTGGCACCGCACTATTGTAAATTGTGGTACTAAATGAGACAAAAATCATAACAAGGCAAGAATAGGACAAAAAACAGAACATGACAAGAATAAGACATAAATTAGAACAAGACGGAATTGGAAATATCTATCTATCTATATATAAATTTTCATTGTAATGAAGTAGAATCTACAAATTTGAAGATTGTTGAAGCGTTTCTTTGGAGGGTTTTTATGTAAATTTGTTGTTTTTGTTCATTTTCTTATTTCTATGCTATGATAATCTTTGTTTTAGAGTACTACCACATCTCACACATTGGTATCAAATCTTGAAGCTTAGAAATTGGAGAAGTGGAGAGCTTGAGGATTTGATTCTTTTTAACAAGAGAACTTAGAATTCAAGTTTGCAGAGGAAAACTTTAGACACTATTGGTGTAGCTGTCATTGCTCATGGCAATGCTTCAATGCCCTTCCCAGAAATTATGATTATTAATGCATAAATATGAAGAATTTGTTGATTTCCAAGGAAGTATGGAATGTTGTGGAACATGGATACAAGGAACTAGTAGACTAGGTCAGCCACAAAAGAAAGAAAATGGAGGAATCACAAAGAAAAAATGACTTATATCACATACAAACAGCTCTTGATACAAGCATTCTTCCAAGAATTGCAAGTGTCTAGATTACAAAAGGAGCTTGGGACACATTGAAGATTTGCCTATCAATGGTTTGCTCAAGTGAAATTAGTAAGACTACAAATATTGAAGAGAGAATATAAAAATCTGAATGAAGAAAAATGAAATGTGGGATATTATTATGTAAGGGTGCATGACGTTGTGCACATAATGGGTATGTATGGTGAAGAACCAAAGGAGATGTTGTCAAAAAGGTGTTGAAAATATTGACACCAAAGTGGAAAAATTGTGTTATGATTATTGAAGAGAGTAAATATTTGAAGAAGTTGGAGTTTGATGAATTTTAGGATCACTTGTGTCCCATAAAATATTGATGAAGAAAACTTGGAGTAATATTTTGCTTCCAAGACTAGAGTATCAAACAATAATGGGGCTAGCTTAAGTTCCAATTCCCAAGGACAAAGAGGGGATAAACAAAATCAGCATTTTACAAGAGGAAGAGGCCATCGTAGAAGAGGATGCTATAGTGTAATAGGTAGGCCAATTTGTGGACAAAAATAATTTTCAATATCAATATTGTAATATTGTAAGCAAATAAAACATTAATGATGTAATATTGTAAGCTTAAACTACACATGAAAGTGACAACACATCTTGTATTGCTTATAATATGAAAAGGTACAAATTACAAAATGTGGCAAAATGCCTCAATTGGCCCACTATATAGTGTCTTGCAATTCCTTTGCCCTTTTCCCTAGTAGAAGTTCTAGTCTCTCTTTGTTGATGTGCCCTTGCCGCTTCTTGTGCCCGTGCCTTCTTGGTCCTTAGCTGCTATCTCCTCTGCTAGGTCTTCAAAGTGTTGTAGTTTTGGTAGTTTAAATAGCAGGAAACAGGACTTAAGCAGAGTGCAGGGATACTGAAGCAGAGCCAATAGAATGGACAAGATTCAAACTGTACACTAAACCAGACAAGAAATATCAGCACAAAAAAATTAAAGGGTTTGTAGCAAAGGGTTTTTGCAGAGCAAGGAGGGTTTGTGGCAGAGTATTGTATTAAACATCTATTTCATCGGGTAAACACATTTTTGGTCCTCTTTCGATTTATAAAACAATTTAAGTAGATAGGAGAAATACATTCGTTATAGGGGTTTGTAGCAGAAGCTTTTATTATCAACAAGGGTTTGTAGTGGAGGGTTTGCAGAGCAAGGAGGGTTTTATTACACATTTATTTCATTGGATCAATAGTATAGAGGGTTCGGCTATAAAGGGTTTGAAAATGGAAGAAGGGAAGCAACAATTGCAAGAACCAATATATGTCAATGAGAAACAGTACTGGAGGATATTAAGGCATCCACAAGCTCGAGCAAGGGCAACAACAATGAAGAGGGCATATCAAAAAATAAAAATAAAAAATAATCTACCATATAAACAGGTGGAGAATAAGGAACAATCAAAGGTAAATCACCAAAATGAGTTTTCAGATGAGGAAGAAACTTACAGTCCCACAACTACACTCATGTGGGCACCAAGACTTTATGTGCAAAATCTAATGAAGATGAAAGAGAAACTTTAAAGCATGGAAAGGAGGGAGAAATTAAGAGAAACTAAATCATATGAGGTTATAAACACCATTCGAAGGCTGGAAAAGGAAAACAACCAACTCAAGGAGCAAGTGTCAAAGCTACAAAACCTTGCAAACATGGGTCAACGTGAATGGCATGTCCTCAAACAAGACATACACCGCCCAATCAATGATGCAATAGAGGTGGAAAAAAAAATGCAAATCAAATAAAAGAGGTACAAAAAACACTCCAAAACATGGAAACAAGAGAAAATGAGCTACGAAATGAATTAGCAAAGGCAAAGACATGGTCTCAAGTAGTAAAAGAACCAGTCAATCAACAAAAAGAGTTGATAGAGAAGCAAGTAAAAATTCAAATAACATAAGAGAAAGAAAGACATGAGAAGTTATCAAATATAATCATCAAAGGGTTGAAATATTATGGGGACAAGGAAGACACAAATCGTTTAACCAAGGACTTTTTGTCATATCAATTACAATGGAAGGGTCAGATAAAAAAAGCAAGAAAAATTGGTAGGGTGGGAGGAGGCAGAGATAGACATATTCGGGTCACATTGATGAGCTATGAGGATAAAATAAGGTTACTTAAAAACAAAGGTATGCTGAGAGGGTCACAATTTTATTTAGATGATGACCTAACATTTTTATAATAGTTTGAAAGAAATAAGGAATGGGAAAAGGTGAGGGCAGCAAGGAATGAAGGGAAACAGGAATATTTAAGAAATGGAAAGGCATACATCGCATCTAAACAAATCCAAAAAAAATACGAAGTATGGCCCGCTCAGGAACATCTTACAATGGTAAGTTGGAACTATAGAGGTTTCCCTTGGAGAAGAGGACCCGAGTTAGGGCCCATTGCTAGAGATAAAGATATAATCATATTGACAGAAACACATGAACATGATGGATGTAGGACTCCATAATTTGTGGGATACAAAAAAATAGCATTATGGATTAAAGCAGCATAAAATGGCAAAGGGCATGGGGGTATTATGGTTTTAATAAAAGAGGAATGGGATGGGGTCATTAAAATTGAAAAACAAGATGAAAAAAAATAGTACATATGGATAAAGATCCTAGAAAATAAGTCAGTTATTAGTATAGCAGCATGTTATTTTTTTCCCAAGAATTCTAAATTCTATAAGAAACATGACTTTAACAGAGAAGACCCATACTCCTCCCTAAAAAGAGACATTTCAATATAAAGTAAGTTGGGGGAGATTATATTAATTGGAGATTTCAATGCAAGGACAAAAAATAAGCAAGCTAACATTCTAGAAGGTAATGAATATATTGATATTAATCGTCTTTGGATGCTAGAAGAGGAAAATCAACATTGGACCAGGACTTCAGAAGATAAGCATGGGGCTATCACGCAATATGGAGAAGAGTTGTCAGGTCTTTGCAGCATATACAATTTGATTATTTGCAATGGGATGAACAAATGGAAAAATTCAAGAAAGTATACATGCAAAACATATAAGGGGCAAAGTGTAATAGACTATGTAATATGGTCACAGAATTACATACCAAAAATAGAGGAGCTAGAAGTGGAAGATTATCCAGTGGAACTTAAGTCAGATCACAACCCAATTGTTATGAAACTTCGAATGCATGAAGACAAACCAAGGGAAAAACACTTGCAAGGCAATCAAAATAAATATCCTCACAATGGAAACTGTAATGTCCCTTTTTAAGAAACTACAAACCCTTACTACGAAAATGCAGAAATTAAGTACAAGGAAATAACTTAGAAATTGCTCATAAAATAACACAAACATGAGGAGAAATCAGCTAGTATCATATATTAAATATTGCCAAACTAATACAATAGCTCCCCAAGGTTGAACAGATGCAAAAACTTCTCAAAAATGATCCCAAATACAAGCGTAGGGTTTGGGGCTGCCAACAGATCTAAAACACATGACACAAATGCTCCCAAAAATGCCACGAACTCCTCATGGATGCCTCTTTTTTTGTATTTTTTATATTTTAGGGCAATAACACATACAATGATATTTCCAAGACCCCAACCATGCACCTCCAATGCACTATGGGAATGAGCAAGACCTGCAATCTCAACTCATGGAACCTCTAGGGTTTCAATATTCAATTTTGATATCAACATAACATGCCCAAAATGGGACGTCTCACTCCTTTATATAGGGTGAGGTTCTAATTTGGAGTTGACATCTCCCAACCCTAAAATCACTTAAAGTGCTCCCAACCCTAAAATCACTTAAAGTACCTTATTACAACATAAAAAACATAAAACATAAATAAACACAACTTAAGTTATGTCTCCTAGTCACATGAACCCTTTTTCACTTTTATAATTAAACGTAGGAGACATTTACAAAAAAAATATTTATTTTTGGGACATTACAAAAACATTCTCTTAATAGATGAAAATTGGCAGAATTTTAGAGCAATATTAAATAACAAGTTATAAGAAATGTAAGAACTACATCACAATAGTAGAGATTATAGTAAGAGTGAATGGTTAATGCACATTATTCAAGAAGCTATAAACAAATGCAAGAGAGCTAAACCTAAAAAGAAATAAAGGAATAGCTTCCCAACCAACCCATGGTTCGATGAAGATTGCAAAAAAATGTGAAGATTACTAAAGAAACCAATGGGTAAAACAAGAGCAAACAAAAAAGCATATGAGAAACTGGTAAGGGCAAAAAAAGAAGAATACACTAGAACAAGGAGGAAAGAATTGATTTACTTAGGGAAGAATGAACCAAAGAAATTTTGGAAGGAACTAAGCGTGAAAATGATGCAAACTGAAAATAACATAATAGTTAATCAGTGGTTGGAGTATTCAAAACAACAATATCAGCATAGTAACCAGCAAGAGACACCCCCTACTATCATTATCAAGAAAGAACTTTTCACAATTGAAGACATCAAAAAAGTTAGCAACTGGTAAAGCCTGTGACATAGACAACATTCAAGTAGAGCATATAAAATGGGGGGTAGATATCTTGGCACCACAAATCAAAGAAATTTTCAATGAGGTCATACAAAATGGCTTCCCTACTGAGTGGAAAACTAGCTTGACCATTCCTTTGTTTAAAAGTGGAGATGTAAATAATCCCTCAAACTATCGAACTATCATGATCAACCCTCTCTTTGCAAAGTTGTTTGGGAGTATGATAGAGCGTAGGATTAGCATATGGGCAGAAGAAAAGGGAAAGAGAGCAAAAGGGCAAGCAGGTTTTAGGCCCAAACACTCAACTATTGATCATTGTATCATGCTCAGACACATAGTGGAAAAAATATGGGACAAAAAAGAGGAGGCTTTTTGTTGTTTTGTAGACTTCAAAAAGGCATTTGACACAGTGCCAAGGAAAAAATTATGGAGCAGAATGGAAGAGCTAGAGGTTCCAATTCACTACAAGGTAGCAGTTCACAAACTATATGAGCATGTAAAGGCTAGAATCATAACACAAGAAGGGTTATTTGAATATTTTGGTAGTGACATAGGTGTCAAACAATGTTGCCCTCTGTCTTCGACCTTATTTTGGCTGTACATTGACAAGTTAGAAGAATGGATAAACAAATTTGGAAGAGAGGGTGTGCATTTAGCCAAATATGTGGTAAAACTCCTCATGTATGCAGATGATGTAATTCTTGTGGCCAAAACAGCCAAAGATCTAGAAGATCACCTTCAAGCTATAGAAATCTTTTGTAAATAAGTTGGGATGCAGGTGAACATGAGAAAAACAAAAATTATGATTTATTGAGCAAAAAAGAAGAAGCAACAACTCAAATTTTAGTTTGAAGGAGATCTGCTTGATGTAGTAGTAGAATACAAATACCTCGGCATAGACTTTCATGACAAACTTAATTGGAATACATGTAGGATGAAAAGAACTCAAAGTGGTTGGAGAGCACTATATGCACTTCAAAACAGGTGTAGGAATGCCGAGTTGTGGGACTGGAAGACCGCCAAGGTCTTATTTGGCCTACTTGTTACATCGATTCTATTGTATGGTTGCGAGGTGTGGGCTAGTGGCACAACAAATGCAAAATGGAGGCAAATAGAAAGGATTAAAAAATATCTAATCACAAACTTTCTCAAAATTAAGGCCACAACC
Organism: Wollemia nobilis; assembly: GCA_028583015.1. Taxonomy (NCBI): domain Eukaryota; kingdom Viridiplantae; phylum Streptophyta; class Pinopsida; order Araucariales; family Araucariaceae; genus Wollemia; species Wollemia nobilis. Next base: position 3,826,508 of record JAQPPZ010016349.1, read on the forward strand.
CCTTATGAAATTATTCTAGCTGAAACTGGAATGTTCCCTTTAGAAGCAATTGCTATGACCAAGTTGTTATGTTGAAAAAAATAGAAAACATGACAAATGATAGATGGCCTAGGGCAGCTAGGGACGAAGAGTTGCATAGGCGAAAGAATACATGGATGAAACAAAATCAGAAATGGATGAAATGTTGGGAAATCAACATAAATGAATGCCCAAATGTCAACAAAGACATACAAAATTATGTGAATGAAAAGTTCAAAAGTGGAATGTGGAAAAATGCAAGCAGGAAAAGACAATATTATATTGCAAATTTTAACCCAATGTATGACCACAAGGAAAAAAGCGTATATAGGCACTGAAATCAAGTGGAAGGAAAAAATACTTATTGCTCAGATAAGGACTAGCTCTCATAGGCTTAGATGTGAAACAGGGAGATGGAAAATGCACAAAGAACAATGGGAAGAAAGGATATGTACTCTATGCAGCATAGGGGAAATAGAGATAGAGGAACACTTCATCTATAAATGCCCAAGTTTTTCATATATCCATGACAAATACAAAGAAACACTTGGGAACGAGTTTATGGCAGATTTATTTGAAGATAGTAAAATAAAAAAAGTTGGGGAATTGCTAACACAAATCAGTAGGAGAAGGAACAACCTTCTCAAATATATTAAAGATAATATGATGATTTGAGTAATTGTATTCCATATTTGAGGTCCCATAAACCATATTTGGGTCACACATACGTAATTAAAATATTTCATTTCATTTCATTTCATTTCAATTCATCTGGGGAGAAGAGAGGCTCTTCCTGTTGCTCATGCTCTAAATCTGCTATCCATTCAGATGATTGATCAATGTCACTTAGGTCAATGGCATTGGTACTCATTTTTGTAATACGTTTTTGGTGGAGGTGAAGGTTGTAATGCACAAACACAATATCATACAACTTTTCTTGTGTAAACCTATTGCACTTCTTGGAGTGTATGTGCTCAAACTTACTCTAATTGCACTCACAACCTGAAGTGTAGCATGGATGAGATAAAATTTTGATGGCCATGCACTACAAATTGGGCATAAATACACCATAATCCTCCCAACATAAATCTGGAAACAACCACAAAAAAAGAAATTTAATAATTTAGATGTAAAATAGTAAATTGAGATTATATTTTTAAAACAAAATCAAAATACAGAATAAATAATAATTCAATGAGGGTTACCCGGCCTCAATTTTGACCTCGTTCTCTTACATTGCTCGGATGGGAAAAGGAGGCCTTGAAATTCCTTATAATCTTGTATCTCTTTATATACCTTATCACACAATTCCCTATCAAGTGACATGCGCTCAATGCAAGATCCAAGGCCATAATTCACCTCATAATCGGAATGAAATATAGCAGAATAAAAAAATTGGGGGTTCAAGTATCAACCTGCTACATGAAGAGGGATATGAATCTGAGATGTCCATTGATTATCAATGATTCTTCAAATGGTATCGTATTTGGTGCGGGCATATTATTAAAATGTGGCAATTACCTCTTTTGCCTTGTCCATAGCCTCATGTACATATCCCATTGTAGATTGTTCTCCATCAACAAGATGGAATTCCAGTCATTGCTCAAAAACATTTTCTTTAATGACCCTCTTGCATTATAAATGCTCTGCAATGTCACAAATTTTGTGGCAAAGCATGTAACTCCAAGCCACACTAGCTCCCCCCCACCAGTAAATCATCTCATGAGGCTGAGGACCAATGCATGGTTGTATATGAATTTTGTGATAGCCTTAGCCTTCTGTACAACCTTTGCCACCCAAGATAATTTCCCAATGTCTTTGAGGAGCAAATCGAGACAATGGGCTACACATGGGGTCCAAACAATAGTGGAGAATCTCTCCTCCAAAATCTTATTGGTTGCTTTATACACTACATTTTTTTGTGATGATTTAGACAACACTCTCCTCCCTGACCTCCAACACAACCTGCCTCAACAACTGTGCAAGCATTTCGACACTATTAACATGTGATGATGCATCTATTTACTTGAGGAATGCAGTTCCTCTTGTAGATGCAACCAAAAAATTTATCAAGGTTTTTCCCTTCCCATACATCTAGCCATTAGACATGATACTGGTCTTTGAGCAAACCCTGAAGTTAAAAAAAAACTAATCATGCATGTGTATAAATTTAATCCCCTTTGATTTTTTTGAAGTCTGCTTTTTAAAAACATAATTTAATCATGCAAGTGTATAAATTTAAGCACAACCTGAATGTTGTCCATAGATTGTTGAAGGAGAAGGCCCCTAAGGACATGAAAATTTGATGCCTTAAATCTTGTGCCACAACTTGTGATGACATCTATCGTGTCCTGCCAGTATGGAGACCTTGCCACATTGAAGGGAAGGATAGAAAAATCCTAAAAAGTGGTAATGGTTGTCCTCACTACATTGTGCTTCTCTTGGTTCCACATAGCCATACCCTCAAGCATGGGTTGTGCCCCTGGCATGGAATGCTCTACAAAATTGGACTCCTCCATCCCACTCCCTACTTGTGCAATTGATGGAATTGAACACTCATGCTAAAATCGGCTAAAGGTACTGCCGGTACAAAGAATTCAAGAAGAGGGGGATGAGATGGCCTCGGTTTGTCTTCATTTGAGTTCTTTTTTTTTCCTGTGAGCCAAAAATCATGGCATCTACTTTTTTTCTAACTTCTTCCATCACCTTTTTGCATGGCTTGACATCCTTGCTAGTTTTCTTTGCCAAATGGGAGGTGTAAATACCTTCATGAAAAGAGTGTCACAAAAATTGCAATAAGCTTTCCCTTCCTTTTCCCCTTCCCTTGCATACTCCCATGCTAGATCTCTTTTTGCCATTTTTTTTTATGCTTGCACATGGAATCAAGTAACAACAAAGTTACAAACAATTACTTAAAAAAAAAACCCTAGACTTTAGGATTTAGGGTTTAAAATTGAAACATTAATAGCTGAAAATTGGGCTTGCATATTTAGTTATTAGGCAACAATATTTACATAGAAGAAGGACAAAGAAAACCCTTAACTGAAACCCTAGACTAGGGTTTAGGGTTTTAACATGAAACATTGACAGTTGAAGAATGGGCTTGCATACTTAGTTATCAGGCAGCAATATTTACTTAAAGGGAGGGAAAAAAAAACCCTAAATCCTAGACTTATTTTTTCTAATTTCTACCTTAAATTTAATCTTTGGGAACATGCTTGAAAAATAAAACAAAAACATTTGTAAACAACCTTAATCTAAACCTAGTTTCACCCGAGACAAAAAAATAAAGTTTTCGAAAGTTTTCTTACCTTGGATGAATCCTCTAGGCAATTGTTGGTGGTTGTCGGATTCCTTCAAACCACAAACAATCCATTGTTAGGATGCCCTAGTGTGTTTGGTTTGGTGTGGTAGTAGGTAGGCAGACCCCTTTCTCCAATTTGCAATAGGTGAACATAAATGGAAATGAAAAAAAAAGACTTTTACCTTTTCTTCTATGCATACGGCTACGGCTGATTTTTCGTATCGAAAATTACAATTTTTTGAACGTCAATATTTTTGAAATGTCGGAAAAAATTGCTGAAAAACCGGCGATCCCCAGTTCTGCACTAAGTTGACTCGAAAATTTGGTAGAATCATGAAAAATTAGGAATCGATGATTTAATCACCGATTTCCATAACTATGATTGTATCTATGACAAAGAACAGAATGATTGCTTAGGAACTTGGAGGAGAAAAGAGCAATTTGTGTTATACAACCATTGAGGACAACAACTAGCTATGACACTAAATGTATGGTGAATTTTCAAAGTTTGTATTTGTTCAATGCTAAAGAAATGGCCCATGGACCATCTTGTGTAGAAGCAAGAAGTGAAGTGTGTGAAGGTTGCACAATGGGAAAATAAAATAGAGAGAGCTTTCCATGAGGAAGACCATGGATCTTATCATATCCATTGCAATGGATTCATTCAATAATTTGGGGTCTAATGCATGCACTAAGTGTTTGTAAAGCCTTCTACTTTATCATTATCATTGGTAATCATACTATAAAAACTTGGGTATTTTTTTTGAAGAATAAGGGAGATGCTTTTGAAGTACTCAAGAGCTTCAAAGACATAGTAGAGAATGAAAGCAGATATCGAATCAAAATATTAAGAATTGATAGGTGGTTCAATCAATGTTGTGATGAGAATGGGATAAGAAGACAATTGAAAGCAGCTTATAGATCTCAACAAAATGGAGTGGAAAAAAGGAAGAATAGGACAATCATGAAGATGGCAAGAAGCATGGTAGTAGCAAAAGGTTTGAGCAATCATTTGTGGGCCGAAGAAGTTGCAACGACAGTGTATGTCCTCAATTTAAGTCCCACAATTGCAGTAAAGAATGACCCCTCATGATGCATGGTATGGAAAGAAGTTTTTGTTAAGTCACTTGAGAGTGTTTGGTTGTTTGGCTTATGTTCATATTAAAGATAAGAAAAGGATGTTAGATCCAAAGATTCAAGCATGTTTTTTTGTTGGTTATTATGAGGAAAGTAAGGCATATCGATAATACAAGGTTCCACGAGCCTGGGGGACAGGGGGACGGGGGTACGGGGGAAGGGTTTCCAAGGACATTGGGGGATGACAGGCTGATTTTAGGGGATGGCTCAGGGACGGCTGGGGGGGACGGCTAGTATAATACTATAAAAATTGAATTTTTTTAGAATTTTAGAATAATCTATACATTCAGAATTCTACACCCAACAAAAATGATATTTCATATTAATAATCAATTATGTAAGTGCAGCAATTCATATTCAGATTAGTTACTAACACATAAGTGCAGGCCATAATTGAGTCATTTAACATTTTCATATTCATATTAGTTACTAATTTGCAGCCAGCTAATTGTTTCAAGTTCAACAACTATAACTTGAAGGTTCAACCAAGGATATCAAGTGCAAACAATGTTCAAAAAGTCATCATTTTAAGTAATAACAGTCATCATTTTTCAGACACCAATGTTCAAACAAAGACTGTCATTTTTAAAAAATTATAGTCACTAACTGTCACTAACTGTTCAAATTTTCAGTCACTATACCAAAAGAATTGGTATTGTTTAAATAAACCTCCTTTTAGCCTTTTAGGTTTGGGACACCGGAAAAAAAAAAGAGGAAGCGAGACAGTGAATAGAGAAAGCTTGTGCAAATTTTGCCAAGAACATCTAGGGTTTTGTTTCAAATAGAACCAGGTACTATCCTTGGTTAAATTATTTGTTTACCATTCATGTTGAGATGGAAAAAACCTGTGTAGAAAGAGTTTTTCATGTTGCTGTGGAAATAAGTGAAGTCTTCTATTTTCACTCATTCTTTTATTAGGTTTAGGGTTTGATGGGGGTGAGACTCAAAATGGGTCCCACCCCTTACCTTTTTTTAAGTTAATTTTTTTTCCCCCTTGGGTGAGGATGCCCAGCCGTGGGGGATGGTTGGGCCCCATGGGGGATGCTCAAACCATCCTTAAGGATGGTTGGGAATCCCCAGGGACGACCGAGCCCCATGGGGGATGCTTCGACCATTCCCAGGGATGCCCAGCCATCCCTGGGGATGGTTTGGGTGTCCCCCATGGGGACTAGCCGTCCTCGAGGATGGTTGGGTGTCCTGAGGATGGGATGCCATAGGCCTCAACCATCTCGGGGATGTTTCCTAGCCGTCGCCCAAAAAGGGGGATGGGGGGAAACGTCCCACTTGTCGTCCCCCTATGCTGGGGGATGCGAGAAACGGGGGGACGCATCCCCCAGGGGGGGATGCGTCCCCATCGAACACTGCGATATTATGACCCAAAATCTAGATAATGCATTGTGTCTACAGATGTGTTTTTTGATGAAGGGAAGACGTGGATAGCAAGAAGAAAATACTGAGAAGACTATGTCACAAGGATCAAGTGGAGACACGTGCCTTTCTCCAAAGACAAGCACAAAATGGAAGAGAACATTACAATCACATCCAAACTACCAAATGGTGGATCAAAATTTTAATAGGAGGTTCACAAGAAGCCAAGCACAAGCCCATAAAAAAAAGGCGAAAGGAACAAGAAGATAGTATGGTGAACTATGCATAGTTTTCCAATCTTGAGGTGGAGCCCTCAAGTTTTTAAGAAGCAGCCTAAAGCAAGGTATGGAGAAAAACCATGAAAGAAGAACTGAATGCAATTGAAAAGAAAGATATTTGGGAGTTTTGTGAACTTCCAAATAACAAGGAAGTAATTTGAGTGAAGTGGGTATTCAAAACCAAGTACAATAATGATGGATCAATGGATAATTGACCTTGATATTGCTAATTATCATAATATCCATAAGGATTCCATAAAATAGTAGTAGCCTTTAGTCAATGAACTGATATACAGTATATGATCACATTAGAACATGATTAATTTTGTACCAAATACATAAAATGACATTGGGTCAAGTAGTTAAAAACATGGGCTTCCAATGAGGGGACCCATGTTCAAATGTTGCCAGCCAATAAAACACCCTATGTGGTTCTTTGAAATACCATGGTAAATATTGATGGTGATGTAATATGGGTGGGACTTGTTTCAATCCCATATGATCAATTTAAAATCAATAAATAAATATTGTACCACATACAATAATGTATGTTTTGTTACAAGGCATGCATAAAAGATATAAACGCATGTGAAGTATAAACATATCTTAACATCTAAGTACACAAATATTGTTGTTTCAAACCATTGTAATCATAAATATCTAGTTTATATCAAAAACATATGTACATATAAATGAAAGCAGTATTAAAAATAATATATTGTATCATAAAGAAATGTAATTAGCTCCATAATTAACTAAATCAAGCAATAAATATAATGAGGTTCATAATTAACTAAACCAAGTAGTAAAGGAGCTCAATAACAAAAGTCAAATATTTAAGTAGACATAAAATGATTAAACTATAACCAAACATGATAATGAGCCCATATTAAGATTGAGCATAAATACAACATGACTATCTTAAACATTTTCTTAAAAATAAGTTATTTATGGCTTCTATTGGTGGCCACTCCCATAAAAATATCAAAACATTACATTGTTGTCAGGTCAATTAAACCATATCCAGTTTGCCTTTTCATCAAAGATATTCTTCATTTGCCTTTTTGTCAAATATTTTCTTCATCTTTCTCAAATGACTATGTTTCTACAATCAGCTCCTTCACATCATTTCATTAAGAGATAAAATTTCACTTAGCCAATTTCCTTCTGAAATTTGAATTTTGCCAAGACAAAAATCAACATTGTGATTGGCTAAATTATCTACTACTTGGTTTCCTTCTTTATAGGCATGATGATATTTCCAAGATACTGCCTCTGACAACAGTTGATGGACATCAACAATAATGTTATTTTTATCCAGTCCCCACATCCATTTTTCTTGATAGCATTAACAGAATTTCAGGCTGAGAAGCTCAGGGTGTATGCTTGTGGTGGGACAAGCTCCCCTTATTTTTTAATCCAATCCCCACATCCATTTTTCTTGATAGCATTAATAAAAAATTAGGATGAGAAGCTTAGGGTGTATGCTTGTGGTGGGACAAACTCCCCTACTATGGTCACTCTCTAATTGAAGCTAAAGCTTAGGGGTACTTAAGAGACTACAATACATCTTGTAGTCTAAATCAAAGCTAAGATGAAAGGCAAAGCCAATTGATGTAGCTATAATCCATATTGGGAAAGACTTGGGTGGATCTTTGTTAAACTAAAGACTTAGGGTGATCTTTGGGATAGTGCAATGCCTTCAATGGAGGCAAAGTTGCAAGAGTTGCTGACATAAGTAGTGAACTTAGTCAACTTTGAAATAATAAGATTTTATTTGAACTAACCAGAAAAGGGTTAGTCCAAACCAAGATGAAACTTTAAAAAGAGTTGGAGAGGTCTATGTAACAATATGGAGAAGAGATAGATCTCACATAAAGAAAATGCAATTACTCATTGAGATTTAAAAGAAGAGGTCATTGTTCAAAGCATAATTGAGAAAATTAGAATCAAATCGGAGTTGGATTGGAATAATCGGGTAAAATCGGGAAACAAATCAGCAAAAAACCCCAAAGAAAATGTAATTTCTCATTGAAAAAAAATATTTTTTCATGCATATTGATATCACAATGAATTAACATTATGCAAATCAAATATTAATAGTGTAAGTGATACAAGCTTAAACTACACATGAAAGTGGTCAGTGATAAAAGCTTAAATTACACATGAAAGTGGTAAGTGATACAAGCTCAAATCCTTAAAGGTTTAAACTACACATGAAAGTGACAAACACATCTTGTATTGCTTATAATATAAAAAGGTACAAATTATAAAATGTGTCATTAGTCATGACAAATTGTCAAATACAATGCCTCAATGTCTTTGAATGCCTTTGCCCTTTGCCCTAGCAGAAGCTCTAGTCTCTCTTTGTTGATGTGCTTGTGCCTCTTCTTGTGCCTTGGACGCTATCTCCTCCGCTAGGTTTTCAAAGTTTTGTAATTCATCCATGGAGAAGAGAGGCTCTTCCTACTACTCCTGTTGTGGATCTGTGATCCATTCAAATGATGGATCAATCTCACTTAGGTCAATGGCCTCAATACTTGTTTTTGTAATTTTTTTATGGTGGAGGCAAAGGTAGTAATGAACAAACACAAGATCATTCAACTTTTCTTGTGTAAGCCTAATGCGCTTCGTGTAGTGTATGTGCTCAAACATACATCAATTGCACTCACAACTTGAAGCACTGCATGGTTGAGATAAGACTTTGATGGCCAAGAGCTGCAGGTTGGGTGTATATGCATCGATGTCCTCCCACCATAAATCTAGAATAAAAAAAAGAAATAAATTTAATAATTGAAACTGCAAAACATCTGCTGTTAGGATGCAGTAGTGTGTTTTTTTTTGGCGTGGTGGCAAGTAGGCAGATCCCTTTCTCTAGTTTGGAACAGGTAAAACTGAATCGAAAATGAAAAAAAAACAATTATAGCATTTTCACTACCAGTGCAGCTGCAGCCATTTTTTTCTTTGGAAAAAACCATCAAAAATCATTTATTGTTCCAAAAATCGATTTCTGCAGCAATCCAAATTGGAATTCTGGTTGAATCGGAAAAATTTGGATTGGCTTGCAATTTAATTGGGATTGTCATAACTATGGTTCAAAGCATGTAAGCTGCCAAAGAGAAGACGAGAGAGTTGAACAACAAGATGAGAAAGGATGCAAAGGATTAGTTGCTAAAGGTAAGGAATGAGAGAATCAAACAGATCAAACACTTTTGGAAAAGGGTGCACTAACAAAACAGTCACTAAGAACTAGTTTAAGATGTCCTGTGAAACTAGGTGGTGCTTACACAAATTGCAGGTAAAATCATAAGCCACATTTAGTAGCTGATTTGCATGGTTAAGAGAAGGCCACACACAACCTTGTACTTTGATGTGTTTAAGAGGGAAGCTGATTCTAATGAATTGTCCAAAGATGTAGCAAATAATCTGCATTGGGCAAGCTCTGGAGAAGTGGTTATTTCAATGAAAAAAAATGAAATTTTTTAATTGTAATCCTATTACAATTGCTAACTTTTTTGAATCATAATTATCCTTGTTTATCTCAATTTAAACAAAATAACAATTTTAATTTGAAAAAATGCAATTATTTCTTTCCTTTTTAATTTTTAATTTTTGAAATAAGCACTTAACTGGGAAGCTGTTTGGAAGGTATTGTTTGCTCCATGTTTAAACAGCTTCCATTTCTAACAAGTATTTTATCATCGAAAACGTATAAACTAGAAGTCTGTATGATAAGGTAGAGAATTAGGAAGTTGTTTTAGAAAACAACAATTATTTATTGATTGATTGGGAAATAGGTACATTAAGTTTAACCATCAATTTCAGGCTTCTAGCAAAGACACGAATCAAAGATTAAAGAAAACGAAAAAACAGACCCTATTAATTTTACATAGAAATAAGCAACTATAACGTTGATCCTCTAGGCATATTTGAGGTTCTGTAACCTCTCGCTTTAGGTTGATTAGAATCAAACATTTCACAATATTCAACCAAATGGGAGCAGCCGTTGCAAAAAATAATAACATGATTTTTTATAAATGAATTTTTTTTTGCAGAAGAAATTAAAATATAATAGAGAAACTTCAAACATAGCTAGTAGCCTTATCTATTGGGCGATAACGATTCACTTTAGTTCTTTAAGCAAGGAAATAAATGAAATTGAGCATACACAAATAGCTTGAGCAGAAAACCAAAAGTCAGAATATTATTGATCAGATGAATCCTTAATTGAGGTTACAATTGTACTCGGTACAATAGGCAATGGCTTCAGATTTGTTTACAGGTCAAAACCTGTATGGGCTAGAAGCACAGATACAAATTTCAACTTGTCAAACTCACAACTATTGGTTCACTAAGATACTATCTGTGGTGTGGGATGGGTGCTGTGTAAAATTGAAATGTGATGAATCCCACAGTGGTGCTACAACATAAGCTTCTGTCTGTCTCTCTTTTTTCTGATAATCTCCTTTGAAGCAACTTTGTTCTTCTTCTAGATTGAGAGATTGATTTTTTTGGTAACTTTTTTTAAAACAATTATGCTGAATTGAAGATGAACTCCACATGTAAAATTTGAAGTGCCATTCCCTAAACTTAGCTCTTGTTCTAAATTAGATCTGTGTGTCAGCCTGTCTTGTGCAATAACTTTTTTAATTGGGTAATGTTTATCCAATTCAGTCCAGATCTAATCTTGCACCTGAATCAAGTCCATCCAACTCCATGTTCTTGCATGATGATGTGTTCAATAAGTGTTAGTGATGAGCTAGAATAATCCAATATGTACCTTGACTCAATTTGACACTATTAGATTTCGCCTAGTTTTGGAATAACTTTATTTTTTAAATTCGAGCCATTTCAGAGCATCATAGAGGGGTCAAAATCAACAAACAAAGTTCCTACTTCTTGACAGGATTTTATGTGAAGAAATGAAACAACTCCAAACAGAATGTTGTCAATTGAAGTTACACTGGAGGAGATATGGCCTCTGGAATGTATCCTGTCAAATCTGACCTGTTGAATTCTGGTTATAATATCTTTCCCTAGTAAACTTGTGATCAATCAACCCTTCAGAGATCTACTGTAGTGCCTATTGGATTTTTTTATGAGAGCAAAGGAAATTACGAAATGAGTCATAGTTCAACAAATTGAATTGGAATGATTGAACATGTGAAAGAAAAATGATAAACAAGCTGAACTCAAACTTGTCAAAAACTTGCAAAACAAAATTTATCCTTTTTGAAGATAAAAAGTGTAGTGGTTTGTGCCATTATTGTTGAGTAGTCAATCTAAAATCAAGGACACCAGTAGAACATGGAGCAATTTCAGCAAGACATGAAGTGTTGGAGAACAAGATCAAGGCAAGGTAAGATCTCTCCAAGAAAATTTGTCTTTAAAAGATCCCAAGAAGAGAGATTGATATGGGAAGAAAAATGCTAAGTCCCCAACCAATGATTGACCAATTTGTGATTTTTAATCCATTGAAGTCTTCGATCGGCTATCTGCCAATCCATTGAAAACTGCAATTTATAGAACCAAAAATTTAGGAGCTCAAAATATAATCTCTGATATTCATTAGCCTTTAAAAGGTTCGAAAATACATTGCTTAAATACATAAACTAATTACCAATACTTAGAAAGCCTAGGAGAAATATTAGGGAGGAAGGAAAATAGGGAGGAAAGGAAAAAAGGAATTTGGAGTCAAACTCTTCCTGCCGTTCAATCCTGCTGACTCGTTTGCCGTCCAAGGAGGTAAAAGGGTAAGGTCCAAAACTTACAGTTGTAAAACAAATTTTTACCATTTTAACTTCCAACATTCTCCCCCTTAGAGTTGAGAGGACTGACTATACAGTATCTCAGCTTTATATATTGAGCTTTAGCCATGCCTTTGGTGAAGATATCTGCAATGTTATCCAAAGTGCTGCAATATTTAAGCTCAACTATCTACTGCTCCACCATGTCTCGAATGAAGTGATACTTCATATCGAAATGCTTTGATCTGCTATGGTGGATTGGATTGTATGCCAACTGAATGGCACTTATATTATCACAATACAGTCGAGTTGGACCACTTTGAATTTCTCCAATATCTTCAAGGAATTTTCTCAACCATAGGGCTTGAGTACTAGCATGTGTGATGGCTATATACTCAGCCTCGATAGATGACAATGCTACAACAGTTTGTTTCTTGGAACTCCAAGTGATTAGTCCTGACCCTAGACTAAAATAGTATATTGCTGCCCCAATCACTGTCACTAAAGCCAACTAATTTCACATAATTACATTTGTGGTAATGGATTCCAAAATCCAATGTACCTTTTACATATCTTAAGATTATTTTAGCTATCTTCTTGTTGTGGTGCAATGGTAAATGCTCTGGGAGCTGGTAGAGGCCGACCCAGGTTCCATTCCCCTTGTCTCCATCCTGCAGATATATGGTATAGTTAGGAATGTCCTATGTGCTGGTAGAGGCCGACAAGGCTCCATTCCTCTTATGCCCAACCTGTTGAAAGTGGCACCCCAAAATGGGTGTTTTCCACTATAAATTAGTTTTGGATACCCCTGCCTCCTTGGGTCTTACCCAAAAGTGGCATCCCTTTTGGGATGTTTTCCAAAAAAAAAAAAGATTCTTTTAGTTGCTTGTAGATGCAGGTCAGATAGACTTGTCATAAATTTTGAAACTAGAGAAACAACATATTGAATATCGGGCCTTGTGTTGGTGAGAAACATCAGACTCCCAACCATGCTCCTGTAAGTGGTCATGTCAACCTTTGGTGCTCCGTCGTCCTTGGTCAATTGGATTCCATGTCCAGTTGGAGTTGCAACTATGCACTGCTCCATGGCAAATTTCCTGACCATGTCTCGAGCATAATTGTGTTGACATATGAAGATCCCATTATTTGATTGATGCACTTCCATGGTTTGAAAGTGTTGGCATTTTTGCCACATTATTTTTTGATAAACTTTGGCCTAAGTATGGAGCTTTAAGGCGGCAAGGAGCATGCAGAGGTGTTAGGTTTTTACGGGCCATAAATGGGGGCAATAAAATGGATGAAATGATCTTTGGATATTTTATCATTGTAGATATTTTTGCTAGCTTTCCAACAATATATTATAATAGGCGATCAGGTCAGCGGATCAAAAGTTATGGCCTCGGGAAGCAGGACCAGGAAGCTCAATTTCGGGCCAGAAAATTGACTAAGTGTTGGGCCCGCCCGACTGCGCTCATCAATTTGTGCGCAATAGGGCAGAAAGACAGGAAAATGCTGCTGAAATATTCTAAGTGTCGGGCCTCGCCCGACTGCGCTCATACAAAGGCTGAGCTTAAATACGATTTCTTCCCCCTCCATCAGATGCTGACAGATGTACAACCTCGAGATTCGAGTCAAAGATGTGACAGAAGGTGTGCCGCCAGTGTACCGAAAAAATGAGTGTGAACTGATAGATTGTACCACATCTACCCCCATTCAAACTGACTCAACTTCCCACCTACTGGATTTCCACAAAGCTGCCACGTTTTTAGGAGGACATTGCTGCAAGTACATTCTTTACCTGTAGAGTTCAACATCAACCGCTTTTGTCAGCTTTTGTAGCTTTTTTTAGGTCTGGGATTCTATGCCCAAAATGTAATCGGGGGGGAAATTACGCTATAAATAGCAGCTTCATTCATTATACAAGGATGGAGGGGGGACATATTGCTAGAGGACTCTACTGTGATGGACCACATTCTAATTAATTCAAAGCATCCTTGGCTCTGCTTCTTGTATTTGTCTTTTATGATGCCTTCTGCTAAGTATTTCTTCTTCATGTCCTTTTATATTTATGTCTATCTGAATTTTGAATTCTAGATTTGGGCATTGGTGATTATTTGGATCTGGAATACTAAACAGAAGGATACATAGGGTAGAATAACAGCTGCAGTTTCTTTTAAATGCTTTGTTTTAATTGTTGTTGGTTTGGATGTAAATTTGCAATCATGCTGCTTGTTCTCCCCCCACCCAAAATGCATAATATTTACATCCCTTTCTTGTTCCCTTATCTTTTTCAATCTCTTTCCAGTTCCCTTTACCCCATTTTTTAATCTCTTTCCTGCACTGTTATTTAAAAATCTCCAAGTAGGTTAGGAAAGGAGTCGGCCTTCTTCAGAGATTGACACGGGGGGCATCCCTTCCTCCTAGCCTTTCAATGTTGGTCTGTGGGTCTAGGGTGCATTGACACACCAAGTCCTTCTCGGGTGGCGGATCCATGACCAACATGAAGTATCGCATTAAATCGAGATCTTTCATCTCAAATTGCTTCATCATGGAGTTTTTGAACTCCATATTCATTTTAGTGTTACTACCCATAAATATTAGATCATCCACATACAAAAAAAATATGAGAATGTCTACACCATGCTTTAGGTAGTACAGAGTTGGTTCAATTTTGCTTCTAGTGAATCCATACTCGTTAAAATAGCCATCAATGCGTGAGTACCAAGCTCTTGGTGCTTGCTTGAGGCCATAAAGTGCTTTTTTCAATTTATAAACAAGGTTCTCCTTTCCTTGTTCTTGAAAGCCTTGAGGTTGTTGAACATAAACCTCCTCTATCAAGTATCCATTCAAAAAAACACTTTTCACATCCATGTGTTGAATGTTCCATCCTTTGTGGATAGCTAAGGAAAGAAATGATCTAATTGTCTCTTGTCGTGCAACAGGAGCAAAAGTTTCCTCATAGTCAATGCAAAATTTCTGAGTAAAACATTTTGCTACTAATCTCACCTTATGCCTCTCAATGCTTCCATCAACATTGTATTTGGTCTTATAGACCCATTTACATCCAACACACTTTTTTCCTTCTGGTAGCTTTACTAGCTCCCATGTATCATTATTTTTTATAGAGGCTATTTTATTTTCCATGGCTTCTTGTCATACATTTTGAGTACAAGCCTTCTCATAGCTAGCTGGTTCTATCTGTGCACTAGCCAATAAAGCATAATTGACTACATCTCCCTTAGTATCATGGGAGTCATCATCCCCATACAATTGCAAATTTTCAAGTTGCTGCAAAATTGTATTCATTTTACTAGCTTGGCTTCTAGTGAATCTTCTCTGGAAATTTTCATCCAACATTTGAAAATATGGATGATGTTGTAATGCTCTTTTGCCTCTTGATGGAGAGTCACTGTCAATTTCCATTGGTGAAGAACTTACTGATCTCTATGGAGGACTTGGAGTGGCGATTGAAGTACTTGATGTAGTACTCCTACATGGGCTTGGAAGGGGTGGTGTGCCTTTCCTTTTCTTGGGAGACACCTGTTGTACCTATTGTACCTGTGAAGAATTTACATCTTGGGACTCATCATCAACAAAAATTCTTTGATGCCCCCATTCTCCCCCTTCATCAAAATTACATCCTTGGAAAGTACAATTTTATAAGTCTTGGGATTGTAGAGTCTATATGCTTTGGTAGACTTACAATACCCTACAAATATACAAGCTTGACTTTTGGCATCAAGCTTCTTCCTTTTCTCATCAAGAATGTGCGCATATGCTAATGAAACAAAAACTTTGAAGTGCTTTACATTTGGTTTCTTTCCATACCACCCCTCATAAGGAGTGATGCCATCTAAACTAGAAGTTGGACTTCTATTTAGAATGTATACACTAGTTATTACAGCATCAGCCCAATACATATTAGTTAGATGCTTAGTTTGAAGCATCGTTCTCGCCATCTCAACTATGGTGCGGTTCTTTCTCTCTGCCACACCATTCTATTGTGGGGTATAGGCAGTGGTGAATTGCCTTTTGATCCCACTTGCTTTACAATATTTCAAGAATTATTTTGAGGAGTACTCACCTCCTCGATCTATCCTAAGAAATTTTACAAAATACTCACTTTGTTTCTCTACATTGTTTTTGAAATCTATGAAGCAATCAAAAGCTTCATCTTTATGTTTCAAGAAATAAATCCAACACATTCTAGAGAAATCATCTATGAAAGTGAGAAAATAAGAATTGTTTCGATACTCTTTGTCTGCATTGGACCACAAATTTTCGAATGCACTAACTGAAGTGGATAGCTATCTCTCCATGCTTGTCCTTTTGGAAACTTAAACCTTGAGTGCTTTCCTAAAGCACATCCTTCACAGACCTCCTTCTGTTCGTTGATTTTGGGAAGTCCTGTCACTATAGCTTGAGGATTTAATAGTTTCAAGCTAGCAGAATTTACGTGACCATATCACAAGTGCCAAAGCACACTTGGATTAGTTATAGCTACATTTGCAATTTGAGCTCCCCCTGGATCACAAAATTTGAGAGGGAATAACCGATTCTTGGTCATTGGGACCTGTGTGATGACATGATTACAATTGTTTTTATCAAAAATGATACATTTTTCTTCATCAAAAACAAGTTTGTAATTATTCTCCATCATTTTCCCAATGCTTAGCAGATTGTGTTGGAGCTTTGGAGTGTAGTAGATGTCATTCACTTTATTTAGGCCTTCTTTTGTTGGAACCTCCATGGCTCCAATGCCTTCGATTTGCCTCTAACTTGACATGGGATTTATAAGTGGAATCTAGAGTAGCAAATAGATTTTCTTTGCCACTCATATGGTTTGAGAAACTAGTATCCAAAATCCATGTGTCATTTAGATTTTGTTCTGATTGTCCATATGAAAGAAAATGATTTAGAGGTATCATCTTATTCACCATAATTTCCATATTGACTGTTGCTACCATGAGAATATTTTGACCAGCAGTCGCAAGCAAAGTGACCTGGCTTGCCACAGTTAAAACAAGTTGTTTTGGACTTGTCACTTCCTCGTCCTTGATTTTCACTTCGTCTTGGATTTCCTTCTCGATTTTGGTTTCCACCTCTGTTCTGATTGCATCCGCTATTGGAGTTGCCTCCTTTGTAGTTGCCTCTACCTCTACCTCTTCGCTCCTCTGCCTTGACCTCTTCCACGTCCTCTTCCAGTATTTTCATTAGATGTGAAGGCTTTATCATCGCCTCCATAGCTGGTTGAAGGAGATTCCTGTAATCTCTCTTCATGAGACATTAACGACCCAATTAATGCATCAAATGTTAAAGTTTAAAGATCTTTTGACTCTTTTATGATTATGGCTATGTGATTCCATCTTTGAAGAAGTGTTCATAACACTTTATTTACAATTGTTTTAGGCTTAATTTCTTCACCAAGACTAACCATTTTATCAACTACTGCTTTCACTCTGACGCAGTAGTCACCAAATTTTTCATCTTATTTAATTTTGAGATTTTCAAAATCTCATTTCAGTGTTTGAAGCCTCACTTGCTTCACTTGATCACTTCCCTAGAATCCGTCATTCAAATCTTTCAATGCATCTTGTGCAGTTATACAAGCATCTATTCTAGGGAATATACTCTTATCCAATGTTTCTTGGAGATGATAAAGAGCAGAGGAGTTGCTCTTTTGCGCTTCTTTCTTTGTTTTCTTATTTGCGGCACTTAATGTTGTCCAGTCTATGGGTTCGGTGTAACCCTCTTCCACTATGTCCCACAAACCTTTCCTATGAGTAAGGTCTTCATTTTGATAGACCAATACTCGTAATCATATCCGTTGAATTCTAGAATTGGTAGATTGTTATGTGAGGCCATAGTTACTAAAACACTCTTTTTATTTCTCGGTTACAATAAAACACTCTGCTTTTTCAAAGAAGGAAGAAGGAAGAAATAAGAAGAAAGAAGAGATTACAAATTTAAGTCAAATATGACTTGATTCACTCTTTCTATGATTGCTTGTTCCTCTTGTTGTGGCACTACTATTTCTTGATTCACGAAATTGTCTGCTACTTGCTCTTCGTCATCACTGATCAATATTATATCAGGTGATTCTTGTTCTAGAATTTCTACTGAATTACTGTAATGAGTATATTCAGATTCTTGTGGTGCAACTTCTATGAATTCGGATTGCTCAAATTGACTCCCAAAGGAGTTATTCTCCTCGTACCCTAAGTCTAGATGCCTCTGGTGTGCTATTACTATGTTCTGTAACTAACTAAACATAGTATGAATCCCATAAGCTCGTACTTTTTCATCAAAGATTTCAGCATTCTCTCTTACCAAAAGTGCACAAAGTGCTTGATAACATCCTGTGGAGCGAATCTTGAATTTTACCCTTCAATTTGCATCTTTTTACAAATTTCTAGTCTTCAATGTTTTGCCTCTCTCAGACTTTAACAAACAAATTGTCACAATTTTCCACCTTTGAGTCCTCTTACATAAATTACCTCTTAGGCAATGCTCTTTTTCTCCTTTTATTGTACTAAAAAGATATCTATATTTCTATTTAATAAAAATAATAATTGCTTTATAAAAAAAAATTTAAAAACAATTATTATTTTAATTTATTAAATATAATATAAATTATTCTTTTTAATATATAAAAAAAAACTTTAGAAAGAAAAAAAAAAAACTTTTTTTAATTTTTTTTTTCAAGCCTGCAGGAGTCGAACCCATGACTCCTCTCACTAAACAAAGCCTTCTTACCAACTCGGCTTCCACCACCAATGGGACTCAAGCACCATACACATGTATTTCTAAGCTTTCGGGGCAAGTGTACCAAAAAAAATTAAAACCTTCATTGCTACTAGGTTTTGAACCCGCAACCTGCTGGGGGTGAGCGCCTTAAGGCTGGCTCCTTGAGCCAGCTGAGCTACGTGGCCCGATGAGGATGCAAGGGAGGCTTGCCTCCTTTGTTTCATCGCAGCCTATGCAAAAAAACAACAAAAAAATTGTGCTTTTATCCCATGTTCACTGTGCGAAGGGAAAATAGCACTATATAATCAAAAAGACACAAAGCTTATTGATTGCCTTCGAGCAATTGGTGATCGCCCTTTTGTCGACTTCCTTAGCCAATATCCTTGTGCCATGTTGCCCTATTTGCTCTTTTGTCCACCACATCACCTACCACGTCGCTTTATGTCTAGTCAGCTCTCCTCTGGTCCACATGTCCACGTGTCTGCCTTACTATCTGCTCACCATGTGTCCACCTCTTGTTTACGTTCCACCAAGTCACTTGTCATTCACCTGAGGAATATTGCCTGGTGTTCTTTGGTCAATTGGTCAACCTCGAATCACATGCTCTTTACAAGCCTCCTCTCAACCTCACCTCGGTTCACACTTTGCGAGCCCTCTTGACCTCCTCGAGATCCGTGCCTCGCCTGTGGGCCTCCTTGGGCCTCCTCGGGATCCATGCCTAGCTTGCCTTGAAGCCCTAGACACCCTCCGCTTTGATACCAGATATAGAACCAAAAAGTTAGGAGCTCAAAATATAATCTCTGATATTCATTAGCCTTTAATAGGTTCGAAAATGCATTGCTTAAATACATAAACTAATAACCAATACTTAGAAAGCTTAGGAGAAATATTAGGGAGGAAGGAAAATAAGGAGGAAAGGAAAAAAGGAATTTGGGGTCAAACTCTTCCTGGTGTGCATGCCGTCCAATCCTGTTGACTCAGTTGCCGTCTAAGGAGGTAAAAGGGTAAGGTCCAAAGCTTACAATTGTAAAACAAATTTTTACAATTTTGCCATTTTAACTTCCAATACAATCCAATGCTCATGTTAGCTGACCAATAGTATGCAAAAATAGAAAATTTTGAGAGAAAGGGAGAGGACATCCAACCGACCTGCCGATCCATTGGAGGATGACATCATAATGATGTGGTGACTGACCAACCGAACAAAAGGCACAAAATTGAAGAAATTGGAGGTAAAACTGAGCCAATATTTGAATTTAAACACTCAAATTGACTAATCCATTGAAGACAAAGTAAAAAACAAGAAGGACAGAGGAGACTATTTTGGGAAAATTCTTGTGGATTTCAAGGTACCAACTGGTGTTTTGGAAGAAAATCATAAAGGGGTTGTTGTCTTGAAGAACGAGTCATGCAACTAAAGGATATATCCAATATAGATCTGGAACAAAAGAGTCCACCATCAAAGCGAGATTCTGCTAGCAAATTAATGCATACATCACATTCAGATTAGATGATTTTTCCATAGATAGGATTGCAACTAGATTTTTGAGTTAATTGTATACATTTTGGACTTTTTCAGTGCTAAGAACATTGTAAAGTATCCTTTTGACAATTCATGAACTGAGCCACTCTACTGTTTTATGCATTCAAATATAGTAATCAACATGTATCTTTAACAAGGGTTTCAGCGCTGATCTCATTTACATGTGTATATTTCTGTGTTACCTTGTGGATATGAATTGAATTTAAGATTATGGTTATTAGGTTTTGATCCTTCCTTTCTTGTTAGTCCTTTTGCAAATATAATCACTTAATATTGTTGCTAATAATTGGTAATTCGAGCATAATTATATTTATTTTGGCAAAGTCCATGTAATCATTGAACTGGATCAAAATTAGATCTCCCAAATTTTTTATTTTATTTACAAATTCTTTTGACTCTTCTCCCTTCCAAAAAATATAATTAGGAAGGTGACCCTTGCCAGAGGTTAATTGAACTTGTGTTTGATCTTCCATTTGTGTCGTGTTCTAGGCCGCAGATACATAAGGTAATGCAGATCAACAAAAAGGAGGGTGGGTGGTTGTAAAAAAATACAACATAATTGCACAAAGATTCAATTATTATTATTATTATTTTTTATTTTTAAACTTTTAAGAATATAATTAAGATTAGATTGTACTACATGAAGTATCAGATAAAATATTAAGAAATATTAATGATTTTTTTTTCCAAATATTGTATGATGCCTGATTCTGGTTGAGCAACCCAACACATGGGCCTACCCAACCAGAATTTAAAAAAAATAATATAAAGCTTTTTAAAAAAATTTAAATTTAAAATGAAATTTAATTTTTATTATTAATAATCGATAGTAATGAAAATATTAGTTTAAAAATATTCTTGGAAACAAAGTTGGCTTTTTAACAAAAAAGAAATCGAGGATGATCTTCTAAATACTTCTTGGTCTTAGGATTCAAGATTCAAGTTCAGAATATTTCCACTAATGAGTTTGGCTCAAAACTTTAATTACAGCACAAGGTTGGTAGCCTTCCTACCATGTAAAGAATCAGAAAATAAATTAGAAATCTAAACAAGTAATGACTACCAGCTAACAGGCTAAAAAGCCCAACAAAGAAAAAAACTAAGATAAATACAAGACAAAACCCAACAGTCGGGCCAAAGAGAAAGGGAAAAGAAAAGGGAGAGCAGAGGGGGGAGATATGTAGTCCAGAAGATAGGAATGCACACCAAGAAGAATGAAGAGAGAGGAGGGGTGAGGGAACAGCCCACGAGGGGCAAGCTCCAAGAACCTCCAGAAACTAAACTCTCCTAATAGTCGAGGCCGAAGTACTTGTTAGGAGGTGAAGTCAATATCCAGATCTCCAATGTTCTTCAGCAGAGAGGTGCATGGTGGTGCAACTTATAAAGAGGAAACAAAAAATATTCTGTAGTCTTCCTTTGGGAGAGGAAACAAACAGTCTTTTGGACTCTTCCTTTGGAAGAGGAAACAAACAGTTTTTTGGACTCTTCCTTTGGAAGAGGAAATGAACAGTTTTTTTTTTTTCTATAAAAGGGGAATGACCCCTTGCATGTAAATTATGATTGAATGTAATTCTACCAAAATCAATAAAATATCAAGCTGCCATTGCCCCATGGTTTTTCCTGCACATTGTAGGTTTTTCACGTAAAATCTGTGTTACTATTTTTTCTTGTGTTATTGTGTTTTTCTTGCTTGCACATAATTTTGCTATATTTTCTAACATATGGTATCAGAGCCTAGGGTTTTGTGCGAGTGGGAGTTGCAACAATGATTGGAAGTGTAACCAAGTTTGAGATTGAAAATTTTGATGGCAGGAACTTCGCCCTATGGAAGATGAAGGTGGAGGATTTGTTGGTTCAAAATGACCAAGCCCTAGCCTTGAAAGGGGTCGTGAGTAAACCAAGTAGCATGAAATATGAGGAGTGGGCAACGCTAGATAGGAAGGTGGTTTCTACAATCCGTCTATGCCTAGCGGACTCCATCTTGTTCAATGTTGTTGAAGAAAAAACCGTGGAAGCCCTTTGGAAGAAGCTTGAAAAGTTGTATGAGACGAAATCTGCAACAAATAAGGTTTTTTTGAAAAAATAGCTTTACAACCTAAGGATGAAGGAGGGCTCATTTGTGGCAGATCACTTGAATGAGTTTAATACCCTCATCAGTAAACTGGTTTCAATTAATGTGAATATGGAGGATGAGGACAAAGCTATCACCCTACTTTGTTCCCTCCCGGAGACTTGGGATCATTTGGTGATGACCATCAACAATTCATCATCAGGAGCTCTAACTTTTGATGATGTGGTAGCCGCTTTGTTGGCAGAAGAGTTGAGGTGGAAAACGTCTTTGGAACCCTCAACCAATGAAGCCCTAGCTATGAGAGGTCGATCCTTCGAGAAGAGTCAACAAAGTAGATCACAGTCCAGATCTAAGTCTAAAGGAAAAAAGCTGAAAGGGAAGTGTTGGCATTGCGAGAAGCCAGGGAACTCAAAGAAGGATTGTTGGTAGTTAAAAAAGGAAAAAAATGGTGAAAACCAATTTCAGCCTTCAGCTGAAGCCAATACAGTAAATTTTGGAGAGACGACAACATGTGAGGCTTTCTGTATCAACAATAGCAGATCTGTTTTATATACCTGGGTTTTGGACTCGGGTGCATCTTTCCACATGTCTCCTCACAGAGACTAGTTTGACAAATATCAGCCATATAGTGGTGGGAAGGTCTACTTGGGTGATGATCACCCTTTAGAAATTATGGGAAGAGGGGACATAAGGATCAAGTTGGACGATGGTAGAGAAAGGATGTTATGTGATGTGCAACATGTGCCAGATTTGTGAAAGAATTTGCTCTCAATCAAGATGATGGATAAGCTAGGGTATTCTATCACTTTCGGTAACAACTATTGCAAAATTACCAGAGGTGCTATTGTAGTAGCAAAGGGAGAATCTTATGGGACCCTATATCATTTATGCGGTGATACGATGACGAACCATGCAGCAGTAGCAACTTCAGTTCAGGATGTAGTAATGCTATGGCATCAACGCCTAGGCCATATGAGTGAAAAAGGTCTAAAAATTCTGCATGATAGAGGTATGCTTTATGGGATTAAGTCTTGCAATTTAGACTTGTGTGAGCACTGTATTTTTGGTAAACAAAAGAGGGTTCGGTTTACTACAAGCCCTGGTAAGAGTTCTGATTTTCTGCAACTTATACATTCGGATATATTTGGACCAGTCCCCACTTAGTCCTTAAATGGTGCCATATATTTTTTGACATTTATAGATGATTATTCTAGGAGAGTGTGGGTTTATTTTCTAAAGAAGAAGTCGAAAGCTTTGCAAAAATTTAAAGAGTTCAAAACTCGAGTAGAGAAAAGTTTGGGCAAGCCTGTTTTATGTCTTAGGTCAGATAATGGGGGTGAATATTGCTCCAAGGAATTTGATAAATTTTGTACGCAGGAAGGAATTAAGCACCAAAATACTGTACCATATACTCCACAACAAAATGGTGTGGCTGAGCGGATGAATCGCACAATCATGGAACGTGCAAGAAGCATGCTCAGCGCATCCATGTTGGATAAAAGGTTCTGGGTAGAGGTTGTTAATATAGTTGTTTACCTCATTAACAGGTCACCTACAACTACGTTGGATGGACAAATTCCAGAGGAGGTTTGGTGTGGTAAGCCATTTGATTACTCTCATTTGCGTACCTTTGGATGTGATGCATTTGCCCATGTGCCTAAAGAAAAAAGGTCCAAACTTGACCCGAAGTCAAGCAAATGTGTTTTTCTTGGCTATGGAGATGCAATAAAGGGGTATAGACTATGGGATCCTACTACCCACAAGGTAATTATTAGCCGAGATGTTATTTTTGATGAAAAATCCATGCAAAGGAAGGAGGTACAACAAACACCTAATGTTGTCACAGTTGAAGTAGACATGAACGAAGATGAAAATGAAAATCAGCATGCTGAAATTTTTGACCATCATGCTGAATTTTTTGACCAACATGTAGAACAACAAGTAGAACAACAAGTAGAGCAACCACAACAGTCACAAGACCAAGAGCCACAATCAACAGATCATTGGGTTAGAAGATCTACACGTCCACAAAAGTATCCGGAAAGGTATTCTCATGTTTATCAGTCCTCTTTTGCTTTGTTAACTGATGATGGTGAGCCTAGTTCATTTTAGGAAGCTAGAGAGTCTGAGAATGCAGAAAAGTGGAGGAAATCCATGGAGGAGGAAATCGAGGCACTTCGCAAGAATAAAACGTGGGAACTTGTGGATCTCCCACTTGGAAGAAATACTGTTGGAAACAAGTGGGTGTACAAAGTGAAGAAGAACAACGATGGGTTGTTGGAATGCTATAAAGCTCGCTTGGTGGCAAAAGGCTATGTGCAAAAGTCAGGTATTGACTTTAATGAAATTTTCTCTCTAGTTGTGAAGATGACTACTATTAGAGTTCTACTTGCACTTGTAGCTGCACAGGATTTAGAACTGGAGCAGCTTGATGTAAAGACTACTTTCTTGCATGGTGATCTCGAGGAGGAGATTTATATGGATCAGCCTGAGGGCTATGAGAAAAGAGGCAAAGAGCATTTGGTTTGCAGACTGAAGAAATATTTGTACGGGTTGAAACAGGCACCAAGGATGTGGTACAGGAAATTTGACACCTTCATGAAGAGCCAAGGTTTCAGCAGGAGTGAAGCTAACCATTGTGGATACTATAAGAGGTTTGATGATGGCAGTTTTATTATTTTGCTGTTGTATGTTGATGATATGTTGGTTGCAGGGCCCAACATGAAGAAAATCATTGATCTTAAGGCTCAGTTGGCTAGGACATTTGAAATGAAGGATTTAGGAGCAGCAAACCAAATTTTAGGGATGAAGATACATAGGGACAGAAAAGGAAGAAATATCCGGTTAAGTCAAAAGTCATATATAGAAAAGATTCTATAGCGCTTCAATATGCAGAATGCAAAACCAGTTAGTACCCCACTTCTTTCACACTTAAAATTGTCTTCCAACCAGTGTCCTAGAATAGAAGCAGAGAAGACAAGCATGTCTCGTGTACCGTATTCATCAGCAGTAGGAAGCCTCATGTATGCCATGGTGAGCACCAGACCGGATATTGCCCAAGCAGTGGGAGTAGTTAGCCGGTACATGGCAAATCCTGGTAAGGAGCATTGGAATGCTGTGAAGTGGATATTTAGATATTTAAGAGGCACTTCAGATGCTGCTATTTACTATGGATCGGATAGTTTGCAAGTTAAAGGTTTTGTGGATTTTGATTATGGTGGAGATAGAGATGGGAGAAAGTCCACTACAAGATATACTTTCACTCTTGTTGGTGGAGCTGTGAGTTGGGCTTCTAAGTTGCAGTCTATGGTGGCTTTATCAACCACTGAAGCAGAATATATTACAGCGACTCATGCCAAAAAAGAGGCAATTTGGCTAGAGCGACTATTGGGTGACTTCAAGGTAATGCAGGGGAAAATTATGTTGCATTGTGATAGCCAAAGTGCTATTCATCTAGTGAAGAACCCAACATTCCATGATCACACGAAACACATTGATGTCAAGTACCACTTTATAAGAAATGTGGTGGAAGAAGGTAGGATCTTGTTGCAGAAAATCGACACTGAAGTGAATCCTGCAGATATGCTTACTAAGTCGGTCAAGATAGAGAAGTTTGAGTGGTGCAGAACTTCTCTGGGCTTGCTAAAAATGTGATAAGGGCAGCATTGGGAAATTGGCACTTGGATGGAAAAACATAGGCAAATAATTCATGTATATCGACTTCAAGTGGGAGAATGTTAGGAGGTGAAGTCAATATCCAAATCTCCAATGTTCTTCGATAGAGAGGTGCATGGTGGTGCAGCTTATAAAGAGGAAACAAACAGTATTCTGTAGTCTTCCTTTGGGAGAGGAAACAAACAGATTTTGGACTCTTCCTTTGGAAGAGGAAACGAACAGTTTTTGGACTCTTCCTTTGGAAGAGGAAATGAACAGTTTTTGTTTTTTCTATAAAATGGGAATGACCCCTTGCATGTAAATTTTGATTGAATGTAATTCTTCCAAAATCAATAAAATATCAAGCTGCCATTGCCCCATGGTTTTTCCTGCACATTGCAGGTTTTCCACGTAAAATCTGTGTTACTTTTTTTTCTTGTGTTATTGTGTTTTTCTGCTTGCACATAATTTTGCTATATTTTCTAACATCTGGTATTAGAGCCTAGGGTTTTGTGCGAGTGGGAGCTGCAACAATGACTGGAAGTGTAACCAAGTTTGAGATTGAAAAGTTTGATGGCAGGAACTTTGCCCTATGGAAGATGAAGGTGGAGGATTTGTTGGTTCAAAATGACCAAGCCCTAGCCTTGAAAGGGGTCGCGAGTAAACCAAGCAGCATCAAAGATGAGGAGTGGGCAACGCTGGATAGGAAGGTGGTTTCTACAATCCGTCTATGCCTAGCAGACTCTGTCTTGTTCAATGTTGTTGAAGAAAAAATCATGGAAGCCCTTTGGAAGAAGCTTGAAAAGTTGTATGAGACAAAATCTGCAACAAATAAGGTTTTTTTGAAAAATAGCTTTACAACCTAAGGATGAAGGAGGGCTCATCTGTGGCAGATCACTTGAATGAGTTTAATACCCTTATCAGTAAATTGGTTTCAATTAATGTGAATATGGAGGATGAGGACAAAGCTATCACCCTACTTTGTTCCCTCTCGAAGACTTGGGATCATTTGGTGATGACCATCAGCAATTCATCATCAGGAGCTCTAACTTTTGATGATGTGGTAGCCGCTTTGTTGGCAGAAGAGTTGAGGTGGAAAACATCTTTGGAACCCTCAACCAATGAAGCCCTAGCTATGAGAGGTCGATCTTTCGAGAAGAGTCAACAAAGTAGATCACAGTCCAGATCTAAGTCTAAAGGACAAAAGCTGAAAGGGAAGTGTTGGCATTGTGGGAAGCCAGGGCACTCAAAGAAGGATTGTTGGCAGTTAAAAAAGGAAAAAAATGGTGAAAACCAATTTCAGCCTTCAGATGAAGCCAATACAGTAAATTCTGGAGAGACGACAACATGTGAGGCTTTCTGTATCAGCAACAACAGATCTATTTTATATACCTGGGTTTTGGACTCGGGTGCATCTTTCCACATGTCTCCTCATAGAGACTGGTTTGACAAATATCAGCCATATAGTGGTGGGAAGGTCTACTTGGGTGATGATCACCCTTTAGAAATTGTGGGAAGAGGGGACATAAGGATCAAGTTGGACGATGGTAGAGAAAGGATGTTATGTGATGTGCGACATGTGCCAGATTTGCGAAAGAATTTGCTCTCAATCAAGATGATGGATAAGCTAGGGTATTCTGTCACTTTCGGTAACAACTATTGCAAAATTACCAGAGGTGCTATTGTAGTAGCAAAGGGAGAATCTTATGGGACCCTATATCATTTATGCGGTGATACGATGACGAACCATGCAGCAGTAGCAACTTCAATTCAGGATGTAGTAATGCTATGGCATCAACGCCTAGGCCATATGAGTGAAAAAGGTCTAAAAATTCTGCATGACAAAGGTATGCTTTCTGGGATTAAGTCTTGCAATTTAGACTTGTGTGAGCACTATATTTTTGGTAAACAAAAGAGGGTTCGGTTTACTACAAGCCCTGGTAAGAGTTCTGATTTTCTACAACTTATACATTCGGATATATTTGGACCAGTCCCCACTTAGTCCTTAAATGGTGCCATCTATTTTCTGACATTTATAGATGATTATTCTAGGAGAGTGTGGGTTTATTTTCTAAAGAAGAAGTCGAAATCTTTGCAAAAATTTAAAGAGTTCAAAACTCGAGTAGAGAAAATTTTGGGCAAGCCTATTTTATGTCTTAGGTCAGATAATGGGGGTGAATATTGCTCCAAGGAATTTGATAAATTTTGTACGCAGGAAGGAATTAAGCACCAAAAGACTGTACCATATACTCCACAACAAAATGGTGTGGCTGAGCGGATGAATCGCACAATCATGGAACGTGCAAGAAGCATGCTCAGCGCATCCATGTTGGATAAAAGGTTCTGGGCAGAGGTTGTTAATACAGCTATTTACCTCATTAACAAGTCACCTACATCTGTGTTGTATGGACAAATTCCAGAGGAGGTTTGGTGTGGTAAGCCATTTGATTACTCTCATTTGCGTACCTTTGGCTGTGATGCATTTGCCCATGTGCCTAAAGAAAAAAGGTCCAAACTTGACCCGAAGTCAAGCAAATGTGTTTTTCTCGGCTATGGAGATGCAATAAAGGGGTATAGACTGTGGGATCCTACTGCCCACAAGGTAATTATTAGCCGAGATGTTATTTTTGATGAAAAATCCATGCAAAGGAAGGAGGTACAACAAACACCTAATGTTGTACCAGTTGAAGTAGACATGAACGAAGATGAAAATGAAAATCAGCATGCTGAAATTTTTGACCATCATGCTGAATTTTTTGACCAGCATGTAGAACAACAAGTAGAACAAGTAGAGCAGCCACAATAGTCACAAGACCAAGAGCCACAATCAACATATCATTGGGTTAGAAGATCTACACGTCCACAAAAGTATCCGAAAAGGTATTCTCATGTTTATCAGTCCTCTTTTGCTTTGTTAACTGATGATGGTGAGCCTAGTTCATTTCAGGAAGCTAGAGAGTCTGAGAATGCAAAAAAGTGGAGGAAATCCATGGAGGAGGAAATTGAGGCACTTTGCAAGAATAAAACGTGGGAACTTGTGGATCTCCCACTTGGAAGAAAGATTGTTGGAAACAAGTGGGTGTACAAAGTGAAGAAGAACAGCGATGGGTTGTTGGAACGCTATAAAGCTCGCTTGGTGGCAAAAGGCTATGTGCAAAAGTCAGGTATTGACTTTAATGAAATTTTCTCTCTAGTTGTGAAGATGACTACTATTAGAGTTCTACTTGCACTTGTAGCTGCACAGGATTTAGAACTGGAGTAGCTTGATGTAAAGACTACTTTCTTGCATGGTGATCTTGAGGAGGAGATTTATATGGATCAGCCTGAGGGCTATGAGGAAAGAGGCAAAGAGCATTTGGTTTGCAGACTGAAGAAATATTTGTATGGGTTGAAACAGGCACCAAGGATGTGGTACAGGAAATTTGACACCTTCATGAAGAGCCAAGGTTTCAGCAGGAGTGAAGCTGACCATTGTGGATACTATAAGAGGTTTGATGATGGCAGTTTTATTATTTTGTTGTTGTATGTTGATGATATGCTGGTTGCAGGCCCCAACATGAAGAAAATCATTGATCTTAAGGCTCAATTGGCTAGGACATTTGAAATGAAGGATTTAGGAGCAACAAACCAAATTTTAGGGATGAAGATACACAGGGACAAAAAAGGAAGAAAGATCTGGTTAAGTCAAAAGTCATATATAGAAAAGATTTTGCAACGCTTCAATATGCAGAATGCAAAACCAGTTAGTACCCCACTTCTTTCACACTTAAAATTGTCTTCCAACCAGTGTCCTAGAATAGAAGCAGAGAAGACAAGCATGTCTCGTGTACCGTATTCATCAGCAGTAGGAAGCCTCATGTATGCCATGGTGAGCACCAGACCGGATATTGCCCAAGCAGTGGGAGTAGTTAGCCGGTACATGGCAAATCCTGGTAAGGAGCATTGGAATGCTATGAAGTGGATATTTAGATATTTAAGAGGCACTTCAGATGCTACTATTTACTATGGATCGGATAGTTTGCAAGTTAAAGGTTTTGTGGATTCTGATTATGGTGGAGATAGATATGGGAGAAAGTCCACTACAGGATATACTTTCACTCTTGCTGGTGGAGTTGTGAGTTGGGCTTCTAAGTTGCAGTCTGTGGTGGCTTTATCAACCACTGAAGCATAATATATTGCAGTGACTCATGCCAAAAAAGAGGCAATTTGGCTAGAGTGACTATTGGGTGACTTCAAGGTAATGCAGGGGAAAATTATGTTGCATTGTGATAGCCAAAGTGCTATTCAGCTAGTGAAGAACCCAACATTCCATGATCGCACGAAACACATTGATGTCAAGTACCACTTTATAAGAAATGTGGTGGAAGAAGGTAGGATCCTGTTGCAGAAAATTGACACTGAAGTGAATCCTGCAAATATGCTTACTAAGCCGGTCAAGACAGAGAAGTTTGAGTGGTGCAAAACTTCTCTGGGCTTGCTAAAAATGTGATAAGGGCAGCATTGGGCAATTGGCACTTGGATGGAAAAACATAGGCAAAGAATTCATGTATATCGACTTCAAGTGGGAGAATGTTAGGAGGTGAAGTCAATATCCAGATCTCCAATGTTCTTCAACAGAGAGGTGCATGGTGGTGCAGCTTATAAAGAGGAAACAAACAGTATTATGTAGTCTTCCTTTGGGAGAGGAAACAAACAATTTTTTGGACTCTTCCTTTGGAAGAGGAAACAAACAATTTTTGGACTCTTCCTTTGGAAGAGGAAACGAACAGTTTTTGTTTTTTCTATAAAAGGGGAATGACCCCTTGCATGTAAATTATGATTGAATGTAATTCTGCCAAAATCAATAAAATATCAAGTTGCCATTGCCCCGTGGTTTTTCCTGCACATTGCAGGTTTTCCACGTAAAATTTGTGTTACTATTTTTTCCTATGTTATTGTGTTTTTTTGCTTGCACATAATTTTGCTATATTTTCTAATAGTACTGGAGCTAAAGAAGTCCCTGATATGTCTCTGACTAGCGTTAGTTTGGAACCCTAAAAAACTATGGGTGCACTGTCTAGTGACCCTGCTTTCGTCCGAACTGGATGATGTGGTACGTTTCCATTTGGAGTCACCTGGTCCATCGAAGCTAGTGAAGTATGTTGTGATGAACCGATGTTGAGGAGGGTGAGATCCATCTGGAGGAGAACTTTTATTTCTTCAAAGCTGAGCTATCTCCCTAAGAAAGAGTGCAAGACACCGCTAGTTTGGGTATTTGAAGAAGGCAAAACCAGATCAAGAGTTGTCCCTAAAAAGGCAATGGAATCTACCTCGGACCTCAAAATAAATGGGATAGCAAAAAATAAAGTGATGAAGGGTTTCAAATTCATCCAAGGGGCAAAACAAAAAAATCTACTCCTCTGTCGGAAGATGATGATCTAACTCAATCTGGAGTTGGTGAGAACACACCATGACTTGCCAAATAGTGATTTGAAGACTATGCATTGTGTGTTGCTGAAGGTATTGTGGAGGAACTATTTTGCCCTCCTGTATCTGTAAGAAGTGCTCATGGTAGAAAGACAACTTGGGAGAAAAAGGAGCAATAGGAGAGATCCAAGTGCATCTGGTGTACTGGAGACTAACATCCTTTCGGATCTCATGGAGCATCCTCTCCTTACTAAGTCGAGAGGGAGGGAGAACACCCAAAGAATAAAGTAGGAGCCTATCTATCTAAATATGAATGCTGGCTAGGAGGGCAAAAACCTAAAAATACCAGCTCCTTTGACCTCCCCAAGAACTCGGAGAGAGTTCCATCGAGGAGCGAAGGGCGAGGTAAGGGTACCACCTGCAACCCTCATGGGTATCTTTGAAAGTATGAATCCTGTGAAGATAACCAATAATCATGATGATAATATCAAGCTAGAGAGAAGCCCAAAACTCTACCAAAATAATAGAGCGGGGGATTGTGCCCTTGTAATGAATGAATCATCGAAGAAAGAGTGTCTGAAATCATTCAACCCGTGACCACTCAATAGGTCCAAGACTAGGACCCCAAATTACTGACCCATAAGTAATAGTTGGCTTGACCAAGGCATCAAAAATCCTCATATTCACAAGTATATCCTAAAAATGTGCTTTGAAGCAATTCCTTTCTAGAAAAGACAGAGTTGCATATCCCTTACACACCTGGGCCTGGGCAGCAGGTTTCATACTAAAAGTGGGACCGCTAAAAATAACCCCCAAGTACACATAAGAGGTGGTGATATTGACCTATCAACCTTGGAAAGAGAAGTGGAGATGAGATAGAGCCTCTTTTGTAGTATTGAATACCATAACCTTGGTCTTAGAAAGATTCACCGTCAGCTGTCTCGAGCCACAAAAAGCAGCAAGCTTGTCCAAATGGTGCGGAAGGCCCTTAGTGGAAGAGGCCAAAAGAACAACATCATCAGCAAATAGGAGAATAGAAATCAGCACATAGTGAAGAAAGCAAACATCCTCTGTGTAAGCGTTCTCCTTAATAAAAGTCTCAAGCTCATCGATGAAGATTTTGAAAAGTTTTGGGGAAATAGGACACCCCTGTTTCACTCCTATGGTGCTAATAATATTGTCTGAAAGCCCTTGAGGGAAGTGAAATTGACCTTTCATAGTCTCATATAACCATGTAACCATTGTCTAGGAAACTTTTCTGAAGTCTCTCAAGAATTAAATGTCGAGGCACCGTGTCAATGGCTTTCCTAAAGTCAACAAAGCAACAATAAACCTTCGAGGACCTGGAACACACCTCCTCAGTAATAGCTCTGAGGACTAGAATGTTATTTGTGGTCTGGTGATCTTGTCAAAAACTAGCTTGGCCAAGGGCCCTGAAACCCTCCTCCAACTTTTGGGAAAGAAGCACATCCAATGCTGTGGCATAGAGCTTGGCAAAGATATGCCCAATCATGATAGTCCTATACTTATTAGGTTCATGGGGATCACATGCCTTATGAATTGGGTGAATGATATGCTGATTCAAGGAATCAGGGAACCCAAAATAGACAGAGAGATTAAAGATATTAGTGACGGGCCCAAAAAGAGGGACAATACCATGTTTTAGAAATTCCGCCTGTAACCCATCCAAATATGCTGCTTTGCTCGTACAAAGTTTCCTGATAGCCTGCCTGACAAGACCAGTAGAAAAGAGGTGGCACAAAGAGGGGGGGAGGAAATAGTAGTGGGTGGCTGATTTGGGATGGTATAGAGGGAAGAGGCATGAATAGTCCAAATGGAAAGATTGATCCCATGAACAATCCTATGATGGGGGAGGATAAGGCACCAAAAGGAATTAGGGGACTGCTGAAGGGAGTGGATAATATCAAGTCTATGGCGAGAGAGGAAGAAATGCTTCTTCTTTCAAAGAAGCATCTTGTAGTCTTCATGAGAAATGGCATAGAGCTAGGAAGGATTCCAGATGGCATATTTCAACCTTCAGTGGGCAGACATACATTCCTCATCATACCAGATATTAATGGGGCAATGACCAGGGGGGCAAGGACGAGAGGGAGGATGAGTAGTGTGGGGGTACAAGTCTAAAGTAGCCTTCCAAATAGTTTGGAACAAGCAAGCAGAACGATCAGAAACATCAGGAAGAGAAGACACCTTGGGGATAACCTGATGCAATTGGTCCATGTAGGTAAAGGAATAATAATAGTCAAATTCTATAATGACTCGAGGGACAAAAGGGGAGGGAGGAGGGGCAAGAATAATAGGAAGGGAAACAATGGATAACATAAGAGAAAGAACTAAATGATCGGTAAGGGAGGGAGGGTGATCAGAGATACTGATCCGAGAAATGAATGGAATGAGGGTAGTAGAGGAAATAGCATAGTTGATGACATTGGCTCCATCACTATGAGGAAAGCAAGTAAACCCATAAAAATATGGGAAACAAGATATACCATTGAGAAGAACTAGCCTGTTGGATTCACCCAACTCAATAAGATGCCTACCATAAGTAGTAACCTATGTGTCGCTGGAGGTTCGAACAAAACCAAGGTCCTTAGAATCCAATTCTCGAGTCTGCATCTCATCGTTTGTGAGGTCATGAAGAGAAACCTGCATAGGTGCTGTCCGAGAATTGAAATCTCCCATCAAAAGTATCTCCCCTAAAGCCGAGTATCTAGTAATGTCCTCATAGAGATCTTGGAAGGGGTCCCCGTCTGTGTGAAGAGCAAAATTGGATGTGGTGGGAGGAAAGTAATAGGTGGCAATGTAGATATCCCAAAGAGGAAAAATCCTTTATAGGAAGAAAACCTTTCATGTATTGGAAGATGATAATGAATAAGTACAACAAAATTTTTGTTTCAATATGAAAGGATGAAAGGAGCATGGAATATGATCTATATTTATCTATCCTCTATACTCAAAATGGGAAGAAGAGGTATAAATGTGGAGAAAAATGATTCTGTTTATGGTGAAAGGAAGACTAAAGTTACTGTTGGTCACAAATCTGCCACAGGAAAGGATTTTGTATGTATACGCACCCTAGACCTGGACCAACATTGAAAGGCCAAAGGGAAGAGATGCCCTTCGTGCCAATCTCCGGAGAAAGGCCGGCTCCTGAACTAAACTACTTGGTATTTTTAAGACGAGAGTGCAGGAAAGAAATAAAAGGGGATAGGGTAAGAAGTGAGAACGATTTTAGTGGGAAAGAACCAGCAGCACGATTATCAACAAATACCTTGAAACAACAACAATAAATATGAATAACAAAACTAAAATAAACACTACGCTATCTCCCCTATGTATCATCTGGAAGAGTTCCAGGGTTCAAGTATCTTCCTATGCCTTAATCTAGAATTCATAATTACAACAATTAGGAAACACAAGAACTTGACAAAAACCACTATCCACAGGCAGCATAAAAAGGATTTAATGCAATATTAAATCTCTTACATAATCCTCTGAATGATTCCAAGGTTCAATCCCTCATTACACACTTAAATCTAGAACACAGAATCACAGTATGCGAATGAAGAAAAAGAATAACAGAAATAAACATAGAAGATAACATTTATGATAGAAATGGAGCTCAAAGTCTTCAATATCTAATGCAGAAATCAAGATACAACAATTCTCTAGAAAAATTTCCCCCCCTTTTCTCATTACAATTCATGGGTTTTTATAGAGGACCCGATCCTCTGAGCCATCAATGCTCTGAATTTGGAATTACGTCGTCAACAGACTACAAAATTTTTGCTCACTCCTTCTGAGAATGAGCTTTCACATCCTTTTCCTTTATTAACAAGTATGACCGCATCAACCGGGGAAACATGCATTGATGAGCCATCCAGCTTGTCCTGAATTTCTTCGGGTGCGATGCTTGAGTGACCTTCAAGTGGCTCTGCCTTTCGATCTGCAATTGATATTTCCTTTTCCATTGCCACAAATAGACCCTGGGTCTTTAGGCAAGTTAAAATGCCTTTATGAAGCACTTGAATGCCATGTGGAAATACCCATTCTTGATATTTGTGTCATTGCAAAAGGTGCCCTAGGAAGAGCTTCACTAGGTTCTCATTTGGAGCTATGCTTCGCAACAATCATGAGCCAAAGTTGGAATGATGAAACCACAAAAATTCTTCATGCGAAGGGGCTCTCAAAAACTGCTTTGTGAGGACCAGATGCCGAAGCTCCTATATCTCACAGAAAACATGACTCTTAACTACCTACTACTTTTTCGAGGGTACAAGTCGTATACCACTTCGCCAACAGCTCCGTCTGAAGTGGACTACAACAATGCTTCACCGCAAACCTCTTAAAAAATATCCGCACGGGAGGAATCTGGATGAAGCTCATCCATGCCTTAGAAAATTTTTGGGGATAATCAACCTTCGGATGGGGGAGCTTTGCACTAAAATTGCCCGAAGCAGGTGCTTCGCAAAAGTTTTGAGCGAAGTAGATTTTTCTTAAGGGCAGCTCACCAAAAAGGAATGCCGAAGCGGGTGCTTCGCTAGAATTTTTGCGAAGTGTTTCTCCACACTTTAGAAACTTTTGCATTTCACATTTTATGCTTTGCAGAATTTCGACCCAAAGCAAGTCTTGCGGGGACTTTGCTTGTGAAGCTCTTTCTATGCCTTAGGAGATTTCAGGCCTGCACCTATGTTTTCCCTATTTCTTGTTTGGGAAGCTGCCTGTTCCTGCCAATGCTGTAAGAGAAGTTTTTTCTTACATAGGTATCTACAAAGGGGATTAAAAAAATGACAACCAAAATTGCTGCAATGCCACTATCAACAAAAATAAAGAAAACCAAAACAAGAAAATCCTTTACACAACATTAATTTTCACTACCCCTCAAATGTGACAAAATTGTCAACATTCCTGGCAGCTCATGGGGCAACGAGCTCACCTCGGTGTGAGGACCCTTAACCTTCAAGCATTGGGCTAAAGTTGCCTCTGGACCCTTCTCCTATCTGCTCTTCTTCTCCCAAGGGGGCCTTCGTAGCTTCTTCTTTTCCTTTTTCTTCGTCTTCTAGTCCTTGATCAAGTGGTGGCAGCGAGGGAAGGCGGTCACAGATGCATTCCATAGTTCAGTGAACGTGGGCCCAGGAACCCTTCTGAAATGGTTCTCGATCTTGCTATGCTTTAACTAGAACATGGAACCAATCAATCTGCCCTATATCAACATATTTGGCTCTTACACTTAGATCGTTCAAACAGGCCGGGATCCTACAATATCTGAGAATGAAATCCATGACCTGCCCTTCAATGACTGGCTACTTCCATTCATCAATTTTTGAAACATCGCTTTCAAAGCTGAGCCACGTTGGTTTTAGTTATTCTTTCGTTAAAAGGTTCCCATCATCATCAGTGAAACTTGGGAAGCCCAATGTTGAGAGATCTTGGAAATATCCCAGGGAAGCATGCAGCTCTTGCTCAAACACGTCCATAAGTTGTTTTGCCTTTTGAGATTTCCTCACTTTGGAGAAGAAGGCATGGACTGTGGCTTGAACGGTGGACCAGTCTCTTGCTGTCCGACTCATAGTAGCGACTTGCAAATCCTGGTACTTGATGCTTTGTACCTCAAAAGCTAGGTCAAGTTAGCTTCTTATTTCTTGAATTATCTCGTCCACTATAGGCCCCTTTTGTGTAGTAGCATTTTGGGCTTCTGTTATACAAGACAATATAGAAAGGGTGCTGGAGGCTAGGGATCTGAAGTTCTTGAGCAAGTGGGAATGAATTTCTTTAATTTTGCCTTTGTCAAACAACTCCAAGTTTGCCTTCTCATACAGCTACTGTTGCATCTGTAGGATCCGGCTCTCAAATTCTCTGGATCTTACCTTGGCTTCAGCCTACATTTTTCTTTGATCTTTTGCTACAACTTGCAGCTGATCTACCTGCTGCTTTAAGGCATCCATTTCTTTCCTCATTTTCTCACATTGCCTTTGATCATCTTCCAATTGGGAGTGTGTTCTGGCTAGGTCCTCCTCTAGCTTGACATTGGCATTTTTTGCTTCATATCTGCGCTGGTCGGTGATCCTTGTGTGTGTGCGGAATGCTTCTATCCTCACATGCATAGACTCAGATTCATTATCTATGTCAAGATGCTCTAGGTCCTTGATTTTCTCTTGGTACTCATAATCAGTCGAGATCATTTCATCTAGGGGCTTCTGGACCTTAGGTATCTTTTTCACCTTATGAAGCTTCCCATTCTTCAAATCGAACACCACACATTTTTTAGCCTTTGCCAGAGATCGCCCTCTTCTTCTCTGTGCTTCTTGGAGCATCTTATTGGTATTTTGATGGGCTTGGATCAACCTCTCTGCCAAAGGACACTCTTGGATCATAGCCAATTCATTTTCAAATGTGGCTGGGCTACCAGCCATGGGTGTAAACAGATACATGGACTACATAGACGACACATAACCAATGGGCTCAGCGACAGGTGTGGTGGGTGTTCGGGCTAGTGAAGTGATGACTCATGGGACTAGGGAGCAGGAGTCAGGGTGTGGAAGTGAAGCATCGCTCCTGGATGATCCAAGTGTTGCGGGGTTAATGTCATGGGTGAGTGATGTGGTACAGGTGTGTGTGCCCCGTCTTGGTGACTCGGATGAAATGGAAACATTAAAGGGGGCGGCAAGGTCGTGAGACAAGTCGGATGACCGTTTAACGTGAATGATGTTATGGGGAGATTTATCTAAGATGGAGGATCTAGGGGAACCTTCGACCGGGACGGCTATCGACATGACTAGGGGAGTAGAGGATAAGGGGTGCGTACCTACGTGTTCTAGTGATAGAGCAAAAGTGTCGAAGCCTTGCATTTCAGGTCTGGGTCCGCCTCCAGCTTCTGTTTCCTCGATATTTTTGGTCTCCTGGAAGTATTCCTCCACATTGATGGTCCCCATCTTGGTACTTTCTTTCGTCCCTTGCAGTGGTGGTTCGAGCACTACTTCTCCAAAACCTGCACCAATTGAGCCTGCCGCAACCGATTCGCTAGGAACACTTGAAGTTCTGCTGCGAGGTCGTTTCAGGTGAGGAAGGGGCATGTGGACTGGTTCGAGCCTTTTCCTTTTCCCTTTCTCCTATTATTGCAGTGACTTCTCAACCTTTGCCTCAACATCCTCAACTGGCTTATCTAGGTACTCTTGCTATGTCGCCGCTATCTCTTCTTCTTCCTCTTATTCACAAATTTCCTCGATTCATCGTGGGCTTTAGCCCGAACCCGAGGCACTAGGGGGAATGAAGTCAGTGAATGAGATGGGCTGCCAGGACCCGACATGGGCTTCGTAGTAAATATCAAAGTCTTTATCCATCTCTAAGAGACCATACGATCTTTGCTTTCGACGGTGGACTCTCATCACCCACCATTCTCTCAGCTGATCTTTGCGCCATTTTTTTACTTCTTCCCTCAGATCATCTTTCATATTTTTCCAGAAGGGGGAATCCACCTCCGGGAAGGGATGCCGAATGGGATCATATTCAGCTTCAATAGCGTAAAATTCATGCCATGGAGGAATTGTCTTCATTCTCTATAGGTGCCATTCCAAATCTCTCCCCGTAGGGTTGTTCCACTATTCTACGATCTCCGAGCGGGGGCAAATATGGAAGTTTTTGAACCTAAGATGATCTTTCCTTATCCCCAAGGGATCATAGCACCATCATTGTAAGATTTGCAGGAAACTGAAGTCATCAAGCTCTTCCTCCATATAAATGTTTTGTTGAATGGCAAAAACCTCAATGACTCCCATTTTGAAAGGGAAATCACAGGTTGGTGCCCACTTTCGGCCATGGTCGTAGACAAAATTTGTCACATCACTCTGACGAGCAACCTCCAAGGTGAATTGATACTTAGAAGGATACAGTGGTAGCAGGAAGGGTTTTCTAGTAAATCCAAACATGCGAACAACAAGCCCCTGTGTAAGTTGAAAAACATCACCCATTTTCTCATTAACAACCTTATCTCTGAGAGCCATGGGCACCCAAGGGTAGGAACCTTGTACAAGTTGCATAGCAGGTCCTGAGAACTATTGGTTGAAAACATAGTATGACCCCATCCTTGCCAGGAGAGGAGTCCGCTCATATACTGGCAAAGGAGCTCCATCCTTTCCGCTCAGAGTAATGCCAATGTGGGGAAAATGCTTATAAGTATGGTAGAAAAACATACACACTAGGAAGGAGCAAGGCCCAAAATATTGACCTATTCCAGAATTCTTCACGCTAACCAACCACGTATGCAGGGTCCGGGCCACCCATTCCACCCAGTCGAAGAAGACCGGGTTAACGCCTATCCTTGATGGGTCGGGGGATAAAACTCCCCTCTTGAGATACATTCAGCCAACGATACTTGCCAGGGATATACAGAAACATCCGTAGACAATCCCGCAACCCATGCTATGATAGAGAAGATGTCAGTATTCTTAAAATCGGTGAGAGGGCGAGGCATCTGTGGTCGCTTGCCCGAAGGAAGCCCATATTTCATATTCTCTTTTAAGAACTTGATGATATACTCGGAGGTGGGGAACCTATCCACTTGTTCACTCAGAACCACATTGCAGACAATATACCCCTTGGGTGGCCCTTGCTAAGGAGCAAAAACCTCCTGCACATCTTTAAATAATTTGTTTCCTATCGCATCCAGAACCTGCCTGGTGGAGGGTCGATAATTTTGTGCAATGGCATGGATTAACTTAGGATAGGGGTGCATTGGCGGAGTCAGCTACCAATATATCTAGGAGTAGTATGCGACAACCCTCTTGTTGTCCATAGACAACCGACTCTTCATGTAATCAATGGTGTATTGGAGCTCGACTATGTTCTTTGTGAGCTTAATGTCCCTTATGTTTTCCCACCTATCGATGGGCGGTTCTCCAAGTTTTTCTTCTTTGAAATCTTCCCCTTCCTCCACAACTTGTTTGTTAGGGCGAAGATTGAGGTTTACCCTCTTGGGCCTATGCTTTTTCTCTTCCTTACCCCTTTTGGATTTCTTTGGACCGTCCGACTCAGGCTCTTTCTTCTTCTCCTTCGAATTCCTTTTTCCCATATTGGTTTTTAGAAGGCGGCAAAATTTTGAAGCAGAATGATGAGGGTGCATCAGAGTAACGTAATGGCCAGGGCTCCTTGCGTTTGAATTTATCAGCGGATGAACAATTTTTCTTCTCTGAAGATCGGCTTTTATAGTTGTGGATTGATATTGCCACCATTTATGGCACTTGCCAAAATTAAATTTAGAAATCGGGCCGAGGAGATCACATTGCACTCGGATTGGTTTTGCGATGCGAGTGCACGTAGGCCTATGTACTTCAAAATCCTGACCATGCTTTGAAAACCCAACTTTCTACCACCTCATACCTAAGCACGTCTTTCGATCGCAACTAAATTGTTTTGGGATTTACTTCGCCACCTTTGCATTAACTCCGCACATTTTTTTTGCTGCTATCGACACACATCTCGAGGCATATTTAAACGCCTTTTTACTTTGTGCCTTATGATTTGGAAAAGCTAATATTAGCGATAGATACTTCGCTAGAACCTTGTGCGATCTGCAAATTTTTTATGCTTCGGACCCGAAGCTATTTTTTTTTTTTTGACTGCTTCGCAAAAAATTAGTCCCGAAGCGGAATTCTTAAACCCTTTTGCGCGAAGTGTTTTCCTAGCTTGTCCTTTCAACTTTGTTGTTTTTATGGGCTAGAGGGATGGTTCGCTGAGCCCCTACCGAAAGTAGCTTCGCCAGACCTCTTTATTGCGAAGTGTCTCCCGTGCCTTAGCTATTTGGGGCTTCAAACGAGGAGCCTTTATTGATATTTTTAGCAAAGCTCGCTCTCGGGTCAAACTGTTTATACCTGTTTTCTCTCTTTTGCTCTGAGCTCGATGAGACACACCTCGGCAGGATTGTTGGAGAGGCACTGCATTCTGACCCGTCTTCACCTTGACGTTGTTTTAGTCGCGGGGACGATCTCCACATACTGCTTCATGTTTTGACGCTAGGGTACTTTGCAGCGAACCAACTCCCGTTGGTTGCTTCGCACAAAAAATTCCCGAAGGAGTTTTCGTCGAGCTGGGTGAATTCTGGGCTTAGCGACTTCAAGCCGGAACACATTGTTAAGGCGGCGTGGAGCCGCGATCTTTTCCTAACTATATTTTACACTTACTAAAAAAAGGTATATACAAGTGTAAATGACATAATGCTATATACAGAGTAGAAAGGTGTTATGGTATGTTTTAATGGTGGAAGGTCTTCAGATGAAGACCGTTTACAGGGATCGACAAGACTTGGCCGGTTACATCTTTGAGGATGAAGGAGTTGACCGAATTTACCTTTATAATCTCGAACGGCCCATCCCAGAATGCGTCAAGCTTATCATGATTTTCGGGCTTTGCCTTCCAGGAATCCCACTTCCATACCAAGTCTCCTACCTTGAATGCATGAACAGAGGACTTCTTCTCGAACCAGTTTCGAGTGATCTGTGCATGCTTTGCGAAGTTTTGGTAAGCCTTGTCTCGATCCTCCTCTAGTTGTAGCAACCGAGTTAGCCTAACTTCCATAGGTCCGAATTCTCCTTCATCATTTAGCATCTGCAAGGAAAGAATTTCTACATGAGTTGGTAAAACAACTTCCTTGCCATACACTAGGGTGTAAGGTGAGGTCTTGATTGACTTATTGATAGAAATTCGATCATCCCATAGGGCTTGATCCAGGAGGAGATGCCAAGTCCTCTTGTTCCTTTCTACTAGCTTTCTTAGCAATCTCAATAGAGTCTTATTTGTAGATTCTGCTAACCCATTACCTTGCGGATAATAATTGGAGGTGACTTTACGGTATATCCCATACTTGTAGGTGAATTCGTTGATCTTAGCACCTGTGAACCCAGGACCATTGTCCGTGACTATTGCTTCAGGGACACCGAATCGAGTGATCAAACTTTCCAGGAACGCAATGACCGTATCTTGGTCAACATGTTTCATGGGTATCTCTTCGGCCCACCTAGTAAAATAATTGGTTGCAGTCAGGATGAATTTATGTCCTGCAAAAGAATTTGGCGATATGAATCCCATGAAATCCAATCCCCACTGTTGGAATGGTGCTTCTACTTGTATTGGTTGAAGGGGCATGGAAGCGTTCCTGCTTTGGCCAACGAACTTCTGACATTTCTCACATCCTTGGAAAACTGCAAAGGCATCGACAAAGAGAGTCGACCAATAGTAGCCTGCTTTGATTATTTTCAACATTGTTGTTCTTCCAGCGAAGTGGCCCTCTGATAACCAAGAGTAGAATTCACCAAGGACCCTTCTCTTATCATCTTCCTTTATGCATCTTAGAAGATCACCATCGATGTTTCTAAAGAATAGGCCTTCGGGGCATAGAACGTAGCAAAGGGATCGCATCCTAAAGTGCCTTCGCTATGAAGCATTCAGGTGTCGCAAAAATTTTCCAGTGTTGAAATATTCAATTATTTCACTGGTCCAATCCTCTTCGTCTGTTCCTAAATTTTTGAAGCTATTTTCCATTAACGGGTCATCCCATTGACAAGCTGTCACCTCGGCAGCAACGCTTTTTGCAAGCTCTTGACATAGGGCATGACCGTGAACTAACTTTGTGGGCTAGATTTCGATATCAAATTCTGGTATCTTGTTGACCCATCCAACCCTTTTGCCTCCCACATCCCCCTGAATGATGAAATTTCGCACGTCTGAATGGATGACAAACATAGTAACCCGACTTTGGGAAATAAAGTGCTTGAATTTCCTCAGGGATTTCATAACTGCATGCACTTGGCATTCTATGAAGGTATATTTCTCTTCATGGGATGGGATTACCTGACTTAAGAAGGCGATAGGGCGTTCTTCGCCATCTTCTCCCTTTTGTGTTAGGACTGTGGCATAACTTTCAGGTTCACCCATAGCATACAAAATGAAGTCTTTGCTGTAATTAGGGTTAGTTAGCATAGGAGCCTGAGCAATGCGAGTTTTAATTTCCTCAAATGCTTGTCTTCTATTATCAATCCATATGAATTCGACATCCTTATTTAAGAGTTTTGACATTGGATTGATGACTTGAATGAAGTTTGGGATGAACTTTCTTGCAAAATTAATCTGGCCAAAAAAGGACTGCAGGCCTTTTTTGTTCATCGGGAGTGGGAGCTTCAGGAGTGCCTCGGCTCTATCAGGGTCTACAACAAGGCATTTTTTTGATATAACATGTCCTAGCAATTTCCCTTCATTTACCGCAAATATGGACTTCTTTGGGTTGATTGAAATACCAAATTCTTGACATTTTTCAAATATCTATTGTAAGTGTAAAGGGTGATCTCTCTTTTCCGGGAAAATACAGTCATGTCATCTAGATAGATGACGATGACCCTATTCAACAACTCACCAAATGCCAGATCCATAGCCCTCTGGAAGGTGGCTCCTGCGTTTGAAAGGCCAAACGACATCCGCTGGTAAGCGAATGTTCCCCATTTGGTAGTAAAGGCTGTTTTGTGTTGATCTTCATCTCTAACCCAAATCTGGTTATACCTTGAAAATCCATCAAGCAAAGAAAAACGCTGGGCTCCAGCCATCGAACGTAGGATTTGGTCAATCTGAGGGAGAGGGTAGTGATCCTTTAATGAAATCTACACATAGGTGGATGTCCCCATTTTTCTTCCTGACCGGTACTAGATTTTCTACCCAAGAAGAATGCTTTATGGGATAGATGATCTTGGCCTCAAGCATTTCTAAGAGTT
Organism: Wollemia nobilis; assembly: GCA_028583015.1. Lineage (NCBI taxonomy): Eukaryota > Viridiplantae > Streptophyta > Pinopsida > Araucariales > Araucariaceae > Wollemia > Wollemia nobilis. The sequence goes on from JAQPPZ010016349.1 coordinate 3,870,551, forward strand.
CAGTTTTCATCAGAGTTTCGATCTTCATGTTGATAGTTCTTTGCTTTAGTCTAAAAGGTTTGACCCCTTCTTGCAGCTCGATTGTATGTTGAATCAATCGTCGGTCATAGCCTTTCAGACCTTGATAAGACCATGCCACTATATCGGGGTACCTTCTGCACAAAGATATGATTTGTTCTAATTCAACCATGGTACAATCTATCCAAACTTTTATCACTTTCCCAGATTCAAGCTCTAGATCTTGATATTGCCTAGCGTCGACTTTGATTTTGTGAGAAACTACTCTGTCGTTATGATCGAATAGGATCTCTAGAGTGATGAATCCTCTTGGAACATAGTTATTTTTTAACTGGACCAGTCCTTCATACTCCTCACCCTTCATACTCCTTTCTTCAATAGTGGTTGCTTCTTGGACCAAGAAATTGATGGTATGTTCATCATTGTCAAAAACTTGCCAATGCATGTCTCTATCCGACATAGAGGGCCTATAAATCATCCTCACGACCTTGGGCTTGTGTACCATGTCATTAGCTGGAGAATATCTAGCCGTGATGGAGGCCAAGACGTTAGTGTGTCTATTCTTCTCTCGTGGGATGGATTGCAGATTGAGTGACTCAAACTATTCAAACAGGTCCCATACTCTGTTGTGGTATGCTTTAAGATAATGCTTTTTTGAGATGCACTTGTTGGTGACCTGATTACATACCAATTCTAAATCTTCGAAGACTTGGAGATGTTTTATGCCTAATTTATTTGCTTTCATTAGTACTAGGCATAAGGCTTCATACTCTGTTGTGTTGTTGGTGCAGCTCCAAACCAACCATTAGCAGTATTCTTTCTGCTATGCAGATGGTGATACTAATAGTATTCTTGCCCCGACACCATCAAAGAATAGTTTTCATAATTCCCCTTGGGCGGATACCTTATTCTCTAGCTTGACGTGTTTCTCTGGTTCTGTGATGGTATAGCACCCCATTTCAGTCTCTATCATGGCATTGAAATCTATTAATGAAAATTCAGCTATGTAAGCATTTCTTCCACTAAGTCCACTTGTTCTATTTCTTCGGTGATAGCATGTACAGGACTATTGTTTTCTTCTTTGGAAATCTTTTCTATGAGAAATGTAGAAGGTTTCTCATTGTAAATTTTGACCTTATTTCCCTTGAATGGGACCTCTAAATGTGAATAGTCCATGGACAGATATCCACCTAGTTTTGTTGTGAACTCCTTCGAAAGGCACATGCTAAAATAAGGCTCTAGATCTACAACTACCACCTCCTGTATTACCACAATATGAGGCGCTTTGTGCAGTCGAATAGGTATATCTTTGATTACACCAACCATTTTCACAGGAGTACCATCCATTTGGAGTACGCCGTGACTGCTTCACGTGTATTCCATTCCTATTTCCTCGTAGACAGCCTTAGGCATTACCGTTTTTGTAGCACTAGAGTCAATCATACAGTTGTGAACGATATGTCCTTCCATTTGTAAGGATAGGTAGAATGGAGGAGGCCTATTTTTTCTTGTTATTGACGTGGATAGGGTTTGCACTAGGGCAAGCGACACTGATTTCCTAGCTTTCATGGACTTCAAGGACTCCTACAACAGGTCCACTTGTCCTGGCAGCTGTAAAGCATCGTATAGACTAATCTTAGTAGGGGTTCTCTTTAGTTAGTCCATGATGTTATACCCTATGAGGGCATGTACTTCGGGCTCCCTTTTTGCTTCATACTTCATGCGATATTGCTTCGTGGCTTCGACTCTCTACCGCTTAGTCAATGAAGGGAACTTAAGCTTTTCCCTAGCCTGTTCTTTGGTTTCGAACTGAGGCAGGGTTGTGGAGGCCTGCTGGGTCTTCTCCTTTGCTAGCATAGGATGCAAAACTTTGTCTGGGGCCTTAATAGGTTGCTACTCTTTTTCATGGTGAGTATACACCTTTAAGGGAACCATTTGGGCTACATCCACCTCCATTGGTCTTTTTCCCTCTCTAGTAAGAACTGAAACTTGTTCTTCTTCGTTAAAGACTAGGTCCTAATCCGCTTGTCTTATTATATTGACTTGACCGCTATGGATGCTCCCTGACAGTGTCTACACATAATGCTGATGCAGCATACAAGTATTTTCCTCATGTGGGTCATTACATGTGGAACACCAATGCACATGATCCGAAGTGCTTGTCCCTTCATCAATCATGACATTCCTTGTTGAGGCCTTCCCTGGTTGAACCACTTGATCTTTGGTGAGCGCTGGTGGGGGATAAGGCCTTCTGGGAAGAAATTCCTACTGTGCTTGCTTCTTTTTTATGATAATCATGTCATTGGACAAGGTCTGCATAGTGGAATTTAGATATTGAACTTCTTGTAGTATTTTTGCCTGCATATCTTCAACTTTGGGGGCTGGTGGCAATGGAGCCATTGTAGGTATCGGAGGTAGGGTACGGTATTGAGGCGGAGCTGATAACGTGGGGAATGTCAAAGGGACGGTGGGTTGCGGTGCTGAGAATGTCAAAAAATGCACTTGTGGCGTAACGATCTAGGTTACAATGGGGTTAGGGTTCCATGATGAGATGGGATATACATGGGTTATGGAAGTTTGCAAAGTAGCTGCACCTAGGTATTGTGTCTATGGAAATTCCAAAAATATAGGCATCTGCATTCTTTGGGGAAGCTTCCCCATGGCTATCAAATCCATTTCCACTTTTTGGGCCAGTTCATATAGTTTAGGGAAAGTATTCACATTTGAATACCTTACTAATACATTGATGTTAGGTTGAGGGCCCTAAGGTAATAGTATGCTACAGCTTCGTTGGTTGGCCGAAGTCCAGCGGGTACTCTTTGCTAGGTCCGAGCGAACCTCACATTGAAATCCGCAATCTCCTCCTACGGGTGTCTCTGAATTGTTGTGAAGTGGTGCAAGAGGGAGGATGGGTCGACAGACTCATTGAAACCTCTCATCAGTTGTCTAGCTAATTGGTCCCAACTCGTTATAGTGCGTGGAGGTAAAGACCTATACCAATAGAGGAGCTTTCCTCGAAGAGAAAAAACCAGAAGCTTTACCATCACCCTTTCTCCTGTGATGTCGTGTATCATTGCCAGAGAAAATATATCTTGGATATGTTCCAGATCTGTTTTCCCCATGTCATCAAAGGTAGGGATCTTCTTCATTGTAGCAGGCAGAACCAACCCTTGTCCCGCTAGGTTTAATGGTCCAAAAGAGTTCCATGCCAGGAACAATCTGGGTAGTTGTTGCTGCTGATGTTGTTGTTGTTGTGCCATGCTGGTGCCTAGATTCAAAAATTCCAGAGTCCCCAAAGTTCGTTGTTGATGGCCAGCTAAAACGGAGGCACATGGATGGTCAAGGGAGTTAGGAGGGTTTGGAGGAAAACTAGTCGTTGTACTATCTAAAGTTGGACCTTGTTCGTCAAAGGCAGCCTCTTGCGAGGACGTTCCATGTAACAGTGATTCGGTGGTGACTACTCTGGAGCATTCCCCGAAGGCATCAATATTAAGTTCAAAGAACTCGATTTCTTCTCCACTATTCCTAACTCTCCATCTGGTTTGCATGAAGGCACGAATATTTTAGTATCGGTCTCTACGACTTTAAGATTCTCAGGTTGAACAGAGTCGTCAAATGCTAGAGTCTTTTGGTAATGAGATAAGCATCAACTCTCACTACCACTCACAAGATGAGACTAACTGGGTCCCATCGGGTGTGCCAGAAACTGTTGGTCACAAATCTGCCACAAAAAAGGATTTTGTACGTATACGCGCCCTAGACTTGGACCAACATTGAAAGGCTGGAGGGAAGAGATGCCCTTCGTGCCAATCTTCGGAGAAAGGCCGGCTCCTGAACTAAACTACTTGGTATTTTTAAGACGAGAGTGCAGGAAAGAAATAAAAGGGGATAGGGTAAGAAGTGAGAACGATTTTAGTGGGAAAGAACCAGCAACACGATTATCAACAAATACCTTGAAACAACAACAATAAATATGAATAACGAAACTAAAATAAACACTACGCTATCTCCCCTATGTATCCTCTGGAAGAGTTCCATGGTTCAAGTATCTTCCTATGCCTAAATCCAGAATTCAAAATTACAACAATTAGGAAACACAAGAACTTGATAGAAACCACTATCCACAGGCAGCATAAAAAGGATTTAACGCAATATTAAATCTCTTACATAATCCTCTGAATGATTCCAAGGTTCAATCCCTCATTACACACCTAAATCCAGAACGCAGAATCACAGTATGCAAATGAAGAAAAAGAATAACAAAAATCAACACAGAAGATAACATTTATGACAGAAATGGAGCTCAAAGTCTTCAATATCTATTGCAGAAATCAAGATACAACAATTCTCTAGCAAAAGTTCCCCCCCTTTTCTCATTACAATTCATGGGTTTTTATAGAGGACCCGATCCTCTGAGCCATCAATGCTCTGAATTTGGAAGTACGCCCTCGACAGACTACAAAATTTTTTCCCGCTCCTTCTGAGAATGAGCTTTCACATCCTTTTCCTTTATTAGCAAGTATGACTGCGTCAACCGGGGAAACATGCATTGATGAGCCGTCTAGCTTGTCCTAATTTCTCTAGGTGCGATGCTCGAGTGACCTTCAAGTGGCTCTGCCTTTCGGTCTGCAATTGATATTTCCTTTTCCATTGCCACAAATAGACCCCGGGTCTTTCGGGCAAGTAAAAATGCCTTTATGAAGCACTTGAATGCCTCGTGGAAATACCCGTTCTTGATATGTGTGTCGTTGGGGAAGGTGCCCTAGGAAGAGCTTCGCTAGGTTCTCATTTGGAGCTATGCTTCGCAACAATCATGAGCCGAAGTTGGAATGATGAACCCACAAAAATGCTTCGCACGAAGGGGCTCTCAAAAACTACTTCGCGAGGACCAGATGCCGAAGCTCCTATATCCCACAAAAAACACGACTCTTAACTACCTACTACTTTGCCGAGGGTACAAGCCGTATACTACTTCGCCAACAGCTCCGTCCGAAGTGGACTACAACAATGCTTCGTCGTGAACCTCTTCAAAAACAGCCGCTCGGGAGGAATTTGGGCAAAGCTCATCCATGCCTTAGAAATTTTTTGGGGATAATCAACCTTCTGATGGGGGAGCTTTGCATTGAAATCGCCCGAAGCAGGTGCTTCACAAAAGTTTTGAGCGAAGTAGATTTTTCTTGGGGGCGGTTCGCCAAAAAGGAAGGCCGAAGCGGGTGGTTCTCTGGAATTTTTGCGAAGTGTTTCTCCACACTTTAGAAACTTTTGCATTTCACATTTTATGCTTCGCAGAATTTTGGCCCGAAGCAAGTCTTGCGGGGGCTTCGCTTGCGAAGCTCTTTCTATGCCTTAGGAGATTTCAGGCCTGCACCTATGTTTTCCCTATTTCTTGTTTGTGAAGATGCCTGTTCCTGCTAATGCTGTAAGCGAAGATTTTTCTTACACGCTTATCTACAAAGGGGATTCAAAAAATGACAACCAAAATTGCTGCAATGCCACTATCAACAAAAATAAAGAAAACCAGAACAAGAAAATCCTTTACACAACATTAATTTTCACTACCCCTCCAATGTGACAAAATTGTCAATAGTTACTACCAACTTCATCATAGCTTATGCCACCTTTTCTCATGAGCATGTAAATGCATTCTAATTACTATTACAAGAGAATCTAAGTGACACATATGAAAAGGAATTATATTTATGTGTCACTCCTAATATTCTTTCTTGTGAGGAATATGGCACTTCCAGACACCCAAAATAATGTGTGTAGGAATAATAAATATTAGACCTGAATAAAACTTAACTTCCTCAGAGTTCTTTTTATTAGAAAGCATAGAACATGCTTTTCAACCGGTTGTGTAAATGTGCCCATGGCCAGGTAGTGTTGCAAAAACTATTTTGCAAGAAAATGCTCAAAGAAAAAATAGCCACTGTTATAAATAATCCAAAATTTTGAAAAGTAAGGTTATTATTTATACACAGACTGGAAAATGCAAACATGTTGTCTTTAGTTGAAACAAGTCACTTACCGCCTCTCATGGATGAAACATTTGTTCATTGGCATTTTGTATTCTTCATACTTCTCTCACATGATACTTTATTTTCTACATTCAAATTGTATTTGGCTATAGATGCAATTGTGCATGTGAGGTTGTAATTTAGTCAATCAGAGTTTGTCAAAGTATAGCAAGCAAAGCTTATTAATTCGCAGCTTGCTTCTATGCAACCTACTCCTAGACAGGATACTCCTTACATCCTTTGGGAGCTCATGGATTTTACGTCCATTGGCTTGCCATTCCAAGCTGTTAAATTATGTCATATGTGTTTGTACAAAGTTTTTTAACACATATAATCCACTACTGTAATTCATTATTGTCTTGTGTGCACTTATTTTCATTCTATTATATTTTATCACTCTGCTTAGCAATTACAGAATTACTTTGTTTCAGTGTTAAATGTTCAGGTTTAATTGCATAATTAGAAATTGTGATTTTGTTTTTTCTCAAATTAGCGATTCCAACATTTCTGCCTGTAACAGATTAATTCCTACAAATAGTGGGTTGTTCATGGAACCCGTATCTGCTCTGGATCAAGTTGCAACTTTTACTGTGCTACAAATTGCAAATTCATAAATGCTATAATTTTTTCAGAGATCATATGCATAGCTTTCTGCTTCGTGGCTAGTTACCTATGTGCTAGAGCTTGCCCTTATGTAGTCACTGTCCTTGAATGCATAATGGATGTTTGTGAGTTATTTTCTCATTCTATTTTTCCAGAACCATTGGCTGTACAGCTTTACATGCTATATAAATTTGTCGTGTTCTCTTTTCTTAATATACTCTCCAAAATCAATTTTTTTTATGCGTAAAATATATTTGCAAGTGAAGCTAGTCATGTTTTATTTTACAGGTGAGGGATGAACTAGAACACTTGCTTGATGATGATGAAGATATGGCTGAGATGTATTTAACAGATAAATTTATGCAGCAACATTTGGATGGAACTTCCTCTCCCTCTTCCTTTCATGGGATAAGAGGTGGAATAGATTATGAGTTGACCCTGTCTGATGCAGAGGACGGAAGGTGAGATATTGGTATTTTTAGAACTTCTTGGAAGCTTATGACTTTCTTGCAACGTATGATAGAAGCCTAAATAAATTATGTTCTATGGATTTTAAGAATTTCTTATAGGTATCCATCCATTTGTTACAAACTTTGTATTACAGATTGGTTGGTGAGAGGAACACTGATTCACAAAATCTGCTAAGCACTTCTGCTAGTGGTTTTGAAGGCCTGAGTGGCACAGCAAATGCATTAAATAGAGACGAGAACAGCATCACTAGTAGTAGCACCCATAGTGGTACTAAGGTTCTTGATGTGGAGGAGCTGGAGATGCTTTTAGAGGCTTACTTTGTCCAGATTGACGGAACACTTAATAAGCTGTCAACAGTATGTTCTACTCAACTAATGTCATTTGTATACATTTCTGTCCCTTTACATGTTCATATACTCTCTATGTATGCTAGGTACTGTGCACATTTTCTATCTTTTATTTGTTCGACAGTCTGTTTGATCATATATATATATATAGTATATGGATATATATATATATATATATATATATATATATATATATATATATATATATATATATATATATAGCCTATATGCTAGTTGGGAGTTGGTGTCGCAATACCACCGTTTTGATAGCAAAGTTTTTGATGGAATTCAGATAACAACTATTAGAATGATAAAAGCCACATTGTACTTTCACATTGACATGTAAATTTACATATGAGGAGGAAAAATGTTAATGAAGATGTGTTGCTATAAGCTGTAGAATTCCTAATGTTAGATAATTTTTTTTTTTTTTTAAATTTGTGGAAAACATCTCAAAAGGGATGCCACTTTCGGGTAAGACCCAAGGAGGCAGGGGTATCCATTCCGCCAAAAATGCCCAGGACTCGGACCTGGCCTACCACCTTTGACACACTCAGGGAGCAAACAAACACACAAAACCAATTTAAAAATAATTAAACAAATAAGTAAATAACAACAAAAATAATAAAATAAAATAAAAAACATGCTCCTTGAGTGTGTCAAAAACAAAAGCACAACGAAACACACACACAATAAGATAAAAGAAACCACAACACGAACCACATAACAAAACACAAACAAGACAAAACCAACAAAACACTACAAAGACATAACCCAAAAAAACATGAAAAGTAAACACAACCAAAACCTAAAATATTAAAAATATAAAATAAAAATAAAAATAAAAAACAACCAACAACAAACAATAAACAAAAACAAAAAACATAGAGAACACTCACACAAAAAAACATGAATTAACACAAACAAAGAGAAACACAAGAACAAGAACGACAAAAACACAAGAACAATAACAAAAAACATAAAAAAACAAACAAAAACACAAGAACAACAAAAAACAACACAAAGAACACAAAACAAAACAAAACAAAAGAACACACACCTTAAAAAACTAAAAAAAAAAACAAAAAAAAAAAAAAAATTGAACATAACAATGACCTATCTAGACCATAAGACTATTAAGGCAAGAAACAACAAAGGAAACAAAAAAAAAAAAAGAGTGAGCTAGGGAACTAAAAAAAACCTGAATGAACCAAAGAGAATAAAAAAAAAACAAGAAGAAACTAGGTACCTTCAGAACTGGAGCCATCCAAAGAAATGATAGAAAGAAGAGCTTCCCTAATTTGCGAAGCCCACCAACTAGGAGGGTGGCCATAACAAGTAAGATCACCTTTGTCCAAAGCCCAATTAGCTAAAGCATCAACACTCTTTTTTTGATCTCTGACCACATGATTGTAATCAACTTTCCAAAATCCCATCTGGATTAATTGAATCTTCTCAATAATTCTTTTTATTCTCCAATCAACCTTATGATTCTTGGAAGAAATCTTCAAAATATTAATCATAAGTTGAGAGTCAGACTCAACTAACACCTTTTCCCATCCAACCTTAGTAGCCTCCTAAAGGCCTCTAAGGATACCACACCCCTCAGCAAGGTTATTGGAAAGAATACCCAAATTCTCAGCAAAAGTAAAAACCAGGGAGCCATCCGAAAGTCTACCAATTCCTCCCACAGTGGCTTTTCCGGGGTTCCCTCTAGAGGCTCCATCAGTATTGACTTTTCCAAAATCCTTAGGAGGAGGTTGCCATTTTCTTGTCCTATCCATCTTACTAATATTCACATTCCCTTTAAGTTGGTTGCCCTTAGAATATTTAATCTTCAATATTTGCATCACTTGATTTCATCTTTGGTGGGAGTTTTGGGGGTGATTAAGAAGTTGATGGACTAATTCAACTAAGTTGGCTATGGTCTTTTGCCAAATATAGTGAACATCCTTCCTATAGTGATTAAAAATTCGGTTGTTCCTTTCAATCCAAATATTCCAAAGAAGAATGGTAGAACCCATCCAAACTAACTTCCTAATAAAATCATCGACACCCTATTGATTAGGCCAATCCCTCCAAAGCTATTCAAAAGTAAAAAAATTGGACCACTGTAAGCCAAGTAAAGTGGCCATTCTCCTCCATAGCTCAGAGGCTAAAGTATACTCAATAAAAATATGGTTGAGAGTTTCTACATTCTTTTCACACATCTCATCTAAAAGGGCCATGAAAACCACGCTTCATAAGTTGCTCACCATTAAGCACCCTACGATGCAATAAAAGCCAATTAAAGAACCTCACCTTAGGCTAGAGCTTTTGCGCCCACAATTGAGAAAATATGTCAGAAGAATGGTTGGGATTATTATGGCATAAGGTCAAATAACCTTGAGCAACTGAATACTCACCCTTAGTAGTGTTGTTCCATTCAAAACAATCTTTTTCATGGGACCAAGAGAGAGATCTCATATGAAGGATGCCTTGGATATCTTGTCTTTACCTTTCTAGGATTTGAATAGGCCAGTCCTCAATAGGGATCCAATATCTACCAACCTTTGAATTACCAGTATGGTACCGACAGTAATTAGCCACCTTTATCTAGTTAGCTTGGTGAATCTCCTCCATCCAAGGCCTCCAATCGGGAAATTGAGTTATCAAAGTCTTGTAACCATCCCAAGAATCTGTCCAAAAATTTTCTTGTTGACCATTATGAATGATCCAAAACCTGACCAGTATTAAGAACTGCTAAAATGGGAGAACCTTTGGTAGGAAGTTGATAGCGAACAAGGTCTTTAGGACTTTTGTTCTCAACATATTTAGCACAAAGATTATTGGCCCAAAGAGCATTGGGGTTATGCAACATCCTTCAATATAATTTAGAAGCTAAAGCTTTGTTGTTATTAATAGAAGACTGGAATCCTAAACCCCCTTTATTCTTAGGAAGACATAAAGTGTCCCATTTCACCAAGGTCCATTTTCTTTTCTCCTTAGTACCACTCCAAAGGAAACGATGACTGATTTGATCTAGTTCTCAAAGAACAGCTTTTGGAATATTCAACACGGAAGATACATAAATAGGAATAGCTTGAAGGACTGATTTTACCAAGGTGATTCTACCCCCAGAAGAAAGCCACCTGTTGGTCCACTTTCCAATTTTCTTCTTGACTTTGTCTAACAACCAATTCCAATATTTATTTTTTTGCCTTCGAATATTTATGGGAATACCTAAATAAGTGATTTGAAGGGAGGTCTTCTTATATATTAATTTATCCAAGACCATGGATTCCTATCTAGCAGAGCAGTGAAATAAAATAACTTTAGAATTGTCTTCATTGATCAATTGCCCAGTAGACTTAGAAAAATAGCTAATGATTTTCTTAATATTAGAAGGTTCCTTAACTATAGCTTTACCTAAAAGAGTAGTGTCATCCACAAATTGAAGATGAGAGATAGGTCTAGCTCCATGAGCAATGGTAACTCCCTCAAGGGTTTTTTTTCTATCTTTTTGGTTATAGTCCTACCCAAGCATTCAGCAAGAATGATGAATAAATAAGGGGATAGAGGGTCACCTTGCCTAATACCTCTAGAATCTAGGAACAACTGAGAAGGCCTGCCATTGATAAGAACTAAGTAGGAAACTGAAGAGATACATCCCATAATCTAGTCCATCCAATCCTTAGAGAAACCAAATTGCCTCAAAACTTTGATAATGAAGCGCCAATCCACTCTATCATAACCTTTGGATAAGTCTAATAGAATGAACATGGAAGAAGATTTTTGCATATCCATTGAATTGATGGCTTCCTGAGCAAGAACTATCTCATCTACTATTTGATGCCCTTCCACATAACCCCCTTGCTCTAGGGAAATAATTTTATGCAAAAGAGACTTCAACCTTTCTGCTATGATTTTAGTAATGATTTTGAGAAGAACATTACATAAAGCAATAGGTCTAAAAGCTGAGATATGATCAACCTCTTGAGCTTTTGGAACAAGAGTAATATAAGTTTTATTGATAACCTTCAAAATTTCTTTGGATTTCCTGGCTTCTTCCACCACCTCTAATAAATCAACATGAATGATATCCCAGAACTCTTGGTAGAACTCAATGGGAAAACCATCGGGACACGGGGTTTTCCATTTTTGCATTTTAAAAACTACTTGTTGAAGATCATTGATAGTAACAGGAGCAGTCAAAATAGAGTTCTCCTTAGAAGTGATAAGAGAAGGGATTGCTTGAAGAACATTTTGTTGAGAAGTTGATTCAAGAGGAGTAGCAGCAAAGAGATTGGAAAAGTAATCAACAACAATAGAGTTAATGCCATCCCAAGTATAAACAACATCTCCAGAATCTGATTTCAGGGAAGAAATAAAGTTGTGAGATCTTCGAGCTAGAAGATATTTGTGGAAAAAATTTGTGTTTCGATCTCCTTCTTTGAGCCATTGAATTCTAGATTTTTGGTTCCATAAGATTTCTTCTCTTTTTTCCCATTCCTCTAACTGAGTTGTGAGTTTAATTTCATCTCGCACTTCTCTTCTCTGTGAGGCCATCTAAATGAATTTTCTTATTCAAATTTTCAAGATGAGCAATAACTTCATGTTTTTTTTATGAACATCCCCAAACTCTTTCCAGTTCCAAGTATTGATTTTGGATTTAATGTATTACAGTATTTTGGCAAAACTGAACATCTTAGTCCCATGCCTAGGTTTACCTTCCTTCCACCATTGTTGCACACGAGGTCTAATGTTAGATAATTATTAATACATTATTTTAAGGAAAATTTGAGGAGACAAAGACATCTCATTGTAAATATGATTGTACAACCCTACTAATTGAATCTAAAGAATTTCATTTTATTGCTTGATCAATCATTGGTATCAGAGCTTCTTGTTGTTCATTTACTGTCCTCTACATAGGTGGTAAAGTTTAGTATTCTACTATCATTTTTTTTATTGTTGAACATTTTTTTCCATTTTCCCAGAGTGGAGAAGCAACTACTGCTTCGTCCACATTTCCATACTGGCATTTAAAAACTTTGGAGGAGGACATTCATACCTACTGCCACAATCTGGAAGAATCTTGCACAAGTTGCAAGTTGTGCTGTTAAAAAAAGTCTGACGAATTCCCTATAGAATGACACGTCCATCGTGTAGGAGCTGTTGGAGACCATGGGGTAGCCGTGTAGCTTGGCATGATAGACATTTGAACACTATTTGTATTTGATTGAGAGTAGTCCTGCAAACAATTTGGTCTATGTATTTTTTTTACGGTGTTTGCGTCATTTGCAGCAAGGACGTCTTCCTTGTTGCTGGAGCCCTTCATAACAGAGGATCTTGGAAGAATTCTCATCAGGTGGTCATAGAACATAATTACAACTATAGAAAACACATAGATTCTAAATCTTGATGGAGCTTCTAGTTGTCAAAGGCATCACTGGTGTGGATGTGACGAGGTATTTGTTCTCATCGTAAAAGGAGCAGGTCCTGGTTGTCGATCAATCAAACCCTACTTGAAGGCTCAAAACCGTGCAGATAGGCTTGGTGGGCGTAGATGTGGTCCCCAATGGCTGCATAAAAGACTTCTATATCTCACTGTAGCAGGCATTGCTCAAGGTGCTATCGCCAATGTGATGTCCCCTTCTAATCAGCTAGTGGGAGCACATAGAGACTAGCCTATACACGGGTTCTCGAAGGCTATTTCATATAGATGAGAGTATTTGGAGATATTTGAGACAACTTTTGGATTCTTAGAGCTTATTTTTGGTGGTCGTTCGGGGTCAAACGGAGCTAGGATGTTAAAATTGCTATTTTTAGTAGTGTCGGGTTTTAGGGTTTCTTGCCAAGCGGATAGGGGGATGTTGTTCTACAACGAAATGGGTATCGAGAAAAGGTTTCAGTTGGTCAATCGAAGTTTCATAAGGAAAATTTTTTAAAGCGCAAAGCTTGGCTTTATTAAGTGAATTATTATATTCAATTTATAAAGTTAAAACTTTATATTATAATTAAAGGGAAAGAAAAATGTTTATCCCACATTGAGCGCACAAAAAAGATTTTGCCAAGGAGGAGCCTATTTATTCAGTGGCTTGGTCTCATTTTAGACATTCTGGTTAATGTTATTTCTTCTCTTGGAGATTAAGGGCGACGGTTGATATTTCTTCATCAAAAGGGATGAAAACCCCAATCGATAACCCAACGAACGAAAACCCAAAGGACAAATTGGTTTCATTTCAAGGATCGATAGTGTGCATATTGTTGAAGTTCTGAGGATGGAAACCCTTAGTATTTGGAGAAGGAAGCTGGATGAAAACCTAGTTCTTGGCTTGTGAATTCACCCAGGATTCACGCTTATGTGATTCAATCAAATATTTAGAGGTTTATAGTCCATCAATTGGAGATAATAGCAAATTGGTATGTTTATAATGATATTCTGAAGACATTTATCCATCTAGAATTTCTAAACATTGTTGTTAATTTGTTGATATGAATTAATAAGTTATTTTGATTATGGGTTCTGCATAAAAATCGATTATTCAGTGTTAAACCCATCTGGGTATCATTGCATGCTATTGTTATTGGCTTCTTTCATTTGGGTATTATTGCATGTTTAAATTAATCCATAGTTATTGCAAAAACACCAAACACAGAACAGGGTAGCTCGTTATAGTGGTATCAGAGTTGGTTTTTCCTGCCATCCTGTTCAAGGTTTCATTGCGAATTTTGTGAAGTCTTCTATCGAAGACAAAATTCTCAGGTTTGATTTTGTGGAAATAATTCTTTGTCTAAAATTATATTGCTTGAAAATTTGCGGAGTATAAAATATTAGCAGAAGTTAGGGTTTGGTTGTCGTTTTCAAATCTACAATTTTTAGTTTTTGGGTATTGGTGATTTGAATACCCATTTGGTTTATTTGGGCTTTAAGAGTTATGGGTATTTTTAATTCAGAGCTCAGGTCATTCCTTCTACCCTGTGGAAGCCTCAAATTAATTTTAGATTCATGGCATCTATTAATGAATGGACTAAGAGACAACATGAGTGGGATAAGACCCATCATGAGATAGAACAGTCCCTCAAAAATTTAGCTGCAATGATGAAAATTTCTCTACCAACAGGTGCTCCTCCGGTCAAGATTGAACCTTTATACATTGACTTGCCGATACAAGTTGAATTTATAATAGATGCTTCATCTCAGGAGGTAAGAAGGATAGAGACTCAAAATGATTTGGGTGGTGATGAGCTAGTAGAATATGGTTTGTCATAGGTTGAATCCATATCATATTTTCAAGATGACCTGGTTAAGGAATATTTCGATGATAATAGTGATGGGGCAAAAATTGTGGGTTTACATGCAGAACAATCCATTGACAGTTATGAGATTTCTTACAACAAGTTCAGTAGCCATTTTTCTGTGCATAATGATGACAATTATGATGTTCCTGAAGATCCTAAGTACAATGAATTGGAAACCCATGATGATTCTTCTTTGAATTCAGAGGTAGAGAGGATCAATAGGGTGTTGGATGGTGTGTCAGATAACCCATAGGTCCAAGGATTGGAGAGCGGAGATAAATTTCCTTGTGATCATGGTACTATTTTCGATGAAGATGAAGTTAATTCATCTTGTGGGTCCACTTCCGGAGAGATGTACAATGGAAGTAAGAAAGTGGAGAATGCTGATTTGGTTGCTAAATCAGCAATTATTGACGACTCTTGGGTTGAGAATGAATCAGTTATAACTTCGATACACGAAGTTGGCGAATGTAGTGTTAAAAGTGATGCTAATATTGATCATTATGCTAAAGTGGTCAAATCAAAAAAATTCTTGTGTGTTGTCGATCGTGAATTAGAATCTGAAGCAAAGCAAACTTGGAAAGACAAATTGCATTATAGTATAATAAATATTATATAATATTTTTTAAAATTTATAGAAAAGCATTTAATAATAATAATTATTATATATATATTCCAACTTTCAATTCATTTTTCTATATTTTAAATTTATTTAATTGTTTTTGGTCTTATAAATTATGAAGAGGTTAGACATTTTAGTTTTAATTAAAAAAATTCTATAATTGGTGACCTTATTTAGTTAGAAATTAGTATAATCAAGTTCTTAGAATATCTTTATTTTATTTGACAAAACATAAATCTTATTTTAATTTTAAAAATAAAAATAATTAATTAATTAAATTATTACAATTTAATATTTACTTTCCCTTATTACATTTTATATTTATTTTATTTATTCAATGCACATATTCTAACATTGAATTCATTTCCTTGTGATTTAAAATTTATAAAGAGTATTGAGATTCTAGTTTTTAATTAGAAAATGTGTATCTTTTGATATTTACTTATTTAATTACTCGAATCACCTGAGTACTTTGGGCTGTGTTTAGGGAGGTGAGATAGAGGTTACAGTGGTAGCTCCATGATTTGATGCTACAACCAGAGACAATATGATTTGACCCTGTGACCAATTGTTCAAAAAAGGAAATGCAGTTGCCAATTCCCCTATGTATCAAAATATATATAATCAAATTATTATATTATTACAATACGACTAGTTTTAAAATTTACATATATAATAAAATATAAATATTAATCTATATCTTATATATAATTAATTAAAATAATATTATTTAATATTTGTAGAGGTGGATAATTCAAGGTTTCAGGTTTTGGCTCCTCTTTGGAAGGTCTAAGGTTCAAAAAGCAGTGTGACGGGGACTGTGTGACGGGGTGGGTATGTTGTGGTTGTGTGTTAAATTTCCTATTCAAAAGCATAGCTCTTGAAATTTACAAGGAGCCGTGATTAACAAGGCTCAAACCTGTACCTTAATTATAAAAGTTTCTTACACTAACCAAATTAAAATATATATTATTTAATATTTACTTTTATTGACTTTTATATTGTTTTATTTACTTTATCTTTTTATTATTTATATTATTTTAATTTTATATAACTTTATGACTACTTTCACTTAAGCATTCATGAAGGAAACTTCCTGAACGCTCGAGACGTCAACGTTTTTCAAAATACTATCCTTCACATAAAGTCTTGGCAAACAACCATGAAATTAACCTATGATATAGACCTTGGAAAAGAATTATTTGTAGGTTGAAGTTTGTGACTTGTGCTAGTTGACCACGTAATGTATATTCATAACGTGTGTATGGACTTTTGTCGCGTTGTAGAGACTCCAACCATAGTTGCACGCTGACGGAAACAAATGGTCAACCCTTTCTGGCAGATGTATCATTCGGACGCTGCATGAAATTTAAAGCACTCTTCAGTTCCAGATGTCCTGTCTCTCAAGACACTTCTTCACTGAAGACTGAAAGCATAAGAAAATAAACGTCTTTAATAATTGAGTTGTCTTCAGTGAATGCTGAAATCCTCAAGAGTTTTATCACCCGAATATTGAAGACTGGTTGCAGCAAATTTTTGGTGTACTTAATAATGCAACAAGGGTTGCTTATGGTATTGCCCTGGTTTGAACAATGATGTCATTCTAATAAATTTATTTATAACCAATACCCTTTTCGTTTGCCCTAGTTTGAACAATGCTGTCCTTCTAATAAATTTATTTATAACAAATACCCTTTTCCAAGTGTTGTAAAAGTTTTTCCTATAAATCAACTTAATCTTCAAAAACCCATTTGCAAAACAACAATGTCGATAAGATATAATACTTTTATTTCGTTTGTATTATAATAAATTTTATCTTATTTTATAAATATGTATACGCTCGAAACGGTTATATTTGTTAGTTGATATTAATTAATAAAGTTATTAAATTTAAGATATATGATTATATATTTAAAAATCCAATTGCATAGTCTATATAATTAAAATTATTTTTAATTTTTTTAAATACTTAAAAATATTTAAATAATATATAATTATTTTTAAAATTATTTGATTTTATTTTTAATTAAATATTTTTAAAATATTTATAATATTTTATTTTATTACATTCAAATTATTCATATAATGATGTATAACTCAACCATTCAACTAAAAACATCATATTTAAATAGTTATAACATTATATATATATATATATATATATATATATATATATAAAAATTATATATATATATATATATATATATATATATATATATATATATATATTATGTAATTATCAAAGTATTTTTTTAACAATTTAATTTGGTATATATATATAATATGAAAAAATAACAAGCAAATATTTAACAAAAGATAAAACTTAAAATAGTAGTTCAAATGAAAAACAAAACTTTATCCGCTCATGTAGAGGAGTTGGAGAGAAAGTGGGTAGTTAAAAAAACTCTCCAGTTATCAAGAGGCCCAGGTTCAAATCTCTCCCATCACATGTTGCGGATACGTTGTATATAAAATGTTTCTCATCAAAAAAAAAAAAAAAACTTTATATTTATTAATTAAAGAATTAATTAATTGAAGACTTAGGCATGCACTATTCCCATTTTGCGAAGTGTAGAGCTTCCTATAAGGGTATTTTTTTATTAAAGGATTTGGGAGGTCGTAGGGTTATCATTGAAGGAGATTCGTTGAATGTTGTGAATTTGCTAAAGGGTGTGTCATTGGGGATGGCATATTTCTAATCTCATTGATGAAGCCAAGGCCCACCTTTCTTCGTTCGATGAGTTTTCCATTTGCCTGTGTACCGAGAAGGTAACGCGATGATAGATTTTCTAGCTAACTTGGTTGTTGGTAGTTAGGGGTTTAAGATTTGGCGCTCGATTTTTTCGATAGAATTGGTCAATCTATTTAATGATGATAAGCCACCAAGTTGATTGCTATTGTCATGGGTATCTGTTGGAGGTATGGAATTCATTGAAGATATCGAGTGAGAAGATCGAAGGTGCGATTTGTGGGCTGTTATTGCTTTTTTTTATGACCTCTCTTCTCTTAGTAGTTTTTAAATTTCAAATTCAAATTTCTAATGAGTTCCTTGGATGGGGATGTGTAGTGGTCTCATTTAATGCTGTTTTAATGGGGGAGATATTCAAATAAAATTTCAAATACTGTCCCATTCTTAATCCTACGAAGATTTAATGGTTGGTCCTATACGTTGTGATGATCACTTCCATTTATGATGTTAGGTGGCAGAAGTGGTGGTTGGTCCTATACGTTGTGATGATCACTTCCATTTATGATTTTAGGTGGCAGAAGTGGTGTGGCCTATTGAAAGGTCCCATATAGAGGGCTTGCTTTTTAAATTTGTGTTCCTCTTCACTTCGTTCTTGACTCGTTGGAGATTTGAGTTCTCTAGGTGATGTGCTGATGACGACTGTTCAAGGTTCTTTGGGGGAATTTAGTCCTTCTTGTGTCAGACGGAGCCAAGGTTATGGAATGTGTGTTCATATTGTCCATGTTAGACGGTTTTATGGGCACCCTCTTAGGTGTTTTTTTCCAATGTGCTTCTCATATTTAGGGATTGATGATATGCCTTTAGGAATGTTTGAAAGTATGGGTTCGAGGTTTGGTAATCAAAACCCCATTTTTGAATTGGGTAACTTGTGGTCTGTGTTGTATGATGGTTCCTTCTTCGTTATTGTTGTTGGTTATTCTCTCGAGCTCGAACGAAGGTGGTTATTTGGAACATTCTTAATGACCAGACTTTTCATTATTTTACTCACATTTGTCACTCTTTTTCTTTGGGATATGATAGCTGGTCTCTATAGTTTTCAGAGACTTATTTCTTATTGATGTTAATCAGCATAAAATTTGGAGCATGTTGAAACTTGCCCTTGATTTAACAGAGAATGTTTCTAGTCTAGCATCCAATGCCTCTCAATGTGTGCATATGTTAGGGTAGAACCTCCTTAGTTCTATCTTATTTATCACATTTTGGTCTAGTTTCCTCCTTTTTTTCTTATTTACCTTTGGTTTTTCTAGGCTTGTTGGGTTTTCACCCGTTTGTTTTTTCCTTGTAGTGGTTGTGGGATCCTATTAAAACCCTCTTCTTTTAATAGTACCAAAAAAATTTAATTAATAAATTAATCACCCAGGTGTTGTAGGTGAGTTGGAGAGGAGAGGTCAATCCTCCAAGGGAGGTCCCAAGTTCGAATCTCCACCCTACCAAAAAGTTGAATTGGGTATCCAAAATCCAATTGATAATGGTGGTGTGGGCAAGGCTGGGTGCGACCCCCGGGTGAATTTGATGGTGTAGAACCCCCTGTTCGTGGTATCTTAGACCAAGGCGACCCTGCAAAGGGTTTTTCGCTTTAAAATAATAATAATAATAAATAAATTAATTAAAAAATTGACTAATTAATTAAAATTCCTTATAAAAACTTTAAAAAATAAAATAAATTAAATTAATAATTAATATTTTTTAAATAATGTTGTTGTAGGCTACTATTACCATAATGTGCATGGTGTGTTGTTTGGATGTTTAATGTATTTTCAAGATCTAACTATAAGGGTTACAACATGGGTTTTCAGTGACCTTAAGTATTTTTATAACACATGTCATTTTATTATATTTTATTTTAAAATTTTCATTACATATATAGCTTATATATTTTTTTATTTTTATTTTTTAAAAATTTATTTATAATTTTTATTAGGTTATTTTTATGAGAATAACAAAATATAGTATTGGTTTTATTATATTCTTGTCAACTTAGTTAAATTATGTTTTATTAAAAAGTATTTTCCATTTTTTATTAAGAATATTTGTGTTCCTCAAACTGTTATAATTTTACAATTAATTATTTCATATTAATTTCATTAAGTGATAAAATATCACCTATTAATTAGTAATGAAGGACGTGTGAGCAGGGAAGAAAGAATTAAAAAGCAAAGTGTGATCAAGGAATGAGTGCTACTTCTTGTTCTAGATCTTAGAAAAAATTTAAGGATTCATTTGAATAAAATCTAGGTAACATGGAAAGAAAGTCATTTATGGAAGTCCTTACTCAAAGTAATGATGGCAAATTGGAAGTATGAATTCCCTAGCTAGCAACAAGAGGAAGACTAAATATATGGAAAACCTAGTCCAAGTAAGGATGGTAAATTGTAAGTATGAATTCCCTAGCTAGCAACAAGAGGAAGACTAAATCTATGAAAAACCTAGTCCAAGTAGCAGATTCTACACCAAAAGTAATTATCAAGGATGAGATGATTGGATATGATATAATAGTTTTTAAAACAAGAGGATTAATATGTAAGTTTCATGGATATTAACTAGGTTTTTCGTAGATTCAAAATTGGATCAAGTGGAAGTTAGGATTGAATTCAAATTACTCCATGATTTTTCTTTTAAAAGGATTTTTTCTTATTATTTTCTCTAGTTCACAAATAAGGGATAATATATTGGATAAAGGTTTGTGGTTTAGGGGTAAAGGTATATTATAATTAAGATCTTGGAGTGAGAATTTTCCTTTAGATATAAAAACTAATAAAAGGCTTCTGGTATGGATTAGGCTTTTTGGACTTCCTTATCAACTCATCAATAAGGTGGTTTTTAAGAATATTTGTACTCTAGGTGAATTCTCCCTCGAGGGACCAACTACTAGGGAGAGAGGGCATGTTGTATATAACTCAAATATTTTTTGCCATGGATATTTGTATATTTCTAAACCTTTACCATAGTCAAATATGATTAAATTTAAATAAAGAAAATGGGATCAACAAATAGATTATGAAAATATTACATTTTGATGTCACAATTGTCATGAAACTAGGAATATGGTAAGAGACTACAAAGAGAAAATAATGGAGAAAGAGATGGAAATTTTTAGATATGAGGGTAGTTTTAATTTGAAACAAGTAGATCATATCACAAGATATCTACGTCAAATCAACTATTTTCCTCTCCTATGAAAGCGGCTAGATAAGTCCCTTTACATCATTGGATGATAAAGGCCATTACATTTCACTCGAATTAGTAATTAGAAAAATAAAAATAGATATGGAGGATGAGGAAGTACAATGCACAAGTTCAAATATAGAAGGAGCTAAAGGTGTGAATGAAGAGATGAAGGAATATTTTAAAGAAAATAAATATGTGGAGGTAAATATTAAATCAAATGAGGTGAAGGAGGTCAAACTTAATCTAGGTAAATCATATTTATTATCCACAAGTAGCATAAAATATTCTCCTTAAAATAAAATGAAAGTAATAGTGTATTCCATGGACTTTATGATTTCAAAAATATTATAGTAAAGAAAATCCTATGGAGGATATCCAAGGAAATTTAGGGTTTCTAAGCCAACATAAAAAAATTAATAACTATGGAGGATCATCTATGTAGTTTAGATTTTTTAAGGAAACATAAATAATAAAATACTAATTAGTCTATTCCTTGCACTTACGACTCATAAGGGTAAGGTAAACCTTTAGAATATAAGTATCATTATGAACAATATGAAAATAAATTAAATATAGAATAAATTTATAAAGATGAGAGTGTTGGTAGCAATGGAAGAAGGAGAGGAAGACCATAAAAAAATAACAAAGAGAAAAATAAACTCAAATAATATTGATCTAGGAAGCTAAATAAAATTATCACCATTATGGAGGAGGAAAAAAAGTAGAGAGGGGAGGGTCCCGATCCCTTCCCTGCTCCCCCTCCCCTGGTTCCTGCCCAGTCCCTGGCTCTTCCCAGGTCATCCCTCCCTGGGATTGTTTGTTGCAGATGATCTCCTTGAGGGAGATCCTTCTCCTCTTTCTGCACCTCTCCCAGTCGGTCAGGGTTCCCTTGTTTGAGTTTTTGGCCTGGTGCTTCCTAGGGTTCCTTGCTATTTTTAGGATCCCTTCCCTTTTTTTTCCCTCAGGCTTCCCCCTGGGGTTTTTTGTAGGTTTTTGGCATGGATCTGGTTCCCTATGGTTCTCTGGGTGGTGGGGGTTATTGGTTGGGTTTTTGACAGCTTCTTGGCATTTCCTTTGAGGTCCTTACTACTTTGGGGGTGGTCTGGGGGTGCATCTTTCCCCATTTTTCTAGTGAATCCTCTCTGGGATCCTGTAGCTATTGTTGGTCCCATCCCTATGGGGACTGCCCTCTTTGATTTCCTTCTTGGAGGCTTATTCGTGCTGGTTCTGCTCCTTGGTGGACACCCTGGGCATTTGTTTGGCCTTGGGGGGGGCTTTTTCTCTAGCTAGGTTGTTCCCAGCCTTAGTCCCAGTTCCCTAAAGTTTCTCCTATGTAAGGATGGGATTCTTGGCCCCTGTTGTTGGGGTTCTCTGGGTTCTACTGCATTTTTCAAATCTTGGGGTGATCTGATCTATGCATGCAGACCCTGGATCCCCTAGGATAGGCTCCCAAGGATCCCATATTTGTGGTTGTTACCTCTTCCTACCTGGGATCCCCAGTCCCTGTATCCCTAGTCCCTTAACCTATTGTCTTTTCCTACTGGTTGTCCTAGGGACGGGGTTCTCTTGGTGGTGCTTTCTGGCTACTTCTCGATGGGTGGGATCTCTTCTTTGCTAGTTTTTATCTACTTCCTACTGGGCAAGATTCCCCATTTTTTTTGGGTAGGATGGTTTCCTGCTGAGCAGGATGGTTTTCGGTGGGGCAGGATTCTCCAAAACTACTAGGTTTCCCATTGGGCGGGTTTTTCTCATTTTTTGCTGGTTTTATCGAGATGCGAGATTCACTTAGTAGAGGTTTTTGCTGCTTTTCGTTGGGCGAGATCTACACTGGGATGGATTTTTGCTGCTTCTCGCTGGGCTGGATTCACTCTTTGGTGGTTTTTCGACTACTTCCTGCTAGGTAGGATTTATATTATAATGGTTTTTTGTTGCTTCCTACTGGGAAGGATTTACACTATGGTAGTTTTTAGCTGCTCCCCACTGGGCGAGATCTTCAAACTTACCTTCCTTCAAAATTGGTGGTTTCCCGTTGGGCGAGATTATTCAAATTTACCTATTCCCACTGGGCGAGATTTATGTTTATTTTTAATTTTTAGTGTATTGGTGCCTTGGGCCCAAAAATTTGTTGTAATGGCTTATTATCGGCATGTTATTACCAACTATTATGTAATCAGCTTTTGGGATCCTAGTTAAAACCCACTGTAAATACAATCGCTAGTTAAAAAAAAAAAAAATTATCACAAATATTAATAAGTAGGACTACACCCACTAATAAAAATAAAATGTGTTGATAATAAAAATGATATCATGGAATATTAGGGGTATGAATAAAACCCCTAAAAAAATATTTATTAAGGAATAAATAGGTTTTTATAGTTGTGAGTTTATTTTATTACAAGAAATAAAATTAAGTAGTATGGAATGTTAAAATGCTTTTAAGAAGATTTGAAATATGAGTGATTATTTAGTAGTTTCTTATATAGGAGCTTTAGGTGGTTTGAAATAATATAGAACAAATGAAAATGGTATGGACAACTACTAGAAGTAAAAAGTACTTGGGTTGCTAGAATATTTTACAAGAAAGAGGAAAACACCAAATTTGAGGTTATAAATGTATATGCTCCAACTATAGTTACTCCTCATGAAAGATGTTGGAATGTCTTTAGCATATTTTTGTCAAATACAATGATGATTAATTATGATCTATGGATTCTTGGGGGTGATTTTAATATTGTCCTATATCCTTTGGAAAAGAAGTATGACATTCTAGGATGGTCTAAATTAATGCAATATTTTGCTTTATTTTTCAATTCAAACAACTTTTAGGATGTTAGTCCCTCAAAATTTTAATATACATGGGATAATAGACACATTGGGAAAAATCATATAGTAGAAAGAATGGATAGATTCATGTTATCCAATAAATGGTTGAGAACAAAGTATACAATCTCTTCAGATATTTTATTGCAAGCATGATCATATCACAAACCCATTCTTTTAACTTGTAATTTAACTAATAATGGTCATCCAAAGCCATTTTGCTTCTAGTCTTTGTGGTTCCAAACTTTGAAGGATCATGTATGTGCAATTTTTTTAAAAAAGTTAAAATGTTTAAAGGAGTAAATGAAGATATGGAATGGCAAATATTTTGGTAAAATTTTTAAAGAAAAAAAATAAATTGAATCTAAGCTCGAAAATTTACAAGAGATAGTAGAAATTAATGGAATGGATTAGGATTCTTATGTTTAAAAAAATAATTACTTTTTTATTATCATAATGTATTGAAAAATGAGTCATACGGGTTCCAAATATCTAGAGAGATATGGGTTAAGGAAGGAGATAGAAATACAAAAAAAATCATGCTACAACAAAAACAGATATTTTTGTTCATCATATAAAAATATTATACCTCTATATGGAAACAAATATTGAGGAGGAAGAAGATATAGAGAAGGAAGCAATTAATTATTTCAAAAATATTTTTTTAGAATCTAGGCAATATAAGGAGACACAAAAAAAACTTCTACAAAATATTCCATCATTTATCACTCAGGGACAAAATTAAAAATTTATGAACAAGGTATATTTGGAGGAGCTCCATGAAGCAATTTCATCTTTCCATCATAACAAAGCACCTAACTTGATGGATTTCCTACAATTACCTTTCAATTCTTTGGGTATTTATTGAAGAGTGATATGTTAGTTGTAATTGAAGAGGCCTCCAAAAAATAAAATCTATAATAAGTGAAATCAATTATACTTTTATTAGCTTGGTTCCCAAGAAATGAGACACAAAATATTTTGATAATTTTTGTCCAATAAGCGTTTGTAATATGATTTATAATATCATTTTAAATATTATGGCAAATAGGTTGAGGAAAATTCTAGGGTGTCTTATCTCAAAGGAATAAGGTGGTTTTAATCATGGTAAATAAATTCTTGATGGAATAATTATTGCACAAGAGGCCATACATTTTTTCATTCCATGAAAAAACTAGGTATGATTTTGAAATTAGATATGAACGAACCATGTGATAGAGTTTCCTAGAAATTTATACATGTTATCCTAAGAATGTTTGGCTTTGATTAAATCTAGTATGAGTAGATTAAATATTGTTATAGCACCGCACAAATTTATTTTTTGATCAATGGTTATCCTACTGGTTACTTCAAGTCATCCCGTGGACATCATCAAGGTGATTCACTTTCTCCTTATCTATTTTATTATATTGGTAGAAGTATTAGAAAGATCCTTTTCGAAGGTAAAAATGGAAGGAAAAATCAAGGGTATTCAAGTTGTAAAAAATATCCCTTTGAATATAACCTTTAATTTATTGATGATACTTTTCTTTTGGTCATCTTTCAGTTAGTGAGGCCATGGAGTTTAAATAAATATTATCATGCTATGATAAGGATATTGGATAGTTGGTAAATACTAAAAAATCCAAGATTTTTTTATTAATACTACCCTAGATATACAACAAATTATTGTGAATATTTTAGGGTTCAAGAAAATTTTCCATCAACCTACTGGGGTATTCCTTTGTTTAATAAACAAAATAAAAAGGAGCTTTGGATATCTCTTTTGGATAGAATGAAAGCTTTCTTGGAAAGTTGGAAGCATAAGTTCTTAATCATGGCAGGAAGACTATAACTCATAAATTCTACATTGCAATCCATTCCTATTTATATAATATCACTTTCAAGAATACCAATAAGTATTGTATTATAAATTGATAAAATTCAAAGAGACTTTCTATGGAAAGGTTGTGAGGAAAAATTTAGGTTTCCTCTTTGTGAGTGGGTTAAATTTTAAAAAGGAAAGAATTTGGAGGAGCAGGCTTGCAAAATTGTTGACTTATAAATTTGGCATTAACAAAAAATCTTGGGTGGATATTATTCAGAGATTAAGGAGAGAAGTGGGAAAAAATATTAATTCAAAAATATATAGGTTCTCTTGATTCAATCAAATTATTTAGGAAAATAACTCTATGCAAAGGATTATCAACATGGAACTTCACATGAGAGAGTTTACAATCGATAAATAAACATATTAGATGGTTATTCAATGAGGGGAGTTATATAATTTTTTGGTCTAATACTTTGTTGAAGCTTTATCCTCTTATCTCTGACTCAAAATGATAATCATTGGCTCAAGCATACCAATAATGTAAAGATACAAAGGTCAAAGCCTATATAATTATGAGAAAAAAATAGAGATCATGGATTTGTTTTAGTAACCTGGTTGAAGGATAGGAACTCAACCAAATTGTAGATCAACTTCACAAATATGCTTTGAATGTTTTATTTTCCTATTTTTACATGAAAGGTTGAGTTGGTTTGGAATTTATCAAAGGATGGTGGATACTCGGTTAATTTAGAATATGAGAATTTAGAAAAATAAAACTTTCCTTCTACCAAAGATATTCCTTAGAAAAATATTTTGTCATTAGATGCTCTCTCTAAGGCCTCAACATTTCTTTGGTTAGTAGTTAAAATTAATATTATTATAGAAGAGAATCTACCAAGAAGAAAATATTATGGACCCTTCATATGTGCCTTGTGTGAGAAGGATTTAGAAACATCAGACCATTTACTTCTTCATTGTCCATTTGCTCACACTATTTGGGGTATTTTTTAAGTATAAATTTATATTGGGTAGCTCCATCAACATTAAGAGAGTTTATAGAATTTTGAATTAATTATTTCAAAGCTAAAGCATTATGTATTATTTGTAGAATTGGTCTTTCCATTATTTTTTGGAATTTATGGCTTGAAAGGAATAAAAAAATATTTAAAAATAAATCTCAAAATCATGTCCAAGTTTAAAAATGTGTTATTGCCTCTCTTGCAAAATGTCTAAAAATATTGTGTTTATCATATGAAGCCTTAATTATAGAAAAATAGGTGCTAATAACTTAGCTACAGTATTTGAACATACATGGAAGATTCATCTGCAACAATAAAATTGAAACAAACAATCTACTTTGATTTATGGTAAAATGGAAATATCTAGAAATTGGGTTTATCAAAATTAATTTTTAAGGTGATTCTAAAGGAAATCTTGGAAAGGCTAGTGGAGGTGGTGTTTTTAGAAATAGTAAAGCCAAAATTCTCCCCATTTATTTAAAATCATGTGAAAATTAAACTAACAACTATGAGGAGTCTAGGGCACTTCTTACAGGGATTAAAATTATAATAGAAAAGTATGGAAATATATCTAAATTAAGGGGGAGTCACAAATTATCATAAAAGCTATTAAGAAAAAAGGATGTGAAGACTAGATGAAAAATAATATTATTGTTGGTGTTCATCATCTATTAATAGAGGTAATTTCTTGGATGTGTGAGCATATTTATAGAGAAGAAAATTGGGTTGCATATAAATTAGTGAATTGCAGTGTTGATCTTCATCCATATGAAATTCAAATTTTAGAAATCAACTATCCAAGTGGGATTTTATGTCTTTGAAAAATGATCTTAAGGATTTTATTGTTGAAACATAGTACTTAAAGTAAGTTGAATATTATATTTAAGAGAAAATGTAATAAAAAATTATGATATAATGGTATGTTGAAGCAAATGTAATATTTTGATATGTTTATGGGAGTAGCCCCAATAAAAGCCACATATATCTTATTAAAAAAATATAACCTATGTTGGAGATTGATACTTACTAATAAAAATATAAAACCAAAAGCTCTACCATGAATTTGAAGAAGACCAATAGTTTCTATAGGCCTTGAAGAGTCACTCTGACTGTTGGACTTCCGAAATATGGAATTAAATGGTTGTAACAATATTTTCTCTCTTATAAATGTAAAATAGTGTAAAGTAGAAAGAATAAATTATGGTAAAATATTTATAATACTTTTGAGTTCCTTTTGGAATAAAAAACAACATTATATTTCATTCATTTTATGAAATACATGTTTGTTGTCCCTTTTTTTTTAAATCTATAGTCAATTATCAAAGCTCACAACTTTTATTTTCAAAGTCCATTTTGCATGTGTAATACACCATTGGAAATACCTTTTTGTGTATAATTGACTCCCAATATTTCATAAAATTCTAAGCAAACATGGTCCTCCAAAGTTGGATTTTCATGTACTACTACAAAAATTGCTACATTTTTTGCTACTACAATTGTTTTTCTTACCATATTTTTTCTACAATTTTTTGCTCTTCATTTTTAGGTCAAATACTTCATTTGATATAATATATTGGTTGGTTTTTTTTTATAGTGAAATTTGGTTCATGGCCAGTCTAACATTTGATCAAGTTCTTGGACAAGTTCATTGAAGAAAAACTTTATTTGTTGTTGCTCGAGTCTAATGGCCAACTTCAACAAGTCATTACCTATTACAAAATTTAATGGATAATATTACGACTATTGGAGCATAAATATGAGAACATTATTAATTAAAAAATATCTTTGGTAGGTAGTTGAGACTGGTTATGAAGAACAATTGATTGGAACACATTAAAAGGAAATGATAGGATAACAAAAAGGGAAATAAGGAAGAAGAATTAATTAGCCTTCTACCATATTCAGTCTACTCTTGACAAGAGTTTATTTCTATTTATTATTGCTGCTACATTAGCTAAGGATTCTTGGAAGTCTCTTCAACATGATTACTAAGAAAGAGACCAAGTGAGAATGGTAAATTTGTAGACCATGAAGAAATATATTGAGAATTTTCAAATGAAAGGGTTTGAAAGTGTGGGTAATTATTGTGTTAGAGTGAAGGATGTGGTTAACAAGATGACCACCCTTGGAGAGACCTTGAATAAAGAGGTATTTTTGAATAAGGCATTGATATATATTACCCCTAAATGAAATCATGTTGCAATAATTTTTTTGGTGAGTAAATATTTATCTACACTTGAATTTGATTTTTTAGTTGGTTCTCTTATGTCACATGAGGAAAGACTAAGATAAACTGGCAAATAAATTGAGGATAATGCCTTTAATTCTAAATTAAAATTTTGAGAATGATGAAGTTGGTCCATGCACAAGTAAACAAGCATATGGAAGAGGAAGAAATCATAATTACTCAAAAGGTATAGGAGGAAGAATAAGAGGAGAAGTTGTTGCTGGAAGAGGACATGGAAGGACAAATCAAAAAATAGTTGACATGGCTGAAAAAACATGTCAAGAAATTTGATATCTAGATTTTGGTTGTTCTAACCACATGACTAGAAAGAAAGAGTTGTTTTCTAATGTGATGAGAATTTCAAGACCAAGATCATTCTTTGAAACAATAATGCTTTGTATGTGGCTACAAAAGGCACCATGGAGGTAGACACTAAAGAAGGTACAAATAAAATTCATGATATCTACTATGCTTCCAATTTGAAGAATATTTTTTGAGTGTTGGATAAATTTTATAAAAATATATAAATTTGTCTTTGATAACAATGAATGTATCATTTATGATATGAATAATATGAACCATATGGTCATCACTATTCCTATGATAAATAACCATATATTTCCTTTGAATTTTGGAGGAAAAGGAACTATGAAAATGGAACACATGGAACTTGGAGATAAGAATTGTCTTGGCATCTCAAATTTAGATAGTTGAAATGTCTAGGTTTTTTATCTTGAAAAGACATGGTAAATGGACTAGCTAATATTCTAGAGCACAAGGGTGTGTGTGAAGTATGTGTGATTGGAAATAATGCAAGGAAGGAGTTTACAAAAGGAAAAGCATGGTGTGCATCATACCCACTCCATATTATACATTCAGATGTTTTTTTACCTATGCAAACACAAATTTTGGGTAAGTTTTCATATTTTATCACATTTATTGTTGAATTTTCAAGGAAGTATTGAGTATATTTTTTGAAGCATAAGATGAAGCTTTGGTATGTTCAATATTTTCAAAGTATTGGTTGAGAATAAAAGTGGATATAAAATAGTGTTTGAGAATTGACCATGGAGGAGAATTTTGTTCAAATGAATTCAATATTTTTTGCAAATAACATGGCATCAAGAGGAAGCTTAATACTTCATATACACCACAATGGGGTAACTAAGAGAAAAATAGAACCATTGTAGAAATGGCAAGAAGCATTTTGAAGATAAAAGGTTTGAGTAATTATTATTGATCTTATGCAGTTGATACAACAATGTGCATTCTCAATAAATGCTCTATAAGATATCTACACAAGAAGACTCCACATGAAGCATGGTATGACACAAAACCCACTCTAAGTAATTTGAAAGTTTTTTGGTTGTCTTGTATATACACATGTGAATGATGAAGTGAGAAAGAAGTTGGATCCCAAGAGTGATCCATGCATTCTTGTGGGATTTTTTGAAGCAAGTAAGGCAGATAGACTATATAATCCAAAAACTAAAAAGTTTATAGTCTCTAGTGATGTAATTTTTTATGAAGGGGGAGTGTACAATCATAAAAAATCTACAAGAAAAATATAGGATGTTGAAGAAAATAATACAATTAGGGGGGAACCTTCAAATGTTTCCTCTAATCCTCCAAGACCACACAGTAGCCTATCAATAAATTTAAATAAGACTACACCAAATTCAAGTACAAACAACACATCTACAAATCCCAAAAAGAATATCAAAAAAAAAAAAAAAAGAGAATACTCAAAGCACATATAGTCAATAAAATTATGGACATGAACTTTTGAAGGAGGTTAATAAGAAGCCAATTGCAAGAGTTGGAGCAAGTTGTCTGAAGTTTGGAAAAGCTCCAAATGTATGGTGATGATGAAGAAGAACCAAAATGTGATTTGGTAAATTAATCTCTATTTTCTGAAGTTGATTGGGAACCTTCATGTTAAAAATATGCTTGTACTAATTATGTGTGGGTGTAAGAAATGAATGAAGAAATTGAATCCATTGAAAAAAATAACACTTGGGAACTTATGGAATTGCACAAAGACGAGAATGGTATTGGATCCAAGTGGATATATAAAAAAAATATTAATATCGATAGAAGCATAGAAAGATACAAATAAAGGTTGGTTGCAAAAGGATTCACTCAAATATGGTGTGGACTATGAAAAAAAGTTTTCCCCTATTGCAAGACAAGAGACAGTCTAGATGGATCTTTTATTGGCAACCAATAAATAGTGGAAATTGTATCACATGGATGTGAAAAGTACATTATTGAATGGTTATCTAGATGAGGAGATTTATATTTAGCAATCTCAAGGATTTGAAGTGGAAGGAAAAGAAAACCATATTTTCAAATTGAAGATTGCATTGTATGGACTAAAGCAAGCACCTAAAGCATGGTACTCAATAATTGATGGGTACATCCAAGATTGTAGTTTCAATAAAAGTAATAATGACCCCACACTCTATTTCTAGAATGAATGTGATGATATTCTTCTTGTGTGCCTATATATTGATAATTTGATCTATGTGGGAAGGCGTTCAAAGATGATGAATGATTTTAGGCATGCTATGATGAATTAATTTGATATGAAATATTTAGCACTTATGTAATATTTTCTTGGTGTGGAAGTACATCAAGGTGATGGTAAAATTTCCATTTCTCAATCAAAATGTGCAAAATATATGTTGAAGAAATAAGGCATAGAAAATTGTAAAATAGTTTGGACACCTATGGCACATGAAGAAGTGATGTGTATAGATTATGGAGAAGATAAATTTGATGAAAATTTCTTAGAAGTATTGTTGGGAGCTTAATATTCCTTACTAAAATAAGACCTAATATTGCATTTGTAGTTCCACTTTTATCAAGGTACATGAATGAACCTTCACAAAACCAAATGAGAGTAGCCAAGATAATATTAAGGTATATCAAAGGAACCTTGAAGTGTGGCATACATGAATGATAACAATGAAATGGAGCTTGTTGGATACAATGACTTAGATTGGAGAAGTTGCTTGGATGATAGAAAAACAAATTCTAGAAATTGGTTTTCACTTGGTTCAAGAGTTATAACATGGAACTAAAAGAAGTAAAGTATCATTGTTTTATCTTCTATGGAGTTAGAATATTGTGGCTACTGAAATAAGTACATAAAAACTTTGGTTGAGGAAGGTACTTGAACAGATTTGTGAAGTTCAAAATAGTCAAACAACAACTTTTTGTGACAACAAAAGTGTAATCAAGATTACAAAAAATACAATCCATCATAGTAAAATAAAAATATTGATTTGAAGGATCATTTTATAAGAGAAATAGTGGAAAATAAGGTTGTAGTTTTGAAATATTGTAGCACCAAACAACTTGTAGACCTATTTACCAAAGGTATCAATAAAGAATAATTTTGGAAATTGAGAGACAAACTTGTCTCACCACTCAACATCAAGAGGGAGTATGTTTTTTTTTTTGAATTTATATTGTGGAATCAGTAGCTACCATGAATCTGAGTAGGCTATCCAATTTTTATCGCCACCATAGTATTCTATGTTGTCTTCCCTAAAATTATATTTTTGCATAGTCAACCCCTATAAAAATCATGCCACAATAATTTTAAACCTTTTACCCCATTGAAATCACCATGAAAGGGATGAGCATTCAGTTTGGCGAGGCCCAAGATTTGAACCTTGGACCTTCGCCCCCCTTACAGGGTTTGGTTCAAGGGGGAGTATGTTAGAGATTTATTTTGACTAATAAAAACACAAAACCAAAAGTTCTCTCATGAATTTGAATAAGCCCAAATGTTTTTATAGGCCTTGAAGAGTCACTATGACTGTTGGACTTCTTGAATGTGAAATGAAGGGTTGTAACATCATTGTATTTCTTGTAAATGCACAATAGTGTAAAAAAACTTAATAAAATTATGGAAAAATATTTTTAATACTTCTGAGTTTATTTTGGAACAAAAAACAACATTCTATTCCATTCATTTTTTGAAATACATTGTTGTTGTCCTTGTTTTTTAAAACATGTAGTCAACTTTAAAAGCTCATAAATTTTGTTTTATGACTCTATTTTGCATGTGTCATACACTATTGGAAATTTATTTTTATGTAGAATTCACTTCCAAAATTTTATCAAATTTTGAGTAGTTTTGATCCCTCAAATTTGGACTATCATGTGTTGCTATAAAAATTGCTGTATTTTTTGTTGCTACAATTTGTTTTCTTGTGTTTTTGCTATAATTTTTTTATCTTCATTTTTGGATCAAATAATTCAACCTATCAATTGTCTTCTAAAATTTAAAGTTTTCCAATAAAAATATTAACACTATGAATGGATAAAATACCTACTATCTAGTTTTTGTTAAGAAAATAAAATCTCCCATGACCAACTGCCTTCTAAAATTTAAATTTTTAAATATGACTATCAATAGAAAAAATGGATGAAATATGTTCAATGTGATTTTCATTTTTATAAATATGTTGGCTATAGCAATCTATCAATTTACATATACTATTTTTAAGTGTGTTATTCATGCCCCTAATATTCCAATATATCATTTTTATCCTCTTTTTTTTATTTTTATTTATGGGCTTAGCCAAGCTTCTTCTTAACACTTGAAATATATACTTTTGTTTTCCCATATCAATATCCCTCTGAGTTTTCTTTTCTCTTTGCTTTTGCTTCTTGGGTCTTTTCCCTCTTTTCTATCATCCTCACTAGAATTTTTCTCTTCATCATTCTCTTTTGATTTTTCTATATAGATCACATTGAGACTTCTCACTATAGGTTTCGGTTGCTCTAAATGATGTGAAGTGCAAGGAAAAACCTCAAAAGTACCTTCTTAATTATGATGTCTTGTAAAGTGTGAATTGTAAGGATGTTCTTCCATCATAATTACCTTATTCTATCCTAAAATTATTAAATTATTATGGTTATATTCCATCCTCATTTTTTTATTATCCTACTATTTAAACCCTATATCCAAGGGATAATATCTACATCACATTAATATCTATTGAAAGAAGAATATTTTACACCACTTGAGAAAAAAGAGGATGATTTACCTAGAATAAATCTATCTTCTATATCCTTTGTTTTAAAAATTTCTTCCATATCTTGTTTTGCATCTTTAATTTTTTGTGAACTTGAACTTGTACATTGTACTTTATCATCCCTTATATCCAACCTTGTTTCTTCTAATAACTGATTTAAGAACTATAATGGCCTTTTTCATTTGATGTTATTGTGAATATTTTTATCTTTTTTTTTGGTAGTGGAATATCTTTTATCTAATAAATTTTACACAATAGTATAATTTTATTGCTTCATCATAAAAATTTTATCATGACCAATTTTTGTTTATCTTTTTCCATCACTTTCACTTTACAATCTATTATCGTTTATTTTATCTTATAACATTTGCATCATCATAATGTATTGTTTACATAATCTACTTTTTGAATTAATTCCCTTGATTCTGATTTAATATTAATGAATTGTGGTAAATGTTTTTAAATATTGATAGAAACACATATATAAGTATATACAACATGCTTTGGATCCTTAATAGTTGGTCCCTTATGGATGAACTCCACTAGCGTATTGCCAAAGTATTCAAAATACCCTTATTGATAACTCCATATAGAAGTCCAAAATGCCTAACTCAAACTATAAGCTTTTTAATAGTTGACATGAGTATTCTCACTCCATGGTATTTAATATAGGTTATATTTCCCTATAGACCATGGGAAATTGTCCATTATTTTTTCCTTCATTTTCAAGCTAAATTTTTTTATAAGAAAATAAACTTATAGGAAGAAAAGACAAAGTAATTTGAATTCAATTATCACTTCCACTTGATACAATTTTGAATCTCCAAAAACCCTGGTTAGTATCTATGGAACTTGCATATTAACCCTCTACTTTTTAGAAATATTATTACATGCTCAATCATCTCATCCTTGATAACTCCCTAGATTAGACTTGCCATGTATATGTTCTTCTTCTTACCTCCAACTTGAGCATCCATTTTTCTAACTAGGACATCCTTACGTCTAATTAGGGCATTTAATTATGATTTGTATTCCTTTTTTTTTATTTGGTAAATGAAGGGGTTTTGAGGTCCAAAAAACCTATTACAATAGGCTGACATAGGGCATCAGAATGCACTAAACTACAACACTAAATCAAAATCAGCCAAGGGGTAGGAATAATAGGCCACCCTCAACAAGGCAAAATAGAGAGGACCCCATACAAACAACATACCTTAAAATTAGGGTAACAACAGTTAAAGGAAATAGGCCTCTCTCAATAAAAAAAACTAAGAGGGTGCCATAAAACTAACATAAAATATAACCAGATATCAAATGCTAAAATAACATCATAGCAGAGCTAGTTCAGGGTTTCCATATCCATTTTCTTGTTAACCACATCTCGAATCTTGTTGATAAAGGATACCACAACCTACAATGTACCTAGAAGATCAAAGTGTTTTTTCTCAAGTACATATAAACACATCACCATAATATCAAAAAACATCACCATATTGCCATAAGAGTATACAAGGAGGACACCATTGGGACTGAGGCTAAGAAAATTTTGACCAAAATCAACACAAAAATGTCCAACTGACAATAGTCAGCTAAAAATGTTTAGGGGACTTGTGAAGATCACCAATTAAGATGGCCCACCCAATAAAGCATAAAATAAAACATCTAGCAAAAATTCCACGGAGTGAACTCCCATACCAAGCCTCACACACAACCAACAACTAACCGTGATCATCGAAAACAAGAGATTGAAGGTCTTGGGGAAAATTATCCAACTAGACCCTCAAGCCTTGTTGAAAAAGATCCAAGTTGACCATATAATCTGCCACCTTATCGCCTTCCTGATAAATATGCTAAACTTTGAACTCCTCTCTTGATTTTATAATTCTAAACACCTCTGCTAGAATATTTGAAATGCTCTAGTGAGGCTTGCTAATAGAATTGACAATATTTACTATATTTAAAGAGTCCCCTTCTACAATGATTTTTTGATATTTAAGTGTTTCTACCAATAGTAGCCCTTGAAGGAGACCCCTAGATTTAGTAAAATGAGAGGTTTGGATATAAATATTCTCTATGTATGCACCAATGAGATCACCCTTAGAATTTCTAACTACCCCACCAATAGCCGTAGGGCTCAGATTTCATTTTGAGGCACCATAAAAATTCAATTTGACCCATCCCTTAGGAGGAGGGCACCATGATGTGGTTAAGTGTATAGAGGTAGTAGGCAATTTAGATGACTTGCAAGAATCTAGAAAGACAATTTTAGCCTCCACAAGACTTCCATCCAAATAAACTACTTTGATATCCAGGAAATAATGAGACACATTCTCCATAGTAGCTCCAAGATCTCTAGAAGAAACATGATTCAGATCATGCCTAAAATTCTTGAAAGCTCTCTGATTGCATTACCATTAGATGCTCCAAAACCAATGTGGGATCAAAAAAGACCAATGTTTTTCCAATCGAGGGGACTTGAAAGGATACGTCCACTATAGGCACATATTAGAGATAGTGTTTAGAAAAACCCAACTGACATCTAGAGTGGAAAATACCTAAGAAACTACTAAAATTGAGAAGGGGCACTGGAAAAAAATTTACTGACAAGTTTCCTCTGAAGCCTCAGAAAGGTGGCATCTATTGATCAGAGCCATCCCCCTCTTGTGAATATTTTCTACTGTTAAACATTTATTCTGAATAGCTAACCAATAAAAAATATTTACTTTTAGAGTCAGGTTTTTAAGCCAAGCTTTTTCGGGTAAAAAATAGTGCTGAGGATCTACATCAAAAAGGCGGTAGGTTGATGTAACAGAGTAACAACCTTCACTTTTGGATTTCCAAATGAGAGAGTCCTCCATCTCCTAGCTCGCAAGACTATAGAGTCTAAGATGATTATAAATGGTCCCCCAAGCTAATGCTTCCTCCCTATTTTCAAATACTCTTTAAGGAATTTATTTCCAACACCTCCTGTTCCCTTCCCACTCAATGAAATCTTCAACTTTGGACCAACCCAGTCTACAGGTAAGAGCAACAGCAGGGGCTAGAGCTATACTAAGAATAAGCTAGCTATCAAGGAGCTAGGTGTCCTCTCAAAAAATAATGACAGAACCATTTCCCACCACCCACCTTGAACCCAGGACTAGCTTCATTCTGAATAGAACCTTCTTGGGTAACATTCCTAGCCAAAAGATTTTTATTATGCGGAAGATAATTCTCTTTTATTATCTTGATCCAATTAGGCCCCTGATTCCTAAGCACCTTCCAACCCTGTTTGAGAATCAGTGCTTCATTCATTAACCTGATATTTTGTAGCCCAAGACCTCCATTGTATTTCCTCACACAAGCTTGATCCCAAGAAACAAAATGGAACTTTTTATGGTCTTCAGGACCTGTCCATAAGAAAGTTTTTAGATTTTTTTCCAATTTAGACAGGACTTTTGTGGGCAATTTGAACAGAGACATAAAGTAAACCGGAATACTTTGCAACACCGTATTCACTAATAAAATTTTCCCAGTATGACTTAAGAGAGTGTCTTTCCAATTATCAAAGTGATGTTGTAATATTTCTACCATCGGGTCCCAAATATTATTTTTCATACGACCAATGAACAAAGGTAAACCCAAGTAGGAGTTAGGGAGGGAAGCTATCTTGCATCCAAGAATATCAACAATTTTCTTCTGTCATCGCTCTAGGGTGTTCAATAAAAATAGAAGGCTCTTCAATAAACTAATTTTCTGCCCAACTACCCTTTCATAAGTAGATATTATGGCTTTCGTATCTTGATCCTACTCCACTGAAGTAAGAAGTGAAAGGAAGATATCATCCACAAACTTATGGTGGGACAATGGATCAAACACTAGAGTAGTATTAATGCCTTTTATAATAGGGCTACGAATAAAATTTCTTCCCAACGCTTCAGCCATAAGGATAAACAAATATGGTGAGATTAGGTCACCCTATCTCAAACCCCTAAGGTTTGAAAAAAATCCAGCTGGAGCACCATTAATGAGAACATAAAATTTAGCCGAAGTGATGCAGATTTTGATGAGCTCAGTTCAACAGTGGTTGAAACCAAATTTGGAAAGCACTGAAAACATAACATCCCATGAAACACGGTCATAAGACTTATTCATGTCTAATTATAAAAATATACCTGCTCTACAGCTCTTATGGGTGGAATGCAATGTTTCATGAACCATGATAACACCATACAGGATCTACCTACCCGAAACAAAACCAGATTGAGATTTATCAATTAACTTGGGCATAAAATTCTTCATGCAGTTAGTCACTGATTTGGACAGGATTTTATAAAGTGTATTGTAGATATTGATTGGCCTAAAGTCTTTGAAGCTAATAGCTTTGGCAAAATTTGGGATTAAAGCCAAAAAAGTAGCATTCACTCCATAGGGAAGATATTTAGAGTGTTGGGCATATCTAAGAGCCTCACAAACATCGCCAAAAGCACTAAAATAATAATGGAGGAAAGCCATCTAGACCTAGAGCTTTCAAAACACCCATCACAAATATAACTTCTTTAATTTCTAAATCTTGGAAGGGATCTTTAAGAAAAATGCTCATGTTAGGCGTCATAACTAAAGGAATTCATTCCAACAGGAAATTTTTCGTCTCCACATCCCTTGCATATTTCAAATATAACAGAGTTAAAAATAAATAACTTCATTTCGAATCTCTTGAATATCTGACAATTTGGACCCATCCTCCTTGACAATTTCTCAGATATCGTTGGCACTTCTATTTTTTTTTGTGTTTTTGTCACCTTCCTTTAGCCATAAGTCTCAAGACTTCTGCTTCCACATGATTTATTCTTGGGCTAGGGTGTTATGGTTTCCTTATTGCTTAGCTCGCTTGAGAATCCCTTTTATTCAATTTTAGCTTGCATATCCAATAGCTTGCAGGTTGTCCAAATTTTTATGGCTACCATAGTATTCTGCATTGTTCACCCCGAAAGCCACCACACAAATCTTCATGCAGTCCGCCCCTATAACCACCATGCCATAATAATTTCAAAACATTTTACGTCATTGAAAGCACCAGGAAAGGGACAAGAGTTCAGTCCAACAAAAATAAATGCCTTTTTAAACCCTATTTTCTTTGAAAAATATTTTCAAGAACATGTTTATTCCAAGATTTAAGTTTTCCTTTTATAAACTTGAAATTTAAGAGCCACACACTACATCCCATACCAGGAACCTCAAAAGACCCCCATTCCATGATTCATTTTTTGAGATAAGTATGTGAACACCACATAGCCTCAAAACGAAAGGGCCTTCGGAAGAATATGCCCTGATGGGAGGATTCTAACCACAAAGGGATATGGTCAAAGC
Organism: Wollemia nobilis; assembly: GCA_028583015.1. Taxonomy (NCBI): domain Eukaryota; kingdom Viridiplantae; phylum Streptophyta; class Pinopsida; order Araucariales; family Araucariaceae; genus Wollemia; species Wollemia nobilis. The sequence goes on from JAQPPZ010016349.1 coordinate 3,910,109, forward strand.
CTAACTTCGGCAAAGCAGAGAGCAAAGCATCATGAAAAAAAGGTAAAACTTGCTTAGACAAAAAAATCCTATCTTATCTAGAAAGAATCAGTTGATTTCCTATGCGGCGATTGCTCCACGTAAACCAAGATCCTTTCAAATGTAAATCCATCATCTCACTATTATTGATAAAATAAAAAAAGTCCTCCATACTCCTTTCATAGGGGTCATTACCACATTTTTTATCAGACGCGAATAGCGGAGTATTAAAATCGCCTACCAAAATCTAGGCTTCCTCCTTAAAGCACTCCCTCATCTGAAGGATGGACGACCAAAGGGATTTCCTACTCTGACTAGAATTAGGGGCATATACATTGTTCATAACCCATATTAGGTTAGTCTTTTTGAAAAGGAATAATAAATTGATAATACGATCAGAGGAAGAAATTACAAAGCCATCAAATTTTTTTGTCCCAAAAATAGCAAAGACCACCAAAGGCCCCAGTGGTACAACTCGCTATAAAACCCACCCCATTTGAAATAGACTTATGCACACAGTCAAAATTATTGCTCTTAGTTTTGGATTCTTTAATGAAGATGATATCCGGAGACAAATCCTTCCTGAGAGAAGATAAAATCTGCCTTTTTGAGGGACCATTCAATCCTCTCATGTTCCAGCATAAAAATTTCATTTGCAGTATTTGGATTTTTTATTAGCCAATAGTGGCTGAGAAGGATAGGTGAAAGCCTCCATTTTTAATTTCTTTCCCCTCGATTCTACCCCAGAATCAACCTTGAGCTGGGTTTGAGATCCATTGGCAATATCAAACTCAATATCCTTTTTTATTCGAGAAGAATTCAAGAATAATTTTTGAGCAACAAAAGTAGAGTCATTTTTTTTCTTTTGAGTTGCTACGCGATTTTTGAAGGATAAGCACAAATTATGCACATGGCCCCTACTCCCACAACGACTACATAGAGGTGGTATGTTCTCATATTCCAGAGGTTGTTTCCAGGATCCCAATTCTGAATTAAGCTCTATTGAATCTGGTAGATCTGCCTCAATATTGGCCATGACACACATCCTTGCGTAGTTCATCCTTGATTTCACCAAAGTTGGGCCATCCACCGATATAAGCTCCCCAATGCCCCGCACAATACCCTTGAGCACATCAAAGCACCAAAAGTGCATAGGGAGACCAGGTAATTTCACCCAAAGGGGAAGTAGATTTGCTTTCTATGAAGAAGGGTTGAAATCAGTACCCCATTTTTGAAGAAAAAGCCCTCTATGACCAAAAAACCAAGGCCCTCCTTCCAAAATATACCTTGAATCTTCCTCGCAGGTTAATTTTACCAAGAAAAAAGACTTGGGCAGTGCAACAATATCAATGGAGCCTAGGGGTTTCCAAACTGAAATAGCCCATTTGCGAATGGAGGCTAGATCCGGCGACTGCCTTGAAATTTACCAATGAGGTCCTGTGAACATTCTTCCCTGTTCCTACAAATGATATCCGAAGGGATCCAGAGCTTGTGATTCTCAGGAAAGAGATCATATTAAATTTGTTTACCTTTGTCAACGAAAGACCCTAAGACCACTTTTATGAAAGAGGGACAAATTTGGATGATCCCCTTTGGATGATGGCCCCTTAAAATGAGGTCCATGTCGAAAAATTACAGATTGCAAACCCGTAGAGAGGTTAACCTTTTTTTGCCCACTTGAAGACCAGTCATCTTTTTCCATCGGGAAAGAGGGCCCTTTGAGTTCAAAAAAACCCTCTCCTCATCTGCTGGTTTCCGAATAAATGGGGCAACATCCAAAACCCCTTCCATCATAGAGGGTCTACTACTGCAGGGCAAAATTCCTCTTGTCCCACTCCTACCCTAACAAATGTCTTGAGGTCGCTTCCTGTTGCAACATCTTGTAAAAACCTCAAGGTGGTATCTACTGTATGGTCCAGTCTGATGTGAAAGTTGGTGCTGGCCCCATCTGAGGATGAATACACTTTGGATCTTCTGCTGTCTACTGCAAAACCTTCGGATATAAAAACATAAAAATTTCTTTAAAAAAAACTTAAAATTCAAATTTCAAAAATTTAAATACCTTGCTTTTTAATAAAATCCTTATCTCTCCAATTGATATAAGGGGTTTTTTTAGAACTTCATAAAAACCTTTTACAAATTTCTTGCTGCAGAATATTCCACCATGTGTCCATGAGTCCGCTGCGACACTCTAACAAATTATAGGGTTTCAATTTTTTTCCCTCCGTCGGTGAACTGTTGCAGCAGAATATATATATATATATATATATATATATATATTTCCCTTATCTCTCCAATATTAGACTGTAATAGGCTACCTCCACTTATGATTTCACCAAAAAATTGTCTCTGTCAACAGATATAGACCTCTGCCACCAACCTCCAGGCGAATTTCTGCAGCTACTAGAGTTTCGATGGCCATCAACAATGTTGCTACCGGCCATTGTATCGTCAAATATCTCTTCAAGGCTGTCTTTGAAATTAAATCCCAACTCTCTCAACTTTTCAGACTTGTACTCCGCCGTTCCTTCAGATCTGTACTCTCCGCTTTTCAGACCCTTAAAGATTTTAAAACCCGTACATCGATGTTCAGACATGTACTCCGCCAATAAGTATTATATTATGTTATTATGATTTTTCTTGTTTGTTACCTAGATTTTTTATATTAATGTTTAGTTTTTCAATTTATTAAAAAATTGGACTGAGAAACAATAAAAAGAGTTCTTGAAAAGAAATAATTTGAGGAGAGCTAGGGTTTTGACGGCCAAGATGACGGCGGGCGGGAAAGCTTCTGCGGGAGAGCACGGGAACGCCAACAGACTGAACCAGGGGCACATCAGGGTGGAGGGAGGGCAGTCAGAGACCGGGGGCGCTAAGGAGTCCTCTCCAACCGAAGAGGATGTAGGTCATGACAAGGATCCACCAGACAAATGGGGAGGTGGACATCAGAAGTCGTACGCTCAGGCAACGGCTTCAGAAATTCTTTCAAGCTTTGTGGAATTCGAAAAATTTACCCTCATCGATAAGTTTATTGGCGGCCGTCCCGACATGGAGACCATTCGCAAGTGGGCGGCAGGTAAATGGCGAACCTCTAGTCACATGGAGTTGGCGGCCTTAACCTGGGGTTTTTTCATGATTAGACAGAATAACAAGGAGGACTAGTGTAAAATCCTGGCTGGTGGTCCCTGGTTCCTAGGTCGCAGAAGTCTCTTTCTAAGGAAGTGGGGTATGGACTTCAACCCCAAGACCCAAAATATCAACATTGCTCCAATATGGGTTAGACTCCCGAGTCTACCCCTCTTATGTTGGCATGAAAATGTAATCAGAGGAATTGCACGCTCCATTGGTGAGTTGGTTACCATTGACCCTCCCACCAAAGCTCGAACCAGATTTGTTCAAGCTCGGTTTTGTGTTCTGGCAGATTTGGAGGCTGACCTTCCATCATCCATCACTCTCCGGTCAGGAGATATCATTCTCCACAAGCAAGCCATTGTGTATGAGAACAGACCAGCTTTCTGCCCCTAGTGCAGTTCTCAAGGGCACCTCTAGTCCAACTGTCCTCTTCAAAATCCAAGGATGAAGAAACGGGATTCCAACAACCCCTTGGAACACGGTGAAGGTCAGACAAAGCACCCTGCTGCGAAAGGGCATGAATCTCCAGGCCCGTCTAGGGACCATCCCGAATCCTCCCACCTGGTGGAAGTAGTCTCCCCCCAAACGATCTCTGAGCCGTGTGGTGCAAGCCCTCACCTTGGACCACAGGAGGAGAAGGACTAGTCCCTCCCCCAAATCACCGCACATGCAGATTCACCCAAAATCTTGGACCATAACCACCCCGTGTCCCAAAATGTGCTGGAAGATTACCTACTAGGAATAAGGGGTGAGCAGTCTAGTAATATCAGCCCTCGTAATACGAGAAGCCGAAAGCAAGGTGTTGATTTTGGTAGCGAAAGGAAGCAAGGTCGTCCCCCCAACAAAGATAGGCGGGACAAGGAGACGGCGACAGATGTTGCAAATGGTACTCAACGGCTGCTTTTTCAGGATGATTCTGATTCCCAGATGGGTGACTCGTCTATCCCAAAACCTCCCCTCCAGCAAGGAAAGGGAGGTAAGAAGAATATCAAACTGTTGAGATGAAAGTCCTCTCATGGAATGTGAGAGGGCTTAATGCAACTGCCAAACGGAGATTGGTGGCTGATCTCAGAAAGAGGACGAATCCGTCCATCCTAATTTTGCAAGAGACTAAGACCGATGCTATCTCTTCTGCGCGAGCTTCTAAGGTCATTTGGGCTAAGGAAAAATTCCTCTCCAGTCCTGCAATGGGAACGGTAGGCGGTCTCATGATTCTTTGGGATCCAGAGATTTTTGACGGTAGCCTTCTCTCAACTTCCAGTAGGATTATCAATGTTTTGTTTCATTCCAAAGCCATTAACTTTTCTTGGATCCTATCCAATGTGTATGCCCCAAACTCTATCTCGGAGAGAGCAAAAATGTGGAAGGCTATTTCCCATATGAGGGAAACGTTCTGTAATTTTCCTTGTGTTCTAGGGGGAGATTTCAACTGTCCTCTTCACCCATCTAAAAAGAAAGGAGGATCGGACCACTCTAGCCACAGTCTGGAAGACTTTCAAGATTTTGTTTCTACCAATAACTTGCTTGACATTGACCTCAAAGGGACATCCTTCACTTGGAGCAATAGGAGGATTGGGAGCAATCTTATTCAAGTCAAGCTTGAAAGATTCTTCATATCCCAAAAGGCTATTCCCATACTCGGTGTGGCAACTCTCTCGGCATTACCGAGGATTGGGTCTGATCACAATCCTATTGTCCTGGAGACGGTTGATGGGCCTATTTTTAAAACCCCCTTCAGATTTGAGTCCATGTGGATTTCTCACAAGGACTTTAGAGGGTTGGTTACAGCCTGGTGGCAGCAGAAGGTAGCAGGTTCCGCTTCCAAGAGAGTGACCTTAAAACTCAAGTTAATCAAAAGGAATTTGAAAACATGGAACAAGGAGGTGTTCGGAAACATTTTTGAGTCCAAAAGGTCCATTTCTGCGAACCTGAAATTGGTGGAGGAGATAATGGAGCTCGAAGGTTACATCGATTGCCTCAGGGAGGAGGAAAGGAGGCTCTTGGTGGATTATCATTCTATTCTTGCAAGGGAAGAAACTTTCTGGCGCCAAAAATCTAGAGACCTCTGGTTGAGAAATGGAGACTCCAATACGAAGTTTTTTCATGCGTCAACTTTTCGGCACAGAGGGGCTAACAAAATCAGGGAAGTGGTGTGCAAGGATGGATGTGTTACCAAGGATATTGAGGAAATCCAAAGTGAAGCGGTTGACTTCTTCTAGGATCTGCTCGGTGTTCCTCCCGATAGTGATCTCCAGGTTCAGAAATCTCTATTGGATAACTTCCCAATCAAAGTTCCTCTCGAGGTAAGCTTTAAGCTTTTGGAGCCTTTTTCTATGTTCGAGATTAAAGAAGCTTTGTTCTCCATGCAACCAGACAAGGCCCCTGGGCCTGACGGTTTTCCCCCCCATTTTTTTCAAGTTATGTGGGATGTTGTGGGCTCGGATGTGTGTGAAGCAATTCAGGAGATTCAAGCCTCCAGATCCATCCATACAAAACTAAATTCTACCTTTCTTGCTCTCATCCCTAAGTCTTCTGCCTGCAAAAGTTTATCTGATTATCATCCCATTAGCCTGTGCAATGTTTTTTATAAAATCTTAACCAAGTCCATAGCCAACCGTCTGAGGTCCCTTCTTCCCTCCTTGGTTGGTCCTTCTCAGGGAAGCACCGTGAAAGGCAAAAACATTCTCGATGGTGTCATCACCATCCATGAAACCCTCCATTCTGCTCATCTCTTCAAAAATGCTGCTCTTTTCCTCAAGCTGGACATGAATAAAGCTTTTGACAGAGTTGACAGGAGGTTCCTCTATGTTGTCCTCTTCAAGTTCGGATTTCACCCTCAATGGATTGACCTTGTCAGTAGTTGCATATCCACTCCCTCATTTTCTGTTCTAATCAACGGATCCCCTGCTAGGTATTTCCAAAGTGCCAGAGGCCTCAAACAAGGTGACCCTCTGTCTCCTATTCTATTCATCCTTCTGGCTGAGGTTCTGAGTTGGTATTTGAAAGAGGCTCTTCGCCAGAATAAGATCTCTGGCATTTTTCCCACCTCCAAAGTCGATCCTGTCTCTCATCAGCAATTTGTGGATGACACCCTCATCTCCACTGGGGCATCCGTCACTCAAGCCAAATCCATCAAGCGAATCCTCTCCCGTTATGAAAAGGCTTCCAGACAGAAAGTCAATTACATCAAAAGCAAAATTTACTTTATTAACACTCCTATGCGAAGGCAGCTCCGCATAGCCAAAATTTTGGAATGCACTATTGATTCCCTGCCTGCGTCTTATCTGGGTTTGCCTCTGGCTTGTAATGGCCGAGCCAATGGAAGCTTGTGGGACATGATCCTGGAACGTCTTCACAAAAATCTGAGCACTTGGAAAGGCAAATTCCTATCGCAAGCTGGGAAAGCCACCCTTACCAAAGCTTGTCTCCAAGGAATCCCAACTTACTTCATGTCTGTGTTCATGCTGCCTGTTTCTGTCCATTCCAAGATTGAAAAGATTCAGAGGACCTTTCTGTGGTCTGGCAATGAAGAAAAATCCAGAATTCCTCTTGTGGCCTGGGATAAGGTTTGCTTGCAAAAGGACCAAGGCGGCATGGGAATGAGGAGATCAAGACTCATGAACACTGCTTTGATCACTAAGCACGCTTGGAAGATCCTGACTAATGACCCAGCAGAGTGGGTCAAGCTGGTTAAGAGGAAGTATCTTGGATCGAGTTCTCTTTTTGATGTCGGGATTCCTCCTGAAGCGTCTGCCTTTTGGAAATCGGTGCTTCAAGCCCACTCTCTGATCAGCTCTGGTGCTCGTTGGATTTTGGGTGATGGCAACTCCATTCTCTTCTGGAAGGACAGGTGGTTTACTGATGGAGCTCTCGAGTTGAGAGCGGACCTCGCTGGCCTGAAAGCCCAGGTGGATCCAAATTCCCAACTCAAGGTTGCGGACTTCATTGATCGGAGCTCTCTTCCCCCTCGATGGAATTTGCCAGTCCTGGACGACTTTAACAATGAAATGACTTTTTTGTCTAATATTCTTCGATCTGTTTTAATTCCATCTGTTAGAAGAGATGACAGAATCATCTGGCATGGCACGGAGGATGGTCTGTTCTCTATCAAGACCGCCTATGACCTTCTTACTTATGAGATTTCCATGGATCACCGATGGAAAGTTATTTGAAGGAAGGGTATTATTCCTAAATTTAATTACTTTGTGTGGATTGCATTTCATAATAAAGCCTTAACCATCGACAACCTCCATAAGAGGGGTTTTGCTATTCCCAAAAGGTGCTTCTTATGCTTTGCTGATTGTGAGATGACATACCACTTATTTTTGCACTGTCCTTTTTCCCATTCTATCATCGGCACTGTCTTGTCTTCCTTTCAAATCCATTGGTGCACTCCCTGCTCCCTCAAAGATGCCTTCCACCAATGGCCCAATCCTTTCAATAATCCTAAACTCCGCTTCCTTCTTGAGGCCTCTTTCCACCACTCCATTTGGCAGATTTGGCTAGAGAGGAATTCTAGAGTCTTCGACAAGGTCCCTAGAGTACCTCCCTGTGTTGCTCAGAGAGCCTTATCCTTCGCCATTGAGAATTCTAAAGTTGTTCCTAGTTCCCGTCCCCGCATTCCTGGCAAAGCAGTGATCTTCAAAAGTTTGGGCCTCTTCCCTTTTCATGATGGTGTTTCTAAGTATCAGCATGGGGATGTTATTTGGACCAAGCCCCCTGTGGGCTGGATTAAATTAAACTTTGATGGTGCGACCAAAGGCAATCCTGGCCCCGCTGGTTCTGGTGGTGTGGTTAGAGACCATAACGAGAATCTCGTGTTGGCTTATTATGAAGATTTGGGTGCCCAGACTAATCACTATGCTGAAGCCAGAAGTGTTTTGAAAGGTATCCAGATCCTCTCCGAGGATCCTCGACCTTTGATAGTCGAAGGTGATTCGCTCAATATAGTCAACTATCTGCTAGGCTCTAAAGACCCCTCTTGGAGGGTCTACAACATCATTCTTGAGGCTAGGATGCTCCTCTCTCAACGTGACAGGTGGAAGGCATGTCATATTTTTAGGGAAGGAAATCGCGTGGCAGACCACATGGCCAACAAAGGGCTTGTGACCACGTGTCCTGTTGTGTGGCACTCATGCTTCCCATCTGAGGTGGCGATTTTGGCCAATGCGGATATCCTCTCATGATGTTCTCCCCGCTTCAGAAGGTCATTCGTTTGGTTTGGTCGTTTCGCTTTCGATGGTCAAATTTCTCCAGCTAGTATTTTGTTTTCCTTGGTAAAATGTGGTTTCTTTCCAGGATATTCAGGCATAAGGTCCCTACTTGTAGCCTTCGGGCAATTAGCAGTTTTTGTTTTCTTTCATCAGTTTTATTCCTCCAGCCACAAGGCATGATGCACATTCCAGCCAGGCTGATTTTGTACATAAGGTTTTGGGATCCTCTATAAAAACCCACTGTTAATCTATTAAAATAATTACCAAAAAAAAAAAAATTGGACTGAGAAAAGTCACTCCTTTTTTGGATTATCTTTTTATTTTCACTATCTGTGCTCTTCCATAGATATTTAAAACATGATTGAGGCTTGTTTTTGGATCACACTCACTTCCAACTTGCCCATAATATTATTAAACGGTTCGATGTTACATCAAACGTTATACTAATTCATTATAAAATCAGTTTACAATTTTAAAATATTTTGTAAATAATTTTTTAAAATTATAAAATTAATATTTTAAATGGAAAATATATCTATAAAAATTATTATAAAAGGTAGTACTATATGATTAAAGCATATGATAAAGTGATTATTTAGAAAGAATAGTGATTATTTTTACAATTCTTTTTTTTTTAAACCTCGTTAACATTATCACTTTTATTTTGATCAAACTATTAATTTAAAAATTATAAAAAAAATAGTTTTTTATATAATATAATTTTCGAATAATTTTTTTTGCTTTCAACAAGTCTTAAATATATGTATAATTATCAAGCTATTATAATAATATTATAAAATCATCATATAAAACAAAAAAATATATTTTATTTTATTTTATACAAACTAATTTTAAAAATAAAATAAAAATTGTTCATCTTTTCATGCGAATTTTACCATTCTAATTAGTATACTAACAAATTATAGTCTATTCAAAGTAGTATTTAAATAAACTAATTGTATTTTATAATACTATGTATTACTAGTTTAAAATAAAAACATTACAATATAAACATAAAAATTGTGAATGTAAAATTATATTTTACATTTATTTTTTATAAGTTTTTTTATTACATAGTTATATTAATTATATATTAATTTTTTAAACAAAATATAAAAAAGTAAAAGGAAAACTATTGTTCAACTCATTCATACAATAATCTTATATTTAGGTTGTAAGGATAATATTAGATCAAATTTTCAATTTAGATGTTATTATTATTATTTATTTGATGGAAAAAGGGTTTTGAAAGAAACCCTAAATTTTTTACAAAATGGATCCACACAACTTTGAAAGATTAAGAGAGGCCCATAGGCCACCAAAAGAGAAACAAGGATCTAGAGATCCAATAGGATCAAACCCAAACAAAGCTACCAAAATAGTTCCATACATACTCCTAAAATTTTGAGATAGCCTAAGGTAACTCAATCCCACATAGGGGAGAGCAAACACCTTGGTCGAGCTAACTAGACTAACAAAACAAAAAATATAGTACACAAAAATTCACAACAAACCACCTGGAACCGAAACCTAGTTTGTGGTTCTATTGGGTCCATCTTCCTTCCCCAACTCTTCATAATTTGGTTCCCTCTCTTCCCACTTCATCAAGTCTAGTATATCCTCTTGTTTGAATTAAAAAAATGCGGTTCCAAAAATTTAAAAAGTACCATAAAATCCCCCTTGAATAAAGCCACCAAATAAACAACAATAAAATTATCTTCTTTTGACATCATTAGCTAGTTGTATTAAGCCTTCTAGAGACTCCCTCTTCCAAACTATGATGCCACTTTGAGAGGTGCCCAGGTTAGCCAAAACACTGGCTGAATTGTTACCTTCCCTAAATACATGTTGGTACTAGATAATTTCAAATGTTTCGGTCAAGTTATACACTTCCTTCAATAGGTTTGAGATTTTCCAAGTTGGAGTATCCATCCATCTAACCATATTAATGATATTGAGTGAGTCACCCTCGATTATAACTTTTCTAGAGCCCAAAGTTTTTAATTACATGACTCCTTTAAAAGAGTTCTAGCCTTAGTTGCATGGCTACATTGGGTTGTGACATTTTCAGCAAACATAAATAAAATTCACACCTTTGCATCCTTGATGACACCACATGCTCCAGCCCTATCCAAATTACCCTTAAATGCACCATCAAATTTTAATTTTATCCACCCAGGAGGGGGCAATTCCCAAATAGTGTCTGATCTTACTAGGCGATGGATTCTCAAGACCAAAGCAAGAGATGATTTAAAACCTAAATTATTTTCTATCCTAGCTTCCGTACCAACATTACCCACATCTAGGGACAAGAGATCAACATTATCCACGATGGAAAGGATAATATTAACAAAACCTAACTCTAGGTAATGAGAAGTGTTCTTAAAATATCTGGATTTGTTTTCCTTCCATATCCACAACCATAGATGAGGGAGGACAAAGGATGTGAATGATCAAATATAAGGTGACAAATAGGGAGTTCTCCATTGCTCCACATGGATATTTAGCTCTCTAGGGAGAATCCAATCCATTTCTGCTAGATGAAGTAGCATTCCAAAAATTTCCCTATAATAGGAACATAGGGAGAATAGTTGCTCAGGAAATTCTTCCACCAACTCACATAGATAACATCCTTTGGGTAAAATAAGACTTCTCTTTTGTAAATTATCTAGTATTAAGCACCTTCCCTGCACATCAAACAAAACAAATATATTCACTTTGGGTGTGAGACCTTTGTGCAAAATTTTCTTAGTTAGGAACCAAGGCTCTTTGTGATTTTCAAGGAGTGCATACATTGATTTTACCAAGAAACATCCCTTATTTTTAGCTCCCAAAACCATCTTATATTGTTTATCTTCAGATACTATAATAATGTATTTTAGCAATTCTGAAAGGAATTTACAAGAAGATTTCTAATATTGAGACCAATTGGGGAAAGAAGGAGATTTTCAATATTTTATGCCATTCACCATCTCAAAGTAATCATAAACCCTTATTCAAAAGCTTATGTTGTGATAAATACGGCCTAAGAGAAGGTAGGAATAGAGTTTAAAGGTTTATCTGCTACCCATCTATCTCTTCAGAAATTGATCCTCTAACCATTACCTAGAATCCAATAGTCACCCCTCTAAACATCTGCTCAAATTTTAACCATGCTTTTCCAAAACGTAGATCCTTGGTACGGGTTGGGATAAAAAAAAATAAAATCCCCATTTCCCAAGTATTTAAATTTTAAAATTTTAATCCATTTTGTATTAGTATTTTGGGTCAACTTCCATCCTTACTTAGTTATAAGGGCCCTATTCAATAAAATCATTTTCCTCATACCAAGTCCTCTCATATCCTTACAACTGCAAACTTGATGCCAAGATCCTAATGAAAACTTCTTTTTTCCTGAGATCCGGACCAATGAAAGAAATTTTGAATCTGCTCTAATTTTCTAAGAACTATCCGTAGCACCTTGAAAAAAAAAATAACAATGATTTATAAAGTAGTTTTAACCATAAGGGCCTTACTAGCTTGGCTCAAGAGCACCTCTTTCCACCCTACTACTTCCTCTAGACTCTCTCCACCACCGATTCCCATAAAGAAAAATTAAATCTACCTTTAAAGAGAGACATTCCCAGGAAAACAAATGGAATGTAATCAATCACACACCCTAGGAATTCAGTGATTTTTCTCTACCTTCTAACTGGTGTGTTGAATAAATAAATCTTAATTTTTCTAAATCTAATATTCTGCCTAATGACTCGATCATAATCTGAAAGAATGGCTCTAATCACCTGAGCATGTAGAATCGAATCTAGGAAGGATAGCAATGTATCATCCATGAACTAACATTGTGAAATTAGATTAAAATAACTTGCAGTGTTTATGCTTACTATAAAAGGTTTGTCTTTGATAGTTATTCCCAATGATTCTACCAATAGAATAAATAAATGAGAAGATAAGGGATCCCCTTGTTGGAGACACTTGTAACTACCAAAATAACCTATTGGGGATCCATTAATAATGATATAAAACTTCACTTATGAAATGTAGGATTTAACCAAACTCAACCATTCTTGATTAAATCCAAATTTCTCCATAACATTTAACAAAAATTCCGAAGAAACCCAATCATAGACCTTATCCATGTCAATTTTTATAAGGGTGTGTGGTCTACCACTTATTTAGAGAGTGTATTAGTCCATGAATTTCAATGATGCCATCAAGAATTTTTCTTCCAGCCACAAATCTACTTTGGCGTAAATCAATAATACTTGGAAGGTGGACTTTCAATCTATTTGCTAAAATATATTTTATTTGCTAAAATTTAAATGTTATATATTTTTTATATTAATATTAGATATGTTGTAAATATGTTTAAGTTCTATTTTTTGTGTAATAATTTTATTATTTTTTAAAGAATTCTCATGTATAAATAAATTTAGATAGTTAAAATATTGATAGTAAAATTGTGTAAAATAAAATATAGTTTTGAACTAAATCCTTTAAATTTTTGATGAGTACATTAGTTGGTTCAAGAATTTGTAATATGATATCCAAACTACCAAAGAATTAAATTTCAAAGAGAAGTAAAAGCAATAACATAATGAAAATAAGGATATTAATCTACTCAAGATTATATTTCACAACATATCTAAGATATATGATAGAGTAGTTGTATTTGAGATACTTCTAGTTTAATTTCTAGAAGATCCTCCTTTCCATGATGATATTAAAATATCTTATTCACAATAAACCTTGATGACAAAGGTGTAAGATTTATTCTTTACTCATCCATGCTCATGAATAAAAATAATTAATACAAATGTTGATAAGAATCCAAACCTAGGAGAGAATAAACAAGCCCTATAGGAAAAGCTATTTGCACATTTTATAATAAGAAGGGATACAAGAATTTTATATCAAATAGGAATTAGTAATATTAAATAATAAACCAAAAGTGGGTGTTTATGTTGCTCTATCCTATGCTGAGGGTGAGTATGACCATGATGGTGATACTTCCCAAGCTCACATATTTTTTCATTTAGCATATTGAACGTCCACTTATTTGATAAGTGTAGTGAATATTTAAGGGTAACTTGACACATGACCAAGCATTTAGATATCTCACATGACTATAATACACAATATTCTAGAAAGTATTTTTTCACTAGGGATAAATTCACTTCACAAGTGGCTAGATGTGGTGAGGTGAGAGTTGGTTTTTTGTTTGAATATGTTTTTCATGTTCCTGATGTAGGTCCCACATTTTTATCTAGTTATAACATCACCTATACAAATAATAAGGGTAGATTTTTATCTAGATCAATGAGTAATAAAGGATATTAATGATGGTTTCAAGAATATTTTATTAGGGCATTACAATGATTCAAATAATTTTTATAATCTTGAAGAGTGTTTGAGTGCTTTTTCCTCAATTATGATGAAATGTGTTATTGCTATGTTAGGATGGGAATATTATGTTAGTTGATGATGTCATATTAGAATTGAGCATATTTACTATGGATATTTGAGGTACATGAGTCATAATCAGTGGACTATTAGTATTCCTCCTATTTCTCTTCCTAGTGGTTTTGCGAAGGATTGTGTTTTGGAGAAGCATCATCGAGATTGCTTTTCAAAAGATAATTCTAAGAAAACTATAGGATCCTTGGGGTACATTTATAGTGATATCTATGGACCCATGGATGCACCATATATCTAGGAATAAATACTTCATCAATCTCATTAATGACTTATCTTAATATATAATATTATACACTATTTATACAAAAGATTTGGTTTTTGAAAAGTGTAAAAACTTCAAAGTACTTATGAAAAATTGATTTGATAAGAGGATTAAGATCTTGAGGATATATGAAGAATGTAGGTATGTGAGCAATGCCTATTTTTATTTATTGGCCTTTCATAGTATTACATTTTAGATGACAATCCATTGTAACCTAGAGTAGAATGGGATAGTTGGCTTGTTGGGCATAGAAATTGTGGATGTGGACTGATGTATATTGCTTTCTAAGAAAATGGAGCCTATTTTTTAGGGTAAATTATTAAATATAACTCAAGGCATTTTGGGCATTACTCCCCTTGAAATATTGACATATGATAACCTTGATGTGTCTTTGTTCTATATCTTTGGAGCATGACATGGGCATATATTCTCAAATATATCTAGTATAAAATAGAACTAAAGATTCATATATTAATTCTTGTGGGGTATTCATACACCTCTATTCCTATTTATGACAAAACAACTTCATCAAAGATCTCATCACACCAAATAAAAATACCTTACCTCTTACTACTATTTTGGATGAAGATCCTTTTTGTCTAGGTAGTATGATTGTCCTAGATACTTATTCAAATATTCTTATTGGTACCATTATATTTGTTTCTTATCCTTCATATTTTGATGAAAATAATTTAGATGGGTCTTTTGAGATTCATTCTTTTCAACAACACCATCTCCCACATCTCCATTTTGAGATCGTCTAGAATAATATGTTGATCCTCTTGATCCATGTGTGATCATGATGGATGCTGAAGTAGATGGAAAGTTTGAATTTGATGATCTAGTTTTGGATCCTAATATTTCTTCTCTATAGGTGTGCAGTAGTCTTCCATGATTCATCTAACAATCTAGTGGGTTCAAACCCTCCTTTTGGATGCTCATCTCATTATTTTTCAAGAGTGTCATTAAAAGGATTTCTATCAAGACTTGCTCTTGAAGGTTGATGAATTTGAATATACTCCCACATATTATTATGCTAAGGGCCATCCAAAATTGTAATATGTTATTCTTATTGAGTATGAGTCCCTAATGAAGAATCATAGATGGGTTCTTATTATCTTAAAGAAAGGAAGAATATTGTAGAGTATATATGGGTCTATAATACCAAGTATAATTCTAATGATCAAGTAGAGAAGCATAAGGTATGCATTATTGGTTAAGTATTATCTTAAAATTATGGAATTAACTACTCAAAGACCTTTTCCCCAATTTATCAAATGGATTTTGTTTAAATGATAATTTTTTAGTTATCTCTTATGGGTGAAAGGTATATTAAATGGATGTGAATAGTGTGGTCCTTCATTATGAGCTTCTAAAGGAGATATACATGTGAAAAAAACCTACTTTTGTGCTTTATGGACTAACCCCTTGGTTTATCATCTACTAAAGTCCCTATATGTGCTTAAGTAGGATCCTTGAGCATGATTTTCATGTGTAGGAATGCCTATATTTCCTTAATTATTTTCATGATGTGTGATTGTTGTAGGGTGGGTGGGTGCAAAGTTATTTTTTTTTTAGGATTTGGAAACCCATAGTATTTTACACATATATAAAATTACACCTTCAAATGTTCTTTTTAACAAAACTTTGAAAATTTTAACTATAAATATGAAATTATGATGTTAATTTGTTTAAGAAAAAAAAATATTTAAATAATTAAAACTTACACAATTATGTAGATTTGATTAATCAGATATTCTAATAGGAAGGTAGAAACACCAAGAATTAGCAAATGGTACCTTCAGTTTGGAATTCGGTTGATACTCATTTTAAATTTGAAAATTATTAATTGTAAATGTTAAATTAGATTTTAGTTGTTTGAG
The DNA here is from genome assembly GCA_028583015.1 of Wollemia nobilis. NCBI lineage: Eukaryota > Viridiplantae > Streptophyta > Pinopsida > Araucariales > Araucariaceae > Wollemia > Wollemia nobilis. The sequence goes on from JAQPPZ010016349.1 coordinate 3,926,092, forward strand.
TTTTTTTTTTTTTGGTAAAAATAATGATTATATTATATTGATCATCAAATAATATTACATATTTGGCCTTTCTAAACCATAATTATTTTCACCCATGTACTAAAAACCAAAATCCTTATCAATAAAAAAAGGTGTCACAAAAATTTAATCTCTACACAGTACCAGAAATTTTATCATCAATATATTGAATAAGCAAAATATCTTTCATTATTTCCTTTCATTCCCATAGCAAATGAGGTCTCCCTTGGCCAAATTCTTTTTTTCCATACCATTAGCTACCTTATTATGCTCTCTTGGTATATAAGTATCTATTACCTCTATAAAATTAATTTTTATTTCTTTGATTTTCTCTACAATCCTTTGAATTCTCTAACTAGCATTCCTGATTCCCAATGTAGATTTAAGGTAGTTGATAAATAATTGAGAGTCCAACTCCACTATCACTCTATTCCACCGAGGCATGAGAGCCTCCTAAATCCCTCTCAAAATGTCATATCCCTTAGTAATGTTGTTTGAAAGTGTACCCAATTTTACTGCAAATACGAATGTTGAGGTATCATATAGTAGTCTACATATTTACCCCACAACTAACCCTATCCAAGTTACCCCTTGATGCCCCATATATTTTTACCTTTCCAAATCCCAATGGTGGTTGCTATCATTTTTGGGTTTTATCGATCATTTTATCCTATCGTTTGACTCTTACGACTCTATCCATGTAGGAACTTATCTTGAGTTGTACCATTATTTGATCCTATCATTGATATGATTTTTGTGGTTTCTTTAGTTTGAATTGGATAGTATTTTTTATATTGGATATGTTATTCACCCACATACAATGGATATATCTAGTCTCTTATTTGAATATCCTTCTATTCTGCTCATTCTAGATGTTCCAAGGTAGGATTGTTATCCTAATCGACACTATATAATCCACATAATCATATACTCATTGTTAATTATTTCATCATCTATAAAACTCTTAATGCAAACCTAAAAAAGATGCCAACATTTTCCACAACTTCATCATTATGGGGTATTCTATAAAAATGTGGTTGAAAGTTTCATTCTCCTTCATACACAATGTACATCTAAAAGGTCCATAGACTCCCATATTCAATAATTTGTACCCTAAAATGTTATATTGTGGTGAGTATATGATATATGAAATGCAACCACGAGATGTAAGATAAGAAATCTAAGATATCTATATTATAATGACACTATAAGATGTAATAAAATAAAGATATAAACTTCTACAATAAATCAAATACAAGCAATTAATGAAACCTTTAAAAAAATCGTACAATGTAGTATAATGGAGGACATGAACACTACACAAATTGCTTTTAAAGGAACTACATTGTACTCCTCTATCGATCTATACTATGCACTCTCTATATTCTCTCTTCTTTATTTTACTCACTATAGGATATTTTTGTAGATTAAAGATACAACGCCAAACAGAAATAAAGAAATCACAATAAAAGAATGCAAAACAGTTGTACAAAATGAATGATTTTTATTAATCAATGGAGTTTAGAAACTCCTTTTAAGTACAACGAGGCCTGTAACCCTTTTCGTGATACAAAGTTACAATTTGTGCTAGGGTTCTCCGAAACCCTAGCTGGCACAATGTGGTTGCGTCTCCGAAGAATGTATCCTTAACCTCAACAGAATGAGTGGGCTTCGTTGTATCCTTTGGCTCGGACCACTCTAGCTTAAGCAGCTGCTATCAAAAAATCAGATCTGCGACTAGAATCCTGCACACATTAAAATTATCAAAGAGTTAGAAACTAATAAGAGGGCTCCACTGTGTGAGCCCTTAGAAACAGTCTAAAACCCTATATTTATGAAATAAAAATAAACGGAATGCAGAATTCAATAGCAGATTAATACATAAAGAAATATTACTTGCTTTAGACGAATCTATACCTTTTCTTGTTAACGCGGAAAGACCAGGCGGTGGCGATGGATGCGATGAAAGGGTTTAGTTCAGACTTAGGGCCGTAGAAGACTCAGAAGACTCAGGATTAACAACAATAGCCAACTCCAGACTTAGATTGGAAAGATAGGTAGGTTTAGCCAAAGAGATAGATAGGGTTTGAGCCATCAAGGTGACTCAATTTATAATCTACTCTTAGGGCACACTTTAGGGTTTTAACAACACTTTGAACGTGTGGCTAAGATTAAAGTGGATCCAAGGGTAGAGAATAAATCTAGGTTGTGAAACGGATTAAGATGGATGGACGGATGAGATTAAATGAAGGATGGACGGCTCAGATTAAATCACTTAAACTTTATTTATATATATATTAAAATATATTAAAATATTAAAATATATATATATATATTAATTTAAATAAATTTGGGGATGAAAAATGGCGGGAAAAGTGAAATTGGGCCAAATAATGGTGGGAAAGTGTGGATTTGGGCCAAATAATGGCGGGAAGGATGGATGACTGACACGTGGCTGGCAGGAAGGTATAGATGACTTACAAGTGGCTGGATTTTGGTGTCTACAATTTTTATATATGAATATAAGTTCCTTGGACCTCACTATATATTTTAATCTATCCTATGACTCATGTACGTGTGGAATACATACACATTTACATCACTGCACATTCTAACACTTGTACATTTATTACATCTTGAAGTAACTACTTAACTTTACTCTAAAGTAAACTCCTAATCTAGTAATGTAACAAAGATGGTAAATTGATATGTACCCAATAATGTAATGTATTCCCTAACACCCCCTATATTACATTATTTAGGTATTAAAGACTTTAGTCTTCAATACGGATCTTCATATTGGTTCTGGAATTTGAGCTCTTCTCTCTTGCATCCTTCATTGTCTTCTTTATCTGAATTCATATTAGTATCTTGTTCAGGTTCAAAATTAAAATAAAGAGAGGACAATAAAACTATGCACTACTTTACCATCTTCATATTTTGTGATATATAGGTTCTTCATTCTCAGCAATATGTTCTTTAGAAAATGCATTAGTATTATTTTGAAATACAACAATATCTTGCAAATTTTCAATAGAATCCAAAGTATATATATTTCTATGGATTCATCCAGTGGCTTCAATCTCATTTTGATTTATAATGTGACACATATTAACTCCATTTATGTGTCTAAAATCAATTATAATTTTTCCCTCTACTATATTTACTATTTGAATAAGATTAGATGATAATCTAGGGACGTACATTGCATTATGTAGTAGCAAATTTGAAAATGATTTTCTAGGTGTTGCACACCCATATCCATGTATGTGATAGAATTTTTCATCTACAATTTTCAACCTGTAATTGCTATTGACTTCAATACAACTAGACCATTGTAGATTCCTTGTCATGTGATGACTTGCACTAGAATCAATATACCAAATGTCCTTTTCATTTTTACCTATGAATTTGTTTGATTTTTAAGTGATTTTACATCTTTGATATGGTATATTGGATTGATTATGATCTTGTGTCCTCTTGTATTGTGCATTGTGATGAAATTCCCCTCTTATTATTTATTCCATTGTAGTATATTATAGGATTCCTTTAGCACTTTAGTATTTTAAGAACACTTTTGATAGATCCTTTGTAGCAGACTACCTTATGACTCCCTAGTTTAGATTATGTAAATTATTTTGATGACACCTTTCTAAGACTTAGAAATTGTAGGATCCTTATGTCTCCCTAGTGATTGGAATATATTATAATCTTGGTAAAGTTCTTTAGGAAGTAATAGTTTACATTTTGAGTTGATTTGGTAATGTTTTTGGAATGATAATAATAAACTCCTATTTCACCTTAGTTCTTCTATTGAACTATGAACCTATCAATTTTATGGAGTTCTCTATAGTTGGATTCCTTTTGCCTCTTTAATGTGTCTGTGAGACAAGTATAAGAAATTAATTCCAACTCTTTTGAATATTTAATGAACTTCCTTCTTCAACCTTTAATAGTTCAATTTTCTAAATTCTAATAAACTAAGGTTTGATGTGGTATACCTTATAACTCCCTAATTTGGAATTTTAGAAAATAATAATATTTGCAAATTAATATTCCAATTTACCAAGGTTGAAAACCTTATGTCTCCTACTTAATTATTTGTAAATATCTCAGTGTTTGAATATCAAGCAATTTGTAATATCTTCAACCTTTGCTAAAATTGTTTTCTTAATTATAAGGTTGACATTTCAACACAATAATAATCAACTTTCAAAATTATACTAAATACCTTATAACTCATGAGGAACACAAAATCTTATAATGAGAGGAGGAGTGAACAGTATAAGATCAAAATTTTCTTTTCTCCCCCAAACAATATTATACAATGTTATCAATTGCAATACCAATAACAGTAGTCAAAGCTATGCACAAATCATCACACACATGAGAGACACAAATTTTATATGGTTCACCCAATGTGGGTTACATCCACGGAGAAAATATTTCTTCTAAATTTTCTCAACAAATGTCTTGGAAATCAATTCCCTATTACAATGTTTATGGACCTCTGTCCAAAGGAGATCCCAATACCCAATGCTCTTGTTTATGGATCTCTCTCTATAGGATAACTCTATCCCCTCTACTTTGGTCTACTCCAAATATTACTCTCAAATATGCCTCAAACCTGCACCAGACCTTATCACAAGGCTAGCACAAATTTTCTCTAACTCTACTCACAAATATCTATCTCAAATCTGCTCAACTCTATCTCAAACCTACACCAGATTTTATCACAAGGCTAGCACAAATCCACTCTGACTCTCCTCAAAAATATTTATCTCAAATTTGCTTGAATCTGTCCCAATTCTTCTCACAAGACTTACTTAAAACAAAAACTAAACCTGCTCATATAATCTATCCAAAACTGCCTCAAGCCTTCCCACAAGGCTTTCTCAAAACAACAACCAAACCTGCTCTTAATTTTACTCAAAAACTGCTCAACATGTATATAAATATTCTCTAATACATGCTCAAAAGGTTCACAGAAACATGCTCAATCAATCCCAAATTTTATATTCAAAAAATACTTCTATCTCTCTTCACAAATCACTATGTTCCCTTCAATGTTACTCTTAAAAGGAATGTAGAAATTTATTCAACAAAGAACATATTCAACCTTATTTATCCACCTTATAATTAAGAAATATGCCCAACTAAACACCTCAAATAAGTATTAATGTCCTCATACTAGAAGCACGAGATTCCGGAAATAAAAAGAAACACTAATTGCTGCAATGTAAACAAAACTAACTCGATGCATGAAATAAAGCGAATGTAATCGAATCAAAACCAAACGTAAAAGGGGAAAGCAGGAGCACAGCCCTTTTTATTAATGTGATTCCAAACTCGGTTACAATCCATCTCCTCCCCTTTTTGGGGCTAGGAGTGTTAGCATGTTTTGGTTACAATCGTGAATAGTGATCTTCTTTCCGCATGCCCACATGCAAAATGGGCGGGCCAAAGTGTTGCCGCCACTGGTGTTGATGGGTCTTCGATCTTTGCTGCTCCTCCTGCGTTCAAAGAAACAACAAAAAGAGTTAGTAGCACCTGTTGCAAATAGGAAGAAGCATTTGTTCTTTGAAATTAATAAAAGATGCATGCTAAAAGGCTGGCTAAAATGATGAATAAAATGAATCTAAATCACCTGCAAACTTGATAGAGAGCAGAAAACATTACCGGAGGGCCACTGCCATTGAAACAGTTGGCCAATCTACATTCAACTGGAATTCATCCCTGGTTAGGACGAATTCGACTGTGTTAAGACGTCGAGTTGATGCCCCTCCAATGTCACACCTCGAGATCTCCAAAAAACCTACAAACAGAGGGGTTAAGTAATTGGGGCCATTTTGGGATGACCCAGATGGTCGGATTCTCCCAATTTGACCTCCATCCATCGGGAATTTTGATGTCGTTACCTGCAAGTTAGTGAGGGCCACAAAATCGACAAAGCATGATAATATTTGATAAATGTCTTATGAAATCAAGATTGTGAACTATCTAAACAGCATAAAAGTGTAATGTAAGATAAACGAGTAATAACAGAATAGATTAAAATGAAACTAACAAAAAGTGTGGGGTGCCCAAGTGGGCCGCCCACCGTTGGAACTTGATTTCGGCGCCAATCCACTAGGGATGGGCCCAAAATCTCTTGGGATGGGGTGTCGGCAAATTGGTGGATTAATGTGGTCAAATGTCGGGTTTGGGTCCGGATCCACACTTCCAAAAGCCACCCAATAACCTCTCTTGCGAAAGAGATTAAGGATGTGGAAGAAGGTGAATCGAAAAAGGGTGCAATGGGGTGTTCAATTTGGCAGCACTTCGTTGCTTGAAAATGCCTCCAACTTGTCCCTTTTGGGTGGGAAAGTCCACCAATTTATAGACCCAGGGGGTCTCTTTGGAGGGGCATGCAGGGGTGCCATGTGGCGGCCATGCCTTCCCAAGAGGGAGGAGACTCCTCCCTGACTTGGGCTTCCATGATTGCCCTTGTGACAGTCCTCCAACGGCCAATCTACCCACCTACACGCGCATGCACGGCAGGAGGCAATAAATGACTGTCTTCGGCTGCCACTTGGCGGCATTCTTCTTTTTGCCCGTTAAACCTGGAATTCGTCCTGACCAAAGACGAATTTAGAATTCGTCCCTAGGTGAGATGGATCCCAGTTAGAATTCGTCCCTGGGTGAGACGAATACTGAGCAAAGTGCCTGAATGTGCCAAATTGCCTTTTGACCTTCCAAAATTGCTATAAAAGTGGTTAGGACCACTGTTTAACCTCTGAGGGCTGCCCTGGGGGCTGTGTGTGTCAAAGCGATCAGTGTTTGCAGTCACATAATCGGATTGGTGCTATTTTGGTGTCTACAGATGCCCCTTTTTGGGATGCGCTGTGCATGGCGCAACGTCGAGCAAAAATAGATAACCAAAGCACTAATGATTAGGGTTCTTGGTAACCTAACCAACTTTTGATGCCCCAAGTATGGAAAGGGCATGCATTCTTGAATCCTTGCTTTTGACGAGCTAAGGAATTTGATTTCAAGTATTAACCTGTTTTGGTGAGGTGTGACTTGAGCTTGGACATTGATCAGTCATGATTAGGCAAAGGGCGCAACCTTTTGTCCACAGGGGAACCTTGTGTTCATGCTTCGGGAATGCCAAGTGTTTGATCAATTTGTGATAATTGCTTGTTTACTGCCCCAAGCAGGAGCGTAATTGTCTTTGTCAATGATTCTTTGAATGCATGTCATTTTCTTTAATTGGGTGTGTGCTTGTTGATTGGTGACTAAGTGTGACTACCCCCTCAAGCGACGAATCGATGAGGGAATGACCTTCATGAGAAAAGCGACGAGTCGCTTGACCCAAGATGACTTGTGCAAGGGTGCCTTTAGATGGTTTATCATTAAGCATGTGCAATTTTTCCAACATTTAGACCTATTTTTGGTGGGTGTTAACCCTTTTTGCGACGCTGTTTGGAGCTGAAATTGGCGAAAATCCGTCTTCCCATGGAGCGGTCCGGCTAAGATAGCCTTCTTAGGGAGTAGGATAGTGACAATTTGTGACCCCAACGTCTGTTTTGTATGCCCGGGATGTCAAGTGCAACAGCACTCTCATCGGGCAAGTTTATTATCTGTTTTTAGTGCATTTTTGTTCAATTTTTAATGTTTTTTGAAGTTTCTGGCCTGAATTCGTCCCAGGGTGGGACGAATCCTAGCTTTAGAATTCATCCCTGGGTGGGACGAGTGCTAACCAGAGTGCTCATCCCAGGGAAGGATGAATTCAAGCTCAAAAGCCTATTTAAGGGCCAAAACTAGAGTTTGGGCTCATTTGCATCTGATTTTTCTTGCGATTTGGAGCTCTGGGGAGGAGGAGGTAAATTCTACGAAGCGAAGCGCTGCTGAGATTTTCCCTACCATCATGAGTACACAAACTGGTTCGAGCGGTGGAGCCGAAGCCAGACCAGTAAGTGCTTCCTAGAGTTTATTTTTGTTTTAAAACTGTAAGTGTGTTGTTTTTCTGTACAGTTCTTTTCCATGATTTTAATTTTTTTTGAGTTATTTTCTTTTGCAGGTTGTTAGGAGCCGGTACCGTGTACCCACTGCTTTCACTGAGGCACGGGGGGCATTGACTGAGGCTGACTGGGAGTGGCTTGATGCCCTTGGGCTCAAGCAGGTGGCTCGACTGGAGCCTGTGGTCGCGGATCAGGCCTATTTGACGGCCCTGATCAATCTTTGGGATCCGTGGGCATGGGGAGCGGTTGGGCGTAGAGAGCCCAGTGGAGACAGCGAGGTGGACTGCCAGGTTGGCAGGATTTTGGTTGGATGGTGGTAGGAGAGGGGGGTGTTAGGAGTGAGGCACGCATTCCTTATGGGCCTCATTTCCAACATGCTATTACCTGACTCGTCAGGTGCGAGGTTCCCATGGAACTTGCTGGATTTGGTGTGGCAGTTGGTAGAGTGCCCGATAGAGGCACCGCTGATCCTGAGATGGGGACAGACACTATTGGCACAGCTCTACGGGGAGCTGTATGGGGTCCGCTACTAGCAGCAGAAGGGGATCAGCTACAGTTATCTATTGCAGTGCTAGGGTTGGTAGCACATAGCAGTTGAGAGGCCAACCGGGTTACCATGGATGACTCGGGTGGCGATGGAGGATAAGGAGATAGGGTATGCAGTTTTGTGGCGGTGGTCCGGAGAGCAAGGGCAGAGTCGATGGTGGGCAGGTGTCGTAGGGCACTATGTTGATGCCTTCTCTTAGCTCACTCCAGGGGATGTGGTTTGGTGCCCTTATCGGGACTGTCCAGCCTGGCCGGAGGCTGGAGAGTGGCTTCGACGGGTACGTAGGGAGCGGTGGCTGATTGGGTGGCATGGGACCGAGCATGAGTTCTTCTCATATAGCCGAGTTACACGATAGTTTGGGGTGCGCCAAGGGTTTCCTGGTGAGCCCGTGGTCTATCGACATCGGGGAGATGAGAGGACTCTAGATCGATCGGTCATCATGCCACTGGGCGAGGATTCGGATGTGGTGATCGATGTCCCGGATGTGGATGACGTCGGGACTACCACTGAGTATGACTCATGGTGGGTACTACGGCGATGGCGAGGAGAGGGGCCACTGGGAGGCATAGAGGTGGCAACGGAGGGTGCTGAGGCACCAGGGGATGATTGGGGAGCTCCTTTGGAGGATGCGGACATGGTGGAGGTGGAGGGTGAGGATGTAGATTTGGGGGCTCTGGATCAGCCGGAGATGCAGGACATGGCGGAGCAGTGGGAGCCAGAGTAGGCTGCTATTTCGGAGAGTCCCATGCCTTAGGCGGATGTGGAGGAGATGGAGTCCGGGGTACGTGCTGAGAATGCATGGTTGGTGGAGCTGCTATGAAGGCGAGATCAAGAGCTGGGGGATGTGCTGCGGGAGAGGGATCTCCTGTGGGCTCAGCTAGTAGAGCGGGATAGGGTTTTGGCATAGCGTGATGATGCAGTAGCTTACTACCATCGGTGGGAGGCAGAGTGGTGTCGGAACTGGCTAGATTTGGAGAGGGAGGTTATCCGCCTTGGTGGGTGGCTACCTGAGCCATCGGGAGGTGGATCTTTGCATCGGATGAGGGACAGTGGTACTGAGCAGTCAGCATCATCTCGTCGTAGGCGATTGGATGAGGGAGGCGATAGTAGGCATGATGTGGGGGCTAGCAGTAGCCATCCTGAGGGGTCCCATAGGACCCACACCATGGGGGGTAGTTCCCGTCGCACCGATCCTGCGTGATCATGGTGGTCGACGCCTTAGGTTGGGTGATTTTGTTAGATGATTGCGGGGTCAGAGGACCAGTTTTGTAGCCTACGGGCATTTTTTTGATGATATATATATATATATATATATATACATATTTTATTGTGGTTATGCATATGTGATGATTTGATATTATGCATTATGGTTGATGAATATGGATGTATGCATGTTTATTTATTTTGATGGATGCATATGTTATGATGAATGCAAATGTTTTTTATTTATATGTGATATGCAAAATGAAATGGATGAATGGAATTTGTGATGGTTGGTTATGGCACCATAGACTGTTTAGGACTCTGTTTATTTCATTTTTAGGCGATTGCTGTGGTAACTGACTTTGTATGTATACATGTGATTTTTGATGGTATTGTAAGGATGAAAAGTAGCGCAGTTGGTTTAGAAATGTAGCTAAGGTTTTTTGAGACTCAGACGGTTTTAACTCACTAGCCATGACTGTACTTTATCTTACAAGACTTTTGAACAAGGTATGAATCGGACTTGTTTTTGACCAAGTTATTTCACATCCCTGTGTGTGCAATTGAGTTCATTTATGTGGTATTTGTCAGGATACCGCCGATGCCGGATGGGCTTTCAACCGAACTTGTATCGAGGATCACCTAATTAGCTCCACTAACTCCTTTATTGTATTTAGTCAGATTAATCTGCGGTGCTATCTAGGATACCATAAGCTAGCTCATCCACATGCAAACATTGATCTATACACAAGTTAATGTGACAGATATATCGTCATGCGGGAGGTTTACCGCCAATGACCGATAGGCTATCAACCAAACCGGTACTGAGGCTTGCCTCATGACCTGTCGAAATGCTGAGAGTTCCAGGGATTCAAGTTCGACTCCCTTCTTTTCTTCAATTGTATTGGGATACTTGCTCCTTTGTAGTGATAAAATCACTGTTTATTTTTGTTTTATTTGTTTTTCTTTTTGAGCAAGGGATTGGGATATGGAGTGACGATAATCACTATTGTTTGTGCCTTTTGATGTGTGCACTGTAGGATGTCAAATTTTGGTGTTTTGACTTTTTGCAAATTTTTGATGTTTTGCAACTATTGAGAACTTTGGGATTCTTAGGGAATTGGGTAGGGAGGATGCTTGTCCTTTTGCCAACTCTCAGCATTCTTGGGGTCATTCGCACAGGGGGATGAGCAAGATAACCATTTCGCTTATGGTGACCTGGATTACTGTGCAGGTTTCATCTTTCGTTCACACAAGTTAGGAATTTTTATGTGTTTTAATTTGTGTTGGGATGTTACGGAACAAGGCGTATCTCAAGTATGACTCTACCTTTGTAAAATCTGTCTGACTTGGTACATTACGTGACTAGAGATCAAAATGATGACTGAATTATGAAAACTCTTGATACATTAGAAGACCACTGACTCTTAGTGTGGTAAAAAGCAGTAAATGGGTATTTTTGTTTTTTTTTTTTTATAAGATGGAACAATGTGGAACCAGATGGACTAGCAGAGCAATTACAACCTATGGTGCCTTTGACCTGTACGACCACAAATATGCAATGTATGGATGTAATGCTTAATGCAGCTATGTATTTTTGTATTTTTGATGGATTGATTTTTGTGAATATGAAGATGAGATGCGAGAAGAGTTCTCTATTGATGAATTTGAGCATGCCTAGAAATGAGATGAAAAAATTGTTGTTTTTGATGATTTTTGAATTTTGAATTTTCTTATTTTTGACCAAGCGATTGTGAGAATCCTTGGAGCATTTTTGGGATTGACCAAGCGATTATAGGAATCCTTGGAGCATTTTTGGGATTGACCAAGCGATTATAGGAATCCTTGGAGCATTTTTGGGATTGACCAAGCGATTATAGGAATCCTTGGAGCATTTTTGGGATTGACCAAGCGATTATAGGAATCCTTGGAGCATTTTGGGATTGACCAAGCGTATAGGAATCCTTGGAGCATTTTGGGATTGACCAAGCGATTATATGAATCCTTGGAGCATTTTTGGGATTGACCAAGTGATTATAGGAATCCTTGGAGCATTTTTGGGATTGACCAAGCGATTGTAGGAATCCTTGGAGCATTTTGGGGATTTGGCTCTCTTAGATATGAAATGGGCGCAAATGACTGATGTTCAAGGGTTCTGTTTCCTTGGTTCCATCAAGAGAAGCTAGCCGGTATGTCTCGGGTCCTATTTTGCTATCAATGACATATGGACCTAACCAATTTGCCATGAACTTGTCCCTTAGGTGGGACGGCAAACTAGAATTCTGTTGGTTTTCCTTCAAAACCAAATCACCAACCCGAAAGTCCCTCAGGTGAACTTTCATGTTGTAAGCTTTCTTAAGTCGCTCTTGATAAATACGTAAATGCTCGAGAGCATTAACGCGTCATTCATCAAGCAACGTAAGCTGGTCTAACCGGGCTTGCCATGCAGAGTCATCATCGATGAACTCTTGCATTGATATGCGTAGGGAAGGAATCTCCAACTCTAGAGGCATGACTGCCTCGGAGCCATACACGAGCGAAAATGGAGTGGCCCCAGTGGGTGTCCGAATGCTAGTGCGATAGGCCCATAGGGCAAGTGGGATTTGAATGTGCCAATCCTTATGACTGTCTGCGATGGTCTTTTTGAGGATGGCAACTAGCATTTTGTTTGACGCCTTTGCTTGCCCATTCGCCTACGGATAATAGGGTGTCAAAAAACTGTGCTAAATTTTGTACTTTGTGGTCAAAGCACGCACGTCTTTGTTCTTGAATGGCGTCCCATTATCCGAGACTATTTTGGATGGAATACCAAAATGACATATGATGTTATGCAAAATGAACTCCACAATGCGGGGTCCTGTCATAGAGGTAAGCGGAACTGCTTCCACCCACTTGGTAAAATACTCTGTGGCCGTTATGATAAACGTGTGATGGCCTGACGACGTAGGGGAGATCTTTCCAATTAGATCGAAGCCCCACTACAAAAATGGCCAAGCAGACTGGACTGTCTGCAAGGCCTGGGAAGGTACGTGCATCAAATTGGCATGATGTTGACACTTCACGCACTTCTTGACATAGGCGCAACAATCTCGCTCTAAAGATGGCCAATAATAGCCCATGCGAAGAATGCGCTTTGCGATGGCCATACCACTGAAATGGCCACCACATGTACCATCGTGCGCTTGGGCGATCGCCCAAGTGGACTCTTGCTGGTCCAAGCAACGAAGGAGGATTCCTTCATAGCTGCGACGATACAAAATGTCTCCTATCAAGACATACTTAGCCGCTTTCTGCTTGAGTGCTCATTTTGCGGCATGCGTCAATCCAAGCGGGAGATTACCTAACTTGAGGTAGTCTCTAATGGGTAAATACCAGTCCTGTTGATCAGAAACCTCGACAGTATGAACAACCAATCCCTCTTGAAGTTCATCCCTAGCAAACGCTGAATGGGATAGAACCTGTAAGAATAGCGTTGTGTTGCTATTAATGGGAGTAGGGGAGAACAAGGACCCCCAGTTGGCGCGTTTCAGATGATCTTGGATTCGAGAGAACTTATCCGAGGATGGTTCAATCTGGATCATGTGGATTCCTGGCGTCAAGTCTGAGCTTGCACGCTCCATCACGGATTGCGATAAGGTTTTGACTTGAATGGTTGTCATATCACCGGAAAGGTCTTGCGGGATTAGTGACCCCAAGGAGGCCATTGTGTCCGCAAAATGATTCGATGATCGAGGGAGTGCCTCGATGTCATACCACTCAAGTTTTGCCAGGAATTTGTCCACAAGGGCTTTATAAGCCTGCAGAACTGGGCATTTGCATTGGAATACCCCTTTGACTTGATTGACTATTAACAACGAATCACCAAAGATGTTCAGTCATTTGATGTTCATGGCGATTGTTGTCTGAAGACCTATGAGCAAGGCTTCATACTCTGCATTATTGTTGGTGCATGGGAAGTTTAATTTAAATGACAGGGGCATTGGAGCACCCTGCGGTGTGAAGAATACTATTCCCGTGCCACCACCTTGCTCACATTTAGAACCATCGAAGAATAGGGTTATGTCGACCTGTGACTCAGGCTCATCAGAATCTGGCGATTCTGAGACATGGAAGACCCCATCATCGGGTAGTTCTATGACTAGAGGCTGATCGTCTTCAAGAGGAGCCTCCGCTAGTTGATCGGCTATGACCTGTCCTTTGATAGATTTTTGTCCAATAAACTCTATGTCAAATTTCGTCAACAACATGATCCATTTTGCCATGCGACTACTATGATAAGTACGACTCATCATGTATCGCAATGGATTCTCCTTAGACACAACATACGTAGTGTTGCTCAGCATGTAGTGGCATAGCTTTTTGGTAGCAAACACCACTGCCAAGCAGAGTTTCTCAACGTATGCATAGTTAAGTTCATAACTGACCAGGGTGCGGCTAAGATAGTAAGTAGCCTATTCTTTGTGAAGTTCATTCTTCTGGGCTAGCATGGCACCCAGTGCCACCTCAGTAGCTGAGATGTATAAGTAGAACGGCACTCCTGGTCTAGGTGGTGCCAATACTGGTGACGAAGCCAGGTATTGTTTGATTTCATCAAAGGCTGACTGGCACTCGTCATCCCAGTGAAATGTAACCCCCTTGTGCAATAATTTGTTCATGGGTCGGCACTTGTCAGATAGCTGCGCTATGAAGCGTTTAATCGACGCGACCTTTCCCTGTAGACTTTTGAGCTGCTTAATGGTAGTTGGGGGAACCATTTCAAGGATTGCCTTGACTTTCTTTGGGTCCACCTCGATACCTCGCTTTGAGACTATGAAACCCAAGAGTTTTCCAGATGTGACGCCAAATACGCACTTCTTGGGATTTAGTCTAACTTTATGCTCCATGAGGCGATCGAGGATCTTGCTTAAGTCATCGATATGATTTGAGCGCAAAAGAGACTTGGCTAACAAATCATCCATGTAATCTTCCAAAGTTTTATGCATGTAGTCATGGAAGATGTACGTCATGGCACGTTGGTAGGTGGCGCCAACATTTTTAAGGCCAAAAGGCATGACCTTATAACAAAATGTCCCCCAAGGCATTGTGAATGCCATTTTTAGTTGGTCTTCAGGATTGATACGAATCTGATTGTATCCTGAGAAACCATCCATGAGGGAGAGCATTTCGTGACCTGCTGTAGCATCTACCAACGCGTCGATGCTCGGCAAGGGGAAATCATCCTTAGGACTCGCTTTGTTTAGATCTCAAAAATTAGTGCATATGCGAATCCTCCCATCGAGATTTTTGATGGGCACCATGTTGGACAGCCATGGCGGATAATCCATGCAGATGACAAACTGTGCATCCAACAGCTTTTGCAATTCATCTTTGACCATCAAGGCCACTGTTGGGTGCATCTTACGTAGTTTTTGCTTAACTGGCTTGATTGTCGGATCAAGCGTTAGATTATGCGTGACTAGCTGCGGGTCTAGCCTCGGCATGTCTCTGTATGACCATGCAAAAACCTCCTTCTTCTCTTTGAGAAGGGCAATGTAGTCGGCTTGCTCTTCAGGGGATAAGCTTACCCCCAGCTTGATAATCTATGGATTCATTGGATCCATGCCGATATCTACGTCAGTCATCTCCTCGACTGACATGTGGGATCCGTCCTCCAACTGATGTGGAGTCGGGATCAAATGGATATCATTAGCTGAATTTAAATCTGCGTTGGGAACCTCGGGTTCCTCTTCAGCCTAAAAAATATCCTGAGTTGTCCCTGGGGTAAAATGAGGCATCTTATCGAAAGGCCAGTACTCTGATGGGGAGATAGGTGAATTGACGTGATCCCAGTCGATGGCATCTGTGTCTAGATGCAATGACCATGTTGGATCGGCCGGATTGCGGATGGGTGCGGTCAAATCAATGGAGATCATGTGGATGAAATGGATTTGGTCTCCATTACCATGGGTGTGATAACTCAAACATTCTGGATGCTCCCTATTCTCTGGATCTGGCTCTAGAGGGATGGGCATGAACGGATCGGCCCTATGTGCTAATAGGAGGACAGGGTCTTCCCTCGACATTGATGTCATTATAGGGTCTCGGGGTGGACGGTGCTCATCGTAAATTTGGAGCCATGGATCCAACACTTGGTCCCACCCCGCTGGGTCTACATACCACTCATGCCCTGGCACTATGCCCATCTATGCAAATAATTCATCAATCCCCAAGGGACGCCGTTGTTGCACTTGTTGCCTTTGTTGCATTTGTCGCATGTGGTTGAGATAAGCCATCTCAGTCTCATCTTTCGAATCACTATCGAAGATCCAAAAATGTTCATTTTCTTCAACAACTGCTTGCGACATTAAGGGTTCACCTTGTTCTAGCAAATTAATCTGGTCCCATTGCGGTTGTTCCACTCTTGGTGGAGGGACCTGATTCTCTTGACACAGCATTGGCTCAATTGGAACCTCTAAAGGGAACAGTTTCAAAAAGATCTCTGGACACCGTTTATGCTCTCCTTGGGAGTTAGTGTCCGAACTTTCACCTCTCTCTAGCAAAGGAGAGGGATTATTGATGTTACCAAGGGTGGTTGTTGACCATGGGAGGTAATCTCCCAATGTATACTTTGTATTTGGGTTGGCATAAGGATCTGATGCCAATCCACCCTTGTTGCCTATTCCTAGGCCTTGCATGTTTTCCACCAAGATGTCTAAGGGCAGGGGTGGTTGAACCCTACTCCCGACTTATCATATGGCATTTGGTATCTTGGCTGGCAAAGGACACGCACCCCTTGCTCATACCTGCCTAGCCCGTATCCATGCCAATTGCATTGGCCGAGATATCTCAGAGCGAAGTCCGGGTTTGACAGATAATTGACATTTTTGGCAAAAGGCTCTTCGTCCTCGTCCTTTTGCTTGCATGGTTCAGCACCATGATCAAGGCCCCCATACACAAAATTAGTCTGGTTTGGTGGGTAACCTAAAGGAACAACTGTCCCTATGGGAAGGCGAGGTCTCCCCATGTCCTGCACGGATTCTAGCATGGGCGTTGCTACCACATTCTGCACTAGATACTCCCCCAGGCCCGTACTGGCCATTTCAACAGTAATTGTTGATGATTGGGAGGGAGGGAACGGGAGGCCTTCCTGAGTCCATTCCATGTTGGGTGGATTAGGAGCCTCAGCTTCCGTTGTGCTAGGTATCTCTTCTGTTGAGATAGTTGATATCGTTGGCAACACCTCTTCTAGGGGCTGAGCCTCTTCCAAGATCTGTTTTCCTTTGTCCTTCTGTTTAGCCATGACAGGTGGCATTGGTAGTGAAGGAGCAGATGATGAAGATTCACCTGGTTGGGATTTTGATGGTTTAGTCACCAGTGGTGCCCACGGTATTGGACCCTGTCTAGATGGATTTAACTGGAAATCCAAATGCGTTGAAGGGAGGGTCGATTGAGGCATTAATTGCATCGCATTGCAATATTTGAAGGGTTCTAAGTCCATCGGGACTACATGTACTTCTCCTTCAAATGCATACTTTAGACACTGGTGAGCTATCGAAGGGACACACTTCATGTCCCTGATCCATGGCCGCCCTAGCAATATGTTGTATGCCATCTCGCCTTCCAAAACATGGCACAATGTAGGTATCATCTTTTGTCCTACCTGGATGGGCAGAACAATTGTGCCGACTATCGAGCATATCGCATCGTTGAATGCTCGCAGTGTGTATGTGGAAGCCATGATATGAGAGGCTGGCAGCTTCAGATGTTTTAATGCTGCGATAGTAATGATGTTACTGGACGAGCCAGTATCTACCAACACTCTCTTGTACGGGATCCCGTTGACCCATGCGATAACGTGCAGGGGTGGATCTGCCATGTCATTCGATATTGTTTTAACTTCATCCTCTCTGAAGGTAATGACCAGCTTCGTACATCATTTCACATGTCCCACGAAGTTATTGAAAGAATTCGCTTCGTGAGGCTATAACTCGATGGCTTTCAAAATTTCCATGAGAGCTTCTCTATGGGGTGTTGACTATTGTATAAGCTCATAAATGGAAAGCCTAGCCGATGTGGTCCGCAAACTCTGTGTGAGTTTGGTCCGTATCATGACCTCGGGTCTAGGCGGAGGCAACTGCATAGAGTGTTGTTGAGGTTGCGACGTTGTTGGAACTTCTCTTGTGGTTGCCGCGGGGGCAACTCCTGGGTACTTTTTGTTCCTGGTCACTATGCTGATCATTCCCACAAATCCTTGCATGGGAAGATTCTATCGCACCTCATTGACCTGAAGAGGTTTTGCCTGTGCCTCGTGGGTAGGCAAAGGGTCCTTGAATACCCCCATCTATTGATTATTTGGCGCTATGGGGTTGTCCACTGCCAATGTTTTGTTATCGATCAAATCTTGTATTAATCCCTTGAATTTCCAACATCCATTCAGGTCATGTCCCCTTCGCCTATGGAACCTACAATATAATTCCTCTCTGTATCCCTTAGGCTTGGGAGCATTAGGATCTATGGTTTGGATTTCTGGAAGGGTGATTAAATTTTCCACTGACAAGCGGTCAAATAGGGAGTCCCTAGACTCCGTATAAGGGGTGAATTGTCGCCTAGGGCGACGCTGCTGATTTTGCTCCTATTTTTTATTTTCTCTTTCATAATTAGGAGGCACTGCTTGATAATTAGCATTTTGAGGCTGTATTTCTTGCACAGGCTTGGGGACATTTATCGCAACGATTGATTAACCGCGACGGGTTTTTGGTGTAGTCCCGGTCTTAGTGTTTTTGTTCCACTCTTTCTTTTTAGGCTTGGCGATTTTGCCTTCCCCTATTTTGATCTCTTCAATAACTCTAGCTTGCGCCAAAGCTTCTTCTAAGCTGGCATATTGCTGCAGCTGCAATAGCCCAGAGATCGATCTCAGACAACTCCGTGAAAACATTTGTGTGAGGTCAGACATAGGGGGAAGGTAAGGTAGCTTAGAAAGCAGAGCCCTCCATCGATTCCTATAAGCTGCCATTGTCTCTTCCTCATATTGCTTGAGGCTGGCCAGATCACTCAATGATGCCTTCTTCTTGGTGTTGAAGGCAAAGCATTCAAGGAACGCATCTACTAATTGATCCAAGTTATTTATGTTGTGCTTCGGCAACTATGTGAACCAATCCGAGGTAGGGCCTACGAATGTGGTTATGAATGTCCTAAGCAACAATGCATCATTATCCTGAATGCCAAAGCATTGGCTCAAGAATCTTGTGACATGTTCTTGAGCATCCTCTTCACCTTTAAAGACTGCCAATTGAGGCAACTTGAAATGTTTGGGGTAAAGAGGTGTGGGCACTGAGGGATGCACTGGATGACTACGGAGTTGACGTAACATGGGCTTTTGATGCCCAGAAGCTTTTGTCTCCATAGACTCCAAACGCTCTAATAGCGCTTTGTATGCATCGAAAGATTTAATTTCTTCCTCTTTTGTTTGCTCCCGTTGTGAGTTGTGGGAGACCGGAGGCCTATGGGGGGGTGGCCGAATGGCAGCCCTCCCACCTTGATAGGGCATTTTGGCCCATTCTATTTCTGGTTCATACTCCTCATAAACTTCTTGAGGAGTCTCTGGGCGAGACCTATGACCCTGAGTGAGTCCCCGCTGAGGGTACCCATCATTGTTTCGGGGAGTGGCCTCCCTCTCAGGTCTATGAGGTCTCGGAGGCAAAGCTTGACGAGGTCGCGGAGACCTATCCTGCACCAAAGGATTATACCTCTCATATTGTTCTGCTTTTTGGGTGCGAGGGGTTGGCACCCTCTCAGGTAGTTTATAACGTAGCTCATCCACTTCGTGCTGCATGCGCTCTTTATTGAGGCGGTATAAGTGCTCTAACTGCTGATGACCTTGCTCAAGCTGCGTGATGCGGGCTTGGCGGGTGGCATGTCTGGCGATTGCTAGGTCAATTTGGTCTGCCATATTTTTCTCAGGAGGCTTGAATGTTTCTCCTATGTATTTGCCTCGGTCTTGATGATCTAAGATTTCAATGGGTCGCTTCCCTCTGTCGAGGTCGATGGCATTTACTTGAGGCTCTGGCCTCGATGGATGACCATGATATCTAGCAGGTGTGGAAACGCAAGGTTCCCATGTTGTATGTTGTTCTCGAGGAATGTGATGGTCTTCCTCGTACTCCCTTTCATGGGTGTGAAAGGGGCGGGCAGAGTTAGCTCGCCCTGTGTGGAGAGCCTTGCGCTCTGGGTTTTGTCTTTCAGTTCTAATGGGAGGCAAAGGAGAGGTGCCATATTCACGTTGTCTCTCCTCATGGACACTGTGCCTCTCTAGCGCTTCATCGCACTGTGGCCACTCATATCTAGCCTCAAAAGGCGGTTTTCTATTTACGTTGAGTGCCACATGTAAAGCTTCTTCCCGAAAGGGGCTGTGTTGAATGGGCGTATCCCCCAGAGGGGTGTCCCTATAATTCCATCTTGATGTGGCCTGATGTGGACTCTCTTGTAGGCCAGACCGCCAAGGCGGTATGGCCAAGTCCTCAGGGCTAAAGCGAAGGCGACCAGCGCCCGCTCTTTGTACACCTTCCATAGCATTTGCCCTTGATTGGGCTTGGCTACGGGTGTACACCATTGTGGTGCTCTTCTACTAGCTAAGCAGAATTTTATCTCGTTTATGATGATTTTTTTTTGTTACACTAAGCAGAAATGAACACACACATACACAAACGGTGATTATCTCTTTTAAAGATTAATGGTGTGTCCTAAACTGGTTTAGTGCATTTTGATGATTTTGTTTTGTTTTTGCAAGTTTTGAAGAACGTTTAAATGCAGAATGTTGGCTCATATGACTCCCATAAATGGTCGCCCCTTCAATATACCATTGCCGGACCGATATACCAACCTCTCTATATACCCGCCCTTACGAGAGGGAAACTATAGGTACGTGAGAGCAGATGGTACATGGAACATAGGTGGTACGGAAGGGGGATTGTCCTGTTAATGACACCTACCATAGAAGACTTATCCTCGTGTGCATGGGAATCACCCCAGTGACACTCGGTCAGCTTTCATCAGGATTTACGCCTAACAACAGTGACAATCGGGGAAATGGATGCAAAAATCAAGCCAAGGTGGTGATGAACCCACCGTTGGTCTTGATCAAGGGCTGGGGTCTTACGACCAGCTCCTTGGTTTAAAGATGCCACGTGATGTGTGTGTGGTTTATTTTAATTAAAATTGAAACATGCAAGCAACCACTACTTTCCCTAAGCAAGCAAGAATTGACAAAAAGTAGAAGCAAAAAATCAAAAAATGACAAAGACAGTTTGGAACCCTTACCTTTCTCTGCCCAGACCTGCTATTTTTGATCCTCGGCTCTAAAAATTTATAGACAAAAATTCGTCCCTCTATGAGACGAATTACAGAATAGAATTCGTCCCTGTCTGAGATGAATTTGAATTCGTCTCAGGGTCAGACGAATTACAGTAAAGTATTCATCGCAGGCAAAGACGAATAATAGTCTGCTTTTGAAAAATGGTACCTGTCAAGCACCAAACACAAAAATGGATCAGTTACTTGATCTTAAAAACCAGGGGACAGAGTCCCACCGTGATCGCCACTGAAAGCATGAGATTTCGGAAATAAAAAGAAACACTAATTGCTGCAATGTAAACTAACTTGATGCATGAAATAAAGTGAATGTAATCGAATCAAAACCAAACGTAAAATGGGAAAGCAGGAGCACAGCCCTTTTTATTAATGTGATTTCAAACTCGGTTACAATACATCTCCTCCCCTTTTAGGGGCTAGGAGTGTTAGCATGTTTTGGTTACAATCGTGATTAGTAATCTTCTTTCCGCATGCCCACATGTAAAATGGGCGGGCCAAAGTGTTGCCATCGCTTGTGTTGATGAATCTTCGATCCTTGCTTGCTTCTCCTACGTTCAGAGAAACAACGAAATTGTTAGTAGCACTCGCTGCAAATAGGAAGCATTTGTTCTTTGAAAATAATAAAAGATGCATGCATAAAAGGTTGGCTAAATCGATGAATAAAATGATTCTAAATGACCTGCAAATTTGACAGAGACTAGAAAACATTACCAGAGGGCCACTGCCATTGAAACAGTCGGCCAATCTACATTCAACTAGAATTCGTCCCTGGTCAGGACGAATTCTGCTGTAATTCGTCCTCGGGTAGGACGAATTCGACTGTGATAAGAAGCCGAGTTGATGTCGCTCCAATGTCGAACCTCGGGACCTCCAAAACATCTGCAAACATAGGGGTTAACTAATTGGGGGCATTTTGGGATGACCCAGATGGTCGGATTCTCCCAATTTGACCTCCATCAGCGAGAATTTGATGTCGTTACCTGCAAGTTAGTGAGGGCCACAAAATCGACAAAGCATGATAATATTTGATAAATGTCTTCTGAAATCAAGATTGTAAACTATCTAAACAGCATATAGTGTAATGTAGGATAAACAAGTGATAACAGAATAGATTAAAATGAAACTAACAAAAAGTGTGGGGTGCCCAAGTGGGCCGCCCACCGTTGGAACTTGATTTTGGCGCCAATCCACTAGGGATGGGCCCAAAATCTCTTGGGATGGGGTGTCGGAAAATTGGTAGATTGATGTGGTGAAATGTTGGGTTTGGGTCCGGATCCACACTTCCAAAAGCCACCCAATAACCTCTCTTGCGAAAGAGATTAAGGATGTGGAAGAAATGAATCAAAAAAGGGTGCAATGGGGTGTTCAATTTGGCAGCACTTCGTTGCTTGAAAATGCCTCCAACTTGTCCTTTTTGGGTGGGAAAGTCCACCATTTTATAGACCCAAGGGGTCTCTTTGGAGGGGCATGCAGGGATGCCATGTGGCGGCCATGCCTTCCCAAGAGGGAGGAGACTCCTCCCTGACTTGGGCTTCCATGACTGCCCTTGTGACAGTCCTCCAACGGCCAATCTACCCACCTACACGCGCATGCACGACAGGAGGCAATAAATGACTGTCTTCGGCTGCCACTTGGCGGCATTCTTCTTTTTGCCCGTTAAACCTGGAATTCATCCTGACCAAAGATGAATTTAGAATTCGTCCCTGGGTGAGACGGATCCCAGTTAGTATTCGTCCCTGGGTGAGACGAATACTGAGCAAAGTGCCTGAATGTGCCAAATTGCCTTTTGACCTTACAAAATTGCTACAAAAGTGGTTAGGACCACTGTTTAACCTCTGAGGGCTGCCCTGGGGGCTGTGTGTGTCAAAGCGATCAGTGTTTGCAGTCACATAATCGGATTGGTGTTGTTTTGGTGTCTACACATACCTCTTATTTTTCCTTGATGAAGAAATGTCCTCAAGAACCTGTCTCACAAATGACCAATATTTCTTTTGCCACTTAAATTGTTAGATAGCAAAAGTACTTTCTCAAAACATCCACATAAAATTTCCTCTCAAAAGGATGTGCACAATGAAATCTGAAAATGATGCTCTAAGTCCATTTTCATTGTAAAAAATAAATCTTTAATACTAAAAAAAAACTCTCATATTTTCTTTTCATCATGAAATAATTACAATAATATGTCAAGCAACTTATTACACCTTATTACTCCTAATATTTCAAAATAATATTCAATACAACAAAGCCACAAATTACACACATGAATTTTTCATATACACCTTATACCTCCTACTTGAAAAAAAATATTTCAATGCACTTCAAATTTACAACATGACCATCATAACATCACTTTATTTTATGCACCACTCATAGCACTAGAAATTTGAATTATAAACTCCACTTTATTCCCTTTTTAATTCAAAAATTAACACTCCACTTTAACCCCATTTTAATTCAAAAATTAAAAGCAAAATAATAACCTTATGAATCCCTAAGCAAACGCATACCTTAGTCTTGGAAAATGTT
Source organism: Wollemia nobilis (assembly GCA_028583015.1). Lineage (NCBI taxonomy): Eukaryota > Viridiplantae > Streptophyta > Pinopsida > Araucariales > Araucariaceae > Wollemia > Wollemia nobilis. The sequence continues at coordinate 3,949,735 of JAQPPZ010016349.1, forward strand.
TATTTCACAAAAATATTGTCCCCACTTGCTGTCACCACCATGATTCGAACCTACACCGCTTGTTGGCTCGTGCCCTAGCTTTATCTAGGCAACCCACACAAAACCTGAAGTGCATGTGCTCTTCCTATTACATGATCTATGATGCAAAAATATTTTACAACAAAACTTTAACACCTTACCTCTGCCATGTATCAAACTCAAGACCTCCATTCTACCATGACTTAGTGCCAAGGGTTCTACCATTTGGGCTACCTACCAAGATGGAACCAACGTTTACTACCCCTGCTATTTATCCATGTGCTCTGCATTGAAACGTGAATCCATCCTTCACATTATTCTCCTTATTCTGCCATGAATGAACGAATTATTAAAGCGCACAATTTCCTCATTCAATTTTTCCACCTTAGCATTGCAATTTAAATATGCAAATGTTTACTTGGTCCTTGATGTTGGTGCATGGAAATATTTGATTTTCAATTTTAACCTTTTGTGCTTAAATTTAAATTTTAATTATTATAATATTTTAATTCAAGATAGATTTAAATATTATAATTTCTTTTTCTTCTTTGGGTCTTTTTCTTAGGATAAAGTCTTTGCCACCATAAAACATCTTCCTTTTTCCTTTGCAAGTACCACCATGGTAAATACATTAAACCTTTATTTTTCCTTTCATATAAATGACAACCAATGTCATAAAATTATGACATAAATCCTTTGAAATCAATGATAACACAATATACTCAAAAGTTCCAACAATCTCCCCCTTTGTCATTGATGGCAACCTTTTCTAAAATTTCTTTTTCAACCATTGGATTCCAAATATTCTCCCCCTAAGAAACTACTTCCCCTGACTCAATTCTCTCCCCCTTACTCAAATATTTCTTCCTTTGAAATAAATGGCAAAGGGACTTCTTTGGGGCTAAATATAAGACTCCTTTCTCAATTCCCTCCCACATCCTCTCCTTTAGGTGATTAATTTTGGGGTGGGAGTAAAACTACTCCCAATTTTTTTCTAATATGCTCAAAATATGCCTTTGGTAGTGGCTTAGTGAATAGATCTGCTATCTACTCCTTTGTAGTTACATATTCCAATCTAACCTGTTTATCCATCACCTACTCTATAATAAAATTATATTTTAGTGGTATGTTCTTGGTCCTTGAATGCATTACTAGATTATTTGAAATGGTTATAGCACTTGTATTATAACAAAGTATCGGTATGGGATGATAATTCTCTAATTTGAAGTCTTTGAAGGTTTTCTTCATCCATAAAAATGTGTACAACAAGAAACTATTGCTGAAGAACCCAAGCTTATACCGAGAGGCGGGTGAACAATATAAGACCACTTTTTACATTTTATTTCAATTCAATATTATGTAGTGTATAGATAGCAGTATATATAGTAGTAATCAAAGAAATGTATAAAACACCATACACAATAGAGACACCATAATTTACTTGGTTCACCCAATGCGGGCTACTCCACGGAGAAAATATTTTACTAAAATTTTATCAATAAATCTCTTTTGGTAATCCTTACCTATTACAATGTTTATGGACCTTTTTATAAAGGAGATTTTGATCCCCTAATCTCATGTTCATGGATCTCCTCCACAGGAGAACTCTTTCCCCTTCTTCTTTAGCTAGTGATATTCTAGAAGACTCTGTCTCTCTACTACACTGACTGGTGGGTATCTCTCCACTTGAAGAGTCCTCACTCAGATCTGTCTTCAATTGTCCTAGCTACTGTATCTATATCCACTAATACTCTATCCTCTGTACTCTATCACCTCCAAATCTCTATCTCAATATTGTACTAAACATAGTACATTTGATCTAGGACATCCCTGCTCAATATCTTATACAAAATATAGTACATTCACTATAGTACAATTCTGATCAATAGATCCAAATAGAATCTTCTCAAATATTCTCAATAGGTCCACATAGAACCTACTCAAATCTTCTCAATAGGTCCACACAGAACCTGCTCAAATCTGCTCAATAGGTCCACATAGAACCTGCTCAAATTTGCTCAATAAGATCACTCAAAACTTGTCCAATATCATAGAATCATAAAGATAATTCTTAGACTCAATATGTTCTATATTCAATGCTTAATCAGTATCTCAATTCAATATCATAGAACCATAAAGAGAATTGTTAGAGACTCAATATGTTCTATACTCAAATCCCAATCTCAACTCAAATAAATCTTATAGAAGCATAAAAAGAATTGTTAGAGACTCAATATGTTCTATACTTAAATCCCAATATCAACTTAAATAAATATCATAGAAGCATAAAGAGAATTGTTAGAGTCTCAATATGTTCTATACTCAAATCCCAATCTCAACTCAAATCAATCTCATACAAGCATAAATATAATTTTTAGAGACTCAATATGTTCTATTCTCAAATCACAATCTCAACTCAAATCCATAATATATAATAATTTGTTTTATGGAACTTGAAGAACCACATGCATCCACTTGACTAGGCTCAATCAACTCAAATAAATCAACCACCTCAATGAACAACCCTATCTCACAAAACCTAGTCCAAGCATGTATCAACCAACTCAATTTTTTTTCAACAATGCTCAAACACAAATGTCACATAACAATTATACTCATGTTATTTTCTAACTCAAGTTCAAGTTCTTTGCATAACCAATTGGCTTCAACAACAATGCTTATAAAACAAGGTTTAATCACAACTCTCAATCCAAAAAACCTTGAAGCATTAAACCAATCACTTTCAAAAAAGAAACCACAATCAATACTTTTCACTCCAAAGGTATTTTATAATCAACCACCATAATAAATGAATAGGAGAATTTGCATATACCTTTTATGAATATGAATAATCCTTTTTGGAAATCTACCACAATCACAATATTATTTTGCCAATCCTCACAAGGGTTAGAAGATCACAAAATAATCAACATTACTCCACTTCACAATAACATTCACCATGGCTTTTAATTAAAAAACCTTCTTAAGAATTGATGCACAATTTCCTTATCACTCCTAAAACCACTTATCCCATAAAATAAAATAAATCAAAAAATTGCATAACCTTGTCACTCCAAAAACCACTTATACCATGAAATAACTCAAATATTTTATATCCTTCCCTTCAACACTTTTGCACTTAAAACAAATAATCACAAAGCCTTCTTACACAATATCCCACATTAATCAAATATAAAAACCTTATCCATATGTAAAAATTAAATCCACTATACTCTCCGTGAAAATCGACGCTTAACACAACCATAGAAAATTTAAAATATTTCATGCACCCAAAAATTTTGGCGATTGAATTAAGGCATACCTTGCAAAATGACTTTCGATGGTTTCGACCCCATGTTCCTCCTCATCGTGTGCCTTAGCATATTCTCCACCCACCATGTGGGCTAGGCCTCCCATGTGGAGGATTTAAACCTTTGAGACTTATATTTCCATCATCTCCACCTATGCCTTGAAACTTGCTCCCTCAAAGGAGCCCTCGAAGGGCTTTGGTGTTTCAAACCTCTACCCATCAAGCTGCCAAGCGATAGCTAATCTACGTGAGCTAAGACTTCCCATGTGAGTGCCTTGGGAACTCTATTACTTAAGCTATGTGTGCTTTCCTCACAAGCCACCAAACTTGACCACCAACAACTTGACTGCCCATGTCACACTCCACAAAATTTGTTGTGTAATATTCGGATGCAAAGTACTTTGGGTTTTTGAAAACCATGCGACTGGACATGGTAAATTAAATGAAAAACCTTTGGATTATTTATATAAGCCATCCTTCAATGTGAATACGTTGACCCTTTTAAAATTTCCCTCATGACGTTGGCGGAACCAATAAGAAAAGGGGTAAAAAATCCTTTTAAAAGGTTTTAAATTTTAATTTTAATTTTAATAAAATTAAAATTTAAACCTAAATTTCAAACTTTAATAACTTTATCACTGGAGGTCCTTTTTCAATGAAACAAAAAGTCAACTTGGGTTTTAAGAAAAACCCATTTCAAATATGCCATCCATAGTTTTAAATAAAACCTTTCCTTGCATTTTCATAAAAAGTTTTTGCTAAGCTTTCCTTTAAGCTCCTTTTGGAACCAAATGCCATGCATCCCTTCTAGAACATTTGATCAAAACCTTTGCTTCTCATGAAGATATTCGTGGAGAAAAATCATAGTGCTTACTTACATAGGTCCTTTTGACATCAATGACAACTTTTAGCTTAGGGACTCAAAATGTCCAACAATACCCCCCTTTGTCATTGATGGAAACCCATATTCATTTTACTTAAACCTGACCTTATTTTATTCTCCCCTAAGGTCTTTTCTCCCCCTGGATCAATGCTCTCTCAAATATCAAATCTCTCTTGATATAAAATCTCTCCTCATATCAAATCTTTCCCCAATACACAAATATCTCCCCCTTTGACATCAATGGTAAAGGGTCACCTTTGGGGCTTGGGGCTAAGAATGAGCCTCTTAGCTTAGACCCTCCTCCACCTCCACATGATGTGGTTAATTCTTAGGTGAGAGTATTTCTACTCCCTGAAAGCATATATATGTGCCTTTATCTTTCTCTATTCTTCTGTGAGTCTTATGAATCCTCTCACTATTCCTTTCCAAGTCATCATCCATATTCCTATCGTCACTTCTGTTCTTGTTCATGTTCTTTTTTTTTTTTTTTTCTATTCCTGTTCATCTTCTTGATTCTCTTTATATTCTTGTTTTTGTTCATATTCTTGTTCCTATTCATGTTTATGTCCCTGTTCATGTCTGTTTCTAGAATATTATCTCTACACCATCTTTCTATGTGACCATAATTATTGCACTTATAACACTTAATATTATTATTCCTTGGATGTGCAACTATCTTAGGACTTCTCCATGTGAATCCATATCCTATTCTATCATGAACCTTGCAATTCATTGCCTTGTGACCAAAACCATTTCATGAGTAGCAATAACCTTGGAAAAGTTGTTCTTTTCCATATACTTGTCTTTCATGAGTCCTACACTATGAAGCCATGTGTCCAAACTTGTAACATGAAAAACATATTCCATTGAAGCCTCCTTGTATTGACCTCATTGGTATCTTATTCTGATTGTTGTTCTATGTGTATCTTCTTTGTGGAATGTTCCTCTTTTTTTTGAACTCTTGGTTGTCCAACTCATCCTTTGATGTCCCACATACACTTAAATTGTCTTCTTCTGATGTATCTTCTTCTGAAGTTTCTTCTTCATCAAGACTTGAAGTAGATTTTTTTCTTGTTTCTTTTGAGCATTTACAAAGCCAAGACCTATTGAACATGATGTTCACTGTTGTCCACAGATGAAATTATCCAAGTTCTTAGAGCTATTTGTGAAACTTTTCATCTTGATCTTGGAGTCATTTAAATCTTCATTTAGAGTAGCCACTTCTTGTGCTAACTTATCACATTCCAAAATATTTGCTTCTAAATTATCCTTGAACTTGCTTTCCTTAGCCTTTAATTTTTCTAAATCCTCTATGAGTAATAATATTCCTTCATCACATTCTTGAAACTAATTTTCAAGCTTAGAGTGTTGCTTTCTAACCTTATTTACTATGTCAAGGGAATAGATAAGTTCTCCCTTGAGATCATATCCATTATCTACTGAATATTCCTCTATTTATTTGCCTTTGTTCATATCATTACTTACTTTTGGCTTGTATTCTATAGGATCATCTTCTTTATCTTCCAAAGTCATTAGAATATTCTCATTTGGTATTTTAAGTGCATCTTCAAAATCATCATTACTGAAACTATAACCATTGCTAGTGCAATAATATTCAAGATGTCCATATTTACCACATAAAATACTTGACAATAACTAGAGTCCTTTTCTTAACTGGATCTCTCTCTTTAACCATAAATACTTCATCTCTATTATTGTCTGAAAAACTAGCATCACTATCAATTGGGTACTTACTTACATTTTCCACATAGTAGCTTCTCTTTTGTCCCTAGTAGAACTTCTTTTCTTGTCTTCTTTATTCATCCTTGCTTTTCTTCTAGTACCTGTGTCTTTCTAATTCCCTATATCTATGGTCCTATTTTTCTTCATCATTGTTGTCTTTTGGCTCTTTGCATTCTGTTGCATAGTGTCCATACTTTCCACAATTGAAACATTTGATAGATCTTAAATCTATGGGTCTTCTGGAATCTCTATCTCTTCTACCATATATTTCTTCTTCATCACTGGATGATTCACTGCTCGATTCTATCTTCTTTCCCTTTTTATTTTTGTCTACTTTGAAAGCAGCTTCTTTCGAAGGAATATGATCTTTTGTTCTTATCTCAAAAGTAGTAAGCATTACAAGAAAATAATTCCTTGTCAAAGAATCACTATCAATTGATGTTTTTATAGCATAAACCTTTTCACTGTAGCTTTTTGGAAGAGTTCTCAAGATATTATCACAAGCATCAAATTCATCAACCTTCATTCCTAGAAATTTCATCTCATGTACAAGTTCATCAATATTACTAAGATAGTCACGAATGTTTTCATCATCCTTCATTATTAATTTCTCAAATTCTCCTTTCATATTTCTAATCTTAGCCATTATAACTCCTTTATCTCCTTCATATATTTCATGCAGAAGTTCCCATATTTATTTTGTTGTTTTACAATCCATAACCTTCATATATTCTGATCTACGTAATATTTTTATAATTACATTCATGGCTCTTGATTTTGAATGCATTAGAAGCTTACCTTCCTTATCTGTAGAAGGATTTACTGTCAAATCATATCCAAGTTCCACTGCATCCCAAACTTCATTTCCAAGTGCCATCAGGTAAAATATCATCACCATACACAAATATAAGAAGTTGCTTCCATCAAATACTGGTACTCCATTATTGAAGAGTTCATCTCTTTGATTCTTTTGATCCACTGTGTTCTTAGACAACTTTTCCTTCAAGCTATCAAACTCTTATGAAGGAACCCGCTCTGATACCAATTGAATAACACAAGCTTATAATGAGATGGGGGTGAACATTATAAGACCACTATTTACTTTTTCTTTCAATTCAATATTATGCAGTGTATAGATAGCAGTATCAATAGTAGTAATAAAATCAATGCACAAAACACCATACACAATAGAGACACCACAATTTATGTGGTTCAACCAATGTGGGCTACTCCACGCAGAAAATATTTTACTAAAATTTTCTCAATAAATATCTTTTGGGAATCCTTCTCTATTACAATGTTTATGGACCTCTGTAAAGAGGAGATGTTGATCACCTAATCTCAAGTTCATGGATCTCTTCCACATGAGAACTATTTCTCCTTCTACTCTGGCTAGTGGTCTTCTAGAAGAATTTGTATCTTTGCAACACTGACTCATGGATATCTCTCCACTTGAAGACTCCTCACTCAGATATATATTCAGTTGTCCTTGTTGTTATATCTCTATCCACTGAGACTCTATCCTCTATACTCTGTAACCTCCAAAGCTCTATCTCAATACTATACTAAATACAGTCTAGTCAATCTAGAATAACCCTGATCAATCTCTTGCACTAAATACATTATATTTGGTCTAGTACAATTATGCTCAATATGTCCACACATAACCTTCTCAAATTTTCTCAATAGGTCCACATATAACCTACTCAAATTTTCTCAATAGGTCCACACAAAACCTGCTAAAAAATACTTAATAGGTCCACATAGAACCTGCTCAAATATGCTCAAAAAGCTCACTCCGAACTTGTCCAATCTCATAGAATAATAAATAGAAGTTTTAGAGATTCAATATGTTCTATACTCAATGCTTAATCAATATCTCAATTCAATCTCATAGAAGCATAAATAGAATTGTTAGAGACTCAATATGTTCTATACTCAATGCTTAATCAATATCTCAATTCAATCTCATAGAAGCATAAAGAGAATTTTTAGAGACTCAATATGTTCTATACTCAAATCCCAATATCAACTCAAATCAATCTCATAGAAGCATAAAGAAAATTGTTAGAGACTCAATATGTTATATCCTCAAATCCCAATCTCAACTCAAATCAATCTCATAGAAGCATAAAGAGAATTGTTAGAGACTCAATATGTTCTATTCTCAAATCTCAATATCAAATCAAATACAAAATATAGAATAGTTTATTTTATGGAACTTTAACAACCACATGCATCCACTTGAATAGGCTTAATAAACTCAACTCAACCAATCACCTCAATGAACAACCCTTTCTCACAAACCCTAGTCCAAGAATGTATCAACCAACTCAATATGTTTCCAAAAATTCTCAAACACAAATATCACATAACAATTATACTCATGTTCTTTTCTAACTCAAGTTCATGTTCTTTGCATAACCAATTGGCTTCAACAACAATTCTTATAAAATAAGGTTTAATCAGAACTCTCAATCTAGAAAACCTTAAAGCATTAAACCAATCACTTTCGAAACCACAACAAATCCTTTTCACTCCAAAGGTATATTATAATCAACCACCATAATAAATCAACAGGAGAATGTGCCCATACCTTTTATGAATATGGATAAGCCTCTTTGGAAATCTACCACAATCACAATATTCTTTTTCCAATCCTCACAAGGGTTAGAAGATCACAAAATAATCAACATTACTCCACTTCACAATAATATTCACAAAGAATTTTAATTAAAAAACCTTCTTAAGAATTAATGTAAAACTTCCTTATCACTCCTAAAACCACTTGTACCATAAAATAAAATAAATCAAAACATTGCATAGCCTTGTCCCTCCAAAAACCACTTATACCATAAATAACTAAAATATTTTATATCCTTCCTTTCAACACTTTTGCACTTAAAAAAAATAATCACAAAGCCTTCTTAGGCAATATCCCACATTAATCAAATATCAAACCTTATCCATATGTAAAAATTAAATCCACTATACTCTCCGTGAAAATTGATGCTTAACACAACCTTAGCAAATTTGAAATATTTCATGCACCCAAAAATTTTGGCGATCGAATTATGGCATACCTTGCAAAATGGCTTCCAATGGTTTTGATCCTGCGTTCCTCCTTGTCGTGCACCTTAGCGTATTCTCCGCCCACCGTGTGGGCTAGGCCTCCCACATGGAGTCTTTAAGCCTTTAAGACTTATGTTCTCTCCACATATGCCATGAAACTTGATCCCTTAAAGGATTCCTCGAAGCTCTTTGGTGTTTCAAACATCTGCCCACTGAGCTGCCAAGCAACAACTAATCTGTGTGAGCTAAGACTGCCCACGTGAGTGACTTGGAAATTCTCTTCCTTAAGTTGTTTATGCTTTCCTCACAAGACACCAAACTTGACCGCCCATGACTTGACTATCCACATCACATTCCATGAAATTCGCTATGCAATATTCAAATGCAAAGTACTTTGGGTTTTTGAAAACCATGCGACTGGACATGGTAAATTAAATGAAAAGCCTTTGGCTTATTTATATAAGCCATCCTTCAATGAGAATACGACAACCCTTTTAAAATTTCCCTCAAGATATCGACGATGCCAATAAGAAAGGAGGGGAAAACCTTTTAAAAGGTTTTAAATTTAAATTTTAATTTTAATAAAATTAAAATTTAAACCTAAATTTCAAACTTCAATAATTTTATCACCAGAGGTCCTTTTTCGATGAAACGAAAAGCCAACTTGGGTTTTAAGAAAAACCCATTTCAAATATGCCATCCATGGTTTTAAATAAAAATTTTCCTTGCATTTTCATAAAAATATTTTTCTAAGCTTTCCTTGAAGCTCCTTTTGGAACCAAATGCCATGCATCCCTTCTAGAACATTTGATCAAAACCTTTACTTCTCATGAAGCTCTTTGTGGAGAAAAATCATAGTTCTTACTTACATAGGTCCTTTTGACATCAATGACAACTTTTAGCATAGGGACTCAAAATTTCCAACAATTACGATGTACTATGCCTCTACTATGGATAAGGAAACTAATGTTTGTTTATTTCTTAGCCAAGAGACTAAACAATATCCAAGAAAGAATTCTCCTCCACTTATGCTTTTTATGTCATCAATACTGCCTACCCAATTTGCATCGTATATGTTGTGAGAGTGAAACTATTACCTTTAGGATACCATAGTCCAAATTCCATTGTACCTTTTAAATACCTGAGAATTCTCTTTACTACCTATACATGTGTCCCTTTTGGGTCTTCTTGAAATCTTGCCACTAATACCATTTCTAGCATTATATCTAGCCTTATAGTTGAAATATATAGTAAACTTCCAATCATCAATCTATATAATGTCTGACTTACTTCATGAGATCCATCATCTTTGCTTAGCTTGTATCCTGCGAGTACTTATTGGTTTGCAATCTTCCAATATGAATTTCTTCAACATTTATTTTATGTACTTGGTCTATGAGAGAAATATACCCCCTTTTAATTGTGAAATCTATAGTCCAAGGAAGAAAGATAACTCACCAAGCATTGACATTTCAAATTCATTTTACATACACTTTGTAAACTTCTGATACATCTTATCATTACTACCTCCAAAAATGATATCATCCATATAGACTACCACAATCAATAAGTTACTTCCCTCATTTTTTATGCGTATATTTTTGTTAATTATTCCCTTTCTAAAACCATGTTCTTGAAGATACTTATATAGTATTGAATACCAAGCCCTAGGATCTTGATTTAATCCATAAAGAGCCTTATTTATTTTACATATATAATCAGGCTTATCAATCAATTTGAACCCATCAGGTTTCTCAATGTAGACTTCTTCTAAGAAGCCATTGAGAAAAGCAAATTTTACATCCATTTGATATACTTTGAAATTTTTAAATCTTGAGAAATTTAAAATCATCCTTATGGCCTCGAGTCGTGCAATAGGAGATAATGTTTCATCGAAATTAATCACTTCAACCTGTGCATAGCCTTCACATAATAGTTTGGCTTTATTTCTGACTACCTGACCATCTTCATTTAACTTATTTTTGTAGACCCATTTAGTGTCGATTACATTCTTGGATTTTGATCTTGGTACAAGTTCCCAAGTTTTGTTTTTTTCTATTTGATACAATTCCTCATCCATAGCATTGATATAATATTTATCTTCTTTTCTCCCATTTAAATACTTGGGATCAATTTTGGATAGCAAGGAAAGACTTGCTTGCTCACCTGCTCCTATTATCTTCCTCCTAGTTTATATTTCATTAGGATTTCCAATAATCAGATATTTGGATGATTATTTTATACATACTTAGATAGTGTCTTAGGTTTTGTTCCTTGTGCTTAATCTTCTTCTAATTATTCACCTATTTATTCTTGGTAACTTTATTCTTCTTGATATACAATTTCTTGAGCTGATTCTTTTGACCCTATTTGTTCATCAATTGTCACATTTATATATTCCATAACTGTGTGTCCTTTTGTTATAGCATTTATAGGTTTTCATCTTAAAGGAATAGCCAAGGAAAATACCCTGATCACACCTTGGATCAAATTTACCCATTTTTTTCTCTTCTCGTCTAATGTAGCATTTGCTTCCAAAAACTCTGAAATACTTCATAGTAGCTGGTATTCCCTTACAAATATTATATGGCGTTTTGTGATGATTTACTCTTACTTGAGATCTATTAATGATATAGATAGTTATGTGAACTACCTCTCTCCAAAAACCATCTAAAATATTAGACTCATTTAGCATAACTCTAGCCATATTCTTGATAATTATGTTCTTTCTTTCAACTACTCCATTTTGTTGTGGAGTCCTTGTTGCTAAGTATTCTCTTTTGATTCCATGTTATTCACAGAATTCTATGAATTCACCTGAAGTAAATTCTCCTCATCTATCTAATCTTAGACACTTTATATTTTTACCTATTTCATTTTATACTAAAACTTTGAATACCTAGAACTTTTCAAAGGCTTCTAAATTTTATTTTAAGAAAGCCATTCATTATAGAGAAACCATCTATAAATAACATGAAGTAACTTTCAACTTGTAAACTCTTTGTCCTTTTAGGAAAACATAAATCAGTGTGAACAAATTCCAATGGTTTAGAAGAAGAAAATTCTTTTGACTTGAAACTTGTCCTTATTTGCTTACCATTCTGACATTGTGCACATATTGGGCTTTGAGGTCTCTTTATCCTGGGTATATCTCTGAACACCTATTTTTTACTTAGTTTTACAATATTTTCAAAGTTTAGATGACCCATTCTTCTATTCCATAACCAACTCTGATCCTCTTGTGATAGAAAATATTTTCTCCTTTAATTTTACTGAACATGTAGAGATTGTTTGAAGTTCTACTGGCATCTGCAATAAGATTTCCTGTCTTAGAATTTCTGTTATCACACCTATTTGTGTGAAAGGTAAATTTGTACCCTTGATCACAAAGCTAACTTACACTTTAAATTGTGCTTCAATCCCTGAACATACAACACATTTCCTATATTTGATTTTCCATTATCAAAACTCGAAGTCCCTTTTCCAACAATTTTTATTGAGTTATTATCTCCAAATTTCACTGAATCTCCAATGATTTCTTTAAGTGAAAGAAATTTACTTTTTTCACCTATCATATGAATTGAAAAACCACTATCAACATACCTCTAATTTCCCTTATCTTGTGCATGAAAAGTTGTTTGTACCAACATTGGTTTTTCTTTTTCTTATTCCTTTTCCTCTTTTCAAACTTTTGAGGTTGTAATCCATTGAATCTTTTGATCCTCCTTACTTTTTCTTGGTCCATGAAATATTGTTTTACACCATTTGGCCTTGTGCCCAAAATTATTATATTTGTAACATATGATATTGTTGTTCATGAGAGGTGCAAATGATCTGAAATTACCATTAATATTATTTCTTACATGAACCATGCAGCGTACAACTTTATGACCATATTTATTACAAAAAAAGAAATAACCATGGAATAAATTTTATAACCTTTTAGATTGCCTTGAATGATATGATCACATTATTCCTCTCTTGTCATTTTTGTAGTTGAATTTTATCCATGATGTTTCTATATTTTTATTCTCCTTGATACTTTTTCCTTTCAATATATTAGCATAGGTTATGGGATCTTCTTTATTTGATATCCTTGTTCCTTTGGAGATTGATTCCTTTTTCTATTTCCCTAACCTTATATTTTGTTGTAACTTATCCTTAGACTTTTCAACTTCCTTTCTCAAGAATATGATCTCACTTTCCAAGTTTTAACATTCCAACTCTTTTACCTTTAATTTCTCAACCATTACTTCTTCAATTATTTTTGCCTCTTCAACATTAATATTTAAGTCATTGAGATCATGTAGAAACCTTGTCTTAGTTTATTCATCCTTTTTTACCTAAACTTCTAATTTGACTAGAGCAACAGTGAATTCATTTTCTAAGTTATCCAAATTTGAATCTCTTTTTTTGATAGAACCATCATCTATCACATTAGTGGCCATTGTGTTATTGTAAGATCTTCCTTCAAGATGTTAGACTTTTTTAAGGATCTCGCTTTGATACCAATTGAATAACATAAGCTTATACTTAGGGGGGGTGAATAGTATAAGATCAACTTTTTCTTTTCTTCCACAAACAATAGTATCCAATGTTACCAATTGTAATATCAATAGCAGTAATAAAAGTAATACACAAATTATCACACACATGAGAGACATAAATTTAACGTGGTTCACCCAATGTGAGTTAAATCCATGGAGAAAATATATCTTAAATTTTCTCAACAAATATCTTGGGAATCAATTCCCTATTATATTATTTATGGACCTCTTTTCAAAGGAGATCTCAAACCCCAATGCTCTAGTTTATGTATCTCTCTCCACATGAGAACTCTATCCCATTTTATTTGGTCTAATCCAAAAACTTATCTCAAATCTATCTCAAACCTACACTAGACCTTATCATAAGGCTGGCACAAACCTTCTCTAACTCTACTCACAAATATTTGTCTCAAATATTCTCAACTCTATCTCAAACCTACACTCGACTTTATCACAAGGCTAGCGCAAATATTCTATGACTCTGCTCACAAATATCTATCTCAAATATTCTTAAATATATCCCAATTCTTCTCACAATATTTACTTAAAACAACAACCAAACCTGCTCATACAATCTGTCTAAAACTACCTCAATCCTTCTCACAAGGCTTGATTAAAATAACAACCAAACCTGCTCTTAATTTTTTTCAAAAACCGCTCAAAATGTATACAAATATTCTCTAATAAATGCTCAAAAGGCTCACAAAAAATGATCTATCAATCCCAAATTTTGTATTCAAACAATACTTCTATCTCTCTTCACAAATCACTATGTTCTCCTCAATATTACTCTTAAAAAAAATGTACAAATTTATTCAACAAATCACATATTCAACCTTATTTCTCCACATTATAATTCAGAAATATGCCCAACTAAACACCTCAAATATGGATTAATGTCCTCATACCTCTTAGTTTGGTTTAATGAAGAAATATCCTCAAGAACCTATCTCACAAATGACCAATCCTTATTTTGCCACTTCAAGGGTTAGATATAAAAAGTACTTTCACAAAACATCCACATAAAGTTTCCTTTAAAAAGGATGTGCACAATGAAATATGAAAATGATTCTCTACGTCCCTTTTTGTTTTAAAAAATAAAGCATACTAAACAAAAACTCTCATATTTTCTTTTCACCATGCAAGAATTATAATAAGATGTCAAGCAACTTATTACACCTTATTACTCCTAATATTGCAAAATAATATTCAACACAATAAAGCCAAAAATTAAACACATTAATTTTTAATATACACCTTATATCTCCTGCTTGAGATAAAATATTTCAATGCACTTCAAAATTCCAACATGACCATCATAACATCACTTTATTTTATGCACCACTCATAACACTAGCAATTTGAATTATAAACTCCACTTTATTTTATTTTAAATTCAAAAAATTAACACTCCACTTTAACCCCATTTAATTCAAAAACTAAAAGCAAAATAATAACCTTATGACTCCCTAAGCAAGTGCATACCTTAGTCTTGGTAAATGTTTATTTCACAAAAATATTATCCCCACTTGTTGTCACTGTCGCGATTCAAACCTGCGTCGCTTGCCAGCCCGCACCCTAAATTTTCCTAGGCCATCATTATGGCTAGCCACCCACATAGAACTTAAATTGCACGTGCTCTTCCTAATACACAATCTTCGATGTGAAAATATTTTACAACAAAACTTTAATACCTTGCCTCCACTATGACTCGAACTCGAGACCTCCCTTTTGCCACGCCTTGGCACTGGGGGTTCTATAATTTGGGATATTTGCCCATATGGAGCTAAAGTTTGTTGCCACTACTATTTATCCACATGCTCTACCTCAAAATCCAAATCCATGCTTCGTCTTCTTCTCCTTATTCTACCATGAATGAACAAATTATTTAAAGCGCATAATTTCTTCATTCAATTTTTCCACCTTAGCATTGCAATTTACATATGAAAATTTTTACTTGGTCCTTGACGTCGGTGCATGGAAATAATTGATTTCCTACCTTAACCTGTTACACTTAAATTTAATTTTTAATTATAATAATATTTTAAATCAAGATAGATTTAAATATTATAATTTATTTTTCTTCTTTGGACCTTTTTCTTAGGATAAAGTCTTTGCCACCATAAAACATCTTCCTTTTCCTTTGTAAGTACCACCATGGTAAATCCATTAAACCTTTATTTTTCCTTTGAAATAAATTTCAACCAATATCATCAACTTATGACACCAATCCTTTGATATCAACGATAACACAATATACTCAAAATTTCCAACAACTCCTAAATTAAAGGAAAGTAAGTATTAAATGATATACCTCTTTTAACTCCATTAAACATATAGCGAGCGAGATTATTGGCTTATGGTGAGGCTTCTAATTTCAAGCATTGATCTTTACTATGGGATAGGAGCATTCAATGCTCTCTTTCAATAACACTAGTCTTCTCCTCACAACCCAAACATTCAATACTCTCCTTCCTTTCTAACGATGATGGTCTTAACCTTACAACTTGAGCTTTCAATGCTCTACTTTGAATGATGCTAGTATTAAATCTGACGTGATGCTCTGTTATGTACTTTCACTTTGATATTTTCATACCTTTTGACTTGGTCTATTAATAGTGATACATCCCTTCTTAGGATGTAATTTAATTCATGTGTTACTACACCTTTTCCCTTCTTGATGCTCTTTACACATGGTGAATATGTTGCTTGAATATGTAGGTGGTAAATAGATGTTATAATCTCTTTGAAATCAGTAGATGAGCCTTCAACACTCTCTTTCTGAGTGAAATGATTACTATTCCTTCAACCTTCAAAAGATACCTTCAACGCTTCCAAGGTGAGTGTTACATCTATTCTAAGAACTTTATCCCTAAGTAGGCGTTAGAAGAGTTATTAAACACCTTCTTTAATTATTCCAAGTAGCACTTGCATGTGAGTATGATTTCAAAATCTCTTTAACCTTTAATATATCTTCCTATTGGGTGCAACTTGTTCAATGTTGGCTTCAATGCTTTTCTCCTTCTTGCCAGTGAATGCAAGCTATGCTTTTCCAATGATCAATGATGATATTCTCCATAAGGTTGGATCCAAGTATGGTTATTTTAGGGTACCCCAATGTTGCCCTTTTGTTTGATGACTTATCTCAAATCGATAGTTATTCTTGGTTGCTTTGATCGTTATCTTCCTAGCTAGTAATTCATATCTAATAAATGATAGCTCTTAAGAGCTTTATCTGGTGGTTCGGCCATGATATGGATTGGTAATTCACTTTTTATTTTCTTTTTAAATTCCTTATTTTCACTTAATGATCTATCCTTTAGTATTGTTTCTTCTATTTTGATATACAATAGATGATAGTCACTTCAAGTAGACATTTTTGTGTTATCTTTTACATAGAAGTGCAATCAATAAATGGCTTCTTATGTAGACCCTATTATTATATACTTATTACATGGATATGCACTATATAATGGTTTCCTTAAGTTGGCTTTGATGTTATAACTATATGCTACTATGGGCACTGATTTGGTGTCTCTATACACTTTCAAAAACTTAGCTTATGATCCCTTTGACGGCTCTACCTCTATGCCTTGATGTTTACCCCTTGACATTGATGGTGTGGCCACTCGATGATTATACTATGTTGACTATTTTAGTATATTTAAGACACTCTTTCATTTGTCCCTACTTATTGTAATTGAAAAGATAAAACTAGTGCCAATGTAATGCAAACACCTTTGCAATAGATAGGAATAAGTCCCTTATTTTAATTCAAAGTTATACGTCTCATTTTGAAGCTATTCCTTGCTTCTAATATATGGTGGTTCTCTGCTCTAATACTTGAGTGAAAATAGTGATGTATTATTACCTTCCTTACTAGACAACACTAACCTCTAACTTTTTTTCTTGGATAACCTAGTAAAAATGAATCCAAGTTCTTAACCATGAAACTAATATGCTATTTTAGAGGTTTAACTTTGCAATAATTTTCACTACAACTAAAATACTTGGTGCACCTTAAACAATCTTAAGAACAATGAGCATAGTGCAATATTTATCTCACCTTATCACTTATGTAAAATAAATTATAGGATGTATCAATAATAACTATTAAATGCACTATAATATCTACAACTGTTAGTTAAGAGTAATATCTTCTTTGCTTCAACTAAACAATAGGAAGATGATTTTTTTCTTTCTATAAAAATATATCTAACTCCTATTTAATGTGTAGATATTAACCATAAAAGAAACTATCTTCTACACTCCCTTGAATACTTTAATATCCAACCTTCTCCTTGCAAATTTTAACTCTAATATGGTGCTTAACGAATCTTAATAATGAACCAAAAATATAAAGTTTGACTAATGAACCGTCATGCACCCAAGTTGTTTATCTTAATGATATTTGCAGATGAAGGATTTCAAGGTGATTAGATTCATAATATTGTTATATTTTATTGGATGAACTTGATATCTTGTTGTTTGATACTGTAGTTTGGTGCTTTTAACCTTTAAAATGTATCCTATAAATATAAAACTTAGCAACTAATTATACTACCTAAGTTGTTTCTTTCTTGTTATCCTCAAATAATTTTTTTTTATATTTGCAAAGTAGTCCCTCTACTAAAATGCTATCCTTGAATCTCAAAAATTTGGTAGGGAACTCCTCCAAATCACAACTGAGATTTTACTTCAATTTTCTATTATAGAAACCAGCAAATATCCTTTCTCATAATGAACATTTTAGCCTTCAAAGGTAGTCTTCAATCTTCTCATGTTTGGTAGCAATGTTTGGCTCATTTTAATTCAACCTCATTGTCAAATCCTAACTTCAATCAAGGCCTTCTTCTCAAATATATAAAATTCTTAAGGTCTTCTCCAATATCCTCCAAAATTTGGTAAGCTTATTTCCAAATGCTTCTTTGTTTGGGATTGTTCTCAAATGATGATAATTATTCCAAATGAAGAAAACAAACTTATACTGAGAGGGGGGAGTGAACAATATAACACCAAATTATACTTTTATTTCCCAAATAATATTATCCCATATTATCAATGACAATATCAATAGTAGTAATAAAAGCAATGCACAAATCATCACACACAATAGAGACACCAATTTAACATGGTTCACCCAATGTGGGCTATTCCACAAAGAATTTTTTTTCTAAATTTTCTCAACAAATATTTTGGGAATCACTTCTCTGTTATCATGCTTATGAAACTATATACAAATGAGACACCAATCCCCTAATGCTTTGACTTATGGATCACTCTCTACAGGAGAACTCTTTCCCCATTTCTTTAGTTCATGGAACTTGTCTAGGAGACCTCTATCTCCTCAAATGGTTCTTGGATCTCTATCTATAGAATAAATATATCTTCCCATATGGTTTACGGATCACACTCCATAGGAGAACTATTTTCTCTTGCCCTGGTTTGTGAATATCTATCCATAGGAGAACTCTTTCTTCTCTGCTTTGGTTTGTGATCTTCTAGAAGACTACTACCCCGACTACATTGACTTGTCAATCTCTCTCCATAGAAGACTTGTGTCCTCACTTAGAAGACTTCTATCCTAACTATCCTGGCTAATGGATATATATCTAGTGGATACTACTATCCTCTGCTCTATCACATCCAAATATTACTCCTAACTCTATCTCAAATTGCACCAAACACTATCCTTGATCTAGTATAAATTTTCTCTAACTCTAACATAGGTATAGCACAAATATACTCTCAAATTTACATCAAAATCTATCCTCAAATCTATCCTCAAGCCTTAACACAAATCTTGATCCAATAACAAATAAAATCTTCTTATATTTACCCCAATACTTAACACAAATCTTGAACAAATCAATTAATCAACTATCCTCTCAAGTCTTCACAAAGACTTACCTAAAATCTATCCTCAAGTCATCTCAATAACTTGCTCAACCTGCTCTTAAGTCTTCATAAACACTTACTTCAAATCTACCTACAATTTCTCTCAATAACTTGCTCAAACTACTTTCAATTCTTCACCAATACTTACCTCAAATATACTTACAAGTCCTCTCAATAACTTGCTAAATCTGCTCTCAAGTATTCACAAAGACTTACCATAAATTTGCCTATAAGTCCTCTCAATAACTTGCTCGATATGCTTTCAAGTATTCACCAAGACTTACCCAAATCTACCCATAATATTTCACAAAATCTTGCTCAAATCTGCCTATAAGTCTTCACCAAGAATTGACCAAATTTTCCTAAAAGCTTTCACAAAAGCTTTCTCAACTCTACCTACAAATATTCACCAAGACTTGACCAAATATTCCTACAAGCTTTCACAAAATATTACTCAAATCCGCTCAAACACATGCTCAATACAACTTATTGTAGACACCAAAACAACACCATTTGTAGACACCAAAACAACACCAATCCGATTATGTGACTGCAAACACTGATCGCACTGACACACACAACCCCAAGGGTAGCCCCCAAAGGTTAAACATTGGTCCTAACCACTCTCACAATAGTTTTGGAAGGTCAGGAGTAAATTTGGCACCTTCAGGCACTCTGCTTCATACTCGTTCCACCCAGGGATGATTACAAACTGGTATTTGCCCCACCCAGGGACGAATAGCAGTATTCGCTCCAAGGTGGTGTGAATAGAAGGTTTGACTAGCAAAAAGTCAAATCTTAAAAAATGACAGCTCATATCTACCACTTAATTCTTCCTTCCTTGCATGGGAGTGTGAGTAAGCATTTTTGAGCATTATAGGTAATTACAGAGGTAGTCATGAGGCCCCTAATTAGGGAGGAATCTCCTCCCTCCTAGGAAGGCATGATTGCCAAGTGGCGCCTCTGCATGCTCATCCAAAGAGACCTCCAGGTCTATAAATTGGTGAGTTTTCTCACCACAAGAAAAAATAGAGAAGGAGCATTTTGAGCAACGAAGTGCTGTCATTTTACTCCCACACACACACCTTTTGATTTGTGCCTATCGCATCCTTGATCTCTTTTGGAAGAGAGGTCATAGGGTGGTTATTGGAAGCGCAAATCCGGAACCCAAACCTGAAATTTGGCCACAAAATCCTACCAAATTTTCTGACAACACCCCACAAGAGATTTTGGACCCATCCCAAGTGGATTGGTGCCAAAATCAGGCCCCAAACGATGGGCGTCCTACCCCCGAGTGCCCCCCACACTGTTGTAGGTCTAATCGTCCCGCCCCAAAACAATTAGGAATCTATGGTAGATTTCAACAATTTTTCTTTGGCATCTAGTTCTAGGTTATCTAAATAGGCTGTAGTTTGAATTTCATTTCATTCTAAGAATTTTTGACCATGCTTTTATCATTTCCCACCTTCACTAACTTGCATATGCTACCATAAAATTCCTGATGATAGAGGCCAAATTGGGAAAATATGACCTTCTGGGTCTTCCCAAAATTCTCCCAATTATCTAACCCCAACTTTTTAGGTGATCTGGAGCCTCTGGGATAAGACATTTGGGACTGTGCTTTCTAACAAATTGTTGTAGGTTTATTCGTCCCTCCCCGGAGCGAATACAAATCTGTGAGGAATTTTCCAAATTTTCTTTTTGCAATACCTCATAGGTGATGTTTTCATACCTCTGTGAAGATTTCAGTTTTTTTGGATTCATTTTAGTCATCGTTTTATTTAATTCTTTGCAGGCACTAATCTTAGGCTTGGGGATTGCATGTTTTATTTCATCTATAGGTGCTACTGACTTTTTCTTGGTTCCTTGAATGTAGGATCTAGAAATTGAAGGAGCAGAAAGGATTCAACATTCATATACACAAGTGGCGGTGATACGTTGGTCCACCCATTTTACATGTGGGCACGCGAAAGAAGGAATAACATTCATGGATGTAACAAGAACACATATTTAACGCTCTTGGCCCCTGAAAAGGGAGGAGGTGAATTGTAACCAAGTTTTGAAACACATCAATAAAAAGGGTTGTCTTCGTTATTGGATTTTTGTTTCATTTTGATTCATTCATGCTTTCTCTCCTTTCATGCACTTTCAATTCATAGGACTTAGCGTTAAGTTTAGTTTCGTTTGCATCGCACTTGGGGTTTCCTTTTTGTTTCCATATCCTTGTGCTTCCAGTGATGATCACGGTGGGACCCTTGTCCTCTATTTTTAAGATCAAAAATTTTATCAAAACTTGATTGTTTTTGCTTGCAGGTACCTAGTTTTCAAGCGTTGGACTGATGTTCATTCTAGCTTGTGGTGAATACAGAGCTATAATTCATCTTACCCAGGGACGAATGGGCATTCACCCCACCCTATGATGAATACAGTCCTGTTATTCATCCCACCCCAAGATGAATAGTTGTCTATGCAATTTTGGGATAGAAACTCAAAACCAACAGATTTGGGCAGAGAAGAGGTAAGGGTCTTGAACTCCTGTCATTTCTTGTTTTTTGTTTCTTGTTTTTCTGGTTCTTTGCTTGCTTAGGTAAAGTTGCACTGCATGTTTATTTTATTTCATGCAAAATAAAAATAACCTCACACATCACGTGGCAACATAAACACCAAGGATTTTGTCGTAAAACCCCAGCCCTTGATCAAGACCAACGGTGGATCTCATCACCACCTTGGCTTGAATTTTGCATTCATAACCCCGATCGCTATGATTGCTAGACATAAATCCTAATGAAAACTGACCAAGTGTAGCTGGGGTGATTCCCAATGCATGAGGATAAGTCTTCTATGGTAGGTGTCAAAAATAGTGTGATTTCCCTTCAGTACCGCCTATGTTCCACGTACCATCTGCTCTCACGTACCAAAAGTTTCCCTCACATAAGGGTGGGTATATAGAGAGGTTGGTATATCGGCCTGACAATGGTATATTGAAGGGGCAACCAATTTTGGGAGCCAGAAGAGCCATCATATTGCATTTAAACGTTATTCACAAAATATTTCAAAAAAAAAGTAAAACACACTAAACTAGGTTTAGGACACAAATTTAATCTTTAAACGAGATAACCATTGCTTGCGTGTGTGATATTTTTTGTTTAGTGTAACATAAAAATCATAAAAAGAAACAAAATTGTACGCATCTTGTAGGAAAACACCACCATGGTGTACACCCATAGCCAAGCCCATTCAAGGGCAAAAGCTACGGAGAGTGTACAAGGGGGAACAAGTCACCTCTGCTATAGCCCTAAGGATTTGGTCATCCCACCTTGGCAGCCTGACCCATGAGGTAGTCCACTTCGTGCCTTAACAAAATGGGACTATAGAGGCACCCCTTCGAGGGGCACACCCACTCAGCATAGCCCCTTTCAGGAGGAGTCCTTACATGTGGCACTCAATATAAACAGAAAGGCTACCTTGGAAGCTCGGTATGAGTGGCCATCGCACGATAAAGTGCTAGACTAGCAGAGGGTCCATGAGGAGAGGCCACATGATTATGGCATCCCTCCTTTGCCACCCATCATTGTTAGGAACAATAGACAAAATCTAGAGCACAAGGTGCTTCAAACAGGGCGAACCAACTCTGCTCGCCCCTTTCACATATATGAAAGGGAGCATGAGGAAAACCATTATATTCCTCAAGAGCAATACACAACATGGGAGCAATGCACCTTCACACCTGCTATCTATCAGAATCACCCAACGAGGCCAAAGCCTCAATTGAATGCCGCCAACCTCGACAAAGGGAAGTGACCTATAGAGATCTTGGATCATCACGATCGAGATAAATGCATAGGAGAGGCATCTAGGCCTCCTAGACTCAAGATGGCAGAACAAATTGACCTGGCAGTCGCCAGACATGCCGCCTGCCAAGCACAAATTACGTAGCTTGAGCAAGACCAAAAACATCTAGAGCATCTATATCACCTTAGCAAAGAGCACATTTGGCACCAGATAGATGAGCTGCTCCATAACACTATTCCTAAGAGAGTTCCAACCCCTCGTACCCAAAGAGCATAACTATATGAGAGGCAAAACCCCTTGGTGTGAGACCGGTCTCCATGACCTTACCAAGTGCTGCCTCTGAGACCTCCTAGACTTGATTAGGAGGCCACTAATAGGAACAACGATGGGCTCCCTCCACGGGGACCCACCCATGGTCATAGGTCTCATCCAAAAACTCCTTAATAATCCTATGAGGAGTATGAGCAAGAAGAAGAGCAGGCCAAAACGCCCTACCAATGCGGAGGGGCCGCTATCCGGCCACCTCTCCATAGGCCTCAAGTTTCCCACAACCCACAATGGGAGAAAACTAAGGAGGAAGATATTAAATATTCTGATGCATATAAAGCGTTGTTAGAGTGCTTGGAATTTGTGGAGACCAAGACTTTTGGGCCCCAAAAGCCCATGTTATGCCAACTCTGTAGTCATCCCGTGCATCCATCAGTGCCAACACCCTCTTACCCTGAACACTTTAAGTTGCCTCAATTGGCAATCTTTAGAGGTGAGGAGGATGTCCAAGAGCATGTGACTAGATTCCTGAGCCAATGCTTTGGTATTCAGGATAATGATGCTTTGTTGTTGAGAACATTTATCACCATGTTTGCAAGACCTGCCTCAGATTGGTTTACTCAATTACCAAAGCATAACATTAGCAACTTAGATCATCTAGTGGATGTGTTCCTCAAATGCTTCGACTTCAACACTAAGAAGAAGGCATCACTAAGTGACCTAGCTAGCCTTAGGTAGTATGAGGAAGAAATAATGGCGGCCTATGGGAATCGATGGAGGACTTTGCTTTTAAATCTACTCTACCTCCCTCCTATGTCCGACCTCACACAAATGTTCTCAACAAGATGTTTGAGATCGATCTCAGTGCTATTGTAGCTACAACAATATGCCACCTTAGAGGAAGCTCTGGCACAATCCAGAATCATTGAAGAGATCAAGATTCAGGATGGCGAGATAGCCAAACCAAAAAATAAATAATGGTCTAAGAACACCAAAGCAGGGACCATGCAACAGAATCCCGCTATGGTTAATCAGATTGCTATCAATGTCCCCAAGCCTACACAAGAAACATAGCCCCAAAAGGCTAACTATCATGTAGTGCCTCTTAACAGTTATGACCGAGAAAATAAGAGGCAAGAAAAAAACTAGTAGCGTCGCCCTAGGTGACAATTCACACCTTACATAGAGTCTAGAGACTCCCTATTTGATCGCATTCAGTGACAAACTTGATTAACCTACCCAAGGTTCAACCCATAGATCCCAACACTCCAAAACTGAAGGGCTATAGGGAATATTTGTACTATAGGTTCCATAGGCGAAAGGGACATGACCTTAATGCCTATTAGAATTTTAAGGGATTGGTGCAAGACGTAATTGATAACAAGACATTAGCGGTGGATAATCCTATGGCACCAAGCAACCAAAAAATGGAGGTCTTTAAGGACCCCTTGCCTGCCCATGATGCACAGGAAAATACCCTACAAGTTAATGAGGTCACACAGAACTACCCCATGTAGGGGTATGTAGGGATGATTAGCATAGTGACTTGAAACAGGAGGTATCCGAGTGTAGCTGCCCCCGTGGCAACTACAAGAGAGGTGACAACAACTTTGCAATCACAATAGCACCTTACACAACCTCCTTCACCTAAACCCATGGCCACAATTTAGACCAAACTCATTCAAAGCTTGAGGACCACGTCGGCTAGGCTCTCCATATACGAGCTCATACAACAATCAACGCCCCATCGTGAGGCTCTAATGGAGATATTGAAAGCCATCGAGTTGCAGCCCCATGAAGCAAATTACTTCAAAAACTTTGTGGGACATGTCAAATGATGCATTGAGCCAGTCATCACCTTTCGATAAGATGAAGTAAAATCAGTAGCTAATGATATGGCAGATCCACCTCTACACGTTATCGCACGGGTCAATGAGATCCCATATAAGAGGGTGTTGGTAGACACTGGCTCATCCAGTAATATCATCACAACAATGGCATTGAAACATCTGAAGTTGCTAGCATCTCACATCACGGATTCCACCTACACTCTATGAGCATTCAATGATGCGATATGCTCGACAGTTGACACAATTGTCCTACCCATCCATGTGGGACAAAAGACTATACCTACATTGTGCCATATTTTGGAATGTGAGATGGCTTATAACATCTTGCTAGGTTGGTCATGTATTAGGGACATGAAGTGTGTCCCTTCGATAGCTCACTAGTGTTTAAAGTATACATTTGAAGGGGAAGTGCATGTAGTCCTGATGAACTTGGAACCCTTCAAGTATTGCAATGCGGTGTAGCTAATGCCGCAATCGACCCTTCCATCAACACATTTGGATTTTTAGTTGAATCCATCTAAATAGGGTCTGATTTCTTAGGCATCCCTATTGGCAAGCCCATCAAAACCATAGCCAAGTCCATCTTCATCGGCTGGTCCTTCACCAACGACGCCACCTACGATGGCCACACAGAAGGATAAATGGAGGAAACCCCTGGAAGAGGCACTGCCATTAGTATCAACTATATCTACTAAGGAGATGCCTACTAGAATGGAAGTTGAGGGTCCTAGTTCACCCAACATGGAGTGGACTATGGAATAACTTTCGTTACCTCCCCCTCAATCACCAACAATCATTGTCAAAATGGCCAATACGGGCCTGTGGGAGTATCTAGTGTAGAATATTGTAGCAACACCCACACTAGAGTCCGTTCAGGACATGGGGAGACCTTGTCTCCCCATTGGTACCATTTTTCCTCTAGGATACCCACCAAACCAGAAAAACATTGTGTATGGGGGCCTTGATCATGGTACTAAACCATACATGCAAGACGACGAAGATGAAGAGCCCTTTGTAGAAGATGTCAATTATTTGTCTAACCTAGAATTGGCTTTGAGACACCTTGGACAATGCAATTGGCATGGACATGGGTTAGGCAGATATGAGCAAGGAGTGCGTGTTCTTTTCCAACCAAGATATCAGATGCCATACGACAAGTCAGGAGTAGGGTTCAACCACCCCCTCCCCTTAGACATCTTGGTAGAGAACATGCAAGGCCTAGGTATAGGCAACAAGGGGGGACTAGCATTAGATCCATATGCCAACCCTAACATGACATAAACACTGGGAGATTATCTCCCATTATTGACAACCAACCTTGTTGACCTCAACAACCCATTCCCTCCACTCAAAAGAGGAGAAAGTTTAAGAACATACCTAAAAGAGAGGTGTAGACAAGCTCAAGAAGGATCGTCAGAATATGAGTTAGAATATGAGGTAGCACCATGGGATCCCTTCGAATCAGATAGCAATCACTCACAAGTGACCCCCATGTATGATTACTAGGAAAGACTCTTGGCAATGTTCCCTTTGGTGGCTCCCATCAAGCAAGTGCCACCATAAGACAATAAGGCCCCACCGCAAAGAGCAAAACAACCCCAATGGGGCTAGATCAATTTACTTGAGCAAGACGAGCCTCTAATGTTGCAAACATTTTTTGGAGCCAACGAAGGCCTTTGGATCTCTAATAGTGATTATGAAGATGAAACTGATATGGCCTATCTCAATCATATGCGACAATACCCCTTGGAGATTAATGAAATATTTGAGCAACTAAACATAGTTCCAGGGCATGAGTGGTACGTAGACCCAGCGCGGTGGGACCAAGTGTTGAATCCGCCACTTTGGGCATACAGAGAACACCTTCCACCCAGAGACCCTATAGCGATATCAGTGTCGAGGGCATAAATTGTCTTCCTATCCACACATAGGGCTAATCCATTCGTTCCAATACCTCTAGAGCTAGATCCGAAGCACAAAGAACATCTAGAATGTTTGATTCATCACACCCATGGTAATGGAGACCAAAATCATTTCATCAACATGATCTCCATTGACTTAACTACCCCCATCCACAATCCGACCGACCCAACACAGCCATTGTATCTAGACATAGATGCCATAGATTGGGATCACTTCAATTTTCCACCATCCCCATAAAAGCACTGGCCTTTCGATGAAGTGCTCCATTTCACCCTAGAGCCAACTCAAGATATCTTCCATGCTGAGGAGGAACCCAAAGTTCCCAACATAGATTTGAACTTAGCAAATGATATCCATTTGATCCCAACTCCACACCAGTTGGAGGATGGATCCCACATTTCGATCGAGGAGACGACTGATGTAGACATCAACTTGGTATTCCATCCAAGATAATCTTAGATAATGGGATGTCATTCAAGAAAAAATACTTGCGTGCTTTGACCACAAAGTACAAAATTCAGCATAGTTTTTCAACACCCTATTATCCGCAAGCAAATGGGCAAGCAGAGGTGTCAAAAAAAATGCTAGTTGCCATCCTCAAAAATATAGTCACAGATAGTCATAAGGATTGGCACATTCAGATCCCACTTGCCCTGTGGGCTTATCCCACTAGCATTCAAACACCCACTAGGGTAACTCCATTTTCGTTGGTGTATGGCTCCGAGGCAATCATGCCTCTCGAGTTGGAAATTCCTTCCCTGTACATATCAATACAAGAGTTCATCGATGATGACACTGCAAGGCAGACCCAATTATACTAGCTTATGTTGCTTGAAGAAAGACGCGTTAGTGCTCTTGAGAATTTACGTATCTATCAAGAGCAACTTAAGAGGGCATACAACATGAAGGTTCACCTGAGGGACTTTCAGGTTGGTGACTTGGTCTTGAAAGAGAACCAATAGAAATCTAACTTGTCGCCCCATATAAGTGAAAAATTCATGACAAACTAGTTAGGTCCTTATGTCATCTACAGTAAAATAGGACTTGGAACATACCAGCTAGCCTCTCTTGACGAGATCAAGGAACTAGAACCCTTGAACATCAGTCATTTGTGGCCATTCCATATTTAACAGAGCCATAGCCCAAAATGCTCCAAGGATTCTCATAATCACTTGGTCAATCCCAAAATGCTCCAAGGATTCTCATAATCACTTGGTCAATCCCAAAATGCTCCAAGGATTCTCATCATCGCTTGGTCAATCCCAAAATGCTCCAAGGATTCCTATAATCGCTTGGTCAATCCCAAAATGCTCCAAGGATCCCTAAAATCGCTTGGTCAACCCCCCCCAAAAAAAATGCCCCAAAGATGCCCATTACCCCTTTGGTCAAACCAAAAATCTCCAAGGATTCCCACAATCACTTGGTCAAAAATAAGAAAATTCAAAAACAATAAAATCATCAAAAATACAACAAAAATTTGCACCTCATTTCCATACATGCTCAAAATCATCACAAATAAAGAGCTCTTCTTGCACCTCATCAATCCATCAAAAACACAAAAATAATAGTTGCATTAAGCATCACATCCATACATTGCATATTTGTGGTCATACAGGTCAAAGGCACCATAGAACTGTAATTATTCGGCAAATCCATCCTTTCCCACATTTCTCAATTCTATAATAAACCACCATTCATGTTATTTTACCATACCATAGTCAGTAGTCTCCCAATGTATCTAGAGTTTCTGTCACTCAGTTGTCATTAGCCTTCTAGCCAAATACTATACAAATTCAGACAGATTTTCCAAAGGTAGAATCTTACTTGGATCACACCTTGTTATGTAACATCCCAACACAAAGTTAAAACACATAAAAATTCCAAAGTTGTGTGAATGAAATATGACGCCTGCAAAGCAATCTAGGTCACCATAAGTGAAATGGTTATCTTTCTCATCCCCTTGTATGAATGACCCCAAGAATGTTGAGAGTTGGCAAAAGGACAAGCATCTTCCCTACCCAATTCCCTAAGCATCCCAAGTTCTCAAAAGATTGCAAAAATCATAAAATTTTGCAAAAGTCAAACCTCCAAAAAAATTGACATCACCACCAAAGTGCATACCTCAAATGACACGTACAACAGTGATCCTCATCACTCAAAATTCAAATCCCTTGCTCAAAAGAAAAAATATATAATAAAAATAAACAGTGATTTGTATCACTACAAAAGAGCAAATATCCCAATACAATTGAAGAAAACAAGGGAGTTGAACTTGAATCCCTGGAACTCTCAACATTCATAAGGTCATGAGGTGAACCTAATTATCAGTTTGGTGGATAGCCTATCGATCATTGGTGGTAAACCTCATACATTACGATATATCTATCACATTAACTCATGTACAAATCAATGTTTGCATGTGGATGGGCTAGCTTATGGTATCCTAGATAGCATTGTAGATTAATCTGACTAAATACAACAAAGGAGTTAGTGGAGCTAATTAGGTTATCCTCAATACAAGTTTGGTTGATAGCCTATCTGGCACTGGTGGTATCCTGATAAATACCACATAAACAAACTCAATTGCACACATAGGGATGTGAAATAACTTGGTCAAAGACAAGTCTTATTCATACCTTGTCCAAAAGTCTTGGAATAAAACATTATAGTACTGGCTAGTTGGTTAAAACATTTGAGTCTCAAAAAAACTTAAATACATTCTAAAACCACCTGTGCAATCTATCATCCTCAAATTGCCATCATAAAATACAAAAATAGCATGTATACATCAAAATTCATTCACCACAGCAATCGCCTAAGACAAAAATCCATAAGTTCTAAACAGTCTATGGTGCCCTTGCCAAAAATTACACATTTAATCCATCCATTCCATTTGCATATCCTAAAAATTAGAAACAATTGCATCCATCATAACATATGCATCCATCAACATCAATTAACAGGCATACATACACATTCAACAACCATTGAGCATAACATCAAATGCCAACATGTGTATAAACAAAATAAAATCATCTGTATATATATCATCAAAAATTCTTGCATGCTACAATAACCGATCATCTGACCTCACCAAAAGCAAAACCTTAAAAATCCCTAAGCCTAGTGTGTCATCCACCATGATCATGTAGGATCAGTGCGACGGGAACTACCCCCCGTGGTGTGGGTCCTATGGGACCCCTTAGGGCGGCTACCGCTAGCCCCCGCATCACACCTGCCATAGCCTGCATGCCTCACTCCCAACACCCCCCCTTCTCTAGCCACAATTGAACCAAAATCCCACCAATATGGCAATCACACTCTACACTCTCCACTGGGCTATCCACACCCACCTCCTCCCCATTCCTGAAGCAGCGTGTCAACACTGCTATCCTCTGAATCGAAAATCCGTCTATCGAAACTCGAAGGATCCGATAGACATCCTCTAAGGTCATTGTCATCTCCCCTATTGGGAGATGGAAGGTGTTGGTTCGAGGATCCCACAAGTTGATCAGGGCCATTAGATAGGCCTGATCCCCAACCACAGGCTCTAGCCGAGTCACCTGCTTGAGCCCAAGGGCATCAAGCCACTCCTAGTCAACCAAAGTCAATGCCTCTCGTGCTTCAGTAAAAATAGTAGGTACACAGTATTGGCTCTTCACAACCTACAAAAGAAAAGAACACAAAAATATTAAAATCATGAAAAATTGTACAATAGTAACATGAATATACAACACATAAAACAATGTATAGCTAAAAACAAAAAAATTCACAAAAATTCAAAACATTTACTATTTGTCAGTCTTAGGGTTCCTATACTCTAAGTTTAAAACTGACAGACAAAACACAAAAAAAAATCAAACAAAAACAATTTTCAAATACAGTTTGTCAGTCTTAGGGTTTCTGTACTCTAAGTTTAAAATTGACAGACAAAACAAAAAAAAACGAACAAAAAAAAATTTCATTTACAATTTGTCAGTCTTAGGGTTTCTGTACTCTAAGTTTAAAACTGACAGACAAAACAAAAAAAACAAACAAAAACAATTTTCAAATACAGTTTGTCAGTCTTAGGGTTTCTGTACTCTAAGTTTAAAACTGATATAAAAAACAAAAAAAAAACAAACAAAGACAATTTTCAAATACAGTTTGTCAGTCTTAGGGTTTCTGTACTCTAAGTTTAAAACTGATAGACAAAATAAGAATAAAAAACAAACAAAAACAATTTTCAAATACAGTTTGTCAGTCTTAGGGTTTCTGTACTCTAAGTTTAAAACTGACAGACAAAAAAAAAAAACAAACACAAAATTAACATGACAGTTTTTACCTAGGGTTTTCAATCAAGTTTTAAAAACTCACACATTCAACCTAAAAAAACTAAGGTTTCACGGTCGGTTTATCCTAAGGTTTTCATGTAACAAAAACATCACAAAAAATAAAAATTTTCTTTTTTCCTAGGGTTTCCCTTACTGTAAAAAGGAAATAAATTTTAGACTTTTATCACATCTTTTCAACATACATGTAAACTAAGGTTTCATTTTTTTACGAAGCCAACTAAAAAGAAAAAACCAAATTTTTAAACTAAGTTTTGAACTAAGTTTTTCTATTCAGTTTTGATCTTTGTGTACCTAGGGTTTTACCTAAAGTTTTCATGAAGCCATAAAACAACAAGTCACACATAACAACATACATTTAATTAAGGGGTTCATTTTTTTTAATTTGAACAAAATCACAAAATACAAGCAATAACGAGGAAGGTCACTCACTGGTCTCGCTTCGGCTCTGCAACTTGATGACCCAATGCATGAAATCATGGTGTTTGAAAATTTTGTAGTGCTTCACCTCACAGAATTGACTTCCTCCTCCTCAGAGCTCCAAATTGCCAGAAAAAAAAAGAATGCAAATGAGCCCAAACCCTAGTTTTGGCCCTTAAATAGGATTTTTAGCCTGTAATCCTTCTACCCTAGGATGAGTACTCTAGTTAGAGCTGGTACCACCCTGGGACGATTACTAAACTGGTATTCATCCCACCCAGGGACAAATATAGAGCAAAATTTTCAAAATAGCAAAAAATATGCACCAAAATGCACAAAAATAAGCAATAAAACTGTCCAATGAGAATGCTTTTGCATCTGACATTTCGGGCATGCAAAATAGACGTCGGGGTCACAAATCCTCACTATCCTATTCCCTAAGAAGGCTACCATAGCCATACCACTCCACGAGAAGATGGATTTTTGAGAATTTCATCCCCAAACGACGTCACCAAAAGGGTCAAAACCCAACAAAAAATAGCAATAACATTGTTGAACGAAGGCGCCTTTGCGCATGACATTCTTGGAATCCAAAATAGATGTTGGGGTCACAAATTTTCCATATCCTACTCCCTAAGAAGGCTACCATAGCAAGAACACTCCATGGGAGGACGAATTTTTGCCAATTTCAACTCCAAAATGCGTCACAAAAAGGGTTAAACCCCCCCAAAATAGGTCTAAATGTCGAAAAACCTCACACACATTCAATGATAAACATCTAAAGGCACCCTTACACAAGTCATCTTGGGTCAAGTGACTCGTCACTTTTCTCATGTAGGTCATTCCCTCATTGATTCGTCACTTTAGGGGGTAGTCACACTTAGTCACCAATCAACAAATACACACCCAATCATGAAAATGACATGCATTCAAAGAATCATTGATAAATACAATCGCGCCCCTGCTTGGGGCATAAAACAAGCAATAATCATAAGCTGATCAAACACTTGGCATTCATGAATCATGAACTCAAGGTTCCCACAGACAAAAGGTTGTGCCCTTTGCCTATTCATGATTGATCGATGTCTAAGCGCAAGTAACACCTCACCGAAAAAGGTTAACACTTGGATTGAGTTCCTTCGCTCGTTAGAAGCAAGGATTCAAGAATGCATGCCCTTTCCATACTTGGGGTATCAAAATTTGGTTAGGTTACTAAGAAACACTAATCATTAGTACTTTGGTTATCTATTTTTTCTCAGCACTATGCCACGCACAGTGCTTCCCAAAAAGGGGCATTTGTAGACACCAAAACAACACCAATCCGATTATGTGACTACAAACACTGATCACACTTACACACACACCCCCAGGGGTAGCCCCCAGAGGTTAAAAAGTGGTCCTAACCACTCTCATAGCAGTTTTGGAAGGTCAAGAGTCAATTTGGCACCTTCAAGCACTCTGCTTCATACTCGTTCCACCCAGGGACAATTACAAACTGGTATTCACCCCACCTAGGGATGAATAGCAGTATTCGCTCTAGGGTGAGGCGAATAGAAGGTTTGACTGGAAAAAAGTCAAATCTTGATAAATGGTAGCTTAGATCCACCACTTAATTCTTCCTTCCTTGCATGGGAGTGTGAGTGAGCATTTTTGAGTGTTAGAGGCAGTTATAGAGGCAGCCATGAGGCCCCTAATCAGGGACGAATCTCCTCCCTCCTAGAAAGGCATGATTTCCAAGTGGCACCTCTGCATGCTCATCCAAAGAGACCTCCAGGTCTATAAATTGGTGAGTTTTCTCACCACAATAAAAAATGGAGAAGGATCATTTTTGAGTAATGAAGTGATGGAAGTTATGCACGAACGTAACGCTCACAACTTCCCTCTAGATCTAGCTGCTGTTGAAGCTATTTCTATAGACGGATAATTACTCAATCCGATGGATTGTTAGTGTGTTTCAATCCTTGAAAAGGAAAAGACAGTACCAAACCTTTCATTTTATGGAAAGGTTTGGTATTTTTCCGTCTAAAAGTTTTTTTCAAGCTGTAAATCAGAACGGTAAATCTGGACTTATAGTCCAGACTGGGCTATAAACTCAGAATAGAAATCCATCCGTCCAATTGAGACTATCTCGGACGGACTCGTCTAAATCATAGACGGGCTTCTTTTAAATGAGGGCGGATTGTAAATCCGTTGGCAATATGCCAACGCTGGTTCAAATCCAGCTCGACCCGATGGATCAACATGATCCATCAGTAATTTTTATGTCAATTTCTGACATCGATGAAAAGGTAATTAGTTATATAACCCCCGATATAGATATATATATATATCTATTACCTATAGATATAGACACGTATCTATACTTTCAAGGAAATATCAGAAATAAATAGATATGTGCATCCTGCATCCAACAAGGATTGAACCTACATCTCTCTAATTATGAGATGAGTTGGCTGCTTTGTCCATTCAGCCTGAGATTGTGAATATGAACCAATTTACTCAATAATCTGAGTATAAACTCAGATCCCAATTTGATTTGGGTACCAAAATTCATTCTCTCATATTCAATTCAAGCCAAGTGTATACCCAATAGAAAACAGAAATATCCTCATAATGATAATCCTTGGATTGCAAAGTATCTATGATTGTAGGTATCAGAAATCCTGTAAGAGTAAAAGTACTATCATGTTTGGGGTCACATCCAATTTGTAACACTTTTTCACCACGTCTAGCTAGAGCAATTGAAATATTACAACTGGTCGTTGATTTACCGATTCCGCCTTTTCCATAAACTGCTATTTTCATCTTCCAATCTCCCTTTATTTATTTTTGATCTCCCAAACTTTTTAGTTATTTGTTCGATCTAATCTTCAGTTTCACTTTGCCTAATTTATTCATATGATTTGAATCATGTTCCACCGTTTCACCTTATTTTTATAACTTACTTTATCTAAGGAATAACCCCATTCCCTCCCAAGTAATGGCGGGAAAGCGGAGGAAAAAAACGACCCTTACTTCATTCCTAGAGTGCAGCAAATGACTTAGTTTGTTTTTAAGTCGGGCGGAGTCCCCGCTAATTAAGACTTAGTTCTCTTTGTTCAGGTAACTAAATGGGGTAACCAATTCACTGCGTGGTAAATGGTAAGAGGGGAAGAAAGGTATGTTTATTACTGGGATTCAATTCGGTCACTGCCCATAACCAAATGCTTTTCGTTAGTTATAGATGTGGTGTATGTATTCGGTCAGGGTTATCTCAATGATAAGCCCACCAGTGAAATAGTTTTGGTATGATACCGATCCTTCAATAAATTTGAAGGGACTTCGGTCTTTTCCATTCTATTTCTTTTTTATTTCTAGAGATACATCTATATCTCTGTTTTCTACTAAACAGTAGAAAAAAAATCTTCCTCTCTTTTGGGTAAATAAATATATATATATATATATATTTATATATATATTTATAGTTTGCGTCAACCACTCCTCATTTTACTCTATAGAAATCCATAGAAATCCCATCATATAAAAAAGACAAAGAATTGGATCCAGTCCATTTCTTATGGGCGAACGACGGGGATTGAACCCGCGCGTGGTGGATTCACAATCCACTGCCTTGATCCACTTGGCTACGTCCGCCCCAGACCAAGTGACAGTCTCTGTCTACGGTCATTCCTTAGAGTGTCTAAGTCCCAACAAATGAACTCACATTTGAGTGTGAGTTGGCAAGCTCTGACAGGAAATCAAAGTGTTGCAAGAACACTAACCAACTCCCAATCAACTTTTGAATAAGTTAGTAGTTGTATACCTCTGTTTTCTATTGGGTATACACTTGGCTTGAATTGAATATGAGAGAATGAATTTTGGTACCCAAATCAAATTGGGATCTGAGTTTATACTCAGATTATTGAGTAAATTGGTTCATATTCACAATCTCAGGCTGAATGGACAAAGCAGCCAACTCATCTCATAATTAGAGAGATGTAGGTTCAATCCTTGTTGGATGCAGGATGCACATATCTTTTTACTCCCACACACACACCTTTTGATTTTGCCTATCGCATCCTTAATCTCTTTTGGAAGAGAGGTCATAGGGTGGTTATTGGAAGTGCAAATATGGAACCCAAACCTGACATTTGGCCACAAAATCCTACCAATTTTTTTGACAACACCCCACAAGAGATTTTTGACCCACACCAAGTGGATTTGTGCCAAAACCGGGCCCCAAACGGCAGGCATCCTGCCCTCGGGTGCCCCCCCACACTGTTGCAGGTCTAATCATCCCACCTCGAAATAATTAGGAATCTATGGTAGATTTCCATAATTTTTCTTTTGCATCTAGTTATAGGTTATCTAAATAGGTTGTAGTTTGAATTTAATTTCATTCTGAGCATTTCTGACCATGCTTTTATCATTTCTTGCCTTCATTAACTTGCAGATGGTACCATCAAATTCTTAGTGATAGAGGCCAAATTGGGAAAATTTGACCTTCTGGGTCTTCCCAAAATGCCCCCAATTAGCTAACCCCAACTTTTTAGGGGATCTGGAGCCTCCAGGATAAGACATTTGGGACTGTGATTTCTTACAAATTGTTGTAGGTTTATTCGTCCCGCCCTAAAGCGAATACAAATCTGTGAGGAATTTCCCCACTGTTATTTTTGTAGTGCCTCATAGGTGATGTTTTTATGCCTCTATGAAGTTTTTAGTTTTTTTGGATTTATTTTAGTCATCGTTTTATTTAATTCTTTGTAGGTGCTAATATCATGCTTTGGGATTGCATGTTTTATTTCATCTATAGGTGCTATTGACTATTTCTTGTTTCCTTGAATATAGGATCTGGATATTGGAGGAGCAACAAGGAGTCAACATTCATATACACAAGCGGTGGCGATGCATTGGTCTTCCCATTTTACATGTGGGAACGCGGAAGAAGGAATAACATTCATGGATGTAACAAGAACACATATTTAACGCTCCTGGCCCCTAAAAATGGAGGAGGCAAATTGTAACCGAGTTATAAAACACATCAATAAAAAGGGTTGTCCTCATTATTGGCTTTTTGTTTCATTTTTATTCATTCATGCTTTCTCTACTTTCATGCACTTTCAATTCATAGGACTTAGCATTAAGTTTAGTTCCATTTGCATCGCACTTGGGGTTTCCTTTTTGTTTTTGTATCCTCGTGCTTCCACTTAGATATGCTCAATTAAAATCAAATCTACACAATGCTATCAATTGTTTTGTCTAGTCTTCAAAGTAATTCTTTTAACTTGAAGCAGTTTAGACATATTCTATTTAGAATTAATTTAACCTCTAGAACATATAGAGAATGATGTACTCTATCAAAGGCTCAATATGTTCTACTCAATCAGTATGTATGTCACTTCCACAAATCTAATTTCTAATGTTTGCACATTCACTTTCAATATCACTCATAACCAATGCTCAAGAAGTTTCACTCAATCATTCAATCAATGAAACACAACTAGCTCACAAACCCTAAAAAGGTATTTTCATACTTATTCAACCAAAGAGAATAATGTGGATCTCAAACCCTAACTCAAATAATTTTCAATCTCTATATCCAATGTTCTCTAAACATTCACCAATCATGCATATAAAAACTCACTCAAATATTTCCATCAATGCTTATCAAAAAATCCTTTTCACTCCACCTTATATTTCACAACATTTAATTTCAACAATACTTCAATCAAATGATGAGTTGCCCATACCTTTTAACTTTGATGGAGATATGTCTTAGAAATCTATTTCACAATAAATTCTCCTTGTGCTACTCAAAAGGTTAGATAGCAACAATCTATTTCAAAACCTCCACAAGGTATTCCTTCCAAAATGTGCCCAAATAAATTCCAAACCACTCTCTATGTTTATCAAATAATAATACCCCTCAAAATGCTTTAACAAAACATACAAATAATAAAAATACCTCATACACATTTTAACTCCCTCTTAACACACTCAACACAATCAACAAGGATTTCAATAATTCATTTTCAAAATAATTCACTAAGATTTCCTTCAGAATTTGAATGCATAAAATAATCAAACTTATTCCCTTATATCTCCCTACTTATAAAATGCATTTTCAAAATAATTATAACCACCACTCAGAAATATTCCAATGCACTTATTAAGTCACAACTCAAATTATTCAACACCCTAAATAAAAATATTTTTAACACCTTATACCTCCTCAACAATGCATACCATACGACTTACAAACAAAGCACAATTTTTATTGATGAAAAAACAAATACCTTTGCACACTTCCTCTATGGGATTCAACCCTCTACTGCACTACCTCCAGTGCCTTTGTCATGGCCTCACCATTGTGTGAGCTAAGCTCTCACTTCAGACCTCTAAAGTGCCCATCGCACTTTGTATCTTCCACTTGGTGCCAAAATTAAAAAAAAAAACTTTATCCCCTCCACTGCCATCAAGAATCAAACGTGAGACCTCCATTCATCAACAATTTACACTACCAAGATTTTCCACTAGCCCAAGCAAGTGGTTGGTGATAAGTGTATGAGCCTTTTTTATTTTATCCTTTCATGTTCTTCACTCAGCTTTTAGAATTAAAAGCATTAGTCCTATTGCATTCATAAATTCACATCAACCATTAATCCAATATACTCATGTGCATTCAAAGACTTACAATATGCTTTCAATCCTTATGGTATAAATACCATACTCCTTCCTTGCTCGAACGTTGGTGGGCATAATTATTTCAATTTAATATTTTGCGCCCAACCCTTACTTAGGGTTTATAATTAATTTATATTATAAATTAATTATAATATAAATATTATAATTAATTTATGAGTAACCTCAGGATTTTCTTTTAACCCTTAATATTATAATAATAAATATTATACTATTATTTCCTTTGGGCCTAGGTGTTTTCCTTTTGAACCTTAGGCCTTATCTTAACACCTTTAATATTATATTAAAAAAAATTATAATAATATTTCCTTTAGGCCTAGGTATCTCCTTCCTTTAGGGAATTTAGCCAACCTTTTGACCAATCATGTGAGGCTTTAAACCAAATATCTTGGGCTTAAAATATAAATATTTTAACCCTCATTTTTTCAATTCCTTGCACCAACTTTTGATATCACTGACACTAACTTTTGACATCAACAACAACACAACTACTCAAAATTTCCAATAATATCCCCCTTTGTCATTGATGGCAACCCTTTTTATTTAACCATTCCTTTTTATTTTTCCAATTCTACTCCCCTTGAGAAACTGCTCCTCCTAACTGAATTCTCTCCCCCTAACTCAAATCTCTCTCCCATTTGACATCAATGGCAAAGGGACACCTTTGGGGCTAAAGATAAGACTCCTAGCTCAACCCCCTCCCCACCTCTATTCCTTGAGGTGAATAATGTTGGGGTGGGATTATATCTACTCCCAGCATATACTGCTCTTTTTCTTTGTCCATCTTCTTTCTCAATTGATCCTTCTAACTTTTCTGAGTATCCTTGTTCCTACTTACCTCTAGAAATTTTGTTCTACACTGCTTAGCCATATCCCCAACATTATTACACTTATAACACTTAATTTTGTGATTCCTTGAAGGTGCAAATATCTTGAAGTTACTCCTAGTGAAGCTATATACATTCCTATCATGAACCTTGCAATGAATTGCTTTATGACCAAATTGATTTCAAGAGTGACAATACCCTTGAAATAGATACCTATTTCTAAAATTTCTCCTAGTGAAACCATATTCCTTCTTTTCATGTGTCCTACATTGCATAGCCTTCTTACCAAACCTATCACATGATAAGAAACATCTATTGAAGGATTTTTTACTTGACCCCATTGGTCTCTTAGTCTTTTCTTCCCTGTGATGTGTCTTGTTCCTCATTTGTGCATTGGTCCTTTCCTTGTTGAACCTTATATTTTCCAAATTATCCTCATAATTCTCACTTTATCTTCTTCTTTTTTAAGCAAAAAACCCCTTACGGGGCCTCCTTGGTCTAAGAGACCACGAACAGGTGGTTCTACACCGTCAAAGTCACCCGGGGATCGCACCCAGCCTTGCCCGCACCAACGTTATCAATTAAATTTTGGATACACAATTCAGATTTTTGGTAGGGTGGAGATTCAAACCTGGGACCTCCCTTGGAGGATTGCCCTCTCCTCTCCAACTCACCTACAACACCGGGTAGTCTCACTTTATCTTTCACTCTCTTATTTTGAAGCTTCTTCTTCTTTGGAGATTGAGATTGACTCCTCTCCTTATTTTCTTTGTTCCTCTTCAAAACCAAGTCGTATCTTGTTTGATCAAGATCTTTGTAGCTTGGTAATATTATCCAAGGTCTTTTAGCTTCTCCCAAACCTGTGTAACTTGTCTTTAGAATCTTTCACTTCCTTTCTTAGTGAACCTACCTCATGTTCTAATCTTTCACATTCTAATACTATTAACTCTAACTTTTATTTAAATCTCCTTGTCTTAGATATTGAATTTGTCAGATCTTGTATAAGCTTTTCCTTCTCTTCATCACATTCTTGAAGTTGAATTTTGAGTTTTGAGTTCTACTTTCTTACCTTTCTTAATTCCTTAAGAGTAGAAATAATCTCAGGTTCTAGATCAACTACTTCTTCCTCTTCATTTTTTGATTTTTCCCCTACTTTTCTGTCTTTAAGAACACCTTCAGACTTATCTTCAATAGGATCACTTCCTTATTCCTCTATTGCCAATAAGAGCATTTCTTCTTCTAGGTCTTCAAGAGCGTCTTCATAATCTTTTCAATGTCACTAAACCAATTCCTTGTATAGTGATCTTCAATATGACCAAAGTTACCAAACCTAAAATACTTGAGTATTTTTGGTTCCCTTTTAGCTTTTTTTCCAACATCTTCTTCTTTTATTGCTAGAAATAGAATTTCTTATTGTTCATTTTGTAAGGATATTTCATTACTATCACTTGAAATCTTGCCTATATTATCTGCATAAAAAAATCTTTTTATGCCTCTAAAAAAACTTCTTTTCATGCTTGTTTTTATCCATACCTATTTTTCTTTTGATACCTGGATTTTATTGCTTCCCTATTCTTATGATCTTGTTTCTCTTCACCATTGCTACTTTCAGCTTCTGGATAGTTAGATGCATAGTGAACATATTTACCACAATTGAAACACTTAATTATTTTTGTACCTTTGTGCTTTCTTGAGTCCTTGTTCCTTCTACCATAGTTGTCTTCTTCATCACTAGATGACTCATCACTTGAATCTGAATTATTATCCTTTGTCTTATTTTATACTTTGAATGCTGCTTATTTCTTTGGGATTGGATATTTTCCTATTATTATCTCAAAAGTTGTGAGATTTCCAAGTAACTCATCCCTAGACAAAGTTTCATTATCTCTTGTTTCTTCTATGGCTGAAACCTTTTCACTATACCTCATAGGGAGTGACCTTAAAACGTTTTGACAAACATTTGATTCTTCAAATTTAAACCCAAGTCCTTACATGGAGTTAACAACCTCATCCACATGAAGTAAGTATGTAGTAATGTCTTCCTCATCCTTCATATTCAAGTATTCAAATGTTTTCTTGTGATTTTACAATTTTGCCATATTGACATTTTTGTCTCCCTCATATATTTTCTTCAACATTTCCCAAATATCTTTTTCTGATGTGCAATGCATAAATTTTACAAATTTTACTTCACGTAAACCACTTAGGATTGTATTCATTGCCTTTGCATTATACAGATGCAGGATCTTAACATCTTTATCTGTAGTAGTACTAGCTGGAGGTGTGTATCCATACTCACCTGCTTTCCATATTTCACATCCTTATGCCATAAAGTAAGTCTTCATTCTTATGTTCCAGAAGGTGTAATTATTTCCATCAAACAATGGTGCCTTATTTGTTGAAGATCCACTCTAAGATACCATCTGTGTTCCTATAAAATTTTCCTTCAAGTTGTTAAACTCTTTCGAAGGAACCCACTTTGATACCAATTGAATAACATACGCTTATACTGATAGGGGGGTGAACAGTATAAGACTAAAATTTACTTTTCTTTCCCAAAAAAAATTATCCAATATTATCAATGGAAATATCAATAGAAGTAACCAAATCAATGCATAAATCATCACACACAATAGAGACACCAATTTAACATGGTTCACCTAATGTGGGCTATTCCATGAAGAAAAACATTTTACTAAATTTTCTCAACAAATATTTTGGGAATCACTTCCCTATTATAATTTTTATTGAACTTTATCCAAAGGAGACACCAATCCCCTAATGCTCTAATTTTTGGATCTCTCTCCATACGACTTACAAACAAAGCACAATTTTTATTGATGAAAAAACAAATACCTTTGCACACTTCCTCTATGGGATTCAACCCTCTACTGCACTACCTCCAGTGCCTTTGTCATGGCCTCACCATTGTGTGAGCTAAGCTCTCACTTCAGACCTCTAAAGTTCCCATCGCACTTTGTATCTTCCACTTGGTGCCAAAATTAAAAATAAAAACTTTATCCCCTCCACTGCCATCAAGAATCAAACGTGAGACCTCCATTCATCAACAATTTACACTACCAAGATTTGCCACTAGCCCAAGCAAGTGGTTGGTGATAAGTGTATGAGCCTTTTTTATTTTATCCTTTCATGTTCTTCACTCAGCTTTTAGAATTAAAAGCATTAGTCCTATTGCATTCATAAATTCACATCAACCATTAATCCAATATACTCATGTGCATTCAAATAATTACAATATTATTTCAATCCTTATGGTATAAATGCCATACTCCTTTATTGCTCGAACATCGGTGGGCATAATTATTTCAATTTAATATTTTACGCCCAATCCTTACTTAGGGTTTATAATTAATTTATATTATAAATTAATTATAATATAAATATTATAATTAATTTATGAGTAACCTCAGGCTTTTCTTTTAACCCTTGATATTATAATAATAAATATTATACTATTATTTCCTTTGGGCCTAGGTGTTTTCCTTTTGAACCTTAGGCCTTATCTTAACACCTTTAATATTATATTAATAAAAATTATAATAATATTTCCTTTAGGCCTAGGTATCTCCTTCCTTTAGGGAATTTAGCCAACCCTTTGACCAATCATGTGAGGCTTTAAACCAAATATCTTGGGCTTAAAATATAAATATTTTAACCATCATTTTTTCAATTCCTTGCACCAACTTTTGATATCACTGACACTAACTTTTGACATCAACAACAACACAACTACTCAAAATTTCCAATAATATCCCCCTTTGTCATTGATGGCAACCCTTTTTATTTAACCATTCCTTTTTATTTTTCCAATTCTACTCCCCTTGAGAAACTGCTCCTCCTAACTGAATTCTCTCCCCCTAA
Source organism: Wollemia nobilis (assembly GCA_028583015.1). Lineage (NCBI taxonomy): Eukaryota > Viridiplantae > Streptophyta > Pinopsida > Araucariales > Araucariaceae > Wollemia > Wollemia nobilis. The sequence goes on from JAQPPZ010016349.1 coordinate 3,993,179, forward strand.
CTCAAATCTCTCTCCCATTTGACATCAATGGCAAAGGGACACCTTTGGGGCTAAAGATAAGACTCCTAGCTCAACCCCCTCCCCACCTCTATTCCTTGAGGTGAATAATGTTGGGGTGGGATTATATCTACTCCCAGCATATACTGCTCTTTTTCTTTGTCCATCTTCTTTCTCAATTGATCCTTCTAACTTTTCTGAGTATCCTTGTTCCTTCTTACCTCTAGAAATTTTGTTCTACATCGCTTAGCCATATGCCCAACATTATTACACTTATAACACTTAATTTTGTGATTCCTTGAAGGTGCAAATATCTTGAAGTTACTCCTAGTGAAGCTATATCCATTCCTATCATGAACCTTGCAATGAATTGCTTTATGACCAAATTGATTTCAAGAGTGACAATACCCTTGAAATAGATACCTATTTCTAAAATTTCTCCTAGTGAAACCATATTCCTTCTTTTCATGTGTCCTACATTGCATAGCCTTCTTACCAAACCTATCACATGATAAGAAACATCTATTGAAGGATTTTTTACTTGACCCCATTGGTCTCTTAGTCTTTTCTTCCCTATGATGTGTCTTGTTCCTCATTTGTGCATTGGTCCTTTCCTTGTTGAACCTTATATTTTCCAAATTATCCTCATAAGTCTCACTTTATCTTCTTCTTTTTTAAGCAAAAAACCCCTTACGGGGCCTCCTTGGTCTAAGATACCACGAACAGGGGTTCTACACCGTCAAAGTCACACCCGACCTTGCCTGCCCGCACCAACATTATCAATTAAATTTTGGATACCCAATTCAGGTTTTTGGTAGGGTGGAGATTCAAACACGGGACATCCCTTGTAGGATTGCCCTCTCCTCTCCAACTCACCTACAACACCCGGGTAGTCTCACTTTATCTTTCACTCTCTTATTTTGAAGCTTCTTCTTCTTTGGAGATTGAGATTGACTCCTCTCCTTATTTTCTTTGTTCCTCTTCAAAACCAAGTCGTATCTTGTTTGATCAAGATCTTTGTAGCTTGGTAATATTATCCAAGGTCTTTTAGCTTCTCCCAAACCTGTGTAACTTGTCTTTAGAATCTTTCACTTCCTTTCTTAGTGAACCTACCTCATGTTCTAATCTTTCACATTCTAATACTATTAACTCTAACTTTTATTTAAATCTCCTTGTCTTAGATATTGAATTTGTCAGATCTTGTATAAGCTTTTCCTTCTCTTCATCACATTCTTGAAGTTGAATTTTGAGTTTTGAGTTCTACTTTCTTACCTTTCTTAATTCCTTAAGAGTAGAAATAATCTCAGGTTCTAGATCAACTACTTCTTCCTCTTCATTTTTTGATTTTTCCCCTACTTTTCTGTCTTTAAGAACACCTTCAGACTTATCTTCAATAGGATCACTTCCTTATTCCTCTATTGCCAATAAGAGCATTTCTTCTTCTAGGTCTTCAAGAGCGTCTTCATAATCTTTTCAATGTCACTAAACCAATTCCTTGTATAGTGATCTTCAATATGACCAAAGTTACCAAACCTAAAATACTTGAGTATTTTTGGTTCCCTTTTAGCTTTTTTTCCAACATCTTCTTCTTTTATTGCTAGAAATAGAATTTCTTATTGTTCATTTTGTAAGGATATTTCATTACTATCACTTGAAATCTTGCCTATATTATCTGCATAAAAAAATCTTTTTATGCCTCTAAAAAAACTTCTTTTCATGCTTGTTTTTATCCATACCTATTTTTCTTTTGATACCTGGATTTTATTGCTTCCCTATTCTTATGATCTTGTTTCTCTTCACCATTGCTACTTTCAGCTTCTGGATAGTTAGATGCATAGTGAACATATTTACCACAATTGAAACACTTAATTATTTTTGTACCTTTGTGCTTTCTTGAGTCCTTGTTCCTTCTACCATAGTTGTCTTCTTCATCACTAGATGACTCATCACTTGAATCTGAATTCTTATCCTTTGTCTTATTTTCTACTTTGAATGCTGCTTATTTATTTGGGATTGGATATTTTCCTATTATTATCTCAAAAGTTGTGAGATTTCCAAGTAACTCATCCCTAGACAAAGTTTCATTATCTCTTGTTTCTTCTATGGCTGAAACCTTTTCACTATACCTCATAGGGAGTGACCTTAAAACGTTTTGACAAACATTTGATTCTTCAAATTTAAACCCAAGTCCTTACATGGAGTTAACAACCTCATCCACATGAAGTAAGTATGTAGTAATGTCTTCCTCATCCTTCATATTCAAGTATTCAAATGTTTTCTTGTGATTTTACAATTTTGCCATATTGACATTTTTGTCTCCCTCATATATTTTCTTCAACATTTCCCAAATATCTTTTTCTGATGTGCAATGCATAAATTTTACAAATTTTACTTCACGTAAACCACTTAGGATTGTATTCATTGCCTTTGCATTATACAGATGCAAGATCTTAACATCTTTATCTGTAGTAGTACTAGCTGGAGGTGTGTATCCATACTCACCTGCTTTCCATATTTCACATCCTTATGCCATAAAGTAAGTCTTCATTCTTATGTTCCAGAAGGTGTAATTATTTCCATCAAACAATGGTGCCTTATTTGTTGAAGATCCACTCTAAGATACCATCTGTGTTCCTATAAAATTTTCCTTCAAGTTGTTAAACTCTTTCGAAGGAACCCACTTTGATACCAATTGAATAACATACGCTTATACTGATAGGGGGGTGAACAGTATAAGACTAAAATTTACTTTTCTTTCCCAAAAAAAATTATCCAATATTATCAATGGAAATATCAATAGAAGTAACCAAATCAATGCATAAATCATCACACACAATAGAGACACCAATTTAACATGGTTCACCTAATGTGGGCTATTCCATGAAGAAAAACATTTTACTAAATTTTCTCAACAAATATTTTGGGAATCACTTCCCTATTATAATTTTTATTGAACTTTATCCAAAGGAGACACCAATCCCCTAATGCTCTAATTTTTGGATCTCTCTCCATACGACTTACAAACAAAGCACAATTTTTATTGATGAAAAAACAAATACCTTTGCACACTTCCTCTATGGGATTCAACCCTCTACTGCACTACCTCCAGTGCCTTTGTCATGGCCTCACCATTGTGTGAGCTAAGCTCTCACTTCAGACCTCTAAAGTTCCCATCGCACTTTGTATCTTCCACTTGGTGCCAAAATTAAAAAAAAAAACTTTATCCCCTCCACTGCCATCAAGAATCAAACGTGAGACCTCCATTCATCAACAATTTACACTACCAAGATTTGCCACTAGCCCAAGCAAGTGGTTGGTGATAAGTGTATGAGCCTTTTTTATTTTATCCTTTCATGTTCTTCACTCAGCTTTTAGAATTAAAAGCATTAGTCCTATTGCATTCATAAATTCACATCAACCATTAATCCAATATACTCATGTGCATTCAAATAATTACAATATTATTTCAATCCTTATGGTATAAATGCCATACTCCTTTATTGCTCGAACATCGGTGGGCATAATTATTTCAATTTAATATTTTACGCCAAATCCTTACATAGGGTTTATAATTAATTTATATTATAAATTAAGTATAATATAAATATTATAATTAATTTATGAGTAACCTCAGGCTTTTCTTTTAACCCTTAATATTATAATAATAAATATTATACTATTATTTCCTTTGGGCCTAGGTGTTTTCCTTTTGAACCTTAGGCCTTATCTTAACACCTTTAATATTATATTAATAAAAATTATAATAATATTTCCTTTAGGCCTAGGTATCTCCTTCCTTTAGGGAATTTAGCCAACCCTTTGACCAATCATGTGAGGCTTTAAACCAAATATCTTGGGCTTAAAATATAAATATTTTAACCATCATTTTTTCAATTCCTTGCACCAACTTTTGATATCACTGACACTAACTTTTGACATCAACAACAACACAACTACTCAAAATTTCCAATAATATCCCCCTTTGTCATTGATGGCAACCCTTTTTATTTAACCATTCCTTTTTATTTTTCCAATTCTACTCCCCTTGAGAAACTGCTCCTCCTAACTGAATTCTCTCCCCCTAACTCAAATCTCTCTCCCATTTGACATCAATGGCAAAGGGACACCTTTGGGGCTAAAGATAAGACTCCTAGCTCAACCCCCTCCCCACCTCTATTCCTTGAGGTGAATAATGTTGGGGTGGGATTATATCTACTCCCAGCATATACTGCTCTTTTTCTTTGTCCATCTTCTTTCTCAATTGATCCTTCTAACTTTTCTGAGTATCCTTGTTCCTACTTACCTCTAGAAATTTTGTTCTACACTGCTTAGCCATATCCCCAACATTATTACACTTATAACACTTAATTTTGTGATTCCTTGAAGGTGCAAATATCTTGAAGTTACTCCTAGTGAAGCTATATCCATTCCTATCATGAACCTTGCAATGAATTGCTTTATGACCAAATTGATTTCAAGAGTGACAATACCCTTGAAATAGATACCTATTTCTAAAATTTCTCCTAGTGAAACCATATTCCTTCTTTTCATGTGTCCTACATTGCATAGCCTTCTTACCAAACCTATCACATGATAAGAAACATCTATTGAAGGATTTTTTACTTGACCCCATTGGTCTCTTAGTCTTTTCTTCCCTATGATGTGTCTTGTTCCTCATTTGTGCATTGGTCCTTTCCTTGTTGAACCTTATATTTTCCAAATTATCCTCATAAGTCTCACTTTATCTTCTTCTTTTTTAAGCAAAAAACCCCTTACGGGGCCTCCTTGGTCTAAGAGACCACGAACAGGTGGTTCTACACCGTCAAAGTCACCCGGGGATCGCACCCAGCCTTGCCCGCACCAACGTTATCAATTAAATTTTGGATACCCAATTCAGATTTTTGGTAGGGTGGAGATTCAAACCTGGGACCTCCCTTGGAGGATTGCCCTCTCCTCTCCAACTCACCTACAACACCTGGGTAGTCTCACTTTATCTTTCACTCTCTTATTTTGAAGCTTCTTCTTCTTTGGAGATTGAGATTGACTCCTCTCCTTATTTTCTTTGTTCCTCTTCAAAACCAAGTCGTATCTTGTTTGATCAAGATCTTTGTAGCTTGGTAATATTATCCAAGGTCTTTTAGCTTCTCCCAAACCTGTGTAACTTGTCTTTAGAATCTTTCACTTCCTTTCTTAGTGAACCTACCTCATGTTCTAATCTTTCACATTCTAATACTATTAACTCTAACTTTTATTTAAATCTCCTTGTCTTAGATATTGAATTTGTCAGATCTTGTATAAGCTTTTCCTTCTCTTCATCACATTCTTGAAGTTGAATTTTGAGTTTTGAGTTCTACTTTCTTACCTTTCTTAATTCCTTAAGAGTAGAAATAATCTCAGGTTCTAGATCAACTACTTCTTCCTCTTCATTTTTTGATTTTTCCCCTACTTTTCTGTCTTTAAGAACACCTTCAGACTTATCTTCAATAGGATCACTTCCTTATTCCTCTATTGCCAATAAGAGCATTTCTTCTTCTAGGTCTTCAAGAGCGTCTTCATAATCTTTTCAATGTCACTAAACCAATTCCTTGTATAGTGATCTTCAATATGACCAAAGTTACCACACCTAAAATATTTGAGTATTTTTGGTTCCCTTTAGCTTTTTTTCCAACATCTTCTTCTTTTATTGCTAGAAATAGAATTTCTTATTGTTCATTTTGTAAGGATATTTCATTACTATCACTTGAAATCTTGCCTATATTATCTGCATAAAAAAATCTTTTTATGCCTCTAAAAAAACTTCTATTCATGCTTGTTTTTATCCATACCTATTTTTCTTTTGATACCTGGATTTTATTGCTTCCCTATTCTTATGATCTTGTTTCTCTTCACCATTGCTACTTTCAGCTTCTGGACAGTTAGATGCATAGTGAACATATTTACCACAATTGAAACACTTAATTATTTTTGTACCTTTGTGCTTTCTTGAGTCCTTGTTCCTTCTACCATAGTTTTCTTCTTCATCACTAGATGACTCATCACTTGAATCTGAATTCTTATCCTTTGTCTTATTTTCTACTTTGAATGCTGCTTATTTCTTTGGGATTGGATATTTTCCTATTATTATCTCAAAATTTGTGAGATTTCCAAGTAACTCATCCCTAGACAAAGTTTCATTATCTCTTGTTTCTTCTATGGCTGAAACCTTTTCACTATACCTCATAGGGAGTGACCTTAAAACGTTTTGACAAACATTTGATTCTTCAAATTTAAACCCAAGTCCTTACATGGAGTTAACAACCTCATCCACATGAAGTAAGTATGTAGTAATGTCTTCCTCATCCTTCATATTCAAGTATTCAAATGTTTTCTTGTGATTTTACAATTTTGCCATATTGACATTTTTGTCTCCCTCATATATTTTCTTCAACATTTCCCAAATATCTTTTTCTGATGTGCAATGCATAAATTTTACAAATTTTACTTCACGTAAACCACTTAGGATTGTATTCATTGCCTTTGCATTATACAGATGCAGGATCTTAACATCTTTATCTGTAGTAGTACTAGCTGGAGGTGTGTATCCATACTCACCTGCTTTCCATATTTCACATCCTTATGCCATAAAGTAAGTCTTCATTCTTATGTTCCAGAAGGTGTAATTATTTCCATCAAACAATGGTGCCTTATTTGTTGAAGATCCACTCTAAGATACCATCTGTGTTCCTATAAACTTTTCCTTCAAGTTGTTAAACTCTTTCGAAGGAACCCACTTTGATACCAATTGAATAACATACGCTTATACTGATAGGGGGGTGAACAGTGTAAGACTAAAATTTAATTTTCTTTCCCAAAAAAAATTATCCAATATTATCAATGGAAATATCAATAGAAGTAACCAAATCAATGCATAAATCATCACACACAATAGAGACACCAATTTAACATGGTTCACCTAATGTGGGCTATTCCATGAAGAAAAACATTTTACTAAATTTTCTCAACAAATATTTTGGGAATCACTTCCCTATTATAATTTTTATTGAACTTTATCCAAAGGAGACACCAATCCCCTAATGCTCTAATTTTTGGATCTCTCTCCATATGATAACTCTTTCCCCTTTTCTTTGGTTTGTGGAACTTGATCTAGGAGACATCTATCTCCTCAACTGGTTCATGGACCTCTCTCCATAGAATAACTCTATCTTCCCATATGGTTTGTGGATCACACTCCATAGGAGAACTCTTTCCCCTTGCTCTAGTTCATGAATCTCTATCCATAGGAGAAATATTTCTTCTATACTCTAGAAAACTACTACCCCCACTGCACTGGCTTGTGGATCTCTCTCCATATAAGATCTCTATTCTCACTAAGAAGACCTATGTCCTCACTATCCTAGCTAATTGATCTCTATCCACTTGAGACTACTATCCTCTTCTCTATCACATCCAAATATTTCTCTCAACTCTATCTAAAATCTGCACCAAACACTATCCTTGATCTAGTACAAATATGCTCTAACACTATCTCAGGTTTAGCATAAATTTTCTCTCAAATTTGTACCAAACTCTATCCTCAAATATATTTTTAAGCCTTAACACAAAGATTGATCCAATCATAAATCAACTCTGCTTAGATTTTCCCCAAGACTTAATGCAAATATTGAACAAATTAATTAATCAACTATGCTCTCAAGTATTCATAAAAGTTACCTTGAATATATCCTCAAGTTCTCTCAAGAACTTGTTCAACCTGCTCTCAAATTTTCACAAATACTTACCTCAAATCTATGTACAAGTCCTCTCAATAACATGCTCAAACTACTCTCAAGTCTTCACCAAGACTTACCTCAATTCTACCTATAATTCCTATCAAGAACTTGCTCAATATTCTCTCAAGTCTTCACAAAGACTTACCTAAAATATACCTACAAGTCCTCTCAAGAACTTGCTAAATATACTCTCAAGTATTCACCAAGACTTATCCAAATATTCCCATAAGATTTCACAAAAGCTTGGTCAAATCTGCCTACAAGTCTTCACCAATACTTGACAAAATATTCCTAAAACATTTCACAAAAGCTTACTCAGCTCTGCCTACAAGACTTCACCAAGACTTGACCAAATTTGCATACAAGCTTTCACAAAAGCTTGCTCAAACCTGTCCTTAATATTTTACAAAAGCTTATTCAAATTTGCTCAAATACATGATCAATATAGCTCGTAAGATATGCTCAATCAAACTCAAATCTTGCACACAATGCTATAAATTGTTTTGTTTAATATTCAAAGTAATTCCTTTAACTTGAATTAGTTTAGAAATATTCTATTTAGAATTCGTTTAACCCTTGGAACATATAGAGAATAATGTACTCTATCAAAAACTCAATATGTTTTACTCAGTCATTAAGTCTGTCTCTTCCACAAATTTTATTTCTAATATTTACACATTCACTTTCAATATCACTCAAAACCAATGCTCAATAAGTTTCACTCAATCATTCAATCAATGAAACACAACTAGATCACAAACCCTAAACAAGTGTTTTCATACTTCTTAAACCAAATATCATAATGTGGGTCTCAAAACCTAACGTAAATAATCCTCAATATCTATCTCCAATGTTCTCTAAACTTTCACCATTCATGCATATAAAAACTCACTCAAATATTTCCAACAATGTTTATCAAACGATCATTTTCACTCCACCTTATATTTCACAACATTTAATTTCAATAATATTTCAATCGAAGGATGAGGTTCCCATACATTTTTAATTTTATAGAGATATGTCTTCAAAAAAAAAATTGCAATCAATTCTCCTTGTGCCATTCAAAAGGTTAGATAACAATAATCTATTTCAAAACCTCCACAAGGTATTCCTTCCAAAATGTGCCCAAATAAGTTTCAAACCACTCTCTAGGTTTCTAAAATAATAAAACCCCTCAAAATACTTTAATAAAACATACAGATAATCAAAACACCTTATACACCTTTTAACTCCCTCTTAACACACTCAACACAATCAGCAAATATTTCAATAATTTATTTTCAAAATAATTCACTAATATTTATTTCAGAATTTGCAACTATACAATAATCAAACTTATTCCCTTATATCTCCCTACTTATAAAATGCATTTTCAAAATAATTATAACCACCATTCAAAAATATTCCAATGCACTTATTAAGTCACAACTCAAATTATTCAACACCCTCAATAAAAATAAAAATTATTTTTAACACCTTATACCTCCTCAACAGCGCATACCATACAACTTAGAAACAAAGCATAAATTTTATTGATGCAAAAACATTTACCTTTGCACACTACCTCCATGGGATTTGACCCTCTACTACACTGTCACTAGTGCCTTAGCCGCGACCTCACTACCGCGTGAGCTAAGCACTCACTTGAGACCTCTAAATCACCCATCACACTTTATATCTTTTGCTTGGAATCAAACGGTTCAAACAAAACTTTCTCCCTTTTGCTACCATCAAGAATCGAATGCGAGACCTTCATTTGTCAATGACTTATGCCACCAAGCTTTGCCACTAGCCCAAGCAAGTGGTTGGTGATAAGGGGATGAAAATTTATCATTTTATCCTTTCACGTTCTTCCCTCTACTCTTAAAATTAAAATATTTTGTCCTCTAGCACTCATGAATTCACATCAACACAATCAACAAGGATTTCAATAATTCATTTTCAAAATAATTCACTAAGATTTCCTTCAGAATTTGAATGCATAAAATAATCAAACTTATTCCCTTATATCTCCCTACTTATAAAATGCATTTTCAAAATAATTATAACCACCATTCAGAAATATTCCAATGCACTTATTAAGTCACAACTCAAATTATTCAACACCCTCAATAAAAATAAAAAATATTTTTAACACCTTATACCTCCTCAACAGCGCATACCATACGACTTAGAATCAAAGCATAAATTTTACTGATGCAAAAACAAATACCTTTATACACTGCCTCCATGGGATTTGACCCTCTACTACACTGTCACTAGTGCCTTAGCCTCAGCTTAACTACCGCGTGAGCTAAGTGCTCACTTGAGACCTCTAAAGCACCCATCGCGCTTTATATCTTCCGCTTGGCATCAAAAGGTTTAAAAAAAAATTTCTCCCCTTTGTTGCCATTGAGAATCAAATGCGAGACCTCCTTTCATCAACGACTTACACCACCAAGCTTTGCCACTAGCCCAAGAAAGTGATTGGTGATAAGGATATGAGCCTTTGTCATTTTATCCTTTCACATTCTTATCTCTACTCTTAAAATTAAAAGCTTTTATCCTCTAGCGCTCACAAATTCGTATCAACCATTATTCCAATATACTCATGTGCATTCGGATACTTAAAAGCTTTAAATCCTTTTGCTATAAATACCATACTCCTTCCTTGATCAAACGTTTGTGGGCATAATTATTTCAATTTAATGTTTTCACCCAACCCTTACTTAGAGTTTATAATTAATTTATATTATAAATTAATTATAATATGAATATTTTTATTAATTTATAAGTAACCTTAGGATTTTCTTTTAACCCTTAATATTATAATAATAAATATTATAATATTATTTCCTTTGGTTCTAGGTTCTTTCCTTTTTAACCTGAGGCCTTATCTTAAAACCTTTAATATTATAGTAATAGATATTATAATATTATTTCCTTTAGGTCTAGGTATCTCCTTCCTTCAAGGAATTTAACCAACCTTTTGACCAATTATGTGATGCTTTAAACTGAAACTCTTAGGCTTAAAATATAAATATTTTAACCCTCCTTTTGGAAATTCCTTGAAATAACTTTTGACATTACTGACACTAACTTTTGACATCAATGAGAACACAAGTACTCAAAATTTCCAACACCAAAATATTCCTTTATCAAGAATTTTTCCTTGGTGGTAAATTTTTCGAGTAAGTTCTCCTAGGAACTTCTTCAATCGACTTCTTTGAATCTCCTTCAATGAGGCTCACCAAGCCTTCTCCTTGTTTCTCCTTGAGACCTTTTCTCTAGAGTCTTCAATCTTAAAGCTTCTTTGGTCTTCCCAATGAGATTTTTTCTTCAATATTCTACTAAGTGTTGGCAATGAGATCTCCTTCTTGGATTTCTAAAATCTACTACTACTAGAACTTTTATAGTCCTTCTCAATATTCGGTCTACCAATGTTGGAAGTTCTTTAATGACACCTTCTATAGGTCTTCTCTTCAACTTCTTCAGGGTGAAGTCTTCAATATTAAATGGAGATCACCAATATCCTATCTTCATCGAGACTCTTTTCTTGAGTCTCTTCAATATATTATTTACAATATTCAATGGAGATCACCAGCCTCTAATATTCTCATGGACTCTTTTTTAGAGTCTCTTCAATCTACTATTTGTAGTCTTCAATGGAGATCACCAACCTCCAATATTCTCCTGGACTATTCTTTGGAGTCTCTTCAACTTCCTTTTGCAACATTCAATGGAGATCACCAACATCCAATATTCTCCTAGAATCTTCTCTAGAGTCTCTTCTTCCTCAAGTCTGCAATAGGGCACCTATGGAATTTTATTATTCTACTCTCTATAGGTCTATAATCTCTAGCAATGGGACCTTTTCTACAGGAATCCAAATTTTTGATCTTTTATTTGTTACTTCTGGTTTTGGATTGATTCTAAAGAAGATATTATTTGCTCTTTTATTTGTTGCTTCTAGTGCTATATTGATTCTAAAGAAGATATTATTCCTCGCTCTTTGTAGGAATATTTCCAAATTTCTTTGAATCTACTTTCTCTACAAAAATTTTAGAAACTATAATGAAACAAACTTTCTGAGTCTAGATATGATAAATCTTCACTAGTTGATTTGTCAATCTAGTGGAATCAATGTTGAGTTCTAGCCTTCACGAGTTTTTCTACAACCCTATGGAAATACTCTAGATAAATGCAATCTCAAAAATTTTGTAAATGAGATTTTTGAATTTCTCTCAATCTCACTTACAGCTCTTCATATTTTCTATCGATCTATCAGGTTCTTTGATACAATTGTTAGCTTTTAATGAGTATATGATAAAAAAATACAATCACAAGATGTATTATAAGCAATATAAGATATCTATATAATAATGGTACTATAATATGTAGAGAAATAAAGAGATAAATTTCTGCAATAACTCAAAAATATGCCATTAATGAAATCTTACAAAAATAGTACAATGTAATATAATGGAGCACATAAACACTCCATAAAATATTTTTAAATAAACTACATTCTAATCCTCTACCAAACTATAATATGCACTCTCTATGTTTTCTCATCTTTATTTCATTCACTATAAGGCCTTTATATAGGAATATAATTTCCTTGGCCCTCACTCTACCTTTGAATCTATCCTATAACTCATATACATGTGGACTACATGTACATTTACATCATTGCATATTCTGACACTTGTGTATTTATTACATGTTGAAGTGACTACTTAACTTTACTCTAAAGTAAACTCCTACTCTAGTAATGTACCAAAGGTGGTACATTAATATGTACCCAATAATGTAATATATTCTCTAACATATAAGTACGCTTTTATGGAGGAGTAACCAGTTGAATAACCTAACCATTGGTCATGAATTCTACATCCCTATGATATTGTATACACCCCCTAATTCATAATATTCAATCTAAATTAATTATTCTCATAGGACAATGATAATGATCACATTTGTATGATTAGGTCAATCTCCTTTTCTAGTCTCTATTGAAGTTGAATTGGTCATTATTATAATGGAATCCAGTATCTTCCAATTTATGGTCCTTATGTTTGGCCCCTAGGGTATTTTTCTACTTTTCTCCATTAATTTCTATGTAGTTTGTCAATAACTAGGGTCTACTCTAGATATTGAGTCACCAAAGGTGGATGTCCATCCCATGATTCTAACAAAAAATCCATGTAATTTGCATTATTAACTATCCAAAACAACCTTTATTTGATCACTTCTTTCCTATTTTAAGTATCTCTAAAATAGGAGAACCCCTATTAGACAACTGATATCAGATAATATCTATTGGGATCTTGTTATTTTCATAATTTACTCATATATATATGGTCCATAACACATTTGGACTAATAATAATTCTCTAGTATAACTTTACAACTAGGGTTGTGTTATTTTTTATTGTAGATCTAAAATTCAGTCCCCTTCCTATTTGGATAAACATAGATTCTACCACTTTACCAAGGTCTATTTTCTTTCCTCCTTGACACTCATCTAGAGGAATCTGAAAAACATAAGCTTATACTAAGATGGGGATGAATAGTATAAGATAAAATTTTTACTTTTTAATCCAAATGATAACAACAATAATATCAAAGCAATAAATAAAGTATGCATCATCACACATGAGAGACATTATTTAACGTGGTTCACTCAATGTGAGTTACACCCATAGAGAAAATATTTTTTATAATTTCTTCTTAATGAATTTCTTGGGAACCAAATCCTTATTACAATATTTATGGACCTCTGTCCAAAGGAGACACCAATCCCCTATGCTCAAATTCATGGATATCTATCCACTGGAGACCTTTATCTCCACTACTTTGTTTTGTGGACCTCTATCCCTTTACGTTGGTTGGCTTCCAAAGCCTGTTCCCAACTCATATCAACTATGATTAATTTTGGTCATAAATTGAATCACAACTGCTCACTAATATGATCAAATCCACTCAACTACTTGTACTGATCTATTTGATACCTGATCACAAATTTACCTTAAACATACTCACAAATTTACCTTAAATCTACTCACAATTTTACCTTAAAACTGCTCATAATACTACTTCAAATATGCCTAGAATTTCTCACAAGCCTTCTCCCAAAGGGGCCTGCTCAAAAAACTCACAATATTGCTCTAGTCTGCTCACTGTCTTTTCTCAATTATGCTCTAACACATGCTCAAAATTGCTCATAACACATGCTCAAAACTGCTCTAACACATGTTCAAAATTGCTCATAACACTTGCTTTATCCTAATGCTTCAAAACATATTCTACCAAGAATTCTTGTTTGAGAACACATAGGAAATGATATGTAGTATAATTTCACCATATGTTATTTTTTAACCAAATACATAATTGCTTTACAAAACTTGCTCATACACATTCAATACATTCAAACCAATACTTCAAAAACCATTAAGATAATTAATGCATATTTTTTTCCAAAAACCGTAGCTCAAATATTTCTAAAAATGCATACCAATCAACCCTTTTAACTCCACCTCAAAAATATGTTCTCAAAACACAACCACCTAGATAAAAAGTTGAACCACCATACCTCAAAATGCTTGATGAAGATGTGCCCTCAAATACCTATCTCAAAAATAATATCTTTTGCAAATTCAAAATATTAGCACAAAATATTTTCATATATTGGAAAACCTTATCAAAATATGTGTATAATTTTATTCCAAACCAATGCTCTATAACTCTCTTGATTTTTTAAAATAAAAACATCAAATCATGAACCAAGCCCTTCAATATTAAATCAAATATTACAAACAATAAAAATACATTTTACACCTTATATCTCCCACTTAAATATTTCAACAATACACCCACAAATTGATTTACCACTAATTACCTTATTACTCCACAAAATAACACTTCAAAAATCAATTGCAATTTTCCCTTTTATTTCCTTCTAAAAACAATGGCAAAAATAAAATATTTATTTCCCTTATAACTCCCTAAGTCCAATAGCACATAATAATCAAGCACAACTTAGGCCCTTATATTTTAACCTTAGTCACAAATAAAAAAAAATAGCCACTTATGCTGCAACTAGACCAACCACCCACACAAGAATACAAATGGACGATATAGCATTTAAACCTTTCGGTCAAATTCTTTTAGTCAACCAAATGTGAAAAATACATCACCATCGAGTTTCAACCTCACGACCTACTTTCTACCCTGCACATGAGTGCTACCTAGTTTACCGCTAGGCCAAATGCCTGATTGAGGATAAGACTCCACAATCGTCTATTTGTTCAAACATAAAACCTCCATTTAAAATAAAATAAAATGTGTCCTTTATTTTCTCATGATCTGCACATGTAGGAAATCAAATACACTTAGCAATTCGAACACACACCATAGAAAATCAAAAAACATATAACCTTAGTGCATAATTTAATCCATATTAATATGGATTTCTCCTTCCTTTCTTGATGTCGGTGCTTTAGGTTTTATTTAAAACCTTTGAAAATGTTGGCACCAAAACCCATATTGGGTTTAAAATTATAATATAAAGTATTATAATAAATTTTTATTATTAAACCTTTGGCTTCAAAATTTTGTCCTTAATATTATAATATTAAAATATTATAATATTATTTCTTTTTAAGCCTTAGTCACTTGCTTTCTGCATGGTCTTTAAACTAGGGTATTCAATATTTTAACCAAACACTTAGAGCTTTGTCCCAAACCTCTTTGGCTTATAATATTTAAAATAAATATTATAACCTTTTCCTTTTTATCAATTTCCTTGCATTGGGATGAACTTTGCCTTGCATATTTAACCAACATATAAACCTTATCTCTTTGCCATGCCAAGATATATTTGATATCAATGACAAACAATATCATCAACCAATGACATCAATCCTTTGACATCAATGACAACAATATACTCAAAATTTCAAACATAATCTATGACATATATGATCATGTTCTCAAAGCACTGCCTTTGGGATATCTAGAAATGATGACACATAGATGGAGATAGATTGTAACACTAACTTGATTCAATCAATATGACATCTTGTTGATATCCACCTATTTGTCTATTTTCCAAATTTACCCTTGGTTTTATCTATTAGCCATGCCCAATCCTCCTTTTGTCTATCATTTTTTTGGGGATGCCCAAGTAGATAACTAGGAGCAAGGTTTTCCAAAAACAAAGTTTGTTGAGTACTAGGATCTCCTATCAAGGTGAACAATAAAATACTATTACTTTGGATTTATCATTATTCACCATCTGGCCTATTTCCTTGGTAAAATAGTTCAATATTTATTTATTCTAACCATTTCTTTAATTATTGCCTTTCCTAACAATGTGGAATCATCAATAAATTGTAGATGAATGATTAGACTAGCTTCATTAGCAATTTAAAATCCCTCCAGTATCTTAGTATATTTATTCTTAGACAATGTTCTCCCTAGAATTCAACTAGAATAATGAATATGTATAGGGAGAGGGCATCCCCTTGCCTAATACCTCTTGATATTGGCAATAGTTTTGTGGGGAATCCATTGATGATAAATGAGTATGAGACTAATGATATGCGATATTTGGTCTAGTTTTTCCACTCAAAACACCAAAATTTATTCATAACTTGGATTAACTTCCACTCCACTCTATCATAGGCTTTAGATAGGTCTACTCAGATACACATGAAGGCATTAGTTTTTGAAATGAATTAAAATTACACTTGGTGATTATTGTTATTCTAAAGGATTGCAGACATCTACAAAAATAGAGGTGGTGTTAGTGATGTCAATGTATCAACCTGACCTAATGCAAATGGAACTAAATAAAATATAGGTAAAATATGAATTTCAAAAGTTGTGACACCATTGATATCATTAAGGGTAAATATTTATTTGTAAAAATAAAGTAGGCCATAAACACTCATAGTAAAAATTTATTATCATTACCTCAACTATATTATGTCCAATGTTTCCACGGGTATACATATTCTATGGCTTCCATTGAATTCCTTATATTAATATGCTTAAATTTTATAACTACTCACTTTCCTTACACTTCACCTACACACAACCTAGATAAAATTATTATGCACTTAACTTTATTTATTTTCCTAATTTCAAGAATTAAACTTCTCATTGTATACAATATCTAAGTTATGAAGTCATTCAAAGGTATTATTAGATTATTTGCAATAATCCATTCTACAAAACATCTAGAGATATTTTAAAAGCTTTAAGGTGAATCAGTGTTGGGAAATAAAATGCAAGCAATGTACAAACTGAGCTCCCCACCAAAGAAACAAAGATGTTGAATCCAAGAATAGATGATGCAAGTACTGCATGCATAACAACAAAGCATGCAAGAAGAATTTTAAAACCAGTTATTTTGCATCAATTTCATCTCAAACATTAAATAAATAGTATGCATAATGACAAGATACATGAATAAAAGGATCATGCAAAGGGCCACCTTCACAAAAATTATAGGTCAATCATTTTGAAGATTGAGTGTAACTACATCTTGAGTTTCATTGCCATTTGCAAGATATCCTATCTGAACAAAACCAACATAGAACATAGTAATGATGAGAAAGGCACAAGCCAATACTCTACCAAAATTTTGTAGTTCCCTTATTGAAGCTTCAAGTGAATCTCTCATGGAAAATCACAACACCAACAACAAAAGGTCATACCTGCCAGCCTATGAAGGCATCAATTTTTGAAATGAATTAAAATTACACTTGATGATTATTGTTATTCCAAAATATTGCAAACATCTACAAAAATAGAGGTGGTGTCAGTGATGTCGATGTATGGACCCAACCTAATGCAATTTCCAATGGAACTAAATAAAATATAGGTGAAAAATGAAATTTGTAGTTGTGACACCATTGACACCATTGAGGGTAAATATTGATTTGTAAAAATCAAGTAGGCCATAGACACTCATAGTAAAAATTTATTATCATTACCTCAACTATATTATGTCCAATGTTTCCATGGGTATACGTATTCCATGGCTTCCATTGAATTCCTTATGTTAATATGCTTAAATTTTGTAACTACTCACTTTCCTTGCACTTCACCTGCACACAACCTAGATAAAATCATTATACACTTAACTTTATTTCTTTTCCTAATTTCAAGAATTAAGCTTCTCATTGTATAAAATCTCTTAGTTATGAAGTTGTTCAAAGGCATTATTAGATTACTTGCAATGATCCATTCTATAGAACATCTAGAGATATTTTAAAAGCTTTAAGGTGAATCAGTGTTGGGAAATAAAATGCAAGCAATGTACATATTGAGCTCCCCACCAAAGAAACAAAGATGTTGAATCCAAGAACAAATGATGCAAGTATTGCATGCATAACAACAAAGCCTGCAAGAAGAATTTTGAAACCAGTTGTTTTGCATCAATTTCATCTCAAACATTAAATAAACAATAATCATAATGATAGGATATGTGAATAAAAGGATCATGCAAAGGCCCACCTTCATAGAAATTATAGGTCAATCATTTAGAAGATTGAGTGTAACTATATCTTGAGTTTCATTGCCATTTGCAAGATATCCTATCTGAACAAAACCAACATAGAACATAGTAATGATGAGAAAGGCACAAGCCAATTCTCTACCAAAATTTTGTAGTTCCCTTATTGAAGCTCCAAGTCAATCTCTTAGGGTAAAACACAACACCAACAACAAAAGGTAATATCTACCAGCCAGTGAAGGCATCAATTTTTGAAATGAATTAAAATTACACTTGATGATTATTGTTATTGCAAAATATTGTAGACATCTGTAAAAATAGAGAAGGTTTTAGTCATGTCGATGTATGGACACGACCTAATGCAATTTCCAGTGGAACTAAATAAAATATAGGTGAAAAATGAATTTTGGCAGTTGACACCATTGAGGGAAAATATTGATTTGTAAAAATCAAATAGGCCATAGACCCTCACAGTAAAAAAAATTATTATCATTACCTCTACTATATTATGTCCAATGTTTCCATGGGTACACGTATTCCATGGCTTCCATTGAATTCCTTATGTTAATATGCTTAAATTTCTTAACTACTCACTTTCCTTGCATTTCACCTACACACAACCCAGATATAATCATTATACACTGCATTTTGTATCTTTTCCTAATTTCAAGAATTAAGCTTCTCATTGTATAAAATTTCTTAGTTACAAAGCCATTCAGAGGTATTATTAGATTACTTGCAATGATCCATTTTGTAGAACATCTAGAGATATTTTAAAATATTTAAGGTGAATCAGTGTTGGGAAATAAAATGCAAGCAATGTACAGATTGAGCTCCCCACCAAAGAAACAAAAATGTTGAATCCAGCAACAAATGATGCAAGTACTGCATGCATAACAACAAAACCTACAAGAAGAATTTTGAAACCAGTTGTTTTGCATCAATTTCATCTCAAGAATTAAATAAAAAATATGCATAATGATAGGATATGTGAATAAAGGATCGAACAAAGGCCCACCTTCATAGAAATTATAGGTCAATCATTTAGAAGATTGAGTGTAACTATATCTTGAGTTTCATTGCATTTGCAAGATATCCTATCTAAACAAAACCAACAGAGAACATAGTAATGATGAGAAAGGCACAAGCCAAGACTCTACCAAAATTTTGTAGTTCCCTTATTGAAGCTTCAAGTGAATCTCTCACGATAAAACACAACACTAGCAACAAAAGGTAATACCTACCAGCCTGTGAAGGCATCAGTTTTTAAAATGAATTAAAATTACACTTGATGATTATTGTTATTGCAAAAGATTGTAGACATCTGCAAAAATAGAGAAGGTGTCAGTGATGTCGATGTATGGATGTGACCTAATGCAATTTCTAGTGGAACTAAATAAAATATAGGTGAAAAATGAATTTCGGTAGTTGACACCATTGAGGGTAAATATTGATTTGTAAAAATCAAATAGGCCATAGACCCTCATAGTAAAAAAATTATTATCATTACCTCTACTATATTATGTCCAATGTTTCCATGGGTACACGTATTCCATGGCTTCCATTAAATTCCTTATGTTAATATGCTTAAATTTCTTAACTACTCACTTTCCTTGCATTTCACCTGCACACAACCCAGATATAATCATTATACACTATATTTTGTTTCTTTTCCTAATTTCAAGAATTAAGCTTCTCATTGTATAAAATCTCTTAGTTACAAAGCCATTCAAAGGTATTATTAGATTACCTGCAATGATCCATTCTATAGAACATCTAGAGATCTTTTAAAAGCTTTAAGGTGAATCAATGCTGGAAAATAAAATGCAAGCAATGTACAAATTAAGCTCCCCACCAAAGAAACAAAGATGTTGAATCCAACAACAAATGATGCAAGTATTGCATGCATAACAACAAAACCTACAAGAAGAATTTTGAAACCAACTATTTTGCATCAATTTCATCTCAAACATTAAATAAAAAAATGCATAATGATAGGATATATGAATAAAAGGATCGAACAAAGGCCCACCTTCACAAAAATTATAGGTCAATCATTTAGAAGATTGAGTGTAACTATATCTTGAGTTTCATTGCCATTTGCAAGATATCCTATCTGAAAAAAACCAATAGAGAACATAGTAATAATGAGAAAGGCACAATCCAAGACTATCAAAATTTAATAGTTTTCTTATTGAATCTTCAAGTGAATCTCTCACAGTAAAACACAACAGTAGAAACAAAAGGTAATACCTGCCAACCTATGAGGGTATCAATTTTTTAAATGAATTAAAATTACATTTGATGATTATTGTTATTTCAAAATATTGGAGATATCTACAAAAATATAAAATGTTAGTGATGTTGATGTATGGACACGTACTGATGCAATTTCCAATGAAACTAAATAAAATATAGGTGAAAAATGATTTTTGGAAGTTGACACCATTGACGAAAAATAATTATTTGTAAAAATCAAATAGGCCACAGACCCTCATAGTAAAAAAAATATTATCATTACCTCTACTGTATTATATCCAATGTTTCCATGGGTACACATATTCTATGGTTTCCATTGAATTCCTTATGTTAATATGCTTAAATTTCTTAACTACTCACTTTCCTTGCATTTCACCTGCACACAACCTAGATATAATTATTATACACTACAATTTGTTTATTTTTCTAATTTCAAGAACTAAGCTTCTCACTATATAAAATCTCTTAGTTATGAAGCCAGTTAGAAGTATTATTAGATTACCTGCAATGATCCATTTTGCAAAACATATAGAAAACATTGATAAGCCTTAAGGCAAATTAGTGGTGGGAAATAAAATACAAGGAATATATAGAAAGAGCTCCCCACCAAAGAAACAAAGATGTTGAATCTAACATCAAAGGTTTCAAGTACTCCATGCATAACAACAAATCCTACAAGAAAAATTTGAAATAAACTATTTACAGTCAATTTTATCTCAAACATTAAATAAAAAATAGAGGATGGTTTAGTTTATACGGTGAAGAATGCCATTGTTTCTATTAACAATGCCTTTTCAAGAATGGATGAAAATAATAACCTAATAGCCCAATTCTCCCCATGAAGGGTCACTTGGGGATAAAATGGAGACACCCAATTAGGGTCTTCTTGGGTTGAAATAGGGTCATGCAGAGAAATTACCAGGGTGAATCAATGTTCTGAAGGGACATACCCATTTTGAAATATGATCTTTTCTAAGGGTACCAAATATCACATAAAAAGAGGGAAATACCAGATATTTTCTTATGCATCATTTCCAAGAGAAGACATTACTAATAGATTTACCTATGTGTGTCATTTATTTTTTTAAAGTGAGACAAACATAGGGTGGTTTAAAATCATCCTCTTAGCCCTAAGAGGGTGGCTAACCGAATAGGGTGATTTTAAATCATCCTCTTAGGATCTATTAGGGAAGTTTTTTACTACCGTAAAAAACCATGATTTTTTAGCTACCTTTAAAAGCCTTTTTTGGTGTCATGTATCTTCTTTCCATTTCCTCATTTTCATTTGTAAGATCTAGTTCTATTTTGTACTTGGTTTCTATGAGCCCCTCTTTTCTTATCTGTTCATGCAATTTCTCTATTCACTCCAAAAAATCCTTTTTACTTTTGTGACATTCCCAAATTACTCCTAACTCTATCTCTTAATTTTATTTTTTGATATATTATAGTCATTTGGAAAAACAAAACATTTATGTGCCATGTCTCAATTTTTCTTCCTACCACCACTATTGCATTTGTGGTTTGAATTATTTATCTTTGAGCCAAATGAGTTGTAACTAAGTTTATGCATAAGGGTTGGACTCAAAATGTACTTGTAAAATAATGGTGAATCCTAATCAAAATCAAGGTGAATCAAGGTGGATCCTAATAAAATAAAATGAATCATCTTCACACAACAATTTGGGGTATTTGAAGCCCTAAAAAATAATGTCATATTTAGGATAAATTTTGACGTGTTAAATAACCTTATAACTTCATGAAAACATCATCATTAGATTAGGCTTGAAAATTGCTTTCCAATGAGTAAAAATATGTCTGTTTTGGATATATATTGGTGAATTGACCCTAAGAAAAGATTGGTCTAAATGTTCTGATGTTGACGGTCCTCATATTCACCAATTTCCAATTTTAGAAATCCTAATATTCACCCAATTTGAGAATATTCACCATTGTGCATAACCCTGGTTGGAACCAAAAGGGTTTGTACTTTGGATTAGTTTTCTAGACTTCTATCATTACAAGCCAATGATATAACCTTGAATTTTTTAAGATTTTGACCTTTAGAATATATCCTTGTATAAAGAAATTATTTGATACTAATAACTTATCCAGTATTTCCAAAATATAAGTTGACCCCAGTCTACTATTAGACTAATTCTTCAAACCAATATTAGGTTTGATATCTATGAGGTGCAGATATCCCATGTACTCACTCATGATATTTATACCTCCATCGAGAGCACAATTTCCTCCCACCTTCTCTTCTAGAGAGTGAATGGTGTTGAAATCCCCCCAATAATATCCATGCTCATAAAAATTGTGAAGAGATATAGTTTATGTCCCTCCATAGCTTTTTATTTTCTTCAATGGTTCTTGGGGCATATACATTCTGATAGAGAATTTGTTGATCGTAGTATCTATTTTTTGTTACCACACAAATCAATCCTTTATTGCCAACTATATAGTGTATCACTAATTCTTTGGAATCCCACAAGCATGTAACTCCCCTTGAAGCTCCTTGGGAACTCAAGGATATTGCTTTTCTAAATTGCCTTATCCTTGTTTTTAGTACATACATTTCATCAATAAATACCTTTGTCTCTTGGAGGAAGATAATTTGTGGTCAATTTATTTGAATCATTCACTCTATCGTATTTTGTTCAGAAGGACTTCCTTTCAATTCTTAATATTCTATGTACTAATTTTTATTAGTAACAAAAGTTAAAAGGGTGGGTAAGTATCGTAACCTTACCTTCATTAATTAAGTTTTGACCTTCCTTCACCATGTGATTTTGGTTGGACTTTCTTCCCACCTTCTGCTTTGTGTCTACCTTCATCTTTTTACTAGGTTTTTTTGTTTACCCCCATAGCTTCTAATACTTGTGTATAGGGTACCAATGCATTATAGGTGGTTTCATCTAAAGAAGTATTTTTCCTATTTATTTATTTTTCTTCTTTATTATTTCTCTAATAGTTTATTATCATTTGGTTTAGTTCTCCCTTGTTACTACTTTACCCCATCAATATTTTCTTTGTTGATATTTTGACTTCTTGTATATTTTCTTCTCATTGTATTTCCTCAAACTGTGTTTCCAAGATATTTGTTTCAACTCCATATTATTCTTCATCTAGGAGGTCATCCATGGCTAAGCTTCTAAACATGTTTTTGAAAAGCACTTCTTTCTTCTTAGTTATAAGTTTTCTTTGTGAGTTTTTTTCTTTGGTATTTAGAATCTCTCTCGTTCCTTATCATAATTCTTTAGATTCTAATAATTTATGTGGGAAATCCATAGCAAAATTACTATATTTATGGAAAATTATACATATAAAGGAAACATTATCATATTCCACCTATTGTTCCCATCTATCCTCCCCAAATTGTAATGTGATATTTTATGAGAGGGGTTTTTCTAAATCTGTCAATACATAGATTTGTGCAGAAATAAAATATTCAAAATTTTGAGTATTATTAGCTATCATCATAAAGTGACTAGGATGTTACCAATCGTATCTAGGACTTGTCAATTCTAAAATTTTTCTAGTATACCAAAAATCTTGATCTAAATAGGTCTAGTTGAGGGTATTTTATCCTCTGCTTTAAATTTTGTATGTCATGGCTTCATGAAGAGCCATGATATTCTAAATATCCATGGCCCTTCTTGAAATAGGTCTCCTTTATTATATTATATATAAAACATTACTAGAACATACCCATGGATATAATAAAAAAATTAAAATTCACCTTTGGTTCTCCACTATTTAGGAGCCCATAGCTTGAGATCAAATGAAAACCCATAAATAAACAAATTAGACCCTTTCTTTCCATGACATCTATGCCATCCTAGATATCCACGAGTTCCAATTTTACTATCAAGAATCCACATGCTACTCTCATACATCTCATTTTTGTTTTCCTTGGGCCCACCTCTGGCATCCTCAATGTTCTTCATAGCATTCTTAGATTGTTAATACTTCTTGCCTAGGCTTGGTATCCTTGAAGGGTATATTTGAAGCACATTTTCTAGGGTATATCCTCATTATATTTCTCTTTTATAGGGTCCTTTTGGGTGATATTAGATATCAAGTTTGGAGAGCTTTGCTTCCATTTGGAATTTTTTGTAAAAAATTTTGTTTCCTTTGATGTGTTCCTTGGATCTAGGTCCTTGGTCTCTTCTGCCCTTGGGGCTGTTTCTTTGTTGGTTGGGACTTTTCCCCACTAGATTGTGTTGTAAACTAAAAATTATTGTGATCCTTTATGCATAAATGATCTTGTTAGTTTTTAATCACTTTCCCTAGATATTTATGATCTAACTACATAATATTGATATTATTTCCATCCTCTTTTAGTTATATGTAAAACTTCTTAGAAAAAAATTTATTCAAGCTAGTTTCTCCTCCCATCATCCTATTATCATGTTGTGATTTTCTTATATTTTAACTTCTCCATGGGCCTGTAGTGTTAGAATTTTTCAAAATATAAATGCATAGCATTACACAAAATATAAAGAAAGAGTAGAACTAATTGATTTATTCTAAGGATCAATTTTTTATAAATAAAAAAGTTGATCATTGAGAGTCGTTGGATTACAAAAACTCATCAAACCTGATGAAGACACTACTGAGAGTTCACCTAATACATGGAGGAGTGGAAACTCAAGTGTGCCCATCCTAGTAGAACTTAAGAGAATATTCACTTATTCTAACACCCCCCCTTAAGTGATACTAGAGGTGGTTTTTACAATGATTCCTAGTAAGAAGGCCTGATGAGGTACTCATGTACAATGACTTCCTTTTTGAAGAGATGGTAAAAAACCTATGGGAAAAGCCATCAATAAAAAATGAAATAAGGAAGAGGCTTGTCTTTGGATGGTGAAGATTGTCCTCTTAATACAAAAAGAATGATGAGCCCCGACAACATGGCCTGATGAGGTACTCATTTACATTATAGATATGGTGAAAAAACCCCTTGGGAAAAAAGAATCTATCACAAGAAAAAATTTAATATAGAGGCGTGTATTCGGATGACAAAAATTACCCTCATACAAATATAGAGTCCTGACAACTTGGCCTGATTAGGTACTCATTTACAATTTATAGATGGTGAAAAAACCCTTTGGAGAAAAACCATCTATCACAAAAAATACCCAAGATATAGGCATGTCTTTGGATGGTGAATATTGTCCTCATAATATACATATTGTTGGAGAGATGATAAAAAAAACCATAAGGGAAAAAACCATTCTCTAAAGAATATAATAAGAGGTGGAAAATCTCTGTGTCAATGTAGTTGTATTACTCTAAGTTTATCTCACAACTGAAGGTAACACAGAGAAGAAAATGACTTGGTGAAGATGTCTGCAATTTGATTATTAGTTAGAATATAGTCCAAATATATTTTCCCATTCTGAATGTGTTGTCAAATGAAGTGCATATGTATCTCAATGTTCTTGGTGCGCTAATGTTCAAATGGATTTCGTACAATGTGAATTATGCTCTGATTGTCACATGAAAGAGTTATAGGTTTGTCATGGGACAAACCAAATTCCCTTAGAATTTGACAAAGCCAAAGAACTTCCTGATTTGCTAAAACTGTTACCCTGCATTCTGCATTTGTAGATGATAAGGCTACTGCTTGTTGTTTTTTGTATAACCATGCTATGACGAAGAACCAAGACAAAAGACATAGCCAAAAGTTGAACATATGTCTTCTACTGAATCTTCCCAATCTAAATCTATGTAGCCAATGATATCCATGGATTTTCCCTTATATAAGAGCCCAAATTGAGTAGTTCATTGCAAGTGGCAGGGGATTCTTTTTGCTACTTGCCAATGACTAAAGTGAGGTTGATGGGAGAATCTATATATGCAGCCAACAACATATGAGATATATGGATGATTATGAGTAAGGTATAACAAACTCCCTACAAGTTGATGGTATAGAGTTGCATCACATAGAGGGGATGAGCAGGATGTACTTATATTTATGCCAGTTTAAAAAGGTGTAGGATAAGGTTTGCAGTCTGACATTTTAAACCTCTGAAGAAGATCTAGAGTGTATTTTTGTTGACACAATGAAATACCTGCATTTTTTTGATTTATTTGGATCCCAAGGAAGTAATGACCTAAACCTAGATCAGCCATATAAAAAAATTTAGAGAGGGAGTCTTTTATATTTTGAATGTGATCAAAGGTAGTACCAGTGATTAGAAGATAATCAACATATAAAATAAGAATGGTGATTTTTACTTCATCTCTCTAAACATAGACTATGTTATTAGACTCACAATGAGAAAAACCTACGGAAAGAAGGAAGGAGTCCATTTTTCATACGAAGCTATAGGAGCCTATTTAAGACCATAGAGAGACTTGTTTAGCCTACAAACAAGAGAGGAGTATTGAGTGAAACCAACAGGTTATTCCATGTATATCTCTTCCTTAAAATCCCCATGCAAGAAAGCACTTTTTATAGCTATTTGAAAGACATGCCACATTTGGAAAGCATCCAGAGCAAGAACTAGTCTTATAGAATCCATTTTAGCAACTGGAGCAAAGGTTTCGACATAATCAATTCCTTCAATTTGAGAGAAACCTTTGGCTACTAGGCGATCTTTGTGTTTATAAATTTCTCCATTAGGACCATACTTTATTTTGTAAATCCATTTACAATAAACTAATTCCCTTCCTTTAGGTAAGGGAAATAAATCCCAAGTTTTGTTTTTGATTAAGGAAGAGAATTCATTTTCCATGGCATCATCCCATTATTTAATACTAGTGCCTATAGATTTGGTTTATCTAGATGATGGAATATTTTAGATGTAAAGAGTAGTTTCTTTAACAATGGTGCAGGCCCATTTTGTCATAGAGGAAGGAGTAGGAGTGGAAATACGTTGAGTTGGAGTTACAGGTTCCCCATCTTGATTATCAATCTCTAATTTAACCTCTAGATTTGGTTCTTCATAATATTGAGGTTCTATTATAGGAGAAGTCTCAATGGAGGAAGAGGAGAGTTGAGGATTTTTCTGAGGGAACGTTTCATAAAATTGTACATTCCTATGAAAAATACCTCATGAGTTGAGGGATCAAGGAGCCTGTATGCTTTCATTTCCTCACAATAAGCAACGAATATGAGTTTTTTACTTTTCTTATCTAGAGTCTTCCTTTTCTTCTTTGGGATGTGCGCCCAAGCAGTACACCCAAAAATCTTGAAGAAGGAAACATATGGTTTTGAACCAGTCCATGATTCTTCAAGAGTTAAATAATCAAGATATTTATGAGGTGTGCATTTTTGAATATAATTGGTACAGTTAATAGCTTCTGCCCCCAAAAAAATTGGAATATCTCTTGAATGGAGCTTACAATTTTCCATTTCCTTTAATATTTGGTTTTTTTGTTCTGCAATGCCATTTTTTTGAGGATTATGGGAGAAATTTTTTTAATGATTGATGCCATTATTTTATAGAAATATGGAGAACTCATTACTGCGGTATTCTCCCCCATTATCTATGCGAATTTTCTTGATTTTACAAGAGGCTTGATTTTCAACTAAGGCTTTGAAGACTTTAAAGTGGGATAGAACATCACTTTTATATTTCAAGAAGTAGACCCAAGTTCTTCTAGAAAAGTCATCAATAAATTTTAGAGCACACTTTTATCCTTTGAAATAAGGTTCTTGAAAATACATCAAGTCACTATGGATTAATTCTATATGGGATGAGTCTTTTAGAGAACTACTTGGGTGGAAAGGATCTTGATGTTGCTCTCCAAGGGCACATCTAGGACAAAATCCTTCAATAGAAGAGACTTGGGATAAACCTATTACCATATAATGGGTGCTCAATTCCTTTAGGTAGTTGTAACTAAGATGACCAAACCTTTCATGTTAAATTTTACTTTCAAGATCGCCATGAGCCACAAAATAGGAGGCCCCTTCTGAATTTTTGAATCCTTTGAAGCTTTTTGCATAAATTTTATTATTAAAAATAAACCATTCACCATTATGCAGAAATATAAAATCACTCATCCACAATACATTATCCACAATGACAATCCACAGATGAGAGAGAGATATATAATACCCTTAAGGTAAGAAAACACCAATAATAATCCTTAAGGAAGTAATAACTCCACAAGATCTCCCATTGGGCATAGACGATTACATAAGATTCTTCTCCAATGATGATTACAATGACAAATATATCTTCTTTAAATATTCATATTCTTATTTTACTTTGGGGAGCCTACTACTAATATAATATTATATTATAATATATTATAATATTATAATACAATCAAACTTGGGTTATGTGTGGCCCATGCCAACCCTTATACAATATAATAATATATCCCCAAATATTTATTCCTAGGTACCCTACAATGCCACCCTCATTACAAATGTTTCATCCTCAAAACATATGAAGAAACATGATAATATTATATGCTAAGCAATGTTATAAACTTGTAAAAATATCGATCATCCATCCATCCATCCATCATCACCACCTTGGCTTGAAATATTGCATACATAACCTCGATCGTGACTGTTGCTAGATGTAAATCCTGACGAAAGCTGACCAAGTGTAGCAAGGGTGATTCCCAGTGCATGAAGATAAGTCTTATATGGTAGGTGTCACAAACAGAGTGATTCCCCTTTTGTACCACCTATGTTCCATGTACCATCTGCTCTCACGTACCAATAGTTTCCCTCACCTAAGGGTAGGTATATAGAGAGGTTGGTATATCAGCCTAGAAATGGTATATCGAAGGGGCAACCATCTTTGGGAGTCATAAGAGCCATCATATTGCATTTAAAAATTCTTTACAAAATATTTCAAAACAAACATCAAAACACACTAAACTAGATTTAGGGCACACTTTTAATCTTTAAACGAGATAATCATTATTTTGTGTGTGATATTTCCTATTTAGTGTAGCATAAAAATCATAAAAATAAATAAAAATCTACGCATCTTGTAGGAAAACATCACCATGGTGTACACCCGTAGCCGAGCCCAATCATGAGCAGGAGCTGCAGAGAGTGCACAAAGGGGGACAAGTCACCTCCGATATAGTCCTGAGGACTTGGTCATCCCACCTTGGTGGCCTGACATGCAAGATAGTCCACATCATGCCATTACATAATAGGACTATAGAGGCACCTCTTTGAGAGGCACCCCCACTCAGCATATATCTTTTCAAGAAGAGGACCTACACGTGGCACTCAACATAGATAGGAGGGCTCCCTTAGACGCTCATTATGAGTGGCCTAGTGATGAAGCACTAGAGAAACATAGGGTCCATAAGGAGGGGCCACATGATTTTGTCATCCCTCCTTTACCCCTTATTACTGTTAGAAACACTAGACAAAATCCAGAGCACAAGGCTCTCCAGATAGGGCAAGCCAATTCTACCTGCCCCTTTCACACATACGAAAGGGATTATGAGGAAGACCACTACATTCCTCAAGAGCAACACACAGCATGGAGGCAATGCGTCTTCGCACCTACTATGCATCAGGATCGACCAATGAGGCCAGAGCCCCGGGTGAATGTCACTAACCTCAATAGAGGAAAGCAAACCATAGGGATCTTAGATCACCATGATCAAGATAGAGATGTAGGAGAGGCATATAGGATTCTTAAGCATAAGACGGTGAAATAAATTGACTTGGAATTTGCCAAACATGTAGCACATCAAGTGCAAATCACACAGCTCAGGCAAGACCAACAAAAGTTAGAGCATCTATATTTCCTTAGCAAAGAGCACATCCAATGCCAAACAAATGAGCTACTCCACAACACTATGCCTAAGAGGGTGCCAACACCTCAAACATAGAGGGAAAAAAGGCATAACCTCCTAGTACAAGATAGGTCTCCGAGACTTTACCAAGTGTTGCCTTCGAGACCCCCTAGACCAAAGTAGGAGGCTACTCCCAGAAACAATGATGGACACCCTCTGCAGGAACCCACCCATGGTCATAGGTCTCACCCGGGAACTCCTCAAGAAGCTTATGAGGAGTATGAGCAAGAAGAAGAGCATGCAAAAACACCCTACCAAGGTAGAGGGGGCGATATTCGGCCACCCCTCTATAGGCCTCAAGTTCCCCGCAACCCACAGTGAGAGAAAACCAAGGAGGAAGATATCAAATCCTTTGATACATATAAAGCATTGCTATAACACTTAGAGTCTGTGGAGACCAAGACTTTTGGGCCCCAAAAGCCCACTTTATGCCAACTCGAAAGTCATCCTGTGCATCCATCAGTACCAGCACCCCCATACACTAAACACTTTAAACTACCCTAGTTGGCACTCTTTAGAGGGGAGGAGGATGCCCAAGAGCACGTGAATAGATTCCTGAGCCAATGCTTTTGCATTCAAAACAATGATGCTTTGTTACTAAGAACATTTATAACCATGTTCATAGGCCCTGCCTTAGATTGGTTCACTCAATTACCAAAGAATATCATTAATAACTTAGATCATCTACTGGATGCATTCCTTGAATGCTTCACCTTCAACACCAAGAAGAAGGTATCACTAAGTGCCCTAGCTAGCCTTAGGCAGTATGAGGGAGAAACCATGGCAGCATATGGGAATTGATGGAGGACGTTTCTTTCAAAGCTACCCTACCTCCATCCCATGTTCGACATGAACCAAATGTTTTCAAAGAGTTGTTTGAGATTGATCTCCATGCTATTTTAGCTGTAGCAATATGCCACTCTTGAGGAAGCCCTGGCGCAAGCTAGAATCATTGAGGAGATCAAGATATAGGATGGCGAGATTGCCAAGCCAAAGAAGAAATAATGGTTTAAGAACACCAAAATAGGGACCATGCAACAAAAACCCACTATGGTCAATCAAGTTGCTATAAATATCCCTAAGCCTGCATAAGCAACACAACCTCAAAAGGCTAACTATCAAGCAGTGCATCTTAACAGTTATGACACAAAAAATCAGAGGTAAGAACAAAATCAATAGCATCACCCTAGGCAACAGTTCACACCTTACACAGAGTCCATGGACTCCCTGTTTAACCGCTTTTCAGTGGTAAACTTGATCAACTTGCTGAGATTCAAACCATAGACCCCAATGCACCAAATTCTAAAGGGTACAGGTAGGAATTGTACTGTAGGTTCCACAGATGAAAGGGACATGAACTTAATGCATGTTGGAAGTTTAAAGGCTTGGTGCAATACTTAATTGAAAATAAGACACTGGAAATGGACAACCCCGTAGCACCAAACAACCAACAAATGGGAGTCTTCAGAGACCCCCTGCCTGCCCATGATGCACAGGAAAAACCCCTTCAAGTCAATGAGGTGACACAAAATTTCCCCATGCAAGGGTATGTAGGGATGATAAGCATAGTGACTAGGAACAAGAAATATCTAGGATCTTCCCTCGTGGTGACCACAAGAGAGGTTTCATTGACATCACAACCTCAACAACACCCTATGCCACCTCCCCCACCTAGACCAATGGCCATGATTTGAACTAGACTTACCTAAAGTCTAAGGACCATTTCGGCTAAGCTCTCCATATACGATCTCATTCAATAATCAACACGTCATCGGGAGGCTCTAATGGAGATATTAAAAGCCATCGAGCTGCAGCCCCATGAAGAATATTCTTTCAACAATTTTTTAGGACATGTAAAACAATGTACAAAACCAGTCATCACCTTTAGAGAAGATGAATTGAAATCAGTGACTGGTGATGTGGTGGATCCACCCCTGCATGTCATTGCACAGGTCAACGATATTTCGTATAAGAGGGTGTTGGTGGACACTGGATCATATAGTAATATAATTACAACAACAACATTAAAACATCTAAAGTTGTTGGCATCTCACATCATGGCCTCCACCTATACTCTTTGAGCATTCAATGATGCAATATGCTCGATGGTTGGCACAATTGTCCTACCCATCCAAGTGGGGAAAAATACTATTCATACATTATGCCACATCTTGGAAAGTGAGATGGCCTATAATATCTTGTTGGGGTGGCCTTGGATTAGGGACATGAAGTGTGTCCCTTCGATAGCTCATCAATGCCTAAAGTATACATTTGAAGGATAGGTGCATGTAGTCCTAGCAGAATTAGAGCCCTTCAAGTACTGTAATACGGTGCAACTAATGCCACAATCGACCCTTCCATAAACGCATTTGGATTTTTACTTGAATCCATCTAAACAGGGTCCAATTCCACAGGCATCCCCATTGACAAGTCCATCAAATCCCCAGCTAGGTCCATCTTCCTCATCTGGTCCTTCACCAACAATGCCACCTACGGTGGCCACACCAAAGGACAAGGGAAAGAAACCCCTAGAAGAAGAACCACCCCTCATCTCAACCATATCTACCGAAGAGATGCCTAGCCGAATGGAAGTTGAGATGCCTAGTTCACCCTACATGGAGTGGACTCAGGAATAACTCCCATTCGCTCCCCCTCAACCACCAATGATCATCGTTGATATGGCCAACATGGGTTTGGAGGAGTATCTAGTATGGAACATTGTAGCAACACCCACACTTGAGTCCATGTAGGACATGGGGATACCTCGACTCCCCATCGGCTCTGTGGTTCCTCTAGGCTACCCACCCAATCATACAAACTTTGTTTATGGGGGCATCGATAATGGCATTGAACCTTACATGCAAGAATATAAAGATGAAGAGCCCTTTGTTGAGGACATCAACTATTTGTCCAATCCAAATTTTGCTTTGAGATATCTTGTCCAATGTAATTGGCATGGCTACGGGTTAGGTAGATATGAGCAAGGATTGTGTTTCCTTTGCCAACCAAGATACCAAATGCCATATGACAAGTTAGGAGTAGGGTTCAACCATCCCATTCCCCTAGACATCTTGGTAGAGAACATGCAAGGCCTAGGGATAGGGAACAAGGATGGGTTGGCATTAGATCCATATGCCAATCCTAACACAACATATACATTGGGGTATTATCTCCCATTGCTAACAACCAATTGTGTTGACCTTAACAACCCTTTCCCTTCGGTCGAAAAGGGAGAAAGTTTGAGGACTCACCTACAATAGGGATATAGACAAGATCAATAAGGGTCTTTAGAAGATGAGTTGAAGTACAAGGTAGCACCTTGGGATCCTTTCGAGTCTGATAGCAATCATTCACAAGTGACTCCCATGGATGATTATTAGGAGAGCTTCCTAAAAATGTTCCCTTTGGATGCTCCAATTGAGCATATGCCACCTCAAGAGAATCATGTCCCCCTAAAAAGAGTTAAACAACCCCAATGGGACCACATTAACTTGCTCAAGTGAGATGAGCCTCATATGTCGCAAACATCTATCGGGGCCAAGGAAGGCCTTTGGATCTCTAACAGTGATTATGAAGATGAAACTGAGATGGCCTATCTCAATCATATGTGACAACAGTAATATCCCTTTGACATAGATGACATGTTTGAATAACTACACATAGGGCCAAGGCATATGTGGCATCTAAACCAGGCGTAGTTGAACCAACTACTGCACCTACCACTCCAGGTATACAGAGAACATCTTCTGCCTAGAGACCCTATAGAGCCATCAGTGCCTAGGGTGGACCCTGTCCTCTTATCCACACATAGGGCCGATCCATTTGTGCCAGTACCCACAGAGCCAGACCCAAAACACAAATATCACATGGGATGTCCAAGTAACCACATCCTTGGTAATGGAGACCAAAATCATTTCATTAACATGATCTCCATTGACTTAACGACCCCCATCCACAATCCAACCGACCCAACACGATCATTGCATCTAGACCTAGATGCTATAGACTGGGATTGCACTAACACACCACCCTCCCCATCAGAGTATTGGACTTGTGGTGGGATGTTCCATTTCACCCCAGGACAGACTCAGGATGTATTCCATGCTGAAGAGGAACCCGATGTTCTGAATTATGATCTAAATTCAGCAAATTATATCCACTTGATCCCAACTCCACACCAATTGGAGGACGGATTCCACATGTTGATCGAGGAGACAACTGACATAGACATCGGCTTGGATCCAATAAATCCATAGATTATCAAGCTGGGGGTAAGTATATCCCCCGAAGAGCAAGCCAACTACATTGCCCTTCTCCAAGAGAAGAAGGAGGTTTTTGCATGGTCCTATAAATACATGACAGGGCTAGATTCGTAGCTAGTCACACATAATCTTACGCTTGATCTGAAAGTCAAGCTAGTGAAGCAAAAACTATGTAAGATGCATCCAACAGTAGCCTTAATGGTAAAAGACAAATTACAAAAGTTGTTAGATGCACAATTTGTTATCTACATGGATTACCCACCATGGCCATCCAACATGGTGCTCGTCAAAAAACCTGACAGGAGGATTCGCATATGCACCAATTTTTGAGATCTAAACAAAGCGAGTCCTAAGGATAATTTCCCATTTCTTAGCATTGACGCATTGGTAGACGCTACAATAGGCCATGAAATGCTTTCCCTCATGGATGATTTCTTGGGATACAATCAGATTCGTATCAATCCTAAGGACCAACTAAAAATGGCATTCACAACATCTTGGGGAACATTTTGTTATAAGGTCATGCTCTTTGGCCTTAAAAATGTTGGTGCCACCTACCAAAATTCCATGACGTACATCTTCCATGATCACATGCACAAAACTTTGGAAGATTACATTGATGATTTTTTGGCCAAATCTCTTTTGCACCCAGATCATCTCGATGACTTGAGCAAGGTCCTCGATCGCCTCATTGAACATAAAGTCAGGCTCAACCCCAAGAAGTGTATATTTGGCATCACATCTGGAAAGCTCTTGGTTTTCATAGTCTCAAAGTTAGGAATCAAGGTAGATCCACACAAAGTGAAGGCAATCCTTGAAATGCTTCCCCCAAATACCATCAAGCAGCTCAACATTCTGCATGGAAAGGTCACGTCGATCAAGTTATTCATAGCGTAGCTATCTGACAAGTGTTGACCCATGAATAAATTATTGCACAAGGGGGTGGCATTTCATTTGGATGACGAGTGCCAATCAACCTTTGATGACATTAAACAATATCTAGCTTCGTCGCCAGTATTGGCACCATCTGGACCAGGAGTGCCATTCTACTTATACATATTAGCTATTCAGGTGGCACTAGGTGCCATGCTAGCCCAGAAAAATGAACTACACAAAGAATAGGCTAATTACTATCTTAGCCACACCCTGGTCAGTTATGAACTTAACTATGCATACATTGAGAAGCTCTTCTTGGAAGTGGTGTTTGCTACCAAAAAGCTACACCACTACATGCTCAACAATATGATGTATGTTGTGTCTAAGGAGAATCCATTGTGATACATGATGAGTCGTACTTATCATAGTAGCCGCATGGCAAAATGGATCATGTTGTTGATGGAGTTTGACATAAAATTCATTGGACAAAAATCCATAAAAGGTCAAGTCATCATCGATCAACTAGCAGAGGCTCCTCTTGAATATGATCAACCTCTAATCATAGAACTACCTGATGATGGGGTCTTCCATGTTTCAAAATTTCTAGATTCTAATGAGCCTGAGTCACAGGCTGACATGACCCTATTCTTCGATGGTTCTAAATGTGAGCCAGTAGGTGGCACGAGAATTGTATTCTTCACACCGCAAGGGGCTCCAATGCCTCTATAATTTAAATTAGAATTCTTGTGCACCAACAATAATGCATAATACGAAGCCTTTCTCATAGGTCTTCAGACAACAATCACCATGAACATCAAACATTTAAACATATTTTGTGATTCAATGTTATTTGTCAATCAAGTCAAAGGGGTATTCCAATGTAAATTCCTAGTTATGCAGACCTACAAATTCCTTGTGGACAAATTCCTAGCATAGCTTGAATGGTACGACATCGAGGCACTCCCTCGATCATCGAATCATTTTGCAGACACTATGGTCTCCTTGAGGTCATTAATCCTGCAAGACCCTTTCGATGAGATGACAACCATTCAAGTCAAAATATTATCGCAATCCATGATGGAGCGCGCAAGCTCTGACCTAACACTAGGAATCCACCTGATCTAGATTGAACCATCTCAGGATAGGTTCTCTCGAATCCACAACTGTCTAACTCAGGCCAACTAGGGGTCCTTCTTCTCCCTGACCCCTCTTAATAGCAACACAACATTGTTTTTACAAGTTCTTTCCCACTCAGATTTTGCTAGGTATGAACTTCAAGAGGGATTTGTCATTCATACCATCGAGGTTTTCGATCAGTAGGATTTGTACACACCCATTAGGGATTACCTCAAGCTAGGTAACCTCCCACTTGGATTGACACAATCCACAAAAAGA
Organism: Wollemia nobilis; assembly: GCA_028583015.1. NCBI lineage: Eukaryota > Viridiplantae > Streptophyta > Pinopsida > Araucariales > Araucariaceae > Wollemia > Wollemia nobilis. The sequence continues at coordinate 4,030,035 of JAQPPZ010016349.1, forward strand.
TCATTTAAATAGAAAGTTGCAAAACATGTCTTGCTAGGAGACATTTTGTATCATAGGAGCTATGAAGGAATCCTCCTCCGTTGCTTGAACCAGCAGGAGTCTGCTTGGGTCATCACCCAAGCCCATGATGGTACGTGCGATGGCCACTTCAACAGTATGGCCATCGTAAAGTGCATTCTCTTCATGGGCTATTATTGGCCATATTTAGAGCTAGATTATTACGCATATGTAAAGAAGTGTGTGAAGTGTCAACACCATGCTAATTTGACACACGTACCTTCTCAGGTCTTGAAATTGATTCAATCATCTTGGCCATTCTCATAGTGGAGCTTATATCTAATCATAAATATCTCCCCTACATCATTAGGCCATCACATGTTCATCATAATGGACACAAAGTACTTCACCAAGTGGGTGGAAGCAATTTTTCTAACCTCTACGATTGGAACCCGCATTGCGGAGTTTATTTTACATAACATCATATGTCATTTTGGTATTCCATCCAAGATCATCTTGGATAATGGGACGTCATTCAAGAATAAATATGTGCATGCTTTGACAACAAAGTACAAAATTCAGCATAGTTTTTCAACACCTTATTATTCATAGGCAAATGGGCAAGCAAAGGCATCAAACAAAACACTAGTCGCCATCCTCAAAAATACCATCGTAGATAGTCATAAGGATTGGAACATTCAAATCCCGCTTGCCTGTGGGCTTATCGCACTAGAATTCAACGCCCACTAGGACAACTCCATTTTTTTTGGTGTATGGCTCTGAGTCTATCATGCCTCTCGAGTTGGAACTCCCTTCCCTGTGCATTTCAATGCAAGAGTTCATCGATGATGACACTGCATGGCAGGCCCAGTTATATCAACTTACATTGCTTGATGAATGATGCCTCAATGCTCTCGAGCCTTTATGTATCTATCAAGAGCACCTTACGAAAACATACAACATGAAGGTTCACCTGAGGGAATTTTAGGTTGGTGATTTGGTCTTAAAAGAGAACTAACAGAACTCTAATTTGCTGCCCCATCTGAGGGACAAGTTCATGGAAAAATAGTTAGGTCCTTATGTGATTGACAGTAAAATAGAACCTAAAACATATCGTCTCACCTCTATTGAAGGAATAAAGGAACTAGAACCCTTGAGCATCAGTCATTTGAGGCCATTCCACATTTAGAGAGAGTCGTAGTCCACCCAAAAGCTCCAAGGATTCCCACAAATGCTTGGTCAACCGCAAAATTACCCAAAGGTGTCCATAAAACCTTTGGTGAAACCAAAAGCTCCAAGGATTCCCACAAACTCTTGGTCAAACCCAAAATGCCCCAAAGGTGTCCATAACCCCTTTGGTCAAACCAAAAGCTCCAAGGATTCCCACAATCTTTTGGTCAACCTAAAAATTCCCCAAAGGTATCCATAAACCCTTTGGTCAAACCAAAATCTGCAAGGATTTCCATAATTGCTTGGTCAAACCCAAAATGCCCCAAAGGTGTCCATAAATCCTTTGGTCAAACCAAAAGCTCCAAGGATTCCCACAATCGCTTGGTCAAACCCAAAATACCCCAAAGGTATCCACAAACCCTTTGGTCAAACCAAAATCTCCAAGGGTGTGCATAATCGCTTGGTCAAAATAAATATTCAAAAATAACCAAAAACAGTAAAATCATCAAAAATAACAAAAAAAATTACATCTCAATTTCATGCATACTCATAAAAATCAAAATACAAAAATATAAGTTGCATTAGGCATCACATCCATACATTGCATATTTATTGGACATACATGTCCCAAACACCATAGACTATAATTGCTCGGCAATTCCTTCATTTTCCACATTCCACCCATTTTATAAACACATACATCCAGAATCACACCATCCCCATTTCTAGCATAGTCAGTTGTCTCCTAATGTATGTAGGGTTTTTGTTATTCAGCTGTATTTCAATTTCTTGCAAAAAATTATACTAAGTTAAACGGATTTCACAAGGTAAAGTTTTACTTGGATAACACCTTGCTATGTAGCATCCCTATAGAAAGATAAAACACATAAAATAATTCCCCAGTTGTGTGAACGAAATATGAAAAATACGAAGCAGTCTAGGATACCATAGGTGAAATATTTTCCTGTTCATCCCCTATACGAATGGTTCGAGAGTGCTAAGAATTGAAAAAAGGACAAGCTCTTCCCCATAAATTCCCCCTAATAAATAGTGGTTTTCACCACTAGAAAAAATCCTAATCATCATTGGTCCTCGAAGTTGTAAGGATTCGTACTACATGCCCTTGACAAGGATGGGTAGTCATCCCCTAGGCCATCCAAAAGCAAACTCCCAACAAGCCATCATCACGACCATATCCAATCACCTTTGGTCACTAAATTCATAAGGATTCGTACTACATGCCCTTGACAAGGATGGGTAGTCATCCCCAAGGCCTAAAAGATCAATGCCCTTACTTCATAATCTCCATAATCCCCTTTGGTTCCAAAATTTGTAAGGATTCATACTACACATCCCTGCACAGGATGGGTAGTCATTCCCAAGGCCAAAAGGATCAATACCATTCACAAAGCCACAAACCTTCAAGCTCAACCTTACGAATCTCAAAATGCCAAATCACATAACAATGGTTATCTCCACTATTCAAAATTCTTGCTCAAAAAGAAAAACACACAAAAAAAAAAATAAACAGTGATTTTCATCACTATGTATATGAGCAAGTATCCTAACATGTTGAGAAAATACAAGATGCCTGAGCTTGAATCCCTGGAATTCTCAGCATTCAAAAAACCATCTAGGTGATCCTCATTACGGGTTTGGTGGACAGCCTACCTGGCAATGGCGGTATCCTAAATGCATGACGATATGTCTATCACATTAGCTTTGCGTGTGAGCAGACCAATGTGTTGGCAATTTTGGGTACTTTGGGTACATTGCATTTGCTCAAGTGAATAAGTTGTCATTGATGTCAAGAAGATATTGAAGGAATTTGATTTGATGTAAAATAATTTATTTTGATGAAGGTTCAGACATGATAGGTTCAAAAGAAAGTAAGTTGGAAAAATGTCACGATATCGCGACATGTCACATTTTCGTGACTCAAAGAAGAGAGAGAATGTTCAGAGTCAGAAATGTCACGATTTCGTGACATATTGCAAGGAAGGTTGAACGGACGAAAAAGTGTCGCGATTTTACGACATGTTGCAGGAGAGAGAGTCCAAAAAAAAAAATGTCATGATTTCGTGACATAATGCGAGAAAAAGTGTCGCGATATCACGACATGTCGGGTTTTCACGACCTGAAGAAAAGAAAAGCGCTAAGGAGAAAAAGTGTCACGATTTCGTGACAAGTTAGAAGACAAAGTGGAAGCAAGATAAAGTGTCACGATTTCATGACATGTTACAGAACTCGAAGTGAGAACTATCACGATTTTGTGACATGTAGCAAAGGGAAGAGTCTGAAATGAGAAGCGTCACGATTTTGCGACAGGTTGCAGAGAAGTCGTATGAAAGTTGAAAGCGTCATGATTTCACGACAGGCTACAAATAAAATGTACGAAAGCTAGAAGTGTTGTGATTTCATGACAAATTTAAGGAGGAAGAGCTCAAAGGTGAAAGAGTCATGATTTCATGACATGTTTCGTTTTCATAGGCGTAAGGCAGAAAAAAACACAAGGCAGCAAAAGTGTCACGATTTTGTGAAATGTTTCGTTTTCGCTAGTGCAAGCAGACAAGAGTGCAAGGAAGAGAAAGTGTCGCGATTTCGTGATAGATTGAGATGGCAGCGTTCAGTTGGAGAAAGTGTCACGATTTCATGACAGAAACAGAGTGCAGGTCTTCTATAGGAGAAGTGTCACGATTTCACAACAAAAGCAGAGAGGAAGGCTATGAAGACAGAAGTGTCATGATTTCACAACAAAAGCAGAGAGGAAGGCTATGAAGACAGAAGTGTCACGATTTCATGACAAAAGCAGAAAGGAGGTCTACGAAGGGAGAAGTGTCATGATATTGCGACAAAAGCAAATTTGATATTGACAAAGACAAAAGTGTCGTGATTTCATGACAAATTCAAGGAGGAAGAGATCAAAGGCGAAAGAGTCATGATTTCATGACATGTTTCATTTTCGTGGGTGTAAGGCAGAAAAAAACACAATGCAGTGAAAGTGTCACGATTTCGTGACATGTTTCATTTTCGCTAGTGCAAGCAGACAAGAGTGCAAGGAAGAGAAAGTTTCACGATTTCGCGATAGATTGATATGGCAGCATTCAGTTGGAGAAAGTGTCACGATTTCACGACAGAAATAGAGTGCAGGTATTCTATATGAGAAGTGCCATGATTTCATGACAAAAGCAGAGAAGAAGGCTATGAAGACAAAAGTGTCATGATTTCACGACAAAAGAAGAAAGGAGGTCGACGAAGGGAGAAGTGTCACGATATCGTGACAAAAGCAAAGTTGATGCTGACAAAGACAAAAGTGTCACGATATCACGACAAGAGCTTAGATGAAGTCATCAAAGGCTAAAGTGTCGCGATATTGCGATAAAAGCCAAAAAAAAGTGTACGGCTGCAAAGGTGTTGCGATATCACAACATGTTGTAGTTTCACGGCAAAAGCTACAGAAGAGTTGCAGAGGCAGTGAGGCTGACAAAGTTAAATTTGGGCCGACAAAGATTAGGGTTTGCAACCGACGTAGTTTAGGGTTGTGCAGTCGACTAAGATCAAGGTTTTGATCTTGAAAGTGTTAGTATAAAAAGAGGGTTGTTTGGATATTTGTGAGGTGATCGAATGCGTTGTTGAAGTGTGCAAGTTAAGTCCATGGGGCGCAGAGAGAAAGTCATGCCAAATCGAGCTAAGTGCAAAGCAAGAGCGCATAGAGAGCAGAAAAGTGCAAAGTTGTTGGGTGCATCGTTTCTACGATGTTTGGAGATAGTGCATAGGCCTTGATGGTTTTGGACAAATCATTGAGAGGGATTGTTGGACAGATTTGAGCAAGCTTTTGTTGAGCTTGTGGAGCAGTTTGGGCAGGTTCTAGTGAGAACTTGCAAAGCAGATATGAGACAAGTATTGGTGAAGACTTGGGTGAAGATCAAGCAAGATTTAGTGGAAGCTTGTGAACAACTTTTATGAACCATATTTGAGGACCAGTTGAGGACAAAGATTGGTGTAGTTTTGAGGACATTTGTGCCAGACCGAAGGACTGTGTTTGGTGCAAATCAGAGAAAGAGAACGAGGACATTTATGCCAGACCAAAGGACTGTGTTTGGTGCAGATCAAAGAAAGAGAATGAGGACATTTGTGCTAGACCAAAGGACTATGTTCAATACAAATTCAAGGACAAGCTTTGGAGGTGACAGAGTTGAGGACAGAGGTCTCCAACCAGAGTAGGGAGGATAGGTGTCTTCTGTGGATAGAGTTCCATTTTCTAAGGACAGCGGAGGCAGAGGTATTTTAGAGGATCACTAGCCAGAGCAGAGCTAGGGGATTGGTGTCTCCTATGGGTTGGTGCCCATGAACTTGAGATTAGGGGATTGTTGTCTCCTTTGGGTTGGTGCCCATAAACTTTGTAATCGGGAAAGGTATTCCCAGAATTTGGATTGATAAAATTTAGTGAAAGATTTTATCCGTGGACATAGCCCAGCCATTCTGGGTGAACCATGTTAAAATTGTTGTCACTTTGTGGATGTTGTTATGCATTACTTTGATATTGTTGTGGGTATATTGCTTTACTATTTTGTAATATAAAGGAAAAAGTAAAAAGAGGTCTTATACTGTTCAACCCCCCTCTCAGTATAAGCTTGTGTTCTTCAATTGGTATTAGAGCGGGTGCATTTGAAAAGTTTAATAGCTTGAAGGAAAAGCTAATAAAGAACACAATGGATTATTCAAGTGGCAATGCAACACCTATTCTTGATGGGTCAGATTTTGGTCTTTGGAGTGCGAGGATGAAGGTTCATCTAATGGCACTTGGTAATGAGGTATGGGAAGTAATTGAAGATGAGTACACTATTCCTGTACATGGTCCAAATACTAAAGAAGAAATGCTCCTACATCATAGCAATTCAAAAGCAATGAATGCAATCCTAAAAGGCTTATAGAAAGCAAATCTCACCAAAGTAATTCATTGCAAAATAGCTAGTGAAATGTGGAAACAGCTGCAGGTGGTTCAAGGTGATTCAAATGTCAGAAAGGCCAAGTTGAGACCCTTCAAAGGTATGTTTGAACAACTCAAGATGAATTATGATGAAAATATTAGTGACTACATGCTTCGTATGGATGAGGTTGTTAACTCCATGAAAGACTTAGGTCTTGAGCTTGCTAAAAATGATGTTTGTGATAAGATTTTAAGATCTCTTCCTAATAGATTTAGTGAAAATATTTATGCGATTGAGGAAGTTAAGATTTGGATAAGTTGAAAAAGGATGAGCTCCATAGTATACTTGCAGCATTTGAGTTAAGAACTCAAGTGAAGGTTGATGTCAAGAAAGAGGCAGCTTTCAAGGCTACCAAGAAATCCAAGGGTAAATAGCTTCAAGAGAGTGATGAGTCTTCTAGTGATGAAGAGGCATATTACAGCAAGAAATGCAAGTTCTCTAGAAAGCACAAAAGCGTGAAAAATATAAGATGTTTCAATTGTGGAAAGTTTGGTCATTATGCTACTGACTGTATTGTTCCCAAGGATGAAAGTGATGAAGATAAATAGGATTCTAAGAGCAAGGATTCTGAAAAGCACAAGCATCACAGGAAAAACAAAGATGAGCACAACAATCAAGGAAAGAGGTATTCTCACAAGCACAAGAAGAGTTTCTACCTAGAAAAAGCAAGTAAGTGTTCTAGTAGTGATAGTGAAAGTTCTTCAAGTGATAATGAAAATGAGATGTTCATATCAAAAAAAGAGGAAGAACCGAAACATAGATTAATTATCATGAAATGTCTTAGATGTGGAAATTTTGGTCACCTTGAGGATGATTGCACAAATAATGATTTTGTTTCTAGTATGTATGAGGATGCTTTAGAAAACTATAAGGAAGATGCATGTATGGTTTTTGAAAAAGGTAGCACCTCTAGTGATAAGAAATCTAAAAAAGGCTTTGATGATTCAGAAAGCAAACAAATAAAGGATCTTGAAAGTGAACTTACTAACGCTCTTAGTGTTTTGAAAAAAGAAAGAAAGAAGAATGCTAGACTCAAGGATAAGTTAGATGAATGTTGTATGGAGAGAGATGATCTTATAGAAAGTCTTGACTTCTCTATGGATAAGATACAAGAACTCAAGGATGAGTTAGAGTCTAAGATTCTTGAGTATAGTGAGTTAGAACAAAAAATGGCCTCTTTGAAAGAGGAAACTAAAGAGTACAAGGATAAGCTTTATAGGTTTCAAGATAGCTCCAAAAAGGTTAAGTCACTCATCAAAGGTCAAAGAAAGACAACGGATAAAACAGGCCTTGGTTTTGTTAAGGAACAAGCTAGAGAGTCTAGTAAGAGACTCCAAAAGGAAGAGAGTTCTGATGAGGAAAGTATTTCAGATCATGATTCCTTGAATGATAGATGCGCAGAAATAGAAAACAAAATTTAGAATGAGAAGAAGAAGTTTTTAGGACCCAAGAGGTCGAATAAAGGAAAATTTCATGATAGATGTTTTGCATGTCACAAGTTTGGTCACATGGCTGCACATTGCATGGCTCAAGTGAAGAAGGTAAACAAAAATTTTAGAAGTGCTAGTTTCTTTCAAGGGTACTACTACTCTTGTCAATAGTTTGAGCACAAGGCATTCTATTGCAAGGTTAATTACAGGAATAGGTTTGATCAAAACAGGTTTAGCCAAAATAGGTTTAGTCAGAATAGGCAGATTCAAAGAACAGGTATGCCTAAAAGAAATAACATTGTTACTTGTTATAAGTGTAAAAATGAAGGTCACACAGCTAGACAGTGTAGAGCTGAACTTCCAAGGTACAAGAACAAGAACAGTGGTATAAACAGGTCCAAGGATCAAGGCATGAATAGGGATGAGAACAAGAATAAGAACAATGACAAGAACAGGAATGAGAACAGGAACAAGAATATGGGCAAAGAGTTCAAGAGAAGGCCCGAAAAGGAAATTATAGATGCTGATGATGATCAGTGCCTAATGGGAGTTTTACTCCCACCCTAGAATTAATCACCTCATCAGGAGGTGGGGGAGGGACTAAGCTAAGAGGCTCATTCTTATTCATGAGCCCCAAAGGTGACCCTTTACCATTTATGACAAAGGGGGAGAGATATGAGTAAGGGGGAGAGGTTCAAGTGAAGAGGAAAGCTTCAAGTCAGGGGGAGCAAAAATTCAAATGGAGTTTCTCAGTTGTTAGCATAGTTGGTTTCAGTTTTGGCTCCTGAGATGTGCTTTCAGTAACGGTTTGCCATCAACGACAAAGGGGGAGATTGTTGGCAATTTTGGGTACTTTGGGTACATTGCATTTGCTCAAGTGAATAAGTTGTCATTGATGTCAATAAGTTGTTGAGGGAATTTAATTTGATGTAAAATAATTTGTTTTGATGAAGGTTCGGCATGACAGGTTCAAAAGAAAGTAAGTTGGAAAAATGTCACGATATTGCGACATGTATTTTCGTGACTTGAGTAGGAGAGAGAAATATTTTTAGAAAAGTGTTGTGATATCATGACATGTCACAATTTCGCAACTCAAAGAGGAGAGAGAATGTTCGAGTCAGAAATGTCATGATTTCGTGACATATTGCAAGGAAGGTTGAACGGACGAAAAAGTGTCACGATTTCACGACATGTTGTAGGAGAGAGAGTCCGAAAGAAAAATGTCACGATTTCGTGACATAATGTAGGAGAGAGAGTCCGAGAGAAAAAGTGTCACGATATCGCGACATGTCGAGTTTTCGTGACCCGAAGAAAAGAAAAGCACTAAGGAGAAAAAGTGTCACGATTTCACGACAAGTCATAAGACAAAGTGGAAGAAAGATAAAGTGTCATAATTTTGTGACATGTTATAGAACTCAAAGTGAGAACTGTCACGATTTCATGACATGCAGCAAAGGGAAGAGTCTGAAATGAGAAGCATCGTGATTTTGTGACAGGTTGCAGAGAAGTTGTACGAAAGCTGAAAGCGTCGCGATTTCACGACAGGTTGCAAAGAAAATGTACAAAAGCTAGAAGTGTCATGATTTCATGAAAAATTCAAGAAGGAAGAGCTCAAATATGAAAGCGTCAGGATTTCATGACATGTTCTGTTTTTGTGGGTGTAATGTAGAGAAAAACACAAGGCAGCGAAAGTGTTGTGATTTTACGACATGTTCCATTTTTGCTAGTGCAAGCAGACAAGAGTGCAAGGAAGAGAAAGTGTCATGATTTCATGACAGATTGAGATGGCAGCGTTTAGTTGGAGAAAGTGTCACGATTTCACGATAGAAATAGAGTGCAGGTCTTCTATAGGAGAAGTGTCATGATTTCATGACAAAAGTAGAGAGGAAGGCTATGAAGACAGAAGTGTCGTGATTTCACAACAAAAGTAGAAAGGAGGTCGACGAAGGGAGAAGTATCGAGATATCATGAAAAAAGCAAAGTTGATGCTGACAAAGACAAAAGTTTCACGATATCGAGACAAGAGCTTAGATGAAGTCGTCAAAGGCTAAAGTGTCATGATATCGTGACAAAAGCCAAAATAAAGTGTACGGTTGCAAAGGTGTCGCGATATCGCAACATGTTGTAGTTTCATGGAAGAAGCTATAGAAGAGTTGCAGAGGCAGTGAGGCCGACAAAGTTAAATTTGGGCCGACAAATATTAGGGTTTGCAGCCGACGTAGTTTAGGGTTGTGCAGCCGACTAAGATCAAGGTTTTGATCTTGAAAGTTTTAGTATAAAAGGAGGGCTGTTTGGAGAGTTGTGAGGTGATCAAATGCATTGTTGAAGTGTGCAAGTTAAGTACACGATGTGCAGAGAGAAAGTCATGTCGAATCGAGCTAAGTGCGAAGCAAGAGCACACAGAGAGCAAAAAATTGCAAAGTTGTTTGGTGCATCATTTCTATGATGTTCGGAGATAGTGCGCAGGCCTTGATGGTTTTGGACAAATCATTGAAAGGGATTGTTGGACAGATTTGAGCAAGCTTTTGTTGAGCTTGTGGAGCAGTTTGGGCAGGTTCTAGTGAGAACTTGTAAATCAGATCTGAAACAAGTCTTGGTGAAGGCTTGGGTGAAGATCAAGCAAGCTTTAGTGGAAGCTTGTGAACAAATTTTGTGAACCATATTTGAGGACCAATTGAGGATAGAGATTGGTGCAGTTTCAAGGACATTTGTTTCAGACTAAAGGACTGTGTTTGGTGCAAATCAGAGAAAGAGAATGAGGACATTTGTGCCAGATCGAAGGACTGTGTTTGGTGCAAATCAGAGAAAGAGAATGAGGACATTTGTGCTAGACCAAAGGACTATGTTTAGTGCAAATTCGAGGACCAGCTTTGGAGGTGACAAAGTTGAGGACAAAGGTCTCCAACCAGAACAAGAAGGACAGGTGTCTTCTATGGATAGAGTTCCATTTGCTAAGGGCAACGAAGGCAGAGGTATTCTAGAGGATAACCAACCAAAGTAGAGCTAGGGGATTGGTGTCTCCTATGGGTTGGTTCCCATGAACTTGAGATTAGGGGATTGGTGTCTCCTTTGGGTTGGTGCCCATAAAATTTGTAATCGGGAAAGGTATTCCTAGAATTTGGATTGATAAAATTTAGTGAAAGATTTTATCCGTGGACGTAGCCCAACCATTCTGGGTGAACCACGTTAAAATTGTTGTCACTTTGTGGATGTTGTTATGAATTACTTTGATATTGCTATGGGCATATTGCTTTACTGTTTTGTAATATAAAGGAAAAAGTAAAAAGAGGTCTTATACTGTTCACCCCCCCCTCTCAGTATAAGCTTGTGTTCTTCACAATGTTTGCATGTGGATGAGCTAGCTTATGGTACCTTAGATTGTCTTGTGGATTAATCTTACTAAATACAACAATGGAGTTAGTGGAGCTAATTAGGTGATCCTCAGTATAGGTTTGGTTGACAACCTATCTGGCATTGGCGGTATCCTAAAAAATACCACATAAATGAACTCAATTGCACACACAAGGATGTGAAATAACTTGGTCAAACTCAAGTCTAATTTACACCTTGTTCAAAAGTCTTGTGAGATACATGTACAGTTTTGGCTAGTTAGTTAAAATATCTGAATCCCAAAAAAGCTTAACTACATTTTAAAACAACTAGTACATTTCATTACGTACATCACCATCCGATAATACAAAAAATACAAAAACAAAGGTATCACATGCAAATTCATTCCACAAAGTCATCACATAAGTATAGAAAGCCAGTAAAACTTGTACGGTCTATAGTGCCATCGACAAGTTATCAAAAACTTATTTTTCATTCATTCCATATGCATACATCATATAATTAGACACATTGCATTCATAATACCACATGCATACATCATCAATAATAAATGTGCATAAATAGAAAAAAACTAAATCATGACAAGTGTTTAAACACAAAGAACATCATTTGTATATATATCATCTGTATAAGGCTACAATGAATTGGCCATCTGACCTCGCAAAAAAATCAAAAACTCAAAAACCCCCAAGCCTAGGGCGTCGGCCACCATGATCATACAGGATTGATGTGACGAGAACTACCCCTCGTGGTGTGGGTCCTATGGTACCCCTTAGGGTGGCTACTGTTAGCTCCCACATCATGCCTACTAGAGCCCCCATCATCTAGTTGCCTATACCGAGAGGATACTGACTTCTCTGTATCACTCCCTCTCGAGCGGATTCATGATCCACCTCCACTCAACATAGGGATACGCCCACCGAGGTGGCTAATCTCCACCTCCAGCTCCAATCGATGTCACACAAAGTCCATATCCCACTAGTGATACATAGCCAAATTATTGTTGCATTGTGCCAGCTATGTCCATAGAATATCTCTCTCCCGTGTAGAATCGGTATCCCCATCCCATCAATGATACACAACAAATGCGTTATCCCACTTAGCCAACTGAGTTCGCAAGAGATCCCTCTCCTACAGAGAATCTTCCAACTCCTCATCCCACCTCCGTAGTAGCCTCATCAATCGCACATTCTTAGCATGTAACCTTGTCTTTGTGTCCTCTAAAAATTCCTGAGGCATTGGCGTCTCTGGTACAGTAGCCTGCTCGGGCTCCAATTGCTCCGAGACATCTTGCATCTCTAGCTAGTCTAAAACCCTAAAATCCCCCACAAAATCATCCACCTATACCATGTCTGCATCCTTGAGCAGAACCCCCTAGCCGTCTCCTACTATCTCTGCATCATCACCCCTCGCTACTGCTACCTCTATGCCCCCTAGAGGCCCCTCACCTCGCCATCACTGTAAAGTCAACCACTGGTCATACTCGGTAGTAACCTCAATGTCATCCACATTTGAGATGTTAATCATCGTATCTAAAACCTCACTTTGTGATGCAATGACTAGCTAGACCAGAGTCCTCTCATCCCTCAGGGTCGATAGATCAAGGGCTCACCAGGCAACCCCTGATGCACCCCAAACTGTCGTGTCACCCGACCATACAGGAAGAACTCCTGATCAGTCTTGTGCTAAAAAATTAGCCACCACCCCCTATGTACCCACCAGATCCACTCTCTAGCCTCAGGCTAGGTTGTATAGTCCCGATAGGGGCGCTAGAACACCTCCCCTAGAGTAAACCAAGCGAAGGAATCAGCATAGTGCCCTACAGTACCTGCCCACCATCGGCTCTACCCCTGCTCCTTATACCGCCACCACAGAGCTGCATAACCTATATCCCTATCCACCATCTCTGCTCGAGTAGTCCATGGAAGCCCAACTAGCCTCTCCATCGCTATGTGTTTCCAAGCACAACACTGCAATAGATAGCTACATCCAATACCCTTTTGCCTCTGGCAATAGACCTCATACAAATCATCATAGAGCTATGCCAGCAAATTCTATCCCCATATCATGATCATCAATACCTCCATAGGACACTCCACCAACCTAAACACCACCTCTAGCAGGTTCCACAGGAACCTCACGCTTGATGAGTCGGGTAGCAGCATGTTGGAAATGAGGCCCATTAGTACTGCGTGCCTCACTCCCAACATGCCCCTCTCTAGCCACCATCGAACCAAGATGCCACCAATATGGTAGTCGCCCTCTGCCATCTCCACTAGGCTATCCACACCCATATCATCCACATGCCTAAAGCAACATGTTAGCACTGTTGTTCGTTGATCTCATGGCATCGTCCTGATCGGTAGTCCGTCTATCAAAATCCATAGAATCCAGTAGATGCCCTCCAAGGTCATTTTCATCTCCCCTATCAGGATATGGAAGGTATTTTTCTGAGGTTCCCACAAGTTGAGCCATCAGATAGGCCCGATCCCTGACCATAGGCTCTAGTTGAGTCACATGCTTGAGGCCAAGGGCATCAAGCCACTCCCAATCAGCCAAAGTCAGTGCCTCCCATGCTTAAGAGAAAACTATGGGTACACGATACCAGCTCTTCACAACCTACAAAGAAACAAAAACAACATTAAAACCCAAGAAAAACTATACAACAATAACATGAATATATAACAATGCATAACCAAAATGTACAGCCAAAAACAATTCAAAAATAGTTTTTCAGTCCTAGGGTTTTTAACTCTACGTCTACACTGATAAATTAAAAACCAAAAAAAAAAAATCAAAACACTGTTTGTCAGTCCTAGGGTTTTTAACTCTAAGTTCAATTGAAAAATTAAATACAATAAAAATAAACTTTAAAACACTATTTTTCAGTCCTAGGGTTTTTAACTCTACATAAAACTGAAAAATTAAAAATAACAAAAAAAATTCAAAAACAAATTTTCAGTTCCTAGGGTTTTTTAATTCTAAGTTCAACTCACAAATTAAAAACAACCAAAAAAAATTCAAAACACTATTTGTCTGTCCTAGGGTTTTTTAACTCTAAGTTCACCTGAAAAATTAAAAACAACCAAAAAAATTCAAAACACTATTTGTCAGTCCTAGGGTTTTTAACTCTACATAAAACTGACAAATTAAAAATAACAAAAAAAAAAACAAAAACAATTTTTTCAGTTAACCTAGGGTTTCCCTTAGTCTACACTGACAAATAATCACAAAAAAAAAACAAAAACAAAATTTTCAATTAACCTAGGGTTTCCATTAGTCTACACTGACAAATAATCACAAAAAAAACAAAAACATTTTTCAGTTAACCTAGGGTTAAGCTAAATTTTTAATCTAAGTTTTGATCTTTGTTAAACTAGGGTTTCTTTTAGTTTACAATAAATGCGAAATAAACATGGTTTCCACTAGTTTTTCACTCTAATTTCTATTGAAGCCATACAAAACACACAAAAATTCACCCATAACAACGCACATTTAACTATGGTTTTTAGTTTTAAATTTAAAAAACAAATACAAAAGTAAAAAAACAAATTACAGTTTTAAAAACTATAATAACAAACAATAAAGAGGAAGTGCACTCACTGGTCTCGCTTCGGCTTCACCGCTTGATGATCCCGTTCATGAACTCATGGTGGCGGGAAAAATTCGACAGCGCTTCGCTTCGTAGACTTGACCTCCTCCTCCTCAGAGCTCCAAATCGCCAGGAAAAACAAATGCAAATGAGCCCAAAACCCAGTTTTGGCCCTTAAATAGGCTTTTTAGCCTGTAATCGTTCCACCCTGGGATGAGCACTCTAGTTAGTGCTTATCCCACCCTAGGAAGATTACTAAACTAGTATTCATCCCACCCAAGGATGATTACAGAGCAAAAATTTCAAAAACAACAAAAAATGCACCAAAATGCACAAAAACAAGCCATAAAATTGTCCGATGAGAGTGCTTTTGCACCTGACATTTTGCACATGCAAAACCAACATCGGGGTCACAAATCCTCATTATCCTATTTCCTAATAAGGCTACCATATCCATACCACTCCACGGGAAGACGAATTTTCAAGAATTTCATCCCCAAACGGCATCACAAAAAGGGTCAAAACCTAACCAAAAATAGCAATAACATTGCCAAACAAAGGCGCATTTGTGCCTGACATTCTTGGCATCCAAAATAGATGTTGGGGTCACAAATTTTCACTATCCTCCTTCCTAATAAGTCTACCATAGTCAGACCGCTCCACGGGCGGACGGATTTTTGACAATTTCACCTCCAAAATGCATCACAAAAAGGGTTCAAACCCACCAAAAATAGGTCATAATGTTCAGAAACTGTGTATGAATTCAACGAAAAACAACTGAAGGCACCCTTACCTAAGTCATCTTGGGTCAAGTGACTCATCGCTTTTCTCATGTCGGTCATTCCCTCATCGATTCATCGCTTAAGGGGGTAGTCACACTTAGTCACTAATCAACAAAAACATACCCAATCAAGGAAATGGCACACATTCAAAGGATCATTGACAAAGACAATCACGCTCCTGCTTGGGGCAGCAAACAAGCAACAATCACAAGTTGATCAAACACTTGGTATTCATGAATCATGAACTCAAGGTTCCCATAGACAAAAGGTTGCATCCTTTGCCTATTCATGACTGATCAATGTCCAAGGTCAAGTAACACCTCACCAAAAAAGGTTAACACTTGAATTAAGATCCTTAGCTTGTCAGAAGCAAGGATTCAAGAATGCATGCCCTTTCCATACTTTGGGCATCAAGAGTTGGTTAGGTTACTGAGAAACCCTAATCATTAGTGCTTTGGTTATCTATTTTTTCTTAGCGTTGTGCCTTGCACAATGCTTCCCAAAAAGGGGCATCTGTAGACACCAAAATGGCACCAATCCGATCATGTGACAAAAAGCATCAATCGCATTGACACACATAGCCCTCGGGGAAGCCCCCAGAGGTTAAACAGTGGTCCTAACCACTCCCACAACATTGTGGAAGGTTAGAGGTCAATTTGGCACCTTATTGGCACTTTGCTCCCTACTCGTCCCACCTAGGGACGATTACAAACTGGTATTCATCCCACCTCGAGATGATTAGCAGTATTCACACCTGGATGGGGCGAATAGTAGATTTGATTGGAAAAAAGTCAAACCTCAAAAATTTTACCAGTTAACTGTAGCTTTAGGCCATGCAGTTGCAAGGAATGGCTTCAAATCAAGGAGAGAGACTTCAGTCATGCATGTCTTTGATTTTGGAGGCCTCATGCAAGGAGACACTAAATCATGGAATAACATTTTCTCTCAAAATAGGACAAGCAACTCAAGTGGCGCACTCACATGCACATTCAAAGAGAGACCCTAGGTCTATAAATTGGTCAGTCTTCTCACCCCCCCCAAAAAAATAGAGAGGAGCCTTTGGAGCAACAAAGTGCTGCCAAATTATATCCTCACCCATCGATTGTGCTTTTACATCCTTGATCTCTCTTTTGGAGGGAGGTTATTGGGTGATTATTGGAAGCGCAATCTAGACCCAAACCTAAAAATTTGGCCACAATATCCCATAATTTTTTTTGACAACACCCCATAAGAGGTTTTGGACCCATCCCAAGTGGATTGGTGCCGAAACAGAGTCCCAAACGATGGGCGTCATACCCGCGGGCACCTCCAAACTGTCGTAGTCCTAATCGCCCTACCCTGGAGTGATTAGAAATTTGTGGTAGATTTCCCAAATTTTTATTTTGCATCTGATTCTAGGTTGTTTACATATGTTGTCATTTAAATTTCATGTGATTCTGACAATTTTTGATTATGCTTTTATCATTTCTCGCATTACAAACATGCAGGTAGCATCATCAAATTCTCAGTGATAGAGGTCAAATTGAGAAAATATGACCTTTTGGGTATTCCCAAAATACCCCCAATTAGCTAACCCCCAACTTTACAGGTGATTTGGAGCTTCTTGGATGTGACATTTGGGACAGTGCTTTTTGGCACTTTTTGCTATTAAAGTTCGTGCAAGAAGGGTCATCAAACAACTTAAATTTCAAAGGGACTAGTAAAGGATAATGATCGAATCATACAAATGAGATCCTTATCATGGTCCTATGAGGGAAATCAATTTGTATGTAATAGTAGGACTAAGGGGGTGTATACAATAGCAAAGGGATACAACGAATTATTCCCTAGCACTTGTAGACACCAAAAAAGCACCAATCTGATTATGTGATTGCAAACATTGATCGCTTTGACAAACACAGCCCCCAGGGCAGCCCTCAGAGGTTAAATAGTGGTCTTAACCACTTTCATAGCAATTTTGTAAGGTCAAGAAGCAATTTGGCACACTTGGAAACTTTTCCCAGTACTCGTCTCACCCGGGACGAATTCAAAATAGAATCCGTCCCACCCCAGGACGAATTCTAAATCCGTCCCTGGGTGGGACAAATTCCAAGCTTAACGGGCAAAAAGGCAAATGGTGCCAAGTGGCAGCCGGGAACGGTCGGTTAAGGGCTCCTACCTTGCACGCATGTGTAAGTGGATAGAGAGGCCGTTAGAGGACTGTTACAAAAAGCATTTATCAAAGTTCAAGTCAATGGAGGACTCCCCTCCCTCATGGGAGGACAAGACTGCCACATGGCGCCTATGGCCAACACTTGGCATTTGTGCTTCCCTCCCAAAAGAGACCCCTTGGGTCTATAAAAGGTGGGACTTTTCTCACCCAAAATAGACAGGTGGAAGGAGTGTTCAAGCAACGAAGTGCTTCCGAATTGAAGACTCACTTGCATCCCCCTTTGTTCACCTTCCTACATCCATCAATCTCTTTTGCAAGGGAGGTTGTTGGGTGGCCTTTGGAAGCTCGAACCTTACTCAAATCCGACGCATGGACATCTGAACCTTAGGATGTTTTGTATTGCTTTGTCGTTTCACTAACTTGCAGGTGTCAAGGTCAAATTCTCGAGGGTGGAGGCCAAATTGGGAAAATCCGACCATCTGAGTCGTCCCAAAATGGCCCCAATTACCTAACCCCCCTGTTTGCAGGATTTTTGTAGGTCCCGGGATCCGACATTGGAGCAGCAGCAGGTCGGTTTCTCCTACTCAGAAGAATTCGTCCCACCCAGGGATGAATTACAGTCAGAATTCATCCTTCCCAGGGACGAATTCCAGTTTAAGGTGGATTGGCAAGCTGCCTCAGTGGCAGTGGCCTTCTGGTAACTTTTCTTACCTTCTGTCAGGTTTTGAAGCAATTTGGATTCATTGTTTTCACTATTTCAGGCAAATATTCGTATGCATATTTTGTTAGTTTTAGAGAGAGAATGCTTTTCATTTGCAGTAGGTGCTACTAACATCTTGATCATTTCTTTGTTCGTAGGAGAAGCAGCAAAGGTGAAGAACTCATCGACATCAGCGACGGCATCATCTTGGCCCGCCCATTGCAATCCAGGATCAACGGTGCCTCTATCGGGAACTCTGCCAACTGCCACACCAAATCCAGTAGGTTCCACGGGAACCTCGCGCCTGACGAATCAGGGAGAAGAATTTTAGAAATGAGGCCCATGAGGAATGCGTGCCTCACTCCCTAACACCCCCTCTCCTTCCACCGACCAACCAAAATCCCGCCAGCCTGGCAATCCGCCTCGGCTGTCTCCACTGGGTCTGCTACACCCAGCTCCCCCCCATGCCCAAAACATCTCGTGAGTATAGCAGTCCGCTAATAAAATGGAGATGTCCTAATATGCAGACCATCTATCGGAATCCGAAGCAACCGATAGACGTCCTCAAGTGTCACAGTCATCTCCCCTGTCGGGAGATGGAAAGTATTGGTCCGCGGATCCCAAAGCTTGATCAGGGCCGTCAGATAGGCTTGATCCGAAACCACAGGCTCCAGTCGAGCCACCTGCTTGAGCCCAAGGGCATCAAGCCATTCCCAGTCACCATCAGTCAAGGCCAACCGCACCTCAATAAATGCAGCGGGTACACGGTACCGGCTCCTAACAACTGCAGGCAAACAATAAACTCAGATGGTCGGCGAATTGGTTGGTTCAGATGTCCATGTGTCGGATTTGAGTAAGGTTTGAGCTTCCAAAGGCCACCCAACAACCTCCCTTGCAAAAGAGATTGGTGGATGTGGGAAGGTGAACAAAGGGGGATGCAAGTGAGTCTTCAATTCGACAGCACTTCGTTGCTTGAACACTCCTTCCACCTGTCTATTTTGGGTGAGAAAAGTCCCACCTTTTATAGACCCATGGGGTCTCTTTTGGGAGGGAAGCACAAATGCCATGTGTTGGCCATAGGCGCCATGTGGCGATCTTGTCCTCCCATGAGGGAGGGGAGTCCTCCATTGACTTGAACTTTGATAAATGCCTTTTGTAACGAGTCCTCTAACGGCCCCTCTGTCCACTTACACATGCGTGCAAGGTAGGAGCCCTTAACTGAGTGTTCTGGGCTGCCACTTGGCACCATTTGCCTTTTTGCCCGTTAAGCTTGGAATTCGTCCCACCCAGGGACGGATTTAGAATTCGTCCTGGGGTGGGACGGATTCTATTTTGAATTCGTCCCAGGGTGAGACGAGTACTGGGAAAAGTGTCCAAGTGTGCCAAATTGCTTCTTGACCTTACAAAATTGCTATGAAAGTGGTTAAGACCACTATTTAACCTCTGAGGGCTGCCCTGGGGGCTGTGTTTGTCAAAGCGATCAGTGTTTGCAATCACATAATCGGATTGGTGCTGTTTTGGTGTCTACAGATGCCCATTTTTGGGAAGTGCTGCGGGTGACGTAGTGCTGAGCAAAAATAGATAACCAAAGCACTAATGATTAGGGTTTCTTGGTAACCTAACCAACTTTTTATGCCCCAAGTATGGAAAGGGCATGCATTCTTGAATCCTTGCTTCTGACGAGCTAAGGAATTTGATTTCAAGTATTAACCTGTTTTGGTGAGGTGTGACTTGAACGTGGACATTGATCAGTCATGAACAAGTGAAGGGCGTTTTTATCCTCAGGGGGAACCTTGTGTTCATGATTCACGAAATGCCAAGTGTTTGATTGATTTGATTGTTGCTTGTTTACTGCCCCAAGCAGGAGCATGATTGTCTTTGTCAATGATTCTTTGAATGCATGTCGTTTTCCTTAATTGGGTGTGTGATTGTTGATTGGTGACTAAGTGTGACTACCCCCTCAAGTGACGAATCGATGAGGGAATGACCTTCGTGAGAGAAGCGACGAGTCGCTTGACCCAAGATGACTTGTGCAGGGGTGCCTTAAAGGGTTTACCGTTAAGCGTGTGCAATTTTTCCAACATATGGACCTATTTTTGGTGGGTGTTAACCCTTTTGGTGATGTCATAATGAGGTGAAATCATCGAAAACCTATTTCCCATGTAGCGGTCCGGCTATGATAGCCTCTTGGGGAACTAGGAGAGCAATAATTTGGACCTCGACATCGATTTTCTTTGCCTAGAGGTTAAGTGCATGAGCACTTATGCCCGGCAATGTTTTTGCTGTGTTTTTTTTGAATTTTGTACTGTTTTTGTTGGTTTTGTGACACCATTTGGTGATTGAATTGTCGCAATCCGTCCTCCCGTGAGCGATCCGGATATGGTACCTTCTTCGAGAGAAACAAACCATCATTCCCAGAGGCAAACTTGTTCCGGCATGTTTATTGCTTGTTTTGTGTTGCATTTTTTGTTGTTTTTTGTTTTTTGTGCACCATTTTGGGATGAAATTGTCTAAAATCTGTCTTCCCCTGGAGCATTCCGGCTATGGTAGCCTTCTTAGGGAGTAGGATATTGATAATTTGTGACCCCGATGTCGATTTTGTATGCCCATGTTGTCGGTTGCATTTGCAATCCTGTCAGGCGATTTTATTGTCTGTTTTTAGTGCATTTTTAGTCATTTTTCTTGATTTTTTTTTGTGCTGACCTGAATTCGTCCCTGGGTGGGACGAATTCCAGCTAGAGAATTCGTCCCTGGGTGGTACGAGTGTTGATCAGAGCGCTCCTCCCAGTCAAGGACGAATTCCAGTGCAAAAGGCCTATTTAAGGGCCAAAACTTGATTTTGGGCTCATTTGTGTCATTTTTTTCTTGCAATTTTGGAGCTCAGGGACGAGGTGGTAATTCTGCGAAGCGAAGCGCTGCTAGAATTCTCTATGCCATCATGAGTGCACAAACTGGTTCGAGTGGCGGAGCCGAGGCGAGACCTGTAAGTGACCCTAGGGTTTATTTAGCTTTAATTTAATGCATTGTTTTTGTGTTACGCTTTTCAAAACTTTAAGATTTTTTGTGATGTTTTTTGTTTAACAACTAAGGTTAGAAACCCTAGAACTGAAAATTTGATCTTTTTCATTTATTTATTTATTTTTTTTTTTTGTTTGCCTATAGGTTATTAGGAGCCGGTACCTTGTACCCGCTGTATTTACTGAGGCGCGGTTGGCCTTGACTGATGGTGACTGGGAATGGCTTGATGCCCTTGGGCTCAAGCAGGTGGCTCGACTGGAGCCTGTGGTTTCGGATCAGGCCTATCTGATGGCCCTGATCAAGCTTTGGGATCCGCGGACCAATACTTTCCATCTCCCGATAGGGGAGATGACTGTGACACTTGAGGACGTCTATCGGTTGCTTCGGATTCTGATAGATGGTCTGCCTATTAGGACATCTCCATTTGATCAGCGGACTGCTATACTCATGAGATGTTTTGGGCATGGGGGGGAGCTGGGTGTAGTAGACCCAGTGGAGACAGCCGAGGTGAATTTCCAGGCTGGCGGGATTTTGGTTGGCTGGTGGAAGGAGAGGGGGGTGTTAGGAGTGAGGCATGCATTCCTCATGGGCCTCATTTCTAACATTCTTCTCCCTGATTCGTCAGGCGTGAGGTTCCCGTGTAACCTGCTGTATTTGGTGTGGCAGTTGGCAGAGTGCCCGATAGAGGCACCGTTGATCCCGAGATGGGGACGGACTTTGTTGGCACGACTTTACGGGGAGCTGTATGGGGTCCACTGTCGACAGCGGAAGGGTGTCAGTTGCAGCTTTTTGTTGCTGTGCTGGGGTTGGTAGCACATAGCTATTGAGAGGCCTACCGGGTTATCGTGGATGACTCGGGCGGCGATGGAGGATGAGGATATTGGTTATGCGGCTTTGTGGCGACGGTCTGCGGAGCAGGGGCAGAGTCGGCGATGGGCAGGTGCCGTTGAGCACTATATTGATGCCTTTTCACGGCTCACTCCATGGGAGGTGTTTTGGTGTCCCTATCGGGACTGTCCAGCCTGGCCTGAGGCTGGAGAGTGGCTCCGATGGGTACGGAGGGAGTGATGGTTGACTGGGCGGCACGGGACGGAGCATGAGTTCTTTCCGTACCGCTGGGTTACACGACAGTTTGGGGTGCACCAGGGGTTGCCTGGTGAGCCCATTGGCTATCGCCATCGGGGAGATGAGAGGGATCTGGAGCCACCGGTCCTCGTGCCTTTGGGCGAGGAGTCGGATGCGGTTATTGAGGTGTTGGATGTGGATGACGTTGGTACTACCACTGAGTATGACTCGTGGTGGGTATTGCGGTGCTGGAGAGGAGAGGGTCCACTAGGAGGCGCGGAGGCGGCAGTGGAGGATGCTGAGGCATCGGGGGGTGATTGGGGAGGGTCGTTGGATGATGCAGACATGGTGGATGCGGGAGATGAGGATGTGGACTTGGGTGTTCCGGAGCAGTCGGACATGCAGGATGTGGAGGAGCAATTGGAGCCTGAGCAGGCTACTGTCCCCGTGAGTCCTATGCATCCAGAATATATGGAGGGGGTGGGGTCGGATGTAGGCGATGAGGTTGCACGACTTATGGAGCTACTACGGATGCAGGATCTGGAGAGGGATCTTCTACGGGCTCAGTTGGCAGAGCAAGATAGGGTTTTGGCGTAGCGCGATGATGCATTGTCTATCTATCATCGGTGGGAGGCAGAGTGGTGTCTGTACCATATAGAATTGGAGAGGGAGGTGATCCGCCTTGGCGGGCGGCTCCTTGAGCCTTCGATCAGCAGATCTTCTTGACGGACGAGGGATAGTCTGACTGAGCAGTCAGCATCATCTCGCCGTAGGCGGTTAGATGAGGGGGGTGGTAGTAGGCATGATGCGGGGGCTAGCAGTAGCCGCCCTGCAGGGTCCCGTAGGACCCACACCACGGGGGGTAGTTCCCGTCGCACCGATCCTGCGTGATCATGGTGGCCGACGCCTTAGGTTGGGTTTTGGATATGATTGCGGGGTCTGAGGACCGGTTTTGTAGCCTGCGGGCATTTTTTTTTTGACGATATATATATATATACCGATTTTATTTTTGGATTTGTACATGTGATGATGTGATTGATTTTTGTTATGCATGTTTATTTATTTTGATGAATGCGATGTTATGACGAATTGAAATGTTTTAGATGTCTATGTGATATGCAAGGTGAAATGGATGAATGATATTTGTTTATTGTCTATCCGGTTATTTCTTTGCTGTTTTTGTATTTTTTGATGGTATTATAAGGATGATAAGTAGCGCAGATGGTTTTGGGATGAATGTAAGATTATCTGAGATTCAGACAGTTTTAACTCACTATCCATGACTGTACTTTATCTTACAAGACTTTTGAACAAGGTATGAATCGGACCTGTTTTTGACCGAGTTATTTAACATCCCTGTGTGTGCAATTGAGTTCGTTATTGTGGTATTTATTAGGATACCGCCAGTGCCAGATGGGCTTTCAACCGAACCTGTACTGAGGATCACCTAATTAGCTCCACTAACTCCTTTGTTGTATGTACTAAGATTAATCTGCGGTGTAATCCAGGATGCCATAAGCTAGCTCATCCACATGCAAACATTGATCTGTACACAAGTTAATGTGACATATATATCGTCATGCGGGAGGTTTACTTATTTTACCGATTTGGTATTGAAGCTTGCCTTATGACCTACAGAATTCTGAGAGTTCCAGGGATTCAAGGTCAACTCCCTTCTTTTTTTCAATTGTATTGGGATACTTGCTCATTGTAGTGATGAGATCACTGTTTATTTTGATTTTTTTTTTTTTTTTTTTTGAGCAAGGGATTGGGGATATGGAGTGATGAAAATCACTGTTGTTTGTGCCTTTTGATGTGTGCACTATAGTTTGTCAAATTTTGGAGTTTTGACATTTTGCAAATTTTTGTGTTTTGCAACTGTTGAGAACTTTAGGGATTCTTAGGGAATTGGGTAGGGAGGATGCTTGTCCTTTTGCCAACTCTCAGCATTCTAGGGGTCATTCGCACAGGGGGATGAGCAAGATAACCGTTTCGCTTGTGGTGACCTAGATTATTTTGCAGGTTTCGTCTTTCGTTCACACAATTTTGGGAATTTTAATGTTTTGATTTGTGTTGGGATGTTATGTAACAAGGTGTATTTCAAGTATGACTCTACCTTTGTAAAATTTGTTCGACTTGGTACACTACATGGCTAAAGAGGAAAATGATGACTGAATTACTGAAACTCTTAGTACATTCCCAGACCACTGACTGTAGTGTGGTAAAATTTATGCATGGTGTTTTTGTTTTTATTTATTTATTTATTTTTTTTTGATGAATTCGAGTATGCCTAGAATTGAGATGCAAATCTTTGTTGATTTTGTTGATTTTTGTTGTTTTGTTTTTGTTGAATTTTTTGATTTGTTTGACCAAGAGATTGCGATAATCCTTGGAGCTTTTTGGATTGACCAAGAGATTGCGATAATCCTTGGAGCTTTTTGGGTTGACCAAGAGATTGCGATAATCCTTGGAGCTTTTTAGGTGACCAAGAGATTGCGATAATCCTTGGAGCTTTTTGGGTTGACCAAGAGATTGCGATAATCCTTGGAGCTTTTTGGGTTGACCAAGAGATTGCGATAATCCTTGGAGCTTTTTAGGTTGACCAAGAGATTGCGATAATCTTTGGAGCTTTTTGGGTTGACCAAGAGATTGCGATAATCCTTGGAGCTTTTTGTTTGTTTGTTTTTTTGTTGATTTTTTTTTTTTTTTTTTTGGTACATGGCTTTCTTAGATATGAAATGGTCGTAAATGACTGATATTCAAGGGTTCTGTTTCCTTGATACCATCAAGAGAAGCTAGCCTGTACGTTCCTGGTCCTATTTTGCTATCAATGACATAAGGACCTAGCCAATTTTCCGTGAATTTGTCCCTCATATGGGATGGAAAATTAGAGTTTTGTTGGTTTTCCTTCAGAACCAGATCACCAACCCGAAAGTCTCTTAGGTGAACTTTCATGTTGTAAGCTCTCTTAAGCCGCTCTTGATAGATACGTAAGTGCTCGAGAGCATTAACGCATCTTTCATCAAGCAACGTAAGTTGGTCTAACTAGGCCTGCCGTGTAGTGTCATCATCGATGAATTCCTGCATTGATATGCGGAGGGAAGGAATTTCCAACTCGAGAGGCATTACTACCTCTGAGCCATACACTAGTGAAAACGGAGTTGCCCCAGTGGGCGTTCAAATGCTAGTGCGATAGGCCCAAAGGGCAAGTGGGATTTGTATGTGCCAATCCTTATGACTGTCTGTGACGGTCTTTTTAAGGATGGCGACTAGCATTTTGTTTGATGCCTCTGCTTGCCCATTTGCTTGCGGATAATAGGGTGTTGAAAAGTTGTGCTGAATTTTTTACTTTGTGGTTAAAGCACGCACGTCTTTGTTCTTGAATGATGGCCCATTATCCGAGATTATTTTGGATGGAATACCAAAATGACATATGATGTAATGCAAAATGAACTCCGCAATGCGGGGTCCTGTCGTAGAGGTTAACGGAATTTCTTCCACCCATTTGGTAAAGTATTTTGTGGCCGTTATGATAAACGTGTGACGGCCTGACGATGCAGGGGAGATCTTTCCGATTAGATCGAGTCCCCACTGTGAAAATGGCCAAGCAGACTGGACTGTCTGTAGGGCCTGGGAAGGTGCGTGCATCATATTGGCATGATGTTGACATTTTACACACCTCTTGACATATGCGCAACAATCTCGCTCTAAAGATGGCCAATAATAGCCCATGCGAAGAATGCGCTTTGCAATGGCCATACCACTGAAGTGGCCTCCACATGTACCGTCATGCGCTTGGGTGACTGCCCAAGTGGACTCTTGTCTGGTCCAAGCAACGAAGAAGAATTTCGTCGTAGCTGCGACGATACAAAATGTCTCCTATCAAGACATATTTTGCCGCTTTCTATTTGAATGTTCGTTTTGCGGCTTGCGTCAATCCAAAGGGTAGATTACCTAACTTGAGGTAATCTCTTATTGGTAAATACCAGTCCTCGTTGATCAGATACCTCGACAGTTTGAACAGCCAATCCCTTTTGGAGTTCTTCCCTAACAAATGCTGATTGGGAGAGAACTTGTAAGAATAGCGTTGTGTTGCTATTAATGGGAGTGGGGGAGAACAAAGACCCCAAGTTGGCGTGTTTCAAATAGTCTCGGATTCGAAAGAAATTATCCGAAGATGGTTCGATCTGGATCATGTGGATTCCTGGCGTCAAGTCTGAGCTTGCGCGCTCCATCACGGGTTGCGATAAGGTTTTGACCTGAATGGTTGTTATATCACCGAAAAGGTCTTGCGGGATTAGTGACCCCAAGGAGGCCATTGTGTCCGCAAAATGGTTCGATGATCGAGGGAGTGCCTCGATGTCATACCACTCAAGTTTTTCCAAGAATTTATCCACGAGGGCTTTATAGGCCTTCAGAACTGGGCATT
Source organism: Wollemia nobilis (assembly GCA_028583015.1). Lineage (NCBI taxonomy): Eukaryota > Viridiplantae > Streptophyta > Pinopsida > Araucariales > Araucariaceae > Wollemia > Wollemia nobilis. Next base: position 4,056,712 of record JAQPPZ010016349.1, read on the forward strand.
TGCATTGATATACCCCTTTGAATTGATTGACGATTAACAGTGAATCGCCAAAGATGTTCAGTCTTTTGATGTTCATGGCGATTGTTGTCTGAAGACCTAGGAGCAAGGCTTCATATTCGGCATTGTTGTTGGTGCACTGGAAGTTTAATTTAAATGACAGGGGCATTGGAGCGCCCTGCGGTGTGAAGAATACAATTCCTGCACCACCACCTTGCTCGCATTTAGAACCATCAAAAAATAAGGTTATGTCGGCCTGAGACTCAGGCTCTTCAGAATCTGGCGATTTTGAGACATGGAAGACCTCATCATCGGGTAGTTCTATGACTAGAGGCTGATCTTCTTCAAGAGGAGCCTCTGCTAGTTGATCGGCTATGACTTGTCCTTTTATAGATTTTTGCCCAATAAACTCAATGTCAAATTCCGTCAACAACATGATCCATTTCGCCGTGCGACTACTATGATAAGTACGACTCATCATGTATCACAATGGATTCTCCTTAGACACAACATACGTCGTGTTTCTCAGCATGTAGTGGCGTAGCCTTTTGGTAACAAACACCACTGCCAAGCAAAGTTTTTCAACGTATGCATAGTTAAGTTCGTAACTGACCAGGGTGCGGCTAAGATAGTAAGTAGCCTATTCTTTGTGAAGTTCATTCTTCTGGGCTAGCATTGCGCCCAGTGCCACCTCAGTAGCTGAGATGTATAAGTAGAATGGCACACCTGGTCTAGGCGGTGCCAATACTGGCGACGAAGCCAAGTATTGTTTGATTTCGTCAAAGGCTGATTGGCACTCGTCATCCCAATGAAATGTGACCCCCTTGTGCAATAGTTTGTTCATTGGTCGGCATTTTTTAGATAATTACGCTATGAAGCGTTTAATCGACGCGACCTTTCCTTGCAGACTTCTGAGCTGCTTGATAGTGGTTGGGGGAGCCATTTCAAGGATTGCCTTGACTTTGTTTGGGTCCACTTCGATGCCTCTTTTGGAGACTATAAAACCCAAGAGTTTTCCGGATGTGACGCCGAACACGCACTTCTTGGGATTCGATCCGACCTTATGTTCTATGAGGCGATCGAGAATCTTGCTTAAGTCACCGAGATGATCTGAGCGCAAGATAGACTTGGCTAACAAATCATCCATGTAATCTTCCAAAGTTTTGTGCATGTAATCGTGGAAGATATACGTCATAGCACGTTGGTATGTAGCGCCAACATTTTTAAGGCCAAAAGGCATGACCTTATAGCAAAATGTCCCCCAAGGCGTTGTGAATGCCATTTTGAGTTGGTCTTCAGGATTGATACGAATTTGATTGTATCCTGAAAAACCGTCCATTAGGGAGAGCATTTCGTGTCCAACATGGTTCCCGTCAAAAGCCAGAGGATTCGATAGACTTTCGAGACCTAAACAAAGTGAGTCCTAAGGATGGTTTCCCCTTGCCAAGCATCGACGCATTGGATCCTCTCTAGGTTCAAATCATCTCTATGTGTGAAAAGCAAGGCGAGGTCTTCCCTTGGTACTGTTGTCCTGATGGGATCTTGAGGTGGACGATGCTCATCTTGAATTTGAAGCCATAGGCCTAGCACTTGGTCCCACCTCGTTGGGTCTAAGTGCCATTCATGTCCCAACCGTATACCCATTTGTCCCATTAGATCTTCATGGGTTAGAGCGCGGTGATGTCGTCACGCATGTCTGAGATAGTCCATCTCAGTATCGTCTTCTGAATCGCTTTCATAGATCCAAAATTGTTCATCCTCTTCAGCATCTGTTGCTTCCGACATTGAGGACTCTTCCTATTCCAATGAATTAATATGGTCCCATTGCGGTTGTTCCACTCTTAGTGGAGGGACCTGATTCTTTTGAGACTGTGTTATTTCATCTGGAACCTCTAAGGGGAACAGTTTCAAAAAAATATCTGGAAGTCGTTGTTGTTCTCTTTGAGGACTGCTCTCTGAACTTTCACCTCTCTCTAGTAAAGGAGAGGGATTATTGCTATTTCCAGGGGTGTTTGTATACCATGGGAGATAATCCCCTAAGGTGTATTCTGTGTTTGGATTGGCGTACGGGTCTTGTGCCAATCCCCCCTTGTTGCCTATTTCTAGGCCTTGCATGTTTTCAACCAAGATGTCTAATGGCAGGGGATGGTTGAACCCTACCCCCGACTTGTCATATGGCATCTGATATCTTGGTTTGCAAAGGATCCGCATCCCTTGCTCATATCTTCCTAGCCCATACCCATGCCAATTGCATTGTTCGAGGTATTTTAGGGCAAATTCTGGGTTCGACAGATAATTGATGTTTTCGACAAAAGGTTCTTCATCTATTTCCTTTTGTTCGCATGGTTCAGAACCATGATCAAGGCCCCCATACACAAAATTCGTTTGGTTCGGTGGGTAGCCTAGAGGGACGATTGTTCCAATGGGAAGGCGAGGTCTTCCCATGTCTTGTACTGACTCCAGTGTGGGGGTTGCCACAACATTTTGCACTATGTACTCTCCCGGGCTCGTCATCGGCCATCTCAACGATGATTTTTGATGATTGGGTAGGAGGAAACGGTAGTCCTTCCTGATTCCATTCCATGTTTGGTTGTTCGAGAATCTTGGTTTCCGTTGTGTTGGGCGCTTCCTCTGTTGATATTCTTGAGATCATGGGCAACCCCTCTTCTAGAGGCTTAACCTCCTCCATGATTTGCTTTCCCTTGTCCTTCTGTTGGGCCACGATAGGTGGCGTTGATGATGAAGGAGCCAATGATGACGTCTCACCTGGTCTGGGATTTTGCCTTATTGGCCACCAGTGGTGCTCGTGGTATCGGACCCTGTTTAGATGGATTCAATTGAAAATCCAAATGCGTTGATGGGAGGGTCGATTGAGGTATGAATTGTACCGCATTGCAATACTTGAAGGGCTCTAAGTCCATTGGGACTACATGTATTTGCCCTTCATAGGCATACTTCAAGAACTGGTGTGCGATCGAGGGGACACACTTCATGTCCCCGATCCAAGGCCGCCCTAGCAGTATGTTATAAGCCATTTTGCCTTCCAGCACATGGCACAGTGTGGGTATTGAATTTTGTCCTACCTGTATAGGCAGAACGACTGTGCCGACTGTCGAGCATATTGCATCGTTAAAAGCTCGTAGTGTGTACGTGGAAGCGATGATGTGAGAGGCTAGCAGTTTTAAATGCTTTAACGCTGTAGTGGTTATAATGTTACTGGATGAGCCAGTATCTATCAGCACTCTCTTGTACGGGATCCCTTTGACCCACGCGATAACGTGCAGGGGTGGATCCGGCATGTCATTCGATATTGTTTTGACCTCGTTTTCTTTGAATGTGATGACAGGCTCCGTACATTGTTTCACATGTCCCACGAAGGCATTGAAAGAATTAGCTTCGTGGGGTTGTACTTCAATGGCTTTTAAGATGTCCATAAGAGATTCTCTATGTGGAGCTGATTGTTGAATAAGCTCGTAGATGGATAGCCTAGCCAACGTGGTCCGCAAACTCTGCGTGAGTTTGGTTCGTATCGTGACCTCAGGTCTAGGCGGAGGTAACTGCGTCGGGCGTTGTTGAGGCTGCAATGTCGATGGAACTTCCCTCGCAGGTACCTCGGGGGCAACTGCTGGGTATTTTCTGTTCCTTGTTACAATGCTAATCATTCCCACAAATCCTTGCACGGGAAGATCTTGTCGCACCTCGTTAATTTGGAGCGGTTTTGTCTATGCCTCGTGGGCAGGAAAGGGGTCCTTGAATACCCCCATTTGTTGGTTGTTTGGTGTGATGGGGTTGTCCACGACCAATGTTTGGTTTTCGATCAAATCCTGGACTAGTTCTTTGAATTTCTAGCACCCATTTAGGTCATGTCCTTTGCGTCTATGAAATCTGCAATACAATTCCTCCCTATACCCCCTAGGCTTGGGAATGTTAGGGTCAAAAATTTGGATTTCTGGCAGAGTAACTAAATTTTCCGCTGACAAGCGGTCAAATAAGGAGTCCCTAGACTCCACATACGGGGTGAATTGTCGCCTAGGGCGATGCTGCTGATACTGTTCCTATCTCCTGTTATCTCTTTCGTAAGCAGGAGGCACTACCTGGTAGTTAGCCTTTTGAGGCTACGTTTCTTGCACAGGCACGGGGACATTTATCGCAACTTGGTTGACTGCAGCGTGTTGTGGTTGCGTTGTCCCAGTTTTAGTGGTTTTATTCCACTCTTTCTTCTTAGGCTTGGCAATTGCGCCTTCGCCTATCTTAATCTCTTCTATGACTCTGGCTTGCGGCAAAGCTTCTTCTAAGTTGTCGTATTGTCACAGCAACAATAGACCAGAGATTGATTTTAAACAACTTTTTGCGAACATTTGCGTGAGGTCCGACATGGGAGGATGGTAGGGTAACTTAGAAAGCAAAGCTCTCCATCGGTTCCCGTACGTTGCCATTGTTTCCTCCTCAAATTGTTTAAGGCTAGCAAGATCACTAAGTGATGCCTTCTTCCTTGTGTTGAAGGCGAAACGTTCAAGAAACGCATCTACTAGCTGATCTAAGCTGCTTATGTCGTGTTTGGGCAGCTGTGTGAACCAATCCGAGGCAGGGCCTACGAATGTGGTTATGAATGTTCTAAGAAATAATGCGTCATTATCTTGAATGTCGAAGCATTGGCTTAGAAATTGCGTAACATGTTCCTGTGCGTCCTCTTCACCTTTAAAAACTTCCAATTGAGGCAACTTGAAGTGTTCGGGGTAAAGAGGTGTAGGCACTGAGGGATGCACCGGATTATTGCGGAGTAGACGTAATGTGGGTTTTTGATGCTCAGAAGCTTTTGTCTCCACCGACTCTAAACGCTCCAATAGCGCTTGGTATGCATCGAAAGATTTTATTTCTTCCTCTCTTGTTCGCTCTTGTTGCAAGTTACGATAAACTGGAGGCCTATGGAGGGGTGGCCGAATGGCATCCTTCCTGCCTTGATGGGGAGTTTCAATATATTCCTCTTCTGGTTCATACTCCTCGTAAAATTCTTGAGGAGTCTCAGGGCGAAACCTATGACCCTGATCAAGTTCTTGCTGAAGGTACCCATCATTATTTCGGGGAGTTGCCTCCCTCTCGAATCTATGGGGTCTTGGAGGCAGAGCTTGACGAGGTCGTGGAGACCTGTCTTGCTCCAACGGATTATGCCTCTCATACTATTCAGCTCTTTGGATGCGAGGGGTTGGCCCCCTCTCAGGTATTTCATAGCGTAACTCATCCGCTTCGCGTCGCATGCGTTCTTTATCCAAGCGGTATTGATACTCTATCTCTTGCTGACTCTGTTTAAGCCACATGATTTGGGCTTGAAGGGTGGTATATCTGGCGACAGTCGGGTCAATTTGATCTACCCTATTTTTTTCAGAAGATTCAAATGTTCCTCCTATGTTTTTACCTCGAGTTTGATGGTCTAAAATCTCAATGGGTCGCTTCCCTCTGTCGAGGTAGGCGGTATGTGCTCGAGGTTCTGGCCTCAAGGGGTGATCATGATATCCTGCTGGTGCGAAAATGCAAGGTTCCCGCATTGTTTGTTGCCCTCAAGGAATGTGATGGTTTTCCTCATACTCCCTTTCACGGGTGTAAATGGGATGGGAAGAGTTAGGTCGCCCTATGTAAGGAGCCCTGTGCTCCGAATTTGGTCTCTCTGTTCTGATGATAGGTAAAGAAGGGACGCCATATCCACGTTGCCCCTCCAAATGGACGGTGTGCCTATTTAGTGCTTCATCACGTGGTGGCCACTCATGCCTACCTTCAAGAGGTGATTCTCTATTTATGTCAAGGTCTACATGTAAGGCATCTTCCCGAAAGGGGCTGCTTTGAATAGGCATACCCCACCGAGGATTCTAAATTGGATTATTTTGTAGGTTTGACCTATAAGGCGGTATGACCAAATCCTCAGGACTGAAGTGAAGGTGACTTGCGCCTGCTTTTTGTGTACCTTCCAGAGCTTCCGCCCTTGATTGGGCTTGGCTACGGGTGTACACCATTGCGGTGCTTCTATGCTACCTAAATAAGTTTTTATCTCGTTTTTATGATTTTCTCTTTTTTTTTTGTCTACACTAAGCAGAATTAAGCACACACATTCACAAAATCGTGATTATCTCTTTTAAGGATTATTGGTGTGCCCTAAACTGGTTTAGTGCATTTTGATGTTTTGTCTTGTTTTTGTAGGTTTTGAAGGACGTTTAAATGCATAATGTAGGCTCTTATAACTCCCATAAGGTCGCCCCTTCAATATACCAACTAGGTCGATATACCAACCTCTCTATATACCCGCCCTTATGAGAGGGAGACTATAGGTACGTGAGAGCAGAAGGTACGTGGTACATAGGCGGTACGGAAGGGGGATTGTCCTGTTAATGGCACCTACCATAGAAAACTTATCCTCGCACGCATGGGAATCACCCCAGCTACGCTCGGTCTGTCTTCGTCAGGATTTACACCTAACAACAGTTGACAATCGGGAAATGGATGCAAATCAAGCCAAGGTGGTGATTAAATCCACCAATGGTCTTGATCAAGGGTTGGGGTCTTACGACCAGCTCCTTGGTTTAAGATTGTTTCGTGATGTGTGTGGGATTCGTTTTATCCAACAAAAATGAAACTAGCATACATGAATTTTCCTAATGCAATGCAGGATTAAATGAAAACAATTAAAGAAACAGAAACAAAAACAGAAAAAATATAACAGAGATCATGAAAATCCCTACCTCTTCTCTGCCTGCTCCTGTTGTCTCTGAATTTTTGCTCTAAAATCCGCAGACAGGAATTCGTCCCTCTGGGAGACGAATTGCAGAACAGAATTCATCCCTCCCAGAGACGAATTTGAATTCATCTCAGGGTCAGACGAATTCCAGAAAAGAATTCGTCCCTATCAGAGACGAATAGCAGTCTGCAACAAAAAAATATGTACCTGTCAAGCACAAACACAAAAATTTAATTAGTTTCTATGATTTTAAAAACCAGGGAACAGGGTCCCACCGTGATCGCCACTGAAAGCACGAGATTCCGGTCAAAGGAAACACCAAGTGCAATTGCATTCAAAATAAAGCACGCTTAAGTCCTAGAAATATAAATTGCATGAAACGAAAAAGAGGCACATTGGAAGAGACACAATCAGATAAAGAAAACATAGCCCTTTCATTAATTTCCTTCGATCTCTGTTACAATAATGCCTCCTCCCTTTTCAGGGGCTAGGAGCGCAAATAGGGTTTGATTACAATCGCTGAATGATTCCTCCTTTCGCGTGCCCACGATTGCAATGGGCGGGCCAAGATGATGCCGCCGTTGATGTCGATGAGTTCTTCGCCTCTGCTGCTTCTCCTACGAACAAAGAAATGATCAAGACGTTAGTAGCACCTACTGCAAATGAAAAGCATTCTCTCTCTAAAACTAACAAAATATGCATACAAATATTTGCCTGAAACAGTGAAAAAAATGAATCCAAATTGCTTCAAAACCTGATAGAAGGTAAGAAAAGTTACCAGAAGGCCACTGCCACTGAGGCAGCTGGCCAATCCACCTTAAACTGGAATTCATCCCTGGGCAGGACGAATTTTGACTGTAATTCGTCCCTGGGTGGGACGAATTCTTCTGAGTAGGAGAAACCGACCTACTGCTGCTCCAATGTCGGATCCCGAGACCTGCAAAACTCTTGCAAACAGGGGGGTTAGGTAATTGGGGCCATTTTGGGACGACCCAGATGGTCGGATTTTCCCAATTTGGCCTCCACCCTCGGGAATTTGACCTTGACACCTGCAAGTTAGCGAAACGACAAAGCAATACAAAACATCCTAAACTCTGACCAAAAGCTACAAAATTGCAATTATGGACTAATCAGACCTAGTAACACAGAATGCAATCTAAAAAATAATCTAAAGTGCTCAAAAACTAAAATTAGGACTTGGGAGGTGCGGGGGTGCCCAAGTGGGCCTCCCATCGTTGGCCCTCGATTTTGGAGCCAATCCACCAAGGATGGGCCCAAAACCTCTTAGGATTGGGGGGTCGGCGAATTGGTTGGTTCAGGTGTCCATGCGTCGGATTTGGGTAAGGTTCGAGCTTCCAAAGGCCACCCAACAACCTCCCTTGCAAAAGAGATTGGTGGATGTAGGAAGGTGAACAAAGGGGGATGCAAGTGGGTCTTCAACTCGGTAGCACTTCGTTTCTTGAACACTCCTTCCACCTGTATGTTTTGGGTGAGAAAAGTCCCACCTTTTATAGACCCAAGGGGTCTCTTTTGGGAGGGAAGCACAAATGCCATGTGTTGGCCATAGGCGCCATGTGGCAGTCTTGTCCTCCCATGAGGGAGGGGAGTCCTCCATTGACTTGAAATTTGATAAATGCTTTTTGTAACAGTCCTCTAATGGCCCCTCTATCCACTTACACATGCGTGCAAGGTAGGAGCCCTTAACTGACTGTTATGGGCTGCCACTTGGCACCATTTGCCTTTTTGCCCGTTAAGCTTGGAATTCGTCCCACCCAGGGACGGATTTAGAATTCGTCCTGGGGTGGGACGGATTCTATTTTGAATTTGTCTCGGGGTGAGACGAGTACTGGGCAAAGTGTCCAAGTGTGCCAAATTGCTTCTTGACCTTACAAAATTGCTATGAAAGTGGTTAAGACCACTATTTAACCTCTGAGGGCTGCCTTGGGGGCTATGTTTGTCAAAGCGATCAGTGTTTGCAGTCACATAATCGGATTGGTGCTATTTTGGTGTCTACACAATGATAGGATCCTCTACAAAATCACTCAAAGGCCCAGAAGGGTTTGCTTTAGCAAAAAAAGAGTAATTTTATTTTGAATTAAAAAATTTAGGAATGGAAAGATTATTTTTTGTTTTCTTTTCATCAGGATTTCTTGATGAAATAGTAGAATTCTTGGTATCCATGGTGGTGGCCAGCTTCTGGGTCAACTTATATTGATAAATTTTATTTTTGTGAGCAGGCTCAAGAGGTATATCATTAGAATTAGTTGTTGGAAATTTTTGGGTTAGATTTTTTGTAGTTTTATTTTTCAACAATGGACACTGAGCCTTCAAGTGACCTTGGGTATGGTATTCAATACAAAATACTATATTTTCATAAATAATGGCCTGATATCTTATTTTGGTGTCGTAGATCTAATCTACATAGGTAGGAAACTCAAAATCAAGGTTTGCGATAATGTATATTCTCACATGAATGAGCCTTGACTATACTTTTGTTGTAAAGTCTAGGATAATAAAATCTCCAACAACTTCAACAACCACGAGAAAAATCCTTTCATACCAATATTGGAGGGGTAGGTTGGGGAGTCAGAACTAGATATGTACCTTATTAATAGATTTTGTTTCAGGATCAGAATCCTCTACCCATTATTGCAGAAACAAGCTTCTATGACCATAGAACCAAGGTTCTCCAAACAAGATATGGTTGGTGTCTTATGCATTGTTGAGGCTTATGAGGAAAAAAACTCTAAACATGGCCTTGATTTCTATGAATTCACTAGGATGCCATTTTGTCGATGCACATTTCCTGATTGATTCAATGTCAGGTCAACCTTCCATGAATTTTCCTATCAAGGATAAAGAGCTTTGGTTGGTAATAAAATCTATAACACTAGGAGGAATGGAGATCTCCTTATTGTTGTGGGTGCAAGGGTTTGGCTTAGAAGATGCAGACACATATCCCTAATTTTTGAATTTATCAGCATTAGAACCTCGAGACTAGCTCAAAAAATTACTACTAGTGGTTAGATTTTTAGAAACTATATGTGAACCATAATCGCTAGTGGTGTGGCCTTCATCAAGGGGTCCACATAGATTTTTGATGCCCATGTCTTCCAAGCCACCATCTTTGCCATTGTTGAGAGAGTTCTTTGGATCACCGTTGTTGCCATTGCTGGTATCAACTTTCCCCCTTCCAAAAATATAAAATTTCCATTGCCATTGCTAGAGCTGTCAATCACCATCACCATATTTCTCACCCTTGCTTTATAATGCTTGGACATTCCATGAAAATATTTTCTAGCTGTGCAAGATTTGAATGTAATGGATGGATTGACTGCTACTTACCATGACTAAATCTGTTGCACTATGTTTTCTACCAACCCTGCGTACTGCTAAAGATTCACAATCCCTTCTGTTAGGGTTTTTAAAAAAATATCTACACATAAAAGGAGATACATTTTTCATGTTCATCGTTAGGATTTTGGTTCCAATCGTGTCGAAACATCCAGCACCGTCCACAAAGATCAAGGGATTCCTATCTACAAATATATAGTCTATATCATGTTGTTTTTAAATCCCTTGCGCAAAGTCCTTGCTAGAATAACACCTCCCTCCTTTGAATGTAATGGATGAATGGATTGTTGCTTACCAGACTAAATATGCTGCACTATGTTTTTTGTCGACCTTGCACACCATGACTGATTCACAATCCCTTATGCTACACTATAATAATTTTATTAAAAGTTTAAATTAAAAAAATATTTAAAATATTAAGTTTTAATTATTAATGTTTTAGACATAAGAATTAAAACTCATAAAATAATTCTCTTTTAAGATAAAGCTCTTTTGATTAGGTTATCGTTTTTAGGTATGTTTTCTTTTGATTGAGTGTTATTTTATGACACTCAATCAAAAGAGCTTTATCTCGAAAAGAATTATTTTATCGAAATTTATTTAGACTATTAAAATAAAAATAAAACCTGGACATTATTAGATTTTTAACCCTAAAATTTGTTAAGAGTGATTTAAAAAAAATCAAAACTCATTTTATATAAAATAATAAAAATTATTTAATAAATAAAAATAATAATTTATAATATAAAAATTGTGGTCCAAGATATAAAAATACAATGTTAAAGTGGTCTGAATTGTGCAGGCACAACAGTATGATGGTAAAAGATAAAGGTAAATGTACAACTCTCGTATGAAATAAAATTGGAACTTTCAAATTTTTATTTACAAGTTTCAAAACTAATTATTCAAGTTATACCGTTCAATATTTATCGTGTGGTAAAGTAACAAAAGTTGTAGAAGGATAACTAGTGACGAAAGTTGTACTGGTGGACATTTACGCTTACAGGGTTAAATTGGTTATCTACCGTATCATAGTGAAACAGCTTTAAACACTCTCAAAAACGCCTTAATCTGATCTAACCGTGCCGTGTTTGAATAACTTGACCAACTGTAAAAATCGCAAATGTGAAATCTAATCAATGGTCAACTAGGTAAAACATAGTACTTGCCATATTAATTTGGGCCCGTACTCCATGCTCCGCGGGAACTGGGATTGTTATATTCTCATCAGATCATATGAGATTTTGGAATAGTGAATTGGTAAGTTTTTGTGTTTATTAAGAAGAGACTTAAGTTTAAATTTTAAGATAAATTTAGGGTAGTAGTTTGGCCAGCCCTAGAACCCTAGTACAGTGGTTCTTTTCATGTCAGGTCATAAAACAAAGAGTTAAAATGTGTACTATTAGGGACAGCTACCCTTCATGTCATGTCATAAAACAAAGAGTTGGAATAGGTACTATTAGAGACAGCTACCCCGATCCTCTTCATGTCAGGTCATAAAACAAAGAGTTAGAATAGGTACTATTAGGGACAGCTACGGTAATCCTCTTCATGTCAGGTCATAAAATAACGCAATGGAATAGATACTATTAGGAAGAGCTCTAAAATTTAAGTTAGAGTAATAGTAAAAAAAAAAAAAACAGTAAATGGGTTTTAAAAAAAACATTATGACTTTTTCGTCATAGAACATGCGCGTGAAGAAGGTACAAGAAATTTATTTAAAAAAATGGAAGTAGAACATAATTTCACGCTGATGGGGACTAAACATGCAGAGCACATGCGCTTGAAGAAGGTACAAGAAAATTTATTAAAAACAATGGAAGCTGAATGAGACAGAAATTTATTCTTAGGCAGGGATTTGATATGGTGGTCTAATTTAGAAGGCGGCTATGCATTACTGACGCAAAACACTAGGTACGCACTAAGAAATTCGATATAATTATATAGAAATGTTTCATTTTCTCATACCATGTGCCATTAATTACATCGAATGTCTTATTTGTTTACCCACAACAATGATTATGGTATCCGGCTGAACAGCATGATGCGCATGGAGTTTGATAAATTGCAGAAGCTGCAACGGCTTATTTTAGAGAGGGACAATCTTGTGTGTGGAAGCAGGGTTTTCTCTATAAATGTATGTATCTGATAAGAATTTCTGCAATCATGTATTCATTTTCTGCCTATTCGGCATGGAGTTCGTCCACTGCTTTTTGATATTTGAGTTTAGTAGCCTGTTTTGATCTTTTTACATAGTACCATAGCCTGGGTGTGTTGCAGTGTCTACCACAGCCCCTGTAGAGTGCTGTAATCTTAATCTGCCCGCACATAGTTTGGAGTGTGTTCCATTGCCTGTGTTGCCATTGTGGAAATATTTGCCCTGTGGAAGAGAAGCTGATGTGCTGCGGAAGCTTTTGGAGGAGTGGAAGTTTGTACTTTTCATTTTTTACGGCGCAAGAGAAAATAGACTGGAAACGATATGGATTTTGCTGATAATAGTAGCCGGACGCTGGGAATCACAGCTGGTAACTGCGCAGAAGTGAAGATTTCTGTGTAATATATGAATGGAGATAATTTTTTTGCAAAGTGCTTTTGAGGGGGCTTTTTTCTAACCGGTACGTAGCCTCTACTCGAACGATCGTCGCGTTGTGCAGCTTAGAGCTCTTAGTTTTTCTGCGCTCTTAGTTTTTCTAAGATGGGAAATACGTCATTCTCGTTTGTAAATCTGTATAGTTTGTTGTGCCGTGTGTATTAAAGAGTGAAGAAGACTGAGATTCGGAGAGATTTTAATACTAGGGAATGGTGATTTTATATAGTGTATGGAGTGTGTATATTAAAATGTTGGAATATTGTTTTTCAGGCAGGGCATATCTTTATCTTATCTGTGAGCACTTTGATTAGTAGGGGGCAAGGCCATTCTCATATATCGCAAAGGTATTTATAAAAGTTGTAATATTTTGCTGAGAAGTTTTACTCCAATTTTTTTTTTTTTGGATACATAGGGGAGTTGGTTACATCTATTATTTTAGTAATTGTTAGTGCAGGATTCAAATCAAACGAACTCTTCTCAACAAGTTTATATGAAGATTAATATCAACTCAATTAATAATAAAGACTTTTCTTTTTGGTGGGGTGTGTGAAGATGTTTATTTTAAAGTTTATTTATTTTTATTTTTTGAAGTTATTGTTTTATTGGTGTGTTATTGATAGTTACATGGTATTAGAAAAAATTAAATGATATAAAATATGAGATGATATTAATATTATAACAGGAAACATTTAATAACTTAAGATATACCAATAGATGGATGAGCATGTTAAATAGAATAAAAAGAACATGTATTTTAAAAAAATTAGTTTTTTTTGACAAATAGATCCATGAGTTTTCTGACAAATAGATCCATGAGTTAGGTATTTGGATGAGGCACCTTTTTATAATGTAATTTTTATAATGTAAGATAGGATTAGAAAATATAATTAAGACACACCAATAGATCTCAATGAACATGTTAAATGAAATAAAAAGAAAATGCATGCAAAAAAAATTATTTTATAACAAATAGATCCATAGGTTAGGTATTTGGATGAGGCACCTTTTATAATGTATAAGAGGACTAGCAAACTTAATATAGTTGATTTAAAAATGTAATTAACATGTCTCATTAGAAGAGTAAAAGAACATAAGGACTACCTTAAAAAAATAAAATGAATAATAAATAAACGTTGAAAAATGAATCTATCATATAAAGATGAATATATTATAGATTATAGCTTGCCTAGTAAATATCATTTCTTTGTATGTACCTTTGATGTGAGAGAAATATTGGGTGTAATAAAATTGGAAGAGCTTTATGGGACCTTATTATGTAAGAAGAGAAAATTATTAAATTTAATGGTGAATTTAATGGGAATGAACAAGCTTTGTTGACTAAAGGAAAATACAAAAATTATAGTCAAATAATGTAAATTAAATATAAACCAACATAGTTAATGTAAGAACCACAAGATGAAAAATAACATTAAACAAAAGGAAAGTAACAAAGAAACTTCAATGAGAGGCATAATAACAACATCATAATGCATAGCTTTAAGGTAACTTAGTATAAGTGTTCGGAAGAAGGGGATAAAGTAAATCATATCTTAAAAGAAAAACATGTGGCTTCCAAAAAGGATTCCATCTAAAGAATCAATCAAACATTATAAGGGAAGATGAAAACTATAAAAATATTTTGATTACTTTTATTGTTACATATAAAAACTCTATAGATGTTTGGTATATTATGAATCATCATGAGAAATATTATTAGTCTTTATAGAAGAAAATTGGCTCCCAAAAGTTTACTTTAGTTAATGATACATTGCTTAGTGTTGAAGGTGTTAGAACTATTTCTATATAGGACACTAATGGAAATTAGTAAATTACTAAGGTGAATGTTAAATCAAAATTGAAGGAAAATCTTCTCTTAGTTAATTAGATAGTAATATGTGGATACAAGGTATAATTTTATCGAGATAAGCATTTGATTAAGAATATAAGGGATGGATACATAGTCATGGTAGAGGTAATTATATAAAATGAAATATATAAACTTGATTTGGCTCATGTAGACAAAGTTTCTTGTATTACAATTCATGATTATTTAGTGAATTGTGGTACCAAATATTTGTACACTTAAATTATTAGAGTTTTTCTACATTATCAAATAAATATATGATGCTTAGATTTCCTTGGATCAATTCAAACACAAGTATTTATGAGGGTCTAATGTTTGTAAAACAACAAAGAGTCTCATTAAAAAGGAGTGCATCAAGAACAAGAGAACAACTTGAGCTAATGTATAGTGATTTGTGTGGGCCTATAACTCCTGAATAAAAAGGAGAAAAAAAATATGTAACATTTTATAGATGAAATTTGTAGAAATATTTGCATAAAATTTCCTAAGGTCAAGGATGAAATATTTAGGAAGTTTAAAATTTTTAAGACCCTAGTTGAAAATTAGAGTAATAAAATAATCAAAATAATAAGAAATAGAAAATGTAAGAGAATATTTCAATTATAAATTTAAATATATTTTTTTAAAATATGGTATTTGGAGGAAAAAAATGAACAATTGCATCCTACAATAGAATGAAATTGATGAAAAAAACAAAATTTGGTTAAAATATCTCAACATATAATTCAATCTATGAACTTTCCCTTTAAAATTTAGGCAAAAGCTATCAATATACAACACATATTCAAAATAGATATCGTACGTCATGTCTTGAAATTATCATACCAGAAGAGACATGGAGTGGAGATAAGCCCATTGTGGACTGCTTTAAAGTATTTGGTTCTTAAGCATATAGTAATGTGTCAAATAAAATAAAGACCTAAGAAGAGTGAAAACAAAAGTATTAAGCATATATTTGTTGGCTATGATGATCAAAATAAGGTCTATATGTTATATGATCTTCATTAGTAGGAATATAATATTTAATGAAGGAATTTAAGGTATCTTCTCAACTCCACCATGTCATCCTACTCAAAATAACATATATGATTTGCTTGATTATTTCATAAATATTGAAGTGAATGCAAAACAATAGGAGCTATGCCTATCACAAATATAGAGTTCAATTTTATGTGGTTCTATTTAATATGATAACATGAAAATGATTAATAGTTGAGTTCATTGATTGTAATTTTAATGGTTACTTTGGTCAAGGTACAATTCTTTTCGCATACTCAAAATCGCATAAAACTTCAAGATAAAGATGTTCATCATGGAAATATTTTTTAATTAAAAGGTATTCATATATCATAACAAATGTTGCAAAAATAGGTTATGGGGGTTAGATTAATAATAATATTTTTCTAATCGTGCATGGAAGTAGTATATTAAATTTTTTAATATATTTATATAGGAGAAAATAGAGTGGCAAATATTTTATCCCATTGTGTTAAGATTTTGTAAGACAAAATTAAAATTTTAAAATACAACTTACTCAGAGAAATTTCCTTCTTATGAAAAGATATTAAAAATTTCATAAAATAATATTAGTGGTTTGAAAGTGTCAAAAACTAGTTTTGATGGAGAGGAAAAGCTAGATATAGTCTAACTGACCTCAAAATAAATATAATACTTTGGTATGTTGATAAAAGTAACAAATATAATAAATACAAAGAGTAACCAAGTAAAAACCATTTACAATTGAGCACGGGCTTTGGCTCTTCTTCGCGAAGTCCAGGGTTCAAACTGCAACGTGGGAGTGTGAGGGGTGGGTGTGTGGTGGATTTCTATTAAATTCGCTATTGATAAGTATAGCTCTCAAATTTAGGAGAGGTCATAGGGTTTCTCACAATAACCAATGGTTTGTCACAATAACCAAATCCAAAAAAAAAAACCATTTACAATTTATTTAAAAAATGAAACCAAAATAAATTTATTCACTGGATTTAAGTCTTTTTATTGTTTAGCTACTACTTATTCTATTATAATTATATAAATATTGTATATATATACTTAATTTTCAATTTACTTAATATATAAATATGTTATCATAAAAATTAACTAAACATTCAAAACAATTTATAGTGTTTTTTCTAATAATTAATAAATTAATTAATTAATTAATTTATTATATTTAAGTATCTTTATAACCTTGTAAAAGTAATTTGCACATTAAAATATGAATATAAAACCTTATAATATCAAACCTTGGACCTTCTTTTGGAGTTTCAAGGATCAAATGACAGTGTAAGTGTGTGAGGGTGTAGGTATATCATGGTTGTGTGTTTAGTGTGTGAGGGGGTAGGTATATCATGGTTGTCTGTTTAGTGTGTGAGGCAGTGAGTATATGATGACTATGTATTTGAATTTTATTGTTAAGTTAAGTTTTCCTTTTTATAAGTTTTCTTCCTTATAAGAAATTATGGTAAAAATAAAAATACCCATTTTTAACATTTATCATAAAAAATTCTACAATAAAGAAGATTATATATATATATTTCCAATAACTCAAAAATGTATGTAAATTTTACATTAAAATTCGTGGCTAAGCATGGAGCCTATAACTTGCTTGAATGAAGTCGCTACGTGGACTTTCTAAAATAGTTATAATAAAAAAATAAATAAAATAAATATAAACCACAAAAATGCATCCTACACAATTTTAGTTGTATTTTAAGTGGTAATAATTAGACTTAGATAATTTTGAAAAATATTATAGTAAAAAAATTTCAGATTTTTAATAAAAAATAAAAATAATATGAATTATAAAAATGTATCCTAAATAATTTTAGTTGTATTTTTAAAGTGGTAATAATTAAACTTGGGGCTTTGATAAAATTGCATCCATGAACCCTTAAAAGGCTTTTACAACAATTTGCAAAAGGTTCATGAGAAAAAGGTAGATAACGATGAATTTTGTTGATGTCCTTTGAAGAATAGGTAATGTAAATTATTTTTATGCCAAAAAAAATAAAATTTTAATCAATTAAATTAAAAAATAAATTATCATAAGCTTTAAAAATCAAAGCTTTAAAAATTAAATAAATTGAGAATAAAGCTAAAAAATAAATTATTAATTAAATAATTAAAAGGAAATTTTAATTTTGAATATATTTTTTTTACTTTGTCTTGACCTTTTGGAGTGCATCCTAATCAATTTAAAAATTTGACACTTTTGGGCTCTGCAAGGAATTGAACCTTGGTCTGTCGTAGACAACAAAGTCCTCCCAACTGGCTTTCAACCAGCTGCCCACAGAAAGAAAGAGGAAATTCCCTAATTTTATTCGCTCTCAAGGGCGGCTTTTCAGTAGCGCGACACTCCTTGGTGTTGAACGCGACGAACAGTAGCAACGCTCGACAGCGGCAATAGATCTCCAACATCTACCAATGGCTGTACGACCTCCTTGACTATCGGCTTGTGTCACCTCCATGATTTTGTCCACCAGAGCTCTACAAATCAAATCGTCTCTCGGAATATTGGCGTCTACAAATTTTAATGGAGATTTTTCTATTCTTGTCTGGACATCAGATCGTCTAGCCTGCGTATGGGAGGTTCTCTGGTGCTACGTAGCAGGTGATTTTACTGCATCCCTATCGTGAAGTAAAAATTTTGTCAAATCTCGTTGAGCAGAGATCGACTATTTTCACAATGCTAGCATAGGTTCTGGTGGGAGCTTCTATTTGTGTTAATAGATCTGCATCTGCGATAACTTGTCCTTTGTCCAATCGGTTTCGCCCTCAAAATAGACTGCAATGATTCTTCTCTGCACATCCGGCCACAAGTGTCTCCTAGTGGCATATATCGAAATAGCAATGCTTCAAAACAATGCTGTCTCGAATAGCCTGAACTTTGTCAGTGGAGTGGTATATCACGTCAAGAGATATGCTTCTCGCACCTGCAATCATCGATCATTTGGTGCATATTAAAAATAAATAATTTGTCTTAGATTAGGTAAGCAAGCAATCTGGCAATAATTTGTCTTTTTGGCATTGAAGATCTCATGATCGGTTGTCTGTGCATCAAATCCATGTCCACGTAGTTGTCATGTTAGTCGATCCAGTAGGTTCACGTGACATCGCCTGTTAGTGTCACAGGTAGGGCATAAGCCAACGTTGTCTGGATCCCTGTCTCGCTATCCGATGCACATTTGGATCTGATCGACCCACGTCAGGTCCAATGGATTTAATCAGGTCTGCCACCTGGGTCAGTCTGTATCATAGACTGTCATATGAGTCTGATAGTTCTATCGTCCTCCCTTCTGCCTAGGTCTTGTGGTAGTCTGTGTTTGGTCCTAGATCTGCATCTAGCGTCCAACTCAGTCAAGCTCTTAGTCCAAGTTCATAGGTCAGATTCAATCCTCTGTATCTTCCATGGTAGCCCATCGATCCATGCTTCCAAGCCACAGGTTGGAGATCTAGCTCTCCTTAGGTCTACTTGTCAGTGTGTCCATCTAGCTTCCATCCAGGGTTAAATCATCAGATCTCCCGTTGGTCCAGGTCACCACAAAATTTAGGAGTAGAGCCCACACTCTCTATGGAGCTTGCTCTCCAACAACTTTAATACCATGTCATAAAAACCAATATTGATTATTGATTAATGAAAGTATAAATACAATAACAAAGTCTCACAATAGCTCTTAACCAATGAGCTAATTACGCTATCTATTAGGCTAATAATAATTCTAACCTAATATAGCCTAACCATATTATATTCACTTTAAAAAATAGTGCTAAGCGAACGATAATATAAATTAACATATCTTAACCAAATGAGGTAATATATTTGAAAGAGAAATTAACTTACTTTATTAATCTAAGAGTATCTTGATTAATATTATAATGTATAGTGAAAAATAAAATCCCACTTAAAATCAATGCGTAACAATTTTGAGAATATTATGTGGCTGCTCAGAGGAGACTTTAACTCCCAATCTAACTACTCCTAGATGCACAGAGAATTTCAGGGACTTTTTTAACAGTAAACTCATCGGTGTTCAACTACAAGTGTCAAACTACACATGGAGCAACATATAACCTAGCAATCGACTTATTTAGATATGACTGGACAGATTCTTTATGTCCACAGAATTTATCCATTTCTTTGGTGATGGCAGCCTCCATGCCTACCCAAAAATTGGATCTGACCACAACCCTTTGGTTGTGGACTTCATCCACGACAAGGATTCAAAAATCCCTTTAGATTTGAAAAAATGTGGTTGAGTCACCTAAATATCTCAAAATGAATTGAAGAATGGTGGCAATAGGATTTTCCTAGGAACTCACTGTCAAAACTATTTTTGGAACTCAAGATAGTCAAGATTAAACTAAAGGAGTGGAACAGAGAAGTCCTTGGTAATCTATTCCGAGAAAAGAAACAAATTGTGGAGGAGCTAGGTAGAGTTGAGAAGCTCATTCAAGAAGGGAACCAGGGACCTAACATATTTCAGGAGGAAAAAATCCTCCTCTCTAATTTCCACAACAATCTGGCCAAAGAGTAAACCCTTTGGAGACAAATATCTAGAGCACTATGACTTAATAAAAAGGACAGGAACACAAAAAAATTTCACACCTCCACCATGAGATACAGAGGCTCAAACAGAATTACAAAACTAACTAGGGATGATGGGTCCAAAACTTCTGACCTCTGAGTAATCAGACAGGAAGCAGTGGCTCACTTTTAAGATATGCTTGGTCCTAAACCCCCTTGCTCCCCCACATCTCAAACCTTCTTCTCCAAAATATTCCCAACCTAGTGTCTAACATGTCCAATGAGGGGCTATGAAAAGGTTTCATGGAAGAAGAAATCAAGGAAGCTCTGTTCTCTAGGTAACCTGACAAAGTCCCTAGACCAGATGGTTTTCCACCTCGCTTCTTTCAACATTTTTGGAATATAATTAACAAAGAAGTCACTAAAGAGGTATAGTTCTTCCAAAGAACAAAATAGATTCCTAAAGAGGTGAACTCAACGTTCTTTATTTTAGTACCCAAGCCTCAAAATTGTAAATTGATTTATGACTTTAGACATATTAGTCTATGCAGTGTGATCTACAAACTCATAACCAAAGTCATGGTAAATAGGCTCAAATTCATCCTTCCCTCCATCATAGACCAATGCCAAGGAATCTTCATGAAAGGTAGGTTCATCATAGATGGAATCATAACAGTCCACGAACTGGCTCATTCGATCGCCAAGAACAAAAAAACCAATATATTTCGGAATCTAGACATGAATAAAGAATTTGATCGTGTATCCTGCCATTTTTTGCTTGAAGTTATGGATAAATTTGGCTTTCACAAATATTGGGTGGAACTGGTCATGGAATGCATTTCCTCTGTGTGGTTTTTAATATTGGTTAATGGTTCTCCGTTTGGATTCTTCAAAAGCTCCAAATGAATTCGTTAGGGTGACCCTTATCCCCTTCTCTCTTCATCATCATGATAGAAGACCTGGGGAGATCCTTGTCAACAACATGTGCCAGAGGTTTCATTTCTACAATTAAACCAGCAATGGGATCAAGGGCCACCACCCACCAATATTGCATCAAGGATACCATTCTAGCATCTTTGTTCTCCATACTTGAAGCAAAGATCATCAAATTTCTTCTTCACTATTATGAAACTATTGTTGGTCAAAAGGTAAACTACAATAAAATTAGACTGTACTTTTTGAACATACCTATATCCATACCATGTGCTTTGGGCTATCGATGTTCCATGGAAGGGTCTCTGCCACAATGTGGTCCAATATCCTTGAATGCATCAATAAAAAGTTAGCCGGGTGGAAGAGCACAATGCTAAGTTAAGCCACTAAAGCCACTCTTGTTCAAGCCTACCTCCAAAGCATACCAGTTTACTTTTTGTCCATCTTCGAAGCTCCCAGTACTATCTACCACAATATCGAACAAATCCCAAGCAAGTTCCTTTGGGCTGGAAATAAAAACCATAAAAAATTTACCCTGGTTGCCTGGGATAGAGTGTGCTCCAGGAAATACTTTGGTAGCCTCAACTTAAGAAGGACTAGCAGTATGAACATGGCCATGATAGCCAAAGTCATGGATAATAGTTACCAATGAGCAATCCTCTTGGATTGACATCATCAAGGCAAAATACCTCCACCATATTCCCTTCATGGGTGAACACCACCTCCCATATGGCTCCTATTTCTGGAATTCTTTGGTCTTGACTAGAGACATCATCAATAAAGGCCTCAAATGGCACTTGGGCACTAGGATAACAATAAGGTTCTAGGAAGACTCTTGGTTGTGTAACCAGCCTCTTATCAATGACCCTAACCTTTTTTCTATCAAACCTATCATTGACGCTCTTCTTGAAGATAAAGTAGCTCACTTCACTCAAGGGCCTATGAGACACGAGTGGAAAATCCTCACTATAAATAAGCCTTCTAGGAATATTACCGAGGCTTATAGACACCTACAAAATATTCTCTATGTCTGTGTCATTTTGAATAATCAGAACCCTAATTTCCCTATTTGGAGCTTATCAGAAATGAGTAATTATACTTTTAAAATTGTTTATTAGAGCCAAGAACCTCTAACTAATAAGTGGAAATTAGAAAACAAGGTGTGGGGGGGAAATCATCCCTAAAATTACCTTTTTTCTTGGTTGGCCTCCCAATAGAATCCTAATGATTTATAATCTCATGTCTAGAAGGCTCCTTATCCCCAAATGGTGTGTTCTCTACAAAGCAACCTAATAATCTATGACCCATATTTTCTTGGAGTGTCCTTTCTCCCTAACTATTCTAAACCAGGTCTTCAAAAAATTTAGTGTATCTTAGGTCCACCTACCTACTATTAAACAACTATTCCAATAGTGGTGTCAACCGTTTAAAAACCAACAACTCAATTTCCAGTGGCTATCCTGTCTACACCACTACCTATGGAAAATCTGGCTTGAAAGGAACTCTAGGATATTTAGAGCTCAAGCCATCGACACTTGTAGGAACACGCTGAAAATATTGTCCCTAACGGTGGAAAATGCCTCCCTTGTTTCTTCTCCTGAATCTCCCCCTCGTAGTATTGAGGTTACCCTTGCCAACAAGTTCAAACTTTCTAACCTTTTACGTGTGCCTCTTATTTTTGTCAATAGGTATTCTATCAGGTGGATTCTCCTTCTAATCGAAAACATGAGCATTCAATAGTTGATCATTGAAGGGGACTCACTTCACATCATCAACTTCCTCAAAGGTACCTCTACCCTACCTTGGTTATTATCTAACATTATCCAGGAATGCAAAACATTCACCAGAAAATACACAAATATTGTGATTCAGCACCAATACCAGGAGGTGAACAAAGTAGCAAATTGGTTGGCAAAAAAAGGCATTATCAAAACCTCCATTTAGGTTTGTAGGAATTATTTTCCCCATGATATCAGAACTGATAGGTCCAATATGAATGTATGTACACTGTAACTTCACCAAGACCCACGCAACACTCCAAGGTGAGATTTCCAAGGGAATGGCTCATCCTGCCAAGCACCTCCTTAGTATACCCAATGCTAAGATTTCCATGTCTATAACTCATGTCAGAGTATTCATTTGTGCCTTCATTGCTAAGGTTTACACGAGTTTTTTACATGTCAAAATTTTCAATTTGCACTGCCCTGAAGTCAAAATAATGATGATGACACATGAAATCCTAGTCAACAACACCATGACCCAAAGGCAGCCCATAGATATGGCACCTCTAGTCCTTGGTAATTGGAACAAGGTTAAATTCAAAAGAGGCCTTAGCGTTGGTGCTCATATAGTTTGTGCCCATCACACTTCCTCAAACGTTTTGATTTGGTGGCCCTATCCTTACCCGAGAAATAGAAAAATTAGCATTCTCATGATAGATCACAACGATCTAACTCGGAAGGCTCTTCCTTATTTGAATCATAATCAAGGCACCTATAGCAAGATTTACAATTTGATGCATGGCATATTCCCCAACCATGTCATGATCACTCTGAGGTCTATTCGTCTCCACCTTAATCTCAGGAGAAGCAACCTATTGCAAAAATTTGTCAGTCTCTTGACATTTATCAATATCTACACCCTCCTCATCCTTTTGAATGGTAAGCACTCCAATGGCCTAATTATGGATCATCGTAATCCCTCCATGATGTTTTTCCTATAAATCATAGGGCCTCCTTGACATGGTAAGTTTTGGCTTTTATAGTTCGGTCCACACTAATTTCAAGGTTAGCTACGATGAAACCCTTTTAGATCAACCTCTCTTGAATGGCCACATCGCCTTTCAGATCATCCTCATTCTCATCGTCATCCATGCCAAATTATTTATTTACTTACTCTCGAGAATGTCTTGGAATTAGAAAAGGAACAAGGCATCTTGTGATCTCATTGCTTCTCCCTTTAATGACCACATTGTTCCTTCCCTCTGGCACATCAATTTTTCTCTACACGAGGTGTGGTTCAGAGAGTCCAAGCCTACCAAAATCTATCATTTCTCCCCATCTATGGCCATCATTTAGCCCGATAACCTTAATCTTGAGTCTGACATTGAAACTATCCTCAACAAGCATGTTTTCCTTCTGTTCCTTAAAAAAATTAGGGGCCATGACAAGGTTGTGACCAAGGACTTCACCTCCACTTGAGTTAATGGCCAATTTCTTGTTAGAAAGATGAAATTCACTATATTTTTTGACCTTCTCGTAGATATTACCGAGCTTCCTAATGACGGTTTCTAACTCCACATAGATAATCACTACATCCAAGAAGAATTGAAGCACTTCGTTGATAGGGGGAAGAAGTTGGTCAGAGATGATAAAGGAGGTATTATTCATGAGAAACTACCAGATCTGTGGTGCAGAGCTCTGATTTCAGTGATACAATACATCACTATTGACAAAGTGGATGAGCCTTTGAGGAGCTTTCACCTAGCTCTCCTCAATGTTCTGAGAGATGTTAAACAGGTGAAGGTCCCAAAATATCTTCGATGCTCAGTGGAATTATCAATTGAAAATTTCTAGAAGAAGGATTCATCCCACATTAAAAACCAAGGGTTGTTCTTGATCATTTATGACCATATGTTGTAGAAAGTTGCTACCAAGGTGGATTTGAATCCTTTTTGGTGCATTGAGGAGGAATAGTTTGTTGTTGACATTGTGATGAACAGTCAAAACTCCACCAACTATAGAAGCACTCAGAGGAATTCAATAAAAAGGAAGAGCCTCAGATAGACAACCTCTAAAATCAAGCCTTCATTGGATCAGGCTCTCATTGATGCTAGAGCAATATCGAGAGCTAAACGTGACCCCTTTGAAATCCTCATTGAGATGCTACAAAATATCTACCGAACTCAATCTAATGCCTTAACTGGTCTTGAGCATGTAATACGTATCTTAAATGCCATCAGTACCAACAATTTAAAGGCATACAAGGTTACCCTTCCTAACGAAAAAAACAATATGGATAATCCTTCTATGGAGTAATTTTATGTTCATGTTCATTTTTCCCTTTGTCATGCTTGGGTTTTTAGGGTTTGCTAGTGTTGTTTTTGTATGGCTCTTTCATGGCCTTTGTTCTTCTACTAGTTTTATTAGTGGTATTTCCAAATGGATTTTACGTAGCCTCTATTTTTTTGTTGGTGGTCTTGTCCTTTTGTTGGGTTTAGTTGTGAGCTCTTTCTTGGATGGTTCCCCGGTGGTCTCTCAGATGCCTTGCTAGGCTTCCTTTCCTTTTTGTTCTTTCTTCTCAATAATTTGTTCTACAAGATTCAGGGACCCTTTAAAAACCCTTTCTACCAATAAAAAAAGAATCCCAGTTAAAATACCTTACGTTCATTAGTCAATGTAGACAATATTTATTTTAAAAAATAATAAATTAAATTATCTCTTCTTAAGTCACGAATACTAATTCGATTTGTAAATTGTCATTCATTGTTCACATGATTGTAATGTGTCTTAATGCACAATAATTGATGTTCAATGATGCCTATATTAGGGGCCATGACAAGGTTGCGACCAAGGACTTCACCTCCACTTGAGTTAATGGCCAAGTTATTATTAGACAGATGAAATTCACATTATTTTTGACCTTCTCACAGAGATTACCAAGCTTCCTAACGACGGTTTCAAACTCCATAGAGATAATCACTCCATCCAAGAAGAATTGAAGCACTTCGCTGACAGGGGGAAGAAGTTGGTCAGAGATGATAAAGGAGGTATTATTCGTGAGAAGCTACCAAATCTGTGGTGCATAGCTCTAATTCTAGTGATACAATACATCACTATTGACAAAGTTGATGAGCCTTTGAGGAGCTTTCACATAGCTCTCCTCAATGTTTTGAGAGATGTTAAAGAGGTGAACGCCCCAGAATATCTTCGATGCTTAGTGGAAGTGTCAATTGAAAATTTCCAGAAGAAGGATTCATCCCACATTAAAAACCAAGGGTTGTTCTTGATCATCTATCACCATATGCTACAGAAAGTTGCCACCAAGGTGGATTTGAACCCTTTTCAGTGCATTGAAGAGGAATAGTCTATTGTTGACATTATGATGAACAGTTGAAGCTCCACCAATCGTAGAATCACTCAAAGGAATTTAGGAAAAATGAAGAGCCTCAAATTGACCACCTCTAAATCTGAGCCTTCGTTGGATCAGACTCTCAACGATGCTAGAGAAATATCGAAAGCTAAACGTGACCCCTTGAAAATCCTCATCGAGATGCTGCAAAATATCTACCAAACTCAATCCAATGCCTTAACTGGTCTTGAGAATGTAATCTGTATCTCAAAGGCCATCACTACCAATAATTCAAATGCATACAAGGTTACCCTTCCTGACAAAAAAAAATGGATAACCCTTCTATGGAGTAAGTTTATGTTCATGTTCGTTTTCTCCTTTGTGATGCTTGGGTTTTCAGGGTTTGCTAGTGTTGTTTTCTTATGGCTCTTTCATGGCCTCTGTTCTTCTGCTAGTTCTATTAGTGGTCCTTCCCAATTGCTTTTACATAGCCTCTATTTTTTTGTTGGTGCTCTTGTCCTTTGGTTGGGTTTAGTTGTTAGCTCTTTCTTGGGTGGTTCCCAGGTGGTCTCTCAGATGCCTTGCTAGGCTTCCTTTCCTTGTTGTTCTTTCTTCTCAGTAATTTGTTCTACAAGGTTCAAGGTTCAGGGACCCTTAAAAACCCTTTCTACCAATAAAAATAAAATCCACTTAAAATATCTTATCTTTATTAGTCAATGTAGACAATATTTATTTTAAAAAATAATAAATTAAATTATCTCTTCTTAAGTCATGAATACTAATCTGAGTTGTAAATTGTCATTCATTGTTCATATGATTGTAAAGTGTCTTAATGGTAAATGCACAATAATTGATGTTCAAGGATGCCTATATTATTCATGCAGAAGATAATTACTTGAAATTTTTTCATTTTTTAACACTTAATAGATTCATCTATTAATAATAATGAATAAATTAAATAATATAATGAACTATCTATATTATAAATTGACTTCTATTATATATTTTTTATATATTGACATGCATTTATATATGAACAATGTTATGTTATATAAAATGAATTTAAAAAAAATAAATTTAATATTTTAAAATAATATAATAAGTTTATATTATAATTTTTTTTAATTTTTTTTATTGGTTGATAAAAAGTGTTTTGCAAGGTCGTGAAACCTTTTATACATGAAAGCACGAGGATACGGAAGCAAAAAGGAAAGCGAAGATGCGATGCAAAACCGAACCAAACTTAACGCTAAATCCTAGGAATTTGAGAGTGCATGAAAAGAGGGAAAAGCATGAGCGAATCGAAATGAAACAAATGCAAATAAAGAAGACAACCCTTTTTATTGATATGTTTCACAACTCGGTTACAATGCGCATCCTCCCTTTCCAAGGGCTAGGAGCGTTTAAGTACGCGTTCTTGTTACATCCATGGATGCCCTTCCTTCTTCCGCGTGCCCACATGTAAAATGGGCGGACCAAATGTCGTCGCCACTTGCGTTGATGAGTCTTGACTCCTCGCTGCTCCTCCGATGTCCAGACCCTGCGTTCAAAGGAACAAGAAACAGTCAGTAGCACCTGTGGGTAAAACAAAGCATGCAATCCCCAAGCCTACGATAAGTGAATGAGAAAAAATGAATTAAACTATGACTAAAATGAATCCAAATGCTCTCCAAAAATTTGGGAGGGGGCATCAAGACACCACCAGGAGGGCCTTGCAAAAAGAATAGTCAGGAAATTCCTCGCCGATTTGAATTCGCTCCGGGGTGGGACGAATTCACCTGCAACAAAATGCCGAAAAGGCACCGTCCCAAATGTCCTACCTAGGAAGCTCCAAAAGACCTGCAAACTTGGGGTTAGCTAATTGGGGGTATTTTGGGAAGACCCAGATGGTCAGATTTTCCCAATTTGACCTCCATCAATGGGAATTTGATGATGCTACCTGTAGATTAGTAGAAGCGAGCAAAGATAGAAACATGATCAAAATTGTTCAAAACGAGACGAAATTCAAATGACAACCTATCTAAGCATCATAGAATTGAATGCAAAAATGAAAGAAAGAAAATCTACCACAGAATTCCCATCGCTCCGAAGGGGGGCGATTAGGACTGTAGCAGTGTGGGAGGGGGCGCCCATGGGGCAGGCCGCCCGTCGTTTGAGGCCTGATTTCGGCACCAATCCACTTGGGATGGGTCCAAAACCTCTTGTGGGGTATTGTCGACAAATTTGGTGGGATATTGTGGCCAAATGTCAGGTTTTGGGCTCAAGATTCATCCTCCCAATAGTCACCCAATGACCTCCCCTCTAAAGGAGATCAAGGATGTGAAAGGCGCAAATCCAAAAGGTGTGAGGTATGAAAATAAAATGACAGCACTTCGTTGCTCCAAAATGCTCCTTCTCTATATTTTGGGGTGAGGAAACTCACCAATTTATAGACCTGGAGGTCTCTTGAAATGGGCATGCAGAGGCGCCACTTGGCAATCATGCCTTCTCAGGGGGAAGGAGATTCCTCCCTGAATAGGGACTTCATGACTGCCCTTGTAATTGCCTCTAACGCTCAAAAATGCTCACCCATACTCCCATGCGATGAAGGAAGCGTTAAGTGGTGGATCTGAGCTGCCATTTGTCAAGATTTGACTTTTTTCCCGTCAAACCTGCAATTCGCCCCACCCTGGAGCGAATCTAGAATTCGTCCCTGGGTGGGGCGAATCCTAGTTTGAATTCGTTCCAGGGTGGAACAGATATTGAGCAAAGTGCCTGAAGGTGCCAAATTGATCTCTGACCTTCCAAAACTACTGTGAGAGTGGTTAGGACCACTGTTTAACCTCTGGGGGCTGCCCTTGGGGCTGTGTGTGTCAATGCGATCAGTGTTTGCAGTCACATAATCGGATTGGTGCTATTTTGGTGTCTACAGATGCCCCTTTTTGGGATGCGCTGTGCATGGCGCAGTGTCGAGCAAAAATAGATAACCAAAGCACTAATGATTAGGGTTTCTCAATAACCTAACCAAATTTTGATGCCCCAAGTATGGAAAGGGCATGCATTCTTGAATCCTTGCTTCGACGAGTGAAGGAACTTAATTCAAGTGTTAACCTTTTTCGGTGAGGTGTTACTTGATCTTGGACATTGATCAGTCATGAATAGGCAAAGGGCGCAACCTTTTGTCTGTGAGAACCTTGAGTTCATGATTCATGAAATGCCAAGTGATTTGATCAGCTTGTGATTATTGCTTGTTTACTGCCCCAAGTAGGGGCGTGATTGTCTTTGTCAATGATTCTTTGAATGCATGTCATTTTCCTTAATTGGGTGTGTACTTGTTGGCTGGTGACTAAGTGTGACTACCCCCTCAAGCGACGAATCGATGAGGGAATGACCTTCATGAGAAAAGTGATGAGTCGCTTGACCCAAGATGACTTGTGTGAGGGTGCCTTTAGATGTTTTAGCATTAAGCGTGTGTGCAGTTTTTCGACATTTAGACCTATTTTTGGTGGGTGTTAACCCTTTTGGTGACGCTTTTTGGAGCTAAAATTGTCAAAAATCCATCTTCCCATGGAGCGGTCCGGCCATGGTGGCCTTCTTAGGGAGTAGGATGGTGACAATTTGTAACCCCAACATCTATTTTGGATGCCAAGAATGTCAGGCGCGAAGGCGCCTTCGTTCGGCAATGTTATTGCTATTTTTGGGTGGGTTTTGACCCTTTTTGGCGACGCCGTTTGGGGATGAAATTCTCGAAGATCCATCTTCCCGTGGAGTGGTCCGGCTATGGTAGCCTTCTTAGGGAGTAGGATAGTGAGGATTTGTGACCTCGACATCCATTTTGCATGCCCGGGATGTCAAGTGCAAAAGCACTTTCATCGGGCAAGCTTATTAGCTATTTTGGTGCATTTTTGTTCAATTTTTTGTTGTTTTTGAAATTTTTGTCCTGAATTCATTTCGGGGTGGGATGAATACCAGTTTAGTATTCATCCCAGGGTGGGACGAGCACTAACCAGAGTGCTCATCCCAGGGGGGAACGAATATAAGCTCAAAAAGCCTATTTAAAGGCCAAAACTAGGGTTTGGGCTCATTTGCATTCAAATTTTCTTACGATTTGGAGCTCTGGGGAGGAGGAGGTTAATTCTGCGAAGTGAAGCACTACCGAATTTCTCCCGACATCATGAGTGCATAGACCGGATCGAGCGACGGAGCCGAAGCGAGACCGATAAGTGCTCCTTAGCGTTATTGCTTTTGTTTGTTATATGTTTTAAAACTGCAAGTGATTTGTTTAATTTTCTTTGTTATGTTGTTTTCCAAAATTAAAATTGAAACCCTAAAACTGAGCTGAACACAAACCAAGACTTAGCTTAAAACTGAATGGAAAACGTAGTTTAAACCTAGGTTGAAATTTTATTTTTCTTTGTAAAATGGAACGGAAATTTACTTTTCGCTTTACACTAAAGTAAACCCTAGGAATCCTTTTGATTTTGCTAAACTAAAACCCTAGGATAAACGGAACGTAAAACCCTAGTTTTTTAGGTTGAACTTGTCAGTTTTAAAACGTAGGTGAAAACCCTAGGTTAAAAACTATTATTTTAATTTTGTTTTGTTTGTGCAGACTTTGTCAATTTTAAACTTAGAATACAGAAACCCTAAGACTGACAACTGTAGTTAAAAAATGTTTTTGTGTTTTTATGTTGTTGTCAGTTTTAAACTTAGAGTACAAACCCTAAGACTGACAAACTATTATTTAAAAAATGTTTTTGTGTTTTTTTTTGTTGTCAGTTTTAAACTTAGAGTACAAAAACCCTAAGACTGACAAACTATTTTTGCTAAATTGTTTTTGTGTTTATATTTTTATTTTTAAACTTAGAGTACAAAAAACCTAAGACTGACAAACTATTTATGTTTTTTTTTTTGAATTTTTGTGAATTTTGTTGTTTTTGAGTTGTACATTGGTAGGCAGTGTTGTATATTCATGTTATTGTTGTACAATTTTTCATGATTTTAATGTTTTTGTGTTGTTTTCTTTTGCAGGTTGTGAAGAGCCGGTATCGTGTACCTACTACTTTTGCTGAAGCACGGGGGGCGCTAACTATGGCTGACTGGGAGTGGCTTGATGCCCTTGGGCTCAAGCAGGTGACTCGACTGGAGCCTGTGGTCGGGGATCGGGCCTATCTGATGGCCCTGATCAACCTATGGGATCCCCGGACCAACACCTTCCATCTCCCAATAGGGGAGATGACAGTGACCTTGGAGGACGTCTATCGGATTCTTCGGATTCCAATAGATGGACTGTCGATCCGGATGACGTCGCGAGATCAATGGACAATAGTGTTGACATGCTGCTTCGGGCATGGGGAGGAGCTGGGTGTGGAGAGCCCAGTGGAGAGGGTAGAGGGTGACTGCCAGATTGGTAGGATTTTGGTCCGATGGTGGCTTGAGAGGGGGGTGTTGGGAGTGAGGCATGCAGTACTTATGGGCCTCATTTCCAACATGTTGCTACCTGACTCGTCAGGTGCGAGGTTCCCGTGGAACCTGCTGGATGTGGTCTAGCGGCTGGTGGAGTGCCCGACGGAGGCACCACTGATCATGAGGTGGGGATAGACGCTACTGGCACAGCTCTATGGTGAGCTGTACGAGGTCCACTACCGGAGGCAGAAGGGGATTAGCTGCAGCTATCTATTGTAGAGCTGGGCTTGGCAGCACATAGCGGTGGAGAGGCCAGCAGGGTTACCATGGATGACTCGGACAGAGATGGAGGATAAGGATATAGGCTATGTGGTTCTATGGTGGTGGTCTGAGGAGCAGGGATAGAGTCGATGGTGGGTAGGTGTCATAGGGCACTATGTCGATGCCTTCGCTCGGCTTACTCCAGGGGAGGTGTTCTAGCACCCCTATCGGGACTGTCCAGCCTGGTAGAGGCTGGAGAGTGGCTTCGATGGGTACGCAGGGAGCGATGGCTGATTGGGCGGCATGGGACCGAGCATGAGTTCTTCCCTTACAGTCGAGTGACATGATAGTTTGGGGTTCACCAGGGGTTGCCTGGTGAGCCCGTGGTCTATCGACACTGGGGGGACGAGAGGACTCTGGATCGGTCGGTCATCATGCCACTAGGCGAGGATTCAGATGTAGTGATCGATGTCCCAGATGTGGATGACATCGGGACTACCATAGAGTATGACCAGTGGTGGGTACTACGATGATGGCGGGGAGAGGGGCCACTGGGAGGCATGGAGGTAGCAGCAATGGGCGGGGAGGGTGTCGAGGCACCAGGAGATGATTGGGGAGCTCCATGGGAGGATGCAGACATGGTGGAGGTGGAGGATGAGGATGTGGATTTTGGGGTTCCGGATCAGCCAGAGATGTAGGACATCACGGAGTAGTGGGAGCCAGAGTAGGCTACTATTCTAGAGATGCCCATGCCTCAGGTAGATTCGGAGGACATGGAGTCTGGGTTATGCATCGAGATTGCATGATTGGAGGGGTTGCTATGGAGGCACGATGAGGAGCTGGGGGACGCGCTACGGGAGAGGGATCTCCTACGCATGCAGCTGGCAGAGCGGGAGAATGCATTGGCTGCCTACCACCGGTAGGATGGGGGTACTGATGCTGCATGGGAGAGGGATCTCCTATGGACGTAGTTGGTAGAGAGGGATAGGGCTTTGGCACAGCGATGAGAACTTGGCTACGTATCGCCAGTGGGAGATGGACTTGGTGCGGTAGCGGTTGGAGCTGGAGGTAGAGATTAGCCACCTTGGTGGGTGGGTCCCTACATTCAATGGAGGTGGATCATCACGCCGCTCGAGAGGGAGTGAGACTGAGCAATCAACATCCTCTCGATGTAGGCGACTGGATGAGGGGGGCGAGTAGGCATGATGCGGGGGCTAGCAGTAGCCGCCCTGAGGGGTCTCATAGGACCCACACCATGGGGGGTAGTTCCCGTCGCACCGATCCTGCATGATCATGGTGGCCGATGCCCTAGGCTTGGGGGTTTTTGAGCTTTTGGATTTTGTTGTGGGGTCACAGGACCAGTTCATTGTAGCCTACGGGCATTTTTGATGATATATACAGATGACTTTATTTTATTTATGTGCATGTGATGATTTGATTTTATGCATGATGAGTGATGAGTATGGATGTATGCATGTTAATTTATTTTGATGGATGCATATGTTATGATGAATGCAAATGTTTCTAAATTTTAGGA
Organism: Wollemia nobilis; assembly: GCA_028583015.1. Lineage (NCBI taxonomy): Eukaryota > Viridiplantae > Streptophyta > Pinopsida > Araucariales > Araucariaceae > Wollemia > Wollemia nobilis. The sequence continues at coordinate 4,089,954 of JAQPPZ010016349.1, forward strand.
TATGCAAATGTAATGGATGAATTGAATTTGTGTTGTTTGGTGAGGGCACCATAGACTATTTAGAACTTTGTGTTTTTTTTTTGGTGATTTTTGATGGCAATGCGAGGATGAAAGATAGCGCAGTTGGTTTAGAATGTAGCTAAGGTTTTCTGAGACTCAGACGGTTTTAACTAACTAGCCATGACTGTACTTTATCTTACAAGACTTTTGGACAAGGTATGAATCGGACTTGTCTTTGACCAAGTTATTTCACATCCCTGTGTGTGCAATTGAGTTCGTTTATGTGGTATTTGTCAGGATACCGCTAGTGCCAGATAGGCTGTCAACCAAACCTGTACTTGGGATCACCTAATTAGCTCCACTAACTCCTTTGTTGTATTTAGTCGATTAATCTGTGGTGCTATCTAGGATACCATAAGCTAGCTCATCCACATGCAAACATTGATCCGTACATGAGTTAATGTGACAGATATATCGTCATGCGGGAGGTTTACCACCAGTGACCGATAGGCTATCCACCAAACCAATACTGAGGTTTGCCTCATGACCTGTCGGAATGTTGAGAGTTCCAGGGATTCAAGTTCGACTCCCTTCTTTTCTTCAATTATATTGGGATACTTGCTCTTTTGTAGTGATAAAAATCACTATTTATTTTTTTATTTTTCTTTTGAGCAAGGGATTTGAATTTCGAGTGATGAGAATCACTATTGTATGTGCCTTTTGATGTATGCACTTTGGTGGTGATGTCAAATTTTTGGAGTTTTGACTTTTTGCAAGATTTTATGATGTTTGCAACTTTTTGAGAACTTGGGATTCTTGGGGAATTGGGTAGGGAGGATGCTTGTCCTTTTGCCAACTCTCAGCATTCTTGGGGTCATTCGCATAGGGGGATGAGCAAGATAACCATTTCGCTTATGGTGACCTGGATTGCTTGTGCAGGTTTCATCTTTCATTCACACAACTCGGGAATTTTTATGTGTTTTAATTTGTGTTGGGATGCTACGTAACAAGGTGTGATCCAAGTAGAACTCTACCTTCGTAAAATCTGTCTGACTTGGTACAGTACGTGGCTAGAAAGCAAATGACGACTGAAGGGCGAAAACTCTTGATACATTAGAAGACCACTGACTCTGGTATGGTAAAAAGAAGTGAATGGCATTTATTTTTGATGGACTGCTTATAGAATGGAGAAATGTGGAACAAGATGGATTGGCGGAGTAATTACAGTCTATGGTGCCTTTGACCTGTATGACCACAAATATGCAATGTATGGATGTGATGCTTAATGCAGCTACATATTTTTGTGTTTTTGATGGATTGATTTTTTTGTGAATATGAAGATGAGATGCGAAAAGAGCTCTTTATTGTTGTGATGAGTTGGAGTATGCCTAGAAATGAGATGCAAATTTTTGTTATTTTTGATGATTTTACTATTTTTGAATTTTCTTATTTTTGACCAAGCGATTGTGGGAATCCTTGGAGCATTTTTGGATTGACCAAGCTTGTGGACATGGAGTATTTTGGGATTGACCAAGCGATTGTAGGAATCCTTGGAGCATTTTGGGATTGACCAAGCGATTGTAGGAATCCTTGGAGCATTTTGGGATTGACCAAGCGATTGTAGGAATCCTTGGAGCATTTTGGGATTGACCAAGCGATTGTAGGAATCCTTGGAGCATTTTGGGATTGACCAAGCGATTGTAGGAATCCTTGGAGCATTTTGTTTGGGATACGACTCTTTTAGATATGGAATGGCCACAAATGATTGATGTTCAAGGGTTCTAGTTCCTTGATTCCATCAAGAGAGGCTAGCCGGTATGTTCCAGGTCCTATTTTACTATCAATTACATAGGGACCTAACCAATTTTCTATGAACTTGTCCCTTAGATGGGATGACAAACTAGAGTTCTGTTGGTTCTCTTTTAAGACCAAGTCACCAACCTAAAAATCCCTCAGGTGAACTTTCATGTTGTATGCTTTCTTAAGTCGCTCTTGATAGATACGTAAATGCTCGAGAGCATTAACGCGTCATTCATCAAGCAACGTAAGCTGGTCTAACCGGGCCTACCATGCAGTGTCATCATCGATGAACTCTTGCATTGATATGCAGAGGGAAGGAATTTCCAACTCGAGAGGCATGACTGCCTCGGAGCCATACACGAGCGAAAATGGAGTTGCCCCAGTGGGCATCCGAATGCTAGTGCGATAAGCCCACAGGGCAAGTGGGATTTGGATGTGCCAATCCTTATGACTGTCTATGACTATCTTTTTGAGGATGGCAACTAGCATTTTGTTTGATGCCTCTGCTTGCCCATTTGCCTACGGATAATAGGGTGTCAAAAAATTATGCTGAATTTTGTACTTTGTGGTCAAAGCACGCACGTCTTTGTTCTTGAATGACGTCCCATTATCCGAGATTATTTTGGATGGAATACCAAAATGACATATGATGTTATGTAAAATGAACTCCACAATGCGGGGTCCTATCGTAGAGGTAAGCGGAACTGCTTCCACCCACTTGGTGAAATACTCTGTGGCCATTATGATAAACGTGTGATGACCTGACGACATAGGGGAGATATTTTCGATTAGATCTAAGCCCCACTACAAAAATGGCCAAGCCGACTGGATCGGCTGCAAGGCCTAGGAAGGTACATGTGTCAAATTAGCATGGTGTTGACACTTCATGCACTTCCTGACATATGCGCAACAATCTCGCTCTAAAGATGGCCAATAATAGCCCATGCGAAGAATGCGCTTTGCGATGGCCATACCACTGAAGTGGCCACCGCACGTACCATCGTGCGCTTGGGCGATTGCCCAAGTGGACTCTTGCTGGTCCAAGCAACGAAGGAGGATCCCTTCATAGCTATGATGGTACAAAATGTCTCCTAACAAGACATGCTTTGCCACTTTTTTCTTGAATGCTCATTTTGTGGCATGCATCAATCCAAGTGGGAGATTACCTAACTTGAGGTAGTCCCTCATGGGTGAATACCAATCCTGATGATCGAAAGCCTCGATGGTATGAACAACCAATCCCTCTTGAAGTTCATCCCTAGAAAATGTTGAGTGGGAGAGAACTTGTAAGAATAGCATTGTGTTGCTATTAATGGGAGTAGGGGAGAACAAGGACCCCCAGTTGGCATGTTTCAGATGATCATGGATTCGAGAGAACCTATCCTGAGGTGGTTCAATCTGGATCATGTGGATTCCTGGCATCAAGTTAGAACTTGCATGGTCCATCATGGATTGTGATAGTGTTTTGACTTGAATGGTTGTCATATCACTAGAAAGGTCTTGCGGGATTAGTGACCCCAAGGAGGCCATAGTGTCCGCAAAATGATTCGATGATCGAGGGAGTGCCTCGATGTCGTACCATTCAAGCTTCACCAGGAATTTGTCCACAAGGGCTTTGTAGGCCTGCAGAACTGGGCATTTGCATTGGAATACCCCTTTGACTTGGTTGACAATTAACAACGAATCACCAAAGATGTTCAATCATTTGATGTTCATGGTGATTGTTGTCTGAAGACCTATGAGCAAGGCTTCATACTCTGCATTATTGTTGGTGCATGGGAAGTCTAATTTAAAGGACAGAGGCATTGGAGCCCCTTGCGGTGTGAAGAATACAATTCCCATGCCACCACCTTGCTCACATTTAGAACCATCAAAAAATAGGGTTATGTCGGCCTGTGACTCAGGCTCATCAGAATCTGGTGATTCTGAGACATGGAAGACCCCATCATCGGGTAGTTCTATGACCAGAGGCTGATCATCTTCGAGAGGAGCCTCTGCTAGTTGATCGGCTATGACCTATCCTTTGATGGATTTCTGTCCAATAAACTCTATGTCAAATTCCATCAACAACATGATCCATTTCGCCGTGCGGCTACTATGATAAGTATGACTCATCATGTACCGCAATGGATTCTCCTTAGACACAACATACGTAGTGTTGCTCAACATGTAGTGGCATAGCTTTTTGGTAGCAAACACCACTGCCAAGCAGAGTTTCTCGACGTATGCATAGTTAAGTTCATAACTAACCAAGGTGCGGCTAAGATAGTAAGTAGCCTATTCTTTGTGAAGTTCATTCTTCTGGGCTAGCATGGCGCCCAGTGCCACCTCAGTAGCTGAGATGTATAAGTAGAATGACACTCCTGGTCTAGGTGGTGCCAATACTGGTGGCGAAGCCAAGTATCATTTAATGTCATCAAAGGCTGACTGGCACTCGTCATCCCAGTGAAATGCTACCCCCTTGTGCAATAATTTGTTCATGGGTCGGCACTTGTCAGACAGCTACGCTATGAAGCGCTTGATTGACGCGACCTTTCCCTACAGACTTCTGAGCTGCTTAATGGTAGTTGGGGGAAGCATTTCAAGGATTGCCTTGACTTTTTTTGGGTCCACCTCGATGCCTCACTTTGAGACTATGAAACCCAAGAGTTTTCCAGATGTGATGCCAAATACGCACTTCTTGGGATTAAGTCTGACTTTATGTTCCATGAGGCGATCGAGGATCTTGCTTAAGTCATCGAGATGATCTGGGCGCAAAAGAGATTTGGCCAACAAATCATCCATGTAATCTTCCAAAGTTTTATGCATGTAATCATGGAAGATGTACGTCATGGCACGTTGGTAGGTGGTGCCAGCATTTTTAAGGCCAAAAGGCATAACCTTATAACAAAATGTCCCCCAAGGCATTGTGAACACCATTTTTAGTTGGTCTTCGAGATTGATACGAATCTGATTGTATCCCGAGAAACCATCCATGAGGGATAGCATTTCATGGCCTGTTGTAGCATCTACCAATGCATCGATGCTCGACAAGGGGAAATCATCCTTAGGACTCGCTTTGTTTAGATCTCAAAAATTAGTGCATATGCGAATCCTCCCATCGGGCTTTTTGATGGGCACCATGTTGGACAGCCATGGCGGATAATCCATGCAGATGACAAACTGTGCATCCAACAACTTTTGCAATTCATCTTTGACCATCAAGGCCACTTGTGGGTGCATCTTACATAGTTTTTGCTTAACTGGCTTGACTGTCGGATCAAGCGTTAGATTATGCATGACTAGCTATGGATCTAGCCCCGACATGTCTCTGTATGACCATGCAAAAACCTCCTTCTTCTCTTTGAGAAGGGCAATGTAGTCGGCTTGCTCTTCGAGGGATAAGCTTACCCCTAACTTGATGATCTATGGATTCATTGGATCCGAGCCGATGTCTACGTCAGTCATCTCCTCGATCGACATGTGGGATCCATCCTCCAACTGATGTGGAGTCGGGATCAAATGGATATCACTTGCTGAGTTTAAATCTACGTTGGGAACCTCGGGTTCCTCTTCAGCATGAAAGATATCCTGAGTTGACCCTGGGGTAAAATGAAGCATTTTACCGAAAGGCCAGTACTATGATGGGGATGGAGGTGAATTGACGTGATCCCAGTCTATGGCATCTATGTCTAGATGCAATGACCATGCTGGATCGGCCGGATTGTGGATGGGGGTGGTTAAGTCAATGGAGATCATGTTGATGAAATGATTTTGGTCTCCATTACCATGGGTGTAATGACTCGAACATTCTGGATGTTCTCTGTGCTCCGGATCTGGCTCTAGAGGTATTGGCATGAATGGATCGGCCCTATGTGCTGATAGGAGGATAGGGTCTACCCTCGGCACTGATATCACTCTAGGGTCTCGGGGTGGAAGGTGCTCTACATATACCTGGAGCGGTGGATCCAACACTTGGTCCCACCCCACTGGGTCTACGTACCACTCATGCCCTGGCACTATGCCTAGCTATTCAAATATGTCGTTAATCTCCAAGGGGTATGGTTGCTGCATCTATCGCATGTGATTAAGATATGTCATTTCTATTTCATCTTCGTAATCACTATCGGAGATCCAAAAGCCCTCGTTGGCTTCGACAACTATTTGAGGCATTACAGGCTCATCCTGCTCGAGAAAATTAATCTGGCCCCATTGTGGTTGTTCCACTCTCCATGGGGGGACCTGATTCTCTTGACGCGACACTGGCTCGATTGGAGCCTCTAGAGGGAACATTGTCAAGAGGCTCTCTTGATAGTCATTCATGGGGATCACTTGTGAGTGATCACTATCTGATTCGAAGGGGTCATATGATGTTGGTTCATATTCTGATTCATCCTCCGAAGATCCCTCTTGACACTATTTATACCTTCCTTGAAAGTGAGTCCCTAAACTTTTGCCTCTCTCTAGCAAAGGGGAAGGGTTATTGAGGTTAACAAGGGTGGTTGTTGACCATGGGAGGTAATCTCCCAATGTATACGTTGTGTTCGGGTTGGCATAGGGATCTGATGCCAATCCACCCTTGTTGCCTATCCCTAGGCCTTGCATGTTCTCCACCAAGATGTCCAAGGGCAGGGGGTGGTTGAACCCCATGCCCGACTTGTCATAAGGCATTTGGTATCTTGGCTGGCAAAGGACATGCACTCCTTGCTCATACCTGCCTAGCCCATATCCATGCCAATTGCATTGGCCAAGATATCTCAGAGTGAAGTCTGGGTTAGACAGATAGTTGACATCTTCTGCAAAAGGCTCTTCATCTTCGTCCTCTTGCATGCATGGCTCAGTACCATGATCAAGGCCCCCATACACAAAGTTTGTCTGGTTTGGTGGGTAGCCTAAAGGAACAATTGTACCGATGGGGAGGTGAGGTCTCCCCATGTCTTGCATGGACTCTAGTGCGGTCGTTGCTACAACATTCCACACCAGATACTCCCCTAGGCCTGTATTGGCCATTTCAACAGTGATTGTTGGTGATTGAGGGGGAGGGAATGGAAGCTCTTCCTGAGTCCACTCCATGTTGGGTGAACTAGGAGCCTCAACTTCCATCTTGCTAGGCATCTCTTCGGTAGAGATGGTTGATACTGTTGGCAGTGCCTCTTCTAGGGGTTGAGCCTCTTCTAGGGTTTGCTTCCCTTTGTCCTTCTATTTAGCCATGATAGGTGGCATTGTTGGTGAAGGACCGGATGATGAAGATGTACCTGGCTGGGGTTTAGATGGATTTATCACCAGGGATGCTTGCGGAATCGGACCCTGTCTAGATGGATTTAACTAAAAATCCAAGTGCGTCGATGGAAGGGTCGATTGTGGCATCAGCTGCACTGCATTGCAATATTTGAAGGGTTCCAAGTCCGTCGGGACTACATGTACTTCCCCTTCAAATGTATACTTCAAACACTGATGAGCTATCGAAGGGACACACTTCATGTCCCTGATCCATGGCCGCCCTAGCAAGATGTTATAAGCCATCTCGCCTTCCAAAATATGGCACAATGTAGGTATCATCTTTTGTCCTACTTGAATGGGTAGGACAATTGTGCCAACTATCGAGCATATCGCATCATTGAATGCTCGCAGTGTATAGGTGGAAGCCATGATGTGAGAGGCTGGCAACTTTAGATGTTTCAATGCCGTTGTGGTAATGATGTTACTGGATGAGCCAGTGTCTACCAACACCCTCTTATACGGGATCCCGTTGACCCGCACGATAACGTGCAAGGGTGGATCTGCCATGTCATCAGACACTGATTTAACTTCATCCTCTCGAAAGGTGATGACTGGCTCCGTGCATCGTTTGACATGTCCCATGAAGTTGTTGAAGGAATTCGCTTCATGGGGCTGCAACTCGATGGCTTTCAATATCTCCATTAGAGCCTCCCGATGGGGTGTTGATTGTTGTATAAGCTCGTATATGGAGAGCCTAGCCGACGTGGTCCTCAAGCTCTACGTGAGTTTGGTCCGAATCATGGCCGTGGGTCTAGGCGGAGGTAGCTGCATAGGGTGTTGTTGAGGTTGTGACGTCGATGGAACCTCTCTTGTGGCTGCCTCGGGGGCAACTCTTGGGTATCTCTTGTTCCTAGTCACTATGCTTATCATTCCTACATACCCTTGCATGGGGCAATTCTGTTGCACCTCATTGACTTGAAGGGGTTTTGCCTATGCCTCATGGGTAGGCAAGGGGTCTTTGAAAACTCCCATCTACTGGTTGTTTGGCGCTACGGGGTTGTCCACTGCCAATGTCTTATTGTCAATCAGGTCTTGTATCAAACCTTTGAACTTCCAACATGCATTCAGGTCATGTCCCCTCCGCCTGTGGAACCTACAATACAAGTCCTCCCGGTATCCCTTAGGCTTTGATGCATTGGGATCTATGGTTTGGATCTCTGGAAGGTTGATCAAGTTCATCGCTGACAAGTGGTCGAATAGGGAGTCTCTAGACTTTGTATAAGGTGTGTATTGTCGCCTAGGGTGACGCTGCTGATTTTGCTCCTACTTCTAGTTTTCTCTTTCATAATTATTAGGAGGCACTGCCTGATAGTTAGCCTTTTGAGGCTATATTTCTTGTGCAGGCTTAGGGACATTTATAGCAACTTGATTGACCACAACGGGTTTTTGTTGCATAGTCCCTATTTTTGTGTTCTTGTTCCATTCTTTCTTCTTAGGTTTGGCAATCTTGCCATCCTGTATCTTGATCTCTTCGATGATTTTGGCTTGCGCCAGAGCTTCCTCTAAGGTGGCATATTGTTGCAGCTGCAATAGCACAGAGATCGATCTCAAATAGCTTCTTGAGAACATTTGTGTAAGGTCGAACATAGGAGGGAGGTAGGGTAGCTTGGAAAGCAGAGTCCTCCATCGATTCCCGTAGGCCACCATGGTTTCTTCCTCATACTGCCTGAGGCTGGCCAGGTCACTTAGTGATGCCTTCTTCTTGGTGTTAAAGGTGAAGCATTCGAGGAATGCATCCACTAACTAATCCAAGTTACTGATGTTGTGCTTTGGCAATTGAGTGAACCAATCCGAGGCAGGGCCCATGAATGTGGTTATAAATGTCCTTAGCAACAATGCATCATTGTCCTGAATGCCAAAACATTGGCTCAAGAATCTGGTCACATGCTCTTGGGCATCCTCCTCACCCTTAAAGATTGCCAACTGAGGTAGCTTAAAGTGTTCGGGGTAAGGGGGTGCAGGCACTGATGGATGCACAGGATGACTACGGAGTTGGCGTAACATGGGCTTTTGGGGCCCAGAAGCTTTGGTTTCCATAGACTCCAAATGCTCTAGCAATGCTTTGTATGCATCGGAAGATTTAATCTCTTCCTCTTTAGTTTGCTCCCATTGTGGGTTGTGGGAGACTTGAGGCCTATGGGGGGGTGGCCGGATAGCAACCCCTCCACCTTGGTAGGGCATTTCAGCCCGCTCTTCTTCTTGTTCATACTCCTCGTAAGCTTCTTGAGGAGTCTCTGGATGAGACCTATGACCCTGGGTGGGTCCCCATGGAGGGTACCCATCGTTGTTCCGGGGAGTGGCCTCCCGCTCAGGTCTAGGGGGTCTCGGAGGCAAAACTTGATAAGGTCATGGAGACCTATCTCGCACCAAGGGATTATGCCTCTCATATGGTTCCGCTCTTTGGGTGCGAGGGGTTGGAACCCTCTCAGGCTTTGGGTTATGGAGCAGCTCATCTATTTGGCACCGAATGTGCTCTTTGCTAAGGCGATATAGATGCTCTAGCTGCTATTGATCTTGCTCAAGCCATGTGATCTGGGCTTGGCGGGCGGCATGTCTGGCGACTGCCAAGTCAATTTGTTCTACCATCTTGAGCCTAGGAGGCCTGGATGCCTCTCCTATGCATTTACCTCGGTCACGATGATCCGAGATCTCAATAGGTCACTTCCCTCTATCGAGGTTGGTGGCATTTACCCGAGGCTCTGGCCTTCGTGGGTGATCATGGTACATAGCGGGTGCAGAAGCGCATGGCTCCCGCATTGTACATTGCTCTCGAGGAATGTAATGGTCTTCCTCATGCTCCCTTTCGTATGTGTGAAAGGGGTGGGCAGAGTTGGCTCACCCTGCTTGAAGAGCCCTGCGCTCTGGGGTTTGTCTATTGGTTCTAACAGTGATGGGGGGCAAAGGAGGGATGCCATAATCATGTGGCCTCTCCTCATGGACACTATGCCGCTCTAGCACTTCATCGCACGGTGGCCACTCATATCGAGCTTCTAAGGGAGCTTTCTTGTCTATGTTGAGTGCCACGTGTAAGGACTCCTCCTGAAAGGGGCTATGATGAATGGGTGTGTCCCCCAAAGGGGTGTCCCTATAGTTCCATCTTGACATGGAATGATGCGGACTCTCTTGTGGGTCAGGCCGCCAAGGCGGTATGACCAAGTCCTTAGGGCTATAGCGGAGGTGACTTGTGCCCCCTTGTACACTTTTCATAGCTTCTGCCCTTGATTGGGCTTGGCTACGGGTGTACACCATGGTGTTGTTTTTCTACAAGCTAAGTAGATTTTTTTTTTTTATCTCTTTTTATGATTTTTATGCTACACTAAACAGAAAAGAGCACACACACACACAAAGCAGTGATTATCTCATTTAAATATTGAGAGTGTGTCCTAAACCTGGTTTAGTGTGTTTTGGTTTTTGTTTTTTTTTTTTGAAGGTTTTTGTAAAGAACGTTTAAATGCAAAATGAGGGCTCTTATGACTCCCAAAATTGGTTGCCCCTTCGATATACCATTGCCAGGCCGATATACCAACCTCTCTATATACCCGCCCTTACGTGAGGGAAACTATAGGTACGTGAGAGCAGATGGTACGTGGAACGTAGGTGGTACGGAAGGGGAATCACCCTATTTATGACACCTACCATAGAAGACTTATCCTCATGTGCTGGGAATCACCCCAGATACACTCGGTCAGCTTTCATCAAGATTTACGTCTAGCAACAGTAGTGATCGGGGTTTATGAATGCAAAATTCAAGCCAAGGTGGTGATGAAATCCACCGTTGGTCTTGATCAAGGGCTGGGGTTTTACGACCAGCTCCTTGGTGTTTAATTTGCCACGTGGTGTGTGGGGTTCTTTTTATTTTGCATGAAATAAAATAAACATGCAGCAAAACCTTTCCTAAGCATGCAAAAAGAAACCAAAAAAATAGAAAAATAATAACAGAAAATGATAGGAAAAGTTCAGGACTCTTACCTCTTCTCTGCCCAAATCTGTCGGTTCTGAGTTTCTACCCGAAAACTTCATAGACTAGAATTCATCCCGAGGGGGAATGAATTACAGGACTGTATTCATCATAGGGTGGGGCGAATTCCCATTCATCCCTGGGTAAGATGAATTACAGCTCTGTATCCGCCCCCTGATGGAATGAACAACAGTCAACATATGAAAACTTGGTACCTGCAAGCAAAAATGACCAAGTTTTGATCAGATATCTGATATTAAAAATAGAGGACAAGGTCCCACCATGATCGCCACTGAAAGCATGAGGATACGGAAGCAAAAAGGAAAGCGAAGATGCGATGCAAAACCGAACCAAACTTAACGCTAAATCCTAGGAATTTGAAAGTGCATGAAAAGAGGGAAAAGCATGAGCGAATCAAAATGAAACAAATGCAAATAAAGAAGACAGCCCTTTTTATTGATATGTTTCACAACTCGGTTACAATGCGCATCCTCCCTTTCCAAGGGCTAGGAGCGTTTAAGTACGCGTTCTTGTTACATCCATGGATGCCCTTCCTTCTTCCGCGTGCCCACATGTAAAATGGGTGGACCAAACATCACCGCCACTTGCATTGATGAGTCTTGAATCCTCACTACTCCTCCGATGTCTAGACCCTATGTTCAAAGGAACAAGAAATAGTCAGTAGCACCTACGGATAAAACAAAGCATGCAATCCCCAAGCCTACGATAAGTGAATAAGAAAAATGAATTAAACTATGACTAAAATGAATCCAAATGCTCTAAAAATTTTATAGGGGCATCAAGACACCACCAGGAGGGCCCTACAAAAATAATAGTTGAGAAATTCCTCACCGATTTGAATTCGCTCTAGGGCGGGACGAATTCACCTGCAACAAAATGCCGAAAAGGCACTGTCCCAAATGTCCTACCTAGGAAGCTCCAAAAGACCTAAAAACTTGGGGTTAGCTAATTGGGGGTATTTTGGGAAGACCCAGATGGTCATATTTTCCCAATTTGACCTCCATCAATGGGAATTTGATGATGCTACCTGTAGATTAGTAGAAGCGAGCAAGGATAGAAACATGATCAAAATTGTTCAAAACGAGACGAAATTTAAATGACAACCTATCTAAGCATCATAGAATTGAATGCAAAAATGAAAGAAAGAAAATCTACCATAGAATTCCCATCGCTCCGAAGGGGGGCGATTAGGACTGTAGCAGTGTGGGAGGGGGCGCCCATGGGGCAGGCCGCCCACCGTTTGAGGCCTGATTTCGGCACCAATCCACTTGGGATGGGTCCAAAACCTCTTGTGGGGTATTGTCGGAAAATTTGGTGGGATATTGTGGCCAAATGTCAGGTTTTGGGCTCAAGATTCGTCCTCCCAATAGTCACCCAATGACCTCCCCTCTAAAGGAGATCAAGGATGTGAAAGGCGCAAATCCAAAAGGTGTGAGGTATGAAAATAAAATGACAGCACTTCGTTGCTCCAAAATGCTCCTTCTCTATCCTTTTGGGGTGAGGAAACTCACCAATTTATAGACCTGGAGGTCTCTTGAAATGGGCATGCAGAGGCGCCACTTGGCAATCATGCCTTTCCAGGGGGAAGGAGATTCCTCCCTGAATAGGGACTTCATGACTGCCCTTGTAATTGCCTCTAACGCTCGAAAACGCTCACCCATACTCCCATGCGATGAAGGAAGCGTTAAGTGGCGGATCTGAGCTGCCATTTGTCAAGATTTGACTTTTTGCCCGTCAAACCTGCAATTCGCCCCACCCTGGAGCGAATCTAGAATTCGTCCCTGGGTGGGGCGAATCCTAGTTTGAATTCATTCCAGGGTGGAACGGATATTGAGCAAAGTGCCTGAAGGTGCCAAATTGATCTCTGACCTTCCAAAACTGTTGTGAGAGTGGTTAGGACCACTGTTTAACCTCTGGGGGCTGCCCTTGGGGCTGTGTGTGTCAATGCGATCAGTGTTTGCAGTCACATAATCGGATTGGTGCTGTTTTGGTGTCTACAATACAAATGTAGTAAAGAAGGCTTGATAAAAGCAAGCTTAACTAAACTAAAAACAAAAAACCCTAGAGGGGATCAAAACAACCAACATTAAACTGGAAAGAAGAATAAAGCTAAAACAAAAATGGAAAAGGGTAAAAATTACAACAATGGTACCCATAAAAAATAGGAAAAAACATTTGAAGCCCGACTAAGTTACGATATTTGCCTTAGTGGGGTTCAATTCTGGTCTTTGAACTTTTTGGAGCAAACATCTCCATTATGCTAGAAATTAGCATCTTATTTGTCATTCCTTGCCACTTAATTTCATGGGTGACAACTACCTTGTGAATTTTCCATGCCTTCGTTAACTTACCCTTTAAAAATATTGTAAAAAAATGCATAAAGGAAATGAAGATATGTGTTGGCACACATGTCAGAAAAACAATACCTAGTCACTAGGCCCCAATTCTACCACATCAACAACAACTAGTTACAGATTAATATTTCCATTTGCATCAATTTAGGGCATAAGACATAGAGCAAAATTATCATACCAAACTTGAAAGTTTTCTTGTTCAACTCCTTGATTGTCAAGGAGATCAACAACTTTGTTTCCTTCTTGGTAAACATGCTAAATTGTAACATATTTGGTTCCTTCAATTATTTTTAAACTTTCATGGCTAGAATTAAACATGCTCCGGGAAGGGAGTTGAAAATTTTGTATGCAATAAATGATATTCATTGAATCACATTCTATTATAATTATTTCAAATCGAAGCCTCTTGCAAATGAGTAAGCCTAGGTATAATACACGGGCTTCAACAAAATTGTTGGTTTGGCTGCCCATAGACTTAGCAAACGTGCACAATATTTTACCTTGACTATTTCTAAAGAGATTGCCTCCTCTAGCCCTACCAGGGTTTCCTTATGATGCCCCATCAACATTAAGTTTGACCCATCCACAAGGTGGGGAAATCCATTTCACCATTGACCTATCAACTTTTGGAGGATCCTAGAGGGGGAGTCATTATGAGATTTGAGTGTGTTGAAAATGGTCAATTCCCATTGATTCTTGGTCTTCTTAGCTTGGAAGAGAATAGCATTCTCAATGGAAAATGATAAAGCTCAAGAAAGCACTTATTTTGCAGTAGTACCAAAGATTATATTGTTCCTTTCCAACCAAACCTGCCACAAAAAGTGAGGAAAATATCCAACCAAAAAACATAGGTTTTTGGAGTCAAAAATAGATTTTGCCATTGATGGCAGACATCAACAAGAGTTTTTGGGTATACCTAGAATAAGTTGGCCAGTTTGAGAAAGGAAGATAACACTTCAATAGATAAAGGGCATTCAAGGAAGCATTAGTATTAGTATTAGTAACTAGAAAAATCTTACAATTGGGTTACCAGGAAAATCTCTGCTCCACCATTCAAGCACTTTGTTTATGAAATTTGGATGTTGGATCCACATCGATTCAAACTATAAATGAGACTTTAAATAGGTAGTATTCAACCCCTCCAAAACCAAGGGATTGTGGTCAGACCTAATCCAATGAAGAGTGTGGAGAGTTGTGTCCCCAAAGGATTGAAGATATTTATAGGAAATGAGGAATATATCCAATTACATTATGATATGATGTACCCCTAGTCACATGTTGGTCCAAGTGAATTTTCTCCCTTGAAGATGGATGTCCAGAAGACCACACTCATCAATGAATTTAAAAAAATATTCAAAACTCTAAGGTGAGATAGGAATACCTCCTTTTTTTTAGTAGGGTATAACGGTGAGTTAAAATTGCCAACTATCATCCAAGGTTGACTTTGGAATATATTCCACATCTACCTCATAGAAAATCATAGTTCTTTCCAACCAGACATAGTATTAGGAGGATACATGTTAGATAAAACCCATTGAAAATTTGAGTCTCTGCAACAAAAAGTAATGTTAGTAATCCTATTATAGGAATATAAAATATGAACTTCTACTTTTGTGGGGTCCTAAAGGCACATAAGGCCACTAGACACTCCCCTAGAAGGATTGGTAGCCACTCCACAATTTTCCATATAGCTTGAATAACTCTATATTGGCAGTTTTTTTTTGTCTTGGTTTCTTGCAGCAAGATGATGGCTTACTTAATATCTTTTCTCATGATGAAAGGATCCTATTCTTTTTTCATCCATTAAGACCTCTCACATTCCATGATATGATCTTCATTTGGAATATTTTGAAGATTTTTTCCCTCTTTCATGCGAAGGTGTCAGAGGGTGTTTGCTTTTGTTCTCTTCATATGTGGAAACCTTAAAATTATCCTACTAAGCTAAAGATGTGATAATAGTGGTTTAATAAATATTAGAAATACTATCTTCAATTTTTTTTCACCTTAAATCTTGTTTATTAGGTCTCCCTCTTTTCACTTTTTCATAGTCTATGTCAACTAAAATTTTCTTTTCATTTCTAGAACCATATTTTTGAGGGATAGGGTTTTGGTTATCAAGATTTGGATAATGAAATTTTAGCCCAAGACTGATAACATATTCACTAATAGGAGGAGGTATGGGAATAGACACACTGAATAAAGGGTCTTACTAGTTTGGGGACTCACTAGAATTAGATTAAAGAAGGCATAGGGATTCTATAGAAAAATTAAGACCACAAGGTCGTGGATGCATAGGGGATTACAAAATCTCACCAGTAGAGAAACAAGATTGCAAAGGGTTGTCTATAAGATCAATGACAGGATCCTCTACAAAATAACTTAAAGGTCTAGAAGGGTTTGCTTTAGCAAAAAAGGAGTAATTTTATTCTGAATTAAAAAATTTAGGAATGGAAAGATTACCTTATTTTTTCTTTTCATTAGGATTTCTTGATGCAATAGTAGAATTCTTGGTATCCATGGTGGTGGCCAGCTTCTGGGTCAACTTATATTGATAAACTTTATTTTTGTGAGCATTCTTAAGAGGTATATCATTACAATTAGCTATTGGGAATTTTTGGGTTAGTTTTTTTGTAGTTTTATTTTTCAGTAATGGACATTGAGCCTTCAAGTGACCTTGGGTATGGTATTCAATACAAAATACTGGATTTTCATAAACAATGGCCTGATGTCTTATTTTGGCGTCGTAGATGCAATATACATAGGTAGGCAACTCAAAATCAAGGTTTGTGATAACGTATATTCTCACATGAATGAGCCTTGACTGTACTTTTGATGCAAAGTCTAGGATAATAAAATCTCCAACAACTTCAACAACCATGAGAAAAATCCTTTCATACCAATATTGCAGGGGTAGGTTGGGGAGTCAAAACTAGATAGGTACCATATTAATAGATTTTGTTTCAGGATTAGAATCTTCTACCCATTATCGCAGAAACAAGCTTCTACGACCATAGAACCAAGGTCCTCCAAACAAGATATGATTGGTGTCTTGTGTATTGTTGAGGCTTATGAGGAACAAAACTCTAAACATGGCCTTGATTTCTATGAATTCACTAGGATGTCATGTTGTCGATGCCCATTTCCTGATTGATTCAATGTCAGGTCAACCTCCCATGAATTTTCCTATCAAGGATAAAGAGCTTTGGTTGGTAATCAAATTTATAACACTGGGAGGAATGGAGATCTCATTATTATTGTGGATGCAAGGGTTTCACTTAGAAGAGGTAGACACATATCCCTAATTTCTAAATTTATCAGCATTAGAACCTTGAGACTAGCTCAAAATATTACTACTAGCGGTTAAATTTTTAGAATCCGTATGTGAACCACAATCGCTAGTGGTGTGGCCTTCATCAAGGGGTCCACCTAGATTTTTTATGCCCATGTCTTCCAAGCCACCGTCTTTGCCATTGTTGGGAGGGTTCTTTGGATTACTGCTATTGCCATTGTTGGTATCAACTTTCCCCCCTCCAAAAACTTAAAATTTCCATTGCCATCACTAGAGCTCTCAATCACCATCACCATATTTCTCACCCTTGCTTTATAATGCTTGGAAATTCCATGAAAGTGTTTTATAGTTGTGTAAGATTTGAATGTAATGGATGGATTGACCGCTACTTACCATGACTATATTTGTTGCACTATGTTTTCTACCAACCCCATGTACTACAGATGATTCACAATCCCTTCTGTTAGGTTTTTTTTTAAAATATCTACACACAAAAGGAGATACATTTTTCCTGTTCATCGTTAGGATTTTGGTTCCAATTGTGTCTAATCTTTCAAACATCTAGCACCGTCCACAAAGATCAAGGGATTCCTATTTATAAATATCTAGTCTATATCATATCGCTATTAAAGCCCTTGCACAGAGTTCTTGCTAGAATAACACCTCCCTCCTTTGAATGTAATGGATGAATGTATTGTTGTTTACCACGACTAAATATGCTGCACTATGTTTTTTGTCGACCTTGCGCACCACGACTGATTCACAATCCCTTGTGCTACACTATAATACTTTTATTAAAAGTTTAAATTAAAAAAAAATATTTAAAATATTAAGTTTTAATTATTAATGTTTTAGACCTAAGAATTAAAACTCCATAAAAATTATTCTCTTTTAAGATAAAGCTCTTTTGATTAGGTTATCATTTTTAGGTAGGTTTTCTTTTGATTGAGTGTTATTTTATGACATTCAATCAAAAGAGCTTTATCTCAAAAGAGAATTATTTTATGACACTCAATCAAAAGAGCTTTATCTCAAAAGAGAATTATTTTATCGAATTTTATTTAAATTATTAAAATAAAAATAAAACCTGGACATTATTAGATTATTAATCTTGAAATTTGTTAAGACTGATTTTAAAAAAAAAATCAAAACTCATTTTATATAAAATAATAAAAATTATTTAATAAATAAAAATAATAATTTATAATATAAAAATTGTTGTCCAAGATATAAAAATACAATGTTAAAATGGTCTGAATTGTGCAGGCACAACAGTATGATGGTAAAAGATAAAGGTAAATGTACAACTCTCGTATGAAATAAAATTGGAACCTTCAGATTTTTATTTACAAGTTTCAAAACTAATTATTCAAGTTATACCGTTCAATATTTATCGTGTGGTAAAGTAACAAAAGTTGTAGAAGGATAACTAGTGACGAAAGTTGTACTCGTGGACATTTACCCTTACAGGGTCAAACTGGTTATCTACCGTATCATAGTGATACAGCTTTAACAACTCTCAAAAACGCCTTAATCCGATCTAACCGTGCCGTGTTTGAATAACTTGAGCCACTGTAAAAATCGCAACTGTGAAATCTAATCAATGGTCAACTAGGTAAAACATAGTACTTGCCATATTAATTTGGGCCTGTACTCCATGCTCCGCGGGAACTGGGATTGTTATATTCAAATCAGATCATATGAGATTTTGAAATAGTGAATTGTTAAGTTCTTGTTTTTATTAAGAAGAGACTTAAGTTTAAATTATAGGGTAAGTTTAGGGTAGTAGTTTGGCCAGCCCTAAGACCCTAGTACCAATCCTGAGATACCAGTGGTCCTTTTCATGTCAGGTCATAAAACAAAGAGTTGAAATATGTACTATTAGGGACAGCTACCCTTCATGTCATGTCATAAAACAAAGAGTTGGAATAGGTACTCTTAGGGACAGCTACCCTGTGGTCCTCTCCATATCAAGTCATAAAACAAAGAGTTAGAATAGGTACCATTAGAGACAGCTAAGGGTAATCCTATTCATATCAAATCATAAAATAACCTAATGGAATAGATACAGTTAAGGAATAGATACTATTAAGAAGAGCTCTAAGATTTAAATTAGAGTAATAGTAAAAAAAAAAAAAAGAAGACTGTAAATGGGTTTAAAAAAAAAACTTTATGAGTTTTTCATCATAGAACATAATTTCGCACTGATAGGGACTACACATGCAGAGCACATGCGCTTGAAGAAGGTACAAGAAAATTTATTAAAAAAAATGGAAGCTGAATGAGATAGACATAAAACGGGGTGAAAATTGTTGCACGGGTACATCAATCTCATGATTTTGAGTACCGATTTAACATAGCAAATTGCAATATTGACGATGTCATCCAAGGGATGTCGTAAGTCTTCGTTTACCGCCATGAAGATAAGGCTTATTTTGTGTGGATGGCATTTAGAAGAGACGATTTATTCTCTTGTTAGGCAGGGATTTGATATGGTGGTCTAATTTAGAAGGCGGCTATGCATTACTGACTCAAAACACTAGGTACGCACTAAGAAATTCGATATAATTATATAGAAATGTTTCATTTTCTCATCCCATGTGCCATTAATTACATCGAATGTCTTATTTGTCTACCCACAACAATGATTATGGTACCCGGCTGAACAGCATGATGCGCATGGAGTTTGATAAATTGCAGAAGCTGCAACGGGCTTATTTTAAAGAGGGACAATCTTGTGAGTGGAAGCAGGGTTTTGTCTATAAATGTATGTATCTGTTAAGAATTTCTGCAATCATTCTGCAATCATGTATTGCAGTGTGTTGCAGTGTCTACCACAGCCCTTGTAGAGTGCTGTAATCTTAATCTGCCAGCACATAGTTTAGAGTGTGTTCTACTGCCGGTGTTGCCATTGTGAAAATATTTGCCCTGTGGAGAGAAGCTGATGTGCTGCGGAAGCCTTTGGAGGAGTGAAAGTTTGTACTTTTCAGTTTTTACGGCGCAAGAGAAAATGGACTGGAAACGATATGGATTTTGCTGATAATCACAGCTGGGAATCACAGCTGGTTCCTGCGCAGAAGTGAAGATTTCTGTGTAATATATGAATGGAAATAATTTTTTTGCAAAGTGCTTTTGAGGGGACTTTTTTCTAACCGGTACGTAGCCTCTACTCGAACGATCGTCGCGTTGTGCAGCTTAGCGATCTTAGTTTTTCTGCGCTCTTAGTTTTTCTAAGATGGGAAATACGTCATTCGAGTTTGTAAATCTGTATGGTTTGTTGTGCCGTGTGTATTAAAGAGTGAAGAAGACTGAGACTCGGAGAGATTTTAATACTAGGGAATGGTGATTTTATATAGTGTATGGAGTGTGTATATTAAAATGTTGGAATATTGTTTTTCAGGCAGGGCATATCTTTATCTTATCTGTGAGCACTTTGATTAGTAGGGGGCAAGGCCATTCTCATATATCGCAAAGGTATTTATAAAAGTTGTAATATTTTGCTTACATGTTTTATTTGGAATTTTTTTTTTGGACATACAGGGGAGTTGGTTACATCTATTATTTTAGTAATTGTTAGTGCAGATTCAAATCAAAAGAACTTTTCTCAACAAGTTTATACGAAGATTAATATCAACTCAATTAATAATAAAGACT
This sequence comes from Wollemia nobilis, assembly GCA_028583015.1. Classification (NCBI taxonomy): domain Eukaryota; kingdom Viridiplantae; phylum Streptophyta; class Pinopsida; order Araucariales; family Araucariaceae; genus Wollemia; species Wollemia nobilis. The sequence goes on from JAQPPZ010016349.1 coordinate 4,110,289, forward strand.
TTTTTGGTGGGGTGTTTGAAGATATTTATTTTAAAGTTTTTTTTTTTTTTTGAAGTTATTGTTTTATTGGTGTGTTATTGATAGTTACGTGGTATTAAAAAAAATTAAATGATATAAAATATGAGATGATACTAATATTACAAAGGGAAGCATTTAATAACTTAAGACATACCAATAGATGGATGAGAATGTTAAATAGAATAAAAAGAACATGTATTCTAGAAAAAAAAAAAAATTGACAAATAGATCCATGAGTTTTATGACAAATAGATCTATGAGTTAGGTATTTGGATGAGGCACCTTTTTATAATGTATGATAGGATTAGAAAATATAATTAAGACACACCAATAGATCTGGATGAACATGTTAAATGAAATAAAAAGAAAATGCATGCAAGAAAATTTATTTTGTAACAAATAGATCCATAAGTTAGGTATTTGGATGAGGCACCTTTTATAATGTATAAGAGGACTAGCAAACTTAATATAGTTGATTTGAAAATGTAATTGACATGTCTCATTAGAAGAATAAAAGAACATAAGGACTACCTTAAAAAAATAAAATGAATAATAAATTAACATTGAAAAATGAATTTATCCTATAAATATGAATATATTATAGATTATAGCTTGCCTAGTAAATATCATTTCTTTGTATGTACCTTTGATGTGAGAGAAATATTGGGTGTAATAAAATTGGAAGAGCTTTATGGGACCTTATTATGTAAGAAGAGAAAATTAATAAATTTAATGGTGAATATAATGGGAATGAACAAGCTTTGTTGACTAAAGGAAAATACAAAAATTATAATCAAAGAATGCAAATTAAATATAAACCAACATAGTTAATGTAAGAACCACAAGATGACAAATAACATTAAACAAAAGGAAAGAAACAAAAAAAATTCAATGAGAGGCATAATAACAAGCACATAATGCATAGCTTTAAGGTAACTTAGTATAAGTGTTGGGAAGAAGGGAATAAAGTAAATCATATCTTAAAAGAAAAACATGTGGCTTCCAAAAATGATTCCATCTAAAGTATCAATCAAAGGGAAGATGAAAACTACAAAAATATTTTGATTACTTTTATTGTTACATATAAAAACTCTATAGATGTTTGGTATATTATGAGTCATCATGAGAAATATTATTAGTCTTTACAGAAGAAAATTGGCTTCCAAAAGTTTACTTTAGTTGATGATACATTGCTTAGTGTTGAATGTGTTAGAACTATTTCTATATAGGACACTAATGGAAATTAGCAAATTACTAAGGTGAATGCTAAAAAAAAATTGAAGGAAAATCTTCTCTTAGTTAATTAGATAGTAATGCGTGGATACAAGGTATAATTTTATCAAGATAAGTGTTTGATTAAGAATATAAGGGATGGATACATAGTCATGGTAGAGGTAATTATAGAAAATGAAATATATAAACTTGATTTGGCTCATGTAGACAAAGTTGCTTGTATTACAATTCATGATTATTTAATGACTTGTGATACCAAATATTTGTACACTTCAATTATTAGAGTTTTTCTCCATTATTAAATAAATATATGATGTTTAGATTTCCTTGGATCAAATCAAACACAAGTATTTATGACGGTCGAATGGTTGCAAAACAACAAAGAGTCTCATTTGAAAGGAGTACATCAAGAACAAGAAAACAACTTGAGCTAGTGTATAGTGACTTGTGTGGGCCTATAACTCCTCAATCAAAAGGAGAAGAAAAATATGTAATGTTTTATAGATGAATTTTTTAGAAATATTTGGATAAAATTTCCTAATATCAAGGATGAAATATTTAGGAAGTTTAAAATTTTTAAGACCCTAGTTGAAAATTAGAGTAATAAAACAATCAAAGTAATAAGAAATAGAAAATGTAAGAGAATATTTCAATTATAACTTTAAATATTTTTTTGAAAAATATGGTATTTGGAGAAAAACAATGAATAATTACATCCCACAGTAAAATGAAATTGATGGAAAAAACAAAATTTTGTTAAAATATCTCAACATATAATTCAATCTATGAACTTTCCCATTAAAAGTTAGGCAAAAGCTATCAATATACAACACATATTCAAAATAGATATCCTACGTCATGTTTTGATAGTATCACACCAGAAGAGATGTGGAGTGGAGAGAAGCCCATTGTGGACTACTTTAAAGTATTTGTTTCTTAAGCATATAGTCATGTTTCAAATGAAATAAAAACCTAAGAAGAGTGAAAACAAATGTATTAAGCATATATTTGTTGGTTATGATGATCAAAATAAGGGCTATATATTATATGATCTTCATTAGTAGAAATATAATATTTAATGAAGGAATTCAAGGTATCTTCTCAACTACTCCATGTCATCCTACTCAAAATAACATATATGATATGCTTGATTATTTCATAGATATTGAAGTGAATGCAAAACAATAGGAGCTATGCCTATCACAAATATAGAGTTCAATTTTATGTGGTTCTATTTAATATGATAACATGAAAATGTTTAATAGTTGGGTTCATTTATTGTAATTTTAATGGTTACTTTGGTCAAGGTAAAATTATTTTGGCATACTCAAAATCACATAAAAATTGAAGATCAAGATGTCCATCATGGAAATATTTTTTAATTAAAATGTATTCATATATCATAACAAATGTTGCAAAAAATATTATGGGGGTTAACATTTTTCTAATCGTACATGGAAGTAGTATATTAAATTTTTTAATATATCTAAATAGAAGAAAATAGAGTGGAAAATATTTTATCCCATTGTGTTGAGCTTTGTTAAGACAAAATTCAAATTTTAGAATACAACTTGCTCAAGGAAATTTCCTTCTTATGAAAAGATATTAAAATTTTTATAAAAGAATATTAGTGGTTTGAAAGTGTCAAAAACTATTTTTGATGGAGAGGAAAAGCTAGATATAGTTAGATATAGTCTAACTGAACTAAAAATAAATATAATACTTTGGTGTGTTGATAAAAGTAACAAATATAATAAATACAATTAGTAACCAAGTAAAAATCATTTACAATTGAGCATGGGCTTTGGCTCTTCTTCAGGAAGTCTAAGGTTCAAACTGCAACTTGGGAGTGTGAGGGGGTGGGTGTGTGGTGGCTTTCTATTAAATTCCCTATTGATAAGTATAGCTCTCAACTTTAGGAGAGATCATAGGGTTTCTCACAATAACCAAATCCAAAAAAAAAATCATTTACAATTTATTTAAAAAATGAAACCAAAATTAATTTATTCATTTGATTTAAGTCTTTTTATGATAACTTAAATGTTTAGCTACTACTTATTCTATTATAATTATATAAGTATTGTATATATATACTTAATTTTCAATTTACTTAATATATAAATATGTTGTCATAAAAATTAACTAAACATTCAAAATAACTTATAGTGTTTTTTCTAATAAATAAATAAATAATTAATTTATTATATTTAAGTATTTTTATAACCTTATAAAAATAATTTGCACATTAAAATATGAATATAAAACCTTATAATAACAAACCTTGGGCCTTCTTTTGGAGGTTCAAGGATCAAATGATAGTGTAAGTGTGTGAGGGGGTAGGTATATCATGGATGTGTGTTGTGTTTAGTGTGTGAGGGGGTAGATATATCATGGATGTGTGTTGTGTTTAGTGTGTGAGGGGGTAGGTATATCATGGTTGTGTGTTTAGTGTGTGATGGAGTGAGTATATGATGACTGTGTATTTGAATTTTATTGTTAAGTTGAGTTTTTCTTTTTATAAGTTTTTTTTTTCTATAAAAAATTATGGTAAAAATAAAAATACCCATTTTTAACATCTATCATAAAAATTTCTATGATAAACAAGATTATATATATATTTCCAATAACTCAAAAATATATGTAAATTTTACATTAAAATTCGTGGCTAAGCATGGAGCTTATAACTTGGTGGAATGAAGTCGCTACGTGGACTTTCTAAAATAGTTATAATAAAAAAATAAATATAAACCACAAAAATGCATCCTACACCATTTTAGTTGTATTTTAAGTGGTAATAATTAGACTTAGATATTTTGAAGAATATTATAGTAGAAAGTTTTCAGATTTTTAATAAAAAATAAAAATAATATGAATTATAAAATGTATCCTAAATAATTTTAGTTGTATTTTTAAGTGGTAATAATTAAACTTGGAGATTTTTGAGGGATATTATAGGGAAAGTTTTTTAGGTATTCAATAGAATCTCTTATAAAAAATGGTGTTAACTTGATTTGTTTTGTTCCAACATCACAATAATTAAGGTTTTGACCTCTCTTTGGAAGATCTATAATTTAAACTCATAGCTTACCAAAAAGATAGAATGAATGGTAACAAAAAGTTTAAGAATTAAATATCTTACTTCAATATTCTAAAAATAAAAATTCTATTAACTTTAACTAATCTAACAAATTAAAATTTATAATAACATTTACTTTAGAATCATCCAGTGCACTCTGAATTCCGTATTAGTTCTTGCCGAATAAAAGCTTCAGAAGGTTTGCCCTTCCCGAATAGCTTGCCGGTAATCGTTGTTTAAATTTCGAAGATTGGAACTTCGGTAAATCTCAGAAATTCTGCATTTTAAATTGATAAAAAATAGGTGATAAGATCATTATTTAGAATGAAAATCATATGTTTGATAACTGAGTTGAGGGATAAAAGATTAGAGTTACAATGTTTGAAATATAAAATAAAATAGAGTTACAGCTGGTGCCTCCGAGATGCGCGAACACCAGTTATTAAAACTGACAGGTGTGTGAACTAAAAATATAGATTGACTTTGAAAACTGTTACTCCGAGATGCGCGTCGAACACCAGTTATTAAAACTGACAGCTGTATGAACTAAAATATATATATATATATATATATATATATATATATATATATATATTTAATAATACTTTTTCCACATATCTGTTGTAGGTATTCAATTAGGGTTATATTATAGATTATGCAAATGACATTCTTAAAAATAAAATACATCCACACGAATTAAAAATAATATTTAATCAGTTGTATGGTGAAAAGATTGATTGACTTTCACATCTGCTACTGCACGACAATGCCAAGCCGCCTCCAATTATGAAAGCCTATTGGCGACAACTTGTATATTTATAACCACGGTGACGGTCATCAAATTAGTTTTGATATATATATCAAAACTAATTTGATGACCGTCACCGTCGTTATAAATATACAAGTAATTTGATGACCGTCACCGTGGTTATAAATATACAAGTTGTCGCCATATATATATTTGTTAGCGGAAAACCTCTTGCGGAGCTGTCTTGGTTTGAGAGACCACGGACAGGGATTCTACACCGTCAAAGTCAACCGGGGTCGCACTGGACCCTGCCCGTATCAACATTATTAATTGGATTTTGGATACTCAATTCAGCTTTTTGGTAGGGTGGATATTTGAACCTGGGACCTCCCTCGAAGGATTGCCCTCTCCTCTCCAACTCACCTACAACAACTAGGTGAAAAAACTAATTTATAGTGGAAAACACCCCTTTGTGAGGTGAGAGATTTGAACCAGGGGTCTATTTGTATATATATATATATATATATATATATATATATATATATAATATATATATATATATATATATATATATATTGTATTGATAAAAAAAAGGTTGAAGGGTACCGACCTTTTATATAGAACTTGAAAGATGTAAAAAAAAAAAAAAACAAGAGAAGATCATACAAATGCAAGATAGCCCTATCTTAGTAAAACAAACAAACATGGGCTAAACATGTTGATGGAGAAGTTGAAATAATATTCCTCCTGCTATCCTTCTATTTAACATGGCTGATGTAGTGCTCAATGCTTTACATAACTGATAAGGAAATTGCTGACAAAAATATAATTTAGTATGCTCAAATCCTTCATCGCATGATCCCAATAAGTATTTTGCTTTGCTCTGCCCTCTTTATCTGCTGGCTTCATTATCAATTCAACCTCTTCCAACTCCATGGGGGCATATGACCATACCTCAAAATTCGTAAATTTAACTGCCATATTCACCATTTTATCAAAAAATTTGTTTCCCTCTCTATTAATATATTTTACTTGACTTTCTTATAGGTTTCCCAAGATAGTCCTTGCATCTGTAATTATTTGGAAAATTTTAGAATTATTTAACTCCCCTTTTCGAAGAGAAATTATAATGTTCATGGAATCCCCCTCAAGAACACTTCTCCTAAAACCCAAATTCACTTCAATTCAGAGGCCTGTAAGCATTGCCCTTGCTTCATATTTGTGATTTGTGGTAATTCCTATATCCTCAGTATATGCAACCATTTCCTGACCTTTGTCATTACTAATGGGGCCCCCACCACCAACATGACTCGGTTTACCTTTTGCAGCTCCATCGAAGTTAATTTTTACCCAGTCTTTATGGGGATATTTCAATCTAGTGTCTAGTCTCGCTGTAACGACCCCAAAACACACAAACAAAAAATACAAAAATAGAAAGAGTTTTTTTTTACTAAGGAGAGGGATACATTAACCCCTAACCCAACTAGCATTTACCTAAAGTTTCAATCCCCTAAGTTTTCCTAGAAGTTACATCTCATGAAGTACCCTATCACAAGTCCATTTGTGTAGGCATATCATGTATCACTGCAGATAAGGTCATATGTCCCATCATTCTTGATAAGCTAGACCTATCAACTGCAGTCCATCAAAGGTATACACACATCTCCATACCATACACAAATAATTATATATAGTTATGCTATGAGTATTGCAATTTAAGCTATCTATCTCGTCTCCACGATGAGCTATCTTAACTTAAATGTAATCTCTTCACAACTTAGTCTTTTATCTCCCTAAGGGGGTCTCAATTGCCTTAGGTCTCGTGTGTTCTCCCTCCGGGATTCTCAATTACTTTAGGTTACCTATGTTCACCCTAAGGGGTTCTTAATTCCCTTAGGTCACCTCTGATTTCACCCTAGAACTCTACACTTATATTTATATCATCAAGCAACCAAACAATGATACATCTAGATATTACAACATATGAAAACAATCACCAAGCATCCAAAAGTAAAGCAAGCTTAAAACTAAAAGAGAATCAACTACATAAAGTAACCAATTATAGAAATAAAGTAAAATTACCTTCTATATACCAATAAACAATTATTGCATCATAATTTGCATGATAAATCCTTCTTAATTTAAATATTATTACATTAACCGCATTGTGGATATCTCCCCACAATTTTAGTCTATTTGAGCATACGTAAATCATCGTAAGATACAATTACCTATACTCTTTTTCCATTGAACTCCTTGCTTCTCCGTACTTCCCATTGGATATTTGAGGGTAGTAGGGGATCTGGATAGTCATGGTTCAATATAGAAATGCCTTTAAATGCATGTACTCATTTACTTTTCCAAATTACAACTATACAAAATTCAATTAAGTTTCTAACCATCTAATGCATAATGGATATTATAAAAGAACCTTTACTTTTATTTTCCCCTCTCAAGTTCCCTTAGAGAGTCATCCATCATGTACTACTTAGATCAAGGTCTAACTTTGATCAAATTCATTCATGTATTAAAGCATTAAAGTCCCATAACCCTAACCTTTAAAACAATCTCTTTTAATTTAATTCCCTAAATCAAAGCCCCATAACTTCAATTCAAATAATAAATCTACATCTTTTTTAATTCACAATTTCCAATCAACCAATTAATGTTTAAAGTATTATAGTCCCATACCTTTAATCTTAAAACAATCATTCATTCATTCCCTAAATTAAAGCCCCATAACTTCAATTCAAATAATAAATCCACATCCTTTTTAATTGAAAACTCCTAAGATAATCAACTTTAATCAAATGGTTCCTTCTTAATTAAAAACCTTTAATAAATCCTATAAAAATAAATGGGTCCTTTCTAATTAAAATCCTTCAATAATTTCATATAAATCAATGGTTCCTTTCTAATTAAAAAGCCTTCAATAATTTCACATAAGTTAAAGGTTCTTTCTAATTAAAAGCTTGCATTATATTTTATATAAATCAAAGATCCCTTTCTAATTAAAAGCCTTCAATAAATCTCATAAATCAAAGGTTCTTTCTAATTAAAAGCCTTCAATAATTTCATATAAATCAAATTTTATTTCTAATTAAAAGCCTTCAATAAATCTCATATAAATCAAAGGTTATTTCTAATTAAAAGCCTTCAATATATTTTATATAAATCAAAGGTCACTTTCTAATTAAAAACCTTAATTGTATTTAATATAAAACTAAGGTTCCTTTAAATTTAATTAAGTTTTACAACACCTTCCTAAGGCAGGGTCTACAACCAGGGCCCAACGTCTTCCAAGGCAGATGCTGAACAACCATGACAAAACTAGAACTAGGTACTGCTCTTACATCTATCATAATAGAGTTCCTACTCTTGGAGCACAACGCTCTCAATTACTCGATACTCTCAACTTCCACAACGCTCTTGGACATGTAGTTTCCATGAACCCTCACAATGCTCCCATCGACATATCGTGGCCTTCAAACATGCACAACGCTCACCATTAACACTCATTGGCTTCCCTAGCACAATGCTCACCAATAAGACACACTTTGGTTTCATAGTGTACAACACTCACCATTTAACACAGTCTGGTTTCATAGCGCACAATGATCACCAATTAAAACACTCTAGTTACATAGAACACAACGCTAACCAAATAACACATGGTGGCTTATTTAAAACACATCCTAGCTTCCTAAAGCACATCGCTCTCCATAAAAATATGGTGGTTTCTCTAAGACACAACCTAGCTTCCTAAAGCACACCACTCTCCATAAACATATGGTGGTTTCTATTAAACAAAATCTAGATTCCTAAAGCACATTTCTCTCTATAAACATATGGTGGTTTCTCCAAACCACAGTATGGCTTACTAAGGCACAATCCTTACTATAAATGTGGACGTAGGTGCTTCCAATATTGCCCATGGAATTTCATGCTATAGTGGAAATAAAACTAGCAGAGCATAACCTAGTTTTCTCACCATACCAATGCAAATAAAAACCAGATTTAAAGTTTAAAGCAACCCAACCTTAAAACTTGTATGGATATGGAAATCTGGCAATGTCTACTACCTTACCCTTCTCAAAGAGAAGAAGGAGGTTTTTGAATGGTCATACAAAGACATGTCGAGGCTAGATCCGTAGCTAGTCATGCATAACCTAACGCTTGATCCGACAGTCAAGCCCATTAAGAAAAAACTACGTAAGATGCACCCAACAATGGCCTTAATGGTCGAAGATGAGATGCAAAAGCTTTTGGATGCAAAGTTTGTCATCTGCGTAGATTACCCACCATGGCTGTCCAACATGGTGCCCGTAAAGAAGCCTGATGGGAGGATTCGCATATGCACTAATTTTTTATATCTAAACAAAGCAAGTCCTAAGGATGATTTCCCCTTGCCAAGCATCGACACATTGGTAGATGCTATAATAGGTCACAAAATGCTATCCCTCATGGATGGTTTCTTAGGATACAATCAAATTCGTATGAATCCCAAGGACAAACTAAAAGTGGTGTTCACAATGCCTTGGGGGACATTTTGTTATAAGGTCATGCCCTTTGGCCTTAAAAATGTCGGCACTACCTACCAACGTGCCATGACGTACATCTTCCATGATTACATGCATAAAATTTTGGAAGATTACATGGATGATTTGTTGGCAAAATATCTTTTGCACCCAGATCATCTCGATGAATTAAGGAAGATCCTTGACCACCCCATGGAATATAAAGTCAGACTGAATCCCAAGAAGTGCGTATTTGGCATCACATCTAGAAAACTCTTGGGTTTCATAGTCTCAAAGCCAAGCATCAAGGTGGACCCAAACAAAGTCAAGACAATCCTTGAAATGCTCCCCCCAACTACCATTAAGCAACTCAGAAGTCTGTAGGGAAAGGTCACATCAATTAAGTGCTTCATAGCGCAGCTATCTGACAAGTGCCGACCCATGAACAAATTATTGCATAGGGGTGTAGCATTTCATTGGGATGACGAGTGCCAGTTAGCCTTTGATGAAATTAAACAATACTTGGATTCGATGCCAGTATTGAAACCACCTAGACCAGGAGTGTCGTTCTATTTATACATCTCAGCTACTGAGGTGGCATTGGGCACCATGCTAGCCCAGAAAAATGAACTTCACAAAGAATAGGCTACTTATTACCTTAGCCGTACCCTGGTCAGTTATGAACTTAACTATGCATACATTGAGAAGCTCTACTTGGCAGTGGTGTTTTCTACCAAAAAGCTATGCCACTACATGCTCAGCAATACGACGTATATTATGTCTAAGGAGAATCCATTGCGATACATGATGAGTCATACTTATCATAGTAGTCGCACGACAAAATGGATCATGTTGTTGACAGAGTTTGACATAGAGTTTATTGGATAGAAATCCATCAAAGGTCAAGTCATAGCCGATCAACTAGCAGAGGCTCCTCTCAAAGACAATCAGCCTCTGGTCATAGAACTACCCGATGATGGGGTTTTCCATGTCTCAGAATTGCCATATTCTGATGAGCCTGAGTCCCAGGCTGACATAACCCTATTTTTTGATGGTTCTAAATGTGAGCAAGGCGGTGGCATGGGAATCGTATTCTTTGCACTGCAAGGGGTTCCAATGCCTCTATCATTTAAATTAGACTTCCTGTGCACCAACAACAATGCAGAATACGAAGACTTGCTCATAGGTCTTTAGACAACAATCACCATGAACATCAAATGATTAAACATCTTTGGTGATTCACTGCTAATTGTCAACCAAGTTAAAGGGGTATTCCAGTGTAGATGCATGGTTTTTCAGGCCTACAAATCCCTTACGAAAAAATTCCTCGTAAAGCTTTAATGGTATGACATCGAGGCACTCCCTCGGTCATCGAATCATTTTGCGGATACTATGGCCTTCTTGGGGTCACTAATCCTGCAATACATCTCTAGTGATATGACAACCATTCAAGTCAAAACACTATCGCAATCCATGATGGAGCGTGCAAGCTCTAACTTAACACCAAAAATCCACCTGATCTAGACTGAATCATCTCCAGATAGGTTCTCTCGAATCCACGATTGTCTGAATCATGCCAACTAGGGGTCCTTGTTCTCCCCTACTCACCTTAATAGCAACACAACGCTATTCTTACAAGTTCTTTCCTGTTCAGCTTTTCCTAGGGATGAACTTCAAGAGGGATTAGTTGTTCATACTGTCGAGGCTTCTGATTAGCAGGATTGGTATTCACCCATAAGGGATTACCTAAAGCTAGGTAACCTCCCGCTTGGATTGACGCATGCCACAAAATGATCATTCAAATAGAAAGTGACAAAGCATGTCTTGTTAGGAGACATTTTGTATCGTTGCAGCTACGAAGGAATCGTCCTTCATTGCTTGGACCAGCAGGAGTCCACTTGGGTGATTGCCCAAGTGCACGATGGTACGTATAGTGTCCACTTTAGTGGTATGGCCATCGCAAAGTGCATTCTTTGCATGGGCTATTATTGGCCATATTTAGAGCAAGATTGTTGCGCGTATGTGAGGAAGTGCGTGAAGTGTCAACACCATGACAATTTGACACACGTACCTTCTTAGGCCTTGCAGTCGATTCAATTGACTTGTCTGTTTTCACAGTGGGGTCCAGATCTAATCAAAAATATCTCCCTTGCATCGTTTGGCCATCACACGTTTATCATAACGGCCACAGAGTACTTCACCAAATGGGTGGAAGCAATTCCGCTTACATCTACGACTGGAACTTGCATTTCGAAGTTCATTTTACATAATATCATATGTCATTTTGGTATTCCATCCAAGATAATCTTGGATAATGGGACATCATTCAATAACAAATACGTGCATGCTTTGACCACAAAGTACAAAATTCAGCACAAGTTTTCAACACCCTAGTATCTGCAGGCAAATGGACAAGTAGAGGTGTCAAACAAAATGCTAGTTGCCATCCTCAAAAAGACAGCCATAGACAATCATAAGGATTGGCACATTCAGATCCCACTTGCCCTGTGGGCTTATTGCACTAGCATTCGGACACCCATTGGGGTAACTCTATTTTCATTGGTGTATGGATCCGAGGTAGTCATGCCTCTCGAGTTAGAAATTCCTTCCCTGTGCATATCAATGCAAGAGTTCATCGATGATGACACTATGTGGCAGACCCAGTTAGACCAGCTTATGTTGCTCGACGAATGACACGTTAATGCTCTTGAGCATTTACGTATCTATCAAGAGCAACTTAAGAGGGAATACAACATGAAGGTTCACCTGAGGGATTTTCAGGTTAGTGACTTGGTCTTAAAAGAGAACCAACAGAACTCTAACTTGTCGCACCATCTAAGGGATAAATTCATGACAAACTAGTTTGGTCCTTATTTCATCGCTAGTAAAATAGGACCTGGAACATACCGGTTAGCCTCTCTTGATGGAATTAAGGAACTAGAACCCTTGAACATCAGTCATTTGCGACAATTCCATATTTAACAGAGCCATATCCCAAAATGCTCCAAGGATTCTCATAATCACTTGGTCAATCCCAAAATGCTCCAGGGATTCTCATAATTGCTTGGTCAATCCCAAAATGCTCCAGGGATTCTCATCATCGCTTGGTCAATCCCAAAATGCTCCAAGGATTCTCATAATCGCTTGGTCAATCCCAAAATGCTCCAAGGATTCTCATCATCGCTTGGTCAATCCCAAAATGCTCCAAGGATTCTCATCATCGCTTGGTCAATCCCAAAATGCTCCAAGGATTCTCATCATCACTTGGTCAATCCCAAAATGCTCCAAGGATTCTCATCATCGCTTGGTCAATCCCAAAATGCTCCAAGGATTCCTATAATCGCTTGTTCAATCCTAAAATACTCCAAGGATCCCTATAATTGCTTGGTCAACCCCCCCCAAAAAAAATGCCCCAAAGACGCCCATTACCCCTTTGGTCAAACCAAAAAGCTCCAAGGATTCCCACAATCACTTGGTCAAAAATAAGAAAATTCAAAAACAATAAAATCATCAAAAATACAAAAAAAAATTGCACCTCCTTTCCATACATGCTCAAAATCATCACAAATAACGAGCTCTTCTTGCACCTCATCAATCCATAAAAAACACAAATATAATAGCTACATTAAGCATCACATCCATACATTGCATATTTGTGGTCATACAGGTCAAAAGCACCATAGAACTGTAATTACTCGGCAAACCCACTCGTTCCCACATTTCTCAATTCTGTAATAAACCACCATTTATGTTATTTTACCATACCATAGTCAGTGGTCTTCTAAGGTATCTATAGTTTTGTCACTTAGCTGTCATTAGCCTTCTAGCCAAACACTGTACAATGTCAGATAGATTTTCCAAAGCTAGAATCTCACTTGGATCACACCTTGTTACATAACATCCCAACACAAAGTTAAAACACATAAAAATTCCAAAGTTGTGTGAATGAAAGATGATGCCTGCAAAGCAATCTAGGTCATCATAAAGCGAAACAATTATCTTGCTCATCCCCCTGTGCGAATGACCCCAAGAATGCTGAGAGTTGGCAAAAGGACAAGCATCTTCCCTACCGAATTCCCCAAGCATCCCAAGTTCTCAAAAGGTTGCAAAAATCATAAAATTTTGTAAAAGTAGAAAATCCAAAAAAATTGACATCACCACCAAAGTGCATACCTCAAACAACACATACAATAGTGATCCTCATCACTTGAAATTCAAATCCCTTGCTCAAAATAATATATATATAATAAAAATAAACAGTGATTTTTATCACTACAAAAGAGCAAGTATCCCAATACAATTGAAGAAAATAAGGGAGTCGAACTTGAATCCTTGGAACTCTTAGCATTCAGAAGGTCATGAGGTGAACCTCAGTACCGGTTTGGTGGATAGCCTATCGGTCACTAGTGGTAAAACTCCCACATGATGATATATTTGTCACATTAACTCGTATACAGATCAATGTTTGCATGTGGATGGGCTAGCTTATGGTATCCTAGATAGCATCACAGATCAATCTGACTAAATACAACAAAGGATTTAGTGGAGCTAATTAGGTGATCCTCGATACGAGGTTTGGTTGACAGCCTATTTGACACTGGCGGTATCCTGACAAATACCACATAAACGAATTCAATTGCACACACAGGGATGTGAAACAACTTGGTCAAAGACAAGTCCGATTCATACCATGTCCAAAATTCTTGGAAGATAACATTACAGTACTAGCTAGTTGGTTAAAACATCTGAGTCTCAGAAAAACTTAACTACATTCTAAAACCACTTGTGCAATCTGTCATCCTTGAATTGCCATCATAAAATACAAAAATAACATGTATACAGCAAAATTCATTCACCACAACAATCGCCTAAGACAAAAAGCCATAAGTTCTAAACAATCTATGGTGCCCTCGCCAAAAATCACAAACTTAATTCATCCATTCCATTTGCATATCCTACTAATTAGAAACATTTGCATTCATCATAACATATGCATCCATCAACATCAATTAACATGCATACATACACATTCAACAACCATTGAGTATAACATCAAATTTTGACATGTGTATAAATAAAATAAAGTCATCTGTATATATATCATCAAAAATACTCGTAGGCTACAATAAACCGGTCCTCTGACCTCGTAAAAAGAAAAACCTCAAAAACCCCTAAGCCTAGGGCATCGGCCACCATGAACACACAGGATCGGTGCAACAAGATCTACCCCTTAGGGCAGCTATCACTAGCCCCTGCATCACACCTACTAGAGCCCCCCTCATCCAGTCGCCTGTGTCAAGAAGATGTTGACTGCTCAGTATCACTCCCTCTCAAGCGGCATGATGACCCACCTCTACTAAGCGTAGGGATCCACCCATCGAGATGGCTAATATCTGCGTCTAGATCCAATCAATGTCGCACCAAGTCCATCTCCCACTGCTGGTACATAGCAAAATTTTTGTTGCACTGTGCCAACTATGCCCGTAGAATATCCCTCTCCCATGCTGCATCAGTATCCCCCTCCTGTCGACGGTGCACAGCCCATGCAGTCCCCCGCTCTGCTAGCTGATTCCATAAGAGATCCCTCTCCTGTAGAGCCTCCCCCAGCACCTTATCCCATCTCCAAAGCAGCCCCGCCAATCGCACATTCTCAGCGTGCAACCCTGCCTCCATGTCCTCCATGACTACCTAAGGTATTAGCATCTCTGGAATAGTAGCCTGCTCTGACTCCCACTGCTTCGAGATTTCCTACATATTTGGCTGCTCTAGAACCCCAAAATCCTCCCTTGTAAAATCATCCACCTCTACCATATCCACATCCTCTAGCGGAACCCCCCAACCCTCACCTGGTGCCTCTGCACCCTCATCACCTGCTGTCGTTGCCTCGACACCTCCTAGTGGTCCCTCTCTCCGCCATCACCATAGTGTCCACCACTGGTCGTACTCACCCAATGGTGCAATGATCGACCAAGCCAAAGTCCTCTCATCCCCTCAGCATCAATAGACCATAGGCTCCCCAAGCAACCCCTGGCGCACCCTAAACTATCGTGTCAACCGGCTATAAGAGAAGAACTCCTACTCGGTCCCATGTTGCCCAATCATCTATCGCCCTCTGTGAACCCATAGGAGCCACTCTCTAGCCTCAGGACAGGCTGGACAGTCTCGATAGGGGTGCCAAAACACCTCCCCTGGAGTAAGTCGGGCAAAGGCATCGACATAGTGCCCTACAAAACCTGCCCACCATTGACTCTACCCCTGATCCTCGGATCGCCACCACAGAGCCATGTATCCAATATCCATATCCACCATCTTTGCCCGAGTAGTCCACGATAGCCCCATCGGCCTCTCCACCGCTATATGCTACCAAGCCCAGTACTGCAATAGAAAGCTGCACCCAATACCCTTCTGCCTCTGAAAACGGACCTCGTACAGCTCATCATGAAAGCATGAGATTTCAGAAGAAAGAAATACTAATGCGATACATTCAAAATCAAACAAACGCTTAAGTCCTAAGATGTGAAATGCATGAAATGAAAGAGACGAATTGAACGGAGATAAAAGAAAGTACATAAAACATAGCCCTTTTGCAAATTTTTGATGTTTTGCAACCTTTGAGAACTTTGGATTCTTGGGGAATTGGGTAGGGAAGATTCTTGTCCTTTTTCCAACTCTTAGCATTCTTGGGGTCATTCGCACAGGGGGATGAGCGAGGTAACCTTTTTCATTGTATGGTATCCTATACTACTTTACAAGTTTCATCATTCATTGACACAACTTGGGAATTGTTTTTATGTGCTTTTGAACTTGTGATGGGATGCTACGTACCAAGGTGTATTTCAAGTAAAACTCTACCATTGTAACATCCATTTGACTTTGTACAATTCTTGGCTAGAGATCTAAAGACAGTTGAATGACGAACCGCTAGATACTTTTAGTCAACAACTGAAATGGTGAATGGCGTTTATTGTGGTGTACTTTTGTTTAAAATGGAAAACATGAAAGGTGGTGGATTTGCCAAGTAATGACAGTCTATGGTGCCTTTGCCTTGTGTGATCAACAATATGCAATGGATGGATGCGGTGTCTATGTAGCTATTTTGTATTTTGATTTTTGAAGTATGCATGAAATTGAAATGCAGATTTTTTTTTATTTTTGATGATTTTGATTGTTTTTAGATTTTTTTTGACCAAGTGATTGCGATAATCCTTGAAGCTTTTGGGGTAACCAAGGGATTGCGATAATCCTTGGAGCTTTTTGGTGTGACCAAAGGGTTTGTAGGCACATTTGGGGCATTTTGGGGTGACCAAGAAATTGCGATAATCCTTGGATCTTTTGGGTTGACCAAGCAATTGCGATAATCCTTGGAGATTTTTGGGATGACCAAGCAATTGCGATAATCCTTGGAGCTTTTGGGTTGGCCAAGAGATTGTGATAATCCTTGGAGCTTTTTGGGATGACCAAGTGATTACGATAATCGTTGGAGCTTATGGGTTTGCCAACAGATTGTGATAATCCTTCGAGCTTTTTGGGATGACCAAGCGATTGCAATAATCCTTGGAGATTTTGGGATGACCAAGCGATTGTGATAATCCTTGGAGATTTTTGGGATGACCAAGTGATTGCGATAATCCTTGGAGCTTTTGGGTTGACCAAGAGATTGCGATAATCCTTGGAGCCTTTGGTGTGACCAAAGGGTTTGTAGGCACCTTTGGGGCATTTTGGGGTGACCAAGTGATTGCGATAATCCTTGGAGCTTTCGACTTGCTCTTTAGGGGATAGATTTACCCCCAGCTTGATGATATTTGTGCTTCGGATCTGGCTATGGAGGGATTGGTATGAATGGATCAGCCCTATGCATGAATAGGAGGATAGGGTCTACCTCGGTACTGATAGTGCTATGGGGTCTCTGGGCAGAAGTTGATCTTTGTGTGCCCAAAGTGGTGGATTCAACAATTGGTTCCACTGCATTGGGTTAACGTGCCACTCATGCCCTGGCCTTATTTTTAGCTGTTGAAGTGCATCATTAATATCCATGGGGTGTTGATGCTGTCACATGTGATTGTTGTGGGCCATCTCTATTTTATCCTCACCTTCGGCCAGTGATTCCAGCTCATCAAAATCTGGTGATTCTGATACATGGAAGACTGCATCATCAGGTAGCCCTACGATTAGAGGTTGATCCTCTTTGAAAGGAGCCTCATGTAAGTTGGTCCTTGGGAGCTCCAAAATCTTGGTCTCTACTAACTCGAAGTGCTCTAGCACTTTGCATGTATCAGGGGATTTGAGCTCCTCCTCTTTGGTTGGTTCTTGTTGAGGAACTTGGGGCCTATGGAGGGGTGGCCATATAACACCCCCCATGCCTTGGTAGGGCTTTTCATCCCGCTCTTCTTCTCGCTTTAATCCTAAGAGGCTTCTTTATGAATTTCTAAGGGTGGCCCATAAACTTGAGTGGGTTCTTGAGGAAGGCGCCCGTCATTGGTTATAGGAGTGGCCTCCCGCTCATGTCTAGGAGGCATCGGGGGCGGTTCTTGATAAGGTCATGGAGACTTGTCTCGCACCCGGGGGTTGTGCCTCTCATAATGTTTTGTCTTATGCATGTGCGGGGTTGGAGTCCTCTCCTACATAGTGTGTTGGAACAACTCATTCTTCTGGCGCTAAAGTTTCTCTTTGTTAATATGGTATAGTTCCTCTAACTATAGTCACTCTAGCTCAAGTTGCATGAGTTGCACCCAGTGGGCAACATGTTTGGCAAATTCTAAGATAGTTTGTCCCACCATCTCATGTCTAGAAGGGTTAGATGCCTCTCTTACATATCTATCTCGGTCATGGTGATCCGAGATCTCTATAGGCCGCCTCCCTCTGTTGGGGGTAGCGGCATTCCCTCGGGGCTTTGGCCTCAGTGAGTGGTCTTGATAGATAGCAAGTGCGGAGGGGTATTCCTCGTGCTCTCTTTCATAAGTGAAAAAGGGATGAACGGAGTTGGCTCGCCCTGCCTGAAGAGCCGTGTGCTCTGGATTTGACCGGTTTTTGCTAACAATGATGCGAGGTGTAGGAGGGATGGCATAGTCATGTGGCCCCCCCTTATGGACCCCCTGCCATTCTAGCACTTCATCGCATAGTGGCCAATTATAGCGGGTGTCCAAGGGAGTTCTCCCACGGGTATACCTCTCCTAAATGGGTGTGTGCTGGGTGTTGTGCTGGCAGGGAGTGCCCCTAGAAGGGATGCCCTTATAGTCCCATTATGTCAGGGCGCAGAGGGGTCTGCCTTGTGTGTCAGGCCACCAAGGTGGTATGACCAAATCCTTGGGGCTATATCGGAGGTGACTTGTGCCTCCTTGGATATTCCCCATAGCGTCCACCCGTGATTGGGCTTGGCTATGGGTGAGCACCATGACGATGTCTCTCTAAAAACCCTAAAATTGAAATGAGTCAGATGGGGCCCAAAATTAGGGTGTGCATCCTTCTTATAATAGATAAGCCATAAATAAAGTTTCAAGTCCTAACTCTAAATACATTAGGAGAGATTAACTTTCGAACAGCTCAAAAAGCATAAAAAATTAGGTGAGCAATTTTAAAACCTAATTTCGGGGCACTAGATGATGGAATTTGGCCCCGAAAACTGGTTTTCTGGACAAATACAACTCTAGGGAGATATATTTGTTTAAAAATATCCCAACTAGCTCCCTGTCAAATTTCACATCAATCGGAGCTACGGTTGAGAAGTTATGGCGCCGACAAAATGCACTAAAATTTAGGGAAAAAAATAAGATTTCCCATATTTTGTTGGATTCTCCTGCATCACTTATGGGCACCTTTGGGGCGCTTTTGGGTTGAACAAAGGGTTCATGGAAACCTTTGGGTCATTTTGGAGTGACCAAGTGATTGCGGGAATCCTTGGAGCTTTTAGAGCGAGTGACAAAATGCGTAGATTTTTATCTTTTGTTTATGATTTTTCTGATATCTTTTTTTTTTGTTACACTAAGCAGAAATGAACACACGCATACACAAGCGGTGATTATCTCTTTTAAATATTAATGGTGTGTCCTAAAACTGGTTTATTGTGTTTTTGATTTTGTGTTTTTTTTGAAAGTTTTGAAGAACGTTTAAATGCATAATGAAGGCTCATATGACTCCCATAATTGGTCTCCCATTCAATATACCATTGTCGGACCGATATACCAACCTCTCCATATACACACCCTTACGAGAGGGAAACTATAGGTACGTGAGAGCAGATGGTACATGGAACATAGATGGTACGAAAGGGGGATTGTCTTGTTTATGACACCTACCATAGAAGACTTATCCTCGCATGTTGGGAATCACCCCAATGACACTCGATCAGCTTTTTTCAGGATTTACGTCAAGCAACAGTGACAATCAGGGTAAATGCATGCAAAAATCAAGCCAAGGTGGTGATGAAATCCACCGTTGGTCTTGATTAAGGGCTGGGGTTTTATGACCAACTCCTTAGTTTAAAAATGTTGTGTGAAGTGTGTGTGGTTATTTTTATTTAAAAAATGAAACAGGCAGCAACTTTGCCTAAGAAGGCAAAATTGACAGAAAACAAAAACAGAAAAACAAAAAATGACAGGAACAGTTTAGGACCCTTACCTTTTCTCTGTCTAGACCTGTTGTTTCTGATCCTCAGCCCTGAAACTGCACAGACCGAAATTCATCCCTAGATGAGACAAATTATAGAATAGAATTTGTCCCTGTATGAGACGAATTAGAATTCGTCTTAGGGTCAGACGAATTACAATAATGTATTCGCCACAGGCAAAGACGAATAACAGTCAGAGTTTGAAAAAATGGTACCTGTGAGCACAAAAACACAAATTTTTAATCAGTTTCTTGATCTCAAAAACCAGGGGACAGAGTCCCACCGTGATCGCCACTGAAAGCACGAGATTTTGGAAGAAAGAAATACTAATGTGACGCATTCAAAATCAAAAAATGCTTAAGTCCTAAGATGTGAAATGCATGAAATGAAAGAGATGAATTGAACGGAGATAAAAGAAAGTACAAAAAACATAGCCCTTTTTATTTAACTCTTGTAATATCGGTTACAAAGACGCCTCCTCCCTTTTTAGGGGCTAGGAGCGTTAAAAGAGTTTTGGTTACAATCATGACTTAGTGTTCCTCCTTCCGCGTGCCCACATTTGAAATGGGCGAGCCAAAGTGTTGCCACTGCTGGTGTTGATGAATCCTTGATTCTTGTTGCTCCTTCTGCATTCAAAGACACAACATGTCGTTAGTACCACCTGTGACAAAATATGAAGCATTTGATCTTAAAAACCAATGGAGGATGCATGCTTAAGATTAGCTAAACCAGTGAATAAAATGACTCCAAGTAACCTGCAAATTTGATAGAGACCAGAGAACATTACCAGAGGGCCATTGCCATCAAAATAGTCGGACAAACACCGCCGATTTGAGTTCAACTATAATTCATCCCTGGTTAGGATGAATTCTACTGTAATTCATCCCCAAGAAGGACGAATTCACCTATGGCAAAGCGCCAAAGTGATGCTGCCCAAATGTCACATCTCAGGATATCCAAAAGACCTACAAACATAGGGGTTAGCTAATTGGGGGCATTTTGGGACGACCCAGATGGTCGGATTTTCTCAATTTGACCTCCATCAACGAGAATTTGACGTTGTTACCTGCAAGTTAGTGAGGACCACAAAAGTGACAAAACATGATAATATTTGATCAAAGTCTTATGAAATCAAAATTATAACCTATCTAAAAAGCATACAATGGAATGGAAGATAAAAAAGTGATGAAAGAAAAAATTAAAATGAAACTAAGAAGTGTGGGCCCACCGTTAGAACCTGATTTCAGCACCAACCCTCTCGGGATGGGCCCAAAATCTCTTGTGATGGGTTGTCGGCGAATTGGTAGATCAATGTGGTCAAATTTTGGGTTTTGGGTCCAGATTCACACTTCCAATAGCCACCCAATAACCTCTCTTGCGAAAGAGATCAAGGATGTGGAAGAGGTGAATCAAAAGGGTAAAATGTGGTATTCAATTTGGTAGCACTTCGTTGCTTGAAAATGCCTCCAACTTGTCCCTTTTGGGTGAGAAAGTTCACCATTTTATAGACCCAGGGGGTCTCTTTGGAGGGGCATGCATAAGCACCATGTGGCAGTCATGCCTTCCCATTAGGGAGGAAAGTCCTCCCTAACTTGGGCTTCCATGCCTTCCCTTGTGACAGTCCTCTAACGCCCAATATGCCCACCTACACACACATGCAAGGCAAGAGGCATTAATGGACTGTCTTTGGCTACCACTTGGAACCATTTTTCTTTTGTCCCATTGAACCTGGAATTCGTCCTGACCCAGAGCGAATTCAAAATTCATCCCTAGGAGAGACGGATCCCAATTTCAATTCGTCCCTAGGTGGGACGGATATTGAGCAAGGTGCCTAAATGTGCAAAATTTCCTTCTGACCTTCCAAAATTGCTACAAAAGTGGTTAGGACCACTGTTTAACCTTTGAGGGCTGCCCTAGGGGCTATGTGTGTCAAAGCGATCAGTGTTTGCAGTCACATAATCATATTGGTGCTGTTTTGGTGTCTACACATCATAGAGCTATGCTAGCAACGTCTGCCCCCACATCATGATTATAGGTGCATCCGTAGGACACTCCACCAGCCAAAAGACCACATCCAACAGGTTCCATGGGAACCTCGCACCTAACGATTCAGGTAGCAGTATGTTGGAAATGAGGCCCATAAGTACTGCATGCCTCACTCCAAACACCCCCTTCTCGAGCCACCATTGAACCAAAATCTTGCCAATCTGGTCACACTTCACCCTCTCCACCGGGATATCCACACCCACCTCCTCCTTGTGCCTAAAACAACGTGTCAACACTGCTATCCGCTGATCCCACGGTGTCGTCCGGATTGGTAGTTTGTTTATCAGAATTCGAAGGAGCTGATAGACATCCTCTAAGGTCATTGTCATCTCCCCTATTGGGATATGGAAGATGTTGGTCTGGGGATCCCACAAGTTGATTAGGTCCATCAGATAGGCCCGATCCCAGACCACAGGCTCCATCCGAGTCACCTGCTTGAGCCCAATGGCATCAAGCCACTCCCAGTCAACCAAAGTTAGTGTCTCTCACGCTTCAGTAAAAACAGTAGGTACACGGTATCGACTCTTCACAACTTGCAAAAGAAAACAACACAAAAACATTAAAATCATGAAAAATTGTACAACAGTAACATGAATATACAATAATGCATAAAACAATGTACAGCTAAAAACAACATTATTCACAAAAATTCAAAACATTTACAGTTTGTCAGTCTTAGAGTTTCTGTACTCTATGTTTAAAACTGACAAGCAAAAACAAAAAAATTAACAAAAACAATTTTCAAAATATAGTTTGTCAGTCTTAGGGTTTCTGTACTCTAAGTTTAAAACTGACAGACAAAACAAAATTAAAAAACAAACAAAAACAAATTTCAAAATACAGTTTTTCTGTCTTAGGGTTTATGTACTCTAAGTTTAAAATTGACAGACAAAATAAAAATAAAAAACAAACAAAAACAATTTTCAAATACAGTTTGTCAGTCTTAGGGTTTCTGTACTCTAAGTTTAAAACTAACAGAAAAAAAAAAAAAAAAAACACAAAATCAACATGACAGTTTTTACCTAGGGTTTTCAATCAAGTTTTCAAAACTCGCACATTCAACCTAAAAAACTAGGGTTTCGCGGTCGGTTTATCCTAAGGTTTTCATGTAAAAAAAACATCACAAAAAACAAAATTTTTCTTTTTTCCTAGGGTTTACCTTACTGTAAAAATGAAATAAATTTTAGACTTTTATCACATCTTTTCCACATACATGTAAACTAAGGTTTCATTTTTTTACGAAGCCAACTAAAAAGAAAAAACCAAATTTTTAAACTAAGTTTTTCCATTCAGTTTTGATCTTTGTGTACCTAGGGTTTTACCTAAAGTTTTCATGAAGCCATAAAACAACAAGTCACGCATAACGACATACATTTAATTAAGGGGTTCATTTTTTAATTTGAACAACAAAATCACAAAATACAAGCAATAACGAGAAAAGGTCACTCACCGGTCTCGCTTCGGCTCCGCCACTTGATGACCCGATGCATGAATGCATGGTGTTCAAAAATTTGGCAGCGCTTCACTTTGTAGAATCGACCTCGTCCTCCTCAGAGCTCCAAATTGCCAGAAAAAAAGACTACAAATGAGCCCAAACCCTAGTTTTGGCCCTTAAATAGGATTTTCAGCCTATAATTGTTCCACCTTGGGACGAGCACTCTTTTTAGAACTTGTACCACCCTAGGATGATTACTAAACTAGTATTCATCCCACCCAAGGATGAATACAGAGCAAAAATTTCATAACAGCAAAAAAATGCACCAAAATGCACAAAAACAAGCAATAAAACTGTCCAATGAGAGTTCTTTTGCACATGACATTCTGGGCATGCAAAATCAATGTCGGGGTCACAAATCCTCACCATCCTACTCCCTAAGAAGGCTACCATAGCTGGACCGCTCCATGAGAGGTCGGATTTCCAAGAATTTGATCCCCAAGTGACATCCCAAAAGAGTCAAAACCCACTCAAAAATAGCAATAATATTTTCGAATAAGGCGCCTTTGCGCCTCTGCTTCCTGGCATGCAAAACTAATGTCAGAGTCACAAATCCTCACTATCCTACTCCCAAATAAGGCTACCATAGCCATACTGCTACCTGGGAGGACGGATTGCCAATAATTTCATCCCCAAGCGACGTCCCAAAAAAGTCAAAATCCACCAAAAAATAAAAATAAAATTTCCGAACAAAGGTGCCTTTGCACCCGTAATTCACTGGCATACAAAACCAGCACTGGGGTCACAAATTGTCACTATCCTATTCCCTAATAAGGCTACCATAGCCAGACCTCTCCACGGGAAGATGGATTTTTGACAATTTGAGCTCCAAAAAGCATCACAAAAAGGGTTAACACCCACCAAAATTAGGTCTAAATGTCAGAAAACTACACGCACATTCAACGATAAACATCTGAAGGAACCCTTACACAAGTCATCTTGGGTCAAGCGACTCGTCGCTTTTCTTATGTAGGTCATTCCATTATCGATTTGTCGCTTGAGGGGGTAGTCACTCTTAGTCACCAATCAACAAATACACACCCAATCATGAAAATGACATGCATTCAAAGAATCATTGATAAATACAATCGTGCCCCTGCTTGGGGCAGCAAACAAGAAATAATCACAAGCTAGTCAAACACTTGGTATTCGTGAATCATGAACTCAAGGTTCCCACATACAAAAGGTTGTGCCCTTTGCCTATTCATGATTGATCGATGTCCAAGCACAAGTAACACCTCACCGAAAAAGGTTAACACTTGGATTGAGTTCCTTCGCTCGTCAAAAGCAAGTATTCAAGAATGCATGCCCTTTCCATACTTGGGGCATCAAAATATGGTTAGGTTACTGAGAAACCCTAATCATTAGTGCTTTGGTTATCTATTTTTGATCAGCATTGCACCATGCAAAGCGCTTCCCAAAAAGGGGCATCTGTAGACACCAAAACAACACCAATCTGATTATGTTACTACAAAAACTAATTGCACCAACACACATAGCCCCAAGGACAGCCCCTACAGGTTAAACAGTGGTCCTAACCACTCTCATAGCAATTTTGGAAGTTCAATAGTCAATTTGGCACCTTTAGGCACTCTGCTTCATACTCGTTCCACCCAGGGATGATTACAAACTGGTATTCGCCCCACCTAGGTATGAATAGAAGTATTCGCTCCAGGGTGGGGCGAATAGGAAGTTTGACTAGAAAAAAGTCAAATCTTGACAACCGGTAGCTCAGATCCATCCCTTAATTCTTCCTTCCTTGCATGAGAGTGTGAGTGAGTGTTTTTTAGCATTAGAGGCAGTTACAGAGGCAGCCATGAGGACCCTAATCAGGGAGGAATCTCCTCCCTCCTAGGAAGGCATGATTGCCAAGTGGCGCCTCTGCATGCTCATCCAAAGAGACCTCTAGGTCTATAAATTAGTGAGTTTTCTCACCACAAAGGAAGGAGGGAAAAAGGAGCATTTTGAGAAATGAAGTGCTATCATTTTACTCCCACACACACACCTTTTGATTTGTGCCTATCGCATCCTTGATCTCTTTTGGAAGAGAGGTCATAGGGTGGTTATTGGAAGCGCAAATACGAAACCCAAACCCAACATTTTCTCACAAAATCCTACCAAATTTTCTAAAAACACCCCATAAGAGATTTTGGACCCATCCCAAGTGGATTGGTGTCGAAATCAGGCCCCAAACGGCGGGCATCCTGCCCTTGGGCGCCTCCTCACACTGTTGCAGGTCTAATCGTCCCGCCCCAGTATGATTAGGAATTTGTGGTAGATTTCCACAATTTTTCTTTTGCATCTGATTCTAGGTTATCTAAATAGGTTGTAGTTTGAATTTCATTTCATTCTAAGCATTTCTGACCATGCTTTTATCATTTATTGCCTTCACTAACTTGCAGATGGTACCATCAAATTCTTGGTGATAGAGGCCAAATTGGGAAAATATGACCTTTTGGGTCTTCCCAAAATGCCCCCAATTAGCTAACCCCAACTTTGCAGGTTATCTAGAGCCTCCAGGATAAGACATTTGGGACTGTGCTTTCTGACAAATTATTGCAGGTTTATTCATCCCACCCCAGAGTGAATACAAATCTGTGAGGAATTTCTCAATTTTTCTTTTTGTAGGGCCTCATAGGTGATGTTTTCATACCTTTGTGAAATTTTCAATTCGTTTGGATTCATTTTAGTCATTGTTTTATTTAATTCTTTGCAGGCACTAATCTCAGGCTTGGGGATTTCATGCTTTATTTCATCTACAGGTGCTACTAATTATTTCTTGTTTCCTTTAATGTAGGATCTGGACATTGCAGGAGCAGAAAGGAGTCAACATTCATATACATAAGTGGCGGTGACGTTTGGTCCACCCATTTTACATGTGGGCATACAGAAGAAGGAATAACATTCATGGATGTAAAAATAACACATATTTAATGCTCCTGGCCCCTGAAAAGGGAGGATGAGAATTGTAACTGAGTTCTAAAATGCATCAATAAAATGGTTGTCTTCGTTATTGGATTTTTGTTTCATTTTGATTCGTTCATGCTTTCTCTCCTTTCATGCACTTTCAATTCATAGGACTTAGCATTAAGTTTAGTTTTGTTTGCATCACACTTGGAGTTTCCTTTTTGTTTTCGTATCCTCATGCTTTCAGTATGTTGTTTATGGTAAAATAAAACATGTGAAGATGGAAGTAGGAAAGTTGAAAAATGAGGTATTTGACAATATCTTTATGCAAAATGAGATATTAAGGCACAAATTGAGTCAAATTGAAGAGGAAATAAGTAGAAATGGGATGGACCAAGCTCTTTTTAATAGAAAGAAAGCTATCTAGGTAAAATTACATACAATTGTACCATGGGATGAGATGTATCAAAGATATAATTTAAGGAACCAATAGCTAACAAAAGGAGATAGGAACACGAGATTCTTTCATCCCTCTACTATAAAACATAAAAGTGTAACAAGAATATCTAAAATCTAAAACGAGAATGGATAAATAATAAGACAAGAAGATCAAATTAGAAAATATACACTCGAATTCTTTATATTGTTGCTAACAAAGGAAAGAGAGGATGATTAGTAAGCTATGGAGAAAATAATTCAACATATCCCTAGGATTCTAACTAGCTATATGAATACATAACTTGTTAAAAAGGTGAGTGAGGAGGAGGTCACGAAAGTGATGTTCTCATTGGGAAAAAATAAAGCTTCAAGGCTTGATGAATTTCAAAGTGGGTTTCTTTCAAACATTTTGGAACATAGTAAGAGAGGATGTAGTAGAAGCAGTAAAAGAGTCACACCATTCATGAAAAGTGTGAAAAAAATACAATAGTACTTTCCTAGTGCTCATTCTAAATAAACTTATAAGATAATATCAAAATTCTATGTAATGTCATTTATAAGATAATATCAAAGTGATTGCACTAATACTAAAGTATATTCTCCCAAATATCATTGTAGAACAATAAGGGAGCTTTGTGAAAGGTAAGAAAATTTGGTATGGAGTAATCACACTCCATGAGACCATGCATTCAGTTAACATTAGTAAAACGGATGGAATGGTGTTAATTCTTGAAATGAACAAATATTATAATCAGGTCTCATGGTGCTTCCTAGATAAAATCCTAGAGAATTTTAGCTTCAACTAACACATGGGAATATCAGTGAATAACTACTATGAAGGAACTCAATTTTTAGTTATAATGAATAATTCTTCAATTGGATTGTTTGGAAGTAGAAAAATATTAATGCAAGGGGATTCTATCCCCATATATATTTATAATCATGTTAGAAGCAATAAGAAGAAGCATAGGAGCATTAAATCAAGTAGAAACCTTAATGAGGTTGAAATATTTTGTATCCATATAAGGTATTACTCACCAACAATTTATGGATACCACAATTTTGTTGGAGAGACCCTTTATACTTGAGGTAAAGGAATTAAGGAGGATATTAAATCTATATGAAAAATCATCCCAATAAATGATAAATATGAACAAGAACAAGGTGTTTTTTTATAAACATATTAGAGAATCAACAAAGACAAATAACAATCAAAGTTGGATGTACTATTGCAACTCTCTCTTCTATTTACTTAGGCATACCAATATTCACTAGAGCATGCAAGGATTGGATGTGGAACATGCTAATGGACACTATCCAAAGTAAATTAGCTAGATGGAAGGGAAATCTATTGATTCATGTAGGTAAGCTACATTTTCTCAAGAATACCCTCCAAGCACTCCCTAGATATTTATTAGAAATACTTTAGATCCCATTCAAAGCACTTAATGCAATAGAAATTTTTCAAAAAAATACTTATGTTCAATAATAGAAGAGAAGAGTAGAATTCCACTTGTAGCTTGGAATAAAGTACACACCAATAAATCAAGTGGAGGACTTAGAAGAATAAGGGATATGCACAAGGCTTTGGCAGTAAATATGAGAGTCTAGTTAAGGAGGGACATGACTTATGGGAAATAATTCTAAGAGACAAATAGCTTGACAACCAAAAGGATAGTAAATTTTTTACCACACTAGATCCTTGTTGAGGATCTTCATTATGGGACCACATAATGAAGGGTATAGAGTTGTTATGGAAAGGCACCCATGGAATATAGGTAATGATAGGTATGTCTACTTTTGGGAAGATGCATGGCTAGAGAAGTACACATTAGTGAAGTATGAGGTGTTAGCAAGTATCAAAATAAAGCAAGAACATAATTATAGAAAAATTATGAGTGGTTATTTGGTAATAGAAGGAAGAGAGGTAATATGGAAGGTTCTAAAAATTGATTATCAACATGAGGATTAAATCCAAAAATTAACAACTAAATTAAAAATATATTATGTAAGCCTCAATTTAGAAAAGGATACAATAGTATGGGGAGGTACTCAAGAAGGGTTGTTCATTGTTTAATCATCCTATGATCTGTCACATGTAGATATTGAGGGAGGATTTCAATGGGATCAGTTATGGGAAAGGAAATTCATTTCAAAGTTAGCAAATTTTCTTCAGCTAACTACCCAAAAAAGATATTAACAATAGATAACCTTCATAAGAAGGGTTTTCTTAACATATGTTACCTTTGTGAAAAAATGAGGAATCAATAAATCGCATATTATTATAATGTAATTACTCCCTCAAAATATTATATGATATAGTAGAGAAGATTGGGGTGGTGTGGGTGATGCCTAATAACATGTCTATATGGATAAAATAGTGGGAGAAGCCTTTTAAAAACCCCAAACTCTATCAAATTTCAAATGTAATTACCTTTCATTATGCACGAGAAGTTTGGTTGGAAATAAATAGAAGTATTTTCAAGGGGGGGGAGATCTACAACTAGAAATACGGAACACATCATAGAAGACATAGAGGATAACTTTCAAGTAGTAAAAGTGCATGAGAGTACAAAGTCATTGGAGGAAGCTAAAGTAAGTTTAAATTAGAATCTAAGTCTAATTGAGGGCAATATGAATCCTCGAGGAAGCTTGAAAATGTTGACAGAGTGGCAAACACTAATACAAGGATGGATGAAATTAAATTTTGATGGGGCTTCTAAATGAAATTTATGGAAGGTTGGAGGAGGGGTAGTGCTAAGGGATATCTGGAGAATGGTGACTACAACCATGAGTGAATACTTGGGAATAATGACATCATCAGACTAAATCTAGAACAATGTTGGTAGGGGTAAATATGGTAGTTCAACTAGGGGCTAATAAATTAATAATTGAGGGAGACTCATTGAACATTGTTAATTCCCTCATAAAAATATCAACAAATATTTAGATATCAACAAACATAATGATAGACACACTAAGATATATAAATGCATTGGATGAGTTTCAAGTGGTACATATATATAGAGAAGAAAATAGAGTGGTTAACTGGCTAGCCAACTAGGGAGAACTTACAGAGGAAGATAAAATATGTGCACCACGATATGGTATACATCCAAATATCCTTTATCTAGTGGAAAAGGAGGGAGAACATTTAGAAATTCAAGCCAAGGGGTGAATGCTCCTATATTTAGAATATCCATATTGCATAGTGTGTGGCTATTCCCTTTGGATATCGTTAGGATTTGTCAGCTTGCATATATAAGAGTTGTAAGAGATTTTTATAATGTAGGTTCCTTTTTTGAATATCTACGTGTGCATTTGGATCCATTTGATAGTGTTCTATGAATTCATCTACTATTTGAAGAGCTATGAAATTTTCTATGGAATCCATCTTCTATAGATCTCTAGGTTGGTCTACTAAAGATTCAAAATTTAGAATATCTATGGACTTGGCTATTGAGGGACTCATTTTCTAGTGCACTTAGGACTTTTTGAAAGCATGGTGAATCTCAAAGAGAGAAAGGTTCAATTTTATAAAGATCTATGGATCTATTTGTGGAGGTATCCATTTTATAAATATTTGTGGACTGGTCAACTAAGGGTTCCATATTTTGGAGACTATGAATGCAATGAGATTGGATTATGCACCAATAATAAACTAAATATTTAATGCAATGATTTTACTAAGGTTTAAGAGTTGTGATGTAATTGGAATAAAAGGAATAATAGATGTAGGATGTTGTTGTAAGATAGTATATGAATATTTGTAAAAGGGTTTAGGCCCTTTCAAAAACCCTAATTTTACCTCAATAAAAATTAATAATAATTTTCTAAGATATATTTTTGTATTTAATTTTTTCTTAAAACTTTGTTATGTACTTTTTTTTTCTTAATTGCTAAATTTTAGAACTATTTTCCTTTTTTTGTAAGGTGTTTTTGTCCTTAAAAAATACTCTTACTCATAACTTTTATATTATGCATTGATTTTTCAAAAACATTCCTTAATTTTTAATATTTTAAATTTTAATTCCTTGGAAAAATATCTCTTTATCATATTGTTGCATATACACCTTCAATGTTACACATACTCCTCAAACTTATTTTGTTTAATAATTTATTTCATCATTCATTACTTCTTCATCATAGTATGATCTTATGACTCAACCACAAATACATTTATTATAACCTTTCCATCCCATCAATATATAAGTGTAGTAGATTAGAGTATTGCTTACCATTTAGTTTCGTATATTCATCTCTCTATAGATATTTTTATTATGAGATATTATTATTGCTTCAAATCTTCATAATTCTTATCTAATGTATGGGGTCTTACTTCTACATATATCATTTTATACAATGGTTTTTACCATTCCCCATTTCCTTATTTTGGGAAGATAAACTTTTTATCATCCTTTCTATTTTTTAGATACTCTAGTTTTCTTTTTTACATTGTGGAATTGGAAGCCACCACAAATCCGAGCAAGCTATCCAAATTTTATGGCCACCATAATATCCTGCATTATTAGTACTAGAATCTTCCACATAGATATTCGTATAGTCCGCCCCTATAACCACCCTACCACAATCATTTTAAACATATTACATCATTGAAAGCACAAAGAAAGGGCTAATAATTCAGTTTGGCAAGGCCTGGTATCTGATCCTTGGACATTCATCCCCTTATGGGGTTTGGAAGAATTAATTTGTCTACACCTCGATGAGATACTCTAGTTACTACTCGTATTCATCAATTTTATTAATTTGGCTCTCATTACCTATTATAGGTATGGACTCATGACAACTCAAATCTAGGACTTCTATATGTTGAGGTTGTTCTACTAATAATATTTTGGTCACTCATTGAATCAACCTATACTTTGGATGCAAAATTGCTACTACTCATTGCTTTGACACCCCTAATGCACCCTTAAGTGCTTGAGGGTCCTAGTTTTAACTCTAACTTCTAGATTTAACACTAATTATAAGCTTCAAATGTGGCTCTTAACTTACACAGACTCTTATACCAAATGTGAGAACCAAGCACTCTAATATTCAAACACTCTTATATGAAACATTATGGAAGCATAAGAAATCATTATCACATTTTTCTCATTCCAATAATTCAAATTATAATATATAAAAAAATTACACAGTATAAAATGATATGCTTTATAGGGGTATAAGTGCACTACTCAATTATTTCACTAAATAAAATATCATTCTAAAATTTTTGTTATCATTAATCTTTATACAATATTATCAGATTGTATATAATATGTATATTGAATAATATGGATGGATGGTTGAATCAACTTGTGGAGTATATATCAATACATATAATCATAACAAATTTAATAATAGTTTTTCTAAAATTTTATTTTCTACTCTTTTTCCTTTTAAGAAATTTATTTTTTTAACTATTAAATTACTATTTAATTTTATCCAACTTCCTTCTGTACTCTCTAACTACTATTACATTTTCTTCATGAAGCAATGCTTAATGTGGAAACACACATGTTAGAGAAAACAAGAAAAACAATTCCAAAGTTAGAAGGAGATTGAAAAATAAAAAAAGTGCATGCTAAAGTATATTTTAAAAATCACTAAAAATAGAAAAGAACAACTTGGAGAAGCTATTAGCAACATTGTAATAATTGTATATATTTATGTATCTCCTACCAATTTACTTACCGATCCATTATCCTTCATGTCGATTATACAACTTATGTATCGTCCATAGTTAGATTAAATTTTATGGAGTGAGATATATAGTCATAAATCCTATGAGATGTATTGAAGAATATTGTATTTTAATATAATGAATTAATAAATAATTTATGTAACAAAACAAGTATCCTCTAAGGAGAAAGGGGAGTGATGAAAACCATTGGATGAAGGTTATGTGTGATAGAAGCAAAGTCCCACACATGAGAAAAGAAATATGAAGGTTTGATGTAGAAACAAACAATAGAGTAAACCTCGTAAGGAGTGATCTACTCTATTATACCTAGTGGTTGCAACTTATCATAGGATGAGAAGTTTACCGTAAGAACACTTTTGGTTGAACCATAGGATGAAAACCATGTTAAAAAATAAAATATGTCTATAATAAAATTAATGATCTAGCAAGATATTCAACATTGAAAGTTGAATAAATAATCAAACAATATATCAAATAAATGTAAATGTATATTGTCCAACAATTAAAGTTTTTTTTTTTTTTTTAAGTTAAAAACTAAAACGTTCAACATTAAAAGGAAGAACCTTGAAAAAATTAATACATAATATGAAAAAATACATACTAAATAATATAAGAAAAATAATTTAAATGATAAAAAGTCATTTAAAAATAATATGATAATATGTTTCATTGGAGACCTACTTTCCACGCCAGTGGAGCGTTTGAAGGCATTCTTGTGGTTGGCGTTTCGAACATGTTTGAATTTTGATGTGAAAGCACTGTATCGAGCCGGCTGTATATGATCGAGTCAACATGTGTCCCCCTTCGATATAGGATACGGTGCAAATGGGGCATCTTCTTTATCCCGTGCTGCTAGATGATAGTGTCCGAATGAAATGAAAAGAAAAGTTTACTCACGTTCATAAGTGATTAAAACAGTCAATTAAGTTTCTTTTTTTTTTCATATTAAAATTAGAACAAGAAAGAATAATATTATTTTTTGAGTGAAAAAGCATTATATTAAGTATAAAGGTTTAATTATACAAAAGGGTGGGTGGAGGGACACATCACACCCCATACGCAAATCAAATTGATTGACAAGCAGTCTGGACAAAGTTCAAAGTACCACCGCCAAACAACCACCGACTGGCGGGATTAACTAAAGTATTAAATCAAAACACCTTGATCAAAACATAAAGTGAATCATAACAACAACCATTAATTATTCTACACCCCATCATCGTGAGGATCCGCTGCCTCACCTCCTCATTGTGTTTCCAGATATTACTGGGGAGTGAAGTGCTTCACCTTTGCCTTGGAAGCATGTCATAAACCTCATGCTAATTCGAGCGGGTTGGATTTGTCGGCACCTCAAAAACTACAACTTGAGTGGGAGCGATTCAGCCTGTCATCAATGCCCATGGTCTAGCCATTACTGCCTTCACTATTGCCACAGTTCCAACCACCATATTTTCTAGGAGACGGTGGGTGGATTCCCCAACCATCATCTCGGTGAGGAGAACGTGGGCAAGCTTCCCAAGAATCAAACCGATGAGAAGTGCTAGAGTTTGGTGACCAAGGCCCACTTATTCCAGGCAGCTGACTACGAGCCTTGGAGACTGGTCGGTCCTACCTCTTCGAGGGTGGGAAATGATGTTATCGAAACCTAGAATGATTTCTCTATTCTAGCTCTTGGGGTCTCTTCTCATCGAGCATAGAGCATTTTCCCAATAGTCAATCAGGTGTTGCAGGTGCTTGATCTACATTGATGCCCTGTCAACTGGAACTCGAATCTGTAACCATACATCATGGAAGACCACAAGCTTATCGAAAAGAGAAAAAAATACAAAGGGAATTCTATTTGCAAAAATGGTCTTATTTCTGGCTTTCCAAATATAGAACATCACGGTAATTATTAATATATTCCAAAACTCTAACAAAGGCTAAGAAAAATCAAGGGGATCCCCCAACAAATTGTGAAGCCACGTAAGAGAATAAGGCAAGAATGACTTGAAAAAATATTCCATCCACCCCCATGCCATTTTTGCTATTGTGCAATCACAAAAATGATGCATGGTAGACTCATTCTCCCCATAGAAAGGACATGTGGGATTGTCAACTCCCAGGTGACAAAGCATTTGGTCTAGTGGGAGACCATGAAATAACATACTCCAGGTAAAAAAAACCCATTTGGGTTCAATATAGTTAGCCCAAAGTAATCTAAAAATTTTCCCACCATCTAGATTTGGAGGAGAAAAGATCCCAATGCTCATTGAGCTTTGTTACCATTGGTAAATTGGGCGAAAGCCAACTATAGTCGTGTTTAGTCATGTAGTTGAACAAAGGCACATTTTTATACCATTTTCACTCTGTCCACCAAGGTCGTTAGACAACCCTGCCAAGCTTCAACCAGAGGGAAAATGGGATACGACTGACAATAATGTCATAGGTATATTTATCTTCATGATTTAAGGCATGCCTCTGTTTAAAAAGCTCCCACAAGATCCAATATTTGGTTTGTTTGTAAAAAATTTCTAAAATGGATAAAACTCATTTTTTATTTTATTTTATCATAAATCCATTGCACTTTGGCTAGTGGTTGCCCCTAATACTAAATAACAAGGGACCACCAAATATTCAAATCAACTACCACAACCCCACATTAGCGGCTAAATCCTTTCCATTGTAACGCTTAATAGACTCCCAGGCCTACCAAATACTATAAATCAAGAATGACCCAAACATTTTAATTGGAACTCGGGCCACATGGATGGACACCATATCCATTCCCTTCCAGACTTTCTTTCCAAATAGTAACCTTGTTGCAATACAATGTTAGATTAGAAATTTCCAAGCCTCAAAGCCTTCAAGAGCTCAGATAATCCACTTATTTCTCAAGACCTTAGTAATGGCAATTAAAAATCCCCACACCTCCCAAGCTGTAAGGGAGGCATCAAAATTCCCATGCAACTCTATGAAATCTATTCTTCTGAGAAGAATTGGACGAGAAAAAATCTTGAAGAATCTTCTCCAACTTCTTATCATAAGTTTGAGAGGAAACGCAACATGACAAATAATAAACATGAGTAGAGGCAAGAACTTTAGAGTAAATTTGGAATTTTCCTATAGTGGAAAGTTTTTTTGTGACCTAGTAATTGGGTTTTGTTCCACTTTTTACACAACATATTACCAAAGCTGGGAGGGGGTAATTTGGAAAGTAAAGAGGATGCCCAAAAACTTAAACATCTCCTCTAACTGAATCTATTTCCACTGATAATGCTCAAGTCAACTTGTCATGGGTCTAGAGGATTATCTATAACACGACATTTTCCTCCATTGAATGTTGGAACTAGAAGCCTTGCAAAAATAATCCAGGAAAGAAATATCCCGTGTGATGGATTGCCTATCCTTAAGGATGGTTAAGAATGAATCATCAAAAAAATGAGCATTGATTAATTGCCCTTGATTCCCTTGGAGATAAATTCTTTTACTAGTCCTTGTGAAGTTTTGTTGGCAAGAACATAGCCAAAAGATTCAACAACAAGCACATAGATGGAGGGGGCAAGAGGACACCTTTGTTTAATAGACATGAAAAGGCTAATATTCTCTATTTGAACTCCATCTAGCATGAGAACTGCTGAAGCATGTTTGAACAACATTTGCATAGAATTAACAAAGGAACGACCAAACCCAATGGCTATGACCATTTATAGAATGAAATTCCATTCAATTCTATCATATGCTTTCTCAAAGTCAATTTTGATAAATAGGGCCTCTTGCTGAGATTCCCTAGCCCATTCCATGCCTTCCCAGACTACAATGACATTGTCAAGAAACCCTGTTTTCTTAGGTCTCACAATGAGAGGAACCAGAGGCCAAAGACAAAGAGCAAGGGCCTTAGCAATAATTTTGTAGCTTAAATTCAACAATGTAATAGGTCTAAATTTTGTTATAACATCATGATATCCAAGCTTGTAGATGAATTTAATGTTGTCTTTATTTATAATAGAGTCTAAGGAGCCAGTGGCCTATAAGATTAGTATTTCATCATTTGGGATATTTACCCCATTTACTACATTAGGTAGATTTTATTTACCGCATGGTAAAAAGTAGTTTGTTACTTTTTACCATGAGTATTTATTTTTCTGCTTTCTACCATGTAGATATTTACTGTTCCAAATATCTAATGGTAAGTTCCTAAATATCTTAGGTTAAGAATCGTAAACCTAACACTCTACCTTCTATGGCGTGTTAGCGTAGATGTAGGATTAGTTATTTAATTATCAAACCTAACAGATCTCCTGGTTACATTGGTACCAGAGCTGGAGCACAAGGAGTTTAGTAGGGAGCGACGTTGGAATCATGGCATAACTAGTGACCTTGATTTATTTTCTATTTGCTCCTAATTTTATTATTTTCCCTATGGTTTGATTTTACGGTTCATCTCTAATTTTTTTTCCAGCCTAAGGTAGAGGAGGAGGAGCACTCACCCAATTATTTTGGGCCAAATATTCCCCCCTCGCCCCACCTAGGCAGGAAAGCCCGTAGATACTTTTGACCTGCTATTGTCTTGGGAGGCCAGAGACCGCAGCATCGGGCATGGATTCGAGGCTAGGGCTATTAAATCCACTGGTCCAAATAGCGGGGGATCCCATCACCACTGATGATCTCACTATGGGGGGTTCCAATACCCCCATCGATAATCCCAACAACGGGCCCATCGATAGCCCACAGGAGCGCCTCGAGGGCAAGAGTGCCCTCACGCTCCCCGTGGTATGGGGAGACCTTTTTTGGCTCCTCCATTCGGCCTGCACCCCTAGACCTATCAGTGGGAGTGATCGAGCATAGGAGCACCCTCCACTTCCCATAGCATGGGGATAGTCTTTAACTACTTTTTTGTAGGGCACACACCCTGAGACAAATAGGTTACCTAACACCTAGCACAAAATGGACATCGCTAGACTGCACACATGCTGAGGGGCTAACCTAGACTAGACACGTGGATGCTGACTGGACCTAACACATGGCAAAGAGCCACAGGGACTGGACTAAACAAAAGGTGACACATGGTAGACTATGAACATGGCACCTGACCTGGACCTGACATGTGGTTGACACTTGGTAGACTAGCCATGTGCTACTCGAATCGACCTAGCCACGACATGTGGCAGCTTGACAATCGCGACACATGGCGGTGACCAAAAGGAGGTCGAGGGTGACTACCCAAAGGCAGTCAATAAGCTAAGGGCTTGAAAGCCCTTTTATTTCCCACAAAATCCCCCACACGGGTGATGTGGGATAATTCCCATATTTTTCCCCACCCGCATGAGGAAAGAAAGAAAAGGGAATAGCATTCCCTTCCCTTCATGTCGGGCCCTCTATCCCGACTGATTGATCGTGCTGGACTAAGGCCCTAAGTGGGGGATGGTCAATGTTTTGAGTCCCTTCGGCACTAAAACATTTTGCCACAAGCAGCCAGCGGCAAGCATAATTAAAGGTAAAAAAATAAAAATTCTTTTTTTTGTAAATTTTTAATTGTTTTAATCATTTTATTTAATAATTTAATATCTTTTGTATAAAATCAATCTTTTTTCACAAATGACATTGATTTACAAAATTAATTTTATTATTGATTAAATAATGATTAGATTTATTAAAACTTTGCATTAAAATAGAGAATTAGGATCTATTTTTGCAATCAAATCAAAAGAAATTTTTGTTTTCTCCTCAAGGGGGGATATAAGACATTTAATAGCACCAATTTATTGCAAATTAGGATCCCTCCATTCTTCTCAAACTTGTTAAATTTGCAAACTTGAAAGAGGACAAAAAAAAAAACATTTGATTCTTTATTGAAAATTTAGAATGCAAGGATACTTAAAATTTTTGCAAACTTCAAAGGCAAAGTGTGCATTTTTTTCTCCAAGGCGGAATATAAGGCATAAAATTGTACATTTTTTTTGCAAAATTGAGAAGAATTTGAAGCTTTGGGTGCATCAAAACCAAGTCGTTTGTCGACCGGTCTAGAAGCCTTTCAAATGCGGGTCGTGTGTCGACTTGTCTTGGAAGGAGTGCTCAAATTGTTAATTTTACAACATAGAGGGGGGAAGATAACATTGTACTTCTTTTGCAAAATTGTAAAACAAAGTATGAGACATAAAAATATCAACTTTTTGCACAACACACATTAATATTTTATTGCAAAAATTAAAAAGGTGCATTTTCGATTTTACTCAACACCTTCATTGGCAAATTAGGTGCATTTTTGGTTTCATCCGACACCTAGGTGATAAGAATTTTGTGGGCATTATTGTTTTATTATTGCATTATTTCTTTTTGCAATTATAAGTCATAGAATCAAGAACACACTAAACCCCAAAATTTCACAAATTTGTGTAAATCCTTGCACAAATTTAAAGCCAAAATTCACTTGATATTCTCTCCTAAATCAACAAAACCCCTAATTCACTCTTATTTATTTGGCTTAATTTCCTCAAAATTTTCATCTTTCTTGAAGGGTGTTAAGGTAGGTGCCATTAAATATCTATTTGAGTGAATTATCTTTTGGTACTCTTTTAGGGTATATCAAAAGAAAGAACAATTTTTTTGAAAATAAGGAACCTTAAAAGTTGCAATCCTTTGCACTAAGGGGGGATAATTCCTTTCTTCCTTCAAAAATAAATTTTTATAAGAGGGAAATAAAACTTGTAAAGGCAAATCATAAAATTATAAGTCATCAACATCATACCTTTTATTTTAGACTTCATAGTAGCAACCATTATTGAAGAACTTGCAATAAGGAAGGATGATTTCGTGAACTTATTTGATAAAATTGCCTCAAAAATAAAGTTTTGCACAAATTGTAAAAATGAAAACCATGACACCATTCAGTGTTGGTTTCAAAACAAGCAAAACTAAAATGGCAAAGCGTAATGTCCCAAAAATAAATATTTTTGTAAATGTCTCCTACATTTAATTATAAAAGTGAAAAAGGGGTTCATGTGACTAGGAGACATAACTTAAGTTGTTTTTATTTATGTTTTATGTTTTATGTTTTTACGTTGTAATAAGGCACTTTAAGTGATTTTAGGGTTGGGAGATGTCAAATCCAAATTAGAACCTCACCCTATATAACAGAGTGATACGTCCCATTTTGGGCATGTTATGTTGATATCAAAATTGAATATTGAAACCCTAGAGGTTCCATGAGTTGATATTGCAGGTCTTGCTCATTATCATAGTGCATTGGAGGTGCACGGTTGGGGTCTTAGCAATATCATTGCAGGTGTTATTGCCCTAAAATATCAAAAATACAAAAAAAAAGAGGCATCCATGAGGATTTTGTGGCAATTTTTGGGAGCATTTGTGTCATGTGTTTTAGATCTTTTGGCAGCCCCAAACCCTACGCTTGTAGTTGGGGTCATTTTTGAGGAGTTTTTGCATCTTTTCACCCTTGGGGAGCTGTTGTATGGGTTTGGCAATATTTAATATATGATACTGGTTGATTTCTCCTCATAGTAGTGTTATTTTATGAGCAATTTCTGAGTTATTTCCTTGCTGTACTTAATTTCTGCATTTTCGTAGTAAGGGTTTGTTGTTTCTTAAAAAGGGACATTACAAGTGGTATCAGAGCTAGAATCTTGTCATCTTGTGGTTATTTTAAGAATTTTTAGTGTTTTTTCCGTTATTCGTGGTGATAAGTGTGTTTCTATGGTGAAAAGTTGTGTCGTAGTGAAAATCGCAGATTTTTAGGGGATTCACAAATTTTTAGGGTTTTTTAGAAAATAAAAATTGCAGATTTGGATACCCTTTTGACCAATTTGCAGTTCTGTGGTTTCAAAAAAAAAAATGGTGGTCAGAATTTTCAGAATTTTAGATTTCCATCTTTTTAGGGTTTGATAGGGTTTTATGCATCGTCCTCCTGTTCATCAGTATTTTACTAGGAGAAACAAACTTGCTTTGGAAATTTCAAACAGGGAAGAGGTTGAGCAGCCCCAAAGGCCAGTTGATTGGACTGAGCAAAAATTTGATGCCCTACTTGACATGCTACAAAGAATTGTGTCCTTACAAGAGACAAATCAGCAAGAATTGAGGGCAACTTTGGGCAACCCAAATGGGCAGCAAGAATTGAGGAGAAAGGGGAGGCAACAAAAATGGGCATGAGTCATCATCTAACTCACACACTCCCTTTCCTATGCTGTCCAAGCCTATGTTCCTTGTTCCACCACCTCCATGGGAGGAAAATGAGGTAACTGATGAATTAAATGAATGGTTTGCTGCTTATAGTAATAAATCTAAGGGTTTTAGGGTAGCAGTTTCTTTTGATATATATTTGAAGATTATGGGTAAATCTATTGTTGAGGCTTAAAAAGAGAAAAATAAGCCCTTTTTGCATCAAAAGATGACCATTCTCTCATTTAATGGTCAATATGGTCTTACAGCTAGGGCATGGCTTCAAAAATTGTAGACTTATTTTACCTTGGAGCCTATTTTTGAAGCTGATGCAGTTCAAATTTCTACACTCCACCTTGAGGGTAGTGCTTACTCATGGTGGCATCATGGGTTAGTAACCCAAGGGCATGGTGATATTGATATATTTGATGAATTTTGTACCGGGGTTTTGAATAGGTTTGAAAGGAGGAATGTGGAAGAGTATTTCAATGAGCTTTTCACTTTGAAGAAAACTTCATCCATTAATGCCTATGTGGAGGAGTTTGAACAACTTTCAGTTCAGGTACAAAATATTTCACCCAAGAGGGTAATTTTTTTTTTTACGGATGATTTATTGGAACCCATGAAGGGATTAGTTAAAGATTTTGAACTAGCCACTCTTGAAGATGCCATTAAGAGAGCTTTAATCTTAGAATCTATTTTACCTCCTAGAAAGAAATATTTTGCACATAATCCACCTGCTAGACCACCTTTTGTAGCCAAAAAAATAGTTTTTGGACAACAGTATGGGCAGCAAGGAAACCTCATGCAGCAAGGTAGCAATGAGAGAAATTTTTATGGTAGAAATCCCACGCATGGAGAAGGTTATAGATCTAGTTTTCAGCCACCTAATAAGCCCCCAAATGGCCCACGCTTGACATAAGAAGAGAAATATGAGCTAAGGAAACAAAACAAGTGTTTCATTTGCAAGTCTCCTTGGCAAAGAGGTCATAAATGCAGAGAAGGAGGTATGAAAATCATTGAATTAAATTCTTATTTGATTATGATAATCCTAATTTTTATGAGGCAGATGAGAAACCCTTGGAAGAGGAAGCACAAAGGGAGTATGAGGAAGTTCATGAAGGTTCCCTAGCCAGTTTAAGTGGGTTGAATCAGTTTCGCACTATTAAGGTACCAGGTAGATCTTTTGATGAAAAGGTTATTGTTTTAATAGATGGCGGTGCTATTTACAATTTTGTTGATGAGAAGTTTACCACTAGAAAGAATCTTCCTACAACTATCATTCCTAGTTTTAGTATTTCTATTGGCAATGGTGATCTCATCACATGAAACAAAGTTGTAAGAAACATAAAAATTAATTTTGACATGGAAGTAGATGAGAAATTCTTTTTTTTTCCCTTAGGAGGTATTCCACATATGGTTTTGGGTATGCAATGGTTGTATTCACTTGGTGATTATGCTACTAATTATCAAAAATTAGAACTGAAATTTGTGTTTGAAGGGAAATATGTGGTGTTGCAAAGAATCAAGGAAAATGGGTCAAAATATTCTTGCAAAATTTTGGAGGTTTCATACAAAAGAATGGAGAAGATGATAAGGCATAAGGACGTTGAGTGGGTAGCTGTAATTTTCAGTTTAGAAGGGAAAAAATAAGCCAACTATCATCCTAAAATTCAAGGTTTACTACAAAAACATCTTAAGGTATTTTTTGACCTACCTAAAGGTTTTTCACCTAGTAGAGGTTTTCAGCATGTTATTGAATTGGAAGCAAATAGTAAACCTGTCATAATTAAACCTTATAGGCATCCTAAGATTTTCA
Source organism: Wollemia nobilis (assembly GCA_028583015.1). Classification (NCBI taxonomy): domain Eukaryota; kingdom Viridiplantae; phylum Streptophyta; class Pinopsida; order Araucariales; family Araucariaceae; genus Wollemia; species Wollemia nobilis. The sequence goes on from JAQPPZ010016349.1 coordinate 4,153,047, forward strand.
AATATGAGATTGAAAAGACAATTGCTGATTTACTTGAGAGTGGGCACATTAGACCTAGTTGTAGTCCTTTTGCTTCACCTGTTGTGTTAGTAAAAAAGAAGGATGGAACCATGAGAATGTACATTGACTATAGGGCATTAAATAAGAAGACCATAAAGAATAGATATCCTATTCCTAGGGTGGATGAACTAATAGATGATTTGCATGGGGCCATGTATTTTTCAAAGATTGATCTTAGGTCCAGATATCACCAAATTCGTATGAGGGATGAGGATGTGTACAAAATAGCCTTTAGATGCTATTTTGGGCATTATGAGTTTATGTTTATGCCCTTTGGTTTGACTAATGCACCAGCCACTTTTCAATCAGCCATGAATCAAATTTACAATCAGAATTTGAGGCACTTTGTCTTGGTATTTTTTGATGATATTTTGATGTATAGCAAAAATTGGGATGATCATTTACAGCATTTAGATTCAATTTTGAGCATTTTAGGACAACAAGATTTTTATGCAAAATAATCTAAATGTGAATTTGCTATGACTAAAATGTTATACTTGGGGCACATTATTTGCAAATATGGGGTGAAGGTTGATCAAACTAAAGTTTCAGCTATACAAAGATGACCTGTACCATCCAACCTAATGGAATTGAGGGGTTTTGTGGGTTTATGCAGTTACAACAGGAGGTTCATTAAGGGGTTTTCTTCTTTGGCTGCCCCCCTTACTGAATTAACTAAGAAAGTGGCCTTTTCATGGTCCAATGAGGCTCTTTTAGCTTTTCTAAAGCTGAAATATGTAATGACTTCCACTCCTTTACTTGTTATTCTTGATTTTTCTGTTGCTTTTACTATTGCTTGTGATGCTTCAGGTGTTGGATTTGGAGCTGTACTTATGCAATAAGGATGCCCCATTTCTTATGAGAGTAGAAATCTCTCAAATGTGGAGAAAACTTTCAGCATCTATGATAAAGAGATGCTAGCTATCATTAGTGTGTGACAAGTTTGTTGTCAAAACTGATCAAAACAATTTAAAATACTTCTTGGGGCAAGTTGAACTGAATGAAAGACAACAGAAATGGGTAAGAAATTTGCAATTATATGATTTTGAAATTGAGTTTGTAAAGGGTAAGAAGAATTCAGCTATTGATGCACTTTCTAAGCACCCTACTTTTCATTCTCTTTCCATTATTTTTGCTGATTGGAATGTGAAAATTATGGCTGAATATGTAAAGAATGATTTTTGTTCTAAACTAATAAATGGGCAAGTTGAAGATGACAGGTTCAGCCATAAATAAGGACTGTTTTTTTGCAAGGTAAGAGTGTTTTTAGTACCTGAATCAAAGCTGAAATAAGCTTTAATTACAGCCATGCATGATGCTCCACTTGTAGGCCATCCAGGTTTCTACAAGACTTACAAACAGGTTAGAGAAAGATTCTATTGGAAGGGTTTGAAAAGGGATGTCTTCTTGCATGTTCATAAATGTGTTATTTGCCAAGAAAACAAGGGGGAACATGAATTTACAGCTGGTTTACTTCAGCCACTTCCTATTCCCAATAAAAAATGGGAAAATATCTCCATGGACTTCATTACTGGTTTACCCAAGGTATACATGAAGGATTGCATATTTTTTGTTGTTGATAGATTGACAAAATTTACTCATTTCTATGACATTTCAACAACTTGTACAGCCATACAAGTTGCTGATTTGTTTTTTAAATAAGTTTTCAGATTACATGGTTTGCCTAAATCCATTGTGAGTGATAGCGACAGCAGATTTTTGAGCATGTTTTGGCAAGAATTGTTTAAGCTATGTGGTACTAAATTGACTCCTAGTACTAGCTACCATCCCCAAACTGATGGGAAAACTGAAATTGTTAACAAATGGCTTGAAGTATATTTGAGAAATTATGTTTCAAGTCAACAAAAGGCATGGGTTAAATGGCTGCACCTTGGTGAATATTCCTACAATTATACTTATCATATGTCCATAAAAATGTCTCCATTCAAGGCACATTATGGTTACGATGCCCCACACTTTTTAGATCTGATTTTTGGTGATTCAAGGGTCCAAAAGGCTAGAGAAATGCAGCAGAAAATCAGGATATTCTTAATGCTTTGAAGGACAATATTATTACGGTACAAAATCAATAAAAGAAGTATGCAGATCAACAGCGTAGTGAGCGCTCATTTGAGGTGGGAGACTTGGTTTATGTTAGGTTGCAGCCCTACAAACAGTCTACATTGAAAAGAAGTGGAGCAAAAAAACTCAAACCCAAATTTTATGGACCTTACAAGGTGTTGAGTAAGGTTGGACAGGTTGCATATGCTTTGGAACTTCCAAGTGGAAGTAAAATACATAATGTCTTCCATATTTCTTGTTTGAAGAAGACCTTGGGCCAACATATTCAGCCATCTTCAGATTTGCCACCCCTTGATGATGAAGGAAAGCTCATTCTTGAACCTGAATCGATCCTTGAGACAAGGGAGAGAAATCTTAGGAGTAGAACTGTCAAAGAATATCTTGTGAAGTGGAAGGACTTGCCTATGGAGGATGCTACTTGGGATAGTGCATAAATTTTAGATGATCAAGCTTTGACTTTGCTTGAGGACAAGCAATTTGAGGAGGGTGGACTTGTAATGTCCCAAAAATAAATATATTTGTAAATGTATCCTACACTTAATTATAAAAGTTAAAAAGGGGTTCATGTGACTAGGAGACATAACTTAAGTTGTGTTTATTTATGTTTTATGTTTTTATGCTGTAATAAGGCACTTTAAGTGATTTTAGGGTCGGGAGATGTCAAATCCAAATTAGAACCTCACCCTCTATAAGGGAGTGAGACGTCCCATTTTGGGCATGTTATGTTGATATCATAATTGAATATTGAAACCCTAGAGGTTCCATGAGTTTATATTGCAGGTCTTGCTCATTCCCATAGTGCATTGGAGGTGCATGGTCAGGGTCTTGGCAATATCATTGCTGGTGTTATTGCCCTAAAATATCAAAATTACAAAAAAAGATGCATCTGTGAGGAGTTCATGGCATTTTTTGGGAGCATTTGTGTCATGTGTTTCAAATCTATTGGTAGCCCCAAACCCTACACTTGTATTTGGGGTCATTTTTGAGGAGTTTTTGCATCTTTTCAGCCTTGGGGAGCTGTTGTATTTGTTTTGCAATATTTAATATATGATACTGGCTGATTTCTCCTCATACTTGTGTTATTTTATGAGAAATTTTAGAGTTATTTCCTTGCTGTACTTAATTTTTGCATTTTCATTGTAAGGGTTTGTTGTTTCTTAAAAAGGGACATTACACAAAGGCACACCACATAAGCCATGTTTCTAGTGAAGTGTCTCATTCTGATTTTGAATCTGGTTCAAAGAGAGCATGTAGAATGCTCATGGCTCAGACAGTATTGTAGAAGGAAAACACATTGTGTCACCTTGAGCAAACACCATTTCATATCTCTCTTTTTTAGGCTTCATAAATAGCATAAGTTTTTGTTTGAAGTACTTGTAATAAAGGGGTGTTTGTACCTCTCTTAGGCTTCATAAATAGCAAATTCTCATTGTTTGAAGTTCTTGTAACAAAAGGAGGAAATTTTTCTAGTGTAAAATTGTCTAGGAGGCAATATTTGTAAAATCTTTCACAAAGCTTCTTAAGTTACACATGTTTAGAACCTATTAGTGGTTTTCAATAAAAACTACATGGGTTTCTTTATGACCACCATGTTTAGAACATGTTTGTGGTTTTCAAAAGAGTTACCTGTGTTTCTCTATGAGCATCATGTTTATATCCTATCGATGGTTTTAAAAAGAGCTTTCTATGTTTCTTTAGGAGCACCATGTTTAGAACTTGTTGGTGGTTTTCAAAATATTTACATGTGTTTCTTTATGAGCATCATGTTTAGAACATGTTGGTGGTTTTTAATAAAAACTACATGTGTTTCTTTATGAGTGCCATGTTTAGAATATGTTGGTGGTTTTCGAAAGAGTTTCCTGTGTTTCTTTATGAGCGCCATGTTTCAAACTTGTTGGTGGTTTTCAAAAGAGTTGCATGTGTTTCTTTATGAGCATCATGTTTAGAACCTATTGGTGGTTTTCAAAAGAGTTACTTGTGTTTCTTTATGAGTGTCATGTTTAGAACCTGTTGATAATTTTCAAAAGAGTTGACTGTGTTTCTTTATGAATGCCATTTTTAGAACCTATTGGCAATTTTTAATAAACTCTACTAGTGTTTCTTTAGAGCGCCATGTCTTGGAACCTGTGGTGTTTCAATAAAGATACTACCTATGTTTTAAGAGCACCATGTTTATAGAATCCATAGGTGTGTTAAAAAGCAGTGGGTGTGTCTTGATAATGCCATTATTTGTAGAATGGGGTAATATTTCCAAAAAACTAAAAGTGTAGAGGGTGTTGCATTTGATTAAACCCCATAAGCACTTGAAATCTGGGTAATTTCAAGAGCAACACTATGGAAATTTGAACACACTATGTGCCAAAACTCTCACGTTCAAAGGGAAATAAAGCACCATGTTTAAAGGTTTGTTATATTGGGAAATCGTCATAGTTTTGAAGAGGATATATCACGTTTGAAAGCACCATCTATAGGGTTTCGTAGATGGTTTTTTAACATAACTCCACCTACATGTATGGGGAACTATGAGGTATGTGAGTTCAGTCCCACTATGGATAGTTAGTGGTGATAATGGGGAAAGCCTTGTGCTAGTTCTACTCTTTCTTGCCTTGTAACTCACATGGCTTAGTAATCCCTTACTCATTCTGTAGAGGTCATCAATATCCGCCATGAAGGTCATCAATTCGTTTGGTGATAATCTCTATATTAGAAATATCTTGTGAGTTTTAATTAAATAAAGACATTTTATTTATATTGTGAGATTGATTAAATAAATACCTTTGAATTATATTGTGATTTAATTAAAAATAGACCTTTGATTTATGTGGAATACATTGAAGGATTTAAGGAATTAATTAAGTATAGACCTTTTATTTATGTGAAATACATTGAAGGATTTAATTAAGTAGAAAAACTTTGATTTATATGGAATACATTGAAGGATTTAATTAAGTAGAGAACCTTTGATTTATGTGGAATACATTGAAGGAATTAATTAAATATAAACCTTTGATTTGTGTGGAATACATTGAAGGATTTTATTAAGTAGAGAACATTTGATTTATGTGGAATATATTGAAGGAATTAATTAAATATAAACCTTTGATTTATGTGGAATACATTGAAGGATTTAATTATGTAGATAACCTTTAATTTATGTAGAATACATTGAAGGATTTAATTAAATATAGACCTTTGATTTGTGTGGAATACATTGAAGAATTTAATTAAATAGAGAACCTTTGATTTATGTGGAATTCATTGAAAGAGTTAATTAAATATAGACCTTTGATTTATTTGGAATACATTAAAGGATTTAATTAAATAGAGAACCTTTGATTTATGTGGAATACATTGAAGGAATTAATTAAGTAGAGAACCTTTGATTTATGTGGAATGTATTGAAGGAGTTAATTAAATATAGACCTTTGAATTATGTGAAATACATTGAAGGATTTAATTAAATAGATAAAATTTGATTTATGTGAAATACATTAAAGAATTTAATTATGTAGAGAACCTTTGATTTATGTGGAATAGATTGAAGGATTTAATTAAGTAGAGGAGCTTTGATTTATGATTAATTATATTAGGGTTTTAAATTAAAAGAAGAACCTTTGATTAATATTTATTATCTTAGGGTATTTTAATTAAAAAATATGTAGATTTATTCTTTGAATTAAATTTATGGGGCTTTGATTTAGGAAATAAATGAAAAAGAAATGTTTGATTTAGGGAATAAAAAAAAAAATGTTTTAGATATTAAAGGTATGGGACTTTAATGCTTTAAGATAGGAATGGATTTGATTAAAGTTAAACCATGATCTAAGTAGTACATGTTGGATGACTCTCTAAGGGAAATTGAGAGGTGGAAATAAAATTAAAGGATCTTTTATAATATTCATAATGCATTAGATGGTTGGAAACTTAATTGAATTTTGTATAGTTGCAATTTGGTAAAGTAAATGAATAGATGCATTTAGAGGCATGTCTATCCTGAACCATGAGTATCTTGATCCCCTACTACCCTTAAATAATCAATGGGAAGTGAGGAGAAGCAAGGAATTCAAAGGAAGTAAAGTATGGGTAATTGTACTTTATGTTATTTCACTTATGCTCAAATAGATTAGAATTATGGGGAGATATCCCCAATGTAGTTACTTTAATATTCTTTAATGTGGAAAGGATTTACCATGCTAACTCTAATTCATTAACTATTTATTGGTCTAAAGAAGATACTTGTACTCTATTTCTGTATTGGACTAAGTGGTGAAGATATTACATCTAAGTTAAGATAGCTCATTTTGGAGATGAGATAGATAGAGTAACTTACAATACTCTTAGAATATCTACACATAATGATTTGCATATGGTATAGAGATACGTGTATACCTTCGATGGACTGAGGGTGATAGGTCTAACTCATCAAGAATGATGAGATAGATGGGCTTACCTATAGTGACACATGATATGCCTACATAGACGAACATGTGATAGGGTACTTCATGAGATATAACTTCCAGGAAAACTTAGGGGATTGAAAATTTAGGCAAATGATAGGTATGTTAACGGGTTCATGAAGGGTTCATGTATCCCTCTCCTTAGTAAAAAAGAGAAAAAACTCTTTCTATTATTGTATTTTGTGTTTGTACATTTTTGGGTGTTACATGCTACCTTTATAATGTTTTATAACGGTTTTTTAGTTTTTAATGGTCCTCAAATGTCATACTATATTTTTCCTTAAGCTTGGATGCAAACGGTTTTGTTTCAATTAGTAAAAATGACAAAAATGATTGATAGATGATGCAATTGCCATGTAAAATTGGGTATGTATGTTTACCCTTTTGATGTATTTACTACATAATGAACACATAAAAACTATTATAAATGTCCTAATTTTATGGAAAATAATATGTAACCTAAGGTCATGTCTATGATTTTTTATTAAGTTTCAGTTAAATGGATTACCGTCATGAATCCGGGTAGGCTACCATAGTATTCAGCGCTATCCATCTTGAAAGTCACCACACAATATTTTATGTAGTTTTTCCCTATAACCACCATGCCACAATTATTTTAAACCTTTTATGTTTGCTAAAAGCATCAAGAAAGGAAAGGGACAAGCGTTTAGTTCCACAATTTTTTTTTTTGTTCAAAATTGAAAACTAAAACCTTCAACAAAAAGAGAAAGAACCTTTAAAATTAATACTTAATGTGAAAAAAAACATGTTAAATAAAAAAAAATTAAGATTAAAAACTATTAAAATTTTTAAAAATTACATACCAAAATAAAAAAAATAAAAACTTAAAAATATTATTATTAATATAGTAATAATTTTATATATTGTGGATCCTCCATCAATTGATTTATCCATCTATCCTCTATCAATTGATTCATCCAATATCCCATCAAAGAATCATCCACCTATAAGTCTTCCATGGTTGGATTAAATTGTATAGAATGATGCAAAATGATCATAAAATCTTTAAAATAATATTTAAAAATATTATAAGGTAATGAATCAATAAATATAATTCTATGGTTTCCAGCAGAAAATGTTGTTCTCAATTATTTTCTTCTCTATAAACCCAAACATCGCTGGAGAACATAAAATTTTGAATATTGGACTTAAACATAGCATTTAGAAGTGTGTAAAACCTAACAACTTAGGATAAATATGTATAGAAAGTATAGCTTTAACCGTAAATTTATTATCATCATACAATGCTGCAAATAACTCTTTCATCCAGTTGCCACAAGAACAATAGTGCAAGAACATAAAATCTTCTAGTCATACAAAGTTGGAGAGTTTATTAGAATCACGAAAATGGGACAAAGATAGGATTATTGGGCTGCTTTCATTTTCATTCCACAAGCACTTTCATGGATAACTGTCGCCTCTTCCTCTACTTGAAACGCACTCATGGCCGTTCATAAACAGATCCCTCTGTTCCCTGAAGCTTGGCACCCAAAATTGCATCTCCTTAATCACATTAGCTCTTGTAATTGGGAGAATTCTACAGTGATACAAACATGCTTTTCCGGGGATAATCCTGAGTATGCAACTGGTACATAATATTCTCTTAAACTTCTGAAATTGTAGCAGCACAATTGAAATTGTACGTTCTTGCTTCTATTAGCAAGATGAAGAAAACTGACTCTAATTTAAAGGATGGGATGACTTTTAAGATAGACAAATGTAGGAAGACTATCTTAATGGTTTGAGGGTTGGTAGGCTCCGACAAAAGTCCTATGTGCAAACTTCTTGTACAAAGTTTGATGATGGAACAATAAGTGAAATTACTACAATAATAAAATATATAATTTTTGCTAGGGATTATTCAGCGCCTAAAAGTTACACTGTATATATTGACATCAAAAGTTACTAGACCTGAAACCGCCTGTGACAATGAATATTTTTTCTTTCGAAATTATACACCTCAATACAACCTCTCCAAGCGTACTCTTTACCACTGGGCCTCCTCTCCCCTCTCCTTTGAAGAACTGCTACATTCTTCTACAATTTCAGGGGAGCTTCCTCCCTCAGAAATTCGAGAATTTTGACGTGACAGAATTCTCTTCTTGTCTGAAATCTCCGTCATAAAAAATTGTTCAATCGTATTTTATATACAATATTAATATTTTTAAAAATATGGTCTTAAAATATATTTATAAAATTAAAAAAGATAAAAACTAAAAAAATATGTTTTTCACAAATTTAATTTATGCATTTTTTTAAGCAGTATTAGAAGTCACATTGTAACCAATTTTAGTTGCATATCCTCGTTATCTTATGTTTCTTTCGTTTATTTAAAAAAATTTTGTTTGTTTACCATATACAACTTTTTAAAAATATTTGTGAATTGTATGTGCTTATAATTTATGAAATCAATAAATATTTAATTCTAAAAACATGATATTAATAATTTTTTTTAAAATAGAAACCTATTCACCACATGTAAAAATATTTATAATATTGTAATCTTAATCAAAATATTTGAAAGAGAAATTAACCTACTTTATTAATCTAAGAGTATCTTGATTAATATTATAATGTATAGTGAAAAATAAAATCTCACTTAAAATCAATGTGTAACAATTTTGAGAACATTATATGGCTGCTCGGAGGAGACTTTAACTCCCAATCCAACTACTCCTAGATGCACAGAGAATTTTAGGGACTTTGTTAACAGTAATTAACTCATCAGTGTTCAACTACAAGTGTCAAACTACACATGGAGCAACAGATACCCTAGAAATTGACTTATTTAGATATGATTGAACAGATTCTTTATGTCCACAAAATTTATCCATTTCTTTGGTGATGGCAGACTCCATGCCCACCCAAAAATTGGGTCTGACCACAACCCTTTGGTCATGGACTATTCTCATCCACGACAAGGCTTCAAAAATCCCTTCAGATTTGAAAAAATGTAGTTGAGTCACCTAAATATCTCAAAATGAATTGAAGAATAGTGGCAGTAGGATTTTCCTAGGAACTCACTGTCAAAACTATTTTTGGAACTCAAGATAGTCAAGATTAAACTAAAGGAGTGGAAAAGAGAAGTCCTTGGTAACCTATTCCGAGAAAAGAAACAAATTTTCGGGGATCTAGGCAAAGTTGAGAAGCTCATTCAAGAGGGGAACCAAGGACCTAACATATTTCAGGAGGAAAAAATCCTCCTCTCTAATTTCCACAAAAATCTGGCCAAAGAGGAAACCTTTTTGAGATAAATATCTAGAGCACTATGACTTAAGAAAAGGGACAGGAACACAAAAAAAATTCACACCTCCACCATGAGATACAGAGGCTCAAACAAAATTACAAAACTAACTAGGGATGATGGTTCCAAAACTTTTGACCTCCGAGTAATCAGATAGGAAGCAGTGGCTCACTTTTAAGATATGTTTGGTCCTAGACCCCCTTGCTCCTCCACATCTCAAACCTTCTTCTCCAAAATATTCCCAACCTAGCGTCTAACATGTACAATGAGGGGCTGTGAAAAGGTTTCATGAAAAAAAAAATCAAGGAAGCTCTATTCTCTAGGGAACCTGACAAAGCCTCTAGCCTCTGGACCAGATGGGTTTCTAGCTCACTTCTTTCAGCATTATTGGAATATAATTGGCAAAGAAGTGACTAAAGCGGTATAGTTCTTCCAAAGAACAAAATAGATTCCTAAAGAGGTGAACTCAACGTTCATTATTTTAGTACCCAAGTCTCAAAATTGTAAATTGATTTCTAACTTTAGACCTATTAGCCTATGTAGTGTGATCTACAAACTCATAACCAAAGTCATGGAAAATAGGCTCAAATTCATCCTTCCCTCCATCATAGACCAATGCCAAGGAATCTTGATGAAAGGTAGGTTCATCATAGATGGAATCATATTAGTCCAGGAACTAGCTCATTCGATCGTTAAGAAAAAAAAACCAGTATGTTTCTAAATCTAGACATGAATAAAGAATTTGATCGTGTATCCTGCCATTTTTTGCTTGAAGTCCTGGATAAATTTGACTTTTAAAAATATTGGGTGGAAGTGGTCAGGGAATGCATTTCCTCTGTGTGGTTTTTAATATTGGTTAATGGTTATCTAGTTGGATTCTTCATATTCTCCAAAGGAATTTGTTAGGGTGACCCTTATCCGCTTCTCTCTTCATCATCATGACAAAAGACCTGGGGAGATCCTTGTCAACAACATGTGCCAGAGGTTTAATTTCTAGAATTAAACTAGCCATGGGATCAAGGGCCACCACCCACCAATATTGCATCGATGATACCATTCTGGCATCTTTGTTCTCCGTACCTGAAGTAAAGGTCATAAAATTTCTTCTTAACTATTATGAAACTATTGTTGGTCAAAAGGTAAAATACAATAAAATTAGATTGTACTTTTTGAACATACCTATATCCATATAGAATAGAATTGCTGAAATTCTAGGGTGCACCATTACCAACATTCACACCACATACCTTGGGCTATCGATGTTCTATGGAAGGGTTTCTGCAACAATGTGGTCGAACATTCTCGAGTGCATCAATTAAAAGTTAGCCATGTGGAAAAGCACAATGCTAAGTTATCTTGCTAAAGCCACTCTTTTTCAAGCCTATCTCCAAAGCATACCAATTTACTTTTTGTCCATCTTCAAAGCTACCAGCTTTGTCTACCACAATATCGAACAAATGCCACGCAAGTTCCTTTGGGCTGGAAACAAAAATAACAAATTTGCCTTGGTTTCTTGGGATAGAGTGTGCTCCAGAAAATACTTTTGTGGCCTTAGCTTCAAAAGGATTAGTAGGATGAACATGGCCATGATAGCCAAATTCATGGAGAATAGTTACCAATGAGAAATCCTCTTGGATTGACATCATCAAGGGAAAATACCTCCACCATATTCCCTTCATGGGTGAACACCACCTCCCATATGGCTCCTATTTTTGGAATTCTCTAGTCTTAACCAGAGACATCATCAATAAACACCTCAAATGGCGTTTGGGAACTAGGACAACTATAAGGTTCTAGGAAGACACTTGGTTGTGTAACTAGCATCTTGTCAATGACCCTAACATTTTTTCTGTCAAACCTATCATTGACGCTCTTCTTGAAGATAAAGTAGCTCACTTCATCACTCAAGGGCCTATCGGATGCGAGTGGAAAACCCTAACTATAAAAAAACCTTCTAGGAAGATTGTTGAGGCTTATAGACACCTACAAAATATTCTTTGTGTGTGTGTCATTCTGAATAATCAGAACCCCAATTTCCCTATTTGGAGCTTATCAAAAATGAGTAATTATATTGTTAAAACTACTTATTACAGCCAAGAACCTCTAACTGATAAGTGGAAATTAGAAAACAAGGTGTGGGAGGGAAGTCATCCCTAAAATTGCTTTTTTTTCTTGGTTGGTATCCTAGAATAGAATCCTAACGATTGATAATATCATGTCTAGAAGGCTCTTTATCCCCAACTGGTGTGTTCTCTACAAAGCAGCCTAAGAATCTACCACCCATATTTTCCTGGAGTGTCCTTTCTCCCTAACTGTTCTAAACAAAGTCTTCAAAAAATTTAGTGTATCTTCGGTCCACCTGCCTACTATTCAAAAACTATTCCAATAGTGGCCTCAACTGTTTAAAAACCAGCAACTCAATTTCCTGTGGCTATCCTGTCTACACCACTACCTGTGGAAAATCTGGCTTGAAAGAAACTCTAGGATATTTAGAGCTCAAGCCATTGACCCTTGTAGGAAAATGCTAAAAATATTATCCCTAACGGTGGAAAATGCCTCCCTTGTCTCTTCTCCTGAATCTCCCCCTCCTAGTATTGAGGTTACCCTTGCCAGCAAGTTCAAACTTTCTAACCTTTTATGTGTGCCTCTTATTTTTGTCAATAGGTCTTCTATCAGGTGGATTCTCCTTCTGATAAAAAACATGAGCATTCAATAGCTGATAATTGAAGGGGACTCACTTCACATCATCAAATACCTCAAAGGTACCTCTACCCTACCCTAGTCATTATCTAACATTATCCAGGAATGCAAAACATTCACCAAAAAATACACAAATATTGTGATTCAGCACCAATACCAAGAGGGGAACAAAGTAGCATATTGGTTGGCAAACTAAGGCATTAGTGAAACCTCCATTCAGGTTTGGAGGAATTATTTTCCCCATGATATCAAAACTGACAGGTCCACTACGAATTTTTGTACACTATAACTTCGTCAAGGCCCACACAGCACTCCAAGGTGAGATTTCCAAGGGAATGGCTCATCCTGCCAAGCACCTCCATTGTATACCCAATGCTAATATTTCCATGTCTATAACTCATGTCAGAGTATTCATTTTTGCCTCCATTGCTAAGATTTACACGAGTTTGGTACACATCAGAATTTTCAATTTGCACTACCCTAAAGTCAAAATGATGAGATGACACATGAAATCCTAGTCAGCGACACCATGACCCAAAGGCAACCCATAGAGATGGCACCTCCCATCCTTGGTAATTGGAACAAGGTTAAATTCAGAAGAGGCCTTAGCATTGGTGCTCGTATAATTTGTGCCCATCACACTTACCCCAACGCTTTGAGTTGGTGGCCCTATCCTTACCTAAGAAATAGGAAAATTAGCATTCTCATGATAGATCACAATGATCTAATTTGGCAGGCTCTTCCTTATTTAACTCATAATCAAGGCACCTATAGCAAGATTTACAATCTGATGAATGGCATATTCCCCAACCGTGTCATGATCACTCTGAGGTTTATTTTTCTCCACCTCAATCTTAGGAGAAGCAACCTATTGCAAAAAGTTGTCAGTCCCCTGACATTTATCAATATTTGCACCCTCCTCATCCTTTTGAATGGTAAGCACTCCAACGGCCTAATTATGGATGATCGTAATCCTTCCATGATGTTTTTCCTATAAATCATAGGGCCTCCTTGACATGGTAAGTTTTGGCCTTTATAGTTTGGTCCATCACTAATTTCAAGGTTAGCTACAGTAAACCCATTTTAGATCAACCTCTCTTGAATGGCCACCTTGCCTTCCAGATCATCCTCATTCTCACTGTCATCCATGCCAAAGTCTTTATTTACTTACTCCCAAGAACGTCTAGGAATTAGAAAAGGAACAAGGCATCTTGTGATCTCATTGCTTCTCCCTTTAATGACCATGTTTTTCCTTCCCTCTGGCACATCAATTTTCATCTACACGAGGTGTGGTTCAGAGAGTCCAAGCCTACCAACATCCATCATTTCTCCCCATCTATGGCCATCATTTAGCTCGATAACCTTAATATTGAATCTGACATTGAAACTATCCTCAACAAGCATGTTTTCCTTTTGTTCCTTCAAAAAATTAGGGGCCATGACAAGGTTGCGACCAAGGACTTCACCTCCACTTCATTTAATGGCCAATTTATTGTTAGACGGATGAAATTCACTATATTTGTTGACCTTCTCATAGAGATTATCGATCTTCCTAACGACGGTTTCAAAATCCATAGAGATCATCACTCCATCCAAGAATAATTGAAGCACTTCGCTGACAGAGGGAAGAAGTTGTTCAAAGATGATAAAGGAGGTATTATTCATGAGAAGCTAACAGATCTATGGTGCAGAGCTCTAATTATAGTGATACAATACATCACTATTGACAAAGTGGATGAGCCTTTGAGGAGCTTTCACCTAACTCTCCTCAATTTTCTGAGAGATGTTAAAGAGGTGAACGTCCCACAATATCTTCGATGCTCATTGGAAGTGTCAATTGAAAATTTCTAGAAGAAGGATTCATCCCACATTAAACACCAAGGGTTGTTCTTGATCATCTATGACCATATGCTGTAGAAAGCTGCCACCAAGGTGGATTTGAACCCTTTCGAACGAAAAGTCTATTGTTGACATTATGATGAAGCACTTAGAGGAATTTAGGAAAAATGAAGAGCCTCAAATTGACCAACTCTAAAACCGAGCCCTCGTTGGATCAGGCTCTCATTGATACTAGAGCAATATCAAAATTTAAATGTGACCCCTTGAAAATCCTCATCGAGATGCTGCAAAATATCTACCGGACTCAATCTAATGCCTTAACTGGTCTTGAACATGTAATCCATATCTCAAAGGCCATCACTACAAAAAATTCAATGGCATACAAGGTTACCCTTCCTAACGAAAAAAAACATGGATAACCCTTCTATGGAGTAAGTTTATGTTCATGTTCATTTTCCCCTTTGTCATGCTTGGGTTTTCAGGGTTTGCTAGTGTTGTTTTCTTATGGCTCTTTCATGGCCTCTATTCTTCTGCTAGTTCTATTAGTGGTCTTTCCCAATGGCTTTTATGTAGCCTCTATTTTTTGTTGGTGGTATTGTCCTTTGGTTTGGTTTAGTTGTGAGCTCTTTCTTGGGTGGTTCCCTGGTGGTCTCTCAGATGCCTTGCTAGGCTTCCTTTCCTTGTTGTTCTTTCTTCTTAGTCATTTGTTCTACAAGGTTCAGGGACCCTTTAAAAACCCTTTCTACCAATAAAAAAAAACCCCACTTAAAATACCTTATTTTTATTAGTCAATGTAAACAATATTTATTTTAAAAAATAATAAATTAAATTATCTCTTCTTAAGTCATGAATACTAATCCGAGTTGTAAATTGTCATTCATTGTTCACATGATTGTAAAGTGTCTTAATGCTCAATGCACAATAATTGATGTTCAAGGATGCCTATATTATTCATGCAGAAGATAATTACTTGAAATGTTTTTATTTTTTAACACTTAATAGATTCATCTATTAATAATAATGAATAAATTAAATAATATAATGAACTATCTATATTATAAATTGACTTCCATTATATATTTGTTATATATTGACATGCATTTATATATGAACAATGTTATGTTATATTAAATGAATTTTAAAAAATTAAATTTAATATTTTAAAATAATATAATAAGTTTATATTTTAAATTTTTTTAAATTTTTTATTGGTTGATAAAAAGGGTTTTGAAAGGTTGCGAAACCTTTTATACAAATGTAGTAAAGAATGCTTGATAAAATAAATCTTAACTGGACTAAAAGAAAAAAACCCTAGAGGGATCAAAACAACCAACATTAAAATGGAAAGAAGGCTAAAACTAAAACAAAAAGGGAAAAGGGTACAAATTACAACAATGGTACCCATAAAAAATAGAAAAAAACATCTGAAGCCTGACTAAGTTACGATATTTGGCTTAGTGGGGTTCAATTCTGGTCTTTGAACTTTTTGGAGCAAACATCTCCACTATGCTGGAAATTAGCATTTTATTTGCCATTCCTTGCCACTTAATTTCATGGGTGACAATTGCCTTGTGAATTTTCCATGCCTTCATTAACTTGCCCTTTAAACAGATTGTAAAAAAATGCATAAGGGAAAGGAAGATATGTTTTGGCACACATGTCAGAAAAATAATACCCAGTCACAAGGCCCCAATTCCGCATCATCAACAACAACCAATTACAGATTAGGATTTCCATTTGCATCAGTTTAGGGCATAATACATAGAGGAAAATTATCATACCAGACTTGAAAGTTGTCTTGTTCAACTCCTTGATTGTCAAGGATATCAACAACTTTGTTTCCTTCCCGGTAAACATACTAAATTGTAACATATTTGGTGCCTTCAATTATTTTTAAACTTTCTTGGATAGCATTAAACATGCTTCAGGATGGGAGTTGACACTTTTGTATGCAATGAATGATATTCATTGAATCACATTCTATGATAATTCTTTCAAATCGAAACCTCTTGCAAATGAGTAAGCCTAGGTATAATGCACGGGCTTCAACAAAATTATTTGTTTGGCTGCCCATAGACTTAGCAAACGTGCACAGGATTTTATCTTGACTATTTATAAAGAGATCACCTCCTCGATCCCTACCAGGGTTTCCTTCTGATGCCCCGTAAACATTAATTTTGATCCATCCACAAGGCGGGGGAATCCATTTCACCATTGACCTATCAAATTTTGGAGGATCCTAGAGGAGGTGTCAATATGAGATTTGAGTGTATTGAAAATGGTCAATTCCCATTGGTTCTTGGTCTTCTCAGCTTGGAAGAGACTAGCATTCTCAATGGAAATTGATAAAGCTCAAGAAAACACTTATTTTACATTATTTGTAGTAGTACCAAAGATTCTATTGTTCCTCTCCAACCAAACCTACCACAAAAAGTGAGGAAAAAAATTCAACCAAAAAATATAGGTTTTTGGAGTCAAAAATAGATTTGGCCATTGATGGTAGGCATCAACAAGAGTTTTTGGGTATACCCAAAATAAGTTGGCCAGTTTGAGAAAGGAAGATAACACTTCAATAGATAAATGGCATTCAAGGAAGCATTAGTATTAGTATTAGTAACTAGAAAAATCTTACAATTGGGTTACCAGGAAAATCTCTGCTCCATCATTCAAGCACTTTGTTTATGAAATTTGGATGTTGGATCCACATCGATTAAAACTAGAAAGGAGAATTTAAAGAGGTAGTATTCAACCCCTTCAAAACCAAGGGATTGTGGTTAGACCTAATCCAAGGAAGAGTGTGGAGAGTTGTGTCCCCAAAGGATTGAAGAGCTTTATAGGAAATGAGGAATCTATCCAATTACATTATGATATGATGTACCCCTAGTCGCCTATTGGTACAAGTGAATTTGCTCCCTTTAAGGTGGATGTCCATAAGACCACACTCATCAATGAATTTAGAAAAATATTCAAAACTCTAAGGTGAGATAAGAGTACCTCCTTTTTTTTTAGTAGGGTATAACGGTGAGTTAAAATTTCCAACTATCATCCAAGGTTGACTTTGGAATATATGCCACATCTACCTCATAGAAAATCATAGTTCTTGCCAACCAGACATAGTATTAGGAGGATACACGTTAGGTAAAACCCATTGAAAATTTGAGTCTCTGCAACAAAAAGTAATGTTAGTAATCCTATTAGAGGAAGATAAAATATGAACTTCTACTTTCATAGGGTCCTAAATGCACATAAGGCCACTAGAAACTCCCTTTGAAGGGTAGGTAGCCGCTCCACAATTTTCCATAAAGCTTGAATAACTCTATATTGGCAATTTTTTTGGTCTTGGTTTCTCGCAGCAAGATGATGACTGACTTAATATCTTTTCTCATGGATGAAAGGATCCTCTTCTTTGTTCATCCATTAAGACCTCTCACATTCCATGAGATGATCTTTATTTGGAATATTTTGAAGATTTTTTCCCTCTTTCACACAAAGGTGTCAGAGGGTGTTTGCTTTTGTTCCCTACATCTGTGGAAACCTTAAAATTATCCTACTATGCTAAAGAGGTGATAATAGTGGTTTAATAAATATTAGAAATACTATCTTCAATTTTCTTTCACCTTAAATATTGTTTATTAGGTCGCCCTATTTTCACTTTTTCATAGTCTATGATGAGTAAAATTTTCTTTTGATTTCTAGAACCATATTTTTGAGGGATAGGGTTTTGGTTATCAAGATTTGGATCAGGAAATTTTAGCCCAAGACTGATAACATATTCACTAATAGGAGGAGGTATGGGAATAGACACACTGAATAAAGGGTCTTACTAGTTTGGGGACTCACTAGAATTATATTAAAGAATGCATAGGGATTCGATAGAAAAATGAATACCATAAGGTCGTGGATGCAAAGGGGATTACAAAATCTCACCAGTAGAAAAACAAGATTGCAAAGGGTTGTCTATAAGATCAATGATAGGATCCTCTACAAAATCACTTAAAGGCCCGAAAGGGTTTGCTTTAGCAAAAAAGGAGTAATTTTATTTTGAATTAAAAAATTTAGGAATGGAAAGATTACTTTTTTTTTTCTTTTCATCAGGATTTCTTGATGCAATAGTAGAATTCTTGGTATCCATGGTGGTGGCTAGCTTCTGGTTCAACTTATATTGATAAAATTTATTTTTGTGAGCAGGGTCAAGAGGTATATCATTAGAATTAGCTATTCAAAATTTTTGGGTTAGCTTTTTGTAGTTTTATTTTTCAACAATGGACACTGAGCCTTCAAGTGACCTTGGGTATGGTATTCAATACAAAATACTGTATTTTCATAAACAATGGCCTGATATCTTATTTTGGTGTTGTAGATGTAATCTACATAGGTAGGCAACTCAAAATCAAGGTTTGTGATAATGTATATTCTCACATGAATGAGCCTTGACTGTACTTTTGTTGCAAAGTCTAGGATAATAAAATCTCCAACAACTTCAACAACCATGAGAAAAATCCTTCCATACCAATATTGGAGGGGTAGGTTGGGGAGTCAGAACTATATATGTACCTTATTAATATATTTTGTTTCAGGATCAGAATCCTTTGCCCATTATTGCAGAAAAAAGCTTCTATGACCATAGAACCAAGGTTCTCCAAACAAGATATGGTTGGTGTCTTATGCATTGTTGAGGCTTATGAGGAAAAAAACTCTAAACATGGCCTTGATTTCTATGAATTCACTAGAATGCCATTTTGTCGATGCCCATTTCTTGATTGATTCAATGTCAGGTCAACCTTCCATGAATTTTCCTATCAAGGATAAAGAGCTTTGGTTGGTAATAAAATCTATAACACTAGGAGGAATGGATATCTCCTTATTGTTGTGGGTGCAAGGGTTTGGCTTAGAAGAGGTAGACACATATCCCTAATTTTTGAATTTATCAACATTAGAACCTCGAGACTAGCTCAAAAAATTACTACTAGTGGTTAGATTTTTAGAAACTGTATGTGAACCATAATCGGTAGTGGTGTGGCCTTCATCAAGGGGTCCACCAAGATTTTTGATGCCCATGTCTTCCAACCCACCATCTTTGCAATTGTTGAGAGAGTTCTTTGGATCACCGCTGTTGCCATTGCTGGTATCAGCTTTCCCACTTCCAAAAATATAAAATTTCCATTGCCATTGCTAGAGCTGTCAATCACCATCACCATATTTCTCACCCTTGCTTTATAATGCTTGGACATTCCATGAAAATATTTTCTAGCTGTGCAAGATTTGAATGTAATGGATGGATTGACTGCTACTTACCATGACTAAATTTGTTGCACTATGTTTTCTACCAACCCTACGTACTGCTAAAGATTCACAATCCCTTTTGTTAGGGTTTTTAAAAAAATATCTACACACAAAAGGAGATACATTTTTCGTGTTCATTGTTAGGATTTTGGTTCCAATCATGTCAAAACATCCAGCACTGTCCACAAAGATCAAGGGATTCCTATCTACAAATATATAGTCTATATCATGTCGTTTTTAAATCCCTTGCGCAGAGTCCTTGCTAGAATAACACCTCCCTCCTTTGAATGTAATGGATGAATGGATTGTTGCTTACTAGACTAAATATGTTGCAC
The DNA here is from genome assembly GCA_028583015.1 of Wollemia nobilis. Lineage (NCBI taxonomy): Eukaryota > Viridiplantae > Streptophyta > Pinopsida > Araucariales > Araucariaceae > Wollemia > Wollemia nobilis. The sequence continues at coordinate 4,173,068 of JAQPPZ010016349.1, forward strand.
TATGTTTTTTGTCGACCTTGCGCACCACGACTGAATCACAATCCCTTATGCTACACTATAATGATTTTATTAAAAGTTTAAATTAAAAAAAATATTTAAAATATTGAGTTTTAATTATTAGTGTTTTAGACATAAGAATTAAAACTCATAAAATAATTCTCTTTTAAGATAAAGCTCTTTTGATTAGGTTATCATTTTTAGGTAGGTTTTCTTTTGATTGAGTGTTATTTTATGACACTCAATCAAAAGAGCTTTATCTCAAAAGAAATTATTTTATCGAATTTTATTTAGACTATTAAAATAAAAATAAAACCTGGACATTATTAGATTTTTAACCCTAAAATTTGTTAAGAGTGATTAAGAAAAAATCAAAACTCATTTTATATAAAATAATAAAAATTATTTAATAAATAAAAATAATAATTTATAATATAAAAATTGTGGTCCAAGATATAAAAATACAATGTTAAAGTGGTCTGAATTGTGCAGGCACAACAGTATGATGGTAAAAGATAAAGGTAAATGTACAACTCTCGTATGAAATAAAATTGGAACTTTCAAATTTTTATTTACAAGTTTCAAAACTAATTATTCAAATTATACCGTTCAATATTTATCGTGTGGTAAAGTAACAAAAGTTGTAGAAGGATAACTAGTGACGAAAGTTGTACTGGTGGACATTTACCCTTACAGGGTTAATTTGGTTATCTACCGTATCATAGTGAAACAGCTTTAAACACTCTCAAAAACGCCTTAATCTGATCTAACCGTGCCGTGTTTGAATAACTTGAGCCACTGTAAAAATCGCAAATGTGAAATCTAATCAATGGTCAACTAGGTAAAACATAGTACTTGCCATATTAATTTGGGCCCGTACTCCATGCTCCGCGGGGAACTGGGATGGTTATATTCAAGATCATATGAGATTTTGGAATAGTGAATTGGTAAGTTCTTGTGTTTATTAAGAAGAGATTGAAGTTTAAATTTTAGGGTAAATTTAGGGTAGTAGTTTGGCCAGCCCTAGGACCCTAGTACAGTGGTTCTTTTCATGTCAGGTCATAAAACAAAGAGTTGAAATGTGTACTATTAGGGACAGCTACCCTTCATGTCATGTCATAAAACAAAGAGTTGGAATAGGTACTATTAGAGACAGCTACCCCGATCTTCTTCATGTCAGGTCATAAAACAAAGAGTTAGAATAGATACTATTAAAGACAGCTAACGATAATCCTCTTCATGTCAGGTCATAAAATAACGTAATGAAATAGATACTATTAAAGAATAGATACTATTAAGAAGAGCTCTAAAATTTAAATTAGAGTAATAGTAAAAAAAAAAAAAAACAGTAAATGGGTTTTAAAAAAAACATTATGACTTTTTCGTCATAGAACATGATTTCGCACTGATAGGGACTAGACATGTAGAGCACATGCGCGTGAAGAAGGTACCAGAAATTTATTAAAAAAAATGGAAGTAGAACATAATTTCACGCTGATGGGGACTAGACATGCAGAGCACATGCGCTTGAACAAGGTACAAGAAAATTTATTAAAAAAAATGGAAGCTGAATGAGACAGAAATTTATTCTTAGGCAGGGATTTGATATGGTGGTCTAATTTAGAAGGCGGCTATGCATTACTGACTCAAAAAACGAGGTGCGCACTATGAAATTCGATATAATTATATAGAAATGTTGAAGGATCGATTTTTAATTTTTTCAATCGCCCGAAATCTGCACGGCGCTGCAGCTCAGAGAGCGCAGTGCGCAAGTCGCGCGCGCCGACGGACTTCGCCCAGGAATGGGCGAAGTGCGCACTTCGGCTGCGCCGACGGACTTCGCCCAGGAATGGGCGAAGTGCGCACTTCGGCTGCGCAGCCGGACTTCGCCCAAACTTGGGCGAAGTTCGCACTTCGGGGCCGCAGCCGGACTTCGCCCGAAACTGGGTGAAGTTCGCACTTCGCGGCTGCGACGGACTTCGCCCAAAATTTGGGCGAAGTTCGAACTTCGCGGCTGCGACAGACTTCGCCCGAAATTTGGGCGAAGTTCGCACTTCGGGGAAGCAAACAGACTTCGCCCGAAACTGGGCGAAGTTTGTACTTTGGTCAGCCGATGGACTTGCGCTGGGCGAAGTGCGGACTGCGGCCGACTTCAGACTTCTCTCGCGCACTCGAGCTGCTTCAGACTTGGCCAACTCTGCCCTTCAACTTCTTCTTCTTCTGCGGCTGCCACTGGGTTTGCCTGGCTTGGCAACACCCGTATGAGAGGAGAGAAACGCCGAAACAGAGAACAACAAACTGCAAACCCTAAAGATGCTCAAAGCAAACAACTAACTTTATTCATATGAACAACTAGGGTTACAGAAAATTCCTCAACCGAGGAAGTAACAACATCTGCAGGCTACGCTGCAGGATAAACAAAACAGGGGAAATGTCGAGTCTGCAGCTCGGACATTTCTCAGCTGAGCCACACTGCTCACTGAATCGCTCTGCTTTCTTTCTCTGCTCACTTTCACGAACTTCTCTCACACCCGCTCTGCTTCTCTATTCTGCACTTGTTTGTCTGTAGACCCGAACCGCCTTTTATAGCCACGGGGAGAGGAGGATAAGGGTTATCCTCTGACAGCTCCGGATAAGGGTTATCCTCGGACCGACCCTCATCTAGGGTTTCTGACAAACGCCGACTAGGCATTAACTCCTGCGAAGATCGGATCTGTCAGGTGTCAAATCTGTCAGAAGATAGGTGTGACGTCATGTCACACTTTTGCCGGGATCCCAGACTCGCGGCAGTGCAGTCCGACTTCGCCCATGTCCGGAGCGCAATCCGTTTCGCCCAAGGTTCGCAGCGCAGTTGGGCACAGGCATGAAATCTGGGTTTATTTTTCTAACACCCTCCTTTAAACCTGATTTCACAAGCACTTTGACTCCAAGCTGCTCTCGCAATCTGCTGAAGTCTTCCTCCTTCAAAGGCTTCGTGAAAATATCTGCCAATTGCTCCTTGGATCTGCAAAACTGCAGATGAATCTCTCCGGACTTCACCAACTCTCTAATGAAGTGATAACGAATATCAATGTGCTTCGTCCGGCCATGGAACACGGGATCCTTTGACAGTGCAATGGCCGAATTGTTATCACAAAAAATTGTTGTCGCGCCTTCCGAAGGATTGTACAGTTCACTCAGAACTCTTCACAACCATACTGCCTAGCATGCGGATGTCGTGGCGACGACATATTCTGCTTCGACTGTGGACAACGCAACAATGGGTTGCTTCTTGGATGCCCATGAGATCGCCCCGATCCGAGATGGAAAGCATACCCGGAGGTGCTCTTTCGACCATCACATCGCTGACCCGATCCATTGTCTGTGAAGCCCACTAGCTCCAACTGGTCCCGTCTGGCGTAAAATAGGCCATGGTTACGCGTCCCGCTGACATAGCGCAAGATCCTCTTGCCTGCTTGCCAGTGCGTGTCCTTCGGAGTCTCCATGAAATGGCTGATCAGACTAACTTCGAACATCAGATCTGGCCGAGTTGCAATCAAGTACATCAGACTGCCAAGTAGCATTTTGAACAAGGTTGGATCTACAGACCTCCCTGTATCCAACTTGCTCAGCTTCAAACCTGTGGCTACAGGTGTGATGGCAGGTTTCTTTGTCCTCCATATTGAAGCGCTTCAGGACATCCTTCACATACTTGCCCTGAGAAATGAAGATGCCATCTACTGATTGGTCAACTTCAATGCCGAGAAAAAATTTCATCAGCCCCATGTCTGTCATTTCAAACTCGGACTTCATGGTTGTTCTAAACTATGCAAATAGGCTGCTGCTATTGCCAGTAAATATCAGATCATCTACGTACAGGCAAACGATGATGAGCTCACCTGCTGCATTTGTCTTCATGTACAGGGAGTGCTCATATGGGCATTTTTGAAACCCATTCTCCTGAAAATAGTCGTCAATACGGCTGTACCATGCCCTGGGTGCTTGCTTCAACCCATACAGGGCCTTCTTTAGTTTCAGGACTTTGCCTTCTTGCCCTTGTATTTCATAACTAGGCGGCTGGTCTATGTAGACCTCTTCTTCCAACACTCCATTGAGGAAGGTAGACTTGACATCCATCTGGTACACGCTCCATCCTTTCTGAGCTGCGAGTGCCAGAATCATTCTGACTGTGTCAAGTCGGGCTACGAGTGCATACACCTCATGATAGTCAACTCCCGACTTCTGCTTGTAGCCTTTCGCCACTAATCCGGCCTTATGCCTGTCAACTTCTCCTTGGGCATTAAATTTCGTTTTATATACCCACTTGACCCCAATGGTCTTCATTCATGTCTTGGAAGATCTGTTAGCTGCCATGTCTCATTCTTCTCAATGGCTGCTATCTCCTCATCCATCGCATTCACCCATTTGCGATTCTGACTTGCCTCTTCAAACTCCACTGGATCACATTCAGTAAAGAGAGCAAAATTAGAATAATCTTCATCTAATTGATTACGGGTTACCTCATAGATGTCTTGCAAGCTCCGAGTCTTCGCAGGAGTCCTCAAGTTTTGAATTCTGCTTGCAAGTGGAGGTGACCGGGATGATGAGGGTGTGCTACTGCTGGCACCACTATTGCTGCTTGAAGGCACAGGTGGTTGGACACTATCTTCCTCCAAGTCTACAGACTCAACAGTTGCTGGTTCAGACTGACCAGTCTTTGACTTCCCGTTCCAGACTTCATCCTCCAGGAACTTCACATCTCGGCTGATGACAAGTTTCTTTGTCACAGGATTGTACAGCCTGTATGCCTTTGATGGTTTGTTGTACCCTGTGAAGATGCATCTTTCAGCTTTGTCATCCAGCTTCTGCCTTTTCTCTTCTGGAACATGTGCATATGCTATGCACCCAAAAACTCGCAAATGAGCCACACTTGGCTTCAACTTGCTCTAGGCTTCCTCTGGAATTTTGTCCCTCACACTCTTGGTGGGACACCGGTTTAGCAAATAAACCGCACAACTTACAGCTTTTGCCCAGAACTCATGTGGCAAACTTTTTGCCTTCGACATGCTCCGTGCCATCTCCATGATTGTTCTGTTCTTCCTCTCAGCTACGCCATTCTGTCGTGGCGTGTATCTGGCAGTGAACTGCCTCCGAATTCCATGTTGCTTGCAGAAATTGTGGAATTCGTTGGAGATGTACTCTCCACCTCCATCAGTTCTGAGAGTCTTCACATAATGACCGCTCTATTTCTCAACCAGAGCCTTGAACTCCCTAAACCTTGCAAATGCTTCTGACTTCAACTTGATGGGATAAATCCATGTCTTTCGGCTGAAGTCATCAATGAAGGTCAGAAAATACTTGTTGCCGGCATATGAGGTGGTCTGCATGGGACCACAGATGTCTGAGTGCACCAGCTCCAAAGGCCGTGATGCTCTCCAAGACTATCCTATAGGGAATGCGTCCCTGTGCTGCTTTCCGACCAGGCAACCTTCACAGACTTTGTTCGGTTGCTCAATAAGGGGTAAACCCTTCACCATCTGCTTCTTATGCAGCAGATTCAAGCCACTGAAATTCAGGTGACCGAATCTGAGATGCCACAGCTAGGTAGCATCCTTCTCAACTGCACTCAGAGAAATCAAAGATTCATTCTGAATCTACAGTGGAAACATCTTTTTTTTCGTCATGGACACAGTTGCGATTTGTCCATGGACTTTGTCTCTGATGGAACATACACCATCTTTGAACAGTACAGTGTGCCCCTTCTGCACAAGCTGCCCAACACTTAGCAGATTGTGCTTCAACCCATGCACATAAAAAACATCTTGAATTATTTTTCTATCACCGTGCCGAGTGCGGATGAGGATCTTTCCTTTCCCCATCATAGGAACTTTAATGTTGTTCCCCATCTTGACTTCAGACTGGACTGTTTCATCCAGTTGTGAGAACATCTCCCTGTTCCCAGTCATGTGGTTGCTGCAACCACTGTCAAGATACCAGATGTTTTTCTTGCTCTCCTCTTCAATACTGCAAGTCAGTAGCACATTTCCTCCTACCGCATTTTTGGGTTCCTCCGAATAATGGGCTTGCTGCTGATTCTCGTTCGCCATCTTCTTTTTGCACTGTGTGGCATAATGGCCGAACTTGCTACAGTAGTAGCATTGGACCTTTGACATGTCCTTCTACTGAGAGCCACCTTGCTAATTTTTGCCAGTGCCTCTTCCTCCTTGCTGATGAAAGTTGCAACTTGGCTCAGCGTCCTGAGGGTTTGAGTTCCCTCCTTGCTTGTTCCTTCTCCCACGTCTGCTTCTGCCTCTTCCTCCTTGAGAACTAGAAGCGCTATGGTGGGAGTCTTGTCTGTCGTTGTCTCGGACTGAGACTTGCGCTTTGAAGGCTTGCTCCAAAGAAGACTGAGTTGAGCGGCTCAGCCTCTGTTCATGGGTCTACAGGGAACCCATGAGTTCGTCTGTCGAGAGGGTTGTCAAATCCCTCGACTCTTCGATTGCTATCACAACCGAGTCGAACTTCGTAGGCATACTTCTGAGAATCTTCTCCACGATTCTCTGGCTCTGGACATTTTCTCCGTTCAACCGCATCTGGTTGATAATGTCCGTTGTCCGGGTGAAGAAGTCGCTCATCGACTCGGACTCGCTCATCTACAGATTTTCAAACTCCCTCCTGAGCATCTGCAGCTTCACCAACTTCACTTTGTCGGTGCCCTGATATGAACTTGCCAGGGTTTCCCAGGCCTGCTTGGCCTTGGTGGCTGATGCAATCCACGGGAAGATGGTCTCCTCAACCGCTTGCATGATGTAGAAGAGGGCCTTTTGGTCCTTCTTCTTGTGCTCTTTCAACAGATCCTTATCTACTTGAGAGAGGGTGGCTAGTGCTGCTGCATCTGCCGATTCTGGGTAGCCGTTTTCGACTAACTCCCATAGCTCCTGAGATCCAAACAGGATCTTCATCTGGATGCTCCAGTAATCGTAGTTCTTACCGTTAAATCGTGGGATCTGCAACTGCAACGAGTTTCTCTCGGAAGCCATGCTTCTATCTCCGTGTCACGGCACTATCAGCTCTGATACCAATTTGAAGGATCGATTTTTAATTTTTTTCAATCGCCCGAAATCTGCACGGCGCTGCAGCTCAGAGAGCGCAGTGCGCAAGTCGCGCGCGCCGACGGACTTCGCCCAGGAATGGGCGAAGTGCGCACTTCGGCTGCGCCGCCGGACTTCGCCCAAACTTGGGCGAAGTTCGCACTTCGGGGCCGCAGCCGGACTTCGCCCAAAACTGGGCGAAGTTCGCACTTCGCGGCTGCGACGGACTTCGCCCAAAATTTGGGCGAAGTTCGCACTTCGCGGATGCGACAGACTTCGCCCAAACTGGGCGAAATTTGTACTTTGGTCTGCCGATGGACTTGCGCTGGGCGAAGTGCGGACTGCGGCCGACTTCAGACTTCTCTCGCGCACTCGAGCTGCTTCAGACTTGGCCAACTCTGCCCTTCAACTTCTTCTTCTTCTGTGGCTGCCGCTGGGTTTGCCTGGCTTGGCAACACCCGTATGAGAGGAGAGAAACGCCGGAACAGAGAACAACAAACTGCAAACCCTAAAGATGCTCAAAGCAAACAACTAACTTTATTCATATGAACAACTAGGGTTACAAAAAATTCCTCAACCGAGGAAGTAACAACATCTGCAGGCTACACTGCAGGATAAACAAAAGGGGAAATGTCGAGTCTGCAGCTCGGACATTTCTCAGCTGAGCCACACTGCTCACTGAATCGCTCTGCTTTCTTTCTCTGCTCACTTTCACGAACTTCTCTCACACCCGCTCTGCTTCTATATTCTGCACTTGTTTGTCTGTAGACCCGAACCGCATTTTATAGCCGCGGGGAGAGGAGGATAAGGGTTATCCTCTGACAGCTCCGGATAAGGGTTATCCTCGGACCGACCCTCATCTAGGGTTTCTGACAAACGCCGACTGGGCATTAACTCCTGCGGAGATCGGATCTGTCAGGTGTCAAATCTGTCAGAAGGTAGGTGTGACGTCATGTCACACTTTTGCCGGGATCCCGGACTGCGGCAGCACAGTCCGACTTTGCCCATGTCTGGAGCGCAATCCGGTTTCGCCCAAGGTTCGCAGCGCAGTTGGGCACAGGCGTGAAATCTGGGTTTATTTTTCTAACAAATGTTTCATTTTCTCATACCAAGTGCCATTAATTACATCGAATGTCTTATTTGTCTACCCACAACAATGATTATGGTACCCGACTGAACAGCATGATGCGCATGGAGTTTGATAAATTGCAGAAGCTGCAACAGCTTATTTTAGAGAGGGACAATCTTGTGAGTGGAAGCAGGGTTTTGTCTATAAATGTATGTATCTGATAAGAATTTCTGCAATCATTCTGCAATCATGTATTCATTTTCTGCCTATTCGGCATGGAGTTCGTCCACTGCTTTTTGATATTTGAGTTTAGTAGCCTGTTTTGATCTTTTTACATAGTACCATAGCCTGGGTGTGTTGCAGTGTCTAGCACAGCCCCTGTAGAGTGCTGTAATCTTAATCTGCTCGCACATAGTTTAGAGTGTGTTCCACTGCCTGTGTTGCCATTGTGGAAATATTTGCCCTGTGGAAGAGAAGCTGATGTGTTGCGGAAGCTTTTGGAGGAATGGAAGTTTGTACTTTTCAGTTTTTACGGCGCAAGAGAAAATAGACTGGAAACGATATGGATTTTGCTGACAATAGAAGCCGGACGCTGGAAATCACAGCTGGTTCCGGCGCAGAAGTGAAGATTTCTGTGTAATGTATGAATGGAGATAATTTTTTTGCAAAGTGCTTTTGAGGGGGCTTTTTTCTAACCGGTACGTAGCCTCTACTCGAACGATCGTCGCGTTGTGCAGCTTAGAGCTCTTAGTTTTTTTGCGCTCTTAGTTTTTCTAAGATGGGAAATACGTCATTCTCGTTTGTAAATCTGTATAGTTTGTTGTGCCGTGTGTATTAAAGAGTGAAGAAGACTGAGACTCGGAGAGATTTTAATACTAGGTAATGGTGATTTTATATAGTGTATGGAGTGTGTATATTAAAATGTTGGAATATTGTTTTTCAGGCAGGGCATATCTTTATCTTATCTGTGAGCACTTTGATTAGTAGGGGGCAAGGTCATTCTCATATATCGCAAAGGTATTTATAAAAGTTATAATATTTTGCTTAGAAGTTTTACTTCAATTTTTTTTTTTGGATACATAGGGGAGTTGTTACATCTATTATTTTAGTAATTGTTAGTGCAGGATTCAAATCAAACGAACTATTCTCAACAAGTTTATGTGAAGATTAATATCAACTCAATTAATAATAAAGACTTTTCTTTTTGGTGGGGTGTGTGAAGATGTTTATTTTAAAGTTTTTTTTTTTTTTTTGAAGTTATTGTTTTATTGGTGTGTTATTGATAGTTACATGGTATTAGAAAAAATTAAATGATATAAAATATGAGATGATAATAATATTATAACGGGAAGCATTTAATAACTTAAGATATACCAATAGATGGATGAGCATGTTAAATAGAATAAAAATAACATGTATTTTAAAAAATATATTTTTCTGACAAATAGATCCATGAGTTAGGTATTTGGATGAGGCACCTTTTTATAATGTAATTTTTATAATGTAAGATAGGATTAGAAAATATAATTAAGACACACCAATAGATCTCGATGAACATGTTAAATGAAATAAAAAGAAAATGCATGCAAAAAAAATTATTTTATAACAAATATTTTATAACAAATAGATCCATAAGTTAAGTATTTGGATGAGGCACCTTTTATAATGTACAAGAGGACTAGCAAACTTAATATAGTTGATTTAAAAATGTAATTAACATGTCTCATTAGAAGAATAAAATAACATAAGGACTACCTTAACAAAATAAAATGAATAATAAATAAACGTTGAAAAATGAATCTATCATATAAAGATGAATATATTATAGATTATAGCTTGCCTAGTAAATATCATTTCTTTGTATGTACCTTTGATGTGAGAGAAATATTGGGTGTAATAAAATTGGAAAAGATTTATGGAACCTTATTATGTAAGAAGAGAAAATTATTAAATTTAATGGTGAATTTAATGGGAATGAACAAGCTTTTTGACTAAAGGAAAATACAAAAATTATAGTCAAAGAATGTAAATTAAATATAAACCAACATAGTTAACGTAAGAACCACAACATGACAAATAACATTAAACAAAAGGAAAGCAACAAAGAAACTTCAATGAGAGGCATAATAACAAGATCATAATGCATAGCTTTAAGGTAACTTAGTATAAGTGTTGGGAAGAAGGGGATAAAGTAAATCATATCTTAAAATAAAAACATGTGGCTTCCAAAAAGGATTCCATCTAAAGAATCAATCAAACATTATAAGGGAAGATGAAAACTATAAAAATATTTTGATTACTTTTATTGTTACATATAAAAAATCTATAGATGTTTGGTATATTATGAGTCATCATGAGAAATATTATTAGTCATTACAGAAGAAAATTGGCTTCCAAAAGTTTACTTTAGTTAATGATACATTGCTTAGTGTTGAAGGTGTTAGAACTATTTCTATATAGGACACTAATGGAAATTAGTAAATTACTAAGGTGAATGTTAAACCAAAATTGAAGGAAAATCTTCTCTTAGTTAATTAGATAGTAATACGTGGATACAAGGTATAATTTTATCAAGATAAGCATTTGATTAAGAATATAAGGGATGGATACATAGTCATGGTAGAGGTGATTATAGAAAATGAAATATATAAACTTGATTTGGCTCATGTAGACAAAGTTTCTTGTATTACAATTCATGATTATTTAGTGAATTGTGGTACCAAATATTTGTACACTTAAATTATTAGAGTTTTTCTACATTATCAAATAAATATATGATGTTTAGATTTCCTTGGATCAAGTCAAACACAAGTATTTATGAGGGTCTAATGGTTGTTAAACAACAAAGAGTCTCATTTGAAAGGAGTGCATCAAGAACAAGAGAACATCTTGAGCTAATGTATAGTGATTTGTGTGGGCCTATAACTCCTCAATAAAAAGGAAAAAAAAAATATGTAACATTTTATAGATGAATTTTGTAGAAATATTTGGATAAAATTTCCTAAGGTCAAGGATGAAATATTTAGGAAGTTTAAAATTTTTAAGACCCTAGTTGAAAATTAGAGTAATAAAATAATCAAAATAATAAGAAATAGAAAATGTAAGAGAATATGTCAATTATAAATTTAAATATATATTTTTTAAATATGGTATTTGGAGGAAAACAATGAACAATTGCATCCTACAATAGAATGAAATTGATGAAAAAAAAAAATTTGCTTAAAATATCTCAACATATAATTCAATCTATGAACTTTCCCATTAAAAGTTAGGCAAAAGCTATCAATATACAACACATATTCAAAATAGATATCCTACATCATGTCTTGACATTATCATACCGGAAGAGACATGGAGTGGAGAGAAGCCCATTGTGGACTGCTTTAAAGTATTTGGTTCTTAGGCATATAGTCATGTGTCAAATAAAATAAAGACCTAAGAAGAGTGAAAACAAAAGTATTAAGCATATATTTGTTGGCTATGATGATCAAAATAAGGTCTATATGTTATATGATCTTCATTAGTAGGAATATAATATTTAATGAAGGAATTCAAGGTATCTTCTCAACTCCTCCATGTCATCCTACTCAAAATAACATATATGATTTGCTTGATTATTTCATAAATATTGAAGTGAATGCAAAACAATAGGAGCTATGCCTATCACAAATATAGAGTTCAATTTTATGTGGTTCTATTTAATATGATAACATGACAATGATTAATAGTTGGGTTCATTGATTGTAATTTTAATGGTTACTTTGGTCAAGGTAAAATTCTTTTGGCATACTCAAAATCACATAAAACTTCAAGATAAAGATGTCCATCATGGAAATATTTTTTAATTAAAAGGTATTCATATATCATAACAAATGTTGCAAAAAGAGGTTATGGGGGTTAGATTAATAATAATATTTTTCTAATCATACATGGAAGTAGTATATTAAATTTATTAAATTTTTTAATATATCTATATAGGAGAAAATAGAGTGGCAAATATTTTATCCCATTGTATTAAGATTTGTTAAGACAAAATTCAAATTTTAAAATACAACTTGCTCATGAAATTTCCTTCTTATGAAAAGATATTAAAAATTTCATAAAATAATATTAGTGGTTTGAAAGTGTCAAAAACTAGTTTTGATGGAGAGGAAAAGCTAGATATAGTTAGATTAGTCTAACTGACCTCAAAATAAATAAAATACTTTGGTTTGTTGATAAAAGTAACAAATATAATAAATACAAAGAGTAACCAAGTAAAAACCATTTACAATTGAGCACGGGCTTTGGCTCTTCTTCGTGAGGTCCAAGGTTCAAACTGCAATGTGGGAGTGTGAGGGGGTGGGTGTGTGGTGGCTTTCTATTAAATTCCCTATTGATAAGTATAGCTCTCAAATTTAGGAGAGGTCATAGGGTTTCTCACAATAACCAAGGGTTTGTCGCAATAACCAAATCCAAAAAAAAAAAAACCATTTACAATTTATTTAAAAAATGAAACCAAAATTAATTTATTCATTGGATTTAAGTCTTTTATTGTTTAGCTACTACTTATTCTATTATAATTATATAAGTATTGTATATATATACTTAATTTTCAATTTACTTATTATATAAATATGTTATCATAAAAATTAACTAGACATTCAAAACAATTTATAGTGTTTTTTCTAATAATTAATAAATTAATTAATTTATTTATTTATTATATTTAAGTATCTTTATAACCTTGTAAAAGTAATTTGCACATTAAAATATGAATATAAAACCTTATAATATCAAACCTTGGACCTTCTTTTGGAGGTTCAAGGATCAAATGACAGTGTAAGTGTGTGGGGGTGTAGGTATATCATGGTTGTGTGTTTAGTGTGTGAGGGAGTAGGTATATCATGGTTGTGTGTTTAGTGTGTGAGGGAGTAGGTATATCATGGTTGTCTGTTTAGTGTGTGAGGCAGTGAGTATATGATGACTATGTATTTGAATTTTATTGTTAAGTTGAGTTTTTTTTTTTTTAAGTTTTCTTCTTTATAAAAAATTATGGTAAAAATAAAAATACCCATTTTTAACATTTATCATAAAAATTTCTACAATAAAGAAGATTATATATATATATATATATATATATATATATATATATATATATATATATATATATATTTCCAATAACTCAAAAATGTATGTAAATTTTACATTAAAATTCATGGCTAAGCATGGAGCCTATAACTTGCTTGAATGAAGTCGCTACGTGGACTTTCTAAAATAGTTATAATAAAAAAATAAATAAAATAAATATAAACCACAAAAATGCATCCTACACAATTTTAGTTGTATTTTAAGTGGTAATAATTAGACTTAGATAATTTTGAAGAATATTATAGTAGAAAGTTTTCATATTTTTAATAAAAAATAAAAATAATATGAATTATAAAAATGTATCCTAAATAATTTTAGTTGCATTTTTAAAGTGGTAATAATTAAACTTGGGGCTTTGATAAAATTGCATCTATGAACCCTTAAAAGGCTTTTACAACAATTTGCCTCCTTGGCAATTTGCAAAAGGTTCATGAGAAAAAGGTAGATAATGATGAATTTTGTTGATGTCCTTTGAAGAATAGGTAATGTAAATTATTTTTATGCCAAAAAAATAAAATTTTAATCAATTAAATTAAAAAATAAATTATCATAAGCTTTAAAAATCAAAGCTTTAAAAATCAAATAAATTGAGAATAAAGCTAAAAAATAAATTATTAATTAAATAATTAAAAGGAAATTTTAATTTTAAATAATTTTTTTTTACCTTTGTCTTGACATTTTGGAGTGCATCCTAATCAATTTAGGAATTTGACACTTTTGGGCTCTGCAAGGAATTGAACCTTGGTCTGTCGTAGACAACAAAGTCCTCCCAACTGGCTTTCAACCAGCTGCCCACAGAGAAAGAAAGAGGAAATTCCCTAATTTTATTTGCTCTCAAGGGCGGCTTTTCAGTAGCGCGACATTTCTCGGTGTTGAACGCGACGAACAGTAGCAACGCTCGACAGCGGCAATAGATCTCCAACATCTACCAATGGCTGTACGACCTCCTTGACTATCGGCTTGTGTCACCTCCATGATTTTGTCCACCACAGCTCTACAAATCAAATCGTCTCTAGGAATATTGGCGTCTACAATTTTTAATGGAGATTTTTCTGATCTTGTCTGGACATCAGATCGTCTAGCCTGCGTATGGGAGGTTCTCTGGTGCTACGTAGCAGGTGATTTTACTGCATCCTTATCGTGAAGTAAAAATTTTGTCAAATCTCGTTGAGCAGAGATCGACTATTTTCACAATGCTAGCATAGGTTCTGGTGGGAGCTTCTATTTGTGTTAATAGATCTGCATCTGCGATAACTTCTTCTTTGTCCAATCGGTATCGCCCTCAAAATAGACTGCAATGATTCTTCTCTACAAATCCGGCCACAAGTGTCTCCTAGTGGCATATGTCGAAATAGCAATGCTTCAAAACAATGATGTCTCGAATAGCCTAAACTTTGTCAGTGGAGTGGTATATCACGTCAAGAGATATGCTTCTCGCACATGCAATCATCGATCTTCTGGTGCATATTAAAAATAAATGCTTGGTTCCTGCAGTAGAATATCTGGAAATAATTTGTCTTGGATTAGGTAAGCAAGTAATCTGGCAATAATTTGTCTTTTTGGCATTGAAGATCTCATGATCGGTTGTCTGTGCATCAAATCCATGTCCACGTAGTTGTCATGTTAGTCGATCCAGTAGGTTCACGTGACATCACCTGTTAGTGTCACAGGTAGGGCATAAGCCAACGTTGTCTGGATCCCTGTCTTGCTATCCGATGCACATTTGGATCTGATCGACCCACGTCAGGTCCAATGGATTTAATCAGGTCTGCCACCTGGGTCAGTCTGTATCATAGACTATCATATGAGTCTGATAGTTCTATCGTCCTCCCTTCTGCCTAGGTCTTGTGGTAGTCTGTGTTTGGTCCTAGATCTGCATCTAGCATCCAAGTCAGTCAGGCTCTTAGTCCAATTTCATAGGTCAGATTCAATCCTCTGTATCTTCCATGGTAGCCCATCGATCCATGCTTCCAAGCCACAGGTTGGAGATCTAGCTCTCCTTAGGTCTACTTGTCAGTGTGTCCATCTAGCTTCCATCCAGGGTTAAATCATCAGATCTCCCACTGGTCCAGGTCACCACGAAATTTAGGAGTAGAGCCCACACTCTTTGTGGAGCTCGCTCTCCAACAACTCTAATACCATGTCATAAAAAGCAATATTGATTATTGATTAATGAAAGTATAAATACAATAACAAAGTCTCACAATAGCTCTTAACCAACGAGCTAGTTACGCTATCTATTAGGCTAATAATAATTCTAACCTAATATAGCCTAACCATATTATATTCGCTTTAAAAAATAGTGCTTAGCGAATGATAATATAAATTAACATAACTTAACCAAATGAGGTAATATAATATGGTAACTCTAACAATGCCAAACCTTTAAAGCATGCACTAATACAACTAGCTCTAAATCATGTGTAGCATAATTAACTTCATGCTTTTTGAGCTTCCTTGAAGTATATGCCACTATTGACTCCTCTTGTGAGAGTACCCCACCCAACCTATCTATTAATGCATCAGTGCACACTGAAAACTACCCTTGAGGATTGAGAACCTTTAGTATCGATGCAGTAGTAAGCTTATGCTTTAGTAGTTCAAACATAGCCTCACACTTCTTTGACAACTTGAATTATTTCCCCTTCTTCTAAGGGTTTGTTATGGGTCCAAAAATCTCATAGTAGTCCTTTATATAACGTCTATAATAGCTCGGTAACCCCATGAAACTTCATACTTCAGTCACATTAGCAGAGGGTGACCAATTCATAATAGCCTCTATCTGTTCTAGATCCACAACAATCCCATTAGCTGATATAACATGTCCAAAATACCGTACCTCTAGAATATATAATTCACTCTTAATTATATTTCCATAAATTTGATTCTTTCTTAACAATTCCAACATGATCGTAAGATGTTTATCATGTTCTTCATTATCTTGAGTGTATATAAAGATAACATCTAGGAATACCAGGACAAATTGGTCTAAGTATCTTGGGAATACATTGTTCATTAAGTTTTACCACATACACTATTCCTCCTCTCTTTAGGAAATTTTTCAATTGCATAGCAAACAACATATGAGGTTCAAACACCCATTGTCTACTATGAAATCTTAGTCTCTTTTTGCCTTCCTCTGAATACTCAATTCATCGATCTTGGAAATTGACTAAGGATTTATGGTCCTATAGCCAATCCATCCCTAGGACCACATCAAATACGTGTAAGGGAACTACATATACAAAATTTTGTAGTCACTTTAGATAGAGTAACTTCTACCATAGGATAAAACGGGTTCATCGAGTAGATCTGCCTAGAATCGTACTCAACCATCCACCCATGAGCCAAATATCTAGGCCTTTCTGACACAGTCCTTTCTAGTCTAGACAAAATAATATTGTTAGTGTCTCCACTATCTATCATACCTTTTACTTATTGAAAACCTTACTTTTCACAAGTAAGGGGTGGCTTGTCCCTCTAGCTTTTGCTTCTCGATTGCGACATATATTCGATGTTTCGGTTCCTTCCCTTTTGAGTTAGCTTTGCTAGTCCTTGCTCGATATGGATACTGATTATAGTAATGAGGTTCTTGACAATTGTAGCACACTTCCTTGGGTCCTTGATTTTTTTTAGGTTTCTCATTCCCACTCTTAACTGTTGGAATTGGAGCTTGCAACTTTTGTGGTTGAGGTTTCGTGTTATTGGGCTTGTTATCCTTCTTATGAAAGTTTTTCTTTAACTTATTATGATTCCCATAAGGATTATTCTTAGGATTTTGGGGATTCTTAACCTTTTCCTCTTGCTCAACCTCCCATTTTACAAACCCATTACTATTCCTCTTCTTTAGCTCTTGCCAAGATTTATCGAGTAAAGTGTCATATTTATAATAGAAGTGTAACTATGCTTTATTTTCTAGGTCATATGCCTTTTGCATTGATTTAGTCTCCTGCATTTCTACATCATGCTTTAACCTAGATTCCAATCCAGGAGTGAACTTGTGAACCCACATTTTCACATTCTATATAGGTACATATTTGAATAGTCTTACCAGCTTCTTATAGTACACCTGTACTATGGTGGTCCCTTACCTCAAACTAGAAAATTTTTCAAATAAGGCATAGAAATGCTTTGTTAGGAATCTCTTCTTAAATATATTTATAAATTATTCCCATGGTGTATCAATGGGTTCAATATTAGTTTCCTCATAGTGGGTTTCCCACCACTCTAGAGCAGCCCCTTCTAGGTTAATCATATTCCAGAGTGTTCAAGTTCTTGATGAGTAGCATTTTACCAAAAAATGAACCCCTGCTTCTCTAAGCCATGCTTTCACTGCATCCCCATCTCCCTATCCATAAAACTTGGAGATATTGATGTTTTTCATGTCCCTAGCTATTTTATTTTCTTCTAATGCTCTAGATTGTACTTTTTCTATAGTTAACCCACTATCTAGACCAATCTCCAAGCCTTGAACTTGCAATTTCTAATTTGTAATCATTTCTAGCAATTGTCTTATCTGATCCTACATAGCAGCAACCATAGCGGTGATGTCTTCTACCTATAGTTAACCCACTATCTATACCAATATCTAATCCTTGAACTTGCAAATTCTAATTCATAGTCATTTCTAGCAATTGTCTTATTTGATCATACATAGCAACAACCATAGCGGTGAGGTCTTCTACCTACCTATTGAGGCTTGTTGGTTCCCTATCCTAGTTTTCTTCTTTGATCTTACTTTGCTAAGCTTTTCTAGGTGTAGGTCTCCCTCTTTTTGTCTTAGGTGGTATCTTAACATGATTCCATCCAGGAAAGAAGATTAGATTACAGTTCAACATAAGTTGTATCTCTAATCAAGCCACAATATAGAGTTATCTTACTATATGTATTAACAACCTAACTAGGGTAATATCCTAGGATAGGATGTGTTATTAATACTGAAGTTCCTACTAAGGCATACTAACATCCACTCTACCTTGGGGTTTATGCCCATCAGATTATAGAAAATGGGTATTCTAGATCATCCTAATTTTAGCCATTTTCTTAAGTAAGCCTTCATTGTATACATCTAATTTTCTTTTAGCACATGTATAAGCTCTATACCCTTGTACCTAGAGCTTTGATACCAAATGTAACGATCCAAAAACACACAATCAAAAAATACAAAAATAGAAAGAGTTTTTTTTTTTACTAAGGAGAGGTATACATGAACCCTTCATGAACCCCTAATCCAAATAGCATTTACCTAAAATTTCAATCCCATAAGTTTTCTTGGAATTTATATCTCGTGAAGAACCCTATCACAAGTCTGTCTGTGTAGGCATATCATGTGTCACTACATATAAGCCCATATATCCTATCATTCTTGATGAGCTGGACCTATCACCCTCAATTCATCGAAGGCATACACATATATCTATACCATACATAAGCCATTATGTGTAGGTATACTACGAGTATTGTGACTTAAGCTATCTATCTCATATCCATGATAATCTATCTTAACTCAGATGTAATCTCTTCATAACTTAGTCCTTTATCTCCCTAAGGGGGTCTCAATTCCTTTAGGTCTCTGATGTTCATCCTAAGGGGTTATCAATTCCCTTAGGTTACCTATGTTCACCCTAAGGGGTTCTTAATTCCCTTAGGCCACATATGAATTCACCCTAGAACTCTACACTTAGATTTCTATCATCAAGTAACCAAATAATGATACATCTAGATACTACAACATCAGAAAGCAATCACCAAGCATCCAAAAAATAAAGCAAGTTTAACACTTAAAGAGAATCAACTACATAATATAACCAAACATAAAAATAAAATAAAAGTACCTTCTTTAAACCAATAAACAATAATTGCATCAAAATTTGCATAATAAATCCTTATTACTTTAAATAATATTACATTAACCGCATTGAGGATATCTTCCCATAATTTTGATCTATTTGAGCATAAGTAAATCAATGTAAGATACAATTACCTATACTATGTTTCCATTGAAATCCTTACTTCTCTTTGCTTCCCATTGGATATTTGAGGGTAGTAGGAGATCAGGATACTCATGGTTCAAGATAGCTGTGCCTTTAAATGCATCCACTCATTTACTTTTCCAAATTGCAACTATACAAAATTCAATTAAGTTTCTAACCATCTAATGCATAATGGATATTATAAAAGAAACTTTACTTTTATTTTCCCCTCTCAATTTCCCTTAGAGAATCATCCATCATGTACAACTTAGATCAAGGTCTAATTTTAATCAAATTCCTTCATGTCTTAATGTATTAAAGTCACATACCCTTAACCTTTAAAACAATATCTTTCATTTTCATTCCCTAAATCAAAACCCCATAACTTTAATTCAAAGAAAAAATCTACATCATTTTTAATTCACAATTTTCAATCAACCAATTTATATTTAAAGCATTAAAGTCCCATACCTTTAATATTTAAAACAATCATTCATTCATTCTTTAAATTGAAACCCTATAAATTCAATTCCAATAATAAATCCACATCCTTTTTAATTGAAAACTCCTAATATAATCAAATTAAATCAAAGGGTTCCTTCTTAATTAAAAACCTTTAATAAATCCCATAAAATTCAAAGGGTCCTTTCTAATTAAAATCCTTCAATAATTTCATATAAATCAAAGGTTCCTTTCTAATTAAAAAGCCCTCAATAGTTTCACATAAGTCAAAGGTTCTTTCTAATTAAAAACCTTCATTATATTTTATATAAATCAAAGGTCCATTTCTAATTAAAATCCTTCAATAAATCTCATATAAATCAAAGGTTCTTTCTAATTAAAAACCTTAATTATATTTTATATAAATCAAAGGTTCTTTCTAATTAAAAGCCTTCAATAATTTCATATAAATCAAAGGTTCTTTCTAATTAAAATCCTTCAATAAATATCATATAAATCAAAGGTTCTTTCTAATTAAAATCCTTCAATATATTTTATATAAATCAAAGATCCTTGTCTAATTAAAAACATTCATTGTATTTTATATAAAACTAAGGTTCCTTTCAAATTAATTATGTTTTACAACACCTTCCTAAGGTAGGGTCTACAACCAAAGGCCAACGTCTTCTAAGGTGGATGTTGAACAACCATGGAAAAACCAAGCATCTAAGCAAACTAGAATAAGGTACTACTAGAGTTCCCACTCTTGGAGCATGGCACTCTCAATTACTTGGTGCTCTCAACTCCCACAATGCTCTTTGACACATAGTACCCACAAACCCTCACAGTGCTCCCTTCGGCATATTGTGGCCTTCGAACATGCATAGTGCTCACTATTAATGCTCACTGGCTTTCCCAGCACAACGCTCACCAATAATACACACTCTAGTTTCATATCGCACATCGCTCACCAATTAACATACTCTAGTTACATAGCACACAATGCTCATCAAATAACACATGATGGCTTATTTAAAATACATCCTAGCTTCCTAAAGTACAACTCTCTTTAATAACATATGATGGTTTCTCTAAGATACAACCTAGCTTCCTAAAGCACAATGCTCTCCATAAACATATGATGGTTCCTCTACAACACAACCTGGCTTCGTAAAGCACAGTGCTCTCCATAAACATATGGTGGTTTCTCTAAAACATAGCATGGCTTCCTAAAGCAAAAGCTACAATGCTCACCATAAACTTGGATGTAGGTGCTTCCAATATTTCCCATGGATTTTCACACTATAGAGGAAATGAAACCGAGGGACCATAACCAGGTTTTCTCACCATATCAATGCAAATAAAAACCAGATTCAATGTTTAAAGCAACCCAACCTTAAAACTTCTTTGGAGATGGAAAAATAGAAATGTCTAGTTACCTCTCGTCCTTATTTTTGATGTGTTCTTCTATTTCTCCCAAAACTTGGTCTATGTCTCCTCGATGCTCCCTTCCTTCCTCTCTCATATGTTGTCCTATTTTTCCTTTCTTTCCTCCTTATGTGCCTCCTTACCCAGGTGGCCTGTTCGTCATTATTATCGAAACCTCCCCAGCCTCAAGCTTCTTTCCTTTAATGCTCCGTCCCCTATCCTCTATGTGTTCCTTCCCATAATTTCCACATTTGGAAATTAGTAGCCTCATAGGCTATTTTTATAGGTTTCACTATATAGGAAAAGACAATAATTACATTTTTAAACTGAGGATGTGTTGAGTGTTAATTTCACCCAATTATGAAATTACACTTTCCCTTAGGATTTGGATCCCAAAACCCACTCTTGCAAATAAATTAAATAAAACAACTTCTCCAAGGTCTCTTCTATATTAGAATTTGCACGTGTATTAGTAATTTCAATAAAAATATATCGATTCAATGCTTGGAACACATTAGTGATTGCAAGTAACTGTAAACAAGGGGCATGTGTTGGTTTATTTTACCATGCTACTTTGATGATTGTTCATGAAATAAAAATGAAAGTAAATGTGAATTGAACCTCGTATGACCACGATGTAGTGCCTTAATTCCTTTTATCTTGAGGATTTTAAGGTATATTTTCTCTTGCATAAAAACCTACTTTAAAAATGGAAATAAAGATTAAATCTATTTATGAATGTGAATCCAAAATGATGAAATAGGCTCCAAATATAGCTTCTTGGCTTAGATAGTAGGATAGCTCTCAATGTGATCAATAAACTATCCCTCTTTTGTGAAATTGATTTTCACAAAGAGGTAATAATTTATGGCCTTAAAATAAGGGCTTTAAAATGTCACTTAAACTTATCCCTATTAAATGAAATTAATTTTTTATAAAGAGGAATAACTCAATGCTTTGAAATACTGACCTTCAATGTAATATGTAAAATTACCCCCTTCAATGAAATCATAATTTTCATGAAGAAAATGTAAATTTATGCTCCGAAAAATGGTAATTTGTGAAATGCCATATAACATAACTCCTTCAATGAAATTGAAGTTTTCATGAAGGAAATGTCATCATAGGCTCATGAATGAAATCTAAAACTGAAAAAAAACAGATTGGCCCAAAAATGCAAATTCTGAAATTCTGAATTTTTAAAATCTGCATTAAAAACAGCAACTTTGACGAATTTTTTAAAAATATGAAATGAATCCAGATCAAAAATATCTAAGTGTGTAATGGAAGTATGAAGTATGCTCTACGCAGCCATGCAATTATTTTTATATTTTGAAAAATTTTACTATTTATTTTAATGTCCGAAAATTTTAAATAAAATTAAAAATAAAAAGTTAGAAAATAAAAATAAAATCTAAAACTTGAAAATAAAAGTTGAAATTGTAATATGTGCTACAATCATTATGATTCCATCCCATTGTAAAAAAACTAAATATGTAAGATATTCAATGCATGCAACCTAACCTATTCGACCTGCAATTCTGCACAATCAAAACAAGCTAGGTGCTAGCTCCTAGGGTATCAACATAATTTTTAGATTTAAGACATTCGATTGAAGCAACCAATAAAACATGCATCAACTTCATCTATAAGTCCTAAATCTGAAAAATAAAGATAAACAATTAAATCTTGCATGCAGAAAAAAAATTCTCCTCCTTTCTTGCCCATAAGATGCAAATTTCTGAAAGTTTCTGCATTAAAAGTGTTATGTTTTACACAAAAAAAAATTTGGTCTTCCCAAACCAGTCAAAGTGGAAGGAAAACATTTAGAAAAATCTAGTGCCAAAGCGCCTGCCTCCATTACTGCAATCTTATCTGAAAATTTTCCAACCCATTTTCCTTCCTCCAATGGTGTATTTGAACTTGCATAAACACTCTTCATCTAATGCATCATTTGGGCTTCCAATAGTTTGTCTCTTATTTTTTTGGTTTTCATTTTCCTTGCCTTGAAAAACTCTCTAGTTTTAAAAACCATTCGTTTCCATTTTTTATCTCTGGTTGTTTGTCTTCATTACCCTTTTCCGTCAAAAAGAATAAAATGTTACCATTTTAATCTTAAATCTTCTAAAAGCTTATTTGCCCACGTATCAATTCATTTCTAATGAAATGAATATTCGTTTCATTTTAGTTTCCTTCACTTTATCCCTATTAAATTTTTAATTCAACTTTAATGAATAAAAGCTTTGACTTTATAGGACATCCTCCACCATGTCAAGGGTATATGACATAATAAGATAAAACTTTAATAAATTTTACCCCCTTTATCTTTGTTAACATACCTGTACACCTTGGCATTATTATTCCC
Organism: Wollemia nobilis; assembly: GCA_028583015.1. Lineage (NCBI taxonomy): Eukaryota > Viridiplantae > Streptophyta > Pinopsida > Araucariales > Araucariaceae > Wollemia > Wollemia nobilis. Next base: position 4,196,540 of record JAQPPZ010016349.1, read on the forward strand.
CGATGCTGCCTCGACGGTATACCAAATCAGCTATACTGATGCTTCCAATATATTATCAGTACACGATCATTGTCGCATCTACTCATCGAAACATTTTGGCATCCGCCTGAGTCTCCTCGAATATTAATATGAATCCCTATGGATACACTATGAGACATTCTATTTATGACTTCGCTGAGTATCTCATCATAGTGCATTGGCATATCTCGTTGAGTAATGTAAACTATTGCACCAATTTTGCCTTGCTAATCTTTATCTATGAAACCTTTTCATCTGCCACGATTCCAATATCGGATGTCCCTCTTCGTCGCTTAATCATGTTCTACCTCTATAGTATATACCCATGTCAATGCCACGTACTTGCTAGCCACTGAGCCCACATCCTCTTCTAATGTGTTGTCTGAGTCTTCGTCAATTTTCAATGTTTCGATGTTCGTCCTCAAAATTGTCAGCTATCTAGCCCTATGCTTTTTGCTACGTCCAACACCATATGGTATCGAATGCTGCGTTGTTCTTTCCTTCGATTGCAATGCCATTTTAATGTAACTTTCACAACAACTTCCTACTCAATAGTTGTCCTTATGTGTGTTTGTCAGCGTCCAATGCATGGCCCAACACTTTTGAATAAGGCATTTGAATCAACCTATCCAGCCAAAATTAGCCCCCAATCTTAGATATTTTCTCTAACATGCAACATAGTCACCATCGGTGCTTTCTGACGAACCTGCCATTTACTTTGACCAAAAATTCTATGCAATCTTTGTCGTATCTAGTTAGAAATCCACGTAGGCTACCAGTTATTTGCATCGTTCATAGGGCCCACTACTCACCCTGTTCTACCTTTTCCATGGTGCTACTGCCTCTTCTCGACACACCACCCACGTAGCATTGTTATGTCATTAACTCACTGTGTCTTGTCCATATTTTTAATGCTGACGATATTGTAATCAGTCGTAAATGTCTCTATGTAGACGTCACTATTAAACATTGACAAGTTTTTGTCTGTATTTCCACCATGGTAAACTCCTATCGGAGGTGAATCTGTCATCATATCTCGTACCTCCTTATTCTTCTATGCAAAAACATAGCCCATCACCATGGTGATTTCATTTCCCCAGACCTACGGTTACACTTTACTTTGATGTCCTTCATTCACACTTTAACCACCTATCACCCATTAACCTTTCCTCATACTAAGTATATGTCAACAAACCAGCTCTTACTCCACATCGGTCTTCATTCTGATCAACACTACGTGTCGCATGCTTGGGTCAGCTACCACATCTTCTTTCATCCACATTGGCTATGGTTTTTGTTGGTTCATATGATTTGCTGATATCACTCATTAACATGCCAAATCGGGGTCCACTTCTTCCCCTTCTCATTGCTTTGTCATCGAGGAAACCACATCGCACACATCGTCTTGAGAACATTTATCATTGGGGAAACCATGTCGTACACACCGTCTTGAGAATGTGCTGATAAAACTCGTCTAGGGTTCACCTCGCATCCTGGTATCTGGTGCTCCATTTGATTTCTCTAAGTGGGTCCATCATTGTTCGCGAATACTTGACGACCACGTTGTCAGTATATTTCTTCCTCGTCATCTTCAAGAGACTGTCCTTGACAATGGTCACCGTCTATCGTATTGAATATCCTACAGCTAAACAAAATACATTAGATACCAAAAATATGTGATGAACCCATGCTTATATCATGTTATATATATATATGATATAATGCCTATAATAGGCAAACATATCTAGAACTTTAAATAGAGTGCAATGAGGGCTCACGTTTAGTGGGGCCATTTGATGCTTTCATGAAATTTTACATAAATTCCTTTTTTGATTTTTTGCTTATTTGATTTAAATTTATTATTTTTTTTTATATATAGGCTTCAAATAATTATAGATTCTTCTTTTCTTTTGTAGATTAATATATACATGAAGACCTATATGTATTATTATTATAATTTTATTTTTATATTCTTTTATGTTATTCTTATATATATATAACATATACACATATAATAATGTTTTGTTTCGTCTCATTATTAATAAGGATAATAAAATTGATTTAAAGGTCTTAAGAGTGTTTAAATTAATATAATTCCCAAATATTAAAATAAATCGAAACACTATAAGACAACAATGCACAACCCAATAAAATCAACAAGATAATACTAAAAAACAACCTTCCAACCAAAGACAAAGAGGACAAATCCACAAACCAAAACTATCTCCACTCCCACAGAGGAGGAAATGTAGTCAAACAATGTTACTTGAAAAGGCCTCTTGGAAATTGAGAAGCACATACCAAATATAGGCCCTACTAACATCATCTCCTCAACGATACCAACATTCCCAAAATCAATATTTAAAAGGTGGGTCCCCAAGTTTTGGGGCTAGTTGTGGAGTAGCCACAACAAAATGACGACTCTAATGGGAAACACTCCTAAGCGTTTCGATAAGAACCCAACCTGAAAACACATAAAACTTCAAAATTAAAATTACAAGCATCATAAAATATACAGAGAATGAAAGTAGACCAAAAAAAATGAACCATCAGAATCATTCCTTATCAGCTCAGTGTGTGCAGAGGGATTCATTCCTTATTGTCTAAAACCATTAAATATTCCATCGTCAGTTTCACATGGATGCATATGATATGCTATGGATGATCTATGCAGGCTTGGATGTATTGAATAGATGCTATAATATGAACAACCTTTTTGTACAAACTCAAACATTATGATACCATAAAAAAACACACTAAAATTGTCTAACCATCTTATGATCAAATGTGTGTGCAATGAATTTATTTACTAGATCAAGAACTCAGTTATGAACCACTACACTGCAGAATTGATGTGATGGAAGCAAAATCAGAGCTTTTGGAAATCAGATTCTCAACCTAAGTATGATGATAATTTGATCCTATCCTTACTACTCTGATATGAGTTTATTACCTCATCTTGACCAAAATGGTAAACCTGTTATTGATGAAACCACAAGGCTACCCTGTCTGTTTGAGTGGTCAGAGTTCTCAATTTTAAACGAGACATGTCACCATGCATGAGCATACCCCACTGCTATTCAAGAATATATAGCCTCGATGGAGGTTAGCCCCATAGTCCATGATTTGTTTATTTTTATTTCTTGAATCTTGGGGATGATTATCCATCCTACTGAGGAACATGTAGTACGATCCTTACAACCCAATAGTTAGTGGTGTGATGGAAGCAAACTCAAAGCTTTGAGAAACCAGATTCTCAACCTAAGTATGATGAGAATTTTAACCTATCCTTACTACTCTAATTATGATTTCAATTATTATTTAAGTGGCGAAAATCACTATTTTATGGATTATGTTGCATGATAGGACCGTGAAAGCATGAGATTCCGAAAGAAAAATAGTATTGCTGCAATGTAAACTAACTAGTTTGATGCATGAAATAACATGGATATAATCAAATCAAAAGCAGGAGCACAACCCCTTTTATTAATGTGATTCCAACTCGGTTACAATACATATCCTCCCTCTTTAAGGGCTGGGAGAGTTAGCATGTTTCCATTACAAAAAGTGAATAGTGATCTTCTTCCGCATGCCCACATTTGAAACGGGTGGGCCAAAGTGTTGCTGCCACTTATGCTTATGAATCCTTGCTCGCTACTGCTTCTCCTGCAATCAAAGAAATAATGAAAGCATTAGTAGCACCTGTTGCACATAGAGAAAGTTTGTTCTTTGAATTTTAACAAAATATGCATGTAAACGATTGTCTAAAATAGTGAGTAAAGTGATTTTTAATGACCTGCACGTTTGACAGAAACCAAAAACTTTACCAGAAGGCTGCTACCAGTAAAACAGTCGTTGTTACCTGCAGGTTAATGAAGAACCAAAAATTGGCAAAAACATGATAATATTTGATAAGCGGCTTCTGAACGTTAGAACGTAATGCAGGATATATATTCGATAAAATGTCTTCTAAAATCAAGATTGTGAGCTATTTAGAATATAATGCATAATATTTGGTGAGCGGCTTCTGAACGTTAGAACGTAATGCAGAATATATGTTCGGCAAAATATAATGCAGAATAAACAAATAATAACCGAATAGGTTAAAATGAAACTAACAAAAAGGTGCGGGGTGCCCAAGCGGGCCGCCCCCGTTGGAACTTGATTTTGGCACCAATCCACTAAGGAAGGGCCCAAAATCTCTCAGGTTGTGGTGTCATCGAATTGATGGGTTACTGTGGTCCAGTGTTGGGTTCTAAGGTCTAGATTCACCTTCTAACAGCCACCAGTAACCTCCCTTGCGAAAGAGATTACAGGTGTAGAAGAAATGAATCTAAAAGGATCCAATCGAGTGTTTAGTTTGGCAGCGCTTCGTTGCTTAGAAATGTCTACCAGCCTTTTTTTTGGGTGGGAAAGTCCACCATTTTATAGACCCACGGGGTCTCTTTGGAAGGGTACGCAGGGATGCCACATGGCGGCCATGCCTTCCCAAGGGGGAAGAGAGTCCTCCCTGACTTGGGCTTACATGACTGCCCTTGTGACAGTCTGCTAACTACCAATCTGCCCACCTACGCGCGCATGCATAGCAGGCGGCAATAATTGACTGTAAGAGCTGCCACTCGTTTTAATGTCCGCTTTCGATGGTTAAAAATCTGCCTTTGATGTTTTAATGTTTGCTTTTAATGTTTTAATGTTTGCTTTTGATTGGTTAACGTCTGCTTTTGATTGTTTTTTATTATTTTAAATGTTTTGTTTTTGATTATTTTAATGTTTTCTTAGGCATAACTGCGAAGTTCTTGTCGTGATATCGCAACGTCGCGATATCGCGACACCAACAGGGGAACAAGGCACAGCGGCTAGAGCTATCACGATATCGCGACAGTCGTGACATCACGACGCGACTGTCGCGATATCGCGACTATAACGATATTGCGACAGCGTGACGTCACGATCGTCATGATATCACGGCCGCGCGACATCACGACTGTCGTGATATCACGACCGTCACAATTTTGTGATAGCGCGATGTCGCAACTATCACGATATCACGACCGTCACAATATCACGACAGCGTGATGTCGCGACTATTGCGATATCACAACCGTTGCGATATCGCGACAGGCAGCAATTTTTGCCTAAGTGTCCCAAAAAGCAATTTTTGCCTAAGTGTTTTAAAAGCAATTTTTGCCTAAGTGTCTCAAAAAACAATTTTTGCCTAAGTGTTTTAAAAGCAATTTGTTTTGCCTAAGTGTCTCAAAAAGCAATTTTTGCCTAAGTGTCTCAAAAAGCAATTTTTGCCTAAGTGTCTCAAAAAGCAATTTTTGCCTATCATGTAACCAAAGCACTATCATGTAACCGGATTGGTACCTTCCAAAATTGTTGTGTAAGTGGCTAGGACCACTGTTTGACCTCTAAGGGCTGCCTTGAAGGCTGTGTGTCAATACGATCAGTGTTTGTAGTCACATAATCGGATTGGTGTTGTTTTGGTGTCTACATATGCCCCTTTTTGGGAAGCGCTGTGGGTGACGCAGTGCTGAGCAAAAATAGATAACCAAAGCACTAATGATTAGGGTTTCTTGGTAACCTAACCAACTCTTGATGCCCCAAGTATGGAAAGGGCATGCATTCTTGAATCCTTGCTTTTGACGAGCTAAGGAATTTGATTTCAAGTGTTAACCTATTTTGGTGAGGTGTGACTTGAGCTTGGACATTGATCAGTCATGATTAGGCAAAGGGCATAACCTTTTGTCCACAGGGGAACCTTGTGTTCATGCTTCGGGAATGCCAAGTGTTTGATCAATTTAATTGCTGCTTGTTTACTGCCCCAAGCAGGAGCGTGATTGTCTTTGTCAATGATTCTTCGAATGCATGTCATTGCCTTGATTGGGTGTGTGTTTGTTGATTGATGACTAAGTGTGACTACCCCCTCAAGCGACGAATCGATGAGGGAATGACCTTCGTGAGAAAAGCGACGAGTCGCTTGACCCAAGATGACTTGTGCAAGGGTGCCTTTAGATGGTTTACCGTTAAGCATGTGCAATTTCTCGACATTTGGACCTATTTTTGGTGGGTGTTAACCCTTTTGGTGATAGCATAATGGGGTGAAATCGTCAAAAACCCGTCTTCCCATGGAGCGGTCCGGCTATGGTAGCCTTCTTGGGGAAGTAGGAGAGTGACAATTTGAGCCCCGACATCGATTTTTTTATGCCAAGAGGTTAAGTGCAAGAGCACTTGTGTCCGACAATGCTTATTGCTTATGTTTTTGTGTTGCATTTTTGTGATGTTTTTGTTGTTTTTATTTTCTTGCTTTGTGTATATGTCATGATTTTATGTTATGCACAATGATTGATGTTGATGGATGCATGCTACTTTGTATTGATGTATGCACATGATATGATAAATGTGAATTTTTTTGTTGTATATGTGATATGCAAAATGTAATGGATGAAATGAATTTGTGTTGTTTGGTTAGGGCACCATAGACTGTTTGGGACTCTGTTATTTTGTTTTTATGCGATTGTTGTAGTGGACGACTTTGTATGTATACATGTGGTTTTTTTTTTTTTTTTGTATTTGCTGATGGTAATGTAAGGATGAAAAGTAGCACAGTTGGTTTAGAAATGTAGCTAAGGTTTTCTGAGATTCAAACAGTTTTAACTTACTAGCCATGATTGTACTTTATCTTACAAGACTTTTAAACAAGGTATGAATCGGACTTGTTTTTGACCAAGCTATTTCACATCCCTGTGTGTGCAATTGAGTTCATTTATGTGGTATTTTTCAGGATACCACCAGGTGCCAGATGGGCTTTCAATCGAACCTGTATTGAGGATCACCTAATTAGCTCCACTAACTCCTTTGTTGTATTTAGTTAGATTAATCTACGGTGTTATCCAGGATACCATAAGCTAGCTCATCCTTATGCAAACATTGGTCTACACACATGCAAAGCGAATGTGACAAACATATCGTCATGCGAGTAGGATACCACCATTGCCAGATAGGCTATGAACCAAACCTGTAATGAGGATCACCTAGATGGTTTTCGAATGCTGAGAATTCTAGGGATTCAAGTTCAGGATATTTGTTGGTTGAATGATTTAGAAATTTGCTCATCTATATAGTGATGAAAATCACTGTTTATTTTCTATTAATTCTTTTTGAGCAAATATTTTGAATAGTAGTGATAACCACTGTTATTTGATTTTGTATTTTGAGTATTGTGAGTTTGGGTTGGTGAGTAGCCTTGATCCTTGTGGCCTTGGGGACGACTACGCATCCTTTGCAGGGACATGTAGTACAAATCCTTACGACATTGGGAACCAACTATGATTGGGATTTGGTAGTGGTAAAAACCACTTTTTTATGGAGGTAAATGGATGGGGAAGAGCTCGTCCTTTTGTCAATTCTCAGCATTCTAGAACCATTCGCACAGGGGGATGAGCAAGATAACCGTTTCACTTATGGTGACCTGGATTACTGCACAGGTTTCATCTTTCGTGCACACAACTTGGGAATTTTTATGTGTTTTAATTTGTGTTGGGATGTTACGTAACAAGGCGTATTTCAAGTGTAACTCTACCCTTGTAAAATCTGTCTGACTCAGTACATTACGTAGCTAAAGAGCAAAATGATGACTGAATCACGAAAACTCTTGATACATTAGAAGACCACTGACTCTAGTGTGGTAAAAAGCAATGCATGATGTTTTTGTTGTTTTTGTAAAATGGAACAATGTGGAACAAGATGGACTAGCAGAGCAATTACAGCCTATGGTGCCTTTGACCTGTACGACCACAAATATGCAATGTATGGATGCAATGCTTTAATGTAGCTATGTATTTTTGTATTTTTGATGGATTGATTTTTGTGAATATGAATATGAGGTGCGAGAAGAGCTCTCTATTGATGAATTTGAGTATGCCTAGAAATGAGATGCAAAAATTTTGTTGTTTTTGATGATTTTTGTTTTTTTTTTGATGATTTTTGAATTTTAACTTTTCTTATTTTTGACCAAGCGATTGTGGAAATCCTTGGAGCATTTTGGTATTGACCAAGCAATTATAGAATCCTTGGAGCATTTTGGGATTTGACCAAGCGATTATAGAATCCTTAGAGCATTTTTGGGATTTGACCAAGCGATTTGATGGATCCTTGGAGCATTTTTGGGATTGACCAAGCGATTTTAGAATCCTTGGAGCATTTTTGGGGTTGACCAAGCGATTATAGAATCCTTGGAGCATTTTGGGATTGACCAAGTGATTTTAGAGATCCTTGGAGCATTTTGGGATTGACCAAGTGATTGCGATAATCCTTGGAGCATTTTTGTGATTGACCAAGCGATTTTATGGATCCTTGGTGCATTTTTGGGATTGACCAAGCAATTTTAGAATCCTTGGAGCATTTTTGGGATTGACCAAGAGATTTTAAGGATCCTTGGAGCATTTTGGGGATTCACCAAGCGATTATAGAATCCTTGGAGCCTTTTTGGGATTGACCAAGCGATTATAGAATCCTTGGAGCCTTTTTGGGATTGACCAAGCGATTATAGAATCCTTGGAGCATTTTGGGGATTGACCAAGCGATTATAGAATCCTTGGAGCATTTTGGGTTTGACTAAGCAATTATAGAATCCTTGGAGCATTTTGGGTTTGACCAAGCAATTGTGATAATCCTTGGAGCATTTTGGGTTTGACCAAGTGATTGCGATAATCCTTGGAGCTTTTTGGGTTTTGACCAAGCGATTGCGATAATCCTTGGAGATTTTTGGTTTGGACCATGGCTCTTCATGGGATAGAGGTACCCCCAGATTGATGGTCTTTGGGCTCTGGATCTAGCTCTGGAGGGATGGGCACAAACAGATCTTCCCTATGCACAGATAGGAGGACAGGGTCTACCCTCGATACTGATATCGCTATGGGATCTTTGGGTGGAAATTGATATCTGTATGCCCAAATTGGTGGATGTAACGCTTGGTTCCACTACGATGGGTTAACGTGCCACTCATGCCCTAGTATTATGTTTATCTATTGACATGCTTCCTTGATTTTTATGGGATGCCGATGTTGTCGCATGTGATTGTTGTGGGCTATCTCTGTTTTATCTTCACCTTCGACCAGTGAGTACAGCTCATCAGAATCTAGAGATTCTAAGACATGGAGGACTGCATCATCAGGTAGCCCTACGGTTAAAGGTTGATCCTCTTCGAAAGAAGCCTCATGTAAGTTGGTCCTTAGGAGCTCAAAAATCTTGGTCTCTATCGACTCTAAGTGCTCTAGCACTTTTCATGTATCAGGGGATTTGAGCTCCTCCTCTTTGGTTGGTTCTTGTTGAGGAACTTGGGGCTTATGGAGGGGTGGCCAGATAGCACCCCCCATGCCTTGGTAGGGTAGTTCATCCCACTCTTCTCCTTGCTCAGATTCTTTAGAGGCTTCTTGAGGATTTTCTAAGGATGTCCCATAAACCTGAGTGGGTTCCTAAGGAAGGTGCTTGTCATTGGTTATAAGAGTAGCCTCCCGCTCATGTCTAGGAGGCATCGAGGGCGATGCTTGATGAGGTCGTGGAGACTTGTCTCGCACCTGGGGGTTGTGCCTCTCATAATGTTTTGTCTTATGTGTGTGAGGGGTTGGAGTCCTCTCCGCATAGTGTGTTGGAACAACTCATCCTTCTGGTGTTGAAGGTGCTCTTTATTTAGAAGATACCATTGCTTTAACTGTTGTCGTTCTAGCTCAAGTTGCATGAGTTGCATTCGGTGTGCGAAATGCTTGACAGATTCTAAGATAGTTGGTCTTACCGCCTCATGTCTAGAAGGCCTAGATGCCTCTCCTAGATATCTATCTCGGTCGTAGTGATCCAAGATCTCTATAGGTCACCTCCCTCTGTTGAATGTAGTGTGTCATTTATCTGAGGCTCTGGCCTCAATAGGTGATCCTAATAGCTAGCATTTGCGGAGGCGTCTTGCTCCCGTGATGTATATTGTTCTTGAGGAAGGTAAGGGTTTTTCTCTTGCTCTTTGTCATAAGTGAAACAGGCATGGGTGGAGTTGGCTCACCTTGCCTGAGGAGCCTTGTGCTTTGGATTTGTCTTTGTAGTCCTGACAACTAGAGGGGGTGAAGGAGGGATAGTGTAATGATGTGGTTCCTCCCGTTGAACCCTATGTTGACCTAGCACTTCATCGCGCGGTGACCTCTCATAGCGAGCATCCAAGGGAGCTCTCCTATGACTGTACCCCTCATGGAAGGGTGTGTGCTGAGTGCTATGCTGAACAAGAGTTCTCCTCGAAGAGGTGCCCCTATAGTCCCATTTTGTCGGGGCACAGAGGGGACTGCCTTGTGTGTCAGGCTGCCAAGGTGGTATGACCAACTCCTTGGGGCTATACCGGAGGTGACTTGTGTCTCCTTGGATATTCCCCACAGCATCCACCCATGATTGGGCTTGGCTGTGGGTGAGCACCATTGTGGTGCTCTGCTACTAGCTAAGCAGATTTTTATCTTGTTTATGATGATTTTTTTTTTGTTACACTAAGCAGAAATGAACACACACATACACAAATAGTGATTATCTCTTTTAAGGATTAATAGTGTGTCCTAAACTGGTTTAGTGCATTTTGATGTTTTGTTTTGTTTTTGCAAGTTTTGAAGAACGTTTAAATGCATAATGTTGGCTCATATGACTCCCATAAATGGTCGCCCCTTCAATATACCATTGCCGGACCGATATACCAACCTCTCTATATACCCACCCTTATGAGAGGGAAACTATAGGTACATGAGAGCAGATGGTACATGGAACATAGGCGGTACGAAAGGGGGGATTGTCCTGTTAATGACACCTACCATAGAAGACTTATCCTCGCGTGCATGGGAATCACCCCAGTGACACTCGGTCGGCTTTCGTCAGGATTTACGCCTAACAATAGTGACAATCGGGGAAATGGATGCAAAGCTAAGCCAAGGTGGTGATGAACCCACCGTTGGTCTTGCTCAAGGGCTAGCGTCTTACGACCAGATCCTTGGTTTAATTTACCACGTGATGTGTGTGGGGTTCATTTTATTTAATAAAAATGAAACAAGCATGAACAAATTTCCCTAAGCAAGTAAAAGTTGACAAAAAAAGTAGAAATAGAAAATAATAATAATAAAAAAAAAAAAATGTAGGTACAGCTTTGGAACCTTACCTTTTTTTCTGCTCAAATCGGCTGTCTTTTTCGCCCAAACCAGCTGTTTCTGATTCAGCCCGATACCTTTAAGCACAAAAACATAAATTTCAATCAATTTCTGAATCTAAAAAAAAAATAGGGGACAGAGTCCCACCGTGATCACCACTGAAAGCATGAGATTCCGGAAGAAAGACAATATTAAGATGCAATATAAACAAAGACTAACTTGATGCATGAAATAGGACAAACGTAATCAAATCGAGATAAAACATAAAGAGGAAGCAGGAACACAGCCCTTTTATATTAATTCCAAACTCGGTTACAATCCATCTCCTCCCGTTTTAGGGGCTAGGAGTGTTAGCATGTTGTTGATTACAATCATGATCAATACTTCTTCCTTCCGCATGCCCACATTTGAAATGGGCGGGCCAAAGTGTTGCCGCCGCTTATGCTGATGAATCTAAAAAAAAATATGGGACAGAGTCCCATCGTGATCGCCACTGAAAGCATGAGATTTCGGAAGAAAAATAGTATTGCCACAATGTAAACTAACTAGCTTGATGCATGAAATAACACGGATATAATCAAATCAAAAGCAAGAGCACAACCCTTTTTATTAATGTGATTCCAACTCGGTTACAATACATCTCCTCCCTCTTTAAGGGCTGGGAGAGTTAGCATGTTTCCATTACAAAAAGTGAATAGTGATCTTCTTTCGCATGCCCACATTTGAAACGGGTGGGCCAAAGTGTTGCCGCCACTTATGCTGATGAATCCTTGCTCGCTGCTGCTTCTCCTACAATCAAAGAAACAATGAAAGCATTAGTAGCACCTGCTGCACATAGAGAAAGTTTGTTCTTTGAATTTAACAAAATATGCATGTAAACGATTGTCTAAAACAGTGAGTAAAGTGATTTTTAATGACCTGCACATTTGACAGAAACCAAAAACTTTACCAGAAGGTTGCTACCAGCAAAACAGTCGTTGTTACCTACAGGTTAATGAAGAACCAAAAATCGGCAAAAACACGATAATATTTGATAAGCAGCTTCTGAATGTTAGAACGTAATGCAGGATATATATTCGATAAAATGTCTTCTAAAATCAAGATTGTGAGCTATTTAGAATATAATGCATAATATTTGGTGAGCGTCTTCTGAACGTTAGAACGTAATGCAGAATATATGTTCAACAAAATATAATGCAGAATAAACAAATAATAACCGAATGGGTTAAAATGAAACTAACAAAAAGGTCTGGGGTGCCCAAGAAGGCCGCCCTCATTGGAACTTGATTTCGACGCCAATCCTACTAAGGAAGGGCCCAAAATCTCTCAGGTTGTGGTGTCGTCGAATTGATGGGTTACTGTGGTCTAGTGTCGGGTTCTAAGGTCCAGATTCACCTTCTAATAGCCACCAGTAACCTCCCTTGCGAAAGATATTACGGGTGTAGAAGAAATGAATCTAAAAGGATGCAATCGAGTGTTTGGTTTGGCAGCACTTCATTGCTTAGAAATGTCTACCAGCATTTTTTTTGGGTGGGAAAGTCCACCATTTTATAGACCCACGGGGTCTCTTTGGAAGGGTACGCAGGGATGCCACATGGCGGCCATGCCTTCCCAAGAGGGAGGAGACTCCTCCCTGACTTGGGCTTACATGTACCGCCTTGTGACGATCCGCTAATCGCTAATCCGCCCACCTATGCGTGCATGCACAGCAGGCGGCAATAATTGACTGTAAGAGCTGCCACTCGTTTTAATGTCCACTTTCGATGGTTAAAAATCTGCCTTTGATGTTTTAATGTTTGCTTTTAATGTTTTAATGTTTTCTTTTGATTGGTTAACGTCTGCTTTTGATTGGTTTGTTTTTTATTATTTTAAATGTTTTGTTTTTGATTATTTTAATGTTTGCTTAGGCATAACTGCGAAGTTCATGTCGCGATATCGCGACGTTGCGATATCATGACACCAACAGGGGAACAAGGCGTAGTGGCTGGAGCTATCGCGATATCATGACAGTCATGATATCACGACAGTGTGACGTCACGACTGTCACGATATCACGACAGTGCGACATCACGACTGTCATGATATCGCGACCGTTGCGATATCACGGAAGTGTGACGTCGCGACTATCACGATATCGTGACCGTCATGATTTTGCGACCGCGCGACGTCTCGACCGTCGTGATATAGTGATCGTCATGATTTTGCTGCAACACGACGCCGCGACCTTCGTGATATCGCGATAGGCAGCAATTTTTGCCTAAGTGTCCCAAAAAAAAAAAAAATTTTGCCTAAGTGTTTTAAAAGCAATTTGTTTTGCCTAAGTTTCTCAAAAAACAATTTTTGCCTAAGTGTTTTAAAAGCAATTTGTTTTGCCTAAGTGTCTCGAAAAGCAATTTTTGCCTAAGTGTTTTAAAAGCAATTTGTTTTGCCTATGTGTCTCAAAAAGCAATTTTTGCCTATCATGTAACCAAAGCACTGTCATGTAACCAGATTGGTACCTTCCAAAATTTCTGTGTAAATGGCTAGGACAACTGTTTGACCTCTGAGGGCTGCCCTGAAGGCTATGTGTCAATACGATCAGTGTTTGTAGTCACATAATCAGATTGGTGTTGTTTTGGTGTCTACAGACCGACAACAATGACTCTTTTTGCCTCACATTTTCTTCCAAGGATGGTTTTTACCATTTTATCCAAGATGTTTTAAATATGTGAAAATTATATTTTGGTTCAAGACAATTTCGGCATCAGTTCCCAATATCAAGATCTTCTTAGTGTATATTGTGCAATGATCCTAAGAGCATTTGAAAAGTTTTTTGGTGATTGTATTTGAAATGTATATGAAAGTGAGATGCAATGTTTATACAATATGAAATGTACCATAAAACATGGATGAATGAGATAGAGCATGCACAACATTTCACCCTAATTTGCAAAATTTACAACTTCATGCATCACAAGTTTCAAATTATATTATTTAATGTGTTTGTGATACTCGTGAAGCCTTCTGCAATACACTTTCAATGCTTCATATTCTCTTTATCTTATTTGACATTCATGAGGATGCAATCTGACATATCGCTTTTCTCCTCTCTTTTTCAAAACAAACCAAAAGGGTCAATACACAAAACCAAAACAAATGCAAACCCAAAACCGAAACATGGAAACCAAAACTATATAAAAATATACAATATGATACAATATGGTGCAAAGTTTTACCTATCACTTTCCTGGATCCCAAACATGATTAGAAGCCTTCAAAATACATATAATGTGATACACATGCCAAATTTTGTAGGAACCCAACGAAAACAATATTAGACCAAACAAAGCAATATACCTCAACTTGCCCCTCTCACCATACCAATTTGATTTAGTTCCATTACTTATCCTATGGCGGAGCTTCAAATTATAAAATTGACTAGACAATAATTGATCTTCAATTTCTTCATGTCTATACTTTATTATGTCAATTTCACACTTTGATTCATGATATAGAAATAATATTTCTTTTTTAAATATGAGATTTTGCAAATATGAGCCTATTTCTACAAATTTTGAAGCCAAATCATTTTTCAAATCTGTAGGCCAATCAAATTTATGAAACTGCTTGCAAGCACCTAGGATATTTTTCAAATAAGCATCATCATAGTTTTTAGCCTAGATTTTATTAGTAATTGATTATGAACTTGATTTAACATTTCAAACATACCAATTTCATTTTCATTCAATAAAGCAATATCATTAGTGGTATGAGGAGAAATTAAGTCAAATTCTTTATCAACCACAAATGACATATTATTGTTAATAGAATTTGAATCCATAAATCCATTAGGAAAACCTTGACTTACATTTAGAATGGTGGAACACAAAGGGTTAGATTTTACCTTTTGCATATTCTCATTTGACAAACTTTTGTGAGCATTTGTAATATTTACCTTTTCTCCATGACTTTCATCATCATCGAACACTTGTTTCTCAAAGACACAAAAATTAGGCACCCAATTAAAAACACCTCCATCCTTTTCAAACCATAGGTCTTGTCTATGTAGGGATGGTTCAACTATCATAGCTCCATGATCAATCATTTGGGTTGTTTTAGATAACGTGAAATTTTCAATTGGATCATCAGTGATATCAAACCCAAACCATTCAAGTTTTGAAACCTCCTCACTTTGAGATGGCATAGACATTGTAGAACCATTTTGTGCATTAATATTTTCAATTTATTTTTCCTCAAAAGAATCCAAAACAAATGGTTCTCCCACTTCATCCATGATATTATCATTTTTCAAAGCTTGATAAGATTTTGATTCTTCTTCAAAAACTTACTCAGATTGTACAATATTTGTAATATCCTCATGCAAGAAAATAATCATATTATCTTAAATATCACTTGACACAACAATTTCATTAGATTTTTTGGAGTGAGCAATCTCTTCCCATTTCCTGTTAACTATCCATACTATTTCTTCCTCAAAATATTCAATAAATTCTTCTTCACATTTTTCTTGGTCATGACTGGGTTGATCCTCAAATTCACCTTCACCTTCCTTATATGGTCCAATCATTTCCAAAATTGGGTTAATCTTTGTATTCAAATTTGTAGGCTCACAATTTACATTTGTAAACCAAAATTCAATTTTATCACAATTTGGAAGGT
This sequence comes from Wollemia nobilis, assembly GCA_028583015.1. Taxonomy (NCBI): domain Eukaryota; kingdom Viridiplantae; phylum Streptophyta; class Pinopsida; order Araucariales; family Araucariaceae; genus Wollemia; species Wollemia nobilis. The sequence continues at coordinate 4,212,382 of JAQPPZ010016349.1, forward strand.
GTGGGTTTTCTTTGCTATCAGCATCCAAACTATCTTTCGAGAATAAGTGGTGAAATTCTATTAGGTTTTTGAATTCACTTATTTATTTAATTCTAAACTCACTTTCAACCATTTTTTATAATTTAGGGGTTTCTAAAATGGGATCACAATAATCCTCACTTGAAAACCAGGACTTTGATTCACTCATCTCAAATTCCTCACTACTTGACTCACGTTGACTTTCTTGCTCTTCACAATGATCATCTTCCAAATACATGTGATGAGATTTTATTGTATCTTATGATTCATCTCTTGATTCCTCAAATTCAATCGCAACAACCTTTTTCAAGTCAAGGATTTGTTCAATAGTATCAAATCCTGTATATTTCTCCCCATAATCATCCCAATCCTCATTAATAGACTTTGGCTTTAGGACTCGAACATTCTCTTGGATGGAATCTAGGGTAGTTGTTGTATTTGGACATTCAACTTCGCCCCATTGATTGTTCACCCTAGGGTTAAGCAATTATGGTTGGTCCACCTCTTCTCTTTTCAAAAGGGCACATTGTTCTAATTATCTTGTAGCCTCATATATTCTATGCAAATATGGATCATCAAGATTTTTTTAAGAATGTAGCAACTATGGATGATGTAGCTCCCATGTATACTTCAGTAGCTCTCTTTTCTGAAATTATGAAATGTGGTACAACTTTGGTATATAACTTATGAAACCTATAATTGAATTCACTTATGGACTCATTAGGTGCACTAGAGATAGAGACAAATTGATTTAACATCCAAAAAGGGTCAACTTATTTTTCAAAATGGCTAGTGAATGTTACTTCTAGTTGATACCAAGAAGTGGTGGTATTTATAGTTAGGCTTAGGTACCATTCATATGCAACCTCATCCAAATTGTATGAAAATAATATACAAGGAACACCTCCTTTTCATAGTTGTAATTGCCTTAAGGTGTCCTTGTATCTTTGAATATGCTCCTTAGCCAAGGTCACCTCATGCTCAAACATAGGTAAATTATTTTCTACCCCTTTAGGAATTTGATGAGTAGGCCTACCTAAGTGACGATAATAGCGACCTAACCCTCGTATAATATCTGCCCTAGTTGGAACAATCGCTGCCATTAGTGAAACTCAAAGGATAACTTCAAAATCAATTTGTTAGTCAAATAGAGATATCTTACAAATAAGCATAAAATGACTAACCAATCTCAAATATGTAACATATGAATCATCATGTTAGCATCAACCAAGAGATATGTATCCATTAAATCATGATATTGAAGAACATTCTCAACTTTACAACATCTTAGCATTAATGCATCATCAAAAATAGAGAATGTTAGAATCAATGAAAGTAATCATATGAAAACAAAACCTCGTTAGTCCAGACCAATGTTTTGCAAATAAATATTTCAAGTAACATGAAAAATTTAGCATCTAAATGGCAATAAAATAAATCAATTCAAATCCTCTTAGCTCCCAAAGTGTGAGTGTTAGAGGAAACCAAAGATGCTAATCAAATGAACTTGAAATATTTAGCAATTCAAAACATTCAACATCACATTATTCATGTATGAACAATCTAAAAGCATTAGATCAATGAATAAAAATTCATTAATCACTTGACATAAATAAAATAAAGTAAACCAATTCAGGCCCTCCTTCTAGTGCCAAAATGTTGAGTGTTAATTTCACCCACTTGTGAAATTACACTTTCCCTTAGGATTTGGATCCTAAAACCCTCTCTTGCAAAGAATTTAAATAAAATAACTTCTCCAAGGTCTCTGGTATATTAGCATTTACACATGTGTATTAGTAATATAAATAAAATATATCAATTCAATGCTTGGAACACCTTAGTGATTGCAAGTAACTGTAAACAAGGGGCATGTGTTGGTTTATTTTACCATGCTACTTTAATGATTGTACATAAAACCAAAATGAAAGTAAATATGAATTGTACCTCATATGACCATGATGTAGTGCCTTAATTCCTTTTATCTTGAGGATTTTAAGGTAGATTTTATCTTCCTTATTAAGTGGATTTTAATCAAGTTTTATCTTGCATAAAATCTTACTTTAAACATGGAAATGAATATTCAATATATTTATGAATGTGAATCCGAAATTATGAAATAGGCTCCAAATATTTCTTCTTGTCATGGATATTAAGATAGCTCTCAATGTGATCAATAAACTATCCCTCTTTGGTGAAATTGATTTTCACAAAGAGGCAATAATTTACAACCTTAAAATAAGGGCTTTAAAATGTCACTTCAACTTATCCCTCTTAAATGAAATTAAATTTTCATAAATAGGAATAACTTAGTGCTTTGAAGTACTGACCTTCAATGTAATATGTAAAATTACCCCCTTCAATGAAATCAGAATTTTCATGAAGAAAAGGTACATTTATGCTCCGAAAAACGATAATTTGTGAAATGCCATAAAAAATAACCTCTTCAATGAAATTAAATTTTTCATGAAGGAAATGTCATCATAGGATCATGATCGAAATCTAAAACTCAAAAAAATGAAATTTGGCCCAAAAATGCAAATTCTGAAATTCTGAATTTTTAAAATCTGTATTAAAAATAACAACTTTGACGAATTTTTTAAAAATATGAAATGACTCTAGATAAAAAATGTCTAAGTGCATAATAGAAGTATGAAGTATGCTCTACGCAGCCATGCAAATATTTTTAGATTTTGATTTTTTTTTACTGTTTATTTTAATGTTCGAAAACATTAAAAAAAATTAAAAATAAAAAGTTAGAAAACAAAAATAAAATATAAAACTTGAAAAATAAAGCTGAAAATGTAATATGTGCTACAATCAGTATGGTGCCATCCCATTCCGGTAAAACCAAAGATATAAGATATTCCATGCATGCAACCTAACCTATTGGACTTGCAATTCTGCACAATCAAAACAAGCTTGGTGCTAGCTCCTAGGTTATAAACATAATTTTTAGATTTAAGACATTAAAATGAAGCAACCAATAAAACATGAATCAAATTCATCTATAAGTCCTATATCTGAAAATTAAAGATAAACAATTAAATCTTGCATGTAGAAAAATTGATGCTCCTTTCTTGCCCATAAGATGCAAAGTTCTGAAAGTTTCTGCATTAAAAGTGTTCTATTTTACACAGAAAAAATTTGGTTTTCCCAAACCATTCAAAGTGGAAGGAAAACCTTCAGAAAAACCCAGTGCCAAAGTGCCTGCTTTCATTACTGCAATCTTCTCTGAAAATTTTCCAACCTCTTTTCCTTCCTCCAATGGTGTATTTGAACTTGCTAAAACACTCTTCATCTCATGCATCGTTTGGGCTTCCAATAGTTTATCTCTTCTTTTATTCGTTTTCATTTTCCTCACCTTGAAAAACTCTCTGGTTTCTAAAACCATTCGTTTCCATTTTTTATCTCTGGCTATTTGTCTTCATTTCACTTTTTCGTCAAAAAGAATAAATTGTTACCCTTTTAATCTTAAATCTTCTAAAATCTTATTTTCCCACATTCCATTTCATTTCTAATGAAATAAATATTTGTTTCATTTTAATTTCCTTCAATTTGTCCCTATTAAAGTTTTAATTCAAATTTAATGAATAAAAGCTTCGGCTTTATAAGACACCCTCCACCATGTCGAGGGCATATGACATAATAAGATAAAACTTTAATAAATTTTACCCCCTTTATATTTGTTAACATAACTGCACACCCTAGCCTTATTATTCCTCGAAACTTCCTCGATGGTACACCAAATCAGCTATACTGATGTCTCCATTATATTATTAGTATGCGGTCATTATCACATCTACCTGTCAAAACTTTCTAGCGTTCGCATGAATCTCCCTATGACTCCCTGCAGATACACTGTGAGGCATTCTATTTCTAAATCTACTGATTATCTTGCCTTGCTACACTAGTGTCTCTCATTGAGTAATGTAAACCACTGCACCAATGCTGCCTTTCTAAACTTCATCTGTGAAACCTTTTCATCCACCACGATGCCAATATCGGGTGTCTCTCTTCGTCAGCTAATCGTGTTGTGCATCACTGTGATTTCATAGGATATTAAACGGTCCTATACTCATGCCTATTGATAATGCCTCTACAATCTATACTCGTATCAATACCATGTACTTGCTGGCCATCAGACCCACATCCTCTTCTAATGTGTTGTCGAAGTCTTCGTAAATTTTCTAGGTTTCGACGTTCATCCCAGAAACTATCGTCTATCTAACCCTATGCTTTTTGATACGTCCAACACCATATGGTATCCAATGCTAGGTTGTTCTTCCCTCCGATTTCAGTGTCATTTTAACGTAACTTTCATAATACCTTCCTACTCAATAGCTATCCTTATGTGTGTTTTTCAACATCCAACACATGGCCCAACAATTTCGACTAAGGTGTTTGAATAAACCTATGCATCCAAAATTAGCCTCCACACTAAGATCGTTTCTCTAACATGCAACATAGTCACAGTCAATGATTTCTACCAAACCAACAATTTACTTCAACTAGAAATCCTGTGCAATATTCGTTGTATCTAGTTGGTAATCCACATAAGCTACCAATTATCTGTATCATTCATAGGGCCTAGTGCTCACCTTGTTCTACCTATCTCGTGGCATTGTCACTTCTTCTCAACACACCACCCATGTAGTGTTGTTATATCATTAACTCACTACGTCCCATCCATAGTTTTAACATCGACGATACCATGGTCTGCCATGAAAGTCTCTATGTAGACATCGTTGTTAAACATTCCCAAGTTTCGATCAGTATTTCTATCGTGGTAAACTCCTATCGGGGGTGAATCTATCACCGCATCTCATACATCCTTATTCCTCTCTACAACAACATACCCCATCACCATCGTAATTTTATTTCCTCAGACATACGGTTACACTTTAATTAGATGTCCTTCGCTTGCACTTTTATCGCCTATCACACATTAACCTTTCCTCATGCTGAGTATATATCGTCAAACTAGCAATTACTCCACATAGGTCTTCGTTCTGATCAACACTATGTGTCGCATACTGGGGTTAGTCACCATGTCCACTTTCATCCACGTTGGTTGTGGTTGTCACTAGTACATCTTATTTGTTGATTTCACTCATTAATATACCAAATAGGGATCCACTTCTTCCCCTTCTCGTTGCTTTGTCATCGGGGAAACCACGTCGCACACGCCATCTTGAAAACATGCTAGTGAAACCCATATAGGTTTTGCCTCGCATCCTGCTATCTGGTGCTCCATCTGATATTCTCTAAGTGGGTCCATCGTTGTCCATATTTACTTGATCACCACATTGTCGGTATATTTCTTCCTCGTCATATCCGAGCGACTGTCCTCGACAATGGCCACTGTCCACCATATCCAAAGCTCCTACACCCAAACAGAATAAATAAGACGCCAAAAATATGCGATGAAATCATACTTAAATCATATATATATATATATATATAATGCCTATAATAGGTAAACTTATCTAGAACTTTAAATAAAGTGCAATGAGGGCTTATGTTTAGTGGGGCCATTCGATGCTTTCATGAAATTTTGCATAAATTTCTTTCTTTTTTTTTTGCTTATTTAATTTAATTTAATTATTTTATATATATATATATATATATATATATATATAGGCTTAAAATAAATATAGATCCTTCTTTTCTTTTGTAGATTAATATATACATGAAGACCTATATGTATTATTATTATATTTTTATTTTTATTTATTTTTATATTTTTTATGTTATTATTATATGTATATATATAAAACATATACACATATAATAATGTTTTGTTTCGTCTCATTATTAATAAGGAAAATAACATTGATTTAAATGTCTTGAGAGTGTTTTAATTAATTTAAGTTCCAAATATTAAAATGAATCAAAAAATTACAAGACAACAATGCAACCCAATCAAATCAACAAGATGGAACTAACAAATGACCTTCCAACCAAAGACAAAGAGGACACACACCAAAACTATCTCCACTCCTAAAGAGGATGAAACGTAAATAAACAATGCTACTCAACAAGGTCTCTTGGAAACTGAGAAGTGCATACCAAATATAGGCCCTACTATCATCATCTCCCCGAGGATAACAACATTACCAAAATCAAAACTTAAAAGGTGGGTCCCCAAGTTTTGGGCTAGTTGTGGAGAAGCCACAACATGATGGTATGCTTTAAATAAAATACCATTTCCATGATATTTATCAGCTCTTAAATATATTTCTTTTATTTAAAAATCTCATTATTGCTTTTTTTAAAATAAAGTAAAAGACATCTATTTATTTTTAAATGGATTTTCTTTTATTTATTTCAATTAACTAAAGTCTTTTAATGAATTTTTCCATTATCATTAAAATGAATACCTTTAATTAATTCAAAAGAAATCTCATTTTTTAATTGCAATGAAGTTTATCTATGAGCTCCAATGTCAAATATTATTTAATTAAAACATCATTAATTTATTTAAAGGAATATTTATTCGACATATAAATTTAATTTTCTTTCCTTCATAAGAATGATACTCCATTTTCATTTCAACATGATAGGTTACTTTAGGTATCAAAACACATTTTGCAATTTTTCTCCTATAGAAAACCCAATATTAAGCTACCCAAGCCATTATGTAGTAGAGAGCAAATAAATTTATAAAACAACAAAGAGGAAGTCTTTCCATCAACCCAATAACCTATCTCAGCCAGATATTTTACAATAGCTAATAGGCTATCAACTAAAGCTCAAGGAGATAATTCATTGATTATTATCCCTTCTATCAATGCATAGCTATATGAAGGTATCTATCAATGTTACCTCTGAGTACCTTAATCATCATTTATCCTGATCTTTGGTACCCTCATTCCTGGTGGATGATTCTACCTGTTCCACCTATGATTGTACCTGATCTTGCATACTTGGCAATATGTTAGTGATAACACACCCTTATAAATCAACTAAACATCATATAATTGGTTTGATTGTTCAAACTAGGTATCACCACATCATAGGTTAATACATTGTTTTCTTTATACGATAAAGTCTGCTAGGGAGGGTCATGAAACTCACATTATTGATTTTTTCATATTCAAGATATATTTTTCTCTAGAGAGGATCATTACAAGATTTTCTGGCCAACAATATTTTTAATACAATCCTCTAATAGGGTTGTTTTTATTCTTGCTAAACCCCAATTATTCCTTTGGTTTTATTTTTGAATACTTTTTTGCTTATTTCCAACCAAATCCCCTAGAAAATATGTGGAATGCATTTCTTCTAAAAAATATTACTTCTTAAGTGTCATTGTTCCAAAATTCTGATTAGATAATATAGAATAAAAAACATTATAAATATAAATATAGTGATATTACATTTATATTATATCATTATAATCTTAGTTATCAAGTTGGAGTTCGTCTTTACACTCTTGAAGTTTGAAAGAAATTTGAAGTTTGAGATATTTTAGGGAGGTACCAAGGATTCACTAAGAGTATGGAGGATCTTAGCAAATTTTTATCAGCATAAAGTCTATATGATGCTGATTTGGGTCGTAATGCATTCACATGGACTAACAAGAGGGTAGGGGAAGACTTGATCCAAATGAGATTCGACAAGGTTTTGATATCCTTTGAGTGGTTTGAGAAAATTGTGTGCATACTTTAACACCATTTCCAATAATATGATTAAACCATAACCCTCTTTTCTATTCGTGTAGTCTAGAGCAAAGAGAGAAAAATAACCCCTTTAAATTTGAATTCATATAGCTACAACACCCAAGCATTTATAAAAAAATAAAAATGTGGATGCATTTGATCGAAGGATCCAAGATGTATGTTGTTTATGGTAAAATAAAACATGTGAAGAGGGAAGTAGGAAAGTGGAACAATGAGGTATTTGATAATATCTTTATGCAAAATACGATATTAAGGCACGAATTGAGTCAAATTAAAGAGAAAATAGTAGAAATGGGATGGACCAAGCTCTTTTTAATAGAAATAAAGCTATCTAGGTAAAATTACATATAATTATACCAAGGGATGAGATGTATCAAAGATAAAATTTAAGGAACCAATAGCTAACAAAAGGAGATAGAAACACGAGATTCTTTCATCCCTCTACTATAAAACATAAAAGTGTAACAAGAATATCTAAAATATAAAAAGAGAATGGATAAATAATAAGAAAGGAAGATCAAATTAGAAAAGAGACACTCGAATTCTTTATATTGTTGCTAACAAAGGAAAGAGAGGATGATTAGTAAGCTATGGAGGAAATAATTCAACATATCCCTAGGATTCTAACTATCTATATGAATACATAACTTGTTAAAAATGTGAGTGAGGAGGAGTTCACGAAAGTGATGTTCTCATTGGAAAAAATAAAGGTTCAAGGCTTGATGAATTTCCAAGTGGGTTTCTTTCAAATATTTTGGAACATAGTGAGAGAGGATGTAGTAGAAGTAGTAAACGAGTCACACCATTCAAGAAAAGTGTGAAAAAAATACAATAGTACTTTCCTAGTGCTCATTCTAAATAAACTTATAAGATAATATCAAAAGTCTATGTAATGTCATTTATAAGATAATATCAAAGTGATTGCACTAATACTAAAGTATATTCTCCTGAATATCACTGTAGAACAACAGGGGAACTTTGTGAAAGGTAAGAAAATTTGAGATGGAGTAATCACACTCCATGAGACCATGCATTCAGTTAACATTAGTAAAATGGATGGAATGGTGTTAATAACACATGGGAATATCAGTGAATAACTACTATGAAGGAACTCAATTTTTAGTTATAATGAATAATTCTTCAATTCGATTGTTTGGAGGTAGAAAAATATTAAGGCAAGGGGATTCTATCCCCATATATCTTTATAATTATGTCAGAAGCAATAATAAGATGCATAGGACTATTAAAGCAAGCAAAAGCCTTAATGAGGTTGAAATATTTTGTATCCATATAAGGTATTACTCACCAAAAATTTATGGATGACACAATTTTGTTGGAGAGACCCTTTATACTTCAGGTAAAGGAATTAAGGAGGCTATTAAATATATATGAAAAATCATCCCAATAAATGATAATTATGAACAAGAACAAGGTGTTTTTTATAAAAATATTAGATAATCAACAAAGACAACTAACAATCAAAATTGGACGTACTATTTCAACTCTCTCTTCTATTTACTTGGGCACACCAATATTCACTAGAGCATGCAAGGATTGGATGTGGAACATGCTAATTGACACTATCCAAAGTAAATTAGCTAGATGGAAAGGAAATCTATTGATTCATGTAGGTAAGCTACATTTTCTCAAGAGTACCCTCCAAGCACTCCCTAGATATTTATTAGAAATACTTTAGATGCCATTCAAAGAAATTAATGCAATAGAAAGTATTCAAAAAAATACTTATGTTCAATAATAGAAGAGAAGAGTAGAATTCCACTTGTAGCTTGGAATAAAGTACACAACAATAAATCAAGAGGAGGAATTAGAAGAATAAGGGATATGCACAAGGCTTTGGCAGTAAATATGAGAGTCTAGTTAAGGAGGGACATGACTTATGGGAAATAATTCTAAGAGACAAATATCTTGACAAGCAAGAGGATAGTATATTTTTTACCACACTAGATCCTTGTTGAGGATCTTCATTATGGAACCACATAATGAAGGGTATAGAGTTGTTATGGAAAGGCACCCATGAAATATAGGTAATGATAGGTATGTCTACTTTTGTGAAGATGCATGGCTAGAGAAGTATACATTAGTGAAGTATGAGGTGATAGCGAGTATAAAAATAAAGTTAGAACATAATTATAGAAAATTTATGGGTGGTTATTTGGTAATAGAAGGAAGAGAGGTAATATGGAAGGATCTAAAAATTGATAATCAACATGAGGATGAAATCCAAAAACTAACAACTAAATTAAAAATATATTATGTAAGCCTCAATTTAGAAGAGGATACAATAGTATGGGGAGGTACTCAAGAAGGGTTGTTCATTGTTTAATCATCCTATGATCTATCACATGTAGATATTGAGGGAGGATTTCAATGTGATCAATTATGGGAAAGGAAATTCATTTCAAAGTTAGCAAATTTTCAGCTAACTACCCAAAAAATATGGTAGTTCAACTAGGGGCTAATAAATTGATAATTGAGGGAGACTCATTGAATATTGTTAATTCCCTCATAAAAATATCAACAAAGAGTTAGAGATCGACAAACATAATGATAGACACACTAAGATATCCAAATGCATTGGATGAGTTTCAAGTGCTACATGTATATAGAGAAGAAAATGGGGTGGTTAATTGGCTAGCCAACTAGGGAGAACTTATAGAGGAAGATAAAATATGTATACCACGATATGGTATACATACAAATGTCCTTCATCTAGTGGAAAAGGAGGGATGACATTTAGAAATTCAAGCCAAGGGGTGAATGCTCCTATATTAGAAATATCCATATTGCATAGTGTGTGGCTATTTCCTTTGGAGATCATTAGGATTTGTCAGTTTGCATATATAAGAGTTGTAAGATATTTTTCTAATGTAGGTTCCTTTTTTGAATATCTATGTGTGCATCTGGACCCATTTTATAGTGTTCTATGAATTCATCTACTATTTGAAGAGCTATGAACTTGTCTATGGAATCCATCTTCTATAGATATCTAGGTTGGTCTACTAAAGATTCAACATTCAGAATATCTATGGACTTGGCTATTGAGGGACTCATTTTGTAGTGCACTTAGGACTTTTTGAAAGCATGGTGAATCTTAAAGAGAGAAAGGTTCCATTTTATAAAGATCTATGGATCTATTTGTGGAGGTGTCCATTTTATAAATATTTGTGGACTGGTCAATTGAGGGTTCCATATTTGGAGACTATGAATGAAATAAGATTGGATTATGCACCAATAATAAACTAAATATTTAATGCAATGATTTTACTAAGGTTTGAGAGTTGTGATGTAATTGAAATAAAAGGAATAATAGATGTAGGATGTTGTTGTAAGATAGTATATGAATATTTGTAAAAGGGTTTAGGCCCTTTCAAAAACCCTAATTTTACCTCAATAAAAATTAATAATAATTTTCTAAGATATATTTTTGTATTTAATTTTTTCTTAAAATTTTTTTATATACTTTTTTGTTTTCTTAATTGCTAAATTTTAGAACTATTTTCCCTTTTTTGTAAAGTGTTTTTGCCCTTAAAAAATACTCTTACACATAAATTTTATATTATGCATTGCTTTTTCAAAAATATTCCTTAATTTTTAATATTTTAAATTTTAATTCCTTGGAAAAATCTCTCTTTATCACATTGTTGCATATACACCTTCAATGTTACACATACTCCTCAAACTTATTTTATTTAATAATTTATTTCATCATTCATTACTTCTTCATCATAGTATGATCTTATGACTCAACCATAAATACATTTATTATAACCTTTCCATCCCATCAATTTATAAGTGTAGTAGACGAGAGTATTGCTTACCATGTAGTTTCGTATATTCATCTCTCTATAGATATTTTTATTATGAGATATTATTATTGCTTCAAATCTTCATAATTCTTATCTAATATGTGGGGCCTTACTTCTACAGATATCATTTTATACAATGGTTTTTACCATTCTCCATTTCCTTATTTTGGGAAGATACACTTTTTATCATCCTTTCTATTTTTTAGATACTCTAGTTTTCTTTTTTACATGGTGGAATTGGTAGCCACCACGAATCCAAGCATGCTATCCAAATTTTATGGCCACCATAGTATCTTGCATTATCAGTACTAGAATCTACCACATAGATCTCCGTATAGTCCGCCCCTATAACCACCCTGCCATAATAATTTTAAACATATTACATCATTAAAAGCACCAAGAAAGGGCTAATAATTTTGTTTGGCAAGGCCTGATAGCTGATCCTGGGACATTCATCCCCTTATGGGGTTTGGAAGAATTAATTGGTCTACACCTCGATGAGATACTCTAGTTACTACTCGTATTCATCAATTTTATTAATTTGGCTCTCATTACCTATTATAGGTATGGACTCATGAAAACTCAAATCTAGGACTTCTATATGTTGAGGTTGTTCTACTAATAAGATTTTGGTCACTCATTGAATCAACCTATACTTTGGATGCAAAATTTCTACTACTCATTGCTTTGACACCCCTAATGCACCCTTAAGTGCTTGAGGGTCCTAGTTTTAACTCTAACTTCTAGATTTAACACTAATTATAAGCTTCAAATGTGGCTCTTAAATTACATAGACTCTTATACCAAATGTGAGAACCAAGCACTCTAATATTCAAACACTCTTATATGAAAAATTATGGAAGCATATGAAATAATTCTCACATTTTTTTCATTCCAATAATTTAAATTATAATATATAAAAAAATTACACAATATAAAATTATATGCTTCATAGGGGTGCAAGTGCACTACTCAATTATTCCACTAAATAAAATATCATTCTAAAAGTTTTGTTATCATTAAGCTTTATACAATATTATAAGATTGTATATAATATGTATATTGAATAATATGGATGGATGGTTGAATCAACTAGTGGAGTATATATCAATACATATAATCATAACAAATTTAATAATAGTTTTTCTAAAATATTATTTTCTACTCTTTTTCATTTTAAGAAATTTATTTTTTTAACTCTTAAATTATTATTTAATTCTCTCCAAATTATTTTTGTACTCTCTAACTACTATTACATTTTCTTCATGAAGCAATGCTTAATGTGGAAACACACATGTTAGAGAAAACAAGAAAAACAATTCCAAAGTTAGAAGGAGATTGAAAAATAAAAAAAGTGCATGCTAAAGTATATTTTAAAAATCACTAAAAATAGAAAAGAACAACTTGGAGAAGCTATTAGCAACATAGTAATAATTGTATATATTTATGTATCTCCTACCAATTGATTTATTGATCCATTATCCTTCATGTGGATTATACAACTTATGCATCGTCCATAATTAGATTAAATTTTATGGAGTGGAGGTATATAGTCTTAAATCCTATGATATGTATAACTAGGGGTAAATATGGTAGTTCAACTAGGGGCTAATAAATTGATAATTTATGGAGACTCGTTGAATACTGTTATTTTCCTCATAAAAATATCAACAAAGAGTTAGAGATCGACAAACATAATGATAGACACACTAAGATATCTAAATGCATTGGATGAGTTTCAAGTGGTACATATATAGAAAGAAGAAAATGGGGTGGTTAACTGGCTAGCCAACTAGGGAGCACTTACAGAGGAAGATAAAATCAGTGTACCATGATACGGTATACATCCAAATGTCCTTCATCTAGTGGAAAAGGAGGGATGAAATTTAGAAATTCAATCCAAGGGGTGAATTCTCCTATATTTATAATATCCATATTGCATAGTGAAAGCAAAAGGATACGGAAGCAAAAAGGAAAGTGAAGATGCGATGCAAAACCGAACCAAACTTAACGCTAAATGCTTGGAATTTGAGAGTGCATGAAAAGAGGGAAAAACAAGAGTGAATCGAAATGAAACAAATGCAAATAGAGAAGACAGCAATTTTTATTGATATGTTTCACAACACAATTATAATACGCATCCTCCATTTCCAAGGGCTAGGAGCGTTTAAGTACGCATTCTTGTTACATCCATGGATGCACGTCCTTCTTCTGCATGCCCACATGTAAAATGGGCGGACCAAACATCGCCGCTACTTGCATTGATGAGTCTTGACTCCTCGTTGCTCCTCTGATGTCCATACCCTATGTTCAAAGGAACAAGAAACAGTCAGTAGCACCTAAAGGTAAAACAAAGCATGCAATCCCCAAGCCTACGGTAAGTGAATAAGATAAAATGAATTAAACTATGACTAAGATGAATCCAAATGCTCTAAAAATTTTATAGGGGCATCAAGACACCACCAGGATGGCCCTGCAAAAATAACAATTGGTAAATTCCTCGCCAATTTGAATTCGCTCTAGGGTAGGACGAATTCACCTGCAACAAAACGCCAAAAAGGCACTATCCCAAATTTCCTACCTAGGAAGCTCCAAAAGACCTGCAAACTTGGGGTTAGCTAATTGGGGGTATTTTGGGAAGACCCAGACAGTCATATTTTCCAAATTTTACCTCCATCAATGGGAATTTGATGATGCTACCCGTAGATTAGTAGAAGCGAGCAAAGATAGAAACATGATCAAAATTGTTCAAAACGAGACAAGATTCAAATGACAACCTATCTAAGAATCATAGAATTGAATTCAAAAATTAAAGAAATAAAATCTGCCACATAATTCCCATCGCTCCTAAGGGGGACGATTAGGACTATAGCAGTGTGGGAGGGGGCACCCATGGGGCAGGCCGCCCGCCATTTGAGGCCTAATTTTGGCACCAATCCACTTGGGATGGGTCCAAAACCTCTTGTGGGGTATTGTCAAAAAATTTGGTGGGATATTATGGCCAAATGTCAGGTTTTGGGCTCAAGACTCGTCCTTCCAATTGTCACCCAATGAACTCCCCTCTAAAGGATATCAAGGATGTGAAAGGCGCAAATCCAAAAGTTTTGAGGTATGCAAATAAAATGACAGCACTTTGTTGCTCCAAAATGCTCCTTATCTGTATATTTTAGGGTGAGGAAACTCACCAATTTATAGACCTGGAGGTCTCTTGAAATGGGCATGCAGAGGCACCACTTGGAAATCATGCCTTTCCATGGGGAAGTAGATTCCTCCCTAAATAGGGACTTCATGACTGCCCTTGTAATTGCCTCTAACCCTCAAAAATGCTCACCCATACTCCCATGCGATGAAGGAAGCGTTAAGTGGTGGATCTGAGCTGTCATTTGTCAAGATTTGACTTTTTTCTCGTCAAACCTCGCATTCACCCCACCCCGGAGCGAATCCGAATTCGTCCCTGGGTGGGGCGAATCCTAGTTTGAATTCATTCCAGGGTGGAATAGATATTGAGCAAAGTGCTTGAAGGTGCCAAATTGATCTCTGACCTTCCAAAACTATTGTGAGAGTGGTTAGGACCACTGTTTAATCTCTAGGGGCTGCCCTTGGGGCTATGTGTGTCAAAGCAATCAATGTTTACAGTCACATAATTGGATTGGTGTTGTTTTGGTGTCTACAGATGCCCATTTTTGGGATGCGCTATGCATGGCGCAGTGCCAAGCAAAAATAGATAACCAAAGCACTAATTATTAGGGTTTATCAATAACCTAATCATTTTTTGATGGCCCAATTATGGAAAGGGCATGCATTCTTGAATCCTTGCTTTTGACGAGCGAAGGAACTCAATTCAAGTGTTAAAATTTTTCGGAGAGGTGTTACTTGATCTTGGATATTGATCGGTCATGAATAGGTAAATGGCACAACCTTTTAGTATGAGAACCTTGAGTTCATGATTCACGAAATGCCAAGTGATTTGATCATTTTGTGATTATTGCTTGTTTATTACCCCAAGCAGGAGCGTGATTGTCTTTGTCAATGATTATTTGAATGCATGTCATTTTCCTTAATTGGGTGTGTACTTGTTGGCTGGTGACTAAGTGTGACTACCCCCTCAAGCGACGAATCGATGAGGGGATGACCTTCATGAGAAAAGCAATGAGTCGCTTGACCCTAGATGACTTGTGTGAGGGTGCCTTTAGATGTTTTAGCATTAAGCGTGTGTGCAGTTTTCCAACATTTAGACCATTTTTTGTTGGGTGTTAACCATTTTGGTGACTCTTTTTGGAGCTGAAATTGTCAAAAATCCATCTTCTCGTGGAGCGGTATGGCCATGGTGGCCTTCTTATGGAGTAGGATGGTGATAATTTATGACCCCAATGTCTATTTTGGATGCCAAGAATGTCAGGCACGATGGTGCCTTCGTTCAGCAATGTTATTGCTATCTTTGGGTGGGTTTTGACCCTTTTTGGCGACGTCGGTTGGGGATGAAATTTTTTTTCCTTTTAAGAAATTTATTTTTTTAACTCTTAAATTATTATTTAATTCTCTCCAACTTATTTTTTTACTCTCTAACTACTATTACATTTTCTTCATGAAGCAATGCTTAATGTGGAAACACACATGTTAGAGAAAACAAGAAAAACAATTCCAAAGTTAGAAGGAGATTGAAAAATAATAAAAGTGCATGCCAAAGTATATTTTAAAAATCACTAAAAATAGAAAAGAACAACTTGGAGAAGCTATTAGCAAAATTGTAATAATTGTTTATATTTATGTATCTCCTACCAATTGATTTATTGATCCATTATCCTTCATGTGGATTATACAACTTATGCATCGTCCATAATTAGATTAAATTTTATGGAGTGGAGGTATATAGTCTTAAATCCTATGAGATGTATTGAAGAATATTGTATTTTAATATAATGAATTAATAAATAAATTATGTATTTTGTGTAAGCAATTTTTGCCTTCTCCTTTCTATAAAGATTTATTTGCAGTTATTTTCTTCTTTATAAACCAATATTTTGTATCAGATCATACAATCCTAATATTTGATTTCTGAGCAAGGTTTGTCTATGAGAATAGAGGTTAGTGTTTTTTGAGTAGAGCTTGCTCAATATAAATCTAGTTGCATTTATTTTATGGGAGATCATGCTCTACTATAGTTTGGATCTAGAATTATAAAGAGAGCAAAATATAGCAATATCAACAATAGTTTAAATCTTACATAGTCTCAATTCCTTTATTTAATGGAGAAAATTATTATTTTTAGAGCATTTGTGTAGAGATATTATAGCATGTCTAGTTCTAAAAATTTGATATCGAGTCTAGTGTTGAATCTAGAGCCCTTAGTACACTCAAAGTGGCTTAGGGGGATGTTGGAATAATGAGTAGAATTAATCCTACATTCAAATCAAAAGTTTGTTCAAGAAGTAGCTATAATATTATTGCATCGAGGTCATAGATTCGAGTCCATATTTTTAGCATGGTATGAAAGCCAAAGAAAAATATAGGAATAATAAGAAAAGTCTTAGAAGAGAATGTGTAACAAAACAAGTATCCGCTAAGGAGAAAGGGGAGTGATGAGAACCATTGGATGAAGGTTATGTGTGATAGAAGCAAAGTCCCACACATGAGAAAAGAAAGTTGAAGGTTTGATGTAGAAACAAACAATAGAGTAAACCTCATAAGGAGTGATCTGCTCTATTATACCTAGTGGTTGCAACTTATCATAGTCTAATAGGATGAAAATTTTACAGTAAAAACACTTTTGGTTGAATCATAGGATGAAAACCATGTTAAAAAAGAAAATATGTCTATAATAAAATTAATGATCTAGCAAGATATTCAACATTGAAAGTTGAACAAATAATCAAACAATATATCAAATAAATGTAAATGTATATTGTGCAACAATTAAAGTTTTTTTTTTTAAAGTTAAAAACTAAAACATTCAACGTTAAAAGGAAGAACCTTGAAAAAATTAATACTTAATATGAAAAAATACATACTAAAGAAAATAAGAAAAATAATTTAAATGATAGAAAGTCATTTAAAAAAAAAACTTGTACCAAAATTAAAGGAAAAAAAAATCTTAAGTTAAAATAAAAAATAACTTGAAAAAAATATTATTAATATTGTAATAATTTTATATATTGTACATCCTCCATAAATTTATACATCGTCAACCTATAGGTCTTCCATGGCTGAATTACATTGTATAAAATGATGTGAAATGATCATAAAATCTTCAAAATGTATTAAAAAATATTATATTATAACGTAATGAGGCAATAAATATAATTCTATGTTTTTCAGCAGAAAATTTTGTTCTGAATTAGTTTATTCTCTATAAACCAACACTTCTTTGGAGAACATAAAATTTTGAATATTGGACTTATACATAACATTTAGAAGTGTATTAAAACCTACGAACTTAGGATAAATATGCATAGAAAAAGTATACCTTTAACCGTAGATTATTATTGTGATATAATGAACAAATAGATTTGCAATGCTGCAAATAACTCTTTCATCCAGTTGCCAAGAACAATTGTGCAAGATCATAAAATAGGTTTACAAACATAAAATAGGTTTACAATGCTGCAAATAACTCTTTCATCCAGTTGCCACGAGAACAATAGTGCAAGAACACAAAATCTTCTAGTCATACAAAGTTTGCAATTACAGGCTGAATATTGTACAAAACAAGTTTATTAGAATCAAGAAAATGGGACAAAGATAGGATTATTGGGCTGCTTTCATTTTCATTCCACAAGCTCTTTCATGGATGCCTCCTCCTCTACTTGAAACACACTCTTGGCCCTTCATAAATAGATCCCTCTGTTCCCTGAAGCCTAGCACCCAAAATTGCATCTCCTTAATCACATTAGCTCTTGTAATTGGGACAATTCTACAGTGATACAAACATGCTTTTCCGGGGCCAGTCCTGAGTATGCAACTGGTACATAGTATTCTCTTAAACTTCTGAAATTGTAGCAACACAATTGAAATTGTACATCCTTGCTTCTATTAGCAAGTAGAAGAAAACTGACTCTAATTTATAGGATGGGATGATTTTTAAGATAGACAAATGTAGGAAGACTATCGTAATGGTTTGAGGGTTGGTAGGCTCCAACAAAAGTCATATGTGCAAACTTCTTGTAAAAATTTTGATGATGGAACAATAAGTGAAATTACAACAATAATAAAATATATAATTTTTGCTAGGGATTATTCAGCGCCTAATTCAGGAATACCCTGAATAACACGTCCCCAAATTTTAAGTTAATTCTTGAAAGGAAAGGAAATGGAAAGAAGGGCGTACCTATTTGACAAGGCATTGGGACAACCAAACCAGACACAACAGAATTTTTACATTTTATGCAGCACACAAATGAATAGAACATTGTATCACTGTAGATATTGACATCAAAAGTTACTAGACCTGAAACCGCCTGTGACAATGAAGATTTTTTCTTTCATAATTATCCACCTTAATACAACCTCTCCAAGCGTACTCTTTACCACTGGGCCTCCTCTCCCCTCTCCGTTGAAGAACTGCTACTTCTACAATTTCAGAAATTCGAGAATTGTGACATGACAGAGTTTTCCTCTTGTCTGAAATCTCCGTCATGCCACGAGTACAAACATTCAGAAATTTAAGGCAAGGTATTGCCATCTAAGGTGGAACTCTAAATAAACAATTTTGCACATACTTTTAAACAATATGTATCCTTGAGGAAGCTTGAGAATGTTGACAGAGTGGCAACCAATAATACAAGGATGGATGAAATTAAATTTTGATGGGGCTTCTAAATGAAATTTAGGGAAGGTTGGAGGAGGGGTAGTGCTAAGGGATATCTGGAGAATGGTGACTACAACCATGAGTGAATACTTGGGAATAATGACATCATCAGACTAAATCTAGAACAATTTTGGTAGGGGTAAATATGGTAGTTCAACTAGGGGCTAATAAATTGATAATTGATGGAGACTCGTTGAATACTGTTAATTTCCTCATAAAAATATCAACAAAGAGTTAGAGATCGACAAACATAATGATAGACACACTAAGATATCTAAATGCATTGGATGAGTTTCAAGTGTTACATATATAGAAAGAAGAAAATGGGGTGGTTAACTGGCTAGCCAACTAGGGAGCACTTACAGAGGAAGATAAAATCAGTGTACCATGATACGGTATACATCCAAATGTCCTTCATCTAGTGGAAAAGGAGGGATGAAATTTAGAAATTCAATCCAAGGGGTGAATTCTCCTATATTTATAATATCCATATTGCATAGTGAAAGCACAAGGATACGGAAGCAAAAAGGAAAGCGAAGATGCGATGCAAAACCGAACCAAACTTAATGCTAAATGCTTGGAATTTGAGAGTGCATGAAAAGAGGGAAAAACAAGAGCGAATCGAAACGAAAAAAATGCAAATAGAGAAGACAGCCATTTTTATTGATATGTTTCACAACTCGGTTATAATATGCATCCTCCCTTTCCAAGGGCTAGGAGCGTTTAAGTACGCGTTCTTGTTACATCCATGGATGCACTTCCTTCTTCTACATGCCCACATGTAAAATGGGCGGACCAAACGTCGCCGCTACTTGCATTGATGAGTCTAGAATTCTCGTTGCTCCTCCGATGTCCATATCCTATGTTCAAAGGAACAAGAAACAGTCAGTAGCACCTACGGGTAAAACAAAGCATGCAATCCCCAAGCCTACGATAAGTGAATAAGAGAAAATGAATTAAACTATGACTAAGATGAATCCAAATGCTCTAAAAAAATTATAGGGGCATCAAGACACCACCAGGATGGCCCTGCATAAAGAACAATTGGGAAATTCCTCGCAAATTTGAATTCGCTCTCGGGTGGGACGAATTCACCTGCAACAAAACGCCGAAAAGGCACTATCCCAAATGTCCTACCTAGGAAGCTCCAAAAGACCTACAAACTTGAGGTTAGCTAATTGGGGGTATTTTGGGAAGACCCAGATGGTCATATTTTCCCAATTTGACCTCCATCAATGGGAATTTTATGATGCTACCTATAGATTAGTAGAAGCGAGCAAAGATAGAAACATGATCAAAATTGTTCAAAACGAGACAAGATTCAAATGACAACCTATCTAAGCATCATAGAATTGAATGCAAAAATTAAAGAAAGAAAATCTACAATAGAATTGAATCCAGAATTCGTCCCTGGGTGGGGCAAATCCCAGTTTGAATTCGTTCCAGGGTGGAACAGATATTGAGCAAAGTGCTTGAAGGTGCCAAATTGATCTTTGACCTTCCAAAACTATTGTGAGAGTGGTTAGGACCACTGTTTAATCTCTAGGGGCTGCCCTTGGGGCTATGTGTGTCAAAGAAATCAATGTTTACAGTCACATAATTGGATTGGTGTTGTTTTGGTGTCTACAGATGCCCATTTTTGGGATGCGCTATGCATGGCGCAGTGCCAAGCAAAAATAGATAACCAAAGCACTAATTATTAGGGTTTCTCAATAACCTAATCATATTTTGATGCCCCAATTATGGAAAGGGCATGCATTCTTGAATCCTTGCTTTTGACGAGCGAAGGAACTCAATTCAAGTGTTAACATTTTTCGGAGAGGTGTTACTTGATCTTGGATATTGATCGGTCATGAATAGGCAAATGGCACAACCTTTTAGTATGAGAACCTTGAGTTCATGATTCACGAAATGCCAAGTGATTTGATCATTTTGTGATTATTGCTTGTTTATTACCCCAGCGGGAGCGTGATTGTCTTTGTCAATGATTATTTGAATGCATGTCATTTTCCTTAATTGGGTGTGTACTTGTTGGCTGGTGACTAAGTGTGACTACCCCCTCAAGCAACGAATCGATGAGGGGATGACCTTCATGAGAAAAGCAATGAGTCGCTTGACCCTAGATGACTTGTTTGAGGGTGCCTTTAGATGTTTTAGCATTAAGCGTGTGTGCAGTTTTCCAACATTTAGACCGTTTTTTGTTGGGTGTTAACCCTTTTGGTGACTCTTTTTGGAGCTGAAATTGTCAAAAATCCATCTTCCCGTGGAGCGGTCTGGCCATGGTGGCCTTCTTAGGGAGTAGGATGGTGATAATTTATGACCCCAATGTCTATTTTGGATGCCAAGAATGTCAGGCACGATGGTTCCTTCGTTCAGCAATGTTATTGCTATCTTTGGGTGGGTTTTGACCCTTTTTGGCGACGTCGGTTGGGGATGAAATTCTTTTTCCTTTTAAGAAATTTATTTTTTTAACTCTTAAATTATTATTTAATTCTCTCCAACTTATTTTTTTACTCTCTAACTACTATTACATTTTCTTCATGAAGCAATTCTTAATGTGGAAACACACATGTTAGAGAAAACAAGAAAAACAATTCCAAAGTTAGAAGGAGATTGAAAAATAATAAAAGTGCATGCCAAAGTATATTTTAAAAATCACTAAAAATAGAAAAGAACAACTTGGAGAAGCTATTAGCAACATTGTAATAATTGTTTATATTTATGTATCTCCTACCAATTGATTTATTGATCCATTATCCTTCATGTGGATTATACAACTTATGCATCGTCCATAATTAGATTAAATTTTATGGAGTGGAGGTATATAGTCTTAAATCCTATGAGATGTATTGAAGAATATTGTATTTTAATATAATGAATTAATAAATAAATTATGTATTTTGTGTAAGCAATTTTTGCCTTCTCCTTTCTATAAAGATTTATTTGCAGTTATTTTCTTCTTTATAAACCAATATTTTGTATCAGATCATACAATCCTAATATTTGATTTCTGAGCAAGGTTTGTCTATGAGAATAGAGGTTAGTGTTTTTTGAGTAGAGCTTGCTCAATATAAATCTAGTTGCATTTATTTTATGGGAGATCTTGCTCTACTATAGTTTGGATCTAGAATTATAAAGAGAGCAAAATATAGCAATATCAACAATAGTTTAAATCTTACATAGTCTCAATTCCTTTATTTAATGGAGAAAATTATTATTTTTAGAGCATTTGTGTAGAGATATTATAGCATGTCTAGTTCTAAAAATTTGATATCGAGTCTAGTGTTGAATCTAGAGCCCTTAGTACACTCAAAGTGGCTTAGGGGGATGTTGGAATAATGAGTAGAATTAATCCTACATTCAAATCACAAGTTTGTTCAAGAAGTAGCTATAATATTATTGCATCGAGGTCATAGATTCGAGTCCATATTTTTAGCATGGTATGAAAGCCAAAGAAAAATATAGGAATAATAAGAAAAGTCTTAGAAGAGAATGTGTAACAAAACAAGTATCCGCTAAGGAGAAAGGGGAGTGATGAGAACCATTGGATGAAGGTTATGTGTGATAGAAGCAAAGTCCCACACATGAGAAAATAAAGATGAAGGTTTGATGTAGAAACAAACAATAGAGTAAACCTCATAAGGAGTGATCTACTCTATTATACCTAGTGGTTGCAACTTATCATAGTCTAATAGGATGAAAAGTTTACAGTAAGAACACTTTTGGTTGAATCATAGGATGAAAACCATGTTAAAAAAGAAAATATGTCTATAATAAAATTAATGATCTAGCAAGATATTCAACATTGAAAGTTGAACAAATAATCAAACAATATATCAAATAAATGTAAATGTTTATTGTGCAACAATTAAAGTTTTTTTTTTTTAAGTTAAAAACTAAAACATTCAATGTTAAAAGGAAGAACCTTGAAAAAATTAATACTTAATATGAAAAAATACATACTAAAGAAAATAAGAAAAATAATTTAAATGATAGAAAGTCATTTAAAAAAAAAACTTGTACCAAAATTAAAGGAAAAAAAAATCTTAAGATAAAATAAAAAATAACTGGAAAAAAATATTATTAATATTGTAATAATTTTATATATTGTACATCCTCCATAAATTGATTGATTAAATATATTGTAATGAATGGATCATCAACCTATACCTCTTCCATGGTTGGATTAAATTGTATAAAATGATGTAAGATTATCATAAAATTTATACATCGTCAACCTATAGGTCTTCCATGGCTGAATTACATTGTATAAAATGATGTGAAATGATCATAAAATCTTCAAAATGTATTAAAAAATATTATATTATAACGTAATGAGGCAATAAATATAATTCTATGTTTTTCAGCAGAAAATTTTGTTCTGAATTAGTTTATTCTCTATAAACCAACACTTCTTTGGAGAACATAAAATTTTGAATATTGGACTTATACATAACATTTAGAAGTGTATTAAAACCTACGAACTTGGGATAAATATGCATAGAAAAAGTATACCTTTAACCGTAGATTATTATTGTGATATAATGAACAAATAGATTTGCAATGATGCAAATAACTCTTTCATCCAGTTGCCAAGAACAATTGTGCAAGATCATAAAATAGGTTTACAAACATAAAATAGGTTTACAATGCTGCAAATAACTCTTTCATCCAGTTGCCACGAGAAAAATAGTGCAAGAACACAAAATCTTCTAGTCATACAAAGTTTGCAATTACAGGCTGAATATTGTACAAAACAAGTTTATTAGAATCAAGAAAATGGGACAAAGATAGGATTATTGGGCTGCTTTCATTTTCATTCCACAAGCTCTTTCATGGAGGCCTCCTCCTCTACTTGAAACACACTCTTGGCCCTTCATAAATAGATCCCTCTGTTCCCTGAAGCCTAGCACCCAAAATTGCATCTCCTTAATCACATTAGCTCTTGTAATTGGGACAATTCTACAGTGATACAAACATGCTTTTCCGGGGCCAATCCTGAGTATGCAACTGGTACATAGTATTCTCTTAAACTTCTGAAATTGTAGCAACACAATTGAAATTGTACATCCTTGCTTCTATTAGCAAGTTGAAGAAAACTGACTCTAATTTATAGGATGGGATGATTTTTAAGATAGACAAATGTAGGAAGACTATCGTAATGGTTTGAGGGTTGGTAGGCTCCAACAAAAGTCCTATGTGCAAACTTCTTGTACAAAGTTTGATGATGGAACAATAAGTGAAATTACAACAATAATAAAATATATAATTTTTGCTAGGGATTATTCAGCGCCTAATTCAGGAATACCCTGAATAACACGTCCCCCAATTTTAAGTTAATTATTGAAAGGAAAGGAAAGGGAAAGAAGGGCGTACCTATTTGACAAGGCATCGGGACAACCAAACCAGACACAACAGAATTTTTACATTTTATGCAGCACACAAATGAATAGAACATTGTATCACTGTAGATATTGACATCAAAAGTTACTAGACCTGAAACCGCCTGTGACAATGAATATTTTTTCTTTCATAATTATCCACCTTAATACAACCTCTCCAAGCGTACTCTTTACCACTGGGCCTCCTCTCCCCTCTCCGTTGAAGAACTGCTACTTCTACAATTTTAGAAATTCGAGAATTGTGACATGACAGAGTTTTCCTCTTGTCTGAAATCTCCGTCATGCCACGAGTACAAACATTCAGAAATTTAAGGCAAGGTATTGCCATCTAAGGTGGAACTCTAAATAAACAATTTTGCACATACTTTTAAACAATATGTATCCTTGAGGAAGCTTGAGAATGTTGACAGAGTGGCAACCAATAATACAAGGATGGATGAAATTAAATTTTGATGGGGCTTCTAAAGGAAATTTAGGGAAGGATGGAGGAGGAGTAGTGCTAAGGGATATCCGGAGAATGGTGACTACAACCATGAGTGAATACTTGGGAATAATGACATCATCAGACTAAATCTAGAACAATTTTTGTAGGGGTAAATATGGTAGTTCAACTAGGGGCTAATAAATTGATAATTGATGGAGACTCGTTGAATACTGTTAATTTCCTCATAAAAATATCGACAAAGAGTTAGAGATCGTCAAACATAATGATAGACACACTAAGATATCTAAATGCATTGGATGAGTTTCAAGTGGTACATATATAGAAAGAAGAAAATGGGGTGGTTAACTGGCTAGCCAACTAGGGAGCACTTACAGAGGAAGATAAAATCAGTGTACCATGATACGGTATACATCCAAATGTCCTTCATCTAGTGGAAAAGGAGGGATGAAATTTAGAAATTCAATCCAAGGGGTGAATTCTCCTATATTTATAATATCCATATTGCATAGTGAAATCACAAGGATACGAAAGCAAAAAGGAAAGCGAAGATGCGATGCAAAACCGAACCAAACTTAACGCTAAATGCTTGGAATTTGAGAGTCCATGAAAAGAGGGAAAAACAAGAGCGAATAGAAATGAAACAAATGAAAATAGAGAAGACAGCCATTTTTATTGATATGTTTCACAACTCGGTTATAATACGCATCCTCCCTTTCCAAGGGCTAGGAGCATTTAAGTACGCGTTCTTGTTACATCCATGGATGCACTTCCTTCTTCTACATGCCCACATGTAAAATGGGCGGACCAAACGTCGTCGCTACTTGCATTGATGAGTCTTGACTCCTCGTTGCTCCTCCGATGTCCATACCCTATTTTCAAAGGAACAAGAAACAGTCAGTAGCACCTACGGATAAAACAAAGCATGCAATCCCCAAGCCTACGATAAGTGAATAAGAGAAAATGAATTAAACTATGACTAAGATGAATCCAAATGCTCTAAAAATTTTATAGGGGCATCAAGACACCACTAGGACGGCCCTGCATAAAGAACAATTGGGAAATTCCTTGCCAATTTGAATTCGCTCTCGGGTGGGACGAATTCACCTACAACAAAACGCCGAAAAGGCACTATCCCAAATGTCCTACCTAGGAAGCTCCAAAAGACCTGCAAACTTGGGGTTAGCTAATTGGGGGTATTTTGGGAAGACCCAGACGATCATATTTTCCCAATTTGACCTCCATCAATGGGAATTTTATGATGCTACCTATAGATTAGTAGAAGCGAGCAAAGATAGAAACATGATCAAAATTGTTCAAAACGAGACAAGATTCAAATGACAACCTATCTAAGCATCATAGAATTGAATGCAAAAATTAAAGAAAGAAAATCTACCATAGAATTCCCATCGCTCCTAAGGGGGGCGATTAGGACTGTAGGAGTGTGGGAGGGGGCACCCATGGGGCAGGCCGCCTGCCATTTGAGGCTTGATTTTGGCACCAATCCACTTGGGATGGGTCCAAAACCTCTTGTGGAGTATTCTCAAAAAAATTGGTGGGATATTATGGCCAAATGTCAGGTTTTGGGCTCAAGACTCGTCCTCACAATTGTCACCCAATGACCTCCCCTCTAAAGGAGAACAAGGATGTGAAAGGCACAAATCTAAAAGGTTTGAGGTATGCAAATAAAACGATAGCACTTCGTTGCTCCAAAATGCTCCTTATCTGTATATTTTAGGGTGAGGAAACTCACCAATTTATAGACCTGGAGGTCTCTTGAAATGGGCATGCAGAGGCACCACTTGGAAATCATGCCTTTCTAGGGGGAAGTAGATTCCTCCCTAAATAGGGACTTCATGACTGCCCTTGTAATTGCCTCTAACCCTCAAAAACGCTCACCCATACTCCCATGTGATGAAGGAAGCGTTAAGTGGTGGATCTGAGCTGTCATTTGTCAAGATTTGACTTTTTTCTCGTCAAACCTGTAATTCACCCCACCCTGGAGCGAATCCGAGTCGTCCCGGGTGGGGCGAATCCCAATTTGAATTCGTTCCAGGGTGGAACAGATATTGAGCAAAGTGCTTGAAGGTGCCAAATTGATCTCCGACCTTCCAAAATTGTTGTGAGAGTGGTTAGGACCACTGTTTAACCTCTAGGGGCTGCCCTTGGGGCTATGTGTGTCAAAGCAATCAATGTTTACAGTCACATAATTGGATTGGTGTTGTTTTGGTGTCTACAGATGCCCCTTTTGGGGATGCGCTATGCATGGCGCAGTGCCAAGCAAAAATAGATAACCAAAGCACTAATTATTAGGGTTTCTCAATAACCTAATCATATTTTGATGCCCCAATTATGGAAAGGGCATGCATTCTTGAATCCTTGCTTTTGACGAGCGAAGGAACTCAATTCAAGTGTTAACCTTTTTCAGAGAGGTGTTACTTGATCTTGGATATTGATTGGTCATGAATAGGCAAATGGCACAACCTTTTACTATGAGAACCTTGAGTTCATGATTCACGAAATGCCAAGTGATTTGATCATTTTGTGATTATTGCTTGTTTACTGCCCCAAGCAGGAGCGTGATTGTCTTTGTCAATGATTATTTGAATGCATGTCATTTTCCTTAATTGGGTGTGTACTTGTTGGTTGGTGACTAAGTGTGACTACCCCCTCAAGCGACGAATCGATGAGGGGATGACCTTCATGAGAAAAGCAATGATTCGCTTGACCCTAGATGACTTGTGTGAGGGTGCCTTTAGATGTTTTAGCATTAAGCGTGTGTGCAGTTTTCCAACATTTAGACCTATTTTTGTTGGGTGTTAACCCTTTTGGTGACTCTTTTTGGAGCTGAAATTGTCAAAAATCCATCTTCCCGTGGAGCGGTCCGGCCATGGTGGTCTTCTTAGGGAGTAGGATGGTGATAATTTATGACCCCAATGTCTGTTTTGGATGCCAAGAATGTCAGGAACGATGGTGCCTTCGTTCAGCAATGTTATTGCTATCTTTGGGTGGGTTTTGACCCTTTTTGGCGACGTCGGTTGGGGATGAAATTCTTGAAGATCCATCTTCCCATGGAGTGGTCCGGCTATGATAGCCTTCTTAGGGAGTAGGATAGTGAGGATTTGTGACCCCGACGTTCGTTTTGCGCATGTGATGATTTGATTTTATGTATGATGAGTGATGAGTATGGATGTATGCATGTTAATTTATTTTGATGGATGCATGTGTTATGAGGAATGAAAATGTTTCTAAGTTTTAGGATATGAAAATGTAATGGATGAATTGAATTTGTGTTGTTTGGCGAGAGCACCATAGACTATTTAGACCTTTGTGGTTTTTGGTGATTGCTGATGGCAATGCGAGGATGAAAGATAGCATAGTTGGTTTAAAATGTAGCTAATGTTTTCTGAGACTCAGACAGTTTTAATTAACTAGCCACGACTGTACTTTATCTTACCAGACTTTTGGACAAGGTATGAATCGGACATGTTTTTGACCAAGTTATTTCACATCCCTATGTGTGCAATTGAGTTCATTTATGTGTTATTGGTCAGGATACCACCAGTGGCAGATAAGCTGTCAACCAAACCTATACTGAGGATCACCTAATTAGCTCCACTAACTCCTTTGTTGTATTTAGCCATATTAATCTGTGATGCTATCTAGGACACCATAAGCTAGATCATCCAAATGCAAACATTGATCTGTACACGAGTTAATGTGACAGATATATCATCATGCGGGAGGTTTATCGCTAGTGACCGATAGGCTATCCACCAAACCAATATTGAGGTTTGCCTCATGACCTGTCGAAATGCTGAGAGTTCTAGGGATTTAAGTTCGACTCCATTATTTTCTTCAATTGTATTGGGGTACTTGCTCTTTTGTAGTGATAAAAATCACTATTTATTTTTTTTATTTTTTGTTTGAGCAAGGGATTTGAATTTCGAGTGATGAGAATCACTATTGTATGTGCCTTTTGATGTATGCACTTTGGTGGTGATGTCAAAATTTTGGAGTTTTGACTTATTGCAGGATTTTATGATGTTTGCAACTTTTTGATAACTTGGGATTCTTGGGGAATTGGGTAGGGAGGATGCTTGTCCTTTTGCCAACTCATAGCATTCTTGGGGTCATTCATACAAGGGGATGAGCAAGATAACTATTTTGCTTATGGTGACTTGGATTGTTGTGTAGGTTTCATCTTTCATTCACACAACTTGGGAATTTTTTATGTGTTTTAATTTGTGTTGGGATGCTACGTAACAAGGTGTGATCCAAGTAGAACTCTACCTTTGTAAAATCTATCTGACTTGGTACAGTACGTGGCTAGAAAGCAAATGATGATTGAAGGGTGAAAACTCTTGATACATTAGAAGACCATTGACTCTGGTATGGTAAGAAGAAGTAAATGGCATTTATGTTTGATGGACTGCTTATAGAATGGAGAAATGTGGAACAAGATGGACTAGCGGAGTAATTATAGTCTATGGTTCCTTTGACCTGTATGACCACAAATATGCAATGTATGGGTGTGATGCTTAATGCAGCTACATATTTTTTGTGTTTTTTATGGATTGATATATTTTTTCTTTTGAATATGAATATGAGATGCGAAAAGAGCTCTTTATTGTTGTGATGAATTGGAGTATGCCTAGAAATGAGATGCCAATTTTGTATTTTTGGTGATTTTATCGTTTTTGAATTTTCTTATTTTTGACGAAGTGATTGTAGGAATCCTTAGAACATTTTGGGATTGACCAAGCGATTGTAGGAATCCTTGGAGCATTTGGGGATTGACCAAGCAATTGTAGGAATCCTTGGAGAAATTTGGGGATTGAACAAGTGGTTATAGGAATCCTTGGAGCATTTGGGTATTCACCAAGCGATTGTAGGAATCCTTGGAGCATTTTGGGATTGACCAAGCAATTGTAGGAATCCTTGGAGCATTTTGGGGATTGACCAAGTGATTGTAGGAATCCTTGGAGAATTTTGGGGATTGACCAAGCGATTGTAGGAATCCTTGGAGCATTTTGGGATTGACCAAGTGATCGTAGGAATCCTTGGAGCATTTTTTTGGGGATACGGCTCTGTTAGATATGGAATGGCCGCAAATGACTAATGTTCAAGGGTTCTAGTTCCTTGATTCCATCCAGAGAGGCTAGCCGGTATGTCCCAGGCCCTATTTTACTATCAATTACATAGGGACCTAACCAATTTACCATGAACTTGTCCCTTAGATGGGACAACATACTACAGTTCTATTGGTTCTCTTTTAAGACCAAGTCACCAACCTAAAAATCCCTCAGGTGATCTTTCATGTTGTATGCTTTCTTAAGTCACTCTTGATAGATATGTAAATGCTCGAGAGCATTAATGCATCGTTCGTCAAGCAATGTAAGCTGGTCTAACCGGGCCTGCCACACAGTGTCATCATCGATGAACTCTTGCATTGATATGCGTAGGGAAGGAATTTCCAACTCGAGAGGCATGACTGCCTTAGAGCCATACACGAGCAAAAATGGAGTTGCCCCAATGGGCGTCCGAATGCTAGTACGATAAGCCCACAAAGCAAGTGGGATTTGGATGTGCCAATCCTTATGACTGTCTATGACTATATTTTTTAGGATGGCAACTAGCATTTTGTTTGACGCCTTTGCTTACCCATTTGCCTACGGATAATAGGGTGTCGAAAAACTATGCTAAATTTTTGTACTTTGTGGTCAAAGCACACATGTCTTTCTTCTTGAATGACATGCCGTTATCTGAGATTATCTTGGATGGAATACCAAAATGACATATGATGTTATGTAAAATGAACTCCACAATGCGGGGTCCTGTCGTAGAGGTAAGCAGAACTGCTTCCACCCATTTGGTGAAATACTCTGTGGCCATTATGATAAACATGTGACGACTTGATGACATAGGGGAGATATTTCCAATTAGATCTAAGATCCACTACGAAAACGACTAGGCCGATTGGATCGACTGCAAGGCCTGGGAAGGTATGTGTGTCAAATTAGCATGATGTTGACACTTCATGGACTTCCTTATATATGTGCAACAATCTCGCTCTAAATATGGCCAATAATAGCCCATGTGAAGAATGCACTTTGTGATGGCCATACCACTGAAGTGGCCATCGCATGTACCATCATGCGCATGGGCGATTGCCCATGTGGACTCTTGCTGGTCCAAGCATCGAAGGACGATTATTTCGTAGCTACGACGGTACAAAATGTCTCCTAACAAGACATACTTAGCTGCTTTCTGCTTGAATGCTCGTTTTGCTACATGCGTCAATCCAAGCGGGAGATTACCTAACTTGAGGTAATCCCTCATGGGTGAATACCAATCCTGCTGATCGAAAGCCTCGACGGCATGAATAGCCAATCCCTCTTGAAGTTCATCCTTAGCAAATGTTGAGCAGGAGAGAACTTGTAAGAATAGTGTTGTGTTGCTATTATGGGAGTAGGGGAGAACAAGGACCCACATTTGGCATGTTTCAGATGATCACGGATTCGAGAGAACCTATCCTGAGGTGGTTCAATCTGGATCATGTGGATTTCTAGTGTCAAGTTAGAATTTGCACGGTCCATCACAGATTGCGATAGTGTTTTGACTTGAATGGTTGTCATATCACCAGAAAGGTCTTGCGGGATTAGTGACACCAAGGAGGTCATAGTGTCCAAAAAATGATTCGATGATCGAGGGAGTGCCTCGATGTTGTACCATTCAAGCTTTGCCAAGAATTTATCCACAAGGGCTTTATAGGCCTATAGAACTGGGCATTTGCATTGGAATACCCCTTTGACTTGGTTGACAATTAACATCGAATCACCAAAGATGTTCAATCATTTGATGTTCATGGTGATTGTTGTCTGAAGACCTATGAGCAGGGCTTCATACTCTGCATTATT
Organism: Wollemia nobilis; assembly: GCA_028583015.1. Classification (NCBI taxonomy): domain Eukaryota; kingdom Viridiplantae; phylum Streptophyta; class Pinopsida; order Araucariales; family Araucariaceae; genus Wollemia; species Wollemia nobilis. The sequence goes on from JAQPPZ010016349.1 coordinate 4,244,477, forward strand.
GTTTGTGCACGGGAAGTCTAATTTAAAGGACAAGGGCACTGGATATTCCCCCAAGCCTGTGCTAACCATTTCAATAGTGATTTTTGGTGATTGAGGGGGGGAACAAAAGCTCTTCCTGAGTCCACTCCATGTTGGGTGAACTAGGAGCCTCAACTTTCATCTTGCCAGGCATCTCTTTAGTAGGAGATGGTTGATACTGTTGGCAGTGCCTCTTCTAGGGTTTGCTTCCCTTTGTCCTTCTATTTAGCCATGATAGGTGGCATTGTTGGTGAAGGACCAGACGATGAAGATGTACTTGGATGGGGTTTAGATGGATTTATCACCAAGGATGCTTGCAAAATTGGACCCTGTCTAGATGGATTTAACTAAAAATCCAAGTGCATCGATGGAAGGGTCAATTACGGCATCAGCTACACCACATTGCAATATTTGAAGGGTTCCAAATCCACCAGGACTACATGTACTTCCCCTTCAAATGTATACTTCAAACACTAATCAGCTATAAAAGGGACACACTTCATGTCCCTGATCCATGGCCGCCATAGCAAGATGTTATAAGCCATCTTGCCTTCCAAAATATGGCACAATGTAGGTATCGCATTTTGTCCTACTTGAATGGGTAGGACAATTGTACCAACTGTTGAGCATATCGCATCATTGAATGCTCGCAGTGTATAGGTGGAAGCCATGATGTGAGAGGCTGGAAACATCAAATGTTTCAATGTTGTTGTGGTAATGATGTTACTGGATGAGCCAGTATCTACCAACACTCTCTTATACGAAATCCCATTGACCCGCACGATAACATGCAGGGGTGGATCTGCCATGTCATCAGACACTGATATAACTTCATCCTATCGAAAGGTGATGACTGGCTTCGTGCATCGTTTGACATGTCCCACGAAGTTGTTGAAGGAATTCGCTTCATGGGGCTGTAACTCGATGGATTTCAATATCTCCATTAGAGCCTCCCGATGGGGTGTTGATTGTTTTATAAGCTCATATATGGAGAGCCTAGCCGACGTGGTCCTCAAGCTCTGTGTGAGTTTGGTCCGAATCGTGGCCGTGGGTCTAGGCGGAGGTAGTTGCATAGGGTGTTTTTGAGGTTGTGACATCGATGGAACCTCTCTTGTGGCTGCCTCGGGGGCAACTCTTGGGTATCTCTTATTCCTAGTCACTATGCTTATCATTCCTACATACCCTTGCATGGGGAAATTTTGTTGCACCTCATTGAATTGAAGGGGTTTTTCCTGTGCCTCATGGGCAGGTAAGGGGTCTTTGAAAACTCCCATCTGAAGGTTGATCAAGTTCACCACTGACAAGCGATCGAATAGGGAGTCTCTAGACTCTGTATAAGGTGTGTACTATCACCTAGGGCGACGCTACTAATTTTGCTCCTGCTTTTGGTTTTATCTTTCATAATTATTAGGAGGCACTGCCTGATAGTTAGCCTTTTGAGGCTATATTTCTTGTGCAGGCTTAGGGACATTTATAGCAACTTGATTGACCGTAGCGGGTTTTTTTTGCGTAGTCCCTATTTTTGTGTTCTTGTTCCATTCTTTTTTCTTAGGTTTGGCAATCTCGCCATCCTGTATCTTAATCTCTTTGATGATTCTGGCTTGCACCAGAGCTTCCTCTAAGGTGGCATATTGCTATAGTCGCAATAGCATAGAGATCGATCTCAAACAACTTCGTGAGAACATTTGTGTAAGGTCGAACATAGGAGGGACTTAGGGTAGCTTGGAAAGAAGAGTCACCTTATACTGCTTGAGGCTGGCCAAGTCACTTAGTGATGCCTTCTTCTTGGTGTTAAAGGTGAAGCATTCAAGGAATGCATCCACTAACTGATCCAAGTTACTGATGTTGTGCTTCGGTAATTGGGTGAACCAATTCGAGGCAGGGCTCGCAAATGTGGTTATAAATATCCTTAGCAACAATGCATCATTGTCCTAAATGCCAAAACATTGTCTCAGGAATCTGGTCACATGCTCTTGGGCATCCTCCTCACCCTTAAAGATTGCCAACTAAGGTAGCTTAAAGTTTTTAGTGTAAGGGGGTGTAGGCACTGATGGATGCATAGGATGACTGTGGAGTTGGCGTAACATGGGCTTTTGGGGCCCAGAAGATTTGGTTTCCATAGACTCCAAATGCTCTAGTAGCGCTTTGTATGCATCAAAAGATTTAATCTCTTCCTCTTTAGTTTGCTCCCGTTGTGGATTGTGGGAGACTTGAGGCCTATGGGGGGGTGGCCGGATAGCAACCCCTTCACCTTGGTAGGGTGTTTCGGCCTGCTCTTCTTCTTGTTCATACTCCTCGTAAGCTTCTTGAGGAGTCTCTAGACGAGACCTATGACCCTGGGTGGGTCCTCACGGAGGGTACCCATCATTGTTTTGGGGAGTGGCCTCCCACTCAGGTCTAGGGGGTCTCAAAGGAAAAACTTGAGAAGGTCACGAAGACCTATCTCGCACCAAGGGATTATGCCTCTCATATGGTTCCACTCTTTGGGTGCGAGGGGTTGAAACCCTCTCAACTAGGTTATGAAGTAGCTCATTTGTTTGGCAACGAATGCGCTCTTTGCTAAGGTGATATAGATGCTCTAGCTACTGCTGATCTTGCTAAAGCCACATGATCTGGGCTTGGATGGTGGCATGTCTGGTGACTTCCAGGTCAATTTGTTTTGCCATCTTCAGCCTAGGAGGCTTGGATGCCTCTCCCATGCATTTACATCGATCATGATGATTTGAGATCTCAATAGTTCACTTCCCTCTATCGAGGTTAACGGCATTTACCCGAGGCTTTGGCCTTCGTGGGTGATCATGGTACATAGCGGGTGCAGAAGTGCATGGCTCCTGCATTATACATTTCTCTCAAGGAATGTAATGGTCTTCCTCATGCTCCCTATCATATGTGTGAAAGGGGTGGGTAGAGTTAACTCGCCCTGCTTGAAGAGCCCTACGCTCTGGGGTTTATCTATTGGTTTTAACAGTGATGGGGGGCAAAGGAGGGATGCCATAATCATGTGGCCTCTCCTCATGGACACTATGCTACTCTAGAACTTCATCACACGATGGCCACTCATATCGATCTTCTAAGGGAGATTTCTTGTCTATGTTGAGCGCCACGTGTAGTGAATCTTCCTGAAAGGGGCTATGATGAACGGGCGTGTCCCTCAAAGGGGTGTCCCTATAATTCCACCTTGACATGGAATGATGTGGACTCTCTTGTGGGTCAGGCCACCAAGGCGGTATGACCAAGTCCTTAGGGCTATAGCGGAGGTGACTTGTGCCCCCTTTTACACTTTCCATAGCTTTTGACCTGGATTGGGCTTGGCTATGGGTCTACACCATTGTGTTGTTCTTCTACAAGCTAAGTAGGTTCTTTTTTTAATCTATTTTTATGATTTTTATGCTACACTAAACATAAAAGAGCACACACACACACAAAGCAATGATTATCTCGCTTAAAGATCGAGAGTTGTCCTAAACATGGTTTAGTGTGTTTTGTTTTTTGTTTTTGGTTTTTTGTTTTTGTTTTTGAAGGTTTTCATAAAGAATGTTTAAATGCAAAATGAGGGCTATTATGACTCCCAAAATTGGTCACCACTTTGATATACCATTGCCAGGCTGATATACCAACCTCTCTATATACCCGCCCTTACGTGAGGGAAACTATAGGTACGTGAGAGCAGATGGTATGTGGAATGTAGGCGGTATGGAATGGGAATCACCCTGTTTATGACACCTACCATAGAAGACTTATCCTCGTGTGCTGGGAATCACCTCAGCTACACTCGATCAGCTTTAGTCAGGATTTACGTCTAGCAATAGTAGTGATCGGAGTTTATGAATGCAAAATTCAATCCAAGGTGGTGATGAAATCCACCATTGGTCTTGATCAAGGGCTGGGGTTTTACAACTAGGTCCTTGCTATTTATGTTGCCACGTGATGTGTGAGGTTCTTTTTATTTTACATGAAATAAAATAAATAGGCAGCGAAACCTTTCCTAAGAACACAAAAAGAAATTGGAAAATAGAAAAATAATAATAGAAAATGACAGAAAAAGATCAGAACTCTTACCTCTTCTCTGCCCAAATCTGTCGATTCTGAGTTTCTACCTAAAAACTTCACAGAATAGAATTCATCCTAGGGGGGAATGAATTACAAGACTATATTCATCATAGGGTGGGGAAAATTCCCATTCATCCCTGGGTGAGATGAATTGCAGCTCTGTATCCGCCCCCTAATGGAACGAACAACAGTCAACATATGAAAACTCGGTACCTACAAGCAAAAATGACCAAGTTTCGATTAGATATATGATATTAAAAATAGAGGACAATGTCCCACCATGATCACAACTAAAATCATGAGGATACAGAAGCAAAAAGGAAAGCGAAGATGCGATGCAAACAAAACTAAACTTAGCGCTAAATCCTAGGAATTTGAGAGTGCATGAAAAGAGGGAAAAACATGAGTGAATCGAAATGAAACAAATGAAAATAGAGGATACAACACTTTTTATTGATATGTTTCATAACTCGGTTACAATGTGCATCCTCCCTTTCCAAGAGCTAGGAGTGTTTAAGTACGCGTTCTTGTTACATCCATGGATGCACTTCCTTCTTCCGTATGCCCACATGTAAAATGGGTGGACCAAACATTGCCACAACATGCGTTGATGAGTCTTGACTCCTCACTACTCCTCCGATGTCTATACCCTACATTCAATGGAACAAGAAACAGTTAGTAGCACATGCGGGTAAAACAAAGCACGCAATCCCCAAGCCTACGGTAAGTGAATAAGAGAAAATGAATTAAAATATGACTAAGATGAATCCAAATGCTTTGAAAAATTTATAAGGGCATCAAGACACCACCAGGAGGACCCTGTAAAAAGAACAGTTGGGAAATTCCTCACCGATTTGAATTCACTCTGGGGTGGGACGAATTCACCTGTAACAAAATGCCAAAAAGGCATTGTCCCAAATGTCCTACCTAGGAAGATCCAAAAGACCTACAAACTTGGGGTTAGCTAATTGGGGGTATTTTTGGAAGACCTAGATGGTCAGAGTTTCCAAATTTGACCTCCATAAATGGGAATTTGATGATGCTACCTATAGATTAGTACAAGCGAGCAAAGATAGAAACATGATCAAAATTGTTCAAAACGAGACGAGATTCAAATGAAAACCTATCTAAGCATCATAGAATTGAATTTAAAAATGAAATAAAATAAAATTTCCACAAAATTCCCATCGCTCCGAAGGGGGACAATTAGGACTATAGCAGTGTGGGAGGGGACGCCCATGGGGCAGGCCGCCTGTCGTTTGAGGCCTGATTTTGGCACCAATCCACTTAGGATGGGTCCAAAACCTCTTTTGGAATATTTTTGGCAAATTTTGTGGGATATTATGGCCAAATGTTGGGTTTTGGGCTCAAGACTCGTCTTCCCAATAGTCACCCAATGACCTCCCCTCTAAAGGAGATCAAGGATGTGAAAGGCATAAATACAAAAGGTTTGAGGTATGCAAATAAAACAACATCACTTTGTTGCTCCAAAATTCTCCTTCTCTGTATATTTTAGGGTGAGGAAACTCACCAATTTATAGACCTGGGGGTCTCTTGAAATGGGCATGCAGAGGCCCCACTTGGCAATCATGCCTTTCCAGGGGGAAGGAGATTCCTCCCTGAATAGGGACTTCATGACTACCCTTGTAATTACCTCTAATGCTTGAAAACACTCACCCATACTCTCATGCGATGAAGGAAGCATTAAGTGGCGGATCTGAGCTGCCATTTGTCAAGATTTGACTTTTTGCCCATCAATCCTGCAATTTGCCCCACCCTGGAGCGAATCCAGAATTCATCCCTAGGTGGGGCGAATCCTAGTTTGAATTCATTCCAGGGTGGAATGGATATTGAGCAAAGTTCCTGAAGGTGCCAAATTGATCTCTGACCTTCCAAAACTGCTGTGAGAGTGGTTAGGACCACTGTTTAACCTTTGGGGGATGCCCTTGGGGCTGTGTGTCAAAGCGATCAGTGTTTGTAGTCACATAATCGAATTGGTGTTATTTTGGTGTCTACACATAGTGTGTGGCTATTCCATTTGGAGATGGTTAGGATTTTTTAGCTTGCATATATAAGAGTTTTAAGAGATTTTTCTAATGTAGGTTCCATTTCTGAATATCTACGTGTGCATCTGGACCCATTTGATAGTGTTCTATGAATTCATATACTATTTGAAGAGCTATGAACTTGTCTATGGAATCCATCTTCTATAGATCTCTAGGTTGGTCTAATAAAGATTCAACATTTAGAATATCTATGGACTTGGCTATTGAGGGACTCATTTTGTAGTGCACTTAGGACTTTTTGAAAGCATGGTGAATCTCAAAGAGATAAAGGTTCCATTTTTTAAAGATCTATGGATCTATTTGTGGAGGTATCCATTTTATAAATATTTGTGGACTGGTCAACTGAAGGTTCCATATTTTGGAGACTATGAATGCAATGAGATTGGATTATGCACCAATAATAAACTAAAGATTTAATGCAATGATTTTACTAAGGTTTGAGAGTTGTGATGTAATTGGAATAAAAGGAATAATAGATGTAGGATGTTGTTGTAAGATAGTATATGAATATTTGTAAAAGGGTTTAGGCCCTTTCAAAAACCCTAATTTTACCTCAATAAAAATTAATAATAATTTTCTAAGATATATTTTTGTGTTTAATTTTTTCTTAAAACTTTTTTATGTACTTTTTTGTTTTCTTAATTGCTAAATTTTAGAACTATTTTCATTTTTTTGTAAGGTGTTTTTGTCCTTAAAAAATACTCTTACACATAAATTTTATAGTATGCATTGTTTTTTCAAAAATATTCCTTAATTTTTAATATTTTAAATTTTAATTCCTTGGAAAAATCTCTCTTTATGATATTGTTGCATATACACCTTCAATGTTACACATACTCCTCAAACTTATTTTATTTAATAATTTATTTCATCATTCATTACTTCTTCATCATAGTATGATCTTATGACTCAACCATAAATACATTTATTATAACCTTTGTTTCCCATCAATATATAAGTGTAGTAGACTAGATTGTTGCTTACCATGTAGTTTCGTATATTCATATCTCTATAGATCTTTTTATTATGAGATATTATTAATGCTTCAAATATTCATAATTCTTATCTCATGTGTGGGGCCTTACTTCTACATATATCATTTTATTCAATGGTTTTTACCATTCTCCATTTCCTTATTTTGGGAAGATACACTTTTTATCATCCTCTCTATTTTTTAGATACTCTAGTTTTATTTTTTACATGGTGGAATTAGAATCCACCACGAATCCGAGCACACTATCCAAATTTTATTGCCACCATAATATCCTGCATTATCAGTACTAGAATCTGGCACATAGATCTTCGCATAGTCTGTACCTATAACCACCCTACCACAATAATTTTAAACATATTACATCATTGAAAGCACCAAGAAAGGGCTAATAATTTAGTTTGGCAAGGCCTAATATCTAATCCTTGGACATTCGTCCCCTTATGTGGTTTGGAAGAATTAATCGATCTACACCTCAACGAAATACTCTAGTTACTACTCGTATTCATCAATTTTATTAATTTGGCTCTCATTACCTATTATAGGTATGGACTCATGACAACTCAAATCTAGGACTTCTATATGTTGAGGTTGTTCCACTAATAATATTTTGGTCACTCATTGATTCAACCTATACTTTGGATGTAAAATTGTTACTACTCATTGCTTTGACACACCTAATGCACCCTTAAGTGCTTGAGGGTCCTAGTTTTAACTCTAACTACTAGATTTAACACTAATTATAAGCTTCAAATGTGGATCTTAACACACACAAACTCTTATACAAAATGTGAGAACCAAGCACTCTAATGTTCAAACACTCTTATATGAAACATTATTGAAGCATATGAAATTATTCTCACATTTTTGTCATTCCAATAATTCAAATTAAAATATATAAAAAAATTACATGGTATAAAATTATATGCTTCATAGGGGTGTAAGTGCACTACTCAATTATTCCACTAAATAACATATCATTCTAAAAGTTTTGTAATCAATAAGCTTTATACAATATTATCAGATTGTATATAATATGTATATTGAATAATATGGATGGATGGTTGAATCAACTAGTGGAGTATATATCAATACATATAGTCATAACAAATTTAATAATAGTTATTCTAAAATTTTATTATCTACTCTCTTTCCTTTTAAGAAATCTATTTTTTAACTATTAAATTATTATTTAATTCTCTCCAACTTCCTTCTATACTCTCTAAATACTATTACATTTTCTTCATGAAGCAATGTTTAATGTGGAAATACACATGTTAGAGAAAACAAGAAAAACAATTCCAAAGTTAGAAGGAGATTGAAAAATAAAAAAAGTGCATGCTAATTTTAAAAATCACTAAAAATAGAAAAGAACAACTTGGAGAAGCTATTAGCAACATTGTAATAATTGTATATATTTATGTATCTCCTACCAATTGATTTATCAATCCATTATCCTTCATGTGGATTATACAACTTATGCATGGTCCATAGTCAGATTAAATTTTATGGAGTGTAGGTATATAGTCATAAATCCTATGAGATGTATTGAACAATATTTTATTTTAATATAATAAATTAATAAATAAATTATGTATTTTGTGTAAGCAATTTATGCCTTCTCCTTTCTATTAAGATTTATTTTCAGTTATTTTCTTCTCTATAAATAAATATTTTGTATCAGAGCATACAATCCTAACATTTGATATCTGAGCAAGGTTTGTCTATGAGAAGAGAGGTTAGTGTTTTTTGAGTAGAGCTTGCTCAATCTAAATCTAGTTGCATTTATTTTGTGGGAGATCATGCTCTACTATAGTTTGGATCTAGAATTATAAAGAGAGAAAAATATAGCAATATCAACAATAGTTTAAATCTTACTTAGTCTCAATTCCTTTATTTAATGGAGAAAATTATTATTTTTAGGGCATTTATGTAGAGATATTATAGCATGTCTAGTTCTAAAATTTTGATATCAAGTCTGGTGTTGAATCTAGAGCCCTTAGTACACTCAAAGTGGCTTAGGGGGATGTTGGAATAATAAGTAGAATTAATCCTACATTCAAATCACAAGTTTGTTCAAGAAGGAGCTATAAGATTATTGCATGGAGGTCATAGATTCGATTCCATATTTTTAGCATGGTATGAAAGCCAAAGAAAAATATAGGAACAATAAGAAATGTCTTAGAAGAGAATGTGTAACAAAACAAGTATCCACTAAGGAGAAAGGGGAGTGATGAGAACCATTGGATGAAGGTTATGTGTGATAGAAGCAAAGTCCCACACATGAGAAAAGAAAGATGAAGGTTTGATGTAGAAACAAACAATAGAGTAAACCTCGTAAGGAGTGATCTACTATATTATACCTAGTGGTTGCAACTTATCATAGTCTAATAGGATGAGAAGTTTACTGTAAGAACAGTTTTGGTTGAATCATAGGATGAACACCATGTTAAAAAAGAAAATATGTCTATAATAAAATTAATGATCTAGCAAGATATTCAACATTGAAAGTTGAACAAATAATCAAACAATATATCAAATAAATGTAAATGTATATTGTGCAACGATTAAAGTTTTTTTTTTTAAAGTTAAAAACTAAAACATTCAACGTTAAAAGGAAGAACCTTGAAAAAATTAATACTTAATATGAAAAAATACATACTAAAGAAAATAAGAAAAATAATTTAAATGATAGAAAATCATTAAAAAAAAAAAACTTGTACCAAAATTAAAGGAAAAAAAAAATCTTAAGATAAAATAAAAAATAACTTGAAAAAATTATTATTAATATTGTAATAATTTTATATATTTTACATCCTCCATAAATTGATTTATCCATCTATCCTCTATCAATTAATTTGCCCACCATCCTCCTTAATGAATGGATCATCAACCTATACCTCTTCCATGGTTGAATTAAATTGTATAAAATGATGTGAGATTATCATAAAACTTATACATCGTCAACTTATAGGTCTTCCATGGTTGAATTAAATTGTATAAAATGATGTGAAATGATCATAAAATCTTCAAAATGTATTAAAAAATATTATATTATAATGCAATGAGGCAATAAATATAATTCTATGTTTTCCAGCAGAAAATTTTGTTCTGAATTAGGTTTTCCAGCAGCAAATCCTGCACTCTGAATTTGATTGTTTTACTTTTTCATGTACAACATTGTCTAGAAAGCCCAAGCATTGAAGTAAGTTCCGGTTAAGCTAAAAGAAAAATGTACTCTGTACCAATAATCCCATGAATGACACATTTCTTTTGCAAGGAACACATTCGTCTCTAGAGGGCAGCTAATCGTAGCATTGACGATGCCATCTAAGTGATGTCGGCTTCTCGGTGCGGTGCGGTATAACTGTACAGGTATCTGTATGTTTCATTGGACACCCACTTTCCACGCCAGTGGAGCGTTTGAAGGCATTCTTGTGGTTGGCGTTTGGAACATGTTTGAATTTTGATGTGAAAGCACTGTATCGAGCCGGCTGTATATGATCGAGTCAACACGTGTCCCCCTTCGATATAGGATACGGTGCAAATGGGGCATCTTCTTTATCCCGTGCTGCTAGATGATAATGTCCGAATGAAATGAAAAGAAAAGTTTACTCACGCTCATAAGTGATTAAAACAGTCAATTTAAGTTTTTTTTTTTTTTTCCATGGTAAAATTAGAACAAGAAAGAATAATATTATTTTTTTGAGTGAAAAAGCATTATATTAAGTATAAAGGTTTAATTATACAAAAGGGTGGGTGGAGGGACACATCACACCTCATACACAAATCAAATTGGTTGACAAGCAGTCTCGACAAAGTTCAAATTACTATTGCCAAACAATTACTGATTGACGGGATAACTAAAGTATTAAATTAAAACACCTTGATCAAAACATAAAGTGAATCATAACAACAACTATTTATTGTTCTGCACCCTATCATCAGGAGAATCCGTTGCCTCGCCTCCTCATTGTGTTTCCAGATATTACTGGGCAGTGAAGTGCTTCAGCTTGGCTTTGGAAGCATGTCATAAACCTCATGCTAATTCGGGCGGGTTGGATTTGTCGGCACCTCAAAAATAGTAGCTTGAGTCGGAACGATTCAGCATGTCATCAATGCCCGTGGTCTAGCCATTATTGCCTTCACTATTGCCACAGTTCCAACCACCATCTTGTCTAGGAGACGGTGGGTGGGTACCCTAACCATCATCTCGATGAGGAGAACGTGGGTGAGCTTCCCAAGCATCAGACTGATGAGAAGTGCTAAAGTTTGGTGACCAAGGCCCACTTCTTCTAGGCAGCTAAGTGCGAGCCTTGGAGACTGGCCAGTCCCACGTCTTTGAGGGTGGGCAATGATGCTACCGAGACCTGGAATGATTTATCTACTCTAACTCTTAGGGTCTCTTCTCATCGAGCATAGAGCATTGCCCCAATAGTCAATCAGGTGTTGCAGGTGTTTGATATCCATTGTTGCCTTGTCAGCTAGAACTCGAATCTGTAACCATGCATCATGGAAGACCACAAGCTTATCAGAAAGAGAAAAAATTACAAAGGGAATTCTATTTTCAAAAACAGTCTTATTTTTGGCTTTCCAATTATAGAACATCATGATAATTCTTAATATGTTCCAAAACTCTAATAAAGGTTGAGAAAAATCAAGAGGATCCCTAACAAATTGTGAATCCACGTAAGGGAAAAAGGCAAGAATGACCTAAAAAAAGATTCCATCCACCCCCAAGCCATTTTTGCTATTGTACAATCCCAAAAAATATGCATGGTAGACTCATTCTCCCCATGGAAAGGACATGCGGGATTGTCAACTCCCAGGTGAAAAAGCATTTGGTCCAGTGGGAGACCATGAAATAACATACTCCAGGTAAAAAAAACCTATTTGGGTTCAATATAGTTGGCCCAAAGTAATCTAAAATTTTACCCGCCATCTAGATTTGGAGGAGAAAAGATCCCAATGCTCATTGAGATTTTTTACAATTGGTAAATTGAGCGAAAACCAACTATAGTCATGTTTAGTCATGTAGTTGAACAAAGGCATATTTTTATACCATTTCCACTCTGTCGACCAAGGTCGTTAGACAACCCGACCAAGCTTCAACCAGAGGGAAAATGGGATACAACTGACAATAATGTCATAGGTATATTTATCTTCAGGCTTTAAGGCATGCCTATGTTTAAAAAGCTCCCACAAGATCCAATCTCTGGTTTGTTTGTAGAAAACAAATGGATAAAACTCATTTTTTAATTTTCTTATCATAAATCCATTGCACTTTGGCTAGTGGTTGCCCCTAATACTAAATAACAAGGGGCCACCAAATATTCAAAGCAACTACAGTAGCCCCACATTAGCGGCTAAATCCTTTCCATTGTAACGCTTAATAGACTGCCAGGCCTACCACATACTATAAATCATGAATGACCCAGACATTTTAATGGGAACTCGGGCCACATGGATGGACACCATATGCATTCCCTTCCAGAATTTCTTTCCAAATAGTAACCTTGTTGCAATACAATGTTAGATTAGAAATTTCCAAGCTTCAAAGCCTTTAAGAGCTCAGATAATCCACTTATTGCTCAAAGCCAGACCTTGGTGATGGCAATTAAACAGCCCCACACCTCCCAAGCTCTTAGGGAGGCAACAAAATTCCCATGCAACTCTATGAAATTTATTCTTCTGAGAAGAATTGGACCAGAGAAAATCTCGAAGAAGCTTCTCCAACTTCTTATAGCAAGTTTGAGAGGGAACCCAACATGACAAATAATAAACATGAGTAGAGGCAAGAACTTTAGAGAAAATTTGGAATTTTCCTGTAGTGGAAGCTTTTTTGTGACCTAGTAATTGGGTTTTTTTCCACTTTTTACACAACATATTACCAAAGCTAGGAGGGGGTAATTTGGAAAGTAAATAGGATGCCCAAAAACTTAAACATCTCCCCTGACTGAATCTATTTCCACTGATAATGCTCAATCCAACTTGTCATGGGTCTGGAGGATTATTTGTAACACGACATTTTCTTCCATTTAATATTGGAACTAGAAGCCTTGAAAAAAGAATCCAAGCAAGAAAGATCCTGTGCGATGGATTTCCTATCCTTAAGGATGGTTAAGAATGAATCATCAACAAAATGACCATTGATTAATTGCCCTTGATTCCCTTGGAGATAAATTCTTTTACTAGTCCTTGCGAAGCTTTGTTGGCAAGAAGATAGCCAAAAGCTTCAGTAGCAAGCACGTAGAGGGAGGGAGCAAGAGGACACCTTTGTTTAATAGACATGAAAAGGCTAATATTCTCTATTTGAACTCCATCTAGCATGAGAACTGCTGAAGCATGTTTGAACAACATTTGCATAGAATTAACAAAGAAAGGACCAAACCCAAGGGCTTTGAGCATTGATAGAATGAAATTCCATTCAATTCTATCATATGCTTTCTCAAAGTCAATTTTGATAAATAGGGTCTCTTGCTGAGATTCCCAAGCCCATTCCATGCCTTCCTAGACTGCAATGACATTGTCAAGAAACCCTGTTTTCTTAGGTCTCACAATGAGAGGAAGTAGAGGCCAAAGACAAAGAGCAAGGGCCTTAGCAATAATTTTGTAGCTTAAATTCAATAATGTAATAGGTCTACATTTTGTTATAACATCATGATATCCAAGCTTGTAGATGAATTTAATGTTGTCTTCATTTATAATAGAGTCTAAGGAGTCAGTGGCCTATTAGAGTAATATTTCATCATTTGGGATATTTACCCCATTTACTACATTAGGTAGATTTTATTTACCACATGGTAAAAAGTAGTTTGTTACTTTTTACCACGAGTATTTACTTTTCTACTTTCTACCATGTAGATATTTACTGTTCCAAATATGTAATTGTAAGTTCCTAAATATCTTAGGTTAAGAGTTATAAACCTAACACTCTACCTTCTATGGCGTATTAGTTAGTGTAGATGCAGGAGTAGTTGTTATTATTCCTATTTTGTAATCTATTTAACATTAGCCTCATTGCTAATGTTTTGGGTAATGAAATTATTTAATTATCAAACCTAACGGATCTCCTGGTCACATTGGTACTAGAGCTAGAGCACAGGGAGTTTAGTAGGGAGCGACGTTGGAATCTTGGCACCACTGGTGACCTCAATTTATTTTCTATTTGCTCCTAATGTTATTATTTTCCCTATGGTTTTATTTTACGGTGCATCTCTATTTTTTTTTTCATCCTAAGGCAAAGGAGGAGGAGCACTCACCCAATTATTTTGGGCCAAATATTCCCCCTCGCCCCACCTAGGGAGGAAAGCCTGTAGGTACTTTTGACCTATTCTTGTCTTGGGAGGCCAGAGCCCATAGCACCGGGCATGGATCTCGAGGCCAGGGCTATTAAATCCATTGGTCTGAATAGCTGGGGATACCATCCCCGCTGGTGATCTCACCACGGGGGGCTCCAATACCCCCGTTGGTAATCCCAACAGCGGGCCCGTCGATAGCCCACGGGAGAGCCTCGAGGGCAAGAGTGCGCTCACGCTCCTTATGGTATGGGTAGGCCTTTTTTGGCTCCTCCATTCGAGCATAGGAGTGCTCTCTACTTCCCATAGCATGGGGATATTCTTTAACTTCTTTTCTATAGGGCACGCTCCCTAAGACACTTAGGTTACCTAACACCTAGCATAAAATGGACACCACTATACTGCACGCACCGTGAGGGGCTAACATAGACTAGACACGTGGATGTTGATTGGACCTGACACATGAAGAAGAGCCACAGGGATTGGACTAAAAAAAAGGTGACACATGGTAGACTATGAACGTGGCACCTGACCTAGACCTGACATGTGGGTGACACGTGGTGGATTGGCCACGTGCCACCTGACTCGACCTAGCCATGATATGTGGCAGCTTGACAATCATGACACATGGCGATGACCAAAAGGAGGGTGAGGGTGACTGCCCGAAGCCAGTAAATAAGCTAAGGGCTTGAAATCCCTTTTGTTTCCCACAAAATCCCCTACACAGGTGGTGTGGGATAATTCCCACATTTTTCCCCACCCGCATGAGGAAAAAAAGAAAAGGGAATATCATTCCCTTCCCTTCACGTCGGGCCCTCTAGACCAACCGGTTGATCGGGTCGGGATAAGGCCCTAGGCGATGGATGGTCAAAGTTTCGAGTCCCTTCGGTGCTAAAACCTTTTTCCACAAGGAGCCAACAACAAGCATAATTAAAGGTCAAAAAAGTAAAATTTCTCTTTTTTGTATATTTTTAATTATTTTAATCATTTTTTTTAATAATTTTTTTTTAAAGCGAAAAACCCCTTACGGAGCCACCTTGGTTTGAGAGACCACGAACACGGGGTTCTACACCGTCAAAATCATCCGGGAGTCGCAACTGGCCCTGCCTCCACCAACATTATCAATTGGATTTTTGGATACCCAATTCAGCTTTTTGGTAGGGTGGAGATTTGAACCTGGAACCTCCCTTGGAGGATTGCCCTCTCCTCTCCAACTCACCTACAACACCTAGGTCATTTTATTTAATAATTTAATATATTTTGTATAAAATAATTTTTTTTTCACAAATTACATTGATTTTTTACAAAAATAATTTTATCATTGATTAAATAATGATTAGATTTATTAAAATTTTGATAAGAGGGAAATAAAACTTGTAAAGGCAAATCATAAAATTAGAATTCATCAACATCATACCTTTTATTTTAGACTTCATAATAGCAACCATGATTGAAGAACTTGCAATAAGGAAGGATGATTTGGTGAAATTATTTGATAAAATTGCCTTGAAAATAAAGTTTTGCACAAATTGTAAAAATGAAAACCATGACACCATTCAATGTTGGTTTCAAAACAAGCAAAAATAAAATGGCAAAGGCACCACATAAGCCATGTTTCTAGTGAAGTGTCTCATTCTGATTTTCAATCTGGTTCAAAGAGAGCACACAGAGTGCTCATGGCTTAGACAGTATTGTTGAACGAAAACACATTGTGTCACCTTGAGCAAACACCATTTCATCTCTCTTTTTTTAGGCTTCATAAATAGCATAAGTTTTTGTTTGAAGTACTTTTAATAAAGGGGTGTTTGAACCTCTCTTAGGCTTCATAAATAGAAAATTCTCATTGTTTGAAGTTCTTGTAACAAAATGAGGGAATTTTTCTGGTGTAAAATTGCCTAGGAGGCAATATTTGTAAAATATTTCACAAAGCTTCTTAAGTTACACATGTTTAGAACCTATTGGTGGTTTTCAATAAAAACTACATGGGTTTATTTATGAGCACCATGTTTAGAACATTTTGGTGGTTTTCAAAAGAGTTGCCTATGTTTCTCTATGAGCATCATGTTTAGATCCCATCGATGGTTTTAAAAAAGAGCTTCCTGTGTTTCTTTATGAGCACCATGTTTAGAACTTGTTGGTGGTTTTCAAAATATTTACATGTGTTTCTTTATGAGTGTCATGTTTAGAACATGTTGGTGGTTTTCAATAAAAACTACATGAGTTTCTTTATCAGTGCCATGTTTAGAATCTATTGGTGGTTTTCGAAAGAGTTTTCTGTGTTTCTTTATGACGCCATGTTTAGAACCTATTGGTGGTTTTCAAAAGAGTTGCATGTGTTTCTTTATGAGTGCCACATTTAGAACCTATTGGTGGTTTTCAAAAGAGTTTCTTGTGTTTCTTTATGAGTACTATTTTTAGAACCTGTTGATGATTTTCAAAAGAGTTGTCTGTGTTTCTTTATGAATGCCATGTTTAGAACCTGTTGGCAATTTTCAATAAAATCTACCAGTGTTTCTTTATAACGCCATGTCTTGGAACATATGGTGTTTCAATGAAGAGACTACCTATGTTTTAAGAGCACCATGTTTATAGAACCCATGGGTGTGTTAAAAAGTAGTGGGTGTGTCTTGAGAATGCCATTATTTGTAGAAGGGGGTAATATTTCCAAAAATCTTGAAAGTGTAGAGGGTGTGGCATTTGAGTAAACCCCATAAGCACTTGAAATCTGGGTAAGTTCAAGAGCAACACTATGGAAATTTGAACACACTATGTGCCAAAAATTCCACGTTCAAAGGGAAATAAAGCACCATGTTTGGAAGATTTGTTATAATGGGAAACCGTCATAGTTTTGAAGAGGAGGTATCACGTTTGAGAGCACCAGTTGTAAGGTTTTGCAGATGGTTGTTTAACATAATTCCACCTACATGTATGGGGAACTATGAGGTATGTGAGTTCAGTCCCACTATGGATAGTTAGTGGTGATAATGGGGAAATCCTTGTGCCAGTTCTACTCTTTCTTACCTTGTAGCTCACACAGCTTAGCAATCCCTTACTCATTCTGCATAGGTCATCAATATCCACCATGAAGGTCATCAATCCCTTTGGTGATAAGCTCTATATTAGAAATATCTTGTGAGTTTTAATTAAATAAAGACATTTTATTTATATTGTGAGATTGATTAAATAAATACCTTTGAATTATATTGTGATTTAATTAAAAACAAACCTTTGATTTATACTGAGGAATTTAATTAAAAATAGACCTTTGATTTATATTGAGGGATTTAAGAAAAAAATAGACCTTTGATTTATGTGGAATAAATTGAAGGATTTAAGGAATTAATTAAATATAGACCTTTGATTTATGTGAAATACATTTAAGGATTTAATTAAGTAGAGAACCTTTGATTTATGTGGAATACATTGAAGGATTTAATTAAGTAGAGAACCTTTGATTTATGTGGAAAACATTGAAGGAATTAATTAAATATAAACCTTTGATTTGTGTGGAATACATTTAAAGATTTTATTAAGTAGAGAACATTTTATTTATGTGGAATACATTGAAGGAATTAATTAAATATAAACCTTTGATTTATGTGGAATATATTGAAGGATTTAATTAAGTAGAGAACATTTAATTTATGTAGAATACATTGAAGGAGTTAATTAAATATAGACGTTTGATTTGTGTGGAATACATTGAAGAATTTAATTAAATAGAGAACCTTTGATTTATGTGGAATTCATTGAAAGAGTTAATTAAATGTAGACCTTTGATTTATGTGGAATACATTAAAGGATTTAATTAAATAGAGAACCTTTGATTTATGTGGAATACATTGAAGGAATTAATTAAGTAGAGAACCTTTGATTTACGTGGAATATATTGAAGGAGTTAATTAAATATAGACCTTTGATTTATGTGAAATACATTGAAGGATTTAATTAAATAAATAACATTTGATTTATGTGAAATACATTGAAGAATTTAATTAAGTAGAGAACCTTTGATTTATGTGGAATACATTGAAGGATTTAATTAAGTAGAGGACCTTTGATTTATGATTAATTATATTAGGGTTTTAAATTAAAAGAAGAACCTTTGATTAATATTTATTATCTAGGGTATTTTAATTAAAAAAGATGTAGATTTATTCTTTGAATTAAATTTATTGAGATTTTATTTAGGGAATAAATGAGAAAGAAATGTTTGATTTAGGGAATTAAAAAAAAAATGTTTTAGAGATTAATGGTATGGGACTTTAATGCTTTAAGATAGGAATGGATTTGATTAAAGTTAGACCATGATCTAAGTTGTACATGTTGGATGAATCTCTAAGGTAACTTGAGAGGTGGAAATAAAAGTAAAGGATCTTTTATAATATTCATAATGCATTAGATGGTTGGAAACTTAATTGAATTTTGTATAGTTACAATTTGGTGAAGTAAATGAATAGATGCATTTAGAGGCATGTCTATCCTGAACCATGAGTATCTTGATCCCCTACTACCCTTAAATAATAAATGGGAAGCGAGGAGAAGCAAGGAATTCAAAGGAAGTAAAGTATAGGTAATTGTACTTTATGTTATTTCACTTATGCTCAAATATATTAGAATTATGGGGAGATATCCCCAATGTAGTACTTTAATATTCTTTAATGTGGAAAGGATTTACCATGCTAACTCTAATTCATTCACTATTTATTGGTCTAAAGAAGATACTTGTACTCTATTTTTGTATTTAATTATATTAAGTAGTTTATTTTATTTTAGTGTTAATCTTACTTTATTTTTTGGTTACTTGGTGATTGCTTTTTGATATGGTAGTATCCATATGTATTATTGTTTGGTTGTTGGATGATAGAAATCTAAGTGTAGATTTCTAGGGTGAACTTAGAGGTGACCTAAGGGAATTAAGAACCCCTTAGGGTGAACATAGGAAACCTAAGGGAATTGAGATCCCCTTAGGGAGATAAAGGACTAAGTGGTGAAGATATTACATCTGAGTTAAGATAGCTCATTTTGGAGACGAGATAGATAGCTTAACTTAAAATACTCTTAGAATATCTACACATAATGATTTGCGTATGGTATGGAGATACGTGTATACCTTTGATGGACTGAGGGTGATAGGTCTAACTCATGAAGAATGATGAGATATATGGGCTTACCTATAGTGACAAATGATACGCCTACATAGACAAACATGTGATAGGGTACTTCGTGAGATGTAACTTCTAGAAAAAATTAGGTGATTGAAAATTTAGGTAAATGCTATCTATGTTATGGGTTCATGAAGGGTTCATGTATCCCTCTCCTTAGTAAAAAAAATAACTCTTTCTATTATTGTATTTTTTGTTTTTACATTTATGGGTCGTTACATGCTACCTTTATAAGGTTTTATAACGGTTTTTTAGATTTTAATGGTCCTCAAATGTCATACTATATTTTTACTTAAGCTTGGATGCAAAAGGTTTTGTTTCAATTAGTAAAAATGACAAAAAATATTGATAGATGATGCAATTGGCATGTAAAATTGGGTATGTATGTTTACCCTTTTGATGTATTTACTATATAATGAACACATAAAAACTATTATAAATGTCCTAATTTTATGGAAAAAATATGTAACCTAAGATCATGTCTATTATTTTTTATTAAGTTTCAGTTAAAATGGATTATCGTCATAAATCCGAGCAGGCTACCACAGTATTCAGCGATATCCGCTTTGAAAGTCACCACACAATATTTTACGTAGTTTGTCCCTATAACCACCATGCCACAATCATTTTAAACCTTTTACGTTGCTAAAAGCATAAAGGGACAAGCATTCAGTTCCACAATTTTTTTTTTTTTGTTCAAAATTGAAAACTAAAACCTTCAACAAAAAGAAGAAGAACCTTGGAAAAATTTATACTTAATGTGAAAAAAAACATGTTAAAGAAAAAAAAAATTAATATTAAAAACTATTAAATTTTTTTTAAAAATTACATACTAGAAAAAAAAAAAAAAAACTTAAAAATGTTATTAGTAATAATTTTATATATTGTGGATCCTCCATCAATTGATTTTTCCATCTATCAATTGATTCATCCAATATCCCCTACCAAAGAATCATCCACCTATAAGTCTTCCATGGTTGGATTAAATTGTATAGAATGATGTAAAATGATTATAGAATCTTTAAAATAATATTTAAAAATATTATAAAGTAATGAATCAATAAATATAATTCTATGGTTTCCAGCAAAAAATTTTGTTCTCAATTATTTTCTTCTCTATAAACCAAAACTTCGCTGGAGAACATAAAATTTTGAATGTTGGACTTAAACCTAGCATTTAGAAGTGTATAAAACCTAACTTAGGATAAATATGCATAGAAAGTATAGCTTTAACCGTAAATTATTATCATCATATAATGAACAAATAGGTTTACAATTCTGCAAATAACTCTTTCATCCAGTTGCCACAAGAACAATAGTGCAAGAACATAAAATCTTCTAGTCATACAAAGTTGGAGAGTTTATTAGAATCACGAAAATGGGACAAAGATAGGATTATTGGGCTGCTTTCATTTTCATTCCACAAGCTCTTTCATGGATAACTGTCGCCTCTTCCTCTACTTGAAACGCACTCATGGCCCTTCATAAACAGATCCCTCTGTTCCCTGAAGCTTGGCACCCAAAATTGCATCTCCTTAATCACATTAGCTCTTGTAATTGGGAGAATTCTACAGTGATACAAACATGCTTTTCCGGGGCGAATCCTGAGTATGCAACTGGTACATAATATTCTCTTAAACTTCTGAAATTGTAGCAGCACAATTGAAATTGTACGTTCTTGCTTCTATTAGCAAGATGAAGAAAACTGATTCTAATTTAAAGGATGGGATGATTTTTAAGATAGACAAAGGTAGGAAGACTATCTTAATGGTTTGAGGGTTGGTAGGCTCCAACAAAAGTCCTATGTGCAAACTTCTTGTACAAAGTTTGATGATGGAACAATAAGTGAAATTACAACAATAATAAAATATATAATTTTTGCTAGGGATTATTCAGTGCCTAATTCAGGAATACCCTGAATAACACGTCCCCCAATTTTAAGTTAATTCTTGAAAGGAAAGGAAAGGGAAAGAAGGGCGTACCTATTTGACAAGGCATCGGCACAACCAAACCAGACACAACAGAATTCTCTTCTTGTCTGAAATCTCCGTCATAAAAACGGTTCAATCGTATTTTATATACAATATTAATATTTTTTTAAATATGGTCTTAAAATATATTTATAAAATTAAAAAGATAAAAACTAAAAAATATGTTTTTCACAAATTTAATTTATGCATTTTTTAAGCTAGTATTACAAGTCACATTGTAACAAATTTTAGTTGCATATCATCATTATCTTATGTTTCTTTCATTTATTTAAAAAATTATTGTTTGTTTACCATATACAACTTTTTAAAAATATTTGTCAATTGTATATGCTTATGAAATCAATAAATTTCTAATTCTAAAAACATGATATTAATAATTTTTTTTAAATAAAAACCTATTCACCGCATGTAAAAATATTTATAATATTGTAATCTTAATAAAAATATTTAAAATATGAATTAACCTACTTTATTAATCTAAGAGTATCTTGATTAATATTATAATGTATAGTGAAAAATAAAATCCCACTTAAAATCAATGCACAACAATTTTGAGAACATTTTATGGCTGCTCGGAGGAGACTTTAACTCCCCTTTTTCCATTTGACAAGCAAGAGGGTAATCCAACCACTCGTAGATGCACAGATAATTTCAAGGACTTTGTTAACAGTAATGAACTCATCGGTGTTCAACTACAAGTGTTAAACTACACATGGAGCAAAAGATGCCCTAGAAATCAACTTATTCAAATCTAACTGGACATATTCTTTATGTCCATAGAATTTATCTATTTCTTAGGTGATGGCAGCCTCCATGCCCACTCAAAAATTGGGTCTGACCACAACCCTTTGGTCGTGGACTATTCTCATCCACGAAAAGGATTCAAAAATCCCTTCAGATTTGAAAAAATGTGGTTGAGTCACCTAGATATCTCAAAACAAATTGAAGAATGGTCGCAGTAGGATTTTCCTAGGAACTCGCTATCAAAACTATTTTTGGAACTCAAGACAGTCAAGATTAAACTAAAGGAGTGGAACAGAGAAGTCCTTGGTAACCTATTTCGAGAAAAGAAACAAATTGTAGGGGAGCTAGGCAGAGTTGAGAAGCTCATTCAAGAGGGGAACCAAGGACCTGACATATTTCAGGAGGAAAAAATCCTCCTCTCTAATTTCCACAACAATCTAGCCAAAGAGGAAACCCTTCGGAGACAAATATCTAGAGCACTATGACTTAAGAAAAGGGACAGGAACACAAAAAAAATTCAGACCTCCACCATTAGATACAGAGGCTCAAACAAAATTACAAAACTAACTAGGGATGATGGGTCCAAAACTTTTGACCTCCGAGTAATCAGACAGGAAGTAGTGGCTCACTTTTAAGATATGCTTGGTCCTAGACTGCCTTGCTCCCCCTCATCTCAAACCTTCTTCTCTAAAATATTCTCAACGTCGTGTCTAACATGTCCAATGAGGGGCTGTGAAAAGGTTTCACAGAAGAAGAAATCAAGGAAGCTCTATTCTCTAGGGAACCTAACAAAGCCCCTGCACCAAATGGGTTTCCACCTCGCTTCTTTCAGCATTTTTGGAATATAATTGACAAAGAAGTCACTAAAGCGGTATAGTTCTTCCAAAGAACAAAATAGATTCTTAAAGAGGTGAACTCAACATTCATTATTTTAGTACCCAAGTCTCAAAATTGTAAATCAATTTCTGACTTTAGACCTATTAGCCTATGCAGTGTGATCTACAAAATCATAACCAAAGTAATGGCAAACAGGCTCAAATTCATCCTTCCCTCCATCATAGACCAATGCCAAGGAATCTTGATGAAATGTAGGTTCATCATAGATGGAATCATAATAGTCCATGAACTGGCTCATTCGATCGCCAAGAACAAAAAACCCAGTATGTTTATGAATCTAGACATGAATAACGAATTTGACCGTGTATCCTGCCATTTTTTGCTTCAAGTCCTGGATAAATTTGGTTTTCACAAATATTGGGTGGAACTGGTGATTTCCTCTATGTGATTTTTAATATTGGTTAATGATTCTCCAATTGGATTCTTCAGAAGCTCCAAAGAAATTCGTTAGGGTGACCCTTATCCCCTTCTCTCTTCATCATCATGATAGAAGACCTGGGGAGATCCTTGTCAACAACATGTGCCAGAGGTTTCATTTCTAGAATTAAACTAGCCATGGGATCAAGGGCCACCACCCACCAATATTGCATCAATGATACCATTCTGGC
Source organism: Wollemia nobilis (assembly GCA_028583015.1). Taxonomy (NCBI): domain Eukaryota; kingdom Viridiplantae; phylum Streptophyta; class Pinopsida; order Araucariales; family Araucariaceae; genus Wollemia; species Wollemia nobilis. The sequence goes on from JAQPPZ010016349.1 coordinate 4,268,305, forward strand.
ATCTTTGTTCTCCGTACCTGAAGCAAATATCATCAAATTTCTTCTTAACTATTATGAAACTACTGTTGGTCAAAAGGTAAACTACAATAAAATTAGACTATACTTTTTGAACATACTTGTATCCATACAAAATAGAATTGCTAAAATTATAGGGTGCACCATTGCCAACCTTCCCACCACATACCTTGGGCTACCGATGTTCCATGGAAGGGTCTCTACCACAATGTGGTCCAATATCCTCGAATGCATCAATAAAAAGTTAGTCGGGTGGAAGAGCGCAATGCTAAGTTAAGTTCCTAAAGCCACTCTTATTCAAGCCTACCTCAAAAGCATACCAATTTACTATTTGTCCATCTTCGAAGCTCCCAGCTCTATCTACCACAATATCAAACAAATCCCATGCAAGTTCCTTTGGGCTGGAAACAAAAACCATAACAAATTTGCCCTGGTTTCCTGGGATAGAGTGTGCTCTAGGAAATACTTTGGTGGCCTCAACTTCAGAAGGATTAGCAGGATGAACATGGCCATGATAGCCAAAGTCATGGAGAATAGTTACCAATGAGCAATCCTCTTGGATTGACATCATCAAGGCAAAATACCTCCACCATATTCCATTCATGGGTAAACACCACCTCCCATCTAGCTCCCATTTTTGGAATTCTCTAGTCTTGACTAGAGACATCATCAATAAAGGCCTCAAATGCTTCTTGGGAACTGGAACAACCATAGGGTTCTAGGAAGACTCTTGGTTGTGTAACCAGCCTCTTATCAATGACCCTAACATTTTTTCTGTCAAACCTATCATTGACGCTCTTCTCGAAGATAAAGTAGCTCACTTCATCACTCAAGGGCCTATCATATGTGATTGGAAAATCCTCACTATAAAAAAACCTTCTAGGAATATTACTGAGGCTTATAGACACCTACAAAATATTCTATGTTTGTGTCATTCTGAATAATCATAACCCTAATTTCCCTATTTGGAGCTTATCAAAAATGAGTAATTATACTGTTAAAACTACTTATTACAGCCAAGAACCTCTAACTGATAACTGGAAATTAGCAAACAAGGTGTAGGAGGGAAATCATCCCTAAAATTGCTTTTTTTCTTGGTTGGCCTCCTCGAATAGAATCCTAACGATTGATAATCTCATTTCTAGAAGGCTCCTTATCCCCAACTGGCATGTTATCTACAAAGTAGCCTAAGAATATACCACCCATATTTTCTTGGAGTGTCCTTTCTCCCTAACTATTCTAAACCAGGTATTCAAAAATTTTAGTGTATCTTCAGTCCACCTGCCTACTATTCAACAACTATTCCAACAAAAACCTAAAAGTATATCCAGGTTTTTTAGGTGAGTTGGAGAGGAGAGGGCAATCCTCCAAGGGAGGTCCCAGGTTCGAATCTCCACCCTACCAAAAAGTTGAATTGGGTATCCAAAATCCAATTGATAATGTTGGTGCAAGCAGGGTTGGGTGTGACTCCCGAGTGACTTTGACGGTATATAACCCCCTGTTCGTGGTCTCTCAAACCAAGGCAGCCCCGCAAGGGGTTTTTTTCTTAAAAAAAAAAATCGGTAACTCAATTTCCTATGGCTATCCTGTCTACACCACTACCTATGGAAAATATGGCTTGAAAGAAACTCTAGGATATTTAGAGCTCAAGCCATCGACCCTTGTAGGAACATGCTAAAAATATTATCCATAACGATGGAAAACGCCTCCCTTGTCTCTTCTCCTAAATCTCCCCCTCCTAGTATTGAGGTTACCCTTGCCAGCAACTTCAAAATTTCTAACCTTTTACGCGTGCCTCTTATTTCTTTCAACAGGTCTTCTATCAAGTGGATTCTCCTTCTGATCGAAATCATGAGAATGCAATAGCTAATCATTGAATGGGACTCACTTCACATCATCAACTACCTTAAAGGCACTTCTACCCTACATTGGTAATTATCTAACATTATCCATCAATGCAAAACATTCACTAGAAAATACACAAATATTGTGATTCAGCACTAATACCAGGAGAGGAACAAAGTAGCAGATTGGTTGGAAAAAAAAGGTGTTAGTGAAACCTCCATTCAGGTTTGGAGGAATTATTTTCCCTGTGATATTAGAACTGACAGGTCCAATACGAATTTTTGTACACTGTAACTTCGCCAAGGCCCACGTAGCACTCCAAGGTGATATTTCCAAGGAAATGGCTCATCCTACCAAGCACCTCCTTAGTATACCCAATGCTAAGATTTTCATGTCTATAACTCATGTCAGAGTATTCATTTGTGCCTCCATTGCTAAGGTTTACACGAGTTTGGTACACGAGAGAATTTTCAATTTGCACTGCCCTTAAGTCAAAATGATGATGATGACACATGAAATCCTAGTCAGTGACACCATGAACCAAAGGCATCCCATAGAGATGGCACCTCTCATCCTTGGTAATTGGAACAAGGTTAAATTTAGAAGAGGCCTTAGCATTGGTTATCGTATAATTGGTGCCCATCACACTTCACCTAAAGCTTTGAGTTGGTGGCCCTATCCTTACCTCAGAAATAGGAAAATTAGCATTCTCATGATAGATCACAATGATCTAACTTGGCAGTATCTTCCTTATTTGACTCATAATCAAGGCACCTATAGCAAGATTTACAATCTTATGCATGGCATATTCCCCAACCATGTCATGATCACTCTGAGGTCTATTCGTCTCCACATAAATCTTAGGAGAAGCAACCTACTACAAAAATTTGTCAGTCCCTTGAAATTTATCAATATCTGCACCCTCCTCATCCTTTTGAATGGTAAGCACTCCAATGGCCTAATTATGGATCATCATAATCCTTCCATGATGTTTTTCCTATAAATCATAGGGCCTCCTTGACATGGTAAGTTTTGGCCTTTATTGTTCGGTCCATCACTAATTTCAAGGTTAGCTACGATGAACCCCTTATAGATCAACCTCTCTTGAATGGCCACCTTGCCTTCTAGATCATCCTTATTCTCACCGTCATCCATGCCAAAGTCTTTATTTACTTACTCCCGAGAATGTCTTGGAATTAGAAAAGGAACAAGGCATCTTGTGATATCACTGCTTCTCCCTTTAATGACCACATTGTTCCTTCCCTCTGGCACATCAATTTTCCTCTACATGAGGTGTGGTTCAGAGAGTCCAAGTCTACCAACATCCATCATTTCTCTCCATCTATGGCCATCATTTAGCCCAATAACCTTAATCTTGAGTCTGACATTGAAACTATCCTCAACAAGCATGTTTTCCTTTCGTTCCTTAAAAAAATTAGGGGCCATGACAAGGTTGCGACCAAGGACTTCACCTCCACTTGATTTAATGGCCAAGTTCTTTTTAGACGGATGAAATTCAATATATTTGTTGAACTTCTCGTAGAGATTACCGAGCTTCCTAACGACAGTTTCAAACTCCACAAAGATAATCACTCCATCCAATAATAATTGAAGCACTTCACTGAAAAGGGGGAATAAGTTGGTCAAAGATGATAAAGGAGGTATTATTCATGAGAAGCTACCAAATTTGTGGTGCAGAGCTCTAAATCTAGTGATACAATAAATCACTATTGACAAAGTGGATGAGCCTTTGAGGAGCTTTCATCTAGCTCTCCTCAATGTTCTGAGAGATGTTAAAGAGTTGAACATCCTAGAATATCTTCGATGCTCAGTGGAAGTGTCAATTGAAATTTTCCAGAAGAAGGATTCATCCCACATTAAATACCAAGGGTTGTTCTTGATCATATATGACCATATGTTGCAGAAAGTTGTTATATTATAATTTTTTTTTTTTTATAAATTATTGATTGATAAAAAGGGTTTTGAAAGGTTGTGAAACCTTTTATACAAATGTAGTAAAGAAGGCTTGATAAAAGCAAGCTTAACTAAACTAAAAGCAAAAAATCCTAGAGGGGATCAAAACAGCCAACATTAAACTAGAAAGAAGGCTAAAACTAAAACAAAAATGGAAAAGGGTACAAATTACAACAATGGTACCCATAAAAAATAAAAAAAACTTCTGAAGCCCCACTAAGTTATGATATTTGGCTTAGCGGGGTTCAATTATGGTCTTTGAACTTTTTGGAGAAAACATCTCCACTATGTTGGAAGTCAGCATTTAATTTGCCATTCCTTGCCACTTAATTTCATGGGTGACAATTGCCTTGTGAATTTTCCATGCCTTCATTAACTTACCCTTTAAACATATTGTAAAAAAATGCATAATGGAAAGGAAGATATGTGTTGGCACACATGTCAGAAAAACAATACCCAGTCACTAGGCCCCAATTCCGCCACATCAACAACAACTAGTTATAGATTAAGATTTCCATTTGCATTAGTTTAGGGCATAATACATAGAGGAAAATTATCATACCAGACTTGAAAGTTGTCCTGTTCAACTCCTTGATTGTCAAGGAGATCGGCAACTTTGTTTCCTTTCCGGTAAACATGCTAAAATGTAACATATTTGGTGCCTTAAATTATTTTTAAACTTTCTTGGATAGCATTAAAAATGCTCCAATAAGGGAGTTGAAACTTTTGTATGCAATGAATGATATTCATTGAATCACATTCTATGATAATTCTTTCAAATTGAAGCCTATTGCAAATGAGTAAGCCTAGGTATAATGCACGGGTTTCAACAAAATTGTTGGTTTGGCTACCCATAGACTTAGCAAATGTGCACAGGATTTTACCTTGAATATTTCTAAAGAGATCGCCTCCTCCAACCCTACCAGGGTTTCCTTTTGAGGCCCCGTCAACATTAAGTTTGACCCATCCACAAGGCGGGGGAATCCATTTCACCATTGACCTATCAAATTTTGGAGGATCCTAGAGGGGGTTTCAATATGAGATTTGAGTGTATTGAAAATGGTCAATTCCCATTGGTTATTGGTCTTATCAGCTTGGAAGAGACTAGCATTCTCAATGGAAAATGATAAAGCTCAAGAAAACACTTATTTTGCATTATTTGCAGTAGTACCAAATATTCTATTATTCCTCTCCAACCAAACCTGCCACAAAAAGTGGGAAAAAAATTTAACCAAAAAACATAGGTTTTTGGAGTCAAAAATAGATTTGGCCATTGATGGCAGGCGTCAACAAGAGTTTTTCGGTATACCTAGAATAAGTTGGCTAGTTTGAGAAAGGAAGATAACACTTCAATAGATAAATGGCATTCAAGGAAGCATTAGTATTAGTATTAGTAACTAGAAAATCTTACAATTGGGTTACCAAGAAAATATCTGTTCCACCATTCAAGCACTTTGTTTATGAAATTTGGATGTTGGATCCAAATCGATTCAAAATAGAAAGGAGACTTTAAAGAGGTAGTATTCAACCCCTCCAAAACCAAGGGATTGTGGTCAGACCTAATCCAAGGAAGAGTGTGGAGAGTTGTGTCCCCAAAGTATTGAAGAGCTTTATAGGAAATGAGGAATCTATCCAATTACATTATGATATGATGTACCCCTAGTCGCCTGTTGGTCCAAGTGAATTTCCTCCCTTGAAGGTGGATGTCCATAAGACCACACTCATCAATGAATTTAGAAAAATATTCAAAACTCTAAGGTGAGATAGGAGTACCACATTTTTTTTTAGTAGGGTATAACGGTGAGTTAAAATTTTCAACTATAATCCAAGGTTGATGATGGAATATATGCCACATCTACCTCATAGAAAATCATAGTTCTTGCCAACCAGACATAGTATTAGGAGGATACACATTAGATAAAACCCATTGAAAATTTAGTCTGCAACAAAAAGTAATGTTAGTAATCCTATTAGAGGAAGATAAAATATGAACTTCTACTTTCTTAGGGTCCTAAAGGCACATAAGGCCACTAGAAACTCCCTTGGAAGGGTTGGTAGCCACTCCATAATTTTCCATATAGCTTGAATAACTCTATCTTGGAAGTTTTATTGGGTCTTGGTTTCTTGCAGCAAGATGATGGATGACTTAATATCTTTTCTCATGGATGAAAGGATCCTCTTCTTGGTTCATCCATTAAGACTTCTCACATTCCATGAGATGATCTTCATTTGGAATATTTTGAATATTTTTTCCCTCTTTCATGCGAAGGTGTCAGAGGGTGTTTGCTTTTGTTCCCTTCATCTGTGGAAACCTTAAAATTATCCTACTAAGCTAAAGAGGTGATAATAGTGGTTTAATCAATATTAGAAATATTATCTTCAATTTTCTATCACCTTAAATCTGTTTATTAGGTCTCCCTCTTTTCACTTTTTCACAGTCTATGTTGACTAAAATTTTCTTTTGATTTCTAGAACCATATTTTTGAGGGATAGAGTTTTGGTTATCAAGATTGGGATCAAGAAATTTTAGCCCAAGACTGATAACATATTCACTAATAGGAGGAGGGATGGGAATAGACACACTAAATAAAGGGTCTTACTGGTTTGGGGACTCACTAGAATTAGATTAAATAAGGCATAGGGATTCAATAGAAAAATGAAGACCACAAGGTCATGGATGCAAAGGGGATTAAAAAATCTCACCAGTAGCGAAACAAGATTGCAAAAGGTTATCTATAATATCAATGATAGGATCCTCTACAAAATCACTTAAAGGCCCAGAAGAGTTTGCTTTAGCAAAAAAGGAGTAATTTTATTCTGAGTTAAAAAATTTAGGAATGGAAAGGTTACCTTCTTTTTGTTTTCATCAAGATTTCTTGATGCAATAGTAGAATTCCTGGTATCCATGGTGGTGGCCAGCTTTTGGGTCAACTTATATTGATAAACTTTATTTTTGTGAGCAGGCTCAAGAGGTATATCATTAGAATTAGCTGTTGGGAATTTCTAGGTTAGCTTTTTTGTAGTTTTATTTTTTAGTAATGGACACTGAGCCTTCAAGTGACCTTGGGTATGGTATCCAATACAAAATACTGGATTTTCATAAAAAATGGCCTGATGTCTTATTTTGGTGTCGTAGATGCAATCTACATAGGTAGGTAGCTCAAAATCAAGGTTTGTGATAACGTATATTCTCACATGAATGATCCTTGACTGTACTTTTGTTGCAAAGTCTAGGATAATAAAATCTCCAACAAATTCAACAACCATGAGAAAAATCCTTTCATACCAATATTGGAGTGGTAGGTTTGGGATTCAGAACTAGATAGGTACCTTATTAATAGATTTTTTTTTAGGATCAGAATCCTCTACCCATTATCGTAAAAACAAGCTTCTACAACCATAGAACCAAGGTCCTCCAAACAAGATATGGTTGGTTTCTTGTGCATTGTTGAGGCTTATGAGGAAAAAAACTCTAAACATGCCCTTGATTTCTATGAATTCACTAGGATGCCATTTTGTCGATGCCTATTTCCTAATTGATTCAATTTTAGGTTGACCTCCCATGAATTTTCCTATCAAGGATAAAGAGCTTTGGTTGGTAATCAAATCTATAACACTGGGAGGAATGGAGATCTCCTTATTGTTGTGGGTGCAAGGTTTTAGCTTAGAAGAGGCAGACACATATCCCTAATTTCTGAATTTATCAGCATTAGAACCTCGAGACTAGCTCAAAAAATTACTACTAATGGTTAGATTTTTATAAACCGTATGTGAACCATAATCGCTAGTGGTGTGGCCTTCATCAAGGGGTCCTGGTAAGACCTCAAGGTCTTACTATAAATGTAATCGTAGGCCACTCAAATGGGGCTCCCTTGTAATCGCTTTGCCACTATAGGGGGCTCCCTTCTTGGAATATATGATTCTTATTCTTATTATTCATGGATGATTTGATATGGATGGCCAACCTAATATATATATCTACCCTAAAGCTACGTTGGTGAAGAGACATGATGGTTCACGTATGAAGAGACGTGATGGTTCACGTTATGAAGGATTGTGATGGTTCACTTTATAAGTTAATAATATAATAATTAAATGATTAATAATAATAACTAATACTAATTAATAACGTTAGGATTGAGGATCCTAACATGCCACCCTCCTTAAAAAGATCTTTGTCCTCAAAGCTCAAAGTGAGAAGCTTTGTCCTTTGTTTTCCAAGAAGGATTTGTGTAAGTTATTGGACTCTTTTAATGGAATCCTTTCGTAGGTAAGAATATCGAGAAGGATGGAGCATTAGCGAGGGACTGCCAGAAATATTAGTAACTATGTGATGATAAGGGAAGGGCAATCCTTTGGGTTCTTCATACACCTTAGAATGATGCATAAAAAGAGGTGATAAAACTTCTACATTCTCTTGTTGTTCCCTGGGAGAGGCAACGGAGGAGTGTGTAGTCACTTTTTTGTCTTGTTTTTGAATAGGTTTGACCCTATGGTGATAACTCACTATTGGAGAGAAATTTGAGTGTAGTTCTTGTAAAGTGCATGTTTGGCCATAATGAGTCACTTTGGGAATGTCTTGAGATATTTCTTGCTCATTGTCATTTTTTTCCACATATTCCTTTTCTTTTTTATCTTTTGTGGCTTCCTCATCTTCCTTACCTTCCTCATCGTTACCATATTTAGTGCTATCTTCAGGTGTATCCATCATAATGTCTACCTCTATATCATTTTATTCTTCTATTACCTTATCGATGTTAGCATTATGCATCGACTTGGGAGTGATGTAAGTGGTTGATGAATTCTCCAGAGGTGGTTTCCATAATCGATGTTGTCCGTTGATTTTGTCTTTGGCTAATTTGGCCAGTCCATAGGTTTGCATCATGGTATAGGGATTGAACCTTGTCACCTCCATTCTAATTTCTTCTTTCAATCCACTAATGAAGTTATTTATGAGAATTTATTCATCCAACCCTGTGTTGTGTTTGGTGATATCCTCAAACCAATTTTGATACTCATACACAGAAGTGATTTGACGAAGTTCCTTGAGCAAATTCCACATGGTTCGGTTCTACATGGCTCTAATACCAAATGGTAAGACCTCAAGGTCTTACTATAAATGTAATTGTAGGCCACTAAGAGGGGGCTCCCTTGTAATCGCTTTGCCACTATAGGGGGCTTCCTCCTTGGAATCTATGATTCTTATTCTTATTATTCATGGATGATTTGATATGGATGGTCAACCTAATATATATATCTATCCTAAAGCTATGTTGGTGAAGAGAAATGATGGTTCACGTATGAAGAGACGTGATGGTTCACGTTATGAAGGGTTGTGATGGTTCACTTTATAAGTTAATAATATAATAATTAAATGATTAATAATACTAACTAATAATAACTAATAACGTTAGGATTGACGATCCCAACATACCTAGATTTTTTATGCCCATGTCTTCCAAGCCACCATATTTGCCATTTTTGGGAGGGTTCTTTGGATCACCGCTATTGTCATTTCTTGTATCAGCTTTCCCCCTTCCAAAAAATTAAAATTTCCATTGCCATCGCTAGAGCTGTCAATCACCATCACCATCTTTCTCACCCTTGCTTTATAATGCTTGGACATTCCATGAAAGTATTTTCTATTTGTGCAAGATTTGAATGTAATGGATGGATTGACCGCTACTTACCATGACTAAATATGTTGCACTATGTTTTCTACCAACCTTGCATATTGCTAAAGATTCACAATCCCTTTTGTTAGGGTTTTTTAAAAAATATCTACACACAAAAGGAGATACATTTTTCCTGTTCATCGTTAGGATTTTGGTTCCAATCGTGTCTAATCTATGAAACATCCAACACCGTCCACAAATATCAAGGGATTCCTATCTACAAATATCTAGTCTATATCATGTCGTTGTTAAAGCCCTTGCGCCGAGTCCTTGCTAGAATAACACCTCCCTCCTTTGAATGTAATGGATGAATGGATTGTTGCTTACCACGACTTAATATGCTGCACTATGTTTTTTGTCAACCTTGCGCACCACGACGGATTCACAATCCCTTGTGCTACACTATAATGATTTTATTAAAAGTTTAAATTAAAATAAATATTTAAAATATTGAGTTTTAATTATTAGTGTTTTAGACCTAAGAATTAAAACTCGATAAAATAATTCTCTGTTAAGATAAAGCTCTTTTGATTAGGCTATCGTTTTTAGGTAGGTTTTCTTTTGATTGAGTGTTATTTTATGACACTCAATCAAAAGAGGAGAATTATTTTATCGAATTTTATTTAGACTATTAAAATAAAAATAAAATCTGGACATTATTAGATTATTAACCCTAAAATTTGTTAATAGTGATTTAAAAAAAAATCAAAACTCATTTTATATAAAATAATAAAAATTATTTAATAAATAAAAATAATAATTTATAATATAAAAATTGTGGTCCAAGATATAAAAATACAATGTTAAAGTGGTCTGAATTGTGCAGGCACAACAGAATGATGGTAAAAGATAAAGGTAAATGTACAACTCTCGTATGAAATAAAATTGGAACCTTCAAATTTTTATTTACAAGTTTCAAAACTAATTATTCAAGTTATACCGTTCAATATTTATCGTGTGGTAAAGTAACAAAAGTTGTAGAAGGATAACTAGTACTGGTGGACATTCACTCTTACAGTGTTAGAGTGGTTATCTACCGTATCACAGTTACACAGCCTTAACCACTTCCAAAAGAGCCTCAATCTGATCTAACCGTGCCGTGTTTGAATAACTTGAGCCACTGTAAAAATCGCAAATGTGAAATCTAAACAATGGTCAACTAGGTAAAACATAGTACTTGCCATATTAATTTGGGCCTGTACTCCATGCTCCGCGGGAACTGGGATTGTTATATTCAAATCAGATCATATGAGATTTTGGAATAGTGAATTGCTAAGTTTTTATTAAGAAAAGACTTAAGTTTAAAATTTAGAGTAAGTTTAGGATAGTAGTTTGGTCAACGGTAGGACCCTAGTATCAATCTTGACATACCAGTGGTCCTTTTCATGTCAAGTCATAAAACAAAGAATTGAAATATGTACTATTAGGGACAGCTACCCTTCATGTCATGTCATAAGACAAAGAGTTGGAATAGGTACTATTAGGGACAGCTACCCGGTGGTCCTCTTCATGTCATGTCATAAAATAAAGAGTTAGAATAGATACTATTAAAGACAGCTAACAGTAATCCTCTTCATATCAGGTCATAAAATAATTTAATGGAATAAATACTATTAAAGAATAGATACTATTAAGAAGAGCTCTAAGATTTAAATTAGAGTAATAGTAAAACAAAAAAAACTTTAAATGGGTTTTAAAAAAAAACATTATGACTTTTTCATCATAGAACATAATTTCGCATTGATAGGGACTAGACATGTACAGCACATGCGCCTGAAGAAGGTACAAGAAATTTATTAAAAACAATGGAAGTAGACATAATTTCACGCTGATGGGGACTAGACATGCAGAGCACATGCGCTTGAAGAAGGTACAAGAAAATTTATTAAAAACAATGGAAGCTGAATGAGACAGCCATAAAACGGGGTGAAAATTGTTGCACGGATACATTAATCTCATGATTTTGTGTGACGATTTAAGGTAGCAAATTGCAATATTGACGATGTCATCCAAGGGATGTCGTAAGTCTTCGTTTACCGCCATGAAGATAAGGCTTATTTTGTGTGGATGGCATTTAGAAGAGACGATTTATTCTCTTGTTAGGCAGGGATTTGATATGGTGGTCTAATTTAGAAGGCGGCTATGCATTACTGACTCAAAACACCAGGTACGCACTCAGAAATTCGATATAATTATATAGAAATGTTTCATTTTCTCATACCATGTGCCATTAATTACATCGAATGTCTTATTTGTCTACCCACAACAATGATTATGGAACCCGGCTGAGCAGCATGATGCCCATGGAGTTTGATAAATTGCAGCAGCTGCAACGGCTTATTTTAAAGAGGGATAATCTTGTGAGTGGAAGCAAGGTTTCATCTATAAATGTATGTCCCTGATAAGAATTTGTGCTATCATTCTGCAATTAGTATTCAATTTCTGTCTATTCAGCATGGAGTCCGTCCACTGCCTTTTGATATTCGAGTTTAGTAGCCTGTTTTGATCTTTTTACATAGCACCATAGCCTGGGTGTGTTGCAGTGTCTACCACATAGTTTAGAGTGTGTTCCACTGCCATTGTGGAAAGCTTTTGGAGGAGTGGAAGTTTGTACTTTTCAATTTTTACGGCGCAAGAGAAAATAGACTGGAAACGATATGGATTTTGCTGATAATAGTAGCCGGACGCTGGGAATCACAGCTGGTTCCTGCGCAGAAGTGAAGATTTCTGTGTAATATATGAATGGAGATAATTTTTTTGCAAAGTGCTTTTGAGGGGGCTTTTTTCTAACCGGTACGTAGCCTCTACTCGAACGATCGTCGCGTTGTGCAGCTTAGCGCTCTTAGGTTTTCTGCGCTCTTAGTTTTTCTAAGATGGGAAATACGTCATTCTAGTTTGTAAATCTGTATAGTTTGTTGTGCCGTGTGTATTAAAGAGTGAAGAAGACTGAGACTCGGAGAGATTTTAATACTAGGGAATGGTGATTTTATAGTGTATGGAGTGTGTATATTTAAATGTTGAAATATTGTTTTTCAGGCAGGGCATATCTTTATCCTATCTGTAAGCACTTTGATTAGTAGGGGGCAAGGCCATTCTCATATATCGCAAAGGTATTTATAGCAATTGTAATATTTTGCTTACAAGTTTTACTTGAATTTTTTTGAGATACATAGGGGAGTTGGTTACATCCATTATTTTAGTAATTGTTAGTGTAAAATTCAAATCAAAGGAACTCTTCTGAAGATTAATATCAACTCAATTAATAATAAAGATTTTTTTGGTGGGGTGTTTGAAGATGTTTATTTTAAAGTTTTTTTTTTTTTTTTTTAAGTTATTATTTTATTGGTGTGTTATTGATAGTTACATGGTATTAGAAAAAAATTAAATGATATAAAATATGAGATGATCCTAATATTACAAAAGGGAAGCATTTAATAACTTAAGACATACCAGTAGATGGATGAGCATGTTAAATAGAATAAAAAGAACATGTATTTTAGAAAATTTATTTTTTGACAAATAGATTCATGAGTTTTGTGACAAATAGATCCATGATTTAGGTATTTGGATTGACAAATAGATCCATGAGTTAGGTATTTGGATGAGGCACCTTTTTATAATGTATGATAGAATTAGAAAATATAATTAAGACACGCCAATAGATCTGGATGAACATGTTAAATGAAATAAAAAGAAAATGAATGCAAGAAAATTTATTTTGTAACAAATAGATCCATAAGTTAGGTATTTGGATGAGGCACCTTTTATAATGTATAAGAGGACTACCAAACTTAATATAGTTGATTTAAAAATGTAATTGACATGTCTCATTAGAAGAATAAAAGAACATAAGGACTACCTTAACAAAATAAAATGAATAATAAAGAAACATTGAAAAATGAATCTATCCTATAAGGATGAATATATTATAGATTATAGCTTGTCTAGTAAATATTATTTCTTTGTATGTACCTTTGATGTGAGAGGAATATTGTGTGTAATAAAATTGGAAGAGCTTTATGGGACATTATTATGTAAGAAGAGAATATTAATAAATTTAATGGTGAATTTAATGGGAATGAACAAGCTTTGTTGACTAAAAGAAAATACAAAAATTATAATCAAAGAATGCAAATTAAATATAAACCAACATAGTTAATGTAAGATCCACAAGATGACAAATAACATTAAACAAAATGAAAGCAACAAAGAAACTTCAATGAGAGGCATAATAACAACCACATAATGCATAGCTTTAAGGTAACTTAGTATAAGTGTTGGGAAGAAGGGGATAAAGTAAATCATATCTTAAAGGAAAAACATGTGGATTCCAAAAAGGATTCCATCTAAAGAATCAATCAAACATTATAAGGGAAGATGAAAACTACAAAAATATTTTGATTACTTTTATTGTTACATATAAAAACTCTATAGATTTTTGGTATATTATGAGTCATCATGAGAAATATTATTAGTCTTTACAGAAGAAAAATGGCTCCCAAAATTTTACTTTAGTTGATGATACATTGCTTGGTGTTGAAGGTGTTATAACTATTTCTATATAGGACACTAATGGAAATTAGCAAATTACTAAGGTGAATGTTAAACCAAAATTGAAGGAAAATCTTCTCTTAGTTGATTAGATAGTAACGCGTGGATACAAGGTATATTTCTATCAAGATAAATGTTTGATTAAGAATATAAGGGATGGATAAATAGTCATGGTAGAGCTAATTATAGAAAATGAAATATATAAACTTTATTAGTGAATTGTGGTACCAAATATTTGTACACTTAAATTATTAGAGTTTTTCTACATTATCAAATAAATATATGATGTTTATATTTCCTTGGATCAAATCAAACACAAGTATTTATAAGGTCGAATGATTGCAAAAAAACAAAGAGTCTCATTTGAAAGGAGTGTATCAAGAACAAGAGAACAAATTGAGCTAGTGTATAGTGATTTGTGTGGGCCTATAACTCCTCAATCAAAAGGAGAAGAAAAATATGTAACGTTTTATAGATGAATTTTTTATAAATATTTGGATAAAATTTCCTAAGATCAAGGATGAAATATTTAGGAAGTTTAAAATTTTTAAGACCCTAGTATAAAATTAGAGTAATAAAATAATCAAAATAATAAGAAATAGAAAATGTAAGAGAATATTTCAATTATAACTTTAAATAATTTTTTGAAAAATATGGTATTTGGAAGAAAACAATGAACAATTACATCCCACAATAGAATGAAATTGATGAAAAAACAAAATTTGGTTAAAATATCTCAACATATAATTCAATATATGAACTTTCCCATTAAAATTTAGGCAAAAGCTATCAATATACAACACATATTCAAAATAGATATCCTACGTCATGTCATGTCATGTCTTGACAGTATCACACCAGAAGAGACATGGAGTGGAGAGAAGCCCATTGTGGACTACTTTAAAGTATTTGGTTATTAAGCATATAGTCATGTGTCAAATGAAATATACACCTAAGAAGAGTGAAAACAAAAGTATTAAGCATATATTTTTTGGCTATGATGATCAAAATAAGGGCTATCTATTATATGATCTTCATTAGTAGGAATATAATATTTAATGAAGGAATTCAAGGTATCTTCTCAACTACTCCATGTCATCCTACTCAAAATAACATATATGATTTGCTTGATTATTTCATAGATATTGAAGTGAATGCAAAACAATAGGAGCTATGCCTATCACAAATATAGAGTTCAATTTTATGTGGTTCTATTTAATATGATAACATGAAAATGTTTAATAGTTGGGTTCATTGATTGTAATTTTAATGGTTACTTTGGTCAAGGTAAAATTCTTTTGGCATACTCAAAATCACATAAAACTTCAAGATCAAGATGTCCATCATGGAAATATTTTTTAATTAAAAGGTTTTTTAATTAAAAGGTATTCATTATATCATAACGAATGTTGCAAAAGAGGTTATGGGGGTTAGATTAATAATAACATTTTTCTAATCGTACATGGAAGTAGTATATTAAATTTTTTAATATATCTAAATAGGAGAAAATAGAGTGGCAAATATTTTATCCCATTGTTCAAATTTTAGAATACTAATTGCTCAGGAAAATTTCCTTCTTATGAAAAGATATTTAAAGTTTCATAAAATAATATTAGTGGTTTGAAAGTGTCAAAAACTATTTTTGATGGAGAGGAAAATCTAGATAAAGTTAGATATAGTCTAACTAACCTAAAAATAAATATAATACTTTGGTGTGTTGATAAACGTAACAAATATAATAAAATACAATGAGTAACCAAGTAAAAACCATTTACAATTGAGCACGGGCTTTGGCTCTTCTTGGGGAGGTCTAGGGTTCAAACCGCAAGGTGGGAGTGCGAGGGGTGGGTGTGTGGTGGCTTTCTATTAAATTCCCTATTGATAAGTATAGCTCTCAACTTTAGAAGAGGTCATAGGTTTTCTCACAATAACCAAATAAAAAAACAACATTTACAATTTATTTAAAAAATGAAACCAAAATTAATTTATTCATTGGATTTAAGTCTTTTTATCAATAACTTAAATGTTTAGCTACTACTTATTCTATTATAATTATATAAGTATTGTATATATATACTTAATTTTCAATTTACTTAATATATAAATATGTTATCATAAAAATTAACTAAACATTCAAAATAATTTATAGTGTTTTTTCTAATAAATAAATAAAAAATTAATTATATTTAATTATATTTATAACCTTATAAAAGTAATTTGCACATTAAAATATGAATATAAAGCCTTATAATATCAAACCTTGGACCTTATGAGGTTCAGGGATCAAATGACAGTGTAAGTGTGTGAGGGGTAATTATATCATGGTTGTGTGTTTAGTGTGTGAGGGGGTAGGTATATCATGGTTATGTGTTTAGTGTGTGAGGCAGTGAGTATATGATGACTGGGTATTTAAATTTTATTATTAAGTTGAGTTTTCCTTTTTATAAGTTTTCTTCTTTATAAGAAATTATGGTAAAAATAAAAATACCCATTTTTAACATCTATCATAAAAATTTCTACGATAAACAAGATTATATAAATATTTTCAACAACTCAAAAATGAAAGTAAATTTTACAAATTTTGTGGCTAAGCATGGAGCCTATAACTTGGTGGAATGAAGTCGCTACGTGGACTTTCTAAAATAGTTATAATAAAAAAAATAAATAAATAAATATAAAACCACAAAAATGCATCCTACACAATTTTAGTTGTATTTTAAGTGGTAATAATTAGACTTAGATATTTTTGAAGAATATTATAGTAGAAAGTTTTCATATTTTTAATAAAAAATAAAAATAATATGAACTATAAAAATGTATCCTAAATAATTTTAGTTATATTTTTAAAGTGGTAATAATTAAACTTGGAGATTTTTGAGGGATATTATAGTGAAAGTTTTTTTTAGGTATTTAGAGATCTAGAGGAATATAATCTCTTATAAAAAATCGTGTTAACTTGATTTGTTTTGTTTCAACATCACAATGGTTAGGGTTTTGACCTCTCTTTGGAAGATCTATGGTTTACACAAGATAGAATGAATGGTAGCAAAATGTTTATAAATTAAATATCTTACTTCAATATTCTAAAAATAAAAATTCTATTAACTTTAACTAATTTAACAAATTAAAATTTATAATAACATTTACTATAGGATCATCCAATGCACTCTTAATTCCGTATTCGGCACAGAATTCCGTATTAGTCCTTGCCGAATAAAAGCTTCAGAAGGTTTGCCCTTCTCGAATAGCTTGCCGGTAATCGTTGTTTAAATTTCGAAGATTGGAACTTCGGTAAATCTCAGAAATTCTGCATTTTAAATTGATAAAAAATAGGTTATAAGATCATTATTTAGAATGAAAATCATATGTTTGATAACTGAGTTGAGGGATAAAAGATTAGAGTTACAATGTTTGAAATATAAAATAAAATAGAGTTACAGCTGGTGCCTTCGAGATGCGCGTCGAACACCAGTTATTAAAACTGACAGATGTGAGAACTAAAAATAAAGATTGACTTTCAAAACTGTTACTCCGAGATGCGCGTCGAACACCAGTTATTAAAACTGACAGCTGTATGAACTAATATATATATATTTATATATTTAACAATACTTTTTCCACATATCTGTTGTAATAGATTATGCAAATAAACTACATCCACACGAGTTAAAAATAATATTTAATCAGTTGTATGGTGAAAAGATTGATTGACTTTCACATCTGTTTCTGCACGACAATGCCAAGCCGAAGCCTATTGGCGACAACTTGTATATTTATATCCATGGTGACGGTCGTCAAATTAGTTTTGATGTATATATATATATATATATATTTATTTATTTTTTTTAGCGAAAAATTCTTTGTGGAGCCGTCTTGGTTTGAGAGACCACGAACACGGGTTTTACACCGTCAAAGTCAACCGGGGTCGCACCCGACCCTGTCCACACCAACATTATCAATTGGATTTTGGATACCCAATTCAGCTTTTTGGTAGGGTGGATATTTGAACCTGGGACCTCCCTTAGAGGATTGCCTTTTCCTCTCCAACTCACCTACAACACCTGGGTGAAAAAACTAATTTATAGTGGAAAACACCCCTTTCGAGGTGCCACTTTCAACAGGTTGGGCATAGGAGGATTGGAGCCTTGTCGGCCTCTATCAGCATATAGGACATTCATAACTATACCATATATCTGCAGGATGGAGACAAGGGGAATGGAACCTGGGTCGGCCTCTACTAGCACCCAAAGCATTTACCACTGCACCACAACAAGCAGATATATATATACATATCGTAATTATATAGGATTGTAATTAGCTTTATATATATATATATATATATTTTTTTTTTCTAATTTTTTTGTATATAACATGAGGTGAAAGATTTGAACCTGGGCCTCTTTTTTATTTGTAAATTTTTTGTATAACGTGTGAGGTGAGAGATTTGAACCAGGGGTCTCTCTCTCTCTCTATATATATATATATATATTGATAAAAAAAAAGGTTGAAGGATACTGACCTTTTATATAGAGCTTGAAAGATGTAAAAAAAAAAAAACAAGAGAAAATCATACAAATGCAAGATATCCCTATCTTGGTAAAACAAAAAAACCTGGGCTAAATATGTTGATGGAGAAGCTGAAATAATATTCCTCCCGCTATCCTTCTATTTAATATGGTTGATGTAGCGCTCAATGCTTTACATAACTGATAAAGAAATTGCTAACAAAAATTTAATTTAGTGTGCTCAAATCCTTCATCGCATGATCCCAATAAGTATTCTATTTGCTCTGCCCTCTTTATCTGTTGGCTTCATTATCAATTCAACCTCTTCCAACTCCATGGGGGCATATGACCATACCTCAAAATTCATAAATTTAACTGCCATATTCACCATTTTATCGACAGATTTGTTTCTCTCTATTAATATATTTTACTTGACTTTCTTCTAGGTTTCCTAAGATAGTCCTCGCATCTGTAATTATTTGGAAAATTTTAGAATTATTTAACTCCCATTTTCCAAGAGAAATTATACTATTCATGGAATCCTGCTCAAGAACACTTCTCCTAAAACCTAAATTCACTCCAATTCGGAGGCCTGTAAGCATTGCCCTTGCTTCATCTTGGTGATTTGTCATAATTCCTATATCCTCAACATATGCAGCCACTTCCTGACCTTTGTCATTACTAATGGGGCCCCCACCACCAGCATGACTCGGTTTACCTTTTGTAGCTCCATCGAAGTTAATTTTTACCCAGTATTTATGGGGACATTTCCATCTAGTGTCTAGTCTCACTGTAATGACCCCAAAACACACAAACAAAAAATACAAAAATAGAAAGAGTTTTTTTTTTACTAAGGAGAGGGATACATGAACCCCTAACCCAACCAACATTTACCTAAAGTTTCAATCCCCTAAGTTTTCCTGAAAGTTACATCTCATGAAGTACCCTATCACAAGTCCATCTATGTAGGCGTATCATGTGTCACTACAGATAAGGCCATCTATCTCATCATTCTTGATGAGCTAGACCTATCACCCGTAGTCCATCAAAGGTATACACACATATCCATATCATAATCATTATGTGTAGGTATGCTATGAGTATTGTGAGTTAAGCTATCTATCTCGTCTCCACGACGAGCTAAATTAACTTAAATGTAATCTCTTCACAACTTACTCTTTTATCTCCCTAAATGGGTCTCAATTGTCTTAGGTCTCCTATTTTCTCCCTAAGGGATTCTCAATTCTTTTAGGTTACCTATGTTCACCCTAAGGGGTTCTTAATTCCCTTAGGTCACCACTGAGTTCACCCTAGAACTCTACACTTAGATTTCTGTCATCAAGCAACCAAAAAATGATACATCTAGATATTACAACATATGAAAACAATCACCAAGCATCTAGAAAGTAAAGCAAGCTTAACACTAAAATAGAATCAACTACATAAAGTAACCAAATATAGAAATAAAGTAAAAGTACCTTCTATATACCAATAAACAATTATTGCATCATAATTTGCATGATCAATCCTTCTTAATTTAAATAATATTACATTAACCACATTGCGGATACTCCCCACAATTTTAGACTTTGTGAGCATAAGTAAATCAGCATAAGATACAATTACCTATACTATGTTTCCATTGAACTCCTTGCTTCTACTTACTTCCCATTGGATCTTTGAGGGTAGTAGGGGATCTGGATACTCATGGTTCAATATAGGAATGCCTTTAAATGCATGTACTCATTTACTTTTCCAAATTACAACTATACAAAATTCAATTAAGTTTCTAACCATCTAATGCATAATGGATATTATAAAAGAACCTTTACTTTTATTTCCCCCTCTCAAGTTCCCTTAGAGAGTCATCCATCATGTACTAGTTAGATCAAGGTCTAAATTTAATCAAATTCATTCATGTCTTAAAGCATTAAAGTCCCATACCCCTAACCTTTAAAACAATATTTTTTAATTTAATTCCCTAAATCAAAGCCTCGTAACTTCAATTCAAAGAATAAATCTACATCTTTTTTAATTCACAATTTCCAATCAACCAATTAATGTTTAAAGTATTATAGTCCTATACCTTTAATCTTTAAAACAATCATTCATTCATTCCCTAAATTGAAGCCCCATAACTTCAATTTAAAGAATAAATCCACATCCTTTTTAATTGAAAACTCCTAAGATAATCAACTTTAATCAAATGGTTCCTTCTTAATTAAAAACCTTTAATAAATCCTATAAAAATAAAGGGGTCCTTTCTAATTAAAATCCTTCAATAATTTCATATAAATCAATGGTTGCTTTCTAATTAAAAAGCCTTCAATAATTTCACATAAGTTAAAGGTTATTTCTAATTAAAAGCCTTCATTATATTTTATATAAATCAAATATCCCTTTCACCCAGGTGTTGTAGGTGAGTTGGAGAGGAGAGGGCAATCCTCCAAGGGAGGTCCAAGGTTCGAATCTCCACCCTACCAAAAAGCTGAATTGGGTACCCAAAATCCAATTGATAATGTTGGTGCGGGCAGGGCTGGGTGCAACCCCCGGGTGACTTTGACGGTGTAGAACCCCCTGTTCGTGGTCTCTTGGACCAAGGCGGCCCCGCAAGGGTTTTTTCACTATAAAAAAAAAAAAATCAAATATCCCTTTCTAATTAAACGCCTTCAATAAATCTCATATAAATCAAAGGTTCTTTCTGATTAAAAGCCTTCAATAATTTCATATAAATCAAAGGTTCTTTCTAATTAAAAGCCTTCAATAAATCTCATATAAATCAAAGGTTATTTCTAATTAAAAGCCTTAAATATATTTTATATAAATCAAAGGTCAGTTTCTAATTAAAACCTTCATTATATTTAATATAAAACTAAGGTTCCTTTCAATTTAATTAAGTTTTACAACACCTTCTTAAGGCAGGGTCTACAACCAGGGCCCAACGCCTTCCAATGCAGATGCTGAAAAACCACGACTAAACTAGTGTCTAAGCAAACTAGAACCAGGTACTACTCTTACATCTATCATAATAGAGTTCCTACTCTTGGAGCACAAGGCTCTCAATTACTCGATACTCTAAACTCCCTCAATGCTCTTGGACATGTAGTGTCCATCTCACCATTGACACTCATTGGCTTCCCTTGCACAATGCTCACCAATAAGACACACTTTGGTTTCATAGTGTACAACACTCACCAATTAACACATTCTGGTTTCATAGCGCACAATGATCAACAATTAAAACACTCTAGTTACATAGAACACAACACTAACCAAATAACACATGGTGGATTATTTAAAACACATCCTAGATTCCTAAAGCACAACGCTCTCCATAAACATATGGTGGTTTCTCTAAGATACAGCCTAGCTTCCTAAAGCACACCGCTCTCCATAAACATATGGTGGTTTCTCTTAAAGAAAGTCTAGATTCCTAAAGCACATTTCTCTCCATAAACATATGGTGGTTTCTCCAAACCATAGTATGGCTTACTAAGGCACAATGCTCACTATAAACGTGGATGTAGGTGCTTCCAATATTGCCCATGGACTTTCACGCTACAGTGGAAATAAAACTAGCGGAGCATAACCAGGTTTTCTTATCATACGAATGAAAATAAAAACCAGATTTAAAGTTTAAAGCAACCCAACCTTAAAACTTGTACGGAGATGGAAATCTGACAATGTCTGGCTACCTCTCCTTCTCACTTCTGGTGTGTTCTTCTATTTATCCCAGTCCCTGCTCTACATCTCCTCGATGCTCCCTTCCTTCCTCTCCTATCCTATATCCTCTTTTTCCTTTCCTTCCTCCTTACGTGCCTCCTTGCCCAGGTGGCCCATCCACCGTTCTTCTCGAAATCTCCCCAGCCTCAAGATTCTTTCCTTCAATGCTTCGTCCCCTATCCTCTATGTGTTCCTTCCCATAATTTCCACATTTGGAAATTAGTAGCCTCATAGGTTTCACTATATAGGGAAAGGGAATAATTACATTTTTAAAATGAGGATGGTATGATTTAAATAAAATATCATTCCCATGATATTTATCAGCTCTTAAGTATATATTTTAATTAAAAAATGTCATTATTATTATTATTATTTAAATAAAATAAAAGATATCTATTTATTTTTAAATGGATTTTCTTTTATTTATTTCAATTAACTAAAGTCTTTTAATGAATTTTTCCATTATCATTAAAATGAACACCTTTAATTAATTCAAAAGAAATCTCATTTATTAATTGCAATGAATTTTATCAATGAGCGCCAAAATCAAACATTATTTAATTAAAACCTCAATAATTAATTTAAAGGAATATTTATTCGGCATATAAATTTAATTTTCTATCCTTCATAAGAATGATACTCTAATTTCACTTCAACATGATAGTTTACTTAGGCATCTATACACATTTTGCAGTTGTTATCCTATAGAAAACCCAACATTAAGCTACCCAAGCCATGATGCAATAGAGAGCAAACAAATTTATAAAAGAACAAAGAGGGAGTCTTTCCATCAACCCAATCACCTATCTTAGCCAGAGATTTTATGATAGCTACTAGGCTATCAACTAAAGCTCAAGGTGATCAATCATTGATGATTATCCCTTCCGTCAATGCATGCCTATATGAAGGTATTTATCCATGTTATCTTTGAGTACCTTAATAATCATTTCCCCTGATATTTGGTACCCTTATTCTTGGTGGGTGATTCTTGTTGTTCCCCCTATGAGTGTACCTGATCCTACACACTTGGCAATATGTTAGAGATAACATGCCCTTATAAATCAACTAAACATCATATAGTTGGTTTGATTTTTCAAACTAGGTATCACCACATCATAGGTTAATACATTATTTTATTTGTGCCATAAAGTCATCTAGGGAGGGTCATGACATCCTCCACTAGAATTAAACAACGTCCTTAGTAATTTTTTTTTAACAGAAAGTAAAATGATTACATCATATAGCTTCAAACAAAAAGGGAAATATTGTTCTGCATAACATCCACTTTCTCCCCAGTGGTATTCTTCTTAGAGAACTGGTCCAATTAGACCTTACACTATTCAAGAGTTCGATTTTGTAGAGATTTAGAATGAAACTCAAGAATATTCATTAGTAGTACTTCAATGGCCTTTGAATTTACCATCTAAAATTTAGAAACATCCCACACATGTTCAGGATCAACAACATATTTTATAAGCAAGGATATGTGTAAGGTATCATGGATTTTGGATAGATTAGGTGGTAATGCAAGTCGGTAAGCAACCAGACTGATCTTTTCTGTGATGTCAAAGGGCCCCATAAAATGTGGATCCAACTTTATGGATTTGATAGCATTTTTATTTGTCTTAACCCTTAAGAACACCTTATCTCTAATAGAATACTCTCTTGGAGTCCTTTTTAGATCTACATATCTGCCTATCTACAGCTTCTTTAAGCCTTTGCCTAATTTTTTTTAGTTGATCTTCCATTACCCTGACTAGTTCTGGCCCAATCACAACTCGATCCTCTAGGTTGTCCCAAGATAATGGTGTTCTACACTTTTTCCCATACAAGGCATTGAAAGGTGTCATCCCTAGCAAGGAGTGATGTCCATAATTATAGGCAAACTCTACCAAAGTTAGACAATATTCCCATTAAGATTTGTGATCCATGTAGTACATGCGGAGCATGTCTTCCAGAACTTGGTTTACCCACTCCGTTTGACCATTGGTTTTAGGGTGGTATGTTGAACTCATATTTACTTTTTCACAAACTGCACTATGAAGGGATTTCCAAAATTCAATAGTGAATTTAGAGTCTCTATCTGAGATAAATACATTAGGAAATCCATGCAATTGAAATACCTCTTTGACAAATCTGCTAGCTACTACCTGAGCATCGTCCTTTGTATTTCTTAGTATGAAGTGGGTAACCTTAGTCAATTTGTTGACCACTAAAAAGATGGCATTATGTTGATAGTGAGCCTTGGGTACAGCCACGATAAAATCCATAGATATAACCTAGCATTTTTCATAGGTATATCATAAAGAATATAGTTTTCCTATAGGATGTTGGCATTCTGCCTTAATTTTTTATATTCGAGGTATCGAGCAACAAAATTTGTGGTGTCCTTCTTCATACCTACCTAAAAGAAGGCTCTTTTCATGTTTTCTTGCATTTTGGCTCCTCTCGAATGAGCAGAATAAGGATATCTATGAACTTATTGCATTATCAAGTTCCTCAAATTGCTCATCTTTGGTATGATTACCCTTTCCTTATTATAAATAAATTCATATTTCACACTAAATTCCTAATTTCCTTTAGGATCTCTATCCATATTGACTCGAATTCCTTGCTAATACTCATCCTGAGATTGCTCCTGTCTCACTCGATCCATTAGGTCCATGTGAATTCTAGTTATGGTTGTTATTAATTTCCTTCTACTCAAAGCATCATCCTCAATGAGAAATTCCACCTATATTCTCTGTATCATATTGAGTATTAGTTGGGTGAATATATATCATAGACTTTTATGGTTTGTCTTTAATTCAAAGAGCCTTCCCACCAATTAGTGGCGCCTATCATAAAAAGTAATATTGATTATTGATTAATAAAAGTATAAATGCAATAACAAAGTCTCACAATAGCTCTTAACCAATGAGCTAATTACGCTAACTATTAGGCTAATAATAATTCTAACCTAATATAGCCTAACCATATTATATTCGCTTTAACAAATGGTGCTAAGCGAATGACAATATAAGTTAAAATGTCTTAACAAAATGAGGTAATATAATATGGTAACTCTAACATCCCCCGTTATTACATTATTTGGGTAATAATAGAACTACTAGCTACACTATCGCCCTCCCATACAAAAATATTTGGATAAATTATATAACTGCCCCAATACAGTAAAAAAGAAGAAAAAGAAGAGAAATGAAAGAATGGTGGCATGCCTCTAAATTTGTACCACTAGGTCTATCTCTGGATCTCCCTATGAATATACCCATGGATCGTTGCCTCTAGATCTGCCTGTAGATCTACCTCTGGAACTTTGTCTCTGGGTCTATATTTAGGTCTATCTTTGGGTCATTATCTCTAGGACTACCACTCGATCTGTCACTGGATTTGCCTTGAGTTCTACCATAGGTTTTACCTTTTCAGTAGAATCCATACAACATTTATTTCATCATGGTACATTGTGTGAGATCTGTCCATCCATAATCTATATGAACCTTGTTGGCCATTTTCATTTTGTACCAACAACTTGAAGAAGAATGATTCGTACATCCACATGAATCACAAGGATGTAGTCTCCAACACTTAGCTGCAACATTACCTATCTTGCCACAATGATTGCAACAATGCTTTTTAGGATCTGTAGGAGATTTAGGTTTTACAAACATGGAATTACTGGTACTTGCATGTCCAGTATAGCCAAGGCATCCATTATTTACCCTGACATTTAGCATTATTGGAGTTTTAATGCCTTGTTCCTATTTACCTAATCTCTCACCATTGAATCCCATTTTCTTCATCATTTTGGAACCAAATCCTCTAGCGTGTTTTTAAAAACACCCAATTTCATCATCTTCATCAATGCTTTTAGCAATATTGCATTTGTCGCTATTGATGATATTATGGAGTTCATTTTTAGGAGGTTCAGTTTTTAAGTCATTAGTGTCATAAATAAAATCTGCTACTATGATGAGATCACCTGTGCTACAACTGATATTTACCATAGAAGATAGGAGATCGCATGTATCACAATAAGCATTGGCCATCACAGGCTTAAGGTCACATGTGTCACAACAAGAATTCACCATCATGGGCTAAATATCACTTGTGTCACTACAAGCATCGACCATTTTAACCTTTGTTTCCTCACTAAAGTCCCTATATATTTTATGTTGGGAAATATCAAGAGAAATCTGTAGACACCAAAACAGCACCAATCCGATTATGTGACAACAAGCGCTGATCGCATTGACACACACAGCCCCTAGGGCAGCCCCTAGAGGTTAAACAGTGGTCCTAACCACTTCCAAAAGTAGTTTTAGAGGTCAGAGGTCAATTTGGCACCTTTTTGGCACCTTGCTCTCTGCTCGTCCCACCCCGGGATGAATACAAACTGGCATTCGTCCCACCCAGGGACGAATAGCAGCATTCGCCCCAGGGTGAGGCGAATAGCAAGTTTGATTGGCAAAAAGTCAAACCTCGGTAACTCCGCCAGTTAACTGAGGCTTCAGGCCATGCAATTGTGAGGAATAGCTTTTATTCAAGAAGAGAGACTTCAGTGATGAGTGTCTTTATTTTAGAAACCTCATGCAAGGAGATTTTTAATCAGGGAGTTAGCTTTTCTCTGAAAATAGGACAATTAACTCAAGTGGCGCCCTCGCATGCGCAATTCAAACAAGGAGACCCTAAGGTCTATAAATTGGTGAGTTTTCTCACCCAAAATATATATAGAGAAGGAGCATTTGAGCAACGAAGTGCTGCCAATTTACATACCTACTTGCGATTTGTGCTTTTACATCCTTAATCTCTCATTCGAAAGGGAGGTTATTGGGTGACTATTGGAAGCGCGAATCCGGACCCAAAACCCAATTTTTGGCCACAAATATCCACAAAATTTGTCGAAAACACCCCATAATCAGTTTTGGACCCATCCCAAGTGGATTGGTGCCAAAACAGTGTCCCAAACGGTGGGCGTCCTGCCCCCGGGCGCTCCCCAAACTGTCACAGTCCTATTCGCCCCACCCCGGGATGATTAGAAATATGTGATAGATTTCTCTGGTTTTTCTTTTGCATTTGATTCTAGATAGGTTAAATAGGTTACAGTTCAAATTTCATTTCATTCTGAGCAATTTTGACCAGGTTTTTGTTATTTCCCGCCTTCACTAACTTGCAGATGGCACCAGAAAAATCTGGGTCCTAGAGGCAAAATTGGAGAAATATGACCATCTGGGTCTTCCCAAAACACCCCCAATTAGCTAACCCCAACTTTTCAGGTCTTTTGGAGCTTCCTAAGTAGGACATTGAAGAGGGTGCTTTCTGACAAATTCTTGTAGGCCTATTCGTCCCACCCTGGAGCGAATACAAATCTGTGAGGAATTTCCAGACTGTTCTTTTTGTAGTGGTCTTATGATAATATTTTTATGCTTCTATCAAAATTTTAGGTCAATCAGAGGTCATTTGATAGTCGTTTTATTATTTTCATGCATACACTGACAGTAGGCCTTGGGAAATACATGTTTCATTCGTCTGCAAGTGCTACTAATATTTTCTGTTTCTTTGAACGCAGGTTTCCGATAGTAGAGGAGCAGGAAAGAGCAAAGAATCACATACAACAGCGGTGGCGACGTTTTGGTCCGCCCATCTTACATGTGGGCACGCGGAAGAAGGATTGTTATCCATGGATGTTGTGACGAGAAACATATTTGACGCTCCTATCCCCTAAAAAGGAAGGAGACGTATTGTAACACAATTTACAAAGCGTATCAATAAAGAGATTACCATATTTCATATTGCTTTTATCTTGTGTCAATTTGTATATGTTCTTTCTTGTTCTTTTCTTGTGGCATATTCCTTTTTGTTTCCGTATCCTCGTGCTTTCAGTGGCGATCACGGTGGGACCTCTGTCCCTTGATTTTTAAGATTAAATTTCTGATTAAATTTGCTTGTTATTTTGATTACAGGTACCAATTTTTCCAACACTTGGACTATTTCAGAGCAGAAATTCAGAGACATCTGACTTGGGCGAGAGAAGAGGTAGAGGTCTTAAACACCTTTTGTCAATTCTTTGCTTTATGTTCTCTGGTTATTTGCTTGCATAGGAGAGTTTGAATGCTTGCGTGCTTCATTTATGCAACTTAAAAGGAACCCCACACACCACGTGGTAACTGAAACAACAAGGAGTTGGTCGTAAAACCCCAACCCTTGAGCAAGACCAAAGGTGGATTCCATCATCACTTTGGCTTGAGATATTGCATACATTACCCCGATCGTGACTGTTGCTAGACGTAAATCCTGATGAAAGCTGACCAAGTGTAGCGGGGGTGATTCCCAATGCATGAGGATAAGTCTTCTATGGTAGGTGTCATAAACAGAGTGATCCCCCTTCAGTACCGCCTATGTTCCACGTACCATCTGCTCTCACGTACCAATAGTTTCCCTCACGTAAGGGCGGGTATATAGAGAGGTTGGTATATCGGTCTGGCAACGGTATATCGAAGGGGCGACCATTTTTTGGGAGTCATAAGAGCCCTCATTTTTGCATTTAAACGTTCTTTCAAAAAGCTTTCAAAACAACATCAAAACACACTAAAACCAGATTTTAGGGCACACTTTTAAATCTTTAAACGAGATAACCACTGCATTGATTGTGTGTTTCCTTTCTATTTAAGTGTAGCGTAAAAAATCCTAAAAGAGATAAAAATCTACTCGTCTTTAGGAGCACATCACCATGGTGTTCACTCGTAGCCGAGCCCAATCACGGGCAAGCACTGCAGAAAGTGCACCAAGGGGGACAAGTCACCTCCGATATAGTCTTGAGGACCTGGTCATCCCGCCTTGGTGGCCTGACACACAAGAGAGTCCACATCATGCCATAACAGAACAAGACTATAGAGGCACCTCTTTGAGGGGCACCCCCACTCAGCATAGGTCCTTCCAAGAAGAGAACCTACACGTAGCACTTAATGTAGACAGGAGACCTCCCTTAGAAGCCCGTTATGGGTGGCCTAGTGATGAAGTGCTAGAGCAACAGAGGGTCCAAATGGAGGGGCCACAGGATTTCATCATCCCTCCTCTACCTCGCATTACTATTAGAAACACTAGACAGTGTCCAGAGTATCAAGCTTTCCAGATAGGGCAAGACAATTATGCCCGCACCTTTTATGCATATGAAAGAGAGGATGAGGAAGATTACCACGTTCCTCAAGAGCAGTACATAGCATGGGAGTGATGTACCTCCATACCTGCCATGTATCAAGATCACCCATCGAGGCTACAGCCTCAAGTTAATGCAGCTAACCTCGATAGAGGAAAGCAGCCCATAGAGGTCTCGGATCACCACGACCGAGGTAGACATATAGGAGAGGCATCTAGGCTTCCTAAACAAGAGACGATGGAACAAAGTGACTTGGCATTTGCCAAATAGGCCACCCGCCAAGCACAAATCATGTAGCTTAGGCAAGATCAAGAATAGTTAGAGCATCTTTGTCAGCTTAACAAAGAGTGCATTCAACGTCAGACAGCCGAATTGCTTCATAACAATGTGCTTGCGAAGGTTCCAAACCCTTGCACGCACAAAGTAGAAGTGTATGAGAGGCATAACCCTTTGGTACGAGAGAGGTCCATGCGACCTTATCAAGTATTGCCTCCGAGACCTCCTAGACCTGAGCGGGAGGCCACTCCCCGAAACAATGATGGGCACCCTCCGCGGGCACCTACCCATGTGCATAGGTCTCGGCCAGCCACTCCTCAGGAAGCTTATGAGGAATATGAACAAGAAGAAGAGAGGGCTGAAACGCTCTATCAAGGTAGAGGGGGTGCTACCCAGCTACTTCTCAATAGGCCTCAAGCTCCCCGCAACCCACAATGGGAGCAAACTAAGGAGGAAGAAATTAAATCCTCTGATGCATATAAAGCGTTGTTAGAGCGCTTAGAGTCTATGGAGATCAAGACTTCTGGGCCCCAAAAGCCCACTTTATGCCAACTCCATAGTCATCCTGTGCATCCGTCAGTGTCGGCACCTCCATACCCGGAACACTTTAAGCTGCCCTAGTTGGCACTCTTTAGAGGGGAGGAGGATGCCCAAGAGCATGTGACTAGATTCCTGAGCCAGTGCTTTGGTATTCAAGACAACGATGCTTTGTTGTTGAGAACATTTATAACCACATTCGTAGGCCCTGCCTCGGATTGGTTCACCCAATTACCGAAACATAGCATCAATAACTTGGATCAGCTAGTGGACGCGTTCCTCGAATGCTTCACCTTCAACACTAAGAAAAAGGCATCATTGAGTGACCTAGCTAGCCTCAAGAAGTATGAGGAAGAGACCATGGTGGCATACGGGAACCGGTGGAGGACGTTGCTTGCAAAGCTGCCTTACCTCCCTCCCATGTCAGATCTGACCCAAATGTTCTCGAAAAGTTGTTTGAGATCAATCTCCATGCTATTGCAGCTGCAACAATATGCCAGTTTAGAGGAAGCTCTAGCGCAAGCCAGAGTCATTGAGGAGATTAAGATACAGGATGGTGAGATTGCCAAACCTAAGAAGAAAGAATGGACAAAGAACACTAAACCAGGGACCACGCAACCAAAACCTGCTGTGGTTAATCAGGTTGCCATCAATGTCCCTAAGCCTGCACAAGCAACACAACCTCAAAAGGCTAATTATCAGGTGGTGCCTCCCAACAACTATGAGAGAGAAAACCAAAGGTAGGAGCAAAATCAGCAGCGTCGCCCTAGGCGACAATTTACTCCTTACACAAAGTCCCAGGACTCTTTGTTTGACCGCTTGTCAGCGATGAATTTGATCAACCTTCCAGAGATTCAAACTATAGATCCCAATGCACCGAAGCCTAAAGGGTATAGAGAAGACTTGTACTGTAGGTTCCACAGGCATAAAGGACATGATCTTAACGCATGCTGGAAGTTCAAAGGTTTGGTACAAGATCTCATTGACAACAAGACATTGGCGGTGGACAACCCCGTAGCGCCAAACAACCAACATATGGGAGTATTCAGAGACCCCTTGCCTACCCATGAGGCACCGGAAAACCCCTTCAAGTCAATGAGGTGCAACAGAATTGCCCTATGCAAGGATATGTGGGGATGATAAGCATAGTGACTAGGAACAAGAAGTACCCAGGAGCTGCTCCTGCAGCAGCCACAAGAGAGGTTCCATCAACGTCACAAGCTCAACAACACCCTACGCAACTTCCCCCGCCTAGACCAGTGGCCACGATTCAAACTAGACTTACCCAAAGTCTAAGGACCACATCGGCTAGGCTCTCCATATATGAGCTAATTCAACAATCAGTGCCCCATCGGGAGGCTCTAATGGAGATTTTAAAAGCAATCGAGCTGCAGCCCCATGAAGTGAACTCTTTCAACAATTTTGTGGGGCATGTAAAACAATGTACAGAACCAATCATCACCTTTAGAGAAGATGAATTGAAAATAGTGACTGGTGATGTGGCGGATCCACCCCTGCACGTTATCGTGCGGGTCAATGGGATTCCGTATAAGAGAGTGTTGGTGGACACTGGCTCGTCCAGTAATATCATCACTACAATAGCTCTGAAGCATTTGAAGTTGCCAGCATCTCATATCGTGGCTTCCACTTACACACTGCGAGCATTCAATGATGCAATCTGCTCGATAGTTGGCACAATTGTCCTACCTATCCAAGTGGGACAAAAGACCATTCATACATTGTGCCATATCTTGGAAGGCGAGATGGCTTATAATATCTTGTTGGGCTGGCCTTGGATTCGGGACATGAAGTGTGTCCCTTCAATCGCTCATCAGTGCCTAAAGTATACATTTGAAGGATAGGTGCATGTAGTCCCGGTGGACTTGGAGCCTTTCAAATACTGCAATACAGTGCAATTCATGCCGCAATCGACCCTTCCATCAACACATTTGGATTTTCAGTTGAATCCATCTCAACAGGGTCCGATTTCGTAGGCATCTCCAATGATTAATCCATCGAGTCCTCAGTCGGGTCCATCTTCTTTCGCCAGTCCTTCCACAATGATGCCACCTACGGTGGCCACATCCAAGGACAAGGGAAAGAAACCCTTAGAAGAAGAACCACCTCTAGTCTCAACCATCTCGACAGAAGAGATGCCTAGCAGAATGGAAGTCGAGATGCCTAGTTCACCCCACATGGAGTGGACTCAGGAAGGACTCCCATTCGCTTCCCCTCAACCACCAATGGTCACCATTGAAATGGCCAGCATGGGCCTGGGGGAGTATCTAGTGAGGAACATTATAGCAACGCCCACACTCGAGTCCATGCAAGACATGGGGAGGCCTCGACTCCCCATCGGCTCAGTGGTTCCTTTAGGCTACCCACCCAATCAGACAAACTTTGTTTATGGGGGCCTGGATAATGGCGTTGAGATTTGTATGCAAGAAGATGAAGATGAAGAGCCCTTTGTTGAGGATGTCAACTATCTATCCAACCCTGATTTTGCTTTAAGATATCTAGGCCAATGCAATTGGCATGGATATGGGTTGGGTAGGTATGAGCAAGGAGTGCGTGTTCTTTGCCAACCGAGATATCAAATGTCGTATGACAAGTCGGGAGTAGGGTTCAACCACCCCTTGCCCCTAGACATCTTGGTGGAAAACATGCAAGGCCTAGGGATAGGCAACAAGGATGGGTTGGCATCAGGTCCATATGCCAATCCTAACACAAACTATACATTGGGAGATTATCTCCCATTGCTAACAACCAACCTTGTTGACCATAACAACCCTTTCCCTTCGGCCGAACAAGGAGAAAATTCAAGGACTCACCCACAAGGGGGATATGGACAAGACCAAGAAGGGTCTTCAGAGGATGAGTCGGAGTACGAGGTAGCCCCTTGGGATCCTTTCGAGTCTGATAGCAATCATTCGCAAGTATATCCCATGAATGATGATCAGGAAAGCTTCTTGACAATGTTCCCATTGGCTGCTCCATTTGAGCACATGCCACTTCAAGAGAATCAGGTCCCCCATAGAGAGCGGAACAACCTCGATGGGACCACATCAATTTGCTCGAACAAGATGAGCCTCATGTGTCGCAAGCAGCTGTTGGAGCTAACGAAGGCTTTTGGATCTCCGATAGTGATTCGAAAGATGAAACTGAGATGGCCTATCTCAACCACATGCGACAGATGCAACAACGATACCCTTTGGACATAGATGACATGTTTGAACACTTGCACATAGGTCCAAGGCATAGGTGGCACCTCAACCCGGCGTAGTTATAGCAATTACTGCACCCGCCACTCTAGGTACACAGAGAGCATCTTCCGCCTGGAGACCCTATCAAACCATCAGTGCCTAGGGCGGACCCTGTCTTTGTCTCCATGCATAGGGCTGATCCATTTGTGCCGGTGCCCACGAGCCAGATCCGAGCACACAGATTGTCTAGGATGTCCGAGTTATAACACCCATGGTAATGGAGACCACAATCATTTCATCAACATGATCTCCATTGACCTAACCGCCCCCATCCATGATCCAGCCGACCCGACACGGTCATTGTATCTAGATCTAGATGCTATCGACTGGGATCGCGTTGACACACCACCATCCCCATCAGAGTATTGGCCTTGCGGAGGAATGTTCCATTTCACCCCAGGACAGACTCAGGATGTCTTCCATGCTGAAGAGGAACCTGACGTTCCAAACGATGATCTAAATTCAGCAAACGATATCCATTTGATCCCAACTCCACACCAGTTGGAGGACGGGTCCCACATGTCGATCGAGGAGACGACTGACGTAGACATCGGCTCAGATCCAGTGAATTTGCAAATCATCAAGCTGGGGGTAAGTCTATCCCCCGAAGAGCAAGCCGACTACATTGCCCTTCTCAAAGAGAAGAAGGAGGTTTTTGCATGGTCCTACAAAGACATGTCGGGGCTAGACCAAAATCGCTTGGTCAAACCCCAAAATGCCCCAAAGGGGTCCATAAACCCTTTGGTCAAACCAAAAGCTCCAAGGATTTTCATAATCTCTTGGTCAAACCAAAAGCTCCAAGGATTTTCATAATCTCTTGGTCAAACCAAAAGCTCCAAGGATTTTCATAATCTCTTGGTCAACCTAAAAGCTCCAAGGATTTTCATAATCTCTTGGTCAACCTAAAAAGCTCCAAGGATTTTCATAATCTCTTGGTCAACCTAAAAAGCTCCAAGGATTTTCGTAATCTCTTGGTCAACCCAAAAGCTCCAAGGATTACCATAACTGCTTGGTCAACATAAATATTCAAAAACAAACAAAAACAATAAAATCATCAAAAATAACAAAAAATTCAAACCAAAAAAAAAAAAAAAAAAAATTGCATTTCAATTCCATGCATACTCATAAAAATCAAAAATAACAAAAAATTGCATTTCAATTCCATGCATACTCATAAAAATCAAAATACAAAAATATAGGTTGCATTAGGCATCGCATCCATACATTGCATATTTGCTAGGTCATACAAGTCAAAGCACCTATAGGCTTCATTACTTGGCAAATTCCATCATTTTCCACATCAAATCCATTTTCATAAATGCATACATCCAGAATAACACCATCACCATTTTTAGCATAGTCAGTTGTCTCCTAATGTATATAGGGTTTTCGTCATTCAGATGTCTTTAAATTTCTAGCCAAAAACTGTACATAGTTAAACAGATTTTACATGGGAAAGTTTTACTTGGATCACGCCTTGTTACGTAGCATCCCAACACAAATTAAAACACATAAAATAATTCCTAAGTTGTGTGAACGCAAGAGAAACCTACAAAGCAGTCTAGGGTACCATAGGTGAAAGATTAGCCTGTTCATCCCCCTGTGCGAATGGTTCCAGAATGCTGAGAATTGACAAAAGGATGAGCTCTTCCCTATCCATTCCCCATAATAAACAGTGGTTTTCACCACTCCCACAAATCCCAATCATAGTTGGTCCCCAAAGTTGTAAGGATTCGTACTACACGTCCTTGCCAAGGATGGGTAGTCATCCCCAAGACCTAAAAGGATCAATGCCATTCAAAAACAAAATTCCAACAAACCATCATCACAACCATCTCCACTCACCTTTGGTCTCAAAGTTGTAAGGATTCGTACTACACGTCCCTGACCAGGATGGGTAGTCATCCCCAAGGCCTAAAAGATCAATGCCCTTACTTCATAAATCTCCATCATCCCCTTGGTTCCCAAAGTCATAAGGATTCGTACTACACGTCCCTGAACAGGATGGGTAGTCATCCCCAAGGCCAACAAGATCAAGGCCATTCACAAGCTCAACCTTACAAAGCTCAAAATACAAAATCAAATAACAGTGGTTATCACCACTATTCAAAATCCTTGCTCAAAAAGAAAAACAAAGAGAAAAATAAATAGTGATTTTCATCACTATATAGACGAGCAAGTATCCCAAATCATTGAGCAAACACACAGCCTGAACTTGAATCTCTGGAATTCTCAGCATTTGAAAAACCATCTAGGTGATCCTCATTACGGGTTTGGTGGACAGCCTACCTGGCAATGGTGGTATCCTAACCGCATGACGATATGTCTTGTCACATTAGCTTTGCGTGTGCGTAGACCAATGTTTGCATGTGGATGAGCTAGCTTATGGTACCTTAGATTGTCTCATGGATTAATCTTGCTAAATACAACAACGGAGTTAGTGGAGCTAATTAGGTGATCCTCAGTACAGGTTTGGTTGATAGCCTATCTGGCACTGGCGGTATCCTGACAAATACCACATAAACGAACTCAATTGCACACATAGGGATGTGAAATAACTTGGTTAAATTCAAGTTA
This sequence comes from Wollemia nobilis, assembly GCA_028583015.1. Classification (NCBI taxonomy): domain Eukaryota; kingdom Viridiplantae; phylum Streptophyta; class Pinopsida; order Araucariales; family Araucariaceae; genus Wollemia; species Wollemia nobilis. Next base: position 4,304,399 of record JAQPPZ010016349.1, read on the forward strand.
GATTTATACCTTGTTCAAAAGTCTTGCGAGATAAATGTATAGTCTTGGCTAGTTAGTTAAAATATCTGAATCTCAGAAAAGCTTAAACTACATTTTAAAACAACTGGTACATTTCATTCCGTACATCACCATCAGAAAATATGCAAAATACAAAAACAAAGTTTTCACATGCAAAGTCATTCCACAAAGTCATCCCATTAGTACAACAAGTCAGTCAAATCTTGCACAGTCTATGGTGCCATCGACAAATTATCAACAACTCATGTCATTCATTCCATATGCATACATCATACAAATTAGAAACATCGCATTCATAATAGCATATGCATACATCAATGTAAAAACATGTACATAAAAACAAACCATGAAAAGTGTATAAACACAAAAAAGAGTCATCTGTATATATATCATAACAAAAATGCCCACAGGCTACAATGAACCGGTCCTCTGACCCCGCAACAAAATCCAAAAACTCAAAACCCCCAAGCCTAGGGCGTCGGCCACCATGATCACGTAGGATCGGTGCGACGGGAACTACCCCCTGTAGTGTGGGTCCTATGGGACCTCTCAGGGCGACCACTGTGCCCCTCGCATCACGCCCACTAGTGCCTCCCTCATCTAGCCGCCTACGATGGGACGATGCTGATTGCTCAGTATCATTGTCTCTCATCCGACGTGAAGAGCCACCTCCAGGGGGCTCAAGTATCCGCCCACCAAGGTGGATAATCTCTCCCTCCATATCCAATGCCCCTCTCCCTCGACCCCATTCTGCCTCCCGTCGACCCCACTCTGCCTCCCATCGATGGTAGTAAGCTACTACATCATCACGCTATGCTAGCTGCACCCGTAGGAGATCCCTCTCTCGTACAACATCGGTATCCCCCTCCTACCGATGAGACGCAGCCCATGCATTCTCCTGCTCTTCCAGCTGAGTCCGTAGGAGATCTCTCTCCTGCAAAGCCTCTCCTAGCTCCCCATCTCATCTCCACAGTAGGTCCTCCAATCATGCTATCTCAGCATGTCTTGCCTCCACCTCCTCCGAACCTGCCTGAGGCATAGGCGAATCCGGGACAGCAGCCTGCTCTAGCTCCCACTGCTCCAGGACGTCCTGCATCTCCGGCTGATCCAGTACCCCAAAATCCCCTCCAACATCCTCAACCTCTACCATGTCTGCATCATCACGTGGAGCACCCCAACCCTCATCTGGTGCCTCTGTACCCTCATCCCCTACTACACCCCCTAGAGGCCCCTCACCTCGCCATCACCGTAGAGTCCACCACTGCTCATACTCGATAGTAACCCCGACGTCATCCACATCGGGGACGTCAATAACCATATCTGAATCCTCGCCAAGTGGTGCAATGACTGGCCGGTCCAGAGTCCTCTCATCCCCCCGATGTCGATAGACCACGGGCTCACCAGGCATCCCCTGGTGCACCCCAAACTATCGGGTCACCCGACCATATGGGAAGAACTCCTACTCCATCCCATGCCTCCCAATCAGCCACCCCCCCTCCATACCCACCAGAGCCACTCTCCAACCTTAGGCTAGGTTGGACAGTCCCGGTAGGGGTGCCAGAACACCTCTCCAAGAGTAAGCCGAGCGAAGGCATCGGCATAGTGCCCTACGACACCTGCCCATCATCGACTCTGTCCCTGCTCCTTCGACCTCCACCATAGTACCCCATATCCAATCTCTCGGTCTACCATCTCCGCCCGCATCATCCAGGGCAGCCCCGTCGGCCTCTCCACTGCTATGTGCTGCCAAGCCCAGCACTGCAACAAGTAGCTACAACTGATCCCCTTTCGCTTCCAAGCAATGGACCTCGTACAACTCATCATAGAGCTATGCCAGTAGAGTCTATCCCCATCTCATAATCATTGGAGCATCTATCGGACACTCCACCAACCTGAACACCACCTCTAGCAAGTTCCATGGGAACCTCACGCCAGAAGAGTCGGGGAGCAGCATGTTGGAAATGAGGCCCATGAGTAATGCGTGCCTCATTCCCAACACACCCCTCTCTAGCCACCATCGCACCAGTATGCCACCAATCTGGCAATCGCTCTCCGCCCTCTCCACGGGGCTCTCCACACCCAACTCCTCTCCATGCCCGAAATAGCGTATCAGTACCATTGTCCTCCGATCCCGTGGCATCGTCCGGATCGGCAGTCCATCTATTGGAATCCGAAGAATCCGATAGACATCCTCCAAGGTCACCGTTATCTCCCCTATTGGGAGATGGAAGGTATTGGTCCAGGGATCCCACAGGTTGATCAGGGCCATCAGATAGGCCCGATCCTCGACCACCGGCTCCAGTCGAGTCACCTGCTTGAGCCCAAGGGCGTCAAGCCAGTCCCAGTCAGCCAAAGTCAGCGCCGCACGTGCTTCAGTAAACATAGTAGGCACCCGATACCGGCTCTTCACAACCTGCAAAAGAAAACAACACAAAAACATTAAAAACAATGAAAAATTGTACAACACTAACATGTATATACAACAATGCATTAAAACTGTACACCAAAAACAAAACAAAAATTCAAAAAAATTAATTTGTCAGACCTAGGGTTTTTAAACTCTAACTGATTAATTAACAACAAAAACACAATAATTTGTCAGATCTAGGGTTTTTAACTCTAACTGATATCAAAAAAAAAAACAACAGTCAACTAGGGTTCACGCTATGCTTTCCGCTTAGTTTTACCCTACGTTTTTTAACCTACAGTTTAGATTTTGGTTTCATTCAGGTTCAACGCAGTTTTTAAGTTATGTTCTAAACTAAGTTTCTAAGTTCAGTTTTCAACTAAAATTTTGATCTGTGTTTAACTAGGGTTAAATTAAGTTTTTAGTTAAGTGTTCATAGACTAGGGTTTTCATTTTTAACCATAAACAACAACAAAAACAAACAAAACAAAAAAACATAAGAAATAAGCAAAATGCGATTTTCCAATTGCAACACAAAGTAATAAAGAGGAAGGGCACTCACGGGTATCGCTTCGGCTCCGCCGCTCGATCCGGTGTGAGAACTCATGGTCATAGAAAAATTTTGGCAGTGCTTCGCTTCGCAGAATTGACCTCCTCCTCCTTAGAGCTCCAAATCGCCAAGAAAAACAAATGCAAATGAGCCCAAAACTCAGTTTTGGCCTTTAAATAGGCTTTTTGAGCTTGTACTCGTTCCACCCTGGGATGAGCGCTCTAGTTAGTGCTCGTCCCACCCTGGGACGAATACTAAATAGGAATTCGTCCCACCCAGGGATGAATACAGAGCAAAAAATTTCAAAAACAAAAAAAAAATGCACAAAAATGCACCAAAACAAGCCCTAAAAGTGTCCGATCAGAGTGCTTTTGCACTTGACATTTCGGGCATGCAAAATAGATGTCGGGGTCACAAATCCTCACTATCCTACTCCCTAAGAAGGCTACCATAGCCGGACCGCTCCACGGGAAGACGGATTTTTGAGAATTTCATCCCCAAATGGCGTCACCAAAACGGGTCAAAACCCATCCAAAAATAGCAATAACATTGCCGAACGAAGGCGCTTTTGCGCCTGACATTCTTGGCATCCAAAATAGATGTTGGGGTTACAAATTGTCACTATCCTACTCCCTAAGAAGGCTACCATAGCCGGACCGCTCCACGGGAGGATGGATTTTTGTCAATTTCAGCTCCAAAATGCGTCACAAAAAGGGTTAAAACCCACCAAAAATAGGTCAGAATGTTCGAAAACTGCTTTCGCATTCAATGGTAAACAACTGAAGGCACCCTTACCTAAGTCATCTTGGGTCAAGCGACTCGTCGCTTTTCTCATGTCGGTCATTCCCTCATCGATTCGTCGCTTGAGGGGGTAGTCACACTTAGTCGCCAATCAACAACAATATACCCAATCATGGAAATGACACGCATTCAAAGGATCATTGACAAAGACAATCGTGCCCTTGCTTGGGGCAGCAAACAAGCAATTATCACAAGCTGATCAAACACTTGGCATTCATGAATCATGAACTCAAGGTTCCCACAGACAAAAGGTTGCGCCCTTTGCCTATTCATGACTGATCAATGTCCAAGCTCAAGTAACACCTCACCGAACAAGGTTAACACTTGGATTAAGTTCCTTAGCTCGTTAGAAGCAAGGATTCAAGAATGCATGCCCTTTCCATACTTGGGGCATCAAGAGTTGGTTAGGTTACTGAGAAACCCTAATCATTAGTGCTTTGGTTATCTATTTTTTCTCGATGCTGTGCCTTGCATAGCGCTTCCCAAAAAGGGGCATCTGTAGACACCAAAACAACACCAATCCGATTATGTGACAACAAGCGCTGATCGCATTGACACACACAGCCCCTAGGGCAGCCCCCAGAGGTTAAACAGTGGTCCTAACCACTTCCAAAAGTAGTTTTAGAGGTCAGAGGTCAATTTGGCACCTTTTTGGCACCTTGCTCTCTGCTCGTCCCACCCAGGGACGAATACAAACTGGCATTCGTCCCACCCAGGGACGAATAGCAGCATTCGCCCCAGGGTGAGGCGAATAGCAAGTTTGATTGGAAAAAAGTCAAACCTCGGTAACTCCACCAGTTAACTGAGGCTTTAGGCCATGCAATTGCGAGGAATAGCTTTTATTCAAGAAGAGAGACTTCAATGATGAGTGTCTTTATTTTAGAAACCTCATGCAAGGAGATTTTTAATCAGGGAGTTAGCTTTTCTCTGAAAATAGGACAGTTAACTCAAGTGGCGCCCTCGCATGCGCAATTCAAACAAGGAGACCCTAAGGTCTATAAATTGGTGAGTTTTCTCACCCAAAAGATATACAGAGAAGGAGCATTTGAGCAACGAAGTGCTGCCAATTTACCTACCTAACTGCGATTTGTGCTTTTACATCCTTAATCTCTCATTCGAAAGGGAGGTTATTGGGTGGCTATTGGAAGCACGAATCTGGACCCAAAACCCAATTTTTGGCCACAACTATCCACAAAATTTGTCGAAAACACCCCATAATCAGTTTTGGACCCATCCCAAGTGGATTGGTGCCAAAACAGTGTCCCAAACGGTGGGCGTCCTGCCCCCGGGCGCTCCCCAAACTGTCACAGTCCTATTCGCCCCACCCCGGGATGATTAGAAATCTGTGATAGATTTCTCTGGTTTTTCTTTTGCATTTGATTCTAGATAGGTTAAATAGGTTACAGTTCAAATTTCATTTCATTCTGAGCAATTTTGACCAGGTTTTTGTTATTTCCCGCCTTCACTAACTTGCAGATGGCACCAACAAAATCTGGATCCTAGAGGCAAAATTGGAGAAATATGACCATCTGGGTCTTCCCAAAACACCCCCAATTAGCTAACCCCAACTTTGCAGGTCTTTTGGAGCTTCCTAAGTAGGACATTGAATAGGGTGCTTTCTGACAAATTGTCATGTAGGCCTATTCGTCCCACCCTGGAGCGAATACAAATCTGTGAGGAATTTCTAGACTGTTCTTTTTGCAGTGGTCTTCTGATAATATTTTTATGCTTCTGTCAAAATTTTAGGTCAATCAGAGGTCATTTGATAGTCATTTTATTATTTTCATGCATACACTGACAGTAGGCCTTGGGAAATACATGTTTCATTCTGTTTGCAGGTGCTACTAATATTTTCTGTTTCTTTGAATGCAGGTTTTCGACAGCAGAGGAGCAGGAAAGAGCAAAGAATCACATACACAAGCGGCGGTGACGTTTTGGTCCGCCCATCTTACATGTGGGCACGCGGAAGAAGGATTGTTATCCATGGATGTTGTGACAAGAAACATATTTGACGCTCCTATCCCCTAAAAAGGAAGGAGACGTATTGTAACACAATTTACAAAGCGTATCAATAAAGAGATTACCATATTTCATATTGCTTTTATCTTGTGTCAATTTGTATATGTTCTTTCTTGTTCTTTTCTTGTGGCATATTCCTTTTTGTTTCCGTATCCTCGTGCTTTCAAAATCAATGATATGTAGACTGCCCTTATGACACCTATAGGGATTTGAACACCATTCTTCTGAAGGTATTTAGAATCTTTAGAATCTTTGAGAATGGATTTTACACCACTGCGTAGTGTAGAATATTTTTCATCCTCATAAAAATTCATTCCTTCCATCTTTGGTGGAAAGTAAGGACCTTTAACTGATTTTTCAACAACATTAGTTTGTTTAGGGGCTTGCTTTTTCTTTGATATGCCCATTTTTAAGGTGTTGGTATCTACCGAAAATGAACCTTTTTACAATCAATTTTGCAAAATAATTTCACTAAGGTGTCGGTCACTGCCGAAAATGCACCCTTATAAGTCTTCCCCCCTTGTTTTTGCAAAAAATATCTCTCTGGGGTGGAAAATATGTTATCCCCTCAGTGTGCAAAATAGGAGATGGTGGAGAGAGAAAATATTAATCCCCCCTTAATGCAAAAAATTGCATCTATGAATCCTTAAAAGGCTTTTACAACAATTTTCCTCCTTGGCAATTTGCAAAAGGTTCATCAGAAAAAGTAGATAATGATGAATTTTGTTGATGTCCTTTGAACAATAGGTAATGTAAATTATTTTTATGCCAAAAAAAATAAAATTTTAATCAATTAAATTAAAAAATAATTTATCATAACCTTTAAAAATAAAATAAATTGAGAATAAAGCTAAATTTTTTTTTATTAATTAAATAATTAAAAGAAAATTTTAATTTTGAATAATGTTTTTTTTACCTTTGTCTTGAGGCATCCGAATCAATTTAAAAATTTGAAATTTTTGGGCTCTGTAAGGAATTGAACCTTGATCCGTCGTAGACAAAAAAGTCCTACCAACTAGCTTTCAACCAGTCGGGCCACAACTACCCACAAAAAGAAAGGGGAAATTCCCTAATTTTATTCCCTCTCAAGGGCGGCTTCTCCACAACGCGACACTTCTCGGTGTTGCACGTGACGAATAGCGGCAATGCTCAACAGTGGCAATAGATCTCCAACATCTACCAATGGTTGTACAACCTCCTTGACTACCGACTTGTGTCACCTCCATGATTTTGTCCACCATAACTCTACAGATCAAATCATCTCTAGGAATATTGATGTCTGCAAATTTTAATGGATATTTTGCTAATATTTTCTGGACATCAAATTGTCTAGCCTGCGTATGGGAGGTTCTTTGGTGCTACGTAGCAGGTGATTTTACTACCTCCCTATCGTAAAGTAAAAATTATGTCAAATCTCATTGAGCAGAGATTGACTATTTTCACAATGTTGGCGCAGGTTTTGGTGGGAGATTCTATTTGCGTCAATAGATCTGCATCTATGACAACTTCTACTTTGTCCAATCGGCTTGTCCTCAAAATATACTACAATGATTCTTCTCTACAAATCTGCCCATAGGTGTCTCCTAGTGGCGTATACCAAAATAGAAACTCTTAAAAACAATGTTGTCTTGAATAGCCTGAACTTTGTCAGTGGAATGGTATATCACGTCAAGAGATATGCTTCTTGTACTTGCAATCATCGATCATCTGCTGCATATTAAAAATAAATTCTTGGTTCCTATAGTAGACTATCTCGAAATAATTTGTATTGGATTAGGTAAGCAAGCAATCTGGCAACAATTTGTCTTTTCACCATTGAAGATCTCATGATCGGCTATCTGTGCATCAAATTCACGTCCATGTAGTTGTCATGTTAGTCGATCTAGTGTCATCCAGGTCCACTATCAGGTTCACATGACATCGTCTATCAGTGTCATAGGTAGGTCATCAAACAACGTTGTTCGGATCCCTATCTTGATATCCGATGCATGTTTGGATCTAATCGACCCATGTCAGGTCCAACAGATTTAATCAGGTTTGCCACTTGGGTCAGTCTGTATCATTGATGGTCAGATGAGTCTGATAGTTCTATCCTCCTCCCTTCTGCCTAGGTCCTGTGGTAGTCAATGTTTGGTCCTAGATCTGCATCTAGCATCCAAGTCAGTCAGGGTCTTAGTCCAAGTTTGTAGGTCAGATTTAGTCCTCTATATCTTCCATGGTAGCCCATCGATCCATGCTTCTAAGCCATAGGTTGGAAATCCAGCTCTCCTTAGGTCCACTTGTTAGTGGGTCTGTCTAGCTTACATCCAGGGTCAAATCATCAGATCTCCCATTGGTCAAGGTCAACACAAAATTCAAGAGCAGAGCCCACACTCTCTATGGAGCTCACTCTCCAGTAGCTCTTATACCATGTCATAAAAAACAAGATTTATTATTGATTAATGAATGTATAAATACAATAACAAAGTATTACAATAGCTCTTAACCAATGAGCTAATTACACTATCTATTAGGCTAATAATAATTCTAACCTAATATATCCTAACTATATTATATTCGCTTTAACAAACAATGCTAAGCAAATGATAATATTTAACATATCTTAACCAAATGAGGTAATATAATATGGTAACTCTAACATCGCCAAACCTTTAAAGCATGCACTACTGCAGCTAGCTCTAAATCATGCGTAGCATAATTAACTTCATACTTTTTGAGCTTCCTTGATGTATATGCCACTACTGACTCCTCTTGTGAGAGTACCCCACCCAACCTATCTATTAATGCATCAGTGCACACTGAAAATTCCCCTTGAGGATTGGGAATCTTTAGTATCGGTGTAGTAGTAAGCCTATGCTTTAGTAGTTCAAACATAGCCTCACACTTCTTTGACCACTTGAATTATTTCCCCTTCTTCTAAAGGTTTGTTATGGGTCCATAAATATTGGAGTAGTCCTTTATATAACATTTATAATAGCTCGGTAACCCCATGAAACTTTGTACTTCAGTCACATTAGCAGGAATGACCAATTCATAATAGCCACTATATTTTCTAGATCCACAACAATCCCCTTTGCTAATATAACATGTACAAAATATCATACCTCTGGAAAATATAATTCACTCTTAGTTAGATTTCCATAAATTTGATTATTTCTTAACAATTCCAACACGATCCTAAGATGTTGATCATGTTCTTCTTTATCTCGAGTGTATATAAGGATATCATCTAGGAATACCAAGACAAATTGGTCTAAGTATCTTGGGAATACACTGTTCATTAAGTTTTACCACACACACTATTCCTCATCTCTTTAGGGCCTTTTTCAATTGCATAGCAGACAACATATGAGGTTCAAACACCCATTGTCTACTATGAATTCTTAGTCTCTTTTTGCCTTCCTCTAAATACTCAATCCATCGATCTTGGAAATTGACTAAGGATTTATGGTCCTATAGCCAATCCATCCCTAGGACCACATCAAATCCGTGTAAGGGAACTACATATAAAAAAAAATTCATAGTCACTTTAGATAGAGTAACATCTACTATAGGATAACACTGGTTCACTTAGTAGATCTACCCAAAACCATACTCAACCATCCACCCATGAGCTAAATAGCTTGGTATTTCTGACACAGTCCTTTTTAGACTAGAAAAAATAATACTGTTAGTGTCTCCACTATCTATCAAACTTTTTACTTGCTTATTGAAAACCTTACCTTTCACAAGTAAGGGGTGGCTTGTCCCTCTAGCTTCTGCTTCTCGATTGCGACATATATCCGATGTTTCAGTTCCTTCCCTTTTGCATTAGCTTTGCTAGTCCCTACTCGATATGTATACTAAATATAGTAATGAGGTTCTCGACAATTGTAGCACACTTCCTTGGATCCTTGTTTTTTTTCAAGTTTCTCATTCCCAGTCTTAACTGTTGGAATTAGAGCTTGCAACTTTTGTGGTTGAGGTTTCATGTGATTGGGCTTGAGGTTTTGTGTTATTGGGCTTGTTATCCTTCTTACGAAAGTTCTTCTTTAACTTATTATGATTCCCATTGTGTTTCTTCTCAGGATTTTGGGGATTCTTTTACAAACCCATTATTATTTCTCTTCTTTAGCTCTTGCCAAGATTTCTCGGGTAAAGTGTTATATTTATAATAGAAGTGTAAATCTACTTTCTTTTCTAGGTCATATACCTTTTGCATTGATTTAGTCTCCTGCATGTCTACATCATGCTTTAACCTAGATTCCAATCCAAGAGTGAACTTGTGAACCCACATTTTCACATTTTATACAGGTACATATTTGAATAGTCTTACCAGCTTCTTATAGTACACCTCTACTATGTTGGTCCCTTACCTCAAACTAGTAAATTTTTCAAATAAGACATATAAATGCTTTGTTAGGAATCTCTTATTAAATATATTTATAAATTCTTCCCATGGTGTATCAATCGGTTCAAATCTTAGTTTCCTCATAGTGGGTTTCCCACCACTCCAGAGCAGCCCCTTCCAAGTTAATCGTATTCCAAAGTGTTCAGGTTCCTAATGAGTAGCCTTTTACAAAAAAGTGAACCCCTGCTTCTCTGAGCCATGATTTCGCTACATCCCCATCGCCCTCTCCATAAAACATGGAGATATTAATGTTTTTCATGTACCTAGCTATGTCATTTTCTTCTAAGGCTCTAGATTGCACTTGTTCTACAATTAACCCACTATCTAGACCAATCTCTAAGCCTTGAATTTGCAAATTATAATTTGTAGTCATTTCTAGCAATTGTCTTATCTAATCCTGCATAGCAACAACCATAGCGATGAGGTCTTCTACCTCCCTATTGGGGCTTGTTGGTTCCCATATTGGTTTTCTTCTCCGATATTACTTTGCTGAGTTTTTTTAGGTGTAGGTCTCCCTCTTCTGGACTTAGGTGGTATCTTAATATGATTCCATACAAGAAAGAAGATTAGATTACAGTTTCAACATAATTTGTATCTCTAATCAAGCCATAATACAGAGTTATCTTACTATATGTATTAACAACCTAACTAGGGTAATATCCTAGGATAGGATGTGTTATTGATACCGAAGTTCCTACTAAGGTATACTAACATCCACTCTACCTTGGAGTTTATGCCCATCAGATTCTAGAAAATAGGTATTCTAGATCATCCTAACTTTAGCCCTTTTCTTAAGTAAGCCTTCATTGGATACATCTAACTTTCTTTTAGCACACGCATAAGCTCTATACCCTTGTACCTAGAGATTTAATACCAAATGTAACGACCCAAAAACACATAAACACAAAATACAAAAATAGAAAGAGTTTTTTTTTTTTTTACTAAGGAGAGGGATACATGAACCCTTCATGAACCCCTAATCCAAATAGCATTTACCTAAAGTTTCAATCCCCTAAGTTTTCTTGAAATTTATATCTCACGAAGAACCCTATCACAAGTCTGTCTATGTAATCATATCATGTGTCACTGCAGATAAGCCCATCTATCCTACATTCTTGATGAGCTAGACCTATCACCCTCAATTCATCGAAGGTATACACACATATCTATACCATACACAAGCCATTATGTGTAGGTTTACTACGAGTATTGCTACTTAATCTATCTATCTCATATCCATGATAATCTATCTTAACTCAGATGTAATCTCTTCACAACTTAGTCCTTTATCTCCCTAAGGGGGTCTCAATTCCTTTAGGTCTCCTATGTTCATCCTAAGGGGTTCTCAATTCTCTTAGGTTACCTATGTTCACCCTAAGGGGTTCTTAATTCCCTTAGGTCACCTCTGAGTTCACCCTAGAAATCTACACTTAGATTTCTATCATCAAGTAACCAAACAATGATACATCTAGATACTACAACATCAGAAAGCAATCACCAAGCATCCAAAAAATAAAGCAAGTAAAACACTAAAAGAGAATCAACAACATAAAATAACCAAATATAAAAATAAAGTAAAAGTACCTTCTTTAAACCAATAAAAATTTATTGCATCAAAATTTACATGATAAATCCTTATTACTTTAAAGAATATTACATTAACTGCATTGGGGATATCTTCCCACAATTCTGATCTATTTGATCATAAGTAAATCAATGTAAGATACAATTACCTATACTATGTTTCCATTGAAATCCTTACTTCTCCTTTCTTCCCATTGGATATTTGAGGGTAGTAGAAGATCAGGATACTCATGGTTCAAGATAGGTGTGCCTTTAAATGCATCCACTCTTTTACTTTGCCAAATTGCAATTATACAAAATTCAATTAAGTTTCTAACCATCTAATGCATAATGGATATTATAAAAGAAACTTTACTTTTATTTTCCCCTCTCAAGTTCCCTTAGAGAATCATCCATCATGTACTACTTAGATCAAGGTCTAACTTTAATAAAATTCCTTCATGTCTTAAAGTATTAAAGTCACATACCCTTAACCTTTAAAACAATCTCTTTCATTTTCATTCCCTAAATCAAAGCCCCATAACTTCAATTCAAAGAATAAATCTACATCATTTTTAATTCACAATTTCCAGTCAACCAATTTCTATTTAAAGCATTCAAGTTCCCATACCTTTAATATTTAAAACAATCATTCATTCATTCTCTAAATTGAAACCCCATAAATTAAATTCCAATAATAAATCCGTATCCTTTTTAATTGAAAATTTCTAATATAATCAAATTTAATCAAAAGGTTCCTTCTTAATTAAAAACCTTTAATAAATCCCATAAAAATCAAAGGGTCCTTTCTAATTAAAATCTTTCAATAATTTCATATAAATCAAAGGTTCCTTTCTAATTAAAAAGCCTTCAATAATTTCACATAAGTCAAAGGTTCTTTCTAATTAAAAACCTTCATTATATTTTATATAAATCAAAGGTCCCTTTCTAATTAAAATCCTTCAATAAATCTTATATAAATCAAATGTTCTTTCTAATTAAAAACCTTCATTATATTTTATATAAATAAAAGGTTATTTCTAATTAAAATCCTTCAATAATTTCATATAAATCAAAGGTTCTTTATAATTAAAAGCCTTCAATAAATATCATATAAATCAAAGGTTATTTCTAATTAAAATCCTTCATTATATTTTATATAAATCAAAGGTCCCTTTCTAATTAAAAACCTTCATTGTATTTTATATAAAAATAAGGTTCCTTTCAATTTAATTAAGTTTTACAACACCTTCCTAAGGTAGGGTCTACAACCAAAGGCCAACGTCTTCCAAGGTGGATGTTGAAAAACCATGGAAAAACCAAGCATCTAAGCAAACTAGAACCAGGTACTACTCTTACCTCTATCATAATAGAGTTCCCACTCTTGGAGCATGGCTCTCTCAATTACTCGGCACTCTCAACTCCCACAATGCTCTTGGACACATAGTACCCACGAACCGTCATAGTTATCCTTTCGACATATTGTGGCCTTCGAACATGCATAGTGCTCACTGGCTTTCCTAGCACAACACTCACCAATAATACACACTCTAGTTTCATATCGCACATCGCTCACCAATTAACATACTCTGGTTACATAGTGCACAACGCTCATCAAATAACACATGATGGCTTATTTATTATACATCCTAGCTTCCTAAAGTACAAATCTCTTTATAAACATATGGTGGTTTATCTAAGACACAACCTAGCTTCCTAAAGCACAATGCTCTCCATAAACATATGGTGGTTTCTCTAAAATACAACATGGCTTCCTAAAGCACAGTGCTCTCCATAAACACATGGTGGTTTCTCTAAAACATAGCATGGCTTCCTAAAGCACAACCTATAGCACTCACCATAAAATTGGATGTAGGTTCTTCCAATATTTCTCATGGACTTTCACGCTATAGAGGAAATCAAATTGGGGGAGCATAACCAAGTTTTCTCACCATACCAATGCAAATAAAAACCAGATTCAAAGTTTAAAGCAACCCAACCTTAAAAATTCTATGAAGATGGAAATATAGAAATGTCTAGTTACCTCTCCTCCTTATTTTTGATGTGTTCTTCTATTTCTCCCAGAACTTGGTCTACGTCTCCTCAGTGCTCCATTCCTTCCTCTCCCATATGTTGTCCTCTTTTTCCTTTCCTTCCTCCTTATGTGCCTCCTTACCTAGGTGGCCTGTTTGCCATTATTATTGAAACCTCCCCAGCCTCGAGCTTCTTTCCTTCAATGCTTCGTCCCCTATCCTCTATGTGTTCCTTCCCTTAATTTCCACCTTTGGAAATTATTAACCTCATAGGCTATTGTTATATGTTTCACTATATAGGAAAAGAGAATAATTACATTTTTAAACTAAGGATGTGTTGAGTGTTAATTTCACCCAATTGTGAAATTACACTTTCCCTTAGGATTTGGATCTCAAAACCCTCTCTTGCAAAGAAGTTAAATAAAATAACTTCTCCAAGGTCTTCGCTATATTAGAATTTGCACGTGTATTAGTAATCTCAATAAAAATATATCAATTTAATGCTTGGAACACCTTAGTGATTGCAAGTAACTGTAAACAAGGGGCATGTGTTGGTTTATTTTACCATGCTACTTTAATGATTGTTCATGAAACCAAAATGAAAGTAAATGTGAATTGAACCTCATATGACCACGATGTAGTGCCTTAATTCCTTTTATCTTGAGGATTTTAAGGTAGATTTTGTCTTGCATAAAATCCTACTTTAAACATGGAAATAAAGATTAAATCTATTTATGAATGTGAATCTTAAATGATGAAATAGGCTCCAAATATAGCTTCTTATCTTGGATATTAAGATAGCTTTCAATGTGATCAATAAACTATCCCTCTTTCGTGAAATTAATTTTCACAAAGAGGCAATAATTTATGGCCTTAAAATAAGGGCTTTAAAATGTCACTTAAACTTATCCATATTAAATGAAATTAAATTTTCATAAAGAGGAATAACTCAGTGCTTTGAAATATTGACCTTCAATGTAATATGTAGAATTACCCCTTCAATGAAATCATATTTTTCATGAAGAAAATGTAATTTGTGAAATACCATATAACATAACCCCTTCAATGAAATTGAATTTTTCATGAAGAAAATGTCATCATAGGCTCATGCATGAGATCTAAAACTGAAAAAAAAAAAAAAAAAATTGGCCCAAAAATGCAAATTCTGATATTCTGAATTTTTAAAATCTGCATTAAAAACAACAACTTTGACGATTTTTTTAAAAATATGAAATGAATCCAGATCAAAAATGTCTAAGTGTGTAATGGAATTATGAAGTATTCTCTACGCAGCCATGCAATTATTTTTATATTTTGAAAATTTTTACTATTTATTTTAATGTGCGAAAACTTAAAAACAATTAAAAATAAAAAGTTAGAAAATAAAAATAAAATCTAAAACTTGAAAATAAAAGTTGAAAATGTAAGATGTGCTACAAGAAGTATGATGCCATCCCATTCTAGCAAAACTAAATGTGTAAGATATTCCATGCATGCAACCTAACCTATTGGACCTGCAATTCTGCACAATCAAAACAACCTAGGTGCTAGCTCCTAGGGTATCAACATAATTTTTAGATTTAAGACATTCGCCTGAAGCAACCAATAAAAAATGCATCAACTTCATCTATAAGCCCTAAATATGAAAAATAAAGATAACCAATAAATTTTTGCATGCAAAAAAATTTCTCCTCCTTTGTTGCCCATAAGATGTAAAGTTCTAAAAGTTTATGCATTAAAAGTGTTCTGTTTTACACAACAAAATTTTTGGTTTTCCCAAACCAGTCAAAGTGGAAGGAAAACCTTCAAAAAAATCTGCTAAAGCGCCTACCTCCATTACTGCAATATTCTCTGAAAATTTTCCAACCCCCTTTCCTTCCTCCAATGGTGTATTTGAACTTGCAGAAACACTCTTCATCTCATGCATCATTTGGGCTTCCAATAGTTTGTCTCTTATTTTCTTGGTTTTCACTTTCCTTGCCTTGAAAAACTCTTTGGTTTCTAAAACTATTTGTTTCTTTTTTTTATCTCTGGTTGTTTATCTTCATTTCCCTTTTTCGTCAATAAAATGTTACCCTTTTAATATTAAAGCTTCTAAAACCTTATTTGCCCATGTTTCATTTCATTTCTAATGAAATGAATATTCGTTTCGTTTTAGTTTCCTTCACTTTATCCCTATTAAAGTTTTAATTCAACTTTAATGAATAAAAGCTTCGACTTTATAGGACATCCTCCATCATGTCGAGGTTATATGACATAATAAGATAAAACTTTAATAAATTTTACCCCCTTTATCTTTGTTAACATAGCCGCACACCTTGGCCTTATTTTTCCCAGATGCTGCCTCAGTGGTATACCAAATCAGCTATACTGTCGCCTCCAATATATTATCAGTATGCGATCATTGTCGCATCTACCCATCAAAACATTATGGCATCCATATGAGTCTCCTCGAATCTCACTACGAATCCCTATGGATACACTTCCAGACATTCTATTTTTGACTCTGTTGAGTATCTCGTCATACTGCACTGGCATATCTCGTTGAGTAATGTAAGCTATTGCGCCAATGCTGCCTTGCTAAACTTTATCTGTGAAACCTTTTCATCTGCCATGATGTTGATATATTGTGTCCCTCTTCATTGCTTAATCATGCTATGCACCACTATGATTTCCTTGGATACTAAATGGCCTTATAATCATGCATGTCGATAATACCTCTACAGTATATACCCATGTCATTGCCACATACTTGCTATCCATCGGGCCCACATCCTCTTCTAATGTGTTGTCGAAGTCTTTGTCAAATTATCGGCTATCTAGCCCTACACTTTCTGCTATTTCCAACACCATATGGTATCCAATGTTGCGTTCTTCCTTTTGATGCCAATGCCATTTTAATGTAACTTTCATAACACCTTCCTACTAAATAGTTGTCCTTATGTGTGTTTGTCAGCATCCAATGCATGGCCCAACACTTTTGACTAAGGCATTTGAATCAACCTATTCAGCCAAAATTAGCCCCCAATCTTAGATATTTTCTCTAACATGTAACATAGTCACCATCGGTGCTTTTTGACGAACCTACCATTTACTTTGATTGAAAATCCTATGCAATATTTGTCGTATCTAGTTGGCAATCCATGTAGGCTACCAGTTATCTCCATCATTAATAGGGCCCACTACTCACCCTGTTCTACCTTTGCCATGGTGATACTACTTCTTCTTGACACACCACCCATGTAGCATTGTTATGTCATTAACTCACTGCGTCCTATCCACATTTTTAATATTTACGATATTGTAGTTGGCCATAAACGTCTCTACGTAGATGTCTCTATTAAACATTGACAAGTTTTTGTCAGTATTTCCACCATGGTAAACTCTTGGCGGGGGTGAATCTGTCACCACATATCATACATCCTTACTCTTCTCTGCAACAACATAGCCCATCACCATGGTGATTTTATTTTCTCAGACCTGTGGTTACAATTTACTTTGATGTCCCTCACTCACACTTTAATCACCTTTCACCCATTAATCTTTCCTCATGTTGAGTATATGTCATTAAACCAGTACTTACTCCACATCGGTCTTCATTTTGATCAACACTATGTGTCACATGCTAGGGTCAGCCGCCACATCTTGTTTCATACCACATTGGCTGTGGTTGTCGCTGGTTCATTTGATTTGCTGATATCACTCGTTAACATACCAAATTGGGTTCCACTTATTTCCCTTCTCATTCCTTTGTCACTAGGGAAACCACGTTGCACATGTTGCCTTGAGAACATTTATCACCGGGTAAACCACGTCACACATGCCATATTTAGAACGTGCTGATAAAAATCATCTAGGGTTCACTTCACATCCTGGTATCTAGTGCTCCATTTGATATTCTCTAAGTGGGTCCATCACTGTTCGCTATTACTTGACCACCACGTCAGTATATTTCTTCCTCGTCAGCTTCGAGTGACCATCCTCGACAATGGTCACCATCCATCGTATCCAATATCCCACACCCAAACAGAATACATTAGACGCCAAAAATATGCGATGAACCCATGCTTATATCATGTTATATATATATATATATATATATATATATATGATATAATGCCTGTAATAGGCAAAATTATCTAGAACTTTAAATAGAGTGCAATGAGGGCTCACGTTTAGTGGGGCCATTTGATGCTTTCATGAAATTTTGCATAAATTCCTTTTTTTATTTTTTGTTTATTTAATTTAATTTTATTATTTTTTTATGTATATAGGCTTCAAATAAAAATAGATTCTTCTTTTCTTTTGTTTATTAATATATAAGTGAAGACCTATATGTATTATTATTATATTTTTATTTTTATATTTTTTATGTTATTATTATATGTATATATATATATATATATATATATAACATATACACATATAATAATGTTTTGTTTTGTCTCATTATTAATAAGGAAAATAAAATTGATTTAAAGGTCTTAAGAGTGTTTAAATTAATTTAATTTCCAAATATTACAATAAATCGAAACACTATAAGAAAACAATGCAACCCAATCAAATCAACAAGATAATACTAACAAACAACCTTCCAACCAAAGACAAAGAGGACAAATCCACAAACCAATCTCCACTCCCACAAAGGACGAAATGCAGACAAAAAATGTTACTCGACAAGGCCTCTTGGAAACCGAGAAGCGCATACCAAATATAAGCCCTACTAACATCATCTCCTCAAGGATACCAACATTCCTAAAATCAAAATTTAAAAGGTGGGTCCCCAGATTTTGGGGCTAGTTGTGGAGCAGCCACAACAAAATGATGACTCTACTGGGAAACGCTCTTGAGCGTTTCGGTATGAAACCAACCTAAAAACACACAAAACTTCAAAAATTAAAATTACAAGCATCATAAAATATCCATAGAATGAAAGTAGACCAAAAAACATGAACCATTAGAATCATTCCTTATTAGTTCAGTGTGTGCAGAGGGATTCGTTCCTTATTGTCTAAAATAATTAGACATTCCATTGTCAGTATCACATGGATGCATATGATATGCTATGGATGATCTATGCAGGCTTGAATATATTGAATGGATGCTATAATATGAACAACCTTTTTGTAGAGACTCAAACATTATGATACCATAAACAATCACACTAAAATTGTCTAACCATCTTAGGATCAAATGTGTGTGCAATAAATCTATTTACCAGATCAAAAGCTCAGTTATGAACCGCTACACTCCAAAACTAATGTGATGGAAACCAGATTCTCAACCTAAGTATGATGAGAATTTTACCCTATCCTTAATACTCTGATTTTGAGTTCAATTATTATGTAAGTGGTGAAGACCACTATTTTATGGACTATGTTGCATGATAGGACCGACAAGAATGACTCTTTTTGCCTCACATTTTCTTCCAAGGATGGTTTTTACCATTTTATCCAAGATGTTTTAAATATGTGAAAATTGTGTTTTGGTTCAAGACAATTTCGGCATCAGTTCCCAATCTCAATATCTTCTTAGTGTATATTGTGCAGTGATCCTAAGAGCATTTGACAAGTTTTTCGATGATTGTATTTGAAATGTATATGCAAGTGAGATGCAATGTTTATACAATGTGAAATGTACCATAAAACATGGATGAATGAGATAGAACATTTCACCCTAATTTTCAAAACTGACAACTTCATGTCTCACAAGTTTCAAATGATATTATTTAATGTGTTTGTGATACTCATGCAGCCTTCTGCAATACAATTTCGATGCTTCATATTCTCTTTATCTTATTTGACATTCATGAGGACACAATCTGACATATTGCTTTTCTCCTTTTTTTTTTTCAAAAAAAACCAAAGGGTCAATACACAAAACCAAAACAAATGCAAACCCAAAATCGAAACATGTAAACCAAAACTATATACAAATATACAATATGATACAAGATGGTGCAAAGTTTGACCTATCACTTTCCTGGATCCCAAACATGATTAGAACCCTTCAAAAGACATATAATGTGATACACATGCCAAATTTTGTAGGAACCCAACGAAAACAAGATTAGACCAAACAAAGCAATATACCTCAACTTGCCCCTCTCACCATACCAATTTGATTTAGTTCCATTACTAATCCTATGGTGGAGTTTCAAATTATCAAACTGATTAGACAATAATTGATCTTCAATTTCTTCATGTCTATTCTTTATTATGTCCATTTCACACTTTGATTCATGGTGTAGAAATAATATTTCTTTTTTAAATATGATATTTTGTAAATATGAGTCTATTTCTAAAATTTTGAAGCTGAATCATTTTTCAAAACTGTAGGCCAATAAAATTCATGAAATCGCTTGCAAGCACCTAGGATATTCTTCAAATAAGCATCATCATAATTTTTATCCTAGATTTTATTAGTAATTTATTATGAACTTGATTTAACATTTCAAACATACCAATTTCATTTTCATCAATAAAGAAATATCATTATGAACCATCTCTAGATAGACAAGACTTATGATTGATTATGAACTTAAATAACATTTCAAACATACCAATTTCATTTTTAATCAATGCTTTCTGCCAAACCCACAATTTACTTCAACCAAAAATCATTTGCAATCTTCGTCGTATCTAGTTGGTAATCCACATAGGCTACCAGTTATCTGTATCATTCGTAGGGCCCAGTTCTCACCCTGTTCTACCTTTGTCGTGGTGTTGTCACTTCTTCTCGACACACCACCCACGTAGCACTATTATATCATTAACTCACAATGTCTCATCCACTTTTTTAATGTCGACGATATCATGGTCTACCATGAACGTCTCTATGTAGGCATCACTGTTAAACATTGCCAAGTTTCGGTCAGTATTTATGCCATGGTAAACTCCTATCGAGGGTGAATCTATCACCGCATCTCGTACATCCTTATTCCTCTAAACAAAAACATACCCCATCACCATGGTTATTTTATTTTCTTGGACCTACGGTTACACTTTACTTCAATGTCCTTCACTTGCACTTTGACTGCCTATCACCCATTAACCTTTCCTCATGCTGAGTATATATCGTCAAACTAGCACTTACTCCACATAGGTCTTCATTATGATCAACACTATGTGTCACATACTGGGGTTAGCCGTCATGTCCACTTTCATCTACATTGGTTGTGGTTGTCACTGGTTCATCTTATTTTTTGATGTTGCTCATTAATATGCCAAATCGGGATCGACTTCTTCCCCTTCTCGTTGCTTTGTCACTGGGGAAACCACGTCGCACATGCCATCTTGAGAACGTGTTGGTGAAACCCATATAGGGTTCGCCTTGCATCTTGGTATCTGGTGCTGCATTTGATATTCTCTAAGTGGGTCCATCGATGTTCGTGTTTAGTTGATCACCACATTGTCAGTATATTTCTTCCTTATCATCTTCGAGCGACTGTCCTCGACAATGGCCATCTTACGCCATATGCAAAGCTCCTGCACCCAAACAGAATAAATTAGACACCAAAAATATACGATGAAACCAAACTTATATCTATATATATATATATATATATATATATATATATATATATATATATATATATATATATATATATATGATATAATGCCTATATTGGGAAAACTTATTAAAAACTTTAAATAAAGTGTAATAAAAGCTCACGTTAAGTGGGGCCATTCGATTCTTTCATAAAATTTTGCATAAATTTCTTTCTTTTTTTTTCCGCTTATTTAATTTAATTTAATTATTTTATATATATTTATATATATATAGGCTTAAAATAAATATAGACCCTTCTTTTATTTTGTAGATTAATATATACATGAAGACCTATATGTATTATTATTATATTTTTATTTTTGTTTATTTTTATATTTTTTATGTTATTATTATATGTATATATATAAAACATATACACATAAAATAATTTTTTGTTTTGTCTCATTATTAATAAGGAAAATAACATTGATTTAAAGGTCTTGAGAGTGTTTTAATTAATTTAAGTTCCAAATATTAAAATAAATCAAAACACTATAAGACAACAATGCAACCCAATCAAATCAACAAGATAATACTAACAAACGACCTTCAAACCAAAGACAAAGAGGACAAATCCACACACCAAAACTATCTCCACTCCCAAAGCGAATGAAACATAGACAAACAATGCTACTCGACAAGGCCTCTTGGAAATCGAGAAGTGCATACCAAATATAGGCCCTACTAACATCATCTCCCCGAGGATAACAACATAACAAAAATCAAAATTTAAAAGGTGGGTCCTCAAGTTTTGGGGCTAGTTGTGGAGCAGCCACAACATGATGGTATGCTTTAAATAAAATACCATTTCCATGATATTTATCAGCTCTTAAATATATTTCTTTTATTTAAAAATCTCATTATTGTTTATTTTTAAATAAAATAAAAGATATCTATTTATTTTTAAATGGATTTTCTTTTATTTATTTCAATTAACTAAATTCTTTTAATGAATTTTTCCATTATCATCAAAATGAATACCTTTAATTAACTCAAAAGAAATCTCATTTCTTAATTGCAATGAAGTTTATCAATGAGATCCAAAGTCAAATATTATTTAATTAAAACCTCATTAATTCATTTAAAGGAATCTTTATTTGGCATATAAATTTAATTTTCTTTCCTTCATAAGAATGATACTCTATTTTCATTTCAACATGATAGTTTACTTTAGGTATCCAAACACATTTTGCAATTTTTATCCTATAGAAAAACCAACATTAATCTACCCAAGCCATGATGTAGTAGAGAGCAAATAAATTTATAAAACAACAAAGAGGAAGTCTTTCCATCAACCCAATCACCTATTTCAGCTAGAGATTTTTACAATAGTTAATAGGCTATCAACTAAATCTCAAGGAGATAAGTCATTTATTATAATCCCTTCTATCAATGCATACCTATATGAAGGTATCTATCCATGTTACCTCTGATTATCTTAATCATTATTTCCCCTAATATTTGGTATCCTCGTTCCTAGTGGGTGATTCTGCCTGTTCCACCTATGAGTGTACCTTATCCTGCACACTTGGCAATATGTTAGTGATAACATGCCCTTATAAATCAACTAAACATCATATAGTTGGTTTGATTCTTTAAACTAGGTATCACCACATCATAGGTTAATACATTGTTTTCTTTATGCCATAAAGTCATCTAGGTAGGGTCATGACATCCTCCTCCACTAGAATTAAACATCATCCTCAATGGTTTTTGTTTTTAATAGAAATTAAAATTATTACATCATACAGCTTCAAAAATAAAGGAAAAATACTTTTGCATAACCTCCACTTTCTCCCAAGTGGAATTCTTCTTAGAGAACTAGTCCAACTAGACCTTACATTGTTTGAGAGTCCGATTCTATAGATATTTAGAAAAAAACTAAAGAATCTTCATCGGTAGTACTTCAATGGCCTTTGAATTTACCATCTACAATTTAGAAACATCCCACACATGTTCAGGGTCAGCAACATATTTTCTAAGCAAGAAAATGTGGAAGGTGTCATGGATTTTGGACATATTAGGTGGTAATGCAAGTTGGTGAACCAGATTGATTTTTTTTATGATATCAAAGAGCCCCACAAAACGTGGATATAAATTTATGGATTTGATAGTGTTTTTATTTGTCTTAACAAGAAAGAAGAAGTATTTCCATCAACCCAATCACCTATCTTAGCCAGAGATTTTATAATAGCTAATAGGCTATCAACTAAAGTTCAAGGTGATCAGTCATTGATGATTATCCCTTCTATCAATGCATACCTATATGAAGGTATCTATCAATGTTACCTCTGAGTACCTTAATCATTATTTCTCCTAATATTTGGTACCCTCATTCCTGGTGGATGATTCTACCTGTTCCACCTATGATTGTACCTGATCCTGCATACTTGGAAATATGTTAGTGATAACACACCCTTATAAATCAACTAAACATCATATAATTGGTTCGATTGTTCAAACTAGGTGTCACCACATAATAGGTTAATACATTGTTTTCTTTATACCATAAAGTCAGCTAGGGAGGGTCATGAAACTCACATTATTGATTTTTTTCATATTCAAGATATTTTTTTCTCTAGAGAGGATCATTACAAGATTTTCTTGGCCAAAAACATTTTTAATACAATCCTCTAATAGGGTTGTTTTTATTCTTGCTAAACCCCAATTATTCCTCTAGTTATATTTTTGAATACTTGTTTCTTTATTTCCAACCAAATCCCCTAGCAAATATGGGGAATGCATTTTTGCTAAAAAATATTGCTTCTTAAGTGTCATTGTTCGAAAATTCTGATTAGATAATATAGAATAAAAAAATTATAAATATAAATATAGTCCTCCAAAAAACATCCTCCAAGGGAGGTCCCAGGTTTGAATCTCCACCCTACCAAAAAGCTGAATTGGGTACCCAAAATCCAATTGATAATGTTGGTGCGGGCAGGGCTGGGTGCGACTCTCGGGTGACTTTGATGGTATAGAACCCCCTGTTCGTGGTCTCTCATACCAAGGCGGTCTCTCAAGGAGTTTTTTGCTTAAAAAAAAAAAAAAACCCCTAGAAAATATGGGGAATGCATTTTTGCTAAAAAATATTGCTTCTTAAGTGTCATTGTTCCAAAATTCTGATTAGATAATATATAATAAAAACATTATAAATATAAATATAGTGGTATTACATTTATATTATATCATTATAATATTAGTTATCAAGTTGGAGTTCGTATTTACACTCTTGAAGTTTAAAAGAAATTTGAAGTTTGAGATATTTTAGGGAGGTACCAAGGATTCACTAAGAGTATGGAGGATCTTAGCAAGTTTATATCAGCATAAAGTCTATATGATGCTAATTTGGGTGGTAATGCATTCACATGGACTAACAAGAGGTTAGGGGAAGACTTGATCCAAATGAGATTCGACAAGGTTTTGATATCCTGAGTGGTTTGAGAAAATTGTGTGCATACTTTAACACCATTTCCAATAATATGATTAGACCATAACCATATTTTATATCCATGTAGTCTAGAGAAAAGAAAGAAAAATAACCCCTTTAAATTTGAATTCGTATAGCTACAACACCCAAGCATTTATGAAAAAATAAAAAGGTGGATGCATTTTATCGAAGGACCCAAGATGTATGTGTAGACACCAAAACAACACCAATCCGATTATGTGACTACAAACACTGATCGCACTGACACACACAGCCCCAAGGGCAGCCCCAGAGGTTAAACAGTGGTCCTAACCACTCTCACAGTAGTTTTGGAAGGTCAGGAGTCAATTTGGCACCTTCAGGCACTCTGCTTCATACTCGTTCCACCCAGGGATGATTACAAACTGGTATTCACCCCACCCAGGGATGAATAGAAGTATTCACTCCAGGGTGGGGCGAATAGGAGGTTTGACTGGAAAAAAGTCAAATCTTGACAAATGGTAGCTCAGATCCACCACTTAATTCTTCCTTCCTTGCATGGGAGTGTGAGTGAGCATTTTTGAGCGTTAGAGGCAGTTACAGAGGCAGCCATGAGGCCCCTAATCAGGGAGGAATCTCCTCCCTCCTAGGAAGGCATGATTGCCAAGTGGCGCCTCTGCATGCTCATCCAAAGAGACCTCTGAGGTCTATAAATTGGTGAGTTTTCTCACCACAAAAGGATGAGGGAGAAGGAGCATTTTGAGCAATGAAGTGCTGTCATTTTACTCCCACACACACACCTTTTGATTTGTGCCTATCGCATCCTTGATCTCTTTTGGAAGAGAGGTCATAGGGTGGTTATTGGAAGCACAAATCCGGAACCCAAACCCGAAATTTGGCCACAAAATCCTACCAAATTTTCTGAAAACACCCCACAAGATATTTTGGACCCATCCCAAGTGGATTGGTGCCAAAATCGGGCCCCAAACGGTGGGCGTCCTGCCCCCGGGCGCCCCCCACACTATTGCAGGTCTAATCGTCCCGCCCCGGAATGATTAGGAATATATGGTAGATTTCCACAATTTTTCTTTTGCATATGATTCTAGGTTATCTAAATAGGCTGTAGTTTGAATTTCATTTCATTCTGAGCATTTTTGACCATGCTTTTATCATTTCTCGCCTTCACTAACTTGCAGATGGTACCATCAAATTCCTGGTGATAGAGGCCAAATTGGGAAAATATGACCTTCTGGGTCTTCCCAAAATTCCCCCAATTAGCTAACCCCAACTTTGTAGGTGATTTGGAGCCTCCAGGATAAGACATTTGGGACTGTGCTTTCTGACAAATTGTTGCAGGTTTATTCGTCCCGCCCTGGAGCGAATACAAATCTGTGAGGAATTTCCTGACTGTTCTTTTTGTAGTGCCTCATAGGTGATGTTTTCATGCCTCTGTGAAGTTTTTAGTTCATTTGGATTCATTTTAGTCATCATTTTATTTAATTCTTTGCAGGCACTAATCTCAGGCTTGGGGATTGCATGTTTTATTTCATCTATAGGTGCTACTGACTATTTCTTGTTTCCTTGAATGTAGGATCTGGACATTGGAGGAGTAGAAAGGAGTCAAAATTCATATACACAAGTGGTGATGACATGTTGGTCCACCCATTTTACATGTGGGCACGCGGAAGAAGGAATAACATTCATGGATGTAACAAGAACACATATTTAACGCTCCTGGCCCCTGAAAAGGGAGGAGGCGAATTGTAACCGAGTTCTGAAACACATCAATAAAAAGGGTTGTCTTCGTTATTGGATTTTTGTTTCATTTTGATTCGTTCATGCTTTCTCTCCTTTCATGCACTTTCAATTCATAGGACTTAGCGTTAAGTTTAGTTCCGTTTGCATCGCACTTGGAGTTTCCTTTTTGTTTCCGTATCCTCGTGCTTTCAGTGGTGATCATGGTGGGACCCTTGTCCTATATTTTTAAGATCAGAAATCTGATCAAAACTTGATTGTTTTTTCTTGTAGGTACCGAGTTTTCAAGCGTTGGACTGTTGTTCATTCCATCCTGTGGTGAATACAGAGCTGTAATTCATCTTACCCAGGGATGAATGGGCATTCGCCCCACCCTGTGATGAATACAGTCCTATTATTCATCCCACCCTAGGATGAATAGCTGTCTATGCAGTTTCGAGATAGAAACTCAGAACCAACAGATTTGGGCAGAGAAGAGGTAAGGGTCTTGAACTCCTATCATTTCTTATTTTTTGTTTCCTATTTTTTTGGTTCTTTGCTTGCTTAGGGAAAGTTGCACTGCATGTTTATTTTATTTCATGCAAAATAAAAAGAACCTCACACATCACGTGGCAACATAAACACCAAGGAGCTGGTCGTAAAACCCCAGCCCTTGATCAAGACCAACGGTGGATCTCATCACCACCTTGGCTTGAATTTTGCATTCATAACCCCGATCGCTACTATTGCTAGACGTAAATCCTGATGAAAGCTGATCGAGTGTAGTTGGGGTGATTCCCAGTGCATGAGGATAAGTCTTCTATGGTAGGTGTCAAAAATAGGGTGATTCCCCTTTTGTACCGCCTATGTTCCACGTACCATCTGCTCTCACGTACCAACAGTTTCCCTCACGTAAGGGCGGGTATATAGAGAGGTTGGTATATCGGCCTGGCAATGGTATATCGAAGGGGCGACCAATTTTGGGAGCCATAAGAGCCATCATATTGCATTTAAACATTCTTCACAAAAGCTTTCAAAACAAAATTAAAACACACTAAACCAGGTTTAGGACACACTTTTAATCTTTAAACGAGATAATCATTGCTTGCGTGTGTGATATTTTTTGTTTAGTGTAACATAAAAATCATAAAAAGAAACAAAATTGTATGCATCTTGTAGGAAAACACCACCATGGTGTACACCCGTAGCCAAGCCCATTCAAGGGCGGAAGCTACAGAGAGTGTACAAGGGGGCACAAGTCACCTCCGCTATAGCCCCAAGGATTTGGTCATCCCACCTTGGCAGCCTGACCCACGAGGTAGTCCACTTCATGCCTTGATGGAATGGGACTATAGAGGCACCCCTTCGAGGGGCACGTCCACTCAACACAGCCCCTTTCAGGAGGAGTCCTTACACGTGGCACTCAATATAAATGGAAAGGCTCCCTTGGAAGCTCGGTATGAGTGGCCACCGCATGATGAAGTGCTAGAATAGCAGAGGGTCCATGAGGAGAGGCCACATGATTATGTCATCCCTCCTTTACCACCCATCACTGTTAGGAACAATAGACAAAATCTAGAGCACAAGGTGCTTCAAATAGGGCGAGCCAACTCTGCCCGCCCCTTTCATGTATATGAAAGGGAGCATGAGGAAAACCATTATATTCCTCAAGAGCAATACACAGCATGGGAGCAATGCGCCTCCACACCTGCTATCTATCAGAATCACCCAACGAGGCCAGAGCCTCGAGTGAATGCTGCCAACCTCGATAGAGGGAAGTGACCTATAGAGATCTCGGATCATCGTGACCGAGATAAATGCATAGGAGAGGCATCTAGGCCTCCTAGACTCAAGATGGTGGAACAAATCGACCTGGAAGTCGCTAGACATGCCGCCCACCAAGCGTAGATTACGTAGCTTGAGCAAGACCAACAATAGCTAGAGCATCTATATCGCCTTAGCAAAGAGCGCATTCGGTGCCAGACAGATGAGCTGCTCCATAACACTATGCCTGAGAGGGTTCCAACCCCTCGCACCCAAAGAGCAGAACCATATGAGAGGTGCAACCCCTTGGTGCGAGACCGGTCTCCATGACCTTACCAAGTGCTACCTCCGAGACCTCCTAGACCTGAGTGGGAGGCCACTCCCAGGAACAACGATGGGCTCCCTCCATGGGGACCCACCCATGGTCATAGGTCTCATCCAAAAACTCCTCAAGAAGCCTATGAGGAGTATGAGCAAGAAGAAGAGCGGGCCAAAATGCCCTACCAAGGTGGAGGGGCCGCTATCCGGCCACCCCTCCATAGGCCTCAAGTTTCCCACAACCCACAATGGGAGCAAACTAAGGAGGAAGAGATTAAATATTTCGATGCATATAAAGCGTTGCTAGAGCACTTGGAATCTATGGAGACCAAGACTTTTGGGCCCCAAAAGCCCATGTTACGCCAACTCCATAGTCATCCCATGCATCCATCAATGCCAGCACCCTCTTACCCTGAACACTTTAAGATGCCTCAGTTGGCAATCTTTAGAGGTGAGGAGGATGCCCAAGAGCATGTGACTAGATTCCTGAGCCAATGCTTTGGCATTCAGGATAATGATGCTTTGCTGTTGAGAACATTTATCACCATGTTCGTAGGCCCTGCCTCGGATTGGTTTACTCAATTGCCAAAGCACAACATTAGCAACTTAGATCAGCTAGTGGATGCGTTCCTCGAACGCTTCACCTTCAACACTAAGAAGAAGGCATCACTAAGCGACCTAGCCAGCCTCAGGAAGTATGAGGAAGAAACCATGGCGGCCTATGGGAACCGGTGGAGGACTTTGCTTTCAAAGCTACCCTACCTCCCTCCTATGTCCGACCTCACACAAATGTTCTCAAAGAGCTATTTGAGATCGATCTCAGTGCTATTGTAGTTGCAGCAATATGCCACCTTAGAGGAAGCTCTGGCACAAGCCAGAATCATTGAAGAGATCAAGATTCAGGATGGCGAGATAGCCAAACCAAAAAAGAAAGAATGGTCTAAGAACACCAAAGCAGGGACCACGCAACAGAAACCCGCTATGGTCAATCAGGTTGCTATCAATGTCCCCAAGCCTGCACAAGCAACATAACCCCAAAAGGCTAACTATCAGGCGGTGCCTCTTAACAGTTATGACCAAGAAAATTAGAGGCAAGAACAAAACCAGTAGCATCACCCTAGGTGACAATTCACACCTTACACAGAGTCCAGAGACTCCCTATTTGATCGCTTGTCAACGGCAAACTTGATTAACCTGCCCGAGGTTCAACCCATAGATCCCAACATGCCAAAACCTAAGGGCTACAGGGAATATTTGTACTATAGGTTCCATAGGTGGAAGGGACATGACCTTAATGCCTATTGGAAGTTTAAGGGCTTGGTGCAAGACCTAATTGATAACAAGACATTAGCGGTGGATAATCCCATGGCACCAAGAAACCAACAAATGGAGGTCTTTAAGGACCCCTTGCCTGCCCATGATGCACAGGAAAAGACCCTACAAGTCAATGAGGTCACACAGAACTGCCCCATGCAGGGGTATGTAGGGATGATCAACATAGTGACTCAGAATAGGAGGTATCCGAGTGTAGCTGCCCCCATGGTAGCTACAGGAGAGGTGCCAACAATGTCGCAATCACAACAGCACCTTACACAACCTCCTCCACCTAAACCCATGGCCACAATTCAGACCAAACTCACTCAGAGCTTGAGGACCACGTCGGCTAGGCTCTCCATATACGAGCTCATACAACAATCAACGCCCCATCGGGAGGCTCTAATGGAGATATTGAAAGCCATCGAGTTGCAGCCCCATGAAGCAAATTCCTTCAACAACTTTGTGGGACATGTCAAATGATGCACTGAGCCAGTCATCACCTTTCGAGAAGATGAAGTGAAATCAGTGGCTGATGATATGGTGGATCCACCCCTGCACGTTATCACATGGGTCAATGAGATCCCGTATAAGAGGGTGTTGGTAGACACTGGCTCATCCAGTAATATCATCACAACAATGGCATTGAAACATCTAAAGTTGCCAGCATCTCACATCATGGCTTCCACCTACACTCTGCGAGCATTCAATGATGCGATATGCTCGATAGTTGGCACAATTGTCCTACCCATCCAGGTGGGACAAAAGACTATACCTACATTGTGCCATATTTTGGAAGGTGAGATGGCTTATAACATCTTGCTAGGTCGGTCATGGATCGGGAATATGAAGTGTGTCCCTTCGATAGCTCATTAGTGTTTAAAGTATACATTTGAAGGGGAAGTGCATGTAGTCCCGACGGACTTGGAACCCTTCAAGTATTGCAATGCGGTGCAGCTGATGCCGCAATCGACCCTTC
Organism: Wollemia nobilis; assembly: GCA_028583015.1. Classification (NCBI taxonomy): domain Eukaryota; kingdom Viridiplantae; phylum Streptophyta; class Pinopsida; order Araucariales; family Araucariaceae; genus Wollemia; species Wollemia nobilis. Next base: position 4,335,246 of record JAQPPZ010016349.1, read on the forward strand.
CATCAATGCATTTGGATTTTTAGTTGAATCCATCTAAACAGGGTCCGATTCCATAGGCATCCCCATTGGCAAGCCCATCAAAACCATAGTCGGGTCCATCTTCATCGGCTGGTCCTTCACCAACGATGCCACCTACGGTGGCCACACAGAAGGATAAAGGGAAGAAACCCCTGGAAGAGGCACCACCATCAGTATCAACTATCTCTACTGAGGAGATGCCTACCAGAATGGAAGTCGAGGCTCCTAGTTCACCCGACATGGAGTGGACTCCGGAAGAACTTTCGTTCCCTCCCCCTCAATCGCCAACAATCATCGTTGAAATGGCCAATACGGGCCTGGGGGAGTATCTGGTGTGGAATATTGTAGCAACACCCACACTAGAGTCCATGCAGGACATGGGGAGACCTCGCCTCCCCATCGGTACCATTGTTCCTCTAGGCTACCCACCGAACTAGACAAACTTTGTGTATGGGGGCCTTGATCATGGTATTGAACCATACATGCAAGAGGACGAAGATGAAGAGCCCTTTGTAGAAGATGTCAATTATTTGTCTAACCCAGAATTTGCTTTGAGATACCTTGGCCAATGCAATTGGCATGGATATGGGTTAGGCAGATATGAGCAAGGAGTGCGTGTTCTTTGCCAACCAAGGTACCAAATGCCATACGACAAGTTAGGAGTAGGGTTCAACCACCCCCTCCCCTTAGACATCTTGGTAGAGAACATGCAAGGCCTAGGGATAGGCAACAAGGGGGGATTGGCATTAGATCCATATGCCAACCCTAACATGACATACACACTGGGAGATTATCTCCCATTGTTGACAACCAACCTTGTTGACCTCAACAACCCTTTCCCTTCGCTCGAAAGAGGAGAAAGTTCAAGAACACACCTAAAAGAGAGGTGTAGACAAGGTCAAGAAGGATCATCAGAAGACGAGTCAGAATATGAGGTAGCACCATGGGATCCCTTCGAATCAGATAGCAATCACTCACAAGTGACCCCCATGGATGATTATCAAGAAAGCCTCTTGGCAATGTTCCCTTTGGTGGCTCCCATCGAGCAAGTGCCACCACAAGACAATCAGGCCCCATCGTAGAGAGCGGAACAACCCCAATGGGGCCAGATCAATTTGCTCGAGCAAGATGAGCCTCTAATGTCACAAATAGTTGTTGGAGCCAACGAAGGCCTTTGGATCTCCGACAGTGATTATGAAGATGAAACTGAGATAGCCTATCTCAATCATATGTGACAACAACAATACCCCTTGGAGATTAACGACATATTTGAACAACTAAACATAGTGCCAGGGCATGAGTGGTACGTAGACCCAGCGCGGTGGGACCAAGTGTTGAATCTGCCACTTTGGGCATATGGAGAACACCTTCCACCCAGAGACCCTATAGCGATATCAGTGTCGAGGGTAGACCCTGTCTTCCTATCCGCACATAGGGCCGATCCATTCATGCCAATACCTCTAGAGCCAGACCCGAAGCACAGAGAACATCCAGAATGTTTGATTCATCACACCCATGGTAATGGAGACCAAAATCATTTCATCAACATGATCTCCATTGACTTAACCACCCCCATCCACAATCTGGTCGATCCAACATAGCTATTGTATCTAGACATAGATGCCATAGACTGGGATCACGTCAATTTACCACCATCCCCATCAGAGTACTGGCCTTTCGATGAAATGCTCCATTTCACCCTAGAGCCAACTCAGGATATCTTCCATGCTGAGGAGGAACCCGAGGTTCCCAACATAGATTTGAACTCAGCAAATGATATCCATTTGATCCCAACTCCACACCAGTTGGAGGATGGATCCCACATGTCGATCGAGGAGATGACTGACGTAGACATCGGCTTGGATCCAATGAATCCATAGATCATCAAGCTGGGGGTAAGCTTATCCCCTGAAGAGCAAGCCGACTACATTACCCTTCTCAAAGAGAAGAAGGAGGTTTTTGCATGGTCATACAAAGACATGCCGGGGCTAGATCCATAGCTAGTCATGCATAACCTAACGCTTGATCCGACAGTCAAGCCCGTTAAGCAAAAACTATGTAAGATGCACCCAACAGTGGCCTTAATGGTCAAATACGAGTTGCAAAAGTTGTTGGATGCACAGTTTGTCATCTACATGGATTACCCACCATGGCTGTCCAACATGGTGCCCATCAAGAAGCCTGATGGGAGGATTCGCATATGCACTAATTTTTGAGATCTAAACAAAGCGAGTCCTAAGGATGATTTCCCCTTGCCAAGCATCGACGCATTGGTAGACGCTACAACAGGTCACGAAATGCTATCCCTCATGGATGGTTTCTCAGGATACAATCAAATTCGTATCAATCTCGAGGACCAACTAAAAATGGCGTTCACAATGCCTTGGGGGACATTTTGTTATAAGGCCATCCCCTTGGCCTTTAAAATCTTGCCCCCCCCCCCCCCACCCGCCATGACGTACATCTTCCATGATTACATGCATAAAACTTTGGAAGATTACATGGATGATTTGTTGGCCAAATCTCTTTTATGCCCAGATCATCTCGATGACTTAAGTAAGATCCTCGATCGCCTCATGGAACATAAAGTCAGACTGAATCCCAAGAAGTGCGTATTTGGTGTCACATCTGGAAAACTCTTGGGTTTCATAGTCTCAAAGTGAGGCATCGAGGTGGACCCAAACAAAGTCAAGGCAATCCTTGAAATGCTCCCCCCAACTACCATTAAGCAGCTCAGAAGTCTGTAGGGAAAGGTCACATCAATTAAGCGCTTCATAGCGCAGCTATCTGACAAGTGCTGACCCATGAACAAATTATTGCATAAGGGTGTAGCATTTCACTGGGATGACGAGTGCCAGTCAACCTTTGATGACATTAAACAATACTTGGCTTCACCGCAAGTATTGGCACCACCTAGACCAGGAGTGTCATTCTACTTATACATCTCAGCTACTGAGGTGGCACTGGGCGCCATGCTAGCCCAAAAAAATGAACTTCACAAAGAATAGGCTACTTATTACCTTAGCCGCACCCTGGTCAGTTATGAACTTAACTATGCATACGTTGAGAAGCTCTGCTTGGCAGTGGTGTTTGCTACCAAAAAGCTATGCCACTACATGCTCAGCAATACGACGTATGTTGTGTCTAAGGAGAATCCATTGTGATACATGATGAGTCATACTTATCATAGTAGCCGCATGATGAAATGGATCATGTTGTTGATGGAATTTGACATAGAGTTTATTGGACAAAAATCCATCAAAGGTCAAGTCATAGCCGATCAACTAGCAGAGGCTCCTCTCGAAGACGATCAGCCTCTGGTCATAGAACTACCCGATGATGGGGTCTTCCATGTCTCAGAATCGCCAGATTCTGATGAGCCTGAGTCACAGGCCGATATAACCCTATTTTTTGATGGTTCTAAATGTGAGCAAGGTGGTGGCATGAGAATCATATTCTTTACACCGCAAGGGACTCCAATGCCTCTGTCATTTAAATTAGACTTCTCGTGCACCAACAACAATGCAGAATATGAAGCCTTGCTCATAGGTCTTCAGACAACAATCACCATGAACATCAAATGATTAAACATCTTTGGTGATTCGTTGCTAATTGTCAACCAAGTTAAAGGGGTATTCCAGTGTAAATGCCCAGTTATGTAGGCCTACAAAGCCCTTGTGGACAAATTCCTAGCAAATCTTGAATGGTACGACATCGAGGCACTCCCTCGGTCATCGAATCATTTTGTGGACACTATGGCCTCCTTGGGGTCACTAATCCCGTAAGACATCTTTGGTGATATGACAACCATTCAAGTCAAAACACTATCGCAATCCATGATGGAGCGTGCAAGCTCTAACTTAACGCCAGGAATCCACCTGATCCAGATTGAACCATCCCTAGACAGGTTCTCTCGAATCCATGATTGTCTGAATCATGCCAACTAGGGGTCCTTGTTCTCCCCTACTCCCCTTAATAGCAACACAATGCTATTCTTACAAGTTCTTTCCCACTCAGCTTTTGCTAGGGATGAACTTCAAGAGGGATTGGTTGTTCATACCATCGAGGCTTCTGATCAGCAAGATTGGTATTCACCCATAAGGGATTACCTCAAGCTAGGTAACCTCCCGCTTGGATTGATGCATGCCACAAAATGATCATTCAAACAGAAAGTGGCAAAGCATGTCTTGTTAGGAGACATTTTGTACCATCGTAGCTACGAAGGAATCCTCCTTCATTGCTTGGACTAGCAAGAGTCCACTTGGGTGATCACCCAAGCGCACGATGGTACGTGCGGTGGCCACTTCAGTGGTATGGCCATCGCAAAGTGCATTCTCTGCATGGGCTATTATTGGCCATATTTAGAGCGAGATTGTTGCACGTATGTGAGGAAGTGCGTGAAGTGTCAACACCATGCTAATTTGACACACGTACCTTCTCAGGCCTTGCAGCCGATTCAATCGGCTTGGCCATTTTTATAGTGGGGTCTAGATCTAATCGGAAAGATCTCCCCTGCATCATTCGACCATCACACGTTTATCATAACGGCCACAGAGTACTTCACCAAATGGGTGGAAGCAATTTCGCTTGCCTCTACGATTGGAACCCGCATTTCGGAGTTCATTTTACATAATATCATATGTCATTTTGGTATTCCATCCAAGATAATCTCGGATAATGGGACGTCATTCAAGAACAAAGACGTGCATGCTTTGACCACAAAGTACAAAATTCAGCATAGTTTTTCAACACCCTATTATCCGTAGGCAAATGGGCAAGCAGAGGCATCAAACAAAATGCTAGTTGCCATCCTCAAAAATATAGTCGTAGAAAGTCATAAGGATTGGCACATTCAGATCCCACTTGCCCTATGGGCTTATCGCACTAGCATTCGGACACCCACTAGGGCAACTCCATTTTTGCTGGTGTATGGCTCCGAGGCAGTCATGCCTCTCGAGTTGGAAATTCCTTCCCTACGCATATCAATGCAAGAGTTCATCGATGATGACACTGTGTGGCAGGCCCGGTTAGACCAGCTTACGTTGCTCGATGAACGACGCGTTAATGCTCTTGAGCATTTACGTATCTATCAAGAGCGACTTAAGAGGGCATACAACATGAAGGTTCACCTGAGGGACTTTCAGGTTGGTGACTTGGTCTTAAAAGAGAACCAACAGAACTCTAACTTGCCGCCCCATCTAAGGGACAAATTCATGGCAAACTGGTTAGGTCCTTATGTCATCGATAATAAAATAGGACCTGGAACATACCGGCTAGCCTCTCTTGATGGAATCAAGGAACTAGAACCCTTGAACATCAGTCATTTGTGGCCATTCCATATTTAACAGAGCCATAGCCCAAAATGCTCCAAGGATTCTCATAATCGCTATCAATCCCAAAATGCTCCAAGGATTCTCATAATCGCTTGGTCAATCCCAAAATGCTCCAAGGATTCTCATAATCGCTTGGTCAATCCCAAAATGCTCCAAGGATTCTCATCATCGCTTGGTCAATCCCAAAATGCTCCAAGGATTCCTATAATCGCTTGGTCAATCCCAAAATGCTCCAAGGATCCCTACAATCGCTTGGTCAACCCCCAAAAAAAAATGCCCCAAAGATGCCCATTACCCCTTTGGTCAAACCAAAAAGCTCCAAGGATTCCCACAATCGCTTGGTCAAAAATAAGAAAATTCAAAAACAATAAAATCATCAAAAATACAACAAAAATTTGCATCTCATTTCCATACATGCTCAAAATCATCACAAATAAAGAGCTCTTCTTGCACCTCATCAATCCATCAAAAACACAAAAATAATAGCTGCATTAAGCATCACATCCATACATTGCATATTTGTGGTCATACAGGTCAAAGGCACCATAGAACTGTAATTACTCGGCAAATCCATCCATTCCCACATTTCTCAATTCTGTAATAAACCACCATTCACATTATTTTACCATACCATAGTCAGTAGTCTCCTAATGTATCTAGAGTTTTTGTCACTCAGCTATCATTAGCCTTCTAGCCAAATACTGTACAAAGTCAGACAAATTTTCCAAAGGTAGAATCTTACTTGGATCACACCTTGTTACGTAACATCCCAACACAAAGTTAAAACACATAAAAATTCCAAAGTTGTGTGAACGAAAGATGAAGCCTGCAAAGCAATCCAGGTCACCATAAGCGAAATGGTTATCTTGCTCATCCCCCTATGTGAATGACCCCAAGAATGCTGAGAGTTGGCAAAAGGACAAGCATCTTCCCTACCCAATTCCCCAAGCATCCCAAGTTCTCAAAAGGTTGCAAAAATCATAAAATTTTGCAAAAGTCAAAACTCCAAAAAATTGACATCACCACCAAAGTGCATACCTCAAACGACACATACAATAGTGATCCTCATCACTCGAAATTCAAATCCCTTGCTCAAAAGAAAATATATATAATAAAAATAAATAGTGATTTTTATCACTACAAAAGAGCAAGTATCCCAATACAATTGAAGAAAAGAAGGGAGTCGAACTTGAATCCCTAGAACTCTCAACATTCAGAAGGTCATGAGGTGAACCTCAGTACCGGTTTGGTGGATAGCCTATCGGTCACTGGTGGTAAACCTCCCGCATGACGATATATCTATCACATTAACTCGTGTACAGATCAATGTTTGCATGTGGATGGGCTAGCTTATGGTATCCTAGATAGCACCGTAGATTAATCTGACTAAATACAACAAAGGAGTTAGTGGAGCTAATTAGGTGATCCTCAGTACAAGTTTGGTTGACAACCTATCTAGCACTGGCGGTATCCTGACAAATACCACATAAACGAACTCAATTGCACACACAGGGATGTGAAATAACTTGGTCAAAGACAAGTCCGATTCATACCTTGTCCAAAAGTCTTGGAAGATAACATTACAGTACTGGCTAGTTGGTTAAAACATCTGAGTCTCAAAAAAACTTAACTACATTCTAAAACCACCTGTGCAATCTGTCATCCTCGAATTGCCATCAAAAAATACAAAAATAGCATGTATACAACAAAATTCATTCACCACAACAATCGCCTAAGACAAAAAGCCATAAGTTCTAAATAGTCTATGGTGCCCTCACCAAAAAATCACACATTTAATCCATCCATTCCATTTGCATATCCTAAAAATTAGAAACATTTGCATTCATCATAACATATGCATCCATCAACATCAATTAACATGCATACATACACATTCAACAACCATTGAGCATAACATCAAATGCCGACATGTGTATAAACAAAATAAAGTCATCTATATATATATCATCAAAAATGCCCGCAGGCTACAATAACCGGTCATCTGACCCCACCAAAAGCAAAACCTCAAAAACCCCTAAGCCTAGGGCATCGGCCACCATGATCACGCAGGATCGATGCGATGGGAACTACCCCCCATGGTGTGGGTCCTATGGGACCCCTCAGGGTGGCTACCGCTAGCCCCCGCATCACACCTGCTAGAGCCCCCGTCATCTAGTCACCTATGTCGAGAAGATGCTGACTGCTCAGTATCGCTCCCTCTCGAGTGGTGTGATGACCCACCTCCGCTAAGCGTAGGGATCCACCCACCGAGGTGGCTAATCTCCACCTCCAGCTCCAACCGATGCCGCACCAAGTCCATCTCCCACTATCGATACATAGCCAAATTTTCATTGCACTATGCCAACTACGCCCGTAGAAGATCCCTCTCCCATGCCGCATCAGTATCCCCCTCCTACTAGTGGTGCATAGCCCATGCGGTCTCCCGCTCCGCTAGCTGAGTCCGCAAGAGATCCCTCTCCTACAGAGCCTCCCCTAGCTCCTCATCCCATCTCTGAAGTAGCCCCACCAATCATGCATTCTCAGTGCAACCCTACCTCCATGTCCTCCATGACTGCCTGGGGCATTGGCATCTCTAGAATAGTAGCTTGCTCTAGCTCCCACTACTCCGAGATGTCCTACATCTCTGGCTGCTCCGAAACCCCAAAATCCTCCCCCACAAAATCATCCACCTCTACCATATCTGCATCCTCTAGTAGAACCCCCCAACCCTCACCTGGTGCCTCTGCACCCTCATCACCTATTGTCGCTGCCTCGACACCTCCCAGTGGTCCCTCTCCCCACCATCACCATAGTGTCCACCACTGGTCGTACTCCATGGTAGTCCCGATGTCATCCACATCCAGGACGTCAATAGCTATGTCAGAATCCTCACCCAACAGTGCAATGATCAGCCAGGCCAGAGTCCTCTCATCCCCCAATGTCGATAGACCACGGGCTCCCTAGGAAACCCCTAGCACACCCCAAACTATCATGTCACCCGACTGTAAGAGAAGAACTCCTGCTCGGTCCCATGCTGCCCAATCAGCCATCACCCTCTACGAACCCATCAGAGCCACTCTCCAGCCTTAGGTCAGGCTGGAAAGTCCCGATAGGGGTGCCAGAACACCTCCCTTGGAGTAAGCCGAGCAAAGGCATCGACATAGTGCCCTACGACACCTGCCCACCACCGAATCTACCCTTGCTCCTCGGACCACCACCATAGAGCCACGTAGCCTATATCCCTATCCACCATCTCCACTCGAGTAGTCCATGACAACCCCACCGGCCTCTCCACCGCTATATGCTACCAAGCCCAACACTACAGAAAGCTGCACCCAATACCCTTCCACATCTAGAAGCGAACCTCGTACAACTCATCATAGAGCTATGCCAGCAACGTCTACCCCCACCTCATGATCATAGGTGCATCCATAGGACACTCCACCAACCGAAAGACCACATCCAACAGGTTCCATGGGAACCTCACACCTAACGAGTCAGGTAGCAACATGTTGGAAATGAGGCCCATAAGTACTGCATGCCTCACTCCCAACACCCCCTTCTCCAGCCACCATCGAACCAGAATCCTACCAATCTGGCAGTCACACTTCGCCCTCTCCACTGGGCTATCCACACCCACCTCCTCCCCATGCCAAACAACGTGTCAACACTATTGTCCATTGATCCTGGCATCATCCAGATCGACAGTCCATCTATCAAAATCTGAAGGATCCGATAGACATCCTCTAAGGTCACTATCATCTCCCCTATTGGGAGATGGAAGGTGTTGGTCTGAGGATCCCACAAGTTGATCAGGGCCATCAGATAGGCCCGATCCCCGACCATAGGCTCCATCCGAGTCACCTGCTTGAGCCCAAGGGCATCAAGCCACTCCCAGTCAACCAAAGTCAGTGCCTCCCGCACTTCAGTAAAAATAGTAGGTACACGGTACCGACTCTTCACAACCTACAAAAGAAAACAACACAAAAACATTAAAATCATGAAAAATTATACAACAATAACATGAATATACAACAATGCATAAAACAATGTACAACTAAAAACAACAAAATTCACAAAAATTCAAAACATTTACAGTTTGTCAGTCTTAGGGTTTCTATACTCTAAGTTTAAAACTGACAAACAAAACAAAAAAACAAACAAAAACAATTTTCAAAATACAGTTTGTCAGTCTTAGGGTTTCTATACTCTAAGTTTAAAACTGACAAACAAAAAAAAAAAAAAAAAACAAAAACAATTTTCAAATACAGTTTGTCAGTCTTAGGGTTTCTGTACTCTAAGTTTAAAACTACAAAAAAAAAAAAAAAAAAAAAACAAATAGACTCTAATTTAAAAAACAAAAAAAAAACAAACAACACAAAATCAACATGACAGTTTTTACCTAGGGTTTTCAATCAAGTTTTCAAAACTCACACATTCAACCTAAAAAACTAGGGTTTCACAGTCGGTTTATCCTAAGGTTTTCATGTAACAAAAACATCACAAAAAACAAAAATTTTCTTTTTTCCTAGGGTTTACCTTACTGTAAAAAGGAAATAAATTTTAGACTTTTATCACGTCTTTTCCACATACATGTAAACTAAGGTTTCATTTTTTACGAAGCCAACTAAAAAAAAAAAACCAAATTTTTAAACTAAGTTTTGAACTAAGTTTTTACGTTCAATTTTGATCTTTGTGTACCTAGGGTTTTACCTAAAGTTTTCATGAAGCCATAAAACAACAAGTCACGCATAACGACATACATTTAATTAAGGGGTTCATTTTTTAATTTGAACAACAAAATCACAAAATACAAGCAATAACGAGGAAGGTCACTCACCGGTCTCGCTTCGGCTCCACCACTTGATGACCCGATGCATGAACTCATGGTGTTCAAAAATTTGGTAGCGCTTCGCTTCGTATAATCGACCTCCTCCTCCTCAGAGCTCCAAATTGCCAAAAAAAAGAATGCAAATGAGCCCAAACCCTAGTTTTGGCCCTTAAATAGGCTTTTCAGCCTGTAATCATTCCACCCTAGGATGAGCACTCTAGTTAGCACTCGTCCCACCCTAGGATGATTACTAAACTGGTATTCATCCCACCCAGGGATGAATACAGAGCAAAAATTTCAAAACAACAAAAAAATGCACCAAAATGCACAAAAACAAGCAATAAAACTGTCCAATGAGAGTGCTTTTGCACTTGACATTTCGGGCATGCAAAATAGATGTCGAGGTCACAAATCCTCACTATCCTACTCCCTAAGAAGGCTACCATAGCTACCCAACTTATTACCAGAGAATTGCCAAGAATTTCATCCCCAAGCGGCGTCCCAAAAAAGTCAAAATCCACCCAAAAATAACAATAAAATTGCCGAACAAAGGTGCCTTTGCCCCACCATTCACTAGCATACAAAACCAATGTTGGGGTCACAAATTGTCACTATCCTATTCCCTAAGAAGGCTACCATAGCCGGACCGCTCCACGGGAAGACGGATTTTTGACAATTTTAGCTCCAAAAAGCGTCACAAAAAGGGTTCAAACCCACCAAAAATAGGTCTAAATGTCAGAAAACTGCATGCACATTCAACGATAAACATCTGAAGGCACCCTTACACAAGTCATCTTGGGTCAAGTGACTCATCACTTTTCTCATGTAGGTCATTCCCTCATCGATTCGTCGCTTGAGGGGGTAGTCACACTTAGTCACCAATCAACAAATACACACCCAATCATGAAAATGGCATGCATTCAAAGAATCATTGATAAAGACAATCGCGCCCTTGCTTGGGGCAGCAAACAAGCAATAATCACAAGCTGATCAAACACTTGGCATTCATGAATCATGAACTCAAGGTTCCCACAGACAAAAGGTTGCGCCCTTTGCCTATTCATGACTGATCGATGTCCAAGTGCAAGTAACACCTCATCAAAAAAGGTTAACACTTGGATTGAGTTCCTTCACTCGTCAGAAGCAAGGATTCAAGAATGCATGCCCTTTCCATACTTGGGGCATCAAAAGTTGGTTAGGTTACTAAGAAACCCTAATCATTAGTGCTTTGGTTATCTATTTTTTCTCAACAATGCCCCACACACAGCGCTTCCCAAAAAGGGCATCATAGAAAAACAACAACAAAAAAATTCATGTGATAAAAAAAACAACACCCACACACACACCCCCACCCGAAGCCCCCCCCCATAGAGGATAAACAGTGTCCTAACAACTCTCACAGTAGTTTTGGAATTTGAAGAGTCAATTTGACACCTTCAACCACTCCTTCAAAATCATTCCACCCCCGGACGATTACAAAATTTTATTTCCCCCACCCAGGGATGAATAGAAGTATTCACTCCAGGGTGGGGCGAATAGGAGGTTTGACTGGCAAAAAGTCAAATCTTGACAAATGGCAGCTCAGATCCGCCACTTAATTCTTCCTTCCTTGCATGGGAGTGTGAGTGAGCATTTTTGAGCGTTAGAGGCAGTTACAGAGGCAGCCATGAGGCCCCTAATCAGGGAGGAATCTCCTCCCTCCTAGGAAGGCATGATTGCCAAGTGGCGCCTCTGCATGCTCATCCAAAGAGACCTCCAGGTCTATAAATTGGTGAGTTTTCTCACCACAAAAGGAGAGGGAGAAGGAGCATTTTGAGCAATGAAGTGCTGTCATTTTACTCCCACACACACACCTTTTGATTTGTGCCTATCGCATCCTTGATCTCTTTTGGAAGAGAGGTCATAGGGTGGTTATTGGAAGCGCAAATCCGGAACCCAAACCCAACATTTGGCCACAAAATCCTACCAAATTTTTTGACAACACCCCACAAGATATTTTGGACCCATCCCAAGTGGATTGGTGCCAAAATCGGGCCCCAAACGACGGGCGTCCTGCCCCCGGGCGCCCCCCACACTATTGCAGGTCTAATCGTCCCACCCCAGAATGATTAGGAATATATGGTAGATTTCCACAATTTTTCTTTTGCATCTGATTCTAGGTTATCTAAATAGGTTGTAGTTTGAATTTCATTTCATTTTGAGCATTTTTGACCATGCTTTTATCATTTCTCGCCTTCACTAACTTGCAGATGGTACCATCAAATTCCTGGTGATAGAGGCCAAATTGGGAAAATATGACCTTCTGGGTCTTCCCAAAATGCCCCCAATTAGCTAACCCCAACTTTGTAGGTGATTTGGAGCCTCCGGGATAAGACATTTGGGACTGTGCTTTCTGACAAATTGTTGTAGGTTTATTCGTCCCGCCCCGGAGCGAATACAAATCTGTGAGGAATTTCCCGACTGTTCTTTTTGCAGTGCCTCATAGGTGATGTTTTCATGCCTCTGTGAAGTTTTTAGTTCGTTTGGATTCATTTTAGTCATCGTTTTATTTAATTCTTTGCAGGCACTAATCTCAGGCTTGGGGATTGCATGTTTTATTTCATCTACAGGTGCTACTGACTATTTCTTGTTTCCTTGAATGTAGGATCTAGACATTGGAGGAGCAGCAAGGAGTCAACATTCATATACACAAGCGGCGGCGATGTGTTGGTCCACCCATTTTACATGTGGGCACGCGGAAGAAGGAATAGCATTCATGGATGTAACAAGAACACATATTTAACGCTCCTGGCCCCTGAAAAGGGAGGAGGCGAATTGTAACCGAGTTCTGAAACACATCAATAAAAAGGGTTGTCTTCGTTATTGGATTTTTGTTTCATTTCGATTCGTTCATGCTTTCTCTCCTTTCATGCACTTTCAATTCATAGGACTTAGCGTTAAGTTTAGTTTCGTTTGCATCGCACTTGGAGTTTCCTTTTTGTTTCCGTATCCTCGTGCTTTCAGTATGTTGTTTATGGTAAAATAAAACATGTCAAGAGGGAAGTAGGAAAGTGGAACAATGAGATGTACCAAGCTCTTTTTAATAGAAAAAAAGCTATCTAGGTAAAATTACATACAATTGTACCATGGGATGAGATGTATCAAAGATAAAATTTAAGGAACCAATAGCTAACAAAAGGAGATAGGAACACGATATTCTTTCATCCCTCTACTATAAAACATAAAAGTGTAACAAGAATATCTAAAATGTAAAAAGAGAATGGATAAATAATAAGAGAGGAAGATCAAATTAGACAAGAGACACTGGACTTCTTTATATTGTTGCTAACAAAGGAAAGAGAGGATGATTAGTAAGCTATGGAGGAAATAATTCAACATATCCCTAGGATTCTAAATAGATATATGAATACATAACTTGCTAAAAAGATGAGTGAGGAGGAGGTCACAAAAGTGATGTTCTCATTGGGAAAAAATAAAGCTTCAAGGCTTGATGAATTTCCAAGTGGGTTTCTTTCAAACATTTTGGAACATAGTAAGAGAGGATGTAGTAGAAGCAGTAAAAGAGTCACACCATTCACGAAAAGTGTGAAAAAAATACAATAGTACTTACCTAGTGCTCATTCTAAATAAACTTATAAGATAATATCAAAAGTCTATGTAATGTCATTTATAAGATAATATCAAAGTGATTGCACTAATACTAAAGTATATTCTCCCAAATATCATTGTAGAACAATAAGGGAGCTTTGCGAAAGGTAAGAAAATTTGGGATGGAGTAATAACACTCCATGAGACCATGCATTCAGTTAACATTAGTAAAACGGATGGAATGGTGTTAATGCTTGAAATGAACAAATATTATAATCAGCTCTCATGGTGCTTCCTAGATAGAATCCTAGAGAATTTTAGCTTCAACTAACACATGGGAATATGAGTGAATAACTACTATGGAGGAACTCAATCTTTAGTTATAATGAATAATTCTTCAATTGGATTGTTTGGAAGTAGAAAAATATTAAGGCAATGGGATTCTATCCCCATATATCTTTATAATCATGTTAGAAGCAATAAGAATATGCATAGGATAATTAAAGCAAGCATAAACCATAATGAGGTTGAAATATTTTGTATCCATATAAGGTATTACTCACCAACAATTTATGGATGATACAATTTTGTTGGAGAGACCCTTTATATTTGAGGTAAAGAAATTAAGGAGGATATTAAATCTATATGAAAAATCATCCCAATAAATGATAAATATGAACAAGAACAAAGTGTTTTTTTATAAACATATTAGAGAATCAACAAAGACAAATAACAATCAAATTTGGATGTACTATTTCAACTCTCTCTTCTATTTACTTGGGCATACCAATATTCACTAGAGCATGCAAGGATTGGATGTGGAACATGCTAATTGACACTATCCAAAGTAAATTAGCTAGATGGAAGGGAAATCTATTGATTCATGTAGGTCAGCTACATTTTCACAAGAGTACCCTCCAAGGACTCCCTAGATATTTATTATAAATACTTTAGATCCCATTCAAAGAACATAATGCAATAGAAAGTATTCAAAAAAATACATATGTTCAATAATAGAAGAGAAGAGTAGAATTCCACTTGTAGCTTGGAATAAAGTACACAACAATAAATCAAGTGGAGGACTTAGAAGAATAAGGGATAAGCACAAGGCTTTGGAAGTAAATATGAGAGTCTAGTTAAGGAGGGACATGACTTATGGGAAATAATTCTAAGAGACAAATAGCTTGACAACCAAGAGGATAGTAGATTTTTTACCACACTAGATCCTTGTTGAGGATCTTCATTATGGGACCACATAATGAAGGGTATAGAGTTGTTATGGAAAGGCACCCATGGAATACAAGTAATGATAGGTATGTCTACTTTTGGTAATATGCATGGCTAGAGAAGTATACATTAGTGAAGTATGAGGTGTTAGCGAGTATCAAAATAAAGCAAGAACATAATTATAAAAAACTTGTGAGTGGTTATTTGGTAATAGAAGGAAGAGAGGTAATATGGAATGATCTAAAAATTGATTATCAAAATGAGGATTAATCCAAAAACTAACAACTAAATTAAAAATATATTATGTAAGCCTCAATTTAGAAAAGGATACAATAGTATGGGGAGGTACTCAAGAAGGGTTGTTCATTGTTTAATCATCCTATGATATGTCACATGTAGATATTGAGGGAGGATTTCAATGGGATCAATTATGGGAAAGGAAATTCATTTCAAAGTTAGCAAATTTTCTTCATCTAACTACCCAAAAAAGATATTAACAATAGATAACCTTCATAAGAAGGGTTTTCTTAACATATGTTACCTTTGTGAAAAAATGAGGAATCAATAAATCACATATTATTATAATGTAATTACTCCCTCAAAATATTGTATGATATAGTAGAGAAGATTGGGGTGGTGTGGGTGATGCCTAATAACATGTCTATATGGATAAAATAGTGGGAGAAGCCTTTTAAAAACCCCAAACTCTATCAAATTTCAAATGTAATTACCTTTCATTATGCATGAGAAGTTTGGTTGGAAATAAATAGAAGTATTTTCAAGGGGGGGGGAGATCTACAACTAGAAATAGGGAACATGTCATAGAAGACAAAGTCATTGGAGGAAGCTAAAGTAAGTTTAAATTAGAATCTAAGTCTAATTGAGGGCAATATGAATCCTCGAGGAAGCTTGAGAATGTTGACAGAGTGGCAACCACTAATACAAGGATGGATGAAATTAAATTTTGATGGGGCTTCTAAATGAAATTTATGGAAGGTTGGAGGAGGGATAGTGCTAAGGGATATCTGGAGAATGGTGACTACAACCATGAGTGAATACTTGGGAATAATGACATCACTAGACTAAATCTAGAACAATGTTGGTAGGGGTAAATATGGTAGTTCAACTAGGGGCTAATAAATTAATAATTGAGGGGGACTCATTGAATATTGTTAATTCCCTCATAAAAATATCAACAAAGAGTTAAAGATAAACAAACATAATGATAGACACACTACAATATCTAAATGCATTGGATGAGTTTCAAGTGGTACATATATATAGAGAAGAAAATGGGGTGGTTAATTGGCTAGCCAACTAGGGAGAACTTACAGAGGAAGATAAAATATGTGTACCACGATATGGTATACATCCAAATATCCTTCATCTAGTGGAAAAGGAGGGAAGACATTTAGAAATTCAAGCCAAGGGGTGAATGCTCCTATATTTAGAATATCCATATTGCATAGTGTGTGGCTATTCCCTTTGGAGATCGTTAAGATTTGTCAGCTTGCATATATAAGAGTTGTAAGAGATTTTTCTAATGTAGGTTCCTTTTTTGAATATCTATGTGTGCATCTGGACCCATTTGATAGTGTTCTATGAATTCATCTACTATTTGAAGAGCTATGAAATTGTCTATGGAATCCATCTTCTATAGATCTCTAGGTTGGTCTACTAAAGATTCAACATTCAGAATATCTATGGACTTGGCTATTGAGGGACTCATTTTCTAGTGCACTTAGGACTTTTTGAAAGCATGGTGAATCTCAAAGAGAGAAAGGTTCCATTTTATAAATATCTATTGATCTATTTGTGGAGGTATCCATTTTATAAATATTTGTGGACAGGTCAACTAAGGGTTCCATAATTTGGAGACTATGAATGCAATGAGATTGGATTATGCACTAATATAAACTAAAGATTTAATGCAATGATTTTACTAAGGTTTAAGAGTTGTGATGTAATTGGAATAAAAGGAATAATAGATGTAGGATGTTGTTGTAAGATAGTATATAAATATTTGTAAAAGGGTTTAGGCCCTTTCAAAAACCCTAATTTTACCTCAATAAAAATTAATAATAATTTTCTAAGATATATTTTTGTATTTAATTTTTTCTTATTAACTTTTTTATGTACTTTTTTGTTTTCTTAATTGCTAAATTTTAGAACTATTTTCCTTTTTTTGTAAGGTGTTTTTGTCCTTAAAAAATACTCTTACACATAACTTTTATATTATGCATTGCTTTTTAAAAAATATTCCTTAATTTTTAATATTTTAAATTTTAATTCCTTGGAAAAATATCTCTTTATCATATTGTTGCATATACACCTTCAATGTTACACATACTCCTCAAAATTATTTTATTTAATAATTTATTTCATCATTCATTACTTCTTCATCATAGTATGATCTTATGACTCACCCACAAATACATTTATTATAACCTTTCCATCCCATCAATATATAAGTGTAGTAGACTAGAGTATTGCTTACCATGTAGTTTCATATATTCATCTCTCTATAGATATTTTTATTATGAGATATTATTATTGCTTCAAATATTCATAATTCTTATCTAATGTGTGGGGTCTTACTTCTACATATATCATATTATACAATTGTTTTTACCATTCCCCATTTCCTTATTTTGGAAAGATACACTTTTTATCATCCTTTCTATTTTTTAGATACTCTAGTTTTATTTTTTACATGGTGGAATTGGAAGCCACCACGAATCCAAGCAGGCTATCCAAATTTTATGGCCACCATAATATCCTTTATTATCAGTACTATAATCTATTGCATAGATCTCTGTATAGTCTGCCCCTATAACCACCCTACCACAATCATTTTAAACATATTACATCATTGAAAGCACCAAGAAAGGGCTAATAATTCAGTTTGGCAAGGCCTGGTATCTGGTCCTTGGACATTTGTCCCCTTATGGGGTTTGGAAGAATTAATTTATCTACACCTCGATGAGATACTCTAGTTACTACTCGTATTCATCAATTTTATTAATTTGTCTTTCATTACCTATTATAGGTATGGACTCATGACAACTCAAATCTAGGACTTCTATATGTTGAGGTTGTTCTACTAATAATATTTTGGTCACTCGTTGAATCAACCTATAATTTGGATGCAAAATTGCTACTACTCATTGCTTTGACAACCCTAATGCACCCTTAAGTGCTTTAGGGTCCTAGTTTTAACTCTAACTTCTAGATTTAACACTAATTATAAGCTTAAAATGTGGCTCTTAACTTACACAGACTCTCATACCAAATATGAGGACCAAGTGCTCTAATATTCAAACACTCTTATATCAAATGCTATGGAAGCATACAAATTCATTCACATATTTTTGCCATTCCAATAATTCAAATTATAATATATAAAAAAATTACATAGTATAAAATTATATGCTTCATAGGGGTGTAAGTGCACTACTCAATTATTCCACTAAATAAAATATCATTCTAAAAGTTTTGTTATCATTAATATTTATACAATATTATCAGATTGTATATAATATGTATACTGAATAATATGGATGGATGGTCGAATCAACTAGTGGAGTATATATCAATACATATAATCATAACAAATTTAATAATAGTTTTTCTAAAATTTTATTTTCTACTCTTTTTCCTTTTAAGAAATTTATTTTTTTAACTATTAAATTATTATTTAATTTTATCCAACTTCCTTCTGTACTCTCTAACTACTATTACATTTTCTTCATGAAGCAATGCTTAATGTGGAAACACACATGTTAGAGAAAACAAGAAAAACAATTCCAAAGTTAGAAGGAGATTGAAAAATAAAAAAAGTGCATGCCAAAGTATATTTTAAAAATCACTAAAAATAGAAAAGAACAACTTGGAGAAGCTATTAGCAACATTGTAATAATTGTATATATTTATGTATCTCCTACCAATTTACTTATCGATCCATTATCCTTCATGTGGATTATACAACTTATGCATCGTCCATAGTTAGATTAAATTTTATGGAGTGAGGTATATAGTCATAAATCCTATGATATGTATTGAAGAATATTGTATTTTAATATAATGAATTAATAAATAAATTATGTATTTTGTGTAAGCAATTTATGCCTTCTCCTTTCTATTAAGATTTATTTTCAGTTATTTTCTTCTCTATAAACCAATATTTTGTATCAGAGCATACAATCCTAACATTTGATATCTGAGCAAGGTTTGTCTATGAGAAGAGAGGTTAGTGTTTTTTGAGTAGAGCTTGCTCAATCTAAATCTAGTTGCATGTATTTTATGGGAGATCATGCTCTACTATAGTTTGGATCTAGAATTATAAAGAGAGAAAAATATAGCAATATCAAAAATAGTTTAAATCTTACTTAGTCTCAATTCCTTTATTTAATAGAGAAAATTATTATTTTTAGAGCATTTATGTAGAGATATTATAGCATGTATAGTTCTAAAAATTTGATATCGAGTCTAGTGTTGAATCTAGAGCCCTTAGTACACTCAAAGTGGCTTACGGGGATGTTGGAATAATGAGAAGAATTAATCCTACATTCAAATCACAAGTTTGTTCAAGAAGGAGCTATAAGATTATTGCATGGAGGTCATAGATTCGAGTCCATATTTTTAGCATGGTATGAAAGCCAAAGAAATATATAGGAACAATAAGAAAAGTCTTATTAGAAAATGTGTAACAAAACAAGTATCCTCTAAGGAGAAAGGGGAGTGATGAAAACCATTGGATGAAGGTTATGTGTGTTAGAAGCAAAGTCCAACACATGAGAAAAGAAATATGAAGGTTTGATGTAGAAACAAACAATAGAGTAAACCTCGTAAGGAGTGATCTACTCTATTATACCTAGTGGTTGCAACTTATCATAGGATGAGAAGTTCACCGTAAAAACACTTTTGGTTGAATCATAGGATGAAAACCATGTTAAAAAAGAAAATATGTCTATAATAAAATTAATGATCTAGCAAGATATTCAACATTGAAAGTTGAATAAATAATCAAACAATATATCAAATAAATGTAAATGTATATTGTGCAACAATTAAAGTTTTTTTTTTCTTAAGTTAAAAACTAAAACATTCAGCATTAAAAGGAAGAACCTTGAAAAAAATAATACATAATATGAAAAAATACATACTAAATAAAATAAGAAAAATAATTTAAATGATAAAAAGTCATTAAAAAAAAAAAAAACTTGTACCAAAATTAATGGGAAAAAAAATCTTAAAATAAAATAAAAAATAACTTGAAAAAATTATTATTATTATTGTAATAATTTTATATATTGTACATCCTCCATAAATTGATTTATCCATCTATCCTCTATCAATTAATTTGTCCACCATCCTCCATGAATGGATCATCAACCTATACCTCTTCCATGATTGGATTAAATTGTATAAAATGATATGAATGGATCATCAACCTATACCTCTTCCCTGGTTGGATTAAATTGTATAAAAGGATGTGAAATTATCGTAAAACTTATACATCTTCAACCTATAGGTCTTCCATGGTTGAATTAAATTTTATAAAATGATGTGAAATGATATAAAATCTTCAAAATGTATAAAAAATATTATATTATAATGTAATGAGGCAATAAATATAATTCTATGTTTTCCACCAGAAAATTTTGTTCGGAATTAGTTTATTCTCTATAAACCAACACTTCGCTGGAGAACATAAAATTTTGAATATTGGACTTATACATAACATTTAGAAGTGTATTAAAACCTAAGAACTTAGGATAAATATGCATAGAAAAAGTATAGCTTTAACCGTAGATTATTATTGTCATATAATGAACAAATAGATTTGCAATGCTGCAAATAACTCTTTCATCCAGTTGCCAAGAACAATAGTGCAAGATCGTAAAATAGGTTTACAATGCTGCAAATAACTCTTTCATCGAGTTGCCACGAGAACAATAGTGCAAGAACACAAAATCTTCTAGTCATACAAAGTTTGCAATTACAGGCTGAATATTGTACAAAACAAGTTTATTAGAATCAAGAAAATGGGACAAAGATAGGATTATTGGGCTGCTTTCATTTTCATTCCACAAGCTCTTTCATGGAGGCCTCCTCCTCTACTTGAAACAGACTCTTGGCCCTTCATAAATAGATCCCTCTGTTCCCTGAAGCCTAGCACCCAAAATTGCATCTCCTTAATCACATTACCTCTTGTAATTGGGACAATTCTACAGTGATACAAACATGCTTTTCCGGGGCCAATCCTGAGTATGCAACTGGTACATAGTATTCTCTTAAACTTCTGAAATTGTAGCAACACAATTGAAATTGTACGTCCTTGCTTCTATTAGCAAGTTGAAGAAAACTGACTCTAATTTATAGGCTGGGATGATTTTTAAGATAGACAAATGTAGGAAGACTATCTTAATGGTTTGAGGGTTGGTAGGCTCCAACAAAAGTCCTACGTGCAAACTTCTTGTACAAAGTTTGATGATGGAACAATGAAATTACAACAATAATAAAATATATAATTTTTGCTAGGGATTATTCAGTGCATAATTCAGGAATACCCTGAATTACACGTCCCCAATTTTAAGTTAATTCTTGAAAGGAAAGGAAAGGGAAAGAAGGGCGTACCTATTTGACAAGGCATCGGGACAACCAAACCAGACACAACAGAAGTTTTACATTTTATGCAGCACACAAATGAACAGAACATTGTATCACTGTAGATATTGACATCAAAAGTTACTAGACCTGAAACCCCCTGTGACAATGAATATTTTTTCTTTCATAATTATCTACCTCAATACAACCTCTCCAAGCGTACTCTTTACCACTGGGCCTCCTCTCCCCTCTCCGTTGAAGAACTGGTACTTTCTTCTACAATTTCAGAAATTCGAGAATTGTGACATGACAGAGTTTTCCTCTTGTCTGAAATCTCCGTCATGCCACGAGTGCAAACATTCAGAAATTTATGCCTGCTTCGCTCGGCTTGCAGCAGTAATGCAAGGCAAGGTATTGCCATCTAAGGTGGAACTCTAAATAAACAATTGTGCACATACTTTTGAACTCTTTCCAAGACCTCCCGTTCCTCCTGCTGCTGCAGTCAACCTGATCTCCAACTCCGTGAATGTAACCCTATTCATGACCATTTTGAGCTTCAGACAAGAATACGAAGGAGCAGGCATAGACTAAACTTATTTGACAGCCCACTTAATCAATTTAAGAAAGGTTCACATAGCCCATGAGAGCGGGCTATCCATAGGAATATAGATGATACAGTACTTCCAATAACACTGTATTCCTAGCAGGATCTTAGCTAATAATTAGCTGGAGAGGGGTCCATCAGATTCGCAGCAAATACAGTTACGGTAAAGCTAAAAGAAAAATGTACTCTGTACCAATAATCCCATGAATGACACATTTCTTTTGCAAGGAACACATTCGTCTCTAGAGGGCAGCTAATCGTAGCATTGACGATGCCATCTAAGTGATGTCGGCTTCTGGGTGCGGTATAACTGTACAGGTATCTGTATGTTTCATTGGAGACCCACTTTCCACGCCAGTGGAGCGTTTGAAGGCATTCTTGTGGTTGGCGTTTGGAACATGTTTGAATTTTGATGTGAAAGCACTGTATCGAGCCGGCTGTATATGATCGAGTCAACACGTGTCCCCCTTCGATATAGGATACGGTGCAAATGGGGCATCTTCTTTATCCCGTGCTGCTAGATGAGAGTGTCCGAATGAAATGAAAAGAAAAGTTTACTCACGCTCATAAGTGATTAAAACAGTCAATTAAGTTTTTTTTTTTTTTTTTCATATTAAAATTAGAACAGAAAAGAAAAATATTATTTTTTTGAGTGAAAAAGCATTATATTAAGTATAAAGGTTTAATTATACAAAAGGGTGGGTGGAGGGACACATCGCATCCCATATGCAAATCAAATTGGTTGACAAGGACAAAGTTCAAAGTACCATTGCCAAACAATAACCGATTGACGGGATTAACTAAAGTATTAAATCAAAACACCTTGATCAAAACATAAAGTGAATCATAACAACAACCATTAATTATTTTGCACCCCATGATCGGTAGGATCCGCTGCCTCGCCTCCTCATTGTGTTTCCAGATATTACTGGGGAGTGAGGTGCTTCAGCTTGGCCTTGGAAGCATGTCATAAACCTCATGCTAATTCGGGCGGGTTGGATTTGTCGGAACCTCAAAAACTGTAGCTTGAGTGGAAACGATTCAGCCTGTCATCAATGCCCATGGTGTAGCCATTACTGCCTTCACCATTGCCACAGTTGCAACCACAATCTTGTCTAGGAGACGGTGGGTGGGTACCCCAACCATCATCTCGATGAGGAGAACGTGGGCGAGCTTCCCAAGCATCAGACCGATGAGAAGTGCTAGAGTTTGGTGACCAAGGCCCACTTCTTCCAGGCAGATGACTACGAGCCTTGGAGACTGGCCGGTCCCACCTCTTTGGGGGTGGGCAATGATGCTGCCAAGACCTAGAACGATTTCTCTACTCTAGCTCTTAGGGTCTCTTTTCATCGAGCATAAAGCATTGCCCCAATAGTCAATTAGGTGTTGCAGGTGCTTGATATCCATTGCTGCCTTGTTAGCTGGAACTCGAATCTCTAACCATGCATCATGGAAGACCACAAGCTTATCAGAAAAAGAAAAAATTACAAAGGGAATTCTATTTGCAAAAATGGTCTTATTTTTGGCTTTCCAAATATAGAACATCCTGGTAATTCTTAATTGTGAAGCCACGTAAGAGAATAAGGCAATAACGACCTGAAAAAATATTCCATCCACCCCCATGCCATTTTTGCTATTGTGCAATCCCATAAATGATGCATGGTAGACTCATTCTCCCCATAGAAAGGACATGTGGGATTGTCAAATCCCAGGTGACAAAGCATTTGGTCCAGTGGGAGACCATGAAATAACATACTTCAGGTAAAAAAAGCCTATTTGGGTTCAATATAGTTGGCCCAAAGTAATCTGAATTTTTTCCCGCTATCTAGATTTGGAGGAGAAAATATCCCAATGCTCATTGAGCTTTGTTACCATTGGTAAATTGGGCGAAAGCCAACTATAGTCGTGTTTAGTCTTGTAGTTGAACAAAGGCACATTTTTATACCATTTCCACTCTGTCCACCAAGGTCGTTGGACAACCTAGCCAAGCTTCAACCAAAGGAAAAATGGGATACGACTGACAATAATGTTATAGGTATATTTATCTTCAGGATTTAAGGCATGCCTCTATTTTAAAAGCTCCCACAAAATCCAATCTCTGGTTTGTTTGTAGAAAAATTCTAAAATGGATAAAACTCATTTTTTAATTTTTTTATCATAAATCCATTGCACTTTGGCTAGTGGTTGCCCATAATACTAAATATCAGGGGACCACCAAATATTCAAAGCAACTACAGCAGCCCCACATTAGCGGCTAAATCCTTTCCATTGTAACGCTTAATAGACTCTCGGGCCTACCAAATACTATAAATCATGAATGACCCATACATTTTAATGGGAACTTGGACCACATGGATGGACACCATATCCATTCCCTTCTAGAATTTCTTTCCAAATAGTAACCTTGTTGCAATACAATGTTAGATTAGAAATTTCCAAGCTTCAAAGCCTTTAAGAGCTCAGATAATCCACTTATTACTCAAAGCCAGACCTTAGTGATGGTAATTAAAAAGCCCCACACCTCCCAAGCTCTAAGGGAGGCATCAAAATTCCCATGCAACTCTATGAAATCTATTCTTCTGAGAAGAATTGGATGAGAAAAAATATCGAAGAAGCTTCTCCAACTTCTTATAGCAAGTTTGAGAGGGAATGCAACATGACGAATAATAAACATGAGTAGAGGCAAGAACTTTAGAGCAAATTTGGAATTTTCCTACAGTGGAAAGCTTTTTTGTGACCTAGTAATTGGGTTTTTTTCACTTTTTACACAACATATTACCAAAGCTGGGAGGGGGTAATCTGGAAAGTAAAGAGGATGCCCAAAAACTTAACCATCTCCCCTGACTGAATCTATTTCCACTGATAATGCTCAAGCCAACTTGTCATGGGTCTGGAGGATTATCTATAACATGATATTTTCCTCCATTGAATGTTGGAACTAGAAGCCTTGCAAAAAGAATCCAGGAAAGAAAGAGCCTATGTGATGGATTGCCTATCCTTAAGGATTGTTAAGAATGAATCGTCAACAAAATGACCATTGATTAATTGCCCTTGATTCCCTTGGAGATAAATTCTTTTACTAGTCCTTGCGAAGCTTTGTTGGCAAGAAGATAGCCAAAAGCTTCAACAACAAGCACGTAGAGGGAGGGGGCAAGAGGACACCTTTGTTTAATAGACATGAAAAATCTAATATTCTCTATTTGAAATCCATCTAGCATGAGAACCGTTGAAGCATGTTTGAACAACATTTGCACAGAATTAAAAAAGGAAGGACCAAACCCAATGGCTTTGACCATTTATAGAATGAAATTCCATTCAATTGTATCATGTGCTTTCTCAAATTCAATTTTGATAAATAGGGTCTCTTGCTGATATTCCCTAGCCCATTCCATGTCTTCCCAGACTGTAATGACATTGTCAAGAAACCTTGTTTTCTTAGGTCTCACAATGAGAAGAAGCAGAGGCCAAAAACAAAGAGCAAGTGCCTTAGCAATAATTTTGTAGATTAAATTCAATAATGTAATAGGTCTACATTTTGTTATAACATCATGATATCCAAGCTTGTATATGAATTTAACGTTGTCTTCATTTATAATAGAGTCTACGGAGTTAGTGGCCTATTAGAGTAATATTTCATCATTTGGGATATTTACCCCATTTACTACATTAGGTAGATTTTATTTACCGCATGGTAAAAAGTAGTTTTTTACTTTTTACCACAAGTATTTACTTTTCTACTTTCTACCATGTAGATATTTACTGTTCCAAATATCTAATGGTAAGATCCTAAATATCATAGGTTAAGAATCATAAACCTAACACTCTACATTCTATGGCGTGTTAGCGTAGATGCAGAAGTAGTTATTATTCCTATTTTGTAATCTATTTAACATTAGCCTCATTGCTAATGTTTTGGGTAATGCAGTTATTCACTTATCAAACCTAATAGATCTCCTGGTCACATTGGTACCACAGCTGGAGAACAGGGAGTTTAGTAGGGAGCGACATTGGAATCTTGGCACAACTGGTGACCTCGATTTATTTTCTATTTTCTCCTAATGTTATTATTTTCCCTATGGTTTGATTTTACGGTGCATCTCTAATTTTTTTTCCAGCCTAAGGCAGAGGAGGAGGAGCACTCACCCAATTATTTTGGGGCAAATATTCCCCCCTCACCCCACCTAGGCAGGAAATCCCGTAGGTACTTTTAACCTGCTATTGTCTTGAGAGGCCAGAGCTCGCAGCATCGGACATGGATCCCAAGGCCAGGGCTATTAAATCCATCGATCCGAACAACGAGGGATTCCATCCCATCGATGATCTCACCGCAGGGGGCTCCAATACCCCCGTAGGTAATCCCAACAGTGGGCCCGTCGATAGCCCACGAGAGCGCCTCGAGGGTAGAAGAGCCCTCGTGCTCCCCATGGTATGGTGAGGCCTTTTTCGACTACTCCATTCGACCCACACCCCTAGACCTATTAGTGGGAGTGATCGAGCATAGTAGCATCCTCCGCTTCCCATAGTATGGGGATAGTCTTTAACTACTTTTTTGTAGGGCATGCACCCCGAGACACATATGTTACTTGACACCTGGCATGAAATGGATACCGTTAGACTGTACACACCCCGAGGGGCTAACCTAGACTAGACACATGGATGTTGACTGGACCTGACATGTGGTGAAGAGCCACAAGGACTGGACTAAACAAAAGGTGACACATGGTAGACTATGAACGTGGCACCTGACCCAGACCTGACACATGGGTGACACATGGTGGACTAGCCACGTGCCACCCGACTCGACCTAGCCATGACATGTGGTAGCTTGATAATCGTGACACATGGCAGTGACCAAAAGGAGGGTGAGGGTGACTGCCCGAAGGCAATCAATAAGCTAAGGGTTTGAAAGCCCTTTTCTTCCCCACAAAATCCCCTGCACGGGTGATGTGGGATAATTCCCACATTTTTCCCTGCTCGCATGAGGAAAGAAGGAAAAGGGAATAGCATTCCCTTCCCTTCACATCAAGCCCTCTAGCCCGATCGGTTGATGGTCAAAGTTTTGATTCCCTTCGGTGCTAAAACCTTTTTCCACAAGGAGCCAGCAGCAAGCATAATTAAAGGTAAAAAAAATAAAAATTATTTTTTTTGTAAATTTTTAATTATTTTAATCATTTTATTTAATAATTTAATATCTTTTGTATAAAATCAATTTTTTTTCACAAATTACATTGATTTTTTACAAAATTAATTTTATTATTGATTAAATAATGATTAGATTTATTAAAATTTTGCATTAAAATAGAGAATTAGGATCTATTTTTGCAATCAAATCAAAAGGAGATTTTATTTTATCCTCAAGGGGGGATATAAGACATTTAATAGCGCCAATTTCTTGCAAATTAGGATCCCTCCATTCTTCTCAAACTTGTTAAATTTGCAAACTTGAAAGAGGACAAAATAAAAAAAACATTTGATTCTTTATTGAAAATTTAGAACACAAGGATACTTAAAAATATTTGCAAACTTCAAAGGCAAAGTGTGCATTTGTTTTCTCCAATGCGGGATATAAGGCATAAAATTGTACATTTTTTTTGCAAAATTGAGAAGAATTTGAAGCTTTGGGTGCATCAAAACCAAGTCGTGTGTCGACTGGTCTGGAAGCCTTTCAAACGTGGGTCGTGTGATGACTTGTCTTGGAAGGAGTGCTCGAATTGTTAATTTTACAACATAGAGGGGGGAAGACACCATTGTACTTCTTTTGCAAAATTGTAAAACAAAGTATGAGACATAAAAATATCGATTTTTTGCACAACACACATTAATATTTTATTTCAAAAATTAAAAAGGTGCATTTTCAATTTTACTCAACACCTTCATTGGCAAATTAGGTGCATTTTCGGTTGCATCCGACACCTACGTGATAAGAATTTTGTGGGCATTCTTGTTTTATTATTGCATTATTTCTTTTTGCAATTATAAGTCATAGAATCAAGAACACACTAAACCCCAAAATTTCACAAATTTGTGTAAATTCTTGCACAAATTTAAAGCCAAAATTCACTTGATATTCTCTCCTAAATCAACAAAACCCCTAATTCACTCTTATTTTTTTGGCTTAATTTCCTCAAACTTTTCATCCTTATTGAAGGGTGTTAAGGTAGGTGCCATTAAATATCTATTTGAGTGAATTATATTTTGGTACTCTTTTAGGGTATATCAAAAGAAAGAATAATTTTTTTGAAAATAAGGAACCTTAAAAGTTGCAATCCTTTGCACTAAGGGGGGGTAATTCCTTTCTTCTTTCAAAAATAAATTTTGATAAGAGGGAAATAAAACTTGTAAAGGCAAATCATAAAATTAGAAGTCATCAACATCATACCTTTTATTTTAGACTTCATAATAGCAACCATGATTGAAGAACTTGCAATAAGGAAGGATGATTTGGTGAACTTATTTGATAAAATTTCCTCAAAAATAATGTTTTGCACAAATTGTAAAAATGAAAACCATGACACCATTCAGTTTTGGTTTCAAAACAAGCAAAACTAAAATGGCAAAGGCACACCACATAAGCCATGTTTCTAGTGAAGTGTCTCATTCTGATTCTGAATCTGGTTCGAAGAGAGCACATAGAGTGCTCATGGATCAGACAGTATTGTAGAAGGAAAACACATTATGTCACCTTGAGCAAACACCATTTTATTCTCTTTTTTTTTAGGCTTCATAAATAGAATAAGTTTTTGTTTGAAGTACTTGTAATAAATGGGTGTTTGTACCTCTTTTAGGCTTCATAAATAGCAAATTCTCATTGTTTGAAGTTATTTTAACAAAAGGAGGGAATTTTTTTGGTGTAAAATTGCCTAGGAGGCAATATTTATAAAATCTTTCACAAATATTCACATGTTTAGAACCTATTGGTGGTTTTCAATAAAAAATACATGGGTTTCTTTATGAGCACCATGTTTAGAACATGTTGGTGGTTTTCAAAAGAGTTTCCTGTGTTTCTCTATGAGCATCATGTGTAGATCCTGTCGATGGTTTTAAAAAGAGATTCTTGTGTTTCTTTATGCGCACCATGTTTAGAACCTATTGATGGTTTTCAAAATAGTTACATGTGTTTCTTTATGAGCATCATGTTTAGAACATGTTGGTGGTTTTAAATAAAAACTACATGTGTTTCTTTATGAGTGCCATGTTTAGAATTTGTTGGTGGTTTTCGAAAGAGTTTCCTGTGTTTCTTTATGAGCACCATGTTTAGAACCTGTTGGTGGTTTTCAAAAGAGTTGCATGTGTTTCTTTATGAGTGCCACGTTTAGAACCTATTGGTGGTTTTCAAAAGTGTTGCTTGTGTTTCTTTATGAGTGGCATGTTTAGAACCTATTGATTATTTTCAAAAGAGTTGCCTATGTTTCTTTATGAATGCCATGTTTAGAACCTGTTGGCAATTTTCAATAAAATCCACCAGTGTTTCTTTAGAGCACCATGTCTTGGAACCTATGGTGTTTCAATGAAGAGACTAGCTATGTTTTAAGAGCACCATGTTTATAGAACCCATGGGTGTGTTAAAAAGCAGTGGGTGTGTCTTGAGAATGCCATTATTTGTAGAATGGGGTAATATTTCTAAAAAACCTAAAAGTGTAGAGGGTTTTGCATTTGAGTAAACCCCATAAGCACTTGAAATCTGGGTAAGTTCAAGAGCAACACTATGGAAATTTGAACACACTATGTGCCAAAACTTCCATTTTCAAAGGGAAATAAAGCACCATGTTTGAAAGGTTTTTTATACTGGGAAACCATCATAGTTTTGAAGATGAGGTATCACATTTGAGAGTGCTAGCTGTAGGGTTTCATAGATGGTTGTTTAACATAAGTCCACCTGTGTATGGGGAACTATGAGGTATGTGAGTTCAGTCTCACTATGGATAGTTAGTGGTGATAATGGGGAAAGCCTTGTGCTAGTTCTACTCTTTCTTGCCTTGTAGCTCACAAGGCTTAGCTATCCCTTACTCGTTCTATAGAGATCATCAATATCCGCCATGAAGGTCATCAATCCCTTTGGTGATAAGCTCTATATTAGAAATATCTTGTGAGTTTTAATAAAATAAAGACATTTTATTTATATTGTGAGATTGATTAAATAAATACCTTTGAATTATATTGTGATTTAATTAAAAATAAACCTTTGATTTATATTGAGGGATTTAATTAAAAACATACCTTTGATTTATATTGAGGGATTTAAGAAAAAAATAGACCTTTGATTTATGTGGAATACATTGAAGAATTTAATTAAATAGAGAACCTTTGATTTATGTGGAATACATTGAAGGATTTAATTAAGTAGAGAACCTTTGATTTATGTGGAATACATTGAAGGAATTAATTAAATATAGACCTTTGATTTATGTGAAATACATTGAAGGATTTAATTAAGTAGAGAACCTTTAATTTATGTGGAATACATTGAAGGATTTAATTAAGTAGAGAACCTTTGATTTATGTGGAATACATTGAAGGAATTAATTAAATATAAACCTTTGATTTTTCTGGAATACATTGAAGGATTTTATTAAGTAGAGAACATTTGATTTATGTGGAATACATTGAAGGAATTAATTAAATATAAACCTTTGATTTATGTGGAATACATTGAAGGAATTAATTAAATATATACCTTTGATTTATGTGGAATACATTGAAGGATTTAATTAAGTAGATAACATTTAATTTATGTAGAATATATTGAAGGAGTTAATTAAATATAGACCTTTCATTTGTGTGGAATACATTGAAGAATTTAATTAAATAGAGAACCTTTGGTTTATGTGGAATTCATTAAAAGAGTTAATTAAATATAGACATTTGATTTATGTTTAATACATTAAAGGATTTAATTAAATAGAGAACCTTTGATTTATGTGGAATACATTGAAGGAATTAATTAAGTAGAGAACCTTTGATTTATGTGGAATATATTGAAGGAGTTAATTAAATATAGACCTTTGATTTATGTGAAATACATTGAAGGATTTAATTAAATAGATAACATTTGATTTATGTGAAATACATTGAAGAATTTAATTAAGTAGAGAACCTTTGATTTATGTGGAATACATTGAAGGATTTAATTAAGTAGAGGACCTTTGATTTATGATTAATTATATTAGGGTTTTAAATTAAAAGAAGAACCTTTGATTAATATTTATTATCTTAGGGTATTTTAATTAAAAAAGATGTAAATTTATTCTTTGAATTAAATTTATGGGGCTTTGATTTAGGGAATAAATAAAAAAGAAATGTTTGATTTAGGGAATAAAAAAAAAAAAAATGTTTTAGAGATTAAAGGTATGGGACTTTAATGCTTTAAGATAGAACTGGATTTGATTAAAGTTAGACCATGATCTAAGTAGTACATGTTGGATGACTCTCTAAGGGAACTTGAGAGGTTGAAATAAAAGTAAAAGATATTTTATAATATTCATAATGCATTGGAAACTTAATTGAATTTTGTATAGTTGTAATTTGGTAAAGTAAATGAATAGATGCATTTAGAGGTATGTCTATCCTGAACCATGAGTATCCCCTACTACCCTTAAATAATCAATGGGAAGCGAGGAGAAGCAAGAAATTCAAAGGAAGTAAAGTATAGATAATTGTACTTTATGTTATTTCACTTATGCTCAAATAGATTAGAATTATGTGGAGATATCCCCAATGCAGTTACTTTAATATTCTTTAATGTGGAAAGGATTTACCATGCTAACTCTAATTCATTAACTATTTATTGGTCTAAAGAAGATACTTTACTCTATTTCTGTATTTGATTATATGAGGTAGTTGATTTTATTTTAGTTTTAAGCTTGCTTTATTT
Source organism: Wollemia nobilis (assembly GCA_028583015.1). NCBI lineage: Eukaryota > Viridiplantae > Streptophyta > Pinopsida > Araucariales > Araucariaceae > Wollemia > Wollemia nobilis. Next base: position 4,367,327 of record JAQPPZ010016349.1, read on the forward strand.
TATGGTTACTTGGTGATTGCTTTTTGATATGGTAGTATCTATATGTATTATTATTTGGTTTTTGGATGATAGAAATCTAAGTGTAGAGTTCTAGGGTGAACTTAGAGGTGACCTAATGGAATTAAGAACCCCTTTGGGTGAACATAGGAAACCTAAGGGAATTGAGATCCCCTTAGGGAGATAAAGGACTAAGTGGTGAAGATATTACATCTAAGTTAAGATAGCTCATTTTGGAGACGAGATAGATAGATTAACTTAAAATACTCTTAGAATATCTACACATAATGATTTGCGTATATTATGGAGATACGCGTATACCTTCGATGGACTGAGGGTGATAGGTCTAACTCATCAAGAATGATGAGATATATGGGCTTACCTACAGTGACACAAGATAGGGTACTTCATGAGATGTAACTTCCATGAAAACTTATGGGATTGAAAATTTAGGTAAATACTAGTTATGTTAGGGGTTCATGAAGGGTTCATGTATCCCTGTCCTTAGTAAAAAAAAAAAAACTCTTTCTATTATTGTATTTTTTGTTTGTATATTTTTGGGTCGTTACATGCTACCTTTAAAAGATTTTATAACGGTTTTTTAGATTTTAATGGTCCTCAAATGTCATACTATATTTTTCGTTAAGCTTGGATGCAAAATTTTTTGTTTCAATTAGTAAAAATGACAAAAATAATTGATAGATGATGCAATTGGCATGTAAAATTGGGTATGTATGTTTACCCTTTTGATGTATTTACTATATAATAAACACATAAAAACTATTATAAATATCCTAATTTTATGGCAAAAAATATGTAACCTAAGGTCATGTCTATGATTTTTTATTAAGTTTCAGTTAAAAAGGATTACCATCATGAATCTAGGCAGGCTACGGCAGTATTCAGCGCTATCTACCTTGAAAGTCACCACACAATATTTTGCGCAGTTTATCCCTATAACCACCATGCCACAATCGTTTTAAACATTTTATATTGCTAAAGGCATCACGAAAGGACAAGCATTCAATTCCACAATTTTTTTTTTTTCAAAATTGAAAACTAAAACCTTCAACAAAAAGAGGAAGAACCTTGGAAAAATTAATACTTAATGTGAAAAAAAACATATTAAAAAAAAAAAAATTAAGATTAAAAACTATTAAATTTAAAAAAAAATACATACCAAAATTTAAAAATAAAAATAAAAATAAAAAAACTTAAAAATGTTATTATTAATATAGTAATAATTTTATATATTATGGATCCTCCATCAATTGATTTATCCATCTATCCTCTATCAATTGATTCATCCAATATCCCCACTAAAGAATCATCCACCTATAAGTCTTCCATGGTTGGATTAAATTGTATAGAATGATGTAAAATGATCATAGAATCTTTAAAATAATATTTAAAAATATTATAAGGTAATGAATCAATAAATATAATTCTATGTTTTCCAGCGGAAAATTTTGTTCTCAATCATTTTCTTCTCTATAAACCAAAACTTCGCTGGAGAAGATAAAATTTTGAATATTGTACTTAAACCTAGCATTTAGAAGTGTATAAAACCTACCAACTTAGGATAAATATGCATAGAAAGTATAGCTTTAACCGTAAATTATTATCATCATATAATGAACAAATAGGTTTACAATGCTGCAAATAACTCTTTCATCGAGTTGCCACAAGAACAATAGTGCAAGAACATAAAATCTTCTAGTCATACAAAGTTGGAGAGTTTATTAGAATCACGAAAATGGGACAAAGATAGGATTATTGGGCTGCTTTCATTTTCATTCCACAAGCTCTTTCATGGATAACTGTCGCCTCTTCCTCTACTTGAAATGCACTCATGGCCCTTCATAAACAGATCCCTCTGTTCCCTGAAGCTTGGCACCCAAAATTGCATCTCCTTAATCACATTAGCTCTTGTAATTGGGAGAATTCTACAGTGATACAAACATGCTTTTCCGGGTCGAATCCTGAATATGCAACTGGTACATAGTATTCTCTTAAACTTCTGAAATTGTAGCAGCACATTTGAAATTGTACGTTCTTACTTCTATTAGCAAGATGAAGAAAACTGACTCTAATTTAAAGGATGGGATGATTTTTAAGATAGACAAATGTAGGAAGACTATCTTAATGGTTTGAGGGTTGGTAGGCTCCAACAAAAGTCCTATGTGCAAACTTCTTGTACAAAGTTTGATGATGGAACAATAAGTGAAATTACAACAATAATAAAATATATAATTTTTGCTAGGGATTATTCAGTGCCTAATTCAGGAATACCCTGAATAACACGTCCCCCAATTTTAAGTTAATTCTTGAAAGGAAAGGAAAAGAAGGGCGTACCTATTTGACAAGGCATCTGGACAACCAAAGCAGGCACAACAGAAGTTTTACATTTTATGCAGCACACAAATGAATAGAATATTGTATCACTGTATATATTGACATCAAAAGTTACTAGACCTGAAACCGCCTGTGACAATGAATATTTTTTCTTTCGAAATTATCCACCTCAATACAACCTCTCCAAGCGTACTCTTTACCACTGGGCATCCTCTCCCCTCTTCTTTGAAGAACTGCTACATTCTTCTTCAATTTCAGGGAGCTTCCTCCCTCAGAAATTCGAGAATTTTGACATGACAGAATTCTCTTCTTGTCTGAAATCTCCGTCATAAAAACTGGTTCAATCGTATTTTATATACAATATTAATATTTTTAAAAATATGGTCTTAAAATATATTTATAAAATTAAAAAAGATAAAAACTAACAAATATGTTTTTCACAAATTTAATTTAAGCATTTTTTTTAAGCTAGTATTACAAGTCACATTGTAACCAATCTTAGTTGCATATCATCATTATCTTATGTTTCTTTCATTTATTTAAAAAATTATTGTTTGTTTACCATATACAACTTTTTAAAAATATTTGTCAATTGTATATGATTATAGTTTATGAAATCAATAAATTTCTAATTCTAAAAACATGATATTATTCATTTTTTTTTAAACAAAAACTTATGTAAAAATATTTATAATATTGTAATCTTAATCAAAATATTTAAAATAGAAATTAACCTACTTTATTAATCTAAAAGTATCTTGATTAATTATATAATGTATAGTGAAAAATAAAATCCCACTTAAAATCAATGTGCAACAATTTTGAGAACATTTTGTGGCTGCTGGGAGGAGACTTTGACTCTCCTTTTTTCCGTTTGACAAACAAGAGGGTAATCCAACCACTCCTAGATGCACAGATAATTTTAGGGACTTTGTTAACAGTAATGAATTCATCGGTGTTCAACTACAAGTGTCAAACTACACATGGAGCAACAAACGCCCTAGAAATCGATTTATTCAGATATGACTGGACAGATTCTTTATGTCCACAGAATTTATCCATTTCTTAGGTAATGGCAGTCTCCATGCCCACGAAAAAATTGGGTCTGACCACAACCCTTTGGTCATGGACTATTCTTGTCCACGACAAGGCTTCAAAAATCACTTCTGATTTGAAAAAATGTGGCTGAGTCACCCAGATATCTCAAAACAAATTGAAGAATGGTGACAGTAGGATTTTCCTAAGAACTCGATGTCAAAACTATTTTTGGAACTCAAAATAGTCAAGATTAAACTAAAGGATTGGAACAGAGAAGTCCTTGGTAACCTATTCCGAGAAAAGAAACAAATTGTAGAGGAGCTAGGCAGAGTTGAGAAACTCATTTAAGAGGGGAACCAAGGACCTAACATATTTCAGGAGGAAAAAATCCTCCTCTCTAATTTCCACAAAAATCTAGCCAAAGAGGAAACCCTTTGGAGATAAATATCTAGAGCACTATGACTTAAGAAAAGGGACAAGAACACAAAAAAAATTCACACCTCCACCATGAGATACAGAGGCTCAAACAAAATTACAAAATTAACTAGGGATGATGGGTCCAAAACTTTTGACCTCTGAGTAATCAGATAGGAAGCAGTGGCTCACTTTTAAGATATGCTCGGTCCTAGACCCTCTTGCTCCCCCACATCTCAAACCTTCTTCTCCAAAATATTCCCAAACTAGTATCTAACATGTCCAATGAGGGGCTATGAAAAGGTTTCACAAAAAAAGAAATCAAAGAGTATTTGTTCTCTAGGGAACCTGACAAAGCCCCTGGACCAGATGGGTTTCCACCTCGCTTCTTTCAACATTTTTGGAATATAATTGGCAAAGAAGTCACTAAAGCGGTATAGTTCTTCCAAAGAACAAAATAGATTCCTAAAGAGGTGAACTCAATGTTCATTATTTTAGTACCCAAGTCTCAAAACTGTAAATCAATTTTTGAATTGAGACATATTAACCTATGTAGTGTGATCTACAAACTCATAACCAAATTCATGGTAAATAGGATCAAATTCATCCTTCCCTCCATCATAGACCAATGCCAAGGAATCTTGATGAAAGGTAGGTTCATCATAGATGGATTCATAATAATCCACAAACTGGCTCATTTGGTCGCCAAGAAAAAAAAACCCAGTATGTTTCTGAATCTAGACATGAATAAAGAATTTGACCGTGTATCCTACCATTTTTTTCTTGAATTCCTGGATAAATTTAGCTTTCACAAATATTTGGTGGAACTGGTCAGGGAATGCATTTCCTCTGTGTGGTTTTCAATATTGGTTAATGGTTCTCTGTTTGGATTCTTTAGAAGCTCCAAAGTAATTCGTTAGGGTGAACCTTATCTCCTTCTCTCTTCATCATCATTGCAGAAGACCTGGGGAGATCCTTGTCAACAACATGTGCCAAAGGTCTCATTTCTAGAATTAAACCAGCCATGGGATCAAGGGCCACCACCCACCAATATTTCATCGATGATACCATTCTAGCATCTTTGTTCTCCTTACCTGAACCAAAGATCATCAAATTTCTTCTTAACTATTATGAAACTACTATTGGTCAAAAGGTAAACTACAATAAAATTAGACTGTACTTTTTGAACATACCTATATCCATACAGAATAGAATTACTGAAATTCTAGGGTGCATCATTGCAAACATTCACACCACTTACCTTGGGCTACGGATGTTCCATGGAAGGGTCTCTACAACAATGTGGTACAACATCCTCGAGCGCATCAATAAAAAGTTAGTCGGGTGGAACAGCGCAATGCTAAGTTAAGTTGCTAAAGCCACTCTTGTTTAAGCCTACCTTAAAAGCATACCAATTAATTTTTTATCCATATTCAAAGCTCCCAGATATATCTACCACAATATCAAATAAATCCCATGCAAGTTCCTTTGGGCTAGAAAAAAAACCATAACAAATTTTCCTTGGTTTCCTGGGATAGAGTGTGCTCCAGGAAATACTTTGGTGGCCTTAGTTTCAAAAGGATTAGTAGGATGAACATGGACTTGATATACTAAGTCATGTAGAATAGTTACCATTGAGCAATCCTCTTGGATTGACATCATCAAGGCAAAATACCTCCACCATATTCCCTTCATGGGTGAACACCACCTCCCATTTGGCTCCTATTTCTGGAATTCTCTGGTCCTGACCAGAGACATCATCAATCAAGGTCTCAAATGGCACTTGGGCATTGGGACAACCATAAGGTTCTAGGAAGACTCTTGGCTGCATAACCAACCTCTTATCAATGACCCTATTTTTTCTACCCTCAAACCTATCATCGACGCTCTTCTCGAAGATAAAGTAGCTCACTTCATCACTCAAGGTCCTATCAAACACGAGTGGAAAACCCTCACTATAAACAAACCTTCTAGGAAGATTACTGAGGCTTATAGACACCTACAAAATATTCTCTATGTCTGTGTCATTCTGAATAATCAGAACCTTGATTCCCCTATTTGGAGCTTATCAAACATGAGTAATTATATTGTTAAAATTTCTTATTACAGCCAAGAACCTCTAAGTGATAAGTGGAAATTATAAAACAATATGTGGGAGGGAAATCATCCCTAAAATTTCTTTTTTTCTTGGTTGGCCTCCCAGAATAGAATCCTAACGATTGATAATCTCATGTTTAGAAGGCTCCTTATTCCCAACTGGCGTGTTCTCTACAAAGCAGTCTGAGAATCTACCACCCATATTTTCCTAGTGTGTCCTTTCTCCCTAACTGTTCTAAACCAGGTCTTCAAAAATTTTAGTGTATCTTCGGTCCACATGCCTACTATTCAACAACTATTCCAATAGTGGCCTCAACCGTTTAAAAACTAGCAACTTAATTTCCTATGGCTATCCTGTCTACACCACTACCTATGTAAAATCTGGCTTGAAAGAAACTCTAGGATTTTTAGAGCTCAAGCCATCGACCCTTGTAGGAACACGCTAAAAATATTATCCCTAAAGATGGAAAATGCCTCCCTTGTCTCTTCTCTTGAATCTCCCCCTCCTAGTATTGAGGTTACCTTTACCAGTAAGTTCAAACTTTCTAACATTTTACGTGTGCCTCTTATTTCTGTCAACAGGTCTTCTATCAAGTGAATTCTCCTTCTGATTGAAAACATGAGCATTCAATAGCTGATCATCAAAGGGGACTCACTTCAAATCATCAACTAACTCATAGGTACCTCTACCTTGCCCTGGTCATTATATAACATTATCCAAGAATGCAAAACATTCACCAAAAAATACACAAATATTGTGATTCAGATTGGTTGGCAAACAAAGGCATTAGTGAAACCTCCATTCAGGTTTGGAGGAATTATTTTTCCCATGATATCAGAACTGACAGGTCCAATCCGAATATCTGTACACTATAACTTCACCAAGGTCCACGTAGCACTCCAAGGTGAGATTTCCAAGGGAATGGATCATCTTGCCAAGTACCTCCTTAGTATACCCAATGCTAATATTTCCATGTCTATAGCTTATGTGAGAGTATTCATTTGTGCCTCCATTGCTAAGGTTTACATGATTCTGGTACACGTCAAAGTTTTTAATTTGCAATGCCTTGAAGTCAAAATGATGATGATGACACATGAAATCCTAGTCAGTGACACCATGACCCAAAGGCAGCCCATAGAGGTGGCACCTCCCATCCTTGGTAATTGGAACAAGGTTAAATTCAGAAGAGGCCTCAGCTTTGGTGCTCATAGAATTCATGCCCATCACACTTCTCCCAACACTTTGAGTTGGTGACCATATCCTTACCTGAGAAATAGGAAAATTAACATTCCCATGACAGATCACAAAAATCTAACTCGGGAGGCTCTTCCTTATTTGACTCATAATCAAGGCAACTATAGCAAGATTTACAATCTGATGCATGGCATATTCCCCAACCATGTCATGATCACTTTGAGGTCTATTCGTCTCTACCTCAATATCAGGAGAAGCAACCTACTTAAAAAAGTTGTCAGTCCCTTGACATTTATCAATCTCTGCATCCTCCTCATCCTTTTGAATGGCAAGCACTCCAATGGCCTAATTATGGATCATCGTAATCCTTCCATGATGTTTTTCCTATAAATAACAGGGCCTCCTTGACATGGTAAGTTTTGGCCTTTATAGTTCGGTCCATCACTAATTTCAAGCTTAGCTACAGTGAACCCCTTTTAGATCAACCTCTCTTGAATGGCAACCTCGCCTTCCAGATCATCCTCATTCTCACCATCACCCATGCCAAAGTCTTCATTTACTTACTTCTGAGAACGTCTTGGAATTAGAAAAGGAACAAGGCATCTTGTGATCTCATTGATTCTCTCTTTAATGACCATGTTGTTCCTTCCCTCTGGTGCATCAATTTTCCTCTACATGAGGTGTGGTTCATAGAGTCCAAGCCTACCAACATCCATCATTTCTCCCCATATATGGCCATCATTTAGCCTGATAACCCTAATATTGAGTCTGACATTGAAACTATCCTCAACAAGCATGTTTTCCTTCCTTTCCTTAAAAAATTGAGGAGCCATGACAAGGTTACGACCAAGGAATTCACCTCCACTTGAGTTAATGGCCAAGTTCTTGTTAGACGAATTAAATTCACTATCTTTGTTGACCTTCTCGCAGAGATTACGAAGCTTCCTAACGATGGTTTCAAATTCCACAAAGATAATCACTCCATTCAAGAATAATTGAAGCACTTCGCTGATAAGGGGAAGAAGTTGGTCATAGATGATAAAGGAGGTATTATTCATGAGAAGCTATCAGCTCTATGGTGCAGAGCTTTGATTCTAGTGATACAATACATCACTATTGACAAAGTGGTTGAGCCTTTGGGGAGATTTCACCTAGCTCTCCTCAATGTTTTGAGATATGTTAAAGAGGTGAACATCCCAGAATATATTCAATGCTCAATGGAAGTTTCAATTGAAAATTTCTAGAACAAGGATTAATCCCACATTAAACACCAAGGGTTGTTCTTGATCATCTATGACCATATGCTGCAAAAATTTGCCACCAAGGTGAATTTAAACCCTTTTTGGTGCATTGAGGAGGAACAATCTGCTGTTGACATTGTGATGAATAGTCGAAGCTCCACCAACCGTAGAATCACTCTAAGGAATTCAAGAAAAAGGAAGATCCTCAAATACACCACCTCTAAAATAGAGCCTTCGTTGGATCAGGCTCTCATTGATGCTAGAGCGATATTGAGAGCTAAACATAACCCCTTGGAAATCCTCACCGAGATGCTACAAAATATCTATCAGACTCAATTTAATGCCTTAATTGGTCTTAAGCATGTAATATGTATCTCAAAGTCCATCACTACCAACAATTCAAAGGCGTACAAGGTTACCATTCCTAACGAAAAGAACAACATGGATAACCCTTCTATGGAGTAATTTTATGTTCATGTTTGTTTTCCCCTTTGTCATGCTTGGGTTTTCAGGGTTTTCTAGTGCTATTTTATTATGGCTCTTTCATGGCCTCTGTTCTTCTGCTAGTTCTATTAGTGGTATTTCCCAATGGCTTTTACATAGCCTCTATTTTTTGTTGGTGGTCTTGTCCTTTGGTTGGGTTTAGTTGTGAGCTCTTTCTTGAGTGGTTCCCGGGTGGTCTCACAGATGCCTAGCTAGGCTTCCTTTCCTTGTTGTTCTTGCTTCTCAGTAATTTGTTCTACAAGGTTCAGGGACCCTTTAAAAACCCTTTCTACCAATCAAAAAAAAATCCCACTTAAAATACCTTATATTTATTATTCAATGTAGACAATATTTATTTTAAAAAATAATAAATTAAATTATCTCTTCTTAAGTCATGAATACTAATCCGAGTTGTGAATTGTCATTCATTTTTCACATGATTGTAAAGTGTCTTAATGCTCAATGCACAATAATTTATGTTCAAAGATGCCTATATTATTCATGCAGAAGATAATTACTTGAAATGTTTTCATTTTTTAACACTTAATAGATTCATCTATTAATAATAATGAATAAATTAAATAATATAATGAACTATCTAGATTATAAATTGACTTCTATTTTATATTTATTATATATTGACATGCATTTATATATGAACAATGTTATGTTATATTAAATGAATTTTAAAAAATTAAATTTAATATTTTAAAATAATATAATAAGTTTATATTATAATTTTTTTAAATTTATTTTTATTGGTTGATAAAAAGAGTTTTGAAATGTGGGGAAACCTTTTATACAAATGTAGTAAAGAAGGCTTGATAAAAGTAAGCTTAACTGAACTAAAAGCAAAAAATCCTAGAAGGGATTAAAACAACCAAAATTAAACTGGAAAGAAGGCTAAAAATAAAACAAAAAGGGATAAGAGTACGAATTACAACAATGGTACCCATAAAAAATAAAAAAAACATCTGAAACCCGACTAAGTTACGATATTTGGCTTAGCAGGGTTCAATTCTGGTCTTTGAACTTTTTGGAGCAAACATCTCCATTATGCTAGAAATTAGCATTTTATTTGCCATTCCTTACCTCTTGATTTCATGGGTGACAATTGCCTTGTGAATTTTCAATGCCTTTATTAACTTACCCTTTAAATAGATTGTAAGAAAATGCATAAGAGAATGGAATATATGTGTTGGCACACATGTCAGAAAAACCATACCCAGTCACTAGGCCCCAATTTCGCCACATCAACAACAACCAGTTATAGATTAAGATTTCTAGTTGCATCAGCTTAGGCCATAATACATGGAGGGAAATTATCATACCAGACTTGAATTTTTTCCTATTGAACTCCTTGATTGCCAAGGAGATCAACAACTTTGTTTCCTTCCCGATAAACATGCTAAATTGTAACATATTTGGTGCCATCAATTATTTTTAAACTTTCTTGGATAGCATTAAACATGCTCCAAGAAGGGAGTTGACACTTTTGTATGCAATGATTGATATTCATAGAATCACATTCTATGATAATTCTTTCAAATTGAAGCCTCTTGCAAATGAGTAAGCCTAGGTATAATGCACGGGCTTCAACAAAATTATTGGTTTGGCTGCCCATAGACTTAGAAAATTTGCACAAGTTTTTACCTTGACTATTTTTAAAGAGATCACCTCCTCCAGCCCTACTAGGGTTTTCTTCTAAGGCCCCGTCAACATTAAGTTTGACCCATCCACAAGGCGGGGGAATTCATTTCACCATTGACCTATCAAATTTTGGAGGATCCTAGAAGGGGTGTTAATATGAGATTTGAGTGTATTGAAAATGGTCAATTCCTATTGGTTCTTGGTCTTCTCAGCTTGGAAGAGACTAGCATTCTCAATGGAAAATGATAAAGCTCAAGAAAACACTTATTTTGCATTATTTGTAGTAGTACCAAAGATTCTATTGTTCCTCTCCAACCAAACCTGCCAAAAAAAGTGAGGAAAAAAATTAAACCAAAAAACATAGGTTTTTGGAGTCAAAAATAGATTTGGCCATTGATGGCAGGTGTCAATAAGAGTTTTTGGGTATACCCAAAATAAGTTGCCTAGTTTGAGAAAGGAAGATAACACTTCAATAGATAAATGGCATTCAAGGACGCATTAGTATTAGTATTAGTAACTAGAAAAATCTTACAATTGGGTTACCAGGAAAATATCTGCTCCACTATTCAAGCACTTTGTTTTATGAAATTCTGATGTTGGATCCACATCGATTCAAACTAGAAAGGAGACTTTAAAGAGGTAGTATTCAACCCCTCCAAAACCAAGGGATTGTGGTCAGACCTAATCCAAGGAAGAGCATGGAGAGTTGTGTCCCCAAAGGATTGAAGAGATTTATAGGAAATGAGGAATCTATCCAATTACATTATGATATGATGTACCCCTAGTCGTATGTTGGTCCAAGTGAATTTTCTCCCTTAAAGGTGGATGTCCATAAGACCACACTCATGAATGAATTTAGAAAAATATTCAAAACTCTAAGGTGAGATAGGAGTACCTCATTTTTTTTTAGTAGGGTATAACAGTGAGTTAAAATTTCCAACTATCATCCAATGTTGACTGTTGAATATAAATGCCAAATCTACCTCATAGAAAATCATAGTTCTTGCCAACTAGACATAGTATTAGGAGGATACACGTTAGATAAAACCCATTAAAAATTTGAGTCTTTGCAACAAAAAGTAATGTTAGTAATCCTATTAGAGGAAGATAAAATATGAACTTCTACTTTCGTAGGGTCCTAAAGGCACATAAGGCCACTAGACACTCCCTTGGAAGGGTTGGTAGCCACTCCACAATTTTCCATATAGCTTGAATAACTCTATCTTTGTAGTTTTTTTTTGTCTTGGTTTCTTGCAGCAAGATGATGGCTGACTTAATATCTTTTCTCATGGATGAAAGGATCCCCTTCTTGGTTCATCCATTAAGACCTATCACATTCCATGAGATGATCTTCATTTGGAATATTTTGAATATTTTTTCTCTCTTTCACGCGAAGGTGTCAGAGTGTGTTTGCTTTTGTTCCCTTCATCTGTGGAAACCTTAAAATTATCCTACTAAGCTAAAGAGGTGATAATAGTGGTTTGATAAATATTAGAAATACTATCTTCAATTTTCTTTCACCTTAAATCTTATTTATTAGGTCTCCATATTTTCACTTTTTCACAGTCTATGTCGACAAAAATTTTCTTTTGATTTCTAGAACCATATTTTTGAGACATATGGTTTTGGTTATCAAGATTTGGATCAGGAAATTTTAGCACAAGACTGATAACATATTCACTAATAGGAGGAGGGATGGGAATAGACACACTGAATAAAGGGTCTTACTAGTTTGGGGACTCACTAGAATTAGATTAATGAAGGCATAGGAATTCGATAGAAAAATGAAGACCACAAGTTCGTGGATGCAAAGGGGATTAAAAAATATCACTAGTAGCAAAACAAGATTGCAAAGGGTTGTCTATAAGATCAATGACAAGATCTTCTACAAAATCACTTAAAGGCCCAGAAGGGTTTGCTTTAGCAAAAAAGGAGTAATTTTATTCTGAATTAAAAAATTTAGGAATGGAAAGATTACCTTCTTTTTTCTTTTCATCAAGATTTCTTGATGCAATAGTAGAATTCTGGGTATCCATGGTGGTGGCCAGCTTTTGGGTCAACTTATATTGATAAAATTTATTTTTATGAGCAGACTCAAGAGGTGTATCATTAGAATTAGTTGTTGGGAATTTTTGGGTTAGCTTTTTTGTAGTTTTATTTTTCAGTAATGGAAACTGAGCCTTCAAGTGACATTGGATATGGTATTCAATACAAAATACTACATTTTTCATAAACAATGGCCTGATGTCTTATTTTTGTGTCGTAGATGCAATCTACAAAGGTAGGCAGCTCAAAATCAAGGTTTGTGATAACGTATATTCTCACATGAGTGAGCCTTGAATGTACTTTTGTTGCAAAGTCTAGGATAATAAAATCTCCAACAACTTCAACAACCATGAGAAAAATCCTTTCATACCAATATTGGAGGGGTAGGTTGGGGAGTTAGAACTAGATAGGTACCTTATTAATAGATTTTGTTTCAGGATTAGAATCCTCTGCCCATTATCGCAGAAACAAGCTTGTATGACCATAGAATTAAGGTCCTCCAAACAAGATATGGTTGGTGTATTGTGCATTTTTGAGGCTTATAAGGAAAAAAACTCTAAACATGGCCTTGATTTTTATGGATTCACTAGGATGCCATTTTTTCTATGCCCATTTCCTGGTTGATTCAATGTCAGGTCGACCTCCTATGAATTTTCCTCTCAAGGATAAAGATCTTTGGTTGGTAATCAAATATATAACACTGGGAGGAATGGAGATCTCCTTATTGTTGTGGGTGCAAGGGTTTGGATTAGAAGATGCAGACACATATCCCTAATTTCTAAATTTATCAGCATTAGAACCTCGAGAGTAGCTCAAAATATTACTACTAGCGGTTAAATTTTTAGAAACCGTATGTGAACCACAATCACTAGTGGTGTGGCCTTCATCAAGGGATCCACCTAGATTTTTGATGTCCATGTCTTCCAAGCCATCGTATTTGCCATTGTTGGGAGGGTTCTTTGGATCACCGCTATTGCCATTGTTGGTATCAGCTTTACCCCTTCAAAAATTTAAAATTTCCATTGCCATCGCTAGAGCTCTCCATCACCATAACCATCTTTCTCACCCTTGCTTTATAATGCTTGGACATTCCATGAAAGTATTTTATAGTTGTGCAAGATTTGAATGTAATGGATGGATTGACCGCTACTTACCATGACTAAATCTATTGCACTATGTTTTCTACCAACCCTGCATGTTGCAGATGATTCACAATCCCTTTTATTGGGGTTTTTAAAAAAATATCTACACAAAAGGAGATACATTTTTCCTGTTCATCGTTAGGATTTGGGTTCCAATCGTGTCTAATCTGCCAAACATCCAACACCGTCCACAAAGATCAAGGGATTCCTATCTACAAATATCTAGTCTATATCATGTCGTTGTTAAAGCCCTTGCACAGAGTCCTTGCTAGAATAAAACCTCCCTCCTTTGAATGTAATGGATGAATGGATTGTTGCTTACCACGACTAAATATGCTGCACTATGTTTTTTGTCGACCTTGCGCACCACCACTGATTCACAATCCCTTGTGCTACACTATAACGATTTTATTAAAAGTTTAAATTAAAAAAAATATTTAAAATATTAAGTTTTAATTATTAGTGTTTTAGACCAAAGAATCAAAACTCGATAAAATAATTCTCTTTTAAGATAAATCTCTTTTGATTAGGTTATCATTTTTAGGTAGGTTTTCTTTTGATTGAGTGTTATTTTATGACACTCAATCAAAAGAGCTTTATCTCAAAAGAAAATTATTTTATTGAATTTTATTTAGACTATTAAAATAAAAATAAAACCTGGACATTATTAAATTATTAACCCTAAAATTTGTTAAGACTGATTTAAAAAAAATCAAAACTCATTTTATATAAAATAAAAAAAATTATTTAATAAATAAAAATAATAATTTATAATATAAAAATTGTGGTCCAAGATATAAAAATACAATGTTAAAGTGGTCTGAATTGTGCAGGCACAACAGTATGATGGTAAAAGATAAAGGTAAATGTACAACTCTCGTATGAAATAAAATTGGAACCTTCAAATTTTTATTTACAAGTTTCGAAACTAATTATTCAAGTTATACCGTTCAATATTTATCGTGTGGTAAAGTAACAAAAGTTGTAGAAGGATAACTAGTGACGAAAGTTGTACTGGTGAACATTTACCCTTACAGGGTTAAACTGGTTATCTACCGTATCATAGTGATACAGCTTTAACCACTCTCAAAAACGCCTTAATCTGATCTAACCGTGCCGTGTTTAAATAACTTGAGCCACTGTAAAAATCGCAAATGTGAAATCTAATCAATGGTCAACTAGGTAAAACATAGTACTTGCCATATTAATTTGGCCCTGTACTCCATGCTCCGCGGGAACTGGGATTGTTATATTGAAATCAGATCATATGAGATTTTGGAATAGTGAATTGTTAAGCTTTTGTGTTTATTAAGAAGAGACTTAAGTTTAAATTTTAGGGTAAGTTTAGGGTAGTAGTTTGGCCAGCCCTAGGACCCTAGTACCAATCCTGAGATACCAGTGGTCCTTTTCATGTCAGGTCATAAAACAAAGAGTTGAAATATGCACTATTAAGGACAGCTACCCTTCATGTCATGTCATAAAACAAAGAGTTGGAATAGGTACTATTAGGGACAGCTATCCGATGGTCCTCTTCATGTCAGGTCATAAAATAAAGAGTTAGAATAGGTACTATTAGAGACAGCTAACAGTAATCCTCTTCATATCATGTTATAAAGTAATGGAATAGATACTATTAAGGAATAGCTCTAAGATTTAAATTAGAGTAATAGCAAAAAAAAAAAAAGACTGTAAATGGGTTTAAAAAAAAAACATTACGACTTTTTCATCATAGAACATAATTTCGCACTGATAGGGACTAGACATGTACAGCACATGCGCCTGAAGAAGGTACAAGAAATTTATTAAAAACAATGGAAGTAGAACATAATTTCACGCTGATGGGGACTAGACATGCAGAGCACATGCACTTGAAGAAGGTACAAGAAAATTTATTAAAAACAATGGAAGCTGAATGAGACAGCCATAAAACGGGGTGAAAATTGTTGCATGTGTACATCAATCTCATGATTTTGAGTACCGATTTAACGTAGCAAATTGCAATATTGACGATGTCATCCATGGGATGTCGTAAGTCTTCGTTTACCGCCATGAAGATAAGGCTTATTTTGTGTGGATGGCATTTAGAAGAGACGATTTATTCTCTTCTTAGGCAGGGATTTGATATGGTGGTCTAATTTAGAAGGGGGCTATGCATTACTGAATCAAAACACGAGGTACGCACTAAGAAATTCGATATAATTATTTAGAAATGTTTCATTTTCTCATCCCATGTGCCATTAATTACATCGAATGTCTTATTTGTCTACCCACAACAATGATTATGGTACCCGGCTGAACAGCATGATGCGCATGGAGTTTGATAAATTGCAGAAGCTGCAACGGGCTTATTTTAAAGAGGGACAATCTTGTGAGTGGAAGCAGGGTTTTGTCTATAAATGTATGTATCTGATAAGAATTTCTGCAATCATTCTGCAATCATGTATTGCAGTGTGTTGCAGTGTCTACCACAGCCCCTGTAGAGTGCTGTAATCTTAATCTGCCAGCACATAGTTTAGAGTGTGTTCCACTGCCTGTGTTGCCATTGTGGAAATATTTGCCCTGTGGAAGCTTTTGGAGGAGTGGAAGTTTGTACTTTTCAGTTTTTACGGCGCAAGAGAAAATGGACTGGAAACGATATGGATTTTGCTGATAATAGTAGCCGGACGCTGGGAATCACAGCTGGTTCCTGCGCAGAAGTGAAGATTTCTGTGTAATATATGAATGGAGATAATTATTTTGTAAAGTGCTTTTGAGGGGGCTTTTTTCTAGCCGGTACGTAGCCTCTACTCGAACGATCGTCGCGTTGTGCAGCTTAGCGCTCTTAGTTTTTCTGCGCTCTTAGTTTTTCTAAGATGGGAAATACGTCATTCTAGTTTGTAAATCTGTATAGTTTGTTGTGCCGTGTGTATTAAAGAGTGAAGAAGACTGAGACTCGGAGAGATTTTAATACTAGGGAATGGTGATTTTATATAGTGTATGGAGTGTGTATATTAAAATGTTGGAATATTGTTTTTCAGGCAGGGCATATCTTTATCTTATCTGTGAGCACTTTGATTAGTAGGGGGCAGGGCCATTCTCATATATCGATATAAAGGTATTCATGAAGTTGTAATATTTTGCTTACAAGTTTTACTTGAAATTCTTTTTTGAGATACATAGGTGAGTTGGTTACATCCATTATTTTAGTAATTGTTAGTGCAGGATTCAAATCAAAGGAACTCTTCTCAACAAGTTTATATGAAGATTAACATCAACTCAATTAATAATAAAGATTTTTTTGGTGGGGTGTTTGAAGATGTTTATTTTAAAGTTTTTTTTTTTTTTGAAGTTATTGTTTTATCGGTGTGTTATTGGTGTGTTATTGATAGTTACATGGTATTAGAAAAAATTAAATGATATAAAATATGAGATGATACTAATATTACAAAGGGAAGCATTTAATAACTTAAGACATACTCATAGATGGATGAGCATGTTAAATAGAATAAAAAGAACATGTATTTTAGAAAATTTATTTTTTGACAAATAGATCCATGAGTTTTGTGACAAATAGATCCATGAGTTAGGTATTTGGATGAGGCACATTTTTATAATGTATGATAGGATTAGAAAATATAATTAAGACACACCAATAGATCTGGATGAACATGTTAAATGAAATAAAAAAAAAATGCACGCAAGAAAATTTATTTTTTATAACAAATAGATCCATAAGTTGGGTATTTGGATGAGGCACCTTTTATAATATATAAGAGGACTAGAAAACTTAATATAGTTGATTTAAAAATTTAATTGACATGTCTCATTATAAGAATAAAATAACATAAGGAATAACTTAACAAAATAAAATGAATAATAAATAAACTTTGAAAAATGAATCTATCCTATAAAGATGAATATATTATAGATTATAGCTTGCCTAGTAAATATCATTTCTTTGTATGTACCTTTGATGTGAGATAAATATTGTGTGTAATAAAATTGGAAGAGTTTTATGGGACCTTATTATGTAAGAAGAGAAAATTAATAAATTTAATGATGAATTTAATGGGAATGAACAAGCTTTTTTGACTAAAGAAAAATTCAAAAATTATAATCAAAGAATGCAAATTAAATATAAACCAACATAGTTAATATAGGAGCCACAAGATGACAAATAACATTAAACAAAAGGAAAGCAACAAAGAAAATTCAATGAGAGGCATAATAACAACCACATAATGCATAGCTTTAAGGTAACTTAGTATAAGTGTTGGGAAGAAGGGGATAAAGTAAATCATATCTTAAAAGAAAAACATGTGGCTTACAAAAAGGATTCCATCTAAAGAATCAATCAAAGATTATAAGGGAAGATGAAAACTACAAAAATATTTTGATTAATTTTATTGTTACATATAAAAACTCTATAGATGTTTGGTATATTATGATTCATCATGAGAAATATTATTAGTCTTTACAAAAGAAAATTGGTTCCCAAAATTTTACTTTAGTTGATGATACATTTCTTAGTGTTGAAGGTCTTAGAAATATTTCTATATAGGACACTAATGGAAATTAGTAAATTACTAAGGTGAATGTTAAAACAAAATTGAAGGAAAATCTTCTCTTAGTTAATTAGATAGTAATGCGTGGATACAAGGTACAATTTTATCAAGATAAGTGTTTGATTAAGAATATAAGGGATGGATACATAGTCATGGTAGAGGTAATTATAGAAAATGAAATATATAAACTTGATTTGGCTCATGTAGACAAAGTTGCTTGTATTATAATTCATGTTTATTTACTGAATTGTGGTACCAAATATTTGTACACTTAAATTATTAGAGTTTTTCTACATTATCAAATAAATATATGATGTTTAGATTTCCTTGGATCAAATCAAACACAACTATTTATGAGGGTCTAATGGTTGTAAAACAACAAAGAGTATCATTTGAAAGGAGTGCATCAAGAACAAGAGAGCAACTTGAGCTAGTGCATAGTGATTTGTGTGGGCCTATAACTCCTCAATCAAAAGGAGAAGAAAAATATGTAACATTTTATAGATGATTTTTTTAGAAATATTTGGATAAAATTTCCTAAGATCAAGGATGAAATATGTAGGAAGTTTAAAAATTTTAAGACTCTAGTTGGAAAATTAGAGTAATAAAATAATAAAAATAATAAGAAATAGAAAATGTAAGAGAATATTTCAATTATAACTTTAAATAATTTTTTGAAAAATATGGTATTTGGAGGAAAACAATGAACAATTACATCCCATAATAGAATGAAATTGATGAAAAAAACAATATTTGGTTAAAATATCTCAACATATAATTCAATCTATGAACTTTCAAAGTTAGGCAAAAGCTATCAATATACAACACATATTCAAAATAGATATCGTACATCATGTCTTGACAGTATCATACCAAAAGAGACATGGAGTGGAGAGAAGCCCATTGTGGACTGCTTTAAAGTATTTGGTTCTTAAGCATATAGTCATGTGTCAAATAAAATAAAGACCTAAGAAGAGTGAAAACAAAAGTATTAAGCTTATATTTGTTGGCTATGATGATCAAAATAAGGGCTATATGTTATATGATCTTCATTAGTAGGAATATAATATTATGAAGGCATTCAAGGTATCTTCTCAACTCCTCCATGTCATCCTACTCAAAATAACATATATGATTTAAATGCAAAATAATAGCAGCTATACCTATCACAAATATAGAGTTCAATTTTATGTGGTTCTATTTAATATGATAACATGAAAATGTTTAATATTTGGGTTCATTGATTGTAATTTTAATGGTTACTTTGGTCAAGGTAAAATTCTTTTGGCATACTCAAAATCACATAAAACTTCAAGATCAAGATGTCCATCATGGAAATATATTTTAATTAAAAGGTATTCATATATCATAACAAATTTTGTAAAAAGAGGTTATGGGGGTTAGATTAATAATAACATTTTTCTAATCGTACATGGAAGTAGTGTATTAAAATTTTTAATATATCTAAATAGGAGAAAATAAAGTGGCAAATATTTTATCCCATTGTGTTGAGCTTTGTTAAGACATAATTCAAATTTTAGAATACAACTTGCTCAAGGAAATTTCCTTCTTATTGAAAGATACTAAAAATTTCATAAAAGAATATTAGTGGTTTGAAAGTGTCAAAAACTATTTTTGATGGAGAGGAAAAGCTAGATATAGTTAGATATAGTCTAACTGACCTAAAAATAAATATAATACTTTGGTGTGTTGATAAAAGTAACAAATATAATCAATACAATGAGTAATCAAGTAAAACCCATTTACAATTGAGCACGGGCTTTGGCTCTTCTTCGCGAGGTCCAGGGTTTAAACCGCAACGTGGGAGTGTGAGGGGGTGGGTGTGTGGTGGCTTTCTATTAAATTCCTTGTTGATAAGTATAATTAGGAGATGTCATAGGGTTTCTCACAATAACCAAATCCAAAAAAGAAAAAACCATTTACAATTTATTTAAAAAATGAAACCAAAATTAATTTATTCGTTGGATTTAAGTCTTTTTATTAATAACTTAAATGTTTAGCTACTACTTATTCTATTATAATTATATAAGTATTGTATATATATATTTAATTCTCAATTTACTTAATATATAAATATGTTATCATAAAAATTAACTAACACTCTAAATAAATATGTTATCATAAAAATTAACTAACATTCAAAATAACTTAGAGTGTTTTTTCTAATAATTAATTAAAGAATTAATTTATTTATTTATTATATTTAAGTATCTTTATAACCTTATAAAAGTAATTTGCACATTAAAAAATGAATATAAAACCTTATAATATCAATCCTTGGACCTTTTTTTTGGAGGTTCAAGGATCAAATGACAGTGTAAGTGTGTTAGGGGTAGGTATATCATGGATGTGTGTTTAGTGTGTGAGGGGGTAGGTATATCACGATTGTGTGTTTAGAGTGTGAGGGAGTGAGTATATAATGACTGTGTATTTGAATTTTATTGTTAAGTTGAGTTTTCCTTTTTAAAAGTTTTCTCCTTTATAAAAAATTATAGTAAAAATAAAAATACTCCATTTATTAAAACTGACAGGTGTGTGAACTAAAAAGAAAGATTGACTTTCAAAACTGTTACTCCGAGATGCGCGTCGAACACCAGTTATTAATACTGACAGTTGTATGAACTAATTAATTAATTAATTAATTAATATATATATATATATATATTCTGTTGTAGAGATTCAATTCGGGTTATACATCACACTAATTAAAAATAATATTTAATCAGTTGTATGGTGAAAAGATTGATTGACTTTCACATCTGCTACTGCACGACAATGCCAAGCCGCCTCCAATTATGAAAGCCTATTGGCTACAACTTGTATATTTATATCCACGGTGACGGTCATCAAATTAGTTTATATATATATATATATATATATATATATATATATATATATATTAATTATATAGGATTGTAATTAGTTATATATATATATATCTATATATATATTTTTTATTTTATTTGTAATTTTTTTCCATAGGTGAGAGATTTGAACGTGGGTCTCTTTTTTATTTGTAATTTTTTTGTATATAATGTGAGGTGAGAGATTTGAACCAAGGGTCTCTTTTTATATATATATATATATATATATATATATATATATATATATATATATATATATATATATATTGTATTGATAAAAAAAAATGTTGAAGGACCTTTTACATAGAGCTTGAAAGATGTAAAAAAAAAACAAGAGAAGATCATACAAATGCAAGATAGCCCTATCTTAGTAAAACAAACAAATCTGGGCTAAACATGTTGATGGAGAAGCTAAAATAATATTCCTCCCGCTATCCTTCTATTTAACATGGTTGATGTAGTGCTCAATGCTTTACATAACTGATAAAGAAATTGTTGATAATAATTTAATTTAGTGTGCTCAAATCCTTCATCACATGATCCCAATAAGTATTCTGCTTTGCTATGCCCTCTTTATCTGCTGGCTTCATTATCAATTCAATATCTTCCAACTCCATGGGGGCATATGACCATACCTCAAAATTCATAAATTTAACTACCATATTCACCATTTTATCGACAGATTTGTTTCCCTCTCTATTAATATATTTTACTTGACTTTATTCTAGGTTTCCCAAGATAGTCCTCGCATCTATAATTATTTGGAAAATTTTAGAATTATTTAACTCCCCTTTTTGAAGAGAAGTTATAATATTCATGGAATCCCCCTCAAGAACACTTCTCCTAAAACCCAAATTCACTCCAATTCAGGGGCCTGTAAGCATTGCCCTTGCTTCATCTTGGTGATTTGTGGTAATTCCTATATCCTTAGCATATGCAGCCACTTCCTGACCTCTGTCATTAATAATGGAACCCCCACCACTAGCATGACTCGGTTTACCTTTTGCAGCTCCATCGAAGTTAATTTTTACCCAGTATTTATGGGGACATTTCCATCTAGTGTCTAGTCTCACTATAATGACCCCAAAACACACAAACAAAAATACAAAAATAGAAAGAGTTTTTTTTTTACTAAGGAGAGAGATACATGAACCCCTAACCCAACTAGCATTTACCTAAAGTTTCAATCCCCTAAGTTTTCCTAGAAGTTACATCTCATGAAGTACCCTATCATAAGTCCATCTGTGTAGGCATATCATGTGTCACTACAGATAAGGCCATATGTCCCATCATTCTTAATGAGCTAGACCTATCACCCACAGTCCATCAAAGGTATACACACATCTCCATACCATACACAAATCATTATGTGTAGGTATGTTATGAGTATTGTCAGTTAAGCTATCTATCTCATCTCCATGATGAGCTATCTTAACTTAAATTTAATCTCTTCAAAACTTAATCCTTTATCTCCCTAAGGTGGTCTCAATTGCCTTAGGTCTCCTGTGTTCTCCCTAAGGGGTTCTCAATTCCTACACGGTTACCTATATTCACCCTAAGGGATTCTCAATTCCATTAGGTCACCTTCGAGTTCACCCTAGAACTCTACACTTAGATTTCTATCATCAAACAACCAAACAATGATACATCTAGATACTACAACATATGAAAACAATCACTAAGCATCCAAAAAATAAAGCAATCTTAACACTAAAAGAGAATCAACTACATAATGTAACCAAATATAGAAATAAAGTAAAAGTACCTTCTATATACCAATAAACAGTTATTGCATCATAATTTGCATGATAAATCCTTCTTAATTTAAATAATATTACATTAACCGCATTGGGGATATATCCCCATAATTTTAGTCTATTTGAGCATAAGTAAATCAACGTAAGACAATTACCTATACTCTATTTCCGTTGAACTCCATGCTTCTCCTTACTTCCCATTGGATCTCATGGTTCAAGATAGGAATGCCTTTAAATGCATGCACTCATTTACTTTTCCAAATTACAACGATACAAAATTCAATTAAGTCTAACAATCTAATGCATAATGGATATTATAAAAGAACCTTTACTTTTATTTTTGCCTCTCAAGTTCCCTTAGAGAGTCATCCATCATGTACTACTTAGATCAAGGTCTAACTTTAATGAAATTCATTCATGTCTTAAAGCATTGAAGTCCCATACCCCTAACCTTTAAAACAATCTCTTTTAATTTAATTCCCTAAATCAAAGCCCCATAACTTCAATTCAAAGAATAAATCTACATATTTTTTAATTCACAATTTCCAATCAACCAATTAATGTTTAAAGTATTATAGTCCCATACCTTTAATATTTAAAACAATCATTCATTCATTTCCTAAATTGAAGCCCCATAACTTCAATTCAAAGAATAAATCCACATCATTTTTAATTGAAAACTCCTAAGATAATCAACTTTAATCAAATGGTTCCTTCTGAATTAAAAACCTTTAATAAATCCTATAAAAATAAATGGATCCTTTCTAATTAAAATCCTTCAATAATTTCATATAAATCAAAGGTTCCTTTCTAATTAAAAAGCCTTCAATAATTTCACATAATTCAAAGGTTTTTTCTAATTAAAAGCCTTCATTATATTTTATGTAAATCAAAGATCCCTTTTTAATTAAAAGCCTTCAATAAATCTCATATAAATCAAAGGTTCTTTCTAATTAAAAGCCTTCATTATATTTTATATAAATCAAAGGTTCTTTCTAATTAAAATCCTTCAATAATTTCATATAAATCAAAGGTTATTTCTAATTAAAAGCCTTCAATAAATCTCATATAAATCAAAGGTTATTTCTAATTAAAAGGCTCCAATATATTTTATATAAATCGAAGGTACCTTTCTAATTAAAAACATTCCTTGTATTTAATATAAAACTAAAGTTCCTTTCAATTTAATTAAGTTTTACAACACCTTCCTAAGGCAGGGTCTACAACTAGGGCCCAACACCTTCCAAGGCGGATGTTGAACAACCATGATAAAACCTAGTGTCTAAGCAAACTAGAACTAGGTACTGCTCTTACATCTATCATAATAAAGTTCCTACTCTTGGAGCACAACGCTCTCAATTACTCGATACTCTCAACTCCCACAATGCTCTTGGACATGTAGTGTCCATGAACCCTCACAACACTTCCTTCGACATATTGTGGCCTTCGAACATGCACAACGCTCACCATTAATGCTCATTGGCTTCCCTAGCACAATGCTCACCAATAAGACACACTTTGGTTTCATAGTGTACAACGCTCACCAATTAACATAGTCTAGTTTCATAGCACACAACGATCACCAATTAACACACTCTAGTTACATAGAACACAACGCTCACCAAATAACACATGATGGCTTATTTAAAACACATCCTAGATTCCTAAAGCACATCGCTCCCCATAAATATATGGTGGTTTATATAAGACACAACCTAGCTTCCTAAAGCACAATGCTCTCCATAAACATATGGTGTTTTCTCTTAAACAAAGTCTGGATTCCTAAAGAACATTGCTCTCCATAAACATATGGTGGTTTCTCCAAAACACAGTTTGGCTTACTAAGGCACAATGCTCACTATAAATGTGGATGTAGGTGCTTCCAATATTACCCATGCACTTTTACGGTACAGTGGAAATAAAACTAGCGGAGCATAACCAGGTTTTCTCACCATACCAATGCAAATAAAAACCAGATTTAAATTTTAAAGCAACCCAACCTTAAAACTTGTATGGAGATGGAAATCTGGCAATGTTTGACTACCTCTCCTTCTCACTTTTGGTGTGTTCTTTTATTTCTCCCAGTCCCTGCTCTGCATCTCCTCAATTATCCCTTCCTTCCTCTCTTGTTCTCTATCCTATTTTTCCTTTCCTTCCTCCTTATGTTCCTCCTTGCCTAGGTGGCCCATCCATCGTTCTTCTCAAAATATCTCTAGCCTCGAGATTCTTTCCTTCAATGCTTCGTCCCCTATCCTCTATGTGTTCCTTCCCATAATTTCCACATTTGGAAATTAGTAGCCTCATAGGTTTCACTATATAGGGAAAGGGAATAATTACATTTTTAAAATGAGGATGGTATGATTTAAATAAAATATCATTCCCATGATATTTATTAGCTCTTAAATATATATATATTTTAATTAAAAAATCTCATTATTATTATTATTATTTAAATAAAATAAAAGATATCTATTTATTTTTAAATGGATTTTCTTTTATTTATTTCAATTAACTAAAGTCTTTTAATAAATTTTTCCATTATCATTAAAATGAACATCTTTAATTAATTCAAAAGAAATCTCATTTATTAATTGCAATGAATTTTATCAATGAGCTCCAAAATCAAACATTAGTTAATTAAAACCTCAATAATTAATTTAAAGTAATCTTTATTCGACATATAAATTTAATTTGCTATCCTTCATAAGAATGATACTCTACTTTCACTTCAACATGATAGTTTACTTAGGCATCTACACACATTTTGTAGTTTTTATCCTATACAAAACCCAACATTAAGCTACCCAAGCCATGATGCAATAGAGAGCAAACAAATTTATAAAAGAACAAAGAGCGAGTCTTTCCATCAACCCAATCACCTATCTTAGCCAGAGATTTTATGATAGCTACTAGGCTATCAACTAAAGCTCAAGGTGATAAATCATCGATGATTATCCCTTCTGTCAATGCATGCCTACATGAAGGTATCTATCCATATTATCTTTGAGTACCTTAATAATCATTTCCCCTAATTTTTTGTACCCTCATTCCTAGTGGGTGATTCTTCTTGTTCCCCCTATGAGTGTACCTGATCCTACACACTTGGCAATATGTTAGCGATAACATGCCCTTATAAATCAACTAAAAATCATATAGTTAGTTTGATTGTTAAAACTAGGTATCACCACACCATAGGTTAAAAAATTATTTTATTTGTGCCATAAAGTCATATATGGAGGGTCATGACATCCTCCACTAGAATTAAACATCGTCCTCAGTATTTTTTGTTTTTAACAGAAAGTAAAATTATTACATCATATATAGCTTCAAACAAAAGGGGAAATATTGTTCTGCATAACTTCCACTTTCTCCCAAGTGGTATTCTTCTTAGAGAACTAGTCCAATTAGACCTTATAATGTTCAAGAGTCTGATTTTGTAGATATTTAGAATGAAAATCAATAATATTCATCGGTAGTACTTCAATGGCCTCTAAATTTACCATCTACAATTTAGAAACATCCCAAACATTTTTAGGGTCAACAACATATTTTATAAGAAAGTATATGTATAAGGTGTCATGGATTTTGGATAGATTAGGTGGTAATGCATGTCGATAAGCAACAAAACTGATATTTTCCATGATCTCAAAGGGCCCCACAAAATATGGATCCAAATTTTTGGATTTGATAGCATTTTTATTTGGCTTAACCCTTAAGAACACCTTATCTCCAATAGAATACTCTCTTGGAGTCCTTTTTAGATCTGCATATCTACCTATTTTCAGCTTCTTTAAGCCTTTGCCTAATTTATTTTAGTTGATCTTCCATTACCCTGATAATTTCTGGCCCAATCACAACTCGATCCTCTAGGTTGTCCCAAGACAATGGTGTTCTACACTTTTTCCTATACAAGGCATTGAAAGGTACCATCCCTAGCAAGAAGTGATGTCCATAATTTTAGGTAAACTCTACCAAAGGTAGACAATCTTCCCATTAAGATTTGTGATCCATGCAGTACATGCGGAGCATGTCTTCTAGAACTTAGTTTACCCACTCCGTTTGACCATTGGTTTCAGGGTGGTATGTTGAACTCATATTTAGTTTCGTACAAACTACACTATGAAGGGATTTCCAAAATTCAATAGTGAATTTAGAGTCTATATCTGAGATAAATACCTATGGAAATCCATGCAATTGAAATACCTATTTAACGAATCTGCTAGCTACTACCTGAGCATCGTCCTTGGTATTTCTCAGTATGAAGTGGGTAACCTTAGTCAATTTGTCGACCACTAAAAATATGGCATCATGTTGATACTGAGTCTTGGGTAGACCCACGATAAAATCCATATATATAACCTACCATTTTGCGTAGGTATATCATAAAGAATATAGTTTTCCTATAGGATGTTGGTGTTCTGCCTTAAATTTTTGATATTCGAGGCATCGAGCAACAAAATTTCTGATGTCCTTCTTCATACCTACCCAAAAGAAGGCTCTTGTCATGTTTTCTTGCATTTTGGCTCCTCTCAAATGAGCAGAATAAGGAGATATATGAGCTTCTTGCATTATCAAGTTCCTCAAATCGCTCATCTTTGGTATGATGACCCTTTCCTTATAAAAAATAAAGTCATATTTCACACTAAATTATTTATTTCCTTCAAGATCTCTATCCATATTGACTCGAATTCCTTTCTAATACTCATCCTGAGATTGCTCCTGTCTCACTCAATCCATTAGGTCCATGTGAATTCTAGTTATGGTTGCTATTAATTTCCTTCTACTGAAAGCATCATACTCAGTGAGAAATTCCACCCATATTCTCTATCTCGTATTGAGTATTAGTTGGGTGAATATATATCATAGACTATGATGGTCTGTCTTTAATTCAAAGAACCTTCCCACCAAGTAGTGGTGCCTGTCGTAAAAGGCAATATTGATAGTTGATTAATAAAAGTATAAATACAATAACACAGTCTCAAAATAGCTCTTAACCAATGAGCTAATTACGCTAACTATTAGGCTAATAATAATTCTAACCTAATATAGCCTAACCATATTATATTCGCTTTAACAAATAGTGCCAAGCGAACGATAATATAAATTAACATATCTTACCCAAATAAGGTAATATAATATGGTAACTCTAACATCCCACCTTATTACATTATTTGGATAATAATAGAACTACTAGCTACACTATCATCCCCCCATACAACAATATTTGGGTAAAGTATATAACTGCCACAATACAGTGAAAAAGAAGAAAAATAAGAGAAATGAAAGAATGGTGGCTTGTGATTTTTCTTCGACTCTGGCTCTGGCTCTAGCTCTAAGCATACCTTTGGATTTGTACCACTAGCTCTATCTATGGATCTACCTATGAATATACCCCTGGATCATTGCCTTTGGATCTGCCTATAGATCTACCTCTGGAAATTTATCTCTAGGTCTATCTTTAGGTCTATCTCTGGGTCATTATCTTTGGGACTGCCACTCAATCTATCACTGGATTTGCCTCGGGGTCTACCATAGGTTTTACATTTTTAGTAGAATCCATACAACATTTCTTTCATCATGGTCCATTGTGTGAGATCTATCCATCCACAATCTATATGAAACTTGTTGGTCATTTTCATTTTGTATCAAAAACTTGAAGAAGAGTGATTTGTACATCCACATGAATCACAAGGATGTAGTCTCCAACACTTATCTGCAACATTACTTGTCTTGCCACAGTGATTGCAAAAATTATTTTTAAGAGTTGTAGGAGATTTAGGTTTTAAAAACATGGAATTACCGATACTTGCATGTCCATTATATCCAAGGCCTCCATTATTTACCCTAACATTTAGCATTATAGGAGTTTTAATGCCTTGTTCCTGTTTACCTAATCTCTCACCATTGAATCCCATTTTATTCATCATTTTGGAACCAAATCCTTTGGTGTGTTTTTTAAAACACCCAATTTCATCATCTTCATCAATGCTTTTAACAATATTGCATTTTCCGCTATTGATGATATTATGGAGTTCATTTTTAGGAGGTTAAATTTTTAATTCACTAGTGTCACAAGTAAAATATGCTACTGTGAGGAGATCACTTGTGCTACAACTGATATTTACCATAGAAGGTAGGAGGTCGCATGTATCACAACAACCATTGGCCATCATGGGCTCAAGATCACATGTGTCACAACAAGCATTCACCATCATGGGCTAAATATTACTTGTGTCACTACAAGCATCGACCATTTTAACCTTTGTTTCCTCACTAAAGTCCCTGTAGATTTTATGTTGGGCAATATCAAGATAAATAAATGATATGTAGACTGCCCTTATGATACCTATAGGGATTTGAACACCATTTTTTTGAAGGTCTTTAGAATCTTTAGAATATTTGAGAATGGATTTTACACCACTGCGTAGTGTAGAATATTTTTCATCCTCATAAAAATCCATTCCTTCCATCTCTAGTGGAAAGTAAGGACCTTTAACTAATTTTTCAACAACATCAGTTTGTTTAGGGGCTTGCTTTTTCTTTGATCTGCCCATTTTTAAGGTGTCGGTCTCTACCAAAAATGAACCTTTCTACAATAAATTTTGCAAAATAATTTGACTAAGGTGTCGGTCACTGCCAAAAATGTACCCTTATAAGTATTCCCCCCTTGTTTTTGCAAAAGATATATCTCCCTAGGGTGGAAAAGATGTTATCCCCCCAGTGTGCAAAATAGGAGATGTTGGAGAGAGAAAATATTAGTCCCCCCTTAGTGCAAAAAATTGCATCTATGAACCCTTAAAAGGCTTTTACAACAATTTGCCTCCTTGGCAATTTGCAAAATGTTCAACAAAAAAAGGTAGATAATGATGAATTTTGTTGATGTCCTCTGAACAATAGGTAATGTAAATTATTTTTATGCAAAAAAAAAAAAAAATTAATCAATTAAATTATAAAATAAATTATCATAAGATTTAAAAAAATTAATTGAGAATAAATATAAAAAATAAATTATTAATTAAATAATTAAAAGAAAATTTTAATTTTGAATATTTTTTTTTTACCTTTGTCTTGACCTTTTGGAGTGCATCCGAATCAATTTAAAAATTTGAAACTTTTGGGCTCTACAAGGAATTGAACCTTGGTCTGCCATAGACAACAAAGTCCTCCCAATTGGATTTCAACCAGCCGGGCCACAACTGCCCGTAGAAAGAAAGGGGAAATTCCCTAATTTTATTCGCTCTCAAGGGCAGCTTCTCCGTAGCGTGACACTCCTCAATCTGCACATGATGGACAGTGGCAATGCTCGACAATGGCAATAGATCTCCAACATCTACCAATGGCTGTATGACCTCCTCGACTATCGACTTGTGTCACCTCCATGATTTTGTCCACCATAGCTCTATAGATCAAATTGTCTCTAGGAATATTGGCATCTACAAATTTTAATGGAGATTTTTCTAATCTTGTCTGGACATCAAATCATATAGCCTGCATATGGGAGGTTCTCCGGTGCTACGTAGCAGGTGATTTTACTACCTCCCTATTGTGAAGTAATTTTTTTGTCAAATCTCATTGAGCAGAGATCGACTATGTTCACAATGTTGGCGTAGGTTCTGGTGGGAGCTTCTATTTGTGTCAATAGATCTGCATCTACGACAACTTCTCCTTTTTCCAATTGGCATCACCCTCAAAATAGACTATAATGATTCTTCTCTACAAATCTGGCCACAAGTGTCTCCTAGTGGCGTATACCGAAATAGCAATGCTTCAAAACAATGATGTCTTGTGTAGACACCAAAACAGCACCAATCCGATTATGTGATTGCAAACACTGATCGCTTTGACAAACACAGCCCCCAGGGCAGCCCTCAGAGGTTAAACGGTGGTCTTAACCACTTTCATAGCAATTTTGTGAGGTCAAGAAGCAATTTGGCACACTTGGACACTTTGCCCAGTATTCGTCTCACCCAGGGACGAATTCAAAATAGAATCCGTCCCACCCCCGGACGAATTCTGAATCCGTCCCTGGGTGGGACGAATTCTAAGCAACGGGCAAAAAGACAAATGGTGCCAAGTGGCAGCCCGAACAGTCAGTTAATGACTCCTGCCTTGCACGCGTGTGTAGGTGGACAGAGGGGCCGTTAGAAGACTGTCACAAAAGGCATTTATCAAAGCTCAAGTCAACGGAGGACTCCCCTCCCTCATGGGAAGACAAGACTGCCACATGGCGCCTATGACCAACACATGGCATTTGTGCTTCCCTCCCAAAAGAGACCCCATGGGTCTATAAAAGGTGGGACTTTTCTCACCCAAAATATACAGGTTGAAGGAGTTTTCAAGCAACGAAGTGCTATCGAGTTGAAGACCCACTTGCATCCCTTTTGGTTCACCTTCCCACATCCACCAATCTCTTTTGCAAGGGAGGTTGTTGGGTGGCCTTTGGAAGCTCGAACCTGACCCAAATCCAACACATGGACACCTGAACCAACCAATTCGCCGACCCCCAATCCTAAGAGGTTTTGGGCCCATCCCTAGTGGATTGGCTCCAAAATCAAGTGCCAACGGTGGGAGGCCCACTTGGGCACCCCCGCACTTCCCAAGTCCTATTTTAAGTTTTAGAGCATTTTAGATTACTTTTTCAGGGTGCATTTTGTGTTATTAGGTTTGATTAACCCATAGCTGCAATTTTGTAACTTTTGGTCAGATTCTAGTATGTTTTGTGTCGCTTTGTTGTTTCGCTGACTTGCAGGTGTCGAGGTCAAATTCCCGAGGGTAGAGGCCAAATTGGGAGAATCCGACCATCTGGGTCATCCCAAAATGGCCCCAATTACATAACCCCCTATTTGCAGGCATTTTGCAGGTCTCGGGATTCGACATTGGAGCAGCAACAGGTCGGTTTCTTCAACACAGAAGAATTCGTCCCACCCAGGGACGAATTGCAGTCAGAATTCGTCCTGCCCAGGGACGAATTCCGGTTGAAGGTAGATTGGCCAGTGTCTCAGTGGCAGTGGCCTTACGGTAACTTTTCCTATCTTCTGTCAAGTTTTGAAGCCATTTGGACTCACTGTATTTACTGTTTCAGGCAAATGTTTACATGCATATTTCGTTAGTTTTAGAGAACAAACACTTTTCATTTGCGGCGGATGCTACTGACATCTTGGTTGTTTCTTTGTTCGTAGGAGAAGCAGCGGAGGTTAGGAACTCATCGACATCAGCGGCGGCATCATCTTGGCCCGCCCATTGCAATCGTGGGCACGCGAAAGGAGGAAGACTAAATCACACATTGTAACAATGACAAATTTAACGCTCCTAGCCCCTAAAAAGGGAGGAGACGTCTATGTAACCGAGGATAAGATATTTGAATAAAGAGGGCTGTGATTTCTTTACATCTTTTCTTTCCTTTCCAAATTGTCTCTTTCCTTTGTTTTGGTGCATAAGGTTAAAGCGTTACATTTCGTCTTACATTGCATAATTAGTGTTTCCTTTGCCCGGAATCTCGTGCTTTCAGTGGCGATCACGGTGGGACCCTGTTCCCTAGTTTTTAAAATCACAAAAACTGATTAAATTTTTGTGTTTTGTGCTTGACAGGTACATTTTTTTGTTGCAGAATGCTATTCGTCTCTGGCAGGGACGAATTCTATTACGAAATTCGTCTGACCCTGGGACGAATTCAAATTCGTCTCTGGGAGGGACGAATTCTGTTCTGCAATTCGTCTCCCAGAGGGACGAATTCCTTCCTGCAGATTTTCAGAGCAGAAATTCAGAGACAACAGGAGCAAGCAGAGAAGAGGTAGGGATTTTCATGATCTCTGTTATATTTTTTGTTTCTGTTTCTGTTCCTTTGATTGTTTTCATCTTGTCCTGCATTGCATAAGAAAAGTCATGTATGCTTGTTTCATTTTTGTTGAATAAAACGAATCCCACACACATCACGAAACAATTTTAAACCAAGGAGCTGGTCGTAAGACCCCAGCCCTTGATCAAGACCATTGGTGGATTTCATCACCACCTTGGCTTGATTTGCATCCATTTCTCGATTGTCAACTGTTGTTAGGCGTAAATCCTGACGAAGACAGACCGAGTGTCGCTGGGGTGATTCCCATGCGCGCGAGGATAAGTTTTCTATGGTAGGTGCCATTAACAGGACAATCCCCCTTCCGTACCGCCTACGTACCACGTACCTTCTGCTCTCACGTACCTATAGTCTCCCTCTCGTAAGGGCGGGTATATAGAGAGGTTGGTATATCGGCCTGGTTGGTATATTGAAGGGGCTACCGTTTTGGGAGTTATATGAGCCGTCATAATGCATTTAAACGATCTTCAAAACCTACAAAAACAAAACAAAACATCAAAATGCACTAAACCAGTTTAGGACACACCATTTAATCCTTAAAAGAGATAATCACGATTTTGTGAATGTGTGTGCTTAATTCTGCTTAGTGTAGACAAAAAAAAAAAATCATAAACGAGATAAAAACTTATTTAGATAGCATAGAAGCACCGCAATGGTGTACACCCGCAATCAAGCCCAATCAAGGGCAGAAGCTCCGGAAGGTACACAAAAAGCAGGCACAAGTCGCCTTCACTTCAGTCCTGAGGATTTGGTCATACCGCCTTATAGGTCTAACCTACAAAAGAATCCAATTCGAAATCCTCGGTGGGGTATGCCTATTCAAAGCAGCCCCTTTCGGGAAGATGCCTTACATGTAGACCTTGACATAAATAGAGAATCACCTCTTGAAGTTAGGCATGAGTGGCCACCGCGCGATGAAGCGCTAGACAGGCACACCGTCCATTTGGAGGGGCAACGTGGATATGGCGTCCCTTCTTTACCTATCATCGAACGAGAGAGACCAAATCCGGAGCGCAGGGCTCCTTACATAGGGCGACCTAACTCCGCCCACCCCCTTTACACCCATGAAAGGGAGTACGAGGAAAGCCATCGCATTCCTCGAGGGCAACAAACAATGCGGGAACCTTGCATTTCCGCACCAGTAGGATATCATGATCACCCCTTGAGGCCAGAACCTCGAGCACATACCGCCTACCTCGACAGAGGGAAGCGACCCCTTGAGATTTTAGAGCATCAAAACCGAGGTAAACCCATAGGAGGAACATTTGAACCTTTTGAACAAAATAGGGTAGATCAAATTGACCCAGTTGTCGCCAGATATACCACCCGTCAAGCCCAAATCATGCGGCTTAAACAAAGTCATCAAGAGATAGAGTATCAATACCGCTTGGATAAAGAACGCATGCAACGCGAAGCGGATGAGTTACGCTATGAAATACATGAGAGGGGGCCAACCCCTCGCATCCAAAGAGCTGAACAGTATGAGAGGCATAATCCGTTGGTGCCGGACAGGTCTCCACGACCTCGTCAAGCTCTGCCTCCAAGACCTCATAGATTCGAGAGGGAGGCAACTCCCCAAAACAATGATGGGTACCTTCAGCAAGAGCTTGATCAGGGTCATAGGTTTCGCCCAGAGACTCCTCAAGAATTTTACGAGGAGTATGAACCAGAAGAGGAATATGTTGAAACTCCCCATCAAGGCGGGGAAGGATGCCATTCGGCCACCCCTCCATAGGCCTCCGATTTACCGTAACTTGCAACAAGAGCGAACAAGAGAGGAAGAAATAAAATCTTTCGATGCATACCAAGCGCTATTGGAGCGTTTGGAGTCTGTGGAGACAAAAGCTGCTGGGCATCAAAAACCCACATTACGTCTACTCCGCAGTAATCCGGTGCATCCCTCAGTGCCTACACCTCTTTACCCCGAACACTTCAAGTTGCCTCAATTGGCAGTTTTTAAAGGTGAAGAGGACGCACAGGAACACGTTACACGATTTCTAAGCCAATGCTTTGGCATCCAAGATAATGACGCATTGTTGCTTAGAACATTCATAACCACATTCGTAGGCCCTGCCTTGGATTGGTTCACACAGCTGCCCAAACACGAGCATAAGCAATTTAGATCAATTAGTAGACGCGTTTCTTGAACGCTTTGCCTTCAACACAAGGAAGAAGGCATCACTAAGTGATTTAGCGAGCCTCAAGCAATTTGAAGAGGAAACAATGGCAGCGTACGGGAATCGATGGAGAGCTTTGCTTTCTAGGTTACCCTACCATCCTCCTATGTCTGATCTCACGCAGATGTTCGCAAAAAGTTGCTTAAAATCAATCTCTGGTCTATTGTTGCTGCGACAATACGACAGCTTAGAAGAAGCTTTGGCGCAAGCCAGAGTCATAGAAGAGATTAAGATAGGCGAAGGCGCAATTGCCAAGCCTAAGAAGAAAGAGTGGAATAAAACCACTAAAGCTGGGACAACGCAACCACAACACGCTGCAGTCAACCAAGTTGCGATAAATGTTCCCGTGCATGTGCAAGAAACGCAGCCTCAAAAGGCTAACTACCGAGCGGTGCCTCCTGCTTACGAAAGAGATAACAGAAGATAGGAGCAGTATCAGCAGCGTCGCCCTAGGCGACAATTCACCCCGTATGCGGAGTCTAGGGACTCCTTATTTGACCGCTTGTCAGCGGCAAATTTAGTTACTCTACCAGAAATCCAAATTTTTGACCCTAACATTCCCAAGCCTAGGGGGTATAGGGAGGAATTGTATTGCTGATTCCATAGGCGCAGAGGACATGACCTAAATGGGTGCTTGGAAATTCAAAGAACTAGTCCGAGGATTTGATCGACAACAGAACATTGGTCGTGGACAACCCCATCGCACCAAACAACCAACAAATGGGGGTATTCAAGGACCCCTTGCCTGCCCACGAGGCACAGACAAAACCGCTCCAGATTAACGAGGTGCGACAAGATCTTCCCACGCAAGGATTTGTGGGAATGATTAGCATTGTAACAAGGAACAGAAGATACCCGACAGTTGCCCCCGAGGTAGCTACGAGGGAAGTTTCGTCGACATCGCATCCTCAACAACGCCCAACACAGTTACCTCCGCCTAGACCTGAGGTCACGATACGAACCAAACTCACGTCGAGTTTGCGGACCACGTCGGCTAGGCTGTCCATCTACGAGCTTATTCAACAATCAGCTCCCCATAGAGAAGCTCTTATGGACATTTTAAAAGCCATTGAAGTACAACCCCACGAAGCAAATTCTTTCAACGCCTTCGTGGGACATGTGAAACAATGTACGGAGCCTGTCATCACATTCAGAGAAGACGAGGTCAAAACGATATCAAATGACATGGCGGATCCACCCCTGCACGTTATCGCGCGGGTCAACGGGATCCCGTACAAGAGAGTGCTTGATAGATACGGCTCGTCCGAGTAACATCATAACCACTGCAGCCTTAAAGCATTTAAAGCTGCCGACCTCTCACATCACAGCCTCCACGTACACACTTGCGAGCTTTTAACGATGCAATATGCTCGACGATCGGCACGGTCGTTACGCCTATCCGGGTAGGACAAAAGTCAATACCTACACTGTGCCATGTCTTTGGAAGGAGAAATGGCTTATAATATCTTGCTAGGGCGGCCTTGGATCGGGGATATGAAATGTGTCCCTTCGATCGCCCACCAGTGCTTGAAGTATGCTTATGAAGGAGAAATACATGTAGTCCCAATGGACTTAGAGCCCTTCAAGTATTGCAATGCGGTACAATTCATACCTCAATCGACCCTCCCTTCAACGCATTTGGATTTTCAATTAAATCCATCTAAACAGGGTCCAATACCGCAAGCACCACTGGTGGCCAATAAGGCAAAATCCCAAGCCAGGTGAGACTTCATCATCGGCTCCTTCATCATCAACGCCACCTATCACGGCCCAACAGAAGGACAAGGGAAAACAAATCATGGAAGAGGTTAAGCCCTTAGAAGAAAGGTTGCCCACAATTTCAACAATAACAACGGAGGAAGCGCCCAACGCAACGAAAACCAAGATTCCTGAACCACCAAACATGGAATGGACTCAGGAAGGACTACCGTTTCCTCCCACCCAATCATCAACAATCACTGTTGAAATGGCCGATACGGAGCTTGGGGGAATACTTAGTGCAAAATGTTGTGGCAACCCCCACACTGGAGTCAGTACAAGACATGGGAAGACCTCGCCTTCCCATTGGAACAATCGTCCCTCTAGGCTACCCACCGAACCGGACAAATTTTGTGTATGGGGGCTTTGATCATGGTCTTGAACCATGCCAACAAAAGGAAGCAGACGAAGAGCCTTTTGTTG
The DNA here is from genome assembly GCA_028583015.1 of Wollemia nobilis. Lineage (NCBI taxonomy): Eukaryota > Viridiplantae > Streptophyta > Pinopsida > Araucariales > Araucariaceae > Wollemia > Wollemia nobilis. The sequence goes on from JAQPPZ010016349.1 coordinate 4,404,382, forward strand.
AAAACATCAATTATCTGTCAAACCCAGAATTTGCCCTAAAATATCTCGGCCAATGCAATTGGCATGGATACGGGCTCGAAAGATATGAGCAAGGGATGCGGATCCTTTGCCAACCAAGATATCAGATGCCATATGACAAGTCGGGGGTAGGGTTCAACCATCCCCTGCCATTAGACATCTTGGTTGAAAATATGCAAGGCCTAGAAATAGGCAACAAGGGGGGATTGGCACAAGACCTGTATGCCAATCCAAATACAGAATACACATTGGGAGACTACCTCCCATGGTCAACAAACACCCCTGGAAACAACAATAATCCCTCTCCTTTGCTAGAGAGAGGCGAAAGTTCAGAGATAAATACTCAAAGAGAACATCAACGGCTGCCAGACATTTTTTTGAAACTGTTCCCCTTAGAGGTTCCAGACGAAATAACACAGTCTCAAAAGAATCAGGTCCCTCCACTAAGAGTGGAACAACCGCAATGGGACCAGATTAATTCATCTGGAACAGGAAGAATCCTCAACATCGCAAGCAACGAGATCTTGAAGAGGATGAACAATTTTGGATCTATGAAAGCGATTCAGAAGACGAAACTGAAATGGACTATCTCAGACATGCGCGACGACATCACCGTGCTCTAACTCATGAAGATCTAATGGGACAAATGGGTATACGGTTAGGACATGAATGGCACGTAGACCCAGCGAGGTGGGACCAAGTGTTAGACCTATGGCTCCAAATTCAAGATGAGCATCGTCCACCTCGAGATCCCATCATGACAGCAGTGCCAAGGGAAGACCCCGCCTTCCTTTTCACACATAGAGATGAATTTGCACCTAGAGAGGATCCATTCGTGCCTGTTCCCGTAGAGCCAGATCCAGAGTATAGGGAACATCTAAAAGAATCAAGTCATCACACCCGCGGTTCTGGAGACCAAATTCATTCCATCCACATGATCTCCATTGATTTGACCGCACCCATCCGCAATCCGACCGATCCATCACGGTCATTGCATCTAGACATGGATGCCATCGGCGGGATCGCGTCAATTCACCATTGTCACCATCGAGTACTGGCCTTTCGGTGAAATGCTTCATTTTACCCCAAGGACAACTCGGGATATTTTTCAAGCTGAAGAGGAACCCGAGGTTCCAAACGCTAGATCTTAACTCGGTGATGATATCCATTTAATCCCAACTCCACATCAGTTGGAGGAAGGATCCCACATGTCGATCGAGGAGACGGTCGACGTAGACATCGGCACAGATCCAATGAATCCACGGATTCTCAAGCTGGGGGTAAGCCTTTCCCCCGAAGAGCAAGCCGATTACATTGCCCTTCTTAAAGAAAAGAAGGAGGTTTTTGCATGGTCGTACAAAGATATGCCAGGACTAGACCCGTGACTAGTCATGCACAATTTAACGCTTGATCCGAAAATCAAGCCTGTAAAGCAAAAACTAAGAAAGATGCACCCAACAGTGGCCTTGATGGTCAAAGACGAATTGCAAAAGCTGTTGGATGCACAATTTGTCATCTGCGTGGATTATCCGCCATGGTTGTCCAACATGGTTCCCGTCAAGAAGCCCGACGGGAGGATTCGCATATGCACCGACTTTCGAGACCTAAACAAAGCGAGTCCTAAGGATGATTTCCCCTTGCCAAGCATCGACGCATTGGTAGACGCTACGACGGGTCACGAAATGCTCTCCCTAATGGATGGTTTCTCAGGATACAATCAAATTCGTATCAATCCTGAAGACCAACTCAAAACGGCATTCACAACGCCTTGGGGGACATTTTGCTATAAGGTCATGCCTTTTGGCCTTAAAAACGTTGGCGCTACATACCAACGTGCTATGACGTATATCTTCCATGATTACATGCACAAAACTTTGGAAGATTACATGGATGATTTGTTAGCCAAGTCTCTCTTGCGCTCAGATCATCTCGGTGACTTAAGCAAGATTCTCGATCGCCTCATAGAGCATAAGGTCAGACTGAATCCCAAGAAGTGCGTGTTCGGCGTCACATCTGGAAAACTCTTGGGTTTTATAGTCTCAAAGAGAGGCATCGAAGTGGACCCAAACAAAGTCAAGGCAATCCTTGAAATGGCTCCCCCAACCACTATCAAGCAGCTCAGAAGTCTGCAAGGAAAGGTCGCGTCGATTAAACGCTTCATAGCGCAATTATCTGACAAATGCCGACCAATGAACAAATTATTGCACAAGGGGGTCACATTTCATTGGGATGACGAGTGCCAATCAGCCTTTGATGAAATCAAACAATACTTGGCTTCGCCGCCAGTATTGGCACCACCTAGACCAGGTGTGCCGTTCTACTTATACATCTCAGCTGCTAAGGTGGCACTGGGCGCAATGCTAGCCCAGAAGAATGAACTTCACAAAGAACAGGCTACTTACTATCTTAGCCGCACCCTGGTCGATTACGAACTTAACTATGCATACGTTGAAAAACTATGCTTGGCGGTGGTGTTTGCTACCAAAAGGCTACGCCACTACATGTTGAGCAACACTACGTATGTTGTGTCTAAGGAGAATCCATTGCGATACATGATGAGTCGTACTTATCATAGTAGTCGCACGACGAAATGGATCATGTTGTTGATGGAATTTGACATTGAGTTTATTGGGCAAAAATCTATAAAAGGACAAGTCATAGCCGATCAACTAGCAGAGGCTCCTCTTGAAGACGATCAGCCTCTAGTCATAGAACTACCCGATGATGGGGTCTTCCATGTCTCAGAATCGCCAGATTTTGAAGAGCCTGAGTCTCAGGCCGACATAACCTTATTTTTCGATGGTTCTAAATGCGAGCAAGGTGGTGGCGCAGGAATTGTATTCTTCACACCGCAGGGCGCTCCAATGCCCCTGTCATTTAAATTAAACTTCCAGTGCACCAACAACAATGCAGAATATGAAGCCTTGCTCCTAGGTCTTCAAACAGCAATCGCCATGAACATCAAAATACTGAACATCTTTGGTGATTCGCTGTTAATCGTCAATCAAGTCAAAGGGGTATATCAATGCAAATGCCCAGTTCTGAAGGCCTATAAAGCCCTCGTGGATAAATTCCTGGCAAAACTTGAGTGGTATGACATCGAGGCACTCCCTCGATCATCGAATCATTTTGCGGACACAATGGCCTCCTTGGGGTCACTAATCCCGCAAGACCTTTCCGGTGATATAACAACCATTCAGGTCAAAACCTTATCGCAACCCGCGATGGAGCACGCAAGCTCAGACTTGACGCCAGGAGTCCACATGATCCAGATCGAACCATCTTCGGATAAGTTCTTTCGAATCCGAGACTATTTGAAACATGCCAAGCTGGGGGTCTTTGTTCTCCCCCACTCCCATTAATAGCAACACAACGCTATTCTTACAAGTTCTATCCCAATCAGCATTTGTTAGGGAAGAACTCCAAAAGGGATTGGCTGTTCAAACTGTCGAGGTATCCGATCAACGAGACTGGTATTTACCCATAAGAGACTACCTCAAGTTAGGTAATCTACCCTTTGGATTGATGCACGCCGCAAAACGAACATTCAAACAGAAAGTGGCAAAATATGTCTTGATAGGAGACATTTTGTATCGTCGCGACTACGACGGAATTCTTCTTCGTTGCTTGGACCGAGCAAGAGTCCACTTGGGCGATCACCCAAGCGCATGACGGTACATGTGGCGGCCACTTTAGTGGTATGGCCATTGCAAAGCGCATTCTTCGCATGGGCTATTATTGGCCATCTTTAGAGCGAGATTGCTGCGCGTATGTCAAGAGGTGCGTGAAATGTCAACATCATGCCAATTTAATGCACGCACCTTCCCGGGCCCTACGAGACAGTCCAGTCTGCTTGGCCATTTTCGCAGTGGGGCCTCGATCTAATCGGAAAGATCTCCCCTGCATCGTCAGGCCGTCACACGTTTATCATAACGGCCACAGAATATTTTACCAAATGGGTGGAAGCAATTCCGTTAACCTCTACGACAGGACCCCGCATTGCGGAGTTCATTTTGCATTACATCATATGTCGTTTTGGTATTCCATCCAAAATAATCTCGGATAATGGGCCATCATTCAAGAACAAAGACGTGCGTGCTTTAACCACAAAGTACAAAATTCAGCACAACTTTTCAACACCCTATTATCCGCAAGCAAATGGGCAAGCAGAGGCGTCAAACAAAATGCTAGTCGCCATCCTTAAAAAGACCGTCGCAGAAAGTCATAAGGATTGGCACATACAAATCCCACTTGCCCTTTGGGCTTATCGCACTAGCATTCGGACGCCCACTGGGGCAACTCCGTTTTCACTAGTGTATGGCTCAGAGGCAGTAATGCCTCTCGAGTTGGAAATTCCTTCCCTGCGCATATCAATGCAGGAGTTCATCGATGATAACACTGCGCGGCAGGCCCGATTAGACCAACTTACGTTGCTTGACGAACGACGCGTTAATGCTCTCGAGCACTTACGTATCTATCAAGAGCGGCTTAAGAGAGCTTACAACATGAAAGTTCACCTAAGAGACTTTCGGGTTGGTGATTTGGTTCTGAAGGAAAACCAACAAAACTCTAATTTGCCGTCCCATATGAGAGACAAATTCGTGGCAAATTGGTTAGGTCCTTATGTCATTGATAGCAAAATAGGACCGGGAACGTACAGGCTAGCTTCTCTTGACGGTATCAAGGAAACAGAACCCTTGAATATCAGTCATTTGCGACCATTTCATATCTAAGAAAGCCATATACCAAAAAAAAAAAAAAAAAACTCCAAGGATTATCGCAATCTCTTGGTCAACCCAAAAAGCTCCAAGGATTATCCTCTCGTGGTCAACCTCTTGGTCAACCAAAAGCTCCAAGGATTATCGCAATCTCTTGGTCAACCCAAAAAGCTCCAAGGATTCATCGCAATCTCTTGGTCATCCAAAAGCCCTCAAGGATTATCGCAATCTCTTAGATAACCAAAACAGAACGCAAAAGCTCCAAGTTATACAATCTGCAAAAAGCTCCAAGAATTCAATCTCTTTCAAAAAAAAAGCTCCAAGGATTATCGCAATCTCTTGGTCAATACAAAAAGCTCCAAGGATTATCGCAGTCTCTTGGTCAAAAAAAATCAAGAAATTCAAAAAAAAACAAAACAATAAAAATCATCAAAAACAACAAAGATTTGCATCTCAATTCTAGGCATACTCGAATTCATCAAAAACAACAAAAACACCAAGCATAACTTTTACCACACTACAGTCAGTGGTCTGGGAATGTACCAAGAGTTTCAGTGATTCAGTCATCATGTTCCTCTTTAGCCATGTAGTGTATCAAGTCGAACAGATTTTACGAAGGTAGAGTCATACTTGAAATACACCTTGTTACGTAACATCCCAACACAAATCAAAACACTAAAATTCCCAAATTGTGTGAACGAAAGACGAAACATGCAAAATAATCTAGGTCACCAAAAGTGAAACGGTTATCTTGCTCATCCCCACGTGCGAATGACCCCTAGAATGCTGAGAGTTGGCAAAAGGACAAGCATCCTCCCTACCCAATTCCCTAAGAATCCCTAAAGTTCTCAAAAGTTGCAAAACACAAAAGCAAAATGTCAAAACTCCAAATTTGACAAACTATAGTGCACACATCAAAAGGCACAAACAACGGTGATTTTCGTCACTCCATATCCCCAATCCCTTGCTCAAAAGAAAAACAAATCAAAATAAACAGTGATCTCATCACTACAATGAGCAAGTATCCCAATACAATTGAAGAAAAGAAGGGAGTTGACCTTGAATCCCTGGAACTCTCAGCATTCTATAGGTCATAAGGCAAGCTTCGAGTACCAATTTGGTTGATAGCCTATCGGTAATGAAGTAAACCTCCCGCATGACGATATATCTGTCACATTAACTTGCGTACGGATCAATGTTTGCATGTGGATGAGCTAGCTTATGGCATCCTGGATTACACCGCAGATTAATCTTAGTACATACAACAAAGGAATTCGTGGAGCTAATTAGGTGATCCTCAGTACAGGTTCGGTTGAAAGCCCATCTGGCACTGGCGGTATCCTAACAAATACCACTAAATGAACTCAATTGCACACACAGGGATGTTAAATAACTTGGTCAAAAATAGGTCCGATTCATACCTTGTTCAAAAGTCTTGTAAGATAAAGTACAGTCATGGATGGTGAGTTAAAACTGACTGAATCTCAGAAAACCTTACATTCATTCCAAAACCATCTGCGCTACTTATCATCCTTATGATACCATCAAAAAAAAAAAAAAAAAGAAAAACCATGTAAATAAAGAGCTTCTTAAACAGCCTACAGTGCAATCATCACAAATGTCATTCATCCATTTCACCTCGCATATCACATAGACATCAAAAACATATACATTTATCATAACATCTGCATCCATCAAAATAAATAAACATGCATAACAAAAAAAAAATCACATCATCACATGTACAAAACCAAAAATAAAACCGGTATATATATATATATATATCGTCAAAAAGATGCCCGTAGGCTACAAAACCGGTCCTCAGACCCCGCAATCATATCCAAAAACCCAACCTAAGGCGTCGGCCACCATGATCACGCAGGATCGGTGCGACGGGAACTACCCCCCGTGGTGTGGGTCCTACGGGACCCTGCAGAGGCGGCTACTACTAGCCCCCGCATCATGCCTGCTACCACCCCCTCATCTAACCGCCTCGCGACGAGATGATGCTTGACTGCTCGATCAAACTATCCCTCGTCCGTCGAGAAGATCTACTGATCGAAGGCTCAGGTAGCCGCCCGCCAAGGCGGATGACCTCCCTCTCCAAGTCTATCCGGTACAGACACCACTCTGCCTCTCGTCGATGATAGATAGACAATGCATCATCGCGCTGCGCCAAAACTCTATCCCGCTCTGCCAACTGAGCCCGTAGAAGATCCCTCTCCTACCGCGCATCCCCCAACTCCAGATCCCGCATCCGCAGTAGCTCTGTCAGTCGAGCAATCTCAACACCTACATCCGACCCCACCTCCTCTGTATCTGCCGGACGCATAGGACTCGCGGGGACAGTAGCCTGCTCAGGCTCCAACTGCTCCTCCACATCCTGCATGTCCGGCTGCTCCGGAACACCCAAGTCCACATCCTCATCTCCCACATCCACCATGTCTGCATCATCCAACGGCCCCCCCAATCACCCCCTGCTACCTCAGCATCCTCCACTGCCGCCTCCGCGCCTCCCAGTGGCCCCTCTCCTCTCCAGTGCCGCAATACCCACCACGAGTCATACTCAGTGGTAGTACCGACGTCATCCACATCCGGGACCTCAATCACCGCATCCGACTCCTCGCCCAATGGCACGGTGACCGGTGGCTCCAGATCCCTCTCGTCTCCCCGACGTCGATAGCCTACGGGCTCACCAGGCAACCCCTGGCGCACCCCAAACTGTCGTGTAACCCGGCGGTACGGAAAGAACTCATGCTCCGTCCCGTGCCGCCCAGTCAACCATCGCTCCCTCCGTACCCGTCGGAGCCACTCTCCAGCCTCAGGCCAAGCTGGACAGTCCCGATAGGGACGCCAAAACACCTCCCCTGGAGTGAGCCGAGAAAAGGCATCAATGTAGTGCTCAACGGCACCTGCCCATCGCCGACTCTGCCCCTGCTCCGTAGACCGTCGCCACAAAGCTGCATAACCAATCTCCTCATCCTCCATCACCGCCCGAGTCATCCACGGTAACCCGGTAGGCCTCTCAACAGCTATGTGCTGCCAACCCCAGCACTGCAACAAAAAACTGCAACTGACACCCTTCCGCTGTCGACAGCGGACCCCGTACGGCTCCCCGTAAAGCTGTGCCAACAAAGTCTGTCCCCATCTCAGAATCAACGGTGCCTCTATCGGGCACTCTGCCAACTGCCACACCAAATCCAGCAGGTTCCACGGGAACCTCGCGCCTGACGAATCAGGGAGAAGAATGTTAGAAATGAGGCCCATCAAGAATGCGTGCCTCACTCCTAACACCCCCCTCTCCTTCCACCAGCTAACCAAAATCCCGCCAGCCTGGCAATCCACCTCGGCTGTCTCCACTGGGTTTGCTACACCCAACTGCCCCCCATGCCCAAAACATCTCGTAAGTATAGCAATCCGCTGATCAAACGACGATGTCCTAATAGGCAGACCATCTATCGGAATCCGAAGCAACCGATAGACGTCCTCAAGAGTCACGGTCATCTCCCCTGTCGGGAGATGGAAAGTATTGGTCCGCGGATCCCAAAGCTTGATCAGGGCCATCAGATAGGCCTGATCCGAAACCACGAGCTCCAGGTCGAGCCACCTGCTTGAGCCCAAGGGCATCAAGCCATTCCCAGTCATCATCGGTCAATGCCAACCGCGCCTCAGTAAATGCAGCGGGTACACGGTACCGGCTCCTAACAACCTGCAAGCACAAAAAATATATATATATATATATAACAGATCAAATTTTCAGTTCTAGGGTTTCTAACCTTAACTGTTAAACAAAAACATCACAAAAAATCTTAAAGTTTTGAAAAGCGTCAACACAAAAACAATGCATTAAATAAAAGCAAAATAAACTCTAGGGACACTTACAGGTTTCGCCTCGGCTCCGCCGCTCGAACCAGTTTGTGCACTCATGATGGCAGAGAGAATTCCAGCAGCGCTTCGCTTCGCAGAATTACCTCCTCCTCCCAGAGCTCCAAAATCGCAAGAAAAAAATGACACAAATGAGCCCAAAATCAAGTTTTGGCCATTAAATAGGCCTTTTGCACTGGAATTCGTCCTTGACTGGGACGAGCGCTCTGATTAGCGCTCGTCCCACCCAGGGACGAATTCTCCAGCTGGAATTCGTCCCACCCAGGGACGAATTCAGGCCAGCACAAAAAAAATAAAAAAAAATGACTAAAAATGCACTAAAAACAGACAATAAAATTGCCCGACAGGATTGCTACTGCACCTGACAACAAGGGCATACAAAATCAACATTGGAGTCACAAATTGTCACTATCATACTCCCTAAGAAGGCTACCATAGCCGGACCGCTCCACGGGAAGACGGATTTTAGACAATTTCATCCCCAAACGACATCACAAAAGGGTCAAAGCCCACTCAAAAACAGTACAAAATTCAACAAAAACACGGAAAAAAAAACATTGCCGGACATAAGTGCTCTTGCACTTAACCTCTAGGGAAAAAACGAGCGCCAACAAATTCAACAAACAAAAACAACAAGGTCTATTAACCTCTGCAAAGAAGTCGAGGTCCAAATTATCGCTCTCCTACTTCCCCAAGAAGGCTACAATAGCCGGACCGCTCCACGGGAAGTTAGATTTTCGATGATTTCACCTCATTACGGCATCACCAAAAGGGTTAACACCCACCAAAAATAGGTCCAAATGTTGGAAAAATTGCACACGCTTAACGGTAAACCCTTTAAAGGCACCCTTGCACAAGTCATCTTGGGTCAAGCGACTCGTCGCTTCTCTCACGAAGGTCATTCCCTCATCGATTCGTCGCTTGAGGGGGTAGTCACACTTAGTCACCAACCAACAATCACACACCCAATTAAGGAAAATGACATGCATTCAAAGAATCATTGACAAAGACAATCACGCTCCTGCTTGGGGCAGTAAACAAGCAACAATCAAATCAATCAAACACTTGGCATTTCGTGAATCATGAACACAAGGTTCCCCCTGAGGATAAAAACGCCCTTTGCTTGTTCATGACTGATCAATGTCTAAGTTCAAGTCACACCTCAACAAAATAGGTTAATACTTGAAATCAAATTCCTTAGCTCGTCAGAAGCAAGGATTCAAGAATGCATGCCCTTTCCATACTTGGGGCATCAAAAGTTGGTTAGGTTACCAAGAAACCCTAATCATTAGTGCTTTGGTTATCTATTTTTGCTCAGATCTGCGTCACCCGCAGCGCTTCCCAAAAAGGGGCATCTGTAGACACCAAAACAGCACCAATCCGATTATGTGACTGCAAACACCGATCGCTTTGACAAACACAGCCCCCGGGGCAGCCCTCGAGAGGTTAAACAGGTGGTCTTAACCACTTTCATAGCAATTTTGTGAGGTCAAGAAGCAATTTGGCACACTTGGATACTTTGCCCAATATTCGTCTCACCCGGGGACGAATTCAAAATAGAATCCGTCCCACCCCAGGACGAATTCTGAATCCGTCCCTGGGTGGGACGAATTCTAAGCTTAACGGGCAAAAAGACAAATGGTGCCAAGTGGCAGCCCAGAACAGTCAGTTAATGACTCTTGCCTTGCACGCGTGTGTAGGTGGACAGAGGGGCCGTTAGAAGACTCTCACAAAAGGCATTTATCAAAGCTCAAGTCAACGGAGGACTCCCCTCCCTCATGGGAAGACAAGACTGCCACATGGCGCCTATGACCAACACATGGCATTTGTGCTTCCCTCCCAAAAGAGACCCCATGGGTCTATAAAAGGTGGGACTTTTCTCACCCAAAATAGACAGGTTGAAGGAGTTTTCAAGCAACGAAGTGTCTGCCGAGTTGAAGACCCACTTGCATCCCTTTTGGTTCACCTTCCCACATCCACCAATCTCTTTTGCAAGGGAGGTTGTTGGGTGGCCTTTGGAAGCTCGAACCTGACCCAAATCCAACACATGGACACCCGAACCAACCAATTCGCCGACCCCCCAATCCTAAGAGGTTTTGGGCCCATCCCTAGTGGATTGGCTCCAAAATCAAGTGCCAACGGTGGGAGGCCCACTTGGGCACCCCCGCACTTCCCAAGTCCTATTTTAAGTTTTAGAGCATTTTAGATTACTTTTTCAGGTTGCATTTTGTGTTATTAGGTTTGATTAACCCATAGCTGCAATTTTGTAACTTTTGGTCAGATTCTAGTATGTTTTGTGTCGCTTTGTTGTTTCGCTGACTTGCAGGTGTCGAGGTCAAATTCCCGAGGGTAGAGGCCAAATTGGGAGAATCCGACCATCTGGGTCGTCCCAAAATGGCCCCAATTACATAACCCCCATGTTTGCAGGCATTTTGCAGGTCTCGGGATTCGACATTGGAGCAGCAGCAGGTCGGTTTCTTCAACACAGAAGAATTCGTCCCACCCAGGGACGAATTGCGGTCAGAATTCGTCCTGCCCAGGGACGAATTCCAGTTGAAGGTAGATTGGCCAGCTGTCTCAGTGGCAGTGGCCTTCTGGTAACTTTTCCTATCTTCTGTCAAGTTTTGAAGCCATTTGGACTCACTGTATTTACTGTTTCAGGCAAATGTTTACATGCATATTTCGTTAGTTTTAGAGAACAAACACTTTTCATTTGCGGCAGATGCTACTGACATCTTGGTTGTTTCTTTGTTCGTAGGAGAAGCAGCGGAGGTTAGGAACTCATCGACATCAGCGACGGCATCATCTTGGCCCGCCCATTGCAATCGTGGGCACGCGGAAGGAGGAAGACTAAATCACACATTGTAACAATGACAAATTTAACGCTCCTAGCCCCTAAAAAGGGAGGAGACGTCTATGTAACCGAGGATAAGATATTTGAATAAAGAGGGCTGTGATTTCTTTACATCTTTTCTTTCCTTTCCAAATTGTCTCTTTCCTTTGTTTTGGTGCATAAGGTTAAAGCGTTACATTTCGTCTTACATTGCATAATTAGTGTTTCCTTTGCCCGGAATCTCGTGCTTTCATCTTGAGTAGCCTGAAATTTGTCAATGGAGTGGTATATCACATCAAGAGATATGCTTCTCGCACCTGCAATCATTGATCATCTACTACATATTAAAAATAAATGCTTGGTTCCTACAGTAGACTATCTGGAAATAATTTGTCTTAGATTAGGTAAGCAGGCAATTTGGCAATAATTTGTCTTTTAGCATTGAAGATCTCATGATCGGTTGTCTGTGCATCAAATCCACATCCATGTATTTGTCATGTTTGTCGATCCAGTGTCATCCAAGTCCACAATCAGGTTCATGTGACATCGCCTGTTAGTGTCACAGGTAGGGCATAAGCCAATGTTGTCCAGATCCCTGTCTCGCTATCCAATGCACATTTGGATCTGATCGACCCATGTCAGGTCCAATGGATTTAATTAGGTCTACCACCTAGGTCAGTCTGTATCGTAGACTGTCATATGAGTTTGATAGTTCTATCATCCTCCCTTCTGCCTAGGTCTTATGGTAGTCCGTATTTGGTCCTAGACCTGCATCTAGAGTCCATATCAGTCATGCTCTTAGTCCATGTTCATAGGTTAGATTCAATCCTCTGTATATTCCATGGTAGCCCACCAATCTATGATTCCAAGCCACAGGTTGGAAATCTAGCTCTCCTTAGGTCCACTTGTCAGTGGGTCCATCTACCTTCCATCCAGGGTTAAATCATAAGATCTCCCACTGGTCTAGGTCACCACAGAATTCAGGAGCAAAGCCCACACTCTCTGTGGAGCTCGCTCTCCAAAAAATCTAATACCATGTCATAAAAATCAATATTTATTATTGATTAATGAAAGTATAAATACAATAACAAAGTCTCACAATAGCTCTTAACCAATGAGCTAATTACGCTATCTATTAGGCTAATAATAATTATAACCTAATGTAGCCTAACCATATTATATTCATTTTTAAAAATAGTGCTAAGTGAACGATAATATAAATTAACAAATCTTCACCAAATGAGGTAATATAATATGGTAACTCTAACAACACCAAACCTTTAAAGCATGCACTACTGCAGCTAGCTCGAAATCATGCATAGCATAATTAACTTCATGCTTTTTGAGCTTCCTTGAAGTATATGCCACTATTGGCTCCTCTTGTGAGAGTACCCCACCCAACCTATCTATTAATGCATCAGTGCACACTAAAAAAGTCCCCTTGAGGATTGAGAACCTTTAGTATCGATGTAGTAGTAAGCTTATGCTTTAGTAGTTCAAACATAGCCTCACACTTCTCTGACCACTTGAATTATTTCCCTTTCTTCTAAAGGTTTTTTATGGGTCCAAAAATCTCAAAGTAGTCCTTTATATAACGTCTATAATAGCTCGATAACCCCATGAAACTTTGTACTTTAGTCACATTAGCAGGGGGTGACCAATTAGTAATAGCCTCTATGTTTTCTAGATCCACAACAATCCCCTTTGCTGATATAATGTGTCCAAAATATCATGCCTATGGAACATATAATTCACTCTTAGTTAGATTTTCACAAATTTGATTCTTTCTTAACAATTCCAACATGATCCTAAGATGTTTATCATGTTCTTCATTATCTCGAGTGCATATAAGGATAACATCTAGGAATACCAGGACAAATTGGTCTAAGTATCTTGGGAATACATTGTTCATTAATTTTTACTACATACACTATTCCTTCTCTCTTTAGGGCCTTTTTCAATTGCATAGCGGACAACATATGAGGTTCAAACACCCATTGTCTACTATGAAATCTTAGTCTCTTTTTTCCTTCCTCTGAATACTCAATTCATCGATCTTGGAAATGGACTAAGGATTTATGGTCCTATAGCCTATCCATCTCTAGGACCACATCTAAGACGTGTAAGGGAACTACATATAAGCAAAATTTCATAGTCACTTTAGATAGAGTAACTTCTACCATAGGATAACACTGGTTCATCGAGTAGATCTGCTTAGAACTGTACTCAACCATCCACCCATGAGCCAAATATCTAGGCCTTTCTGACACAATCCTTTCTAGACTAGACAAAATAATATTGTTAGTGTCTCCACTATCTATCATACCTTTTACTTATTGAAAACCTTACCTTTCACAATTAATGGGTGGCTTGTCCCTCTAGCTTCTGCTTCTCGATTGTGACATATATTCGATGTTTCGGTTCCTTCCCTTTTGTATTAGCTTTGCTAGTCCCTGCTCGATATGGATACTGACTATAGTAATGAGGTTCTTGACAATTGTAGAACACTTCCTTGGGTCCTTGCTTTTTTTTAGGTTTCTCATTCCCACTCTTAACTGTTGGAATTGGAGCTTGCAACTTTTGTGGTTGAGGTTTCGTATTATTGGGCTTGTTATCCTTCTTACGAAATTTCTTCTTTAACTTATTATGATTCCCATAAGGTTTCTTCTTAGGATTTTTGGGATTCTTAACCTTTTGCTCTTGCTCAGCCTCCCATTTTACAAACCCATTACTATTCCTCTTCTTTAGATCTTGCCAAGATTTCTCGGGTAAAGTGTCATATTTATAATAGAAGTGCAACTCTACTTTATTTTCTAGGTCATATAACTTTTGCATTGATTTAGTCTCCTGCATGTCTGCATCATGCTTTAACCTAGATTCCAATCCAGGAGTGAACTTGTGAATCCATATTTTCACATTATATATAGGTACATCTTTGAATAGTCTTACCAACTTCTTATAGTACACCTATACTATGGTGGTCCCTTACCTCAAACTAGAAAATTTTTCAAATAAGACATAGAAATGCTTTGTTAGGAATCTCTTCTTAAATATATTTATAAATTCATCCCATGGTGTATAAATGGGTTCAATCTTAGTTTCCTCATAGTGGGTTTCCCACCACTCTAGAGTAGCCCCTTCTAGGTTAATCATATTCCAAAGTTTTTAGGTTCTTGATGAGTAGCCTTTTACCAAAAAGTGAACCCCTGCTTCTTTGAGCCATGCTTTCACTGCATCCCCATCGCCCTCTCCATAAAACTTGGAGATATTGATGTTTTTCATGTCCCTAGATATTTTATTTTCTTCTAAGGCTCTATATTGTACTTTTTTTATAGTTAACCCACTATATAGACCAATCTCTAAGCCTTGAAATTGCAAATTCTAATTTGTAGTCATTTATAGCAATTGTCTTATCTGATCCTGCATAGCAACAACCGTAGCGATGAGGTCTTCTACCTCCCCATTGGGGCTTGTTGGTTCCCCATCTTGGTTTTCTTCTTCGATATTACTTTGTTGAGTTTGTCTAGGTGTAGGTCTCCCTATTTTGGTCTTAGGTGGTATCTTAACATGATTCCATCCAAGAAATAAGATTAGATTACAATTTCAACATAAGTTGTATCTCTAATCAAGCCATAATATAGAATTCTCTTACTATATGTATTAACAACCTAACTAGGGTAATATCCTAGGCTAGGATGTGTTATTGATACTGAAGTTCCTACTAAGGCATACTAACATCCACTCTACCTTGGGGTTTATGCCCATCAGATTCTAGAAAATAGGTATTCTAGATCATCCTAACTTTAGCCCTTTTCTTAAGTAAGCCTTCATTGTATACATATAATTTTCTTTTAGCACACGCATAAGCTATATACCCTTGTACCTAGAGCTTTGATACCAAATGTAACGACCCAAAAACATAAAAAAAGAAAATACAAAAATAGAAAGAGTATTTTTTTTTACTAAGGAGAGAGATACATGAACCCCTAATCCAAATAACATTCACCTAATGTTTCAATCCCATAAGTTTTCCTAGAATTTATATCTCATGAAGAACCCTATCACAAGTCTGTTTGTATAGGCATATCATGTGTCACTGCAGATAAGCCCATCTATCCTATCATTCTTGATGAGCTAGACCTATCACCCTCAATTCATTGAAGGTATACACACATATCTATACCATACACAAGCCATTATGTGTAGGTATACTATGAGTATTACGAATTAAGTTGTCTATATAATATCCATGATAATATATCTTAACTCAGATGTAATCTCTTCATAAATTAGTCCTTTATCTCCCTAAGGAGGTCTCAATTCCTTTAGGTCTCCTATGTTCATCCTAAGGGGTTCTCAATTCCCTTAGGTTACCTATGTTCACCCTAAGGGGTTCTTAATTCCCTTAGCCCACATCTGAGTTCACCCTAGAACTCTACACTTAGATTTCTATCATCAAGTAACCAAACAATGATACATCTAGATAGTACAACATCAGAAAGCAATCACCAAGCATCCAAAAAATAAAGCAAGTTTAACACTAAAAGAGAATCAACTACCTAATATAGTCAACTACATAATATAGCCAAATATATAAATAAAGTAAAAGTACCTTCTTTAAGCCAATAAAAAAATTATTTCATCAAAATTTGCATGATAAATCCTTATTACTCTAAAGAATATTACATTAACCGCATTGGGGATATCTTCCCACAATTCTGATCTATTTGAGCATAAGTAAATCAATGTAAGATACAATTACCTATACTATGTTTCCATTGAAATCCTTACTTCTCTTTGCTTCCCATTGGATATTTGGGGGTAGTAGGAGATCAGGATACTCATGGTTCAAGATAGGTGTGCCTTTAAATGCATCCACTCATTTACTTTGCCAAATTGCAACTATACAAAATTCAATTAATTTTCTAACCATCTAATGCATAATGGATATTATAAAAGAAACTTTACTTTTATTTTCCCCTCTCAAGTTCCCTTAGAGAATCATCCATCATGTACTACTTAGATCAAGGTCTAACTTTAATCAAATTCCTTCATGTTTTAAAGTATTAAAGTCACATACCCTTAACCTTTAAAACAATCTCTTTCATTTTCATTCCCTAAATCAAAACCCCATAACTTCAATTCAAAGAAAAAATCTACATCATTTTTAATTCACAATTTCCAATCAACCAATTTCTATTTAAAGCATTAAAGTCCCATAACTTTAATATTTAAAACAATAATTCACTCATTCTCTAAATTTAATCCCCATAAATTCAATTCCAAGAATAAATCCGCATCCTTTTTAATTGAAAACTCCTAATATAATCAAATTTAATCAAAGTGTTCCTTCTTAATTAAAAACCTTTAATAAATCCCATAAAAGTCAAAGGGTCCTTTCTAATTAAAATCCTTCAATAATTTCAAATAAATAAAAGGTTTCTTTCTAATTAAAAAGCCTTCAACAATTTCACATAATTCAAAGGTTCTTTCTAATTAAAAACCTTCATTATATTTTATATAAATCAAAGGTCCCTTTCTAATTGAAATCCTTCAATAAATCTCATATAAATCAAAGGTTATTTCTAATTAAAAACCTTCATTATATTTTATATAAATCAAAGTTTCTTTCTAATTAAAAGCCTTCAATAATTTCATATAAATCAAAGGTTATTTCTAGTTAAAATCCTTCAATAAATATCATATAAATCAAAGGTTCTTTCTAATTAAAATCCTTCAATATATTCTATATAAATCAAAGGTCCCTTTCTAATTAAAAACCTTCATTGTATTTTATATAAAACTAAGGTTCCTTTCAATTTAATTAAGTTTTACAGCACCTTCCTAAAGTAGGGTCTACAACCAAATGCCAACGTATTCCAAGGTGGATCCTAAACAACCATGGAAAAACCAAGCGTCTAAGCAAACTACAAACAGGTACTACGCTTACCTCTATCATAACAAAGTTCCCACTCATGGAGCATGGCGCTCTCAATTACTCGGCGCTCTCAATTCCCATAATGCTCTTGGACACATAGTACCCACGAACCCTCACAGTGCTCCCTTTGACATATTGTGGCATTCAAACATGCATAGTGCTCATTATTAATGCTCACTGGATTTCCCAGTAGAACACTCACCAATAATACACACTCTAGTTTCATATCGCACATCGCTCACCAATTAACATACTCTAGTTACATAGCACACAATGCTCATCAAATAACACATGATGGATTATTTAAAATACATCCTGGATTCCTAAAGTACAACTCTCTTTATAAACATATGGTGGTTTCTCTAAGACACAACCTAGCTTCCTAAAGAACAATGCTCTCCATAAATATATGATGGTTTCTCTAAAACACATCTTGGCTTCCTAAAGCATAGTGCTCTCTATAAACATATGGTGGTTTCTCTAAAACATAGCATGGATTCCTAAAGCACAAGCTACAATGCTCACCATAAACTTGGATGTATGTGCTTCCAATATTTTCCATGGACTTTCACGCTATAGAGGAAATGAAACTAGGGGAGCATAACTAGGTTTTCTCACCATACCAATGCAAATAAAAACCAGATTCAAAGTTTAAAGCAACCCAACCTTAAAACTTCTACGGAGATGGAAATATAGAAATGTCTAGTTACCTCTCATCCTCATTTTCGATGTGTTCTTCTATTTCTCTCAAAGCTTGGTTTGTCTCCTCGGTGCTACCTTCCTTCCTCTCTCATATGATGTCCTCTTTTTCCTTTCCTTCCTCCTTACGTGCATCCTTACCCAGGTGGCCTGTTCGCCATTATTATTGAAACCTCCCTAGCCTCGAGCTTCTTTCATTCAATACTCTGTCCCCTATCCTCTATGTTTTCCTTCCTGTAATTTCCACCTTTGGAAATTAGTAGCCTCATAGGCTATTTTTATAGGTTTCACTATATAGGAAAAGAGAATAATTACATTTTTAAACTAAGGATGTGTTGAGTTTTAATTTCACCCAATTATGAAATTACACTTTCCCTTAGGATTTGGATCCCAAAACCCTCTCTTGCAAAGAAGTTAAATAAAACCAATTTCTCGAAGGTCTCCTCTATATTAGAATTTGCACGTGTATTAGTAATCTCAATAAAAATATATCAATTCAATGCTTGGAACACCTTAGTGATTGCAAGTAACTATAAACAATTGGTATGTGTTGGTTTATTTTACCATGCTACTTTGATGATTGTTCATGAAACCAAAATGAAAGTAAATGTGAATTGAACCTTGTATGACCACGATGTAGTGCTTTAATTTCTTTTATCTTGAGGATTTTAAGGTAGATATTGTCTTGCATAAAATCCTACTTTCAACATGGAAATAAAGATTAAATATATTTATGAATGTGAATCCGAAATGATGAAATAGGCTCCAAATATAGGTTCTTGTCTTGGATATTAGGATAGCTCTCAATGTGATCAATAAACTATCCCTCTTTTTTGAAATTAATTTTCACAAAGAGGTAATAATTTATGGCCTTAAAATAAGGGATTTAAAATGTCACTTAAACTTATCCCTATTAAATGAAATTAAATTTTCATAAAGAGGAATAACTCAGTGCTTTGAAATACTGACCTTCAATGTAATATGTAAAATTACCCCCTTCAATGAAATCATATTTTTCATGAAGAAAATGTACATTTATGCTTCGAAAAATGGTAATTTGTGAAATGCCATATAACGTAACCCCTTCAATGAAATTGAATTTTTCATCAAGGAAATGTCATCATAGGCTCATGAATGAAATCTAAAACTAAAAATAAATTAAATTTGGCCCAAAAATGCAAATTCTGAAATTCTGAATTTTTAAAATCTGCATTAAAAACAACAACTTTGACATTTTTTTTAAAAATGTGAAATGAATCTAGATCAACAATGTCTAAGTGCGTAATGGAAGTATGAAGTATGCTCTACGCAGCCATGAAATTATTTTTATATTTTGAAAATTTTTACTATTTATTTTAATGTCCGAAAACTTAAAAAAAAATTAAAAATAAAAAGTTAGAAAATAAAAATAAAATATAAAAATTGAAAATAAAAGCTGAAAATGTAAGATGTGCTACAATCAATATGATGCCATCCCATTATGGCAAAACTAAATATGTAAGATATTCCATGCATGCAACCTAACCTATTGGACCTGCAATTCTACACAATCAAAACAAGCTAGGTGCTAGCTCCTAGGGTATCAACATAATTTTTAGATTTAAGCCATTTGCTTGAAGCAACCAGTAAAAAATGCATTAAATTCATCTACAAGTCCTAAATATTAAAAATAAAGATAAACAATAAAATTTTGCATGCAGAAAAATTTCTCCTCCTTTCTTGCGCATAAGATGCTAAGTTCTAAAAGTTTCTGCATTAAAAGTGTTCTGTTTTACACAACAAAATTTTAGGTTTTCCCAAACCAGTCAAAGTGGAAGGAAAATCTTTAGAAAAATATAGTGCCAAAGCGCCTGCCTCCATTACTGCAATCTTATCTGAAAATTTTCCAACCCCTTTTCCTTCCTCCAATGGTGCATTTACAGAAACACTCTTCATCTCATGCATCATTTGGGCTTCCAATAGTTTGTATCTTATTTTCTTGGTTTTCATTTTCCTTACCTTGAAACACTGACCTTGGTTTTCATTCGTTTCCATTTTTTATCACTGGATGTTTGTCTTCATTACCCTTTTCCGTAAAAAAGAATAAAATGTTACCATTTTAATCTTAAAGCTTCTAAAAGCTTATTTGCCCATGTTTCATTTCATTTCTAATGAAATGAATATTCGTTTTGTTTTAGTTTCCTTCACTTTATCCCTATTAAAGTTTTAATTCAACTTTAATGAATAAAAGCTTCAACTTTATAGGACACCCTCCACCATGTCGAGGGTATATGACATAATAAGATAAAACTTTAATAAATTTTATCCCCTTTATCTTTGTTAACATACCCGCACACCTTGGCCTTATTATTCCTTGATGCTACCTCGACGATATACCAAATCAGCTATACTGATGCCTCCAATATATTATCAGTGCGCGATCATTACCGCATCTACCCATCGAAACTTTTTGGCATCCGCTTGAGTCTCCTCGAATCTCACTATGAATCCCTGTGGATACACTACGAGGCATTCTATTTTTGACTCTGTATTTCCTCATACTACACTGGCATATCTCATTGATTAATGTAAACTATTGCGCCAATGTTGCCTTGCTAAACTTTATCTATGAAACCTTTTCAGCCGCCACGATGACAATATCGAGTGTCCCTCTTCGTCGCTTAATCGTGTTGTGCACCGCTATGATTTCCTTGGATACTAAATGGCCCTATAATCATGCATGTTGATAATACCTCTATAGTATATACCCATGTCAATGCCACGTACTTGCTAGCCATCGGGCCCACATCCTCTTCTAATGTGTTTTCTGAGTCTTCGTCAATTTTCTAAGTTTCGACGTTCGTCCTCGAAATTTTCAGCTATCTAGCCCTACTCTTTCTGCTACGTCCAACACCATATGGTATCAAATGCTGCGTTGTTCTTTCGTCCGATGTCAATTTCATTTTAATGTAACTTTCACAACACCTTCCTAATCAATAGTTGTCCTTATGTGTGTTTGTTAGCATCCAATGCATGTCCCAACACTTTTGACTAAGGCGTTTGAATCAACCTATCCAACCAAAATTAGCCACCAATATTAGATCTTTTCTCTAACATGCAACATAGTCACCGTCGGTGCTTTCTGATGAACCTGCCATTTACTTTGACCAAAAATCCTATGCAATATTTGTCGTATCTAGTTGGCAGTCCACGTAGGCTAAAAGTTATCTACATCATTCGTCGGGCCCACTACTCAACTTGTTCAACCTTTGCCATGGTGTTGCTGCTTCTTTTCGACACACCACCCATGTAGCATTGTTATGTCATTAAATCACTATGTCCTATCCATATTTTTAATGCTAACGATATTGTAGTTGATCGTAAACGTCTCTATGTAGACGTCGCTATTAAATGTTGACAAGTTTTTGTCAGTATTTCCACCATGGTAAACTCCTATCAGGGGTGAATCTGTCGCCGCATCTCGTACATCCTTATTATTCTCTGCAATAACATAGGCCATCACCATGGTGATTTCATTTCCTCGGACCTACAGTTACACTTTACTTCGATGACCTTCACTCACACTTTAACCACCTATCACCCATTAACCTTTCCTCATGCTGAGTATATGTCATCAAACCAGCACTTACTCCACATCGGTCTTCATTCTGATCAACACTACGTGTCACATGCTGGGGTTAGCCACCACATCTTCTTTCATACACATTGGCTATGGTTGTCGCTGGTTCATCTGATTTTTTGATATCACTCATTAACATGCCAAATCCGGGTCCACTTCTTCCCCTTCTCATTGCTTTGTCACCGGGGAAACCACGTCGCACACGTCATCTTGAGAACGTTTATCATTAAGGAAACCACGTCGTACACACCATCTTGAGAACATGCTGATAAAACTTATCTATGGTTCACCTCGCATCATGGTATCTGATGCTCCATATGATTTCTCTAAGTGGGTCCATTATTGTTTGTGATTACTTGACCACCACGTTGTCAATATATTTCTTCCTCGTCATCTCCGAGTGACTGTCCAAGACAATGGTCGTTGTCCATCGTATCCAATATCCTACACCCAAAAAAAATACATTAGACGCCAAAAATATGTGATGAACCCATGCTTATATCATGTTATATATATATATATATATATATATATATATATATATATATATATAGATATGAACCCATAGATATGTGATGAACCCATGCTTATATCATGTTATATATATATATATATATATATATATATATATATATATATGATATAATGCCTATAATAGGCAAACATATCTAGAACTTTAAATAGAGTGCAATGAGGGATTACGTTTAGTGGGGCCATTCGATGCTTTCATGAAATTTTGCATAAATTCATTTTTTTATTTTTTGCTTATTTAATTTAATTTTATTATTTTTTTATATATAGGCTTAAAATAAATATAGATTCTTCTTTTCTTTTGTATATTAATATATACATGAAGACCTATATGTATTATTATTATATTTTTATTGTTAATTTTATTTATATATTTTTTTATGTTATTATATATATATATATAATATACACACATATAATAATGTTTTGTTTCGTCTCATTATTAATAAGGACAATAAAATTGATTTAAAGGTCTTAAGAGTGTTTAAATTAATTTAATTTCCAAATATTAAAATAAATTGAAACAATATAAGACAACAATGCACAACCCAATCAAATCAATAAGATAATACTAACAAACAACCTTCCAACCAAAGATAAAGAGGACAAATCCACAAAAAAAAACTATCTCCACTCCCACAGAGGATGAAATGCAGACAAAAAATGTTACTCGACAAGGCCTCTTGGAAACTGAGAAGCGCATACCAAATATAGGCCCTACTAACATCATCTCCTCAAGGATACCAAAATTCCCAAAATCAAAATTTAAAATGTAGGTCCCCAGGTTTTGGGGCTAGTTGTGGAGTAGCCACAACAAAATGATGACTCTACTGGGAAACGCTCTTGAGCGTGTCGGTAAGAACCCAACCTTAAAACACATAAAACTTCAAAATTAAAATTACAAGCATCATAAAATATCCAAAGAATGAAAGTAGACAAAAAAACATGAACCATCGGAATCATTCCTTATCAACTCAATGTGTGCAGAAGGATTCATTCCTTATTGTCTGAAACCATTAAAAATTCCATCGTCAGTTTCACATGGATGCATATGATATGCTATGGATGATCTATGTAGGCTTGGATGTATTGAATGGATGCTATAATATGAACAACCTTTTTGTAGAGACTCAAACATTCTAGTACCATAAACAAACACACTAAAATTGTCTAACCCTCTTAGGACCAAATGTGTGTGTAATGAATTCATTTACCAGATCAAGAGCTTCGTTATGAACCACTACAATCCAGAACCAATGTGATGGAAGTAAACTCAGAGCTTTGGGGAATAAGATTCTCAACCTAAGTATGATGAGAATTTGACCCTATCCTTACTACTATGATTTTGAGTTTATTACCTCATCTTGACCAAAATGGTTAAACCTGTTATGGATGAAACCACAAGGCTAGCCTATCCATTTGAGCGGTCAGAGGTCTCACTTTTAAACAAGACATGTCACCATGCATGAGCATACTCCACTGCCAGTCAAGCATCTATAGCCCCGATGGAGGTTAGCCCCATAGTCCATAATTTATTTATATTGATTTCTTGAATCTTGGGGATGACTACCCATCCTTCTGAGGGGACATGTAGTACGATCCTTACAACCCAATAGTTAGTGGTGTGATGGAAGCAGACTCAGAGCTTTGGGAAATTGGATTCTCAACCTAAGTATGATGAGAATTTGACCCTATCCTTACTACTTTGATTATGAGTTTCAAGTATTGTGTAAGTGGTGAAAACCACTATTTTATGGACTATGTTGCATGATAGGACCGACAAGAATGACTATTTTTGCCTCATATTTTCTTCCAAGGATGGTTTTGACCATTTTACCCAAGATTTTTTAAATATGTGAAAATTATGTTTGGTTCAAGACAATTTCGGCATCAGTTCCCAATCTCAAGATCTTCTTAGTGTATATTGTGCAATGATCCTAAGAGAATTTGACAAGTTTTTCGATGATTGTATTTGAAATGTAGATGCAAGTGAGATGCAATGTTTATGCAATATGAAATGTACCATGAAATATGGATGAATGAGATGGAGCATGCAAAATATTTCACCCTAATTTGCAAAATTGACAACTTCATGCATCACAAGTTTCAAACGATATTATTTAATGTGTTTGTGATACTCGTGGAGCCTTATGCAATACAATTTCGATGCTTCATATTCTCTTTATCTTAGTTGATATTCATGAGGACACAATTTGACATATCACTTTTCTCCTATATTTTTTTTCAAAACAAACGAAAAGGGTCAATACACAAAACTTAAAACCAAAACAAAATGCAAACCCAAAACCGAAACATGAAAACCAAAACTATATACAAATGTACAATATGGTACAAGATGGTGCAAAGTTTGACCTATCACTTTCCTGGATCCCAAACATGATTAGAACACTTCAAAAGACATATAACGTGATACGCATGCCAAGTTTTGTAGGAACCCAACAAAAACAAGATTAGACCAAACAAAGCAACAAACTTCAACTTGCCCCTCTCACCATACCAATTTGATTTAGTTCCATTAATAATCCTATGGTGGAGTTTCAAATTATCAAATTGATTAGACAATAATTGATCTTCAATTTCTTCATGTCTATTATTTAATATGTCAATTTCACACTTTGATTCATGGTGTAGAAATAAGCTTTCATTTTTAGATATGAGATCTTGCAAATAAGAGCCTATTTCTACAAATTTTAAATCCAAATCATTTTTCAAATCTGTAGGCCAATCAAATTCATGTAACCGCTTGCAAGCACCTAGGATATTTATTAAATGAGCATCATCATAAGTTTTTATCCTAGATTTTATTACTAATTGATTATGAACTTGATTTAACATTTCAAGCATACCAACTTCATTTTCATTCAATAAAGCAATATCATTAGTGGTATGAGGAGAAATTAAGTCAAATTCTTTATCAACCACAAATGACATTTCATCATTGATAGCATTTGAATCCAACAATCCATTAGGCAAACCTTCACTTACATTTCGAATGGTGGAACACAAAGGGTGAGATTTTACCTTTTGCACATTCTCATTTGACAAACTTTTGTGAGCATTTGTAATCTTTACCTTTTCTCCATGACTTTCATCATCATCGAACACTTGTTTCTCAAAGACACCAAAATTAGGCACCCAATTAAAAACATGTCCATCCTTTTCAAACCATAGGTCTTGTCTATCTAGGGATGGGTCAACTAACACATCTCCATGATCAATCATTTGGGTTGTTTTAGATAACGTGAAATTTTCAATTGGATCATCAGTGATATCAAACCCAAACCATTCAGGTTTTGAAACTTTCTCACTTTGAGATGGCATAGACATTGTAGAACCATTTTGTGGATTAATATTTTCAATTTCTTTTCCCTCAAAGGAATCCAAAGCAAATGGTTCTCCCACTTCATCCATGGTATTATCATTTTCCAAAACTTGATTAGATTCTGATTCTTCTTCCAAAACTTCCTCAGATTGTACAGGATTTGTAATATCCTCATGCGATAAAACAATCATATTATCTTGCATATCACTTGACACAAAAATTTCATTAGAAGGTTTGGAGTGAGCAAGCTCTTCCCATTTCTTGTTAACCATCCATACTATTTCTTCCTCAAAATATTCAAGAAATTCTTCTTCACATTTTCCTTGGTCATCAATGGGTTGATCCTCAAATTCACCTTCACCTTCCTTAGATGGTTCAATCATTTCCAAAAGTGGGTTACTCTTTGTATTCAAATTTGTAAGATCACAATTCACATTTGTAACCCAAAATTCAATTTTATCACAATTTGGAAGGTGTGGGTTTTCTTGGCTATCAACGTCAACAATATCATCCAAAGTATCTTCCGAGAATAAGTGGTGAAATTCTATTAGGTTTTCAAATTCATTTATTGATTTACTTCCAAACTCATTTTCAACCACTTTTGATAATTTAGGGGTTTCTAAAATGGGATCACAATAATCCTCACTTGAAAACCAAGACTTTGATTCACTCATCTCAAATTCCTCACTACTTGACTCATGTTGGCTTTCTTGCTCTTCACAATGATCATCTTCCAAACACAAGTGATGAGATTTTATTGTATCTTCCGATTCATCTCTTGATTCCTCAAATTCAATCTCAACCACCTTTGTTGAGTCAAGGGTTTGTTCAATGGTATCAACTCCCGTATCTTTCTCCCAACAATCATCCCAATCCTCATTAATGGACTTTGGCTTTAGGACTTGCACATCCTCTTGGATGGAATCTAGGGTGGTTGTTGTATTTGGACATTCAACTTCATCCCATTGATTTTTCACCCTAGGGTTAGGCAATGATGGTTGGTCTACCTCTTCTCTTTTCAAAAGGGCCCATTGTTCTAATTCTCTTGTAGCCTCATAGATTCTATGCAAATATGGGTCATCAAGATTTTTCTTTAAGAATGTAGCCACTATGGGTGATGTAGCTCCCATGTATACTTCAATAGCTCTCTCTTATGAAATGATGAAATGTGGCACCACTTCGGTATACAACTTATGAAACCTATAATTGAATTCACTTATGGACTCATTAGGTTCACTAGAGATAGAGACAAATTGATTTAACATCCAAACAGGGTCAACTTATTTTTCAAAGTGGCTAGTAAATGTTGCTTCTAGTTGAGCCCAAGAAGTAATGGAATCTATGGGTAGGTGTATGTACCACTCATATGCAACTTCATCCAATGTGTATGAAAATAATCTACAAGGAATATCTCCTTTCCATATTTGCAATTGCCTTAAGGTATCCTTGTACTTTTGAATATGCTCCTTTGCCAAGGTCACATCATGTTTAAACATAGGTAAATGATTTTCTACCCCTTGAGGAATTTGATGAGTAGGCCTATCCAATTGACGATAATAGCGACCTATCCATTGTGAAATTTCTGCCCTAGTTAGAACAACTATCGCCATTAGTGAAACTCAAAGAATAACTTCAAAACCAATTTGTTAGTCAAATAGAGATATCTTACAAATAAGCATAAAATGACTAACCAATCTCAAATATGTAACATATGAATCATCATATTAGCATCAACCAAGAGATATGTATCCATTAAACCATGAAATTGAGGAACATTCTCAACTTTACAACATGTTAGCATTAATGCATCATCAAAAATAGAGAATGTTAGAATCAAATGAAAGTAATCATATGGAAACAAAACCTCGTTAGTCAAGACCAATGTTTTGCAAATAAATATTTCAAGTAACATGAAAAATTTAGCATCTAAATGGCAATAAAATAAATCAATTCAAATCCTCCTAGCTCCCAAAGTGTGAGTGTTAGAGGAAACCAAAGATGCTAATCAAATGAACTTGAAATATTTAGCAATTCAAAACATTCAACATCACATTATTCCTGTATGAACAATCTAAAAGCGTTAGATCAATGAATAACAATTCATGAATTGCTTAGCATAAATAAAATAAAGTAAACCAATTCAGGCCCTCCTTCTAGCGCCAAAATGTTGAGTGTTAATTTCACCCAATTGTGAAATTACACTCTCCCTTAGGATTTGTATCCCAAAACCCTCTCTTGCAAAGAAGTTAAATAAAACAACTTCTCCAAGGTCTCTACTATATTAGCATTTGCATATGTGTATTAGTAATCTCAAATAAAAATATATCAATTCAATGCTTGGAACACCTTAGTGATTGCAAGTAACTGTAAACAAGGGGCAATGTTGGTTTATTTTACCATGCTACTTTAATGAATGTTCATTGAACCAAAATAAAGCAAATGTGAGTTGGCCCTCATATGACCATGATGTAGTGCCTTAATTCCTTTTATCTTGAGGATTTTAAGGTAGATTTTATCTTCCCTTATTAAGTGGATTTTAATCAAGTTTTATCTTGCATTAAATCCTACTTTAAACATGGAAATGAAGATTAAATCTATCTATGAATGTGAATCCGAAATGATGAAATAGGCTCCAAATATAGCTTCTTATCTTGGATATTAAGATAGCTTTCAATGTGATCAATAAACTATCCCTCTTTGGTGAAATTGATTTTCACAAAGAGGCAATAATTTATGGCCTTAAAATAAGGGCTTTAAAATGTCACTTCAACTTATCCCTCTTAAATGAAATCAAATTTTCATAAAGATGAATAATTTAGTGCTTTGAAATAATGACCTTCAATGTAACATGTAAAATTACCCCCTTCAATGAAATCAGAATTTTCATGAAGAAAAGGTACATTTATGCTCCAAAAACGGTAATTTGTGAAATGCCATAAAACATAACCCCTTCAATGAAATTGAAATTTTCATGAAGGAAATGTCATCATAGGCTCATGAATGAAATCTGAAACTGAAAAAAATGAAATTTGGCCCAAAAATGCAAATTCTGAAATTTCGAATTTTTAAAATCTGCATTAAAAATAACAACTTTGACGAATTTTTTAAAAATATGAAATGACTCCAAATCAAAAATGTCTAAGTGCATAATGGAAGTATGAAGTATACTCTACGCAGCCATGTAATTATTTTTGGATTTTGAATTTTTTTACTATTTATTTTAATGTCCGAAAAATTAAAAAAATTAAAAATAAAAATTTAGAAAAATAAAATAAAATATAAAACTTGAAAATGAAAGATGAAAATGTAATATGTGCTACAATCAGTATGGTGCCATCCCATTCTGGTAAAACCGAAGATATGAGATATTCCATGCATGCAACCTAACCTATTGGACCTGCAATTTTGCACAATCAAAACAAGCTAGGTGCTAGCTCCTAGGGTATAAACATAATTTTTAGATTTAAGACATTAAACTGAAGCAACCATAAAAACATGCATAAACTTCATCTATAAGTCCTAAATCTGAAAAATAAAGATAAACAATTAAATCTTGCATGCAGAAAATTGTCTCCTCCTTTCTTGCCCATAAGATGCAAATTTCTAAAAGTTTCTGCATTAAAAGTGTTCTATTTTACACAGCAAAATTTCTGGTTTTCCAAAACCAGTCAAAGTGGAAGGAAAACCTTTAGAAAAGCCCAGTGCCAAAGTTCCTGCCTTCATTACTGCAATCTTCTCTAAAAATTTTCCAACCCATTTTCCTTCTTCCAATGGTGTATTTGAACTTGCTAAACTACTCTTCATCTCATGCATAGTTTGGGATTCCAATAGTTTATCTCTTATTTTATTGGTTTTCATTTTCCTCACCTTGAAAAACTCTCTGGTTTCTAAAACCATTTGTTTCCATTTTTTATCTCTGGATATTTGTCTTCATTTCACTTTTCCATCAAAAAGAATAAAATGTTACCCTTTTAATCTTAAATCTTCTAAAAGCTTATTTGCCCACGTTTCATTTCATTTCTAATGAAATAAATATTTGGTTCATTTTAATTTCCTTCACTTTGTCCCTATTAAATTTTTAATTCAACTTTAATGAATAAAAGCTTCGGCTTTATAAGACACCCTCCACCATGTCAAGGTCATATGACATAATAAGATAAAACTTTAATAAATTTTACCCCCTTTATATTTGTTAACATAACTGAACACCCTAGCCTTATTATTCCCCGACACTGCCTCGATGGTATACCAAATCAACTATACTGATGTCTCAATTATATTATCAGTATGTGGTCATTATCACATCTACTTGTCAAAACTTTTTGGCATCCGCATGACTCTCCTCGAATCTCCCTATGACTCCCTACGGATACACTGTGAGGCATTCTATTTCTGACTCTGCTGAGTATATTGCCTTGCTACATTGGTGTCTCTCGTCAAGTAATGTAAACCACTACACCAATGCTACCTTTCTAAACTTCATCTGTGAAACATTTTCATCCGCCATAATGTCGATATCGGGTGTCTCTCTTCGTCAGCTAATCGTGTTGTGCATCATTGTGATTTCAAAGGATATTAAACGGTCCTATACTCATGCCTATTGATAATGCCTCTATAGTCTATACCCGTGTCAATACCATGTACTTGCTGGCCATCGGACCCACATCCTCTTCTAATGTGTTATCGAAGTATTTTTCAATTTTCTAGGTTTCGGCGTTCATCTCCAAAACTATCAGCTATCTAACCCTATGATTTTTTCTATGTCCAACACCATATGGTATCCAATGTTGTGTTCTTATTCCATCCGATGTCGATGTCATTTTAATGTAACTTTCATAATATCTTCCTACTCAATAGCTATCCTTATGTGTGTTTGTCAAGGTCCAAATCATGGCCCAACACTTTCGACTAAGGTGTTTGAATAAACCTATGCATCCAAAATTAGCCCCACACTAAGATCGTTTCTCTAACATGCAACATAGTCATAGTCAATGCTTTCTACAAAACCCACAAATTAATTCAACCAAAAATCCTGTGCAATTTTCATCGTATCTAGTTGGTAATCCACATAGGATACCAGTTATCTGTATCATTCGTAGGGCCTAGTGCTCACCCTGTTCTACCTATGTCGTGGTGTTGTCACTTCTTCTCGACACACCACCCATGTAGCATTGTTATATCATTAACTCACTATGTCCCATCGACGATACCGTGATCTACCATGAACGTCTCTATGTAGACATCGCTGTTAAACATTGCCAAGTTTTATTCAGTATTTTTGCCATGGTAAACTCCTATCGGGGGTGAATCTATCACTGCATCTTGTACATCCTTATTCCTCTCTACAACAACATACCCCATCACCATGGTAATTTCATTTCCTTGGACCTACGGTTACACTTTAATTCGATGTCCTTCACTTGCACTTTGATCACCTATCACCCATTAACATTTCCTCATGCTGAGTACATATCATCAAACTAGCACTTACTCCACATAGGTCTTCATTCTTATCAACACTATGTGTCGCATACTGGGGTTAGCCGCCATGTCCAATTTCATC
Source organism: Wollemia nobilis (assembly GCA_028583015.1). NCBI lineage: Eukaryota > Viridiplantae > Streptophyta > Pinopsida > Araucariales > Araucariaceae > Wollemia > Wollemia nobilis. Next base: position 4,435,529 of record JAQPPZ010016349.1, read on the forward strand.
CACGTTGGTCATGGTTGTCACTGGTTCATCTTATTTGTTGATGTCGCTCATTAATATGCCAAACAGGTATCCACTTCTTCCCCTTCGTATTGCTTTGTCACTGGGGAAACCACGTCGCACATGTTGTCTTGAGAACGTGCTGGTCAAACCCATATAGGGTTCACCTCGCATCTTGGTATTTGGTGCTCCATATGATATTCTCTAAGTGGGTCCATCATTGTCTGTGTCTACTTGATAACCACATTATCGGTATATTTCTTCCTCGTAATCTTCGAGCGACTGTCCTCGACAATGGCCACCGTCGACCGTATCCAAATCTCCTGCACCCAAAAAAAATAAATTAGACGCCAAAAATATGCAATGAAACCATACTTATATCATATATATATATATATATATGATATAATGCTAATAATAGGTAAACTTATCTAAAAATTTAAATAAAGTGCAATGATGGCTTACATTTAGTGGGGCCATTCGATGCTTTCATGAAATTTTGCATAAATTTCTTTCTTTTTTTTTCGCTTATTTAATTTAATTTTATTATTTTATATATATATAGGCTTAAAATAAATATATATCCTTCTTTTCTTTTGTAGATTAATATATACATGAAGACCTATATGTATTATTATTATATTTTTATTTTTATTTATTTTTATATTTTTTATGTTATTATTATATGTATATATATAACATATACACATATAATAATGTTTTGTTTCGTCTCATTATTAATAAGGAAAATAACATTGATTTAAAGGTCTTGAGAGTGTTTTAATTAATTTAAGTTCCAAATATTAAAATAAATCAAAACACTATAAGACAACAATGAAGCCCAATCAAATCAACAAGATAATACTAACAAACGACCTTCCAACTGTAGACACCAAAATAGCACCAATCCGATTATGTAACGACAAGCACTGATCGAATTGACATACACAGCCCCTAAGGCAGCCCCCATAGGTTAAACCGTGGTCTTAACCACTCTCATAGTAGTTTTGGAATGTTAGAGGTCAATTTGGCACCTTTCAGGCACTCTACTCCATATTCGTCCCACCTCGAGATGATTAGCAGCATTCACTCTGAGGTGGGGTGAATAGCAGGTTTGACGGGAAAAAAGTCAAACCTTGACAAATGGCAGCTCAGATCTGCCACTTAACTCCTCCTTCAGTGCATGGGAGTGCGAGTGAGCATTTTTGAGCTCAAATATGCAGTCATAGAGGCATTCATGAACCCCTTAATTAGGGAGGAATCTTTTCTCCCCTGGGAACACATGATGGCCAAGTGGTTCCTCTGCATGCTCATTCAAAAAAGACCCTCAGGTCTATAAAATGGTGAGTCTTCTCACCCCAAAAATGTGATAGAGCAGGAGCATTTGGAGCATTGGAGTTCTACCAAATTACATCCTCACCCATCGTTTGTGCTTCTTACATCCTTGATCTCTCTTTTGGAAGGGAGGTTATTGGGTGATCATTGGAAGTGCAATCCAGACCCAAAACTTGAACATTTAGCCATAATACCCCACCCAATTTGCTGATACAACCCCATAGAAGTTTTTAGACCCATCCCAAGTGGATTGGTGCCAAACCAAGCCCCAAACGGTGGGTGTCCTACCGTCGGGCACCCCCACATTGTTGCAATCCTAATCGCCCCACCCCAGACCAATTAAAAATATGTGCTATATTTCCCTACTATTTCTTTTGCATTTGATTTTAGGTTATTTACATATGCTACCATTCAAGTTTCATGTGATTCTGATGAGTTTTGATTGTGATTTTATTATTTCTCTTTTTCTCTAACATACAAGGAGCATCCTCAGATATAGGGTGATCAATGCTAAATTTGCTAAATCTGACCTTCTAGGTCATTCCAAAATGCCCCGTTTTACCTAAGACCAACTTTTTAGGTGTTTTGGAGGCCCCTAGATGGGACATTTAGGAGGTCACATTATGACATTTTATGACAGTCCTAATCATCCCACCCCAGAGTGATTAGAAATATGTGGCAGATTTCTTGACTATTCCTTTTGTAGTGTGTTCTTGGTAATGTTTTCTTGCTTCTATCAAATTTTCAGCTTATTCTGATATGTTTTAGTTATCGTTTTAATTATTTTATGCATGCATTAACCATAGGCCTTTCGGATCGCATGTTTCCCTCCATCCGCAGGTGATACTAATAGTTTACTATTTCTATGAACGTAGGATCTCGACATAAAAGGAGCATAAATGAATTGTAGACACATTCACACAAGTGGCGATGACGTTTGGTCGACCCATTTTCAATGTGGGCACACGGAAGATCCCCAAGGGGAATGTATCATTCGTGGTGTAACCAAACTATGTCCAATGCTCCTAGCCCCTGAAAAGGGAGGAGACATATTGTAACCCGATATTGAGAAAATTAATAAAATAATGGGATGCACTTTTACATTTTCTTTAAATCTCATTTCAATTCATTTGTTTTCCCTCTTTTCATGCATTCTCGTTCGTAGGACTTAGCGTTACATTTCCCTTTTATTTGTTTTTGTATCCTTGTGCTTTTAGTGGCTATCACAGTGGGACGTTTTCCCCTTATTTTGAGATCAAATTTCTGATCAAAAGTTGTGTGTTTTTTCTTACAGGTGTCGATCTTTCAAGCGCTGGACTGCTGCTTGTTCCAGCCTGTGATGAGTACGAAGATCGAATTCGTGTCACCTAGGGATGAATGGGCATTCGTCCCAGCCTATGATGAATACAGTTCTGATATTTATCCCACCCTAGGATTATTATATCTATATGCATTTTCAAAGTAGAAACTCAGAGGCATTCGATTTGGGCAAAGAAGAGGTAGGGGTTCTGAACATCCCCTATCATTTTCTATTTGTTGTCTCTATCATTTCCTGTTTATTTTCTTGCATAGGAGAGTTTTACTACATGTTTTTCTTTCTTTGCACAAATAAAAAGAATACCAAATACCATGTGGTAATTTAAACACCAAGGAGTTGGTCGTAAAATCCCAACCCCTGATCAAGACCAATAGTGTATTTCATCACCACCTTGGCTTGAATTTTTGCATACATAACCCCGATCACTACAGTTTCTAGACATAAATCCAAACGAAAGCTAACCATGTGTAGTTGGGGTGATTCCCAATGCATGAGGATAAGTCTTCTATGGTAGGTGTCAAAAATAGGGTGATCCCCCTTTCGTACTGCCTATGTTCCACGTACTTTTCTACTCTCACATGCCAATAATTTCCCTCATGTAAGGGCAGGTATATTGAGAGGTTCGGTATAAAGGCCTAGTAGTGATATATCGAAGGGGCAACCATTTGAGAGATATAAGAGCCCTCATATTGCATGTACAACAACACATTCTTCACAAAGCTTTCAAAACAAAAATCAAAACACACTAAACTAGATTTAGGGCACACCTTTAATCTATAAATGAGATAATCACTTCTTTGATTGTGTGGTTCCTTTTTTTTAGTGTAGAATAAAAAACATAAAAAATATAAAAACCTATATAGCTTGTAGAGAGACACCACCATGGTGTACACCCATAGCCAAGCCCAATCATGGGTAGAGGCTGCAAAAAGTGCACAAGTCACCTCCGATATAGCCCCAAGGACTTGGTTATACGACCTTGGCGGTCTGACCCACAAAATATTCCACATCATACCATGATGGAATGGGACTATAGAGGCACCCCTTCGAGTGGCACTCTCATTCAACATAGACCCTTTCAAGAGGATTCCTTATACGTGGCACTCAACATAAATGGGAAGGTTCCCTTAGACACTCGTTATGAGTGGCCATCATGCAATGAAGTGCTAGAACAACATAGGGTCCATAAGGAGGGTCCACATGATTACATCATCCCTCCTTTACCCCTTATTACTATTAGAAATAATAGGCCAAATCCAGAGCACAAGGCTCTTTAGACAGGGCGAGCCAACTCTACTCGCCCCTTTCACATATATGAAAGGGAGCATGAGGAAGACCACTACATTCCTCAAGAGCAATACAAAACATGGGAACAATGCGCCTCCACACCTGCTATCTATTAGGATCACCTACTGAAGCCATAGCCTCAGGTGAATACCACCAAAATAGATAAAGGGAAGCAACCTATAGATATCTCAGATCATCACGACTGAGATAAATATGTAGGAGAGGTATCTAGGCCTCCTAGACTCAAGACGATGGAACAAATTGACCTAGCATTTTCCATACATGTCGCCTGCCAAGCGCAAATCACGCAGCTTGACCAAGACCAACAATAGTTGGAGAACCTGTATCACCTTAGCAAGGAGCGCATTCGACATCAAATAGATGAGTTACTCCAAACACTATGCCTAAGAGGGTTCCAACCCCTCACACACAAAGGGCAGAGTTGTATGAGAGGCACAACTCCTTGGTGCAATACAGGTCTCCACGACCTTACCAAATGTTGCCTTCGAGACTGCCTAGACCTGAGCGGGAGGCCACTCCTAGAAACAACGCTGGGAACATTCTATGGGCACCCACCCATATTTATAGGTCTCACCCAAGAACTTCTCAAGAATCCTATGAGGAGTATGAGCAAGAAGAAGAGCGGGCTAAAACACCCTATCAAGGCAGAGGGGGTGCTATCTAGCCACCCCTCCATAGGCCTCAAGTTCACCGCAACCCGCAGCGAGAACAAACCAAGGAGGAAGAGATAAAATCTTCTAATGCATATAAATCACTGCTAGAGCACTTAGAGTCTATGGAGACCAAGAATTCTGGGCCCCAAAAGCCCACTTTATGCTAGCTCCATAGTCACCTTGTGCATCCATCAATGTCAGCACCCCCATACCCGAAACACTTTAAGCTACCCCAATTGGCAATATTTAGAGGGGAGGAGGATGCCCAAGAGCATGTGACTAGATTCCTGAGCCACTGCTTTGGCATTTAGTACAATGATGCTTTGCTACTAAGAAGATTTATAACCATGTTCGTAGGCCCTACCTCGAATTGGTTCACTCAGTTGCCAAAGAATAACATCAGTAACTTGGATCATCTAGTGGATGCGTTCCTCGAATGCTTCACCTTTAACACCAAGAAGAATGCGTCACTAAGCGACCTAGCTAGCCTCACGTAGTATGAGGAAGAAACCATGGTGACCTATGGAAATTGGTGGAGGACTTTGCTTTCAAAGCTGCCCTACCTCCCTCCCATGGCCGACCTGACCCAAATGTCGTCAAAGAGCTATTTGAGGTTGATATCCATGCTATTGTAGCTGCAAAAATATGCCACTCTTGAGGAAGCCCTGGTGCAAGCCAGAATCATTGAGGAGATCAAGATACAGGATGGCAAGATTTCCAAGCCATGAAAGAAAGAGTGGCCTAAAAATTCTAAAATAGGGACCACACAATCGAAACCCGTTGCGATCAATCAAGTTGCTATAAACATGCCTAAGCCTGCACAAGCAACACAACCCCAAAATGCTAATTATCAGGCAGTGCCTATTGATATCTATGAAAGAGAAAATCATCGACAAGAGAAAAATCAACAGCCTCACCCTAGGCAATAATTCACACCCTTTACAGAGTCTAAAAACTCCTTGTTTGATCGTTTGTCAGTGGCAAACTTGATAAACCTGCCAGAGAGTCGACCTGTAGACCCCAACGCACCAAAACCCAAATGTTATAGGGAAGACTTGTACTGTAGGTTTCACCGACAGAAGGGACATGATCTTTATGCATGTTGAAAATTCAAAAGCTTAGTGCAAGACCTAATAGACAACAAGACGCTAGTGATGGATAATCTCGTTGTGCCAAACAACTAATAGATGGAGGTCTTCAAAGACCCCCTACATTCCCATGATGTGTAGGTAAAGACCCTTCAAGTCAATGAGGTGACATAGAACTGCCCCATGCAAGGGTATGTAGGGATGATAAGCATAGAGACTCAAAACAAGAGGTACCCAAGCACAACTACCCCTGCGGTGGCTAGAGGAGAGGTTTCATAAATGACACAACCTCAAAAACACCCTACACAACCTCCCTATCCTAGACCAGTGGCCATGATTCAGACAAAAATTACCCAACTTTTGAGGACCATGTCGGCTAGGCTTTCCATTTATGAGCTCATACAACAATCATCACCCCATCGGGAGGCTCTAATGGAGATACTAAAATCCATCGAGCTACATCCCCATGAAGAAAAATCTTTCCATAACTTTGTGGGACATGTTAAATGATGCATCGAGCCATTCATCACCTTTAGATAGGACGAGTTGAAATCAGTGACTGGTGACATGGCAGATCCACCCCTGCACGTCATTGCACGAGTCAACGGGATTTCGTATAAGAGGGTGTTGGTGGAAACTAGATCATCCAGTAATATAATTACAATAGTGGCATTGAAACACCTAAAGTTGTTAGCATCTCACATCGTTGCCTCCACCTATACTCTATGAGCATTAAATGATGCGATATGCTCGACGGTTGGCACAATTGTCCTGCCCATCTAGGTGGGACAAAAGACTATTCCTACATTGTGCCACATCTTGGAAGGTTAGATGGCCAATAATATCTTGTTGGGCCGACCTTGGATCAGGGACATGAAGTGTGTCCCTTCGATAGCTCATCAGTTTCTAAAGTACACATTTGAAGGGTAGGTGCCTATAGTCCCGACAGACTTAGAGCCCTTCACTGCAATGAGGTGTAGTTTATGCCACAATCGACCCTTCCATTGACACATTTGGATTTTTAGTTGAATCCATCTAAATAGGGTCCGATTCTGCATACATCCCTATTGTTAAGTCCATCAAATCCCCAGTTGGGTCCATATTCATCCTATGGTCCTTCACCAACGATGCCACCTATGGTGACCACACTGAAATACAATGGGAAGAAACCCCTGAAATGGGTACCGCCATCAGTCTCGACCATATCTATCGAAGATATGCCTAGCCGAATGGAAGTCGAGATGCCTGGTTCACCCGACATGGAGTGGTCATAGGAAGAACTCCCATTCCCTCCTCCTCAACCACAAACTATCACCATTGAGATGGCAAATACAGGCTTGGGGGATTACCTAATGTAGAACATTGTAGCAACACCTACACTTGAGTCCATGCAGGACATGGGGAGACCTCGCCTCCCCATCGACACTATTGTTCCTCTAGGCTACCCACCAAATTAGACAAAATTTGTATATGGGGGCCTCGATAATGGCATTGAACCTTACATGCAAGAAGAAGAAGATGAAGAGCCCTTTGCTGAGGACATCAACTATTTGTCCAACCTAGACATCACTTGATATATCTTGGCCAATGTAATTGGCATGGATATGGGTTGGGCAGATATGAGAAAGGAGTGTGTGTTCTTTGCCAACCAAGATATCAGATGCCATACAATAAATTAGGAGTAAGTTTCAACCACTCTTTTCCCCTTGAAATCTTGGTAGAGAACATGCAAGGCCTAGGGATAGGCAAAAAAGATGGGTTGGCATTAGATCCATATGCCAATCCTAACACAACATATACATTTTGGGATTATCTCCCATTGTTGACAACATACCTTGTTGACCTTGATAACCCCGTCCCTTTGATCAAGAAAGGATAAAGTTTGAGAACTCACTTACAAGAGGGATATAGATAAGGTCAAGAAGGATCTTCGAAAGATGATTCAGAGTATGAGGTAGCACCATGGGACCCTTTTGAGTCTGATAGCAATCACTCACAAGTGACCCCATGGATGACCATCAAGAAAGCCTCTTGGCAATATTCCCTTTGGATGCTCCAATTGAGCAAGTGCCACCTTAAGAAAATCAGGTCCCCTCATAGATATTGGAACAACCCTGATGGGACCAGATCAATTTGCTTGAGTAGGACAAGCCTTACATGTTGCAAGTAGTTGTCAAAGCCAACAAATGCCTATGGATCATCAACAACGATTATGAAGATGAAATTGAGATGGCATATCTCAATCATATGCGACAACAAAAATACCCCATGAACATTGATGACATGTTTGAATAGCTAAACATGGGGCCAAGGCATAGGTGGCACCTAAACCCAACATAGTTGGACCAAGTGTTGCATCCACAACTTTGGGCATACAGAGAGCACATTCCACCCAGAGACCCTATAGAGTTATCAGTGCCAAGGGTAGACCCTATCCTTTTATCTACACATAGGGCTGATCCATTTGTGCCAATACCCCCAGAGCCAGATTTGGAGCACAAAAATCATCAAGGAAGTCTGATTCACCACACCCATGGTAATGGAGACCAAAATCATTTCATCAACATGATCTCCATTGACTTAAACTGCCCCCATCTGCAATCCAGTCAACCTAGCACAACCATTGTATCTAAACCTAGATGCCATAGACTAGGATCGTGCTAACTCACCACCATCCCCATTAGAGTATTGGCCTTGTGGTGAGGTGATTCATTTCACCCCAGGACAACCTTAGGATATCTTCCATGTTGAAGGGGGACCCGAGGTTCCCAATACAGATCTAAATTCAACAAATGATAACCACTTGATCCCAACTCCACACCAATTGGAGGATGGATCCCACATGTCGATCGAGGAGATGACTGACATAGACATCAGATCTGATCCAATGAATCCATAGATCATCAAGATAGGGGTAACTCTATCCCCAAAAGAGCAAGCCGATTACATTGCCCTTCTCAAAGATAAGAATGAGGTTTTTGCATGGTCCTACAAAGACATGCCATGACTAGACCCGTAGCTAGTCACACATAATCTAACACTTGATCTGACAGCCAAGCCAGTTAAGAAAAACTACGTAAGATGCACCCAATAGTAGCCTTAATGGTCAAATATGAATTACAAAAGTTGTTGGATGCACAGTTTGTCATCTACGTGGATTACCCACCATGTTTGTCCAACATGGTACCCGTCAAGAAACCTGACGGGAGGATTCACATATGCATCGATTTTCAATGTCTAAACAAATCAAGTCCTAAGGATGATTTCCCCTTGCCTAGCATTGATGCATTGGTAGATGCTACAGCGGGCCATGAAATGTTATCCCTCACGGATGTTTTCTCGGGATACAATCATATTTGTATCAATCCTGAGGACCAACTAAAAATGACATTCACAATACCTTTGGGAACATTTTGTTATAAGGTCATGACCTTTGGCCTTAAAAATTTTGGTGCCACCTACCAACGTGCCATGACATACATCTTCCATGATCACATGCAAAAAACTTTGGAATATTACATGGATGATTTGTTGGCCAAATATCTTTTGCACCCAAATCATCTCGATGACTTAAACAAGATCCTCGATCGCATCATCAAACACAAAGTCAGACTAAACCCCAAGAAGTGCATATTTGGTGTCACATCTGGAAAACTCTTGATTTTCATAGTCTCCAAATGAGGCATTGAGGTGGATCCACATATATTCAAGGTAATCCTTGAAATGATCCCCCCAACTATCATCAAGTAGCTCAGGAGCCTGTAAGAAAAGGTCATGTCAATCAAGCGCTTCATAGAGCAGCTATCTGACAAGTGTCGATCCATGAATAAATTATTGCAGAAGGGGGTAGCATTTCACTAGGATGTCGAGTTCCAGTCTACCTTCGATGACATCAAACAATACTTGGATTCACCACCAATATTGGCACCACCTAGACTAGGAGTGTCATTCTACTTATACATCTCAGCTACTGAGGTGGCACTAGGTGCCATGCTAGCCCAAAAAAATGAACTACACAAATAATAGACTACTTACTATCTTAGTTGCACCCTGGTCAGTTATGAACTTAACTATGCATAGGTCAAGAAGTTATGCTTGGAAGTGGTGTTTGCTACCAAAAATCTATGCCATTACATGCTGAGCAACATGATGTATGTTGTGTCTAAGGAGAATCCATTGCGGTACATGATGAGTCATACTTATCATAGTAGTCGCATGACAAAATGGATCATGTTGTTGATGGAGTTTGACATCGAATTCATTGGATAGAAGTCCATCAAAGGTCAAGTCATCACCGATAAACTAGAAGAGGCTCCTCTCAAAGATGGTCAGCCTCTGACCATAGAGCTACCCGATGATGGGGTCTTCCATGTCTCAAAATCATCAGATTCTAATGTGCCTGAGTCACAGACCGACATAACCCTATTTTTTGATGGTTCTAAATGTGAGCAAGGGGGTGGCACGAGAATTGTATTCTTTACACCACAATGGGCTCCAATGCCTCTATCATTTAAACTATATTTCTTGTGCACCAACAACAATGCCGAATACGAAGCCTTGCTCATAGGTCTTTAGACAACAATCACCATGAACATCAAATGCTTGAACATCTTTGGTGATTCGTTGTTAATTGTCAACCAAGTTAAAGGGGTATTCCAATGCAAATGCCCAGTTTCTGTAGGCCTACAAAGCCCTTGTGGACAAATTCTTGGCAAATATTGAATTGTACAACATCGAGGCACTCCCTCGATCATCAAATCATTTTATGGACACTATGGCCTCCTTAGGGTCACTAATCCAAAAATATCCTTTTGGTGAAATGAAAACTGTTCAAGTCAAAACACTATCACAATCCGTGATGGAGAATGCAAGCTCTGACTTAACACCAAGAATCCACCTAATCTAGATTGAACTATTTCAGGATAGATTCTCTTGAATCCATTATTGTCTAAATCAAGCCAACTGGGGGTCCTTGTTCTCCCTTATTCCCCTTAATAGCAACACAAAACTATTCTTACAGGTTCTTTCCCATTTAGCTTTTGCTAGGGATAAAGTTCAAGAGGGATTGGAAGTTCATACCATTGAGGTTTTTGATTAGAAGGATTGGTACACACCCATAAGAGACTACCTCAAGCTAGGTAACCTCCCACTTAGATTGATGCATGTTGCAAAAATATTATTCAAACAAAAAGAGGCAAAACATGTCTTACTAGGAGACATTTTGTACTGTCAGAGCTACGAAGAAATCCTCCTCTATTGCTTGGATCAGCAAGAGTCTGCTTGGGCGATCACCCAAGCGCACGATGGTACATGTGGTGGTAACTTCAGTGGTATGGCCATCGCAAAGTGCATTCTATGCATGGGCTATTATTGGCCATATTTAGAACGAGATTGTTGTGCGTATGTAATAAAGTGTGTGAAGTGTCAACACCATGCCAATTTGACACACGTACCTTCTCAGGACTTGTAGCCGATCTAATCGGCTTGGCCATTTTCATAGTGGGGCATATATATAATCAAAAAGATCTCCCCTGCATCGTCAGGTCATCACACATTTATCATAAGGGCCACAGAGTACTTCACCAAGTGGGTGGAAGCAATTTCACTTACCTCTATAACTGGAACTTGCATTGCAGAGTTTATTTTACATAATATCATATGTCATTTTGGTATTCCATCCAAGATCATCTCGGATAATGGGACATCATTTAAAAACAAAGATGTGCGTGCTTTGACAAAAAAGTACAAAATTTAGCACAATTTTTCAACACCCTATTATCCACAGGCAAATGGGCAAGTAGAGGTGTCAAATAAAATGCTAGTGGCCATCCTTAAAAAAATGATCACAGATAGTCATAAGGACTGGCACATTCAAATACCACTTGCTCTGTGGGATTATCACACTAGCATTCGGATGTCCACTAGGGCAACTTTTTTTTCCCTAGTGTATGGTTCTGAGGCAGTGATGCCTCTCGAGTTGGAAATTCCTTCTATGCACATATCAATGCAAGAATTCATCGACAATGACACTTTACAGCAGGACCGATTAGACCAACTTATGTTGCTTGATGAACAATGCGTCAATGCTCTCGAGAATTTGCTTATCTACCAAGAGTGACTTAAGAAAGCATACAACATGAAAGTTCACCTGAGGGACTTTCAGGTTGGTGACCAGATCTTAAAAGAGAAGCAACAAAACTCTAACTTGTCGCCCCATCTAAGGGACAATTTTGTGGCAAACTGGTTAGGTCCTTATGTAATTAATAATAAAATAGGACCTGGGACATACTGAGTAGCCTCTCTTGATGGAATAAAGGAACTAGAACCCTTGAACATCAGTTATTTGAGGCCATTCCATATTTAAGAGAGCCATAGCCCAACCAAAAGGCTCCAAGGATTCCTATAATCACTTGGTCAACCCCAAAAATGTCCCAAAGGTGTCCATAAACCCTTTGGTCAAACCAAAAGCCCCAAGGATTCCCATAATCGCTTGGTCAACCCCAAAAATGCCCCAAAGGTGTCCATAAACCCTTTGGTCAAACAAAAAATCTCCAAGGATTTCTATAATCACTTGGTCAACCCCAAAAATGCCCCAAAGGTGTCCATAAACCCTTTGGTCAAACCAAAAATCTCCAATGATTCCTATAATCACTTGGTCAATCCCAAAAATGCCCCAAAGGTGTCCATAAACCCTTTGGTCAAACCAAAAAAGCTCCAAGGATTCCTATAATCACTTGGTCAACCCCAAAAACACCCCAAAGGTGTCCATAAACCCTTTGGTCAAACCAAAAGCTCCAAGTATTCTCATAATCGCTTGGTCAAACCAAATGCTCCAAGGATTCCCGCAATTGCTTGGTCAACCTAAAACGCCCCATAGGTATCCATAAACTCTTTGGTCAAACCAAAAGCTCCAACGGTTCCCATAATCACTTGGTCAAAAATAAATATTCAAAAACAAAAACAAACAAAAGATAATAAAAAATAACAAAAAAAATTGCATCTCACTTCCATGCATACTCTTAAAAATCAAAACACAAAAAAAAATAATAATAATAAACTGCATTAGGCATACATACATTGCATATTTTCTGGTATACAAGTCATAAGCACCATAGACTGTAATTGCTCGACAATTCCATCATTTTCCACATTCAGTCCATTTTGTAAACACATCCATCCATAATAATGCCATTCACATTTTTTTATCATAGTTAGTTGTTTGCTAATGTCTTTAGGGTTTTCGTCATTTAGCTGTCATTAGATTTCTAGCCAAAACTATACAAAGTCAAATAGATTTTACTAAGGTCAAGTTTTACTTGGATCATGCCTCGTTACGTAGCATCCCCACACAAGTTAAAACACATAAAAAATTCCCAAGTTGTGTGAATGCAAGAGAAACCTACAAAGCAGTCTAGGGTATCATAGGTGAAATGTTAGCCTGTTCATCCCCCTATGCGAATGGTGTGAGAATGCTAAGAATTGACAAAAGGACAAGCTCTTCCCCATCCAATTCCCCATGATAAATAGTGGTCTTCACCACTAACAAAAATCCCAATCACTTTGGTCCCCAAAGTTATAAGGATTTGTACTACACACCCCTGAATAGGATGGGTAGTCATCCCCAAGGCCAAAAGGATCAATGCCATTACATAATAATATCTCCAATCACCTTTGGTCCCAAAATTCATAAGGTTTCATACTACACGCCCCTGAACAGGATGGGTAGTCATCCCCAAGACCTAAAAGATCAATGCCATTACATAATAATATCTAAAATCACCTTTGGTCCTCGAAGTCATAAGGATTCGTACTACACGTCCCTAAACAGGATGGGTAGTCATCCCCAAAGCCAATAGAGATCAATTCCATTCGTAAGCCAAAAACCTACGAGCTCAACTTTGAAACCTAAAATGCAAAATCAAATAATAGTGGTTATCACCACTATTCAAAGCCCTTGCTCAAAAAGAAAAACTAAAGAGAACAACAAAATGTGATTTTCATCACTATGTATGAGAGCAAGTATCCCAACAAGTTGAGCAACCGAAAGACGCCTGAGCTTGAATCCTCATTATGGGTTTGGTGGATAGCCTACCTGGAAATGGCGGTATCCTAAGCGCATGACGATATGTCTATCACATTAGATTTACAAGTGTGTAGACTAATGTTTGAATGTGGATGAGCTAGCCTCTGGTACCTTAGATTGTCCTATGGATTAATATTACTCAATCCAACAAGGGCATTATTGGAGCTAATTAGGTGATCCTCAGTACAGGTTTGGTTGAAAACCTATCTAGAACTGGTGGTATCCTGACAAATACCACATAAACAAACTCAATCGCACACATAGTGATGTGAAATAACTTCGTCAAACTCTAATCTGACTTGTACGTTGTTCAAAAGTCATGTGAGAAAAATGTATAGTCTTGGCTAGTGAGTTAAAACATCTGAATCTCAAAAAAATCTTAACTACATTCTAAAACATATGTTGTACATGTCCATTCTTGCATCACCATCAAAAAATACAAAAAAAAAAATTCACACATGCAAAGTCATTCCACAAAGTCATCACATAGTACAGAAATCCAGTGAATCATGTACAGTTTATGGTGCCATCGACAATTTATCAACAAATCATTCCATATGCATACATCATATAATTAGAAACATCGCATTCATAATAACACATGAATACCTCAACTAATTAAAATGTGCATAAAATTAAACCATAATAAGTGTATAAAAACATAGAAAGTCATGTATATATATTTTCAAAAGGGACCTTAGGCTACAATAAAATGGTCCTCTGAAATTACAAACAAAATAAAAAATTCAAAAACCCCTGAGCCTATGGCATCGACCACCATGATCACGTAGGATCGGTGTGACTAGAACTACCCCTAGTGGTGTGGGTCCTATCGGACCTCTCAGGGTGGCTGCTGCCAGCCCTCGCATCATGTCCACTAGCACGGCCCTCACCCACCTGCCTGTGATGAGAGGAAGTAGACTGATCAGTCTCATTATCTCTCATTCGGTGCAAAGATCCACCTCTAGTGAGCTCAGGTAACCACCCATCGAGGCAGATAATCTCTGCCTCCGACTCCATCCGATTTCAGACCAAATCCATCTCCCACTGATGGCATGCAGCCAATGCATTCTCTCGCTCCACCAACTAAGTCTGTAGGGGATCCATCTCATGTAGAACCTCCCCATGCTCCCCATCTCGTCTTCATAGCAAATCATCTAATCATGTTATCTCAGTGTGATACCTAGCCTTCATGTCCCCTGGGAATTATTGGGGCATGGGCATCACCAGGATGGTGGGCTGCTCTGATACCCACTGCTTCAGATCATCCTATATATTCAACTGATCTGGAACCCCTAGGTCATGCCTAGTCAAGTCATTAACCTCTACCATATTTGCATCATCCATAGGAGCCCCCCAAACTTCCCCTACTACCTCTACACCCTCACCACTTCCTGCTGCTATGTATGAACCTCCTAGAGGCCCCTCACCCTGCCATCGCCACATCGTCCACCACTGGTCATACTAGGTAGTCACCCCAACGTTGTCCATGTTAGGGATGTCAATAATTTTATCCGACTCCTCACCCAGTGGCTCAATGATCGGCCAGGCCAGAGTCCTCTCGTCGCCTTGATGATGATAGATCAAGGGCTCACCAAGAAATCCCTGGTGCACCCTAAACTATTGAGTCACCAGAATGTATGGGAAGTACTCCTGCTCGGTCCCGTGCTGCCCGATCTACCATCTCCCCCTGTGCACCCACCAGAGCCACTCCCCAGCCTCAAGCCAGGTTGGATAGTCTTGGTATATCTGCCAAACCACCTCCCAAGGAGCAAGCCATGAGAAAGCATCAGTTTAGTGAGTAACGTCACTTGCCCACCATCGACTATGCCCATGCTCCTTTGACCTATGCCACAACATCGCATACCCTATCTCCCTATCCACCATTTGTACCTGAGTAGTCCATGAAAAACCCTGTGGCCTCTCCAAAGCTATGTGCTGCCAACCCCAGCACTGCAATAGGTAGCTAGATCCAATCACCTTTCACCTTTAGCAACGAACCTTGTACATCTCATCATAAAGTTATGCCAATAGTGTCTGAATCCACCTCATAATCAGTGGCTTTGAGGTCAAACACTCCATGATGCAGGAGCATCCGACAGCAATAGAGCAACCTCGCATCAACCGGAACTTTTCTAAGTGTTATGTATTTTGTTTTATTTCTATTCTTTACCAAGGCAAAGGTTTTGTCGTGAAATCGTGGCATCTAAAGGAAATTAAGGCAAGTCAGAGTTTTTGTTGCGATATCGCGACGTCGCGATATCACGACGTTTTTGGAAGCTAAGGCACGAAGGGAGTTTTCATCGTGATATCGTGACGTTATTTTGAAACTAAGGCACAGAGCAATTTTTGTCATGATATCGCGACGTCCAAAAAATAAAGACGAAGGCGGTAGTTCCGTCGTGATATCGTGATGTCACGATATCGCGACAGTGGTTGGAGGCAAAGGCAAAGGCGATAGTTTTGTCGCGATATTGCGATGTCGCGATATCATGACAGTAGTTGGAAATTAAGCCAAGGCGGAGTTTTTGTCATGATATCATGGCCAGAAGGAAGAAAAGAAGAAGTGAACACGTTGATGGCCACGCGGACGGCCATGCGCACGGGAAAAGAGGCAACAGTCGTAGGTGGATAGTCTGACAAAACAACGGTTGCAGAACAATGGCCTATTAAATGCGTGATTTCATGGTGGATCAGGGAGTTGGCCGATTACGAAAGGAAAATTTAAGACTCAATGAGAGAAGCCAATTTTGTAGGTTTTTGTTTAATGTTTTCGTGTAGTGGGTCATTAATGGCCTAGAGGGTCGAGACCTCGATAAAAACTCGGGAAATTATAAGGGAAGGGATGGTTAGTTCGAGATTGATAGGGGGAAGAATTATCCCGGTGGACGGTATTGTAAGACTATGTTAAGCAATTTATCGAAAATTAATTTCAAGTTTTGTGGTGTGAATCTCGGCTTGCCATCAAGTGGTATCAAAGCCCAAAGTTCCTGAGTGTGTAATAGATCATCGGACGTGAGGCAGTTACACCAGGATCTATGGAAGGGCTTGTGAGAAAGTGAGTAGAATGCCTCCGAGAAGAAACCCCATTGGTGGGAGAGGCATGGCGTCAGTAGAAGATGTTCGAGCTTTGCAGAGGCAAGTTCAGGCCCTGCAAGAGGAACTGCATAGAGGGCATGAACCCTGAAGAGATGCAGACAGTGAAGATGAAGTAGATGAAGAAAACTAGTTTGAAGAAGAAGAAGAAGAAGAAGTTGTAGATTCGACACAAGCCAGACTGTACAAAGCCATATCCTAGATTGGGAAGAGGTCAAAGGTGGAGGTTTCCACGTATTCCGGGAACTTGGATCCGGAGGAATTGATCGACTGGATCAATGATCTGGAAGAATACTTCGAGTATGAAGAAGTTGAAGATCCCGAGAGGGTCAGATTTGCCAAGACCAAGTTGAAGGGTCATGCCAGCATATGGTGGAAGGGAGTGTAGCTGGAGCGGAACAGAAGAGGAAAAGAACGGATAACAAGATGGGATAGAATGGTGGAAAAGCTAAAAATACAGTTTATTTCGATAGATTATGAATTGGATCTGCTAAAGAAAATGCAAAGTTTGAGGCAGATGAACAAAATTGTCCAAGAATACACGGAGGAGTTTTATAAGATCTCCATTAGAACTGGCCATTTAGAAGCAAGCAAGGAGATGTGTCCCATTATATCAATGGGTTGAGACCCAGTATCCAGGAAGAGTTGAGCTTGGTTCGGGTGAGCACCATTGAATATGCTTACCAGTTTGCTCTGAAGGTTGAAGAAAAACTGAACAGAAGGTTTGAGAGCAAGCAAAGAGGAAGAGGGTATGGAGGAAATACTGGTGGAAAAAAAGAGGAAGGAAAAAAGGAGAAGAAAGAAGAGGCTGGCAGCAGCCGGGATCAAAAGGAAGATGAGGAACCCAAACCCCAAGTTCAGAACAATGGCTACCCAAGAGGAAGAGGTGGATCTGGATGAGAAAAAAGAGGAGTGTTTCGGGGAACCAATTTCCACTATGGAGAAGAGGGACATCGAGCATATGAGTGTCCTCAGCACCTCGAGAGGGTGAACAAGAAACATGTGGGTCCTGCCAGAGCTGCTTTGGCAGAGGATAATGCTGAATCTGAACATTCTGAAGAAGATGAGAGAGGAGAAGCAATGATCATGAGGAGAACCATGCTGATTGAGGAAGACAAACCAGAGTAGAGGAGAAGCCTGTTTCGCACGAGGTGCAAAAGTTCAGGTAAAGTTTGTAATGTTATTATAGACAATGGAAGTACTAATAACTTAGTCTCCGAGGAAATGGTCACTAAGTTGCAGCTGGAGAGGAGGAGACACCCGCATCCATACCGGATTGCGTGGTTATGAAAGGACCACAGAGCATGGGTCCGTGAATAGTGCTTAGTCACGTTCAATATTGGGAAGTACCAGGATGAGGTCCTGTGTGATGTTTTCCCCATGGATGCTTGCCATTTGCTGTTAGGGAGGCCATGGCAGTTTGATCAGAGTGCAGTGCATGATGGTCATGCAAATACATACTCCTTGACGAAATATGGAGTGCGCCACAAGTTAAAGCCATTGCAGGTAGTGGATGAGAAGGTGTGCAGCAATGCCAGAATTTGTCTGGTAGAAGGCAGAATTTTTTTTTGCCAGGAGACGAGATTTGAGTAGGTTGCAAAGGCAGATGAGTGTCTGGAGGTGTTATAGAAGATGCGAACTGAACAGCACAGAAGTGAAGGTCACTTCTCCATTTACCTCGGGTGTCTGATGCAGGAGCATCCGACGACAACAGAGCAACCTCGCATCAACCGAAACTTTTCTAAGTGTTATGTATTTTGTTTTATTTCTTTTCTTTACCAAGGCAAAGGTTTTGTCACGAAATCGTGGCATCTAAAGGAAATTAAGGCAAGTCAAAGTTTTTGTCGCGATATCATGATGTCGCGATATTGCGACATTTTTGGAAGTTGAGGCACGAAGGGAGTTTTCGTCGCGATATCGTGACGTCGCGATATCGTGACGTTATTTTGAAACTAAGGCACAGAGTAAGTTTCGTCGTGATATTGCGACGTCGTGATATCACGATATCCAAAAGACAAAGACGAAGGCGGCAGTTCTGTCGCGATATTGCGACGTCGTGATATCGTAACATCATGATATCATGACAGCAGTTGGAGGCAAATGCAAAGGCGATAGTTCTATCGCGATATCGTGATGTCACATTATCACGACATCACGATATCACGACATCGCGATATCGTGATAGTAGTTGAAAATTAAGCCAAGGCAGAGTTTTTGTCGTGATATCATGACATGTCACGATATCACGACATGGCATGATATCATGGCCAGAAGGAAGAAAAGAAGAAGTGAACACGCGGATGGCCATGTGGACAGCCATGCGCATGGGAAAAGAGGCAACAGTCACAGGTGGACAGTCTAACAAAAAATCGGTTGCATGTCAAGGGCCTATTAAATGCATGCTTTCATGGCGGATCAGGGAGTTGGCCAATTACGAAGGGAAAATTGAAGACTCGGTGGGAGAAGCCGATTTTGCAGGTTTTTGTTTAATGTTTTCATGTAGTGGGTCATTAATGGCCTAGAGGGTCGAGACCTCGATAAAAACTCAAGAAATTGTAAGGGAAGGGATGGTGAGTTCAAGATTGAGAGGGGGAAGAATTATGCTGGTGGACGGTATTGTAAGACTGTGTTAAGCAATTTACCAAAAATTAATTTCAAGTTTTGTGGTGTGAATCTCGGCTTGCCATCACTCCACTAGTCTGAAAACTACCTCTAGTAGGTTCCACGGGAACCTCGCACCTAAGGAGTCGGGCAGCAGCATGTTGGAGATGAGGGTCATTAGTAATGCATGCCTCACCCCCAAAATTCTCTAGCCACCATTGCACCAAAATCCCAACAATCAGGCAATCCCCCTCTGTCCTCTCCACAAAACTATCCACACTCACCTCCACCCGATGCTTGAAGCACTGTATCAGCACCGTCATCCGTTGATCATGAATAGTAGTCCAAATAGGCAACTCGTCTATCTAAACCCGTAGAATCTAATAGACATCCTCTAGAGTTACTTTCATCTCCCCTGTTGGGATATGAAAGGTGTTGGTGCAGGGATACCATAAGTTGATTAGTGCAATCAGATATGTCCTATACCCCACCACAAGATCCAGTCGAGTCGCCTGCTTGAACCCAAGGGCATCAAGCCAATCCTAGTCTGCCACAATCAGTGCCTCCCATGCGTTAGAGAATACTGTCGGCTGACTGTATCAGATCTTCACCACCTGAAAAACAAAAACACAAAATCATTAATAACATGAAAGAAAAAAATTGTACAACCAAAACACTTCATAAATTTACAGCAAAAACATTAACAAACTGTACAGTACGCACATTCAAAAATTCAAATAAACCATGCAATGCAAAAAAAACAAAAAAACAAATTGAAAATAAAAAAATTGTCAGTTACCTAGGGTTTTTCACTTTAGTTCAAACTGATAAATACAAAAACAAAAAAACAAATTCAAAATAAAAATTTGTCAGTTACCTAGGGTTTTTCACTTTAGTTCAAAATAATAAATACAAAAACAAAAAACCAAATTCAAAATAAAAATTTATCAGTTACCTAGGGTTTTTCACTTTAGTTCAAATTGATAAATAAAAAAATAAAAAATAAATAAATAAATTCACAATAAAAAATTTGTCAGTTACCTAGGGTTTTTCACTTTAGTTAAAACTGATAAATAACAAAAACAAAAAAACATATTCAAAATAAAAATTTGTCAGTTACCTAGGGTTTTTCACTTTAGTTCAAACTAATAAATAAATAAAAAAACAAATTCCAAATAAAAATTTGTTAGTTACCTAGGGTTTTTAACCTTACTTTGAACTGACAAAACAAAAATAATAACAAACAATAACAACAACAAAATAAATGCAATTTTTAAACTAGGTTTTTTTCTAAGTCTCAAACAAACACAGATACACAACACATTTAAAAACTAGGGATTTTCTTAACCTAAATAAAAAAAAAACAAAATAAAACAAAATAACCACAAATAAATTTTTAACCTACGGTTTTAACCTTCGTTAAATTGCAAAAGAAAAACAACCAAATCAACACAATTTTTCTACATCTAGGGTTTTTAAGCAAAATAAAACAATTTCAACTACGATTTTGATCTTAGTTTTAACAAAGCAACACAAAGCACAAATTCAAACAACAAAAAAAAATTAAACTAGGGTTTTTCTTTTAGTTTAAATCAAAAAACGAAATACAAAGAAAAAAAATGTCGTTTTAAACTTTAAAATAAAACAAACTAACTAACGAGGAGCACTCACCGATCTTGATTTAGCTCTGCCACTTGATGATATGGTCTATGAACTAATGGTTTTCGAGAAAATTTGACAGCGCTCTACTACACGAACTCGACCTCATAGCTCCAAATTGCTAGAAAAAACATATGCAAATGAGCCCAAAACCTAGTTTTGGCCCTTATATAGGCTTTCAAGCATGTAATCATTCCACCCTAGGATGAGCACTCTAGTTATTGCTCGTCCAACCCTAGGATGATTACTAAACTGGTATTCGTCCCACCCTTGAATGATTAAAGAGCAAGAAAATCAAAAACAACAAAAAATGCATCCGAAATGCACAAAAAATAGCAATAAACTTGTCAAACAAAGGCGCCTTTGCGTCTAACATTATTGACATGCAAAACCGATGTTGGGGTCACAAATCCTCACTATCCTATGCCCTAAGAATGCTAACATAGCCGGAACACTCCACTGGAGGACGAATTTTTGAGAATTTCATCCCCAAACAACTCCACAAAAGGGTCCAAAAATACCCAAAAATAGCAATAAACTTGTTGAACAAAGGCACCTTTGTGCCTAACATTCTTGGCATGCAAAATTGACGTCGAGGACACACATTATCAATATCCTACTCCCTAATAAGGTTACCATAGCTGGACCACTCCTCGGGAGGACAAATGTTTGACAAGTTCAACGCCAAAATGTGTCACAAAAAGTGTTAAAACCCACCAAAAACAGGTCAAATTATTGGGAAACTGCATTAGCATTCAACGGAAAACAACTGAAGGCACACTTACAAAAGTCATATTGGGTCAAGCGACTTGTCGATTTTCTCATGTTGGTCATTCCCTCATTGATTTATCGCTTTATGGGGTAGTCACACTTAGTCACCAACCAACAACTACATACCCAATCAAGGAAATGGCATGCATTCAAAAAATCATTGACAAAGACAATCACACTCCTACTTGAGGCAGAAAACAAGCAATAATCACAAGTTGATAAAACACTTGGCATTCTAGAATCATGAACTCAAGGTTTCCATAGACAAAAGGTTGTGCCCTTTGCCTATTCATGACTGAACAATGTCCAAGATCAAGTAACACCTCACCGAAAAATGTTAACACTTGAATTAAGATCCTTAGCTCGTCAGAAGCAAGGATTCAAGAATGCATGCCCTTTCCATACTTAGGGAATCAAAAGTTGGTTAGGTTATTGAGAAACACTAATCATTAGTTCTTTGGTTAATTATATTTTCTCAGCACCATGCCACACACAACGCATCCCAAAAAGGAGCATCTATAGACACCAAAACAACACCAATCTAATTATGTAACGACAAGCACTGATCGAATTGACATACATAGCCCCTAGGGCAGCCCCCAAAGGTTAAAAAGTGGTCCTAACCACTCTCATAGTAGTTTTGGAATGTTAAAGGTCAATTTGGCACATTTCAGGCACGCTGCTCCATATTCGTTCCACCCTAGGACGATTACAAACTGGTATTTGTCCCACCCTGGGACTATTAGTAGCATTCACTTTGGGGTGGTGTGAATAGTAGGTTTGACAATAAAAAAGTCAAACCTTGAAAAATGGCAGCTCAGATCTACCACTTAACTCCTCCTTCAGTGCATGGGAGTGCAAGTGAGCATTTTTGAGCTCAAAGAGGTAGTCATAGAGGCAGTCATGAACCCCTTAATCAGGGACGAATATTCTCTCCCCTGGGAAGGCGTGATGGCCAAGTGGTGTCTCTACATGCTTATTTACAAAAGACCCTCAGGTCTATTAAATGGTGAGTCTTCTCACCCCAAAAAGAGGATAGATTAGGAGCATTTGGAGCAACGGAGTGCTGCCGAATTACATCCTCACCCATCATTTGTGCTTCTTACATCCTTGATCTCTCTTTTGGAAGGGAGGTTATTGGGTGATCATTGGAAGCGCAATCTGGACCCAAAACCTAAATATTTGGCCACAATACCCCAACCAATTTGTTGACACAACTCCCTAGGAGGTTTTGGACCCATCCCAAGTGGATTGGTGTTGAAACTAAGTCCCAAACTGCAGGCATCCTACCCTCGGGCGGCCCCTTGCACAGCTGCAGTACTAATCACCCCACCCCAGAGCGATTATAAATCTATGGTAGATTTCCCTACTATTTCTTTTGCATTTGATTTTAGGTTATTTACATATGCTGCCATTCAAGTTTCATGTGATTTTGATCAGTTTTGACTATGATTTTATTATTTCTCGCTTTCGCTAACATACAGGGAGCATCATTAGATATAGGGCGATCAAGGCTGAATTTGAAAAATCCAACCTTCTAGGTCGTTCCAAAATACCCCGTTTTTCCTAACCCCAAATTTTTAGGAGTTTTTGAGGCCCTTGGATGGGACATTTAGGAGGTCACCTTCTAACGTTTTATGACAGTCCTAATCGTCCCACCCTAGAGCAATTAGAAATCTATGGCAGATTTCTTGACTGTTCCTTTTACAGTGTGTTCCTGGTAATGTTTTCTTGATTCTATCAAATTTTTAGCTTATTCTAATATGTTTTAGTTATATTTTTAATTATTTTATGCATTCATTAATCGTAGGCCTTGGGGATCACATGTTTCCCTCCATCAACAGGTGCTACTAATCATTTCCTATTTCTCTGAATGCAGGATCTCGACACTGGAGGGATAGCAAGGAACTATAGGTGCATTCATGCAAGCGGTGGTGATGTTTGGTCCACCTATTTTCAATGTGGGCATGTGGAAGATCCCCAAGGGGAATGTATCACTCGTGGTGTAACCAAACTATGTACGACCCTCCTAGCCCCTGAAAATGGAGGAGATGCATTGTAACCCGATATCAAGCAAATTAATAAAATAAAGGGCTGCATTTTTACATTTGCTTTAAATGTATTTTCAGTTCATTTGTTTTTCCTCTTTTCATTCATTCTAGTTCGTAGGACTTAGCGTTACATTTCCCTTTTTTTTGCTTTTGTATCCTCGTGCTTTCACCAACCAAAGACACAGAGGACAAATCCACACACCAAAACTATCTCCACTCCCAAAGAGGATGAAATGCAGATAAACAATGCTACTCGACAAGGCCTCTTGGAAACTGAGAAGTGCATACCAAATATAGGCCCTACTAACATTATCTCCCCGAGGATAACAACATTACCAAAATCAAAATTTAAAAGGTGGGTCCCCAAGTTTTGGGGCTAGTTGTGGAGCAACCACAACATGATGGTATGCTTTAAATAAAATACCATTTCCATGATATTATCAGCTCTTAAATATATTTCTTTTATTTAAAAATATCATTATTATTATTTTTTTAAATAAAATAAAAGATATCTATTTATTTTTAAATGGATTTTATTTTATTTATTTCAATTAACTAAAGTCTTTTAATGAATTTTTCCATTATCATTAAAATGAATACCTTTAATTAATTCAAAAGAAATCTCATTTATTAATTGCAATGAAGTTTATCAATGAGCTCCAAAGTCAAATATTATTTAATTAAAACCTCATTAATTTATTTAAAGGAATATTTATTCGGCATATAAATTTAATTTTCTTTCCTTCATAAGAATGATACTCTATTTTCATTTCAACATGACTGTTTACTTTAGGTATCCAAACACATTTTGCAATTTTTCTCCTATAGAAAACCCAATATTAAGCTACCCAATCCATGATGTAGTAGAGAGAAAATAAATTTATAAAACAACAAAGAGGAAGTCTTTCCATCAACCCAATCACCTATCTCAGCCAGATATTTTACAATAGCTAATAGGCTATCAACTAAATCTCAAGGAGATAAGTCATTGATTATTATCCCTTCTATCAATGCATACCTATATGAAGGTATCTATCCATGTTACCTCTGAGTACCTTAATCATCTTTTCCCTTGATCTTTGGTATCCTCCTTCCTAGTGGATGGTTTTGCCTATTCCACCTATGAGTGTACATGATCCTACACACTTGGCAATATGTTAGCGATAACATGCCCTTATAAATCAACTAAACATCATATAGTTGGTTTGATTATTTAAACTAGGTATCACCACATCATAGGTGAATACATTGTTTTCTTTATGTAATAAAGTCATATAGGTAGGGTCATGACATCGTCCTCCACTAGAATTAAACATCGTCCTCAATGTTTTTTGTTTTTAACAGAAATTAAAATTATTACATCATACAGCTTCAAACAAAAAGGAAAAATATTTTTGCATAACCTCCACTTTCTCCCAAGTGGCATTCTTCTTAGAGTACTAGTCCAACTAGACCTTACATTGTTTGAGAGTCCGATTCTATAGAGATTTAGAACGAAACTAAAGAATCTTCATCGATAGTACTTCAATTGATTCTAAATTTACCATCTATAATATGTCATGGATTTTGGACATATTAGGTGGTAATGCAAGTTGGTATGCAACCAGATTGATTTTTTTTGTGATATCAAAGGGCCCCAAAAAACGTGGATACAAATTCATGCATTTGATAGTGTTTTTATTTGGCTTAACAAGAAAGAGGAAGTATTTCCATCAACCCAATCACCTATCCTAGCCATAGATTTTACAATAGCTAATAGGCTATCAACTAAAGGTCAAGGTGATTAGTCATTGATGATTATCCCTTCTATTAATGCATACCTATATGAAGGTATCTATCAATGTTACCTCTAAGTACCTTAATCATCATTTCTCCTGATCTTTGGTACCCTTATTCCTGGTGGATGATTCTACCTGTTCCATCTATGATTATACCTGATCCTACATACTTGGCAATATGTTAGCGATAACACACCCTTATAAATCAACTAAACATCATATAATTGGTTCAATTTTTCAAACTAGGTATCACCACATCATAGGTTAATACATTGTTTTATTTATACCATAAATTCTGCTAGGGAAGGTCATGACACTCACATTATTGATTTTTTTCATATTCAAGATAGTTTTTTCTCCAAAGAGGATCATTACAAGATTTTCCTGGCCAACAATATTTTTAATACAATCTTCTAATAGGGTTGTTTTTATTCTTGCTAAACCCCAATTATTCCTCTGGTTTTATTTTTGAATACTCGTTTGTTTATTTCCAACCAAATCCCCTAGCAAATATGTGGAATGCATTTTTGCTAAAAAATAATACTTCTTAAGTGTCATTGTTCCAAAATTCTAATTAGATAATATAGAATAAAAAATATTATAAATATAAATATAGTGGTATTACATTTATACTATATCATTATAATCTTAGTTATCAAGTTGGAGTTCATCTTTACACTCTTGATGTTTGAAAGAAATTTGAAGTTTGAGATATTTTAGGGAGGTACCAAGGATTCACTAAGAGTATGGAGGATCTTAGCAATTTTATATCAGCATAAAGTCTATATGATGCTGATTTGGATGGTAATGCATTCACATGGACTAACAAGAGGGTAGGGGAAGACTTGATCCAAATGAGATTCGACAAGGTTTTGATATCCTTTGAGTGGTTTGAGAAAATTGTGTGCATACTTTAACACCATTTCCAATAATATGATTAAACCATAACCCTATTTTCTATTCGTGTAGTCTAGAGAAAAGAAAGAAAAATAACCCCTTTAAATTTGAATTCATATAGCTACAAAACCCAAGCATTTATAAAAAAATAAAAAGGTGGATGCATTTGATCGAAAGATCCAAGATGTATGTTGTTTATGGTAAAATAAAACATGTGAAGAGGGAAGTAGGAAAGTGGAACAATGAGGTATTTGATAATATATTTATGCAAAATAAAATATTAAGGCATGAATTGAGTCAAATTGAAGAGGAAATAAGTAGAAATGGGATGGACCAAGCTCTTTTTAATAGAAATAAAGCAATATAGGTAAAATTACATACAATTATACCAAGGGATGAGATGTATCAAAGATAAAATTTAAGGAACCAATAGCAAACAAAAGGATATAGGAACACGATATTCGTTCATCCCTCTACTATAAAACATAAAAGTGTAACAAGAATATCCAAAATCTAAAAAGAGAATGGATAAATAATAAGAGAGGAAGATCAAATTAGACAAAAGACACTGGACTTCTTTATATTGTTGGTAAAAAATGAAAGAGAGGATGATTAGTAAGCTATGGAGGAAATAATTCAACATATCCCTAGGATTCTAACTAGCTATATGAATACATAACTTGTTAAAAATGTGAGTGAGGAGGAGGTCACGAAAGTGATGTTCTCATTGGGAAAAAATAAAGCTTCAAGGCTTGATGAATTTCCAAGTGGGTTTCTTTCAAACATTTTGGAACATAGTGAGAGACGATGTAGTAGAAGCAGTAAAAGAGTCACACCATTCAAGAATTGTGTGAAAAAATACAATAGTACTTTCCTAGTGCTCATTCTAAATAAACTTATAAGATAATATCAAAAGTCTATGTAATGTCATTTATAAGATAATATCAAAGTGATTGCACTAATACTAAAGTATATTCTCCCGAATATCATTGTAGAACAACAGGGGAACTTTGTGAAAGGTAAGAAAATTTGAGATGGAGTAATCACACTCCATGAGACCATGCATTCAGTTAACATTAGTAAAATGGATGGAATGGTGTTAATGCTTGACATGAACAAATATTATAATCAGGTCTCATGGTGCTTCCTAGATAGAATCCTAGATAAGTTTAGCTTCAACTAACACATGGGAATATGAGTGAATAACTACTATGGAGGAACTCAATTTTTAGTTATAATTAATAGTTCTTCAATTGGATTGTTTGGAAGTAGAAAAATATTAATGCAAGGGGATTCTATCCCCATATATCTTTATAATTATGTCAGAAGCAATAAGAAGATGCATAGGAGTATTAAAGCAAGCAGAAGCCTTAATGATGTTGAAATATTTTGTATCCATATAAGGTATTACTCACCAACAATTTATGGATGATACAATTTTGTTGGATAGACCATTTATACTTGAGGTAAAGGAATTAAGGAGGATATTAAATCTATATGAAAAATCATCCCAATAAATGATAAATATGAATAAGAACAAGGTGTTTTTTTATAAACATATTAGAGAATCAACAAAGACAAATAACAATCAAAGTTGGATGTACTATTTCAACTCTCTCTTCTATTTACTTGGGCATACCAATATTTACTAGAGCATGCAAGGATTGGATGTGGAACATGCTAATTGACACTATCCAAAGTAAATTAGCTAGATGGAAGGGAAATCTATTGATTCATGTAAGTAAGCTACATTTTCTCAAGAGTACCCTCCAAGCACTCCCCAGATATTTATTATAAATACTTTAGATCCCATTCAATGCACTTAATGCAATAGAAAGTATTCAAAAAAAATACTTATGTTCAATAATAGAAGAGAAGAGTAGAATTCCACTTGTAACTTGGAATAAAGTACACAACAATAAATCAAGTGGAGGACTTAGAAGAATAAGGGATATGCAAAAGGCTTTGGCAATAAATATAAGAGTCTAGTTAAGGAGGGACATGACTTATGGGAAATAATTCTAAGAGACAAATATCTTGACAACCAAGACGATAGTAGATTTTTTACTACACTAGATCATTGTTGAGGATCTTCATTATGGAACCACATAATGAAGGGTATAGAGTTTTTATGGAAAGGCACCCATGGAATATAGGTAATGATAGGTATGTCTACTTTTGGGAAGATGCATGGCTAGAGAAGTATACATTAGTGAAGTATGAGGTGTTAGCGAGTATTAAAATAAATCTAGAACATAATTATAGAAAAATTGTGAGTGGTTATTTGGTAATAGAAGGAAGAGAGGTAATATGGAAGGATATAAAAATTGATAATCAACATGAGGATGAAATCCAAAAACTAACAACTAAATTAAAAATATATTACGTAAGCCTCAATTTAGAAAAGGATACAATAGTATGGGGAGCTACTCAAGAAGGGTTGTTCATCATTAAATAATCCTATGATTTGTCATATGCAGATCTTGAGGGAGGATTTCAATGGGGTAAATTATGGAAAAGAAAATAAATTCTAAAGTTAGTAATTTTTCTTCAGCTAACTACCCAAAAAAGATATTAACAATAGATAACCTTCATAAGAAGGGTTTTCTTAACATATGTTACCTTTGTGAAAAAAATGAGGTATCAATGAATCACATATTATTATAATGTAATTACTCCCTCAAAATATTGTATGATATAATAGAGAAGATTGGGGTGGTTTGGGTGATGCCTAATAACATGTCTATATGGATAAAATAGTGGGAGAAGCCTTTTAAAAACCCAAAAATCTATCAAATTTGGAATGTAATTACCTTTCATTATGCATGAGAAGTTTGGTCAGAAATAAATAGAAGTATTTTCAAGGGGGAGGGGAGATCTACAACTAGAAATAGGGAACACATCATAGCAGACATAGAGGATAACTTTCAAGTAGTAAAAGTGCATGAGAGTACAAAGTCGTTGGAGGAGGCTAAAGTAAGTATAAATTGGAATCTAAGTCTAATTGATGGCAATATGAATCCTCGAGGAAGCTTGAGAATGTTGACAGAGTGGCAAGCACTAATACAAGGATGGATGAAATTAAATTTTGATGGGGCTTCTAAATGAAATCTAGGGAAGGTTGGAGGAGGGGTAGTGATAAGGGATATCTGGAGAATGGTGACTACAACCATGAGTGAATACTTGGGAATAATGACATCATCAGAATAAATCTAGAACAATGTTGGTAGGGGTAAATATTGTAGTTCAAATAGGGGCTAGTAAATTAATAATTGAGGGATACTTGTTGAATATTGTTAATTCCCTCATAAAAATATCAAAAAAGAGTTAGAGATCAGCAAATATAATGATAGACACACTAAGATATCTAAATGCATTGGATGATTTTCAAGTGGTACATCTATATAGAGAAGAAAATGGGGTGGTTAATTGGCTAGCCAACTAGGGAGCACTTACAGAGGAAGATAAAATATGTATACCACGATATGGTTGGTATACATCCAAATGTCCTTCATCTAGTGGAAAAGGAGGGATGACATTTAGAAATTCAATCCAAGGGGTGAATGCTCCTATATTTAGAATATCCATATTGCATAGTGTGTGTCTATTCCCTTTAGAGATTGTTAGGATTTGTCAGCTTGCATATATAAGAGTTGTAAGAGATTTTTCTAATGTACGTTCCATTTTTGAATATCTACGTGTGCATCTGGACCCATTATATAGTGTTCTATGAATTCATCTACTATTTGAAGAGCTATGCACTTATCTATGTAATACATATTCTATAGATCTCTAGGTTTGTCTACTAAAGATTCAACATTCAGAATATCTATGGACTTGGATATTGAGGGACTCATTTTCTAGTGTACTTAGGACTTTTTGAAAGCATGGTAAATCTCAAAGAGAGAATGGTTCCATTTTCTAAAGATCTATGGATCTATTTGTGGATGTATCCATTTAAAAAATATTTGTGGACTGGTCAACTGAGGGTTCCATAGTTTGAAGACTATGAATGAAATGAGATTGGATTATGCACCAATAATAAACTAAAGATTTAATGCAATGATTTTACTAAGGTTTGAGAGTTGTGATGTAATTGAAGTAAAAGGAATAATATATGTAGGATGTTGTTGTAAGATAGTATATGAATATTTGTAAAAGGGTTTAGGCCTTTTCAAAAACCCTAATTTTGCCTCAATAAAAATTAATAATAATTTTCTAAGATATATTTTTGTATTTAATTTTTTCTTAAAACTTTTTTATGTACTTTTTTGTTTTCTTAATTGCTAAATTTTAGAACTATTTTCCTTTTTTTGTAAGGTGTTTTTGCCCTTAAAAAATACTCTTACACATAAATTTTATATTATGCATTGATTTTTCAAAAATATTCCTTAATTTTTAATATTTTAAATTTTAATTCTTTGGAAAAATCTCTCTTTATCATATTGTTGCATATACACCTTCAATGTTACACATACTCCTCAAACTTATTTTATTTAATAATTTATTTCATCATTCATTACTTCATCATAGTATGATCTTATGACTCAACCATAAATACATTTATTATAACCTTTCCATCCCATCAATATATAAGTGTAGTAGACTAGAGTATTGCTTACCATGTAGTTTCGTATATTCATCTTTCTATAGATATTTTTATTATGAGATATTATTATTGCTTTAAATATTCATAATTCTTATCTAATGTGTGGGGCCTTACTTCTATATATATCATTTTATATAATGGTTTTTACCATTCCGCATTTCCTTATTTTGGGAAGATACACTTTTTATCATCCTTTCTATTTTTTAGATACTCTAGTTTTCCTTTTTACATGGGGGAATTGGTAGCCACCACGAATCCGAGCAGGCTATCCAAATTTTATGGCCACCATAATATCCTACATTATCAGTACTAGAATTTGCCACATAGATCTCCGCATAGTCCGCCCCTATAACCACCCTACCACAATAATTTTAAACATATGACATCATTGAAAGCACCAAGAAAGGGTTAATAATTTAGTTTGGCAAGGCCTGATATCTGATCCTTGGAAATTCGTCCCCTTATGGGTTTTGGAAGAATTAATTGGTCTACTCCTCGACGAGATACTCTAGTTACTACTCATATTCATAAATTTTATTAATTTGGCTCTCATTACCTATTATAGGTATGGACTCATGACAACTCAAATCTAGGACTTCTATATGTTGATGTTGTTCTACTAATAAGATTTTGGTCACTCATTGAATCAACCTATACATTGGATGTAAAATTGCTACTACTCATTGCTTTGACACCCCTAATGCACCCTTAAGTGCTTGAGGGTCCTATTTTTAACTCTAAACTCTAGATTTAACACTAATTATAAGCTTCAAATGTGTCTCTTAACTTACACAAACTCTTATATCAAATGTGAGAACCAAGCACTCTAATATTCAAAAACTCTTATATGAAACATTATGGAAGCATATGAAATCATTCTCACATTTTTGTCATTCCAATAATTCAAATTATAATATATAAAAAAATTACACAATATAAAATTATATGCTTCATAGGGGTGCAAGTGCACTACTCAATTATTCCACTAAATAAAATATCATTCTAAAAGTTTTGTTATCATTAAGCTTTATACAATATTATAAGATTGTATATAATATGTATATTGAATAATATGGATGGATGGTTAAATCAACTGGTGAGGTATATATCAATACATATAATCACAACAAATTTAATAATAGTTTTTCTAAAATATTATTTTCTACTCTTTTTCCTTTTAAGAAATTTATTTTTTTAACTATTAAATTATTATTTAATTCTCTCCAACTTCCTTTTGTACTCTATAACTACTATTACATTTTCTTCATGAAGCAATGCTTAATGTGGAAACACACATGTTAGAGAAAACAAGAAAAACAATTCCAAAGTTAGAAGGAGATTGAAAAATAAAAAAAGTGCATGCTAAAGTATATTTTAAAAATCACTAAAAATAGAAAATAACAACTTGTAGAAGCTATTAGCAACATTGTAATAATTGTATATATTTATGTATCTCCTACCAATTGATTTATCGATCCATCATCCTTCATGTGGATTATACAACTTATGCATCGTCCATAGTTAGATTAAATTTTAGGGAGTGGAGGTATATAGTCATAAATCCTATGAGATGTATTGAAGAATATATTATTTTAATATAATGAACTAATAAATAAATTATGTATTTTGTGCAAGCAATTTATGCCTTCTCCTTTCTATTAAGATTTATTTTCAGTTATTTTCTTCTCTATAAACCAATATTTTGTATCAGAGCATACAATCCTAACATTTGATATCTGAGCAAGGTTTGTCTATGAGAAGAGAGGTTAGTGTTTTTTGAGTAGAGCTTGCTCAATCTAAATCTAGTTGCATTTATTTTATGGGAGATCATGCTCTACTATAGTTTGGATCTAGAATTATAAAGAGAGCAAAATATAGCAATATCAACAATAGTTTAAAACTTACTTAGTCTCAATTCCTTTATTTAATGGAGAAAATTATTATTTTTAGAGCATTTATGTAGAGATATTATAGCATGTCTAGTTCTAAAAATTTGATATCGAGTCTAGTGTTGAATCTAGAGCCCTTAGTACACTCAAAGTGGCTTAGGGGTATGTTGGAATAATGAGTAGAATTAATCCTACATTCAAATCACAAGTTTGTTCAAGAAGGAGCTATAAGATTATTACATGGAGGTCATAGATTCGAGTCCATATTTTTAGCATGGTATGAAAGCCAAAGAAAAATATAGGAACAATAAGAAAAGTCTTAGAAGAGAATGTGTAACAAAACAAGTATCCGCTAAGGAGAAAGGGGAGTGATGAGAACCATTGGATGAAGGTTATGTGTGATAGAAGCAAAGTCCCACACATGAGAAAAAAAAGATGAAGGTTTGATGTAGAAACAAACAATAGAGTAAACCTCGTAAGGAGTGATCTACTCTATTATACCTAGTGGTTGCAACTTATCATAGTCTAATAGGATGAGAAGTTTACCGTAAGAACACTTTTGGTTGAATCATAGGATGAAAACCATGTTAAAAAAGAAAATATGTCTATAATAAAATTAATGATCTAGCAAGATATTCAACATTGATAGTTGAACAAATAATCAAACAATATATCAAATAAATGTAAATGTATATTGTGCAACAATTACAGTTTTTTTTTTTTTGTTAAGTTAAAAACTAAAACATTCAACGTTAAAAGGAAGAAATTCGAGAATTGTGACATGACAGAGTTTTCCTCTTGTCTGAAATCTCCAGAAATTTAAGCTCGGCTTGCAGCAGTAATGCAAGGCAAGGTATTGCCATCTAAGGTGGAACTCTAATTAAACAATTGTGCACATACTTTTGAACTCTTTCCAAGACCTCCCGTTCCTCCTGCTGCTGCAGTCAACCTGATCTCCAACTCCGTGTATGTAACCCTATTCATGACCATTTTGAGCTTCAGACATGAATACGAAGGAGCAGACATAGACTAAGCTTATTTGCCAGCCCACTTAATCAATTTAAGAAAGGTTCACATAGCCCATGAGAGCGGGCTATCCATAGGAATATAGATGATACAGTACTTCCAATAACACCGTATTCCTAGCAGGATCTTAGCTAATAATTAGCTGGAGAGGGGTCCATCAGATTCGCAGCAAATCCTGCACTCTGAATTTGATTGTTTTACTTTTTCATGTACAACATTGTCTAGAAATCCCAAGCATTGAAGTAAGTTACGGTAAAGCTAAAAGAAAAATGTACTCTACCAATAATCCCATGAATGACACATTTCTTTTGCAAGGAACACATTCGTCTCTAGAGGGCAGCTTATCGCAGCATTGACGATGCCATCTAAGTGATGTCGGCTTCTGGGTGCGGTATAACTGTACAGGTATCTGTATGTTTCATTGGAGACCCACTTTCCACGCCAGTGGAGCGCTTGAAGGCATTCTTGTGGTTGGCGTTTGGAACATGTTTGAATTTTGATGTGAAAGCACTGTATCGAGCCGGCTGTATATGATCGAGTCAACATGTGTCCGAATGAAATGAAAAGAAAAGTTTACTCACGCTCATAAGTGATTAAAACAGTCAATTAAGTTTTTTTTTTTTTTTTGTTTCATATTAAAATTAGAACAAGAAAGAATAATATTATTTTTTTGAATGAAAAAGCATTATATTAAGTAAAAATGTTTAATTATACAAAAGGGTGGGTGGAGGGACACATCACACCCCATAGGCAAATCAAATTGGCTGACAAGCAGTCTGGACAAAGTTCAAAGTACCATTGCCAAACAATCACTGATTGATGGGATTAATTAAAGTATTAAATCAAAACACCTTGATCAAAACATAAAGTGAATCATAACAACAACCATTAATTATTCTGCACCCCATCATCGGGAGGATTTGCTGCCTCGCCTCCTCATTGTGTTTCCAGATATTACTGGGGAGTGAAGTGCTTCAGCTTGGCCTTGGAAGCATGTCATAAACCTCATGCTAATTCGTGCGGGTTGGATTTGTCGGCACCTCAAAAACTGCAGCTTGAGTGGGAACAATTCAGCCTATCATTAAAGCCCGTGGTCTAGCCATTACTGCCTTCACTATTGCCACAGTTCCAACCACCATATTGTCTAGGAGACGGTGGGTGGATACCCCAACCATCATCTCGATGAGGAGAACGTGGGCAAGCTTCCCAAGCATCAAACCGATGAGAAGTGCTAGAATTTTGGTGACCAAGGCCCACTTCTTCCAGGCAGCTGATTGCAAGCCTTGGAGACTGGCCAGTCCTACCTCTTCGAGGGTGGGAAATGATGCTACCGAGACCTGGAACGATTTCTCTACTCTAGCTCTTGGGGTTTCTTGTCATCAAGCATAGAGCATTGTCCCAATAGTCAATCAGGTGTTGCAGGTGCTTGATCTCCATTGCTGCCTTGTCAGCTGGAACTCGAATCTGTAACCATGCATCATGGAAGACCACAAGCTTATCAAAAAGAGAAAAAATGACAAAGAGAATTCTATTTGCAAAAATGGTCTTATTTCTAGATTTCCAAATATAGAACATCATGCTAATTCTAAATATGTTCCAAAACTCTAACAAAGGCTAAGAAAAATCAAGGGGATCCCCCAACAAATTGTGAAGCCATGTTAGAGGATAAGGCAAGAACGACCTGAAAAAAGATTCCATCCACCCCCATGCCATTTTTGCTTTTTTGCAATCCCAGAAAAGATGCATGGTAGACTCATTCTCCCCATAGAAAGGACATGTGGGATTGTCAACTCCCAGGTGACAAAGCATTTGGTCCAGTGGGAGACCATGAAATAACATACTCCAGGTAAAAAAAGCCTATTTGGGTTCAATATAGTTGGCCCAAAGTAATCTGAAATTTTTCCCGCCATCTAGATCTGGAGGAGAAAAGATCCCAATGCTCATTGAGCTTTGTTACCATTGGTAAATTGGACGAAAACCAACTATAGTCATGTTTAGTCATGTAGTTGAACAAAGGCACATTTTTATACCATTTTCACTCTGTCGACCAAGGTCCTTAGACAACCCGGCCAAGCTTCAACCAGAGGGAAAATGGGATATGACTGACAATAATGTCATAGGTATATTTATCTTCAGGCTTTAAGGCATGCCTCTTTTTAAAAAGCTCCC
This sequence comes from Wollemia nobilis, assembly GCA_028583015.1. Taxonomy (NCBI): domain Eukaryota; kingdom Viridiplantae; phylum Streptophyta; class Pinopsida; order Araucariales; family Araucariaceae; genus Wollemia; species Wollemia nobilis. The sequence continues at coordinate 4,471,857 of JAQPPZ010016349.1, forward strand.
ACAAGATCCAATCTCTGGTTTGTTTGTAGAAAATTTCTAAAATGGATAAAACTCATTTTTTAATTTTTTTATCATAAATCCATTGCACTTTGGCTAGTGGTTGCCCCTAATACTAAATAACAGTGGACCACCAAATATTTAAAGCAACTACAAAAGCCCCACATTAGCGGCTAAATCCTTTTAATTGTAATTCTTAATAGACTCCTAGGCCTACCAAATACTATAAATCATGAATGACCCAAAAATTTTAATGGGAAATCGGGCCACATGGATAGACACCATATCCATTCCCTTCCAGAATTTATTTCCAAATAGTAACCTTGTTGCAATACAATGTTCGATTAGAAATTTCCAAGCTTAAAAGACTTTAAGATCTTAGATAATCCACTTATTTCTCAAAGCCAAACCTTAGTGATGGCAATTAAAAAGCCCCACACCTCCCAAGCTCTAAGGGAGGCATCAAAATTCCCATGCAACTCTGTGAAATCTATTCTTCTTGTGAAATCTATTATTCTGAGAAGAATTGGACAAGAAAAAATATCGAAGAAGCTTCTCCAAATTTTTATCATAAGTTTGAGAAGGAATGCAACATGACAAATAATAAACATGAGTAGAGGCAAGAACTTTAGAGCAAATTTGGAATTTTCGTGCAGTGAAAAGCTTTTTTGTGACCTAGTAATTGGGTTTTTTTCCACTTTTTACACAACATATTACCAAATCTGGGAGGGGGTAATCTCGAAAGTAAAGAGGATGCCCAAAAACTTAAACATCTCCCCTAACTGAATCTATTTCCACTGATAATGCTCAAGCCAACTTGTCATGGGTCTGGAAGATTATCTGTAACACGAAATTTTTCTCCATTGAATGTTGGAACTAGAAGCCTTGCAAAAATAATCTAGGCAAGAAAGAGCTTGTGTGATGGATTGTCTATCCTTAAGGATGGTTAAAAATGAATCATAAAAAAAATGACCATTGATTAATTGCCCTTGATTCCCTTGGAGATAAATTCTTTTACTAGTCCTTGCGAAGCTTTGTTGGCAAGAAGATAGCGAAAAGCTTCAGCAGCAAGCACATAGAGGGAGGGGGCAAGAGGACACCTTTGTTTAACAGACATGAAAAGGCTAATATTCTCTATTTGAACTCCATATAGCATGTTTGAACAACATTTGCATAGAATAAACAAAGGAAGGACCAAACCCAATGGCTTTGACCATTTATAGAATGAAATTCCATTCAATTCTATCATATGCTTTCTCAAAGTCAATTTTGATAAATAGGGCCTCTTGTTGAGATTCCCTAGACCATTCCATGCCTTCCCAAACTACAATGACATTGTCAAGAAACCCTGTTTTCTCAGGTCTCACAATGAGAGGAAACAGAGGCCAAAGACGAAGAGCAAGGGCCTTAGCAATAATTTTGTAGCTTAAATTCAACAATGTAATAGGTCTACATTTTTTTATAACATCATGATCTCCAAGCTTGTAGATGAATTTAATGTTGTCTTTATTTATAATAGGATCTAAGGAGCCAGTGGCCTATTAGAGTAGCATTTCATCATTTGGGATATTTACCCCATTTACTACATTAGGTAGATTTTATTTACCGCATGGTAAAAAGTAGTTTGTTATTTTTTACCATGAGTATTTACTTTTCTACTTTCTACCATGTAGATATTTACTGTTCCAATTATCTAATGGTAAGTTCCTAAATATCTTAGGTTAATAATCATAAACCTAAAACTCTATCTTCTATGGCGTGTTAGTTAGCGTAAATGTAGGAGTAGTTGTTATTATTCCTATTTTGTAATCTATTTAACATTAGCCTCATTACCAATGTTTTGGGTAATGCAATTATTCAATTATCAAACCTAACAGATCTCTTGGTCACATTGGTACTAGAGCTGGAGCACAGGGAGTTTAGTAGGGAGCGACGTTGCAATATTGGCACAACTTGTGACCTCGATTTATTTTCTATTTGCTCCTAATGTTATTATTTTCCCTATGGTTTGATTTTATGGTGCATCTCTAATTTTTTTCTAGCCTAAGGAAGAGGAGGAGGAGCACTCACCCAATTATTTTGGGCCAAATATTCCCCCCTCGCCCCACCTAGGCAAAAAATCCTGTAGGTACTTTTGACCTTCTGTAGTCTTGGGAGGCCAGAGCCCGTAGCACCGGGCATGGATCCGAGGCTAGGGCTATTAAATCCATCGGTCCAAATAGCGGGGGATCCCATCCCCGTAGGTGATCTCACTACATGGGGATCCAATACCCCCGTCGATAATCCCAACAATAGGCCCATCGATAGCCCATGGGAGCGCCTCAAGGGTAAGAGTGCCCTCATGCTACCCGTGGTATGGGGAGGCATTTTTTTGCTCCTCCATTCAGCCCACACCCCTAGACCTATCAGTGGGAGTTATCAAGCATAGGAGTGCCCTCCACTTCCCATAGCATGACGATAGTCTTTAACTGCTTTTTGTAGGGCATGCACCCCAAGACACATAGGTTACCTAACATCTAGCACAAAATGGACATCGCTATACTGCACGCACGTCGAGGGGCTAACCTATACTAAACATGTGGATGCTGACTAGACCTAACACATGGTGAAGAGCCATAGGGATTGGACAAAACAAAAGGTGACACATGGTAGACTATGAACATGGCACCTGACCCGGACCTGACACGTGGTTGACATGTGGTGGACTGGCCATGTGCCACCTGACTCGACGACCTAGTCATGACATGTGGCATCTTGACAATCGTGATGCATGGCGGTGACCAAAAGGAGGGTGAGGGTGACTACCCGAAGGCAGTCAATAAGCTAAGGGCTTGAAAGCCCTTTTATTTCCCACAAAATCCCCCGCACGGGCGATGTGGGATAATTCCCACATTTTTACCCACCCGCATGAGGAAAGAAACAAAATTCCCTTCACATCGGGCCCTCTAGCCCGACTGGTTGATCGGGCCGGGCTAAGGCTTTAGGTGGGGGATGGTCAAAGTTTCGAGTCCCTTCGATGCTAAAGCCTTTTGCCACAAGGAGCTAGAGGCAAGAATAATTAAAGGTAAAAAAAATAAAAATTCTTTTTTTTGTAAATTTTTAATTATTTTAATCATTTTATTTAATAATTTAATATCTTTTGTATAAAATCAATTGTTTTTCACAAATTACATTGATTTTTTACAAAATTAATTTTATTATTGATTAAATAATAATTAGATTTCTTAAAATTTTGCATTAAAATAGAGAATTAGGATCTATTTTTGCAATCAAATCAAAAGGAGATTTTGTTTTCTCCTCAAGGGGGGATATAAGACATTTAATAGCACCAATCTCTTGCAAATTAGGATCCCTCCATTCTTCTCAAACTTGTTAAATTTACAAACTTGAAAGAGGACAAAATTAAATAAAAAAACATTTGATTCTTTATTGAAAATTTAGAACACAAGGATACTTAAAATATTTGCAAACTTCAAAGGCAAAGTGTGCATTTGTTTTCTCCAAGGGGGGATATAAGGTATAAAATTGTACATTTTTTTTGCAAAATTGAGAAGAATTTGAAGCTTTGGGTGCATCAAAACCAAGTTGTTTGTTGACGAGTCTAGAAGCCTTTCAAATGTGGATCATGTGTCGACTTGTCTTGGAAGGAGTGCTCGAATTGTTAATTTTTCAACATAGATGGGGGAAGACAACATTGTACTTCTTTTGCAAAATTGTAAAACAAAGTATGAGACATAAAAATATCAATTTTTTGCATAGCACACATTTATATTTTATTGCAAAAATTAAAAAGGTGCATTTTTTATTTTACTCAACACCTTCATTGGCAAATTAGTTGCATTTTCGGTTGCATCCGAAACCTAGGTGATAAGAATTTTGTGGGCATTCTTTTTTTATTATTGCATTATTTCTTTTTGCAATTATAAGTCATAGAATCAAGAACACACTAAACCCCAAAATTTCACAAATTTGTGTAAATCCTTGCACAAATTTAAAGCCAAAATTCACTTGATATTCTCCCCTAAGTCAACAAAACCCCTAATTCACTCTTATTTGTTTGGCTTAATTTCCTCAAACTTTTCATCCTTCTTGAAGGGTGTTAAGGTAGGTGCCATTAAATATCTATTTGAGTGAATTATATTTTGGTACTCTTTTAGGGTATATCAAAAGAAAGAACAATTTTTTTGAAAATGAGGAACCTTAAAAGTTGCAATCCTTTGCACTAAGGGGGGATAATTCCTTTCTTCCTTCAAAAACAAATTTTTATAAGATGAAAATAAAACTTGTAAAGGCAAATCATAAAAATTAGAAGTCATCAACATCATACCTTTTATTTTAGACTTCATAATAGCAACCATGATTGAAGAATCTGCAATAAGGAAGGATGCTTTGGTGAACTTATTTGATAAAATTGCCTCAAAAATAAAGTTTTGCACAAATTGTAAAAATGAAAACCATGACACCTTTTAGTGTTGGTTTCAAAACAAGCAAAACTAAAATGGCAAAGGCACACCACATAAGCCATGTTTCTAGTGAAGTGTCTCATTCTGATTCTGAATCTGGTTCGAAGAGAGCACACAAAGTGCTCATGGCTCAGACAGTATTGTAGAAGGAAAACACATTGTGTCACCTTGAGAAAACACCATTTCATCTCTCTTTTTTTTTAGGCTTCATAAATAGCATAAGTTTTTGTTTGAAGCACTTGTAATAAAGGGGTGTTTGTACCTCTCTTAGGTTTCATAAGTAGCAAATTCTCACTGTTTGAAGTTCTTGTAACAAAAGGAGGGAATTTTTCTGGTGTAAAATTGCCTAGGAGGCAATATTTGTAAAATCTTTCACAAAGCTTCTTAAGTTGCACATGTTTAGAACCTATTGGTGGTTTTCAATAAAAATTACATGGGTTTATTTATGAGCACCATGTTTAGAACATGTTGGTGGTTTTCAAAATATTTTCCTGTGTTTCTCTATGAGCGTCATGTTTAGATCCTGTCGATGGTTTTAAAAAGAGCTTCCTATGTTTCTTTATGAGCACCATGTTTAGAACATGTTGGTGGTTTTCAAAAGAGTTACATGTGTTTCTTTATGAGCATCATGTTTAGAACATGTTGGTGATTTTCAATAAAAAATACGTGTGTTTCTTTATGAGTGCCATGTTTAGAATCTGTTGGTGGTTTTCGAAAGAGTTTCCTGTGTTTCTTTATGAGCGCCATGTTTAGAACCTGTTGGTGGTTTTCAAAAGAGTTGCATGTGTTTCTTTATGAGCACCATGTTTAGAACCTGTTGGTGGTTTTCAAAAGAGTTGCTTGTGTTTATTTATGAGTGCCATGTTTAGAACCTGTTGATGATTTTCAAAAGAGTTGCCTGTGTTTCTTTATGAATGCCATGTCTAGAACCTGTTGGAATTTTTCAATAAAATCTACCAGTGTTTCTTTAGAGCGCCATGTCTTGGAACCTATGGTGTTTAAATGAAGAGAGTACCTATGTTTTAAGAGCACCATGTTTATAGAACCCATGGGTGTGTTAAAAAGCAGTGGGTGTGTCTTGAGAATGCCATTATTTGTAGAACAGGGTAATATATCCAAAAAACCTGAAAGTGTAGAGGGCGTTGCATTTGAGTAAACCCCATAAGCACTTGAAATCTGGGTAAGTTCAAGAGCAACACTATGGAAATTTGAAGCACCTATGTGCCAAAACTTCCACGTTCAAAGGGAAATGAAGCACCATGTTTGAAAGGTTTGTTATACCAGGAAACCATCATAGTTTTGAAGAGGAGGTATCATGTTTGAGAGCGCCAGCTATAGGGTTTTGCACATGGTTGTTTAACATAACTCCACCTACATGTATGGGGAACTATGAGGTATGTGAGTTTAGTCCCACTATGGATATTTAGTGGTGATAATGGGGAAAGCCTTGTGCCAGTTCTACTCTTTCTTGCCTTGTAGCTCACATGTCTTAGTAATCCCTTACTCATTCTGTAGAGGTCATCAATATCCGCCATGAAGGTCATCAATCCCTTTGGTGATAAGCTCTATATTAGAAATATCTTGTGAGTTTTAATTAAATAAAGACATTTTATTTATATTGTGAGATTGATTAAATAAATACCTTTGAATTATATTGTGATTTAATTAAAAATAGACCTTTGATTTATATTGAGGGATTTAATTAAAAAAAGACCTTTGATTTATATTAAGGGATTTAAGAAAAAAATAGACCTTTGATTTATGTGGAATACATTGAAGGATTTAATTAAATAGAGAACCTTTGATTTATGTGGAATACATTGAAGGATTTAAGGAATTAATTAAATATAGACCTTTGATTTATGTGAAATACATTGAAGGATTTAATTAAGTAGAGAACCTTTGATTTATGTGGAATACATTGAAATATTTAATTATGTAGAGAACCTTTGATTTATGTAGAATACATTGAAGGAATTAATTAAATATAAACCTTTGATTTGTGTGGAATACATTGAAGGATTTTATTAAGCAGAGAACATTTGATTTATGTGGAATACATTGAAGGAATTAATTAAATATAAACCTTTGATTTATGTGGGATACATTGAAGGATTTAATTAAGTAGAGAACCTTTAATTTTTGTAGAATACATTGAAGGAGTTAATTAAATATAGACCTTTGATTTGTGTGGAATACATTGAAGAATTTAATTAAATAGAGAACATTTGATTTATGTGGAATTCATTGAAAGAGTTAATTAAATATAGACCTTTGATTATGTGGAATTGTAGCACCCTAAAATTGGCGCAGTTAAACCTTAGTAAAAAGATAAAAATTTGAATTTTAACCCAAACCGCACGTTAATCGTTCGTTACCCGCTTTCCTCATTTTTCGTGCCATTTTTAGGATTTTTTTTGACCATTGGAAAATATCATCGTAGATCAGACGAAATCGTCCCAAATCTGACGAATTCGTCTGGAATAGAACGTCCAGACGATTCCCAAAACTAAATTTTCATAATTAGCTTCTATTTCAACAGCTTCTCTAACTTGGATAGAAAGCGTGTATGCGTAGTTAGAGTCTCGCCCATTAGAGATATACCAAATTGGGATGATTTCCAACCTCCTAACCTCTCCCTAATCCTATATAAACTGGGATTTTCTTAGTTTATCCCCAGAAACCCCCTAGATGACAGATTTCCCTATGGAGTTAGTTCCTTATGCATTAGAGAATCCTCGCACCATCGTTTGCATTTTGTATTTCATGTTTTCTTGTAGGAATATTCCTATTTTCTAGTTGAAACAAGCTCGGATTGTCGTAGGTGATTCTAGATGATTTCAGATGATCTTGTCGAGGAGTGCAGATGATCTCATAGGATTGGAGGTGATCCTGATTGTAGTCCAAATTAGGGGAAATTAGAGCCTAGAGTGTGCATTTCCTTATTGTTTTTCGGCATTTCTTTGTGCATTATCTTAGGTTATTATATTTATGCATCCTGGAGTTCACCTCATTTAGCATAGATATATGATAAAGTCAAAATAAATTTTCAAATTGATGCATTTCCTTTTAATTGCTATCTGGATATATCATTTAGGAAAATTCATTGTTATTTCTATCATTTCCCCTTGCTTTTGTAGTTATATTTTTGGTATTTTGTATCTGTCTTTGTGGTTGTAGGTTTCTAACGAATTCATCTGATGAATTCGTCAGATCGTCGATGATCCTGTCTGATCTCAGATGGCCGACTGTGATCTAAGACTGTTTTATACAATTTCAAATGATTCTGTATGATTCGAGATGATTTGGAATTCTACAAACCTCATAATCTTCATTCAGACATCCGAAATCAGGTATATTCTATCCTATTTAGCACATTCTCTATGTTCAACATTTATTCATGTTTTTTGTATCCATAAAAATTAGCATCGACATATAGATTAGCTTAGATTCATCTTGGCTAAACTTAGGAATTGAATGATTGAATATCAAATGAACACATCAAACCTATTATCAACCTAGGTGTGGAAACTACCACTCAAAAGTTTCCTGGTGAACCCACCATCCATCAAAAATTCACCCTTATACCCCTCCCCCTAGAGGCAAGACATTCAATAGGGCCTCTCAGTCCGAGGTATTGTCTCATCCTTCTCGCATCCCCCTTCCGGGCATGAATCCTATAGCCTAAAGGTAAGGATGCAAAAAAATTGGAGCGATACATTTTTGTGAACCCGACATGAAAAACTAAAAACCTTTTGAAAACAATCCAAAAAAAAAAAAAACAAAACATAAATGCATTTAGAATCAAAGATTGCATATCATATTTAGATGGTAGATTATAATAAAAGACGAGCTATCACCATTAATTTTGAGAATCAATTAGCAGCTATAGAGATTACTTCTGTACTTAGAGTACCTCAAACAAATAGGGTTCAACCTTTATGGGATGAACTTAATAGGAGATTGAATATAATTGAGTCTATATCAACCGAACTTAGGCAAATCAAGAGGTTTGTCCTAGATAGAATCCTGGATCCTGATCAAGTGACCTTGTATCTTGATCTTTAGAGAGCTTGCCATACACGGTTAGCAGATAAAAGAGCCCTTGTGTCTTCTGAATTGTACAACTTTGAGGAATACCTCGATAATTCAATTGTAGTACATAAATTTCTATCTCGTATAGAGGATCAATAGGTCATTCTTATGGATAAAAAGAGATGAAATAGAGTTCCTAGAGCTTTGTTATATCGAGAGTATTGCCATGAGCTCTATTTTTACAAGACAGAGTCAGAAGTAGATAACATCACCATAGCACACTTTGTTAAGTTCCTGAAAAACCATTTCCAATTTGAAGAGAAGCATTTCATGACTCCTGATGAACTTGATCCTATCAATGACATCTATAATTTTTTTATAGAAAACTAAGCCATTCTTTTATTATTATTATTTCTTGCATTTAGTGTGATGTTTGTTGTCTTTATAATCATAAAAACAAAACAAAAAAAAACAAAAATAAATAAAATTAAAAATAAAAACAAAACAAAATCATAACAAAAATCAAAACATTTTCTTTTAAGCATTATAGTAGGTATATAATTAAAATATATACCTCCCAAATTTGTTGTAAATATATTAATATATATTTGCTAAAATCTAAATTTAAACATAATGACTAGACTCAGGAATGGAAAATAGACTGAAGTAGAAGAAGATTGGTTAGGAAAAATGGTAAATAAACCAGATGTCCTTCTTGAAGACCCAATTCAAGAAGAAGGAACCCTAGACCAACAAGAAGAAGAGTTTGTTGACACAAATGAACAAAAAGAAATTGTTAGAGAGGAAGGATCCTCATCTCCTAAAATATCTTCGAAAGGAGCTGTTACTTTTGAGAACATGGAACATTTTTGGAAGTTCCTCAATACTAATATTGGCACTCTTAATAGAGCAGTCCATATGGACAAGGATCAAATTAGTGACACTCAAGAAACCCTAGAAGACATATATCACACATGCACTAATCCCTTGTCCTTCGTTGATCAAGAAAGTGATCAAGCTAAACCATCCAATTTGTATATGGCTGCTATAATCCAAAACGTGCAACAACAATAGGTTACACAACCATCTAGAGTACCTATTACCAAGCCTAGGGTTATTCCCACACAAAATAAACCATCATTCACTGCTCTATTTTGCCAAGTTATTGATCAAAATACCTCAAATCAAAAAAATCCTAAAACAAAACCAAATACTAATTTCCAACAATCTGGGGTACAACATAATGCTACAATAAATATTCTTCATAATACTCTTTCTACCAACCATTTGCATAATAGCAATATAGCATCTAATCCTTACGTCATGCCATCCTACGCTCACAAATCCCATACTCATGTACCACCAAACCAATATGGTGGACAAACTGGTAATCTGGAAGCCATGGTGAAATAGTTAGTCTCCCGCATGGACCAGATAGATCCCTATCGTCCCTCGTACAATTATCGAGAGATGTGTAGTCAGCCTCTAGATCCTATAGTTGTAGCACAACCATATCCTAAACACTTTCCTATGCCTGTCCTACCAATATACAAAGGAACTGAAGATCCCATAGAGCATCTTCATATGTATAGGATAGCGTGTCATGACATATCACATGATGATTTGTTATTACTAAAAATATTCCCAAAAATTTTAGGAGGGATGGCATTAGAATGGTATTATCAACTACCCACTCATTCTTTGAGAAATTTCGAAGAAATCGCCAAGTCTTTTGTGCATCAATTTAGTGCCTACATTGAAATGCATGTAACCATTAAAGATTTTTACAACCTAAAATAATACAAAGATGAATGTTTTGCTGATTTCCTAGCTCGATGGAGACAGTTGATAGGAAAATTGCACTTTGTGTTACCTTATCGGGAAATGTTGGATATCTTTATCAATAATTTACAAGAACAACTATCCTATGAGTTATCAACTACTACCTTGACCACCTTCGATCAAGCTATAGATTTATATCGAAGAGTGGAAGATGCTCTTGTTAGGAGAGGTCAACTTAAAAAGAAAGATGATGAGAAAACATCCAAAAATCAATATAAAAATAAAAAATTTGTGGGCGATGGAGTCACTGATAGTAGAAATATCGCTACTATTAATGTTGCAAAAACAACAGAGAAATTTATACTAAGACCTCCTAATAAACCATCCCAAGAATTTACTAGGTTAAATCAACCTTTATCAACCATTCTCCCGCAATTACTAGCATGAGGATTGATCCAATTACCAAATATCTAGGAACCTGATCCAACTATACCCAGATACAGATCTGATTTACACTGTGATTTCCATAGAGGACATGGACATGCTACCAACTCTTGTAAAATATTAAAACATAAAATACAAGACTTGGTTGATAACAATGAGATGGAGGTGTAAGCCTTTCAACCTAAACAAAATCCTCCTAATAATGCTCAAAAGAACATTCCCCAAAATCAAAATCAGAATGCCAATCAATCATTGGACATATTTCAACATCCTTTACCAAAGCATGGTAAAGAGGTGGCTAATCAAATTGAGCATCATAATGTTCCCCCTCCTACCCGATATGTAGGAACTATTAGTGGACATTTACCTGTTCACGATCCGCAAATCTTTGACACAACTTTATCCATGGTTACGGCCAGACCTCTACATAATATTCGGACACCTGATCTTAGTGATACCGAATATGAGACTGAAAGTGACATGGAAATCACCTCAAATGAATCGAATAGTTCTGAAGATGAATCAAATGTTGTTCAACCCATCACAAATTCTATGGTTCTGGAAGAACCATTTCCTAGAAGAGTCACTACTCGACCATCTTCTCACCAATTACTTTCTAATGAACAAGTCATAAATGCTAGACCAAGACCCATTCATCATCCACAAAATAATATTGTAGGTACCATCGAAGTTGTTACTTGACAACAAGCTCAAAATTCTCAATAAGATCAAACTCAGAACGATGGATTAGCTCCATTTGTTTTGAAAAATTCCAATAAAGGGAAGCATGCGCCTAATGTTCAACCTAAACCTCCTTATAATATTAATGAACAATTATCAAATACTACAACTAGAATTTCCCTTTTGGACCTTTTAAGATCTTCTCCTACCCATAGGGATGAATTAATGCTCACATTAAGCCAAATGATGGTACCACAAAATATTCAACTTGAAGCCATGTCCAATACTATCATAACTCAAGAAGTCAATTTTATTGACTTCTGGGATAGATATATACCGCAACATAGTTTACATAAGGATAACCCCTTATATATTACTGCCCTAATTGGAGATGTAGTAGTTAAACGAATCTTGATTGATAATGGTTCATATTTAAACATATGCACTTTTGACTTCTACCAAATATTTGGGTTTAGAAGTGATGAAATGAAAAGAACTGATATGATTATAAAAGCATTCAATGACGAAACACAAGAAACATGTGGAGTTATTACTATTTCATTGCAAGTTGGTCCTAGAACCTTAGACATGACCTTGTTTATTGTGCATTGCCCTGCATCATAAAATATACTTTTGGTTCGCCCTTAGATCAACGCGATGCGAGATGTTCCCTCAAATTTACATCAGTGTGTTAAATTTGAATTTAAAAATTAGTTGGTTACCATTCATGGTGATCCTAGACCCTTTGATATGTGTGCTTTGGAAGAACCTTTTGGAGTTCAATTTTGCCCTACTCTGTCATACACACATCCTAATTCTCATCATCCGCCCAAACATGTGAAACACACACTCATAACATCATCTACTTTTTCCCCACCAACCACACCTCTACATATAGTTCAACCATATTCCAAAAAAACCACATTAGGACCTCAAAAAGATCCTAAACCTACAACCAATGCTTCTTGTTTTACTCCTATAACTTCCATACCTTTAGTCTCATCCATCGACATCTCTACAATGTCTATGCCTATCAAAGACATGTTTTCCACATTTGAAAACATAGGAAATGATCCTTCTACCTCTTACTCTCTTACTGACGAGCTCTTACCCAATTTATCTAAAATTCTTGTATCAGAGAAAACAAATGTTGCTATGCAATATTACCATATTTTAAATAATTTGCCACCCTCTCTTCGTACCTTGGGCCTCCCACAGCCTATGGTAAGTATCTACCAAGTTAGGAGTTGTGCTTTTATTTATAAGGGATATGACTGGGGAAGAATACCTAGAAACATCAAGACTCATTATGATGGGTATGCTCGTTGTTATTTTGTTAATGAGTATGTTAAAGCTAAACCTATAATTCTTAGATTGGGCTATAAAGGGAAAGGTTTGGCAACTTACCAAAATGGTATGAAAGAACCTTTTGAGGTAGAACCATGGCCTGCCCGATGTGGTGTGGGCCTATTTCATAGTAAATGTCATCTCTTCCCATTTGAGGATGTTGACCATATTATATGTTACCAAGATTATTTTATATGCTTTGCGTTTAAGGGATAATCCATTTACATGCAATATGCTATCCATATCTTATCGTGAGATGATTGTTGAATCCAACGATGAGTTGGAGGGGGATATCTTCCATGATGTCTCCGTTGAGGAATTGTTACATAACAAATTTTATTTTGATGGCTCTATACCTAGTATAGCCCAGCTTAAGGCCATGACTCCTCAAGACGAATTATCCAAGTTAACCTTGGAAGAATTACAAGAATTAGGCGTTTCACCCGCCCCATCTAATTTTGAGAGAGATCTACACATGGAAGTAGAAAATGTCATTAAAAATTTACATTGGAACCGAAGATAACCCTCACATAATCAACATTGGATTAGAATTGAGTCAAGAAAAACAAGATACATACATTACATTCCTTAAAAAATATGAAGACGTTTTTGCTTGGACATATGAAGATATGCTAGGATTAGACCCTTCTGTAGTTATGCATCACCTAGTAGTCCATCCGGATGCTAAACCTGTTAAAAAAAAACTTAGAAAAATGCATCCTAAAGTGGCCTTACTAGTCAAAGGAGAATTAGAAAAACTCTTGAAGGTTATTTTTATACAATCTATTGATTATGCTGAATGGATCTCAAATGTAGTTCCATTAACTAAGAAAGAAGCTACCAAAGTTAAGGTTTGCACAGACTTTAGAGATATTAATGTTGCATGCGCTAAAGACAATTTTCCTCTTCCTAACATGGATTAGATCATTGATTTTACTTCTGGGAGCGGAATGATATCCCTAATTGATGGATTCTTAGGTTATAATCAGATCAGGATATCTCCTGAATATCAGGATCAAACAACCTTTATTACCCCTTGGGGAACCTTTTGTTGGAAAGTGATGCCATTCGGTTTAAAGAATGCAGGTGCAACATATCAATGAGACATGACTTATATCTTTCACGATATGATGCATGATATTATACATGATTATGTAGACGATATTATAGCTTGTTCCATCAAAGAAGATGATCATTTAGATGACTTGAGAAAAGTATTTGATCGGTTAAGGGAATATCTTATCCGACTAAATCTAGCCAAATGTATATTCGGAGTTAAGTTCGATAAATTATTGGGGGTTATCGTTTCTTTATGTGGCATTGAAATTGATCCTCTCAAGATCATGGCTATCATTGATATGCCCGCACCCACAAATATATGTGAATTACAAAGTTTACAAGGTAAGCTTCAAGCTATTCGTCGCTTCATCGATAAGTTTGCAGACAAAATTGGACCCTTTCTTAAGCTTCTTCAGAAAGATGTCTCTTTTCATTGGGACGATGAATTCCAGGAAGTATTTGAACTCCTTAAGCAATATCTCCTTAAACCACTGGTGCTTTCCCCACCTAGATCTGACCGTCCATTTATCTTGTACATTTTTGCTTCAGATTTTACCTTAGGAGCTATGTTAGCTCAACTTGACGATGAGAAGAAAGAACGCACTAATTATTACATCAGCAGAACCTTAATCAGTTATGAAACTCATTATATAGTATTAGATAAGTTATGTCTCGTAGTCATATTTTTTGCATAGAAACTATGTCATTATATGCTCAGTCAGAAAACGTATGTTATTGCTAAATTCGATCCTTCACGGTATCTCATGAGTCGATCGTACTTATTTGGTCGCACAGCCAAGTGGGTTCTTGCGCTAAGTGATTTTGAACTCACGTTTATAGGACAAAATCCTGTTAAAGGTCAAATCATAGTATATAAATTAGCTGATGCACCCTTAGAGTCTACCCATCCCCTCATCATTGAGTTTCCTGATGAAGCCTTAAATTAGAGGTAGACCATCCTGAGCAATGGTCCCTATAATTTGATGGATCCTGATGCATGAGTGGGGCTGGTGCAGGTATTATTTTAATATCTCCATAGAAACATCTTATACCTTTTTCCTTCAAACTAACATTTTCTTGCACCAATAATACTACTGAATATGAAGCTCTAATCCTTGGATTACGAGTTGCCTTGGCACTAAAAATTAAAAATTATTGGTTTTTGGTGAATCTCAACTTGTCATAAATCAAATCAATGATGTTTATCAGACTGGAGATGATAAATTATGCCCATATAAAACATGTCTTGTAATTATTATCTTTATTTGATCAAGTTACCTTGGAATCTATTCGTCGATCTAGCAATCGTGTGGCTGACGGTATGGCTACAGCTGCATCTCTTTTACCCTTGGAGTTAGATGATGAATATGCTACCATAATTATTCATCGACTCTAGGAACCCGCTTCAATAAAATCATGCTTAGAACCTTTGGATGTTTTTCTAATCAACGAAACTACTCCTGAACCATGGTACACTGATATATTTAATTTTCTTCAAAATGGGACCTTTCCTAAAGGTTGTAATCGTAACCAGCATCGGTTATTATGTAGACGAGCAAGTCACTTCGTAATTATTGGTAATACCTTGTATAGGAGTTCTTTTGAAGGCATATTACTGAGATGTTTGAATCTAACAAAATCTACATCATCTTTGAGTGAAGCCCACAATGGATCTTGTGGGGGGCATTTTAGTGGTAGAGCCATTTCTAAGAAGCTCCTTAGGATAGCATATTTTTGGCCTACCATGTAAAATGATGCACATGATTATGTGTGCCATTGTGACAAGTGCCAAAAACAGACTGACCTTGTCCATGTGCCTGCATAATAACTACAGGCTATTTCATCTCCTTGGCCCTTTTCAAAATGGGGCTTAGACATCATTGGAAAAATCAACCTTGTGTCATCTGATGGAAAAAAATTCATCGTAACTGCCATTGAGTATTTCATGAAATGGGTTGAAGCTATGCCCTTAGCTTCTTACACTGGAACCCAAGTTTCAAAGTTTATTTTTAATCAAATTATTTGTAGGTTTGGAATTCCTGCAAATCTCATCTCGAATAATGGAACTTGTTTCAAAAATAAATATGTCAAAAAATTATGTCAAAAATATAAAATTCAACATCGTTGGTCCACTCCCTATTATCCTCAGGGTAATGGCAAAGCAGGAGCATCTAATAAAACATTAATCAAAATCCTCAAAATACTGGTCAATAAGTCTGGTCGAGATTGGCACATCCAATTATATCCTTCTTTATGGGCCTATAGAACTAGCGTTCGCACCCCCATCGGTACTTCACCTTTTTTTTTGGTTTATGGCGCTGAAGCTATTTTACCCTTTGAATTAGAAGTTCCTTCTTTAGCTCTACAACTTCAAGATACTGAAGTAGGAGATGTATATCATTCTGGAAGATTTAGTCTACTGGAACTCCTAGATGAAACGTGCATCAATGCTTTGGAGCATCTTCGAGCTTACCAAAACAAGCTTAAGAGAGCATACCTCAAGAAAGTTCATCATCGATCCTTTGAGATCGGCAACCTTGTCTTAAAAGAAAATAAAAAAATACTAATGCAACTAAAGACCTTAAAAGTAAATTTGAGCCCAACTGGCTTGGACCATATGTCATCACTGCTAAATTTGGATTAGGAGCATATCGATTAGCTACTTTAAATGGTAAAGATCTTAAAGAACCTATGAACATTATGCATCTTAAGTGTTATTATGCATAACATTGGGTCATTTCACCATTTGTATATATTGTATTCTGCATATTGTTTCATTTTAGCCATTTATATAAAAAAAAATTCAAAAATAGTAACAGTATTTATTCTTTCAATTCATCACTCAAAATCAAAATATAAAAACATCAAAATCCTCAAAATATTCAAAAACATCTTTTATTTTTTGTACCCGTCTATTCTTGAAGTATTGCAGTTATATTTTCAATTATTTTGGATAAATTAGCATTTATTTGGAATCTCGCACTTTCACACTCATATGCATAAATATCTTGATTCTATTTGGTATGATTATTAATCTCTCTTATATCAAAGTCCACATTTGAATTAAATAAAGTTTTGAGCATAGAGAACCGATCTTGTTATTTACTTGAACCAAGCATATCTTTTCACATTAAAATGATTTCATTGCAAATTCAATATGATGCTACATAGTAGAAGTGGTTTCTTGAGCAAAAAGTTTCCCCTGCTATCCTATCATTCATATGGTCTAGAATATTTGAGAATTGACAAAAGGACAAGCTCACCCCTACCCAGAATAAAAATCCCTTGCTCTACATCCAATTCGAGCAAGTATCCCTAGTATAGGAAGCAAAAGAAAAATTCAAAGCAAAAGAGAAAAAGAAAAATATTATTTTGTATCATCACAACAATATTTCAGCATTATCTCAATATCAAGCAAAAATACAAAAAGAAAAAAAAAAGAAAAAGAGAAAAGCAAAAGCAAAAGCAAAAAAATCCCTTTCCCTACCCCTTGAAAAGAAAATAAGGGTGAATGAGCTTGAATCCCTAGAATTCTCAATTATTCAAAAAGTGTGAGGTAAGCCCCATAACAGGTGATTTGTGCCCAACCCGCTCGGCCTTGGTTAATTCCTAGCGTGGTGATATGTCTATCACATTAGCGACCTTATTTTGTATAGACCTATGTCAGATTATAGATCAGCTAGCTCTTGATATCCTGACTTACATAGTAGTCTGGTACGGTTACATGCATATAAATCATGGTCAAGGAACACTCATTTGGTTAAGTCAAATTACTTGTATCACATTCTCTTGCTCAAAATTGGTGAATGAACAATACAATTGCACACACATTTGTATTTGAGAGATTTTTGTATCATTATGATAAATCGAGATCGGTAATGAACTCACATTTGCACATGAGGGTTCCTTATAAATCTACATTTGTCTTTGAGATAATGTACAATATTTCTGCAACTCTTTTTGGAATAATTTTATCTTCTTATTTCAGAACATCTGTTTAGTATAAAAATAATTATATACATTGTTTTCAAAAAATCACAAAATGCTTTCAAACAACATATGACACACATATAATCAATAAAGTCATGTTCATATTATTATTTTATGTTTATCAAAAGTCAAAAATCAATCATGCAATAAAACTAAAATATCAAATTCTTTTTAGATTTCACGATGATGGTATAAGTCTATACCTATAATTCTATGCCTAGCGCAAACCATTGTTCTAATTTTATTTTCCATTTATTTAAAAAAAAAAAATCATAAAAACATATGACTTACATCATTATGTTACACAATTGAGCTTTAAAACGAACGAACACTTATTCTATTTCATGTCATTATGTCAACATTCAATTTTGCAATGATGGTATAGTTCCTAGAGACTTATTAAAAAAATTTATCACACTTAGGAATTTATGCCTAGCAAAATCATATTTCTTTAATATGTCATGCATAATATTTTTTATGAAAATCTGAAAACAAATCATCACCATCATCACTTCCATCATCACAACACAAAGTCTTAAGACAGTCTCTTAAGCACTCTTTTACTTTTAACAATATTTCTATCTTGGGATTAGCTTAACGACCTAGTGAGCGCTGACTCCATGAAATGGTCTATACCAACAACAATGTCCTTTGAAATTATTGTTAGAAGTCCCTTTTATTTTTTCATCAAAACACACCACAAAACAACCAATTTATTTACATCAAATTATTTAATTTTCAATTTTATAGCATGGCATAAATATTTTCTTTCCAACCATATAATTACATAAATAATTAATCAAAAAATTCAAAATTAAAGCACCATACAACATATACACAAGTTATATCATCAAATATATAATCTATATATCTCAATCAATTATGTACATCATCTGGATTGGTATGCCACAATCAAAACCCTGACATACTCAATCCCCTCAAAAAATATATATATAATAACACAATCTGCCCTCTATAGTAGCTAGCCTCAAGAAGCCCTCAAGCTCTCAGGCTCATCTCCTCCCTCGCACTGACATGGAGGAGGTGGTCCCATAGAGGTCCAAGTTGTGTCCTGGGTCCTCGTTGTCGATCGTGAGGATGACCTCGATGATCCCATCATGATCGACTATGCAATGTGGGCTGGCAGTGGTACCCTCAGTCCCTCTAGGAACACGTGATAGTATAGCCCCTGGTAGAATGCGGTATGAGCAATAGACCACACTAGATCCTGAGTGCTCGCCCATCCACTCTGAGCCCTGGGCCGTGTAGCCTCGTCCTATAGCATCTACACCTAAGCCCAGAGGTGGACAACCTCAGACCAGAGAGCCACTGTCTCACTACTCTCCCCTACCTCGACACCCTTGTCCTTATCGAGTAATGGTGGTCTCTCCCCCTACTGAGAAGGGACTCCACTCTCCCTCCTCCCTGTCTCCTGAGGTTTCTATGGAGCCTGACCCATCCTATGGTGTCTCTCCTATGGAGACCATCGTTGCTCTCTCCCACCATGACCCTGTGCTACCTCAATAGTAGCCTGGCATCGCCTCCCCATCCGTCGCACCATGACATGCACTAGAACCCTGCACCCTCGTCATCTGAGGAGGGTGAATGCCTATGTACTAGGCATTGTACCCATCTACAACCCTAGTGTTGTCACCATCCACTGGCTGGATGGGGGCATCGTTCACATCCTGAATCCATAACCTTTGCATGTCTAGATCCTCGCTCAGCATGGTACTATCTCAAATAGTCTGGGAGTACTTGTAATCCCTGAGATAAGGGATCCCCTGCTATAGACTGATCTATCATAGAACCTAGTCATAGCGATGGAGCTCTACCTCTCCCCACTCCATTCGTAGCTAACAAACTCACCTGATGCAAGCCAGTTCTTGCCCATCCTTTGCCCACCCTGGGTGCTCTCACCATGGCCTCTAGGTGATTTGGTCCAGGATGAGGTCATCCAGCAACCTCCGTGACATTAGCAGATCTATCTGCCATTATGACCCCTTCTGTAACCACCAATAGAAAACCTGGGGCCTCTCTCGGTCAACCCCTGTTAGTGGGAGCCCTACCATCCTCTGTACTGCGATGTGCTCCTAGCACCAAACCTGTAGTAGCGATGTTGAGACCAGACATCGACCTCCCTTGTATACGACCCCATGTAGGATCCTATACAAGCGGCATAGCACAAAGCTGCCCCATGAGTATTTGTAGCCATGGTCTATCATATCACAGACCACATCTAAGAGGTGCCAGGGTAATTTGCACCCGCTATGGTGGCACAGTAGTAAGCCACCTACCACCCCTGTTAAAACCTGAGTTAGCCTAGATTCCCCAGGTATCTACCTTAGAGACTCGATGTTCACTCTACCCTTCTCTAGGGCGAAGCTCAGGTCCTCGATCAACCTCATCATTGCCTGCCCTTGATTTGCCGTAGGCATCATCAACCATCCCTGTATGGAGATCCTCATGATCCTCCATACGTCCTCTAGTGTGGGAGCCATCTCCCCTATCGGTAACCAGAAGTAGGATGACCCTGGATACCATCTCTCTGCTAGGGCTGTCAGTATCCCCATGTCTATCGATACTTGTGGCATCTCTGCCACATGCTACAAACTGACCTGAGCCATTGGGTCACGCTTCGCCTGATCGAGCATGGCTATGTCATCTTGCAGCCCACCGTATTTCCATTCCCGACTCTTTAGTAATCCCCTCTGCAAAACAAACAATAAAACAATAAAATTCATTAATAAACCAATCATTAAAATAAAATTAAAAATATTTTAATCAAGCTTAATTTCTTAAAAATTATGATATCGTCCACCATTGGATGATATCGTCCCAAATTGGGCAAAATCGTCCTTTGTAGGATGAAATCGTCTACGATTTCATAACTTGGGGATTGCCCCTTGTTGGATGGGATCGTCCCTAGATCACCGATTTTGCCCTCTGATAAAATTGATGATCTAGGGACGATTTCGACAAAATCGGGATGATTTCATCTTGACGTCGTCGACGGCCTAAAAACGGCCGTGATGCCCCAAAGCAATCAAAATTTCAAACAAAAAATTGCACAAATTAAATTCAAACCTAATTTACTAGGATTAGATCCTTACCTGTAGCCCGCGTTGGACCTCTGTCGATAGGTGTACTGTCTCCACCATTTTTCTCTCTATAGAGCTCTAGAATAGTAAAAAATGAATAGTAAAAATGAATTAGGGTTTTACCCTATTTTTCTTAATTTTATTTAAAAACAACATTTTTTTTATTTTTGCTTTTTCATGATTTTACCTCAAATGTTCGATTTGGGTAAAAACACGGAGGGGGCACCATAGTAAGCAGTCGTATGATTTGATCTAGAATCATCATCTAGAAAATTGAGTAAATTTTTGCTTTCTCATAAAATGGGAAAAATTCATCTTTAACGCATTTTATTCAAAAAAATTGCTAAAAAGAGGGCAAAATGTAGCACCCTAAAATTGGCGTAGTTAAACCTTAGTAAAAAGATAAAAATTTGAATTTTAACCCAAACCGCCTGTTACCCGCTTTCCTCTTTTTTTGCACCATTTTTAGGATTTCTTTTGACCGTTGGATGATATTGTCGCAGATCAGACGAAATTCTCCCATATCTGATGAATTTGTCTGGAACAGAACATCCAGATGATTTCATCCCAAAACCAAATTTTCATAATCAGCTTCTGTTTCAATAGCTTCTCTTACTGGGGCAGAAAGCATGTCTGGATAGTTAGAGTCTCCCCCGTTGGAGATATCCCAAATTGGGATGATTTCCAACCTCCTAACCTCTCCCTAATCCTATATAAACTAGGATTTTCTTAGTTTATCCCCTGAAACCCCCTAGATGATGGATTTCCCTATGAAGTTAGTTCCTTATGCATTAGAGCATCCTTGCACCATCGTTTGCATTTTGTATTTCATGTTTTATTGTAGGAATCTTACTGTTTTCCAGTCGAAGCAAGTTCAGATTGTCGCAGGTGATTCTAGACAATTTTAGATGATCCTATCGAGGAGCGCAGATGATCTCATACGATTGGAGGTGATCCTAA
Organism: Wollemia nobilis; assembly: GCA_028583015.1. Lineage (NCBI taxonomy): Eukaryota > Viridiplantae > Streptophyta > Pinopsida > Araucariales > Araucariaceae > Wollemia > Wollemia nobilis. Next base: position 4,493,716 of record JAQPPZ010016349.1, read on the forward strand.
CTGTAGTCCAGATTGGGGGCAATCAGAGCCCTGAGTATGTATTTCTTTATTGTTTTTTTGCATTTCATTGTGCATTATCTTAGGTTATTATATTTATGCATCCTAAAGTTCACCACATTTAGCATAGATATATGATAAAGTCAAAATAAATTGTCAAATTGATGTATTTCCTTTTAATTGCTATCTGGATCTATCATTTAGGCAAATTCATTATTATTTCTATCATTTCCCTTTGCTTTTGCAGTTGCATTTTTGGTATTTTGTATCTGTCTTTGTGGTTGCAGGTTTCTGACAAATTCATCTGATGAATTCGTCAGATCGTCGATGATCTTGTCTGATCTCAGATGGTCGACTATGATCTGAGATGATTCTATGCAATTTTAGATGATTTTGTATGATTCAAGATAATTTGGACTTCTACAAACCTCAAAATCTTCATTTAGACATCTAAAATCAGGTATATTCTATCCTATTTAGCACATTCTCTGTGTTCAACATTTATTCATGTTTTTTGTATCTATAAAAATCATCATCGGCATATAGATTAGCTTAGATTCATCTTGGACAAACTTAGGAATTGAATGATTGAATATAAAATGAACACATCAAACCTATTATCAACCTAGGCGTGGAAAATGCCACTCAAAAGTTTCCTGGTGAACCCACCATCCATAAAAAATTCACCCTTATACCCCTCCCCCGAGAGGCGGGACCTTCAAAAGGGCCTCTCAGTCCGAGGTATTGTCCCATCCTTCTCACATCCCCCTTTTGGGCACGGATCCTATAGCATGAAGGAAAGGATACAAAAAATTTGGAGCGATACAGGAATACATTAAAGGATTTAATTAAATTGAGAAACTTTGATTTATGTGGAATACATTGAAGGAATTAATTAAGTAGAGAACCTTTGGTTTATGTGGAATATATTGAAGGAGTTAATTAAATATAGACCTTTGATTTATGTGAAATACATTGAAGGATTTAATTAAATAGATAACATTTGATTTATGTGAAATACATTGAAGAATTTAATTAAGTAGAGAACCTTTGATTTATGTGGAATACATTGAAGGATTTAATTAAGTAGAGGACCTTTAATTTATGATTAATTATATTAGGGTTTTAAATTAAAAGAAGAACCTTTGATTAATATTTATTATCTTAGGGCATTTTAATTTAAAAAGATATAGATTTATTATTTGAGTTAAATTTATGGGGCTTTGATATAGGGAATAAATCAAAAAGAAATGTTTGATTTAGGGAATAAAAAAAAAATGTTTTAGAGATTAAAAGTATGGGACTTTAATGCTTTAAGATAGGAATGGATTTGATTAAAGTTAGACCATGATCTATGTAGTACATGTTGGATGACTCTCTAAGGGAACTTGAGAGGTGGAAATAAAAGTAAAGGATCTTTTATAATATTCATAATGCATTAGATGGTTGGAAACTTAATTGAATTTTGTATAGTTGCAATTTGGTAAAGTAAATGAATAGATGCATTTAGAGGCATGTCTATCCTTAACCATGAGTATCCTAATCCCCTACTACCCTTAAATAATCAATGGGAAGCGAGGAGAAGCAAGGAATTCACAGGAAGTAAAGTATAGGTAATTGTACTTTATGTTATTTCACTTATGCTCAAATAGATTAGAATTATGGGGAGATATCCCCAATGCAGTTACTTTAATATTATTTAATGTGGAAATGATTTACCATGCTAACTCTAATTCATTAACTATTTATTGGTCTAAAGAAGATACTTTTACTCTATTTCTGTATTTCATTATATTAAGTAGTTGATTTTATTTTAGTGTTAAGCTTGCTTTATTTTCTGGTTACTTGGTGATTGCTTTTTGATATGGTAGTATCTATATGTATTATTGTTTGGTTGTTGGATGATAGAAATCTAAGTGTAGATTTCTAGGGTGAACTTAGAGGTGACCTAAGGGAATTAAGAACCACTTAGGGTGAACATAGGAAACCTAAGGGAATTAAAATCCCCTTGGGGAGATAAAGGACTAAGTGGTGAAGAGATTACATCTGAGTTAAGATAGCTCATTTTGGAGACGAGATAGATAGCTTAACTTAAAATACTCTTAGAACATCCACACATAATGATTTGCATATGGTATGGAGATACATGTATAACTTCGATGGATTGCGGGTGATAGGTCTAACTCATCAAGAATGATGAGATAGATGGGCTTACCTATAGTGACACATGATACGCCTACACAGATGGACATGTGATAGGGTACTTCGTGAGATGTAACTTCTAGGAAAAATTAGGGGATTGAAAATTTAGGTAAATGCTAGTTAAGTTAGGGGTTCATGAAGGGTTCATGTATCCCTCTCCTTACTAAAAAAAAACTCTTTCTATTATTGTATTTTTTGTTTGTACATTTATGGGCCGTTACATGCTACCTTTATAAGGTTTTATAACCGTTTTTTAGATTTTAATGGTCCTCAAATGTCATACTATATTTTTCCTTAAGCTTGGATGCAAAAGGTTTTGTTTCAATTAGTAAAAATGACAAAAATGATTGATAGATGATGCAATTGGCATGTAAAATTGGGTATGTATGTTTACCATTTTGATGTATTTACTATATAATGAACACATAAAAACTATTATAAATGTCCTAATTTTATGGCAAAAAATATGTAACCTAAGATTATGTCTATGATTTTTTATTAAGTTTCAGTTAAAATGGATTACCATCATGAATCCGGGTAGGCTACCATAGTATTCAGCGCTATCCGCCTTGAAAGTCACCACACAATATTTTACGTATTTTGTCCTTATAACCACCATGTCACAATCATTTTAAACCTTTTACGTTGCTAAAAGCATAAAGGGGCAAGCATTCAGTTTCACAATTTTTTTTTGTTCAAAATTGAAAACTAAAACCTTCAACAAAAAGAGGAAGAACCTTGGAAAAATTAATACTTAATGTGAAAAAAAACATGTTAAAGAAAAAAAAAAAAAAAATTAAGATTAAAAACTATTAAAAATTTTAAAAATTACATACCAAAATTAAAAAAAAAAAAAAAACTTAAAAATGTTATTATTAATATAGTAATAATTTTATATATTGTGGATCCTCCATCAATTGATTTATCCATCTATCCTCTATCAATTGATTCATCCAATATCCCTACCAAAGAATCATCCACCTATAAGTCTTCCATGGTTGGATTAAATTGTATAGAATGATGTCAAATGATCATACAATCTTTAAAATAATATTTTTAAATATTATAAGGTAATGAATTAATAAATATAACTCTATGGTTTCCAGCAGGAATTTTTTTTCACAATTATTTTCTTCTCTATAAACCAAAACTTCGCTGAAGAACATAAAATTTTGAATATTGGACTTAAACCTAGCATTTAGAAGTGTATAAAACCTAACAACCTACGATAAATATGCATAGAAAGTATAGCTTTACCGTAAATTATTATCATCATATAATGAACAAATAGGTTTACAATGCTGCAAATAACTCTTTCATCCAGTTGCCACAAGAACAATAGTGCAAGAACATAAAATCTTCTAGTCATACAAAGTTGGAGAGTTTATTAGAATCACGAAAATGGGACAAAGATAGGATTATTGGGCTGCTTTCATTTTCATTCCACAAGCTCTTTCATGGATAACTGTCGCCTCTTCCTCTACTTGAAACGCACTCATGGCCCTTCATAAACAGATCCCTCTGTTCCCTGAAGCTTGGCACCCAAAATTGCATCTCCTTAATCACATTAGCTCTTGTAATTGGGAGAATTCTACAGTGATACAAACATGCTTTTCCGGGGCGAATCCTGAGTATGCAACTGCTACATAATATTCTCTTAAACTTCTGAAATTTTAGCAGCACAATTGAAATTGTACGTTCTTGCTTCTATTAGCAAGATGAAGAAAACTGACTCTAATTTAAAGGATGGGATGATTTTTAAGATAGACAAATGTAGGAAGACTATCTTAATGGTTTGAGGTTTGGTAGGCTCCAAAAGTCCTATGTGCAAACTTCTTGTACAAAGTTTGATGATGGAACAATAAGTGAAATTACAACAATAATAAAATATATAATTTTTGCTAGGGATTATTCAGTGCCTAATTCAGGAATACCCTGAATAACACGTCCCCCAATTTTAAGTTAATTCTTGAAAGGAAAGGGAAAGAAGGGCGTACCTATTTGACAAGGCATCTGGACAACCAAACCAGGCACAACAAAAGTTACTAGACCTGAAACCGCCTGTGACAATGAATAGTTTTTCTTTCGAAATTATCCACCTCAATACAACCTCTCCAAGCGTAATCTTTACCACTGGGCCTCCTCTCCCCTCTCCTTTGAAGAACTGCTACATTCTTCTACAATATCAGGGGAGCTTCCTCCCTCAGAAATTCGAGAATTTTGACATGACAGAATTCTCTTCTTGTCTGAAATCTCCGTCATAAAAAATGGTTCAATCGTATTTTATATACAATATTAATATTTTTAAAAATATGTTCTTAAAATATACTTATAAAATTAAAAAAGATAAAAACTAAAAAATATGTTTTTCACAAATTTAATTTATGCATTTTTTTTAGCTAGTATTACAAGTCACATTGTAACCAATTTTAGTTGCATATCATCATTATCTTATGTTTCTTTCATTTATTTAAAAAATTATTGTTTTTTTACCATATACAACTTTTTAAAAATATTTGTCAATTCTATATGCTTATGAAATCAATAAATTTCTAATTCTAAAAACATGATATTAATAATTTTTTTAAAATAAAAACCTATTCACCACATGTAAAAATATTTATAATATTGTAATCTTAATCAAAATATTTAAAAGAGAAATTAACCTACTTTATTAATCTAAGAGTATCTTGATTAATATTATAATGTATAGTGAAAAATAAAATCCCACTTAAAATCAATGCGTAACAATTTTGATAACATTCTATGGCTGCTCGGAGAAGACTTTAACTCCCCCTTTTTCCATTTGACAAACAAGAGGGTAATCCAACCACTCCTAGATGCACAGAGAATTTTAGGGACTTTGTTAATAGTAATGAACTCATCGGTGTTCAACTACAAGTGTTAAACTACACATGGAGCAATAGACGCCCTAGCAATCGACTTATCCAGATCTGACTGGATAGATTATTTATGTCCACAAAATTTATCCATTTCTTAGGTGATGGCAGCCTCCATGCCCACCCAAAAATTAGGTCTGACCACAACCCTTTGGTCGTGGACTATTCTCATCCACGACAAGGCTTCAAAAATCCCTTCAGATTTGAAAAAATGTGGCTGAGTCACCTAGATGTCTCAAAATGAATTGAAGAATGGTGGCAGTAGGATTTTCCTAGGAACTGGCTATCAAAACTATTTTTGGAACTCAAGATAGTCAAGATTAAACTAAAGGAGTGGAACAAAGAAGTCCTTGGTAACCTATTTCGAGAAAAGAAACAAATTGTAGGGGAGCTAGGCAGAGTTGAGAAGCTCATTCAAGAGGGGAACCAAGGACCTGACATATTTCAGGAGGAAAAAATTCTCCTCTCTAATTTCCACAACAATCTGGCCAAAGAGGAAACCCTTTGGAGACAAATATCTAGAGCACTATGACTTAAGAAAAGGGACAGGAACACAAAATATTTTACACCTCCACCATGAGATACAGAGGCTCAAACAAAATTACAAAACTAACTAGGGATGATGGGTCCAAAACTTTTGACCTTCGAGTAATCAGACAGGAAGCAGTGGCTCACTTTTAAGATATGCTTGTTCCTAGTCCCCCTTACTCCCCCACATATCAAACCTTCTCCAAAATATTCCCAACCTAGTGTCTAACATGTCCAATGAGGGGGTGTGAAAAGGTTTCACAGAAGAAGAAATCAAGGAAGCTTTGTTCTCTAAGGAACCTGACAAAGCCCCTGGACTAGATGGGTTTCCACCTCGCTTCTTTCAACATTTTTGGAATATAATTGACAAATAAGTCACTAAAGCGATATAGTTCTTCCAAAGAACAAAATAGATTCCTAAAGAGGTGAAATCAACGTTCATTATTTTAGTATCCAAGTCTAAAAATTATAAATTGATTTCTAACTTCAGACCTATTAGCCATTGCAGTGTGATCTACAAACTCATAACCAAAGTCATGGAAAATAGGCTCAAATTCATCCTTCCCTCCATCATAGACCAATGCCAAGTAATCTTGATGAAAGGTAGGTTCATCATAGATGGAATCATAATAGTCCACAAACTGGCTCATTCGATCGTCAAGAACAAAAAACCCAGTATGTTTCTGAATCTAGACATGAATAAAGAATTTGATCGTGTATCCTGCCATTTTTTCTTGAAGTCCTGGATAAATTTGGCTTTCACAAATATTGGGTGGAATTGGTTAGGGAATGCATTTCCTCTATGTGGTTTTTAATATTGGTTAATGGTTCTATGGTTGGATTCTTCAGAAGCTCCAAAGGAATTCGTTAGGGTGAACCCTATCCCCTTATCTCTTCATCATCATGACAGAAGACCTAGGGAGATTCTTGTCAACAACATGTGCCAGAGGTTTCATTTCTAGAATTAAACCAACCATGGGATCAAGGGCCACCACCTACCAATATTGCATCGATGATACCATTATGCCATATTTGTTTTTTGTACCTGAAGCAAAGATCATCAAATTTCTTCTTAACTATTATGAAACTACTGTTGGTCAAAAGGTAAACTACAATAAAATTAGACTATACTTTTTGAACATATCTATATCCATACAGAATAGAATTTCTAAAATTCTAGGGTGCACCATTGCCAAAATTCACACCATGCACCTTGGGCTACCGATGTTCCATGGAAGGGTCTTTGCAACAATGTGGTCCAACATCCTCGAGTGCATCAATAAAAAGTTATTCGGGTGGAAAAGCACAATGCTAAGTTAAGTTTCTAAATCCACTATTGTTCAAGCCTACCTCCAAAGCATACCAATTTACTTTTTGTCCATCTTCGAAGCTCCCAGCTCTATCTACCATAATATCAAACAAATCCCATGCAAGTTCCTTTGGGTTGGAAACAAAAACCATAACAAATAGAGTGTGCTCCAGGAAATACTTTCGTAGCCTCAACTTCAGAAGGATTAGCAGGATGAACATGGCCCTGATAGCCAAAGTCATGGAGAATAGTTACCAATGAGCAATCCACATGGATTGACATCATCAAGGCAAAATACCTCCACCATATTCCATTCATGGGTGAACACCACCTCCCATCTAGCTCCCATTTCTGGAATTCTTTGGTCTTGACCAGAGACATCATCAATAAAAGCCTCAAATGGTGCTTGGGCACTGGGACAAACATAAGGTTCTAGGAAGACTCTTGGTTGTGTAACCAGCCTCTTATCAATGACCCTAACCTTTTTTCTATCAAACCTATCATTGACGCTCTTCTCGAAGATAAATTAGCTCACTTCATCACTTAAGGGCCTATCATATGTGAGTGGAAAATCCTCACTATAAACAAACCTTCTAGGAATATTACTGAGGCTTATAGAAACCTACAAAGTATTCTCTATGTCTATGTCATTTTGAATAATCATAACCCCGATTTCCCTATTTGGAGCTTATCAAAAACGAGTAATTATACTATTAAAACTACTTATTACAGCCAAGAACCTCTAACTGATAACTGGAAATTAGCAAACAAGGTGTAGGAGGGAAATCATCCCTAAAATTGCTTTTTTTCTTGGTTGGCCTCCTCGAATAGAATCCTAACGATTGATAATCTCATTTCTAGAAGGCTCCTTATCCCCAACTGGTGTGTTATCTACAAAGCAGCCTAAGAATATACCACCCATATTTTCTTGGAGTGTCCTTTCTCCCTAACTGTTCTAAACCAGGTCTTCAAAAATTTTAGTGTATCTTCGGTCTACCTGCCTACTATTCAACAACTATTCCAACAGTGGCCTCAATCGTTTAAAAATTGGCAACTCAATTTCCTCTGGTTATCCTGTCTACACCACTACCTATGGAAAATATTGCTTGAAATAAACTCTAGGATATTTATAGCTCAAGCCATCGACCCTTGTAGGAACACGCTAAAAATATTATCCATAATGACGAAAAATGCCTCCCTTGTCTCTTCTCCTGAATCTCCCCCTCCTAGTATTGAGGTTACCCTTGCCAGCAAGTTCAAACTTTCTAACCTTTTATGCGTGCCTCTTATTTCTATCAAAAGGTCTTCTATCAGGTGGATTCCCCTTTTGATCAAAATCATGAGCATATTCTATAGATGATCATTGAAGGGGACTCACTTCACATCATCAACTACCTCAAAGGTACCTCTACCCTACCCTGGCCATTATCTAACATTATCCAGGAATGCAAGACATTCACTAGAAAATACACAAATATTGTGATTCAGCACCAAGACAAGGAGGGGAACAAAGCAACAGATTGGTTGGCAAACAAAGGCGTTAGTGAAACCTCCATTCAAGTTTGGAGGAATTATTTTCCCCATGATATCAGAACTGACAGGTCCAATACGAATGTTTGTACACTATAACTTTGCCAAGGCCCATGCAACACTCCAAGGTGATATTTCCAAGGGAATGGCTCATCCTGCCAAGAACCTCCTTAGTATACCCAATGCTAATATTTCCATGTCTATAAATCATGTTAGAGTATTCATTTGTGCATCCATTGCTAAGGTTTACACGAGTTTGGTACACATCAAATTTTTCAATTTGCACTACCCTGAAGTCAAAATTATGATGATGACACATGAAATCCTAGTCAGTGACACCATGACCCAAAGGCAGCCCATAGAGATGGCACCTCCCATCCTTGGTAATTGGAACAATTTTAAATTCAAAAGAGGCCTTAGCATTGGTGCTCGTATAATTTGTGCCCATAACACTTCCCCTAATGCTTTGAGTTGGTGGCCCTATCCTTACCTGAGAAATAGGAAAATTATCATTCTCATGATAGATCACAATGATCTAACTCAGTAGGCTCTTCCTTATTTGACTCATAATCAAGGAACCTATAGCAATATTTACAATCTGATGCATGGCATATTCCCCAACCATGTCATGATCACTCTGAGGTCTATTCGTCTCCACCTAAATCTTAGGAGAAGAAACCTACTGTAAAAAGTTGTCAGTCCCCTGAAATTTATCAATATTTGCACCCTCCTCATCCTTTTGAATGCTAAACACTCCAATGGACTAATTATGGATCGTCGTAATCCTTCCATGATGTTTTTCCTATAAATCATAGGGCCTCCTTGACATGGTAAGTTTTGGGCTTTATAGTTCGGTCCATCACTAATTTCAAGGCTAGTTATGGTGAACCCCTTTTAGATTAACCTCTCTTGAATGGCCTCCTCGCCTTATAGATCATCCTCATTCTCACCGTCATCCATGCCAAAGTCTTTATTTACTTACTCCCGAGAACATCTTGGAATTAGAAAAGGAACAAGGCATCTTGTGATCTCATTGCTTATCCCTTTAATGACCATCATTTCTCCTCTTCCAACATCAATCATTTCTCCCCATCTATGGACATCATTTAACCCGATAACCTTAATCTTGAGTCTGACATTGAAACTATCCTCAACAAGAATGTTTTCCTTCCGTTCCTTAAAAAATTTAGGGGCCATGACAAGGTTGCGACCAAGGACTTCACCTCCACTTGAGTTAATGGCAAATTTCTTGTTAGACAGATGAAATTCACTATATTTGTTGACCTTCTCATAGATATTACCAAGCTTCCTAACGACGTTTTCAAACTCCATAGAGATAATCACTCCATCCAATAAGAATTGAAGCACTTCTTTGACAAGGGGAAGAAGTTGGTTAGAGATGATAAAGGAGGTATTATTCATGAGAAGCTACCAGATCTATGGTGCAGAGCTCTGATTCCTGTGATACAATACATCACTATTGACAAAGTGGATGAGCCTTTGAGGAGCTTTCACCTAGATCTCCTCAATGTTCTGAGAGATGTTAAAGAGGTGAACGTCCCACAATATCTTTGATGCTCAGTGGAAGTGTCAATTGAAAATTTATAGAAGAAAGATTCATCCCACATTAAACACCAAGTGTTGTTCTTGATCATCTATGACCATATACTGTAGAAAGTTGCCACCAAGGTGGATTTGAACCCTTTTCGGTGTATTGAGGAGGAATAGTCTATTGTTGACATTGTGATGAACAGTTGAAGCTCCACCAACCGTAGAAGCACTCAGAGGAATTCAAAAAAAATAAAGAGCCTCAAATTGACCACCTCTAAAACCGAGCCTTCATTGGATCAGGATCTCATTGATGCTAGAGCAATATCGAAAGTTAAACGTGACTCCTTGAAAATCCTCATCAAGATGCTGCAAAATATCTATCAGACTCAATCTAATGCCTTAACTGGTCTTGAGCATGTAATCCGTATCTCAAATGCCATCACTACCACAATTCAAAGGTGTACAAGGTTACCCTTCCTGATGAAAAAAACAACATGGATAACCCTTCTATGGAGTAAGTTTATGTTCATGTTCATTTTCCCCTTTATCATGCTTGGGTTTTCAAGGTTTGCTAGTGTTGTTTTCTTATGGCTCTTTCATGGCGTCTGTTCTTTTGCTAGTTCTATTAGTGGTATTTCCCAATGTCTTTTACGTAGCCTCTATTTTTTTTTATGGTCTTGTCCTTTGGTTGGGTTAAGTTGTGAGCTCTTTCTTAGGTGGTTCCCTAGTGGTCTCTCAGATGCTTTTCTAGGCTTCCTTTTGTAGACACCAAAATAGCACCAATCCGATTATGTGACCGCAAACACTGATCGCATTGACACACACAGCCCCAAGGGAAGCCCACAGAGGTCAAACAGTGGTCCTAACCACTCTCACAGCAGTTTTGGAAGGTCAGAGATCAATTTGGCACCTTCAAGCACTTTGTTCAGTATCCATCCCACCCTGGGACGAAGTCAAACAGGGATTCACCCCACCTAGGGACGAATTTTGAATTCACTCCAAGGTGGGGCGAATTGTAGGTTTGACGGGCAAAAAGTCAAATCTTGACAAATGGCAGCTCAGATCCACCACCCAACACTTCCTTCATCGCATGGGAGTATGGGTGAGTGTTTTCAAGCGTTAGAGGCATCTGCAAGGTCAGTCATGAAGTCCCAATTCAGGGAGGAATCTCCTTCCCCTTGGGAAAGCATGATTGCCATGTGGTGCCTCTGCATGCCCATTTCAAGAGACCTCTAGGTCTATAAATTGGTGAGTTTCCTCACCCTAGAAAATAGAGGAGAAGTAGCATTTTAGAGCAATGAAGTGTTGTTTTATTTACACACCTCACACCTTTTGGATTTGCACCTTTCGCATCCTTTATCTCCTTTAGAAGGGAGGTCATTGGGTGATTATTGGGAGGACGAATATCGATCCCAAAACCCAACATTTGGTCATGATATCCCACCAAATTTGACAAAAATACCACACAAGAGGTTTTGGACCCATCCCAAGTGGATTGGTGTCGAAATCAAGCCTCCAACGGCGGGCGGCCTGCCCCATGGGCACCCCCTCCCCACACTGCCACAGTCCTAATCGCCCCCTTTCGGAGTGATGGGAATTCCATAGTAGAATTACTTCCTTTCATTTGTGCATTTAATTCTATGATGTTTAGATAGGTTGCCATTTGAATTTCGTCTTGTTTTAAACAGTTTTGACCATATTTCTATCTTTGCTTGCTTTTACTAACCTACAGGTAGCATCATCAAATTACCATTGATGGAGGCTAAATTGGGAAAATCTGACCATATGGGTCTTCCCAAAATGCCCCCAATTATCTAACCCCAAGTTTTAGGTCTTTTGGAGCTTTCGAGGCAGGACATTGGGATAGTACCTATTCGGCGTTTTGTTGCAGGTGAATTCGTCCCACCGCAGAACGAATTCAAATTGGTGAGGAATTTTATGACTATTGCAGAGCCCTCCTGGTGATGTCTTGATGCCCCTGTCAAATTTTCATAGCATTTGGAATTGTTTTATTCATATTTTTATTCGTAGGCTTGGGGATTGCATGCTTTGTTTCATCCGCAGGTGCTACTGATTGTTTCTTGTTATTTTGAATGCAGGGTTTGGATGTCGAAGGAGTAGCGAGGATTCTAAAATCATCAACGCAAGCGGCGATGATGTTTGGTCCACCCATTTTACATTTGGGCATGCGAAAGAAGGAAATGCGCCCATGGATGTAACTAGAACGAATGCTTAAACGCTCCTAGCCCTTAGAATGGGAGGATGTGCATTGTAACTGAGTTGGAACATATCAATAAAAAGGGTTGTCTTCTTTAATTCACATTTATTCCAGTTTTATTAGATCATGCTTTTCCATCTTTTCATGCACTTTCAAGTTTTTAGGATTTAGCGCTAAGTTCGGTTTCTTTGTTTGAATATCACATGTTAGCTTTCCCTTTTTGCTTCCGTATCCTCGTGCTTTCAGTGGAAATCACGGTGGGAAATTGTCCTCTATTTTTAAGATCAGATATCTGATCCAAGTTTGGTTGTTTTTTCTTGCAGGTACCATGTGAAAGCACGAGATTCCGGGAAAAGGAAACACTAATTGCGATGCAACCAAAATCAAATGCGCTTAAGTCCTAGAAATGTAAATTGCATGAAACGAAAGAGACGCATTAAAATGAGATACAAGCGAATGGAGAAAACACAGCCCTTTCATTAAACTTTCTTGATCTCTATTACAAATACGCCTCCTCCCTTTTCGGGGGCTAGGAGCGCTAAAAGAATTTGATTACAATCACTTAATGTTCCTCTTTCCGCGTGCCCACGATTGAAATGGACGGGCCAAGATGATGCCGCCGCTGATGTCGATGAGTTCTTCACCTCTGTCGCTTCTCCTGCGAACAAAGAAACAACCAAGATGTCAGTAGCACCTGCCGCAAATGGAAAGTGTTCGTTCTCTAAAATTAACGAAATATGCATGTAAACATTTGCCTGAAACGGTAAATACAGTGAGTCCAAATGGCTTGAAATCTTGACAGAAGACAGAAAAAGTTACCAGAAGGCCATTGCCACTGAGACAGCTGGCCAATCTGCCTTCAACTGGAATTCGTCCCTGGGCAGGACGAATTCGACTGCAATTCGTCCCTGGGTGGGACGAATTCTTCTGTGTTGAAGAAGCCGACCTGCTGTTGCTCCAATGTCGATTCCCGAGACCTGCAAAACGCCTGCAAACAAAGGGGTTATGTAATTGGGGCCATTTTGGGACGACCCAGATGGTCGGATTCTCCCAATTTGGCCTCTACCCTCGGGAATTTGATCTCGCCACCTGCAAGTTAGTGAAACAACAAAGCGACACAAAACATACTAGAATCTGATCAAAAGTTATGAACTTGCAGCTATGAGTTAACCAAACATGATAACACAAAATGCAACCTGAAAAAGTAATCTAGAATGCTCTAAAACTTAGAAAGTGCGGGGGTGCCCAAGTGGGCCTCCCACCGTTGGCACTTGATTCCGGCGCCAATCCACTAGGGATGGGCCCAAAACCTCTTAGGATTGAGGGGTCGGCGAATTGGTTGGTTCGGGTGTCCATGTGTTGGATTTGGGTCAGGTTCAAGCTTCCAAAAGCCACCCAACAACCTCCCTTGCAAGAGAGATTGGTGGATGCGAGAAGGTGAACCAAAAGGGATGCAAGTGGGTCTTCAACTCGGCAGCACTTCGTTGCTTGAAATCTCCTTCAACCTCTCTCTTTTGGGTGAGAAAAGTCCCACCTTTTATAGACCCATGGGGTCTCTTTTGAGAGGGAAGCACAAATGCCATGTGTTGGTCATAGGTGCCATGTGGCAGTCATGTCTTCCCATGAGGGAGGGGAGTCCTCCATTGACTTGGGCTCTCATAACTGCCCTTGTGACAGTCTTCTAACGGCCTATCTATCCACCCACACACGTGTGCGAGGCAGGAGTCATCAACTGATTGTCCTGGGCTGCCACTTGGCACCATTCTTCTTTTTGCCCGTTAAACTTGGAATTCGTCCCTGGGTGAGACGATTTCAGAATTCGTCCCTGGGTGAGACGAATTCCAGTTAGTATTCGTCCCTGGGTGAGACGAATACCGAGCAAAGTGTCTAAATGTGCCAAATTGCTTCCTGACCTTACAAAATTGCTATGAAAGTGGTTAGGACCACTGTTTGACCTCTGAGGGCTGCCCTGGGGGCTGTGTTTGTCAAAGCGATCAGTGTTTGCAGTCACATAATCGGATTGGTGCTGTTTTGGTGTCTACAGATGCCCCTTTTTGGGATGCGCTGTGCATGGCACAACGCCGAGCAAAAATAGATAACCAAAGCACTAATGATTAGGGTTTCTTGGTAACCTAACCAACTTTTGATGCCCCAAGCATGGAAAGGGCATGCATTCTTGAATCCTTGCTTCTGACGAGCTAAGGAGTTTGATTTCAAGTGTTAACCTATTTTGGTGAGGTGTGACTTGAACTTAGACATTGATCAGTCATGAATAGGCGAAGGGCGTTTTATCCACAGGGGAACCTTGTGTTCATGATTCACGAAATGCCAAGTGTTTGATTGATTTGATTGTTGCTTGTTTATCGCCCCAAGCAAGAGCGTGATTGTCTTTGTCAATGATTCTTTGAATGCATGTCGTTTTCCTTAATTGGGTGTGTGATTGTTGATTGGTGACTAAGTGTGACTACCCCCTCAAGCGACGAATCGATGAGGGAATGACCTTCGTGAGCAAAGCGACGAGTCGCTTGACCCAAGATGACTTGTGCAAGGGTGCGTTTAGAGGGTTTACCGTTAAGCATGTGCAATTTTTCCAACATTTGGACCTATTTTTGGTGGGTGTTAACCCTTTTGGTGATGCCGTAATGAGGTGAAATCATCGAAAATCTAACTTCCCGTGGAGCGGTCCGGCTATTATAGCCTTCTTGGGGAAGTAGGAGAGCGATAATTTGAACCCCGACATCGATTTTGTTTGCCCAGAGGTTAAGTGCAAGAGCACTTGTGTCTGGCAATGTTTATTGTTGTTTGTTTTTGTTGAATTTTGTACTGTTTTTGTTGTTTTTTTGTGACGCGTTTGGAGATGCAATTGTCGAAAATCCGTCTTCCGTGGAGCGGTCCGGCTATGGTAGCCTTCTTAGGGAGTATGATAGTGACAATTTGTGACTCCAATGTCTATTTTGTATGGCTTGGATGTCAAGTGCAGCAGCACTCTTATCGGGCAAATTTATTGTCTGTTTTTAGTGCATTTTTGATCATTTTTTGATGTTTTTGAAGTGCTGGTTTGAATTCGTCCCTGGGTGGGACGAATTCCAGCTGTAGAATTCGTCCTTGGGTGGGACGAGCGCTAACCTGAGCGTTCATCCCAGTCAAGGATGAATTCCAGCTCAAAAGGCCTATTTAAGGGCCAAAACTTGCATTTGGGCTCATTTGTGTCATTTTTTTCTTTCGATTTTGGAGCTCTGGGAGGAGGAGGTAATTCTGCGAAGCGAAGCGCTGCTGGAATTCTCTCTGCCATCATGAGTGCACAAACTGGTTCGAGTGGCGGAGCCGAAGCGAAACCTGTAAGTGTCTTCTAGAGCTTATTTTTGTTTAAAATTGCACTTGTTTTATTTACTTGTTTTTGCGATGCTGTTTTTGAAAATGTGTTTTAAAACTTAAATCTTGAATCTGGATTTGAATTTTCTTTTTATTCTGTACAGTTATTTTCCATGATTTTTTTATTTTTTTTTGTTGAATTGTTTTCTTTTGCAGGTTCGGAGCCGGTACCGTGTACCCACCGCCTTTGCTGAGGCGCGGGGTGCACTGACTGATGGTGATTGGGAATGGCTTGATGCCCTTGGGCTCAAGCAGGTGTCTCGACTGGAGCCTGTGGTCCCGGATCAGGCCTATCTGATGGCCCTGATCAGACTTTGGGATCCTCGGACCAACACGTTCCATCTTTCGACAGGGGAGATGACTGTAACTTTGGAGGATGTCTATCGGTTGCTTCGGATTTCGATAGATGGACTGCCTATTAGGACATCGCCGCGTGATCAATGGATCTTGTACTTACGAGATGCTTTGGGCATGGGGAGCGGCTGGGTGTAACGAACCCGGTGGAGACCGTCGAGGTGGATCGCCGGACCGGCGGGATTTTGGTTGGTTGGTGGCGAGGAGAGGGGGTGTTAGGAGTGAGGCACGCATTCTTGATGGGCCTTATTTCTAACATGCTTCTCCCCGATTCGTCAGCGCGAGGTTCCCGTGGAACCCGCTGGATTTGATATGGCAGTTGGTAGAGTGCCCGATAGAAGCACCACTGATTTTGAGATGGGGACAAACATTGTTGGCACAGCTCTACGGGGAGCTGTATGCGGTCCGCTGTCGGCAGCGGAAGGGTGTCAGTTGCAGTTATCTGCTGCAGTGCTGGGGTTGGCAGCACATAGCAGTGGAGAGGCCGACCGGGTTACCGTGGATGACTCGGGCGGTGATGGAGGATGAGGAGATAGGCTATGCAGTTTTGTGGCGGCGGTCTGCGGAGCAGGGGCAGAGTCGGCGATGGGCAGGTGCCGTTGAGCACTACACTGAGGCCTTTTCTCGGCTCACTCCAGGGGAGGTGTTTTGGCGTCCCTATCGGGACTGTCCAGCCTGGCCTGAGGCTGGAGAGTGGCTCCGACGGGTACGCAGGGAGCGGTGGTTGACTGGGAGGCACGGGACGGAGCATGAGTTCTTTTCATATATCCGGGTTACACGACAGTTTGGGGTGCGCCAGGGGTTGCCTAGTGAGCCCGTGGTCTATCGGAGGCGGGGAGATGAGAGGGATTTAGATCCACCGGTCACCGCGCCATTGGGCGAGGAGGTCAGATGTGGTTATTGATGTCCCGGACGTAGATGACGTCGGGACTACCACTGAGTATGACTCGTGGTGGGTACTACGGCGATGGAGAGGAGAGGGGCCACTGGGAGGCACGGAGGCGGCAGTGGAGGGTGCTGAGGTAGCAGGGGATGATTGGGGAGGTCCGTTGGATGATGCGGACATGTTGGGTGATGAGGATGTAGACTTGGGCGCTCCGGATCAGCCGGACATGCAGGACGTGGATGAGCAGTGGGAGCCAGAGCGAGTTGCTGTTCCAGAGGATCCTGTTCGTCCGGCAGATACAGAGGAGATGGAGTCTGAGATACGTGCTAAAAATGCATGACTGACAGAGCTACTATGGATACGGGATCTGGAGTTGGGGGATGCGAGGCGTGAGAGGGATATCCTACGGGCTGAGCTAGCAGAGCGGGATAGAGTTTTGGCACAGCGCGATGATGCAGTGTCATACTATCATCGATGAGAGGCAGAGTGGTGTCGTCACCGGATAGAGTTGGAGAGGGAGGTCATCCGCCTTGGTGGGTGACTTCCTGAGCCCTCGGTCAGTGGATCTTCTCATCGGACGAGGGATATAGTGCACGGTTCCCGTGCGATTTTTTTAGATGAGGGAGGTGGTAGCAGGCATGATGCGGGGTTGGCGTAGCCGCCCTGCAGGGTCCCATAGGACCCACACCACGGGGGGTAGTTCCCGTCGCACCGATCCTGCGTGATTATGGTGGTCGACGCTTTAGGTTGGGTTTTTTGGATATGATTGCGGGGTCTGAGGACCAATTTTGTAGCCTACGGGCATTTTTTTTTTTTGACGATATATATATATATATACCGGTTTTATTGTGGTTTCTTACATGTGATGATTTTATTTTTGTTATGCATGATGGCTAATTACTATGGATTTATGCATATTTATTTATTTTGATGAATGCTTATGTTATGATGAATGCAAATGTTTTTGATTTCTTTATGTGATATGCAAAGTGAATGAATGGAATTTTGTGATGATTGGTTATGGCACCATAGGCTGTTTAAGATGCTTTTTATTGTTATGGTGTATGACTCTTGTATGGATATATGTGGTTTTCTATTTTTGTATTTTCTGATGGTATTATAAGGATGATAAGCAGCGCAGATGGTTTAGGAATGTATGTAAGGTTTTTTGAGATTCAGACAGTTTTAACTCACTATCCATGACTGTACTTTATCTTACAAGACTTTTGGACAAGGTATGAATCGGACTTGTTTTTGACCAAGTTATTTTACATCCCTGTGTGTGCAATTGAGTTCATTTAGTGGTATTTGTTAGGATACCGCCAGTGCCAGATGGGCTTTCAACCGAACCTGTACTGAGGATCACCTAATTAGCTCCACGAATTCCTTTGTTGTATGTACTAAGATTAATCTGCGATGTAATCCAGGATGCCATAAGCTAGCTCATCCACATGCAAACATTGATCTCGTACGCAAGTTAATGTGACAGATATATCGTCATGCGGGAGGTTTACTTCGGTTACCGATAGGCTATCAACCAAATTGGTACTGAAGCTTGCCTTATGACCTATAGAATGCTGAGAGTTCCAGGGATTCAAGGTCAACTCCCTTCTTTTCTTCAATTGTATTGGGATACTTGCTCATTTGTAGTGATGAGATCACTATTTATTTTGATTTGTTTTTCTTTCGAGCAAGGGACTGGGGATATGGAGTGACGAAAATCACTGTTGTTTTTGCCTTTTGATGTGTGCACTGTAGGTTGTCAAATTTTGGAGTTTTGACATTTTGCAAATTTTTGGTGTTTTGCAACTATTGAGAACTTTAGGGATTCTTAGGGAATTGGGTAGGGAGGATGCTTGTCCTTTTGCCAACTCTCAACATTCTAGGGGTCATTCGCACAGGGGGATGATCAAGATAACCATTTCGCTTGTGGTGACCTAGATTACTTTGCAGGTTTCATCTTTCGTTCACACAACTTGGGAATTTTTAGTGTTTTAATTTGTGTTGGGATGTTACGTAACAAGGTGTATTTCAAGTATGACTCTACCTTCGTAAAATCTGTTCGATTTGATACATTACATGGTTAAAGAGGAAAATGATGACTGAATCACGTAAACTCTTGGTACATTTACAGACCACTGACTGTAGTGTGGTAAAAGTTATGCATGGTGTTTTTGTTGTTTTTGTAAAATGGAACTATGCGGAACAAGATGGACTAGCAGAGCAATTGCAGCCTATGGTGCCTTTGACCTATACAACCACAAATATGCAATGTATGGATGCAATGCTTAATGCAAGCTACATATTTTTGTACTTTTGATGGATTGATTTTGTGAATGTGAATATGCGGTGCTAGAGGAACTCTCTATTGATGAATTTGACCAAGCGATTGCGATAATCGTTGGAGCTTTTTAGGTTTGACCAAGTGATTGCGATAATCCTTGGAGCTTTTTGGTGTGACCAAGTGATTGCGATAATCCTTGGAGCTTTTTGGGTTTTGCCCAAGTGATTGCGATAATCCTTGGAGCTTTTTGTTTTGACCAAGTGATTGCGATAATCCTTGGAGCTTTTGGATTGACCAAGTGATTGTGATAATCCTTGGAGCTTTTTGTGGTGACCAAGTGATTGCGATAATCCTTGGAGCTTTTTGTTTTGACCAAGTGATTGCGATAATCCTTGGAGCTTTTGGATTGACCAAGTGATTGTGATAATCCTTGGATAAGTGATTATAATCCTTGGACTTTTGTGGTGACCAAGTGATTGCGATAATCCTTGGAGCTTTTTGTTTTGACCAAGTGATTGCGATAATCCTTGGAGCTTTTGGATTGACCAAGTGATTGCGATAATCCTTGGAGCTTTTGGATTGACCAAGTGATTGTGATAATCCTTGGAGCTTTTTGAGGATATGGCTTTCTTAGATGTGGAATGGTCGCAAATGACTGATATTCAAGGGTTCTGTTTCCTTGATACCATCAAGAGAAGCTAGCCGGTATGTCCCGGGTCCTATTATGCTATCAATGACATATGGACCTAACCAATTTGCCATGAATTTGTCCCTCATGTGGGACGGCAAATTAGAGTTTTGTTGGTTTTCCTTCAGAACCAAATCACCAACCCGAAAGTCTCTTAGGTGAACTTTCATGTTGTATGCTTTCTTAAGCCGCTCTTGATAGATACGTAAGTGCTCGAGAGCATTAACGCGTCGTTCGTCAAGCAACGTAAGTTGGTCTAACCGGGCCTGCCGCGCAGTGTTATCATCGATGAACTCCTTGCATTGATATGCGGAGTGAAGAAATTTCCAACTCGAGAGGCATTACTGCCTCTGAACCATACACGAGCGAAAACGGAGTTGCCCCAGTGGGCGTCCGAATGCTAGTGCGATAAGCCCAAAGGGCAAGTGGGATTTGTATGTGCCAATCCTTATGATTGTCTCGCGACTGTATTTTTAAGGATGGCGACTAGTGTTTTGTTTGATGCCTCTGCTTGCCCGTTTGCTTGCGGATAATAGGGCGTTGAAAAGTCTGTGCTGAATTTTGTACTTTGTGGTCAAAGCACGCACGTCTTTGTTCTTGAATGATGGCCCATTATCCGATATTATTTTGGATGGAATACCAAAATGACATATGATGTTATGCAAGATGAACTCCACAATGCGGGGTCCTTTCGTTGAGGTTAACGGAATTGCTTCCACCCATTTGGTAAAATACTATGTGGCCGTTATGATAAACGTGTGACGGCCTGACGATGCAGGGGAGATCTTTTCGATTAGATCGAGGCCCCACTGCGAAAATGGCCAAGCATACTGGACTGTCTGTAGGGCCTGGGAAGGTACGTGCATCAAATTGGCATGATGTTGACATTTCACGCACTTCTTGACATATTCGCAACAATCTCGCTCTAAAGATGGCCAATAATAGCCCATGCGAAGAATGCGCTTTGCGATGGCCATACCACTAAAGTGACCACCACATGTACCGTCGTGCGCTTGGGCGATCGCCCAAGTGGACTATTGTTGGTCCAAACAGCGAAGAAGAATTCCGTCATAGCTTCGACGATACAAAATGTCTCCTATCAAGACATACTTAGCCGCTTTCTGCTTGAATGTTCGTTTTGCGGCGTGCGTCAATCCAAAGGGAAGATTACCTAACTTGAGGTAGTCTCTTATGGGTAAATACCAGTCCTGTTGATCAGAAACCTCGACAGTATGAACAGCCAATCCCTTTCGAAGTTCTTCCCTAACAAATGCTGAATGGGATAGAACTTGTAAGAATAGCGTTGTGTTGCTATTAATGGGAGTGGGGGAGAACAAGGACCCCCGCTTGGCACGTTTCGAGACGATCTCGGATTCGAAAGAACTTATCCGAGGATGGTTCAATCTGGATCATGTGGATTCCTCGGCGTCAAGTCTGAGCTTGCACGCTCTATCACGGATTGCGATAAGGTTTTGACTTGAATAGTTGTCATATCACCTGAAAGGTCTTGCGGGATTAGTGACCCCAAAGAGGCCATTGTGTCCGCAAAATGATTCGATGATCGAGGGAGTGCCTCGATGTCATACCACTCAAGTTTTGCCAAGAATTTGTCCATGAGGGCTTTATAGGCCTTCAGAACTGGGCATTTGCATTGATATACCCCTTTGACTTGATTGACTATTAACAGCGAATCACCAAAGATATTCAATCGTTTGATGTTCATGGCGATTGTTGTTTGAAGACCTAGGAGCAAGGCTTCATATTCTGCATTATTGTTGGTGCACTGGAAGTTTAATTTAAATGACAGGGGCATTGGAGCGCCCTGCGGTGTGAAGAATACAATTCCTGCGCCACCACCTTGCTCGCATTTAGAACCATCGAAGAACAGGGTTATGTCGGCCTGTGACTCAGGCTCATCAGAATCTGGCGATTCTAAGACATGGAAGACCCCATCATCGGGTAGTTCTATGACCAGAGGCTGATCGTCTTCAAGAGGAGCCTCTGCTAGTTGATCGGCTATGACTTGTCCTTTGATAGATTTTTGCCCAATGAACTCAATGTCAAATTCCGTCAACAACATGATCCATTTCGCCGTGCGACTACTATGATAAGTACGACTCATCATGTATCGCAATGGATTCTCCTTAGACACAACATACGTAGTGTTGCTCAGCATGTAGTGGCGTAGCTTTTTGGTAGCAAACACCACCGCCAAGCAGAGTTTCTCAACGTATGCATAGTTAAGTTCGTAACTGACTAGGGTGCGGCTAAGATAGTAAGTAGCCTGTTCTTTGTGAAGTTCATTCTTTTGGGCTAGCATGGCTCCCAGTGCCACCTCACAGGCCGAGATGTATAAGTAGAATGGCACTCCTGGTCTAGGTGGTGCCAATACCGGCGGCGAAGCCAAGTATTGTTTGATTTCGTCAAAGGTCGACTGGCACTCGTCATCCCAATGAAATGTGACCCCCTTGTGCAATAATTTGTTCATGGGTCGGCATTTGTCAGATAATTGCGCTATGAAGCGTTTAATCGACGCGACCTTTCCTTGCAGACTTCTGAGCTGCTTGATAGTGTTTGGGGGAGCCATTTCAAGGATTGCCTTGACTTTCTTTGGGTCCACTTCGATGCCTCATTTTGAGACTATAAAACCCAAGAGTTTTCCAGATGTGACGCCAAATACGCACTTCTTGGGATTCAGTCTGACCTTATGCTCTATGAGGCGATCGAGAATCTTGCTTAAGTCACCGAGATGATCTGAGCGCAAAAGAGATTTGGCTAACAAATCATCCATGTAATCTTCCAAAGTTTTGTGCATGTAATCATGGAAGATGTATGTCATGGCACGTTGGTAGGTAGCGCCAGCATTTTTAAGGCCAAAAGGCATGACCTTATAACAAAATGTCCCCCAAGGCGTTGTGAACGCCGTTTTAAGTTGGTCTTCAGGATTGATACGAATTTGGTTGTATCCCGAGAAGCCATCCATTAGGGAGAGCATTTCATGACCTCGTTGTAGCGTCTACTAGCGCGTCGATGCTTGGCAAGGGGAAATCATCCTTAGGACTCGCTTTGTTTAGGTCTCAAAAATCGGTGCATATGCGAATCCTCCCGTCGGGCTTCTTGACGGGAACCATGTTGGACAGCCATGGCGGATAATCCACGCAGATGACAAACTGTGCATCCAACAGCTTTTGTAATTCGTCTTTGACCATCAAGGCCACTGTTGGGTGCATCTTGCGTAGTTTTTGCTTTACAGGCTTGATTGTCGGATCAAGCGTTAAATTATGCGTGACTAGCTACGGGTCTAGTCCCGGCATGTCTCTGTATGACCATGCAAAAACCTCCTTCTTCGCTTTGAGAAGGGTAATGTAATCGGCTTGCTCTTCGGGGGAAAGACTTACCCCCAGTTTGATAATCTGTGGATTCGTTGGGTCTAAGCCGATGTCTACGTCAGTCGTTTCTTCGACTGACATGTGGGATCCTTCCTCCAACTGATGTGGAGTCGGGATCAAATGGATATCATTGGCTGAGTTTAAATCTACGTTTGGAACCTCGGGTCCCTCTTCAGCCTGAAAAATTTCTTGAGTTGTCCTTGGGGTCAAATGAGGCATTTCACCGAAAGGCCAGTACTCTGATGGTGATAAAGGTGAATTGACGCGATCCCAGTCGATGGCATCTATGTCTAGATGCAATGACCATGTTGGATCGGCCAGATTGCGGATGGGTGCGGTCAAATCAATGGAGATCATGTGGATGGAATGAATTTGGTCTCCAGAACCGCGGGTGTGATAGCTCGATTCTTTTAGATGCTCCCTATACTCTGGATCTGGCTCTACGGGAACGGGCACGAATGGATCTTCCCTAGGTGCGAATTCGTCCCTATTTGCGAAAAGGATGGCAGGGTCTTTTCTCGGCACTGGTGTCATGATGGGATCTCGAGGTGGACGATGCTCATCTTGAATTTGGAGCCATGGATCCAATACTTGGTCCCACCTTGCAGGGGTCTACCCACCATTCATGCCCTAACCGTATGCCCATCTCGTCCCATTAGATCTTCATGGGTTAAAGCATGGTGATGTCATCGCGCATGTCCGAGATAGTCCATTTCGGTCTCATCTTCCGAATCACTTTCGAAGACCCAAAAATGTTCATCCTCTTCAAGAATCGTTGCTTGCGGCGTTGAGGATCCTCCTTGTTCCAAGCAAGTTAATCCGGTCCCATTGTGGTTGTTCCACTCTTGGTGGAGGGACCCGATTCTCTTGATGTTGTGTTGTTTCATCCGGAATCTCTAAGGGGAACAACTTCGGAAAGATGTCCGATAGTCGTTGGTTTTCTCTTTGAGGACCACTGTCCGAACTTTCGCCTCTCTCTAGCAAAGGAGAGGGATTACCGCTGTTTTCGGGGGTGTTTGTTGACCATGGGAGGTAGTCTCCCAATGTGTATTCTGTATTTGGATTGGCATAAGGGTCTAATGCCAATCCCCCCTTGTTGCCTATTTCTAGGCCTTGCATATTTTCAACCAAGATGTCTAATGGCAGGGGATGGTTGAACCCTACCCCCGACTTGTCATATGGCATCCGATATCTTGGTTGGCAAAGGATCCGCATCCCTTGCTCATATCCGCCTAGCCCGTATCCATGCCAATTGCATTGGCCGAGATATTTTAGGGCAAAATCTGGGTTTGATAGATAGTTGATGTTTTCAACAAAAGGCTCTTCGTCTGCTTCCTTTTGTTGGCATGGTTCAAGACCATGATCAAGGCCCCCATACACGAAATTTGTCTGGTTTGGAGGGTAGCCTAGAGGAACAATTGTCCCTATGGGAAGGCGAGGTCTTCCCATGTCTTGTACTGACTCCAATGCTGGCGTCGCCACAACATTTTGTACCAAATATTCCCCCAAGCCCGTACTGGCCATTTCAACAGTGATTGTTGATGATTGGGTGGGAGGAAATGGTAGTCCTTCTTGACTCCATTCCATGTTTGGTGTTTCAGGAGTCTTAGTTTCTGTTGTGCTGGGTGTTTTCTCCGTTGATACCGTTGAGATTGTGGGCAACCTTTCTTCCAAGGGTTTAACCTCTTCCACGATCTGTTTTCCCTTGTCCTTCTGTTGGGCCATGATAGGTGGCATTGATGATGAAGGAGCAGGTGATGAGGTCTCACCTGGCTGGGATTTTGCCTTGTTGGCCACCAGTGGTGCCTCGCGGTATCGGACCCTGTTTAGATGGATTTAATTGAAAATCCAAATGCGTTGAAGGGAGGGTCGATTGAGGCATGAATTGTACCGCATTGCAATACTTGAAGGGCTCTAAGTCCATTGGGACTACATGTATTTCTCCCTCATAAGCATACTTTAAGCATTGGTGGGCGATCGAAGGGACACACTTCATGTCCCTGATCCAAGGCCGCCCTAGCAAGATATTATAAGCCATTTCGCCTTCCAGCACATGGCACAGTGTAGGTATTGTCTTTTGTCCTACCTAGATAGGCGGAAAAACTGTGTCGACTGTCGAGCATATTGCATCGTTGAAAGCTCGCAGTGTGTACGTGGAGGCTGTGATGTGAGAGGTTGGCAGCTTCAAATGTTTTAAGGCTGCAGTGGTAATGATGTTACTGGACGAGCCAGTATCTATCAACACTCTCTTGTACGGAATCCCGTTGACCCGCGCGATAACGTGTAGGGGTGGATCTGCCATGTCATTCGATATCGTTTTGACCTCATCTTCTCTGAATGTGATGACCGGCTCCGTACATCGTTTCACATGTCCTACGAAGTTGTTGAAAGAATTTGCTTCATGGGGCTGTAATTCAATGGCTTTTAAAATGTCCATAAGAGCTTCCCTATGGGGTGCTGACTGTTGAATAAGCTCATAAATGGACAGCCTAGCCGATGTGGTCTGCAAACTCTACGTGAGTTTGGTTCGTATCGTGACCTCGGGTCTAGGCGGAGGCAACTGCGTTGGGCGTTGTTGAGGCTGCGATGTTGTCGGAACTTCCCTCGTAGCTACCTCGGGGGCAACTTTGGGTACCTTCTGTTCCTTGTTACTATGCTAATCATTCCCACAAATCCTTGCATGGGAAGATCCTATCGCACCTCATTAATCTGGAGTGGTTTTGTCTGTGCCTCGTGGGCAGGCAAGGGGTCCTTGAATACCCCCATTTGTTGGTTGTTTGGCACGATGGGGTTGTCCACGACCAATGTTCTGTTGTCGATCAAATCCTGGACTAGTTCTTTGAATTTCCAAGCACCCATTCAAGTCATGTCCTCTGCGCCTATGGAATCTACAATACAATTCTTCTCTCGTACCCCCTAGGCTTGGGAATGTTAGGGTCTATAGTTTGAATTTCTGGCAGAGTGACTAAATTTGCCGCTGACAAGCGGTCAAATAAGGAATCCCTAGACTCCGCATATGGGGTGAAATGTCGTCTAGGGCGACGCGGGTAATTTTGCTCCTGTCTTCTATTATCTCTTTCATAAGCAGGAGGCACTGCCTGGTAATTAGCCTTTTGGGGCTGCGTTTCTTGCACAGGCACGGGAACATTTATCGCAACTTGGTTGACTGCAGCGTGTTGTGGTTGCGTTGTCCCGGTTTTAGTGGTTTTATTCCACTCTTTCTTTTTAGGCTTAGCGATTGCGCCTTCACCTATTTTAATCTCTTCTATGACTCTGGCTTGCGCCAAAGCTTCTTCTAAGCTATCGTATTGCCGCAGCAACAATAGACCAGAGATTGATTTTAAGCAACTTTTTGCGAACATCTGCGTGAGATCAGACATAGGAGGACGGTAGGGTAACTTAGAAAGCAAAGCTCTCCATCGATTCCCATATGCTGCCATTGTTTCCTCCTCAAATTGTTTGAGGCTCGCCAGATCACTCGGTGATGCCTTCTTCCTTGTGTTGAAGGCAAAGCGTTCAAGAAACGCATCTACTAATTGATCTAAGTTGCTTATGCTGTGTTTGGGTAGTTGTGTGAACCAATCCGAGGCAGGGCCTGCGAATGTGGTTATGAATGTTCTAAGCAACAATGCGTCATTATCTTGGATGCCGAAGCATTGGCTTAAAAATCTTGTAACGTGTTCTTGTGCGTCCTCTTCACCTTTAAAAACTGCCAATTGAGGCAACTTGAAGTGCTCGGGGTAAAGAGGTGTAGGCACTGAGGGATGCACCGGATTACTGTGGAGTTGACGTAATGTGGGTTTTTGATGCCCAGCAGCTTTTGTTTCCACAGACTCCAAACGCTCCAATAGCGCTTGGTATGCATCGGAAGATTTTATTTCTTCCTCTCTTGTTCTCTCTCGTTGTAAGTTATGATAAACTGGAGGCCTATGGAGGGGTGGCCGAATGGCATCCCTCCCGCCTTGATGGGGACTTTCAACATATTCCTCTTCTGGTTCATACTCCTCGTAAAATTCTTGAGGAGTCTCTCGGGCGAAACCTATGACCCTGATCAAGCCCTCGCTGAAGGTACCCATCATTGTTTCGGGGAGTTGCCTCCCTCTCGAATCCATGAGGTCTTGGAGGCAAAGCTTGACGAGGTCGTGGAGACCTGTCCTGCACCAACGGATTATGTCTCACATATTGTTCGGCTCTTTGAATGCGAGGGGTTGGCTCCCTCTCAGGTAGTTTATAGCGTAGCTCATCCGCTTCGCGTTGCATGCGCTCTCTATCCAAGCGGTGTTGATACTCTATCTCCAGATGACTTTGTTTAAGCCGCATGATTTGGGCTTGACGGGTGGCATGTTGGGCGACTATCGGGTCAATTTGGTCTACCCTATTTTGCTCAGGAGGTTCGAATGTTCCTCCTATGTGTTTGCCTTGATTTTGATGATCTACAACTTCAAGGGGTCGCTTCCCTCTGTCGAGGTAGGCGGCCTGTACTCGAGGTTCTGGCCTCAAGGGGTGATCATGATGTCCAGCTGGTGCGGAAGCGCAAGGTTCCCACGTTGTATGTTGTTGTCTTTGAGGAATGCGATGATCTTCCTCGCGCTCCCTCTCATAGGTGTGAAGGGGGCAGGCGGAGTTAGGTCATTTTGTGTAAAGAACCCTACGCTCTAGATTTTGTCTCTCTGTTTTGATGTGAGGTAAAGAAGGGATACCATATCCACGTTGTCCCTCCAAATGGATGGTTTGCCTGTCTAGCGCTTCGTCGCGCCGTGGCCACTCATGTCTAACCTGAGAGGGCGATTCTCTGTTTACCTCAAGGTCTACATGTAAGGCGTCCTCTCGAAAGGGGCTGCTTTGAATAGGCATACCCCACCGAGGATTCTGAATTGGATTCTTTTGTAGGTTAGACCGATAAGGCGGTATGACCAAATCCTCGAGACTGAAGCGAAGGCGATTCATGCCTGCTTCTTGTGTACCTTTCGGAGCTTCTGCCCTTGATTGGGCTTGGCTGCGGGTGTACACCATTGCGGTGCTTCTATGCTATCTAAATAGATTTTTTATCTTGTTTATGATGATTTTTTTTTTGTCTACACTAAGCAGAAATAAACACACACATGCGCAAACCGTGATTATCTCTTTTAAGGATTATCGGTGTGCCCTAAACTGGTTTAGTGCATTTTGATATTTTGTTTTGTTTTTGTAGGTTTTGAAGAACGTTTAAATGCATAATGAAGGCTCATATAACTCCCAAAATGGTAGCCCCTTCAATATACCAACCAGGCCGATATACCAACCTCTCTATATACCCGCCCTTACGAGAGGGAGACTATAGGTACGTGAGAGCAGAAGGTACATGGTACGTAGGCAGTACGGAAAGGGGATTGTCCTGTTAATGGCACCTACCATAGAAAACTTATCCTCGCGCGCATGGGAATCACCCCAGCTGACACTCGGTCTGTCTTCGTCAGGATTTACGCCTAACAACAGTTGACAATCGGGAAATGGATGCAAAGCTAAGCCAAGGTGGTGATGAACCCACCGTTGGTCTTGCTCAAGGGCTGGGGTCTTACGACCAGCTCCTTGGTTTAAAATTATTGCGTGAAGTGTGTGGGATTCATTTTATTTAACGAAAATGAAACAAGCATAAATGACTTTCCCTAAGCAATGCAGGATTAAATGAAAACAATTAAAGAAACAGAAACAGAAACAAAAATTTTAACAGAGATTATAAAAATCCCTACCTCTTCTCTGCCTGCTCCAGTTGCTTCTGAATTTCTGCTCTGAAAAGTTGCAGACAGAAATTCGTCCCTTGGTGAGACGAATTACAGAACAGAATTCGTCCCTCCCAGAGACGAATTTGAATTCGTCCCAGGGTCAGACGAATTGCAGAACAGAATTCGTCCCTGCTAGAGACGAATAGCAGTATGCAACAAAAAATGTACCTGTCAAGCACAAAACACAAAAATTTAATCAGTTTCTATGATTTTAAACACCAGGGA
Organism: Wollemia nobilis; assembly: GCA_028583015.1. Classification (NCBI taxonomy): domain Eukaryota; kingdom Viridiplantae; phylum Streptophyta; class Pinopsida; order Araucariales; family Araucariaceae; genus Wollemia; species Wollemia nobilis. Next base: position 4,522,911 of record JAQPPZ010016349.1, read on the forward strand.
ACAGGGTCCCACCGTGATCGCCACTGAAAGCACGAGATTCTGGGCGAAGGAAACACTAATTGCGATGCAACCAAAATCAAATGCGCTTAAGTCCTAGAAATGTAAAATGCATGAAACGAAAGAGACGCATTAAAACGAGATACAAGCGAATGGAGAAAACACAGCCCTTTCATTAAAATTTCTTGATCTCTGTTACAATGACGCCTCCTCCCTTTTCAGGGGCTAGGAGCGCTAAAAGAATTTGATTACAATCACTTAATGTTCCTCTTTCCGCGTGCCCACGATTGAAATGGACGGGCCAAGATGATGTCGTCGCTGATGTCGATGAGTTCTTCACCTCTGTTGCTTCTCCTACGAACAAAGAAACAACCAAGATGTCAGTAGCACCTGCCGCAAATGGAAAGTGTTCGTTCTCTAAAATTAACGAAATATGCATGTAAACATTTGCCTGAAACGGTAAATACAATGAGTCCAAATGGCTTGAAATCTTGACAGAAGATAGAAAAAGTTACCAGAAGGCCATTGCCACTGAGACAGCTGGCCAATCTGCCTTCAACTGGAATTCGTCCCTAGGCAGGACGAATTCTGACTGCAATTCGTCCCTGGGTGGGACGAATTCTTCTATGTTGAAGAAGCCGACCTGCTGCTGCTCCAATGTCGATTCTCGAGACCTGCAAAATGCCTGCAAACAAAGGGGTTATGTAATTGGGGCCATTTTGGGATGACCCAGATGGTCGGATTCTCCCAATTTGGCCTCTACCCTCGGGAATTTGATCTCGCCACCTGCAAGTTAGTGAAACAACAAAGCGACACAAAACATACTAGAATCTGATCAAAAGTTATGAACTTGCAGCTATGAGTTAACCAAACATGATAACACAAAATGCAACCTAAAAAAGTAATCTAGAATGCTCTAAAACTTAGAAAGTGCGGGGGTGCCCAAGTGGGCCTCCCACCGTTGGCACTTGATTTCGGCGCCAATCCACTAGGGATGGGCCCAAAACCTCTTAGGATTGAGGGGTCGGCGAATTGGTTGGTTCAGGTGTCCATGTGTTGGATTTGGGTCAGGTTCAAGCTTCCAAAAGCCACCCAACAACCTCCCTTGCAAGAGAGATTGGTGGATGCGAGAAGGTGAACCAAAAGGGATGCAAGTGGGTCTTCAACTCGGCAGCACTTCGTTGCTTGAAATCTCCTTCAACCCTTTTTTTTGGGTGAGAAAAGTCCCACCTTTTATAGACCCATGGGGTCTCTTTTGAGAGGGAAGCACAAATGCCATGTGTTGGTCATAGGTGCCATGTGGCAGTCATGTCTTCCCATGAGGGAGGGGAGTCCTCCATTGACTTGGGCTCTCATAACTGCCCTTGTGACAGTCTTCTAACGGCCTATCTATCCACCCACACACGTGTGCGAGGCAGGAGTCATCAACTGATCGTCCTGGGCTGCCACTTGGCACCATTCTTCTTTTTGCCCGTTAAACTTGGAATTCGTCCCTGGGTGAGACGATTTCAGAATTCGTCCCTGGGTGAGACGAATACTGAGCAAAGTGTCTAAATGTGCCAAATTGCTTCCTGACCTTACAAAATTGCTATGAAAGTGGTTAGGACCACTGTTTGACCTCTGAGGGCTGCCCTGGGGGCTGTGTTTGTCAAAGCGATCAATGTTTGCAGTCACATAATCGGATTGGTGCTGTTTTGGTGTCTACACCATGTTTTCATATGCTAACTGTTGTTCGTTCCATCAGGGGGTGAATACAGACCTGTAATTCGTCTCACCCAGGGACGAATTGGAATTCATCCCACCCTAGGGTGAATACAGTCCTATAATTCATTCCACCCCGGGATGAATTCCAGTCTGTGAAGTTTTTGGGAAGAAACTCAGAACCGATAGATTCGGGCAGAGAAGAGGTAAGAATTCTGCACTTTTCTTGTCATTTTTTGTCTTCAGCTTTTTTGTTTTTCCTGGTTTCTTTTTGCATGCATAGAAAAATTTGCTGCATGTTTACTTTGTTTAATGCAAAATAAAAAGAACCCCACACACCACGTGGAAAATCAAACACCAAGGAGCTGGTCGTAAAACCCCAGCCCTTGATCAAGACCAACGGTGGATTTCATCACCACCTTGGCTTGAATTTTGCATTCATAAACCCCGATCGCTATTGTTGCTAGACGTAAATCCTGACGAAAGCTGACCGAGTGTAGCTGGGGTGATTCCCAGTGCACGAGGATAAGTCTTCTATGGTAGGTGTCATAAACAGGGTGATTCCCCTTTCGTACCGCCTATGTTCCACGTACCATCTGCTCTCACGTACCTATAGTTTCCCTCACGTAAGGGCGGGTATATAGAGAGGTTGGTATATCGGCCTGGCAATGGTATATCGAAGGGGCGACCAATTTTGGGAGTCATAAGAGCCCTCACTTTGCATTTAAATGTTCTTTACAAAAACCTTCAAAAACAAAAGAAAAACAAAAACAAAACACACTAAACCAGGTTTAGGACACACTCTCAATCTTTAAACGAGATAATCACTATTTGCGTATGTGTGTGCTCTTTTTTGTTTAGTGTAGCATAAAAAAAATCATAAAAGAGATAAAAATCCATTTAGCTTGTAGCACAGCAACACCATGGTGTACACCCGTAGCCAAGCCCAATCAAGGGCAGAAGCTACGAAAAGTGTACAAGGGGGCACAAGTCGCCTCCGCTATAGCCCTAAGGACTTGGTCATACCGCCTTGGCGGCCTGACCCACAAGAGAGTCCACGTCATTCCATGTCAAGGTGGAATTATAGGGACACCCCTCTGGGGGACACGCCCGTTCATCACAGCCCCTTTCAGGAAGAATCCTTACACGTGGCACTCAACATAGATAGGAAAGCTCCCTTAGAAGCTCGATATGAGTGGCCACCATGCGATGAAGTGCTAGAGTGGCATAGTGTCCAGGAGGAGAGGCCACATGACTATGGCATCCCTCCTTTGCCCCCCATCACTGTTAGAACCAATAGACAAACCCCAGAGCGCAGGGCTCTTCAAGCAGGGCGAGCTAACTCCGCCCACCCCTTTCACACATACGAAAGGGAGCACGAGGAAGACCACCACATTCCTTGAGAGCAATGTATAGCGTGGGAGCCATGCGCTTTCGCACCCGCTATGTACCATGGTCACCCATTGAGGCCAGAGCCTCGGGTAAATGCCGCCAACCTCGATAGAGGGAAGCGACCCATTGAGATCTCGGATCATCACGATCGAGGTAAATGCATAGGAGAGGCATCCAGGCCTCCAAGGCTCAAGATGGTGGACCAAATTGACCTGGAAGTCGCTAGACATGCCACCCACCAAGCCCAGATCACGCGGCTTGAGCAAGACCAACAACGGCTAGAGCATCTATATCGCCTTAGCAAAGAACGCATTCGGTGCCAAACAGATGAGCTGCTCCATAACCCGATACCTGAGAGGGTTCCAACCCCTCGCACCCAAAGAGCAGAACCATATGAGAGGCATAATCCCTTGGTGCGAGATAGGTCTCCGTGACCTCATCAAGTTTTGCCTTCGAGACCCCCTAGACCTGAGAGGGAGGCCACTCCCCGGAACAACGATGGGTACCCTCCACAGGGACCCACCCAGGGTCATAGGTCTCGCCTAGAGACTCCTCAGGAAGTTTACGAGGAGTATGAACAAGAAGTAGAGTGGGCCGAAATGCCCTACCAAGGTGGAGGGGTTGCTATCCGGCCACCCCCCCATAGGCCTCAAGTCTCCCACAACCCACAACGGGAGCAAACTAAAGAGGAAGAGATTAAATCTTCCGATGCATACAAAGCACTGTTAGAGCATTTGGAGTCTATGGAAACCAAAGCTTCTAGGCCCCAAAAGCCCACGTTACGCCAACTCCGCAGTCATCCTATGCATCCATCAGTGCCTGCACCCCCTTACCCCGAACACTTTAAGCTACCTCAGTTGGCAATCTTTAAGGGTGAAGAGGATGCCCAAGAGCATGTGACCAGATTCCTGAGCCAATGTTTTGGCATTCAGGACAATGATGCGTTGTTGCTAAGGACATTTATAACCACATTCGCGGGCCCTGCCTCGGATTGGTTCACTCAGTTGCCGAAGCACAACATCAATAACTTGGATCAGTTAGTGGATGCGTTCCTTGAACGCTTCGCCTTCAACACCAAGAAGAAGGCGTCACTAAGTGACCTGGCCAGCCCCGGGAGTATGAGGAAGAGACCATGGCGGCCTACGGGAATCGGTGGAGGACTTTGCTTTCCAAGCTACCCTACCTCCCTCCTATGTCCGACCTTACACAAATGTTCTCACGAAGTTGTTTGAGATCGATCTCTGTGCTATTGTAGCTACAGCAATATGCCACCTTAGAGGAAGCTCTGGCGCAAGCCAGAATTATCGAAGAGATCAAGATACAGGATGGCGAGATTGCCAAACCTAAGAAGAAATAATGGAACAAGAACACAAAAATAGGGACTACGCAACAAAAACCCGCTACGGTTAATCAAGTTGCTATAAATGTTCCTAAGCCTGCACAAGAAATACAGCCTCAAAAGGCTAACTATCAAGCAGTGCCTCCTAATAATTATGAAAGAGAAAACCAGAAGCAGGAGCAAAATCAGCAGCGTCACCCTAGGCGATAGTACACCCCTTATACGGAGTCTAGGGACTCCCTATTTGACTGCTTGTCAGCGGCGAACTTGATCAACCTCCCAGAGATTCAAACCATAGATCCTAACGCTCCCAAGCCTAAGGGATACCGGGAGGACTTGTATTGTAGGTTCCACAGGCGGAGGGGACATGACCTGAATGCATGTTGGAAGTTCAAAGGATTGATACAAGACTTGATTGACAATAAGACGTTGGCAGTGGACAACCCCGTAGCGCCAAACAACCAACAGATGGGAGTTTTCAAAGACCCCTTGCCTGCCCATGAGGCTCAGGCGAAACCCCTTCAAGTCAATGAGGTGCAACAGCATTGCCCCATGCAAGGGTATGTAGGAATGATAAGCATAGTGACTAGGAACAAGAGATACCCAGAAGTTGCCCCCGTGGCAGCCACAAGAGAGGTTCCATCGACGTCACAACCTCAACAACACCCTATGCAGCTACCTCCACCTAGACCCATGGCCACGATTCGGACCAAACTCATGCAGAGTTTGAGGACCACGTCGGCTAGGCTCTCCATATACGAGCTTATACAACAATCAACGCCCCATCGGGAGGCTCTCATGGAGATTTTGAAAGCCATCGAGTTGCAGCCCCACGAAGCGAATTCCTTCAACAACTTCGTGGGACATGTCAAACGATGCACGGAGCCGATCATCACCTTCCAAGAAGATGAAGTTAAATCAATGTCTGATGACATGGCAGATCCACCCCTGCACGTTATCGCGCGGGTCAACGGGATCCCGTATAAGAGGGTGTTGATAGACACTGGCTCATCCAGTAACATCATTACCACAGTAGCACTGAAACATCTGAAGTTGCCAGCCTCTCACATCACGGCTTCCACCTACACACTGCGAGCATTCAATGATGCAATATGCTCGATAGTTGGCACAATTGTTCTACCCATTCAGGTAGGACAAAAGACGATACCTACATTGTGCCATATTTTGGAAGGCGAGATGGCTTATAACATCTTGCTAGGGCGGCCATGGATCAGGGACATGAAGTGTGTCCCATCAATAGCTCATCAGTGTTTGAAGTATACATTTGAAGGGGAAGTACATGTAGTCCCGATGGACTTAGAACCCTTCAAATATTGCAATGCGGTGCAGCTGATGCCGCAATCGACCCTCCCATCGATGCACTTGGATTTTTAGTTAAATCCATCTAGACAGGGTCCGATGCCGCAAGCACCACTAGTGATAAATCCATCAAAACCCCAGCCAGGTGCATCTTCATCGTCAGCTCCTTCACCACCAATGCCACCTATCATGGCTAAATAGAAGGACAAAGGGAAGCAAACCCTGGAAGAGGCCCAACCCCTAGAAGAGGTGCTGCCAATAGTATCAACCATCTCTACCGAAGAGATGCCTAGCACAATGGAAGTTGAGGCTCCTAGTTCACCCAACATGGAGTGGACTCAGGAAGAGCTTCCATTCCCTCCCTCTCAATCGCCAACAATTACTATTGAAATGGCCAATACGGGCCTAGGGGAGTATCTAGTGTGGAATGTTGTAGCAACGACCATGCTAGAGTCCGTACAAGACATGGGGAGACCTCGCAAATGCTAGAGGCCGAAATTTGCTTTGAGATATCTGGGCCAATGCAATTGGCATGGATACGGGCTAGGCAGGTATGAGCAAGGAGTGCGTGTCCTTTGCCAACCAAGATACCAAATGCCTTATGACAAGTTGGGAGTAGGGTTCAACCACCCCCTACCCTTAGACATCTTGGTGGAAAACATGCAAGGCCTAGGGATAGGCAACAAGGGTGGATTGGCATCAGATCCTTATGCCAACCCAAACACAACATATACATTGGGAGATTACCTCCCATGGTCAACAACCACCCTTGTTAACCTCAATAACCCTTCTCCTTTGCTAGAGAGAGGTGAAAGTTCGGGGACTCACTTTCAAGGAAGGTATAAATAGTGTCAAGAGGGATCTTCGAAGGATGAATCAGAATGTGAACCAACGTCATATGATCCCTTCGAATCCGATAGTGATCACTCACAAGTGATCCCCATGAATGACCTTCAAGAGAGCCTCTTGACTATGTTCCCTCTAGAGGCTCCAAGCGAGCCAGTGTCGCGTCAAGGGAATCAGGTCCCCCCACGGAGCGTGGAACAACCACAATGGGGCCAGATTAATTTGCTTGAGTAGGATGAGCCTGTAATGCCTCAAACAGTTGTCAGAGCCAACGAGGGCTTTTGGATCTCCGATAGTGATTACGAAGATGAAACAGAAATGACATATCTTAATCACATGCGACAGAGGCCGCAACCATACCCCTTGGAGATTAATGACATATTTGAATAGATGGGCATAGTGCCAGGGCATGAGTGGTACGTAGACCCAGCAGGGTGGGATCAAGTGTTGGATCCGCTACTCCAGGTATACGAAGAGCACCTTCCACTCTGAGACCCTAGGGTGATATCAGTGTCGAGGGTAGACCCTATCCTCCTATTAGCACATAGGGCCGATCCATTCATGCCAGTACCTCTAGAGCCAGATCCAGAGCACAGAGAACATCCAGAGTGTTCAAGTCATCATACCCATGGTAATGGAGACCAAAATCATTTCATCAACATGATCTCCATTGACTTAACCGCACCCATCCGCAATCCGGCCGATCCAGCATGGTCCTTGCATCTAGACATAGATGCCATTGACTAGGATCACGTCAATTCACCTCCATCCCCATCAGAGTACTGGCCTTTCGATAAAATGCCTCATTTTACCCCAGGGACAACTCAGGATATCTTTCATGCCGAAGAGGAACCCGAGGTTCCCAACGTAGATTTAAACTCGGCAAATGATATCCACTTGATCCCAACTCCACATCAGTTGGAGGACGGATCCCACATGTCGGTCGAGGAGACGACTGACGTAGACATCGGCTTGGATCCAATGAATCCATAGATTATCAAGCTGGGGGTAAGCTTATCCCCGAAGAGCAAGCCGACTACATTGCCCTTCTCAAAGAGAAGAAGGAGGTTTTTGCATGGTCATACAGAGACATGCTGGGGCTAGATCCATAGCTAGTCATGCATAATCTAACGCTTGATCCGACAATCAAGCCAGTTAAGCAAAAACTACGTAAGATGCACCCAACAGTGGCCTTGATGGTCAAAGATGAATTGCAAAAGCTGTTGGATGCATAGTTTGTCATCTGCATGGATTATCCGCCATGGCTGTCCAACATGGTGCCTATCAAAAATCCCGATGGGAGGATTCGCATATGCACTAATTTTTGAGATCTAAACAAAGTGAGTCCTAAGGATGATTTCCCCTTGCCAAGCATCGATGCATTGGTAGACGCTACAATAGGTCACGAAATGCTATCCCTCATGGATGGTTTCTCGGGATACAATCAGATTCGTATCAATCCCGAGGACCAACTAAAAATGGCGTTCACAATGCCTTGGGGGACATTTTGTTATAAGGTTATGCCTTTTGGCCTTAAAAATGTTGGTGCCACCTACCAACGTGCAATGACGTACATCTTCCATGATTACATGCATAAAACTTTGGAAGATTACATGGATGATTTGTTGGCCAAATCTCTTTTGTGCCCAGATCATCTCGATGACTTAAGCAAGATCCTCGATCGCCTCATGGAGCATAAAGTCAGACTGAATCCCAAGAAGTGCGTCTTTGGCATCACATCTGGAAAACTCTTGGGTTTCATAGTCTCAAAGCGAGGCATCGAAGTGGACCCAAACAAAGTCAAGGCAATCCTTGAAATGGTGCCCCCAACTACCATTAAGCAGCTCAGAAGTCTACAAGGAAAGGTCACGTCAATTAAGCGCTTCATAGCGTAGCTATCTGACAAGTGCCGACCCATGAACAAATTATTGCACAAGGGGGTAGCATTTCACTGGGATGACGAGTGCCAGTCAGCCTTTGATGACATCAAATGATACTTGGCTTCGCTGCCAGTATTGGCACCACCTAGACCAGGAGTGTCATTCTACTTATACATCTCAGCTACTGAGGTGGCACTGGGCGCCATGCTAGCCCAGAAGAATGAACTTCACAAAGAATAGGCTACTTATTATCTTAGCCGCACCCTGGTCAGTTATGAACTTAACTATGCATACATCGAGAAACTCTGCTTGGCAGTGGTGTTTGCTACCAAAAAGCTATGCCACTACATGCTGAGCAACACTACGTATGTTGTGTCTAAGGAGAATCCATTGCGATACATGATGAGTCATACTTATCATAGTAGTCGCACGGTGAAATGGATCATGTTGTTGACGAAATTTGACATAGAGTTTATTGGACAAAAATCCATCAAAGGACAGGTCATAGCCGATCAACTAGCAGAGGCTCCTCTCGAAGACGATCAGCCTCTGGTCATAGAACTACCCGATGATGGGGTCTTCCATGTCTCAGAATCGCCAGATTCTGATGAGCCTGAGTCACAGGCCGACATAACCCTATTTTTTGATGGTTCTAAATGTGAGCAAGGTGGTGGCATGGGAATAGTATTCTTCACACCGCAGGGTGCTCCAATGCCTCTGTCATTTAAATTAGACTTCCCATGCACCAACAATAATGCAGAGTATGAAGCCTTGCTCATAGGTCTTCAGACAACAATCACCATGAACATCAAACGACTGAACATCTTTGGTGATTCGCTGTTAATTGTCAACCAAGTCAAAGGGGTATTCCAATGCAAATGCCCAGTTCTGTAGGCTTATAAAGCCCTTGTGGACAAATTCTTGGTGAAGCTTGAGTGGTACGACATCGAGGCACTCCCTCGATCATCGAATCATTTTGCGGACACTATGGCCTCCTTGGGGTCACTAATCCCGCAAGACCTTTCTGGTGATATGACAACCATTCAAGTCAAAACACTATCGCAATCCATGATGGAGCGTGCAAGCTCTGACTTGACGCCAGGAATCCACATGATCCAGATTGAACCATCCTCGGATAAGTTCTCTCGAATCCATGATCATCTGAAACATGCCAACTGGGGGTCCTTGTTCTCCCCTACTCCCATTAATAGCAACACAACGCTATTCTTACAAGTTCTCTCCCGCTCAACGTTTGCTAGGGATGAACTTCAAGAGGGATTGGTTGTTCATACCATCGAGGCTTTCGATCAGCAGGATTGGTATTTACCCATTAGGGACTACCTCAAGTTAGGTAATCTCCCGCTTGGATTGACGCATGCCACAAAATGAGCATTCAAGTAGAAAGCGGCTAAGTATGTCTTGATAGGAGACATTTTGTACCATCGTAGCTATGAAGGAATCCTCCTTCGGTGCTTGGACCAGCAAGAGTCCACTTGGGCAATCGCCCAAGCGCACGATGGTACATGTGGTGGCCACTTCAGTGGTATGGCCATCGCAAAGCGCATTCTTCGCATGGGCTATTATTGGCCATCTTTAGAGCGAGATTGTTGCGCATATGTGAGGAAGTGCGTGAAGTGTCAACACCATGCTAATTTGACACACGTACCTTCCCAGGCCTTGCAGACAGTCCAGTCAGCTTGGCCATTTTTGTAGTGGGGCTTAGATCTAATCGAAAAGATCTCCCCTACGTCGTCAGGTCATCACATGTTTATCATAACGGCCACAGAGTATTTCACCAAGTGGGTGGAAGCAGTTCCGCTTACCTCTACGATAGGACCCCGCATTGTGGAGTTCATTTTGCATAACATCATATGTCATTTTGGTATTCCATCCAAAATAATCTCGGATAATGGGACGTCATTCAAGAACAAAGACGTGCATGCTTTGACCACAAAGTACAGAATTCAGCATAATTTTTTGACACCCTATTATCCGTAGGCAAATGGGCAAGCAGAGGTGTCAAACAAAATGCTAGTTGCCATCCTTAAAAATATGGTCATAGACAGTCATAAGGATTGGCACATCCAAATCCCACTTGCCCTATGGGCTTATCGCACTAGCATTCGGACGCCCACTAGGGCAACTCCATTTTCGCTCATGTATGGCTCCGAGGCAGTCATGCCTCTCGAGTTGGAAATTCCTTCCCTACGCATATCAATGCAAGAGTTCATCGATGATGACACTGCACGGTAGGCCCGGTTAGACCAGCTTACATTGCTCGACGAATGACGCGTTAATGCTCTCGAGCATTTACGTATCTACCAAGAGTGACTTAAGAAAGCATACAACATGAAAGTTCACCCGAGGGACTTTCGGGTTGGTGATTTGGTCTTGAAGGAAAACCAACAGAACTCTAGTTTGTCATCCCATCTCAGGGACAAGTTCATGGCAAATTGGTTAGGTCCATATGTAATTGATAGCAAGATAGGACCCGAGACGTACCGGCTAGCTTCCCTTGATGGAGTCAAGGAACTCGAACCCTTGAACATCAGTCATTTGTGACCATTCCATATCTAAGAGAGCCATATCCAAAAATGCTCCAAGGATTCCTACAATCGCTTGGTCAATCCCAAAATGCTCCAAGGATTCCTACAATCGCTTGGTCAATCCCAAAATGCTCCAAGGATTCCTACAATCGCTTGGTCAATCCCAAAATGCTCCAAGGATTCCTACAATCGCTTGGTCAATCCCAAAATGCTCCAAGGATTCCTACAATCGCTTGGTCAATCCCAAAATCTCCAAGGATTCCTACAATCACTTGGTCAATCCCAAAAAGCTCCAAAGATTCCCACAATCGCTTGGTCAAAAATAAGAAAATTCAAAAATAGTAAAATCATCAAAAATAACAAAAAAAAAATTGCATCTCATTTCCAGGCATGCTCAAACTCATCAATAGAGAGCTCTTCTCGCATCTCATCTTCATATTCACAAAAATCAATCCATCAAAAACACAAAAATATGTAGTTGCATTAAGCATCACATCCATACATTGCATATCTGTGATCATACAGGTCAAAGGCACCATAGACTGTAACTACTCCGCCAGTCCATCTTGTTCCACGTTTCTCCATTCTATAAGTAGTCCATCAAAAATAAACACCATTCACTTCTTTTTACCATACCAGAGTCAGTGGTCTTCTAATGTATCAAGAGTTTTCGTCTTTCAGTCGTCATGTAGCTTTCTAGCCACATACTGTACCAAGTCAGACAGATTTTATGAAGGTAGAATTCTACTTGGATCACACCTTGTTACGTAGCATCCCAACACAAATTAAAACACATAAAAATTCCCAAGTTGTGTGAATGAAAGATGAAACCTGCACAACAATCCAGGTCACCATAAGCGAAATGGTTATCTTGCTCATCCCCCTGTGCGAATGACCCCAAGAATGCTGAGAGTTGGCAAAAGGACAAGCATCTTCCCTACCCAATTCCCCAAGAATCCCAAGTTCTCAAAAAGTTGCAAACATCAAAATCTTGCAAAAAGTCAAAACTCCAACAAATTTGACATCACCCCAGAGTGCATACATCAAGAGGCACATACAATAGTGATTCTCATCACTCGAAATTCAAATCCCTTGCTCAAGAGAAAAATATATAAAAAATAAATAGTGATTTTTATCACTACAAAAGAGCAAGTATCCCAATACAATTGAAGAAAAGAAGGGAGTCGAACTTGAATCCCTGGAACTCTCAGCATTTCGACAGGTCATGAGGCAAACCCTAGTACCGGTTTGGTGGATAGCCTATCGGTCACTGGTGGTAAACCTCCCGCATGACGATATATCTGTCACATTAACTCATGTACAGATCAATGTTTGCATGTGGATGAGCTAGCTTATGGTATCCTAGATAGCACCATAGATTAATCTGACTAAATACAACAAAGGAGTTAGTGGAGCTAATTAGGTGATCCTCAGTATAGGTTTGGTTGACAGCCTATCTGGCACTGGCGGTATCCTGACAAATACCACATAAATGAACTCAATTGCACACACAGGGATGTGAAATAACTGGGTCAAAGTCAAGTCCGATTCATACCTTGTCCAAAAGTCTTGTAAGATAAAGTACAGTCATGGCTAGTGAGTTAAAACCGTCTGAGTCTCAGAAAACCTTAGCTACATTTCTAAACCAACTGCGCTATCTTTCATCCTCGCATTGCCATCAACAATCACCAAAAAAAAAAAATCACAAAAGTTCTAAATAGTCTATGGTGCCCTCGCCAAACAACACAAATTCAATTCATCCATTCCATCTTGCATATCACATATAAATTTAGAAATATTTGCATTCATCATAACATATGCATCCATCAAAATAAATTAACATGCATACATCCATACTCATCACTCATCATGCATAAAATCAAATCATCACTCGCATAAACAAAATAAAGTCATCTATATATATCATCAAAAATGCCCGTAAGCTACAATGAACTGGTCCTGTGACCCCGCAACAAAATCCAAAAGCTCAAAACCCCCAAGCCTAAGGCATCGACCACCATGATCATGCAGGATCGGTGCGACGGGAACTACCCCCCATGGTGTGGGTCCTATGGGACCCCTCAGGGTGGCTACTGCTAGCCCCCGCATCACGCCTGCTACCCCCTCCCTCATCCAGTCGCCTGCGATGAGATGATGCTGACTGCTCAGTATCACTGCCCCTCGTTCGACATGATGATCCACCTCCTAGGGGCTCAGGTAACCACCCACCGAGGTGGATAATCTCTCCCTCCATATCCATCCGATGCCGAGACCAATCTGTCTCCCACCATAACCACTCTGCCTCCCACCGATGGTAATAAGCTACTGCATCATCACGCTGTGCCAAAGCCCTATCCCTCTCTGCCAGCTACATCCATAGGAGATCCCTCTCCCATGCAGCATCAGTACCCCCATCCTACCGGTAGTAGGCAGCCAATGCATTCTCCCACTCTGCCAGCTGCATGCGTAGGAGATCCCTCTCCTGCAGTGCATCCCCTAGCTCCTCATCATGCCTCCGCAACAGCCCCTCCAACCGTGCATTCTCAATACGTAACCCAGACTCCGTGTCCTCCGCATCCGCCTGAGGCATGGGAATCTCTGGAACAGTAGCCTGCTCTGGCTCCCACTGCTCCGTGATGTCCTGCATCTCTGGCTGATCCGGAACCCCCAAATCCACATCCTCATCCTCCACCTCCACCATATCTGCATCCTCCCGAGGAGCTCCCCAATCATCTCCTGGTGCCTCGGCACCCTCCCCGCCCGCTGCTATTGCCTCCACGCCTCCCAGTGGCCCCTCTCCTCGCCATCATCGTAGTACCCACCACTGGTCATACTCTACGGTAGTCCCGACGTCATCCACATCTGGGACGTCGATCACCATATCTGAATCCTCGCCTAGTGGCGCGATGATGGGTCGATCCAGAGTTCTCTCATCCCCCGACATCGATAGACCATGGGCTCACCAGGAAACCCTTGGCGCACCCCAAACTATCATGTCACCCGACTGTAGGAGAAGAACTCATGCTCGGTCCCATGCCGCCCAATCAGCCACCGCTCCCTACGTACCCATCGAAGCCACTCTCCAGCCTTCAGCTAGGCTGGACAGTCCCGATAAGGGCGCTAGAACACCTCCCCTAGAGTAAGCCGAGCGAGGGCATCGACATAGTGCCCTACGACACCTACCCATCGTTGAATTTGTCCCTACTCCCCAGACCGTTGCCATAGAACTGCATAGCCTATATCCTTATCCTCCATCTCTACCCAAGTCATCCACGGTAACCCGACTGGCCTCTCCACCGCTATGTGTTGCCAAGCCCAGCTCTGCAATAGATAGCTACAGCTAATACCCTTCTGCCTCCGATAGTGGACCTCGTACAACTCACCATAAAGCTATGCCAACAATGTCTACCCCCACCTCATGATCAATGGTGCCTCTATCAAGCACTCTACCAGTCGCCAGACCACATCCAGTAGGTTCCACGAGAACCTCACACCTGACGAGTCAGGTAGCAGCATGTTGGAAATGAGGCCCATAAGGAATGCGTGCCTCACTCCCAACACCCCCCTCTCCAGCCACCATCGGACCAGAATCTCGCCAATCTGGCAGTCGCCCTCTACCCTCTCCACTGGGCTCTCCACGCCTAGCTCCTCCCCATGCCCGAAGCATCGTATCAGTATAGCTGTCCGCTGGTCATGCGATGACGTTCTGATCGGTAGTCCATCTATCAAAATCCGTAGAAGCCGATAGACATCCTCCAAGGTCACTATCATCTCCCTATTGGGAGATGGAAGGTGTTGGTCGGGGATCCCATAGGTTGATCAGGGCCATCAGATAGGCCCGATCCCCGACCATAGGCTCTAGTCGAGCCACCTGCTTGAGCCCAAGGGCATCAAGCCAATCCCAGTCAGCCACAGTTAGCACCCCCATGCTTCAGCAAAAGCAGTGGATACACGGTACCGGCTCTTAACAACCTGCAAAAGAAAACAACACAAAAACATTAAAATCATGAAAAAACTATACAACAATAACATGAATATACAACATTGCCTACCAATGTACAACCAAAAACAAAACAAAAATTCAAACAAATTAATTTGTCAGTCCTAGGGTTTCTAATCCTAACTGATAAATTTAAAAACAAAACAAAAATTTACAAAAATTAATTTGTCAGTCCTAGGGTTTCTAATCCTAACTGATAAATTTAAAAACAAAACAAAAAATTCAAAAAATTAATTTGTTAGTCCTAAGGTTTATACAGTTGTCAGTCTCGGGATTTCTGTATTTTAAGTTTAAAAAGAATAAACAAACAAAAAAAAATTAAAAATAACAGTTTTTAACTTAGGGTTTTCACCTACGTTTTAAAACTGACAAGCCCAACCTAAAAAACTAGGGTTTTACGTTCCGTTTATCCTAGGGTTTTAGTTAAAAGCAAAATAAAAATATTTTTCACCTAGGTTTTAACTACGTTTTACGCTCAGTTTTAAGCTAAAACTTGGTTTGTGTTCAGCTCAGTTTTAGGGTTTCAATTTTAATTTTGAAAAGCAACATAAACAAAGAAAAACAAACAAATAACTTGCACATAACAAACGAGAGCAATAACATTAAGGAGCACTTACTGGTCTCGCTTCGGCTTTGCCACTCGATCCGGTTTGTGCACTCATGATGTCGGGAGAAATTTAACAGTGCTTCGCTTCGCAGAATTAACCTCCTCCTCCCCAGAGCTCCAAATCGCAAGAAAATTCAGATGCAAATGAGCCCAAACCCTAGTTTTGGCCTTTAAATAAGCCTTTTTAGCTTATATTCATTCCCCCTGGGATGAGCACTCTGGTTAGCGCTCGTCCCACCCTGGGACGAATACTAAGCTAGAATTCGTCCCACCCTAGAATGAATTCAGGGCAAAAATTTCAAAAAACAACAAAAATTGAACAAAAATGCACCAAAATAGCTAATAAACTTGCCCGATGAGAGTGCTTTGGCACTTGACATTCCGGGCATGCAAAATAGATGTCGGGGTCACAAATCCTCGCTATCCTATTCCCTAAGAAGGCTACCATAGCCGGACCGCTCCACGGGAAGACGGATTTTCGAGAATTTCATCCCCAAACGGCATCAGCAAAAGGGTCAAAAACCCACCCAAAAATAGTAATAACATTGCCGAACGAAGGCGCCTTCATGCCTGACATTCTTGGCATCCAAAATAGACGTTGGGGTTACAAATTGTCACTATCCTACTCCCTAAGAAGGCTACCATAGCCGGACCGCTCCACGGGAGGACGGATTTCTGCCAATTTTAGCTCCAAAAAGCGTCACCAAAAAGGGTTAACACCCACCAAAAATAGGTCTAAATGTCAAAAAACTGCACACACGTTCAAGGATAAGAATCTAAAGGCACCTTTGCACAAGTCATCTTGGGTCAAGCGACTCGTCGCTTTTCTCATGAAGGTCATTCCCTCATCGATTCGTCGCTTGAGGGGGTAGTCACACTTAGTCACCAATCAACAAATACACACCCAATTAAGGAAAATGGCATGCATTCAAAGAATCATTGACAAAGACAATTACGCTCCTGCTTGGGGCAATAAACAAGCAATAATCACAATCTGATCAAATCACTTGGCATTTCGTGAATCATGAACTCAAGGTTCTCATAGACAAAAGGTTGCGCCCTTTGCCTATTCATGACCGATCAATGTCCAAGATCAAGTAACACCTCACCAAAAAAGGTTAACACTTGAATTGAGTTCCTTCGCTCGTCAGAAGCAAGGATTCAAGAATGCATGCCCTTTCCATACTTGGGGCATCAAAATTTGGTTAGGTTACTGAGAAACCCTAATCATTAGTGCTTTGGTTATCTATATTTTTCAGCTCGACCCCCCCAATCCCAAAAAGGGGCATCTGTAGACACCAAAACAACACCAATCCGATTATGTGACTGCAAACACTGATCGCATTGACACACACAGCCCCAAGGGCAGCCCCTAGAGGTCAAACAGTGGTCCTAACCACTCTCACAGTAGTTTTGGAAGGTCAGAGATCAATTTGGCACCTTCAGGCACTTTGCTCAGTATCCGTCCCACCCTGGGATGAATTCAAACTGGGATTCGCCCCACCCAGGGACGAATTCTGAATTCGCTCCAGGGTGGGGCGAATTGCAGGTTTGACGGGAAAAAAGTCAAATCTTGACAAATGGCAGCTCAGATCCGCCACCCAACGCTTCCTTCATCGCATGGGAGTATGGGTGAGCATTTTCAAGCGTTAGAGGCATCTGCAAGGTCAGTCATGAAGTCCCAATTCAGGGAGGAATCTCCTTCCCCCTGGGAAGGCATGATTGCCATGTGGCGCCTCTGCATGCCCATTTCAAGAGACCTCCAGGTCTATAAATTGGTGAGTTTCCTCACCCCAAAAAATAGAGGAGAAGTAGCATTTTAGAGCAACGAAGTGCTGTCGTTTTATTTACACACCTCACACCTTTTGGATTTGCACCTTTCACATCCTTGATCTCCTTTAGAAGGGAGGTCATTGGGTGACTATTGGGAGGACGAATCTCGATCCCAAAACCTGACATTTGGTCATGATATCCCACCAAATTTTTTGACAATACCACACAAGAGGTTTTGGACCCATCCCAAGTGGATTGGTGCCGAAATCAAGCCTCCAACGACGGGCGGCCTGCCCCATGGGCGCCCCCTCCCCACACTGCCATAGTCCTAATCGCCCCCTTTCGGAGCGATGGGAATTCCATGGTAGATTTGCTTCCTTTCATTTGTGCATTCAATTCTATGATGTTTAGATAGGTTGCCATTTGAATTTCGTCTCGTTTTAAACAGTTTTGACCATATTTCTATCTTTGCTCGCTTTTACTAACCTACAGGTAGCATCATCAAATTCCTATTGATGGAGGCTAAATTGGGAAAATCTGACCATCTGGGTCTTCCCAAAATGCCCCCAATTAGCTAACCCCAAGTTTTTAGGTCTTTTGGAGCTTCCGAGGTAGGACATTGGGACAGTACCTATTCGGCATTTTGTTGTAGGTGAATTCGTCCCACCCCGAAATGAATTCAAATCGGTGAGGAATTTTTTGACTGTTCTTTTTGTAGAGCCTTCCTGGTGATGTCTTGATGCCCCTATCAAATTTTCATAGCATTTGGACTTGTTTTAGTCATAGTTTAATTCATTTTTCTCATTCACTTATCGTAGGCTTGGGGATTGCATGCTTTGTTTCATCCGCAGGTGCTACTGATCATTTCTTGTTCTTTTGAACATAGGGTTTGGACATCGGAGGAGCAGCGAGGAGTCCAGACTCATCAACGCAAGCGGCGACGATGTTTGGTCCACCCATTTTACATGTGGGCACGCGGAAGAAGGAAAGGCGCCCATGGATGTAACTAGAACGAATGCTTAAACGCTCCTAGCCCTTGGAAGGGGAGGATGCGCATTGTAACCGAGTTTGGAACATATCAATAAAAAGGGCTGTCTTCTTTAATTCACATTTGTTCCAATTCGATTCGATCATGCTTTTCCCTCTTTTCATGCACTTTCAAGTTTTTAGGATTTAGCGCTAAGTTCGGTTTCTTTGTTTGCATATCGCATGTTAGCTTTCCCTTTTTGCTTCCGTATCCTCGTGCTTTCACCTTTACTTGCTGTTATTTCTTCTCAGTCATTGTTCTACAAGGTTCAGGGACCCTTTAAAAACCCTTTCTACCAATCAAAAAAAAATCCCACTTAAAATACCTTACGTTTATTAGTCAATGTAGACAATATTTATTTTAAAAAATAATAAATTAAATTATCTCTTCTTAAGTCATGAATACTAATCCGAGTTGTAAATTGTCATTCATTGTTCACATGATTGTAAAGTGTCTTAATGCTCAATGCACAATAATTGATGTTCAAGGATGCCTATATTATTCATGCATAAGATAATTATTTGAAATGCTTTCATTTTTTAACACTTAATAGATTCATCTATTAATAATAATGAATAAATTAAATAATATAATGAACTATCTATATTATAAATTGACTTCTATTATATATTTGTTATATATTGACATGCATTTATATATGAACAATGTTATGTTATATTAAATTAATTTTAAAAAATTAAATTTAATATTTTATAATAATATAATAAGTTTATATTATAATTTAAAAAGAAAAAAAAATTATTGGTTGATAAAAAGGGTTTTGAAAGGTCGTGAAACCTTTTATACAAATGTAGTAAAGAAGGCTCGATAAAAGTAAGCTTAATTGAACTAAAAGCAAAAAACCCTAGAGGGATCAAAACAGTTAACATTAAACTGGAAAGAAGGCTAAAACTAAAACAAAAAGGGAAAATGGTACAAATTACAACAATGGTACCCATAAAAAGTAGAAAAAAACATCTGAAGCCCGACTAAGTTACGATATTTGGCTTAGCGGGGTTCAATTTTGGTCTTTGAACTTTTTGGAGCAAGCATCTCCACTATGCTAGAAATTAGCATTTTATTTGCCATTCCTTGCCACTTAATATCATGGGTTACAATTGCCTTATGAATTTTACATGCCTTCATTAACTTACCCTTTAAAAAGATTGTAAAAAAATGCATAAGGGAAAGGAAGATATGTGTTGGCACACATGTTAGAAAAATAATACCCAGTCACTAAGCCCCAATTCCGCCACATCAACAACAACCAGTTAAAGATTAAGATTTCCATTTGCATCAGTTTAGGGCATAATACATAGAGGAAAATTATCATACCAGACTTGAAAGTTGTCCTGTTCAACTCCTTGATTGTCAAGGAGATCAACAAATTTGTTTCCTTCCTGGTAAACATGCTAAATCGTAACATATTTGGTGCCTTCAATTATTTTTAAACTTTCTTGGATAGCATTAAACATGCTTCAGGAATGGAGTTGACACTTTTGTATGCAATGAATGATATTCATTGAATCACATTCTATGATAATTCTTTCAAATCGAAGCCTCTTTCAAATGAGTAAGCCTAGGTATAATGCACAGACTTTAAAAAAATTGTTGGTTTGGCTACCCATAGACATAGCAAATGTGCATAGGATTTTACCTTGACTATTTATAAAGAGATCGCCTCCTCTAGCCCTACCAGGGTTTCCTTCTGAGGCCTCGTCAACATTAAGTTTGACCCATCCACAAGGCGGGGGAATCCATTTCACCATTGACCTATCAACTTTTGGAGGATCCTAGAGGGGGTGTCAATATGATATTTGAGTATATTGAAAATGGTCAATTCCCATTGGTTCTTGGTCTTCTCAGCTTAGAAGAGACTAGAATTCTCAATGGAAAATGATAAAGCTCAAGAAAACACTTATTTTGCATTATTTGCAGTAGTACCAAAGATTCTATTGTTCCTCTCCAACCAAACCTACCACAAAAAGAGAGGAAAAAAATTCAACCAAAAAACATAGGTTTTTTGAGTCAAAAATAGATTTGGCCATTGATGGCAGACATCAAAAAGAGTTTTTGGGTATACCCAGAATAAGTTGGCCAGTTTGAGAATGGAAGATAACACTTCAATAGATAAATGGCATTCAAGGAAGCATTAGTATTAGTATTAGTAATTAGAAACATATTACAATTGGGTTACCAGGAAAATATCTCGCTCCACCATTCAAGCATTTTGTTTATGAAATTTAGATGTTGGATCCACATCGATTTAAACTAGAAAGGAGACTTTTAAGAGGTAGTATTCAACCCCTCCAAAACCAAGGGATTGTGGTCATACCTAATCCAAGGAAGAGTGTGGAGAGTTGTGTCCCCAAAGGATTGAAGAGCTTTATAAGAAATGAGGAATCTATCCAATTACATTATGATATGATGTACCCCTAGTCGCATGTTGTTCCAAGTGAATTTGCTCCCTTGAAGGTGGATTTCCATAAGACCACACTCATCAATGAATTTAGAAAAATATTCAAAACTCTAAGGTGAGATAGCAGTACCTCCTTTTTTTTTTAGTAGGGTATAACGGTGAGTTAAAATTTCCAACTATCATCCAAGGTTTGCTTTGGAATATATGCCACATCTACCTCATAGAAAATCATAGTTTTTTCCAACCAGACATAGTATTAGGAGGATACACGTTAGATAAAACCCATTGAAAATTTGAGTCTCTACAACAAAAATTAATGTTAGTAATCCTACTAGAGGAAGATAAAATATGAACTTCTACTTTCGTAGGGTCCTAAAGGCACATAAGGCCACTAGAAACTCCCTTGGAAGGGTTGGTAGCCACTCCACAATTTTCCATATAGCTTGAATAACTCTATCTTGGCAGTTTTTTTTTGGTCTTGGCTTCTTGCAACAAGATGATGGTTGGCTTAATATCTTTTCTCATGGATGAAAGGATCATATTCTTGGTTCATCGATTAAGACTTCTCACATTACATGAGATGATCTTCATTTGGAATATTTTGAAGATTTTTTCCCTCTTTCACGTGAAGGTGTCAGAGGGTGTTTTCTTTTGTTCCCTTCATCTGTGGAAACCTTAAAATTATCCTACTAAGCTAAAGAGGTGATAATAGTGGTTTAATCAATATTATAAATACTATCTTCAATTTTCTTTCACCTTAAATCTTGTTTATTAGGTCTCCCTCTTTTCACTTTTTCACAGTCTATGTCGACTAAAATTTTCTTTTGATTTCTAGAACCATATTTTTGAGGGATAGGGTTTTGGTTATCAAGATTTGGATCAGGAAATTTTAGCCCAAAACTTATAACATATTCACTAATAGGATGAGGGATGGGAATAGACACACTGAATAAAGGGTCTTACTAGTTTGGGGACTCACTAGAATTAGATTAAAGAAGGCATAGGGATTCAATAGAAAAATGAAGACCACAAGGTCATGAATGCAAAGGGGATTACAAAATCTCACAAGTAGCAAAACAAGATTGCAAAGGGTTGTCTATAAGATGAATGATAGGATCCTCAAAAAAATCACTTAAAGGCTCAGAAGCGTTTACTTTAGCAAAAAAAGAGTAATTTTATTTTGAATTAAAAAAATTAGGAATAGAAAGATTACTTTTTTTTTTCTTTTCATCGATATTTCTTGATGCAATAGTAGAATTCCTCGTATCCATGGTGGTGGCCAGCTTCTGGGTCAACTTATATTGATAAACTTTATTTTTGTGAGCAGGCTCAAGAGGTGTATCATTAGAATTAACTGTTGGAAATTTTTGGGTTAGCTTTTTTGTAGTTTTATTTTTCAGCAATGGACACTGAGCCTTCAAGTGACCTTGGGTATGGTATTCAATACAAAAAACTGCATTTTCATAAACAATGGCCTGATGTCTTATTTTGGTGTCGTAGATGCAATCTACATAGGTAGGCAACTCAAAATCAATGTTTGTGATAACGTATATTCTCACATGAATGAGCCTTGACTGTACTTTTGTTGCAAAGTCTAGGATAATAAAATCTCCAACAACTTCAACAACCATGAGAAAAATCCTTTCATACCAATATTGGAGGGGTAGGTTGGGGAGTCAAAACTAGATAGGTATCTTATTAATAGATTTTGTTTCAGGATCAGAATCCTCTGCCCATTATCACAGAAACAAGCTTCTATGACCATAGAACCAAGGTCCTCCAAACAAGATATGGTTTGTGTCTTATACATTGTTGAGGATTATGAGGAAAAAAAATCTAAACATGGCCTTGATTTCTATGAATTCACTAGGATGTCATTTTGTCGATGTCCATTTCTTGATTGATTCAATGTCAGGTCGACCTCCAATGAATTTTCCTATCAAGGATAAAGAGCTTTGGTTGGTAATAAAATCTATAACACTGGGAGGAATGGAGATATCCTTATTGTTGTGGGTGCAAGGGTTTGGCTTATAAGAGGCAGAAACATATCCCTAATTTTTGAATTTATCAACATTAGAACCTCGAGACTAGCTCAAAAAATTATTACTAGCGGTTAGATTTTTAGAAACTGTATGTGAACCATAATCGCTAGTGGTGTGGCCTTCATCAATGGGTACACCTAAATTTTTGATGCCCATGTCTTCCAAGCCACCTTCTTTGCCATTGTTGAGAGGTTTCTTTGGATCACCGCTATTGCCATTGCTGGTATCAGCTTTCCCGCTTCCAAAAACTTAAAATTTCCATTGCCATCCCTAGAGCTGTCAATCACCATCACCATCTTTCTCACCCTTGCTTTATAATGCTTGGACATTCCATGAAAGTATTTTCTAGCTATGCAAGATTTGAATGTAATGGATGGATTGCCCGCTACTTACCATGACTAAATCTATTGAACTATGTTTTCTACCAACCCTGCGTACTGCAGATGATTCATAATCCCTTCTGTTAGGGTTTTTAAAAAAATATCTACACACAAAAGAAGATACAATTTTCCTGTTCATCGTTAGGATTTTGGTTCCAATCGTGTCTAATCTGCGAAACATCTAGCACCGTCCACAAATATCAAGGGATTCCTATCTACAAATATCTAGTCTATATCATGTCGTTGTTAAAGCCTTTGCACAGAGTCCTTGCTAGAATAACACCTCCCTCCTTTGAATGTAATGGATGAATGGATTTTTGCTTACCACGACTAAATATGCTGCACTATGTTTTTTGTCGACCTTGCGCACCACGTATGATTCACAATCCCTTGTGCTACACTATAATGATTTTATTAAAAGTTTAAATTAAAAAAAGTATTTAAAATATTGAGTTTTAATTATTAGTGTTTTAGACCTAAGAATTAAAACTCGATAAAATAATTCTCTTTTAAGATAAATCTCTTTTAATTAGGTAATCATTTTTAGGTAGGTTTTCATTTGATTGAGTGTTATTTTATGACACTCAATCAAAAGAGCTTTATCTCAAAACATAATTATTTTATCAAATTTTATTTAGACTATTAAAATAAAAATAAAACCTGGACATTATTAGATTATTAACCCTAAAATTTGTTAAGAGTGATTTAAAAAAATCAAAACTCATTTTATATAAAATAATAAAAATTATTTAATAAATAAAATAATAATTTATAATATAAAAATTGTGGTCCAAGATATAAAAGTACAATGTTAAAGTGGTCTGAATTGTGCAGGCACAACAGTATGATGGTAAAAGATAAAGGTAAATGTACAACTCTCGTATGAAATAAAATTGGAACCTTCAAATTTTTATACCGTTCCATATTTATCGTGTGGTAAAGTAACAAAAGTTGTAAAAGGATAACTAGTGACGAAAGTTGTACTGGTGGACATTTACCCTTACAGGGTTAAACTGGTTATCTACCGTATCATAGTGAAACAGCTTTAACCACTCTCAAAAACGCCTTAATCTGATCTAACCGTGCCGTGTTTGAATAACTTGAGCCACTGTAAAAATCGCAAATGTGAAATCTAATCAATGGTCAACTAGGTAAAACATAGTACTTGCCATATTAATTTGGGCCTGTACTCCATGCTCCGTGGGAACTGGGATTGTTATATTCAAATTAGATCATATGAGATTTTGGAATAGTGAATTGCTAAGTTCTTGTGTTTATTAAGAAGAGACTTAAGTTTAAATTTTAGAGTAAGTTTAGGGTAGTAGTTTGGCCAGCCTTAGGACCCTAGTACCAATCCTAAGATACCCTAGTACCAATCCTTTTCATGTCAGGTCATAAAACAAAGAGTTGAAATGTGTATTATTAGGGACAGCTACCTTTCATGTCATGTCATAAAACAAAGAGTTGGAATAGGTATTATTAGGGACAGCTACCCGGTGATCCTCTTCATGTCAGGTCATAAAACAAAGAGTTAGAATAGGTACTATTAGAAACAGCTAACGGTAATCCTCTTCATATCATGTCATAAAATAATGTAATGAAATAGATACTATTAAGGAATAGCTCTAAGATTTAAATTAGAGTAATAGTAAAAAAAAAAAAAAAAAGAGAGAGACTGTAAATGGGTTTAAAAAAAAACATTACGACTTTTTCATCATAGAACATAATTTCGCACTGATAGGGACTAGACATGTACAAATGGAAGAAGGTACAAGAAAATTTATTAAAAACAATGAAAGTTGAATGAGACAGCCATAAGACGGGGTGAAAATTGTTGCACGGGTACATCAATCTCATGATTTTGAGTACCGATTTAACGTAGCAAATTGCAATATTGACAATGTCATCCAAGGGATGTCGTAAGTCTTCGTTTACCGCCATGAAGATAAGGCTTATTTTGTGTGGATGGCATTTAGGAGAGACGGTTTATTCTCTTCTTAGGCAGGGATTTGATATGGTGGTCTAATTTAGAAGGGGGCTATGCATTACTGACTCAAAACACGAGGTACGCACTAAGAAATTCGATATAATTATATAGAAATGTTTCATTTTCTCATACCATGTGCCATTAATTACATCGAATGTCTTATTTGTTTACCCTAGAACTCTACACTTAGATTTATATCATCAAGCAACCAAACAATGATACATCTAGATATTACAACATATGAAAACAATCACCAAGCATCCAAAAAATAAAGCAAGCTTAACACTAAAAGAGAATCAACTACATAAAGTAACCAAATATAGAAATAAAGTAAAAGTACCTTCTATATACCAATAAACAGTTATTGCATCATAATTTACATGATAAATCCTTCTTAATTTAAATATTATTACATTAACCGCATTGCGGATATCTCCCCACAATCTTAGTCTATTTAAGCATAAGTAAATCAGGGTAAGATACAATTACCTATACTCTATTTCCATTGAACTCCTTGCTTCTCCGTACTTCCCATTGGATATTTGATGTGAAAGCACGAGGATACGGAAACAAAAAGGAAAAGCTCCGAGTACGATGCAAAATGGAACTAAACTCAACGCTAAGTCCTATGAATTGAAAATGCATGCAATAAGGAAAGCATGAACGAATTGAAACCCAAATGAAAAGCCAATGTGGATAACAGCCCTTTCTTTTATTGATACATTTCGGAATTCGGTTACAATTCGCCTCCTCCCTTTTTAGGGGCGAGGAGCGTTAAATTTGTTTCTTGGTTACATCCATGGGTAGCCATCCTTCTTCCGCGTGCCCACATGTAAAGTGGGCGGACCAAACGTCACCGCCGCTTGCGTTGATGAGTCTTGGCTCTTCGCTGCTCCTCTAACGTCCAGATCCTGCATTCAAAGAAACAAGAGACAGTCAGTAGCACCTGCGGATGAGATGAAACATGCAATCCCCAAGCCTACGATTAGCGCATGCAAAGAATAAATAAAATGATAACTAACATATATCCAAATGATCTAAAAATTTGATAGGGGCATCAAGACCTCACAAAGGAAACACTGCAAATGGAACAGTCGAGAAATTCCTCACAGATTTGAATTCGCTCCGGGGTGGGACGAATAGACCTGCAACAAAATGCCAGATAGCACCGCTCAAAATGTCACATCTGGACAGCTCCAAATCTCCTGCAAAAGTGGGGGTTAGCTAATTGGGGGTATTTTGGGATGACCCAGATGGTCAGATTTCCCCAATTTGGCCTCTATCACCCAGAATTTGATGATGCCCTCTGCAAGTTAGTAAAGGCGAAAAAATGATAGAAACATGATAAAAATTGCTCAAAACGATATGAAATTTTAATGACAAACTATCTAAGCAGCATAAGATCAAATGCAAAAATGACAGAAAGGAAATCTGCCATAGATTCCTAATCACTCCTAAAGCGGGACGATTAGACCTACAACAGTGCGGGGGGGCCCGGGGCAGGCCGCCCATCGTTTGGGGCCCGATTTCAGCACCAATCCACTTGGGATGGGTCCAAAATCTCTTGTAAAGTGTTGTCAAAAAATTGGATGGGATATTGTGGCCAAATGTCAGGTTTTGGGCTCAAGATTTGTCCTTCCAATAGTCACCCAATGACCTCCTCTCTAAAAGAGATCAAGGATGTGAAAGGCACAAATCACACAAGGACGTATGGGGAAGTAAAATGATAACACTTCGTTGCTCAAAAATGCTCCTTCTCTATATATTTTGGGGTGAGAAGACTCACCATTTTATAGACCTGATGGTCTCTTTGGATGAGCATGCAGAGGCGCCACTTGGCAATCATGCCTCTCCAGGGGAGGGAAGATTCCTCCCTGATTAGGGGCTTCATGACTGCCCTTGTAACTGCCTCTAACGCTCAAAAATGCTCACTCATGCTCCCATGCGATGAAGGAAGAATTAAGTGGCGGATCTGAGCTGCCATTTGTCAAAATTTGACTTTTTGCCAGTCAAACCTGCTATTCGCCCCACCCTGGGATGAATGCTGCTAATCGTCCCTGGGTGGAACGAATACCAGTTTGTATTCATCCCAGGGTGGGACGAGTAGAGAGCAAAGTGCCAAAAAGGTGTCAAATTGACCTCTGACCTTCCAAAACTACTTTTGGGAGTGGTTAGGACCACTGTTTAACCTCTAGGGGCTGCCCTTGGGGCTGTGTGTGTCGATGCGATCAGTGTTTGCAGTCACATAATCGGATTGGTGTTGTTTTGGTGTCTACTAGATGCCCCTTTTTGGGATGCGCTGTGCAAGGCACAACGTCGAGCAAAAATAGATAACCAAAGCACTAATGATTAGGGTTTCTCAGTAACCTAACCAAATTTTGATGCCCCAAGTATGGAAAGGGCATGCATTCTTGAATCCTTGCTTCTGACGAGTGAAGGAACTTTAATTCAAGTGTTAACCTTTTTTGGTGAGGTGTTACTTGAGCTTGGACATTGATCAGTCATGAATAGGCAAAGGGCGCAACCTTTTATCTGTGGGAACCTTGAGTTCATGATTCACGAATGCCAAGTGATTGATCAGCTTGTGATTATTGCTTGTTTACTGCCCCAAGTAGGAGCGTAATTGTCTTTGTCAATGATCCTTTGAATGCATGCCATTTCCATGATTGGGTGTGTATTTGTTGATTGGTGACTAAGTGTGACTACCCCCTCAAGCGACGAATCGATGAGGGAATGACCAACATGAGAAAAGCGACGAGTCGCTTGACCCAAGATGACTTGTGTAAGGGTGCCTTCAGATGCTTATCATTTAAATACGTGTGCGTAGTCTCTTGACATTTAGACCTATTT
This sequence comes from Wollemia nobilis, assembly GCA_028583015.1. Lineage (NCBI taxonomy): Eukaryota > Viridiplantae > Streptophyta > Pinopsida > Araucariales > Araucariaceae > Wollemia > Wollemia nobilis. The sequence continues at coordinate 4,551,017 of JAQPPZ010016349.1, forward strand.
TTGGTGGGTGTTAACCCTTTTGGTGACGCTTTTCGAGGCTAAAATTGGCAAAAATCCGTCTTCCCGTGGAGCGGTCCGGCCATGGTGGCCTTCTTAGGGAGTAGGATAGTGACAATTTGTAACCCCAACATCTATTTTGGGTGCCAAGAATGTTAGGCGCAAAGGCGCCTTCGTTCGGCAATGTTATTGCTATTTTTGGTTGGGTTTTTAACCCTTTTTGGTGACGCCATTTGGGGATGAAATTCTCAAAAATCCATCTTCCCGTGGAGTGGTCCGGCTATGATAGCCTTCTTAGGGAATAGGATAGTGAGGATTTGTGACCCCGACATCTATTTTGCATGCCCGAAATGTCAAGTGCAAAAGCACTCTCATTGGACAGTTTTAGTGCTTGTTTTTGGTGCATTTTTGTGCAGTTTTTGCTATTTTTGAAATTTTTGCTCTGTATTCATCCCGGGGTGGGACGAATTCCTATTTAGTATTCATCCTAGGGAGGGACGAGCACTAACCAGAGTGCTCATCCCAGGGGGGACGAGTACAGGCTCAAAAAGCCTATTTAAAGGCCAAAACTGAGTTTTGGGCTCATTTGCATTTGTTTTTCTTGGCAATTTGGAGCTCTGAGGAGGAGGAAGTCAATTCTACGAAGTGAAGCGCTGCCAAATTTTTCTTGTGACCATGAGTTCACACACCGGATCGAGCGGCGGAGCCGAAGCGATACCAGTGAGTGCCTTCCCTCTTTATTATTTTGTGTTGCAATTTGAAAACCGCAAGTTGTTTTTGTCTTGTGTTTTTGTTTTTCTGGTTTTTCAAAATGTTTTAAAATGAAACCCTAGTCTATGAGCACTTAGCTTAAAACTTAATTTAACCCTAGTTAAACAAAGATCAAAATTTTAGTTTAAAACTTAATTGAAAAACTTAGTTTAGAACATAACTTAAAACCTTGCTTAACCTGAATTTGAACGAAGTTCAAAACTTAGGTGAGAAACTTAGGGTAAAACTGAACGTAAAACGTAGCTCAACCCTAGTTATTTGTTGTTTTTGTGTTTTTAATTTTCCAGTTTAGAGTTAAAAAAACCCTAGGTCTGAGAAATTATTTTGTGACTTTTTTTTTTTTTAATTTATCAGTTAGAGTTAAAAACCCTAGAACTGACCAATGATTTTTTTATTTTTTTTTTTTTTAGATAAAACCTAGATTATTTTTTAATTTTTTGTTAATTTATCGTGTAGAGTTAAAAACCTGAGACTGAAAAATTAGTTTCTGAATTTTGTTATGTTTTTGTTGAATTTATCAGTTGAAAGTTACAACCCTAAAACTGAGAAATTAGGTTTTTTGAATTTTTGTTATGTTTTTGGCTGTACATTTTGATGCATTGTTGTATATTCATTGTTAGTGTTGTACAATTTTTCATTGTTTTAATGTGTTTATGTTGTTTTCTTTTGCAGGTTGTGAAGAGCCGGTACCATGTGCCCATAATTTTCATTGAAGCACGTGCGACGCTAACTTTGGCTGACTGGGACTGGCTTGATGCCCTTGGGCTCAAGCAGGTGACTCGGCTGGAGCCGGTGGTCAGGGATCGGGCCTATCTGATGGCCCTGATCAACCTATGGGATCCCCGGACCAACACCTTCCATCTCCCAATAGGGGAGATGATGGTGACCTTGGAGGATGTCTATCGGATTCTTCAGATTCCAATAGATGGATTGTCGATCCGGATGACATCGTGGGATCGGAGGACAGCAGTACTGATACGCTATTTTGGGCATGGGGAGGAGTTGGGTGTGGAGAGCCCAGTGGAGAGGGCGGAGGGCGACTGCCAGATGGGTGGCATACTGGTTCGATGGTGGCTAGAGAGGGGTGTGTTGGGAGTGAGGCACGCATTACTCATGGGCCTCATTTCCAACATGTTGCTACCTGACTCGTCAGGCGTGAGGTTCCCGTGGAACCTGCTGGATGTGGTCTATCGGTTGGTGGAGTGTTCGACGCATGAGCCTTTGATCATGAGGTGGGGACAGATGCTACTGGCATAGCTTTATGGTGAGTTGTACGAGGTCCGCTGTCGGAGGTGGAAGGGGATTAGCTGCAGCTATCTATTGTAGAGCTGGGCTTGGCAGCACATAGTAGTGGAGAGGCCAATGGGGTTACCATGGATGACTCGGGCAGAGATGGTGGATAAGGATATAGGTTATGTGGCTCTATGGTGGTGATCTGAGGAGCAGGGACAGAGTCGATGGTGGGCAGGTGCCATAGGGCACTATGTCGATGCCTTCGCTCGGCTTGCTCCAGGGGAGGTGTTCTGGCGCCCTTATCGGGACTGTCCAGCTTGGCCTGAGGCTGGAGAGTGGCTCCGATGGGTACGTAGGGAGTGGTGGCTGATTGGGTGGCATGGGACCGAGCAAGAGTTCTTCCCTTATAGTCGGGTGACACGACAGTTTGGGGTGCGCCAGGGGTTGCCTGGTGAGCCCGTGGTCTATCGACACTAGGGGGACGAGAGGACTCTGGACCGGCCGATCATCGCGCCACTAGGTGAGGATTCAGATACGAGGATTGATGTCCCGGATGTGGATGACATCGGGACTACCATGGAGTATGACCAGTGGTGGATACTATGGTGATGGCGGGGAGAGGGGCCACTGGGAGGCGCGGAGGCAGCAGTAGCAGGTGGGGAGGGTGCCTAGGCACCAGGAGATGATTGGGGAGCTCCGCTAGAGGATGCGAACATGGTGGAGGTAGATGATGTGGGTGCGGATTATGGTGTCCCAGATCAGCCGGAGATGCAGGATGCCCGGAGTAGTGGGAGCCAGAGCAGGCTGTAGTCCCGGATTCGCCTATGCACTAGGCAGTGGTGGAGGACACGGAGGTAGGGGTGCACGTTGAGAATGCATGGTTGGTGGGGCTACTATGGAGGCGAGATGAGGAGTTGGGGGAGGCTCTGCAAGAGAGGGATCTCTTACGGGCTCAGCTAGCGGAGCGGGAGAGCATGGGCTATGCACCACCGGTAGGAGGGGGATACCGATGCTGCATGGGAGAGGGATCTCCTACGGACGTAGCTGGCACAACGCGATGATGTAGTAGCGATGTACCATCGATGGGAGGTGGAGTGGTGTCGACACCGGATGGATTTGGAGGGAGAGATCATCCACCTCGAGGGTGGGTACCTGAGCCCTTCGAAGGTGGCTCTTCACATCGAATGAGGGGCAGTGATACTGAGCAGTCAACATCATCTCATCACAGGTGATTGGATGAGGGAGGGGGTAGTAGGCATGATGCGAGGGCTAGCAGAAGCCGCCTTGAGGGGTCCCATAGGACCCACACCATGGGGGGTAGTTCTCGTCGCACCGATCCTACGTGATCATGGTGGTCGATGCCTTAGGCTTTGGGGATTTTTGAGCTTTTGGATTTTGTCACGGGGTCATAGGACCGGTTCATTGTAGCCTACGGGCATTTTTGATGATATATATAGATGACTTTATTTTATTTATGCACATGTCATGATTTGATGTTATGCATGATGATTGATGAATATGGATGTATGCATGTTAATTTATATTGATGGATGCATATGTTTTGATGAAATGCAAATGTTTTTAATTTATATGATATGCAAATGGAATGGATGAATTGAATGTGTGATTTTTTTTTTGGCGGTCGCACCATAGACTGTTTAGAATTTATGGCTTTTTGGGCTGGGTGATTGCTGTGTGACCTGACTTTCTTCATGTATACAGGCTATTTTTGTATTTTTTGATGGCAAGGTGAGAATGAAAGACAGTAAGTTGGTTTAGAATGTAGGTAGGGTTTTTTGAGACTCAGATGTTTTAACTATCTAGCCAAGACTGTACTTTGATCTTACGAGACTTTTTAACAAGGTATGAATCGGACTTGTTTTTGACCAAGTTATTTCACATCCCTGTGTGTGCAATTGAGTTCATTTATGTGGTGTTTGTCAGGATACCGCCAGTGCCAGATAGGCTGTCAACCAAACCTGTATTGAGGATCACCTGATTAGCTCCACTAACTCCTTTGTTGTATTTAGTCAGATTAATCTGTGGTGCTGTCGTAGGATACCATAAGCTAGCTCATCCACATGCAAACATTGATCTGCACACAAGTTAATGTGACAGATATATCGTCATGCGGGAGGTTTACCACCAGTGATCGATAGGCTATCCACCAAAACCAGTACTGAGGTTTGCCTCATGACCTGTCGGAATGCTGAGAGTTCCAGGGATTCAAGTTCGACTCCCTTCTTTTCTTCAATTGTATTGGGATACTTGCTCTTTTGTAGTGATAACAATCACTGTTTATTTTTGTTTTTCTTTTGAGCAAGGGATTTGAATATGGAGTGATGAGAATCACTATTTTATGTGCTTTTCTTTGATGTATGCACTTTGGTTGAGATGTCAAAATTTGGAGTTTTGACTTTTGCAAATTTTTATGATGTTTGCAACTTTTTGAGAACTTGGGATTTTTGGGGAATTGGGTAGGGAAGATGCTTGTCCTTTTGCCAACTCTCAGCATTCTTGGGGTCATTCGCACAGGGGGATGAGCAAGATAACCATTTTCGCTTATGGTGACCTGGATTGCTTTGCAGGTTTCATCTTTCGTTCACACAACTTGGGAATTCTTATGTGTTTCAATTTGTGTTGGGATGCTACGTACCAAGGTGTGATCCAAGTAGAACTCTACCTTTGTAAAATCTGTCTGACTTGGTACAGTACGTGGCTAGAAAGCTAATGACGACTGAAGGACGAAAACTCTTGATACATTAGAAGACGACTGACTATGATGTGGGAAAATAACGTGAGTGGTGATTATTTGTGATGAATTATTGATAGAAATGGAAAAAATGTGAAAAAGTGATGGTTTTGCCAAGTAATGGCAGTCTATGGTGCGTTGACCTTTATGACCACAAATGTGTGATGTATGGATGTGATGCTTAAGGCAACTATACATTTGTGTTTTTGATGGATTGATTTTTGTGAATATGAAGATGAGATGCAGAAAGAGCTCGTTATTGTTGTGATGATTGTGAGTATGCGTGGAAATGAGATGCAAATTTGTGTTCTTTTTGATGATTTTATTGTTTTTTTTCTTATTTTTGACCAAGCGATTGTGGGAACCCTTGGAGCTTTTGGGTTGACCAAAGGGGTAATGGGCACCTTTGGGGCCTTTTTGGGTTTGACCAAGCGATTATGGGAATCCTTGGGGCTTTTTGATTGGGTTGTGGCTCCTCTAGATATGGAATGGCCGCAAATGACTGATGTTCAAGGGTTCTAGTTCCTTGATTCCATCAAGAGAGGCTAGCCGGTATGTTCCAGGTCCTATTTTACTATCAATTACATAGGGACCTAACCAGTTTGCCATGAACTTGTCCCTTAGATGGGACGACAAACTAGAGTTCTATTGGTTTTCTTTCAAAACCAAGTCACCAACCTGAAAGTCCCTCAGGTGAACTTTCATGTTGTATGCTTTCTTAAGTCGCTCTTGATAGATACGTAAATGCTCGAGAGCATTAACGCATCGTTCATCAAGCAACGTAAGCTGGTCTAACCGGGCCTACCACGTAGTGTCATCATCGATGAACTCTTGCATTGATATGCGTAGGGAAGGAATTTCCAACTCGAGAGGCATGACTGCCTCGGAGCCATACACGAGCAAAAATGGAGTTGCCCTAGTGGGCGTCCGAATGCTAGTGTGATAAGCCCATAGGGCAAGCGGGATCTGAATGTGCCAATCCTTATGACTGTCTATGACTATCTTTTTGAGGATGGCAACTAGCATTTTGTTTGATGCCTCTGCTTGCCCATTTGCCTGTGGATAATAGGGTGTCAAAAAACTATGCTGAATTTTGTACTTTGTGGTCAAAGCATGCACGTCTTTGTTCTTGAATGACGTCCCATTATCCGAGATTATCTTGGATGGAATACCAAAATGACATATGATGTTATGTAAAATGAACTCCACAATGCGGGGTCCTATCGTAGAGGTTAGCGGAACCGCTTCCACCCACTTGGTGAAATACTCTGTGGCCGTTATGATAAACGTGTGATGGCCTGACGATGTAGGGGAGATCTTTTCGATTAGATCTAAGCCCCACTACAAAAATGGCCAAGCCGATTGGATCGGCTGCAAGGCCTGGGAAGGTACGTGTGTCAAATTAGCATGGTGTTGACATTTCATGCACTTCCTCACATATGCGCAACAATCTCGCTCTAAAGATGGCCAATAATAGCCCATGCGAAGAATGCGCTTTGCGATGGCCATACCACTGAAGTGGCCACCGCACGTACCATCGTGCGCTTGGGCGATTGCCCAAGTGGACTCCTGTTGGTCCAAGCAACGAAGGAGGATTCCTTCGTAGCTGCGATGGTACAAAATGTCTCCTAACAAGACATACTTAGCCACTTTTTGCTTGAATGCTCATTTTGTGACATGCGTCAATCCAAGTGGGAGGTTACCTAACTTGAGGTAGTCCCTTATGGGTGAATACCAATCCTGCTGATCAGAAGCCTCGATGGTATGAACAACCAATCCCTCTTGAAGTTCATCCCTAGCAAACGCTGAGCGGGAAAGAACTTGTAAGAATAGCGTTGTGTTGCTATTAAAGGGAGTAGGGGAGAATAAGGACCCCTAGTTGGCATGATTCAGATGATCATGGATTCGAGAGAACATGTCCGAGGATGGTTCAATCTGGATCAAGTGGATTCCTGGCATCAAGTCAGAGCTTGCACGCTCCATCGCAGATTGTGATAGTGTTTTGACTTGAATGGTTGTCATATCACCAGAAATGTCTTGCGGGATTAGTGACCCTAAGGAGGCCATAGTGTCCACAAAATGATTCGATGACCGAGGGAGTGCCTCGATGTCATACCATTCAAGCTTTGCTAAGAATTTGTCCACAAGGGCTTTGTAGGCCTGCAGAACTGGGCATTTACATTGGAATACCCCTTTGACTTGGTTGACAATTAACAACGAATCACCAAAGATGTTCAATCATTTGATGTTCATGGTGATTGTTGTCTGAAGACCTATGAGCAAGGCTTCATATTCGGCATTGTTGTTGGTGCATGGGAAGTTTAATTTAAATGACAGAGGCATTGGAGCCCCTTGCGGTGTAAAGAATACGATTCCCGTGCCACCACCTTGCTCACATTTAGAACCATCAAAAAATAGGGTTATGTCGGCTTGTGACTCAGGCTCATCAGAATCTGGTGATTCTGAGACATGGAAGACCCCATCATCGGGTAGTTCTATGACCAGAGGCTGATCGTCTTCGAGAGGAGCCTCCGCTAGTTGATCGGCTATGACCTGACCTTTTATGGATTTTTGTCCAATAAACTCGATGTCAAATTCCGTCAACAACATGATCCATTTCGCCGTGCGACTACTATGATAAGTATGACTCATCATGTACCGCAATGGATTCTCCTTAGACACAACATACGTCTTGTTGCTTAGCATGTAATGGCATAGCTTTTTGGTAGCAAACACCACTGCCAAGCAGAGCTTCTCAACGTATGCATAGTTAAGTTCATAACTGACCAGGGTGCGGCTAAGGTAGTAAGTAGCCTGTTCTTTATGAAGTTCATTCTTCTGGGCTAACATGGCACCCAGTGCCACCTCAGTAGCTGAGATGTATAAGTAGAATGACACTCCTGGTCTAGGTGGTGCCAATACTGGCGATGAAGCCAAGTATTGTTTAATGTCATCGAAGGCTGATTGGCACTCGTCATCCCAGTGAAATGCTACCCCCTTGTGCAATAATTTGTTCATGGGTCGGCACTTGTCAGATAGCTGCGCTATGAAGCGCTTGATTGACGTGACCTTTCCCTATAGGCTTCTGAGCTGCTTGATGGTAGTTGGGGGAAGCATTTCAAGGATTGCCTTGAATTTGTTTGGATCCACCTCGATGCCTCATTTTGAGACTATGAAACCCAAGAGTTTTCTAGATGTGATGCCAAATACGCACTTCTTGGGATTCAGTCTGACTTTATGTTCCATGAGGCGATCGAGGATCTTGCTTAAGTCATCGAGATGATCCCGGGCGCAAAAGAGATTTGGCCAACAAATCATCCATGTAATCTTCCAAAGTCTTGTGCATGTAATCATGGAAGATGTATGTCATGGCACGTTGGTAGGTTGCGCCAGCATTTTTAAGGCCAAAGGGCATGACCTTATAACAAAATGTCCCCCAAGGCATTGTGAACGCCATTTTTAGTTGGTCCTCGAGATTGATACAAATCTGATTGTATCCCGAGAAACCATCCATGAGGGATAGCATTTCATGGCCCGTTGTAGCATCTACCAATGCATCGATGCTCGACAAGGGAAAATCATCCTTAGGACTCGCTTTGTTTAGATCTCAAAAATCAGTGCATATGCGAATCCTCCCATCAGGATTTTTGATGGGCACCATGTTGGACAACCATGGCGGATAATCCACGCAGATGACAAACTGTGCATCCAATAGCTTTTGCAATTCATATTTGACCATTAAGGCCACTGTTGGGTGCATCTTACATAGTTTTTGCTTAACTGGCTTGACTGTCGGATCAAGCGTTAGGTTATGCATGACTAGCTATGGATCTAGTCCCGACATGTCTTTGTATGACCATGCAAAAACCTCCTTCTTCTCTTTGAGAAGGGCAATGTAGTCGGCTTGCTCTTCGAGGGATAGACTTACCCCCAGCTTGATGACCTATGGATTCACTAGGTCCGAGCCGATGTCTACGTCAGTCGTCTCCTCGACTGACATGTGGGATCCATCCTCCAACTGGTGTGGAGTTGGGATCAAATGGATATCATTTGCTGAGTTTAAATCATCGTTAGGAACGTCGGGTCCCTCTCCAGCATGGAAGATATCCTGAGTTGGCCTAGGGGTAAAATGAAGCATTTCATCGAAAGGCCAGTACTCGGATGGGGATGGTGGTGAATTGATGTGATCCCAGTCTATGGCATCTATGTCTAGATACAATGACTATGTTGGATCGGCCGGGTTGTGGATGGGGGTGGTTAAGTCAATGGAGATCATGTTGATGAAATGATTTTGGTCTCCATTACCGTGGGTGTGATGACTCAGACTTTTTGGATGTTCTCTATGCTCCGGGTCTGGCTCTAGAGGTATGGGCATGAATGGATCGGCCCTATGTGTGGATAGGAGGATAGGGTCTACCCTCGACACTGATATCATTCTAGGGTCTCTGGGTGGAAGATGTTCTCCGTATATCTGAAGTGGTGGATTCAACACTTGGTCCCATCGCGTTGGGTCTACGTACCACTCATGCCCTGGCACTATGTTTAATTGTTCGAATATGTCGTTAATCTCCAAGGGGTATGGTCATTGTATTTGTCGCATGTGATTAAGATACGCCATCTCGGTTTCATCTTCATAATCACTATCGGAGATCCAAAGGCCTTCGTTGGCTCCGACAACTGCTTGCGGCATTAGGGGCTCGTCTTGCTCGAGCAAATTGATCTGGCCCCATTGTGGTTGTTCCGCTCTCTACGGTGGGGCCTGATTTTCTTGACGTGGCACTTGCTCGATTGGAGCATCCAAAGGGAACATGGTCAAGAGGCTTTCTTGATAATCATCCATGGGAACCACTTGAGAGTGATTACTATCTGATTCGAAGGGATCCCATGGTGCTACCTCATATTCTGACTCATCCTCTGAAGATCCTTCCTGACATTGTCTAGACCCTCCTTGAAAATGAGCTCTCGAGCTTTCTCCCCTCTCGAGCGAAGGGAAGGGATTGTGAGGGTCAACAAGGTTGATTACCATTAATGGGAGATAATCCCTCAATGTATATGTCATGTTAGGGTTGGCATATGGATCTGATGCCAATCCCCCCTTGTTGCCTATCCCTAGGCCTTGCATGTTCTCCACCAAGATGTCCAAGGGTAGGGGGTGGTTGAACCCTACTCCTGACTTGTCATATGGCATTTGGTATCTTGGTTGGCAAAGAACACGTACCCCTTGCTCATATCTGCCTAACCCATATCCATGCCAATTGCATTGGCCAAGGTATCTCAAAGCAAAGTCTGGGTTAGACAAATAGTTGACATTTTCAGAAAAAGGCTCTTCATCTTCATCCTCTTGCGTGCATGGTGCAATGCCATGATCAAGGCCCCCATACACAAAGTTTGTCTGGTTCGGCGGGTGGCCTAGGGGAACAATAGTGCCGATGGGGAGGCAAGGTCTCCCCATGTCCTGCATGGACTCCAGTGCAGGTGTTGCTACAATATTCCACACCAGATACTCCCCCAGGCCCGTATTGGCCATTTCAACGATGATTGTTGGTGGTTGAGGGGGAGGGAATGGAAGTTCTCCCTGAGTCCACTCCATGTCGGGTGAACTAGGAGTTTCAACTTCCATTCGGCTAGGCATCTCCTCAGTAGAGATAGTTGATACTGATGGCGGTGTCTCTTGAGGTTGCGCCTCTTCCAGAGGTTTCTTCCCTTTGTCCTTCTGTTTGGCCCCCATAGGTGGTATCATTGGTGGAGGGCCGGACGATGAAGATGGACCCGGATGGGGTTTTGAAGAACTTGCTAATGGGGATGCCTACGGAATCGGACCCTATTTAGATGGATTCAATTGGAAATCCAAATGCGTTGATGGCAGGGTCGATTGTGGCATCAGCTGCACCGCATTACAATACTTGAAGGGTTCTAAGTCCATCGGGACTACATGCACCTCCCCTTCAAATGTATACTTTAAGCACTGGTGAGCTATCGAAGGGACACACTTCATGTCCCCGATCCATGGTCGACCCAGCAAGATGTTGTAGGCCATCTCACCTTCCAAGATGTGGCACAATGTAGGTATAGTCTTTTGTCCCACCTGGATGGGTAGGACAATTGTGCCAACTGTCGAGCATATTGCATCATTGAATGCTCGCAGAGTGTAAGTGGAAGCTGTGATGTGAGATGCTGGCAACTTTAGATGTTTCAATGCCACTGTTGTGATGATATTACTGGATGAGCCAGTGTCTACCAACACCCTCTTATACGGAATCCCGTTGACCCGCACGATAACGTGCAGGGGTGGATCCGCCATGTCATCAACCACTGATTTCACTTCGTCTTCTCGAAATGTGATGACTGGCTCAGTGCATCATTTGACATGTCCCACGAAGTTGTTGAAAGAATTTGTTTCATGGGGCTGCAACTCGATGGCTTTCAATATCTCCATTAGAGCCTCTCGATGGGGCGTTGATTGTTGTATGAGCTCGTATATGGAGAGCCTAGCCGAGGTGGTCCTCAAACTCTGAGTGAGCTTGGTCCGAAGTGTGGCCACTGGTCTAGGTGGAGGAGGTTGTGCAAGGTGTTGTTGTGGTTGTGACGTTGTTGGCACCTCCCCTGCAGCTGCCGTAGGAGCATTTGTACTCGGGTACCTCCTGTTTTGAGTCACTATACTGATCATCCCTACATACCCCTACATGGGGCAGTTTTGTGTGACCTCATTAACTTGTAGGGTCTTTGCCTACGGAGCATGAGTAGGCAAGGGGTCTTTAAAGACCTCCATTTGTTGATTGCTTGGTGCCACAAGATTATCCACCGCTAGTGTCTTGTTATCAATTAGGTCTTGCACCAAGCCCTTAAACTTCCAGCAGGCATTTAGGTCATGTCCCTGCCGCCTATGGAACCTACAGTACAAGTCCTCCCTATACCCCTTAGGCTTGGGAGCATTGGGGTCTATGGTTTGAATCTCTGGCAGGTTGATCAAATTTGCCGCTAACAAGCGGTCAAACAGGGAGTCCCTGGACTCTGTGTAGGGTGTGTATTGTCGCCTAGGGCGACGCTGCTGACTCTGTTCTTGCCTCTGATTTTCTCTGTCATAGTTGCTAGGAGGCACCGCCTGATAGTTAGCCTTTTGAGGCTGTGTTGCTTGTGCAGGCTTAGGGACATTGATAGCAACTTGATTGACCACAGCGGGTTTCTGTTGCGTGGTCCCTATTTTAGTGTTCTTAGTCCACTCTTTTTTCTTAGGTTTGGCTATCTCGCCATCCTGTATCTTGATCTCTTCAATGATCCTGGCTTGCACCAGAGCTTCTTCTAAGGTGGCATATTGTTGCAGCTGCAATAGCACAGAGATCGATCTCAAACAGCTCTTTGAGAACATTTGAGTGAGGTCGGACATAGGGGGAAGGTAGGGCAGCTTTGAAAGCAAAGTCCTCCATCGATTCCCATAGGCCGCCATGGTTTCTTCCTCATACTGCCTGAGGCTGGCTAAGTCACTTAGTGATGCCTTCTTCTTGGTGTTGAAGGTGAAGCATTCGAGGAACGCATCCACTAACTGATCCAAGTTGTTAATGTTGTGCTTTGGTAATTGAGTAAACCAATCCGAGGTAGGGCCTACGAATGTGGTTATAAATGTTCTTAATAACAAAGCATCATTGTCCTGAATGTCGAAGCATTGGCTCAAGAATCTCGTCACATGCTCCTGAGCATCCTCCTCACCTCTAAAGGTTGCCAACTGAGGCAACTTAAAGTGTTCAGGGTAAGGGGGTGCTGGCACTGACGGATGCATAGGATGACTATGGAGCTGGCGTAAAGTGGGCTTTTGGGGCCCAAAAGTTTTGGTTTCCATAGACTCCAGATGCTCTAGAAGTGCTTTATATGCATCCGAGGATTTAATCTCTTCCTCTTTAGTTTGCTCCCGTTGTGGGTTGTGGGAGACTTGAGGCCTATAGAGGGGTGGCCGGATAGCAACCCCTCCGCCTTGGTAGGGCATTTTGGCCCGCTCTTCTTCTTGCTCATACTCCTCGTAGGCTTCCTGAGGAGTCTTCGGATGAGACCTATGACCCTGGGTGGGTCCCCGTGGAGGGTACCCATCGTTGTTCCGGGGAGTGGCCTCCCGCTCAGGTCTAGGAGGTCTCGGAGGTAGCACTTGGTAAGGTCACGAAGACCTATCCCACACCAAGGGGTTGCGCCTCTCATACGGTTCCACTCTTTGGGTGTGAGGGGTTGGAACCCTCTCAAGCATCGGGTTATGGAGCAGCTCATCTATTTGGCACCGAATGTGCTCTTTGCTAAGGTGATATAGATGCTCTAGCTGTTGTTGGTCTTGCTCAAGCCGCGTGATCTGCGCTTGGTGGGCGGCATGTCTGGTGACTTCCAGGTCAATTTGTTCTACCATATTGAGCCTAGGAGGCCTGGATGCCTCTCCTATGCACTTACCTCGGTCATGATGATCCGAGATCTCAATAGGTTGCTTCCCTCTATCGAGGTTGGTGGCATTTACCCATGGCTCTGGCCTCAGTAGGTGATCATGGTATATAGCGGGTGTGGAAATGCATGGCTCCCATGCTGTATATTGCTCTTGAGGAAGGTAATGGTCTTCCTCGTGCTCCCTTTCGTATGTGTGAAAGGGGCGGGTAGAGTTGGCTCGCCCTATTTGGAGAGCCTTGCGCTCTGGGTTTTGTCTATTGGTTCTAACAGTGAGAAGGGGTAAAGGAGGGATGCCATAATCATGTGGCCTCTCCTTATGGACCCTACGCTGCTCTAGCACTTCATCACATGGTGGCCGCTCATATCGAGCTTTTGAGGAAGCCTTCTTGTCTATGTTGAGTGCCACGTGTAAGGACTCCTCTTGAAAGGGGCTATGATGAATGGGCGTGTCCCTCAAAGGGGTGCCTCTATAGTCCCATTCTAAAATGGAATGATGTGGACTCTCTAGTGGGTCAGGCCACCAAGGCGGGATGACCAAGTCCTTGGGGCTATAGCGGAGGTGACTTGTGCCCCCTTGTACACTCTCCGCAGCTTCCACCCTTGATTGGGCTTGGCTACGGGTGTACACCATGGTGGCGCTTTTCTACAAGCTATGTAGGTTTTTATCTCGTCTTATGATTTTTGTGCTACACTAAACAGAAAAGAGCACACACACACAAAAGCAATGATTATCTCGTTTAAAGATTAAAAGTGTGTCCTAGACCTGGTTTAGTGTGTTTTGGTTTTTGTTTTTTTTGTTTTTTTGTTTTTGAAGGTTTTTGTAAAGAACGTTTAAATGCAATATGATGGCTCTTATGACTCCCAAAAATGGTCGCCCCTTCGATATACCATTGCCAGGCCGATATACCAACCTCTCTATATACCCGCCCTTACGTGAGGGAAACTATAGGTACGTGGAACATAAGCGGTACAGAATGGGAATCACCCTATTTATGACACCTACCATAGAAGACTTATCCTCATGTGCTGGGAATCACCCCAGCTACACTCGGTCAGCTTTCATTAGGATTTACGTCTAGCAATAGTAGCGATCGGGGTAATGGATGCAAAAAAAATTCAAGCCAAGGTGGTGATGAAATCCACCGTTGGTCTTGATCAAGGGCTGGGGTTTTACGACCAGCTCCTTGGTGTTTAATTTACCACGTGATGTGTGGGGTTCTTTTTATTTTGCAAAAAGGAAACAAGCAAGCAGTAAAAGAAAACTTTCCCTAAGCAAGCAAGTAACCCAAAAATAAAAAACTGAAAACAGAAAGTGACAAGAAAAGTTTAGAATCCCTACCTCTTCTCTGCCCAAATCTGCTGGCTCTGAGTTTCTGCCCTGAAACTACGTAGAGAGCTATTCATCTCAGGATGAGATGAATAACAGAACTGAATTCATCATAGGGTGGGGTGCATTCCCATTCATCCCTGGGTGAGACGAATTCCAACTCTGTATTCGCCACAGACTGGAACGAACAACAGTCCCGCGTTCAAAAAAAATGATACCTGCAAGCAAAAGGCAAATTTTGATCAGATTTCTGATCTAAAAAAAGAACAGAGGACAAGGTCCCACCGTGATCGCCACTGAAAGCACGAGGATATGGAAACAAAAAAGGAAAAGCTCCAAGTACGATGCAAAATGAAACTAAACTCAACGCTAAGTCCTACGAATTGAAAATGCATGCAATAAGGAAAGCATGAACGAATTGAAACCCAAATGAAAATCCAATGTGGATAACAGCCCTTTCTTTTATTGATACATTTTAGAATTTGGTTACAATTTGCCTCCTCCCTTTTTAGGGGCGAGGAGCGTTAAATTTGTTTCTTGGTTACATCCATGGGTAGCCATCCTTCTTCCGCGTGCCCACATGTAAAGTGGGCGGACCAAACGTCACCACCACTTGCATTGATGAGTCTTGGCTCTTCGCTGCTCCTCTAACATCTAGACCCTACGTTCAAAGAAACAAGAGACAGTCAGTAGCACCTGCGGATGAGATGAAACATGCAATCCCCAAGCCTACGATTAGCGCATGCAAGGAATAAATAAAATGATAACCAACATATATCCAAATGATCTAAAAATTTGATAGGGGCATCAAGACCTCACAAAGGAAACACTGCAAATGGAACAGTCAGGAAATTCCTCACATATTTGAATTCGCTCCGGGGTGGGACGAATAGACCTGCAACAAAATGCCAGATAGCACCGCTCAAAATGTCACATCTGGACAGCTCCAAATCTCCTACAAAAGTGGGGGTTAGCTAATTGGGGGTATTTTGGGATGACCCAGATGGTCATATTTCCCCAATTTGGCCTCTAACACCCAGATTTTGATGATGCCCTCTACAAGTTAGTAAAGACGAAAAATTGATGAAACATGATAAAATTTGCTCAAAACGTTATGAAATCAAAATTGCAAACTATTTAAGCAGCATAAGATGAAATGCAAAAGAAAATGATAGAAATAAAATCTGCCATAGATTCCTAATCATTCCTAAAGGGGACGATTAGACCTGCAGTAGTGCGGGGGGCACCCGGGGCAGGCCGCCCATCGTTTGGGGCCTGATTTCGGCACCAATCCACTCGGGATGGGTCCAAAATCTCTTGTAAAGTGTTGTCGGCAAATTGGGTGGTATGTTGTGGCAAAATGTCAGGTTTTGGGCTCAAGATTTGTCCTTCCAATAGTCACCCAATGACCTCCTCTCTAAAAGAGATCACGGATGTGAAAGGCACAAATCAAACAAGGGCGTATGGGGAAGTAAAATGATAGCACTTCATTGCTCAAAAATGCTCCTTCTCTCTATATTTTGGGGTGAGAAGACTCACCATTTTATAGACCTGATGGTCTCTTTGGATGAGCATGCAGAGGCGCCACTTGGCAATCATGCCTCTCCAGGGGAGGGAAGATTCCTCCCTGATTAGGGGCTTCATGACTGCCCTTGTAACTGCCTCTAACGCTCGAAAATGCTCACTCATGCTCCCATGCGATGAAGGAAGAATTAAGTGGTGGATCTGAGCTGCCATTTGTCAAAATTTGACTTTTTTCCAGTCAAACCTGCTATTCGCCCCACCCTGGGATGAATGCTGCTAATCGTCCCTGGGTGGAACGAATACCAGTTTGTATTCATCCCAGGGTGGGACGAGTAGAGAGCAAAGTGCCAAAAAGGTGTCAAATTGACCTCTGACCTTCCAAAACTACTTTTGGGAGTGGCTAGGACCACTGTTTAACCTCTGGGGGCTGCCCTTGGGGCTGTGTGTGTCAATGCGATCAGTGTTTGCAGTCACATAATCGGATTGGTGCTATTTTGGTGTCTACATGAGGGTAGTAGGGGATCTAAATAGTCATGGTTCAATATAAGAATGCCTTTAAATGCATGTACTCATTTACTTTTCCAAATTACAACTATACAAAATTCAATTAAGTTTCTAACCATCTAATGCATAATGGATATTATAAAAGAACCTTTACTTTTATTTTCCCCTCTCAAGTTCCCTTAGAGAGTCATCCATCATGTACTACTTAGATTAAGGTTTAACTTTAATCAAATTCATTCATGTCTTAAAGCATTAAAGTCCCATACCCCTAACCTTTAAAACAATATCTTTTAATTTAATTCCCTAAATCAAAGCCCCATAACTTCAATTCAAATAATAAATCTACATATTTTTTAATTCACAATTTCCAATCAACCAATTAATGTTTAAAGTATTATAGCCCATACCTTTAATCTTTAAAACAATCATTCATTCATTCCCTAAATTAAAGCCCCATAGATTCAATTCAAATAATAAATCCACATCATTTTTAATTGAAAACTCCTAAGATAATCAAATTTAATCAAATGGTTCCTTCTTAATTAAAAACCTTTAATAAATCCTATAAAAATAAAGGGGTCCTTTATAATTAAAATCCTTCAATAATTTCATATAAATAAATGGTTCCTTTCTAATTAAAAAGTCTTCAATAATTTCACATAAGTTAAAGGTTCTTTCTAATTAAAATCCTTCATTATATTTTATATAAATCAAAGATCCATTTCTAATTAAAAGCCTTCAATAAATCTCATAAATAAAAGGTTCTTTCTGATTAAAAGCCTTCAATAATTTCATATAAATAAAAGGTTATTTCTAATTAAAATCCTTCAATAAATCTCATATAAATCAAAGGTTATTTCTAATTAAAATCCTTCAATAAATCTCATATAAATCAAATGTTATTTCTAATTAAAAGCCTTCAATATATTTTATATAAATCAAAGGTCACTTTCTAATTAAAAACCTTAATTGTATTTAATATAAAACTAAGGTTCCTTTCAATTTAATTAAGTTTTACAACACCTTCCTAAGGTAGGGTCTACAACCAGGGCCCAACATCTTCCAAGGCGGATGTTGAACAACCATGACAAAACCTAGTGTCTAAGGAAACTAGAACTAGGTCCTGCTCTTACATCTATCATAATAGAGTTCCTACTCTTGGAGCACAATGCTCTCAATTACTCGATACTATCAACTCCCACAATGCTCTTGGAAATGTAGTGTCCATGAACCCTCACAATGCTCCCCTTGGCATATCGTGGCCTTCGAACATACACAACGCTCACCATTAGCACTCATTGGATTCCCTAGCACAATGCTCACCAATAAGACACACTTTGGTTTCATAGTGTACAACACTCACCAATTAACACAGTCTGGTTTCATAGCGCACAACGATCACCAATTAAAACACTCTAGTTACATAGAACACAATGCTCACCAATTAACACATGGTGGCTTATTTAAAACACATCCTAGCTTCCTAAAGCACATCACTCTCCATAAACATATGGTGGTTTCTCTAAGACACAACCTAGCTTCCTAAAACACATTGCTCTCCATAAACATATGGTGGTTTCTATTAAACAAAGTCTGGATTCCTAAAGCACATTTTTGTCCATAAACATATGGTGGTTTCTCCAAACGACAATATGGCTTACTAAGGCACAATGCTCACTATAAACGTGGATGTAGGTGCTTCATATATTGCCCATGGACTTTCACGCTATAGTGGAAATAAAAATAGCGAAGCATAACCAGGTTTTCTCACCATACCAATTCAAATAAAAACCAAATTTAAAGTTTAAAGCAACCCAACCTTAAAACTTGTACGGATATGGAAATATGGCAATGTCTGGTTACCTCTCATTCTCACTTCTGGTGTGTTCTTCTATTTCTCCCAGTCCCTGCTCTGCATCTCCTCGATGCTCCCTTCCTTCCTCTCCTATCCTCTTTTTCCTTTCCTTACTCCTTACGTGCCTCCTTGCCCAGGTGGCCCATCCACTGTTCTTCTCGAAATCTCCCCATCCTCGAGATTCTTTACTTCAATGCTTCGTTCCCTATCCTCTATGTGTTCCTTCCCATAATTTCCACATTTGGAAATTAGTAGCCTCATAGGTTTCACTATATAGGGAAAGGGAATAATTACATTTTTAAAATGAGGATGGTATGATTTAAATAAAATATCATTCCCATGATATTTATCAGCTCTCAAATATATATTTTTTAATTAAACAATCTCATTATTATTATTATTATTATTATTATTATTATTTAAATAAAATAAAAGATATCTATTTCTTTTTAAATGAATTTTATTTTATTTATTTCAATTAACTAAAGTCTTTTAATCAATTTTTCCATTATCATTAATATTTACACCTTTAATTAATTCAAAAGAAATCTCATTTATTAATTGCAATGAAGTTTATCAATGAGCTCCAAAATCAAACATTATTTAATTAAAACCTCAATAATTAATTTAAAGGAATCTTTATTCGACATATAAATTTAATTTTCTATCCTTCATAAGAATGATACTCTAGTTTCACTTCAACATGATAGTTTACTTAGGCATCTACACACATTTTGCAGTTGTTATCCTATAGAAAACCCAACATTAAGCTACCCAAGCCATGATGCAATAGAGAGCAAAAAAAATTATAAAAGAACACAGAGGGAGTCTTTCCATAAACCCAATCACCTATCTTAGCCAGAGATTTTACGATAGCTACTAGGCTATCAACTAAATCTCAATGTGATCAATCATCGATGATTATCCCTTTCGTCAATGCATGCCTATATGAAGGAATCTATCCATGTTATCTTTGATTACCTTAATAATAATTTCCCTTGATCTTTGGTACCCTCATTCCTGGGGGGTGATTCTTCTTGTTCCCCCTATGAGTGTACCTAATCCTACACACTTGGCAATATGTTAGCGATAACATGCCATTATAAATCAACTAAACATCATATAGTTGGTTTGATTTTTCAAACTAGGTATCACCACATCATAGGTTAATACATTATTTTATTTGTGCCATAAAGTCACCTAGGGAGGGTCATGACATGCTTCTCGACTAGAATTAAACATCGTCCTCAGTATTTTTTGTTTTTAACAGAAAGTAAAATTATTACATCATATAGCTTAAAAAAAAAATGAAATATTGTTTTGCATAACTTCCACTTTCTCCCAAGTGGTATTCTTCTTAGAGAACTGGTCCAATTAGACCTTACACTATTCAAGAGTTCAATTTTGTAGAGATTTAGAATGAAACTCAAGAATCTTCATCGATAGTACTTCAATGGCCTATGAATTTACCATCTACAATTTAGAAACATCCCACACATGTTTAGGGTCAACAACATATTTTATAAGCAAGGATATGTGTAAGGTGTCATGAATTTTGGATAGATTAGGTGGTAAAGCAAGTCGGTAAGCAACTGGAATGATATTTTTCATGATCTAAAAGGGCCCCACAAAATGTGGATCCAAATTTATGGATTTAATAGCATTTTTATTTGGATTAACCCTTAAGAACACCTTATCTCCAATAGAATACTCTCTTGGAGTCCTTTTTAGATCTACATATCTACCTATCTGCAGCTTCTTTAAGCCTATGCCTAATTTATTTTAGTTGATATTCCATTACCCTGACCATTTTTGGCCCAATCACAACTTGATCCTCTAGGTTGTCCCAAGACAATGGTGTTCTACACTTTTTCCCATACAAGGCATTAAAAGGTACCATCCCTAGCAAGGAGTGATTTCCATAATTGTAGGAAAAATCTACCAAACATAGACAATCTTCCCAATAAGATTTGTGATCCATGTATTACATGCAGAGCATGTCTTCCAGAACTTGGTTTACCCACTCTGTTTGACCATTGGTTTCAGGGTGGTATGTTGAACTCATATTTAGTTTCATACAAATTGCACTATGAAGGGATTTCAAAAATTCAATAGTGAATTTAGAGTCTCTATCTGAGATTAATACCTCAAGAAATCCATGCAATTGAAATACCTCTTTGACGAATCTGCTAGATACTACTTGAGCATCGTCCTTGGTATTTATCATTATGAAGTGGGTAACCTTAGTCAATTTGTCAACCACTAAAAATATGGCATCATGTTGATACTGAGTCTTGGGTAGACCCATGATATAATCCATAGATATAACCTACCATTTTTCATAGGTATATCATAAAGAATATAGTTTTCCTGTAGGATGTTGGCGTTTTGCCTTAAATTTTTGATATTCGAGGTATCGAGCAAAAAAATTTGTGATGTCCTTCTTCATACCTACCCAAAAGAAAGATCTTTTCATATTTTCTTGCATTTTGGCTCCTCTGGAATGAGCAGAATAAGGATATTTATGAGCTTCTTGTATTATCAAGTTCCTCAAAACGCTCATATTTGTTATGATGACCCTTTCCTTATAACAAATAAAGTCATATTTCACACTAAATTCCTTATTTCCTTCAGGATCTCTATCCATATTGACTCAGAATTCCTTGCTAATACTCATCTTGAGATTACTTTTGTCTCACTCGATCCATTAGGTCCATGTGAATTCTAGTTATGGTTGCTATTAATTTCCTTCTACTCAAAGCATCATACTCAGTTAGAAATTCCACCCATCTTCTCTATCTCATATTGAGTATTAGTTGGGTGAATATATATCATAGAATTTGATGGTATGTCTTTAATTCAAAGAGCCTTCCCACCAAGTAGTGGCACCTATCGTAGAAAGCAATATTGATTATTGATTAATAAAAGTATAAATGCAATAACAAAGACTCACAATAGCTCTTAACCAATGAGCTAATTATGCTAACTATTAGGCTAATAATAATTCTAACCTAATATAGCCTAACCATATTATATTCGCTTTAAAAATTAGTGCTAAGCGAACGACAATATAAATTAACATATCTTAACCAAATGAGGTAATATAATATGGTAACTCTAACATCCCCCCTTATTACATTATTTGGGTAATAATAGAACTACTAGCCACACTATCGTCCCCCCATACAACAATATTTGGATAAAGTATATAACTGCCCCAATATAGTGAAAAAGAAGAAAAATAAGAGAAATGAAAGAATGGTGGCTCGTGCTTTGTCTTCGGCTCTGGCTCTGGCTCATGGCTCTAGCTCTGGCTCTAAGCATGCCTCTATATTTGTACCACTAGGTCTATCTCTAGATTTGCCTATGAATATACCCATGGATCATTACCTCTAGATCTGCATCTAGATCTACCTCTAGAACTTTGTCTCTGGGTCTGTATTTAGGTCTGTCTTTGGGTCATTATCTCTGGGACTGCCACTCGATATGTCACTAGATTTTCCTCGAGGTCTACCATAGGTTTTACCTTTTCGATAGAATCCATACAACATTTCTTTCATCATGGTCCATTGTGTGAGATCTGTCCATCCACAATCTATATGAACCTTGTTGGCCATTTTCATTTTGTACCAACAACTTGAAGAAGAGTGATTCATACATCCACATGAATCACAAGGATGTAGTCTCCAAAAATTAGCTGCAAAATTACCTGTATTGCCACAGTGACTGCAACAATGCTTTTTAAGAGTTTTGGGATATTTAGGTTTTACAAACATGGAATTATCGATACTTGCATGTCCAGTATAGCCAAGGCCTCCATTATTTACCCTAACATTTAGCATTATAGGAGTTTTAATTCCTTGTTCCTGTTTACCTAATCTCTCACCATTGAATCCCATTTTCTTCATCATTTTGGAATAAAATCCTCTGGTGTGTTTTTCAAAACACCCAATTTCATCATCTTCATCAATGCTTCTAAAAATATTGTATTTGTCGCTATTGATGATATTATGGAGTTCATTTTTAGGAGGTTCAATTTTTAAGTCACTAGTGTCACAAGTAAAATCTACTATGATGAGATCACCTATTCTACAACTGATATTTACCATAGAAGGTAGGAGGTCACATATATCACAACAAGCATTGGCCATCATGGGCTTAAGGTCACATGTGTCACAACAAGCATTCACCGTCATGAGCTAAATATAACTTGTGTCACTACAAGCATCGACCATTTTAACCTTTGTTTCCTCACTAAAGTCCTTGTAGATTTTACGTTTGGCAATATCAAGAGAAATCAATGATATGTAGACTGCCCTTATGACACCTATAGGGATTTGAAAACCGTTCTTCTGAAGGTCTTTAGAATCTTTAAAATATTTCATAATGGATTTTACACCACTGCGTAGTGTAGAATATTTTTCATCGTCATAAAAATCCATTCCTTCCATCTTTGGTGGAAAGTAAGGACCTTTAACTAATTTTTCAACAACATCAGTTTGTTTAGGGGCTTGCTTTTTCTTTGATCTGCCCATTTTTAAGGTGTCGGTCTCTGTCGAAAATGCACCTTTTTACAATGAATTTTGCAAAATAATTTGACTAAGGTGTCGGTCACTGCCGAAAATGCATCCTTATAAGTCTTCTCCCCTTGTTTTTGCAAAAAATATCTCCCTGGGGTGGAAAATATGTTATCCCCCCAGCGTGCAAAATAGAAGATGGTGGAGAGAGAAAATATTAATCCCCACTTAGTGCAAAAAATTGCATCTATGAACCCTTAAAAGGCTTTTACAACAATTTTCCTCCTTGGCAATTTGCAAAAGGTTCATCAGAAAAAGGTAGATAATGATGAATTTTGTTGATGTCCTTTGAACAATAGGTAATGTAAATTATTTTTATGCCAAAAAAATAAAATTTTAATAAATTAAATTAAAAAATAATTTATCATAACCTTTAAAAATCAAATAAATTGAGAATAAAGCTAAGAAATAAATTATTAATTAAATAATTAAAAGAAAATTTTAATTTTGAATAATTTTTTTTAACCTTTGTCTTAGCCTTTTGGAGTGCATCTGAATCAATTTAAAAATTTGACATTTTTGGGCTCTGCAAGGAATTGAACCTTGATCCACCATAGACAACAAAGTCTTACCAACTAGCTTTCAAGCAGTCGGGCCACAACTGCCCGCGGAAAGAAAGGAGAAATTCCCTAATTTTATTTGCTCTCAAAGGCAGCTTCTCCACATCGCAACACTCCTCGATGTTGCACGTGATGAACAATGACAATGCTCGATAGTGGCAATAGATCTCCAACATCTACCAATGGTTGTACGACCTCCTCGACTATCAGCTTGTGTCACCTCCATGATTTTGTCCACCCTATCTCTACAGATCAAATTTTCTCTAGGAATATTGATGTCTACAAATTTTAATGGAGATTTTACTAATCTTGTCTAGACATCAAATCGTCTAGCCTGTGTATGGGAGGTTCTTCGGTGCTACGTAGAAGGTGATTTTACTGCCTCCCTATCATGAAGTAAAAATTATGTCAAATATTGTTGAGCAGAGATCAAATATTTTCACAATGTTGGTGTAGGTTCTGGTGGGAGCTTCTATTTGCGTCAATAGATTTGCATCTATGACAAATTCTCCTTTGTCCAATTGGCATCATCCTCAAAATAGACTGCAATGATTCTTCTCTAAAAATCCAGCCACAAGTGTACCGAAATAGCAATGCTTCAAAACAATGTTGTCTCAAATAGCCTAAACTTTGTCAGTGGAATGGTATATCACGTCAAGAGATATGCTTCTTGCACCTGCAATCATCGATCATCTGCTACATATTAAAAATAAATTCTTGGTTCCTACAGTAGACTATCTAGAAATAATTTGTCTCGGATTAGGTAAGCAATCAATCTGGAAACAATTTGTCTTTTTGAAATTGAATATCTCATGATCGGCTATCTGTGCATCAAATCCACGTCCACATAGTTGTCATGTTAGTCGATCCAGTGTCATCCAGGTCCACGATCAAGTTCATGTGACATCGCCTGTCAGTGTCACAAGTAGGGCATTAGCCAATGATGTTTGGATCCCCATCTCGCTATTCGGTGCACATTTGGATTTTATCGACCCATGTTAGGTCTAATGGATTTAATCAGGTCTGGCACCTAGGTTAGTCTGTATCATAGACTTTTAGATGAGTCTGATAGTTCTATCATCCTCCCTTCTGCCTAGGTCTTGTGGTAGTCTATGTTTGGTCCTAGATCTGCATCTAGCATCCAAGTCAGTCAGGGTCTTAGTCCAAGTTTGTAGGTCAGATTCAGTCCTCTGTATCTTCCACGGTAGCCCACCGATCCATGCTTCTAAGCCATAGGTTGGAGTTCCATCTCTCCTTAGGTCCACTCTTTAGTGGGTCCGTCTAGCTTCCATCCAGGATCAAATCATCAGATCTCCCACTGGTCCATGTCAACACAGAATTCAGGAGCAGAGCCCACACTCTCTATGGAGCTCCCTCTCCAGCAGCTTTTATACCATGTAATAAAAAGCAATATTGATTATTGATTAATGAAAGTATAAATACAATAACAAAGTCTCACAATAGCTCTTAACCAATGGGCTAATTATGCTATCTATTAGGCTAATAATAATTCTAACCTAATATAGCCTAACTATATTATATTCACTTTAAAAAATAGTGCTAAGTAAACGATAATATAAATTAACATATCTTAACCAAATGAGGTGATATAATATGGTAACTCTAACACTGCCAAACCTTTAAAGCATGCACTACTACAGCTAGCTCTAAATCATGCATAGCATAATTAATTTCATCCTTTTTGAGCTTCCTTGAAGTATATGCCAGTACTGACTCCTCTTATGAGAGTACCCCACCCAACCTATCTATTAATGCATTAGTGCACACTAAAAAGTCCCCTTGATGATTGGGAACCTTTAGTATTGGTGCAGTAGTAAGCTTATGCTTTAGTAGTTCAAACATAGCCTCACACTTCTCTGACCACTTGAATTATTTCCCCTTCTTATAAAGGTTTGTTATGGGTCCAGAAATCTTGGAGTAGTCCTTTATATAACGCATATAATAGCTTGGTAACCCCATGAAACTTCGTACTTCAGTCACATTAGCAGGGGGTGACCAATTCATAATAGCCTCTATCTTTTCTAGATCCACAACAATCCCCTTTTATGATATAACGTGTCCAAAATTTTGTACCTCTAGAACATATAATTCACTCTTAGTTAGATTTCCATAAATTTGATTCTTTCTTAACAATTCCAACATGATCCTAAGATGTTTATCTTGTTCTTATTTATCTCGAGTGTATATAAGGATATCATCTAGGAATACCAGGACAAATTGGTCTAAGTATCTTGGGAATACACTATTCATTAAGTTTTACCACATACACTATTCCTCCTCTCTTTAGGGCCTTTTTCAATTGCATAGCAGACAACATATGAGGTTCAAACACCCATTGTCTAGTATGAATTCTTAGTCTCTTTTTGCCCTCCCCTGAATACTCAATCCATCGATCTAGGAAATTGACTAAGGATTTATGGTCCTCTAGCCAATCCATCCCTAGGACCACATCAAAGCCATGTAAGGGAACTACATATAAGCAAAATTTTGTAGTCACTTTAGATAGAGTAACTTCTACCATATGATAACATTGGTTCATCGAGTAGATCTACCTAGAACCATACTCAACCATCCACCCATAAGCCAAATAGCTAGGCCTTTCTGACACAGTCCTTTCTAGAGTAGAAAAAATAATATTGTTAGTGTCTCCACTATCTATCAATTTTTTTACTTGCTTATTGAAAACCTTACCTTTCACAAGTAAGGGGTAGCTTGTCCCTCTAGCTTCTGCTTCTCGATTACGACATATATTCGATGTTTCGGTTCCTTCCCTTTTGCATTAACTTTGCTAGTCCTTGCTCGATACGGATACTGATTATAGTAATGAGGTTCTCGAAAATTGTAGCACACTTCCTTGGGTCCTTGATTTTTTTTAGATTTCTCATTCCCAGTCTTAACTATTGGAATTGGAGCTTGCGACTTTTGTGGTTGAGGTTTCGTGTTATTGGGCTTGTTATCCTTCTTACGAAATTTCTTCTTTAACTTATTATCATTCCCATAGGGGTTTCTTCTTAGGATTTTGGGGATTCTTAACATTTTTCTCTTGTTCAGCCTCCCATTTTACAAACCCATTACTATTCCTCTTCTTTAGCTCTTGCCAAGATTTCTCGGGTAAAGTGTCATATTTATAATAGAAGTGTAACTCTGCTTTCTTTTCTAGGTTATATACCTTTTGCATTGATTTAGTCTCCTGCATGTCTACATTATGCTTTAACCTAGATTCCAATCCAGGAGTGAACTTTTGAACCCACATTTTCACATTTTATACAGGTACATATTTGAATAGTCTTACCAACTTCTTATAGTACACCTCTACTATGTTGGTCCCTTACCTCAAACTAGCAAATTTTTCAAATAAAGAATAGAAATGCTTTATTAGGAATCTCTTCTTAAATATATTTATAAATTCTTCCCATGGTGTACCAATGGGTTCAATCTTAGTTTCCTCATAGTGGGTTTCCCACCACTCTAGAGTATCCCCTTCTAGGTTAATCATATTCCAAAGTGTTCAGGTTCCTAATGAGTAGCATTTTACAAAAAAGTGAACCCCTGCTTCTCTGAGCCATGTTTTTGATGCATGCCCATCGCCCTCTCCATAAAACATGGAGATATTGATGTTTTTCATGTCCCTAGTTATTTCATTTTCTTCTAAGGCTCTAGATTGCACTTGTTCTACAATTAACCCACTATCTAGACCAATATCTAAGCCTTGAATTTGCAAATTATAATTCACATTCATTTCTAGCAATTGTCTTATCTAATCCTACATAGCAGCAACCATAGCGGTGAGGTCTTCTACCTCCCTATTGGGGCTTGTTGGTTCCCCATCCTACTTTTCTTCTTCGATCTCACTTTGCTAAGTTTTTCTAGGTGTAGGTCTCCCTCTTCTGGTGTTAAGTGGTATCTTAACATGATTCCATCCAAGAAAGAAGATTAGATTACAGTTTCAACATAATTTGTATCTCTAATAAAGCCATAATACAAATTTCTCTTACTATATGTATTAAAAACCTAACTAGGGTAATATCCTAGGCTAGGATGTGTTATTAATACCGAAGTTCCTACTAAGGCATACTAACATCCACTCTACCTTGGGGTTTATGCCCATCAGATTCTAGAAAATAGGTATTCTATATCATCCTAACTTTAGCCCTTTTCTTAAGTAAGCCTTCATTGGATACATCTAATTTTATTTTAGCACATGCATAAGCTCTATACCCTTGTACCTAGATATTTAATACCAAATGTAATGACCCAAAAACACACAAAAATAAAATACAAAAATAGAAAGAGTTTTTTTTTTTACTAATGAGAGGGATACATGAACCCTTCATGAACCCCTAATCCAAATAGCATTTACCTAAATTTTCAATCCCCTAAGTTTTTTTGGAATTTATATCTCACGAAGAACCCTATCACAAGTTTATCTGTGTAGACATATCATGTGTCACTATAGATAAGCCCATCTATCCTATCATTCTTGATGAGCTAGACCTATCACCCTCAATTCATCGAAGGTATACACACATATATATACCATACACAAGCCATTATGTGTAGGTATACTACGAGTATTGCAACTTAAGCTATCTATCTCATATCCACGATAATCTATCTTAACTCAGATGGAATCTCTTCACAACTTAGTCCTTTATCTCCTTAAGGGGGTCTCAATTCCTTTAGGTCTCCTATGTTCATCCTAAGGGGTTCTCAATTCCCTTAGGTTACCTATGTTCACCCTAAGGAGTTCTTAATTCCCTTAGGTCACCTTTGAGTTCACCTTAGAAATCTACACTTAGATTTCTATCATCAAGTAACCAAACAATGATACATATAGATACTACAACATCAGAAAGCAATCACCAAGCATCCAAAAAATAAAGCAAGTAAAACACTAAAAGAGAATCAACTACATAATATAACCAAATATAAAAATAAAGTAAAAGTACCTTCTTTAAACCAATAAAAATTTATTGCATCAAAATTTGCATGATAAATCCTTATTACTCTAAAGAATATTACATTAACCACATTGAGAATATCTTCCCACAATTCTGATCTATTTGATCAGAAGTAAATCAATGTAAGATACAATTACCTATACTATGGTTCCATTGAAATCCTTACTTCTCCTTGCTTCCCATTGGATATTTGAGGGTAGTAGGAGATCAGGATACTCATGATTCAAGATAGGTGAGCCTTTAAATGCATCCACTCATTTAATTTGCTAAATTACAACTATACAAAATTCAATTAAGTTTCTAACCATCTAATGCATAATGGATATTATAAAAGAAACTTTACTTTTATTTTCCCCTCTCAAGTTCCCTTAGAGAATCATCCATCATGTACTACTTAGATCAAGGTCTAAATTTAATAAAATTCCTTCATGTCTTAAAGTATTAAAGTCACACACACTTAACCTTTAAAACAATCTCTTTCATTTTCATTCCCTAAATCAAAGCCCCATAGCTTCAATTCAAAGAATAAATCTATATCATTTTTAATTCACAATTTTCAATCAACTAATTTCTATTTAAAGCATTAAAGTCCCATACCTTTAATATTTAAAACAATCATTCATTCATTCTCTAAATTGAAACCCCATAAATTCAATGCCAAGAATAAATCCGCATCCTTTTTAATTGAAAACTCCTAATATAATCAAATTTAATCAAAGGGTTCCTTCTTAATTAAAAACCTTTAATAAATCCCATAAAAATCAAAGGGTCCTTTCTAATTAAAATCCTTCAATAATTTCATATAAATCAAAGGTTCCTTTCTAATTAGAAAGCCCTCAATAATTTCACATAAGTCAAAGGTTCTTTCTAATTAAGAACCTTCATTATATTTTATATAAATCAAAGGTCCCTTTCTAATTAAAATCCTTCAATAAATTTCATATAAATCAAAGGTTATTTCTAATTAAAAACCTTCATTATATTTTATATAAATCAAAGGTTCTTTCTAATTAAAAGCCTTCGATAATTTCATATAAATCAAAGGTTCTTTATAATTAAAAGCCTTCAATAAATATCATTTAATTCAAAGGTTCTTTCTAATTAAAATCCTTCAATATATTTTATATAAATCAAAGGTCCCCTTCCAATTAAAAACCTTCAATGTATTTTATATAAAACTAAGGTTAACTAGACATTTCTATATTTCCATCTCCGTAGAAGTTTTAAGGTTGGGTTGCTTTAAAATTTGATTCTGGTTTTTATTTGCATTGGTATGGTGAGGAAACCTGGTTATGCTCCACCAGTTTCATTTCCTCTATAGCGTGAAAGTCCATGGGAAATATTGGAAGCACCTACATCCAATTTTATGGTGAGCATTGTAGCTTGTTCTTTAGGAAGCCATGCTATGTTTTAGAGAAACCACCATATGTTTATGGAGAGCACTATGCTTTAGGAAGCCAGGCTGTGTTTTAGAGAAACCACCATATGTTTATAGAGAGCATTGTGCTTTAGGAAGATAGGTTGTCTTAGAGAAACCACCATATGTTTATAAAGAGAGTTGTACTTTAGGAAGCTAGGATGTATTTTAAATAATCCACCGTGTGTTATTTGATGAGCGTTGTGCGCTATGTAACCAGAGTATGTTAATTGGTGAGCGATGTGCGATATGAAACTAGAGTGTGTATTATTGGTGAGCATTGTGCTGGGAAATCCAGTGAGCATTAATAGTGAGCACTATGCATGTTTGAAGGCCACAATATGTCGAAGGGAGCACGGTGAGGGTTCGTGGGTACTGTGTGTCCAAGAGCATTGTGGGAGTTGAGAGCACCAATTAATTGAGAGCGCCATGCTCCAAGAGTGGGAACTCTGTTATGATAGAGGTAAGAGTAGTACCTAGTTCTTGTTTGCTTAGACGCTTGGTTTTTTTGTGGTTGTTCAACATCCACCTCGGAAGACATTGGCCTTTGGTTGTAGACCATGCATTAGGAAGGTGCTGTAAAACTTAATTAAATTGAAAGGAACGGTGCTTCTGAAAAATTTCCCTTTTTTGGCCTGTACAACCACTTGCCAAATCATCCGTCAAGATACCAAAAACATCACCGATCAATCCAAACACTGTGATGACACCTCCAACACCGTTTAGGACTATTTCCTAACATGCTGACATGTTCCAAACTGATACATCCTATCCAACTGCACCCGTGATGACTTTTGCAATTTTTTGATAACTTCTTGATGATTTTTTCAACTTTTGCAAATTTGTACGAACAACATGTAACAACTTCACCCTAACATCAAGAACATCATCATAAGCATTGAAAATCACTGTACATACTCAGAAAAACCTCTGAAAAACTATCCACTGCATCAACCTGTCCATATGAGTGTGTTGACAACAATGAAAATACTGTCACTGCACCTTGCTGAACACATTGCACATTAGGATTTTTAGAGTCGCATAATAAATAAATGAGGATGAAATAAATCAATAGCAATTTAGGAATTTTTGGATAGCATAATAAGGTAATTGTTATGGAAGGACATTCTTGCACTTTAATATTTTTGGGACAACATAAAAAGAATGTGATTTTCAGGTTATTCTTGATCTTGGGATCCTTTAGAGAAAGACAAACCTATAGATGATAAGTATCAAAATAATAAGTGTGAAAATATTAAAGTGTTGATAGAAATGAAAAATAGAGGAAGACTCAAGAATCAATAATAAAGAGAATAGACCTACTCCCTCTCCCTGCTCCCCTTTCCCTGGTTCTTGCCTAGTCCCTGATTCATCCCAGGTCATCCCACTCTAGGAATGGTTTGTAGTAGATGATATCCTTGGGGGGAGATCCTTGCCCACTTTCTACTCATTTCCCAGTAGTTTTTGGGGTTTCCTCATTTGAATCCCGGGTCTGGTGCTTCCCAGGGATCCTCTAGGGTTTCCTACATGTTCTTAGGATCCTGTCCCTAATCTCCCTTAGGCTTTTCCCTAGGGTTTTTTGTAGGTTGTTATTGGGATCCGGTTCCCAGGGCTTTCTCGGTCTATGGTGGTTGCAAGTTGGGTTCTCGTTCACTTCCTGGTGCATCCCGTGAGGTTCTCTCTTCATCGAGGTTGGTCTGGGGGGGCCTAGTTTCCTATTTACTTATGTTTACTCTCTGGGATGCCATTGGTTGTTGGTGGTATCATCCCTTTGAGAAGTACCATGTTTTTTTTCCTATTCAAAGGCTTATTTTTTCTAGATCTACTGATTTGTGGATGCTTAGAGAATTTGCATGGCCTTGGGGGGGCCTCTGCCTGTGCTTGAGTTGTTCCCAGCCCCATTCCTAGTTCCCTAAAGTTGTTCATGTGCAAGGATGGAGATTCTTGGTCATTTCTACGAGGGTGCTTTGGGTTTTCTATTGCATGTCTCGATCTTGGGGGGGATCGGTGATCTATGCATGCAAACCCCTAGATCCCTCAATTTAGGTTTTCATGGATCCCATATTTGTGTTTGTTGTTGCTTTCTACCTAGGCTTTGTAGGTTTTCATTTCAATTTTTTTTTGATGAATTTTGCTTGGTGGACTCTCACAACTTGTTCTTGGGAGGGCCTTTTATTGTTCTTGAGTTGTTCCCAATCCTAGTTCCTCTTCCTTGGAACTGTTCATGAGAAAGGATGGTGGGTCCCTAGTCCTTTGTGGCTTTCGAGATCCTTTCTTTGTGCCTATGTTTGTTTTCCTTGGATCCTTTCAGCTTCCTCGTACTCCTATTGGTTGGTATTCTAGTGTTGCAGTTTCCCAAACCTGTTCTTCTGCTAGTTATCCTATTGGGCGGGATTTTTCTTTCTTGCTAGTTTTCCTACTGGGCGGGACGATATTTCTCGTTGGGTGGGATTTTCAAATCTTTTGGTTTTCCCACTAGGTAGGATTTTTCAATCTTGTTTTTTTGTTGGCTTTCCTACTGGGCGGGATATAATTTTTAAATATTTTGGTTTTCACGGAGGACGAGATTTCCAATCTAGTGGTTTTTAGCTGCTTCTCGTTAGGTGGGATTTTTAAATTCATCATCCTGCATGTTTTCCAGTTAGGCAAGATTTTTCAAAACTAGTGGTTTCCCATTGGGTGAGATTTTTCAAAATTGGTGGTTTCTCGCTGGGCAGGATTTTCCAATCTACTGGTTTCCCCACTAGGCAAGATTTCCAATCTAGTGGTTTTCGGCTGCTTCCCGCTCGATAGGATTTTTCAGAACTAGTGGTTTCCTACTATGTGAGATTTTTCAAAATTGGTGGTTTCCCGCTAGGCAAGATTTTTCAAAATTATCTTTTCTTGCTAGGTGGGTTTTTCCAAACTGTCTATTTTCCACTGGGTGGTATTCTTCAAATTGATTATTCTTGACCTTTGGTTTGGTCGGTTGACCTATTGGAAAAAGGTTTTGGGGTCCTTTCAAAACCCACTTTTAATATAATTTTTACCTACAAAAAAAAATAACAAAGAGAATAATAAACTCAAAGAGATATTGGTATCAAATAAAACACATATCATAAGTGGTAACAAAAAGCGATATTTTCCAATCTACTGGTTTTCCTACTGGGCGGGATTTCCAACCTGGTGGTTTTCGACTGCTTCCCGCTAGGCGAGATTATTCAGAACTAGTGGTTTCCCATTGGGCAAGATTTTTCAAAATTGGTGGTTTCCCGCTAGGTGGGATTTTTCAAAATTGTATTTTCCTACTGGGTGGATTTTTCCAAACTGTCTATTTTCTGCTGGGCGGTGTTCTTCAAATTGATTATTCTTGACCTTTGGTTTGGTTAGTTTACCTGTTGTAGAAAGGTTTTGGGGTCCTTTCAAAACCCACTTTTAATATAATTTTTACCTACCAATAATAATAATAATAATAAATAGAATAATAAACTCAAAGATATATTGGTATCAGATAAAACACATATCATAAGTGGTAACAAGAAGTGGGATTGAACCGACAAATAAAAACAAAATGTGATGTTGAAAACTTATATCTTGTAATATTAGGGGTATGAATAAGAAACATAAAAAAAGTATTAGGAAATTATCAGGTTATCATAAACATTATATTTATAGATATACAATTTGAATAAAAAATATTTTAGTGATTTGCAATGTTGAATTTCATCTTGATAAAATTTAAATTTCAAAAAACAAATATAAAAGTAAGATTTTATCTCTTAATAAAACAATATCAAGGAGTTGATTATGAAAACCTAAAAATTTAAAAAAGGGTATAGTTTTGTCCATAGATCATATGTAATGGATATTATTTACCAATACATGGTTATCCAACCATACTCCACTTACTTGAATCATGGTGTACAATCCTATCCTAATGAATATTTGAACCTTGCACTTTTATTCATATATTCAAAGTCTCCACCATTAGGCTACCTAGATTATACAACAATATTTTCATAATAGCAAAGTGGTAAGATTTGAGTTTTGGTATCCTCCATGAATACTTTGAAGAAGATGATGAGTATATTTGATAGAAAGACAAATAAAGAATATATTTGATAAAAAGATAAGTTAGACATGACTTAGTTAAATTAATAACAATGTAATGACAACAAATTAATTCTTTTTATTTTAATGAAAGTAGCTATAATAAAAACCAAAATAACTTATTAAGAAAATATAGAGTATTAATAACTGATATTTATTATTTAATTATATTTTAAATTAATTATAGATTAAATAATTTTATTTTTTCTTTTTTAAAATGTAATAGTCATGAATTTTTAATATAATAAATATTAAATTTAATTTAAAAACTATATTTATTATTTTAATTAAAAATAATTAATTATATTAAACAAAATAGTTTAAAACATAATACTAAAATTATAAATTTTACTTAATTATTGGTTATTAAATTCAAAAATGTATAAATAAAGCATTAATTATATATACTCACATTAACATAATGTAAATTTGTGTAAAGAAGGAATTAAAGTTAAGAGGTAATGGATACAAAGGCCTAGAACTCTATGAAAAAAAAGTAGAAACTAATTATATATATTTGAATCGCTTCATTTAACATTTGTATTTTAATTGTATATTTTATTATATTAAATAATAAATAAGGTTATATAATATTAACATGATATATAATATAGGTATTAATATAAAATTAAATTAAAAAATTTAAAATTCTTATGTAAATTTAAATATAATTGTAAATAAGAAAACAAA
Organism: Wollemia nobilis; assembly: GCA_028583015.1. Classification (NCBI taxonomy): domain Eukaryota; kingdom Viridiplantae; phylum Streptophyta; class Pinopsida; order Araucariales; family Araucariaceae; genus Wollemia; species Wollemia nobilis. The sequence goes on from JAQPPZ010016349.1 coordinate 4,585,710, forward strand.
ATTAAGATATCTTTGTGGTTAGTAGAAAGGATGACGTGATGGAACTAGTCCACTTATATATTTATTCAATATAATATAATAATTTTTTTTGGGGGATAGTGTAACGGTTTGAGTTTTTTTTTTTTTTTTTGAGAGGTTCAAGTTTCAAATCTAGGCTTTAAGAGTGCTCATAATTAGGAGAAGAGTACTCAACCCTTGGTGGTAAAACTTTTTCACACGCAAAAAATAAATAATAATATATTAAAAATTAATATTATATAAATAATATGATAAAATATAAAAATATATATTAAATAATTTTTATATAAAAATTATTAAAATTAAAATTAATTTATAAATTTAATAAAAAAATAATAATTTTTATTTTATAGTAAATAGTTAATATATGTACTCATTTATTTTATATATATATACATTTATAGAAAAATATTTATGTAGTTAAGTATTTAAACGAATTATTAATAAAATTAGTTTATACATAAAAATCTAATAAAATTTGTATTAATTTTATAAATATAGTAAAAATAAAAATTATATATATTTATATTATTTCAATATTGTTTTTTTTATTAAATTCAAGAAAATGTTTTTAAGGGATCTTTAAACTTTTTATAGAATTAGTTTTGAAAGAGTTTTCAGACCTTATATAAAGAATCAAAAGCTTCCAAAAGAGACCAAAGGTTAACACAAAGAGATTTTATGCACTTAAGGGATCCAAGGAGAACCAAGAGATACAAAGAAATTTAAACTTGGTTTTTCCCAAACTAAGTGCTCAAAGGGTTAAAAATTCAAAATTATGATTTCTCGCACAACCCAAAAATCCTAGACTCAAACACCTCTCCCAAAATGGATTTGTACTTGAAAAAAATCACAACCAAACTACAAGAGGGACTGCAAAATGTGCAAACAGATTCCTACATGAAGATCACTTTATCCACACAATTGGGCATCCAAACCCCGCAACCTCTTGAGGACAACACCCCAAAGGGTTGGAACCATCAAGTCCCTATATTACAGTTTTTTGAAACCATTGTAGACTATGAAATCCTACACTAGGTACTGAAGGGGGAAGAACCTAAAACAAAGTCAAGCTTACCTCATCCAACAGGTCAAAATGAGCCAAAAGTGCTGAGCACCCAAAAATCTATAAGTTAGCAATCAACATTTGGTTCATGTTTCCAACTTAGCATAAAAGCCTAGAAGAACCTAAAAGGACCCAACAACACAAGATCCATGGTTGTAGGTGAAACACAACTAGAACTAGCAGAAGAAAACTCGAAGCTAGAATCGTATTTAAATCAGCATTCAAATCCATTATCCCAAGTGGGACCAGTATCACTCTCCAACCCATTTGTCTGCTCAAACTTCTCTGATCCACTAAAGGACCCATGGAACCATGTTCCTAGACAAAGCAAATCTAAGCCCAGCGGAAAATCTTCTAATGGTTGAAAACCCTCTCACAACTAAACAAGCACTTAGAAATGTCATCCTTCCAAAAACAACAAAAACTAACAAGATGTTTACTAGATTTGCAAACCCAAGATCCACAAACACTGTCATAATATCCCAAGGCCATTGCTAAACTGACCAGACTTTCTGAACAAGAAAATCAGAAAGAAAAACCTGAAAAAAAAAAAAAAAAAAAACCCTAAATCCCAATAGATCCTATACCGACTTGTACACCTAAAACAAAAATAAAACCAAAGCACCACTACAGAAAACGATGTCTCCCATCATCGAAGAAAATCCTTCCGCTGCAATGCAACTTTCCACTCCATTATTGCTTTCTGCTGTATCTCAACCTTTCACAACATCTCAACATTCCGCCCAACAACCTGAAACAAGCTTATTTTAATATTATTTAATACAATCTTGTAATTATTCAATTTATATTTATTTATCAAATTACTAAACACTAAATTATTATTATTGTGACTAACAAATTTAAAAAAAAAAATGAAATTAAAATATTGAAAACCCTTAGGAAAAAAAATTGAGAACGACCATTTAAATTCGTCCGTGTATATTATGTTACCAAAACAGGATATCCAGATATCTGGTTACCCAACACTATATAAAAATATATATATTTTTTTAAGTGAAAACTTTTTAGTGGGGCTGCCTTGGTTTGAGAGACAAGGGATTCTACACCGTCAAAATCATCCAGGAGTCACTTAGTCCTGCCCATACCAACAATATCAATTGGATTTTGGGTACCCAATTCAACTTTTTGATAGGGTAGAGATTTGAACCTGGGACCTCCCTTGAAGGATTGCCTTCTCTCTCCAACTCACCTATAACACCTGGTAACTATATAAGAATATTTAATTGCAGGAGATTTCTCATTCTAAAATTTTGGCCCCAACTCACCTACAACACCTGGTAACTATATAAGAATATTTAATTACAGGGCGATTTCTCATTCCAGGATTTTGGCCCGAATTAAATCTATTAAATCGACGATTGAAAGCTTATAGGTTTAATCACCTAAAGCCATTTATTTCCTATTTTAAAAATTCAGAAAATAAATCATGTTTGCTTCTACATTTTTGCAACTCCTTGCTTATTTAAGTGACCAATAACATAATTTCACAATTATTTTATTACCAAAAACAAATAATCATCTATTGCATTCTGAATAGGATTTTTTTCCTTCCACTTGGATACCAAATAATTATCCATTGCATTCTGAATAGGATTTTTTTCCTTCCACTTGGATACCTGTTCTATCCTGAATTTGGTATTAATCCTTATCAAAATATAAGGTTCAGAAGGTCATTGGTGGAAAGTAATGACTATGACTGTATGGTCTTACTGCACGGCATGCAAAATCTCCTCTAATTAAGAAAGTCGCTTGGTAACAATTTATGCATCTATATGTAACCGCACTGCAGACAGGGCGTATATGTGAGCAGGACTGATTGTATTTCTATCACATTCATGTCCTCGCTAATTGCATTTGCTATTCGTGTTCTGATATCGTACATTGTCTTGAGAAAAACTAGACCCTTTGACCTTTCCTAACTAACACCCCTCACACACCATTTGAGGTAAAAATAGAGCCATATAACTGTATTAAAGCCTAAAAATAAATAGTTTTACCATGCTGTAAAATGTAGTTTAATCAAAGTGAAGTCGTATAAGTGTATTAAAGCCTAAGAATAAAATAGATTTACCATGCTGTAAAATGTAGTTTAAGCAAAGTGGTTGGCTATAAGAAATGCAATCCAGTTACTGTTACAACAATTTGTTTTTGGTTACATAGGGCAATAGGTTACAGTCTAGCATGTTTAAATTTTGGGCTACTATTTTATAATTTTTATTTTATTTCGTTGTCTTATAATCTAGGGTGACTTAGATCACGGATTTTATTATCGGAAGTATATTTAGAGGATTCAGAGCAGACTACAACATTTGACTTGGATCATGGATTTTATTATCGGAAGTATATTCAGAGGATTCAGAGCAGACTACAACATTTGCAAAGCTAACAGCATACACCCAAAATTTCAACCTAGATCTCTTATTAATAAATGCTTAGCCAATCAAACACTACCAATACACCTAACCCTGTTACAACAATACTGTTTGGAGCATTTAACCGTGAACCCATGTATTTAATTACTCGTTGAATATTTACAATACAACTTCACTAGTACCAAAACCTAGTAAAAGATGGAACAAATATTAATTTCCTTTGAGTTTCATTTCACAAGCTCTTTCATGGATAAATGTCGCCTCCTTTGCTTGAATATTACTCTTATGAAAATGCTTCCTACTAAAAATGACTCAGCCCATAAATTCCTGCTGCTGCCAGAAGTAGCCGCTAGGCTATATCTCAGAATTATGGGAATAAAGGCTTTGGTACCCAAAAACTAATCTCCAAAATTTCAAATCTTGTACTGGACAATAAGTCAGTGATTCCAAGTGGGTTCTTGGTCTTTTCTTTTCACTTGAATAAAATTGAAGGAACATTGCTTCAATCTGTTTAGATGTTTCCTTCTATGGAGTGGGTACTAATTTTAATGGATTGTATATTTACCCTTAGAAGAGGGTATCGCCTACGATGCCATGTGTATATTTCACGTGATTGGATCGAGAAAACCTGTATCAAGCTGTAAAAAGAGGATATAATGATGAATAAGTGGGTCTGTATTCTAAAACCTGTCCTAAAAAGCTGTGTGAGGATATTATGATGAATGAATCAACAACCAGAGTCAAGTGTAATATCATATGGCACATGTAAGGTGATTTCTGATAGATTCCTTTTCCAATTCCGTGTAAAATAGGATAATAGGTTTCACATACAGTTATAAATTTTTTAGGTTAATTGATAATTTTTCAAAGCAAAACAGAAAAAATGGCAAACATAGTAGAGTGAAGGAGGAATTTTTTAATACAATTTTTAGATTTATCTTTTATATAATTTGATCTTAATCAAATTTTAGGTCGTAAATGAAAAAATAATTGTCAATTGGATTTTTTTAAAGGTTTTTAAATATCGATTGAATTATAGTTTTTTTGTTTTATAGGGTTTAATGGTGATTCATATTACAATGAAATGAAGAGAGAATTGTATATTGTATTTTTTTAAGTTTGTTAACAACCATTGAATTATATATATATATATATATATATATATATATATATATATATATATTTATTTATTTATTTATATTTATATTTATATTTATAGGATGTCGTGCTCTTACAAGTTGTAATAAAGGATTTAAAATTTTGGCTTCATCAAATAATTATAAAAATATTAAGCTATCTATATATAAAATAAAAGTGAGTTTTTCTTATCTCAAATATTTCTTATTGATGATTATTTTTATTGAATTGAGAAAAAATCTAATTTGTATTAATACTATAATTTTGTTTCAATAAATTGGAACGAAGGGCCAATGTCCCTTCCATAGTTTGGATTTAGGCTAATTATTTTCTATCTTTTCTAAAATATAACAAATATAATATAATTACACGATATTAAATGCAATAAATTAAAATACAAAAGTAAATGCAAAAAATGTATGAAAAAGTATAATTTGGTAGTTGATGATGTGAGAGATGTTAGCTTTTGATGTAGCATGTAATGAGAGATGACACACAAGATGCAGAATAAAATGACATAAAGCAAATCTGCAAGATGACTGAAAATAATACATATATAAAAATTATGGTGGTGTTTACAAAATAGCTCTGGAGAAAATGAACACTCCATGAATAGAGCTACTACTCAAGAATGGGCATTGAGCATATTACACCCCACTAGATTACATCACAATGCTACATCATATCACTTTGACTCTATATGACTCTCTCTATGATCTATCTCACTATGATGATACTTGATCTATACCTATGGCATTTTATATAGAAAATAGGTTCCTTAGTGAACACTCTATCTAGATGTGCAAGGGATAACCTACACATGTACAACTTACATTTTGACACTTGTGTAGTTATTACATTGCATGAAGTAACTAGATAACTTCCCCCTAAAGTAATCTAATATCCTAAGTATGTACCAAGGTAAAAGTACATTTACATGATCCAAATGATGTAATAGAATCTATTTCTAACACCACTTGTATTACATTATTTGGATATTGAAGACTTCAGTTTTCAATTTGGATATTCATAGATTTCTTAGATTCTGAATCTTCTTCTCTGTCAAGTTCATCATCCTCATCTTCTATATAGCCACTTTTATTGATTTCTTTGTGAGTGTCTTAAATTTGGTTTTGACTATTGGTGATTGAGTAGAGCATGATGTATTTGTCCCCTCATCTTCTTGATTTTGGTTCTTTTGTGCTTACCTTTTTGATGTACTGATCAGGATTATGCATAAGGGGTAGTACTGGAAAAGTCATTATAAAATCAAGGTGAATTGAGGTGAATGTTGTATAAAATTTGGGGGAAATTGTTCAAAATTATGCAAAAATTTTATCAAAATGTGGCAAATTTTTAAAATTTTGCATAAAAATTATCAAAATTTTTAAATGGTGAATAGTAGAAGGCAAGTGGTACAAGGTGAGTGATACAAGGTGAGTGACACAAGACGAGTGGCACAAGGTGAGTGGCAGAAGGTGAGTGGTACAAGGTGACTGGTAGAAGGTGAGTGGCAAATGGTGAGTGACACAAGGTGAGTGGCACATGTACAACTTGTACTTTGATATTTGTGTAGTTATTACATTGTATGAAGTAACTAGATAACTTCCCCCTAAAGTAATATGATATCCTAAGTATATATCAAGGTAAAGGTATATTTACATGATCCAAATGATGTAATAGAATCTATTTCTAACACCCCCCTTGTATTACATTATTTGGATATTGAAGATTTCAGTATTCAATTTGGATCTTCATAGATTTCTTGAGAGTTTGAATCTTCTTCTCTATCAAGTTCATCATCCTCATATTCTATTTAGCCACTTTTATTGATTTATTTGTGAGTGTCTTCATTTGGTTCTGACTGCTAGTGACTGAGTAGAGAATGGTGCATTTTTCCTCTCATATTCTTTATTTTGATTATTTTGTGCTTGCATTTTTGATGTACTGATAAGGATTATGCATAAGGGGTAGTACAAAAAAATTAATTAACAAAATTTAGGTGAATCTAGGTGAATGTTGTATAAACTTCGGGGTAAATTTTTCAAAATTATGCAAAATGTTTATCAAAATATGATAAATTTTTAATTTTTTTGCATAGAAATTATCAAAATTTTTAAATGGTGACTGGTAGAAGGTAAGTGACATAGGGTGAGTGGCACAAGGTGAGTGACACAAGATGAGTGGTACAAGTTGAGTGGTAGAAGGTGAGTGGTACAAGGTGACTAGTAGAAGGTGAATTGCAAAAGGTGAGTGACACAAGGTGAGTTATAGAAGGTGAGTGGCAGATGATGACTGGTAGATGGTAAGTGGTATATAGTGAATGACAAAAGGTGAGTGGCATAATGTGATTAGTAGAAGATGAGTGGAAAATTGCGAGTGGTATAAGGAAAATGGTAGAAGGTGACTAGCATATGGTGATTGGCATAAGGTAACTAGAATAAGGTGACTAATATAAGGTGACTAGCAGATGGTGACTAGTATATGGTGATAGGAAAATGACAACAAACATAAGGAAACATGCAAAAGTTGACTAGCATAAGGCAATTGATATAAGGCAATGGGTATATGGTGACTGGTAGATGGTGACTAGTAAATAGCAATTGGTGGATGTTAGAATAAATGAATATTCTCTTAAGTTCCACTAGGATAGACACTTGAATTTCCACTCCTCCATGTGTCAGGAGAACTCTCAGTGGTGTCTTCTTGACTTTCCACTCCTCCATGTGTCAGGAGAACTCTTAATGGTGTCTTCATCAGGTCTGATGAGTTGTTGTAATCCAATGGTTCTCCATGATCAACTCTAATATTTATACAGAGTTGATCGTAGAGGTAAATAAATCAATTCCACTCTTCTCTTCATATTTTTGTGTAATACTTTGCATATCTATTATTGTGAAATTTTAACATGGTATCAGAGCAGGATAGATTTTGCTAGTATTCTCTCTTGAAGGTTCTAGGACCTAATTCATTTACTTTGGATAATTTTTTTTTTTGGCTATCTAACTTTAAAGTTTGCATTAGTCTCTTTTTATCCATTGTTATTTTACTATTTCAACATATTTATTTTTATATGTTGCATATTATTTCATATATATTTTGAATTCGTGCTTGAGAAAATTTTTAAGAAAATAGAGCTATTTCCTTTATTTAAAAAAAAAAACACGGATTACCCTGTGTGAAGGTGCTTTTCTTGCCCTTCTTTTCAAAGGAAAAAGAGCCCTTTTATTTTATTTATTTATTTATTCTCTCTCAGCGTATTCATGTTATTCTAACTCTTAGTTATATCCATTTCTTTTCGATAGCAAAAATCTCGGATGAACCAAGTGTTAACTTAGGAAATATTTTGAATTTCTTTTATTCGCTCATGGAGGGAATAAAATCCCTCCCTCATTAATATTTCACTCCTTGTTCTCTGGCACTTGGCGTCGTTTGTGGTGCTCTCAACGTATGCTCCAAAATTATATAGATGTTAGGGAATGCCTAATGCTCATTGGCACTCTCATTACAACTTGGGCCTCTTCGTTTCAAACTCTCTGGTGCACTCATCATTCATTTAGATGTCTCAGAGTTTACCCGTTTGGCTCGCTATTCATCTCAAAGTTTGTACAACCGGTGCTCTAGCTTCCGTTTACTTTATCAATTCAGACGGTATTTTTTTAGTCGTAATCTATAGGAACAACGCTCAAGCTTCCGCCCATTCGACCCTTTGGAGGAGGCATCTTCGTTTAACATTTTTTGCAAGTCTCTCGACTTTCTATAGGCTCACCAGATTTGTTTTGAAATATCTTTTTTTATTTTTTTCAAAATGTAAATTTAAATAATTGATTTCCAAATGTTTTTTTCATTTATTTAAGTAATTAGTTTCTTATTCTATCCTTTTTATCTAACGTTTCTACAACATTACATGATTAAAACTAGGGCATTTTTATCTAATCATTTTTCTACAGTGTTACATGTTTTAAGAAAAAGGATTGCTCCTTCTCTCTTTCGCCAGTGTTAGCCTCCACCCATACGACCCTCTGGAGAGGCATATCCTTTATGTATTCTATAGCGTTAGCTTGGTGGCCTCCCTCACGGTGGTTTCCTCTCTCCAAGTTCCCTATTTTTTTGCTTTTCATCGCTTGCTATTTCAAGCCGAAAGTTTGTAATTCCTTTTCATTGTATTGTCTAACACTCTTACTTCTGCCTATTTGAAACATTAAAGGGAAATTGTTTTTTTGCTATCTCTCTTTATCCAGATATAGTGCCTAATCCCTTTCCACAGGTCTTGTTGGCAGAACTCTTCATTTTCCCATACAACAACAACTCCTTTTATAACATATTATGCAGGTTCGCTGGTTTGTTGGTTTTAGTTATCTCTCTTTATCCGAGACAACACCTAATCCCTTTGTGCAAGTTTTGTTGGTAGCACTCTTCAACCACAAAAAAAATTCATTTAAAATTTTGTGTTCAGCTATCTCTCTTTATCCAAGAAAATGCCTAATCCCTTTGTGCAGGTTTTACTGTTCATCTAGAGACAACACCCTAATCATTTTGTGCAGGTTTCATTGTTCGTCTAGAGACAACACCCATTGGGCACATCCCTATGCTCCTAAAATAAATATATATTTTTAATTAATATATTTTAATTTCCTGTTATCAATATTGCTTCCTTTATTTCTGTCGAGCATAACATTTTATACAAGAAAGCTGGAGTGTCACCTATTTTTTTATCATCTGCAATATTTCTTCATTCTGCTCATTTCTTATTTTAGGTAAACGTTTCTATCGAAACCTTGTGTTTCGAAGAAAAACCTTTGTCTCCTTTTAAGAAGCCTTAATTAATTTTGGCTTTCTTCAAATCGTGACACCCTATTGTAAAATTTATAATAAAAATTTTTTTATTGGGGGGGTGTTCGGGTGTTTTTTTAAGCACCGATCGCAGTTCGGGGAGGGGAGTCTTCTTGTCTTTGCATATTTTGCATCTTGTCTCTCTACATTTTATTTATCTTTTGTCTTCTTTGAATATAGTCTTAAGGAAAATATTTTTTAAATTTCTTTCCTTTCGAATATTTTGAATGCAAAGATATTTATTTATTTTATTAATTTGCTTGAGATTAAAAGTATTCTTAAACTTAAATTTAAATTATAATTTATCTTGCTATAAAGAAAAACTTCTATCATTTTGCTTATGCATTAAGGGAAATATATTTTAATCTAACAGTCATCATTAAAAAAAATTAGTTTTTTTATTTAAACATTCACTATCTAATTACTTTTCTCACCTATCTTGTTTATCAAAATTTGAGAATGTTGGCAATTTTGGGTACTTTGGGTACATTGCCTTTGCTCAAGTGTATAAGTTGTCATTGATGTCAAGAAGCTTTTGAAGGAATTTGAGTTGATGTCAAATAATTTGTTTTGATGAAGGTTATGACATGACAGTTTCAAAGGTCTTTTGCAAACCCCAAGCTGATAGGTTCGAAAGAAAGTAAGTTGGAAAAGTGTCATGATATCGCGACATGTCGCATTTTCGCGACTTAAGTAGGAGAGAGAAAGCATTCTAGAAAAGTGTCGCGATATCACGACATGTCGCATTTTCATGACTTAAGCAGGAGAGAGAAAGCAAGTTAGAAAAGTGTCGCGATATCGCGACATGTCGCAGTTTAGCGACTCAAAGAGGAGAGAGAATGTACGGAGTCAGAAATGTCACGATTTCATGACATATTGCAAGGAAGGTTGTAAGGACGAAAAAGTGTCACGATTTCATGACATGTTGCAGGAGAGAGAGTCCGAAAGAAAAAGTGTCATGATTTCGTGACATAATGCAGAAGAGAGAGTCTGTAGTGTGAATTGTCACGATTTCATGACAAGTTTGAAGAGAGAGAAAGTAACACGAAAAGTGTCACGATTTCGTGACATGCTGTAGAGTTCGAAGTGAAAACTGTCGTGATCTCGCGACATGCTGTAGAGTTCAAAGTGAGAACCATCACGATTTTGTGACATGCTACAGATGAAAATGTTCCAAGTGAGAACTGTCGTGATTTCGTGACATGTAGCAAAGAAAAGGTTTTGAAGTAAGAAATGTCACGATTTCGTGACAGGTTGAAGAGAAAGCGTACGGATGCAAAAAGTGTCGCGATTTCATGACAGGTTGAAGAGAAAGCTTACGGATGCAGAAAGTGTCGTGATTTTGTGATAGTTTGAGATGGCAGCATTCGGTTGGAGAAAGTGTCACAATTTCATGACAAAAATAGAAAGCAGGTCTTCAACAGGAGAAGAGTCATGATTTCGTGATAGAAGCAAATCGAAAGAGCATGGAAGAAGAAGCATCGCGATTTCACGACAAATTCAAGAAGGAAGAGCTCAAAGGCAAAAGCGTCACGATTTCGTGACATGTTCTAGTTTCATGGGCGTAAGGCAGAGAAAAGCACAAGGCAACGAAAGTGTCACGATTTTGCGACATGTTCTATTTTTGGTAGTGCAAGCAGAGAAGAGTGCAAGGAAGTGAAAGTGTCACAATTTCATGACATGTTCTGCTTTCACGGGTGCAAGCCGAGAAGAGGTTAAGAAAGCAAAAGGTGTCATGATATCGTGACATGTTGTAGTTTCACGGCAGAAGCTATAGAAGAGTTACAGAGGCAGTGAAGTCGACAAAGTTAAATTTGAGCTGATGAAGATTAGGGCTTGTAGTCGATGAAGATTAGGGTTTGCATTTGTTATAACAGTCGACTAAGATTAAAGTTTTCATCATGAAAATTATGTTATAAAAGGAGGGTTGTTTGGAGAGTTGAAAAGTGAAGAAAATGTGTCATTGAATGTGCGTCGAAGTGTGTGAGATGCAGCTGAAAGAGCGCAGAGAGCGCAGAAGTGGCGAGATGATGTCAAAGTGTGTAGAGTGAGTGAAGAGTCATGGTAAATTGTTCTATGTGCCACTGTGATTGCATAGAGAGAGCAGAGGGCATAGAAGGGCAAAGACGAATGCGGAGTGCTGTTGTATGAGGACAAAGGTGCATTGGTTCTATGAGAAGAACCTGAGGACAGATTTGGTTGCTGAGCTGCTGTGGACATGATCATAGAAGGCAGAGGTCTCTTAGGCTAAGCATTGAGGACAGGAGGTCTTCGGTGGAAAGGAGTTCCACGTGCTGGCAAGAGGTAGAGGCGATTGATCTTTCGAGGGATCATTTCCAGAGTAGAGGGAAGGTATCTCCTTTGAGCAGAGGCTCATAAATTCTGATTGGGGAAGGTATCTCCTTTGGGCCGAGGCTCATAAACATTGTAATTGGGAAGGATTCCCAAAGAACTTTGAGATAACTTTTAGAGAAAATTTTTTGTGGATGTAGCCCAACCATTTTGGGTGAACCACGTTAAAAATGGGTCTTCAATGTGTGATGCTTTCTGTCTTGATTAATGTTGTGTTGATGCCACTGCTATCTAAAGTTAAAATTATTAATTGGTTAAGTCTTATATTGTTCACCCCCCTCTCAGTATAAGCTTGTGTTCTTCAATTGGTATCAGAGCGGGTCTCTCCAGAAAGAGCCTAACAACTTGGAGAAGGATCTATCAGAGGAACATACAGATTTAGAAAGAGATGAAGAGGTTGAGTTCGATCTCAAAGGTGAATTCTTCTTGGCTTTAAGAAAGCTTGAGAAATTCAGGGAAGAGAATTCTGTTCTCAAGCATCAATGTCAGGAAGAAGAGATAGCAAGATCAGAATTGTCTCAAAGTGTTATAGACTTCAAAATTCTAGCTGAAGAAGGGAAGAAGGTTGAACAGAGTTCGAAAGAGGCTCTAAAAGGAAAGGAAGCTGATTGCGAGAAACTAGAAGAAGAGGTTGTGTCTCTTAGAGTGAAGTTGGAACAGTTGGCTCTCAGACAGAATACTCCGTGTGAAAAGCAAAAGAAGGATGGTATCACCATTCATGAAATAGGGTCTTCGAGCAAGATCAATCTTCATCCTGAAGAGCGGTGGATTCCAGTTGGTCACAAGAAGAACAATCATCCAAGGCATCAAAACAAGTTACATAATACTTTCCATGGCTATTGTTTTTCCTGCAAGAAATTTGGTCACAAAGCTATGCATTGCAATAAGTCTTTGAATAGCCATAGTAAGGAAAATGTTAACTCTTTTGCACCTCTTATGAATAAAAATGTCATGTGTTACAAGTGCAAGAATTTTGGGCATATAGCAAGGATGTGCAGTTTGGATAGATCTAGCCTTGAGTTCACTAAAAAGGAAAATGAGATCAAATCTAAGTCAATGATAGTTCAAACTACTTTTCATGCTCAAGACAAAGTAGAAAAATGGTATCTTGATAGTGGTTGTTCAAAACATATGACTGGTGAAAAGGAAAAGTTTTTGGTCTTAAAAGAAACAAACAGAGGAACAGTCAGTTTTGGAGATAACAAGTCAACTAAAATCTGTGGTAAAGGGACTCTTAGTTTGGATGGGAAATCCAAAACAAAAAATGTGCTTTATGTAGAAGGCCTAAGACATAATCTTCTAAGTGTGAGTCAACTTTGTGATCAAGGGCACATAGTATCTTTCTTTTCAGATAGATGTGAGATAAGTAAAGAAAAAAATGGAAAACTCATTGCGAGTGCTACAAGGACTCCAAACAATCTTTACATGCTAAGTGAGATAAAAAGGGAAAAGTGTTTTCTAACTCAAGAAGATGAGAGTTGGCTATGGCATAAAATATTGGGGCATTTGAGCTTTGATAATCTTGTCAATATTAGTAACAAGGAAGCTATTAGAGACTTGCCCAAAATAAAAAGGCCCCATAACATCATTTGCGGTCCCTGTCAACATGGAAAATAGACCAGAACCAGTTTCAAATCAAAAGGGTATACTTCTTCAAAACCATTGGATCTTATTCATACTGATTTATGTGGCCCTACCGAACTCAGAGCATTCAGGGAGAAAGCTACTTCATGTTGTTTATAGATGATTATTCTAGAATGACTTGGGTTACTTTTCTCAAAGAAAAATCTGAAGCTTTTGAAAAATTTAAAGCTTTCAAAGAAATGATTGAAAATGAGACTGACAAGAGAATCAAATGCTTAAGATCGGATAGAGGAGGAGAGTTCACTTCAAATGAATTTGTGGAATACTGTGAGCAACAAGGAATCAAAAGAGAATATTCAACAACAAGAACTCCTCAACAAAATGGAGTAGTTGAAAGGAAAAATAGAACTATTGAAAATATGGCTAGAGCTATGTTAAATGAGTCAAAACTTTCAGATGGCTTTTGGAAAGAGGAAGTCAGTACAGTAGTCTACATTATCACCAGGGCCCAACTTAGAGTCAATCATCATAAAACTCCTTATGAGTTGTGGAAAGGAAGACCAACTACAATAAAATACTTCAAAGTGTTTGGGAGTAAGTGCTTCATCAGAAGGGAAGATCAAAATTTGGGTAAGTTTGATCCTAGGTGTGATGAGGGAATCTTTCTTGGATATTCCAGCAGAAGCAAGGCCTACAGATGCTTCAACAAAAGAACTCATACAGTTGTAGAGAGCATAAATGTAACAGTTGATGAAAAGACAGGGATAAGAGAACCAGTCAAGGAACTCGGTGATGAAATTTGTCAAGAAGAATTCAGAGAGGTTTCAGATGAAGAAGAGGAAAGACAACCAACTGCTTCCCAAAACTCCTTCACGATATGTTCAGAAACATCATCCCAAATATTTGATCATTGGTGATCCAAATAGCGGGCAAACAAGAAGAAGAGTCATTCCTTCACATGATTCTACAAATGTTTCATTATTATCTCGAGATTGAGCCAAAATATTTCTGTGAAGCATGTGCAGATAAATTTTGGGTAAAAGCAATGGATGAAGAGCTAAATCAAATAGAGAAAAGTGAAACTTGGGATTTGGTTCCAAGACCTAAGGACAAGAATGTCATTGGCACAAAATGGATATTCAGAAATAAACTCAATGAGGATGGAAAGATTGTCAGAAACAAAGCTAGGTTAGTCTGCAAAGGTTATGCTCAAGTAGAAGGTGTTGATTTCGAAGAGACGTTCGCTCCTGTTGCTCGTCTTGAAGCTATCGGAATGTTTTTGGCCCTTTCAAGCTTCAAATCATTCAAGGTATATCAAATGGATGTAAAGTCAGCTTTTCTAAATGGGGTGTTGGTAGAAGAAGTCTACATAGAACAGCCAGAAGGAGTGTCTCTCTCAGAACAGTCAGACTATGTGTGTAAACTAAAAAAGGCCTTGTATGGGTTAAAGCAAGCACCGAGGGCTTGGTACTCAAGACTTGACAGTTATCTTCATGAGCAAGGCTTCAGGAAAGGCGTGGCAGATAGCAATTTGTATATTAAGAATGAAGGTGATGATATGTTGATTATGGTTGTCTATGTTGATGATATTATTTTTGGGGGAAATAATACTCAGATGTGCAAAGATTTTGCTAACACCATGAGAAGGAATTTGAGATGTCTATGATTGGAGAGCTGTCATTCTTTTTAGGTCTTCAGATTGCTCAATCAAAAGATGGTGTATTTCTCTCTCAAGGAAAGTATATCAAAGAAATGTTGAAGAAATTTGGGATGATGGACAGCAAACCAGTATGTACTCCAATGATTACAGGGTGCAAGATGAGTAAAGATGATGAATCTCCAATGGCAGATCAAAGGTTGTACAGATCAATGATTGGCAGTTTATTATATGTTACGGCTACCAGACCAGATATCATGCAGGCAGTTGGGTTAGTAGCAAGATTTCAGGCAGCTCCAAAATATTCTCATGTTATAGCAGTTAAGAGGATATTCAGATATCTGAAGGGCACTATGGAATTTGGGCTTTGGTATCCCAAAGGTGATGATTTCACCCTGACAGCTTATATAGATGACAGGAAAAGCACGAGTGGTGGAGCATTCTTTCTGGGAAAGAGTTTGGTTTCTTGGCTAAGTAAGAAACAACCTTCAGTTTCCTTATCTACGAAGAGGCTGAATACATAGCAGCAGTGGCTAGGTGTACACAGGTTTTATGGATGAAAACCACCTTGGAGGATTTCAAAGTCAAGCATGAACAACCCATCTCCATACTTTGTGATAATACAAGTGCCATAAGTATTTCCAAAAATCCGGTAATGCACTCAAGGACAAAGCATATTTCCATCAAGTATCACTTTCTAAGGGAGAAAGTGCAAGACAAGCAAGTCAAGCTAGAGTATGTGTCTACTAAAGAGCAGATTGCAGATATCTTCACCAAACCTCTTCCAAGAGATACGTTTGAGTATCTAAGGGAGAAATTGGGAGTTGTACTCCCACCCCAGAATTAATCACCTCATCTGGAGGTGGGGGAGGGACTAAGCTAAGAGGCTCATTCTTAGTCCCGAGCCCCAAAGGTGACCCTTTGCCATTGATGACAAAGGGGGAGAGATATGAGTAAGGGGGAGAGCTTCAAGTGAAGAGGAAAGCTTCAAGTCGGGGGGAGCAAAACTTCAAAGGAAGATTCTCAGTTGTGGGCACAGTTGGTCAGTTGTTAGCACAGTTGGTTTCTAGTTTTGGCTCTTGAGACGTGTTTTCAGTAAAGGTTTGCCATCAATGACAAAGGGGGAGATTGTTGGCAATTTTGGGTACTTTGGGTACATTGCCTTTGCTCAAGTGTATAAGTTGTCATTGATGTCAAGAAGCTTTTGAAGGAATTTGATTTGATGTCAAATAATTTGTTTTGATGAAGGTTACGACATGACATTAAGGTTCGAAAGAAAGAGTTAAAAGTGTCACATATCCCACATTCAAAAAAAAAAAAACAGGAGAGAGAAAGCAAGTTAGAAAAGTGTCACGATATCGCGACATGTCGCAGTTTCATGACTCAAAGAGGAGAGAGAATGTACAGAGTCAGAAATGTCATGATTTCATGACATATTGCAAGGAAGGTTGTACGGAAGAAAAAGTGTCACGATTTCATGACATGTTCCTAGAGAGAGAGTCTGAAAAAAAAAGTCACGATTTTCGCAAAGAAGAGAAACAGTTAATTGTGACTTCTAACAAAGAAAAGAAAAGTAAAGAAAAGTGTCACGATTTCATGACATGTCAGAAAAAAAAAACCCAAGAAAATTCAAAAAACACGATTTTGTGACATAAAAAAATTTAAAAAAGTGTCACGATTTCGTGACATGTTGAAAAGAAAGCATACGGATGCAGAAAGTGTCACGATTTCATGACAGGTTGCAAAGAAAGCGTACGGATGCGAAAAGTGTCACGATTTCATGACAGATTGAAGAGAAAGCAAGGATGTAAAAGTGTCACGATTTCATGACATTGAGATGGCACATACGATTGGAGAAAGTGTCACGATTTCATGACAAAACAGAAAGGAGGTCTTCAAGAAAAAGTTCGTGATTTCATGACAAAAGCAAACGAAAGAGCATGGAAGAAGAAGTGTCATGATTTCAAGACAATTCAAGAAGGAAGAGCTCAAAGGCAAAAGTGTCATGATTTCGTGACATTCATATCGCAGCAAACAAGAAAAGCACAACAGAAAGTGTCACGATATCGTGACAGAGCTTATTCAAGTATCAAAACAACGAAAGTGTCGCGATATCATGACAAAAGCCAAAAGAAAGTGTAAGATTGCAAAGGTGTCACGATATCATGACATGTTGTAGTTTCACGGAAAAGCTATAGAAGAGTTACAGAGGCAGTGAAGCCGACAAAGTTAAATTTTAGTCGACGAAGATTAGGGTTTGCAGCCGACGAAGTTTAGGGTTTGCATTTGTTATAACAGTCGACTAAGATTAAAGTTTTGATCTTGAAAGTTTTATTATAAAAGGAGGGATGTTTGGAGAGTTGAAAAGTGAAGAAAATGTGTCATTGAATGTGTGTCAAAGTGTGCGAGATGCATCCGAAAGAGCACAGAGAGCACAAAAGTGGTGATATGATGTCAAAGTGTGCAGAGTGAGCGAAGATTCATGGCAAATTTTTCTAAGTGCCATTATGATTATGCAGAGAGAGCAGAGGGCGTAGAAGGGCAAAGACAAACGCAGAGTGTTGTTGTATGAGGACAGAGGTGCATTGGTTCTATGAGAAGAACGTAAGGACAGATTTGGTTGCTAAGCTACTATGGACGTGATCATAGAAGGAGAGAAGTCTCTTAGGCTAAGCATTGAAGACAGGAGGTCTTCGATGGAAAGGAGTTCCACGTGCTGGTAAGAGGTAGAGGCAGTTGATCTTCTAAGGGATCATTTCCAGAGTAGAGGGGAAGGTATCTCCTTTGAGCAGAGGCTCATAAATTTTGATTGGGGGAAGGTATCTCCTTTGGGCCGAGGCTCATAAACATTGTAATTGGGAAGGATTCCCAAAGAACTTTGAGATAACTTTTAGAGAAAATTTTTTCGTGGATGTAGCCCAACCATTTTGGGTGAACCACGTTAAAAATGGGTCTTCAATGTGTGATGCTTTCTGTCTTGATTAATGTTGTGTTGATGCCATTGCTATCTAAAGTTAAAATTATTAATTGGTTAAGTCTTATACTATTCACCCCCCCTCTCAGTATAAGCTTGTGTTCTTCAATTGGTATCAGAGCGGGTCTCTCCGGAAAGAGCCTAACAGCTTGGAGAAGGATCTATCAGAGGAACATACAGATTCAGAAAGAGATGAAGAGGTTGAGTTCGATCTCAAAGGTGAATTCTTCTTGGCTTTAAGAAAGCTTGAGAAATTCAGGGAAGAGAATTTTGTTCTCAAGCATCAATGTCAGGAAGAAGAGATAGCAAGATCAGAATTGTCTCAAAGTGTTATAGACTTCAAAATTCTAGCTGAAGAAGGGAAGAAGGTTGAACGAGGTTCGACAGAGGCTCTAAAAGGAAAGGAAGCTGATTGCGAGAAACTAGAAGAAGAGGTTATGTCTCTTAGAGTGAAGTTGGAACAGTTGGCTCTCAGACAGAATACTCCGTGTGAAAAGCAAAAGAAGGATGGTATCACCATTCATGAAATAGGGTCTTCGAGCAAGATCAATCTTCATCCTGAAGAGCGGTGGATTCCAGTTGGTCACAAGAAGAACAATCATCCAAGGCATCAAAACAGGTTACATAATACTTTCCATGGCTATTGTTTTTCCTGCAAGAAATTTGGTCACAAAGCTATGCATTGCAATAAGTCTTTGAATAGCCATAGTAAGGAAAATGTTAACTCTTTTGCACCTCTTATGAATAAAAATGTCATGTGTTACAAGTGCAAGAATTTTGGGCATATAGCAAGGATGTGCTGTTTGGATAGATCTAGCCTTGAGTTCACTAAAAAGAGAAATGAGATCAAATCTAAGTCAATGATAGTTCAAACTGCTTTTCATGCTCAAGACAAAGTAGAAAAATGGTATCTTGATAGTGGTTGTTCAAAACATATGACTGGTGAAAAGGAAAAGTTTTTGGTCTTAAAAGAAACAAACAGAGGAACGGTCAGTTTTGGAGATAACAGGTCAGCTAAAATCTGTGGTAAAGGGACTCTTAGTTTGGATGGGAAATCCAAAATAGAAAATGTGCTTTATGTAGAAGGCCTAAGACATAATCTTCTAAGTGTGAGTCAACTTTGTGATCAAGGGCACATAGTATCTTTCTTTTCGGATAGATGTGAGATAAGTAAAGAAAAAAAATGGAAAACTCATTGCGAGTGCTACAAGGACTCCAAACAATCTTTACATGCTAAGTGAGATAAAAAGGGAAAAGTGTTTTCTAACTCAAGAAGATGAGAGTTGGCTATGGCATAAAATATTGGGGCATTTGAGCTTTGATAATCTTGTCAATATTAGTAACAAGGAAGCAGTTAGAGACTTGCCCAAAATAAAAAGGCCCCATAACATCATTTGCGGTCCCTGTCAACATGGAAAATAGACCAGAACCAGTTTCAAATCAAAAGGGTATACTTCTTCAAAACCATTGGATCTTATTCATACTGATTTATGTGGCCCTACCGAACTCAGAGCATTCAGGGAGAAAGCTACTTCATGTTGTTTATAGATGATTATTCTAGAATGACTTGGGTTACTTTTCTCAAAGAAAAATCTGAAGCTTTTGAAAAATTTAAAGCTTTCAAAGAAATGATTGAAAATGAGACTGACAAGAGAATCAAATGCTTAAGATCAGATAGAGGAGGAGAGTTCACTTCAAATGAATTTGTGGAATACTGTGAGCAACAAGGAATCAAAAGAGAATATTCAGCAACAAGAACTCCTCAACAAAATGGAGTAGTTGAAAGGAAAAATAGAACTATTGAAAATATGGCTCAGGCTATGTTAAATGAGTCAAAACTTTCGGATGGCTTTTGGAAAGAGGCGATCAGTACAACGAGTCTACATTATCACCGGGGCCCAACTTAGAGTCAATCATCATAAAACTCCTTATGAGTTGTGGAAAGGAAGACCAACTACAGTAAAATACTTCAAAGTGTTTGGGAGTAAGTGCTTCATCGGAAGGGAAGATCAGAATTTGGGTAAGTTTGATCCTAGGTGTGATGAGGGAATCTTTCTTGGATATTCCAGCAGAAGCAAGGCCTACAGATGCTTCAACAAAAGAACTCATACGGTTGTAGAGAGCATAAATGTAACAGTTGATGAAAAGACAGGGATAAGAGAACCAGTCAAGGAACTCAGTGATGAAATTTGTCAAGAAGAATTCAGAGAGGTTTCAGATGAAGAAGAGGAAAGACAACAACTGCTTCCCAAAACTCCTTCATGATATGTTCAGAAACATCATCCCAAATATTTGATCATTGGTGATCCAAATAGCAGGCAAACAAGAAGAAGAGTCATTCCTTCACATGATTCTACAAATGTTTCATTATTATCTCAGATTGAGCCAAAAGATTTCAGTGAAGCATGTGCAGATAAATTTTGGGTAAAAGCAATGGATGAAGAGCTAAATCAAATAGAGAAAAGTGAAACTTGGGATTTGGTTCCAAGACCTAAGGACAAGAATGTCATTGGCACAAAATGGATATTCAGAAATAAACTCAATGAGGATGGAAAGATTGTCGGAAACAAAGCTAGGTTAGTCTGCAAAGGTTATGCTCAAGTAGAAGGTGTTGATTTCGAAGAGACGTTCGCTCCTGTTGCTCATCTTGAAGCTATCGAAATGTTTTTGGCCCTTTCAAGCTTCAAATCATTCAAGGTATATCAAATGGATGTAAAGTTAGCTTTTCTAAATGGGGTGTTGGTAGAAGAAGTCTACATAGAACAACCATAAGGTGTTGGCAATTTTGGGTACCTTGGGTACATTGCCTTTACTCTAAGTGTAGATGTTGTCATTGATGTCAAGAAGGTCTTGAAGCAATTTGGTTTGATGTCAAAGAATGTGTCTTGATGAATATTTTAGCATGGAAAGTGAGTTTCTAAGAATATCAGGGTAGCCCAGTTGCAAAATATCAAGAAAAATACAAGAAAAAGTATGTAGGCGGCTGGAAAAACTGTCATGATTTTGCGACATGTTTTAGGAGAGAGAAAGCGTTGGCAAAACTGTCATGATTTCACATGTTTTAGGAGAGAGAAATTTTAGGCAAAAGTGTCACAATTTTGCGACATGCTGTTAGGCAGAGACGAAGCAGGCAAAACTATCACGATTTTGCGACATGTTGGCAGAAAAGAAGAGCAAGATGAAAAGTGTCACGATTTCGTGACATGTCACATTTTCGCAACTCGGACAGTGCAGGAAGGTAGAGAAAGAAAAGTGTCATGATTTTGTGACATTCTGCAAAGGAGGCTGTATGGACGAAAAAATGTCACGATTTCACGACATGTTGCAGAAGAGAGAGTCCGCAGTGTGAGCTGTCACGATTTCGTGACAAGATCGAAGAGAGAGAAAGTTATTCAGGAACTGTCATGATTTTGTGACATGATGCAAAGTTCCAAGTGAGGACTGTCATGTTTTCACGACATGCTACAGAGGTCAAGTCAAGGACTGTCACAATTTCATGACATGCTGAAAAAGCTTGAAATGAGAAGCATCACAATTTTCCGATAAGAAGTGGAGAAAGCGTACGGAAGCCAGAAGTGTCACGATTTCATGACAGGTAGTGGAGAAAGCGTACAAAATCTAGAAGTGTCACGATTTCATGACAGGTTGCAGGAAAAGCTTTCGAAAGCTGAAAGCATCGCGATTTCATGACAGGATGAAAGAAAAATGTACGGATGCAAAAAGTGTCGAGGATTTCATGACAGGCAGAAGTGAAGAAGCCAACAGGATGAAGATGTCACGATTTCATGACATGTCACAGTTTCGTGACCAGAAGGCAAGTGCAGACTCCAACGTAGGAAGATGTTGCGATTTCACGACATGTCACAGTTTCATGACTCTAAGAGGAGAGATACTGTACGGCGTTAGTAATGTCATGATTTCATGACAAAAGCTGAGAGGAAGGCCATGAAGGCTAAAGTGTCGCTATTTCATGATAGAAGTGAGATGATGTCAACAAGAGGCAAAGGTGTCACGATTTTGCGATAGAAGCACAAAAGAAGTCGACAAAGGCCAAGGTGTTGCGATTTTGTGACAACAGGCTATAGAAGGTGTACGGCTATAAAAGTGTCATGATATCACGACATGTTGTAGTTTCACGAGAAAATCTATAGAACAGCAGAGGCGGTTGAAGCCGACAGAGTTAACCTTGAGCCAAAGAAGTGTAGGGTTGTGCAGCTGATGTTGTTTTAGGGATATACAACCAACTAAGATCAAGAATCTAATCTTGAGATTGTCAGTATAAAAGGAGGGTTGTTCGGAGAGTTTGATCATTGAATGTGTGTGTCAAATTTGTGTGTGCAAGAAAGTGAGTTGATTCGAATCGATCAAGTGTGCGTTCGAAGTGTGATTTACGTAGATAGAGTGCGGGGAGAAGTTTGATCACAGAGGTGCATAAGTGGAAGTCTGATCGACTGATGTGTTTGCACAGAGTGTGAATACTGTGCTGCTATTTTTGCACAGAGTGTGAAGACTGTGCTGCTGTGTTTGTGTAGACTGTGAAAATTTGGTTTTGACCAAGTGCGGCTATAACAGAAAAGAACAGAGAAAGAGGACAAATTTGTGCTAGATCGAAGGACTGTGTTTGGTGCAAATTTGAGGAACGACTTTGCAGTGACAGAGTTGAGGACAGATATCTGCAGTCAAAGCAGGGAAGATAGGTGTCTTCTATGGATAGAGTTCCACTTGCTAAGGGCAAAGGAGGTAGAGGTCTTCTAGAGGATCACCACTAAGAGCAGAGCTAGGGGAAGGTGTCTCCTTTGGGTTGGTGCCCATAAAATTTGAAATTGGGAAGGTTTCCCAAAGAACTGTGACATAAATTTTAGAGAA
This sequence comes from Wollemia nobilis, assembly GCA_028583015.1. Lineage (NCBI taxonomy): Eukaryota > Viridiplantae > Streptophyta > Pinopsida > Araucariales > Araucariaceae > Wollemia > Wollemia nobilis. Next base: position 4,608,590 of record JAQPPZ010016349.1, read on the forward strand.
AAGTTTTATCCATGGAGTAGCCCACATTGGGTGAACCACGTAAATTGTTGTGTCACTTTGTGGATGGTGTGTTGTGCTTTGCTTTGATTACTGCTATTATTACTACTGTCTATTCACTGCATTATATTGTTTTGAAAGTTGATTTTAAAGCAAATAAAAAAATTGGTCTTATACTGTTCACCCCCCCTCTCAGTATAAGCTTGTGTTCTTCAATTGGTATCAGAGCAGGTTCCTTCGAAAATTTTTAACAATCGAAAGGAAGAACTGGTTAAGAACACAATGGATTTTTTAGGTGGCAATGCAGCACCTATTCTTTATGGATCAGATTTCGGTTTGTGGAGTGCAAGAATGAGAGTTTATCTAATGGCACTTGGTAATGAGGTATGGGAAGTGATTGAAGACGAATACACTATTCCTGAACATGGTCCTTATACTAAAGAAGACAGGCTCATGCTTCACAGGAATTCAAAAGCCATGAATGCAATCCTGAGAGGTTTACATAAAGTAGATCTCACCAAAGTTATTCACTGCAAGACAGCTAGTGAAATGTGGAAACAATTGCAGGTGGTTCATACAGGTGATGCAAATGTTCAAAAGGCCAAATTGAGACATTTTAAAGGTATGTTTGAAAAACTCAAAATGAATTATGATGAAAATATTAGTGATTACATGCTTCGTATGGATGAGGTTGTTAACTCCATGAAAGACCTAAGTCTTGAGGTTGATGAAAATGATGTGTGTGAAAAGATTTTAAGATCTCTTCCTAATAGATTTAGTGAAAATATTTCTGCTATTGAGGAAGTTAAAGATTTAGATAAATTGAAAAAGGATGAGCTCCATAGTATTCTTTCAACATTTGAGCTGAGAACTCAAGTGAAAGTTGATGTCAAGAAAGAGGCAACTTTCAAAGCTACCAAGAAATCAAAGGGCAAATAGATTCAAGAGAGTGATGAGTCTTCTAGTGATGAAGAGGCATATTACAGACAGAAAGGCAAGTTCTCTAGAAAACACAAAAGCAAGAAAAACATAAGATGTTTCAAGCTGTGGAAAGTTTGGTCATTATGCTATTGACTCATATCTGTTTCCAAGAATGAAAGTGATGAAGATATACAGGATGTTAAGAGCAAGGATTCTAAAAAGCACAGGTATTACAAAAAGAACAAATATGAGCACAACAATCAAGGAAAGAGGCATTCACACAAGAATAAGAAGAGCTTATACCTAGACAAAACAAGTAAGTGTTCTAGCAATGATAGTGAAAGTTCTTCTAGTGATGATGACAATGAGATGTTGTTCATTTCAAAAAAAGAGGAAGAACCGAAACATAAATTCATTGTCATGAAATGTTTTAGATGTGGAAATTTTGGGCACCTTGAGGATGATTGCATAAATAATGAATTGGTTGCTAGTATGTATGAGGATGCTTCAGAAAATGATAAGGAAGATGCTTGTATGGTTTTTGAAAAGGGTAGCACCTCTAGTGATAAGAAATCTGAAAAAGGCCTTGATGATTCAAAATGCAATAAAATAGAGGATCTTGAATGTGAACTTACTAATGCTCTTAGTGTTTTGAAAAAGGAAAGAAAGAAGAATGCTAGACTCAAGGATAAATTAGATGAATGTTGTATGGAGAGAGATGAACTCATAGAAAGTCTTGACATATCTATGGCTAAGACACAAGAACTCAAGAATGAGTTAGAATCTAAGATGCTTGAGTATAGTGAATTAGAACAAAAAATGGCTGCCTTGAAAGAGGAAAATAAAGAATACAAGGATAAACTATATAGGTTTCAAGAAAGCTCCAAAAAGGTTAAATCTCTTATCAAAGGACAAAGAAAGACAACAGATAAAACAGGTCTTGGTTTTGTCAAACCACACAAGGAACAGGTTGGGGAATCCAGTAAAAGATTTCAAAAAGAAGAGAGTTCTGATGAAGAGAGTATCTCAGAGAAAGAGTCCGTGAGTGATAAATGCGCAAAAATAGAAAACATAATTATGAATGTGAAGAAGAAGTTTTCAGGACCCAAAATGTCAATTAAAAGAATATTTTATGGTAGATTTTTTGCGTGTCACAGATTAATGTTGCGATTTCGCGACATGTTGTAGAAGAGAGAGTCCATAGTGTGAGCTGTCACGATTTCACGACAAGATTGAAGAGAGAGAAAGTTATTCAGGAACTGTCATGATTTTGTGACATGATGCAAAGTTCCAAGTGAGGATTGTCACATTTTCATGACATGCTACAGAGGTCAAGTTAAGGACTGTCATGATTTCGCGACATGCTAAAAAAGCTCAAAATGAAAAGCGTCACAATTTTGTGACAGGCAATGGAGAAAGCGTACAAAATCCAGAAGTGTCACGATTTCATGTCAGGTAGTGGAGAAAGCGTATGAAAGCTAGAAGTGTCACGATTTCATGATAGGTTGCAGGAAAAGCTTTCAGAAGCTCAAATCATCGCGATTTCACAACAAGATGAAAGAAAAATGTACGGATGCAGAAAGTGTCATGATTTCATGATAGGAAAAAATGAAGAAGCCAACAGGATGAAGATGTCGCGATTTTGTGACATGTCATAGTTTTATGACTAGAAGGCAAGTGCAGAATCCAGTGCAGGAAGATGTCACGATTTCGTGAACTGTTGCAGTTTTGTGACTCTAAGAGGAGCGAGATTGTACGGTGTCAGTAATGTCGCGATTTCATGACAAAAGCTGAGAGGAAGGCCATGAAGGCTAAAGTGTCGCAATTTCACAATAGAAGTGAGATGATGTCAGCAAGAGGCAAAGGTGTCACGATTTCACGATAGAAGCACAAAGGAAGTTGAAAAAGGCCAAGGTGTCATGATTTCATGACAACAGGCTATAGAAGGTGTATGGCTATAAAAGTGTCACGATATCGTGACATGTAGTTTCACGAGAAAAGCTACAGAACAGTAGAGGTGGTTGAAGCTGAAAGAGTTAACCTTGAGTTGACAAAGTGTAGGGTTGTGCAGCTGACGTTGTTTTAGGGATATAAAGTCGACTAAGATCAAGAATATAATCTTGAGATTGTCAGTATAAAAGGAGGGATATTTAGAGAGTTTGATCATTGAATGTGTGTGTCAAATTTGTGCAAGTAAATTCTACTGTCCGTAAGAGATCAAGTCGAGTCGAATCGATCAAGTGTGCGTTTGAAGTGCGATTTGCACAGATAGAGTGCGGGGAGAAGTTTGATCATAGAGGTGCATAAGTGGAAGTCTGATTGAATTTTGTGTTTGTGTAGAGTGTGAATACTGTGCTGCTGTGTTTGCACAAAGTGCGAAGACTGTGCTACTATGTTTGCGTAGACTGTGAAAAGTTGGTTTTGAACAGGTGCAACTATAACAAAAAAGAACAGAGGAAGAGGAAATATTTGTGCTAGACCAAAGTACTGTGTTTGGTGAGAATTTAAGGAATGAATTTGTAGTGATAGAGTTGAGGACTGAGATCTCCAGCCAGAGCATGGAAGACAGTTGTCTTCTATGGATAGGGTTCCACTTGCTAAGGGCAGAGGAGGTAGAGGTCTTCTAGAGGATCACCACTAAGAGCAGAGCTAGGGGAAGGTGTCTCCTTTGGGTTGGTGCCCATAAACTTTGTAATTGGGAAGGTTTCCCAAAGAACTGTGATATGACTTTTAGAGAAAAGTTTTATCCGTGGAGTAGCCCACATTGGGTGAACCACGTAAATTGTTGTGTCACTTTGTGGATGGTGCATTGTGCTTTTCTTTGATTACTGCCATTATTATTGTTGTCTATTCAATGCATTATACTATTTTGAAAGTTGATTTTAAAGCAAATTAAAAAAGTGGTCTTATACTGTTCACCCCCCCTCTTAGTATAAGCTTGTGTTCTTCAGAAGGAGTGTCTCTATAAGAACAATCAGACTATGTGTGTAAACTAAAAAAGGCCTTGTATGGGTTAAAGCAAGCACCAAGGGCTTGGTGCTCAAGACTTGACAGTTATCTTCATGAGCAAGGATTTAGGAAAGGCGTGGAAGATAACAATTTGTATATTAAGAATGAATATGATGATATGTTGATTATGGTTGTCTATGTTGATGATATTATTTTTGGGGGAAATAATACTCATATGTGCAAAGTTTTTTCTAACACCATGCATAAGGAATTTGAGATGTCTATGATTGGAAAGTTGTCATTCTTTTTGGGTATTCAGATTGCTCAATCAAAATATGGTGTATTTATCTCTCAAGGAAAGTATATCAAAGAAATGTTGAAGAAATTTGGGATGATGAACAACAAACCAGTATGTACTCCAATGATTACAGGGTGTAAGATGAGTAAATATGATGAATCTCCAGTGGTAGATCAGAGGTTGTACATATCAATGATTGGTAGTTTATTATATATTACAGCTACCAGACCAGATATCTTGCGAGCGGTTGGGTTAGTAGCAAGATTTCGAGCAGCTCCAAAATATTCTCATGTTATAGCAGTTAAGAGGATATTCAGATATCTGAAGGGCACTATGGAATTTGGGCTTTGGTATCCCAAAGGTGATTATTTCACCCTCACAACTTATACAGATGTAGATCGGGCAGGTAGCATTAATGACAGGAAAAGCACGAGTGGTGGAGCATTCTTTCTGGGAAAAGAGTTTGGTTTCTTGGTTAAGTAAGAAACAACCTTCAGTTTCCTTATCTATAGTAGAGGCTAAATACATAGCAACAATGGCTGGGTGTACACAGGTTTTATGGATGAAAACCACCTTGGAGGATTTCAAAGTCAAGCATGAACAACCCATCTCCATATTTTGTGATAATACGAGTGCCATAAGTATTTCAAAAAATTTGGTAATGCATCCAAGGACAAAGCATATTTCCATCAAATATCACTTTCTAAGGGAGAAAGTGCAAGACAAGTAGGTCAAGCTAGTGTATGTGCCTACTAAAGAGCAGATTGCAAATATCTTCACCAAACCTCTTCCAAGAGATACGTTTGAGTATCTAAGAAAGAAATTGGGAGTTGTACTCCCACCCTAGAATTAATCACCTCATCAGGAGGTGGGTGAGGGACTAAGCCAAGAGGCTCCTTCTTAGTCTCGAGCCCCAAATGTGGCCCTTTGCCATTGATGACAAAGGGGGAGATATATGAGTAAGAGTGAGAGATTCAAAGTGAGTTGGAAAGCTTCAAGTCAGGGGGAGCAAAAACTTCAAAGGAATATTCTCAGTTATGGGCACAGTTGGTTAGTTGTTAGCATAGTTGGTTTCAGTTTTGGCTCTTGAGAAGTATTTTCAGTAAAGGTTTGCCATCAATGACAAAGGGGGAGATTGTTGGCAATTTTGGGTATTTTGGGTACATTGCCTTTGCTCAAGTATATAAGTTGTCATTGATGTCAAGAAGCTTTTTAAGGAATTTGAGTTGATGTCAAATAATTTGTTTTGATGAAGGTTACGCCATGACAGTTTCAAAGGTCTTTTGCAAACCCCAAGATGACAGGTTCGAAAGAAAGTAAGTTGGAAAAGTGTCGCGATATCATGACATGTCACATTTTTGTGACTTAAGTAGGAGAGAGAAAGCATTCTAGAAAAGTGTCACGATATCACGACATGTCTCATTTTCATGAATTAAGTAGGAGAGAGAAAGCAAGTTAGAAAGGTGTCGCGATATCGTAACATGTCGCAGTTTCGTGACTCAAAGAGGAGAGAGAATGTACGGAGTCAGAAATGTCACGATTTCATGACATATTGCAAGGAAGGTTGTACAGATGAAAAAGTGTAGCGATTTCATGACATGTTGCAGGAGAGAGAGTCTAAAAGAAAAAGTGTCATGATTTCATGACATAATGTAGAAGAGAGAGTCCGTAGTGTGAATTTTTACGATTTTGTGACAAGTTCAAAGAGAGAGAAAGTAACACAAAAAGTGTCACGATTTTGTGACATGTTGCAGAGTTCGAAGTGAGAACTATCGTGATATCATGACATGCTACAGAGTTCGAAGTGAGAACCATCATGATTTTGTGACATGCTGCAGATGAAAATGTTCCAAGTAAGAACTGTCGCGATTTCACAACATGCAGCAAAGGAAAGGTTTCGAAGTAAGAAATGTCACGATTTCATGACATGTTGAAGAGAAAGCATACGGATGCAGAAAGTGTCATGATTTCACGATAGGTTGATGAAAAAGCTTATGGATGTAGAAAGTGTCATGATTTAGTGACAGTTTGAGATGGTAGCATTTGGTTGGAGAAAGTGTCATGATTTCGCGAAAGAAACAGAAAGCAGGTCTTCAACAGGAGAAGAGTCATGATTTCGTGACAGAACCAAATCAAAATAGCATGGAAGAAGCGTCATGATTTCATGACAAATTCAAGAAGGAAGAGCTCAAAGGCGAAAGCGTCATGATTTCGTGACATGTTTCGGTTTCGCAGGCATAATGCAGAGAAAAGCACAAGGCAGCAAAAGTGTCACGATTTTGTGACATGTTCCGTTTTAGCTAGTGCAAGCAGAGAAGAGTGCATGAAAGCGAAAGTGTCACAATTTCATGACATGTTCTACTTTTGTGGGTGCAAGCTGAGAAGAGGTTAAGAAAGCAAAAATTGTCACGATATCACGACATGTATTTTTGTGACAGAAGCTACAGAAGAGTTACAGAGGTAGTGAAGCCGACAAAGTCAAATTTGAGCCGACAAAGATAAGGGCTTGCAGCCAATGAATATTAGGGTTTGCATTTGTTATAACAACCGACTAATATTAAAGTTTTCATCATGAAAATTTTGTTATAAAAGGAGGGTTGTTTGGAGAGTTGAAAAGTGAATAAAATGTGTCGTCGAATGTGCGTTGAAGTGTGTGAGATGTAGCCGAAAGAGCGTAGAGAGCACAAAAGTGGCGAGATGATGTCAAAGTGTGAAGAGTTAGCGAAGAGTCATGGCAAATTGTTCTAAGTGTCATTGTGATTGTGCAGAGAGAGCAGAGGGCAAAAATGAATGCAAAGTGCTGTTGTATGAGGACAGAGGTGCACTGGTTCTTTGAGAAAAACCTAAGGATAGATTTGGCTGCTGAGCTACTGTGGACATGATCATAGAAGGCAGACGTATCTTAGGCTAAGCATTAAGGATAAGAGGTCTTCGATGGAAAGGAGTTCCACATGTTGGCAAGAGGTAGAGGCAGTTGATATTCTGAGGGATCATTTCCAGAGCAGAGGGGAAGGTATCTCCTTTGAGCAGAGGCTCATAAATTTTGATCAGGGGAAGGTATCTCTTTTGGGCCGAGGCTCATAAACATTGTAATTGGGAAGGATTCCCAACGAAATTTGAGATAACTTTTAGAGAAAAGTTTTTGTATATGTAGCCCAACCATTTTGGGTGAACCACGTTAAAAATGGGTCTTCAATGTGTGATGCTTTTTGTCTTGATTAATGTTGTGTTGATGCCACTGCTATCTAAAGTTAAAATTATTAATTGGTTAAGTCTTATATTGTTCACCCCTGCCTCTCAGTATAAGCTTGTGTTCTTTAGAGAAAAGCTATCCTCCTTAAAACATCTTCTAAATATATTGTTAAAATAATAATTTTACACAAGAAGTTACTTTTTTCCTTTGAAATTAATTTTTTACTCTTTCTTATCATTTAGTTTATTAATATATTCGAACTAACTATTTTAAGAAAGATCCTTTTCTCACCTTTTCTTATTCTCTAAGGGTGTTATTGTTAAATCTATAAATGTATTTTATTCTCTAAGGGTGTTATTGTTAAATCTATTTTAAATTAAATCTTAAAAAAAAAATTAAAGGTTATAAATATATATAAAAGTTTAAATAACTTTTTCATAAAAGTTTTCATAAACCTAAAATTTTCCATAATTGAAGATTTAAGGGGGGAGTATTGGTAATTTAAAACTTCAATCTCTCTCTTGTGTTAAGATGAATTCAATTGAGCCCCTCACCCCTCATAAATTTCACTCAAGGGAACCCAAAATTTTAAATCTCCTTCTCTTTCAAAGGGCTAAGAGAAAAGTGTCATTTGTAACCTAATAATTAAATTCTTTTTTTTGTTTTGTCTTTTAGGGAGGGTTTATTCTTCTAGATTTCTTTATAGTAGCCTTTAATTTTTAGAGGTATATATTGTTTTTAAAATCCCTCAAAAGTATAATAAGATATTCACTAACTTCATGCCCACCCTCCTTTATATCAAAACAAATATATTTTATTTTATTGTTTTATAGGATCTTTACATTGACAATTCATATAAACATTAACTAAAAAATATTAAAACTCAAAAAATATATATATTTTGGTCAACCAAATGTCTCATTTTCACTTCAATTTCTCATTTGAAGTTAATGGAGGGGTATTTATAGTCGGAAAGGTTTTTTCGAGACAAACACAATTGTGGTGTCAAATTTTTATTTTCAAGATTTTTTTCAATGATGTTTTTTAAAAATTATTGTATCATGGAGTGCACTCTAGGTTCAACCCGACTCTCATAGTATTGGTGCCCTTGTTTTGCTGGTTGTCTATTTTTTGGACCTTGTTATACATCCCATTGTGTCATATAGGTGGATACCACTAATTATGCTTGCGGAGTCAATTTGGACATCCCTTACAGTTTTTGTGGTTCTTTATCCATCCTATCTTCACATTATTTTTGTGAGACACTTTGGTTCCAAGGGATTTTTCTAGTAAGAATTATTTTTATGAGACACTTTGATTTCATGGTTCGTGAGCACCAGTCTAGGAGTATGAATTATTTTCTACAACAAGTCTCTATATTTTTGAGACATATAATGGGTCCACTGCAGGCTTCTTAATTGAATTTATCCTAAAGAGGGGGTTGAAGAAGACATATCCCTTCGTCTCAATCCTCCATGTGCATCTTCCTTATTATTATTTTATTACAAGTGGTTTCCCTTTGAAATTTTCTACCATTACCCTAATTTTATTGTTTGTCAATAAGGTTTGGACCTAGTTATCAGCCCATTGTACTCATATAGGTGGAAACCACATACTCATGCTTGTGGAGTCATTTTTGGACTACCAATACGATTTTTGTGGTTCTATCTCCATCATATCTTCACTTTGGATTTAGAGAACTTTTCTTTAATGATATTTATTCTTTTGATCACATATTGTAAATGAGTACCTTATCATATCTTACTATCGAGACTCATATTTGTGGCTATACCATATCTATTGTACATGAGTACCTTATCAGGCCTTGGTATCGGGACTCATATTATGTAGGAGCACTTCATTCGGAAGCATATTCAGAGTGAGGACATACACTTGGAATATATTCCAACTGAGGCAAAAATTACGGACATCTTCACCAAGTAAATTTCTTCTTTGCGTTACCTTCAATTACGAGAAAAACTTGGAGTATTACAACTCCATTGACATAGAGGTCTTCCACCTCTCACTATATTATAAATGAGTGCCTCATCAGGTCTTCTTATCGGGACTCATCATGTCTTTTTATAGAGGACAATCTTCTCCATCCAAAGACAAGCCTCTTTCATACTTCTTTATTTTTGATTGATGGATTTTCCCACTGGGTTTTTACCATCACTTCAAAAGAAATGGGTGATAGTTGGTTTTTACCCATAGGGGTTTTTTCCACCAACTATCTATATTGTACATGAGTACCTAATCAAGCCTTGTTTCCAGGACTCATCTTTTATTTGTTAAAGAGGACAATATTTGCCATCCAAAGACAAGCCTCTTTCATACCTCTTTGCTTTTCGATTGATGGATTTTCCCACTAGGTTTACCATCACTTCAAAAAAAATGGGTGATAGTTGGTTTTTCCCACAGGGATTTTTTCCACCAACTATCTATATTGTACATGAGCACCTAATCAGGCCTTGTTGTCAAGACTCATTTGTAAGAATCTCTCCTAGTATCACTTAAGGGGGGGTGTTAGAATAAATGAATATTATCTTAAGTTCCACTAGGATAGATACTTGAGTTTCCACTCCTCCATGTGTCAGGAGAACTCTCAGTGGTGTCTTCTTGATTTTCCACTCCTCCATGTGTTAAGAGAACTCTTAGTGGTGTCTTCATCAGGTCTGATGAGTTGTTGTAATCCAATGGTTCTCAATGATCAACTCTGCTATTTATACAAAATTTAATCCTAGAGGTAAATCAATCAGTTCCACTCTTCTCTTCATGTTTTTATGTAATACTTTGCATATATATTATTGTGAAATTCTAACAGTGGAAGGATATTGATAAAAGACAACTAGCAAATGACGACTGGTAGATGGTGACTGGTAGATGGTTACTAGACTATGGTGACTAGTGGATAGCAATTGGTGGATGGTAGATGGTGAATGGCAACTGGTAACTGGCCATAGGGTGATTGGTCATAGGGTGACTAACATATGGTGACTATCAAATGGTGATTGCCAAATATCGTTCATAATAAGATGCCATGTGTCATCTCCTCTACCATGTGTTATGCATCTGTTAACTTCAATGATATAGACTTACATAAATAGAAATGCAGGATTATTTTTCACCTTTCCCACAATATTTTCTAGAGCAATTTAAGAGCTTTTTCCAACATTTTTAGAATTTTTTCCACAACAATTTTAGAGCCTTTTTATATTGTTTTCAAAGGGTTTTTGTAGTGTTTTCAGAGGGTTTTCATAGTGTTTTCAAAGGGTTTTAAGAGTGTTTTACAAGACATTTTAGATCATTTTCTTGGGTGTTTCAGAGCATTTTCCTAGGTGTTTGTAGACCATTTAAAGACTGTTTTCAAAGCCTTTTTTAGACCATTTTAGAGAAAAAATTACTAGCTCTTTCTCTCCTCTGCTTTCCAAGAGTGCCGAGAAAATTCAATCTTCATATACAGTAACAACCAACAATAATATTTTTTATCTTTTTAATGAAGCTCACTTCAATTTTCAAAAAAGCAATCCTCCAATTGCATTGCACCTAATTTTGTTGGCTATTGGTATGACTGAGAATGAAATACAGGTAAACTTATTTTTTGGAATAATATTTGTTTTCTTTTTTCAATCAATATTGTTATTTTCTAATTTTATTTTGAAAATAGAGAAGATCATCTCAGTATTCTAGTAAAAGGGATGCCACCTTTAGGATTTAAGAAGCATTTGTCGATTTTGACATGCAGTCGCAATCATCACCAGTAACTCCCTCCAAACGTATGAGGTCTCATTGTGATCAAATTCAGCATACACCTGTGGCTCTTGTTACTTCTGGATGTGTTGTAGTCGACATCAAAGAAGTTACCTCCAAATTACAAGGTAACCTTATTATTCAAAAATATTATTTTAAATGATGTATTTTAATGATATAAATTATTTTTAGTTTGATGTATTTTAAATGTTTTTCAGAGAAAGGTCAAATGGTTGCATCATCAATGGTTGCATATTCTAAGTCTTGTATGTTTGGTTAAAATTAATCTCTTTTTATGACATTATTTTTTATACAAGATTTTATTTATATTTTCATATAAAATTTTGTAGATGCACTAGTTACATTCAAAAGACTAAAAAATGATGCCTCCACCATTTGTACAATTGCAAACATAGTGACAAAAATTACCACAACAAGTTCTTGTCCATCCACAATAGGTACCATCGGTGAGGAACCAATCTCACATGCATAGAAAAATGATCCTCACACCATCACCTCATGGAACCAAAAGTGTTTCCAAGACACATTGTATATCAATCTAATTTTTATGTTTCCCAATTTTAACCCTTGAAAATTTATCAAATGTAGAGAGCACATTTCAAATGCCCTCTATGAATCTAGATGATGATTTTATTTATCAAGATATGAATCCTGAAAATTTCTCATTAAAGGCAAATGATATGCTTTAGGATCTATAGAACCATGAAGAAGAAGAAGAAGAGAATGTTAAAGCAAATGTCATTGGATTTTCCCCTTCTCGCCAACAAGTCATCACCCATCATCTGAACAATGACGATAAAGTAAATTTTTTAGAAAATATTTTATTAGCCAATAGATGTAAAGCTATAGTTCATAATAATCTTCTTGTAGATATTGATAGATTAAAATAATGGGAATATCAGGAAAATATTTTGATAAAAGCAATAAATGACTGATATAAAAAAATTTTAAATAGAAAGGAGTTATTTTCAAAGGTGTAGAATGAGCCCCAAAAGCTTGATATTTTGCTACATAAAGTTAAATCTACAACTGTGGAAGTCGATTCTACATATAGTTATGATTTTCTAGCCATTATTCGGAATCGTATGGAAAAACTCAAAATCAATGCCCAAGCATATTTCAATGAATGAGCACTAAATAAGAAGGAAGTAGCAGTTGCAAAAACTACAAGACTTACCGCTGAAGTAAGTTTTACATCTAACTAAAAATCATTTTTTTCTTAAATATGTTTTGTTTATAAATTTTTACCTTTTTCACTTTTATTTTTTAGTTTAATTTTTAGCACTTAAAGTAGCAAGTCAATTGCATGAAAATGTTGATCAATACTGCAAACATTAGTGTGAATAATGCTATTAAAGTGAAGAAAATATTACAATACACTATTAGAAAAAAAAATTGGCTGAAGAATTTTATCAAAGATAGGGGCTTGGATGTGGAGGTTGTATTAAATAAAATTAGAAAGAACTAAATGCACCTTTTAGAGAAGGTCCAGTGAAGGAATAAGGTTTATACCTATTGAGGATAAACACTACAACTAAAAGTTTGGTTAAGGTTGGTACATTGGAAGCAAAGGATATTGAGCTAGATGTAGTTGGAACTTCAGCCACCATGCAGAATAAATAGTAGATGATTTTTTTTTATTTGAGGAGAAAAAAAAATATTGCATATCTTTTTTGTAAATTGTAAAAGAATGGTATCTTTTTGAAATCAATAAAAGAGACAATTTACAAAAAAAATGTATTATCTTTTTGAAATTTTGTTTTAAATATTGTGATGTTTTGATTAGTTGTGTGGATGAATTAAATAATTTGAATTATATGAATGCAATAAAATGTTTTTTTATGTTTTACAAAATTATTTGAAATGTCTAGAAATGCAACATAGATATTTAGTTTACCATAAATGGTTTATACAATACAAATATACTAAATAATTTTAAAATTTAGACTAATAATTTAATAACAAGGCTTAAATAAAATGATATACAAAATATCCAATAACACGTCTATGATATCAAAGATAATCTAGTGTTCTAATAAACATGTGTAATCAAATAATCCAATTCCATCCAAATATACATAATCAAATCAGAGGGCTATGATATACAAAGTATCCAATGACATGTCTAATATCATATTATATAATGATATCAAAAATACATGTCTCAAATTATAATTAAATATCAATGTTCATTTCATTATAATATTGAAATCAAATCAAATCAAATGAAAGCATCATTTCATTATAATATGTGAAATAAAATAAAATGATGATATATGAAATCAAATAAAATGAAAGCATCCTTGCATCATAATGCTAGAAGTTGGAACAAACTATTTTTATATTGTACAAAACTATTTGCACTCATACCCAAAATTTATATCATCACAATATGTTTAGTGTTACCATCATCCTCATCATGCTTAGTATTCATGACACCTCTTATCTCTTCCAGAGATATCCAATATAACAAATCTCATTGATAAGGAAACTTATCCATCTCATAGGTCGACACATATACTCTCAAAAAAATTCCAATTTTTTGTCCAACCTATTTTGAATTTTAGATTTTACATATGATAATGCACTAAATACCCTTTCATATTCCATAGATTTTAAAATAATCATTTGACATAATTTATATAAATGAAAATATTCACTCATAGTATGTTGTAAGATACTAGTAGGATGTAAAATTTTCCAAAAATGTGAAATAGAACCTGTTTCATGATAGTTAGTGAGTTGTGAAACTTGAGCAAACATTGTTGTTCTAAAATAGTTTGATTATTTTGTCAAAATATCTATGTTGATAATGCCATTAATTTCAATACCATTGAATACCACATGTTTACTCAAATGGCTAGCAAGAGTACCCATGTATTTGAGAAATAAGTTATTTATAATTTTGTATTCATTACAAGGATCCCAAAACATTAGATTAACTACATCCATAGCCTCAAGAAATTCATATCTTTCAAAATGGTCTCTTATTCCTTTTGTCAATTATTTTTCTATTTTCTTTATTTTAAATTTTGTATCGTATACAAATACATGAAATATATTGTATGTTATGGAAATTTGCTCAACTTCATTTGTATATCCATTCACTGACCAAAATAATATAAAGGTATTTTATTTATGTGGACATTAATACATAGATGATCATTTATATTGAACTTCAAAAATTTATGAAGATCATTCATATTTTTTAATGCTCTCCAATTCTCAAACATGGGATCCATAAAACTTTGACCAGATGTGTACATCGTATCAATATGTATGTAAATTTATTTTCTTTCCTTGATGAAATCCACAATATAAATTGATTTTTCTTGTGCAATTTTGATCAAAGTATTCATTTCTTCCAACATTGGAAGAATACCACACAATATAAAAAGTGTTTCAAAGTCACTCATTAAAAATAGCAAATCTTTAGCCTTATCAATTGCCCTATGATTTGCATACATAAACCCTACTAAGAATTGATATTCTTTAAAAACTATATATACCGATTGATACACAAAAATCTACCTAGTATCTACATATTTTAATAGTTTTTTACCTTCAATAACTCATAGTGCAAAATTTTAAAACTCTAAAAATCTTTTTGGACTACGCAAAAAATAATCATGAATTTTACAAACAAGCTCTTCCACAATTTTGTATGCAATATTCATTCTATAAGCCATGCAATGAATAGGAATCAAATATGGGGTAACAGATGTTTGTAGTCTAACACAAAGACCATTCATGTGTCCTTGCATTTTAGCAACACCATTAGATCTAACACATATTAACTTAATGGCAATTTTTATTTCATTCATTTTTGTTGTTTTCTTTAAACTAGTTACAACAACATTGTAAATGATTTTTGCATTACAATTTTCCACCATCTTACGTACTCCAAGTAAACGAGGTTGTCTTAAATGATTTTGCAATGTGTAAACATGAATGAAAATTCAAGATATGTTGTCAAAAGCAGTCACCTCATCAATTGAAAGTAAAATAAATTTGGTAATTTTTACTTTCTCTTGGAGGTCATCTTGCTCAACCAATGAGAGAAATTTTACCATTTTCCAACCACTTCGATCTTACCAATGGATGTTGGGTAAATTTTACACATCAGCTAGTTGAAACAGAGATTTATAATCAATGAAATTAGACATAGGTCTACCCTTTTTAAGAATAGTGAGTACAACAACAAACTACAATTTTTTTGAAGCTAAAGTGAACTTATTCATTTTTTAAAATTGGGCTTGAATCGTTGCACATTTCTCAACCAAATTTTACTTTTGTTTTATTTCTTTATCATATTATTGTGTATATCTTATACGTGTGCACTTTGACGCATACTTCCACCTATATTTTTTTGGTATTGGTTCATCACATTTCAATAACATAAATAAATTCTATATACAATATCATTTGGCATATTCATAAGGAAATAAAGATGCAAAAGAAGATGTGGAGATAAAACCCAAAACAAATATAACAAAAGAGGTCAAGTTTATTCTAGGTAAATCATATTCATTTTTCTCAAGTAGTATAGAATCCTCTTTAGGTAATAAAAGTAAAAGTGATGAAGATGTTATCCCTTGCACATTAAGGTTTCAAGAGTAGAATAATAAAGAAATGATGTTGGAGGAAACCCATAACAATTAGGGGTTTTTAGGGCAGAATAAGAAGGTAATTTATATAGAAGAGCATCCTTGCACTTTAGGGTTTCTAGGGAAACATAAATAATATTCTGCTTTGGAGAAAAAAAAATCTTAAATATTGTAAGTCTTACTATGAGAAAGGTGAGAATATTGAAGAGATTGATGAAGAGGAAAATATTGCTGGAAATGAAAAAAAGAAGACCCAAAAAGCAAAAAAAAAAAAAAAAACACAAAGGGATATTGATGTAGGAAACCAAAAACGAATATCACAAGTGTTAACAAGAAGTGGGGCTAAATCCACAAATGAAATAAAAAATAACAATGAAAATAATATCTTGGAGTATTAAGGAAACAAATAAGAACCCTAAGAAAAGGTATTAAGAAATTGTGAGGTTGTTTTTTTTTTGTATGTTAATAGGTATTATATTATGTCGAGAAATTATGAGGCTCCCAAATACCTTTTACAATAGTAGAAATATGAGGAATAATAGGCTTTAACCTTAACCCAAGAGAAAATACACAAAACCCTTAGTATAGCAGGTAGTTCTTCACCTATTACATCAAAAGTAAACACTACATCACACAAAGGAAATGGAACCTTACTTCACAACTAAAAGGAGAACACCAAAGCTATCACACAACAAAAAAGCCCTTTAGGTATAAACTAGAAACAACATCATGACCATTTCAAAAATGCTCGATTTTTTAAATATGATGAATCCCAATGGTCTCAAGTATACTATCTCATTATTGGAGCACACCGTTCCTATCTTCAATGTATTGTATTTTAAAATATTTTGGTTCCAATGACCTTTCCACACATAGAAGAGATTGCCTAGTTTGATGTGAATGAGGTTTCTATGTTCTTGAATAATTCTCCAACTAAATCTGCAAAAAAACAACCTTTATTTTTTTCCAAAACCTTATGTTTGAAATATTAGTAAGCTTTGGGAGTAGGAAAGCACCTTGGTCTAGTAAGAAGTCAAATATTTTCTTGGAAAAGAGAAATATCATGAGGCACGAGATATAGATGGTAGATATGCTAGGAGTTATGTGAATGGACACTTGCCTATTATGAAAATGATGTGGGTTGAAATTTGTGGGTAGAATAGGTTCAAGATATATCTAGGTGATCATGTGAAATCTAGCCTATTGATAATTCTAAATAATGAATGGAATTTAAACATGATGGATGGGACTATTTGAAGGGATAGGCCAAAAAATCATAATATTAATGATATTTTGAAAATTAGCACCAATTGTCCTAATAAAACATTTTGAAACTTCAACAATATCATAAATTATGAGGAAAATCGTAATGAAAATGATAGCCCTTCTATTCATTGTCATTTTTTTTAGTGATGGCTAATGCACATACCTCTTGTGCCAATATATATGTCCAAGTTAGCAGACCTGGACCATATACTCCAATGTTTATCAACTTATCTACCATCTTATTTGCTTTCCTGTATGCATGTTGGAAAATGACTTTTTGTTGATGAGTGATAAGTTTACTCGCCTCTTCAATGCAACTTCTACCTTTCCAATATGATCTTTTGGAGTTTTTCATGTAGTTAATGATATTGAGAGAATCTCCTTTAATGATAATTCTACCTAGGATATATTTTATTAATGAAATACCCCTCCATAATGCTTTGGCTTTGGCCATATGATTGGACCATTCACCAAGATATTAAGCAAAGACTAAAATTGAATTTCCTCTATGATCTCTGATTATGCCTCTTGCCCTTGATTTGCCTAGATTATCATTTTTTGCCCCATAAAAATTCAATTTTACCCATACCTAGGGTGGAGGGCATCGTTTGATATTACTTTTGGGATTGGTTTGAGCTATCATATCTAGGAAAATGTTTAAAGATTGAAGAATGATAGTTTCAGATCTAGAACAGGGCCTTGGATCAATAGGTATGATGGAGGTATTCTCTTTGGCATAGGAAATAATTATATTGGTTAGAGATGAAGTATCCTTGGAAATATTTGAAAACACTCTCTGATTCCTTTCTAACCAAATTTTCCAAAGAAAATGATATAAATAGAATTTCCAAATTAAGCTCAGTTTGGGATGATGGAAAGGGTGAGGCCACTGGATGAACAGCTCCATGATGGAAGGAGATTTTACCCAAAAAATTTGGAACTTTTGGAATATATTATCAAGGATGGAAATGGAGTATGGATAGTTGAGAAAAATATGATGGGAGGACTCCCAGTTAGATAAGCATAAAAAACATCTATTAGGGATAATGATCCCTCTTTTAATAAGGTTATCAACTGTCAAAATTTTATTCTGAATGGCAAGCCATGAGAAGAAAGCAATTTTGGGGGTAAGGTGTTTGATCCAAACCAAATTAAATGGAATTTGGGTTTCCTCTTGAGCAGTGAGGAGCTGATAAGCAAATTTAACTATGAATTCCTCATCTTTCGTTGGTGCCCAGATAATACTATCTTTAACATTTCCTATGGGGATGATTATAGAATTGAGCAATCTTTATAAGGCCCTTGATTCCTCAAGTTGATGAATGTTCTAAATAATTTTCCACCTACAAATGTTATTTATTTTGTATAGAAAGTCAGATACTTTATTTCTTTCAGTATTGTAATGTTTTGGTCTTGAATGAGTGGTTGATTTCCTATCTAAATGTCCATCCAAAATTTTATTGATCTTCCATCTCCTAGTTTCCACGTGAGTCCTTTCCTCAACAGAATCCTTGTTTGGATTATTTATTTCCAGAAGGCTGAGCCATTTGTAGGTGTTATCTCACTTAGGAACTTTGTGGCCTACATATATTTCCTCTTCACTATAGTGATCCACTCCACCTACTCTTCTGATAATAATCTCCATGCCTACTTTACCAACAATGCCAAATTTAAATTATTAAGTCTTCTCAATCCTATCCCTCTTTGGTGTTTAGATATGTACACTTTATCCTAGGCCACTAGGTGGAAATGACTTTTATTTTCAGCTCTAAACCATAAGAATTATTTTTTAATATGTTCAATATTGTCATACACTTTTCAGGGAGCTTTGAACACAGAGGGGAAATAGATTGGAATACTTTGGAGCTATGCCATGGTTAAAATAGCTTTCCCTGCTTGATTCAAAAGGTTCTCTCAATAACTATGTTCCACATTCCCTCAGTAGAAGTACCGAAATATAGGGAGAGACCTAAGTAAACAGTGGGGAATGATGCAATTGAACATCCCAAGATCCTTTTTATTTTGATATTTCTCTGATGAGGAGTATTCAAGAAGTAAATTTTACTTTTATGGAAGTTTACTTTTTGGCCTACTGCTTCTTCATAAAGCAAAAGTATATATTTGATTACCTTAGCTTCAAATATGGAGGCAAAGGTGGATAGGATTGTGTCATCCACAAATTTTTGGTGAGTAACCAGATCCGTTTGGGTGGTTGCTTTGATTCCAGATATGAGACCTGATGTTCGGAAGCATGAATTGTCCTCCCCAATGCTTCTACAACAATGATGAAAAGAAGAGGAGATAAAGGATCTCCTTGTCTCAGGTCTCTATTGCTTGGGAAATAAAAAAATTGTGAGGCTATTATTGACAAGATATTTTTGGATATAGAAGTTGGACAACAAATATTTTAACCATTTGCAATTTTAAATTTCATCTTGACTGAATTTAAATTTTTGAAGGTATTTAATATAAAAAGAGTTTATTGTGGAAACTTAACAGTTTAAGGAAGATGAAGAATATCTTTGATAGAAGGGTAAATGAAGAATATCTTGGATAAAATGATAAAGTTAAAAATAATTTAATTAAATTGTTAGAAATGTAATGAGAGCAATGTAATGTTTTATTTAATGAAAATGATCAATAAAAAACCATGTATAACTTTAAAAAAAAAAAAAAACTAACATAAATTCATGTTACCATGAATTATGTTTCTCTTTAATATTGGTAAATAAACATATTTATTTGTTTTATATATTATATCTTAAATGTAAATTATGTTAGAGATTAAAAAATTAAAATAGACCTTGAGGTTTTAACAATGTTAAAAAAGTCAAGCGTTAAAACACCAATACACTTTAATGTCTCAAGAACATAATTTATTATTTTATTGATTGATGTAAAATTAACAAATATTATTGAAAAGGCCAACGTGGTCATAATGATAATATCATAAACCAATATTATTTTTTATTGAATCATCGATTGGATGGCAAGAATAAACTTTTCACACATATCTTTATTCCTAAGGCCTTTCATTATCTTTTTGTTGCTCAAAGTCATCGACCTACCACACCAATAGCTTGATTTTTTTTAGACACATTTTTAGGGTGATGATGGCTTAGTAGTTATTCAACTTAAATCATAAAAAGTGGTTGAGGTTGTATTTTTGTTAATAATGGAGTTGGAATTGTTCCAAAATAATTTTATATCAATAGACATGGGAGATAAATTAGTATATTTCATATAATTATATTAAGGTGTCGGTTTTAATCAAATTTGAGGTTAATGAAAAAAGAATTATCAATTGGATTTTTTTTTAAGTTTTTAAATATCTACTCATTATAGTTTTTAGTTTTTTACTTCATAGGGTCTAATGGTGATTCATATTGTAATGAAATGGAAAGGAATTGTCTATTGTATTTCTTAAAGTTATTTTAGCAACCATTGAATTATAGCTATATATATATATATATATATATATATATATATATATATATATATATATATATTAATTATAGGATGTCTTTTAGTGGTGCCTCTTACAAGATGTAATAAAGGATTTAAAATTTTGGTTTCATAAAATAATTATAAAAATCTTAAGCTATCAATGTATAAAATGAGAGTGAGTTTTTCTTATCTCAAATATTTCATATTGATTATTTTTATTGAATTGAGAAAAAATCTATTTTTTACTATGTTTATAATTTTGTTTTAATAGATTGGAATGAAAGGACAATGTCTCTTCCATTCTTTGGATTTAGGCCAACTTTTTACTATATTTTTTAAAATATAACAAATCTAATCTAATTATATGATATGAAATGCAAGAAATTAAAATAGAAAAGTAAATGCAAAAAATATATATGAAAGAGTATGTTTTGGAAGTTGGGGATGTGAGAGATGTTAGCTTTTGATGTAGCGTGTAATGAGAGATGATACACAATATGAAGAAAAAAATGACATAAATTAAATCTACAATATGACTTAAAATAATACATATATAAAAATGATGGTGGTGTTTACAAAATAGCTCTCGAGGAAATGAACACTCCATGAATAGAGTTACTACTCAAGAATAGGTATTGAGCATTTTACACCCCACCAGATTACATCCTAATGCTACATCATATAACTTTGACTCTATATGACTCTCTCTATGATTTATCTTACTATGATGATGATACTTGATCTATACCTATGGCCTTTTATATAGGAAATAGGTTCCTTTGCCAACACTCCATATAGATGTGCAAGGGAAAGATTGCACATGTACTGCTTGTACTTTGACACTTTTGCAATTATTACATTGCATGAAGTAACTAGATAAATTCCCCTTAAAATAATATAATGTCTTATGTATGTGCCAAGGTAAATGTACATTTACATGATCCAAATGATGTAATAGAATCTAATTCTAACTCCCCTTGTATTACATTATTTGGATATTGAAAAATTTATACTTCAATTTAGATCTTCATAGATTTCTTGAGATTCTTAATCTTCTTCTCTATCAGGTTCATCATATTCATCTTCTATCTAGCCACTTTTATTGATTTCTTCGTGAGTGTCTTTATTTGGTTCTAACTGCTGGTGATTGAGTAGAGCATGGTGTATTTGCCCTCTCATCTTCTTTATTTTTAATATTTTGTGCTTGCTTTTTTTATGTACTAATCAGTGTTATGCATAAGGGATAGTATAAAAAAATTAATTATAAAATCGAGGCGAATCTAGGTGAATGGTGTATAAAATTTGGGGTGAATTGTTAGAAATTTTGCAGAAAATTTATCAAAATATGGTTAATTTTTGAAATCTTTGCACATAAATTATCAAAAATTTTAAATGGCGACTAGTAGAAGGCGAGTGGTAGAAGGCAAGTGGTAGAATGTGAGTGGTACATGGTGAGTGGTACAAGGTTATTGGTAGAAGACGAGTGGTAGAAGCTAAGTGGTAGAAAGAGAGTGCTAGAATGTGAGTGGCAGATAATGACTAGTGGATGGTGAGTGGTATAAGGTGAGTGGAATAAGTTGAGTGGTAGAAGATAAGTGGCATAAGGCAACTCGTAGTAGGTGACAGGTATATAGTGATTGGTATAATACGATTGACATAGGGAAACTGATAGAAGGTGACTAAAAAATGATGACTAGTAGATGGTGACTGGAAGGTGGTGATTGGTGGTAGGCAACATGCAAAAAGCAATTGATAGAAGGTGTTTAGCATAAGGTGATGGGAAGATGGTGGCTGGTACATGGTTATTGTTGGAATGAAATTGTCAAAAGGTGATTGGTAGATGGCAACTAGTAGATGGCGACTGATAGATGGAAACTAGAAAATAACAATTAGTGGATGGAGAATGGCAGGTGACTGGCTATAGGGTGACTGAATTATGATGAAAATAAAATGGCAACCACCAAATATCATCAATAACAAATTTTCATGTGTCATATCCTCTACCATGTTTCGTTCATCTATTAACTTCAATGATGTAGACTTCTATAAATAGAAATGTAGGGTCATTTTTTACCTTTCCCACAACATTTTCTAGAGCAATCTTAAAGCTTTTTCTAGCATTTTTAGAGAAATTTCCATAGCGGTTTTAGAGCCTTTTCAAATGGTTTTCAGAGCATTTTCATATGGTTTTATTATTGTTTTTAGAGGGTTTTTGTAGTGTTTTCAAATGGTTTCAAGATTTTTTTCCATGGTGTTTTAGAGCATTTTACAAGGTATTTCAGAGCATTTTCCTAGGCATTTCTAGACTATTTAAATACTATTTTTAGAGCCTTTTCCAAACCATTTTAATGCAGACATTATTATCTCTTCCTCTCCTCTATCTTCCAAAGTGATATTCAAGAACTTCTATTTCCTCAACATCAAGAATATTTTCAATACTCATAGAAGAGATTATGAATGGCTTTACACCTTAGGAATTGCTGGAGTAATGAAGATGCCAAATTTAAACATCAAAATCCTCCTGATGCAATGAATACTTAGTTGCTACAACCATGACGTGTCCACTATTATGATCAAAGTGGATGACAAGGATATCATTTTTTTTGTCAAACCCTCGGATGTGCAGCGACTAACAAGGCTACCATTTTTGGATGGTGTATTGGTGAAAAACCAATATGCCTTAACTAAATATGACAAATCAATGCTAGCATCCAAATTTATTGTGCATTCAAACAATTTGAAAGGCATATTTTAAAAATTTAGTTTTTATTTATCTTAAATTTTTATGTACTGTAGTTTCCATTCTCTAATAATGTTATCCTTGTTGTAATTTTTGTTTTCTAATAATATTATCTCTTTTTTTAGTTAATTCTTCTAATTCGAAAATAGGTTTAAACATTTACAACGTTAGAGACAAAATTATTCATGTTTGCATTGATTTTTTCCAGGTAAGGCTTATTTTGTACGAGCGACCTACATAAATGCCTTTTTGGGCATTGTCCTTATTGATTCGATGTATTGGTGGTGATATATTTGATTGGTCTATGCACATTTCTAATCATCTAAAAAAGGACCTTCTAAGTGCCTAAAAATATCAATATTCATATACAGTAACAAATAGTAACTTCATCCTTTGTATTTTTAATGAATCTTACTTCAATATTAAAAAAAGTAATCCTCTGACTGCATTACACCAAATTTTATTGGCTATTGGCATGAATGATAATGAAATACAAGTAAATTCATTTTTTTGAATAATCTCTATTTTTTTTCAATCAATCTTATTATTTTCTAATTTTCTTTTGAAAATAGAGAAGAGCATCTTAGTATTCTAGTAAAAGGGATGCCAAATGTGTGAGGTCTCATGGTGATCAGATCCAGCATACACCTACGACTCTTGTTACTTATTGATGTGTTGTAGATGATGTCAAAGAAGTTACCTCTAAATCACAAGGTAACTTTATTATTCAAAAGTATTATTTTAAATAATGTATTTTATTGATTTAAAATTATGTTTAGTTTGGTGTTTTTTAAATGTTTTTCAAAGAAAGGTGATGGCAATCCGGGATTCACACAAACAGTTTCACAGTAATTTCATGGTAATTTCATTAAAAAAAAAATAGCATGATACAGGTTACAGTATTCTCTCCAGTATCACACTTCTCCCCCCAATCCCGAACTTCACCATCCCCATCCTTACAACATTTCGGGTTTTTAACGAGGCTCCCGATCCTCTCGGCCATCAATGCCCTGCCTAACAAATTCAAATTCTAATAATTTTTTTTTCTCTCCCTCGGTCGAACTCCTCAAATTTTCTCACAATAAATGCCCCTGCCTTACCCACCATGAAACCCTCATTAAAGCTCTTCTCTGACCTACAAACGCCGCCTTGGTCAGATCGTCCTTCCGTGCCTCTGTTTCGCCCATAACGTCCATGATCTGTACTGTTGTGAAGACCATCCCCATCTTTAATAAACGCGGTCACGAAATTCAATTTCAATCTTCGTGGCAGCCCGCGCGTTTAATTAATTTCCTTTTCTGCTTTGTCTTCGGCTGACCGTGTCACTTTAATACACGTGGAGGACGCGTGTCTGCATTTAATTAACTTCCGTTTTTGCTTTGACGCGTGTCACAAGCTTGTCTTCAAACTTGTCGTGATATCGCGACATGTCGCGATATCGTGACATGTTGCGATATTGCAACCCACTGTCCCTTCACCTTCACCTTGGTGGAAACAGTCGCGATATCGCGACATGTCACGATATCGTGACATGTCGCGATATCACGACCCACTGTCCCTTTGCCTTCACCAAGGCAAAAAGGAGCCGCGATATCACGACATGTCACGATTTCGCGACATGTTGCGATATCGTGACATGTCGCGATATCGCGACATGTCGCGATTTCGTGACATGTCACGATTTCACGACATGTCGTGATTTCGTGACTCAAACCGGCCATTGCCCTTTCAATGCCTTGGGGTCGTGATTTCGTGACATGTCGCGAAATCGTGACATGTTGCGATTTCGTGACCCCAACACAACTTGAGCCCTTTACTCTAAAACTTCTCCTTCTTTTTCTTTTCTTACGAAAACTCCCTCTTGGGCCAAGATTTGAAACAAACCCAACACAAATACTTAGAAATAAAAGCGAACAATTAAATGATTTGGAGGATGAAAGATTGCTCCTTGACCACCGGATGCTCCTGCATCAGACACCCGGGGTAGAATAAAAAAAAAGTGACCCTCACTTTTGTTCGTCTAAGGGGAGACCCAAGCGGTCAACCTCCGCCTTCGACAACCAAGTTGCATCTTCAGTTGGTCTGCCCCTCCACTTGATCAAGTACTCAGTATACTGCCTGCTTCGGGTGCTCCGGCCTTCACGGGTATCTAATATTTCCTCGGCCTCATCTGTGCTTGGAGTAGAGGCTAGAAATTGCCATGGTTCTGGACTTTGCATGTCTATACTTTCTCCCTCATGATATTCCACGAGATCTGAAATATTAAAAATAGGTGAAATATCAAGCCAACTCGGCAATTTCACTTCATACGCATTTCCTAACTCCCGCTTTCCCAGTATTTTGCATGGCCCAAAAATTTTCATCTTCAATTTATTGTAAGTCTTGGCAGGAAATCTCTCCTTCCTGAGATACACCATAACCTCATCTCCAATCTCGAACTCCTTGAACCGCCGCTTCTGGTCTGCCCTTGTCTTATATTGATTGTTCATTTTTGTAATCTGTCTTTTTACTTCCTCATGCAGACTTTTTATATGCTCTGCAAATTCTTCTGCCTCGGCACTACATTTTTCTCTTCTGTCCAACTTTCTTAGCTCAGACACATTCCTTGGGCTATTTCCATATATTATCTAGAACGGTGATTTATTTGTGCTTTTATTAACTGAACTGTTATATGCAAACTCTGCCTGTGGTAAGACTAAATCCCATCCCTTGGGTTGATCCACTATCAAACACAGCAGTAAATTGCCCAGAGCTTCTATTGACCACCTCCGTCCGTCCATCATGCTGCGTGGATGGTATGCTGAATCGAATTTCAAGTCTGTCTTCAATTTCTTCCACGAGTTCTCCGGAAATACCCAACAAACTTTGTATCTCTGTCGAAACTATACTTCTCGGCAAACCGTGAAGTCGTACCACTTCTTTGAAGAACAACCCAGCAATGTGAACTGCATCACTTATCTTTTTGCAAGGAATAAAATGTGCCATTTTGGAGAACCAGTCCACCACCACAAATATTGAATCATTTCCTCTCTGTGTTCTCGGCAATCCAAGGACAAAATCCATGCTTATGTCCTCCCATGGTCTCTCAGGCACAGGTAATGGCTGGTACAGCCCTGTATTTTGTTTCACACCCTTTGCCATCTGGCATATTTTGCAACTTTGCACAAACTTTCGTACATCTTTCCGAAGTTGTGGCCAGTAGTAATTTTCCTCAACCAAGGCAATGGTCTTATCCCTACCAAAATGCCCAGCCAATACTCCGCTATGCTTTTCTTTGATTATATTCTCCCGCATGGAACTTCTGGGAATGCACAACTTACTGCCCTTGAACAGCATCCTGTCTTGGATTAAGAAATCCAACCATTTTGTTCTATCTATGGTAAGAGGTATTGAGCAAGCCTTCCAGGCTTCTGCAAAATATGGATCTGCAGGGTATAGATCCTTCGAGTTCTTCAAACCCCACTACTTCCACTGTCAATCTAGTGCCGTAGAGTCTGCCTTCTGCTTAAGGCATCTACAACCCTGTTTGACTTCCCACTTCTGTGCTTTAGTACAAAGGTATAACTTTGGAGGAACTCCACCCATTTCATGTGCCTTTGGTTCAGTTTTGTCTGACTGTTAATGTATTGCAAAGCCTGATGGTCAGTAAATAGCACAAACTCCTTTGGTAATAAATAATGTCTCCACTTTTTTAGGGCCTGAACTATAGCATAAAATTCTTGATCATAGACAGAATACTTCTTCCGAGCATCATTTAACTTTTCACTAAAATAAGCAACTGGCTTGCCTCCTTGACTCAGTACCGCCCCTATTGCACTGCCACTGGCATCACAGTCCACCTAAAATACCTTGTTGAAGTCTGGAAGTGCCAAAACAGGCTATTCTGTAACTTTTCTCTTCAATGTGTCAAAGCTCCTTTCAGCCCCTGATGTCCATTTGAACTCCTTTTTATCTCCCCTCATTGTCTCGGTGAGTGGTGCACAAATACTACTGAAGTTCTTTATGAACTTCCTATAAAAACTGGCCAGACCATGGAATGACCTCACTTCTGTTGTGCTCCTTGGAGTAGGCCATTCAATGATGGCTCTCACCTTTTCGGGGTCCATCTTCAGGCCTTCTGCTGAGATTACAAACCCCAAGTATACCAATTCCTTCTTGACAAAATTACACTTTTTCAAATTTATTAATAACTGTTCTTCTTGCAGTTTTTCAAAGACTCTCCTGATATGCATCAGGTGTTCCTCCAGGGTCCGGCTAAATATCAATATATCATCTAAATAAAAAATAACAAACTTTCCCAAAAATTCTTTCAGTACTTCATTCATCAGCCGCATGAAGGTACTTGGTGCATTGGACAGTCCAAAGGGCATGACTAACCACTCAAACAGGCCTTCTCTTGTCTTGAAGGCTATCTTCCATTCATCCCCCTCTCGGATACGGATCTGATGATACCCACTTTTCAGGTCAATCTTTGTAAAGTACTCAGCTCCACTTAAACAGTCCATGATATCATCAATTCTTGGTAATGGGAATCTGTACTTAATAGTAATTTTGTTGATGGCCTGTGAATCTGTACACATCCTCCATTCTCCATCCTTATTTGGCGCCAACACTGCAGGTACTGCGCATGGACTCAAACTTTCGCAAATTAATCCCTTTTCTAATAATTCTTGGACCTGTCTATTTAACTCCTCAGTCTCTACAGGTGTCATCCTGTGTGCAGCTTTATTTGGCAGGCTTGATCCTGGTACTAAGTCTATATGGTGGGTAATTTTTCTCACAGGGGGTAAGCCCTCAGGCACATTGTCAGACACAATGTCTGGAAATTCCTCCAGCAGATTTAGAACTTTTGTTGGGGTATCCCGGCATTCCTTCCCCCTAACTCTTGGAATTATTGCATAACATAAATGTTCATGCTTTAACCCATTCAGAAACTCTCTCCCCTCAACTAAATAGACTTTGGAAATATTACACACCTTTTCATCTGTATCCTTCAAGGGCTTTAGCTTATGGCGTACACCATTCTTTGTCAATGAGTAGGTGTTGGCACGACCATCATGTACTGCACTCCGGTCAAACTGCCAGGGTCTCCACAGTAACTTGTGGCAAACATCCATGGGTAAGATGTCACACAGGACCTCATCACAATACTTCCCAACGTTAAATTTAATAGAACACTGCTCATTGACCAAGGCTCTGTGGTCCTTTTGTAACCATGCGACCCGGTATGGGTGTGGGTGTTTCTTCCTCTCTAACTGTAACTTCGTAACCATTTCCTCTGAAACCAGGTTATCTATGCTACCATTATCAATAATGATATTGCAAACCTTGCCCGCACATTTACATCTAGTGCAGAATAAACTTTTCCTTTGGTCTGTGTCCTTCTCCTCGTTCAATAGGACTCTTCTTACAACCATTGTTTCTCCTCTCTTCGCTTCTTCGGAATGCTCAGATTCAGCATCCTCCTCTGCCACAACAGCTCTGGCTGGGCCCTCAGGCCTCTTGTTTGTTCTTTCTCGGTGTTGTGGACATTCAAATGCCCTGTGTCCTTCTTCACCATAGTGAAAACATGTTCCACGAAATACTCCCCTTCCAAACCCTCGTCCAGATCCACCCTGTCCTCTTGGGTAGCTGTTCTAATCTCGGGGCTGATAAACATCTTCGTCTTTTTGGTCCTAGTTACTACTGGCTTCCCCAGTCTTCTTCGGATCCTTGTACTTTTCTCCACTGGTCCTCCCACCAGTCCTTCCACCTCGGCATCTTCCTCTTTGCTTGCCTTCAAACCGCTTGTTTAACTTTTCTTCTACCTTCAAGGCAAATTGATAGGCATCCTCAATGGTGTTTACTCGAACCAGGCTCAGTTCTTCCTGGATACCAAGCCTCAACCCATTAATGTAACGGGCTACTTTCTCTTTATTTGCCTCTAAATGCCCTGTTCTAATAGAAATTTTGTAAAATTATTCAGTGTACTCTTGGACAGTTTTGTTTGTCTGTCTCAAGCTCTGTAATTTTCTTAGCATATCCAACTCGTAATCTACCAGGATGAACTATATTTTAAGCTTCTCCACCATTTTATCCCATCTTGTTATTCTTTCTTTCCCCCTTCTGTTTCTCTCCAACTGCATTCCCCTCCACCAAATGCTGGCATGACCCTTTAACTTGGTCTTAGCAAATCTGACCCGGTTAGGATCTTCAATCTCCTCATACTCGAAATATTCCTCTAAATCATTTATCCAGTCAATCACTTCTTCTGGATTCAGATTTCCCGAGTAGGTAGACACCTCCATTTTTGGTTGTTTTCCAATCTGAGAGATGGCCTTATACAACCGGGCCTGAGCAGGATCCACAGCTTCTGCTTCTTCCTCAGACTGTTCTTCCTCTTCAACTTCATCTTCACTTTCCTCTTCCCCTTCGGGTTCGCGCCTTCTGCGTAACTCTGCTTGCAAGGCTTGAACTTGTCTTTGCAAGGCCCGGAAGTCTTCGGTCGGTACCACATTTCCTGCTCCGCCACGGTTCCTTCGTGGAGGCATGATATATATATTTTTTTCTCTGTATTATTTATTATTTATTTATTTATTTTTTTTTTCAAGAATTCTTCCACAGATCCTGGTGCAACTGCCTCTCTCCGGCGATCTGTTACACGCTCAGGAGCTCCCGCTCTGATACCACTGATGGCAAGCCGGGATTCACACAAACAGTTTCACAGTAATTTCATGGTAATTTCATTAAAAAAAAATAGCATGATACGGGTTACAGTATTCTTTCCAGTATCACACTTCTCCCCCCAATCCCGAACTTCACCATCCCCATCCTTACAGCATTTCGGGTTTTTAACGAGGCTCCCGATCCTCTCGGCCATCAATGCCCTGCCTAACAAATTCAAATTCTAATAATTTTTTTTTTTCTCTCCCTCGGTCGAACTCCTCAAATTTTCTCACAATAAATTCCCCTGCATTACCTACCATGAAACCCTCATTAAAGCTCTTCTCTGACCTGCAAATGCCGCCTTGGTCAGATCGTCCTTCTGCGCCTCTGTTTCGCCCATAACGTCCATGCTCTGTACTGTTGTGAAGACCATCCCCATATTTAATACACGCGATCGCGAAATTCAATTTCAATCTTCGTGGCAGCCCGCGCGTTTAATTAATTTCCTTTTCTGCTTTGTCTTTAGCTGACCGTGTCACTTTAATACACGTGGAGGACGCGTGTCTGCATTTAATTAACTTCCGTTTCTGCTTTGACGCGTGTCACAAGCTTGTCTTCAAACTTGTCGCGATATCGCGACATGTCGCGATATCGCGACCCACTGTCCCTTCGCCTTCACCTTGGTAGAAACAGTCGCGATATCGCGACATGTCGCGATATCGCGACCCACTGTCCCTTTGCCTTCACCAAGGCAAAAAGGAGCCGCGATATCGTGACATGTCGCGATTTCGTGACATGTCGCGATTTCGTGACATGTCGCGATTTCGTGACATGTCGCGATTTCGTGACATGTCGCGATTTCGTGACATGTCGCGATATCGCGACTCAAACCGGCCATTGCCCTTTCGACGCCTTGGGGTCGCGATTTCGTGACATGTCACGAAATCGCGACATGTCACGAAATCGTGACATGTCGCGATTTCACGACCCCAACGCAACTTGAGCCCTTTACTCTAAACTTCTCCTTCTTTTTCTTTTCTTACGAAAACTCCCTCTTGGGCCAAGATTTGAAACAAACCCAACACAAATACTTAGAAATAAAAGCGAACAATTAAATGATTTGGAGGATGCAAGATTGCTCCTTGACCACCGGATGCTCCTGCATCAAAAGGGTAAATGGTTGCATCAACAAAGGTTGTAGAGTCTAAGTCTAGTATGTTTGGTTAAAATTAATCTCTTTTTATGTTATTATTTTTTACACAATATTTAATTTATGTTTTCATGTGAAATTTTGTAGATGCAACAATTACATTCAAAATATTAAAAACAAAAGGATGTCTCCATTTTCTACACAGTCGCAAACACAATGATAATAATTTCCATAAGACCCTGTCCATCAACAATAGGTACCACTGGTGAGGAACCAATCTTACATGCTTGGAAAAATGTTCCTTTCACCACCGCCTCATGGAACCGAAAATGTTTCCCAAACATGCACTGTGTCTCAATATAATATTTCTATTTTCCCAATTTTAACCCTTGAGAATTTCTCAAATTTAGAGAGTGTTTATCAAGTGACCTTTAGAAATCTAGATGATTATTTTCTTTATCAGGATATGAATCCTAAAAATTTTCCATTAAATGCAAGTGATATGCTTCAGGATATATGGGGTCATGGTTAAGAAAAATAGAATATTTAATCATATGCCACTAGAGTTTCCTCTTCCCCCCTAGCAAGTTGTCATCCATCATCTGAACGATGATGATAAAGTATTTTTTTATAAAATGATTTATTAGCCAATAGATGTAAAACTATAGTTCATAATATTCTTCTTGTAGATATTGATATATTAAAAGAATGGGAATATTAGGCCAAGGTTTTGATAAAAGTAATAAATTATCGATATAACAAATTTTTAAAGAGAAAGAAGTTGTTTTCAAATGTGGAGAATGAGATCTAAAATATCTATGCTTTGCTACATAAAGCTGAGTCTGACATCGTGGAAGCTGAGTCTACATACAGTGATGAAGTTCTAACCATTATTTTGAATCATTTGGAAAAACTTAATACTGAGGCCCAAGCATATTTAAATGAAAGGGAACTAGACAAAAATAAAGTAGTAGCTATAGAAAATGTAAGATTTATTGCTGAAGTAAGTTTTACATCTAACTAAAAATCATTTTTTTTCTTAAATATGTTTTGTTTATAAATATTAACTTTTTTCACTTGTATTTTGTATTATAATTTTTAGCACTTAAAGCAGCAAGTCAATGCTATGAAAATGTTGATCAAGACTCCAAAAACTAGTGTGAATAATGCTATTGAAGTGAAGAAAATATTACAATACACTAGAAGAGAAAACTATTGGTTGAAGAATTTTATTAAATATAAGATCCTATATGTTGAGGTTATATTAAAGTAATATGAGAAAGAACCGAATGCATATTTTAGAGAAGATCCAGCAAAGGAATAAGGTTTATTGCTATCGAGGATACATAGAACTAAAATTTTGTTTAGGGCTGGTGCATTCGAAGCAAAGGATATTGAGCTAGATGTAGCGAAAACTTAAGCCATCATGTAGAATGAATAGTGGAAGATTATTCTATTTTATTTGAGGAGAAACAAAAAATGTTGCATATCTTTTTTTGTAAATTGTAAAAGAATGGTATCTTTTTGAAATCAATAAAAGAGAAAATTTCCAAAAAAAATTGTATTATCTTTTTGAAATTTGGTTTTAAGGATTGTGATGTTTTAATTAATTGTATTCATTAAATAATTTTGAATTATTTGGATGCAATAAAATGTTATTTTATGTTTTAAAAATAATATGAAATGACTAGAAATGTAGCATAGATATTTACTTTAACAAAACGATTTTTAAAATACAAATATACTAAATAATTTAAAAATTTAGACTAATAATTCGATTAAAAGGCTTAAGTAAAATGATATACAAAATATCCAATAAGACATATATTATATAAAAGATAATCCAGTGTTCTAATCAACATATGTGTAATCAAATAATCCAATTACATCCAAATATACATAATCAAATCAAAGGGATATGATATATAGAGTATCTAATGGCATGTCTAATCTCATATTATATTATTAATGATGTCAAAAATACATGTCTCAAATTAAAATTAAATCTCAATATTCCTTTCATTATAAGCTAAAATTAAATCAAATCAAATGAAAGCATTCTTTCATTATAATATGTGAAATGAAATCAAATGATAATACGTGAAATCAAATCAAATGATAATATGTGAAATCAAATCAAATGAAAGCATCATTGCATCATAATTCTAGAAGGTGGAACAAAATCTTTTCAAATTGTACAAATCATCTGAAATCATACCTAAAATTTTTGTCATCACAATTTGATCAGTGTGACCATCATCCTCATCATCCTCAGTATTTGTGACACCTCTTGTCTCTACCATAGATATCCAATATGACACATCTCTTTTATAAGTACAATTATCCACCTCATAGTTTGAAAATATACTCTCAAACAATTTTCCAAATTTTTTTCCAACCTATTTCGAAATTTAGATTTTACATATGATAATGCATTGATACCCTTTCATCTTCCACACATCCTAAAATCATCATTGACATAATTCATATAAATGAAAATATTCACTTATAGTATGTTGTAAGATACTACTAAGATGTAATATTTTTCACAAATATGAAATAGAACATGTTTCATGATGGTTAGTGAGTTGTAAAACTTGAGCAAACATTGTTGTTCTAAAATAGTTTGATTATTTTATCAAAATATCTCTGTTGAGAATGTCATTGATTTCAATACCATTTACTACAATATGTTTAATAAAATGGCTAGAAAAAATTCCAATATATTTGAGAAACAAACCATTTATAATTTGGTATTCATTACAAGGATCACATAACATTGGATTAACTACACCCATAGCCTCAAGCAATTCATCTCTTTGAAAACGGTCTATTATTTATTTTTTCAATGATTATGCTATTTGTTTTAGTTTAATTTTTGTATCATGTACAACTACATGAAATATATTTTATGTAATGAGAATTTTCTCAAATTCATTTGTAGCTATATCTATTCACTAACCAAAATAATATAAAGGTATTTCATTTATATAGAAATTAATACGTAGATGATCGTTTATATTGAACTTAAAAAAAAATTGAGGATCATTCATGTTTATTAATGCTCTCCAAATATCAAACATGGGATCCATAAAAATTTAACCAGATGTGTACATTAAATCAATATGTATGTAAATTTGTTTTCTCACCTTGATGAAATCTATAATATAAATCGATATTTCTTGTACAATTTTGATCAAAGTATTCATTTCTTCCAACATTGGAATAATACCACACAATGTGAGAAGTTTTTCAAAGTCACTCATTCAAAATATCAAATCTTTAGCCTTATCAACTACCCTGTGGTTTACATACATAAACCTGCCAAGGATTCATATTCTTTGAAAACTCTATATGTCAGCTAATACATCGAAATCCACCTATTATTTACATATTTTAATAGTTTTTTACCAACCCCGGTGTTGTAGGTGAGTTGGAAAGGAGAGAGAAATCCTCCAAGGGAGGTCCGAGGTTCAAATCTCCACCCTACCAAAAAATCTGAATTGGGTATCCAAAATCCAATTGATAATGTTGGTGCGGGCAGGGTCGGGTGCAACTCCCGGGTGACTTTAATAGTGTAGAACCCCCTATTCGCGGTCTCTCAGACCAAGGTGGCACCTCAAGGGGTTTTTTGCTTAAAAAATAATAGATTTTTATCTTCAGTAACTCCTAGTGCAAAATATTGAAACTTAAAAATCATGAATTTCATGGACAAGCTCTTCCACTCTCACAAATTTTTTAAATGTATCCACAATTTTATATGTATGATTCATTCTATGACACATGCAATGAATAGGAATCAAATATGGGGTAACAAATGTGTGTATTATAACACGAAGACCATTCCTATGTCCTTGCATTGAAGCAGCACAATCAACTGTGACACATATTAACATAGTGGCTATTTCCATTTCTTTCATTCCTATGATTTCCTTTAAACTATTACAACAACATTTTAAATGTTTTCTGCATTACAATTTTCCATCATCTTGTGTACTTCAAGTATTTGAGGTTGCCTTATATGATTTTGCAATGTGTAAACATGAATGCAAATCCAATATATGTTATCAACAATAGTCACCTCATCAAATAAAAGTGAAATAAATTTGGCTTTTTTTACATTCTCTTTAAGGTCATCCTGCTCAACCAATGAGAGATATTTTTCCATTTAACAACCACTTCGATCTGACCAATGGGTGTTGGGTAAGTTTTACACATCAGCTAGTCAAAATAAAGATTTATAATTAATGAAATCAGACATAGGTCTACCATTTTTAAGAATATTGAGTACAACAACAAACTACAAACTTTTTGAAGCTAAAGTGAACTGCTGGTGATTGAGTAGAGCATCGTGTATTTGCCCTCTCATATTCTTTATTTTTATTCTTTTGTTCTTGGTTTTTTTATGTACTAATCAGTGTTATGCATAAGGGATAGTATAAAAAAATTAATTATAAAATCGAGGTGAATATAAGTGAATGGTGTATAAACTTTGGGGTGAATTGTTAGAAATTTTGCAGAAAATTTATCGAAAAATGGTTAATTTTTGAAATCTTTGCACATAAATTATCAAAAATTTTAAATGGCAAATAGTAGAAGGCGAGTGGTAGAAGGCAAGTGGTAGAAGGTGAGTGGCACATGGTGAGTGGTACAAGGTTATTGGTAGAAGACGAGTGGTAGAAGATAAGTGGTAGAAAGAGAGTGCTAGAATGTGAGTGGCAAATGATGACTAGTGGATGGTGAGTGGTATAAGGTGAGTGGAATAAGTTGAGTGGTAGAAGATAAGTGGCATAATGCACCTCGTAGAATGTGACAGGTATATAGTGCTTGGTATAATACGATTGACATAGGGAAACTAATAGAAGGTGACTTAAAAATGATGACTAGTAGATGGTGACTAGAAGGTGGTGATTGGTGGTAGGCAACATGCAAAAAGCAATTGATAGAAGGTGTTTGGCATAAGGCGATGGGAAGATGGTGGCTAGTACATGGTGATTTTTGGAAGGAAATTGTCAAAAGGTGATTGGTAGATGGCAACTAGTAGATGGCGACTGATAGATGGAAACTAGAAAATAAAAATCAGTGGATGGAGAATGGCATGTGACAGTGTATAGGGTGATTGACATATGACAAAAATAAAATGGCAACCACCAAATATCATCAATAAAAAAATTTCATGTGTCATATCCTCTACCATGTGTCGTGCATCTATTAAATTCAACGATGCAGACTTCTATAAATAGAAATGTAGGGTCATTTTTTACCTTTCCCACAACATTTTCTAGAGCAATCTTAAAGCTTTTTCTAGCATTTTTAGAGAAATTTCCATAGCGGTTTTAGAGCCTTTTCAAATGGTTTTCAGAGCATTTTCAAAGGGTTTTATTATTGTTTTTAGAGGGTTTTTTTAGTGTTTTCAAATGGTTTCAAGAGTGTTTTCAATGGTGTTTTAGAGCATTTTACAAGGTATTTCAGAGCATTTTCCTAGGCATTTCTAGACTGTTTAAATACTATTTTTAGAGCCTTTTCCAAACCAATTTAATGCAGACATTATTATTTCTTCCTCTCCTCTATCTTCCAAAGTGATATTCAAGAACTTTTATTTCCTCAACATCAAGAATATTTTTAGTACTCATAGAAGAGATTCTAAATGGCTTTACACCTCTGGACTTGCTAGAGTAATGAAGATGCCACATTTAAACATCAAAATCCTCCTGATGCAATGAATATTTAGTTGCTACAACCATGACATGTCCACTATTATGATCAAAGTCGATGACAAGGATATCATTTTTTTTGTCAAACCCTCAGATGTCCAGCGACTAACAAGGCTACCATTTTTGGATGGTGTACTGGTGAAAAACCAATATGCCTTAACTAAAGATGACAAATCAATGCTAGCATCCAAATTTATTGTGCATTCAAACAATTTGAAAGGCATATTTTTAAATTTTAGTTTTTATTTATCTTAAATTTTTATGTATTGTAGTTTCCATTCTCTAATAATGTTATCCTTGTTGTAATTTTTGTTTTCTAATAATGTTATCTCTTTTTTTAGTTAATTCTTGTAAGTCAAAAAGAGGTTTAAACATTTCCAACGTTAGAGACAAAATTATTTATGCTTGCATTGATTTTTTCCAAGTAAGGCTTATTTTGTACGAGCAACCTACAGAAATGCCTTTTTGGGCATTGTCCTTATTGATTCGATGTATTGGTGGTGATATATTTGATTGGTCTATGCACATTTCTAATCATCTAAAAAAGGACCTTCTAAGTGCCTAAAAATATCAATATTCATATACAGTAACAAATAGTAACTTCATCCTTTGTATTTTTAATGAATCTTACTTCAATATTCAAAAAAGTAATCCTGCAACTGCATTACACCAAATTTTATTGGCTATTGGCATGAATGATAATGAAATACAGGTAAATTCATTTTTTTGAATAATCTCTATTTTTTTTCAATCAATCTTATTATTTTCTAATTTTCTTTTGAAAATAGAGAAGAGCATCTTAGTATTCTAGTAAAAGGGATGCCACCTTTAAGATTGAAGAAGCATCTGCCAATTCTGACACGTAGTCACAATCATCACTAGTAAATCCCTCCAAACATGTGAGGTCTCATGGTGATCAGATCCAGCATACACCTGCGGCTCTTGTTACTTATTGATGTGTTGTAGACGACGTCAAAGAAGTTACCTCTAAATCACAAGGCAACTTTATTATTCAAAAGTATTATTTTAAATAATGTATTTTATTGATTTAAAATTATGTTTAGTTTGGTGTGTTTTAAATTTTTTTCAAATAAAGGGTAAATGGTTGCATCAAAAAAGGTTGTAGAGTCTAAGTCTAGTATGTTTGGTTAAAATTAATCTCTTTTTATGTTATTATTTTTTACACAAGATTTAATTTATGTTTTCATGTGAAATTTTGTAGATGCAATGATTACATTCAAAATATTAAAAACAAAAGGTTGTCTCCATTGTCTACACAGTCACAAACACAATGATAATAATTTCCAAAAGACCCTGTCCATCCACAACAGGTACCATTGGTGAAACCTATCTTACATGCTTGGAAAAATGTTCCTTTCACCACCGCCTCATGGAACCGAAAATGTTTCCCAAACATGCACTATGTCTCAATATAATATTTCTATTTTCCCAATTTTAACCCTTGAGAATTTCTCTTAATTTAGAGAGTGTTTATCAAGTGACCTTTAGAAATCTAGATGATTATTTTCCTTATCAGGATATGAATCCTAAAAATTTTCCATTAAATGCAAGTGATATGCTTAAGGATATATGGGGCCATGGTTAAGAAAAATAGAATATTTAATCATATGCCACTAGAGTTTCCTCTTCCCCCCTAGCAAGTTGTCATCCATCATCTGAACGATGATGATAAAGTATTTTTTTATAAAATGATTTATTACCCAATAGATGTAAAACTATAGTTCATAATATTCTTCTTGTAGTTATTGATATATTAAAATAATGGGAATATTAGGCCAAGGTTTTGATAAAAGTAATAAATTATTGATATAACAATTTTTTAAAGAGAAAGAAGTTGTTTTCAAAGGTGGAGAATGAGATCTAAAATATCTATGTTTTGCTACATAAAGCTGAGTCTGACATCGTGGAAGCTGAGTCTACATACAGTGATGAAGTTCTAGCCATTATTTTTAATAATTTGGAAAACCTTAATACTGAGTCCCAAGCATATTTCAATGAATGCGAACTAGACAAAAATAAAGTAGTAGCAGTAGAAAATGTAAGACTTACTGCTGAAGTAAGTTTTACATCTAACTAAAAATCATTTTTTTTCTTAAATATGTTTTGTTTATAAATATTAACTTTTTTCACTTGTATTTTGTAGTATAATTTTTAGAACTTAAAGCAGCAAGTCAATGCTATGAAAATGTTGATCAAGACTGCAAAAACTAGTGTGAATAATGCTATTGAAGTGAAGAAAATATTACAATACACTATAAGAGAAAACTATTGGTTGAAGAATTTTATTAAATATAAGATCCTATATGTTGAGGTTATATTAAAGTAATATGAGAAAGAACTGAATGCATCTTTTAGAGAAGATCCAGCAAAGGAATAAGGTTTATTGCTATCGGGGATACACAGAACTAAAATTTTGTTTAGGGCTGGTGCATTCGAAGCAAAGGATATTGAGCTAGATGCAGCGAAAACTTAAGCCATCACGTAGAATGAATAGTGGAAGATTATTCTTTTTTATTTGAGGAGAAACAAAAACTGTTGCATATCTTTTTTGGTAAATTGTAAAAGAATGGTATCTTTTTGAAATCAATAAAAGAGAAAATTTCCAAAAAAAATTGTATTATCTTTATGAATTTTTTTTTAAGTATTGTGATGTTTAAATTAGTTGTGTGGAATTCATTAAATAATTTTGAATTATGTGGATGCAATAAAATGTTATTTTATGTTTTAAAAATAATATGAAATGACTAGAAATGTAGCATAGATATTTACTTTAACAAAATGATTTTTACAATACAAATATACTAAATAATTTAAAAATTTAGACTAATAATTCGATAAAAGGCTTAAGTAAAATGATATACAAAATATCCAATAAGACATATATTATATAAAATATAATCCAGTGTTCTAATCAACATATGTGTAATCAAATAATCCAATTTCATCCAAATATACATAATCAAATCAAAGGGCTATGATATACAGAGTATCTAATGGCATGTCTAATATCATATTATATTATTAATGATGTCAAAAATACGTCTCAAATTAAAATTAAATCTCAATATTCCTTTCATTATAAGCTGAAATTAAATCAAATCAAATGAAAGCATCCTTTCATTATAATATGTTAAATGAAATCAAATGATAATACGTGAAATCAAATCAAATGATAATATGTGAAATCAAATCAAATGAAAGCATCATTGCATCATAATTCTAGAAGGTGGAACAAACTCTTTTCAAATTGTACAAAATCATCTGAAATCGTACCTAACATTTTTGTCATCACAATTTGATCACTGTGACCATCATCCTCAGTATTTGTGACACCTCTTGTCTCTACCATAGATATCCAATATGAAACAACTCTTTTATAAGTACAATTCTCCACCTCATAGTTTGAAAATATACTCTCAAACAATTTTCCAAATTTTTTTCCAACCTATTTCGAAATTTAGATTTTACATATGATAATGAATTGAATACCCTTTCATCTTCCACACATCCTAAAATCATCATTGACATAATTCATATAAATGAAAATATTCACTTATAGTATGTTGTAAGATACTACTAAGATGTAATATTTTTCACAAATATGAAATAGAACATGTTTCATGATGGTTAGTGAGTTGTAAAACTTGAGAAGACATTGTTGTTCTAAAATAGTTTGATTATTTTATCAAAATATCTCTGTTGAGAATGTCATTGATTTCAATACCATTTACTACAACATGTTTACTAAAATGGCTAGAAAAAATTCCCATATATTTGAGAAACAAACCATTTATAATTTGGTATTCATTACAAGGATCACATAACATCGGATTAACTACACCCATAGCCTCAAGCAATTCATCTCTTTGAAAATGGTCTATTATTTATTTTTTCAATGATTATGCTATTTGTTTTAGTTTAATTTGTGTATCATGTACAACTACATGAAATTATTTTATGTAATGAGAATTTGCTCAAATTCATTTGTAGCTATATCCATTCACTAACCAAAATAATATAAAGGTATTTCTTTTATATAGACATTAAAACATAGATGATCATTTATATTGAACTTAAAAAAGTTTTGAGGATCATTCATGTTTATTAATGCTCTCCAAATATCAAACATGGGATCCATAAAAATTTAACCAGATGTGTACATCGAATCAATATGTATGTAAATTTGTTTTCTCACCTTGATGAAATCTATAATATAAATCGATATTTCTTGAACAATTTTGATCAAAGTATTCATTTCTTCCAACATTGGAATAATACCACACAATGTTAGAAGTGTTTCAAAGTCACTCATTCAAAATATCAAATCTTTAGCCTTATCAACTACCCTATGGTTTACATACATAAACCCTGCCAAGGATTGATATTCTTTGAAAACTCTATATGTTAGCTGATACATCAAAATCCACCTATTATTTACATCTTTTAATAGTTTTTACCCAACCCAGGTGTTGTAGGTGAGTTGGAGAGGAGAGGGCAATCCTCCAAGGGATGTCCCAGGTTGAAATCTCCACCCTACCAAAAAATCTGAATTGGGTATCGAAAATCCAATTGATAATGTTTGTGCGGGCAGGGTCGGGTGTGACTCTTGGGTGACTTTAACGGTGTAGAACCCCTTGTTCATGGTATCTCAGACCAAGGTGGCTCCGCAAGGGGTTTTTTACTTAAAAAAAAAATAGTTTTTTACCTTTAGTAACTCCTAGTGCAAAATATTGAAACTTTGAAAATCTTTTTGGACTACAAAAAAAAATCATGAATTTCATGGACAAGCTCTTCCACTCTCACAAATTTTTTAAATGTATCCACAATTTTATATGTATGATTCATTCTATGAGACATGCAATGAATAGGAATAAAATATGGGGTAACAAATGTGTGTAGTATAACACAAAGACCATTCCTATGTCCTTGCATTGTAGCAGCACAATCAACTGTGACACATATTAACTTAGTGGCTATTTCCATTTCTTTCATTCCTACGATTTCCTTTAAACTATTACAACAACATTTTAAATGTTTTCTGCATTACAATTTTCCATCATCTTGTGTACTTCAAGTATTTGAGGTTGCCTTATATGATTTTGCAATGTGTAAACATGAATGCAAATCCAAGATATGTTATCAACAATAGTCACCTCGTCGAATAAAAGCAAATAAATTTGGCCTTTTTTACTTTCTCTTTAAGGTCATCCTGCTCAACCAATGAGAGATATTTTTCCATTTACCAACCACTTCGATCCGACCAATGGGTTTTGGGTAAGTTTTAAACATCAGCTAGTCAAAATAGAGATTTATAATTAATGAAATCAAACATAGGTCTACCATTTTTAAGAATATTGAGTACAACAACAAACTACAAACTTTTTGAACCTAAAGGGAACTGCTGGTGATTGAGTAGAGCATGGTGTATTTTCCATCTCATCTTCTTTATTTTTATTCTTTTGTGCTTGCTTTTTTTATGTACTAATCAGTGTTATGCATAAGGGATAGTATAAAAAAAATAATTATAAAATTAAGGTGAATCTAGGTGAATGGTGTATAAAATTTGGGGTGAATTGTTGGAAATTTTGCAAAAAATTTATCAAAATATGGTTAATTTTTGAAATATTTGCACATAAATTATCAAAAATTTTAAATGGCGACTAGTAGAAGACGAGTGGTAGAAGGCAAGTGGTAGAAGGTGAGTGGCACATGGTGACTGGTACAAGGTTATTGGTAGTAGACAAGTGGTAGAAGATAAGTGGTAGAAAGAGAGTGCTAGAATGTGAGTGGCAGATGATGACTAGTGGATGGTGAGTGGTATAAGGTGAGTGGAATAAGTTGAGTGGTAGAAGATAAGTGGCATAAGGCAACTCGTAGAAGGTGACAGGTATATAGTGATTGGTATAATACGATTGACATAGGGAAACTAATAGAAGGTGACTAAAAAATGATGACTAGTAGATGGTGACTGGAAGGTGTTGATTGGTGGTAGGCAACATGCAAAAATAAATTGATAGAAGGTGTTTGGCATAAGGTGATGGGAAGATGGTTGTTGGTACATGGTGATTGGTGGAAGGAAATTGTCAATAGCACCCTAAACACACAACCGCTTGCTACTAGCCCAACCACCATGGTTGGCTATGAGGCTCCAAGCCTCCCTCCTCTTTAACCCTTCGATAGCTACCACATAGCAAAAATTGTATCCTCTTCTTTCACGTAGATCGCAATATTTTCGTATGCACTCTCAAAGATTCGATCGAAGGTAAGTTTGGATTTACCAAGGCACATGGTATTTATACCAATGTGCTATCCCTTTTAGCACATCGATGAATGAGAATAATAATCAATGTTGGTGCCATTAAATCAAGTCGCTTGCCCTTGTAACCCTAACCTTTAGGGTTAATTAATTAAATTAAATCATAAACTAATTTATAATTTATTATAATTAATTTAATAATTTTAAAGTTAATTAAATTAAGTTATAAATTAATTTATAATGAAATTATTAAAATTAATTTATAATTAATTTAAATCTTTAGGTCTTAACCTTAGAACTTTAATATTATAATATAAAATTATAATATTATTTTTCTTGTGCCTTCCTATTGCTCTTTAGACCTCATTTTACCACCTTGAATATTATAATAGGAATATTATAATATTATTTTTCCTTAGGCGTAGAAGTAATCTTTCTCTTGCACTGATTACTAAAACTGACTCTTGACATCCTTCCTTTTGTACTGCTCACTGAAACTAAACCTTGACATCAATGACAACAAATCTTGCTCATATTTCCACCATTAATTAAATATTCCTAAAATATTGGGTAGCCATATTTTAGGAGGATTTATTCATTGTTTAACTCCAAAATTTGCTCCTTTGATCACTCCTAAAATTTAGGAGCTTTTGTAGTTGACTAGTCATAGTGGGAGTTGTAATGCATAATTTGCTCCCAATAATTATCCTAAATTATCCTATGCACATGCACATGCTTTAGTTTTTTAGAATATTCAATAAAGCATCTTGCATAATGCTCATAACTAGTTGATAATTTTAGGATATTTCAAGATTTGTTTTGCATTGGATTTTTTGGGGTATTTTATATAACTTTTTTTCTCTTGATTATTGTTATTGAGATTTTATAATACAAGTGGAGAGAAAAAAAGTACTATATTTTTATTTTCATATTTCCCACTCAATTGGTGTGTGGAATCTGTTCTACAACAATAATTTTTATATTACAATGATAGTTTTTACATTACAATTGTAGTTTTTTATTCAACCATTGGATGTACAATATTTCTTTACCATTTTTGGATTATTATATTTGTACTTTGTAGGTATTATCATATGATATATTTGGAGTTTTATTGTGGATTTTTCAGTCAATGTTATTGCTAGAATAAATCAGAAATTCCAACCACCTTATTTTGTATTCAATATCATAATATATTGTTTAAGCTAGTAGAGTTTCCTTTATCTCTTCTACATAGCATTAAAATCTTCATTTGGTACAAGATTCAATATTTATATTGAGTTAGAGAATATTTCTTGTTATTATGGCATAATATAAGGCTAGTTCTAATTCTTTTTAGATTCCCATGTTTAAAGGTGAAAACATTTAATATTGGAGTATTCGCATGAAGGATTTTTTATTTC
This sequence comes from Wollemia nobilis, assembly GCA_028583015.1. Classification (NCBI taxonomy): domain Eukaryota; kingdom Viridiplantae; phylum Streptophyta; class Pinopsida; order Araucariales; family Araucariaceae; genus Wollemia; species Wollemia nobilis. The sequence goes on from JAQPPZ010016349.1 coordinate 4,652,968, forward strand.
ACATGATTTATGTAGTTTTGTCTTGTAGGGATAGTTTGAACCAACTCAACTCTGTATAGATGGTGGTAAACCTAATTAGGAAACACCAAAAGCAAGACAAGCATTTCCATGTATTACTGTGATGTGTCCTTGTCATCTATTTCTTTAGAAATTCTATTAAGCTATGATAATATGTGGTAAAACACATGTGATATTCTTACTGAGCTCCTTATCTTGGATAAACATATCTTGGACTATAGGTATACCATTCCAAGTCATACAAAATTTGTAAGTTTATTTTTAAGGTAAAATAAACCATGTATAGTGCTCTTAGAAATATTGTTATAAATTTGTTTCAGGATGAGATATAGAAAAGTTGACATTTTCCTCCATTAAGGAGCTATGTATGATTTTATGTTGATTGGCAGTGGAACTTATGAACTATGGAATATACACTAAAACCAAAGGAATCAGATGTTGCAATAAAGTAGTAAATGATTTGGTATTATTATAGGGTAAAGGTATTATGAGTACCCTTGACCAAATTGTGAAATTGGTTTGTACTTTAAAATTTAGGTTTAAAGTACTTAATGTAATATCATGGGTTGTGGGAATTCTTATATTGGTATTGAAGGTAATATGTAGAACTTTCGGTCCCTTTTAAGGAGCCAAAAGTGACTATGAATTGATGGATAAGTTTATTTTGTAATTTATAAGAGTTATGGATATCTTAAATTAAGAATAGAGACTAAATGAGAGAACTTGACTCAATGTATTGATCCAATTTATATGAAATAAAATTAGAAGTAAATTTTAAGGCTGGAATTTTCCCTTCGGGGTTTCCTAGGATTAAAAAATATGTTGTGTATATTTTTTTTGAAGGTTATTTCTTATGGTTATTCGTTTCTTAAAATGCTAATGAATTTCTATGACTCTTTAAGTAAATGATTAATTAATTTTATTCATTTTTTCTTTAGTTATGTATAAAATTTTGATAAAGAATATATGGGGCAATTATAAGTCTTGAATGCCAAATTTTAATACTACATGTGAATCAATTGTACCTCAATTTAGAAATATGTTAAGATTGAACATTAGAGGAATCTATACTCTTCCAAAATATAGGTATTTCATTATGGAATCATATTTTTGTGGGTATTGGGAAGGGGATGGGGGCTCTGTAGGTGACTTCCCATGGAAGTCTTGTTCCTCTTTCCTGCATCCCTTCCTTTCCCCTGTCCCAGGTCCCTGATCCTTTCCCAGTTTCCTTGGCACCTTTTCCCATCCTTCACGGAAGGAAGGTGTTGCAAACCATCTCCTTTTTTGGGGAGATCATTGATCCACTTTTTTGCACCTTTCCTTGTCCTACGGTGGGAAAATTTATGTCCCATTTATGTCCCATTGTTCCATCCTTCGGTGTTTGGGTTCTGGGATGTTCAGGTTTAGGTTCTTCCCTAGGAATCTTCCTGGGTTTTCTTAGGTTGCTTTTGGAAGTCTTCTTGACATCTACTCATTGAGGATCTTCAGTGGTGATTGGCTGGGTCTAAGGATTTTATGGCTTCTTGAGCATTTTTACACAACATCCTTTTGGTCAGTGGAAGGACCACGTGCTTGGTATTGTGACTCTACTCTTTGGATTCAAGGTGGTGGGTCTTGTAGGATTTAAGTTCTTTTTGTGGCTTTGCAGCCTCTAGTATTTTTGCTATTGAATCCTTGTAGGTTCTCCTCCTTGTTTCCTTGAAGCTACTTTTTGGTGGGTCTAAGGAATTTTGGCTTCATGAGCAGTTTTGCACAACATCCTTTTGGGTTTGAGGGGTTGCCCATGTGCTTTCTACTATGACTTTACTCTTTGGGTTTGAAGTGGTAGTTCCTATGGGTCTCAGTTCCTTTCATGGCTTCTGGGGACCTCTGGTTTTACTATTGTTGATTCCTTATGGGACTTCCTTTTCTTTTATCCTAAAGCTATTGTTGAAGGTTGTATGGGATATATGGCTATCATTTTTTATTTTGTGCTCTAACATCTATAGTCATGCATCCTCGTGCTTCCTTCTTGGTGAATTCTTGTGGTACTTTCCCGTCCTTTCCTTCAGATGTGTTGTTTTTCTACAGTTGCTTCCTTTATTGGGTTGTTATTTTTGAAGGATTCATTTTCTACATCAGGACCCTATGGCCTATGGTGTTCTTTTTGCTATTTAACCACTATAGTACCATATTTATGCTATTGTTCCATTTTGCTTCCTTTCGGGCTCCCCTATGTGGGAGGTTGGTTCTCTTCAAATATTTGTTTCCCAAGGGTGGTTTCTATTTTTCCCGCCCTTGGGATGTTTCAAATTTTAAAACTTTGGATTTTTTTCCTTTTCCCATCCATGGGAAAATTTCAAAAGGATTTTCTATGGTTGGGGTGATTTGGCACTTTCTCCCGCCATTTTTCAGTGCCTTGCGATTAAAATTTGGACTTCTGGCGGGCTTTCCCTTCCTGCTCATTTTTGCTTTGGTGCAAAGGAAGATGTATTCCTCTGGTGCAAAGGATTGCATTTTCCTTATTTTGTTCCTTTGGGCTGTCCTTGCCTATCTTTTTTTCCATCCTTGGACAAATTCCATTTGTTTCATTCTTATTTTTAATGTTGTATTATGATCCTTTGTAATCAGGTTTTGGGATCCTTGAAAAAAACCCACTTTTAATCTACCAAAAACAAATATTTTTGTGGGTATTCAACTTTTACTTGTTAATGACTCCATGGAAAGATTAACTTCTACATAATAACTCATAATTGACTATTGAAATGTAAAATTATAGAATAATATTCAAAATCATCATAGATGATCTTGATGGGTGTAACTAATAGTTGTCTCAAACAAGGTGATAAGAGAATAACTTCCTTGTGCTATAAATAAGAGTAGGATTGTGATGTAGTAAAACTTCTTGGTCTTTAAAAATTAATCCTATTTAAGGAATTCTTAAGTAATTTTGGCTATAAAGAACCTTGGTTAAGGGATCACAATAGAGTGAGAAGGGACATAAATTATTGATTTTAAGAATTAAGTCTTGGAAAGATACCTTCTCATGGAATGGCTAGATCATCGCAAATATGAGAAGGATAGCCGATTCTTATATGCTCCAAGCACCTACATAGATGGACTTATGAGGTGTGAGATGCATAGCATATATATTTTGAGAGGATGAAAGATGGTAAGCTAGCTCATTAGGGGTTAATGAGAGAGATATATCATGAACTAATTAATACACCTAGTAGAATTACATAGTTGGACATATGTAGGATGTAGGTATGAGTGTGCCTTTTTTGATAGGATGAAATAGGGTAAGCTAGCTCATTGGGGATTGGTGAGAGATATAGCTCATAAACTAATTAATACACCTAGTAAACTTACATAGCTTGACATATGTAAGATGTAGGGATGGGTGTGCCTCTTTTGATAGGATGGATGAGGGTAAGATAGCTCATTGGGGGTTAATGAGAGAGATAGCTCATGAACTAGTTAATGCATCTAGTAGACTTACATAATTATGCAATGTAATATACAGATATGGGTGTGCCTTTTTTGATAGGATGAGAGAGAGTAAGCTAGCTCATTAGGGGTTAATGAGAGAGATAGCTCATGAACATATTAATACACCTAGTACACTTACATAGTCAGACATATGTAAGATGTAGGGATGGATGTACTTGAAATGAGCCTAAGTGGAAATCAATACAGGTTGAGGATACATTATAACTAGGAACTCTCTAAATAATGTTGTTAAAACTTAAATTCATTCCTTGATAAAAGTCTAAGAACAACCGTTAAAAAGTTAAATAAAAAAACTCAAAGTAATGAAGGAAAATTTTAGGATGTGACAATAGTCCCTACATAATCCCCATAAAATATTACTACATCCTCATCACTTTCCACATACATAGGATCTACATAAGAGACCCATGATACCCCTTAATCCTTTTGTATATCATCGATGGATTAGGTAATCCCTATTACATGCCAAACTATTTAAGCATTCGGGTATACTAGAAAAACTCCACCTATGAAACTATGTGACTGATGGTCCATCTCAATTTAATCATCTAGCATAGATCCCATACTTAATTTATCCATGCTAGTGATACCCTCCATGGTCACAATCTTATGTCCTAAGTCCTCATACTCTGAAATTTATCTTTATAATATAACACATCCCCCTCAAGAGCCCTCTTGGCCTATCTCTCCCTATCACTGCACCATCTAATCACATACAACACATCATATCTCATCAAACTATGTGCATCATAGGGTAATACTTACAACCTCAAAAATATTATATTCTCCCATATCTAAAGCTATATCAATAGGCTACAACTCAACCTTATCCTATCTATCATCCTCACCTGTGTAGCTCTCTATAAGTTTGTGCTAGTAAAGTTGATTCTCATTCATATCTCACTGAACTTTTTGCAAGATCATAAATTATCCCCAACAAGTTCCATGGTAAGCTCTCTCTTGATGAATTTTTTAACACATATCTATATATGAGTACCATTGCTACTATATATCTCAATGTTAGAACCTCTACCTCATATTATAACTCATACAAAAAATTATCACTCCTCTTGTTCACCACTTGACACTCAGGTCCAAAATCCCTCTCCATAACTATGGCATTCTCTGGACTACATACAACTATAGATGTGCATCCCTCCATTGTAAGTAGGTATATCCTATATATATCCTCCAAGGTGATAGTCATTTCCCCTATCAATAAATGAAAGGTGTTCCTATTACGATCCCACCTCTAATATAGCATTGACAAGTACACATGATCCTAATGCATGGTTTCCATCTCAGTGACCTTGTAAAAACTATGGACCTTAGAAAATTTTAGTCATCCTCACTTCAAATATCCATAATATTATCAAAAAGTAGCCTAATTCGATGTCTTGGATACAATATCTTGATATGCCATCATTCTCCCTTATCACACACCAGCCTCCCATGAACACACATAAAAGAAATTGTATGAATCTATACGGTTGTCATGACATATGGATTGATCAGGCAAATTGAGAGTATTTTTGAATACCCATTTGCTTGATACAATCAAACTCATTTAATATTTACAAAAACATATCACAAAATCACAAAAATCATGTAAAATATACATACACAGATTCATCTCATAAACTATGCCAAAAATACAAATAAAAATAATCCAACATATCCATGCACACATGCACCACACACAACACATAAAACATTTCATCCTAACCTATCCTAGCTTTCTATGGTTTCATTTCACTAAAAAATGGACCCTAAGTTTCACTTTATTTCAAAAATACAAACATAAAAAAAAAAAATAGGGATAAAATAAACTAACGAGCACTACACTCCCTCCCTCGCTAGGTACCACACTACCCTTTGCCCTATTGTATATTTCCATATTCAGTTTGCTAGTGTTTCACATCAAATTCTTTTCCACACCTATTCATCTCCTCTCAATTCTTACAAATTGTATGGTAAAAATGACCACTTTACCTTGTGATTGCACATTTGACCGTACAGTTGTGTATAGTCCCTATATTGATCAAATTTTTCTTCATATTTCTTTATTTTCATCACTCCTCTCCATTTTATGGTTTTGTAATGACATTTTTTTTCAATTACTTTGCTATTGTGTTTTTTTTCTCCACTCATCAACTCATCGCTTGAGGGGGTAGATATTACCCATTAATGTTTCCTTGCACATGATCAATATAAAAACACTTAATATTGGAATTGCATTTGTCCAAGGACTTTACCTAAAACTATCATAAGCTCTCATTTTTTGGGGAAAGCAAAAATAAAAATTTCTTCTTCTTAGTCCAACTCTAATTGAATCAAATTTAGTACACTACATGACAATGCATGTACATTTATTCATGAATTCCCTACATAGAGGTGGAAAACTAAGATCACTTTCAATAAATTTGTAGCATCTTGAGGATACCTACCATTTTTTGGTCAATTTTCTAAATCAAATAAAGCTCAACAATATTTCAAAGGTAAAGCTTTGAGGATATTTATCCCTTGCACAATTTGGGAATCTTACATTGTTCTTGATTTGATATAATATTTTTCCTCCCAAATAGTCATTATGGTGTGCCAAAATTTGTAAGTAATAATGGTCAACCATAATCATTCATGATCAACTCATCATCCTTCCCATATTTAACAACCAATCTTGTGTCATATATTTTTGCATTGCATTGTGTTTTCACACACTACTATACAAAAAGGGGTAAATTTAGACAACTAAAAATGTCACATTATCCCTTGTGTAGTGCTAATGGATGGTTAATTTATAAATACCTTCAAAATTTTCTTAATTTTCTAAAAACCTTATTCATCCTCTTTAGCCCCTTTTTCCTCCTAAACCCCCTCCTATGCTTAGGCTTTGTTCACCATGCGCTCACCCCCTTAGCCTAGCTTAGGGCCACCTCACCCTAGTCTACCCTTTGACTAGCCTAGCCTTAACCTAATCATATAATACTCTAAAACCTACTCTCCATGTACCCATTCCCATTAAATGCCTTTAATACCATGAAGACTTTGCACCATCAATGCATTTATGAAATGAATGAATTTGCATACGCATGCAATAATGAAGGTGAGGAATTATTTTACCCCATGAATTTGTAAGGCATGGTGGACCCATGCCCATTTAATGCATGTGTATGGATGAGGAATCTCCTCCATGCCAGGGCATTCATGAGGTATGGTGCACACCTCCACCTCATAGGCCACCTGACAAGGCACCTCAACCATCCCTAACCTTGGTCAAATTCTGTAAATAGAAGGTCATTTTATTGATAACCATAGATTATACATTTGCATAACAAATCTCTAGAAAAATCACTCTAGCCTCCATTGCATACAAGACCTCTTTGGTGCCAATACTCATGGATGCTTTTATATGCCTATGCTTGTCCTTTTTTGTGTTGTAAAATGCTCATAGGTATGGATTTAGATAGCTACCAAACTTGGGTAGAAACTTGTAGAAAACCAAAACATCATCCCCTCTGAAAGAAGTTTTTTTTTTATCAACACAAAACTGATTACATGCATAGGTATGGCCATAGCCAAGATAGTACCCTAGGGTATGATTACCTCCAATAACCAGTTCCGGTAGTTTTAGACTAGGAAATCAAAAACAAATGCAAGTATGAATGTCTTTGTTTGTTTTTGACTCATTATAAATGTATTATAATTTAATATATTAGCTTTTCATTTATTTTATCTTCTATCAATTAGGGTTTGATTAAGAGAGGCCCATAATTACTACTAATTATTTGCTTGGGTTGTGTAGATTTTAGAGGATCTGCTCAACTAGTAATTGTGCACATGTAGTAAACACACCCCCATTGAGGTGCCCATATAATACTACTATAGTGCCATAATAGTGTTTTTTAAAGGGTTTATTCATTGTAATATCCTACTTGTAGCCCAAGGGGAAAACTTGTAGAAGGATTGATTTTATAACACTTCTTTTACCATCAAAAAAATGGTAAATTTTCTATAGATAGTTATTCCTCTTTAGATTACCATGTTTAAGGTTCAAAAACTAAATATTGGAGTATTTTCATAAAAGAATTTTTGATTTCATAAGATTTATGGAGTTTTTCCTCGCAAGGATACTCTAAACTAGCATATGAATTAGATTTCAATGCTCTTACTTTTGATGAAATGAAGGAGATGATGGAGAATAGGAAGAAGGATGCAAAAGCTCTTTTTGCAATTCAAAGTGGGATAAATGTTTCTATCTTTTCCAAGATTATTGAATATTCACAATCAAAACTTGCATCATATGCACTTGAAATTGCCTATAAAGGATCTTGTAAGGTGAGAATAGTTAAACTACAATTTTTGATCCCTAAAAAATCTATCACTACTATTATTTATATATATAATGTGGACAGTTTCCCTCAAAATTTTTGTAGGTGGCTATGACAATTTCAACTACCCTTTCTAGGAATCTTAGAAATTGAATGATATGTCCTTAGTCACAACAATTATCAGATGCATGAATGCAATTGTGATACCCACAATTAATAAATCTCTTAATATTCTCATTTGAGATGACATTTGGTAGGTAGTTATTATTCCTTATTTTCCAATGGGGTAGCAGGCTTTAAGGTGGAAGCTCTTTGTCCCACTTATGTGAGACTCCTCACCCCTATTAACATTGAGTCACAACATGTGTGGGGAGGGGTAGTTGGCCCTCTTGATTTATAACTAGTTCATGTGATGATGTTCCCATACAACCTATTTATTTCCAGTGGTATATTTCTATGTTAGAATTTTGTTCCACTTTAATACCTCTTCTTCTAAATATTAGCACATAAATTCACCTCACATACCCTTCCTAGGGTTCTTTGCATTCTAGATCATCCAATATGTTGGAGATATCTTCGAATTATTTAGCACCTTCAATATTTTCAAAACCCAATGTATTATTACCTATAGGTTGGAACTTCTTGTCACTAGCCTTTATTGAATTTTATAAAAAATTTGATATTAAGAGTTATCTATGAAGAACTTCCTTCTTTTTTGGTTATACTTCATGGAAGATTTTCTTCGTTCATTTTTGTAAGAATCCCAAAACATTTGATTATCAATACCTTTCCTAACCTCATACTTTTAAATCATATCATGCACTCTCAAAACTATGGTATGTCTCCTTCATTTGCAACTTATAAAAAGTTGTGACCTATTATAATCAAAAGTTTTGGTGCTCTCAGAATTTTGGATTAAGCACAAATTAGTAGTGACGAGTCACTATAGTTTTGATAGCTCATAGGGGCATTCTATATCGCTTAAAGGAGGACAAAAAATTGTTACCTTCATAATCGGGCATGGAGTCAAAATTTATAAGTCCTACAAGGAAAACACAAAAACAAAAGAAAAAATATTAAAGGATGATTACGAGGTAGACAACTTATCCAATACTTGATTGATTTTCAACCATTATTATTTTGATGGATATTGAATTTACTATAATTCTCCATAAAGTGCAAGCACTTCAAATTTAACATCTTGAGAAAAAAAAATATTCCTATTAATTGATCTGCCTGTATTTTCAATTCTTCCAATGGCCCAATAACTTGAGGTATTTCCTCTACACTAGAGGAATCCACTCACTTTTCAAAATCAAGGGGTTCCTCCTTATTCTACTTGGTTATATTTGAATATTCCTCATTTGAGCAAAGCTATCCAGATTGTTTCTAGGGTGAAGGGAGCCTCGCTTGACTTAAATAATCCCATTTTACCTTAAGTTTTCCAATGGTGACATACAAGGCATTAATTTGAATTATGCACTATTTTGTTTCTTTTTTCTTTAAAAAAACGTTGATTCCTCTTTGTGCTATGGCTTACCTATCTTTTATTCTTGCAACTACAATATTAGAATCTAGTATCATGGCTAGTTTATCTTGATAGATCATAGATTCCTCCAATATTGGGCTAATTCTATTGAGATATCCTTTGATTTTATCATCTACTCACATACTTAAGAATGTTGTAGAATCTATAAATTTGAATAGAGAGAATAGTTTCAATATAGTGCTATCGGTTTCATCCTAGTAGGTGTATTTGGTTTTCTTAACAAGAATTTTCGTCCCAAGACACTACTTTTATTTGCTTTTCTATTTTAGGTTTTTCATTTCCTTCAACAAGGTATCACTTTCTTGATTAAATTGAGCTCATTGATTGGCAATTTCATTTAATATATCCTTAAGTTATTTCTATTTCTCCCTTAGGATAGTCTTAGATTTATATTCCTTCAATTATTTGGTTAATGTATTAATCTATTTTTAAGGGCATTGACTTGTATTTGAGAATATTTTAAGACTTTATTAATTTTCTCTAGCTCCTCTTTTTTTGCTAACCATTTGACTATTTGACTCATATTCATGTTCAACTAATTTATTGACTTCTTTAGTGAGCTTCATTATATTTTATCATACAAAGCTAGTCTAATCATTGATACTCGTTAATATTTCCTTAACATATCCTTATCTAGATTTGACACTAGTGGATCCCTTTTTGAAAATAATAGTGCTCTTTATTGAGGAGTGAAATGGTAGTCTATCTACATAGTAACAAATTGTTCAAATAATCAAGCTTTTCTATCTTGATTGTACTTAATTATTTTTGAAAATTTTGCCATAGAGTTGGAGCTTCCAAGTTCTCTTGTGTCTATTTTTATTTTTTTGAGGGTGATAAAAATGTTGATAATGGTTTGAACAACAAAAGCATTGTACCATGACACATTGGGAAAGTTACAACTGAAGTTAATAGGGTTACCCTAGAAGAATGCAACATTTGCATCTCTTCCTAAATAGCTAAATTCATTGAGTTGGCTAGAAATGATGCAACATGGGTCATAGGAGAATGTCGACCCTTTTTTGGAAGAACTATTTCTTTTATTTTTTGCGTCTTTTCCTTAGCCATAGAAAGGGAGGATTGACCTTAGATTGAGATTATGCTTCTACATCACACTATTGAAATTATGCCCCCTTTAATTTTCATTGAATTAATAGAGTTAGGTGCATATCCCACTTTTTTATTTTCTCTTTTTTGGATCACTTATCTTAGTGATTCCTATTGAGATAGTTGTTCTTTTGGCATGGAATATGTTACTATCTCTTGAGGAACAAGGATATATAAAATTTTGCTTGTGAGGCTAGGATTTGGCCCTTCCATTCCTTCCTATGTTATCCTATTTGCCTTTAATTTATAAAGCTTTTTGATTCTAACATCGTCCTCACTATATTGCTTAGACCATGAAATCTTTTTGTTTGGATTTCCTTATTGTATAATTCATTGAAAATTGTGTCTTCTTGTATTGAACTATATACTTTTTTCTTAATCAGTTGTGTCATATGCCACCATGCCTCTATATTAGATATTTTCTAATGACTTCCTCTCAACTCTTCCACATTATGTTGTCTTACTTTATCCTATGGGTTGAAATAACCTTTTATCTCATAGAAATATTTATATGATTTAAATTTTGGAAGAGGTTTGGTGAGCTCCTTGAGAGGGCACATTGCTACTTCATATTTAATATTTTTTAATGTGTCAATTTTAAACCTCTATTCATAAGTGAACTTATACTCCTTGATGTTCTTTAAATTTGCAAAAAAAAAATTCTCAAGATCATATTCCCATAAATATTTAATTTTCTTGAGCCCCATATCTTTTAGCATACCTTTCACAATGGAAGTCCTTTTTTTTATGGAAGGTCACCCCTCCCAAACTGAGTGGTTGCATGTAATATGATAATTTTTCTTTTCCACTCCCAAATTTAAAGTATATTGTATTAATTTATCTAAAAAAATCTAAGGTAAAGGCTCAATATAAGATATATTTAGGTAGGAGGTAAATAGGGAAGCTAAAATCGTGCATTTTAATAATTATTCCTTTGTTAGTAGAGTACCAATCCCCAAGAATTATACCCTCAAAAAGGTATTTTCAGTATTATGAAATATTTCATCTGATACTCTCTTATTATGACAATGGCTAGAGCAAAGAAGTTTTGAATAAAAGCATAATAATGACATTCTAACCTTAGGAAGGCCATATTTTCATTGTTTTTAAGCCTCTCAAAATTCTATTTTCTTCTTTCTCATTAATATAAATTTTACCTTTAGGTAATAACAACATTCGTCTAATAGTGGGACCATCAATATTTACCATGAATTATATTCTTTGGGATCTAATTTCTTGGGTGTTTGGTTATTAGAACTTTGTGCATGCTTCCACCAACTCATAGCAGTAATGCACCTTGGATAACATATATTGTGCCAAAATATTATTCCTAATTTTTCCCTAAAACTTGAGTTTTTTTTTTTACTTTAAAATATTCAAAGGCTTCCACCCTTAGATTTTACTTCTTTTTTAAACCTTTGGGTCTAAAAAATCCTTAACTAGGTCACTCAATATTTTTATATTGGAGGAATAAGTAGGTTTAGATACCTATGGTGTTTCTATAGTTTGGAAAATATCTGGCTTAGACATGTTGGACCTAGAAGTTGTTGGACGACTATATGCTATATTTATCTCCATTTTGATAGTGGCTATCACTTTTAGAGTGTTTTTTGTTCCTTTGTGTTCACCCTAAGGAATTTTCTACAAAGGGTTAATCTGTTTTAACACTTTTATAAAGTTTCAAGCATAAACGGTTATAAATATTTTCCTCATCTAGTACACTCTCCATCATTTTTGGATTACATGCATTTATTATCCTTCACTTACTAATTTTATAGAGAATTCCCATACCTTATTATTGATAATGCCATCACAAATAATCCTATTTTTCAAGACTAATGTATTATTATGATCTTTTGTTCAGTCCTTGATCATGGGTGGAGTTGGCATGTTTTTAGCTTAGAGTTTCCTTGTTACACACACACACACACACACACACACACACACATACACACATGTATAAATATTAAAATACATGGCTTCTATTCATCCTATGACTCTAACCTTATATTTTATTCATGCCAAGATCCCACACTATAATTTACCATTGTTTTTTTCTTATCTGAGGTATAAGGATATCTAAACATTGAAAACTTCAATATGCTTAACCCCATTTTTTCTCACAAATGCGTGATCAAGTGTCATCATCAAAATTATACCTTTGTGAATTTGTAGGTTCAAATCCATGGCATTTGCATCTAGAGATACTTTTCCTTACTTAATAGTGTGTCTTCATGTGTTAGTAATAACAAGGAGAGAAACAAAATTTGATTGGATTTGCTTTTGCATCCTTTTTTTTTTTTTTGGGAACCATCCCCTTGTTTATTCCTGATTAGCTATGATTGGCACCTAGTTAGAGAGTCTTCCTTATGTAACTTTCCATTTGTATTTTTCATAGTAGGTTGCTTGGTAAATCAATTTTACTATGGTCAATAGGTCATTGCCTATCCTTAGGTTGAGAAATGATAAATTGGGTTTTTGGTTTCAATTCACTATTTTGATTTGCACAAGAAATCTGAGGTGCTTCTTCTTCCTAAGTCAAATTATTATTGATTTTAATATTTTCCTCATTTTCTTTATTGTGAATCCTTCCATGAGTAGGGTATCTAGTTCATTCTATTCTAAAATTGAATATGGTGGAAGAAACTCATAATTTTGGTGTGCTTCTCCTCCCAAATATGCCACTAGTAATATTAAGGCCACATATTGTTTTGTGATATTATGTGTCTACTATATGAATACCAAATTCTTAAATTGCTCTAGTTGAGTCATCAAAAATTCACTAGTATATTTTGGAAATATTGTTAGCACTAACTCTGGGGGGTCACCCTATATAACTAGTAGTCTTGGGGGTATAATGGACTTGGATTATCCCAACTTAAGGGAAATTTGACTAAAGATATGACCATGATTGCATTTTAATGATAATAAGTCTTGATTACATACCTCTATATTATTTTTGTGGAAGTGTAGTTGCTAGGTGAATGGAAATTTTTCTCTAGGAGAAAATAGATTACAGCCTTTACTAAAACGTCAATATGACATATTCAATAGCAGAGTAATTAGATGAATGAGAGGCACTTTAGTAAGAAAAAATAGGTAAAGATCCTCACCAAATCTAATCCTAACTTGTTGTGATTGCAAGATCAATGATACATAATTCAGGTCCCATTGGGTATGTCATTAAATTGTAGTCTTCTCTTATTGTCTTGAGGAAGATATTAGGGGTAATCATGACTTGCACATAGTGAAACAATAGGGCCAATCCTAAGAACATAGGTTTGACTTAATCGAATGCCTCCGATATTTTTTACAAGGTTTGCTCCTTGTTAAGATGTGATAATTGGGTACACTTTTATATTTTAACAACTTGGAGGGAAAATGGATGCGGTAAAGACAAGAAAATTAAAGATAGGAAAAAGGAAAAATGATTCCTAAGCTAATAAAGAGATGATGCTCCAAAGGTAAAATAAGATCCTCCTACACAATATGCTTGAATGCAATGTTCTAATATGAACACTTTCTCTCCTCAACATATATAGGCCTAGATGAGATCCACATGCATACACATGCATAAAATAGATGGGTCATGGCATGGTAACCACAAATGACTATTCAAAATAGATGTGTAGGCCTCCCATATATGGTCACCCAAAACAAACATGTAGGGCTCTAGTATATATATATGCAAGCAATATTACAAAGGGATTTAACTACCCACAAGCTACTTAGGATTTCATTAACTACTATATAGGAATAAATGAAAGGAAATATTTACAAACTATTTATAGATACAATGGTGATAGTTTAGATCCAAAATTTTGTAGATGCATCTAACAATTTTAGTTACCCCTCCTAGGGATATTGGAAACTAAATAAGATATCCTTAGTCACAATAGTTGTTAGATGTAGGATTGTAATTTCCATACCTACCTTTAATGAATTTCTTGAGTCGTTCAACTAATGTGATATTTAGTAGGTAATCCTTGTTCCTTCTAAATAATAGCACAATAATTCACCTCACATACCCTTCTTGGGGCTTGATGCATTTTGTATTGCCTAAGATTTTGGGGATATCTTTGAATTCTCTAGCAGCTTCAATATATTCAAAACCCAATGTATTATTGTCAACTAGTCAAAAATTATTGATACTAGGCTTTGTTGGATCTTACAAAAATTTCAATATTAGAAGTTGTGTAGGAGGAATTCCTTCTTCATTGGTTCCTTTATTATTATGCATTATCAAATAGTTTCTTCCTTTAATTTTTCTATACTCTCAAAACTTCCAATTATTAGGACCTTTCCTAACATCCTACTTTTAAATAATATCACATGCTCTTAGAAATTTGATCTTCCTCATTCATTTAAAACTTCTACAAAGTTAAAACCACCTCTAATTAGAAATTTTATCCATCTTGAAAGTCTTCCTTAAGTATAAATTAGTGGTGAGGAGTCACTACAAGCCTTTACAAAGTCATAGCTATACATTGTGAGGCCCACATTGTTCTTCTTCCTAAATTTTATGAGAAGTTGATAATATTTCCATTGGTGGCATTTCCCTCCTCCATTATGGAATGCATGATTATTATGGAATTATTATTTTGTCCTCTTATCAATTTTTTTTGTTTCATACCTATTATTCCATTATTGTTATTCAATTTCCATTTCAATATTATTATTTAATTTACTAATGGATCAATTAATCATACATTCCTCTTGTTATAGTTATGATTAAATTTAATTTTAAATATCTTGTTATAAATAAAGTCTATTACATCATTTGGATCATCTAAATATAACTTTACCTTGGTACATACTTAGGACATTAGACTACTTTAGTGGGAAGTTATCTAGTTACTTTGTGCAATGTAATAACTACACAAGTTTCAAAGTTTAAGTTGTACATGTGCAAGTTGTACCTTGCACATATATATAGAGTGTTGACAAGGGAACCTATTTCCTATATAAATAACCATAGGTATAGATCAAGTATCATCATCACAGTGAGATAGATCATAGAGTGAGTCATATAGAGTTATATTGATATGATGTATTGTGATGTAATCTGGTGGGGTGTAATATGCTCAATACCCATTCTTGAGCAATAGATCTATTCATGGAGTGTTCATTTCCTCCAAAGCTATTTTGTAAACACCACCATCATTTTTATATATGTATTATTTTTAGTCATCTTGTAGATTTTCTTTATGTCATTTTATTCTGCATCTTGTGTGTCATATTTCATTACATGCTACATCAAATGCTAATAGTGGTATCTGAGCTATGATAGGTCAATATGAAAACCACCATTGTCATTAATCTTAAGGTTTTTATCAACCTAACATGCCATTGGACCATTCACTAAGAAAAATACTCAAAATAGTCTAGGTGGTAGAATTAAGGAGAGCCACAAGATTAGGATTGAAAGAAATCTTATATTTTGGGATATTGAGATTACATATGGTTGGAGTCTTTCCACATAGTTTCAAGGGAAAACTTGTGAAGACTAGAACTCATCATTTGATCCACTAGTTTGATGTGCCAACTAGTGAAGCTCATATAAGAGACCTAGAAAAATTGACCTAGAGTTTCTTTTATTTCAAGGAATTGATTCTCAGATGATTTAGGTACCTCCTACAATAGAAAGCAAGGATATTTCAACTTTGTTGCCAAAAATTTAGAGTTCTTTCATAGTGCAAAGGTTCGTTACTGCAAGAGAATAATACTATAGAAGAAAATTCTAGAGCATAATTGTGATGAATTACGGATACAAGAGATCTCCATTGCTAGATTGGAAACTTTACAAAAATAAAATGCAATAGTAGCCTTTATCTAGAAGAGAAGTCCATAGAAACCTTGATCCAAAAGAAAAGGTGATAGAAGCCTTGAAAAGGCCATAGAAGCCTTGGTACTAAAAAATGCAATAGAATTCTTGATCCTGAAGAAGGCCATATAAGCCTTGATACTAAATAAGGCCACAAAATCCTTGATTCTGAATAAGACTTCAAAATAAAGTATCTAAATCATAAGTATATTTAAGTACTAATATTTTTTTGTATGAAAAATAATATTCAGTGAGTTGGTAAAGCTTCCTATAAGAAGGTTATGAGTATCTTCTTTAGAATCAATCCAGCACCTAAAGCAAAAGTGGTCAGGATAAGATATTATTGATGAATAAGGAGTAGGAGAGTCATGCTCAAATATAGAGACAACAAAATTATATATCGAGGAAAAAATCTCGCTACAAATACTTTTGGAGGCAAAAGTTTTAAGATAAGGTCTCAAGAAAGACTAGAAGAAGCTATAGAATCAAAGGTCTTGGAGAGGTCTCTATGAGCTTATGATAAAAGGCTTGGTGAACCATATTGAAGACTTCATCAAAGGAGTTCCAAGGTTAACTCATTGGAGAAATTCACTATTAGAGATAGTCAAATATTTAGGATAATTATCATTATCTGACAAAAATCCCAAGAAGAGGAATTTTGCAAGGAGTGCCAAATATCACAAGACCTAAATACATACAAAATCTTGAGAATAAGCCTACCAAATATAGGAGATCTAGATATTGCCTCTCACAGCAAGAAGGTACCACTTCATAATCAAAGATCTCTTGACATATACAGAAAAAAGGAGAAAACTACAAGAGGAGAATAAGCCACTAAAATTCTACCCTTGTGAAAGGGAGATCAACTTTTGGTGAATAAGAAGTTGTTTAAGGCAACCTATAGAAAGAGCTACAAGATCTCAACTAATATTGGTGTTCATAGAAATCAAGATCTACATCCTCTACATAAGTGGTGAAAAGGGATTTTAAAAAAATATAAGCAACTATTGGTGTAAGTAGATTCATTAACTAGACTACTTATCAGATTTTTTAAGCACCTTAACTAGATTGAATTTTAAAAAAAGAGAATTAAATTAGAGTCTTCAAAATGTGAAAAAAAATAAAGTATTATTTAATGTTCATTTACATTTTAGGAGTTTATTAGATTTCAAAAATTTTAAACCATATATCAACTACCTATTATCTACTTTGAAAAATAAAACGAAGACTAGATCCTATTACCTTTATATTAAAGAAATTTTAGAATAATTCTTGAAGATTCACTTAAAATTATTCTTGATTAAGTTGCAGTAGATTCAAACCCCATAAGGAGGGCGGAGGTCCAAGGTTCAAATCTCGGGCCTCGTCGGATTGAATTCTTGTCCCTTTCCTTGTGCTTTCAGCAGCGTAAATGGTTTAAAATGATTATGGCATGGTGGTTATAGGGGCGGACTACGCGAATATCTGTGTAGCAGATTTTAGTTCGGACATCACAGAATACTGTGGTGGCCATAAAAAGCTGGATAGCCTACCCGGATTTGTGGTGGCTACCGATTCCACCATGTAAATACAAAAAGAAAAGTTGCAGTAGATTGATTAAGTGCATTAGTTTTTGAGATTTAATTAGAGTAATAAGATGATATTATTAGTGTATTAAAATATTATTATATTTGCACTATTAGATTGCTCTTAAAATATTATTGCTTGTGTTCTCGTGAAGGGCACAAAATAGAATTAATCAAAGTGTCTAAAGACACTCTTAGTGCATAAATATCTATAACTTTGGGTGGCCTGAGGAAGCCACAATATAAGCTCTATCCTCTAAGTTTTTGGATAAGAATGTAACCACCAAAAAGAGCATCAAAGAAAGCATTGAATGAGACTTGGTGAGTCTCAAGTTAAAGGCACAATAATAGTGCAAAAAATACAAATAAAATAAAGATTCCATTATGTTATTACAAGATTGGAACCTTTCATAAAACATCCAAGCTAAAAGGTAAAGTTATCCATTCTAAAGGACAAACTCAAAACCCCTATAGCAATCAAATATTCTGCCTCAAAACCAGAAATTTAAATGTGAAAAATGAGTGTAAAATGAAGGTGTAATAAGAATACTTCATTTTAAATTATATTGAACAAATCCTAATCTATTTATAGAGGGATAAAAAGTAATATTTAAAGGTAATATAGAAGCATTACACTTGCTGAACCAATCATACAAAGGCATTCATATGCTATCAGTAATCAAGTTAAACCCAAGGAGCCAATCAATAGGCTTACACTCCTCACATCCAAGATAGCCAAACTTGCAAGATACAACAATGGGAGAACAACATAAATAAAAGAGCAATAGCATCTGCATATGGAGAACATATGCAATCAAGGAAGAAAAGAAAAAAAAAGGGGCACCATTGGATAATTCCTCACTCCATGATCATTGGTATAAATTGATGCTCGAATTGTCCACATTATTGCTCTATATCCTATCTAAAAGCAAGTGCACGTGAATGAAAGAGGAGTTGGCAATTCTTGAAGCTTAAAGGATTCAAAAAATATACATTTGAACAAATGAAAGGGAGGATATCCATGCCGATAAAGAGTGTGACACTTGTCACCAAAGGAGAAAACTAACACTTAATGCAAGATAGCGCTCATATTAAAGAAATGGGTTATTAAAATAGGTTGGTGCATTGAGTGTATGGGATACACTTGTCTCCAGGGAAATTGAATATTTTGCTAAATAAGTGTAATGTTTGGACATTACAATAAGGAGGAAAAATACATAATTTTCACCAAACTCATCTAAAGTGTTCAATGTGAAATGGACTTGCCACTTGGCACCTTAAACAAGAAGTTTCAATATTAAGGATGTCAACGCTCCAGGTCAAAGAGAGAGTGCAAGTTAATTCTCATATTAGCATTTAATCTTCATCATCTATGCACACAGTGCATAATTGTAACATGGAAAGAGGTTATAGAGCCTTCAATACTCAATCAAAGAGTTCAAAGCGATTTTCCATCTAGCACCAATTTTAGGTGTATAGCTCCAAGAATTTCCATTGGAGGGTGAAGTCACAACATCTACATAAACTACATTCAACCCTAGCTTCTGACCAAGAACAATGTTGTATATTTCTTGGTGAAAGGTAAATTTGAATTCCCATTATTATATGATTTCTTTCCTTGGGATTTATAAGGTTGTGATTAAAGAAATTTAATTAATTGAAATAAATTTATCAAAAGGGAAGTTTTTTTCATATAAAATATTTGCAATATAAATCCTAGGAGCAATAAGGATTTCTACTGGAATATAATAATTATTTGCAAATGTTACTGTCATCTAATTTATCCAAATATTAGTGAGTCATAAGGACTACTACTTTACATTAGTTAATTAGAAAATTAGATACAATTAACCTAATTCCCAATAGGTTATTTATAAAGAGAGGTTTATCAAATATTTTTCAAAGGTTGGATATACATATTATTATTACTATCTCAAATATATCAAAAGCAGACAAAATGTCCAACATTATTACCTCCTTAAAATTTAGGAATAGTGCTTAGTTCAATAGGAGTAATAAGGGATAATAATAATTTATTTTTCCATCTACAAAACCTTTACAAAATCAATTATATATTAAACTATAATTTAAAAAAAGCACTAGATATTATCCATAGCAAACTAAGGAGTCGTAAGGTATTCTAAAAACTTGGTAATATCAGCTTCTATCAAATATTATCAAGTTAAATATAAGCTTTCCTCAAAACCTAAATATCCTTAGGAGTAAAATACTCACATTACTTGGGAGACATAAGGTAGTCTACAAAACAAGGATCAATAAAGGGTTTTATCAAATCAAGCTTATATTCTTCAGGAATCATATATCCTATCTTGATTCTTCTATTTCTTCAAATGGAAAAAGGAATGTCATATAATAAATATGGTTTTTGCTCAAATCATCCCAAACCTAAAAATATATGGTACATTGACTTAGGAGCAAGTCATCATATGATAGGAAATATACATTGGTTCAATTGTCTTGAATATGTTAAAGACTACAAACTAAGATTTGAAGATAGCCAAACTCATCCATGCATGGATATGGATGTGTAACACCATGTAGATAATTTCCAAATATTCTACTATATAATGTATTGTATGTTCCTAAACTAACATTCAATCTCATCTCAGTAAGCAAGTTAGTAGAATATAAATATATGGTAAACTTTTTATATATGAATGGAATCAATACATGTCTCATCATGAAACAAGGGGAAATAAAAGCAACATGATCAATCCATGAAAATACATATATTCTGAATCTAATTGAAAATTCACAAAATATTATAATGTTTCATGATGATGCTAACATATCTCCAAAGGAATAGGTTCAAGAAAATGAAGGATAAGTACCAGGGTTATGCACAAAGGTGAATTTCACATTTTAGCGTGAATATTTAGATTTTCACAATTTTAATTTTGTAAATTTGGGGACCATAAAGGTTGGCCATTTTGCTCAAAATGTTTGGGATCAAATTCTTTTTAGGGTAAATTCACCTTGGCATAATAAGGTTTCCCACCTATTTTTTGCCTTAAATTTATTAAAAAAATTTATCCCACCCAATTAACCTCGTGTACTTCATTATATATAGCTAACCCTGATAGCTCCACTCATACAATTAAAACATTAATTTTCTTCGATAGCGATCTATACAAATTAGAATATTGATACAATGTGATTGACAAAATATGACTGATAGAAGGCGATATGCAAAAGATGACTGACACAAGGTGACTGGTAGAAAGTGATTGGCACAAGGCAAATGGCATAATGTGAATTATATATGGTGACTGGTAGAAGGTGACTAACAGAAGGTGATTGGCACACGGTGATTGGTAGAAGGTGACTAGAAAAATGCAACAGGAAGAAGGTGACTGGTAGAAGGTAAATTTCATAAGGTGATTGGCATAATGTGATTGGCATAAGGTGATTGGCATAAGGCTATTAGCATAAGGTGATTGGCATAAGGTGATTGGCATAATGCAACTAGCAGAAGGCGAGTGATAGTAGGTGATTGAAATCGAATGATTGCCATTCAATAAATTTATTTTACCATTAATTTTCCTTTTTTAAACATTTTGTTCATGGACACTCAATAAGGAGATTTTCCTATTATTTGGGCATCAATATCAAGCTTGCTTGGGTGAGATATTATGTTATCTTGAGCAGTAGTTATATTTTTTACTAGTTATTTTCATTTTTAAAAATGATGTTTGTTTTTCATGTTACTCTTCTATCTATATAGGTAAAATGTCACCTACTAGCAATGGAAATAAGGGAGGTCAGTATTTCGATAAAAGGACTATCCTCAAATACTTTCATAATATTTTGAAATCCCTTCAACCATCAACATCTTCATAAATCGAAGTTATGAATGCTTTTATTTACTAACCAGTTAATTTTTGTACATTGTTAATTTTATATATAATGTCTTCATTGATTAAGAAGTGTGATTTTTGGTTGATAGTTTTATCCATTATTTATTTGTATTTTTTAACAGAAGGTATGCTTTTAAATTCCATAATGATAGTGACCCTACTATTGACACTAGTATTATATCTATAGAAAAAAATATTGACCTTGGTATGCCTCCACTTCCACATATCCATGATAATAAAAAGTCCATAGATGAAAATTTTCTTAATGGAATGGAACGCCAACATGAAGAGATTCCTGAAACTAACATGCTAAGTGGAAAATAAAATAATAGTTCTTATACAGTCCCTACTTATAGAGAATCTTCTTCTAAAAAAAATAAACATGCAAGGTTATCTAGGTGAATAATTGATAGATCATTTCAACCTGATTGGATATCATAATTTTCATTTATTGAGCTAGTGCTTCCAGAGAATAGTAATGAGGAAATAAAAGAATTGATATGCGTAATTTACATTTGGAAATGCAGAATGGATCATAGACTACAAGTTAAGAAAGATACAATAGAAAAATATTTTGGAAAGGTTTAAATAAAAAAAAAAAAGTGATCGACCAATACCAAAAAATTATAGGTGTAAGGATGTATCAGAATGAGCACATATAAGATATGCACAATAATATGATAAATAAATAAAACTAAATTAAACTTTTGTTGAGAAAGGTGAAATGATTCAAACCCAATTTTCAAAAATAAATAAGTTCACTTTAGCTTCAAAATTTTTGTAGTTTGTTGTTGCACTCAATATTCTTAAAAATGGTAGACCTATGTCTGATTTCATTAATTATAAATCTCTATTTTGACTAGCTGATGTGTAAAACTTACCCAACACCCATTGGTCAGATCAAAGTGGTTGGTAAATGGAAAAATATCTCTCATTGGTTGAGCAGGATGACCTTAAAGAGAAAGTAAAAAAGCCCATATTTATTTCACTTTTATTTGATGAGGTGACTATTGTTGATAACATATCTTGGATTTGCATTCATGTTTACACATTGCAAAATCATACAAGGCAACCTCAAATACTTGAAGTACACAAGATGATGGAAAATTGTAATGCAGAAAATATTTAAAATGTTGTTGTAATAGTTTAAAGGAAATCATAGGAATGAAAGAAATGGAAATAGCCACTAAGTTAATATGTGTCAGAGTTGATTGTGCTGCTACAATGAAAGGACATAGGAATGGTCTTTGTGTTATACTACACACATTTGCTACCCCATATTTGATTCCTATTCATTGCATGTCTCATAGAATGAATCATATATATATAATTTTGGATACATTTACAAAATTTATGAGAGTGGAAGAGCTTGTCCATGAAATTCATGATTTTTTTTTTGTAGTCCAAAAATATTTTCAAAGTTTCAATATTTTGCACTAGGAGTTACTGAAGGTAAAAAACTATATTTTTTTTTAAGAAAAAAACCCATTGCAGAGCCGCCTTGGTCTGAGAGACCACGAACAGGGGGTTCTACCCCGTTAAAGTTACCCGGGAGTCGCACCCGCACCAACATTATCAATTGGATTTTGGATACCCAATTCAGATTTTTTTGTAGGGTGGATATTTGAACATGGGACCTCCCCTAGAGGATTTCCCTCACCTCTCCAACTCACCTACAACACCTGGGTTGGTAAAAAACTATTAAAAGACATAAATAATAGGTGGATTTCGATGTATCAGCTAACATATAGAGTTTTCAAAGAATATTAATCCTTGGCAGGGTTTATGTATGTAAACCACAGGGTAGTTGATAAGGCTAAAGATTTGATATTTTGAATGAGTGACTTTGAAACACTTCTCACATTGTGTGGTATTATTCCAATGTTGGAAGAAATGAATACTTTGATCAAAATTGTACAAGAAATATCGATTTATATTATAGATTTCATCAAGGTGAGAAAACAAATTTACATACATATTGATTCGATGTACACATCTGGTTAAATTTTTATGGATCCCATGTTTGATATTTGGAGAGCATTAATAAACATGAATGATCCTCAAAACTTTTTTAATTTCAATAAAAATGATCATCTACGTATTAATGTCTATATAAAGGAAATACCTTTATATTATTTTGGTTAGTGAATGGATATAGCTACAAATGAATTTGAGAAAATTCTCATTACATAAAATATATTTCATGTAGTTGTACATGATACAAAAATTAAACTAAAACAAATAGCATAATCATTGAAAAAATAAATAATAGACCATTTTCAAAGAGATGAATTGCTTGAGGCTATGGGTGTAGTTAATCCGATGTTATGTGATCCTTGTAATGAATACCAAATTATAAATGGTTTGTTTCTCAAAACTATGGGAATTTTTTCTAGCCATTTTAGTAAACATGTTGTAGTAAATGGTATTGAAATCAATGACATTCTCAACAGAGATATTTTGATAAAATAATCAAACAATTTTAGAAAAACAATGTTTGCTCAAGTTTTACAACTCACTAACCATCATGAAACATGTACTATTTCATATTTGTGAAAAATATTACATCCTAGTAGTATCTTACAACATACTATAAGTGAATATTTTCATTTATATGAATTATGTCAATGATGATTTTAGGATGTGTGGAAGATGAAAGGGTATTCAATGCATTATCATATGTAAAATCTAAATTTCGAAATAGGTTGGAAAAAAATTTGGAAAATTGTTTGAGAGTATATTTTCAAACTATGAAGTGGAGAATTGTACTTATAAAAGAGCTGTGTCATATTGGATATCTATGGTAGAGACAAGAGGTGTCACAAATACTGAGGATGATGAGGATGATGGTCACACTGATCAAATTGTGATGACAAAAATTTTAGGTATGATTTCAGATGATTTTGTATAATTTGAAAAGAGTTTGTTCCACCTTCTAGAATTATGATGCAATGATGCTTTCATTTGATTTGATTTCACATATTATCATTTGATTTGATTTCACGTATTATCATTTGATTTCATTTCACATATTATAATGAAAGGATGCTTTCATTTGATTTGATTTAATTTCAGATTATAATGAAAGGAATATTGAGATTTAATTTTAATTTGAGACATGTATTTTTGACATCATTAATAATATAATATGAGATTAGACATGCCATTAGATACACTGTATATCATAGCCCTTTGATTTGATTATGTATATTTGGATGTAATTGGATTATTTGATTACACATATGTTGATTAGAACACTGGATTATCTTTTATATAATATATGTCTTATTGGATATTTTGTATATCATTTTACTTAAGCCTTTTTATCGAATTATTAGTCTAAATTTTTAAATTATTTAGTATATTTGTATTGTAAAAATCATTTTGTTAAAGTAAATATCTATGCTACATTTCTAGTCATTTCATATTATTTATTAAAACATAAAATAACATTTTATTGCATCCACATAATTCAAAATTATTTAATGAATTCCACACAACTAATTAAAACATCACAATACTTAAAACAAAATTTCAAAAAGATAATACAATTTTTTTTGGAAATTTTCTCTTTTATTGATTTCAAAAAGATACCATTCTTTTACAATTTACAAAAAAATATATGCAACATTTTTTGTTTCTCCTCAAATAAAAAAGAATAATCTTCCACTATTCATTCCACATGATGGCTTAAGTTTTTGCTGCATCTAGCTCAATATCATTTGCTTCGAATGCACCAGCCCTAAACAAAATTTTAGTTCTGTGTATCCCCGGTAGCAATAAACCTTATTCCTTTGCTGGATCTTCTCTAAAATATGCATTCAGTTCTTTCTCATATTACTTTAATATAACCTCAACATATAGGATCTTATCTTTAATAAAATTCTTCAACCAATAGTTTTCTCTTATAGTGTATTGTAATATTTTCTTCACTTCAATAGGATTATTCACACTAGTTTTTACAATCTTGATCAACATTTTCATAGCATTGACTTGCTGCTTTAAGTGCTAAAAATTATACTACAAAATACAAGTGAAAAAAGTTAATATTTATAAACAAAACATATTTAAGAAAAAAATTGATTTTTAGCTAGATGTAAAACTTACTTCAGCAGTAAGTCTTACATTTTCTACAACTACTACTTTATTTTTGTCTAGTTCCCATTCATTGAAATATGCTTGGGCCTCAATATTAAGGTTTTCCAAATGATTCAAAATAATGGCTAGAACTTCATCACTGTATATAGACTCAACTTCCACGATGTCAAACTCAGCTTTATGTAGCAAAGCATAGATATTTTAGATCTCATTCTCCACCTTTGAAAACAACTTCTTTCACTTTAAAAAATTGTTATATCGATAATTTATTACTTTTATCAAAAACTTGGCCTAATATTCCCATTCTTTTAATATATCAATATCTACAAGAAGAATATTATGAACTATAGTTTTACATCTATTGGCTAATAAATAATTTTATAAAATATTACTTTATCATCATCGTTCAAATGATGGATGACAACTTGCTAGGGGGGAAGAGGAAACTCTAGTGGCATATGATTCAATATTCTATTTTTCTTAACCATGGCCCCATATATCCTGAAGCATATCACTTGCATTTAATGGAAAATTTTTAGGATTCATATCCTGATAAAGAAAATAATCATCTAGATTTCTAAAGGTCACTTGATAAACACTCTCTAAATTTGAGAAATTCTCAAGGGTTAAAATTGGGAAAATAGAAATATTATATTGAGACACAGTGCATGTTTGGGAAACATTTTCGGTTCCATGATGCGGTGGTGAAAGGAACATTTTTCCAAGCATGTAAGATTGGTTCCTCACCAGTGGTACCTATTGTGGATGGATAGGGTCTTGTGGAAATTATTATCATTGTGTTTGTGATTGTGTAGACAATGGAGACATCCTTTTGTTTTTAATATTTTGAATGTAATCATTGCATCTACAAAATTTCACATGAAAACATAAATTAAATCTTATGTAAAAAATAATAACATAAAAAGAGATTAATTTTAACCAAACATACTAGACTTAGACTCTACAACCTTTGTTGATGCAACCATTTTCCCTTTCTTTGAAAAACATTTAAAACACACCAAACTAAACATAATTTTAAATAAATAAAATACATTATTTAAAATAATATTTTTGAATAATAAAGTTACCTTGTGATTTAGAGGTAACTTCTTTTACGTCGTCTACAACACATCAATAAGTAACAGGAGCCGCAGGTGTATGTTGGATCTGATCACCGTGAGACTTCACACGTTTGGAGGGATTTACTAGTGATGATTGTGACTATGTGTCAGAATTGATAGATGCTTCTTCAATCCTAAAGGTGGCATCCCTTTTACTAGAATACTAAGATGCTCTTCTCTATTTTCAAAAGAAAATTAGAAAATAATAAGATTGATTGAAAAAAAATAGAGATTATTCAAAAAAATGAATTTATCTATATTTCGTTATCATTCATGCCAATAGCCAATAAAATTTGGTGTAATGCAGTCGGAGGATTACTTTTTTGAATATTGAAGTAAGATTCATTAAAAATACAAAGGATGAAGTTACTATTTGTTATCGTATATGAAGATTGATATTTTTAGGCACTTAGAAGGTCCTTTTTTAGATGATTAGAAATTTGCATAGACCAATCAAATATATCACCACCAATACATCGAATCAATAAGGACAATTCCCAAAAAGGCATTTCTGTAGGTCGCTCGTACAAAATAAGCCTTACCTGGAAAAAATCAATGCAAACATAAATAATTTTGTCTCTAACGTTGGAAATGTTTAAACCTCTTTTTGAATTACAAGAATTAACTAAAAAAAGAGATAACATTATTAGAAAACAAAAATTACAACAAGGATAACATTATTAGAGAATGGAAACTACAATACATAAAAACTTAAGATAAATAAAAACTAAATTTTTAAAATATGCCTTTCAAATTGTTTGAATGCACAATAAATTTGGATGCTAGCATTGATTTGTCATCTTTAGTTAAGGCATATTGGTTTTTCACCAGTACACCATCCAAAAATGGTAGCCTTGTTAGTCACTGCACATCCGAGGGTTTGACGAAAAAAATGATATCCTTGTCATCCACTTTGATCATAATAGTGGACACGTCATGTCCACTATTATGAAGAAAATAAATTTATGTCCCCCCTCAATTGCAAAAAGTGTGCAACTAAAGAGTGTTGTGAAGGATTTTACAAATATTGCCTCCTAGACAATTTTACATCACAAAAAGTCGCTCCACTTGTTACAAGCACTTAAAACACCAAGAATTTGCTATTTATGAAGTCTAAAAGAGGTACAAGCATCCCTTATTGCAAGGTCTTCAAACAAAAAACTTATGCTATTTATGAAGCCAAAAAGAGGAGAGAGAAAATGGTGCTTTTGCCCAAGGGACACATGTGTTTTCCTTCTACAAAACCATTCTAGAAATTAGCACTCTATGTGATTTCTCTCAGCCAGAATCAGAAACTGTATTAGACATCTCATTTGCAACATTGCCTTGGTTTTTCTTTTGACCTTTCTCTTTGGGAGGCTTGTTTTTAAACCAACATCGCTTGGTTTGATGAGTGTCTTTGTCATAGATTTTACAATACTGCTTCTTCTTCTTAGTGTCTGGGCCTTGACCTTTGTTTTTGTTAGAAGAAGAGCCTTGTTGTTGATTCTACTTTTTCTTTCCTTAGTTTATGTGAGAAAAGTGCATTTTTGGATGCATCATCTCTTTGAAATTGATTAGCTTCTTCAGTTTGAAGCATGTTCACCAACTCTACAAAAGTCACTGTCCTACCAGAGACTTGAAGGATGTAATCAACATTCGATAGGAGTCTGGAAGAGCTCTCAAAATAATTGAGATTAGTACTTTGTCTTACATAGTTTCTCCTAGGGCTTGTATTTTTGTTTTCAAATCGGCCACTCTGCAAAGGAATAGCTCTACTGTTTCTCTAGATTTCATGTGAAGTGTATGAAGCTATGTTTGAAGGTTAAGAATTGTTGATTGATTCTTTCCCTCAAATATGGTAGTTAAGGCATCCCATGCCTCCTTTCTAGTTTTAGCTACACTTATATGAGGTTGGATATCATCAGTAATAGCTAGCAAGATCATTAAGGATAGCTTTTTATCTTTTTTATCAAAGTCTCTTTGATATTGTCCTGGTGATTGAGGTTTAGTGACACTTTCATCCACTATTGACCACAATTCCTCTACAGTTAAGATAGCTTTCATCTTAGTCTTCTAAGCTAAGTAATTTGAACCTTTGAGTAGGTGGATCTCAGTGAGATACTTGTGTATCATGCCCATGGTTTAGGTTTCAAATTTGATATGACTAAGATGTTGATATCTTGCACTATACCCTTAAAAGAGTATATGTAAATTATTTCAATTTTCTTGTAGAAGATATTTAATGGCACTTGTTTTAACACCCATTCCAAGGGATGAAAATTTGGACGAATTTTAATCCAAACAAAATAGAGCAAATGAAACAGGGGTAGGTTTGTAAAAATTTTGATTTTACCCTCTAAGATATTTAATGGCACCTGCTTTAACACCCTTGAAAGAAGGATGAAAATTTTGAGGTAATTAAGCCAAACAAAGAGAGAGTATCAAGGTGTTTGAAGTTTTTAACTTTTGATTGGAGAGGAATTACTTGTTGGAACCTATGCAAAGATTTAGCATGGATTTTGGAGTGAATTTTGGGTTTTGTGAAATGCTTCTTTTAATATTTATATTACAACTTGTTAAATACACACAAAAAACATGAGTGTTTAGTGCAATAATCAAAACATAAGAGCATCCCAAATTTGTATCACTCTAGGTGTCAAATGCAACCGAAAATGCACCTAGTACAAGTAATTTTGAAGAGAAGGTGTCGAGTAAAATCGAGAATGCACCTTTCTTATATTGAAATATCCCCCCTTTTTCTTTACAATTTTGCAAACAATAGAATAAAAAAAAAATTGAATTCTATCCCCCCTTAATGTTTACAAAATGTAGAATTTTAGAGCACTCCTTTCAAGACAAGTCAACACACGACCCGCTTTTGAAAGGCTTCCAGAACTAGTCAACACACGACTGAGTTTTGATGAACCCTAGGTTACAATTTTGTCTCAAGTTTGCAAGAAAAATGTGCAATTTTATGTCTTATATCCCCTCTTGGAGAAAACAAATGCGCAATTCCAATTTTGATGGTTTGATGTTTTGCAACAAAATTGTTTGTTTCTTTGTCTCTTTATCCCCAAGTTTGGAGAAAACAAAATAAATAGAATTGTTGTAGTTGCAAGTAAATTGGCTTTTAAAGTTTTCTAATTTGAATGCTAAAAAAAATATATTTAAAGACTATAATTGCTAATAATAAAACATTTTTTTTTTTTTACAAAAATAATCAATTAATGATGATAAAAACTGATTATTTAAATAAAAAAATATGTAAAATTATTAAAATGGAGCTAAAAAAATTATTTAATTTAAGCAAATAAAATTAAAAAAAATTAGTACGATAGCCAACTTTATCAAAATTGCACCTTCAGGTTAAAAAAAAAAATTGAGCGCGTGGGGGTCGATCTAGCGATCTCACACTCGTCAAGTTTAATCTTGACCACGACACTACGAGGGCGGCTTTGAAAGCTAGCCCCGCGTGCTAGTAATTGAAGAAAGGGCCGGGAACTTTAAGTGTTGTGGGATTTTTATCCCACATTCATCCTGAAAGGGATGGATGGAGACTTTAAAAGCCTAGTCATGCTACTAAGTGCGTGATTGTCTGATGGCAATCACGTAGGCTACTTTGCTTCTGTCCCCTCACCATGTGTAACCTCCCCTCCTAACCAGATGTTGCCATGTGTCACGATGTTGCCCAAACTTTAGTCACCCATGTGTACCCTGTTTGCTCGTGCCAGGTGTCACTTCTTAGTTCTAGCCACATGTCACCTCTAGCCTGTCTGCTTGTGCCAAGTTTCACCTCTTAGTTCTAGCCATGTGTCACCTCTTAGTTGTGTCCTCGATATGTGAGTCACGTTCGAGATGAAAGTCAGGTTTTGTGCCTATGTGTAGCTGAGTTAGATCACTCAGTTCTAGCCACATGTCACCTATGTGAGGTTAGGTCTTCGTTAGTGCCTGGTGCACTGTGCCAGGAGTGTGAGGGTGCTCCTACCCTCAATGCACTCCTGGTTGGCTATGTCATAGGGGAGCGTGAGGGTGTTCATGCCCTCAAAGCTCTCCGTTGGCATATCCATGGGGTTTGTGTCCCTATGGGCAAGAGCCTTGAGAAGGCCTCATCCTCTGCACGCTTGTGCTCTCATGGTTTTTGATGGACTGAGTCTTGCCTGGTCGATCGCTGTGGTCACCAGCGGACAGAGTATTGCTTGGTCGATCTCTTGCGGTCGCTAGTGGATAGAGTCCTGCCTGGTCGATCGCCTGCGGTCACCAGCGGATAGATTCCTGCCTGGTCGATTGCCTATGGGCCCCACTGCCTGTTGAGGTGGGGTCGGGGAGGGCCTAGAAAAAAATTTCCAGAGTGCCTGGCTCCTCTACCTCTGAGCTTAGTAGGATTAATTAAATAAAAAAAATCAACTATCAAACTTATAGGAACTTAGGAACTGAGGGAGGAAGAAAATTAATTAAAGTCACCAATGGGTGCTTCCTCCTGCGCGCTCCCCTTCACCTTCTCTAGCAGAACGAAGGTGTCCTACTTCCTCCCTCCACCTCCCTCTAGCTCTGATGCCAATGATGCAAGGTAAGTTTGAAGAAATAATTATTAAATTAATCTAGCTAAACATTAGGTTTAAGACTAATGTTTATATAATACAATGAAATAGTAAACCTAAATAATTCCCCACTAACCAAGCTAACAAACGTGTTAGGCTAGGTAGAGAGTTAGGTTTAGGATTGACTACCCTAGGATATTTAGGCTATTTAAGATTATATTTAGGATAGTAAATATCTATATGGTAGAAAGTAAAATTGTAATTGTAGAAATAAATCCTAAGTAGTGTAATGCAATACACTAGCTTATTTTACCTAGTGGAGTAAATGGTAATTATCCCAAGTAATGGAATATTACTCTAACACTTAGGGAGTAAATAAACCAGTCTTAAAGCCAAAAACTTAGCCATAATTTCATAGGAAACATTCAATAAAGTTATAGGCCTCCAATTCTTAATTAAATTTTTATCACCCCTTTTGGGAAGGAGTCTAATAACTCCAAAATTAATTTCACAACCCAAGGAGCCTCTACCAATAGCCTCAACATAAACTTGTCGAAGGTCCTCACAAATCCATTCCAGATTATTGTTGTAAAATTCAATGGGTATACCATCTGGACCAGGAGCCCTGTCATTGTTAATGGCCATAATAGCCTTAGCAATTTCCTCCTTAGAAATTGGTTGACTCAACATGTCGGCTTCAGACTAAGAAATATTTTTAGGTATTAGCTTACAGCAGAATTCTCTTTATTTCATTTTGTCCTTATTATCTTCAGAAGTGAATAAATTTTTATAAAATTGATAGAATAGATCCATAATTTTATCATCATGAAAAACCAAATTTTTTCCATCTGATATACTAACAATATTTTCCTTAAAAGCTTTCTCTCTAAGGATATTAAAGAAAAACTTGGAGCCTTTTTCACCATAATTAAACCAATGTAGCCTAGCACGTACCCTCTATCCCTGAATTTTCTTATTTTCTAATTGACTAACCTCAAGTTTTAACCTCTACAAGTTCTATCAATATTTCCATGTTATTAGGATGCCCCTGGATGCTATGTTCAAGTAACCACATTCATTGTCTCAAAGATTTCTCATAACATCGGAGCTCATAAGCTCTCTTTTTACCAATGGACTGGAAAAGAGTTTTCCTTCCCTTAACATTATACTACCATCTAACTATAGCACTTTCCTTACTGAGTTTAAATTTATTAATTTCCTTAAGAGTGAAAACAACCTCCAAGCAATCTGGAAGATCCATAAGAGAGACATTCAAGTGAATTTTCCATTGAGAGTTCTTGTTCTCATGCCTATCTTCATGAAATCTCAAATGTGCCACAATAGAATAGTGATCAGAGCAGACAGAGGGATGCACTGAAATTTTATGGTTCTCATCCTTTCTTTAATTTTGATGATGTAAATAATTTTATTTAGTTTTTGTTTTCAAAATTATTAGTGAGAATAAGTTATGAATTAATTTTATTTAATAATAAAGATTTAGTATTTAGTACTTTAGTAAATATAAATTATAGTTTTAGAATATTAAAATTAATTTATATTAATTTAATAAATTATATAATGATATTTACAATTACAAATAATTTAAAAAATTATACTAAATAATATTAAAATAATGTAATTTTATATAAATTTTATTTGTAATATATTTATAAATTTAAAATAAACTTTATTAAAGTTTTATGTTAAAAATAGTTTTATTAACTATTAGTTTTAAGTGTTAAAGAAAAAATATTAATTTTAGCATTTGACTTATTATTATTTTAAAAAATGTACATATACATTAATTTTTTTTTTTTAAGAGAAAAACTCCTTGTGAGGTCACCTTGATATAAGAGACCACGAATAGGGGGTTCTACAGTATCAAAGTCACTCGGGAGTCGAGCCCAACCCTGCCTACACCAACATTATCAATTGGATTTTGGGTACCCAATTCAACTTTTTGGTAGGGTGGAGACTCGAACCTAGGACCTCCCTTGAAAGATTGTCCTCTCCTCTTTAATTCACCTATAACACCTAGGTAAGACAAACACATTAATTATTCACTATAAAAATATAATTATTTTTTAATTTTGTAAATTATTTTTAATTATATTATTTTTTATTTTAATACATTAAACCGTTTAATATATATATTTTTATTTAATATTATTATTTTTATATATGTTTTTATATATATTCGATCCCTTCAACTATGTCATCCTTTCCACTAACCACAAGAATATCCATGTTTTTTTTTCCCTTTAGCTTAAATTTTATAATTTAATCTTATATTAGTTTTTATATTGTATATCTTTATTTTTCTTCCCACACATCAATATAAATTAATTTATTATTTAATTTAATAAAACATAAAAAACTAAAACAAATGTTAAATGAAACATTTCAAAAACAATAATATTTTTAGTTATTTTTTTTATAAGAGATTTAGGCCTTTGTATCCATTACCTCTTAACTTTAATCATTTCTTTACTGCATTTTAAAATTAAATATTAATTTTTTTATAAATAATAAATATTTTAGTATCACGATTTTAATTATTTTATTTTATTTAATTAATTTTTTTTTTTGGTAAATAAAAATCTTCATTAGTTACCGGGTTTTGTAGGTTAACCCAAAACCTATTACGATATCTAGCCTTCTGTTGAGATTGTAGATCCTAGTCATCCTTGAAACTTTCTTACCAGAACTTGTGTTGAATCCCCTACAACACCCTACTAACAAGGCACACCTATACCTAAACATAACTGTAAAAATTACTTACATTGATAGGAAATTGAAGTTTGGAACTTTGCACTTGTGAAACCTGTTGCTTACCCATTTCCTATTCTCTGTCAAAATATTCCAAGGCTTACACCCTATTACCTTCATTTCCAATTTGGTATGATTTAGAGGGAAACCCCATAGTTATTACCAGCTCCATGGGGAAAGAACACCCATTCATATTTCTCCTTAACGGGTAGGTTTCTTTTCATGACTAATAATGTTTTCCACTTCACGTGGCACACCTTGTGTCCATGTCACAAAACTACCAACATAATCACCTATGTTGGCTAATTTTTTAGCTGACCTGTTTGCCTCACGGTACACGTGACGAGACCTCCTATTCTATCTTGCCGCAAAAAGGATCCTCACTTCATGGATGACTCTCTCGATTCTCCATGGAGGTTTTTTGCCATTGGTTAACAGGTTGATGATGTTCATAGAATCACCTTCAATCATCAAGTTACCTTGAGTTGCTTGGGCTACTTGCAACCCTCTCTAAAGGGATCTAGATTATGCTTTGTTATTAGTTCTGATTCCCAATGGTTCAGCGAAGGCCTTGACCAGATTTCCTTGATGATCCCAGATTATTTCTCCAGCTCTAGCTCTTCCTGGGTTCTCCTTTGCTGCACCATAAAAATTTAGTTTAAACCAACCCTGGTGGGGTGGCTCCTAGGAAATCCCATTTCTGGGATTGGGCAAAGGAATGGAAGGTTTGTCCTCAATACATAAGGCCCGAGCTAATTGTTTTTCTTGGGGAGGAATTGAGTGGTTCTCATCCACTAAGGTGCTAAGGTTTTCTTTCACAAAGACAATAATGCTGTTGAGGATGTTTTTTTGGTTGTGAATGGTATCCTTAAAGGCTCTATGGTTCCTTTCTAGCCAAATCTACCAGAGAAAATGATGCCAATAAATTTTTCATAGGTACATATGTTTTAGGCTAACAAAGGGTTGAGCCCACTGATGGAACACTTCGGATATAAGAGCAGGCTTAACCCATGATATCCTAAAGGTTTGGAAAAGTTCATCCAGGATGGACTCCACTACCGAAAACTCTAGAAACAAGTGTTGGGTTGTCTCCCACCCTGCCCTACACATGTAGCAATGGTTAGCAATAACCATACCTTTGGATAGCATATTGTTCATAGTGGGGATTTTTACTTGAATCACCAGCCATGAAAAAAGGATATTTTAGGAATTAAGCCTTTGATCCAAACCAAAATCGGTTGAAATTGTTGACCTTCCACATTGGGAAGCAAATTATATGCAGACTTAACTATGAAGTCACCACTTTCAGTCTCATCCCAAACAATGTGATCTTCATCCTCTCCAGAGGGAATAATTTGCTAAGTTAATATGTTATAAAGCTCTTCAGACTCTTCTTCAAAACCCTGTACACTGATGTGTTTCCACCTATTGATATTTATCTCCTTCCACATATAATTTGTAACCTTCTTCCCAATATGCTACTCCATATGCTCTTGAATCCTAGCCAAATGAGGATTTTGGGATAACTCCTCAGCTCTCACCCACCGATCCTTCCAAAAGTCTATTGTTTGCCCATTTCCTAGAATCCATCTAAGGCCTTTCTTGATAAGATCCCTACTTGTGAGGATTTCCTTCCAAAAAGCAGACTCCATTCTTGATAAGTTGTCATTAAGGAAGTTCACACCTTGGAGGTATTTCCTCCTAACTATGGCAGTCCATTCATTATCGACCTTAGTCAATAACTACCACACTTTTTTGGCTAACAGAGTTGTATTGAGATGAGCAACTCTCCTCAATCCTAACCCCCCATCAGCTTTAGGTTTGCAAACCTTGTTCCAACCTACTAAATGGATCATTTTCTTATCCTTAGTCCCTGACCAAAGAATTTTTTTTGAATCTACTCAATTTTGTGATACACCTTGCTGGGAGCTCTGAATACTGATAGGAAGTAAATGGGTATACTTTGAAGTGAAGCCACAGTTAAAACTACTTTTCCTACTTGAGATAACAGATGTCCTTTCCAACTTGCTAGCTTTTTTTGGATCCTCTCCAGAACTATGTTCCACATTGATCCTTCAGGTTTCCTCGTAAATAGGGGCAGTTCTAAATAGGAGGTAGGAAGAGATGCAATATGATATTCCATGATCCTTTCTATGTTGTTTTTCCTAGGAATAGGGGTATTGATGAAATAAATTTTACTCTTATCAAAATTCACTTTTTGTCCAACCACTTCTTCATACATTATGAGAATATTTTTAATCCTTCTTTCCTCAACCACAGAAGCCAAAATCAATAGCAATGTATCATCAACAAATTTTTGATGTGTCATCGAGGTAGTTAGCAATGTGGCCTTGATACCTAATATGAGTCCAGCTACCGTTGCTATCTTAATGGTTCTTCCCAAGGCCTCAACTACAATGATGAACAACATAGGACTTATGGGATCTCCTTGTATTAGACCACATTTTATTTGAAAAAAACCTACAGTATACCCATTAACCAAAATTGAAAAACAAGTCTTATAAATACACTCTCTTATTAACTTGACCCATTTCATGTTGAAGCCCAATTTTAATAAAACTGCCTGTAGGAATTCCCAATTTATCCTATCATAAGCTTTTTTCATGTCTAACTTTAAATCCATGACTTATTTTTTGGTCTAAGTGGCTATATGAAGAGCCTCATGAAAAATAATAACTCCATCTAAGATTGATCTTCCTTGTATAGAACTTCCTTGACTTGGATCAATGATAACCGGTAGAACTTTCTTCAAATGGTTGGCTAAAACTTTGGACAGAATTTTATAGGATATATTACACAGGATAACCGACCTAAATTCAACCATAGTCTTGGGGTTGGGCCCTTTAGGGATCAAAGCAATGAAAGTTGAATTGAAACCCCTTGGAATATGATTTGAACTTTGGAACTCCTTGATTGCAGCAATAACTTCTGCTCCAACAATATCCCAACAAACTTGGAAAAACCGCGGTGAAAACCCATCCAACCTAGGAGCTTTGTCAGGATCCATGTTAAACAAAGCCTCCTTGATATATTCGTCTAAAAAAACTACTATAAGAGACTCGTTAGTTGTTTCATCAATGAGTTGTGAAATGAATTGAAGGATAGAGTCCTTTTCTTGGGCATTACTGACCCGTTCTTCACCCAATAATGAACTGAAAAAATTAATAGCATTGTCCCTGATCTCCTGAATGTTTTGAGTTGAGGATCCATCCACCTTAGTTAAATTTCTAATATTATTGTTGCTTCTATTTCTCAATGTGGTAACATGGAAAAAAATTGAATTAGAGTCCCATTCCTTTAGCCATAATGCTCTTGATTTCTGCCTCCAATACATCTCTTCACAAGCTAAAATATTAAAACTCACAACAGGTTTCCTTCTCTTCAGTCCTTGTCGCCTCATCATAGGAACTATTTTGGATTTTGCTTTATATTATTCTCAGTTTTTCCCCCACTGCTCTCTTATTCTCAAAAATATTTCCAAAGACTTATTTATTCCAAATTCTAAGGTTGTTTTTCACCATCTTAAGTTTTTGAGATAGTTTGAAAGAAGCACTTCCCTAGATAGGCTATTGCCACCATTCCTCTATTCGTTTCTTGAAGTTCGGATGTTTAACCCACATTGATAGAAATTTGAATGGCTTTTTAAAGGAGTTAGCCTAAAATGCCTCCCATAGAATAAGATTATGGTCTGAAGCGCATTTAGGAAGGGCTTGTAACACTGAATCACCAAACATTGTTGTAGCTTCCTTGGATAAAAAAAACCTGTCCAACATTTCTTGAATCAGCTGACTTCCTATCCTCTTGTTACTCCATGTAAATTTGTCTCCTTTCAGTCTTACATCCATCAATTCATTTGTGTTAATGAATTCATTGAAGTCCTCCATGCTCCTTGAGGGCAACCTAGATCCTCCCTTCTTATCAGATGGGTAAATGGGGGTATTGAAATCTCCCCCAATCACCCAAGGAATGTCTTTAAAATTTTGGCTCAAATGCCCCAAAAAATCCCATAGTTTAGACTGCCCTTGGACAGAGGTGGGGGCATAAACATTTGACATAATCCAATTCTTATTAGTATCAAAATCATGAAATAATACGCTTAAGACTCTTTCATTTTCTTGAATAATACTTCCTTCTATTTTAATAGGATCCCATAAGATCATGAGGCCCCCAGACGCTCCTCTCGCCTATTGGAAGGCCACTTCCCCTTGATTTCAAATCCTTCTAGCTATAAGTGTTGATTGTGCCACATATGTTTTGGTTTCTTGAAGAAAAATGATAGTAGGATTTCAATCCTTCCTTATAGACTTCACCATCCTTTGTTTTGATGGGCCATTTAGGCCTCTCACATTCCATGAGATAACCTTCATTTAGACTATTTTATAATTTTTCCCCACCCCCTTTCCTAAGCCAAAGGGGGTCTGTCAATTTTGCTATTATCTTGGCTAGGAATAGCTTGCTGTAACAATGTTCTTTGCTTTTTGTTTGCAATTTCTTCATTGATTCTCATTCTATAGTGCTCTACTGTAGATATTCTCCCTTTATTTATTTCACTTCTAGAATCTATCGGAGGCTTGGTAGTGCTTCTAGTCTATTTTGGATTGAAATGAGGGGGCATATACTGTGATAGTCTAGGGATTGAACCTTCTTCCTCATTTTGGGGGTTTTCAATTCCCTCTTCATCCTCAGCCTTTTTTTGGTTCACCTCTCCTATCTGGTTCCTAAATAGGGGGCTTTCCTTCAAGGAACATTTTACCATTGGGCTTGTCTAATAAGGAATAATTTGCTCCACTACCAGATTAGGAGCTACATTCTTGCCTCTTGTTTCCACAACTTGGACTCTTGACTCTATTTTTTCCATGTTTAAACTAAAATAACCTAGCAATTTTTCTTCATTTTGAACATAGCTTTTGGGGCTTTTTGTCATAACTTTGGATGGTCCCAATTTGGATGGGAGGGTTTTAGGAAACTTGACACTGATGGTATCATCCTTACTATTTTCTTTTTCAACTTCTAGATTTTCTAGGATATCAAACATGTTCAAGCTGGGATCTTTATTACATACCTTATGATTTTTTCCTCCCTCATTATGTTGCTTTCCTTTCTCTTGGATTTTTTCTAGTTCTATGTTGGCTTGGTCAGCCTAGTTATTCTTAACCTGTATATATCCTTCCAAGTTAAGACGTGGTCCTTGAAACTTTGGGATCCCTCTCCCATTAGCTGTCCCCACGAAACCTTCACTCGTGGCTTCCTTGTTTACAGTTATTGTTAGACATTGGGCTTGAAGGTGGCCCTGGGTTTTACACATGCTACAAAATGCCAACTTGTTCTCATACTCCATAGGCTAAATCCTTAGAAATTGTCCATATCCTAGTTCCACCTAAGAAGGTAGATCAAAACCCAAGTTTTCATTTACACAGATCCTAGCATGCATCAGTCTAGTCCTTGCCCGGGTTGAATGGTCTATTGCCACAAGCTCTCCTATCGTCTTTGCTATGCCACTAAGCCAGTACTCATTAAAAAACTAGGCTAGGAGGTTTGGTAAGTAGACCCAAATGGGTGCTATATTAATGTTCTACTTCTCAGGGTTGAAATCCTCCCCCCACTTCCTTAGAAAGAGGCTACGCCTTCCTAGAAACCAGGGTCCTCTTTTCAAGATGTGCTCTGCATCATATTTGTTGTTAAGTCTTATCATAAAAAAACCTCTTTACATGGATACGATTTCTAAGCTTCCTGAAGTTTTCCATTTTTTTGCGGCCCATGAGCGAATAGTCTCAATGTTCGGCCTTCCTCCAAAAAACTTGCCAACTAAGGATGATGCCTCCATATCCAATAATCTTTCCATAATCTCCACTGGCACAATTAATCTGTTATTGTTTGGTATTAGGGGTGGTAGTTCACTGACTGGCTCCTTCTTTTTACCTTTCAACATTTCCAAAAAGGTTGGGCCCTTGATGCCAACTCCCGAACCCCAGTGGGACCCTTTGTCTGAGGGTTTATCTAGAGGATTTGTACCTTTAGCCTTTTCAAACTGAGCTGACAAGGAATCCTTTTCCTTTCCAGCTACAGCATTCTGCCCTACATCTGGATCTTCTCCTAGGGAATCCTTTTCCTTTCCAGCTACAGCATTATGCCCTACCTCTGGATCTTCTCCTTCTGTTGGTTCAAAATTCTTGCCTGTCATTTTTGCTCCTCCTTTGCTTCCTCTGCTTCCTCCACCGCTCCTCATCCCTTCTAGGTGCAACAAGAGTATGGTTAAAAATAATAAATATAATATTTTTAAAGTTTAATTTAATATTTATTATATTTAAAAATTTATGATAATTAAATAATAGTAAATTATTAAAACATATTATTTATTTTATAATTTATTAATTAAATCATAAATATTAGTTATAAATAATTTTATTTATAATATTTTTAGCAAGTCATATTGGTTTTTATGAGAAGCCACTCCCATTAAACTTTAAAAAAACATTATATTGCTATCAAGTTAGATAAATCATGTGCAAATTGCCTTTCATTAAAGATATATTTCATTTATTTCCATGATTGAATTTCCACATTAATATCTATCAAAGATGCATGTCATCTCCTTTAAATAATTCAAGGAGGAAACTCAACTCAAATCTTGTCACTTTGCAATTATTCAAGTATTGTTGTATAGACTATGTAGCCAAAAGGTGGAGACTTTGGAACTCTGAATAAAGGTCAAAGATTCAATTTTTTTAGGGGGGATAGGGTTGTACTCCATGCTTCATTAACCGAAGCATGGTTGGAAAACCATATATTAGTAAACAATATTCATATCATATGATCTAGGATCTCCTAGAAATTAAAACTACTTTAATGTTTTCAAACTTTTAAGTTTCTGGAACCAACTCCTTGATATCATTTTTTATTAAGAGATAAAATTTCACTAATATAGTTGCTTTATAAAATTTAAATTTTAGCCAAGATGAAATTCAACACCACTAATGGTCAAAATATTTGTTACTTATTTTTTATATTCTAAATATATTATTTGTAACAACATCAAAATTTTCTAATACTTTTTTTAAATGTTTTATTCATACCCTTAATATTTCAAGATATTATTTTTTATATCACTTTTTTATTTTTATTTGTGGGTTTAGCTCCTCTTCTTATTACCACTTGCAATATTTGTTTTTGTTTTCCCATGTCAATATCTCTTTGAAATTATTTTTCTCTTTGTTTTTCCTTTTTGGGCCACCCTCTCTTTTTTCAATTTCCACCAACTTTTTCATCTTCTTTAGTCTATTTAATTTTCTCACACTACTCATACAAGGAACATATTAGTGGGGTCATGTTTCTTTTTGTTTTTTTGAACATAGTTGTTAGCTTTGTGTATGTGGGTTGGTGAATGTATTTTGGTGCATATGGTTTGGTGCACGTGGTTTGATGCATATGCCTTTGTGTATGTGGTTATGCACATGGTTTGGTGCATGTGGTTGTGCACATGGTTGGTTATAAAAAACCACAAAGAATGGGAGGGTAGAGTTGAGCTTCAAGTGTGAGATCATAGACTTGGGGAGAGAATAGAGGTTATGAACCAAGGTTGTAAAAGTGATTTAAAGTTTGTATTGAACCATACTGTAACTATTGATATTGTGTAAATCAATTGTAATATAGTTTTGTGTTCTCCTTCTCTATATTTTTAATGATTGTTAGCCTTTGAAGAGGAAAATCATGTATTGTTCTCTACAAGAAATGAAAATATTTGTTTTTGTGGAAGTTTATTTGAGTTCTTTGATTAATATGCTTCTTTTTAAGCTTACATCCTATTGGGTTAGGTATTATCTATGCTACAGTCATGCTTCATGATTGTTTCAACTACTCTAGTTATGCTTATCATCTATAAGTTTATATTGCTCTAAAAGATCCTAATTACAAGGAATAACCTCAAAAGAATATTGTTTATTATGTTTCCCAAAAAACTCTAAATTTCAAGGACATCCTTCCATAACAATTACCTTCTTATGCTTTCCAAAAAAACCCTAAATTGATATGGATTTTCTTCTTCATCATTTCTTTATTATGTTGCTTTTAAAATATTAATGTCGAAGGGGTAACCTCTATGCTACTTTTATTTCTTGAACTAGAGAGGATTCTATAATACTTGAGAAAAATGAAGATGATTTACCTAGAATAAATAGTGTTTCATTACTATTAAAAGGTTATATATCATATTCCATTACTATTATACACATAATATCATTTTTTTACATCTATACAACATTGAGAGTTCTAAACTTAATCAAAGGCCTTGCTATAAAAAATTTGCCATCACTACACAATATTTAGAGATGCTAAAGTATCTACAAATTTATATTATTAGAAGTTTAAATCATCATTTCTTTATTATGTTTCTTTTAAAATATTAATGTGCAATTGGTAACCTCTACACTATTATTTTTTTAACTAGTGATAATTCTATACTACTTGAGAAAAATGAAGATGATTTACCTAGAATAAATAGTGTTCCATTACTATTAAAAGTTTATATAGTGTATTTCGTTACTATTATACACATAGTACCATTGTTTTACATCTCTACAATATTGAGAGTGCTAAATTTAATCAAAGGCCTTGTTATAAAATATTTGCCATCACTACATAATATTTAGAGATG
Organism: Wollemia nobilis; assembly: GCA_028583015.1. Taxonomy (NCBI): domain Eukaryota; kingdom Viridiplantae; phylum Streptophyta; class Pinopsida; order Araucariales; family Araucariaceae; genus Wollemia; species Wollemia nobilis. The sequence goes on from JAQPPZ010016349.1 coordinate 4,695,908, forward strand.
TTAAAGTATTTATAAATTTATATTATTAGAAGTGTAAATCAGTATTAGTTTTGAAGATGAAAACAATGATGGATATAATTATATACAGCTCATGCAATAAGAGAACATAATTTATTAGGAAAAGAGTGTTTTCTAGATTCATCTTTAATGTTATTATTTTTTTATAATAAGAATCTATCTTATCGTTATTGTTATAGAAGTATCCATTCCATACTTCACTATCAAAGTTATTTATCTATTATATATACTTATCAAAATATTATAACATAATATTTTTTAAGTTATTTGGTTATGTACTTTATGAGAAAAAACTTATCATAAAATATGTATAAGTGATAATAGTGACACTATGTAGCCATTTTTTTTGGTAGGTAAAAGGTGAGGGTTTTGAAAGGATCAGACATATTTGTACATAGAGATACAAAAGGAGTCATCTAGTTGCCCAAACTTACAATATTAAATCTAGCATAAAGGCAAGCTAAACAGAAAAACTGCCAGAAGAAAAAATAATCAAACTTGCATTCTTGTCCAATGGCAACATAGCCATTTGAACATAAAATAAAAATAAAAATTATCCTCATCCTGGCTAGTGGGCGACCAACCGACTGATAGTTCCATAAAACCCTGATAACCAAGACTCAAGGTATCAATGATTCATATTCAAGGCATAAAAAACTTAGGGCCCCCATTATTCCATAGAAAAAAAAAATATTCTTTCCTGAGAACACCATTGGGACCTAAGCGTAGAAGAAGAATTTGAACTTTTTATCACCCACTCAACCAACTCAATAGAAACTAGCTACCAAAAATGGACATCTACAACATATTACCCCAGTGATAGTAAAACCCTCCATATCAAAAAATTTTGAAGACTAAAACCCCACATATCCTATTGAATTCCAACCATCGTCCGAACTCTAGAGAAAAACTTACACCAAACCTCCATCTCAGAACAAAAATAGGGGCCATGGAGTAAGGTTTTGGCAAGAACCCAAAATCTTGGGATCTGTGGGTTCAAACCCCATAGACAACTTATAAGAAAAAACCCACCACCCTGTGGGTTCTAATCCTACCAATATAAAAAAGAATCGTAGACCCCCAATGAAGGAACCCAAAAACAAAAAGCAACCAAACACTACCCCTGAACAAAAAAATCTCTCATTCACTGTCTATCCAAAATAACAATAGCATTTTGGAAAAATATGGATCAGGGGACTCTGGTACTAACATCAGGTCACCGCGAGGCACTAAAAATATTTCACCACTATCTAACCAATTGTACTATAGTGGATTGAAAAAAAAATAGAACAGAGGACTTTAGCACCACCACCAGGCACGAGAAAAGCTTCACCACCAATAGATTCAACTAATAATCATAGATATCTCTTCCAAAGATCCAAAAATGATCTTATGCCTATGAGCTCCCCTTCCATTGGCTCCTTTACCATTACACTATGCACCCAAAATCCATAAGGGTCAACTATTTCCAACCTACAATAAAATATGAATCTTACTATCTTCATATACAATGATTGGGCTCCTCCAAAACCCCAACTCACGTCTCCAAAACTATGTAACCATTGAGTATTTATAGACTTAAGTAATTGTACTTGTAATATATATTGATAGTGGCTGTAATTTTTTAGTGAAAATAAAAAATAAAGTCAGTATATATTTAAAATTATTCAATCCATCACATAGCCTAACCATAGAAATTTTAGGACTATGAATAGAGGTCTAAGGTTTGAATATTGTAGGAGGAAGAGTTGTACACCATGTTTTGGTAATTATAGTATGATTGGAGATCACCATATATTGGGTAAACAATTTTTGTCTCATATGACCTATGGCTTCATGCACAATAAAAAACTACTTTGTCCTTTAATTTATAATATCATTTTACAATACCATATGTAAGTATCCCTAAAATAAAATCAAACTGATAAAAAAAATTCTATGACACAAAAAGATGCAAACTTGTGACACATTTGTGTACTTATGAGAAAATGTGATAGAGATGTCATTCATAAAAAACTATTAAAAAAAAAATTCTTGCTTACTCAAAATCATATGAAACTTCAAATAATCACTATGTAGAGGATGAAACCCTTTGTAAAAGGTATATAACTTTCATTGAAAACAAATGAAAATATATTTCAATTATAGGGAATTCATAAATTATTTTTAATAATATCATTTGATGACTAGGTAAAAATAATATTATTACAAGTGTTCATCAATTATTGTTGGAGTTGGGCTTGAGGGCCTGGCCTATTGGTTAAAAGTATTCCCTTGGGAGGGTGGTTTGAATCCCTCAAACCTTGTAGAACTAGAGGGTATATCACACTAACACCATGGAATACATTAAAAAAATTATCCAAAACAATTTAAGGTCAATGAAAAATGTAACGAGTTACTAATTCAATGATTCCATATGATGAAGAAAACAAATGCTATTTTTGGAGTTAGTATCCTAGAAATATAAGCATATCTATAGATAATAAAATCAAGTAACAAATATTGGTCTTGATGAAATTCAAATTTTAGAAGGTAACTAGTCAAGGGAGATTTTATCTCTTATAAAAATTATGTTATGGAATCACAAAAACATGGCAATTTGAGGAAGATATAGAATATTTTAAATAGAAATAGAGATGAATAATATATTTGATGAAAAAACAACCTAAATATGATCTAAGTGACCTTACAATAAATATAATGTTTTGTTATTTATATAAAAATAACTATAACGAGGAAGATATACAATATTTTTAATAGAAATAGAGATGAAGAATATATTTGATGAAAAAACAACCTAAATATGATTTAAGTGATCTAACAAAAAATATAATGTTTTGGCCATGACACTTTTTCTCTTTTGGCTATGACGATGCAACATGTTGCGATATCACAACACTTTTTCTCATTTGGCATCGACGATGCAACATGTCACGATATTGTGTCACTCTTTCTCCTTTGGCCAGTACGACGCAACATGTCACGATATCATGACACTTTTTCTCCTTTGGCCACGACGATGCAACATTTCATGATATCGCGACACCTTTTCCTCCTTTGGCCGCGATGATGCAACATGTCATGATATCATGACACTTCTTCCTCCTTGATTTCTCCCTTTACTTTGGACCACGAAAATGCAACATGTCACGATATCGTGACACTTTCCTCCTTGTGGTGTTTTGCTTTTTCTTTGATATTTAACATTTGGGCCTCTTCAAACTTCTTGGAAAGCATGTAAAAATGTGGGTCCCCAATTTTGGGGTATGTTGTGGAGTAGCAACAACACTTCCAAATGGTGAATTTCTCTGTTTAAGTTTTGCTTCCCCTTTTTTGATTAGCCTCTGGTCATGTTTCCCTTTAGTTAGTTCTTCTAGTTGGTTCCTCTGGGCGCCTTTACCTTAGGTGGCCCCTGTTGTTTTCAGGTTGTCTTGTTCTGCTGCTGCCATTATTCCCCCTTGCCTCCCTCTTCGGAGGCCCGCGGCTATCTTGTACAAGGTTCAGGGACCTTTCAACACCCTTTCAACCAATCAAAAAAAACAAATATAATGTTTTATGTTTTGTTATTTTTATACTTTTTTTTTTATTTTCATCAACTATTGCTAGAGTTAGGCTTGAAGGTCTAGTCCGTTGGTCAAAAGTATTCCCTTGGGAGGGTGGTTTGAAACTCTTAAACCTTGTAGAACCAGGGGGTATGTCACACTAGCATCATCGAATACATTAAATTTTTTACCCAAAACAACTGAAAGTCAATGGAAAAATATAACGAGTTACTAATTCATTGATTTCATACAACAAAGAAAAAAAAACTACTGTTAGAGTTAGTATGTTAGAAATATAAGCATATCTATATAAAATGAAATCAAATAACAAATCTTCACCTTGATGAAATTCTAATTTTAGAAGGTAACTATTCAAGGGATATTTTATCTCCTAATAAAAATGATGTTATGGAGTCACAAAAATATGGCAATTTGAGGAAGATATAGAATATTTTAAATAGAAATAGATATGAATAATATATTTTATGAAAAACAACCTGAATATGATTTAAGTGACCTAATAATAAATATAATATTTTGTTATTTTTATAAAAATAACTATAATGAGGAAGATATAGAATATTTTTAATATAAATAGAGATGAAGAATATATTTGATGAAAAAACAACCTAAATATGATTTAATTAACCTAACAACAAATATAATGTTTTATGTTTTGTTATTTTTATAATTCTTTTTATTACATAAGAGAGTTGGTTACAACCACTATTTTTAGTAACTGGCTAGGATAGGGTTCAAACCACATAGAATACTCTTAACAAACCTATCCATTTCATTCTTGTTGAATTAATATGAGATGGGGACCACCAATTTCTCAGGGATTGTATCATTGTCATCAGTCTAGTGTGCACTCAGAGAATTCAAAGCAGACTACTACCTTTGCAAAGGGTTGGCTTCCCTCCAAGGTTTGAATCTAGGTCTCTTCTTGCTAAGGGACCATACACACCTACATTTACCAATACACCTTGCCCTTGGGGTGTTATATTTATAATAATATCTCTAATAAAAACCATACATTACTTGTTGAAAAAAATAATGTGAAACGTGAATAAGTTGTAGAGGGAGAAAACTGCCCTACAATGTACAATTTCCAAAAGGTGAATCCTCAAGAGAGAAGCCTTTAGGGTGAAACATGGGGGTATGTTGTTATCTACACTCGGTTATAGGGAGGGAATGTTTCACCAAGAATATTTTAATGACTCTCTCTAAGTCCTCAAGATATTCAGGAATGTTTGATGCATTCAATTTCAAGAAATCACTTAATTTTAGGTTTTCTATATCTAGGCTATGAAATATAAAGGACAATACATAAATATAAAATTTAGGAATACAAGATCTAACCTAGGATTATTCTTTCTTTGAATGATTTCTATCTAGAAAATATTTCAAGCAAGGGCACAATATTAATGCACAATATTTAACCCTAGATGCACACTATATGCTCTTTCTTTTTAGATGCCTAAAAACCAATATAAATATCATATCAACAACCTACAGATTAATTAGACCACTTATCTTGACTGGTGGTTGATCCAAGCCTTTGCTACCTCTTGTCCAATGATATCATAAATTATTGTTCCTATAATTTAAATCAATAAACACTTGAAAATGGAATTAGCATTAGATGACCTACTTAAGTTGTACAATAATTATTGGAGGTACATCAGTAAAGCCCCCTAGATCCCTTTACATAATCTTTGAAAATATAAGCAAAAATTAACCTTTGGATATTTAATCACAAAATAGTAATGCAAGAGAGTAAAAATAGAAAATAGAGTATGCAAATATGATCTAGATACAGTTTAAGACCTTATCATGTAATTATTTTTAGCAGGTTACCCCCAATTTGTCTCTAGGTAAAATCAAGCCTTGTAGAAGAGAAAAGGAAGCAGACATAAAATAACTTGTGAGCATGTTAGAATAATCAAGGATATTTTAGAAATCATAAGTGTGTGAGATCAATTGTGTGTGTGAAATATGATATCATCCGTCCTTTTATATGTGATATTGAAGGTGAAAATAGTGGTAAAACCTTGGAAAAGTTGATGCTAAATGTACCAAAGAGAAAAATTAGGGTTTATAAGGAAGAAACCCTAAAAGCATGAAATCACACCCCATCCTAACGGGTCCTGATTTCCCTTTCATGAAATCGCTCCCCATCATAAATGGGTGTGATTTCACCTAGAAGGGCAAAAAGGGTAGGGAAATGGGAAAGAGGCCCATTCATTGCCTTAGGTAGGGGTTAGGGACCTCTTTGGAGGCTCTAGGAATATTTTCAACTAAAAGTGGGTCAATTTTCCATGTCTACATTTTTCCCTCTCTTTGATGTATTTAAGTTCTAATAAATGCATCAAAGAAAGTATGTAGGCACATACTTGAGAAAAAAAAAAAAAAATGGGATGGCTAGTTTAGAAGAAAGGGGTGGTGCAAAAATAATATTGTGCTAGACACTTTCCAATTTTGCATGCAAATTGAGGCATTAGGGACTTTAATGCCTCTATAGGCCAGGGAGCCCCCTCAAGTTTTATGAGGAATACATTCATCATAAAATCTTGAAAGGTTTGATGTTGACGAAGAAAATAGACGAAGAAACAAAAATCAAGAAAAATAAGGGTAAAATCCAGGGTTACAAGGGTGAAAAGGGATAAAAATCCTGATTCATTTTCACTACATATTGAAGGAGAATGAGCTCTAGGGATAAAAATACAATGGTGTGGCTGGTGCACCGATCTATGATTATGAGGGGTAATACCAGCACAAAGGTGGACAGAGCATAGGTAGACCCTAAAATATTTCCTTCACATGTAATTTTCTTCATCGTGTTGCATATTTAGGGTAGGTTAGGTTTTTTCTTTTTTAGAGATTTTTATGCTATATTCGACGACTTGCTTTGCACCTAACTAGGGCACAATTTCATGGATTTATTGTGATTTTATCCTTGTTAAGGCACAGTGAAATCACACAAAAAAAAATTTGGGTGCAATAGCTCTCGAAAGAGGGGGTATGATTTTGTCGAAAACAAAGCAAAATAAATGGGAAGAAAGAAAAACAAAAGAAATAAAAAGAAAAAGAGGAAATAGAAAAGAGATGCAAGCAACATATGATGTGCAAAGTTAGGATGTAGTCAGCTGATGCTTAAATAAAACATTTTAATTTATTTTATTTTATTTAATTAAATTGATTATTATTATTTTTTTTTGGGAATGCACCTAGGTATACATGAGAATCGAGACTAGTTGGTAGGTGTACTAGAGGCTAAGCTAGATGCACTAGGGCTAGAAAATATGTCTTACCTATAGGTGGTGGATTTAGACAACCTTGTGAGGATACCTCATATTAAGACATATAGGGCTATGCTGATAGCCCTAGGAGAGAGGTGGTATCCAAAGTCATCCACATTTCGGTTATCCACAGGTAAGCACACCATTACACAGGAGGATATGTGGTGGATTTTATGAATTCTTATCAAGGGAACACCTATTTATGAAGCACAAGGGCAAGTAGTCACTTTGTGGTTATTTTCAGCAGGCTGGACCCACTAGGTGTGAGAGAGCACCATTTTCATTGATGATTTGGTGGGTTGATATGGGGTGGACCCTCTGACGACTATGCTCTACAAGGCTATGGTTGGTCTTATAATATGTCATACTAGTAAATGACATCTTATATATGCTATGAAAAGACTAGTTGCATACATGTGACATGAGAGAGTTGTGTTTGCATGGGATCCATATGTGTTGGCCCGCTTGTATAATATATTGTACAATATCATGTACAAGCGACGTACAATTTTAGTGTACATGACGTTGCTCCAAGTGTGGTGATGGGATCACATAGTTATCCATAGGCTAGATGCACTTCTAGTTCCACTACCCAGCCCAAGAAAACCATCATAATATAGTTCACCAATATCCCTATAGATATTTGTGATGGCCTATGCATGGAACCTACCACTAACTAGGAGGATGATCGACGAGCTTCGGTATTTGAAGCTCATCTAGTTACCATGGTGCCTTAATTTAGGGTGGGATGAGGATAGAGTGGATCTAGCTAGGGTGAGAAGAATTAGGTGGCTAGCATCGAAGGAGGGGGAGTCGAAGGTCTAAATATTTGATAGAGTACTACGATAGTTTACGATTTCATAGGAAGTCCTAAACCTGAAGGACTACTAATACTAGAGAGTGACTCAGGATCAAGCAGGGGTGGGGGATGATCTAGATATCATCTGATGATTTGAGGAGGATTTGGATAATCCTCCCTATGTTGACTCAAGGGAGGATTTGGATGATCCTCCCTATGTTGACTCAAGGGAGGTTGGTCATGGGCCTGTACATGCAATGATATTTTTGAGAGGTTTCTCACTAGGCCATAGAGAGGATATAGTAAGATCCTATAGTATGATATAGAGGTAGTTGCATGCTTGGGTCCTAATGGTGGTAAAGGCCACCCAGACTACAAGGATTAGAGAGGGAGGGCTATGAAGTGCCCCCATAGAGGTTGAGAGGCTACAAGGTAGAGACCTAGGAGAGACCTCAATATTTGTAATTATAGATGGCTAGGAGGAGATAGAGGAGCTATAAGCACATATAGATACTCTATATAGCCAAATGGCCCATATCTAGGAGAATAGGGCCAAGATGCCAGAGGGACTACAAAGATCACTGATAACTACAGAGGTTGAGAGGGATGCAATTTAGGTGGAGGACAATCAAATCCAAGGGGAGGTGACCTATCTAGGTAGAGAGTACTAGATTTCCAGGGCAGAGAGGATGGTTGTCATTGGGAGTAGCCAAGCATGCAATGGTATGTAGCTACTACAAGAGGAGCTATAGAGGATACGATAGAGGTTGGAGGTTGCCATTCAGTAGGCTACATTCTTTGAGATAGTATATTGTGTAGTTGTTCCATCAAAGCAGAGGATGTCTCTTTCCTTATATCTATAGTTAGTGAGCACATCATGATATCAATTACGAATGGTAATAGCATCACAATAGTCTATGCAGTAGACTGGGCTGCCTCCTCCTTAGGATGGGCAAGAGAGAGGAGGATCCCAAAGCTAGATCTAGGGATTGGGATCAAGATGATGCACCAATTTTTTATTATGGTGTGCATCCCTAGGTTGAGTATACCAAGTCTGTATTTTAGTATGCCAACCAGACACTAATATAACACATATCTTTATCTTGAGTAATACATATCTGCTCCTTTTATCTTATTTTATGTGTAATGTGTGTGATGATTTAATGTTTTAAGTTTTTTTATGTTTTGAGTTTATATATTGTATGTTTTATGTTTTTATGTTATGCAAACTACCTAAATGCAAACTACATGAAATGGATGGATGGAAAAGGAAGAATAAGAAATAAGAAGGATAAGAATGAAGAAGAATATGAAAGAAGAAAGAAAAATAAGGAAGAATAAGGGAGAAGAAGAAGAATAATAATATCCAAAAGTCAACCAACTAAGACATAGAAGGATGGATGGTCCGTAGTACATACTTATGCATTATTTTTTGTTTAGCCATATTATTACAAGAATCTCCTTAATATTGAGAACCTTCGATAATATTATCTCTCATAAATATTCTTAGATTTTGCCTCTCTAGAATAATTACTATATTGTTCAAAAATTTTAATAATTCCATGAGATATAACAACTTTATATTTGCTTTAGGATGTGGAGCTGGCAAGAGGGATATAGAAGGTGTCTTTGACTAAGGCAAGGCTCTATGTGTGGGAATAGGAGAAAATTGAGATGTTGAAATGGCCAAAACCTGTTACACATGATATGGAAATTATGGCATGGTGACCTTAGAAGGAAGCTTGCCAACTGAGATCAACACAATTTCTATAAAAATTATATCTTGGAAGACTTGCAAGAATATCATCTTTTTGGCTAGTTAAATTTGGGATAGAGGATTGGATGTAATAGATGTATACCTGATATTGGGAATTTTTGATATCTTATAGGATCTACTTCCACATCTTGTTGAATCTAATATTGAAATCAAAGATATTTTTTTTTGAATACCTCTAAATTGAGGTGAACTGGGTAATTAATGAAAATGAGTCTCCTACCTATTCAAATTAAAAAATGAATGGTTTGACAAGCTGATCCCATGAGCTAATACTATTTTCATCAATGGATATATACTAGGTGAGAACATTTCCTCTAAAATATATGGCTAGTAGTCTCATCATGATATCTTAATTTTGGATATTGTGAATAAAATCTAGGGAAACTACATCTTGGTTGTGCTCACAGGAAATTTTCTCAAAGCCATAAAATGTTTGTAAGACTTTAAGAGCATACTAAAGGATTTCATGGAGATCTATAAGAAAAATAGCATTGTTTCTATTTGACCCTGGATAAATTTGTCTCACCATGATTTTTGGGTGGGGATTTTCAAGATATTATCTAGGAATGGATTACAAAAGGATAATACTTTGAATAAAATAAAATATTATTGGATAATGGGATTTACTTGACCTTCTATGAGCTTTGTGCATAGGTAATTCAATTATTTGAAGGGTTTCTTTGATACTTTTGGCTTTAGATCTTGTTAGAACATGATTTTGAAGCACTTCCTTAGAGATCATTCCTTCAACAAAGTCACCAATATTAGGTTCTTCAATCAATAGAGTCTCCAAGTGAATATGTATTCTCTACTAGTAAGGTCAATATATTCACCATAATCTTGAGCATATGGGTATATCAGACAAAAATTAAAATTATTCATCTTATTGGGCATGCCAAAAACCCTTGGTATATAAGCTTCCTAGTGGTGATAAGTGTGCCATTTACTACATATCCAACATTGGATGATTAGGTATTTCTCCCTACTAACTTCTAGATAAGGTTGATTCCTTGTAAAATAAAAATAAATGAAATGGGAGAAGACTAAACATAGAAATGGAGGGTTAGAAAGAGAAAGGAGAGAAATGTGGATTAAATGTAGACCACTTTTGGTTAATAGCACTACCACATCATATGCAAAACACAATACAACTAAACTACATATAGGTCCTAATAGACTAGTCACCAAGCAAAGCATTAAAAAATGTAAACTATGTTCAAATCATGATCTCTAATAATCCAATATCCCTTAGCACCAAAGAAAGCTATTATAGAAGAAATCATAACCACATGATCAAATGCTAATAATCCCTAATATTTCAATAGCCCAAAGTGATAATTCAAATAACAACTTAGACCTAATAGAATAGAACACCCATAAATATTTTATAAAATATCTAGAGCATACACAACATTCATAAACTAAAGAATTCCACAACACAATACTATAAAAGGTAAAAAAAACAAGTTGATTCATTAAAATTGTAGAAAACATTGCACATTATACAATAGAAAAATACTCAACTTCCCAACCCTCATTCAAAGGTAAATTGTACTATTTATAGATTAATATACTAAACTACATAATAATTACAAGAATGGCTTGCCATAGGCTTACCTTTTCAGAGTTTGTACCTAATCAACATGATTGGAACGAGTGTATCACTTTTTTCTCTATCTTGACTAGATGTTTTGGTATAGAACCATTCAGTATCTTTAGAAAACATGTTTTCTTAGTAGGCTTATGCCTCTTGAGCATACTCAAATCCTCCCACTATTCCTTATTGTTAATCCAACTATTATATTTGTAGGGATCTATATTTATTATTAATTATAGTTGATGATATTTTAAGTTTTAGGATATTGGCTATCACTTTCGTATAATTGCTTTGCTCTTAATAGATGAGAATTTCTAGGTGGCACAAACCTTTGATTTATATGATATCCTATGAAATACTTGTCTAGGTACATTCCTATTTTGTTGTTAAATGTTGTAGGCTTCTATTTATGGCTAGGGTGTTAAGGACCTGACCAAGGCTACTATGAATTTTTACTAATATGTTTTAGAACCTCTAACCACTTAATATTTTGGTATCCCAAGCATTTGGCCACCTCATACCCAAATACTCTATACCCAACCACTTTAAGTGGTTATATTCATACGTCAATTGAATTTTGACCCTATTAATATGGATTTGTTGTTAGGATCCCATCCTAAAATTATTATGTAAGACCAATTTACAATGTGGGGACCCCATTCTAATGATATATTGTAACGGTATGTGGTATTTGAGGCACCTAGACAAGTGGTGCCATTTAATTTAATAATTTGTTTGGTAGAAGCTTCTAGCTTGGGTGACACTTTGCATGTAAGAAAATCCTTGAGCATTAGGTTTGGGTTGAATGAAATTTTATTTTAAAGAAAATGGAGCATAAATGAATGTATCACTTTTCATATTAAATAAAATTATTGAAGGAGGTTCTCCCCTCGAAGAGGAAAATGATTCTATATTGTGATTTATGAGATAAATATACATTTTTGCATTTACATTTCATATTGTAATACTTTATATTTAATTAATTATTTTTTTTATTGCAATATCTTCGTTGATGTGTTTAGAAGGTTCATAAAAAGTGGTATCAAAGTAGTTTCTAGGGTTGTGTTTTGCTACAACTACAATAGTTTTTGCCCTTCCATTTTGACTATTAGGTATAAATTTTCCAAGTTTTTTTTCTATTTATTATCTTATTAAAAATCATCTAGTCATTTTTTTGTTTTGATTTAATAGGTTAGAAACCTCGTGTTGAGGATTTTAAAATAACACAAAGGAGATGCCATTATTGGCTAAGAAACTAGTGAAGTCAATGGAAATTAGGCTCTAATACCCAGGCCCCAGAAAACACCCTTATACATACTTGATATCCCATGTATATTTGAGTATATCAAGAGACACCCTAGGATTAGGAGAAATATTTATCCATAGGAATTTTTTCAACCATGTATCTATCCATAGTGCATCAAGAATGACACATGGGAATATCAGCTTCCTATACTATTAGAGAGGTGGTAATGTGGTGAATGGTATGCATGGAATCCTTATGGAATAATGGTCTAAAATATTGGTTTGAGTACTATCATTCATTGCTATAGTATAATAAAGAGTTATGGGCAGTACATACACCCTAGCCTAGAGTATGCTATTTCTATTGAACCATACCACAAAATTTGAGAATACTGAAGAGACTACACTATCGCATAATTAACTATACTAAATAGTTGAAAGAACTAATGGTGAAAGTAAAAATCAAGTCTTGTTAGGGTAGTAGTCAATAACAATTGGGTATTATTTCAACAAGAGTTAGAGTTAGTAATAGTTAAGACAGAGTCTTATAGAGTCAGTAACGGTTACTTGTTACAATTGGAAATTATAATAGTTAGATAAATTATCAATAATAGAGTCTTTCAAGACAATAATAAAAAATAGTGAGCTACAAATTTAGACATAACAATGTTAGTAATATACATTGTAGAGCCTACTAAGGGGTTGTTGAATAGAAGTCAATTATCTAAGTGAACCAAGACTCAAAAATAAAAATAAGCAATACTTGAGGACAACATTCCCTTAGAAAAGAATTCATTTTGATACCTAGCACATTCTATTTTTTTTTAAATCTAATCATTTTAGTATATAACACACAAACATTTTTTTGACCCATTACTAAAAATAGTAACTCCTAGAACAACACTTATATTTTTAGTAAGTCAGTTGTGGTGGTCCAAATTACACATATATGGATGGAGGGACTATAGAGGCAATAAAGTCGTTGGAACAAAACCAATAGATAACAAAATCAATCATTTAGTACCTTAACAAGACAAATATCCTACACTAGGTAGGAAGTTAAACAGATGAAATATCACATACATATTATAAAAATTGATTAGATTAAAGTTAAATCAGTGACTGAAGATAGATTCTTAGAAGTGGAAGATCATTTAAAGGAAGACCCAAAAATATTTCATCATAATAACATTGAAGGATTTGGTGGTATTTTAGGAAATAAAGAGAAAGAAATCCATAATACTATTTTTGGCAAAGATACCCAATTTAAGATTCTTAAATTAGAAATTTACAAGTTTAATGGAAAGGACATTGATGATTAGTTGTGTTGAGCATAATAGGTCTTCAAACTCCATAATATACCCCAATATTTATGGGTCAACATGGCATATTTTAAATTTAAATATGAGGCCCTACAATGGTATCAATGGTTACAAAATACTAATCCTGACCCTTATTTAAAAGACTTTGAGTCCCAATTACTCACTCATTTTGGCCATAGCAATTATGAGGACTGTACAGGAGCCTTAAAAAAAATTAAACAAACTTCTATTATCTGATACTTTCAAACATAATTTGAGAAATTGGCCAATAGGACAAAAGGGGTTGAGTGAAGGATTTTATTAGATTTTTTTATCAGGATTGAAATATGATATCAACACAGAGGTTAAATTGTTCAAACCATAGTCTATGATGTAAGCCATATGATTAGCAAGGTTAGCAAAAGAAAAAAAATTCTGAAAGGAGATAATCCAAATTCCCACAAGCCAAACTCACATTTCCCTCTAATTTCATGTAGAACATTGGAAATAAATCTCTTTCAATCAAATGATTGACTAGGGAGGAAATGAACACCCATAGACCACAAGTATTATGTTATAATTTTGATGATAAATATACTTTGAGTCATAAAAGTGTATAACATAAATTAATTTTGTTGGATGTGGATGATCCAATAACCATAAATTATTTTGATGAAGAATATCATTAGTAAAAGGAACATATAGAACATCTAAATGTACCAGGAGAATGCCAACCAAAATATTTAGTGCATACCTTAGAAGGTGTACCAACTCCCCAAACCATGAAAGTTATAGAACATTTCAAAGGACAATGGGTCATAGTTATCATTGACAATGAGAGCACACATATATTCATTGACCAAAGGTTGGAAAAATAGGGGAATTGTTATATTAATGCTTGTAACTCCTTTTAAGTCATGATTGCCAATGTAGGAACATTACCTTGTAAGAGAAAGTGTCAAAATATTAAAATACAAATAGAGGAATGTGATCTTAAGTTAGACATGTTTTCCCTACACTTAGGTGGGTGTGATGTTGTTTTTGGGGCTCATTGGTTAAGACTATTGGGACCAGTATTGTAATATTTATCTAAACTATGGATAAAATTCAACCAAAAAGGATTAGAGTACACTTTAAAGGGGTTGAAGGTAGGGGCTACTCAAAATTTTATGTCTCAATGAATGGAAAACCTCTTGAAAAATTCCAACCCTGAAATTATGGCCCAACTATTTGTTATTCATAACTTATATAGCAAATATAATGACCATTCAAATTAATTACAATTGTTATTACAAAAACATGCCATAGTTTTTTGGGAGCCCAAAGTACTACGTCCTTTTCATACTCATGATCATGAAATTAAACTTATTCTAGATAGTATTCCTCCAAATTTACACCAATACAAGTATCCATATGCAAAGAAATAAAAAATAGAGAAAAATATGCAAAAACTTCTTACTATAGAGGTTATTCAATCCAGTGTCAATTCCTATTCTTCCCTAGTATTGTTGGTATAAAAGTGAGATGGTTATTGGAATTTGTGTGTTTTTTTTAGAGAACTCAATAAAATTACTATTAAGGAAAAATTTCCCATTCCATTCATTGATGATTTGTTAGATGAATTACTTGGTGCTCAATATTTCTCAAAATTGGATTCATGATCATGATACCATCATATTAAAATCAATGATGATTATATTCCTAAAAATACTTTTAGGACTCATGAAGGGCACTATGAATTCTTGGCTATTCCATTTGGTTTTATTAAAGCACCCTCCAATTTTTAGAGTTTGATGAATTTCATTTTTTGTCCCTTCCTTCATAAATTTATTCTAATTTTCTTTGATGATGTTATGATTTATAGTCATCCTTGGGAGTAGCACCTCAAACATTTGGACCAAACTCTACAAATTGTATTCAAGAATAAAATTTATGACAAGAGATCTAAGTTTTTTTTTTGGTTGTAAGAAGTCGAGTACTTGGGTCACATTATCACAAAAGACAAAGTTAAAGTTGATCCTAAAAAAATTAGGCTATTCAAGAATGGCCAAAGACTCACACCCTCGAGGGACTTCGAGGATTATTTGGACTCATAGTGTATTATCACAAATTTACATATAACTAAGGAAATATAGAAATCCTTTAACAACCATGTTGAAAAATAATTCTTTTATTTGGTTAGAACTAGTGGAGAAGATTTTCAATGAATTAAAGCAATCCATGAAAACCACCCTAGTGTATGCAATGCTTAATATTTATAAAACTTTTGTTATTTAAAGTTATACTTTAGGCTACGCAATTTGAGTCATTTTGATGAAATAAGGAAGACTATTGGCCTTTACCAATAAAGTAGTTTTAGGTCAAATTTTGGAAAACTATACTTATGCAAAGGATATGCTAGCTAGTTTTACATGTTGTTAATCATTAGAGGTCATATATCATTGTGTGCCATTTTTAATCAAAATTGACCACCAAAGTCTCAAGTACTTCTTGGAATAATGAGTAGCCACAACTAAATAAAAAAAGTGGGTTTCTAAATTGATGGATATAATTATGAAATAACATATAAAAATACAAAGGAGAATATCATGGATGATCAACTATCTTGACAATTTGAAGATTAGAGTATGTTAAATGTTATCTCTTCACCAATATCTCAATGGATTAATAATCTCAGATAAGAAATGCCTAAGGATTATGGCTTGCAAACTTTGATAAAAAAATTTAAGTAGAGCCTAACACATTCCATAAATACACTTTGGATGGATAAGGTTTGAGATATTATAATTGAATTGTTATTCTCTAAACCTTACAAATGTAGGAATTCATCTTATAGGAGATGCATACCTCACCAATAGAAGGACATTATAGGATTCTATAAAACTTATGAAAGGACCAAGAATGCTTTCTTCTAGAAGAGAATGAATAATAATATTTAAAGTTTTGTGGCCAAATGTGAAAATTGCCAAGGAATTAAAGGAGAAATTATCCCTTGGAACCCTTTAACCCTTATCAATTCTAGAACAAGTATGTGCATATATTTCTATGGATTTTATTGAAGGGATACCCAAATTGGGAGGAATATGAGTTATTTTGGTGGTATTGTATTATCTCATAAAATATGCTCATTTTTGTTCCTTATCCCATCCCTAGACAACCTCTATAGTAGTCCATATCATTTTAATATCCATCTTTTGCCTTCATGGAATACCAAAATCTATTGTGTTAGACAAAGGCCCTACCTTTACTAGTTATTTTTGAAGGAACTATTTAAGTTGTATGAAACTCAAATAAAAATGAGTTTTCCCTATCATCCTCAAACTGATGGGCAAATAGAAATTATTAAAAAATGCCTAGAAACCTACATTTAATGTTTTACATTCAAACAACTTGCATAGTTGGAAAAATGGCTCCCTTTGGTCAAATGGGTGTATAATACTTCATGTCACACTAAAACCAAGGTTGCAGCCTTTGAAGTAGTATATTGTCATCCTCCATCAACACCCTCATCATAAATTCTAGGAAGCTCCAAGGTTCATACTATGGAAATCATTCTCAGCTAGCATGTCACAATATTTTGATAACTTAGGATGAATTCTGAATTGGCCTAGAATCATATGCATTAGCAAGTTGATCAATATTATTATAATAATAGCTTTGAACTAGGGGATATTATTTTTCTCTTCGTAAAACCACACAAACAATCATCACTCTAGCTCCACATATGCTAAAAACTAGCTGCCAAATACCACGGACCCTACCAGGTATTACATTGAATTGGTTCAATAGCCTAAAAATTGTCCCTTTTGGCTATGTCTAAGCTCTATCTAGTCTTCCATATATCTTATCTCAAGAATTTTATTGGAAACAAGGTACAAGTTCAATCAACTTTACCAAATCTATATGAAGAAGGTTCCATTATGCTCAAACCTAAATAAATTTTGGACTAGAGATCATGCACCCTTTGCAATTGTGTCATCATTGAGGTTCTCATTCAATGGCATAGACTATAACCAAAACATGCCAAATGGGAGTATCTCTAGAAACTACAAGAATAGTTTCCTCATACCTAGGTTTAAGGATAAATATTTTGGAGTATGAAGGACATGTTAGGACCCCATACTAACATTATTATGTAATGACTCATTTCCATTGTGGGGATACCATTCTAATGATATTTTATAATATTTGGTAATGGTATGTGGCACTTCAGGTGCCTAGACAAATGGGCCATTTTTTTGTACCTGTTATAAATAATGTATTTGTTTGTTTCGTAGAAGATTCTAGCTTGGGTGGCACTTTCTATGTAAGCCAACCCTTGACCATTAGGTTAGGGTTACACGAAATCATGAAATTTATCTTTAAAATAGAAGGGGACATAAACGAATGTATATTTTTACATATTCAAACAAAGTATTGAAGAAGGTTACTCCCTTAAAGAGGCCAATGATTCCATACTATGATTTATGATATTACTATATATTTCTACATTTATAATACATATTGCAATATAATGATCTTTCATGAATTGCTATTTTTATTACAATATTTATATAGATGTGTTTATTTTAATTAGGAGATTCCTAACTTTTGGATGGATGTGTAGTCTTTTCATGGAAATTACCAAAATATCTTTGTATTATGCAGAGCAAATTAATTAAATTATTAGTCCAACAAAATTTTTGGATCTATCTATGTGGATATTTTCATGGGTCCATAGGCCATAATATAAAATATCAAGTACACCAAAAGTAAGCTAAATTTGGCTATAAAATAGGTCATTTCCAAACTAGATACTGCTCTAGGAAAGATATTGAATAGAGAGAATTTTGACATTATGACTTATGATTTTTCCACACTTAAAATCCATGTGAATATGGAATTTATTAAATACTTCTATAGGTTAATAGAAGATAAGATAAATGATATAGTGAATAAGAAAATGAATCTTAATGCTAAAAGGAGTACTTGATGGAATTTCATATAAGACACTGATGATCTCGAGCGATGACATGAATGATATTGGTAGGATCAAAAGAAGCATCATCGGGTACAACATCACTTTCAGATGGTGGTGCACTACTTTTTGGTTTTTCATATGGTAGGCTTTTCGACGGTGATAAAGTCGGTATCGAGGAACCACCATATGGTGAGGGAGGTCATAGTGGTTTTGATACAATTAGGTTTTTACTAGGTGATTGCCCCAAACCACCTTCATGGATATCATATTCTTTTACTAATAAGGTTAGGGCATCCTCTGGGACTTCTTCCTTCCAAACCCCCATACCCTTCTCCATCTCTAGAAACACTATTTATTTCCTACGTGGATCAATGGAATCCCTAATTTTCCAATACACGAATGGGATCAACTAGATATTGAAACAATACGTGAATGGGATCTATCAAAATGGTGACTATCTAAAAAAATGGAGTTGTTTGCTTTCCCATGTGGTT
This sequence comes from Wollemia nobilis, assembly GCA_028583015.1. NCBI lineage: Eukaryota > Viridiplantae > Streptophyta > Pinopsida > Araucariales > Araucariaceae > Wollemia > Wollemia nobilis. The sequence goes on from JAQPPZ010016349.1 coordinate 4,714,943, forward strand.
TTTTCATGATCAGGATCAACAACACCTTAGATACTCACCACATCCTAATAGAAAGCCCTGGTTCTTTGGGAATCATAGTATTTTTCTACGTAGATGGGGAGAAGACTTTGACTCTAAAACACAAAGCATCAACTCAACTCCAATATAGATTAAGCTTCACGGTATCCTCCCCAATTTTTTCTTCAATGATACCCCTAAAGTTATAGTGTAGAACATCGACAAGATGGTGGCCATAAACCCTGCTACCAAATCTAGATGTAGGATGACTTATGCTCACATGTGTCCTTGCAAACCTGGACTCGACCCTCCCCACCTACATCGATCTCATCACTAGAGGCTATAAGCATCGTCAAGGCATCGAGTACGAAAATAAACCTGCCTACTACATAGAATGCAAAACCCAAGGGCACCTCATATCCTAGTGCCCAACTCTGAAGAAGGAGCCTCAGAAAGAAACTACCAAGAAGAACCCTAACCAGAATCAGGGTTTCTAAAAAAAATGTAGACTAAGAAAGGCAAGCAGATCCAGTCACAGTCACAACCATCTACCCACTTCTTCCAAAAGTCAAACTAGGTTGGTTCTCTTTTCTCTAAATCCAATCCATTTATACCCCTAGCTAACCACTAGGACTTGGAGGGTGATCCTATTGATTAGTTTGTATAACCTACTCCTGAAATTGCTTTAGAACCCTTTCCATACCCACCTCATGGGAGGAAATCTATGCAATATGGATCTGCCTCCCCTTTCGATTTAGGGCCATCATAACCTCCCTCTCCTCTACTCTCTATATATGGTTTAGTTTTTGGCCTATCTAAGGTAGGAATCTCGACCACCATCCCATCCACCCCTATTTCGAACCCCTCATCCCCTCTTCCACCTTCCAAAGCCATTAGCCCCACCCTAACCATTCCCATCTCAGTTCATCCCTCTGACCACAACCCCCTATCTCCAAAGCCTTCCTCGAGAAGCATTTTGGGTGTCTCCATTCAGCAACTCCTTTCTTCCTCTCTAGTTCTGGAGCATCTCCCCAGTCCTTCCAAACCTACAACCAATGTAGACATAGGTAATGAAAAAAGAGAGGCAGACCCACCAATATTTAAAAAATACAAAGAGATACAGAGGATGCCATAGCAAATGGCCTCCAATCGACCATTTTGACGTCCATTCCAGACACATCAAACCTGGAACCTCACTCCGATGAGGAAAAAATAACCAAACCAACTCCATCTCAAGGAAGAGGCAGAGGTAAGAAATCCACCTCCAAAATGTCTAGATGAAGATTCTATCCTGGAACATAAGAGGCCTCAATGGGGCTACAAAACAAAGGATAATCAGATCAATCAGAAAAGAAATCAAACCAAATATAATGCTACTTCAAGAAACCAAGCTAGATGAGAAAAATAGTGTAGAGGTCTACAGATCTATATGGAAGAACAATAATTATGCCTTCAACCCCTCTCAAGGGGCCTTTAGAGGATTGTTGTGTCTGTGGGACCCAAAAACCATCGAGGGTAGAACTCTCTCCATGTCATACAGGGTCATTAACATTATTTTTATCAATAAGAAACAAACCTACAATGGATCACAACCAATATCTATGCTCCAAATAATTCTCCCAGCAGAAGAACTTTCTGGGACACTCTATCAACAATGCACAACAATTTTGAGAATATTCCATGGCTTCTTGTGGGAGACTTTAACTCCCCCCTCTTTCCATATGATAAAAAAGGTGGTAACCCTATCACCCCTAGATGTACAAAATATTTCAGTGACTTTGTAAACAACAATGAACTCATGGATGTTCAACTACAAGGGTCAAACTACACCTGGAGCAATAGAAGACCTGGCAACCAACTTATCCAAATCCGGATCGATAGGTTCCTTATGTCTAAAGATATCATCCACTTTTTAGGTGATGACAACCTTTATGCCTGACTAAAAATAGGGTCTGACCACAACCCCTTGGTCCTGGACTGTTCCCATTAGAGGCACCCATTCAAAACCCCTTTCAGGTTTGAGAAAATGTGGCTAAACCACCCAGACATAAAAAAGCGCATTGAATAATGGTGGCAGCATGACCTACCAGGGAATCCGTTATCAAAATTTTTTAGGAAACTCAAGTCTATCAAGTTTAAACTCAAGGAGTGGAACAAAGATGTGTTTGGTAACCTATTCCAAGAAAAGAAACAAATCGTGGAGGAGCTAGGCAGAGTTGAGAAGCTCATTCAATATGGGAACCCAGGGCCTGACATCTTTCAAGAAGAAAAAACCCTCCTCACAAATTTTCATAATAACCTGGCCAAGGAGGAAGCTTTCTGGAGGCAAAAATCTAGAGCATTGTGGCTAAAGGAAGGGGACAAGAACACAAAATTTTTCATGCCTCCACCTTGAGACACAGAAGCATGAATAATATTAAAGAACTAACCAGGGGAGATGGATCCAAAACAAATGACCTTCAAGAAATTAGAGAAGAAGTCGTGTCTCACTTCCAAGAAATGCTCGGTCCCAGCCCTCCTTGCCCCCCATATCCAAAACTCTCTACTTCAAAACATTCCCAACCTAGTGTCTAATGATTTCAATGATGGGCTACTAAAAGTTTTCACTAATGAAGAAATTAAGGAGGCCTTATTCTCAATGGAGCCAGACAAAGCACCAGGGCCAGATGGGTTCCCCCCATGTTTCTTTCAGCATTTTTGGGATATAGTAGGCAAAGAAGTCTCTGAAGTGGTGCAGTTCTTCCAAAGATCCAAGCAAGTTCCTAAGGAGGCTAACTCTACTTTCATTGTGCTAGTACCTAAGTCCCAAACCTGCAAGTCCATCTCTGACTACAGGCCAATTAGCCTATGCAGTGTGATTTACAAACTCATAACTAAAGTCATGGTGAATAGGCTCAAAGATATTCTTCCCTCCATCATAGACCACTATCAAGGTAGCTCGGTTAAAGGTAGGTTCATCATAGATGGAGTCATAACAGTCCATGAACTGGTTCATTCGGTTGCCAAGAACAAAAAGCCCAGTATGTTTCTCAAGCTTGACATGAATAAAGCGTTCGACAAAGTTTCCTGGAAATTCCTTCTTGAAGTCTTGGATAGGTTTGGCTTTCACAAATATTGGATAGACATGGTCAAGGAATGCATTTCTATGACATGGTTTTCAATTATTGTCAATGGCTCTCTAGTTGGTTTCTTCCAAAGCTTCAAGGGCATCCGTCAGGGTGACCCCCTATCCCCCTTTCTTTTCATCATCATGGTAGAAGCACTAGGGAGATCCTTATCAACAACCTGCTCCAGAGGTCTTATCTCGGGTATCAAACCCACCATGGTGTCTAGGGCCATCACTCACCAACAGTTCATCGATGACACCATTCTGGCATCTTCATCCTCCATTATTGAAGCAAAGATCATTAAATAAATTCTCAATTACTATGAAATAGTTGCTGGATAGAAGGTAAACTACAATAAAAGTAGATTGTATTTTTTGAATACCCCTATTTTTAGATAGAACAAAATTGTAGAAATTCTAGGATGCACCATAGCTAATCTCCCCACCACGTACCTTGGGCTACCTATGTTTCATGGAAGGGTCTCCCTGGCAATGTGGTCCAATGTCCTCGAATGCATTAACAAAAAGCTAGCTGGGTGGAAGAGCGCAATGCTCAGTCAGGCTGCTAAAGCCACTCTTGTGCAAGCCTATCTCCAAAGTATACTAGTATATTTTTTGTCCATATTCAAAGCTCCAATTTCAATTTGCAACAAGATTGAACAAATCCAACGCAAATTTCTATGGGCTGGCAATGAAAACCAGAACAGATTCACCCTTGTAGCCTGGGATAGAGTGTGTTCTAGGAAAGACCATGGAGGCCTTGGCATTAGAAGGATCAACAAAATGAACTTTGCTTTGATAGCCAAGCAGGCTTGGAGAGTGGTAACCAATGAGAATTCGACCTAGATAGACATCATTAAGGCAAAGTACCTTCACCACTTGCCCTTTTTGGGTGACCACCGCCTCCCTTCTGGCTCATGTTTTTGGAACTCCCTAGTCCAGACCAGGGACATTATAAAAAAAGGCCTCCGATGGTGGTTGGGATCTGGGACAAGTATAAGGTTCTGGGAAGACCCCTAGCTTCGAGAGCAGCCTCTCATCAATGATCCAAATCTATCTACCCTTAAACCTATTACTAACACCATTCTTGGAGATAGAGTTGTTGACTTTATCACCCAAGGGGCCTAACAAATGGTAGTGGAAGAGATTTTCCATCGATAACTTGACTATCTAGTTGGCCGAGGCTACTAGATGCTTGTAGAACCTTCTCCATGTTTACATCATCCCTAACACCCAGTCCCCTGATACCCTTGTATAGAGTTTATTAGAAGCCAGAACCTACTCTGTAAAGTCTACCTACTACAACCAAGAGCCTCCTACCACAAAGTGGGAAATTGCAAAGAATGTATGGGGGAAAAGCATCATTCCTAAAGTAGCTTTCTTCTCATGGTTGGCTTCCTAGAATAAAATTCTCACAATTGATAATCTCATGTCAAGAGGGCTCCTTATCCCCAATTGGTGTGTGCTCTACAAATCAAATTGGGAATCAATCACTCACATTTTCTTGGAATGCCCTTTCTCCCTAGTTGTGCTAAACTTGGTCTTCAAAAACTTTAGTGTGTCTTCGGTCCACCCGCCTACTATCCACCAACTTTTCCAACAGTGGCCCAGACCCTTTAAAAACTAGTAGCTTAGTTTCTTGTGGCTCTCCTGTCTCCACCATTACTTATGGTAAATATGGTTAGAACGTAACTCAAGGATTTTCAAAGCACATGCTAATGATTCCCATAGGACCACTCTAAAAATATTATCCTTAGCGATTGAAAATACCTTTGTCATCTCTTCCCTCGAAGCTCCCCCCTGGCCTAAAGGTTACCCTCACCAACAAGTTCAATCTCACTAACATTTCTAGTGCGCCTCTTGTTTCTGTCAATAAGGCCTCAATCAGGTGGATTCCTCTACCCTCTCGGTGGCTCAAACAGAACTTCGATGAGGTGGTGAAAGGTAATCCGGGTGTCGTTGGTGGGGGAGGCATCATTAGAGACTATCAGGGGTAAATTTTTCTAGCATTTACAAAAAAATTTGGGATGCAAATGAATAACATGGCCGAATCCAGAGCTCTATTCCAAAGCCTCCTTCTCATTGACAACATGAGCATTGATCAACTGATTATAGAAGGGGACTCACTCCACATTATCAATTGTCTCAGAGGAAACTCTACTCCACCTTGGTCTTTGACAAATATTCTTTAGGAATGCAGAGCTCTCATCACCAAATACATAGACATTGTTATTCAACACCAATACTGAGAGGGGAACAAAGCGGCATATTGGCTAGCAAATAAGGGTGTTAGTGAAACCTCCATCCAGGTTTGGAGGAATTCCTTCCCCCATAATCTCAGAACCGACACCTCCAATCCTAATGTCTATACACTGTAATTACTCTATGGTGAACTCCAAGCTTCAGAATGAGCCTCAGGGTTGTTTTTCCAAGGTTGTGGGCCCCTCAGCCAAGCACAACGCTTCCAATACAGTGGTTTCCATGATCATGCCACATGTCATAATTTACAAAATGTATAGTCTCTTGGCCAGAATAAAGAAGATGACTCATCCATCCATAGACCAAGTTAGCAACACCAAGATCCAAGGCCGATCCTCGAAGCTGACCCATCAGGTGCACAGGGGTGGTTATCGTAGAGTGGGTTTTCCCAAAAAAATCCTCAGTTCTAGAAAATGGTGGCACTATCCTATTCTTGAAAATTGGGAGGATGATAATTCCATGGTAGAACTCAGTAGTCTGACTCAATAGACTCACCTTTCCATTGCTCGTGATCATGACACCCAAAACAAGACAAGCAAGCATCATCATGGCATATCCCCCATCCGGTACTTGGCCATTCATGCTTACATCCTTGATCACCTCAACATAGGGTTTCTCAATCTAGTGCAGAAAGTCATCAACACCCAGGTAATCATCACCCTATGCACCCATGCCATTTTTGAGAGTAAGCACCCCAACGCCCTTCCCTCGGATGGTCTGGCATCATTCGTGGTATTTCAACCTATCAGCAATAGGGCTCATATGACTTGGCATCCCTTGCCATCCATGTTTTGGATCTTTTCTAAGCATAGGGCTAGCCTCATTGTTTCCCCTCCAGGCCACCCAATCAAGGATGGACACCCCTCTCTCCAAGTCCCCACCAAGTCCACCTTACTCCTAGACAAAGTCCATCCTAATTTCATCCCAAGAATGCATTGGAATCAAAATATGTTTAAGCACCCATGTGATTTCTCAGAACCTTCTTTTAATTTCAATGGTGTCATTTCCCTCAGGCGCATCAGAGTCCCTCTGCATGAAGCTTTGTACAGTGAGCCCTACCCTACCAGCAATTACCACCCTTTACCTGCAATGGCCATCATTGAACCTGACACCCTAAATCTTGAGGCCGATATTGAAATTATCCTCCGCAACCATGGCTTCCTTCCTTTCCTTAGGAAATTTAGGGGGTATGATGATGTGATCACCAAAGATTTTTCCAACACCTAGGTTAATGGCCAAGTTTTGGTCAGAGGAATGAAGTTCACCATCTCCATCGACCTCTTAGCGGAGATCACCGAGCTTCCCAATGAGGGTTTCAAGCTCCATAGAGATAATCACACCATTCAAGATGAATTGAAACACTTTGTGGATAGGGGAAGAAATTGGCGAGAGATGATAAAGGCATCATCCACAAGAAATTTCCAGAGCCATGGTGCAGGGATTTGATTCCAGTGATGCAATACATCACGATTGATAAGGTGGATGAACCATTGAGAAGCTTCCATCTTGCTTTCCTCAATGTTCTAAGAGATGTTAAAGAGGTTAACATCCCTAAATATCTATGTCGCTCTATGGAGGTATCCATCGAGAACTATCAAAAAAGGGAGGCTTCACACATCAAGCACCAAGGGCTGTTCTTGGTCATCTATGACCACATGCTGCAAAAAATTACTACTAAGGTGGATTCGAACCCGATTATGTGCATTGAGGAGGACCAATCAATGGTTGATGTTGTGATGAACAATCGCAACTCCTGCAATCATAGAAGCACACGGAATGCTACCGGAAAAAGAAAGAGCCTTGACCAACTCACCACTGAAAGCACTATCCCTGAGCTGGATCAATCCCTCATGGATGCGAAAGTGATGTCCACAACCAGACGTGATCCTTCAGATATTCTCACTAAAATGTTGGAGAACATTTTCTAGACTCAGTCGAAGGCCTTAACCGACCTCGAACATGCAATTCGAGTCTCTAAGGCCATTATTGCTAGTAAATATGAGACCTTTCAGGTCATCCTCCCCATCGAGAAGGATAGCGTTGATGGCCTTACTCCAGAGTAAGTTGATTGGTCCTTTCTGTAAGTCTTTTTGATCCATTTGGTTTTGGATGGGCTCTACTCTGTAGTCTCTTTCCCCTCTAGTTATTTCCTAGTTGCTTTTCTATGCTAGTTTGGCCCTTTTCCCTTTTTCAACTATAATTTTGGTGTTTTGGTTTAGCTCTCGTGGCTCTGTTGGCTTCCTGGGTGTCTAAACCTTTTTGTTTTCTCTGTTTTAGTCTCTCAGTTCTTTGTTGTACAAGGTTCAGGGACCCTTTCAAAACCCTTTCTACCAATAAAAAAAGGAGTACTTGAAGAATCTAATTATAAAATTTGATATATAAAAGGAAAGCGAGCTAAATTTGGGATATCTAAGGCTAAAACAAAAAAGAAGGAAATTAGTGAGAATCTAATAGGCCCCACAAATAAAATATATCAAGTAATATAGAAAGAGAAGGAAATTATAATATATTATAAATATGTAACTATTGAAAATTTTATTAAAAAGTTAATAGATATTATAATATTACTATTAAAATAAAGCACACTCATACAGAATACTAAAAAATATCAAATACATCAAATAACTCAATAACACTATGCAGAAATTAAATGCAGAAATGGAAAAATCACACAATAACACAAAATCATGGGCCTCTTCGAGGGGGCAACCTCCTTCAATATTTTATTAGCTTGTAAAAATATGAATTTGTACATGGTTTCATATATTTTAAATAAAAACTTCATGCAACCCTACCTAAAGTCTCAACAGTTGGCTTACATGAAAAATGCCACTTGAGCTAGAATCTCCTACCAAACATTAGTTACAATCTTGATAAAAGTGATTACATGAGATGGCACCACTTGGTTGCGTACCTTACTTACCACATACATTACAAAGTATTAAAAAATAACATTATAATGGGATCCCCCATGTTGGGAGTGGGTCATTACATAAGTATATGAGAATTACAAAATGGTGTTAGGATAGGAACCTAACATGTCCTTCCAATTTGAAAAGCTTTATTATCAAAGCTAAAAATGAGAGAACTAGTGTTGGAGCTGATGGAGAGACTCCCATGTAGCATCTTTTGGTTGGATCATACACCACTAAACAAGAACTTTTATTATGGTACGGTTGTAGAGAGTGCGAGTCTGATGATTTAAAAATTGTTCTGGTTCAAGTAATATGGACCTTTCTTCATATAATTCTGGAAATGATGATTTAACTTGTACCTGTGTGCCCATAACATTTTTGAGAGAGGAAACATGGAAAATAGGATGGAGCTTGGAGGTGCGCAGAAGATCCAATTTTTAATCTATGGTACCAATATGTTGTAGAACTTGGTAGGGTCCATAGTATTTTGTAGCAAGTTTTTGGCACTTGTGGAGTTGTAGAGATGATTTTTTGTATGGTTGCAAGTGAAGGAATACCATATCACCCACATCAAATCTATGCTTAGAATGATGTTGGTTAGCTTTTTATTGCATCTGATTCTATGCCATGTCTAAATTCTACTTCAGCTAGCAAAGAACATTAGTATGTTGGTTGAGAGTAGTGTTGATTTCCTAGACCTTAGAGCTACCTAGGATGTATGAAGAATGTGTGAGTGGAGGGCACCCATAAACAACATCAAAAGGGGTAAGTTTCATTGTTTTATGATAGGGAGTGTTGTACCACCATTTGACCAAAGGAAGCCACTTCACTCATTGAGTAGGATGATCTGATGCAAAGAAATGAATATAGGTCTCCAAATATTTTTTGACAATCTTATTTTGACCATTTTTTTATGGATGATAAGCTGAAATAATTTTGATTTGAGTTCCCTGCAACTTAAATAATTCTTGCAAGAAATGACTAGTTAAGGTTGGGTCTTGATCGTACACAATGGAGTCGGGCATACCATGAAGGCAAAAAATAGAATTGAGGAAGACCTGGGCAATGATGGAGGTTGTATAAGGATGGCCAAGGGAACAAAAATGATCATACTTTGAAAGGTGTTCCACTACCATGAGAATAATAGACTTACCACCAGATTTAGGTAACCCTTTTATAAAATCCATGTAAATATCAATCCAAACCTAATATGTAAGGGGTAAGGATTGAAGAGTACATGGGTAACATACCGTTTCACCTTTCATTCATTTTTAGGTATCACAAGCTGCTACAAAATCATGGATGTCGTATTTCATACCTTTCCAGAAGAATGTGTGCTTAATGCGTTCATATGTTTTGAGAACCGTAGAAGGAGCAGTATGTAGTTCCTTCATGAAAAGCTCATAAATTGGGGACGTGCAAGGAATAATAAGGCATTGGCGATAACATAAGTCATGGACATCCCAATTGTAGCCTAGGTATGAAGTAGGATCATCATGAAGCGAGGCCACCAAAGCTTGCAAGTATACATCTGGAAGTACCTCTTGATGTAAGGAATCTATCCATTGAGAAATAGGTTAGGAAATGACACATAACATACTAAGTCCCTCAAATTAACAAGAGAGAGCATTAGCCATAAGATTCTCTTTGCCATTCTTTTAGGTGATATCATAATCATATCCCATGAGTTTAGAAACCTATTTTTGTTTTTCTGAGATAGCAACTCGTTGTTCTAAGAAGCATTTGAGACTCTTATGGTCTTTTTTAATGGATAAATGGTGGCTAATGATATATGGTCGCCAATGGGTTATGACATGTAAGATTTCCAAAATCTCCTTGGCATATGTATATTTTCCCAAGTTATGATCAGAGAGTGCCTTACTAGTGAAATCCAAGGGTCTCCCTTATTGCATCAACACTGCCCCGATTCCATGATTGGAAGCATCACTTTCAATGAAAAAAGGCTTGTAAAAATATGACATGGCTAAAACTGGCATAGTGATCATATCATTCTTCAATTCAATAAAGGTATGGTCAACAATACCCATCCAATAAAAAGAGTCATTTAACATTGATGTGATGGGAGATACTATTTTCTCATAATTATGAATAAATTTGCGATAATAACCTGTAAACCCTAAGAATCCCAAAAGTTCCTTATGAGTGCAAGGTTTTGGCCAGTCCTGAACTGCTTGAATCTTCTTGGGATTAGCCTTGATGCAATCTTTGGAGATAATGTGTCCTAGATACTCCACTTACGTTAGACCAAAGTAACACTTAGATAACTTAGATAAAAGTTGATGTTGTACAAAAAATTGTAATGTTTGATCCACATGGATAAGGTGTTCTTCCCAAGAGTGACTATAAACCAACATATCATCAAAGAAAACTAGAATGAAATTCCACAAGATAGGGTGACAAATATTTTTCATAAGGCTTTGAAATGTGGAAGGAGCATTTTATAGACCAAATGGAATTACCAAGAACTCATAATGACCTTAATGAGTACGAAAAGTAGTTTTGGGAATATCCTCATCCTTGAACTTGATTTTATGGTATCCAGAATGAAGGTCTAACTTGGAGAATTACATAGCTCCATGTATTTCATACAATAATTCATCCCCAGAATGAGGAATTTATCCTTGATGGTAAATTTTTTGAGCTCACGATAGTCTATACACAATCACCATGAGCCATATTTATTTAGAACTAGTAAAACTAGAGAAGAGTAAGGGTTGGTACTATGTCAAATGACACTAGTTTTGATCAAATCTAGTATGATCTTCTTGATTTCAGACTTGAGAGTATGAGTATACCAATACAATCTGATGTTGGGTGGTGTGTTACCTAGTAGTAGTGGAATAGCATAGTCATGTGAGCAATGAGGTGGAAGGGTAGTTGGTTATGAAATAATGCCATTATGATTGGTCATAACAAGTTTCAAATATTCTAGAATTTGATATTTTTTGGAAGGGGTTGGTTGAGTTGAAAATATTTGTGCAATGACCCTATGGGATGACTTTTTCAATAACTTCTCCATATGATTGGAACCGATAATTTGAGAAGGTCATATTTTGGTACCATGGAGGGTGTGTGTTTGTCCATGTTGTGAAAACTACATTAATAGTTCTATAAATTTCTAGGAGATAGTGTCCAAGGTTCCCAACCATTGAGATCCTAACACAATGTCACATCCTCCCAACTGGAGGGTAAACATGTCTTGCTTGAGTTGATAATTATCCATATTTATTTTGGCATTGTGACAATTTTCTTTACAAGGTAAAATGCCTCTATTTGCCACCATGAATTCAAATGAATTGAATGTGTGTATATAGCAATTGGCTTGCTTAGAAACTCAAGGATCAATAAACTCTTGTGTAATTCCTAAATCAATAAGAATTGTAAGGTGTTGGAATTTGAAAAAATCCACAACTTTCATAGTTTGTAGAGTGGTAATCCCAACAAGAGCATGGACTAAAATTTCCACTTGAGGTTCTTGGGTTTCCTCTTCCTGTTGAGTTGGTGTTTTAGTTGTGTCACTCTCCTCATCACTATGGTCATTGCTATGGGGTTCCTCTGCATTGATTAAGAACAATCTCTTATTTGCACATCTATGCCCCTTCAAAAAAATTTCATCACAATTATAACATAGCCCTTCGATACGACATGTATCCATTTCATTTATAGTTGGTCGCTTGGGAGCAGAAGTATTATTATCAGTATTATTTTGGACTTAAGGAGGATAGGGAGGTCAAGATTGAGAAAATTGTGGTATCCACCTTCGATATGAGAATTTATATTTGGCCAATCAGGCTAAACTGATAGGCTGCATCATGGTTTGGGGTTTAAACATCTTGACTTTATCTTGGAGATCATATTTCAACCCACTAACAAAACAAATCATAAAAAACCCTTCATTGAAGCCCTTAGTTTTATTTTCCAATTTCTCAAATTGTTTCTGGTAATCACAAATTGTGGTGGTTTGTTTCAACTTTGTCATTGCTCCTATAAAATATTCATAGTCACTAGGGCCAAATTGTGTGAGTATTTGGGATTCAAAGTGCTCCCAAGAGAGATCATGAGTAGTGTCTCGAAGCCATTGGAACCAATGAAATGCCTCAAATTCTAATTTGAAGGAAGCCATCTAAACCCGATGATATACAAGGACATTGTGGAGTCTAAATAATTGATCAACCCAACATAACCACCCATCGACATCCTTTCCACTAAACTTAGGGAAATCTAGTGTAGGCATTTTGAAGGTCGGATCATGATCATAGTGAGTGTCTTATGTTTCCCTTCTTCGATCTCATTTAGAGTTTTCATCTTGGTTTTTAGATGTGAGAGTACCCTGTAATTGGATATCCATATTTGTAAGTTGTTTTTCTAAGCAGATTCTAGTGGTATCATGATTTGTTTTACGCTCTCGAATATCTTATCTTATGTTGTGGTTTATAGTGGTCAAGAAATAAAAGGATTTTTGCATGTCAACCAATATTGTGGTAAGTTCTAACTCCTTTTGTTGTCCAAGAGTGCTACTCGCCATTGTGGGCCATATTTTACTAAGTTACTAGAAATATATGTGGGGTTTCAAGAGTTACTATTTTTAGTAAGGCATCCAAAAAAGTTCTTGGGTGTGGTATATCAAAATGATCAGCTCAAAAAAATAGTCGCAATGAGATATACCCCACAACACTGAATTCAGGCACCCTATAATTGTTTTTATATTGTTATGTTGAAAAGTCTACTGGTGTTGTCAGTTTCTAATTTTGAGTTATGGTTCAAAATTTGGGGTCTGGGATCAACTGTCTTTGACCTGTATAGTTTACCCCTTGACCAACCTATCACTATCTTGTCTCTACCCTGTCATATGTACTACGATTTATGACACGGTTCCTATCACTGATCCTAGGAATTCTTTGATACTGACAGTTCTATTTTTGACACTAGAAGTCTATAATTCTTTACTATTACAAAGGGCTATTACATTCAACCTCACTATCACTATTACTAACTAGACTGTTATTGTCACTGTCTTGACTATTCTATCTGAATAACACAAGCTTATATTGAGAGGGGGGTGAACAGTATAAGACCACTTTTTACTTTTTATTTCCCAAACAATATTATGCAATGTAAATATAGCAATAATAAAATAAATGCAGAAATCACCACACACAAATAGAGACACCACAATTTACATGGTTCACCCAATGTGGGCTATTCCATGGAGAAAATATTTCACTAAAATTTTCTCAATTAATCTCTTGGAAATACTTTTCCTATTACAATGTTTATGGACCTATGTCTAAAGGAGACACCAATATCCTAAATCAAGTTCATGGATCTCTATCCATAGGAGAACACCTTCTACTCTGATTTGGATCCTCTTGAAGAAAACTACTTCCACTACACTAGCTTGTGGATATCTCTCCACTGAAGACTCTTCTCCTCACTTAGAAGACCTGTCCCCATTGCCCTGGATGATGGATCTATATCCACTGGAGACTTTTGTCCTCTCTACTCTGCCACCTCCAAATATCTGTCTCAAATATACACTAAACACAATCCTTTGGTCTAGTATAAATTTTCTCAATCTATATCTCTAGTCTAGTATAAATATGTCATCAAATTTGCACTAAAACTCTGCTCAACAAGTCCACACATAACTTTCTTAAATCTGCTAAAAAATTCCACATAGAACTTGTCCAATATTCTCAACAAGTCCACACAAAACTTGCTCAAATCCGCTCAACAAGTCCACACAAAACTTGTCCAATATGCTCAACAAGTCCACATAGGACTTGCTCAAATCTGCTCAATAAGTCCACAAGTCTTCTCAATACTTGCTTCAAATCTGCTCAAATACTTTCAATCATTTTCTCAGAAACATAAGGAGAATTATTAAAGACTTAGTATGCTTCAACTCCATGCTCAATTACTTTCTCAACTCAATTCAGAATATAGAATTGTTTATTTTATGGAACTTGAACAATCACTTCACACACTCACTTGACCAGGATCAACCAAATCTACTCAACCAATCACTCACTGAGATAATCCTTTCTCACAAACCCTAGTCCAAGTATATGATAAATTAATCAAAATGTTTCCAACAATGCTCAACAACAAATCTCACATAACAATTATACTCATGTTCTTTTCAAATCCTTGTTCAAGTTTTTCACTCAATCAATGGCTTCAACAATAATGCTTATAAACCAAATCTCACATAACAATGATACTCATGTTCTTTTCAAACCCTAGTTCAAGTTCTTCACTCAATCAATGGCTTCAAAAACAATGCTTATCAAACAAGGTTTTAACCACACTTCTTTATTCCATAAAACCTTGAAGCAATCACTCAACACACTCAATAACAAACCCTAACCAAGTCCTTTTCACTCCAAAACTTATTTTCTAGAAAACCAATCAATCAATTCAACTATGGAAGAATATGCTCATACTTTTTTCTTGATTGGAGGACGATCTTCAAAAACTGCCTTCAGGATTATCTTTTTCTTTTTCAAGTGTCAAGGGTTAAATAGCAAGTGTTATTCTTCACAAAATACAAGAATAGCTCAATTTCATAATACACATTATATCTCCTTCTCAATAGCAATATTTGACAATAATATCTTCACATAAATTTCCTCTTCAATTTTTCTATTTCACAAAATTGATATTCCAACTTAATTTCTATCTCCTAAGGTAAAATAATATTTACCTAAATAAAGCATCTATTTACCACTTAGGTAAATAAATTAATATCTACCTTAGCAGAATTAATCATATTACACATACACCCTTAAAACCTTAGCACAATAATCAAATACTACAAATATTCCCTTATTTCTCGTAAACCTTAGAATTATGTAAAAATAAAAAATTAAATTATAAGAACCTTTTATGAATCCCCCTTCCGCAATTTTTGGAGTTTCGAACCTGTGCCTTCTCCATGACTGGTGCCTTAGCTATAGAAAGCTAACCATGTGACCTAAGCGTGTGACCTAAGCACTCCATGTGCTTAGCTTAAGCCCTAAGGTTGCTTAAGCCTTTTTACAAAGGCTTCAAAACCTTTGGCCTTCTCCTACGTCTAGCGCCAAGCTAGACTATGAGCGCTTCTCCCTTTGCATTGTCCCTTGCTTCAAACACCATGCACTACCTCGATCACGATGCTCTGACCTAATTAAAATGCATTGTCCTATTTTGGCAATACACTACTTACAAATTACAGAGGCTTCATATTTTTTCTTATGTTCGAATTCAGATTTTGATCTCTTGCTTCCCTAAGGTTTGTCTTAGGGTTTAAATACCTTCCATTTTATTTGCATACAACATCGGCGTATGATTTGATTTGATGACATCGACTTGTATAAATTATAATTTATAATTAATTTAAATTCAAAATAATTAAAATATTATAAATTTAATTTATAAACTTTAGACTTAAATAAAAAATTAAAGCCCTAATTGAGTTAATATCAAATTGTCATTTGCACTTCACTGGGTTGATGAAAAATAATTTTGCCACCTTGGTTTTAATAAAAACCTTATTTTTGCCATCACAATATTAGAGAGCTATCATTTTGGTTTTAATAAAAAACATTTTAATGTGTCATCATGGTTTTAGCAAAAACCCTTATAAAAATATATTTGGACAACTTTTATCCATCTCTTTGCATTGCTTCCTGGTGTTAATGATGATGTACTCCATGGTGTTAATTATATCTTCATGTGTTCACTTTGGCATCAATGACAACTTTTCACCTTGACATCAATGACAACTAAATAAGCTCAAAATTTCCAACAATCTCCCCCTTTGTCATTGATAGCAACCCAAGTTATGTTTACCGAAAACATGACCCTTCCTTTGTTCTTATCCCCCTGGGACAATGCTCCCCTAGCTCAATGTTCTATCATATTTTCTCAAATATCAAATATCTCCCCCTTAATCAAATATCTCCCCATTTTACATCAATGTCAAAGGGTCATCTTTGGGGCTTAGGGCTAAGAATGAGCCTCTTAGCTTAGCCCCTTCCCTGTTGAGCAAGGTGCAGCAACAATATTGTCATTGTTGTCAACATAGTCAGATAGATCTGTTGATGCAGTGGACAGGAAGTTCAAAAGCTATTCAGATGCAGAAGACAGGAGTTCAAAGGGTACTCAGAGTTTGTACAGTGATTTTCCAAGAAGACCGAAGTGGCCCATTTGCAAAAGATCAAAGAAAAAGACAAGTAAGAAAAGTGTCACGATATCGCGACATATACAACAGGCAAGAAAAACTGTCGCGATTTCGCGACATGTTGGAAGAGAGAAAAAGGGAAAAATTGTCGCGATTTCGTGACATGTTGGAAGAGAGAGAAAAGAGAAAAACTGTCATGATTTCGTGACATGTTGGAAGAGAGAGAAGAAGCAAGAAAAACTGTCACGATTTCGTGACATGTTGGCAAAGAAAAAGGCAAGTGGAAAAACTGTCGTGATTTCGTGACATGTTGGAAGAGAAAAAGGCAAGTGGAAAAATTGTCACGATTTCGTGACATGTTGGAAGAGAAAAAGGCAAGTGGAAAAAGTGTCGTGATTTCGCGACATGTTGGAAGAGAAAAAGGCAAGTGGAAAAACTGTCATGATTTCGTGACATGTTGGCAGAGAAAAAGGCAAGTGGAAAAAGCTGTCACGATTTCATGACATGTTGGAAGAAAAAGAGAAAGCAGGAAGAAGTGTCGTGACTTCACAAGTTCGAAGAAAGAGACTAAAGTTTGAAAAGTGTCACGATTTCGTGACATGTCGCATTTTCATGACTCGAAAAGCGTAGGAAGGAAAAAAGAGAAAAAGTGTCACGATTTCATGACATGTCACATTTTCATGACTCAAAAAGCGTAGGAAGGAAGAGAAAGAAAAAGTGTCACGATTTCGTGACATGTCACATTTTCACGACTCGAAAAGCGTAGGAAGGAAGAGAAAGAAAAAGTGTCACGATTTTATGACATGTCACATTTTTCGCGACTCGTAAAGCGCAAGAAGGAAGAGAAAAAAAAGTGTCGCGATATCGTGACATGTCACATTTTCATGACAAAAGAAAGAGAGGAAGCGTACGAAAGTAGAAGTGTCATGATTTCATGACAAAAGCAGAGAAGAAGACTTTGGAAGAAGAAGTGTCACGATTTCATGACAAAAGCAGAGAAGAAGACTTCGAAGGCAGAAGTGTCATGATTTCACGACAAAAGCAGAGAAGAAGACTTCAAAGGCAGAAGTGTCGTGATATCGTGACAAAAGCAAAGATGAAGTATACGGAGGCGAAAGTGTCACGATATCATGACATGTTGCATTTTCATGGGCCAAAGCAAAGAGAAAGAGGAGAGAGAAAATAGTGTCACGATTTCGTGACATGTATTTTTGCGGGCCAAAGCAAAGAGAAAGAGGAGAGAGAAAATAGTGTCGCGATATCATGACATGTATTTTCGTGGGCCAAAGCAAAGAGAAAGAGGAGAGAGAAAATAGTGTCACGATATCGTGACATGTATTTTCATGGGCCAAAGCAAAGAGAAAGAGCAAGAGAGAAAATAGTGTCGCGATATCGTGACATGTATTTTCACGGTCCGATGCAAAGAGAAAGAGCAAGGAGAAAAAGTGTCGCGATATCGCGACATGTAGCTTTTTGGCGGTCCGATGCAAAGAGAAAGAGAGAGAAAGCGAAAGTGTCGCGATATCGCGACATGTATTTTCGTGGTTAAGTTGAAGCCGATGAAGACCGACGAACAACCAACTAATTTTAGGGTTTTCAGTTGTTATGCAAGCCGACTAAGATTAGGGTTTTCATCATGAAAATGTTGTTATAAAAGGAGGGTTGTTTGGAGAATTGAAATGAAGTTGAATAAGTCGTCGAATGCGTGTCGAAGTGTGAGATGTGGTCGTAAGAGCACAGATAGCGTAGAAGCGGTGAGATGATGGCGAAGTGTGCAAAGTGAGCGAAGAGTCATGTCGAATTGTCCTAAGTGCATCTGTGATTGCGTAGAGAAAGCAGAAGGAGTAGAGAGTGCAAAGGGTGAAGTCAAATGCAAAGTGCAGCTGTAACGAAGCAGAGTGTGCGAAGTGATTGCAGAGAGAGCAGAGTGCGTAGAGAGTGCAAAGGTGAAGAAGACCAGTCAGGGTCTTGCTAAAGCAAAGGTATCTCACTATCAATCTTCTAGTTTTAGAATTGAAGTCCAAGTTGATGCTTGGCATCAGGGGTTGGTGCTCCTTCCAGTTGGTGCTGGTAAATCAGGGGTTGGTGCTCCTTCCAGTTGGTTTTGGTAAATCAGGGGTTGGTGCTCCTTTCTATTGGTGCAGATAAATCAGGGGTTGATGCTCCTTCCAGTGGGTGTTGGTAAATTGATTGTAAAGTTGATGCTTTGCAAAGGCTGGATTTGGATGGTAGTCCAAGCAATCATTCTTGAGGAGTAGCCAAATTGGTGAACCTCATTAAAATCTTGTGTTGTGTGATGTTCTCTTGTGATACTTGCTTTATCTATTTTTAAGGTTTCATTATTTTAGTTTTAAGAGCTATAAATTCAAGTTTAAAGAACTACACCGATTCACCCCCCCTCTCAGTGCCATTGTAAGACTAACAATTGGTATCGGAGCCAAGTTCCCTTATCAGGATAAATCAGCTAGGGTTGATCTTGGATTAGTAAGCAATGGGTAAGAAGAATAGATTCTCTTTCAAAAGGGCATCTCAATCAGTTTCAGTTCCTGTGGAAGAGAAAATTGAACCAGAAGAGGTTGAAGGCTTTTTATCAAACAAAGCACCTTTGTTTGATGAAACTAATTACACGACCTAGAGAATCAGGATGTAGGCATATCTTTGTGCTTTGGGATACGACATATGGGATTCAGTAAACAATGAATACACAATACCCATCACTCCTCCAACCGATGTTGTCGATAAGAATCTGTTTGAAAATGACTCAAAAGCAAGGAATGCTATCAGGTGCGGATTAGTAGACAGTGAACTGGTAAAGATCAAGAGTTGTAAAATGGCAAAAGAAATATGGGACAAACTGAGGAGTATTCATGAAGGAGACGATGAGATCAAGGAGGTCAAGTTACAAACACATCAAGCTCAGGTCGAAGCTTTAAAGTTGAATAACGATGAGAACATAGAGGCATATATGCTAAAATTTAATGAAGTCCTAGAGGATGATTCTAAAAGAGAAACAGAAAAAGAACAGAAATGTGATGAAGAAGAAATTGATGCAGAAATAAATTTGAAAGAGGAACTACTAATGGCCGCTCGAGATGAAGAAGAAGGAAAAAAAAAGGAATAGGAAAACCAAGAAAGGTTGGAGGAGGAAAATGAAATAATAACCAGGGGGGGGGGGGGGAAGAAGAATTCAAAAGGATTGAAGGAAACTCTCAGTCAGGATCAAGGAGAAAGAGGATGGGTGGTGCAAAAAAAGGGGAAGAGACTTTTTGTTTTATTGAAGAAACAACTAGAAGAGGCCAATACAAATCTCAAATTCGAGAAGAGCACAGAGTTGCTAGATAAAATGATAAACCAACAAAGAAGCTCCATGGATAAGCGTGGTCTTGGATATGAAGTTGAACAACCTTCATCTTCCAACTCTGAAGATAAGAAGAAGTTCACTGTTGAAGGATCGAAGCAAGAAAAGTTTGAAGCTGAATCTTCAAAAGGAAGAAAATATCAAAGGAGATCTACAGCAAAGCAGCCACAACAAAAGAGGTTCTATCACTCTCACTCTATTCATACTAATACTTTTAATGGCTATTGTTTCAGATGCAACCAGTATGGTCACAAGGCAACTTATTGTGGATTGAATAATAAATCAAAGAGTTATCTCTGGTAGAAATACATCTGCATTTCTGAGTGAACACTATGTACAATGTTTTCAATGCAATGGTCATGGGCACATAGCAAGGTTTTGTCCAAGCACTTTTGTATCTAATCTAAGGCAAAATAGTAGATTTCATCAGACGCAAAGAACGCAACACAGACAGGGAATAAATCATGTACATAAAAGAAAGGAAAATAATCATTCATCAAGGATGCACAAGAGACAACCACACAAGAGAAATGTTCGAGTTCACGAAAAGGTGCAAAACAGGGATGCAATTGAAAAATCCAAGCCCGAGTTCAAGAAAGTTTGGAGAAAGATAGAAGAAAGGAAATCGTGTCTCCTTGGATTGAAGGAGACTACTCCTCTATTGCACTAAGCAACTCCAGGTAGCACATCCTCAGGGGGAGCAATCTTAAAGTTTTATTTTAATGCTCCTATGTATTTGTTTGGGTTTCTGAGGATGAAAGGCAAGTAGTTAGGGGGAGTTGTCGTATAGTTGTTGAAGTATGTTTTCAGTTCATGTAGTTTGTGGAAGTGTCGTAAAGGGTGGTGATTAAATTGAGAGTTCTCATTATTGGTAGTATTGCTATATGTCATTGTTGTACTGGTGATGGTTCTTACTGCCACTATCCAAAGTTAAGGATTATAATAGTTTAGATAATTTGGTTAGTGAAAGAATGTTGCTCTAGCCGCATATATGTGTTTCGATAAAAGCAGTGGGTATTTGAACTACACATTGATGTGAAGATTGTTAGATCTATTATGACGTTGTGGTGAAAAATATTGAAGTTTGATCATTGATTCATGTTTAGCTCATCAAGATGAGCAACTTTGCTTTGTGAATCATACCTATCCGAGGTCCAAAAGTATGAGTTTTAGTAAGGTGCACTATAGTTGGCCGTGAAGTGTTTAAACAAAATATTGTCTCCTGATTCGAACAGTTGAAAGTAAGGTGTGACCAGCGATGACTGTAGAAAACATAGACCAAGTTGAAAATGTAAAAAGGGATTTGGTTGGTGTTGTGGTACTGTGTTTGATGCTTGCACAGAGTTGATAGTAAAATTGCAGTGTCGGTATAGTATTGGACAAAAGTTGGTACAAGTGTGAGTCACTTGACAATTTTTTGACAGATGTGAAATTAGCATTTTTGAATGGGAAGCTTGAAGAAGAGGTTTTTATTGAGCAGCCAGATGGTTTCCAGCTTGGTGATGATCCCAACTTGGTTTGTAAGTTGAAGATATATGGCTTGAAACAGGCACCCCGAGCATAGTATGCATGGTAGCACGATTTCAGAGTAATCCCAAGGAGACTCATGTGACAGGAGTAAAAAGGATTGATTGTGGTTTCTTTTTTGAAAGTGATTGGTTTAATGCTTCAAGGTTTTCTGGTTTGAGAGTTGTTATTAAACCTTATTTTATAAGCATTGTTGTTGAAGCCATTAGTTGTGTGAAAAACCTGAGTTAGGGTTTGATAAGAACATGAGTATCATTGTTATGTGAAGAATATTTTATAAGCATTGTTGTTGAAGCCCATTGGTTGTGCAAAGAACTTGAACTTGAGTTAGAGAAAAACATTTTGAGTTGGTTGATACATGCTTCGACTAGGGTTTGTGATAAAGAGTTGTTCATTGAGGTGATTGGTTGAGTAGAGTTGATTGAGCCTAGTCAAGTGATTGGATGCATGTGGTTGTTCAAGTTCCATAAAATAAACTTTCCTTGATTTGAGTTGAGATTGAGATTTGAGAATAGAAGATATTAAGTCTCTAACAATTCTCTTTATGCTTCTATGAAGTGGATTTGATTTGAGACTGTCATTCATTGTTGAGTTCATTTTGAGTACTACTTGAGCATGATTGATTGAGCCTTTGAAGAAGGCCTTTGGGAAATATTTGAGGACAATGTTGGGATAGATTTGAGGACAGTGTTGGGACAGATTTCTAGAGCAGATTTGGGCAAGTTCTTGGTGAGATTGCTAGAGAAGATTTGGGCAAGTTCTTGGTGAGCTTGCTAGACCAGATTTGGGCAAGTTCTTAGTGAGCTTGTTGGAGCAGATTTGGACAGGTTCTGTGTGAGCTTGTTATTCAACATTGGACAAGTTCTATGTGAGATTGTTAAGCAGGTTCTGTGTGAGCCTATTGAGTAGGTTCTTAATAAGCCCATTAACAGAGCTTTGGAGGTGATAGAGTACAGAGGACAGAGTCTCAATGGATAGACATCCAACAGCCAACACAGTTGAAGATAGATCTGAGTGAGGATTCTTCAAGTGGAGAGAGGTCCACCAGTCAGTGCAGCAGAGAGACAGAGTCTTCTATAATATCAAGGGTACTATGGAGTATGGGTTATGGTATCCAAAAGGTAAAGACTTCACCCTTATTTCATATTCAGATGCAGATTGGGCAGGATGTGTCGATGATAGAAAGAGTACCAGTGGAGGTGCATTCTATCTTGGAGACAGATTGGTCGAGTGGTCAAACTTCCCAAGAATTGACTAGCCATAGGGATTACATTTTTAGGGGGAGCATTTAAGTATTTGATTATCTTTTTGCTCATGATCATGATTTTTGCTAAGTGTAATCAATTTTGCCTGAGAATGTTGTGCATGGACTCAGGGGGAGTCTACAGTAGCCCTTTGGTATTATTGTCAAAGGGGGAGAAGAGTTATACGAAATTGCACATGTGTTGCCAACAATTCCAAAGGGGGAGATTGTTGAGCAAGGTGCAAGCAACAATATTGTCATTGTTGTCAACACGATCGGATAGATCTATTGATGCAATGGATAGGAAGTTCAAAAGCTATTCAGATGTAGAAGACAAGAGTTCAAAGGGTACTCGGAGTATGTACAGTGATTTTCCAAGAAGACCAAAGTGGCCCATATGCAAAAGATCAAAGAAAAAGACAAGTAAGAAAAGTGTCGCGATATCGCGACATATACAATAGGCAAGAAAAACTTTCACGATATCGTGACATGTTGGAAGAGAGAGAAAAGTAGAAAAACTGTCATGATTTTGCGACATGTTGGAAGAGAGAGAAAAGCAGGAAAAATTGTCATGATTTCGTGACATGTTGGAAGAGAGAGAAGAAGCAGGAAAAACTGTCACAATTTTGTGACATGTTGGAAGAGAAAAAGGCAAGTGGAAAAACTATCGTGATTTCATGACATGTTGGAAGAGAAAGAGAAAGAAGGAAGAAGTGTCGCGATTTCGCGACAAGTTCGAAGAAAGAGAGTAAGTTGGAAAAGTGTCACGATTTCATGACATGTCGCATTTTCGCGACTAAAAGTAGGAAGGAAGAAAATAAAAAGTGTCACGATTTCATGACATGTCTTTTGACTCAAAAAGGACGAAGGAAGAGAAATAAAAAGTGTCACATTTTCGCGACTCGAAAAGCGCAAGAAGGAAGAGAAAGAAAAAGTGTCACGATTTCGTGACATGTCACATTTTCACGACTTGAAAAGCGTAGGAAGGAAGAAAAAGAAAAAGTGTCACGATATCGTGACATGTCGCATTTTCATGACAAAAGAAAGAGAGGAAGCGTACGAAGGAAGCGTCACGATTTCATGACAAAAGTAGAGAAGAAGACTTCGAAGCAGAAGTGTCGCGATTTCATGACAAAGCAAAGAAGAAGACTTCGAAGATAGAAGTGTCACGATTTCATGACAAAAGTAGAGAAGAAGACTTCAAAGGTAGAAGTGTCGCGATATCGTGACAAAAGCAAAGACGAAGTATACAGAGGTGAAAGTGTCACGATATCGTGACATGTTGCATTTTTGTGGGCCAAAGCAAAGAGAAAGAGGAGAGAGAAAATAGTGTCACGATTTCGCGACATGTATTTTCGTGGGCCAAAGCAAAGAGAAAGAGGAGAGAGAAAATAGTGTCGCGATTTCGCGACATGTTGTATTTTCGCGGGCCAAAGCAAAGAGAAAGAGGAGAGAGAAAATAGTGTCACGATATCGTGACATGTATTTTTGTGGGCCAAAGCAAAGAGAAAGAGGAGAGAGAAAATAGTGTCACGATATCGCGACATGTATTTTCGCGGTCCGATGCAAAGAGAAAGAGCAAGGAGAAAAAGTGTCGCGATATCGCGACATGTAGCTTTTTCGCGGTCCGATGCAAAGAGAAAGAGAGAGAAAGCGAAAGTGTCACGATATCGCGACATGTTGTATTTTCACGGTTAAGTTGAAGCCGACGAAGACCGACGAACAACCGACTAATTTTAGGGTTTTCAGTTGTTATGCAAGCCGACTAAGATTAGGGTTTTCATCATGAAAATGTTGTTATAAAAGGAGGGTTGTTTGGAGAATTGAAATGGTTTAATAAGTCATCGAATGCGTGTCGAAGTGTGAGATGTGGCCGTAAGAGCGTAGATAGCGCAGAAGCGGCGAGATGATGGCGAAGTGTGCAAAGTGAGTGAAGAGTCATGTCGAATTGTCCTAAGTGCATCTGTGATTGCACAGAGAAAGCAAAAGGAGCAGAGAGTGCAAAGGGCGAAGTCGAACACAAAGTGTAGCTGTAACGAAGCAGAGTGTGCGAAGTGATTGCATAGAGAGAGCAGAGTGCACAGAGAGTGCAAAGGTGAAGAAGACCAGTCAGGGTCTTGCTAAAGCAAAGGTATCTCACTATCAATCTTCTAGTTTCAGAATTGAAGTCCAAGTTGATGCTTGGCATCAGGGGTTGGTGCTCCTTCCAGTTGGTGCTGGTAAATCAGGGGTTGGTGCTCCTTCCAGTTGGTGCTGGTAAATCAGGGGTTGGTGCTCCTTTCTGTTGGTGCAGATAAATCAGGGGTTGATGCTCCTTCCAGTGGGTGCTGGTAAATTGATTGTAAAGTTGATGCTTTGCAAAGGCTGGATTTGGATGGTAGTCCAAGCAGTCATTCTTGAGGAGTAGCCAAATTGGTGAACCTCGTTAAAATCTTGTGTTGTGTGATGTTCTCTTGTGATACTTGCTTTATCTATTTTTAAGGTTTCATTATTTCAGTTTTAAGAGCTGTAAATTCAAGTTTAAAGAACTACACTGATTCACCCCCCCCTCTCAGTGCCATTGTAAGACTAACATTCCCCACTTCCTCTTGAGGTGGTTAATTGCAGGGTGGGAATATTTCTACTCCCATAAGGCACTGTTCTTTACCTTTATCCTCTCTTCTTTTAATCTGATCCTTCTAATTCCTCTAACTATTTATTTCAATATTCCTATCCATGTCCCTATTACTGTTCCTGTTCCTGTTCATATTCATGTTCCTATTCATGTTCTTGTTAATATCCATGTTCTTGTTCCTGTTTCTGTTCATGTTCATACTTATTTTTGGAATATCTACTCTACACCACTTTGTTGTGTGACCATAATTTTTTAACTTATAACACTTAATGTTATTATTTCTTGGAGGTGCAAACGTCTTAGGATATCTCCTAGTGAATCCATACCTTATTTTGTAATGAACGCTATAATTTATTACCTTTTGACCAAATTGATTACATGAGTAGAAATACCCATGAAAATTTATCTGTTCCCATATTTGTGTATTTCATGTGTCCTACACTATGAGGCCATGTGCCCAAAAATGTGACATGAAAAGCATTTTCCATTGAAGTTTTCTTGTCTTGACCTTATTGGTCTTCTATTCTCTCTTGACCTATTTTGATTGTTGTTCCATCTGTATCTTCTTTGTGAATTGTTCCCATTTTTTTTGAACTCTCTATTGTCCAACTCATCCTAAGATGTCTCACTTTCTCTTACATTGTCTTGTTCTGAAGTATCTTCTCAAAAAATTGAGTTTGAATCTCCTTCCCATTTCTTTTGAACCTGTTCAAATTCAAGACTTGTATTGCTTGATGTAGGCTTTTGTATCTTGATGAACTTATCCAAGTTATTTGAGATGTTTTTAAACCCTTTCATATTGACCTTGGAGTATTCTAAATATTCTCTTAGTAGTGCCACTTCTTGTGCTAATTTCTCACATTCTAAGCTCTTTGCTTCTAACTTATCTTTGAACCTTTTTGCCTTAGCCTTTGATTTTTCTAAATCCTCCATAAGCAATCTTCTTTCTTCATCATATTCTTAAAATTTAATTCCAAGTCCTTGCATAGAATTAACAACCTCATAAATTTGAAGTAGATAAGTACTAATGGTTTCCTCATATTTAATTCTTAATTCTTCAAATGGTCCTTTGATATTTTGCATCTTTGCCTTCTTGAAACTCATATCTCCATTAATATTTTGCAACTTATCCCACATTTCATTTGTAGTTTAACAATGCATAACTTTCATAGACTTTATTCTATGCAAACCTCTCAAAAGTGCATTCATTGCTTTTGAATTGTAATGATGTAGGATATTACCTTCCTTATCTATAGGAGGATTAATCAAGGTATCATATCCAAATTCAATTGCTTCCCAAATTTCATTGCCAAGAGCCATCAAGTAGATCTTCATTCTCAAACTCCAATATATAGTCACTTCCATAAAATATTTGTCCTGAATTATCTGAGGATACATTCTTAGAATCCATTGTGTTCTTTTTACTCTTCCTTTATGTTGTTAAACTCTTTTGAAGGAACCCTCTCTGATACCAATTCTAGAACACAAGCTTATACTGAGAGGGAGGGTGAATAGTATAAGACCACTTTTTACTTTTTCTTTCCCAATCAATATTATGCAATGTAAAGATAGAAATATCAATAGTAGTAATCAAAGAAATGCATAAATCACCACACACAAATAGAGACACCACAATTTGTGTGGTTCACCCAATGTGGGCTATTCCATGAAGAAAATATTTCACTAAAATTTTCTCAATCAATATCTTGGTAATCCTTTCACTATTACAATATTTATGGACCTCTATCCAAATGAGACACCAATACCCTAAATAAAGTTCATGGATTTCTATCCATAGGAGAACTCTTTCCCATCTGCTTTGGTTAGTGATCCTCTTGAAGACAATTGCCTCTATTACACTGGCTTGTGTATCTCTCTCCACTGAAGACTATTTTCCTCACTTAGAAGACCTATCCTCACTGTCCTGGCTAATAGATCTCTATCCACTTGAGACTTTTATCCTCTCTGCTCTATCACCCCCAAAATATCTATCTCAAATTTACACTAAACATAGTCCTTCGGTCTAGTATAAATCTGCTCAATATCTATCTCTGGTATAGTACAAATCTATCATCAAATCTACACCAAAAATATTCTTAATAAATCCACACAAAACTTGCTTAAATCTGCTCAACAAGTCCACAAAGAACTTGCTAAAATATCCTTAAAAAGTCCATATAGAACTTGACAAATCTCCTCAACAAGTCCACATAGAACTTGCTCAAATATGCTCAACAAGTCTATACATTACTTTTCCAATCTGCTTAACAAGTCCACACAAAACTTGCTCAAATCTTCTCAACAAGTCCACAAGTCTTCTCAAGACTTGCCTCAAATCTTCTCAAATACTTTCAATCACTTTCCCAGAAATATAAGGAGAATTGTTAGGGACTTAGCATTCTTCAACTCAATCCTCAATTATTTTCTCAACTCAATTCATAATATAGAATAGTTTGTTTTATGGAACTTGAACAATAACTTCACACACTCACTTGACCAGGCTCAACCAACTCTACTCAACCAATCACTCAATAAGATAATCCTTGCTCACAAACCTTAGTCCAAGTATATGATCACTTACTCAAAATATTTCCAACAATGCTCAACAACCAATCTCACATAACAATGATACTCATGTTCTTTTCAAATCCTTGTTCAATTTCTTCACTCAATCAATGGCTTCAACAACAATGCTTATAAAACAACTCTCACATAACAATGATACTCATGTTCTTTTCAAACCCTAGTTCAAGTTCTTCACTCAATCAATGGCTTCAACAATAATGCTTATTAAACAAGGTTTTAACCACACTTCTTTATTCCAAAAAACCTTGAAGCAATCACTCAACACACTCAATAGGAAACCCTAACCAAGTCCTTTTTACTCCAAACTTATTTGCCATAAAACCAATCAATCAATTCAACTATGGAAGAATATGCTCATACTTTTTTCTTGATTGGAGGATGATCTTCGAAAAATGCATTCAAGAATATATTTTTCTTTTCCAAGTTCCAAGGGTTAGATAGCAAGTGCTATACTTCACAAAATACAAGAATAGATCAATTTCATAATACACCTTGTATCTCCTCCTCAATAGCAATATTTGACAATAATATCTTCACAAAAATTTCCTCTTCAATTTTTCTATTTCACAAAATTGATATTCCAACTTAATTTCTATCTCCCAAGGTAAAATTATATATACCTTAATAAAGCACCTATTTACCACTTAGGTAAATATATTAATATCACCTTATAACTCCCTAACCTGATCATAATTAATCAAATTCCACATACACCCCTAAAACCTTAGCACAATAATCAAATAACACAAATATTCCCTTATTTCTCCTAAACCTTAGTATTATGCAAAAATAAAAAATTAAATTATAAAAAACTTTGGTGAATCCCCCATCCTCAATTTTTTGAGTTTCAAACCTATACCTTCTCCATGACTGGCACCTTAGCTATGACAAGCTAGCCATGTGAGCTAAGAACTCCATGTGATTAGTTTAAGCTTTAATGTTTTTTAAGCCTTTTCACAAAGGCTTCAAAACCTTTGGCCTTCCCCTACGTCTAGCGCCAAGCTAGACTACAAGTGCTTATCCCTTTCCACTATCCCTTGCTTCGAACACCATGCGCTACCTCGATCACGATGCTCTGCCCTGATTAAAATGCATTGTCCTATTTTGGCAATACACCACTCACAAATTTTGGAGGCTTCAGATTTTTGCTTATGTTCAAATTGATATTTCAATCTCTTGCTTCCCTAATGTTTGTATTAGGGTTTAAATATCTTTCATTTGCTTTGCATACAACATCGACGAATGATTCAATTTGATGATTTTGGCTTGTATAAATTATAATTTAAATTTAATTTAAATTCAAAAGAATTTAAATATTATAAATTTAATTTATAAACTTTATAATTTCATAAAAAATTAAATCCCTCATTGAGTTAATATCAAATTGTCATTTGCACTTCATTGGATTAATGAAAAATAAATTTTCCATCTTGGTTTTAATAAAAACCTTAATTCTGCCATCACAATATTAGAGAACTGTCATTTTGGTTTAAATAAAAAACCTTTTAATGTGCCATCATGGTTTTAACAAAACCCCTTATAAAAAAATATTTGGACAACTTTTCTCCATCTCTTTGCATTGCTTCCTGGTTTTAATAGTGATGTACTCCATGGTGTTATTGATAGCTTCATGTGTTCGCTTTGGCATCAATGACAACTTGTCACCTTGACATCAGTGACAACTAAATGAGCTCAAAATGTCCAACACTATCTTTGACCATGGTTTGTTGCAAACACTTATGAAATTTGGCCTGACTGTTGGTGCATGTAAGTTTATTTTCTATAATAAGATGCCTTCTTCGTATACTCACTTTTGGGGTTGAGAATGTAGGTTAGCAGAATAAGCATGGTGTTGATTTCTAGGTGGAAGTTGTTTTGACAACCAAATTATGCTAAGTAAAGGATTATGTAATACCCATATGCCCTTTGATATACTATAGTGACAAACATTAGTGCTCAGACCAATATTTCAAACCACTACCCAAGGAAGATTTCACACATACCTTGAGCATACTATCTACCTCTATGATAGTACGAGAGGGTGATCATCCAAGACATTATATCCTATGGACTATGGATAATACAAGGCCAAAAATCTTCCTAATAGATAATTTTTTTTTGAATTCTAGATTGTCTCCCGATACACTCGAAGATGCGCGAGAGTTCAAGTTTGTGCGCGAGTGTTGTCTAAGGCCTGGGTATTGGAGCCGGATTACCCCTCATTTCACTAGATGCTTTTTGGGCTATCTATATTAGCCAATAATGATATCTCCTTCATGATATTTTAAAACCCACAACATGGGGTTTCTAACCTACACAACTACTAAAAAAGAGACCGTATTTTTTTTGTGTTTTCTAGTTTTTTTGACCGAAAAACAATAGACTATAATTTTTTAAATTTTTTTTTAATAAAGGGAAAAACAGAAACAAAAAACACATAGAAAATAATACCTAATAGGTGGAATGTATGTAAATTAGGGAAAAATGGTGTACCTAATGATGAATAACAATATGTGTATCTATCCGCTATAGCTTATGAGCATCAAACAGAAGCATGCATGTAAAAATGGAAGCGAAACCAAACAACAAGGTATGAAATAAAGCAAGTATCCTTCTTATTAATTTGGTGGATCAGATCCAAGGTTACATAGAAGTACCCTTGAGGTCTCAAAGGTGATACAATTGTTACAAATTTTGGATTCCCAAGGATCAAATCCTTCATGATATCCGGGTACACATCTAGTGCCCTTCCTCGTACCCACAATCGTGGTGGGTGAGCCAATGCTACCGTTGCTTGTATCTTTGATTTTTTATGTCTTTTTTTCCTTCCAAATGCCTTATAGGAACCTGAAAATACACACAAGGAATCCAAAAATTTCAAATAGCAAGTGTGTGTCATGGAAAACATGCAATCCCCAGAGGCAGCAACAGACTAGTAAAGGGCATATATATTAAAACACATCAAATCAACTCAGAATGACTTGAAATTTTATGGAGATGTTAAATAGGAGGTTTTGAAGGGATATCACCAAAAAAATATCTGAAATTGCATCCGTAGGACCCTCAATTTTGTTTTTCCCATCTACAACCTATGAAGACCAAGATAATCAATTCCCACCCCTAAACATATCCAAAACACATGAAACTTGGATAGAATATATAAATCAACATTTTAAGACTACCCATGTGGTTATATTTTCAAAATGAGGTGCATATCCATATGCATGCACCTAGGGTGTCATAATAGGCTCTACAAACTTGCAAAAGCTTCAAAATATGATATCTCGATCAATA
This sequence comes from Wollemia nobilis, assembly GCA_028583015.1. Lineage (NCBI taxonomy): Eukaryota > Viridiplantae > Streptophyta > Pinopsida > Araucariales > Araucariaceae > Wollemia > Wollemia nobilis. Next base: position 4,746,027 of record JAQPPZ010016349.1, read on the forward strand.
TAACTCCAAATTGCATGAAATTTGAACTGTAGCATCCTATGATAGTCTAGAATAAGCCTAAAAAAATAGTAAAGAAATTGTGCAGATATTTCTCCTCATCCTAGGGGGGACGATGGTGACTGCAACTAATTGGAGGGCACCCTGGGGCAGGATACCCACCAATTCTGCACATCTTTTGCTACCAATCCCACTATGGAATGGTTCTAAACATCCTAAGGGGTATTATTGTCAAATTTGGTGAAGAAATTCACCAGGATGGTAAAGTTATGCCCAAAAGACCCTCTTGAAGTCACTCGACAACCTCCTTCGCTAAGGAGATATTCTGAGGGAAAGAGAGCACAATAATGTGAGGGAAAATATCAGTAGAACTCCATTGCATATCCTAGAACTCCTCTCTCTATGTTTTTTGTGTGGACCTTGTATCCATTTTATAGCCCAAATGGGCTTATGTGCAAAAAGGCATGCAAGGGCATGCATGGCAGGAGGTCCCATTTGTCAAAAGGGAGGCATGCACTGGATGTGGAAGAGAATATCCATTTTTTGCCTCCATTATGAAGCATGTCATAAGGATACAGTGCCCTCTGACCTACATGCTTCAATTGGTGGGGTAAATGGTAATTTCTAAGTGCCATTTGTCCCAGATTTGACTTTTTTTGGCTCAAATTTGCTCACCGTCCCACCCTAGGACAATGGATCACCATCGTCCTAGGGTGGGACGGTGGGAAACTACCACCATTCCATGGTGGGATGGTGGTGATTTTAGGCCAAAACCTCCTAAAATTATGCCAAAAGCCTCCAAAACCTCTTTCGGAGTGGCTAGAACCACTATGAGCTTTTTGAGGGCTGTCCAAGGGGCCATATGGTGTCAATTTAGTCATTGTTTGTAGATGCCTAATTAGATTGACCATATTTTAATGTCTATAGATGCCTATTTTTGAGATGCGTTGTGTGCAGCACAACCCTGAGTAAAAATAGATGACTAAAATATTCAATGATTAAGGTTACTCGATAACCTAACCAACTTTAGATGCCCCAATCGTGGAAAGAGCATGCGTTCTTGAATCCTCGCTTCTGAATCAGTAAAGACATTGGTATTGGTTTCTCTTTAGCTTCCAGGTATGCTCAAGGGACTTATAACCGTAGGTATCAGAGAAGACCAAGTATTTTGGTAACTTTTGAGGTTAGCAACAAGAAGGTTCATATGCACTGTTATGTGCTTAATTGAGATATTTGCTTGTTTTTTGTACCAAGCAGGGGCATGATTTTCTTTGTCAAAGATTCTTTGGATGAATGCAACTTGCATGATTGAGTGTTTAATTGTTGATTTTTTATTATGAATTTTTTAAGCATGACTACCCCCCCAAGCGATGAGTCGATGAGGGAATGACTAGTGAGAAAAGTGACATGTCGCTTGACCCAGATGATATTTGTTAAAGTTACCTTCAGTTGTTCTCATTGAAAAATGTCAGTTTTTAAAGTATTTGGACGATGCTATGGAGATTTCATGGAAGAAAAGAGTTGAAAACCTCATTCCCATGGGGTAGTCTAGCCATAATGGCCTTATTGGGGAGTGAAGTAGTATTTTGTCCATGCATCCATGAGAAGTTTGCATTCAATCTTGATTCTGAATGAATTCCATCATATTTGACTTCTTTTGGTGGGTGTTGAACCCTTTTCTTTGGATTTTGTGTTGTTTTGTTGTTTTTTTTTTTGGTTTTTGATTAATATATATGTATGTATACTTGAACAATGGTCTTATTGGATGCCATTGGAGAATTTTGAGTGACCAAAGGGTTTAGAGATACCTTTAGGGCTTGTTTGGGTTGAGCAAAGGGTTTATGGAGACCTTTGGGGCTTTTTGAGTTGACCAAAGGGTTTATGGATATCATTGGGGTTTGTTGGGTGACCAAAGGGTTTATGGATACCTTTGGGGAATTTCAGGTTGACCAAAGGGTTTATAGATACCTTTGGGGCATTTCGGGTTGACCAAAGGGTTTATGGATGCCTTTGGGGATTTTCGAGTTGACCAAAGGGTTTATGGATACCTTTAGGGATTTTTGGGTGACCAAAGGGTTTACAGATACCTTTGGTACATTTTGGTTGACCAAAGGGTTTATGGATATCTTAGGGGATTTTTGGGTTGACCAAAGGGTTTATGGATACCTTTGGGGCTTTTTGCGTGACCAAAGGGTTTATGGATACATTTGGACATTATGGTTGACCATGTTAGGACTGAAACTAAAGGGATTAATTTTATTGATGCAAATGGTTACAATATATAGGCATAAGCCTATATTCAACACATGACACTTGTTAAGAGAAACTGACAAGTGTCAAGGTGAAGGCATAATACACTTTAACTCTAACATTCTCCCTTAAAGTGCACTATCCTAACTAAAGAAGAAACAAAACAAGTCAACATTAGGTAACATTCCCCCTTAATGTTGACTTCTCTAAAACAACCTATCATCCTCTCTTATTGTTGATTTTGTCTAGGCTCGTGCTCTTTGTGTTTGGCTCTCCAACTATGAATAATGCTAGATTCACTATGTATACATCTCGATCTGTTGCCTCAGGGTCAGCCACTTCCATGGGTCTATTGCCATTGGGTCAGCTGTCTAAGTGCCTCAGGGTCATCATGGGTGCCTCAGGGTTAGCCACTTCTGGGTCTGTTGCCTCTGCAGGTCATCCTCAGAGGATGTTGCCTCTCGTAGGTCACTGACTATATTCACCATAAATATCAAATCCTTCCTTATGGTGAATTCAATCTAGAAGGTGTCGGTCTCTACCGAAAATGCACCTAATACAAAGGAAAAACGAGCCATATAAGAGTGTCGGTCTCTATTGAAAATGCACTCAATACAATAAAATGAGCCATAGATCAAAATAGGAGGAGAGAAGAAGAAAAGAAGAGAATATTCTAAAGTGTCTTCATCTGTAGTCTTCAGAAGTAGATCCGAAAAAAACCTCGGATAGAGTCTAGGGTGTCTTTGTCTGTAGTCCCTAGTATAAGTTTCCTTATGGTGACCATGTCATCCCACCGAAATGCATTGGTAACCAGCTACTGCATTCGCCAAGTGTATAGAAAATATCACTAGTTACAAGGATCACATATGAAATTACCTCGGGAGTGTCGGGTACAACCGAGAGTGCACTCCAAGGTATAAGAAATTTGAGGCTAAAAAACTTAATTGAAACAGCCTCAAAATTATAATATGACACCACCATTGTGTTCGTCGTGGAAAACCGTTTCCAACGACTATAAATACCCCTATATTCCACCATCAAAGGGGCCTTCATCATGTGAAAGAAAACATCATGCCTATTTAAAGCAAAAAATAGACAACATCGCTCAATGGCGGCATCGCTCTCAGGCGGAATAAAACCAGTCTTAAAATTTCCCTTGCAGGGGAATTACAAAACAAATAGGGCCATGTGGGCCTTCCACTTTTGAAATTACAATAAAGTAGGCCATGTAGGCCTTCAGCTCCCACTTCCACTCTCCATGTGGCAAAAATATTTAAAAAAAAATACCAATAAAGTGGTACCCCCACTTTGCACGAGATGCCCCTTCCCTTTCTTTTAAATAAATAGCCCCATGAAAAAATGGACCCTCCACTATATAAAATGTTCCCCCTTTTATAACATAGATTCTATTGCTTTTAAAAAATTAAAATTCCTCCACTTTAAAAATTCCTCCACTATGTGAAGTTGAGGATGGTGCAGATGGAGTAGCGGAGGTCCTCCCACGTGGCGTTGTTATCGCCCATCCAGTGGGCGGCGTAGGCACCGGAGCCCACAAAGGAGGAGCGGGAGATCGGGTACATAGCAAAAGAAAGGCTTCAGGTATGTAGCAAAAGAAAGTTTGCATCTTTAAAAAATGCCATCAAGTGGTTTGGGCCCCACCATCTCATCACAGACACCTGTTGTTACTCAACCTTCATCGACATGAACGGTCTCCAAATATCTTCATCCAGCGCCTTCATAGGCAATATGACCTCGGTACTGCAGAAATCAACAGTTTCGGCTTCCACCTCCAAGGCACACTACCAGAGGCGAAGCCCCTCTACTAGAAATCACCAAGCTAAAATGGTGAAAATCCCATTTTTTTTTGGATTTGTGCAGAGTGGCAATGGAACATGAAGAGAAAACTCTCACATAGCTTGCACACTTTAGCAGCTGCGAGAAAATTTCCGATATCAACAATGACTTGGAATTCTCGATAACTCACACTCGATCAGATAATAGCAAAAAACAATTAGGTGAACTCGGTGCAATCCAGACGCTACTCAATTATCTTTCGACTCTGATTCCCCTCCATACCAACAATTGAAGTCTTATTTATAAGGTTCTGAAGATCTTTAAAAATCTTTGCACTCGAGAAATCGTGAACCAGAGCTCGTTTATTCACGACAGAGGTCTGGAAATCGTGGCATCTCTAGAAAAATTAACCCTGGTCCAGAATTCTGATGGAGATTTGTGTCGGGAAGAGGGTTAAGCTGTGTGGCAGATGATGTTACAGCTTCTAGGAAATGTTTGTAGTGTGGCAACGCACACCTGCGAGTCATTCAGGTGGACGGGCAGGTCAGGGGAGGAAACAGGTGGTGTCGCCAGTGCCTCCAGGAGTGCAGTCCGGGCGTGGGCGACGTATAGCCAGGCGGCCAAAATAGGGTAGCAGCGGCTTCTCCGATCATGCAGTCAACAATTTGATTGCTCCATCCTGTCATGTCTTTGGCGTCGAAGCCGTGAATGAGTAGAACAGGTGACTAAGCAAATGGACGATCTAGGATTAGGGTTTGAGAAAGATATTCTGAATGCCATTGAAGACTTGAGTAGCTTGCAGCTCGCTGAAAAAAAAACTATTATGGACACATTTCCATAACATCCCTCAACTCAAAAAACATGATCACAATCCTTTAAGCGTCACAAACTATCGCGTAGTGACTGGTTCTCTAGTGCCCACAAATGGTAAACTGATAAGGGGCCATCTCCAACAAATAACAATAACATGCCATGAATATCATTTAACATTTTAAGAATATCTATAAATATCAGGATATTTTTCGGAGGTTGGATATTCCTTCAGTCGAAGGATTTTACAGCTCTCGCCATGATCTTCAATCACAGATCATAGGGAATATTCGCATGACACCCATTTCGGTGTTGGGTACCGCGGGTCTGCAGAGCTAATGGCGCTGGTAGCAGCATTCAAGGTCGTGGCTGCACTGCTATTACTAGCATTGTTGGTGGCCATCATTAACTTCCTCGCACATTTCTTAACGAAACTCCACACGTTTCCTCCACCTTCATCACCACATCAAGCTGCAATACACTCAGCCACGGATAACCTAGCTGGCCACACTTCATAAACATGACTTGGATCGAAAGAAATCATAGATCCACAAATTTGGCTATACCCCTCACAGGTCACTGCCTCCAGACTTCACAGAACCAGTTTACTCCCAAAACTGCTTCCTTTTGGTTCTAGATCAGACCGACACAGACATGATTGAAACTTCTTTTTCAAAACACAAAATTCTATAGGCCGACTGATTCAAAGCTACAGATCTCAACCGTATCAGATTCGCTCATTTTTTTTTACGTGAGCATACTGCACCAGAACCTGAAACTAAAAAAAATTATGAAAAAAAAATCCCTGAACTTTAAATTCTTACCATCTGGTTTTTGATCCATCAAATGATGGAGAGCATACTCCCTTGGTAAAAATTTTTAAAAAATAGGGAAATAAAAAAAATCAGGGGGGAGGAAGGATTTCCATGGGGGAAATCCCCCCTCAAGGGTTTCACAGGGCAAGGAAAGCCTACTCTGATACCAAATGTTAGGAGGGAAAACTGAGGGGATATTTTATTGATAAAAATGTGTTACATATATAGGCAGAAGGCCTATATTATAAACTGACAAGTGTCAAAATAGAGGCATAGTGCACTTTAACTCTAATAGACCAAAGGGTTTATGGATACCTTAGGGCCTTTTTGGGTTGACCAAAGGGTTTATGGATACCTTAGAGAATTTTTGGGTTGACCAAAGAATTTATGTATACCTTTGGGACTTTTTGAGGCTCTTTCGACTCTTTTTGGATTTTTGGATGTTTAGCATTGTGAAGTCTAAGGACCCACTTTATTGTACCCTACGGGCATTTTTGGAAACTATGATGTGCTTTTTTTTTACCCTATATATATATATATCAGATATTTTTATGGTCATTACGTGCCTCCCTTATTTCTTTATGAGATGGATGCAATGTATGCATTTGCTTCTGTAGATGTGTTGGATGCTTATTATGTATGCATATGGATGCTTTTGTGATATGATGGAATGGTGATAAACATATATTATGTATGCATGTGTATTTGCTTTGATTTGATGCTATATATATGCATGGATGCATAATGAGATGAAAAATGGGGTGATTGAAAAACATGGATTGTGGCTAATGATTTGACATACTATGTGAACACTATAGACTGTACAAAATACATTAACGCTCTTTGTTTTTGCAATTTTTATTTTTTTGTAATGGAAATTTGAAAGCATTATTGTGATACAAAAAATGGAGTAAATGATATTAAGTAGGGAAAAACGGCGAACCTAATTATGAATAACAATATATGTATCTATCTCCTATAGCGTATGAGCAAGCATGCATGTGAAAAGGAAGCAAAAAAAAAACAACAAGATATGAAATGAAACAAGTATCCTTATTATTAATTTGGTGGATCAGATCTAAGGTTACACAGTAGTCCCCTTGAGGGCTCAAAGGTGATACAATTGTTACAAATTTTTGGTTCCCAAGGATCAAATCCTTTAAGAAATACGGGTGCACATCCAATGCCTTTCCTTGTACCCACAATCCAATGCCTTTCCTTGCACATCCAATGCCTTTCCTTGTACCCACAATCGAAGTGGGTGGTCCAATGCTACCGCTATTGGAATCTATGATATTTGATGTCTGATATTCCTTCCTAATGCCTTATAATAACCTGCACCTACACACAAGGAAGCAAAAGGGATCAAATAGCAAGTGTGTGTGAAGGAAAAAATGCAATCCCCATAGGCACAAAAGGGCATATCTATTAAAAATATATCAAATCAACTCATAATGACTTGAAAATTTATGGGGATGGTTTTTAAGGGATATATCTAAAAATAGATCTGAAATTGCATCCGTAGGCCCCTCGATTTTGCGTCACCCATCTACAACCTACGAAGACCAAGACAAGCAATTATTGCCCCTAAACATGTTCAAAACTAACAAAACTTGAAAAGAACACATAAATAAACATTTTAAGATAACCCATATGGTTATATTTTCAAAATGAGTCACAGACACACCTGCATGCAACTAGGGTGCCCGGATGGTCCCTACAAACTTACAAAAACTTAAAAATATGATATCTCGGCCAATTTAACTCCAAATTGCATAAAATGTGAACTGTAGCATCCTATTATAGTATAGAGCAATAATAAAAAAATATTAAAGAAATGTGTAAGGATTTGTCCTCATCCTAGGGGGGATGGTGGTGACTACAACTAATTAGAGGGCACCAATTATGCACATCTTTTGTTGCCAATACCACTAGGGAATGATCCTAAACATTCTAATGTGTATTGTTGTCAAATTTGGTGAAGAAATTCACCCGGATAGTAAATTTATGCCCAAAATACCCTCTTGAAGTCACCCAATAACCTCCTTCGCTAAGAAGATATTCCGAGGGAAAGAGAGCACAATAAAGTGAGGGGAAATATCTTCAACACTCCATTGCATATGATGGGGAGCCAAAAATTGCTCATGCCAATACCACAAAATTTCTCATTAAACAACTTGAAAAGATTTACAGAAATGGCAACAGTCTGCCAAATAAACTCCTTTACTCCCCCTAGAAGAAAAATAAGCTGAAACAGGTGTAGAATGGCCCTCTTGCCTTCAGCTCTGCAACTCTATATCAGCAGTTTTTCGACCCCTTGTGCATGCCTTTGCTTCCCCTTTTAAAATATTTGGGTTTCTTTCGAGGTCCCGACCCTCTAGGCCATTAATGACCCACCTGGAAGAATACATCCTCAAAATCTGAAAAGTTGGCTCTTCCCCGCCTTCATGACTGAACCTTCACATATTTTACCCTAACTGGCAACTACCACCGGGTCAACCATGAAAACACACATTGATGAGCCGTATGAATGTCTCTGACATTTGGACGCAGCATTCGAGTGGTTGACATGCTTAGCAAGCTTACCGGACAAGAAATCATGCATTAATGAGGCCTTTGACCACCTCGAAAAACATCGTCTGGGAACGCATGCCTTTTCGAGTCATGAACCAGCAGTATGTCACGATATGGTGACATGTCGCAATATCGTGACATTTTTCTTCCTCGTTGCCTTTCTCTTCTTCGGGTCACGATATCGCGACATGTCATGATATCACGACATCTTTCCTTTTCAGCTCTTCTTTCTCCTTTTCGATCGTGATATCGTGACATGTCAAGATATCGTGACATTTTTTCTTTTTGCTTCCTCCTCGCCTCTCGGGTCGTGAAATCATGACATGTCGCGATATCACGACATTCTTCCTTTTTGCTTCCTTGTCGCTTCTTTGGGTCACGAAATCACGACATGTCGCGATATCGTGACATTCTTCCTTTCTGCTTCCTTCTCGCCTCTTTGGGTCACGAAATCGCAACATGTCGCAATATCATGACAGCTTTGCTCTCTGCTTTCTCTCTCTATTTTGGGTCACAAAATTGTGACATGTCACGATATCATGACAGTTTTACCTTTCGCTTTGGCTCTCTGCTTCGGGTCGTGAAATTGGGACATGTCACGATATTGCGATAGCTTTGCCTTCTTTCGCTCTCTGCTTTGGGTCACAAAATTGTGATATGTCATGATATCGCTACATCTTTGCCTTTCGCTTTCGCTCTCTGCTTCAGGTCGCAAAATTGTGATATGTCGCGATATCGCAACTTCCTTCCTTGCTTTCTTTCTACTCGTTCGGTCACGATTTCGTGACATGTCGTGAAATCGTGACATTTTCTTCTTTGGCATTTCCTGTCTTCTTTCGGTCGTGATTTTGTGACATGTGATTTCGTAACATGTCATGATTTTGCGACATTTTCTTCGAACACCCTCTCTCCCCTGTTTCGGTCATGATTTCGTGACATTTTGCGATTTCACAACATTTTTATTCGGACACCCTCTCTCCCTTGTTTCGATTGCGATTTCATGACATGTCGCAAAATCGTGACATTTTTGTTCCATGCATTCTCTCTCCTTCCTGAGTCATGAAAACGCGACATGTCGTGATATCGCGACACTTTTCTCTCTGGCGCCTTCTCTTGGCTTTTAGTCACGAAAATGTGACATGTCACGATATCGCAACACTTTTCTCTCTTGCGCCTTCTCTCGTCTTTTGGTCACGAAAATGCGACATGTCGCGATATCGCGACACTTTTTCTCCTTGGCGCCTTCTCTTGTCTTTTGGTCATGAAAATGCGACATGTCGCGATATCGTGACACTTTTCTCTCTTGCACCTTCTCTCATATTTTTGTCATGAAAATGTGACATGTCGTAATATCGCGACACTTTTTCTTCTTTGCCAACATGTTGCGATATCGCAACATTTTTTTTACTTTGCGATATTTTGCCTTTCATTGGATGCTCCTACATCAGACAACCGGGGTGGATTGAGAAGTGACCTTCACTTCTGTACTATTATGTCACCTTCTTTTTAACTGGGGATGTACAAGCTCTCCAAGCTTTAGCAAAATCTGGGTCTGCAGGGCAGAAACCCTTAAGTTCTTCAAACCCCACAACTTCCACTCTCATTGTTGTTAGCAAACTCTTTTCATCCATCTTCTTCAGTGGCTTTATCTTCCTCATAGGTGCTAAACCCTTAGGAACACTATCAGATGTAATGTCTAGAAATTCTTCTAATAGTCCTAAGACTTCTATAAGGGTATCCTTGCATTCTTCCTTTCTAACTCTAGAAATTAATGCATAGCACATATGCTCATGCTTTAAACTATCCAAAAATCTTCCCCCTTCAACTAAATAGATTCTAGCGCTACTACTTACCCTTTCGCCTACCTCCTTCAAGGGCTTCAGCTTATGGTGCACTCCATTCTTCGTCATTGAGTAGGTGTTGATGTGACCATCATGCACTGCACACAGATCAAACTGCCATGGACTTCCCAACAACAAATGGCAAGCATCCATAGGTAGGATGTCACACAGGACCTCATCACAGTAATTCTCAATATTAAATTTCATCGAGCATTACTCACTGACCAAAGCCCTATGGTCCTTCTGTAACCAGGCAATTCGATATGGATGCGGATGTCTCCTCCTCTATAACTATAACTTAGTAACCATTTCTTCTGAGACCAAGTTATCAGTACTACCATTATCTATAATAATATTATAGAACTTATCCGAACTTCTGCACCTTGTGTGAAACAGGCTCCTCCTTTGGTCAGATCCTTTCTCCTCATTCAACAAGGTTCTCCTTGTGACCATAAGTTCTCCTCTCTTTGCCTCCTCAAAATGTTATGATTCAACACCTTCATCTACTATAGTGTTGTGGCTGATCCACAACACACCCCAAAATTGGGGACCCACCTTTTTCATTTTGATATTCGGGTGTTGACATTTCATTTTTGTCTAATCCTTCGTTTTGTCGTAGGTTTTGCAATTGTTGTCGGTTCTTATTGGTAGTATTTTCTTGTCGACGATTTTTTATTGTCGACAACTTTTTCTTGTCGACGATTTTTTATTGTCGACAACTTTGTCTTGTCGACGATTTTTTTAATTGTCGACAACTTTTTCTTGTTGACGATTTTTTGTTGTCGACAACTTTTTCTTGTCGACGATTTTTTTATTGTCGACAACTTTTTTGTTAGCAGCTTGGTGGTTAATTTCTCGTCAGCGTTTCATTTTTATTGTCAGTTTGTGTGGTGACAAGTCCGTTTTGTCAGTATTATTGTTTGAGAGTTTTGATGTACACTTGTTAGGTTTTATTTCATTTGTGATTGTGACCCAGGTTCACTTCCCACGGCGGACATGTATATGTATAAGAAGTATTTACTCAATAAAAAAAATAATAATAAAAAAAATAAAATATAAATAAAAAAAAAATTATTTATATTAAAAGTCTAAATTTACCATGGTGAATGAAACCATGGTGTTTCATTCACCATGTTAGTTTACTTTTAAAATAATTTAAATTTAAAGTTTGTTTTAACTTTATATTTTAGAATTTATTTTGTCTTTTTTTTAAGATTGTTTTTAAAACTAATTTCCCTTTGTTTTATGTGCAGGTGGGATGCCGTGGACGAATGTGGAGCACATCGACAGTGGGGTCAATAAGCTTTAACGGTGGATGGACGGCAGACGACCATAATGGACGGCAGGGTAATGAGCGACCGGGCGGAAGATTACCAGGTATTCAGCAAGATTTTGATTGACACGATGCGCTGTGGCAGTTTGAAACAGCAAACCAGCAGCGTGTCAGAAACACGGTGACAGCAGGGCATCTGTGGATACGGTCGTTTGCGGCAAAACTAAGCGACGACATTCACCGCACGGTGGCAAATACTCCGACGGTGATATTTACAGGTTTGAGGCAGCGGTAATGTAGGTGAGCGTCAACGACGTGGAGCTTAATACGAGACTCCCAGGTCGATTTGAACATAGAAGAAGATGGTATGCAGGATTCCATGGTGGACGACCCGAACACTAATGGGGAGTATTTTTGAGGAGATAGCATAGCATGGAACCTGCGAAACTGCGTAGATTCCTGTAGAAATCGTCAATAACATGACACAGGCTACAGGGGCGAGCAGTAATCGAGTTGGATGCATGGCCGCGGTTACAATACGAGACTCATCCATAATGCATCCTGTCAGTTGAACAGAAGAAGGTTGTTGGATACATGTACAGAGAGAAAGAAAATGGTCTCAAAGCCAGAAAATATTCGTTTAAGGAGAGCATTACAAGGAAAGTATGGTGAGGGGCATCAACGAACACAATTTTTTTTTTTTTTGGTTTTATATAAAGGGGTCTCTCCCGTGATTATAATTGTAACGGTCATTACAACTGTTATTATATCTAAATATGCTTTGTATAATGATCATATGCCTAAAAGGATGAGGCCAACACATTGATAGAAAGAGAAACGAAGGGCCAAGAAACCAAACAGACTAGAAAACCAAACGTAAAGTGTAAGAGGCCGGAAAAACAGCAAAAGGAAAGAAAGTGAAAGGAAATAGATTTGAAATGATTCGAAGCCCAAGCGAAGGAGATGGAAAGTTTTTGGAGGGTTTTAAATACGGCAAGGAGAAACCGAGAAAAGGAGGCAAAGGAGACGGAACCTTTTTGGGCATGGCCGACTGGAGACTTTTTGGCATGGCCAAAAGGGGGCATTATTTTGAGATGTAAAACTTGGATTTTAATTGGAATGTGAAAGCTTTTATTCAGAAATTTCAGGCCTTGTTAGCAAGAAAGAATGAGAAATTTTCTGCATGCTTAATTTTAATTGTCTTATTTTTCCCCTTTCAGATTTCAGACTTGTATGTGAAATTGATGCCATTATTTTGGGTTGTTTCATTTGAATGTCTGCAATCTGGAAATTATTTAGGATCCTTGGAGCCAGCACCTAGTTTACTTTGATTGTGTGTTGTACAGGTCAAATATGCTAGGTTGCATGTATGAAACTCTCACGTATTCGGTTTTGCAGGACGGGGTGCTATCAAACTGAAGGAGCTTTTGCATTGCTATGTTTTCAGCAATTATTTTGATGCAAACTTTAAATTTTCTGTTTCCAAAAATTTTAATTTCAGAATTTTTTCCTATTTTCAGGCATTAAAATAAATATTAAAAAAATTTCAAAATCTAAAAACGATTTCACCATTGTGTAGATTATAATTCAGACTTCCAATACGCACTTTGAAATTTCATTTTCGGACTTGTTTAGTATTTTTAAAAATTCATCGAAGTTGCTGTTTTGCTACAGATTTTAAAATTCCGAAAATAGAAATTTTCCATTTTAAGGTCAAATTTCATTTTTCCAGTTTTGTTTTGCATTCATGAGCCTATGATGACATTCCCTTCATGGAAATTCCAATTTCATTGAAGGGGTTATGTTTTACGACATTTTCACAAATTTCCATTTTGGGCCTAAAATTACCCTTTCTTCATAAAAATTCCAATTTTACGAAAGAGGGATAATTTGAGTACTACATTGAAGGTCTTTTCCTTAAAGCACTTAATTGTTCATCTTGATGAAAATCTGATTTCATTTAAGAGGGATAAGTTAAAGTGACATTTTGAAGCTACATTTGGAGACCATATTCATCATTGAAGATTTAATGCAAGATAAAATCTATCTTAAAATCATCAAGATAAAAGGAATTAAAGCATTACATCGTGGTCATATGAGGGCCAACTCACATTTACTTTATCAGGGTTCAATGAACAATCACTAAAGTTTCATGGTAAAATAAACCAACAGTGCCCCTTGTTTTCAGTTACTTGCAACCACTAAGGTGTTCCAAGCATTTCAATTGAATATCTTTATTTGAGATTACTAATGCACATATGCAAATGCTAATATAACAAGAACCTTGGAGAAGTTGTTTGTTTAACTTCTTTGCAAGAGGGGATTTTGGAACCCAAATCCTATCGGAGAGTGTGCTTTCACAATTGGGTGAAAACACCACTCAACAGATTGGCGCTAGAAGGAGGGCATGAAACGGTTTATTTCATCATGATTTTAAATGCTTAAAATTGCTTAAGAGCTTTACAACACATTTGGATTGTTCATACAGAAATAAAGTGATTTAATTTAATTTTGAAAATTTTGGTCTTGACTAACAAAGTGTTATTTCATGCAATTACTTTTCATTTGATTCCAAGGAATACATCTCTTATTTGATGCTAACGTGATTTTTGTTTATACATTGCAGGTTGAATATTCAACAGAGTTGGTTCTAAGATTACATTTTAAGTTCACTAATGGCAACACTTGAGGAGCAAATGGTATCCCTAAGAGCTAAAATAACATCTCTAAGAGAAAGAATGGTATCAATGATAGAGGATCATTATAAGGGTTTGTCTATACCTGTGGTACCATATCAAATTCCTACAATGTTATTGGATTTTTTACGGTGTTTTAATCAAGAGGTGCCACTAGGATACTTGCAAAAACTGCATGTCTACAAGGATACATTATGTAAATTTCAGATTTTCTATGAGGAGGTGGCTTGTAAGTTATTTGCATACATTTTGGATGATAGACCATTCTTTTGGTATTGCCAACTACCCATGGAGGTTAGGACTTCTTGGATACAATTAGAAGCAGCCTATCTTTACCACTTTGGTAATCAGGTTGACTTAGAAATCCTGAAAAATCAGTTTACCTCCATATGTAAGGAGCCTAATGAATCCTTGAGTCAATTCAATGGAAGATTTCGTGAGTTGCATTCCCAAATGTGGGAAAATTTTGACACATCAGAGGAGGAAGCCATGGAAGTATACCTAGGAGCCATACACCCCACACTTGCTTCACTCATTGAGGAAAAACTGAGTGGTTTGTCTTTAGAGAAAATCCAGGAGGTCTTAGAAGAGATAGAACGACAAGGTCTTGAAGAAGAAAAGGCACAACATGTTCATATGAGAGATAGTTCTTTTGATGCCAACCTACACCAACCATCAAACATAGTACCCTCCACTCCAATGATATCTAAGGTAAATGATCAAGGGGATGAATTTGAATATCCAAATCTTACAACCACCTTAGATGTAGTCCAAGAGGAGGTGCAAATTGCTAAGACAACATCCACTAGTGAGGATCATGCGAAAAAAATCATAGAGATACACGATTATCTAGATGAAGGGGTTCTAAATTCAACAATGTTTGATATATGTGATAAGATGGAACCCACTATAGAATTGAATGAAGTGGTTGAAAGTGAAATTGGGAGAAAACCAATAAATGAATTTGAAGACATGATAGAATTTCACCACTTGTTCTTGGAAGATGCTATTGATGAGACGTGTACAATTAACAATCAAGAAATTCTTCACCCTCCAAATTGTGATAAAATTGAATCATGGGTTACTAATTTGGACAATGATAGCCTTATAAATTTGAATTCAAGAAATGACCCACTTTTGGAAATAATTGAACCATCTAAGGAAGGTGAAGATGAATTTGATGAGAAACACATTGATGAATGGGAAGATGTTGAAGAAGTAGTTGAACGTCACCACTTGATTTTGAAAGATGATTATTATGATGCTTGGAAGAAGTGGGAAGACTACACTCTCTCCAAAACTACTAATGAAGCTTGTGTGCCAATTGATATACAGGACAACATAATTGCCTACTCAAAGGAAGATATTACAACTCCTGTACAATTTGAGGATGTTTTGGAAGAGGGTTTCAAATCTCATCAAATTTTGGAAGATTATGATGATCCTATTGCCAAGGACAAAGAAAGAAAAGAATTTATGAATGAATCAAAAGATCATGTCACAAATACCATGGAGTTTCATCCCTCAAATTTGGAAGATAATTTTTATAATGGTTGGGGGAGGTATGATAATGCATTCTTTTCTCACACTTTTATAGATGAAACTCATATTTCACTTGATTTGCAGGATGTTGAAACTTCCACCTCACATGAAGAGATACCATGGATAGTGAACAAAGAATTAGAACCAAATGACAAAGAGATTGACCAATTGGAAGCAGCTCAAATGAAGGATCATCAAGATGAATCATGGGACATACACTTTGACCAAAAACATTTGGGTGAAAATTTGCATGACCATGTTTTGAATTTGATTGATGTTTATGATGAAATGTCATTAAAGGTAAATGAAAAACAAGGTATAATTTTTAATCACACCTTTAATAGCATGGTTTTAATGAATGGAAAAGAAGTTGATGCACTTGAATTGCTAAATCAAATTCATCAACAATTAATAATTGAATCTAGGGTGAAAACTTTTAATGATCCTAATTTAGTAAATATCCTAGATGCTTGCAAACTGTTACACAAATTTGATTGGCCTACAAATTTGGAAAATGATTTGGCTTTGAAATTTGTAGAAATAGGCTCTTACTTACAAAATTGCATATTTGAAAAAGATAGCCTAATTCTAAATCAAAGATTGAGTTTTGAAATGGAAGTTTTAGAGAATAGACATAATAAAATTGAAAATCAATCATTGTCTAATCAATTTGAGAATTTGAATCCCACCTATGAGAATACTAATGGAACTAAATTTGATTGGTGGGGTGAGAGAGGAAAGTTGAAGTGGGTTGCATTGTTTGGTCTGGTCTTGTTTTTGTTGGATTCCCACAACATTTGGCATGCATATCATGTTATATTTTTGTTGAAATGTTCTAATCATGTTTGGGATCCAGGAAAGTGATAATCCAAGCTTTGCATCATCTTGTATTATATTGTACATTTGTATATAGATTTTGGTTTTTTGGGTTTTGGTTTGTGTTTTCAAGTTTTCATTTTGGGATTGCTATTTGGATTAGGATTTAAATCGTGTGTTTGATTTTATTTGACATGTCTTATTTGTCTAAAAAAAAAAAAAAATGACGAAAAGAAATTTGAGATGTCAACTTATGCCTAAAATCAGGAGAGCATGAAATATTGGAATTGTCTTGTAGAAGCTCCACAAGTAACATAAACATCTTAAGTTATATTGTTTGATTTTGTGATACATGAAAGAGTCAGTTTTGCATGACAAACCATTTCATTTGCAATTCAAGAAATAATGCATTCATGTTCCATCTCACCTTACATACATCTCATCTTAGTTACATATGCATCTTAGGTACAAGCCATTAAAGTATGTCAAATCCTCTTAGGGTTATGTTATAACATATATGTAAGTAAATCCTAAGGTTGGAAACTGAGTCTTGAGATATCTAGAACCAAGCACGTCTCATACATTAAAAAGGATCTTGAGCAAAATGATCAAAACCTAACTTGGAGGAAAAGGTTGGGCGAAAGTGGTTTTCATGTCTATCCTATTATGCAACATGATCCTTAAAACAGTGGTTTTGACCACTTCCATAGAGCTTAAAGCCTAAAATCAGAGTAGTAAGGATAGGGTTAAATCCTCATCAAACTTAGGTTGAGGATCCAATTCCCCAAAGCTCTTATGTCTCATTTCATAATCAGTCTTGGATTGTAAGGATCGTACTATTTGTCCTCTGCAAAGGATGGGTAGTCATCCCCAAGGTCTAAGCAACAAAATTAATATTTTCCATTTACATCTAAAGTTTGGATTGTAAGGATCGTACTACATGTCCCTAGCCAGGATGGGTAGTCATCCCCAAGGTCCAAGAAGTAAAAAAAAATAATAATAAATAAATTTTTCCCATCTCATCTTTATTTTGGATTGTAAGGATCGTACTACTTGTCCTCTGCAAAGGATGGGTAGTCATCCCCAAGGTCCAAAGAAATGAAGATAAGTTTTGGATTGTGGGGTTAGATATGCCCATGCATGGCATCATGTCTTGCCTAAAAAACAAGACCACTGATTGTCTAGAGGGTTAGACTAGCATGACCATTTCTTCCATAATTGGTTTAATTATTTTGCTCAAAGTGAGGTAATGAACTCTAAATCAGAATAGTAAGGATAGGGTTAAACTCTCATCTCGGTTGGTTGGGAGTCTGATTCCCCAAAATTTTGATTTCACATTCACTTGCACATGGGTTCCGGATAGTAGGGACTCATAACCAACTTTGGGATACAATAAGGTAATGAATTAGTGGATCTTAAGAGGGTTTGGCAATCTTGAATGCTTGTACATAATAATAGAAGAATGACTTAGCCTTTTACAAAAAAAAAAAAAAAATCTCCTAGCACATTCATTAGGGTACACAAATCATTCACCATCCCACATATGCATTCATGCAAAACTGATAATGGAGTGTTGATCAATTTCAAATGATAGGGAATGAAATTCATTGCACACACTGAGCTAACACTTGATGATTCTGATGTTGCATGTATTTCTGATTTTTCGGTATTTGTTATCTTTATGCGCTAACGCCTGTATTTAAGCTTGTATTTTCAGGTTGGGTTCTCACCAAAATGCTCAAGAGCATTTGACAGCAGAGTCGCCATTTGTTGTGGCTGATCCACAACACACCCCAAAATTGGGGACCCACCTTTTTCGTTTTGATATTCGGGTGTTGACATTTCATTTTTGTCTAATCCTTCGTTTTGTCGTAGGTTTTGCAATTGTTGTCGGTTCTTGTTGGCAGTATTTTCTTGTCGACGATATTTTATTGTCGACAACTTTTTCTTGTCGACGATTTTTTATTGTCGACAACTTTTTCTTGTCGACGATTTTTTATTGTCGACAACTTTTTCTTGTCGATGATTTTTTATTGTCGACAACTTTTTCTTGTCGATGATTTTTTTATTGTCGACGACTTTTCCTTGTCGACTTTGTGGTCAGTTTCTCGTCAGCGTTTCCTTTTTATTGTCAGTTTGTGTGGCGGCAAGTCCGTGTTGTCAGTATTATTGTTTGAGAGTTTGATGTACACTTGTTAGGTTTTATTTCATTTGTGATTGTGACCCAGGTTCACTTGTATATGTATAAGAAGTATTTACTCAATAAAAAAATAAAAAATAATAAAATAATAAAAACAATAAAATATAAATAAAAATAAAATTTATTTATATTAAAAGTTTAAATTTACCACGGTGAATGAAACCATGGTGTTTCATTCACCATGTTTGAGTTTTATAATAGTTTAACTTTATATTTTTTAGAATTTAGATTTTGTATTTTTTTTAAGATTCTTTTTTAACCTAAACTAATTTCCCTTTGTTTGTATGGTCTTGCAGGTTAGGGATGCCGTGGACGAATATGGAGCACGTCGAAGTGGGGTCAATAAGCTTTAACGGTGGATGGACGGCAGACGACCATAATGGACGGCAGGGTAATGAGCGACCGGGCGGAAGATTAAAAGGTATTCGGCAAGATTTTGACTGACACGATGCGCCATGGCAGTTTGAAACAGTAGACCAGCAGCGTGTCAGAAACACGACGACAGCAGGGCATCTGTGGATACGGTCGTTTGCGGCAAAACTCAGCGATGGCATTCGCCGCGCGGCGGCAAATACTCTGGCGGCGACATTTATAGGTTTGAGGCAGCGGTAATCGTAGGTGGGCGTCAACGACGTGGAGCTTGATACGAGACTCCCAGGTCGATTTGAACATGGACGAAGATGGTATGCAGGATTACCATGGTGGACGATTCGAACACTAATGTGAGGGAGTAAGTTTCCAAGATGACAGCCATAGCTGGACAACCTGGATAATGCGTAGATTCCTGTAGATATCGTCAATAACAGTGACACAGGCTGCAGGGTCGAGCAGTAACGAGTTGGATGCATGCTGCGGTTACAATACGAGCTCATCCACAATGCTATCCTCAGTTCCAACAGAAACGAAGGCAGTGTTTGTAGATCAAATTTATTAAGATTAATGCCATACCAAGATGGATTTATGCATCATTAAGGAAGCGTTGCAAGGAAAATGGGAAATCAACGGACAATTTTTTTTTTAAAAAGGGGGAGGAATATAATTGTATCGGTCCATGAAAAGTTTTATACATATGCCCATTTATGTAACGGATGAAAGAGAGGCTTCGAGGCCAACACGTTGTAAAGAGAAAGAAGGGGAGAAAAAAGGGACTTGAGGAAAAGCAAACGAAGGGTAAGAAGGCGGAAAAACAGCGAAAAGGAAAAAAGTGAAAGGAAATGTTGAAATGCTGAATCCGGCAAGGAGAAACGAAAAAGGAGGCAGGAGACGGAACCTTTTTGGGCATGGCCGACTGGAGACTTTTTGGCATGGCCAAAAGGGGGCATGATTTTGAGATGTAAAACTTGGATTTTAATTGGAATGTGAAAGCTTGTATTCAGAAATTTCAGGCCTTGTTAGCAAGAAAGAATGAGAAATTTTCTGCATGCTTAATTTTTATTGTCTTATTTTTCCCCTTTCAGATTTCAGACTTGTATGTGAAATTGATGTCATTATTTTGGGTTGTTTCATTTGAATGTCTGCAATCTGGAAATTATTTAGGATCCTTGGAGCCAGCACCTAGTTTACTTTGATTGTGTGTTGTACAGGTCAAATATGCTAGGTTGCATGTATGAAACTCTCACATATTCGGTTTTGCAGGACGGGGTGCTATCAAACTGAAGGAGCTTTTGCATTGCTGTGTTTTCAGCAAGTATTTTGATGTAAACTTTAAATTTTCTGTTTCCAAAAATTTTAATTTCAGAAATTTTTCCAATTTTCAGGCATTAAAATAAACATTAAAAAAATTTCAAAATCTAAAAACGATTTCACCATTGTGTAGATTATAATTCAGACTTCCAATACGCACTTTGAAATTTCATTTTCGGACTTGTTTAGTATTTTTAAAAATTCATCGAAGTTGCTGTTTTGCTACAGATTTTAAAATTCCGAAAATAAAAATTTTCCATTTTAAGGTCAAATTTCATTTTTCCAGTTTTGTTTTGCATTCATGAGCCTATGATGACATTCCCTTCATGGAAATTCCAATTTCATTGAAGGAGTGATGTTTTACGGCATTTTTACAAATTTCCATTTCGGGCCTAAAATTACCCTTTCTTCATAAAAATTCCAATTTTACGAAAGAGGGATAATTTGAGTACTACATTGAAGGTCTTTTCCTTAAAGCACTTAATTGTTCATCTTGATGAAAATCTGATTTCATTTAAGAGGGATAAGTTAAAGTGACATTTTGAAGCTACATTTGAAGACCCTATTCATCATTGAGGATTTAATGCAAGATAAAATCTATCTTAAAACCATCAAGATAAAAGGAATTAAAGCATTACATCGTGGTCATATGAGGGCCAACTCACATTTACTTTATCAGGGTTCAATGAACAATCACTAAAGTTTCATGGTAAAATAAACCAAAAGTGCCCCTTGTTTTCAGTTACTTGCAACCACTAAGGTGTTCCAAGCATTTCAATTGAATATCTTTATTTGAGATTACTAATGCACATATGCAAATGCTAATATAACAAGAACCTTGGAGAAGTTGTTTGTTTAACTTCTTTGCAAGAGGGGATTTTGGAACCCAAATCCTACTGGAGAGTGTGCTTTCACAATTGGGTGAAAACACCACTCAACATACAACAACTCTAGCAGGACCCTCAAGTCTCTTATTCGTCCTTTCTTATTGTTGTGGACACTCGTATGCTCGATGTCCTTCTTTGCCATAATGAAAATAGGTTCCATAAAATCCTCCTCTTCCATACCCATGTCCAGATCTACCTCTTCCTCTTTGGTAGTTGTTCTAACCATGGAATCTGTAATCATTATCTCCCTTCTGATCTTGACTACTGCTAGCTTATTATTTATTCTCATCTCATCCTCCATCTATTCTTCCACCATTTCTTTCACCATGACCTCTTCCTCTTTGCTTACCCTCAAACTGTCTGTTCAACTTCTCTTTGACTTTGAGGGTAAACTGGTAAGCATCCTCAATGGTGCTCACCCTAACCATACTCAACTCTTCTTGAATACTGGTTCTCAACCCATTGATGTAACGAGCTACCTTCTCCTTGTTAGCCTCTGAATGGCTAGTTCTGATGGGGATCTTATAAAACTCCTCTGTGTATTCTTTGACAGTTTTGCTTGACTGTCTCAAACTCTGTATTTTCCTTAGCAGATCCAATTCATAATCTATAGGAATAAACTGTCTTTTCAACTTATCTACCATTCTATCCCATCTTGTTATTCTCTCCTTTCCTCTTCTATTTCTTTCTAGTTGTACTCCTTTCCACCATATTCTAGCATGACCCTTTAGCTTGGTCTTAGCAAATCTGACCCGATCAGGATCTTCAACCTCCTCATATTCAAAGTATTCTTCTAGGTCATTGATCTAGTCAATCAACTCCTCTGGATCTAGATTTCTAGAGTACGCAGAAACCTCCATCTTTGGTTTCTTTTCAATATGGGAGATGGCTCTATATAACCTAGCTTGTGCAAGATCTACACCCTCTTCTTCTTTCTCAAACTGTTCCTCTTCTTCATCAACTTCATCTTCACTTCCTTCTTCTCCTCTATGTAGATCCTCTTGTAGGGCCTAAACTTGCCTCTACAAAGCTCTGAAATATTCTGTTGGCACCATATTTCTTCCACCACCACAGTTTCTTCATGGAGGAATTCTTCCTCGCTCTCTTCTCACAACCCTTCTATAGATCCTGGTGCAAACTACCTCACTTTCGATGATCTGCTCACACACTCAGGAACTCCTGCTCTAATACCACTTGATGGGGAGCCAAAAATTGCTCATGCTAATACCACAAAATTTCTCGTTAAGCAACTTGAAAAGATTTATAGAAATGGCAACAGTCTGCCAAATAAACTCCTTTACTCCCCCTGGAAGAAAAACAGCCCAAACAGGTGCAGAATGGCCCTCTTGCCTTTAGCTCTGCAACTATGTATCAAAAATGTGTATAAATGCAGGTTTTAATACTAATGTGGTGTTTTCCAATCTACATCCACTTGGACTTGGCATACTTCTACTTTCGAATACTAAGGCATGAGAGCAGGTGCCTTCCTCTTCAAGGAAGGTGACCAGCAGAAGTAGGCACCTTTCATATGGATAAGGCACCCAACAGAAGTAGGTGACTTCCTTATGGAGAAGGCACTCAATAGAAGTAGATGCCTTCCTTATGGAGAAGGTTCCCAGTAGAAGTATGCACATTCCTTATGGAGAAGGCACCCAACAAAATTAGGTGCCTTCCTTATGGAGAAGGCACCCAATAAAATTAGGTGCCTTCATTATGGATAAGTCACCCAACAGAAGTAGGCACATTCCTTATGGAGATGCCACCCAATAGAAGTAGGCACCTTCCTTGAGGGAGAAGGAACCCATTAGAAATAGACACCTTCCAAATGTAGAAGATGCCCAGTAGGAGTAGGCACCTTCCTCTTCAAGGAAGGCACCCAATTGAGGAAGGTGCCTTCCTCATGAAGAATGTGCATCCATGCTTCCATATTTTGCAAGATTGACCAAGCAAGAAAATGGGACCATGTTGACCGTTGACTCCACGTCATATGCACCAAGTTGGGATAGCTACCAAAACACGTGAAGACAAAGGAGATATTTTATTCCATGCATTATATTAAAATAAAAAAGATTATTCTATTATTAATTGATCAATTGTATAACTTTACAATTACAAGGTGAGCATTTCTTCTCACGCTCATGAATCAATCAAAGCAACAATTTACTGGTAAAATAATATGCATAACAGACAACGTGAAGAATCAGATCCATTAGCGAATAAGAAGGAAAACCATCCAAATGGATCCATTATTTCTAAACATATTATATTATGATAAAAATAGAATACGCCTAATTTATCCTATGGGTAAAATTAGTGTGTGACTATTATTATTAGTGCATGCTTGTTAGGATTGATTGGCTGTCCTATTTTCTACATATCTATTGTAACTGCAAGTCTGAAATAGACTTGCCTAAAAATGTAACAGAGGAAGGTTGTGCATTGTATAAATGCACAGATCTTCCCTGAGAGAGGGACGACGATTAATTTTAATAGAAGAACTATTTTATTTTACTTCTTGTCAAATTTATCAAGAGTGCAATTCCTCTTATTTGAGCAAGCTCTATGCAACTAGCTGGGCGGACTATCTTTAGGAGCTTGGGCCCACTCCTTGCAGTAGTCCTCCCCTATTTATTTATGTTCTTTATTTTTTGTATATTAGTTTATTGCTTTAGTTCTTGCTTTATTTAATCTAGGTGTCTGTGTTTATTTTCCACGTATTTAATTTCCTCTACATTCCTTTCCAACATTTCATTTCCAGTATTTAATTAATTAGTTTATTTATTCCACACTTAGTTATTTATTTTGGATGAAATCAAAATGCACATACATCCCCCACCAAACTAAATAAGGTACAATCAGATTTATTCCCCAACACTACAAGCATATACTATGTGTCACACTCATAAGTTTATAGACTTACCAGATTGATAATTTATGGAATAGAAATAAATATTTTTCAGGACATGAATATATGCTAACCATTTTGATGTCGTTATTGGGGAGTTTCAAAATTGTAGTAATAAGATTTACAAGTCAGATAAAAAGCCTATTTAAAATTACCTATAGATATTTTACCTAAGAAGTGTGATTCCACCAAGGGCCTTTTTATAAGGCCAAAAATAGTTGCCAACACAGTTAGAGCCAAATCCCATAGTCAACTATTTGCATTTTCTAGCTTCTCAGGTAAATGTGGGAATGTACCTGATGTATCAAATTAAGTGTAGAAGTAGGAATAAATTGTGTTGTTGAATTTTTTTAGAAAAATATAACAATGAAGGATTTCTATCATGTTTTCAATGGTTTCAAGAAAGAAAAGAAATAGCACAACCCAGATCTGATTGAAAATTTTTAGGGATGTGTTTTTATACAAAAATCATTGAAAAATTGTGCCTCTATAAGCTTGAAATTTTTGCAACGTATTGGTAAGTGTTTTTAATGATGAAATTAATAGCTGGAAAAATGACAGAGCAAAATTTTTAAAGAACATCTTGTTATGAAGTATGATCTTCACTTGCGCTTAAAGTGACCTGGTTAAATACTTCTATGCTATGTTTTCTCCAAGTTGCCAACCCGTAGATTGTCATTTTCCAGCATGCACATTTTACCATTATGTTGAAAAAATTTGGATTTGAGGTCAAAGGGGGAAAATGCTCTTCTCATGCTACAACACATCAAGCTAGTTGATAATAAAATTGATGATTTTTTTTTAAGACTAGTTTAGATGTAGGCATTGGGAGACCCCACCTTCATTATTGCCACCAACAGCACAATGAACACTATTTACAATGTTCATGAAAAAGAGAAAAGATATCTTCTGTTGAAAATGGCCCCAAGTTAAGAGCAGATAAAAAGTAATAGAGTTTTATTTTTCTACTTGTTGGAAGAGAGTATCCTCTTTCTCGAGGACTAGATTAGTCCATAAGGGAAATGAGAAATCTCCAACCGGTAAGTAGATAAAGTAGGAGAGAGAAAAAAATAGAAGCTTTATTTTTGTTACTTGTTGTAAGAAAGTATCCTCTTTCCCTTGGATCAAGTTGGTCCAAAAGGGAAATGAGAAATATCCAACAAGTCACTAAATAAAGCAAGGGAGGATCCTGGAAGTAATCAGAAGATTAATATATATATATATATCTAATGAAAAAAAAAAAAAAAAAATTAGTTAGAATTTTATTTTAATGCCTTTAGTTTAGATTTTTCTTTTATGTTTTGTAGGATAGCATGAAGTGCGATGTAGACAAATAAGGAGGTTTCTGTGAATATTTCGTGAATTGTGATTTATACGTGGAGTTCGTAATAACACTATAAGAACTATCTTGTGTATTTGATCATGTAGCATCCAATCTAGCAGGTGAAAGCTAGCAGAGTTTTACCTTGGCAACATTTGCACTTGAAGGCAGGCTAAGTAACCCTGATCAAGCGAAAGGCTTCTAGTCCAAGGTGCTTATGAAACTTTAGGAACTTTATAGTGCAATCTGTGTGACTATTACGACCTGAGTAAATTATGAGCATGCTACAACATGTACAAAGTAGAGTGTCGATACATTGTTCGAGTAATAGTCAACGAGCTCCATTAAAAATCACCTCACATTTATTAGAGTGGATCAAACATCAGCATGGGGGAGACCCCATACCATTCCAGTAGCTTGGATGAATGTTCAATAATTAGTTTAAAAAAAAGGAGAGGAAGAAAATAAAGAAAAAGAAAAAGAAAAAGAAAAATAAAAGGAAAAAAAAGTGAAAAATAAAGAAAAATAAAATGATGAAGTGAAATATACCTTGATTATCAATAAGGCACCTTTCGCATGAATAAGGTTCCATACAATGGAGGCGCATTCTACATCAAGAATGTGCCATACATTGGAGGTGACTTCTGCATGAAGAAGGTGCCATACATTGCAGGAACATTTCACATCAAGAAGACATCATACATTGGAGGCGCTTTTCGCATCAAGAAGGTGCCATACATTGGGGATGCCTTATGCATCAATAATGTGCCATACATTGAAGGTGCCTTCTACAATAAGCAGACGCCTTCCACAACAAGTAGGTGCCTTGACATATAGGGTGCCTTGATCAATTTCTCACACCTGGGTGGTTTGATGGCACAAGGGATTGAAAAAACAAAGGAATAAGTGATGAGGTGCCTTGATGGCATACAACAGAGGTGCCTTGATAAAATAAAAAATAAAAAAATTATTATGTGAATCCTCCCAGTGAAAAAAATGCACAGAACATGTCCTACTTAGCATAAAAATTTCTTTCTTATTGCTTTACAGGAAGTGATGAACTAAATGCAAGTTGTAGGTATCCTGAGAGCCAGGGCCTAACAGGCATGGAGTCATGACTCATGTTTTCTTGCTTTCATGTGTGTAGGTAATCATGCCCTCTAAATGCAATATGAAGGTATCCTAAGAGCTAGCGCCTCAGGCACAAGCATGATTCATGTTTTCCAATTTTTGTGTGTATAGTTTCGTAGAACATGGTCATGAACACAATATATATATAGAGTCGGCTTAAACTAGTCCTAACAGACATGAAATCTCGTGTACTACAATTAGGAGTGGAGAAAAGTGGAAAATGCACTTACTTCCCACCAAGAAGAGAGTGCCTACAATTAGTCCAGTACAGTTGTGCCTTTTTCCACCTGGAGGAAGGCACCAATAAGTGATGTTCTCCCTTGATGGGGGGCCTATTGTTCAGTATGGGACCTGATGTTCGGAAGGCTACAAAATTGTTGTGTAGAGGGACCTGTTACTGGCAACGAGGGTGTCACCAATTTAAGGGGGGAGAATAAAAAAATGGTAAATTATGGTTGTGATGCTAGATTTGTTAAATCCACACCTACAGAAGAAAGAACAATGATAATTAGTGGTGTGGGGAAGACGACAACCAAAAGAAAAAAAATAAATATATAAATAAAATCTCCAGGAGCACCAACGTATGGGCAACATGGAAACGTTTCACACAATCAACATCATACACATCAAAATCTATGAAATTCACCTAGGTATATACTATTATTTTTTGTTAATTATGTGTATAGTTATTTAAAAAATCATTTTAATGTTAATATCAGTAGATTCCTCTGTAAAATATTTATGTCGAAATATCCTAGCCACATGATATCTCGAATCATAGAAAAAAAATATTATTTATCTCAGGAGCAATTTAAAAAAAAAAGAAAGATTAAGCTATAGCATTCATGTGAATAGATTTGACACTATTCTATTTACTGCATCATGTGAAATTTGTAATGTGGAGTGCCAAATAAAATATCATAAATGGCTAATTTCAAACACTTGGACTCCAGTGAGTTTGCAATATGCTGGTAACATGTACCCAAATCAGCGTAATAAAGCACTCAATGAAAAAAAAAATAGCAGTGCTGAATGAAAAAAGAAAAATGCAGTGCTGAATTAAAAAAAAAAAAGCAATGCTGAGAAAAAAACATAGCAGTACTAAAGGAAAAAACATAGCAGTGATCAACGATGGATAAACAAAGATGTTGAAGGCCATTGAAAAAAAAATGAAAAAAAGAGAAGAAAAAAAGAAAATAAAAAATATATATATTATTATCCTGGGGGTTGTTGTCACGAGGACATGACAATATTTTAGGCATGGTCAGCCTATGATAAAGATAACTTCAACTTTTGGTACCACGAGGTCATGTCACATGTTAGGCATGGGGGGATGATGAGCACCAAAAATGCTCATTTTATATACAGTTTTAAGGGGCATCATTATTGGTTTAATAGCATATGAGATTTATTTTATATAACTTATGCATATAATTGATAGAAAATACAGTATTATGTTTGATTGGTGTTTTTAGTGGGAAATGTGTATAAATGTAAGTTTTATTACTAATGTGGTGTTTTCCAGTCTACATCCACTTGGACTTGGCATACTTCTACTTTCGAAGACTAAGGCATGAGAGCAGGTGCCTTCCTCTTCAAGGAAGGTGCCCAGTAGAAGTAGGTGCCTTCCATATGGAGAAGGCGCCCAACAAAGTTGGTACCTTCCATATGGAGAAGGCACCCAGGAGAATTAGATGCCCAGTAGAAGTAGGCGCCTTCCTTATGGAGAAGGTGACTAGTAGAAGTAGGCACCTTCCTTATGGAGAATGCGCCCAAAAAAAGTAGGCGCCTTCCTTATGGAGAAGGTGCCCAACAGAAGTAGGCACCTTCATTATGGAGAAAGCACCCAATAAAAGTAGGCACATTCCTTATGGAGAAGGCACCCAACAGAAGTAGGCACATTCCTTATGTAGAAGATGCCCAACAGAAATAAGTGCCTTTCGAATGTAGAAGGTGCCCAGTAGGGGTAGGCACCTTCCTCTTCAAGGAAGGCACCCAATTGAGGAATGTGCCTTCCTCATGAAGAAGGTGCCTCCATGCCTCCATACTTTGCAAGATTGACCAAGTAGGCAAGTGGGACCATGTTGACCATTGACTCCACGTCATATGCACCAATTTGGGATAGCCAAAAAAACACATGAAGATAAAGGGGATTTTTTATTCTATTCATTATATTAAAATAAACAAGACACTTCTATTATTATTCGATCAATTGGATAAATTTGTAAGGTGATCATTTCTCCTCACGCTCACGAATCAATCAAAACAACGATTTACCGGTAAAATGATATGTGTAACAAACATCATGAAGAATCAAATACATTAGCGAATAAGGAGGACAACCATCTGAATGGATCCATTATGTCTAAACATATTATATTCTAATAAAAATAGAATACACCTAATTTATCCTATGGGTAAAATTAGTGCATGACTATTATTATTAGTGCATGTTTGTTAGGATTTATTGGCTATCTTATTTTCTACATATCTGATGTAACTGCAAGTATGAAATAGAATTGCCTAAAAATATAATAGAGGAAGGTTGTGCATTGTATAAATTCAAATATATTCCCTAAGATAGTGACGTCAATTAATTTTAATAGAAGAACTATTTTATTTTAATTCTTTTCAAATTTATCAAGAGTGCAATTCCTCTTATTTGAGCAAGCTCTACGCAGCTAGTTGGGCGGACTATCTGTGGGATCTTGGACCCACTCCTTGCAGTAGTCCTCTCCTATTTATTTATGTTATTTATTTTTTTTAGATTAATTTATTACTTTAGTTCTTGCTTTGTTTAAATTAGGTGTGTGTGTTTCTTTTCCACGTATTTATTTTCTTGTACATTCCTTTCTAGCATTTCATTTCCAATATTTAATTAATTAGTTTATTTATTCCGCACTTAGTTTATTTAGTTTGGATAAAATAAAAATGCACATACATCCCCCACCAAACTAAATAAGGTACAATCAGATTTATTCCCAAAAACTACAGGCATATACTGTGCGTGACACTCATAAGTTTACGGACTTACCGGATTGATAATTTATGGAAGAGAAATGAATGTTTTTTGGGACAAGAATTTATGATCACCACATTGTATCCATTTAATATCCCAAATGGGCTTATGTGCAAAAATACATGCAAGGGAATGCATGGCAGGAGGTGCCATTTTTTAAAAGAGAGGTATGCACTAGATGTGGAAGAGAATCTCCATTTTTGGCCTCCATTATGAAGCATGTCATAAGGATGCAGTTCCCTCTAACCTGCATGCTTCAATTTGTAGAGTAAATAGTAGTTTTTGGGTGCCATTTGTCCCAGATTTGACTTTTTCTTAGTCAATATTGCTCATCGTCCCACCCTGGGATGATGGCTCACCACAATCCCAGGGTGGGACGATGGGAATCTGCCACCGTCTAAGGGTGGGACGATGGTGAATTTTGGGCTAAAACCTCCCAAAATTTGGCTAGAAGCCTCGAAAACCTCTTTTGGAGTGGCTATAACCACTATGAGCCTTCTAAGGGCTGCCCAAGGGGCGATATGATGCCTATTTGATCATTTTTTGTGGATTTTTAATCGGTTTAACCATATTTTAGTGTCTATAGATACCCCTTTTTGAGATGCATTTTGTGCAGCACAATGCTGAGCAAAAATAGATGACTAAAATGTTCAATGATTAAGGTTACTCAATAACCTAACCAACTTTAGATGCCCCAATCATGGAAAGAACATGTGTTATTGAATCCTCACTTTTGACTTAGTAAAGACATTGGTCTTGGTTTCTCTTCAGCTTCCAAGTATGCTCATTGGACTTATATCCCTAGGTGTTAGAGAAAACCAAGTATTTTGGTAACTTTTGAGATTACCAACAGGCAGGTTCATCTGCACTGTTATGTGCTTAATTGATATATTTGTTTGTTTTTTGACCCAAGTAGGGGTATGATTGTCTTTGTCAAATATTCGTTGGATGAATGCAACTTGCATGATTGAGTGTTTAATTGTTGATTTTTGATTATGAATTTGTTAATCATGACTACCCCCTCAAGCAATGAGTCGATGAGGTAATGACCAATGAGAAAAGCATTGAGTCGCTTGATCCAAATAACTTTTTTTAAGGTTACCTTCAATTGTTTTCATTGAAAAATAGCATAATTTTGAAAGTATTTGGATGATGCTATGAAGATTTCATGGAAGCAAAGGGTTGAAAACCTCCTTCCCGTGGGGCGGTCTATCCATAATGGCCTTCTTGGGGAGTGAATAAGTAACTTGTCCATGCATCCATGAGAATTTTACATTCCATATTGAACCTGAATGAATTCCATCATATTTGACTTGTTTTGGTGGGATTTGAACCCTTTTATTTGGCTTTTATGTTGTTTTATTGTTTTTTTTTTGGTTTTTGATTAATATATATGTATGTATACTTGACCAATGGGCATATTGGATGCCATTGGGGCATTTTGAGTTGACCAAAGGGTTTATGGATACCTTTGGAGATTTTTCAGTGAAAAAGGGGTTTATGGAGACCTTTGGGGCTTTTTGAGTTGACCAAGGGGTTTATGGATACCTTTGGGTCTTTTTGAGTTGACCGAAGGGTTTATGGATACCTTTGGGGCTTGTTGCATGACCAAAAGGGTTTATGGATACCTTTGGTGCATTTTGGTTTGACCAAAGGGTTTATGGATATCTTTGGGGCATTTTGGGTGGCCAAAGAGTTTATGGATACATTACGGGATTTTTGGGTTGACCAAAGGATTATGGATACCTTTGGGGATTTTCGGATGACCAAAGGATTTATGGATACCTTTGGGGAATTTTGGTTTACCAAAGGGTTTATGGATACCTTTGGGACATTTTGGTTGACCAAAGGGTTTATGGATACCTTTGGGGATTTTTGGGTGACCAAAGGATACCTTTGGGGCATTTTGGTTGACCAAATGGTTTATGGATACCTTAGGGGTTTTTTGGGTTGACCAAAGGATTTATGGATACCTTTGGGGATCTTTGAGGCTCTTTCGACTCTTTTCATATTTTTGGATGTTTAGCATTTTGAGGTCTAATGACCCACTTTATTGTAGCCTACATGCATTTTTGGAAACTATGATGTATTTTTTGCCCCATATATATGAGATTTTGTTATTTTCATCATGTCTATCCCTTATTTATTTATGATATGGATGCAATGTATGAGTTTGCTTCTATAGATGTGTTGGATGGTTATTATGTATGCATATGGATGCTTTTGTGCTATGATGGAATGGTGATAAACATATATCATGTATGCATGTGTATTTGCTTTGATTTGATGCTATCTATATGCATGGATGCATAGTGAGATGAAATATGGGGTGATTGAAAAACATAGATTATGGCTAATGATTTGACATACTATGTGAACACTATAGACTACACAAAATACATTAATGCTCTTTATTTTTGCTTATTTTCTTTCTTTTTTTTTGTAATGGAAATGTGAAACCATTATTGTGATGTAAAAAATGGATTAAATGGTATGACATGTTTAACGAATTTAGGTGAGGTTTGTAGGAGACTCAAACACTCTAGCTGATGTGATCAAAGGTTGCATACTGACTATGCAATTTTTTTTGACAAGATATGAATCTGCTAGGATGACCAAGGTACGTCATATCCCTGTGTGTAAGTGAGTTCATTTCTATGAAATGCATAAATATATCACCATTTTCAGATAGGCTATCCACCAAACCTGGAATGAGGATCACCCTATGAATATCACAATCTTAGGTTCTTTACATGGTAGGACTAGACCACTAGGCAATCTAGGTTACAAAAGCTAGCTCATCCACGAGGCTAATGTGACATACATATCGTCATGCGGGAGGCTACCACCATTGACAAGTAGGCTATCCACCAAACCTGTAATGAGGATCACCTAACAATTTTCCAAATGCTGAGAGTTCTAGGGATTCAAGTTTGAATCCCTTATTTTCTTCAATTTTATTGGGATACTTGCTCATGGGTAGTGATGATAATCACTATTTTTTTTGTATTATTATTTTTTTCTTTGAGCAAGGGATTTGGGATTAGTGGTGCAAACCACTATTGACTTTTATTTTGTTTTTGATTGCTTTGATTTTTGTGAAATTTTGATATCTTTGGGATGGGGATTTGTGGGAATTGGGATTTTTTATAGTGGTGAAAACCACTGTTTATTTTGAGGAATTGGGTAGGGAAGATGCTTGTAATTTTGCCAACTCTCAGCATTCTTGAACCATTCGCATAGGGGGATGAGCTGGATGACCTTTTCACTTAAGGTAACCTAGAACACTTAATGTATTTAATATTTCTTTGCACAAAACTTGAATTATTGATATTTAACTATTTTTGGAATTTTATGTACACAAGGCATAATCAATGCAAGAATCTAACTCCTAAAAATCAAGCTAGCTTTCTACAAAACCTGAAGAGAAGCTAGAAATGGTTGAGTTACCAAAATTCCTAATGATATTCTAAAACAAATGACTATGTGAAGGGGTGGACACATGTATGGAATGTGAAAAAATGGGTGAAAATGAGAATTAAGGGATTGAACTATGAGTACTTTCACAACATTGATTTTGAGCGGTAAGTAGTGTACCATCATGGTGCTAGACATATATGAGAAACTCTAAAATGTAAAGTGCTAATGATGAATATTCCTAAACGGTTCTAGACTATTCTAGACCACCTAGGAGCATTTTAGGTTGACCAAGTAGGATATAGTCACCCTTGGAGCATTTAGGGTTGACCTATATGGTTATATACCACATAGGAGCCTTTTATGTTGACCATGCAAGATATAGGCACCCTTGGAGAATTTAGGGGTGACCTAGATGGTTCTAGACTACCTAAGAGCCTTTTAGGTTGACCAAATGGGATGTAGATACCCTTGGAGCCTTCTGGGGTGACCTAGATGGTTCTAGACCACCTAGGAACCTTTTAGGTTGACCAAGCGGGATATAGGCACCCTTGGAGAATTTGGGGGTAACCTAGACGGTTATAGACCACCTAGGAGCCTTTTAGGTTGACCAAGTGGGATGTAGGCACCATTGAAGCTTTTAGGTGTGACCTATATGGTTCTAGACTACCTAGGAGACTTTTAGGTTTACCAAGTAGGATGTAGATACCCTTGGAGCCTTTTGGGATGACCTAGACGGTTCTAGACCGCCTATGAGCATTCTAGGTTGAACAAGCAGGATATAGGCACCCTTGGAGCATTTAGGGGTGACCCAGATGGTTCTAGACTACCTAGGAGCCTCTTAGGTTGACCAAGTAGGATATAGGCACCCTTGGATCATTTGTGGTGACCTAGACGGTTCTAGACTATCTAGGAGCATTCTAGGTTGACCAAGCGATATGTAGATACCCTTGGAGCCTTTTTTAACTTTGATTATTTAATGTTATTAGGAGGAAGGTGAAATACCTTGTATACCCCCAAAATTTACTATAATTGATGCAATATTATTGACTTGACCAGATGGAGCAATAGGAATTGACCCCCCTATTTTGGCAAGGAATCTTGGGTAATGCTAATGTCTTGAGGTGGTAGAATGAGTGACCCACTCGTGGATAAAGCTCCCTCATTAATAAGATATTGGACCTTGCATCTAAAAACATGACAAGTGCTAATGTCATGCTCTCTCATTCGATGATAGAGGTAAGAATGATCCTCCCTATATGGTTTAGATCTGGGTCTATTTGGGTTGAACATGGGTATATCTAGTATGACAATTGTCTCTGTATCTTATAGGTTGTAAAAATGGTCGATATGGGCTCATATAATAGAGTCCAGGTATGACATTAATGCCTTAAACAAGGTGAAAATGTCTGAATTATTTTACGAGGTGATGAGGTTGTATGTGTCTCCATCACCTGTTTAGGTTGCACTTCTTGACTACCATCTATAGGTAACATATGCTGCACTATGTCAATTTGTTGGTTGTTGATTTGAAGATCATTCTTGTCAAACATATCCTGTACTAGGTTTTTGAATTTAAAGCACCTATGCACATCATGCCCCTTCTACCTATGGTATTTTTAGTATAGGTATTTGAGATATCCATAGGGCTTAGGTGCATAGGGACTGACAAGTCGAATATTAGGTAAATTAATTGTCTTTGCCACACAGAGTCTCTCAATAGAGAGTCCCTAGACTCATTAATGGGCATAAATTATCGCTTAGGGTGACGTTGTTGATATAGCCCTTGATTTGTTTGAGACTTAACATTGGACTATGTAGGAGTGGGTTGGTCCTGACAATCAAGGGGTTGAGGTTTTGGATGACTCAATCGTAACTCAATGCTTGTGAGCCAATTCAAGATCTGTTTTAAATCATTCTATTGGTGACTCACTTGTAACTCCATATCGTCTAGCCTATCCAAGATATGTTGTGGTACTAGTCGAGGCGATGACTGGATGGCCATTGAGGAAGTTGGATGGCAACTTATATGTGGTGGAGGTGAACTAGGTGTAGGAGCTAGGAGATAATTGATCGAGGGTGGATAAAAAGTCCCTAATGTCTGAGTAGACATGGATTCTTCATGATGATTTTAGCTGGTGATTATATCCACATGTTCTTGTTCTTGATTTAGCTCACACTCATGTTCCAACTCAGAGTTTTCAACTGTGGTAGTTGGGTTACCCCCACTTTGGTCTAGGGGGTACACCTATTCTTGATCTTGTGGAGATGTTGGATGATATGGAGTAGGCATGACCAAATCCATCGATGGTATCTCCTCTTTTATGGATGGAATTTTGGATGGTGTCACAATTTGCATAGATGGATTTAGAGGAATTTGGTTCTCTGTCATCATATTGATCATTCCCACAAACTCGTGAGAAGATGCATTTGCATCTAAACGAGTCATGGCTACCTCATCAACTTTTCCAAGGTGATCTTCTTGGCCCCCCTGCTTTAGGGGTGCATCATAAATGATATCAATGTATGGCAACTAGATAGGAGGATGACCCATATATTTTATTGAATCGATGATAGGTGTGAATGCAATGTTGGGTACTATGCACTCATCGAGTTCTGAGCAGGTCAATGTAATTGTGTCCTCCAACATAGGATCTTCCCCATTTTTGGTAGGAGTGAAAAGATCTTTTGTAGGTGTATTGATGATAGCTATGGGAGATTTTGTAGCTGGATATTCTAATTATTCCTTGCTTAAAGAGATAGAGGATGGTACTAGTGGTGGTGAAGGTAGCTTCACGACTAACCATGGGGTTGAATCTGGACTTTGAATAAGGTCATTTGATTTAGTGTCCGAATTCTTGGGTGACATTATAGGCCTTTGTGGATGATCCACCTGTTTATAATACTTGAAGGGGTTTGGATCAACATGGACCACATGGACCTTACCTTCATCAATGTATTTAATGCATTAATACACTATAGATGGAACACATTATATGTCTCTTATCCATGGCCTTCCAAGAAGTATGTTGTATTGTCTTGCACCCTCCAAGATGTAGAAAAATATAGGCATAGTATTTTGTCCAACTTCAACAAGTAGGATTATTGTGCCCACAATGGAGGATAAAGCATCGTTGAATGCTTGCAAGGTGAACTTGGATGGTGCAATGCACGAGGGTGGGAGTTTGAGCTGCTTTAGTGAAGTGATGGTAATAATGTTTATTGAGGAACCTATGTCAACCAATAATCGCTTATAGGGGAGCCTAACGATACTTGCAATGATGTGCAAAGCAGTATCTAGTGAATTGGTAGGTATGGGTTTGACCTCATGATTTTGAAATGATATAGCTGGCTTCTTGTACATTTGTATGTATTCCATAAAGTTGGTGAAAGCATCAGAGTCATGATGTTGTACCTCCATGGAATCCAAGATCCTCATGAAAGGTTCCCAATATTTGGAAGATTATAGTAGAAGCTCACTCATGATCACTTTGGCTAATGGTGCATTCGAAGTTTGCACAGGCCTACTCTAGGTTGCTAACACTTGTTGGATGGAAGTTCTAGGTGGTGAAGACCACAATGTAGAGGGAGTATAGACCTACCTTCTAGGCCCTTTGGAAGGTTGATTATATTTAGTTTGTGATTGGAATCGGTGTTGGCCAACCGAATAATCCACTTGATCATTTGGCTAATCTATTGATGTTCTCTTGGTAGAGGTACTTTGGTGGTCAGGTATTCTATGTGATGAGTGGACTTGTTGGTATTTTTGCCACATTTTTTTGTTTTTTTTGTTGTTGTTGTTCATGCAAAATAACCAAGTTTTGTGCCAAAGCAAAGTAAGTAAAAAATGTCATGAAATTGCAACATGTCGCATTTTCGTGACCTGTTGCAGTTTCACGCTAGAAGGCAGCAAAAGGGAATAGTAACGGAAAAGTTGTTGCGACATCGCAACATGTCACATTTTCGTGACCTGTTGTAGTGAGGGAGTAGTAAAGGCAAAGTTGTCATGATATCGTGACATGTCACATTTTCGTGATCTGTTGCATTTTCGTGGCAGACAGTGGTAAGAAAGCAAAGTGATAGGAAAATGTCATGATTTCATGACTTGTCACATTTTTGCGGGTCACAAGCTGAAAGTGCAAGGTGGACAAAAAATGTCATGATTTCATGACATGTCGCATTTTTTCAGTGAGGCGAAAAAAAAGGAAGAAGACAAGAAAATTGTTGCAATATAGTGACTTGTCACATTTTTGTGACCTGTTGCATTTTCGCAGAAGCGAGAAGGAGAAAGCCAAACGAAGAGAGAATTTCGTGATTTCATGACATTTTTGGAAACAAAGCCAGGCAGGTGCAAATTGTCATGATTTCATGACATGTCGCGATTTCGCGACTTGTCTTATTTTTGTGGTAGGAAATATAAGGATCAAGATGGTATGGAATGTCATGATTTTATGACATGTCGCATTTTCGCAGTAGGAGGCGACAGCAAAGGAGAAGATAGAAAATTATCGTGATATCACGACATTTCATGCTTTCGCAAAGAGAAACAAAAAAAGTACAAGGCAGGAGGAAGATGTCATGATTTCATGACATGTTGTGGATACAAAGCCAAACGGAGGAAGATGTCATGATTTTGTGACATGTCGTGATTTCATGACTTGTCGCATTTTCACGAAAGTGCATGAACATAAGGCACAGTGAGAGGAGAATGTCGTGATTTCATGACCTATCATATTTTTGGGACAAGGAGCATCGAAGGAACAACACAAAGGAAGATTGTCACGATTTCATGACATGTCGTGATTTCATGACTTGCAAGAATAGAAGAGCCAAGCGAGGGGAGGATGTCATGATTTTGTGACACGTCACTTTTTTGCAAAAGTAAAACAGACAAAGGCTAAGCAAGAGAAAAAAGTCATGTTTTCATGACATGTCATGTTTTTAGGACTAAATGCGATAGAAGTGTAAAGCAAGAGAATATTGTCATGATTTCACGATATGTCACATTTTTGTGACTGATAGCCACAGGACAAAGCAACGATGGAAAAATATCACGATTTCACGACACGTCACATTTTCAAGATAGAAGTGACAACAAAGGCCCAATAAATTTTTGTTTGCATTTTTCTTCATATTGCATAGGAGATCAAGGTCAAAGAGGCTCCAAAATTAAATGTTTCCCAACATTTAATTTAAATATCAAAGCTCTCCAAAATTTAAGATGCAATTGCCCAATGGCAATCAGATCAGATGGGAGAACATGTTAAAGCATGCAGTTTTCAAAGCCACCAAGATTAAATATGCCTTCGGTATTAAAATCCCTTGTTTGTGATTTCCTAATAGTTCAAGCATGCTTCGATAACAGTCATTTAATGAAGAAAAATGGCCCCTTTTTTTCGTTCGATTTTCAAACTTGATCCATAAAAGCAGGGAATGTGATTTCTTCGAGGCAAATTTAGGGGGATTGTTTTTCTTTTCAAGTGCATATTTTGTGGATATCCTTTTCAAAATTTGTTATGTTTTAAATGCTACGATTCGAAAGGAAGAGGGAAGACCTCTATAAATACTAATGTACATCTCAAGAAAAGGAGGAGGACCTTTTTGCAAAAATTGAAGCAAAAATCCTAAATGCATTTTTCTCTGTTCTTAGAGTCTTTTGAGTTGGTGATCCAAACTGATGTTCATGTGATGCTTTTTGTATAATTCACTTCTGCTTAGTCCGGTGCTAACATATAAGTTGAATTCTTCTATTATGAATTTGGCTATGTTTTTATTTGAAAATTTGAAGTATAATTGAAGGTAAGCTTATAGTTAATGTTTGATTCAATTTTTGTATGTGCATTCTAAGAATCAGTTGCTTCTTATCTTTGGGATTTAGTTTTGGTTATTTGCTATCTGAGGTTGTTCTCCCTATCAACTATCGGCTTCGGCCATATTTCCATCTCTTTCTATTATTTCCATCTCTTTCTATTATTTCTAACCCTGAACCTTGAAACCAGTTTAGATTAGTTTGGGAGCCAACCCTCTTTGGAGATTGGCCCTGGAGACTTCTCTTTCTCTCAGCATTTCAATGTTGGTCGGGTCTAGGGCACATTTTATATGACTAGGTGGATTCATGACCAACAATTTTTGGCATGCTCGATGGGATAGACTATTTTTGTCTTAATAAGATCCATAATCGATGGGACAAGTACTATTCCAAGTTGACAAACCCACCTATGCCAATAGTTTTTAGCACACCCAGTGGGACAGACAAGCCCCATATTTTGACACCTGAAGAAATCAAGATTTTGATGAATTGTCTTGACCTCAAAGCGGAGATTGTAAGTTCATCTGGTGACTCTGGTAGGGTCGACTGTGTAGTACTTGGAAATTTCCAATCATGAAGTGGGTGAAAATATTTGCTTCATGATCATGAGATCAAGAACTAAAGAATTGAAAGACCTAGTCGAATTCTTCGAGATCGATGTTCAAAACTGGAGGGAGTGCTCAAGATTGGTAAGTCCTGTGAGCCCGTCATTTGCTATCTCTTTGTAGGTGATGGTTCAGTTTGTGCCATCTCTGACTCCTCCCAGTACTACTACGATATTGCTAGTACATCCAAATCCAACAGTGCAAATGGCTAGTCAACAACCTCTTCCATGTCAATTTCCTACTTGGAACCATTTGGGAGAGTTGGACCTGCCTTTTCAAAATCCAGTTCCTACTTCAGCATTGAAGGCTTTGCCTACATACAATGGGACTGGAAAGACCATGTATGAGCATGTGTCAGATGTGGCATCGTTGGCACAATTCATACTATCACAGACGAATATGTCATGATAAAATTGCTCGTGCTATCACTCCAAGGTAAGTTATTATGCTGGTATAGATCCTTGTCTCCCAACTCCATAAATTCATGGGATCAATTAGCAGAGATGCTAATCAAAGGGTTCAATGAGCAAGCGGACCCATTTTCTTTGTTGCACCAATTTACTAATATCAAAAGGCATCCTCAAGAGGAGATAGTGGATTTCAATTTTAGGTTTACCCAAAATTGGCAGAGAGTTCCTAATGGTCTATGCCCTACTAATGACTAAGTGGTATTTTAATTTCTTAGGGCTTTCCACTCAAATATTAGTATAAACATTAGGATGTCCAAGATTCAAACCTTTCCTACACTATATTCCCAGGCATAGAAGGCTGAGCCAATCTAATTTCCATTGGGAAATTCCCTTCGAAAATGACTATGCCCATTTTTCCTGAGCTTCCACAATACCAGCATATAGGTGTAGCCTCCACATCTTACATTGCTCCATCCATGTACCCTTCATCTTCATGGAATCCTCCCACAACTTTGGTACCTATGATTCCAATTACACAGTTAACCTCTCCAGTTCCAACTCCTGCATTACCTTCTCCACTAGTTCCATTACCTCTAGTGACATCGCCTGTGTCCTCAATCCTAGATCCTCAATTGGCTATTTTGCAAGAAATTCAATCGGCCATGAGAGCCCTCACTAATAATATGACATCTATGGAGTGGAGAGAGGTAGAAAGGAACTATCAGACATGAATATTTATTCCTGCGATAACTAGAGAGCAAGTTTCTCCTAGCAAGGTTATAGAGAAAGTACTTGAGAGGAACTCAACGATCCTGGTAAGTGAAGAGGCTAGCCCCTTTGGAATTTCACATGAGCCATCTTACTGGTATTATTCATGCAATGACCCACATGATGAGTCCACTTGCATGGTCCATAAAAAATATTTACAAGTTCTTATGGTGAGCCGTATAAACATGATTCGAGAGGTGGATCATAATTTCACGATGTCTCCTGAGGAATACATAGTAGTCTTGACATGTGGTGGAAAGAAACCAATGGTGGTAGATCTGGCTAAGACAGATCCATTGAAAGTGCCTCCTGCACAAGCAACAAAGCAACAAATAACTGCAAAGACTCATGATCCTCCATCCCTCCAACA
Organism: Wollemia nobilis; assembly: GCA_028583015.1. NCBI lineage: Eukaryota > Viridiplantae > Streptophyta > Pinopsida > Araucariales > Araucariaceae > Wollemia > Wollemia nobilis. The sequence continues at coordinate 4,786,960 of JAQPPZ010016349.1, forward strand.
AGATCCACCTATTTTGTTGAAGGATTTGCTTCCACCACAAGCAAAATAGAGGTTTCCAGCTAAGGCTTCTACCTCCCAGCTACAAGCAGAAACAAAGGAACAAGCTAGAGAGACATTGTAGTATCCATAAATGAATAAATGACAGTGAGTGGAGGCCACCCAACAATATAGAAGTGAATTTGAATCTGCTAGTGGAGGGAGAGAGCCGATTTTGATGGAGTACAACATCATTGAAGAACTCAAAAGGATACCAACCAAGGTAAGTCTATATGACACCTTGCATCCGCCTGGATAGGTGAATCTCTTACAAGAATATCTAAAGACCACACAAATTAAGGGGAAGGCTCCATCCCAGGTAGTTATGGCTCAAACCCTGACCAATTTAGTCATCGAAAAAATAGACCACCACCTTTTTATCTTTCATTGAGAATGGAGGGACATGTGGTGCATAATTGCCTCATTGACTCAAGAACAGCTACTACTGTCATGCCTAAGGTAGTATGTGATGTCATAGGCATGGAATAGACAAGGACTAGCATGGGATTTTTGTAGCTATATGATACCTCAGTAAAGACGATGGGCGTAATTAAGGATATTCCTATCTCCCTGCACACCATGCCTCAGATTACTGTGATCCAAGAAATCATAGTAGTGGACCTAGAGCCATGTTTTGGTATGTGTCTCTCCCAAGAGTTCATGGCTAAAATCAGGGGTTACCTTTCTTTAGATTTTACTCATTTGGAGGTGATCCATAAAGGTAAGAAGGTGAAAATTTTCAATGAGAAACCTTCCACATTTCATGTGGAGAGAATAGATGAAATGGATAGGTTAGAAAACTCAGTGCACATGATGTCTGAAGAATTTTGTGAGCTTGAATTAATGGAAGAAGCTTTGGAAGAGCTCCGCCTAGGAAATGAATTTTCCATGGCCAATTTCAATGCCATGATGGAAACTGAATTGGGGTGTTACTCCATTTTTAAGCCTGAAAAGGCTAAAGAAAAGAATGATGAAAGTCAAGACAATCTCTAGAATCTCTATTTCGATGGAGCACAAGGTAGAAATGGCACTGGAGCTAGAATTGTGCTAGTATTACCTTCTGGGATTCAATGATCCTATTCATATCGTTTGACCTGGAGCTGCACAAATAATGCATCAGAATATGAGGCTTTATGCCTAGGCCTCAAGAAGGCTAAGAAACTTGGAGCATGACAGTTGCAAATCTTTGGTGACTCCGAGCTGATTATCAATCAGGTGACCAATAAGTGTGTGTCCAAGCACCACTATCTCAAGAACTATTGCAACAAGGTCTGGGGTCTGTTCGAATCATTCTCTTCTCTCAACATGCATTTCATTCCATGAGAACAAAATAGACATGCTGACTTGTTGGCTTCCTTGGGAGTAAATTTTTCACCAATCGAGCAGGTGGTGAGAAGGCCAAAGATAGTGAGAATGGTGTATAGGTCCTCTATCCCATACAAGGACACCTTTTGGCAAGTCTTTGATAGCGATGAGCAAATTGTTAACTTTTTAGTTCAAGAAGCTGCCACCATCAAGGGAAGGACCTTCGGGCATGAAGAAACTGAAGGCCTGATTCAGTTGTAGAATAAACACATTCCTAAAGGCATCATTACTCTAGAAATATTGTTTGATCAGAATGATCGATCCAAGAAGCATCAGATCGAGGTCGAAGAGAAAGAGTACATGGAACTTCAATTGGAGGCTGATAAGCTCATCAATATTGGGACTGATTCTACTTCCACTAAATTGCAAGAGATTAGACAATTGTGTCAAGAGTTTTTTGACATCATGGCCTAGAGCTACGAGGATCTACGGGGATATGATAAAGAGATAATTTAGCACACTATCAATCTGGAAGAAGGAGTCAAACCCTTCAGGCAGAAGCAGAGACTGGTGAACCCAAATATTGAAGCCCTCATGAAGGCCAAACTTACAAATATGTTGCAGGACGAGATTATATATTCAATTAATCACTCAACTTGGGTTGCTAATTTGGTTTTGGTTCGTAAGAAAAATGGAGATATATGGTTGTGTGTGGATTTTTGAAACTTGAATCGAGCATATTTTAAGGATCACTACCCATTGCCTCACATTAAACAGATCCTTCACGTTGTTCCTAGGGCTCAGCACTTTTCATTACTAGATGGATTCTCTGGATATAATCAAATTTGGGTCAAGGATGAGGATCAGCACAAAACCACGTTCACAACTAAGTGGGGTACCTTTGCCTATCAGCGCATGCCCTTCAGATTGTCCAATGCTGGGGTTACATTTCAAAGGCCCATGGACATCTCATTTGGGGAGATTTTAAATAAGATTATTGTCATCTATCTCAATGATATGATTGTTTTTTCATACAAATGAGAAGAACACTGTTCTCATTTAAGACATATATTTGAGAAATATCAGGAGTTTGGCATTTCCATCAACCCAAAGAAGTCCATTTTTGCAATAAAGGAAGGTAAGCTCTTGGGATATGTCATATCAGAGAACGGTTTGGCAATTGATCCATTGAGAGCTGAAGATTTGAAGAAACTATCACTCCATACCAATAAGAAAGAGTTGCAATCTTTCTTCGGGTAAATCAATTTTGTTAGAAAATTTATTTCTGAATTTTCCTGAGTAGTCAAGCCCATGACTGAGCTATTAAAGAAGGATGCGAAGTTCAAGTGGACAACTCATAGGAGATACATATTTTAGGAGATTAAAGATAGAATTGTACAAGCCCTTGTATTGATCAATCTGGATTATTCTAAGGACTTCATTCTATATGCAGCTGGAGAGGATGAAAGATATGTTGTAGTGCTTACACATAAAGGAGATGATGGGGATGAAATACCCATTGCTTTCCTTAGCCAGGTTATCTTACCCCATGAGGAGAGATACAATTTCATTGAGAAGTAGGTCTATGCTATCATGAAGTCTCTCAAGAAGTTCAGGCACTTTGTATCTCAAAGTAAGACGATCATCTACGTCATCCACCCCGATGTAAGGAACTTCATCATTCAGGGTGAGATGGGCGATAAGCATGCCGGTTGGATCACCAAAATTCAAGAGTTCGATGTTGAGATACATCCAACCAAGTTGGTGTAGGGTAAGACCTTATGACAGCAATTAGCAAAAACTACGGCCTCTGAGATAGTTGATCATCAAGTGAATGACCCTACTGAAGAAATGAATCTAGTGAACATCTTTGCACAAGGCCAAGATTGGACAGACGAACTTGTTGATTTTTTTTCAATGGGTAGATGTCCCCCAAAATTAAATGCTTCATAATGGAGAAGGTTTTGCCTACAAGCTCTTACGTATGTATTGTTTCCTGAGGGATTGTTCTTCAAAAATATTAATGGAGTTATCCTAAGGCACGTTAAGGAACTCGAGAAAACTAGATTCCTGGAGGAGTTTCATTCTGGAATGTCAGGAGGACATTACGCTGGTAGGCCCATGGCCTTAAATATTATTTGAGCTAGTACTATTGGCCAAATTTGTTTGCGGATACTTTTAAGATTGCTCAAGCTTGTGATAAATGCCAAAGGTATATGAGACGGATCAGAAATGCACCTGTTGAGTAGTATTTTCACCCAGTTGTGAAGACACACTCTCTGATAGGATTCGAGTCCCAAATCCTTTGCTTGCAAAGAAATTAAACAAGTAATTTCTCCAAGGTCTCCGCTATGTTAGCATTTTGCACAAATGATGCTATTCAATTTGAATGTTGGGAATACCTTAGTGGTTGCAAGTAACTGTTAACAAGGGGCACTATGGTTTATTTTACTCTGAAATTGCAATGGACTCAATTTTGGTGAATTTTCAAGTGCTTAGTTTAATGACTGTAAATTAAAATAAAAGTTAAACTTTCTGGAAATAAAAGTGTAGAGAAGATAAAAATAAAATGTAAAGGAAAATGAAACTAAAATACACTCAGGGGCTGCAATCCAATTCGACAAAATCGAAGATAATGAGGTTTTCTGCATACAACCTAACCTATTGAACCTACAAACTCGCACAATCCAGATAAGCTAGGTGCTATTTCCTGGGGTCTTAACTATGGTTTTTAGATTTAGGCATTCGCATGAAGCAACCAAGAGAACTTGCATTAAACTTCACCTATAAACCTAAAAAATCTAAAAGGGGAAAGATAAACAATTCAATTTTGCATGCAAAAAATGACTCCTCCTTTCTTGCCAATGGGATGCAACACTCTGTAATTTTGTATTAAAAAGAATATATCAGTTACAATGATAGAATGTTTCCAATTTTGAAAAAACCAGAACAAGTGGAGGAAAACGCTCCAAAAACAGGCCTAGAATGGCTTATCACCCTTTGCTCTGCAACTCTGCCAGCAACGGTTTCTAACCTTTGTACCAATCCATGATTTTACTTTTAAACTTTTTGGCAATGCCATTTGTTTCACCCTGTGATGCTTCGTTTCATCTCCTAGGTCTCTTCGTTTCATCTTCCCACCTCTTGGCATTATTTATGGCTTTTGTTTGAATGTCGAAACATTTGATCTGCTTGCTAACTGTAACCGTTTTGTGACCCTTACATCTTTATGCCATGTGTTTAGTGCTTCCTTGCATGTTTCGTAACGGCCCCCTATAAATCATGACAAAAATAGCATGTCATGATATCATGACGTTTTTATGTATGCAGCTTTGTTCCTCGACCTGTATCGCGAAAATGAGACATGTTGTGATATCGCGACATTTTTTTGTCAATAGCATTGTCCGCCTTCATGCACCGCAAAAATGAGACATGTCGCGATATCATGACATTTTCCTATCAGCAGCCTTGTTCACTTTCATGCATTGCAAAAATAAGACATGTGAAATAGCGACATTTTTTATGCCCGTAGCTTCTTTCGTCTTCAAGCACCACGAAAATGAGACATGTCATGAAATCGCGACGTGTTTCTCCTTATGGTCGCGTGGATGCAACCTATCGTGAAATCACGACGTTTTTATCCTTTGCTGTGTTTTATTGCTTTCTATCATGAAATCGTGACACTTTTTTGTTTCGGGCTGTCTCGCTGCTTTCTGTCATGAAATCGTGATGCTTTTATCTTCCTTACCATATCGTTGCTTTCTATCGCAAAATCATGACGATTTTCTATTTCAGGTTGTCTCACTGCTTTCTATCATGAAATCGCAACACCTTTTCATTTCGTGCCACTTTACTGCTTTCTGTCATGAAATCGCATCGCTTTTTTGTTTTGGGCTGTCTCGCTGCTTTCTGTCACAAAATCGTGATGCTTTTCTCTTCCGTACCATCTCCCTACTTTCTGTCATAAAATCACAACGCTTTTTTCTTTCGTACCATCTCGCTACTTTATGTCTCAAAATTGCGATGCTTTTCTCTTCTGTACCATCTCTGTGCTTTTTGTCAAGAAATCGTGACACTTTTCTATTTTGGGCTATCTCACTACTTTCTGTCGGGAAATCGTGATACATTTCTCTTCCATATCATCTCTCTCCTCTATGGACCGTGATTTCACAACACGTCGTGAAATCGTGACATTTCTCCCCCTGATGCATTCTGCCACTCTTAACTGCAAAAACGCAACATGTCACGAAATCACGATAATTTTCACTTTGTGATGCATTCTACTACTTTTGGCCGTGAAAACGCGACATGTCGTGAAATCGTGACACTTTCTTTTTCTTAGCAGCAACACGTCGTGATATCGTGACAACTTTCTTTTTCTTAGCAGCATCAGAGCAACACGTCGCAAAATCGTGACAAATTTTCTTTTCTGGCTGCAACGGAGCAACATGTCGCAATATCGTAACAACTTTTCATTTCTAGCCGTGACAGAGCAACATGTCACGAAATCGCAACATTTTTCACTTTTGTGATATTTTGCTTTTTCCTTTATTTTTTAGCATTTGGGTCACTACATTTTTCTTGGAAAGCATGTAAAAAAGGTGGGTCCCCAATTTTGGGGTGTGTTGTGGATCAGCCACAACAAATGGTGACTCTGCTGTCAAATGCTCCTGAGCATTTTGGTGAGAACCCAACCTGGAAGTATACAAACTCGAAAACAGACATTAGAACATAAGAACATAAACAAATGCCAATAGATCAGAAGTACATGAAACATTAGAATCATTAAGCCTTAGCTTGGTGTGTGCAATGTGCTTCATTCTCTATCATTTGAAATTGATTAACATTCCATTGTCAGTTTTACTTATGATTTGTATGCAAGGCTATGAATGATTTGTGCAGGATTTGATGTATGATGAAGATGCTAGATACACAAAAACCTACTTTGCAAAGGCTCACACCTTCTAGTACCATGAACAAACATATCAAAACTATCAAACCCTCTTAAGACCAAATATATGTATACTAAATTAATTTACTAGATCCCAAAGTTGGTTATGTGTCACTACCATCTTGAACCCATGTGCAAGTGTGAGTGAAATCAAAACTTTGGGGAATAGGATTTCCAACCTAAGCGAGATGGGAATTTAATCATATCCTTACTATTCTGATTTGGAGTTCATTACCTCATCTTGAACAAAATGATTTAACCTGTTATGGATGAAACTGTCAAGCTAGCCTGTCCATATGAGCAATCAGTGGTCTTGCTTTTAGACAAGACATGTTGCCACGCATGAGCATACTTAACCCCATAATCCATGACTTGGCTTCATTCATTCTCTTTTCTATCTTTATTTTTTTTTTTCATAGACCTTTGGTATGACTACCCATCCTTGCTAGGGACATGTAGTACGATCCCTCCAATCCAATATTAGGATGAAAATGGAAAATATTTTTATTTCTTGGACCTTTGGGATGACTACCCATCCTTTGCAGAGGACATGTAGTACGATCCTTCCAATCCAAGCTTTATGATGAAATGGGAAAAATGGAATCTTTGGGGAATTGGATTCTCAACCTAGGTGAGATGAGAATTATGCCCTATCCTTACTACTCCATGAGGGTTAAATTAGAGCTTTGGGGAATTGGATCCTCAACCTAAGTGAGATGAGGATTTAACCCTATCCTTACTACTCTGATTTTAGGATTTAAGCATTATGGGAGTGGTAAAAACCACTATTTTAAGGATTATGTTGCATGATAGGACAGACATGGAATATTCCTTTCGCCTCACCTTTTCTTCCAAGTATGGTTTTGACCATTTTGCTCAAGATTCTCTTTAATATGCGTAGAACGTGCTTGGTTCAAGATAGCTTGGGCAGCAGTTCCCAACCTTAGGATCCTTTTAATATATGTTATGTAGTAATCCTAAGAGGATTCGACACCTTCTCAATGATTGCACATGAAATGAAAATGTACCTAAGATAACATGTATATGCAATGCGAAATGTGACATGAGATATGAATGCACTGCTTCTTTTGAAATGTGGAGGGAATATATCATCTACTTTACCCTAATGTGCAAAACTGACAACTTCATGCATCACAAGATTCAAACGATATTACTTAAAATGTTTGTGTTACTTGTGGAGCTTCTACAACACAATTCCAATGTTTCATATTCTCTTGGTCTTAGGCATAAGTTGACATCTCAATTTTTTCTCTTTTTTTTTTATTTTTTTTATTTTTTTCATTTTTTTTGTATATAAACAAACCAAACATGTCAAATGAAATCAAACACACAACTTAAATCCTAGCTAGACTAGCAATCCTAAAACAAACAAAACAAAATTTGAAAATCCATACCAAAACCGAAAAGTATAAAATCAATCTCTTACGACTTAAGGGCTAAAATAATGCTTTAAAACATGCCCATTAACTGGTAACATCAGATCCTTCCCTTCTAAATTTCTTAACCTGAAGGTATTTTTCCCTAGAATTTTTGAAATCTGATAAGGGCCTAACCAAAGACAATAAAATTTTTGATGATTCCCCTTTTCTTCGTGTCTTTTATCCCACAATAAGACTAAATCTAAAATTCTCAAGGACTTAATTTTAGCTCTTCTGTCAAACCATATTTTAACAACCTCTTGGTGTTTACTCATGTGAATCATGGCTTCCTCCCTTTTTTCATTGAGGTGCAGTAAATGACTTAGTCTAGCTTCAGTGTGGTTATCTGTTCCTAGGTATTCTTGTATAAAATGCAGGGTTTGAAGCTTCAAGTTTGCTGGAAAAATTGGATCTTGTTCATAAACCAAATGATAGGGAGTATTCCCTATTGATTCTTTTACTCTGGTTCTATCTACCCAAAGAGCAAACTTTAACTGGCTGTGCCAATATCGAGGGTTCCTTTCCAGTAACTTCTTAATGATATTCAACAAATTCTTGTTTGACGATTCGGCCAAACCATTTCCTTGAGGGTAATAATTAGATGCAAATTTTAAACTCACTTTATTGTCATATGCCCAATCTGCAAATTGCATGGAAACAAAAGCTTTACCATTATCACTAACGATAGAATCGGGCATTCTGAATCTTGTTATGATGTGATCCTCAAGGAATTTTATTACAACATCTGTAGTGGCATGTTTTGTAGGAACTGCCTCATCCACCTTGTACAATAATCAGAGTCGTTAGTATGAATTTATGGGAATCAAAAGAATTTGGGTTAATAACCCCAATGAAATCTAATCCCCATTGTGCAAATGGTCTCATCTCAACTACAGGTTGTAATGGCATGGATGCATTTCTTTCTCTGTTGGCCACTACTTGACAAATGTGGCAAGATCGTACATGAGCATGCACATATTTAAAAATGTGAGGCCAATAGTATCATGCTCTCAAGATTTGATGCGTTGTAGCATTCACCGCACCATGGCCAGTTCCATATTTCCCATGAAATTCTTGTAGAACCTTGGTAGCTTCTTCTTTATTCAGGCATCTCAAGTAGACCCCCTCATGATTTTTCCTGTACAGAACACCAGATCTAATTAGATAATTAACAGATTTAAGTCTTAAAGCCCTTATTTGAGTGGAATTCAAATTTGATGGGCACTTACCGTTTAATAAAAAATGTACAATGTCAACATACCAGTCATCTTTAAAAATGTATTTTGCATTTGAATATTGGCATGTCATTTGTGGATTATTCTCAGCAATCGTCTTCACAAGTCCCTGTCCTCGAACTAGTTTCATGGGATGGATTTCAAGATCAAATTCTTGGATAGTAGAAATCCATTTACCTCTTTTCTCACCTAGCTCATTCTATAAGAACATTGTTTTCATAGCAGGATCAGGCACAATGGCAAAAACCCTACTGTGCACAATGTAATGTCAAAAAAAATTTATCGTTTTAAAGAGTGCGTACATCTGCTTATCGAGGGTAGAATACCTCAATTGAGAATATTTTATAGGAGCACTTAAAAATGCTATGGGATTTTCTGCGCTATCCTCTCCTTTCTGGGTTAAGAAACTCGCAAAAGAGTGTTCTGATGCGAATGCATAAATATAGAAAGGTTTAGCATAGTTTGGACTTATGAGGGCAAGGGCTCTAGAAATGGCATCCTTAATGTTTTTAAAGGCCACCCTACTTTCCTCGTTCCATCTAACATCTACATCCTTCTTGAGCATCTTGTTCAACGGTTTGGCTATCTCAACGAAGCTTGAAATAAACTTCCTCACAAAGTTAATTTTCCCGAAGAAAGATCTCAACTCCTTCTTACTACTTGGGAGATGCAATCTTTGGATAGCTTCTATCCTTTCTGGATCAATGGATATACCTTCTTTTGAAATGATGTGACCAAGTAGTTTTCCTTCTGTTACTCCAAAGATGCATTTTTTTGGATTTAGAGAAATTCCATGCTCTCTGCATCTTTGAATAACCCTTTTCAAATCCTTGACATGGTCTTCTATTTTCTTAGAAAATACTAGAATATCATCCACATACACAATGATATATTTTCCTATAAGCCCTTTGAATGCATAGTCCATGGCGCGTTGAAATGTTGCACCAACATTTAACAGTCCAAATGACATTCTTCTGTAGGCAAATGTCCCCCATTTGGTTGTGAAGGCTATTTTCATCCTGTCATTGGGATGAATAATAATTTGGTTATATCCAGAATATCCATCAAGAAAAGACATCATTTCAGATCCATTCACTGTTTGTAGAATTTCATCAATGGATGGCAATGTATAGTTATCCTTTTGAGAGGCCTTGTTAAGATTTCAAAAATCTATACATAGCCTAATCTCTTCGCTCTTCTTTCTTACTGGAACGAGGTTAGAAACCCAGGTTGAATGCCTGACAGGAAAAATAATCTTTGCTTCCAATAATCTCTTGACCTCCTTTTCTATCAAGGGCTCCAATAGCGGGTTAACAACTTGCTGTGTTTGTCTGAAAGGCTTGGAGTTAGGCTTTAGAGGGATGGTATGTGTAATGACATTTTGATTGTATGTTTTCAATTCGTTATAATTCCAAGCAATGCAATCCACATAGTGTTTTAGTGCATTTATTATATTCTCTCTTTCTTCAGCTGTACATGCCTTTGCGATGTATACTTCCCGTGGATTGTCTGCACTCCCTAGATTAATTAGATCACAGGCATATTTGGGGAGTGGAACCTTTTTTTCTTTTCTGGCCTTGTATCCCATATCGAACATTTTCTCCAATGAAACTATGTCTTTAGGTATTTTGTTGGATTGACATACAGTTTCACTTTCGTTTTCTACTTCTTCTTCCCATTTTTGCTCCTCATCAATCACCTAATTTTCAAAAATACTCGAGTTCATGACAAATTTGAATATGTGTCTGTAATTTTCAAAAACTTGGAAATTCTTGACATTATCAGGTATCGATGGACAAGGAACTAATTTGATGGAAAAAATTTTACACGTTTTTATATCAACTGGATTTAACATGCCCGCGACGACTGCAAGAGAATTTGCTACATGATTTCCTTTTCTATAAATAAGGACTATATTGAAAGCTTCAAATTCCTCAATGAGGTCCATTACCCTAGTTCTATAAAGGCTCAATCTCTTATCGCGACATGTATATTGTCCTTTAATCTGTTTGACTACCAGTTCAGAATCTCCCAATACTTTCAAGCATTTAACCTGCTTGCTCAATGCTAGTTGTAAACCAAAGATCAATGCTTCATATTCTGCCATGTTGTTCGTGCAAGGAAATTGCAATCTATAGGCAACCAATAATGGTTTACTTCCTGGGCAAGTGAGCTCAACTCCGGCTCCTACTCCCTGTTTGGATTTGGATCCATCAAACCTAAGCAACCATATGACATTATTTTCCTCAAGAGAGCTATCATGAAATGTTTCCCTCTTAGGCTCTTCGGTAGCTTCTTCAACATCAAATGCATAGACCCCCAGCTCTGACTCAAAAAACTGAACTTCATTTGGCTTATTAAATTCTTTTATGATTTCCTTAAGCCTCGGTTCATTTTCTACTCTGATTTGATTCGTGATTCCTTTCCAGGGTAGCCACATATGTGAGCAATCTGTTGAAAAATAGCCATTCAATGTTTTCATCCAATCCCTTGCAAGTAGCATTCCATATCTACTTGGGATATTAACAACTAGAATTTCGACTACTTGTTGGACCCTAGGTTCATAATTTAGTTGAATTTTAACATCATATAGGGTCCCTACCACATTTACCTCAGATCGGTCCAATTGCAAAACTTTATATTTGGATGAAATAGGTTGTAGACCTAGAATTTGACATATCTCTAAAGGCATGAGATTGCTTGTGGCACTCGTGTGCACCAAAAAATTATGCAAATTCTTACCTGCAATTCTCAGAGTCAATAAGAATGGTGGGACATCCCGTCTCTCCTTTCGTAAAATCAAATGGGACTCAAATTCCTTTCCCTTGCACACTTGATCAGGTGAGTTCAGATCCTTTATCAATGCTTCTTTTTGGCCAGGCAATTTGGCCGCTTCTAAGAACGAAAGGCTTGATTTGGAATTATTTAGATCCTCCACTATGTCATAGTTTTGTTTTTCAAATTTGACTGTCTTCTGCGTGTCATTAGACATTTCTCTTCTAAGTGGAGGAGGAGGATTATTATCAGCCTTAGTATTCGGAGGAAGGATAGAGTTATCTGGTGGTGTTGATGATGTTTTAGGAGCTTTATATTTACTTCTCAAATGATATCCATGATTCCCCTTTCTAAACTCTCAAAAATCTTGCACCTCCTATTCCAAAATTTCATCTTCTTCTTCCTCACTCTCACCTTCTTGATGGTATAAAGTTTCCACCACCATAATGTTATCATCTTGATGTTGGGGTGGACCCACATTTGGCACAAGTTCTAGGTCATCTACTTGGGCTTGGAGACAATGAGTGTATCTAGCAATTTTAGGACAATTCCTCTCATTGTGCTCTTTTGTATTGTGCAATCTGCACCCTTTTTCCCACACAAAATCGAAAAGATTCGAAAGGGAACTGGATTGACTAGGTCCTGTGGAAGTATCTAGTTGATTGGCAATAGGGGTAGGTACTCCTCCATTGTTTGGCTTCGTGTTCCAATGTCTCCCTCTATTGTAAAAATTTTGATTTGAGTGAGGGGCATGGGACTCATACTTCTATTTTTGAACCATGTCATTACTCAGTTTATGAACTATCTTCTTGAGCTCTTCAACATACAAATAAATCTCTTTCGGTGGAGCTACATTATTGTTAGTTCCCATTGGGTTTGCATAATTCATGGGATCTTGATTTAAAATTTGAGTCATATTTTGAGGAATTTGATTCATATATGGATTTACACTTTGGATCGAAGTTGGATTTGGGAAAGGAACTATAGCCTGAGAATTAACCTGGCTGGTTCCTTGCATAGTCGATTGACTATTTTGCAAAAATGTGAGAACGGGTGGAATGGATGTGATCGGTTGGATCGGAATGGGTGCATAGGTAGGTGCTGGTGGATATGGTTGTTGATATGGGAAAGCATTCATGTTTGGCATTTGTGGTGCCATAATCTGATTTGCCATGGGAGCTTGACCATATGGAGCATATTGTCCCATCATAGGCATCTGGGGAAACCCATAGCCCTGTGGTGTCATTTGCTGCTCGATGGTCATAGCTTCGTTGTAATCTAAGGCGAGCATGGTGACTTGAGGATTTCATCTTGCAAACATTGCTGTCATGGGATCCAATGCCCAAAAATATATTTGCAAGGCCACTGCGGGATCAATGGCAAAATGTCGAACTGCTCTGTTATAGCATTTTCAGAATCTCTGATTAAAGGTTTTGATTGGCTCACCTTGGACCGTTTTGCATGTAATAAATTGATTCTATATGGTTGCGGGATCCAAAAATGACCTAAACTGATTGACAAAGGCATTCTCCATTTACGTCTATGAAGTTATTGAACCAGTAGGCAAGCATATATACCATTCATAGGCTACTGGATCTAGGCTCATGGGAAAAATTCTGCAAGCTACATCTTCATGTTGGACTTAAACCTTATCAAAACATCCCTATAGGATTGGATATGCTTCTCTGCAGTTATTGGGCCATCTGGTTTATATTTGGGCAAGAATATTTCTATGTTCTTAGGGATTTCATGGATATCCCCTGCAATATTCAAAGGGATATTATTAGCTCCATACCAAGGAGCTGCTGGAGGTTGAGCCATTTGACTCAGAATTGATGAGGACAACCCTACAAGAGCAATGTAAATAGTACTGATGATAGGTACGCTAGTGGTAATTGATACCACTGGTGTAGGTCTGCTTGATGTTCCTAAAGTGAAAAGATCTTTTGTGACTAGTAGGTTTACAGCTTGCTTGGTTTTATTTCTTGGAGTATCAGTGAGTGTAAGGTCATGGAATATGGTTTCCTCAGTTTTTTGGGACCTAGTTGTGATACGGCGCGGTGGGTCTAGCCTGACTGACACAACTCTCGATAAAACTTGCAACACAAGATGATGCGATTTAGTCGTTAATGAGATTTAAGAACTAGCTTCAAAATCAAATCAAAAGACACATTACTTCTGTATGAAAATCAAAATAAAGTAAACCAATTCGGCCCTCCTTCTAGAACAAATTTTTTGAGTAGTATTTTCACCCAATTATGAAGACACACTCTCTGATATGATTCGAGTCCCAAATCCTCTGCTTGCAAAGAAATTAAACAAGTAATTTCTCCAAGGTCTCCGCTATGTTAGCATTTTGCACAAATGATGCTGTTCAATTTGAATGCTGGGAATACCTTAGTGGTTGCAAGTAACTGTTAACAAGGGGCACTATGGTTTATTTTACTCTGAAATTGCAATGGAATCAATTTTGGTGAATTTTCAAGTGCTTAGTTTAATGACTGTAAATTAAAATAAAAGTTAAACTTTCTGGAAATAAAAGTGCAGAGAAGATAAAAATAAAATGTAAAGGAAGATGAAACTAAAATACACTCAGGGGCTGCAATCCAATTCGACAAAACCGAAGATAATGAGGTTTTCTGCATACAACCTAACCTATTGAACCTACAAACTCGCATAATCTAGATAAGCTAGGTGTTGGTTCCTAGGGTCTTAACTATGATTTTCAGATTTAGGCATTTGCATGAAGCAACCAAGAGAACTTGCATTAAACTTCACCTATAAACCTAAAAAATCTGAAAGGGGAAAGATAAACAATTCAATTTTGCATGCAAAAAATGACTCCTCCTTTCTTGCCAATGAGATGCAACACTCTGTAATTCTGTATTAAAAAGAATATATTAGTTACAATGAAAGAATGTTTCCAGTTTTAAAAAAACCAGAACAAGTGGAGGAAAACACTCCAAAAATAGGCCCAGAATGGCTTATCACCCTTTGCTCTGCAACTCTGCCTGCAGCAGTTTTTGATCTTTGTACAAATCTGTGCTTCTGCTTTTAAACTTTCTGGAAATGCCCTCTGTTTAACCCTGTGATGCTTCGCTTCATCTCCCAGGTCTCTTCGTTTCATCTTCCCACCTCTTGGCATTATTTTTGGCTTTTGTTCGAACATCAAAACGTTTGATCTTCTTGCTAACTATAACTGTTTTGTGACCCTTACATATTTATGCCACGTGTACAGCGCTTCCTTGCATGTTTCGTAACAGCCCCTTGTAAATCATGACAAAAATAGCATGTCACAATATCGTGACATTTTTATGTATGCAGCTTTGTTCCTCTACCTGTATCGTGAAAATGAGACATGTCACGATATTGTGACATTTTTTTGTCAATAGCCTTGTTCGCTTTCATTCACTGCAAAAATGAGACATGTCGCGATATCGCGACATTTTCCTGTCAGCAGCCTTGTTCGCTTTCATGCATTGCGAAAATAAGACATGTTGCGAAATTGTGACATTTTTATGCCCGTAGCTTCATTCATCTTCAAGCACCACAAAAATGAGACATGTCACGAAATCGTGACGTGTTTCTCCTTAGGGCTGCGTGGACGCAACCTGTCGTGAAATTGCGATGTTTTTCTCCTTCGCTCTGTTTTGTTGCTTTCTATCATGAAATCGCGATGCTTTTCTATTTTGGGTTGTCTCACTACTTTCTAAAGTGAAATCCAGATGATTTTCTCTTTCGTACCATATCGTTGCTTTCTGTCGTGAAATCGCAATGCTTTTTTGTTTTGGGTTGTCTCACTACTTTCTGTCACGAAATCGTGACACATTTTCATTCCATACCACTTTGCTACTTTCTGTCGCAAAATCGTGATGCTTTTTTGTTTTGATCTCTCACTGCTTTTTGTTGTGAAATTGCGATGCTTTTCTCTTTTGTACCATCTCGTTGCTTTCTGTCACGAAATCGTGACACTTTTCTCTTTTGTACCATCTCATTGCTTTCTATCGTGAAATCGTGACACTTTTCTCTTCCATACCATCTCTCTGCTTTCTATCGCAAAATCATGACGCTTTTTTTTTTCGGGCTGTCTCACTGCTTTCTATCACAAAATCGTGACACCTTTCTCTTTCGTACCATCTCTCTCCTCTATGGACCGTGATTTCACAGCACATCACAAAATCGCGACATTTCTCCCCCTGATGCATTCTGCCGCTCTTAACTACGAAAACGTGACATGTTGCGAAATCACGACAATTTTCACTTTGTGATGCATTCTGCTACTTTTGGCCACAAAAATGCGACATGTCGCGAAATCGTGACACTTTATTTTTCTTAGCAGCAACACGTCACGATATCGCGACAACTTTCTTTTTCTCAAGCGTTAGAGCAACACGTCGCGAAATTGTGACAACTTTTCTTTTTTGGCCGTGATGGAGCAACATGTCATGATATCGTGACAACTTTTCATTTCTAGTCGCGACGGAGCAACATGTCATGAAATCGTGAAATTTTTCTCTTTTGTGATATTTTTCTTTTTGCTTGATTTTTTAGCATCTGGGTCACTGTAGTTTTCTTGGAAAGCATGTAAAAAAGGTGGGTCCCCAATTTTGGGGTGTGTTGTGGATCAGCCACAACAACACCATTTCCCCTACATCTAATTCAAGTAGAAGCACCTTTTCAGTAGTGGGGGCTGGACTTTATTGGGATCATTGATCCAAACTCTTCAGTTGGACACAAGTATATCTTGACGGCTACTGATTATTTTACAAGATGGTCTGAGGCCATTCCAACCAAGGCTGCAAATCAGGATGTGGTAATCACTTTCATTGAAGGACTGATCACATGTTTTGGCATTCCTGACGCCATTATCATAGACAACGGAACTCCATTCATTGGAGCCAAGCTAGGATTATTTATAAATAAGTACGATATTTTTCTGAAGACATCCTATAATTATTACCCTCATGGGAATGGCTTGGTGGAATCTACAAACAAGAACTTGTTGCAGATTTTAAAGAGATCCTTGGGGGATAATAAGAGATCTTGGCACATTTTGCTGAATCAAGCCTTATGGACAGATAGAATTTTGGTCAAGAAGTCTATCAAGACTTCTCCATACGCCCTGGTATACGAGAAATAGGAAATATTACCTATTCATTTAGAACTACCTACCTTGCAGCAATTGAGCGAATTCTCGGATGATGAAGAAAATATGGATCCTATGAACATACGATTGGCTCAGTTGTTGCAGCTGGAAGAGCAACGTTCTTTGGCATATGATGAGTTTTCTAAGCATTTATAGGCGGTTTAAAAATGGTTTCACAAAGGTTATATTGACCGCACATTCAAGGTGGGTGATTTAGTCTTAAAGTGTAATGAAAAGAAGGCCAAGCCAGGGATGCACCCGAAATTTGATGCTTTGTGATAGGGTCCATTCCAGATTGCCAGTACAGGTGCAACAAATTCATTTTATCTTGAGGACTTGGAAGGTAATTCACTTCCTATATCAGTGAATGGATTTCATTTGAAAGCCTACATTTCATGATATGACAACACAGTGTTACCTTGTACATAAATTAAAAAAAGAGAAAAAAAAAGGAAAAAAGAGGGAAAAAAAAAGAAAAAAAGAAGGAAGCACCACTTGTTGGAGTTTTCCTTTGTACAGAGTTCGTCAACTTCTGCTCCTCTTGCACACGAGCCCACAAGTATGTCTATTTCTCTCTCTTTTTCTTTTTCCTTCCCAGCAGGTAGTGGCTTCTATCTACTTTTTTCTTCCCCTTCCTTATTTTTATTCCCTTCCTCTCCCACTCCTTCTTCCACTGTACATAATCAAGCCACTACTATTGTTTCTACTCCCCTCTCTAATGTTCCCATTTCTTCACTTCCCATTTCTTCTAAATCTTTGTCTTTTGAGCACTTCTCCATAGTTCCCACCGCTTTCTCCATCCCATCTACTTCCATTTCATTATCTGTTTTCATGGAATCCCAGCAGCTGGTAGCACAGTAGCGCCCTCTTTAGTTGCTATATCTATCGCTTCTACTCCTACATCTTCCACCATTCCATAATTCACCATTCTCATTCCATGGACTACACATCTGTTGGTCATCACTCCATTCATTCTCATTTTTTCAAACCAGGTGCTTCTCACCACTGCCATGGAAATCCTTTCACAGCACCTGGTGATTACCCAACTCAACCGAGCTAGGCAAAATGCAGTAGTTAAAGGAATAATGGAAGTTCTGCTATTCCACAAATTTTTGTTGAAATTCCTGTTTTAAGTGCCGAGCACCAGCAAGAGCTTGTTGCAACAACCCACAGACAGGTCCAACATCAACCAGAACTCACTTCTTCTGCTCCTCCAGATTTTTTCCACATTTTTTTGTTTATTTTGTTGTCGTTGTTCATGAAAAATAACCAAGTTTTGTGCCAAAGCAAAGTAAGTAAAAAATGTCGCGAAATCGCAATATGTCACATTTTTGTGACCTATTGCAGTTTTGCACTAGAAGGTAGCAAAAGGGAACAATAACGACAAAGTTGTCACGACATCATGACGTCACATTTTCATGACCTGTTGCAGTGAGGGATGCCATGATATCACGACATGTCACATTTTCGTGATCTCTCACATTTTCGTGGCAGACAGTGGTAAGAAAGCAAAGTGATAGGAAAATATCACGATTTCATGCAATACAATAGCAAAGGGGAGCGCCAAGGATGACATGTCACGATTTCGTGACTTGTCGCATTTTTGCAGGTCACAAGCTAAAAGTGCAAGGCAAATAAAAAATTTCACGATTTTGTGACATGTCGCATTTTCATGGGGAGGTGGCAACAAAGGAAGAAGACAAGAAAATTGTCGCGATATCGCGACTTGTCACATTTTCGCGACCTATTGCGTTTTTGTGGAAGTGAGAAGGAGAAAGCCAAATGAAGGGAGAATGTCATGATTTTGTGACATTCTTGGAAACAAAGCCAGGTAGTCACGACATGTTGTGATTTTGTGACTTGTATTATTTTCATGGCAGGAAAGAGATGAAGAAGCAAGATGGTACGAAATGTTGCAATTTCATGACATGTCACATTTTTGCAGCAGGAGGCGGCAACAAAGCAGAAGATAGAAAATTGTAGCAATATCGTGACATGTTGCATTTTCACGAAGAGAAACAAGAAAAATACAAGGTAGGAGGAAGATGTCATGATTTCACGACATGTTGTGGAGACAAAGCCAAATGTAGGAAGATGTCACGATTTTGTGACGTGATTTTGCGACTTGTCACGTTTTCGTGAAACTGCATGAAGATAAGCCATAGCGAGAGGAGGATTTCACGATTTCGTGACTTGTCACATTTTTGTGATAAGGAGCACCGAAGGAACAACACAAAGGCAGATTGTCATGATTTCATGACATGTCATGATTTCACAACTTGCAAGAAGAGAAGAGCCAAGCGAGAGGAGGATGTCGTGATTTCATGACATGTCACATTTTCACGAAAGTAAAGCAGACGAAGGCCAAGCAAGAGGAAAATGTCACGATTTCGTGACATGTCATGTTTTCATGACTAAAGGTGACGAAAGGGTAAAGAAAGAGAAGATTGTCATGATTTCATGACACATCATGTTTTCGCGACTGATAGCCATAGGAGAAAGCAGCGATGGAAAAATATCACGATTTTGTGACACGATGCATTTTCACAACAGAAGCGACAACAAAGGCCCAATAAAGTTTTGTCCACATTTTTATTCATATTGCATAGGAGATCGAGGTCAAAGAGGCTCCAAAATTAAATGTTTCCCAACATTTAATTTAAATATCAAAGCTCTCCAAAATTTAAGAGGGAATTGCCCAATGGCAATCAGATTAGATGGGAGAACGTGTTAAAGCATGTAGTTTTCAAAGCCACCAAGATCAAAGATGCCTTTGGTATTAAAATCCCTTGTTCATGATCTCCTAACACTTCAAGCATGCTATGAGAATAGTCATTTAATGAAGAAATATGGTCCCTTGTTTTCGTTCAATTTTCAAACTTGATCCATAAAAGCAGGGAATGTGATTTCTCCGAGGCAAATTTAGGGGGATTGTTTCTATTTTCAAGTGCATATTTTGTGGATATCCTTTTCAAAATCTTGTATGTTTTAAATGCTTCGGTTCGAAAGGAATATGGAAGACCTCTATAAATACTAATGTACATCTCACGAAAAGGAGGAGGACCTTTTTGCAAAAATTGAAGCAGAAATCCTAAATGCATTTTTTCTCTTTTCTTAGAGTCTTTTGAGTTGGTGATCCAAACTGATGTTCATGTGATGCTTTCTGTATAATTCACTTTTGCTTAGTCTAGTGCTAACATATAAGTTGAATTCTGTTGTTCTGAATTTGGCTATGTTTTTATTTGAACATTTGAAGTATAATTGAAGGCAAGATTATATTCAATGTTTGATCAAATTTCTGTATGTGCATTCTAAGAATCAGTTGCTGCTTATCTTTGGGATTTAGTTTTGGTTATTTTCTATCTAAGGTTGTTCTCCCTATCAACTGTCAGCTTCGGCCATATTTCCATCTCTTTTTGTTATTTCTAACCCTGAACCTTGAAACTAGTTTAGATTAGTTTTGGAGCCATCCCTCTCTGGATATTGGCCTAGGAGACTTCTCTTTCTCTTGACCTTTCAATGTTGGCTGGGTCTAGGGTGCATTTTATATGACTAGGCAGATTCGTGGCCAACAAGACCTCACAATGACTTTTAGGGTGTCATGTAAGAATTATGAGATCCTCAGGAGAATAGCAAGGGTGACTATTATTGGGGCTTCATGTAGGAGTGAGGAGATCCTCATACCTATAATGATGGTTCTCAAGGCCTCTCCTAAATTTTTCTACTTCAGTAGCTCATGATTGAGCTTGGACATGCATAGTTGTCATAATGTGTTGACTAGGAAAACCTTGAAGGAAACCCACACTAAAGAAAATTTTTAATTCCGAAAAAGGCTATAAGTTATATATCAAAACGATCAGTGCTATGAGCTGATCATAATGGACTAGGTCTCTAAAATTTGATTTTTGGATCAAAAAATTGTATTTTTTGAATATACTCAAATTTTTTGGGAGAGGTGCAGAAGGGTCTAACTAAGACAACAAAACAAATTTGGCAAGTTTTGGAGTTGTCTAGACCATTTTATGACTATTTTAGTGTATTTTTTCCCTATTTTTGGCCTCGAAAATAGAGTAATCACAAAACCAAAATAACTTTTTCGTTATAGCTCTATTTTGCATGATTCTTGAAGCATTGGATGTAGAATCAAAAATTAGATTTTTAAACATAAAAATTAGGGTTAGGGTTTAGTACCAAATAACAAAAAGTAGAATTTTTTTGAAACCCTATTTTTTGAAAAATTAGGGTTAGGGTTTAGTCCCAGATAACAAAGAAACACATAAAGAAAACAATATGATTATATTTTTCCTAATTCAATGTGTGTCCTAAACTAGTTTTAGGGTGTTTATATTTGTTGGTGCTCTTTTATATTGTTGCATAATTAGAATGAGGTAACTCAACCAAAGTGGTGAACAAGGACACTAGTGCCAAACATGATTTCTCAAAAGAGTCTAGGGTACACTGCTTAAATCCTAGTGGGGGGTTCGCCTAGATCTTCCACTCTAAAATAATATTTCCAACAGTGGGAGGCAATTTTAACATTAGTGACCTATTTCATCTTGAGAGAGTGCCCTATCCTATCTCAGATATATATGGGCAAGTTTGTGGAAGGAGATGAAATCCAACGTCACCAGTCTAAATTGGGGGTTGGTGATGAAATCCAACCTTACCAATGTTATAGTGGAACGTGCAAGTGTGTGTGGTTTCTTTTAATTTAAAGAAAATAAGCAAAGAAATATTCAATGATAATTCAATAAATGCATGAAATAGGTGTGTTTTAATTTCAAAAATCTAGGATAAAATGACCTACAAATTTCACTTATAGATGCAAGCCCTAAATGCTAACCTACCCATTGGGTAAGCCACAAGCAATCAAGCCATAAATATGCATCGCTACTTCAAGTTTCTTTCAATTTTTCTTCTTCCTTTTGTTTCTTTATGATATAATAAAAGTAAAAATATGAATTTTAACCTTTCTATGCAAAAAAATGATGCAAGAAAAACCAAATTTAATAGTTTCTGAAAATGCAGCAGAAAATAGAAGATTTATGCACTCACCTTAGCAGTTTTGAGACCTCCAAATTCTGGATTTTTGGGTAGAAATTTCTCTATTTCTTCAATGCTATAGGGTGGGATGATTAGAAGCCCTACCACAATCCTGAGGTGGTATGGTGAAGCCACCGTCTAAGGGTGAGCCAGATAAATGTTCTGCCACTGTTCCAGGGTGGGGAGGGGAGCACCTACAACACAAAAAGGGCAAAAATGGCAAAAATGGAGTCAAATTTTCACCCAAAGCACAATGTACAAGGGTCCCACAATGATCACCACTAAAGTAGGGAAAAATTATGTACCTAATTATGAATAAAAATATGTGTATCTATCCTCTATATCTTATGAGCATCAAATGGAAGCATGCATGTAAACATGGAAGCAAAACCAAAAAATAAGGGATGAAATAAAGCGAGTATCCTTATTATTAATTTGGTGGATAAGATACAAGGTTACACAAAAATCCCATTGAGGGCTCAAATGTGATACAATTTTTATAAATTTTGGGTGCCCAAGGATCAAATCCTTCAAGAAATCCGGGTGCACATCTAGTGTCCTTCCTCATACCCACAATTGAGGTGGGCGAGCCAATGTTTCCGCTGCTTGTATATTTGATTTTTTATGTATTTTTTTCATTCAAAATGCCTTATAGGAACCTAAAAATGCACATAAGGAATCCAAAATTATAAAATAGCAAGTGCGTGTGATGGAAAACATGCAATCCCCACAGGCACCAAAAGACTAGTAAAGGGCATATATATTAAAAACATATCAAATAAACTCATATTGACTTGAAATTTTATGGAGATGTTAAATTGGAGGTTTTTAAGGGATATCACCAAAAAAATATCTTAAATTACATCCTTAGACCCCTCGATTTTTCACCACCTATCTGCAACCTACGAAGACCAAGATAAGCAATTCCCACCCCTAAACATGTCCAAAAAACATGAAACTTGTATAGAATACATAAATAAAATTTTTAAGACTACCCATATGGTTATATTTTCAAAATGATCCGCAGATTCATATGCATGCACCGGGGGTGCCCAGATGGGCCCTACAAACATGCAAAAACTTCAAAATGCGATATCTCGGCCAATATAACTCCAAATTGCATGAAATTTGAAATATATCATCCTATGATAGTCTATAATAATAATAAAATAATATTAAAGAAATTTTGCACATATTTATCCTAATATAATGGGGTATGGTGGTGACTACAACTAATTGGAGGGCACCCTGGGGCGGGATACCCACCAATTCTGCACACATTTTGCTATAAATACCATTAAATAATGGTCCTAAAAACTATAATGGGTATTGTCACCAAATTTTATGAATAAATTCACTTGGATGGTAAAGTTATGCCCAAAAAACCCTCATGAAGTCACCCGGTAACCTCCTTCTCTAAGGAGAGATTCTAAGGGAAAGAGAGCATAATAAAGTGAGGGGAAATATCAGTAGCACTCAGTTGCATATCCTAGAACTCCTCTCTCTATGTTTTTTGTGTGGACCTTGTATCCATTTTATAGCTCAAAGGGGCTTATGTGCAAAAAGGCATGCAAGGGCATGCATGGCAGGAGGTGCCATTTGTCAAAAGGGAGGCATGCACTAGATGTGGAAGAGAATATCTATTTTTGACCTCCATTATGAAGCATATAATAATAATGCAGTGCCCTCTGACCCGCATGCTTCAATTGGCAAGGTAAATGGCAGTTTCTTGATGTCATTTGTCCCAGATTTGACTTTTTTGGGTCAAATTTTCTCACCATCCCACCCTAGGATGATGGCTCACCACCATTCTAGTGTGGTATGGTGGGAATCTTCCACCATCCTACTGTGGGATAGTGGTGAATTTTTGGCTAAAACCTCCCAAAATTTGGCCAGAAGCCTCCAAACCTCTTTTAGAGTGGCTAGAACCACTGTGAGCCTTCTGAGGGCTGCCCATGGGGCCATATGGTGTTAATTTAGTCATTGATTGTGGATGCCTAATCAGATTGACCATATTTTAGTGTCTACAATATGTAAAAAATTATCTCAATTATAGTAGATCTCAACCCTGGAAAGCATTCTAATACCACTTGTTACCATATTACTATTAAAATAAAGCACATTCACATAGAATACTAAAAATAAATCAAACACACAAATAACTCAATAACACTATGCAAAAATTAAATGCAGAAATGGAACAATCTCACAATAACATAGAATCACAGGCCTCTTTGATAGGACAACCTCCTTCAGTATTTCATTAGTTTGTAAAAATATGAATTCGAACATGGGTTCATATCTTTTAAATAAAAAATTCATGCAACCCTTCCTAAAGGTTCAAGAGTTGGCTTACATGTAAAATGCCACTTGAGCTAGAATCTCCTACCAAACATCAGCTACAATATTGATAAAAAAAGTTACATGAGATGGAACCACTTAGCTAGGCACCTTACTTTCCATATACATTACAAAGTATTACAAAATAACATTATAATGAGATCCTCCATTTTGGGAGTGGGTCATTACAAAGGTTTATGAGAATTACAAAATGGAATTAGGATAGGATGCTAACATGTCCTTTCCCTTTGAAAATATTTTTTCTCAAAGCTGAAAATGAGGGAACTGGTGCTAGATCTAATGGAGAGACTCCCATGTAGCATCTTCTAGCTGGAGCCCGCACCACTGAACGGTTGTAGAGAGAGGGATTTCAACGATCCAAATTTTTTTTTGGTTCGAGTAATATGGACCCTTATTCATCCAATTTTGGCAATTCTAATTGAACCTATTCGTGTGTGCCCACAACGTTTTTGAGAGAAGAAACATGGAAAATAGGATGGATCTTGGAGGTGGGTGGAATATCCAATTTATAATATGTTGTACCAATATTTTGTAGAACTTGGTACGGTCCATAGTATTTTGTAGCAAGTTTCTTACACCTGCGAAGTTGTAGAGATGACTATTTGTATAGTTGCAAGCGAAGGAAGACCATATCACCCACATCAAATCTATGCTCAAAATGATTTTTGTAAGCCTGTTATCACATTCAATTCTATGCCATATCCAAATTTTACTTCATATAGCAAATAACATCAGTATGTTGGCTGATATTAGTGTCAACTTCCTAGACCTTAGAGCTCCCTAGGATGTATGAATAAGGTGTGAGTGGAGGGTGCCTATAAATGACCCCAAAAGGGGTGAGTTTGATTTTTGTACGATAGTAAGTATTGTACCACTATTCGGATAAAGGAATCCACTTCACCCATTGAGTAGGATCATCTGATGCAAAGAAACAAAGATAGTTATCCAAACATTTGTTGACAATATCAGTTTGACCATTTGTTTGTGGATGATATGCTGAACTCATTTTGAGCTAAGTTCCTTGTAACTTAAACAATTATTTCTAGAAGTGACTAGTGAAGGTTGGATATTGATTGGACATAATGGAGGTGGACATACCATGAAGACGAAAAATAGAATTGAGGAAGACCTAGGTAACGGTGGAGGCTATGTAAGGATGGCCAAGGAAACAATATTTTAAGAAATCCTAAATGGCTGTAGAAGGAGAAATATGTATTTTCTTCAAGAAAAGGTCACGGAGTGGGGACGTGTGAGGAATAACAAGGTATTGGCAATAATGCAAGTCATGGCCATCCCAATTGTAGCCTAGGTATGAAGTAGGATCATCACAAAGCAAGGCCACCAAAGTTTGTAAGTCTGTATCTTGAAGTACCTCCTGATGTATGGAATCTATCCATTGAGGAACAAGTGAGAATATGACACATAACATACTGAGGGCCTAAAATTAATGAGAGAGCATCAGCCATAATATTATTTTTACCCTTCTTGTAGGTAATATCATAATCATATCCCATGATTTTAGAAACCGATTTTTTTAATTTTGAGGTAGAAACCCGTTGTTACAAGAAGTATTTGAGACTATGATGGTCTTTTTTATTGGAGAAATGGTGCCCAATAAGATATGGTTTCCAATGGGTTACGACATGTAATATTACAAACATCTCCTTTTCATATGTCAATTTTCCCACTTATGATCAGAGAGTGCCTTACTAGTGAAATCCAAGGATCTCCCTTCTTGCATCAACATTGCCCCGATGCCACGATCGGAAACATCACTTTTAATGATAAAAGGCTTGGAAATTTTTGGCATTACTAAAACTGGCGTGGTGATCATATCATGCTTCAATTCAATAAAGGCTTGGTAAACGAGCCCCATCAAATTAAAATATTCCTTTAACATGGATGTGAAGGGGGTTGCTATTTTACCATAATTATGAAAAAATTTATGATAATAACCTATAAGCGTTAAGAATCCTAAAATTCCCTTGAGAGTGTAAGGTTTTGGCCAGTCCTAAACTGCTTGAATCTTCTTGGGATCGACCTTGATGCCATATTTGGGGATAATGTGTCCTATATACTCCACTTCAATCATACCATAGGAACATTTAGATCACTTAGAAAAAAATTGATGTTGTAGAAACAACTGTAATATCTTATCCACACAGATAAGGTGTTCTTCCCACAAGCAGCTATAAACTAAGATATTATCAAAGAAAAATAGGATGAAATTATGCACAAGAGAGGGTGAAAAATGTTTATAAGGCTTTAAAATATGGAAGGAGTATTTGTTAGACCAAATAGAATTACCAAGAACTCATAGTGACCTTCATGAGTACAAAAAGCAGTTTTGGGAATATCCTCATCCTTGAACCTGATTTGATGGTATCCAGAATGAAGGTCTAACTTGGATAAGTACATATCTCCATGTAATTCATATAACAATTCATATACTATCAAAATTGGAAATTTATCCTTTATGGTAATTTTATTAAGCTCATAGTAGTCTATACAAAATCTCCATGAGCCATCTTTCTTGAGAACTAGTAAAACTAGAGAAAAGTAAGTGCTAGTACTATGTCGAATGACATCAACTTTGAGAAATTCTTGTACCATATTCTCAATTTTGGACTTGAGAGAATGAGGATACTAATACTATCTGATGTTAGGTGTTTCATTATCCGATAGCAGTGGAATAGCATGGTCATGTGAGCAACGAGGCAACATGGTAGTTGTTTCTAAAAAAATACGATTATGCTTAGTTAGAATAAGTTTTAAATCTGCTAGAATTTGATCCGCTATAGAAGTGGTTGGTTGAATTGAAAATATTTGTGCAATGACCTTCTGGGATGACTTTTTCAATAACTTTTCCACATGATTGGAACTGATAATTTTGGAAGGTCCTATTTTGGTACCATGGAGGGTGTGTTTTTGTCCATGTTGTGAAAATTGCATCCATAGTTCTACAATATTCCAAGAGATAGTGCCCAAGGTGCCCAAAATTGAGCTCCTAACACAATGTCACATCCTCACAATTGGAGGGAAAACATGTCTTTCTAGAGTTGATAATCCCCCACCTTTAATTTGACATTGCAAAATTTTCCTTTATAATGTAAAATGCCTCTATTTTCCACCATGACTTCAAATGAATTGCATGTGTGTATATAGCAATTGTCCTACTTAGAAACTCAAGGATCAATAAAGTTATGTGTAATTACTGAATCAATAAGAATAGTAAGGCAATGGCATTTTAAAAATCCATAACTTTCATGGTTTGTAGAGTATTAATCTCAACAATAGCATGGACTAAAATTTCTAATTGATGTTCTTAGGTTTACTCTTCCTTTTGAGTTGATGCTTCAACTGTGTCACTTTCCTCATCACTATATTCACTGCTATCGATTTCCTCTGCATCAATTAAGAACAATATCTTATTTTCACATCTATTCCCATTCACAATTTTTTCATCACAATTATAACATATCCCTTGGGTGCGACACGCATCCATTTCATCTGTAATCAGTCGCTTTGTAGCAAAAGGCTTATTATAAGTATTATTTTAGAATCAAGGAGGAAAGAGAGGTCAATATTGAGAAAATTATGGTGTCCACCTTTTATTGAGAATTTAGATTCGACCAATCAGGCTAAAATGATAGCTTGCATCATGGTTTGGGGTTTAAACATATTGATTTCATCCTAGAGATCATCTTTCAACCCACTAACAAAAAAACTCATAAAAAACCCTTCATTAAAGCCCTTAGTTTTATTAGCCAATTTCTCAAATTGTGTCTGGTAATCACAAAATGTGGTGGTTTATTTCAACTTTGTCAATGCTCCTATAAAATATTCATAGTCACTAGGGCAAAATCAGGTGAGTAGTTGGGATTCAAAGTCCTCTCAAGAGAGATCAGGAGTAGTGGCTTATAACCATTGGAACCAATGTAATGCCTCAAATTTTAAGTTGAAGGAAGCCATCTGAACTCGATGATATGTAGGGACATTATGGAGTCTAAAGAATTGATCAACCCAACATAACCACCCAAAGACATCCTTTCCACTAAAATTAGGGAAATCTAGTTTAGGAATTTTGAAGGTTGGATCATGATCATAGTGAGTGTCTTATGTTTCCCTTCTTTGATCTCATTTAGAATTTTCATATTGGTGTTCAGATATGAGAGTACCCTGTAATTGGATCTCCACCTCTGTAAGTTATTTTTCTAAGAAAATTCTAGTGGTATCATTATTCGTTCGAAGCTCTTGAATATCTTCTCTTATGTTGTGGTTTGTAGTGGTCAAGAAGTCAAGATATTTTTTCATGTTAACAAATATTGTGGTATGTTCTAACTCCTTTTGTTATCCATGAGTGTCGCTCGCCATTGTGGGCCCCCTTTTACTAAGTTACTAAAAATAGATGTGGGGTTTCAAGAGTTAATATTTTTATTAAGGCATCCAAAAAAGTGCTTGGGTGTGGTATATCAAAATTATCAGCTTGAAAAAATAGTCACAATGAGTTATATCCCACAATACTGAATTTGAGTACCCTAGACTTTTATTTTATATATTGTTGTGTTTATGAGTCTACTGGTGTTGTCGATTTCTAATTTTGAGGCACGATTCAAAATTTGGGGTTTGGTATCAACTGTCTTTGACCTATAGAGTTTTCCCCTTGACCAACCTATCACTATCCTATCTCTACCCTGTAACCTGTACGACAATTTTTGACACGGTTCCTATCACTAACCCTAGGGATTATTTGACACTGACAATTCTATTTTTGACACTAGAAGTATATAATTCTTGACTGTTACAAAAGGCTATTACTATTGACTTGAACATCATTTTTACTGACTAGACTGTTATTGTCACTATCTTGACTATTCTATCTTTGACCATGGGTTGTTGCAAACACTTACAAAATTTGGCCTAATTGTTGGTGCATGCAAGTTTATTTTCTATCATAAGGAATACATTCTCTGTATGCTTACTTTTGGGGTTGAGAATACAGGTTAGAAGAATAGACATGGTGTTGATTTCTAGGTGGAAGTTATTTTTAGAACCATATTACACTAATTAAAGGATTATGTAATACTCATAGGACCTTTGTTATACTACAATGATGAATAATAGTGCTTAGACCAATATTTTAGACCACTTCCCAAGGAGGATTCCACACATACCCTTGAGCACACTATCTGCCTCTCTAACAGTACGAGAGGGTGATAATCCAGGATGTTGTATCCCATGGACTATGGATAATAAATGGACAAAAATTTTCCTAATGGATAAAATTTTGTTGAATCCTAGATTGTATCTTGATACACCTGAAGATGCATGGGATCTCAAGATCATGTGAAAGTGTTGTCTAAGGCCTGGGTATTTGAGCCTAATCACCCTTCACTTCACTAGATACTTTTTGGGCTATCTAGCTTAGACAATAACAACTCCTTCATGATAATTTAAAACCTCCAACACAGGGTTTCTAACCTAAAAAAATACTAAAAAAAATACTGTATTTTTTGTGTTTTCTAGTTTTTTTGGCCAAAAAAAAAAACTGTATTTTTTTTTAATTTTTTTAATAAAGGGAAAAACAAAAATGAAAAACACATGGAAAATTATACCTAACATGTGGAATGGATGGCAAAAATCATCTCAATTTTAGTTGAAATCAAACCTAGAAAGTGTTCTAATACCACTTGTTAGGATATTACTATTAAAATAAAGCACACTCACATATAATATTGAAAATAACTCAAATACATCAAATAACTCAATTACATTGTAAAATTTAAATGTAGAAATGGAACAATCTCACAATAACACAGGATCACGAGCCTCTTCGAGGGAGCAACCCCCTTCAATATTTCATTAGCTTGTAAAAATATGAATTCCTACATGGATTTATATCTTTTAAAGAAAAATTTCATGCAACCCTACCTAAAGGTTCAAGAGTTGGATTACATGCAAAATGACACTCAAGCTAGAATATCCTACCACACATCAGTTACAATCTTGATAAAAATGGTTACATGAGATGACACCACTTAGCTAGGCACCTTACTTGCCACATACATTACAAAGTATTACAAAATAACATTATAATGGGATCCCCCATGTTGGGAGTGGATCATTACATAAGTATATGAGAATTTAGAAAAATACATAATATAGCTATGATTATAAATGTCCAAAGAGTTCTAACAAATGGTAGACAAACCATGGCTAGTAAATCTTAGAAATTAGAAATTGATGGAAATTTTCAAAACAACAAATTATGCAATCTACAAAAATATTGAAAGCTTAAAATCTTATTGGAAACTATTGGTAGCATTTTCAAAGGTCGTAGTAGCAAAGTGGAGAAAACAAGGTTTAGACTATTTAGGGAAGCATTATAATATTGTTCCATATAAATCTTAAGCTAACAATATAAATGAGACACTAGAAGAAATTGCAAAGGACTACGACAAATTAACTGATAAATCCAACAATCAACTTCTAAACATAGGCAATCCTCTTTGAAGTATTAGGATCAAAGTTGATATGTAGAAGGATCAACTCATGAGGAAAATAAAGGAATATATGATTAAATATATGGAAGAACATTAAAAATATGTCATCATGATGTTTGAAGGTTACAATGAAGAAGTCTTCATAAAACTCTTGAAAATCATGCCAACTAGGGTATAGATTCCAAAGTTAATAAATGCTATTATTAAATATGGAAATATAATGAAGGATAACAAGGACATGATGGATGTAAGATTGCTTAGTGTGGAAAATTTGGATATGAAGTAAATTTATAAAAATCATAGAAATATGTGAGCTACAAAAAGAAACTCAGATAAGAAAATGATCAAGCCACTTTATAAGTGAGCTTGTGGCCCATCCATATCCCTTTTTATGGGAAAAAAAGAAAAAATACATGTTAGTCTTGTGAATTTTGGATTCTCTAAAGTAAATTTTGTTAAATACAACTTGTAATTAGTTAAGTATAGAAATTAAGTAGTTATAAAAAATAAGATATGAGTTAGTTATTCTTGGTTATTCCTGACAATCACAAGAAAATAATTCCCTTCATTTTTCATCCTCCAAAGTAGAGATATGCTTCATTATATTTTTCTTAATTTATTTCCATAGATGATGAATAATATTCACATGAAAAACTTAATGGTTAAGGCCTTTACCCCAATCAAATTAGAAGATAAATTCTATAGATGGGTTTGCTAGATAATTTCATCTATACAAGGAAAATCAAGGTTTTTGGAAAGGGTTCTTTTGTGGTGTCCTAAATCCAACCTCACTACACTACCAACAATGTATATCAAGGCAATTTTACAATGTGTTTTCTTAATTTTCTATGATTTTATTCACACGTATTGAACAATCATCAAGGATGTAATATTTTGTTTTTCCTCGAAATCTATTTTTACTTGTCCTTTATGAATTTCTTTAGACTTTTCTAAATTTTATAAATTTTACTTGTTCTTACTCACATGCATCAATCCTTATCCATAATTCATATTCAATCCACACTAACACATGTTTGTAAATATCATTGTAGCTTAAACACCACATCTTATGGGGATATATGGTCATGTATTTAAAATCAATATGTATTCATACAAATTACACCTTTCATAAAAGCATAGAAATAAAAAATTATATTAAAATATCACAAAAAATTGTACCTAGGTGTAAATGGGGAAAACTACCCTACAACATATGATTTTCCATTGCATTTGTTGGGATTTGAGGGGAACTGTGAGGGTGTGTTATATTCTCCACACTCAAGTAAACGAAAGGATGGGTTTACCAGGAATGGTTTTAGGACTTGCTCCTAGTTTTGGGTGGAATTGTTTGATGTGTAAATTAAGCATAAACCTATTGTTTGGCCTTTCTATACTAATATGTTAATAAGAAAGAACAATGCAAAGCACACAAGATGCAATATGAAAAGAGCTAACCATAGTATGATTTTACAATTAAATCATTTCTAACCCTAGGATTGTAAGATAAAGTCTTTGAGTAAGGGTCCAAGATAATGCACAAACAAGATTAAAACCCTAGATGCACACTATATGCTTTTATTCTTTCAAATGCCTAAAAATTCAATTGAATATTTTATTTTACTTGTTATATAGGTTTTGAGTAGAAATAAAAAAAGCAAACACCAAATAGCCTAAATATTTGTTAGGAAAATTATCTAATTTTGTGGTTGCATCAAAAATATCCAATGGTTTTAGACTTGCAAAATATCTTCACAAATACTAGAAATTTTGATCAACATTTTAGGGGCCGTCTTAGGAAACTAGAAGACTAAGCTTGGAGGTGCAGTAGTCAAGCCCCCTTGGTCCTTTTAGTTTATAATTCAAAAGTAAAATGATCTTTGACCTTTGAAACATGCACAAACAAAGTGGAACAAATATATAACAATGAAATATGATGTACACAATATGGACACATTAGAACACTAAAATGCAAATGCAAAATTATGTTTTTGCGGTGCGAAACTTACCCCCAAGCCCTAATTTAACAAAATCATACCTTATAAATAGGCAACATGAATTTAGCTTACACAATTTTCACCTTGTATAGGTGGGACACAAATCTAGTTTAGATGCCCTTTTGGGTCCTGAAACAACAAAAAATAGAGAGCAATATGGTAAGAATAGATTTACAAAGCAAATAAAGTAAATGCAAAACCTAATGAGATGATGGAGAAAGAAGTGATTAATGAAGAAGTGGAATAAGCACTCAAATATACTCGATCTCTCCAATCATCAATACTCCTCCACTTGATACCAAGGGAAACAAACACCAAAGAACAAAACAATAAAATAATAACTCTCAACTAAAGAGCACTTGTTAGCATGATAAAATGAGCGAGTCAAGAATTACAACCTCAAGAATAAGTATTAGAGGACACTTAGGTAATACAATGCTCTATTTATAAGATATTTGGATGGGAAAATGACCAAGAAAATGAAATTTCATCGTGAGCAAGGGCTGATCCCAAAACTGGCTAACAAGGGGAGGGATTTTGGTAAGAAAAACCCCTAGAGTACGAAATTCATGTCCCACCATTATAGGGCATAAATTTGGTAAGAAAAATTTGTTCCCCACATGGATAAGGTATGAATGTTGTAAATATAAGGAATGAAGGCAAAGGGAGAATGCAAAAGGGTCCCAAATTTACATAAGTTTGGATGGCTGACTAGGGGTATAGGGAAAATTGACTCTTTTTTATGGGTCAATTTTCCGTGTATATATTTTTCCCCTATTTGATGCATTTATGAACAAATAAACATGTAAAATAAATATGTAGAATCCTATGTATGGAATCAATAAACACAAAAAATGGGTGGCCGAGTTTGGAAAAAAAGCTTGAAGAGGTGAACAAAGGACATAAAAAGTGAAAAAGGCAAAAAAAAAGGAAGACAAGGAGAGATAAAAGGAAGAAAGGGAAGGAGAGAGAATAAAATGAGGGAAGATAAAGAAGATAGAGGAAAAGTGAGGGAAATTATAAGGGAGGGAAGAAAAGAGGAAAAATTAAGGAAAAGAGACTCGGTTTCACTGCACAAGGAGGAGAAAAGTGCTCTGAAGAGGAAAGAGGATAATGACACTATCAACTCACTATGCTATCATGGCAAGAGGTGAGGCTAGAATCACTTCTTATTGGTTTAAGTTAAGGATAAATATCCACTTCCTCATTTTAGATGTTGCACCTCCACACAAAAAAAATATTATTTTTTTGTATTTTTTGAGTCTTTTAGTGATTTTTTGGTAAAATTTACCATAGGACATGAATCTGGTTGTGGAGCATATGTTTTATTTGCTATAGATATATCACAAATTCGGTTGAGAACCTTTTCCAAATTTATGCCTGGTCATTCTAGGGCATGAATTTGGTGAATTTTGCAAAAATAAATACTTATTATTTTTAATTTTTTATGTTTTTTATAATTGTTATAATTTTTGTATTAAATGATAAAATGATGATAAAATTATGTTATTATGCAACTAGATGTACTTGAGAGTAGAGACTGGAATTTGAGCACACTAGAGACTACCTTAGAGAAACTCTCGATAGAGGAGAGGGAGACAGTAGAGAATATTTAGCTACTATACTTAGCATAGATGCCTTGTGCTAACGTAGATCGAAATCTACTAATGGATATAGGAGACCAATGGTATATAGAATAATCCACATTATGGATACTAATTAGGGAGATGATGACCACACAAGAGGATGTGAGGTGCGTCTTAAGGATCCTCATCAGGATGAGGACTATTTACATGATACAGGTACCTATGGTGGCATCAAATATGATGTTGGGGGACTCGATACATGTGATCCAATAGGGTGGATTCCATATCGATGATATATCACATAAATATGAATTTGAAGCACTAATTTTTGTACTATGTGGAATGGTGGAGGGTATGTTGGTGTGCCATACCAGTAGGCAACACCTACCATAGATGCTAGTGGAAGTAGTGGTGGACATGCAAGATCAAGAAGTGATATCCACATAGGCACCATATGTGTTGGCTCGTTTATATAGGAAACTATATGGAATCATGTATAAGAAAAAAATAAGGTTGATTTGTATGACATTGCTCCAAGTGTGGTGTTGGAAGAACATAGTAGTTTAGATATTGAACATACTACCAGGAACATTGCCCAATTTGGAGCGATCGACAACATACAAGTGGAGCTGATACTATGAGTGTGGGCATAGGTCATATGCTAGTATCTTGTTACTATGGAGTTATGTGACAGATGAGCTAGAAGAGTACTATATCATATGGTAATAGTGGCATCTACACTCACGAGGAGATAGCTCAGGTAAAGAGAATCATATGGCTCATCATTATAAGCGTGAGCAAGAGCTATTAAAATTTGATCAAGTAAAATGTTATTTTGGTATTCTATAGGAGATTTTAGACATGGAATACTACTAGTTTATATGGGTGAGAAGGGACCCACTAGGATGTGGGAGCACTCTTGATGTGGTGAGGTGGGGAAAGGAGGACCTATATGAACCATTGTATGTGGATCCAATAGTGGACTACATCAGGGTGACCTTTAGGTACTGTAAACACCAAAACCTAGCCACTTATCCCCCATATAAGCTTTCCCACTATTTCCACAATCTATTTACATATATTTATATATATATATTTAATATTCATATGTATATATTATATTTTATATATATTTAATAAATATATATTTATATAAGTGAATTAATACCAATCATATGATTTCACGTAATCATATCAATTTATTTACATCAATCCATGCCACACCATAGATTTAATATCCACCCTCCGATATGATTTTATCTCAACCACATGATTAGTGTCATTGAAACCCTAAGTATACCCTAGGTTGGATTATTAATAGGAGCTATTTTTATGGCTCAACCCCTAAGCAATTGGTATCCTAAATCTGATGAACCTACCACCAGAGTTCCCTAAAGTATCCAAGTGCCCTTTCGTTCCATCCTCACTCACCATAACCCTTACATCCTTCACCACATCCCTTGCTTAGCCAGATTTACTTTTGCAGAATCCTACCTCAGCCATAAAATGTCTTTGGGTACTTCCTATAATTCTTGAGTACCTCTGAGCATTTCCTTCCCTACTTCCAAGAACCTCTAGGTGCCCTCTACCATTACCAAGCACCCACAAACATTTCATGTAGATTCCAAGAATCCATGGGTGTTTCACACCAGACATTTTGAAGTCCCCTAGCCTTTGGGTGATGCTAGGACATAATCGCATCGATTCACTACAACAAACTTCATCAGATCAAAGAATAACAAATACGTAACGTAAATCTATTATTTATTATTTTATTACATGTATTTTTAGTTTTTTTCATGTTATTTACAATAAATAGTTAGGGTTTTAGTATTGATCATTGAGGCCCTCACATTGTGGATTCCTCATAATTACTATTAATTGATTTGTTGTTTTAGTGTGTGTAGATTTGGAATGTGAGATGAGAATTAAATAATTTCTTAAGTTAGAGTGGCTCGACAATGGACAACTAAAAGCCTACTCACTTTTATTGGGAGAAAGAATGCGTTTGAAGACACCACCAACATTATTTTTCTAGGGTTTCAGAGAACCCTAGCAATTGTAAAATCTATATCAAAGTATTCAAAGATCCTCATTGTAACAATGGAGTTTTTATGATACCCCATTAATATAAGATCATTCATTATGCAATTATGTGTTCTTTGAGTTAAAATTATTTCATATTATTTGGTGTTGCATTTTTGTCTCTTCAGGTACAAGACATGGTATAGGAGCATTATGTCCCCAAGGATCTCTCCATCAATGCTAGTTTAGATATACCAGGTGATGAGCTAATGAGTGTAGTTGGCACTTTAATATGCTACTCAATGTGCCACTGAGAGGTAATAGAGAGGAATGATCCCACAAAGACCACCCTAAACATAGGTTTTTATGGAGATAGTCACAACCACAAGGATGACTATCATGATCTCTAGATTAAGAGAAGGTGTAGACATGGGTGTTACCCCTACTATGGCTCAAGAAAAAACCTGAGGTAGTAGGTCCAAGAGAGGTAGAGGAGCTATGATCCATGGTCGAAATAATATAGGTAGCTATGGATTCCATCCATAGTGCACTGGAACAGGATCAAGAAAATATGGATATGGCACGGGTTGAGTCAAAGTGCCTTAGAAGGAATATAGATCAGTAAACCCAAAAAAAGAGGATGTATATCATGGTAGGCAACCAATATATTTAGGGAATTTAGGGAGACCACCTACTACTAATGGATCTATAGAGGATGAGGGAGTCATATGAGCTACAGTATAAAGGGTGATCCTCTACCATATGGTCTATTACCATGCTATCCCAATTATAAGAGGGTTCTAGAACCATATTCTTGGTTGTCACAAATTTGATCATAATCGTGAGTGTGCACTAGTTCATGAACAGTAAAAATGATCCCACCACCACCTCCAAAAATCAAAGTAGAGGGGATAGGCTCACACAACTAGGGATAGTATTAGTATGACATGTTAATTTTAATTTTGGTATACACCCTTGGATATGGTTCAATGTGCCAATATTTCTTTGGTGGAACATCAACCAAGAAACACACACTTAATGCTATCAAGTAATACTCGATGTGATTTATTTATGGTACAAAAAAATGTGTGCTTATGTGTAATTGATTTTTATTTTTATTTGTTTGATTAACTATGCATGGTGAGCACAAACATAATGTATGCAATGCATGATAGATTTAAATTAATGAAAGACAAGAATGAATCAAATGAATGCAAATAATAATTCTAACTAAATGCAATAGATGCAAAATGAAATGCATGGATGAGTGAACAAAAGGTAAACAAATAAAGTAGAAAGAAAAGCAATGAGGAAGGTACAAATATCCAAATTTAGCCAAAGAAGAAAAAAATATATAAAAATTCTATGAGGATGTATTCTTGCAAGTGACCGATATGGAGGCTACCCCTCGCGTGTGGCCATGAAGCTATATTGTGCTGGTTGCAATATTGTAAATATGTACAAGTTGAAGTTGTACCTACTACGGGTGTAGTGCTTGCTAAGATGGAAAAATATGATAAATAGATATATATACTAGGATGTATGCTCAAAAATGGTTAAATGGAGGTTTCCCATCACTCGTGACCATGAAGTTGATCCCATATGGGGTGTGTTGTATGTAAATGATGTGCCAAAATGAGTACTATCTGATGGGGGTGTGGTGTGTGCAAGAAGGTGTATGAACAATGACAATGGATGAAAATATAGAAAAGAATATATATCCTTGTCTTGATGAAGGGAAGAAATGAAAACATGCAAAGGATAAGGATATACAAAAGAAAAACCATATTCCTTAACTTGGAGAAAAAAATTTATGGTTATATTAAACTTTCAAGGTCAAGTAATATAAGAGAAGAAGAAGATATGGGTCAATGGAGGGATAAATATGAAAATGGGTCCTAGGTTAGGGATTTATGAGGTATCATAAGCCTAGTGTGAGTGCAATATTTGTGAGCTATGATATAATTGCTTATCATAACTTGTCATTATTGTGAAATCCCCAAGAATCTACATGATCAAGCAGTCATGTAAATATGAGCAAGCAAAAATGCAACTGTGTGACAAGAAAAATACAAAAGATACAATGTCATGTAGATCATGCAAGGTATGACAAGTAGTCATGCAATATGAATTAAGCAAAATATATACAAACTAGATAAAAATGAAGATGTGATGCCATTCATAGTATTTTATTTCATTATAATTTTTTTTGGAAGTTGAATTATATTTATTGGTTCTTAAAGCCAACAAAAATTATGAGTGTGCCACTTATTTTAAAAAACATGATGGTCATTCAAGGATGTAATCCATTAAAGAAAGGACTATGATGGAGGAAACCTTTAATATTTTCATCACAAAGAGGATCATCCACAGTATATTCTCTAGGATATGTTGCATGAAAGTCATTGTAAACTATGAGTGTGCCATCCTTCTTAAAAAAATGGGGAGGAACTCACAACTTTAAAAGATCTCTATGATACAGAAGAATAGGATCCCCTTGAGAACAAGGAGACTCATCATGCACAACACAAGGGACATACCCATAAAATTAGGAGCTACTTTGTAGGATATCCTAATGAGCTATGTCACAAGGAGTACTCCTTTTATCATACTTTTTTGTATTTACACTAGAATCAAGATACCTAATGGTTACCATATTGCAAAATAGAATATATAAGAGAGAAGGAGGTCCCTCATCCTCATCACTCCACTCCAATATTTGATGATATAAATGTTCAACATAAGTAATAATATGATCATCATTATCAAAGGTTCAAGGTTGGCTCTTATTAAGAATGTACCCTATGCCACGTCTAGCATGGCCCCAAATATTTACCTATATATATTATACTATATAGGATTTTATTGGGAAGTGGGTAATCGTTGGAAAGGTAGAAATGGAAAAAATAATGTTCAACAGGACAAGGGTTGCTACCATAGATCCTTTATTCAAGGGATATTCCTATGAAGATAAAGGTACACATGCCAATGTGTAGAAATTCATCTTTCTTATGAGGTAAACCCATAGTCCTTGGTGAATTTGGTATCTTGGTGAGATCCAAAAGAGATTTTTGAAGAAATGGAGTAACTTGTTATTGTGAGAAACATTAATGAGCAGTTCCTTAGTGACTTTCAAAATTTTAAATTTATTTATTATGTGAGATGAGGAAATTGAAGGATGTAAATTGATATTATATTGATCTTGCTCGATCATCGAACAATATTCGAATGGGTGAGGATCACTTAGAATGGTGACTAGTTGATCTTTGAATTTGAACTTTAAACACTAATAAAAAGTTGAAGGTACCACCCTCATCACATGAATCCAAGTATGTCCAAGAAGAAGATTAAAAGATGTTGGACAAGACACCACATAGAACAAGTTATCCAAGATCATAGGTCCAACCCTAAGGGGGACATAAATAATATCGTAAGCCTCTTGGGACTCGTTGCAAGATTTGATGATGGTATTGGATTTAGTTAAGTCTTCCTCTTTTAATATAAAATTTTGGAAGAATTGACAAGTGCATAAATTGAGGGGAGAACCATTATGAATTAGAATTCACTTTATAATTTTTTTCCCAATAAATGTTGTGATGTAGATAGAAGAATCCCCCCATAATTCTGAGGAAGGAATATTGTCATCTAAAAATGTGATATGATGTATCACAAGAGAAATCACAAAATTAACTATATCAGTAGGGAAACTATCTTGAGGAGAGGATTATTATCTTAGAAGTTTCAACAAAGATTCCCTATGCATAGGAGAATTTTACAAAATATCTAAGAGAGAGATATTGGATGGGTTACTAGCTAATTATTATTGTATATCAAAGGAGACTTTAGCTTGTGGCTTCAACACTAAAGTTGGGTCTTCTAATATTATGCTCTTTTTTTG
Organism: Wollemia nobilis; assembly: GCA_028583015.1. Lineage (NCBI taxonomy): Eukaryota > Viridiplantae > Streptophyta > Pinopsida > Araucariales > Araucariaceae > Wollemia > Wollemia nobilis. The sequence continues at coordinate 4,827,257 of JAQPPZ010016349.1, forward strand.
GGTATTCTTCAAAACTAAGGTCATTTTTTAAGGTGGATTTGATGAAAAAATCATATCCCACTAAAAATGTTGAGTCAGTAGATTCTACGCTTATTGACTTGTAGTTATTGATATTATTCTAACCATATTATCATAGGGAGGTGACACATTCTGATATGATACTTGATTACCTACTTGTTGACCATGCTTAGGAATAGGGTCTTGGAAGATACCCATGTCTTTATTAGTTGTGGGTGTTTTTTGAGTAAGAGGTTGATTTTTTATTGGAGGAATGGATAAAGAACCTTATATAACAAGGCATATTTCATCAATTAGGTCTTGAACCACATGTTTCAACCTATTACATATGTTTGTCATATGCTCCTCCACTTTATGATACTCACAATGTTGGCTATCTTTATACCAACTACTCGTGGTAACAAGTCACATTATAGGTGGTAACTCGATCATATTAGCTTCCAAAAGCTCATTTAGGGCCATGGTCATAGCTATGTTGATCCTTTAAATTTTTTTTGTGGAGGCTTTTGATGTTGGTTAAGCACCATATTTTATAGGGTGTTAACAACACTATTAATAGGCCTATCTGTTACCCCATCACTAACCACATGTTTGTTCTTATACTGATTTTAGTGGTCCCATCCTCTTTTATATTAAGTTATCCTCGTATGATAAGGGCTTTCTCTACCCTTCTAGCTAGATCTATTGCCTGATAAAAATATGTGATAGTTGTAGTTTCCAATTCACAAGAGATTTATTCTTGTAAGTTACCAATAAATATCTCAAGCATGTCTCAAGGAGTACATCATATCTCAAATATCCAACTAGACTTCTCTAACGAGACATTTTTTTTGGAAAAATTTCAAATTTACTTTACTTTAATGTATACACACATTTCATAGTCACATTCTTTTCAACATAAGCACCAAATTGTTGAACAAACATTTCAGTTTTCTCTTCAAAATCCCTCAAAGAATGATTAGGTAGCTGATAATACCACTCTAATGCCATACCACCAACGCTCTTAGGGAATAATTTTACTAACATCATATCATCATATATCATATCATGGCATGTTGTCCTAAGTATTCTTAAATATTCAATTGGATCTTCCATTCTCTTATAGATAGGCAAAATCGATATTAAAAAATTCTTAGGGTAGGGCCTAGAGGTAATGATAGGGTCTAAAGGCTAATTACATATTTATTTGTAGTTGTAGGTGAAACTAGGTGGTTGAATCATGTCCACTCTAGAAACCAATTGTTTCACCACATTTGTTAAACTGAGCACTTCAGGATTATTATTGTGCAATACCCTTAGGTTCCCTAAGGGATGGTATAGGTAGGTTTTTCAAAGGGAACTTAGATCACGTTGGAGGTATTGACAATATATGGCATGAGATATGATATGTGGTATCATATTATGGATGATAACCAATATTTTGTGGAATAAAATTATGAATGTTGAGATCAGCTAAACGAGGAGGAAATTAGACATAATGTTAAGATGTACTACTAGTTGGATGGACTTGCAAAATCCTTCCAATGTTAGTGGTTATAGTAGTGGTATGTGCTAAGTTGTGAATAATATTATCATGATATAAATATTTAAATGAGGGGTTATCATGAGCCACTCTAGGAGAGGTAGTTGGAGGAGGGGAAGTCTCACCCCTTTCGCACTGAGCTTCCCACTCTATAGCCTCGAGCAAAGCCACCCTATTGTGTTTAATAAAGCCTCATGAATGATAAAATATTGTAAATGTGAAGCCACCATTAGGAACATCAAAGGAATCATATTTAGTTCTAGTTTCAACATGTTATTTCTCTTATGTATCAAGTTTAGGATTCTCTCTATCAACCTAATCATTTTATTGAGGAATTTGATCAAATTCCAAGTGCCTCCACTGACTTCTATGGAACGGAGCCATTAAAAGAAGCAAATGGATATAAGAGAAAACTAAGAAAAGAAATATAAGAATATTCTTAAGATGATTTTAATATTTTTTATCTAAGCAAACATTATTAGTGGTCTTGTTTAAAATTTTCAAGAAAACACCAAAGGAAGAGGCTTCCTATCTTGGCCAGTAAGACATGTTTTCACATTGATTTCACCAAATATATAGAGGGGAAAACTAACCTACCGTGTGTGATTCTCTCCTGGATCCACTGGGAGCCAAGGTGAACTACAAGGGTGTGTTATATTTTCTATACTTGAGGACACAAAAGGGTGGATTCACCAAGAACAGTTTAAGACTAACTCCAAGTCTAAGGTGGAACTATTTGATGTGTCAATTAAGCATTCATCTATTGTTTAGCCTTTCTATACTAATTTATTAATGGGAAATAATAATGCAAATCACACATGATGCAAGAAGATGAGCTAAACTTAGTATTATTCAATTCAATCATGTCTAACCCTAGGATTTTGAAATAAAGTCTTTGATCAAGGATCCAAGGGAATGCACAAACAAGATTAAAACCCTAGATGCACACTATATGTTTTTTTATATTTAAATACCTAGAAATTAAATCAAATATTTTATTTTACTCATAATATAGGTTTTGAGTATAAACAAACAAAAGCAAACACCAAACAACCTAAAAATCTATTAGGGCACTTATCTAATTTTACGGTTCATCCAAGCTTTATCTTGCATCTAGAATATGAAATGATTTTAGACATACAAAATAACTTCACAAACATAGAAAATTTGATCAGCATTTTATGGGTCTCCTTAGGACGCTATAAGACTATGCTTTGAAGTGTAAAAATCAAGCCCGCTTGGTCGTTTAGCTGACTATTCAAAAGGAAAATGATATTTGAGATTTAGAACATGCATAAATAAAATTATTTAGATAGATAACAATGAAATATGATGCAGACATGATGGACACAATAAAACACTAAAATGCATATGCAATATTAGGTTTTTGGGTGTAAAAATTACCCCCAAGCCCTAATTTATCAAATTCATGCCTTGTATGGGTGGGGTATGAATCTGGTTTAGATGCCATTTTTGAGCCCTAAAATAGTAAAAAACAAAGAGCAAAATGATGAAAAATAGATATGAAGCAACTACAGTAAATGCAAAACCTGACAATCTGATAGAGAAATCAAGGAGCAAAGTGGAAGAATCAATCCAATATGGTTGATCTCTTCAATCATCAAAACTCCTCCATTTGATCCCCAAGAGTAGCAAACACCAAAGCACAAAATAATAAAATAGCAACTTACAATAAAAGAGAACGTGTTAACATGAGAAAATGAGCGAGTCAAGAATTAGAACCTCAAGAAGAAGCATTGGAAAAAAAATAGGGAATCCAATCCTCTATTTATAAGAGGTTTGGAGGGTAAAATGAGTGTGAAAATAAAATTTCACTACAGGCAAGGGCTGACCCAAAAATGGGTTAATGAGGGGAGGGATTTTAGTAAGAAAAATCCCTAAAATACCAAATTCATGTTGTACCATTACAAAGCATGAATATATCAAGCCAAATTCATGTCCTGTATCGACCGAGTATGAATTTGGAAAAACTAAGGAAACAAGCCAAAGGGAGAAGGAAAAAGGGTCTCAAATTTGTACTTAGCAAGTTTTGATGGCTGGCTAGGGGTCAAGGGAAGAATTGACTCATTTTGATGGGTCAATTTTCTATGTCTATTCTAGGATAGCATATTAATTTAAATATATGGTATAAAATTTTAAAATTTGTATTGGGATAATGTATTAATCATATAGGATTGAGAGGTAGAAATAAAATTTAGAGGCATTATATAGTACCATAAGAATGCACATATTATACCATAGTATTATTTATTTGACCCACATAATGTAGACAAGTGAAAGTCTTGAATAAAATTGGTGTGAGTATGACATACACCAACAAAAGTAACCAAGTTCAAGTCCAAGATGAATTTAACAAATAAGATAACCTATAGTTCTTTCTAGGTGAAGTTTATACCCAAATAGATATGGTCAAGTGTAAGTTCTAGGAATAATTTGTAGGAAAGATAATTCATTATTATGATTAGAAGTAAGTTTTAAATAAACTTGATAAAAAAATATATACGTCTATACATTGTGTGAGAATTTTGTAGAAAAGATACCCATCATTATGACTAGTGTAAGCCAAATTACTTTGGAAAAACATATACCCTATAGATCTAACCAAGTATAAGTATTGAAATATAGAATGATACCTCAAAATTATGCATAAAAGCATGAATAAAAATAAGTCCTAAAATGATTAGAAAAAATATCCATAATTGTATGATCATAAATAAATAGAATTCTTAGACAAATTAAAACAAATTAATCAACTATAACAACTAAAAGTTAACCTAAAATAGGTATGAGATATTCAAGATATTAGTGGATCAACTAGAAGAACAATTTATGGAAGGATTGAATGGAAATAATGAAAATAATAAAAAACATATTCAAGGCCCTCTTTTGTCTCCTCCTATCCTAGAGTAGGTAATAGACTATAGTGAGATACCACAATAAAAAATTTTAGGGGTATTGATAGTGCATACCTAGGAGAAGCCAATAATAAAGGACATCATCATGGGTGTAGCTGAAATTAAGAAAATCCAACTCTAGGGATAAGCTAGGTGGAGAAGAGATAAAATAGTATCATCTATCAAGGAGTGGATAGAAATTAAAATCAGGAATTGATAGCAACTTAGGGATACAAGTTGATCATTGGGGGATTGGTGAGGCCAATAGACCCTTAATAGTCTCATGGAAACCTATGATTATACAATCATGGAATATTAGGGGTTTAAATAGTAGAACCCATAAATATTTTTTAGAATACTCTTAGGAAAAAGTAAAACACATTTTTTACTTATCTAGGAGACAAAAATACCATTGGATTTTATATGTAAAATAGTAAATAGACTATTGAGGGATGTTGGTCATATGGAAGTGGCTACCCAAGGGTCCTTAGGGGGAAAATTTCAATTTTAGAGTTCTCTTTAATGAATAATAATAGAACATATATCTTGGAGGGGTGTTCTCACATTAAATTTTAGAAACAATGTGATAACTGAGTGGGTTTTAATCATAAATTTTCATGGTGCTCAAAATCTAGATGGTCAGATTTATCAATGGGAAGTGATGCATAATATGATTCTTGAGGGAGGAGATAAACTAGATTGTTGCTAAGGATTTTAATGCTAAATTGTCATCCATAGATTAGGAAGGGGAACCCTAATTTTAGACCCAATATATTAGCTTATGATTACCTAGGTCTATGACTTACGCTTGTTAGATATTAAATATCTTGGAACCAACTATACATAGACTAATAAAAGGAGAGGACCACACAGTAGCAAGGTGAAGTTAGACCATTTTTTTATTTTAGAGGAGGTATTTATGAAATGGAATCTAAAATTTTAGATTTTGGAGGGTCCAATTTCAAATCACTTCCTCATTCTATTGGAAGGGAGGATCAAGATAGGGTATCATCACAAAAAATTTAGACTTAAAATTTTTTGTTACAAAAAGAGAAACTTCAAAAGAAAATCCTACAGTTATAGGAAGAGGGATTCCCAACATATGGAACACAAATTTTTATATTCCACAAGTTTCTTCATTATGTCAAGGATCAACTAAAATAATGGAGGTGAGCTAACAAGCTAAACTTATAGGTCTAAAGAGCTCTATTTATGGCCAAATGGGAGGGGGTGCAGACACACTTCAAGAAATAAATAATTAAAAATTAGCTCAAGGAAGAGGATGATGCATTGCATAAAGTGATTAAGGACATTTATAGATAACAAGATATCTATTGTAAACATAGATCAAGAACCACTTGGATACTGGAAGGTGATAGAAAAACCAATTTTTCCATTGAGCTACTTATGCTACGAGATAGAAAAACAATATGAAAGCTCTTTAGGATGAGAACAGACACTCCTTTGATACAATCCAAAGTATGCATTTCTATTTAATGTGTTATATTTCTAAATTATTTAAGGAAAATATGGTGCAAGATGAAGAGACTCAGAAAGATGTTATTGTTGCCATACCCTCTATTATCTTTGATTAAGAAAATCATGTCCTTCTAAAATCCATTAATAGAGAGGTATTGCAGAAGATAGTCTTTGGAATGATTATGGGAAAAATTTCAGCTCTAGATGCCTTCTCAATAGAGTTTTTTTAGATCTTCTAGGACAACTTGGAGGAGGAGGGGATGTCTATTATAAAGTACTTTGAAGGAATTTAAATAATACTTAAAGCATTAAATCATAAATTCATTACCTTAATTCCAAAAGGGGAGGAGGGGGTGCATATTTTAGATTATAAACCTATTTTATTATGCAGTATCATGTATAAAATAATCATAAAGATAATGGTTGATTAGCTAAAACCTCTCCTACATAGTATTATCTTCTTCAAGAAAGGGAGTTTTGTAGAGGGTAGATAGATCTTGGATGGTGTTGTTCTAGCTCAGGAGGCAATCCACTCAATGTAAAAATCTACTAATAGATAAATGTTCATAAAATTGGATATGTCAAAGGCTTATGATAGGGTGGAGTGGAGCTCCTTTTGAAGTATGATGGTAACCTTTGGTTCCTCTTAGGATTGAATAGAATGAGTCATGAGTTGTGTTTCTACATTGATATAATCAATATTAATCAAAGGTCTTTCTTTGCAATCGTTTGGAGCCACTCAAGGCCTTCATTAGGGAGATCCTTGTTCCCCTTATATTTTTTTATATTGGCTAAAGGGTTAGGTAGATTCATCTTTAGGAGAAGACAAAAGGGTTTTATTATACGTATCAAGGTGGATGAGAAGGTTTTGAGTCACCTAACATTTGTGGATGACATAGGATGGTGGAAATGACAAACTTTAGGGAAGCAATAATGATTAGATATACTCTTAGTGTTTATCTTAGGACCGTAGACCAAGTCATAAATAGTACAAAATCTAAAGTATTATTATTCAATCTTAAACAAAGGTTTTCAGATAAAATTTTAGAGATCTTGGGATTCACGAGGACTTCTCTCCTATTGGTATATTTGGTGGTCCCTTTGTATTTTCCAAACTAAAGATAGCTACCTAGAGGAATATTTTGGATTGTATAAAAAAATATTAACCATTGGTCTCACAAATTGTTAACCTTTGGGGGTAGATTAATGTTTTTATAGTCAGTCATTCAAGCCATATTAATTTATAAATTTTATATCCTTTCTACCACACATAACATATGAAAGGAGTTGGAAAATATGGATAGAAAAAATTATGAGTAAAAGGAGAGAGGAAATGAGTCATAGTAGGTTGGGAGAAAGCAATTCAACCCAAGGTAAAGGAAGTTTTGGGACTAAGGAGATAAGATTTAAACAAGAAAGTTTTATATGGAAATATTTACTAGAGGTGGACCTCCCAACCAACTTCTTTATTCAATAGATTTTTAACTAGTAAACATTTGGGAGAAGTGAACTTGAATGAGGTGAGTTGTTTCTCTATGGATGATAATGGGTCCTTAGTGTGGCAAGCTCTAAAGTTAAGATCTCATGTAGTGAAAGATGGATTGTTTTGGAAATTGGAGAGAGAGGAGAAGGCATAATTTTGGATATATTCATGAGATCAATTTAAGAAGTTGGATAAGTGATCAATTTCAATCCCTCTCAAATTGACATCCATCATGACTAAAATATTGGCAAAAATATTTCTCATAGATAGAGATGAAGAGGGTGAATTATCTTGGAGCTATGGGAGCCTTCAAGTCTACATAGTAGAGGATGGATATATAATATCCTTATAGAACCTCCTTCTCATGCATATTAGGTTGAGGATTGGAGAAATATTTGGAAGTCAAAGGTATTGTTGAAAGTAATCTTCTTTGCTTGGAAGTTCACACACAAAAAATAATTATTTTTTATAATTTGATATATAGGGGAATCATTGGTCCATCCCAATGTGTTTTATGCTATAAAAGTAAGGAAACATCTCACAACAAAATATTTGAGTGCCTGTTCAGGCACCATATCTAAGAGCGATGGATTTAACTTATAAAATCTATGCCAATGATGATTTGAATTAGATTAATATTTTGAAAATATGGAAGAGGGGTATATTTAAATCTAAATATCTTTGTATCAGGTGGAAGCTTGGATTAAAATTTATTTGGTGGCAAGTGTGGTTGGAGAGAAATAACAAAAAATTCAGAGAAACCTTTTCATCCTTGGATGGTGTTTGGAAGGTCATTTGGAGAAAAGTCACATAAACTCAGGTAGTGTATGCTAAAGAGGAAACTCGGGCTGATATAAGGACGATAGAGAAGGAAGACAAATTGCAATAGGGGTAGTATAAAGCTAGTTGAAAACCACCCCCAAAAGGTTGGATTAAAATTAATACTTATGGAGCTACAAAATGTAATCTTGGTAGAGCTGGAATTGGAGTGGTTTGTAGGAATCATATTAGGACAGTGTTCTATTAGGAACTACAAGGTCTAGGCAAGGCCACAAACAGTGAAGAGAAAGTCTTAGCTATCAAATCTACTTCTATATAGAATCAAATATGAGGATAATTGTAGAATCAAATTCTCAAATATTGGTAGGAGTTTTGGATTGAATGAGTAACTTTACATTAGAGACATGAAGGTTGAGGATTCTTGTCACCCAAATTAAGAAATTGTAGAGGGAATTAGATGATGTGATTCTGATTATGTAGGTAGAGCTCTAAATAAAGTGGAAGACTTCCTAGCTAAGATGGGTACAAAGGAGGTAGGGGTTTAGTGGCATAGTGACATGGCTATTGAGGATGAGAGGATTAAGCAGGATGGTGAGCAAATATAGTATTTGGCTAATTTGGACAACCATTGCAGACATATAGTTTAGGAAATTTGGCTCCAATGCAAATATCCTTTTACTATTATAAACAGGTGTTCTGGCCAACTAAGACTAGGAAAAGTCTCTTTCCAACTTATAAATAATCTAATTTTAATATAATTTTTCAAATTCTTAAAAAAAATTAACCTTAAAAAAATAAAAAAAAATAAAAAAAACCTAACCTATCTTATAATTATCCATTCAAAACAACACATTAATGTATATTATTAAAATATAGTTTTCTAAATAACTTTTGCATTTCATTTCACTAATCAAAACGGTAAAAATGTGTAACTATTTAATCAGCCCATAATGTGGATGTGAAAAGATAGAATAACCATCAATAATGGTATTACGTAAGCACTATTCAACGTGGATAAGGAGATGCACCCTTTGAAGAGTATGCTTGGTTAACAACGCCAAAATATCATAGGTGAAAGTGAGGTGAGTCTGTTTTTTTGCTAGCTAGTTCATATCCGCAAACCACATACAATTGTTTTTAGATTAACATTTATAATGTTAATAAGAGGTAATCTGTCATTCCCTCCAAATATCAACCACAAAAATGCCCAAAGATGGTTCCACTTCATGGGTCCCAATGAAAGAACCATATACCAAACTTTAAAGTACAAACCAATGGCATCACTCATATGATCACATCGTGAATGCTGAAATTCCCTCCAAATATCAACCACAAAAATGCCCAAAGATGGTTCCACTTCATGGGTCCCAATGAAAGAACCATATACCAAACTTTAAAGTACAAACCAATGGCATCACTCAAATGATCACATCGTGAATGCTGAAATTTGCTACCTTTAATAGGAGACGAATATACGTACTAAAAAAAAATTGAATACATTTTACGAGGTTTCTGCTTCGTATATGTAGAAAACTACGAAAAACATCCTTTCTTGTAGCTTTATCTTTACCTTCTCTCACCGCTTACACTGTCTAGACAATAAAAAAAAGTAACATCAATGCTGACAAAATCTAAAGTGCAGGATTTTCTCAGAATCTGATAAGCTCAGTTCCAAGCAGGCATGAACTAAGTTGTTGACAGCTATAAGGTGTTATTAGAAGTAGAAGTGGTCCAAAAAGTAAATAACATCATTGCTGAAAAAATCTAGAGTACAGGATTTGCTCACAATCTGATAAGCTTAGTTCCAAACAGGCATGAACTAAGCTCTTGACAGCTATAAGGTGCTAGTAGTAGTCTGTTCTTGTAATATAAATGACTTAGTTTTTTTTAAATGTTCATTTTAATAAAAATTTGAAATTTTATAATTATAATTATTTTAATTACAGTTTGACGTGGCTAAATCATAAAATGAAGGTAAAATCTACGATTTAAAGGCATTGCCAATAGTAAATTAAACAATTATAACTGAAAATTTGATTTTGCATCTACTAAAATGACTACCCAAAAAATACTACATTATGTTTAGCCAATTCTATTGGGATTAGCGTATGATCTAAATTCCTATAGATAGCCGACTCATGGGCTTTGTTTAAATTTGTTAGAATGATTGACTGGCCAGGCAAATTCTGCTGAGTCTATGCCTTGTCTCAAATCTTCGTTCATGTCTGAAGTTCAAAATGGTCATGAATTTCATTAAATACAGGGTTGGAGATGAAGTTAACTACAGCAGCTGGAGGAACGGGAGGACTTGGAGAGAGTTCAGAAGTATTTGTATATAAAAGAATATATGGACTCTCTGCTTATTGGAGAGTTCCAGCTCAAATAGCAATACCTTGCCTTGTATTTCTGTTTCACGATGCCTGTGACTTCTCCAAACTGGGCCGACGTAGGCTTAAAAAACTGAATGTTCGCAGTTGTTTAAGACACTGTTCAGAAAGGGGAAGATTATGTAATTCTCAGATTCCTTGGGGAGGAAGCTCACCTGAAAATTTTATAAGGACGCAACTGTTCTTAAGTAAAGAAATGGAATGTAGGCCCAGCGGTAAAAGTATGGGTGGAGTAGTGATATTGAGGTTCATTGACGTTCATTATTTTGAAAGAACTAGAGTATTCATTAAGTCAAGTGGTTTCAGGTCTAGTGACTTTTAATGTCAATGATATACATTGAAAACATGTACTTTCCATCTGTGAAATTCATAAAATGTAATACTAATGTTTTTTCTTTGAAAAAAGGTTTTGAAGGAACCCTAATTTTTTTACAATTTAAGTAGTGTCGAAACACAAACCGAAGATTCACAAGGGTTAAAGCAGAAAGTCAAAAGGAAACCAGACATGGACGTGGTTTCACCAAACAGCCAACCGGATAAGAGAGAAGGCAGTGAGTAGAAAAAGAGTCACCAGGAGACTGATTATTCTCCAATGTAGTCCTGGTCGTCAGAATCATCAATGATATCATCATCCTTGACCAGGGTGCTTTCTGTTTTCATGGTGGTAAGAACTTTGCCGGCTTGAAGAAGCATGGTCCATGCAGATGTTGGGAAGTCCGTCATACAATCCCAGGAATCAGTTTTTTGGGATTTCCCATCATTCATCAGCTGGTTGGACCCTTCTTCATTCTTGATTTTCTTTACAGGAGTTTTTTCAGAGGCATATTCTGAAACCTCCTTAGTGCTTCTATGCTTCCCCCCAACCACTCCGCTCCTGGCCACGCGACGGAATGATTCATACTTGTAAGATGGGGTGCAATCAGGGGTACGCCCATCTTTTTTGTTCATGATATTATTGATGTCATCATTAGAATCGGCATCCCTAACAATCTTCGAAGGTGAACCCACAATGACAAGGGTCACCTTGTCAGCTTCTTTCTAGCGAACATGGCGGTATAACAGAAGGTGAAGACCTTGGTGCCTGGGGTGGGTAGAAGACCCATCTCTAACGTTTGAAACTGACAGATCCAAAGATCGACGAAGGTATTCTCGAATGTTTATCATCTTAGTTGACCGCATATGGTTCGAGAATACGATTTTGAACCGTGATAAACTCCATGATGGGAGTCAGCACCCGATTCTACGGTTCCGGAAGACCCTTTCTAACAATACCACTTTTATCTCTGGCCAACCGCTTCCCTTTCTCCCTGAAATGAACAAGCTCCCCAGCCAAGGTATGTTTGTCCCTATGGACAATGTAACCATCAATAGGTAAGCCGAAAACCTCCGCAATCAAGCGCGTGCTGATCCTAAACTTGAGATCTCTGATAATCACACGACCGTCATTCGAAGATGAGGTAAATTCATCAGAAAATTTAGGGTTATTACGAAAGAAATCACCAACGTGTCGACTTGGACAGAAGAGGGTCCAACAAGCATCATCTTTTGAAATTTATATAGACTTTTCTCAAGCTGAACCCAAATTCCTAATAGCGAGGACTACATCTCCGTTGAAGCGCTTCACTGTTTGCTAGAACTCTTGCTCCACATATAATCCCAGCTGGTGATGCTTTTCTAGAACACGCTTGTCAATGTTTATGGAAAGCCATTGGATTGTCATCATGTGATGGAGGGGCTTAGGATTAGGTATCCAATCGGCTTGGAAAAGCACTGCCCAGAGTGAACATTTTGCCAATAGATTAGAGGTCCAGATTTGTTAGAAATCCCAAAGTGAAAGAACATCATATACAAATTACCCCATTCTTGGAAATGATTAGAGGAAGGATTAGAGGAAGGATTACATTGCAAAGGCCAATGGGCGTCACCAAACCCAACATTAGAACACACACGATATGGCTTTAAAGTCCTCCATGGGTCACATGGGTCAAGAAAAGAGCGACTTAAGGAAAAGAAAATGAGGCAAGGCGAAAAAGATCTAGCCCAACACGAGATAAAAAGCTTACGTATATGATCAGACACAAGGGCTAAGGATGTATAAGGCTAGACAAAAGAGCCAAAATTGATCGAACAACTATCAAAAGAGACCCATCTTATTGTAGCATCCACAACAAACTCAATGCACACAAGAAAAAGGACAAGCCCAATGGCAAGATCAAGCAAGGATCTCAATCCACGGATGCTATAATGCATCATTGGTTGAACATACCTGTTAAGCTATCAAAGAACAAAAAGTAAGGAGGTGGAAAATTCAAAGAGATGTGCTATCATCTATGTTGGGGATCGTTGAGAATGCCACACGAGAATTGATCTGTTCAAAACTGAATGTTTGATCGGGCTAAAGTAAAATTGGCCAACACATCGACAATATTGTTGCCTTCTTTATAAGTGTGTTGAATGATTACATTGTCATAATTATGTGGCATCTTTTTTCGATTCTTCAATCATGTTCAAAACATTTCGTTGTGAGGAATTGCTACCTTGATGATGTTTATGGAATCACCCTTATTGAACGAACGAGAATTTGTTGAGGATGGTAAGGCTTTGCAATAAAGCTCTTGCTTCAGCCACATGGTTGGTTTGGATATCAATATTTTCAGCAAACACCATAATGATTTTGGCCTTGTCATTTTTAACAATACCACCACAAGAAGCTCTCCCCAGGTTCCCTTTGGCAGCTCCATTAAAGTTGAACTTAACCCACCTGGTTGGGAGGGATATCCATCTTACACCAGAGTAGTCAATGGGAATAGTAGAAAGATAGGAAATATCACCGGAGAGATTGAAGGAAGAGATGAGATTGGATTTAATCCCTCTGCTAGGGACTTTAGGCTCAGGGGCAAGGAAAACATTTTTAGAGACTTCATTTAAAATTTAGGTGACAATAAATTAGGAATCACGGAAAATGTTATTAAAAATTTTGTTATTTCTTTCAATCCATAATTTGTATAGGAAATATGGTCTATAAAAGTTTTACATGAAGCTAAGGCATTGGTGGCAGAAAGGCTTAGGCCACTAGAAAAATAAGTCAAAGATGGTGTTTTTCTAGGCCTAGAATAGACTGAAATAAAGGAAGACGGAATACGACACTAAGGAAGAAAACAGGCAATTCAAAAAAATATGGGTGACTGATTCCCGGTCATTCGAGCACAAGGTACAATGATTGGGGAGGACCAAGCCTCTAGAGATGAGATTGTTCGTAATAATGACCTTATTTTGGAAATCAACCATGAAAATAAGGCTATTTTAAGTATTAGATGCTTTAACCAAATTATATTCATAGGAAACCCGGTTGGCTCAGAGTAGGTTAATTTAACCTTAAAGATGTGTCATGACATATTTTTTTCAATGAACTGATTTTTGTTTGGCTTTAATGATTTGTTGTTGGTTTGGCTGACTATTTACAGTTTAAGTTTGGAACAGAAAAGTAATGTAGATAAATGTTTTCTATATAGTTGCATATTATGGCTAGCATTAAAAAAATCTAAGTATGGGTGAAGACGTGTTTGCTACCAATAATTTTTTCAATATATATATATATAATTAATAATAATAATAAATAAATAAATGTTTATTTGTGTCATTTCCTTTTAAAGAAGAAAGTGATTGCACTCAACATTATGGTATTAGTCTAAATAGAGAAGACTAAATGGTTTGTTATTTGAATATCGTATTAATGAAAGACTTTTTTATTAAGATGTCATGTTTTAACCACTACGAAAAGGTATTTATGTAACTTACCTTTTGAAGATATGAACTGTTTTACAAGGAACTAAGTACCTCTTTTCTTGAGTGTTGATGAAGTTATTAAACTAGACAGAGTGATAGTAAACCATAACTTGAGTAGATGAAAACACCTAGAAATACTTGTGTTAAACACCATAGACTATTGGACACCTTTTTTTTCTGGTTTTTGCTCACCAACGTGCTTTGGATGGTGGGGACATGTGAAAATGAGTTAGTATTCACACTCATTCCTCAACAAACACTTCAAGAAGGGGAGTGATGGGAGATTGAGAAGTGGATTATTGGAAAAATTAGGCATGAAGGAGAGAGAGATTAGGGAAGAAGGAATTAGGAGAATGAAAGATAAAAAAAAATTAAAGATAGGTGATAGGATTGCAGCTGGTTTTAGACTTCTGTGAAGATCACATTATGTTTACCAAGTAATTTTACTGAGGTTTACTTGAAAACTGCAACATATAACATATTTTTTAAGGATTAATTTAATGTTGGAAAGAATGCCAAACATAGCTGGAATATTTTATAATTGAATGTTGCTCTTATTTGTTCACCACATGTTTGAAACGATTGTATCCTGCTAAATGTAGCCACTATAGTAAAACTGCTCTTAAAAAATCAGATATATCATGTGTTAGATTAAAGTATTCGCGTGTTGATTTTTAACTGTGATGCTCATTTTCAAAGTTTGTGATCTTTAAAGAAAAATTTTAGCATGATGATGTGAATGGTTAGTTCTTGTTTGTATGTATAAGAAACCATAATGTAGACAGGTGAAAGCTTTTGGTATTCCCAGAATACAAAAGATGTTTGAAAATCCTTGAATAGGTGGGTAAGGCTATCAAATGTTGATATTTAAAGAATTATTTGAGTGGTTGTGTGAATAAAATTAGCATAACCTAGAATTGGAGTTCCTATGACTTATTGTCAGCTAGCAATGAGTGCATGGGTTTGCCATTTATTGAAAGAGAATTTATTAGGATGGAATTTAGTAGACCCATTTGTATCTTGCAAGAATAAGATCGATGGTTTGAGTCTTAAAAAAAAAAAAGAGTTATCTTTTAGAATTAAAACCATCAACACTTTAAAACTAGAAATGTAATCTAGAAAAATGATTTTCCGATGCTTTGAATAGATAACAATAGTGTTTAGAGCATTTCTAATATAAGTATTGAGATTGGTGTAAAAAACGTATTTCTAAACCAAGGGATCTAATGTTTTAACTATGGGAAATGTAACAATTTAAATTCTATAAAATATGATTGTAATTGAAGCTCCCAGATAGTTATTGTTTAGTTAATAATGGCTTAGTGTTTATCATATTATTTTTTTGATAACTGAAGTGATGAATTAATAAATCGTGCATGAGAGAAGAAAGGTCCTCGCATTGGATCTTTTCCAGTGAGTCTAGAATGAGTTGATTTCCAGTTTCATTTAGAATAGATTTTGAATTCAATATGGAAGCTATGCAATTGTATTTATTAGTAATTATAAATTCAGATGTGAGTTACTTGCACAAAAAGAAAGTAGATCTTCTTAAGGATGTTTGGTTTATTATTAAAAAAATATGGAATCCTTGTCTAGCACATGAAGTCATTGTTGTAAAAGAGATGAGGTATGGAAGTCTATTATGATGGAGCTATAATCTCTACAGGAAATGAGTTTGTTTTCTGACCATTTGTGAAGGAAGTAATTGTACTTATTTAATATATTCCTTGTATGTATTGAAAAGGACCTCATGTATTAAGAATGCAGGGAGACTAGAAAAGTAGTGGATGAGGTGAATATAGGTATGATCGGTAAAAGGAGATCCTGAATATCACTTATATCCTAGAGGATTTTCCATAATATATGTGTTGTATGCGTTGGGCTATCTATTATGTTCATGCGACCACCTATGTATAGTATCATAAAGTTAATATATCTATAATTATATATGAAGAACATAAAAGTTGGTTTGTATTTATTTATATTTAGTCAATGCATGTATATGTTATGTTCAATTTGAAATTCATATGTGCTTTTACTTACCGAAATAAATATTAATATTTGCATTATAAATAAAAATGTAATTGATACATCCTTGTGATTGAGTGATTTTGGTTTCATAAGTGGATGTAAGGGTTTAATTATTTTAGAGGACATAATTTTTATAAAGGAATAAGCTTACTAAATGTATGGCTAGCTCATTAAGCAAATAAGAAGGATAGTCAAATACCTACACACATAAACACCTACTTAAAAGGACTTAAGTAGAGTGTAGAGTTTGGTGTGCTCTTTTCAATAGGATAAAATGAGAATATTAAGCTAGCTCATTGGGTAATAATGAGAATAGGCAAATTGACTTGGTGTATGAACCTAGTATTTTCACATAGTCGAGGGCATGTAAAACGTAATTATGGTTGTGCCTCAACAAAGAATTAAGTCGAAAATTATCATTGAGAAGTGTGGTTATTAGAAAAAGGTAGCCTTGAACTTGTGGTAAGGAATCAACTTATTTATTTAAAATAAATAAAAAAATTAGACCGAGAAACTTGGGTTATGAAATTTGGTATCAAACCATGGTTCATAGGGATTTAGACTAATGGTTGAAAGGTGAATCTCATATAACTAGTTAGGATAACTAAGTATGAGACTATTAGTAGGTGAAGCAATTCAAAGATGAATTGTGAACTAATTCCTACTATCTCTTATGTGTGGCTAGGGATAAATATGCCAAAGAGAACAAGAAGAAGTGTTGCCCCATCGATGAGGTAGATACAAAAAATTAATGAAGAGATCAGGAGCCCAATGATAAGTAGTGATGCTCTTAATAACGAGATGAAGGATCTTACTACAATAATTACTTTACTAAGGGAATAGATGGAAGCACAAAAACAACTATTGGAGGCTATAGTAAATCGAGATTCACAAGCTAGAAATTCTAAAGTGAGACAAGAGAATGAAATATCTTTAGAGGTACAACAGACTAGAATACTATTGGAGGTAGAATTAGGTAAGGATATTGTAGACACCAAAACAGCACCAATCCGATTATGTGACTGCAAACATTGATCGCTTTGACAAACAGCCCCCAGGGCAGCCCTCAGAGGTCAAACAGTGGTCCTAACCACTTTCATAGCAATTTTGTAAGGTCAGGAAGCAATTTGGCACATTTAGACACTTTGCTAAGTATTCATCTCACCCAGGGACGAATACTAACTGGAATTCGTCTCACCCAGGGACGAATTCTGAAATCGTCTCACCTAGGGACGAATTCCAAGTTTAACGGGCAAAAAGAAGAATGGTGCCAAGTGGCAGCCCAGGACAGTCAGTTGATGACTCCTGCCTCGCACACGTGTGTGGGTGGATAGATAGGCCGTTAGAGGACTGTCACAAGGGCGATTATGAGAGCCCAAGTCAATGGAGGACTCCCCTCCCTCATGGGAAGACATGACTGCCACATGGCACCTATGACCAACACATGGCATTTGTGCTTCCCTCTCAAAAGAGACCCCATGGGTCTATAAAAGGTGGGACTTTTCTCACCCAAAAGGGACAGATTGAAGGAGATTTCAAGCAACGAAGTGCTGCCGAGTTGAACACCCACTTGCATCCCCTTTGATTCACCTTCTCACATCCACCAATCTATTTTGCAAGGGAGGTTGTTGGGTGGCTTTTGGAAGCTTGAATCTGACCCAAATCCAACATATGGACACCTGAACCAACCAATTTGTAGACATCCCAATCCTAAGAGGTTTTGGGCCCATCCCTAGTGGATTGGCGCCAAGATCAAGTGCCAACGGTGGGAGGCCCACTTGGGCACCCCCGCACTTTCTAAGTTTTATTTCAAAAGCATTCTAGATTATTGTTTCAGGTTGCATCTCATGTTATTCTATTTGGTTAACTCATAGCTTCAATTTCATAACATTTTGATCAGATTTTATCATGCTTTGTGTCGCTTTGTTGTCTCACTAACTTGCAGGTGGCGATATCGAATTCCTGAGGATAGAGGCCAAATTGGGAGAATCCGACCATCTGGGTCGTCCCAAAATGGCCCCAATTACATAACCCCTCTGTTTGTAGGTGTTTTGGAGGTCTCGGGATTCGACATTGGAGCAGCAGCAGGTCGGCTTTTCCAACATAGAAGAATTCGTCCCACCCAGGGACGAATAGCAGTCAGAATTCATCCTGCCCAGGGATGAATTCCAGTTGAAGGCAGATTGGCCAATTGTTTCAATGGCAGTGGCCCTCTGGTGATGTCTTCTATCCTCTGTCAGATTTTCAGGTCATTTAGAGTCATTTTGTCTATCGATTTGGCTAATTATTTACATGCATCTTTTGGCGATTTTAGAGAACAAACACTTACTATTTGCAACAGGTGCTACTGACATCTTTATTGTTTCTTTGTTCGCAGGAGGAGCAGCAGAGGTTAAGGACTCATCAACATCAGCGGCGGCATCATCTTGGCCCGCCCATTTCAAGTGTGGGCACGTGAAAAGAGGAACCTTAAGTCTCGATTGTAATCAAATTCTTTTAACGCTCCTAGCCCCTAAAAAGGGAGGAGGCGTATTTGTAACAGAGATCAAGAAAGTTTAATGAAAGGGCTGTGTTTTCTCCATTTGCTTGTATCTCATTTCAATGCGTCTCTTTCATTTCATGCATTCTACATTTTTAGGACTTAAGCGTATTTTATTTTGAATGCATCGCAATTAGTGTTTCCTTCGCTCGAAATCTCGTGCTTTTAGTGGCGATCACGGTGGGACCCTGTCCCCTATTTTTAAGATCATAGAAACTGATCAAATTTTTGTGTTTTGTGCTTGATAGGTACATTTTTTTTGTTGCGGATCGCTATTCATCCTCGGTCGTGGACGAATTGCTTTCTGCAATTCGTCTGACCCTGGGACGAATTCAAATTCATCTCTGGGAGGGACGAATTCTGTTCTGTAATTCGTCTCACCGAGGGACGAATTTCTGTCTGCAACTTTTCAGAGCAAAAATTCAGAAGCAACCGGTCCAGGCAGAGAAGAGGTAGGGATTTTCATAATCTCTGTTAAATTTTTTGTTTCTGTTTCTGTTTCTTTAATTGTTTTCATTTAATCCTGCATTGCATAAGGAAAGTCATTTATGTCTGTTTCATTTTTGTTAAATAAAATGAATCACACACACTTCACGCAATAATTTTAAACCAAGGAGCTGGTCGTAAGACCCCAGCCCTTGAGCAAGACCAACGGTGGGTTCATCACCACCTTGGCTTAGCTTTGCATCCATTTCCCGATTGTCAACTGTTGTTAGGCGTAAATCCTGACGAAAGCTGACCGAGTGTCACTGGGGTGATTCCCATGCGCGCGAGGATAAGTTTTCTATGGTAGGTGCCATTAACAGGACAATCCCCCTTTCGTACCGCCTACGTACCATGTACCTTCTGCTCTCACGTACCTATAGTCTCCCTCTCGTAAGGGCGGGTATATAGAGAGGTTGGTATATCGGCCTGGTTGGTATATTGAAGGGGCTACCGTTTTGGGAGTTATATGAGCCTTCATAATGCATTTAAACGTTCTTCAAAACCTACAAAAACAAAACAAAACATCAAAATACACTAAACCAGTTTAGGGCACACCAATAATCCTTAAAAGAGATAATCACGGTTTGCGCATGTGTGTGTTTATTTCTGCTTAGTGTAGACAAAAAAAAAAAATCATCATAAACGAGATAAAAATCTACTTAGATAGTATAGAAGCAATGCAATGGTGTACACCCGTAGCCAAGCCCAATCAAGGGCAGAAGCTCCGGAAGGTACACAAGAAGCAGGCACAAGTCACCTTCGCTTCAGTCTTGAGGACTTGGTCATACCGCCTTATCGGTCTGGCCTACAAAAGAATCCGATTCAGAATCCTCGGTGGGGTATGCCCATTCAAAGCAGCCCCTTTCGGGAAGACGCCCTACATGTAGACCTTGATGTAAATAGAGAATCACCTTCTGAGGTTAGACATGAGTGGCCACAGCATGATGAAGCGCTAGAGAGGCACACTATCCATTTGGAGGGACAACGTGGATATGGCATCCCTTCTTTACCTCCCATTAGGACGGAAAGACAAAATCCGGAGCGCAGGGCTCCTTACACAGGGCGAGCTAACTCCGCCCGCCCCGTCCAAACCCATGAAAGAGAGTACGAAGAAAGCCATCGCATTCCTCGAGGACAACAAACAGCATGGGAACCTTGCATTTCCGCACTTGCTAGGTATCATGATCATACATCAAGGCCTGAGCCTCGAGTACATGTCGCCCACCTCGACAGAGGGAAGCGACCCATTGAAACTTTAGATCAGCAAACTCGAGGCAAACACATAGGAGAAACATTCGAACCTCCTGAGAAAAATAGGGTAGACCAAATTGACCCGATAGTTGCTAGACAGACCACCCGTCAAGCCCAAATCACGCGGCTTAAACAAAGTCATCAAGAGATAGAGTATCGACACCGCTTGGATAGAGAGCGCATGCAACGCGAAGCGGATGAGTTACGCTATGAACTACCTGAGAGGGAGCCAACCCCTCGCATCCAAAGGGCCGAACAATATGAGAGGCATAATTCGTTGGTGCAGGACGGGTCTCCACGACCTCGTCAAGCTTTGCCTCCGAGACCTTATAGACCCGAGAGGGAGGCCACTCCCCGAAACAATGATGGGTACCTTCAGCGAGGACTCGATCAAGGTCATGGGTCTCACCCAGAGACTCCTCAAGAACTTTATGAGGAGTACGAACCAGAAATAGAATATGCTGAAACTCCCCATCAAGGCAGGAGGATTGCCATTCGGCCACCCCTCCATAGGCCCCCAGTTTACCATAACTTACAACGAGAGCGAACAAGAGAGGAAGAAATAAAATCTTTCGATGCATACCAAGCGCTATTAGAGCGTTTAGAGTCTGTGGAGACAAAAGCTGCTGGGCATCAAAAACCCACATTACGTCAACTCCGCAGTAATCCGGTGCATCCCTCAGTGCCTACACCTCTTTACCCCGAGCACTTCAAGTTGCCTCAATTGGCAATCTTTAAAGGTGAAGAGGACGCACAAGAACACGTTACAAGATTTCTAAGCCAATGCTTCGGCATCCAAGATAATGACGCATTGTTGCTTAGAACGTTCATAACCACATTCGCAGGCCCTGCCTCGGATTGGTTCACACAACTACCTAAACACAACATAAGCAACTTAGATCAATTAGTAGATGCGTTTCTTGAACGCTTTGCCTTCAACACAAGGAAGAAGGCATCACTGAGTGATCTGGCGAGCCTCAGGCAATTTGAGGAAGAAACAATGGCAGCATATGGGAATCGATGGAGAGCTTTACTTTCTAAGTTACCCTACCATCCCCCTATGTCTGATCTCATGCAGATGTTCGCAAAAAGTTGCTTAAAATCAATCTCTGGTCTATTGTTGCTACGACAATACGACAGCTTAGAAGAAGCTTTGGTGCAAGCCAGAGTTATAGAAGAGATTAAGATAGGCGAAGGTGCAATCGCCAAGCCTAAAAAGAAAGAGTGGAATAAAACCACTAAAATCGGGACAACGCAACCACAACACGCTACAGTCAACCAAGTTGCGATAAATGTTCCCACCCCCCCCCCCCCCACCAACAAATGGGGGTATTCAAGGACCCTTTGCCTCCCCACGAGGCACGGAAAACCACTCCATTAACGAGGTGCAAAATCTTCCCATGCAAGGATTTGTGGGAATGATTAGCATAGTAACAAGGAAAAGGTACCCAATTGCCCCAAAGTAGCTACAAGGGAAGTTCCGACAACATCGCAGCCTCAACAACGCCTAACGCAGCTGCCTCCGCCTAGACCCGAGGTTACAATACGGACCAAACTCATGCAGAGTTTGCAGACCACATCGGCTAGGCTGTCCATTTACGAGATTATTCAACAGTCAACACCCCATAGGGAAGCTCTTATGGACATTTTAAAAGCCATCGAATTACAGCCTCACGAAGCAAATTCTTTCAACAATTTCGTGGGACATGTGAAACAATGTACGGAGCCGGTCATCACATTCAGAGAAGATGAAGTCAAAACAATATCAAATGACATGGCAGATCCACCCGCACGTTATCGCGCGGGTCAACGGGATCCCGTACAAGAGAGTGTTGGTAGATACGCTCGTCCAGTAACATCATTACCACTGCAGCCTTAAAACATTTGAAGCCCCGACCTCTCACATCACAGCCTCCACGTACACACTGTGAGCTTTCAACGATGCAATATGCTCGACAGTCGGCACCATTGTTCTCCTGTCCAGGTAGGACAAAAGACAATACCTACATTGTGCCATGTGTTGGAAGGCGAGATGGCTTATAATATCTCGCTAGGGCGGCCTTGGATCAGGGACATGAAGTGTGTCCCTTCGATCGCCCACCAGTGCTTAAAGTATGCTTATGAAGGAGAAATACATGTAGTCCCAATGGACTTAGAGCCCTTTAAGTATTGCAATGCGGTACAATTCATGCCTCAATCGACCCTCCCTTCAACACATTTGGATTTCTAGTTAAATCCATCTAAACAGGGTCCAATACCGCGAGGCACCACCGGTGACCAACAAGGCAAAATCCCAGCCAGGTGAGACTTCATCACCTGCTCCTTCATCATCAACGCCACCTATCATGGCCCAACAGAAGGACAAGGGAAAACGAGATCATGGAAGAGGTCAAACCCTTAGAAGAAAGGTTGCCCACAATTTCAACGATATCAACAGAAGAAACACCTCGCACAACAGAAACTAAGACTCCTGAACCACCAAACATGGAATGGACTCAGGAAGGACTACCGTTTCCTCCCACCCAATCATCAACAATCACTGTTGAAATGGCCAGTACGGGCCTGGGGGAATATTTAGTGCAAAATGTTGTGGCGACGCCAGCATTGGAGTCAGTACAAGACATGGGAAGACCTCGCCTTCCCATAGGGACAGTTGTTCCTCTAGGCTACCCTCCAAACCAGACAAATTTCGTGTATGGGGGCCTTGATCATGGTCTTGAACCATGCCAACAAAAGGAAGCAGACGAAGAGCCTTTTGTTGAAAACATCAACTATCTGTCAAACCCAAACTTTGCCCTAAAATATCTCGATCAATGCAATTGGCATGGATACGGAGCTAGGCAGATATGAGCAAGGGATGCGGGTCCTTTGCCAATCAAGATATCAGATGCCATATGACAAGTCAGGAGTAGGGTTCAACCACCCCCTGCCCTTAGACATCTTGGTTGAAAATATGCAAGGCCTAGAAATAGGCAACAAGGGGGGATTGGCACAAGATCCGTATGCCAATCCAAATACAAAATACACATTGGGAGACTACCTCCCAGGGTCAACAAACACCCCTGGAAACAGCAGCAATCCCTCTCCTTTGCTAGAGAGAGGCGAAAGTTCAGAGATTAATCCTCAAAGAGAACATCAACGGCTTCCAGACATCTTTTTGAAGCTATTCCCCTTAGAGGTTCCAGCTGAACCAACACAGTGTCAAGAGAATCAGGTCCCTCCACCAAGAGTGGAACAACCACAATGGGACCAGATTAACTTACTGGAACAAGGAGGGTCCTCAACGTCGCAAGCAATAGTTGTTGAAGAGAACGAACATTTTTGGGTCTCCGAAAGTGATTCAGAAGATGAGACTGAGATGATCTATCTCAGACATGCACGACGGAATCACCGCCCTTTAACTCATGAAGATCTAATGGGACAAATGGGCATACGGCTAGGGCATGAATGGTGGGTAGATCCAGCAAGGTGGGACCAAGTATTGGATCCATGGCTCCAAATTCAAGATGAGCATCGTCCACCTCGAGATCCCATCATGACATCAGTGTCGAGAAAAGACCCTGCCATCATTTTCGCAAATAAAAACGAATTCGCACCTAGGGAAGATCCATTCGTGCCCGTTCCCGTAGAGCCAGATCCAGAGTATAGGGAGCATCTGAAAGAATCGAGTTATCACACCCGCGGTTCTGGAGACCAAATTCATTCCATCCACATGATCTCCATTGATTTGACCGCACCCATCCGCAATCCGGCCGATCCAACACGGTCATTGCATCTAGACATAGATGCCATCGACTGGGATCGCGTCAATTCACCTTTATCACCATCGAGATACTGGCCTTTCGGTGAAATGCCTCATTTGACCCCAAGGACAACTCAAGAAATTTTTCAGGCTGAAGAGGGACCCGAGGTTCCAAACGTAGATTTAAACTCAGCCAATGATATCCATTTGATCCCGACTCCACATCAGTTGGAGGAAGGATCCCACATGTCAGTCGAAGAAACGACTGACGTAGACATCGGCTTAGACCCAACGAATCCATAGATTATCAAGCTGGGGGTAAGTCTTTCCCCCAAAGAGCAAGCCGAATACATCGCCCTTCTCAAAGAGAAGAAGGAGGTTTTTGCATGGTCATACAGAGACATGCCGGGACTAGACCCACAGCTAGTCACGCACAACTTAACGCTTGATCCGACAATCAAGCCTGTAAAGCAAAAACTACGCAAGATGCACCCAACAATGGCCTTGATGGTCAAAGACGAATTACAAAAGCTGTTGGATGCACAGTTTGTCATCTGCATGGATTATCCGCCATGGCTGTCCAACATGGTTCCCGTCAAGAAGCCCGACGGGAGGATTCGCATATGCACCAATTTTTGAGACCTAAACAAAGCGAGTCCTAAGGATGATTTCCCCTTGCCAAGCATCGACGCGCTAGTAGACGCTACAACAGGTCATGAAATGCTCTCCCTAATGGATGGCTTCTCAGGATACAACCAAATTCGTATCAATCCTGAAGACCAACTTAAAACGGCGTTCACAACGCCTTGGGGGACATTTTGTTATAAGGTCATGCCTTTTGGCCTTAAAAATGCTGGCGCTACCTACCAACGTGCCATGACATACATCTTCCACGATTACATGCACAAAACTTTGGAAGATTACATGGATGATTTGTTAGCCAAATCTCTTTTGCGCTCAGATCATCTCGGTGACTTAAGCAAGATTCTCGATCGCCTCATAGAGCATAAGGTCAGACTGAATCCCAAGAAGTGCGTATTTGGCGTCACATCTGGAAAACTCTTGGGTTTTATAGTCTCAAAATGAGGCATCGAAGTGGACCCAAAGAAAGTCAAGGCAATCCTTGAAATGGCTCCCCCAACTACCATCAAGCAGCTCAGAAGTCTGCAAGGAAAGGTCGCGTCGATTAAACGCTTCATAGCGCAATTATCTGACAAATGCCGACCCATGAACAAATTATTGCACAAGGGAGTTACATTTCATTGGGATGACGAGTGCCAGTCAACCTTTGACGAAATCAAACAATACTTGGCTTCGTCGTCGATATTGGCACCACCTAGACCAGGAGTGCCATTCTACTTATACATCTCAGCTACTGAGGTGGCACTGGGCGCCATGCTAGCCCAAAAGAATGAACTTCACAAAGAATAGGCTACTTACTATCTTAGCCGCACCCTGGTCAATTACGAACTTAACTATGCATACGTTGAGAAACTCCGCTTGGCAGTGGTGTTTGCTACCAAAAAGCTACGCCACTACATGTTGAGCAACACTACGTATGTTGTGTCTAAGGAGAATCCATTGCGATACATGATGAGTCGTACTTATCATAGTAGTCGCACGGCGAAATGGATCATGTTGTTGACGGAATTTGACATTGAGTTCATTGGGCAAAAATCTATCAAAGGACAAGTCATAGCCGATCAACTAGCAGAGGCTCCTCTTGAAGACGATCAGCCTCTGGTCATAGAACTACCCGATGATGGGGTCTTCCATGTCTCAGAATCGCTAGATTTTGATGAGCCTGAGTCACAGGCCGACATAACCCTATTCTTCGATGGTTCTAAATGCGAGCAAGGTGGTGGCGCAGGAATTGTATTCTTCACACCGTAGGGCGCTCCAATGCCCCTGTCATTTAAATTAAACTTCCAGTGCACCAACAATAATGCAGAATATGAAGCCTTGCTCCTAGGTCTTCAAACAACAATCGCCATGAACATCAAACGATTGAATATCTTTGGTGATTCGCTGTTAATAGTCAATCAAGTCAAAGGGGTATATCAATGCAAATGCCCAGTTCTGAAGGCCTATAAAGCCCTCGTGGACAAATTCCTGGAAAAACTTGAATGGTACGACATCGAGGCACTCCCTCGATCATCGAATCATTTTGCGGACACAATGGCCTCCTTGGGGTCACTAATCCCGCAAGACCTTTCCGGTGATATGACAACTATTCAAGTCAAAACCTTATCGCAATCCGTGATAGAGCGCGCAAGTTCAGACTTGACGCCAGGAATCCACATGATCTAGATTGAACCATCATCGGATAAGTTCTTTCGAATTTGAGATCGTATGAAACGTGCCAACTGGGGTCCTTGTTCTCCCCCACTCCCATTAATAGCAACACAACGCTATTCTTACAAGTTCTATCCCATTCAACATTTGTTAGGGAAGAACATCGAAAGGGATTGGTTGTTCATACTGTCGAGGTTTCGATCAACGGAGTTGGTATTTACCCATAAGAGACTACCTCAAGTTAGGTAATCTTCCCTTTGGATTGACGCACGCCGCAAAACGAACATTCAAGCAGAAAGCGGCTAAGTATGTCTTGATAGGAGACATTTTGTATCGTCGTAGTTATGACGGAATTCTTCTTCGTTGTTTGGACCAGCAAGAGTCCACTTGGGCAGTCGCCCAAGCGCACGACGGTACATGTGGTGGTCACTTTAGTGGTATGGCCATCGCAAAGCGCATTCTCCGCATGGGCTATTATTGGCCATCTTTAGAGCGAGATTGTTGCGAATATGTCAAGAAGTGCGTGAAATGTCAACATCATGCCAATTTGATGCACGTACCTTCCCAGGCCCTACAGACAATCCAGTATTCTTGGCCATTTTCGTAGTGGGGCCTCGATCTAATCGAAAAGATCTCCCCTGCATCGTCAGGCCGTCACACGTTTATCATAACGACCACAGAGTATTTTACCAAATGGGTGGAAGCAATTCCGTTAACCTCAACGAAAGGACCCCGCATTGTGGAGTTCATCTTGCATAACATCATATGTCATTTTGGTATTCCATCCAAAATAATATCGGATAATGGGCCATCATTCAAGAACAAAGACGTGCGTGCTTTGACCACAAAGTACAAAATTCAGCACAACTTTTCAACGCCCTATTATCCGCAAGCAAACGGGCAAGCAGAGGCATCAAACAAAACACTAGTGGCCATCCTTAAAAAGACAGTCGCAGACAGTCATAAGGATTGGCACATACAAATCCCACTTGCCCTTTGGGCTTACCGCACTAGCGTTCGGATGCCAACTGGGGCAACTCCGTTTTCGCTCGTGTATGGCTCAGAGGCAGTAATGCCTCTCGAGTTGGAAATTCCTTCCCTTCGCATATCAATGTGGGAGTTCATCGATGATGACACTGCACGGCAGGCCCGGTTAGACCAACTTACGTTGCTTGACGAATGACGCGTGAATGCTCTCGAGCACTTACGTATCTATCAAGAGCGACTTAAGAAAGCTTACAACATGAAAGTTCACCTAAGGGACTTTCGGGTTGGTGATTTGGTTTTGAAGGAAAACCAACGGAACTCTAATTTGCCGTCCCACCTAAGGGACAAGTTCACGGCAAATTGGTTAGGTCCATATGTCATTGATAGCAAAATAGGACCCGGGACGTACCGGCTAGCTTCTCTTGACGGTATCAAGGAAACAGAACCCTTGAATATCAGTCATTTGCGACCATTTTATATCTAAGAAAGTCATATCCCAAAAATGCTCCAAGGATCCATCAAATCACTTGGTCAAAACCCAAAAAGCTCCAAGGATTATCGCAATCACTTGGTCAACCCAAAAAGCTCCAAGGATTATCGCAATCACTTGGTCACCCCAAAAAGCTCCAAGGATTATCGCAATCACTTGGTCACCCAAAAAGCTCCAAGGATTATCGCAATCACTTGGTCAACCCAAAAAGCTCCAAGGATTATCGCAATCACTTGGTCAACCCAAAAAGCTCCAAGGATTATCGCAATCACTTGGTCAACCCAAAAAGCTCCAAGGATTATCGCAATCACTTGGTCACTCAAAAATCTCCAAGGATTATCGCAATCACTTGGTCACCCCAAAAAGCTCCAAGGATTATCGCAATCACTTGGTCAACCAAAAAGCTCCAAGGATTATCGCAATCACTTGGTCACCCAAAAAATCTCCAAGGATTATCGCAATCACTTGGTCACCCAAAAGCCACAAGGATGTCCACAATCACTTGGTCAAAAATAAAAAATAATCAAAAACAACAAAAAATTGCATCTCATATCTAGGCATACTCAAATTCATCAATCGAGAGCTCTTCTCGTACCTCATATTCATATTCACAAAAATAAATCCATCAAAAATACAAAAACATGTAGCTGAATTAAGCATTGCATCCATACGCTGCATATTTGTGGTTGTATAGGTCAAAGGCACCATAGGCTGTAATGGCTCTGATAAACCATCTTGTTCCACACTGTTCCATTTTACAAAAACAACAAAAACACCATGCATTGCATTTACAACACTAGAGTCAGTGGTCTTTTAATGTATCAAGGATTTTCATGATTCAGTCAACATTCTGCTCTTTAGCCATGTAATGTATCAAGTCAAACAGATTTTACGAAGGTAGAATTTCACTTGAAATACACCTTGTTACGGAACGTCCCAACACAAATTAAACAAATAAAACAACTCCTAAGTTGTGTGAACGAAAGATGAAACCTGCACAGTAATCCAATCACCAAAAGCGAAACGGTTATCTTGCTCATCCCCCTATGCGAATGACCCCAAGAATGCTGAGAGTTGGCAAAAGGACAAGCATCCTCCCTACCCAATTCCCTAAGAATCCATAGTTCTCAATAGTTGCAAAACATCAAAAATTTGCAAAATGTCAAAAATAAATTACTTGACATCTTACAGTGCAAAAATCAAAGGCACAAACAATAGTGATTTTCATCACTCCATATCCCCAATCCCTTGCTCAAATGAAAAACAAATCAAAATAAACAGTGATCTTATCACTACAAACGAGCAAGTATCCCAATACAATTGAAGAAAAGAAGGGAGTGGAACTTGAATCCCTGGAACTCTCAGCATTCTAAAAGGTCATGGGGCAAGCCTCAGTACTGGTTTGGTTGATAGCCTATCGGTAACTGGCGGTAAACTTCTCGCATGACGATATATCTGTCACATTAACTTGCGTACAGATCAATGTTTGCATGTGGATGAGCTAGCTTATGGCATCCTGGATAACACCGCAGATTAATCTAACTAAATACAACAAAGGAGTTAGTGGAGCTAATTAGGTGATCCTCAGTATAGGTTCGGTTGAAAGCCCATCTGGCACTGGCGGTATCCTGATAAATACCACAATAATGAACTCAATCGCACACACGGGGATGTGAAATAGCTGGGTCAAAAACAAGTCTGATTCATACCTTGTTCAAAAGTCTTGTAAGACAAAGTACAGTCGTGGCTAGTGAGTTAAGACCGTCTAAGTCTCAGAAAACCTTAGCTACAGTTATAAACCAACTGCGCTACTTTTCATCCTTACAATAACATCAAAAAATACAAAAAGAGAAACCACATGTATACAAACAAGAGCGTCTTAAACAGCCTATGGTGTCGTAACCAAGCACCACAAATATAATTCATCAATTTCACTTTGCATATCAAAAAGAAATAAAAAACATTTGCATTCATCATAACATAAGCATTCATCAAAATAAATAAACATGCATACATCCATAGTCATTAACCATCATGCATAACAAAAATCACATCATCACATGTAAAAAACCACAATAAACCGGTATATATATATATATCGTCAAAAAGATGCCCGCAGGCTACAAAACCGGTCCTCAGACCCCGCAATCATATCCAAAAACCCAACCTAAAGCATCGACCACCATAATCACGCAGGATCGGTGCGACGGGAACTACCCCCCGTGGTGTGGGTCCTATGGGACCCTGCAGGGCGGCTACTGCCAGCCCCCGCATCATGCCTGCTACCGCCTCCCTCATCTAATCGTCGACGACGAGATGATGCTGACTGCTCAGTCGCACTATCCCTCGTCCGGCGAGAAGATCCACTGACCGAGGGCTCAGGAAGTCGCCCACCAAGGCGGATGACCTCCCTCTCCAACTCTATCCGGTGACGACACCACTCTGCCTCTCGTCGATGATAGTATGACACCGCATCATCGCGCTGTGCCAAAACCCTATCCCGCTCTGCCAGCTCAGACCGTAGGATATCCCTCTCCCGCCTCGCATCCCCCAACTCTAGATCCTGTATCCATAGCAGTTCTATCAGTCGCGCATTTTTAGCGTGTATCTCAGACTCCACCTCCTCTGTGTCTGCCTGACGAACAGGATCCTCTGGAACAGCAGCTCGCTCTGGCTCCCACTGCTCATCCACGTCCTGCATGTCCGGCTGATCCGGAGCGCCCAAGTCTACATCCTCATCACCCAACATGTCCGCATCATCCAACGGACCTCCCCAATCATCCCCTGCTGCCTCAGCACCCTCCACTGCCACCTCCGTGCCTCCCAGTGGCCCCTCTCCTCTCCATCACCGTAGTACCCACCACGAGTCATACTCAGTAGTAGTCCCGACGTCATCTACGTCCGGGACGTCAATAACCACATCTGACTCCTCGCCCAATGGCACGGTGACAGGTGGATCTAAATCCCTCTCATCTCCCCATCGTCGATAGACCACGGGTTCACCAGGAAACCCCTGGCGCACCCCAAACTGTCGTGTAACCCGGCTGTATGAAAACAACTCATGCTCCGTCCCGTGCCTCCTAGTCAACCACCGCTCCCTACATACGCGATGGAGCCACTCTCCAGCCTCTGGCCAGGCTGGAAAGTCGTGATAAGGGCACCAAAACACCTCCCCAAGAGTGAGCCGAGAAAAGGCATCGGCATAGTGCTCTACAGAACCTGCCCATCGTCGACTCTGCCCCTGCTCCGTAGACCGCCGCCACAAAACTGCATAGCCTATCTCCGTGTCATCCATCGCTGCCCGAGTCGTCCACGGTAACCCGGTCGGCCTCTCCACTACTATGTGCTGCCAACCCCAGCACTGCAGCAGATAACTGCAACTGACGCCCTTCCACTGCCGACAGCGGACCGCATACAGCTCCCCGTAGAGCTGTGCCAACAATGTTTGTCCCCATCTCAAAATCAGTGGTGCCTCTATCGGGCACTCTACCAACTGCCATACCAAATCCAGCAGGTTCCACGGGAACCTCGCGCCTGACGAATCAGGGAGAAGCATGTTAGAAATAAGGCCCATCAAGAATGCGTGCCTCACTCCTAACACCCCCCTCTCCTGCCACCAACCAACCAAAATCCCGCCAGTCCGCAGTCCACCTCGACTGTCTCCACTGGGTTCGTTACACCCAACCGCTCCCCATGCCCAAAGCATCTCGTAAGTACAGTAATTCGCTGATCACGCGGCGATGTCCTAATAGGCAGTCCGTCTATCGAAATCCGAAGCAACCGATAGACATCCTCCAAAGTTACAGTCATCTCCCCTGTCGGAAGATGGAACGTGTTGGTCCGAGGATCCCAAAGTTTGATCAGGGCCATAAGATAGGCCTGATCCGGGACCACAGGCTCCAGTCGAGACACCTGCTTGAGCCCAAGGGCCTCAAGCCATTCCCAATCACCATCAGTCAGTGCACCCCGCGCCTCAGCAAAGGCGGTGGGTACACGGTACCGGCTCCGAACCTGCAAAAGAAAACAATTCAACAAAAAAAATAAAAAATCATGGAAAATAACTGTACAGAATAAAAAGAAAATTCAAATCCAGTTTCAAGATTTAAGTTTTAAAACACATTTTCAAAAAACAGCATCGCAAAAACAAGTAAATAAAACAAGTGCAATTTTAAACAAAAATAAGCTCTAGAGGACACTTACAGGTTTCGCCTCGGCTCCGCCGCTCGAACCAGTTTGTGCACTCATGATGGCAGAGAGAATTCCAACAGCGCTTCGCTTGCAGAATTACCTCCTCCTCCCAGAGCTCCAAAATCGCAAGAAAAAAATGACACAAATGAGCCCAAATGCAAGTTTTGGCCCTTAAATAGGCCTTTTGAGCTGGAATTCGTCCTTGGCTGGGACGAGCGCTCTAGTTAGCGCTTGTCCCACCTAGGGACAAATTCTGCAGCTGGAATTCATCCCACCCGGGGACGAATTCAAACCAAGCACTTCAAAAACATCAAAAAAATGATAAAAAATGCACTAAAAACGAGACAATAAATTTGCCCGATAAGAGTGCTATTGCACCTGACATTCAAGGCATACAAAATAGACATAAGAGTCACAAATTATCACTATCCTACTCCCTAAGAAGGCTACCATAGCCGGACCGCTCCACGGGAAGACGGATTTCCGATAATTTGAACCCCAAATGGTGTCACAAAAAAAAACAACAAAAACAACAAATAAACGCAACACAAAAACACAGCAATAAGCATTGCCGGAAACAAGTGCTCTCGCACTTAACCTCTTGGCATAGAAAATCGATGTCGGGATTCAAATTGTCACTCTCCTACTTCCCCAAGAAGGCTATCATAGCCGGACCGCTCCACGGGAAGATGGGTTGGCGACAATTTCACCCCATTAGGGCATCACAAAAAGGGTTAACACCCACCAAAAACAGGTCCAGATGTTGGAAAAATTGCACATGCTTAACGATAAACCATCTAAAGGCACCCTTGAACAAGTCATCTTGGGTCAAGCGACTCGTCGCTTTTCTCATGAAGGTCATTCCCTCATCGATTCGTCGCTTGAGGGGGTAGTCACACTTAGTCACCAATCAACAATCACACACCCAATTAAGGAAAACGACATGCATTCAAAGAATCATTGACAAAGACAATCACGCCCCTGCTTGGGGCAGCAAACAAGCGACAATCAAATCAATCAAACACTTGGCATTTCGTGAATCATGAACACAAGGTTCCCCTGAGGATAAAAGGTTGCGCCCTTTGCCTAATCATGACTGATCAATGTCCAAGTTCAAGTCACACCTCACCAAAATAGGTTAACACTTGAAATCAAACTCCTTAGCTCGTCAGAAGCAAGGATTCAAGAATGCATGCCCTTTCCATGCTTGGGGCATCAAAAGTTGGTTAGGTTACCAAGAAACCCTAATCATTAGTGCTTTGGTTATCTATTTTTGCTCGGCGCTGCGCTATGCACAACGCATCCCAAAAAGGGGCATCTGTAGACACCAAAACAGCACCAATCCGATTATGTGATTGCAAACACCGATCGCTTTGACAAAAACAGCCCCCAGGGCAGCCCTCAGAGGTCAAACAGTGGTCCTAACCACTTTCATAGCAATTTTGTAAGGTCGGGAAGCAATTTGGCACATTTAGACACTTTGCTCAGTATTCGTCTCACCCAGGGACGAATACTAACTGGAATTCGTCTCACCCAGGGACGAATTCTGAAATCGTCTCACCCAGGGACGAATTCCAAGTTTAACGGGCAAAAAGAAGAATGGTGCCAAGTGGCAGCCCAGGACAATCAGTTGATGACTCCTGCCTCGCACGCGTGTGTGGGTGGACAGAGAGGCCGTTAGAGGACTGTCACAAGGGCGATTATGAGAGCCCAAGTCAATGGAGGACTCCCCTCCCTCATGGGAAGACATGATTGCCACATGGCACCTATGACCAACACATGGCATTTGTGCTTCCCTCTCAAAAGAGACCCCATGGGTCTATAAAAGGTGGGACTTTTCTCACCCAAAAGGACAGATTGAAGGAGATTTCAAGCAACGAAGTGCTGCCGAGTTGAACACCCATTTGCATCCCCTTTGATTCACCTTCTCACATCCACCAATCTCTTTTGCAAGGGAGGTTGTTGGGTGGCTTTTGGAAGCTTGAATCTGACCCAAAGCCAACATATGGACACCTGAACCAACCAATTTGCAGACATCCCAATCCTAAGAGGTTTTGGGCCCATCCCTAGTGGATTGGCGCCGAAATCAAGTGCCAACGGTGGGAGGCCCACTTGGGCGCCCCCGCACTTTCTGAGTTTTAAAGCATTCTAGATTATTGTTTTAGTTTGCATATCGTGTTATTCTATTTGGTTAACTCATAGCTTCAATTTCGTAACATTTTGATCAGATTTTATCACGTTTTGTGTCGCTTTGTTGTTTCACTAACTTGCAGGTGGCGATATCAAATTCCCGAGGATAGAGGCCAAATTGGGAGAATCCGACCATCTGGGTCATCCCAAAATGGCCCCAATTACATAACCCCCTGTTTGTAGGCATTTTGCAGGTCCCGAGATTCGACATTGGAGCAGCGAGCAGATCGGCTTTTCCAACACAGAAGAATTCGTCCCACCCAGGGACGAATAGCAGTCAGAATTCGTCCTGCCCAGGGACGAATTCCAGTTGAAGGCAGATTGGCCAACTGTTTCAATGGCAGTGGCTCTCTGGTGATGTCTTCTGTCCTCTGTCAGATTTTTAGGTCATTTAGAGTCATTTTGTCTATCGATTTGGCTAATTATTTACATGCATCTTTTGGCGATTTTAGAGAACAAACACTTACTATTTGCAATAGGTGCTACTGACATCTTCGTTGTTTCTTTGTTCACAGGAGGAGCAGCAGAGGTTAAGGACTCATCGACATCAGCGGCGGCATCATCTTGGCCCGCCCATTTTGCATGTGGGCACGCGGAAGGAGAACACTTACCAAGATTGTAATCGGATCCGTTTAACGCTCCTAGCCCCTAAAAAGGGAGGAGGCGATTTTGTAACCGTGTTGGATAAGTTTAATAAAAAGGGCTGTGACTTCTCTTCAAAGCTTTTGTAACTCGTTTCAGTCTATTTGCCTCTTTCATTTTAATGCATTTCTTGTTTTAGGGCTTAGGCGCTGTTTCAATTCGAATGCATCTAAGTAGTTGTTCTTTCTGAAAAGCTTTCGGAATCTCGTGCTTTCAGATATGAAACATCTAAAATCTTCCAAGTTTAATGGAGAAGAATATGGTGATAAAGACGAATCTTGGCTGAAGGAGATAGAAAAATTTTGTAACATGAAGAACAATTCCACTAGCATCCAAACGTCTTATGCCACTCTACACTTGTAGGGTGTTGGATTGGATTGGTGGGAAACATGTAATAAGGAAAAGTGAATTAAGGTGGTAGTTGATATGAAATGAGAAGAATTTTTAGTTGCTTTTGAATATATATTCCTCATCGAACATTAATATACCAAAAAATCTAAGGAATACACCAACCTTATACAAGGAAATAATATAGAGGAGGTATATTACTAGAAATTTGTCAAGTTGCTAAAATATGTTCTTGCATACAATGAGAATATGAAATTTTATAAGTTCATTCTAGGAGCAAATCCCAAAGTAGGGCATGAAGTGAACGTACGGGAACTAGGTACTCTTTAGAAGGCCTATGATATGGAAATGAACGCTAAACTGATCTTAAGTCTTATTTTGATTATGAAGAGGCATCTAAGAAAGATAAATATGTAATGATAAAAAGAAATAGTGTAGTCTTCATGAAGTGGGAAGGGAAGCAAGAAAACAAGAGTTCCGCTAGATATGACATAAGGAATTATTGGGAACAAGGAAATTTTAGGAAAAGGTTCCAATGGAAGAACTGTAATTATAACAATCACAACAATGGGAATAAAAACCACCATTGCATGGTCAGGCCAATCCTCCATTACCAGTGAAAGTAGAAGTATAGAAGCAGAAAACCTAATTTGGACCTAAGGATGGATGCTTTCATTGTGGTGGGTCCCATTATACCAATAAATTTTTGTAACATGAAGAACAATTCCACTAGCATCCAAACATCTTATGCCACTCTACACTTGTAGGGTGTTGCATTGATTTGTGGGAAACATGTAATTAGGAAAAGAGAATTAAGGTAGTATTTGATATGAAATGAGAAGAATTTTTAGTTGCTTTTATATGTATATTCCTCACCGAACATTAATATACCAAGAAATATAAGGAATTCACCAACCTTATACGAGGAAATAAGACGGTGGAGGTATATTACTAGAAATTTGTCAAGTTGCTAAAATATGTTCCTGCATACAATGAGAAGATGAAAGTTCATAAGTTCATTCTAGGAGAAGATCCCAAAGTAGAGCATGAAGTGAACGTACGGGAACTAGGTACTCTTTAGAATGCCTATGATATGGAAATGAAAGCTAAACTCATATTAAGTATTATTTTGATTATGAAGGGGCATCTAAGCAAGATAAATATGTAATGATAAAAAGAAATAGTGTAGGCTTCATGAAGTGGGAAGGGAAAAAAGAAAACAAGATTTCCGCTAGATATGACATAAGGAATTATTGGGAACAAGAAAAGTTTAGGAAAAGGTTCCAATGGAAGAACTGTAATTATAACAATCACAACAATGGGAATAAAAACCACCATTGCATGGTCAGGCCAATCCTCCATTACCAGTAAAAGCAGAAGGACAAAAGCAGAAAACCTAATTTGGACCTAAGGATGGATGCTTTCATTGTGGTGGATCCCATTATACCAATAAATTTTTGTACTGAATAGGGCCGATTTCGAAGGAAAAATAATCCACTTACAAAGATCCTACACACAAGATTTATGTAGAAATAGAAAGTCAAAATCTCGAAGGGCAAACCACTCCACTACTAATCAAAGGTAAGATCTTTGGTAGAGATGTTAAAATTATAATTGATAGTGGTGCTCCAAAATTTTTTGTTTCTACTAGCTTAGTTAAAGATATCCTAGAAAGACCAAGAATATTAGCACATGGGTGGAAGGTCGATTATGATTTAGGATAAACCCACTTTGTACATCAGTGCTATCCCATGGTAGAAATTACTCTATCAAATGGTATGACCATTAGATATGTGTACGTGGTGCAATTGCATGCATTTTTTGTAGTGCTAGGAATGGATTGGTTACAAACACATAAGGTTGTAATCAATTTTTGGGATAGATAGATTGGGTAGTCAAAGGATGACAGGAAAGCACAAAGGGTATATAGCCTATAAGGGGCTTTTAAACTCCAGATTCTCTCTGATATGTAGCTTAAGAAGGTAATGAAGAGAGGAGGAACAATTTTTGTAGTGAAGTTGAATAAGTTAGAGGATGAAAAGAAAGAAGAGGTGTTTGAGAAACACCTAGTTCTTCAGGATTTCAAAGACATTTTTCAAGAGGATTTACTAGGATTACCACCTAAACATGAATTTGATTTAAAAATTGAACTTCAACCCAGAATAGAGCCTATTCATAGAGCTCCTTAAAAAATGAACTCGATTAAGGTGGTAGAGCTAAAAGTGTAGCTACAAAGACTGCTAGAGAAGGGATCAATTAGAACAAGTGTATCACCATATGGTGCACCAGTGTTGTTCATAAAGCAAAATGATGGTTCTTTGTGTTTGTACATAGCTTACATGATGCTTAATAAGACAACTATTAATAATAGAAATCCCCTACATAGGTTTGAAGATATGTTTTATCAATTTAAGTATGCTACTATCTTTACAAATGTCGATCTAAAATATGGTTATCATCAACTGGGAATCTATGAGGAGGATACCCATAAAACAACATTTTAAACTAGATGTAAACATTATGATCTTATTGTATTACCTGTTGGACTATCAAATGCTCCAACAACATTCATGAACTTGATGAATAACATTTTCAAGAAGTATTTAGATTAATTTATCCTTATCTTATTGGAAAATATTTTGATATATTTTTGATATATGTCAAAGCATGACAAATACCTTAATATTGTACTAGATTTGTTAAGAAGGTATTGATTATTTGGAAATATATCTAAGTGTGATTTTTATATGATAAAAGTGTAATACTTAGGACATACTATATGAACTGAAGGAATAGTTGTGGATACCAAGAAGATAGAGGCCATACTGAGCTGGACACCACCCATAAATATGATCAAAGTATGGAGCTTCATGGGTTTGATAGTGTATTATAGGATCTATGTAAAGGATTATGCCAAGATAACCTCTCCAATAACTAACCTTTAGAGGAAATAAAAAGAGTTCAAGTGGATGGATAAATGTGAGGTAGATTTTGATCTACTCAAACAAAAACTCACTACATCTCCCATACTAAAGATACCAAATCCTCAAGGTATTTTTTTGGTATGTACATATCCATCATTGGAAGGTTTGGGTGGAGTGCTCTCCCAAGATGAATAAGTAGTAGCTTATGGTTCAAGAAATCTGAAAAAACATGAAGTTAACTATGCAACCACTGATATAGAATTGGTAATGGTGTTCTTTGCTATTAAAATTTGGCAACATTATTTGGTAGGGAGACCCTTTCAATTGAGGATAAACCATCAAAGTCTGAAATATATATTTACTTAACCCTTATTGAATGCCAGGTAGATAAGCTGGATGAAATTTCTTGCTGAACACAATTTTTCCATTGAATACATCAAAAGGGAAGGAAAATAAAGTCACAAATCCACTCAAGATGAGAAGACGCATAGTTTTTCTGGCTCGTATCCATGTTGAATTGATAGGATAAGTCAAATAAATGCAACATTAGGATGTCAATATCAAAATATGATTTCTTAAGGATAGGGTAGTAATTCCTTAGGCCAATTATCTGAAGAAGATGATCATGAATAAAGAACACAGATCTTTGTATTCTGCCCACTTAGGGGGGAGGAAATGAGAGAGAACATGAAGAAAGCTTTCTATTAGTTAGGAATAAATAGGGAAATATCTAAATTTGTTGCTCAATGTCTAAAATACCATAAAGTTAAGGCAAAATATAAACATCCTGGAGGACTATTGTTCCCTCATGATGTACCTGCATAGAAATGGTAGGTGATCTCAATGGATTTTACTATAGGGTTATCAAATACTAGGTTACAAAATGATGCAATCCTAGTTGTGGTTGATATATTGACCAAGATTGCACATTTTATACCTAAAATTGCCAAGGATGATGTCATAGTTATGGCTAATATTTTTTCCAAGGAAGTATTTAGGCTTCATGGTTTTTCAAAGGTGATCATTTCAGATAGAGACTCAAGGTTCACATATGAGTTTTGGAAAGCCCTACATCATGATATTAGTACTAGGTTAAATACTAGTTTGGCATATCACTTAGAAAATAATGATCAAACTGAAAGGGTGAAACAAGTGTTAGAAGACATGCTTCAAATGTATTGTATGGATCATAAGACATGATGGGAATATTATCTTCACTTGGTAGAATTTACCTACAATAATGAACATCATTCAACCTTAGGTATGGTTTTTAAAAGGTGGTCTTTTCTGATAGAGACTCAATGTTCACATATGATTTTTGGCAAGCCCTACATCATGCTATTGGTACTATGCTAAATATTGGTTTTACATATCACTCAGAAAATTATGGTCAAACTGAAAACATGAATCAAGTGTTAGAAGACATGCTTTTCATGTATTGTATGGATCATTTATCTACAATAACGACGATCATTCAACCTTAGACATGGCTCCATTCAAAACTCTATATGGGAGAAGGTGCAAGACACCAATGTCAAGGTATAATATAGAGGATTGGGTTGTGCTTGGACCAAATATGGTTAAGAAAATAGAACAATATTTAAGGATGATCAAGGAAAGGCTTAAAGAAGGTGTAGATCATTAGAAAAATTATTTCCATCATAAGAGGTCACCAAGAGAGTTTTTTGTAGGTGATAGAGTGATTTTGAGAGTGAAACCAAGGAAGAGTGCTATTAAGTCCACAAAACTAGATCCTTGTTTTTTTGGGCCCTTTGAAATTATAGAAAATATTAGTCCTATGGCATATTGACTTGCCTTACCACCCAACTTATCAAATATTCATGATACCTTTCACATATCTTTACTTAGAAAGTACATTACTAATCCTAACCATGTGTAGGGCTTGTCTAAATTGTATATGGGGAATCCAGAGGTAATAGAGGTTCGACTAGTAAAAATCCTTGAATTCCATTCCAAATCTATAATGAAAGGGACACTAGAACAATGCATGTTCTAGTGGGACCATTACTTTGAACGAAATGCTACTTAGGAGAAAGTTGTAGATATGCAAAGAAACTTTCCATACCCATTTAAGAATAATGGGTAATTGTTATTTTATGACCAAAATCATTAAAACACAAAGGATTGTGTTAAGCCTAAGGGGGGTAGGATGGCATGACCTTCCCTTTGTATTTTTTTTTTGATGAATTTTTTTTTGTTTGGCTTTAATGATCTTTTGTTGGTTTGGCTAACCATTTATGGTTTATTTTTGGGGTAAAAAAATAATGTACATAAATTCTTTCTATATAGATGAATATTCATAATTTTTTTCTATATAGTTGCATATTATGTCTAGCATGAAAAAAAATTAAGTTTGGGAGAAAATGTATTTGCTACCAATAATCTTCTCTTGTTATGATTGTATTCATTTTAACCACTTTAAGGAGAGATTCCATGGATCTAATAGTATTTCATTGATTAAGAAAATGTGTATATATTCATATTCATATATAGAAATAGTTATATATATATAGTAATAAATGTTTATTTATGTCATTTCCTTTTAAAGAAGAAAAGTGATCTTACGCTCAACATTATGATGTTAGTATGAATAGAGAAGACTAAATGCTTTGGTTATTTGAATATAGTATTAATGAAAGGATTTTCATTAATATGTCATGTTTTAACCACTATGAGAAGGTATTTACATATCTTAACTTTTGAAGGTATGAATTGTTTTACAAGGAACTAAGAACCTCTTTGCTTAAGTGTTGATGAAGTTATTTACTAGGCAGAGCATTACTAAACCATAATTTGAGCAGATGAAAACACCTGGAAATACTTGTGTTAAAAACCATCTACTATTGGATACCTTATTTTTTTGGTTATTACTCGTCGACGTGCTTTAGATGGTGGGGGACATGTGAACATGAGTTAGTAATGATAATCATTCCTCAATGGATGATCTGGGAAGTGGAGTGATAGGGGATTGAGAAGCAGATTATCAAAAAAGTTACGCAAGAAGGAGAGAGATATTGGGGAATAAGGAAGAATGAAAGACAAAGAAAGAACTGAATATAGGCAATAATATTGCAATAGAATTTAGAATTTTGTGGAGCTCACACCATGTTTACCACATAATTTTACTAAGGTTTCCTTGATAAACTATAAGCTATAACATTTTATTTTTAAAAGGATTAATTCAATTTTGGAAATAAATCCAAACATAGCTGGGACGTTTGATAAGGGAAAGCTCCTCTTATTAATTCACCACATGTTTGAAATTATTATCTCCTATTAAATATAGCCATTATGGGAGAATTGCTCTTAAAAACTAGATATATCATGTGTTAGATTAAAATATCTGAGTGTTGGTGATTGTTTTATTGTGGTGCTCATTTTCAAAGTTGTTTGAGTTTTTTAAAGAGAAACTTTAGCAAAATAAATTTAGTGGTTAGTTCTTGTTTGTATGTATAGGAAATCATAATGTGTAGGAAGATGAAAGCTTTTGGTATTCCTAAAATACAAAATATATCTAGAAATTCATGAATAGGTGGGTAAGGCTATCAGATGTTGATAATTAAAGTATTGTTTGGTGATTACATGAATAAAATTTGCATAACCTAGAACTAGAGCTCCAATGCTTTCTTGTTGGCTAGTTATGAGTGCATGGGTTTTCCATTGATTGAAAGAGAATTTATTAGGATGGACTTTAGTAAACCCATTAGTATCTTGCAGGAATAAGATAGATGGTTTGAGTCTAAACTAATGTAGTTGCCTTTTAAAAGCAAAACCATGAAATCTTTGAAACTCATAGTGTAAGTTGGTAAATGGATTCTTGGATGCTTTGAATAGCTAACAGTAGTGTTTCAAGCATTTCTAATAGAAGTATTGAGACTGATGTGGAAAATATTTTTCTAAACTAAGGGATCTAATTTTTTAACTATGGTAAATATGATGGTTTGAATTTTGTAAAATGTTATTGTATTTGAAGGTCCCAGATAGTTATTGTTTAGTTAATAATTTCTTAGTGTTTCTCAAGCTATTATTTTATGATGATTGAAGTAATGAATTAATGAATTGTGCATGAGATATGAAATGTCCTCGCATTGGGTCTTTTCCAATGAGTTTAGAATGAGTTGATTATCAATTTTATTTACAATAGTTTTTGAATTCAATATGGAAGTTATGCAATTGTATTTATTAGTAATTGAAAATTTAAATTTGAGTTACTTCCACAAAATAAAATAGAAATTATTATGGATGTTTGGTTTATTATTAAAAACATATGGAATATTTGTCTAGCACATGAAATCATTGCTATAAAAGAAACAATGTATGGAAGTTTGTTATGCTGGTGT
The DNA here is from genome assembly GCA_028583015.1 of Wollemia nobilis. Classification (NCBI taxonomy): domain Eukaryota; kingdom Viridiplantae; phylum Streptophyta; class Pinopsida; order Araucariales; family Araucariaceae; genus Wollemia; species Wollemia nobilis. Next base: position 4,870,101 of record JAQPPZ010016349.1, read on the forward strand.
TATAATTTCTAAATAAAATGAGTTTGTTTATTGACCATACGTGAAAGAAGCAATTGCACTTATTTAATAGATTCCTTGTATGTATTGAGGATCTCATCTATTAAGAATGCAAGGAAATGAGAAAGTAGTGGATGATATGAATACATGTATGATTGATAAAAAGAGGCCCCAAATATCACTCCTATCCTAGATGAGAGGATTTCCCATAATATATGTGTTGTATGTGTTGGGATATCCATTACCTTCATGCGACCACCTATGATGGTGGTCTTTTGGGTTATGGGATAGAATTCTATATGTTTTAGGAAAATGATGAACATTTTGTCATCGTGGGAAGGTCTGATTAGATCCATATTGTGATCATTGTGTAATCGTATCATCAAGTTAATATATCTGTAATTATAAAAGAAGAAGAAAATAACAACTAGTTTATGTTTATTTAAGGATTACTTTTAATCATATGAGGAATGACTTTGTATCTTATTTATATTTAGTCAATGCATGTTTTTGTTATGTTCAATTTGAAACTCATATGTGCTTTTACTCACCGAAAGGAATATTAATGTTTGCATTAAAAATAAAAATGTAATTGATACATATCCTTGTGATTGAGTGAGTTTGGTTTCGTAAGCAAATGTAATGGCTTGGATTATTTTAGAGGATGAAAATTCGATAAAGGAAGAAGCTTAGAGTCGAATCTTTGAGAAATCTAAATAATCTCAAATTGGGTGATTTTAAGAAAATATTACTTACAAAAGAGGAAGGTTGTCCATACAATAAATCCATGAATTAATTAATGTATGAGGCTTACAAAAGGGATGGCTAGCTCATTAAGTAAATGAAAAGGATAATTGAATCCCTACACGCAAAACATATACCTAAAAGGACCTAAGTAGAGTGTAGAGTTTGAATTTCTCTTTTCAATAGGATGAAAGGATAACATCAAATCGCTCATTGGGTAATAATTAAAATAGATAACTTGACTTGATGTATGTACCTAGTACTTTTACATTATTTAATTTATGTAGAACGTAAGGATGGGTGTGCCTCAATAAATATTTAAGTGTAAATTTATTAATGAGAAGTGTAGTTATTAGAAAAATGTAGTATTGAACTTGTGGTAAGGAATCAAATCCTTTATTAAAAAAAATATATTAGGAAACTTGGGTTATGCTATCCATTATCTATTAAACCCTAGAAGGAGGTGTTAGTCACATTACGATTGGGGATGATACAATTTTTGAGAAGAAAGGATAATAATTCAATAGTAGATAATTGGGTAGTACTAAGGTTATAAAAATATAAGGGTTCCCAAATATTAATTTGGGATGGTCCAGGGGAAAAGAAACTAGAAACTAAAGGCCCTTAATCACAATCAGTTATATACTTTATAGTTCTAATATTAGGGAAACTAATAAGAGGTTTTTTCGAGCCAAGGGTCCTCCCAAAAGTATATGGATCTACCATTGGAGAGTCTCCAATTTATGCCCCTTCTAGGAATGGATCTTTATTTGGAAATAGAGTTCCAAAAGGAAGACCTGTCAGGCATAGACCCTTCCTAAAGGAACAAGCACCTTTGACAATATTTACTTTTAACTATCTCCACCCATAGAGAATTGGCATTATAAATGATTCTCCAACCTTGCTTAGCAATGAGGGCCATGCTCACTCTTTTTATCCATATAAATACTAGACCATATTGGATTTTTTTTAGGAAACCTTACTCTAGGAAACAAGGTGAATTATGTTCCAATTTTTTGTTCTAGACCAAAAAAATATTTTCTAAATTTATTTGGTTTTATGTGAAATAGAGTCCAAAGTTGAAGATAGACATGAAATAAATTGGAATCCCTTTAAGGTAATCTTGAACTAATGTGGCTTTCGAAACTTGACTGAGAAGGGACCCTTTCCATCCCACCAATTTTTTCACGATTCTTTCAATCACATTATTCCACATATTATCAGTTGGGCAACCTATAAAAAGGAGGAGATTCAAGCATGTGCATGGTAGTTCTGATATTGTACATTCAAAAATATCATAAATTTTTAACTATTTATCAATAGGAGTATTGATAAAAAAGATTTTGCTTTTTGCAAAAATTACCTTTTGTCTTGTAGCTTCCTCATAATGGTTGAGAATATTCTTTATAGCCTTCACCTTAGGAATAAAATATATGGTTACTATAATAATGTCATCAATGATGGGTTATCGGGTAGATATAGGAAGATGCCTTAATACCTGATATGGCTCCCCTATAACAAGCAACCTTAATATTTCTAACCAAAATTTCTACAAGGATGATGAAAACAAGTGAATACAAAGGGTCCCATTGCCTTAAATCTCTAGAGCTTTTGAATTACCCTTCTGCTAAACTATTAATAAGGATTTAGAACCAAATAGTTGGCACACACTCTTTTATGAGGTCTATCCAATCGTCATGGAAGCCAAAGCAGGAAAGGACATCACAAAGGAAATTTTATGAGACACTATAAAACTCTTTGTTCATGTCCAACATCATAAAGAGACCTTCCTTTTTGATCTTGGACATAGAGTGGATGATTTCATGAATGGTTATGAACCTATTAGTGATCAAAATCCCTTTAATTAAACTACCTTAGCAAGTATCTATGATTGAAGGTAAAATTTATTTTAGTCTATTAGCAGCTACTTTGGTGATGATCTTATAGATAATGATGCAAAGACTAATGGATCTATAGTTCAAAAGAGAATGATAGATGGGAGACATAGGTATGAGGGTTATGAACATGGTGTTGACATATTTGGGTACAGATTTGAGTTTTTGGACTTCTTGAATTACTTTTGTGAGGTCATGGTGGATGATATCCCAAAAGGATTGGAAAAAATTTAGGGAAAATTCGTCGGTTACAGGGCCTTTGTTAGGGTTCATAGGAAATATATCTTCTCTAATCTCATCCGAGGAAAAAGTAATAATATTATGTATTCTTGAATAGGTTTTGTTTTTTCAAATCCCTTGTCAACCATATTTTTCTCTTTTCCCCTTTCTTTAAAAAAATTATCTGTTACTTAAAATATTTATTACTATAAATGAGATCTTGTTGTTCATGTTACTCTTTAAGTTCATGTTACTCTTGAAAATTGCATTGAATTTCAATGAAAATGGGATCTCCCGTAAATCACCTAATGTTTGGAATTACCTATAAATCATCGATGCATCTAATATCTATCATGCCTAGTTCATTGTCATTCATTTATATGAGTTTATAGTACTAAATATAAATAGTTATGTTTAGACTATAAAAATATTTATTTCAAATTATATATATATATATATATAGATATAGATATAGATATAGATATATCAACACATGGTTATTCAATGGGCTTTGCTATCTAAAAATTATCTCAATCAACCAAAATTTAATTAGATAATTCATTTTGCATTTAAAACTATATAAATTAATGTAATTATAAAATTGTCATGTTAAAATCACGATGTTTATATAGTCTTTACAATCATCTCATCTTGCATACTTCATTTAAAAATATTTAAATACATACATTTTGTTAAAAAAATACTACTTCAACAATATAAGTTAACCTTCTTCTTCATGTTTATATAGTATTTACATTCATATCATCCCCCATTTTTCATTTTAAAATATTTTAATACATGCATCTTGTGTAAAAATAAATACTTATTCAACAAAATAAGTTAACCTATATAACTTAACCTTCTTATCCATTGATTTTGATAGTGTTTTTTCATTATAATTTAATATTATTTATATAAATTTGTATTGTATCAATTTGCATATATATAATCCCTTAAAAAAATAGTAACTATATATGTGGCTATTCAATGAATTTGCACTTTAAGTTAATAGATTTGGAATATTTATGTAATCATTTCAACCAACAAAATTTTAATATGATGTTTCATTTTACATTTAACGTGTTTTCAATTGATGAAGGTATAACATTGTCATTTCAAAATCAAAAGTTTTATATGGCTTTTACATTCATCCCATCCAATGAACCTTATATTTTTTAAAGGTCGTGGAGAATATAAAATTATTTTAGTGAAAAGAATGTGAAGTGTGCATCAAATCAATGCCCCAAAAATAAATTGAGAAGTTAAAATGTCACATTCTTCATTTAAAAATATTTTAATACATACATCTTGTCTTCAACAAAATAAGTTAACCCATATAACTTAACTTCTTCTAAATTGATTTTGATGTTGTTTTTATAATAATAATTTAAATAATATCAAATATAAAATTATATTGTATCAATCTGCATTATGATTTGTTGACCTTCTCTAGTTATTGGCTCTTTTTATGAAATCTACATTACAAAAATCAACTAGTTAATTTTTTTGCAAGTATAAGTGTCAATCCTACAACACAATGTTGTAGTTTTAAAAATATGTTTATCTGAAATTTATGGATGTTTGAACTATTGAATAATCACCACATACATGCATAGTTAGTATAACCAACCTAAAGCAAATAATAAAGGGAATAACCCATAGCTAAAAGTATAACTAGGAAACTCTCACTCATGATATATTACTTTTAATTATGAAAAATATATATGATATAATTTTTTATATAAATCGTTGACCTTTATAGAATGTATATGATCTCATTCTTTTACAATTATTTTTTTAATATGTTATTTTAGTAGAGTTCATGTTGGTGTTAGGGAGTGACCCTAAGGTTGATATTTGAATGGTATTATTATAAATAAAACCATTAATATCTTTGTTGATTGAGTATTTATCTTATTTTATTTCTCTTTTAATCATTTATATTGCCTCAATAGCAATGCATTTCTTCTCAATCATTATTCTTTAAAGGAATGGTCCTAAAAGGAGTAAATTGCTTGTGAACTACATTGGAAACCTATGATTTCTTTATTCAATAGGTTTAGCTATAGGTATGAGTACATTGAATAGCACTTAAGAATAAGGCTTTGTTGTTTTAGGTGGGGAATTGGACAATGCTCAACTAGATGGCCTTCTTATCATTACTAGTTTAGATCCTTATATTTTGAATAGTGCTACAAAATACTTGATCTCTTCTATACATTTTTAGTACTATAGTCTAGTTTTAGTTAGGATTAATTTGAACAATAATGAGTTGTATATTGTTGATGATTTTTTTTTGTCTTTAAGGTTAATGGTTTTTCTTTTTTGGTTTTCATTCCAAGGCTCTATTTCTAGTAGAGGAGTTTAGTGGGTTGTTGAAGGTTGGTGGTTTTTCAACCTTTAGGTGTTTCATTGGGTCATTTTTCCAAATTCCATTCATCTTCTATTTCAACCTCTTAGTTGGATCAAATGTTTGATGGATTTTTATATTATGTGGTGAAGTCAACAATCACATACCATGGTTTAGAGGGAGGCTCTATGGGTGGCATACTGGTGATGAAAAAAGCATAATTTCAAAGTAGTTTTTATAGCTAGAATAATGGTTGTGATAAATCATGATGCTTGGATGGTGTCGATGGGTGAAAAAATGATGATATTTCCTAATAATAATTCTCAAACACTACCATTAAATCATGGAGGTCTTAGAGGTAGAAGGACCTAGAAAGATAAACCCCTCGATAGTTACCATAATAAATGCAATTACAAGGAAGATACACCATGAATTTATTATACCTCATGAAATTATCTCTAAGATTACCAATTTTAAAAAAAGAATTACAAATATTTTTCTCTTAAGGTGGTTCCTATACAACATGAATTTTGCAAGTGAACAAGGATTAACTAGGAGTCTGGAGGTTGGTTTATTAATCAAATCCATAAGATTTGGAAGGGATTTATATCTTACCAATTTGGTTCTAAAGAGGCTATGCAAGTGATTTAAAATTTGAAATTTAAGTTTTATGTAGCTAGATCTATTATTTATTGGCTTGGACCTTCTATTTTTTACCTTGAGGAGATTTTAAGGGATACTTTTCCGCTGTGGGTATAGTTTAATTTTCTAAATATTATCTTTTGTCACTACCTTATTAAAATTTTAAGTAATATTAGTGATATGATTTGATGCAAAAAATGTACAAGATAGATTCTTAACCTTGAAGGTCCACCCATGCACTTGCATTGTATCAAAACCCAATTTATTACCACAATTTTTTTTTGGTTAGTTAGACTATCACTCGGGTATTATGTTCTTTTCTTCACTACCAAAGGATCTCCCTTCACTAATATTACATTTTTCCATTAATGCAAGTTCACTAAGGCATATGGATTCACCCCATCTCTATACTTACATTTATCTATCCATGTAAGTATGCTAGGTGTGAAAGTTCACCTATCACTATACTTACATTTATCTATCAATGTAAATACACTAGGTGTGGAGATTCACTCATCCCTACTACATACATAATTCTCTTTATTTAGCAGCACTAAGTGTAGTCCAAAGAGAGATATCACTTCCTTTAGAACTAAAGGTTAGCCCATTACTTTTCCATCAATTGAAAATATTGTGCCAACACCACACTTCACATATATCCTTTTATGTGAGTGCATTTAACACCTCAACTAACTCTCTTTTCCATTAGATAAGCTAGTTGTATCTAATTCAAGTGTACTAGTGTTTTTAACCTCTATTATTTTGTGGTACTCATGCCATGCCATTATTTTATTTTCTCTCTAGATTACTACTCGACTCATGATAAACTCGACAAATTAAATAATATTCAAATTAAATAATAATGTAGTACTGGTTTCTAGGAAATTGATGTCAAATATCTTATGACTAAACTGATAGCTAGAATAGTGTTCTAAAATAACTAAAATCATCTATTGAAAGTTGAATGTTCAACAATGTCTGAAGTTGTACACAAAAGCTTACTTATACATTATTTTCCCAAAGGATAGTAATTTAATTTTCTAATCCAAACCAAATATCTATTAAAATAAAAATGGATGTAACATTCAATCATATTTAAATAATCCATTAATATCATTAGAGTGAATGTACAGAGCTACATATCAATGAGAAATTAGACCTTTAATTAGAATAATAATGTTACAAAGCCTTTTGAGCAACATGTGCCAAACTAACAACAATTAATGGAAGTAAACAAGAATCTCTCTAGTTTAAACAAATTCAACTATGATTTCATTTCCAGAGTTGGCCAGATTAGAATTTGAGTCACAACATCCATAACAACACAAAATTATATAGTTACAAAACTCTACAGAGAAATTATTGCTTTCATCAATAAAAATTAGGTTGATATCTACAAGAAACAATAGTCATGTCCTCATCCTAGAGCTTAAATATGTGTTTCTCTATTTCCTAGAAAGCATCAAGCAAGGACATAGGTGCACCGTTTCATCACCTCAACATGATCCATGTGTCCTTATTCTCTAGTGAATCTTCGACCATCGAGAAAGTATTTCCTTGTGATAGGATCATAGATAGATCTATTTCAATGGTTTTGCATATTTGAATGTATGCAAAATATTCTCAAGATGCTTCCTTTAAATATAATGATAATCAAAATAAATATTCCAACAACATGCTATTTTTATCCAATATTTCTTCCTTTAAATAAATGTACAAGAAATAAAAGCAACATCTATAATTTCTTTTCCTCAACTATAATTTTTTAATACCATTCTAAACACCATAACATCTACCTTTAAAGTAACACACTCATAGAAATCAAAAGACAACATAGTATATTTTCTCATATAAACATTTCTTTCAATTTTGTCTACACATCCATAATCAAGAATTATTCACAAACCAGGCAGTGAAAATTCTTTCTTTAAAGGATCATCGAACACAAACAACTCTGTCAAAAATATTCTAGAAGACATCGATCAATCATTCATCTCAGTTTTACTACTTTAGTATTCCTTATTTCAAATTCTAAAATAGTTATGCTAAGAAATTTTATATTTTTATTTCTTCAATAATATAAAACATCAAGTATTTAACCAACAAAATATAAATCATAGTATAATATACATAATTCACCATTATCAACCATTTTTGAATCCTCATGGTGAAACCTAGCAATCACAAAGATAATAAAGCCGTCGTTTTTGGAAAATATATGAGCTATTATTTAAGATACCAAAATCTTATTTCAGCATAACGCCATTCACAATACTCATAATTCATAACACAAACAAAGGATTAGTATATACATTGCCAATCTCTATCTATGATTCCTATTCTATTTCGGGTCTATTAGAATAATTTTATTTTCTTCTTTAAAAACTAGGATAAATAGCTTTTTTTCTTCCATGTTGAATAAAACCAATTTAGAAAACAAACAAAAAATCAATATAGCAATATAGGCTTCCATTTATTCTATCACAATTAATTTTAAGCAACAATATTATCACACAAGACAGACGATAAAGTCACCGAATTACCTACTATCCAAAAATGTCATTTCCTCTACCATTTTTACTAGGTGTTTTTTTCATTATCTCTCCTCTCATTTCCTCCTCGAAATGCTCAATTGTAATCCCCTACATTTTTTATTTTAGCCTCATTTTTGCAATCACATTCCGTTATCTCATTTTTTGACAAGATTCTTCAGTGGAAATTACTCCTCTCCATATTGTTCAACACACCAGTCATTTATCACATGAAGAAGAGAAATTCCAACCAACGTCTCAGAAGATCCAATTAATGATCCGCTACAAGCATGTTTCCATAACATAAGATAGTAGTTTTCTTATATTTGCTTGTCTATAAGCCGAGGATCAAAAAACAATAATAATAACACTCTTTTATAGGCTTATGATTAATATTTTCATTGTTCATAGCAATACAAGAATACAAACATTAATTTCTTTCACAGTAATGCATTTATTTTTCAAATAAAATTCCTTCATAAACAATTTCTATGAAACTATAAAATCAAAAGAACCTAGTATTGGTTTTATTATGCAAGTCATGCTATGTATCTTAATGAAAGGGGTATTTATCATGTTTCCTCCTTAATTATTATGACAAATATTTCATCTCATCATTTTCCTCAAGGAAATTCTATTATCGATGGTTAGTTCTTTCTTCCACCTATAAGAGACATGCCTCTTCTAAAAGTGTAATTTCATTAGCAAAATCACATTCTAAAATTAAATGTATATTTCACAAAATTTACATACCATTTTCCAATATTCATTTAAAAATACAGATATCACATTTTCCATAAAATGTTTTTTTTTGCATATCTAACTAGAAATAGTCAATCATCCCTTCAATACAATCACATAGCAAAACATAAATATTTTTAAACCAAAAAGTTTACCAAGGGAGGGTCATGACATCCTCCCTACTTAGGCCTAACACAGTACTTTTTCTAACATCATAGTTTAAATATAAACTAATATTTACATTGCATCTTCAAACAAAAATGGGAAATGTTTTTGCATATCTGCTACTTTTTCCCATGTAGCATTTCTCTCAGAGTAGCGGTCCCATTGAATCTTAAACTACTCCAAGATTTCTTTCCTCACTGATTTGGATTGGAACTCAAGGATATTTACTAGTCGAACCTCTATAGCCTCTGGATTCACCATCTATAAGTTAGAAAAATCCCACACATGTTTAATATTAGCAATGTGCTTTCTAAAATAAAAAAATGTGAAAAGTGTGATGAATATTTGATAATTTGGGTGGTAGGACAAGTTGGTATGCATATTACTGATCTTATGTATAATTTTAAATGGTACCACAAAACATGGATCAAATTTTGTGGGCTTGATAGAATTCTTCTTAGGTCTCACCCTCAAAAAATATTTGTCACCTACAACAAATTCTCCTAGTGTCCTCTTAAGATAAACATAACTTTTTTTATGATATATAGCTTCTTTAACCCTTTACCTAATCATTCTTATCTATTGTTCCATTTATTTGACCATGTTTGGTTTGAGTACAATTTGGTCCTCTATATTATCCTCTAAAAAATTTGTTTTTTTGCCTCCTACCATACATTGCTTTGAATGGAGCCATGCCTATGGTCAAATGGTGACCATTATTGTAGGTAAATTCTACTAAATATAAGTAATACTCCCATTGGCTCTTATGATCCATACAGTACATGTGCACCATATCTTCTAACACCTAATTCACTCTTTTAGTTTACCCATTAGTTTCTGGGTGATAAGTAGAACTAATATTTAGCTTAGTACCAATGAGATGATGTAAGGATTTCCAAAACTTGAATGTAAATATTGAGTCTCTATCTAACATAATTACCTCCAAAAAAACCATGAAGCTGAAATATTTTTTAAAAAATATACTAGCCACAACCACAACATTATCTTTGGTATTTCTAGGTATAAAGTGCACAACCTTGGTCAATTTTTCGATCACAACTAGGATTGCATCATGTTGAAACCTATTTTTAAGCAACCCTACAATGAAATCCATTGATATGACCTACCATTTTAGCATGGGCACATCATGTGGGTATAAAAACCCAATAGGATGTTTGTGCTCTACTTTTACTTTATGAAATTCTAGGCATTGAGCGATAAATTCAGTTATGTCTTTCTTCATTCCTAGCCAATAGAAAGTTTTCTTCATATTTTCCCTCATTTTTGCTCCACATAGATGGGCAGAATACAAAGGTCTACAAGCTTCATTCATGATCATATTTCTCAATTTTATAGTTTTAGGAATCACTACCCTATTATTAAAGTGTAAAAAACCATCCTTGATGCTAATTCTAGTTTGCTTTCCATTATTTTCTAAATTTGATTGCAATATGAATCTTGGTGTTGTATTTCCCTTATTTATTCCATCAAATAAATGTGAACACGAGATATAACAACTATGTGTCTCCTCCTTAGTGCATCCATGACTTTATTCTCCTTTCATTTGATATACTTAATACCAAAATTATTTTCAACAAGAAATTCCATCCACCTTCTCTACCTAATATTCACTAAACATTGAGTAAATATATTGTAAAATTTGATAATTGTAGGCGACAAATACTCCTCCCAGAAGAAGAAGAAGAATTGATAAATGGATTTGCCCAATTTTGATAGTTTTGATAAATTTTGTAAATTATATAGGTAGGAGTAAACTGTACATCTAGGAAGGCAAACCGTACAAGGTGAAGGTAAATCATACAAGGTAAAATAAAATGAAGTGAAATGCATAGGAAATATAATTTTTGCATGTATTTTATTATTAAGGTGTTAGACTTAGTAAAAGTTTTAATAAATGTATTATGTTATGCACGAGTGATTTTAAATAACTAATTACCTCATGAACCACTTTGGAACAGCCTGGAAAACATTATATAAGGCCTCATTTTTTATTTTAATGGTCTGGACATATAGTAAAGATAATCTGATAAAGTTGGATTCTTTTGGTTAATCTAGCAAGTGTTAGGAGTTAGACTATGCTCTAAGAGAAGTATTGTATGTAACTAATAAACAAAAATGAATAATAATAATAAATTATGGCTTATATCACATGTTATATTATTTTGGAATGGTTTAATATCAATTTATGGTTAAGTTATGTTACATGTACTTATGTTTGAGTGTTTTGACTAATTTATATATTGTTGTGGAATTATGGATGGAACCAGCACTAGTGTAGCTTTGTAGAATGATATGGAATGATGTTAATTTCAAGGAATATGTATTGAACCTTAATGTATGATTTTTTGCATCACCATTGTATTTGCAACTCTCTCAAGCCCCATTGATATGTTTTACATGTTATTGGAAAAGGATTAATTACTACATTAAACCCTTATAAAACCTATCTGAGATAGATTGGTCCATTAGAGTATCCAATTTGGTACTCGGTTGTACCTTTATTTCATACATATCATACACCATAATGCGTACAAATCATACATAAGGTAGTTACCTTATTTGGTGGTTTATGCGATTGGAAGAAACTTACTTGATTTGGCAGTTTTGGAAAATCAACTTGTTGAGTTACAAAATTGTGTACAACAGCCTGTAAAACAAAATATGAAGGATTTTTTGAGTGTGGAATCATACAAGCTCTATTAATATATGATTTTGTATCATATAGTGTGTCATTTTTGCTTCCATACAAGTTATTCATTGGGCGTAAACTAGTAGTTTTAGAGATCGTACGATCGTACGATTTGGTAAAAATTTAGGATTAGTAAATTGACCATATTAAGCATTAGAATTCACCTATCAACCAGTAATATTACACCCATATGCTACAATTATATATTCTCAACTAAAATAATGTCTCCAACTCTTGAGAGGAAATATAATTGCTACCAATTCTAGATCATGTTTTGCATAGTTAACCTCATGTTATTTTAGTTTCCTTGATCCATAGGCTATTACTTGCTCATTCATATGAGATAAATCTTCCAAAATATTCCAATGAAGCATTTTTACAAATAGAAAAACTCCCTTTAGGATTGGGTATCTTTAGTATAGGTGACATAGTAAGCTTTGCTTAAGTAGAACAAAGGTTGCCTCACATTTATATGTCCACATAAATTATTTTTATTTCCTTTGAATGTTAGTTATTGGATAGGTTATCTTGGTGTAATACTTGATATATCACCTATAGTAACTAGCCAAACCCATTAAACTTTTAACTTCTATCATATTTTTTTATGGTGACCAATTCAAAATAGCCTCTATTTTGTTAGGATCTGCTACGATCCCTATTTTTGACACAATATATCCTTGGTACTGTAATTTTAGTACATAAAATTCACACTTGGACATGTTACCATACAACCATGTTTTCCTTAACAACTCTAGCGCCAATCTAAGATGTCTATCACAAAATGTCATCCAAAAATACTAGAACAAATCTATCCAAGTACATCTTGAAGATAATATTCATCAGTTTCATAAATATTGCTAGAGAATTCATAAAAAAAAAGGTAAGATAGTAAACTCCTAGTGTCGATAATGAGTTTTAAAGGTTTTTTTATGAGTATCCTTCTCACGGATCCTCAATTGGTGGTATCCCAATTTCAAATCAATATTTGAAAAGATTGTAATATTTTTAGTTGATCAAAAAGATCTTTAATTATGGGTAAAGGATATATATTCTTTATAGTTGCCTTATTTATCATTCTATAGTCTATGCATAATCTCACGGAACCATTTTTCTTCTTTACACACTTGGTCTGATTAATCCTATTTCCAAAATTCCTTGTAGTTTTACCTTCAAATCTTGCATTTCTATAGGATTCATTCTATAAGGAGCTCTATGAATAGGTTCTATTCCAGGTTGAAGCTCAATTGTAAAATCAAATTCCCATTTAGGGGGTAATCCAAGTAAATATTCTGGAAATACATCCCTAAATTATTAGAGAACTGGGTGTTTTCTGAACATCTCTTCCTTCTTTTCTTTCTCAATTTTATTTATCTTGACTACATATACCATTCCTCCATTTTTAATGGCTTTCTTGAGTTACATTTCCAAGAAAATATGGGATTGGAATACGCCTTTTATATTGTACATAATTTGAACATCCCTACCATATTCTAGGTACTCAATCCATCTATATTGAAAATTGATTGTTGCTTTATGTGATTGCAACCAACCCATTCCTACGATTACATCAAAGGTATGCAAAGGCACTATGTACATACATTCTATTGTCATTCCAATACGTAAGGTAATTTTTTTTATAAGGTAACATTGATTTACATAGTAGGTTTATCCTAAACCATATTTGAATTTCCACCCATATACCAATATTGATGGCATTAATGAAATATATTTAACTAAACTAGTGGAAACAAATCTATCTATAGCACCACTATCAATCAAGATTTTAACATCCTTACCAAAAAACTTACCCTTTATCAATAGTGGTATTACTTGAGCATCCATGTCATAATTCCCTGTTGTAGCATAAATCTTGTGTGTGGGTTCCTTAGATGTAGATTCATTGTATATTGGTTCCTTTCCCTTTGAACTCATTCCTGCTCTTTATGGGTAATTATCGGTATAATGTGATCCTCTACAAAGATAACACCCTTCTTTCATTCCTGGATGTGAATAATTATCTTATCTCTATTATGGTATATTTTTATGGTTGTTGGGATTATAGTTCTTTCCTTGGAACCTCCTTTTGAACTTACCCTACTGCTAGTCATTTCTTTTGTCATACTTAGAGAAAATTTTGTTTGCTTGTTCTTTTTCCCACTTAACAAAACTTGCGCTATTTATTTTCCTTAGTTCTTATTTTCCCTACTCATCTAAACATTCATAGTCAAAATAGGGTTTGAGATATGTTTCAAATTTTCTAGCCAAATCATAGGCCTTTTGCAAAGTAGTAGGTTCCTACATATCTACCTCTTGCCCTATTCTAGGATTTGCTCCTAGTAAAAACTTATGAATCTTCATTTTATCATTATAAGTAGGTACATACTTTAGCAACTTGAAAAATATTTGATAATATGTTTCCACTATCCTATTTTCCTACCAAATTTTATTAAACTCCTCAAACTTCTAGGTATAGAAGTGTTCTATGAGGAATCTTATTTTAAATACTACTACAAATTCTTCCCACTTTAGGTCAACTTTTTATGCTAGTTTTTTATCCTCACTAAGATTTTTCCATCAATCCAAACCATATCCTTGCAATTGCAATATGGCATAGATATTCGAGTACCAGAGTAAAATTTCTTCATATTATAATAGGTTTCAATTTCTTACAACCAAATCTCAGCTTTATCTACATCTTCCTCTCCATAGAATTTGGAAGACTTTAAATGTTTCATCTCTTTTCCCAAGTTCGACTCAAGTCGAATCCTGGCCAATTGTATCTTAGTAAGGGATTAATTTACCTATCCCTTATTAGAGTTCCCAATCTATATTTCCTAATTTAGCATGACATCCAACAAATTTTTTTATGTTTCCATATGTTTCTAAAGTAGGACCACAATCACTATGAGATTCTCACCTTCATTACTAATATTCTCTCTTTTATTTCTAGGGTTCTATGAACCCACATCCAGGTTTTGTCCTCTACATTAGTCCATCATGTTTGCCTTGTCATTGGGACAACACTTCCTCTTCTTCTCTTTGGTGGTATTGTCCTTGGCCACACACAAAAGGGATAGTAGGAGTTAGTTCACCATCACTTCTTTGGTTGGTTTCTCCTATCATCAACTAAATTTCTAGTTATCATAAATAGTCAGATCAGTTTAACTTTTAGTAGTTTTTTTAAACAAGGTATAATCCTTTTGTAGGTATATTTTCTATTACACACCCAAAATTATTTTTGCATAGTGAGCCTATTCCACTAAAAATCATGCTCTAATACAAAAATATCAAAACCCAATTTTCTCTATTGAATTTACTAGCATGATTATTTTCTAGTTAGACTATCACTCGGGTATTAAGTTCCTTACTTCACTACCAAAGGATCTCCCTTCACTGATCTTACTTTTTTTCATTAATGCAAGTTCACTAAGGTGTATGGATTCACACCATGTCTATACTTACATTTATATATCCATGTAAGTACACTATATGTGAAAATTCACCTATCACTATACTTACATTCGTCTATCAATGTAAATACACTAGGTGTAGAGATTCACTCATTCCTACTGTATACATACTTCTCTTTATGTAGAAGAACTAAGTGTAGTCCAATAGAGCTATCACTTCCATTAAAGCTAAAGGTTAACCCATTACTTTTGCATAAATTGAAAATATTGTGCCAACACCACATTTCACATTATATCTTTTTATGTGAGTGCATTTAACACCTCGACTAACTCTCTTTTCCATTAGATAAGCTAGTCGTATCTAATTCAAGGGTATTAAAATTTTTAACCTCTATTATTTTTTGCTTACTCATGCCATGCCATTATTTTATTTTCTCTCTAGATAACTACCCAACTCATGATAAACTTGACAACTTAAATAATATTTAAATTAAATAATAACATAGTGCTAGTTTCTAGGAAATCAACATCAGATCTCTTATGACCAATCCAATAGCTAGAAAAATGTTCTAAAATAATTAAAATAATCTATTGAAAGTTGAATCTTAAATAATGTCCAAATTTCTATGCCAAATCTTACTTATACATTACTTCCCCAAAGGATAGTAACTCAATTTTCTAATCCAATCTCGATATCTATAAAAATTAAAAAGGATGAAACACTCACTCATGTTTAAATAATCCATCATTATGGTTCGAGTGAATATACAAAGCTACATATCAATGAGAACTCAGACCTTTCATTATAACAATAATGTTACAAATCCTTTGAGCAACATGTGCTAAAATAATAATAATTAATAGAAGTAAATAATATAATCTCTCTAGTTTACACAAATTCAGCTACTGTTTCATTTCTAGAGTCGACTAGATTAGGCATTAAGTCATAATATCCTTAACAACATAGAATGATATAGTTACAATGCTCTATAGAGTAATTATTACCTTCAACAACAAAAATCAGGTCAATATCTACAAGAAAAAGTTATTGTGTCCTCATCCCTGAGGTTAAATATGTGTTTATCTATTTCTTGGAAAGCATCGAATAAGGAGATAGTTGCATCGCTTTGTCGACCCAACACAATCCATGTATACTTCTTGTTTAGTGAATATTTTACCACTCAAAAAAAATTACATTGTGATGGGATTAGAGATAACTTTGTTTCAATGGTTTTGCATATTTCAATACATGCAAAATATTCTCAAGATGCTTCCTTTTAATACAATTATAATCAAAAGAAACATTCCAGCAACAAGCTACTTTCAACCAATATTTCTTCCTTCAAAGAAATGTACAAGAATTAAAAGAAACATATCTAGTTTATTTCGTCAAATATAACATTTCAATTCCATTCTAAACACCATAAAATCTACCTTTAAAGTAACACACTCACAAAAACCAAAATACAACACAATATGTTTTCTCATATAAAATTTCTTTTGATTTTTTCTACACATTCCATTCTCAGGCATTATTCACAAACCAGGTAGTCTAAATTATTTCTTTAAAGGATCATTGAACCTAAAAAGGTCTTCTGAAAATATTCTAGAAGCCATCGATCAATCTTTCATCTCAATTTGACTACTTTAACATTCCTTATTTCAGATTCTAAATAATTATTCTAAGAAACTTCCCATTTTTATTACTTCAATAATATAAAACATCAATTATTTACCCAAAAAAAATATAAATCACAGTATAACATGCATAGTTCACCATTACAAACCATTTATGAATCCTCATGGTGAAACCTAGAAATCTCAAAGCTAATAAAGTCATCAAATCTGGAAAATATATGAGCTATTATTTAAGAGTCCAAATTTTCTATTTCAGTAGAACATCATTCACAA
Source organism: Wollemia nobilis (assembly GCA_028583015.1). Taxonomy (NCBI): domain Eukaryota; kingdom Viridiplantae; phylum Streptophyta; class Pinopsida; order Araucariales; family Araucariaceae; genus Wollemia; species Wollemia nobilis. The sequence goes on from JAQPPZ010016349.1 coordinate 4,887,416, forward strand.
CACTCAAAATTCATAATACAAACAAAGTTGTAGTATATACGACACCAGTATCCATATATGAGTCATATTGTATTCTGGTTCTATTAGAATCATTTATTTTTCTTCTTTAAAAACTAGCATAAGTAGTTTTTTCTTTCTTAAGATTTCTTCCACGTTCAAGAGAACCAATTCGAGAAATAAATGAAACATCAATATAGCAACAGAGACATCCATTTACCCTATCACAATAGAGTTCAAGCACCATTCTTATCAAACAAACTAGACCACAAAGTCACTGAATTACCTATTATCTAGCAATATCCTTTCCTCGACCTGATTTACCAGGTGCTTTTTTTTTCTATGAGCTCTCCTCTCCTTTTCTCCTCCTTGAACTTCTCAACCACAATCCTCTATGTTTTTCCTTTTGACCTCATTTACTGCCATTGGTTTCCATTACCTCATTTTTCATCCAGATTCTTTGGTGGAAATTACTCCTCTCCATACTCTTCAACACACCACTCATTTATCACATGAAGGGAAGAAATTCCAGAAGTCTCGAAAGATCTAATTAATGACCCACTACAAGCATATTTCCATAATATAAACTAGTAGTTCTTTCTATTTGCTTTTTTATAAGCTAAGCATCAAAATGTAGTAATAATAATACAACATTCATTTTTATTATCTCTTTAATAGCCTTATGATTCCTTTTTTTTATTCACAGTAATACAAGAAGAAAAACATTAATTTATTTCGCTATAATACTTTTCTTTTTCAAACAAAATTTCTTCATAAGTAATTGCTATGTAAATTCAAAATCAAAACAACCTAATAATTATTTTCTTATGTAATTCATGTTATGCATTATTTATGAAAGGGGCATTTATTAGTGTTGCATCTGTTAGAAATTTGAGGTATTTTATGTTGTCATTGATGTCACATGGATCATTGATATCACATGGGTCACATTAAGTTTTGGTGGTCAAAGTATTTCATAAATAAACATTTATGATAGTTTGGAAAGCATGAATATTTTGGAAATTATTTATGATAGTGCAATGGATTCAGTGATAGTGAAGATGAGATGACACATCAATAAAATAGGCATGGTCAAAGAAATCATGAGATTTTGTTTGCTATAGAAGATGATAATTATATCAGTGACAGTGAATATGAATAAGGGTTTTTCTATGGGATAAAATAAGTAGAATAAGAACATTCACTCCAAACAAAAGAAGTTATACAAGAGAATGTTGTAATAAATATAGATGTCTCAGCTTATCTAAAGGAAGACTTCAATGATATCCATAAGCAACTACAACAGGCTAAGGATAATCTAAAAGAATTGAGATGTTCCATACGTGAGAAGTTTGATCTATCACATGAATCAAAAGGTCATGTGATGCCAATCTATTTAAGAGACAATAAATATGGATGCCAATCTACTACTTGACACAAATGAAGAGAAAGAAGAGAAAGATTCCAAAGCACCAAAAGTCTCATATTTTAGGTTTGGGGAATCACACTCAAAGGAAAGGAAGTTCTAAAAGATGAAATAAAGGAAGCATCTAAGTTTTATGAAGAAAGTTCCAAAGTTCCTATGGCTCAAAATATTCAATTTGGATTTTTTTTTGAGATAGGTGAATCAAGTTCAAAAGGAAAAGACATACTTGAAGAGGAAAGCAATGAAGAAATTAAGTAAAAGGATTTAGATACTACAAATAAGGTTCAAGGATGCAATGCACAAGTTGAAATTGATCATAGGGATAATGGTCAAGAAATGTATGACAAACCAAGGCGTGAACAAAGGGATTTTCAAGGACATTGTCTTTTCTTGAAATGGATTTGGACACAGGGCTATACACTGCAGGGTCCATGGATCAAAGAAGTTTGATTTTTCTAGAAGAAACTTCAAAGGAAGAAGGCATGTTTTTCAAGGACATTGCTTCTTATGCAACAAAATTGGTCATAGAGCTTCTCAGTGCAAATAAAATGAGCAAAATGTTTTTGGTTTTAGAGATACACAATTCAGAAGTCATGGTCATAATGGTCATCAAAAGAGAACTTCACAATACAAAGTTCAAGAAAGTAATGGATATGGAAATTATTTTAAGAAAGAATTCAGGATTTGGGCACCATACAAAGGCTACAATATCAAGTGTTTTAATTGAAATAACTTTGGACATATTGCAAAATGGTGTAGGACTCAATTCCAAATAGGTTCAAGGCAAGAAGGACAAATAGGTTCAAGACAAGAGGACCAAGTAATTCATTAGGAGAAGGATATCAGAAAAATAAGGAAGGAAGTTGATAGAGGAAAGAAAAAATGTAATATGGAAGTAAAAGTACTCCCACCCAAAAATTAATCATCTCAAGAGAGAATGTGGTGAGTGGGATAAGCTTAAGAGTCATATATTTTAGCCCCATAGGTGTCTCTTTTGCCATTGATGTCAAAGTGGGAGAGATTTGAGTAACGGGGAAAGATTTACGTTAGGGGGAGCAGCCTCCAAAGAGAGCATTGAGTTAGGGGGATTAGCCTCCAAAGAGAGTATTGAGTCAGGAGGGGTAGCTTTGATTCTCAGAAATGGTTTTTGTAGTGATTGTGGTGATTTGCATTAGAGATATTGCCATTGAATACAAAGGGAGATATTGTGGGAAATTTGAGGTATTTTATGTTGTCATTGATGTCACATGGATCACATTGAGTTTTGGTGGCCAAATTATTTCATAAATAAGCATTTATGATATTTTGGAAATCATGAATATATACAGGGTTTTTGTGAAAACCAAGGAAAGAAAAATAAAAGGTTTTATTTAAAACCATGGATGGCATATTTGAAATGGATTTTTCTTAAAACCCAGGTTGGCTTTTTGTTTCGTCAAAAAATGTGCCCCGATGTCGGAGATATTTAATTTTATATATTTAAGTCTAAATTTCAATTATTTAAAATTAAAATTTAAATTTAAAATTAAAAGTTAATTTATAGCACCGACGTCAAAAGAAAGGAGGCATCTAATATTAAAGTTTAATTTATAGCGTCGATGTCAAACTAAAGGAGGAAGGCATATATAAATATGCCACCAAATGTTTTTATTGATAACCCCCATGTCCTCGATGATGGTGATGTGTTTGAATTTCTAAGAAAGTGAAAGGTATCAATGTGTTAAAGAATGTGGAAAGGGTGTTCATTCGAAGAGGGAGAAAAGGCGTCGCAGCTCACTCGAATCTAGCGAAGAAATGAGGTAATAAAATTAAGGGAGGTCCCTTACCAAGCACGTAGGCACTTGTGGCCTAGCGGAAAGAGGAAGGCATGTAAGGTGTTGAAGCACCAGTAGATCCAAAATTTGAATCCCATTAGTACTAGTTTTGTAAAGTGAAAGGGAGGACCCTTTTGGTGCACATGGTGTTTGAGGACACGCTCGGAGTAAAAAATAGAAGGTTTTCTCTCAGTTTTCTATGTGAGCAGTTGTCTCACATGGTTGTTGGTGCAGTGGTTAGAGTAGTGCAGGGGCAGCAACCAGGGATTGAATCCCACTGAAAACAAAGGCAAGTTAATAACTTTTCCTAATATTTTATTTTTCTAAGGTTACCCTAGGAGAGATAAGGGTTTTGATGCATGTTGAGAAAAAGAGATATTTCTAGTGATTTTCCTTTTAGAAGTATATCACATTATATATCATTGAGAAGCTTATTTTAAGGGCTATTAGATTTACTTTCTTAGAGGGAGAAATAAGGTGTATGTAAAGAGATAATTCTATTTTTGAAAAGGGGTTCAAAAGTGAATAATTATTTCATAAGGGGACATGATGCATTTTGTTGAGTAGGAGTGATAAGGTGTTATTTGGATATTGTTTTTATGATATTAATCATGATCTCTAACCCTTGCTGAAATTTGAAAAAGAAGTTTGTTGAGTGTGGTAGATTTCCAAAGAGATTTCTTCATATTCATAAAAGGTATGGGCACATTCTCCTATTGCTTGGTTATGGTGGTTGATTTCTGAAATATCATTCGAGAGAAAAGGATTGATTGTGGTTTCCTTTTCAAAAATGGTTGGTTGAATGCTTCAAGGTTTTCTAGTTTGAGAGTTGTGTTTAAACATTATTTTATAAGCATAGTTTTTGAAGCCCATTGGTTATGCAAATAACTTGAAAAGAACATGAGTATAATTGTAATGTGATATTTGTGGTTGAGCATTGTTGGAAATATTTGAGTTGAGTTGATTGAGCCTAGTCAAGTGATGTGTGAAGTGATTGTTCAAGTTCCATAAAATAAACTATTCTATAAATCTAATTTGAGTTGAGATTGAGCTTAGAACATATTGAGTCTCTAAAAATTCTCTTTATGCTTCTATGAGTTGACTTGAGTTGAGTTGAGATTGAGCTTAGAACATATTGAGTCTCTAACAATTCTCTTTATGCTTCTATGAGTTGACTTGAGTTGAGTTGATATTGATTTGAGTTGAGATCATTGTGGATCATTGTTGTCATCCATTATAGAGGGTATTACCATTCATTGTTGATTTCATCATTGAGCCTTGCATTTGTAGATTTGTGGATGATATTTGAATGCTACTTGAGCATGATTGGTTGAGCCTTTGAGAAGGTATTTGGGATAGATTTTTGGACATATTTGTGGTAGTTTTTGTGCATGATTGATTGAGCCTTGAGAAGGCTTTTGGAATAAAATTGTGGAGAGTTGTTGAGCATATTTAAGCAAGTTCTATGTGAGCTTGTTGAGCATATTTGGACAAGTTATATGTGAGCTTGTTGAGTATATTTGGACAATTTTTGTGTGAGCTTGTTGAGAATATTTGGATAAGTTCTATGTGAGCTTGTTGATCATATTTGGACAAGTTCTGTGTGAGCTTGTTGAGCATATTTGGACAAGTTTTGTGGGAGCTTATTGAGAAAATTTAAACAAGTTCTATGTGAGCTAGTTGAGTAGATTTGGATATGTTCTATGTGAGCTTTTTGAGTAGATCAGTGTGTTGCCTACCTGAGTAGATCAATATATTTCCTACATAAGCATATCAATGTATCGCCCAGTTGAGGAGATAAGTGGATTGCCTACCTGAGTAGATTAGTGTGTTGCCTAGCTAAGAAAATCAGTGTATTGCCTACTTGAGTAGATCAGTGTGTTGCCTAGATGATTATATCAGTGGATTACCTACCTGAGAAGATCAGTGTGTTACCTAGATGAGCAGATCAGTGGAGTACCTACCTTATCAGATCAGTGTATTACCTAGCTTTGAGCAGATTAAAGTAATCATTGTATTAGATAAATATCCTTATTTCTATGTGAAATATTATAAGGATATTATCTTGTGGAGTACCCCACATTAGGGGAACCACATTAAAATATTATGTCTCAATTTTGTGTGGTGACTTGTGCTCTTGCTTACTATTTATATCTGGGTTATTAATGCACATGACTATATTTGGTTATTGAAATTAAGGACATTAATTGATATTGGTTTGGAAAGAAAGCAAAAAGTGGATGCTATACTATTCACCCTCCCTCTCAGTATAAGCTTGTGTTCTTCAATTGGTATCAGAGTAGGTTCCTTAGGATAACATCTTGAGGGCATATTCTATAAGAATACATATGGCTTCACATAATGGATCATATAAAAATAAGTCACCACTATTTGAGGATAACAATTATGCTTTCTAGAGCATGAGAATGAAGAACTACTTAATATCACAAGGATATGAGGTATGGCATATGGTTGAAAAAGAGTATAAGGTTGAAGGTAATCCCGAGGCAGATAAGACTATTAGAAAATTGATTGAGATCAATGCAAGGATAATAAATTATATTTTGAGTGGGATACATGAGACATATTTTGTAAATGTCATGGTATGTGATTCAGCTAATGAAATGTGGACCAAGTTGCGAAATACATATGCAGGATATTCCAAGGTAAAGTTGTCAAAACTACAAACTCATAGAAAAATATTTGAGGAATTGAAAATGGAATATTCTAAAGATAATTCAATGTTTTTACTTCGAGTTGATGAGATTACTAACACCATGAGAGGCCTAGTATTTGAGATGAAAGAATAAGAAGTTACTCAAAAGGTTTTGAGATCACTTCCCATAAAGTATGATGTAAATGTTTTAGCAATGTAAGAAACAATGAATATCAACAAGCTAACAATGGAATAACTACAAGGAACTCTCACAACTTATGATATGAGGGTGATTAAGCATCATTTTACAATAAAAGAGATTGCATTAAAGGCTTTAGAGAAAGAGAAAAAGAAGGTTCTAGATATATATAGAGATCCAATTAATAATGAGGAAGCTAACTTCATCAAAACAAATAAGGACTTAAGGTATTTCAAGGATATGAGGAAAGTTAGATGCTACAAGTGTGGTGATATTGGTCACTATGCACACAAGTGTCCACATGAAGAAAATAGTGATGATGAAAAACAAGGTCATACATTAAAAGAAGATGGAAAGCAGAAGCATTGCAAATATGACATATACAAGCAAAACAAGTATGAGAAGAAGACAAATTTTGTAAGGTAAAGAAAACTTACTACATTGTAGAATTAAGTGATAGCTCAGATCACAATTATAAAGACAAGTTAGATGATGAAAATAAAGAACATATATTCCTTGGAATAGAATGTGAAGGATAAAAATGATTTTTGTGAGGTCAAAGATATCATAGATCAGGATATTGCAATGGATTCAATGATAGTGAAGGTGATATGACACATCAAGGAAACAGACATGGTCAAATAAATCATGAGAGTTTGTTTCCTATAGAAGATGATAATGATCTCAGTGACAGTGAATATGAAGAAGGGTTTTTCTAAGGGATAAAATAAGTAGAAGAAGAATGTTCACTCCAAACATAAGAAGTTATACAAGAGAATATTGTAAGAAAGAAAGATATCTCAACTGATCTAAAGGAAGACTTCAATGATATCCATAAGCAACTACAAGAGGCTAAGGAGAATCTAAAAGAATTGATATGTTCCATACGTGATAAGTTTGACCTATCACATGACTCAAAAGGTCAAGATATTTTCACTAAGAAGTAAACATGTATTTCAAAGACAATAAATATGGATGCCAATTTACTACTTGACATAAATGAAGAGAAAGAAGAGAAATATTTCAAAGCACCAAAAGTCTCATATTTTAGGTTTGGGAAATCACACTCAAAAGGAAAGGAAGTTCTAAAAAATGAAATCAAGGAAGCACCTAAGTTTTACAAAGAAAGGTCCAAAGTTCCTATGGCTCCAAATATTTAGTTTGAATCTTGTTTTGAGATAGGTGAATCAAGTTCAAAAGGAAAATAAATACTTGAAGAGGAAAGCAAGGAAGAAATTAAGGAAAAGGATTTAGATACTACAAAGAAGGTTCAAGGATGCAATGCACAAGTTGAAAATGATCATAGGTATAATGGTCAAGAAAGGTATGAGGAACCAAGGCATGAACAAAGGGATTTTCAAGGATATTTTTTTTCTTGTAATGGATTTGGACACAGGGTTATACACTATAGGGTCCATGGATCAAAGAAGTTTTATTTTTCTAGAATAAACTTCAAAGGAAAAAGGTATGGTTTTCAGGGACATTCCTTCTTATGCAACAGGATTGGTCATAGAGATTCTTAGTGCAAATAAAATGAGTAAAATTGTTTTGGTTATAGAGATACATAATTCATAAGTCATGGTCATAATGGTCATGAAAACAAAGATTCACAATACAGGGTTCAAGAAAGGAATGGACATGGAAATTATTTTTAAAAAGAATTCAGGATTTGGGTACCATACAAAGGCTACAATATCAAGTGTTTTAATTGTAATAACTTTGGACATATTGCAAAATGGTGTAGGACTCAATTCCAAACAGGTTAAAGGCAAGAAGGACAAATAGGTTCAAGACAAGAGGATCAAATAATTCATAAAGAGAAGTATATCAAAAAATATGGAAGGAAGTTGATAGAGAAAAGAAACAATGTAATATGGGAGTAAAAGTACTCCCACCCAAAAATTAATCACCGCAAGAGAGAAGGTGGTGAGGGGGCTAAGCTTAAGAGTCATATCTTTTAACCCCATAGGTGTCCCTTTTGCCATTGATGTCAAAGGGGCAGATATTTGATTAAGGGGGAGACATTTGAGTTAGAGGGATCAACATCCAAATAGAGCATTGAGTTAGGGGGAGCAACCTCCAAAGAGAGTATTGAGTAAGGGGGAGTAGCTTTTATTAACAAAAATGGTTTTTTGAAGTGACTATGGTGTTTTGTATTAGAGGTGTTGCCATCAATGACAAAGGGGAATATTGTTGGAAATTTGAGGTATTTTATGTTTTCATTGATGTCACATGGATCATTGATGTCACATAGATCACATTGAGTTTTTTTGGCCAAAGTATTTCATAAATAAGCATTTATGATATTTTGGAAAGCATGAATATATACAAGGTTTTTGTAAAAACCAAGGTAGGAAAAATAAAAGGTTTTATTTAAAACCATGGATGGCATATTTGAAATGGGTTTTTCTTATAACCCAAGACGGCTTTTTGTTTCATCGAAAAATGTGCCCTAGTGATGGAGATATTTAATTTTAAATATTTAAGTCTAAATTTTAATTATTTAAAAATAAAATTAAAATTTAAAATTAAAAGTTAATTTATAGTGCCAACATCAAAAGAAAGGTGGAGGCATATAATATTAAAGTTTAATTTATAGCATCAACTTCAAAAGAAAGGAGAAAGGCATATATAAATATGCGACAAAATGTTTTGATTGATAACCCCCATGCCCTTGATCATGATGATGCATTTGAATTGCTAATAAAGTGAAAGGTGCCAACGTGTTAAAGAGTGTGCAAAGGGTGTTCGTTCGAAGAGGGAGCAAAGGCATCGCAGATCATTCGAATCTAGTGAAGAAAGGAGGTAATAAAAGTAAGGGAGGTCCCTTACCAAGCACCATAGGTGCTTGTGGCCTAGAAGCAAGAGGAAGGTGCATAATTTGTTGATGCGCTAGTAGATCCGAAGTTTGAATGCAGTTGGCACTAGTTTTACAAAGTGAAATGGATGACTCTTTTGGCACACATGGTTTTTGAGGACACGCTCACAACAAAAAAATAGAAGGCACTCATTGTTCTATGTGAGTGGTTGGCTCACATGGTTTTTCGTGCAGCGGTTAGATTGGTGCAGGGGCAATGATCGAGGATCAAATCCCGTTGAGGACAAAGGCAAGTTAATAATTTTCCTAATATTTTATTTTTCTAAGGTTGCCCTAGGAGAGATAAGGGTTGTGATGCATGTTGAGAAAAAGAGATATTTCTAGTGATTTTCCTTTTAGAAGTATATCATATTATATATCCTTGGAAATATTATTTCTTGGGCTATTTGATTAGCTTGATTAGAGCAAGAAATAAGGTTTATGTAAAGAGATAATTACATTTTTGTAAAGGGGTTTAAAAGTGAAGGTTATTTTTTTCTATTTCAAAAGTGATTAATTATTTCATAAGGGGACATGAAGCATTTTGTTGAGTAGGAGTGATATGGTGGTATTTTGATATTGTTATTATGATATTAATCATGATCTCTAATCCTTGTTGAAATTTTAAAAATAATTTTTTTTTGTGTGGCATATTTCCAAAGAGGTTTCTTTATCTTCATAAAAGGTATGGGTACATTCTCCTATTGATTGATTATGGTGGTTGATTTCTAAAATATCATTGGAGAGAAAAGGATTGATTGTGGTTTCCTTTTCAAAAGTGGTTTTTTGAATGCTTCAAGGTATTTTTATTTGAGAGTTGTGTTTAAACCTAGTTTTATAAGCATAGTTGTTGAAGCCCATTGGTTATGCAAAGAACTTGAAAAGAACATGAGTATCATTGTAATGTGAGATTTGTGGTTGAGCATTGTTGGAAATATTTGAGTTGAGTTGATTGAGCCTAGTCAAGTGATGTGTGAAGTGATTGTTCAAGTTCCATGAAACAAACTATTCTATAATTCTGATTTGAGTTGATATTGAGCTTAGAACATATTGAGTCTCTAAAAATTCTCTTTATGATTCTATGAGTTAACTTGAGTTGAGTTGAGATTGATCTTAGACCAAATTGAGTCTCTAACAATTCTTTTTATGTTTCTATGAGTTGACTTGAGTTAATTTAATATTGATTTGAGTTGAGATCATTTTGGATCATTTTTGTCATCCATTATAGAGTGTATTGCCATTCATTGTTGAGTTCATCATTGAGTCTTGCATTTTTAGATTTGTGGATGAGATTTGCATGCTACTTGAGCATGATTGGTTGAGCCTTTGAGAAGGTATTTGGGATAGATTTCTAGACTAATTTGTGGCAATTTTTGTGCATGATTGATTGAGCCATGAGAAGGCTTTTGGGATAGATTTGTGGACAGTTGTTGAGCATATTTGAGCAAGTTCTGTGTGAGCTTGTTGATCATATTTGGACAAGTTTTGTGTGAGCTTGTTGAGCATATTTGGATAAGTTTTGTGTGAGATTGTTGAGCAAATTTGGACAAGTTATGTGTGAGCTTGTTGAGAATATTTGGACAAGTTATGTGTGAGCTTGTTGAGCATATTTGGATAAGTTCTATGTGAGCTTTTTGAGTAGATTTAAACAAGTTCTATGTGAGCATGTTGAGAAAATTTGGACAAGTTTTGTGTGAGCTTGTTGAGCAGATCAGTGTGTTGCCTAGCTAAGTAGATCAGTGGATTAACTAGCTGAGTAGACCAGTGTGTTGCCTAGTTAAGTAGAATAGTGGATTTCCTACCTAAGCAGATCAATGTATTGCCTAGCCGAGCAGATAAGTGGATTTCTTACTTGAGAAGATTAGTGTGTTGCCTAGATGAGCAGATCAGTGGATTGCCTACCTGAGCATATCAATGTGTTGCCTAGCTAAGCAGATCAGTGGATTGCCTACCTAAGCAGATAAATGTATTACCTAGCTAAGCAGATTAGTTGAGTTCCTATATGAGCAAATCAATGTATTGCCTAGATTTGAGCAGATAAAAGTAATCATTGTATTGGATAAGGATCCTTGTTTTTGTGTGAAATATTATAAGGAGATTATCTTGTGGAGTACCCCACATTGGGGGAACCACGTTAAAATCTTATGTCTCAATTTTACGTGGTGAATTGTGCTCTTGCTTACTATTGCTATATGAGTTATTAATGCACATTGTTATATTTGGTTATTGCAATTAAGGAGATTAATTGATATTGGTTTGGAAAGAAAGTAAAAAGTGGGTACTATACTATTCACCCCCCTCTTAGTATAAGCTTGTGTTCTTCATCATCCTCAATTATTTTGATAAATAATCCATCACATCATTTTCCTCAAGGCAATCCTGTTCTTGGTGGTTATTTCTTTATTCCACCTACAAGCGACTTATCCCTGCCAAAAGTGTAATTTCATAAGCAACATCACATTCTAACTTAAAATATATATTTCATAGAGTTTAACATACCATTTTCCAATATTCCTTTAAAAATATAGATATCACATTTTCCATAAAATGTGCGTGTTTTGCATATCTAACTCAAAATATTTAATCATCCCTTCAAGACAACCACATAGAAAAACATAAATATTACAAAAACAAAATTTCCACCAAGGGATGGTAATGACACATGGACATGGTACTTGATTGTGAGCTCTCATGAATAAATAAATTTTTTGATCATGAATTTGAGAGGGAATAGAGAATTATGTATTTGATCTAATGATTATTTTCATTGTAGAGAAGTTGGTCACTTAAATCAAAATTACCCTCATAATTTTGATGCATAGATAACTTCTCTTAATTATTGGAGAGAGTTATCTAGTGTTAAAATCTTGGTATTAAATAGTATAGGTTTAGAAAGTAGGTTTATATGACTAGGTTTATACTTGTGAAACTTAGCCCTTTTGTGGAAATTAAAGGTAAATTAAAAAATCTTTAATTTCTATTTTTGCACATAGCAAAGTCAATGAGGTGTGTTTAAGTAATAGTATAATTATTGAATTTATAAATGGTTTGTTGGAGGACCTTTTTTAACCACAAGATAATGTTGGTAATTCCTCCGAAGTTGTAATGGGTAAGTGGATATTCAAAACCTAATATGTCTCCCATAGTCCTTAGTTATTAAAATATTTCTTTCTATTGGAATACTATAGAGAGATATGGAGGTAACATAAAGAAACCTCATATTTCTCCCTTATATCAATGTAATATTGCCTTAGGTACATGGGAACATCTAATAATAATAATGAGTCTATTAGTTGCTTTTCTTAGATGTTTATGGATGATGAATGTGTTCTAATGAAATATTTAAATTTATCTATTAGACCTAGTTAGGACTCAATTCATGGTAATTTCGTTAAAGTGTTAGCCAATAAGTCTATTAATTGAGAAAAGTAGAGGTTTCTCAATGTTCTCAATGCATGGTGATAAATCAAATTTATATATTTAGCCTTGGTTCCTATCTAGACTCCTTATTAGACATGTTTAGACTCCTTATTAGACATGTTTGGTGATAATTCTTAAGTTTGTTCCAAGTATATATTAGCTTCAAGCTATCACTTTGATGCAAACACTATGTTAGTGACAAACCACTTGGAACTATGACTAATATATAACCAAACCCTTGGATCCCATCTAGCTAATCCCATATAAAAACAATAAAAGCTATTGGTGCCACTAAATGATAAATGGAAAACAACTAAGTCATATATCACCATCAAAAGGTTGTTGTAGTTGTTTCATAGTAGTTTAACCACTTCACACTTCAATAAATAGCACTTAGATTTTAGAAGTACAAAAAATAAATTCCTAGTTCTTTTTATGCTTCCAAGATGTGCTAGAAGCTAAAGTACATCACCATTAGGTCCCTTATAGCATTGTGCATTATTTTTATATAAATTTAGCTTAGGAATTCTTCTTAATGAGGAAATAAAGAATCTATGACTCTTCTTGCCTTATATTTTATTTTTTCTTACTATTACTACACCTCTATAGAATAAAGTGTATAATACCTTGCAATGCCACATTATGTTATATACCTATGAAGCAATTTCATGATTAATATAAGAGCTTTTATTTTTTTTATTAATAGCCTAATAAGGGATTGAAAGGTCGTCATACCTCTTACATAAACTTCCTTACAAGGATATCATAAAAGGTAAATAAAACATGGTTCCAAGCCCATATGGACTAAAAATTATAAAGAACCAGCCTAAAGCACCTGATAAAAAATATACATACTACACTATCAATAACAAAAATAACTAATCAATAATTAACTTTACATACATAACACTCTACCACATATAAACAACAAAAACCATAATAGTTTGATCTAAGAGTTAAACCCAAAAAATTGGCTTCTTCCACTAGAAAGTGAAAATCATTGGGTCGATTTGGCTTCTCCATAGCCATAATTTCAATAAGATGAAGTGAGAAATTATCTTTCCATATAAGAATATCCTAATCCTCCACCCCCATGTTTCCAAATATATTTGCATCACCATTCACCTCTTGATAAACATTCTTCAACTGAAGGTTGTGACAAGACTATAATATCTCTTTCAACCCCACAACCATATCTGCAATGCTCCATCCAAATTCCTATGTAATATAAGAGCTTTAATAACTGAGTCTATCTTTATATTTGTAATATTTTTTGTAACATTCTCTTGTTTGATTATATTGAGGTGCATTTTTTCTAAATAATTTACCCAAATATTATACAACAACATCACTCTAGCCATAATATGTAAGGTACCACACTAGTCCTATATGTTATCCTCCATGTAGACCATCCTAAGGATCAATTCATGGATCAAGTATTAAATCTACATTTGATTCACTAGAGAGAGGAAAATATTTCCTTGAATCATAACATGATATCATCCCTTATATAAACCCTTTATTTATGTAGAAAATTTAAGTATATTTCATTATTTGATGACTATCCACATGCATTCTTGGTGAAATAATCATGATATGACATAATTTTTCACATATAAGTACCTTGAAGCATATTTTCTCTAAAAAGAAACTGATGAAATGGTATATTCAATATTTTAACATGAGATCTAAAACTCATATATTAAGAACCTAATTAAAATTTCTTTGGAGTAATATAGAACCAATCTATCTAAGCAATTTTGGATCTTGTGCTTTAATTGGAATTTCCACCTAGAGTTGCTAACTCTGCATAATTCTAAAGTCAAAATATTTTTAAGGTGCAAAAGCAACATTGGTATTCTAGTCTTTTCGATCTTTATTAATACCAACAAGTTGTACACATGGATTTAGTAGCTACATGTATACTAAATTATCAATCAATTATGTAATTCTAAGAAAAACACTTTTTTAGCCTTGAAAATATCAAAATTGAAATCTACTCATGTGAAGCTATTAGCAATAAAATGGAATATTTAAGCAATCTTGCCTTTTATTAGATAAATATTATTTTAATTGGTTCATGAGTAGTTATACTCCTTATTCCACTACTAACACAAGTACATGCATTTTCAACAACTATGACAACAAAGAGATCACTCTGTCTAGTAGTACACCAAAAAGTACAATGAGCTTGTTAATTTTCTTTACATCAAAGAGGGTAAAATGTATTTAGTGCTCATGTGCATCAACAAACTACACTACTGTATTTATTCCAATATGGAGTGTTGCTAGTGCTATGGTCTATAGTAGTTTTTAGTTTGGCTTAAATCCCAAGGTTTCATATCCATTTTTTCTCCATTTGAATTTCTTCTACCATATTATGGAACAAGTGTATTGTTGAAATTGTATTTTGAATCATATCCAAAGTTAACATTGTATGATGTATTAGAGAGTTGTAAGGGAATTTCATTCGAAAATGTATTAATTTATTATAATATTTTATTGTGTATTCCATGTGGGTCACAATTAACTTCTTGTGACTAAAACCACTTTATAATTTATAATTAACCTAGATCGATCTTGTTATGTCAACTTATATTAAACTTTATTATGTATTTGGATCAATTTAATTTAGACTAGATTTTTTATGTCAACTTAAATTAACCTAGATCAAATTTATTTAATTATTGAAGTGTTGTGAAATTTTATCTATAGATAATAGTGAATACTTATGGTAATCATGGGGATCCCCTAATATTTGTGTCTGTTTTTCTTTCTTTTATATCTTTGCACTTTCCATATAAGATTTTAGTGGTTCAAATAATTCTATTCATTTTTAAAAATTATTATAAATTTGAATATGGTATCATAGTGGGTATGGATCTATCTCACTTGGTTACACACAATCATCCTTTAGATTCTTCGTTATCTCTTATGAGTTTTTGAAAAAATAAAAAAATACGTTATGTTATTTCCTCCTCTATTTTATTATTTGAGGGCAGTAAAGATCTTAATGTCCATCATTTTCTGAAAGTAGGCTTTACAAAATTTATCCTTGTTTGCTAAATATTCATCACCCAGGGGTGTTACTTCAAGGAGGAAAAGTGTGTGTAATAGTTTAAATTTAAATATGGAACCTCTTCAAAACATATGGTTAGTCTTGGTACCTAAGAAAAATAGATTATGTAGAGGATTCCTTTATGGAAGGATGGTGCACTTTATATAAAAGCAATAAGTGATCATTATGTCTAGTAGATAATTTTTTAAAATCCTTATAATGGAGTTTCATATGATTGAATCATAATAGGAATCCTTTTTCTGTGAGTGAGTGTGGAATTTAGAGAACATACTAGAAGCAAATAGGAATGTATTGATGTCACTTCTTATTAATTTTTCAAAATATTGACATGGTGGTTTCAACCATAGCTTGAAAATTATAGGTCATGCATTTGATTCTTAATGTATCCTTTATTTGTAGCTAATAAAATGATCTATGGATTTTACAAAAGCATTCCATTTTTCCCACTATTATGCATAATTACATATTGGCTAGCGGGCTTGTGAAGGATATGGTATGCATTCAAATATTGTGCATCATATTTTATGTAATGCACTAAGTCCTCTTTCTTGGGGAGATTTGGGAGGAATAGAAAATAATTTATTCTACCATGTTGGTTAGTGAATTGTATTTGAAGGATGTGAGGTTGAGGTTCAAGACTCTTTGAAACCATTCATAATTCTTTTAAAGTGTGAAAGATTGTGTCCTTGGATTATGTGGCAGTATCATGTCATACATATAAAAATTTGTTCTATATATAAATCAGTCCAACCAATTAGAGAGCTCTAACTATCATAGTAATAGTGGTTCAAGAGTGTTGATGTTGAAAAATAAGTACAAAACACAAATTAATTATAAATTACAAAGTGTTAGTAGAACATTAGATCTATTTTTTCTAAGGTTTAGATATACAATTTTTATTTTTTGGAGGTCCATTAGGGTAAAAATTTCAAAGACAATAACTTTTACATACAAAATTTTTCTAGGCATGTTTTTTTCTATTGCATAATTTTTTAGCTCTATGCATTAGTGACATTGGCTTATGGATCTATTCCAGTGTTTTGGATCAAATTATTTGGAACAATTCTCATGTCTTATTTCACTAATTTCAAAGAAATATTTACTATTTTCTACTTAAAAAGAATCCTTGTACTATTGTTTTAAGAGATATAGATGGATTTATGATAGTTGCATTAAACTTTAAGTATTTTGGAGACTTACAAGAAAAATAATTTAGTATTTAATTTAGTCAAAACTGCTCCCATGTTTGAGTGATTGCTTAATATTATTCATGAATAACTAATATTTCATGATGTCTTTCTTCTTCTATTTCTTTTCTATGTTTGAAGCTTCTTAAAACTATTTTTTATTTATATTCATGCAAATTTTATATAAGTGATTAAAACCAAGTGGTCCAAAGGTAAGAGGAAGTATTCAAATAGGGTGATGTATGCCATGAGTATAAAAAATATTTTTTCAAGACATATTGTATTCAACAATGGAAGATTGATAGAGCTTATATGTAAAGCAGATGGTGATCTTCACTTATATTATATTATGAATTCCTTTTGGAAGTTTTTTTTGGATATGTGTGGGAGTTAATAATAGTGGTCATGTAATTACGATCCAACCTAAGTAGACTCTTGTATAGAAAATATTTTTGTAGCAACAAATTTCAAATATAGATGAATCTACTATAAAAATAGAGGCCCAACATAGAACCCATTATGGGGGGTAAAAATATCATTACTAATTTCTCCTCTCCTTGGCCCCTTAGTTCATATTATGAGGGGTGTTGAAATTATAATATGATTCATGACCAAAGCTGACATTGTATGATCTATTGGATAGGCCTTAGGGCATTTCCTTGTACAATGTATTAGTTAATTATAATATTTTATTGTGTAAGCCCTATATCTCATAGTTTGTCAGACAAGAAAAGTCTCCCCAAGATCGAAGAATGCTCCACAAGATCAATCATACATAAAAGAGGTAAACCCACAACACAAATATTGAGTGGTAAACCCCTACTTCAAATGAAGAAGGGAAAAATCCACTATGAAGCTCACTATATTACTCAATGATTCAATAGTACAAGAATGCTTCAATGTTATGCAACAATATGTATCAAAATAAACTACACCACAAGTGAATATGACAAGATATATTCATATGTAGTAGAAAACACCCCTATTTAAAGAGAATATTTTCTACTACAACTCTAAATCTTATCACAATCTATCAAATATTAGAAAGTGATTTAGTTGCTTACTAATTTTATCACAATCTAATATTTGAGATATGTGATAAGTGGCATCTATCAAATATTAGAAAGTGATTAGTTACTTTCTAATATTTGCTAGAAAATGGAAATAACATTTTCCTAAGAAATTAAATATTCTTAGCATCCTTAATTTATTTATTAATTGGGTGGAAATATTTTACATAAGATAGAATTATATTCTAATTCAAATATTATTCTTTAGACTTTATATTTTAGTCTAAGAATAATTTACACAATGTTGCATTACATATTACAACACTTCCCCTTAATGCAATATTGAGGAAAGTAATTATGAGACAAAGAAACATTCTCCCCTTAAATATACGAACGAGGATGAGAATCAAATGAGTAATATAGTTACAATGAGCTTCTATGACCAAGAATTCTCTATAATAAGGCACCAATACAAAATGGGCCAAAATGAGACTGGAAGCCCCCAATGGAGTAGCTTCAGATACAAGTAGCTTACAAAGCCATACATCAACCACAAGTGGTTGCAAATGAAAAGAATAAAACATCATGAGGGTGTCTTTAGTAAGCCCACAAAATCCTAAATGGAAGTACCTGCAAGATACAAGTAGCTCAACATAAGATCAGTTAGATACATCATCATAAATATATTCATCACAACATATATGAATATCCAAAGATGATAAAAAAACTTATATAAAAAATAGTGAACTATAATTCATCATAAAAATATGCCAAGCCATACTTATAGTCACGTTCTATATAGTTGATCAAAAAAATATCATGTACAAAGTTGAATAAAGCAAATAAGGAGTACCATGTACAAAAGTAACACAAGGCTAACAAAAAAGTACCATGTACAAGAGTTGCATAAGGTATATGAAAATAATAAAGTGTTCACACCAGTTGCATAAATCCAACCATAAAATATCTTGTACAAAAGTAGCATAAATGCTAACAAGAAAGTACCATGATAAACCAATTGCATAATGCAAACTACTTTAAAAACATGTACAATGTTGCACAAGGCAACAAGAAAGTACCATATAAGAGAGTCATATAAAGCAATTGCGTCATATACCATAATTGCACAATGCCATCTACAAAGTAACATGTACAAAAATTGCCCAAGGCAAACAAGAAAGTACCATGTTCAAAAGAGATGCAAAAAGCAATTATACCACAAAAGATCAACTCATATATAGCATAAAAAACCTCATAAGGATGAATTTGTCATCACACAAGTGTAACTACACATCATTCCCCCTTGAGGATAACTTCACCAAACCATGTGAGTCCCTCAGCTTACAAAACTACTCCTTCGGAAGAGGTTTGATGAACAAATTAGTAGAATTAGAGGATGATGGGCAATACTCCAACTGAATAGTCCCATCCAATACCTTCTCTCTAATAAAATGGGCTTGGATTTCAACATGCTTTTTTATTTGATGTATTACAGGATTTTTAGCCAAGACAATAGTTGATTTATTATCGAAGAGAAAACATGAAGGACCAAATTGCTCAAATCCAATTTCCTTCATGAGGGTATGAATTGCAAGTGAAATAAACTCTAGGCTTTTTGGGTTGGAAATTTTGATTTTTCCTTCCCTTGTATTTCTTCTCGAATGAAGCTTTAGTGGCACTCAAGACAACATTCTTCTCCTTGATAACTTGACCATTCACTTTGTCTCGATTAAAAGACTCTTCATGTTGAATAAATAATTGTGAAAGAGTGTTGAGAGGAATGCCATCCTCTTCTTGCTCTAACCTAGTCTCATTAATGGTGACAAAATTCTTGAACTTGCTTGACAAGTTCCTCAAAATGATAAATCTTAAGATCTTTTCACTTATCCAATCACAATTACAAGCCAATAGTTGAGTTCTCATGTCTTTCATCTTTGATAGGAATATCAAAGTACTTTCTTCTTCACCTTGTATAGTGCTAAGAATTTTGAACAATAAAGTGAATTTCCTTGATGTTTTGGACCCTACATGGACTTGTTTTAGCAAATCCTATGCATATTTAGCATGCTCACAATGGCTTATAGTGAGCAATATCTCATCACTCACACTATTGATAATCATGGAAAGATCAAGGTGACTCCTATTGTTGTATTTCTCAAGTGACCTTGTCTGGGTTGGGATTGCTTCATCTCCATTCATAATGGGCCATAAATTTCTTGCTTGAAATTCAGCCCTCATCCTTGGTTGTCATATTCCAAAATATGATACATCAAGGATGTGCTTAGGTGTGAAGGAGATTCCATGATCATCCATTCTAGAAAGTGAACATAATCAAAATATAAGATGCATTGACAAAGTAAATAAATGATGCAATAAGAAAGTAGATAAACATACTTGAATATATGAAAAAACATAACTGTCAAGTAATCTACTTTTCAATCATCAAAGATAAAACATCATGAAATATAATTAAATTTAAGCATCATTAAGAGAGATAAGCATCATCATGAAAGATAATCAACATCATCATGAACTACTATAACCATATTGCAATAAACAAATATAACCATATTTCAATTGAATAAATGAAATAAACCAAGATCAACTTGCAATAAGAAGGTAACTAACCATAACAATCATCTTGCAACAAAATAAACTACCTTGAATTGAACCATAAAACATTTGTTAAATGTTAGATAGTCAATTAGTAAGTTAGTGTTCATTTTAAGGTTTTTCTATAGTCTAATGAATTGCAAATTCATCTCACCCAAGGTGAACCAAGCTATCCAAAAGGGTATGGGTACGAGGACCCAAAAAGGAATTGCTACCGATAGAGCAGATTCTTTTGGATTCAATAGGTGTTTTGAAAATATAAACTATGTTGCAATATTAAGTAAATTTTAATCAAATACTAAAGTTGTGGTTAGAAAGTTGATTCATTTTTAACCTTCTTGAGTAATATGAAAATTAGTAAATTGCAAGTTAGTTGGTTAGTATATTGTTTAGTAGCAAGTTAGTAGTTAGATTAGTTGAGATGCAAAAATAAAGATGAACAAGAGATAGTGGAGGCACAAAGCAAAACACAAATACTCTCTCTCTCTCTCTCTCTCTCTCTCTCTCTCTCTCTCTCTCTTTCTCTCTCTTTCTCACTCAATTTCATTCTCTTTTACTTTCATAATGAGAGATACTAGTTACATTAATTTATAGTATGCTTCAAGCAAATACTGGAGAGAGATTAAAAGAAATTAATAAAAATAGGGGAAGAGAGTGAAAAAGTTGATCCCGAAACTGCCTTGTATACTCCAAAACATACTTGGATAATCTTGCAAAACAAGCAAACTCACAAACAACCATTGTTAATGTGAGACAAAAAATATTGCATTTTAAGAAGAATAATAATAATTTTTATTACAAAAAATTGCTTAAAAAAAATGCAACTAAGTTAATAAAATTTATTTTATTAATAAAATAAATTGGCATGAAAAAGTTTAAAGATTTTTAGAAAGCAAAACTTTCTCAAAAAAACAAAACTGTTTTTTTTTTTTATAAAGCAAAACTTTTTTTTTTTTTTAAACAAAACTATAATAAAGCATAACTATTTTTATTTATTTATTATTATTATATATATAGCCGACTGTTTTTTTTTCTTTAAATAAAAAAAAATGACTATATATGGAAATAAGGGTTTTGGGGTCTTCCGAATGCAACCATGGGGTCTGTTTGGCTCCAAAAACCTTTCCAGCAAAAGCTTAATGCCAAAAAAAAATATATAGATTTAAAATAAAAATACTTTTGTAAAATATCTAACAACTAGATCTAAAAACATAATAAATATATAAACCCTAATGGCAGATTTGCAAAATAAGTTTACATAAAATACCTAAATATCAAATGAATGCAAAAAAGAAAAAATTATACCTTAATGGGTTTTTCACCTCAAAGGATTGAAGACACTTGATGGAGATCCCAACCACTCTGATACCAAATGTGAGATAAGCAAATTCTCCCCAAGATGAAAGAATGCTTCACAATATCAATCACACATAAAAGAGGTAAACCCAAACACAAATATTGAGAGGTAAAACCCTACTTCAAATGAAGAAGGAAAACATCCACTATGAAGCTCACTATACTACTCAATGATTCAACAATACAAGATTTCTTCAATGTTATGCAACAATATGCATGAACATAAACTACAACACAAGTCAATATGACAAGATATATTCATATGTAATAGAAAACACCCCTATTTAAAGAGAATCATTTCTACTACAACCCTAAATATTATCACAATCTATCAAATATTAGAAAGTGATTAGTTACTTTCTAATATTTTCTAGAAAAGAGAAATAATATTTTCCAAGAAATTAAATATTCCTAGCATCCTTAATTTATTTATTAATTGGGTGGGAATATTTTACATAAGATAGAATTATATTCTAATTCAAATATTATTCTTTAGACTTTATATTTTAGTCTAAGAATAATTTACACAATGTTGCATTACATATTCCAACACAGTTAACCTTGTCACCCACTTTATAGCTTGGATTTAACATAAATCCCTCTTGTTATGTTGACTTAGTTTATACTTTATTATGTATTAGGGATTTTGGTATTAGTATAAATACCTACTCCGAGTCCTTAGTTATTTATTTGTGCATTGTTTAATTCTATATATGAATAATAGTGGGTGATTATGGTGCTCATGGGAAACCCTTAATATCTACCTATATTTTTCTTTTGTTTGTATCTTTATGCTTTCTATATGAGATTTGAGTTTTTGGACTACTTCTATTCATTTATGGAAAATATTGTGAATTCGAATAAGTCTAACTAAGGTAGTTCTATTAAAATCCTATCTATTGTTAAATGCTTTTGTGTGTATATACCCTAAGGCATACAATAGTGAGCTAAAAAGGAGGTATGTTGATATTAGAACAACTAGATATTTAGATAATCGATAGTTTTGAAGATCATTGATTCTCCTTTACTTTAGATCAACTGTCCTTAGCCATTTAAAATTCATTAGTATGAAAGAATTTTTAGTTGTTTTCTTTGAAGTAGCTTCATATACACAAGGAATGAGAAAAGCATTTAGTCTAGTGAAAGACTATTTATTAATCTAGAAATTGTTATCTAATAATTAGGTGATAATTATATTTTCAAGAAAAATAAAAACTCATAAATATGATAGAATACTTACATCATAAAATGCTCTTTACATCCTTGCTTTTAAAAATGAGATACTTGTCAATTTAATTATTCTTGTTTGATCCTTAAGAAATCATTGCATTCAAAATAAAAATAAAAACTTTGAATGTAGGATATGGAAAATGTTGTTTGTTGTATGAAATCCCTCTTTCATACTTACATTTTAAAATAATAATGAAAAATATTCTACTTTGGCATTTAATAAGGAATATCATTTAGATTAAAATTTTATTTGTATGCATATTTATATGTTTATATTGGTAGCCTAGAATTGGAGCATAGTTTTTTATCTTAAGAAGAGGAAGGATGTAAGATTATTTAGTATAAATGTAGGTGTTTTCATAAATAAACATATAAAACATAGATTTAACTCACATCCCTCAAATCTTCGTCCTTGTAACTTTGAAGTGGAGAAATATCTTTTACATGGATATAGAAACTGGTGCACCTATTGCCATCCTTCAAATCTATCCCCATATTAATACACTAAGAACTATAAAATGGTCCAAAAGAGAAAGATTATAATAATATAGCATCCTATAGCTACAGTGATATTCAATAGGAAAACAATGTATAGCCATATAAGACCTATCTATCATACTAAATTTATGTTTAATCCCATAACTCCTATTATACTAGGTTTTAAGGATGTGTTATCTGCATCAAGGATAAATTCACAAATAAGAGTTTATAGGATATTCCTACAAGTAATCAATTTGTTAAATTTATTCACAATTATATGAAGCATATACAAGTGTTAGTTCTTATCCTTGTTAGTTTCTACCATATTAAAGTAAGCCCTAAGAACCCATAAAGCAACAAGAAAATTATTCCTAACCATTCCCGTAATTGGTTCTGGCCAATAATTGAATTAGACACATACCCATTACAAAGCCCCACCTTAAACCAAAACTATGGTCCATGTTTATCTATGCTAAGGGTTCTCAATAGATGTTATAAATGTAGAGATAATACCAATAATATAATCTCTTGTATTAATTACAAGATTTTATTACAAGCACTAAATACAATATGGTATCCCAAGAAGTCAAGCACTCTATTCTATACATGCGTAATAGCAACAAGAAGAAACTCAAAAGAGAAGGCAATTAGAGCAATGGGTTCTTGGTTTTATAGTTGTCTTTATTTAAAAAATTTATACAATGTTTAGAAGGATCTAGAAGGTGAAACACTTTAGCCTCCAACACATATTGCTGATATCAACAAATAAATAATAATATATTTCTTATGTCTTTCAAATATAGGTGTTAGTTATTGAATTTGGTAAGTGTTTGAACTAATCTAAAATGGTTTCCATAGTCTTCTACTCGTGAAATATGGATTGGTTATTAGTCTTTTATTTTACTCATGTACATAACAATAACTTTTATTGCTTTTGAATAGGTACTAGTCGAATGGGTACTGAGGGCTTAGAACTAATGTAGTCATGGAACTAAAGAGTTTTGGCATTAACTTTGTAATGGATCCAATGTAAGATTCTGGTATTAGCACAAATTTAACATCAAATAAATATTTAGAACCAATGTAGATCACAAGAATTCTAGGTAACTACTAAAGCTAAAGGTCTAATGGATATTTAGCATCAATCCCTAAGGAACTCTAAGTAACATTTTGACCATCTCAATTTATACATCAGTCTATGGATGAGATATTATGAAATTTTGGAGTTTGGTGTCTAGAAGGATAAAAAAATGGTGCTAGAATTTACTAATAAATAAATTATTAATTTTTATAATAATAGAACCAATAAGTTCAAATTGGACATAAACCTATTAAATAACAAACATGTGGTGTCCAAAGAATCTATAGTTTTGTTACATGGATCCATTATTATCATCTTGTTGAACCTTCCCACAACCACAAATATATAGTCATGTTGATGCTTGGTAAATAGCAACCCAAATAAAATATGGATCCATGATAAACATCGTTTTGAACCTTCCCATAACCACAAAGATGTATTCATGTTGAAGCTTTGTAGTTAGAAACCCCAAGAAAATATTCATGTTGATGGATTCCCAAGGTTTTTAGGGTATATGCATTAGTATGTAAAAACTAATATACTTATTTGTTGGTTTAAAAATGTTGCATTTTGCATAAGATGTAGATCTCTGCTCCTTAGTACATGTGTGGCTAGTTAAAGTATTTTTATAGCACCACAAATATCTTCATAATACCAAAGCATTCAAAAATATTGGATTAGAATGCTTCTCAAAGTAGTAGCTAATACAATGTACTCAATGATATACAAATATTTTCAATAAGATATAACAATCCATCTCAAAGATGGTATTCTTGCATTAACTTGTATTCTACCAGTTGGTGATAAATGTTAGAAATTTTAATGTCTAAGGGATATAGCACCTACTAGTCATTGTAGCTATCCCTTTGGTTTTGAATGACGAACACTAGTTTCTATACTAGTGGCCAACTTAGGTATTTTGCTATATGATTATATTTTTTATTTCAATGTGTGATTACAAGGTGGAATTGTTATAGGTGTGTTATCCACTTTATATATCTAGCATTCTCTACCTTATTCTATGAATGAAGGAATTGAAAATTCCTATGGTCTAAATGAAATATAGTTTTCTTACTTATTATGTTCTAATGATACTATCTTACAATTTTAAACAATGGCATATAACTCCTTATCATGGAGTGATGATGTCTTATGTGAGATAATTAATCATAATAGTAATCCACAATATGCCTATTTTGAATAAATATGACACCTGGTGCATAGTTGAAAGCATAAATATTTATCTTGAATGAATTCTTGATGTATGGCATTACTAGCACTAGTACAAAATAAAGGTAGTGTTAAAATGATCAAATGTAAGTTAATATTGTGAAGCTCACTATAACATTTTTATGTGCATTATTTGGTTAAAAGACCACATGAAATGATAGAATGATATGAATGATGAAGAAATTCACTTTCTTAGCCTCACCAAATTCTACCACAGATTCATCTTCAAATTCTCCTAGGATCACTCATAAATAATAAAAATAATTTATAGGTCAACATGAAATCCTTATTGATTAATTATGTAGACTAGATAGGAGATATTTGTGATGCTAAAGATACAGTTACCCATGTTAACCTGGATATTCTATTTGTATAAGGTGTTGAAGACTTGGTGCATGTGATAGAGGTATTAGTTCCATGTCTTATTGAACAAGAGGATGCTATATAGATATACAACCATAAAAGATTTTATAAATGGATGTAATATATCACTAATAAAGTACATAAAAAATTTTGGAACACCAAATAACATAACCAACCACTCATATAGTCCTTGTCTAGTCTTGAATGTTATCCTCCAAATGTTTATATAATTAATACTAACATGATGGTAGCCTAATTTGAGATCAAAATTAGTGAAGTATCATGCATCTTGTAGGTGATACAACATGTCATTAATGATTGGTAAGTATATTTACTCTTTTTATTATCTTTTTGAGTGTTTTATAGTTTGTATAAAGTATCCAAGTACCATAAGTCTTTGGAACTAGTACAATGTTAGTACTACATGGTGACTAGCTATGCCAAGTCATTCTATTATCTATTAGTTATTATATATGACATTGAATCTCATAATTTTTCTATATTTAATAGTGGTATATGGGATTATTTAGAATATTTGATCCTAGTATTAGGTTTATTTAATTATTTACTATGTAGATTAGTGATACTCCCTTGGAGTCCCTAAAAACATTAGACTTTGTGTAAAGTAGAGCATCTAACTATTTGGATCTTATAGTGTTCGAATGTTAATTTGAAAAGGGTGATATTCATGTTGCCTTGGTTCTAGATTTGAACCATCAAAAGCATAATTTTTTCATGAATGGGATCAATTTCTTACACTACTTCTCTAGAACCAATGTTTACATATTTTGGGGAAGTCACATAGGAATCTTGTAGGTCATCTCTTTGATGCACATTGAGTAGTGTTGTGGATAGTGGTAACTCATGTTTCTATCATAAAGGTGGGGTATATATATAATAATTATATATATATATATATATATATATATATATATATATATATATATATATATTGTAGACACCAAAACAACACCAATCTTATTATGTGACTATAAACACTAATCGCATTGACACACATAGCCCCTAGGGCAGCCCCAGAGGTCAAACAGTGGTCCTAACCACTCTCACAGGAGTTTTGGAAGGTTAGGAGTCAATTTGGCACCTTCAAGCACTCTGCTTCATACTCATTCCACCCAGGGACGATTACAAACTTCTATTTAGTCCACCTAGGGAAGATTAGTAGTATTTGCTCCGGGTGGGGCGAATAGTAGGTTTGACAGGAAAAAAGTCAAATCTTGACAAATGGTAGCTCAGATCCGCCACTTAATTATTCCTTCCTTGCATGGGAGTGTGAGTGAGCATTTTTTAGCGTTAGAGGTAGTTACAAAGGTAGCCATGAAGCCCCTAATCAGGGAGGAATCTCCTCCCTCCTAGGAAGGCATGATTGCCAATTTGTGCCTCTGCATGCTCATCCAAAGAGACCTCCAATTCTATAAATTGGTGAGTTTTCTCACCACAAGATATAGATAGAAGGAGCATTTTGAGCAACGAAGTGCTTTCGTTTTACTTCCACACACACACGTTTTTGATTTGTGCCTTTCGCATCCTTGATATATTTTGAAAGAGAGGTCATAGGATGGTTATTGGAAGCGCAAATTTAGAACCAAAACCTGATATTTGGCCACAACATCCTACCAAGTGGATTGGCGTTGAAATTAGGCCCCAAACGGTGGGCGTCCTACCCTCGAGTTCCCCCCATACTACTATAGTCCTAATCACCCTGCCCCAGAGAAATTAGAAATATGTGGTAGATTTCCCTTCTATGATTTTTGCATTTGATTATATTCTATTTAGATAGGTTGTCATTTAATTTTCACATTGTTTTGAGCAATTTTGATCATGTTTCTATCATTCCTCGCTTTTACTAACATGCAAGTAGCGTCATCAAATTCTTGGTGATAGAGGCCAAATTGGGAAAATATGACCTTCTGGGTCTTCCCAAAATGCCCCTAATTAGCTAATCCCAACTTTGTAGGTGATTTGGATCTTCCCAGATATGACTTTTGGTACTGTGACTTTTGACATTTTTGTTGTAGGTCTATTCGTCTCGCCCCAAACCAAATACAAATATGTGATGAATTTCCTAACAGTTCTATTTGTAGTGTTTTCTTTGTGATGTTTTTAAGCCCCTATCAAATTTTTAGTTCATTTGGAGCTATGCTAGTTATCATTTTATTTACATATTGCTTGCACTAATTGAAGGCATGGGGATTGCATGTTTTATTTTATCTACAGGTGCTATTGACTATTTTATGTTTCCTTGAACATAGGATCTAGACATTGGAGGAGAAACGAGTCAACATTCATATACACAAGCGGTGATGACATTGGCCAACATAACCCTATTTTTTGATGGTTCTAAATGTGAGAAAGGTGGTGGCGTGGGAATCATATTCTTCACACCGCAAGGCATTCCAATGCCTCTATCATTTAAATTAAACTTATTGTGCACCAACAAAAATATCGAATATGAATCCTTTCTCATAGGTCTTCAGACAAAAATCACCATGAACATCAAACGATTGAACATATTTGGTGATTCGCTATTAATTTTCAACCAAGTCAAAGGGGTATTCCAGTGCAAATGCCCAGTTCTACAGGCCTGCAAAGCCCTTGTGGAAAAATTCTTGGAAAATATTGAATGTTATGACATCGAGGCACTCCCTTGGTCATCGAATCATTTTGCAGACACTATGGCCTCATTGGGGTCACTAATCCGGCAAGACATTTCTGGTGATATGACAACCATTCAAGTCAAAACACTATCATGATCCATGATGGAGTGTGCAAGATCTGACTTAAAACTAGGAATCCACCTGATCTAGATTGAATTGTCCTCGAAAATGTTCTCTCGAATCCATGATTGTCTGAATCATGCCAACTGGGGGTCCTTGTTCTCACCTACTCCCATTAATAGCAACACAATGCTATTCTTATAAGTTCTTTCCTGTTCAAATTTTGCTAGGTATGAACTTCAAGAGGGATTGGCTATTCATACCGTCAAGGTTTCCAATTAGCAGGATTGGTATTCACCCATAAGGGATTACCTCAAGCTAGGTAACCTCCCACTTGGATTGATGCATGTCGCAAAACGAGCATTCAAGAAGAAAGTGACAAAGCATGTCTTGTTAGGAGACATTTTGTACCATCATAGCTACAAAGGAATCCTCCTTCATTGCTTGGACCAATAGGAGTCCACTTGGGTGATCACCCAAGCGCACGATGGTACATGCGATGGCCACTTTAGTGGTATGGCCATCGCAAAGTGCATTCTCTACATGGGCTATTATTGGACATCTTTAGAGTGAGATTGTTGCACGTATGTAAGGAAGTGCATGAAGTGTCAGCACCATGCCAATTTGACACATGTACCTTCCTAGGCCTTGTAGTTGATCCAATCAATTTGGCTATTTTTGTAGTGGGGCTTATATCTAATCGAAAAGATCTTGCCTACATCGTCTGGTCGTCACATTTTTATCATAACGACCATAGAGTACTTCACCAAATTGGTGGAAGCAGTTTTGCTTACCTCTACAACTGAAACCCGCATTTCGGAGTTCATTTTACACAATATCATATGTCATTTTGTTATTCCATCCAAGATAATCTCGGATAATGGGACATCATTCAAGAACAAATACGTGCATGCTTTGACCACAAAATACAAAATCCAGCACAGTTTTTTGACACCCTATTATTCGTAGGCAAATGGGCAAGCAAAGGCATCAAACAAAATGCTAATTGCCATCCTCAAAATGATAGTCACCGATAGTCATAAGGATTGGCAAATTCAGATCTCCCTTGCCTTGTGGGCTTATCGCACTAGCATTCAGACGCCCACTAGGGTAACTCTAATTTTCACTGGTGTATGGCTCCGAGGTAGTCATGCCTCTCGAGCTAGAAATTCCTTCCCTACATATAGAAATGCAAGAGGTCATCGATGATAACATTCTGTGGTAGGCCCGGTTAGACCAGCTTACGTTGCTCGATGAATGACGCGTTAATGCTCTTGAGCATTTACACATCTATCAAGAGCAACTTAAGAAAACATGCAACATGAATGTTCACCTGAGGGACTTTCAAGTTGGTGACTTGGTCTTAAAATAGAACCAACAAAATCCTAACTTACCACCCCACCTAAGGGACAAGTTTGTGGCAAACTAATTAGGTCCTTATGTCATCCTTAGTAAAATAGGACCTGGGACATACCGGCTCGCCTCTCTTGAAGTAATCCAATAGCTGAAACCCTTGAACATTAGTCATTTGAGGCCATACCACATTTAGAGAGCCATAGCCCACCCAACATCTCCAAGGATTCCCACAATCTCTTAGTCAACCCCTAAATGCCCCAAAGGTACCCATAATCCCTTTGGTCAAACCAAAAAGCTCCAAGGATTCTCGCAATCGCTTGGTCAATTCCAAAAATGCCCCAAATGTATCCATAAACCCTTTGGTCAAACCAAAAAGCTGCAAGGATCCCCGAAATCTCTTGGTCAAATCCCCAAAATGCCCCAATGGTGCCCATTACCCCTTTGGTCAAGACAAAGCTCCAAGGATTCCCATAATCACTTAGTCAATAATAAGAAAGTTCAAAACAATAAAATCATAAAAATAAACTGCATCTCATTTCTACGCATGCTCAAAATCATCACAACAATAAAGAGCTCTCTTTGCATTCATCTTCATATTCACCCAAATAAATCCATCAAAAACACAAAAATAACAGCTGCATTTCAGCATCGCATCCATACATTACATATTTGTGGTCATACAAGTCAAAGGCACCATATGCTGTAATTACTCGGTGAATCCATCCTTTTTTTTTCACATTTCTCCACTCCATAAATAGTCCATCAAAATAAATGCCATGCACATCGTTTTCGCCATATCATAGTCGATTGTTAGAGTTTTCATCATTCCAGTTGTCATTAGCTTTCTAGCCACGTATTTACAAAGTCAGATAGATTTTACAAAGGTGGAGTTCTACTTGGATCACACCTTGTTACGTAGCATCCCAACACAAATTAAATCACATAAGATAATTCCCAAGTTGTGTGAACAAAGGATGAAATCTATAAAGTAATCTAGGTCACCATAAGCAAAATGGTTATCTTGCTCATCCCCCTGTGTGAATGACCCCAAGAATGATGAAAGTTGCCAAAAGGACAAGCATATTCCCTACCCAATTCCCCAAGAATCCCGAGTTCTCAAAAATTTGCAAAAAATACAAATTTGCAAAAGCCAAAACTCCAAAAATTTGACATCACCACCAAAGTGCATACATCAAAAAGCACATACAATAGTGATTCTCATCACTCAATATTCAAATCCTTTGCTCAAAAAAAACAAAAATAAACAGTGATTTTTATCACTACAAAAGAGCAAGTATCCCAATACAATTGAAGAAAAGAAGGGAGTCAAACTTGAATCCCTAGAACTCTCAACATTTAGAAGGTCATGAAATAAACCTCAGTATCGATTTGGTGGATAGCCTATCGGTCACTAGTGTTAAACTTCCCGCATGACGATATATCTGTCATAGTAACTCGTGTACAGATCAATGTTTGCATGCAGATGAGCTAGCTTATGGTCTCCTAGATAACACCGTATATTAATCTAACTAAATACAACAAAGGAGTTAGTGGAGCTAATTAAATGATCCTCAGTATAGGTTTGGTTGACAACCTATCTAGCACTGGTGGTATCCTAATAAATACCATATAAACAAACTCAATTGCACACATAGGGATGTGAAATAACTTTGTCAAAAATAAGTCTGATTCATACCTTGTTCAAAAGCCTTGTCAAATAAAGTACAGTCACAGCTAGTTAGTTAAAACATCTAAGTCTCAAAAAACTTTAACTACACCCCAAACCAACTGTGCTATCTTTCACCCTCGCATCGCCATCAAAAAATACAAAACAAAAAAAAACATGTATACATAGAAAGTCATGTACCACAACAATCCATAAGACAAAAATCCATAAGTTCTAAATAGCCTATGGTGCCATCGCCAAAAATCACAAATTCAATTCATCCTTTGCATCTCATTTACATCCATCATAACCTATGCATCCATCAAAAGTAAATTAACATGCATACATACACATTCATCAATAATTATACATAACATCACATCATGACATGTGGATAAATAAAAGAAAGTCATATGTATATATATTATCAAGAATACCTATAGGATACAATGAACTGGTCCTTCAATCTCACAAAAAAATCCAAAAGCTCAAAAACCCCCAAGCCTAGGGCACCGACCACCATGATCACACAAGATCGGTGCGACGGGAACTACCCCTTGCGATGTTGGTCCTATGGGACCCTTCAGGGTGGCTGCTGCTAGCCCCTGCATCTCGCCTACTAGACGCCCCCTCATCCAGCCACTTGTGCTGAGAGGATGTTGATTGCTCCATCTCGCTCCCTCTCGAGCAATGCAATGACCCACATTCACTCAGCACAGGAATCCATCCACCGAGGTGGATAATCTCTGCCTCCATCTCAAATCGATGTCAAATAAATTCCATCTCCCACTGATGAACTATGGCCAAGTTCTCATCACACTATGCCAATACCCTATCCCTCTCCACTAGCTGCATTCGTAGGAGATTAATCTCCCATGCAACATCGATATCCCCCTCCCACCAGTGATACATAGCCAATGCATTCTCCCACTTCACCAATTGTGTTCATAGGAGATCCCTCTCCTACAGCGTATCCCTGAGCTCCTCATCCTGCCTCTAGAGCAACCCCTCCAATCATGCATTCTTAGCGTGTAACCCTACCTTGCTATCTCCTAAAACATCCTGAGGCATTAGCATCTCTGAAAAGGTAGGTTGTCCTGGCTCCCACTGCTCCAGAACCCTAACATCACCCTCCCCAAAATCATCCACCTCTACCATATCCATGTCCTCCAGCAAAACGCCCCAACCCTCACCTGGTGCCTCAGCACCCTCATCACCTGTTGTTGTCACCTCTGTGCCACCTAGAGGCCCCTCGCCTCGCCACCATCACAAGATCCACCATTGGTCGTACTCCATGGTAGTCCTGACATTGTCTACATCTAGGATGTCAATCACGGTATCCAAATCCTCACCCAATGGGGCAATGACAGGCCAAGCTAGATTTCTTTCGTCCCCTCGATGCTGATAGACCATGGGCTCACTAGGAACCCCCTGGTGCACCACAAACTATCATGTCACCTGACCATAAGGGAATAACTCCTACTCAGTCACATGCCACCCAATCAGCCACTGCCCTCTACGAACCTACTAGAGCCACTCTCTAGCCTTAGGCCAAGCTAGAAAATCCTGGCAAGGGTGCCAGAAAACCTCCCCTAGAGTAAGCCGAGTGAAGGCATCAGCATAGTGCTCCACGACACCTGCCCAACATTGACTCTATCCCTGCTCCTCAAACTGCCTTCATAGAGTCACATAACCTATATCCCTATCCACCATCTCCACCCGAGTCATCCATGGCAACCCCACCGGCCTCTCCACCGCTATGTGCTGCCAAACCTAGTACTGCAACAGGAAGCTGCACCCAATACCCTTTTGCCTCTGGTAGCGGACCTCGTACAGCTCATCATAGAGCTATTTCAGCAAAGTCTATCCCCTTCTCATGATCATAGGTGCATCCGTAGGAAACTCCACCAACCTACACACCACCTCCAGCAGGTTCCATGGGAACCTCGCACCCGAAGAGTTGGGTAGCAGCATGTTGGAAATGAGGCCCATTAGTATGGCGTGCCTCACTCCAAACACACCCATCTCTAGCCACCATCAAACCAAAATGCCACCAATCTGGTAGTCGCCCTTTGTCTTCTCCACTGGGCTCTCCACACCCAACTCCTCCCCATGCCCGAAGCAGCGTGTCAACACTACTATCCGTTGATCTCGCGATGTTGTCCTGATCGACAATCCATCTATAAAAATCCATAGAATTTTGTAGATGTCCTCCAAGGTCATCGTCATCTCCCCTATTGGGAGATGGAAGGTATTGGTCCGGGGTTCCCACAAGTTGATAAGAGCCATCAAATAGGCTTGATCCCCGACCACAGGCTCTAGCCAAGTCACTTGCTTGAGCCCAATGGCATCAAGCCAATCCCAGTCATCAAAATTCAGTGCCTCCCATGCTTCAGTAAAAATAGTAGGCACACAGGACCGACTCTTCACAACCTGCAAAAGAAAACAACACAAAAACATTAAAATCATGAAAAATTGTACAACAGTAACATGAATATACAATGTACAGCTACAAACAACAAAATTCACAAAAATTCAAAACAAAAATAGTTTGTCAGTCTTAGGGTTTTTGTACTCTAAGTTTAAAACTGACAGACAAAATAAAAAAAATAAACACAATTTTCAAAAATAGTTTGTTAGTCTTAGGGTTTGTGTACTCTAATTTTAAAACTAACAGACAAAATAAAAAAACAAAAAAACAATTTTCAAAAATAATTTTTCAGTCTTAAGGTTTCTGTACTCTAAGTTTAAAACTGACAGACAAAATAAAAAAACAAAAAAAACAATTTTCAAATATAGTTTTTCAGTCTTAGGGTTTCTGTAC
The DNA here is from genome assembly GCA_028583015.1 of Wollemia nobilis. Classification (NCBI taxonomy): domain Eukaryota; kingdom Viridiplantae; phylum Streptophyta; class Pinopsida; order Araucariales; family Araucariaceae; genus Wollemia; species Wollemia nobilis. The sequence goes on from JAQPPZ010016349.1 coordinate 4,921,995, forward strand.
TCTGAGTTTAAAACTGGCAAACAAAATAAAAAAACAATTTTCAAAAATAGTTTGTCAGTCTTAGGGTTTCTGTACTACGAGTTTAAAACTGACAGACAAAATAAAAAAACAAAAAAACAATTTTCAAAAACAATTTGTCAGTCTTAGGGTTTCTGTACTCTGAGTTTAAAATTGATAGACAAAATAAAAAAAATGAAAAAAAACAATTTTCAAAAATAGTTTGTTAGTCTTAGGGTTCTTGTACTCTAATTTTAAAATTGACAGACAATGAAAAAACAAACAAAAAAAAATTAACATGACAGTTTTTTTTACCTAGGGTTTTCAATCAAGTTTTAAAAACTGACAAATTCAACCTAAAAAACTAGGGTTTCGTGGTCAGTTTATCCTAAGGTTTTTGTGTAACAACAACATCACAAAATACAAAATTTTACCTAAGGTTTACCTTACTGTAAAAAGGAAACAAATTTTAGACTTTTATCACATCTTTTTCAAAATACAGGTAAACTGGGGTTTCATTTTTACGAAGCCAACTAAAAAGAAAAACAAATTTTAAGCTAGGGTTAAGTGAAGTTCTTCAATTATGTTTTAAACTAAGTTTTCAGCTAAGTTATAAACTAAATTTCGATCTTTGTTTACCTAGGGTTTTTACCTAATTTTTCATGTAGCCATAAAATAGCAACTCACACATAACAATATACATTTAATTAGGGCTTTCATTTTTAATTTGAACAACAAACTACAAAAGGAACACTAAATAAATTGTGGTATTAAAAACCGTAACAACACAACACAAACAATAACGAGGAGGATCACTTATTGGTCTCACTTCGGCTCTGTCACTCGATCCAATTCATCAATTCATGATGTCAGGAGAAATTTAGCAGTGCTTCACTTCGTAGAATCAAACTCTTCCTCCTTAGAGCTCCAAATCGCTAGAAAATTCAAATGTAGATGAGCCCAAACCCTAGTTTTTTGTAATTAAATAGGCATTTTAGGCCTATAATCATTCCTCCCTGGGATGAGCACTCTAGTTAGTGCTTGTCCCACCCTAGGACAATTACTAAACTAGTATTCATCCCACCTAGGAATGAATACACAACAAAATTTCAAAAAAACAACAAAAACTACACAAAAATGCACCAAAACAAGTAATAAAATTGTCCGATGAGAGTACTTTTGCACCTGACATTCCAGGTATGCAAAATAGATGTCGAGGTTACAAATCCTCACTATCCTATTCCCTAAGAATGCTACCAGTGCCGGACCACTCCACGAAAATACGGATTATCAAGATTTCATCCCCAAATGGCGTCACCAAAAGGGTCAAAACCCAACCAAAAATAGCAATAACATTGTCGAACGAAGGCGCCTCTACGCCTGACATTCGTAGCATCCAAAAATGATGCTGGGGTCACAAATTTTCACTATCCTATTCCCTAAGAAGGCTACCATAGCTGGACCGCTCCACGGGAAGACGGATTTGTGCCAATTTTAGCTCCAAAAAGCGTCACAAAAAGGGTTCACACCCACCAAAAATAGGTCTAAATGTCGAAAAATTGCACACACATTCAACGATAAAACATCCGAGGGAACCCTTACACAATTCATCTTGGGTCAAGTGACTCATTGATTCATCACTTGAGGGGGTAGTTACACTTAGTCAAAAATCAACAAATACACACCCAATCATGAAATGACATGCATTCAAAGAATCATTGACAAAGACAATCATGCTCCTACTTGGGGTAGCAAACAAGCAATAATCACAAGCTGATCAAACACTTGATATTTGTGAATCATGAACTCAAGGTTCCCACAGACAAAATGTTACGTCTTTTGCCTATTCATGACTGATCAATGTCTAAACTCAAGTAACACCTCACTGAAAAATGTCAACACTTGAATTGAGTTCCTTCGCTCATCAGAAGCAAGGATTCAAGAATGCATGCCATTTCCATACTTGGGGCACTAAAATTTGGTTAGGTTACTAAGAAACCCTAATAATTAGTGCTTGGTTATCTGTTTTTGCTTAGCGCTACACCTTGCACAACGCTTCCCAAAAAGGAGCATCTATAGACACCAAAACAACACCAATCCAATTATGTGACTGCAAATACTGATTGCATTGACACACATAGCCCCCATGGCAGCCCCCAAAGGTCAAAAAGTGGTCCTAACCACTCTCACAGTAGTTTTGGAAGGTCAAGAGTCAATTTGGCACCTTCAGGCACTTTACTTCATACTCGTTCCACCCAGGGATGATTACAAACTTCTATTCACCCCACCCAGGGAGGATTAACAGTATTCACTCCAGGGTGGGGCGAATGGCAGGTTTAATGGGAAAAAGTCAAATATTGACAAATGGTAGCTCAGATCCATCACTTAATTCTTCCTTCCTTGCATGGGAGTGTGAGTGAGCATTTTTGAGTGTTAGAGGCAGTTATAGAGGTAGCCATGAAGCCCCTAATCAAGGAGGAATCTCCTCCCTCCTAGGAAGGCATGATTGCCAAGTGGCACCTCTGCATGCTCATCCAAAGAGACCTCCAGGTCTATAAATTGGTGAGTTTTCTCAACACAAGATATAGAGAGAAGGAGCATTTTGAGCAATGAAGTGTTGTTGTTTTACTTCCACACACACACCTTTTTTATTTGTGCCTTTTGCATCCTTGATCTCTTTTGGAAGAGAGGTCATAGGGTGGTTATTGGAAGCACAAATCTAGAACCAAAACCTGAAATTTGGCCACAAAATCCTACCAAATTTGTCGACAACACCTCACAAGATATTTTGGACCCATCCCAAGTGGATTGGTGCCAAAATCGAGCCCCAAACGACGATCATCCTGCCCTTGGGTGCCCCCATACTACTACAGTCCTAATTGCCCCGCCCTAGAGTGATTAGAAATATGTGGCATATTTCCCTTCTATGATTTTTGCATTCGATTATATGCTGCTTAGATAGGTTGTCATTTAAATTTCACATTGTTTTGAGCAATTTTGATCATGTTTCTATCATTTCTTGCTTTTACTAACATGCAGGTAGTGTCATCAAATTTTTGGTGATAGAAGCAAAATTGGAAAAATCTGACCTTCTGGGTCTTCCCAAAATGCCCCCAATTAGCTAATACCGACTTTTTAGGTGATTTGGAGCTTCCCAAATATGACATTTGGGACCATGCCTTTTGATGTTTTTATTATAGGTCTATTCGCCCCGTCCCAGAGCAAATACAAATATGTGATGAATTTCTTGACTGTTCCATTTGCAGTGTTTTCTTTGTGAGGTTTTGAATCCCCTATAAAATTTTTAGTTCATTTGGAGCTATGCTAGTTATTGTTTTATTTACATCTTGCTTGCACTAATTGAAGGCGTGGGGATTGCATGTTTTATTTTATCTACAGGTGCTATTGATTGTTTTTTGTTTATTTTAATGTAGGATCTAGACATTGGAGGAGCATAAAGGATTCAACATTCATATTCACAAGGGGCAGCGACATTTTGGTCTTCCCATCTTACATGTGGGCACGCGGAAGAAGGATGGTTATCCATGGATGTGACAAGAAACATACTTAACACTCCTATCCCTTAAAATGGAAGGAGGTAGATTGTAACAAAGTTCTAAAACATATCAATAAAAGGGGTTGTCTTCCTTATTGGATTTTTTTTTTGTTTTGATTCATTCATGCTTTCCCTCCTTTCATGCACTTTCAGTTCATAGGATTTAGCGTTAAGTTTAGTTTCGTTTGCATCACACTTGGAGTTTTTTTTTTTGTTTTCCGCATCCTCATGATTTTAGTGGTGATCACAATGGGACCCTGGTCCTCTATTTACAAGATCAAAAATATAATCAAAAATTGATTGTTTTTTCTTATAGGTAACAAGTTTCAAGCGCTGGATTGTTGTTCGTTCTAGCATGTGGTGAATACAAAGCTAGAATTCGTCTCACCCAGGGACGAATGGGCAGTTGCCCCACCCTATGACGAATACAGTTATATTATTCATCCCACCCAGTGACGAATAGCTCTTTGTGTAGCTTCAAGATAGAAACTCAGAACCAGCAGATTCGGGCAGAGAAGAGGTAAGGGTCTTGAACTCTTTTTGTCATTTTCTATTTTTTTTTCTATTTTTTTGGTTCTTTGCTTGCTTAGGAAAAGTTGTACTGCATGTTTATTTTCTTTCATGTAAAATAAAAAGAACCCCACACATCACGTGGGAACATAAACACCAAGGATTTGTTCGTAAAACCTTAGCCCTTGATCAAGACCAACGATGGATTTTATAACCACCTTGGCTTGAATTTTGCATTCATAACCCCGATCGCTACTGTTGCTAGACATAAATCCTGATGAAAGTTGATCGAGTGTAGCTAGGGTGATTCCTAGTGCATGAGGATAAGTCTTCTATGGTAGGTGTCATAAATAGGGTGATTCCCCTTTTGTACCGCCTACATTCCACGTACCATCTGCTCTCACGTACCAACAGTTTCCCTCACGTAAGGATGGGTATATAGAGAGGTTGGTATATCGGCCTAGCAATGGTATATCAAAGGGGCGACCATTTTTTGGAGCCATAAGAGCCATCATATTGCATTTAAACGTTCTTTACAAAAGCTTTAAAAAAAAATCAAAACACACTAAACTAGGTTTAGACCACACCTTTAATATTTAAAATGAGATAATCATTGTTTTGCGTGTGTGATCTTTTCTATTTAGTGTAGCATAAAAATCAAAAAATAAAATAGAAGCACCACCATGGTGTACACCTGTAGCCAAGCCCAATCAAGGGTGGAAGTTGCAGAGAGTGTACAACGGGGGACAATTCACCTCCGCTATAGCCCCAAGGACGTGGTCATTCTACCTTGGTGGCCTGGCCCCCAAGAGAGCCCACATCGTGCAATTTTAGAATGGGACTATAGGGGCACCCCTTCGTGGGGAACTCCCATCCAACATAGACCCTTTCAGGAGGAGTCCTAATACGTGGCACTCAATATAAATGGGAAGGCTCCCTTGGATGCTCGGTATGATTGGCCACCATGTGATGAAGTGCTAGAATAGAAGAGGGTCCATGAGGAGAGGCAACATGATTATGTCATCCCTCCTTTACCCCCCATCACTATTAGGAACTGTTGGTCATCAAATCCGCATAAGAAAGGACTTTCGATGGGTTTCCACGCCCTGGACCTGTGACCAAAATTGAAAGGCTGAGGGGAAGAGATGCCCCTCGTGCCAATATTTGGAGAAAGGCCGACTCCTATACTAATATACTTTTGGGGTTTGAGACAAGAGTGCAGGAAAGAAATAAACAGAGTAAGGGTTAGGAAAAGAAATAAAAAAGGGTAAGGGTTAGAGAAATAAATAAAATGAGTAAGGGTTAGAAGATGATGATTTGAGGTGGGAGAGAATAGGAAGCATGATTACTTTCTAACAACTCGAATAGCAGCAGGAAATACCAAGAATGAAATGAAATAAATGCAGTGCCGACCTTCCTATGTATCCTCTAGACGGGTTCGTAGGGTTCTCCTCTCTCTCTCATTGGAATTTAGGGTTCAGAGTAACATCGATTAAGATGAGGGAATAACAGAAACCTCGATCCACCAGGCAGCATAAAAGAAAGCAACAGGAACATTTTTTCTCTCCTATGTATCCTTCAGGGCAAATTTTAGGGGTTCGGTCCCCGATCGTACACTGGATTCAGGGTTTAGAGTCTCAGTATGCGAACGAGAAAAGACAAAATAATTAATCACATAAGGCAGCATAAAAGAGAAATGGAACACAAAATATCTTTAGTATTAAACATAGGACATCGAGTTACAACAGCTTTCTAGAAGAAAGTTCCCCCCCATTTTTACATTATAAAATCTAGGTTTTTATAGAGGACCCAACCCTCTGAGTTATAATTACATAGAATGGTGAAGTATTCTCGATATCTAAGAAGTCGGCTTCTCGCGGCCCTTGAGACTGAACTTTCTAATCCATTACCAGAATAGGAAACTATGGCTAGGTCAACCATGGAATTATGCATTAATGAACCGCCTGAGCATCCTTGGTGCAATGCTCGAGTGGCCACCATGCTCATCAAACTTCTCCTTTAGGGACTGACAATTCGCTTCCAATTCCCAAAAAAAAGGATAGCAAGCCTATTGGGAAAGAAATAATGCATTTACGAGGCACTTGATGGTCTTGGGAAAATATCGGGCTTGGAGTGCGTGCCCATTGCAAAAAAGCAACATGTCGCGATATCGTGACATTTCTATGCCTTTAGCTTGGTTCTTCTTGTTGCATCGCAAAAATATGACATGTCGCAAAATTGTGACATGTCAATGCCTTTGTCTTCTTTTGTTGCTTGGAGTCGCGAAAATGCGATGTGTCACAATATTTCGACACTTTTCGGCCTTTGCCCTTCCTCTTCGCTATCTGCCACGAAAATGTGACATGCGCGATATCGCGACCACTTTTCTTACTGGTGCTTTTTCTCATTGTCGGCCGTGAAAATGCGACATGCGTGATATCGTGACCACTTTTCTTGCTGGTGCTTTTGCTCGTTGTCGACCGCGAAAATGTGACATGTGTGATATCGTGATTACTTTTCTTGCTGGCGCTTTTGCTCACTGTCGGCCACAAAAATGTGAAATGCACGATATCGCGACCACTTTTCTTGCTAGCACTTTTGCTCGCTGTTGGCCGCAAAAATGTGACATGCACGATATCGCGACCACTTTTCTTCCTTTGGATTTCTCCTTGCTTTCGCCCGTGATTTTGCGACATGTCGCGATATTGCGACATTTTTTATTTATGCCCTTCCTCCTTGCTGTCGGTCACGAAAATGTGACATGTCGCGATATCGCAACCGTTTTCATGTCGCGATATCGTGACAACCTTTCTTTCTTTTGGCGAAGCTATTTTCTTTGGCCTGTTTGGCAACGAAGCTTTTCCTTCTTCATTCTGTGTACAAGGGGATGACATTGAAAGCCAAAATTGCTGCAACACTTACAAATGCTTTTGAAGCAACAAAAGAAACACTTTAAAAGGAATTTTTTTTTTTTTTTTCTACCCCTTGTGTAATGTGACAGAATTTTCAACATTCTTGGTGGCTTGCGGGGCATTTTGCTAGTCTGAATACAGATATCCCAGGCATTTATCCATTGGGCAATAGAGTCATTCCCATTATCTTCTTCTCTAATCATCCATTGACAGCATATACTTTTTTTTGTTTGTGCCTAAGCTCCTAGGAAACCTTAGTGCTTTTGGCTCTTATTTACCATCCGGGATATTTACAATTTATACAAAATTTTTGGCATGACAGACATACTGCCATCACAAACTCAGCCTCGAGTGTCTATCCAGTGAATCTAGAGTGCCAGACCAGATCAGATTGAACTTCAGTTGATATTTGAAGTCTGGCTGGCTTCTTCCCAAAGCTGTCCATGCCACAAATAGGAAGTAGCACAGTGAGTTATCACTCCCACCAGTACCCACGTTGTTGATGAAACATGTGGCAAAGAAGTTTGTAGCGTGAGGGGCCTCTTGGGGTAGTGGTTGTGGCGGGGGCTGGAACCAATACCAGCATGCTGATGAATCTACTAGCTACGGGCTGGGTACAGGTTCCTCCATCCTTCTGATGGGGTAATAGGGTTCCTCCGGCAAAGAGTGATCTTCTAGGGCCTCCTCGGGTTTAGCTTCTTGATGAGGCATGCCTAATGGGCTCTGGCTGAATGTCTGCGTGCTATCCACTGGGACACAAAAAGGGTGCAAAAATGTGCCCTCTTTGCTCTCAGGCGCTACCACTTGGATCTGCTCCTCTCTTTGGTCTACCTCCTGATGAGGTATGCTTGATAGTTGGAAGGGGTCTTGGGAGCCATCAAAATCTTCGAGTAGTGCTCCCGCTAAGTAATACCATGAGCAGATGCTTCTATGCCCGAGCAGTCTGTACCACTGCAGTGCCCTTCCTTCCAAAGATAAGACGAGGAGCCTGATCATGACATCTTCATGGAGTATGTCATTGATGGACCTTAAATCAACAAGATGTTCAAGGTGCTCAAGGGCCATTCCCTTAGTGCCATCATATTTTGGAATGTTTTTTAAGACAGCTCTGGGAATTTCATGGTAACTTTGAATATTTAGAGGTTTATAAACATCCCAACTGGGATAACATACCCTCTCCGTTATAGCAGTGGCTTGCAGAGATCACGGTCCTTGCCACTAAGTCGGAGTCGCCAGGTGAACATACTTTTCTCCACCTATGAGGTCAAGGATGCTCACTAAAACTTGATTCCTTCGGGATGTCTTCTTTCAGCTTTAAAAGGTGCCTATGATCAAGAAATTTGGATATTTAGCTCAGTCAGAGTCGCCAGGTGATTTTATCAAATGGAGGCAATTTGGAGATTCACCAACTCGGGCTTCCTTAAAACATGGGGACTTTTTCCATGAAGGCACAGTTTTGGGTACTGGTCTTTACGACTTGGAGATTTTCAAGTTGAAAAGAGTCACCAGATGCTATAAGTCTTTCGGTAATAAGAGCATCAGATCTCACTACCACTAGTCAGGTGGGACTGATCGGGTCGCACCAAGAATAGATTAGAACTAGTGGCCCCGATGAAATGAGATTGAGTTAAAAAATTGGGACCTTGATAGGTTATGGATTTATCCAGGACAGATATAGTTGGGTCCCACTGGGCGTGCAAAAACTTTTGGTCATCAAATCTGCATAGGAAAGGACTTTTGATGGGTTTGCGTGCCCTAGACCTGTGACCAACATTGAAAGGCCGAGGGGAAGAGATGCCCCTCGTGCTAATCTCTGAAGAAAGGCCGGATCCTATACTAATCTACTTTTGGGGTTTGAGACAAGAGTGCAGGAAAGAAATAAATAGAGTAAGGGTTAGGAAAAGAAATAAAAAATGGTAAGGGTTAGAGAAATAAATAAAAAGAGTAAGGGTTAGAATATGATTATTTGAGGTGGGAGAGAACAGGAAGCACGATTACTCACTAACAACTCGAATAGCAGCAGGAAATACCAAGAATGAAACAAAAGAAACATAGTTTTGACCTTCCTATGTATCCTTTGGACAGGTTCACAGGGTTCTCCTCTCTCTCTCGCTGGAATTCAGGGTTCAAAGTAACATCGATTAAGATGAGGGAATAACAGAAACCTCGATCCACCAGGCAGCATAAAAGAAAGAAACAGGAACATTTTTTCTCTCCTATGTATCCTTTAGGGTGAATTTCAGGGTTTCGGTCCCCGATCGTACACCAGATTCAGGGTTCAGAGTCTCAGTATGCGAACGAGAAAAGACAAAATAATTAAGCATAGAAGGTAGCATAAAAGAGAGAAATGGAACACAAAAGATCTTTAGTATTAAACGTAGGACATCGAGTTATAGCAGCTTTCTAGCAGAAAGTTCCCCCCCTTTTTACATTATAAAATTTGGGTTTTTATAGAGGACCCGACCCTTTGAGTCATAATTACACAGAATGGTGAAGTATTCTTGAGATCTGAGAAGTCGGCTTCTCGCGGCCCTCAAGACTAAGCTTTCTAATCCATTACCAGAACAGGAAACTATGATCGGGTCAACTGTAGAAGTATGCATTAATGAACCGCCTGAGCATCCCTGGTGCAATGCTCGAGTGGTCTCCATGCTCGTCGAACTTCTCCTTCTGGGACTACTTCTCTTCCAATTCCAAAAAAAAAGAGACAGCGAGCCTATTGGGAAAGAAAGAATGCATTAATGAGGCACTTGATGGTCTCGAGAAAATACCCAACTTGGAGTGCATGACCATCACAAAAAAGCAACATGTCATGATATCGTGACATTTCTACCCCTTTAGCTTGGTTCTTCTTGTTGCATCGCACGAAATCATGACATGTCAATGCCTTTGTCTTCTTTTGTTGCTTGGAGTCATGAAAATGCGACGTGTCGCGATATCGCGACACTTTTCAGCCTTTGCCCTTCCTCTTCGCTGTCGGTCACGAAAACGTGACATGCGCGATATTGCGACCACTTTTCTTGCTGGCGCTTTTGCTCGTTGTCGGCCATGAAAACATGACATGCGCAATATCACGACCACTTTTCTTACTGGCACTTTTGCTCGCTGTCGGCCATGAAAACGTGACATGCACGATATCGCGACCACTTTTCTTGCTGGTGCATTTGCTCGTTGTCGTCCGCGAAAACGTGACATGCATGATATCACGACCACTTTTCTTCCTTTGGATTTCTCCTTGCTTTCGGCCATGATTTTGTGACATGTTGCGATATCGTGACATTTTTTTTTTATGCCCTTACTCCTTGCTGTCGGTCGTGAAAATGCGACATGTCACGATATCACGACTATTTTCATGGTGTGATATCGCGACAACCTTTCTTTCTTTTGGCGGAGCTATTTTCTTTGGCCTGTTTGGTAGTGAAGCTTTTCCTTCTTCATCCTGTGTACAAGGGGATGACATTGAAAGCCAAAATTGCTGCAACACTTACAAATGCTTTTGAAGCAACAAAAGAAACACTTTAAAAGGAATTTTTATTTTTATTTTTCTACCCCTTGTGTAATGTGATAGAATTGTCAACAGGAACAATAGACAAAATCCAGAGCACAATGTGCTTCAAAAAAGGTGAGCCAACTATACCCACCCCTTTCACGTATATGAAATGGAACATGAGGAAGACCATTACATTCCTCAAGAGCAATACACAGTGTGGGAGCAATGCACCTCCGCACCTGCTCTCTATCAGAATCACCCATTAATGCCAAAGCCTTGAGTGAATGCCACCAACCTCGACAGAGGGAAGTGACCTATAGAGATCTCGAATCATCACAACCAAGATAAGTGCATAGGAGAGGCATCTAGGCCCCCTAGACTCAATATGGCAAAACAAATTGACCTGGCAGTCGCTAGAAATGCCGCTTGCCAAGCGCAGATTATGTAGCTTGAGCAAGACCAATAATAGCTAGAGCATCTATATCACCTTAGAAAAGAGCGCATTTGGTGCCAGATAGATGAGTTGCTCCATAACACTATGCTTAAGAGGGTCCCAACCCCTCGCACCCAAATAACAGAACCATATGAGAGGTGCAACCTCTTGGTGTGAGACAAGTCCCCGTGACTTTACAAAATTTTGCCTTCGAAACCTCCTAGACCTAAGAGGGAGGCCACTCCTAGGAACAACAATGGGCACCCTCCGTAGGGACCCACCCATGGTCATAGGTCTCATCCAAAATCTCCTCAAGAATCATATGAGGAGTATGATCAAGAAGAAGAGCTGGCCAAAATGCCCTACCAAGGTGGAGGGGTCGCTATCTGACCACCCCTCCATAGGCCTCAAGTTTCCCACAACCCACAACAAGAGCTAACTAAGGAGGAAGAGATTAAATCTTCTGATGCATATAAAGCACAGCTAGAGCACTTGGATTCTATGGAGACCAAGACTTATGGGCCCCAAAATCCCATGTTATGCCAACTCCATAGTCATCCTGTGCATTCATCAGTGTCGGTACCCCCTTACCTTGAACATTTTAAGCTACCTTAGTTGGCAATCTTTAGAGGTTAGGAGGATGCCCAAGAGCATGTGACTAGATTCCTGAGCCAATGCTTTGGCATTTAGGATAATGATGCTTTTTTGTTAAGAACATTCATAACCATGTTCGTAGGCCCTGCCTAGGATTGGTTTACTCAATTGCCAAAGGATAACATTAGCAACTTATATCAACTAGTGGATGCATTCCTCGAATGCTTCACCTTCAACACCAAGAAGAAGGCATCACTAAGCGACCTAGCCAGCCTCAGGCAGTATGAGGAAGAAACCATGGCGGCCTATGGAATCCGATGAAGGACTTTGCTTTCAAAGTTGCCCTACCTCCCTCCTATGTCCAACCTCACCCAAATGTTCTCAAAGAGCTATTTGAGATTGATCTCTATGCTATTGCAACTGCAGCAATATGACACTTTAGAGGAAGCTCTGGAACAAGCCAAAATAATTGAATAGATCAATATTCAGGATGGTGAGATAGCCAAGCCAAGGAAGAAAGAATGGTCTAAGAACACCAAAACATGGACCACACAAAAAAAACACGCTACGATCAATCAGGTTGCTATAAATGTCCCCAAGCCTACAGAGCCCCAAAAGGCTAACTATCAAGTGGTGCCTCTTAATAGTTATGATCGAGAAAATTAGAGGCAAGAACAAAATTAGTAGCGTCACCCTAGGAAACAATTCACACCTTACACAAAGTCCAGAGACTCCCTATTTGATCGCTTGCCAGCAATAAACTTGATTAACCTTCCCGAGGTTCAACCCATAGATCGCAACGTGCCAAAACCTAAGGGCTATAGGGAATATTTGTACTATAGGTTCCATAGGCATAAGGGACATGACCTTAATGCCTATTGGAAGTTTAAGGGCTTGGTGCAAGACCTAATAGATAACAAGACATTAGCGGTGGATATTCCCATGGCATCGAGCAACCAACAAATGGAGGTATTTAAGGACCCCTTGACTTCCCATGATGTGCAGGCAAAGATCCTACAAGTCAATGAGATCACACAGAACTGCCCCATGCAGGGGTATGTAGGGATGATTAGTATAGTGACTCAAAACAGGAGGAATCCGAGTGTAGCTGCCCCTACGGTAGCTACAGGAAAGGTGCCAACAACATCACAACTGCAATAGCACCTTGCACAACCTCCTCTGCCTAGACCTGTAGCCATAATTTTGACCAAACTCACTCAGAGCTTGAGGACCACGTCGGCTAGGCTCTCCATATACGATATCATACAACAATCAATGCCCCATCGGGAGGCTCTAATGGATATATTGAAAGCCATCGAGTTGTAGCCCCACGAAGCAAATTTGTTAAACAACTTTGTGGGACATGTCAAACAATACACTGAGTCAATCATCACATTTCGAGAAGAAGAAGTGAAATCAATGGTTGATGATATGGCAGATCCACCCCTGCACATTATCGCACAGGTCAACAGGATTCCATATAAGAGGGTGTTGGTAGACACTGGCTCGTCCAGTAATATCATCATAACAGTGACATTGAAACACCTAAAGTTGCCAGCATCTCACATCATGACACAATTGTCCTACCCATCCAGGTAGGACAAAAGACTATACCTACATTGTGCCATATTTTGGAAGGTGAGATGGCCTATAACATCTTGTTGGGTCGGCCATGGATCAGGGACATGAAGTGTGTCCCTTCGATAGCTCATCAGTGCTTGAAGTATACATTTGAAGGGGACATGCATGTAGTCCCAGTGGACAAAGAACCCTTCAAGTATTGGAATGCGATGCAACTAATGTCAGAATTGACCCTTCCATCAACGCATTTGGATTTTCAATTGAATCCATCTAAATAGGGTCCGATTTTGTAGGCATCCCTGTTGAAAAACCTATAAAAACCACAACCGGGTCCATCTTCATTGGTTGGTCCTTCACCAACGATGCCACCTACAATGGACACATAGAAGGACAAAGGGAAGAAACCCCTGGAAGATGCACTGCCATCAGTATCAACTATCTCCACTAAGGAAATGCCTAGCAAGATGGAAGTTGAGGCTCCTAGTTCACTCGACATGGAGTGGAATTTGAAAGAACTTTCGTTCCCTCCCCCTCGATCGCCAAAAATCACCGTTGAAATGGCCAATACGGGCCTGGGGGAGTATCTGGTGAAAAATATTGTAGCAACACCCACACTAGAGTCCATGCAAGACATGGGGAGACCTCGCCTCCCCATTGGTACTATTGTTCCTCTAGGCTACATGCCAAACCAGACAAACTTTGTGTATGGGGGCCTTGATCATGGTATTGAACCATACATGCAAGAGGAAGAAGATGAAGAGCCCTTTGTAGAATATGTCAACTATTTTTCCAACCCAGAATTTGCTTTGAGATACCTTGGCCAATGCAATTGGCATGGATATGGTTTAGGTAGATATGAGCAAGGAGTGCGTGTTCTTTGCCATACGACAAGTTAGGAGTAGGGTTCAACCACCCCCTGCCCTTGGACATCTTGGTAGAGAACATGCAAGGCCTAGGGATAGGCAACAAGGGTGGATTGCATTCGATCCCTATGCCAATCCTCATACAACATATACATTGGAGGATTATCTCCCATGGTCGACCACCAATCTTGTTAGCCTCAACAACCCTTTCCTTTCGCTCGAGAGAGGAGAAAGTTTGAGAGATCATTTCCAAAGGGGATATAGACAAGGTCAAGAGGGATCTTCAGAAGATGAGTCAGGATATGAGGTAGCACCATGGGATCCCTTTGAATCGGATAGCAATCACTCACAAGTGACCCCCATGGATGATTATCAAGAAAGCCTCTTGACAATGTTCCCTTTGGTGGCTCCCATCGAGCAAGTGCCACCACAAGACAATCATGCCCCACCGTAGAGAGCGAAACAACCCCAATGGGGCCAGATCAATTTGCTTGAGCAAGATGAGCCTCTAATGTCATGAACAGTTGTTAGAGCCAATGAAGGCCTTTGGATCTTCAACAATGATTATGAAGATGAAACTGAGATGGCCTATCTCAATCATATGCGATAGCAACAATACCCCTTGGATATTAATGACATATTTGAACAACTAAACATAGTGTCAGGGCATGAGTGGTACGTAGACCTAGTACGGTGGGACCAAGTGTTGAATCTGCCACTTTGGGCATACAAAGAACACCTTCCACCCAGAGACCTTATAGCGATATCAGTGCCGAGGGTAGACCCTGTCTTCCTATCTACACATAGGGTCGATCCATTTGTGCCTATACCAGAGCCAAATCCATAGCACAAATAACATCTAGAATGTTCAAGTCACCACACTCATGGTAATGGAGACCAAAATAATTTCATCAACATGATCTCCATTGACTTAACCGCCCTCATCCGCAATCGGGCCGATCCAACACATTCATTGTATCTAGACATAGATGCCATAGACTGGGATCGCGTCAATTCACCACCATCCCCATCAGAGTACTAGCATTTCGGTGAGATGCTTCATTGCACCCCAAGGCCAACTCAAGATGTCTTCCATGTTGAAGAGGAACCAAAGATTCCTAATGATGATATTAACTCAGAAAATGATATCCACATGATCCCAACTCCACACAAGTTGGAGGACAAGTCCCATATGTCAGTCGAGGAGATGACTGACGTAGACATCGACTCAGATCCAATGAATCCACATATTATCAAGGTAGGGGTAAGTCTATCCCCTGAAGAGAAAGCTGACTAAATTAGCCTTCTCAAAGAGAAGAATGAAGTTTTTGCATGGTCATACAAAGACATGCAAGGGCTAGATCCATAGCTAGTCACGCATAATCTGACGCTTGATCTAACAGTCAAGCAAGTTAAGCCAAAACTCCGTAAGATGCACCCAATAGTGGCATTGATGGTCAAATATGAATTACAAAAGCTATTGGATGCATAGTTTGTCATCTGAATGGGTTATCCACCATGGTTGTCCAACATGGTGCCCGTTAAGAAGCCTGACAGGAGGATTCACATATACACTAATTTTTGAGATCTAAACAAAGTGAGTCCTAAGGATTATTTCCCCTTGCCAAGCATCGACGCATTGGTAGATGCTATAGAAGGTCATGAAATGCTATCCCTCATGGATGGTTTCTTAGGATACAATTAGATTCATATCAATCCCGAGGACCAACTAAAAATGGCATTCAAAATGCCTTGGGGGACATTTTGTTATAATGTCATGCCCTTTGGCCTTAAAAATGCTGGTGCCACCTACCAACGTGCCATGACATACATCTTCCATGATTACATGCACAAAAATTTGGAAGATTACATGGATGATTTGTTGGCCAAATCTCTTTTATGCCCAGATCATCTCGATGACTTAAGCAAGATCCTCGATTGCCTCATGGAACATAAAGTTAGACTGAATCCCAAGAAGTGCGTATTTGGAATCACATCTGGAAAACTCTTGGGTTTCATAGTCTCAAAGCAAGGCATCGAGGTGGACCCAATCAAAGTCAAGGTAATCCTTGAAATGCTCCCCCAACTACCATTAAGTAGCTATAGAGCCTATAGGGAAAGGCCGCATCAATAAAGCGCTTCATAGAGAATCTATCTGAAAAGTGTCGACCCATGAATAAATTATTGCACAAGGGGGTAAAATTTACTAGGATGACGAGTGCTAGTCAGCCTTTGATGACATTAAACAATACTTAGATTCATTGCTAGTATTGGCACCACCTAGACCAGAAGTGCCATTCTACTTATACATCTCAGCTACTAAGGTGGCACTGGGCACCATGTTAGCCCAAAAGAATGAACTTCACAAAGAACAGGCTACTTATTATCTTAGTCGCACCTTGGTCAGTTATGAACTTAACTATGCATATGTTGAGAAGCTTTGATTGGCAATGGTGTTTGCTACCAAAAATTTATGCCATTACATGTTGAGCAACATGACGTATGTTGTGTCTAAGGAGAATTAATTGCGGTACATGATGAGTCGCACTTATCATAGTAGCCGCACGGTGAAATGGATCATGTTGTTGACGGAGTTTGACATAGAGTTCATTGGACAAAAATCCATTAAAGTTCAAGTCATAGCCGATCAACTAGCAAAGGCTCCCCTCGAAGAAGATCAACCTCTGGTCATAGAAATACTCGATGATGGGGTCTTCCATGTCTCAGAATTGCCAGATTCTGATGAGCCTAAGTCACAAGCCAACATAACCCTATTTTTCGATGGTTCTAAATGTGATCAAGGGGGTGGTGCAGGAATTGTATTCTTTACACAGCAAGGGGATCCAATGCCTCTATCATTTAAATTAGGTTTCCCATGCAACAACAACAATGCATAATATGAAGCCTTGATCATAGGTATTCAGACTACAATCACCATGAACATCAAAAGATTGAACATATTTGGTGATTCGCTATTAATTTTCAACCAAGTCAAAGGGGTATTCTAGTGCAAATGCCTAGTTCTATAGGACTACAAAGCCCTTGTGGAAAAATTCTTGGCAAATATTGAATGGTATGACATCGAGGCACTCCCTCGGTCATCGAATCATTTTGCGGACACTATGGCCTCCTTGGGGTCACTAATCCCACAAGACATTTTTGGTGATATGACAACCATTCAATTCAAAACACTATCACAATCCACGATGGAGCGTGCAAGCTCTGAATTAACACCAAGAATTCACCTGATCCAGATTGAACCGTCCTCGAACATGTTCTCTCGAATCCATGATTGTATGAATCATGCCAACTAGGGGTCCTTGTTCTCCCCTACTCCCATTAATAGCAACACAATGCTATTCTTACAAGTTCTTTCCCATTCAAATTTTGCTAGGGATGAACTTCAAAAGGGATTGGCTATTCATACTGTCAAGGTTTTCGATCAGCAGGATTGGTATTCACCCATAAGGGATTACCTCAATCTAGGTAACCTCCCACTTGGATTGATGCATATCACAAAACGAGCATTCAAGTAGAAAGTGACAAAGCATGTCTTGTTAGGAGACATTTTATACCATCATAGCTATGAAGGAATCCTCCTTCGTTGCTTGGACCAACAAGAGTCCACTTGGGCGATCACCCAAGTGCACAATGGTACATGCGATGGCCACTTTAGTGGTATGGCCATCGCAAAGTGCATTCTCTGCATGGACTATTATTGGACATCTTTAGAGTGAGATTGTTGCGCGTATGTAAGGAAGTGCATGAAGTGTCAACACCATGCCAATTTGACACATGTACCTTCCCAAGCCTTATAGCCGATCCAATCAGTTTGGCTATTTTCATAGTGGGGCTTAGATCTAATCGAAAATATCCCCCCTACATCGTCTGGCTGTGACACATTTATCATAATGACCATAGAGTACTTCACCAAATGGGTGGAAGCAGTTTTGCTTACCTCTACAACTGGAACCCATATTTTGGAGTTCATTTTACACAATATCATATGTCATTTTGGTATTCAAGAACAAATATGTGCATGCTTTGACCACAAAATACAAAATCTAGCACAATTTTTTGACACCCTATTATCCGTAGGCAGATGGGCAAGCAGAGGCGTCAAAAAAAATTCTAGTTTCCATCCTCAAAATGACAGTCATCGACAGTCATAAGGATTGGCACATTCAGATCCCCCTTGCCTTGTGGGCTTATCGCACTAGAATTTGGATGCCCACTAGGGTAACTCTATTTTCATTGGTGTATGGCTCCGAGGTAGTCATGCCTCTCGAGCTAGAAATTTCTTCCCTACACATAGCAATGCAAGTGTTCATCAATGATAACATTGTGTGGCAGGTCTGGTTAGACCAACTTACGTTGCTCGATGAATGATGTGTTAATGCTCTTGAGCATTTACGCATCTATCAAGAGCAACTTAATAAAGCATACAACATGAAGGTTCACTTGAGGGACTTTCAGGTTGGTGACTTGGTCTTAAAATAGAACCAACAAAATCCTAACTTTCCACCCCACCTAAGGGAAAATTTTGTGGCAAACTGGTTAGGTCCTTATGTCATCCATAGTAAAATAGGACCTGGGACATACCGGCTTGCCTCTCTTGAAGTAATCCAACAGTTGGAACCCTTGAACATTAGTCATTTGAGGCCATCCCACATTTAGAGAGCCATAGCCCACACAATAGCTCCAAGGATTCCCACAATTGCTTGGTCAACCCCTAAATGCCCCAAAGGTACCCATAATCCCTTTGGTCAAACCAAAAAGCTCCAAGGATTCCCGCAATCGCTTGGTCAATTCCAAAAATGCCCCAAAGGTATCCATAAACCCTTTGGTCAGACCAAAAAGCTCCAAGGATCCCCGTAATCTCTTGGTCCAATCCCCAAAATGCCCCAACGATGCCCATTACCCCTTTGGTCAAGACAAAAGCTCCAAGGATTCCCACAATCGCTTAGTCAATAATAAGAAAGTTCAAAACAATAAATCATCAAAATAAACTGCATCTCATTTCCACGCATGCTCAAAATCATCCCAACAATAAAGATCTCTCTTCGCATTCATCTTCATATTCACCCAAATAAATCCATAAAAAACACAAAAATAATAGCTGCATTTTAGCATCGCATCCATACATTACATATTTATGGTCATACAAGTCAAATGCACCATAGGCTGTAATTACTCAGCGAATCCATCCTTTTTTTTTCACATTTCTCCACTCCATAAATAGTCCATCAAAATAAATGCCATGCACATCGTTTTTGCCATATCATAGTCAGTTGTTAGAGTTTTCATCATTCTAGCTGTCATTAGCTTTCTAGCCACGTATTTACAAATTCAGATAGATTTTGCAAAGGTAGAGTTCTACTTGGATCACACCTTGTTATGTAGCATCCCAACACAAACTAAATCACATAAGATAATTCCCAAGTTGTGTGAATGAAGGATGAAATCTATAAAGTAATCTAGGTCACCATAAGAAAAATGGTTATCTTATTCATCCCCCTATACGAATGACCCCAAGAATGCTAAGAGTTGGCAAAAGGAGAAGAATCTTCCCTACCCAATTCCCCAAGAATCCCGAGTTCTCAAAAAGTTGCAAAAAATCACAAATTTGCAAAAGCCAAAACTCCAAAAATTTGACATCACCACCAAAGTGCATACATCAAAAAGCACATACAATAGTGATTCTCATCACTCAATATTCAAATCCCTTGCTCAAAAAAAACAAAAATAAACAGTGATTTTTATCACTACAAAAGAGCAAGTATCCCAATACAATTGAAGAAAAGAAGGGAGTCAAACTTGAATCCCTAGAACTCTCAGCATTCAGAAGGTCATGAAGTAAACCTCATTATCAATTTGGTGGATAGCCTATCGGTCACTGGTGTTAAACTTCCCGCATGACGATATATCTGTCATAGTAACTTATGGGTAATGGAGCTTAAGAAAATCTAACTAAATACTAAGGTTTACAGTGTTATCTAGGAGACCATAAGCTAGCTCATTCGCATGTGGGAAGTTACGGTGTTATCTAGGAGACCATAAGCTAGCTCATTACACTGTAGATTAATCTAACTAAATACAACAAAGGAGTTAGTGGAGCTAATTAAGTGATCCTCAGTATAGGTTTGGTTGATAGCCTATCTGGCACTGGCGGTATCCTAATAAATACCATATAAACAAACTCAATTGCACACACAAGGATGTGAAATAACTTGGTCAGAAACAAGTCTAATTCATACCTTGTTTAAAAGCCTTGTCAAATAAAGTACATTCATGGTTAGTTAGTTAAAGCATCTGAGTCTCAAAAAACTTTAACTACACCCCAAACAAATCGTGCTATATTTCACCCTCACATCGGCATCAAAAAATACAAAACAAAAAATAACATGTATACATAGAAAGTCCTGTACCACAACAATCCATAAGATAAAAATCCATAAGTTCTAAACAGCCTATGGTGCCATCGCCAAAAATCACAAATTCAATTCATCCATTCCATTTGCATCTTATTTACATCCATCATAACCTATGCATCCATCAAAAGTAAATTAACATGCATACATACACATTCATCAATCATTATACATAACATCACATCATGACATGTGGATAAATAAAAGAAAGTCATGTATATATATTATCAAGAATACCTGCTGGATACAATGAACCGGTCCTCCGATCTCACAACAAAAGCCAAAAGCTCAAAAACCCCCAAGCCTAGGGCATCGGCCACCATGATCACACAGGATCGGTGCAACGGGAACTACCCCTCGTAATGTGGGTCCTGTGGGACCCCTCAGGGCGGCTGCTGCTAGCCCCCGCATCTCGCCTACTAGATGCCCCCTCATCTAGCCACCTGTGTTGAGATGATGCTAACTGCTCCATCTCCCTCCCTCTCGAGCGATGCAACGACCCACCTTCGCTCAGCACAGGAATCCATCCACCGAGGCGAATAATCTTTGCCTCCATATTAAATCAATGTCGAATCAATTCCATCTCCCACTGATGAACTATGGCCAAGTTCTCGTCACACTATGCCAATACCCTATCTCTCTCCACCAGCTTCGTCTGTAGGAGATCAATCTCCTGTGCAGCATCGGTATCCCCCTCTCACCAGTGATACGCAGCCAATGCATTCTCCCGCTTCACCAATTATGTTCACAAGAGATCCCTCTCCTGTAGCGCATCCTCGAGCTCCTCATCTTGCCTCCGGAGCAACCCCTCCAATCATGCATTCTCAACATGCAATGCTACCTTGCTATCTCCCAAAACATCTTGAGGCATCGGCATCTCTGAAAAGGCAAGTTGTTCTGGCTCCCACTACTCCAAAAATTCTTGCATCTCTAGCTACTCTGGAACCCTAACATCACCCTCCCAAAAATCATCCACCTCTACCATATCCGTGTCCTCCAAAAGAAACCCCCAACCCTCACCTAGTGCCTCAGCACCTTCATCACCTATTACTGTCGCCTCTGTGCCACCTAGAGGCCCCTCGCCTCGCCACCATCACAAGATCCACCATTGGTCATACTTCACGGTAGTCCTGACATCGTCTATGTCTGGGACGTCAATCACGGTATCCAAATCCTCACCCATTGGGGCAATGACTGGCCAAGCTAGAGTCCTCTCGTCCCCCCGATGATGATAGACCATGGGCTCACCAGGCACCCCCTGGTGCACCCCAAACTATCGTGTCACCCGGCCATAAGGGAATAACTCATGCTCTGTCACATGCTACCCAATCAACCACTACCCTCTATGAATCTATTGGAGACACTCTCCAGCCTTAGGCCAAGCTGGAAAATCTCGGTAAGGGTGCTAGAACACCTCCCCTGGAGTAAGCCGAGTGAAGGCATCGGCATAGTGCCCCACGACACCTGCCCAACATTGACTCTATCCTTGCTCCTCAAACTACCTTCATAGAGTCATGTAACCTATATCCCTATCCACCATCTCCACCCGAGTCATCCATGGCAACCCCATCGGCCTCTCCATCGCTATGTGCTACCAAGCCCAACACTGCAATAAGAATCTACACCCAATACCCTTTTGCCTCTGGTATCGGACCTCGTACATCTCATCATAGAGTTGTTCCAGTAGAGTCTATCCCCTTCTCATGATCATAGGTGCATCCGTAGGACACTCCACCAACCTACACACCACCTCCAGCAGGTTCCATGGGAACCTTGCACCCGAAGAGTTGGGTAGCAGCATGTTGGAAATGAGGCCCATCAGTATGGCGTGCCTCACTCCCAACACACCCATCTCTAGCCACCATCAAACCAAAATGCCACCAATCTGGCAGTCACCCTCTGTCTTCTCCACTGGGCTCTCCACACCCAACTCCTCCCCATGCCCAAAGCAGCGTGTCAACACTATTGTCCGCTGATCTCGCAGCATCGTCCTGATCGACAATCCATCTATTGAAATTCGTAGAATCTGGTAGATGTCCTCCGAGGTCACCATCATCTCCCCTATTGGGAGATGGAAGGTATTGGTTTGGGGTTCCCACAATTTGATAAGAGCCATCAAATAGGCCCGATCCCCGACCACAGGCTCCAACTGAGTCACTTTCTTGATCCCAATGGCATCAAGCCACTCCCAGTCAGCCAAAGTCAGCACCTCCCATGCTTCAGTAAAAATTGTAGGCACACAGTACCGGCTCTTCACAACCTACAAAAGAAAATAACACAAAAACATTAAAATCATGAAAAACTGTACAACAGTAACATGAATATACAATGTACTGCTAAAAATAACAAAATTCACAAAAATTCAAAACAAAAACAGTTTGTCAGTCTTAGGGTTTCTGTACTCTATGTTTAAAACTGACAGACAAAATAAAAAAAAACAAAAAAACAATTTTCAAAAATAGTTTGTCAGTATTAGGGTTTCTGTACTCTAAGTTTAAAACTAACAGACAAAAAAAAAAAAAAAACAATTTTCAAAAATAGTTTGTCAGTCTTAGGGTTTCTGTACTCTAAGTTTAAAACTGACAAACAAAATAAAAAAACAAAAAAACAATTTTCAAAAATAGTTTGTCAGTCTTAGGGTTTCTGTACTCTAAGTTTAAAACTGACAGACAAAATAAAAAAACAAAAAAACAATTTTCAAAAATAATTTGTCAGTCTTAGGGTTTCTGTACTCCGAGTTTAAAACTGATAGACAAATAAAAAAACAAAAAAAACAATTTTCAAAAACAATTTGTCAGTCTTAGGGTTTCTGTACTCCGAGTTTAAAACTGACAGAAAAAATAAAAAAATGAAAAAAAAAAATTCAAAAATAGTTTGTTAGTCTTAGGGTTTTTGTACTCTAATTTTAAAATTGACAGACAAATGAAAAAACAAACAAAACAAAATTAACATGACAGTTTTTTTTACCTAGGGTTTTCAATCAAGTTTTAAAAACTGACAAATTCAACCTAAAAAACTAGGGTTTCACGGTCAGTTTATCCTAAGGTTTTCATGTAACAACAACATCACAAAATACAAAATTTTACCTAAGGTTTACCTTACTGTAAAAAGGAAACAAATTTTAGACTTTTATCACGTCTCTTTCAAAATACAGGTAAACTAGGGTTTCATTTTTACGGATCCAACTAAAAAGAAAAACAAATTTTAAGCTAGGGTTAAGTGAAGTTCTTCAATTACGTTTTAAACTAAGTTTTTAGCTAAGTTATAAACTAACTTTCGATCTTTTTTTACCTAGGGTTTTTACCTAATTTTTCATGTAGCCATAAAATAGCAACTCACACATAACAATATACATTTAATTAGGGCTTTCATTTTTAATTTGAACAACAAACTACAAAAGGAACACTAAATAAATTATGGTATTAAAAACCGTAACAACACAACACAAACAATAATGAGGAGGATGACTTACTAGTCTCGCTTCGGCTCTGTCGCTCAATCCAATTCATGAACTCATGATGTCGGGAGAAATTTAGCAGTGCTTTGCTTCGTAGAATCAAACTCTTCCTCCTCAGAGCTCCAAATCGCTAGAAAATTCGAATGCAAATGAGCCCAAACCCTAGTTTTGGCCTTTAAATAGGCATTTTAGGCATGTAATCATTCCTCCATGGGATGAGAACTCTAGTTAGTGCTTGTCCTACCCTGGGATGATTACTAAACTGGTATTCATCCCACCCAGGAATGAATACACAACAAAATTTCAAAAAAATAACAAAAACTGCACAAAAATGCACCAAAACAAGTAATAAAACTGTCTGATGAGAGTACTTTTGCACCTGACATTCCAGGTATGCAAAATAGACGTAGGGGTTACAAATCCTCACTATCCTATTCCCTAATAATGCTACCAGAGCCGGACTGCTCCACGGGAAGACGGATTATCAAGAATTTCATCCCCAAATGGTGTCACCAAAAGGGTCAAAACCCAACCAAAATAGCAATAACATTGCCGAACAAAGGTGCCTCTGTGCTTGAAATTTGTAGCATCCAAAAATGATGCTGGGGTCACAAATTTTCACTATCCTATTCCCTAATAAGGCTACCATAGCCGAACCACTCCACGGGAAGACGAATTTGTGCCAATTTTAGCTCCAAAAAGTGTCACAAAAAGGGTTCACACCCACCAAAAATAGGTCTAAATGATAGAAAACTACACACACATTCAACGATAAAACATCCGAGGGAACCCTTACACAATTCATCTTGGGTCAAGAAACTCATTGATTCATCGCTTGAGGGGGTAGTCACACTTAGTCAACAATCAAAAAATACACACCCAATCATGAAAATGACATGCATTCAAAGACTCATTGACAAAGACAATCATGCTCCTACTTGGGGCAGCAAACAAGCAATAATCACAAGCTAATCAAACACTTGATATTCATGAATCATGAACTCAAGGTTCCCACAAAAAAAATGTTATGCCCTTTGCCTATTCATGACTGATCACTGTCCAAGCTCAAGTAACACCTCACTAAAAAAGGTCAACACTTGAATTGAGTTCCTTCGCTCGTCAGAAGCAAGGATTCAAGAACGCATGCCATTTCCATACATGGGGCACTAAAAGTTTGTTAGGTTACTAAGAAACCCTAATAATTAGTGCTTTGGTTATCTATTTTCACTCAACGCTATGCCTTGCACAACGCTTCCCAAAAAGGGGCATCTGTAGACACCAAAACAACACCAATCCAATTATGTGACTGCAAACACTGATCGCATTGACACACATAGCCCCCATGGCAGCCCCTATAGGTCAAAAAGTGGTCCTAACCACTCTCACAGTAGTTTTGGAAGGTCATGAGTCAATTTGGCACCTTCAGGAACTCTACTTCATACTCGTTCCACCTAGGGACGATTACAAACTTCTATTCTCCCCACCCAAGGAGGATTAGTAGTATTCACTCCAGGGTGGGGCGAATAGCAGGTTTGATGGGCAAAAAGTCAAATATTGACAAATGGTAGCTCAGATCCGCCACTTAATTCTTCCTTCCTTGCATGGGAGTATGAGTGAGCATTTTTGAGTGTTAGAGGTAGTTACAGAGGCAGCCATAAAGCCCCTAATCAGGGAGGAATCTCCTCCCTCCTAGGAAGGCATGATTTCCAAGTGGTGCCTCTGCATGCTCATCCAAAGAGACCTCCAGGTCTATAAATTGGTGAGTTTTCTCACCACAATATATAGAGAGAAGGAGCATTTTGAGCAATGAAGTGCTGTCGTTTTACTTCCACACACACACCTTTTGATTTGTGCCTTTCGCATCCTTGATCTCTTTTGGAAAAGAGGTCATAGGGTGGTTATTGGAAGCACAAATCCAGAACCAAAACCCAACATTTGGCCACAACATCCTACCAAATTTGTCGACAACACATCACAAGATATTTTGGACCCATCCCAAGTGGATTGGTGCCAAAATCGGGCCCCAAACGACGGGCGTCTTGCCCATGGGTGCTCCCCATACTGCTGCAGTCCTAATCGCCTCGCCCTAGAGTGATTAGAAATATGTGGCATATTTCCCTTCTATGATTTTTGCATTTGATTATATGCTGCTTAGATAGGTTTTCATTTAAATTTCACATTGTTTTGAGCAATTTTGATCATGTTTCTATCATTTCTCGCTTTTACTAACATGCAGGTAGTGTCATAAAATTCTTGGTGATAGAGGCCAAATTGGGAAAATCTGACCTTCTGGGTCTTCCCAAAATTCCCCCAATTAGCTAATACCAACTTTTCAAGTGATTTGGAGCTTCTCGAATATGACATTTGGGACCGTGCCTTTTGATGTTTTTGTTGCAGGTCTATTCGCCCTGCCCCGGAGTGAATACAAATCTGTGATGAATTTCCCGACTGTTCCATTTGCAATGTTTTCTTTGTGAGTTTTTGAATCCCCTATCAAATTTTTAGTTTATTTGGAGCTATGCTAGTTATCGTTTTATTTACATCTTGCTTGCACTAATTGAAGGCGTGGGGATTGCATGTTTTATTTTATCTACAGGTGCTACTGATTGTTTTCTATTTCTTTGAATGTAGGATCTGGACATTGAAGGAGCATCAAGGAGTCAACATTCATATTGACAAGGGGCAACAACATTGTGGTCCGCCCATCTTACATGTGGGCACGCAGAAGAAGGATGGCTATACATGGATGTGACAAGAAACATACTTAATGCTTCTATCCCTTAAAATGGAACGATGTGGATTGTAACCGAGTTATGAAACATATCAATAAAAATGGATGTCTTCCTTATTGGATTTTTGTTTCATTTCGATTCGTTCATGCTTTCCCTCCTTTCATGCACTTTCAGTTCATAGGATTTAGCATTAAGTTTAGTTTCGTTTGCATCACACTTGGAGTTTTCCTTATTTTTTTTCCGTATCCTTGTGATTTCATATATATATATCCAATGATACCACACCATAGGTTATTTTAGTACACATCAAAATTATGTTAAACTATAGGGTATATTACATCAAATGCTCATAACTTCCCTACTTACATCCATACCCAAGAGTAAGGTTTAGAATGCATTATAGTCAAGAGTCCAAGGTGCTTAATTATGTCTTATATGATTACATTATTTTGGATTATATCATTAATTATTATATGGAGAGTATTCCCCATAACCCAAAAATAACTATGGAAGAAGTGTTGTAGTTCTTTATTGGGACCATATTTCAAGGTGTTACCTAGCCACTAAATTATTATTCCTAGGAATATGACATACATTTCTATTACTTTTTAGATAAGGATGAATAACTATTCTCCTTTGGATAAACTACCAAAGTTTTCTTTTGATATTAACACTCTAAGTTTCTTATGAGTGTTGATCTTATGATGGTTGCATCATTTGTCACTTAGTTTCTATTTACCTTTGTCCAAGGTCTTTAATAACTTAGGCTTGGATGTAATAGGAGGTCCCTTACAGATGAATGCCTTGGATGAGTGAACATTTCAAGGATTTATTTTGGAATTTGATCCATTTTTGAATAGTGTCTAAGCATTTTTATTGGCATTTGAATTCTACTCTAATTTTAAGATGAGATATAATGTCTATACCATGGAATCAATAGATAATAAATCCATATTGGACTAAATATGGTAGTGTATTTTGCTAATGCACATGAGCACTAAATAAATTTCTCTATTTAATGTAAAGAAAATTGATAAATCTCATGGTACTTGTTGGTGTACTACTAGATATATTGATATCTTTGTTATCATAGTTGTTTAAAGTGAATGTGCTTGTCATAGTAGTGACACAAGGGGTATAACTGCTCATGAACCAACTAAAAGAATGTCTATATAGGAAGGTGTTAGATTGTATAACTATTCCATCTTATTTTTGATAGCTTCACATGAGTAGACATCAATATTAATAGTTTCAAGACTTCAAAAATGTTCTTGTTAGTATTGGATAATAGATTGGTAGTATAGTATACCTCTAGCCACCAAATCCAAGTATTAAACTTGTCATCATTAATCAATCTTGAGAAGAATAGAATACCAATGTTGGTTTACACATTTAAAAGGAATAAAATTTAGAATAATATAGATTTACAAATTCTATATGATGATCCCAATTATAGCATAAGATCCAAGATTGCCTAGAAAGAGTGGTTCTCTATTACTCCAAAGCATATTGAATTAGGTTCTTAATGCCAGGTTTGGTATTGAGTTGAAATTTTGAATCTATCATTGCTATGTTTCTTTATAGAGATAAGGTGATTCAAGGTACTTATATGTGACACATGGTCTGGTATCATGGTTCTTGTACCATGAATACATGTGGAAAATCATCCAATGATGAACCATAGCATAAGTTTCATAGAGTAACAATGTCTGTAAGAGATGATAGCATATTATTAGTAAAGAAGTGTGTAAAAGGTGCTCCATATTTTCCTCTCTTTAGTGATCCATATATAAATTTAATACCAACTTGATCCATGCATTAGGACCGAGAATGGTTGACATGGAGTATAACTTATAGGAATAGCTAGTGGTACCTTATAGGTTATGGTTAGAGTGATGTTGTAGAAGCATTGGAAAAAAAAAAAAAAATATATATATATATATATATATATATATATATATTTAAGTGAAAAATCCCTTGCAAAGCTTCCTTGGTCTGAGAGATCACGAACAAGGGGTTCTACACCGTCAAAGTCACCGGGGGGTCGCACTTGACCTTGCCCGCACCAACATTATCAATTGGATTTTGGATACCCAATTAAGCTTTTTGGTAGGATGGAGATTTGAACCTGGGACCTCCCATGGAGGATTGCCCTCTCCTCTCCAACTCACCTACAACACCTGGGTGAAGCATTGGGTATATGGTTTGTATATAATGTACCTCAATAAAATCACAAAATATAACAAAGGATATTACAAACACAAAGATAGAATCAATAATAAAAACTCATACTAATCATGAAATTACTTTATAAGTGCTTAACACAAAATGATTTTACAAGGAGTTATACACTCTATTTTTTAGAGGTACAACAATAAGTAAAATAGAAAGATAAGGTAAGGAAATTCATGGGATATTGATTTTCTCATTAATAAGAAGAGTTCTTAAGCTACCTTTATACAAAAAGAATGCATAATTTTAAAAGGTAACTAATTGTGAAATACTTTAGCTTTTGGAACATATTGGAAGTATCAAAATACAATCAAGAATCTATTTCATACACTAATAAAATCTACATGCCAGTTCTTGAAGTGGGAAGTGCATAAACTAGTATGAAATAACTACAATATTTTGATGGTGGCATATGACTTATTTATTATTTATTGTAATAATGTAGGCACCAATGAATTTTATTATTTTTGTATGGGGTCAACTAGATGGGAACCAAGATTTTGATTATAAATTAGTCATGGTGCTAAGAAGTTTGTTATTAACATAGTATTCAAATCAAAGTGATTGTTTGATGCTAGGGTAGATATGGTACCAAATTAAGAGTTAGAACTAACCTATATAATAAGTATTATAGATAGACACCAATGCTAAAGCTATAAAGCATATTTAACATATTAAATTGAAAAATTTGAGCAAACCTTACTTTTCTCATATTATCAGGTTTGTTCGCTAAAATATTAAAGAAATTACAATGAATTGAGTGTTAATTAGGTCTAATATATAAATTTGAATATGCCAAAATAACACATTAATCACACATTAGCATATGATCCAAGAAATTAATAGACTCATTATTACAATTAGATGTTCCCATGGACCTAAGGCAACATTGCATGAACTTGAGGTGTTGTTGCCATGACACAACCAACCCAAATTATGGAAACACTTGAAATTTTTAATGTTTGATTTAAATTTACTTGCTCCTATGCTTTAAATTTGCTTGCATCAATATTTTAAACTTCCTTGCATTAAATTTCAAACTACTTGGGTTCTATTTTACATTCTCCATTTGATTAGATTTGAAACAAGTTTTATAACAATTATAAACATGCCTAGGTTAATATTATTCATAATTTCTAAAAAAATAATACATTTAAATTAGTTTTGGCACTAAATTCATTTAAATTCAAATTTATAAATGTTATATTTCTTTGCCGCTAAAAAAATCAATTCCAATGCCACGTAGGCCAACAATATTCACCTTTTTTTCCATGGTACAATATAAAAAAATTCCTAATGTGCAAGGGTTAAATGCCCCCTTTACCAAATTAATCCACATGCATTATTTTCTAAGCCTAACCATCAACATATCTATGCATCCCTTTTGGAATCTTTCAATATTAAGGTTTTAAAAGTTTTAAAAGATTTAAAGTGAAAATTTAATTCATGTGTCACTTTGTTTTTTTTCTAAGGTTTGAAAATAATTTAATGTGAAATATTAAAATTAAAAACCTTAGAAGCTTAAATAACATGCATATTGCTACATTAAATGATAGGACGCCATTGATATGAGATTAATGGTATGCACAAATAAAAATGGAGTCCCTTTGACAACTAGACATTAAGGCATTTGATTTTATCTTATTCTCAAAAAATCCAATGATAGGCACCAATAATTTTAAGATATAATGGTAGGCATCGATCATTGATTGCATGTGAGGACAAAAACATGTGAAGGCAAAATAAAGCCTTGGAAAAGTTAAAAAAAAAAAGTAGAAAAAGATATCCAACGGTACACATCAATCAACCTAAAATCGAATGGTACACATTCAAGGAGATGCATTTATCATTATTTAACTCCAAGTTTTATTTTATTCTCCTAATATCCAAAAATAGGCACTGATCATTCTAGGATCCAATGATATTTGTTAATTTCAAATGAAGATAAAATTTATTTGCCTATCATTTTATCTTACTCTCCAAAATTTGAAAGTAGGCATCAATCATCTAAGATCCAATGGTAGGCATCAATCGAGACTACAAGATACAATTTTGAATTTTTTAGGGTTGGTGAGTGCCTACTATTGATAAATTCATGATGAGTACCTACCATTGATCTTTTGATAATAAGAAAAAATATAAAAAATGGGAAACCTTTATTTATGCACAACTTTAGACTTTAAATTTTTAATGGAATTAAAGCACAAAGGGAGGAAATTTTATCTTTGGACTTCAAATATGAAATTAAAGCCTTTGGACCTTAATATTAGAATATAAGTTTTTTGGAAATAATATTAGAAGTGAAAGGGGGAAAAAATTATCTAGGTATCCTAACCCTTTGACCATTTGACTATGCCTTGGTCATGCAAATAAATGTGGGCCTCTCATTTTTGGCCAATCATTAATCAATGCTCAATTTGGAATGGATAAATGTGGGCCACTCATTTTACTAAGGGAAATAAATTCTTAAAAGCACCAATTAATAAATTTAAATATCCAATGGGACGACACTTTTGAAATTAAAACCCTCATACTTTAGACCTTAATGAAAATAAACAAAGTGACCATAGCATTGAAAATTGGACATAAAAATAAAGTGCAAAGGGAATACATTGTGGAAATGGACTACTTGAAATGAATTTTTTGAAACTTTAATATATGTTGAAAGAAAGTAAATTTTTCATAAAGATTTTTTTTTTTATCGTTTAAATTAAAAGTGGGTTTTTATCAAGGGACCCAAAACCTGATTACAACAAGTCAAAATACTTTTAAACAAGGCCACTGGAAGGCCACACGAAAGGAGAATAAAAAAACCAAAGGAAAAATAAAGTATTGCCTTTCAATATAGGCTTAAGGATAACCTTTCAAGACAGGCTAAAGGATAGCCTTACATGATCATTTTTTTTTTTAATTTGAAATTTGGAACAAAGCCACTACACCCAAATAATCCATACATCACATGAAACAAGGATGGAGAAGAGGATCATGGCCATCCTGCACAAACAACATGTGTAATGAAAATTTAAAATAGGAAAAAATTACCCAGAACAACTTTGAAATAGGGCCATCTCGCCCACCACTAAAATTAAAAAATTAAATTCAAAATGAAGGCAGGAAATGTAGAAGATGAAATTTTGAAAAAATATTCCCACCTAAGGACGTCCTAGGATGTAGCAGAAGGATGCAATAGTAGGACACATTTCAAAAATAGTAGGCCAACACAAGGTCTAAAACTGGCAACTTAAAAACTCCTCAAGAAGGTTGAAGGAGTGGAGAAACCACTAAGAAGAATCAACCTACTCAGGGAAGAAAGTAGGGACACATAAAAGCAGGACCAAAACAACATCTTGCATATGGCCTAGAAAATGGAGCAACAAGACTAAGAATTTCTATAGGACATGAAATCCTCTTTTACATGAAGAAGATCAGCAATATCTATGAGGAAATAGGAAGAACCAGAGGAAGTAGCAGAGGAAGAAAGGTGCACCCAAACTAGAGAACTTCTAAAATCTGGATCCAAGAAGAAACTTACAACAAATCCGGGTTAATTCTGAAGCCAAACAGAGAAAGACATCCCAAAAACACCATAGAAAACCCAGGGAGGGACCCATGGGTATCCCAGAATATAGGAACCATAAGGAAATCCTTTAAACAACTATGTAAAGAGAAGGCAAGCGGAGAAGTGACATCCCACCCCAAGGATATCATATGCAACCATAGATATCCAAGAGATAAGGGTCCAAGAAGTGCCAAAGAACTGGGATAGAGCTAAGCCACACCATGAAGGAAACCTACAAAAAACTAGGACAACCCAAAGAGTAGAAGGTAAAAATCCCTAAAGCACAAATGGTAATCACAAGGATAGACCCAGGGACATCCCAAAGAAAAAAAGGAAAAAGGAATCACTAAAGTAAAAAAAAACCACTAGGATAGACCCAAGGACATCACAGTCTAGAAGAACAGTAAGGATAGCTTCAAACCAGTGAGAAAAAGGGTAGACAAGTGGATAGGAGACCTTCCACCCTAAGGATGTTATCTATAGCCACAATTAGCCAAGATGAGGATCCAAAAAGTACTAATGGACTAGGATAGATCCATGGGATGGGGGAGCAAGGAAGTAGATTGAAACATCTCGTGGGATGTCCCTTGCACCCCCCTATAGGGTATCCAATAAAAGGAAATTAACAATGGAAGGATTAAGTGATAAATAAAAATTAAAGGCACAAATTTTTCAAATATTTTTATTTTAAAGGACTATTGGAAAATATTTTTTCTACCAAATGCAATTTAAATTATATTGCTTGTTTTCTTGATTTACATGCGATAAAAGATAACAACGAAATCCAAAGATAAAGGCTATGAGATATAGAAAATATAAAATGAACCTGAACCTGATTATAGACTATTGTTGCATGACAACTCAGTCCATTTTGCTTCAAAAAGAAGCTACAAAAGTATTTAGACATCCATGGTTGAAAATTATAAATGAGAAACAATAAGAAGCATAAATTGACATATCAGCTATTCAGTTGAAGATAACTCATCCGTACAACTATGAAGCACTAAAATACAATCGTAAACCTTTGAGAAGTTTAAACTTGTAAGGCTATAAATAGCCATTGAGACCCTATTTCAAAGGATTGGATTTCACTTTTAGCAATAGACATCTAGAATTTTCTTTCCTTTTGTAGTTTGTCGATATTTAAACCTTGTCATTGTACTTAGAGATTTATCCTTGCAATCACCTCATGTAAAGAAATCTAAGTGTTATTATTGAATATCTATATCAATATAATGTATATAATTATTGATGTAATCTGTGCATGATGATGGTGGTTACACTTGAGTCAATTCTAGTACATTATCCTTTTCACCTTTGAAGATAACACTATATTGGTGTTAGATTATGTGAATGTTGATCGGGCTAAAGTAGGTTTACTTCAAATTTAGTTGCTTCAATAGATTCAACATAAAGCTTCAAGATGTAATGGCTTGTTTTATTTCTCTCTAACCCTTTTAATTTTTTTTTAAAACTTACTTATAATAGGAATAGATTAGTTGAATTTCAAATTCTAAAGCTCATTTTTATGTGTTATATTTCTATAAGTTTTAGAGTAATCATTGCTATGTGTTATAATGATCATGATTATGATGTAATGAATGATGTATGTTGATAAATTTTAAGGCAACAAGCCTAGAATATTGTTTTTCTTTACTTATTTGAAGCAATATTTGAGATTAAACATTTATATTTTTATGATTGACTGAGCATTAAGTTAGAACTATGTTTCTACAAGATTATACAATGAATCAATCTTCACCCCTTTAATAGTTATATGTAACCCTGAGTAGTCCACCTATTTTTTATTTTTATATTTTGATTTAAATTTTTATAACATATCCTATGACCCAAACCTTGGAGGATCAATGTTCTCTTTCAAGAGAGAATAATTGTTGTTCTAACAGTTGATGTACATTGGCAATTGGGTTAGGTGTATCACTATTTTGGTTTTCATTGCACAACCTACCCCAATTGGAGGCCCAATTAAAAATTTTAACTTTTGATATAAATTTTCTTGCTCCTATCCTTTAAAATTGCTTGCATCAATCTTTTAAACTTCCTTGCATTGAATTTCAAACTACTTGGGTTCCATTTTAATGGTTTCAATGAGATATTTTACATTCTCCATTGGATAAGATTTGAAACAAGCTTTCTAACAAGTATAAACATGCCTAGGTTAATATTCTTCCTAATCTCTAGAAAAACAATCCATTTAAATTAGTTTTAGTGCTAAATTCATTTAATTTTAAATTTCTAAATGTTATATTTCTCTACTGCTAAGAAATCAATTTCAATGCCATGTAGGTC
The DNA here is from genome assembly GCA_028583015.1 of Wollemia nobilis. Classification (NCBI taxonomy): domain Eukaryota; kingdom Viridiplantae; phylum Streptophyta; class Pinopsida; order Araucariales; family Araucariaceae; genus Wollemia; species Wollemia nobilis. The sequence continues at coordinate 4,956,652 of JAQPPZ010016349.1, forward strand.
AACAATATTCACCCTTTTTTTTATGGTACAATATAGAAAATATTCCTAATGTGCAATGATTAAATTCCCCCTTTACCAAATTAATACACATGCATTATTTTCTAAGGCTAACCATCAACATGTCTATGCATCCCTTTTGGCACCTTTCAATATTAAGGTTTCAAAAGTTTTAAAAAATTTAATGTGAAGATTTAATTCATGCAACAATTTTTTTTTCTAAGGTTTTAAAATAATTTAATATGAAATATTAAAATTAAAAGCCTTAGAATATTAAATAGAGTGCATCTTCCTAAATCAAATGGTAGGCCCCAATTGATACCAAATTAATAGTATGCACAAATAAAATATGAATTTCCTTTAATAACTAGTCATAAAAGTATTTGATTTTGTCTTATTCTCCAAAAATCCAATTGTAGGCACCAATCGTTGTATGATAATATTAGGCAACGATCATTCTAAGATCCAATGTTAGGCTCCGATCGTTGATTACATGTGATAAATTCAAGGAGATGCATTTGTCATTATTCAACTCCAATTTTTGTCTTATTCTTTTAATATCCAATAGTAGGCATCGATCATTATAGGATCCAATCGTACACATTAATTACAATTGAGAATTAATTTGAATTGCCCACCATTTTATCTTAATATTTAAAATTTCAAGATATGTACCAATGTTCATTGCAAATTAGAGAAAATTTGACTTACCCATCATTTTATATTTTTCTCCATAATACAAAGGTAGGCACTGATCATCCAAGATCCAACTGTAGGGATCGATCAAGACTACCTGAAAAAACTTTGAATTTTTTAGGGCCAATGAGTGCCTACCATTAATAAATTTTTGAAGAGTGCCTACCATTGATATTTGGAAAATAAGACAAAAAAATAATGAAAAATGAGAAACCTTTATTTATGTATGATGTTTGACTTCCAAACTTCTAATGGGATTAAAGCGCAAAGGGGGGAGATTTAATTTTTGGACTTCAAACATGAAATTAAACCCTTGGAACTTATAATTAGAACTTAATATTTTGTAAATAAAATTAAAGGAAAGGGGCAGAAAAGTATCAATTTATGCCTAACCCTCAAAGTCTAGCCATAAAATTTAGACCTTAATGGATGACCTAGCATTTTGGGCCTAATGTTTCAAACATAAAATTAAGGTAGGAGTACTTTGGAATTAGTAATTCAATATGGAATTAAAGTGAATTAAACCAACCAATGGGGACATGCCTTTCAATTTTAATACAAAACATAAGGTATTTCATGAATAGAATGATTAAATCAAAATAAATAAATAAGTATTAAAGGCCTAAATATTTTAAATATATAACCACCATCTTGGAAATAAAAGAAAATAATATTTTAAAGAATTAAAATTGGAATTCACCTACTATTATGGATAATTTACCAACAAATAACATTTAAACATATTTTAAATATTCTTCTATGATTATAGGCAACAAAACTAGAAAGTAAGAGCCAAAGGTGAAGGCAAAAAATATACAATGAACCTAGACCTAATTTTGACTATATGGTGCATGACAACTCAATATACATAGCTTTGGAGGAATGCTACTAAATTAGTTAGAAGATCCATGGCTGAAATCGAAGATCAACATCAAGAAAATTGATAGACTACCACATTATCCAAATAGATAAATAATCCATATAATTTTAAAACACTAAAAATTCAAGATTACAAGGCTATAAATAGTCATTGAGACCCCATTTCAAAGGGTCGGATGCCACTTATAGCATTAGATATTTAGAATTTTATTTTATTTATAGTTGATTGATATCTAAACCCTATCATTGTACTTGGAGATTTATCCTTGCAATCACCTGATGCAAGCAAATCTGAGTGTAATTACTAAATATATTTATCAATACAATGTATTAGAATTCTTGGTGTAATCTACGCATGATGATGGTGGTTACATTTGAGTCAATTTTAGTACATTATCCCTTTCTCCTTTGAATATAGCATCATATTAGTCTTAGATTATGTGAATACTAATTTGGGCTAAGGCTGGTTGATTCAAAATTGTTGCTTCAACAGATTCAACATAAGTCTTCAATGATGCAATGGCTTGTTTTCTTTATTTCTCAAACACTTTCATTTTGTTTTTTCTTAACTTGCTTATATTAGGAGTAGCTTAGTTGAATTTCAAAATTTGAAACTCATTTTCAAGTGTTATATTTCTATAAATTTTAGAGTAATCATTGCTATGCATTATAATAATCATAATTATGATGCAAGGAATGATATATGTTGGTAAATATTAAGGTAGAAAGCCTAGAATATTATTTTTCTTTATTTATTTGATGTAATATTGATAGTAAATGCTTATATTTTGATAGTTTGTTGAACAATTGAATTAGGTCTATGTTTCTTAAATTTTAGACAATGCATCAACATTCGCTCTTGTAACAATTATATGTATCCTTCAGTAATCCATCTGCTTTCATTTTTTATATATATTTTTAGAATTTGATAATAACATATCCTATCAACTAAACCTTGGGTATCAATGTTCCCTTTCAACAGAGAATAATTGTTATTATAAATATTGGTGTACATCGACAATAAGGTCAGGTGTATCACTCAACATGAGGGATGAAGATAAGGATTCTTTGTGTTTCCTCATATATCTCTCTAGTATTACAATACAAAGAATTATTTTAATGACTAAGGCCTATGAGATACATCCTAGATTTTAGATCTCCACTTATCTATTGTAACTTAGAAGGAATTACCAATATTATCTTGTGGTCAATGTTGTCATCTCTAAATGCACTTGCCAATTTTGGTAGGAGGTCCAATGAGCTAGATTAACCTACATCTAATGTAGAGAAAAATAACAATAAGTTTCACATATGGAAGACCAATTTTGGGGAAACATCCAAGGTTTTTAATAGAGGTTGGCTCGTCATCAAAATTAATCCTTGATACATAGATACCTCCATGAGATAAGACTAGGGGGATTACAGAAAAAGAAATTTTATTCAAAAAAATAAAAATAGGAAAAGTAAATACTTGTAGAAAATAAAAGCTAAGCTACAAAGGAGGTGCACCAAAGAATTAAAACCTCTAATTTTAACTACAAGTTGTCATAAATGAACATGAAACATGTTTTCCTATGACTAAGTGAACACAACTAAAAAAAACATTGTCAGGAATTAAAAATAAGTTAAAGAAAGGAAGACAAAGTGAAATTAGTTACAACTTACATTATCATGCCATAAATAATTGCAATACATTGAGGCCTAGATGGTTTTATGCTCCTTAGATAGTCGGCTAAGGTTCAAGCACTTCTTATTACAATAAAAAAAAGGTGAAATGAAAAGCTTGCAAGGAGGGGTACCAAACATGACTAGATAACTCTCAATGCCTTTATAATAGAATATGGGTATATTTATAAGATGAGGGGAATGTTTCTTCCCTTTGAAGTTCTATGTAGAGGGTCTAAAAAGTATCCTTTACGTATGAAGCCAAGAAATCTTCATGTAACTAGATTTAGGACCATAGATACTGAGAGCTTTTAGGCCTTTAGATCAATTATCATTGACATATCTATTTTCTACTGAATTAGTATGGTTGTTCCATCATGTTTCTTCCATGTTACTCTTGGAATGCATCACCTTGTTGACATGGTGGGAATGGACTAATTGAATAGCATAGATCAACAAGGTAGGATCATGCATATGGTAAGTGGTTATCATAGATTATATAACTAGCTTTGATAGATTTGGCCTAGAAAGTCAATCTTTATAGCCAATGATGGGTTGTCCTTTTAAATGCTCCTTTGCCTACTTCCTTCCATGTGCATATGGTTTCTATGTGTTCTTGAGTGATGTGGAACCTCCTTTTGCCAATGGTAGACCTTCATCATTTGAGCATTGATGCTTGTCTCCTTGGTATCTTGATTCTTTGCCACATGTCTATTAGAGAGTATTACATTATTTGGTAGAAGTGAAAGTACCCCTATGGTAAAACTGTACATATTGTAAATATTATATTAGAGTTTGTATTATTAGATTAGGAATTGTTTTATACTTGCCCTAAAGTATGTTTTAAGTTCAAGATGAATCCAAGTGTCATTTAATAAAGTATGCAAGTATGTAGAGTGTGAAAGTGTGTAAGTGTATGTCTAGATTCATGTGTGTAGGTGGAAACTATCCAAGTGAAGAGTTACATGTATGTGGTAATATGTAAAGTCAAGAGACATGAAAGGTTTGTCTTATGTGTGGAATAGGAAATGTTTGTTGGAGAATATTACATGAGGTATGTATGTTGGTGAGTATTAAATTATTTGGTAGAAGTGAAAGTACCCCTATGGTACAGTTGTACATATTGTAAATATTATATTAGAGTTTTTTTTATTACATTAGGGAGTGTTTTATACTTGTCCTAAAGTATGTTTTAATTTTTAAGATAAATTCAAGTGTCATGCAGTAAAGTATGCAAGTGTGTAGAGTATGAAAGTGTGTAAGTGTATGTCCATAGTCATGTGTGTAGGTGGTAACTATGCAAGTGAAGAGTTACATGTATGTGTCAATATGTAAATTCAAGAGATATGATATGTTTATATTATGTGTGGAATAAGAAATGATGCATCTCCCATATATGTGAGAAGAGTAATAGTCAAAGTATTGATAGGTCATTTGTAAGGCTATACCATGGAGATAATTATACATGTATTGTATCAAAGAATATCAAAGCTTATATACAATTTTGAACAATAATATTGTAATTGTTTTTTTGTGGTTGTTCCACAACATACCTCAAAATTTGGGACCCACATTTTCATTTTGGTATTTGGATCTTTACATTTCGTTTTTAGTGTCTAATGCTTTGTTTGTTTTTGAATTTGCATTTATCTTTAGTTTTGGTCAGTAACTTTTTATTGTCGATGACTTTTTGTCGTGAAGTTGTTGTCGACGACCTTTTTGTCGTGAGTTTCTTGTCGACGACTTTTGTTGTCATCTTGTGGTTGACGATTTTTATCATCATTGTTGTGTCGGCAAGTTTTTCATAAATTTTGTTGTTAGTGTTTTCATGGTTACTTTTTGGGTTTTCTTTCATTTGTGTATACCAAAAAAAAAAAAAAAAAAAAGAATCATGTGTTGTGGTTTTGTGTTAAATTCCCTATTGATAAGTATAGCAGTCAATTATAAGAGGGGTCATGAGTGGGAAAAGTTTACTCCGGCCTATATATCGGTCATGGGGATTTCTCACAATAACCAAATATAAAAAAAAAAAAACATAAAAAAAGAAGAAAGAAAATATAAATATAAATATATTTTTATATATATTTATAATAAAAATTATAAAAGATAAAATAACTAAAAATAATAATAAAAGAATATAATATAATGTATATTATATAGTATATAATATAATATATTATATATAATATGTATTATATTATATAAAAACAAAAATAAAAATGAAATATTGACATATGCCCACTCCGAAAAGAATCGCGTGATTCTACTGAGATGCATGGATATGAAGGTTTTTAGTTAAATTGGCATTGAATTAATGTTTTATAATGTTCTTCATAGGTGAGGTGAGTGATGGTACAACATAGGAGTGGGACCCACCGGGATCACGTGGCAGCCACGCGAGGAGGTGATTCACATCGAGTGCCCAGACGGTGGAGATTGTTGTAGAGTAGGACGTCCATGTTTGGATGGTGAGGCTATGGGAAATTGCATAGGTGGGAGTTCTGGTTGGCCACATGACACGACGGACATGGCAGTTTGGTGGACCACGTAGTATTGTTGAGGCATTGAAGAATCAAATATTAACACAACAGATGTTATACTATGGATGATGTGGATTATACTATGTTTCAACAACGACAAATAGGGAAATTCGACGATGAAATGTATCTAACACAGCACATACGAAGCAGATAGCGACCATTTTCTTCACAGTGATGACCAAAAATAGGGTGACAAGTGGGCCACATCGAGCTCGAAGGACTTCAAAGAAGCATTTTGGCTATACGAGTAGTACATCAAAGGATAGGGACGTGGACTTGTCGATGCAAGCAGCACACAGATTAAGTGTAGATGTAAATCGACAAATCCCAACATGTTGAAAACATAGCAAAAGAAAGGGCGCTGATGTGGCATCGCATGGACGGACTTGATGGATGCCTAGGCAATGAGCTACGCCTTGGATGCGCCAGTGACATGGTCATGGGATAGGCTGTCGATGCGGCAACGGTAGAACGATACAAGGGAAACAACTTGGTGCAAGCGTGGACCTACACAAATTTGATGCGGGTGGTTTGATCAACTTGTAGGCCCATCGCACTCTAACATGGATGCAATAAGGATTGAAGAAGGGAACCTCTAAGGACATTGCAAAAGATGGACTACCAAGCTTAGTATAGTAATTTCCTTTCGAAAGCAATGACGCCAGAATTAGTCGACATGGTGGTAAGAGTGAACATGTTGATATGAGGAGGCCTTAGCCCAGTGGACACTGATCATTGGTTCGAACCATGTGGAGTCACTGGGCTACGTTTATGATGAATATAATATTATGGTGATAACCAAATACACACAAGGACATATACACAAGGCCAATGAATTGGATAGCCAAATAGGACAATTTTGCTAGAAGCATCACGATCAAAATGTATAGAAAAGAGCAGTACGTAGAATTTACAAAGGACGAACCATCGGATTATGCAGATATCAAGTGTGTGCAAACGTACGTAGAGTTTACAGGCTCATGGACACCGCATGTATTAAGATGGTGAGAAATTGTATGATCAACACAAGAGTCATCGATTACAAAGACAAGGTTTGGCACAACTTTCATAACATAAAAGAAATCAAGTATTTTCAAAAGAATTATTTAGAGAGTGATTGTTTTTACCCAAAGACAGAGATAAATTATTATTTAGATACGGCTAATGAAAAAATGGAATAAGAGATGGTAAAAGCTTATTCATACATTGACCTCATATTCATAATTTCATTCAGGTGATTTAAATGTATGGATGCGAGTAATATGGTCATTTAACACCATAGTGTGGAGGTAGGGAATGTAACGTATTATAAAGAAATGTGTTATGAAGACCAACAATGATTTAATAGAATGATGTTACATACCATTTGGCTAAGCGAAATAAAACAAAAAACGTAAAGAAAATGAAGAGATTGAGGAAAAAATTGTAAAAGTGAATTGAAGCTGCATTTTAGAGGGGTTGGAAACTTTTCAGAGAAGATTGCAAGAATGAAGGCAAGGCCTTGGCACTGGGTTTTTATGGATATTTTTCCTTCCACATTGGACTGGTTCCTTGAGAAAACCATATTTCTGTGATGTTAAGCACATATTTTTGATACAGAAAATTTTAGAAAGTTGCATTTTATGGGCAAGAAATGAGGAGTCATTTTCTGCATGCAAGATTAAATGTCTATTTTTTTGCCCTTTTCAGATTTTAGGTTTGTAAATGGAGTTTATGCAATTTTCTTGGTTGCTTCATGCTAATGTTTAAATCTGAAAAATCTCATTTAAAACCCTAGAAGCCAACACTTAGCTTATCCGGATTGTGCTTGTTTTGCAAGTCCAATAGGTTAGGTTGCATGCATGAAAACCTCACATCTTCGGTTTTTCCAGAATAGAATAGCATCAAACTGAATGTATCTTGTGTTCCATTTTCTGCATTTCATTTTCATTTTTCTGCATTTTATTTTTCCAGAGATTTTAACTTTTTTTTTTAATTTTTAGGCATTAAAATAAACATTTAAAAATTTTCAAAATCCAAAAATAATTTCACCATTGCATAGGTTATACTTCAGAATTCCAATACGCATTTTGAAATTTCATTTTCGGAGTTGTTTAGTATTTTTAAAAATTCACCAAGTTGTTATTTTATTACAAATTTGAAAAAATCCGAAAATAAAAAATTTTCATTTTTGGGCCGAATTTCATTTTTTCAGTTTTGTTTTGCACTCATGATCCTATGATGACATTCCCTTCATGAAAATTCCAATTTCATTGAAGGAGTTATGTTTTATGGCATTTCACAAATTTCCATTTTTTGGGCCTAAAATTGCCCTCTCTTCATAAAAAATTCTAGTTTTATGAAAGAGGGGTAATTTGAGTATTACATTGAAGGTTATTTCTTCAAAGCACTTAATTGTTCAACTTAATGAAAATTTGATTTTATTTAAGAGGGATAAGTTAAAGTGACATTTAAAACCCTTAATTTAAGGCCATAAATTATTGCCTCTTTGCGAAAACCTATTTCACCAAAGAGGGATAGTTTATCAATCACATTGAAAGCTATCTTCATCTTCATGATAAGAAGCCATATTTGGACTTAGTAAAGAAGATAAAATCTACCTTAAAACTCTCAAGATAAAAGGAATTAAGGCACTACATAGTGGTCATATGAGGGCCAACTCACATTTGCTTTATTTTGGTTCAATGAACAATCATTAAAGTTTCATGGTAAAATAAACCAACATTATCCCTTGTTTATAGTAACTTGCAATCACTAAGGTGTTCCAAGATACACATATGCAAACGATAATATAGCGGAGATCTTGGAGAAGTTGTTTGTTTAACTTCTTTGAAAGAGGGGATTTGGAACCCAAATCCTAAGGGAGAGTGTAATTTCACAATTGGGTGAAAATACCACTCAAAAGATTAGCGCTAGAAGGAGGGCTTGAATGGGTTTATTTCAGTTTGATTTAAATGCTATAGAGATTTAAATTTTGAATATTTCATGCCCTATTGATTATTATCTTTAGCCCTCTTTTAACAATACAACCTTGTAGTGTTAAAAGGAGGACATGAATCACTATGCATTGTTCTAACGCTTTTGATTGTTCATACAGGAATAATGTGTTTTGATTTGATTTTGATTTGATTTGTTCTAACAAGGTTGTCTCCATGCAATTACTTTCATTTGATTTTAATGGATACATCTCTTAGTTGATGTTAACATAATTATTCATACGTTACATGTTTGATATTTGCTAGTCATTTCATGCTTATTTGTAAGGAATTATTTTGTCTAAAATATATTTGTTGTCGGTATTATGCTCTTCACTTGCGTGTAATGTGATCTTGTGAATCAGAAAGCCTACAACACTAGGAGTATGCTCTTCACTTGTGCATATGCGATCTGGTGAATCAAAAACACATTTACATTTTTAGAATATTTCTTTGTCATGGTTCCTTCTTTTATTCATGACTAACAAATTGGTTTTGAAGTTATATTTTGAGTTTTACTAACGATGACATACTATATAAGAGCTGAAGTAGCATCTCTAAGAGAAAGAATGGTATCTACGATGGAGGATCATTATAAGGGTTTGTCTATACATGGGATACCCTATCAAACTCCTAAAAAGTTATTGGAGTTTCTACGACATTTTAATCAAGAGGTGCCACTAGGATATTTGCAAAAATTGTATGTCTACAAGAATACATTATGTCAATTCCAAATTTTCTATGAGGAGGTGGCTTGTAAGTTATTTACATACATTTTGGATGATAGACCATTCTTTTGGTATGGCCAACTACCCATGGAGGTTAGGACTTCTTGGATACAACTAGAAGCAACCTATCTTTACCATTTTGGTAATCAGGTTGACTTAGAGATGTTGAAAAATTAGTTTACCTCCATACATAATGAGCCTAATGAGTCCTTGAGTCAATTCAATGGAAGATTTCATGAGTTGCACTCCCAAATGTGGGAAAATTTTAACACACCAAAAGAGGAAGCTATTCAAGTATACATGGGAGCCATACACCCTAGACTTGTTACATCTTTAAAGAAAAACTTGGATGACCTGTCTCTAGAGACAATCTATGAGATCTTGGAAAAGGTAGAACAAGTTTTTGAAGAAGAAAATGCACAACATATTCACATGAGAGATTGTTCTTTTGGAGTTAGTGATGCCAACCGACACCAACCATTAAATATAGCACCCTCCACTCCAATGATACCTAAGGTAAATGATCAAGGGGATGAATTTGAAGGTCCAAATGTTACAACCACCTTAGATGTAGTCCAAGAGGAGGTGCCAATTGCTAAGACAACATCCACCAGTGAGGATTATGCAGAAATGATCTCATTCATAGAGATACATGATTATTCATATAAAGGGGTCCTAAATTCAACAAATTTTGAGATAGGTGATAGGACAGAAAATACCATAGAATTGAAGGAAGTGGTTGAAAGTGAAATTGGAAGAAAATCAATAAATCAATTTGAAGATATGATAGAATTTCACCACTTTTTCTTGGAAGACACTCTCGATGAGAAGCTTGGAACTAATGATCAAAAAGTTCTTCACCCTCCAAATTGTGATAAAATTGAATCATGGGTTACTAATTTGGATGATAATAGTCTTACAAATTTGAAATCAAGAAATAACCCAATTTTGAAATTTATTGAACCATATAAAGAAGGTGAAGGTGAATTTGATGAGAAAAACACTAAGGAATTGGAATATATTGAAGAAGTAGTTTAACGTCACCACTTGATTTTGGAAGATGATTATTATGATGCTTGGAAGAAGTGGGAAGACTACACTCACTCCAAAACTGCTAATGAAAATTGTGTACCCATTGATATACAGGACAACATAATCTCCTACTCAAAGGAAGATATTACAACTCCTGTACAATTTGAGGATGTTTTGGAAGAGGGTTTCAAATCTCATCAAATTTTGGAAGATTATAATGATCCTATTACCAAGGACAAAGAAGAAAAAGAATTGACAAATGAATCAAAAGATCATGTCACAAATACCATGGAGTTTCATCCCACAAATTTGGAAGATAATTTTTACAATGGTTGGGGAAGATATGAAGATGTGTTATTGCCTCACACCCCTATTGATGAAGCCTCTATTCCAATTTATATGTAGGACGTTGAAACTTCTACTTCATACGAAGATCTCACATTCACAAGATTTGAGAAGGTTACAAAATTTGATCATGTTGAATATAAATTCATTGAAGATTCGGATACAAGTTGGTATGATTATTTTGAGGATTCAAATGAAGAGATACCATGGATAGTGAACAAAGATTTGGAATTAAATGACAAAGTGGTTGATCTATTAGAAGCAACACAAGTTTTTGATCATGAAGATGAGTTACTTGACATACACTTTGACCAAAAATATTTGAGGGTTGAAAAGGATGGGCATGTTTTCAATTGGGTGCCCAATTTTGGTATGTTTGATGAAAAAGTAATCAATGAAGAATATGAAGACCATGAGGTAAAAGAGGGAATTGCAAATCCTCACCAAGTTTTGGTAAATGAAAATGTGAAAAAGGTAAAATCTAAACCTTTGTGTCCAAACATCCAAGATTTAGGTGAAGATTTGTATAATTCAAATGATATTTATGATGAAATGCCATTGAAGGTGAATGAAGAACAAGAATTAATTTCTAACCACACCTTTGATAACATTACTTTAATGAATGAAAAAGAGATTGATGCACTTAAATTGCTAAATCAAACTCATCAACAATTAATTCTTGAACCTAGGATAAAAACTCCTAATGATCCCCATTTAGTAAATATCCTAGATGCTTGTAAATTGTTGGAAAATTTTGATTGGCCTAAGAACATGGGAAATGAATTAGATTTGAAATTTTTAGAAATAGGCTCTTTCTTACAAAATTTCATTTTGAATAAAGAAAGCCTAGTTCTAAATCTTGAATGGAATTATGAAATTTACACCTTAAAGAATAGAAAAGAAAGAATTGAAAATCAACCATTGTCTAATCAATTTGGTAATTTGAATGTCACCTATAAGAATACTAATGGAACTAAATCTAATTGGTGGGGTGAGAGAGGAAATTTGAAGTTGGTTGCATTGTTTGGTCTAGTCTTGTTTTTGTTTGATTACTTCCACATTTGGCATGTGTATCACATTATATGCCTATTGGAATTCTCAAATCAGGTTTGGGATCCAGGAAAATGATAATCCAAACTTTGCACCATCTTGTATTATATTGTACATTTGTATATACTTTTGGTTTTTGTGTTTTGGTGTTGGGTTGGATATCATTTTGGTTTTAATTTTTGTGCATTGGTCCATTGGACACTTTTGGTTTGTCTTGAAAAAAAAAAAGAGAAAAGAAAAGCGAGATGTCAACTTATGTCCTTATGAATGTTGACTAAGACTAAGAGAATATGAAACATCGAAATTGTATTGCAGAAAGCTCCATGAGTATCACAAACACATTAAAGAATATCGTTTGGAACTTGTGATGCATGAAGTTGTCAGTTTTACAAATTATGGCAAAGTAGGTGGTATACTCCATCCATATTTCAAAAAGAGCAATGCATTCATCCATATCTCATGTTACATTCCACATTGCATATACATTTCATCTCGGTTGCATCTTCGTTTCAAATACAATCATTGAAAAGGTGTCGAATCCTCTTAGGGTTATTACATAACATATATTAAAAGGATCCTAAGGTTGGGAACTGATGCCCGAACTATCTTGAACCAAGCACATTCTACACATATTAAAGAGGATATTGAGAAAAATGGTCAAAACCATACTTGGAAGAAAAGGTGAGGCGAAAGGAGTATTTCGTGTTTGTCCTATCATGCAACATAATCCTTAAAACAGTGGTTTTTACCACTCCCATAGTGTTTAAAGCCTAAAATCAGAGTAGTAAGGATAGGGTTAAATTCCCATCTCACTTAGGTTGGGAATCCTATTCCCCAAAGCTCTGATTTCACTTACACTTGCACATGGGTTCAAGATGGTAGTGACACAGAACCAACTTTGGGATCTAATAAATTAATTCGGTATACATATATTTTGTCCTAAGAGGGTTTGATAGTTTTAATATGTTTGTTCAAGGTACTAGAAATTTTGAGCCTTTGAAAAGTAGGTTGTTATATCTCTAGCATCTTCACCATACATTAAATCCTAAACAAATCATTCATAACCTCGCATATGCATTCAGGTAAAACTGACAATGGAAAGTTGAACGAGTTTCAAACAATAGGGAATGAAGCACACTACACACACCGAGCTGATGCTTAATGATTCAGATGCTTCATGTATTTTGATCTATTTGCATTCGTTGGGTATTTGTTGATGCTTGTATTTGAGTTTGTGTGTTTTTAGGTTGGGTTCTCACCGAAATGCTTAGGAGCATTTCCCAGCAGAGTCACCATTTGTTGTGGTTGTTCCACAACGTACCCCAAAATTGGGGACCCACCTTTTCATTTTGGTATCTAGATCTTTACATTTCATTTTTAGTGTCTAATGTTTTGTTTGTTTTTGAATTTGCATTTATCTTTAGTTTTGGTCAGTAACTTTTTATTGTCGACGACTTTTTGTCGTGAATGTCGTGAGTTTCTTGTCGATGACTTTTGTTGTCATCTTGTGGTTGACGATTTTCATCATCATTGTTGTGTCGGCAAGTTTTTCATCAATTTTGTTGTTAGTGTTTTCGTGGTTACTTTTTGGGTTTTCTTTCATTTGTGTATACCAAAAAAGAAAAAAAAAAGAATCATGTGTGGTGGTTTTGTGTTAAATTCCCTATTGATAAGTATAGCAGTCAACTATAAGAGGGGTCATGAGTGGGAAAAGTCTACTCCGGCCTATATATCGGTCATGGGGATTTCTCACAATAACAAAATCTAAAAAAAAAACATAAAAAAAGAAGAAAGAAAATATAAATATAAATATATTTTTATATATATTTATAATAAAAATTATAAAAGATAAAATAACTAAAAATAATAATAAAAGAATATAATATAATGTATATTATATAGTATATAATATAATATATTATATATAATATGTATTATATTATATAAAAACAAAAAAAAATGAAATATTGACATATGCCCACTCCGAAAAGAATCACGTGATTCTACCGAGATGCATGGATATGAAAGTTTTTAGTTAAATTGACATTGAATTAATGTTTTATAATGTTCTTCATAGGTGAGGTGAGCGATGGTACAACATAGGAGTGGGACCCACCGGTATCACGTGGCAGCCACGCAAGGAGGTGATTCACATCGAGTGCCCAGACGGTGGAGATTGTTGCAAAGTGGGACGTCCATGTTTGGATGGTGAGGCTATGGGAAATTGCATACATGGGAGTTCTGGTTGGCCACATGATGCAATGGACATCGCAGTTTGGTGGACCACGTAGTATTGTTGAGGCATTGAAGAATCAAATATTAACACAACATATGTTATACTATGGATGATGTGGATTATACTATGTTTCAATAGTGACAAATAGGAAAATTAGATGTTGAAATGTATCTAACACAACACATACGAAGCAGATAGCGATTGTTTTCTTCACAGTGATGACCAAAAATAGGGTGACAAGTGGGCCACACCGAGCTCGAAGGACTCCGAAGAAGCGTTTTGGCTATACGAGTAGTACATCGAAGGATAGGGACGTGGACTTGTCGATGCAGGCAACACGCAGATTGAGTGTAGATGTAAATCGATGAATCCAAACATGGCGAACACAGCAAAGGAAAGGGCGCTGATGTGGTATCATGTGGACGGACTCGATGGATGCCTAGGTGATGAGCTATGCCTTGTATGCACTAGTGAAGTGGTCATGTGATATGTTGTCAATGCGACAACGATAGAACGATACAAGGGAAATAGCTTGGCGTAGGCGTGGACCTGCATAATTTTTGATGCGGGTGGTTTGATCAACTTGTAGGCCCATTGCACTCTGATGTGGATGCGATAAATATTGAATAAGGGAACCTTCGAGGATAGTGCAAAAGATGGACTACCAAGCTTAGTATAGTAATTTCCTTTCGAAAGCAATGACGTCGAAATTAGTCAACATAGTGGTAAGAGTGGACATGTTGATATGAGGAGGCCTTAGCCCAGTGGACACTGATCATCGGTTTGAACCATGTGGAGTCACCGGGCTACATTTATGACGAAGATAATGTGATGGCGATAACCAAATACACACAAGGACATATACACAAGGCCAATGAACTGGATAGCCAAATAGGACAGTTTTGTTGGAAGCATCGCGATCAAAATGTATATAAAAGAGCAGTACATAGAATTTACAAAGGACGAACTATTGGATTATGTAGATATCAAGTGTGTGCAAACGTATGTAGAGTTTACAGGCTCATGACACCGCATGTATTAATATGGTGAGAAATTGTACGATCGACACAAGAGTCACCGATTACAACAACGGGGTTTGGCACAACTTTCATAACATAAAAGAAATCAAGTATTTTCAAAAGCATTATTTAGAGAGTGATTGTTTTTACCCGAAGACAGAGATAAATTATTATTTAGAGACGGCTAATGAACGAACGGAATAAGAGATGGTAAAATCTTATTCATACATTGACCTCATATTCATAATTTCATTCAGGTGATTTAAATGTATGGATGCGAGTACTATGATCATTTAACACCATAGTGTGGAGGTAGGGAATGTAACGTATTATAAAGAAATGTGTTATGAAGACCAACAATGATTGAATAGAATGGCGTTACATACCATTTGGCTAAGCGAAAGAAAACATAAAACGTAAAGAAAACGAAGAGATTGAGGAAAAAATTATAAAAGTGAATCGAAGCTGCATTTTAGAGGGGTTGGAAACTTTTCAGAGAAGATTGCAGGAATGAAGGCAAGGCCTTGGCACTGGGTTTTTTTGGATATTTTTCCTTCCACATTGGACTGGTTCCTTGAGAAAACCAGATTTCTGTCATGTTAAGCACATATTTTTAATACAGAAAATTTCATAAAGTTGCATTTTATGGGCAAGAAAGGAGGAGTCATTTTCTGCATGCAAGATTAAATGTCTATTTTTTTCCCCTTTTCATATTTTAGGCTTGTAAATGGAGTTTATGCAAGTTTCTTGGTTGCTTCATTCTAATGTTTAAATCTGAAAAATCTCATTTAAAACCCTAGAAGTCAACACTTAGCTTATCCGGATTGTGCTTGTTTTGCAAGTCCAATAGGTTAGGTTGCATGCATGAAAACCTCACATCTTCGGTTTTGCCGGAATAGAATAGCATCAAAATGAATGTATCTTGTGTTCCATTTTCTGCATTTCATTTTCATTTTTCTGCATTTTATTTTTCCAGATATTTTAACTTTTTTTTTAATTTTTAGGCATTAAAATAAACATTTAAAAATTTTCAAAATCCAAAAATAATTTCACCATTGCGTAGGTTATACTTCAGACTTCCAATACGCATTTTGAAATTTCATTTTTGGAGTTGTTTAGTATTTTTAAAAATTCACCAAAGTTGATGTTTTATTATAGATTTTTAAAAAATCCAAAAATAGAAAATTTCCATTTTTGGGCCGAATTTCATTTTTTCAATTTTGTTTTGCACTCATGAGCCTATGATGACATTCCCTTCATGAAAATTCCAATTTCATTGAAGGAGTTATGTTTTATGGCATTTCACAAATTTCCATATTTTGGGCCTAAAATTTCCCTCTTCATAAAAAATTCTAGTTTTACGAAAGAGGGGTAATTTGAGTATTAAATTGAAGGTTATTTCATCAAAGCACTTAATTGTTCACCTTAATGAAATTTTGATTTCATTTAAGAGGGATAAGTTAAAGTGACATTTAAAGCCCTTAATTTAAGGCCATAAATTATTGCCTCTTTGTGAAAACTTATTTCACCAAAGAGGGATAGTTTATCGATCACATTGAAAGCTATCTTCATCTTCATGATAAGAAGCCATATTTGGACTTAATAAAGAAGATAAAATCTACCTTAAAACTCTCAAGATAAAAGGAATTAAGGCACTACATCGTGGTCATATGAGGGCCAACTCACATTTGGTTTATTTTTGTTCAATGAACAATCATTAAAGTTTCATGGTAAAATAAACCAACATTGCCCATTGTTTATAGTAACTTGCAATCAATAAGGTGTTCCAAGCATTTAAATTGAATATATTTATTTGAGATTACTAATACACATATGCAAATGCTAATATAGCGGAGACCTTGGAGAAGTTGTTTGTTTAACTTCTTTGCAAGAGGGGATTTGGAACCCAAATCCTAAGGGAGAGTGTACTTTCACAATTGGGTGAAAATACCACTCAACATGTTTCTATGCATATCATTGTTATTTTATGAATGATATATTCATTTATATTTTCTAATTAATCCATATCATTGTTATTTCATGAATGCTATATTAGTATATCCATTGATATTGGCCATTTATATTGAATACTTAAATATTGAAGTTTGTTTAAGATCCTATTTATTGGGACCTATGATTTAATATGGCTAAAAATCCATCAATAGTATTAGAGCTACATTCAACCCAATGAGCTTGGAGAATTATCTATCAAAGACACATTAAAGACAAGTAAGAAGCTATATGGATTGGAGGATTGTGCTATTAGAGCCACATATGTCTTCATTATGAGAATTTTCTCTAAATTTGAAAGTTTTTTAAAAGGGTTGATTTCACCCTAAAGAAAACCAAGAAAAGTCAAATTATTTTGGACATAATAACAAGGTGAAGGTTAATCACCTTAGATTAATAATTAGAGGAAAAAGTAAAATTGGGTTTATTACACCAAAAAAAAATTCTAGTTTTGAAGATTGCAAGTGGAGAACAACAAGTCACACATCTAGAAAAATGATATTATAATTGAAATCTTATAAAAAGCAAGAAAAGAAAAATATATCATTGATTGATAGTAGTAAAGGAAAAAAACAAATTGTATTTCTTGTATTGAATATTAATGTGCACCTAAGTGTAGCACTAAGCAAGGAAGATGTAGATATACCCATAGTTTCCAAAGAATGAGAACAAAGAGTCCTAAGTAAATATCCTATGAAAATTAGAAGAAGAGACAAAGAGTCCTAAGTAAATATCCTACGTAAAGAAAAAAAAAAGGATGCAAATCCATGAGAATAAAAAATCATTCTAATCGTCACTTGAGAAGTGAAGAAAGGATATTCAGGACATAAGTTTCCTTAGAATTAAAGCACCTATGTGTTCGAGTTTGAAGCCTATTGAGAACAAATGCAAGGACAACAAGAAGCAATGTTGAAATCCACCTAAGAGGAGCACCAAGGACTAGAATCCAAGCAAATATGAAGTAGAAGATGCAAAACTAAGGCAAGAGAATAGAAATTTTTTGATGAGGCCGGGAATTGCCTCATCCATGAACACTTTTTGATACATTATAACTATTTGACTTACCCTTTTTACTATGATTTTATGTTAATTATGGGAAAAATGCATTATATAATGATGTTTGCATATTCTGAAATGACAAAGTGCATATACTCTGTTTTACTATTTTTTTACTGCAATTTCACCTGTTTTTCAGTTAATTAATCAGTAGTATTATAGCAATTCAGACCTTGTTGAATATCTGATGCTTAGTAATATTGTGTTCCTCTGTTTAAACTAATTCAAATGGAAAAAGGTGCCAAGAACTTGTCCACTGTAGCTGACTATGCAGGAAAACAGGTTGTGACTGTGACAGTTCCAGCCAGCTGTACATATACAGCAAGGCTTGGAATCAGTCACTCCAGCACGTGCCACCAATGCAGAAGGGTGTACAAGATAAGGGAAAAGTCAACAAGTTACTCCCTATGCATTTGGAGCACAGATCAGCAACGAATAGTCACCTGCCTGTTATTTCAGAGCAGTGCAGGAATAAGCGGCGTAGGAATAGGGAATAGCGCAGGAACAACAGAAAATGGTCAAAATGCACCAAAAACATGGAAATCATGATTGGAAATTGACCAAGCAGTTAGTCCACCCTATTTGGACTCCGTTCCTTCACCATAGGCGGACCAGCTGGGATAAAGGGATAAAGGTTGACAAATTATAACCTTGCATTCCAGGAAACTATTTTGTAAACAGTTGGAAATCCCTAAAACTCAAGCAACAGATGTATCAACTTTGTCTTATAAATAAATCTCCCAGCACGGTTGAGCATAATAGATAATAGATATATAATTAGAGATAGTCATTAGCAGAAGTGAGTAGAAGATAAAGTCTTTGTAGCATTACAGTAAATTGCAGATTTTTCCTGCATTACTGTAATGCAGTTGCAGATGGAATAAAAGGTGCATTTTTTAGATTTTATTAGCATTTGATGGTTTATAGTGCACATTTAATTTACTTGGTATAATTTTTCACCCTCTTCTGGTTCTGGAAGCAAGGGCCCACTTACAGGATCAGAGGAAGGGCAGCTTAGTGACAGGAAAATCTTGTTGATTTCTTACTGCAACAGAACAGTAGAACTCTGTCAACAATTATTTGCAGCATTAGTTTCATTTCAGAATTGCACCATTGCATCTAGAATAGGTTCAATCATGTGTTAGAATAGTATTTAGCATTTGACCTATAATAGCATCATTTCCAGCATTTTCTGCAATTTCCAGAATTACATCATTTTCAGCATTTTTCTGCAATTTCCAGAATTATGTTTTACTGCAATAAACATTAATTTGGTTCAACTTATGTTCAGATCATTGTGAGTTTTATCATTGGTTAATTTTTGCAAGTGTGTGTGTGAATTTCCATTCTATAGTTTACTTTTCTACAATTTGCTTTGTGGTCAATTTAGCAGCATTTTATTTCTTGTCAATTTCAGATTTTGCAGTTTCATTTTCCTGTAGTTTAAATTCAGTTTTAGCTTCTGCAATTTGATTTCCTTTGTTAGACATTAGGAAGATACACCAAACCCCCAAAAACACTAACTGATCCATCAATAAAAACCTGTTCTTGGATAAACTGAACCTGCAACTGTGACACCTCCTATCGTATACAACCTTTGGACACCACCCTGGACTGACATATAATTACTAAATGATGAATGATCAATGACCCTCATCATTTTTGGTGCCATTTTCAGGGAACAATCGGTGTTGTTAGGAAAAGTGAAACAGGTCAAGAATTGTGTTACAATTTTTGAAATACTGCATTTCAGTTTATTTAGTGAATAGGCATGAATGCATAGGCCAAGAGACGAAAGAGGGAGGTTTATTAGAACTAGTTCTGAACCACCAAGGCATTCTTCATGATCAGATGAAGAATTTCAGAGCAAGAAATACCTTCTTCACCAACTGAAGCTTTGGAAAGATTAGAACAAGAGCTTTTGGCAGCACTTTCTGCTAAACATTCCCTTAAGCCTGAACCATCCACATCAAACTCAAGAAAGAAAACAACTATGGCAGCAGCACCACCACCACTAGGTGGGTATGCTGATGATCCTCCTAAGACTTTTGAATACCCCATACGGTTGGATCCAGCTCTAGATGCTCCCATGAAAACTATTTCTCCATCCATATTGCCAATTTTTAGGGGAACTATTTCAGAAGATCCTGATCAATTTTTGTTTGAATTCAAAGTGTTATGTCAGACTTATGACTACATAAATGATAATCAAAAATTGAAATTGTTTCCTTCCACGCTTAAGGATGTTGCTCTCCGATGGTTTATGAGTAATCTTGAACCTAATTCAATCCATACTTGGGATGACATGGAGACTGCATTCTTACATAAATATCAAGATTATTGTAGAGTACGAAATAGGAAAGATGAGTTGTTTCGGATCAAGCAAGAAGAAGATGAGAGTTTAGAGGATTATCTTGATCGCTTTGCCTTTGTCCAAAAGAGATGTGGTCCTGTAGAACCTGATTTCTTAAAGCCTATCTTCTTAAGAGGATTGCAGGATGAATCTAGGGAAGTGTTAGATTTAATGGGAAAAGGAGACATAGATCAACTTGACCTTGAAGATATTGTGGAGTTATGTAGAAATTATTCCCGCACTCACCAACGAAGAAAGAAATGAAATTCTGGCAATAATGACATAAAGGAGTTGATGGAGGAAATGGCTAATTTAAAAACTGATATCCTTGTTCAACTTAATTCTGCATTAGGTGAGAGAAACACAAAACCCAATTCTACACCACCTTTGGCAATTTATTGCCCGAGATGTAGGAATAAGCATGCTTTGCAGGATTGCCCTTTAAACAAAACTTCTATTTGTGGAATTTGTTCCAAGGAACATTCAACAGATAGATGTCCTTTGTTGCCTCATCTAAAATCTATTTTAGGCACCCAAACAGAAGAACTTAATGCTATTGGTCAGAGATCTGGTGGTGGCTATACACAATATCCCAATGCTCCTCGATTTCCAAATTGGGGACAATCTCCTTGGAATATGAATATGCCATGGGGACATGCAGAAGTCTCTGCACAACCTTGGAACCAACCTTGGACAGCTCCTCCAGATTGGTCACATTCTAGGTGGATGAACCCACCTTGGCATACAATTCATCCACAATGGACACAACAAGGACAAATATGGGGACAACAATATCCACCATATCAAGGACAACAAAGGTATCAAGGGCAAGCTCAAAACTTGTTGCCTGCTCCTAATCCAAATTTTTAGGGAAGAACACAACATCAACAAACACAACCAGTGAAACAACCTCCACTCCCGACTTCAGCCTGTGACTAACCCAAATAATACCAGACAAACAACCCCTATTTATGAGGCTGAGTCTGAAGACTCTGCTATAGTTCATGTACTTGACTGTAGTAACATCCAGCTACATTTAGGGAAGGTTTTACCTGAACCTGTTCCACCCACCATTGAAGAAATTAGTGAGAAACAAGAACCTCCAAATCAGGAGACAGTGCAACAAAAACAAAAAGAAGAAGTAACAAAAAAAATGCAGGAATCTTCTCCAGTAGCATTACCATACCCTGAAAGGTTTGATCATATTGATACTACCTCTGAATCAGAATTAGTGACAACACTTAAAAAGATGTCAATTTCTCTCCCTTTGTTGCAAGCAATAAGGGATGTGCCTTTAATCAAAAAGACTATTCAGGAGTTATGTATCAAGAAACCTGGTAAAAAGAAGGCCTTTCCTAAAACTATTCAGGTAGAAGGAAAATTAGTTGATTTATTGTCTGGGAAACTAGTTCCTCCCAAATATAGTGACCCAGGTAGTCCAATAGTTACAATTACTATTGGATTAATGCAAATTCCTAATGTGCTAATTGATCTTGGAGCTGCAATTAATGTCATGACTAAGGACACAATGCAAAAACTATAGCTCAAAAATCTCAGTCCTACCACCACAGTTTTGGAAATGGCAGATAGGTCAGTTGCTAAACCAGAAGGTATCCTAGAAGATATAGCCATTGAAGTCTCTTCTTGGGAATATCCTGTAGACTTCTTAGTGTTGCAGCCTAGAAATTCAGTCAATGGATACCCTATCATTCTAGGATGACCTTGGCTAGCTACTACAGTTGCTTTTATAGACTGTAGGTCAGGGGAAATGACCATTTCTAATGGTGTTGACCTGAAGAAAATTTCTTTGTATCCACCAGCTCAACCTTCAACTAAATTTTTTGGACAAATTTGGTATCCTGAATCTGATGAAGAACAAGAAACCATTGCCACTTTGGCTACAGTTGTAGTGAAGGAACATATTGAGGAAATCACTACACCAGAAAGAGAAATATTTGAGAATGAAACTATCCTAATTGAAACATTACAATCAGAAGGACTAACTGATGATCAAATTCTTGTTCATCGGTTGTTATGGAAAGAGGAGGAACAAAATTTAGAACCTCTATCATCCATGCCTAGTCAGGAAAGATCATTCATACTACCACATGGATGGCATCATCATCTCCTTAACACCTTCAAATGTCCTCTGATTCCATCAGGTATCATCTCTGAGATAGATTCTAGAGTATTTCATACTCTGCAGCCACATCATTGTCCATTAAATGCATTAATCAGTAACTATGAAGCAGCTAGTTCTATCCATCCAGGGATCAAACAAATTGAAATACAGCCAGGTAAATTTTTGAACATTAATAGCTAGCTAAGCGAGGACCAAGAAACCAAATTGTTTGCAGTCTTACAGAAACATGTTCAAGCTTTTGCATGGAACTATAAGGACATGACAGGCATTCATCCTGAGGTATGTACACATAGGATATACACAGAAGATGTAAAACCAGTAAGGCAACCTCAGAGACGCTTGAATCCTGCTTTAAAGGAGATTGTGAAAGAGGAAATTGAAAAACTCTTAGATGTTGGATTCATTTATCCAATTTCAGATAGTAAGTGGGTTTCACCACTGGTCATTGTTCCAAAGAAAAATGGTAAAATGAGAGTATGTGTGGACTATAGGGAGTTAAATAAGGTCACACATAAGGATCATTTCCCATTACCATTCATAGACCAAGTATTGGATACCCTTGCTGGAAAGAAATTTTTCTATTTTCTTGATGGTTTCAGTGGGTATAACTAGATACAAGTTGCGCCAGAAGATCAAGAAAAGACTACCTTTACATGTCCTTGGGGAACCTTTGCTTACAGGGTTTTACCCTTTGGGTTATGTAATGCTCCAGCAACATTTCAGAGAGTTGTTTTAGCAATTTTTTCTGATTTAACAAATGAAAGTGTTGAAATTTATATGGATGACTTCACAGTATTTGGAGATAGTTTTGAATATGCATTAGAACAACTTGAAAAAGTGTTGATTCACTGTGAAACATACCACCTCTCTCTTAATCCTGAGAAATGCTTCTTAATGATGGAGGAAGGAATTGTTCTTGGACATCATATCTCTTCTTATGGAATCAAGGTTGATCCTAAGAAGGTTGAAGTCATCAAAAACCTCCCTCCTCCACAAACTCAAACTGATGTACGCAGTTTCTTAGGGCACATTGGTTTTTATCGCAGATTCATTGCTAACTTTAGTACCATAGCAAATCCTATGTTTGCCTTACTCATGAAAGATTCTAAATTTGTTTGGTCTTCTGAATGTCAAAATTCTTTTGAAGACTTAAAGGAGAAGTTAACCACTCCACCTATACTAAGAGGTCCTAATTGGGAGTTACCTTTTCATATTCAAACTGATGCTTCCAATATTACTATTGGAGCTGTGTTAGGACAGATTGAAAATGGGGAACATTATGCTATTTATTATATCAGTAAAAACTTGACAAGAGCTGAGAAAAACTACACTACCACTGAAAAAGAATTCTTGGTTGTAATCTATGCTATTAACAAATTTCGACACTATATCACAGGGTACCAAGTATTCATCCATACGGATCATGCTGCAATCAAATATTTGATGAATAAACCATTGGTTAGTGCAAGAATTATTCGTTGGTTGATTATGTTGTAGGAATTTGATGTTACCATAGTGAACAAACCTGGGAAATCTAATGTAGTCACAGATTTCTTGTCAAGAATACCAAATGCAGATACAGGAGAAGTGGTGGAAGATACCTTTCTAGATGAAAAGTTGTTTGTTGTCTCTGTACAATCTCCATGGTTTGCAGACATAGCTAATTACTTAGCTACAGGGAAGATTCCTCTTCACTTTACCCCTAAACAAAAGAAATAGTTAATCAAGCAAAGCTCTTCTTTTAAATGGATAGAAGGATTACTGTTTAAATGCAGTCCTGATCATGTTTTACGTAGGTGTATCCGCCAGGATGAAGTATATGATATCCTACGAGCATGCCATGATGAACCATCAAGAGGGCATTATTCAGTCAAAAGCACTATTCACAAAATTTTGGGAACCGGATACTATTGGCCATCTTTGCACAAAGATGTAAAAAGGTACATTAGACATTGTGATGCCTACCAGTGAATGGGAAAACCTACCTTTACTAATGAAATGCCATTACAACCTCAAATAGGAACAGAACCATTTGAAATATGGGGTTTAGATTTCGTAGGACCCATTAATCCTCCTTCCCAAGGCAAAGTGCATATCTTGGTATGTACTGATTATGTTACCAAATGGGTAGAAGCTCGTGCCTTTAAGCATGCTAGAGAAGAAAAAGTTGCTGATTTTTTGTATTCACAGATTTTTCTGCGTTTTGGAGCCCCACAATCCATCACCACAGATCAAGGACCCCAATTTACTTCAAAAGTTATTGAAGCCTTCACTCAACTCTATCAAGTCAAACACAGAAAGTCCTCACCTTATCATCCACAAGCCAATGGCCAAGTTGAAGTGACTAATAGGGAATTAGAACGAATTTTGACCAAAACCATAGCAGTCCATAGAAGAAATTGGCTGGACAAGTTACCAGAAGCTATTTGGGCTTATAATACCACTTGGAAATCTACCACTGGATTTACGCCATATGAATTAGTTTATGGAAAAAAACCTCTTTTGCCTATTGAGTTTGAATTACTAACTCTTCGAACTACTTTGGAAGTAGGTATTGATCTATCACAGGCACAAGAAGATCGTATTCTGCAACTTGATGCATTGGATGAACTACGCATGGATGCACTACATCAGACAGAGATAATCCAAGCACAACGAAAGATGTGGCATGATAGTCACATAAAGCAGCAGAAATTTTAGCAAGGTGACTGGGCCTTGTTGTTTGATTCACAATACAAGGATTTCCCTAGAAAGTTGCAGACCAGATGGCTTGGACCATACCAAATTGAGGAAGTGTTTGACAATGGAGTTGTTCGCCTTACCCCTATTGATGACTCACAACGCAAGTTGTTGGTGAATGGACATCGTCTTCGTATGTACCACAAACCATACAACAAGGAAGAATTTCTCAAGCAAGTGGAAAATTTGGATGTACACATTTGGGAAGAAAACACTTCTTCCATACCGAATTCAGCAGATTGACACAATATTTAAAAAAAAAAAAAAAATAAAAATTCAGGAAGTGAAAACCTCTTTGAGGCGCTCCTGAGTTGGGTTTACATGAAAACCGGTGTTTCGACATGTTTACCTAGTTGGTTTCACTATCATTGTTCGGTATTGTCTCATGACCATTGTTTCATCTATTTTCAGATTGCACCTACCTTAGTTCAAAGATTGATTAGCTGGAAATCTTAGCAGGAGCACCCCGAAATGTAGATAAAATGGTTATAACAGGTATGTGTCTTTTTCATTCTCTGAATAATGTAAATCATTAGTATATAGTGTATATATCCTTGATTAGTATAAAAGCATATAAAAAGGGGAATAAAAAATGGAAAGTTCTTGTCAGTGTTTCAAAAATGCCTCTGCCTAGTTCTGCTCTAGAATGAAAAAAACAAAAGTGCATTGGAATCAAAAAGGGAAGCGCAGGAATAAACTATTTATATTCCAAAGCGCAGGAATGATCCATCAAGGCAGGAATAAACTATTTATATTCCAAAGCGTAGGAATGATTCACCAAGCATAGGAATAAGTTGTTTATGCTTTAGGCGCAGGAACGAGCTATGTATAAATGCTAGAATAACTTATTAAGCGCAGGAATAAATCACTAAGCATAGGAATGAAGTTTTGTTCAATAAATTCTACGACACATGGCCTGCAGTGATTTAATTGGGTTTGAAAAAGGACAAGTCACGATAGCATGTGATAGCTGGCACCCATAACAAGAATGAGCAAAATTTAGGATTGACAACTTCACGTACGCTGCCACGTTACCTGCCCTGATTACTCTGCAAGTTTGAAGTAGTTCCTACGCTACTATAATTATTCTTGCTAAGATGATTAAAACCCTAAAATCAGATGCAAGCTCGTACTGTCCACCAATTTACAGATACTACAGAATAGAAGGCAGAAAACTACACCATGGGGGGAAAGAAAATCAGAGCCGAACCTAAAAATATTAGCTACCTGGAAAGTGATCCTGCATCTCTACAAATATTTACTGATGGAGGATTTATATCGTTCCTACAAAAATTTGATGGCTATTCCGAGGGCTTGGCGGTAGAGTTCGCACGCACCTTCCGCAACAACCGAGTGCACATTAATGGGATGACCATCCAGGTAACTCCCAAAATACTTAGCCAAATCATTGAATTACCCCTTCAGGGTTTGCAGATTGTGAAAACTAGGAGAAATATTTTAGTTGACCTAGTTAATCAGTTTAAGGAAGAAGGGGATGGAAAAATTGAATTCTTGATGCATAGGAATGTTTGTAAGGGGGTAAAAAGACCTAGTTTACCATCCCCTTGGGATGAAGTGGCAATGTGGGTTATGAGATACATCACTTGTGATGGCCAATTTCCTATTGTATCTGGCCCACACCTTCGTATTCTCAACCATCTGTGCCATGGATCAGTAAAACCAGAATATAGGGTCAATATTCCCTTATATCTTTATCAAGAGCTAAAGGCTATGGCCCTAAAATACCAAGCGGGGAAGGGAAGCCCTAAACACCATGGGCTCATAAAACTCATTTGCAAGTATCACTTTAGGGGAAACCCTAGGAATTTTGACCGCTTCTTCTCTCCTTGGGCAGAAACAAATGATTCTAACTCTGCACCAGAGGAAGAGGAAACAGAGGGAGAATCTGAAGAAAACCCTAATCCAGAGCCCTCTGAGATCAGAATTTCTCCTTCTCTAGATGGTCCCCCATCTTCATGAACTAGAAAACAGCAAGCATCCACATCTGGTTCCCAGTTAAAAAGAAAAAGGGTAACATTTGCAGAAACTGTACAACCCAGTAGAGAAATTGGGAGTTCAAGTGAACATGCACCTGCTCCAGAATCAATAGAAGAACCTGTATCTGCTCCTGAATCAATAGCAACATCTACAGTTGCTCCAGAACATCCAAAAACTACACCTGCTAAGAAATATCTAGGTTCTACAGGGTTAAGAAGGTCTGCTAGACTTCAAAAAATTAAAACCCTACTAGAAACACCAATAAATATCATGGACCCAATCTATCTATCAAGTGAAGGAGAAGTTAGAATAGAAGATGCACAGGAAAAGGACATTGAAATAGAAATGACAGACATAGGGATACAGCCAATGGAACTGGATACAACTATGGAAGAAACTCCAATAAGCCCTATACGTCCACTAGTTGATTATACTGACTCTGATCCTGAGGAGCAGTTGAATTCTGATTCTGAACCAGCTGAGGTTGATGTGCATATTCCAGTGCATGCTGAGTCTGAGAAATATTTTGAGTCTGAGTCTGAAGAAGAAATTGATATCCACACTCAATTGCATGCTGCAAAGAGTGTTATTAAAACCCAGACCCATTGGATTGAATAGGCTGAAGAAACCATAAAACATAAAGATCAACAAATTTCTCTACTTCAGCAACAAATTCAAGATCTGCAGAACAAATTGTCTCAACTGGAATATCAATCTATAGAGTTAGCAGAGGCATCACCTGATGAATGGGCACAGATCCTCTTGGATTTAGCTAAACAATCAGAGGCTAACATAGCACCTGCACAAAGATCACCTATTGGAGAGGAAGCAAGAATAGAAATTGATTCAACATGAGAGTCCATCAAAAATTCTGATGAAAAATGACACTGCCCTTCAGTAGGAAACACAAACACTTTCTATGGAGGAACAAGAGGTTGCAGCTCAAGACCAGGTATCCACACTCTCTCCTCTTTCTACTAATCCAATTAGTACAGTTACAGTAGAACAAGGAACACAAATAGATTTTCTAGTTGTAACACCAACTATGGAAGTTGGTGTACAAGTAAATATAGTGGCACAAATGCAACCCATTGTAAGGCCCCTAGACACAGTGTCTTTAACTAGGTACAATGAAGACCTAGCATATTGGATGACTCAGTGTCATCAGTTAGAGGGAAAGGTTGCCACTTTGAACTCTGAAACAACCAAATTAGAAGAGAAGGACACAAAAATTAATAGGTTAAAAGCACAGGTGCAGGATGTATGCCAGATTGTAGAATATGCAATACAGTGCAGAAGACCACCTAGGTTTTATAGCCTCCTACTCAAGGAGAAATACCTTCATTGGAAAATCATGAGACTTGCTTCTGAGCTGCCTCATCAGTTGAAAACTCTTGAAGAATTCATAGAGGCATTTATGCAAAGTCCAGCAGAGCAACAAAACCTGTTATGTGAGTTATTTTTGCATAATTTCTTTTTGCCAACAGAAAGTATGTTTCTACCTCATATTTATACAGGTGACTTACAACTGAGAGCCTTCATGTCCACTCTACAAAATCATATCTATTGGGACACAAAAAAGAAATTAACTAAAGAATTGGAATCACAAGCTATTTTACTTATCAGACCTGCTCCCCTGAATCACAGGGATTGTACAAATGTTCATTATACCTTCATGCGGGATATCAGAATGAAACAACTCTATCTAGGGAACCTTCACAGATGTATAACTCAGTTTCAGACTTTTTGTGCAGACTTCTTTGATGATGCTTTGGCAGCCTGTAAAAATAGATGGGGTGAGTTATCTATCTCTCTATAGAAAAGGGAGCCAATTTCTCCCACTAATTTGTTGTGGTCAAGGAGAAGGGCAGAAGGCATTGTCCAAATTATCTCAGAAATCAAGGAGCTTTGGATAGGTCTGAGATACAGGATGCCCATAATTATCACTCCTGTCCCCTACTTCTTTGATACTGACCCACAACCTGATATGCACTTCCAACAGTGGTTTCAATCCATCAAAGCAATCAGTGGATTCTATAAAATTGGTGGTGCATTACTCAAATTTCATGAAAGATATCTAGACCTGGATCTGTGTGTCGTTGTCGCTGTACAAAATGCATGAGGGCATGCATTACCATAAGTTGGGGGGGAATGATGAGGCCAGGAATTGCCTCATCCATGAACACTTTTTGATACATTATAACTATTTGACTTACCCTTTTTACTATGATTTTATGTTAATTATGGGAAAAATGCATTATATAATGATGTTTGCATATTCTGAAATGACAAAGTGCATATACTCTGTTTTACTATTTTTTACTACAATTTCACCTATTTTTTAGTTAATTAATCAGTAGTATTATAGCAATTCAGACCTTGTTGAATATATGATGCTTAGTAATATTGTGTTCCTCTATTTAAACTAATTCAAATGGAAAAAGGCACCAAGAACTTGTCCACTGTAGCTGACTATGCAGGAAAATAGGTTGTAACTATGACAGTTCCAGCCAGCTGTACATATACAATAGGGCTTGGAATCAGTCACTCCAACACGTGCCACCAATGCAGAAGGGTGTACAAGATAAGGGAAAAGTCAACAAGTTACTCCCTATGCATTTGGAGCACAGATCAGCAATGAATAGTCACCTGCCTGTTATTTCGGAGCAGTGCAGGAATAAGCAATGCAAGAATAGGGAATAGCGCAAGAACAACAAAAAATGGTCAAAATGCACCAAAAACATGGAAATCATGATTGGAAATTGACCAAGCAGTTAGTCCACCCTATTTGGACTCTGTTCCTTCACCATAGGCGGACCAACTGGGATAAAGGGATAAAGGTTGACAAATTATAACCCTGCATTCTAGGAAACTATTTTGTAAATAGTTGGAAATCCCTAAAACTCAGCAACAGATGTATCAAATTTGTCTTATAAATAAAGCTCCCAGCACGGTTGAGCATAATAGATAATAGATATATAATTAGAGATAGTCATTAGCAGAAGTGAGTAGAAGATAAAGACTTTGTAGCATTACGATAAATTGCAGATTTTTCCTGCATTATTGTAATGCAATTGCAGATGGAATAAAAGGTGCATTTTTTAGATTTTATTAGCATTTGATGATTTATAATGCACATTTAATTTACTTGGTATAATTTTTCACCCTCTTCTGGTTCTGCAAGCAAGGGCCCACTTACAGGATCAGAGGAAGGGCAGCTTAGTGATAGGAAAATCTTGTTGATTTCTTGTTGCAGCAGAACAACAGAACTCTATCAACAATTATTTGCAGCATTAGTTTCATTTTAGAATTGCACCATTGCATCTAGAATAGGTTCAATCATGTGTTAGAATAGTATTTAGCATTTGACCTGTAATAGCATCATTTCCAGCATTTTTTGCAATTTCTAGAATTACATCATTTTCAGCATTTTTTTGCAATTTCTAGAATTATGTTTTACTGCAATAAACATTAATTTGGTTCCACTTATGTTCAGATCATTGTGAGTTTTATCATTGGTTAATTTCTGCAAGTGTGTGTGTGAATTTCCATTCTGCAGTTTACTTTTCTGCAATTTGCTTTGTGGTCAATTTAGCAGCATTTTATTTCTTGTCAATTTCAGATTTTGCAGTTTCATTTTCCTGCAGTTTAAATTCAGTTTTAGTTTCTGCAATTTGATTTCCTTTGTTAGACACTAGGAAGATACACCAAACCCCCCAAAAACACTAACTGATCCATCAATAAAAACCTGTTCTTGGATAAACTGAACCTGCAACTGTGACACCTCCTATCGTATACAGCCTTTGGACACCACCCTGGACTGACATATAATTACTAAATGATGAATGATCAATGACCCTCATCAATTTGAAACCAAGAGTTGTTGTCAATATAATGCTCACTATCACATTATAGAGCACATAATTACCTAAAAATCACCTAACCAAATGCATCTTTGCATAATGAGGATAACATGGTGGAAAATGATGTAAGGGGATATAAATTTAAAATTTGAAAATATATTTAAGGGCATATTTGAGTGATTTTTAGTCACATGAATTATTAGAGAACATATTTAAGAATTTTTAAAATTGATTTAATTAAAAGTTGGAGTTATAAGGTTTCTAAGAAAAGTTAGAAATCTGATTTACAGATAGAAAAAATAATTTGGAGAGATAAGGATTGATTATTTGAAATGAATTAATTTTATTATTGATGAATACAAAAAATATTGATTAATTTTTGTAAATTGAAATTTAAAATTTGAAGAAATTAATTTATTTGATATTTGATTATTGAATAATTTGAAAATATATATTTATTTAAAAAGATAATTTGGGAGTTATAAGGATTTGATAAATTTGATATTTCAAATTTAAATAAGTTCCATTATGTCAAATAGTAAGGTTTTCCTTTCCAAATACCAATTTATAAAAGGACCAAATTATGCATCATGGAAAAACAAATTACAATCAATTCTCATTGTTCATAAATATTAAGATATAGTAAATGGAACAAAGGGAAAACCGAAGAAGAAAGAGATTTTTGTTTTTGAAGAAAATGATTGAAAAGCCCTTATGTTGATTACATTTGGGATACTTGATGAAATTTATTTATACATTAGTGAATCATAGAGTTCAAAATATTCTTGAAAAAAATGTGTATAGTATTTGAAGGAAAGAACAAAACAACTATATTGTATTTATAGTCACAATTATATTCATTAAAGTTTAATAGTGGAGACAATATAGAACTCTTTCTTTTAATAATAGCCAATTTAAAAGATAAACTATTAAATTTAGGAGAAAAAATAGAAGACAAGCTTCTTGTCCAAGATACATTGAGAGCACTTCCAAAAATTTACAAATATTTAGTCAATTTACTTCAAGTGCTAAATAAGAGAACAAACTTTGATGAATTAGTAAATGTTCTTCAATATGTGAGTTTCCAAATTCATTCAATATGAAATGACTAATAATGCTTTGATATCAAAGGAAACTATACCCCAAGAACACTACAACATTATCATAGTCTCAACCTAAATGAAAACAAAGATATTGTCACATATGCAATAAAAAAGGTCATACTACAAATTTTTGTAGATATAATTCCTTGAATCAAGGAAATCAAATGAATAGACCTTTTCAAAAATTTCACCAAGGTAATATCAATCTAAAAACCAATACAAGCAACAACAATAATGACCAAGTGAAGAGAATCATAAAGGCAGTTAGTTCAAGATATTCAATAGACAGAATAATTTGAAGAGAAATGAAATTAGACCCCTTACAACAAGGATTATAGTTGAAGACCAAATTAAAGATGATTGAAATGAAAATCATCCAAAAGTTCCTTATGGCACTAATATTTTAGATGAAAAATGCTAGTAGAGAATGAGACTATAGAAATAGATAAAAGGCTTAAGTAGAAATCCATATCAATTCATAATTGTAGACTTTGTAAGAAGACCAAACCAAACACACATTATCAAAAATAAATTGAAGTGCACTATGGATGGATTAAGAAATTAGATTGTAATAGGATCATGTATATGTTAAAAAATATTCAATATTACAAAGAAATTCTAATGAATATTTCAAGAAATAGGATAACAAATTAGCACTATAATCTCAAGCAGTGCTAAAGCTAGAGTCAAAGAAAAAATTCAAGAATCAAAGACTGAAGACTAAGGTCTTCAAAAAATAAATAATGTAATATAATGGGGTGTTGGAGAATATTACATTATATTGTAGAAGTGAAAGTACCCCTATGGTACAATTGTAAATACCATAAATATTATATTAGTGTGTTTTATTAGACTAAACATTGCATTTTATATTTTCCCTAAAGTATGTTTAATGTGTCGGATGATTCCAAGTTTCATGTAGTAAAGTGTGCAAGTGTATGTCAAGAGTCATGTGTATGTGGAAAGTATGCAAGTGAAGAGTCACATGTATGTGGCAAGATGTAAAGTCAAGAGACACAAGAGTTTTATCTTGTGTGTGGAATAGAAAATTATGCATATTTCATATATGTGAGGAGAGCAATAGTTAAAGTATTAGAATACCATTTTCAAGGTTATATTATGAAGATAAAGCTCCATGTATTATATCAGAGAATTTTGAAGCTTGTATACAATTTTGATAAATAATATTGTAAGTTTCTTTATGCATATCATTGTTATTTCATGAATGATATATTCATTGATATTGGCTAGTTAATCTATATTATTTTTATTTAATGAATGTTATATTAATTGATATTGGCCATTTATATTGAATTCTCAAATATTGAACTTGTTTAAGATCTTGTATATTGGGACCTATGATTTAATCTAGCTAAAAATCCATTAATATTTGGCTTCAAGCTTTGTCAGATCCTTATCTTATTTTTTGCACTTTCCCCCATTGGAAGGAATATGCATACCATTGAATTGGAAATCAGTGGTCTGTGGGCCTTAACACCCTTGATGTGGATAATTGGGGTAGAATGGGAGCATCAACTATAGAAAGAACATTTAATGGTCTATGTAGATTATAACCCTATTTTCCTTTTATTTAGAGTTATTTCTTTCTAAATAAAGGTGGGAAGCACCTTTGGCTCATCTTGATTTTGATTAAGTTCCCTTGGAATGAAGTGGAGGTGTAGGAAAAACCTCCCTACATCTTTGGATACTCCTAGGACCTTTCAACCTACTAAAAAGGAAGTGAACCTATACTTATTTCCTTGTCCTTAGGCATGGACTCAAAAATTAGAAGTTGGGCATAGATTAAGGAAATGATAAAAGTTTGGAAGTGAAATACATATAATATTACTTTTTCCTTGATGTACCTTACTAGGCCCTATTTCTTTTTTTGGTCTCTCTCTACTATGAGACCTAGAAGAATGCCCTTGAATTACTTGAAAAAGGAGTACACTGAGTGATTCCATTTGTTATTGGGGTAGTTTTCTTGTCTCACCTTTGGTACTACTACTTATGTTCCCTAGGCTTGAGTTAGCCTAACTACTTTCTTTATATAATTAGGCTAACTTGTCCCTCCTTTTTGAATTCTTATCAATTCTTTAGGATTTTATAGATTTCAAGGGGCTTCTCTTGGATTATCCATATTTGGGGTGACTCCGTTATGGGCCAAGAAGGCTATGTAATTTATGGAATTTTTAAAATCCAATTATTTTTTAGTTGCTTATATTTTTGTAATATTAGATGCTTCCTTGGATAATGCCAATCCTGGCTTGGTCTCCTTGGGTCCCTTGTTTTCCTTTCACTTGCTCTTGAGTTTCTACCCCTTGGAATATTGCTAATTTTTCCTTGGTAGTGGCCCCAAGGATTAATGAAATTAGTCACATGTAAGAGAGGATTCAAATTTTTGGTCCACCCATTTGGGGGATAGGAGGGATCACAACCATTGGACAAGAAGAGATATTGCTATAGATACAATCTTTTTAACTACCACTAAATTGGTTTTGGGGATCTTATCCATAGTAAGATAGTTTAGCTACAACTAAGAATATAGGTAATTTTTTATTAATAATAAATTCATTTGAAATCCTCCACTTATCAACCTCTTTGATACCTTTTTTGTTTCTATTAGTGGGGTTTTGGGTGCTCTCATGCTTTTGAAGATGATTTAGCTTGGAGGATGATTGGGATCTTAGAGATTTCAAGGCATCATGAGGAAGGATTTTATTATATAGAATTTTCTTCTCTTTTAATTTTTTGGTCTATCAGCATCCCCTATCAATAGGATTTAGTGCTCTTGAGTACTCATATCAATAGAATCATGATTATCTTCAAATATTGCAATTTTACTATCTAGCATGTGATAATAATAGGGATATTTCCCATGATGTTGCTTATTTATAGTGGTGTTGACTTATGCAAACATCTTGTCTCTCTTCATTCACCATTGAGAAACTTGATCTAGTTTTACTACAAGGATTTCTACCATCCATTACTAGATTTATCACATGTATCCTCTATGTTAAGGATATACTTTATGGTCTTTAAATAAGGTACACCTTTCAAGGAATGCATCATGATACCATCAACTAAGGTTAGGTTGTGTGTTGCTATAAATGATGTGGTAGTGCCTTGCATACGTGTTTTGTATGGTAGAAATATCTCCTTTTATCACTACTATTGAAATGATATAATTTTTTTTTTCCATGGAGTCGCCTCCCTCCAATTGTATGGATAGCTAGGATGTCTTATGTTTTTCTTTAGATGTCAATAGCCTACTTTATATCTAATTTTTTTCCTATCAATCTCCATTATTATTATATCTATATATATACTAGAATATATACAATATTTACACTATGTAGAAAAGAATACCTGGTAATAGATCACCCCATGCTGATTGGAAAAAATACTTTATTAGAATCTAATATCCATGTATTGGATACCTATTTCTCTAGATATGATTGAGGATGTATTGATGCACCTCATCTATTACTTAGTAAAATTATGACAAGTCCTCTTCTACCAAGTAGGCTTGCTCCTCTCTACTTCCTTAGAAGAGGATTTTATCTATGTGGTACATGTGGAGGGGCTCCACTAGGATTTTGAACTTAGTATTTACCTAGTTTGGATTAGTATGTGAGTCCAATATAGCAACACGTATATTTTGATATTAGTGGTGAATTCTTTGATAAGAATATTCTAAATAAGACTAGGAGATTGATCAACACTATATCTTCATAAACTATCAAGTTATATCATGCTTGCAGAACCAAAGGTAGGTCCCAATTTAGCCTAAAGACTAGCACTAGAGTATCATATAATTGGATTACCCTATTATTGGCATCGTCTAGAGATATTACAAGTGCTTCTACTACATTTTTGGCATAACCAATGTGTTATAACCTATGTCAACCATGTAGTTGTGTATCATCTTGTATTCGTAGATTAAGGTTAGGTAGAATACATAGGTTTGAGCCTACAATACTAAGACTAAAATTTGTAGCATGAGCATCCCTTATCTACTTAGATATTTCTTCTTCTTTACAGCTCTTCCAATTTATTAACCATTTTTTGAATATAGAGAACATCCCATAAAGGCATGATTAGTTTCAACTTCATTAGGTGCTCCACCACATTGAAGGATATGATAGAAGGGGCTTTTATAATTGTTGATGATATCAAAAGCCTTATCTTTTCTGCCATTGAAGTTGGCCTCAAAATATTTACAATAGGCTTCCTTGGAGGTTTAGGGGCAACTCTTATCATTTTCAAGATCACTTAAACATAATTATTTGGTTCAACCTGTGTTGGATGGGTCCTTTTATTATATAGATTCTCTTATTTTAGGTAACAAAGGTATGCTCGAAGGTCAAGAAATTGGCAATTGATGGTGTAGTTTGAGATTGAGTGTTAGGTTCTAGATTTAGAATTGGTACTTTTGATTGAGGAGAATGTACGATATTATGGTTGAAAATGGATGTCTCAACAAATTGAGATTCCATTATCAATTTAAAAAAAAAAAACAATAGTTGGGATTAGGATAGTATCAAATACTAGTGTCTTTAACATATTTGTATGGGTGATGACCAAGTCCCTAGTTGAGCTTGTAGGCATTTCCTAAAGTAGGATTGATATGGGTGCTATCTTTTGAATCAGGTTCTAGGAGTGGCCAAGATTCTTGTTGGTAAAAAATGGGGGCTTATGTTGTCCAACTAGAGGTAGTTAGATATTTAATTCTCCCTAGTGAAA
Organism: Wollemia nobilis; assembly: GCA_028583015.1. NCBI lineage: Eukaryota > Viridiplantae > Streptophyta > Pinopsida > Araucariales > Araucariaceae > Wollemia > Wollemia nobilis. Next base: position 4,993,825 of record JAQPPZ010016349.1, read on the forward strand.
GATAGGCTTTCAATAACTTTGGTAGAGAAACATTTAGACATTATACTACCTATTTAGTGTTATGAAATAATTAGATAGGGCTCTATTAGTTTTGAATAATTCATCCATTTTTGGCATCTAGAGGAGAGGGATATTGATTTTGCTCTGAGTATGTGACAAGATGAGCCATATTGCTAGTAGGCTATATGGTGATACAAGAATGATAAGAGGCTTGAATGGATGGAAACAATGGTAGAGGTGGTCTATATTCTAGCCTTCCTTTTTGGATTAGATATTTTTTAGGTTGGATAACTATCTCATAGGTATTCAATAGTGAATTCCCACCCTTATACTTGACCATCATGGCAATCTCAAAATTGAATGCTTTGAAATAGTAAATAAATGCCATACCCAATGGTGGTTGTATGTTATCCAAGATAATTTCCCAATTATTATGTAATAATATGTTGAATAATACAATATATCCATAGGTCCCTTCTTAGTGGTCATGAGTTACTCCAAGAGAGATTCTCCATCTACCTTCTCTCCAAATTATTTTATCAAGAGCACTTTCAACTTGTTCCAAATTTTGATTGATCATGGGATAATACTAAGGTAACACTCACAAGATCTCCTTCAAAAATAAGTCATCAACAGCCTCACTAATATATCTTGATTTTCAATAAAATGCATAACACACAAGCTCACCAAGTATTGCAAGTGTTCTATGAGAATGATGACATCACCCAAGAATTAAGGTAATGACTTAAGCACTGATACAAGAATCAGGTCCCATAAATTAGATGGAACTAGTGGAATTAGGGTACCTCTATCATTCTAAGTTAGAAAATTTCTAAGTGGATGATGTACTATAGCCACCAGGTCTTGTTGATTGGCTCAAGCAAAGGCTCTAGTTATGGGCATTTCACTCATATAAGTATGGGTCTTTCCTTTCGGAAAAAAATTCACCAAGTAGGAGTATCTTGATTCAAAAATATCATGAGACAAATACCTCCATAAAAATATCTATGTGTATTTTATCAAACAAAATTTTCAAGTATATCTCTTTTGAAGCAAAGTCACTAGGTAAATTTTTGGGTGCTTCACTTCAAGCAAGTGGACTATGACCTTCATGAGGATCATAGTCATAATTATTTAATCTTCATGGGAAAAAATATAGAAGCTCATCCTATTGGGCATTCCATATAATTTATTGTCATCTCTAAATACACTTGTCATTTTGAGTAGGAGGCCTAATGGGCCAAATACACCCGTGCCACACATAGAGCAAAACAACATCAAACATTTCTAATGAGAGATTGCTTATGGGGAAACAATTGTAGATTTTTATCGAGGTTGGATCCTCATAAAATTTAATCCTTGATTCATAGATACCTTTTCAAGCTAAGGCTAGCGGTTTTACAAGGAAAAAATTGTAATGAAAGTAAAGAATAGGAAAAATAAATACTTGGAAAGAATAAAACCTCAGTTTTAGGGGCAATGGGCCAAAGAATTAAAACCCTAGTTATGGATACAAAAAATGGCCATAAATTAACATGAAGCATGTCATCCTATGACTAAATTAATAGAACCAAATAAATACATTGTGAGGAACCAAAAATAAGTTAAAGAGAGGACAAAGCAAAATTACTCCCAACTTCCATGAACATGCTGAAAATGATCACAAGACAATGATGTTCGAAGGGTTCAATTATTATTAGAAAATAATCCAAGGTTTGATCTCCACTTATTATAATCATAAATAAGGGTTAAATGAATATCCCAAAAGGTCGAGTACTAAGCATAAGTAGATAGATCTAGATGCCTTTACAATAGAATTCAAGAAAATTTATAAGTTGAGAGGAGGGTTCCTTACCTTTGAAGTTATATATATGTCTCATAAATTATCATCTAATTTAACAATTGCAATTCTTTTGCATACTATAAACAATATCTTTGAGGTCTCTCAATATAAGGCCATAAACATTGAGAGCTTCTAGACCCTCAGATGATCAACTTTCACTTACACAACTCTTTGCTACTACTTTGGGTGGGTTGGACCATTACTTTTCTACCATTTTTCTCTTGGAATGAATCACCTTGTTGATATATTAGGTATGGCTTCTAGGTTTGGCATAGATCAATAATATGGTTTCATGCATATAGTGTATGGTCATAATAACTAACATACAATTGGATTTGATAGGATTGGCCATAAATTTAATCTTTGTGACTAATGGCGGGTTGTCCATTTATATGATCCTTCACCTACTTCCATCCTTGCACATGTGACTACCATGTGTTCTTAGGTGAATTTGAACCTCCTTATACCAATGGAAGGCCTTCATCACTTAATCACTAGCTCTTTCCTCCGTGGCATCCCAACTGGTTGCCATATTTTTTAATCGAGGATTTGTTAGATCCTTCTCTTATTTTCCATGATTTTATTTGTCAAAAGGACCACATAAACTATTGGATTAAAATCCAATGACCCAAGACCATAAAACCCTTGATGTAGATGATTTGGGATGAAAGAGGGGTGTTTGCCATAAATATATGTAACAGTTGATATGACTTTTGATCCTATATGTCTTTCCTTTGGAGTTGTTTCCTTCTAACTGAAGGTGAGAAGAATCTTTCAAATATATTATTTGCCTCATATTGCTTACGATTAAGTTTCTTTGGAGTGAAGTAGGGGTATAGGTTAAATTTTCCTCTAACTTTAGTAGCTCATAGGGCCTTTCATATTGTTTGAAAGGAAATGAACCCAAACGTATTACCTTGTCATTGGGCGTAGAGTCAAAAATTAGAAGTTGGAGATAAATTAAGGAAATAACAAAAGCTTGAAAGTGAAAGAGGTATAATGTTGTTTCCATATTGATGTATGTTCTAAGGGCCCATTTATTTTAACTATCCCTTTTTACTATGGGATCTAGAATAATGCCCTTGAATTCATCAAATGAGGAGGACATTGAATGATCCTATGTAATATTGGGGTAGTTTCTTGCTTGACCTCTAGTATTATTGTGTATATCTCTAAGGCTTCAGTGGGGTAAATTGCTTCCTTTGTTCGATCAATTTGACTTGTCCCTACTATTTGAATCCTTATGAAAAATTTAGGAGTTTATAAAGTCTACAGTGGTTTTCCTATGTTAACAATGTCTTAGGTGATCCCTTTATGGGCCATGAAGACTATCCACTCTATGGAAATTTTACAACATAATTTTTTTGGGGTGCTTATGTTTTTGTAAGGTTGTATGCTTCCCTGGATGACACCAATTCTAGCTTGGTCACCTGGAGACCTTTATTATCCATTAAATTGCTCTTGAGTTTCTATCCCCTTGGGGTTTTGTTGATGTTGCCTTGGTAGTGGCCCTAGGGATTAGTCAAGTTAGTCACAAGTGAGAGAGGATTTGGATTTTGGGCCCATACATATAGGGTATGAGAGGGATCACAATTTTTGGATAAGAAGGGATATTTATATAGATAGTGTTTTTTTAGCTATTATTGAAATGATTTTGGGGCTCTTATCTATAGCAAGACTTAGCTACCACTAAGAATGATGGAAGTATTAATTTGGTGGGCTCAGTGTAGCCTCATGATATAGAGATATTTAAGTTTAATAACTTCTTTTTAAACCCTCCCTTTGTAGACCTCTTTGCCATCTTCTTTTGCATATATTGGCATGTTTTAGGTACTTTCATTCTTTTGAACATAATTTTAATAAGAGGATGGTTTGGATATTGGATATTTTAAGGTAAAATATGGAAGGTATTTCTTATATAGTGTTGAACAGAAATCATGTTTAGAAAAAAAATCATTTCTCTTCCATAAATTATCAATATGGTAAGTCTATAAAATTACGAGTGTCATGCACAGTATATGTCTGCAATGTTGGGGAATAAATTTATCTTTACCTTATTGAGTTTGGTGGGGGATGTTCATGAATTTGAATTTCAACCAAAATAAATAAACTAAATGTGAAAAATTAAATAAATAAATTACAAAATAAAAGTAAAGTGTTGGAAATAAAGGTGTGGAAATAAAATGCAATAAAATAAACCACACAAATAAACTAATTGAAGTATGAAATAAAGCAATAAATATAAGCTATGGAAAATAAAGAACATAAATTAAATAGGGGAGGACTACTGCAGGGTGTGGGCCCATGATCCTGTAGATAGTCCACCCGGTTAGCTATGTAGAGCTTGCTCGAATAAAAGGAGTTCTACTCTTAATAAATTAAACAAAGAATGAAATGGAATAATAATTTATGTCTAAATTAGTCATTGATATCGTTCATCTGAATTGCATCTTTATATAAATCACAACCATATATTGTTACAATAACAAATTAATCTAATTTAATCACATGATGTGATTATTTACAATTGGTTCTACACAAATTTTATTTCCCTTTTTTAAAGCATGTCCGTTCACACAGGGATAAATATAAAACATCTTTAGGTGTACGTAACAAACAAATCCTAAACCAATGCATCCTAAAAATAATATGCTTTAAGAGCCTTACAAGGTCAACCGACCAATCGGTTTATAATAATAAAAATACTTTATTCTAGTTAATAAATACATGATTAATATAGTTCTCCTTTGTCTTCACCTGCAACCTCCTCCTTAGTCCCTTGGTCAACCTAATCAATGTTGACTTGGTCATATGGCATCTCCAATGTGGGTGTCTCCAATGTATGGGAGTAAGGCACCTACCTTAGTAAGGTGCCTCCCCATGTATGGGAGTAAGGCGCCTACCTCAGTAAGGTGCCTCCCCATGTATGGGAGTAAGGCACCAGAGTAAGGCGCCTCCCATGTATGGGAGTAAGGCTCCAGAGTAAGGCATCTTACCAATATGTCTTAGAATAATTAAAGAAGAAGCATACAAGGTCCAAGTGGGATGTAGACTGGGAAAACATTGAATTAGTACCAAAACCTGCATTCATACATAGTTTCCACTAAAAACACCCGTTAAGCATAATACTAGATTTTCTATCAATTATATACACAAGTTAAATAAAAATATATCTCTAATGCTAATTAAACCAAAAATGATGCCCCTTAACAGTGTATATAAAATGAGCATTTTTTGTGCTCATCATATAGAATTTTTGTCTTTGAAGTTTTTGGTCTATCAGCACCCCCTATTAGAGGGAGTCGATGCTCCTGAGAAGTCATACCAATAAATGCATATGATTATATTCAACAATTGTAATCATCCTATATGGTATGTGATATATTTAGGAGATTTCCCATGATATCATATATTTTTGGTGGTTCTAACTTCTGCAAACATCTTGTCTCTCTTGATCCATCATTGAGAAACCAAATCCAGTCTTTCTACAAGAATTTTTATCATCCATTATGGATTCATCACATGTATCCCTTGTTTTGAGGATCCACCTTATGATTTTTTGTTAAGGCATACCTTCTAAGAATGCATATGGATCCCACCAACTATGGTTAGGCCATATAATGCTATAAATGTTATGGTGATGCCTCATAGATATATTTTGTATGGTAGATGTCACTTCTTTTGCTATCATGTCATTTTTACTTACATGGATTCACCTCCTTCTAATCATATAGATAAGAAGGATACTTTATGTTTTGCTTCAGAGGTCAAGCAATCCACTTTGCATCCAAAGTATTTCTGATTGATTGCCATTATTGTTAAATATATCTATATATTGGACTATATTTTTTTGGTAGATAAGATACTATAGCATTAATACCGGGTTTCACAGGTTGACCCAAAAAAATTTACAAAAATCATTCTAGGGTTGTTGATGAACATGTCTTTACTAAGGATCCTATATATGTAAAATCTACATGCTGCCAAAGCCATTACATCCGATAAGGCACATAGCCTGTTATCAAAAATAAACTTCCCATACAAAATTTTGGGTATACCCCTATTAAACACACCTACATCATAATTACAAAAAAGAAACAGACACAGATCCCTTCCTTGAAATAGTGGAGAAACAAAAAGTTGTAGACACACATAGCAGAGTACTAAAAAAACCTCCCACAAGCTCTGTATTGACAGTTACTCTTAATAATTATTTTGTAATTGCTTTCTTCTGTATATAACATGCTTTAGGACCACATCCCATATTGTCCAATCAACCTTGGATAAGTGAATTTGCTAGCTATATTTATAGTGGTGGTTATCTGGTGGTCCA